>CP141133.1:57038496-62038496 GCA_035236585.1 Warburgia ugandensis
TCCAAACATATCATAATGTTAATTATGCACGCAGGGAAACAAAAGTTTCAATCTGCGCTCGTTAGTGGGTATTACACCAACTACACCGTCTGCATGGGATAGGCGGATCAAACCAAAAACAAGAGTAGCCTTCCCATGCGACTTACTCCCGTCAAACATGCCTACCATAAGCTAGTATCTATTCAAAAGCTAGTGGTCAACTGGACTTCCCAGCATAGTAACCAACAGGGTTTTCTATATAAAATCCCCAAGTCAAGACTAACTCATTGAGTTGCCTGATTACTCAGTCTCATGGCACTAAAGTGCCCAAATCAAAACTAAAGGTATACTAACAAGTAACATAGAATTTTCATTCTTGTTAGTTCAGACCGTATGCATAAACATTTATATGCCAAACCACATGTAATTATGTGCAATTTTCTTAAAGAATCAAATGAAAAGCAATAATTCAAAACAGAAGTGTTTCATAACCATTCAACAGCATAATATTTATATATTAAATCACTTTGTACTTACAAAGCTTTGAGTTAATATCTATTCCAAGTATTATCCAACACAAATCATATGCTCAATAAAGCCATAGTTCCTAAACATAATTTCCAAATATCTAAGGGTCCTACATTAGTCATCCATCCCAATTATAAATGTAACTCATAAGTTATAACACTGCATAGTAAGTTGGAGAGTGTAGTTATTGTTTGTATACTGTTTGCCACGTTCATTATGCTAAATTCATGGGGTGTGACTTGGTGTATAATATGTTACAAGCATCACTTATTATGTTGTGTATCGTGGTTTAGTTCAATATCCACATATTTAAAGTTATATGATTTCACATATTCTAATTTTTGCCAAGAATATATACAGTGATCGTGATTGTTAGGTGTGAAATACCAATGCATCTAGCCATTACTAGACTATTAAGTGCATATGTATATAAGATGCCTTAGAGTAGAACCAATACTCTATTGCATTCATACACAGTCCAACATTAGCATGCCACCCTGTAGCTTAGTGCAGAATTGATCTATTTATGGTTGAGGTATAAGGTGTCAAAAACATCATTGATGCCCAACTCATCAATACATAATTTAGCATGCCATATTAACATATCTTATCCAATTTACAATGCACCACAACAAGATTGGGAGTACTAAGTGCATTACACGCAACATAATGCATGGTGCTCGAACACGATTTGGTGTAATTTGCACCAATATATTGCCTATAACACTGCTCCTTTGATATGACCTATTTGAATTATGCTATCATGCATGGTGCTATTAGATGAATGGTGTGCTTAGGTGATGTTAGATACCAGTTAGACTCCATAGTGTCAAACACTACCTGTTGCATTACATGCCTCATCTATGTTTTCTTAGATATATGGGAACCCATATTTAAGTGGGTGATTATTATTATTATTATTTTCTATTTCTTGTATCATAATTTCATAAACATCCTATACACAAAATGTAGGAATAAAATGTTTTATCTTGCACTACCTGATGCCTAGTGTAGCTGTACCTTGTGCTTATACACGTGTCTATGTTTTTGCTGGTCCAAAACACATGCCGGTGTAGTTGCTATGATCATAGCGCCATACACCTAAGCTTCACTCGACTATCGTGCGACTGCTTGTCCAATACATCATACATTTGTTTGGCTATAATACATGAATGACCAATCTCCTTTACACCCTTTATATAATCGTGTGTATGAAACCATAAATAAGTGTTGGAACCATTGCAACTTTATGCTAATTAAGACGTTATATACAATAGTGAATAGTATAGGAAGTTTTATTAATAGTTTTTGCATGCATTCACCTTTAGTCCATGTTCTCAATTACCTTTAGTTTTAGATTAAACTAAGTGTGAAATAAAGAGCAAATGTCATGATAATTTGATCCATCACACTTATATTGTACTCCTTGATCATGATTTGAGTTACTAATTAGTTTTAAGTTCTAATATATACTTTTCATGTAAGCATTGAAACAACATATTTTTAGCACCATGTGTATCTAAACTACAAGAATCTAGCCAATAGTTTTACTAGTTAACAACCACATGCTAATACAAAATGCAGAGACATTCAAATCTGACCATCCAAGAGATTGATCCAAAACATGTATATGGGTCATGTGTATATGCTTTTTTAACCAATGGGTCTTGCATTCAAAAGAAATTAAATCTTAAAGATGTCAATATAGTTACATACTTTATCATGGACAATCATAAATTAAATTAGAATATTTCAATTAAAAAAATTCCTCTGTGACATATGTGTATATTCATTTTGAAAATCATACCAATGAGGTATATAATTTCAAGTATAGATCATGTGTTCTTGCTTGCATATAAAGCTCGATTGAATGTATAATAAAGATTTATCTCATTAGTAAATTAAATACATGTGAACATAATGTATGTATATTGAATTTTTTTATATATAGAATATGCATATGCAAGTATATAGGTTATCTTAAATTGCATATAATAGATGAGAAGTTAATCATGAAACAAGATCAGACTTGATAGAATAAAGGTACTGGATCATGCATTCGAACAAAGTATTTTCATGAAAATTCCATGCGTATATATGAAATCAAACTATCCAAATTGAGAACAATCATGCTTATGATCAAATCCTGATCATCCAAAAAAAATTGCTCATTTAAACATTGAAATTTGTAATTTTAGAAAGGAAAATCAAGATCTAGTCTTGCATCACTTACCTCAATTTGTTTCATCAGAAATTCTAGGAAGCCTGGTTCTTTCTCCATATTTGAATTTTTCTTTTCCTTCCTCTTTCTTCTTCTTCTTCTTCTTCTTCTCCACTCAAACTATTTCACGTCTCTAACCCTTCTTTCTATTTTTCTTTGTTTCCTTTATAGATACTTTCCTTGTAATAGTTTTCTCAATTGATTACATGTTTATAACTCTTCTAATATTAATTATTTGTTTATTCCCAACCATTGGATTATCATCCAATGGTTCAAATATGTAACTCCTCTATTGGTCTCATTCATTTCATAACCTTTGGTTCACCATTCAATATTTTCACGCGTTTTGTCCATATGGAAACCATTCTTCACCATGTGGGTTTCCGTATTTGACTTGTCCACGTGTAAAATTCGTAATAATTATTTAATAAATAAAATATCATAAAACATGATTTTTCTTCTTAAAAATTTTCAGTGAGGTGACTTGAAGTTCAGACCTCACCTTAACAAGTTGTACTTGGGACCGCTTAGCTACTCTTAGCTGAGGTCGTCAAGTCTTACAAAATTAAAGTTTTATTATCACTTATATTCTAATTACACACAATTTATTTAATAAGTTATAATTAGAAATTTTGTTTAAGCTTCATTTCAAGTTGTTTTTACACCATAATAGTCAACAATTGACTTCAAAAATTTAATAATTTATAAATATGACATTTCTTTATTTCTCAAAAATGTTGGCCATTACATAAACACTATTCACTGTCATCCTCAATTTGCACCTCCCCCTTACGATCAACTGCTCCAGAATTTGCCAATGACCATCACCTTACTTCAATCATGATGTTCCCCTTCGTCACTCTATCAGATTGACTGTGGATCATGGAGGAGTGGTTGATCTTTAGATTTCACCTCAGGAAAAACCATTTGAAGATTGAATTTTCCATCAATCTGACTGGTAAGACTCCATTCCCTTCCCATTTTCCATTACCCAATACGGATTTCATTGTCTTTTATCATTTCCCATTAGCTAAATTGGAAAATTTTCAGATTTGTGGAGTTTAATCTAAGAAAAATCATGAAAGAGTAGAGAAATCAACTTAAGGATAGCTCATATGGATGATCTGAGATGTCCATTGGATTCAGTAACCCTCAAAACCATGGGGATGGTGAAAATAAAGAAAAAATCAAATCGTCTGGATTGTAAATCGAGCCAAAATAGAATGGATGGTTGGGGCACATTGTCCCTAATGGATGGTGCACCCAGGACATCGTTTTCATGATGCACACACGGATGAGCATGCACAGCGCATGGGAGCATATGGCATCGTGTGCATTCTCACTGTCAAAACCGAATGCTTAGGAGTCTTAGCAACCGGGATGCATGCGAGAGCATCTTGGCAACCAAGACACATGCGGTGCAATCCAGGCTCTCGTCTCCGAACATCGTGCATCCTGGGGATGCTGGGTTTTTTATTGTTTTGACCCAGGTTTTGATCTGAACCGTTGAATAGTGATATGAAGCAGTATTTTTGAGATTATAGAGGTTATATAAGCTTGATTTTTTATTTGAAATGTCTGTTGGAATTGTATCATGAAACGAACATGATTTTAATATTAGAAATTTGATCTAATCACATCCAAATAGATCAAACCTATGAAATATCATCTAATAACTTGGATCGGGCCAATCAAGGGATGATTAGGGCCTAGAACTTGAACAATTATATGATCCAAAAGATAGATTGAGGGACCTGATGATCAGATCTTTTGTATTCATCATAGAAATTGATCTAGACCACTGATCT
This sequence comes from Warburgia ugandensis, assembly GCA_035236585.1. Classification (NCBI taxonomy): domain Eukaryota; kingdom Viridiplantae; phylum Streptophyta; class Magnoliopsida; order Canellales; family Canellaceae; genus Warburgia; species Warburgia ugandensis. The sequence goes on from CP141133.1 coordinate 57,043,033, forward strand.
AACCCAAGATTTTGGAATTAGTTGATCAGAGAGCGATCAGACTATTAGATCAAGATATAAATTATAAATATACGCTGGAATGGTTAGATAAACATGAAATGAATTGATTGTAACAATTAATATGGGAATTAGCAATCAAATCATAAATTGAGGTTATTGAGAACAATCCAACAGTTGGATCGCCTTGAATTCCAATTAGATAGAATGATTAAGCCTTTTAATGATCAGGATGCATCTATTTAGCTTATCATAACTTAAATAAAGATAGATCAAATGATCTGAATCATTGATCCTTAATTAATGATCAAAATTGATGGATATTATGAAAATAAAGAAATATAAGCAAGATTGAAGGGTAGTAAGAGCAAGCTCATCATGATTGATGATGATCAAAGACTAAATGAGTAATAAATGAGAACTTGTGTATAAGTAATTAACTTGAAATGTATGTATGACCTCATAGATATGCTAATTGATGCACAATTGAGACTGTGGAATGTTCTAAGGATTTGAGAGTGCATTCGAGGTAGGTGGAATTTAAAATTCTAATTTTCATATACTGCATGATTTATTTATAAACTGATGTTGTATTTGATAACTGTATGAGATTTGAGTTGCATGAATCATTTGTAAAATGTGATTATTATCTTATAGTATACATGCGGTATTTATGGCATGAATGATGAAATGAAAAGGATATGGTTTGTATATGGAGGATGGTTATATTATGATTATACCTCCATGGATTTAAATGTATGCCATTCATTTAAAAAGGCATGTGTTTTTATGGTGCATGTCATGTTTTTATTACCGCATGATTTTGGTCTAAAAGCCATGTAGGCTTGATTTGATACAAGGTACCAACTATGCATATAATATAGTATTTTTTATAGGTTGATATGAGGCAAGCATATAGCCTGATACAATTATTTTATATCCAAGCATGGAGGCTTGAGGATTTTGTTTTTGACAAGCTTGTTGCCTGGGGGATTGTAATACATGCCATTTTGGGAAAATATATAAATGTCTAATTACGTAGATTTTTAAAATTTTGTGAAAATTAGAATTTCAGGAAATTAAAAAATTTAGAAATAGAATCATGGACTAAAACCTTAATATTTGAAATATACACGAGAAATGATTCCAATGATACTAAGAATGCTCAAATCAAAGACCAAACGAAAATTGGCTAATTATTTTAATTTAGATATTTAATAAATTAATTGAGGAGGGTATAATTGTAATTTACATGCAGGGCCCACAGAGTTAGGCATTGAAAACTAAGATTGGATGGTCATTTATGGGGCATGGTGATGATTGCCAACCATTAATTCTGGTAATCATTTTAGCATTAAATGGAAATAAAAGAATTTAAATAAAATAAAACAAAATTCAAATTTTAAGGGGGGCCTTTAAATGCACCTCCCCCTCATTTAATTCCCTCTCAAACTCCTCTCATGCATTAATTTCCTCTCTATTTCCCGTGTTGCTAGTGACGAAGTTGAAGACGACACCCCCCAACGCTGACCAGTGGCTGCTTAGCGCATGTGACCCTGTTTCTTCCCATGCAGTGACAAAACTTGGCATCACTAGCCAGCCTCAACAAGGTAGGTTGTCCTTCTCCCTCCCCTTTTCTCCTAGTGCCAATTTATCCTTATTTTTTTACTGTTAACACCAGAAACGGTGATGGGATACTGTTTTCCAAGGAAATGTTGAACTATACTATTTTTATGAAAAACCATATATGTAATGCTGTCAGATTGATGATCTGGACCATTCATCTTGTATATCATGAACTCACAAATGAAACTTCTTTAGTTTCATGGAGATCCAACGGTTGATAGTGCCGAAAAGTGCAAAAATAGTAAGAGGGGAATTTATTTTTTTTCAAAGTTGTATGAACTGGCTAGAAACCTTAGATTTAGGCAAAATCTGTGGATAAAAGTGTCATAAAACTAAAATTCATCAAAATGACATAAAAATCACCAAATTTCATGACTGTGTGCATCACCGACAACAATTGAAATCCAGTCGTCTTCTCCAACATTGATGATGTCTTTTGGGCGACTCAGGTGATGCGTCCAGGATGCTTGTCAGAGACGCACCACAGCAACACGCTCTGGGCATGACCGCACTTGTGCGGACGACGTGTGTGTTGTTCCTAATAGCGACAAAATGTTAGTATGTCCCAGTGACAAAGACGCACACAAGGTGCATTTTGAGTGCGCGTCACGCCCGTATGTGTTCCGATAATGGAGACACACACGGGACGCATTCTGAGCATGCGTCACGTGTGCGTGCATCCTGGTAATGCTGAATTTAATTTAAATTAAATCCAAAAAAATTCCTAGACCATCCAAATTAATCTAAAATCTCAAAATCCCAATTGTGGGGGCTACAAAGGTCAAAATCATGATCTGAGGCATCTGTTGGATTTGTCTCAATGATGTGGACCTAGATTTAACATCAAAACTTTGATTTGAATACTTTGAAATAGATCAAATTACAAAATCTTATTCAATAACCTAGATTAGCCCAATCAATTGATGATCAGGATTTAGAAATTAATTGTATACATCAATTTTGAGATGATCTAGTAAATTTGAAGGATAGATCTCAAGTATCAAGAAAAATGATCTTGACCGTCAATCTGATCATGTATCTTAGGACTGGCTAATCAGAGAATGATCTAACTATCAAATCAACGTGTAATCATATGCATATATTACTAAATAAATATAGAAATTGGATTGATTATGATGAGAAAGATTAGAATTGACAATCAAATATTAGATCTAAGTAATAAAGAATGATCCAATGGTTGGATCATCTTCAAACTTAACGAGATGGAAGGGATTGACTCTTTATTGATCAAGGGACACCAATTGATAAATCATAACTTAGATTGATGATCAAAGATGATAGATGATTATCTAAATGTTAGAAAAGGCCAACATCTAGTATAGGATTAACTCAATTAAGGGTTAATCAGGCATTTGGATAATTAATCTAGGATCAACTACTAGATCAGAGAGATCATCACTTGGATAAACGTACTTTTGGGGATAAGAGAATACCAAGTGAATGGATAAAGATTAGATGAATGATGAAGACTCTATGAGAGTAATGGATGAATTAGTGTGATTTATGATTTGACAGGTATGTTAGAGTGCACGAGTTGTGATAGTCTACTTACTTGATTAGGAGTACCGTGCTTTGAGGTAGGTGATGACATCTTGATCTGCATGATTTATCCATGTTTTAATACATGAGTAATGATATATTATCATGTCTTTTGACTTGATCTTATTGAGATTGATTACACATGGAAGTTTCTATGGTTTATATCGTGTTTTCGCTGTTTTATGACTGGTGTTCTGCCCGGTGGGTGCTTTGCTAGGAGGGTATTAGGGTTGGCCACTCGCTCTCTGAAACTTATAGATGATAGACACCAGCCCTAATATGTGGGCAAACTTCGTGAGTTTATTGTGGTAATCATGGGCAGGCCTCCCACACAAGTTAAACCATTTCCCATGCATGGCGAATAGTAGTCTCCTGTTTTGGTGTCAACAGCGAGCCCAATGGTTGAGACCCTAGAGTGGTTGCCATTACAACATAGTAACCCATATACTTATTCTGTGTGCTCATGCAGTGCATGTATATGTATACCCACATCGTGACAACAGACCCTTAGGTTGAAGCCTATGTGGGTGGCCAGATGTGGGCAGCCCTACAAGCTGTGCAAGCTACAGGTGAGGGACCCAGGGTTTTGGAATGAGTACTCATTACCAGTGATATGAGTGTAGTGGGACACTCTTAGGGTATGATTATGTATAATGCCATGCATTCATATTTTAATGTTGAGACTGATCTTTACTTAATTTTGACGGTGCATGACCATGCATTACTCATGCCTTGCATGCCATGGTGATTAGATTTAACATCAATGTATTCAAATGTAAAGCATGCTTTGACTATCATTGTTTTGTTCAAACTCATGATCTTTCATGCGCTATTCACTATGGATGCTTGATGATTTAACGTACTATGTAAATGAGTTATTCTATGAGATTTGCCATGACATTGATACTTTTACACCACACTATTTTATTGCACTCCTTAATAAATGTGATCACCTACACAAGCAATAACTTGCGGAGGCATTACTTTGTTTTGCAATGCCTCAGATTTAGAGCACGACAACGCTAAGGGCAACTAGGTAGAGCAGCATTAGAGAGAGAGGACTATGAGGACCATCTATCACTCCAAAAACTGACTCGATGTATGCTTCATTTTACTTGTTATTGGACTTCTCTTGGGTTGTATAGAAATACTTGTTATGAGGATAGTATTAGACCTCCTCTTATTGTACTGTGTGTGTGTGTGTGTGTGTGTGTGTGTGTGTGTGTGTGTGTGTGTGTGTGTGTGTGTGTGTGTGTACATACTTACATGTGTGTGGATGTGGTGATCATGGATAGGACCTTGGGGTTATGTATATTTCTTTCTCATTATCACTTATCATGACTGACGTTTTGATCAAACTTGGTTTTAAATTGAGCATGCTCTATATTATAACGCATTGGTTTTATTTATCACTGTGGATTTGGATTTGGAAGGCCCTCGGGCTTTTCCTTTGGAATTTTGTTTGAAATGTTTGTGGTAATTATATTAAATATTAGTTTTTCTCTTTTAGGAATCCCAACTATTTTATTAAACATTATTATTATTATTACATATGGAAAATGATTTTAGAAAACCGAGGGTGTCTCAATGATGCTATGCTAGGAGGGGCATAGGGCTAGCCACCCACCCTCTGAGATTATGAGATGATAAACAATTGCCTGTAGATGGCGCTTGGTAGGGGTTGGTATCATGAGTAGCCTACACTACCAATCCAGTCCTCACCCATGTGGACGAATGATGAGTCTCTAATACATAGAAAATGACCCATCATTTAGGGTTATTACATCCTTCCCTTCTTATAGGAATTTTGTCCTCGAAATTCTTTCCATGTTATCCTCTAAATAATTCTAGAAGCATCCCCATATTACAAGATTTGCTAATCATACCAAAAATTTCCAGAGTCAAGGTCAATAACAATTCCATGCCATGTCATCCCCTCAAATAGCAACTCATATATATATATATATATATATAAACCAATGTATGTTTCAAACCATTTCGGATTCAAATAACTCATAACATGGTTAGAATGCATCATAACCACATATAACTCTAGGAACATTCTCATCTCATCAACAACTTAAATTCTTGTAATTCCTTCAATGAAACAAAAGTTCTAAAAATATAATTAATTTTCAACTAAAAACTCTAAATATTATGTCACTTATTAGAGTAACTTTTCTATCTACTTTAAGCAATAATGAGCCACTTTTGTTGCACACTTTAATACTTGTATCTTATCAATAGTCACTCATTGGTTGACCATATATGACTTTTACGCATGTTGGACTACCTGTGAGAGGATTAATTGAGCTTTGATACCAACTGTGATGACCCATGCTTTTATAACACATTTTTGTTATTTTCAAATGCAAACAGTGGAAGATTTTTTAAGATTTTTTAAATATAATCTTTCTTTTCCACAAGTTTATCAAAACCCAAGTGTCACCTACACCACAGTAATACAGTTTAGAGGTTACAAAAGTTAATGAGTTTATATGTTACATTCTTTAGGATTCTATCTAGTCATAGCTCACAATCCAACTGTATAAATGCATATGCACATACATATTCAAAAAGATAAATTACAAATTATATATTGACATTGTGATCAGTCTCAGGCTACTATTGTCCTCGTACAAGGTTCCATCTACTTCGAATTGTTTTCCTTCAAGTCAATTCCTTCAAACTTTAGACATTGTAAACAAATTTATAATGTCTCAGCAAGCTTGTGCTTTGTAGGTGTTTGATTATCTACTTCTGCAATAGACATAAAGCCAAATACAATGGAATTCTAATCCATTTATAAAACTATTCAATGGAATAGTATACAATCATATAGTCTTAACCTTACGATAATACTCATATCATGTACATCTCAATTTCATTTCTCGTAACTTCATATCATGTCATTTCTTTAGATATCAACTTATGATACATTCTAATTTATTTCTATCCATCTCATAACATATCAGCTATTAATATAGATAATCTCTATACCAAATCATTCATAAGCTATTGACTCATGATATAAACAAATCTATGTCAAATCATCTCAAAATCTAACAGCTCATAATTTACTTAGAGCTTATTATAACTATATATGATGTAATTAGTATAATAGAAATGCCATCTAGGATTTAATCTATCTATGTACAACATCAATACATGTAAAATTACGAGATCTCCACGTGGAGGATAATACATGATGTCAATATGCACAAATCAGCAATAAAATAATAAAATAATTGAATTGCTTTTCGATTCAATACCAGGGAAATTCATGCCATAACAAATCAGAGTATATCAGCTCACCACAAGCAAATCCATGGCAAATATATATCAGAGTATTCCAGCTCACCATTGCAAATTCATGTTAAACATACATTTGAGCATATCAGCTCACTATCAGCAAATCCATGCTAAAAACCAAATCTTAAATCAAATCATGCATGAAAAAAAAAAAAAAACAATCTCACACTTCATCTCATCTCAACCCATGACTATACTGTGAGTACATAGAAGCCTGTCACCTAGAAGTTGCCACCTCGAAGCCTATCAATGCCACATGCACTGCCCTCATCGACCGCTCTCATTCGGTGCCCTCTTAGGCCGCCCTCATCGGCAACCCACAAGTATAAATCATGAATCAAACTTCGATTACAAGTACGAAGATAAAAATGCAATGAAATACAAATTATGTATGAATGATTAATTTTCAAATAGAAACGAGAGATCAAATCTGAGAGATGCATAAATGAAATACAAGTGTTAGTAACTCTAAACCAATAATCTTAAATACTCTACATCTCTATTATTATCATTCATATGTTTCAGTAACATCCACATATAATTATGATTCATATATCTTAAATCTTATCCACATACTCAATTAATAATCTAATATCATCATCACCATCACCATCACCACCACCACCACCATCACCATCACCATCATTAGAGGAAGATATATACCATCTTACTTAATCCATGAAGGATGATACATTCACAACTTATAATCATATCGTCTATCAATGCATTAAAATCTATCATAACATGTATTTGACTAAATGCATGTTATTTGGTTTGACCACTAATCTGGTCATGATTCGAATATATGAATAAATTAAAGATGTTAGAACAACCTACCTTGTGTTACGAGTTCATCAATTCCACTAGCCGATCGACTTAGGTGTGCGCGATCTCAAATTCATGCTGATCTAGTCCTAATTCTCCACTTGGATCCTCCAAATCAAATAATCAATTAGTAATTCTAACCAAGTAGTCCCATTAACTAATTTGAATGGTAGAGATTATAGAATTTGATTTAATTCCATACTTAGATCCTCAGTTGATATCAGCCATTGATCAAGATCGATTAAATCATCTCCAAACATGCTTCTGATCTTAGTTATCTAGTATGATTCTTGATCTATACTTCATAAGGGTCGGAATAGACTACTTAGATTGGAAAAACAAAGCCAGATCATCACAAATAAAAGGATCTGACATCTAATCAAAGGTTTTGTAAAATCAATGGTTGGATCTTCCTAATCGATGAATGGGAAGATGGATTTTATTCCTCGTATTGCAAAGATCACGAGAGTACTCACGGATCTCTGAAATCCTTCCTAGATTGGTCAAAATCAAAGTTCAAAGTTCAAGGGTTCAACATGGTCATTGAGTCAACTCATTTCCCTTAAAGGAGTCAGGAGCGAGTTAACTCAGCTAGTCGACTCTGTCCTAACTCGTCATAAACAGGGAAAGATAAGGGAGGTGGAAGATGATGGTGATCGGATGCTAATTCAATCCCTACCGGATCCAGGCCAAGAGAGGAAGACAAAGGGGAATACCAAGGCATGCTGGCATGCCTGAAATTGGTTGTGCCAGTGCCATGGGGAAGGATATAGGGGAGAAAAGTGTTCTAGCTCATCGGCCTACCTTGGCATGGTTGAGTCAGTGACGAAGAAGGAAACAAAGGAGAAATAAGCATGCCGGCCTATTCAACGGCTGGGTTGTGTCGATGGTGGAAACAGATAAGAAAAAAGGAGTTTCATATCTCCTGTCACTCTAGAAAAAGGACGAAATAGGGGGTTCTGACGATGCTTGCTTTGACGATCGGTTTGGGCTTACTTAGGGCGGAAGGGAAACTTGGGTAACCAGCCGATCGGGCGAGCGTGTCAATCGAAAATGGCAGGTTTGATTTCTGCATGGCCAATTGGAGAAGGACAGAGGGAAAACAGATCAGGCACTGGTGATGTCACCACGGAAAACCCAATATGGGTTTCTGGTAGTGCTGGTATTGGTGCAGGGGGTGTCTGCCCAAGGAAGGCTTTGTGCGCTTGTGGGAGAAACAAGGTTGCAGGTTGCCGGGGATGGGAAATCTGCCCAGGGAAGGGGCTGCACATGCTGGTGAATGGAGATTGCCATTCAACGATCGGATGGAGGGGGAGACGGCATAGGTTGCTAGGGTTTTCTGTGCCCTGCATCCTTCGTCCAGTCCCGTTTCATGTGCCGTTATCAATTTTGCCCCCCTCCAATTTAGTAAAACTTTTAGACTTTTCACTCTCGATTTCCGTTTCGCACAAAATTAGTGTCATTGGATTCATATCGGCGCATACATTCCAAATTTGATAGTCTTAAAGTCCAATTTTTTAGTTTACAAGGAGGTCATTTTCATGAAACTCATTTTTCATGGAATTAAATTCTAATTTTCTCTCCATTAAAATTATAATATAATACATAGAAAATGACCCAAAATTTAGGGTTGTTACACAAAATGTAACTTCCAACAATTGCAGGTAGGTGGAAATTCCAAAATTGTCATTAGCTCAATGCAAAAGAGACATCTAGAAAAGGCGAAGAACTTACAGTTGTGGAGTTGTAAGGTGAGGAATGAATGTCTTAGGCTTGCTAGTTCTTTTAGCTTAATGTCTTTCGTGCACGTGTTTGGGGAGTATAATTGGGTGGTTGATTAGATGTCCCAAGTGGTCAATTGAGTCTAAGGTGTAAGTTGTATGGTTTGAGTTTCCTACCAAATTCATCGTTAATCTTTTGTTTCGTGAAGTGAAGTGACGGGTAGTGAGGAGCCCTAACCCCTTGTGATCGAAGATGTAAAGTTGGAACTTTTTTATATGAGCTGTTGTTTGTGCCAAAAAATATGCTTGTAGCACCTCAATTGTGTATGGGTAATGGTTTTTTTTAAGGAAATACAGAGCAACTTACGGACATTCTCCTAAATCTAATCTTTGACAAATCTCTGGTAAATCTCTTGTTAAAGGAGAAGTTAACGACTCAAACATGTGACCTAAGCATAATTTAAAGGAAATCTATACGGTATTCCATGCAAGCACCACCATGCACTATCCTATACCTTTGCAATGTCGGTCCTCGATGAAGGTAATAAGGTCTTTTAAAATGGCATACCAGCAGCGTTATTTCTTCGATCGTTTCTCTCGTAGAAGTACTTCTTAGTTTTATTCTCTGCCTTATGGACATGGTGGTTCATTTTTACCAGTCCGAAAAGGAGCCAAGCGCTCAGTTTCTACTCTGCTAGTATAATGTTGCGCATGTAAATTAGTTTACATGCTAAATTTAGAGAAAGATGGTTGATGATCCAAACCTTTCAGCTTCTAGACCATATCTTAGATGCTCTACAGTACAAAAAGATTCAACATTGGATGATTCTAGCCCTTCAATCTGTTAAGATCTTTCAATTATTTTTCTTCTAATAGCCAATTTCTTAAGTTGTTCAATTTTCAATTGAAACTCAATTATGGTTAGGATGACCCATCAATTCATTTGAATCAGCAAAATTAACGAATGGTCTTACCTTTAGACACCACAGAATCTCATCTACTAGAGGCAACAAAATGAACGGCTACGACCTTAGTCAAAGACCATCACGCGCATCTTGCAAAAGACGATACTAAAATCAAAAGCACTCCGTCACTGGTTGAAAAGGAGTTCTCCCGACTAGCTGGGTCCCACATCATACCGAGTTAGGCATAAACCACGTGTCAGTTCAAGATCACGTGGCACGTTCCATGAGGTCGCTGTCTCTGAGTAGGCAGCGTACTTCGAAACCTAATTTTCTTCCCGAACTCCCCAACAAAAAGCATTACAATGCTAATCGCTCTCTCTCTCTCTCTCTCTCTCTTGCACCCCAATTTTCCACTAAACTCTCTCTCACTTTCCCGGGGGCTCCTCCTCTTTCCGTCTTACGATTTAAGTATGAGCGGCAGCTTTCTAAGAAATTGCAGCAAACGATGCATGCATGGCTTCACCAACTGCCGTTCCCTTCTTGAACCGTCTCTCTCTTCCTCCTCTTCTTCTATTACTCGTTCCAGCGCACAACATTGGAGAGCTTACTATCAATCTCGTGTTCTTTACAAAAACAATGCTGAATCAAAGATTTCTTCCACGTTCTCTCTTTCAGTTTCATCCACATCTTTTTCGAGGAACGGATTTGTTGGCTGGTATTTAGGAATGATCGATGCACACCCTGTTTTAACAAAGAGTGTCACTGCTGGGTTCATTTTCATGGCTGCTGATGTTTCTTCCCAGGTGGAACCCGGATTCTCTTTCCTTCTTTATTGTGTATGTAATGGATTGTTAGTGGTTTTCTTTCTGAGAATCTGTTTGTATGTGTAGCTTAATTTTGCTGTTGTTTGTTCGATTTCTGTTTTTATGCCTGCACATTTTGTTTTCGTGCAAAATTCATGATTTTGGAGACCCTGGAATGATTAAGCATCTGGAGCAAACGGTGAAGGCTATGAAACTGATTCTAGTTTTTGGATATATGCTTCTGCTCGGTCTTTTTTATGGTTTGCTTGAGGTTTTTTATTGGCATGTGATGGTCTAGAGTATTTTCACCATGAGTTAGAAGTGGTAGAGAAAGTAGACCGCCTCCAAGACTTGTTTTAGATTTGGTGTGAAAGGTTTTTCAACTCTATTTATCTTCTCTAAGGGGCACAAACTGCAATTCAAATGGGTTCTTACCGTCATGGGGCGACTAATTCTCAAGCTCCTTCGTAACGTTCACTTTGTTTAATGCCGATTTCCTTAAATATTCATGTCTGATTAAACTTTTGCAAATTGACACCAAATCAACTGTCACCTTCCATTTCGTATCATGTCACACTATTCCCCCAACTTCCTAAAGTGAGGAACTTCAAGCCACAGGAATTCAAACCAAAGTGATGGAGATCCAATATGATCCTTGTAGAAATCAGCATAAGGGTGAATTATTGGATATCACTCCGGAGAAGCAACCATTGGTCGATCCCCAGGAAGTTATCCACTCCTATTGTGTGACACCAAGAGCCTATCTTGTGTAGCCACATAACCTCTTGCTATAGTTTGTACAGGTGAACTTGCAGTTCCCATTAACCACCCAATTGAACTAATATGATTTGTTAAGTTCTAGAGCTTTTCATTTTCATGCTCGTGGTAACCCCGTTCATGCTATTTTTCTGGTTAGCTAACCTCCTTTCATACACCATGTGAGATCTCATTTGGTCCCATTTGGCTTTCTTATTCAACTCTTCCTATAATTTGTCTGTAAATGGAAAAAGTCACCCCACCTGAAGTAATCAACCTTAGAGGTCAACACCATCCAGCTCACCAGGCCTCTAATTTTGCCTTGTATTCTTCTGAATTTATCCTCATCCTATGCTGCTGCAGACCACCATCTGATGTATTTGTTAATTTAAACCATCTCATATATTTTCTGTTTGGCCAAAGTTCAAAGGCTAATCTCTTCGGTCCCCTGATTCTTGATTTTTTGATGCAAATGAAGTTACTCCCAACTATCTCTTTCTCTTTCTCTCTCTCTCTCTCTTAATCTTTCTATTGCTCATTTGGGCTCTTTTGTCAACTCCTTGCCCTTTTGATATACCCCTTCTGTTCCTCATGATTCATGAGCATAACTTTTCACTTCAGTGACCAGTTTTTGTTTTTCTTGTTCTTCTCTTCTCTCTTCTGTTGACTTTGCTAGGAAACTCTTCACTTTGCTAACCTTATGACCAATCTGATTCTCAGGTCACAATGTATATGCAGGACATTCCCATCCTTCTCTGATTTGTGTTTCTTGCTCGTCCATCTTCACAGCTGTGATGCTCTGTCATTTCACCTTGGTTATTAGGATCACATTTTTTGTTCTAATTCACTTTGCTTTATCGTACTTATATGTTGCTTTATTCCGACAAGCTGTTCCAGATTTTCTGCTGGAGGATTCTTGCACAATATCTTGGCAATTTATTCCAATTATCTTTGACAGGGTTTCGAAGCTTCTTTAGGAAACAACTTATTTTCCTTCTCCTTCTTTTTCTATTAAGCTTAAAATTTTATTGTTAAAGCAAATCGGCTTGTTTGGAATACCTCCTTGTTGGTGTTGTGTAGGCCTGAAGTACCATTACCATGTCCAACATGATCCCACACCAAGACAGTTCATGATATTGCTATCAGCCATAACAACTATCATGTGTTCAACTTATATCTGAATTGTCCCTATCCTCAGATTAACCATCATGCTTTTTGCTTGCTGGTGTTTCTTATTTGCAAGTATAATTCGAGTGTGTACGTCTTACAGATACTAGTAAAAATTTGTTGCTACTTGAGTTATATTGTACAGTATTTTATATTTTTATGCATTCATTCCTCGTTCCTTACCTCCTAAATTGCTGAAAATGTTGAGCTGTGACTCCTTTTTTCACTCATGTCTCAATAAATATTTATGTGCTGCAACTCTATAATTTGGCTGTCCATGTTTCCTGATCGTTCCACTTCCAGTCTGGACAGTGAAAAGGAATTACATGGTGTGATATGAGAAATTTATCACCATCTCCTCCAACATGGCTTCAATTTGATCATCTTATCACCATTGTCCTCCAACAGTTTCATTCTTGTTATCAGGAGATTATCAGCAGTCTCATGGATTCAATTTGATCATCTTCTCCCGATTTTCATATGCAACTCAGAAAGTCGTTCTTGACATCCTCCTACATACATGGACAAGTTCTGCAACTTTATTCGGCTTTGAACTTTTGGCACTTTGATGCCTCAGTTGCCTTTTTTGGGCATTTCGTTGCACACTATCTGTACCAAGAGAAACAAGAATGTCCTAGCTTGGTTGGTACTAGTTGCAATTACTAGTTGAAAACATTATGTAAATAGTATCAGGCACTGTTGTTCTTTAACGCTGAGATAGTTCTATATGCTTTTCTTCAAGGTTCCACAGTTTCTTATGCATGGCTTTCTTGAGCACCGTCAACTACTGAACACATTCTTCTCCTTTCAAGATGAATATTGCTCCTTATTCTATATTCTTCCACTACTTAGTACACATAACACTCCCAAATTTCTCCTCCAACCCTATTGGGGTTAGTTTTGCCATAATTGCACCCTCTAATGTATTACTCTCATGTGTGTTGATGTTTTTTGTAAGTGCACTAACTATTGTAGTATAGCATATGCAAATACGTTTCGATCCCTCAGGGACTTTTAAGAATTTGGAGTTTTAATAAAATTTAATTCTTCACAAATTGAAATTAAATAAAAAAATTAACTTCAGATGTGTTTAATCAATGAAATTATAGAGGTTTAATTCAAAGAAAACAGAAATTTAACTAAAAAAATAAGAAAATTTCACTTCCCTAGACTGCTTATCATTCATTTCTTCAAATCTGATACCCTAAATTGAGATCGGCCTTCATCAACATCTTCTTGGTGCTTCTGATTAATGATCCTTCGGAGGGATTAGGCAGATTCTAAAAATTCTGAGAGATCTGAGTTAAATAAGAAATTGGAGATTTAACGGCTCAAATCTGATTTCAGATTCTCAGATTGAAGATCAGTAATGATAAACAAGCCATAGGACATCCTAACAACAAGATATGAAATTTGATTGAAATTCGGACGTGAAATAGATGAGAAATTGATGTTCCCTTGTTTGTTTAAGGTAAACCTTTGATTCGGTTATGCTTAAATCAACCAAGATCTGATTTCTGGAATTATCTGAGAACAAGCAGAACTTGGATAACACAAAACCTAGATAAAGAAAAAGATGAAATAGACTAAAGGACAAAACAAGGATTCAAATGAGATTTTAATTTTGAGGGCAAAACAGGAATTTTTCCTGAAAGTTCCTTAAACTTCTCATAAAACAGAATTAAACGGAGAAGAAGACTTTTGCCGGAGACCATGGAGATGCAAACGCCACTAGAGTGTGGCAACAGGGGAGACAAGCCGTGGGAACTGGATGCGGCAAAGGATGCTGTGCGTGGTGTCTAGAAGACGCATTCTGGTGCCGTCGGGTGGAACTAGGGAAATGACGCCTGGTGCTGTTGGGGCTGTGCGGTATGGTGGAGGCGATCTGTGGTGGAGCTGCCTGCGCTGGTGGGGACGTAGGGAAAGGGTGATATGTGCTGGAAATTGATGTTCTCTGGCGTCTAGGGGGATAGGCTATAGGGCCCGATTGGGCTGGCTGGTGATGTGAATTAAGGGAGTTGGTAGATGCCGTGGAAGATGGGTGGTGCGACGATAGAAGAGGATTGGATATGCTTGAGAAACCCAGAAAAAAAAAATAAATAAAAAATAAAAAATAAAAAAATGAAGTAGGAAACATGGAAGTTGCACTGGAACTCGGTTTCCTATTGGAAACCGAGATACGAAAAGAGTGGAGGTAAAGTGGGAAACAAAGGAGATGATCTGGGTTGTGAAGATGGAGCGTGAGATAGAGATAGTTGAGATGGGAAAAGGAGCTAGCAAAGGAGGGTATGAGAGGGGATTGGCTATGCTTGAGAAACCCAGGAAAAAAAAAAAAAAATGAAGTAGGAAACATGGAAGTTGCACTGGAACTCGGTTTCCTATTGGAAACCGAGATACGAAAAGAGAGGAGGTAAAGTGGGAAACAAAGGAGATGATCCGGGTTGTGAAGATGGAGCGTGAGATAGAGATAGTTGAGATGGGAAAAGGAGCTAGCAAAGGAGGGTCTGAGAGGGGAGGCAGGTGCAATGATCAGTGATGGGTATGGCTATGACAGGGAATGGAAGAAGAGCAGTGCGGTTAGGCGGAGAAGATGGGCTGGGTGTCTGGCGGGGCTGTAGCAGAGGTGAAGTATAGACGATGGGAGTGGGGGGATTGGTAAGACGTGGTTAGGGTGGTGGTGAATGACAGGGAAATAGAGAGGTGCAACAATTGGGCGATTAGAGATGAAGGGAAAAACAAATAGGGAGAATGAAAGAGAAGCAGAGAGAGAGAGATAGGAAGGAGAAGGGAGTGGGAGAGATCGGGTAAGAGGGGCGTCGTCTGGCGCGATGGAACCAAGGGCCAGTGACGGTGAACAAAGGAGAAGAGAACTAGAGGGAGAGTAGTGCGTGAGATGTAAGGGAAAGAGAGAGGGTAAAAAATTTCTGTGCGGTGAAGTGGAGAGTAGTGGGAAAGAAAGGTGAGGCTGAGAGAAGAAGTAACGTGAGAGAGAGAGGGAAATAAGAGAATGAATGAACAAAGGATAGAAAGTGGAAGACGATAAAAGACACAATGAAAGCAACCCAATTGGAAATATAGAAAAGGAAGAATAGAAATAAGCAAGCAAAGGAAAAACAAACCATAACTCCAAAAACCTCCTCAATACTCCCACGGCTCCCTCTTTATAAGACCTCCCTCCTTCCTTATCCTTAAGAGTTAGTTTTCTATTAGGACACTTCCTCTTCTTCCCAAAATCCCATCCATAGTCCTCTCCTTATTAGGACTCTTCTTCTATTAGGAAACCTTCAAATTTTGTCTGTCAGAGATTTGGTTCGTCAATGCTCTTTTGAATCATTTGCACCGTTGAATTTCAATCTGAACCATCCAAGCCACCATCGGGTTGATCTGCAAAACAAAAGACTAGATTAGAGTCATCTAACTGTACATTAAGCTTTTGATTAGCTCAGATGAATATCTGACTGTTAATTTTGACAAATTAATGATTGGATGGTCAATTGGAGCTAAATTCAAAATAAAGCTAAATTTTGCAAATTTGAACTATTAGATGATCTAATTGAATGCAAAATTAGGGGTATTGGGACTAAAATTTAACAGTTAACAGTGTGTTCCCTTGGCCTGGTTAAGATCTCAACACTACATCACATGCTATTACACAATCCTTCTATTTCTGGTTGACACCACATTCTATTTGTCTCTAATACCTCTGATACTAATAACCCTTGCAGATTCTAGGGGAATAGACTGAGTAACTATATACTGCCACCTCTCCTTGTCACAAATGTTGGATAGGGATCCACCAAGAGCCCAATGGAAAACTAGAACAAAAAAGATTCCCATTGGATGAAGAATTGATCTAAGCACTATTCGATGCCACTAGGGCTTCTAGTTTTCACTTGTAGCTATATATACTCTACAAAGTTCCAGAGAAACAAGCGAGGACTCATTTTGCATCCTCAAACACTCAAAAAAACTTCCTCTTCATAATTTGATGAGTAACCATGCATGATTACTTCCCTCCATGCAAGTAATGTTGCTAGATCTTCAAAGCAAAAACCATAGTGGCTAGCTCCCAATCATGCATGGGGTAATTCTACCTGTACTTCTTTCACTATCTAGAAGCATATGCTATAACTCTACAGGTAGAATTACCCCACAAAACCGCCACTACCCTGTGGTAGAGATAACACTGGTGCCAAGTTAAGCCTCCCCTTCAGCTCTAGGAAGCTTCTCTCAAAACTGTTAGTCCAAAAAAACTTCTGGTCCTTAGTAAGGGCTGTTAATGGCTATGCAATCTGAGAAAATCCCTCACGAAATCATTGGTAATAGCCTGCCAGGCCTAGGAAACTATGCACCTCTATCACAGTCTAAGTCGCTCCCAACTAGTCACCGCCTATACCTTCTGTGGATCCACTGTAACCCCATCCTTGGATATGATGTCTCCAAGAAAATGCTCCTGATCCAACCAGAACTCGCACTTGGGGAACTTGGCATACAATTGATATGCTCGAAGAGTGCCCAAAAGAGTGCTCAAGTGATCTCTATGTTCCGCAACACTACTTGAATATACGATTATATCATCAACGAATATGATCCGAACTTGTCCAAATAGTCTCTGAACACCCTACTCATCAAGTCCGTGTACACTGCCGGTGCATTCGCTAACCCGAACAGCATCACTAGAAACTCGTAGTGGCCATATCAAGTCCTAAATGCTATCTTCTGGATATCCTAATCCCGAATCCTCAACTAGTAATATTTTGTCCTCAAGTCAATTTTAGAGAAAACCCTGGCTAACTGTAATTGATCTAACAAGTCGTCAATACAGGTAAGTGGGTACTTATTCTTCAGTATTGCCGCGTTCAGTGCTATATAATCCACACACAAGCTCGAGTCATCCTTCTTCTTAACAAATTGAATTGGAGCTCCCCAAGGCAAAACACTAGTGCATATGAAACCCACCCTGATCTAGCAACTCCTGCAACTGCACCTTCAGCTCCTTCAATTTTGTTGGTGCCTTGGAGATAGGAGTTGCTCCAGGCAATAACTCAATAGTGAACTCCATCTCTCTCTTAGGTTGCAACCTTAGCAACTCATCTGGGAATACACCCCTATAATTGTGCACCACATTAATCTCCTCAATGCAGGGTGTCTGCTCTTGCGTTCTACATAGGCCAAGTAAGCCTAGCAACCGCTGGACATAAGGCGTGATGCTCTCATCGCTAAGATGATACTCACGCCTACAACATCCAATCTCCCTTGAAAGCATAGCGACTCACCATTTGGGGCATATAGAGTGACCTGCTTCTTCCTGCAGTCAACTAGAACTCAGTGCTCAACCAAACAGTCCATACCCAATATAATATTAAAATCCGTCATGTACAACAGAATGTGGTCTTCACTCATCTTCTTGTCTGAGATAACCATAGGTATATCATGGACAAACTCCTGTACTACCACTCATACTGTCACAAGTAAAGTCACACGTCATTCAAATAAATAGGACAGTTCATGTTTACAGTCATCCCATGTGTCAACGGAAGTTAAATTATATATAGCACCAAAGTGAAATCCTATACATGGATTCTATCAAAATAAATATGCCAAAGGCATTTTTGTCTCACATCTAAACTGAACCAGGTACTTTCGCCTTCCCTCTCACGCTCGACCTACCTAAAGTGTCACTTGAAATGTTGGTTGTAGGGGGTGATCAAAACAACTGCTCACAATAGGAAGAAAAACTAATATGAGCTAGCACACCTAAAATAGGGCATACAATAGCATACGTATAGATGTATTTATCTTCACACGCACATATGTTCATAGTTTCTGAAAACAAGAAACACGACATGTAAAATAATGATCCATGAAGAAAAACTAGTGATCTCAAAATATTTGCAGTGTTCAGAATAATCTGATAAGTCAGTCAAACTAGCGTGCTCGAACAGCTGAAACCAAACCAAGGCACATAGCCTTAGTCTATAATGCACAAATCCATGCCCACAGCGCCGTGGAAAATTGATCGCTCCATATCACAGTGGCATATAGTTCTACCACCAGGGACGCAGGAGGCTATGTCATGGAAAACTAAGGTATAAGAGTCTAAATCATGGGTTAAGGCATATGAACCTAAGTCTTAGGTGAGTGAGTCGAAGGAGACTAAAGCCTAAGAATTTTAACCTAGTAGTCCAAGCATTTTCACATTCCCATACAAGTATGGTTAAGCTTCCCAAATTTTCCAACACAAGTAAGGTTTATAAATTCTCAGATTGTCCAGCACAAGATGTAGCTTAAGTGCATGTATTTTTCGGCCTAAGGTAGCTTAAAATATTCACATTTATAGCTTAGATGTAGTTTTTGGTATTTTCAAATTCCAGCTAAGAGGGACTTCTATATTTTAGAATTCTGGATTCTTGTGTAAACTACTGTATTCTCAAATTCCAGTTGCAGATTTCTGCATTTCTGAGTTCCAGTAATAGGTTTTGTTTTAACATTGTTGATTTTCAGCACCTAGACTGTTCAGGGATTTTAAATTCTACATCTAATCTGATTTGAATCATTTACTTTACCAATTTCAACTGTTTAACACTTAAGATTTCTATCAAATTGAACCAAATCACATAAACGGTATTAAGAACAAAGAGTGAGACGCAATTTCATACTTAGCACGAGCAAAAAAGATGGTGCTCACTGTTTGTTCATTAATCAACTAATTTAGTTACAATTTTTGGGATGATATTATTTTAGCTTTACTGATTTAACAAAAGCTTTTGATTGTTTATCATAATACATCGTGGAGCCTAACATGTAGCAAAAAACTAGCATCAGATTCCACACGCACTGTGTAGAAAATTGAGTAGTTTTCTCCTTGCAAAAGCTCCTCAAAACAAATGAGTTTAAACTCGATTTGTGTGTGGAGAATTGTCAAACATTTGAAGATTAATATGTAAACTAGAAAACCCATGTTTTACTTTTTTTAATATGGATTTTATATGCAAGTTGTAGGTTGGGGTTACGAGCTACCTTACTGCTGGTGTGTGCAGAAAAACAGGGTGCGCCCAATCCTTGTTCCAGTTTACAGCTGATAAAACTAAAGCAATGAAAGGAAAAACTAACGCTTTAATGCATCAAATGGATGTTCATACATCTAAAAGAAAAACCCGTAAAGAATTTTCACAATGAAGGTGAATCACATGGGCATTCATGATGAGAATCGTCCCCATTTTTTTTACATTGCTTGCAGCCATCACTTAAAGCATGCTTCTAACAATAATGATTCATGTAATCTCAGGTAAATTTGAGACCAACATGTAGCAAAGAATCAATTGACATTTGGTAGATGAAATCATGCCTCACAAGAGGAGATTTTTATAAAGATGTTCATACATATGTTTCTACTCCACAAAAAAATGAAGTTCATGCAAATACTACAAAAATATGGTTTTTCTTTGCCTGGCTAAAACAAACTACGTATTAGTAATCCTTCCTAGAAAAATCCCCTACCTGGTTTCAAGCTTGAGGACTTGAAATTTCAGCTGGGTTGCTCTCGTATGTTGTTGGCTCCCAACTCTCTGCGTGGAGGTCCTGCTGAAGCAGAAATCCCAGCTTCAGCTCGCCCAACTCCTTCAGCAGCCTTTCCCTTTTTTCCCTTTAAATCTCCCAGCTTGCATTCACTCACAACCTCTTTCCCCAACTAGTCTTCCTCACTGCCCTAAGCTGATTTGTAGTGAGTTTCTTGCATAGAGTTTTTCTCAGCTAGGATCTTCCAATGTTCCAACTCACTTCACCTTTTAAGCTTCCCATTTTCTCCTTTAATTTTTTCAAACTCCACCTTCACAATTACCTTCTTCCTCCCCAATTCTAGTCATTTTCTTCCTCTCCCAATCTCTTCAACTCTCTCTCTTCTTCTTCGTATGGGAGGAAATCTGAGCCTAATGTCTTATTCTATTTTAAACTTAGATATTGCATATAAAATGAAAGGGACAAGTAGCGTAGTGGGGTCAGTCAGCTGCCGTGGGGAGACTTTCTTACATGGCTGGCTGGATCTCTCCCATCTAGCCATCAATGTTTATTTTTTCAATTAAAACCCTCAATTAATCTAAAACTTTACAATTATACCCTAGTTAAGGTCAATTTTGCAATTGTACCCTAACTAGTAATAAAATAGACTTTTCTTTTCTAACTTATTTCTTGGAACTTTTCCATGGGCTTTGGGTTGGGATTGCTAGGACTTTCCTTTCCTAATTAAACCTAATAATTTTTTATTTTAATGCTATTTCTAATGATAATAATCTTTCAAAAATATTATTGAGATTACTTAATATTATCTTTAACCTTTCTTTCATCCAAAAAAGTTATTTCTAATTTTCTGGGTCACTTTAACAATCATCCTATGATTGTTATCCTAACATATTCCTCTACGCGTTCATTCAATTTCTTCATTAACGATTAAGATATATAAGTAATAACTAATTAAATATAATAAAAAAAATTATCCCATTTTTTGTAAATAAATTTATTTATTAATAGGAATTTTACGTTTACATATATTACACTCTTCACCCCTCATAAAAATTTCGTCCCTGAAATTGAGTAAACATGGATTAGTAAGTCAAAACAACTTCGAAAAATGCTGCCTCATATCCTCTTCAACCTCCCCTCTTATAAGTGATCATAGGACCTTAACGAGGAGAATTGTCTCAGTCCTCAAAATCTTCTTCTTCCTGTCGAGTATTTGTATCGGCCTCTCCTGAAAGGTCAAATCTGGCTGTAGGTTGGTTGGTACCTAATTCAGGATATGAGTAGGGTCTGCAAAATATTTACTCAACATGGAAACATAGAATACGTCGTGTACATCTACTAGTGAGGGAGGAAGTGCCAACTTATAAGCAACTCTGCCAATCCTCTTGAGTACCTCGAATGGTCCTACATATCTGGGGTTCAGCTTACCCTTCACACAATCTTTTTTTACTGATAGTTGTGAGAGGAGCCTCCTAAAGCTGAAGGGAAGGCTTACCTCAGCTCTAGTGTTATCTCTCCCACAAGGTAGTGGTGGTTTTGTGGGGTATAGCGATGCCTCAAGATAGGGGCTGGGGTGTGTTCTCAAGTAGCATGGCAGAGTTATAATGTATGCTTCTAGAGAGCTAAAAATGCACGAGCAGAACTACCCCACACATGATTTGGAGCCAACTGCTTTGGTTTTTGCTTTGAAGATATGGCGACATTATCTGCATGGAGAGAAGTTTGATGTCTTCACAAATCACAAGAGCCTCAAGTACTTGTTCACGCAGAATGACCTCAATATTCGCTGGCTAGAGCACTTGACAGACTTCAATTCACCATGCAGTATCATTTGGGCAAGGCTAATGTAATTGATGATGCCCTCAGTAGGAAGTCGAGAGGTGTAATGGCCAATCTCATCGTCCGATCGACCTTCTTAGATCAGATATTACAAGCACAGTAGCCATGCAGTGAGACTTGGGCATTATGTGACAGAGAGGGTTCTGAGAAGAGAGCTGATAGCAGAATTAGATTTCATGGTAGATTGGTTATGCAGGTTATTTCAGATTTGAAACATGAGCTCTTGAGAAAAGATCATCATTCTAAGATTGTCATGCGTCCACGGGGTACGAAGATGTACCATGATCTAAGGAAATAGTTTGGTGGCAGAATGAAGAGGGACATTGGACAATGTGTAGAGTGATGTGTTACTTGTTAGTGGGTCAAAGCAATACATCAGAGGCCCGCAGTATTAATACAAACTTTAGAGCTTCCAGTTTGAAAGTGGGACCACATTACCATGGATTTTGTAGTCAGATTGCCTAAGATGTCTAGTGGACATTGATGCAATATGGGTTGCGGTGGATCAACTGACCAAGTTGGCTCACTTTTTGTCTATTAGATAGAGGCATTCACTAGAGAGCCTTACTAAGCTCTACATCTGAGAGATAGTCAGCCTGCACAGAGTTCTGTTGGTTATTATTTCAAACAGGAATAGCAAGTTTACATCTTGTTTTTGACAGAGCATACAGGAAGGATTGGGGACCTCTACGCGTTTTAATATTGCATTTCACCCTCAAATCGATGGTCAATCTGAGAAGACGATTCAGACGCTAGAGGGTACACTGAAGGCATGTGTGCTGGATTGGAAGGGGTGTTAGGATGAGCATCTACCATTAGTAGAGTTCACCTACAACAACAACTATCACTTGAGCATTGGTATGGCATTGTATGAGGCTTTGTATGACAGACCATGCTGGAGGCTTGTGTGCTGGATTAGAAGGGGTGTTGGGATGAGCATCTACCATAAGTAGAGTTCGCTTACAATAATAGCTATCACTCGAGTATTGGTATGGCACTGTACAAGGCTTTGTATGACAGATCATGCTGGACACCAACATGCTAGAGTGACGTTGGTGAGAAGCAGTTTATTAGATCCGAGTTCATAGAGCAATGTGCTGAGAAGGTGAGACCAATTTAGAAGCTTCTATGAACTGTGCATAGTAGACAGAAGAGCTATGTAGATCTAAGGAGGAGAGATTTGGAGTTCCAGGTTGGGGATCACCTCTTTCTGAAGGTATCTCCTGCTAAGGGTGTGATGAGATTTGCAGTAAAGGGTAAGCTGAACACCATATATGTAGGTCGTTCAAGACACTCAAGAGGATTGGCAAAGTTGCCTATAGGTTGGCACTTCCTCCCTCACTAGCGGATGTGCACAACATATTCCATGTTGAGGAAATACGTCGCAAACCCTACTCATATCTTGGATCAGGTATCAGCCAACTTATAGCCAGATTTGACCTTTCAGGAGAGGTTAGTATAAATACTCAACAGAGAGGAGAAGATTTTGAGGACCAAGACGATTCCCCTCGTCAAGGTTCTATGGCCACATCACTTGTATGAGGAGGCCACGTGGGAGGATGAGGAGGATATGAGGCTGCATTTTTCTAAGTTATTTTGACTTGCTGATCCACATTTACACAATTTCATGGACAAAATTTTTATAAAGGGGAAATAGTAATATATGTAAACATATAATTCCAATTACTAAATAAATGTATTTACAAAAAAATGGGGTAAATTATTTATTTATTTAATTAGTTATTACGTATATATCTTAATTATTAACGGAGAAATTGAACAAGCACATCTAGGAATTATGTTAGAATAACAACTTCGGGGTCATAGAGTGACCCGAAAAATTAGAAATAATTTTTTTGGATGGAGGAGAGGTTAAAGATAACATTAAGTAATTATTAAATATTTTAAGTAATATTTTAAAAGATAATTATAATTAAAAATATCATTAAAATGAGAAATTATTAGGTTAATTAGGAATGTCCTAACCTAATCCCAACTCAAAGACCATGGAGAAGTTCCAAGAAATAAGTTAGAAGCTAAAAGTCTATTTTATTATTGGGTAGGGTACAATTGTAAAATTGACCCTAACCAAGGTATAAATTGTAAAGTTTTAGGTTAATTGAGCATTTTAATTGAAAAACCAGAATTGATGGATGGATGGGAGAGCTTCAGCTAGCCACTTGAGAAAGTCCTCCCATGGGAGCTGGTTGACCCCACCAAGCCAGCTGTCCCTTTCATTTTACATGCATTATGTAAGTTTAAAACAGAATAAAACATAAGGCTGGGATTTCTAGCTATATGAAGAAGAGAGAAAAAGTTGCGGAGAGTGGGTGGGGAAGAAGATGACTGGAATTAGGGAGGAGAAGGATGATTGTGAAGGTGGAGTTTGGAAAAATTAAAGGAGAAAAGGGGAAGCTTGAAAAGTGGAGTGAGTTGGAACATTGGAAGATCCTAACTTAGAAAAACTCCACGCAGGAAGCTCATTATAACTCAGAGTAGTGAGGAAGGCAAATTGGGGAAAGAAGTTGTGAGTGAACACAAGTTGGGAGATTTAAGGGCAGAGGCTGCCATAGAAGTTAGGCAAGCTGGAGCTAGGATTTTTGCGTCAACAGGAACTCCATGCAAGGAGCTGGGAACCAGCAATGCAGGAGAGCAACCCAGCTGAAATTCCAGCTGTTCAAGCTTGAAACCAGGTAGGGGATCTTTCTAAGAAGGATTACTAATATGTAGTTTGGTTTAGCCACATGAACTTCATTTTTTGTAGTAGCAGAAACATGTGTATGAAAATCTCTTCTTATGGTAGCATAATTTCGTCTACTAAATGTTAGTTAATTCTTGCTACATGTTGGTGACTTATAACTTCAATGCATGATTGAAATTTTTTCGAATGTATTTGATATTACTTGAATCATTACAATTAGAAGCATGCTCTAACTCGTTGCTACAAGCAATGTGAAAAACAGGAGAGGTTCTTATCATAAATGCCCATGTGATTCACCTTCATTGTGAAGATCCTTTCTGGGTTTTTCTTTTAGATGTATGAATATCCATTTGATGCATTAAAGATTTAATTTTTCCAATCATTGATTTAGTTATATCAGCTGCAAATTAGAATAAGGACTGGGCGCACCTTGTTTTTCTGCACACACTTGCAATAAGGTAGACCCCAATCCCAACCTATAACTTGCATATAAACTCTAGACTAAAGAAAGTAAAACATGGGTTTTCTAGTTTATATATTAATCTTCAAATGTATGATAATTCTCCACACAAAAATCGAATTTAAACTCACTGTTTTGGGGAGCTCTTGCAATGCTTAGTTTTCTGCTCATTTCATGCAGAATCTAATGCTAGTTTTTCTGCTACTTGCTATGCTCCACCATGTATTATGATAACCAATCAAAAGCCCTTCTTAAATCAGTAAACCTAGAATGATTTCATCCCATAAATTGTAAAGGAAATAGTTGATTTATGAACAAAAAGTGAGCCATCTTTCCTACTTGTGCTAAGTAGGAAATGGCGTCTCACTCTTTGTTATTAATATTGTTTATGAGATTTGGTTCAATTTCACAAATATCTTGTGTTAAACAGTTGATATTGGTAAAGCAAAGGATTCAAATCAGATTAACTGTAGAATTTACAATCCCTAAACAATCTAGGTGCTAAAATCAACGATGTTAAAATAACACCTGTAATTGGAACTCAGCAATGCATAAACTTGTAACTAGAATTTGAAAATGCAGTAGTTTACATAGGAATCTGAAATTCTGAGATACTGAAGTCCCTCTTAGCTCGAATTTGAAAATACCAGAAACTACATCTAAGCTATAAATGTGAACATTTTAAGCTACCTTAGGCTGAAAAATGTGTGCACTCAAGCTACATTTTGTACTGGACAATATGAGAATTCATAAACCTTGCTTGAGTTGGAAAATGTGGAAAGCTTAACTATACTTGTATGAGAACTTGAAAATGCTTAAAGTATTAGGTTAAAATTCTTAGGCTTTAGTCTCCTTCAACTCACCCACCTATAAACTTAGTCACCTAAGACTTAGGCTCATATGCCTTAACCCCGAATGATTTAGACTCTTATACTGTAGTTTTCCATGACATAGCCTCCTTTAAACTCAAGTCACTTATGCTTTAATCACCCAAGCATTTATCCCTCATGACTTGATCAATTAAGCCTTAGTGAAGCATTGTCATCTATAAATAAATCTTTTAAGCCCTAGTCCACTAAGACTTAGTGACTTATGTCTTTATCATTTGAGATTTAATTTTCAATGACTTAATCTTTTTCCCTAATCTCCTATGGCTTAATCATTTATGCCATGGTCGTTTATGCCTTATTTGATATAATCCTATGAACTTGGCCAATGGAGGTACGTACCTTATTTCCACCTAAGTCTTAGTAATTACATTCCTAAGAAACTAATTATAGTGTGGTGAACAATTAGTCATACCTAGAATCTAAATCTATGTTAACTATGACTATCAACTCTATAAATGGACTAGTTAAAAGAAAATTATTTATGAACCTTATGACCAACACTATAAGAGTATTAACTAGGGTGTAGTAATGACATGGCATCAGGCACATCTTAGACCTAAGAACTATAGTAAAAATGGTCGTACTCCTCTAGGTTATAAGAATGTGAAGTAAATAGAATTAGGATCTTAACCTAAGGACACCTAGTTTCTTAAAGACATACCAAGTAAGTAAAACTCAAATAGTAAAAAGGAATAATACATGAAATGTGTGACCTAGATTGAGGTAAAAAGACCACTAATCAAAGAAAGATTATTAAAACATTAAGTACAAAACACAAGAGGTGGAAATAAAGATACGCGTTCCTGTTAAACAAACATTTAGCCCCTCAAACTCCATAAAGAAGACAACATCAACGAAAGTTACAGTATAAGTTAATAATAGGATTAACAAAGCATCTAACACTATCCGAAGAGGGTACTAATGCTTAACACACCATCATACCAGTGCTTAACACACCATCATATCACAATTTGGATTTTTTTGTGGTTTCGACCGATGGATTTACGAATTTGGCTAAGGGCTTGGAGACATTCTTTTCATCGATATTTGCCAAGCACTATATGAGTGGTGACGAGTTGTGAGATATGGATTATTTATTTATTTTTTGTTTAATGAGTCATGAGTTATGGATTTTTGTTGAGGCTTTCGGCAAGCTCTCCTAGAGTGCCGTAAGTCTTGGATCGCTTGGCAAGTATGTTGTGTGAGTGTGCCATAAGTTCTAGAAACCCTATTCTAGGAGATGTAGTTGACCACTAACCTCTAAGATAAAATTGATACTAGCCTTGCAATAAAGACGGCGAGCCGTAGGAGTTCCTTATCATGGGGAAGTGCCTTGAGTGGTAGTTGAGCAGCCCCCATGAGGTTTGGTGTGGCCATGAGGGTATCCACGAGCCGACGTAGAGGCCACGATAGTCGCTAGTGAGTAATGGTAGGCTTCTGTAGGCATAGGTGTTTGTGTGATGTTAGGATGCTAGGCATGCATGTCATTTCTCAAGAGTTTAGACCTTGTCCCTTGTGGTAGGATTGTATGCCACTGATGCGTCCCTAGTGGTAGGACCATATGCCACTGTGATACGGAGTGATCATTTTTCCAAGACAATGTGGGCATGGATTTTGCATTGCGGACTGAGGGCTATACGCCTTGGTTCAGCTTCAACTGTTTTCAAACACATTGGATTGACAGGGCTTATTAGCTTCTTCTGGATACTATATATGATTTGAGATCACCAGTTTTCTTCATGGATCTTTGTTGTACATGTCATGATTGTTTACTTCAAAAACTATGTATATATGTATATAAAGATATATACATTATACATATGCTATTATCTTATTTTGGGCGTATCAGTTCAAATTAGTTTTTCCTATCGTGAGTGGTTGTTTTGCTCACCCTATACAACCAACATTTCAAGTGACACTCCAGGTAGCTCGAGTGTGAGGGACCTAGGGAAGGCAAAAGCACCTGGATCAGTTTAGATGTGAGACAAAAATGCCTTTGACGTAGTTATTTTGATAGTATCCATGTATAGGATTTCATTTTGATACTGTATATAATTTAACTTTTGTTGACACATGGGACGATTGCAAATGTGGACTGTTCTATTTATTTGAATGGCATGTGTGACTTTACTTGTGATAGTATGGGTGATCTTGTGGCATGTATTTCTAAACATTTCTAGGTTAGAAAACTATTATTTTATATATATGCAAAGGTTTTACTGTAAAACCCGGAAAGAAGTCGATGAATTTCCAAATTTATTTATATATATTATCACTTTGATCCTGTTTGTTTTTGACTGCTTCCTAAACTTAAAAATTGATAAATGTTTGTAAAATGCAGGATGTTACAGATTTCATTCCTTTTAGGTGAATTGAGCCCCTAATCCAATTTAAGGAGCTTCACCTGAACCAACATCCTGATCATCATAAATGCAGTCATGGTTTCAATCATCTTTTCTTCGATGGTAGCTATTAAAATAGAGCCAATAGAGAGAGATAGAGAGAAACCCTTAGAATGGGTGAATGTGTGTTGGTGATATTGCACCTCACACATAACACACACACACACACACACACACACACACAAAACAAGGATAGTTACATGCTCCTAACTATACAATGCAGGACTAAAAATAAAACAAAACTAAGACTAAGGCTAAGTAAAGCTATACAATACTATGCTACATTCAACACTCCTCCTCAAGCTAGAGCATATAAGTTATATGCACCAAGCTTGTTACAAATGTATTTAATTCGAGGTCCTCTGAGAGATTTTGTGAAGATGCCTGCTAGTTGATCATTTGAATTGATGAAGCTAGTAGCAATACATCCCGACAAGATCTTTTCTCTAATAAAATGACAATCCACTTCTATGTGTTTGGTCCTCTCATGGAAAACAGGATTAGATGCAATATGTAAGGCTGCTTGATTATCACATTATTAGCTTCATACTTCCATCCTCTACAAATTTCATCTCCTAGAGTAGTTGTTTCAACCAAATAAGTTCACATGTTGCTATAACTATGGCTCGATACTTAGCTTTTGCACTTGATCTGGCAACTACATTTTGTTTCTTGCTTTTCCAAGATACTCAGTTACCTCCAACAAAAATACAATATCCTGAGGTAGAACTCCTATTTAAAGGAGAACCAGCTCAGTCAATATCTGTGTACCCAACAATTTGAGTGTGGCCTTTATCTTCATAGAACACACCTTGACCTGGTGCTCCTTTAATATATCGAAGAATGTGAACTACAGCATCTCAATGACCATCACACAATGACTGTAGGAATTGACTGACTACATTGATAGCAAAAGAGATATCTAGTCGAGTAATGGTGAGATAATTCAATTTACCCACAAGTTGTTGATATCTTCCAGAGTCTGCTAGAGGCTCCCCCTGTCCTGGTACAAGCTTAACATTTGGGTCCATGGGTGTGTCCACGGGTCCAAGCTGACAAGATTCACACTCAAGAGACGACAAAGTAGAAAATGAGAGATCGTCTTTTGAAGTTTGGAGAGACTAGGATGGCCCAAACGATTGTGAATAAGAGTAGGAGAATCAATGGAGATGCAAGTGGCAGGAGCTGCAGGTGATGTGAGATGGTAAAGACCTTGAGACTCACGCCTTGTACCAATTGTCTTCCCCATACCCTGGTCTTGGAAGATTACAGTTTTATCAGAAAAAGTGAGAGAGCAATTAAGAGTGCGGGTCATTTTATTGATGGAAATAAGATTAAACGGGCACTCAGGTACATAAAGTACAGAGGTGAGAGGAAGAGTAGGAAGGGGATGAGCCAAACCAATTCCTTTAGCTACAGTTTTGGAACCGTTGGCTAGAGTGACAATAGGTAAAGTAGAAGAACAAGTAAAAGAGGAGAAAAGGTGTTTGTTACTAGATATGTGATCAGAAGCTCCAGAGTCTAGAATCCACGGGCCAATAGAAGAAGACTGAGTAAAGCAAACATTGGGATTACCAGTCTGAGTGACGGAAGCAACGGAAGATGACTTGGCTGCCTAATATTGGAGGTACGCATCATAGTCACTATTAGTCAGGGTAATATTCTGAAATGTGGAGCCCTCAGATGGCTCAGGTAATTAGGTGTCAGATGACTGGACGATGTTAGCAGTGCGAGGATGTCGCCCGTGTAGTTGGTAACACCAATCCTGAGTATGTCCAATCTTATTACAGTATGTGCACTGAGGATGCTGTCCTCGGTTACGACCACCACCACGGCCACATCTAGTGTTTGCCTGAGAAGCCAAAACTGAGAAATCTAAAGGGCCATCAAAAGTAACTATCCGAATAGAGGAGATATGCAACAAGCAGGCAAATACTTCATCCAATGAGGGCACTGAAGGGCTAGCTAGAATTTGATATCTGATGGATTCATGGTCAGGACGAAGCTCAATGAGAGTCAACACCATGAAAAACTTATCGGTCTGTGTTTGTTGGGCTTCTACACCATCAGTAGGAGGCATTAGAGACAAGAACTCTTCCTTAAGGGACGCAATCTTTCCGATGTAAGTCGAAAGATCCATGTCCTATTGTCTAACATGAACAATGTTAAAAACAACTTTGTAAAAACATTGAATATCATTCGTGTATAAGCCCTTGGCCTGGGTCCAAAATTTGAAACATGTTTTATAGGCACGAAGATGATGTAAAACTTTGGGATCCACAAATTGCCATAATAGGCTGCATAATTGTGCATCAATCTTTTTCCATTGCACTCTGTCTACAACAGAAATATCTTCCTCTTTCTTAACCAAATGGTCTTCATAACCTTGACTCATAAACTATAATTCCACAGAGGTAGACCAAGACAGATAATTTTCACTAATTAATTTCTCCAACGTAATAACAGCAGATCCAGAAATTATAGACGTGAAAATACCATTTTTAAAAGCCATGATTACTTATCTGGGTGGTCTGCGGTGAAGATCGACAGCAACAACAATCTGGTGGCAGTAGCCGCGATCTGGGAACGCCAGAGATGGTAGAGGGGTGACCAGTAAAGAAGCACGATTGCCAAAGGAATTGCCGAAATGGATACACAGCCAAACCAAAAGGAAAAAAAAGAGAAGGTAGATAATCAAGGTTTCTCTTATGGCTCTAATACTAAGAGAGAGAGATAGAGAGAAACCCTTAGAATGGATGAATGTGTGTAACAGCCCGAGGGCCCACACCTTGCAATGATATTGTCCGTGTCAGCAAATTGAGGCCCATATCACCCAGCCCACCCACGGTTTTGTTCTTCCCCCCGTAGGGGAAAAGGCCTCATTGCAAGGGAAGTCCTCAACACTCTTATCAACAGCCCAGTAACTTTCCCCCTAGCGATGTGGGACTAACTCTCAGTCCCTCACCTTGCCTAGAAGCCTGCTAGCCCTCTTGGCCCACCCTCATCGGCCAAGGCTTCACAACCTCTCCCCCTTAGGGGACATGCGTCCCCGCGTGTCTTACCACACGCGAGTTCCTGCGTGCGGCTAGCCACCCACACCGGGTCGGGGTCTAGCTCTGATACCACTTGTAACAGCCCAAGGGCCCACACCTTGCAATGATATTGTCCGTGTCAACAAACTGGGGCCCATATCACCCAGCCCACCCACGGTTTTGTTCTTCCCCCCGTAGGGAAAAAGGCCTCGTTGCAAGGGAAGTCCTCAGCACTCTTATCAACAGCCCAGTAACTTTTCCCCTAGCGATGTGGGACTAACTCTCAGTCCCTCACCTTGCCTAGAAGCCTGCTAGCCCTCTTGGCCTACCCTCATCGGCCAAGGCTTCACAACCTCTCCCCCTTAGGGGACACGCGTCCCCGCGTGTCTTACCACACGCGAGTTCCCGCGTGCGGCTATCCACCCACACCGGGTCGGGGTCTGGCTCTGATACCACTTGTAACAGCCCAAGGGCCCACACCTTGCAATGATATTGTCCGTGTCAACAGACTGGGGCCCATATCACCCAGCCCACCCACGGTTTTGTTCTTTCCCTCGTAGGGGAAAAGGCCTCATTGCAAGGGAAGTCCTCAGCACTCTTATCAACAGCCCAGTAACTTTCCCCCTAGCGATGTGGGACTAACTCTCAGTCCCTCACCTTGCCTAGAAGCCTGCCAGCCCTCTTGGCCCGCCCTCATCACCCAAGGCTTCACAACAAAAAGAGGAAGGGTGCGCCCACACCAGCAATAATGCACCGGATCTCATCAGAACTCTACAGTTAAGCATGCTTGAGCGATAGTAGTATTAGGATGGATGACCTCCTGGGAAGTCCTCGTGTTGCACCACTCATTTTTATGTGAAGCCCTGGGCCGATGAGGGCTAGTCAAGAGAAGGCTGGCAGGCTTCTAGGTTGGGGTGAGGGACAGAGAGTTAGTCTCACATTACCTAGGGAGAGGAAACTTGGTTGTTTATAAGAGTTTGGGAAACTCTAATGGTCACAACGCGTTTTCCCTAGGAAACTTGGGAAGAACAAAACCGTGAAGGGTGTATGGGCTCCCCAAAGCGGACAATATTGTGATTGTTGGAACCCCAGGGTGTTACAAATGGTATCAGAGCCAGTTCCCCTCGTGGTGTGGTGGCTAGCCGCACGCGGGCGCCTGGTCGTGGCTATCATGCGGGGACGCGTATTCCCTAAGGGGGGAAGATGTGAAGCCCTGGGCTGATGAGGTCCTGCCAAGAGAAGGCTGACAAGCTTGTAGGCTGGGGTAAGGGACAAAGAGTTAGTCCCACATTGCGTGGGGAGAGGAAACTGGGCTGTTTATAAGAGTTTGGGGAACTCTAATGGTCACAACGCGTTTTCCCTAGGAAACTTGGGAAGAACAAAACCGTGAGGGGTGTATGGGCGCCCCAAAGCGGGCAATATTGTGATTGTTGGAACCTCAGGGTGTTACAATGTGTTGGTGATATTGCACCTCACACTTGACATACATATATACTAAACAAGGATAGTTACATGCTCCTAACTATACAATGTGGGACTAAAAATAAAACAAAACTAAGACTAAGGCTAAGTAAAGCTATACAATACTATGCTATATTCAACAGTAACTTCCTTAGATCTGCCCTCACAAACTCTACTAGTTTTACCCCCATCCATCTTGCAATCAGCAGGATGTCTAAAGGCTTGTTCAAGTTGACCAATGGAGCCACAGAATATAATATTGCATGAAGGCTAAAACATATTTATTATTACTATGGTTATTGTTATTATTATTATCATTGTTACTATTATTTTGAATGGTGTGGAGGCCAAGATACATTGAGGACTCTTGTTTGGTATAGTAGCTACTTTTGCAAAGAAGATAGTCTCTGGCATATCACAACTGGATGAGCAAGTGGAGATTGACAAAAGCATCTTTACTTGGGAAGATATATTAGACTGTAATGATCAAGCAAACATCTATAGTACATGGGACGTTTATTCGCTTAAGGTTGGCATAGCATGTTATTTCTGATGTCTACTTGATGTAGGGTACACATATGGATGTCAATGAGGACTGGAGAGCGGACTAAAAAATCCGGTTCTGGTCCTTTGCCAGTGGAACCAAATTAATTTAGGTCCGGTTCTAATTCTATGCTAGAAGAACTAGATTGGAACTGAGGAGCGAATAATTAAAGTATAATACCCCTATTAGTTGATACTTAGTTTAGCTAAGGGTAACTTAGTCTTTGTATTTAAAATTTTGCAAGACTAAAAATACCATCAATTTTAATATGTTGCCCATAAATAAGAGTATATTAGACATTTAGCCTAAACACAATGGGCCCATATATAGAGAAGGGTATATTAGATATTTAGCTTAAATATAGTGGGGGGGAAAATGCTCTATTCGAGATTCCTCCTAAATTCTCAAAACCAAAGATGCTTTATTTGAGATTTCCTCCTAAATTCTCAAAACCCTTGAATCAAAATCTAAAGCTATGAATATTTGATTCCATCAAAGCCCTTAACGCAAAAATTTATTTCTTGAATTAAAGCTAAGTTTAAGAGATAAATGGAAGGATTAAATTGTAAATGCACTCTCCCAATCAAATGAGAGAGAATTTAGCTGAAAAGAAAACAGAGATTCAGGGCTTTTGTCTAGGTTTTCTCTATAGATGCACTAATGTTGCATAAGGAAGGATCGAAGGACTAAAGAAAAATTTGCTGGAAAGCTGAGAAGATGGAGGACTTGTTTTATTGTAGTAGAATTCCAGCAGGCTAGCAGTTGCAGTCTTGAAGAAAACACATATTGGAGGCTTTTTCTTAGGTTTTTTTTCTCAGTTAAACAGTTCCAGGTGAAAGGAATGCTGAACCAAAGAAAAGGTAGCTGAAAAGTGGAGAAGATGGTGGTTATTCTATCTATAGTAGATACCCTATAGCCTCACAGTTGCAGACTTGAAGAAAACAGAGATTTGGGGGCTTTTTCTCAATTTTCTTTCTCTTTAGAAGCACTTATCGCAGACAGAAGGAAGAAGAATGAAGAACCAATCATATTATCTGCTCTAATGTTAGATCTCTACTAAACTTTGTGATCTCGATTTTCTAATCTCTCAACACCTATCATCTTCATGTAGCTCAGATGCTAGAATTACTTATAGATTGATAAAGGACCCAGAATCAGATAGGAAATGAACAGTTTGATCGTGATCCGTAAAGTTGAAATTGAACTTTGGTTTGGTCTGGTTCTGGTCCTGGTGAAAAGAGAATGGTCTGGTTTCAGTTCTAGGTGGAACCGGACCAGAATTGGACCATTGACACCCTTGGATACACATCAGTGGTTACTTTCTCTAGCCGTTGGCATCTCGGTTTTTCCTTAAGTTTTAATGAAAGCATATGGATTTTTTGTTTCTGGGAGCGTCTCGAACCCATGACCTAAGCAGTGGAGAGGCCCTTCTAGTGCCATTGTGTAGAAGGCTTTAGCTCAAAGCAAATAAGATTCCCATTGATTTTATCAGATCTTCCTACAGGTGATCTGTTGATCTAGTTGAGCAATGTTCCTCTTTGCTT
The DNA here is from genome assembly GCA_035236585.1 of Warburgia ugandensis. Taxonomy (NCBI): domain Eukaryota; kingdom Viridiplantae; phylum Streptophyta; class Magnoliopsida; order Canellales; family Canellaceae; genus Warburgia; species Warburgia ugandensis. The sequence goes on from CP141133.1 coordinate 57,078,096, forward strand.
CCAGCAAAATTTGTATTCATCAAAAGAGGATTAAGATTTGATGTCTTAAGTCCACACTTCTATCTGATGCCATGAGCAGATGTATGTGTAGGTCAAATGGTGACAAGGCTTCCTAACCATTTTACACATTATTTCATCTGATACTTCTCCACTACTTGACTTACTTCTCCACTACTTGACTATGAAGCAAGGTTCTCTCAGTAAATCACCTGGAGAATTTTCTTTTATGGCTAGAAATTTTGTCATGGTTGAATCTGATATTTTCCTAGGATCTTTAAAATGCCATTTTATGTCTCATTATGTTAAAGCATATTCAATGGAGACAAAAAAGCAGTAATAGATAAATCAAAAGTGGGCACACCAACAAGGAAGACTGTCTTATAAGGCTTGTTAAGTCCTTCAAAGGTTCATGCAAAATTAACTTTTCATAGTCTGCTGGTGCTGTATACACTGTCCAACAGAAAAAGGTCATTTTATTGTGTTTGACCTATCCAATATCGCCTAGAATCTCTCTTGGCAGCTCACTGTTAATAACTGATTCATTTAGTTCTTGTTAAATCATGTTTGACCATTTTGATCTACATTTGAGCACTATTTCTATTGTTTAGTTTGCTGGATTCGATTGACATCCAATAGGCATCTTGTATGAAGTCAGTTGGAATGAAACAGTATGTTCGCCATCGCTCTCTTGTGTATAATTAATTTGAGCAAGGAGCATGTACCTGGTTGATGAGCTACCTGGTCCCAAACCAGAAAGTTGCTGGTTCAAGATTGTTCGCTGATCAATTTTCAAGGAAAAGGAAATTTATAATGGATTCATTTTCATTGATTTACTGTACCATTCACTCCTGCCCACTTTAGAAATCTGTTTCTATTTAGTGGCATATGAAAATTTTCCTCTTGCAATTAAGGGTAGTAGAAATAAGCTTCTAATTATGGTCAAATATTAGTATTCCATTTGTAATTCCTGCATATCTTGTAATTTCATTTTATTATGTTCTAACTGAAGACTGGACTGTCACCAGCTGATTAGTTTCTGTGAAATTTTCCCAGCTGATTGTAATTTCATTTGTAATTCCTGCATATCTTGTAATTTCATTTTATTATGTTCTAACTGAAGACTGGACTGTCACCAGCTGATTAGTTTCTGTGAAATTTTCCCAGATGATTACACTTAAATCTTCAGGTTCCCTTGACACAATAAGAACATTGCGGATGGTTGGATATGGAATGCTACTCTCGGGACCCTCATTGCATTTATGGTTTAATTTTGTCTCAAAAATTCTGCCAAAGCGGGATGTAGTCACTACTTTGAAGAAACTTGCTTTAGGTCAAACTGTCTATGGGCCTATTATGACTGTGGTTTTCTTTTCTGTCAATGCAGGTCTACAAGGTATGGAAATATATACTCCCTTGCTTTTGTATGTGTAAACACCCTTCTATATAACTGTCCAAGGTAAAATAGTTGCATTGTCCTTCTGATGATTATATGTCTCCAGGTCATTATAATGGAAACTGAACCAAACTTCAATTATCATGCAGAGCAAAGTGGTAGTGTCCACTTTAAGATTTATTATTTGAATTCTACCATCTCTTGGACTCATTTTACAATGCACCTCATCTTAATTTAATTTTTCACCTCTACTTTGTAGGCTAGCTAGAGATTGCGTGAACTTGTGGAAAACTGTTTCACTCAAAGTTATTCAATGCATGACATTAAATGTTCAACTTGTTGGGACGTTCATAGACCTTCACTATATTTTATAATTAGCTTCCACCTGTGCAGATATTGATCGGCTGATTTAAGTTGTTAACTGTGGCATCAACTTGAAACTTCTGTTGATTGTTCTGTGATTATTCTAAAATAATTTTATTTTTTTGTGCTCCATGTGTACATGTTCTTGTCATTTCTAGCCCTCAACTAGTTGGTTGGTTTGGCTGTTCAAGCCCGGACATCTGCTGGTAAAGATTTCTTTTGTAATGATTGGCTGGTCAAGAACTTAACGTGGTCTGTTTCCCTTCTTTCTGTTACTAGGAAGTTTTGAATAGATTCCAATGCCACAATAGAATGCAAATTTTAGTAATGGTTCAATTAGAGAATACTTGTCTGGTCTTCTCTATCTGTTTCTTATAAGATCCATTATCCATACTAGTAATGAACTCCTAGTTTTTTCTGAAACCACTTAAATAAATGAACCTAAGTTGTTGAACAAACTTCTTCCCGACTTTTCTGCCCCTCTCCCCACTCAAAGGTGGTGACCAAAAAACTAGTTATGTATCTATATCCTTTGCTAAACTAGGTGATATTGCTTTCTTTGAAGTATAAGCTTCTGTGAATAATGATATTGCTCTATTTGAAATATATGCTTGCATGAATGATAAATCTAGTTAAGCAAAGGATTGTTTATTTACTAGATATTGTGCTTCTGTTTTAAAGAATCCAGATTACAAGATTTACTTCAAATGTTTCTTGCAAGTGTTCTTAGCCACTGTGATCCCTCAATAACTCTGGAAGTATGCTCTCGGAGCCTGCTTGGGCTTGCAAAATACCACCTTTGAAGTCAAAATTGCCTCCATAGCATTACTAAATTCAATTGTCATGGCATCTTAATTCATCAGGATGCACTTTATCAATGTGGTGTTTCTTGAGGCTTGTTTCAGAGTGATGAAAAGTGAATATTATACTTATATCTGCAAATATTTTATTGTTATAAACCCCTTGACCATATACTAAACTGGACCTTCTCTGATAACTGTACCTGTAATATCATTTCCAATGAACAGTTACTGTTAAATAGTTCAACTATATTCCATTTACCATTTCTTTGAAAGGCAGACATTATTTTGTGTAGCAACTTGCAAATATGTGATGAAAAATGTTCTTGAAGGTGTTGCCTTCATGACGGGGGAAATGGATAGTAATGCTATGGAAGAAGAAGATTAGAGGTAAAGAGGCTTATAGTAGTTTAAAGTTTGGGCACTGATGAAAGACTGAATAAGTAGAGATTTTAGCCTGAATGCTGATACTAGTAGGAACCTTGTAACATTCAGAGAATGAAGAGACGGAATAGTGAGGAGAGAAGTGGGACGTTACTCTCTCTCTCTCTCTCTCTCTCTCTCTCTCCAATCTTCTTCCACTTGCCTCTTTTCTCTTCCTTTTGGCTAAATCTATTTTTTACAGTTCATAACAAGACTTACTTGGAAGATTAGTTGTCTTTCATGAATAAGTTATTTCCGTCAAAAGTCAATGGTAAATTGGTGGGAGGTTTCAATCACGGTATTGCAGATATCAGCTGCATTTGGTAAATAGCTTCTAATTTAGATGTCTTATGTCCATCTTTTTGAACTTCTGATGTCATTCCATTACTTAGTATTCATCTAAGTCAAAATTGGTCATTGTACCAAGTTGATTGATCTTGTTTGAAGAACTGTATGCATGAGTCCTTGACAAATATTTCTCTCACTTTTTCTGTGTTTGCACTTTTATCTTGATGTTTGCACACTGTTTCTTGTACGGGTGTTAAAAACAGGTGAGACTGGTTCTGAGATTGTTGCCAGGTTGAAACGAGACTTGATTCCCACTTTTAAAAGTGGGCTTGCATACTGGCCTATATGTGATTTCATCACATTCAAATTCATCCCTGTCCGACTACAGGTGAACTTTCTAGATATCTAGTCGTAACTAATCTGATGATACAACAGGGAATTTATGGTTTTATTCTCGGGATAATTTGTTGCAGCCGTTGGTGAGCAATTCTTTTTCGTTTCTTTGGACGATTTACATTACATACATGGCCAGTCGACAGAAAGTAGGCACAGAAAAGGACACAACTGATTGACTCATGAGTAATTCCTGGTGCTTTGCCTCTTCCATTGTACGAACTGTAACTGTCGATGTGATCACCAGATTGGATAGTAACCGTTGACTTTTCCTTCCCCCATTTGCGGACGTGCCATTGTATTGCCATCGGAGCAGCTGAGAATATTGGTTTGGCAGCAGAGTTAAATAGCTGTCTGGCGCCTTGTCTTGCTCCCTGATCAAATGAGTCGCTTAAAGGAAATGTCCGGTGCAATATAAATAAATATTCAGAAAAATACGTATGTATGTGGTAATAAATTAGAGTTAACATTTATGTAAGGTCCCTTCTACTGTTACTGCTGCCTAGATTATGTATACTCTCAGGCTCAAATCCTGTTGTAATGAGCACCCTGTAGACATTTCTGGAGTGCTTGTGAACTTCCTTTCAGTTACCATAAATCCGAAAAGTTGTTATGTCTCAGGTTTTGCTGATACACCTGCTCTCATTGATTTGATCATCATGTTAAATCTCTGATGATTGAAATATGGAGGGTCCTTAATAACTATGTATAATCTGAAATGCATTTAACTGAAAAATGGTGAGGACATGGAAAAAGGATGGGAAAACTGCTTCCAGTATTCTCTGCCCTCCTAAATCGATTTGGAAAGCGGTATTTATTCGCTTTACGAAACTGCTGGCAGAAATGGGAAAAACTGCAGAATTGATTTTTGGTTGCGTGGCTACCCAACGTCACTCTAGGCGACATTTTTTTCTGGGCGGGAGAAACCAATTGAAAGCTCCAAACCAAAGTCACATTTGTTCTCAAAAGCGCCACAGGTAACTGGTCTATACTTGATATTTGATCTTCGCTTGTCCTCTTTATGTTCTCCTTTTTCTTTCCTGATTTGCTCGTTCGTTTGTTGAAACTCCAGATGCGTCAATGTAAGATGAAGATCTAATTTTGCCTAAAGTCTAGAACCCCTTTTCTTTTGGTAAGTGAAAGATCTTTATTTGAAATAACCTACTGTCGAGAGCAAGTCCAAATATCAGCCCAAACAAACTTGACAGAAAAGGGAGTGGCAATGTGATGTTAAGTATTGTTCGTACTTAGTGGTGGTGGATGCTTCGGCATCTGATATCATAAAGTCCATTGTGGCATCTCCACCAAATATGGATGCATACTAACAGTGGCTGTACAAGGTAAACATACATCTCAGGGCGTCGCAGGGGTGCGACTAATCCCTGGCGAAATGTGTGCAGCCACCCACAAAACCACGTCCGTCTGGGTCAGTCTAGAGGTGGGATGTGAACTTGGGTTTGTGGAGAGCAAGCCTTCCACAACGTTTACTGCCTTGCTCAATGTTGGATCTAATTTTAGATTGCGATGCAGATTTGTATAAATGTTGTAAACTTCTTGCTAACATCAGATACTTAAGATGGCAAAGAAAAACTAGTGATATAGAATATATATGTAGTCTTAGCGTGTTTAGGATTCTAGGCAATTTCCTTTTTGTTGGCTTAGAGCTGGGACTTTGCAATGGACAGTCCAAATCTAAATGGATTTTGAGCCAGACATCAAAAGTAAATTTTAAGAAATTATCCTATTAGAATCCGATCCAACTAGGACCTTACTGGATTGAAAATGAAATATCTATTCTATATTATTTACACCTTTAATTACCACGCATGAAAAAGAAAAAAGAAAAAGAGGTATGGACTTCTTCAGACGCTCTTCACCATGTATCCTTGGTGGAGCCCATCCCAAATTGTTTGGATCAATTGGCTTCCGTTGCAAGTAAAAGGACAGATGGTCAAGGTTTTTAAAGTTGACTAAGAGATGCTTGTTTGGATACTATATAACATGAATAGCAACTATATAACATGAATTGCAATATCTGCTGAAAGCTGTGTAGTGGGTCGTGGATATCATGGGACCTTTCTTTGTTTGGAGGTTCGAGGTGGCACTTTTCCCTTATTAGGGAATATATTTAGGAATTAAGATAGGCTCTAGGTTTTTAGTTTGGTTATGAATCTTTGTTGAACCAAAAAGAGGAAAAAGTATGGTTGGACCCCCTCCCCCGACGACTACCACCACTTATGGAATCACGCCCACCCGACAAAACATTGGTGAAATTACTAGAACTCAACTATTGTGCAGGTTCAATCTTGTCCCTCTATCTGACTTTCTGTCAAATGCAATTACGGATCTAACTAGTGGGGCCCACATGGGCATCCCTTTCTTGCCTGAACTAAGAACTATGAAAAGGGAAAAAACAAACATCTAGGGCTTATTCGAGAAACCCTTTATCCCTAAAATTGCATATGAAAACCAATTGTCAAAGATAAAAGGTGTTATGGTGTGCTTCAGACAAGTGCAAAATTTCCACTAGCTTCAAGATCTTATGATTTGAAGGCAGTTGTAAATTTAAGAAGCTTGAAGATCCAATGGCAATCTCATCTTCTTCCAGCTATTCAAGTAGTGCTCCTTGTTAAACACACATCAATGTGAACTGTCTCCGTGTCAAAAGAGCAGCAGGCAAGCTCTATTGCAACTGCCCTTTACCGGATTTGTGCAAGTTCTGGAGATTGAGCTTCTTGTAAACAAAGAAGTTGGAGGTTGTAGAGGATATTGCATATTTTCAAGAAGCTGATTGTTCGCTGGAGTTGTAAGGGAAGCTAGTCTCACCATGTACAGCAAGTTGGAGGAAATAGGTTTTCTAAAGTCCAAAATTATTATAATGAAAAATGCAATTGTGGCCAACAATGTTCATTGTGTGAGCTAGGCAAGCGGGTTTGGGGATTTTATGTTGCTTGTGTTAAGTTTTTTTTGTAAGTTTTTCTCTAGAGTGAAATGTGGGTATTGAAATGGGAGAATTGTGATTTTGTAATAAGTGTAGCTTTTTGTGGCATTTTTTTTTTTTTGCCTTCTATTGTGATGTTAGGAGGTTGTAAATCTGAAGTGGTGTTGTGCAATTGTTTTTTGAAATGAAATGGTGGGCTTTGGCCAATTCTGTTGAATGGTCTTACTCGAATTGAAATGTTGGGCAATTGTTTTCTATTTTTCAAAGTTTTTTTTATTTATCATTTTTCAATAGAGGAATGTTACTATTGAATGCATTATGTTGATAAATTCTTTTGTTACATTTTTTTATTGAATCAGTGTTACTTCTTAGCCACCAAAGGTGTAGACCCATAAACCTTGTTAGTAATAATCATTGTTCGATACATATTATTAATTGAAAATGAAACCAAATCAATATTGATTCAGAATGTGCACTTCATTATGAGATATGTCTTATACATCAAACTATGGAGTGAGAGCTCATTGACATTCAAATTCCAACACATCATCTTCACATCCAATTAAGCACTCATATACATCCAAAATGAAACAAAAAAGAAAAGCAAGCAACATGACTCCAAAATTGAAGCAAATGACAATTTGAACTCAAAAGGCAAGCAACTACATCCCATTGCTCACACTTCCAGAACAAAATGACTCCCACATGTATAGGTCCATTGCTTTGAGGTACTCCCTCCAACTAACAAGTTTTCTTCTAAAACCTTATATCTTCCATTTGCATTGAGCTGGTAGTAGTAGTAGATGTTTGACCTCTGTGCTTACTAGCATCTGATGTAAATAAGCTCCTCCATCTTGATAGGCTCTGATCCACCACTTGGATGTATTGTGTGCTTGGAGGGGGCCCTTGCCTTTGACTGAGTTGGTTCACATATACTTTGTTGAGTGGGCAAAATAGCTCTAAATGTAGCTACTGAGCTGAATTTCCTTTGTTGAGTGCCGTTGTACTTGGGCATAGCCCCTTGGCTACTCCTCACTATTTGCCTTGTTAGAGGCCCACTTTCTTCTGCTTTTTGTGATTTTCTCCTCTCTCCTCTATTGTGCCTTAACAACTTATGCCTTTAGTATTATTGCTCTCTTGGGGTCCTGAGGCTTAGTCATTTATAGGTCCTTGTATTTGACCTACTAACCTACAAATGCCGCATCTCATTACAATGCCTCCCTTCCTAACTTTGTAAGGATCAACTGGTTCATCTACCTCTCTGAAATTCTTCTTTTTTTGTCTACCAACTAACCTAATCATTTTGGGGGTTTAATTTCATGCCACTCTCTAAGAGCCTAAAATGGGATAGATCTTAAGCTCATTTATGGTAAGAAATGTTGCCCTATTATTGTAACATCCCTAATTTTTAAATCTCAATTTGAGTAAATTTTGAAAATGTTAAATTGGGATGAAAATAATATATTAAATTTTTTATTTTTGGAGTTTTATAAGTAAAAAACTTTATAGATAACTAATCAAGTATTAAGACCTCTATAATTGGATTGTACTCAAAAAGACAATTCCAACAACAATAAGTTTGCTAAAATTGGAGTTCTGATGAAGAAGATATGAGGATTTAAATGTAAAGGGCATTTTTATAAAATTAAGATTAAAAAAAAAAATCAAAACGGCTTAAGAGATGGGGGAGTGTATTTGATACGAGCACCCCTCCCCACTTAAGTGAAACAAAAACAAACCTAATGGTCTGTTCCTGAACCCAACACACGCACACATAGAGGGAATCAATGGGGGAGAAAGAGAAGAAAGGAGAAGGGGGGGAAGGGGAGGAAGAAGGAGAGGAGAAGAGGGAGAAAGGAGAGAGAAGGGGAGAGAAACTCAAGCATTAGAGAAACTTGGCACGTCGGTGGAGGAGAAAAATGGAGTTTCTTTGTTGGAGATGACGTTGGCTCAGATCATTAATCCAAGCCAATCATTTTATCAGCACAATGAAATGACCAAAACCCCCACGATTATTAGGAGATCCGAAGTGATCTTAGTCATTGATCAGAGAGAAAACAGTGCGAGCAGAACTTAGAGACCTTACTGGTGAAAACGACTACCAATCTAGCTCATCCAAGGGTGGAAGAAGCACGGAAACACTCCCAAGATGTAAGATTTACAAAACCTTGTTCTTGATTTGTGATTTTTAGATAGATCTGCATTGTTCATGTTAGATCTAGGTTTTATGAATGATCTAACCACCCATTTCTTAATCCAAACTTAGGAATAGGTAAATAAGTACCTAATGTAACCTGGATCTAATTGCAATTGTTAATCTAGGCTGAAAATCGATCAGACAATCTCTATCATTGTTTAAATAGTGAATTTTTTATGTTTGATCGATTAATAGATGCCATGGATGTGTTCTAGAACATTGAATTAACTAGTATATTGTAGAAATTGAAAGATCTAGATAGACATTGAATGAATGATCTAAACCATTCGATCAAACAGTAAAAGAATAAGAACATAACGACCCTTAATCTATGATCAGATGCCACCATTGCATTTCTAAACCCCAAATTGGCATAAGATGAGCTAAATTTCACTGATCCACTATCTAAAAATGTCTAATAATATACTAAGACCAAGATCCGACCACTTAGCCGTTGAATCACCAACTTAGAGAATGAACAGCAGATCAAAGAGTGATCTGACACTGCTCCTCACATATGATCAATGATTAAATATTAACGAATGACTAATTAGAACTATAATGGCTTTAAATGATATATGATGTGGAAAGTAGACCAACAGCCTAAGTAGTTGAGATCATGTAGTTATAAGTGATGTATTATATGAAACCTAACGATTCTATGATTAACAGATTATCTAGACCATCAAATTAAGGATAGAATGGATTTCTTTTTATAATTGTTAATATAACTTAACATTTGCAAGGAATATAGAATATTGACAGTTTGATTGATGAACTGATTAAGGGATATAACTAAATCGTGAAGCACGATGAGAGAGGTAGGTAGTTTTAACATTGATGTGCTTTGGTGAAACATGAAATATATTGATAACTACTCAGTCATATTTGAAAATGCTTAAGATTTGGAATCATGATATTTCTAATTTATGCAGTTAACATATTTGTATTTCATGCAACTTATTGATTTGGAATGTCATGTTGTTTTACTATTAAATTGGAAACTTATGCATGAAAATATATTTGAAACTGCATGAACTTCATGAATTATGAAATGATGAGGAATGCAGAGTCCTCAAACTCAACCCCTAGTGAGGTTTTCTTTACATGGCTATATTGCATCATGAGATTTAAATTGCATGATTTCAACAATGCTTGGATTTCTTACTACTACGATGATGGACTTATAAGATGGTTGTAAAAGGCGGTTACCAAACAGTCTTATACCCCACCATCTTATAAAATAAAATGTAATATAAGAAAGTTATATGAATCGTCTTATATTAAATATTATAATAGATGTATATAGGACGGTTATTCAAAAACCATCCTATATAGATAATTGTATATAGGATGGTTTTTGAATAATCATCCTAAATAAATAACTATATATAGGATGATTTTTGAATAATCGTCCTAAATAAATAACTGTATATAGGACGATTTTTGAATAATCGTCCTATATACAGATGTCTGTAGGATGGTTTTTCAATAACCATCTTATATTGCTTACAATTTCATCACAAATTGTGTTCTCATTTTTGTTGGTTTCTGTTCATAAATTGTTCCTGCAATTTTTGAAGTTTAACACTTCATCTGTTCATACACTTCCAACATTTCCACATTTTATGTTGAACTTCCCCATTCTTCTTAGTGAAATAAAGAAAACATACATAGACTTAAATAAAGGTAAAAGGAATATATGCATCCAATTAGTGCAATGTATATTATATATCTGTCATAAAATTGATACATGTTCAATAACATCAGATGTCTACAAATTAAAAGTAAAAAAATACAATTCATTCCATTCCATTCCATTATCATCTATGTCTAATTGGGAGTAACTCTTACTCCCCAAATCAACCTGCTAGAAAATAAATATTACATAAATGCTAAACATTATTGTTATAGTCATTTAAGATATGCAAAAAAACTGTAAGAATGATGGTCAGTCAATTATATGTGCCTTTCTCAATTGGGAGATGGTAAATCCTTTTTGAATGAGAGTTCTCATATATCTGAAAATATAATACCCACACTCCTAATTAGAATGATTATAATCCAAGCTACATTTTGCATGGCTTTTGAATAAAACATCAAAATCTAAGACATGGGTCTCAATAAACTCAATTGAAGCTATCTAAAATGATCATAATTCAGCATTTAGAAGCATTATAGAAGCCCAAAATCAACATCACATGCAACATAAAACACATGGTAAAAACGCATATTCAAGCTACATTTTGCATGGCTTTTGAATGAAACATCAAAATATAAGACATGGGTCTTAATAAACTCAATTGAGGATATCTAAAATGATCATAATTCAGGATTTAAAAGCATTATAGAAGCCCAAAATTAGTAGAAAATGCATAGTAAAAATGCATATTCATGCTACATTTTGCATGCCTTTTTGAATGAAACATCAAAATCTAAGACATGGGTCTTCTTAAACTCAATGGAGGCTATCTGGCATGATTATAATCAAGCATTTAGAAGCATTAAAGAAGCCCAAAATCAACATGACATACAGTAGGAAATGCATGGTAAAAAATGCATTTACAAGGATCATAATCAAGCATTTACAAGGATTAGAAAATTACAAAATCAAGAAACTAGAGAGATCCAACGAGAAAATTGTAGGTCATTCTTCTTCTTCTTCTCAAGGGTTTTGGGGGTTTGTGTTTGAAAAATTCAAATGGGGGAAATGAGGGAGGAGAGGGGTTTTATAAAAAATCTTATGTTGGGGGGTGTAATTTCTCTCCTCTCCCCTCTTCTTCTCCTTCTCTCTTTTCTTTCCTCTCCTTTTTTCTTCTCTACGCAGGAGTTTTGGAGGTTTGGATTTTAAAATTTTGAATGGGGAAAGGGGGGAAGGGGGCCAATTTTAAATAATCATGGGGGGAGGGGTGGGAGGGGGCATGATTTCTCTCCTCCTCTTCTTCTTCTTCTCCTAAAGTGTTTTAGGGGTTTGAAGTTTGTAAAATTCAAAATGGGGAGAAAATAGCTTATATTTAGAAACAAATATTAGAATTGTCCTATATTTAAGTGAATATAGGATGGGTTTGCATAACGATCCTTTACTCTTTTGAATAAATGACGATTCTACAGACCCATTCTATATTATTTTCGATAAAGGACAGGAATGAGAACTGTCCTATATTCACTTAAATATAGGACAGTTGCCCCTGGGACCCCCATCGGGGCTGTTGCCCCGAACCCCCATTATTTCTTTTTATAACCATTGTAATCAACAACCACCTCATCAACAGCTAAGTTGATCATATATACTAGTCTACTAAAAATTGCATACCACTGTAACAAATACATGCTCTTTTATTTATCCCCTCATATACATTCAGATTCCATCCACTCACCCACCTCGCCAGCGTCACGACACATACATAAAATATATGTATCATATATACAAAACATAAGAATAAAAGGAAAAAGAATTTTATAGCCATAAACATCAAATAAAGTAAACATATATAGTAAAAAAGTACAAGAAAGAATACTACCAAAATGATCTCAACTGAGAAAATACAAGTTCGGGGCAAAATGCATATAAATCCAACACAATATTCAAGTTTTCATCGAAGAAGTCGAGATTCATTTCAACTTTATATGATATCAAAAATATAAGATGGTTATTAAGACTCGTCTTATGTAATTTTATATAAGACTGTTCTGGAAAACTGTCTTATATTTTAGTAGAGTAATATAAGATTGTTCTGGAAAATCATCTTATATTCCTCCATAATATAGGATGGTTCTAATGAACCGTCTTATATTAAGCTAATAATATAAGATGGTTTTTCAAAATGATCTTATATAATTTTATATAAGATGATTGTATGAATTTGGTCTAATATGTATATAGTATATAAGACGGGTATCCATAACCATCTTAAATAAATTATATATAAGACCGTTGTGGCAAAAATGCCTTATATTTGTCATCTTATAAAGCCACAATTTTAGTAGTGTCTATTGTTTTATCCATTATATCGGTATGTGATGATGCCTAGTATTATTATATTATGATGAACATATTGGGGTCGGTGGACGCTGTGCTATGAAGGTTGATTGATCCTCCTCCTTTTGAAATTATGTGTGTTAGATACCTGGCTAAAAAAGGCCAAATCCACATCATGGGCAAGGTCATGGCTTGAGGCACCATGTACCCATTGCTTGCACGTTGTTGGGTGTATATCTGCTTGGTATCAGTGTGATAGCTATGAACTTGATTGGATCTTGTTCGTAGCATAGAGGGTCCATTATTTTGAGATATGTATTTATAGCATGATAACATAGGTGCGTGGCACCTTAGTATTTCAAGTATATAATGAGTACTCATGACCAACGACATGTGGCTAGATTTCGAGTGTTTCTACACTCGTAAGACCTCGAGGAGGTTCTGATGGTTATATGTGTGTATGTGTGTGTTTATTGAGACATGTTGATTATATTGAAGCATTATATGATTTAAATGCTTTTCATCTATTGGTTAAAATTTGACAATGGTTCACTATTTAGTTTGGATAGGTATATTTATGAGTTGATGCATACCATGGGTTGTGGTGATTTTTCATATTTTGCAAAATACCTTGCAAAGGATATTGTTGAAACTAATAATTAAATTGGTTGACATGGTATTAATTTGTAAAACATGATTGAGATTCAAAGTTCATTACATTACTTATTATGAATTGTACCATCAAACTGCATAACATGTGATTGTGTGTTCCATTTTGGATTTGAAACTGCATAACTCATATTTTCAATGATGAAACTACCTACACAAGCTCAATCTTGCTGAGACATTGTAAACTATTTACAATGTCTTACGTATGAAGAAATAGAATAGGGAAAAGAGAGTAGAAGATGGTGATATAGATATAAAGAGAAGAACATGATATGTATAACAAATAGGTTTGTAAAATAATTGATTCTCTTGTGAAACTAACGTATTGTTTGACTTAATGACTTTGCTTTATTTACATGTGGGTGCGTAAATTGGAATTATGGAGATATGGCTATAACTAGATTGGTCTTGGGTATGTTGGTTTTTGTCCTAGCCTTTTGGCACTACAAAAGGTTTCTTTTTATTTAAAGGTAAACAAACAAGTATGTGGATTTATTTTGGAGCGAGATGGAGGCTCCTTTGATTATTATATATATATATGTATTGTGTTTATCAGGTTGTCACATCCCATGTGTAAAATGCTTTCAGAATCCAAAATACAGGGGAGACTGTCGAATTTTTGGTAGAAATTTGGTATTCATTCCTCTGAAAATCCTTGTTTTTATAAAAGAAAAAAAATGACACTCGGGATTTTTAAGGTCTTCTCATGAAACTTGTTTTTTCCATTGTTAGGTTTCTAAATAGTTTTTCAAACTCAAGGCCTCACAATTGTAAAAGATTTTGTGAAAAAGTGTTGTAAAAACCCAATATGTCCCAATTATAGCATGAGTTTGTGCAGATTCTTTCTTATAAATCCACCACTTTTTGGTCTTCTTTAGCATGATCAACTTGTAGCTTATTGGTGCTTCTTCATTGGTACACATGTTCAGAAGCCACTAGTTTTAATTTCTTCAACATCTTTTGTGATTTTTTAGAATGAAGCACCCTTATAAGACTTCATAGCCTCTTTGACGTGGAATTTCTTCACTAATAGCAATCTTCTAGTCTTCATCATTGTAAGAATGGATTTGTCACTTACTTCTTTCACCCATGTAACGAAGCACCCATCCATATTATTCAATAAATGTCACTCTTGGGTGTTGTAATGAAATATGACTTAAGACTTGGATTGTAGTGGCTTAATAACTAATCATGATCATCTTCTTTAACTATCTTCATCTCTCTTATTTCCCTTGTTCACACTAAAAGTCCTTGCATAGTTCAAGAAGGCTTCCTTCATTACCTTACTTAGCCATCTTTTCTTCAAGTTAGAGTATAAATGACCTATACACATCCTTATGTTAGATTGTGGTACTTGTTCCTTGAATACTTCAATTAGTGCTTATAAAGATAGAGAAGCATTAGTCAAATCATGTTAATCCATGTAAGAAAGGTATAGAAGAACATATATCCGTCAAGTTAAAAGTATGATGACCTTTTGTTGAACATACATGAAAGTGAGTTGGTGTCCATTAGAAGAACCTATATTTGCCATTAGTGCTTTGAGGAACTAAGTTCATGAATCCTTATTCTCAATCTCAGTATCAATATTTGCAATTGGGACTATGTTGTCATTCTCATCTACTCCAACAACACCCATCAACTGGTCTCCACAAACCCCTTTAAAGAGCATGCATCTAACTCAATAATGTGTTTACAACCAACAAAGGTCCCTTCTTACATGCATCCAAATAGCAATACATTCTTTGAAAACACTGTGGCACTTGAGCATAGCCTCACAACTGTGTAACACCCCGGATTTTTAAGACAATTTTTTTTTTTTTATAAGAGCATTTGGGATCCCATGAGAAAAGATTTATTTAACATTTTACTAAACCTATCTTAAAACTCCGGGTGTTAATTTTTCCTTTCTCAAAATGGCGTACATGTAATTTAAACACAAATAAATGATCCGCGTATAAATCAACGTCAAATAAATAGGCGCCTTTATTTTAAATCAAATAAACGTCCAAAAGACAATAATAATATGGCCCAGGGTCTATCCATCATAACATCCCATATAAATGTCCAATATATGTCCAAAGTTCTAAATCACATCCAAATATAAAGTATGCAGTCCATAATAAAATTCAAATGATAATCCACTCTAATGACTCACATTACTTTCTAAAACTATAGGGAAACTAGTCTTCAGCAGCTCTCAAGGTTTATCAACCGCTTTTCCTTTCCTGGTGTCGCGCTCGAGATCTAAGGCATTGCAAAACAAAGCAATGCCTCAAAGAAGCTATCGCTTGTGTAGGTACATAGACAATTAATGTAATAAATGCGTAAATAATGAACAAAGATTGATGAAAAGTCTAACATTTATGGAAATAGTGATATCATAATGCCATGTTCAAATAAATGCCAATTTATTCCATATGCTAAAACATGAAATTCACGGAGTTAAAACATGACATGAATCAATAACATGGAGCATACAACAAGAATAAGGGCACCCTAAGGTAATGGGTCCCACCACATCGCACTAACATCTCTGATCAGGAGTACACATAGTCAACCTCTAAGTGTCGTCACACCCAGGCATACCATCCATAACCATGCTCATCATACATGCACACATAACAAGAATATGGGCCATCATGCTGCAGTGGCAACCCTCCATGGGTATCAACCACCGCCGCTCTCCGTCGACACCATAACGGGAGACTTAACGTCTGTCCCCATGGAAAGGCTCAGACCGGTAGTGTGGACTATCCATGTTACCAAACCCCTACCGAATGCCATCTATGGGCAGGTGTCTATCATATCACAAACTCATCACATCATAATCTCGGAAGGTGGGTGGCCGGCCCTATCCCTCCTAGCATGACGCCCACCGGGCGAGAGCACCCGTCATCAAATATAAAACACGGAAATCATATGTATATGCTAAAACTCAAGAGCACTTATAGCTTGAAATCCCCAAGACATGCCCCTCATCCTGGGGTTAGCCTATAAAAGGACCAAATTTACTAAGCCTCTATACTCATTTCCATGTAAATCCATGCATTTTCTATATATATAATAAGAAATAAGTCTCTAAGTAAGCATAACAAATTAACGTCATACTTGTAAAAGCATTTGAAATGAGTTTATTCAGTAAAAGATTTCAATTTGGAATAACCATCCTGTACGCAATGTAGCATGAAATTCACGGTAAATAATAATTGCATTTTAAAACACAATCACACATGATGCTATGTTTAAACATGGTTTAAAAATCAAGGCAAAACATTAGTTGTCGTCACCTACCTCAGTGTGAGATCACTAGCTTGCCAATAACTCCCTTTAATTGGTATATTCAAGTGCACCTGTACATGTCACATCACTATTTTAAAATTTTTCTAAATAAAAAGTGGTCATTTCTAAGTTTTTAAGTTAAAACTAGGTCCGCGTCGTCAATACGGTCACAACGCCTCTTTCGGATCGTGATTTGGACCTCTCTAGCTCCTAAAAATCAAGTTTTAGTGAAAACTACCCTCAAATGGGGCCTGGCGGACCACCATAAGGTGGTTTAAACCGGCGACGCCTCTTTTCCGCCGGTTTACACCGGCGTACTCTGGCGCACGAAGACGCACGCGTCGCAGATGCCGCATGGGACGCGCGCCGCGCGTCTTCGGCGTGCGTCACGGTCGCCAGGACGCGCCGCGTCCCGGTCCCACCGCGACAGCCCACCGAGGCCGTCCCGCACCCGCGCGGCGCTGCGCACGCATGCGACGACGACGTCACATGACGTCGTCCCTCGGGCGTCATGGAGTGCATCCTGGCGTCAGCGCAGGGCGCCGACGCCGGAGAAGACGCCGGAGAAGACGACCGGATTCCGGTCGCCTCCGGCGGAGCTACAGAGCTCCGTTTTGCGTGATTTTTGCGCCATTTTCTTCAGAATTCTCTCTAGAATCCATTTATACCCTCCTTTTGCACTAATTTTCTCAAAAACCATGGTTTTTAAACGATTTTTCCCAAGTTCCTAAAAACCTCCCTAGGTACTGGTTTTTGAGTTTTCTGGGCAATTCCACCGTTGGATCACTCCCAAATTTAAAGGGTTTGCTCTTGGGTGTCTTTTGCACTAGTTGGACGGTGCGATTTCCAAACGGACAACGTTTGGTCTATGAAATCACGCTCCAACAGTAGCGTGCACAAAGCCCCCAAAAATCCGATTTTTTTCCTAATTTTTAAATGGTTTTCTAATTAATTTTCTAATTAATTTTCTAATTAATAAATACAGAAAAACATGGATTTGAGGCTCACCTTGCACCTGGCCGGAGTTGCTCGTGTTGCCGGGGCTCCACTCTCCGGAAACTTCAGATTTTTGCATGTCTAGGGTTTTGCGTATCATTCATGGAAAACGCTCAAAGTGGAGCGTTTTGGCTCCTAGAGGAGCATAGATATAGGGTTTTAGAGTCTTGGGGAAGAGAAACTCTTCCCCACACGGCTCTTCCCACGTCTCTCCGGCGATTTCGCCGGACTGGTAGAGACGTGTGTAGACAGGGGTGCCGTTATCAATTTGGACCCCTGTGTAACACGTTTCTGTTAAAAGACCATTTTGCCCTTACAACTTTGACGGCTCATAACTCCCTCGTTTGAGCTCCGTTTTTCGCGTTCTTGGTGGCGTTGGATTCGTATCGACGAGCACTTTCTAATTATTATGTTTTCAGGAAATAATTTCATCCATAAATTTTTTATTTTAATTTATTTAATAATTTTCTATTTTTATCTTTAAAATTAAGGATATTACAAACTGTCTCCCAACTTGGCATGCTGCTCTTTCAAAGAACCTCTTAAAATCTCAATAGACTTGCCCCTTGCCATCTAGCATTGATACAATATCACCCCAATATGTCATTCCCTTTGTGCTTTTTCTTAAAAACAAGACAACTTCTAGTTAGCATCATTCCTAAAGTTTTTTAAATGCTTCTTTGCTAATGTACTTGTGGCTCTATTGTTTTTAAAATGCCTCTCACAATTGTTATTGTTTGAGAGGTATTTTTTTTTATCTAGTAAGCATCTTTGCTATTAGTCCAACTTGCCCTTATTTTTTTGCCACATTCTCTTTTACACATAACCACTACTATTATTCTCTCATTCTTTTAGTACTTGTAGTCAAACCTCTCCCTAAGTACATACTCCTTAAATCCTCCCTAAACACGTGAGGAGATGAGAATTTTAGCCCAACTTTCAACTCAAAAGGCCTCTTTAGATTAGGTTTCTCAATGAATTTCTCATAATAATGGATATCATCTTTAGCATTAGATCCATGGGGAGAGTGTAATTCGTCACTTTTTGAATTCAAGGGAGGGTCACCTCTTCAACATCAGCTACTTCATTTTTACCATACATGTTGCCTATGTTGTTTATACCACATTGTGCAATACCATCTTGAATCTTAGGATCCACACATCTCCAAAATATGTCACCATCATCTTCTTATTCATTTCTAATTCAAATTGCTTGCACTTACTTTCTTTGCTCTATTCATCTAACTCCTTACAGCTTCACCATGTTCTTCTTCTTGACTTATTGAAGCCAATATTTGTAAATGTTGGAACATCAATTAACATATGTATTGTAATGTCCCCTGTAAACTTGTATTTTTGTTGATTAACTTCAACTACAACCTCAAGTGCCTCCTCACCACTCTTAATGTTAGTTTGCATATCTTCTCATTCTCTCTCTACCTTCTTACCGGTTTGAACATCAGTTTGCAAACCTTATACTTCTCTTTCTATGTCCTCACCAATTTGAACTTCAACTTGCACCCTCACCTATTACTTCTCTTTGTTCCTCTCTTACTACATTTATCATTCACCTCATCTACTTCCTAATGTCTCCCATTGCTATGCTCAAGTAATAGAACTAGATAAATCCTCACTAGAAGTTTTTATGATGGATCCTGATTGATCCATGTCATGCTCAAAGTAGGTGTATAGTTTTTATGGTCAGGAATTTCCTTGCATATTTTCACTATACCATCCTCACATGACAACAAGGTTAAGCCCTCTTTCATACTTAAGTGGTCATGCCTAAGACATATTTCCTTCACGCCATGCCCTACCCCTTCCAGTTGTCTCTTAAGGTCAATGATTCTTGATCTTTAGTCTCGTCCACACTTCCACCCACATAATTCATGTTGTCTGAGTCTTTAATCAACCATCATAGTGTAATATTAATACTATGTGTAACGACCTGGGCTTTTAGAAATAGTTTCATTAAATTCCTTTGGAAAATTCCTGGGAAATTTTTTCAAAGCCTTTAGAAAAAATTCTACCTAGTAGTTTCTAAAACCACTTTTTTCAAATCCCAAAATCATAAGCAAAACTCTACATATAAATTCAAATAAAATAATCCATGATATGAGCATAAACACAGGACCCACTGGTCATAATCTATAAAATAAATATATAAAATAAATCCCAAGTCCTTATTACATGTCCAGTTAACAATTCCTTAAAATAAATTAAGATAAAATTCTAAACTAATTCTTCTCTTATACTTTTGCTTTTGTTCTTATACATGTCCTTCTAACTATAAGCTTTACTAAGCTACCTAAAACATGTTCAGGGTGAGTATAACACCTTAATTTGGAAACCTTTAAACTAATTCTAAAAACTATCGACATTCAAATTTAATGTTTTGAAAACCAATGAATATAACACTTTCACTATTATAACACATTCATAATAAATGTACATAGCAATCTATCTCAAAATGTCCAATTCACACATCATATGATAGCGTCCAACCCAAAATATCACAAAGCCAAGTAGTTTGATCCTCGAGGATAACCGACATGTACAATCACATGTCCAACAAACACAAATAGGTAACTATGTATGTAGAGAAAGTCTCCTCCCAACTACGCTTGACTACATATACATACAGTCCATCACCCACTCTTATGGGGCCGCCAAATCACACAAGGAGTGGTCTACCCATGAACATACTCTCGATCTAGTCCATGGTCACTAAATGATATTCTTTTTTAGAGGTCAAATGCCACTCGAACCCCATAGCATAGTACCCTAAGAGTCTAACTCTCTCACGACTAACTATAGCTGTATCTACTCCTAAACATTCCATTATAGAGTCACCGCACTCATGAACTATTATGAGGAAATTGGAGCACACTACACTCATGATTTGTCATGAGAAAAATTAAGCATACAACACTCATGAACTAGCATAAGGAAAATGAATCTGCTTAGTATACAAGCACCATCAAGGCATCATGCTATATACATACATGCATACATACATATTACATCAACCATGACATATTTCATAATGAGATATTTCAAGCAAACATATATCATACATATCAATTGCATATAAAACTTTTCATACCCATAGTTCTTTAAGTCATTCAACTTCCAATTTTTCATGACTTCAAATTTAGTTTTTCAAACTATAATACTTAGGGCTTTCAACTAGAACATATTACTATTTTTTGGATAAAATCTATCCACAAATTGAATTCAATGGATATAAATGTTACTTCACAATTTTTAGGGTATACAAGTATAAAATTGATAGTTTTAGACTTCCTTTGAAAAATAAGAAATTTCTTATCTCCTTTCTAATAAATTTAATCCTAAGGTTAATTTAGTTTATAAAACAAAAATGCTACCAGAGAACCATACCTTGAAACTAAATTTTCTATTTTGAGAAGTCTGTTTAAAATTGAGGGCAAAATTGCCCATAAATTGGCTAAAATATGACTAAAATGTTCTTGATGAAAACATAACCTAATAGTCTCTGTTCTATGCCAAAATTTTGCAAGAATTAGTAAACCCATTATACTTCATAGTCATATAGAAATTTATGAAAATTTGGAGTCCCAAGGTATCTAAATTCACCACTTTGTCTAAGCTTTAACACTGTAGTATAGGGTACCAGAAAACAACTTGGAAAGTTGTTCATATAACTGACTATCCTAAAGATTTTTACATGAGATCTTTTTTTAAGGTATTGTTCACTACTCACAAACACACATTAAAAAAAAAAAATTAATGAAAAAATCCATTTCAATTACACCCAATTTACAAAACACTATAAGGCATAAAAATTGTATACAGGGTCCCTAGTCTTACCCAAGAAAACCCTTCAAAACTCAACCAATTTCATAACCATTTTTCCCTACTATTTTTTGATCATGATAACAAGCATTCAAAAAATGAAGATGTAGTGTAAATTTCTAAGAACAACAATCTCAATTGGTCATATTAATCCATGCATAATAGTAATGTGTCAAAATAGGGCTAGAATTACACATGTTGAAATCAAAATATTTTTTCACCCTTTAAACATATGATGATGGCATGAAAATATATAAATATCAACCTTAAAAATGCATTAATTCATCATATAAAAACCATGATGATCAAACAACAAAATCAAATAAAAAACATTTATGAAAAACATTGATTTCACATGCATAGAAATCTATTTCTATAGACATCATGAGATCTCAACCAAAATCATGCAAAACCCTATGTTTTATTTTTGAAAAATCATGATTGATTTTTGGAACCTTAGTTTAGAGAATTTTCAAATTTTCCCTACTTGAAAATTATCAACTCTTAGGTCTTCTAATTAGTCTTCTTTTTTTGGGACTGAGTTGCACTTTAGCATATTGCCTTCAACCTTCAACATTTTTTCACTAGTCTTCAACTAATCTCCTCTTCTCCTCCCTTTTTTTCCATATTTTCTATGTATTTTTCTCTATATGTTTCTCTTTTTCTTAATTGGATTATCAGCCAAGGAAGAACAACTCTTAAGCTGGGCATCCAATCCTTTTTATAAACATAGGAGTTCTAATTTGTGAGAATGCTTAATGTCCAAGTTATAATCCACTTTTCTACTTTGACTAGGTCTCTACTTCCCTTCCTCTAAGTAATATTATCTAAGGTTGATTTTCTCTTATAATATATCATATGGTCCTCACATGTTATTAATGCTTTTATTTAACACATTAGCTTATAATTTCATCATGGAATGACGCCTTAGGTCAACAACTCCAAAACGTCATTATCCTCTTTTCTAACTAAGCCACTACTGGATGGTTTATAGTTGTATGTTCTAGATAGGTTCCCATGTGAATTCCATGACAAACAATCCTCTTAATTTTGCTTATTTTATTTCCTTAAGTCACCTACTTATCTATTTAGTTGTCTCATCTAGTGGCTGATTCACCTACTTGTTTACTTTTCCTAACTTAATTTTCACCCATCCTATAGTTGCCCATCCTATACATAAGACATCATGTCCACTTTGGTAAGTTCCTTGAGAAAATCTTAGCCATTCATCCACTCTTAATCTAAGTTAAGAAAATCACATATTTCTATATAGATCTCATCCATTTATCTCTAAGATTCATCTATGGTAAGCTTTGAATATTTTTGTGAAGTATATCCTAACCATTTATTCTCCTTAATATAATCTCACTTTCACATTACATTATTATTTAAATAACTTAATTTCTAATAATAACATTCACAACTAATAAATTTATGAAATAACAAATTCAAGGTATTACATTATGTCACCCAAATGTGCACATATGATCCCATATCACCAAAATTAGCGAACAAAAAAATTCATAATGTTAGCAATCTAATAGACAAAAAACTTGCCATTGGCATTAACATATACTACCATTTGTTGGAAGGACTAAAATGCTAGTAATTGCAAAGGAAAGTCCTAACAGTACTAGTAAAAGGGTTTTTAATAGTTTGAAAATAGGTAAAGAGGGCCATGATACATGCAACGTGCGAAATATATGGGGATCAAGAAGCAATACTCAAAAAACTCAAAACTTGTAAAGTATAACCAACTGCATGCCATTATTTGACCTAGGAATGGGTAAAAAATGACACAACAACTAAAAAACTAAAAGGAGAAAATCTGAAAAGGATGGAAGGATTCTAAGCACCACAACCATCCTCAAAACCCTATCCATAAGAAAACAAATAAAAAAGGATAGAAAATGGTTGGACCTTTAATACTTATCTTAATATTACAAAAACTTTGTTCAATGGAGCACATTTGCCACCAAGATTTGAGGGGTTCTAAAGTCCTCAAACCCAATCTCTAGAAATGCTTGTGAATCACGGTGGAAATGGGCTCTTTCCTCTTTGATATTGGCTTCAAAATAGTTAGGTTTGCTCTTGCAAAAATAAAAATAAAACTATATCAACATCTATCCCTTTCAAAGTAACCGTTGTTTGGATGGAAAAGGAAAGATAGTGGGGTCCCATGTGGGCCCCATTAGTCAAATCTCTTACTATATTTGACAAAAATTTAGATGGAGGGATAGGATTGAACCCACCGGTAATTGCGGCTTAGTAATTTCACCGATGTTTTGATAGGGAGTGATTCTAAAAACATGAATAGTTTTGGGGGTCAAACCATACTCCTTCCAATAAAAACTAAACACATATGTTTGTCGAGGTCTATGACAATTCAAACAATTTGACTTGTGAGTCATGTTTTAGATGGGATGATGCCCTACAAATCTTTCTAGTAGGACAACCTTAACCCTTGAAATATTTTTGACCTTTATTGCCCATAGTTTGAACTTTCTAAGCACTTTTTCCTTTTTAAATGAGTTTAGGTAAACATAAATGCTCAAGAGGAAGGCATATATGCCAAATTTATGTACGTTAGAACTTCTTTTGTTGATCTAAGCTATTCAATATGTAACCCATGAGATATCAATACATCTATATGATTCTAACTACATGTTTTGAGTAAAAAAATTTAATAAAAATAAATGGCCATAATTTTTATCTAAAAAACTAGGCTAAACCATTCAATAGACATGAAATTTAAGTTATAGCCTATCTATACCATTCCTAATATTATGAACGGTTTACATTTACAATAAAAGCTTTATTTTAGATGAAAAAAATGGGCGTGTACACAGTGCTCTTCTCTAAGCAGGTATAATGAGTGGCTCCGTGTATCGTGATTGAAGGCGAGAAGATTATTAGTGTAACCTTTCTAATACGTGATCTAGTAGATGAGCGGCTAAGATCACGAAACGCCTGTGTCTTACGGATGGCTAGCCGCGTGCGTGGCATCCGTTTATTGACTTTATAAACTGCTCGGTGATTGGACAGGTAAAGATTTGTTGGATCTTTTTATTTGACGTGGCCTGTTTGCGAGTCCAGCACCAATTGTATAGTCCACTGAAAATATCAAATAGCGTGCAGGGTGTAGGCCTTGCCATTTTTGAATCATGATAATAATTTTGTAGATCCAAGCCTTAGATAGGCCTCGCCCCAACTTTTATGGCCGTTGGTTGCTTTTATCTTATATTTCATTGAAAATCAAGACCATCCCTTCATATTAATTTTCAAAGAACAAAAACAAGTGGTTGCGATTATCCAAATGCACCTAATTTCACGACGCCGAACACGATAAACAGCTTAGATTTTCCAAAATAGGCTTAGGGCCTGCGTCTACTTGTTCGACAGCTCCTGAGCGAATGCTGCTACTGGAACTTGGACTGAGTCTCGTCCCTTGCAGAGAAGAAAGTGAGAGCTTCTCGCAACTGGATAGTAGTGCCCAATATATACCCTTAAGGTCATTTCACTCAGTTTTCTCATGTTTCTCCGCATCCAGCCCTAGAATCTCAGTCCTTTCTTCTTCTTGCCCTACGTGGATTCGAGTTTGATTTCGGATTTGGATGTTCAGAATCATACACTGATCTTAAAAACCTTGAAAAAGTAGCAGAGTTATTCGGTAGGCCTTCTACTACTATTTCTGCTTGCTAGTCGTCTTGTTTCGCGTTTGCATGTTTTGATCTTTGCTTTAATGATTTCCTCGATTAGATCGAGAATCCCCACAAATATGGAATGTCTATGTCTAAAGAAAAGTTTTTCAAGCATGCCAAGTCACTGAAAATCTATCTCATACAATCGTTGGCAATTTTTAACCCTGGAAACAATCGGTGCTGCCTTTCTTGTTATTCTCTTTTGCTGTGTTTTTTGAATGATTACTGAAAGTGCACATGTATTTCAATCCAAATCCTAGTGAAAAATCTGCTGAGTATATTTGAAGTTTCATTCTTGTGATTATGATCAGAATTCTTTTCTTGAAACATGCTATGGGTTGTTGCTGATGTTCTTATGCTTGAGATATCCTCGAACACGTGTCTTTGACGACTGCTGTTTCATGATTCTCTAGTGATTTATCGTTTTATTGCTGAAACTTAACACGGGTATTATGCAATCATCATGCTAAAAAAGACTACAGCAAGCTCGTACATTGCTCAATTGTTATTATGGCAACACCGGAGAAATAACCATTGTTTGTTCTGTTGATGGTACTGTTCTCCTTTTGAGTGTAGTTGAGTAGAGCAGAACTGCGGAATGATATTGCATGTTTGTTGCATTTTTCATTTTCCTTCTGGATTATATAAAATTTTTGTTACTGCAATGCGGGGAAAGATTGTGGCAGATCATGTAAGTTGTATTTGCGACAATTTCCAGCCAAACTGCAGGAATAGTTCCTGCTACTTGAGTTTGGACCATTTTTGCTTTTTGTCCCTGTTAAGAACGCATGTAGTTGTTTCTGATAAAACTTGAAGGGGTTTGATGAAGCACTTGATCATGGGATATCAATGCCTTTACAAATCATTGCTCCTTAAGGCTGGAACGACCTAAATTTATTGCAGTTTATTTCTGACAAGTACCCTGGTGTCGTTTCCCTCTTCTACTGAGAATTGTGGTATATCTGATGTTGCTTTAATCATACTTGAAGAGCCTGGGAGCTATGCTTGTTCTCTGATTGTTACTCTTATCATGGCAAACTTTGAGTGTTACACAGTGGAGAAAGAGTAGTTACATGCTATCGCTGATGGAACTTGTGAATGTATTCTAAAATCATCAGCTTATACCTGCTTCTTGTATTCTGTTGGAACTTTCAAGTTTTCCTATTTTTTTATGCGGCCATGGTTTTAGCTGTTATTAGGTATCTTATGCTTACCAGTTGAAAATTGGTGGCTGCCCAAAAGATATGACCATAGTTTTCCTGTCTGGAAACGAAGAGGATTTGAATAATGGCTGCAAGAGCTATTCTCGGAAGGAAAAAATACCTCTTGGAACAACTGAATGTGTCTCCCTGCTCAATTCGAAGTCTCTCAAGCTTTGCACATGGGCGACTGGCTCATGGACCTGACTCTCCGGTTTCAAGTTGGATTTCTGATCATTCTTCTTCGGATGCTGGTGGTCAGAAGGAAGCAGTTCAAAACTTACTATCTCAAGGGAGAAGATTGGAGTTTTCAGGAATTGAACTTCTTGAACACAATTCTTATGGATTTCCTGCCTCCAGTGATCACCCATTTGTGCAGGCCAATGGTAGAAAGGAAAGCTTTGCAACCTCAATAACTCGAGAGAGATGGTTGCGTTTTTCAGCAATAGGATTTCAGAAGCCTTATTCTTATGGATATTCCACTTCCTGTCTGGGAAATGGGAAATCACAGATTGCTTTTCCCTTGGTAATGAGATGGTATTCACGGCCTGTACATACTGCCTCAACAGCCACAGCTGGGCAACCTGAAATGCGTAGTGGGGATGAGATTGATGAAGAACAGAACAAGAAGCATGTAAAGGAGGCCTCTCCTGAAGAATGTGATCAGGCAGTTGAAGGTCTCAGTACTGTGAAAGCTAAAGCCAAAGCCAAACAGTTGCAAGAATCACAAAAAGACGCTAAATCTATTATAAAAAGATTTTGGTCTAAGCTTTTGGGAATTGGTCCTGCCCTGAGAGCTGTTGCTTCTATGAGCAGGTTATGATTATTCTCTGGTTTTATTTGTTTGAAGTTGTAGTTCCTTTCTTTAATTCATAGCTGTCACTTGAAGTTGCTTATTTATTTCCTCCTACCCCTTTGCAGGGCTGATTGGGCTATGAAGTTCCATGGATGGAAGGAATCATTTGTGTCAGCCTTGCAACATTATTGGTTAGGCACAAAACTACTATGGGCTGATGTTAGGATTTGTTTGCGCTTACTGCTGAAACTTGCTGGAGGAAAGAGCCTGTCAAGGAGAGAGCGGCAACAATTGACACGCACAACAGCTGATATTTTCAGACTAGTCCCCTTTGCAGTGTTTATCATAGTTCCATTCATGGAGTTCTTGCTGCCGGTGGCCCTGAAATTATTTCCAAACATGTTGCCATCAACTTTCCAGGACAAGATGAAAGAAGAGGTACTGATTGCAATATTTTTCATCAAAATTCTGTCTTGTCATATCACTCTGCATTGACAGTAATTGGAATTGATCTCTAATATTACCAGTTGCTTTCTAGAAATGATTTTATCTTCAGAGTAGCCATTGTAGTTCAGTATACTGGAATGTTAGGGTACCCAGTCACCAGTTTTAAAAAAAATAAAATACACCTAAAGTATTTCTGCTGACACAAACTGCACCCATGCTCATCTAGACGATTGTCTCTTAACAGGCGCATAGTCTCAATATGTGCACCTGCATGCCTTATTTTACCTCCTATTAATCTGCTATGTATGTTGCGACTGATGGGAAATTTTATTTCTGTTATGCTCTGCTGTTTAGTTTTTCTTGATTTATCTCTAACTAAGACCTTGTGATGCTGAATTTGTAGGAGGCATTAAAAAGGCGGCTTAATGCAAGAATGGAGTATGCAAAGTTTTTGCAGGAGACTGTCAAAGAAATGGCTAAAGAGGTTCAAGTGTCCCGCAGTGGTGAAATTAAGAAAACAGCTGAAGATCTTGATAAATTTTTAAGCAAAGTAAATGTTTTTTTCTGCAGTTTGTTGTTAAGAATTATTTTAGTTCAACAAGTTGTATGATCCCACAATTATTCTATTGTTATTCACTCTTATACCTGGTGGTTTGATGTAATGAGCTTATAACCTAAAATTCTTGTGATGTTCAAATAGGTTAGGACTGGTGCCCGTGTTTCTAATGATGAGATTTTAGGCTTTGCGAAGTTGTTCAATGACGAGTTGACCCTTGATAACATCAGCAGGTTGCTATTATTCTGTCACTTTGGTATATTTGCATATGTCCTTGCCATTTTTTTTTTGTGACTGACACCTGATGCTTATTTTGAGTATTACTAGCAGTTGTTTCTCATTGCTTTCTAATGCATGTACTGCTTTTGCTTGCAATATCTGTTTCATACAGGCCTAGGTTGGTAAACATGTGCAAATATATGGGAATCAAACCTTATGGAACAGATGCCTATTTACGATATATGCTCCGAAAAAGACTGCAGTGGTAAGTACTAGGCCTGCTTGTATTCTCTCTTTGATCTTTCTGAACTAGGAAAAAGCAAACTTGAAGTATGAATTCTTCTTGATTGGATGTAGTGGCACTTTGCAATGAGAATGACATAGTCAGTTGTTTTGGTTATAGAATGTCATGGTATAGGACCTACTGTGGGATCAGATCTCTATTTCTTGTTGAAGGGTACAGTTTATTGAAAAGCAAAAGCAAAATAAAGGGGAAAGTTACAGCAGGGGCTGAAGTTGGTCTGCATAGAAGCAACTTCTCCTGCAACAATCCCTTATCTCATGATTAAAACTACTTAGCCTCCATTGTCCCATGCATAATCCCTTGGTTCATGAGTTTACATCTATGGAATCACCTTCCTCAAGATTGTCCTTTCCACTTTCCTTCCAAAGAAAATCTCTCATCTCTGGCCTCATTGTTCAAAGGTATGAGCAATTCAATGGGAAAACAAAAGAGTGAATACTTAGCTGGTTGCTTTCACGATGTGCTACTGTAGATTGTATGAAAAAAAAGTTATCCTTTTATGGGATGTATTTCTTTTGTTTTTATAGTAATTTAATGAACTTGTGTAATTTGGTTTGAAGCATAGTTGTCAAAACCACACTGTTCAGCATACTGGTTTGGGCCTCAGACCGGGATGTACTGGTGGGATGAGCAATACCAGACCTGTATTAGCCAGTAGTGTAATAATAATAATAATAATAATAATAATAATAATAATTCTTGAAAACAACTAAATTCAATCTGGTAAAACTACTCCAAATAGAACAACACTGAGGTTGGATCTTACCAAAATGTTGCACAGAGATATGATGAGATCCATGCCAAAAGTTCACCAAATCAACAAGAAACAGAAAGGTTGTGGTCATATTGGCATAACCAATAGTCCATTAGCCATTTCCCAGTAAGAAATCAAAGTACTGAAGAGCTTGTAAGTCGTCTTCTCCATTGTTTGTGACCATACAGTTGCAGACATGAGAGAGACAATGAAATCAAGCCAAAAACTTCACCAAATGAACAAACAAAAGGTGGGTTTTCACCATACTGGCATAACAACCTCTCCTTTAATTTTTCCCCAGAAGAAATCAAAGTTTAGAAGAGTTTTCAAGTTGTCTTCTCTATTGTGCCTCACTGTACTGCTGCAGACTTGACGGAGAAGATGAAAACCCAAAAACTTCACCAAATCACTAGCTAGAGATGGGTCTTGGTCGTTTTGGAATGGTAAACTGTCATTTAGCATATTGTCTCTTGCAAAAAATTGATCTTCATTGAGCTTCTAGTCTTCTTCTTTGTGCTGATGCTGTTATAATGTTTGGGTTTCCCTTTAGAAGAAAATGGTGGAAAATAGCTGTTTTGGTAGGAAGACGAGGAATTCACCACTATGCCCATGATACAAGTCCTAAAAATGGTTTTGATAGGGGTAATTTAAGAAAAAACAAAAACCTTAAGCGAATCTATTTTTTTTCGTAATACTGGAACAAAATGTAGTTTATTGGCTGGTACAAAAGGGGTCAACATGTTATGATCAGATGTATGGCTTCTTTATGTACCAGTTTTGAGACCGAAACCTTATGTACCGGTATTACCTGCTGTATTGTATTGGCATTGAGGGATTCTAGAGTGGATCAATGAGGCAGGATGTTGCCAATGGTTTCGTCAATTGGATATTTCTCTTCCTTTTTTTTTGTTTCATTTCCTTTTGAAAGAGTGATGGAGAAGAGGCTACGACATGAAACAAGTGTATAGGAGAATCAGTTTGGTTTCATGCCTGGGAGGTCTACCATGGAAGCTATTTTCTTACTAAGACAATTAGTAGAGAAATATAGGGAGAGGAGGAAAGACCTACATATGGTCTTTATCGATTTAGAGAAAGCTTATGATAGTCCCTAGAGAGTTAATATGGAGGTGTTGGGTGGTAAGGGGGTTTCTCAGGGGTATAT
Organism: Warburgia ugandensis; assembly: GCA_035236585.1. Classification (NCBI taxonomy): domain Eukaryota; kingdom Viridiplantae; phylum Streptophyta; class Magnoliopsida; order Canellales; family Canellaceae; genus Warburgia; species Warburgia ugandensis. The sequence continues at coordinate 57,108,794 of CP141133.1, forward strand.
AGATATAATTAAAGATATGTATAAGGGAGCGGTAACAAATGTTAAGACCACTAGTGGCATGACAGGTGATTTTCCTGTCACTGTAGGATTGCACCAAGGATTGGCATTGAGTCCATACCTCTTCACATTAGTTATGGATGAGTTAACAAAACATTTGTACGAGGAGATTCCCTGGTGCATGCTATTTGCAGATGATATAATCTTACTTGATGAGACAAGGGAGGGTGTAAACATAAAGCTAGAGTTATGGAGGGAAGCATTAGAATTTGAAGGATTTAAAATTAGCCGAACTAAGACAGAATACATGGAATGTAATTTTAGTAAGGAGAGTAGGAGTGGAACACTAGTCAAGATTGATAACCAAGAAGTTCCCGTGAAAGACCTCTTTCGGTACTTAGGATCATTGATTCATGAGAGTGGAGAGATTGAGAGGGAGGTTACCCAGAGAATCCAAGCGGGTTGGAACAAATGGAGATGTGAATCTGGAGTTTTATGTGATCGGCGGGTGCCACTCAAACTAAAAGGAAAGTTCTATAGGATGGCTATAAGGCCAGCCATGCTCTATGGATCAGAGTGTTGGCCAGTTAAGGAACATGATACTCATAGGATGAGCGTCGCAAAAATGAGGATGTTGAGATCGATGAGTGGTAAGACAAGAAAGGATAGAATTAGAAATGAAAATATCAGAGGAAATTTAGGAGTAGCACCAATAGGTAATAAGATGAGGGAGATTAGACTTAAATGGTTTGGACATGTCCAAAGGAGACCAACAACGACATCAGTTAAGAGTGAGGCAATACAAGTAGAAGGTTCTAAAAAGGCAAGGGGAAGGCCCAAAAGAACGTGGATAGAAGTGGTGAGGAAAGATTTAAAAACTTTGGGACTGAATGAAACCATGATATTTAATAGAGTGGAATGGAGGAATAAGATTCATGTGGCCGACCCCTAATTGGGATAATGTCTTGATGATGATGATGATTTCCCTCCTGTTTAGTTGGTTTTGAAATTCATTTGTTCTACTCCTATGAGTATGAGGAATGTGCTTTCAGTTTAAATATGATGGAAGTGACAACTAGCTTCTATTAGAGTCACTAATACTGATGTGCATTTGCTACTCTAAAGAAATGCTTAGTCTGATGATAGGGGTAATTTACGAAAAAAACAAAAACCTTAAGCCAATCTATTTTTTTTTGTAATACTGGAACGAAATGTAGTTTATTGGCCAGTATGAAAGCCGTCAACATGTTATGACCAGTATTTATTGCCCCTTTATGTACCAGTTTTGAGACCGAAACCTTATATACTGGTATTATCAGCCAGTACTGTATTGGCATTGACAACTAAGGTTTGAAGGGATTCTAGAGTGGAACAGTGAGGCAGGATGGTGCCAGTGGGTTCGTCAATTGGATATTTCTCTTCCTCTTTTTTGTTTCATTTCCCTCCTATTTAGTTGGTTTTGAAAATTCATTTGTTCTATTCATACGAGTATGAGGAATGTGCTTTCAGTTTAAATATGATGGAAGCAACAACTAGCTTCTATTAGAGTCACTAATACTAATGTGCATTTGCTACTCTAAAGAAATGCTTATAGTCTGATGAATAGATTTGATGAACTAGAGGAGACCAAAAAGGGGAAAGAATATGAATTGCAAGCACTGTTTGAGAATGGTTCGAGATGTTAGCTTCTTGCTGAAGACTTGAATTTCCATTGGTCTCTGTGTCCTAATGCATTCAGAGGATTGGAATTAAAAGCCTTGTATTTGAAGGAATCTTGCCTCTTATTGTGTAGAATTGCATGACCTGGTACTTGCGAGCGGTTGCTTGCTTGGTTAGGAACATGGCAGACCAGCATCTGCTGCTCCTCAAATGGTTTTACTTTGTCAATCATATGAGTTTGGCCATTGCGTATTTCCATGTAGGTTCAATATAGTGAAGTTTTATATCATGGTTGACTTAACAAAGGAACAGTTTAACCCATAGTTAACAGAGATGGGGTGGGAAGCCAGAAGTGGAAACATATACAGAAACAGTCATAGGGATGCGGTCATGAGAAAGTTTTCAAAATTATCCTAGTTTTAAATTATATTTATCTAGTTTCTAATATTTGTTGAATATAAAAAATTATTATACACAGCTGAATTGTTTAATCCGGAATGAAGAATCACTATTGAGGTGAACATGATAATGACTTTTAGTACTGGTTTCCAGTGAAAGCTTCTGAAACGAGGATGATCACCAAAATGATGCTTGCTGGTAATTATTGTTTCACCAGTAAGTACAGCTTGGGCACGGCTTTGGGTTGATACAAACCTGCTGGGCCTGTCTTAGAGCATGCACCAAAATCTTCTTCATTGGATGATACATCCTTTTTGTCCTGATATGTGAAATGGACTCCAAAAAACTTAAAAAATAGTAGCATAAAAATCTTGGCAGTGAAGAGAATAAGCTTGTCTAGTGCATGAGACTTTTGGGGCACAGCTGCATGGTCGCCATTTGGATAGCAAAAGGACTAGGCTCCATTTCAATGTTAGCTGTGTATAAGTCATTGTGCATGACCCCAATATATAACTGAAAGAATTGTGCCATTTCCGTATGCCTCTTTTTTCTCCCTTTTGACAATGATGGAAGATTTTGTTATAAAAGCAACTAGTGTTGGATCAAAACTTGTCCCAGGGCTGAAGCAGACGAGAAAGGGAATGGGTAGACTTTCTGGCTGTTCTGTTACCCTATAATTAATTAGTGATTGTGTCTCATATTGTAACTGTAAGACTGTATACTTTTATTTGACATAGTTGGGGAAGTTTTCTGACAATTCTTGTTTTGATATATTCTCTAGATCATCAAATTTTTTACTTGGTTGATTCTGTCTTTTGAATTTTTTTTTTCTTTTCTTGTCATTTTTGTACTTTTTATGCTTAAAGGATATGAAACTGTCTCAATAATTTATCATGAAATGAAAATTTACTTGTTTTTGGCTAGGATCAAGGAGGATGATAAGATGATCCAGGCAGAGGGTGTAGATTCCCTTTCAGAAGCAGAACTTCGGCAAGCTTGTAGAGATCGAGGCCAGTTGGGTGATCTTTCAGTTGAGGAAATGCGGCAACAGGTTATGTTTAGCTTGAACTTTCTTTCTTGTGTTAATTCTGCTTTAGATCAATCAAATAATGAAATAGTTTGAAGAAAATTCAAGTAGAAGTCCCTGAATTGTATTTGGTTAACCACTTATGAGGATAGAATGTTTAGCTGCAGTTGCGAAACTATTGTGGAAGGTTAAGAGGTAATCCAGTGGGCTTTATCAGAAAAGAAATTCAAGTGCCACATGTCTTGGCCATGCTTACAGCTTACAACTCGAAGTAAATGTTTGAAGAAGGCTGACAAAGTTGAAGTTGCTTGATTCAAAGAACTATTATGGGGTGTTTGTGAAACTAAATTATGGTAAAAGCTCTGTCAGCAACATATGGCCATAGGAGTGGGAGCTGTCTTCAAGTATGAGGGATGTGATGCTGAGATCACTTATTTGGCCTTTGAAGGTGTTATTTTGAAAATGCAGCAGATTAGTGATTTTGTAAACTCCTATTGGTCTAAAGACATTCATTGGTTGACCTCTAATTCAGTTTCATTGAGCATTGAGAAGAAAAGGGTTTGACCTAGAAGGTTGGTTGTCTAGATGACAGAGTTCAATAATCTGGCTAGTCATAATGCTTCTTTGTGGTGCTACCTGAAGTAAATGAGTTGGCAAGCGCCTTAGAGAATTAGTAGCTAGGCAGTGAATTGTAGCTGGAAAATGACTGCTTCTATAGATCTCAACAAGTTGTTATCACAAATGTTAACAAAAGGAAGTCAATTATAGTGGTGATGGGATGGTAGGGGTATCTTGCTTCGAGTCAGTACTCTTAATGCTTTATGTATTTATCTTCAGCAGTTCTACTGTTGTATCAACATGTGATTCTGATTCTTCTGGATGATAGTTCACTGAGGTTATTTCTCAATTTTTTCTCTCAAGGTACCTTCTGTGGAATATATGTGCAATAAGATGAAAAAGTCCGACTTCAAGAATTTCATTCATATAAACTACTAACGAATGGATGAATGATTGGGTTATTTTCGAGTTTTAATTAATCTTTAAGAAGATGAAGAGGAAGGAGTTAAAGAGAGAGAAAGGATTTAAATATACTTAATTAAATAACCAAGTACTTAAAAAAAGTTAAATTCAACAAGAAACCCAGAAAAAAACAAATTTTCCTCTCCAATCAAAACCCAGAAAGAGGACAGATTTTTGTTCAAGAAAAATGATTACCTAGATATCAAAACCTGAAATTTTCTTTGCAAAACAAAAATGTTTTTAGTTAATTTACCTAGCTTATTACTGTCAATATAAACATTTGAGTAATTTTATAAAATTATGGGATTTATTATTATTATTATTATTTGTTAATATTATGAATACTTTATGCATAAACAGTCTCTAAACTAATCTTTTGATTGTGTAGGTAAATATATTCAAATCAGATCTTTAAATAGATGGTTCTGATCATGCAATAAAGTGGGCCCAGTCGTTGTGTTGTTTATAATATATATTTAGTGTAAGAAAGAGAAACTGTCATACATGTTTTCTGGACGTGTTTTTCTGATTTTTTATCCATATTTAACTGTTTTGATAGGTATTTTCTTTATTTGATATGTTTGTATTTATCCATTGGTGCATCTTTTCATTAGTTGATATGTTTTGTATCTATGCCTTGATGGGATGGAGAAAAAGACGAAGAAATGGGTTTTGTATTTGGAGATTTAGATGTTTCTTTTATCATTTTCTGGTTCCAGCAGATGTAAGATCGGTGACTAATTGGTCAGAGATGGTGTTTGAAGTCTCTGTCGGAGTTTTTGATGTCTATGTCCTGGTTTACCAATCTTATTTCTGTAGTTTCTTGATCAAACTTGATTATACTGTAGACAGCAACCTAAAAATGCCTGGTATATTCATTAAAAAGCAAAGATGTCTGGTCTTCTCCATTTTATTTTTGGAGAACCCAATATGCCTCATGTTAACAGGCAAGCATTGGCTGTGAAACTTTGTCTTTATCTTCTTTTGAAGTCCCATAAATGATTCGATGTGGTTCGGTCACTAAAAGTTAAAATTTTCTGCAGCTTCGTGACTGGTTGGACTTGTCTCTTAATCATTCCGTCCCGTCTTCTCTCCTGATTCTTTCCAGGTAATTAAGTCTTATCATGTCGAAGTGGTTAAAGGTGTTGTCTTCCTGGGCTATTCATTAATGTGATTATGTTTTCCAGAGCCTTCACTGTGTCTGGAAAGGTGAAGCCTGAGGAGGCTGTACAAGCTACACTTATTTCTTTGCCGGATGAAGTTGTGGATACTGTTGGTGTAACTGCTTTGCCTTCTGAAGATTCTGTTTCAGAGAGGAGAAGGAAATTGGAGTTCCTTGAAATGCAGGAGGAACTTATCAAGGTGTGGAACTTATATCCTTGATGTCTTGCAAAATTCTTCTTTTCTTTTATGTTGTTCTTTAAAAGAGGACTGGTGACAAGTGACTTGCTGCACCCTTCCAGCTGGTGCTTATTGTTCTGCCTTGTAGTTGGGGCCACCAACATAATCGTCCTCTGTTTTGGTGGTGGACAGACTGCTGCTTGTTGCCTGTCTCCTTTAATGGGGCATTGGTGCTGCATCCAATCACTCTATTAAGATATTGTCTTTGTATGTTTGTCTTCATTTGATTGTATCTATTTTGTCTTGTCATCCTGTGTAGCACTTGCTTCTACTTCTTATTGATGTGTTTCCTGTATTCCATTCGATGAGAAATGGCCCGTTTGCTGATGTTTTAGCTACTTGTTGATTTGGTGAACTTTTTGCTGATATTTTAGCTACTAATATAATTAATTTTTCTGTCAGTTAGTGATTGTATCTTGATTAAGCCCTGACGTTATTCCTCTTGAACAGCCCAGCGTCGATGTTTTCTGACAACTATACAAAATCTATATCCTTGCTGAACTGCCTCATGAAATAAGATTTTTGCCCCCCAAAGAGACCTTAGTGATAATTGATAACTGCAAAAGCCTTTGATGGACTTCCTTTTCCATTGCTTTTGATATGTTTGCATTGATAATATATTTGGTTAATCTAATCATTCTATTACCTGGTGTATAAGTGTATTACTGATCATTTGTAGGAGGAGGAAGAGGAGCAAGCCAGGATGAAGGAATCTGGAAAAAGCCAGGAGGACATAGCTTTGAAGGAGATGACTATTCCAACTGCAAGAGAAGCACATGAGCTCGCAAAGGCAAAAACAATGGAGAAACAAGAACATTTATGTAATCTTAGCCGTGCGTTGGCTGTTCTTGCTTCGGCATCTGTAAGGATTCATTTTGATATTTTATCAATTTCTTTGAAGTGGTCTACTCTTACAGTGAAACTAACCTTTCTCCTTGAACTTCGTTGCAGTCAGTCAGTAGGGAGCGTGAAGAGTTTTTGGGCATTGTCAACAAAGAGGTGTGTCCTTTCTTAGAAATTGATTGTCATTTTAACTTCTTTGGTTTCTCCAAAATGTGAAATAGATGTCACACAGACTAATTGGACGGATGTAATTTATCCTTTGCTTATCCACCTCTGTTATGGGGATGTGCCCAATAATTTCCTTGTTTCTTGTATGTGACTCCATAAAATGTTTCTTTTTGATTTTCTTCTTTCTTCCCAGAGTTTCATGCTAGAATGCTGAATTGTGGTTTCTGGCAGATAGAACTATATAATAGCATGGTAGACAAAGAAGGAACAGAAGGTGAAGAAGAGGCTAAGAAGGCATACAGAGCTGCTAGGGAAGAGAGTGAACAGGAAGCTGAAAAGGCTGCTGTAAGTCAGGTTTCATCAGTACTTATTGATCGGGTAAGGAGTTGGTACACAAGCCTCTCCTTTTTCATATTTTAAGTCCTGTTCTCTTATCTTCTTTGAAAGATAACTAAAATTCTTGCTAAAATCACTCATACTTATAACTGGAAGCATCATTTTGATAATATGTTAATATGTTACATTGAACTCTGTTATAATGATGAAATGTGTAGTAAACACTGCTCCTGAATTGGTAAGTTCTCAATGGTTCCTTTATCCTTTTGTCTTTGTTGGAGGCAAAATTTTGCTTTCGATTTTCTTAATCAAGTTAGATAAATGTTTTGTTGGCATATGAGTGCACCGTGATTCAACGTGGTTGTTGCACTTAATTCTATGGCATTTTTTTTCTTTTGCTGTTCTATGGTTGTGTTGTATTTTCTGAAATTGTAGAGGAAACATTTATGTTATTCCATATTTACAAACTTCAGGTGGATGCTATGCTTCAAAAGCTTGAAAAAGAAATTGATGAAGTGGATGCTAAAATTGGTGACCGTTGGAGACTACTTGACAGGTAATAATTGCTTGAAGTTGTTTCCACATTTTATTGAAGAAATATTGGCTCTCATTTCATATGTAAGCGTATTTCATATGTAAGTGTTAATGTGTTTTTATAGTTGAGGAAGTTTAGGCACATGTAACTTCTTGTTTTATCCAAAATTTGACCCTGTTCTCTCATGGCTCTAACCTGCAAATTCTGTTCAACTGTGGAAAAATAAAAAAGGAACCATTTAGGTAGGACTTCGTGTTTTGTTTCTATAATCCAAAGTAATTCGGAAGATCAGTATCTTCTGTTCTTTTTTTAACTAATCTGGTATCAATATTTGCACTACACCATAACATCAATGAAATAATTCTCCATTTGCTAGCTATCTATTTAGTTATAAGAGTTTAGACCAAAATTTGGTCCTTCATTTCACACTGCTACTTTGTTGCTAGATGCCTTGACCTATACGGTGGCATGGAAATTTAACTTAAAAGAGTTCTTGGTGTAACACTAGATTTGTTCCAACTGTTTAGATGAAGCAGTGTACTTTGATCCTTCACCTACTATTTGCTATCCTGTATGAGAACGAAGCTTAACAACTCTTCCTATTTTCTTGTCTTGGTTGTGCCCTTGCGTCAGTTGACCTTCATAGGTAAGAACTTCGGTTTGTCGACATTGTTTTAGTGTGGGGAACCACTTGGTGTCATCTTGAATCTCCCAAGGATAATAGCTTCTTGCCCTTCATTTTGCCCATTTCGTGTCCCAAAATGTCTCAATTATATATTTTTTTATGAAGAGCCAAGATGTTATCAATTATTGGTCTCTGTTGGAATGTACTAGACCTAAGTACTCTGCAAGTTATTATACTGTATGAAGGCTGTATTTGATAGCCATATGACTTGCTCCATGTATTTTTATCGTGACCAATACCAACTGTGACACCTTGGGTTTTTGTTTTTATGACACTTTTGTTATTTTAAAAGTGCATACAGCGGAAGACATCTTTCAATATAAAATTTTGTTTTTTTACAAACCCAGCTATCATCTTTACCAACAGAAATACATTTTAGAGATTTTGAAATGCGATAAATTTATATTTAACATTTTTCAGGATTTCATCTAGTCACAGCTCAGTCCAATTGTAAAAATGTAGATGCTTAGATGTCCAGAAATATCAAGTCGAATATTAGTGCATGATGTTTAGTAATTTTCTAATTGGAAGCTTTCATTTATTGCAAGGAGAATGTTACTTTCTGGAGGCTGGTACCAAGGATCTGATTGTAGAGTTTGTCATTTTACTGTATTTCAGGAATCTCAATTTCCAGTTTTAGTAGACATCACTAAATCATTGGTCCACTGAAGGCCCTTTTTCCCTTTTTCTTTTCTCTTTTAATAATAAACCTCCCTCATTGTCTGTTCATGAAAAGGGCTTTGATACTTATTTCATAAGAATATTTTTACTGAATAGACCAAGCAACTGTCCGTTTGCAGGGACTTTGATGGCAAAGTAACTCCAGAGGAGGTAGCTGCTGCAGCAATGTACCTAAAAGACACCATAGGAAAGGAGGGAGTCCAAGAACTTATCAGCAACCTCTCCAAAGATAGAGGTGGATATCTAAAATTTTTCTTGAACTATTTTGTGTCATTGCCCTTTTCTACTCTGGAGGAAATTCTACATTTGTGATTGTAACCAACGTCTGTGCAATTTTCCTATCAACAGAGGGTAAGATTCTTGTCGAGGACATCGTCAAACTGGGCACTCTGACAGATGATATGGAGAGGGCTGAGGCCGGGCATAGGTAGAGGTTATGTTGACATGATGTTCTCGTCCTATTTTCGATTTAATTCTTTACATGTTATTCTAGATATGTAATTTGAGAGGTCTGGTTGTCCGATCAGACACACAAAGGATATAAATCTTTTCAACTATGATGTTGAATAGGAGTTGCAGCCACTACATGGAGTTTTGCATCTCAGGTTGGAGTAGGATATGTTATCATATACTCCGTGATAAACCCTTCCATTTTTTTGTACCTGTACGTGGATAAAAGACGTTTTCATAGCTGTATAATGTAAAGAAATCAAATATAAATGCACCCCAAAAAATTTGTCTTGTGATAAAGACGGTTTGGACCTGGACTCGTTGCTTTTGCGATTGACTCTGATAATAAATATCCTTTTCTATATCTGGAAATTGCCAAGTTTCTCTTCGTCTCCATTGGCATGCTGCTTACAACTATTATCCATTGTTTCACTATGGTTTCTGCAAATTGAGGTCACGGCATCACATGCAGGTCGTAATTCCGAGGTGCAGATCAGGGTGGTAAGAGCACCTCACATTTAAATTTGTGCAGTTTAAGTCACAGGTCATTGATCGGTAGGGACTTAGCTTTCTCCAGTATCCTGTGTGGCACTCGTTATGGGGAGACGGTTGTAGAAGCCTTTGAGTCCAATACGACTATGTCCGAAGAGCACCAGAAAGGAAAGATCAGACTAACCGGATTTCTCGACATGGATTGTCTGGAGAAAATTGACACTAAATGGCCTCCTAGATTGTTAGCTGTAGAGGTCTCAATTATCCAATTGTTTCTGGTTCGGCTGGTGGAACTGTTATATGGTCTATGGCGGGAAAGTGGGCCCACTAGTGCAGCTTAAAGTGATTGAAAATGTTTATTATCTGCTGGTTCCACTTCTTAGATCTTTCGATATTGCATGGTATATACCACTACTATTTTGGGGGCAAGAATGAATCATTCTGTCTCTACTAAATTCTAGACCACTTTGAGTTAAACACTCAGGTGCCAAAATTTTTGCGTACCTTGGAGAGTCCACGGGAAATTGGAAACGTCCTGCTGGGGTGTAAAGTTGACTGCTCTGAAAGGTAAATAATATAACGTTTGTAGAGGATTGTGTGGTTTAGAAAGATTGATGCTATGACATTAGCGTCCAGGACATGAACGGTTTCGGTCAAATGCTGGGTTCTACATGTCCTTTCTAGTCGGATGTATACACCGTTACCTTACAGGCACCAATTGTCTCTCCACTTCACTATATTGAAGATATAATTAGCGTCTCTTAGGCAACGTTTGTGTGTGATTCCAGTATGTATGCCTTCTTGCTTATCTCTGGTATGCTGTTATTTCCCTGCTTAATAGTTTTGGGGAATATCCACCCAACTTCAAAAGTACCACTTTTATGCCATAAGGGAGAAGGGCCAATAGGGCTTATGATACTACCTTTGCGCAATGAGGGAGAACGGCTAATAGGGGCCATAAATATTCTAGATACCTAATTAAATCCCAATTATGAATTGACAAACCAAGTATTCCTACTTCTCTATTATTCCAATCAAATCCATCAAAAAAATGAGAAATCAACAAAAGAAAAAGTAAGTGTACTGGACCCATTGAATTATGACTATATGAACTATTTTGATAATAAAATTCGATAGAGATAAAATTGTGAAAGTGAACTAGTGCTTGGTAAGCGAAGCATCTATTAGTCTAAAAAAACTGGATTGTGCTGATTCCTCCACGATCTAACTAAGAGATCTTGGCGAAATTGCCACATAAAATTGAGTATAATTTTGTAAGAAATACCCCACTTCTTTCTCAAGGGAAGGGAGAAAACAATACGTTTTGAGACTTGTAGGCTACAATTGAATATTGGAATACAGATTTTTTTTTTTTTTTTTTGAAAAAATAGTACAAAATCAGCCTAATAAGAACATGCATATGTGTAGCTGAGAATCCTTTTTGGAAGTGGAAATGTATTTGACAAGAAAATCAATTTTGATTTACATATGATATAGTTTTGAACCTGAAAAACTCAAAAAAGTCATGAGATCATGGGTGGGAATATTAAATATGGGAATCTAAAATCAATCACCAAAACTCAAGGTAATAGGGTGATGGTAGACATTCTATGGAGATTGGCTTGATAAATCACTAGGGCGCAATGGTATAAACCGAACCATAAAATTGATAGGAATCAGACCAAAAAAATTGAGTTATGTTTATTTAATTGGAACCGATAGCATAATATTGATTTTCATTTTAAAGAATCAGATCTTATTGGTATAATATTAGTTTTTTACCCTCAAGTACCTAGACTAGAACCAAGAACTGGAAAATATAAATTAGCATGCAAAAATACCCTTATATTATTATTTTAAACTTTAGTTTAGTAAAGACTAATGTTATAATATATATATATATATTATTAATTAGTTATCATTTTATTTTTATTTTATATTAGCACTTTAAATATTATTTATAGGGGACTTGATAAATTAATGGTTTTTAACTAGGACTCAAAGTGAAGCTTGCTCCCAACATGCTGCATGTCTCATTTAACTCCAAACGTTGGTTAACTATCTTTTGACTAGTAAAATGCACTAACCACTTACTTGAGGACATATGTCATCTCAAGAGCGAGCCTCACTTTGAGGCCTACTTAAAGATCCTCACTACATCACTTCCCTATTTGTGGATGACCTATTTGTGGTTCATATGTATTACAAACTTTTAAATAGTCATAGTGACTATTGTAAAAGGGCAAAGCAAAGTTCAAAACCATACTATTCTCCCAAAAAGAGCTGAAAATCACCTAAATTTTGAAATCCTTTCTTTGTTAGAAAATCAGAAATGAAACGAAAATAACTTCCCTTCTTCCATCTTTTGTCTTCCCTCACTATTCCTCTCTAAGCCTCTTTCTCTTGGAGAAAAGAAAAGGGAAAGAATGTCATTGTGGATGGGAAAAAATAAGAAGAAGATGAAGATTATAAGGTTGAAAGTTTTATTTTCAAAAGGAGAGACAAAAAGTTACGTAACATGAACTTTTATTTTGTGAACTTGTATGGAAGAATAAGAGAAAGGATCACATTGGTATTTTATTTTACTTTTTGTTTAGGAAATATGAAAGATGAATGAAATATGATGTTTTTTCTCTAATTTACTATGTTAATCTAGTTTTTGTAACTTAAGACTATATTTTAATTACAGAAAGAAACAATAACTAAGAATGAATTGCAAAATAGAGTTATTTGGGTATGAAAATATTGCACAATGCTATAATATTTTGCTCAACATAAAAAATTTGTATGGAATCATAAGAATAGATGATTGGACATGGAAACACAATATATCACAACACTAAACAAACTATCACATTGCTATCTTTGATAAAGGCTCGCAATACAAAAATCTTGTGTAGATGAACATTAGTGTCATGCTACTTTCCTTAACATTTTGCTAAATTATGTGAAAAAGATGTAAAGAGAACTTCTGTACAAGAAATCAACATAATACTTTGAGAAATTGCATGATGCTATGAACAATATTGTCTTCTATACATAAAACCATTTGGAACTAAAATATTGTTCTATTGACTTAAACTTGTGCAACACTAATTGGCATAGTGTAATGCTATTATTTATGTCATGTTTTGCCAAAAACTTTTGATAGATAGTTTTAATGCATCACTAAACTTCAAGTGAAATTGAAGAAGAATGCTACTTATCCATTGCAATTGTTGAGAATAAAATAGTTGTAGTTGCTTTTTAAATTAACAAATTTGAATAGTCATTTCCTTCTTAGTTTTTCTAGATTAAAAGAAACCTCTATTCTTGAAGATCTTCAAATCCAACCCTATTATGCCCATCAAAAGTCTTTGAATCTCTCCTTTCTATATCATTCATGGTGACGAGAAGATTTTTGAAAAAAATTGAAAGAGAATGGCTGGAGAGCAAAGAAACAATGTCTCCCAGGGTGAAAGTAGTGCCCCTAAGAAGTTAAGGAAGAGGAAGGGAAAAGAATGACTCACAAGGAGAAAGCTAGAACTATGAGAAAAAACAGGAAGCAAGAGGTCCCAAAAGTGCAATAACTAACCAAACCACTTGATTTGATGCCTCTCTTATGGTATGAAGAATTTACATAATCAAAAGCACATGAAACCCATCTCTCTATTGATGCCAAAAAATATACATAGTTAAGATTTGCTACATTTATATTTTGTTTTGAATGAAATTTATTTTGGTGTAATTTAATCTAAAAAATCATAGACGTGTAGGAATTGGTGCATAGCTAAACATAGTTGTGCCTATATTTAGAATGAGTATAAAAGAGCAGAGCTAGTGACTCTAAAACTTTAGCATTATACTAGGCACCTTTGTAGTGCTATGCAACAGGATATTGTGCACTGTTACTTTATTAAACCAAAACTTTGTAAAATTTTGTAATGATGCATGTTTATTATGGTCCCAAGAGGGGGGTGAATTGGGCCTAAATGAAAAACCTAAGAATTTTGACAACAAATTCACCTTAAGGCAACTTTGAAGTTTTGAGGAGTTTTGATTACAAAAACTCTCTGACCAACTTATTAAATACATGGCAAGCAAACAATACACAAAAGATTGTTAGAAGAATAAAAAAATTATCACTGGCAAACTTTTTGTTAAACACAAAGAAAATGCAAAATAATTTATTAAAACAATTGAGAACTTACAAAAGATTCACACATGCATTTCAAGAATAACACTTGATGAATATATATGAAAAATAATGAAAGTTAAGAAAAATGGTTGAGCAATCAAATCAAGATTGACCCAAGGAACAAAGCAAACAAACAATGTAAGGCACAAGGATTTATAGAGGTTTTGATACCCTACGCAGTGCCTACTTCCTCACTCTTAATAGTATCTTTTCTTTTAGTATCTTAAGGTTATTCCCACCTTGAGTTTCCAGTAATTCTTGTGAGATTTTATACCCCAAGTTGATACAATACTTGGACACTCAATATTGAATATTCACAAGTTCTCACTCTTTTTTACAATCACAATCCCTAGAGTAAAACCTTCTTTAGAAACAAAAGAATGAATAGAATGAAGAAATGAAAGTTCCTCTCAATACAATAGAAAAGGTGAAGGAAAATGAACCAAAAAGATTAGAAGGATTTTACCCTGAACCAATGTAGTAGATCCTCTTTAAGAGCTTGAGCTTTTATGGCTTCCTTTTATCCCTTATTGGTACTGTTTCTCTTTCTTCTAACTATAGAATATATACTTCACACAATATAGCTATTGGAGAACTCCTTAATTGTTATTGAGTTGAAATATAGCTATTGGAGAAGTGTCTCCTAATCATTGGTTGAATAAAGAGCCGCTAGAGAACTCTAACATTTGATTATATGAGCATGAGTAGTTGGCAACTTTAAATCCCATTGGAGAAGTGATTTTATTTATGAGTTCTTTAAAATGAACTTTTGCTACCCATGAAGAGGGTCCATATGGAAAGCAAGCTCATGAAAGTCAAAATCTAAAAGTTTTGTGAACAATGAAATCATATTTGAATTTTAGGAAAACCTAAGAAAGCCTAAATGTGGGACCAATCCTTGTAGTGAAAGTTGGATCCCATAATGCACATCAAAGTCATTCACATTGTGTGGGAGTCGGCTCTTGGAGCACGGGCTGACTATTCTCATGTCGTTCACTCGAGCAAGAATAGGCTCTTAGGTGAGAGGCTTGCTCCACCACAACCTTTTCTAGAGAAAACTAACTCATTACCACAAGGAGATACAGATAATTACCACCTTAGGATACAGAGGTGGGTGCCTCATGACACTTGGACCCCTTCAAGTGATACAAAAAATGTGGAGACTTGAGATGCAACTCATACTCTCAAACACTATGGAAAACATGCCCAATTGAGAGTAATTCTCAATCTGCATGTATTTGATTCAAATCCAAGGTATTTATAGATGGAAACATCAATCCCAAATAAGTAATGTACAAAGTATTAAGCAACTATCTAAGTACACACGTTTCCTAGGCTAAACCATACTTTCTAAATATAAGGCACTTACGTAGTAAGACTTTCCTAATTTGGGCATTTCCCAATTATCTCTTCCCAAACATTGGGTAGCTAGAAATTATATATAAGTAACTATTAATTGTATGTAATACAAGATAGCAAGTTCCTAAACTCCTTTTCTTCCAAAGCAAGTGATTTCCTTAGCAATGGTAGTTAGAGTCTTTGACTAGTCATCACCTTGATCACTTGACCAAGGATGACTTGTAAGAAGTATTTTGACCTCTTCAGGCTACGAAACTTTAATTGGTCAGTGTTTGGTTTCTAAAAAGCTAAAATATGAAATGTCTATCTCAACAGTTCTCATATGACTTCAAGATTTGATTTAGAACATCCATCGTTATTTAATCCTAGGCTTCTTTCATCTTAGAATAAAGAAGCCTTCTTTGGAAGATCAAATAATTAAAACACTATGTAGATGATGTCCATCTATCCTTTACTAATCATGCTCACAATCTCACGATCCAAGAGAGTTTGATGATGATCTTGGCCATCAAGTGCTAGATCAACCTTGATCTCCTTTGACCTATTATCAATCTTGGAATCTTTGGACGCTGCCACGTCATTCTCCTTGGGTTGAAAAGAACTTCTCCCCATGTTGTTTGCATCATTCTCTCCTTTTTGTATGGTGAAATATCTGCTACGTTGAAGGTGTCTGAAACCTCATATTCCTCTAGTAACCCGATCATGTAAGCATTGTCACCAATTCTATTTAAAACCTTGAAAGGACTTGTTGCTCTTGGGTTGAGCTTTGGGTATTGTCCTTGAGGAAATGGATCTTTCTTAAGATGTGCCCACACCAAGTCTTCTTCTTAAAAAATGATACTTTCTCTGCTTGTCAGCTTGCTCTTTGTACTTATCATTTTGTAATGTGATCTTTGCTTAGATTCACTCAGCATCTTCTTAATTTGATAGGCTCTCTATGCGGCATCTTAGCTGAAATTATCAATTAGTGGAAGGGGTACTAAATCCATAGGACTTACATGATTCCTACAACAGATGGCCTCAAAAGGACTAAGACCAGTTGATTGATTGTAGGAACTGTTGAAAGCAAATTTGTGTTGCTCTAACAACAAGTCCCACTGATGGATATTATTCCTCGTGACACTCCACAGTGGGTTTCCCATACTTCAACTAACAAATTTAGTCAGCTCATTGATAGTTGATTGATTCCAAAAAGTACTAAAAGAAAATTGGCTTTCGCTAGCAATAAGTCCCATTGAAGGATATTCTTTTTTTGCTAAACTCTATAGTAGCCCGTCAATCGGAGGATGACATGAAGAACTAAATTGTAGCTAAATTCCAAGTCTCCTCCATAACATTTGCCAAAAATGACCCATGAATTTAGGATCTTGATATGATGTAATAGTATTGGAGATACCATGAAGTCTAATAACTTCCTTGAAATACAAATCCACCACATGTAATGCATCAATTGTCTTAGTGCACCATCTTTGAAAAACGATCAACAATTAGCATAGCAGATTCTTTGTTTTGCTATGTTCATGGTAGTCTAACAACATCCATGCTAGAAAACAGAGCACACAAATTAGTGTTTTATAACTGAATTTTCACTAGACGACAAGTTCTAAATCTCTACACATGCTTAGAAATGTCTTCAGACATCTTAGGCCAAAAAAACTAAGCTATCACTAAAGCAAGAGACTTATCTCTTACAAAATGTCCAACAAGGTCTCTATCATGAACTTCATATATAATCACTCCTCTAAGAGAACACTATGGAAAAGAGAAAACCATATTGCTTTAAGAATTGATGGTAAGGACTATGCATACAAATTTTCTAAACTTGCCCAAAGTAAGAATCACATGCATACTACTCTTCAACTATTTCATAACCAACAACTTTGGTGTTTAAAATATTTGAGAAAGAATATCTCCCACTTAAGGCATCAACAACCACATTTTGCATCCCTGATTTGTGCTTGATCATGAAATTGAAGGTTTTGATGAATTCAACCCATATAACATGTTTCTTGTTGAGCTTTTGCTACTTCGAAGAAATCTCAAAGTTTCAAGATGCAAAAATAGTATGAAAGTCTATGGTAGCAAGTATTGGCTCCAGAATTCCTTTATCTGTACAATAGTTTAGAACTCTTTGTCATAGGAAGAGTAGTTATGGCATGAATCATTAAGTTTTTCTTACCAAATAAGGCAATTGGCTTTCTGTCTTGGATCAAAATTGCACTGATCCCAACATTGGAAGCATCTTATTCAACTTCAAAAAGACAATTAAAGTTAGGTAAGGAAAGGATAGGGAATTCATTACCTTTTCCTTGATGAGCACAAAACTTCATTATGCTTCTTTTGTCCATTTAAAAGTTCCATCTTTTAATCATTTTGTAAATGGGGCAATTATTGTGCTAAAATTTCTGATGAACCTCCTGTATCATGAATTTAAGTCATGAGAGCGTCTAAATTAAGTAAGGTCTTAGGAACATGTTAGTTAACAATTGCATTCACTTTGCTCAGGTACATCTTTACTCCATCAAATGAAATGACATAGCCTAAGAAAATCAAGTTATTATTGAAAAAGTTGCACTTCTTCAAGTTGTCATACAACTTTGTTTTTCTCTTAACAACTATAGCATTTGTTGAATATGACTTAAATTCTCCTCCTAGATTTTGTTGTATACAAGAATATCATCCAAGTTTACAATAATAAACTTCCTACTAAAAGGTGTAAAAATGTGTCATTAAATGCATGAAAGTACTAGTAGTATTAGACAATCTAAAAGTCATCACCAACCATTAATGTAGTCCATCTCTAGTATTAAAGGCAGTTTTCCATTCATCACCTGATCTCATCCAAATTTGATGGTACACATTATGAAGGTCAATCTTTTAAGAAAGTCATTGCACCTTGGAGTTGGTCTAACAAATTGTCAAGATGAGGAATTAGAAAGCAATATTTAATTATGATTTTGTTTTAATTGCCCTGCTATTGATACACCTTCTCCATGATGCATCCTTATTTGGTATAAGAAGGGTAAGAGTTGAACATGAACTTTTTAACTTTCATGAACCAATCTTTTGGCCATGAACTCTTCATGCTCCTTCTGGCTGGTACGATATGCAACTTTATTTAGAATTACAGATCTAGGAACAAACTCAATGCATTATTGTATATCTCTTAAGGGAGGTAAGCCAACAGGAATTTCCTCAAGAAATACATCTTCAAACACATCAAGTAATGGTTTTAGAATCAATGGTTCTATGTTAATTTAGTCTCATCATCTTTTGCCTCATTTAATGAATGTTCATCATTTAAAATTTTAAAAATGAATCAACTTTTTGTTTGTTGCTTAAGGGAATCACCTTTGAAGATTTAGAAGTTGTTTTAGCTTTTATAGGTGTTAAAATAATCTTTTTACCATTGTAAATGAACAAGTATTCTTTAAGCCATCATGTTGGCCTTTTCTATCATACTACCAGGGGCATCCCAAAAATACTTCATCCTTATACTAGTTTTCAATATATAGAGAGACTGAGCATTTATGAGTTACCTCAATTTGATGTCCCTTTGCCAACTACTTTAGTTTGTATGGTTAAGAATGAGGCTTCATTTTCAACTTTAATTTGTTCACTAGTTTTGCAAAAGCAACATTCTCTCAAGCACTAGTTTCAATAATAACATCGTATACCTTGTCATGTGAAGTGCATCTTATGTGAAATATAGCAGAGCTTAGCCAATCATCATCATCTTTGTGAATGACATTTAACCTTCTTTGTACCACCAACATCACACCTTGATCGACAAGAATGACATCTTTATCTTCTTTACAACATTATTGAGATTCTTCTTCCTCATACTCAGAATATTTTATCAAAGCACCCACTTTATGGTTTGGACAATTAGAGGCAATGTGTCTGGGCATCCACTTAGAATAGGAAACAGTCTCAGATTGAAAGAACTTTTCTTACCATAGGGTTAAAAAATGCCCTTTTCATAAACTTCCTTTTGTTGCTTCTCAATTATCGTAGTCAAATTTCTAACATCATTGAATGACCATTACTGTTGTAAATGTACTGTGTCTTGAATTCCTTTTTTTAACCAACCCAAGAAGAATGCTATGTTTTGCTCTTACAGCTCAACCACATCACTCTTTAACATGAAATGTTTAGAGTCCATGATATGTTCTTCAATGCTCAAGTTCTTTTGTTTTAAATTCTAAATTTTAAGGAACCTATCCATCCTGTAGTTTTCAAGAAAAATACTTTTGTTAAGTTCCTTCTTTATCTTATCCCAAGTCTTAATATTATTCTTTCCTTGTCATGCTCTTTGATTCTTTAGATTTTTCCACCATAAAGAGACATACTTTCTAAACTTAAAATCAACCAATTTTACGTTAACATCTTTAGGTAACTCTTTGTATTAAAAAATGTTCTCTATAGTGTGTAGTCAATCTAGGAATTTGTTAGGCTGATTCTTTCCTTCAAATTCTAGGACGTTAACCTTCACTCTAGACAAATAGAAATCACGCTATCTTCCAAAAGCATTGTTTGATGACAATATCTAGTTTAAGGCTTGACTTCTTATAAAAAAAGAATGGGAATTATTTGAGGCATTCTTGAAAGATTCAACATTAAATTTCTCACTTCCAGCACCTTGGTTGCTAAGGTGTTTTGAACGATCCTTAAGTTTTTTTGTTTGTCTTCTCAAGTAGTCTATCTCCAAGTCACAATCATCTTAGTCAAACGTAGCTATGCACTTTACTTGAAATGGCATCATGAATTTTAGCTCTTATACCAAATTGAAATCAAATAATCAAGTAATATACAAATAACATAATAAGAAAGAATAGGTGTCCAAATCTTCTATGGTGACAAAATGTTCACCACCATAGAATTCAAATATTAGATTAGTTTTTTTAAGGATACAGAATTATTACCATAACAGAATTTAAGTAAAAGATTAGCTCGCCACTGTTAGATACAGAATCACCACCAAGAGTTATAGAACCAAAATAGGAATAAGCTCAACACGCTTGGATACAGAGACACCACTAAGCGATACAAAACTATGGGTAGAAAACTAACTCACCACCATAAGGATACAGATACTCACCATCTTTGGATACATAGTTAGATGCCTCACCACACTTAGACCCCTCCAAGTGATGCAAAAACTGCAAAAAATTGAGATGCAACTAACTTTCAAGCACTACGAAAAACATGTCCAATAGTGAATAAGTCTCAAATTGTATGTATTTGATTCAAATCTAAGGTATTTATAGATGGGAACATCCCTCCCAAATACGCAATGTACAAAACATTAAGCAACTATCTAAGTACACAAGTTTCTCAGGCTAAACCATACTTTCTAAATGTAAGGTACTTACCAATGTGACTTTCCTAATTTAGGCATTGTCTAATTACCTATTGCTAAACATTGGGTAGCTTATTAATTATATTTAATACAAGATAGCAAGTTCTTAAACTCCTTTGCTTCCTAAGCAAGCACTTTTCTTACCTTTGGAAGTTAGAATCTTTGACTAGTTAGCACTTTGACCCCTTGATAAAAGGAAGACTTGTATGAGGCATTTTTGACCTCTTCAAGCTAGGAAATTTTGACTGATGTCTAGTGTCTAAAAAGCCAATATGAAATATCCATCTTATCATCTCCCATATAATGTTCAATATTTGATATAGAACATCCATCATTCAATGCAAGTGAGTTTGACAATCTTGGCCATCCAATGCTAGATCATCCTTGATCCTCTTTGATCTACCATCGATCTTGGAATCTTTAGACACTCCAATATCACCCCCATGTCCAATTTTGAAATGCATGAATGATCAAATCAACAAAGAGATGTAAAGGGAAAAGAAATGAATTTTTCATTTTGTTTTGGGGCACAGTTGAAAATCCAAGTGGTCTGTGTATCTACAAATTTGAATAAGGTTATAATGTAGTTTATTGTTTTTATTTTTTATTTTTCATAAGTAGAGAAGTGGTGAAATGAAAAATGATAATATTATTTATGGAATAATTTTAGATAGTCCATATTAATTAATCCAAGTTTTCCTTATTGTCTATTTCAACAGGTATGACAACATTTCCTAGCAAAATTTCTTTACCACAAACTATCCTTCCCCAATTGCATGAAATTTGCCCAACATGTCCTTAACATGAGGGTTCACCATTATTAGTACCAAATCCCATAGATATATATCCCTCGCCTTGACTTTGCTATAGAAAGACTGCATGATTCTTTTTTGATAAATCTATGTGTAATCATGTGCCTTTTGATGTCTTCCTTCTTAAATACAAAAGCGGTCGTAGTGAGAATTCAACCAATTAACTTAGAATATTTTCTTCAATTGCTACTCGAAGAAAGGGGGTTTGTAATTCTATAAGAAGAAATGCCTCCACATCATATAACAAAAAATATGAAGTCAATCTAGTTGAGGTTCTAATAGTTGTTAGATATGCTAACAAAGCTTCTTGAAATTAAAAGGCCCATTCTTTGCCCTCTATTGAGTTACTAAGATTTTGATTCAAATTATTGTTGGTTGCTACAATAGTCCCATTATTTTACAGTCAATAGGGTGAAAAATAGTCTCTTGATTTTATAGCGTAGGTATAACTTTTCAACCTCTTCCTTGAAATGTCTTCCATTACCCAAGACTATTTTTTAAGGACTTCATGTCTAAAAATGACATGTATTTGATGTAATTGGTGAATTTTTTAGCATCCAAAGATTTGTAGGATGTGGCTTCCACCCTTTTTTTCAAGTGATTGATAACAACTAAGATGTATTGATGCTCGTTTGAAGTCTTTGGATGAATCTTTATGATTACATCAATTCCTTATATTTAAAAAGGCCACAAAGTCAACATCATTTGTAGTTCACTAATGAAGTAAGAATTCTATTAGAGTAGATTTAATATGTTTGACATTGGGGAATGCATTCCCAACCATATTTTGCCCATAGTAGCCTTGTCGAATGATTTTCATAGTTAATAACTCTCCACTCATATGTGGACCTGCCTCTCTTGAATGCAACTCCTCAATTACCTTATGCTTCAAAAGCATTAAATTTTCATCCCGCCTTTTCCTATAAAGCTTACCATTGAAAATGACTGACTATATGCCTAATCCTGATCCATTTGCTATCCTTGGTCAAAATAGTTGGGTGATATTCCCCTTTGTTCATATTATACCACACATGATGGAACCATGCATTGAATAGAGGATCAACTACAATAATTTCCACAAGACAAATGAATGTGGGCTCCATTCATCACTCAATCTGAACTGGTTCTATGATCACACACTTGGTGTCAAAGTGGCAATATCAGCCAAGGCATCAACATACTAATTGTCTTTCTGCGCAGGAAATTGAAAATTATTTTTTAAAACTTATCAACAACTTCTATGAGGAATGTCTCATATGGTATCAATTTTTGCTTTTATCCCCCCATTCCTTATACACCTAGAAAATTAGAAGTTTAGAGTTTTAGTAGCCATTCAAGGTTTTCACTCGTAAGGATAGAGTAGACTCCAATCTTGTTATACATGCCTCATACTCTACCATATTGTTTGTGCAAGAGAATAATAGAGAAATAAAAAGTGGAACATGTACACCATGTAACAAAATTAGAACTCCTAACCCTTTTTTGATAGAATTAGATGCCCCATTGAAAGACGTTTGGTGAACAACCAATATATCTTCGCTTGAAAATTGCTTTTGAACAATGATAGGATCATTATCAGCATGTTTCACAAGATGATAGTAATACAGTTTGCTTAATAGATTTTTGCTAAACAAAATAAATGTCAAATTCTTGCAACATCATAGCCTATCTAAATATTTTTCCAACTGTCTAGTTTTCTGACAGATATATTTAATCAAATCCATCTTTGAATCAAACAAATCTCATGAGTAAACATATATTGACGCAATCATCGAGTGGCCCATACAACAGCCAGACAAGTCTTCTCAATTGGAGGATAACAGGTTTCATCCTCCGATAGTGTCTACTCAAGAAATAAATGGGTCATTTCCTCATCTTGTTGTGCTAAGAAACAACCATAGTCTTTGCACTTATTATCAAATACAACAATAAGCGTTTTCCTTCAACTAGTGGAACAAACACTAGGGATTTCTAAAGGTGATCTTTAACAACATTGACAGCTTCTTGACATTTCTTTGTCCATTGTCTGGAACTATCCTTTCACAACATACAAGTAGTCAGTTTGCATATCTCAAATAATTGATCAATAAATTTTCTCAAATGTTACAAATGAACTAAAAACCCTTATATTTCTTATTCTGATTACAAAGGTGGCACATAATTTTGCTATAATGCCTCTTTGGCTAACTAGAAACCCAACTTGTCTTCCATTACCCTAAACATGGATTTTAGTGTATATAGTCAAAATCAATACTTCAATATCCTTTGAAAGAAGTGCATTACAATTTGAGTCTCTCATTTCTAACTTTTTGATTATGTCGTCAACATAGACTTCAATTTCTTTCTGGATCATACCATGCCTAACACAGCTATGACACATTTATATTTTGCCCCAGCATTCTTTAATTTGAAAAGCATAACTTTATATTGGCATACCCCCTAGCTATTGTAAAAGAAGCGATTTGTTTGATACCTACATTTTTATTTGATTGTAACCTAAAATTCATATATATATATATATATATCCAACATTTTTTTCAATTTTGCAAAATATCCATTAACTTTTCATGAACTTTGCAAATTTTCTATTTTGTTAGGTTTCCATCCTCCTTCCCTGTTAGTTTTTTCAATATTACCCTTGTCTAATAGACATGTGGTCATCAAAGAAGGCATTGAAAAACAGGGATTGTGATCGGGGGAATGACGCGGTCATTGAAAATCAGGGGCAAGGGAGAGGGTGGGAGGATTTGGGGTTAGTGGCAAGGGAGACGTGGTGATGACACTATAGGAGGATAGGGAGGCTGTGCCAAAAATCGACGAGGGGAGGGACGACGACACTGTTGGGTGGGGGAATTTGGTCAATGTCGATCAGTAGCATCGGTGGAAGGCACAGGGGCATCAAAAAATGTGCAAAAAAAAAAACGGGATTATCACAATGAACAAGTGTAATATTGGCAGTTAGTAAAAACTAATAGGGAAACAGGATGAAAAACTAACATAATGACAATTGTGCAAAGTTCTGGAAAACTTAGTGGCAAATTTGTAAAATTAAAAAAATGTTAGACCTTTTTTCAAAAATGCTAAAATGTAATGACATTTTTGCAAAAATCCCTATAAATAACAATGGAGCATGGCCTACATAGTTGTCCACTAGAATATCAATATTTGGTAAAGGAAAGTTATCTTTAGGACCTGTCGGTTCACATCCATGTAATCAATACAAATTTGTACTCTGCCATCCTTTTTCATTATAGTGACCACATTTGCCACCCAATCTGAATATGGGCAGCTTCAATGAATTCTACATCCAGCAATTTCATAATCTCAGGTTTGACTTTCTTTGTCATGTCAAGTTTCATTGGCTGAAGCTAGTGTTTGACTGGTCTAATTTTCTTTAATGAATCGAAGTTTGTGAGTCACAATTAATGGATCAAGAATAGGCATGCCTGAGTATTTCTAGAAAATAGTTCTTGAAGTTCTTCCAAGAGGGTTTTTAATTGCATACATTCATTAGAAGAAAGAGATTTTCCAATTTGATTTTATTCTTTTCGTTTCTATGCGAGTATTAATCATATTAAAATCCTCATCGGCCTATTGTGCCCTACGTTCTTTGGAATAAAAATTATTTTCAAAATTTTAGGAGTAGGTTGTTCAAAGAGTGAGTTTTCATCTTTTAAAACAAGAGAGGAGGTGGCAAAAAGGGGTAAAAGTAAGGAATCAACTGGATCAATGAGCACAAATGGGGGAAAATGACTGGTTGTAAACTCAAACTGGAAGAAAGCTGACTCCAAAATCTAGTTTTTGAGTGGCTTTGATAAGGTTTGAGTAGGAAGTGGCTGAAGGGCGACACTATTTGAGATCATTGCAAATATTGTTAGAGGAGGTTTAAGCAGAGTTTAATAGAATTTTTTTTACTGTGCACGACTTGGGCAGTACCAAAAATCTCATTCAATAGAAGACTTGTTTACTGAGCCCCTTTAACTGAAATATGGATGGAATTAAGAAAAATACACTAATATAGTCCATATTTGAAAGAGATGCATCTATTGTATTAGATTTTTTATACCCGCCTATTTTGAGGGAATGCGAATCTGATAATAAGGTTAGATCACTCAAAAATCGAGGAGGAGTCGTGCGTACTCATTCACACTTTTTGAGCCAGATTCTTACGAAGAATCATAGTATAGATATTTATACCACAAGCAACTCTTCCTCAAGCTCTCCTCCTTTTCATTTCTCCTTCGGCTTGATAAATTCGTCGAAGCTCCGTATATGTCCTGCCAAACTAAAATATGGAATCAGCTGCAAATTTGGGCTTAGCCAATCATAAAAGGTCGCAGGCACAGGATTTAGCTAGCCTCGCGAACCACTTCCAAATTTCCAGAGCAGATAAATAAGCGTCTGTCTTCTCTCTCTCTCTCTCTCTGAAACATCTCTTACAGCGTGACTATACTCCCTGTCTTCATTCCCTCCACCTGTTCGCTTTTATTCCTCAAAGAAAACAGAATTTTTTTTCTGAGAAGTGATAACCAATTCTGTCTCTCTCCCTCCCTCCCTCTTTCTCTCTCCGAGTATCTTTGTATGTAACCCGACCAAAATCCTCGCAAAATGAATCTCTCTTTATGCATTTCAATTTCCCACTCCTCTCCCTTCCTCCCATGTCGCAAGCCCGTTTCCAGTTATCCACACAAATCCCCTCACACTCTTCAAACCACCACCACTGGCCGAAACACATCAACAATTTGCCCTCTAGCCGTTCATATGTCAGGATTTCTGTCTGCAATAGATCATGCTATTGAAGAAGAAGAATACAGAAAAGCAAGAGCACAAGTGAACCGCAGAGGTATCGACGTGGAGGGATATCTTATTGAGGGTACTTCAATTGGCGGGCACGAAACTTGCATCACTGTTCCTAGTTTAAATGTTGCATTTGATATTGGGAGGTGTCCTGCAAGGGCTGTTAACCAGGATTTTGTCTTCATTACTCACGCTCATCTTGATCACATTGTAAGCAAGCTTTTGTATTTCCTTTAAATTCGTACGTTTCTACATAAAGTGCTCCTTATATTACCACATACATGCATTTGATTAGAAGTGAGATCCACCTTGATTTTTCAGCCCTGGATGTAGTAAAATTGTCTTCGTACTGTACACAGTTATAAATTTCAGCAAAATCAAATGAAAAATTCGAATGTTTGGAGAAATTTGAGAAATACTAGGAAGCGTTGCTAGAAACAATGGGAGGAAAAAATGATTGGGATGCGAGTTTTATATGCTTAAGTTGCTAACTATATGACAATTTTATATGAGAATTTGATGAATTACTCAAAATTAAATATTTTGATTCAGTTAATTTGAATTCAGTTTGAAGAGGAAAAAGGGAGATTTTTTATTTATTCAGACAACAGCAAGTGGGTATCTTTTCACTAGCAAGTACTTTTGTAAGGATGTTTTGGTCATCAAATAAGGGACTTTTAATCCATTGGCAATGGGTTTTGTCTGAGCAACATCCAAATTGATTGTCGGTGTTCAACGTGTAAGTAGGATGGCATTGCTTAGTATTATGATGCACGCCGTATTGCAGTTGCGTATTCATCTGCTCAATAAACTTGCTTGTCAGAACAAAAACAATTTACCAAATTGTCGGTCAAATTGGTCCAAATATTCCTTCAGCATTTTGGCGAGCTTATCTGTGGTGTGCTGTGACCCATAGTATTTACGGTGAGCTCTATAATAATGATTGCAGGGAGGTCTTCCCATGTATGTGGCTACCCGTGCCCTTTACAGCTTAAAACCTCCAACTATATTTGTGCCCCCATGCATTAAGGAGGATGTCGATAAGCTATTTAATATTCACAGGAATATGAGCCGAGACAGACTGGAACTCAATTTAGTACCACTTGATGTGGGTATGTTTCTACCGCTTCTTAACTTGCATTTTTTAGTAGCACTGAATGTGCATGTCTGTTTCATGAATGCCTTTTCCTTGTTGAGCATTTATTGGAGCAATGGAAATTGATTTCATGTTTGGCCTACAGGGGAAACGTATCAAATACGGAATGATCTGGTTGTAAGACCATTCAAGACATACCATGTTATTCCTAGCCAGGTATGCTTTACGCAGCGAGATTGCAACTTGTTTACTCCTCTGTGAACCCTGACAGTTTCTTGACTTGGTACAGGGATATGTCATTTACTCTGTGAGAAACAAACTGAAGAAGAAGTATGCTCATTTAAAAGGAGTGCAAATTAAGAACTTGAAGTTTTCTGGTGTTCAGGTTTGTAATATTGGTTACTTGATTGAAATGAAGCTGATCTATTTGACAGTGTACAAAAGATTCTAGGATATTACTTGTTTGAGAGATAGGCAGTGTCGTCCACTGAGATTAGTTTTGACTTGGAAGCTTCTTCTTAGATCACAGACACCATATTGTCCCCAGAGGTGGCCTTTACAGGTGACACAACATCCGCTTTTATACTTGAGCCGCAGAATGCAGATGCACTGAGAGCAAAGATTCTAATAACTGAGGTAATGTTGTTCTTGCTGCAGTGGTTGCCTTTTGCTAATATTCAGATCTATTGGGCTCGCACGCTTAGCTGAGCTTGTTAACTGCCTGTCTCACAACAGAGGTTGTGGGTTCAAATCCACCTGCCATTCCGAAGAAAAAGGAGGGAAAAAAGAAAAGAAAGGGCTAGATCTATGAAAACTTGAGAAAAATTTAAAGAATAGGAACTCGCTACTTTTGAGGTTTACTCTTGGGTAAATTTTAGATTGAGGTCTATATTGCTTTGAATTCATTATCAGTTTGAATTGGTATAGTCACTGTATTTTTAAGTCAATGATGTTATTATAAAGTGTTATTCACAACATACCTTTACCGTGATGGTAGTTTGAATAATAATAGTAGTAAACAATTATCATTCATCTAAACTATCAAACTTTAAAAAGGTTTAATAAAATTGATCTCTAGTTCCATTTTCTCTCATTCTTCGCTAATTGGTTCTCTGGCAGAAGACAGTAAACTCAAATAGAAACCATAACTCTGAAACTCCATATGTATCATCGTCGTCCTCAACTCCCCTCCATGTAAAGTTTTCAAGCATATTCCAAATCTCAGACCTACTGTAACTTTTAACTAAATAAGACTTTCAGAAAGGTAAAAATCTTTATGTTAAATTCATATTTAATTGGATATATTTTATTTTTTCAATGAAGAAATGCTGGAGGTTCTTGAATCAGCAAGCAAACCAACCTGGGTCTGTAGAATGCTGCAGTAGTTGTCTACCACTAGACAAACAGTACCCTTTTGTACCCTGTTTGTCATATTTTATCTAGCTTCGGTTGAGTCTGTACCCAAAGGGGAGCCTTGGTGCAACGGTAGAGTTGTCATCGTGTGACCTGGAAGTCATGGGTTTAAGGCATGGAAACAGCCTCTTGCAAAATGCAAGATAAGATTGCATACTATTGACCCTTTTGGTCCACCCCTTCCCCTTCCCCAGACCCCGCATACGCGTGAACTTCTTGCACCGGTGCTGCCCTTTTTTTTATCAGTTGAGTCTGTACCCAAATGTCCAACTATAAGCCTATTGTGTGACTCATATTTAGAAGAGTCAAGCTCTCTGATTCTCAATACACTCTTTCCTCGCCTGATGACTTCAATATAAAGAGCATGATTGCATCAACCACAATATCTGCTTCACACATTGAAGGGAAAACTTTGTAATGGATTTGACTCTATCTCAATCAGAAAAATAAGCGATGTTTAATTCTTGCTGTTTGGGTTTTGGGGCCTCCTGAAAGGCCCATAATCAATGACATGGTCTTCCATTAGTAGGTATGGTAGCTAGAAGTAGATTAATATCAGACTTAGCCTGGAAGAATAGGCTGTCAAAGAACATTGTAGGCAAATTTGCTACTTTATTGTGATTAATCAAACTATGTTAAACGGCTTTCTCTAGTGCTTCAAGTAAAAAGCGACATCCTCTCAGATGGTGTCACTGGTAGGGAAATTGGTTCAGAAAATGTAGAAAATTACAATTTCGAAGTTGCAGATTCAGCTTTTGAAGCAGGACACCCTGGTTCTGTGTAGTTACCAATGGATGTGCTTTACCGTCCTGAGATTCTAATTTTTTGCATCTTGGCTGAAAGCATGAATTCCTCTTTTTGATAGGCAACCTTCTTAGATGTGGAGCTTGGCATTGATCAGGCACAACAACGTGGTCACATGCATTTGTTTGAGGTACCTATAAAATATTTATCTGTTGCTGTTGTGTTTTATTCCTTCTGAGCTGTTCTTGGATGCTAGGTCGTGTTGAAGAAATCTCACACATATTCGTAAATGAGTTCCAGTAGGAGTCTACGCACAGAAAGATGTTGATGCGGCCTGGTGCCAAAACCTGTCCCGTTCAACCCAAGCTAGAGTTAAACTCCTCTGCTGCCTCTGTCCTACATTTTTTATTGATATAAACCCCAGCCTTGTTTTTCCTTTACTTTTGTAGCACAGCAGGATTTAGGGCTTTTGTTGACGCTCAACTAGAGCCTCTACAAGCAGAAATCTGAGAAGAGTTTGGGTTTTCCTCTACAAGGAGGAATCTGAGAAGAGTTTGGGTTTTTGGCGACCATCAACCATCTGCTGCACAAGCAGCAAACAATCCTGCACTTTTTTTGAGGATGATTGAAAGATAAAATTCCCTTTTGCATCTTAGATTAGAGAACCAGAAGTTTGGGTTCTGAGTTGATTAACTGGGGAGGAGATTAGATATATTTGTCTGGTGGGTTTTATTGGAGAAAAATGTCTGAGGGAAGTTATTGTTCTGTTAAGATCTCTTATACTTTTAAAGGACATAAAAGAGATCAAGTAGGCAACAAGAAGAAGCATTTTCCTCAATTATGATCATACACAGAAAATCAAAATGATGGATAGAGAACCAAAAAGATTGAAAATGAGAAGGAAGTAGAAAAACGATACTAATACTTTGGGTTGGCCTAATTACTTTCTTCCATGAGAAAGATTGTATTCTGTTAGTAACTTGGTAACTAATTTAAGGGACTAAATATTTCTGTGAAGTCTGCAAACTATTTGAATACCAACACCATTATAGGAATTGTAGAAAATGTCTTGTTCAGTAGGAAAATTGCAGAAGAAACAAAAGATTATAGGAAGAACATTTTAAGGGGTTCCAGAAAAACATAATGGCGGTATCTGTAAATTTAATCTTACATAAAGGGCGTTTATGTCAGACTATATTACCTAAAAAGGTAAAAATATGGTTGCTGACTGGTTAACTTACGTTGGGTTAAGTAGTGCGAATGTCGGCACTGGGCCAGGTTGACTTCTTTGCTCATAGTTTTTGTGGGCACTCCTACATTGACTCTTCTTAAATATAGATGTACTTTCATTGTTATAGCCCCGCTATTTTTCATAGGTTTTAACATTTATGAATCTGAGAGATCCCCTATGACGTTTCACTTGTGTATCATGGTATACAATCTTTCCTAGCTCGTTCAGGTTATAAATGAGTAATTCCTTCTTCTGAAACTGTTGAACAAACACAGATCCAGGAATATGCTGAGTGGTTCCGCAACAAAGCTCTTTTGCTCACTCATTTCTCATCACGGTACAAGGTCGAGGTAATCAGTTGATGATTAAACGTACACCTTCACAAGAACTTCAGCAGTTCATTTCTTCATCTTAATGAATTTATAGATGGAACTTCTTTCTTATGTTTGCAGGATATTCGACAAGCAGTGTCAAAGCTACAACCAAAGTTATCCCCCAAGGTGGTCGCCCTAACTGAAGGATTCAGTTTTATGTACTCTTCTTAGTAATTTGTTCATGCTGTTTTCCCTTTTACTCTTTGTAATATTTCCTAATCATCTCACAATCAGTTTAGCGTTCGTCTATTATCCCTTTCTCAGGGCCCCTGCTATTGGAAGTGCCTGCGTTTGTTCCTGCATTATGTGTAATTCTAGACTTCATTTTCTACTGCCAGAAAAAGTAAAATCAATAGTCAATTAACAAGTTGAAGGGTCCTTAAAGCTGTCAACCAAGCAGCCTTCAGATATTGAATACTATCAGACTTGTCTCAGCTGAAAAGCCTAGGCCCACGCTACGCGTGAAAGACAAAAGGCATACAGTTTAAACACCAGTACGTAATTTGACAAGAACCGGATTATATCAGAATAACTGGTGAAAATAAGCAAATGAATGGTGGATAAGCACTCATTTAAAGTACGACAACTAAGCACTAGGCAACCTAGACTATGCTTGGTAGACTGGGGATTAGATTTAGAAGTATGCGTAAGTGATTTGTTTTGTAATTTTTTCTTATAACAAAAAACAATACAGGTTTCAAGAAAAAATGGCACATGAATTTCCATAACATAGCCTGGCATTTAGATGGTTTGGATCAAGGGAAAGACGGGCGTTACTTCTAATTTGCCTTGTAGATTGCTTCCTAGGTGAAAATATCTGTATCTACCGTATAGCAACTCATCTCAAGTTAATGGTAGGAGTTAACGTATTAGTGACCGAGAAATCTAACGCACGGTTTAGCTTCCAAGCCATAACCAATTCCTATTCCTCGACTGAGAACAAGAACGTATCCTTTTTATGAGATGACACATGCTGGATCTGTACATCAGCAGGCTAAAGTACAAGTGGGGACCTATTTGATGATCCAAACCATTCATCTGGTGGGGCTCGGAACAGAGGGCGGACGAGTGATATGTGAAAGGCATCCGGTTGTGGATGCTTTCCTACATTCTTTCAATTACAAACTAGTTGCATCATCTCCAATTTCAATTTTTTATTCGAAGACGTTGAAGTAGGAAGTTTCTGACGTATGACATGCTCTTGGAAATTGAGAGCTGTCAACATTGGTGAAACTACTGATCAGTTGTTCAAGGATCATATATGTCTTCTTTGAAAGATCCAAACCCTTGAAATACCTTATCGTATGAGGCTACAACATTAGTTGTGATTGCACTTGTTCTATATATTTATCTATTCGAAGGAGCAAAAGCATGATTTTGACTGACTTGGAAGGGTGCAGGACACGGGATTATCAAAGATTCTAAGATCAAGGGTGAATCTAAAGGATATTAAGGACGATCTAACATTAGACAGCCAAGATCAACTTCAAACTCTCTTGGATTGTGAGATTATAAGCATGATCGGTCAATGATGTATGAACATCATCAATTGAAGGTATTTCAAGGGTTTGGATCTTTCAAAGAAGACATTTTTGTGCCAAAGCAAAAAACTCCTAGAATTTCCTAAAGATTGATGCTTGGGAATACATCTAGATAATCGCATGATAAAATCTCAAATGGACGCTTTAGATAAGTTTCTTAGAAGTTGTCCATTGACCATTCAAAATTTACTACCTTGAGTAGTCAAAAAATGCCCCCTACAAGTCTTACTTGCTTAAGGAGTCAAGGTGTTGACTAGCCAAAGATTCTAACTACCTTGGCTTAGGAAAGTTCTTGCTTGGGAACTTTGTGTTTATGAGCTTGCTAATTTGCAATTTAGGAGTTATGAAGTTGCTTGTTTGTAATTGATAACTATGCAATGTTTAGAAAGTAAGCATTTAGAAACAACTAAGATTTGGAAAGTCTTGGAGGTTAGTGTTGCATATTTAAAAAGTCTTATTAGACCAAGTAACTCTTGTAATTAGATGATTTCTTTACAGCTATAATGCTTGTAAATTTTCTCACATAATTATATAATAATTTTCAATTTTTTTTTTATGAAAACTAAGAATTTGAGTTTTCAAAAATTAATATTTATTGAGACCATATTGAGGTTTAAAACATTAATAATTGATCAATTGCTAATTGATAAATTGAGGGATTTAAATGCAAATTATATAATTAGAACTAAATTATGATCGAAAATGTGGAATGAGATAGGAATCAAAGATCTGACTGATCAGAGGGTGATTTGGCCTTCAAATCAATAGATTGGCTATTAATGCATATATAGATATTAGGAAACATCATAAATATGATGGATTGAGGTATATTAGATGCCCAAGAGAGTATTGAAAGTGATCCAATGGTTGGATCGTCCTAGAAACTATGTATTCAGTAAGATTAGACTTTATAAGTCATTAGAACTATTAATTTGATTGTTCAAGATCAAATTTGACCATCTAATTGTTGGATTTACTATGGAAATGGGAGAAAGACTAGTGATAAGGAATTGATGACTATGGTGAAAATTTGGATGATTTGGACTGTCGATTTGCAACCTACGATCAAGGTCAAAGATCACACAAAAGATTAAGGGAAATTTGACTTTAACTAGTGATGAATAAACACTAAATCATCCAAATCAAGGAGAATCTAGATTGATATGAGTAGAAGTCAAGAATGTTGAGCAATAAGTGATGGATTATGTCATGTGTGGTTTGGACAGGTGCATCAGATCATGCTAATTTGAGAGGTGGCATGCCTAAGAGAGTTGGTTCTCATTGAGGTAGGTGATGACATTTAACATTGGTATCTTTTGTATAAAATTATGGATGTCTATTGGGTGATTTCATTCATATCGATGATTTGATGCACGTCTATTTGACTTTATGACCTTGAGACATTATTCAACATGCATAGTTTGCCTTATGCACGATCATTTTGATTTATATGTTTTCCATAGACTCATAGTTATTTGGATATCATGATGCTTTGATTCACTTGTTTCATTGAAATTGTTTATTCGTGGACTTATTGAGGAGGCTTGGTAGCTCATCCTTAAGAGATTGACCTTGTGGTGAGGGTAGTTCTCTAGGATGGTGAGCCACAAGCGTTATTATATTTCATGCATTAGACATGACTTATTATTACTTGTTTTGAAATGTTGAGCAAATTTTGTATTTTTACGAATTTAATGTGGGTGTTATTGCCTAGTAAACACTGTGCTGGGAGGGATGTAGGGTTGGACACCTGCCCTTTAACATGATGAGATGATTAGATACATGCCCCAAAAGGGGGAAATTCGTAGGGAGTGGTGTCATAGGGAGGGCAGTTAGTTATCACTGCAGCATGGTGATCCATATATTTGTTTGGCATTTTATGTAGTATTATGAGCATACTTGGATTTATATATCCTAATGTACCCACAGTGTGACGACATGTGGAAGATTGATATGAGTACTCATGACTAGATATGAGAGGGTGTTGTACACTTGGGGGACACGAGTGGATTTGTGCCCTTCTATTCACGACATGCACTCTTGTTTTGATGTGACGGATTTGCTTACAGTTGGAACTTTCAAATTTATGAGTCATGATTTATACCATCTTATGCATATCATGTTGATTTGATTCATGTGATTTTTATGATTTATACAAGGTCATATAAGCTGTATTGGATTCTAATTTTAACGAGGATTATATGTGGATACTATTATTGTTTATGAAACTCGGCAATTCAGTTTTCATACCATTATTACATCCATGAGTTTATTATGAGATATTTCATTTTATCTATCATACTACCAATATCTATTTGTTGAATATTAAATGTCAATGTGCCTATACAAGTGAGAGCTTGCTGAGGCATTGTTGTTTTTTTGCAATGCCTCAGATATAGAGTGGGACACTAGGAAGGGCAAATAGGTGAAGGATCATTGAAGGCGACAGGGGCCACCAAGGCATTTTGAGACGAACATCCAGATGTATGTAGTTGATTTGACATCATTTTGGACTTGTATATGGGTTATATATACTTATATGTTTCTTTACACATATTTTAGACTTGTGGACTTGGTCTTATAGATGGATATTGAGTCATGATGGGTAGACACTGGTTCTTAATGATTTTAGTATTCCTAGTATTATTATTTGTGATTTCTAATGTGGTTTTCATAAGTCAAATATGACATGTCTTATGTTATGTGTTGGTATTATTTCTTTGAATTCGCATTTATTTCATTTTCTCATGGATCGTTTGATGCTTAGAGGTATGAAAAATGTGTTGTTAATTAGATTTTAATATTCTTAGAATTTCTTTAATTTCATTGATATTTGCAATAAGGGATCCCACTTATTTTATATTTATAATATATATATATATATATGTATTTAGCACTAAAAAAACTTAGGGTGTCATAGTAGTTTTGTAAATTGCTTATTTGAGAGGGATATTTTCATCTATAAATACCCAAATTATAAATCAAAGAGTAGAGGTTAGTTGCATTATTCAAATTAATTAATTAATTTTTTTTTTTTCAGTTTGGAGCATTAAGCTATTAGACATATTTTCCCATGGTGCTTGAAAGTGTGAGTTGCATCTTAGATTCTTATATTTCTGTATCACTTTGTGGATTCCTAGTGTAGTGTGACATTTCAGCTTTGTATCCTTAAGATGGTAAGAGGTTGATATTCCTAAGGTAGTGAGTTAGATCCCAACCTAAGTTCTGTATCTCTTTGTGGTGTTTCAATATCTAAGGATGGTGAAGTAATTGTTGATTGATTCTAAGGTGGTGATTATTCTGTATTGGTAGAAGACCTAATCTCACTTGAATTATGTGGTGGTGAATGTTTTGTATCCATAAAAAAACATTGACATTTTCCTATTGATGTGCTTTAATAATTACTATGAGTGCACAGATGTAGTGGAGTATAGAATCGACAAATATGGGTCAATCACATGAGGATTCTTTAATAAATAGATTTAATTAAAATATTAAATTACTTTTACTTTAACTTAGCTAATCAATTAAGGAAGAAAAGAACTAAAGTACTAAATTAAAGTAAGAAAGTAAAATAAACTAAGCTAGGAAAGTAAAGCAACTAAAAGAAAAAGAAACTTTTATTAATAACTTGATTACAATGGAATGAATACAGGAAAGCAAAGAAAAGATAACAACAAAGCAAATTAAGAAACTCTCTTTTTGAAGTGTCTACTATAGGAGTACTTTAGTTGTGTTACTTAACTGGGCTCTTTACACGTCCTCTTCTTTCTAGGGCTTGAGCTCCGCTGCAGGGCTCTCTTGTTGTGTCACTCAATAGGAGCTTGTACACTTCTCTTCAACCCTTGTCACTAAGTTACCACCAAGCTTTTCTCATCTCCTTAACCCAACATGCCACAACCCAAAAGTTCAACTTCTTTTCCAATGATCTTCAGGAATGAAGTGCTAGGGAAGCCAAGAAAAGAGGTGCTTAACACCTTTCCTAAAAATCACCACCCTTATAAGAAGAAAATAAGGACATGGAATGGAATTATAAAAAGAAAATTGTGCATCTTTTTAGCTAAACACTCATAGAAAATTTAGGTAGGCGAGAGGCAGGGAGGGGATTAGAGGTCATTTATCTTTTGGAAGGGTTAGCCATAGAGGAGGCTCTCTACCTTAAGAATGAACTAGCATAAAAGAAAAAGAAAAGGGAGAGACCGGCCCTTGGCTTAGGATTCACTTTTCCAACTTTAGGAAATGGTGAAGGAGATAAACACTTTACCTTAGAAGTGTCCTACTCTTCAACATGAAGCCCTTAGCTAGGAATTTGGATAGCTATATGGAA
Organism: Warburgia ugandensis; assembly: GCA_035236585.1. Lineage (NCBI taxonomy): Eukaryota > Viridiplantae > Streptophyta > Magnoliopsida > Canellales > Canellaceae > Warburgia > Warburgia ugandensis. The sequence continues at coordinate 57,145,720 of CP141133.1, forward strand.
GGAGTTGATTCTCTCCTCAACCATGCTTTAGGATTTGGAATGAATCCTTGCTGCCATAGAAGGTACATGCTTCTTCCTTATCCTTATATTTCCAAATGCCAAAATAAAAAGAAAATGAAAAGAAAGAATGCATGTAATATTGTCATGAAGGAAGAAGGCATGTAAGGAAGAGAGATGTTGAGGGAATGTTATACTAAGTGGAAGAGTCTTATGGAGGGTGGTGCATGTTTTTCCAAAGAAGAAAAAGTAGTGGGGGTATGGTGTGTGCTATGTGTAATCCTAGGAGTGAATGCAATGCTTGAAAGAAAATAAGAAAAGATTAAAGGGTTGTGCAAGGTGTAATTGTGGAATGCCACAAGGTTGTGCATGCTATGCTAAATGGACACTATGGTGATTGTAATGCAAAGAAAAATAGAAAAAAAAGATGGAGTAAATAAGGATGGATGAGCTTTCTTACCTCTTCTCCAATTGATGGGATGTGTTGCCTTGGGGAGCCATGGTAAGGTTAATCTTTTTCCCTGTATTTCTCCTAAGTTTGGCTATCAAGGTCTAAGGAAAGATAAGAGATCCCTTCTCAGTTGTTTTTCACCTCTATTTATTGAGTTTTTGAGTGATAGCCCTAAGGATTTGGATGGTTAGAATCTAAGGAAGAGATGGAAGGAAGAAGGGTAGATATGACATGATGATAAGAGAAAGATTATAATGAGATAAGAGCTAAAAGAAGGAGGGGACATGGAAGGCCATGGAGGGGAGGTGTGGGATGTGGAATGTGGAATGTAAGTGAAATGGAAGGAGATATGCTAAAGTGGTAAGAGATAAGGTAAGAAGGGAATAGGATTGGTTGAAAGGAAAAAGATAGAAAGGAAGTGGGAAAGAGATAGAAGAAAAGTGAGAAAACAAAGAAAAATATAGAACAGGAAGCATGAGATTCTATATGATTGTAGAGGAAGTTTCTGAAAGTTTAAAATAAAGGTGAGGTCATTTGATTGGAATGAGTGGTGAAGACCTTTCCTCCTTAGGCTCTTATCCTGGATTCTCATGGAGTGGGTGGGTGGCTAGGGTGTATAAATTTTCTTTGCTTCAGTCTTATCTCTTGGACCATCATTGCCCTAGCTTGAATGGATGAGATTCCATTGGAATGTTCTTATCCAAAAAGATCTTTCTTAAGGGATTTTCTCTCTCTTCATACTTGGATCAGGATACCTTAGAGTGGATGTCATAGATTTCTTTAAGATTTCCTTATTCACTCTTGGTCTGCTTGTTTCCCTTCTCTTTCTCAGCATCCTACAAGAACATCTTTGGTTTGAACCTTCACTTGGTTCGACCTCTTGTAGCGGTCCTCAGTTTTAATATAAAGCAGAGCATGACCAATTTCTTGTACTTTGCTCAGTGTGCCACCTAACCCACTATAATTTTCTCCAACCAATAATGTGTATGGAGGGTGCAACATCTCCCCCTTGTAAATCGCATTTTTCTCCTATTTTTAAGGTGGGCAGTCCATAAAATAATATCTCCACTAATGGGGCTTTGTTCTGGTCTTCATTGCAGTCTATCTTTTTATTTGTCCATCCTTGTTTAATTACATATCTATTAATTTCTTAGAATGTACATGAACAAGGATTGAACTTGGCCTTTAATGCTTAACGATGCTTTTCAACTATGGATTTCCTGTAAATTGTGTGTGTCTCTCTCTTCACTTTGTTTTCTTCACTTATTGTTGATTGTTTAGCTGCAAGTGCACGAGCTATTGTAGTGTAGCTTATGCAAGTACGGGTCGATCCCACGAGGACTTGATTTAACATGATGGAGTTTCAATAAAATTTAATTATGTAAAATAAAAAATAAATCACTCAAAAATACTGGAATTATTGAAATGAGAATCAATGTTCAGATTTAATCAACTTCTTAAAAATACAGAATTTCTAATTCCTAAAGAAAACAAACAAAATCAAATAATGAGAAAAAACTACTTCCCTAGATCACTCTTTATCAAAATCTTCACTTCTGGTTTTATAAAAACTAATCTGCCTTTACAGATATCTTCAACATGTTCTTGATTGGTGATCTACTTGTCGGATTTGACAGATTCTTCAAAATGGTCAAGATATGGGCTAATTTGTGATTTCAAGATTTGGACGACTCAGATTGATTTTTGGATTTCAGATCTAAGATCAGAAGCATTGGTTATGTCTAGGGATGTCCTAAGAATGAACCTGTAAAATTAATTTGAAATTTGAGAAGAAACGAAGGAGAAATTGAAGATTTGGTTTTGATTAAGGCTAACCCGTTGATTGGGCAGTTCTTGGATAAGAAAAATGTAGATAAAACAAAACTAGAATACTACGGGACACAGATGGAATTAAACTGAGGTCACAGATGGAATTAATGAGAAATAACATGTTTGTAATTTCGTTAAATGAACAAGGGCAGAACTGGAATTTGGGTTAAAAATCGAGTTTTAAAGAAAAAAACCAGATGAACACCCAATGAAGAAGGTGGGGAAGAAGGAGGAGAAGGGAGAAGAAGGAAAGAGGAAAAGAGAAAAGGAGAAGGAGAGAAAGAGGAAAGGAAGAAAAACCCATTTTGGGTTTCCTTCCTTGGAACGTCCAGAGGCAAGAAAAAACGTCGGAGATGGACCCTAGTGCTAGAGAAGTGGACTAGCCGGTTTGTGTGCTGGTGTGTGGAAGTTGACTGTGGGGCAGGTGCTGGTGCAATGGAGCGGATTTGGACTGCTTCAGTCTGCGTGATGGACTGGCGCCTGATTCTGATAGAACCAGAATCGCACAAAGAGAGAGAGAGAGAGAGAGAGAGAGAGAGAGAGAGAGAGAGAGAGAGAGAGAGAGAGAGAGAGAGAGAGAGAGAGAGAGAGAGAGAGAGAGAGAGAAGGGAATTGGGTACGGTGATGAAGAAGAGGGTAGTGTGTAGAGATGGGAAAAGAGGAGAAGTGAGTAAGAGAGCCGAAAGACTTGAAAGAAATGGCAAGAGAGATGAGATTAGGTGAGAAGAAGAAGGGAAAGGGAAGGGGTCTCCTCCTCCTATGGTTTAACCAAGAGGGGATGAGGGAGAGGTTGGGCGGTGAAGGAATAGCTGTGAGAGAGAGAGGAGAAGAGAAAAGAATGAGAAAGGAGAAGGAGAGGAGAGAATAGCATAGAGAAAGGGAAGAGGGGGAGAAAGACGTTAGGGAGAAGAGTGAAGAAGAGGAAGGTTGGAGAGAAGAAAAGAAGAGAGAATGGAGGAGAGAGTCAAGAGAAAAGGAGGAGGAGAATAGAAGAAGGGAAAAAAGTTGGAAATGTGGGAGAGAAAGAAAGGAAAGAGAAGAAATGAGGAAGGAAAAAGAAAAGGAAAGAAAGAAGGAAAAGGAAAAGGAAGGAAAGAAGGGAAAAGAAAAGGAAGGAAAAAAGAAAAAAAGAAAAGCGAGGAAAGAAGGAAAAAGAAAAGAAAGGAAAAGTGGGGAAGGGATTTTCTTTTTGTCCATGATTCCAAATTTAACTCTATTGTCTTCTAGGAAACTATCACATCCATCTTCATGGGTGATCTGGCCTATCCATTGCCCTTTAAGATGATCTGCACTGTTAACTTTTAATAGTATCCATCAACGCCTCTTTTGGTTAATCTGCAAAAGAAAAAACTAAATCAAAATCATCTAAACCGTACATTAGTCATTTAATGAGCTCTAATGATCATCTAACCGTTGATTTTGAAAAATTAAGGTTTAGATGGTCAATTGGAGTTGAATTTAAAATCAAGCTAAGTTTTGTAAAATTGAACGGTTAGATGATCTAATTGAATGCTAAAGTAGGGATATTTTGACCAAAATTGAACACTTAACACTTATGTTCCTTATTTTTTTCATGCTATCACATGAAATTAAGTATGACTCACCACCTTACATGGTAGAACTTGTGTGGCTCCTTAGGTGATCCTTAGTTGTGGTTGAGTAGGATAGAAAGAGTAAAAAGTCTTCTTGCGGGCCCCGATCTTTCGACTTGTTTTATTTTGGAGATGCTCCCATTATATGTGATCCAAATGTATATGAATTGAGCTTCCCTTTGAAGCTTTCCAAGGTAGTGGATAACTCTCATGCATGCAGAGGAAGTTTTGTCACCCTACTTTTGATACAAATACCACATTGTGTATGAATAAGGCTCAGTCTTTTACTTAGGGTTTCTGATTGCTCTGACTTTGATAATGCTATCCAATATTTAGTCTGAACTCTTGGACTTTTATATTTGGTATGTGTGGGTCCACAATGCAGCTTGGAAGGTAAACTTGCTCTTTCAAGGGTAAAATCATCAAATTGGTGTATTTTTTTTTATCTATACCTTGGACTTGCAAAATATAGAATTAACCCTAATAAGTGCTATTTATGAAAAGTTAAGGGAAGGGCTACAACATGCTAAATATAGAGGTATATATGTAATATTTCTATATCTATATATCACTTATCCTAATTGAATAGTTATTCTGCATTTATTGAAGCATCTTAGGTTTTCTATAAAATGATCTTCAAAATAAGATTTCCTTGAGAAATATGTATGTATGTATGTATGTATGTATGTATGTATGTATGTATGTATGTATGTATGTATGTATGTATGTATGTAGTAGTAGTATTTTGAAAACTATACTTTAACCTAGTTTCATTTTCAAAAACTTTTCACATAGATATGAATATCATGAAAGACATAAACACCACAAGGAATTACTAGTCATAGCCCAAGCAACTACAATTAATTATAAATAATGTAACAAGAATTTCTGTTTTATTACATCAATGTTTAATGAGTTTAACATAACAATTAAAGCAATTTCTAAAGCTACTCATATTTTCCTTCATAAATTTTCAAGAGAGTCCTCTCAAATCTCCTCAACTTGTTTTGCTTACTTTCTAGAAGACCTGAAATTGTTGGTGGCGGTGAGTACACCAACTCAGTAGGAAAATATTTAAGCTAGGCAAAATCTGCAGGAAACACATGTATGCCCAATTGTAACAAAATGCTTCGTGTTAATCACGATAAATGTCAATGTATGGAGATATGCTCACAAATCACAACATACATCTAGAGTTTAAGAAAGCATATCTAGTAATAACACTAATAATAAACAATACTCTGCTGAGGCCACAAATACAATTTTTGATCGACCCATAAAGGCAATTTCAGTGGGGTTCAGAATATCAATTTCAGCTGGGGCCACGAAAGCAATTTCATGGGGCTACAAAGGCAACACTGGTAATATACAATGTGGACATGAAGCTACATTTTATTAGGGCTACAAAGGCAATACAACTGGGGCCACGTAGGCAAATCTTAGCAGCATTTAACCAGGCCACAAAGGCAATTTCACTAGCACATAATTCACATAAGTAGTAATACTCAAAAGGGGACACAAAGGCAATTCCATCATTATCATGATAACCATCTTACAAATAAAGCATATAATTCAAAGTACATCTTATAGAAGCATAGACGTTGTGTGGTGCATGACTTAAAAAATTCAACTGTAAGAGTAGTGACTGAGATTAACTTTGAAGAGATTTGGCAGTAAATCAATGTCTGTACTCAGTCTCACAAAAAGTAAGCAGTAGACAATGACTATGTGCAACTTATAGAAATATGGATAGTAAAATAACAATTGTGCATCTCTTATAGAAATGTAACAGCAACTTGATTAACCTGTGCAACTCACCGAGGTTTAAATAGTAGACAATGACCGTGCGCATCTTACAAAAATGAGGTCCATAAGTTGATAAATCATGTGCTACTCATAGAGATTTAGATAGTAAATGTAGTAACAGTTGCACTCCTATAGAGTTTAGAGCAGTAAGTCGAGTAACTCACATATGCTTTAGACAATTGTAGTAAGTCTGCGCTTCTACAAAAATTGGGCAGTAACTTGATTGATTAATAGTAACTCACAGAGACATTAGACTACAGGTGCAATAGTTGTGTGATTTCTATAGAGATTGGTCAATAAGTCGAGCAACTCACAGATGTGTTACACAATGAGTACACTACTTATATGACTTTTGCAGAGGTTGAATTGTAAGTCAAGCAAGTCACAGAGATGACAGTGAGTGTAGTGGTTTATATGTTTTTTGTAGAGGTTGGATAGGTCTAGTAATTCGCAGAAATGTTAGGCAGTGAGTGCAGTAGCTTGTAGGTTTTCTACAAAGGTTATATAGTAGGTATCAATTCAAAGAGACATTAGATAGTGAGTGTAGTGGTTTATAGGTCTAGCAATTCACAGAGATGTTAGATAGTGAGTGCAGTAGATTATACATTTTATGCAGAGATTGGTCAATAGGTTGAGCAGTACACAAAGACATTGACAGTGAGTGCAGTAATTTATTCATTCCCTTTACAGTTTAAGTAGTAAACAACTCGGAGAGATGTAACAGTAGGTACAGTGATAATGGAATTTCTGTAGACTTTAGGCAGTAAACAATTAAAATACACAACTCATAAAGATGTGGTAGTAGGTGTAGTGATAGTGGAAGTTTCTCGGAATTTAAAAAGTAAATGATTAACCATATGCAACTAGTAAAGGTCTAGTAGTATATTGAGAACAACTCACGAAGTATTAGACGATGAGTGTAGAATTTCTGCATTTTTCAGAAGATGAAGCAGGAGTGAGAGTTAGATAGTAGTGTAATTACAGTGAACACCGTACAGAGACAAATCAGTAAGTTGGGTAACTGACTCATCTTATATAGAATTTACATAGTAGTGCAAGGCAGCTCGTGATTAAGATGAGCATGTGCATATCTTACAGGATTACAACAATATGGGGTGCCTCTAGATGAATTAGGTTGTGCGCATATTACCAAAATACAAAATGTATACTGCACCTCTAGGTGAATCAGGTAATGTGCATGTTACATAAACACCAACAATGGATTGCTCCTAAAGGTGAGGCAGTGGTATGCACATTGTAGCTTAAAGGAATGATCCTTTAGTCACTCACCGACACATGATTCAAATCTTGATTATAAGACCGTTCACTTATAGTAGAAATCACAGTGATTTTTAATAAAAGTATGCAATAGACTTTTGCTAAAAACTACAGTACCTCATATAATAGATATGAACAAAACCGGATTGCGAATGTCCATAGATTTATCCCATCTTTGAAAACAAAACAAACCTACGTTAAGAGCGTGCTATGCCCCCTTACCTTTTGATGAATTCGGTCTTCTATGGTCTTCTTTTGCCCAAAGCATAGTGATGGTGGATCATTACATCCTTTCTCCTTCTCTCTCTCCATCTCTCTCTCTCCCCTTCACGTTTTTCTCCTCCCCGCTCTTTTCCCTCTAGCCCAAGATGTCCCCTTATGGGCTAATGTCTTAGCTACTTGCCATACTTGGATAAGGTCTTCTTTCCATATAATTCTTAATGTAGATCATTGTCTCCTTCATCCTAATCTGTTGTACCGGATTTGATTTATTTTCTTAGACTTTATTTTACAAATCAAGGATTTAACCTGAATTTTTAGAATTCCATGTTAGTTAGAATGTCCATTTCTGGATGCCTTTGACTTTATTTGAATTTTCATTTCAAAAAGTTAAAAACGTGCTGTTATGATGACTTGAACTTAGGACCAGTGGCAGACAATTTCACCCAATAAGCAGTAGTGCTAACTTGCTTAAGTTGATAACACCTTTCAAAAAATAAACATCTACACTATAACAAATCTGAGTCTTTACATTCTTCCCTCCTAATAAAAATTTCATCCTTGAAATTTCTCAAAGCAATTCCTAGAACAATTTAGAAATTTTTTGCTTAATCACATCTACTGCTTCCTAGGTGGATTCTTTCATTGAGTGATGCTGCTATATGACATTGACTAATGGGATAGCCTTATTGCTTAGGGCCTTTTATTTTTTCTATCTAAAATAAGAATTGACTTCACTTGAAAGGTCAGATTAATTGGCAATTTTGCTAGCACTTGTTTGAGTACATGAATGGGATTAGGAACATACTTCTGTAATATTGAGACACGAAATACATTAAGTACTTGTAACAACTGTGGTGGTAATGCAAGTAGGTATGCCACCTGCTCAATCCTCTCCAGGATCTCAATTAAACCCACAATCCTTGGACTCAACTTCTCTTTAACGCCAAACCTCATCAGTCCTTTTGTTGTTGAGACCTTTAAAAATACATGATCTCTGATTAAGAATTCCAAATCTCTATGTCTCTTATCAATGTAGCTCTTCTGTTTGATGTGAACTACTAGTAATTGTTTTCCAAATAAGTCTTACCTTTTTAGCACATTGCTCAACAAATTCCGACTTCACAAAATTTTCCTCCCCAACATTGCTCCAATAGGTTGGTGTTTGACATGGTCTGTGATGTATCTTAATTATTATTGTAAGTGCAAGTCTCCATTTGGGCCCCACAAGGACTCTTTATAAGTGAGAGTTAATTAAAATTAAGTTGCTTTACTCTAACCTAGCTAACAAGGAAAGAAAGGGAGAACTTGCAAATAAATAACTAATCTAAGTAAGAAAATAAATTAAAGTAAGAAAACTAAGACATAAAGCAAGAAAACAAAGTAAAGAAAGTAAATTGACAACAAAAAGGAAAGAAACTATTTCATTAATGGAGATTGAATTACAATTAGTATAATAAAAAAATAAAAAAGGCAATAAAAAGCAAATAAGAAACTTCCTTGAAGTGGCCGCTATAGGAGTTCTTTGTTGTGTCACTCAATAAGGCTCTTTACGTGTCCTCTTCTACTTTTTTGAGCTTGAACTTCACTTTACTATCTTCTTATTGTGTCACTCAACAAGGGCCTATATACTTGCATTCAACACAAAATGCACTAATCTAAAACCAAGCTTTTTTACTTTTATTAACCTAATGTGCCACAAACCCAAATTAACTCTCATCCATTCTTTAGAAATTAGAAGAGTCCTTGGCTACCATTAAAAGGTGTGATGACACAAGTTTTTAATTGAATTTTTTTCAATTATTTTTGAAAAGCAAGGTGCTAGTTGAAAATTTCTTTTGGAAAACAAACAACTGAAGCATTTTTCTATGAAAAGATTTTTACAAAAACTTTGCGTGTCATTATTACTTTACAAATAGGGATCTGATGGTAAAATGATCATTTCATTTTTTACCAAAAAGTTGGCAAAGTTTCCTATATTTCTTAGATATTATACATTTTTTGCATACAATGTAGTATCCATGATAGACATCAATCATATGTATAAGCAATAAAGGAGACTGTCTCCATTTCATCCCCAAGTACACCATTGGTTTTGAAAAACAAAACATTTTTCATTTTAAGGAATATTTTGGAAACAAATTTTATTGTAGCCAAAATCCATCCAATCACAGCCATCCTTCTATACATTTCCCATACATGCCCACATGTCCACAAAATATGAGTCATAAAGTAATGGTCCAATTCATCGTATTAAAAAAGAACATCCATAAGTCTTCATACTTACTTTGACATCACCATCACTAATCACTTTTGCAACTCTTTGTTTTATCTTTTGCTTTCTTTCTTCTGTTCTATTTCATCAAATCTGAGATATTGTAAACAAATAAAATATCTCATATAGCTTGTGTTTGTATAGATGGAATAAGATGTAGCAATAGTGAAACATATCATTTATAGAAATCAGTGCTTTTAAATTTACTTCATATCTGATCAAAATTAGTAAATCTCAAAACATGATGCTCATGTCAAATATATTAGTTTACAAAATAGGCATTCATGTCAAAACTGTTCAATTCTAATTTCATACGCACAGTAAGGACTGATCTCAGTCTCATTCTATCATAATACAAATATGAAACATAATTTCAAGAAATCACAAATGCATGTCCAAGCCATACATGTCTTCTAGATTTTCACCACTCGTAAATCAATATCAAGTACTATAAAGTCATGAACACATTCATATAATAATATCCCACCTAGGATTGGATTTTAGTATGTAAAATGGAGGTATAAAACTTCAACATGTCAATGTCCATACATTTCTTTTAAATAACAAAATCATATTCGATATCCATTTCTCAACTCAACGAGAAAAATACAAACCATACTTAAAGATTTACAAAACATCAAACTGTCATATAGACAGTGTTATTGAATCTTGATGACCAAAACATCCAACACAAATCTTAGAAAATTCATTGAAGGATCATATAAAACAAAAACTCAATTCTTCAAAATCCTGAGTGCCTAGAAGCTTGCAAGTGCTGCACTGTACTTGCCTCATTGGCTACTCTCACAGGTAAAATGATAGGGGTCTTATAACTCACCCCAGCCAAGGCTAACTCTCATGAGTCACTTGATTTTAACCATATCTATAAAACATAGTCTATAAACGGGCTAAGACCAACTCTCAGGAGTGGCCTGATTTTAACCATATCAACAACACTTAATCTATAAACGGGCCAAGACCAACTATCACGAATTACCTGATTTTAATCATATCAATAAAGAAGAATCTATAAACTGTCCTGACTAGGACCAACTCTCATGAGACACCTAATTTTAACCAAACCAATAAAGCAAAATTTATAAATGGACCAGGACCAACTCTCATGAATCGCCTAATTTTAATCATATATGTGATCACATAGATCACACTCTTTAGATGGGCTATGAGAAACTCTTATGAGTTGCTTTATTTTAACCATATATATAAAACACAATCTACAAATGGGCTAGGATCAACTCTTGTGAGTCAGCTGATTTTAACTATATATGGGAAACACACTCATTAGATGGGCCAGGACCAACTCTCATGAGTTTCCTAATTTTAACCGTATCTATGATTCACAACATGTAGATGGGTTAGGACTAATTATTATGATTCACCGAATTTTAACCATATATGTGAATCATAGTATGTAGATGGGATTGGACCAGCTCTTACAAGTCTCCTAATTTTTATACCTATGAATCACTGCCTTTGATCAATATCCTTCGCAAAAAAATCTCATGGTAAAATGTTAAAGAACAAATCCTTAAAATTCATTAATATCATTCAAAACACATCTACAAAAAGCATATACACAATTATGGGTAATCATACACTCAAGTACTGCCAAACAATTTTGTAGAGTTTTCTTACCAAACAAACAATAAATAACATGTACCTTTGCATAATAGTTAAATCATCATTCAAAACATGGCATGCATATTTAACTTCATTCATGACATATTCTATCAAAAGTCATTATGCAATCATAATTCAAATAGCAATCTTAATTCCACCTGCCTCTAATAAAGTGCTTTAGATTTTCTAGTGTGAATAACTATCCAGTTTGCTAACACACTTCTATCAAACCAACTGTTGGATCGTGTTTATAGCACAAAAGCAAAATTTTATAGGTTCAATATCTGTGTATCTAATAGAAATTTGATGGTTTACAGCCATCAAGATCTCCAATTAATGAATTAACTGTTAGATATAAGGTTACAGGTGTAGATCATTGATCAGACTACTTACATTCAATTATCAATGAAATTCTTAAATTTTCTAAGATTACTATGCGGATGGGATTTAAATTACAATATGAACTGAATCAATGTAAATCAGTAGCAATCATACCTATAATTTTTCCAATCCATGTTCAATAGGTCTTCAAAAATGTCGGATAGTTATTGGATTGTCACGGATTAGCAAAATCATAGCTGTACATCATCGTTGTGTCTAGATCTCCATCAAATCAACCCTGACTCAAATTGGTTGAGGGGTTTTGTCCATGACATTGAGGGGAATATAGTGAACGACTTTGATCTTCAATCCAAGTCATTTCAGTCATTATGCATCATTGTACCCAATGACTAGTTACAATTGCCAGGTTTCTGTTGCCAGTGACAAAAAGGGGGAAAAGATTACACTAGCAAAAGAGGAGACGAGCAAGGAGAAGGGATGGGTCAACGCCAACATTTTGGGGTGCCTATGTCGCATGCTCCTTGTTAGACCCCAAACCCATGTTGTTGATTGCAAGTCTAGAAACTAGTGACCATCATGGAGGTTGGCTAGTGGGGACAAGATGATGGTGATGGTGGCTCTTGTCTATTATTCAATTTGAAGGAGGAATAGGGGGCAAATGGGGAATGGGAAAAGGGTTGGGTGCAGGTTTGCATTTTGGCCTAATCAAACCCAAGGGGAGAAGGATAGTGGGAAGGAGAATTTTGGGTGCACAATCATCTTTGGCATCTTGTCCTCAATTGGTGGGGGTGCTTCAATGGTTAGCCAGTGGAGGGAAGAAGTGAGAGAGAAAGAGAGAGGAGAGGAAATTCGTTGGGTTTTTGGTTATAGGGCTGCCATTATCAAAATAGCCCCTCCCTTTTTCTAAAATAATTGGTGTTATATTTTTTCCTCCAATTTAGCAAATGGGGCCTACTAAGTAAAATTATTAAATTGCCCCTTGCTTGCAAAATACATAACTTTTTCATTCGAACTCCAATTTTAGCATTCTTAGTGTTATTGGAATTGTTTTTCTAAATACAATCCTATTATTGAAGTTTCAAGGGTTAATTATGTGTCTTTTAATAAGTAAAAAATGACTCAGAAATTATATGAAAGTGCAATTAGAAAATTGTGGTTATTACATTCTTCCACCTTTAAAGAAATTTAATACTCAAAATTCTGTTCACATCATTCATCAAATAATTATAGGTGTTAGCTTGTCATAGATTTCAGTTCTATGTGGTCACTTTTACTGAATGATTTTTACAAGGGAGGTTCGATCAAAGAAACATCTTTATTCTTCCATTCTATTTCATATCTTATAACTATTTAATGAATGAAATCCTCAAAATTTATGAATCCAATTTAAACTCTGAGTCCTTACATCACTTCTAACATGCCTTTTTTAACTGTTTTGAGTTGTAAAGAGCTACTTCCAATATGTACTATGTTACTCATCCTTAATTTTACAATTTCTCTCCATTTCCTGTATTTTAGCCTTAATGCACAATAAAAGGTAAATTCCTACCCTTGGTGTATCTAGATAATTTCTCCATTTGTCATCATATCTTCCAACCTATGTTCAAATAATTCCATGCATATGAAAGGAGCTTAATGAATGATCAAACTTGTAACCAAGCTCATCCAATCATAACTCACATCTATGTATGGACTATACTTCCATGCATATGAAAGGAGCTTAATGGATGATCAAACTTGTAACCAAGCTCATCCAATCATAACTCACATCTATGTATGGACTATACTTCCATGCATATGAAAGGAGCTTAATGGATGATCAAACTTGTAACCAAGCTCATCCAATCATAACTCACATCTATGTATGGACTATACTTCAAGTCATTCAATAATTAGTTTGAGCTCATGGTTTAGGATTGAATAAGAATCATATATCAAATACTTTTGCTTAGAGTAGCAATCAGTATTTTGTTTGCAACATTTTCATAATATCCTTCTAACATCACAAGAAATCACATGGATTCAATCACTACATAGTCTGCACTCAAGCTACAATTCTTTGTTTATATAATAGCCCTCATCATCATTTTTTATTTCTTATGATTTATGAAATAATATCCTCTAATTCATGAAATGCCATTTTCCATGTAGTCATTTATTGGGATCTTTCTTTTTATACCCTCATTAGAACTGTAATTTTAAAGAAACTCTCTTCAGAAGATATACAAATTGATATCTATCGTTGATTAAGTTACCTAGATGAATCATGGTGTGATAATAGCCATCAAGGGCTATGTGCAAAGCTTTGCATGTCAGCAGAAAAACTTGATGATTTAGTGGATTGCTAATAATATCACCCATAATGGGCAATCTTGATACAAAAGTATTTGAACTAGCATGGTTCACTTCATAAAGGTGGAAAGCATATCTCGGTGTCACCAATGAACTCAATCATGATGGATCAGATTTTCCCAGGAGCATTAGCCTCCTCATCCTATACATGAGTGGCAGCTCATCAAAATAAACATTTTGACCATAACAATGAACTACTATCTTTTACCTAACCTACAAACTGTTCCTCATGTGGGGTAATTTAATTTACTTTTTTTTACCAAGACCATTACTGGTTATCCATCTATGGATGCCACTTAGAAATGATTATTCCTTATTCAAGCAGTAGTTTCCTGTAGTGCCATCTAAATTTTCATCATGTACACTTACTCATGGTCCACCTCTAAAAATTGGAATAACTTCAAGCATTTCCAATTTTCCACTAATTCAGATTCAAGCTATATGCAAGTGCTTGAAATGATCCACCTTTTAACTTTTAGGAACTGTCTTATCACATGAGGAATTGGTCTTCAAATTTGTACCATTATTCTTAATTCTTCCTTCTCTCTGTCTACCCTTTGATGTCCTGCTTGGGGCCTCAATTGCCTTCATTCATGTACTCTCTATTTTATAGAGTTATACGTCACATTCCTCTATTACCATCATTTTCACCAATGTTTAATCTAATTTGGATATCTTGTTTGGGCGAAGAACCTTTGTTCTTCAACTCGGGGACAATAGTCCTCTTTCTTCAGATCCCTTTTTGCTTGGTCATTTTTCTAAAATAAATCACATAATTTCATAGAAGTATCATCCTTCAAAGCATTATCCTCCTCATTATTTGAAACCTATTTTCCTTTCTCTTTATCCTTAGACTATTGTTGCATAATAATTATTATGCTTCACAAAACTCTATACACATCATCCAACTTAGGGTTTGAACCCTTAAGTGGTCATCCATATCCCTTTACATGATAAGTAATCAATTAGGGATGCCAATTTGTGTGAATTTATACTCTTGCACTTCACCTTAAGATCCATCCCAATCCCATGCGGATGCTTTCCTTTAATCTCGATACTCATCACTTCAAATTTTGAAATATGATTAATTCCTTTATGTTATTTCCATAAGCTTTAGCCCCTTTACCCTTTCAAATAAGATTTATGTGATTTTTATAAACATATAGCTATCATGACAATGGTAAATAGGCTATCCAAAGTTAAACATTTGGAGTTCTTTTTATAGTTAACAATATCACATTAGTAACCAACTCTTAGCTAGTCAGACTCTGTTAGTCTCTAAGGTCAATTTTATCCGTTAGAGACACTTTCACTCTCATCACATTCCTCAAAAGGACTATTTCTTCTCAATAGAACTCCTCTTAGATAGTATGCCATATTATTATGGTCAACAATTGACAATTGAATCATATTCCATAAACATCTTAACGAATAGCTGAAACCTTATAAATTCACATCCATTCAAATTCCTTATGTTATCCTTATTTTTCTCAAAACTCAAATTATTTTTCCCAAATGCTCAAGCTCTTCTTGTGCTCTCAATGGGTAGATTGATGGATCTATGTCTATTCTCATGAGCAACTTACAATTCAATTTTAGTAACAATCTCCTTATGAGTCATCTTTATAGTTCACACTTGGTTAACCAGCTCTCACATATTGGCTGTATATGACTTTTGGACATGTAGGATTGTCTATGAGTAGATTAAACTGAGCTTTGATACCAAATGTGAAGACCTTGGTTCTTAAATGACTTTTTCTCAATTGTTTTTGAAAAGTGAGGCCTCTAGCTGAAATTTTCTTTTAGAAAACAAATAGTGGATACATTTTTCTATTAAATGACTTTTACAAAAACCTCAAGTGTCATTATTACTTTACAAGTAGGGATCTGATGGTAAAATGATCATTTTATTTTTACCGAAATCCAATAGAGTTTCCTCTATTTCTCAAATATTACGCACTTTCACATGTGATGTGGTATCCCTCATAGACATCAATCATATATATGAACAATAAAGGAGACTTTGTCTCCATTTCATCCCCAAGTACACCATTAGTTTGAAAAATAAACACTTTTAATTTTCAAGAATATTTTAAAAATAGAATTTATAGTAGCCAGAATCCATCCAGTCACAACATTGTTCCACATATTTTTCATACATTTCCACAAAATATGAGCCATGAAGTAACGGTCCAATTCATGGATCAAGAAAGAACATCCTTTATACTTATTTTGATGTCATTGTCGTTGATCTCTTTTGTAACTCATTATTCTATCTTTTGTTCTATTTCATCAAACCTGAGATATTGTAAACAAATAAAATATCTCAGATGGCTTGTGCTTGTATATGTAGAATAAGATGTAGCAATAGTAAAGCATAGCTTATCATTTACTGAAATCAGTGCTTTTAAATTTACTTCATATCTGATTAAAATAAGTAAATATCAAAACTTGATTCTCATGTCAATTCTATTTGTTTACAAAATAGGCATTCATGTCAAAACTATTCAATTCTAATTTCATATGCTTGATAAGAATCAATCTCAATCTCCTTCAATCATAATACAAATATGAAACACAATTTCAAGAAATCATAAAAAAATGTCCAAAACATACATGTGTTTCAGATTTTCACTACTCATAAATCAATATCAAATACTATACAGTTATGAACACATTTATATAATAATATCCAATCTAGGATTGGAATTTAGTATGTAAAATGGAGGTATAAAACCCCAATGTGTTGATGTCCATACATTTATTTTAAATAACAAAATCACATTCAATATCCATTTTTAAACTCAATGAGAAACATACTAAACATATTGAATGATGTACAAAACATTAAATTGTCATACAGACAGTGCTATCAAATCTCGATGACCAAAATGTCCAACACAAATCCTAGAAAATCCATTGAGGGATTGTATAAAACAAAACTCAAAATTCATCAAAAACTTGAGATCCTAGTAGCTTACAAGTGCCACACTGCACCCGCTCTCATTAGCTACTCTCATGAGTAAAATGACGAGGATCTTATAACTCACCCTAGGCCAGGCCAACTCTCATGAGTCACTTGATTTTAATAGTATTAACAAATCAGTATCTGTGGCTGAGCTAAGTTTAACTCTTATGAGTTGCTTGATTTTAATTATATCTGTAAAACACAATTTGTAAATAGGCCAAGACCAACTCTCAAGTTGCCTAATTTTAATTGAATTAATAGAACATATTCTATAAATGGGCTAGGACCAGCTCTCATGATTCGCCTCATTTTAATTTTATTAGTAAAGAAGAATTTGTAAATGGCTAGAACGAATTCTCGTGAGTCGCCTAATATTAATTGTATCAATAAAGCAGAATTTATAAACGGGTCAGGACCAACTCTTGTGAGTCGCCTAATTTTAACCGTGTATGTGATCACATATAATGTAGCCTATCGACAGGATAGGACCAACTCTTGCAAGTTACCTTATTTTAACCATACATATGAATCACAATCTTCAGATGGGCTATGATTAACTGTCATGAATTGCTTGATTTTAACAATGTATGTAAATCACTATATGTAGACGGGCTAGGACCAACTCTTGTGAGTTGCTTAATTTTAATCGTATATGTGCATCGCAATATGTAGATAGGCTAGGACCAACTCTTATGAGTCACCTGATTTTTATACTTGTGAATCACTGTCTTTAAATAATAGGGCTTCATAATAAAATCTTATGGAAAAATGCTCAAAAATAAATCCTCAAAATTCATTAATATCACTTGAGACAAATATGCGAGAAGCATATACATGATTATGATAATCATATACCCACGTGCCACCAAATAATCTTATAGACTTTCCTTATCAAGCAACTAGTAAATAACATGTACCTTTGCATGAATATTTAATCATCACTTGAAACACAACATGCATGTTTAACTTCATTCTTCATTTATTCTATCAAAACTCATTATGCAATCATAATTTAAATATGCTAGAAAACATAGAAATCTTAATTCTGCCTACTTTTAATTGAGCACTTTAGATTCATTGACGCCAATAACTATCTAATTTGTAGAAGCACTAACAATCAATCACTCATTTGGAAACACATAAGTACAATTCAGATCTATGATCTAGGTTCTTTCTTAAATTTTCAGTCTAGAATTTGCTCTAGCTTAGTTCCTAACACCAATAAGTGCAGGGTAATGTGATCATCCTCATTCATGGAACTAATCATGTTTCATTAGCTATTGGTTGCTATTCTAATGGTTAATGGTTAATGGTTACTAAATTATCAAATGCACATTGTTGATTATCAATCAGTGGTGCACATCCCTCATTAAACATCTAGAGTTACCAACCCATGAGATTACAAGTTACTTTAGTGTATTAGTAGCCATAAACTCTTGATCCATGACTATATCCAATCTTGGATGATTAGATCTAGGGTTTGTGCAATTTTTATGATCATACATGTTTACAATTTTTAATTTTCAGTCCATCCAACCATTGTATCATGTTTATAGCACGAGAATAGAAGTTTATATGTTCAACATCTTTGTATCTAATAGAAATTCGATAGTTCACAGCCATCAAGATATCTAACCAATGAATTAACCATTATATCTAAGGTTATGGTGTGGATTTGTTGAATAAATGGTTGAAAGAACCTAGGTCTAACCTATGATGTCCTAATTACATTCAATTATCAACAAAGTCCCTAGATTTTCTAAGATTTACTATGCAAATGGCATATCAATTAAGATCTAAAGTGAATCAATGCACATCAATAGTGATACTACCTATAATTGTTCTAATCCATGTTCACTAGGTCGCTAAAAATGTTAGACAGCCATTGGATCATTGGGGATTAGCATGATCATACCCTTACGTCACGGCTATATATAGATCTCCATCATATCAACCTAGAGTCAAATTGCTTGAGGGGTTTTGTCTGTGACTTCAAGGGGAATACAATGAACAGCTTGGATTGAAATGCACATCACAATAGCTAATGACTAATTACTATTGTCGGGTTTTTTTCATTGGTGACAAAAAGAGAGGAAAGATTATGCTAGAGGGAGAGGAGAGGTGGAAGGAGGAGGGATGAGTGGACACTGGCAGGTTTTGGGGTTCCTACGTCATGTGCCACCTATTGCTGGTCTGGAAGCTGACAATCAATGTGGAGGTTGGTTGGTGGGGGAGAAGACAGTAGTGATCGTTGGCTTTGCTTTGATCATTGTTTATCATCTGATTTGGGAGGACTAGAGGGGGAAATGTGGAATGGGAAAAGGGTTAAATGCATGCACGCTTCCTATCCTTGGCTAGCGATGGCACTTTTGTGACTCATTGGTGGAGGGAAGAAGTGAGAGAGAAAGAGAGAGAGGAGAGGAAATCCATTGGGTTTTTGTTTAGAGGGGGGTTCCATTATCAAAACAACCATTCTTTTTGTAAAATGATTAGTGTTAGATTCTTTTCTCAAATTTAGGGAGTGGGGCCCATTAAGTAAAATTACTAAATTGCCCCTTTCTTGCAAAATACATAACTTTTTCATCTGAACTCTGATTTCATCATTCTTAGTGTCATTATAATCATTTTTCTAAATACAATTGAATTATTAAGGTTTCAAGGGTTAATTAGGTATCCTTCAAAACATCAATTCCGTGAAACTAAAAATGCAGAGATCCAATTTTTCATTTCCTTTGAAAATGACTCAAAAATTATAGGAAATGCAATTAAAAAATTGGGGTTGTTATAGAAGGTATTTTTCCTTTTCCTTTATTCTCAAATTCCAAAAGAAGAAAAGATGAAATATGAAAAGCTAGAAGAAGATGATAGTTGTGATGAAGTGGAAGATTAAGAGCGTGTAACGAAAATGAATAAAAAGAATGGGAGAATAAGAAGATAGGAGAAAGAAAGAAAGGGAGGTGGTGATGGAAAAGCTTCCTGACCACTTCTCCAATGAATAGTCTTTGGTCTTATGGGATCTTTGGAAAGGGTAATCTACAAGGGGAAGGTAGGAGATAGAGTTTTTTCTTCTTTTTCACCTCTTATTATACATTTTAAGACGTAGAAGCCCTAGGGATGGATGGTTACATCTAAAGGAGAAAGGATAACTAAACGGTTGAGATGGAAGAGAAGAAGGGATGTTAAAGTGCAAGCAATAGAAAGGGGGGTGAATTCCATTTTAGGAAAGTGGGATGAAGTTGGGTATGATTTGGATAGGGAAGTGGGGTGGGAAAGGAAGGAAATAAATTTGATTAGGAAAGGAAGAGAGGTAGATTAGGAAGGAGGGTTGATTTTGGTCAAAATTAGAAAATGTTTGGTGGGGGGGAAGGCATCTTTTTCCATGTGAGATAGTGGGGTGAAAAATGGAAGGTAAGAAGATGAAAAGAAAAGGAAACAAGTTAGTGGAAGGTAAGGAATAAGTGGTAAGGGAAATAAATGTGAAGAATAGAGAAAGAAATGGAAAGTAGGTGAGGGAATCAAATGAGATACATAATTAGAAAGTTGTAAAAGTGTGGCGTGTAATTCAATTGGGCATGTGTGATGTTTTTAGAAATCATAGGATGAGATGGACACTAGATCAAGATGAGTGGTTGGTCCTTTCCATAGGGTTTTGGGTTGAATTTTCAACATGGAAAAGGTGGCTAGGGTTTTGATCTTTCCAACACTTTATTCTTAGCCCTTATGGTAATGCTTACCCTTACTTGGATGGATGAGATCCATTATGACATTTAAATCTTTCTTAAGCTTCACTTTCACTCCACCATTGGATTGAAGTAACCTAGCATGAATGACTTTGATTCTTTAGAGATTTGTTCATGTATTTCACTTGGGACTAAGTATACTTTTCCATCTTTGCATGGATAAGATGTCCAATCATTAGTTGATCTTCTTTCTTTTGGTTGAGTAGGAGAGAAAAAAAAGTAAAAAGTCTTCGTGTGGGTCCTTGTCTTCTTTTATATTTGAGAAGCTTTCATTGTATATGATCCCATTGTATATGAATTGAACTTCTTTGATAAGCTTTTTAGGGTGGTGAAATGTATGCAAGTGTGCATGAATTTGAAATTTGATACCTTTTCACCCTCATTTGAGTTGGAGTTATGCGTGGAGTTTCTGACCACTTTGGTTTTGATAGTGACACCCAACGATTATTCAAACATTGAAGACTTCATTTTTAGCATGTATAGGTCCACAATGTGGCTTGGTAGGTGAAATTACTCTTTCATGGGTAAATTTATGCATTTTTTTCATTTATACTCTAGCCTACAAAATAGTAGAATTAACCCTAATTCATGATAGTTAAGTGATTTCTAAGGCTAATATCTTCGAAATATAGAGGTGTGTGTGTGTGTGTATTACTCTTAGACTTAGATTTTGTTAGTCCTCGAGAAAAACTACAAAAATAGAAAAGAAGAAATCTAAAATCAAAGCCTCACCACTTTTGTAGGTGCTATCACTAAATTTAGCATATGTAGAAAGCCTTTAAACCCTAGGTTATCCTAGTGGATGCATTGTGGTCCCGTAAGTGTTTTCAGAAATCATACTCATAAGCATTTTTCAAAACTCCTATGAAAGTCCTTAATGTTTCTCAAAGCATCTTTTTGTATTCAACTTATATTAACTCTCAACTTTAGCATGCTAATAAAAATGACCAACAGTTCAAAATCCTATCCTTATGCTAAGATATCCTATTAATTCATTAAACCTTAGAATGTGAGTGTGTGAAAGTATAACCAATATATGGACGCTTATTAGTCTTTAAGGAGATTATAACCTAAATTAACTTCCAAATGTATGGTTTGACTTCAAATCTCATGGAGTATACTTTACACTTGGAAAAAAGTCACTCAGAAGGGGGTAAATCTCTCATTAATATGTCAATAGCATAATGTATCTTAAGTCCAAAATTCTCACATATTCCTTACAAAAGAATGATAACATAGAAAGAATTTCACAATGGTCTCATTAAAAGATATCAACTATTAGGAATGTTACACTCTAGCAAATCCCTACTCATCAATAAACATAACCAAGTCATACTCCTAAGATCAAGTTAGAACTTTAATTAGGACTAAAAGTAGGCTTAGGACAAGGTCATCAAAAGAATGGGTGTGAGGATAATTAAAGGTTGTCTGGAAGATATGTAAAGGTCTTCTACTAGTGTATTCACAACTTTCTTTTATAACCTTAAGAATGAACATTTTCTTTCATTGGCTATTTCCTTCTTTTCTTTTCTCATTTTTCATTTTTTAATAGCCTTGCTTTGAAATTTTCTCCCTTATGTTCATCTCTTGAATTTGTATTGCTCATAATTTTTATCAAGATATCTCTTCAACCATCTCTACATATTTCCAAAACAATTGAGAAATGTATATATTATAGGGATTAATAAGGGTAATGGTCAATGGATTCACAAAGAAAAAATATATTACAAAGGCTTAAGGGGTTAACTAGTAAAAAATAACTTAGGGAAAGCTAAAGGCTTTAGGTTTGCTAAGGATGACCTTCATCATTTTCTAGGTTTCATATGACTTAAACATAACCATAAATTCAATAGATGTATGGTGTAGTCTATATATGATTTCCTAATAGACGACCAAAATGAAGAATAATGACCAACTAAGACATTATTGTCCATTGAAGAAAATTTTGAATTTATATATAACCCTCTCAAAGAAAGATTAGCTCTAGGGCTCACATGGGTTAATATTTTTCACTTATATTCTTTAGGATCTCTAAGTTATAGTTTCTCTTCAACTTAAACTATATACATATGGCTATCTTGTACAATATGTACTTCGAGTTTAACTTTTCATGGAATACTTTAAAAAAGAATAAAATAGTGAATTGATTGTATACAAATATATTAATAAGCTAAAGTTGAAAATATAGCTTGAATAGTTAGAAAATATGAATTCTTATCCTAGTAGAGTAACTTTTCACAAGTTTTTATCAGAAATTTTCAAATATTTTTAATTTTTTTCAAAATAAAGGACTAAAAAAATAACAAAGAAAAACTTTTGGAAACATCAAAATTTAAATACCCTATCCCTAGGCTTTTGTCCTTAATGTTTGGAACTACATACCGTGGATAAATGAAATTAATGAACCTAAAGGAAGGGTGAGAAAGATAGTACCTGCACTCCTAGGATAGTGCATTGATCTGTTGATATTGACAAAGATGCAAAATATACAATGATGATATAAATGCAACTCTATGATACTTAACCTAAGCTAACTATTCTATTAACCTTAACTACTTATGAAGGAGTTCCTAAAAAACTAACTCCATTTCAAAATCTCATGGTAGTCAATGACCTTTCGCCACACAGAGATATATGATGGTGATAACAATATAACATGGTGGACAACCATGAAAGAGAATTTATTTGGACCAACTTGAGAGGACTGGGCCCTTAATTGGTCAAATTGGACATATGAGATGCCAACATCAAAAAGAATAAAATATTCCTCCTCTCTTACATCTTCTTGAACGTGATCGCTAAGCACACTCTATATTTCTCTAAAAGAATCTTCAATGTTCCCTTGATGCAGAGCTGCTTATACCATCTTGATTATCTTCTTTACACCCTAAATCTTGTTGATGTTATCTAGAAACATCGTTGAACTCTCCTTTCTATTCTGTAGTAATGAAGAAGGTTTTAGATGAACCTAAACTCTCACATTGGGTAAAGGTGATGGGTTCAAATTAGGTGCATCTTGTGCAAGGAAAGGCTGAAATGAAAATTCAAGAAATGTAAGAGGTCCTACTTCAGTATTCCATTTTGAAGTATCGATTACTAGTAAAATATGAAGTAAACCATTCACTTCACCAATGAAGCTATCTATACTAGAATCATCAAAACTAAAATGAGATAGATAGGTCTCTAAATGATTAGAGCTAGAGGAAAAAAAGGATGGTATACTCTGTATCATATTTACTTAGTAAAATTCTTTAGAACGTGGTTGTCCTATATTAAAGACATTAAGCTTAATATCCATATTTTCAAAGGACAATTTCATGGTTCTATTCCTAGAATTAATTATTGCTTTTGATGTGGCTAAGAAAGGCTGTCCCAAAATGGCTGAAATTTGACTATTAGGGTATGTTACAGGTTGTGTATCAAAGAATAAGAAGTCTATTGTAAATAAAAATCTATCAACTTAAACCATTATGTCCTCTACCACACCAAGAGAAACTTTAATTGACCTATCTACCAATTGCAGTGTGGTGGTAGTGCTTTTTATCTCGCCCAAACATAACTCCTTATATACACTTGGCACTTGACCCCAAATCAAGTAGATCCTTATCAATTGTGTGTTCCCCAATCACACATGATATAATGGGACATCTTGAATCTCTATATTTTGGTGGGGTATTATGTTGCAAGATTGACCTTGCTTACTCGGCAAGATATGCTTTCTTCTACACTTGATGTTTTGTGTTGTGTATGCATTGCTTTTTCAAAAATTTGGCATAAGAAAGGGTGCCTTTGATTGCATAAGTAATTAAGTATTGATATTCACCATTTAAACACATCCATTAACTTATCAAAATTATCCTCCTTAAATATTTTTAATAGTTGAGGAAATGGAGCTTTTGGAATATAATGTGGTTTAGAATTAGGGTAGGGGGATGAAGGAGGTGGTCGTTTCTTCTCTTTTTCGTTCCTATTCTTAAAAGGGCTTTCATTGTCCTTAGTTTTCTTAATCAGCCCTTATTACCTATTGTCTTTTCACTCCTAACAGTGGTTATGGATTATGTATGTTTCTAAAATTACTTCTCACTAGAAGGGGTGCCAATCTCATGCTAGAAGTGGTGAAGTTGTAATCCTTCAGATACTCCATCTAACACTACTCCCTCATGTTCTGGTCATTCTAAGAGAAGATGTGCTTGAGCCTCTTGTGATTAGTGAAGACCTCAAACTTTTCTTCATATAAAATAATGTCTCCAAAGAAGATGTGCTTGAGCCTCTTGTGATTAGTGAAGGCCTCAAACTTTTCTTTATATAAAATAATGTCTAGCAATTTTAAGGATGAATACAATAGCAGTTAGCTCCAATTCATGGCATTGGATAATTCATCATGTGGTTCTTCAACTATCTAAATGTGTATGCCATTACCTTACCATGCTGCATCAGTACACATTTAAGCCTTATGCCAGATGCACAATTGTACACCACGAATCCTCTACTTTGCTCTAATAATATCAAGATAGGAGCTATGATGAGCTTCCTCTTTAGTTTCTTGAAGTATTGCTATTAATTGTTCAATATTGGCTAAAATACCCCTAATTTAGTATTTAATTAGATAATCCAATCATTTAATTTTGTAATATTTAGTTTAATTTTGCATTTTAGCTCCACTAAATCATCCAACTGTTGATTTATAAAATCTAACAATTAGATGATCATTAAGAGTTAATTAGATGATTAAAATATGATTAAGATGATTAAAATTTAGTCTTATGTTTTACAGATTAACTAAATTGAGGTTTGGATGGCTCAGATCAAACTTAATGGTGCCAGATCATCCTAAAGAGCACTAAGGCAAGATGGGATGTTTTTTAAAAAGAAAATGGGTTCTAATTAGAGAAAATAAAATATGGAGAAGATTTCCTAAATAGGAAATCAACTTTCGAATGAAGAGCTGCATAATAGAAAGGGGAGAAGAGTTGGAACTCAAAATAGAAGTTTAAATTTGTAGAGGGAGGGAGGATGCATATTTAGGAATGGTATATATGACTTCCCAAACAAATCCCCTTCCATCTATAAGTAAACCTTGGTTCATCAAGAATATATATATATATATATATATACATATTTTATATATTTTTAAAGTCTTTTTGAAAAACAGACTTAAAAAATAACTTTTTAAAGTTGTTCTACAGAAAATGACTTCCAAAAATAGGTTTTTAAAGTCAATGAGGGAAAAAACAGCTTTAAAAAAGAATGTTTTAAAAATAGTTATCAAAATAACAACTTCAAAAACTGTTGTTAAAGAAAATGACTTCAAAAAATAATTTCGAAGGTCGTTCCAAAAAAAAAAACTTGAAAAACAAGTTTCTAAAGTCGTTCCCAAAAAATGACTTCAAAAGCTTGTTTCTAAAGTCATTCTAAACAAACGACTTCAAAAACTGGTTTCCAAAGTCGTTAAAAAAAATAAACTTCAAAAGCTTGTTTCTAAAGTCGTTCCAAACAAATGACTTCAAAAGTCCTGTATTTATAGCATCAAATTTTTGGTTCATCCCACCTCTTTCCTTTTTCATCGCTATCATCTATAGTTTCTCCATGCTGTCACTTCGTCCATCGACGCTGGACCTTGTCGGAAAGTCCACAATCTTTGCCTGTGCACATAAGGTACTTCCTCTCTCTCTCTCTTCTTACACAGTCACTGGCTGGCCCCAACTGACCATCTACACATTTTGTCTAGCCATCTTTCCCTTCCTTCGTCTACCCTATGCAGGTACTAGCTAGACCCCACTAATTGTGCAACATCCTATCCCTCTCTCCCACCATTTGTCTATGCAGGCACTAGCCAGCTTCCACATATTGCGCCAACATCTCGTCCCTCCCACCCTCCATCTTCCATGCGAGGTCACCGCCTACCCCAACCAACTGTGCTCGCATCCCCTCCCTCCCTCCCTCCCTCCATCTAGAAACTTGACTCTTCCATATAAATATGCTATCATATAGTATAGAAATCGGCTACCACATGTTCAATGGGCTGCTTATGGACAACTATATACATAGATCTATAGAAAGTTTACTTAGATGTGTTTTCGCTGAAAAACATATTATTTACGGACTGTTCATGACTGCTATATACATAGATCTATAGGAAGTTTATTTGGCTATTTTTGTAGTGAAAACACATGGTTTATGGATTGTTCATAGACTGCTGTATACATGGACTGTTCAATGATAATACCATATGGTTTATGGACTGTTCATGGACTGCTATATATACATAGATCTATAGAAAGCCTATTTGGTTATGTTTTATATGAAAAATACATGGTTTTTGGAGTGCTCACAAACTAATATATACATATATCTATAGTAGGTTTATTTGGCTATGTTTATAGTGATAATAACATGTGGTTTATGGACTATTCATGGACTACCATATACATAGATCTATAAAAATTTTACTTAACTATGTTTTATATGAAAAATACATTGTTTATGGATTGTTATATGCATAGATCTATAGAAATTTTACTTGGCTATGTTTTATATAAAAAATACATGGTTTACGGACTGTTCATAAACAAGGATAGACATAAATTGATAATAGGTTTACTTAGCTATGTTTTCAATGATAATAACATATGGTTTATGGATTGATCATGGACTAATATATACATAGATCTATAAGAAGATTACTTGGTTATGTTTTCAGTGAAAAACACATGGTTTATGGATTGCTCATGGACTACTATATACATAGATCTTTAGTAGGTTTACTTGGCTATGTTTTCAATGATAATAGTATATAGTTTATGGACTATTCATGGACTACTACATACATGGATCTATAAAAGGTTTACTCGGCTATGTTTTTAGTGATAATAACATATGGTTTATGGACTATTCATGAATTATTATATACATAGATCTATAGGAAGTTTAATGGCTATGCTTTCAATGAAAAACACATGGTTTATGGATTGCTATATACATAGATCTATAGGAAGTTTACTTGGCTATGTTTTATATGAAAAATACATGGTTTATGGACTGCTATATACATAGATCTATAGAAATTTTTACTTGGATATTTTTTATATGAAAAATACATGGTTTATGGACTGCTCATAGACTACTATATATATATATATATATAGTAGGTTTACTTGGCTATGTTTTCAATGATAATAACATGTGGTTATGGACCGATCATGGACTGATATATACATAGATCTATAGGAGGTATACTAAGCTATGTTTTAGTGAAAAGCACATGGTTTATGGACTGTTCATGGACTTCCATATACGTAGATCTATAATAGGTTTACTTGACAATGTTTTCAATGATAATAACATATGGTTTATAGATTGTTCATGGACTACAGCACACATAGATCTATAAAAAGTTTACTTACCTATGTTTTATATAAAAAAATACATGGTTTATGGACTATTTGTAGACTACCATTTACGTAGGTCTATACTAGGTTTACTTAACTATGTTTTCAATGATAATAACATAAGGTTTATGGACTATTCATGAACTACTATATACATGATCGATAGGAAGTTTTCTGGGGTATGTTTTATATGTTATTTCCTCTCTATTCAAGGCAGCCACTTATTCATTAATCACTTTATTCATAATGAGCAATATCTATGGACTTGATGTGCTTCTCCATGGTATGTTTACTACATCTTTATGGTTCTAAATGAGAAGGCTTTTTTTTTTTTTCATTTCTTTTTTTACCTTTTGGTTATTATTATTCCAAGAGATGATGTCTTTGGAAGATTTAGATTTCTCAAGAATTGCTATAGAAGATTTTTGTATTCCCATTATTACTTGGTAAAGATTTGCCTAGACTCGGTCCCCTAGTTTTTGCTTTCACCTTGAAGGGTTTTCCACACAATAATTCTTGTGTCTTAATCTGGATTGTTTCTTTAGTTTGGTATTGCACATATTACTTTTCATATTATTATTTGTGGGTGTTTCATTGATTTGTACATAGAGGAAGAAATTTAGTGGTTTCCTATAGCAAAATGGTCAATTATCCCTTCAAAAATTGTAAAACTCAATAATTTTATAAAATGCAAATATCCAAAAGCAAGCTTTAATTAGTATTCTAATACTACCTAATTGATCATGTCTTGGAATATTGAGGGTAGTTCATAATTATACATCAAGAAATTCATAAAATGAGACAAATTTCTTTTTAAAAAAAATCCAAGGACATGCACCTTGAATGAAGATTTCCTTTCCAGAGCTACTTGTTAGTGGTAATCATGTCATGTACTTGCAATCATGTATCCTAACGACATTTGAAACAATCTACAAAAGGTATGAAAATGCGATTAGTTTAAAACTGAATGAAGATGCAACTCCATAATCATAGCCAAATTCTTCTAGAATTTATTATATAGGATAAAGAAATATAATTTAGTTAATATATGCTTACAAGGCTAGCTTTGCATCCTAGGTCTCCCCAAGTTTAAAGTTCAATTTTCCTAACAAAGAATGAAAGTTTCAAGGGATTAAAATAAAGGCCAGAAATATGAACCTTCCTACTAATTATAGTTAAGGCCTTTTCATTGTCCATGTTGCACCATTTTAAAATATGTTTTATGGTAAAAATATTTATCATTTTTATTAAAATTGAAAAAGAAAAGATTTGTACAAAAAGAAAAGGAGACAAAAATTGCAAAGAAAAAAGGACGATCCTTGCATCACTTAATCTTAGAAATACATCTTGAAAAGTGTTAATATCATCTAAAATGATCTCCTTTTTAAGATGTTGGATTTTCACCTTATCCAATAAAACAACTTATAAAGAGAAAATAGTTACCAAATGTAAAAAAGTTTGTATAGATCATAAGTAAACATAATGAAACAAAACAATTAGTAAGATATATCAAACTTAGATAGTGGTCAGAAAATCCATGCTTACAACTTAGGTTTCATAATGAGGCAATCCAAAGAGTTGGAAGTGGTAATGTAAAAGTTCAAATTAGACTTTTAGATCATTACGGTCCTATAAAGGACATGTTAGATTGAGTTCTTTTCTTCCCCTCCCATGTCAAGAGATCTCTAAAGCAAATTTTCATACCAAAAAGGAGGTTCACAGGCAACCTTTGATGATTGAATTTGCACAAAAGTGATCATTTTTGTATTGCTCTATCTTTATGTTCTTACCAACCTCCTTTGCTAGCCATGTTTCTTTTATTCTACTAAGGTTTCTCAGTATTTAAAAATAAAAAATATATACTCATCCTCCTGTTTGTTATTTCCCTAGCATTATTACCTTAAGAAAACTTTATATTTCCTTCTCAGTTTATTATATTTGTTGTAATATCCTTGACTAAAAGATATTCCTCTAAGGGATTTGTTTTCTGCCCTTTTATAAAAATCCTCTTTGTTCTTTGTTTTTCCAATGCTTTGAAACAAATATATCTACAAAAGGCATGTGGTAAACCAAGGATATAAACAAATTATTTCTCATTATCTTAACCACTTGAATAAAAATGCATGTAATGACACAAATTGTAAAATAAAAATAAAAATAATTCACCTTGCTCATTTATGCATCCAATGAAGCATATCCACATCTTTTTTTTATAGCATACCATAAATGAAATTTTATAAAGAAAAAATAAATGATTGAAATTGTAGAGGAAATAGCATAATCTTTGCCAATTCTAATTATCATTAAGTAAATGGATAGTGGGAAAAGAAAAGAGGATAGTCTTTCTCAATGACTAGAATGTATGATAGCAATGAAAGACTCCCTAAAAATAAATATAGTTTAATGAAGTACTAGAACTTCTTTCCAAACTCTGAAAGGCCTCTTGTAGCTGGTGTCTTCGCAAGCTTGAAACATCGACAATCAGCCTCCCAATATTTGGTAAGGTCATATAAATGTGAGAGGATTTTTCTTTATCTTTAATATTTGCTTATAGATTTAGTTGTTTTTGGTATTCTAATAGGTTCATCATTTGGATTTTTGTTATCTTGATCTATAACGATAGAGTAGCTACAATTCTGAGTTTAGAATTTCCTTCATTTTTTATGACTATTTTTGTAGAGTTAATTTCAATAGTCATTTTTGGATTTTTGTAGAAGGTTTACCTGGCTATGTTTTCAATGATAATAAAATGTGGTTTATGGAATGATCATGGACTGATACATATATAACTCTATAGAAAGTTTAGTTTGCTATGTTTTTAGTAAAAAAACTCATCATTTATTAACTATTCATAGATTACTATATTCATAGATCCAGATAGGTTTACATGGCTACGTTTTTAGTGAAAAACACATGGTTCATGTACTGCAATATTGATAGATTTATAGAAAGTTTACTCTACTGTGTTTTATATATAAAAAAATGTATCATTTATGGATTGTTCATAGACTTCTATATACATATACCTATAGTAGGTTTACTTGGCTATGTTTTCAATATAATAACATATGGATTATGGATTGATTATTGACTGATATGTACATAGATCTATTGAAAGTTTACTTTGCTATGTTTTTAGTGTAAAACACACGGTTTATGAATTATTCTTGGACTGCTATATACATAGATCTATTGTAGATTTACTTGGCTATGTTTTCAATAATAATAATGTATAGTTTTATGGACTACCATAAACATATTGTTGGTGAGTTTGGAATTTACATTCTCTTGTAGTAAAAAAAGCAAGTTTCTCACTCTTTATTCTAGTTTTGATTTCTTTAAATGGAGTAGAGGGCGAATGACGATGGAAAAGGTAATCAATAGAAAGTCAAGAGGAATTAAAGAAGTTGTGCAATACAACAATAAGGAGCAGGAGATAGGTGAGAGTGCAGTATCTTATAGTATTTTCTGTGCTCCATGGTAAGAAGTACAGTGCCTATCACATTTGATGATTGGAGATGTGTGACACAATTAGTAAAAGATTCAATATGGGAGATAGTGAAAGTATGTAAAAATATTATGTATTATATAATTTATAACATACTCTATCTTCTTGTTTCCAAATATAGTAATGTACTTTGTACTTAGTAGATTGCCTTTGAGGTACTTGAGGATGGGAAGATGCATGCTTTATAAGGAGCTAGTGAGCAATGGAGAAAATAGAAGAACTACCTTGTTTGCAATTACGTAGCTCCATATGCCAATGATCCATCGAGGCTATATATAGTGCCCACCATTTATTCTGATGTTATTGACTAGGATGTGTAGAGTGCATTTGTAAAGGACCCCACATCCTCTAAATTTGAAATATGTGTTAAAACGATGTTTTATTTAACTACGTATATGTAACATCCAACTATTACATTTGATTAATTGTGAACAAATTTTCAAGTAAAAAGCGTAAGAGGAAGAAAGGTGCATGAAACTAATATGCAGCACCACCTCTCCAAGTTGGGCTATGCCCATTTAAAAGAATGTGAAGTAAGCATTTTTGACGGTGTATTCCTTTCAAATTATACTATAATTATATATAATTTCATTACTTAACTATAGTGTCTTACTTGACAGGAAAAGAAAGCTAGGACTACAGATCCCATTGACCGCACCATCCTTTAGAAGGTGGCGCATTTGGTGGGTTGTAATGCCCAAACATTTATAGATGAAGCTACTGCACAAGTTGCTTCTCACATTGTAAGTGGTTCTACTTGCTACTGTAATGACTCCATTTTTGTAAGATTGAAATCCCAAGTTAGTAATGAAAAGTTCACTTTTTGGAGATAAGGGTATTTTGGTCATTTCACTATTCACCCTGACTGGACCCAGAAATTTGGTCCTGAGAGTAGTACCCTTAGGTGCGTCTCAGAAAAAGGAATCCAACAAGACCAAAATCACTCAAAACGGAGTTAAAATGAGCAAGTTATGGCCTTTGAAGTTCAAGGGCAAAAGTGTAATTTACATTAAAAACATATTTAGCCTGAGAAACATAGGGGCCCGTTTTGATATGGGCACCCCTCTTCTTCAACCTCCTAGAAGGTTCTAGAACGGCGGTGTTTAGGGGCGAAACCACCGCCATTTCATGGCGGTAAGAACCCCCTCTAGAACCCTCTTCGAGCTCTATAAATAAAGCTCTTGGGCACCTCCAATGGCAGCCCAAAAGCTTGGGAAAAACCCATCGTGGAGAGGCAGACAAGAGGAGAAAACATGGAGAAAAACCCGGCCATTAACCAAGTATGCCCAAAATCCCTCAAAACCCATCTCTCCCTTAGTCTTAGGATGAGTTCCCCCAAGTTTTTGCATGAAAAATCATGCAAAACGAGGCTCTAGGGAGCCACAAAGGACCCAGGGACAGTGCCTGGGCATACTGGTTCGACAGGGTCGAACTAGGCAGGTCCGTGGATGTGTCCACAGATGAGAAAATGGGCAGAAGGCCCAGTGCATCTGTGGGCCTTCCATGTATTCTGAATACTAAAACGTCATAACTTGAGTTTTAGGACTCCGATTGAGGCGCTGCGAAAGGTGTTGTATCCGTATCGACGATGCGGACACACTTAGACCATAAAATACCTGATCAAGGCCCTATCTAAGGTGGGAATGACCCTTAAACTATGATAGTAGTGCGGGGCCACTAAACCTTTGTAAACCTGACGATACCAAGGCCCAGTTAGGACCTTAGGAGACCCATAGGCATGAGAATGAACCCTTAATGCCTAAGTAGTATGGTAAACTATTCTAAAACTTATAGAAATAGGCCAAGCTAACCTTGTTCACCTATACCATGTTCAGGAGCATACGAGGACAAGGGGATTAGCGTGATTTAGCCAGGTAGGTGCTCTATCACTACTAGACTTTAAAAAAAAAGAGAGCCATGATTGTTTTGAGAATGCATGTTTTAAGTATAAGTATATGACTTGTTTAGCATGACTTAATTTTATAAATGAATTCAGCATGCATATGACAAATACATTATGCATAGACATGTTTTGCAAACGATTGCATAAATTGCATGATTTGTGAGTATTGAGTTATGAAAAATTGCATGTCCTTGAGGGTTACCAAAAGACGCTGGAGTGCTCAAAAGACGCTGGGTAGGCAGTTATGAGGACCAGGTAGTTGTGAGGGACCCAAAGAGGACAGGTTTTGAAAAAGAGGTTTTTGCTCGATTGATCGTATATGATTTGGGCTAGTACGCTTGTGGGCGCTATGCTGAGAGGTCTGGGGTGGCCTCCCAGCCTCTGCCACTATTAGGTGGAAAGGGTACCACGCCAAAAAGGCATGTCCCTGCTTTGACTGCATGTGGTACAGGGGGCTATCACTGGTGTCACGACACTGGGTCGAAGTGTCATATGCCCCGTGGAGGCTATGACCCTGTGTCCCTAGGTACCCGGGGACCACACGGCGGTGAGGTCATGGGCATAGTGGGCCCTATGTTTTGAGGATTTACTTGCATTGCATATGGCATGACATGAGGTTGGTCGACCATACCATATATCCATGAGTTGGATTCAGTTGAGCATCTTATGCATATCATTATGTTTATGATATATATGATACTTTCGACTTAGATTATGTGATTCTTTAAGTCGTCAGTATTTCAATTCGACAATGGTTTTTAAATATCGATATTGAACATGAGTGTTCAAACATGCACATGTTTTGAAAGAGCATATGATTTTAAACATAGCATGCATTGTAAAACTAGTAGTGATAGACTCCTACTGAGTATAGTATATACTTACTCAATCCTCAACATTTTTCAAAGACAAAGTAAACACTTAAGGACAGGGTACGCCTATGACAGAAGACACCCAGATTTAGTACAAGTAAGTAAACCCCTACCTTATCTTTCAATGTTACTTGATTGTGGTTACTCTCTGTAGCTGAGGCTGTGACTAACACTTTCTTAGGAATAATGTTGATTTAAAACTATGCCATGGCTATATAATTTGAAAATGTGTTTTGACACTCGGGGTTTTATACGAAGTATTGCTTTACAAAATTAAAAAGATTTTCATGCATTTCATATTTATAAAATAAGAGATCTCGCCCTTTTATCAAACTTGCATCATCAAAAACCCGGGTCGTCATAGCTACACTTGATTACCTTCAATTTTACATAATTAAATAAATAAACTAATCATTTCTTGCTAATTAAATTTTGCAAGATACTCTTTCCCAAGAAAGCACTAGTATAAGAACTCTAAGAAGCATCGTTGTGAACGATGACATCCTATATAGGGCTATGGGTAAGAAGGACCACCCTAGTCGAGTTAAGGGCATAAAGCATGGTATTACCTTGCATTTTGCAAGAGGCTGTTTCCATGCCTTAAACCCCTAACCTCAAAGTCACATGATGACAACTCTACCATTGCACCAAGGCTCCCTTTCCTTCCATTTTCTTTAGAAATGGAAAATATTATAATAGTTGGGCAAGCAATTATATATCACATTGCTTGGCCGGAGTAATTTATCATTCACATAGAGTCCATGGTATATATCTTTTCACACTATACTATCCTCAGCGATAATTTTTAGCTAGAGATCTTAGTTTAATAATTTATTAACTATATGTAAGGTTAATCAGTAGCAGATAGCTTCATTGAGGCCGCTCACCATTGCATCCTTAGCTATCATCCTACCAACTGAATAGGTACTAACTATTTATGCTTATTTTTCATCATAAATTTGAATGTCTTCATTGATCAATATTAATTCTTTGTGTAACAACTAAGGTTCCATAGTCACGATATTGTCCACTTTGCCTCACGGTTTTGCTCTTCCCCATAGGAAAAATGCGTTGTGACTATTAGAGATACCTGGACCCTTATAACCACTCTAGACTTGTTCTTCCCAGGCAATCTAGGACTAAACTCTCACAGTTGGAACCCCCCCCACCCCCCGGTGATGGTGGGGGGCTAGATAGCATGTAGGTGCTGGGTCGAGCTGATGGTATTCAAATCGTAAATCGATCTTGGAAAAGACATGAGCTGATTGGAGTTGATTGAAGAGGTAATCAATACATGGTAAAGGATATTTGTTTTTCACTGTAACCCTATTTAGAATTTGATAGTCAATGCAAAGTCTCATTGATTCATCCTTCTTCTAAACAAAAAGGACTAGTGCTCCCTAGGGAGATATGCTCGGTCTAATGAACCCTTTGTTTAGCAACTCTTGCAGTTGGTCTTCAGCTCCTTTAATTCCACTGAAGCCATCCGATAGTCCCTTAAAGATAGGGGTTGTGCCAAGTATCAGGTCAATAGTGAAATCTATCTCCCTTTTTTGTGGTAACCCTGATAAGTCTTTAGGGAACACATCTAGAAATTCACAAACTACAACAGCTTCTTCCAGTTTACGCTTTACAACCTTAATAGCTTCTATCTTAGCCAGAAAGAATTGGCCTTCTTGAGCAATGTGTTTTGCCGCCTTTATTGCAAAAATAACACACACATGCACACACACTCCTAAATTATCTCTTCTCCCTTGCAATGATACCACCACTTCTCCAAGAATGTTAAAAATAATCTTCTTGTTTTGACAATTAAAGTTTGCATAGTGTAAGGCTAACCGATCCATCCCAAGTATGATGTCACAGTCTGCCATATCCAAGTGGAATAAATCGGTGTTCATTTGTTTGCCCTCAACTACAATCAAAACATCTTGAAAGTATGTTTGTGTGCTAATAGACTTGCCCAAGGGTGTCATGACTTTTAAACAAAATTCTAGGTTTTAGACCATATCATCAATACAATAAGCAAACTCATTTGATATAAAAGAATGTGTGGAACCATTATCAAACAATACTCTGGCAGGTCTATCATAGATGCGAAGTGTAACTTCTTCTACTGTGTTGGATGCTTGATCTTGTCTTGAAGTAATGGCAAACACGTGCCCTTGGCTTTGAGAAATCTAATCATTTGAAATGGGGCAAGGTGCAAGGTTTTCCTACAGCAGTGTATGGCAAACTCTCTCCTCTTCTTAGGGTAGTGTATGGTTATATGTCCTACTTCTCTGTAGACAAAATATTTGAAATGGGGCAAGGTGCAAGGTTTTCCAAGATGATATTTCTTGCACTAGGGGCAAGCTCTAGATTATGGTGCTCTTCCTTTATTATCGAGTCATTGTTTGGGCAAATGTCGGGACCTAGAGGACTGAATAGGTCTTTTGCCTTTGTTGAATTATCCACTATTGATAGTGTTCTTCTCCTTTTCTCTCCTGTCTGCTTGTGCCCTCTACAAATCCTTTGACATTTCCACTACTTTCACCATGGTGTTTGGTTGAAACCTAATATGTCAGTTCCTTAGTCTATGGTTTAATCCATCTACAAACTTCTCTATAGCACTTTCTTTAGTGGAACAAATAATGTGTGCAAATCTATGAAGACATGTAAACTTATTTGCGTACTGACTCGTAGATGGGTTGTCCTGTTCCAGATCCATGAACTCTTTCTCCATTTGCTTTCATACATGTTGTGGGAAATACTTCTCATTAAATGCCATTTTGAAATCCTCCCAAGGAATATCATTACTATCGTCAATATATGTCCTTTCGGGTATTTCCCACCAATAACCTACTTCACCCTTTAGGCAAACGTGGCCATAGCAACCTTCCTTTGCTCAGGAATCTTCATCACTTTGAACAACTTTTCAATGTCGAAAATCCACTTCTCTGCTGATGCTAACTCCTCTTCACCAGAGAATGATGAGGCCATCTTCTGAAATCACTCAAGTTGGGCCTCCATTCAGTTAGTAATCAGCTTAGGTGATAAGGCACTTGCCTCAAGTACCTGTGGTTTGTTATGCATAAACTGCCCTATATGTTGCATAAAGAGCTGGAAGGCTTCAGCCATCCCTTTTTTAGATCCAGAGGAGTTAGTAGGGGGATTGACTAATCTTGGGGATGCACCTCCTCTTCTCCTATGCAGCATCTATTTTACTAGAGTAACATGTTCCTTTTGAGGAATTCTATCAAGCTAGTCAAAGTTTTTCCTAATTATGTAAACTGCTTATAAGTTCTTATTTCATAACTTGGCAGTGAATAACTTGAACTTGGGTCTGATACCAATTGTGATGACCCAACTTTATAATGCATTTTCAAATAACAAGCTTTCACTTGTAAGATCAATCTCTATTTAAAAATAGTTTACAAAATAATGGAAGCTTCATTTATGAAGATCCCGAGTGTCATTATTCATTTCAACAAATAGATAAAAATCTAACATACTTAATTAATGAAACAAGCATAGGACAATTTGAAAGATGTCTAACAATGGAAATATCCTATTCCTAAGATTGTTAATCATAACCCAACTTATAAAAAGAATTGCTTAAAGTCAAATTACATCACATTATAAAATGGTCACTACTAGTTCTGGGACAACTACATTAATTGCTTACCCTTACTTTCTTCTACTTGATTGGAGCACTAAAACTTCTTAATACTTCTTCTGGTCTTCCTTGAATTGATCTGTAAAAAAATTTATTAGGTTGAGTATTTATCATACTTAGTAGGTGATCTAATGTTATAAAAATAAAAAACACAGCATGCAACACGCATAATTTTAAGAAGGATTTCTCAAGTGATAAAACCATGTGACCATCTTATGTAAACACAAGAATTCATGTATAAATCATTTACACATTTCAATATTCAAGCAAGAGAATTGTTGACATAATTAAATAATTGATAATATAAGATTACTAAATTCTTATAGTAGTAATCAATAAAATAAGATGTTGGAAGTCCCAACCCTATGATGTTATTATGCATGTAGGTATCTCGGCGAATACATCAACTAATTGGTTACGAGTACTCATCTAAAAACCATCATAAGGTACTATACATGGAGATGCAAAAGCAGAAATCATAAGGACCACTATGCTCATGACCAATCACCTGAATTGTGTCTCCGATATCTAGAGACCAACCTCCATAGTGATTATGAATAAGTCTTCAAAAGGGTGCTATGAACACCTCCAGTGGTTATTTTCCTAGACAACATTGAGAAAAATAGGTGCCCCTTGGGGCACGGATACCTACCACCTTTGGTGAGGCCAAACCCTACAAAGTCTTAGCACAGTGCCCACCAGGCTCACTAGCTCGAACAATGTAGATACATATACATATATATATATCAAATTTAAATATCATAGAGTCACATATCAATTAACATATATATCAAATTTACACTATTTTTAACAAAAATTGGACATTCTATGGGAAATGGACTATGTTGAATGTTTGATTTTATTTAAAATAGTAAATGAATTAATTTTTAAGGAAACTTAGTACCATTAGATTCTACTTGAAAAATGGAATCCAACGCCTCAAAAATCACTCAAAACAGAGTTTGTATGAAGAAGTTATGGCCGTTTAAAGATCAAGGGTATTTCTGTAAATTAAACAGAAAAACGAAAAAGGACGAAAAACGTAGGGGACCATTTTGATAACAGAACCCCCTGTCATCTTCAACCTCTAGACCCCTCCAGAAACCCGTTTTTCATGATTTCTCCAGAAAACCCTAGGGGAAAGGGCGGCATCGCCATTGAGGGGCACCGCCTTCTCCCCTCTATAAAAACCCCATCTCCCCCTCTCCAAAAACGTGGTTTCCAGTCATTGGGGCTGGGGTTTCTAGCTAGAAACGGAAACCCAGTTCCTTGCAATTTTCGGCAATGGTCAGGCCCTAGTCGGGCCGGCCATTCTTCCATTCCCCTCTCTCCTCTTGTTCCGGTCTGACATTGGGGTGTTCCCCTTCGTGGGTTCGGACAAACACAGAATTCCGGCAAGATGGGGTTTCAGATGGAAATGGGATTCCACCACCGGCAATGGGTGTCCTCAAGCTGCCCAGGTAAGCCTGTTCTTCTCTCTCTCTCTCTCTCTTGGTTCTTACCCTTTTCAGGCTAGATCCATGCTGGATATAGCGTTCTCAGACGTTTTCCAGCCGGATTTCCTGGACGAAAAACGTCCCCAAACCAGCTCAGACGACCTTGCACGAGCCAGGCGTCCCAAGGACACCTTGCTTCATGTGCACTTGGGACAGGGTACCAGGGACGGGTTCTAGGTGTACGACAGTGCGTACACTATTCCAGGTGCGGTCTTCAGGTGCGCACGCGACATGGGGCACGGGTCCTGGCTCGACCAAGGTGCACGGGGTGTCATAGTGCGATGATGCGTGTCATAGCGCGTCACTTAAGCATGCATGTGCGAGTGCGAAATGCGGTCCCTGGCACGGCCTTTAGGGGCGCACGTGAGGCGATTGCAGTTCAACCAGGATGCACGGGTGTCTTGGGAACTGGGACACGCAGACCTAATAAGACTATAAAGTTAGGATTAGAGGATAAATTACAGAGTCTAACTATTGGAAAGTAGATCCACACCATAGGATCTAGCCTGACGAATGAATTAGGCAAGGACCATGGACCCAATAGGCAAATCTAGTGATCTAAATAGAATGAAACTAATAAAGACTCCTTGTATCCATTCATACCCAGGAGATTATAAATGAGACCCAGGGACGGGTTAAAGTGATAAAGGATGCGACTCCAGGAGACTTTGATGTAGGTGCTCTATCGCTACTAGACTTTTAAAAAGAGTCATGATTGTTTTGAGACTGCATGTTTTAAGTATACGTATATGACTTATTTAGCATGACTTATATTATGACTTATTTAGCATATAAAAGAATTCAGCATGCATATGATAAATACATTATGAATAGACATGTTTTGCAAATAATTGCATATATCGCATGATTTGTGAGTATTGAGTTCTTGAAAAATTGCACGTCCTTAAGGGTTACCAAAAGACGCTGGAGTGCCCAAAAGACGCTAGGTAGGCAGTTGTGAGGGACCCAAAGAGGACAGGTTTGGAAAAAGAGGTTTTTCGCTTGTTTGTTCTTATATGATTTGGGCTAGTAAGCTCGTGGGCGCTATGCCGAGGGGTCTGGGTTGGCCACCCAGCCTCTACTACTACTAGGTGGAATGGGTATCACGGCCAAAAAGGGCATGTCCCTACGTCGACTGCATGTGGTACAGGGGACTACCACTGGTGTCACGGCACTGGGTCGATGTGTCATATGCCCCGTGGAGGCTATGACGCTGTGTACTCAGGTACCTGCGGACCACACAGCGGCGAGGTCGTGGGCATAGTTTGGGCCCTATGGTTTCGTGGATTTACTTGCATTGCATATGGCATGACATGAGGTTGGTCAACCATACCATACCAGATATCCATGAGTTAGATTCAGTTGAGCATCTTATGCGTATCATTATGTTTATGATATATGATACTTTCGACTTGGATTATGCTATTCTTTAAGTCATCAATATTTCAATTCGACAGTGGTTTTTAATATCGATATTGAACGTGATTGTTCGAACATGCACCTGCTTTTAAGAGCATATGATTTTAAACATAGTATGCAGTGCAAAACTAGTAGTGATAGACTCCTACTGAGTATAGTATATACTCATTCTATCCTTAACATTTTTCAGGATAGTTCCACTTACAAATAAAAGACGCCTCAGGAGATAGTAGTGCTACGAGCAAGTGCATAAATAAAGGAGACAACTATACTTGTGAGTAAACTCTCTACCCTTTGGACATGTATTTGTATTTATTTACAGTTAGGCTGTGTGCTGTGACTAGATAGACCTGGGGAAAAACATTTATGATTTTTGAAGTTTTTCAAAAACTACTTTGGTTGTTGTGAAGGCAAATAACACTCAAGGTTTTCAAAATGAGTTTAGAACTAAAGATTTTCCGCTGCATTGCATGGTTTTTATAAAATGGTTTTCAAACAGGGATGCATCTCGCCTTAGGAATTAGATATTGCATTTAAAAATGCATAAGAAAACCCAGGTCGTCACAAGCTTGAAATTAATGCATATATGAGTTGTCCTATCATTCAAGAATAAAAATTTACCATGAGAGATATAAGTGGTAGCATTTTCAAATAAGAGTATGAATCATAGGAATAAATTTGCACACTCATTGTAAGAATGCCATATAATCAATTATTTAAATACTAGCCAAACCTAAGTCCCATAGAAATCGTGTATACAAAATTGCATGCATTGCTACCCCTCATTGTTACATCAAAAACATACTAAACATAGAAATGATTTCAAGGAAAACTATTTAAGTTTTGAAAATTCAATTGAAACCTAGTAGCATCATATTACCAACCTCAAAGATGTTACTTAGGTTTTGTTTGTGTTTTTCTTTAGTTCAAATCCTAGATCTCCTTCAGGGGTTTTTATGGGGTCTTGGGCATAATCTAAGTGTAAAAATCCAATTTTTAATTTCCCATTCATATGTTTACATGGTTTTTAGTAAAATTTGTGTTAAAAACTAACCGATATAGACTCTGATTGTATTTCTAAATGGTCAAATATGTGATCCAAGGGTTGATGTCCTTAGATTAG
This sequence comes from Warburgia ugandensis, assembly GCA_035236585.1. Lineage (NCBI taxonomy): Eukaryota > Viridiplantae > Streptophyta > Magnoliopsida > Canellales > Canellaceae > Warburgia > Warburgia ugandensis. Next base: position 57,187,578 of record CP141133.1, read on the forward strand.
GGTTGATCTATGTATAGATCTACCACATTATCTAATTGATCACTTCTTGGGGTCTGATCATCTTTGACCTTATAGATCTATAATTTTTTTTATAGTTTATAGATCACGATCAATTTAAAATGGCCTCTGATCTTAAATTTCTTATACTTTTAGGTCCACATCGTCATGACGAATCTAACAGACCTTTTCGATTATAAATCAAACTTATATAATCTTATAAGTCAAAGATTTTGTGTTTCTAATCATTTAAATGACCAGGAAATATTAAAATAATGCAATAACTGATTGTCACTAGGATGCACTGGAATGCGATGCACATTCCAAAATGCTCTATATGTCCTAGACTCTAGAATACACTGAGGTGCATCTCAGTCACTAGGACACTATGGCGTTATGATTGCTCCGCTACTATTCGACATGTGCAGGGAGTGGGAGGTCCCTTTATTGCAGGTGGCCCACCCTTCTCACTGGTAGGCGCATGATCACTGGCCTATTTTTTCAGCGAGGGAGTCAGAGATATGTAAGCAATGTGGTAGATCTATTATAGGGCTTACCATTATAAATAAAAAAAAAGGCCCACTCTAAATTTGGCCTTGCTATTTTTTTTAAATATATAAATGGGCTAGTTGTGAAATTATTAAAATAGCCGTGTACTTAAAAATTGTGCAACTTTCTTGTTGAAACTTCATTTTTAGTGTCCTTAGTGTCGTTAGATTCCATTTTTTGAGTAAAATCCAATTACTAAGTTATTTTCACTTAATTTAATTTTCATAAAAGTTCCAATTCAAGGATTCAAAATTATAAAATTCATCTTTCTGTTCAATCCAAATTTTCAAAAATATAATAAAATAGGACTTCAAAATTTGATTCGTTACACTCTGTAACTTTTATAGCAGTCGTCGAAGGCTCGCATTGAAGTCCCACCTAACATTACTCGATGCATAAGGTTACTCTTTGGAATCATCAACAAAGATAAGGCAATCAACCCTGCACAGATCAAGGAGGGAGTGCTTGCCGATGTCATTATTGAGCTGCTACTTATGCAAATGACCTATTACAAGTTTTCCAATGGGATCAACTCAAGCACCCTCACATTATCTCTTACATGGGGTATATACAAATATCTACTTCTATAATACTTAAAATTTTATACTATTTTTTCATAATAGGTAATGGCCGATGGAGAGGCATGTTGACAATATGCTGCCAAGGTTCTTCCAGTGCTCCATGGGCAAGGCTTAATGATTCCCTACAATAAGAGGTATGTTTTCTTTTCTTAGTTTTCGTAACAACTTGTTCTACACATAAGAATTATAAATTTTAATTACAGTCCATATGATTATGTATATAAGGCTCATTGGATGATCATTGTTTTGGATGGGCACGGTGGGTAAGCATTCTTCTTTTATTCTTATAGATTGCACGCCCATCCAGCCCTCGTAAAAATCATAAATAAGTAAGCTTTTAATATTTTGATGTATTATGTATAAATTAGTAATTTTTATCCATATTTAATGCATTTGAAATTTAAACTTGTAGATCATGGTTAACATGGACTAATCTGATCGAGATTGTGCAACCACCAGAACTCACTTGGAAGAATGTTAAGGTATGGGAAGTAGTTAATTACTCTATATTATAATCTAAACTTACAATATTACTTATGGTATTTATTAATCCTTTTTGTTTTCTTTCTTGTGCAATGCCCTAGACAGCAATATGAATGAGAGTGAAGGTACTATGTGTTGAGATACATGAGGACCGTAGTACTTGATGGTATTAGTGTCTCCCAATTAAGAAAGTTAAAATAATTGTTATTGGTCACAATATTATTATTTTTCACAATTGTTGATGGATAATATGTCAACTGAATTAAAAGTATTATATTGTAGGGTGTTGTGCTTTTGAATGGGCAAACAAGAAGAGTTACTCCAAATCAAACCTTAACAAAACATGAAGCGAATGATCTAAGTATGTATTGAATTTCAATTAGAACAATTGGAGTAACCTCATGAATGTAAATTACCTTTATCCACAATAAAGTATTCTTTTCATTGATATGCATTTTTCTACTTTTCATTATTTTCATTGAAGTATATACATTTTATGGGATGAATGAGGGGAGCTAGGGCTGTAAATGAAGTGAATGTGGATATGCATGTGTTCTTCTAGTTTTTTATTGATTTCATTAAAGCATATATATTTCACGGGATGATGAATAAGGGCAACTTAGAGTGTAAATGATGTGAATGCAAATAAAGTGAATGTGGAGATTGCGGTGCATGTGGTGTGGTTTCTTTAATTATCAAATCATTTCAAGATGTGAATGTGGCGTGGAAGTGAATGTATGTGTGAATGTGGTGAGGTGTGGTGTGGATGGATGAAGAATTTGAATGTTTTATACACAATGTAGAAGTGAATTTATGTTTATTTTTCATGTATTTAAAGATTGCAAGAACAATGTAACAAGTGGAACATTGAATGTATGCAAAAATCCAAGTAGATTATGATGTAGGAAAAATAAGCAAAAAAGAAAAGAAAAGCACTTTTGAAGTCATTTTGGAAAAGACAACTTCAAAAACAACTTCTTTTGAAGTCGTTCTAGGATAAGCAACTTCAAAGATACTAGTTTTTGTAGTCATTACGTAAAAAACGACTTCAAAAGATTCTATATTTGAAGTCAGTATGGAAAAATGACTTCAAAAGAGGCCATTTTTTAAGTCAATTTTTTACAAAATGACTTAAAAAACTGGTATCTTTGAAGTCGTTTATCCATGAACGACTTCAAAGATGCCTTTTTTAAAGTCATTTTGAAAAAAACGACTTCAGAAACTGCCTCTTTTGAAGTCATTTTTCTAGACCGACTTTAAAAGTTTATTTTTTTGAAGTCATTTTTAGAACGAATTAAAAATGAAGATTTTTAAAAGTGTTTCCTGACCGACTTCTTTTCTTATCGATTTTCTAAGTCGGCTTGATAGAAGTAGCTCTACTTACCGACTTCTATTATTCTTTTTCACCTACTTCAAAAGCCTCCCATGTAGTAGTGATTGCAAGAACTCTAACATAGCCCTCCATGTGTGCAACCATCAAGCCTCCATTCGAACATCACATTAGACACCACATTACATACATCCGTAGCAGAAAAGAGAAAATAACATTTCAGCATAAAGGTTCCAAAGAAACAAAATATCAAGGAAAAATGATGCAACCTAAACTAATAGTGCAACATGATAAAATCATAATAGAAGAAATATCTCAGAAGTTCATCTCTAATTTTCAATAGAATTCCCTACTATAGTAGCCAATTGTTTTATAATGATGACTTTGTGCATTACAAAGATTCTAAGGGGGGGGTCATATGTGTAGAATTTCAGAGACTAAAAGGTCATTTCATAAAGATATACTAGTGATCATACACGCAATAGTCTAGCACTATTTATTTGCTATGGAAAACTTAGCTATTATGACAAGGATTGTGATTGAGTTGCCACTAATGGAAAGCTAAGCCACATTATCTAGTTATCAAATACAAATAACTAGAGTTCTAAACTCTAATTCTTCTTGTAATGGATCAATGAAGTCCATCACAATAGCCACATATTGAGCAGAGAAAATTAGAGATACTTGAGGAATTATGGGAAATCCAATACATTAGTATAGCACTAATTCTCTCTAATGAGAATTGCAAAGCGCTACATTAGCCTAGCACCCAAAACTCAAACATAGAGAAGACATGAAAAATGTAAACCTTCAAATGAACTTTAAAACTAAAACTTAAAATGAAAAGTGAATTAAATACACTAAAGAAAATTAAACCAAAGCAAAGTATACTAAATTAAAAGTAATACATAAGGCTAAATTAAAAAATAAACTAAAATCAAGACAATTACCTTAGAGATTGCTAATGAATCCCTACCCTTAGTTAATGTAGATCTTCCAGATTTTTCCAAATACCAGAAGATTTTCCAAGATGCTTGGAATGCTAGCCAACCAATTAGAACTCTTAATTGAAAGCTAAATACTTCGCACAAAATAGTTGAGCTAACTCTTTGAGTTCAGGTCTACTCAAGTGTACTTGGTACCAAGTGAGCTCCTTGTACTTGTTGTAGTTTGGTATTTTCCTATTATAGTATTGGAATCTTGGAGTTCTAACTTGTTAGGTCAATGTGGGACTAAAATCCCAAGTAGGAAAGGATATAAATGGAAAGAATTTATTCTACTAACAACATCGAGATGCATAATAGTGCAATGCCCAAATATGGGTATGATAATTGCACAATGCTATAATAGTGTAACACAACAATCATATTGCCAGGTTAGGTAAGTTTGTGGAAAGTAATTTAGTTCTTTTGAGTTCTTCATTGGCTGATAGGATTCAAAGTACTTATCATTTGGAAAAGAATTTAAACAAGTAAAATACATAAAAGGTGATCAAAGGTGTGGTAGAACAAATCAGGAATTAATAGGTCATCATTTGATTCTCTTGTAAATTTTGGTGTCTGTAATATTAAAAGAGAGTTCTATCTCTCTTGTTTTCTTAGAAGGAAATTCTAAGTTTTTGTAAAAAGGAAGTACTTGCAGCAAGTACACTATTTATTTGATTGTAGCTAGCACATTGTCAACTGATCAACTAGTGTGTAAAAGCTTGCAAGGTTTTAGTAGAACTTAAAGTAGGGAATACTTTGAGAGAGTGGAAAAGGTGTCAAAGTTTGTTCTCAGAACCACAATTAAAATTTACATGTCTATCATTTTGTGCCTTAGTTTTTCATTTTTAGAACTTCCACTTAAAAAATGGAGCACTTTTTTTAAAGCGTACAAAAGTTTTTAGAACATGATTTGGGCCCAATTCACTCCTCTCTTAGAACCCCACAATCAACATAAACAACAATAAGGGGACAACTAATACCATAAATACTAGGTATATTACATTTATAAACCTACACAATAGCTACCTAATGTCTACATTTGTAGCTCCTCACCTTGCTAGAACATTTTTAATCAAGGGATCAAGTAGTTCACTTTACAACAGCAAATTTCGTTTCCTCCAAGACCTTCATAAACACATCTAAAATAGCCACATCCTTTCTCCCCATCCTAGTATGAGCATTAATCACATTTCTTCCTAGGATTCAATTTTGTGCCTGAAGTTTACACCTTCAACACTCTACTTCCCTTTGGACATGGTAGTGGTGGAGATGTATGCTTGTTATCTAAGACGAAGCTATTCAAGAACTTGCACAAAGACACATAACATTGCTTTACTTTTAAACAAATCAAAATCAATAAACTAAAAAGCCCCACGTTGATCATGCAATTTTTCAAAACCCTACACCAAAGGTCATAATAATAACCACAATTGAACCCAATCTTCACTAAATGGAAGCCAAAAGATGGGTTTCTATGAAATACAAAGAGTGGGAGAGAGGTGAGGGAGATAGATAGAAGAGGGATTCTCTTAAGCACAAAAGAGAGAGAAAGGAGGAATTATATGATGCAACGAGTCTTATCATGGTTGCATCATATGCTTCCTAAAAAGTTGGTGGTAGGTCCACTTATTTCAATATTTTCTATAATTCAAATAGTTCATTTTATTCTCCTCATCCTAAATGGTTGATGTTTATTTACTTTAAACACACTCCTTTCAAGTATACAAGAACAATTTCTATTAAGTTAAGTAAAAAGGAGTTGCCAAACCACAAGGATGAAATATATTTCTACCAAACTACATGAGTTTTGAAATTAAATGAAACTAAAGCTAAAATTAAATTAAATTAAACAAAAGCTAGATAGTTAATAGAAGTTAAGAACTATGATTCCTCCATAAGAATCAAGTTGATATCGCTCATTATTTGAAAATGTATATGAACTAGAAACATTGGCAACAAGCTAGAACTTCTTTTAAGGAAGAGACAAGTACTACTCTAATAGCATGACCTGTCTAGTTTAGCACAAATCATCTACAAACTATAGGAATAACTTATCTAATCCTTGCATAATCCATCCAAGCAAGCATTTTCTCACATATAAAACCCATTCCATAAGCATATTACCTAAACTACAAGTATTAGAATCAAAGCGAAATAAAATAATTAAATCCATTCTTCAAAGAATCTCTTATCATGAAATAGTTCATACATCAACTAAAAAAAAACTATAAAATTGATGAAAAAATACTCACACTCACTTTTGGCTTCTTCCAATCCCTAAACTTGAAGATTATCATGCATGATGGATAATCCATGAGTAATAGTTGACAAACTTTTCATAAGTCTTCACTCCTCTAGGACATTTTAAATTCTTCTCTAGTTCAAGGAGTATCAAGAACAACCTCCTCTTGAAAGTGGGGCATTTTTACTTAAATAGATGGGTTAGCTTTCTTAATTGGTGAGAAACTTTGTTGAAAAACAAGAAACTCTACTTTTTTAAAGTGACATATCCCAGAAGCTTTCATATCTCTCTTCTTCTTCTTTCTTTTCTTTCCTTTTCACCTATGAAGATTTTTCTTTTTATTCTAAAAATGTCCCAAATAACAAGCATTCCAAAATCATGCAAAAACAATTAAATAAGGAAGTTTTGACTTTGTTAAAATTTCTTATTTGGAAAAGAAAAGTGCTTCCTTTTAGAATAATAAGTGAATAGTTTAGAAAAACAATAGGAAACTTACACATCTTAATACTTTCCAATTAAAAAAGTCTACAATCAAGAAATTAGTAGTGAGAGAAGAAAGCTTTTCAAATTAAAAAGATCCGTAATTAGAAACTGTCTAAAATTAGAAAGTGGAGATGTTTTTGCTTTAAAAAGTTTCTACTGACTAGATCTTCACTACTAAGAGGATTGACATTTGGCCAAGATGTGATCTACCTTGGTTGGAATGGAACTTTGGTTTTCTTTAGTGAGGAATCATTTCCCTTGCCTTACCTTAACTCATTATAAGCTACGTAGTTGATTGATCAAAGAGAAATGCTTTAGGCAGCTATGAAGCATGTTCAACTTTCAAAATTCCTTAAGTCCTACTGTATTCTCACAGAAACAAAAGATTGCTAATAGATAACTATTTTGTTATTGTAGAAAAAAATCAGTTCTTCTAATCTTGTTTGGGCTTGGAAAGGTATTTTCTCAATTTCAGAGGTTGAGGAGCCCTACTATATAGCCAAAGAAGTTGTAGAAGATCACCACGTTTCAGGTCAAGACACATAGGGGATTAATTTAGTTGCAAGGATCATGAATCAAGGGAAGGAAAGAATGAGACCAACATAGTGAAGTCACCCCTGACCAAGACCTAGATTGCAACCTATCGCCTCTATTCACATGATCATCTTATGAACCTCTTAATATCTGTGACTATAGCTTGATCCCTGAATCTAATGACTAAGATTGACCTTGCAATAAAAACACATAAATTAGTCCCTTTAAAGCCAAAACTCAAATATCTTATTAATAAATGAATTAATTCTATTTATAACAATTAAACTATTTTAACACCTAATCTAGACTAGAAAATTGATCATAGAGGTATAAACTAATATATAAATGATATTGACTGAATACCCATAAGCCTATATTTTACTAGTCCTTGAGCAAAATAGATGAAAAAAATAAAGAAAATAAAAATTTTAAGTACAATATCCCCTCAAAAACAAACTTTTATTTTCAAAGAATATCATCCACTAATTTTTGCATCAAAGAAATAACTCAGTTTTGATTACTCTTATGTTAATGGTTTCCTTTCTACACTTCATCTTAGAATCACTTGCTCAAATCAATATAATTTTCAAAGCTATGAAGTGTAGACAATTATAGGTATGCAATCCACATCTTTGTGTAGAAGTTTATGCCATGTGTGACCCATTAATTAGAACATTTAGCTTCATAACACAAAATTATACAATTGTATGCATTCATTCTTGAAGTCATCATGATATAGAAATTTGTAATGGTTCTTTTCTCTTCCACTCTATTCAAGAAATAAGTGCACAATGTGCTACTTTAATTTTTGTTTATTTTTTTTATTACATGAAATGTGTAAGATCTAGCTCTCTCAAGCTTTCCATATGGTCCATGAAACAAGTGCTAGGCCAATGACTCTCAATCCAATTTTCTTAAAGCACTAGGTATAGAGACAACCCTCGAGCTTAATAACTCAAACCAAGTAGGCTATAGAAATAAACTAGTCATGTTAGTAGTTATTTCTACCTTTTGACATGAACACTTTATGCTTCCTGAGGTGGAAAAATCTGGTTACTTAGGAAAATGACCATCTTATTTCTCTCATTTTTTTTTTCTTTTTTTCTTTTTGAGCTGATTATAACTAAACCTAGAAGTTCTTAACTAATAACCAAGGTTCAATTTTTATCACAAAAAATTGAGGACAACCAACATATCAAATTTTAAAAAATATGTTTCAACAAAAGTTATCCTATGATGGTTATAGGTGACAACTCATGAGATTGTATTACCTCATTCATCTACTATGTGCAAAGCGGTTTACAAATATTAGTACAAAAATCCAAGATGTTGAAATAGAATTTAAATCATTAAACTTGATTGTTATCATCTCTTGGTTAATTCACTTGCACTTTCTATGTTAAATTGACCTGCTTAAAAATAGAAAAATGTTTCATTGGAATATTTAAAAATTTTGGACAAAGAAATTTCTAATTTTCTTTTTAAAAATGATAAATTTGAAATAAGAATTTTCTTGCCCCAAGCCTAAACTAAGCATTATCTCAATGTGAACAGAAAATATAATATAATGGCTAGAATAAGTAAAGGAGGTCAACGAAAGAAAGAACTTAGAAAGGGGTAACCAAACATAAGAAAAGGATTAGAGAACTCCCTTCCATTCATAGCACAAAATGTGGATCAACCAACTCTACGGATTCAACGATTCCTTTCTTAGTCTCACCTATGCTTTTAGTAACATGTGCAAACCTTTGGCTATTGACCTTGAATGCCCAATTACCACATGGGTTAGAATTCTCAATAGCGCCATGAGGAAAAACGTATGTGACTTGTAAAGGAGCATCTTAGTGAGATTTAAGCTTACCAAGAAAGAAATACCATTTAGAATTATAAAGCCAAATTGTTTGATTAGGTCTAAAGGACTTTTATATATTAGTTTATCATGTTGCATTTTGATCCTGTTTTTGTGTAGTTTAGTATTCTCACAAGCTACATGGTGCATCTCTTCTAACTTATTAAGTTGAAATTTTAATTAGAACTAGCTATTGTAACTAATACATGAATTCTATCAATTCAAAAGCATTCTGATCAGTTCCAAGAAATTGATTAGAGACATTAAAAACACTAAGTTTAACTATCATGTCTTCAAAGGATAGATCCATACCCCTATTCTAAAACTAAGCATGCATTAGTTGTAGCTAGGAAGGGATAATCTAAAATGAGAGCAATTTGATGGTTGAAAATGGAGATGAGTTCCATATCTAAAACAAGAAAATCTACAAAAATAAGAACTTGTCTACACCTACAAAAATGTCCTCTATTACTCCTCTTGATTTGTGCACAGACTTATTAGCTAACTACTAGGTTAGGTTACAAGTTCCCTATGCCTAATGGCTCATACATCAAATATTGCAAAAGATTCACACTAGCTATCTTCCAAATCTAAGATAGCTCTATTAATGGAATGATTCCCAATAACATACAAAATGGTAGGTACTCTGGATCATTACATTTACGTGGGGTGGTGTGCTTCATTGTAGAACTAACCTATTTGGTGAGAAGACCTTCTTAGACACATGGGTCCATGATTTATGCTTTTGAGTGTAAAGGTCTTTCTATAACTAAGCATAGACAAGGACTTGTTAAATGGCCTCTAAGTGTAAAAGGTTTAGTTTGACTTGTTTGAAAGTTCAGGAACATCTTCCATCTTAGTTTTCTTGCTAAATGGTATTTTTGGCTCATATGGTCTTTTTGAACTGGTTTTAGATGTCAACCCTTGACTAGGAGAAGTAACATGATCTCTCTCAACAGTGGTTCTTTTAAACTCTTGTAGTGGTTCCCTCTCTACCCCATCGCTCTCTTGGTTGCCCATGGATTCACCTCCAACCCTATTATCTATTTACTTCCCACTCTTAGGGTTGTGATAGCTTGAACATGCTCATTAAAGGGGGGAAACCACTTATTCTAAATTGACCCTTTCAATTATTTATTTGTTGACTAGGAAGTTTGTCCACCTCTCTCTTATTGATAGCACTAGCTAGTTGGCCAATTTGAGCCTTAAGCTTGGCTATGGAATAAGTGTGAACGTAGAAGCTGAGACATGGGATATTCTGTTAGGCATTCAATACCTCACTCTTAAAAAATTGGAATTCCTAGCTGGTTGAGCAAACTAAGGATTGTTTGGCTGACCTAAGAAGTTAGGCCTAGGGGTTTGATTGGACATTGCCCCTTGGTTTAGTGGACACCACTAGAAATTAAGGTGATTCCTCCACCCATGATTATAAGTATTATAAAAAGGACTATTATGCTCATTCCCTAAGAAGGGTTGAGCTGCATTAATATGCTCCTAGACTAGTTGAAGGTATTGATAGCCAAAGGCACTCTATGATGGTATGGCTAGGACTGAGACAAATGACACATGCACCTTGAGTGGTAGGGGGAGATTGGTGAGTGGAGGTTGTGAGGAAGTCTAGGTTCCTACTAAAATTATCTACCTTGCTAGATAGATCTGTTGTGCATAAAATATCATATAAACCACCCTTTGGTAGCCTACTTTCATTCCTACTCAAATTATTATGTTGTAAAGAATTTTCACTTAAATTTTTAAAAACATCATATGGCTCATTTTCATTTATAATTAGAAAGGCTCCTCACAAATCATGTCACTTAAATTTTCAAACAAATCATGCATCTCATTTTCATTCTTAATTAGAAATACCCCTCGTAACTCACTTCTACAAGATGACAAGTTTGCTCAGTAAGGCCCTCATGGATAGATACACTAATTTCCACTTTATAATTACTTTATGTGGCCACTTTCAAAGAAGTTCCTTTAGATTGTCCCAAATTTTATGAAATTGTTTATCATGTAATTGGGCAAAAGTGGTAATTACTCTTCATGTTTAATTTGTTCTTCTACGAGGAAGTAATTCTTCATGAACATTTGTTGCATGAAGCAGTCTCCATCAAGTGCAACCATTAATGAGAATGGAAGCCTTGTCCTTTAATGAGAAAGGAAACGTGCACATCCTTACTACCTTATCAATGATATTAACTAACTTAAATGTAGTACATATTTCTACAAAGTAGTCTAGGTGCTCATATGCATTTTCACTACTAAACTCATAGAAAGTTGATAACATTTGAAAATATGAAGCTTAATTTTGAATTGTCTATTAGCATTGGTATTGGCAGGCAACCTAATGCAAGAAGCAATATATTCATTAGGAGCATAGTACTCCTAAGTGGCCTAGGAGGGGAAGGGACATTGATAATGGCTCACTCAGCATTATTATCCTCTACCATGTTGATAGGTATATGGGTGTTTGATAAGGGTGGAACTTATCTCCAATTCCTTGGAATATGTTTCGACTCAAGATTGCTAGTTCAAGCATCTACAATAAGGAATGTTGGCCAAGCATACAATATGTAGAAAAAAATAAAGAGGAAAGGGAACAGAATGTACTCACAATGAACATTGCTTCCTAAACTTAGACACCTTGTTCTTCCACCTAGACATCAGCATCTTGCCCTCACTTGGACAATTTCAAGTGCATAGCTTTTAGTCCCCTCAACACCCCAAGATAATTTCCTCTTAAATATGCAAAGAGAACAAAGAAATATAAAAGGCGAGTGCTAAAAAGAAAAGAAAAGAACCTACAAATAATATTATCATAAAAACTCTAAAACACAAAAATCCCAAAAAACCTTAGAGTAAAAGTTTCCAAAATACCCTTAAAAACCTAAAAAAGACTAGTAAGCCTTCAAGCTTCCTAATTCAATGCCCAAATAGTTATTCTAAAGATCATGAAAAGACAACCATTTTGGCATATTATAGGTGCAATACCGATTTTGAACAGAAAGTTATGGCCATTCAAAGTTGACCAATACTACAAAAACTAAAACTACACCGAGAAAAACATTGAAACTAGGAAGAAAATTTTGATAAAAATCTACTTATCATCCCTGGTAATGATGTCAAAAACTTGATGTTTATTTATTTTAAATCTAATTCCTGCAAGTATAAATGATCAGTTTGTATTAGGGCATGGTGTTTGTTTATTTTTCGCAAGTGCACGGGCTATTGTAGTATAGTTTGTCCAAACATAAGTCTATATCATAGGGACTTGACTTTAAAAGTGGAGTATAAATAAAATTTAAATCAACAAAAACTAACATGAATTAAAAATTAACTAACAATGCACTAAAAACTCAAATCTATTGATTAACTAAAAAATACATGATTCTAATTCAAAAGATAGAGAATTAAACAAAATAACAAGCTAAATAAACTTTCCTAACTTGATTTAGCAAAATTCTCCAAATCTAGTCACATCCAAGTCAATCAACCTTTACCAATCATTCAATGATGTTCCAAATTACTGATCCAATGGTTGGATTAAGCAAATCTTCTGAAAAACTGATGATCTAGATCAATGGATTAACTTGATATTTGGATGACTAAGCTTAATTATCAGGACTCAAGTGTAAGATTAGAACCATTAGATCAATTAGGAATTGTATTTTGATGAAGATATTAAAGTTGGTTCAAAATTGAAAGGAAAAAAGAATAAAAAGTAAACTAGTCATGTTGGTTAAAGCTGAACCATTGATTCGATTTAGTTAAAACCAAACAGGAACTAATTTGGAATTATTTGATTTCTTCTGAGGTCAGACAAAACAGGGATAAAGATGAAACTGGAGATATAAATAAGAATCAAAATAGAAGGTTAAAGGGAAAATTTGGAATTTTTCCACTTTTCTAGTTTTAACTAAGAGGGAGAGAAAATTGTAGGGAAGAAGATGACAGTACACAGGAAAAGGGAAAATGAGGGAAATGAGGAGATTTGTGGGAATACCTAAAATGGGTTGTCTTTGTAATAGTGCAAAATTGTGAAAAGAAAGGATTTTTGTGAAAATTTGTGAGAAACAAGGGAGAATTTAAGTGGGGGGAAATGTAAAAAAAAAAAATCATGGTTAGAATGAGGAAATAGTGAAGAACAAAGATGGATACAGGAATATTGAATGGTGAAAGGTGATGGGACTTAGAGAGATGCTGGAAAGGAGAGAACCATAGTAAAAAAAATAAAAGAAGAGAACAAGCAAAAACCGTGATGATCAAGTGAAGTACAAGAGAAAATAAAGAAAAAAACAATTAAAACAAGGAGAAGATGATGACTTGAAATGAAGGAAAAATTATGGTGAAAGAAGGAGAATAACTAGAAACAATTGGAGATAGGTTGGGATGGTGAAGGAATCTGAAGGGACAAGTGATAGTGAGAGGGAGATAATTCGATGATGAACAATGTTTGGTCTTTCTTCCAAGCTTTATATATTATTGGGTTTCCTTCTCTTTTACTAGCTCCCCTCCTTTTATGGTGCTAAGCTTTTACATTCCCCTTTGGTTTGTCCCTTCCACTACTCACTCCCTTCCATGGTGTTATGGTGGTCCCTTTTATTCTCCCTTAATCCCCTTTCCTTCTCTAAATTTAAACTTCTTCAACAGTCCTCTTTCCATCTACAACCCTCTACCTTCTTTCTTCTATGGTTTCTTATCTCCACGGGTTTCCTTTTTCTCTTTTTCAGTTTCCTCTTTTCTTTGTAAAGCTTTGGTTTCCTTTTTCAATTAAAAGCAATTGGAAACTATCCCATTCTTCTTTCTCCTACAGGTTTCCCATTTCTTCTTAGTCTTGAATTAGAAACCATTCCCCTTTGTGGAAACCATCCATTCCTCTTACCTTGTAGTGGTCTTGTGAGGTGAAGGTGATCTGGTATCGATCAGCAAGATCCAAGCCATCCAAGTTCAATCTATAGATCTGCAACATATAAAACTCAATTAGAATCATTTTACCATTCTTTAATCATCTAATCAACTTTGATGATCATCTAGCTTTTAAATTTTGTGAAATAATGGTTAAATGATCTGTTGGGGCTAAAATGCACATTTAATCTAAAACTAAAAATTAAATTATTTAATTAGATTCTAAATTGAGGGTTTTTTAACCAAAATTGAACTCTCAACACACCCCCTACTAGTATTTTGTAAGTCCCGAGCAAAACATGTGAAAAATAATTTTGCAAATATGCAACAAGCCCTTAAACCCCTAGGTTACACTTAATGGATGAGTTAAGTCTCATGAGGGTTTATAGTGAATTTACCCACAAAATTCTAAAAGTCTTTTTTTCAAATCAACTTTTACTTTTGTCTTAGAGAATTATCTTCAATAAATCTATCAATTTTAACATAATAATAAGTTTAAATAATAAATTCAAAACCATACTCAGATGCTAAATACATTCCCATTAAGCTTAGATCTCAAAGTATGTGTGTGTGTGTGTGTGTGTGTGTGTGTGTGTGTGTGTGTGTGTGTGTGTGTGTGTGTGTGTGTACAATCTACATATGTATTCAACTAGGACAAAATATAGGCCTGTGACAAGGTCTAAAAAAAAGGGATATAAAGGATATTCAAAATTCTTCAAAAATAAGTAGAGGTCTTCTACTAAAGTTGACAATTCATCTTTACTTTGTATTAAAGTGAATATTCCTCCATTTTTCTCCATTCTTCATACATACATACATACATACATACATACATACATACATACATACATACATACATACATACATATATACTTTTTCTTTGTTTCTTTTAGAACTTCTGTATCTCTTTGAGGAACAATTATTTTCTTGATATTCACTTTTCTACTTTCATTGCAACTTAAAAGTATTTTTTATTCATCTTTAACTTTTCTTTCAAATAAAATAGGTAATAGATAATGTATACTAGGTTTCTATGGATAAATATGATTTGGGTAATAAAAGAAAAGGCTTATATATGAAGCTCAAATTAGCTAGTTAGTGGTAAAAATACTTTTGAGTATGCTTTAGGTCTCTAGGTTTATAACAAAGATGGATTAGATAATTTCCTAGGTTTCATATAATCTATCAGATAAGAAGAACTTCTAGAATTTTAAAGGTAATAATCTAAGAATTAAAGTAATTAGCCAAATTTAAGAGTTGATGAGATCAATTTAACTTAAGCATTTGAAGAAAATTTTAGAATATTTATAACCTCTCCAAAAGAATTAATGGCTCTAAAACTCACATAGGTTATAGATTTCCAATGAATTTCGTTAGGATCTTTAAGTTATAACTACTTATCAATTTAGACTACATATATGCAATTGTGCATACAGACGTAATTTGAGACTTGGCTTTCATGGAATGCTTTAGAAAATGAGCAAAATAACCAACTAATAATATACAATTCTATTAATAAACTAAAGTTAGCTAGACTATACTTCACAAAACTCAGGTCTCACCATAATGTAGGAACTGACTTAAAAACTCAAAAAAAATTAAATTTTCTTTCAAAAATATCTTATTTTTCATTTTTTTGATTCACTAAAATCAACTAAAAAATAGAATTTGCTAGAATTCTAAACACCCAAACATGAAGGAAACATTGTCCCCAATGTTTAAAAAGTAGGACCAAAAATGAATATTGGTGATGTAGATATCTAAAATACAAAAAACTCATATAAAGGGATTAGATCCACTCAATCCTGATAAACAAGATCATCCAAAGTTGTGGACTCAACTTATAAGTTCTCATATTCTAAGAAAGGCTTTAAACATTGATCATTAAATTTAAAATTATGGCCAGTCCTAGCATCCTCAATCTCGCTTGTCCTATATGAAAAAACTTCTTTAACAATATATGGACCAGTCCATCAAGATCTATGCTTTCATGGAAATAAGTGAACCTAGAATTATAAAGGAGAACCTTCTTGGCTGGAGTAAAGGATTTTCTACAGATATTTTTTTTCATGAAAGACTTTCTTCTATTCTTTATATTTCCCATTACTTTGATATGCTTCCCACATGATTTCCTTCAACTCATTGAGCTAAAGCTTTTCATGTAAGCTTGCTTTATTCATGCTCAAATTAAAGGTTTTTATTGCCCAATAAGCTCTTTGTTCCAATTCTATAAGCAAATGGTATGCCTTACCATATATAATACGATATGGAGACATGCCAATCAAGATTCTGTGTCCATTCTTATAAGCCCATAGCACATTAGTTAGTCTAAGAGACCAATCTTTATGATCAGGGTTAATAGTCTTTTATAAGATTTGTTTTATAACATGATTATATACTTTTACTTGTCTACTTGTTTGTGGGTGATACAGTGTTGCAATTTTATGGGTAATGTTATATTTTTCCATGAATGCTTCAAAGGCTTTGTTGCAAAAGTGTAACGTTATCACTAATAATGGCTCGAGGAGTCCCAATTTTAGAAAAAGTATTTACTTTTAAAATTTTAACAACTATTTTATGATCATCATGCCTACATGGGATAGCCCCAATCCATTTGGACATAGTCTACTTCCAATAAGATATAAATGTTGCCAAAAGAAGGTGGGAATGGTCCTATAAAATCATTGCCCCGATAGTCGAAAACTCATTTACAAAGATAGGTTTGGGAGGCATCATATTTCATATCATTATTCCTCATAATTTTTCACATCACTCACATGATTTATGTAACACGTGTGTCTTTAAATAATGAAGGCCAATAAAAACCACACTACAAAATCTCTGTAGCAATTTTTTGTACAGAAAAATGTCCACCACATGCTTCTGAATGACAGAAGGAGATGACACTACTTTGCTTTATTTCAAGTACATATCTCTTGATTATTTGATCTCATCTAGTACTTAAATAGGTATAGATTATCCAAGAAGTAGTGCTTAACATTGACAAAGAATTTTTGCTTTTCTTGGTTATTCCAATGTTCAAGAATCTTTACTGTGACTAGATAATTTGCAATATTAGCAAACTAGGGAGGATGGGAAACATGAAAATGTTGCTCATCAGGAAAGTGTCTTTGATTGACAACTCATCCAAGGGTTCTGTTAAGATTAGGCGAGACAGTGGTCAACTACAATATTCTCTACTCCTTTTCTATCTTTTATCTCAATGTCAAACTCTTAAAGTGGAATAATCTCTCTAATTAGTCTAAGCTTGGCATCCTTCTTGGAAAGAAGGTACTTAAGGGTAGAATAATCAGTGAATATAACTATTTAGACCTAACCAAGTAAGACATGAACTTATCTAAGGTGAAGACAACTACTAGGAGTTCTTTCTCTGTAATGGAATAGTTCATTTAAGTGCTTTTGAGGGTCCTACTTGAATAGCGGATGACATATGGCTTTTTATCTTTCCTCTATCTTAATACCACTCCTACAGCATAATCACAAGCATCACACATGATTTCAAAGGATAAGCTCCAATTAACTGGTTGCATCATAAGTGCAGTGAAAATTGCACATAAGCTTACGTGAAAGTAGATCATGGAAAGGTAAATGATGCACAAGATTCAAGAAGTATAATAGTCAAGATTTGAGAAGATTAAAACATAAAAAATTAAAAAAAAAAAACTGAACACAAGTATGATTGAGCAAATTTGATTGCTTGTAGTAAAAAGTGTACATGAAAAGTGCGCATGTGCATGGATTTAAAACAATAATGATGCACACTTTCTCAAGCTAAAAACTTAAGCCAAATCAATGATTCAAACTTCTTCAATCACGATCCAATAATCATACTTCAAAACTCTCTAAGATAGCATCCATGATCACCAACGTAGAATTAAGCACTAGAGAGGAAAAAGATGGAATGGAAATCAAGGACCACGTAACTTGATCCAAGGGCTACAATCTCTTCGATATCACTACAAAAGAGTTATGGCCATTGAAGACAAGAATCTAAAGCTTTAAACAATAGGCAAATAAGCAAGGGCAAGGAACATAAAAAAAGGGAAGACAAGGAAAAAAGGAAAAGACTTAAGCAAAGAAACAAGAACACCAACTTCAAAATTAAGTGCAAAACCCAGTAGAAAAGGTATTGAACTTGAAGGAGGCTAGAACAACTTGAATAAGGTTTGAAGGAAGAGAACCATGGGTGAAATCCAAGTGGAGGACCAGCTCAAAAAGGGGGCATGGAACTCCTTAGAATTATGTCTGGGATTCCTATGGGTTTTTATAGATAATGTTGCACTTTTAAAGAAACCTAAGGGGGAAGGAAAGATGAGATAAGATTGGAAAAGGTGGTTGGATAAGATAGGTAACTTAGTAAGGGAATTAGAAGTAGGATTCTAATAAAGTGGGAAACTAGGAAAGTGAGTGGAAGGGGATGAAATTAGAAGGAAAAGAGTAGGACATGAAACCCTAAGATAACTAAGAAGGGGAGGTGCCACTTCTCAAGGGGAATTGCATGGAGTTCCCCCTCGTACAAAGTGTACTCGGTGGAGGGTTAGAAAGAAATAAGAAAGATGAAGGAGAAAGAGGGAAAAGGAGAGAGAAATAAGGAAAGATGGGGAGATAGAGAGAAAAGAAAGATGAAACAAAAAGAAAGATAAAATTTTAGGAACTCTTCTCCCATTGGTCCACCTTAGCATGCTGCCTTCCGATATTTGATATTCATTCAACTTCCTTCTAATTGTCCTCTTGAAAATCACATTTTTTAACATCTATAATTGCTTAAAAATCTTCCTTAATCATGCGACTCCATGTGGAATGGCTAATATGGCTTTATGGCTCACTTTGACTTGGTGGCTAGAGTGGCTTGAGTGCTTGGCTTCATGACTTATTTAGCTTATCACCTTTTATCACGGCTTAAATGGCTTAGGTGGCTTGCATGCACCGCTCTCATGCAAAGCATGATAGAATTGCATGGTTTGTGTGTGGGGCCATTTTAATCACCTTTGGAGCTTCCAATTGCTTTCTTACTTTCCATAGAATAATCTTGAATTCTGATTATGGTTTGAAATGATAAATTTTAGATCCTAGCTATCTCTTTTGATCTTGATCTTCAATTTTTATCTTAATTGATCTTTGTCATTGGATCATCTTTTAAATACCTACAAAAGAGTAAAAATTCTAATTAAATTTTAAAAAATTATGTTTATTCACATACTTACTTTAGATTAGCTTTTGAGCTTACAAAATATCAAACTTTTGAATCATTAGCTCAAAAATGCATGTGTTATGAATTTTCAAAAAACCCTAAAAATAACACTCTAATTTGTAAAACATAGACTATTAATTGGGTATTTTTTATACAAAATTAAATATTTATCAATGACCACTTCACTTCAGTCTTCTTTAGAATTACTTGAGTTGGAGTTACCCATTTGCTCTCACATATGGGATAGATGATTCCTACATCAAGCAACTTAAGGACTTATTCTCTAACCACATCCTTCATATTAGGATTCAACCTTCATTGCAATTAACGCATGGTTTAACATCATCATTTAGATATATTCTAATGGTACAAATTAAAGGGTTATTGTCCTCTATGTCAACAATTGTCCATCCTGTAGCACTTTTATGTTTCTTCAAAGTGTCTATTAACTATTCCTCTTGAGATGTTTCTACTTGGGAGGAAATTATTATAGAAAAAGTATTTTTTTCTCCTAAATAGGAATAATTTTAACATGATGGTAGAGTTTTTAATTCAAGCTTAGGAGGTTCAACTAATGATGGAAGGAAAGTGGACTCCCTCGGTAGACGTTCCTCGAAATTAGGTTTTCATTTTTCATGTCCATAGGGGGTATAGAATCAAGAAGAGCATTAACTTCCTCTATTAATGTGTCCTCATTAAACTCATTAAAGTGGGCTAAATAGGCATTAAGTGGGTCCGATAAGGAAGATGAAAGTAGGTTTTAGCTCAACTAGACCTAATTATACATACATCGAGTACGGTAGTAGATTAACACTATATCCTAAATCAAGAAAATTTTGATTAATCTTATAGTTGCCAATTATACAAGTGACAGTGGAATAACATGGATCATTATATTTTGGTAGTGTTTAAAGAATTGAACAAACTTGTTTGGTTAAAAATTCCTTCTTTTGAACATTTAATCTTCTTTTTATAGTGCAATGATCTTTTAGGAATTTGGCATATGATAGGATATGTTTAATAGCTTTTAAGATTGGTATGTTGATCTTGACTTGTTTAAAAATCTCTAAAATCTCATGCAAGCTTTGGAGCTTGACACAACCTTTGAGGGAATAGAGCATGGATAGGACATGATTCAATAGGTGAAATGGGGTCCCTTTTTTTATATTTTTCTTTATCTTTTATGGGTCTTTCTACTTGATCAATCTTTCACGGCTCATCTATTTCAATTCTTTTACGACCCCTAAGAATGGTAAAAGTCTTAATCTATTCCATAGTAGAGTATGAAGATGCATTAGATGCACTGTCGCCAACTACATGTACACCCTTAGGGTTAACTTATGGTTGACCTGGGAGCTTTTCTTTTTTCATATTTTGCATCATTGGACTCATCATATTTTTCATTTCATTCATAGACTATGTAGCTTATTTTAGTTGAAGTTTTAATTTAGAAGTTTTTCTCTCCTAGCTTTGGATAAGTTGATGCAAATTATCTTCTACAAGTCTTTTGAGTGGGGGCAAGTAAGGTCCAAGAGTAGGAGGTTGGTGGTGGTATGGGAGTGGAGCAAGGTGTCCTTGATATTATTAGTGAGGCTGGTATGGGCCTGGTTGTGAGACATTGGCAGTGGGTCCATTTCTCCAACTAAAATTTGAATGATTTCTGCAGTTGGGATTATAAGTCTCAAAGTATGGGAGGAAAGGTCTTTTATATGTATTTAGAATATTATCTTGATCATGAAGTGCCTATTGGAATGCTGGAATACTAGGACATTCTTGAGTAAGATGTGTGGTACTTTGACATATACTACATACTTGTTCATTCTTTTTAGAGATATTCTTCCCCATTTCTATGCTTCTAATTTGAGTTAGGGATGCAATTTTTGCATTAACATCATCTCTTTTAGACATGGCATACATGCCTCCCTTAGTAGATGTAATGGCAGGCTATGCACTTTTAGCTAGCCATTCCAATACTCTTCCACCTCTTTGGGTTGGTTATTTAGACAATTTTCATTAAACATCATCTCTATGAGTTGACGCATGTTAGAATTAAGTCCCTCATAGAAGAAGTTGACGATGCACTATGGTCTATAACCATGATGTGGGCATGCGAGTAATAACTCTTTGAACCTTTCCCAGCATTGGTAGAATGACTTTTAATCCTTTTTGTTAAAGTTCATTACCTTCCACCTCTTTTGGATTAATATTGTTTTCAATTCTAGTGCACCAACATTCTAAGGAAGAATGACATGAGATGGTGTACTGGTGCGTGCAGGCTGTAGGTAATCTCTTAGAGTTTTTCCATGAAAGTTTTGATAAAAATCATTGTTCCTATGTTCACTCTATTGGTCCTACTCCCTGATGTTATTCCTTCTCTAATCTTTGTTTGGTGGATGATTACTCCTCCTTAGTGGAGGTTGATACTCATCATCCATTTAAGGTGGTTGTCCCTCATTCAAGATAAGTGGAGGACCTTAATCATCTCTAATACTTTCACAGGGTGAGTTACTACTAAATTGTTGATTAGTCATTGATGATGACTGATCAGGTTGTATGTCGTTTTGGTTGTACTTAACTAACCTTCCAACTTTGTTGCCTATCCAAAAGTGAATACAACTACAGACTTTTTTTTCTTTTTCTCTTTTCTAACATGAAAACCTACCCCAAATGATGCAACCTAAATGTTAATGATGAATAATGATAGAGCACACAATTCAAACAACCCTAAGGCTAGCAAGTATATAGTTTGATTCTCTTGAATTTATGTGGGGGAGAAGATTTTAGATTATCCTAATCTAGCACACCTCCTCTCTTTCAGATGTCCCACTGCTTATCAGTTAGATCATAACCTAACCAACTGCTTCACACCCTTCTCAACTAGTTATAAGTAGTCTAAGTTATAGAATGTGCTCGTAGAGCTAGTCATTTAAATACTAGCACAGTCAGTTAAACAAGGATCACTTGAGTGGCAATGGTTAGCCTCCTTCTAAGAGGGTCATACGAACATGTGATTACATCTATGTCTCTTCTAATTGATTTTAAAATAATTTAGAAGATTGGATTATGTGCTTGTGGTGATTATCCTAGGTGGGCCAAGAGATGGTGATTAAATCCATCCTTGATCTTGTAGGGTCGAGTACCCTTACTAATTAATTTTCACTCTCCATGGCAATTTGATCAACATATAAATCACTAAAAATAATAAACGTGCCCTAAAATACAATTAAAAAGTAATAAACTAATGCAAATCCTAAAAATGTGACAAATATGAAATATGTTGTCTATATGTAATTACACTACCAAACAATTATGCAAACCCTAATCTAGGAATTGTAAGGAGTTAGGACTCCTCATGGTAGGGTCTTAGATAAATTCTTCTCCTACAAGGGTCGGTCCATTTAAATTCCACCTCCACTTTTGAGTTACGATAATCCATACTTGACATGTATTATTACAATCCTTTTTAAATGAATTACAATTAATAAAAATTACAACATGTCCTCACTATAATTCATTCAAAGTAAGAATTTGCATATCCTAATTGAGATCCTCATTGATTTCCTTCTGTAATTTCCTATAAAATCAAGAATAGCAATAAGTACCAAATTTCAAGAAATTGAGTGATTATGTGCAATAAATTTTTTTGAAAAATGCACCTAAAAATCCCTAGAATGCTAAATGAATGTAATTCCTAAAAATTTTCAATTTTTTAAAAACTTAATTTTTTGTTTTTAAAAAAAAATTATTAAATTTTATGAAAACTCCATTGTGGGTCTCAAAAATAATGCCAAAAAGTTGTTTTTTTTTTTCTTTTCATAAGTGCACATCTATTATAGTTTGTGCAAGTGCAAGTCGATACCATAGGGACTCAACTTAAAAGTGGAGTTTAAATAAAAATTTAAATTAGAGAAATTTACTGACATCGTACTAAAAACTCATATCTATTGATTGACAAAAAAGTACATGCTTTTGAATTCAAAAGACAGAGAACTAAACAAAATAACAAGCTATATCAACTTTCCTAGCTTGATTGAAACACAATTCTCCAAATTTGGTCGCATCCATATCGATCAACTTTCACTAATCCTTCAATGATGTGCTTGAATACTAATTTAATGGTTGGATTACTCAAATCTTCTGAAAAATTAATGATCTAAAGATCAATGGATTAACTTGAGATTTGAATGGCTTAGATTGAGTGTCTAGACTCCAAATGTAAGATAAGAACCATCATATCACAAATTGTATTTTGGTGAAGATATGAAAGTTTATTTGAAACTAAAAGAGAAAAAGAATAAAAATTAAACAGCTCCTGTTGGTTAAACCTGGACTATTGATTTTGTTAAATTAAAAACAAAATAGGGACTGATTTGGAATTTTATTCAGGTTCTTCTCAAAATAGGACAAAATAGAGAATAGGACAAAATTGGAATAAGTACAAAATAAGGAATATAGCAGGAATTAAAACAAAAGGTTAGAGGGCAATACTAGAATTTTTCCAGTTCTCTAGTTTTAACCGAGTGGGGGAGAAAAATGTAGGGAAGAAGATGATGGCACATAGGGAAAGGGAAAACAAAAGGAATGAGGAGAATTGGGTTTTCTTTGTAAAAATGCATACTTATGAAAAGAAAGGATTTTTATGAAAATCTATGAGAAAGAAAAGAGAATTCAAGTGGGGAAAAAAACACATGAAAAATCATGGTTAGAACGGGAGGAAATAGTGAAGAAACAAAGAAGGATAGGGGAAGATCGAATGGTGAATGGAGATGGGACTAAGGGAGATGTTAGCAGGGAGATAACCACGGTAAAAAAGAAAGAAAGAAGCAAAAACCATGATGATCAAGTGAAAAACACCATGAGAAAACAAAGAAAACGACAGTTAAAAATAGGGGAAGACAATGACTAGAACGAAGGAAAAATTATGGTGAAAGAAGGAGAATGATAGGAAACAATTGGAGATAGGTTGAGATGGTGAAGGAATCTAAAGGGAAAAGTAGTAATGAGAGGGAGAGAAATTGGTGATGAATGGTGTTCAACCCTTCTTCGAAGCTTTCTACTTGGTTTTTCTTCTCTTCTGCTAACTCCCCTCCTTCTATGGTGCTAAGCTTCTATAGTGCCCTTCGGTTTGTCACTACTTCCACCTACTCTCTTCCTTCTATGGTGCTATGGTGGTCTCTTTGATTCTCCCTTGGTCCCTTTTCCTTCTCCAAATTTAAACTTCTTCAATAGTTGTCTTTCCTTCTACCACCCTCTAACTTCTTTCCTCTATGGGTTCTTATCTCCATGGTTTTCCTTTCTCTCTTTTTCACTTTCCTCTTTTCTATGTAAAGCTTCAGTTTCCCTTTTCAATTAGAAACAATAGGCAAACATCCAATTCCTCTTTCTCTTATGGGTTTCCCATTCCTTCAAAATATTCAATTTAAAACCGTTCCCCTTTTTGGAAACCATTCATTTCTCTTACCTTTGTAGTGCTCTTGTGAGGTGAAGATGAACTAGTAGCAATCAATTTGATCAGAGCCATCCAAGTTCAATCTGGTTGATCTGCAACATATAAAACTCAATTGGAATTGTATTTTCCATGCTTTAAACATCTAATGAACTTTGATGATTATCTAGCCATTAAATTTTGCAAATTAATGATTAAATGATCATGGGATTAAAATACATATCTAATCAAAAAATTCAAATTAATTGTTTAGATGATCTAGTTAGATGTTAAATTAAGGATTTTTTTAAACTAAATTTGAACACTCAACACATGTAAAATGGGTTGTCAAACCATAGGGGTGGAATAGATTTTCTACGAAACTAAAAGAATTTTGATGATTGAAGCGAAAACGAAACTAAAGTTAGAAAGGATATAAATTAAATAAAACCTAGATAGTGGTTATGAATTAAGAATCCATTATAAGAATCATGTTAATGTTTCTCATTACTTGAAAATGTGTTTGAATCAGAAGCCTTGGCTACAAGTTAGAGCCTCTTCTATGCAAGGAACAAACACTCTAGTGGCTTGTTTTGTCTATGCTTCAAACAATTTTGTCTTCTCCATATTACCATATCTATGGAGTCAATAATTTTATATGAGGAGCTAAAAACCTACTTGGGAAAGGGAAACACTAGGATCTTCTTTCTTGGAACTTTGACAGGAAGATGAAATGGGATCCGTTGGGAACTCACAAGAAATTATCCAAAGTAGTGAAACTCAATGTTGCCTGATTCTACCAAGTTTGTAGCCTCCCTTTGAGCAACTCTCTCTTCTCTCTCACACACAAAGAAAACCAAAGTCAACTTCAATGCATAGACTATTCCAGGGTAAGTTTCTTCTCTCACTTCCATTTCCCTTATAAAAGTTTCTACTAGATTGGTTTTGAGGCTTTGACGAATGAAGATTCAAGTTGCTTCAAAGAGTTTGAAGTTGGGTTCTTTGGAGGAAAACCAAATTGGGATTTTGGCCAAAGTCAAAATACATTTTTTCTCTCCATTTTTTACTTGAAATGTTCCAGATACTTTTGCTAAATTTGGTATCTCTCTAGTGTCATGAAATTGCTTGATTAATAAAGTTTGAGTAGGTTTTGAATTTGGGTTTTAACGTGAAGTTTAGTTGAGAATGGATTTGGGATGATTCGAATTGGGTTAGAAGGTTGAAAAACTATCCTTTTATGGAGAAGTTAGGTTATGTCTAAGAAAATTCTTGTTAGTTTCATTGGGACAAGGTTAGGAGGATGTAAAGTTGTGTTTTTGGTACACTTGAAGTTAATGTTTTGTTGAAGTTATAGTAGGTCAAAATTCTATAGAACATTTTAATTTTCAATGTTCAGAGTTTGTTGATTTAGAATGGCTGGTGAGATTTTGAAATAAGGGTTTTTGTCCCATGATTTTCTTGAACTTGGAGATTTTAAATAAGTAAATAAAAGAGCCTAATTTAGATTTTGCTGCTACTCGAAATTCTTGATAATGTTTGAATTTGGTTGTTTATAGGTTACACAAATATGAGTTGCATCAAGAAGACAACCCTGTGAGTTCACAATGGATCCCGAGTCTTCTTCCTCTCACGATTCCAACAAAGAAGACATCCCTAGTTTTTATCTTTTCAAATTGTTTTGGTAGGTTTTAGAAATGACTATAATACCCCTAGCCCAAGTCACTAGATTGGCACATGAGGGCATTCATGTGCCATTCCCTTGCTCGATCTAACTAATTGTCAAATGGGCCCTATAATGACACACATATAAAAGTTTAGGCCTTTTGTGAGTTGTTTAGAAATTGGGGCCCTTAAGTGCGATTTTGAGTAAAATTCAATGTACACATCCAAAAAAAGTTCTAAAATTATTTAAACTGTTCTTCAAAGAACATCTTATCATGAAATATTTCATAAATTAGTTTCTAATAAAATTTTTATAAAATTGAATGAGAAACATTCTTTTAGATTATTCTAATCATTAAACTTCAAGACTAGCCATGCATGATGGACAATCCACAGACAATGATTGACATATTCTCCATCAGTTTTCTTCTCCTTTAGAATGTTTTAGAGTTTTCTCTGGTTCAAGGAGTATTGAGAACAATCCTCTCTTGAAATTTATTTTAACTTATACAAATGGGTTAGCTTCCTTTATTTATGAGAAACTTAGTTCAAATGTAAAAGACTCTCCTCTTTTGAAGTGACTTGGCCAAGAAGCTTGCCTATCGCTCTTCTTTCTTTTCTTTTCTTTACTTTTATTTTCACAACACTTTCCTTTTTCTTCTAAAAACATCTCAAATAGCAAGCCTACCAAAATCATGAAAAAAGAGAGTCCAAAAATAAACTTCATTAGTTGGTCAAACTTTTCTATTTGGAAGAGGAAAGTTATTTTCCTTAAGATAATAAGTGAATAGCTAGTAGAAAGGATAGAAACTTGCTCATTTAAGCACTTTCTAATTAGAAAAGTAGTAGTGAAAGAAGAAAAGTTTTCAAATTAAAATATGTCCATGTTTAGAAACTTTCTAAAAATAAAAAGTCGAAGGATTTTTGCTCTTGAGAGTTTCTAATGGCTAGTTCTTTATTGTTGACATGATTATCCTATAGATTTCTTGATATCTAAGGCAAAGTTTGGATCTAATATATCCAGCCACTAAGAATAATCATGCATTAAACATGCATAAATTAGCCAAGTTAAAGCTAAAACACAAATATATTATTTCTAAATGAGTTAATTCTAATTTTTAACAATTACGCTATTTTAACTCCTAATTCATACTAGGAAACAAAACATCACCATCACCATCATCATCAAGACCTTATCCTGATTAGGGGTCAGTCACATGAATCTTGTTCCTCCATTCCACTTTATTAAGAGTCATGGCTTCATTTAGCCCCAAAGTTTTTAATCTTTTCTCACCACTTCTATCCAAGTTCTTTTGGTCCTTCCCCTTGCCCTTTTGCTTCCTTTGAGTTGGATCGTCTTATTCCTAACTGGTGCTATATTTTGGTCTTTGTTGGACATGTCCAAACCATCTAAGTCTAATCTCCCTAATCTTGTTACCTATTAGTGCTACTCGTAAGTTTCCTCTAATGTCGTACCACTCATCCATTTCAACATCTGCATTTTAGCAATGCTCATCTTATGTACATGTTGTTCTTAACTGCCCAACATTCTGATCCATAGAGCATGTCAGCCTTATAGCCATCCTATAGAACTTTTCTTTTAGTTTAAGTGGAACCCTCTAATATCACAAAACTCCAGAGGCGCATCTCCATTTGTTCCAATCCACTTGAATTCTCTGGGTAACCTCCCTTTCAATCTCTCCTCTCGTGAATTATTGATCCTAGGTATGAAAAATCATATCTATTGCATATATCTGAGTTCTTTACTTTTGGATGTTTTGAAGAAAAAAGATAACTAATGTTCTTCTTTTGTGACTTTTCTATGTTTGACCATCTATTTTGTTGCATCAAATTCAAAAATGAAGAATTTAGAGATATGCAACAAATAAGATTTTTCATACATAGACCGTTTAGAATGAGGCAAATAGATGAATGGTTCATGCCACAAACAAAATTGGAGGAAGTGGGCTCCCAACACTTTCAAGGATGCCCATGATGAGATTAGCTGCATATAATGCAAAGAGAGAGAGAGAGAGAGAGAGAGAGAGAGAGAGAGAGAGAGAGAGAGAGAGAGAGAGAGAGAGAGAGAGAGAGAGAGAGAGAGAGAGAGAGAGAGAGAGAGAGTCATGTTATCAATTTATGTAGATTCCTATTAGATTTTCCAAGTCTAGAATAAGAAAGGGGAAAATTCAGGAGGGACACAAAATTTATTTCTTAGTTAATTTTTTTTTAATGTTTTTTAATAGTTAGTCAAATGCCAATTAAGCTAGTCAAAGGACATTAGATGAACAATGTTGAAAAAAAAGCAACTGCATGCTTCCTTCTCATTTTTAGATGGAAGGAATTGAAATGAGTAATTAAGTTGTGATATAATTAATTTAAAAAAATATGTTCTCATGAATAATATAATGTTTGTTATATAAGTTTTTAGTGGAAATGTAGCAATTCACCATCCTTGTTCATGGAATAAAAAATCCATTTATTTATTGGCTAGTTGTCCAAATTGAATAGCCATTTGAATCATTTGAGGACTAGTCTTGTAATGTTGTTCTACTACACCCATAATTGTGATCATTCATATTGTTGGAGCCTTAAATTCCTTCAACTAATAGAGGAATCATAGAAAATTGTTCCCACCCATCGAGAGCTCTTAAGTAAAGAGTGAAAAGAGAGAGTTCTATCATAGAATGAACTATAGGTTTCTATCATAGAATGAACTATAGGTGTAAATGGTCCAATTCTAGTTTGGTTCCATGGGAAATCAGAACTGGATCATTAAGATTTTAGATTTCTTACTAATATACCATTTCGGAGTTCATTTTTTAGTCTAGAAGTCATTTCATCATTTTTAGTTATGCTCCATTTCTTAGGTAGTTGTTAGTTCCAATATACTAGAGAGAAAAATGTAAAATACAAATAATTTAAGAGACTAAAATTTAGTTTACAAATTATTTTTGTTAATTTATTTGCTTACAACTTGGTAATCATGATTTTGTTAGTTATGTGGGCAAGTAAGGAGGAAGGGTGTAACATAAAATACAATAGAAAAGTTAAAAATGTTTATCATGCTAGTACTTGTAGTATAAAGAAGTTAATGATGTCATGAATTTAAAATAGGCAAGCAACTATGCTCCAAAAACAAAGAGTCAACATGAAAAATATTTAAAAGACTAAACTATTTGCTCAAAAGATCTCAAAAGAGACTTCATCATGACAAATCCACTTACGTAAGACTAAGCTTTTGCATAGAAGTATATATCCTACAACAAATAAGGCCATTTCGATATAGAAAATAACATAGAAGCTCTTTAATAGTAGTGTATTATTGGCTTCTTGATATTCAATGATAGAGAAATTGAATGCAATGACTAGATGATTAAGCTTATAATTTTCTATATATGTAATTTGTGCTTATCTTCCTTTCTTAGACAAGAACGACATTGAGAAGAGAGAGAAGCCAAGAGGCCTTAGAAATAGTAAACAATGTAGCCTCAAATCTAATATTGTAGTGACTATTTACATCTACATCCTCTAAACTATGACCTGAGGACTTGATAAATTCATTACCAGTTATAAGGATTTTGAGGTTGTGGAGAAGAGGTTTGGATGCCTATTTGAGGGAAAGAGTGAGAGAGGGACACAGGGTTTCACATAGGTTTTGGGCCTTTTGGGGAACAAAATGGATTTTTTTCTCCCATTTTACATTGTCAACTATTAACATTTACATGTTGATATCTACAAATGAACCACAATGGGCCACTATAAATAAAACCAATCTTAGATACTGACCTCAATATAGAATAAATTAAACATAAAAATAATATAAAAGGGTAATTAATAAGTAATAAATTTTAACTAATATTTTATCTTTATATACACTTAAGTTTAAAATAATACTGGAGTATTTTATTTAAATAATTAAACAGGGCAGCCTCAATGCACGATGCTCCATCATATCAGGGTCAGGAGAAGGGGCAGACCTCAAGGGTCTATAAAATAATAAATTTGATTTAAATAATTAATATTTTTATTCTTGATTATAGTCTAGGTGTCCGAATGTAAAACTTATGTTGTACCACAAGATTTGGTTCTTTAAAATGAAAACCAACATAGTACCATTAGCTCCAGTTAAGGACATCTTTGAGAATTGAAAAGTAAAAAATCCAAAGATCAGGCCAACAAATTGGGTTTTGGTCCATTAATTAGGAACCATGTTCAGGTTTCAATTGTTATAACACCTTGGGTCCCAATAGTACATATATTGTCTGCTTTGGCTGAAGCTTCATGATTTTGCTCTTTTATAAGGAAAATGCATATGTGCTGAGAGGGATACTCTTATAATTAACCCATCTTACTTCTCCCCAGGCAATGTGGGACTAAACTCTCAGGATCACTCGGAGCTTGCTATCCTATAGCTCAACATCCTCTGTGTAGGACTTTCTACCAAGACCACACTCAAGGCTCCTTCTTCCCCTCCTTAGGGAACACATATCCTCACATGCGACTACTCTTTGTGTCCATCGAGCAATCTTGTGTAGTCTAGGCCCACCATCACGAGGGATCTAGTTTTGATACCAATTATAATGACCCAAGTCCCAATAGTACATATATTGTCTGATTTGGCCTAAGCCTCATGGTTTTGCTCTTCCTCGTAGGAAAAACATATTTTTACTAAGAGGGATACCTAAGCCTTATAACTAGCCTAACCTTCTTATCCTCAGACAATGAGAGACTAAACTTTTAGGATCATCCGAAGCCTGTCATCCTGTAGCTTGATATCCTCTCTTCAGGACTGCCCACCTAGACTGCCGTCAAATTTTGGTGGGGGGTCTTGAAAGGAAGATGTCAAGCTACAGGATGACAGGCTTCGAGTGATCTTGAGAGTTTAGTCCCATATCATCTAAGGAGAAGTAAGCTAGGCTTTCCCTATGGGTTCAAAGTATCTCTCAGTGTAGATGTGTTTTCCCTACGGGGAAGGAGAAAACCGTGAGGCTTAAGGCCATAGTGAACAATATCTACATTATTGCAACCTAGGTCATTATAATTGATATTAGAGCCAGTTCCTCTCGTGATTGAGGGCTAGCTACACGTAGTCTATTGCCACAGGATGACACATTTTCCTTACAGGTAAGGAAAAAACTATGAGGCCAAAGGCTAGAGTCGACAATATATGTACTATTGGAACTCGTGTTGTTACAATTGATATCAAGGGCAAATCCTGTTATGGTGGTGAGGCTAGGCCTCGCATGATCGCTTGGTGGACCCAAGAGTAGTCACATGTAAGGATCCATGTTCCTTAAAGGGGGAAGAGGGAGCCTAAAGGGGGTCTTGATAGGTAGCTCTGAAAGAAAGATGTCGAGCTATAGGATGGCAGGTTTTAGATTATCCTTAAAGTTTAATCCCACATCACTTAGGGAGAAGTAAGCTGGGCTGATTATAAGGGTTTAGGATATCTCTTAGTGTAGACACATTTTTCCTAATGGGAAGGAAAAACCATGAGGCCTAAGGCCATAGCAAACAATATCTACACTGTTGGACCTAAGTCATTACAATTGTTGTCAATAGAACTAATTTAAGTTTCAACTTCATTTTAGAAGAATTGTACAGGAAGTAAAAACCGAATCATTAGAATATAGTACCTTTATTAATATATATTTAGGATAAAGAAATTAAAGATAATTTAGTCTTTTTAATGGAATTTCTATAAGAAATTAGCGGCCCTATTTTTATTTATTGCTTACCTTTGTTGTTGATTTCTATTATGCATATGAACTAGTTAAAATGATGAACCTCATGTAGGTTGTTGCCTTCCAAGAGTGTTGGCTTAAGGTGACAAAGTATGCACAACTAGGTTTTTGCCTTCATAATTCACAAAATTAAAAGTTTTTCACAACTTAAAACTTTTTACTTACTTCTGTTTATGTTTCTATTCAAAGTTTGGACACTCTTTTTTTGTTTGAACCCACAACACTAGTTTGATTGTTGGAATTGATTGATTACTTTCATTAGATTTTATGTATTGCGTTTAGTTGGATGATGGCACATCTTAGTTCATTTATACTTAATTGATTAATAATTGCTGTGGAGAATTGTAACATCTTGTTATCATTAGTATTATCAAAGAATGAGTTTCGAGGTCCATGTACAATTAAAGAACTAAACCTTTTTCCATTTGTTCTATCTTTAGATTAGTAATTATTGTGCAGGAGTAATATTGATCTTAAGTAACTATAGAAAAAAAAGAATATATTAAGCGGGTATGCCTAAGAGGCATATAGGTTCTTAAATAATTATCATAGATGATGCTACATTTTCTATAGAACATATCATGTCTAATGAGTATACAACAATAGCCTACATTTTTATAATAGTAATTATTAACATGATTACTTTTATTTTACATAAAAAAATATTTTCGAATTAGTTTAGGGAATCGAAAATTGCACCGAAACGAAACAATTAGGTTTTACTCCCTGACCTAGATTTGAGACGGAAGATTTGTTATTCTCTCTCGAAACTCGGCTTCTTAAAAGCGACACGTACTTCCTACGAAACTAGGAAGAACTCGCTCTCGTTTCACTCTCTTTCCAACTTTGTCGTTTCTCTCTCTTTCTAACTTTCTCGTTCTCTGCGCCGCTCTCTTTCCTATTTAAGCCCGGATAGTAAAAGAAGCAGCAGCAACAGAAGAAGAGAGAGTTAAGAGGGAGAAATGAGGCGCTGCTTGCAGGGCCTATTCGGCAGCCGTTCACTTCTCCCCTTCTCTTTCTCCCATTCTTCTTGCATTTCTCGTTCTACTTTTATTGTTTCTGCTCACACAAAGCGAGAATGGAGAACCTATTCTCGATCTCCTTCTATCTACAAGTGCCATGGCGAATCATCGAAAATCTCTTCCTTTTCTCCTTCATCTGTTTCGGCTTCTTTTGGTAGTGGATTCGTAAGGTGGTATTTGGGCACGATCGAGTCCCGACCCATTCTCGTAAAAAGTGTTACTGCGTCCTTTATTTTTATGACCGCCGATGTTACTTCCCAGGCAAGCCTACGTTTCTTCCTTACGTTCTTCCCCTCCCCCTCCCCCACTCCCCCCTTCTTTTCCTTATTTGTAGAAGCTCTTTGTTTCGTAGCTCCTCTGCATCTCTCTCTCTCTCTGATTGTACATTCTTGCATCAATGCGTGTCTCTTTCAAGGAACATATGATGACGGGTTTTCCCTTGGAGAAGTTTCTGTTTTAGACTAACCAACGTGGATTTGGATTTTTATATGAGTTTTACACACCATAATGTATACTTGCTTGTCACAGATTGCTAGTTAATCACCTTGTATGATTTTGAACTGTATCTGCGGACTTCTTATAACAAATACTTGTACCTCTTCCATGGGCATATAACATTTATATGGTTCGAGTTATCCATGCAGATGCATTTTGTAATTAGATTTTCTAAATAAAACTGTTACATGATTTAACATGTTGAAGAATAAGCTTCTTGTGTGTAAGATTACATGGTAATGAAGCATGGAAAAGTAAATGCATGCTTTCTAGGAAATATATGAATTAACTTTTTACGATCTTTGGCAAAATTTCTGATTCCAGCCAATGTAAAACTTGGATGTTATTTAAATCTCTCACATACTTAAAATGATACCAGGGATTATGAAGCTAGAACTGTATTGATTATTTATGCAGTCGTACCTTACTGATAGCTCATGGCATTTGTCTAATACCCACCTGCTAATTAGGGCATTTGATAACAAAAGCATTCTAAGTTAGATGCTTTAGGTACATGGAGTGTTGAAGCCTCTTACAGAAGAATGCATTGTAATGCAGCAGCAGAAAGTTGTTAAATAAAAGAAGTGCAAAACCTGAAATTCTGGGTGATTGTGGGAGCAATGAAGACTGGATCTTACCTTTAAAGAGAAGTAAAGACCCAATTGTTGACATTTGACTTTTGCCTTCTTAGGCTGGTATTTTGGGATTTACTACCTGTTTTATCTTAAGAATAAAATGTATCATATGGGACAAACTTTAGGAGTTGATTTTAACATGGAACTATCATTAGCTCTAGGGAGATTGAATAAGTCATCTGTGTTTTTTGCTTCATATAGTAAGGTCCTACTCTTGAGGTAGCCTATTGCCATGAAGTTGGCAATCCATGTAAGTATTCATAGTAATCTGTGCCTGTTTTGTAACAGTTCACGTGAAAACTGATTACCACATCTGCTTGCCAATACTCGTATGAAAAAAGCAGTGTTTATTTTGAACTGCTGCCACTACTGGGAAAAACTGGACAAACTGATTTTTGGTTGCGTGGTTACCCAATGTTACTCTAGTCGACATTATGTTTTTTGGGGAAAACAAATTGAAACCACAGTCATATATATTACCAAAATTGCCCCTGCGGATTTGGCAATATACTTGATATTTGCTTGTCCTCTCCATGGTCTCTTTTCTTGTTTCCTGATTTGTTCTGTCACCTGTTGAAGCATAAGATGGATGAATATAAGAGCGGGATCTACTTTACAGAATATCTACAACTTCTTTTCATTTGGTAAGTGAAATATCTATATTTGAAGGACCCTACTGTCAAGAACAAAGCCAAATACCGGCCGAACAAACTTGGCAGAAAGGGTAGTGGGATAGTGATGTTAAGTATTGCTAGTCATAGATGCTTCGCTGCTGATATCATGTAGTCCTCTGTCGCATCCCTACCAAATATGGAGCATACTGACAGTGCCTAGTCTGGGAGACAGTCGACTCAATTCCGAAGATGACTGCACCAATGTTGAATGGCTACTTGGTGCTGATCACCCAGGTGAGATTTGAGTCCCCTTCTATGTGCAAGAAATAAAGTAGCAGGTAAGCAGCCATTTTTAACCGAATCATAGAGCTTAACAAAGATTTTAGCTATCTGTTATCCTGCATTGAGCGACTAACATGTCTGATAACTGCTCCTTGCTTGGATTTTCTTTAGCAGCCCCCATCAATATTTTAGTTTTGCAATTTTACTTTAATCTGACATGTTTAACCACAGAGTGGTAAGAAAGTTTTACTTGCTTCCATCTCTGGAGGACCTCTAGCCCTTAAGGATTCCATACATGCTGGAGTGCTAAGAGCTTGCTTCTTTAATTCTCAACAGTTTGAATTAGATGAACAGATCACGAGGCAGCTACTAATTGAAAAATGTTCACTTGCATCCCTTCAAGACGTGCTTCTGTGTAAATAGTAGATCAGTTATGGAAGCTGTATAGGAGAATATGACCTTTTCTTCTGATATCACAGGGTGTCCTAGGGCAGAACTAATCCCTGCTGATGTTTGCAGCCACCCATGAACCTCACATGTCTGTTTAAGTTCGAAGGTAGGATGTGCACTTGAAAAACATTCACTCCATCCCTTCAAGATGTGCTTTTGTGTAAATAGTAGATCAGTTATGGAAGCTGTATAGGAGAATATGACCTTTTCTTCTGATATCACAGCGTGTCCTAGGGTAGAACTAATCCCTGCTCATGTTTGCAGCCACCCATCAACCTCACATGTCTGCATAAGTTCGAAGGTAGGATGTGCACTTGAGTTTGTGGGGAGAAACCCATGTCTCCAACCAACTTGTGACACCCCGAGTGACTGGAACCTTTACCCTTGAATTTGAGATTCCTCCAAAGATTTCTGGTTTGAGCTAGTTCCACATTTGTGCAAGGATCCAGAAGAGCCTTCTATAACAGAAACATTTACTGCATTGCCTTAAACTTGCATCCAATTTTAGATTGCAATGCAGATTTTATATAAACTTTGATCCAGGTTCTTTTTGGTCTTTCTCTACAGACTCTTAATCTTTTTGATTACATATGAATGTTAATCCGGGTTCTTTTTTTATCTTTTTTTTTTTTTTTTAATGAACTCTTAATCTCTTCGTTACTCTGTATGTGTTTATGTGTGTGTATCTTATTTTTCTTTGTTACTCTTTTACCCTGTGGGGTTCCTTCAGGAGCATTCTACTTATGGAGACACCCTTTCAGCCTATAATTTCATGAATGGCATCTTCAGAATATCTGTTCATAACTATCACGAGTTTTAATCTGGACTTGGCTGCTAAAATTAACTCGTTGTGCCGATGCTTCAAAGTCTAAGTGTGGTAGGTCATTTAAGTGGCTGAAGTACATGATAGAATTTGAGTAGATTTTAACTATAAATTAATTAAACACACTAGAGATGGGCATGCTGACAAATACACACTGTGGTTGTGCCAATAGGAAGCTACCATGGATTTGTACTATCAGGACTCCATCTTAGTTTAAGAATTCTCAATGCTTTCTTTGATCCTTGGTTGGTAAAAAGGTGGATGATAATCTTCATAGAAGGGGAGTTCAGAGATTATATAAAATAGTTTCTGATGCAGTCCTCTTTAACTTTTCTCTTCACTTTGTTCCTTGTCCTGTCTTGGTTACTGTCTGTCTTGGTTACTGTGGGAACTAAAGACATCCAATTGGTCTTTTCACTTTATATTTGCACTTAATTCTCATTGTTATGTCCATTATCGATAAAAAAAAAAAAAACCTCCCTTTCTTAAGTTAGAATTTTCTTCTCATCCACCTTGATTTAGTTGTAACTGAATCTCCTAACAAGTATCAAACTCTCGTTAATTATATCATGTGCATCTATTGGATATGAGAGAGATGGCTCATGAACCCTTTTCGTTTGCTTCAAGTATGATCTTTGAGCCATGGTTATTATGTTTCTTGACTTGTTAGATGCACCACACTAATGTGTTTGAGTACCTTGCTAGGTAGTGAAATATCTTGTTTCAAGAACTCTTTCTGTTACTGTAAATCCAATATTTATAGAACTACCTAATCATCAAAATTCTATTGTTAAAATCTCTAATCGGAAACTAACTATCTGACTGTAAAACTTTGAACAAATTTTGCTGACATTTTTGGGGTCTGATATGACCATTGGTTTCGAGTTATCTTGCCAATGTGAGGTATGAAGTCAAGATATGCAGTTGTGTACTCATGTCCTATTATTTACTTTTGTTGCTTGTACTAATTCTTTTCTTGATCTACCATAATATTTGCACAGACATATATATTACACTTTAAAAGATTTTGATGGTGCATGAAGATTCTATTGAAAAATGTCAAAACTTTTGATTATCATACACCTAGATCTTTTGGGAAAACCAACCGTATGTATGTCTTAGCTGGCTAATTTTGTTTGTAAAATTTTTCATCAGATGATTAC
This sequence comes from Warburgia ugandensis, assembly GCA_035236585.1. Lineage (NCBI taxonomy): Eukaryota > Viridiplantae > Streptophyta > Magnoliopsida > Canellales > Canellaceae > Warburgia > Warburgia ugandensis. Next base: position 57,225,050 of record CP141133.1, read on the forward strand.
AGATACATCTTCAGATTCCATTGACCTGATAAGAATGCTGCGTATGGGTGGATATGCAATGCTTATACTGGGACCCTCGTTACATATGTGGTTCACTTTTATATCAAAAGCTTTGCCAAGGCAGGATTTGCCCAATATTTTGAAGAAACTATTCTTAGGGCAAACTATATATGGACCTATGATGACGGCTGTTTTCTTCTCTGTAAATGCAGGTCTACAAGGTAGAAAACGTGATTCCTATCTCTCCTCAGAGCAATACCTTTTAGTATGAATGTTTATTATTCTTGCATTGCTTTTCATGATTATATGTACTCTTGTTTATAAACTAAAGACTCAAGCAAAGTGCTGTTACTTGTCGTGTGGTAATATGAAAGAGATTTTCGGTTACAAAGAATCTTGATCACTTTGCCCATAAGAAATTGTATAATGGCTGCTTGGATATGTATATTATGATATCATAATGTTGAAAGATTTTCATGTCATATAAACTTCTAGTAAAGATATTTTTTCTTAGTGCAGATTCTTGATATCAACCTCGAGGTTTTCCAGTTCTCTCTATTACAGTTATTAATATTGGTGTCGAAGTAATTTTATGTTATTATAAATGTTATTGCTTTCATGATGATGGGAACCATCATCCTACATTTTTTTTATGTTATGTTATGTTATAGTTTAGTTTACTTGGGATATTTACCACTAAGGGTATTAGGTTTCTTAGTGTATTGTAACTTAAGTAGGGGCAATTTTGTCTTTTTACTAGATTAGGGTTAGATGTCCCCTACTTAAGATATTTTTTCTCTTTAGTGTAAGTAGTTTTTGATGAATAATGAACGGAAATTTTGTTAGACTGGTGGATTCCTCATTTGAGCTTCCATCTTGTAGTCGTGAAGCCGCATTTGGTACAAGGCCAAATCACTTTTGTTTCATTCTGTTCTATAAATCAGTACTTTACTACCTTGTCTTTTAAAGGATGATCTCTGAGCTGCATGTGGTTACGTGATTTTCTTTGGTAATAATCTAAAATTCTTATCCTGCATAAAATTCTTGAACCTTAGATTCGAAGTTTAATCAGGACCATTCGTCAATTAGAGGGACAATCCTAATTGAAACTTCTATCGTACCTTAATCGGTAGAGATCTGGGGCAGTCTGCAAATCTTGTAACTCATTGTAGGCTATTCATGTTAATTAAGACTGATTTTTTGCATGATAAAGTGCTCGTCATAGTTTAATTTATGTTTTCTTATTTAAATTAATTTTGATTTGATCTCAGCATATAGATTAGGTCATTTTGTGCCGTCCTACATCACATGACCATAAAGACCTAGCGTGTAGACTTACTTCTCTATCTAGATAGTCGAAATTGTATCAAGATCCCTTCTCTGTAGTTTCTTGATCTCATCACTAGTCAAAAACATTTTACTCTTTATCTTCAAGTTTGTTCAAGATTGCCTAGATGCAAGCATTAACCTTATAGAAACTTAAGGTTACTTCCATTCAATTAATAAGGCGTAAAGACATGAAGGGGAGCCTTTGGTGCAATGGTAGAGTTGTTGCCATGTGACCTGGAGGTTACGGGTTTGAGACTTAGAAACAGCCTCTTGCAAAAATGTAAGGTAAGGCTGCATACTGTAGACCCTTTGTGGTCTACCACTTCCCCAAATCCTGAATACAGGGGAGCTTTGTGCACTAGGCTGCCCTTTTTAATCTTCTAGTGACAATTTTCATGAATATAACCAAGTGGTACTTCTCTCTGCAGTAATTAGTTACCTGAACTTCCTTATCTGTATAAGATGGGGGATTTCTGATTGGAAGAGCATCCGAGGTGTAGAATTTCAGCTCTTGCCCTAAGATGTTGTTCTCAAGCTGTAACCTTATGGTCAAGTTTCAATTTTCAAAACGAAAAAACCTGTACAAGATACCACTTTGTTAACCCAAGATTATGATGGGAGAAGGGTGGATTAAAACTTAGTCTTGAAATGCAACAAATCAATTTGGAAGACCAAGGATCTTTGGTCATGGGAGAAGGTAGTGATAAAGGACATGCACAAGCTTTCCCATGTGTACACCAGTAAACTAAAATCAGTTGACAGAGAAAGCTATTCAGATGGATCTTTTTCTTGTATCTGCTTCCCTTTTCTATTCTTTTGATCTTTTCTCATCCTTCTTTAGATATAAGAATTATTTTTACATAGTACTAGATCAAGAAGGATAAATGTTAAGTGTCAAATTCAAGGTACTTGTCTCTTCAACTTGGTTGGTTGACATGGAGCCTCTTACTCTTACCGTTGATCAAAGTTCTTGAAGCATTAGGTGCATCTTAGCACTGAATAAGCAGACTAAGTCTCATCTCATGTAAATGAGCCAGCTTCCCAAGTTCCAAAATTGTGTGTACTTCCTCATCTGCTTGAGTCCTTCCATTTGCTCTTCAAGTCCATGGTCTCTTCTTTAATGAATTCATCCTAAACATAAACATAGCCACTTTTGGGTTATGGAAAGGACAAATTTTTCTCTTGTAAGCAGATAGTGTGTAACATGGTCCCTGGCTATGTCTTAGGATTAGAACTCATTCCAATGTTTAAACCAAAAGATATTGTAACACGGTCTGTGGCTGCATCTCAGCAGTGGAACAAGTTGCAGATGTTTAAACCAAGGGACTCGCTTTGTGCATGCATGCCTCATTGATCGGGGAGCTGGTATGTTTGGGATGCAGATCTGCGCTAGTGTTTGCCTTGCCTATCTTGAGGCCTTAAGATTTGAAATTTGTCCATGCTGACTTGAGGGAAGTATTAACACTGTAAGGGGCACAAAGATGTTTTCTTTTCTTCTAGTTTACTTAAGGGACTTTTTCCATTTTGCTTATAATCAAAGTGGTTTTCAAGTGTGAACATTACCTGACAAGAAGCGATTAATAGAGGAAGCTATCAGCAAGAACACCTTACAATTTCTCTTCTTATCTTCACTCTTTTTCTTCTGGTTACATTATAGACATGGAACGTTGAGAAGATTCTGATCTTATAATTTGAAGGGGGTTGGAAATCCATAGGGCAAAGAATGATAGGACTCTTCTTGAGTGCTTGATCACAAAGTTTAGGAAATATGTATCTTCGATTCTTGTCAGGTGATATATAGGCTTGAGTTCTAGAATACGAAGTTCCTTGACATCATTCTCAATGATGTGAATCTAGATTGTGCAATTTCCTTCATTTAGGATCTGAAAAGAGTTAGTTCCTTCTAGACTTTGAGATCTTTCTTGGGCCGTCTTTCTTTAGAAATCAATAGGTATGTGTTTAAATATGAAAGATTGGCAAATGTTTTAGTTGACAGGAGCATAGGAAAGATTAACAATCATTTCTTGCACTGTAGATTTGCTAATGGATTCAGAATGATTTCTTATAGGGTTTTACATGCACTGATCCTTGATGAAAGACTTCATAGCCTCTGTATGGGTGGAGCAGTCCCTTCGGACACAATGGTTAAAGTTGATGGAAGACAACCCCTTTTGATCATTCTGAAGATTTGGTAAGAATGCAAAATAGAGGACAATGTTGTAGAGCTTCTTGTAAGAGGGAGCTTTGCTAGGATGTTAAAGCACTTGATAATCGTTTAAGGAATTTTGGAGTTATTTTGGTACAAGATCTTCATAGCAAGTGATATTTATCATTATAAGGTAGGAAGAGGGCACCATTCAGCATGCCCTTCTTCTGTGCGTGCTATCGAAATGAAGGTTGAACTTTAGGAATTTGTATCAGCCCCCTTTGGTGTTGTTGATAGGGTGTTTGTGTTATAGGGGAAGCAATGAAATTTCCTTAAACTAGTTGATGTCAAGATGGGGCAGAGGCTAGACCTTTACATGCAGAGTGGAGAACCCTTTGAATGCACAATGCATATTGGTGGTGATATGGATGTGACCTTCTCTTTTATTATTAAAGATGCTTACAAAAATGGATTCATGTATCAGGTTTGCCAAAGGTTTTACTTGCTTGATGCCACCTAATGCAAAACCCTTCTCCTTTATTTGAGCTTGGGATTGACTGCAGCGGAGTTAAAATAGGCAAGGGTTGCTAGAGCATTTTGGAAGTGATGCAATGCATTTGATCCCAGGTGCAGCAGGGAATAGGCAAGGACTACGTTCCCTCAGAAGCGACGCGCTGCAGGTGCAATGGAAAGTATGCATGGGTGCTTGCACCGTTCGAGAAGTATATGGGAAAATAGCCTAAGTCAGGAGAATAAGATTAGTACCACATGAAATATATAGGCATATTGATATGCAAGAGTTTGGAATTAGTAGATATGATGAAACACAATAGAGTCAACATGGCTTTTACCTAAGAAAACAAGTGGAAAGGGGCTAAAACTAGAGAAATTGATGGGCATAAGCTATGGTACGTAAGAGAGGACAATAATATAAATTATATAGGGATAGTGGTAGATAAAGAATTAAAGGATTAAGTTTAGACATAAAAAGAACCAGTGATAGAATTATACCAATAAAAGTTGTTCTACGAGAGAAGATCATAAATGTTATAAGTGCATATGCACTACAAGTAGGGTTAGAAGATATAATCAAGAGACAGTTGTGGGAAGATAAGGAGGGAGCCATGCAAGAAATTCCCAACATAGAGGGGATATATATATGATCAAACTTTAATGGTCATGTAGGAAAAGAAAAGCAAGGATATAATAGGGCACATGGAGGGTGTGGTGTTGGAGAAAGAAATGAGATGGGTAAGGCTATCCTTGATTTTGCTTTAGCATATAACCTAGCCACAACAAACACATACTTTAAGAAGAGGAATGAACACTTACTAACCTTTACAAGTGGACCATGTAAAAGCCAAACAGTCTTTTTTCTACTTAAGAATACCTAAAGATCAATGTGTAATGATTGTAAGGTGATACCCGGTGAGAGTCTAACCTCACAACATAGGTTAATGGTTATGGATATCTACATTAAAATATGGAAGAAATGAAATTAACTTAAAAGGAGAGAAGATAGCATCATTTACAAACAAGTTGATGGTAAAAGGAAACCGAAATAATGAAACAGAAGTAAACACCATGTGGACTAATATGGCTGAGTCCATTAAGAAAGTGGCAAAAGATGTCCTACGAATATCTAAAGGTAAAAGGCAACTAGTAAGGGAAATTTGGTGTTGGAATGAAAAAGTACAAAAAGTTATTAAAGAGAAATGTGTGTTTTAAAGCATGGCAGAGGACTAAAAATAATGAAAATTTTGAGCAATATAAGAATGTTAAAAAAGTTGCTAAGAGAGCAGTGAGTAAGGCTAAACTCAAGGAATATGATGATCTCTATAATAGTTAGGATTAGGACAAGGTGAAAAAGATGTATTTAAACTGGCAAAAGTAAGAGAACATGAGAGTAAGGACTTAAACCATGTTAAATGTATTTGAAGAGATGACTAAAGGATACTAGTCAAACACGAGGAGATTAAATAAAGGTAGGAAAGTTACTTTCAAAAATTACTAAATGACAATTACCCTGAGAATGTAGGGATTGAAAGTACCATAAACCCAAATAACCCAAATAACGTTGGACATCATAGATACGACCGTAGGATTAGAATACAGGAAGTTAAAGAGGCCTTGAAAAAGATGAAATCAGGAAAGTTCGTGGGGCCTGATGGTATACTAATAGAGGTTTGGAAATATATGGGAGATATTGGAGTAGTTTGGTTGACAAAGCTATTTAACAAGATTGTAAAATCGAAGAAAATGTCGGATGAATGGAGGAAGAGTTCTATTGCACCAATTTATAAGAATTAAGGAGATATATAGAGTTGCACTAATTATGGGAGGATCAAACTTATGAGCCTTACCATGAAACTTTTTGAAAGAGTGATTGAGAAGATGCTATAGCATGAGACAAGTGTATAGGAGAACTAGTTTAGTTTTATGTCTGAGAGATCTATCATGGAAGCTATTTTTCTGTTTAGACAATTGATAGAATATAGGGAAGGACCTCCACATGGTCTTTATTGACTTAGAAAAAGCTTAACATAATTAAGGATATGTATGAGGGAGCATAACAAAAGTTAGGACCACTAATGGAGAGCTTTGATTTTTCTAGCACTATAGGTTTGCACCAAGGATCGGCATTGAACCCGTACCTTTTTACGTTGTTATGGATGAGTTAACAAAACATTTGCACGAGGAGATCCTATAGTGCATGTTATTTGCAGATGATATAGTTTTGATGGACAAGACAAGGGAGGGCGTAAACACAAAGCTAGAGTTATAGAGAGATGCATTAGAATCTAAAGGATTTGAAATTAGTTGAACTAAGACATAGTATATGCAATGCAATTTTAGCAACGAGAGGAGTGGGAGTGGAGTACCAATAGAGATTGATAACCAAGAAGTCCCCCTTAAAGAATACTTTCGATACTTGGGATTGATAATTCATGAGAGCGGAGAGATTGATAGGGAGGTTACCCAGAGAATCCAAGTGCATTGGTACAAATGGAGAAGCACCTCTAGAGTTTTGTGTACTTGGCGAGTTCTACTCAAACTGAAAAGAAAATTCTATTGGATGGCTGTAAGGCCTGCCATGCTTTATAGATTAGAATGTTGGGCAATTAAGGAACAACATGTACATTGAGCGTCGGCAAAATGCGGATGTTGAGATGTTTGAGTGCCAAGACAAGATAGAATTAGAAATTAAAATACTAGAGGAAACTTAGGATTACCACCAATAGGTAACAAGATGAGGGAGATTAGACTTAGATGGTTTGGACATGTCCGCTGGAGATTGAAAACAGCACTGGTTAGGAGTGAGGTGATCCAAGTAGAAGGTTCTAAAAGGGCAAGGGGAAGGCCCATAAGAATGTGGATAAAAGAAGTGAGAAAAGGTTTAAAATCTTTGGGACTAAATGAAGCCATGACACTTAATAGAGGCAAATGGTGGAACAAGATTCATATGATGACCCCTAATCAAGATAAGGTCTTGATGATGATGATGAGTTTGGAAATAGATTGGCTATAGATGGTGCATCCAAAGCTGAGTTTACTGTGAGTGATCTCTGTTTCTCTTGAAAATTTTATCTTAATTTTAGTAATATCCAGCTTTGAAAAATAAAGTTAGATCTTAGTCAACTTTCTAAAAGGTCAGGAGCCTTGGAAAATTTTGATTGCCTATCTGCTCCTTGCCCTGAGCTCATTTCAATAAATGTATAACATTGTGTAAAAGGATATTCTTTAAGTTCAGTCGCATGGTGCTGAAGATAAAAATCCAATTATGCAGAATAGCCATCTACGTAGGAAACAATGCTAAGCTAGTAATGGAGAGAGGATGAGTGTGAATTGCCATCTACGAGAAAACTATCTTAAGCTCAATATTTACAGAATTCATAACCCCAACATCAGAGCATTGAAAATCATTCGAGCTCCTATACATATAGGTGCCCTTCTGAAACACCTTTGGGTCTAAATAACAATAAAAAGCTTTCTTGCTTCTGTTTATCATGAAAAGCTCATTAAAGCTAATTACAATGCTAAAGTAATGAAGTAGAATCTTCCAGCAGCTTAGCTGCCTTGGACCAACTAGTTCCTGACCGAGCTATTTGACTCCTGATTGTGAATGTTCATAAATCAGATCTGTATTTGTAGCTTGACTGCAGAGTTGCATTTTGCATGCCCAGTTCTAGGTCCTTATCCATGGCAGAGTGCTTTTGCTAACATGTTTCCATGCAAGGGCATGCATGTTTTTGTTTTTGTTTTTTCCTGCATTTCGTTTCTATCAGTATTGAATACATTTCTGAATGTGGTTAATGCCATCACCGTCTTGTACTGCCTTCTATATTTTCTATTTTCTTATCATGTTTCATTTTGCCTTCCCAACGTTTGCTGAGATAGTTGCTGTGTCCTTTATTATATGTTCATGTAAACTGCTGTGGTTTATGCCTTGAAAGTTAATCAACAACTGATATGGTGTGAAAAAGTCAAATTAACAGCTGATGTGTTATCATTTATCAAATGAAAAAACAACGCTAGTGGATTGAACTTTGATATACTTTTATGCCATATTTTGATACTGTTTCTGGGTTTTGTTATGTGGAAATCTAGATGCATGCCAAACTGGACAGTAGTCTCATCTTTATTGCGACATTTAAGTTGATTAATATTATATTCTATAAATAATTCAATTAACATTGTTGATACACTGAAGTGCATGCCAATTGTGCATCTTATCAAGCATGTTTGCCTCCAAAATTATTTGCTTAGGCTAGATGCACTATTATGTTTGTTTACCAAGTGGTAATGTCTTTGATGACATGTTCAAACACAGGTGAAAACAGTGCTGATATTGTTGCCAGGTTGAAGCGAGACATGATTCCTACAATGACAAACGGGCTTCTGTACTGGCCTATCTGTGATTTCATTACATTCAAATTCATTCCCGTCCATTTACAGGTAATATTCTAAGATATCTCCTTTTAACTAATATGTGATCTGTGGGGTTATTGATGGTTTCTTCTTGGTAATACATCTTGCAGCCGTTGATGTGCAATTCATTTTCCTTCTTTTGGACAATTTACCTTACATACATGGCAAGCATGGAGACCGTAGGCATGGATGACAGCACAACTGATTAATGTTTACCAATTTCAGTTTTTCGCCGTTTTCTAGTGTGCTATCCTGTTGCTGATGTTGGTCCTATAGAAATCTCCTTTCAGCTCTCTTTTCAGGATTGCACAGGGAGTGTTATCTAAACTGCTGTAAATATATGTGAGTAGAGAGTGTGGATCAACTTGCTTTTTGTTTCCATTCATTTCCATTTATTGCATCCTTGGGAAGACATACTTGTGGAACGATGGCAGTGGATTCGGTGCAAATACTGTCGTATGGAAATAACATTCTCTGTTGCCAAATTAGAAATCGTTGTAGAGTTAACGATAAGCCGTTTATTTTCTATTTATTTTTTTCTTCACCGGCCAAAATGAGTAATTGTATTCGTGGATACCTTTTTTTCTTTTTCGTACCAGAAAAATGTTTGGAGTCCACTATCCAATTGCACGTACAAGTTTGTCTTCTCAAAACATGTTATTTTACGCTTTCTTTGTTTAATCTATACTACCATATTAAGCGAATACCCCGCCTACTTTTAAGGAGGGCATTGAATCCCACCAACAATTGTTTATATCTAAATGGGTGCTTGTGGAAGTGGCTCAAGAGTGCGTTTCAACGTCTACCATTAATTAAAAGAAAAAGAAAAAGAAGGTTTCTAGCTCAATGCATTTTACACCAAATTAAATTTTGTTTCAATTATCTTAACCAGTTTAAATTAAGCACGTGACTTTCTCTTCTCTCTCTCTCCATTTAGTTATCTACTTGCTTTTAACGAATAGAAAAATAAAAATAAAATCAACGTTAACTGAGGTTAGGACCTAAAGAGAAAATATCGGAGAGAATGTAAGGTAGAGAGAGAGAGAGTTAGTTACTCTCCATTCTCCATTTAGTTATCTACTTGCTTGCTTTTAACGAATAGAAAAATAAAAATAAAATCAATGTTAACTGAGGTTAGGACCTAAATGAAAGAGAGTGCAAAACATCGAAGGAGAAGATGACGATGATGAAGAAATGGAAAAGACATACCCAAAAGAGATAATATCGGAGAGAATGTAAGGTAATGCTTCTACATAAAATTATTATTAGACATTCCAATTCAAATAGATCATTTTCTTTTATCACTTTTACTATAAATCTTTCTTTGTCTTTTTTCTTTTTTGGGTTATTACCTCTGATCTCTGTCTCTCTGACATAATAACAAAACAAAAAAGAAAAGAAAGAGAGAAAGAAAGATTTATATTAAAACTGATAAAAAAAATGATCTATTCGAATAGGAATGTCTAATAATAATCTAGTTGGGTATATGAAAAATTGCATACCGTGTATGCAAATGAATTTTTTTCCTAACATTCAATTCTTTTTAGCAAAAACTACAGAAACAGTACTCAAACCGGACCCATACCTCAAATGCTAAAATTAGTGGTGCTTGAGATGAGATGAATTAGACCCTATCACTCTTATTGTTTTTTCATCCTCTGTTAGTGATGCTTGAGATGAGTTAGATGAAATAATCTTAACTTAACTTACAGTAGAGTTGTATTCAGTCATCTCGCTTCATCTAAATTGGTTATTTCAACCCACGTGAATTCATCTCAAACTAGATCTTATATAATTTCATCCCACCTTATCATTTCATCTAAAAAACTAAAAACTATATTGGGCAGTTGTTGTAATCCCGACAACATCAGAAAGGCCCCTTTTCATCAAACCAGCTGGTTGAACGTGTGAAAAATTAAGTTCACGTACGGCAGGATTAGTTGAGTGCTTTATCACGCATGATAGGTCACACCACGACAGCTTCCTTCATGCATTTGACAAGTTGCTGATTAGAGAGAGGAACCCACATGGAAAATTGGCCGACTAGGCTCCTTTAGCGTCTAAGAAGACAAAGGAAAGCAGGCCCCACATTTCACCTAGTTGATAAGAATCAGCTGAAATGAATTCCCTCTGTGGGTGTTTCGTATCATTATCCTAGACCTAAGAAGATTCCACTAGCGTCGGCCTATATCCAAGGACGCCCAGAAAGGTACCATGCAAAAAGAAATTTGATGTGCCCTAAAGCTACTTGCTACCATCAATTTCCCAACATCATTCATTGGTGAAAAGAGACTCTTCCTTACCAAACAGAGAAATAGCCAGGGCCACCTCTTTATCGATGTTTCAATGATGAAGAAAACCTATCAGGATTTCTGAATTGATATTGCGCTCTCTTGCTTCACAATGGCACTCCTCACTTCCTTCAAACCTCGATAAATTATAGTCGTACTACATTAATACCCTCAGTAAACCTATAAGAAAACATACTTCCAATTTTCAATAAGAGTCTAATCATTACATGATTCATGTCCATAGAGAGGAAAAACGATAATAAAGCAAAGCTTTATTTCAAGACCGAGATAATCTTAGTACAAGCCTTCAAAGAGACCACCAAGTGGTGTTACATGTTCGGTCCATCTGGACCACATACCCAGGCCATGAAAGGCACTCCACATGTCGGGAGGAAAACTTGGTTGGCGATCCGGTGGCAAACGCTAAGATTTGGAAGATATGGCTGGAATCTCCACCGTCCTTAGTTCATGATTTATTTATAACGTTTTCTTATAGGCTATTTAAGTTAAACCATGCTAAAATAATGCAAATTAAAGTCTCCCATATCATGTCATTCACTGAGATTTTTAGATAAAATAATACTTATTAAGTTTGTGGGAAAAATTTCCACTACTAGTTCATCAAGGTTTAACTTTATTGATAATCTCTCGAGAATTATATCATCCTTTAGTGGGCTTTAGTTTTTGCAATTAGCCCCTACACTTTGGTCTGCACTTCCGCTTTAATTTGTTCATAAGTAGGTGATGGAAGCCATGACTTTTGACCGATCAGTGGGAGCGATTTGATCATTTAACTGCCCCTTCTTCTTAAACCAAAAGCCTATTGCAGAAAGCAAGAAAACTTCAGCTGGTCAGCAATCTTCAAAGTCTCTACTATGGCAACCTAGATCTAGGTTTTTGTCCAAATATTTGATTACCCTTAAAATAATATCTAAGAATTATAGAACTTTTGTCATTGCAAAAATCCAAAAGACCATGAAAATGGTTCCCCCAATAATTGACAGTACTTGAAATTTACCTACAATCATAAGTACTACAGAATTCAAGAAAGAGAAAGGAAACAAAGTTAGATGCAGAGAGATGGGTTACCAATTTTTCTGTAAAATCTCCAAGCATGACTTTGAAATGTAAACTTTATGCTCAGACTTTGCTTTACTACCCACTTTTTAGACAGAGGTGAAAAGGTCTACATTTCATTTGCAGTTGTTTAGAAAGCAAAAGAAACTCAAAAAATTCCAATTCTCGGTTTTACATTTCTACCTTAAAAACATAACGTAAGTGGGAAACTGGTAATACAGACATACAAAGCACATAAGAGAATAACCTCTCTCTCTCTCTTTTTTTCTTTTTTTTTTCTTATAAATAATTGTAAAGCTTTGATTCTATATGCTTGTACAAGTCCACAATCACTATATGAGATGAACTTGGGATTGATAAATAGAAATTGGCCTTAGGTGTAATAGGACTCCCAATTACTATGCACGATTGTCTATTGAGGTATACCTTGAACAACAAATTTTGTCGTTTATTCAGTCTTATGACGATTGCCAGGACCTTGCTTGCCCGAGCACAGAGGTTGAATGTTGCCGAGAAATCCGGTTTTCTTCCTTTCTGCTACGGTTAAAGGGGGCAGCTGAAATGACCAAATTGTCTGAAAAATAGTCGCGGCTTCCATCACTGAGGCTTACAGATACACTGATTTCAATTTCGGGGGCAACTTATGAACAAACTAAAGTGGAAGAGCTACTAAATCAGGGCCAAGTGCAAACTGGAGTCTAGCCTTATTTAATGGCAACAAAGCATCTAGGTGACTGAGGTTTGAGGTTGTGGATGCGTGTGTACATGTCTAACATTAAAAAAAGGTCCTCTAATAGCAAACAATAAAAGATAGGAAAATAATAATATGAGGCTCTTTAATCGGGCCTCAAAGTGAGGCTCTCTCTCAGCACACCACACACATGTCGCATTTATCCTAGTTAACTGCCTTTGATCAGTAAAATGCACAAACCAGTTACTCGAGTTAAATAGAACAGATGTCGTCTTGAGGCAGGGCCTCACTTTGAGGCTTAGTCAAAGAGCCTGAGGATATTATTTAGTGCAATTCCAAAAGTACAAATGAAAAAGATGAATGGTATAAAAGGAAAATAAGAATTTCAGGGTCATACCCTTATCTCTTGCTAATATTGTGAAGGGCTTTACGGCAACCCTAGATAAAAAGAAGCCCCCATATTCTGGAGATATAAATGATAAAACAAGGGCCATCAGGCATTCTCCTTTATTCCGTGGACAACCTGTCTCTGGTTAGCTTGCTACCAACCCCCCGAAACCTATCGACCTAGAGTTCTTTGTGGCATGAATTTAGGAAAAAATGTGTGGGGAAACCCCAAAATATAGCTTAAGTTTAATCGGCTTAAAATTACTCTGCACAAGTAATGAAGTTGAGGAGAATGCCCTACTTTATAATTTTGGTCTTTTTGTTCACAAGACGAGTGACAATTTTAACCTGACATACTGAAAATTCAAATTTGACCAAAATATTTAGCAAAACCCAGCGCAAAACTTTCTCAAGTTTTGAACTGAAGTGAATTGTCATATAGAAAACAAAAAATACAAATAATTGAACAAACATGTTTATAGCATGCATGACTTCACTCCAATTCCTTAATGCCAAATTGTTTCCTCTTTCTATAGCCTTATGATACTACAGGACAGAGACTTTATCATGATGTAACGAATCCGACGAACCTCTCTTTACTGAATGAGACTTTATTTAGATCTAAATAATCAGCCAAAGAGCTCCTTCTCCAAATTTGGAGAGACAAGGAAAACATCAACCTGTGCATTATCTCCTATACTGTGGCCTTCACCTTTATAACATGGTGATTAGATTAACAGGGAATGGCAGGTGCCCGGATTACAGTAATTATTTGAGCATACGAATTTACCTGTTTAATATGGACCATGCATATTATCTTTCAGCCATTTTCAAGGTGTTGGCTTGGTAGCTAAGACCGTATGATCAAAATGACTCTTGCATTATAAACTTCAATCACTGACAAAATTAATGGTCCAGATAGGTGACATGATCCATTGGATGGCACGACAGGGATAACAAACAGGCACGACCATGAAATTTAGGGCAGCTGGCCCACTAGATCAATGACCATGATCACTGTCTACATGTGCAATGTGAGCCATAGATAACAACTCATAAATTGTCCTGATTCAACCTCTTTGGGCTTACAGGAGTTGGATAGACCCCAAATAAGGACAAAGGGAACCCAATAAAGAGCTGTTTGGTCTGAGAATAGCGGAGATCTTATGATTACCGACTTTATTGTGGTTGAGCAATTAAAACTCAAACACATATCCTGTGTAACCCTGGCGTTGTAGGGACAAACCCAAGCCCGGGAGTAATTTAGACCCACTTTGGTTGGTTCAGAAGTGTGGGGCCCTGACAAAGAGATGAGAATTGAGCAAGTATTTGTGTGGCCTAAGATATTTGAAGTGTAACCACCTAAGCATCAGCAATGAGACTATTCCTACTTGCCACCGCCAGTGGCTAGGACGAATTGGATGATTCTTTTGGGGCACGGCCTGTCTAAGACAGGCATCAGAGCAGATAATCATGGACCCACCCTGTACTTTCTATACAATCCCTATCATAAACTGCGATCTACTCAAATATTATCATTTGCTTGCAATTATTTCATGATATAGCTTGTCCAACCATTTCTCCTAAATCCGGAAATATGTCAAGACAAGTACATTCTGATTTAAAGCATTTCTCATGTTCAATGTCAATGGTAGTAATTTTGCTTAGTATGCATTGATTCCATTCATTTCCACGTCACAAATTACAGGCTTTTTAGCATATATAGTACGGGGCAGCAGATAACTTGGTTTGAAATTTACAACTAACCGGCCTTCACAACTGCTTGTGCAAGAAAACACAAGGCAATTGTGTAGCCTAGCTTTCTCCTTAATTCAGGTGGTCCCTACGCAACAAATGAAATGTTAGGTCGAAGATGTTTACTATGGACTCTCATCTGACTAAGGTGAATATAGGGCCTTCAATGAACTTGATCGAGGGCCATCAACTTGAGCCGGGACCCATGTCGATCATAGACTCAAATAGGTCCAAATGGCACATAGGTCTGGCCCATTGACAGCAAACTAGTGATTCCGATCATCAACAGAACTACCTGAAATGGTAGTCCAAAACCCGACTTCAGTAATGGTAAAGGTCTCGTTTCGTGCCACACATTTTCATGTGGTCAGACATTTTGGGTGCCATAGATTAAAAGAAGTTGATGCTGAAAGGTACGACTGTTAGCAGAGTTTCTTTGGATTCTAGTCCATTTGGTACCCAGTAGAGAGAGCTGAGGGTTACACTCTACTACTGTGAGGATTGATTTTCATACTTGGAGTCATCCATAAAGAGGGAAGAAGAAAAGACTGGTTTCTTGCTTCCCCACAAACCTTGACAGGGAAAAGAACAGCGTCTGAAGCACCTTCCACTTTCTATTATTCTTCTTTCGTTCTTTTTCGTCTTCAAATTGATGGAGACTGGCTGCAGACAAAGAAGATAAGCTTTTCCGATTACAGCCATGGTGGACGTTGATAAGGAAGCTATACCACCAATAGCTCTTAACATGTCAACTAAGAAGAAACAGCTATTCTCCACTGCCATGAAAAGAACCAGTGATTGGTTTGTTGCTTATCTTTACCATTTTATTCTTGTATTGCAAGTCCTTTTTTTTTTTTTTTTTTTCTTTTTTGTGGGGTTTTCTTTTAGAGTTCTGTGGCCAAATTATCTGAATTATGCATGTATGGAATACTTTCAGCTAGAAAGGTCAAAATTAAGTTGGTATCTCGAATTTTGACAGGATTTTCTCCCAGGAGATTCCTAGTGATGTTACAGTTCAAGCTGGGGGTGCTTCCTTCTCTCTGCACAAGGTAAACTGCCTTTCCTTCTAGGCGATTTTGCTGTTTTAGTTTCTGTGGTTAATAGTGGAAAGTCTGTACTGCAAAAGCCAACCCACAAGGAAACATTCAATAAATGAATTGTTACCGTCAGTGATGAGCACAGCAGCAATCATTGATTAAGTCCTACTTCTAGTTTTTGATATTAGTCAGGAACCCCTGAGCATGGCTATGGAGTAACTGCCTAGCATGTATTTCGTACAATAGACTGGAAGCAGACCTAGTTTTAGTTATTTAATGTTCCAGTACCATTTTTGTTCTTTTTTTTTGTAGTGGCTCATGTTCCAGTACATTGATCTTAATAAGAAATAAAGTGCTCCGACTCATGGTCATTTTGTTAAGTGAATTAGAAAATCTCTGATGGACTGATAAATTCATTACAGTTTCCTTTGGTCTCGAAGTGTGGATACATAAGAAAGTTGGTCTCAGAAGCAAAAGACGCGGATCTTTCTTTCATTGAAATCCCAGATGTTCCCGGTGGAACAGAAGCATTTGAATTGGCTGCGAAATTCTGTTATGGGATAAACTTTGAGATCAGCGTAGAGAACATTGCCATGCTCAGGTGCGCAGCAGAATATCTGGAAATGACTGAGGACTATGCAGTTGGGAACCTCGTCGGTCGAACAGAGGCCTACTTAAATGAAGTAGCATTGAAGAGCCTCTCAGGAGCAGTTTCAGTACTGCATTCATCAGAGAACCTCCTTCCAATGGCAGAGAAGATAAATTTAGTTGGCAGATGCATCGATGCGGTAGCATATATTGCCTGCAGGGAAAGCCAGTTTAGTTCATGGGGCAGGCTTGAGGGTACCCAAGAGGCCATGAACTCTTTGCCATCAAATCCCAAAGCCATTGTGGACTGGTGGGCAGAGGATTTAACAGTTCTGAGAATTGACATGTTCCAACGAGTTCTTATAGCCATGAAGGCCAGGGGCTTTAAGCAGTATGCATTGGAACCTGTACTTATGCTCTATGCACAGAAATCTCTGCGAGGTTTGGTGAGAAACCACCCTAACAGAAACTGCTTCTATTGCTATTGTCTGTTTTTAATTTGAAATCTTGATGCAGGAAATAATTGGAAGCAGAAGAAAGAAAATTGAGCCAAAACAAGAACATGAGAAACGAGTTGTGCTGGAAACAATTGTAAGTCTTCTGCCAAGGGAGAAGAACACAATGTCAGTTAGCTTCCTTTCTAAGCTTCTAAGAGCAGCAATATATCTGGAGACTACAATTGCTTGTAGGCTTGATTTAGAAAAGAGGATGGGTCTACAACTTGCACAGGCAGTTTTGGATGATCTATTGATTCCTTCATTTTCCTTTACGGGTGATACATTGTTCGATGTGGATACCGTCCAGAGGATCTTGATGAATCATCTTGATCATGAAACAGAAGATAGTGGCTCATACTTCAAGACAGATGATGGTTATGTGTCTTGTGGTGAAATAGAGCGGGTAGGAAAGCTTATGGAGAGTTACCTGGCCGAAATTGCATCTGATCCAAACTTAACCATTTCAAAGTTTATTAGCCTTGCTGAATTGGTTCCAGAACAAGCAAGGGTGAGTGAAGATGGCATGTACAGAGCGATAGACATATACCTAAAGGTAAAATTGATGAATTTTTTCTCTTCATTTTCTTTTTCTTGTGACAATTCCCTTGATATTATCTGAAACTCGATTCTAGTATGTCAATTTGCATTTGTTATCATCTTGTTTTATGTTCGGTGCACTTGTCCCTATTTCTGTTTAAAATCTGCTTATTGAATTCAGAAATGTATATTGATTTTTAACAAATGGCAAGTACTAGTGCCATGCTTTCCATCACAGAATTCTTAATCTATCATTCTCATAGCTCTGTATGTTTTAACTCATCATTTTGGCATAATTATTGCTGTCATGCATCCAGTTCTCCATAAGTGCTTCTCCACTCAATAAGCTCAACAGTTACAAAAACATAGCGCTCATGGATCCATGTTGATGCATTACCTAGTCTTAAATGGGTGTTATTCATATCAGTTTCCCTTCCTGATCTTATCCTCTTCATTGATGTTACAGGCCCATTCCTCTCTTACTGATATGGAGAGGAAACAGGTTTGCAGTTTGATGGACTGCCAGAAGCTATCACGAGAAGCCTGCGCTCATGCAGCTCAGAATGATAGGCTCCCTGTCCAGACTGTTGTTCAGGTGCTTTACTATGAGCAACAACGTCTTCGAGATGCAATGAATGGATCAGTTGTTGCAGGAGATTCTCATTCACTACCTCAAAAGAAAAATTCCCGTTCTACTGATTCTCTTCCTGCAACAGATGAGCTCTCAAAATTACGTAGGGAGAATGAAGATCTTAAACTAGAAGTGGTGAGAATGCAGATGAGGTTAAGAGAACTCGAGAGACCTGCAATAAACAGTCCATCTGCAGATAAGCCTCCACTGCCAAAGAAATCACTTATCAACTCTGTGTCCAGAAAACTTGGGCGACTGTACCCCTTTGTAAGAGCTGATGGATTCAGGGCTTCGGATGGCAAAGGGCGACTGAAGCCTGGCAAAGATCGACGGCATTCAATATCTTGAATTATCTATTGGTACACATGAGAGCATAAACTGCTCAAGCTACAGGAGCTCAACGTATAGAACATATCCACTCTCTATTGTACCTATGGTAGTTGAAGTAATCTAGTAATACTTTCCCCATCTATTTACCTCACTTACATAAATATCATTATCAATTTGTCTGTCCAATATCTTCTAGGAAACGCTCAATATTCAAATTGGATGAGAGAGATATCGTGGCTTTTATATTCCTGTATGTATGAAAGAGAAATGTCCTTAACTTTCTTATTATTGGACTGTTTGTTCCAAATTGGAAATCCTTCTGATCCCTTTTCCCCTTATAATCAAATTGCGGTTTTGTGTTTTGTAAAATGGTTGGATAATAAAAAATAATTGCAAAATAAATTGATAATGACAGTTGTTCGAAACAGTACTTGGTTTGACCAACCACCATAGATTTCTCAGGACAATGACCAATCAATATCCCAGTGAATAAATGCGATAATTATAGGATGATGAAGAAAACTTGCTTCCCATTTGCACACTTAACATTCAGGACGCAGCTTCCATTGATTTGGATCCTTTCCAGGTGCTGTTCCAATTTTTGCAGTCCCCAGTTATAAGTTGCTAGTATGTTTTTGTTTCCTGATTTAACATAATAAGTCTGTTTAACGACAATTGTAGTCATTGGATAATTGTTTTTACCTTAAATGGACAAAGATTGATTCAATTTTATCTCAGAGCCATTAACCTGTAGAGAAGTGTAAATTTTCACATCAATCTTGTGCAGCAAAAGTACGCGATATCTCGCACTCCTTTGAGAAATTATGGCTTACTTTTGAAGAGGTGAGAGACTTCTCATCCGTGGCAATAAACACAGGCCTAAAACATGCAGCATTGGATGGTAAAATGTAACAAGAATCATGTGAACTGTCAAATCCACCCACAGAAGGCATCTTGCAACTTTTAGAATTGGTTAATGCTCATGGGTCACTGCCTAACATCTACCCAGGGGTAAAAACAGGCAGTAACATGTCTGCATGGAGAGCAGATGCAGTTACCAGTATGTTACCAGAAAGAGTACGTTTGAACAGGTTACTGTCTGTTCTGCACCTAGAAAAGTTCAAGGATCCTGCAGTCCATTTTTTTACCTTAACATCATTTATGCACTCTAGTACGTGTACCACAAGACGCTTCAATCTTCCTACAAAGTCGAGTGTCTCAATAATAGGGCAATTATAGGCAGTTAAGTGGATTCTTATTCTCAATAATGTATTACGCTTCTGGTATATATATCTTATCCACTATCCCTAAGTTGTATCTCTAATTCATGTAGTTTTTGTGCTAGTGTGCATCTTGGATCATGCAAGAAATTTCTTGTGTTTCTCCTGCAAAACTGCATGTGAAACTTCATCCATTCCACTGATTCTACACCTTAGGATCCCGCCGCTGATATCTGTTTTCGTTTAATGTTGCCTTAACTTCTAGAAGTGTAAACTCTGTCTTTTGCATTATGCAGCTGCTTCTTGTTAAAGAGATCTTTAAAACCCTTTCTGCTACAGAAAATCCGTACACAGATAATCTCTTGTGATTCCATCACACTATTATGTTCCCATTTACATTCATACCATTCAAAAATCATCCTGTGGCAGACCCAAGATGAAAATCTCCGATACGGTTCATGAGCCTGATAGAGTCATGGAATTGCAAAAGAAGCCATCATTCATTATACAGTTCAAAGACATCATATGTAGTCAGAAAAATCACTCTGTCCTTCTCAGAGATATCGAAAAAGAAGTGTGGGTTTTGTTCAGAAATGGAATTTCATGGCTGTCGTTGAAAAATACCCTACAATTTTCAAAGTCAGCGGTGGAAACAGAGCACCCATATATGTAAAGCTTAAGGAAATGGCAGAAGCAATATGTTACATGCCGACTGTTTGCTTTAACTATGAGGCAGTAAAAAAGGAGAAGCTAATAAGAGTAGTCTGGTTTTTTCTCATCCCTTCCTCATACCCTTCTTTCAGTTGAACTACAAGAAGAAAATCAGAATTTCCTACAAACTAGGCCTGCACTTGCCCGTCGTTTAGTTACAGCAACTTAAGTGGTTGATGTGCTAGGTGGAACACGTCATTTAGTTACTACAACTGAAGGAGCCAAGGTGCCAGGTGGAACTGGCTTGTGTGGCTGGTGCAATATATTCTTGCTGGTGACGATTCTCGGGAAAGTGGTGGAAGGGGCCAAAGTGCTTGCAGAAAGTGGCTTGCATGATCGGTGTAGGGATTATGTTCTTGCTGGTGGCCGATTATTAAGGAAGTGGTGGAAGTGGCCGGAGTGCATGTCAAAAATAGCTTGCGTGACTATTAGCAGAGATTATGCACATAACGATAGCTTTCTTGTTGAAAGAGCATGGTCCTCAATGTTGAATGTTGGGTAGGCAGTTTTTAGTGCAATTGTTTTGTTTCGATGGAGGAGATTCCATCCTAATGAATTAAAACCATCCGAAAAACTTGTGAACCACATTTGCAGAGGTGGACGTCAAGCACCGTGTATGGAACTGCCATGAGAGTGGATGAAATTCCATCGGCAGGTTTTGGAAGTGCTATCAAGTGCATGTCCTTGGCGCCCAGAAGGACTTGAGTTGACTTACGTGGAAGACATTGTGAATTTTAGAATTTGATGGTAGTTGAAGTTGATACACAACTAGATCTGCTTTTTGTATGATTTGGTATGGCCAGTAGAATCGTAGAGCAAGTTTGATGGATCACCTGAATTGAATAGTAATATGTCAATATGATTGTAGACGCAAATAGACTCGATTGCGAACATTGAAACTATGCTCTTGCTGGCCTTTATCGGACGGCTACTTCATGCGATGTTGGGCTGCTATGAGCTTGTCTTTGGAGAGAGAGAGTCATCCCGATTATGCAATGTCCAACACCTTGCACGTAGCAGGAACATATGACAAAACTCGCAGGGGGTGGAACACCATAAAGGGCTTGATAAGGACTTAAACCTGTGGCTAATTGTGTGTATTTGTATTGCATCAATATTTGGCCAAGGTAAACCATCTGCTCAAGCTAGAAGGCTTTAGACCTACAAAACAATGAAGGTAAGTTTCAACTATGCTATTTAGTACTTCTGTCTGGCCATACGTCTAGATGTAGAAGACATTTTTAGATAGACTCCTTAAGTTTGAATAATTCTTTCCAAAAATCACTTGTGAAGAGTCGATCCCTATATGAAACGATGTATTTTGGCAATCCATATAGTTTAAATATTTGAGAATGGAAGAGGATGGCTATGGTTTTGGCTATGAACGGATGTGTGAGGGCAAGAAAGTGCATAGTTGGTCTACCACAAAATAAATGGTCATGTATCCATTTGATTTTGGGAGACCTTTAATAAAATACATTAAAATATCTTGCCAAATTTGTGAAGGAATTAGAATTGGTTGGAGAAGTCCATATGATTTGGCTGAAGGGGTCTTCATCTCTTGGCATGTGGTGCACTTTTAAACAAACTGGCAAACAAATGTTTGTTGCTGCAACAAGGAAAAATCTCATAATATCTACCTTAGTGTTTGGTGATAACCCAAGTATTCTCCTATGGGCTTTAGTGCAAAGAAGTTACAATGTCCTCTAGGATTAATGATTTTTCTGGAAGCATCAATCATCCCCTAAAAAATAGCAAACCATCACGTTCAACATTATTCAAAGGGTCGAGTTTTCCAATATGAAAATTTTAGAAAGTTATTGATATGCCAAGTTGTCTTTAATGAGGTTATGTAGCTTGTCTAACCACTTTGGAATGACTAGTGATAAACCTTGGTAAGATGCTCATGAGAGAGAATTAGCTGCTTGGTTGTGAATGCCTTCTTGTACTCGATTTTAAAGTCATTATCAAGTAGCTTAGTGATTCAATGTTGTTGCTGGGGTGTCCCCACATTTTACTCCCATAAGAATTTCAATGCTTGCTGATATGTGCTGATGAGGAAGGGGTGATCAGTATATACGGTCTCCACTATTGTAAGACAAAGACTAATGCAAGCAACTCTTTTTATAAGTGGATAGTTACAATTGTTTTCCATGTATGGCCTTGCCAAGATAAAAATTTGGTAGTGCTAAAACCCCCATGGTGAATGTGGTAGATGACTCCACTATCTAATAGAAATTATTTTTCTTTAACATAGCTGTAAGTGTCCACCAAGATTCCATAACTTTTGATGAACTTTTGGTGATAACCTACAAATCCGAGAAACACATGCAATCCCTTGAGAGAGTTTGGTTTGGGCCAGTCTTGACTGCACTCAATTTGTGGATGATATTCTATGCCCAAGATAATCTATGAAACCAACCACAAACCAACATTTGGATTCCTTCGCACAAAGCTTGTGGGCCCTCAATAGTTCAAGGATGCTTCTAATGTGAGAGAGGTGGGTGGTGAGGTTAGGGCTATAAATAAGAATTCATAAAAAGAAGAGTTCAAACTTACAAAGTTAAGTATTGAACACATCGTTCATTATGGATTGGAAGGTGGCCAATATATTTGACAAGCCAAAATGGTGTAACCAAGAACTCATCATGGCCTTCGTGGGCCCGGAAAGCAGTTTTGTGAGTGTCAGAAGGGTGGATACTAATTTGTTATAACTAGACCCAAGATCTAATTTTGCAAAGACTATGGACCCATGCAATTCATCAAACAAGTCATTTAGATGGGGAATGGGGTAACTCTCATTGATGGTTACCATGTTGAGAGTGCAAAAATCAATACATAGGCACCATTGTACCATCATTTTTCTTAACTAACAAAACTAGAGGCAAATAAGGGCTTTGGTTTGGGCATATGATTCCATATCAAAGCATGCAAGAAACTTGCTCTTTGATTTCATTTTTTTGGAAATGGGTATACCTATATGGGCAAATATTTATTGGTGAAGTTGTATCTAGGGGAATCTTGTGGTTATTAAATTGGGGTAGGGGTAGGCCATGTGGGGTGTCAAAGACATTTGTAAATTCGGCTAGGAGTGGATACAGGTTGGGAAGCACTTCGTGCATGTCAGTTGGAGTGAGTCCTGTAATTATCTGAAAGAAAAAATCCCCAAGTTAGATGAGTGAGCACACTAGAGAGAAGTGATAAACATGGCTTTTGATCTCCATTTAGAGAAACCCTATGTTCGTTATTGATAAACTGCATCTTGAAAATTTCAAAATCTTAAGTGATGGGAATTAGTTATTGAAGTCAAGAGATGCCTAAGATGGCATCATAACCTAGTAATGGCAAAAAGAAAAAATCAATGGAAACTATTGTGCTTTGTAAGTTTAGCAGGACTAGTTTACATTGTCCTTCACTTTTTATGACCTCATCATTTACCACCATGACATTGAGTTAGACATTCTTGTCAGTTCAAAGTCCTACTTTGTTGGCAACAGTCAGATTAAGAAGGTTCTTGGTGCTAATTATATCTACCAAAACTATGAGACCTTCATAAAATAAGGAGGATGGACCTGCATAGTTTGGGCTTAGTAGATGCTAGTAATGGCATGTAGGGATATGGATGGGCTGCTAAAGAATCTTCATTAGGGTCCAAATCCATATTGGGACCCTCTTCATTTACTTGGTTCAAATCCAACATAGACAAAATTGATGTTGACACTTGTGATTAGGCACAAATTGCTCATCGCAATTAAAGCACAGATTTTTATCTGTGTTCTTTCATTTCTACAAATGTCAATTTTTTGATAATAAGGGTAGATTGGATATTTTTGTTTGGAGTAGGACCTACTAGTGGTTTTGTTACTAGAAAGTTGGTGGGCTGGCTAGTGGGACTTCTTTCTTTCTTTCTTTTTTTCCTGGAGGAGAGCTAGGCCAATTGCCTCTATTAGGGTGTTCGGTCGGAGGTGATGGAGTGTTTACTGGATGTTGTCCCTATGTTTGGTAATGAAAGTTTGGGTCAAAAGATGTTCATTGAGCCCATCGACATTGTCAGCAAGGGCCTTCAATTGGTCTTGGTAGGTACAACAGTGGATGTTTGTCGTAATATGGTAGGAGCACCACTTGGATTGTCAGATTCAGTGAGCTTGAATCTTTTTTCCAATGCCTCAACAAATTGAACCCAATAGTCTAATTTCCTTGCATATAATAAGTGCTTGTAATAGTGAAGGGCTTTGTCCTTGAATGAAAAAGAAGCATATACAACTTGTTGATTAGGAAGAATTTTCTATAGTAAAAATTTTCTTAGATTTAAGGATCCATCCTGTTGGGTCCATATTACCATCTTAATTTTAGGAGGTCAATCTTAGGTGCCTTATCACTCAAGGAAGATATCTAGTTGGTGGAAGAAGAAGCTCTGGCATGAGAAGGCTGAATTGTATGTGATACCAATTTGGATTGAGATAAGCCTTGAACCTAGGTGGATAAAGCTGTCAACTTCTCCACGACCCCGTGCATTAAGTGTTCAAGATTTTCAGATTTCTAAAGGACATGGATAAAGGCATCATTGTGATGGGATACGATTTCAAAAATATCCTTGAGTTTCTAGTTTGGGTGGTTGAAAGATGATGGGTTCTAATTCCCCATGGGATATGATGGCTTTGATACCAATTATTCTATGTTGATAATTTTCTTTGACTAAAAGAGAGTAGAATAGGAGAAGACAGTAAGAGTAGTCTGGTTTTTTCCCATTCCTTTTTCATACCCTGCTTTTAGTTTAAATATAAGAAGAAAATTAGAATTTCCTACAAACTAGGAGTGCACTTGCACGTCATTTAGTTACAAAAACTGAAGTGGTCGATGTGCTGGGTGGAACAACTCATTTAATTATTGCAAATAAAGCAGCCAAGGTGTTGAGTGGAAGTGGCTTGCACAGCTGGTGCATGGATTATGTTCTTGTTGGTGACATGATTCTTGAAGAAAGTGGTGGAAGTGACCAAAGTGCTTGAGGAAGTGGCTTGTGTGGTCGGTGCAAAAATTATGGTCTTGTTGATGACTGGTTTTTGAGGAAGGTGGTTATGTGGCTGAAGAGTTTGGCAGAAGTGGCTTGTGTGGTTGGTGCAGGGATTATGCACATAACATAGTAAGTGAGTGAAGAAGGCCTTGTTCGTAAATTGAAGGAACTAATTTTGGTTCGGAATTTGAGGAAGTTGTTATAATGTTCATGGACTATCAAACCCTTGTGGAGAATATTGAATTCATCCAATCTGAATACACTTTGCCTAGAAATTTTAAGAACTGCTTGATATCAAATTACCCACAATTTTTTTTTAGTGAAAGTATTTAAGGAAAGGCTTATCTTCATTTTGAAAGTTGGGCTTCTTTTGTGATGACCCGAGTTTTCATATGCATTTTTAAATGCAAAACTAATTCCTAATGCAGAATCGATCCCTATTTGAAAACACTTTTATAGAAACAATGCAATGCAGTAAAAAAATCTTTTATTTTAAATTCATTTGAAAACCCCAAGTTTTATGTACTTCTAAGAGAATAATTTTTTATTATAAAAAACTAAGACATACATATATGCATCTAAGATCTAGCTAGTCATAGCTCACAGTCCAACTATAATAATTACATATATATGTCCAAAGAATAAGTCATATACTTACATTTCTACTTGTCTTTATCTTCACTCACTTGACCGTAACGCTAACATTTCCTAATACTTCTTCTAATCTTGCTGGAGCTAATCTGTAAAAATAATATTTGGTTGAGTATTTAACATACTCAGTAGGTGATCTGATATTACTAATTTAAAAACACGACATGCAACATACATAATTTTAAGAAGGATTTTTCAGGCAATAAAATCATGCAATTCATTTTGTGTACATGTAGGTATTCATGCATAAATCATTCTCTCATTTCAAATGATAGAATTTTTAACAAAATTAATAATTCAATAATTTAAAGATTATCAAATTCTTAAAGTAGTAATCGATCAAACCAGATGATAGAATCTCAACCCTATGGTAGATATCATGCACGTGGGTATCATGGCGAACACATCAAGCTGACTGGTCATGAGTACTCATCTAAGACCATCTCAATGCACCATGTATGGCAATACCAAAATTGAAATCATGGGGCCCACTATGCTCACGGCTAGACCTATCTGAAATCTTGTGTCTCTGGTATCTAGAGAGCCTCTCATAACCTCTGTGGTGACTATGGATATGTCCTCAAAAAAGGTATTGTGAACACCTCCAATGGTCATCCCATTACCATAATAGTCGAGGAAGGGACAGGTGCTACTTTGGGCAATGATACCTACCACCTTTGGTGGTCAGAGGCTAGGAGGCCAACCCAGTACATAAACAACCACTTAGCATAGTGCCCACCAGGCTCATTAGTCCGAAAAAGAGATATACATATAATCCAAATCTCAATCATCATAGATCATACAATTTATGCAACTTATTTCAAAACATGCAGGCAATGCATATATAAAACAATCCTTGGAAGATGTAAGCAATAGCATTCAAAATAATGAATCATGAGAACAATCCACATGCTTATTATAAAAATATCATATCTCAATATCATTTCCAAAAGCATACTAAACACAAAAATAGATTCAAGTAAATCATTTAGATTTTGGAATGCAGTTTGAAACTTAGTAGCATTAGACTACCTACCTTAAGGATGTCACTTAGTTCGTGTTTTTCTTCAATTTGAATTGTAGATCTCCTTCAACGTCTTTGTGGGGTCTTGGATATAATTTAAGGATAAGAATTCAAGTATTATTTCTTAATCTCTAGTGATCATCAGTCAGATTTACAGATCAATAGTCTAGATCATCTATCTATACTCCGATCCTATCCATCAATGGTTAGATCTATGATCCAACGATGGACTTCCTTAATTCAGGGTTGATCTAGATATCTAAATCTTCTAAGTCATACAATGGATCATTTCTTAGGGTTTGATCATCTTTGATCTTATAGATTTATGAAATTTTCATAGTTTTTAGATCATGATCAAGTAAAATTTCCGCTCATCCTAAATTTTATTATATAATTAGGTTCACATCATCAAGACTAATATAACTGACCTTTTTGATCATAAATCAAACTTGTATAGCCCTCAAAATTAGAGATTTTGTGTTTCAGATCAGTTTAATGGTCCAAATTGAAATTCTTGATCTAGAACACAAAAAGAATGAGGTCATCAGTGGTGCTGGCTGTTGTCAAAGAAGGTGACCAAAGTGACAGTCGCCGGTAACATTTTTTTACATTAGATTGACTCCTAATGAAAAGTTTTTATAGATCAAGCTCTTACCTTTATTCCTATCAATTTTGGAGTTGATCCACATTCATTTGATGCAAAAAAATATGGAATTTTCCAGCGGACCGTGATTGAAAAATCCAAAGTGGCCGATTTAGAATATTTGCTTGATCACCAAAATAGTATGCTTCGATTGGAACATTATTAGAGGATTTTGATCCTCTTTTCACAAGGAATCCAACGGTGGTGTTTGATCTTTCATCCACCGCCGTTTTGGTGACTGTCATCGTGATCTACATCATGACTGTGTTCATTGTCACCGAAAAAGTGGAGAATAAGTGGCCGGAGAAGATGGAGAAGAAGAGGGAGAGGGAGTTCTACGATGGGGAAAAGAGGGGAAGAAGGGGATTTATAGGTGATAAGGGTAGTGATGCATGCCGGCATCTCCAACATCATGGACTCTTATCCCTGCACCATAGAATAAGACTAGAGTAGAGCGGCACCTGCCATCTTTCCGATGCCGATGCAGAGACATGGTGCAGATGCAGAGATGGAGGAGGTGTTGGTATCAAAATGGCCCCTTGCGTTTTCTAGTTCTTTTTCATTTTTGAAATGTATTTTCATATTATTTAGGAAATTATCAAAATACCCTTCAACTTCAAACTCCCATAACTTTTTCATTTGAACTCTGTTTTTAGTGTTGTTTATGTTGTTGGATTTCATTTTTTTAGTAGAATCTAAGTATGAGATTTTTATATATATATATATATATAAAATTTGATCTCTATAAAATATCACTTCTAAGATTCAAAATTTATCAAACTTTCATTTTCCTCTTCAATCCACTTTTCCAAAATAGGACTTAAAAATTTGGGTAGTTACATCTTTAGCTATGGCTGTCCACAAAGGAAATCAGAATTGGAAAGGGGATTGAATTTTGCTGGTCCACAAAAGGAGCCAATTTCAAATGATGGTAACTTCTCTGGACCTTTTGCCTTTTGATTGAATTTCCCTCTAAATTTAGGCCCAATATAGAATACCTTGATGATGTTCAAAAATGGTAGAAATTAGCATTTCTTTCTCCTTGTCTGAGTGTGAGGAGATTTGACCTTGCCAACTGAAAAGCTTGGAAAAGGGTTGTTATAGTGCTTCATGAGTTTTTGAGTTTGATAATGGAAAAGAGGATGGCATCCACACAATTGGACACATTTTATGTGAAGTATTAATTACCATGTGAGTTGTTGTCATGTGTGGTCAAGAAACATGCAATTTTCTACATTACCAATAAAGGTGTTTGAAGCACTGTCTTGCTGAAGGAGACCTATGAGGGCTCTCAGTTGATAGGTAAGTGTCCTCTCTTGAGACACAATGATAGGTTTGTTTGTGGCACTATTTAAAGTGACCTTGATTTGAGTAATGAATGAAACTTATCACAGTTCAATACCTAAGAATGAAAACTTAAATAGACAAAAATGCTTATACAAAGTTATTGTGATATGGAGCTATGTCACTTCTTCACTTTTAATTGCCTACTAATGTTTAGCTTAATTAGTACTTGATATTCTATGTGATGAGCCTAAGGAAATACCCTTAGGGAGTGTTGTAAGTCTCATCCTAATTTTGAAGGTGAAAAGGGGAAAAAGTAAGGACCACCAAATCCAAACATTTGGTTTGAATTATTCTCATCTTTTTTATCATTCGTAGACTACCACTTCAGTCTTCCAGTAGATGCTAGTCCGTGTATTGTTGGATTCATGGAACCTAATGGCAATACAATGGTTTTCCTCTATTTTTGTCATGAGGTTGTTGCAAGATTGCCTTTGCAAGGACATTTATTTGACCCCCATGTAGATATCAAAAACCTTTCCCATTGAAATGCATTTTTGAATTACTTAGCAAGTATTTCAAAGCAAGTATGCCTTAAGAATATTGGTATATTCATATGTATGCAGTGTGCTCTTACAAAATTGAAAATTATTTGCTATTGGTTTTTCTTTCATTGTGGAAAAATAGTAGATACAATGAAATGTAGGAGAGTCAACATAACTTGTGTCCAAGAAACCAAGTGGAAAGAAAAATAATAGAAATGGTGTAGGAATAGTATTTGATAAATAATTAAGGGACAAAGTAGTACAAATTAAAAAACTAGTGATAGAATTCTACTAATAAAACTAATTCTAGGAGAGAAGATCATAAATATTATAAGGGCATATGCCCTATAGGTGGAGTTAGAAGATAGAATTAAGCAATAGTTCTCAAAAGATATGGAAGGAGTAGTGTAAGAAATTCCCAGCACAGAGGGGATATTTATTGGAACAAACTTAAATGATCATACAAGAAATAAAAGGAAGGATATGATAGGGTATATGAAGTATATGACATTGGGGGAAGCTATCTTTGATTTTTCTTTGCTATATAACCTAGCTCTAGCAAACACATACTTTTAGAAGAGGTATGAACACTTCTAACTTTTGATGGATGATATAAAAGCCAAATAATTTTTTTTCTACTTTGGAATACTGAAAGATCAATATGCTAAGGATTGTAAGGTGATATGTAATGAGAGTTTAACCACACAACATAAGTTAATGGTTATGTATATTTACATTAAGGATGCAAGAAAGGAAATGAACTTACTAGATGTCCAAAAACTAAGTGGTACAACTTAAAAGAAGAGAAAATAATATCATTTAGAAACAAGTTGATGGTAGAATGAAAGTAGGACAATAAAACATACCATGTGTACTGATATGGCTAAGTTCATAAAAAAAGTGGCAAAAGATATTTTAGGAATATCTAAAAGTAAAAGGTAGCAAGTAAAGGAAACTTGGTGGTGGAGGGAAAAAGTGCAAAGAGTTTTTAAAGAGAAATGGGTGTGTTTTAAAGCATGGTAGTGGACTAGAAATAATGAAAATTTTAAATGGTATAAGAATGCTAAAAAGGTTGTTGAGAGAATAGTGAGTGAGACTAAACTGAAGGCATATGATGATCTCTATAAAGATTAAGGTCATAAGAAGGTGAGAAATATGTTTTTAAACTGTAATAATAAAAGAATAAAAGAGTAAGGACTCAAACCACTTTAAATGCATTAAAAGTGATGATCAAAGGGTACTAGCCAAAGATGACAAGATCCATCAAAAGTAGGAAGGTTACATTAAAAAATTGCTAAATGACAAATATCTAAAGAATGTAAAGATTGAGAGAATCATAAACCCAAACAACATTGGACTACATACGTATGATAGTAGCATTAGGATATTTGAAGTAAAAGAGGCCTTGAAAAAGATGAATGTAAGAAAGGCGTTGCGATGCGATGGTATACCAATAGAGTTTGGAAGTATATGAGAGATACTAGAGTAGTTTGGCTAACAAAGTTGTTTAGCAAAATTGTAGAATTGAAGAAAATTCCAGATGAACGGAGGAAAAGCTCTATCATACTAATTTATAATAATAAAGTAGACATATAGAGTTACACAAATTATTGTGGAATCAAACTTGTGAGCTACACCAAGAAACTTTGGGAAAGAGTGATTATGAAGAGGGTACAACATGAAATGAATGTATTAGAAAACCAAATTAGTTTCGTGCATAGGAGATCCACCATGGAAGCTATTTCCTACTTAGACAATTGATAGAGAAATATAGGGAGGAGGAAGGACTTCCACATGGTCTTTATTAACTTACAAATAGCTTATGATAGGGTCCCTAGGGAGTTAATATGGAGGGTATTGGGCAAGAAAGGGGTTTCACGACGGTATATAAACATAATTTAGGATATGTATGAGGGAACAGTGGCAAATGTTAGGACCATTGGCATAGAAATTGATGATTTTCCTATCACCATAAGATAACACCAAGGATCAGCATTGAGCCTATATATTTTTACATTAGTTATGGATGAGTTAACAAAACATCTATATGAGGAGATTCCATGGTGCATTTTATTTGTAGATGATGTAGTTTTGATGGATAAGATAAAGGAGGGTATCAACAAAGCTAGAGTTGTGGAGAGATATTATAGAGCCTAAAGAATTTAAAATTAGCCAAATGATAGAATATATGGAATACAATTTTAGTAAAGAGAGGAGTGTGACTGAAGCACCAGCAAAGATGGATAACTAAGAAGTCCCCCAAAAAAACTATTTCCAATACTGGGGATCAATAACTCAAGCAGTGGAGCATGTGACTTAATTCGATGCAAAGCAAAGAATCTTACCAACGCTTGACATGCATTGAATCCTCAGACCAAGCTCATGATAAGTGCCTTTTTAGTCAATATAAAAAGGGTTAAGAGAGCAGAGAGATTGAGATAGATGTTATCTAGAGAATCTAAGTGGGTTGGAACAAATAGAGATGTGCACTTGGAGGTTTGTGTGCTCAGTAAGTGCCACTTTGACTAAAAGAAAAAATACTATAGGATGGCTGCAAGACCACTCTAGGGATTATAGTGTTGGGCAGTTAAAAAACAATATATAAATAGGATGAGCATAGTTGAGATGAGGATATTGAGATGTATCAGTGGAAAGGGTGGAAAGGAAAGAATTTGAAATCAAAACATTAGACAAAACCTAGAAGTAACATCCATAGGAAGCAAGATTAGGGAGGGTGGACATAGATGGTTTAGACATGTCCAACTGAGACAAAAAATTGCACTAGTCAGCGCTGAGTTGTTCCAAGTCGAAGGATTTAAAAGGGTAAGGGGAAGGCTCAAACGAAGGTGGTTAGAAGTGGAGAAAAGAGATTAAAAAACTTTTGGACTAAATGAGGCCATGACCCGTGATAGAAGGAATGGAAGAATAAGATTTATGTAGCTGACACTTAATTGATTGGGATAAGGCTTTGATGATGGCGATGATGAGTTTTTCATTGTAGTATAACTAGTTTTGTATTTTGCATCAAATTTAAAAGGGAGCTAGCAACTTCATAGAAGACTTGATTGTTTAGGATACATTGGTTGCACAAAAATATTACTCTCACAACATGCTTAAATATTGAAGTCGGTGCCTGCTTCTTCGCTCAACAATTTGAAGCTTGAATTTTGTCTCATGAATCTCTTGTTGCAACTCAAAATTGTAGGATAAATTAATCCACTTTAAAAGATTTTATTAGTGAAAGCATAACTATTTTTTACTTTGTTGTCACCATTTGATTTCCCATGAGGAGAAAGATAATATCTATTTTTACTAGAGGAATTTATATGAATATATTGGATTTGCAAGTTCAGTGTTAACACTTGAAGCCCATTGTGCACATGATATATCTGCCTGTTATGCTCGAGTAGTCTAACAATAGCTGATATATATATGCCTCCAAGTGTCTCAGTGAAATCATTACTTTGAGGTACATTGGGTTGACAATTCACTTGGTTAGAAATGAATTTGGGAAGGCCTGTGTCAGGTTGACATTGGAACAGATTAACTTCAAATCTGGTTGACTGTTCAACCATAACCAATAAGAATGCCATTTACATTGGTTTAGGTGATTCATACTTTCATAACCAAGGGCATGATTTCTGCCCAATCTCTACAATTGCTTCACTTCAACTTATAATGCCTCCCTAAATAGTTGTGATAGGATCCATCCTCATTTTAGGTAGTTAGTGATACTGCCAACCTTTAATTGCCAAAACAAGAGAAATTGTAAGAATTAGTGAAGATCCCTAAGATCAAGGTGATATCCTTGTAAATCCTAGAAAATCAAGATCTGAATTTTGGATCTGATTTTCTAAAGGAAATCCAGTGATTGTGATCCTATCCTATCGATTGGAGTAAGAGAACTAGTGATTGTATTCGGACTTTGCATAGTAAAATTATTTGTCTCCTTCCCATGGATGTAGGCCAAATTGGCCAAACCACATAAAACTTGTTCTATGATTGTGTGTGCATGTGTGTGTGTGTGTGTGTGTGTGAATGATCCTATCCTAACAAGTGGTATCAGAGCTAGATCAGCCTAACCTGATCAAACTTTTCCCTTCTACCTCGACTCACCCTAACTAGAAAAATGACCTAGAAAAACTATGAGCATTTCCCTTTCAAATCTGATCTCTAAATAGAACTGTTTTAATCCCCCTGAACATAGGCTCAATCTAGAACTTGGCCAAGTGTCACATAGGTCCAGCCTAGATCTAGTTCAGGCTGAACGTTAGCCAAGCCCAAATCCAGTCTAGGCCAAGCACTGGCCTAGTTCCGGATTTAGTCCAGGCCAAGTTGCGGCCCAATCCAGATCAGTTCAGGTTGAAGAGTGGCCTAGCCTAGATCTAGACTAGACCAAGGAGTGGACCAATCTAGATCCAATCAAGGCTAAGGAGCAGCCCAATCCAAATCTAGTCCATGCCAGGAGCCTAGCCCAAATTGAGTTGAAGCTGAGAAGCAGCACAACCCTAGATTCAGTCCAGGTTGATTAGCATCATAGGCCAGACTGGAGATTGCACTAATCCAGTAAATTTTTCACCAAAAATAAAGAAAAAAAATAGAGAAGGGAAGATGGATTTTGGTTGGTTGGTGAAAGTCAACGAAACAACTGACTCTCTTTTAGGCATTTAGGGTTTCAGTTAGACAAAAGGAAAAAACCCACTATAATAACCCCATTTTTTTATTGGGAGTGTTTTGGTCGGCCCAGTAAAGCTAAAGGAATAAAAGGGAAGGGGGGGGCGGGGAAGTTGGCAACCACGCCAATGAAAGGAAAAAAGAAAGGGGGCATGGAAGATTGGTTAGTTTTGGCCAATTGGAGAAGAAAGAACAAAAAAGAAAAATAGAAAGAAGGGGAAGCATGAGGAGTTGATGACCTCCATCCAAAGAAGAAAAAAAATAAGGAAAAGGGAGGGAGGTAGCAGCAACCACTGATCAACAGTGGGCTTGCCAATCGATGAAGAAACAAACAAAAAAAATTTCAGAGGAGAAAACTTATCAGGACTGAATAGTGTGATGACATTAGCTTAGCAGGAGGTGATTTCCTTCATGGCCCAAGTCATCCTTGTGCACAATGGTTGGACAAAAAATTGAAGAAAAGGGGAAATGTCTACTACAAGAAGAGAAAGGAAACCCAAACAGGTAGGGCTTCATCCCCTATATATAATTTCTTTTAGCACCCATCAAATTTAATAAAAACATTCTTCTTAAGGTTTTTGACCATTCCAAACACAACCATACACTCCATTTTTCATGGTTTGACTCAAAAAGGATAGAAACAAATACTAAGAATCAATGGAGGATTCTAGATCATGAAACATTGTGGCAAGGGCTATGAGAAAGCTCAATGCTACAGATTATACCCTGTTGACACTTAGAATAAATGATCTCTTTTATTATAAGGATCTTCATGACCCACTAGACAATAAAGGAGCACGACTTGAGGGAGCTTCAAAAAAAGACTAGATAAATATGAATAAGAAAACTATAGGTCAAATTAGGTAACATATAGACCAGTGTTCCACCATGTAGCACAAGAGACAACACCTGTGTTCTCTAGAAAAAGCTAGAGAACATGTTTTAGATAAAGATCAATCACAACAAGGCTCTTCTAATGAGAAGGTTTGTAAACCTCCCACTGAAGAGTGGATCAGCTATAGCTAAGCAAACCAGTCAATTCTAAAATCTGGTGAATTAGCATGGATTAGTTGAGCTACGCCTAAGGGATGAAGAGCAGGCCTTACTATTGCTAAGTTCCCTACCTAACAATTGGGAGACTCTATTAATCTCTCTAAAGAACTCAGCTCTAGAAGGCAAACTTACCATGGCCATGGTCAAGGATACCCTCTTCAATGAAGAGATTAGGAGAAAAGAAGCTGATATAGACTAGGCATATGCCCTAATAACAAAAAAAAAAAAATCATAGTAGAAGAGGCAGGGGCAGGTGGAGGAGTAAGAGTAGAAATTAGGGGAGATCATAGGATTACGACACATCTAAGAGCCAACATAGGGAAAAATACAAGTGCTTCCACTATGGCATTTTGGGTCATATGAAAAAGGATTGTCGAAAACTAAAGAAAGAGATGAACAAAATAAACCAAAGGAGTATAGTGGAGAAACCATTGTGACCATTGCTCAAGAAATAGTGGTGCTCATAGCTAAAGACGAATCAAGATAAACCTTGGCTATTCAATGGTGTTAATAGAAGTATAACACATTTAGGAACTTAGATTAAACTTGATCTCAGTCCTATCCTTGATTGGCGAAGCTACACCAATTATTTCAACAGTAGCACTAGGAAATTGACAAAAGGTTTTATGATCGTGGTAAGGGGGCATGTGTGTAATACCCTATACAAGACCCATACCAATATATGAAGGGACAACCTTAGCATAATAGAAGATGAGGCATTGCCAAACCTTTGGCACAAGAGTCACGCCATGTGGGAGAGAAAGGGTTGTTCACACTTACAAAGAAGCAACTCATCAAAGTTTTCAAATGTATAAACCTAAACCCTTTAACCACTGTTTGTTTGGTAAGCACCACAAAGTTGCCTTTTCTTCTCCTTGTAATAAAATAAAAGAACTAGTGAGTTTGGTGTACTTGAATATATGTGGTCCCATGGAAGTAGAGTCACTAAGCAAGAGCAAATATTTTGTACCTTTATACATGATGCATCTAGGAGCGTATGGGTGTACTTTGTAAGAAGTAAGGACCTGACATTTGAATATTTTAAGAGATTCCACGAGATAGTGGAATGACAAATAGGAAAGAAGCTCAAGTGTCTTCGAATAGATAACAGGGGAGAATATGCATCAAAGGAGTTCAGGACATACTGTGTGGTGTGCGATATTGGACTCAAGAAGATGGTCCCACATACCTCACATCACAATGGAGTAGCAAAAAGGATGAACTGGACCATTGTGGAGAGATGAAGATACATGCTCAATATGGCTAAACTACCTAAGCCATTTTGGGGAGAATCTATATGAACCGCTTGTTATCTGATCAACAAATCATTGTTGAGACCATTAGATTTTGAAATCCCAGAGCAGACGTGGAATGGCAAGAAAGTTTCCTACTTTCACTTAAGAATATTTGGGTGAAGACTTTTATGCATGTATCCAAGGAGATGAGACAAAAACTTGACCTGAAATCCACTCCTTGTCTTCATCAGATATAGAGATGAGGAATTTGGATACAAGTTATGGGATGGATCTTGAAGGGAGAAGAATCATCTGAAATAGAGATGTAGCATTCTAAGAAAACTAGTTCTATGAAGAGTCGAAAAAGGTTGATGAAGCAAGTACTAGTGCTTAATATCTTATACCAGATTCTACACCCATACCCGTTAACACAAAAGCTGTGCTAGAAGCAGATGAAAAAGAAGAGGCAAAAGCTCTTAAGCATGGGTAGCATCAAGCCCCTCCACTAAAGGATGTAGGATCATCAGACGTTGTCGCAACTTATTCAAAAGTTGAGCCTTAGTGAAAGATGTCAACAAGAGGATGTAATCTGATTCCTTCACAAAGATATCTAGAATTAGGGTATATCATGCTCACTGATGAGGGGGAGTTAGAGAGTTTTCAAGAAGCCTTGACACATGTAGATAAGGGAAAATGGATGTAAGCCATATGGGAGGGGATTAGCTCATTAAAGAAGAACCAGACATATGAGCTGGTGAAACTTCCTAAGGGCAAAAGAGCACTAAAGAATAAGTGGGTGTTCAAGCTGAAGAGAGGTAGTAGTAGAGAATCAGTCATGTACAAAGTGTAATAGGTTGTCAAAGGCTTCAAAGATATTAAGGGATTTGACTTTGATGAGATCTTCTAACTAGTAGTGAAGATAACATCTATCCAACCTATATTAGGATTGGTGCCCAGACAGAACTTGGAGCTTGAATAGATGGATATAAAGACATCCTTCTTCATGGAGAATTGGAAGAAGAGATATACATGGAACAACTAGAAGGTTTTGAAGTTGCGGGGAAGAATCAATTGGTTTGCAAGCTGAAGAAGAGTCTCTATGGTCTTAAGCAAGCGCCAAGGTAGTGGTATAAGAAGTTTAACTCATTCATATTGAGTCAAGGATATAAGAGGATGGCTGCACATTAATGTGTACACATGCAAAAGCTACCTAAGGGTAAGTTTTCTATTCTCCCACTGTACATGGATGATATGTTGATAGTTGGATAGGATGCAACTATGATTAATAAGTTGAAGAAGGAGTTATCTAAGTCCTTTGACTTGAAAAACTTAGGACCAGCCCAACAGATCTTGGGTGTGAAGATCACACATGATAGAAAAGTGAGAAAGTTATGGTTATTGTAGTAAAAGTATGTTGAATGGGTAATTAAGAGGTTTAACATGAAGAGCACCAAACCAGTCAACACGCTACTTGACAACCATTTCAAATTGAGTAAACATAAATGTCCTTCGATAACACAGGATACAGATAAGATGACTGTGATTCCTTACTCATCATCATTTGGGAGTAAAATATATGCAATGGTGTGCATAAGATCAGATATCACTCATGCAGTAGGTGTCATGAGTAGGTTTTTGTCTAACACAAGCAAAGATCATTGAGAAGTTGTGAAGTGGATATTAAGGTACATGAAGGGAACATCTATGTTATGTTTATGTTTTAGAGGTGCAGAACCAGTCCTTGAAGGATATACAACTCTTATATGCAGGAGATCTGGATGAAAGAAAGTCAACATGAAGATTTCTATTCACTTTTATAAGGGGAGCCATGTCTTGGTAGTCCAAGTTGCAGAAGTGTGTTGCTTTATCAACAATAGAAGGGGAGTACATTGACGTAGTTGAAACTGATAAGGAGATGTTATGAATAAAGCAATTTCTTTAGGAACTTGGTATCACACAAGAAGAACACAAGATACATTGTGAGAATCTTAGTGCTTTGGATTTGAGGAAGAACTTAATGTATAATATACTCATGAAACACATCAACATTTGGTATCAATGGATATGAGAGGTGACATAAGAATAGATGTTGAAACTACAGAAGATTCACACTAATGAGAATTTAGTAGGTATGTTGACAAAGATGGTAATGTACGAGAAGCTAGCATTATGTAAAGATATAGCAAGGATGGACTTAAACTAAAGAGATGTAGCATATTCTCCTCCCATGTGGATGGAGGGGGAGAATTGATAGGATCCATCCTTATTTTAAGCAGTTAGTGATACTACCAGACTTTACCTATGACAACAAGGGAATTGTAAGAATTGGTGATCCCATCCTAACAAGTTTCTCTAAAGATAGTCGTTGCAACTAAAGAAATGCTTGTGCTTATCCTAGTTTGTATCTAGACATGATACAGTTAATAGCCAAGGAACTTGATAGTCACACCCAAGTAAAGTAGTGATTCCATTTTCCTTCTTAACAGTACCTTTTTTCTGTTGTTTAGTTTTGTTTTTCTATTTTATTGGCTTAACTCTAGCTTTGTTTAATTCTTTTCTATTAGAGGTTGACATGCAACA
This sequence comes from Warburgia ugandensis, assembly GCA_035236585.1. Classification (NCBI taxonomy): domain Eukaryota; kingdom Viridiplantae; phylum Streptophyta; class Magnoliopsida; order Canellales; family Canellaceae; genus Warburgia; species Warburgia ugandensis. The sequence continues at coordinate 57,263,906 of CP141133.1, forward strand.
AAAGCTTGAGGGTGAGATTTGTTAAATATGAAACTTTAGGAAATTGATGTAGTCTATCTTCACTTTTGCATTTTGGGAGGTAATTGTCTTGTTATCATTTTGTTGTTGAGGGTCATATATTATTTTCTCCTCCATGTTTTAGTAGTGGAATCAAATAGTATTTCCCTATGAGCCATGGTTAACACTTTCCACTTCTTGATGAGTTCAACTATTCAACCATTAAAGTTGTTGTCAAATACTAATTCTGAAGCTTGGATCATCTAATTGTGGAGATATATTGCAAAAATTCACTAGTGATTGAACTTGAGAACCTAGCTTACTAGCAAAGGTGGATTGCTTCCAGCTAGAGTTTGTGGATTTAGGACTGCTCACCCACCTAGAAAAGTCACTGACTAGTTTTGTGGTTATCTATTTTATATTATTAAACTACTATCTCTCATTTGATTATGCTCAGTGCATTGGATGAATAATATTGGTGCATGATCCTAATTTTTTGTCTATATTGGTGGAAGCTTGAACTTCTCATTCTTATTATTTCTCTTGTGAAGAATCCATAATAGATGAAAGGGATTTAGATAGAAATAATTCTGAAAGGAAGCTATATTGGGACTTCATAGTGTTCATATGACAATGCTGATTGAGATTTGCTGGTTATGTGAATAGTCATTTCATATTGTCACACTTACAATAATAAAACTTCAGTTTTCTTTGCAGTTCAGGTTGTTTTATGAAAAATTGATGCCTTGGAGTGCTATTCTTATTCTTCAGTTATGAAACTGATAGCTAAAGGACTAGAGGGTAATATAGGCAACAAGTTGCCACAATATGAAGCATATGGTTATAGCAATGGGATAATGTTTCCCTGACATGAACAATATGCTGTGGCCCTTTTACAGTCAAGAATATCCACTAGTCAGAGTGTTTTGACTGGTGAAGTTAAAGACATTGAACAAGTTTGTCATGTCTCAGTCTTTACAAATAGGAGTGCTTATTGCACTATTGTAAGTACATTTTTGATAGGAGCCAATTGGAATCTTTGGTATTAGTTTGTAGCCAACAGCATGTGGAAAATTGCATTAGTTTAGTGAGTCCAAGCAAACTAAGATGCAATTGAATGGCCTCAATGGATGGCTGAAAATAAGTGACATTGTTAAGGTTACCATTGTTATTCCTTTCCAAATTGCAAATATCTAAATGACCTCAATGGAGCTTTTGCATGATTTCTATGCTAACTCTTTTATGTATGTTTCAGCTCATAAACCAACATTCTTTAAAAATTTACACCATAAATGAAAGGATATTATTAAGAAGTCATTGAGAATCCACTTGGATTTCATTAGCTAGAAGTACTTGGGAGTTCCTATGAGCCCTTGCGACTCCAACAAAGTCTTTTGATTTTGCTTTTGTTTTTGACAATGTTCAAGATCATCTAGCAACCTAGAAGAAAAAACTTATTTCTAGGGACAAACATGAGGTTTAGTTATCTCGTAGACTAATGCTACAATAAGTGCTAAATTTTATTAACTCAAATTAATATATATATATATATAAGTAATTAAATGTAAAAAAATGTTTGTCTAAAAAAAAAAACTCAGACCAGCTTAGCCAAGGATGGTGTAATGCATGAATTTTTAACATAAGCTCAACTAGTTCCTCTCTTGGAGCAATGTGGGACTAAAAGCATTGGAAACTTTTACTTTGTAAACATTTGGAGAGAAAGTTAAAATTTTAAAATTTTAAAATCTTAGGCTTATACAAGGAATAATTTTTCAAGCACTTAGTTGGAGAAAGTTAAAAGAAATACTGGTATCCAAGGTTGCTAAATAACAACAACAACAACAACAACAATCAAATGTACTTATATTTTTATTAAATATATTATTTAATAAAATATACAGTATACCCTATCAAAAGTTGGAATTAAGTTAGACACTGTCCCTCTTATCTGTACCTAAGCACTAGTTAATTCTTTTCTTGGAGATCTTTGTAGTGGATACCTCATAATCCATTTTGCTTATTACTAGTGAAAGTTCTTCTATATCGATCATTGTCGATGCCAAGATCATTGACCAACTGCCTCAAGAACTAGGCTCATGCTTATAACACTCTGACTTTACTATTGAGTATGCAATAAGAACATACTCATTATTTTCACAAACCTCTATAGCACTTAGCAATCCATCTAGTCCAATGACTTGCCTGTACCATGTGAAATCCTCTTTAAGTGCTCCTAGGCATCTGTAGAGCATTTGAAACTAGGCTTGTAATCAATGGTGCTATTCTCATCACACTCCATAGGAGCTAGGGTTCTAGGGTTTACTCTCATTAGTTCAACCAAATAGTCATTCCATTTAAGTCATTGTGCTTCAATACTCTATGTAGCACCTAAAATCTTCTTCTTGGTTCTATATGTAGAACTTTTGGACAAGTTCAAGGTGTAATCTTACACCACTCCTTTGAAAATCTTGACATAAAACTTTGGGTTTACTCTAAATTGATCCACATACTTAGTACTAATCCATCTGGAGGTCAAGAAGTTATTGCAAAATTTCTACTATAAATGTGCTTTGGTACAAAAGCTTAATTTGTAGACTTGGTTCCTTTTACATTTTGGACGCAAATATTATCTACTTGCACCCCTTCTCTATATTTCAATATAACTTTGTGCCTTATATTTTTCATCAACTTCATTGGTTTCCCCTCCTTGATAGACTGTACCTGAATTGCTTCTTTCAAACCTACATGGTTTGTAATCCATGCCTAAATCAAACACTAACATCTGTTTTTTTTTTTTTTAATCTTGGATTTTATTTAGGAAAGTCACATCTCTCATTCTTATCCTTAGACGATGGAAGCTTCTCCTGAAATTCATCTTCATATCCATTGTATTCTTCTTCTAGTGTCTCCTTGCCCTTATTTGTATTAGTAAGCACCTCCTTCCTTTGCCCTGGGTGCTCTAATTGCTCATCCACATTCTCTATAAAGGGCTTCTCATCAAGATGAGCCGATGCCATATTCATTGTCTCTAAAGATAGAGTAGGATGAGTCATTTATATCATTGTCCTCATCAATTGTCGCATCATTGATGTCCTTATGAACTTCCTCATCTCGAACATCCTCACTTTGTGCCTCATCTGTGACATCCTCACCATGTGCCTCATCTCTGATTTCCATAGCTTTTATTGCCTCATCTCTTGCCTCTAACATACTTGAGGGCAAGGAAACCAAGGCTATGAGTATCGACCTCTTTTGTTAGAATGTCAGACCTCTCAATACACCCCTCATCATTCAAAGGATTATCAACAACACTATTTATTTGACTTTCTATATCACCTATAGTTATTGCCTCCAAGAACATACCCATTACTCTACTTTTTGGTCAACAAGGTGAGAGCCTCTTGATGAATTTGCATGTAAACTAATCCCTTTTCCAAGCTCTTTTCTAGTAATCTATAAAGAAGTTTATGCCCACTATAATCCTTGTCTTAGCCATATGCCTAGGTTCTAACAAGTTGAATTAATCCATATCTACATCATCATGTATGACACTTGACATGTACATAAGACCTATATGATATGTGTGTGTACATAGATATACATGCATACATACATATAAATATATAAATTTGCCACACACACACACACACACACACAAACATACTTAAAGTCATAATCTAATCTCATCTTAATGATCTAAGCCTTCATCCCTAATGCATATGCAAAGGGTTAGAGTTTCTCTCTTCATATGATTTCTAATTGACAAATAGCCTCATCTTAATAATCTAAGCCATTCATTTCTTCCTAATTGGCAATCCAACCATATCTTAATTTGTAAGCCTTCCATCTCTTATGCTTGGGTAAAGGGGTTAGAGAGTAACTTTCAACCACGATATCTATATTTCAATTCCTTCAACTTCTAATTCTAATTGAATACCTCAACTACTAGCAATTGATAAAATTTCTCTCTTTAATCTTTCTCATTTATTCTCTCTAGTTCTGATTATAGTCATATTATAATCTTATACCATGTGTCATGTAGGAAATTTTAAAGTTCTAATTTTTATTTTATTTTATTTTATCTTATGTTATTATTTAGATTAAAAGGTCTAAAAAAATTTGCTTCATAAATATCCTCTCCTCTTCATACACACCATTTATCTCTCGATTTCTTTTACTTCTACTTTTATGTAAATGCCTCCTTAGTGAGCATTCCCTAATCTCTCTCGCTCTCTCATCATTACTAATAGCTATCTCCTTCTAATTCTTATCCTTATATTATATTCTTATGATACTAGAAAATGTAAAGAGAGAGAGAGAGAGAGAGTCTATAAAGACATTGCATGTTGCCATTTATCTAACTAATGAGGCATTATAAAGTAAAAGTAAAAAAATAATTAAAAAATGCCAACATGTCATAAGAAAAAATAAGGTTGTAAGTGCTAAAAGAAAAGGCAATTATCTCAATATATAAATATATTAGTTTTTCCTACATTTTCTAAAAATCTTTAGGTTATTGTTGTATATGTCCTCTATAGAATATTACTTCTCTTCTAAAGAAAATTGTATCTATCTATCTATCTATCTATCTATCTATCTATCTATCTATCTATCTATCTATCTATCTATCTATCTATCTATCTATCTATCTATCTATCTATCTATCTATCTATCTATCTATCTATGTTCTTCTTCTTCTTCTTCTTCTTCTTCTTCTTCTTCTTCTTCTTCTTCTTCTTCTTCTTCTTCTTCTTTTCTAAATATATTATGTTCTAAGGAAACACCTTTTTACACATAATGACCAGGAAGTCCTATGTTCACTTGTTATATTATTATTATTTTTAATGAAGTAAGCAAGCCTCACTTGAATTCGTTATTTGGATCAAAGAACAAATGGGTATCTTGATCATGTGTAGGAAAATATACAAGTAATATTGTGACTCAGGTGTTTTGAAACAATTTTTGAAAATTTATTTTTGAAATGATTAGGATCCTGAGTAAAATTTTTTATTTGTTTACATCATATACATTAGTTTCCAAAACTTCCATTCCAAGCCTAGGTGTCTAATCCAAACTCCACATATAACCAAACTAAGTACTTAATAACAAGTACTATCAGAACCCACTGGTCATAGCCTAAACAACATTAGAAGATACTATAACTTGTATTAAACCAAATCCTCATATTCAGATCAATGTTAATTATCCTATTACATCATAATTCTAAATGTTCAATGTTTTTTATTCTAAACCAAATAAGTAACTACGTTTATTGTCATACTTTTGCTCTCCTTCTTCAAAGTTCCTGTTCTACCTCAACTCTTTACTCTTGCCCAGCAGACTAACCTGAAATTGTTGGTGGGGGTGAGTAAGATCAGTCAGTGGAAATTCTATGCAAGCCAAAATATAAAGAAAATGTATGCATTCATAGAGATATGACAATGTATGTGGTTAAGCATGATTAGTATCAAACTTCAATAATGATTAAATCCCAAAATCTGCGATAAATCACATCTAGTGTTATAAGCTTAATTAAAAAGTACATGGCATTAGGAGTTGCACCCAATATACAAAACATGTCAGACAGTATCAAACTGATTGGACAGTAGCGTCCTACTAAGGCCATAAGGTGAATGGTCTAAATCCCTCGAGGTTGACTAACATATACATCCATGTTAATATCAAATCTCATCTGTTATGCACATAGAGAGAACCAACATCTCCTACCTATGTCTGATTGTGGGTACCACATGACCTACACTTGTCCTCAATCGGAGAGAACATATCACAATGAATGAAAGGTCCTATGACCCTTCCAAGCACACAGAAGCCTTTACTTGCAGCAGGTATCAAATTTTATTTTCATAGTGTCAATGGCCAACCACACTCCTAGCATAGCAAACTAAAAGGGTCTAACAACTTGCCTCATGCTAGGCTTAACTCTTATGAGTTGGCTAATTTTAGGCTAGGCACAAATCTTAATAGTCACCTAATTTTCATTCATTAAAACATCTCTCATTTGTCATGAAAATTCATATGGATTCATTGTTCAATCACCCCTCACGCATGACTCCAAAGAGTCTCACATCCAAAAACATGATCGTGCAACACGCATATTTGACACACATCAAAATATTGGTCCACATACTTCAAAACAAGGTTGATAGCATGATCCAAGTAAATCCATAATTCAGTGTACAAGCATTCATGAGTCAAAAACATGATCTAAGTAAATCCATAGTTGAGTGTACATGAATTCATGGGTCAAAATAGGATCAAATGTATGAAATTATCCAAATATAATGTGTATGAAATCATAAGAAATTAGATCTATGATTAGATTTAATTATATATGGGTGCAAATAGAATCATAGATCAAAACGAAATCAATGGTGTAAAACATCCCAAGTATGGTGCACAAGAAATCACAAGTAAAGATTACATTAATTTTGTATATCTAACCAAGTATGGTATGCTTGAGATCCTAGACTGAATGGAAATCATAGTATGAGGAAACCTTGGCATGATCCACATGAAAACCATGGTCAATATGAAGTCAATAGTGTAAAATGATGCTAGCATAGTCTCATGAGATTTTGGATCCAATTGGAATCAATGGCATGAGTAGATAAACTGTATAATAATTATAAGAAAGGAATGTACATATATGGCTCATGAGCATTAATTGATGGATCTGAAATCAAATTAGTCAAGTATGCATATGATTGTTGGACAAATCAATGGTAGTAGGTTGGACATCAGTACATGATTGAGATTGATTTCATGGTTCAAAACATGAACAAAATATAGCCGTGAACATCATTCTCATGTCTTAAAGTCATTACAATTTAAAGAGAACCCGCAACTATAAGATCAATTGTGTGTACATGATATTGGATCCATCAAACAGTGATATGTACCTAGTTTTAAATGAAGGGTCTAAAGTATGCATGGTTTGGATCATGACATTGGTTTGGCATGCATGATGTGGTTTAGAATTGGACTTGTAAATATAAGTTCAATTACCAACCTGATATTCATGTGCATGATCTCCTTAAAGTAAGAATAGGATAGTTGCACGTACTCATCCAAGAAGTCAAACGACTAATGGTTATTTAGATAAAAAAAACAATATGCATATGCATGGTTTATAATTGGAATAATCTTACGTGTTACATGGAACATGACATGGAATGTGTATATGGGTGTCCTTTCGTTAAAAGCTGCATGTATGATGTATCTTGTTCAATAAACTCAAAAATAAGGATTAAGATACTCCTTATTCATCCACACAATCCACAAAAAAAAAAAAAGTTTTAATAAAATGATCATGAGTTGTTCACATGCTATGACTGAAGGTTAATTAACATTTTGCTTCAAAAGTTGATCATGGCTAAGAATCACATAAATTATTGGTGAATGTAATTTAAGGTAAGTCATGATCATGAAAGCACTTACTAGAAACATGGGACTGATGGAAAATCCTAAACTAAACCAAAAGCAAGAGTGTGCTTGCTTCAATAATGGATCAATGAACAAGATCATAATAAGATCATATGTTTTAAAAGAATCAAGCATGTCCAATCAAAATCAAGCTTTTTCAAAACTGATCTAACCTAGAATAACCTACGCCCGCTACATCTATAATGACTTTCTTCTACCATCTTGTCTAAAAAAATAGAGAGTGGATGATCCTTTGTGCAGTCTCTCTCTCTCTCTCTCTCTCTCTCTCTCTCTCTCTCTCTCTCTCTCTCTCTCTCTCTCTCTCTCTCTCTCTCTCTCTCTCTCTCTCTCTCTCTCTCTCTCTCTTTGTTTTTCGTGTATTCTTTTCTTCTTTCTCCACCTAGCCAATTTTATTTGGCTTCCCTCTTTACTATTTTGTATTCTATCGTATCTCTAGATATGCTTCTCCTTCCTATGCTATACCATCCCAAATTCTAATCTTATCCACTCTTTGTTACACATCTTTTCTTATGTACCCAGAATTCTCTATATTCTACTCAATCTCTTCTATTCTTTTCTTATTATAGTTTATCTATTCATTGCACTTGGATGTCTCCTAGCTTTGGGTAAGGAATTTTCTCCAAAAGGATTGCCTTATGAATAATCTAGAGACTTGAACTCTAATTCTAAAGTATTATACTCACCTTGTAACTAGTAGATCAACTAGCTTTTTGTTGTCAATTCCATGCAAAATAAGCATTTATATTATAAAGACCTGAGTTGTTACATTCTTCCCTGCTTACAAAATTTTTTTCATTGACATTTTAGGGTAGCTTAGTGAACAACTCAGGAAACCTTTGTCTCATATTGCTTTCTAGATCCCAAGTAGCTTCTTTAATCGTATGGTACTAGTTGAAGACTTTGACTCATGGGATAGTCTTATTTCTCAAAGTCTTCTCCTTTCAGTCTAGGATCCATACGGGCTTGGTCACAAAGGTCAGATTGGGTTGCATTTCACTTGGTAATTGCTCTAATACATGGGTAGGATCGTAATGTGTTTCCTAAGCATTGACATATGGAATACATTATGTACCTCTAATAATTGTAGTAGAAGTGCTTATTGGTATGTTGCTTGTCCAATTCTCTATAGAATATCAAACGTTCCCATAAATCTTGGGCTCAACTTGCCCTTGATTCCAAACCTCATCACCCCTTAGTGGGTGAGACTTTCAAGAATACATGATCCCTTACTATAAATTCTAGATCTCAATGCTTCTTATTTTTATAACTCTTTTGCTTGCTAGGGGCAGCCAGTAACCACTTCTAGATAATTCATACTTTCTTTGCACATTGTTTGATCAATTCTTACTTTAAAGATTGTCATTCGCCAATATTGCTCCAACAAATTTCTAGTTGGTGTTTGACACGGTCTACCATTCAATGCCTCATATGATGCCATGCCAATGCTAGAGTAGTAACTATTATAATATGCGAACTCCATTAAAGGAAGATGTTCATCCCAGTTACCTTTCCACTCTAAAGGTAGTACTAAATCTTTGTGAGGTACCAAGTCTTTCATGTACACTTTGCTAGAAATGTGATGGAAATCTGCTATCCCTGTCAGATATGATGGTCAAAGGCACTTTGTGTAAACTTACGATCTCCTTGGTATACAACTTTGCTAAGCTCTCCAGTGATTGCCTCTATGAATGGGAAGAAAGTGTTCAAACTTTGTCTATCTACTATCACCCAAATCTTGTACAATCCTTCTACAAAGTCCATGGTAATGTTGTCCCACTTCCATTCTAAGAGTTCTAAAGTTTGTAATAGTCCTATTGGTCTTTAATGATCAATCTTCACTCTTTAACAAGTTAGAAATCTTACCACACACTCACTTGTCTTGTTTCATATCTTGCCATTAGAAATTCCTCTTCAAATCTTGATACATTTTTGTACCCATAGGGTGAATGATAAACTTCATGTCATGTTCCTCTTGTAATAATTCATGTCCCAGCCCTATTATTATTAGCACCACAAGTCTACCCTAAAAGCGAACTCCTCCATTAGTACCCATAGAGAAACTAGCCTTGCTACTCATGCCTTGAGTCTCCCCACACTCTTTCTAGGCTAGCAAAATTCGGTCTATAAAGGCTGACTTTATTGTCACATTTGCTATTATCCCCTTCATCTTTCTATGTAGAGCATCTACCAACAATGTTCACCTTACCAAGGTGATACTGCTTGGGGAAATTGTAGTGCTTCAAATACTCTATCCATCATCTTTGTCTGATGTTTTAGTCACTTTGAGAAAAAATATAAAGATTTTTATGATATGTAAAGACTTCAAATTTTTCCTTATATAAATAATGTCTCCATATCTTCAAAGCAAAAACCACAATGCCAAATTTAGATCATGGGTGGGATAATTTATCTCATGGGTCTTTAATTATCTAGAGGCATAAGCAATCACTTTACCATGTTGCATTAACATGTAGCCAAGTCCCTTGCCTGATGCATTGTTGTAAGTTATAAATCCTCCACTACCCATTGGTAAGGTTAGAATAGTTGTTGTAGTAAGCTTTCTCTTTAATTCTTGAAAACTGCATTCACATTCCTTTGTCCACTCAAACTTCTTCTTCTTCCTAGTCAAGAAGGTCATAGTTTGCCTGATGCAAGAAAAACCTTATATGAATCTCCTACAATACCTAGCCAACCTGAGGAAACAAATCTCTTTCACCATCTTAGGTTTTTTCCAGTTGGTGATGGCCTCCATCTTCTTGAGATCAATAGAAATACCATTTGCAAGAATAACATGATGAAGGAAGTGGACTCAGTCAAGCCAAAACTCACACTTAGAGAACTTTGAGTACATCTTATGAGTTTGGAGAGTGTGTAACATAATTCACAAGTGTTACTGATGTTCTTCCTGGCTGTTAGAGTATACCAAAATATCATAAAAAAACACAATTACAAATTTGTCCAAATACTTCTTGAACACTCTATTCATTAATTCCATTAAGGTAACAGGTGCATTTGTTAGTTCAAATGGCATCATTGGGAACTCATCATGACCATATTGGGTTCTAAATGCTATCTTTGGGATATCCTCATCTTGTATCTGTAACTATTGGTATTATATCTCAAGTCATTCTTTGAGAATACCTTGGTAGACTGTAGTTGATCAAAAAGGTTGTCAATGCATGTTAATGGGTACTTATTCTTGATAGTGACCCCATTTAACAATTGATAATCGATGCACAACCTCAATGATCTATCTTTTTTCTTAATTAATAACACTGGGGCTCTCCAAGGTAAAACACTTGGGGTAGATAAACCTCTAATCCATCAACTCTTGAAGTTGCACCTTTAACTCCTTCAGCTCTACTGAAGCCATGTAGAAGGTGCCTTTGAGATGGGAGCTGTCGCTGACAATAGCTCAATTAAGTCCATTTCTCATTTTGGAGGTAACCCCGAACAATTCCTCTAAAAGTACATTTTAGAATTCCTGAACTACGTTAATCCCATAGATCTGTGTCCTTAAATCTTCCTAAGCCACAACACTAGCTAAATATGCCTAGCATTCTCTAGTGATTAGTCATGTAGTGTGCATTATTGAAATAATACTCACTCCTGGTGAGTTTGACCTGCCCTAAAAGGTAAGGGTTTCCCTTCTTGGCTACAAAAAGTGACTCTTTTCTTTTACAGTCAATTATTGTCCCTTTGTTTGAAAACTAGTCCATATCCAAGATCATGTCAAAATTTGTCATTTGTAGAAGGATTAGGTTGCTGTGAAGTTTTTGATCAAACACATAAATAGACATATCTAGTAGGAATTCACATTCCATTATGGGTTCCTCTACCAGAGAACTTCCAGACAAAAACCCAATCTTTGTGTGGTGTATTTCATACATGAGACAAAGCTATGAGATATAAATGAATGTGTGGAGTGTAGATCAATTAATACACGAGCAAGTCTTTCAGAAATTAGAAGGGTACCTTTTATCACAACATTGGGAGCACAAACTTATCCAATGATTAATGTAGAGACTCTACCTTGGCTTCGTGGCACTGGTCCTTGACAGGGATGATCATAATTCTTATTCAAACAGTTGTGAATAAAATGCCCCTGCTTGCCATATGAGAAACATCAGTAGTGTTCAATGAAATAAGGTCTCTTTGGTGGAATTTATGGTAGTAGGGCACTGTGTGTGGTCCCTTCTTTCATCCTGAAGTTAGTCCTTGGTGGTCTTTGTGGCCTCTTAAATTTGGCTGGTGCAGTGGGCCTCCTTCCCTTTAGGACTGGTTTCTGTCCATTATTCTTTTCTCAATCTTTGGTTGATTGTGTATATTCTCTCTATACAATGGAAGCCAATTCCACTGCCATATAAAGAGGAGGGTTGGGTAGTCAAAATCTTACTCTTCAAGTGGGAATCAAGGCCCTAACAAACTTCTGGGTAGCTCTAAGTTCTATGAGGCACACCTCAGGGGCAAACTACCTTGACTTGATGAACTTGATCTCGTATTGTTCCACTGTCATGGAAACCTACATCAAGCTAAGAAACACCTATTCCTTTTGCTCTTATACGTGTGGAGGAAAGTTCTTGTCAATTAATACAAGTTTAAAATCATCCCATTTAATCTCTTTTATCTCATTGAAGTAAGTTATCTAGATAGTAGGCCACCAATGTAATGCCTCTCCTATTAGCACAAAAGTAGCCACCACTATATGTCTATCTTCTAATACATTCATCACCTTAAATATATTTTCTACCTCATAGAGCTAGGTTTTCGCAACTTCTAGTCCTTCCTCTCTTAAAAATTTGGGAGCAATCTTTTTGAAATGCTTTAAAAAAGTATCTTCCCTTGTCCCTATTCCTTCTACTCCAGCTTCCACCCTTGTCTCTCCTCCTTGTCTAGGAGTCTGTAGTCATTGCTTCATTTATTGTAAGAGAAGCTCTATCACATTTTCCACTGCATCATTCTTGACCTTGGTATTTTCTTGAGCTTCAAAAGAAGAGGTCTCAACTATGTTAATAGCTCTATGTCTTTTTGGTGCCATCTGGATTCTCAATAATAAAAATTTAATGACCTTTTTTTAAAAAACATGTCTAGTGTACCTAGGACTCGTTTTCTTTGTTAACTATTATAGTATCCAAGTTGCTTTGGCTATGAGCAGTAGAAACTGTGCTCTGATACTAAGTGTGATGCCTTAGGTTTTCAGAAATAATTTTTGAAAATTTATTTGGGAATGATTAGGAACTTGAGTAAAATTTTCCTTTTTTTTATAAAATATTTTCCAACATATCATATATATATATTAATTTCCAAAAATACCCTTCCAAGCCCTGGTGTGTTATCAAAACTCCACATAAATAGTGGTTGATATCATTAGTCTCCGTCTCTCTTTAGCCCGAGGAGAAGATAAAGCCCAGAAGACCAGAATGATGGGGCGGGACAATAGGAGGTTGGTTTTTTTGGCTAGTTGATTCAAAGAAGAAGGTAAGTTAGAGCCAGCCTCATTTAGATCAAAAGTAGTTTCATCAAAATTCATCTTTCAAAGTGGCCCCTTTAACAGAAAATCCAAGATGACTTGGCGAATCCGCTTTAGTAGGTAAGCAGGCATATCATTGATTTTGGCTAAAAGGATCTTCCATTATTGGATTCTGGGGACGGGACATAGCTAAACTAAGTACGTAATAAAAAGTACTGCCATGACCCACTAGTCACAGGCCAAATAACATTAGAAGATACTACAACTTGAATTAAACCAAATCCTTATATTCAAATCAATGTTTATTATTCCATTATATCATAACTTGAAATTTTTAATGTTTTTCATTCTAAACCAAATAAGTAACTAATTTCATTCTTATACTTTTGTTCTACTTCTTCAAAGTTCCTATTCAACCTCAACTATTTACTCATGCCCAGAAGACTGACTTGAAATTGTTGGTGGGGGTGAGTACAACCACTTAGTGGAAAATTCTAAGCCAGACAAAATAGACAAAAAATATATGAATGAATGTAAGTAGTTAAAAGCATTTGGTATCAAACTTCGATAATGATTAAATCCAAAAATCCTCTATAAAATCACATCAAGTGTTATAAGTCTCAATCAAATAGTACATGGCATTAGGAATTGCACCCAATATATGAAACATGTCATACAGTATCAAACTAATCAGACAGTAGCATCCTGTTGAGGCCATAAAGGCAAATAGTCTAAATCCCTTGAGGTTGATTGACATATACATCCATGTCCATATCAAATCTCAATTGCTATGCATGTAGAGAGAATCATTGTATCCTTCCTATGTTCGATTGTGGATACCGCATGACCTATACCGTTTCTTATGGGGAGAATGAATCACACTGAATGGAAGGCCCTAGACCCTTTCAAATGCACAAAAGCCTTTACCTCAAGCACATATCAATTTTTACTTTAGAGTTTTAGTGGCCAACTGTACTCATAGTATAGCAAACTAAAGGGATTTTACAACTTGCCCCAAGTTAGGCTCAACTCTTATGAGTTGCCTCACTTTAGGCTAGGTACAATTCTTAAGAGTTGCCTAATTTTCATTCATTAAAACATTTAACATTGCTCATGAAAATTCATATGGAGTCACGGTTCAATCACCCCGCACACATGACTCTAAAGAGTCTAACATCCAAAAACATGATCGTGCCTTTATCAAATGAGATCAACCATCACATTTGACACACATCAAAATATTGGTCCACATACTTTAAAACAAGTTTGATAGTATGATCCAAGTAAATCCATAATTGAGTGTACACAAATTCATGGGTCAAAATAGGATCAAACATGTGAAATTGTACAAATATAATGCATGTGAAATCTTAAGAAATTAGAGTTATGATTAGATTTAATTAAGTATGGGTTCAAATAGAGTCATTGATCAAAATAAAATCAATGGTGTAAAAAATCCCAAGTATGGTGGCTAAGAAATCATAAATAAAGATGATATTAATGGTGTACATCTAACCAAGCATGATATGCTCGAGAACATGGGTAGAATGGAAATCTCAATATAAGGAAATTTTGGCATGGTGTACATGAAAACCAAGGTCAATTTGAAGACAAGCAGATGAACCGTATAAAAATTATAAGAATGGTGTGTCCACATATGGCTCATGAACATTAATTGATGGATCTCAAGTCAAATTAGTCAAGTATGCATATGATTGTTGGACAAATCTATGCTATTAAGTTGCACATCGATGCATAGATTGAGATTGATTTCATTGTTCAAAACATGAACAAAATATGGCTGTGAATATTATTCTCATATCTTAAAGTCATTGCAATTTAAAGAGAACTAGCAACTTTAAAATAAACCATGTGCACATGATAGTGGATCCATCTAACAGTAATGTGTACATGATATTAAATGACGGGTCTAAAATATACATGGTTTGGATCATGACGTTGGTTTGGCATGCATAATGTGGTTTAGAAATGGACTTGTAAATATAGGTTCAATCACCAACCATTCATGTGCATGATCTCCTTAAAGTAAGAATAGGATAGTTGCATGTACTCATCCAAGATGTCAATCTATTGATGGTTATTTAGATATAAAAGAAAGCAATATGCATACGCATGGTTTATAATTGGAATAATCTTACATGTTACATCGAATATGGCATGGGATGTGTACATAGGTGTCCTTTGATTAAAAACTGCATGCATGGCGTATCTTGTGCAATAAACTCAATAATAAAGATCAAGGAATTGCTTATTCATGCACACAACATGCCAATAAAAAAAAAGTAGTAACAAAATGATCATGAGCTGTGCACATGCTATGACTGAAGGTTAATTAACATTTTTCTTCAAAAGTCAATCATGACTAAGAATCACATAGATTATCAATGAATGTAATTTAAGGTAAATCATGACCATGAGTGCACTTACTACAAACATGGGACTCATGGAAAATCCTAAACCAAACTGAAATACCGTCTTCTTGTTCAAAAACACAAGGAGTGGATGGTCCTTAGTGTGGCCTCCTTCTTCCTCTCTCTCTCTCTCTCTCTTTGCTTTTCATGTATTCTCTTCTTCTTTCTCCACCTAGCTGGTAACACCCCTAACTTTTGTAAGGAGATTGAATAAATAATGAAATTAAAAATTTCAAAGAAATTCAGGCTAGAATACTAGGGTTACTAAAAATGCACTTCTCATAGAATTTGAATCAAGGTATAAGATATGTATAATTAAAAACATCCTCGATGAACCCTTCAGAATGACTGTAAGCATGACAAATTCTGAGTTTGGATGAAAAATTCTCATTTTTCTCTCCATTTTTAAGAATAAAAGGGTAAAATGATAATTTTACAAATAATCAATACTTAAGATATCAAAAATTGGAATGTACTCAAAAATACGAATCCAATGCCACTAAGTACGCTCAATTCTGAGTCTGGGAGAATAAAACAAAATTTTCTCCACAAAAGGGCAAAATGGTCATTTTACACCTTCGTGAGGCCCACAAAGGGATCCAACGGCCAGAAAACAAGTTATTATGAGTCAAACCACTACCATCTGCTAGTGGAGAAGGAGGTGGTAGTGGGAATCCTAAGACAATTTAATAATCAAAAGAAATCAAACATGATAATTACAAGTAATCATGGAAAATTCCAAAAACCCCTATAAATAGCTCATAAAATTCCCAAAAAATCTTCTAATGTTCTTCACAAGGTCCCCTAGAATGCCTCAAAATCCTAGCTCCAAAATCCTCCCCAATCTCTCCTAATTCTCTTTTCTTTCTCTCCTTCTCTCTTATTCTTTGTGGGCGTGTCCACAAAAGCACCTAGGCAGACGACCCAATGTCTACGTGGGGCGCGTCCAAGGATGTGTCGTCCTCGATGAGCTAGGGTTTTTACCTGGAAACCCTATTTGAATTAGCCATCACATTCCAACGATTGGAACCAGATCTTCACCGTCAAATGTGTTCGAGCTAAGGTGATCTACAAAAGCCCTTTGGTTCTATGATGATCCACTTCGTGGATCATTGCGAAATCCCAAACATAGAACAAACACCAGTGAATCACCATCTCCAGCATGTTTTTCAAGCTATTCTAGCCAATCTGGCCTGTAAATGGTGATCTTGCGCCATTGGATGTCTTTTGCACTGGTTGTTCTTTAAAAGCCCCATAGTCCTCCACCTTCTCCGACAATAACAACAGATAATTTCACGGCTGTATATGTTGCCGGCATCTAGGGTTTATTTCTGGATTTCTTTTGCTTCTCCAGCTTGATTTCTTTTCCTCTAGTGACTTTCTCCTCAACGGACCGACATAGGTAGGTGCACTTCACTCTCCTCTTTCATTTCTGGCAGTTTGTTGTTGTTTTTTGGCCACCTGGAGATCTCCCCAGCCGTTGATCCATGGGGATCAATGGATCCATCATGAAGGGTCAATAGAGGAGATCCATTGATGGGCAATCTGACGGTCTAGATCTAAATTGCCTCACCTATCATTGGTCACCCATACCTGGTGATGAGTAATCCTAGGTAACAGGAGCAAGCCGACCTTCCATTTTGTCATTTTTTGTTAGGATGATCTAAGCCGTCCAGTTTTGAATTGAAATCTTATATCTTCAATTAAGAGCTCAAAATAACTCTGATTTTAGATCAGAAAGCTTCTATAGATTCCTTATCACTTGCTTTAGGTACTAAACTCATGAAATGTATTTATTGGTTCTAATCACAAAAATCTATAGTAATAGTATTGGATTGTGATCAAGATGATCCCAAAATAGAAATATGAACTGATGGATGTGTTCAGAGGGTCCCAAAACCCTAAGGATCATGATCATAGTAAAAATTTTGGGTTTCTAGATCAAGTAAATCAACAAAAACAGTGAGATCAAAATTCAGCCCTTAAAACTGGTCAAAATCTTAAAATCCCAATTCTGATATCAATTTAACTCCAATTAAGATAAAAAAGTTGGGATGGATTCCTTGTAATGAGTAGAACCTATTGAACTTAGAAAATTTATATTTTGATTCATGTAAAATTAAGTTAATAAATAAAAGTGTTACTAATTCTTATGATTAGTGAAATTTGGAATGATCAAACTATATAATTCTAATCCATTGATGAGCTTGTGACTGTGAGACATGGAATCAATGGTTATAAGTGACTAATCTATGATTAGTTAAGAGATTTAGCCTTAAAAGTAGTAAAACCATAAAAATGAATGGGAATCTCCTTGATCAAGTTGATCAAGGATGATTGGACAATACGGATATGTTTGGATGATGATATGAAGTTATTATCATATGGCTGATGGACTTGATGATAATGATTTGGGATAGATTATGATCTATGCCCTCAAATTGGATAAAAGAACTTCAGATCTTCTTGATCGGTTGGATCAAGAAGGATCAGATCATTGATGAGATGCACCAATGATCTAATAATGAAATCACATTAAGAAGATGTATTAGATCTAAAGAAAAATGAAAAGATTAAGATCTAAACCCTAAAAGAGATGAAAGATGAATAATGACCATTGGACCATGATGGATAGTTATGGTATATTACATTTTCATTTAAATTGTTGAATGTTATTATAATTGTCCTTTATTGCTTAGTATATTTAATTGTAGATTTATTTATGCTTTAATGCTTATGTAATGGAAATTACATTGAAAATGTAATTAAATGAAATTAGAATGGAAGGACATTTACATGGAATGAATGACATGGACTTAATGATAGTAAGGGTCATAGTTAGTAGGATAATATAAGGAATATAAATTCCTTGGTCCCAATTAGGAGAATAATGAAACTCCATGAATGACATTTTAATGTTCATGGATTTAATTAAAATTAATTAGAATGAGTACTTAATGTTGAAATGCTCATAAGAACCTTATGAAAGCTTGAGCTAGGGTTACTCTAGTGGATGATGAACATGATGGTTAAGAAGGTTCTCTAATAGAGCCTCACTCTTCCCCCACCTTCCGTTGATGTTTGTGAGGTCTAAACACCTCCTTACATGAGGATTGAAGTTACTATTTTGTGTTCAACCATTCAACTAGTAAGCCTTAACCAATTTGACATAAGAGGAGCTATCTAGACTTAGGATGAAATAAGCTACCCTCAACCAGTAAAACATTAACTAGTTGAGTAATAATAATATGAGCATAAAAGGTTAGTAAATCATCTAATCTTAATAAAAAATTATAATTAAGATAAGGATGATCAGACAAGATCCAGAGGATCTTGAATGATAAAAAATAATAAGAATACTAATGTCATATTGTATTATGTATATGTGGAAATTATGTATGTATATGTAGAAAAATGTAGATAGAGAACCCAAACCCTGGATCAAACATGATTCAAGGAAAAATTAGGGTATCCCTTATAGGAATACATACTTGCATAGAGAAATAACTTTATATGTATGGTTTGACAGATGTATGAATCCAAACCATGATGAGCAATGTGAAAGAATACCACTTGAGATGTATGAATCAAGATACTACTTTGAGGTAGGTTGATGTACAAGAATGTATTAAGGATTCATGTGTATACATACATGATCTTTTTTCTATAATTATAGACCTTCATGATATAAGTATACTTAGTACCTTAGTATGATAATGATCCAATCACATGATCCAACCATATGATCCAACTAAGTGATCCAACCATATGATCTAACTAAGTGATCCAACCATATAATCTAACTAAGTGATCCAACCTCATAATCTAATTCAATTGATACAATCTAATGATCAAATTAATTGAGGTGAAGGTAATGAGATGTGACGACTAAGGAAACCCTATGAATAGGGCATAGAAAATATTATAGTCTTAGTTAAACAAACACATCATCTAATATGTACAATGTATTTTACATACAAGCATGGTGGCTTATGATTTTGTTTTACACAGTGCTAGGACTGAGGATGCTATGTTAGGGAAGTTATGAGGGTTTGGTCACCCGCTTCCTAAAACTTATATGATGGATACCATGCCTAAAGAGAGGCTCAATATCGGGTGGGGCAATAATGGGACGGTCACCACTATGATAGCCATGGTCTACCCCATGAAGACATAGATTTGTTATTTCCACAGTTGGTATCAGTGGAGGATTATATAGTTATTTAGGGACACTGTACATATTGAGATTGTGGCATAGTAGTCCTACTGTATTTTGCATTATGATGTACATATGATAGGCATAGTGTAATGCCATGGCATGATGAGATGCCACTACATGAGTTCCTAGAAAGAAAATCCCCGTATGAGGATTGGTTAAATATTGAATTCCTAAGTGGAAGTATAGCCAAGGGAAGGAACAAGTTTTGAGCAATCTTCACTATTTTAACTAATTTATCTTATACTACATAAATATTGTATATACTTTATGTTGAGATAACTCATGAGTGGGTAACCATGATGGAATAATGACTGAGGTATGTATTCTTATATTAATGAAGTAGTATATTTTTGTTTCCCTTGCCAAGCTTAGCTTGCTGAGATATTGTAAATGTTTTAATGTTTACAATATCTCAGATATAGAGAAGGAGAGTTAGGAGCTCAAGACTGGAGAAGACTTAAGAAGATTTGGAAGAATAATCAATCAGAGTATATTCTTTGAAGACACGTATTTTTTATTTGAGAGCATTATATTGTATTGAGAGTTTTTAATGTATGGTGAGGTTTGAACTTTGGATTATGTAATTTGGACAAGTATTGTAATAATAGCAGGCTGCACTATGAACCACTGGATGGATTTTGGAATTTAATAAAAATATATTCCTTTAATGGAATTTTATCTTGTACAAAAATTCTACTTATGTTATGTATGAAGCGATGACTTGGGTATTTCAAAACAAGCTTTAAAGAAAAGAATTTTTGCTGTTTTGTTTTGCGAATTTTTTTTACTAAGGGCACCCTGCCTTTGAAAAATGTAGTACAAAATGTGTTACGAAAACTCGGGTGGTCACATAGCTAATTTTATTTGGCTCCCATCTTTACTATTTTATATTCTATCGTATCTCTAGATATGCCTCACCTTCCTATCCTATACCATCCCAAATTCTAATCTTATCCACTTTTTGTTATGCATCCTCATCCTTTCCTATCTACCCATAATTTGGCTTTGGGAAAGGAATTTTCCCCGAAAAGGATGTCTTATAGCTGATTTAGAGATTTGAATTGTAATTCTAAAGTATTATACTAACCATGTAATCAGTAGAGCAACTAGCTTTTTGTTTTCAATTCTATGCAAAATAAACATTTATATTATAAAAAATTTAGTTATTACATATATAGTATTATTTTGCACAATTTAAAGAAACAACCATTCTAAGGCTATATTTTTCAAAGAAAAAGAAAAAGAAAAAAAGAAAAAGACAATGCAATTGGTTATGTATACACAACTCTAAAGAAGAAAGACTTCAAAAGCCACATGCAATTATAAAACATTCATATTAAAGTCCTTACCATGCTCAACTAAAAAAAACCCACATTGAGGCACTTAAAAACATTAAGGATTTCTTGTTGAAACCTACTTCTAAGAACTTATAAAGTTAATGCATTTGTAGTTAAATAAACATCAACATCATTCACCCCACAACAACCTTTTTAAGAGCATGATTTGAACTTTAAAAATCATAGTGGAGATTATTATAACTTTTTGTACTGAGGCATTCTTACCCCTCCTCTTTTCTTCAAAACTAACACACCATTTTGATTCTTTGGTTACCACTCCAAATGGGTGAACCGTCTCTTTGAAAGGGATTCCCACAATCACAATGGATTTCTCACTAAGTCTGCAAGTCCAGTTCAAACATAGCCAAATCAAGCCTCAATGGGGCTCCCAAATGATTCTAAGGGAAAATGAGAAAAAAAATAAAGTATAAAGTCTCTAAAATAATTGTTTTAACCTTATAAATGTCATGGGAGTGGCACATGATGCCATTTCATGACTAAAGGTTACATGATGTAGTTTTAGTGCACAAAGACACACTTATTTCAACTTGGAACATGGGATCCTCAAGTGAGATGTTGTGACATCTTGATGGTGTAATCTTGAATTAATTCTTATTTATATGAATGTTGAATGCCTACTTGGAGATAATTAGAAGGATTTCATGACTAACACCTCTATGTTTATGAGAGTTTAATTGCTGAATCTAACAACACCCTTAAAGCCAAGCCCGTACCTTGAATATTGGCTGTTGATTTTTCATATTGTTTGCATTAGTGTTGATTGTATGAAGGTTATTTACTGTTAACTTAACTGATTTGGGTCAGTTAAGTTAAGTTTGAGCCAAACTGGACCTACAATATTCTAGATTTCTTGATGTACATTGATATCTTGCTCTTCTTGTACTGGGCAAGGTTCTTGTGCAATTGGTTAATAGCATTCACTGCTTTTCATAGGGATACTTTAGATCCTTTAGAGTGCAATAGATGGTTGAATATATTTCTTCGGTATCTTGGACAAATGATGCAAAATATCTATCACAAAATTTGTGTCCGATCTGTCATTCATCTTTGGTTGCACACTCCCATATAATCTAGTGTATTGTGTGTGTGTGTATGACAGAACCCCGATCCCACTCTACTATGTTCAAAATTTTGATTGAAGTTATGTGCATGCTGATTAGTCTGATCCATGGAAATCACCATAGTCATTCAAGGTCTAGGTTAAATCTCCATAATCCATCAAAAAGATAGACACTTAGCAGACAAACTTGCTCAAAACAGTACTAACAAATGAGCTGAATGAGAAAAAGTCTAAAACTTGTGGTTCTATGTCAAATGCATATGAATTTGAATAGTAGATAAAGTATGGTACAGAAAATGAACTATATCATGTTTAAACTGAAAAGGTGGATCAGCAATGGCGGTTGGTTTAGTTTTTCTTGTCTCAATTGTTCTTCCATGGTGCAAGCATTCTTCTTTTCACTTTGGAAATTCATGTCCATGTTAGGTATTTGAAATAAACCCAGTCTGTACTTGCTAATTTTTCTCTTGCATTCTTCCCTTGAGATAGTTAGCTAGTGGTTTGCTTATTTGCACTAAAACGAGTAGAAGATGAAAAAAGGGCTGGTCCAGATTGTGAACCAAGTAACATTTTGTCCTTCTTTGATTGGATGGATCCCCAGCCTAATGTCAGCTCAATATCTGTCTCTTGTTCAATCTATAGCTTTACATCTCTACTAACATTAGAAATATACTTTTCTGAGGGATATCCAGGTATATTTTTCTTTGTGGGTGTTGTTGGTGTTTGTAAAGATAATTTACACTCATCTCAGTTTCTTTATTCCATCTCTCAGAATCACATTTATGGAGCAAAGTACATGGTACTGGTCTCTTCATCAAGTCATTCATTAATAGCTTCTGAATTTGATATGAGCGATGAAATTCATGAACTTACATAACATTATGGGCGTAGTTCTTTATATTTTAATTAGCATTGGTAGGAGGAATATATCATGCTACCAAAAGTTCAAACAAACTAGAATAAAACTAAATATATGC
Source organism: Warburgia ugandensis (assembly GCA_035236585.1). Classification (NCBI taxonomy): domain Eukaryota; kingdom Viridiplantae; phylum Streptophyta; class Magnoliopsida; order Canellales; family Canellaceae; genus Warburgia; species Warburgia ugandensis. Next base: position 57,286,883 of record CP141133.1, read on the forward strand.
AGCAAAGAGAAGAATGACCATGCTACCTGTTTTTTGAAAGTTTATTCATGCTTTAGCATAGCCATCTTCATGAATTCTATGTACTGCTTTAGTGACCTCTCCATTTTTAAGTTGATTAATCAGTTATGAAATACTCTTCTCCTCTGCTCCATTAAGAGGCCAATCTAGAAACTCAAAACTCTTGAGTTGTTGATACATATATATTGAGTACTATTCAGACACTCTTTACTCCTTGGACTGTAACAAACTTGTCAATTGGGAATCATTGCAAATGATCATATTTAGAAAATGTAAAATGGGCTTATTCAAACTAATATACATTGGTAGATGCATTACGATGTTTAACACTTTAAAAGCTAGTAAGATGAGTGTAAAATTTATGCTTTTCACTTACAAAGTAGAGACCATTCAGCCTACTAAAAGAATGCTCGAGATCATTCAAGTGTAGAATTGTTCATGTTTAATAGACAATATATATGTAGCTTGGGAGTTTCAAAACCTTTCACCCCAAAGATTTAACAAGCATTTTCCATCATCACAATCTTGAACCATTTATTGGGTGCTCCTTTGATCCATTTAAGTATGAGAGTAGCAAAAATTAGAATGAAAGTTCATGATGCATTATTGATATTTTAATTGGAAAATGTCCAGTTGGTTGGAAAAGCAAGATATAAAATGCAATCTCCAGATCAAGAGCCATAATGAAAAATGAACAAGTGGCAGGTAAATGATGTTGGATTTAAGCATTTAGATGAGTTGGTTTAATTCCCTGTTTCACTACCAAAAGGTTTTGGGTTTGAATGTACTCACCATTTAGAAAAAATAATAACAATGTTATAACATATGCCCTTTCCAATATAAAATATGGTTTAATCACTAAAATACGAGTGGAATGGATCCTTACTGTCCTACATAATAGGAGATCAAGATATATGCAGAACTCTTTCATAGTAGTTCTTTTAATGAACCTGATAGCAGATATATGTGATAGATATAAAAGGGTAGCCCAGTGCATGAAGCTCTTGCATATGCAGGGTTAGGGGCTGACTACAAAGGGTCTATAGTATGTAGCCTTACCTTGCATTTATGTAAGAGATTGTTTCCATGCCTCGAACTCGTGACATCTAGGTTACATGGAGACAACTCTACCATTGCTCTAAGGCTCCCTCTTAGAATCTCCCTATGTTGATATGATCCAATCCCCTTCATAAACATAATAGATATCCATACTTTAAATGGGTTTCCTTATAATCATATGACAATGAAACGTCAAAGGAATTATTTTCCTTGGTATTATTTGGATACTCGTTGCTAGTTCAAACATTTAGTCCTCCATCTCCAATTGGCACTATCCATTGGTGTACCTCTAATATTACTCACAAGCGAACAAATTAATATAGTGTTTGCATGTGAGAGAGGTCAATCCCATGAGAAATCTCATAAATTTGTATATTGGATAGATCTTATTTAAATTTCTTAACTTTAGCCAAAGAGAGATTGAATTGGATTTGAATTTAAACCAGGAAAGTAAATGACATAAGAAAAGAAATATGCATGAAATTAGAAACTACAATTAAAAGAAACATTCTAAAATTAAAGCTATACAATGAAATTAGAAACTAATATGAATTCAATAAAAGGAAACTAATGTAAAACTAGAATGAATTAAACTAAGCAACTTAAGGAAACTTACTAAAAATGAGACTTTTCTAAATTAACACTTTCCTAAACTAGAATTAGAAACTTTCTAAAAATAAAAATTTCTAAAACTAATTTGGAAAAATTTCTAAAACTAAATTAACATTTAAAAACAAATAACCAATGAAATCTAACTAGATTTAACAAAAGTTTAGAAATATGCACATAAATGAAAACTACACTTAAGGAAACTTTCTAAATTTAACACTTCCTAATCCTAAAACTTTCTAAAGATAAAAATTTCCAAAATGCAATTAGAAAACTTTCTAAAACTAAATGAAGATGTAAACAATGAATTAACTACTATTAAACTAAGATTAACCAACTAAACAAAGTAATACCATGCGCATTGTTCATGGGATGGTGTGCATGGTTCATGGGGTCAATGATGGCTAAAACTACTAAATCAACGATTGAATAACATACAATATAATAAAATTACACAATAAACAACCTAAAGAGCTAAATGAGTTCCTAAGAAATCAAGTAAATAAGATGCATAAGCTACTGGCAACTAAGCATGAAGATTGAATGGAAAAAGTTCTAGATTTCAGACACTTAAGAAACTCAAATCAAACCAAGCATGGAAAGCAATTGAACTAGCACTTTTTATGCAATATAACACTCAAAATATAAAGTAATTCACTACTTGAAACAAGCATCAACTATGAACTTCAACAAACTTTATTGGTTAAGCAACAAATTACATCCAAAAGAGTGCACATATTACATAGATTAGAACATGAAAAGTATGCACTCTTTCCACACTAGAAACTTAATTCAAATCAAACATCCAACATATTCCAATGCTCTAAAACTAAGCTAAGATAACATGTAAGTGAAATCCAAAAGATAATTCAAGAGAAAGGATGGCTGGACGAATGGAACTAATGAAGGCAGAAATGCCTAGAATTAGTTCCAAATTCATGCAATTAACATGAAATTCAAGGATTTAAGCTACTTCATCTCTTATACATCACTGCCACATAAGAATTAAATTGGATCTTTGATAAATATGCATTATAAATTGAGAAGATGGAAGCAAAGATTGAAGGGCAAAAAAAGGAAGCTCTATGGTCTAAAATTAAAGAAAAAAAATCAAGAATAACTAAGCAATGAAAACAAGGAATTGAAAGCAAAGTACTAACCTGGAATTGAAGTGAAAAAGGAAAGGAAAATACTTAAGAATCTAGAGGAAGAATAGCCCAAAATAAGTCCAAATTCCAAAGCTCCAAAAGATCCCAAGCAAGAGTCCTAATTTCAATGTTTTATCACAAAATCTCTACTTGGTAAAAATGTGGAATCCATGGGAATTTATTGAGTTTTGGGTTTCCACTTTGATGAGGGATTAATTAAGAAGGAAAAATAGATCTAGATCTAGGGTTTCAATGAGGGAAAGTTCAGCGGAGAGTTAGGTTAGTAAGTGAGGTCATAAGATGATGCCATGGCTGGCCGCCATCTATTTAGAAAGGGGGGAGGTGTCCTCTTCTTAGGAAGGTAGTATCCAGCTCCTTCCCTTCTAAATATATGGTGTTTTTGTTGTTGGAAAGAAAGAGAAATAGAATTATAATTGGTATGAAAGATTGGGAAAGGTTTAGGTTTTTTTATTTGCTTTGACTTGAAGTAGATCGAGGGGGTAACCCTCATTAGGAAACCTCTTAAATTTCCAACTAAGAGAGGAGGGGGGGGTGGGGGTGGTTTTCACCTTCTTAGGAAGGTGGCTCCCTCCTTAAGAGATAACCATGGAAACCCTAATTGGGTGGAGGAGAGTATGGAAAATGGAAATTTGTAAGTGGGAATTCTCTCTTGATTGGTCCACTCATGCCTGATCATCTTACCTTTTACAAATATCACTAAAAACCTTCTAATTATTCCTTGAAATTCAAATTTTTTGAATGTGATAATTGATTGAATCAATCTTCCCATAGTACCACTCCAAGTGGTTTGTTGGCTCATTCCTTGGATGTTTGAATGGCTAACTCCCTTGGCTTGAAAACATGGACAGCTTGGCTTACTTAGCTTTCTTAAACTAGGAAACCTCATGAATGACTCCAATTCTCATTCAAAGTGATGGTAATGCATAACTTGTTGGCATGGATCATTCTAATCATCTTTGATGCTTTCCATTGCCTTATTTTTCTTGCCCTAGGATAGTCTTTGGTCCTTGATCTAGCTTTGAAATGATGTCATTTTGGCTTTTGACTCAATCTTTAAATCTTGATCTTCAATTCTCATCTCAATCAATCTCAACCTTTTGATTACCTTCTCAACACCTGCAAAAGATGAAAACCCTAATTAAATCCTACAAATTTATGAAAATTTGCATAATTACTTTGGATTAACTTCTGAAAATATCAAACTTTTGAATTATTATGTTAGAAATGCATGTGTTACAAATTTTTGAGAAACCCTAAAATAAGCATCATAATTTCTAACACATGGGCTACTAATTGGGCACTTTTGATACAAAATTGAATACTTATCATCCACCCTCTTCACCTTCTCTAGGGAAACATGCCATGCTCGTGAACTATAAAGGTCATAAAGCATTAGCATTCTAACATGGAAAGTGTGAGATTCATGGGCAAATAAACTCAATGAGAAGGTCAAAAAACTACATCAAGGGAGAGTGATCAAGGAGAATAACATTATGATTTTCCTATTTCTTACTCAAAGAATCAATATCAATGTTTGCATGCCAAACTCCATCTTGAGCCATATTGAAATGCAGTACAATTGCAACAAGATGGGATTAAGTGGCTAGATTCTAAGATTAAATGTAAGAGCTCAAAATCGATAACTGCAAACACTATATAGCATGAACTAAAATGAAAGCTAGATTTCTATATTATTGTGAACAAGAGTGCAGTCAATGGCTTTGACTATCGAATGTAACCATTTCCATGGTATTGACAACATAGACTTGATAGAAATACTAAGCATATACTGGACAGTAATACTGAGACTCTATTGGAACAAGTGGAAAATTGATGTTAAATCCAAGTACACTATGATCTTAGATAGAATGAGCTTGTCATTGTTTGATACCTCAACATCACTAGCAACGCAATTTGATTGAAGTAACTAGAAGCTACAGAGTGAATCATACTAAGGAGTTACCTATCCAAAACTCCAAATTAAAAGGACTGATGAAATCTCCCAAACTATACATAGGAGCTTCTTGTCAAGCCATGATTTAGGGATTTGTTGACATCACGTGGACAACCAAGAAGAAGGGGAGGCTTGGTGCAATGATAGAGTTGTCATCCTGTGACCTTGAAGTCATGGGTTTGAGGTGCGAAAATAGCCTCTTGCAAAGATACAAGGTAAGGCTATGCACTATAGATTCTATGTGGTTCACCCCTTCCCCAGATCTTGCATATGTGGGAGATTTGTGCCCCAGGATGCACTTTTTTTTCAACTGGGAGGAGCAAAGACTTAAGGCTACAAAATGATCCAGCCTCATTGAGATGGTAATCAATAAGAGTACATAGTCTATAGAAGAGGTATTGGCCACATTTTCATGCATGGTAAAACATTTTATAAATTTGAGCCATTCATCACGTTTAGAACACCAAAAATAGGTAACCCCAGAGAAATCAATATGTTTGGAAGATCCTGACTACTTGTTTTGGAACCTTCAAAAAAATAATAAAATGGATTGTTGATTGTTTATTGCAAGTGTACAGGTTATTATAGTATAGCTTATGTAAGTATAGGTCGATCCCATGGGGACTCAACTTAAAATTTTGGAGTTTAAATAAAATTTAATTGACCAAAAATTAAAAGAAATGATAGAAATTAAATAATAATGAATTGTAACTCAGATCTATTTAACTAATGAAAATCACACAATTCCAAGTTCAAAAAGACAAAAACTAAATAATAAATAAAATCTACTTCCCTAGCTTGATTATGGTAAATTTCTTCCAATCTAGTGTAATCAAAGTCAATTAGTCTTTAACAATCTTTTATTGATACTCTGATTAAGGATCCAATGGATGGATTGTTTAGATTTCCCAAAATTTTGATGATTTGAACTAAGTTAAGAATTTGGATTCTGGACAAATTAGATTGAATTCTTTAATTTCATATTGAAGATCAGAACTTATTGATCAGCTGAGAATTGTCTAAATTTGAAGAGAAAATGATCAGAAAATAATGTGATTCTGTTTGTTAAAGCTTAACCATTGATTTAGTGAGGCTTAAATCAAATAGGAATTGGATTATTTAGTTCTTGGATTAATTGTGAAAAGAGTAAAACTTGGACAACATAGAACTGGGATAAGAATAAGATGAAATAGGGAAAAGGACAAAATAGGGGACACTGTTAGAATTAAGGAAGAAGGGCATGGGCAAAATTGAAAATTTATATGTTGTTTTACCCTAGAGAAGGAGAAAACACAAAAAATAAGGTATAGAAAAAGGAAGGTGATGATAGGGGGGAGAACAAAGGGGAAAGAGGAGATTTTGGATGAAACCCAAGTTGGGTTTTGAGTGAATGAATCTTAAATTGTAAAAAAAAAAAAAATGAAAAGGAAAAAGTTTGAAAGATTTATGTTAATAATTTGAAGGAAAAGAAAAACTACTATGAATAGAGGTGAAAAATAGAGAGAGAGAGAGAGAGAGAGAGAGAGAGAGAGAGAGAGAGAGAGAGAGAGAGAGAGAGAGAGAGAGAGAGAGAGAGAGAGAAGCCTCCTTTCTCAGTTATCCATCTTGGGTCTTCCTTCCTACCCTTTATAAACCTTAGCTCTTTCCCATAGAGGACTCTTGCAAAGTGTTTGTCTCCAATTAGAAAACAATTTTTTTTATAGCTTTCTATTTCTAATAAGACTCCTTACTTTTATCCATTTGGCTCGTGAAGATGATCTAATCTCATTGATTCGATCAGAGTCATCCATATTCTAATCTGGTTGATCCGCACATATAAAATCTAATTAGATTCATCATGATAATGTTTTAATCATCTGAGTAGCTCTGAATCATCTGACCATTAAAATTTTCAAATCAACTATTGGATGGTCGATTGGGCTTAAATGCAAAGTTTAATTTAAAATTTCAAAATTGTTCAATGAGATGATCTAATTAGATGCTAGATTAAGGGTATTTTAGACAAAATCGAACACTTACACCCCTCCCCCCAATATGCAAAAAATAAAATTACAAAATTGATACAAATTTCCACTTTCATAGGTACTCATGGTTGTATTTAACATATGCAGCAAGCTCTTAAACCCCTAGGTTACCCCTAGTGGATGAGGTAAGCCTTATGAGGGTTTGCAGTGAATATACCCACAAAATTCTAAAAATATTTTTCAAGTCAATTTTCACTTTTCCTCATAGAATTATCTTCAATAACTCTATCAACTTTAGCATACTAATAAAATTGAATAAATAATTCAAAACCTTACCCATATGCTATGCATTCCAACTAAGCTCAAATCTCAGAGTGTTCGTATAGTCTATATATAGAATAATCTTTATCTCTAAATAGACTATAACCTTTGAACTCCATTTGAAATATGTTTTTCCCTCAATCCTCACTAATTGTAGACACCCAGAAATAAAACTCTCAGATAAATGGTTCAAATCATATCTGTCTTTTAAATATGTGAGCAGAGTCATTAAAAGCAAATTTATCTTACATATATTTTTGGAGAATAGGATTTATTAAGGAATTAAATTTTGATTCCTTTAAAATGGATGCCATTACTTTTGAATACTTAGAAATACTACTCTTTAAATCATATCTATCCATATCCTCCTCAAGATTATATTCTTCCCAGAATTAATAGGTCTTTAATTGGGATGAAATGTAGGCTTAGGACAAGGCACACAAGAAAGGGTATAAAGGATATCCAAACTTCTTCAAAAATAAGTAGAGGTCTTCTACTTTGACAATTCTTCTTTACTTTGTTTGCCTAAAGAGAATATTTCTTTTTCCACATTTACACATTCTTCAAACTTTTTTTAGTACCTTTTCTTTCTTTTCAACACTTTTGAATCTCTTTGAAGAATATTTCATTTTTATTTATTTATATATATTCACTTTTCTAGTTTTATTGTTCTTCATTCATCTCTAACTTATCTTTCAAATAAAATAGGCACTGGATAATTTAAATTGGTTAATATGGGTAGAGTGATAATTTGGGTGAAAAAAGAAAAGGCTTATATAAAAGGCTCAAATTGGCTAACTAGTGATAATTTTTTTTATTATAGGTTGTATATTTCTAGATTAACAACAAGGATGGCCTAAATCCTTTTCTCGGTTTCCTATAATCAATCAAATTCAATAAACTTCTTGAAATTTAGAGGTACTATTCTAATAATTTAGGTAATTAGCCAAATTTAAAAATTAATGGGATCAAATTTTACTTTAATCTTGCTTGAATAAAATTAGCAATAGTGATAACCTCTAAAAAGGAATAAATGGCTCTAAAATAACTTAGGTATAGGTCTCTATTGAATTTCTTCAAGGTCTGTAAGTTATAACTACTTATTAATTTGGATTATGTATATGTAATTATGTGTACAACTATGATCTGAGACTTTGCTTTCATGGAATACTCTAGAAAATGAGTAAAATGATGAATTAAACATGTTCAATTCTATTAATAAGCCAAAATTATTTAGACTATACTTTAGAAAAATACAATTCTCATCATAGTGTAGTAATTGACCTAAAAACTAAAAACTTTAATTTTTTTTCCAAAGAAATCAACTAAAACTTTTTAAAAAGCTAGAATTTGATATAAATCTACACCCCCAACCTGAAAGAAACATTGTCCTTAATTTTTAAAAAATAGGACCTAAAATGAATATGGGTGATGTAGAACATGAGACTTCCTAAATAACTATAGGTTACCTCCGAATGAGTGCTAAGTTTAATATCTTTAGCTAGACATAGCCTATAACTAAGTTATCCATCTAAATCTATGTCTAACCCTAAACAATGACATAGAATTTTTTTTGTTTTTTGTTTTTTCAAGGCACTTCAGAATCTCGTGGTAGTCGATATATTTCTTCCACCTCGAAAATTTTGATGGCGATAGCATTATAACATAGTAGACCACCATGATTATAAATCTAGTGTGACCACATTGATGATCCCACATCTTTAAATTTTCACAGTAGTCAATATATGTCCTCCACCTTAAAAATTTAGGTGGTAGTTTTATTATGACAATGTGAACTACTGTAAATTTAAATTCTATTGGACCATATGGAGATGAATGGTCCCCTTCTTGACCAAATTTAGGACTAATATTAACCATTATATTCAATTTTAACTTTTTTTCTTCATTTCCCTTACATTGTTCTGAAATAGGGTGTATAAGCTAACTCTACCTTCCTAATAACGTTCTTCTTATGTTACTAGAAGCGGAGACATGGTTAGGTTTAAACCCTTATTATCTTCTAATATGTACCCTATAGTTTGTTGATGTAGAGCCAATACATCAATAGATTCATTCTCTTCCTGTTTTGTAGGCATAGGTAAGATATCAAGTGGACCTAAATTTCTATCTAATGATTGTTCAAATAAGGTTTGTAGGTCTCAATTAAGTATATCTCTTACATTACAAGCTTCAACTGGAATATTAGGCTCTGCAGAGCACTCTACTTTAGCTTGCCATAGAGAAGTGTTCATTAATGACACAATCTCCAACAATTCCTTCACCTACTTAATGGATGTGCCTTCGTCAAATTCATAAAAATGAGCAGGACACGATTTAAGTGGATCTAGGTTGGAGGTTTCTAAGTATTCATTCTCTTCATAAATGGATGTCTCTTTATCAGAATCATAATAATGACTCAGATCTGCCTTGAGTATATCTATATTGGAGGTTTGCATGGATGGTTTGGTATTTGTAGATTAGAATGATCACATGAAATTTCCATCCTATCATCATTATTCCCATTTATTTCAAATTATCCAATCCTTTCCATAAATGTAGCATAAAGTCAACCCATCTCTTCCTGACATTGTTTAGTCAATTCCATATGTAACCTAAAGGTCATGTCGAATGGTTGTTCCTTCTATCTTAAAGGCATCAATTCAAAAGGAAAATACTTCTATGTTATTGGAGTATTGGGAAAGCATTTCTCATGTTAGAACCATGATCTTTATCCCTGATTTTCTTAATAATTTTGGTGGGGTTGATCAGGGTATGACCATATTGTCTCTTCCTGATATGGTTGATAATCCTAAGACCATGGTTATTAATGATGCCTAGCCCATCCATTATAGTCTTGCTAATCTATCTCAGGATAGTAATTGTTGCTAGGTTCTATGAATGGATGTGGTGGATCCACTGGCTCCTAATAATAATCATTGTATGTAGAGCTAGACGACCATACAGAAGTGGGATATTGCAGTTCAAAATAGGCATATTAATTGTTGTAATGAGGTTTTGGTTATGACTTAGTATCTTGCTTTGAGGTAAATAACCTATCCAATGTACTAGTCATCCTTTGTCTATCCCCTTCTTAATAGGACATTGTAATCAATCTTTATATATAGTGAAATAAATTGTTGTATACAATGAATGACTACTTTTTTTTTTGGAATGAGAAAAATAAATCTAACTAATGCAACCTAACTGCTAATGATGGATGATGATAAAGAACAAAATTCAAACAACCTTAAGGCTAGCGAATAGATAATTTGATTGTCTTGAATTTGTGTGGGGGAGAAGCTTTTACATTAGCCTAATCTAACAATCCTCATCTCTTTCAGACTTGCCCCACCACTTACTAATTAGATCTTAACCTAACCAACTATTTCACACCCTCCTTAGCTAGCTGTAGGTAGTTTGAGTCATAAAATATGCTGACAGAGATAGTCATTTAAATACCAGTGTAGCTAGTTAGAGAGAGGCCACTAGAGCGGCAATGGGCCGCCTCCTTCCAAGAGGGTCCTACGAGCATGTGATGGCTTCTATAGGTATCTTCTAATTAATTTAGAAGGCTGGGTTATGCACTGTGATGATTATCCTATGTGAGTCAAGAGGTGGTGATTAAATTGACCCTTGATCTTGTGGGGTCAATGTCCTTACTAATTAATTTCTACACTCCACGGTAGTTCGATCAACATATAAATCACCTTAAAGCAATAAATGTGCCCTACAATATAATAAAAAATAATAAACTAATGCAAACCCTAAAATGTAATAGTTATCAAGTATGCTATCTAAATGCATTTACACTACCAATCAATGCAAAGTTATACTAAATGTAGCTATACTAAAATAATAAAAAGAGTGAGGAAAACTTACAAAGGGATATCTGACGAAGATCAAGTATGGACCATCATACCCTATACTTGCCTGTTTTATTACAATCCATTTAATTTTGAAATTGAAATAATTGTAAATTACAATGAGGCCTCACTACAAGTTTTACTCAAAGAAAGAAAACAAACTAATCTAGGAAAGCAAATAAATCCTAATTTGGTGAAGCTTAGGCCTATAAGATCACTGCCATTTCTCCTTTGCCAAATTTCTTAAAAAATTAAAAATAGCAATAATTTTGAAATCGAAATAATTGTAAAGTAAAATGAGGCCTCATTGCAAGTTTTACTCAAAGAAAGAAAACAAACTAATCTAGGAAAGCAAATAAATCCTAATTTGGTGAAGCTTAGGCCTATAAGTTCACTGCCATTTCTCCTTTGCCAAATTTCCTAAAAAATTAAAAATAGCAATAAGCATCAAAATTCAAGAAATAGAGTGATTATGAACTAAGAAAAATTGAAAATGCACCTAAAAATGCTAAAATAATGGAATTCTTAATTTTTTTAAAAATTTTAATTTTTGGAATATCTTTGAATTTTTGTATATTAAATTTCATGAAAACTTCATTGTGGGTCTCTAGCAATAGTTCCAAAAACTCGCTGATTATTTATTGCATGTGCATGGTCTATTTTTAGTACAGTTTATGCAAGTATAGGTCGATCCCATAGGAGCAATTTAAAATTTTGGAGTTTAAATAAAATTAATTGACCAAAAATTAAAAGAAATGACAAAAATTAAATTATAATGAATTTTAAACTCATATCTACTTAACTAAAGAAAATTACATTATTCCATGTTCAAAAAGGTAGAAAATTAAACTAAATAACAAATAAAATCTACTTCCGAGCTGAATTGTTCAGATTTTCTAAAATTTTGATGATCTTGACTAAGGAAAGATTTTGGATAGCTTAGATCAAATTTTTTAATTTTAGATTGAAGATGAGGATTGATGGATTGACTGGGAGTTGTCTTAAAAATAAGATCTAAGAATTAATTTGAAATTTGATGAGAAAAAGATGAGGAAGTAGTGTGATGTTGTTTGTTAAAGCTTAATTGTTGAATTGATTAGGCTTAAATCAAAGAGGGATTGGATTATTTAGTTCTTGGATTAACCGTGAAAAGAGAAAAACTTAGACAACATAGAACTGGGATAAGAAAAAGACAAAATAGGGGACACAGTTGGAATAAGGAAAAGGGTGTTGGCAAAATTGGAATTTTTGATGAATTTTTGGTTTTACCCGAGAGAATGAAAAAATGGAGAAAAGAAGGAAGATGATGATAGGGGAGGGGAACAAAGGGGAAAGACGAGATTTTGGATGAAACCCAAGTTGGGTTATGAGTGAATGAATGTTAAACTGTAAAAAAAAAAAAAAAAAAAAAAAAAAAAAAAAAAAAACGAATTTTGGGAGATTTATGTGAATAATTTGAAGCAAAAGAAAAAATAATGTGAATAGAGGTGAAAAATAGAGAAACAAGGATAGAGAGAGAGAGAGAGAGAAGCCTCTTTTCTCGGTTGTCCATCTTAGGTCCTCCTTCCTGCCCATTATAAAGCTTAGCTCTTTCCCATAGAGGAGGACTCTTGCAAAGAGTTTGTTTCGAATTAGAAAACAATTCTTTATGGATTTTTATTTTGTAATAAAACTCCTTAATTTTATTCATTTGACTCATGATGATGATCTAATCCCATTGATTCAATCCGAGTCGTCCATATTCTGATATGGTTAATCTGCACATATAAAGTCCAATTAGATTCATCTTGACAATGTTTTAATCATCTGAGCAGCTCTGATGATCTTTCGAATGTTAAAATTTCAAATCCATAGTTGGATGGTTGATTGGAGCTAAAATGCAAAATTTAATCTAAAATTTTAAAATTATTCAATGAGATGATCTAATTAGATGCTAGATTAACAGTATTTTAGCTAAAATTGAACACTTAACATGGATGAAGGCATATTGAGTACTAAGTCCATTCAAATTATAGGTTGTTGATCTAGATTCACTTATAACTTGAGTCCAATAGCTATATGTGCCCTTTTTCCACCAAAGAAAACAATTACAAGTTGATAAGATCAACATATTGCTTATAGATTGACAAAGAATCAACAGCTTGTCACCACATTGATTTTGAAGTGGCCAGATTTAGCCATGTTGAAATGATAATGATAATAAGTGAATTTACATATAGATAAAGGTGAATTTGTGAAGATCTTTGCTTGTTTAAGCCACATCTAGAAGATACTATTTAACAAACCTTATCCTCATTCTCCAGTATATAAACGGGTTCCTTACCATAAAATAACAGTAGGTTCCTACATGAGGAGAAATTACTAATGAAGAGACAACAAACAAGAAGAGGTTGTGGTATAGCTAAAAACATGATCGAGAGGCACATAATTTTTCCACGAAGAACAAACAAAACTAGATAAAAAACATAGAAAAGAAACCAAATAACTAGCACAACACTGATTTGAGAATCTTGTTTAAGATGTAAATAGATACAACATAAAGCGTTGAACTTAAAATATTGGTTCTCTACTCAAGAAGAGCTTTAGTCAGAGGTAAATTATGATCTAGAATATAGGTAAATGGATCTTTAGTAATTCAGTTCAGTATATACTTGTACCTATTCATTTCAATCAAACTGCAGTCTTAAATGTTAGATACACGAAGATAGATGACGTAACTTGAAAGCCTAAGAAGATATCAACATTAATGAACAATCACATAATAGAAGAAAGTAAGATCAATATCATTAACAAACAATGTAGAGAAAGTAGACAAGAAGATAAACCTGCCCACTCGCAAAATTTCATTGGATGAGGTTTGTTCCTTATGAGTACGGATCCTTAAACCAAATCCAAAAGTAGAATGCATCATCCTCTCCTTCAGATTTTTATTTGCTAGAAATAACATCCTCCAATTTCCCTATAGATTGTAAAATAGAAAACTCAAGAAGAATTTGAGATTCTCTTCACACCCCAACCAACAAATACTATATTGGGATCAAAACCATAACAAAAAAATATGAGTACATATGTCAATGCAATCCAAGATAGCTCCCATAAAAGAAATAGATTAAAGAAATGAGATCCGATTATTTTATTTGTTGAAAATCATTGATCCTTACATTGCATAAGAGAATCATGAACCTAGAATAGCCAAACTTGCCAAGGTACATCAGATGCACTAGAGAATTTTGTTTGATGATAACTAGTTGTATCAGAGACATAAAATATACTTGAAGAGTATTAAAAAGGGAGTATTGGATGTACATTTGTTAGGTCATATCAACAACAATTTATGCCAAAAATGGTCGTGTTCTCTTGAATAGAAATATTTCACCCAATTTCAATATCTAAATACTATAGCTAGTCTTTACTCTTTACAGTTCTTGTATTGATAGCACACACCCATTTTCTTGAGTTCCTTCACTAAATTAAGGACAACCACTAGTAACATTAGGGAGGTAAATTAAATAATGGTATGAAATTGTCAGATCTCTATGAGGTTGTTTAGAGATGATACCCCATGAATTATCCATGGATAGTGACTCCATAAGAAACCTACATTAAGTATTAACAAAGACCACCTTCTTTATATTTCTTATGATAGTCACTCCTAGCTTTATAATCTTGGAACATTTTTTGTTTTTGAGTTACAGTTAGAGTACAAGGTTGGAAGGAGTAAATGCCCTTTTTCCTTGCATAGTATAACATTTTTTGCAAATCTACATAGTTCCAAAAAAAAGGTAATCCAAGAGAAATCAATGCATTTGAACAATCTTAGCCAATTTTTCTTTAATTCTTTGGAAAACATAAGAAAAATGAATGATTGTAAATTTTAACTTAAGGAAATATATGCTAAAATCATCAAGTGGGCTTGAAATTTGATGTCTAACCTATGTAATCAATTCCTAACATCATTAATGGATTAAATCTATAAGAAAAAACAATTTCATTGTACGTGAAAATGAGGCACGACTCCTTCCTCCTATATTGAGTGTGTACACTCACTAGAACTTATTGTTTAAAGAAGTATTACTTTGTTCGGAGGTGGACAAGGGAAAGGAATATTAAACAACGGGTGTTAGTGTTAATTGCCTTTTTCTAATTGTCCTTGATAAATCCTACTGCATGAATTATTTGTATAGCCAAATAATTGGTATGCTCTTTTCCTTGCAAAAGCTAAATTGTGGTTTTCTTTTGTAGTTTTGTGGTGTTATTATGCTATGTTTTTTTAAGGTTTCTTTAAATTACAAAATTGGACTTTTTGACCTTGTATTTCATAGGAAAAGGGTGGAACATACAAAAATTTGAATTACAAAACTTAATCATATCCTTGCAAACTTAATGCCATTAGTTCTCTAATTCAAGTTATTAGTGTTTGGTTTTATTGGAGTAATATTTTTCAAACATAAATTCTAATATATGAACAAGTTTACAAATCAAATGAGATTTCTACGGTTTATTATCGTATTCATTATCCATACTAACAAATAAAATGATATCATAAGAACAATTTTCCATGTGTAGGTCTTCAAGTAGTCTAACTTGCAAATAAGATTGATATCATAGTTGTCAACTCCATTATGTTTTGTTCCAACACGAGTTCTCACTACTAGATATGAGGCTTTTAAAGTCAGCATAAAGAAGTAGTTATATTGACTACTGAATTCATAAATATTTTACAAGTTGGTAAGAAAAAATGACTTCAAAAATATAGACTTAAGAAATCATTTGATCAAAAATGACTTTAAAAGTCTGGCGTGAAGAGGAATGTTTTCATGGGAAGGACTTAAACTACTTTAAATGTCATTAACTTTTGAACTCGTTTAGACTTAAATGACTTTAAATGTCAATAACTTTTGAAGTTGTTTAATGACCTCAAAAGTATACATATATGTTTGGTGCGAAGATTATTTTATGTGGAAAATGACTTTTAAAGTCGTTTGATGCAAATGACTTCAAAAGTTATTGACATTTAAAGTCGTTTAGGTCAAATGACTTTATAAGTTATTGACATTTACAGTCATTTAGATCAAATCTACTTACCTAGCCAAATTTAGTCATCTTGGAGTGGATTAGCCATCATCAATGTCTCACTAATAGTTCTAATTATGGATCCAATGGTTGGATTAGGCAGATTCCTCAAAATCTTATTAATTACAGCTAAAAAAGGATTTTGAGATTTGGACAGTTTAGATCAATTTCTAGATTTTAGATTAAAAATCAGAGATGTGGGATAAGCTAACGGATGATCTAAAATTGAAAGCTAATAATTAATTGAAAATATGATGTTGAATAGAGAAGAAATATAGAGATCTTGATTGTTAAGGCTAATCCATTGATTAGGTCAAGCCTTAATTAAATTAGTTCAGATTGTGCAATTCCTAGATAACAGAATAGGGATAAAGCAATCTTCAAATAGAAATAGGGACACATAAGGAATTAAATTAGGGACACATAGAATTTTAATTAAAGAGTAAGGGGCAAAGATGGAATTTAAGAAAAAATTAGATTTAAACAAACAATTGGAAAGGGAAACCAATGGAGAAAGAAGGAGACAGTGAAGATGGGGGAGAAGGGAAGAGGAGGAGGGGGTGGGGAAGAGGAAACCCATGTTAGGTTTTCATCTCTGAGCTATCCAGTACCAGTAGATGCCTGGAGTGATGATAGACAAAGGGGGAGTGGTGATGCCGCTGCTGTGTAGTGATGGACTGGGTAGAGGACCAGTGGGTCCTACTAACAAGGAGAGGAGACAGAGATAAAGGCAGAGCCAAGACAAAGATAGGTAGTGCTGCGAAGGCCTGTCTATAGGTGACTGAAGATGATTGGCCGTGATAGATAGAGGCATAGCCTAGATGATGGCCTGTTTGTCTGCAAATGAGTGGAGGCTGGTCAAGTGGAAAGAGAGATGCCGATTGAGGGGAAGTGGGGAGGAGAATGAGAATGGGACGGTAGAGGAGATATGAGAGAGAGAACATGGAGATTAAGTGAGGGGAGAGCATGTTGGATGGTTCTATTGGGATGATAGAAAGATAGGGAGAACATGGTGGGGAAGAGGGAGCTGGCTAGGAGAGAGAGAGGTGAGCAGGAAGCTGGGGTGGCTGTCTAGTCATGATAGACAGAGGCAAATGGTGATGGTTGGAGATGGTGATGAGAAGAGGAGAGCAAAGGTGATGGGCTGGCGTTGTGGAGCGGTGAAGTGGGAATAGAGAAAGGAAAGAAAGAGTGAGATGAAGGGAGAAGAGGGGGAGAGTGAGAAAATGAGAAAGAGAGATGGGGATTGAGAGAAGGAGAGGAGAGGGAAGAGGAGAAGAAGAGAATTAAGGGAGTAGGGGATAGTTTTGCTTCCCTCCTATGGTTCAGCCAAGGGGAGAAGAAAGGGAAAGGGGGGCTTGGGTTGACAGTTTCCTCCTTCCTACGGTCTTGAAATTTGTTTTTTCATATGTTTTGCTTGGAACTAGCAAAATGCTAGTTGGGGCTATGTTAAGTATTCAATTTTGATCAAAATATTCCCAATTTAGCATTCAATTAGATAATCTAATTGATCAAATTTGTAATTTTTGAGCTCAATTTTAATTTTAGTTCCAATTAATCATCTAATTATTAATTTGTAAAATTTAATAGCCAAATGATCATTAGAGCTAATTAGATGAATGATGCACGATTTAGATAATTTTAATTTGGTCTTTTCTTTTGCAAATCAACCAAAAGAGGCTTGGATGGCTCATATCGAGATTCAATGGTGCAGATTACCCATCAAGGATTAACATACAAGATGGATGGTTTCCTAAAAGAATAGGAGTTCTAAGGAGAAAAGGAAATCAATTCAAAAAAGGAAATCAATGAGAGAAGGAAATAAGCATGTGGAAACATTTATAAAGAAGAGGAAGCCAGCCACTACAGGCTCTCTCCCCAACCTCCCCCCCCCCCCACCCTTCCTAGGCTGGAAGAGGAAACCGTTCTCCCCTTTCTTTTCTCTTCTTTTCCCTACTCTCTCTCTCTCTCTATATATGTATGTATGTATGTATGTATGTATGTATGTATGTATGTATGTATATCTTCTCTCCCATGTTCCTCTCCACTTGGCTGGATTGGAGGAGGAAACCTGTCACCCCCTTTTCCTATTTCTCCTCTCTCCTCTCTCCCTTCCACTTCTCATCTTCCTCTCCTTCATCACATTGCTCTAACCTGTACTCTCCCTCTTTCTCCTCTCTCCTCTCTCCCTTCCACTTCTCATCTTCCTCTCCTTCATCACATTGCTCTCACCTGTACTCTCCCTCTCCCTCTGCCTCTGCCTCTGACTTCCTCTTCTCTCTCTCTCTCTCTCTCTCTCTCCCCATCATCACTGCTGGTGAGTCCTCACTCACTGGCAATTTCCACTTCCTTCTCTATTTCTCGTCTCCTCATTGCTTCATCACAGCACTGCACCAGACTCCCTCTCGATGCTTCCTTCTTTTGCTTCACTAGTAGACTAACCAGCATCTCTCCTCTTCTCTCTAGTCTCCCCCTCACTCCCCTCTACTCTTTCTCCACCGCTTAGCTTCCAGGCATGGCACCAATCTGTGCTTCTCTCCTCTACTTTGGCACGCGCTACTCTCACCAGATGGCTCCACTTTCTTCTTCGTTTTCACTGAATGATCTAGAGGTGTCTTCCCTTTCCCCCTCCTCTTCTTCCCTTATCTCCTCTTTCTCTCCCCTCCATCACCGGCTTCCTCTGTATCTTTATTAGGCTTCCTATTTTTACGTTTAAATCTAACTTTTCCCTCAAATTTCAATTTTTCCCTTTGCCCTTTAAATTCAATTCCTTATATTTTCCCATTTTCATTCCATCTGTGTCCATGTTTCTATTCCATTTTTGCTTTGTCTTCATTCTGTTATTCAAGAATTGCACAATCCAAGCTGATTTGATTAAGGCTTAACCTAATCAATAGTTAGCCACAAGAATCAAGATCTCTTTATTTCTCCTCTGTCTCTCATTAGAATTTTAATTAATTTTAAGATTTTTTTTAGCAAATTCCTTAGCTTATTCAATGTCTTTAATCTTCAATCTAAACTTCATAAATTGATCTAAGCCATTCAAAATCCAAAATCATTCTTAAGCCTAGATCATCTAAATTTTTGGGAATCTACCTAATCCAACCATTAGATCTTTAATCAAGGACATGTTAGAGATATTGACGAAGGTCGATTGACTTTGACAATACCAGATTCAAAGAAATTAGTTGTGATCAAGCTAAGAAAGTAGATTTTTCTTATTATTTAGTTTAATTTTCTTTCTTCTTGAACTGAAAATTCCATAATTTTTAGCAGTTGAATAGATCTAAACTTTGATTTATTTTCTAGTAATTTTTATTATTTGTTAATTAAATTTTATTTAAACTCCTACTTTTTAAGATGGTTGCATAGAGACCATCTATATTGTTTTAAGAAGGGAGAATTTAATAGTAGTGTAGAGACAAGGACACCTCCAAAGATGTTGACAAGATGACAAGTATTGGAGTAGGTTGAAAATATTAATGTCTTGCAAGGAAAGAAGAAATCAAGTAAACATATAGGTGAAAGTAATTGTAGAAGTTGTTGGAAAAAGGAATCAATATTCTTTCTACTTGCATACTAGAAATCATTACATCTATGTCATGTACTTGAGGTCATGCACATTGAGAAGAATGTTTGTGAAAGCTTGACCAATACCTTGCTTAATAATCTAGGAAAAACAAAGGATGGACTTGTAGTTTGAATGGAACTTATGAAGATGGGTTTGAAGAGGAGGTTGCACCTAGAGGAAAGGGAAGAACATTCTTACCTAAGGTAAATTATACGCTCAATAGGGAGGAGAGGAGAATAATGTGTAAAACCCTATCTAAACTTAAAGTCCCAAACTACTACTCTTCAAACTTTAAAAACATTATCTCCATGGAAGAGGTAAAATTGTTGGGGATGAAGTCCCACAATTGCCATGCATTAATGCAACAATTCCTGCCTGTAACAATACATTTGGTGTTACCAGACAAAGTAAGGGGAGCTATTACAAAATTCTACTACTTCTTTAATTCTTTATGCAAGAAGGTGGTTGATGTTTTTAAAATTATAAGAAATTCAATGTCATATAGTGACAATTTTATGAAAGCTTTAAACAATCTTCCCAAGATCCTTCTTTGACGTCATGGTACACTTAACAATGCACCTCATTGATGAGGTCAAACTCTATGGGCCATTTTACTTGCAATGGATGTACTTGTTTGAGAGGTACATAAAATTTTTAAAAGGGCATGTACGCAATCGTAGCCAACCAGAGGGATGTATAGCCAAGTGTTATATTGTAGAGGAAGCAGTGGAGTTTTGCACTGAGTACTTATCAAGTATGGATGCTATTGGAATCCCAAAAGAAACATTCAGTTACATTTCATGATCCCAAGGTTGATGAACCTTTATCCAGTGGTTGTCTATCAACCATTGACTATAAAGAATGGGACCAAGTGCATCTTTATGTTATGAAATGTTGATGATTTCCAACCATACATTGAGTAAGTTGATCATGCACATAGGTAAAAATTAATTGTTGATGGCTATATATTTTTTATCACTCCATTAATTTGTGTGTGTGTGTGTGAAGTGAGCATATGGATGTCCTCAAGGCAAAGAATCCAAGTTACCTAAAGAAATAGAAGTGGCTACAATCTGAGCATTGTCGGACTTTCAATACTTCGCTTTGTAAGAAGGTAAAATGAAAGAATTCATACTTAATTAATAAATTACATTATGTATATATGTATATATATATATATATATAATCTTACTTAATTGCAATAATCATATATCCTACTTAATAGGCATATACATAGATTCAAGATCAGCGAGAAGTAGTAGGAAATAGTATATCTAAATCCTTGGGCTAGATACAGATGGAATCATGACCAGAAGTAATAAAATATGCCAAATATGCCATCAATGGTTATTGCTTTATACGAAAGACCATGGTAACTCAAGACTGCAATAGAATAGTGGGGCTACCTTCATTTCCAATGCTACATTCTTTTCCAGTTCAAAGGATAACAGGCCAATAGTGGTGGAAGATATTTATTACAGAATTATAAGAGAGATATGGGCCTTGGATTATACTTTTAGAATTGTGGTTATGTTTAAATGTGATGAGGTGGAACACAACAAAGATAGTATCAAAACTATTGGCCTTGGTTGACCTCAACAGAATTGGCTATAAAAATCATCAATTTATTTTGACATCTCAAGCAAAACAAGTATTTTAAATGCAAGACAAATGTGATAAAAGATGGTCAACTATTTTATCGTCCTGTCTGAGGGATTTTTATGATGAAGATGACCTAGGAGATACTAAAATATTACCCTTGTATTACTAAAACAATCCCATCAATCAAAGTAGTACCTGGTGAGAATGAGGATTATGTGTAAGATAATGGTAAGGAGGGTGCTTGGGTTTGAAAACTATATTTGGGTGTATATGAATTGTATTAGTGATTTATAATTAACTCTTTTGTCATGAGCTATATGGATTGATAAGTGAGCTATATGTGACTATATGTATACATATATATCATAAAAGGATGATAAATGAGTTATTCTAAAAAATACCTTGATTTCCTTTTTGACATGTTTATATGTGTATGTGTGGGTGTGTGTTTGTACAAAGAATGCATGAATCAATGTTGAGTATCATAAAAAATTAGTTTCATTGTGTATTAATTGTTAAATATTGTAAAGTACTAACATAATATATATATAATTTGAATTGAAAAATAATTTATAAAGTCATTTAGTGCAAACAACTTTAAAATTATGTACTTTTAAAGTTGTTTTCTGTAAATGAATTTAAAAGTCTATACTTTTAAAGTCATTTAATACTAAATGACTTTAAAAGAGTAGACTCTTAAAGTCCTTTACACTAAACGACTTCAAAATTTTTACTCTGAGTTATACCTATCCTCTACTATATCCCAAATATGAATTGGAACTACATTCACATATTCACGGTTGCTATCAATTTTTGAGTATTTGTAATTGGTATCTCTTTGTTTGTCTCATATATATATATATTATATGCATGTCTGAAATTTTTTTGCATGATTAAGTTGATTCAAAAATTGTGGAAATAGTACTGGTGATGCTTGATCAAAATTTCTTATCCAGTAATGTAACAGATAAGATGATATTTGCGGTCCCCATATTATAGTTAAAATAGTAACTTTGGATGGTAAGAAAAGTATGAATGTGACCACCAAGAATGATTAACCAAATTTACACTAATCATTATGTAACATTTTTTATTTTCAAATAGCACTTTACAAAAATTTTGAATTATGTAAAATTAGAGTCAAAAGAGAATAATTTTGAAATTCTTAATTTTTGGAGTTCTAGAAAGAGAAAATTTTATAGGCATCAAATCAAATGTTAAAACCTCAACATTGGGATTGTACTTAAAAAAAAAAAAGATTCAATGACGTTAAGTTTGCTAAAATTGGAGTTCAGATGAATAATTTTTTATTTTTCTTGAAAATCGTAATTTGGTAATTGCACATAGTGGACCCCACTTGCAGAAATTTCAGATTTGACTAGCTTTCATATGTTTTTTTTACAATAATTAACCAAACATTAAATAGTAAAAAACATTATAATTTTCAAGTGTAAAATTTTCTAAAATTAAATTATGAAATAACTAAAGGAGGGAGCTATTTTGATATTGGCATCCCTCCCACTTAAGTCATTAGTTGTTGAAAAGAGTTATCAAGAACCCAACAGGATGAAACCTTAGTAGTGCCTGCTAGAGAGAAGAAAGGAGAGAGGGGAGAGGAAGAGAAAGGATGAAGAAGAAGGGGGAGAAGGAGAGGAAGAGAAGAGGAGAAAGAGGGGAGAATCTAGGCCACCAGTGATGTTCCACGCTGATAATGTGCAAACCCATAGAAGAGAAAAGCCGCCAGTGAGAGAATATGGGCAAAAGAAAGAGGAGAAGAAGAAAAAAATGGAAGAAGAAGAAATGGGAGAAGGAGAGGAAGAAAGGAGGAGAAAGAGGGGCGGTCCAAGCTGCCGGTGACATTCACACCAACGACACCCAAACCTACCCAACAGTGAGAGAAGAAGTCGGAGAAGAAAGAGGAGAAAAGGAAAAAGAACAGGTGACTGGAGAAAAGGTGCACATAGCAGGAGTTTTTAGAAAAGGAAAGCATTTGTGGGTAGATATTCCTAATCTAGATCATGTAACTGATCTTGAATTGTTGATTTCGACGCCTATGACTTTTGTTTAAAGATTAGAAATTGGATTTGATGATTTGTGAAAGGATGAGTATGTATGATTGGGAATGTTTCTGATTTCATATAGAACTAATATTGTTGGTTAATTCTTTTTGAAGAGGTTAAATCTTCTATTGTTAGTGCTACTACGCTCAAGGCACTAGGAGATACTCTTAAGGAGGCTTTTGGTGACTCAAATCTTGCAGGACTGCTGTATCTAGGTGTGAAACTTCACAACCTTAAGAATGTTTATCGTACTCTTTTTGCATATCTACAAAGGGTGAAACTCATTGTTGATGAACTTGAATATCCTTATTTACAAAAATATGGGGTTTGATTTTGATAATGTGGTCATAGCACTGTGGATCAACACTTTCCCTTTGACTTGCTCAACATTTTGGTAAGTTATGAAAAGTCTATTAGCTGAAAAGTTGGTTGCTAGAACAACCCTCCACCCATCTAAAAATCTCTCTCATTGCTATCCTTCCTAAGGCCATGGAAATTTAAAAAAAACCTCAAGATTCCTCATCTGAAAATCATAGTAGTACAACAAACACCTCTCTAGCATCTCTCAGAAACATTATTACTACCAATGGAGCAAAAATGAGGACCAAAGAACTAATCATTGTAAAGACAAATTGAAATTGAAGGAAAGTGCATCTACTACCTATGCACATGCAGATCTGGCTTCTCATTTGCATCTACTGTTGGTGATTTTGAAGATTGTAATCACAACACTGGTGCAACACACCATGTCACATATGATTTATCAAATCTTTACCTCTCTAATGACTACAAGGGCTAAGATCAGCTACACATAGGTAATGAAGTTGGTTTACTAATTGAGCATTTTGGTTCATTTTTTCATGTAACAATTCCAAATTTTATTTATCCAAGATGCTTCATGTTTCAACAATCTCCAAGCATGTTCTTCCAATACATTAGTTTTCAAAAAATACTAATAGTTATTTTGAATTTTATCCAATTTTCTTTTGTTGCGAAGGATCATGATGCTCAAAATCATATTATACATGGGCTCATTGAATATGGCTTATACAAGTTCACGGGATCCTCATCTTGCAATAAGTTAATTGTGATTCTATAGTTGTTGGAGTGAGTTATTCTTAGTAACTAGTACACGAGATTAGGACATCTCAACAACCAATCTCTCTTAGAAGTTGTTAAGCATCATCATCTCCCATTTTTGTCAAACAAAAAGTGGTTTCCAATAATCTAAATGTGTAGTCTGTCACTATGACTAATCTAACCACTTACATTTGCCATCTACAACATCTAACTTTAGATGGAGTATCCACTACCTTAGTCTACTCTTGCTGCTCATTGTCACTTTGTAGGCCACCAGATTTCTTCATTTTTCTTGCTTTGGCCCTAACCCCAGCATCGTCTTTGCCATATATGTATGTAAGTATGCATATGTCATTGTCCTTACTTGAAGTATCCACTAGAATATTAGGACAAAACTCCATATCACCATTGTGCTCACAACCACTATCCATAGGACACACCTACACTGTAGTTTCTGCTTCAACATCACTTGACTCTTCATGCTTAATTTAGACATCCATTAACACCTACCAACAACACTTATCTACTGAGGGTTCTTATGTTCCATGAAATTACTATTTCCCATCCTCAAGAACATTGATGGCCATGTCATACACTAGTTAGTTTCTAGGCACGCATAAATATCTTTCTCTCCCTTGTAGTACAAGTCTTTGACGTCTTCTTCCTTCAGCTTAACCTTCTGTTTGAACTGTACAATATCTAACATGGGGAATTCATATGCATCACCTTTTGTCAAATCTGCCCACCTTTCCTCCTCTTATATTAGATTGTTCGCCCACCACCCAACCTTCCCCCACAATGGAATGCAATAGTGAATTTTCCCATCTTGCACATATTACACATATAATGTATTATTAAGTCCAATCTCAATGACTATAACTTATTGGAAGTTTATAAAAGACACATGAATTTTATAATAAGCCAAATCTTAAAATGATAGATACATAAATCTATGAATACGAGTACTACTTCATGGTGTATAAATACCCATGTAGAGAACTATAATAGTAAGCAAAGTATTTAGCATATATGGGACTAGTATTATGTGTTCCTTTGGCTTTACAAGTGAGAGTTTAGGAGCTAATGTAGTAGTAAAGGACTATAAGTGACAATTTCCAAAAGAAGGACAGTAATATAGTAAAAAATGCACTATATTAACCAGAAAAAGTCCTTTAATAGAGCATTGGAAGTTCAATAGGACACTATAAGTTTAGCAGGTAAGAGGGCCTAATAGATAACATGACTCAAAAATACTATCAATTAGCTTAGAAAGAAGAGTTTATCCACAAGATCAAAGATGCATGCTCTAAATCAGCACTCTATTAAAAAAAGAAACTACTAGCTCTCTCTCTCTCAAAAAAAGAAAAAGATAAAAAGATAAAAGATAAAAAAAGCATCATGTTGCTTTAACCAACTCAAAGAATGTGAAGATCCCCAGTCATAAACAACTCAATTAAAAAAAACCCAATAATAATAAACCATCAAGAGACATGGGAGTTAAAGGCTAAAAAACTTATCTTTAGAATACACCCAGTAATTGTACTGCTTACATTTTCCTTCAAATACCCTCGTGCAACATACTTAGCAATAGTATTTTCCTTTTGATTTCTTTCAATTATGCAACTTCACAACATCAATATAATTCACAGTGTCACAAATTTAGGATTTTCTCTTGTTCCCTTCAACGAGAAGGGACTTTCTATGATAATCAAAGAGATAGATTGAAAAACATAAAAAAAATTAATAGAAATTTAAACTGAAAAAAATATCTTATGAATTTATTTTGAAGAAGACAAACACTTTCTTCTAGGGTTAAGAGCCCCCTTGTCATCAAGGAAGGATTAGAAATTTAGCTAATCCTCCATATTTAAAAAAAAAGAAGAAGAAGAGGGAACTTTTATGCCCAATTTATAAAATATAATAGGAATTCCATTAGAAAACCCTTCTAGAAATTCCACTAAGAAGGAATTCTAATTATAAATTCTATTTTATCTTTAACTATAAGAAAGAGGATGAAAACTAGAGTAAAAAGAGGTTTTCTCTTCTAGGAGTGAGCATTGAATTCCCTATGATATATATTTCAATATCATCTATGGAATTCAATTCTAATGCCTAATGTAATTTTTGAATTAGGATTCTTGCTTTATAAATACCTCTATACATTTTACTAGAGCCTCCCCAAATTAAGATCATACTTTGAACTTCAAAATTACTTGAAATTTATTGTTTTCTATGATACATGCATCACATTTGAACTCCTCTTAAGTTCTAATTGCATGTTTTATTTGTATTGTTAGTCCATATTTAGTGGTTTCCCTTTATTGATAAGTTTGATCACAAGTTTATTGGGTTTAGGTCTCATTGCTTAAAGTTTTGTATCTTCAGAATAGTACTTTAGTTAGTTTCTAGATTTAGTTTTCGGTAAGTTTAATTTTAAAAATATCTATACTAAGCAGGTTTATATTTTCATGCATCCTTTATTTGATTTGCTTTTGGTTTGTTTGCCACATATGTTACATATTGTATGTTTATGTGAGTGGATGGAGACAGAGTCTCCTTTATTATTATTTGACTTAAATTGTGTTTATCGGGGACATTGCATTTTCATGCATAAAATGCATTAGTTCAAAAAATAGAGGAGACTCTGCCTAATTTTTGGTAGAAATGTAGCAGTCATTTCTTTGAAAATCTTGATTTTTATAAAAGAAATATGACTTTTGGGATTTATAATTTCCATTGAATAACTTGAGAATTAATAACTCCATTTCACCTAACTTTGTTTAAGAACAAAAGATGGGTGTGTATATGTGCTTGAGTACAAGTGGTAATTAAATTCTCACCAATATAGAGGGACTAAAACTGAAGCAAATGCATGCTTGTTTTTTCAAAAAACTAATGCACTTTTAAGTATGAAAAATGAGTAAACAATGATGCATGTGTATGCTAGAATGTGAAGACTTTGATGCGAGCTGCTTTGAGTTTAAATCAAGGATATAGTCAGCTATCTTTCAAAAGAGTAAATACTTGCTAATGTCAATGAAGTGGGGGACTATCTTGGAGCACAAATTCCCTCAAGGAAAATAGGAATTTGACACTTAGGATCATGCCCCATTTGGGTGGTGCTTGGCCGTGATAAAAATGCAAATGATGTTGACCAAGACCCAGCTAACTAAGCAATACAATTCCTAAGGAGAAGTGACCAAAAGGTAACTTCATGAGGAGAACTAATGCATGGCTTTACACCCTTATGCTAAAATAATTACATGTTAAAGAAAATGAGTGATGCAATACTACACCCAAGGGGATATAAATCCAAAATAGAAGGCATGTTATACTTGGCCTAGAGTAGACTACAAGCATCAACCAATCTAACTAAAACTCCCAAAACTAATCAATAGGTGGTCTTAGTACACGCTTGATCATTTTGATAAGAATGACTCATAACATGCTTTTAGAAATGGGCATCAACAAGACACAAGAAGACATACATGCAAGTTTACAAGTGAATGCTTTAAGATGTATCTCTTGATTGTTGAATGGTAGTAGTTTCTTACATAAAGCTAAATTGTTTCAGTAATGTTTATGAGTGTAAATGAATGTGTATATACATGTGCTATGTGATGGCTAGAATCATGCAATTTAACATTGCTTTACTTATATCTTGAGTAAATGGGAATGTGTGGTGGAATGTGAATGATTATTGAAATGGGTGAGGCTTGTAGTAAATTGCATGCTATGTTAGATTTTGGTTTCATTGCTTAAGCATCTTGCATCTTTAGAATAGTTTAGTTAGTTTCTAGGTTTAGTTTTAGGAAAGTTTAATTTTCGAAATATCTATACTTTAGTTTACCTCATATTTCATGTTGGTTTGTTTTCTTTAAATGAATTACATGGCCTTTTTTATGTCATTGTTCTAATATCATTATGTTCTTCTTTGTAGTAATGATGGAGTGAGAAAAACATCAAAATGAAGATTATGGCCAAAATGAAGAGCATGAATAAGAGGTTCCAACATAAGCACTACTGAAAAGAGAAAGGGCAGAGGGTGAACAACAATAGAAAAGGTTATTAAGAGAAAGTATAAGGCAATTAAAGAAACTATCCAACACAATAGTAGAGGGCAAGAGATAGGTGACAAGAACATGCATGCTTTACAAGGAGCTAGTGAGCAATGGAGAAAATGGAAGAACTACCTTATTCACAATTACATATCTCCATATGTCAACAATCCATTGAGGTTGTACATAGTGGCTTCCATTTACTTCAACATCATTGACTAGGAGGCATGGAATGCATTTATACAGAACATCACATCTATTGAATTTGAGTATGTGCAGAAATGATGTTTCATTTAATTAATTACATGTAACATCCTATTATTGCACTTGATTACGTATGTATAAATGTGCATGCAAAGAGTGGAAGAGGAAGAAATGTGCATGAAACAAATATCCAGCACCACTTATCTAGGTTCGGTTACGCTCATTTAGAAGAGAGAAAAGTAAGCACTTGTAACAATATGTCCCTTTTAAATTAATGCTACTATAGTAATATACATTTTGTTCTCTAACTATAGTGTCTTTGCTTAAAAGAAAAATAAAGCTGGGACTACCGAACCCATTGATCACTCCATCCTTGAGAAGATGGCACATTCGATGGGCTGTACTAGCAACAAGTTCTCATATGAAAGTATTACACAAATTGCTTCTCGCATTGTAAGTGGTTCCACCTATCTATAAATTTTATACAATTAATTAGATGACATGATCATGTCTTTC
Source organism: Warburgia ugandensis (assembly GCA_035236585.1). Classification (NCBI taxonomy): domain Eukaryota; kingdom Viridiplantae; phylum Streptophyta; class Magnoliopsida; order Canellales; family Canellaceae; genus Warburgia; species Warburgia ugandensis. The sequence goes on from CP141133.1 coordinate 57,316,004, forward strand.
TAATTAAATTTTACAGGACATTCTTACCCAAGAAAGCACAACTACATGAGCTCTAAGCAGCACTGCTGCCAATGAGGACATCCTGTATAGGGCTATGAGCAATAAGAAAGCACCACCTTAGTCGAGTTAAGGGCATGGGGCGTGGAATTGTTCCTTCTAAATTATTTGGTAAAGGATGTTTACCTACAGTTCCAGATGATGATGAGGCCTACAATGAGTTGGTTGAGAAAATAAAATTAGATATATTTAGTCAGTTGTGTGAGCGAAGTTTGATGATAGTTTCTCCATCCCCTACACATAATTCTTGTAGCACCCCTATACCTCCATCAAATGCCAGCTAAAATTCTCCAACTAAAAAAGATCATGAAGGATAGCTGACACCCCTCGCAAAGGAACTTCCAACCGAAGAGGTATATATATAGACAAAACTAGAAATTTTCATTATCCTTCTATAATAATTCTCTATCTCAACCTCTCTATTATATATCTAATTTGCAGATGGGTCAATGCCTATTGGCCTAGGATTCTTGTCAAAATATTGTGGCAGTTGGTTCATGTTATGAGCATGAATCAACCATTTTGCATGGAATTAGTATGCCACCACATACTAAGCGAGTGTCCATTACCATGAGTTTGAATGCTAATGCTTGCCCACCATTCCCTTTAAAAATGAAAACTATTATAACTGTTGGGTAGGAAGTTGCATATCACGTCACTTGGTTGGAGGCACTAGTCATTCCCATAGAGTCGATGATATGTATCTTACCATACTACCTTCCTCATCAATATTTTTTAGCTAGAGACCTTAATTTAATTGTTTAATAACTTTATACAGTTAATCAGGAACACCATGCACCATTGAGGTTAGCCACCTTTACACTATCATCTATTGATGCTACACCAATGGAATAGGTACTTATATACTATATTATATTATATTATATATATATCTTTGTTTTTTTTTATTTTTTTATTTTTATCATAAATTAGGTCATCTTCATTGATTAATATTATTTAGCTAATTTTTTTTACATCTTTTAAAGCAGCCATCTAAAGAGCATGTGGAAGTCTCACCCGACACTCCTCGAGCCTAAGGTCAATCTATGATCTCATTAGTGATGATATGACAATCAACCCCATATGAATCAAGGAGGGAGTTCTTGCTGAGAACGTTGTTGAAGTACCACTTATGTTAGAGGATCTATTATGAGTTTTCTTATGGGATCAACTAGAGAACCCTCACATTGTCTCATACATGGGGTATGTGCACATACTTGCTTATAAAATATTTGACATTTACATGTTATATTTTCATGGTAAAGGTAATAATTATTTCTTTTATGCAGCTTCTTGAATGATGTGACTAGCCTTTTTGAGGGTGTGAATCCACTTCACCAATTCCTTGACCCTAGCATTATTTCTGGAGAGTTGGAGCAATGGCAGATAGAGAGACATGTTCAAGATATTTAACTAGGTTTCTTTTGATGTTCAAAATATTTTATCAAATTTTAATTTTCTTATTTTCTTGGCAACTTATTCTATACATAGGGATTGTCAACTTTATTTACAATTCATATGACTATTTATGTAGGCCCATTAGATTTTGCTCATTTTGGATGTGCACAGTAAGCATGCTTTCATTTTTTTTTCTTATGGATTGCACATCCATCCTGCCCTTGTAGAAATTATAAATAACTAGGCTTTTATTCTTTTCATGTGTTATGTGTAGATAAATAATTTGTTATTCATCTATAATGCATTTGAAATTTAAGTTTGTAGAGTATATGGTACGAATAAGCTAATATGATCGAGACTATACAACCACCAAAACTCAATTGGAAGAATATGAAGGTATAGAAAACATTTAATTACTTTATGTTACCCCTAATTAAACCTACAATATTACAAATAATAATTATGGATTCTTTTTGTTGTCGTTGTTGCATAATGCCTTAAACAACACTCTGATTAGGAGTGCAGGTACTATGTCCTGAGATATATGAGGGCCCTCATATTCAATAATATTCTTGTTTCGTAATTAAGAAAGGTAAGACACTTTTTACTTTTTATAATCTTATATTTTTCTACAGTTTTTATGGATCTAGCTAAAGAATGTGACCTTAATTAAATATGTTGTATTACAGGCTATTATGCTTTCTGAATGGGCAAACAAGAAGAGTTACTCTAGAGTAAATCTCAATGAAATACTAACCTAATGGGATGAGTAAATGAGTTTCAACTAAATCACTTAGAGTAACTACATGAATGTGAAATACATAATAAAGTATTTTTTCATTCACTTGTGTGTGTTCTTTTAGTTTTTATTATTTTCTTTGAAATATATATATATATGTATATATATATATTTTAAGTGACGAATGAGTGGAAACTTGTAGTGTGGGAATAAATGAGTATGGATGAAGTGAATGAGCTTGTAGAGGAAGTGAATATGTAGCAATTGGTTTTCAATATATTCACTGAATTATATAACTTTTATGAGATGATGAATGAGAGGGTTACTTAGAGTGTGAAAGTAAATACGAAAGTATATACATTTACAAATAAAGTGAATGTGGATGTTATAGAGAATGCATGTGTTATAGTTTCCCTTATAAAGTATTTTCAAGATAGATGTAGATGGATAATGATGAGTTGGGATGTTTTGTACCCATTACGGAAGTGAATGCATTAGGTGTTATATTGTAAGAAGTATTAGGTGTGTCAAGAAAGATGTGGATGCATGTTGTAGTGGATTTTTATTTTTCACATTTATAATATTGTTTGAAGTATCAAGTGTATCAAGATAAATGCAGATGTTGTAGTGGATGTTTGTTATTCAATGTATATAGGTGGTAGTTCTTGGATGTAAAAAATGGAAGAAAAAAAATGACTTTTGAAGTTGGTTAGCCACAAACGACTTCAAAAGTGTTGGACTTTTGAAGTCGTTTAGGGCTAAGCAACTTCAAAAGTCACAAACATATGAAGTTGTTTAGCCTTAAATGACTAAACAACTTCGAAAGTTTGTGACCTTTTTTGAAGTCGTTTGTTTAAGTGACTTCAAAGGTCCTTGATTTTTAAAGTCATTTACGTATAAACTTTCCAAGTTGGCTCAATAGAAGTCGTTTATTAAGTGAACTTTAAAAGCCCCCTCTGTAGTAGTGTCTATAAACGTTCCTTTCTAGCATAAATAACGGAATGGAATTGACCATAAAATCTAATATATTTTGTCTCATTCCAGTCATTCTAACCTATAATTTTAATAAATTTTGGTCTTTTTATTATTTATATACTTTACAAATATAAAAATTCTAAAACAATGATTGAATTTGACCCCAAATTTAAGAAATTATGGATTGTTCTATTTTATTAGCTCAAAGGAAACATTCACCAGAACAAAATTGACAATTATGGCTTATATCAAGACTACTAATTGTGGTCTTTTATTTTATTTTTGTTGACTTTTGGTTGATTCTTGATGGTTTGTTCTTGTTTGTTGGCATTTCATGATCGTGCTTTTCAAAAGAAAAAACATTTAATTTTTTTAAGAAACTATTATTGACTTTTCTTTTTAGAGAAAAGCCTACCAAGGGCACATGGAAAACTCTCATTTGTCTATTTTTTTTATAAACAACATTTTGGCTTATTATTTTATGGCTATTTGGAAATTTTTAACTCAAGACAATGTTTGCTAGTGGGTCTAATGGGTTAACCCAGAATGGAGACACATAGTTAAATGTAGCCCACACCAATAAATAAGTGAGCCCAAAGTTATGGACAACATACAATAACCTTATACATTTCACACAATAAGGAACCTAGAAAATAGGAGGCCCATGACAGTTGTCACTTGTTCAAATGCAATGTATTTGGGCCACACACTATATAACACATGTAAATAAGTGGTCCCATCATCATGGGCAACTCTGGTTAAGGGGGCCTAAAAATTGAGAGGCCCATATCAATTGTGACATGTTCAAATGCAATCTATGTGAGGCCCATATGATAAAATACATTGAAATAAGTAAGCACACTATTATGAGCAATTGTGAGAACATGTAAATTTCATGCTTGGGGGACTAGAAATTTAGAGGTCTTTATTAGTTTTCACCTGTTCAACTGCAATGTATGTGGCCCCACACATACAAGTGTGCTACTATAATGGGAAACCTATAATAATGGCTAGATTTCACATTAATGGTCTAGAAATTGATAGGCCCACATTGGTTGTCACTTATTCAAATACAATCTATGTGGGCACAATACTATAAAACACATGCAAATAAGTGGGTCTACTATCATTGGCAACCTATAAGAACTTGTACATTCCTTGTTAAGGGGCTTACAAATTCTTCATTTGGTATGCCTCTTTACTTTCATGTTTTAGACTTTTGTCTATATTTCTCGTGTCTTTAATTAGATCTTATTTCCTTTTGGTATCAGAGCCTAGTTTCTTTCCTATTTGTCTATGTTATTTAATTATGTCTTTTAATTTCTAAGTAGGTTATTCTACTCTCAATTTTATTTCAATTCATCTAATTACTTTCTATAATAAAGTATTGTTTCTATAATATCTTGATTAGTAAGCTCTGTTCATTGTCTTGAATAGTATGCTTTGTGGTTACCACTTTGAGTGTATCTTCTACATTAGGAAATGAGGGATAACTAAACACTCGATCAGCATATAGAAAAATTATCCAGTATGGGAATTTTTATTTTTATTTTTATATGTTTATCTGGTTAGTTTGTTCACAAAAGAGGTCAAGGAGACTACTTGTATCGAGGGAAGGCTATGTTTTGTCGCAGGACATATCTTGTGAAAGATGCTATCAAGTTCTATCTTTTTCAAAAGCTAAATAGTAAACATAGGAAGTTTTTAGTTCATGAGATTTAGGTGAGAGAGCAAAAATAGTCATGATTCATGAAATCCACTAGCCAGTTGTTACCTTGCTCTTTTTTAAGTCACTAGAATATGTTTCTTTCAATAAATTAGATTATTTATATGAAGTAGATTATCTTCCTGATGATAGTATAATCCTTGTTACTTCTTTACCTTTTTAAATCCTTATAAAGTCTTTGACAAACCATCTAGTTTTTTTTATCAAAAAATCCATAAAAAAATGATATGGAAAAAACGATTAATCCCAATCAAGGAAGCTCAAGCTTCTAAGTTTCATCAATTTCCTATTCCAGCCAATGAATCTAAAAATTTCATTACTTTAGGAATTCCTCAAGACTTACTTCCAATATGGAAACAATAAGGATTTACACATATTTATTTTGGTGCTATTAAACTTGCTCTTACTTTCATTATAGAAAAGGTCTTTCAGTTGTCTCCAAGATTGCATTACTTGATTATCATTTTAAATAATATCAACATGCCTGTATTGGTACAATTCAAAAAAACTTTGAATGCTGCCACTATTTTGACAACTTTCTTTCCAAATTTCAATTTATCAATTAGAGATCCTCATCCTTTTGATGCACTTAAAGTTCAAGACACTAAAACACCCCAAGTGGAATCAACATTTGTAGCAACTCTTCACTACCAGATGATACATACATACATACATACATACATACATACATACATACATACATACATACATACATACATACATACATACATACATACATACATACATACATACATATTGCAAAACCATGCATTTTATTTTGCAGTCCTAGATCATGCCCTCTTCATCCAATTTGGTCAAGATGCAAGACCAAATTGCACTTATGTTTTGAGGCAATTATCTCATGCAGAATTGAAGAATTTCTTACCAAAAAAGTGGATTACATAATATGAAAAGATTCATGAAGAATTTTAGCTAGTTAAGTCACCTACTCCAATCTTCATCAAGTGAGTAGATAGACTTGTAGAAACCAAGTTCATCAAAGATTCTTAAGAGCCTTCCTCTTCAAATACTTCAACTATTTCCATATAGAACTCAACCTTATTAAAGCCGCATCATATACTCATGATCTCATTCTTATTATATCCTTTAATAATGATGGAAAACCAATCTTGCAAGGCAAAGATCCAAAAATAGAACACATATGGTAGGAACTCGTGGAGGCAGGTGATCCAACCGTTGGAACTCATGGAGAACCATTAGGTAAATTTGATTACTATGTTATCTATCCCAACAGTGACACTCCTGCTAAAAACTCATCCCAAAATAGACTTCATTAGAGCTATCTTCCACCCACAAATTCATCTTTTAAACCTCAGACACCTTTATCCAAATACTATCAAAAGGCACTATCCCTTATTGATAACCTAGAAAATCCTCATCCACTTAAATAATTAACAAAACCTTCTCAAATTTGGAAACCAAAGAACCTACAACCATCAAAAATCCCAGAAATAATATGATAACTTCAGTAGAATTTTCTCCTTTCTCAAAATTTAATCACCCACAACAAAACACAACTCATGCTTGGAAATAAAAAATCCTATAGAAATAAATGCAGAAAGACATCCAAAGAAAATCTTAGTAGTAGAAATAGCTCTAAATTGGCAAGAAGAAAATGGAAGAGCATAGAACAAAGCCCTTTAAGAAATCCAAAGGCTTTATCCGCTACTTTCACTCAAAAGCTATCTTTCACAAACACTCTTATTCTTAAATTAAGAGGAAAGATAGAAACTCTTTACAAAGAATGCTACACCATCACCACATCAGTCAAAGGTTTGTCTATGAGAAGTAGATTACTTAGTAAAAAAGTGACAGAAAAAAGATTCTTATAAACTCAGTTCAGACACATTGAAGCATCCTGAAAAAAGAAGCATCTTAGGTAAAAAATGATTCAATCTTTAGTCTACCACCAAAAATCTATCCTACCTCATGGCAACCTCTCTCCCCATCCATTACCTAACCAAATTATTCACAGATGCTACAACCACTCCAAGGAACCCAATTTTCCTCTCTACAAAATATTAACTTTTCCAACTTTAGCCCTTACAAGGAGTATAAGCCTTTCAGAGAAGATATCTTCACAAAAATGCATAAACTTATTCTTAGGCCAAATCTACAAAAATAAGAAAACATACCTATTTCATCATCCTGTACTGAACCACCTTCATCAACATCTCCACCAAACCCTATTGATCCCATCGTAAGCGCTTCAAAACCCCAACTAGCATAAATGTTTTCTCTTGAAAATCTTGATCCCATTAAAAGCTTAAAGGGTCTATAAACCTACACATCTTTAACTATCCCAAGAAACCTTTATCCTAAAAACTTCTTTAAGAAATTCATGCTTGGTACAAAAAAGAAGCATTTTACATAACCATATGAAAAACCTCTAGAAGCATTTTATGTTCCTCCAACAGCAGATATCAAAAAAGTTGGTCACAAGTAATGGCGTTCCTCCTTCAAAATGGCATGAGACAATCACAGAAATTCATGCTTGGTACAAAAAAGAATTAGAAACATCTCAAACAATGGTTGTAGAAGTCATAAAAAGACTCATCCCACGATTCACAGGAAGATTAAGAGGTTAGTGGATATCACTTAGAGAATACTATTAATTACAAGTTTTCCAATGCCCTTCTCTTAAAGGATTATTCAACCATTTGCAAATAAAATTAGCTAGATCTCTAGAATAGCAAATAGAATTTGCTAGATCTCCAAAATAGCAAATAGTAACATATAGAGATGAATACTTGAAGATGAAATGCTATTCATTCCAAATGAAGGATCTAGAAAAGAATTTTGGTAAGATGTTTTAAAGATATTATGCCATCAATGGCGTGGACAATGTCAACCTCAAGCAGGTACCTCTCAACTCATTACTTGAACCTCTTGGAAATGACACTCACAAGCTGATGAAAAATATTAAGTTATCTCCTCAATAATCATACTTAGAAGTTATCTGACAGCACTCTCAACTTGTTTTATGACGGTTATGTAATCAAAGAAATTTCTTTAAAAAATAAAAAAAAGAAGAAAAAAGATTGGAATTGCATGTGAAAGGCCAAATCTTGTTATAAAATACAAAAAGGAGAAAGATTGTTCTTACAACTCTAAGAAGAAATATCATACGAAAAAGTTTAACAAAAATCCAGAGGAGTATCGTCACAAGTCAAAATTCAAAAAAAGAAGAAAATGGTGATATTTGAGAAAAAAGAAATTAAAAGAAATGCCTACAAATAGGTGTTATGTTTATACAAAATCAGGACACTTGCAAAAGATGTTCAAAGAAACAAAAGAGTATCAAACTTCTTTAGCAGGAAACATATGCCCACACAGATTTCTCATATGTTGAATCTATGTTCTCTCTTAATGAAGCATACATGCTAGAAATATAGTTAACTATCAGTTATACTGATAGAGAAAGTGATTCTAAAAGATCTTATGAGTAGTCTGCAACTTTTGAAATTAACAAAATATTTTTCACTCAAATTTCTCCATCTTCCAGAGACCTTTTATTCAAACCAACAAACTCCAATATCCCAAGTTCACCTTCTTACTGACCCATATGCTAAACCTATCCATGTCATTGGTTTTTTTGAAATAGGTGTAGTAGAAACCATCCTCAACCTTAAAATTCTTCTTGAAAAATTTGAGTGTACCCATAGTCAAGATTTCAAAGCTGCTAATGGAAACCTTTTCACCATTAATAAAATCAGCTAATCCATACTCATCAAAATCTTTCCTAAGCTCACCATCAAACACAAGGTTTTATGATCACCCTTATTAGGCAAAGACCTAATACTTGGTTTTGACATCCTCCACAAATTTTCCAATCTTTGTTGGTCAAAGAAAGGCCTTTCTCATAAGCAAAACTTTCTTTCATTGTCTTAAATCCCAAACCTTCACCTTGTAAGAACCTTTAACTTCGTAAAATCTTACTTAGTCAAAGATTATTGTATAGAAAATCACACAAAATTTTTCACAAAATGTTCATCACCTCTTTGGACTAATCTATCATTCTTTATATCTCTTCCATTTAAGAAAAAAAGGATAATAATCCTACAAAATCTAATCACAAAGGTATGAATCTCGAGCACCTTATCCTTTCCGTTCTAGAACTGTATTAATTGCAATTGCAAGGTCTCATTGAACCAACTTATTCTCCATGGGCATGTGAAATCTTTTATGTTAATAAAAGAGCTGAACATGTAATAACCGCAATTTTTGTAAATTGATTGTGAAAATCAATTTAGTTTGAATTTTTAAAAATTTTGGGTTGGAATATTCGTGTATTGAAAATTCTCTCTTTATAGAGATTAAAACATGATTTAAAACTTGGAAATTATGAAGGTACTCAAAAAACCAATTAAAATGACACTAAGTACATTCAATTCTGAGTTAAAATGAAAAATCCCTAATTTTTCCTATTCTTATAAATAAAAGGGTAAAATGGTAATTTTACCCATAACCCAGATCTAAGACATCAATATTTAGAATTTACTCAAAAATACAATTCCAACGCCATAAGTACTCTCAATTTTGAGTTCGGGGGAATAAAACAAAATTTTATCCATAAAAGGGCAAAATGGTCCTTTCACACCTCCATGGGGCCCACAAATGAGTCCAATGGCCAGAAAACATGTAATGAGTAGTCAAACCACTATTAGTTAATAGTAGAGAAGGAGGTGGTAGTGGAGGATCCAATGTTAGTTTAATATTCAATAGAATTGAAACATAATTATTACAAGTAATTATGAAAAATTCAAAAACATCTATAAATACACCCCCAAAAATCCTTAAAAAATGTTCATTAAAATTCTAATGAAATTATCTTTCTTCCCCTAAAAAACTAGATCTAGATTCATTTCCAAATTTCTAAAACTCCCAAAAATCTCTCTTCTTTCACTTTCTCTATCCTCCCTCTAGATTGGAACAAGAGACCTAAATTCATTTAGGCACTCTATTCCAAATCAAATCTCACAAATTTTCTCCATTCATATTGTCCTAGACGACCTTATATACAGAACCCAAAAGAAATTTCAAGATCCAACGATGCAATCAACAGAAAATCACAAAACAAGCGTTATTTGGCAATCTTATCATCAAGTGGATATTTCTTTTAAATTGGGCTACAAAACCTATATTTTTCTCCAATCAGGTAGGTGAAAACTCTTCCCATACTTATTTCATGTTAGTTAATATAAATTTTATTTTTCTAAAATTAGTTTTAGGTTAAAAATTATAAAAAATCAAGTATGGACAAGAACCCTTCATTTTTGTATGATAGAGGGCTCAAATGGAAAATCTGAGCCATCCAATCAATCTAAAAGGGTCCAAAATCCTTAGAGTAGAATTTTTAAGAAATTTTATCAAGTTTTGAGCCTTGATTTAAGAGGAATTGATTGGATGGTCCAAAACAAACTGTTCGATCTTCTTTATAAGATTAGGCTCTCGGGACACCATTGCGGGATGCCGCACAGAAATGCACCATGCAGGAGCATCTCCACGCACTCGCTCCACGTGCGATGTCGTCCCGATGAAACAACCGCGTGATAGCACAAATCCTGGGCAGCATGTTACTGCGTGCGTCTCAGTGACAAGAGTACGGCGACTGCTCTACCCGATTGATCAGAGCTATCCATTCTGCTGGGCCTAGATCAAATCTGGACCCTCAAAATGACAATGAACTTCAAAGTTTAATTACGAAGTCATCTGAACTCTAAATTAATATCAGAAAGAAGCTATGGAAAGCTTGTAATGTTTATTTTGTTCTTAAATCATAAAATTGATAAAACTATTCAAGAAACTTTCTATTTTTAGGAATTAAGCTTCTAATTTTCATGATCTTCAAGATCTAAAATGATTAGATCTTGGGGATCTGATGCAATGATAATATAATATTGAAATCAAGTAATATCCATGATTTATTTTGACAGATATAACATAAAATGAGGAATTTACCCTTTATGATGAAATCTAGTTAGATTATGGATTAAATGAGACAAAAACAACTAGATATGATCTTTGGATCTTAATTGAGTAAAAGCCTAAATGTAATTAAAACCCTTGATCTAAAGGAAAAGATCTAAGGTCTAATGGTTGGATCATATGTAAAAGTTTCTAATAATCTTAATCTAATTAGTTTAATTGTCTTTTATTTGATAATATAATTGTAAATGTGATTTATGTTATAAATTAGGAAGCATGATAGTGTAATTCTTAAATTTTAGCATGCTATGCTCTAAATGTTATTAGTTTGTTATTAGGTTGGTAGATTTAATTATCTTAGTGCCATGTTAGTTTAAATTTGAGATTTTAGCATGATTCCATTAGATTAGTAGTAAATTTTCATGTATTTCATAACTTAGGATCATGCTAGTTTGAGTATAGTTTTATTCCATTAGGTTAAGTTACATTCATAGGAAGCATGTTAGTATAAATGGTTGTTAAACTTATATTGGATTTATGCTTTAAATTTTATGATTTAATTGTTGTCAAATTTTATTAGGAGATTCAATTGTTAAGTAGTTGTTAAGATATAATGAGCATAAATCACCAAAAATATAAACTAATAGAATATAAAGATTCATGGACAATTAAGATGAGTGAATGACTTTAACTTAATATTAGTAAGGGCTATAGTTAGTAAGACAATATAAGGATTATCAAATCCTTGGCCCAAACTAGGAGAATAATAAACCGCATGAATGACATTTTAAATGTTCATGGATTTAATTAAGATCAATTAGAAAGAGTACTTAAGGTTAAAATGCTCATAGGAACCTTGTAAAAGGTTGAGCTAAGGTCACTTTAGTGAATGTTGAACATGGTGGTTAAGGGGGTTCTCTAATAGAACTTCGCTCTTCCCCTACCTTCCATTGATGTTTGTGAGGTCTAAATGCCTCCTTACATAAGGATTGAAGTAACCACTTTGTGTTTAGCCATTCAGCCAGTAAGCCTTAGTCAATTGGAAATAAGAGTTGTTTAGACTTAGGATGAAATAAGCTATCTTCAACCAGTAAAATATTAACTAGTTGAATAATAATAATAAGAGCATAAAAGGTTAGTAAATTATCTAACCCTAATAAAAATTGTAAGTAAGATAAGGATGATCAAACAAGATCCATGGGATCTTGAATGATCAAGAACACTAAGCATCCTAATGTTTTATTTTATCATGTATCCATGTATGTATGTTGTAAACAAATCTAGATAGATTATCCAAACCCTTGATCAAATATGATTCCAGGAAGAGAACCAAGATCATCCTCCTTAGGGATGATCAAACAACTGAACTTAGATCAAAGAAGAACTAGATAATAGAAGATCTAACCTCTTGATCTTTATCAACAAGTATAAATTGTAGATCAAAGGATCTATGAAAGATCAAGATCAAATAAAGGAATATACAACGACTTATAATAGAAAATACTTAGATCTGAAAGATTAGAAGATCATTCTAACTATTAGATTTATTAATCAATAGGATAAACACTATCTGAGGAAGACAGATCATGATAGGACACAAGATCTAATCCTTTATATCAAAGGTCAAGATTAGACAAAGAATATAGACAGGATAAAAATATATAAGATTATTTAGATTGTATAAATATTGATAGTATGCATGGATTTACAGATTACATACATCAGTCAGGATCATGGAAGATCTAAAGAGATGGATCACTACTTGAAGGTGGGAGCATTTTATGAATGCATCTACATGAGAGATACATGTTGAATACATGATTTTATGTCTAGAAATGTTGACATGTGTAATGTAAATACGTATATTAAACTCCTTAAAAACCCTTATGATTCAACCAAAACACATATGAAATGGTTAAGTTAGAATTGAGGAAAACCCTAAGTGAATAGGGAACTAGAAGGTATTCCATCCATAGATAAGCAGACAAATTGTCTGATAAATATAAAATCAATACATGGGAATCATTCATATAGAATAGTGATCCCTAAACTTATATGAACATGGGTATCATTCATTGTTAATGATGATCCCTAAGTTTGATGTGAAATCCTATCCTCAGTATAAGAATACCAAAATACGAGGATGATGATATAAATAGACAAGACGTCTAATGAGTAAAAGAAATCTTTAATACAAGCAAGGAGGCTTGTGGTTTTTGTTTTAAATAGGCATATGCCTAGGGATGCTATGCTAGGAGGGTTACGAGGGTTTGGCTACCTACTCTCCGAAATGTGATATATATGATGATACCATGCCAAAGAGAGGCAAAATATCGAGTGGGGCAATTATGGGAAGGCCACCATTGTGATAGTCTATCTCCCCATATAGACATGACATAGATGATTTTTTACATTTGGTATCCATGGAGTATGAAAATAGTTATCCAAGTGCTCTGATACTGATCAGACTGTAGCATAGTAGCCCTTTGAGTATTTTGTATTATGATGCATGGCATAATGAGATGCTGATACTACCCAAATTAGGGAGTATTTTCCCAGCAGAGTCTGGATGTTTTATCAACTCAGTATGGCTAAGTGTGATGATACTGCCCAAATAAGGGAGTATTTTTCAGCAAAGTCTGGATGATTGATCAACTCAATGTGTCTGAGTGTGACTATTGATGTTTGAGATATTAACTATTTTTCATGATTTTGACTATATATATATATACGACATATACAGTATGTATGTATAAGGATGTACTTATATGACAAAGTAAAGAGATTGATCCATGAGTATGTTTATGAACAATGAGATTATTAAGTATTAGGATTATACTGTCAAATTGTTATGCTTCTTGAATCTCCTACCAAGCATAGCTTGCTGAGATATTGTAAATGTTTAAATGTTTACAATATCTCAGATACAGAGAAGGAGAATTAGGAGCTCAAGACTTGAGAAGACTTGGAAGAATTATCAATCAGGGTATATCCCTTAAAGACATGTATTTTTATTTGATAGCATTGTATTGTATTGAGAAATCTTAATGTATGGTGAGGTTTGAAATTTGGATTATATAATTTGAACAAGTATTATACTGATACCCAGGTTCTACTGTGAACCACTAGATGGATTCTGAAATTTAATAAAAGTATATTCCTTCAATGGAATTTTATCTAGTACAAAATTTTACTTATGTTATGTATGAAGTGATGACTTGGGTTTTACAAAACAAGTTCTAAAGAAAAAAATTTCTGATGCTTTGTTTTGTAAATTTTTTTTACTACTAAGGGTGCCCTACCTTTGAAAAATGTATAACAAAATGTGTTACAAAAACTCGGGTAGTCACAGAACAAATCAGAGAAAAGCTTAAGCTTGTTATCAATTACCAACCCTTGAATCATTTTATTGTAGATAACAAGTTGCCTCTTCCTCAAAAACATAATCTCTTCCAACATCTTTCTAATGCCAAAATTTTCTCCAAATTTGATATCAAAGCAAGATTTTGCCAGCTAGGATTTCATCCTTAAGAACGTCTAAAAACAAAATTCTGCATTCTACACCATCATTTCTAATGGACTATCATATCATTTGGACTCAAGAATGCTCCTTCACAATTCTAGAAATTCATGATCATCATCTTCAAACCCTATTGGCCAATTGTTTGATTTATATTGATAACATCTTATTATTTTCTTTAGATGCAGATTCACATGGACAATTTCTCAAACAATTCTTCCACATCTTGAAGAATTATGGAATCATGTTCTTAGAGAAAAAGATGCTCATTGGTTAAACAAAAATTGATTTTCTTATAATGACAATTTCAGATGGAAAGTATCAACTACAGCCGCACATTGTCACGCATCTCAAAGAATTCCCAAACAATTTATCTTTAGTTTCATACAACAAATTTTGGGAATAGTCAATTATATGACAGTTCTCATCCTCAAATTTGCAGTTCATAGGAATGTCCTGTCTCAATTATTAAAGAAAGATCCCCCTCCATGGTCTCCCAAACATACACCAACTATTTAAGCATTGAAGAAATTATCTGATCATCTTGAACCATTACAAATTCCTAGTACTGGAAAAAGAATTCTCCAGAGAGATGTTAGTGATGAATATTGGGGAGCTGTACTTTTTGACAAAAAGGATGAAAAAAGTAATATCTGTGGATGCAAAAGTGGTGCATTTAAGTCAACTCAGCTATATTATCTACTAGCAGTTAAAAATGGAATAGAGAAGTTCTAATTCCATATCATTAGTCACACCTTTTTGGTAAAAATGGATATGTCAACTTTTCCTAAGATACTATAATTCAAGTAAAAGATGTTACCAGAACCACAATTACTCAGGTGATAAATTGGTTCTCATAATGGTCCTTCTAAGTCAAACACATCACTGATAAGAATAACACCCTTGTTGATTTTCTCCCCAGAAAAAATAAGATAGCAAGCACTTCTCTCATCCTACCAGTTCCATTACATATATACCATTTCTAGCTAGTACAATCCGTTAAATCATCTATTGATATCTCTGAAGTAATAGAACAATTATCAGAAGAACTCAGACAAGTCATTGATCAATATTACATCCGCAAAAGAGCAAAGAGACTTTTAGCTTCCTTCCATGACAACTTGAAAGAAAAAAAGCCCTTATTAGTTAATCTCTTGGCTAGATTTTGATCATCCATGGTAAATTACTTTAAAATTTTGATATTCATAGTGGACAACCCTTCATTATTACTATTTATGATATTTATTAAATGAATATCATATAACAGTATTGTTCGATGATGTTAGAAAGATGACTTAATTAGAAAAGAAAAAGGTCCTCAGGCTCATTTTTGTTGAAATTCTTTAAAATATAGAACCCTAGTTGTTTCTTTAGGGAAAAAATGATTTGTATTTTTCTTTGTACTAACAATCTTTTGTTTCAAAAAAATAACTTCACATAACCTCTAAACTAATTTGTATTTTCCTTTTTTCTCAAAAAACGATCATTTTTTGGAAAAGAAATTACAAGTGTCTAAAAATAACTAACACCCCTTGATGTTTCTTTTCTATTTTTCTTGTTCAAAAGGTGAACAATTAAATTTTGGAAGAAGATAAAATTACAAAGAGTCAGATATTAGCTTACAAAGAAGGAAGATTTACTAACTCCAATTGATCTCCACTGTCGATTGTCAAAAATCATTTGGTAAAATACCATTTAGATCATAAAAATCTAAAGAAATAATATATATTATGAAAACCTGCGGATTCTTTTTACAAATATTTCCAGCTTTGCCTAATGATCCACTGCTACATCGACAGTCTCCATTACACAGACGCTTCATGGAACGAAAGATCTATCCTTTAGGATCTCATCTAACTGCCGTTCACTACGATTCCACTTAAGCTCTCCATCTCTCTCTCTCTCTCTCTCTCTCTCTCAGCGCGGATGGTTTGATATTTTCAGGCATATGACTAAGGTATAACTTATACGGTCTATATTTCCTTGGCCGGGCAACGTTTTGGCGTATGATATAATTTGTTGCTTTCTAAATAGAAATTTCATATGAGGAAGCATGTGATAATACTAGAAAGATTTATGGGTTATTGGTTTCCCGTGAAGATCAAAGATTGCAAGAGGTTCGTTAACTCTCTCTCTCTCTCTCTCTCTCTCTCTCTCTCTCTCTCTCTCTCTCTCTCTCTCTCTCTCTCATGTGCCAAGGTATCTAAGCAATAACGATAAAAGAGGGAAATGGAGTGACAAACCCAGCGCCATGATCACGCCCTTGTTTGAAACCTCATGTATGAGCATATCTTGAGGATTAGCTCCTGAAAATTCTCCTCAGCCAGATAGAGATCTACTATTTGTAGTGGATGTTTGAGAATTCTCTAAGGATTAAAGATGATGTCAACTGGACCCACATGATCCAATCATCTCTTTCAAGATTGTAACACATCACTTTTCCTTCCCAAACACTATCACATCATACTGGTCGACTTAGTATATCTCCAAATCCTTACGGAGGCCCCACTAGCACATCTCCAAATCCAGCCTGTAGTAGAAGCCTGTGGACTAGTTCAAACTCCTTTGATAATAATTGTAACGGTACCAGCTCAAAGAGAATGATAAGTTAAACGAATTGAGGGTTCAAGATCTTCCCTAGAGAGAATCTGTCGTTGAAATGAGTATACTATACGTTTGTGTGCCATAATAATTTAGGAGGAAAAAACAGGTATTATGATGTCCTCGCTGTACAAATACGGTTGTTTTTGTCATTTGACGGAGATTGAGGGCAAATCCATGAACCTTTGAGAGCTAATTTGAAAAGAAAGAAGATAAACAAATATCAATGTCTGTTTGTGCTTGGATGCTGCGAGCTGTAGCATTTCTTCTTTTTTTCTTTTATGGAGAGAGAGAGAGGAAAGCATGGGTTGCCGGTCGGTGAGTGTGCAACCGTATTGGGTGGTGTGTCCCTTTCGGGGTTACGTAAAAGCACGAACCATTGTCTTCTGTTCCTGCGGCAACCGATCATCATTCTTAACCGAGGTTTTTACACTGCGCGTGTAAAGTTATGAGGTTTTTACTCTCTCAGCGTGTAAAGTTACGAGGTTTTTACACTCTCAGCTAGAAGTACATGACCGATCATCATTCCTAACGGAACATTGGATAAGAAAAGGAAACATTTCAATTCGGTGACCCTAAGCAGTAAGCATACACTTTTTAATTTGTACGAGAAAATGGACGGCTCAGGATCATTGAAAAGAATGGTAATTAAAGCTAGGACCATAAGCATCCGGGTCCCAAGAGACTTAGCTGCATTTGGAAGTAGACGACCAGAGCTACTGGTACGACCAATTAGGAGTAATTTAATTTTTGGGCCAAAAGAGAATTTAAAATGACTAATTTTTTTTGGATCTTTAGCATAATTCAATTCAAAAGCCTCGCCACACTCTCAGTGGATAATTTCTTTTTTCTGGAAATCAATTTCTTTTCATTTCCGGCAAACAAACATGCACATATTTGAAAAGGTTAACATGGCAAAACTAGCTAATAACTTCAATCAGAATCGTCTACATTGTTGGTCCATTATAAACGTGTGGTCTTCCAAAGTCCCAACAAAGCAAGCAGCATCAGAGCATATTAGCACTGACGCAATGAGTGTCTCACCTAGTGACCAAGATTTGAGGATGTGCATCTATGTGTATGTGTATGCGTGCATATTTCTGGGTCCAATAATTTGGCAAGATTGATAGACTTGATTTTCTAGATGAATCTAACTCAAACTTTAATTGGATCCAGGTTGCGAAATGGGTAACTTATCCAATCACACCATTTGGTTGGAGATTTTTGTCGCTACCCAATGGAAGTCACACGACAACAGAGTTGATCCAGGTCCCAACACCAAGTAGAAAGACATCCCTCCGATTCAGGGGTCCCCAGCATGCTACATAATCAATTCTATTTTGCAACATGTGAAAGATATAAGGAACAACATTCGCAGGTTCTGATAATTAATTTATTCACATTGTTGCTTTAAATCAAGACAATTCAACTACCAAGACTATATAAGTATCAAATCCCAAAATTCCCTTAACTTTTTTCCTTGGAACTTATCAAGATAATTTAATTATCAAAACTAGAGAAGCATCAACAGATATTGACATGAAAGAGGCATATGATACCAGCCAAAGGCAAAGGAGTTCTCTTACTTTGGCTTCGGTAGAGGGTCTACTCTTGGAGGTGCTGCCCTAGGAACCTTTTTTGGGAGATCTAAGCCATTCATCTTGTTTGCTGTACAAAAATTAGGTAATTCATAGAAAATCAATATATTTGAATGATTTTCACCACATGATTTGGTCTTTAAAATTTCAAAAAAATAAAAGGAAAAAATAAAGTTCCTACTTTTTTATCTAAAGAAAATAAATATAAGCATCCAATGGGCATAAAGTTTGATTTCCAAAACAAGACTATGAGTGCGGGACACCTACAAGACTTAAGTATAGATAGCATTGTAGTTATCTTCGACAATCAACATTCTTTGGGATCATAAAAATTAAAAATGTGAAAATATTATAGATAAATTAAACATAATGTCCAAATTCCTAGACAAATTTACAAAGTTCAAAATAAAATAAAAAAGTAAAAGAGAAAATAGCTGGAGTTAGAAAAAAATAGAAAAATTTTAAAACATAAGGAAAGGAAATAGAAGTTGGTGATTGGAGTGTAGAGATAAGAGACTTGAAGCCTAGTGTTGAACTATTGAAGAAAAGTCCAAATATAAAAAATTAAAGACGAAAAATTGTGAAAAAATTATAAAATCATGTAGCTATAAAAGGAAAAAGAAAATTAAAAATAGAAAGTAAATAAATATAAATATGAAGAGACAAAAATTGTAAAAAATATGTTTTAGAAAAAATTCAAAAAATTTATAATACGAATTTTATTAAAAAGGATTGGTCTTTTTAAATATGATAAGGCTCACAAAATATTGCATTTAGAGGGTATTAACAAATTGCTTTTAAATGGACTAGTTCCTAATATTGAGAGGCAAATGTGGTTATTATTTCTTTTGTAAGGTGTAGAATTGGATGCAAGAATATTACTATAAAAAAGAAAAGTAAGAGTCAAACCCTCCATGACTCACATGTATTAGGAGGGAAATCAATTGATTGATGCCTTGGCCAACTATATTGCTAAAATAAATATTCCTTTACTTGGCTAAATATCTCCTCTTCAGACCATTTGTAATATCAATTTTGTTGTTTCAGTAACTTTATTTTTCTAGCAATATGCTATACTCTAGCATGATGACTATTAAGAAGGTGATTTTAGGTGTCTAAACACGTGCTTGTAATTTTCACTGCCACTCACTCTAATGTTTGAAGATTCTATGGCTTTAGGGTTTCTATGTGTGATTTTGACTTTCACATCCTCTCTAATGCTTCTTTCTTAGTTTTCCATGGTGAAAATTGTGCACATATTCATACGTGATAAGAATCTATAGATAAGCTATTAATCACCAAAAACACAAGCAAATAATGGCTACAGTGAAGGGGGGAAATGTAAGGGCTTTTTAGAAAGGGGCACACAATTTTGAGGAAAAAGGAGATTTAGAAAAAAAAAATGATAGATCTAATGGGAGATAAAAGAGTTCCTTTGTGTGTAGAAAGATTAGGAACAACAACTACTACATTGGGGATACAGTGAATCTGAAATGTGAAATCTATAACTATGTCTTTTGCCTTCCTTGTGTGGAATGTTAGAAATTATGGTCCAAACAAGATCAACGATTAATTCCATATGGGTGACAAAATGATAGTCAAATGAAAAACCCATAAAAATTGTCCTTGCACAAGTATATTAGGAAGAAAAGGTGTGCTCCTCCATTTGAAAGGGAAGACTTGAAGCCAACATCCAAAAAAAGGTTGTTGATCAAGTAAATGGGTTAGGGTTTCATTTAAAGAGGTGTTGTTGAACTATCACTCATTGTCCTCTCACGAGGATTAGTTTGTAGAATAGAAGGGAAGATTCTTTTTTGCTAACATATTAATATCTAAGTTGGAGAGGAAGCTCTTGATAGATGTGTAATAGGCAAAATGTGGAACCCTTTCATGCACCCTTAGATCATTGCTTGCTAGTTTAAAAACTAATAAAATATCATGAGCCAGGTGAAAACTTTTCCTTGTTAGCACTTTGGATATCATGGTGAAAGTCCTATCCTTGTTTTGGGTGAATTCAATCGTCCAACTTGATTGGAGAATGTGGAGCTCAAAGTTGTGTTCTCTTTCTAAATTGAGAGATATTGAATAAGTGAAGGAAAAAGGTTTTTAGTTCATAATTGAAGGAGTTTCACCTAAATTTTAGGGGGTGACATTGTTCAAAGATATTGGTAAGAAACTTGGTAAAGTAAAAGAGTGGCAATGATAATTTGTTTTAAGGGCATTCTCTAAAACCAATATCCTGGGAAGTTATTCATGGAGAAATTTGAACATCTCATGGAGAAATTGAATACTCTAGCTCTAGCTCATTGGAGCTGAAAGAAAAGATACCTTCTCAATAACATGGGCATGAATCTCAAGACAACAACATGAGAGATGACTTGCAACCATCGATCAACCAAACTTTGATAAAACCATAAAGAAATGTCACATCAAGGTCAAACAGGCCAACATCACTTGTCTTCATAAAAAAATTTCTTCCCTACTCAACAGTTTACAACCTAAAACATGGTAGACTAGGGTGAGGAAATCATCTAAAATGATCTCACAATGAGACTTCTTTGGGTAAAGGAAAATTTCCTAGAGCTAACAGAGGGCAACATTGTCATCAAACATACCCTAGCTTAGATGTTTTAAAGGGCAATTTGGCAACCAAAGACATTAACCTAACATAATATTAACAAGCTTATTTGGATCCAATTAGATGACTAACCCACAATAGACTAACATGAAGAGAAATAAGACCTCAAATAATCACAATTTGGAGAATATCAATATCCAACACCCCAAAGGGATAGTTGAATATAGAGTTCTAGTATTTGATAGAAAATGGTGAACAAGCTTCAATTTATGTCATTGTTGCATTAGAATGCACCTTCTTTCAAGGGCTTTGGTTTCTCCAAGCAATGAAATTCTCAGATTCAAAGATAATTTACACATCATTCAACACCTTTTCCCTTTAGTGGATCCATGATGACTAATTCCTCACCTCATAATACAATTTTGCCAACATTTTTTGCAAGAAGTTATGAGGTTCTTTCCATAAGAACAAATTCTATTCCTTACTTCTGCTCTTTAATAAGATTTTCTTAATAACAAGAGTTTTAGGGAGATATTTCATAGGCGCTATGATAAAATTCAATTTACAATTAGGCAACATCACCACCAATCACTAAGTTCTGTCAATGTTTATATTGAGTCAAATACATTCTAGGATTATATTGAACTACAATAGGTAGATATGAATTTTTTCTCTTGGTCTTAGGACCTAGGTATTGTAGTGCAAAGCCAAGAAAAAGGAAAATTTGATATTCTTTGAAGAACTACTAGAATCCCAGACAGAGAAATTGGATGGAAAAGGAAAAGACTTAAATTATTTCCACAAGAACACAAAGGCAGCTTGATGGTAGCTCTAAATGCTAAAATGAACTCAAAACAAGGAAAAAAGAAGAAAAGAAGAAAAGAGGGGAATCAAGCCTAGTTACTAGATATGTAGGGAGCTTTGTTGTGAAACATGGTGATGGATGCAATGCCTTAATTGGATGTCAGAGGCCTTGAATGGCATAGGAAAAGATCATATGTCAAAGAAACAGTTACCAATAAAAAGGCTCAAATAATTGCTCTTCAAGAGACCAAGATTGAAGAAATGGTATGGATAGTGTCTTGTAAGTTTCAAGCTCAAATACATATGAACTAATTTCATGTTCATCATTTTTGTTGTTTATGAACCATATTATGACACATGTAGGAGAAACCTATAGTAGGATTTGGGCATAATCAATGAGCTTTGGATAGAAGCTTGGTGCATCATGGGAGATTCTAATGTGACCAGATGGCCAAATGGAAGATTTGTTGACATCACCATTGCTGTGGGGATGAGGAATTCTTTGAATTTATTGAGAGGTTTGATCTCATGGACCTTGACTTAAATTCAAGTAGATTTACATGGTCTAACCACTACCTCCTACCATCCACGGTAAGAGTTAGATATATTTCTAATTTATAAATGCTTCCAAATTCTACTTAAAATAGAATTTGCAAGAAGACATCTACTAATTAGGCTTTACTTTTGGACTCAAATGATTTAGCATGGGCCACGTCCATTCCTATTTGAACTAGTTTAGCTTAATGCACAATACTATTATTGATATGTTCCCCTTATAGAAATATAAGTCAATAGAAAAGACAAATAATTGCTAAATTGAATCAAAAGACTTTGAAGGAAGAAATTGAAAGATGGAAGTCCATATGCAAATAGATGAAAGAAACTGACTAGAATATGACATCAATGAGAAAAGATAAAAATGAACTTATTAGAAAGGATTGATGACAAACAAAGTGAAAATATCATCAATCTAAGGGGAATTGATAAGATACTTTAATGACATGTACTTTAATGACAAGTCCTTCAAGCTCACACTAGATTTGCTTCCTTTCAAAATTGTAACGAAGGAGGAGAATTGGTTCCTCGAAAATAAATTCTCTATAGAGGAGATTAAAAACTCAATGGCTCTTGTAGCACAAACATATTCTATGTATAATTTCTTAAAGACTTTGATCTTTTCCATGTCTTGTTGAAATAAGTTAAACTCTATTCAATATATGGTTCACATGGAAGATAATATTGTTTGGATTGAGCACCCAGATGGAGATTTCTCTACATACAAGGTTCTATAAGTGGCTGGTTATTGGTAACACAATACACTTCCCAGTTTTAAAATTTTGAAAAAAAAATATCAACCAACTAACATTAGTGTCTTTTTGTGGATGGAAATAAAAAGAAATGTTTATCACAACTAAAAACATGCAAAAAAAATGTTGGCACTTTAAAATGAGATGCATGGTGGCTCTTTAGAAATGATATTTCTTTAGGTAAAATTTTTAGTGATGGAGTTAAAAAAAAAAGAGTTAGATTCTAGGCTTCTAACCTCTCATTATTTAAAGGCTACAATAGTCTTTCTATTAATAGAGATTGGCTAGCTTTTGTTGATTATGCTACCATATAGTTTAGAAAATCAATTGGAAGGTACTGCCAATTAAGAGGTGGAAACTGTGACGGGTCTACACCGGGATCTTTGGGCCCAACTGGGATGGGAGTCCAAAGATGTTTCCTCTCTTTCCCTAGTTTAGTTGGCACCGAATTTGCTGAAGTTTAGAGGTTTGTAAGCTTTTATAGCTTCAAGACATTATGATTGAAGTAGACTCAAACATTGCTATCCTTTAGACATTAAATATGAGAGCTCACCCTATAGACATGCATATAGAGTTGACAGGTACATGACACAATCAATAAAAGACATTTTAACATCTACCATAGCAGAGAGGAATAATGAGGTGTTTGATAAGCTAGCCAATGAGAATGTCAACTCTAGCAGGCTTAATATCACCTTAGAGCCTAAAGGTGTAATCTTCCCATCTTTGGAAACTCAAATAGTCTCTTACAAGTTTGAAATTGGCGTATCAATAAAAGCAATGATATGAGTTCTATGCACTGTGTTGAAACATGAAGATGTTAAGACTTTATCTTTCCATTATATAGATTTATGTTACTTTGATGTTGACTACTTTGTTACTCTTCCTTGGACCTTGCTCTCATTGTAGACCTCAACTTGGTGTTGACACTTGGATCTCATGTTTCCCTCTCAACCAGATTTTTTTTGTTATATGTATTAGAAGAAAGTCAAACTAAGAGCAACTCAGATCTCCTGATAAGGAAAGCAACTTATTGATATGTATAAAAATATAACATATAATATATCTATATTCAGTAGTTTTAACCCTGGAATTACCTTAAATATCACTAATAAGGATTTTTTTATTTTGCAAGATTAGGCTACAACTACAAAAAAATACTATTTTTAGAAATCAAAACCTTAAACAAGAGCAATTCCATTGCCCGAGAAATATCATGGGCCCACATTCCATAAATCATGAAGTCTAAAAGTTCAAAATGTTATAGGAGTATCATTATCATATTCAACACTATCATAAACCTTTAAGCATCAACCAACTTCGTATGTACTAAAGAGAGTATCTTTATTAAAAGTGAGGGTGGCAGACTTTTCATGCACACAAAAAAATACTCCATCACCTTGGGGAGCTTCTAAGAGAAGTTATATTCACATACAATGAGTGTGTAACACCCCTAAGTTTTGTAATGAAATTGAATAAATAATGAAATTGAGAATTTCAAGGAAAAATCAGGCTGAAATATTAGGGTTATTAAAAATGCACTTCTCATAGAAGTACAATCAAAGGATAAGACATGTATAATTGAAAACATACTCAACAAACCCTTCAGAATGACTATAAGCACGACAAATTCTGAATTCGGATGAAAAATCCTTATTTTTCAACATTTTATGAACAAAATGGGAAAAATGGTAATTTTACTCATAATCGAGAACTAAGACATAAAAATTTAGAATATACTTGAAAATATGAATCCAATGCCACTAAGCACACTCAATTCTGAGTTCATGGGAATAAACACTAGTTTTCTCCATTTTTGGAATTAAAAGGGCAAAATGGTCTTTCCATATATATGGGCTCCACAAGGGACCCACACAGGAATCCAATGGCCAGAAAAATTTTCAAAAAATTCTCCATGAAATTTCCTAACCTCCTCCAAAATCTCAGCTCAAAACTCCTCCCCCTTCTCTCTCTTTTCTCCCTTCTTTCTCCTTTTTTCTTTTGTTAGCACGTCCATAGACGCACCGGAGGGAAAATTCCACCCTAAATCATAGGGTGCGTCTGTAGACACGTTGTCATCGATGAGCAGGGTTTTCACCTAGCTACAAATTTTCAATTAGACATCCACTTTGGACTGTTGAAACCTTAATCCACTCCGTCAAAGAGGTGCAGCACGTCCAAATACACAAAAGCCCTATACTTTTGCAATGATTAGTGGAATATTCATCAGCCAAATTGTCGATAAATAGTAGCTCTGGTGACTTACATTTAGGCAGGGATTTTCCTAGTTTTTGGTCAAGTTTCTAGACTCTGAACACTCTAGGTAGGTGCATCTCCCTCCCCTCTTTCTATTCTTGTATTTAGGTTGTGTTTTTCGGCCTCTAGGAGATCTTCCTGGTCGTTGATGCATCAGAGACAATGGATCTGGCAACAGGGTTGAGATCCACCATCTTGGACCACTTAGATGAAACGTCTGAGCCATTGGATGGATTCCCAGGGCGCAAAAGCCACAAGAGATGAAATCTGGGCCATTGATGGTCAAATATGGAGGAGATCCAACAGTCTAGATTTGGATTATCTCACCTATAGCCAGTCACCTCCACCCGATCACCTAGGATAGGCAGTAACGGGCGAGGGCCATGGTCGTCCTTGTAATGACCCAAATTTTGTAGACATTTTGTATAAAAACCAACCATGATGTTGGCTAGTTGCCAACGATATTGTAACTTGGTCTATTTTGGGAATGAATACATGTTTATTATATGATTAATAGTCTTATTAGGTGGTTGGATGTTTGATCTTAATTCACATAGGAAACTTAGTAATTTGTGAAGAAAATTAGTGCCACTAGATTCTATACTCAAAATGGAATCCAACGCCTCAAAGAATGCTGAAAACAGAGCTCGTATGAAGAAGTTATAGGCGTTTGAAGATTGAGGGCATTTTTGTAAAAGGCACCTAAAAATGAAAAAGCCAAAAACCGCAGGGGGTTGTTTTGATAACGGCATCCTGTCTTCTTCCTCCTCGAGCCCTGTCTCTCGAGTTTTCTAGAAGTTCTAGCACCGCCTCTGCAAGGCGGTGCCAGGGGAAATGGCAGCACCGCCTTAGCACGGCTATAAAGCCTGATTTTCCTCTCCGGCCAAGCCAGGGCTTCAAATCGAAAAACCCCTCCTTGTTCCCTGCAAAAATCCGGCATGGCCCAGGTTCTCCCTCTGGGTCGGCCATCCTTTTCTCTTCCTTTTTTCCTCCCCTGGCCTTTGCAATTTCACTGGATTTTTCCAAATTCGGGTTTTTCTGGGTTTTTTTTGGCAGACGTTGCAGGAGCTGCTACAATGGAGGAAGGGGATGACTCAGGCTGCCTAGGTAAGGCCCCTCTATTCCCTCTCTTCCCTTTCCTTTTTCCGCAGATTCTGGTCGGATCTGGGCGATTTTTCGGCCGAAAAACACCAGCTCTCCATGGATGAAGAAACCAGGCAGGTGGAAAACCGTTCAAGGCTCATCGTGCATGGGCATCCTAGGGGTGCGAACTTCCCAGGGGTGCATGGCTTGACGTGCAACCATGTTGATCTCCCTAGGGCAACATCACATGCATGTCGCTTGCAGACTGATGCTTGACTCGACTAAGACGCTCGGGCATCTCTCAAGAGTCAGGACATGCGTGCAGCCGCACCTAAGATGCGTTTGCACAACGCCGTCCAGAGCGCACACCTTGGCGCACGCTTAGGACATATGCACGTGAGCCAACCTGGTTACGATGCAACCAGGGCGCACATGTATCCTAGAAACCGTAGCACACACATTCTAAAACCGTGGTGCATAGCACCCTAGGCGCTACATTTGGGTCGTTAGTTAAGGCGCGACCTTTTAAAATCCAATTTTGGAGCCTATATAACTCCGGTTGACGAGCCAAAAGGACCGTTGCATCTGTAATTTTGACATGAACCCAATTATACAATAAAATGTAGGACATTCTTAGATAAAGAGCAACTTAAAAATATCCTAGAGTAACCCTTAGAAACCAACAATTCATATAACCTTTACCCTATGACCCTAGAAATAACGTCTAGATCTTATGTTTGAACGACATTCAGTACTTTACCAAGGTATTCTCGCACTTGAATTGAAGATAGGCACGAGCTAAGTGACAACACATGAGGTAGGTAGTCTGATCCTACTATGTTTTCAAAATGCATCCCAAACTCTCAGAAAGTTACTTGTTTTTATTATTGTATGGAGTATGTGTAGTATGTGTTTTACGCCACGTATGCGGGACTTGCTTTCATTGAATTAAGAATGCTGTTGGGAACTAATGTTTTATACGAGTTACAGATTCATGACATTAACTAAGGTACTAGCATTAGTAGATTTTACGCAATACTAGCATACTTTGAAAACAAATGCATAAATTGCATGATTTATGTTGATTTGAGATTTGGACTATAATGCCTAGTGGGCACTATGCTGAGGGGTACGGGTTTGGCCTCCCAGCCTCTACCACCAAAAAGGTGGATGGTATCATTGCCAAAAGAGGCATTGTCCCTTCCTAAACTGCTGTGGTAAATAGGGACGACCACTGGAGGTGTCACGGCACCCTTTCAGGGATAGCCATAGTCACCGTGGAGGCTATTGTGGGTAGGTCTCTAGATACCGGAGCCACACGATTTCGGCATGATGCTGAATCGTGAGCATAGTGACCCTGTGATTTTGGTTTTACCGCTATACATGTAGCATGGAGATGGTCGTATATGACTACTCGTGATTGGCCAGTTTTGCGTAATTCACCAAAATGTCCACATGCACAACATTCATGGCACTATCCTCATTTGGTTTGAGTTAATTGTATTTTAAGATTTTCATACCTACAATATCCGCCTGATATATTTGCCGAGATTTATGCTAGGTATGCATATGTTTCAACTTGCTAATGTGTGAGTTACATAGGTTATGGTGTCTATGATTAAGAAAAAGTAAAGATAAATGTTTTTATAATCCTGTTTATCAAAACTATGCTTGGTTGCTGTGTTTTCAAATAGTAGTATTAGGTTACCTACTGAGTATGATAAATACTCAACCCAATCCATTATTTTTCAAATCAAACAAAGTAGGAGTATCAGGAGGCATTAGAACCAGGGTCAAGTATGTAAAGGTAAGACTTAATTAGTGATTTCCTTTGGTACCTGCTGAACTCTTGATGTAAGTATTTATTTATAGTTGTGGCTGTGACTAACAATCCTGGGAGTAATATTTGTTTTGATTTTGTCTATAAATTGCCATGGCACTATGTATTGAAAGTTCATTATGACACTCGGGCTCTTTACACAATGATTTCTAAAAAAGAAAAAAAAAATTCCTGCATTCTTTTGCACAAAGTGTTTTAAAAATAGAGATCGATCTCCTTGTGTTTTTATAAAATTGCATTATAAAACTCGGGTTGTCACAGTTGGTATCAGAGCCTAGGTTTCATGTTATTCATAGCCTAGTTATGAAATAAAGACTTATAATCAAGGTATATTAATAGGCAAACCAATAGGATAAGAGTCCCCTAAAGGTAGATATTGATCTTAAAACAAATGCCACCAAGGAGAAGAGGAGGTGAAGCCCCATGACCTGATAACCCTCCAGCTGCCTCCGCTGGAGCTGGTAATGGAATGGCTGAAGCCTTTCAGCTATTCATGCAACACATGGGGCAGGTCATGCAAAACCAACCACAAGCACCCGCGGCAAGAGCCTCTTCTCTAGAAAGAATTGCTGATAGGACAGAGGCCCAACTTGAGTGTTTCTAGAAAATGGCCCCATGATTCTCAGGAGAAGATGAGTCCGCAGCAGCAGAAAAATGGATCTTTGATGTTGAAAAATTATTCAAGGCTATGAAAATCCCAGAGGATAGGAAAGTTGCCATGGCCAATTTTGTACTAAAAGGCGAGGCAAGCTTTTCGTGGGAAACGACCGAGAGAACCTATTTTGAAGAGAATAATGTTATACCTTGGGAAGACTTTAAAGTAGTATTTAATGAAAAGTACTATCCCCTCCATGTGTGAAAACAGAAAGAAAAGGAATTTATGAACTTAGAACAAAGTAACCTCTTAGTGCAATAGTATGAAAATAAGTTCATAAGTCTTTGTAGATTTGCACCAAATGCTTGTTCCACCGAGGAAGAAGCTACAGAGAAGTTTGTCGATGGACTACACCCTGGCCTCAGAAACCGAGTGATAGGATTCCAACCAACCATGGTAGCAAAAGCTGTAGAAATGACGTCTCTCTTTGAAAAAGATTATCAAAGAAAACAAGCTGCTAAGGATGTAAAGAATAACAATAGTGGGAGAAATAATAATGGTAAAAGACCCATTCAACCTTCTGGACCTCGAAAAATAGACAAGCGACAATTCGACTATAAAGGAAAGAACCAAGAATCCAAGACTTGCCCCATGTGCAAGAGATATCACCTAGGTAAGCCATGTACCTTTCGTTTTGCGTGTTTTGACTGTGGAGAAATAGGACATTTAGCTCAGAACTGCCCTAAGAGGAAGAAAGAGGAACGTAAAGACAATCCCAGTCCTCGAAGCCAAGGACGAGTATTCGCCATCACTTCAAGTCAGGCTCGGACATCCAATGCCGTAGTAGAAAGTACGCTTTATATCTATAATAGACCTGCCAAAATATTATTCGACACTGGTTCCACTCATTCCTTCATCTCTTGCAAGTTTGCCTCTTCCATGGATATTATAGTTCAAGACTTAGACTTCTCCTTAGAAGTCATGACACCCATAGGCAAGTCAATTTCTACACAAACCTACTTCCAGGATCTTCCAATTTTAATCGAGGGCAACCAGATGAGCATAGATCTCATCCACCTAGATATGACAGATTTTGACGTCATCCTTGGGATGGATTGGTTAGCGTCACATAATGCAACAGTTGATTGTCAGCACAAGAAGATTATTTTTCACCTTCCTGGAGGGAGAGTGATCTCCTTACAAGGGAGGAGAGAGTATGCAGGAGCATGTGTTATTTTTGCTATAAAAGCAGCAAAGCCCATTGCTCAGGACTGTTCTTTTTGGCTAAGCCAGAAGTCCTGGAAGTCATAAAGCTAAAGTTAGAAGAGGTATATGTCGTTAGCAAATTCCCAGATGTTTTTCCTGAAGACTTACCATGGTTACCACCAAAGAGAGAGATAGATTTTACTATTGACCTGATCCCTGGTACAACCCCCATATCGAAGGCACCCTATCAGATGGCCCCAATAGAGTTAAAAGAATTAAAGACCTAGTTGCAAGAATTGCTAAACAAAGAATTTGTCAGGCCTAGTGTATCTCCTTGGGGAGCCCCAGTCCTTTTTGTCAAGAAAAAGGACGGGTCAATGAGACTCTGCGTCGACTACCGAATGTTAAATAGGGTTATAGTAAAAATTAAGTATCCTTTACCCCGTATTGATGACCTATTCGATCAAGCTTTAGTCAGCCCGTGTCTTTTCTAAAATAGACTTATGGTCTGGATATCACCAGCTTAGGGTCAGGGAAGAAGACGTTCCAAAGACGACCTTCAGAACTAGATACAGACATTATGAGTTTAGAGTGATGTCTTTTGGACTGACAAACGCACTAGCCACATTCATGGATCTTATGAACCAAGTGTTCAAAGCCTATCTAGATAAGTTTGTCATAGTATTTGTGGATGATATTTTAATCTACTTAGAAACTCCTGAAAACCATAAAGAACATTTACGAGTGGTGCTAGATACACTTAAGGCACACAAATTATACGCAGAGTTTAGCAAGTGCGAATTTTGGCTGGAAAAAGTAAATTTTCTAGGTCATATTATATCCAAACAGGGCATTGCCATTGACCCAACAAAAGTTGAGGCGGTGGAGAAATGGAATACACCTAAAACAGTGACAGAAGTACGAAGTTTTCTAGGCCTTGCAGGATACTATTGGATATTCATTGAAGGATTTTCATGCATTGCCGTGCCCCTGACTAAATTGACGAGAAAAGAGAAGTTCGAGTGGGATCAGGCATGCGAGGAGAGTTTTAAAGAACTAAAGAGGCGGCTAACCACTGCACCAGTTCTTACTTTACCATTTGGCAGTGGAGGATTTGAGATATATAGTGATGCCTGTCAACAAGGCCTGGGTTGCGTACTTATGCAAAATGGGAAAGTAATTGCCTACGCTTCTAGACAGTTGAAGAAGCATGAGGTCAATTATCCTACCCATGACCTAGAGCTTGCTGCGATAGTCTTTGCCTTAAAAATTTGGAGACGCTATCTATATGGGCAAAAGTTTGAGGTTTTTACGGATCACAAAAGTCTCAAGTACATGTTTTCACAACAAGACTTGAACATGCGACAGAGGAGATAGATGGAGTATTTGAAAGATTACGACTTGACCATCCACTACCAACCAGGGAAAGCAATTGTTGTAGCAGATCCTTAAGTATAAAGATGTAAGGGATATGTGCAAGTTTACCTGTATGGAGATGGAAGTTACTTCAAGAGGTGATCGAATGTAGACCTGAAATAAGTCAAGGGAAATCCATTATAGCCAACCTAACTATGAAGTCCACAATTAATGAGAAAGTTAAACAGATGCAAAAAGATGATACTGACACATAAGCATTAGTTGGAAAACCAGGGTTTGTCAAAGCAGTGGATGATAGTGTTTGCCTGCAAGGGAGGTTAGTCATACTAGCCAATAATGAAATAAGACAAGAGATCTTAAGGGAAGCACATCAATCAAAGTACACTATTCATCCTGGTGGAACAAAGATGTATTAAGATTTGAAGCGACATTTCTGGTGGAATGGTATGAAAAGAGATATAGGAGAGTTTGTCGCAAGGTGTTTGACGTGTCAACAAGTTAAGGCTGAACATCAGAGACTAGCAGGATTACTACAACCACTTGAGCTACTAGAAGGGAAATAGGATCATATTACTATGGACTTCATCCTAGGGCTTCTTAAGACATCCAAGGGACATGATATGATATGGGTAATCATTGATCAACTAACCAAGACAGCACATTTTCTTCCCATACGACAAAGTCAATCCACTGACAACCTATCCCAATTATATATTAAAGAAATAGTTAGTTTGCATGGGATACCACTCAGCATTATTTTCGACAGAGACAGTCGTTTTATCTCGCAATTGTGGAAGTCAGTACAAAAATCCTTAGGATCCTTAGTAAGTTTCAGCACGGCTTTTCACCCTCAGACTGATGGCCAATCTGAGCGAACAATTCAAGAATTGAAGGATATGTTAAGAGCGTGTGCAATTGACTAGAAGGATAGTTGGGATGAAAATCTACCCTTAGTTGAATTTGCGTATAATAACAGCTTCCATTCAAGCATCAGAATGGCTCCCTACGAAGCGCTCTATGGAAGGCCTTGCCAATCACCCGTGTGCTGGAATGAAGTCAATGAAAACAGAATCATACAGTCAAAGTTAGTGGAACAATGTGAAAACAAGGTAAAACTTATTAGAAAGTAGCTTCTTGCAGCTCACAGTCGACAAAAGAGTTACGCAAATAGGCGATGTAGACAATTGGAATTTGAAGTTGGAGATCATGTCTTTGTGAAGATATCTCCGACTAAGGGCATCATGAGATTTGGTATAAAGGGGAAACTTAGTCCTTGATTCATTGGACCATTTGAAATCCTAGAAAAAGTAGGAAAAACTGCCTACAAGATAGCGCTACCACCATGGTTATCCGAAGTCCACAATGTGTTTCACATATCCATGTTGAGGAGGTATATTCTTGACCCCAAACATGTTCTTGAACAAGTACCAACTGAGCTACAACCAGATTTAACCTTGGAAACAAAACCAGTACAGATTTTAGACAAAAAGACCAAGACACTACGGCATAAGGATATCCCATTAGTCAGAGTTTTGTGGCAAAATGCGACCATCGAAGAAGAAACTTGGGAGGTGGAATCGTAAATGATAAAGAAGTACCCCGA
This sequence comes from Warburgia ugandensis, assembly GCA_035236585.1. Classification (NCBI taxonomy): domain Eukaryota; kingdom Viridiplantae; phylum Streptophyta; class Magnoliopsida; order Canellales; family Canellaceae; genus Warburgia; species Warburgia ugandensis. The sequence goes on from CP141133.1 coordinate 57,349,216, forward strand.
ACTATTTTCTTGAAAGGGATTGGAGAATTTCGAGGGCAAAATTCTTTTAAGGGGGTAATGATGTAATGACCCAAATTTTGGAGACATTTTGTATAAAAACCAACCATGATGTTGGCTAGTTGCCAACGATATTGTAACTTGGTCTATTTTGGGAATGAATACATGTTTATTATATGATTAATAGTCTTATTAGGTGGTTGGATGTTTGATCTTAATTCACATAGGAAACTTAGGAATTTGTGAAGAAAATCAGTTCCATTAGATTCTATACTCAAAATGGAATCCAACGCCTCAAAGAACGCTGAAAACGGAGCTCGTATGAAGAAGTTATAGGCGTTTGAAGATTGAGGGCATTTTTGTAAAAGGCACCTAAAAACGAAAAAGCCAAAAACCGCAGGGGCCATTTTGATAATAGCACCCCATCTTCATCCTCCTCCAGCCCTGTCTCCCAAGTTTTCCAGAAGCTCCAGCACCGCCTCTGCAAGGCGGTGCCATGGGAAATGGCGACACCGCCATAGGCAAGCACCGCCTTAGCACAGATATAAATCCTGCTCTTTCCCTCTCCTCCAACCATCTGATTTTCCTCTCCGGCCAAGCTAGGGCTTCAAATCGGAAAACCCATCCTTGTTCCTTCAAAAATCTGGCATGGCCCAAGTTCTCCCTTTGGGCCAGTCATCCTTTTCTCTTCCCCTCTTCCTTTTTTCCTCCCCTGGCCTTTGCAATTTCACGGGATTTTTTCCAGATTCAGGTTTTTCTGGGTTTTTTCCGGCAGACGTCATAGGAGCCGCTCCAACGGAGGAAGGGCATGACTCGGGCTGCCCAAGTAAGGCCCCTCTGTTTCCCTCTCTTCCCTTTCCTTTTTCCCCAGATTTTGGTTGGATCTAGGCGGTTTTTCAGTCGAAAAACACCGACTCTCCATGGATGAAGAAACCAGGCGGGTGGAAAACCGTCCAAAGCCCATCATGCATGGGCGTCCCAGGGGTGCGGACGTCCCAGGGTGCATAGTGTGGTCCAGGGGCGCATGGCTTGATGCGCAACCGTGCCGAGCTCCCTGGGGCGACATCACACGCATGCCGCTTGCAGATTGATGCACTATTAGACCAAGGCACTAGGGCATCTCTCAGGAGTCAGGACATGTGCGCAGCAGCGCCTAAGACGCCTCTGCACAACACCGTCTAGAGTGCACACCCTGGCGAACCCTTTGGATGTACACACGTGAGCCAACCTGGTTGCGGTGCGACCAGGGCACACACGTATTCTACAAATCATAGCGCGCACATTCTAGAATCATGGTATGCAGGACCCTAGGCGCTACATTTGGGTCGTTCGTTAAGGCTGACCTTTTAAAGTCCAATTTTGGAGCCTATATAACTCCGATTGACGAGCCAATAGGACCGTTGCATCCGTAATTTTGACACGGACCCAATTATACAATAAAATGTAGGACATTCTTAGATAAAAATCAACTTAAAAATATCATAGAGTAACCCCTAGAAACCAACAAATCATATAACCTTTACCCTATGACCCTAGAAATAACGTCTAGATCTTATGTTTGAATGACAGTCAAGACTTTACCAAGGTATTCCCGGGCTCGAATTGAAGACAGGTACAAGCTAAGTGACAACACATGAGGTAGGTAGTCTGATGCTACTATGTTTTCAAAATGCATCCCAAACTCTCAGAAAGTTACTTGTTTTTATTATTGTATGGAGTATGTGTAGTATGTGTTTTACACCATGTATGCAGGACCTACTTTCGTTGAATTAAGAATGCTGTTGGGACCTAATGTTTTATGTGAGTTACGGATTCATGACATTGACTAAGGTACTCGCATGAGTAGATTTTATGCAATACTCGCATACTTTGAAAACAAATGCATAAATTGCATGATTTATGTTGATTTGAGATTTGGACTATGTATGTTTTTGGGCTATTACGCCTAGTGGGCACTATGCTGAGGGGTACAGGTTTGGCCTCCCGGCCTCTACCACCAAAAAGGTGGATGGTATCATTGCCAAAAGTGGCATTGTCTCTTCCTTGACTGTTGTGGTAAATAGGGACGACCACTGGAGGTGTCACGGCACCCTTTCGGGGATAGCCATAGTCACCGTGGAGGCTATGGTGGGTAGGTCTCTAGATACCGGAACCACACAATTTTGGCATGATGCTGAATCGTGAGCATAGTGACCCTATGATTTTGGTTTTACCACTATACATGTAGCATGGAGATGGTCATATATGAGTACTCGTGATTGGCCAGTTTTGTGTAATTCACCAAAATGTCCACATGCACAACATTCATGGCACTATCCTCATTTGGTTTGAGTTAATTGTACTTTAAGATTTTCATACCTAAGATATCTGCCTGATATATTTGCTAAGATTTATGCTAGGTATGCATATGTTTCAGCTTCCTAATGTGTGAGTTACATAGGTTATGCACAGGTGTCTATGATTAAGAAAAAGTAAAGATAAATGTTTTTATAATCCTGTTTATCAAAACTATGCTTGGTTGCTGTGTTTTCAAACAGTAGTATCAGGTTATCTACTGAGTATGATAAATACTCAACCCAATCCATTATTTTTCAGATCAAACAAAGTAGGAGTATCAGGAGGCATTAGAACCAAGGTCAAGTAGGTAAAGGTAAGACTTAGTTAGTGATTTCCTTTGGTACCTACTGAACTCTTGATGTAAGTATTTATTTATAGCTATGGCTATGACTAACAATCCTAGGAGTAATATTTGTTTCGATTTGGTCTATAAATTGCCATGGCATTATGTATTGAAAGTTCATTATGACACTCGGGTTCTTTATACAATGATTTCTAAAAAAGAAAAAAAAAATCCTGCATTCTTTTGCACAAAGTGTTTTAAAAATAGAGATCGCTCTCGCTGTGTTTGTATAAAATTGCATTATAAAAACCGAGTCATTACAGTCCCGCACCGGTAAGCCAAGAATTGATCTAGGTTGTCCAATTTTGAACTGAAACTTTATTTTTCCAATAAGTGCTCAATATAGCTTTGATTTTAGATCTGAAACTTTATGTAGATTCCTTGTTACTTTTGTAAGCTACTAAACTCATGAAATGTACGTTTTAAATTGTATTTATTTGAGATTATAACAAAAATCAATAGTAACAACCTTGGATCATGATGAAGATGATCCCAAAATTGAAATATGAACTGATTGATGGGTTCAGAGGATCCCAAAACATTAAGGATAATGATCATAGTAAAATGTTTGGGTTTTTAGATCAAGTAAATCAACAAAAACAATAAGATTAAAATTCAGCCCTTAAAACAGGTTGAAATCTTACAATCCCAATTTTGATCACAATTTAACTCCAAATTGAGATCAAAACGTTGGCTTGGATTCCTTTTGATGAGTAGAACCTACTGAACTTAGAAATTTTATGTTTTGATTCATGTAAAATTTTGTTAATGAAGAAAAGTATTGCTAATTTTTATGATTAGTGAAATTTGGAATGATCAAACTCTATAATTCTAATCCACTGATGATTTTATGACTATGAGACATGGAATCATTGGCTATAAGTGACTGATCTATGATTAATTAAGAGATCTGGCCTTAAAAAGTAGTAAATCCATAAAAATGAATCGAAATCTCCTTGATCAAGTTGATCAAGGATGATTGAATAGTACAAATGTATTTTGATGAAGATATGAAGTTAATATCATATGGAATTATGGACTGGATGATGATGATTTGCGATAGATCAAGATCTATGCCCTTAAATTGGATAAAATGACTTAAGATCTTCTTGATCAGTTGCATCAAGAAAGATCATATAATTGGATTAGCTGCATTAATGATCTAATAATGAAATCACGTTTAGAAGATGTGTTAGATCTAAAAGAAAATGAAAATATCAAGATCTAAACCTTAAAAGATATGAATGATGAATAATGACCATTGGATCATGATGAATAGTTATGGCATGTTAGATTTTTATTTGAATTATTGAATGTTATTATAATTGTCATTTACTGCTTAGTAGATTTAATTATGTATTTATGCTTTAATGCTTATGCAATGAAAACTACATTGAAAATGTAATTAAATGAAATTTGAATTGAAGGACATTTACATGAAATTAATGACATGGACTTAATGATACTAAGGGCTATAGTTGGTAGGATAATATAAGGAATATCATTTCCTTGTCCCAAATTAGGAGAATAATGAAACTCCATAAATGACATTTAAATGTTCATGGATTTAATTAAAACCAATTAGAAAGAGTACTTAGGGTTAAAATGATCATAGGAACTTTATGAAAGGTTGAGTTAAGGTCACCTTAGTAGATGATGAACATGGTGGTTAAGGGGGTTATCTAATAGAGCCTCGCTCTTCCTCCACCTTTCGTTGACAGTTGTGAGGTCTAAACGCCTCCTTACATGAGGATTGAAGTAACTACTTTGTGTTCAACTATTCAGCTAGTAAGCCTTAGCCAATTTGACATAAGAGGAGCCGTCTAGACTTGGGATGGAATAAGCTATCCTTAACCAGTAAAATATTAACTGGTTGAGTAATAATAATAAGGGCATAAAAGTTTAGTAAATCATCTAATCGTAATAAAAATTGTAAATAAGATAAGGAAGATCAAACAAGATCCAAGAGAGATCTTGAAAGATCACAAACAAAAAGAAAAGAAATATAATGTAGATTGTAGTATTTCTCTATGATTTTACTTATAGTGTAGATTGCAAACTTAGAAGATTTGAAACCTTGATCATATATGGTTCAAGGAAAGATTAGGGCATCCCTCATAGAATAACCCCATGTAGAAAGAATACTTGTCTAGAAGAAAAACTTTATACGTATGGTTGATAGATGTATGAATCAAGATCATGATGGACAATATGAAGTTGAGATGTACGAATTAAGACCATGATACAACTTTGAGGTAGGTGGATGCTCAAGAATGTATTAAGGATTCATGTGTATACATACATGATCTTTTGTCTAGAATTATAGACCTTCATAAAATAAGTATGCTTAGTACCTTAACATAGTCATGATCCAATCACATGATCCAATCAAGTAAACCAACGCTATGATCCAATTCAACTATCTAATGACCTAATTAAGGAGATATGTAGACTTAGGAAACCCTAAGAATATGCCATAGAAAATATTCTAGCCTTAGTTAAATAGACACATGGTCTGATATGTACAATGTATTTTTCATACAAGCATGGTGGCTTGTGTTTTGGTTTTACACAATCCTAGGACTGGGGATGCTATGCTAGGGAAGTTATGAGGGTTTGGCTACCTGCTTCCTGAAACTTATATGATGGATACCATGCCTCAAGAGAAGCTAAATGTTAGGTGGGGCAATCATGGGAAGGCCACCACTTTGACAGCCAGGGTTCCCCCCATGCGAACTTGGATTTGTTATTTCCATAGTTGGTATCAGTGGATTATTATTCAGTTATCTGGGCTCGCTGTATGGATTGAGACTGTGGCATAGTGGTCCTAATGTATTTTGCATTATGATGAACATGTGATAGGCATAGTGTAATGCCATGGCATGATGAGATGCCACTACATGAGTTCTTAGAAAGAAAATCCCTGTACAAGAATTGACTGAATATTGATCTTTTAAGTGGAAGTATAGCCAGGGAAAGGAACAAGTTTTGAGAAATTTTCACTATTTTAACTGATTTACCTTATACTACATAAATAACGTATATACTCTATGTTGAGATAACTCATACCAAGCATAGCTTGCTGAGATATTGTAAATGTTTGAATGTTTACAATATCTCAAATATAGGGAAGGACACTTAAGGAAGTAAAGTTTGAAGACTTAGGAGCTCCAGATGGTAGAAGACTTGAATAGAATAATCAATCAGGGTATGTCCCTTGAAGACATGTACTTTTGTTTGAGAGCATTGTGTTGTATTGAAAGTTTTTAATGCAAGGTGAGGTTTGAACTTTGGATTAAGTAATTTGGACAATGGTTTGTAATTATAATACAGGGGTTGTGTAAGAGTGAACTACTAGATGATTCCTAGTATTCAATAAAATTTTATTTTATACAAAATGTCTATGTGTATTATGTATCTTGAGGTGAGACTTGGGTTTTTCTACAAACGAATTTAAAAAAAAAAAAAAAAAAAGAATTTTCATTGCATTGTTTCTAAATTTTTTTTACCATTAAGGGCCTTGTCTTTGAAAAATGTTTTACAAAATGTGTTGCAAAAACCTGGGTGGTCATAGAGTGTACATATAAATGATCTTTTTTTGAAACAAAATGATTCAAAAATTAGGTCCCACATGAAGCATTTTTCACTTACTTTCTCCATCATTACACTCGAAAATTGGACCACACATGGGAGTCCACGACTTTGCCATGTAGAGGATGTATAATACATATAAAAAAAATATTTTTACATGAGAAAATAAAGGAGAAAAATAAGTGGAGAGGAGAGAGATAATTTGTGAAAAATCAATAATCAACAATCATTCTTACTTTTAAAATGTTTAATGGCCAAGGTCAATAATAAAAAAGGACTACAAGGATGACTAGACTGGAACCTCATTTGTGGAGACTTTTTTGGTAGGTTGCTCATCATATTTTTAGGAGAAAAATGTCCCACTCTATAGGGGGAGATGTCCTCCACTACTTGAAGCACATTGATTGGAGAAAATATTGGTGGGATAGAAAAGATTCAGGGAGAGGAAAAGTTTTACTTAAGAAACCCTTAAGGAGATCCAAGCAATCTTTCTCAACCAACCAACCAAACCCATGGACAAAAATATGGAACACCCCTTATGCATCTACAAATCAACAACTTTTACAAGGTGAGGATAAGAAGAAAAGGAAGATAAGAAGATAGGATAAGAAGGAGATATAAGGGATATTCCTTAAGGAAACACCCACCTCCCCAAGCTCCCACATTAACTGCAAATAAGGGCAGTGCGTACAACTCCAAGAGACAACACTCTCTTGAGTTTGACATGGAATCCAAAGAAAAATATATAAAAAATGTGAAGAAAAGAAAATAGTTTTAAGAAGTTGTACATGTAATCCATCTTAAGATAGGTGAGTTTTTCATTGTTTTCTTCCATTATTCCTTCCTTTATATAGTTATTCTTCCCTTTTTTTTTATTTCATTCTTTACCTTTACCATATTTTATTTTCATGCCTAACATCATCATCCCGTACTCTATCACAGTACCAAATATGCCCTTTAAATTCATACCCAAACTATTACTTCCATCTCCTATTTTCTACCATCTTTCACATGCCTATTTTTCATGCTTATATTATATTATTTTTCTAATATTTTCCCCAACTCATATCACTTTGAAATTCATTCCCCAACCACTTCATCATGTACCCTATCAAAACACAAAATTTCATTCCAAAAATTATACCCTACCTATTCCTTTCCATGATTCATTTTTACACCCTATTTCAGCCTCTTTGACACACCTCTTTTCATTCCCATCTTGTTTGATTTTTCTAAAATTTTCTATCCATCATCTCAAATTGATTTTCATGTCCCTTTATTCCAATCATATCCTACATTATACCATATAATTATTTTTCCAAGATCAAATAATTTATATTCCTTTTGAATGTCCTTTCTCCCTCTTTATTTTTCACTTATAAGCCTTGAAATTACGTGCATAAAACTTTGGATTTTGGTGTAAAAAATATCCTTTAGGTTTTATCTGTTGGAAAATATCTTACAACCTTGTTGAGTGACATAATAAGAGTATGATGTTGTTTGCAAGAAGAAAAGAATGGTGGTAGTGCTATAAGGAAAGTTTGAAGCAGTTCTTATCGAGCGGCACAATGTCAACTTAGTGAAATCTCTTCTTATCATAAGATTTATATTTCTAATTTTTTTATTTCCTTTGGAACCATATTAATCTTTTATATTGATAAATGAAAAGATTGTAGTTTATTTGTTTTAGTTGTATCTTACTAGATTTGAATTTTTAGTTAGTAGTTGATTATATAGAGTTGTGTATCTTTTACTTGGTAACATAGAATAATAAATTTAAATTCTTAGTTATCTAATTTAAAATCATAATTAATTGATTTTTATTTCCTAGGGTTACAAATTGGATTAAGGAAAAGTAGTCTTAAAAGACGTGTTTAATATTATTTTAAGGAAATTGAAACTAATTCATATTCTTAGTGATTTCTACAATAGGATTTATCTTGTATATCCTATGGTAGACATACTAACTATGTTGGATTGGTAAGGATTAATATGTGAAAATCTTTCATAGTCTATGCCCTAAAAAGATAGACTATGCAATGAATAAATATATTAACTTGTGTAATTCTTTGAAATAAGAAAATTCCTAAAATTGAGCTTTAAGGAAAAGTATTAAATGAATGATAAAAATTCTAATTTCTTAATCATGAGCTTGTTTAACTAAATTATAGTGGATTCCAGACCCTAATATTTGTTTCTAAGTGATTTTCATAATTTTTAGAAAGAGTGTTTTATTTTTAGAAGTCTTAAAAGATTTCAAGTTGTTGGTTAGATTAAAATAAGTATTTATTTAAAATTCCTTAAATTTGAAGTCTTTTTGGGGTCAACCTGTTTTTGTTGTGTTGATGCTATAGTGGGCTATGGGCTTGTTGATTATTTTAAACAATATCACTTACCATACTAATAAGGGTATGTAAGGGGTGCTTAGTTTGAAAATTTAAGCATTGGATTTAGCCTCTGCTGAGTGAGGTGTTGGGTTAGCAACACCTTTCTATGAGTGGCATGTCACTTGTGTTTGTTTGTTCTCCATTGTGTTCCTGATATGCTCATGAGTATTATTTTAAAATTTTATTCTCCATTTATAATAGTCTCAACTACCATTCAAAATAAAAAGAAAATAGCCCTCTAAACTTTGTTATTCAACTTTTACATGCATATTGTATTATTGAAAACAACATTCCTTATTTCTATCTAATAAAATAAAAAGTAGAAGAATAATAGAAATAATATTGGGATAAGGGTTGTAAACTAGTCAGTTATGATTAAGTTCTAGCTTGTTCATTCAAACAATAATCTAATCAATTTGGGTTTGGCTTTAGCTTTGGTTGACTTTTACTTCAAATCCTATATTTGATATACAAATCTTACCCACTCAAGTTTGGGTCAAATTTTAAATCTTTTCAGGATCTAATTAACAATAGATTTTCAATCACAAGTTGTGTGAAATGATAAATTCCTTGACTACATGGGATCTTGGAGCAAAGCATCAAGTTGGGGTTAACTCCTAGTTGTAAGATGGAGAGAATGTAACACCCTGGATTTTTAAGACATTTTTTTTAAATTTATAATAATAACATTTTTAATAAGAGCATTTGGGATCCCATGTGAAAAGTTTTATTTATCATTTTACTAAAACACATCTTTAAAACTCTGGGCGTTAGTTTTCCTTTTTTCAAAATGGCATACATATAAATTAAAACATAAATAAATATTTATGAAAATAGATTTAAAATAATACGCGTATCAATTAATGTCAAATAAATCGTCACCTTTATTTTGAATCAAATAAATATCCAAAGCACAATAATAATAAGGCCAGGGTCTATCCATCATAACATCCCATATAAATGTCCAACATATGTCTAAACATCTCAATCAAATCCAAAATATAAAGTATACAGTCCACAATTAAATTCAAATGATACTCCTGTTTATTGACTCACATCACTGTCTAAAATTCTAGGAAAAAGGATCTTTCGTAGCTCTCAAGGTTTCTCAACAGCCTTGCCTTTCCTGTTATCGCGCTTGAGATTTAAGGCATTGTAAAACAAAGCAAGGCCTCAGCAAGCTATCGTTTGCGTAGGTACATAGACAATTAATGTAATAAATGAAATAAATAATTAACAGTACTGATAAAATGAAAAGTCTATCATTTATGAAAATAGCAGTATCATAAGTCATGTCCAAATAAATGCCAATTTATTCCATATGCTAAAACATGCATTTCACGGAGTTAAAACATGACATGAATCAATGTAAATGAGCATACAATAAGAATAAGGGCACCCTAAGGTAATGGGTCCCACAACATTGCACTAATATCACTGATCATGAGAACTCATAGCCAACCTTTGAGTGTCGTCACACCCAGGCATACCATCCATAGCAATGCTCATCATACACGCACACATAATAAGAATATGAGCCATCATGCCGCAGTGGCAACCTTCCATGGGTCTCAACTACCGCCGCTCTCCGTCGACACCATCATGGGAGACTTAGCATTTGTCCCCATGAAAAGGCCCAACCTGTAGTGTAGACTATCCATGTTACCAACCCCTACGGAATGCCATCTATGGGTAGGTGTCTATCATATCACAATATCATCATATCACAAACTCGTTGGGTGGGTGGCCGGCCCTATCCCTCCTAGCATGATGCCCATCGAACGAGAGCACCCATCATCAAATATAAAACACGAAAATTATATGTATATGCTAAAACTCAAGAGCACTCATAGCTCGAAATCCCCAAGACATGCCCCTCATCCTGGGGTTAGCTTATAAAAAGTCCAGCTGATAAGCCTCTATTCTTATTTCCATGTCAATCCATGCATTTCCAATATATAATAAGAAATAAGTCTCTATTTAAGCATAATTAACTACCATCATGCTCATAAAAACATTTGTCATGAGTTTATTCAATAAAAGATTTCAATTGTAATAATCATAATGTACTCAAAGTCACATGAAATCCATGGCAAATAATAAATGCAATTTAAAACACAATCACACATGATGCTATGTTTATGCATGGTTAAAAATCAAGGCAAAGCATTAATTGTTGTCACCTACCTCAATGTGAGACCACTAGCTTACTAATAATCCCCTTAACTGGTATATTCAAGTGCACCTGTACATGTCACATCACTATTTTAAAAATTTTCTAAATTAAAAGTATTCATTTATAAGTTTTTAAGTTAAAACTAGGTCCGCGTCGTCAATACAGTCACAACGCCTCTTTCGGATCGTGATTTGGACTCCTCTAGCTCTCAAAAATCAAGTTTTAGTGAAAACATACATAAAATGGGGCTGACCGACCACCATAAGGTGGTTTGTACCGGCGGCGCTGGTTTCTGTCAGTTTATACCGGCGTAAACCGGCATCATGAAGATGCCCGACACCGAGAAGCATCACGAGGATGTGCTGCGTGCGTCCTCGGTACCGTGATGCACCGCCGCATGCGTCACGGTCGCCAGGACGCCGTGCGTCCTGACTTTCCGAGACAGCCCACATGGGGGCTTCTATTCTCGCAGTCCCCGTGTGCGCACGTGAAAACTGCCATTCGTGCATCATTCCTGTTGGAGCGTCCTGCTGGGCGTCCCGGCGTCTGCGCCAGGGCATCGACGGGGTTGCCACCGCCGAAGAAGATGATCGGATTCTGGTAGTCTTTGGCAAGCCTACAGACATTCGTTTTGTAGGATTTTTGCGCCGTTTTTCTCAAAATTTTCTCTAGAATTCATTCACTCCCACCTTTTGCACTGGTTTTTCCAAAAATGATGTTTTTTAAATGGTTTTCCCAAGTTCCTAAAAATGTCCCTAGGTACTGGTTTTCACGTTTTCGTGAGAAACTCACCGTTGGATCTCTCCCAAATTTAAAGGGGTTGATCTTGGGTCTCTTGTGCACTGGATGGATGGTCCGATTTTCAAACAGATGTGGTTTCATCTGTGAAATCATGCTCCAACAGTAGCATGCACAAAGTTCCCAGGAAAAACGTGATTTTTCTTAATTTTAAATGTATATCTATTTTATAGTTCCTATTTATTTAATACAGAAATCAATGTTTAAGGCTTACCTCGTCTGGATGGGGTTGATAGTTGGCCAGATTTTGACTCACCAGAAAACGTAAACTCTGCAGAGCTAGGGTTCCTGAGTAAAACTCAGTGAAAACGCTCAGGGTAGAGCATTTTGGCACTTGGGAAAGGTTAGATATAGGCCTTAGAGTCCTAGGGGAAGAGAAACTCTTCCCTTCATGCTCTTTTCACTGGTTTCTATGGTGATTTTGCCGGATCTGGTAGAGGCGTGTGGAAGACAGGGTTGCCATTATCAATTTGGGCCCCTGTGTTATACGTCTATGCCAAATGACTAAAATGCTCCTATAACTTCAATGACTCCTAACTCCCTCGTTTGAGCTCCGTTTTTCGTGTTCTTTGTGGCGTTGGAATCCTATCGATGAGCACTTTCAAATTCTTCAGTTTTCAAGAAAAAACTTCATCTATAAAATTTTAATTTAATTTATTTAGTAATTTCTTAATTTATACTAAAAATTAAGGATATTACAGAGAAAAAAAGAAGAAGGGAAAAGCAAGAGAAGAGATGAAAAAGTAAGGGTACAAGGAAAAATGAGGGAAAAGAAGGAGAACAAAAAAAAATACAACATAACTAGTCTACTCTAACATAAACCTCTATTTTTTTGAAAAAGACATAAACCTACCTTTAAGATGATATTGAATGATATTTTGGTCTCAAATTAATTTAAAATTCTAGTCAAGCTATCTATGAATTTTAACTCCTCAACCATAGCTAACATGAACTTAAACAAAGTATTTTGAAATGGACCCTAAAACGATCCAATGGGTGAGATTAAATGTGTGTGTGTGTGTGTGTGTGTGTGTGTTTATATTTTGGGATATGTGTGGAGTTAGGTTGGCATAATCTAAGAAAATTCACAGCCCTAGTTGTGTGTATATGTGTGGCATAGAGTCACAAAGAAAAGTAAATGGATGAAAAGTTGCCTCTTACATTGTACGTGAGACAAATAAATGGATTGAGAGTCACAAAGAAAAATAAATGGATGGACATTGCCCGTGAAAGGAGCTACATCAAATTTGATATTAGTGCATAAGGTTGCTTAGGATATGCATAGTATTCATTCATTACACCTCCCGCCACCTACAGATTTGAATTAGATTTTTTCGTGTTTTTCCATATCATAGAACATGACTTTCCTTTACCTTTCATTGTGTTTAGTTGCATTTCAGAGGTCATGCGTGCTCATTCCATTTAGATTTAAGGCATTGCATGTATGTTTAAGGTGCTTACCATAGAGTCACAAGGTGTTTAGTCATAAGGCGTTAAATCATCCTAGTATACATCCACCCATAGTGGTCAGTCCCACCAACCAATGGATTCACAAATCAACAAAATCCTTGAAGAAATTTAGGCACATTTGGCTAAGTTGAATGATCAAGTAATTAACTAGAATTTTGAAATGGTAGAGTGATTAGATGATTAAGGTTCTTACATAGAGTCATGACCCAAACCTCCTAGAGATAATGTGCATGCTAGATTGGCTATGCAAGAGTGAGGTTACCACAGAGAAGGTGGTAATCACCATCATCACGATTAGGAGCCACATATAGTTGAAAATTGGGTCCTAAAATTTATAAAGCTTAAGGCCCCTACCTATGGCAGCAAAATGAATCCAAAGTGATTTCTTCACTAGCTTTTGGACATTGATCTTTACTTTGATTAGTACAAAATGTCTAAGGAGCAGTGGGTCTAGTTTGCCAATATTAAGCTGATCACTCAAATAAGGCTCCATTGGACCAATTTGGAGTGTCAATGAGTTGTAGCCATGTGTTCACCCATTTTTGCTAAAGAGAACATAAAGGAAAGGCTAATAGAAAAGTTTGTCCTCTTGTCGTACCATTATGGGTTACTAGATTAATGGTAGAGCCTTTGTTAGGGAGGTTTGTTGTTGATGCTTTCCACAAGTGCACGGGCTATTGTAGTATAGCTATGCAAATACAGGTCGATCTCACAAGGACTCGCTTTAGAATTTTGGAGTTTTTTATAAATTTTAATTATTTAAAATTCAAATTAATTAACAAAAAAATTCAGACTTCATATTTAGTTTACCAATGAAATTCCAGAAGTCTAATTCCAGGAAGAACAAAAAAAAAAAAAAAAAGACACAATAAAAACTTAATTAAAACTAAAACTAGAAAAATTTAAAAAATCTAATTCCCTAGCTTAAGTACTATCCAATTTCTTCACTTTCAGTCTAAGAAACATTGATTAGACTCCTTAACTATATTCAACATGCCATAGATTAGTGATCAGGTGGAGGAATTTGTCAGATTCATCAATTTGATAGAGATCTAATCTAATTAAAGAAATTAAGATTTAACGGCTTAGATCTATTTTCAGAATAAAAAATGAAGATTAGGAACATTAATTACACAAGAAACGATCCTAAAAACATGCCAAAAAATTTAATTGAAATTATGAATTAAAATAAACAAGAAATTAAAGATTTTCCATGGTTGAACTAGTACCATTCATTGAATTAAATAGTAAAAGTATAAAACAGAACATGAATAAGTTAGAATGGGAATAACATAAAACTGGAATAAGAACAGGACAGTAAATGTAAATTCAATTATTCTTTCAAGGGCAGATTTGGAAATTTACCCAAATTTTCCCAAAAACTCCCGTAAACTGCAAAATCCACCGGGGAAGACGACTTGCCAGATGAGATCGCCTGAACCGATGAAATGGGCAGATAGTTAGGTGTTCCTAGGTTCTGGATTCGTGCCTGGTACTGTCCGGAGTAGATGGGTTGCCGGCCGGAGTGGATCAATGGAGGCAGGGCATCGTCTGGTTCAAACGCCCTTGAATCGCCTGGCCGGTGGAGAGATGGTACGTCGCACGGTCGAGTTGGACATCGTCTGTAGCAGATGCGTCTGGCAGGGGTCAGTAGAGAGATGCAACAGGCCCATGAAGATGATGAAAAGCAGAGATGAAACGAAGAAAAACGACGCTTGGTGTGTGAAGGAGATGAGCAATAGAGAGATGGAGATGGAAAAAAAAACGACGCCTTTAGTCTGGGCGTCATCTGGAATAGAGGATGCAAATAAGAGAGGGTACATGAGAGATAGTGAAAAGGAAATGTTTGGAGAAATGGCAAGAAACAGAGGATGAAGGGAAGAGAAAAAGAGATGGGGTTGTGTTGGATGCAGGGTAGCGGTGAAGGCTGGGAAGAGTGGAGGGCCAATAAGAGGTAGTGGAGAAGGACATGCCGAGAAGGATGCCTGGCTTCTAGACGTCAAGTTGAGATGAGAAAGTAGAAACTTTGGGTAGTGACGATGAATGGAAGCAAGGGTGAAGATGGTCGAGAAAAGCTGGACTGGGTGGTTCGTTGAACAACAGCGAAAGAAGAAAAGTGAAGGCTAGGATGTGAGACGTGAGGATGGGGTTGATGCATTAAGAGGGAAAAGTTAGTAACGTGAAAGAGAGATAGTAAACCAGGAAAACTTTAAAAGAAACCAGGAAGAGGAAGTTGCACCAATGAGCAAGGAATGCAATTGGGGAAAGCAAAACAAACTAAAACAAAAACTCCTCCAACTCTATACTTTCTCCCTCTTTATAAGGTTTACCCTTTCATAATCTTCCTCTAACTCTTCCTGAAGAGGTAGATTCCTATTAGAAAACTCTTCTTCCCGTTTAGACTCTTCTTCCTTTAGGACTCTTGCCTTATTGATCTTCACTTGATCTGCACCATTGAACATAGGTCTAATCCATCCAATCTCTTTTAGAATCATCAAAATGGTACATTAACCCTCTAATAAGCTCTAATGATCATCTGACCGTTGATTTTGAAAAAATTAAAGTTTGGATATTTAATTTGAGCTAAATTAAAAATCAAACTAAATTTTGCAATTTTGAACGGTTAGATGATCTAATTGAATGCTATACTAGGAGTCTTTTAGCCAAAATTAAACACTTAACACACCCCCCAACTAGTATTTTGCTAGTCTCAAGCAAAATATACAGACAACTTTTTTCTTTCACAAAACTGGTACAAGGTGCCACTTTTGTAGGTACTCACGATTGCATTTAGCATATGCAATAAGCCCTTGAACCCCTAGGTTACCCCTACTGGATAAGTTAGGCCTCATGAGGGTTTGCAGTGAATATACCCACAAAATTCAATAAAGTCAATTCTCTTATTTATCTCAGAGAATCCTCAGTCATTAGCAATTTTACTAATCTTTCACAACTTAATGAAGATGATTTGACAACTTAAAGACATTTTATTTGAGCTATTTCTAGGAGTGCATATGTGTTTATACAGCCACATAAATCTTAACTTCTAATTGGATATGCTTACATTCCATTGGAAATATGCCTTGATCTCAAATCCTCACAGGTATACGCTTAGAAATAAAACTCTCAGATAAGGGGTTAAACATATTTCTCTCATTATGTAACCGAATCCAACAAGCTGATAGTTCACATAATTCTTTTTAATGCTCATGAGATAAAGGAAAGTGATCCCTAAGAGTGGATATTAACACTAAGAATATTAGGGGTCTTTTACCTTAATTCTTTCTTTTTATTTCCTCTTTAAGGCTATGTCTACCTAAGATCAATAGGTCTTTAACTAGGACAAAATATAGGCTTAGGACAAGTTTAGCAAAGAAAGGTATAAAGATTTCAAAGGTTCAAAATTGAGTAGATGTCTTCAATGAATATTTGCAAGGATAACTTTTCTTTTTGGTTTGTACTTAAAGTGAATTTCTTTTTCAAATTTTGGTCTTTCTTTTTCTTTTCTTTTCTTTTTCTTCTTTGGAAGAAAGACAGCTAATTTTTCTCACTTCTTTGACTCTTTTTTTTTCCTATTTTTGAACTTTTTCTACTCTACTCATTTTGAAGATGGGTAGTGGTTATTTATTTTGCTGGGTTATTCTGGGTTAAGGTGAATGGGGTTAGGAAAGAAAAGGCTTAATAACAGGCTCAAAAGGCTAACTAGTGGTATACTATGTTGGGTAGGCTTTATGTCTCTGGGTTGAGCAAGGATGGCCTATATCATTTCCTAGGTTTCCTAAAGCCTCTCAGATTCAATAAATTTCTAGAATTAAAGCTATTACTCATCTTTATTCTTAATGTTTAACCAAAACAAAGATAACAGGATCACATTATTGTATGTATGCTAAAGAAAGTGTGGAATTACTTATAACTTTCTAAAAGAAGATAGTCTCAAACTCTCATTAGGTTATAGGTCTCCACTGGTTTTCCTAAGGGTCTCTAAGTCATACCTTTATATTAGTCTTGATTATGTGCTGTGTAAATGGTTTCTGAGAATTAAATTTCATAAAATGTTTCAACACATGAATGACATGCAAAACTAATCATATGCATTCCCATTAAGAGGTGAAAACAGTATATTTACTAAATTTTGAACATCCAGTTCTCATCCTAGTAAGGGAACTCTTCTTTAAAAACTTTTTTTTTCCAAATTTTCAATTTTTTTTTTCAAGAAAATTCAAAATCTCTATTGCATCTACACCCCCCAACCTGAATGAAACATTGTCCCTAATGTTTGAAGTCATAGGATTCTATATGGAAGTTGAGTGATGTAGACTCTAGACTTTTGTGTTACCTCCCAATAAGCGCTAAGTTTAATGTCTTTAGCTAGACATTACCTAATCTAACTTTCTAAAACTAGAGCTAACTAGGTCACCTTTATTTTTCCTAATCCCAACCCTAAGGTGAAATGGCTAGAATTCTCACACCACTTCAGAATTTTGCGGCACCTTGAAATTTTAGGTGGTGATATGAATATAATACAATAGATCACTGCAATTGTGAAGGTAGTGGGACCATATTGATGATCCCTCATCTTCAATATTTCATGGTAGTCAATATAATTGCTCCACCTCAAAAATTGAGGTGAAGGTAACACAATGACTGCATGAACTATCGTGTATTTCCTTGGGTCATATGGTGACAAATAGTCCTTGTCTTGACCAAATTAAGGGATAATAATGACCATTCTATTCAATTTATCTTTTTCCTTAGTATCCCTATCATTGTCCTGAACTAGGGTAATAACCTAACTCTGCCCTTCTTTAATAGGTTGTTCTTGTATTACTAGAGGTAGGGACAAGGTTTGGCTTAAACCCTGGTTATCTTCTGAGGTGTACCCTAGAGTAGGTTGATGCATATAAATTGACTCCACTACTTCTTGTTTGATAAGCACAGGTACGATATCAATTGGGCATATATTATCATCTAATGTATGTTCAAATAAGGCAGCTAAGTCCCAATCAGGTACATCTTTTACAATGAAAGGCGCAATTTGAATTTCATGCTTTATAGGAGGATATACTTTGGCTTGCCATCGAGAAGTGTCCATTAGAGGCACAGTATACAATAACTCATGCATCTCCACAATAGATTTGTTCTCATCAGAGTCATACAAATACGTGGGACACACATTTAGAGGATTAGGGTTGGATTTTTCTAAAGCTTTATTCTCTTCATCAATGGAAGTCTCTTCATTATCAGAATCAGGACATGACTCACGTATATCTAAGTTGAAGATTTTGAAGGATGGTTGTAGACTTTGTGGCTCATAAGGATCATAGGAAATTTCCATCCTAGTGTCAAGAATAAATGGCTCCTTATTCCCCCTAATTTGTTTCAGTAACTCCTTAAATTCTTCCCTCCCTCATTTTATTTCCTCAATGAAATCTTCCATCATTTGTTTTAATTTCGTATTCCTAGTAGCCATGCCTTGTTCTTTTATTTCACACCTATGCTGCATATTTTCTTTTTATAGTGGTTCTTCCCACAGAGGAAATGACTCACAGGGTTGGTATTGTTGTGGCATTGGGGTACTAAAAAAGGACTAAGCAGGCTGAACACATGATAGTTGACTCTGATATTCTGAATAATCATGGTAGTACTGATTAGGGTGAGACCATTGTGGTTCTTCCTAAGACCATGGTTGTTCATGATTCCTAGCCCATCCATTAGAGTCTTGATAATTTGTCTCAGAATAAAAATTACTAGGGTATGTGAATGCATTAGGTGCATCCACTAGCTCTTGATAGTATTCATTGTATGTGAAGCTTGATGGAGGCCAGGAAAGAGTGGAATAGGGATGCTTAGAATAGGTATAGTCATTATGGTATTGAGGTTGTGGCACAACTTGCCTAGAAGCTATTAGCCTAAGCAATTGACTTTCCATGAGGTCTAACCGATCCATCTATGCATCTAACCTATGAAATCTATCCCCTTCTTGATAGGCTCTCTATTTTTTTTTTCCTTTTCTTTTTTTTTAAGATGAAAACTAACCTACACAATGCAATCTAACTTCCTAGAAAGATGCACAAACAAAGGACACAATATAATCTTGGAGGCTAATAAGCAACATATTGATTTTCTTGAATTTGTGTGGGGACAATCTTTTAATTAGCCTAATCTAGCACTCCTCCTCTCCTTTAGATTTGTTTATTGCTTACTAGTTAGGTTTTGCGGAAGGTGGTTATTACAACCCTCATGTAAGGAGGTGTTTAGACCTCACAAACATCAATTAGAAGCAAGGGAAGAGTGAGACTCTATTAGATAACCCCCAATAACCATAGTGCTCAAAAGCCACTGGAGTGACAATAAATTGCATCTTAGTAAGAGGGTCCTATGAGCATGTGATGGCCCTATCGGTCTCTTCTGATTGATTTTATTTTGATTTGAAGGTTGGGGTAGTGCGCTTGACGTGATTATCCTAGGTGGGCCAAGGAGTGGTGATGAAATCCACCCTTGATCTTATGGGGGTAGGGTACCCTTACTGATTAGTTCCACACTCCATGGCAGTTTGATCAGCATATATATCACCTTAAAGCATTAACTGTGTCCTAAGATGCAAATAAAAGCGATAAACTAATGCAAAACCCTAAAAATGCAACAATTATAAAAGAATACTTTCTATATGAGTTACACTACCAAACAATGAAAAATTATTCTAAATGCAAACCTTAATCTAAGAATTAAATGAGTGAGGAAACTTATAGTGGGGTTTCTGATGAAGATCAAGTGTGGGCTACCTTATCCCACACTTTCCCTATATCATTACAACCCTTTAAAATGAAAATGAAAATTGCGATTTATGAGGATCCTCACTACAAGCTTCACTCAAAAGGAAAAAAAATCCTAATCTAGGAAAGTAGGGAAATTTCCATGTTGATGAAGATTTTCTTGCCAATTTTCTCAGCTTTCTTATTTTCCTGAAAAAGAAAATTAGAAATAAGTACTAGTTTCAAGAAATTAGGTGGTTATGTGCTAAAAAAAATTGAAAAATGCACCTAAAATTCTAGAACTCTACAATTTCTACACTTTTTGATTTTTTGGATTTTTTTCAAAATTTTGGATTTTTTAATTAAATTTTATAAAAACTTCTTTGCAATTCCCCTGCAACGATGCCAAAAACTTGTTGATGTTTTTCACAAGTGCACAGGCTATTTTAGTATAGCTATGCAAATATAGGTCAATCCCATAGGGACTGGCTTTAGAATTTTGGAGCTTTTTATAATTTTTAATTATTTAAAATTAAAATTAATTGACAAAAAATTAACAAAAAAATTTAGACTTCATATTTAGTTTACCAATGAGATTCTAGAAGTCTAATTCCAGGAAGAACAAAAAAAAGAAACAATAAAACCTTAATTAAAACTAAAACTAGAAAAATTAAGAAAATCTAATTCCCTAGCTTAAGTACTGTCCAGTTTCTTCACTTTCGGTCTAAGAAACCTTGATCGGACTCCCTAAATATATTCAACATGTCATGGATTACTGATCAGACAAAGGAATTTGTTAGATTTATCAATTTGATAAAGATCTAATCTAATTAAAAAAATTAAGATGTAACGGCTTAAATCTATTTTCAAAATCCAAAATGAAGACTAGGAATAGTAATTAAACTAGAAACTATCCTAAAAACATGCCAAAATTTTAATTGAAATTTTGAATTAAAATAAACAAGAAATTAAATATTTTTCGTGGTTGAACCAGTACCTTTCATTGAATTAAACAGTAAAAGTATAACATAGAACGTGAATAAGTTAAAATGGGAATAACATAAAACTAGAATAAGAACAAGACAGTAAATGTAAATTCAATTATTCTTTCAAGGGAAAATTTGGAAAATTTCCCAAAATTTCCCAAAAACTCCTGTAGACAGCAAAATCCACCAGGGAAGACGACTTTGCCAAATGAGATCGCTTGAATTGATGAAATGGGTAGATAGTTAGGTGTTCTTCGGTTATGGATTCATGCTTGGTACCGTCTGGAGTAGATGGGTTGCCAGCCGGGGTGGATCAATGGAGGTAGGGCATCGTCTGGTTCAGATGTCCTTGAATCGCCTGGCCAGTGGAGGCCCATGAGGCTAACGGTTAAAGAGTTGCCATTATGCGAGAGACTTGTAGGCCCCATGGGGATGGTAATACCCTATATGTGATGGTAGTTAGTGTGTTCTCACACACCTGAAGGGTAGTAATGACTGGGGTAGGACGAACATTTTTCATACATATTGCCAGTACGGGTCTACACCATAGGGACTCGCCTTAATAATTTGAAGTTTAAATAAAATTTAATTGTCCAATAATTAAAAATATGCAAAAAAATGAAATAAAATGAAATAAGAATTTGGATATATTTAATCAATGAAAATTATAGAGGTCCAACTAAAAAAGATAGGAAATTAACTAAAAAATAAGAAAAATCTACTTCCTTAGCTTGATCACATCATTTTATTCAAATATGGTATCTTCAATCTTGATTGGCTTTCATCAATCTCTTTCTAATGTTTCTAATTAATGATCCAATGGATCGATTAGATAGATTCTCCAAAATTTCAACAATCTGGTCTAAATAAGGATTTTGGGTTTTAACAGCTTAGATCTAATTTTTGAATCTTAAATTGAAGATTAAGAATAATAAACATGCAATAAAATGTCCTAAAAACAAGATCCAGAAGTTGATTGAAAATCAAATGTGAAACATATGACAAATTTAAGAATTCCTTTTTATTAAAGCAGAACCGTTAATTCGATTAAACTTTATTTAAAATGGGATTGATAAAACAATTCTTGGATTAATCAATGAATAACGTAGAACACAGATAAGCAAAAGATGAATAAAATAAAATGAGAATAAGAACAATAACAGGATGAAAGTGTAATTGAAATTATTCTGCTATAGGCAAAATTAGAAATTTCACCAAAAGTTCCTTCTTTTTCCCATAAAACAGAAAAACTCTATGAAATGAAGGAAGGCGATGCTTGTCGACCAGTTTGTGTGATGAAGGGGTGACAAGTGGAGGAGAGACGTGATAGGGAGTGGGTAACGGGTTGCATCGGTGATTGGAGTTCATCAACACGATGGTGGATTAGTGCAGTGCAGCCTACTCAATTGAGTTGGTTAGTGCCGGTGAAGCAAAGGCTGGTGCAATGATGGTGAGCTGGCCGGTGCAAAAAGCTCGGGGAATAGAGGATGGTGCTTGATAGAAAGAGAATAATGAGATAGAGAAGAGGGGGAGATTGAGAAGGAGAAGAGCGAGAAGAAAAGAGAAATAGTTGACAGGGGAGGGAAAGTGCAGGAGAAGTGATTTGGTTCATTCAATGCTCTTGTCTTGTAAGTGATTTGGTTCATTCAATGTTCTTTTGGATAATCTGCATCATTGATTTTTTATTTGACACCAATCAGCACAAGTCGAGCCATCTAATATCCAATCCAACTGATCTACACCATAGAATTAGCCATCCAAACCACAATATGTTTGATCTACAAAATATATGACTAGATTAGAGTCATCTAAACCATACATTTAGCATCTGCTTAGCTTGAATGATCATCTAACCATTAAATTTGATTTAAAATTAATGGTTTGATGATCAATTTAAGCTAAATTTTGTATTCTTTCTAGAAATTACCAAATTAATTAGTTAGATGATATAATTAAATGCTAAACTAGGGGTATTTTGTCTAAAAATGAACACTTAACACACTCCTCAACCAGCATTTTGCTCATCTTGAGCAAAACATAAGAAAAATTATTTTTCAAAAACTGATACAAGGTGCCACTATCATAAGTACTCATGATTGCATTTATCGCATACAACAAGCCCTTGAACACCTAGGTTAGCCTTAGTGGATGAGTTATGACTCGTAAGGGTTTGTAGTGAATATACCCACAAAATTCACTAAGGTTGAGTTCCCTACTTTATCTCAGAGAATCCTCAATCATTAGCATTTTATTAGTTTTTCACAACTTAATGGAGAGAATTGACCATTTTACACATCATACACATATTAAAGGCATTTTATTTGAGTTATTTCTTAGAGTGGGTGTGTGTATGCATAGCCACATAAATCTTAACTTTTAATTGAATATGCTTAGATTTCATTGGAAGTATTTCTTGACCTCAAATCCTCACAGGTATACTCTTGGAAATGAAACTCTTAGATAAGGGTTTAAACATATTTCTCTCATTTTGTGACCAAATCCAATAAGCTAATGGTTCACATAATAAAAAAATTTAAATGCTCATGAGACAAAGGAAAGTGATCCCTAACAGTGGATGTTATCACAAAGAATATTAGGGATCTTTTACCTTAATTCCTTCTTTTTATCTCCTCTTTAAGGCTATATTCCACCTAAGATCAATAGGTCATTAACTAGGACAAAACATAGGCACAAGACAAGTTCATAAAAGAAGGATATAAGGATTTCGATGGTTCAAAATTAAGTAGAGGTCTTCAATGAATATATGCTAAGGCAACTTTTCTTTTGAGTTGTACTTGAAGTGAATATCTCTTTCATATTTTTGTCTTTCTCTTTCAAATTTTTTTTTTTTTTTTGGCTTCTATGGAATAAAGACAACTAATTTTCACACTTCTTTGACTTTTTGTCCTCTTTTAAAACTTTTTCTACGAACTCTATTCATTTTGACAATGGGTAATGGACATTTATTTTACTGGCTTATTTTAGGTTAAGGTGAGTGGGGTTAAGAAAGAAAGGCTTTAATAATAGGCTCAAAGGGCTAACTAGTGGTATGCAATATATTGGGTAGGCTTTATGTCTCTAGGTTGAACAAGGATAGCCTATATCACTCCTTAAGTTTCCTAAATCATATCAGATTTAATAATTTTAAAAAAGAAGAAGCTATTACTCCTATTTATTCTTGATATTTAAACAAAATAGAGATAACATATCACACTAATTTATATACGTTGAAGAAATTGTGGAATAGCTTATAACTCTCCAAAAGAAGATAGTCCCTAAACTCACTAGGTTATAGGTCTCCACTGATTTTCCTCTAGGTTTCTAAGTCATACCTCTATTAGTCTTGACTATGTGTTGTGTGTAAATGGTTCCTGAGAATTACCTTTCATGAAATGCTTTGATACATGAATAGTATGAAAAACTAATCATATGTAGCCCCACTAAGAGATGAAAATAGTAGAATTACTAAATTTTGAACATCTAGTTCTCATCACAATAAGGGAACTCTATGCTAAAAGCTTTTTTTTTTTAAAGAATCCATAAAACTAAAAAAAAATTCAAAATCTCTATGTGCATCTACACTCCCCAACTTGAATGAAACATTGTCCCCAATGTTTGACAACATAGGATCCTATATGGAAAGATGTAGAAGATGGAGATTTAAAAAACATCTAGCTTGCCTCCGAGGAAGTGCTAAGTTTTACATCTTCAGCCAGATATAATGATGAGTGCAATGATGGTACACTACACAAGTTCTTGAAAAAGTATAAGGTGAGTCATGATAATGAGGTGCCCCTGAAAGTGTCTCTTCAATTTCAAGGTCAAGCATTTCTAGGAAAGGTTTTAACCTTTGACCATTGCCTTTTTGGATTTCTCCATCCTTTTCAATCTTGATAGCCCCATGAGGATAGACTATGTGTACTATATAAGGTCCAGTCCATTTAGATCTGAGTTTTCTTAGGAATAGATGCAATCTATAGTTATACAATAAGACCTTTTGACTAAGTGTGAAGGATTTCCTTAAGATTTGGCGATCATGTGCAACCTTCATCCGGTCTTTGTATAATTGTGTAGAATCATATGCATCTTTCCTCAATTCTTCCAACTCATTGAGTTGGAGTTTTCAGCAGGTCCTAATAGAACCTAAGTTGAAATTGAGCTTTTTGACAGCCCAATATGGTTTGTGTTCTAACTCTACTAGTAACTGGCAGGCCTTTCAATTGACCAAGCGGTAGGGTGACATTTCTATAGGGGTTTTATATGCTGTACAATAAGCCCACAAAGCATCATTAAGTCTCATAGACTAGTCTTTCCTACTTGGATTAACAGTCTTTTCTAGAATCTGCTTTATCTCCCTATTGGATACCTCTACTTGACCATTGGTCTAAGCGTGATATGGGATAGCTATTCTATGATTGACACTATACTTTTTCATTGAATTCTCAAACACTTTATAATAAAAGTGTTTTCCCCCATCACTTATTATGGCTCTAGTAGTACTAAACCGTACCTACAACCTTGTGGTCATTAGTATTGCAAGGTATAGCCTCCATCCACTTGGACACGTAGTCCACTCCCACTAGGATGTAAAGGTTTCCAAAAGAATTAGGAAAAGGTCCCATGAAATCTATGTTTCTATGATAAGGATTGGGTTTAAGGGCATCATATGTCTCCTTCCTATACTTCCTAAATGTTGACACCTTACACATGCTTTGCAGTAAGTATGTGCATCTTTAAATATGGTAGGCAAACAAAATCACATTGCAAAATTTTTGCAGTAGCTTTCTAGAGCTGAAATGGCCCCCACATGCATGATCATGACAAAAGAAGATCATTTGATTATGTTCACTATCTGGTATGCATCTCCTAATCACCTGATTGGGAGAGTACTTGAATAAGTATGGGTTGTCCTAAGTAAAATATCAAACCTCAGTCAAAATCTCTTTTTATCTTGTTTGGTCCAATGATTTGGTATTTGTCCTATAATAAGATAATTAACAATATCACCATACCAAGGTAATTAGAAAATATGCAACAACTATTCGTCTAGAAATGATTCAGTTATAGGCCCATTATTACTAGTGTGCTCCACTATTAATTTGGATAAGTGATTTGCTACTATATTTTCGAAACCTTTCTTATCCTGAATTTCTAATTTAAACTCTTGTAACGGTAGTATCTAATGAATCAACTTAGGCTTTACATCCTTTTTAGAAAGAGGTACTTTAAAGTTGCTAGATGCAAGTATAATATAACTTTAGACCCTAACAAGTAAGAATTAAACTTATTCAAAGAAAACACTGTAGCTAATGACTCTTTTTCAGTAGTTGAATAGTTGAGTTGTGCATCATTTAATGTTTTACTAGCGTAATATATTACATGGAAAAGTTTGTGTGATGACCCAAGTTTTTCAATTCTATTTAATAAAACTTTTCAAAAGGTGGGGCCAGAATTTTTAAAACCAAAACAACAAAAAAAATATTTTTTTAAATGAATTTCATTTTAAGAAAAACCCTGAGTATCAACCATTGACTCAAATCTCAAATAAATTTTTTTTTTTTCAAGTAAACCTTTTTTCAAATAATTTTACTACTCCAGGACTCATCCAGTCAATAGCCACATTCCCCACAATAATATAATCATGTCCAATAAAATAGATATACATATAAAGTCCATGTGGAATCAAAACATACCTCTTTATGAGATATCTCAATCATTATACCTCTAGCTCCTCATCAGTCTTGTCTTTCTTTCAATATTGAGGCATTACAACAATAAAGAAATTCTTGGTAAGTACATAGACATTTAATGTAATAACAAACGAAATATAAAAAGCAAGTCGAATTGTAATGCTACTGTAAGTGTAGGTCATAACATCCATAAAATATAAGTATCATAAGAAAAACATCATGTGTTATAAAACATTAATCTCAAGAGTGTAAAACATAATACTCTTATGGATATAAAACATGATATTATCCAAACTCAATGAGCATACAATAATAAGCAGGGTACCCAAGGTATGTGGGTCCCACAAGTACCCCATATGCTCGTACAATAGATAATGAGTACTCATATTAATCCTTTGAGTTTCGTCACACCCCGGCATACAATAATATCTCCATGCTCATCATGCAAGCATACAAAACAAGAGTATGGATCGTCATGCTGCAGTGGCAACCACTCTAGGGTCTCAACCACCCCCGCTCCTCGTCAACACCGTAAAGGGAGACTTAAAGTTCGTTCACATGGGAAGGCCTGGACTGGTAGTGTGGACTACCCATGTTACCAAACCCCTATTGAAAGTCATCTGTGGGCAAGTGTCTATCACATCATAAATTCAGAGGGTGGGTGGCCAACCCTACTACCTCTTAGCATGACATCTATAGGGTGAGAGCATCCGTCATAAATCACAAAACATGGCAATCATGTATCTCGTAAAACCAAGAGCACTTGTGGTTCACAATCCCCTAGGCACACCCCTCATCCTGGGGTTAGCCTCTCAAAAGACTAGCCACCAAGCCTCCACCATTGATTGTATGAAAAACCACCAATCGTAGTGATGCAATAAATAAAGAAACATATTTATTAATCATACATAAGATACGTGGTATCAATACCATAAAATAATCGATCATGAAAACCCATTCAATGCACTATAGAAATCTCATATCGATCATAGCACAAAACTTTGAATTTATAAGTATTTGAAAATGATAACCATGTGAAAAGAAATCGCAATCAATCATGATGTTATGATGATGCAGAATTTAGAAAACAAGATGCAACATTAAATGTCGTCATCTACCTCAATGAAAGAGAACCCAATTAAGAGTGTAATCCTCTTAGCTCGCATTCTCTGATGTACTTATTAGTATCGCGATACTAATTTGTGTTATTTATTTCCCTGAACAAAAATCTAATATAAGTTCTCTCAAGTTGTGTCCATTTATGTATCTATTTATATAGTGATCCTCCTAATTTAGCTTTTGATCTATATCAACAGTCTAGATCCCCCCTAATTTTCCTTTATAAGTTAGTTTCCATAACATTTAATTCCCATTTGTCTCATCTAATCATTAATTAGAGTTATGGATTGCCAATTTAATGTCCCATGATTTTTAAAGATTCAATTTATTCCACCTCAATGAAATCAATATCGATCCAACCATTAGAGTGTTCTTTAAGGCCTCTATTTATGATTAGACAATTAATTCTAACTTTAATTACCATTAATTAGTTCCATTTCATGTTCATCTACACATTTTTGTGTGTATCCCAAGTTTACACCTTAATCTGATGGCCAAATCACTCTCAGATCAACAAATTCCAAGCAAAATCAATTCTTAGGGTGAATTCACCTAATCTGATTGTTAGAACCCTCAGTTCTTCCCTTAGATTATCTAATTGTTCAAGTTCTAGGGCCTAATCACCCCTTGATCAGCTCGATCTAAGTGATTTGGTGCTATTTCATGAATTTGATCTAAATAGATATGATTAGATCAAGATTCTAATTCTATAATCAGGTTTGTGTCATTGAGATAGATTCAACAGACCTTACGGATCAAAAATTGGACTTTTATAGCTTCCAGAATCTCAGAAAAACCATTTCAAATCACAAAATGATGATCAAGATCAAATTCCTGATCAATCAACATCGTCTGCCCAACGTCACCAAACATGTTTGGGATGCACCGCGTGCATCCCGGTAACTAGGATGCTCCCACATGCGTCCTGGCTTCCTACACTCCCGCCATCTCAGGCCGTTTGTGATAGTGTCGCAGTGCTCCCTCCGCTCGCGTGTGCTACGCTCGTACGATGGGGTGGTTGTGCTCGTCTTCTCTGCTAAGACCTCCACGCCCAACATCTTGGGTACATTGTCCATTCGAGATGATGAACCCAAACTATTCATCTTTTTTTCACTCGATCGAGGTCCTAGATTATCCAATTTTTTTTATCTGTTTTCACCATTCTGAGGGTTTTGAGGGCCTCTGAATTCATTGAAAGGTTTAGATTTACCATTCGAGGTGTTTTTGAGATGGGTTTTCTATTGTATTACGGTTTTTCATAAATTCAATCCTAACTCCAGGAAATCTTCAATTTAAGTGTTGGAAATGATACAAAATAATGAAATAAGGCCAATGGGAGGAAAAATTAAGAGGAAAACTAGGTCTTACCTACTAAATCCATGAAAAATCTGATCATTAAAGTTTTACTTGAGATTGAGAGATGGAGAAGAAAAAGCACGATCACGGTGCTTTTCTGGCAATCCGTCGCTACTACTTCGTGGATGGAGGTGTGATCCTTCTTCGGTGTTAATCACAGCTAGATTAGATCATGCTTGATCATGGAAAAAGAAGAAGATCGGAGGAATCTATGGAGTGAAAGAGGGGTGTTTTGCCTTAAATATGATTTGGGTGGGAAATCCTGATTTCCCACGTAATTAGTAAGTCCCTAATCCATTTTGGTTTGTTTAGAGTGTAGGGTTTACATTCACGTATAGTGGCCCCCACTCTACAAATGACTGTTTTTCCCTCAGAACTTAAAATGCCCATATCTTCCTCATTCGAACTCTGTTGTCTACAAACTTAGTGCCGTTTGAATCATATTTCTGACTACAATCCAATTATGGATGTCTTAATACATTATTTGATATCAATTAAACCTCTCACTTATAAAACTCCAAAAATATAAACTTCAATATATCCTTTTCATCCCAATTTCACCTTTTTAATAAAATTTTCTCAAATTGGCATTTAAAATTTTTGGGATGTTACATTCTTCCCTCCTTATTGGAATTTTGTCATTGAAATTCTTTCCATGTTATTATTTAGACACTTCTAAAATTATACCTATATCACAAGATGTCTCTTAATGTTAACAACACCAGTATCAACATTGATAAACATATAGTTTCACACCATGTCATCTCCTCACATACCAATTCACATGTAATACGATAATTGGCAATCCATTTTTTATTTAACAACTCAAAATGTAATTAGAATGCATCATAACCACATATAATGCAATTAACATAAACCAACTCTCATTTAGGAGTTAGTTATTTGTGTCCCAATTTAGCATCAGTAAACTCACCATATCGATAAAATCAAAGCATCTCATCTCATCTCATCAGCAGGCATATCTATGTCGAATCTATTGTAAAGCACCTCAGCTCACCCATAGTCAATCATTTACCAAATCAAAACCAGCGCATATAGCCCACCAACAGGAATTCATATGCTAGTCAAATCCATATCATATCAACTCACCAACAGGCACTCTATGCCAATGAGAACCAATTCGCAACACGATCATACTGTAAGCACTTAGGAGCCTACCACCTAGAAGCCTACCAGAGTGTCTTGCACCTGTCCTCATTGGCCGCCCTCATCAATTACTTGCAAGTATCAATGGTAAATTGAATTCTGATTACTCGTAAGAGAATAATCTCACATAATATTATATATCACTGATATCTTAGAGAAACTCAATTATTCGATACTAGAAGTTCATAAGACTAAGGAACTATAAACCTAAATCACCAATTTAGCTAATCTCAGTCCATCATAATCTCAATTAACGACCCCTCTATCATTCAAGATATTTCGATAAAGGAAATTCACTTCCTCTGACCATAACTCATGCTATAGATGTTTGCAACAAATGATGAGCCCTTAGACATTCAAAATTTATGCACTATGATTCCTTGAGCTCCTTTGTGTTTGTGAAGTATGCAACAATGCTATCTATTAATACAATCACCACTCATCAAAATAACATTTGAAGATTCAACCCATCATATCCATACATTCTATAAGTATATTGGTTCAACTAATTTTTGCTATCTGAAACTAGCCACAATCATAACAAGTTCTAAAAATCATCTTAAAGACACCATATTCAGAATCCTAGGCTGGTTATTACCACACCTCAAATCAATATTAACAGACACCATGTACCATCATGAGTTAATCAAATAAATAATCAATATACAATTTAAAATATTAGTTTTCTACCGCAGTATTATCAAATGGATGAAAATTTGTGCATAATAATAAAGATCTAGCTCTCTTCTCATGAAGAAGACTAATACACTTTATGACGACCCACTAGGCCTGTCAAAACTGTCATCAAAAGTCCATATAATTGGAACTTTGTCAGCTCAGTTAGGACTACCTCACATGGAATTCTGGGTAAGTAATGCTATGCCTAATGCCTAATCAACATCAATACCAATCTTTCATGTCAAAATCATGAAACTCCTTAAGCAAACCCATTAACTCTTACACATTATCTTTGTGCTTATTCCATAGTCATTCATGGTACCCCATTGTCACACAATTAAGAAATACTTGGTACCCTCTGAAAAATACTGTACTGCCTTTAAGATAGAAATAACACAAACCTCAAAGATGCCTCTTCTTACACAAGTGAGGCTAATAAAATTCATAACATTCACTTTTCACCAAGGTTTGGCTATCAGTATTTTTGTGTGCATGAGAACTTATGAATTTTCAACTCACATATCAAATAATTCATCCATAGTACATTAAATATTGTTCTATCAACTTTCATTAATTTTCATTTATACTACAATTTATTCCTCAACTAAATCCACTTCAGGTTTAGATTAATACAATACTTCTTTAATATTCTTGAGTTCTCATTTGTTGTAACCATCTTTGATCTTTCTGAATTGCAGCTACAATTACCTTTATACTCTTTCAAAAATTTATAAACACAATCCAAGTTATAACTTAAATTCTAAAAAGTAATTCATATACATATATTTTCTTTCATACAGTAAATATCTCACCCAAAGAAGCTGACTCATAATATATTTTTTTATCCTTTACTCACAATTAATCATTGTACTCTTTAAGGCTTCACACATATTATTCTCACATTAGAAGTAATATTCATAGTACTTGTCTCCATTATAAATCATCAATCAACAATAGTATTCCCAGATAGGAACACTAACTCATGCATGTCATATTTCGATTTCTTACTTTAAGAGCCTTACATCCTCATAAGAATTTACTTTTCATTTAGCTGATCACGACTATTTATGTCTTTTACTTGGGTCATTTTCCATGATACAAATCAGTTCTATATATGATTTTCACTCTACCCTTGTACTTTCTAGTTCAATTGCCAACACCTCTAAATAGTGTTTATTCTAGTTCCAAAATTGACTAAATGACTTACTCATTTAGCTCATACCAGTTCTGATTCTCACCTTAGATTGTCATCTTCACATGGACTTTTGGGTCTGGTTGTCAGTGGATGAATCTACTCTGATACCAACTATGATGACCTAGGTTTTTCCACACTTTTTAATAAAACGTTTAGAAAGGTGAGGCCCCAATTTTAAAAACCAAAACAGCAAAAAAGACAACTTCAAATGAATTTTGTTTCAAGAAAAACCCCGTGTATCAATTATCGACTCAAATCTAAAATAAATTATTTTATTTTATTTTTCAAGTAAACCTTTTTTAAAATAAATTTACTACTCCAGGACTCTTCTAGTTAGTAGCCACATTCCCAACAACAATATAATCAAGTCCTATAAACCAAATATACATATACAATCCATGTGGAATGAAAACATACCTCCTTATGAGATATCTCGATCACTATTTGTCTAGCTCCTCATCAGTCTTATCTTTCTCTCAATATATGAGGCATTGTAATAATAAAGCAATGCCTATGTAGATACATAGAGATTTAATGTAATAACAATTGAAACATAAAAAGCAAGTCGAATAGTAATGCTAATGTAAGTGTAGGTCATAACATCTATGGAGTATAAGCAACATAAGCAAAACATCATGAGTGATAAAACATGAATCTCATTAGTGTAAAACATGATACTCTTATGGATATAAAACATGATATGATCCAACCTCAATGAGCATACAATAACAAGCAAGGCACTCAAGGTATGTGGGTCCCACAAGTATCCCATATACACGTATAACAAATCATGAGTACTCATAGAAATGCTTTGAGTATCGTCACATCTAGGCATATAATAACATCTCCATGCTCACCATGCAAGCATATAAAATAAGAGTATGGATCATCATGCTGTGGTGGCAACCACTCTAGGGTCTCAACCACCACTGCTCCCCATCGACACCGTAATGGGAGACTTAACGTCTATTCCCATGGGAAGGCCCGGGCTTGTAGTATGGACTACTCATGTTACTAAACCTCTATCGAAAGCCATCTATGGGTAGGTATCTATCACATCATAGTCACATCATAAATTTAGTGGGTGGGTGGTTGGCCCTACTCCCTCATAGCATGACATCCACCGGGTGAGAGCACCCATCGTAAATCACAAAATACGGCAATCGCGTATCTTGTAAAACCAGGAGCACTCGTGGCTTACAATCCCCAAGGCACACCCCTCATCCTAGGGTTAGCCTCTCAAAGGACTAACCACCAAGCCTCCACCACCAATTGGATGAAAAATCACCAATCTCAGTGATGTAATAAATAAAGAAAGAAATTTACTAATCATACATAAGATACGTCGTATCAATGCCATAAAACAATCCATCATGAAAACCCATTCAATGCACTATCAAAATCTCATATTAATCATAGCACAAAACATTGAAATTTACAAGTATTTGAAAATGATAACCATGTGACAAGCAATAGCAATCAATCATGATGCTATGATGATGTAGGATTTAGAAAACAAGATGCAACATTAAATATCCTCACCTACCTCAATGAAAGATAACCCAATCAAACATGTAATCTTCTTGGCTCGCATGCTCTGATGTACCTATTAGTATCACAGTACTATTTTTTGTTATTTATTTCCCTCAACGAAAGTCTATTATAAGTTTTCTCTCACGTTATGTCCATTTATGTATCCATTTATATAGTGATCCTCTTGATCTAGCTTTTGATCTAGATTAATAGTCTAGATCATTTTATTTTCCTTTATTAAGTCAGTTTCCATAACATTTAATGCCCATTTGTCTCATCTGATAATTAACTAGAGTTATGGATTGCCAATTTAATGTCCCATGATTTTTAAAGATTAAATTTATTCCACATCAATGAAATCTATGGTGATCCAACCGTTGGATCATTCTTTAAGGCTTCTATTTATGATTAGATTATTAATTCTAACTTTAATTATCATTAAATAGTTCCATTTCTTGTTCATCTACTCATTTTTGTGTGTATCCCAAGTTTACACCTCGATTTGACTGCCAAATCACTCTCAGATCAACAAATTCCAAGATCTGGGTTAGATTAATGATCCAGATCAATTCCTAGGGTGAATACACCTAATCTGGTCTTTATAACCCTTAGTTCTTCCATTAGATTATCTAATTGTTCAATTTCTAGGGCTTGATCACCACTTAATCGGCCTGATCTAAGTGATTTGGTTCTATTTGATGAATTTGATCTAAATAGATATGATTAGATCATGATTCTAATTCTAAAATCAGGTCCATGTCATTGAGGTAGATTCAACAAACTTTATGGATCAAAACTCAAACTTTTGTAGCTTCTAGAATCTCAGAAAAACCATTTCAAATAATAAAATAACAGTCATGATCAAAATCCTAACCAATCAGTGTCGCCCACCTAGTGTCACCGAGACGCGTGATATTGACACGCCGTGTGCATCCCGACTTCAAGGACACCTGCCGTCCCAAGCTGTTTGTGACAACCTTGTAGCACTCCCTCAGCACGCGTGCACTACACGTGCGTGACGGGGCAGCTGTGCGTGTCGTCTCCTTTATGCATTCCACGCCTGGCATCCTGGGTACATTGTCCATCGGGGATGATGAACCTGAACTATTCATCTTGTTTTCACTTGATCAGGGTCCCAGATGATCTGATTTTTTTTTTTAATCTATTTTCACAGTTTCGAGGGTTTTGAGGGCCTTTGAATTCATTAAATGGTTTAGATTTTCCATCCGAGGTGTTTTTGAGATGGGTTTTCTACTGTATCATGGATTTTCATAGATTCAACCATAACTTGATGAAATCTTCAATGTAAGTGTTGGAAGTGATACAAAATAGTGAAATAAGGCCAATGGGAAGAAAAATTAAGAGGAAAACTAGGTCTTACCTCCTAAATCTGTGAAAAATTCAACCTTTGAGGTTTTACCTGAGATTGAGAGATGGAGAAGAAAAAGCACGATCGCAGTGCTTTTCCAATGATCTGTCACTGCTACTTCATGGATGGAGGTGAGATCATTCTTTGGTGTTAATCACAGCTAGATCAGATCATACTTGTTCGTGGAAAAAGAAGAAGATCGGAGGAGTCTATGGAGTAAAAGAGGCGTGTTTTGCCTTAAATACCATTAGGGTGGGAGAAAATGATCAACATGCACCTTTGAAATATAGTTAGAGGATTACAAAGCCCAAAAGGCACACATCAGTAAGTGAAGGTTCCAAAAGGGTAGTTGAAGGTGGTCTTCTCTTGATCCTCTAGTGTAATAGGAATTCTGGTTGTAACCAGAATATCCATCTCGAAAATAGTAATAGCTATATTTGGCCAAAGTCTCTAGCATTTGGTCAATGAAGAGTGGAGGAAAATGATCTTTCCTCATGACCACGTTCAACTTTCAATAGTCAATACAAACTCTCCACTCGGTCGTCATGCGGGTGGGTAACATGACCCCAAATTTCTTAGGTACAATCTGAATGGGGCTGACCCAAGTACTATCAAAGATAGGGTATATGATGCCAAATTCTAAAAGCTTTAGGACTTCATCTCTGACCACGTCCTTCATATGGGGTTCAATCATCTTTGGATTTCCTTAGAAGGTTTTGCATTTTCTTCTAGATGTATCCTATGCATGCATACAGTTGGAGTAATCCCTTTTATGAATGCTATCTTCCACCCTAGAGAAATTTTATGTTCTTTAAGAACATTTAAAAGCTTACCCTCCTTTTCATTATCTAAATTTAATACTATTATTATATGTAAGGTTTCAACTGGGCCTAGGTATGAATATTTCAAGTTGTTAGGCAAGGGTTTTAAGTTCAAAGATGGTGGTTGGTCTATTGAGGCTACGGGGATAGATTTACAACATGGGAGTGGTTTGACATTAGGACCCCACTTGGAGGTATCCATGATTGGTGCAGCATCTAAAAGATTGTTTACCTCCTCAATAGACGTATCTAGATCAATTTTTTTATTAAAGTACATGAGACAAGCCTCTAGTGGGTCAGAGATGAACAATGGTGGATGAGTCTTATTAATTACTCTTGATCAAATTAACATCACATGAATCATTAAGGTCTAAATGTTGTTGATTGGAATTAAAGACATTAAACTTAACCTTCATGTTGTTGAATGATAGTTTCATTACCCCATTCCTACAGTTATTAATGGCATTGGACATCACCAAGGATGAATGTCCAAGGCTAACTAGAACCTAACTACCAGGATCAGATACAGCCTAGGTGTTCAGTACAAAGAAATCAATAGGATAATAAAACTTGTCTACATGTATCAACACATCTTCAACCAAACCATGAGGTACTTTGACTAATCTATCAACTAATTGTAGCATGGTAGCAGTTGGTTTTAACTCACCGAGTCTTAGTTGCTCATAAACAGAGTGTGGCAACAAGTTAACACTAGCCCCTATGTCAAGAAGTTCCCTATCTATGACATGATCTCTAATAGTGCAAGTAATTAAGGATATCTTGGGTCTCTAAACTTTGGTGGGATCTTGTATTGAATCAAAGAGCTTACCTGCTTAGTGAGGAAAGCTTTCTTTTGTACATTCAACTTTCTTTTTCTTGTGTAGAGCTCTTTTAAGAACTTGGCATAGATAGGGATGTCTTTAATTGCATTGAGCAATGGTATATTGATTTGTACATGTTTAAATACTTCCATTAACTCATTGAAGTTTATTCCATTCCTAACTGTGTTCAGTAATTGAGGAAAAGAGGCTTTAGGCACATAGGGTGCCTCCACTATATGTTCTATAGGAATTTTCTGTCTCTTCTCTTTCTCCTATGTTTTAGTTGCCTCTTTTTCCTCTGTATTCCATTCCTAACTTATTTTGTTATTGATTTGACAACCGTTCCTAAGGGTGGTTATAGACTTGGCATGCTTATGAGGGTTAAGGGTTTGAGAACTTGACCCTATCTCAAATTAACCCTTAGGGTTGGGGATGCATTGACTAGGGAACCGATCCTTTCCTCTATTATGTAGTTCAGTTGACAATTAGCTTACTTGCATGTCTAACTTGGCTTTGACTTGAGAGTTGACATGGGCTGAATGTCTATTATCATTTTACAATTGGTGTAAGGCCTTCTTAGTGTCATCATAATCTTTTACAATTTTTTCAAGCATGGTATGGATGTTTTAGAAGATGGTTTCTTTTGTTGTTGAGGTTGTTGAAAGCTAAGTGGCTATTAGGGAATTGTAGGTCTAAGAGAAAAGTTTTGGACAAGGAGAATTACAGATGGTTGTCCTCGGGGGTTATTCTTTGACCAAGACAAATTGGGATACCTAGCCCATCGAGGGTTGTAGGTCTTAGAATGTGGGTTGTTGCTAGGTTGGTGATATGCGTTCAATGCATTTGCTTGGTCAATAAGATAGATGTTCAGCACTCTATTTGATGGACAAGACGAGGTGAAATGGGCTAGGGTAGAACATATAGCACAAACCTCTTGTGGAGGTTTATGGGATAAAGTAGCAATCATGAAAGTTTCAAACATGGTTTCAAGTTTGTCCATTCTTCCACCTAAATTTTCAACTACAAAGTCAAGTTTATGGGATAGATTAGTATGCACTCCTATCTCATGGAGACTACCCTCCTTAGTGGGCTAGTTGGTTCGTTCTC
This sequence comes from Warburgia ugandensis, assembly GCA_035236585.1. Taxonomy (NCBI): domain Eukaryota; kingdom Viridiplantae; phylum Streptophyta; class Magnoliopsida; order Canellales; family Canellaceae; genus Warburgia; species Warburgia ugandensis. The sequence continues at coordinate 57,386,909 of CP141133.1, forward strand.
TCCTATTTGAATAATCCCATTGTTAAGAATTATCGACCAATGTCTAAAAGAAACTCCCATGCCTTATTTTCATCCTTTAGCATGAGGTCGCTTGCTACATCTACCACGTATCTATTTTGAGGTATCAATGCCTCATAGAAGTATTGAACCTACTTCCATTTCTCAAATCTAGGATGAGGGCATTTTTGCAGCAGTTCATTCCACCATTCCCAGCATTTGTAATATTGTTCATTATCCCTTTGTTGGAAATTGATAATTTCAAGATGAATGGCATTTGTTTTGTGAACATGGAAGAACTTGTTCAAAAACTTCTTAGATAATTGGTCGCATGTATGTATGGAACCTACCTCCAAGGAATTAAGCCATGACTTGGCTTTGTCTTTAAGTAAGAATGGGAATAGCCTAAGCCTAATAAGATCATCTAAAAAAATTTAGAACTTAAATGTGGCACAAATATCAAGAAACTCCTTGATATGTAAGTAGGGGTCATCTCAGTCTCGACCATAAAAAGTAGGGAGTAATTGATTGACCCCCAACTTTAACTCGAAGTGGTTGGCAAAGCTGTGCAGGATGGGGTATTAAGTTGTAGAGGTGCAGAGAAATCTCTAATTGTTTTGCACTCGACCTCTGCTAGTGGTTCAGCCATGGGGATAGGAACTTGGTTTCTTTCCCCTTGTCTTTGGCTGCGTTGAATCTCTGGGTTGAAAGGTACTAGCTTTGGGTTCTGAGATTAATGCCCTTGCATAAACTACCCTAATCTAAAATGTCCTAATCTATATGCTAACTCTAACTCTATGGGATATGCAAACAAAGGGCATAATCAAATAATCCTTAAGCTAATAAGCAGCAATATTTTGACTTTCTTGAATTTGTGTGGGGATAATTCTTTTAGATTAGCCTGATCTAGTGCTCCTCCTCTCTTTTAGATTTGACTACTATTTACCAGTTAGGTTTTTTCCTACGATGACTGATACAATCCTCGTGACAGGAGGTGTTTAGACCTCAATTGACGTCAATAAAAGGTGTGGGAAAATCACTTAGATTTTAAGACACCCACTATAACCACAGTACTCAAAAGCAACTAGAGGGACAATAGATCACATCCTATTAAGAGGGTTCTATGAGCATGTGATGACCCTATAGGTCTCTTATAATTAAGTTTAGATTAATTTGAAAGGTAGACTTACATGCTTGTGGTGATCATCCTAGGTAGTCCAAGAAGTGGTGATTAAATCCACTCTTGATCTTGTGGGGTTGCGTGCCCTTACTAATTAATTTTCACACTCCATGGCAGTTCAATCAACATATAAATCACCTTAAAGCAATAAACGTGCCTTAAGAATGCAATTAAACGAAATAAACTACTGCAAAATCCTAAAAATGCAACAATTATCAAACATGCTTTCTATATGCAATTATTCTACCAAACAATGCAAAATTATTCTAAATGCAAAACCTAATCTATGAAGTAAAAGGAGTGACGGAAACTTACAGTGGGGTTTTTGATGAAGATCTAGTGTTGGCCATCTTATCCTACACTTGCCCTGTTTTAATATAACCCTTTTAAAATTGGAATTAAAAATTGCAAGTTACAATGGTCCTCACTACAAGATTCATTCCAAAAAAGAAAAAAGACTTATTCTAGAAAAGTACAAATTATTTATTTATTTGATGAAGCTCCACTTTCCAATTTTCAAAAAAATGAAAATAGCAATAAGTACCAAATTCAAGAAATAAGTTAATTATGAACTAAGAAAATTAAAAATTTGACCTAAAAATGAATAAAATGCTAAAGCAATGCAATTCCTAAAATATTTTATTTTTTAAAATTTTCAAAATTTTCTTGGAATTTCTTAGATTTTTTGAATTAAATTTTATGAAAACTCCTTTGTGGTCCCCGGCAATGGTGTCAAAACGTGTTGTTAACTACAAGTGCATGGACTACCAAACAATGCAAAATTATTCTAAATGCAAATCCTAATCTAAGAACTAAAAGGAGTGAGGGAAACTTACAGTGGGGTTTCTGATGAAGATCTGGTATTGGCCACCTTATCTCACACTTGCCCTGTTTTAATACAACCCTTTTAAAATTAAAATTAAAAATTGCAAGTTACAATGGTCCTCAATATAAGATTCTTTCCAGAAAGAAAAAAGACTTATTCTAGAAAAGTACAAAAATTCTATTTATTTGATGAAGCTCCACTTTCCAATTTCTTGAAAAATGAAAATAACAATAAGTACCAAATTCAAGAAAGAAGTTGATTATGCACTAAGAAAATTAAAAAATTGACCTAAAAATGCCTAAAATGCTAAAACAATGCAATTCCTAAAATATTTTATTTTTTTAATTTTTCATAATTTTCTTGGATTTTTTGAATTTTTGAATTAAATTTTATGAAAACTCCTTTGTGGTGCCCAGCAATGGTGTCAAAACTTGTTGTTAACCCCAAGTGCATGGGCTATTGTAGTGTACTATATGCAAGTATGGGTCAATCCCACAGGAACTCCCCTTAATAATTTGGAGTTTAAAAAAAATTTAATTGTTCAATAATTAAAAATAAGTGATAAAATTTAAATTAAAGTGCAATCAAAATTTGGATATATTTAATCAATGAAGAAAAATCTACTTCCTTAGCTTGATCACATCGCATCATTTTCTTCAAATATGATATCTTCAATCTACTTCTAGTGCTTCTAATTAATGATCCAAAGGATGGATTAGGCAGATTCTCCAAAATCTCAAAGATCTGTTTTAGATAAGGATTTTGGGTTTTAACGGCTTAGATATGATTTTTGAATCTCAGATTAAAGATCATGAATGATAAACAAGCTATAAAATGTCTTAAAAACAAGATTTAGAAGTTGATTGACAATCATATGTGAAATTGAAGAAATCTTGTTTATTAAAGCAAAACCATTGATTCAGTTAAACTTTATTTAAAACAAAGATTGACAAAATAGTTAATGGAATAATCATGGAATAACACAGAATATAGATAAGAAAAATAGGAATAAAATAGAACACTAATAAGATCAGTAACATGATGAAAATGTAATTGAAATTATTGTGCTATGGGAAAAATTGAACTTTTCACCAAAAGTTCCATCTTTTTCTTGTACAACAGAAAAACTCGACAAAATAGAGGAAGATGATTCCTTTTGACTGGTTTGTACAATAAAGGGGTGACAAACGAAGGAGAGAGGTGATAAGGAGCGGGTAGTGGGTTGCATCGGTACTGGAGTTCCTCGACATTGCCAATGGATTGGTGCAGTGTGGCCTGCTCAATTGAGCTCGTTGGTGTTGATGAAGCAGAGGTTGGTGCAATGATGGTGAGTTGACCAGTATGGTAGTGCAGGGAATAGAGGAGGGTGCTTGACAGAAAGAGAAGAATGAGATAGAGTAGAGAGGGAGATTGAGAGAAGGAGAAGAGCGGGAAGAAGAGAGAAACAATAGATAGGGGAGTGAAAGAGATGAGAGACGGGAAAGTACGGGAAAAGGGGATCTAGAAAGAGAGAAAAAGCAGAGAGAGGGTGTAGTGCTAGAAAGAATGAGAGAGAGAGAGAGAGAGAGAGAGAGAGAGAGAGAGAGAGAGAGAGAGAGAGAGAGAGAGAGAGAGAGAGAGAGAGATGGAAGAAGAGGAATATGGTAAAAAAACATAGGAAACAAAAGAAGATGATGAACAAAAGGAATAGAATGCACATGATGAAAATAGTAAAAATATCCTCCCAATCTAGTAGTGCCCTCCTCATTTTAAAGACTTGATGCCTTTCTAATTTTGTTCTCCCTAGCTTTCCTTACACTTTCCTTATGGTGAAGAGTTAGTTTCCCACTAGGAAAATTCTACCCCCTTTAATTATGCAAACCTTCATTCCAAAGTTGATCTTTTATTTAGAAAATCTTATCCATGATGTCATTTCCTCTAATTAGAACTCATTTTCTTTTAGGAAACCATCCTATCTTGCTTTGTGAGTAATTTGGTTCATTCAATGCCCTTTTAGATAATCTACACGACTGATTTTTTATTTGACACTAATAAGCACAATTCAAGTAATCGAATATCCAATCCAACTGATCAACACCATAAAATTAATCATCCAAACCATGATCTATTTGATCTGTAAAATATAAGACTAGATTAGAGTCATCTAAGCCATACATTAAGCATTTTCTTAGCTTGGATAATCATTTAATCATTAAATTTGATAAATTAATGGTTGGATGATCAAATTCTTTCTAAAAATTGCCAAATTAATTAGTTAGATGATCTAATTAAATGCTAAACTAGGGGTATTTTGGCCAAAATTGAACGCTTAACACATATCTTAAGAGTGGTTAGAAGAATTATAAAGTTGTCATCACTAGTTCCACCCATGTTATCTACTGCTTAGGTCTTTCATCCCTTTCCCACCGTAGGCCTTACATAATTGAGTGGGTTGATGCTTCTTCATCACTCCCTGTGACTTACAGGTTTTAGTTTCCCATTGAATTTCTAACATATAAGGACACCTTTTTGTGCAATGTGATACATATGGATACATGTCACATTATTTTAGGCAGGCCAAGGCTTTATAGTATGCTTGTTACTATTTATGGCTGGTCTAATTCATGATCTTTTTTTGCATGATGGCAAGAGGATCTAGCTTAATCCTCTACCACCCAAAGAATCACCTAAGTGAAAAGAAGGTAGTAATAAAGAAATCATGGAAGGCAAAATGAAAGCTAAAGGCCTCCACATTGTTAGTGCTGTCACATTTGTGAGGTACATTAAAGATGAGCATTTATTCTACTGCTTAGTGCCAAAGAAGACCCCATCGCTACCAACTCTTAAGTACCCCTAGTGAGGTAGCACCTATTCTAAAGGATAAGGAAAGAGGGGGAGAAGATAATTAGGAGGAAAAAGCTTTATAAGAGGGAATCGTGGGAGCCCAAGGAGATGGTCTAGTTGCTTTTCATTGTTTCTTTTTTTCTTCCTTTACTGCCATCATTTTTATCTTATCAGTTTCCCACATAGTCCTTCCTTTGCTCAAATTTTTATTAATCATTTTTTGTTTCCCTCTCAAGAACCATAACCCCCTTCCACCTAAGGTTCTCCCTTCACTCTAGCCCATCACCCGCATCGACCTCTATTCCATTTTCCATCTTTACCAACCCTTCTCTATCTCTCTCCATTCTTCCATCGGTGAACCGGCACAGCTCTTCCCCAAATCAACTCAGTCCATCCCATCATGATCAGATAGGCTGACCCTTTTCCACATTTGATTTGGTTTTTTCACCGTCCAGGTCATCTCTGCTCGTCACCCTCTCAAACCATCACCGACATCCCCTGTTTGCCATGCTCCGTTGCCCAGCTCTCTACCTCTATAGTCCAAACCACATGGCACAGCAAGACCCCCAGATCACCATTCCCTGTTTACCCATACTGCACCCCTTGTCAGTCTCTCCTTTGTCTCATTCTCTCTTTTCTCTCTGCTTCTGTTTCCATTCAACGCACCCATCTCTGTCTTCTTCTTCACAGACCAACTCCTCTATCCCCACCTCTTCCCTTCTACCCAGACCACATCAATCTCCCTCTATTCACCAGTGTTGTCTTTTTCATTTGTTGGTCAGCCCTCCGTCTACTGCACTCACCTCTACTTCCATTATTTTCTTCCACTTATTTCTTCTTCACCCTTCCTCAAAGCTTACCTAGCTCTTCATCACTCCACTGCTCACACCAGCTCCACTTCCTCTCTTTTCCTTTATCAGTTTCCAATAGGAAATAGAGTTCCAGCTTTACCTCTATTCTCCTATATCCCTCGGTCATCTACCACCTTCACCACACCTTAACCGATCCTCTCCCCTATTTGCACCATTCTCATCGTCGTCCCTGTTCTCCATTCCTTGTCACCACATAGCCTAATCCCCTATTCCTCTTTCCCTTCTTCTCTAACTTCCTTGTTCACCCACTACCTCTACTTCATCTCTCTATCCCTCTCTCGTTTCTTTGTTCAGTTCCACCCGATGCTACCCCATTTTCTAGACCTGAGCAGCACTGATAGCATCAGCACACCACCTTTGTCTTTCTCTCTTTCTTGGCAAGCACCAGCCCTAGGCACGACCAAGCTCGATCCCTTTCCAGATCGACATCGCTCCAACCAGCACCGACCCCCCTCTTCTGCCCCGATTCACTAAACCAAATACCTGATCCTCTTCTCTTCTCTAGCATCATCATCTTTTTCCTAGGGCATATTTCCTATTTTTCATTTAATTATGAAATTTTCCCTTAATTCCAATTCTACCCATGACACTTGCTCTTTATTTCCATCTATATCCTATTCATCTTATTCCTATTTTATTTTGTATTTATTCTACTTATCCAGGGACATTGTAATCTAGCATTGTTTATTTAGTTTCATTTTCTATCATTTTAGAACTAAAAATTGTGTAATTTGCATCATTTAAATAAATCTAAAATTTTACTTTTACTTTTAGTTTTTTTCTATTATGTTCCTTTTTTTATTACAATTAAATTTTATTTAAACTCCTCTTTTAAGTTGAGTCCCTTTGGGACCTACCTATACTTGCATTAGTTATACTATAATAGCTTGTGCACTTGTGAAAAACTCAGCATTAATCTTAAGAGTGGCTATCACCAGGTAGTATTTGTCTAGGGAATGAGTGGAAGACCACCTTCAAAACTAAGGATGGTTTATATGAGAGGATAGTCATGCCTTTTGGGCTTTAATGCTCCTAGTAAATTCAGGCGAATTAAGACACATGCACTGAGCTTGTTTATCACAAGTTCCTTGTTGTGTATTTTGACTACATCCTGATATATAGTCAAACCTAGGAATAACACCTCATCCACTTGAGGCAAATCTATGAGACATTGTGGATAGGGAAGCTATACACTAATCTTAAGAAATGTTCATTTGCTTCCTAATAGGTTATCTTCTTAAGTTTTGTTATTTCTTCTTATGGTATCTCTGTGGACCCAATGAAGGTGAGGTCCATCGTGGAGTGGAGTGAGCTACAAATTATTCATGAGGTTCGTACTTTCCATGGGCTAGCCACCTTCTATCCTTGTTTCATCCATATGTTTAGTTCCATTATGACTTTCATTACTGATTGAATGAAGAAGGGGGAGTTTAAATGGATGAATGCTACATTCAAAGCCTTCAAAGAAATCAAAGAGTAGATGACTGAAAATTTAGTGATGCACCAATTCGACTTCCTAAGGGTTTTTGAAGTGACTTGCAATGCATTTGGTTTAGGTATAGGAGGAATTATAAGTCAGAAGAGTCACCCCCTAGAAATTTTCTATGAGAAATTAAATGATGCACAATAAAAATGGTCCATCTATGATAAGGAGTTCTATGTAGTCATTCAAGCATTACGACATTGGAGGCATTATTGCCGAACAAATTTGTCTTGTTCTCTGACTATGAGGCTCTGCAATACCTCATCTCCCAAAAGAAATTAAACCCATGACATGCCAAATGGGTTACATTTCTTCAAGAATATTCATTTGTGCTAAAGCATAAGGTAGGGGTCGAGAGCAATTCTATAGATTCCTTAAGCTATAAGGTGGCAATAATACACACCTTACAAGTTAAGGTTACCTGGTTTGAACATTTGAGGGAGGATTATCCATTGTCTTTTAATTTTGGAGAGATTTACATATCACTGATTGAGATTTAGATACAGAGTGATAGGGACTACCTCCTGCAGGATGGATATTTGTTTAAAGGCCTTCGTTTATGTATTTTCTGCACTTGAGAGATATTCTCATTTGGGAGCTCCAAGAGGGCAGGGTCACTAGCTATTTCAGTCGTGATAAGATGATTGCCTTTGTCTCTAATAAGTTCTATTGGGTTAGTCTTTAGTAGGATGTTGCCAACATCATTGGGCAAGGTAGTACTTGTCAACTAGCAAAGTAGCACAAATAGATACATGATTGTATAGCCCTTAGCTAGTGCCACATGCTTCATGGAAAGATTTGCACATGGATTTTGTGCTTGGACCACCCAAGACTATCAGGAAGCATGATTCCATATTTGTTGTTGTGGACCATTTTTCTAAAATGGCTCACTTCATTCAATGCTCTAAGATTGTTGACGCATCTAGGATCACCAGTATTTTTTATTTTTTTTTGAGTTTGTAGTCTAGTTATATGGGTTACCGAAGTTCATAGTGTCTAATAGGGATGTTAAGTCTATCAACTACTTTTGGAAGACACTATGGCACATGATGGGAACTTGGCTTTGACTTTCCTTTGCTTACCACACACAAAGGAATGGTCAAACAGAACTTCTGAATCAAAGCCTAGGAAATTTGTTAAATTGCTTAGTGGGAGAGCAAAATTGGGAGTTGGGGCACCATTTTACCAATTGCCAAGTTTGAATATAATAATTATGTTAATAGGACAATTAGTATGAGTCCCTTTGAGGTCGTTCATGGGTATAAGCCTATTATGCTTGAAAATCTTTTACCCATGTTTGCATCGCATAGGCTATCTAAGTCAGCTCAGTCCTTAGCACATCATATACATGATTTGCATTCTGAGATCAGATGAAGGATTATTTTATGTAATATGAAATATAAATTTTCCGTTGACTTGCATAGGAGATATAAGGATTTTTAACTAGGTGATCATTTCATGGTCCACATAAGACTTGAGTGATTTTCATAGAGAGTTTCTTGGAAGTTATAAGATTGTAGTGCTGATCACTTTTGAGTATTGAGTATGGTAGGGGAGAATGATTATATATATTAGATCTTCCTCATTGGGGAATAAGTTCAACATTTAATGTGGAGGATCTAATTCCCTTCAACACCCCACCAGTTCACCCATAGATCCTAGTCTTGATACTAAACCTGACTTGAACAACGATCCCAACCAGCCAATCTAGAGCCCTTAGCCCCATGCCCCACCCATGTAGTCATTACCTCCATAACCATGGGTTTGTCCCACAAAAGATCAAGTAGAGGACATACTTGATGATTAGATAGTGTTTACTAGACAAGGGGTTATCAAAATTTCCTTTTCAAGTGGAAGGACAAGTCTGCATCTGATTGTACTTGAATTACAAAATATGAGCTTCGGGAGCTAGATACAGATTTTTTGGATTATTATTGCCAGTTTACTACACCAGGAGCCTTGCCTTCACCATGAGGCAACCATGATGACGATTGCCGCTCTAGACGTGACTTTAAAACATATCAGAGTGACAGAGGATAGCCCCTATTTCGTCTAGTCCTTAAGAGCAAAAGACCTCTTATACGTACATATGTATTGCAATGAATTCCCCACCCTGGGAAGATGTACATGTAAGAGATTATTGAAGACCCATGCATGTAGCCACTATTTGAAGGCCCCACATTGGGAAGCTACATACATGGAGGATTTTTACTGATGAGCGAAGTGTATGTATATGCATTTGAAGACCTTGCATTGGGCACGGCACGTATACACTTGGGAGGTTCGATGTTCTTACTTCGTCATAGTTAAAGTCTTTTCAACTAGGGAGATTGATGGGATCATCATCCCACTTTTTATTGTATTTTTTATTTTTATGTTATTCTATAGTTTATTTTAACCCTTTTGTGTAAGGACTTTTTGATGAATAACAAATGAATATTCATGGATTCCTTGTTCTATATTCTTTCCCATCAGCATGAAGCCATGTTCGGGACGAAGCTGAATTAATATTGTTTCATCCTATTTTGTAAGTTAGTATTTTTTCTACCTTATCTATTATCAGAGGATTCCTGTGCTGTGTGGTTACATGATCTACATCAATAACAATCTATAAATTTTATTTTGTGTTAAATTCCTAAAACCCAAATCTAAAGCTTAGTTAGGATTGTTCATCATTCAGAGGGATGATCTAGACTAAAACTTCTATCTTACCATAATCAGTAGAGATCTGGGACGAATGTTGTGGTTGTACATCACATTTGGATCCTTCTTATCCAACTCTTTAATTGTTTGTGAGAAGAATCAAACATCGAATGTTGTTATTGTGTTCCATAACAACTCCTTAAAATTACTCTTAGGGAACATAAATCTCAAAAATTTGCACGCAAATATATAACACAGATCTTGTGTTCACTATAGGGAAACATATCACCAATACCTTCTACTTTTCATTGACCTAGGTATCTTGACCCCCATCAATGCCTAGAACCTCAATCAACAACCTTAGGAGCTATGCCCGTGAATCATAGCACTTAGACTCAACAACTAAGCATGCGATGGGATAGTATACATTGTTACCATCCAAACCTAATGCACTTAGTATCTCCTCCTTTTGTTTGACCTTTCAAAATGATAATCATTTAGTCTTATTAACTATCTGCACCTCCTCAACCCTTCTTTGATTGCTCCTAAGCATATGTTGGTGCTTAAGAATCTAGGCTGCTGTCAATAATGCTCTGCTCATCGCATTTGAGGACCACAATGTTCCTTGGACCACAATGGGGACTTTTTGGTTTGTGAATTTATCTTTTGATCTAAGGGCATTATTTTAAGATTTGAGAGGATTTTACTGCTTTATTTTACTAGGATGATGGGGGTTATTTTGGTTTTTGTGGATGGAATAGTTTACAGGTGGCTTTTCAATTGAGAATTTGTTCCATATGATAAAAAATTTGGGAGTTTCCTAGTTTTTCCACAATAATGTGTAGGCACCCATTGTTGTCAATTTTTCCATTGATTGTAGGGGACTAGTAGTGTTGTGTCATTTTTGAGGGAAACAATTGACGCTCACTTTTTAAGTCTTTGATTCAATCCAACTTTTTAACATAAATAACATATAACACTAGGAAAATACTAATGCAAAGGTGCCCCTTTTAGCATAGCAAAACTATAGAAACAATCCCGTCTACATTCTTAGGCACCCTTCAATTTCATCCCCAAAAGGTGCCTTAGTGGTCATTTAGAAAGAAAAAGAAAAATACTAATTTAGTATATGTGAGAAGGTATTCATAATTATGTAGTTCCTACTTAGTTGTAAGAAAATGTTAGTTTAGTATATGTTAAAGAGTAGACTGCTATTATGAAATATGATAGATAATATGAAAATCATTCCTCTATTTATAGAATAATTTGTGTGAAAGTAGATTCATTTTCAAGATAGCTTGTGTTGGGTACAGAATAATATTGAACTCCAACCAACCTTCCCTGCAAAACTTTGTTAAGAACTCTTTGTGTGAGGAAGACAAATTTGTTCTTAACTGGATCATAGGAGTGTTGGAATCATTCACTTAAGTGGTCTATTGGCTTTATTTGAATCTTGTATAGATTTTATCTTATTTGGCATAAGTTTCTAAGTTAGACACACATGAGCAGCCTTCTAATATGGCATAGAAGAGTCTCTTTCTTTTACCAGTAGGATAGTAGGCTATAGCTCAAGTCCTATTGAAAATTGACTTGGTAGAACTGAACTTCAACAAATATCACTATGGCACCATTTAGATAATTACATGACATGGATAGGGAATTTTTTATATAAAACAAGGACACAGTTATTATGATCAATACCATGTGAATATAACTCTATGATACTAAAATAGCTTCATCTTTTGGTTTTCCATTTCTTTTGTATGAAACTAGAAAAGAGTAACTATAAATATCTATGATATAGGTAATATATTTCTATCTATTTGAGTCCTAATAAACTAAAACACTTTTCCTATTGTGTTGTTTGTTAGGGTAAAAGTTGGTGCTATTTGACATTAGGACTTTCTTAGTAATTCCAATTTTTACAGTTTCTAGGTTTGCATTACATTAATTAATTCAAGTTAAGCATATGAATTGAGATATTTTGTGCCAGGATTTGTTTATTGCTTGTTTACAGAACCATATAATGGATTATTTACCATAAAGCTATATTATGGGGGACAATTCACATATGTACCACTGGACTTTTGCCCCACGGAAAGTGTCATATGTGGATGATGTCAACGTTGAAGAGTTTCCTTTTATGGAACTTGCTTATATGAGGAAGGTAGTGAGTTGTGAGGATCTACCAATTTCTACTATAGGCTACCTAATAAGAGTTTTGGGGAGGAGTTAGTGATGATTCATTATGATAAGGATATCTTGGCCATGTGTCATCCCGACCTAGCCTTAGTTGATGGATGTGTTTCTTGAAGCATTTGTACCACATGAGGCACAAGACTAGACAACATTTGTGATAGACATGTTTGAATAAGAGGACCCTAGTGAAAGGTTGAATATCGTAGTATAAGAAGTGGATGCTGAAAGTGTTGGATCTCTAAGCACACAAGCTCTCAAGTGGGATACTCCATCCATTTTGAAAAGTGAAGGAATGAAGGAGAAGCAAAAGATGAAAGACATTGTGATAAAGAAGGTGAAGAACAAAATGACATGAATGATAAGGTGAGTGAAGAAACAAACAATGATAGCAACAGTGATACTGATAGTGACTCCAATTACTCTAGAGTCAAAGAATGTGATTATGGCATAGATGCTAAAGGTGTCATGGTAGGTTTTCCATAAGTGAAGAAGTTGAAGATGATTTTCATTCTTTTTTGTCTTACTTACAAAAGAATATACCTATGTATATTTATTTGTAAGTAAGAAGAGAAAATAATGAAATCATTTTCAACTTCTTCAAAAAGTTTTACTTGTCGGCTAGCACCTGATGCAAAACCCTCCTTGTTAGCTGGGCTTAGGACTGGCAATGGTGGAGTTAACAAGATGAAGCCATTATACTTAATAGAGGGGAATGGAGGTAGAAGATTGATGTGGCCAACCCTTAATTAGGATAAGGTCTTGATGAGGATGATGATGATGATGATGAAAGTGACAGGTTGTTTGTAGTAAATGTCAATGGAAATGTAGACTATGAGGGGTAAGATGAGATAGCGCAAGACAACGGAAGAGGAAAGGAAGTAGTATTGGGTGATGCAAAAGTGGAAATTGATCCTGATGACTTCCATGAGAAGTGGACTCCATCTGATTCTAAAGATGAAGGTAGGAAATCATATGTAGAGTATAAGCCTTCACCAAAAGATGTTTTGCCACATTTTGAGTTGGTTACAAAATTTAGCACTACCACTATTTTCAAAGAAGTTGTTAGGTTGCATTCCATCAACAAAAGGATGTGAATTTTGTTAGGAATGCCAAAGATAAGGTTAGGATGAGATGTATAGATCTAGAGTGTAAATGACTAATTATTGGACTCTGATGCCTAATGAGCCAATTCTAAAAGTGAGGACATATAAGAAGCACTACACATATATTAGGAAGTTTACCAATATGCACCTCGCCTCAAAGTGGGTGAGCGAGAAGTACATGTAATAGATGGTGCTTAATCTAGACCTCAATGTGAAGACATTACGAGATGATAGAAGCAATATAGGGGACTGTAGAAACAAAATTTGAGATGTTAAATGACTATGTGCTAGAATTGAATCCAAGGAACACTGTGGTCCTCAAATGTGATGACCAATCTAGTATTGTAGGTAAGAAATTCCTCATTTTGGAATGTTGACCAATAGTCAACAACCATACTAAAATACAGCTCAAAATTGCCCCATGTTACCTCAAATGAGAAGAAATAGGTGCTAGTAACAAAACTAGGTTGGTGTGTCAAAGAAGCTAACCTGGAAATACGACCTATTTAAAACTACTCGAGATGAAACATGAGTCTTTGTTTTAGTAAGTTTAAGTAATGGTTCCAATGGATCGGATTAGGTTGGGATATCCTCAATCCAAATCCAACCCATTCAAATTTTACTTGTTTGGATTCTACTTTGGATTTTCGTAACCATAACCCAATTCATCTCATTTGGTTTAGGTCAATTTTCAAATTATTCAAGGATTTATTTATTGAAGATTTATTTAATGCAAGTTCCCAAAAGGGAGTGAATTGGGCCCAGTAATAAATTTTAAACTTTTACTGGTGGTCAAAATGGTTGAAATTCCATTTTTCTTGTCCTCCAATAGTTGTAATTCATTCCATCAAAGAATGAGACCCTGTGAGTGGAGTGGCCTTCTCTAGGAACAATTATTATAATGTGTTGTGCATTTTAATTCCTTTTTAATACTAAGTTGTGAGCTCCTAAGAGGAGGGTCAATTGGCCCCAACAGTAAGTTGTAAAAACTTTTACAAAGTCCTCAGATAGCAAGAACAATTTTAGAAAACAAAATAGTAGCCAAAAGAAGCTAGACATGGAGAGTTTACAATGGTTTGGCCAACCAATCAAGAAACCTGATTTCACTCTCTCAAAGTATTCTATACTTTGTGTTCAAATAACTCCCTACAAGATTTTACACATGAGTTGCACTGTGCTAGCATACAAACAAGGATTTGAGTACTTGCAACAACTCAATCATTTACTAGAACTTGAAAACTATCCAAGAGTAAGAAAGATACACTATTCTCTCTAATACATAAGATATTATGAAGAAAAAGGATTCTCAATCTAATGTTAAAATTCAAAAATAAAAAATATTAAATAGAGAGGATGTTACAACCACACAAGGAAAGAATTAAAACAATGCGTGCTTGGAGCTGATTGCTTGAGTGTGAGCTTGAGAACTTGATAATTTAGTTTTCTTCCAAGAGTCATTTCTGAATCTAGTTAGGTTTTCTGAGGTCTCCAATTTATGGTCGTATACCCGATTGATCCATTCTAGATGAAAATGTAGCCATTGGAAATGAATACAAAGCACTAGAAGACAAAATTGAAAATGATAGCCAACAACTCACTTAGTAAAACAATTGATTGTATTCATTTAGACAATTAGGTATTTCTCAAAAAGTAAAATCTTGTTGAAATGTGCTCCTTAACAATTGACCTGTTCTTCATGGTTTTAGCCATTTATTTTGGCTATTTTCAACTCACAGGTAAAACACATTTTAGTTATTGGTCAGTTGACAATTTTCTTGGAAATAATATACTAGATTCTCTTAAGCTACAAACACATTTTCAAGATGCAAAAGTAGTTGACTCAAATCTTTAGGTGCCAATTTCTCTTAGATATCTGCATAGCTTTGAAATTTCTTTTAGGTACAATTTGATAGAAAAACTATATATTATTGTCAAAACTTATTGTTGCATGACAGTTGACTAGATTTCAATCTCCATTGATGTTTTTTCAAGATTAGGTGAATTCTTCAAAGTAGTTGATTGGTATTCAACTAAAATTTCTTGCTGATAAAGAGGCTAGAAGTAGAAGGGGGTTGGTGAGTATGATAAAGAGGGAAGGAAGAGTGGGGTGGGTGTAATGTTCTATGGAGAGTGAACCATGGAAGGTTGAAGGTGAGGAATGAAGGATTCATGTTAGTTAAAGGATGGGGGATGAATGCTATGGTGCAAGGTGGGGTGAGATACGGAATTGAGTGTAAGGGAGTGAGGATATGAGTGTAATTTAATGATGGGATGGATACTAATGCGTGCAATCTTAAATTATGAAGGATGTAGAAGAAAAATAGGGATGAATGCATGCAAGGAAATAGTTGTAAAGGAGAGGCGTTCATCTTAAGAGAAGTGTATGTAAGGAACTGCAAGGTAAGATGCAATGAGAAGTTTAATGCATGCAAAGAAGGCTTTTAAGTGAAATGCATACAACTCTTAAGGCTGTTATACATGAGAGAAAGAAGGGAATAAGGATGAGAAAGAGATGGAAGGGAAGTGGGGATGGATTAGCTTCCTTACCTCTTCTCCAATGGATGTAACATGTGGTCTTGGTTAGTCTTGGTAGGGGTGATCTCTCTCCTTTGTTTCTCTTGGGTGTGGCTTTCAATTATAGGGAAAGGTAAGAGATTCCCTTCTCCTAATCCTTCACTCCTTATTTGTAAGTTTTTGGAGTGGAATTCCTAAAGAATGGAGGGTTAGGATCTAAGGAAACGTAGGAGGAAGGATGATAGTGATGTAAGGGAGATGGGAGGATAAGATGGAAAGAAGAGGGGGGAATGGATGGACCCCTTGTGGAGGTGGCATTTGATATGGAATAGCAATGGGCTAGGAGGAAGATAGGATGGAATTGAAAGAGATAAGATGTGGAAGAAAAGAGATAAGGTGGAGTGGGAAAGAGGATAAGTGGGAAGGGAAATAGGATAGGTGGCAATAAAAAATATGGAATGAGACGGAAGAAAATCAAAGAAGGAAGCGGGAATAAAAATCCACTATGGAGGAGTCATGAATTTCATGGGTGTGAGGGTTTTAAATTTTAGAAAGTTGTACAGAAAGTAGGCCATTGGATGAGATACTTCCTTCCTTAGGGTTTTGCATTAACTTTTCAACAAGGCAAGGGAGGCTAGGGTTTGTAACTTTCCAATGCTTCATTCTTTACCCTTAGACCATCATTACCCTATCTTAGTGTATGATATTTATTTGGAATGTTCCTATCCACAAAGATCTTTCTTTGGTAGCTTCTTTACTCTCCATTGTTAAATCGGGATGCCTTAGTATGGGTGGCCTATATTCCATTGAGATTTCCTTACCCACCCTTAGTTTTTCCTTATTTTTCTCCTATCCCACCATAAGTTTCTCCAACCAATAAGTTGTGAGGAGGGTGGGATGTCTCCTTCCTTGAGTGTAGAGATTCTTCTCCTATTTTTAAGGTGGGCAGCCCACTGAAAATATCTCCACTAATGAAGCTTGATTTTGGTCTTCATTGTAGTCGATCTTCTCATTAATCCATCCTTTCTTAAGTGAGTATTCATTGGTTGCTCAAAAGGTGTATGATTAAGGATAGATCTTCACCTTTAAACCTTGAAAATTAAGGCTACTTTTCAATCGTAGATTTCCCATAAATTGCCTCTCTCCTCTTTTCTCCACCAATCATCATTTGTTTTCCTTATAATTTATGTGGAATTATGGGAGACTAACCGCACTAGAAATTTTGTGCTTCCCCTTAGACGATCCTTTCCTTTGGTTGAGTAGGAGAAAGAGTATACGGAAGAAGTCTCATGCAGGCGTCAGTCTTCTTCTTTTTATTTCAAAAGCTCCTATTGTATATGAATTAAGGTTTTATTAGAAGCTTTCCAAGGTAGTGACTAGCTTGCATGCATGCATGGAAAGTTCTAGCACCTTACTTTTAATACGAATACCCTATTTAGTATGGATAAGGCTCGGTCTTCCAATTAGGGTTTCTAACTACTCTAACTTTGAAAAATGGCACCCAATTTTGTCTAAACTTTCTAACTTCATATTTGTCATGTGTGGACCAATGATGTAGCTTTGTTTCTAAATTTTCTCTCATAAGGTAAAGTTACTAAAATTTCCTTTTTTCTCATTTGTACCATTGACCTACAAAATGTAGAATTAACCCTAATTAGTATTATTTATAGAAATTTTAAGGCAAAAACTTACTAAATATAGATGTATTGTGTAATATTCCTATATATCAGCGTACTTGCATATGCACATAATAAGTTAGAAAAATAAGTAAAAGGTTTTGTTAATCATTAATATTAATAGGCTTTAGTCCAATAATCTTCCCCTTTTTAATGATGATAAAACCTTTGAAAAGAAAGTAAAAGATTTGCAAATGAACGTGAGCTTTCCTTTTCTCAATTATTGAAAATATTCCCCTTTTGTCCCATGAAAAAGAATGGAAAAAGGTGAAATGAATGGAGTTAAGATGAGATGAAGAATTTCACACACAAATACTTTGCTAAGGTTGAGCTGCCCCTTTAAAAAGATTAAAAATTGATAATTGTAAAAACATTAATTTTTCTGGAATTAATTCGAATTTTTATGAAAATTGACGTGGAATATTATATTAAATATAATATTATTTTTTAGAAAAAGAATCAAGTCTTGAAACGTAGATATTTGGAATCACTCATGGGAAACTAGTCAGAATGACAAGAAGCACTCTGAAATATGAGCTTGGGTGAAAATCCTTATTTTTCATAATTTTTGTGAATTTATATTTACCCATAGGGGTAACATGGTCAATTCACTTTTTGTGTGGGGTCTACAAAAGTTAGGTGAGCTTACAAATAGCTAGCTCAGGGAATATCAATGATGAAAAATAAACACAATGATGAATCTCTTTTAAATTTAATAAGAAAAGTAGAAAAAACATTTAAAATAAAAATAATTAAAATCTTCATTAAAATAATGCAAAAATAAGCCTATGAATACGTTCCCTAACAATCCCACGAAATTGCACCAAAATTCTCTCCCCACTCTCTCTCTCTCTCTCTCTCTCTCTCTCTCTCTCTCTCTCTCTCTCTCTCTCTCTCTCTCTTCTTCTTCTTCTTCTTCTTCTTCTTCTTCTTCCTTCCCTTTTTCTTTCTTTTCTCTCTCCTCCTCCCTTTACACCACATGGCGCGTTTGCGTACGCACTGGAGGGAATATTCTCTCAAGGAGTATCAGGCAAGTCTTTGGATACGTCGTCCTCGATAAACTAGGGTTTCCACCTAGAAACCCTAATTCAATTAAGAATCCAATTTTGGCCATTAGATTTTAATCTCCATTGTTGGATGGCTTTGGGCTGGCCTAATCTATAAAAGCCCTAAGAGTTCAGATTGATCGGGGGTGTATTCACCAGTGAAATCACCAAAAAACAGTAACTCCAACAGAAATTAATTTTCAACATGGATTTTTATTTTCTAGCCATATTCTTCAATTTTGGACACTACAAGTAGGTACCCCTCATTCCCCTCTTTTTTTTTTCGACAGTTTTCCATGCATAGAGATCACCGGACTAGATTTTTTGGGTGAATCCAGTACCGATGAACTAGATGGAAAACACCAATAAAACATAATTGTTTGGAGATTTTGAGAGGTTGGATGGATTCCTAGGGTCCAAAAACCCTCAGGTATGAAATCTCATAAGATGGCTCGTCCAGATTTGGGAGATCGCGGGAAACATTGATTTAACAGTCCATATCGGATCGTCTTGCCTGTCCCCGATCACTACTTAGTACACACCAGCTATCACTAGTGGAACAAGGTAGAGACGGATTGTTAATTGTTCCCGTCAATCTGCAAGGGCTAGATTGAATTTGGGCCCTATTTTTGACTAAATTTCAAACTTTAATTCATAGCTCATTTTAACTCCAAATCAAGATTGGAAAGAAGCTCTGGATTTTTGGTGAAGAGTAGATTCTAATGGAAACATAAAACTTAGGTTTTATTCACTGTAAAATTCTATAAATCACAAAAAGTGGTACTAATTCCCAAGATCAGTCAAATCTTGCATGATTAGAACTTGGATTTCTGATCCATCAGTGATGTAGTGATGAGAGAACATGGAATCAAGAGTTGGATGTGACTGATCTGGGATGAATTAAGAAATTTAACCTTAATGGAAGAAAAATCTTATAAATGATCATGGATTTACTTGATCTAACTAATTAAGCATGATAAGAAACTATGAATCAGTATGGATGATGATTTAATGATAAGATCATGAGAAATGAATGGCCTAATGTGGCTAATTTGGGATAGATTGAGATCTATGTACTTAATTATGATAAAATCGCTTAGAATCTTATTGATTATTTGGACCAAGAAAGATCAGATCATTTGATGAGATGAATAAATGATCTAGTGATGATATCACATGAAGAGAATGTGATAGATTTGAATAAAAATGAAAGATCAATATCTAAACCCTTAATGGGATGAAAAATGAATATAAATCAAAATATGATCATTGGATCAAAATGGACAAATAAGATATATTCAAATGAGCATATAAGTTATGATATTTTATTGTAAATGTTCTTTTATTTACATAGTAGATTTAATTATTAGATTTATTTATTTACGCTTTAATGTTCATGTTATGTAAATTACATGAAAAATGTAATTAAATGGAAATAGATATTGATGAACATTTACAATGAATATGGACATGGACTTAATGATAGTAAGGGTTATAGTTAGTAGGACAATATAAGGAATATCATTTCCTTAGCCCAAATTAGGAGAAGAATAAACCCTATGAATGGCGTTTTAAATGTTCATGGATTTAATTAAAATCAAATAGCAAGAGTACTTAGGGTTTAATGCTCATCGGAACCTTATGAAAGTTGAGCTAAGGTCACCCTAGTAAGTGCTGAACATGGTGGTTAAGGGGGTTCTCTAATAGAGCCTCGCTCTCCCCCCACCTTCTGATGATGTTTGTGAGGTTTAAACACCTCCTTACATGAGGATTGAATTAAGCACTCTGTGAACAGGTTTTATTTGGTAAACCTTAGTCAATTAAAAGTAAGAGGAACTATCTAGAATTAGGAGTGCATAAATTATCTCCAATCAGTAAAACATTAACTGGTTGAATAATAATAAGATCATAAAAGGATAGTAAACTATCTAATCCTGATAAAAATCATAATTAAGATAATTAAAGATCAAACAAGATCCATAAGGAGATATTGAATGATTAAGAATAATAAGAATCATAATATTGTATGTATGTTTTGAAGTAGTGTAAATATTAGATTCAAATGTAGATCAATAGATTAGACCCTTGATCAATATGATCCAAGGACAAAGATCCAAATAATCCTATGTAAGGATGATCAAAAGAACAACTGGGAAGTATAAATGAGTTGAGGAATGACTGTATATATATGATTTGATAGATACATAAAGCATATGATGATCAAGATCAATGAGAAGATGGATTGTTGAAAGTAAAGGTAGGTGGACCTTAAGAATATATTCAATATATAAGATACATGTATTTTACACATGATCTTATCCTGATAACGATAGATCAATTATAATTGCCTTAGAATTGTTTATGAATCAACAAATGATGTTGAAATGAATACAAAGTGATTGATTAAGTAATTATGAAATTACTTAAGGTAACAAATGATGTGGAAATGAATACAAATGGATTGATTAAGTAATTATGAAATTACCTAATTGGTAGAATGAGAAGATTTGAACTATATAAGTTGGACTCCCAAATCTTAAGAAAAGAAGATATATGCATGTCCTATTATAACGAGAGACACAGTTTGTAATTATGAAATATTTTCCATATAAGCATGGAGGGTTGTGATTTTGTTTTAAGACAGGATTATACCTGGGGATGCCAGTGCTAGGAGAGTTATGAGGGTTTGGCCACCCGCTCTCTGAAACTGATTATGATGATGATACCGTGCCCAAAGAGAGGCAAAATGTCGAGTGGGGCAATTATGGGAAGGTCACCACTGTGACTGCCATGGTTCCCCCCATACGAACATGGATTTGTATTTTCCACCATGCTATCTATGGAGTATTGAGTAGAGATCCAGGCGCACTATACGAATTGAGACTGCAAGCATGGTAGTCCTAGAGATTATTTTGTATTATGATGCCATTGATTATGGCATGATGAGATGCCTTATGTTATGGCATGATGAGATGCTTTATGTTATGGCACGATGAGATGCCTTATTTTATGGTATGATGAGATGCCTGGTAAAAGTTATTACTGACTTGTATTGGAGGATGATTTCCAATACGGTATGATTATATATTAACGCCTAGTGTTAATATTGAAATCAATTTAAAGATGAGATATTATTGATGACATTGACTATATTTACAATTCTTAGTGGTTTTATCTATATGTAATATATACATATAATTCATATCATGAGCGAAGGATGAAATGGTTATCTAATTGTACAAATTGATTTATATCATGGATATAAAGAACAGTTGATTTTGAGATATACTGATTATATTTCTTAAATCCCCTATCAAGTATAACTTGCTAAGATATTGTAAATGTTTGAATATTTACAATATCTCAGATACAGTTAAGGAAGATTGAAAGCTCAAGACTTGAGGATAATCATGTGATGACTCAGGTTTTATATGATGCAAATTTGATAAAAAGGCGAGATCTCTTGTTTTATAAATATGAAATGCATGAAAATCTTCTTCGTTTTAGAAAAAAATCTTTTATAAAAACCCCAAGTGTCAAAACACATTTTCAAATTATCTAGCCATGGCATAGTTTTAAATTAACATTATTCCCAAGAAAATGTTAGTCACAGCCTCAACTATAGAGAGTAACTACAATCAAGTAACATTGAAAGATAAGATAGGGGTCTACTTACTTGCACTTAGTCTGGGTGTCTTCTGTCACAAGCATTCTTTGTCCTTAAGTATTTACTTTGTGTCTGAAAAATGTTGAGGATTGGGTGAGTATATACTATACTCAGTAGGAGTCCATCACTACTAGTTTTACACTGCATGCTATGTTTAAAATCATATGCTCTTTCAAAACATGTGCATGTTTGAACACTCATGTTCAATATCGGGATTAAAAACCATTGTCAAATTAGAACGCTAACGACTTAAAGGATCACATAATCCAAATTGAAAGTATCATCTATATCATAACATAATGATATGCATAAGATGCTTCACTGAATCCAACTCATGAATATATGGTATGGTTGACCAACCTCATGTCATGCCATATGCAATGCAAGTAAATCATCAAACCATAGGGCCCAACTATGCCCACGACCTCGCCGCCGTGTGGTCCCTGGGTACTTAGGGACACAGCGTCATAGTCTCCACGGGGCATATGACACATCGACCCAGTGCCGTGACACCAGTGGTAGCCCCCTGTACCACATACAGTCGACGTAGGGACATTGCCCCTTTTTGGGCGTGGTACCCAATCCACCTAATAGTGGTAGAGGCTGGGAGGCCAACCCAGACCTCTCGGCATAGCACCCAGGAGCTTATTAGCCCAAATCATATAAGATCAAACAAGCGAAAACCTCTTTTTCAAAACCTATCCTCTTTGAGTCCCTCACAACTACCTGGCCCTCACAACTGCCTACCCAGCGTCTTTTGGGCACTCCAGCGTCCTTTGGTAACCCTCGAGGACATGCAATTTTTCAAGAACTCAATGCTCACAAATCATGCAATATATGGAATTGTTTGTAAAACATGTCTATGCATAATGTATATGCAATTGTTTGCAAAACATGTCTAAGCATAATGTATTTGTCATAAGCATGCTGAATTCATTTATAAAATTAAGTCATGCTAAACAAGTCATATAACTTATACTTAAATCATGCACTCAAAACAATCATGGGCTCTTTTTCAAAGTCTAGTAGCGATAGAGCACCTACCTGGTTTGGTCACGCAAGCCCCTTTGTCCTCGTACGCTCCTAAACATGGTTTAGGGGAACAGGGTTAGTTTGGCCTATCTTTTATACGTTTTAGAGTGGTTGGTCTTACTACTTAGGCATTAAGTGTTCATCCCCATGCCTATGGGTGTCCTAAGGTCCTAATTGGGCCTTAGTATTGTCAGGTTTCCAAAGGTTTAGTGGCCCTGCGCTACTACCATAGTCTAAGGGTCGTGCCCACCTTATATTGGGACTTGATCAGGTATTTTAAGGTTTAGATGTGTCCGCATCGTCGACACAGACACAACTCCTTTCGCGGTGCCTTAATCGAAGCCCTAGATCTCAAGTTATAGCCTTTTTAGTGACGAGTGTACATAAAAGGATCAAACGAAGCGAGGTGGGAGCATGGGACGCTCACGCGTCCCGTGTTAGCAGCATGCGCCTCAGCGGGCACGTCTACAGACGCGCTGGATTTCTCGCCCAACGTTCTCATTTGCGGGCGCGTCCACGGATGCGCTTGTCTGGTTTTCTTGACGCACAGTGTGCATTTTGGTTTGACAAGGACCTGGACGTCTTAGGGACACCCTGGTTCGACCCTGTCAAACCAGTGCACCCCAGGGATCGTACCTGGGTCCTTTGTGACTCTTTAGGGCCTAATTTTTCACGCAAAAACTTGGGGAAACTTAGCTTGGGACTAAGGGGAAGACGGGTTTTGAGGGATTTTGGGCATACCTGGTTCGTTGCAGGGTTTTTCTCCACGTTTCTCCTCTTGGTTGCTTCTCCAAAACGGGTTTTCCCCAAGCTTTTGGGCTGCCATTAGAGGCACCAAAGAGCTCTATTTATAGAGCTATAAGAGCGTTCTGGAGGGGGCTCTCACCGCCCTTGAATGGCTGTGGAGAAACCTTCAGAATGGCGGTGATTTCGTCGACACGGACACAACGCCTTTCGTGGTGCCTCAATCGGAGCCCTAGATCTCAAGTTATAGCCTTTTTAATGCCGAGTGTACATAAAAGGGTCAAACGAAGCAAGGTGGGAGCATGGGACGCTAACGCGTCCCGCGTCAGCAGCATGCGCCTCAGTGGGTGCGTCTGTAGATGCGTTGGATTTCACGCTCGATGTTCTCATTTGTGGGCGCGTCCACGGACGCGCCTATCTGGTTTTCTCGACGCACAACGTGCATTTCGGTTTGACAAGGACCTGAACGTCCTAGGGACACCCTGGTTTGACCTTGTCGAACCAGTGCGCCCCAAGGATCATCCCTGGGTCTTTTGTGACTCTTTAGGGCCCGATTTTGCATCATTTTTCATGCAAAAACTTAAGGAAACTTAGCCTAGGACTAAGGGGAAGACGGGTTTTGAGGGATTTTGGTCATACCTGGTTCGTTGTTGGGTTTTTCTCCACGTTTCTCCTCTTGGTTGCTTCTCCAAAATGGGTTTTTCCCAAGATTTTGGGCTGCCATTAGAGGCACCCAAGAGCTCTATTTATAGAGCTATAAGAGTGTTCTGGAGGGGGCTCTCACTGGCCTTGAATGGCAGTGGGGAAACCTCTAGAATGGCGGTGATTTCTGCTCCAAACACCACCATTCTAGAACCCTCTAAGAGGTTGAAGAAGAGGGGTGCCCGAATCAAAACGGGCCCCTATGTTTCTCAGTCTAAATCCGTTTTTTAATGAAAATTACATTTTTGCCCCTGAACTTCAAAGGGCCATAACTTGCTCATTTTAACTCCGTTTTAGGTGATTTTGGTCTTGTTGGATTCCTTTTTCTGAGATGCACCTAATGGTACCATTCTTAAGACCAAAATTTTGGGTTCAGTTAGGGTGAATAGTGAAATGACTAAAATACCTTTATTTTTAAAAAGTAAACTTTTCATTACTAACTTGGGATTTCAATGTTACAAAATTGGAGTCATTAGAAATCATCACTAAACTATTACTCAGGATATTTACTTTGAGGAAGATTGTATTGATTTTTATGTAATTTGGATTGTAATATTTGGACAAGGTATGTAATGACTACCAGGGCAGTGTATGTGAACCGCTGGATTGATCCTAATTTTAATAAAAGTATTTCTATTGATATTCAATATAAATTTTATTGCATACAAAAATCTATATTTGATATGTAATTTGAGCTGGCACTCGGGTTTTTGACAAATCAATTTCAAAGAAAATATGTTTTTGTTGTTTGTATTTTAAAAGAGTTTCAAAATCAGGGCTCGACCTTTGCAAATATTTATGAAAATGTGTTTTAAAAACCCGAGTCATCACATAAAGTAAAGGGGAACCCACCCTAGAATGTTCATATGATAAAAAGAATTTGATGTAATGAAGCACAAAACAAATAAATGGCATGCAATGACAGAAAAAGCGATATGTTAGTAGATATAAACAACATTCAACATTAAGTATTCAACTATTCCTTTACTTAAAAGAAATAAGTGCATCAAAACTTAATTAGTCTATACATAATAGTCAAATATGGAAAACCATAAGATAAAAAATAAAAAATGAGACAATAACAGACGTAAAAGATCTATGTGAGAGAAACTTATTCAACTTGACCCAACTACAAGCTTAAGATCGAGGAAACAATTCTAGTTAGTTTGTTCTATTTACCCATGATCCATTTTCCCACCCATAGCCAATGTATTTTACATATGTTGCATCAATGAGATTGGTCTCATATGAAGTTCCACATATGATCAGTGATGAAGGAACCATATAGTAGAGCAATTCCATTTTTATCCTTGCAATTCCACATATGATCTAAAATAAGAGGAGCCACATTAAATCTCCTAACAATGAGGCTTATATGGATCAAGTATAGCTTTGGGTTTTCAGCATGAATCTAGCTTCTTCCTTTAGGTAGTAGAGTCTTATAGATATACATTGGTGTTTTCTGTAAATGCATGGGCTATTGTAGTATTATCTATGCAAGTATGGGTCAATCCCATGAGGACTCAACTTAGAAAGTGGAGTTTAAATAAAATTTAAACTAACCAAAATTAATAAAATTAATTAACAGTGCATGAAAAATTTAGGTCTATTGGTTAATTAAAAAGTAAATAATTCTAAATTCTAAAAGAAAAGAAATTAAATAAAATAACAAACTAAAGGCTCAAAAGGGTTAACTAGTGGTAAAAATGCTTTTGGGTAGGCTTTATGTGTTTGGGTTTAAAACAATGATGACTTAAATCATTTTTTAGGTTTCACATAACCTATCAAATTCATTGAACTTTTAGAAATTTAGAGGTAATGCTCTACTAATTGGGGTAATTAGTGAAATTTAAGTTTGGGGGACCAAATTTAAATTAAGCATGCTGAAGAAAAATTTAGAATATTTATAACCTCGCAAATTTTTTTGACTAGCTTCAAAACTCACTTGGTTACAGGTCTCCATTAAATTTCTTTAAGATCTCTAAGTTATAACTACTTATCAATTTAGACTATGTATAGGCAACTGTGTATACAATTGTGATATGAGACTTAACTTTCATGGAATACTTCAGAAAATGAGTACACTAATGAATTAATCATATATAATTCTATTAATAAGGTAAAATTAGCTAGACTATACTTTAGAAAATCCAATTCTCATCATTGTATAGGAACTGACCTAAAAAATCAAAATGATGGCTCTTTTTTTTTTTCAAAAATAAAAGAAAACAACTATAAAAAGACCAAAATTTTTCACCCTCTAACCTAAGTGAAATTTTTTTCTTAATGTCTAAAAAAAATAAGATGATAACAATTCATTGAGAAATAAAGAAATGGACAATGTAGAAAAGGGAAGTTATAAAAAACAATGGCACATAATTATTGTAGATGCAAAATTTTCAAAGAAATTTTTTTTATAGAGCTCAAAACTTCCCTTGGTCTCATATGAAATGAGCCAAATAGGTCTCTAAAAAGGAAGAGTGAGTAAATCCATATTGAAATTTTGAAAATTTTATTTTGTCATAGGGCAAGGTATCAAATATGTCTTTGGGATAATTCTCATTATTAGAGACAATTCTAGTATCAAGGATGTCATATGACTTAGTGGATGGGATGTTTTCCTTATCAACAAATTTATCTTTTTAGGTATCAGTACCATTTTAGCATTTTTAGGCCTAGATTTCTCAATTATTTTACAACTATGTGGAATGTTAATTGCCTTTATTTGTTCCCTATTTGCAATTGAAGAACTAATCTCACCCATTACATGCACATCATTAGGGTGCACACTTGGTGGGATAGAAATTGCCCTTTTTTAAGGGTCTATAACATTTGAGACATCATGCCCTTCAATTCAATCATGGATTGTGTGTTCTCTTTTAATTGAGCTTCAAATTTAGCAATTTTCCTCTCTTGGTATTGGATGAATTGGTCAAATTTATCCTTCACTTGCCTCTTAGATGGAGGAAGGTAAGGTCCATGAGCAAGTGGTCCTTGTGATGAGTGGTAATGGGCCTTATGTGAAACATTAGGGTTATATCTATTTCTCCAATTAAAAGTAGGATGATTACACTAGTTGATTGTATGTCTCTTAAGATGTGGAAAATGGATACTCATAAGAATGTGAAGCACATCATGGAATGCATGAATGGTGGGACATTTTTGAGTGGGGTGTGTGTTACTTTCACAAATACTACACACTTGTTTGACCTTCTTAAAAGAAAATTTTCTCATTTCTATGGCCTTAGCTATTCGAGCTATGGATGTTATTTTAGCATTTATATCATGTTTTTCAGTCATGGCATAGATATCTCGCCTAGTGTATGTGGTGGTGGATTTGTGTTTGTTTGGATGTTCAAAATTTTCTAAATTATGCCAAGTTTGTACTCTCTCTACCAACCATTCCAAATGCTCTTACACCTCTTTAGGTTTTTTATTTAAAAAGTTGTCATTGCACATTATTTCAACAAACTAATTCATATCAAAATTAAGTCCGTCATAAAAGAAGCTAATGATATGCTAAGGTTTGTATCCATGACATGGACAAGTCGACAATAATTCATTGAATCTTTTCCTACATTGGTAGTAAATTTCTTTATCCTTTTGCATAAAATTCATTGTATTCCAGTGGAGAGTATTTGTCTTATCTATAAGAAAGGAATTTTTTAAGAACTTCTTAGTTATTTCTTTCTATGTTCGTATCAAACCTACTGGTAGTGGGTGAAACCATATTGTTGCCTTTTCTTTTAAAGAAAAATGAAAAGGATTGAGTCTTACCATATATATAATTCCATGTTTTGTGTATATTGGGTCATGTACACTTCATCAAATTATTTTAAGTATAGGTAAGTACTCTCATTATCGAACCCATAAAATTCAGGAAGTAATTGTATGACTCCCATTTGTAATTCAATCATGCTAGTATTCTTAGGTAAAATTATACATGATGGTGTACTAGTATAAGTAGCCTGTAAATAGTCTCTTAATGTTTTCCCATAAGAATTTTGGTTATGCTAAGTATCCTCATGTGCTCTATGCTGGTCTATGTTATAATTTCTTCCCCAATTTATATGCGATAGAAAATGATTCCTCCATGAATGAATATTATCATTAAAGAGAGGTGGAGGATCTTCAACATCAAAGAGAGGATTGTTCATCCATAAGGAAACATCATTATTGTCCAAGATGAGAGGAGTTTCATCATCATTGAAGAGGGGATTGTTCCTCCATGGGAAAATGTCATCTCTATTAATGCTGGGGTATGTATTACCCCTTTGATCACTGTGTAGATTATTCATCAAATGCAACTGATCATATTGTTGCTTCTTCTTTTTTTAGTTTGTGAGAAGAAAACTAAACTAATTGATGCAACCTACTTTCTATAAAGATCCATAAATGATAGACCACAAAATTTAAATAACCCTAAGTCTAGTAAGCAATCAATTTGATTGTCATGAATTTGTGGGAGGGGGGCGGGGGGTTGAAGAAGCTTTTAGATTAGCATAATCTAATGCTCTTCCACTAACTTAGATTTGCCCCACCAATTAGATCCTAACCTAAGCAATTGCATCTCTCCCTCCTTAGTTAGCCATAGGTAGTCTGAGTCATCTAATATGCTAGTAGAGCTAGTCATTTAAATACTAATGCAGTTAGTTGGATAAGGTCCACCAGAGTGGCAATGGGTCAGCTCCTTCCAAAAGGGTCCTATGAACATGTGTGGGTCTCTATAGGTGTCTTCTAATTAACTTTAAATTAATTTGGAAGAGTGGGTTATGTGCTTATGGTGATTAACCTATGTGGGCAAAGAGGAAGTGATTAAATCCACCTTTAATCTTGTGGGGTTGGGTGCCCTTACTAATTAATTTTCACAATCCATACTAGTTCAATTAACATATAAATCTCCTTAAAGTGATTAAATGCATTAAACTAATGCAAGCCATAAAATACAACAAATATAATGTATGCTATTTACATGTAATTATACTACTAAACAATTATGCAAATCCTAAACTAGGAATTGTAAGGAGTTAAGAATGCTCATAGTGAGGTTGTGGATAAGGCCTTCTCGTACAAGGGTGGGATCATTTACGTTCTACCTCCATTTTCATGTTGTGATGGTCCACCCTTGACTTGTATTATTACAATATTTTTAAATAAATTATAATTAAAAATATAATTCGTTCTTAGTAGAATTCACTCAAAATAAAAATTTAGCTATCCTAATTAAGTCCTCCTCTAATTCCTTCTCTAATTACTTGCAAAATAAAAAATAGTCATAAGTGAAAATTTTCAAGAAATAGCTTGATTATGTATTAAAAAATTGAAAAATCCTCTTAAAAAATGCCAAGAATGCTAAATGAATGCAATTATTAAAAAAAATTCTTTTTGACTTTTGATTTTTTAAAATTTTTAAAATTTCATGAAAACTTCATGGTAAGTCTCTTGTAATGGTACCAAAAACTTGTTATTGTCTGTAAGTGCACGAGCTATTGTAGTATAGTTTATCAAGTATTGGTCAGTCCTATGAGGAGTTGACCAAAAAAATAGACTTTAAATAAAGTTTAAATTAACAAAATTATGAAAAATAACTAATAGTACACTAAAATCTCATATCTATTGATTAACTAAAAAGCACATAATTCTTTATTGAAAGAAAATAAATTTAACAAAATAACAAAATAAATTAAACAAAATAACAAACTAAATTTAACTTCTCTACTTGATTGCAGCAAAATTCTCCAAATGTGGTCAAATCTAAGTCAATCAACCTTCGCCAATCCTTCACTAATGTCTCTAATTACTAATTCAATGGCTGGATTAAGCAATTTTTTCAAAAAACTAATGAGATGGGTCAATGGAATAAATCATGAATTGGATGGCTAAGATTGTCTTTTTAAATTCAAGATGTAAGATCAAAGATAATGGACCAGCTCAGATGAAACTAAGATAAAGAACTAAATGTTAATTTGAATTCAAAAAAGGATTATATTAGGAATTAAACTGGCCCTGTTGGTTAAAACTGAACATTTGATTTGGTTCAGTTAAAAACCAAACAAGGATTGGTCTACATAGTTCAAGATCATTTGAGAAAGATAAAATAGGGAATAGGACAAAATAGGGGTGTCAATGAAATTAAAATAAAGATTCAGAGGGAAAAACTAGAGTTTCATGAAAGTTTTAGTTTTAAACAAAAATGAAGAAGAAAATAGGCAGAACCAAGGGAAAGAAAATGAATTTGGGAGAAACCCAAATAGGGTTTTCTTCATAGCAGTGCAAAGAAGTGAAAAAGAAGGATTTTTATTATTATTATTTTTTTTGTGAAATTCTATGATGGTCAAAGAAGAAATAGGAAAAATCATGAAAATCATGGTTACAAACAAGGAATGGAGGAAAAGATGACTAGAAATAGAGAATGAAGGAGAACTTGGGATGGAAAAGAGGTAGGACATAGGAGAGAATAAGGAACAAGGAGTGAGGGAAACTAGGAAACAACACTTGGAAAACATGAATAGGGAATGGAAAACATGGGAAATGAGAAGGAATGAATGGCAAAGATAGTGACAGGGATGTGGGATGATGGTAGTAAACATTGGAGAGGAGTCCTCTGCCATGGTGAAGCTCCTGAGGCTGCCTCCTTTGGTAAGGAGAGAGATCTTGCTATTGTGGAGAGTTCCACTCGAAGAGAATGGTTTTCTACAATTTAAGAGAGAGAGAGAGAGATGTGGAAATGACAAAGGAAAAATATTGTTCGTGCTTCGGTCCCTTTAGTGGAGCTTTTATGATGAAGAGTCTTTAGGTGTAGCCAAAGGAGGAGATCCTTAGTGCCTTCTTATGGTTCTTTCACATTGGAACTCTACTAGCTCCTCGTCATAGAACTGTGATGGTGTCTCCCTTTCTCCCCTTCCTCCTTCAATTTTAAGCTTACCCAGACTTCCAATTTTGTTTTCGCCCTTTACCTTGTTTAGTTCATTCCTTCTTCAATGCTCTCCTTTCCCCATTTTGGTTGCCTCCTTCTTTGTTATGGGTTTCCTCTTAAGTTTGTGTCCTCCTTCCTTCTATGGGTTTCCTTTTCTTCAATAAATTTAAGCTCCTTCCTTTCAAAAAATGGTTTCCTATTTAGTTTCATTCCCAATTAAGAAACCATCTTCTGGGTCCATCTTATATTGTAGGTTGAGGATGATATGGTACTGATCAGCTTGATTCGAGTCACCGAATTCCCAATTTGGTTGATCTACAACTCATAAAATCCAATTAGATTCATCTAATCATGCTTTATTCATCTGATTAGCTTTGATGAACATCTAACCATTAATCAAGGATTAGATGATCAATTAAGGCTAAAATGCACATTAACCTAAAATTTCAAAATTGATTGATTAGATGATCTATTCATATGCTAATTTAGGGATTTTTTAGCTAATATTGAACACTTAACACACATGTAGATGATTCATGCTCTCAGACATAAGGAGTTGACTTTGATCCTGTTGCTTGTATTAACGTTAGCTCTTCCAAGAGTTCATTGATAAAATTCTCCTTTTGATGCCTTTTCATTGAACTCTTCTTCTATATGAGGTCTCTCATAAGGATTCCTCATCATGTGGCCTATTTTCGTAGCTTTTACTTATATAAATTGATTATTTAAATAGGTCATTAGAGTTTCATCATCTTTCTTGAACATGTCACAATGGACTTGTCAACATGGTTCTCAAAATCACATCTTTTGTGATAAAAGAAATCATCTAACCCAACCCTTCTAAAATAATTTTTCAGTCTAAATTCATGAAGTTCCCAATACATACATACTTTGTCCAACTAATATAGGCTTTTCTATAGAACAAATTTTCCACACAGGGCATTTTACACTCTTCATTTCAAAACTAGCAGTTCCTAACGTAAACATCCTCTCCTTTGTGGTTAAACCATGTAACAATTGGTTTTCCATGCATCTGCAATTGTAAGCGATCTTTCAAAGTTACTTTTTTAGGTTGTTCACGAACAATTACCTCCTTTTTCTCTTTGTTTCTTCTTGTGGCAGACACAAATAATCTCATTGTTTTCATCAATGTCATTCACTCCTACATTTGATGAAGATCCCATCAATAGTTTTTTCCTTTTCTTTTTTGTTCAAGAGAGGTTTAAAGTGGAAGAGTTCTAGGATTTACTAATTGAAAATGGGTAGTCTAATGTGTGTAAAATGAGGTTCTAGAGTAGCAAGGATTTGTGTTGACATGAAAGTGAGAAAAGTCGTATTCTTGTCAAAATTTGGGCATGATAGTTCATTATAATAATGTTGATTGCCCAAAAATTAAAAAAATCTTCAAAGGTAGTCAACTATGTTATGTAGCATAGTCAATTATTTTAAAAATAAATTAGGAAAATTATTTTTATATTCAAGTTAAATGCACCCATTTAGTAGTCAATTGTCGTTCAAAAATTAACTATCTAGCTAAAAACAATGACTGAACAATCAACTTTGAAATTTTATTATATAGAAGTTAGCCAGATTGCACTAAATTTCTTGCAAAAGAGTTGAACATGATCAAAATATATTTCGTAATTCTCAAGTTGTTGTTTTATCCATGGTATTTGAGTATAACAACTATCAATAGAGATGTAGTCAACTTCTTTAGTTGAGATTGCCACAAAGTTTTATTTCTTTGAAAACCATGATATCAAGATAATTTTAAGAAATAAGCAAGTGTCACTATTGGTTTTTCTATCAATTCTATGATCACCATAATCAGTGTCACTAAATGAATTCAAAAAGAAAGAACTATTTGTATCATAATACAATCCAAGATTTGATGTGTGAACAAGATATTTAAAGATTCTTTTAACAACATCAAGGTATGATTTCTTAGGATCATATTGAAATCTAGAGTTTGTAAATATTCTAAATTGAGTATCATGCCTACTAGTAGTAAGATACAACAATGAGCTAATCATACTTCTATTTTTCTTGATATCAACATTTTTACCTTCCTCATCAAGCTTTAAGAATAGGCTCATTATAGTAGCAAATAGTTTGACCTTGTTCATTCCAAATATCTTGAGTAGTTTCTTAACATATTTGGATTGGTTGATGAAGGCACTACCTTATTTTTGCTTGACTTGGAGCCCAAGAAAGAAGTTAGTCTCATCTATCATGCTCATCTCAAATTCTGAATGCATAGAAATGGAGATCTTCTTGTAGATGTTTGCATTAGTAGCACCAAACACAATATCATCAGCATAAATTTGAACAATAAGAATATCTTTGCCTTTGGTTTTGATAAACAATATTGTGTCAAACTTCCCTCTTGAAAAACTAATGTCCATAATAGACTTGCTCAACCTTTCATACCAAAATCTTGGAGCTCATTTTAGGCTATAAAAGTGCTTTCAATCATTCAAAAACATGATGAGAAAACATGCATTTTCAAAACCAAGGGTTGTTCTACATAAAGTTCTTCATTGATAAAACCATTTATAAAATATTTTTCACATCCATTTAATAAAGTTTGAAACATTTAAAATGTTCAAATCTAAGAAGTATTCTTATTGCTTCTATCTTAAAAACTAGTGCAAAAGTCTCATAAAAATCAATTCCATTTTCTTGAGTATATCCTTGGGCCACTAATTTAGATATATCCCTAAGCATTAAACCAAGTTCATGAAATTTGTTTCTAAAAACTCACTTCTGCTAATGACAAGATAGTCATGAGATATAGGAATAAGTGTCTGTAGTACATTTCTTTCAAATTGATTAAACCCTTTTAACTTTACCATAATCCAATTTACATCTAGAAATGTATCATTCATAGTCTTGGGTTTAATTTGAGATAACAAAGTTGCAAATTGACATGCATTCCTCCAATTACTTCTTTATCTTAACCTAACTAATGGATCATCTATAATTTGATCCTTTCAATGGTGATAGGAATATTTTCATGCTTTTGGCAATGCTTGAGTTGGATCTTTTTATTGTGGTTGCAAATTCTTTGCATCCTTAAGGACAACTTGTTCTCCATTTGTGTTAAGCATCTCTATTTCTTGTGGAAGATTATTATCCTCACAATCCACACTAGATTTCTTTCAAAAAGGAGTGAATCCATCAAAACAACATGAAAGGACTATTTAATTGCAAGAGAACTTAAGTTAAAATTTCTATCTACTTTGCTGTGCAAAGAATAACAAAGAAAGATACCTTCATTGGATTTAGCATCAAACTTTCTAAGATTATTATTTCCATTGTTCAAAATGAAACATCTGCAAACAAATGCATGAAAGTTATGAACGATTAGGTTTCTTACTTTATAAAGTTCATAAGGAGTTCTTTTTTAGAATTGGTGTCATGGTATATCTATTTTAAATATACCACTTCTACCTAAAGTACTTTGGCAAACCATTCTCATTCAACATAGTCCTAAAATGTTCATCTAATGATTTATTCTTCCTTGAAAATTGTCGTTCCTGACTAGAACCCCCACTTATGGAACCAACTACTTTCACAACAATACCGGGTTTCTAATAGCCTACAACTTCCACCATGCGAAACAGGAGTTATACAAGATAAAAAGTTGTGGTTTATGCTATGCTTCAAACACAAAATTTCAAAATCCTAGTTTTTTAATTCCCATCATTGTCACTCCTGTTTGAGGAAATGGAAAATTTTTTCTCATTCTAAAGCTTTTTGCAATGGTTTGGAAAAAACTTTAAAAGTGTCATCTTTTGAAGCTAAAAACTTGACCCATGTAAATATTGAAAAATCATCAACAATAATCTATGTATACATTTTTCCACTAAGGTAGATGTTTTGCAAGGGATAAACAAATCAAGATACAAAATTTGTTTTGACATTTTACTTGAAACTACATTCTTTAGTTTGAAAGAACTCTTTGTTTGCTTTCTCTTTTTATAAGCATCACAAAGTTTATCTTTTCAAATGAATGTTTGGGAAAACCAACTATAAGATGTTTTCTTTAAGCCTTTTACAAACAATCCATGCTAGTATGACCTAATCTTCTATGTGATGGCCATGATTAATCATTCTTAGAGGCAAGTTATCTACCACTTGAACTAGTTAATCTTTCTATATATTGAATAAATACACATATTTTTTCTCTTTGACATTTGATCACTATCATTATTCTTATCTACAATCTTACATAAAGATGGTTTAAACTTGGCATTGTAACCTTTACCACACAATTGGTAGATAGAAAGATGGTATGATTCAAACCTCCAGGATAGTATACATTCTCAATGCATGTAGGAAAGGTTCCAATACCACCTATACCACAAATTTTACTGTTTCCATCTCCTCCAAAAGAGACATGATCTCCATCTTAAGGTTGAAGCTTTGCAACGTGTCCTAAACATCCACTATAAAGGTACCATAAACATTTTGAAGCTTTTGATGTAAGACACACCTACATTCAAAAGTCACTTTGTAATTTTTATGTACCCAAACTTGAAGCTTTAACTACATCCACTCCCTAGGTACTAGAAAACATTTTAAAGCTTTGATAGTTGATCTTTTTCTGGAACAGTAAGATGAATAGTTATGAGTGATTGAAATATGATTTTCATTAAGTATTTGATTTTTCAAAATAGTAATATGTTTTTAGTTTTCTTTTTCGACTCATTTTTCGACTCAACATCTTGTTTTTCTAATCAATCTTCTTCAATTTCATAAACAACTCATTAGAAGTAGTTTGTACCTCTTCATAAGTAAACTCAATGTAGAAACCAAAATTTGACTCCATTTTGATCATCAAAAGCCAAATGAAATATTCCTTAATGATGATCTACATTTATTCATTAACATCTCATTTGTTTAAGATTCTAAAGGAAATTTAGAGAAAAAAACTTGCAACATTAAGATCATGAAAAATATCAAGCAAAGACAAAAAATTATGCGGTTGCATAAAACAAGTTCATGCAATCACATGTTGCCATTGCATGATTTCAAAAGTATATATGTAAGTACACAACCTAGAAGCCCTGTATGTGTGCTCCCTTCTAGTGGTTGCATAACCTTATCATGTGACTAGATGACCTAAACAACTCGCACAAAAATATAGATTTTTCCATCTCATTGGTTAGATGTATCCCTCACAATGCTATATAAATGGCCATCCAAGAGCAAAGACAAGTAATGCTTTTGACAAGGTTACTTCATTCTTAAAAATCTGTCTAAGTTTTCCACAGCCCTTAGAAGGTTAAGAAAACTATTTTAGAGGATGAAAGAGTGATATACTTTGTCATACTACCCTGAAGGGAGTCTTAATTCAAATTTTCTCAAAGGAGAGTCTTGTCTAAAGTAAATCTTGTAGCTAGGGTTTTTCTACATTGGTTTTCTAATATTCGAGTCTTCTTATTCCTTTGCCTAGTTAGATATAATTTCTCATCTTTTCTTCATTTAGTTTCTTTAATACTTTCTTGCATTTAGAATAGCATAGCATGTAGAATAGGTACTTAAAAATTCTTTTTTGGGATCTAGAGTAGGTTTCCTACTTTGTAATATAATTTCTCAAGTAGAGTAGAAACTTTCTCTAGAGGAGATGGTCTATTATCCCTCCTTCCCAAGGACACCCTTTAGCTTGGATGAAGGTTCTCCTCACTTCTATAGTAAGAGAGAGTCTCTCAACATAGTGCATGGGAGGGTCATTTCTTTGATACAATAGTTTAATCATCCTAGTTATTACCCATGTAATGGAATTTTTCTACTCTCATAGTAGGAGGGACTCCTTCTAGGGCTATATGATTTAAGAGTATTTCCTTAGTTTTGCATTACAACATGTTTCAATGTCAAAAATATTTTGTTGCATACATTCTAGGATGGGAAGCAGGAAGAGGTAGTTTAACCATCTTTATCTCTCTTAGATCCAACACATTTAATAGAGACTAGTTTATGGATTAGGTGGGGTTCGTGCCTAACACCTTCCAACTCTATTCTCAAGCTACAAACTTGATTTCTAGATGCGTGGGTCCTAAAGCCTTTTCTCTATGTGGATACTCTAAGTTTATCAAGAAAGCGCAAACCACATTGACCCATCCGAATCCCTATAATCACAAGAAGACGTGATAAATAAATAAGAGACCCATGGCATTCAAGGAAGGACCCCACTCCCTCCTCTATGTTATGGGCGCCCATAGTCTTGTACCTCAGATGATATATACATAATTATTATAATTAATGTGTTTAGGAATTTCATTTTCAAACCTTCAAATCACTTAATTTATCATTAATTATTGTTTACATTGCACTTTGCATGATTGGTGTTAAATGGAGGAATCTATGCATTTTTTGATGATTTGAAGCCTAAAAGGAAGATAGTTTGTCATCCAAGTGACTCCTTAGATCTATCTTTCTAAATTTCTATATCTAGATGAGTGGTTGATTAAAGAAGATCAATGATGATCTAGGAGATGATAGCCTTAAATGGTCAAGATCTATGCCTTGTGATTAAGGAAAGACCAAGCGAAGGTCTCTAAATATAACAAGTAAAAAATACACCTTCTAAGGTTGACTTGATCAATGGGACAAAGATTCTTAGCCTTTTATTTAAGAAAGTCTTAGCTAGGGCATCTTACTTAATTGGAAAGAAAGTGCATATTTAAGGGATGGTTGGGTGTTTCTATTTTGGAGAAAATATTATTTTTAGAAAGTGGGAAGACTTGGTTCACTTAAGGAAATGTTTACATTTTGAAAAGTGAGAGCACTCTTGGTTGGCTAATCTTAATAGTAGTGTACACATGAGATATGTTACATTTTGAAGTGGTGGAGACGTGTTTTCAAGTCAAAGAGAAATAAGGGTTTCTAAATGTGGTGGGTTCAATGATTTTAGGTGGAGCTAAAATGTGTTGTTTTATTGGAGATTACATGAGACATGTTTCCAAATGCATGAAGAGTTACTTAGGAAGACGCTTACTCAAGAAGAGTTGAATAATGTCTCCTAAAGTGGATATTGTTTGATAAAGCAACATGGTTTCCAACTATATTGGATGGCTTGTCAAAAACGCTGCTAGGGCTGCTTGAGATTTTTTATTTTATTTTTCCAAGAGAGAGATTAAGAAGCTGGTCAAATAAAGTTGCTACTATGGCTGCGTAATAGATTTATAAGGTCATTTTTAAAAGAGTGGAAAGAACATGACATACAGTCAAGTAGGCTGCTGGTTTCAATAGTTTTGGAAAGGAGTATGATATGTGTTGGTGTGACACCCCATGTTTTTTGTTTTTCTCTCAATATAATAACAATTTACAAAAATAGTCAAGATCCTTGTTTTAAAACTTTGATTTTTAAAATGACCAAAACATAACTTAAACGGAAGCATTTCTTTGAAAAATTCGGGGAGTCATACAACCACAAAACTATGGATTTAACGATGAAATGAAATACCATTTCTACTAAAAATGCAACAAAGTTTCCTCTGTATTTTAGACCATTGCACATGACCAGTGCAATACAAAACCACTTGATAAATAATATATAAGACATATCATATGGTAGACTTAGTCTCCACACCCATCCACAACCAAATGCTATTTTCAATAAAATATACTCCAACAGTGGATAAGAAAATATAGTCACGACAAAATACCTAGGGTCCCTCCATACAGCCATCACATCGAACATGAAATCATATTCTTACATCTAGGTCAAAGTGAGGTCTTGAACAAACCTTGTTATCTCTAAACATCCTCAATGCTTCATTGGAAAGCTTCCATCACTTTTACCTACTCTATCAGTGCGTCAACCTGTAGTCACTTTCCGTATCTAAGGCATTTCAAACAAAGCAATGCCTCAGCAAGCTATGCTTATGTAGGTGATTTACATTCAATTTACCAAAAATGATATAAAATCACATGTCGTAAGATATCAAGATCTTGGAAATTCCCGTAAGAACATATATGCACGAAACATCATAATCCACAAAGAATAGTACATGTAGTCCATGATATATACAAAGGGTATCAATCCTGGGCATCATGACATGCATAACATGAGAAAATATGTAATTAGATGTATGTCAAAGCAATGAAAATCGGTATTCATAGAACATCCTGAATGCATGTTAAAGCCAACAAAATATCGGATATGGTCTAGCCTTATGAGTGTCTCGAATACACTCACGACAATGTGGGGTCAACTCTCAGTACTTTCTGCTTTCACCCTTATGGGCACTCAGGCACTCATAGAAAGATACGTTCCAATCCTGCTTTCACCAAATCACCCCCACGAGGCACTCAAGCACTCACCGGAAGATGCGTTTCATTCCCACTTTCACCCTTTCACCCACAATGGGGCACTGAGGCACTCAGGAACTCGAGGGTTGGGGGGGATGCATCCCATCACAAGCTCAATAGTCTCAATCAACAAGGCATAGAAACTCCCATGTGTCAAAAATCTCAATAGCCAAGTCAATGTAACTGAAATATACTAAAACCAGTGCATAAAACACTCATAAGAGAAGTAGCAAGCATATCAGCAATATATGCTGAAAATGATCTCATGCAACATGGTAGGCCATAAAACCTATATGCCTTAAGGTTTCAATGACTAAGTTATGATTTAAGAAATCATTGAAAATCACAAATTTAATCACCTACCTCTATACGCGGTACTCCAATCAAACACGTAAGCTTTATCAAGTCTTATGCCCCGACGTACATGTCACACCATAAGTCATCATTGATTGTTAATCCTCTCATTTTCATCATGACCCATAAAATTTCTATTTCATTTAATGATTGACATGTATCTTTATGATCACATGTCGATCTGACGGTCAGATCACTCTTTGATTAGCACATCCTAAGGTAGTAGCTTAAATCAACCGTCAAGATCATTTTTTCTTGACAATTCAATGACATCTGCCCTTCTAATCTCCTAGATCATTTCATGTTTGATGTATACAAACAAGGTCTAAGGCTTGATCATACATTGATTGGCTTGATCTAAGTCATCTAATAGTATTTAGTGGTTTAACTATTTAAAAGTTGGTCCAAACTAGGTTTTTATCTTAAATTTAGGCTTGCGTCATCGAGACAATCACAACGCCTCTTTCGGATCGTGATTTGGTCCTTTGTAGCACCTCGAATCACATTTTTTGTGAATGGACGGTAAAAAAAAACCTAAAAATAAGAAAAAGAACCCGCCGCACGTGGTGCTATTGTTGTGCTGCACGTTGCACTATGGTCGTACTGCATGTTGCGCATGTGTTTGCTGCCTGATGTAGCCTGTCAAGTTGTCGTCGATCGCCATTGCTGAGGACAATGACTGGACTGATTCGCTATTGCCGGAGATGACCGTAGGAATCCGATCGCTGGCAACCCTCAAGTGTTCAAATCTTACAATTTTTACACCATTTTGTTCAGTTTTTCATGTACGTTTCATTTTCAAACTCCATTTCAACAAATTCCTTCATTATCTACAATTTTAAAATAATTTTTACTGCATTCCTAAAAATCCTTGTCTTATTATTTTCTTAGTTTTTTTGGCGTCTCTAGCCTTCCGATCACCATGAAAAGTCATGGGTTTGTTCATTGTATTATCATGCACAAGATAAATGGTTCAAATCATCTAACACCGTTTCATAGGATTAGTTTAAAAAGATCAATAACTTTTAAAACTTATCGAAAAACGGCGCCGTTTTTCAATGTTAAAAGAAGACTAACTTCCAAAAAAAAATGTTGGAAAGGATAGGGGAAAAGAGGGAATAGTCCTACCTCAGTCCAGCAAGTTGGAGGGGGGAAGAGATCTGTCGTGTGCGTGCGGCGTTGCAGTCGCCGATGATAGCTGTCGCTGGTGGTACACAAAACGACAGGTCGCAGGAAACGAGATAAGGGATGTGCATTTACGATCATCATCCTGCCTCTTAAATGCATGTCCCATCATGAATATCTTCCAGGCTCCAGTTGTGAAATGATTGTTCTGCCCCTCCAGATAATTTCAATTAAATGTAAAAAATTAAAATAATTAGTCATTTTTACTCTGATCTCTGATTTTAGCATTCTTAGTGGTGTTGGATTCCATTTTCTGAGTACATTCCAATTATTGAGGTTTTAACTCATGATTAAATTTCTAAAATTCTCAATTTCACAATTACCTCAATTTTTGCAAAATTTCAAAATTCCACAATTTATGCATTTTTAGAATTTAGAAAAATAGCAAATATTATAGTTGGTCACTTATACAGATAAGTAGTGGGGTCTCTAATTGGTGAAGTTTGGTTTCTTGTTGGGAAGCATTTTATAAAAAGAGGACATTCTAGGTTTTAAACAAAGGAAGTTAGCTGCTGAACTATTGGTTTTCTAGGTAGTGGAGAAACACATTTGGCTTTTCATAGAAACTAGATGTGTTTTCCTTTGGTTTTTTCCTTTGGTTTGGTCTAGTTTTCAAGGTTGACACCAAGGAACCATAAAGGAGCAAGAGAGCTCAATGTTCTTTTTCTTAGAAGCTATTATGCTATTGGTAATTCTCTTCCATGGTTAGTGACACACCAAGAAAAAAGGAAGCTCTTGTCTTGGTTTCGTGGGGAGTAGTTTCTAATGTTCTACAACATGATGGGTGACAAATCAAGGGGAGATCCTAGGCAATCAATCCAATCCAATCCAAGGAAGGTTTTGTTTTCTCAGTGCTTTCCTTATACTTTCATTAATTCCCTATAATATTTAAAGTTTAAATTCAATAATGTTTCGTGTTTTAACTCTAGTTTAGTTTAGGATTAATAAAAAAGTTCTACTTTATGTGTGTTTTTATAGTTTATTTCCTGCAATTGCACATTTAATCCATATGGAGAATATAGTACTAAAATAAAGCACCAAATTAATCTAAACTAATGATCCAAAAACTATAGTCAATTGACAAGAGAAGAATGTGATAATGGTCTTAAACATAGATGAGACGAAATATGATTTTTAACTAAAATTAAATAGTTAGGATTAAAGTTCATCTAACTAAAATTAGTCCCACCACTTACTTTTTCCTTATATAAATCAAGAATTGAATTGAAATTACTTTCTTAGAAAATGATTTCTTTGAAAACATGGTTTTTTAGTTGTTAAACTTTAAAAGCTACTTGGATTATTAAATTCTAATCATTTTGTGTAAAGCTTAACTATATAAGATCAAAGAATAATTCTAAGCATCTACTATGGAAAGTAATGACATAAAATCAAAGAAATATACTAAGGATAAATCTATCTTTTCCAACTTGAAATCAATTTTGAAATGGACATTTTAAGAACAATTCAAAATTATAAATTGATAAGTAGGGTTTCTAATTAAACGATAGGATCACTCTAATCCCAGGCAAATGAAAACTAGCACAACATGTTAATAAATCTAAGCATAAAATTATTCAAATCTATCATGCTAAAACAATGTAATTTAAAATTTTTAAACTCACCCAAAAATTTAAGAGAATGAACCATGTAAACTTATACTAAAATAGTTCTAAAGTATAATTAAAAAATAGAGAAAAAATCCCAAAAAGTTTGAAAATTCAGCATAAAAATAACATGAATGAAAGTGAAAAACATACATCAACTTAACTAAGATTATCAGGTATTCTAGCAGTCCATAAAATTGATAAAATTAGTCATAAAATTTCTAGAAAACAATACCTAATCCTAGGCTAGAATTGAAGTAGAATTGAAGCAAACAAAGTTCTAAACTATGCTAAATTGAAACATTAAAAACTATTCGAAAAACTTGAACATAAATCACCATAAATTTCTAAAGCATAAAACATGAATAAAGAATAACTAAATATTATGAAATAAAATTTTGTTAGCTCCCATTCTTTCTATTACAATGGCATGAAAAACTAAAAGAAAAATAACATGGAACTTCCCCAGTTTCATGTAGATCCAGAGCTGCCTATTCCCCAAATCCAAGCATCCAAGCAAAGAGCAAATTCCAAGAAGGAATCTTAAGAGTGAAGCAGCAAGATAGATATGCCTAGTAGCTTATTGCCAACATGCCTAATAGCAGTAAATCAACCAAGCAACTTGCTCCAAAATGTGTCTTCAAGCTACAAGAAAGATGTCCAAAAGAACCCAGCCTATAGAAAGGAAGAGAGAAATGTCACCATTAACCCCAAAAACTAGAAAGATGTCTCCCCAGCTATCAAAATCTGTTATGACTCACCACCACATGCCCCTTGCTTAAGATGTCAAACTAGCAAATCCCCAATAAAAATCCCTACACTAGATATCTCTCCTATACATATTCAACACTTTCCAATCAAAGAAATTGTTCCACTTGCTATCCTACTTTCCTTGTTTATAGAAATAAGTTTCCAGCATGTCTTTCCAAAAGTTTCCCTAGGTAAGACATGTTTCTATGTAGCCATCCTTCTATGCTATGTAAGACATCTAAGAATCCATGCACTTTCCACAATGTCTAACATGCCTCT
Organism: Warburgia ugandensis; assembly: GCA_035236585.1. Lineage (NCBI taxonomy): Eukaryota > Viridiplantae > Streptophyta > Magnoliopsida > Canellales > Canellaceae > Warburgia > Warburgia ugandensis. The sequence continues at coordinate 57,430,826 of CP141133.1, forward strand.
TGGGTTATAACATGCTAGAACTCCCATCTATATTTTTCATTGGCTGCCCTATTATAAAATGACATAAAAAAAATAACTTCTTACTATAAGCCAAGATTCCTTCCCAAACTGTTGGAAACTCCCCCACTTTCTAAATAACACCTCTCAATGTCCCTTTAAAGACTGGCCCCTTCTTATGCCATGTTATTACTATTCCTCTATAGAGGCATCCTCTTCCCTTAAAAAAAATAACACATTCTAAACATGTCTAGAACTTCCTATTATGCATCCCTTTCATTCTTTCCAAAATAATAACATTCGAACCTTCTCAGTATAACATATTATATCCCCTATTCAAGATGTCTTTTTCTCTACCATCCCAACCTTGTAATGACATTTAAATCTTACACTTTCTAAATTTCTATCCCATGTGACATCCATGATGAAACACATTTTCTTCATGAGGTTTCTAATTGCACAGGTCTCTATATTCAAACAATGGGTAAGACAATGGAATTTTGTTGTGAGCTTGCATGGCTTCAAGTGTAAGCCTTGTAAAGTGGTGGAATGCATGTATGGAAATTCTAAACACACTAAAATTGATACAAACACCTATTCTTCACTTGGACAATGTTGAAACATAGGCCTCTACTTCTTGAATTGATTTGGGTTGTCCAAATTAATCTTGGTTTCATCTAATTTTCCATTTTTGTCTAAACTTGATTGGCGTTCCAAAAGGTTGACTGGCATGATCAAACCATTAATCATCTTATTGGCTTCAGATTTACAAACTACAAAATAAGAAAATAAAAAAAAATTCCTATTTTGTATTATTTTAATGGCTTAACACATACTTACTCTGGATACTTATCTGCCTTGAAACTATATCAAATCATGCTTAGATGACAAAGAAGTGTTTTATGAAAATGTATCCTTTAGACATGAAAAGATCAATCAAATGCACAAAGAGAATGAAAAAGTTCTGGTCTTTTGGTATAAAAGTGGACAATCTACACATCCCACAACTTCCATTTTGCTATTCTTATGCAAAACATGCAAAAACTATTTGTTGAAAATCGATAAAAATTGTCCTTTCTATAAGTACTAATGGTTGCATTTTAGCATATGCAACAAACCTTTAAACCCCTAGTGGATGAGTTCATCCTTGTAAGAGTTTGTCGTAAATTTACTAGTAAAATTCAAGAAGAAGATCAACTACTAAATTTTTATCTAAGAATATTCTTCTTTAATCTATCTACCTGCTTTACCATATTAATAGAAATAAATGAAAATTTTCAAGACCCTACTGATAGGCTTAGATCTCAGGTTTTAGTGTGTGTATAATATATATATATATATATATAATATCTTGGCTTCTAAGTAGACTACAACACTTAAACTCTACATGAAATATGTTTAGACCTCAATTCCCAATATTAAACATACACTTAAAATTGAAACTCTCAGAAAAGGATAAAATATATCGGCATTGTCATCATTATCAAAGCCTTATCTCCATTAGGGGTTGGCTACATGAATCTTGTTCCTCCATTTTCCTCTCTCAAGGGCCTCGTTTAGTCCAAAAAAGTTTAAATATTTTCTCATCACTTCTATCCATGTCCTTTTGGGTCCCCTTGACCTTTTAGAGCCTTCAATTTAGATAAACTTACTCCTTCCAGTTGGTGCTTTTTTAAGTCTCCGTTGGACATATCCAAACCATCTAAGTCTATCCTTCCTCATCTTGTTAGCTATTGTTGCTACTCCTATGTTTCCTCTAATATTTTCATTTCTAATTCTATTCTTTGTTGTCTTGTCACTCATGCATCTCAACAACCTCATTTCGGTTAAGCTTATCCTATGTACATGTTGTTCCTTAAATGGCCAATACACATGATTTGCTATAGAAGTTTTCTTTCACTTGCATGGCAACCACCAATCTCACAAAACTCCCAGTCCATTGCTTGCTAAAATTGCATTATATATATATATATATATATATACTGTCTTAGTTTTTCTAATTTTAAAAACTTTAGACTCTATAGTGTCTCTCCACAGCCCTCCCTTGTCTTATCGATCAAAATTATGTCATCTACAAATAACATGCACCGTATAGTCTCCTCATGTAGGTGTTTTTATAAATTCATCCATAACCAACATAAAAGCTTACTAGATCAATGCCAACCCATGATGCAATCCTACAGTGATAGGAAAATCACTTGTCTCTTTGCCAGTAGTCCTAACATTTGTAACTTTTCCCTCATAAATATCCTTAATTGTCTATATACTCATGTGAAACCCCTTTCTCACCCAACACCCACCATATTAACTTTCTAAGGATCCCATTATAAACTTTTTCTAAGTCATAAAGACTATATGAAGGTCCTTCCTCCTCTCCCTTTACTTCTTATTCAATTGTGTAAGTAGCAAAATAGCCTCCATTATAGAACTCTAAGCATGAAACCAAACTGGTTTTCCAATATGCTCGTCTCATGGCATAACCTCTTCCTAAGCATTCTTTCCCAAAGTTTCATAGTGTGGCTCATAAGTTTGATCCCATGATAATTAGTGCAACTCTATAGTCTCATTTATTCATATAAATTAGTGCAGTATAGCTTTTCCTCAATTCATCTAGCATTTCTTATTATTATATAATCTTGTTAAACATCTTTGTTAGTCAAACTACTCCTGTATCATCCATATACTTTCAAATATCTATTGTTATACCATTGGACCAAGGGCCTTTCCTTATTGCATCTTTTCAAAGCCTCTTTCACTTTAGGTATCCTAATCCTATGGTCATATCTATATAGTTCAATGTCATCTTAGTTTATAGCTTTTTCAATATTTATATTCTTAGGACATTTTTCATTTAGTAATTTTTTAAAGTAACTCTCACACCTTTCATTGATCTCGTCATCTTTGTTTAGTATCTTTAGTCGTCACTTTTAATGCATTTATCATGATCTAAGTCTTTCCTATTCTGTTCCCTTATTTTTGCAAGTTTGAACACATCTTTCTCACCTTCTCTTGACCCTAATCTATTATAGAGATCATCATATGCCTTGACTTTAGCCTCACTCACTACTCTTTTAACAACAATTTTCGCAATCTTATATTGGTCAAAGTTTTTTGTATTTCTAGTCCTCTACCAACATACTCATTTCTCTTTAATAATTTTTTGCACTTTTTCACTCCACCACCAAGTTCCCATTGCCAATCACCTTTTACCTTTAGATACTCCTAAACCATCTTTTTCCACTTTCTTAATGGACTTAGTCATATCAATCCATATAGTGTTTACTTCTATTTCATTGTTCCACTTTCCTTGTGCCATCAACTTGTTTTAGAATGATGTTATCTTCTCTCCTTTTAAGTTTCACCACTTAGTTTTTTGACATCTATTAAGTTCGTTTCTTTTCATCCATCTTTTAACATAAATATCCATAACCATTAACCTATGCTATGTGGTTGAAATTCATCAGGCATCACCTTGCAATCCTTACACATTGATCTTTTGGTATTCCAAAGTAAAAGAAATATGTTTAGCTTTTATATGATCTGTTTTTAAAGGTTCGCAAGTGTTCATCCCTCTTTTTAAAGTATGTGCTTGCTAGAGCTAGGTTATATGCTAAAATAAAATCAAGGGTAGCTTCTCGCCATATCTTCCTAGAGCTGTCTCTTGATTCTATCTTCTAACCCTACAAGTGGAGTGTATGCACTTATAACATTTATGATTGATATGTATAAAATTGTCACATAGCATACCTCTGTATTTAATAGGTTTTAACTCTTATTTTATCATAAAGATGACTAATTAGGGTTATTTTGCATTTTATAGGATTTTTTGGCATTCCAAAACCTAAAACATGGAGTCCAAGAGTTCATAATGCTAAGAGGGTGTCATTAGTATTTTTAGCATTGTCAGAAAACATAGTAGAACCATTGAACCCTATCCAAGAAAAAGAGGCTATAAATACTAAAATATAGGGTGGTAGAACTTCCATGCATTCATTCTACCACCTTTGGGGAGCTTCTAAGTGAATCTTGAAAGCCACACATGTCAAATGAATGCGAACCATGTATATTTGTATCATGAATTTTCAATACAAAGTTGGTGCATCCCACTTAATTCCATGTGAAATACATGAAGGGGTTAGTATGATTGGTGGAGAAAAATAAGGAAGTAAGGAGAGAGACAATAAAGTATAAATCAAGAGCCAATTTTTATCTAGAATTTTAAGAAACAGCTGCTAAGATCAATTAACATCAACCAAGGAGAAGCCATTTGAATTTGGATTAACCAATGGGATGAAGCTACATATGAGAGATAAGACAGAACCATGGTTAGTGGAGATATTTTCAGTGGGCTACCCACCATTTTTCAAAGAGGAGAAAACTTATTCTCCCAAAAAAATAAAACATTTTTTCACTTAAATGTAATTGGTCAGAGATAAAACTCGTTGGCTGATGACAAAATAAAGGAGGCCAATCAGTTTAGATAAGAAAATCTCAATGAAATCCTAGCCGTTCATCTTAGGGCATGTTGATCTGTCTGATGAGAAGAAAAGAGGCATTAAGCTACATCCTATTGGTGGGAAACTTCAAAGCGATGTCTACCATTCATCCTAGGGCTCAAGCATGATCAAAGTAGGAGAAAAAGAGCACACAGGTATGAAAACTTAGCCACCATGCTCTTGTTAAAAAGTCAAATCAAAACGCTAAGTAGGAAAGATCTCCATGAAATATCTCCACCACCTATTTCAATCGAGTGGCATACATTTACCTCTACATTGTATGTTTTAATTTACTCACAAGTGCATGAATCTATTGTATTAGATGCATTCAAGTGAGGTCAATCCCACGAAGAAGCTCATAGCATTGTGTTGGAGGGACTTGTATTTAAACTTTTTAACCTAGCCAAAGAAAGTTTATTTTTGTTCTAAACTAAGGAGTGATTTAACATATAAAAAATGACATAAATTAAAAACATGAAATATAGAAACATGCTAAAGAAAACAAGGTAAACTTAGAAACTTTCCTAAAAATACACTTTCTAATAATAGAAATTTCCTAAATTTTCAACTAGAAGTTTTTTAAAAATTGAAATTAAAAACTTCCTAAAACTATTCTAGAATGTAACTAAACTTAAGCAATGATCAAATGAACTTAAGCATGATCTCAACTAAAACGCGAAACTAGAACAAAGTGGTGCATATTGGCTAATGAATTGTGCACATGAACTCTAACCTAAAATAGTGCATGGAAGCTAAGATAATATGTAGTGATTGGAACAAGAAGTGTGCATATAGGAACATGGATGAAAGGAGGCATGGTTTGCATGACCTAATGATGGAAATAATGCATGAAGCATGGTGTAATGTTTGTAGTTCCTAAGTCTAAAACAAATCTAGAATGAATGTAATAACTAGAGCAGAATGCATGGGCCTAAGAATACCACAAAGCATGAATGGAACATGAATTAAGAGAGGAATAAAAATGAAATGAGCAATTAATTCAATGAAACACAAGTAAAGGCCATGCACATGTCCCATGGGATGTGCATATGGTTCTTAAATGTGATGCACATGCAACTAGAGTGATACTAATCTATGATGGAATGCATGGGAGATAGGAAGCAAGCATGCATTGAAGACTGAATATAGAGAATGTGAATCATGACCACAAAATCAAGTAAACCATTCATGGACATTGCATATCATCCAAAACAATAACATGAAACAATTTTTATTTACTTGGCTGGAAAATGGCTACAAGTATGATGAGCACACTATAAGGAATGTGCACATCATTCGAAGATCAAAATACAACCAATCCTATGTAATCCAACATTCCAATCCTAAGCTAGCATGCATGTGAACCCAAAGAATAGCCAATGAAAAGGGTGAAAAGAAGAGAGTGACAATAATGGAATCAAGGAATCTAAAGTGCTGAAATAACTTGATCTAATGATCACTAAATCTTGGTTATCACTACAAGAGATTAATGATCCTTAGGAACAAGTATCTAGGACTGAAATCAACAATACAAATAGCAAGTATGGCAAGGATCTTAAAGCAAGAGGAAAACATAACAACTAAGGGACAAAACAAACAACCATTAATGGAATAAGAAAAGGAATCTAACCTGGAAATTACAAGTGTAAAATCAAAGGAAGGGATGAAGAATGAGGCATGAACTTCAGAAGGAAGAGAGTTGCTACCCAAGGAGAAATCATTGAAGAGTTTAAAGAGCAAGTAAGATGGGTAAGGCCTCCTCTTTTGGAGTAGGTGTTCCTCTCTTCTTCAAATTATATTGTAACAAACTCTTTTTGGGGCATATATAGTTTTTTGTTGAGATTTTATTGGGTGAGCTATGGGAAAAGTAAGGTGGGGATGAGATTAGAAAAAGAGTGAAAGATTAGGATGAAAAGATATGATGGCTATCTAACCTACTTTTTAGGGTGGGGCTTCTCCACCTCTCTCCCATGCATGGAAAACCCAAAGGGATGGGTGATGTGGTAGGTGATATGGAAGAGGTAAAAGGGAGGAAAAGAAGGATGGAAAGATAAATAGAGAGGGAGACTAGAAGGTGAGTATAGATGGCAAGGAGAGATTGGCCACCTAGGACAACTAAGAGGAGGGAGGAGTGGAAGGAGGCTCCTATTTGTAGGATCTAGGCATGATGCTCCTTCCTTTAAGGTTTTTCATGTGGAAAAGAAGTAAAGGAGGGAGTTAAGTGGAAGTGGGGATGTGCCATTATTGATAGGACCAACGAATGATGGTAGACGCCATTTTATTAGGAAGGAGGTATCTCCCACATTGGAATCATAGAGAGTGAAAGAGATAGGGAGAGAGAGATGGGAAAGAGAAAAACAATGGGAAGGAAAGAGAAATTATAGAATGTTTTCCTATTGGACCACATGTGTGTGTTATGATAATCTCCTTCTAATTCTTGCTAATTATCTCTTGAAAATCTTATTGTGGTGTGGATAATTGCTTGTAATTCTTCCTCCAATCATGACACTCCATGTATATGGCTCATTTGGCTTAGTGAGTCACTTCAATGGCTCAATCTTGATGGTTTAAATGGTTAATTCCCTTGGCTTGGCTTGTATGCTTAGAATCATGGGGCACTTAGCTTGTCACCTTCTAGCCTGGCTTGTACATGGCTAGGTGGCTTCTATGGCTCCTATACAAAGGTGGTGAAAAATGCATGGCTTGTGCACGAGCCCATCATAGTCACCTTTGGCTATTACAATTGCTTGCTTAGATCCATCATCTTGCCTTACCATGATTTTGACCCTTGTTGGAACTTAAAATTGGCAAAATGTAGGTCGGGGACCTCTAATTTGTCTTGATCCTCAGTCATTATTTTCATAGATCTCAGCCATTTGATCATCATCTTGATTCCTACAAAGGTCAAAAACTCTAAAAAAATTCTAAAAAAATGTTATTATTTACATACTTACTCTGTATTAGCCTCTGAGCATACAAAATATCAAACTTAAGAGTCATTAGGTCAAAAAATATATTTGTTATAAATTATATAAAAAAAAACCTAGAATTGAGACTATATTTTATAATACATGAGCAACTAATTGGGCACTTTTATGTAAAACTGAACACTCATCACTCCCCCCAATCAGCAATTTGCTAGTCTCGAGCAAAACATGTGAAAAATTATTTTACAAAATTGATACAAATTGAACTTTCGTACGTACTCACAATTGCATTTAGCACATGCAATGAGCCTTTAAACCCCTATGTTACCCTTAGTGGACATGTTAAGCCTTGAAAGGGTTTGTAATGAATATACCCACAAAATTCAATAACGATAAGTTCCTTCATTTTGTCTCAGGAAATCTCATCCATTAGCACTGTACAAACTTTACCAACTTAATAAAAATGAATGAAGAATTCTACAATTTACTTGCATATCCAAGTTATTTTATTCCAATTATATCTCAGAGTGTAGTGTGTGTAGATGCTACATAAGTATGGACATTTAAACAATAATGCCTAGGTGTTTTGACCTCATATTCTCACTTATATATATATATATATATATTAAAAAATAAAGCTCTCAAAAAAGGGTCAAACACTTTTCTCTCTCTATGTGACCTAATCTAATAAGATTAATGGTTCACATAATCTATTAAAGACTAGTAGAAATATTTCACCTCAATGCTTTAATATTTATATCCTCATTAAGACCATTTTCCACCTTAGATCAACATGTCTTTAGATGGGACAAAACATAGGCTTGGGCTAAGTCCTAAAAAGAAGGGCATAGGGATTCAAAGTACAAATCTAAGCAGAGGTCTTCTATTGATTTTTTGGAAAACTTTTCTATGACCATACTGAAGTGAATATCTTGTCTGTATTTTTCCTTTCTCTTTCTTCAACTTTTCTTTTCTTGGTCTTTATTCTTTCAAGAAAGAATAATTTATTATGTATTATATATATATATATTTTTTCTTCTTTGACTTTGTCCTTTTCCAAAACTTTTCTACTCATTTTTGATAGATAGGTAATGGATAATTAATTTACTAGGTTTTAGGGTTGAAGGTAATAATAGTTTTGAAAAGAAAAGGCATATTAAGAGGTTCAAAGGGTCTAACCACTGGTAGAGTGTATTGGGTAGGCTTTGTCTTTGGGCTAAAACAAGGATGGCCTATATCAATTCCTAGGTTTCTTACCACTCATTAGATTTAATAAATTTTCAAGGAATAAAGCTATTATTCCTATTTATTCTTAGTATCTGACCACAACAAAGACACTAGGATCCTTCTGAAATTATTGTACACTGAAGAAAATATAGATTTATTTATAACAGAAAAAAATAATATAGTCTCTAAAGCTCACATGGTTATAGGTCTTCACAGACGTCCTCAAGGTTTCTAAGTCAAAAGTACCTTTCAGTCTAGACTATGCACTATGTGTAATATATTCCAAGACTTAACTTTTATAAAATACTTTTGGACATGAATAAAATGCAACATTGAACATATGCATTTTTATTAAGAGGCTAAAGTAGCAAAAGTACTAAAATTCAAGAAAACCAATTCTCATTACAGTAAAGGAACTTTGACCCTAAAACCTTTGAAAAACTAAAAAAAAAAAAAAAATTCTAAAATACAAGAAAACTAAGAAAACTCTATGTATATCTACACCCCCCAACCTAAACCAAACATTGTCCCCAATGTTTTGAAATGTAGGACACTACGTGATTAAAGAGTGATGCAGAGGACATAGATATTAAAATTTCCTGGGTTGCCTCCTAGTGAGGACTAAGTGTTGTGAGTTTAAGTTAAAAATCACAAACACACAAATTGGTATAGTAATTCATGTGATAGAGGTCAATCCCATGAAGAATCATATGATTGTGTACTTAGTGGTCCTTTCTTAAATTATTTACCCTAGCAAAAGGAAGAAGGTTTTAACCTAAACTAATGATGGAAACTAAAAATGCATGGGATTATAAACTTTCTATAGTTAACAGCTTCTAAAAATAAATTTTTCCTAAAACTATAATTAGAAACTTCCTTAAAAACTGAAATTAGAAGTTCCTAAGGCTTTTCTAACATGAAATAAAATTAACAATGACCAACCAACCCTAACATACCCAAAACTAAACATGCAACAAAAGTGTATGGATGCATGGTGATGTGAATGATCTAACCATGGAAAATAAAGTAAACCATATGAATTGAATATGCAAGCATGTAGAAATTAAAATGCACCCTAGACTGACATGAAATTTATGAATTAAATCAACTAATGTAGGAAACTTAGACTAAACAAGTCAACATCAAGACCATGTGCATGCCCCATGGGTGGTGCACATGGTTCAAGATGCATGCTTCGTGTGGTAATTAAAGATAGCCTTGATGTAAATTGAAATACATGGAATCTAAGCATTAAAATAACTTCTAAACAGTCAAGGAAAACTAAATTTCAAGAATCTAAAAGAACTATAACAGTGATAAACTAATGTAAATTATAAACTTTCATTGATTGAAGTGGAAAAGATTACAAGTAGGGAGCAAGAGTGGTGTGCATACCCCATTGGGGTGTGCGCACCCTACTTTACATCCAAAATCATATCCGAAACTATGTTATTCATTCATCCTACACACAATCAATGGGAAATATGCATGAAAACCTAGAGGGATCTAAGGAAAAATAAGGAGAAACATTAGAAAAGAAAGCATAAACAAGAGAGCAAGATATGGCAAAGATCTTAAGAGAAAAAATGGGCAAGGACTTGATCTAAGAGCTAGACTCTCTTGGCTTTCACTACAAGAGAAGTGTAGCCCTTAGATTCAAGGATCTAAGGTACTAAAACAAGAGACAATTACTCAAGGAAATCAAAGAAACAAGCAAGGACAAAAACTGAATTAAAAAGGAATCGAAGTAAAGCAAATAAGAACAATGGACTGACCTGATATGAATTGCAAAACAAATAGGCAAACCCACAAAGAGTATGCATGGAATGCTAGAGAAAGATGGCTTCCAAGAATGGAAAAAGTTGTTCGTAGCTTTAGGAACGAGGGGTGGTGATGCCTCCTTCTTAAGAGGGTATAATAGTGTGCAAATATATTTTCTTTTAAGAACTTGACCATCACCCTGTGGCCAATGGTCTTACACAGTATGGCTTCTACCCACTTGGATACATAGTACACCCCCATAAGGATGCATAGGAATCCAAAGGAGTTAGTAAAAGGTCCCATAAAATCGATGTCCCAAGCATCAAAAGATGCAATAATAAGAATGGTGTTTAAGGGCATCATATTTCTTCTTCCTATACTCCCTAACCTTTGGAATCTAACACATGCTATGTAGTCAGCATGTGAACCCCTAAAAATGGTGGGCCAATAAAAACCACACTACAAAATCTTTGCATCTATCTTTCCGGAACTAAAACAGCCACCGCATGCCCGGGGATGATAGAAGGAAGTTATTGCATTATATTCACTATCAGGTATGCATCTCCTAATGACATGATTAGGGTAGTACTTAAATAAGTACTAATTGTCCCAAGTAAATTGTCGAACCTTAGCAATAAATCTTTTTTTTATCTTGTTTAGTCCAATGACTAGGAATTTGACCTATAACAAGATAATTGACTATATCTCCATACTAAGGTAACTGGGAAATGTGCAATAGTTGCTCATGTGAAAAAGTTTTTGTTATAGGTAGCATTTTTACTAGTATTCTTCACCATTGGCCTAGATAAGTGGTCAGTTGCAACATTTTCAGAACCATTCTTATCTTGAATTCAAGATCAAATTCCTATAGTAGTAGTAACCATCATATTAGCCTAGATTCTGTATCCTTGTTAGAAAGGAGTTATTTTAGTGCGACATGGTTTGAGAATACTATAATCTTAGATCCTATCAAGTAAGATCTAAACTTATTTAGTGAAAATACAACCTCCAACAACTCTTTTTATGTAGTTGAATAGTTGACTTTGGCATCGTTGAGTGATTTAATAGCATAGTATTTCATGTGGGGAAGTTTATCAATACATTGCCCCAATGCAGCCCTGATTGCATAATATGAAGCATCACACATTACTTCAAATAGTGTACTCCAGTCATTAGCAAAGTTTAATGATGCCTCCTTTGTAAGTAAATTACATAGGGGCTTGGTAATTTTACTAAAATCTTTGATGAATCGTTGATAAAAACTAGCATGGCATAGAAAAGAGTCATTTTCTTTCACCATCCTAGGAGGAGGAAGGTTAGAGATTAAGTCCAGCTTGGACTTATACACCTTTATACCATTGTGTGATATTATATGGCCTAGAAGCCATTTTACAACATAAACTGACATTCCCTACAGTTCAACAATAAGTTTTTCTCTTGACACCTTGCAAGAACTAACTTTAAATAGTGTAGGAACTCATCAAATGACAAACTAAACACTGAGAAGTCATTTGTGAGTACCTTTAGAAATCTCTCCACCTTGTCCGAAAATATGCTTAACATACACCTTTGGAAAGTGGTTAGAGCATTGCAGAGTCTGAAAGTTATATGTCGGTAAGAAAAGGTCCTAAAAGGGTAGGTGAATGTAGTCTTCTTCTGATCTTTGGGAGCTATAGGAATCTAGTCATAGTGAACCACCTCAAAAGTAGTAATAACTAACACCTACTAACCTCTCAAACATTTGGTCAATGAAGGGAAGAGGAAAGTGATCTTCCCTTGTGATCGAGTTCAATTTTTGGTAATCAGTACAAACTCTTCACATGGTGGTCATGTGAGTCAGTACGAACTCATTGTCCTCATTTTTTATTACCATGACTCTGAATTTCTTGGGAACAACCTAAATTGGGCTGACACAAGTGTTGTGAGATATGGGGTATATAACACCAACATCTAACAGCTTAAGTACTTCATCTCGTACCATCTCCTTTACATGAGGACTTAGTTTTCATTGTGTTTCCTTGGATGGTTTGGAGTTCTCTTCTAGGTGGATCCTATGCATACACATAGCTGGACTAATCCCCTTAATATCTAGTATGGTCCACCTTGGAGCAGTCTTATGTTCTTTGAGAACATTAAGAAGTTTTCCTTCCTGTTGCTAGTCTAAATTTGAAGCTATAATGATAGGTAAGGATTCATTTGGTCTTAGGTAAGAGTATTGGAGGGACCAAGGAAGATGGTCAATTATATGATAAGGGCTTTAGGACCAGAGAATGTGGTTGCTTTATAGAAGGTAGAGGGACTGACTCTAATGGAGGGAGTGGCTCCACATGGGGTCCCCATTTGGAGGTATCTATGACTAGTGCTGCATTTAAGAGACTATTTACCTTTGCAATGGTTTTGTCTATACCCAGATCACAATTAAAGTGCATTAGACGTGCCTCCAGTGGATCTAAGATTGATAATGGTGGATTAGTATCTTCATTAGACCTTCAATGAAATTTACTTTATAGGAATCCTCTAACTCTAAGTATTGATGGTCGGTATTAAATATATTGAGCTTGACTTTCATATTATCTAAAGATAGGTTCACCACACCATTCCTACAATTTATGATGGCGATGGACATTACCAAGAATGGATGTCCAAGTATGATTGGAATTTGACTAATGGGGTTGGATATAGGTTGAGTATCCAGTATAAATAGTAAAACTAGTCCACCTGTATCAAAACATCCTCAACCATGCCACATGGTATCTTTACTAATCTATCTGCCAATTACAAAGTGGTGTTAGTTGGTTTGAGGTTATCGAGCTTTAGTTGCTCATGGATAGATTATGGCAATAGATTGACACTGACCCCTAAATTAAGTAGTGCCCTATCGATGATATGATCTTAAATGACACAAGAAATGGTAGGACAATCTAGGTCTTTATACTTTGGTGGGGTCTGGTGCTGGATTAAAGAGGTCACCTACTCAGTGAGGAAGGTTTTCTTTTGCATACTAAGCTTTCTCTTTCATGTGCAGACCTCTTTAAGGAACTTGGCATAAGCAGGAATATCTTTAATTGCATTGATAAATGGGATATTAATTTGCACATCCTTAAATACATCCATTAGCTCATTGAAATTTGTTCCTTCCTTAAATTGTTCAGTAACTAAGGAAATGGAGTTTTAGGCACATAGGGTGCTTCCACTATAAGTTCAGGAGGAGATATTTGTCTCTTCACTTTCTCTTGTGTTGTTACCAATTCCTTCTCCTCTATAGTTTCCTTTGTTAGCCCTACTTGATTATCAACCTAAGGTCACTCCTAAGGGTCGTTACTTTGCTTGCTCATGAGAATGGTGGCTCTTTGAACTAGACCCTATCTCAAATTGGCCTTTAGGGTTAAGGATTGGCTGACTAGGAAGCTATCCCTTTCCTGTATCTTGTAATGTAGTAGATAAATAGCTTATTTGCATTTCTATGTTGGCAACGGCTTTAGTATTGACAATTATTGAACCATTTATTTTCCTCACTTTGTCTCATCAGCAACTGTATATTGTCTTCAACTGATGGATTTTGTTGTTGTTGAGGTACCTAAAAAATGAGGGTTTGCAAGGGAATTGAGGCTCTAGGAAAGTTCATATGCAAGGGCTTTATAGATGAATTTCCCTGGTAATTGTTCATTATGACAAATTAGGATGTCAAGCCCATCCTAGATTGTAGGTCTCCACATATAGATTAGTGCTAGGTTTTCGATATGCATTCATTCACCTATTCCAAAAGATATTCATTGCAAACTTTATTGGATAGACTTTTTTTGGTTATATGGGCTGGGCTAGAAAAAATAGCACAAACCTCATGTGGAGGCTTAGAGGATGTAGTAGCAGCCATGAAGGTCTGAATCATATTTTCAAGTTTGCCCACTCTTCGACCCAAGGAATCAAAACTTGTCCATTATTTCAATCAATGAGTTGAGCTTGTAAAATATATCTATGTGCACTCCTATTTCATGCATACCTCCTACTAGGAAATATTAGCTAATGCTTAGAAAAATTCCCAGGCCTCTATCTCGTCTTTCATAGTAAGGGCTCCTCCAATTGTTGCATTGTCCTCTTCAATTTTGAGGTGTTAATGTCTCATATAAGTATTGGACTTGCTGCCATTTTTTTATTCCATGGTGGAGACACCTTTGTAGCAATTCATTCCACTATTCCTAGCATTCATAATGTTGTTCAGCATGTTTTTGTTGGAAGTTAATAATTTCCCTACGAAGGGCATTAATCTTATGAATGGGGAAAAATTTGTTAAAAAACGTCCTAGACAGGTCCCATGTGTTAATGGAACCAACCTCTAAAGAATTTAGCCATGACTTCGCTTTATCCTTTAGTGAGAATGAAAAGAACCTAAGATTAATCAGTCATCCAAAACATTTTGAAACTTATAAGTAGCACAAATATCAAGGAATTCCTTATTGTAGGTAGGGATCCTCTCTTTCTTGATCACGAAATATAGGAAATAACTAAATAACTCTAGGTTTTAGTTCAAAATGATCTACATTTGTGGGAGGTAATGCGATGCATGAAGAGGTATTAAGTTGGAGTGGCACAGAAATATCTAATTACCTTATGCTCAACTTTTTGTTGGTGGTTCAGCAATGGAGTTAGGAACTTGGTTTCTCACATCTTGCCCATGGGTGCACTTAATCTCTTGGTCTAATGGTACTAGCTTGACTTTTTGAGATCGACATCCCTACATGCGCTAAAATGAACCTAGCTAATTAATGCAACTTAATGATATGCTAAACTAAATTTGTTTGATGTGCAATCAATCCTAATGGTTTATTAAATGAGCTGATTTGATGATTTTCATTAATGTGCAGGGTGGTAACTTTTTATACCTAAATCTAGATAGCTCCTCCTTTATCCAGGCTCGACTATTGCTTGTCAGTTAGGTTATGCTTTATAGTAGTTAATATAATCCTCATGTTAGGAGACATTTAGACCTCAACCAGTGTCAATGGAAGGCATGGGAAAATCTCTTGGATTTTG
Organism: Warburgia ugandensis; assembly: GCA_035236585.1. Taxonomy (NCBI): domain Eukaryota; kingdom Viridiplantae; phylum Streptophyta; class Magnoliopsida; order Canellales; family Canellaceae; genus Warburgia; species Warburgia ugandensis. Next base: position 57,446,265 of record CP141133.1, read on the forward strand.
TATACCTACTATAACCACGACCCTCATAAGCTATTGGAGTGACACTAAATCTTTTCCTTCTAAAAGGTTCCTATGCCCTTGATACCCTAAGTCTCTTGCTACTTGATTATAAATTAATATTTCAAATATTGGGATAGCAAACATACAAGAAATTTGATTGATTTACCTAGGTGGGCCAAGGATCTAGTGATGAAATTATCTTATAACGGTTCTTGTGGGGCCCTTACTATCATTGTGATCCATTTCACCATAGAGCTTTTAAATGTGCAATGTAATACAAGAAAGCAAACTAATGCCTACTTATATGCAATCTAATAAAGGGTTAAACACTTCAACACACGAGACACTATAACCAGAAAGCCTATGCCTTGGTTATAGCCAAGTGTAGTCTACCCTTTGTTAAATAGGTGTACGACTAATGTAATAGCCCTAAACAAAATGCAATAATTATCATAAATGATCCAATTCTATACAAGTTACACTACCATTGAAGATGCAAACAACACAAAATGCAAAACTAGAAAAAGAAAAGATGAGTGAAGGATGCTTACAGTGGGGTTTCAATGAAGATCAAGTGTGGGCCACCATACCCTAGTCTTACCCTATATTAATACAACCCATATAAAATTGAATAATAAAGCACAAAATATGATGGGCCTCACAACAAGTTTCCCTCAAAATCCTAATATAAAAAAGGCAATAAAATCCCAATTTAATGTGATGAAACTTTGGCCCACAGGATCGACGTCACTCCAAAATTGATGGGAAACCCTAATCTAATCCAACCTAAACCTAGATTAGAGGTAAATAATCCAAATTAAGATCCACTATAAATCCATTGCAATTTCCTGGCAACGATACCAAAACTTTGCAACTGCACAAATGTATTGCACTAGATACAGGCAAGTGAGGTCGATCCCACGAGGAGTCTCATGGCTTTGTGTTGGATGAACCTTTATTTAAACAATTTAACCTAGCCAAAGAAAGTTGATTTTTATTCTAAACTAAGGAGTGAATTAACATGGAAACATGACATAAATTAAAAAATGTTAAAAGAAAAACAACCTAAACTTAGAAACTTTCCTAAAAATACACTTTCTAAAAATAGAACTTTCTAAAAATTAAAATTAAAAACTTCCTAAAACTATTCTAGAATGCAACTAGACTTAAGCAATGATCAAATGAACCTAAGCATGATCTCAACTAATTTGCAAAGCTAGAATAAAGTGGTGCATATTGGCTAATGAATTGTATGCATGAATTCTAACCTAAAACAATGCATGGAAACTAAGATAACTTGAAGTGAATGGAACAAGAAGTGTACATATAGGAACATGGATGAAAGGAGACATGGTTTGCATGATTTAATGATGGAAACAATGCATGGAGCATGGTGTAATGTGTGTAGCTCATAAGCTTAAAACTAATCTAGAATGAATGTAACAACTATAGTAGAATGCACGAGTCTAAGAATACCACAAAGCACGAATGGAACATAAACAAGGAGAGGAATATAAATGAAATTACTGAATTAATCCAATGAAATACCATTCAAGGCCATGTGCATGACCCATGAGATATGCACATGGTTCTTGAATGTGATGCACATGCAACTAGAGTGATACTAATCTGTGATGGTATGAATGGGAGATAAGAAGAAGGGGTGCTTGGAATATTGAATACATAGAATTGGAATCACAACCATGAAAACAAGATTTAAACATATAAACCATTCATGGATATTGCATATAATCCAAAATAATAACATGAAGTGATTTTTATTTACTTGGCTTGAAAATGGCTAGAAATATGATGTGCACTCTCCAAGGAATGTGAGAATCATTCAAAGATCAAAATTCAACCAAAATAAATACTTTCAATCTTGTTTTGTGTAATCCAACATTCCAATCCTAACTAGCATGCATGTGAACCCAAAGAATAGCCAAGGAAAAGGGTGGAAAGAAGAGAGTGATAATAATGGAATAAGGGATCCTAAGGTACCCAAATAACTTGATCTAATGATCACTAACCCTTGCCTGTCACTACAAGAAAGTAGTGATCCTAGGAACAAGGATCTAGGATTGAAATCAACAAGGCAAACAACAAGGATGGCAAGGAACTTAAAGCAATAAGAAAACATTATAACTAAGAGACAAAACAAAGCAACCATTAAAAGAACAAACTAAGGAATCTAACTTGGAAATTACAAGTGCAAAATCAAAGGGATCAAGAATGAGGTGTGAAATTTAAGAGGAAGAGAGGTACTACCCATGGAGAAACAATTTAAGAGTTTAAATGAAAAGGTAGGATGTAGGATGCCTCCTATTTTGGAATAGGTGTTCCTATCTTCTCCAAATTATATTGGGTGGAACTCTTTTTTGGACATACATAGTTTTTATGTTGAGATTTTCTAGGGTGAAATAAGGGAAAGCTAAGGTGGGGATGAGATTAGAAAAAGAGTGGAAGGTTAGGATCAAAAGATGTGATAGCTATCTCAAGGCTTATTAAAGATGAAACAAAAGTGCCATATGAGGTAGGAGGTGCCTACTTTATAGGGTGGGGCGTCTCCACCTCTCTCCCATGCATGGAAACCCCTAAGGGATGGGTGATGTGGCAGGTGAGATGGAAGAGAAAAAAGGGAGGAAAAGAAGGATGGAACGAAAGATAAAGAAGGAGATTAGAAGGTGAGCATAGATGTCATGGAGAGATTGGCCACCTAGGACAACTAAGAGGAGCAAGGTATAGAAGAAGGCTCTTATTATGTAGAATCTAGGTGTGGAGCTCCTTCCTCTAAGATTTTTCATGTGGAAAAGAAGTAGAGGGGAAGTTATAAAGAGGAAAGGAGGGAGTTAAGTGGAAGTGGGGATGTGGCATTGCGGATAGGGCCAACAAATGGTCGTAGGTGCCATTTTCTTAGGGAGGAGGCATCTCCCACTTTGGTTTTCATGTGAAAATAATAGAGAGTGAGAAAGATACGTAGAGAAAAAGATGGGAAAGAGAAAGTATGGGCTCCTTTCCTATTGGACCACATGTGCATGCTATGATAATCTCCTTCTAATTCTTGCTAACTATCTCTTGAAAACCCTTATTTTGGCATGGTTAATTGTTTGTAATTCTTCCTCCAATCATGGTACTTCATATTTATGGTTCATTCGGCTTCCTGGCTCACTTCAATGGTTCAATCTTCATGGCTCAAATGGGTACTTCCCCTAGCTTGGCTTGTATGAATGACTTTGTGGCTCACTTAACTTGTCACCTTCTTTCACAGCTTGTACATGTTAAGTGGCTCACATGGCTCTCATGCAAAGTTGGTCGAAATTGCATGGCTTATGCTTGGGACCATTTTAATCACCTTTGGATGTTCCATTTGCTTATTTGGATCCATGATCTTGTCTTAAGATGATCTTGACCCTTGCTAAAACTTGGAATTAGTAAAATGTACATCTGGGCCCTCCAATTTTATCTTGATCCTTGATCTTTATCTTGATCGGTCTCAACCGTTAAATCATCATCTTAATTCTTGAAAAAGCTCAAAAAATCTAATTAAATCCTAGAAAAAAATGATTATTCTTATACTTACTCTAGATTAACCTCTGAACATACAAAATATCAAACTTTAGAGTCATTAGGTCAAAAAATGCATGGGTTACAAACTTTTGAAAAACCCTAGAATTAACACTATATTTTTTATTAGATAGACTACCAATTGGGTACTTTTTATGTAAAATTTAACGCTAATCACTTTGATTTCTAAACTCCAATGCAACCAAAAAGTCATTCCATCCCCACTTATGTTTCAAGATTTTCATCCTTCCTTACTAGCATTTGTCTTCCCTAGGTCTATCCTCATTCCCATTTTCTTATATTTCCTTTCCTTCCCACCTTATTCCTTTCCTTCCCACTTTATCCCTTTCCTTCTCACCTACATCCATATCTCCATGGATTCCATTCTTCTCCCCTCTTTCTAACCTTTTTTCCTTTCTTAAATCTCCACCATTTGTTTGTCCTTAACCCAAATTATCTCCACCCTCCACTCCCTAGGGCATCCACTCTGAAAATCTGAATATAAGGGATTATTCATTCCATTCTCTACTTCTTCATTCACGTGCTTCATAGCTTAGAAGATAAGAAGAAAGAGGGGAGAATCAATATGAGTTCTCAACCTTAGAGGACCAGACGAAGTGATGAAATACAATGGGATAAAATCCTAAAGGAGGAACATCCGAGGTAAAGAGAAGAGGTTAGAAGGGCTCATTTCATTTTTCCATCGTACCTCAATCTGTTCCATCTTTTTATTTTATTTTATTTACACTTCATATCGCTCTCAAAATCACTATCATAGACCTACATCCTATCCTCTATAATAACCAAAATATCCACCTAAAAATCACTCCTGAACCCTTTCATTCATTCATCCTTTTCATACTCCATTTTTAGTATTTTCTACCTAATTTCTTGACCTTTTTCCACTATTTAAATTTTCATTTTTTCTACTTATAGTTGATCTCTTACATTAAAAAATTAAGATCCTATCCCCATAATTTATATATTCATAAAATTTCATATGAAAAAATCCATCTCTAACCCCTTCTTCCATTCAACCCTTTTTATGCTAAATTTCAATTTAACTATGATGCCTTAATCTTTTTCATTTTTATTTTATTTTTATGATTTTTTATTTATTCATGTTTTGGATTTAAAACTCATAAGATTATATTTTCATCCACCTTTGCCGATGCCAGTGGTAGGTGTCAGTCATCAAGGAAGAAGCTGAAGTTGATTTGAATTTTGTTAGTTTTTTCCTACTTGCAAATGAACGTGCATTTTTATGTCAGTTTGTAAGTAAGAAAAGAAGATAATGAAAATCATCTCTAGCTTCTTTAAGTATGGCAACCCTAACATGACATGAGTTGAATACTAACAATCGCTCAAGTTAGGGCATCCCCATAAGCGATGCACTACATTGGATCCCAAGTGTAGTAAAAAAATGGGCAAGGGTTGCTAGTGTATATGATGGAATGCACGAGAGTCAACATTGCTTGTATCTAAGAAACCAAGTGCAAAGGGAGCTAAAACTAGAGAAATCAATGGGTATAAACTCTGGTATGTAGAAACGGATAATAGCAAAAATGGCGTAGGAATAATAGTGGACAAATAATTAAAGGATAAGGTTGTTGATGTTAAAAGAATCAGTGATAGAATTATAATAATAAAACTTATTGTAGGAGAGCGGATCATAAATGTTTTAAGTGCATACACACCACAAGTAGGATTAGAAGATATAATCAAGAGACAGTTTTGGATAGATATAGAGGAAGTTAGGCAAGAAATTCCCAACACTGAGGGGATAGTTATAGGAGCATACTTAAATGGCCATGTAGGAAAATAAAAGGAAGGATATGATAAGATACATGGAGGGTATGGTATAGGAGAACGAAATGAGATAAGGGAAACTATCCTCAATTTTTCTTTGGCATATAACCTTGCCATTGAAAATACATTCTCTAAGAAGAGGGATGAAATCAAAATAATCTTTAAAAGTGGACCCCATAAAGGCCAAATAGACTTGTTTGTTTTTAGGAATACCAAAAGATCAACGTGTAAGAATTGTATTATGAAACCCGATGAGAGTTTAACCTCACAACATAGGTTAATGGTTATGAATATCTATATTAAATTATGGAAGAAAGGAAATGAACTTAATAAGTATCCAAAAACTATGTGGTGAAAATTAAAAGGAGAGAAAATAACCTCATTCACAAATAAGTTGGTGGAAGAAGGAAATTGGAACTATGAAATAGAAGTAGAACACCATGTGGACTAATATGGCTAAGTCCATTAAGAAAGTGGAAAAAGATGTCTTATGAGTATTTAAAGGTAAAGAACTATCAATAAAGGAAACATGGTGGTGGAGTGAAACAAAGCAAAAATTTATTAAAGAAAAATGGTTGTGTTTTAAAACAAGGCAGAAGACTAGAAATAATGATAACTATGAATAGTCTAAGAATGCTACAAAGTTGCTAAGAGAATAGTAAGTGAGGCTAAACTAACACATATGATAATCTCTATAGTAGACTAAAAGTGAGAAACATGTGTTTAAACTTGTAAAAATAGGAGAACAAAAGGGTAAAGACTTAGACCATGATAGGTGCATTAGAAGTGACGATCAAAGGGTACTAGTCAAAGATGACGAGATCAAACAAAGGTGGGAAACTTACTTCCAAAAATTGTTAAATGGAGATAGCTTTGAGAATATAGGATTGAAAATACTATATACCTAAATACCAATGGACATTATAGATATGAACATAAGATTAGAATACCTGCAGTGAAAGAGGCCTTGAAAAAGATGAAATCAGGAAAGGCCATGGGGCCCAATGGTATACAAATAGAGGTTTGGAAGCATATGGGAGATACTAGAGTTGTTTATTTGACCAAGTTATTTAACAAGATTATAAAATTAAAGAATATGTAGAAAGAATGGAGGAAAAGTTCTATTATACTAATTTATAAGAATAAAGGAGACATAAAAAGCTGCACTAACTATCGGGAGATCAAACTTATGAACCACACTATGAAACTTTTTGAAAGAGTCATTGAGAAGAGGCTATGGCATAGGACAAGTGTATCAGAGAACTAGTTTGGCTTCATGCTTGGGAGGTCTACTATAGAAGCAATTTTCTTATTAAGACAATTGATAGAGAAATATAGGGAGAGGAGGAAAGACCTCTGCATAGTCTTTATTGACTTAGAGAAAGCTTATGATAGAGTCCCTAAAGAGTTAATATGGAGGGTGTTGGGTAGAAAGGGGTTTCATGGGAGTATATAGACATAATTGAAGGTATGTATGAGGGAGTGGTAATAAATGTTAAGACTACTAATGGCGAGACCGATGATTTTCTAGTCACTGTAGGATTTCACCAAGGATTGGGGTTGAGCCCATACCTTTTCATGTTGGTTATGGATGAGTTAATAAAACATCTACTTGAGGAGATTCCATAGTGTATGTTATTTACAGATGATATAGTCTAAATTGATTAGACAAGGGAGGCGTAAACACAAAGCTAGAGTTATGGAGAGAAGTATTAGAATCTAAAGGATTTAACATTAGCAGAACTAAGATAGAATATATGGAATGCAATTTTAGCAAGGAGAGGAGTCGAGTGGAATATCAATTAAGATTGATAACCAAGAAGTCCCCGTAAAAGACCACTTTTGGTACTTAGGATTAATGATTAATGAGAGTGGAGATATTGAGAGGGAGGTTACTTAGAGAATCCAAACGGGTTAGAACAAATGGAGATGTGCATCTAGAGTTTTGTGTCATCGGTAGGTGTCACCCAAACTAAAAGGAAAATTGTATGGAATGGCCATAAGGCCAACCATGGCTACGGATCAAAGTGTTGGTTAGTTAAGGAACATCATGTTCATAGGTTGAGCATTAAGGAAATGAGGATGTTGAGATGGATGAGTTGCAAGATAAGAAAGGATAGAATTAGGAATGTAAACATTAGAGGAAACTTAGGGGTAGCACAAATAGGTAACAAGATGAGGAAGATTAGACTTAGATGGTTTGGACATGCCCAAAAGAGACCCAAAACAACATTGGTTAGAAGAAGTGAAGCAATCCAAATAGAAGGTTCTAAAAAGGCAAGGGGAAGGCTCAAAAGAACACGGATAGAAGTGGTGAGAAAAGATTTTAAAACTTTGGATTAAAAGAAGCCATGGTACTTAATAGAGGGGAATCAAGGAGCAAGATTCATGTGACCCACCTCTAATTGGGATAAGGTCTTGATGATGATGCTTATAGTTTCATCCTATCCTCCATCATTCCATTCATTCATCTCTTCAATATTTTTCCATTTGCAAGCCTTTTTGAATCTCTTTCTCTCTCTTGCTATTATATGCATAAAGTAGACTTTTTGGGTTTAATACTTCTCCCAAGGGCCCTAGTGTGAGTGGTTAGTGATCCATAATAATGTTGAGTGACATAATGATAAGTGTTCAATTTTGTATAAAATTTACCCAATTAGTAGTCTATGTGTTATAAATTATAGGCATTATTCTAGGTTTTTCCAAAATTTCATAACACATGCATTTTTGACCTAGTAATTCAAAAGTTTGATATTTGGTAGGTTCAGGAGCTAATTCAGAGTAATATGTGGATAATTATAAGTTTCTAGGATTTAATTAGGGTTTTTTCTCTTTTGTAGGTGCTGAGAAGATGATCCAATGGTAAGATCAAGTAAAATAAGATTTGAAGATCAAGACTAAAAGAAGGCCAAAGACCTAAATTTCAATATTTCAATGCTAAATCAAGGTTCAAGATCATCTTAAGGCAAGAAATGAATTCCAAGGAATCAATTGAAAGCATCAAAGGTGAATAAAGTGATCCAATGCAAAAAGCCATGTAATTCCACTACTTAGCATGAGAATTGTAGCCATGCACGAGGTTTCCTAGTTTAATAAGGAAACCTAAGTAAGCCAAGCCATTCAATCTTTAAAGCCGCGGGGCATAGTAGCTCAATCCATCAAGCAAGCAGCCATCAAAGTGAACCACCTAAGTCATATTAGCAACACCACATGGGGTCACATGCTTGGATGAAATTTTCAAGCAATTATAAGTGGGAAAAAATGTGATTTCCATGTGATAATTAGATGGTCTTAAGGGAAATCTGTAATTGGCTAGATGTTCATATAGAGGTGGACCAATCAATAGAAAAAGACCAGATTCTAAATTCATGTCCCATCCTTTTTATCAACGTACCTAGGTATTCTATGATTTTCACTTACATAGGGAGGCACCTCCTAAAAAAGTGGCGCCTTCTCACCTTGTTTAGTTCTCTTAATTAGTTGGAAATCCTAGTTGGCAACTTCTACTTGTACTCACATTCAACCACCTCAAAATCCTAACTAATTCCCCATCTTTTATAACTTTTTCTTTTCCCCTTTCTCCCTCTTTCCTAGCTAACAAAGACCACAAAATTAGAAGAGAAGGTGCTTCGCGGCACCTTCGTAAAAAAGTGGCATCTTCCCCCCTTCTACTTATACCATGCCACCTCATCCACCTCACTTGCTAAACTTCTATCTCCACCTAAATTTCCACTTAAGCCCTATATTCAATTGCATCTTTCTTTCTTAGAATGATATCTTATCAAATTACAAACCCAAAGCTCTATAAATCTCCCAAGGGTTTTGACATGACATTCAAGTAGGGGGTTTTATTCAAAATCCTTGAAAGAAGCACTCTATCTTGGAGATCATTGAAGCTTTGGACTTTGGCTTTATTTTAGTTGTTTTCCCTTGGATTCTTCAATTACTTTCCTTTTTCTTTGGAAATTAAATCTTAATTAGTATCTTGCTGTCATTCCTTGCTTTCATTGGTATGTTATTCTTGTTTTATTTCTTTAATTCCATACACATAGAACTAGCTTTTCTTTTCTTTTCTTTTCTTTTTTTCTCTTGATCTTGCTTCAGTCTCTCTAGTTTTTCTTTCTTATTCTTTCAAGATCTAAGTTACTTCTTCTCTAATAGTGACATCCAAGAGAAAAAGTATCTTGAGTCTCTTGTTTTTCCCTTCTTGATTTCCAACTTCTTCACCCAATTCTAGAGCTACTTTGCTCCATTTTTTGTCCTTGTTCATTCCCATCAGTCAAGCTTTCTTTTCTCTTGATTTCTTTCTGAGTTTCATATTTATGTCATCTAAGATTGAGTTGAGGTTGTTGGAGTACATTTAAGTTGTGATTTGAATCAAGCTCTAGGCCTAAGAATAGTGTGCACTTTTAGTTTCTCATATATGTGACATGCATGCCCAATTTGATGTAATTCCAATCCAATCAATAAAGTTGTTTGAACATCATTGTTGCTTCTTGATTATAGTCGTAAAGTACTTTAATGTTATCTTATGTACACGGTGCTTGTTAAGTTTCTTTCCATGCATTGGTTGATTTAAGTTTCTTTAGCACTTAAATTTAGGAAATTTCCATTCAATGTTCATGCTTAATTTCCAGTAGTCTATATATCTTGTTTGCTGAATTCCTTAAGATCCATTCAGATTTGTAGGTTATTTATTTAGTTACTTGATTATATTGTGTGTTGTTAAACTTTTGATTCAAGAATTTTATCCATTTTCCAACCCATGAACCATGCGCACAACTCCTATGTTCATGCACTTGGTGATTGGGTGAATACTCTTTTAATATTTGCTTATTTGATTGTTTAGTCTTAGTGTAGCATTAGTTAGCTAGTTTTTTTTGTTTTATTTTAGTTAGAAAGTTTTCTTATTCAGTTTTAGAAAGTTTTATTTTTAGTAAGTTTCTAATTTTAGGTTTAGGAAAGTTAATTTTTAGCAAGTTTTCCTAGTTCAAGTTTCCTATATTCATTCATTCTAATGTTGCATTAGTTTCTTTTATTGAATAAATTTTAGTTAGGAAAGTTTCTAATTTTAATGACTCCAATTTTGTAACATTGAAATCCCAAGTTAGCAATGAAAAGTTCACTTTTTGGAAATAAGGGTATTTTGGTCATTTCACTATTCACCTTGACTGAACCCATAAATTTGGTCCTAAAAATGGTACCATTAGGTCCATCTCAGAAAAAGGAATCCAACAAGACCAAAATCACCTAAAACGGAGTTAAAATGAGCAAGTTATGGCCCTTTGAAGTTTAGGGGCAAAAATGTAATTTCACTAAAAAACGGATTTAGCTTGAGAAACATAGGGGCCCGTTTTGATACGGGCACCCCCCTTCTTCAACCTCCTAGAGGGTTCTAGAACGGCGGTGATTGGAGGAGAAATCACCACCATTCTGGAGGTTTCTCCACCGCCATTCAAGGGCAGTGAGAGCCCCCTCTAGAACCCTCTTATAGCTCTATAAATAGAGCTCTTGGGCGCCTCTAATGGTAACCCAAAAGCTTGGGAAAAACCCATTTTGGAGAAGCAACCAAGAGGAGAAATGTGGAGAAAAACCCAGCAACGAACCAGGTATGCCCAAAATCCCTCCAAACCCGTCTTCCCATTAGTCCTAGGCTAAGTTTCCCTAAGTTTTTGCATGAAAAATCATGCAAAAACGGGCCCTGGAGAGTCACAAAGGACCCAAGGACGATCCCTAGGGTGAACTGGTTCGACAGGGTTGAACCAGGGCATCCCGAGGACGCCCCGATCCCCCAACGAACAAAATGCATCACCCGCTGAGGTGCCTGCCACTGACGCGGGACTCGTTAACGTCTCAAGCTTCCACCTTGCTTCGTTTGACCTTTTGTGTACACTCGGCACTAAAAAGGCTATAACTTGAGATCTAGGGCTCCGATTGAGGTGCTGTGAAAGGTGTTGTGTCTGTGTCGACAATGCGGACACACCCAAACTATAAAATACCTAATCAAGGCCCAATATAATGTGGGCACAACCCTTAGACTATGATAGTCGCACGGGGCCACTAAATCCTTGAAAACTTGATGATACCAAGGCCCAATTAGGACCTTAGGACACCCATAGGCATGGGAATGAACCCTTAATGCCTAAGTAGTAAGACCAACCACTCTAAAATATATAAAAGATAGGCCAAACTAACCTTGATTCCCTAAACCATGTTCAGGAGCATACGAGGACAAAGGTGCTCTATCGCTACTAGACTTTTAAATAGAGCCATGACTGTTTTGAATGCATGTTTTAAGTATAAGTTATATGATTTGTTTAGCATAACTTAATCTTATAAACAAATTCAGTGTACATATGATAAATTCTTTATGCATAGATATGTTTTGCAAATAATTGCATATACATTATGCATAGATATGTTTTGCAAACAATTGCATACATTGTATGATTTGTGAGCATTGAGTTTTTGAAAGATTGCATGTCCTTGAGGGTTACCAAAAGATGCTGAAGTGCCCAAAAGACGCTGTGTAGGCAGTTGTGAGGGCCAGGCAGTTGTGAGGGACCCAAAGAGGACAAGTTTTGAAAAAAAAAGGTTTTCGCTTGTTTGCTCTGATATGATTTGGGCTAATAAGCTCGTGGGCGCTATGCCGAGAGGTTTGGGTTGGCCTCCAGCCTCTACCACTATTAGGTGGATGGGTACCATGCCCAAAAAGGGCAACGTCCCTACGTCGACTACATGTGGTACAGGGGGCTACCACTGGTGTCACGGCACTAGGTCGACGTGTCATATGCCCTGTTGAAGCTATGATCGAGTGTCCTCAGGTACTTGGGGACCACACGGCGGCGAGGTCGTGGGCATAGTTGGACCCTATGGTTTGAGGATTTACTTGCACTGCATATGGCATGACATGAGGTTGGTCGACCATACCAGATATCCATGAGTTGGATTCAGTTGAGCATCTTATGCATATCATTATGGTTATGATATATGATACTTTCGACTTGGATTATGCTATTCTTTAAGTCATCAGTATTTCAGCTCGACAATGGTTTTTAATATCGATATTGAACATGATTGTTCGAACATACACATGTTTTTTTAAGAGCATATGATTTTAAACATAGCATGCATTGTAAAACTAGTAGTGATAGACTCTTACTGAGTATAGTATATACTCACCCAATCCTCAACATTTTTTAGACACAAAGTAAACACTTAAGGACAAGGTACGCCTGTGACAGAAGACACCCAGACTAAGTGCAAGTAAGTAAACCCCTACCTTATCTTTCAATGTTACTTGATTGTAGTTACTCTCTATAGCTGGGGCTGTGACTAACACTTTCTTGGGAATAATGTTGATTTAAAATTATGCCATGGCTAGATAATTTGAAAATGTGTTTTAACACTCTGAGTTTTTATGAAAGATTGTTTTCCAAAACGAAAAAGATTTTCATGCATTTCATACTTATAAAACAAGAGATCTCGCCTTTTTATCAAATTTGCATCATAAAAAAACCCGGGTCATCATAGTTGGTATCAGAGCACGGTTTGACGTTACTCACAGCCCAGTTATGAGGAGAATAACATATAATCAAGTTTCATCCATGAAAGAGTAAGGGGTAATAGGATAACACATACTAAGGTTTGGTAAATTACCTTGTGATTACAGATGCCTAAGAAGAAAGGAAGCAATGTTCCAAGACCTGAAGCCCCACCAGTGGACTGCACTAGGTTGGGCAATGGGATGGCTGAATTATTCCAGCAATTCCTACACAATATGGGACAATACATGAATAGTCAAAGCCAAACCCCTACCACATGAGATCCTTCCCTTGATAAAGCGATAGATAGGACTAAGGTTCAGTTAGAAAGGTTTCAGAAATTAGCTCCCTCATTCACAGGAGAAGATGAAGCATCTACAGCTGAAAAATGGTTAATCGATATTGAAAAGATATTTAAAGCTATGAACATAGCTGAAGAAAGAAAAGTACCCATGGCCATATTTGTGTTTAGAGGAGAGGCTACCTTTTGGTGGGAAACAGCAGAAAGGACTTATTTTGACCAGTAAGAAACAATAGGATGGGAAGAGTTTAAAAAGGTCTTGAATGACAAATATTATCCTAAACACATAAGAAAACAGAAGGAAAAGGAATTTATGGTCTTAGAACAAGGAAATATGACTGTCTAATAGTATGAAAGTAGATTCATCAGCCTTAGAAGATTTGCACCACGTGCTTGTGCTGATGAGGAAGATGCGGCAGAACAATTTGTAGATGGGCTTAACCTAGGACTCAGGAATAGAGTTCTAGGTTTCCAACCTTCCACAGTAGCCAAAGCTGTAGAATGGCCTCCCTATACGAAAAAGATTATCAAAGGAACCAGGCAATAAAGGAAACTACGAACATCAACACCATGAGAAATAAAGGAAAGAGACCATTTCAGTCATTTGGACCCAGGCCACCTTTCAAGAAGCCATTTGAAAACAAAGGAAGAAGACCAGACTGGAAGGCATGCCCTAGGTGTAACAAAAATCATTCAGGCAAACCATGTCCCACCTTCAACATCACTTGCTATAGTTGTGGAGAATTAGGACATTTTGCTAGTAATTGTCCAAAAAGGAAAGTACAAGAGCGTAAAGAAGATCAAGTTCCAAAAAGCCAAGGACGTGTCTTTGCCCTCACTTCCAGTCAAGCCCAGGCTTCAAATGCCATAGTTGAAGGTATTCTTTCTATCTATGATACACCTGCTAAAGTTCTATTCCATACAGGCTCCACTCATTCTTTCATATCCTGGGAGTTTGCATCATCCTTGGACATTATACCACAGGACCTGGACTTCACTCTAGAAGTCATGACTCCTGTAGGCCAAGCACTTCCCACCTATTCTTATCTCCAGGATGTCCCCATTTTGATTAAAGACCATTTGCTACATGCCAATCTTATTTACTTAGATATGAATGACTTCGACATCATCCTAGGTATGGACTGGCTAGCCTTTCATCAAGCCTTTGTTGATTGCTGCCAGAAACGTGTCAGTTTTACCCTACCTAATGGAGACACTTTCACCCTTCAAGGAAGAAAGGATTATTCTGGAGCGTGTGTTATTTCTGCCATGAAAGTAGTTAAGCACATTGCTCAGGGATGCCCCTTCTTCTTAGCCAAGATTGAATCTGTCGAGAGTCCCCAACCAAAGCTCGAGGATGTCGAGGTAGTCCGAGAATTTCCTGACATATTCCCTGAGGAATTACCAGGTCTACCTCCACCAAGAGAAATTGAGTTTATCATTGACCTTATACCTGGTACTTCCCCCCATTTCCAAAGCTCCTTACCAAATGGCTCCTGCAGAACTAAAAGATCTGAAGACCCAGTTACAGGAACTACTTGACAAAGGGTTCATACGACCTAGCGTATCTCTATGGGGAGCTCCAGTCCTTTTTGTTAAGAAAAAGGATAGCTCCATGAGATTGTGCGTAGACTATCAAATGCTAAATAGGGTCACCATTAAGAATAAGTACCCCCTTCCCCAAATTGATGATCTTTTAGATCAACTTCAGTCAGTCAGAGTCTTCTCTAAGATTGATCTATGATCCAAGTACCATCAACTTCGAGTTACAGAAGAATATATCCCGAAGACAGCCTTCAGGACTCGATACGGCCATTATGAATTCAGAGTGATGTCCTTTGGTTTAACTAATGCTCCAGCCGCGTTTATGGACCTCATGAATAGGGTGTTCAAGGAGTACTTAGATAAATTCATCATAGTGTTTGTGGATGATATCTTAATATATTTCAAAACTCTTGAAGACCATAAGGAACATCTAAGGATAACATTAAGCACCCTACGAGCACACAAGTTATATGCAAAATTTAGTAAGTGTGAGTTTTTGGCTGGAAAAGGTTAATTTCTTAGGACACATTATTTCTCAGGATGGCATAGCAGTTGACCCCGCTAAGGTTGAATTAGTACAGAAATGGGAAAGACCTAAGACAGTCGCAGCAATAAGAAGCTTCTTACGACTTGCCCGATATTACAGGAGATTTATCGAGGGTTTTTCACAAATTGCTTTACCTCGAACTAAGCTGACCAGGAAAGACACAAGATTTGAATGGACTGATAAATGTGAGGAAAGCTTCTAGGAACTAAAGGGAAGGTTAACTACAGCACCTGTCCTTACCTTACCTTCAAGAAGTGACGGATTTGAGATATACAGTGATGCCTCGCAACAATGACTAGGCTGCGTACATATGCAACATGGGAAGGTAATTGCTTGTGCTTCTTGGAAACTCAAGAAGCATGAAGTCAATGACTCGACCCATGACTTGGAATTAGTGGCCATAGTCTTTGCCTTGTGAATCTGGAGACATTATTTATATGGGGAAAAGTTTGAAGTTTTTATAGATCATAAGAGTCTTAAATATATCTTTTCCCAACAAGACTTAAACATGTGACAAAGAAGATGGATGGAATACTTAAAAGACTATGACTTCTCCATTCATTATCATCCTAGAAAAGCTAATGTGGTAGCTGATGCATTAAGCAGAAAAACCCAAGGGATGTGTGCAAGTTTATTAACTAAGAGATGGAAGCTATTACAAGAAGTAATCACATGGAAACCAAATATAAGTAAGCACAAGATCGTTATGGCAGGTCTAACAATAAACTCAGCTATTAATGAAAAGGTTAAGCAAGAACAGAAGAGAGATCTGGATATACAAGCTTTCATAGGAAAACCAGGGTTTACTAAAGAGGAAGATGGTAGCATCTACATGCAAGGAAGATTAGTGGTACCAACTAATGAAGAGTTAAAACAAGAAATCTTAAAAGAGCTCATCGGTCTAAGTATACTATACACCCAGGAGGAACTAAGATGTACCAAGACTTAAAGAGACAATATTGATGGGATGGTATGAAGAGAGACATAGGGGAATTTGTGGCAAAGTCTCTAACATGTCAACAAGTAAAGGCTGAACATCAAAGACCTGCGGGATTGTTACAACTGCTTGAGTTACCCGAATGAAAATGGGACCATATTACCATGGACTTCATCATAGGGTTACCCAAGACCTCTAAGGGTCATGACATGATCTGGGTAATTGCTGATAGATTGACTAAGACAGCTCATTTCCTTCCTACACGCCATACCCAATCCACCGACAGCCTATCTCAGCTATACATCAAAGAGATAGTAAGTTTACATGGCATACCCCTTAGTATCACTTCAGATAGGGATAGCTGTTTCACTTTGCCACTCTGGAAGTCCGTCCAAAAATTTTTAGGATCTTCCTTGAACTATAGCACAGCCTTCCATCCACAGACCGATGGACAGTCAGAGCGCACAATCCAGATAGTCGAAGATATGTTGCGAACCTGTGCCCTCGATTGGAAGCAGAGCTGGGATGAAAACCTATCGCTAGTCGAGTTTGCGTACAACAATAGCTTTCAATCAAGCATTGGCATGGCTCCGTACGAGGCGCTCTATGGGAGACCCTATCGATCACCCACCAGTTGGAGTGAAGTTGGAGAGTCCAGGGTGCTCCAGTCCGAGCTGGTGGAGCAATGCGTCAAGAAGGTCAAACTCATAAGAAGATGCCTCCTCATAGCTCAAAGCCGCCAAAAGACTATGCTAATCGAAGGAGGAGACCATTGGAATTCGACATAGGAGAGCATGTTTTCCTGAAGATATCTCCCACTAAAGGAGTTATGCGGTTCGGTATCAAAGGCAAGCTTAGTCCCCATTACATAGGACCTTTTGAAATCCTGGAGAAAGTGGGAAAAGTGGCCTACAGGATCGCACTACCCCCTCAGCTATCTGAAGTGCATAACGTATTCCATATATCTATGCTAAGGAGGTACGTGCTTGACCCTGCTCATGTCATCAACCAGGTACCCATAGAGTTGACGGAGGATCTCAAACTAGAGACGAGACCAGTTGAGATCCGGGATCATGATAGTAAGAAGCTGTGGAACAAGGGCATACACTTAGTCAAAGTTTTGTGGAGAAATGCGCACATGGAAGAAGAGACTTGGGAACCGGAGTCAGAAATGTGAGAAAAGTACCCCGAGATCTTTTAACTGTATATATTGTAGAATTTTGGGGGCGAAATTACCCTAAGGGGGTAAGAATGTAATGACTCCAATTTTGTAACATTGAAATCCCAAGTTAGCAATGAAAAGTTCACTTTTTGGAAATAAGGGTATTTTGGTCATTTCACTATTCACCTTAACTGAACCCAGAAATTTGGTCTCAAAAATGGTACCATTAGGTGCGTCTCAGAAAAAGGAATACAACAAGACCAAAATCACCCAAAACGGAGTTAAAATGAGCAAGTTATGGTCCTTTGAAGTTCAGGCGCAAAAATATAATTTTAACTAAAAAAACAGATTTAGCCTGAGAAACACAGGGGCCCGTTTTGATACGGGCACCCCCCTTCTTCAACCTCCTAGAGGATTCTAGAACGGCGGTGATTGGAGGAGAAATCAGCACCATTCTGAAGGTTTCTCCACCGCCATTCAAGGGTGGTGAGAGCCCCCTCCCTGCAAATGAGAAACCAGGCAGAAGCCAGGGTGCGTCTGCAGACGCGCCCGCTGAGGCGCCTGCCACTGATGCGGGACGCGTTAGCGCCCTAGGCTTCCACCTTGCTTCGTTTGACCTTTTATGTACACTCGGCACTAAAAAGGCTATAACTTGAGATCTAAGGCTCCGATTGAGGTGCCGTGAAAGGCGTTGTATTCGTGTCGACGACGCGGACACACCCAAACTATAAAATACCTGATCAGGGCCCAATCTAAGATACACATGACCCTTAGACTATGATAGTGGCACGGGGCCACTAAATCCTTGAAAACTTGATGATACCAAGGCCTAATTAGGACCTTAGGACCCCCATAGGCATGGGGATGAACCCTTTATGCCTAAGTAGTAAGACCAACCACTCTAAAACCTATAAAAGATAGGTCAAACTAACCTTGATTCCCCAAACCATGTTTAGGATCATACGAGGACAAGGGGATTAGCGCAACCTAGCCAGGTAGGTGCTCTATCGCTACTAGACTTTTAAATAGAGCCATGATTGTTTTGGATGCATGTTTTAAGTATAAGTTATATGATTTGTTTAGCATAACTTAATCTTATAAACAAATTCAGCGTACATATGATAAATGTTTTATGCATAGATATGTTTTGCAAATAATTGCATATACATTATGCATAGATATGTTTTGCAAACAATTGCATACATTGTATGATTTGTGGGCATTGAGTTTTTGAAAGATTGCATGTCCTTGAGGGTTACCAAAAGACGCTGGAGTGCCCAAAAGACCCTGGGTAGGCAGTTGTGAGGGACCTAAAGAGGACAGGTTTTGAAAAAAAAAGGTTTTCGCTTGTTTGCTCTGATATGATTTGGGCTGATAAGCTTGTGGGTGCTATGTCGAGAGGTTTGGGTTGGCCTCCAGCCTCTACCACTATTAGGTGGATGGGTACCATGCCCAAAAAGGGCAACATCCCTACGTCGACTGCATGTGGTACAGGGGGCTACCACTAGTGTCACGGCACTGGTTCAACGTGTCATATGCCCCGTTGAGGCTATGACCGAGTGTCCTCAGGTACTTGGGGACCACACGGCGGCGAGGTCGTGGGCATAGTTGGACCCTATGGTTTGAGGATTTACTTGCACTGCATATGGCATGACATGAGGCTGGTCGACCATACCAGATATCCATGAGTTGGATTCAGTTGAGCATCTTATGCATATCATTATGGTTATGATATATGATACTTTCAACTTGGATTATGCTATTCTTTAAGTCATCAGTATTTCAACTCGACAGTGGTTTTTAATATCGATATTGAACGTGATTGTTCGAACATACACATGTTTTTTTAAGAGCATATGATTTTAAACATAGCATGCATTGCAAAACTAGTAGTGATAGACTCCTACTGAGTATAGTATGTACTCACCCAATCCTCAACATTTTTCAAACACAAAGTAAACACTTAAGGACAAGGTATGCCTGTGACAGAAGACACCCAAACTAAGTGCAAGTAAGTAAACCCCTACCTTATCTTTCAATTTTACTTGATTGTAGTTACTCTCTATAGCTGAGGCTGTGACTAACATTTTCTTGGGAATAATGTTGATTTAAAATTATGCCATGGCTAGATAATTTGAAAATGTGTTTTGACACTCAGGGTTTTTATGAAAGATTGTTTTCTAAAACGAAAAAGATTTTCATGCATTTCATACTTATAAAACAAGAGATCTCGCCTTTTTATCAAATTTGCATCATAAAAAAACCCAGGTCATCATACTAATTTCATTGAATATCTTTATTTTTAGAAAGTTTCCTTTAGTTGTAATTTTACATTGATGTGTGTTTCCAATTTTAGGTTGTTTAAATTCCTAGTTTAATTAAAATCATCTCTCTCTGGCTAAGATAAACAACTTAAATAAGATCCAATCAATTGAAAATTCCATGATATTCCTCGTGTGATCGACCTCCCTCTCATACAATTACTACTATGATTCGTGTGCTTGCGAGTAATTTTAAAGCTAAACCAAGGTTTTGGTGCCGTTGCAAGGGAATAACAATAGATTTGTGGTTGGATCTTTGTGTAGATTGTTTATCTCTAGCTATAGTTTTAGGTTACATTAGATGTGACGACTTAGGTTTTTAAGACAATTTTTCTCAATTCTTTTCGAAAAGTGGACCCCCAAATTTGAAAACACTTTCAAAATCGAAACAGCAAAAGACATTTTCAATGGATTTCATTGAAAAATCCCTAGTTTCAACCATCAACTCACTATTTAATTTATTTTGATGTTTGAATTTTGAAAATTCAAATGAATTTTTCATTTTTCAGGTGAACCTTTAGATATAAGTTTACTTCTTCAAGACCCATTTAGTCGACAGCCACAATCCCTGCATCATTACAAATCTAGTCCAAATACTACAGATGTGCATATATAGTCCAACTAGAATTGAAACATACCCTTTGTTATCTTGATGTCTTGATCAGGTACTCGTCTAATTCCTCATTTTTCCTATCTGTCTCTCAATATCTGAGGTAGTGTAAAAAAAGTGCAATGCCTCAACAACCTATGCTTTGAGAAAATGAATCCAATAACTAATAAAAGATGCAAAATTAAGCATGAAACATCAATATTAGTAATCTACTAGAGAAAATGAATCTAATGACACTAAGTATTTAGAAATCGGAGCTTGAATGAAAATCTCATAATTATTTTAATTAAGTATTTAATTAAAATTAATTAATGATTAAAATGATAAAATTGATTTCGAGTGAGACCCACGTGATGTGGCATGCAATGATAGCTGCCATAAATGTAAAAATAGGTTTACACTATAATAATTACCTGCATTTATAATGGGTAATGATTACAAAAACAAATATATATATATAACAATAAATAATTAATGAAATGTGTTTAATCCTCCTCCTCGGTTTTCTGCTTCTTTCTCAAACAACTCGCTGGCTGATTAACATGCCTAACCCAAGGCTGTGTTGAGCATTGGACCACAGGGGTTGGCTAGGGTCCTTGTCAGTGCAGTTGTAGACACTAACTCTCCTCCCCTCCCTTCTCTAGTGCACATACCCCACTAGAGCCCTCTCTCTCTCTCTCTCTCTCTCTCTCTCTCTCTCTCTCTCTCTCTCTCTCTCTCTCTCTCTCTCTCTCTCTCTCTCTCTCTCTCAATTGTTGACGATAGCAGCCCGCTAGCACTGTCGATCCAACAACCTGAGCAAGCTATCACTAAAGCTACCGCACGCACCCAGCTAGCATCCCTCTTCATCTATTTTCCTATCCCTGCTAAGGTTTTTCCCTAGTGTAGTAGGGCGACATGCTGGTACCCACAAACTGGCCACCAAAGCCACTGTTGAAACCCTCTCCTTTTCTCTCCAACCTAACAGCATCCTTCTTTGGCCTGTGCACACCCTGCCAATCCCTTTTTCTCTATCTCCCCTCTATGTCTCCACATCTCCCCTGACTTCCCTCTCTGGCCAGCCACCATGTTGGCTTACCTCACCTCCCCCTCTCTTCCATTTGCATAGCCTGATCACCTACCTAAGCAAGCCGGCCATGGCGGAAAGCCCATCTCCCAGCTCTCTCTCTCTCTCTCTCTCTCTCTCTCTCTCTCTCTCTCTCTCTCTCTCTCTCTCTCTCTCTCTCTCTCTCTCTCTCTCTCTCTCTCTCTCTCTCTCTCTCTATCTATCTATCTATCTATCTATCTATCTATCTATCCTTCCCTGTAGCTATCCTAGCACGCCGGTGCACAGACTAGCAATGAAAACCCTGTGTTTTTCCCTCGCATGTTCCTCCTCTGGCATGGCCTAGCTTTCCAACTAGCCAACATCTAAGGACCTCACCATCTCCCTTGCCCAAGGCCTCTCCCTCTTTGTGATCAGGTGGCTATGAGTGAAGATCCAATGGTGATATGAAGCTAACAACAATGTATGATCACAATCAAGTTGATTTGTAACCGATCTGACCGCCATCACAATCTAACCCATGATCTATCATTGAATGTCAGATCCATGACCAAATTAGCAAAACCCCACATCGTCCAACCATTACTCAATCACTAGAACCCAGATCTACAACCAACTTGACTTTTCATCATGATCCAACAGTTGATTGGCTGATAGATGCTATATTTGTAATCGATCTATCCCTTTTAGATGATCTATCCCTTCAATCAACTACTCAACACCTAGATCAACCACCGATTTGAGCTTCTATTTAGATTTGACCATAGATCCAATACGTGATATAAGCTGTTCTTTCTTAAATTTTTTAACCAAAAGCTATCAACCCAATCAAGCCACATTAGACACAATGCCACACATGGATTTAAGCAATCATAGGTAAGATCACTATCAAATCTTATTTAAATCAACTAAATTTTATTTTATTTGAATATTCTTGATGAATTGTAGAAATTCTAGAAAACAAACAAGATTAGAATCGATTAAAACTTGGGAATGAACAATTGAACTATTTATATTATTAATTAGATTAATCTAATAGTTAGATTGTTCGGATGAAATTAGATTTGAAGATTTGATGTTAAGATGACTTGGAATTATTGATCTGACCGATCAGAATCTAATTTGGCTATTAGATCAATAAATCAAATATTGATATATGAAACAGAAATAAGGGTAAGCCCAAGAGCAATAGAGATTGAGAATAAATGGATGATATAGACCATTGATCTTTAATCAATGGTCAAGATTTGAGGATAGTCCAAAAATAAAGATATATACCTATGAACAAGATCTGTAAAGACAAGATCATCATGTTTAAAGATGGTCAAGGACAAAGTGAGTTGTAGACGAGGATTTGTGATAGGGGAATGACATTAAATTCATGTATGACTTGACATTTATGTTAATCGATACAAGATTATGATCACTGATCGTTCTAAAGATTTTGATAGGCGTATTCGAGGTAGGTGGAATCTAATATGCTAATTTTCTAAAATAACATGATTGTTTCACAATATGATTTCTATAACTACATGTGATTTGACCTGCATGGTTTATTCATAAAAAGCGATTATTATGTGAGCAATGCTTATGACATGATTTATGAAATTAAAATGAGACATTCGTATGCATGAAATTATTATATTATGATTCCATGGGTAGAAAGTACATGTCAGTCATTTAAAATACATGATGTAAGAATGTATTACATATTTTTCATCCACATTATTTGTTTTAAAATCTAGATGGGCTTAATATTGGTATAGGGTACCAACTATTCATATAATATAATGTTTTGTGGATTTTATATATGGGCATGGAAACCTAGTGGATTTTTATTTTTGATAGGCATAGGCCTAGAGATGCTATACTGGGAGAGTTATGAGGGTTTGGCCACTCAATCTTTGAAACTTATTATATGGACACCATGCCCATAGCGAGGCAAAACGTTGTGTGGTGACAATTGTGAGAAGGCTCCATTGTAACAATTTGTCTCCCCATATAGACATGACGATGTCATTTTTCC
The DNA here is from genome assembly GCA_035236585.1 of Warburgia ugandensis. Classification (NCBI taxonomy): domain Eukaryota; kingdom Viridiplantae; phylum Streptophyta; class Magnoliopsida; order Canellales; family Canellaceae; genus Warburgia; species Warburgia ugandensis. The sequence continues at coordinate 57,469,676 of CP141133.1, forward strand.
ACCTTGTTGTCAGTTAAGCATGGCAATGGATCCCGGTGTGTGGGATGTTCACTGCAGCATAGTAGTCCTTTGCATATTTTGCATTATGTGCCCATATTGTGATGATGTGTGGCATAATGATATCCTTAGTATGAGCTCATGACCATTATGAATACCCAGTGTTGACTGGATAGATATGTAAACCTAGTAGTGGCTAAGGGTATGTGGACCAACAATAGTTGATGATTATGATTATTTACTATTATTTTATGATTTTAATGTTATTTAACTTTCATTGCTATTCAGATGCTTTATTTAACATTTTGAATGTGATTTGCATACATCTCTGCATCACTAGATCTATTTATGATGTTTACATCTTTTCATGAAGTTTACCTGAGATCTAAATTGGGATTTGACATGATATTTTACCTTTAGATTTAATTGTGATATTTACATGAACTGCATTGAGGTTTGATATTCTAAAGTTTTAGATTATCTTAAATTTAATAGTGCACATTATTAATGCACAATGTTTCAATGTATTGATATGAAGATTATCTTGTGAAAAGAAATGTTTTATTTTAGTTTGCACATACATCCTATTCCCTTACCAAGCATAGCTTGCTAAGGCATTGCACTATTTTTGCAATGCCTCAGATATTGAGAGACAAACAAGACAGATGAGGAATCAAATGAGTAGTTGATTGAGACATAAAGAAAATAGAGTGTATGTTTTAATTCTACTTGGATTGTATATATACATCTGTACTATTTGGACTGGATTTGTAATGATGCAAGGACTATGATAGTTGATTAGATGGGTCCTGAAGAAGTAAAATTGTTTTTAAAAGGTTTACTTGAAAAATGAAAAATTCATTTGAGTTTTCAAATTTTAAATATCAAACTAAATTTTAAATAAATTAAATAGTGAGTTGATGGTTGAACCTCGAAATTTTTCAATGAAATTTGTTGAAAATGTTTTTCGTTATTTTGATTTTAAAATTGTTTACAAATTTTGGGCCTCACTTTCCAAAAATAATTGAGAAAAATTGTCTTAAAAACTTAGTTGTCACATTAGATTAGGATTTTTGCATCGTTCTTACATATTTTGCTAATTCCTGAAAAATTGGCCATCTTTCTTTGTTTTGTGCAAGGGAAATTTGGCAAAAGGAGTGGCAACGATTGTGTAGGCCAAAGCTTCATCAACTTAATTAGGATTTCCTTGCCTTCTCATATTAGGTTTTTGAGTAAACTTGTATTGAGGCCCCATTGTAGTTTGCAATATTTCTTTCATTTTATATGAGTTGTAATAATACAGGCCAAGTGTGGGGTATGGTGGCCCACAGTTGATCTTCATCAAAAACCCCATTATAAGATTCTCTCACTCTCTTTTATTTTCTTATAGTGGTAGCATTTATTATAGTTTACATATTGGTTGGTTGTGTAATTCATATAGATTAGTTAACTTATTGCATATTATTTAGGGTTATTGCATTAGATTGCACCTATTTGACAAAGGTTACTTTGTTAGATATCAAATAGGTAGGCATTAGTTTATTTGTTAGATAACATATAGGTAGGCATTAGTTTCCTTTCCTTGTATAGCATTACATGTTTACTGCTTTATGGTGGACAGAATACATTTAGAGTAAGGGTCCCATAGGAACCCTCATAAGGTAAGGCTAGATTTCATCACTAGATCCTTGGCCACCTAATTAATCAAATCAGTTCCTTGTACATCCATAATCTCAATACTTGAAAGCTTAATTTAAGATCAAGTAGCGAGAAACTTTGGGTTCTGAGCTTGTACGACCCTTTTAGAATGAGGAGATCCATTATCACTCAAGTGGCTTCTGAGCATCGTGGTTGTAGCGGGTATCCAAAATCCAAGTGATTTTCATGCCTTTCATTAACAGTTATTAAGGTCTAAACACCTCCTTTCATGAGAATTGTATAACCACTTTAGAGAAAAACCTAATTGATAAGTAGTAGTCAAGCCTGGATGAAATAATAACTATCTAGATTTGAGCCTAAAAGCTACCACCCTACAGATTAACAAAGATTATGAAAATAGATTGATAGTGAACCATTAGGATTGATGGTGTGCATTATAGAGTTAGGAGTCACATTTAGATTTAGGTTGTTTCATTTAAATAGGTTTTCATTATAGTACATGCAAGGTCGTCAATCTCAAAACATTGAGTTAATACCATTAGATCTAAAGATTGAATGTACCCACAAGCAAAGGGTAAGAAATCAAATTCCTAGCACCATGGTAGACCCACAAGCTGTAATTGAACATAATGCCATTAAAGATTTCTCTGCTCCACTCTAACTAAATACTCCATAATACATCAAATTACCACCCACCAATGGAGACCACTTTGAACTTAAACCTAGAATCATTCAATTACTCTCAACACATTATGGTCAAGAGAGAGGATCCATACATATATATCAAGGAATTCCTCGATATTTGTCCTACATTCGAATTCAAAATTGTCTTGAATGATTCTATTAGACTTAGGTTATTTCCCTTCTCTTTGAAAGATAAAGCCAAGTCATGGCTGGACTCCATAGAGATTGATTCCATTGCTACATAGGACTAGTTGTCTAAGAAGTTTCTATACAAATTCTTCCCCGTCCGTAAGACCAATGTCCTTCATAGGGAGATTATCAATTTCTAGAAAAGAGATGATAAACAATATTATGAATGATAGGAAAGGTGGAATGGGTTATTGCAAAATTGTCCTCACCATACTTTCAAAAAATGGCAGCAAGCCCAATTCTTTTATGAGGCACCTACACCTGAAAATATATAGATGGTAGATGCAGCTAGTGGAGGGGACCTCGTGTTGAAAAATGAGATAGATGCCTAGGAATGTTTTCAAATTTTAGCTAATAATTCCAAGCAATGGGACTATTCCAATAGAAGAGAGAGAAATACTCAGCCTCAAAAGAAAGGAGGCCTGTATGAAATAGGAGTGACCTCAAATATGTCATATAAGCTCTACTACTTGGATGAAATAATGGACAAGGTGGAAAATATGTTTCGGACAATGATTGACAAACTAGATGCTATAATGGATGTTAATGCATCCACTAAACCTCCACAAGTGGTTTGTGCTATTTGTTCTAGCTCAACACATTTAACATCAACTTGTCCATCTAATAGAGTATAAACAAAATATCCTTTAGATCAGGCAAATGTAATGAATGCATATTGCAATCCTAACAACAATCCTTACTCTGAGACCTATAATATAGGATGGGCAAGGCATCCTAACTTGTTATGGTCTAAGAACAATTACCAAGGAGGTCCACCTATGAACCCCCTGCACAAAACGTTCCTAGGACTTCACTTCCACAACAGCCACCTGGTTTTTAACTTCCTCAACGGTGACGACCCAAGTTTTTGTAACACATTTTCTAATACATTTTTCAAAGGTAGGGCCCTTAGTAGTAAATTTTTTTTACAAAATATAGTAGCAAAAATTCTTTTCTTTAGAACTTATTTTGAAAAACCCAAGTCATCACTTCATACATAACATAAGTAAAATTTTTGTACGAGATAAAATTCCATTGAAGGAGTATACTTTTATTAAATTTTAGAATCCATCTAGTGGTTCACAGTACATCCCAATTCCCTTACAATACTTGTTCAAATTACGTAATTCAAAACACAAAGCTCACCATCCAATGAAACTCTCATTACAATACAATACTCTCAAACAAAACAAAATACATGTCTTCAAGGGGTATACCCTGATGTTTATTCTCCCAAGTCTTCTTCATTCTTGAGCTCCTAACTCTCCTTCTCTGTATTTGAGATATTGTAAACATTCAAACATTTACAATATCTCAGCAAGCTATGCTTGGTTGGGGATTTAAGAACCATAATAATTTGACAGTATAATTCTAATACTTCATAATCCCATTATTCATAAACATACTCATGTATCAAACTCTTTACTTTGTAATATATGTACATCCTTATACATACATACATACATACTGTACATGGATAAATCCATCAAATTTATGAAAGTAGTCAAATAACATTCCCAACTAAGTTGATTAATTCTTTCCACTATAAGAAATCAGTATTTCAGCTAGTTCTATACTGGGAATTTCCCTTCTTGGGAAATACTGGTAAGATACAATTACCTGGCATTTCATCATGTCAAAACATAAGGCATTTCACTATGCCTATGTCATATGCATCATAGTGCAAAATAATCAAAGGACTACCATGCTGCAGTCTGATCCGTACTAGCACTCTCGGATAACTACCCTGTTCACCACTAATACCACGATGGAAAATATTGTGTCACTGCCCATATGGGGAGATAGGACTTTCACAGTGGTGGCCTTCCCATAATTGCTCCACCCTACTTTTAGCCTCTCATAGGGCAAGGTATCATCAAATTTCAAGAAGCGGGTGGCCAAACCCTCATAACTGCCCTAGCATAGCATCCCTAGGCTTATGCCTATTTAAAACAAAACCACAAGCTTCCATGCTTGTATGTAAAATAGGTTTCATACATATCAAACAATCTATCTGTTTACTTAGGGTTGGAATATCTTCTAGATCCAATTCACTTAGAGTCTTTTCCTCAAGTCTAACTTAACCTACTTCCTATGTGTTTGGTTGGATCATAAGGGTTTCAGGGGATTTAATACAAGTATTAACGTTACACTTGTCAACATTTTTAGACATAAGATCATGTATTCAACATGTACATCCCATATAGATTCATTCATAAAATCCTCCTACCTTCAAGTAGTTATCCATCTTTTCAGACTTTCCATGACCCTAACTGACATATGTAATCTATAAATCCATACATACTGTCAATATTTATACAATCTAAATAATCTTATCTATATTCTTAGTCTAATCTTGTCCTTTGATATAAAGGATCTAAACCTTTTGTCCTATCATCATTTATCTTCCTCAGATAGTATCTATCCTATTGATCAATAGATCTGATGGTTAGAATGATCTTTTAATCTTTTAGATCTAAGTATTTTCTATCCTAACTCTTTGTGTATTCCTTTCTTTGATCTTGATCTTTCATAGATCCTTTGATCAATAATTTATACTTGTTGATAAAGATCAAGGGCTTAGATCTTCTATCATCTAGTTCTTCTTTGATCTAAGTTCACTTATTTGATCATCCTTAAGGAGGATGATCTTGGTTCTCTTCCTTGAATCATATTTGATCAAGGTTCAAATCTTCTATTCTATTTTATCTAAGATCTTCCAAATTACACGCAATATATGTATCATCATCAAGAAGTATTTATTTCTTTTTATTGTTCTCGATCATTCAAGATCCCATGGATCTTGTTTGATCATCCTTATTTTGCTTATAATTTTTATTAGGGTTAGATAATTTACTAACCTTTTATGCTATTATTATTATTATTCAACTAGTTAATTTTTTACTAGTTGAAGACAACTTATTTCATCCTAAGTCTAGACTGCTCCTCTTATTTCCAATTGGCTAAGGCTTACTAGCCGAATGGTTAAACACAAAGTGGTTACTTCAATCCTCATGTAAGGAGGCATTTAGACCTCACAAATGTCAACGAAAGGTAGGGGAAGAGTGAGGCTCTATTAAATAACCCCCTTAATCACCATGTTCAGCATGTACTAAAGTGACCTTAGCTCAACCTTTCATAAGGTTCCTATGAGCATTTTAACCCTAAGTATTCTTTCTAATTGATTTTAATTAAATCCATGAACATTTAAAATGTCATTCATGGGGTTTATTATTCTCTTAATTTGGGCCAAGGATTTGATAATCCTTATATTGTCCTACTAATTATAGCCCTTTCTAATATTAAGTCCAAGTCATTCACTCATCTTAATTGTCCACGAATCTCTATATTTCATTAGATTTCATTTTTGGTGATTTATGAATATTGAGGCATAACTACTAATTAAACAATTATATCTACTAAATTAAAGACAATTAAAATGCTTATACTATACTTTGACAATTCAAATAATCATACACTTTAAATCATGAGGGAATTGTACATCTATATTATTCTAAGGGCATTTATACTCTAATTTACTAACATAGATCCTAAGTTATAAAATACATGAAATTTTACTACTAATCTAATGAAATCATGCTTAAACTTCAAATTTAAACTAACATGGCCCTAAGATAATTAAATCTATCAACCTAATAACAAAATAATAACATTTAGAGCATGACATGCTAAATTTTAAGAATTACACTATCATGCTTCTTAATTTATAACATAAATGAAATTTACCATTATATTCTCGAATAAAAGACAATGAAACTAATTAGCTTAAGATTATTAGGAACTTTTACTTATGATTCAACCATTAGATCTTTTCCTTTTAATCAAGAGTTTTAATTAATTTTAGGACTTTTACTCCACTAAGGTCCAAAGATCATATCCCTTTGTTATTGCCGTATTTAATCCATGATCTCAATGGATTCCATCATAATATCATTCATTTAATCCATCCCAAAGGTCTGATCATACTTAATCTTATTGATCAAGTGGGTCCCTTTGCACTTTTAGGGTTTTTCTACCATAAAGGGTAGATTTCTCATTTTATGTTAGATCTATCAAAATAAATCATGGAAATTACTTCATTTCAATATTATATCATTAAAATAGATCCCCAAGATCTGATTATCTCAAATCTTGAAAATTGGAAGCTTATTTCCTAAATACATAAAGTTTCATGAAGAATTTTCTAAATGTTATGATTTTAGAAGAAATTAGACGTTACAAGCTTTCCATAACTTTTTTCTGATCTCAATTTGGAGCTCAGATGACTCCACAATTGATCTTAGGGTCTAGATTTGATCTACGCCTAGTGGAACAAATAGCTGGGATCAGTTGAGTGGTGGGTCCAGTAGGGCAGAACGATTGCCCACTCCCGTCATCAGGACGCACGCAATAACGCACATCCTGAGACCGACGCTATCATGTGGTCATTCCGTCTGGATAGCATGGAATGCAGAGCACATGCATAGAGACACTCTCGCAAGGCACGCTTCCATGCAGCATCCTGAGATTCTGATCCTTTAAAGAAGATCATACAGTCCATTTTGGACTGTCCAATCAAGTCTTATTCAATTAAGGGCTAAAAAATAGATTAAATTTCTTAAAACTTCTACCCCAGGGTTTTTGGACCCTTTTGGATCAATTGGATGGCTTAGATTTTCCATTTAAGCCCTCCATCATTCAGAATTGAAGGGTTATGGTCCTTACTTGATTTTTATAAATTTTAACCTAAAACTAATTTCAAAAAAATAAAAATTACATACAATAACATGAAACAAGTGTAGAAAGGTTTTTCACCTACCTAATTGGAGAAAATCTTTGGTTTTGTACTCCAAATTAAAAGAATACCCACTTGATAATAAGATAGCCCAAGAACTGCTTGTCTTGTGATTTGCCGTTGTTTGAACATTTGGATCTTGAAATTGATTTGGGGTTTTGTAGATAAGGTAGTCTAGGGTCTTATGGATGGTGAGATTTGTGACTTTTGATTTGGAATAGAGTGCCTAATTGAATTTAGGTCTCTTATTCCAATCTAGAGATTGGAGAAAGAAAGTGAAAGAAGAGAGATTTTGGGAGTTTTGGGAATGAATCTAGATTTGGACTTTTAGGATAAGTAAGATAATTTTGTGGGAAATTTTATGAACATTTTTGGAGGGGGGAGGGTATTTATAGGTGTTTTGTATTTTTTATAATTAATTGTAATAATTATGTTTAATTCTTTTAAATATTAAATTAACATTGGATCCTCTACTACTACCTCCTCCACTAGTAGCTAGTAGTAGTTTGACCACTCATTACATTTTTTCTAGCTGTTGGATTCGTTTGTGGGCCCCAAGGGGGGTGTGAAAGGACCATTTTGCCCTTTAAGGGAGAAAAAATCATTTTATTCTCCCAAACTCGGAATTGAGCGTACTTAGTGGTGTTGGAATCATATTTATAATTACATTCTAATATTGATGTCTTAGATCTTAGTTATGGGTAAAATTACCATTTTACCCTTTTATTCATAAAAATGAAGAAAATTAAAGATTTTTCATTTTAACTTGAAATTGAACGTACTTAGTGTCATTTTGATCAGTTTTTTTAGTACATTCATAATTTATAAGTTTTAAATTATGTTTCAATTAAAAGAGAATTTCCAATAACCTAATATTCCAGCACAAAATTTCTAAAAACTCAAACTTTATTGATTTTCTCAATCAATTTACAAAAATTGGGGTTATTACATCAACAACTAAAGAAGCCTACATTCAAGGAAACTATGCAATCATTTATAAAGAAACTTTGAAACACAAGGATGAAACTAGAGAGGCCATTGATGAGTGTAGACAGAGCAATAATGTCAATTCTGAAGCTCTTACCAAATTAGAAATGCAAATAAGCCATTTGTCAGCTGCTTTGAATTACAGAGGAAAGAGTCAATTTCTTAGTCAACCTATCTCAGACCTTAAGGGCCAGTTTGAATTAGGATCAAGTTCACATTCCAAAGAACCCATGAGCAAGCAGAGTCTATTATCACCCTTAGGAGTGGTCGTCAGGTTGATAACAAAGTAGGGTAGACTAAGGAAACTATAGGGGAGAATGCAGCAGCAAAAACATAGGAGAAAGAGAAAAGACGGAAATTTTCCACTCCATTCGAGCCTATAGTGGAGGCACCTTATGTGCCTAAAGCCCCATTCTCTCAACTAACAAGGCTAAGAAGGGAGCCAATTTCCATGAGATAATGGATGTGTTTAAGCATGTAGAAATTAATACTCCATTACTCAATGCAATTAAAGACATTCCTGTTTAGGCCAAGTTTTTCAAAGAGCTTTGCATACAAAAATGTAAGCTTAATGTGCAAAAGAAAGCCTTGATCAAGAAGCATGTGAGCGCTTTGATCCAACATCAAACCTCTCCAAAGTTTAGAGATTCAAGTTGTCCTACCATCTCTTACATTGTTGAGAATCATGCCATTGATAAGGCACTACTTGATTTTGAGGCTAATCTAATTTTGTTGCCATTTTTTGTTTGTGAGCAACTAAGGCATGGTGACCTTAAACCAAACAGTACTACCTTGCAGTTAGCAGCTAAATTATTAAAGATTCCATTTTGTATGGTTGAAGATGTGCTAATATAGGTGGAGCAGTTTTATATTCTTATATATTTTATTATCTCTGATACCCAACCTATGTTATGCCCCAGTAATGTAATAACCCAATTTTTGTAATTGATTAAGAAAATCAATAAAGTTTGAGTTATAGAAATTTTGGGCTAAAATATTAGGGTAATTTAGAATGTACTTATTATAAAATTATAATCAAGGGATAAGACATGTATAAATGAAATTAAACTTAGCAAACCCTTTAGAATGAATGTAAGCACGACAAATTCTGAATTCAGATGAAAAATCCTTAATTTTCTTTATTTTTTGGACAAAAGGGTAAAATAGTAATTTTACCCAAAAATCAAAATCAGAGACATGAAAATTTAGAATGTAATGAGAAATATGAATCCAACACCACTAAGTATGCTCAATTCTGAGATCATGGGAATAAACCCTAATTTTTTTATACATAAAGGGCAAAATGGTCTTTTTACACTAGTGGGGCCCACATGGGCCCCACAAGGGACCCAAAAACGAATCCTATGGCCTTGGGAAAGAAAGTGGAGAATGGGAGAATCCAATGCTAAATTAATAATAATAAATTAACCATCATCATTACACATCATCATGAAAGAAGACCCAAAATGCTTATAAATACAACCCCAAAAATGTTCATAAAAATCCTACAAAATTTTCTTCATTTTCCCTGCAAATTTATACCTAGATCCATCCCCCAAAACCCAAAACTCTCAAGAGATCTCCCTCTTTTCATTTTCTCTTTCTCTCTTTAGATTGGAACAAGAGACCTAAATTCAATTAGGTACTTTGTTCCAGATCCAATATCACAAATCGCACCATCAAAAACTTCCTACCATACCTTAGCTACAAAACCCCCGAAGAAATTTTGAGATCCAACGGTTCAAACAACGAAAATCGCAAGAAAGGTGGATCAGGTAGGTGGAACTACTTCCTAGACATGTTTATTAGTGTTTTGTGAAGTTTTTATTTTATTGTAATTTTATTTTGGAAATTTTTTTTGTAAAAATAAAGTAATGTTAGTACCTTCAAATCAGGAAGATTGAGGGCTTAGATGGAAAATCTGACCCTTTCAATTGATCCAGAAGGGTCCAAAACCCCTAGGGTAAAAGTTTCACAAAAATCTATTGAGGTTTGGACCATCAATTAAGAGGGGATAGATTGGATGGTCCGGAACGAACTGTCCGATCTCCATATCGGATTGGGGCCCAAGACGCCGTGTGAGACGTCGTCCCAAGTAGGACGACTGTGCATAGACAACTGGCCTGGGTGGCCGTGTCCGTCTCGCATCCCGATGACAGGCACGCGACGACGAAAGCCTTCTACCCGGCCTGTTTCCGCCCAAATGATTTGGGCCATCCATTTCGACAGGCCCAGATCAGATCTAGGCCCTAGGAATGGACTGTGAACTTCCAGATCCAATTTCAGAGTCATATGAACTCCAAATTGAGATTGGAAAGAAGCTATGGAAAGCTTACAACCTCTAGTTTCTTATGAGGTGATAAAATGGGAAAAAAACCTTATGAAAATTTCTGTATTTATGAAATAAGTTTCCAATTTTTAAGATCTTCAAGATCTGAGGTGATTAGATCTTGGAAATCTATTTTAATAATGATATAATATTGAAATTAAGTTATATATATGGTTTATTTGGACAGATATGATATTAAGGGATCTACCCACTATGGTGGAAAAACCCTAAAAATTACAAAAGGACCCTCTTGATCAATAAGATCAAGTGTGATCAGATCCTTGGGATGGATGGAATGGATGTTGATGTGATGAAATCCAAGGAGATAATGGATGGATTATGACAACAAAAAAAATCAATATGATCTTTGGACCTTAATAAAGAAAACCCCATAAATATAGCTAAAACCCTTAATCAAAAGGAAAACATCTAAGATCTAATGGTTGGATCATAAGTAAAAGTTTCTAATAATCTTAATCTAATTAATTTACATGTCTTTTATTTGATAAAAGAATTGTAAATGTGATTTATGTTATAAATTAGGATGCATAATAGTGTAATTCTTAAACTTTACTTGTTATGCTCTAAATGTTCTTAGATTGTTGTAATAGGCAAGAAATTTAATTATCTTAGGGCCAAGTTAGGTTGAATTTGAGATTTTAGCATGATTCCATTAGATTACTAGTAAAATTTCATATATTTCATAACTTAGGATCATGCTAGTTTAAGTATAGTTTTATTCCATTAGGTTAAGTTACATTCATAGGGAGCATGTTAGTATAAATGCTTGTTAAACTTATTGGAGTCATTCTTAAAAGTTTATGATTTAATTGTTGTCAAATTTTATTAGTAGATTCAAATGTTAAGTCACCAAAATGTAATCTAATTGGAAATTAGAGTTTCGTGAACACATAAGAGGAAGGAATGACTTTGACTTAACATTAGTAAGGGCTATAGTTAGTAGGACAATATAAGGATTATCAAATCCTTAGCCCAAACTAGGAGAATAATAAACCCATGGATGACATTGTAAATGTTCATGGGCTTATTTAAAATCTATTCGAAAGAGTACTTAGGGTCAATATGCTTATAGGAACCTTATGAAAGGTTGAGCTAGGGTTACTCTAGTGAATGTTGAACATAGTGGTTAAGGGGGTTATCTAATAGAGCCTCGCTCTTCCCCTACCTTCCGTTGACGTTTGTGAGGTCTAAACACCTCCTTACATGAGGATTGAAGTAACCACTTTGTGTTCACCCATTCAGCTAGTAAGCCTTAGCCAATTGGAAATAAGAGGAGCAGTCTAGACTTAGGCTTAAATAAGTTACCTTCAACCAGCAAAACATTAACTGGTTGAATAATAATAGTAAGAGCATAAAAGGTTAGTAAATTACCTAACCCTAATAAAAACTGTAAGTAAGATAAGGATGATCAAACAAGATCCATTAGATCTTAGATGATCAAGAACAATAAGAATAAGAATATTATATTGTACTTAGTATGCATGTTATAGTTCATTAGATTAGATAATCCAAACCCTTGATCAAAGATGATTCAAGGAAGAAAACCAAGGTCATCCTCCTTAGGGATGATCCAATAACTGAACTTAGATCAAAGAAGAACTAGATGATAAAAGATCTAGGACCTTGATCTTTATCAACAAGTATAGATTGTCAATCGAAGGATCTATGAAAGATCAAGATCAAGGAGATGGACACACAAAGACTTAGAAATAGAAAATACTTAGATATGAATGATCTAAAGATCATTCTAAATATCAGATCTAGTGATCAATAGGATTGTTCATAATATATATTGACAAAATGTATGGATGTACAAATTACATGCATCAATCAGGATCATGGAAGATCTGGGAAGAGGGATCACTACTTGAAGGTAGGAGGATTTGATGAATGCATTTACATGGGATGAACGTGATTGAACCCATGACCTTATGTTGATAAGAGTAATTGTTAATACTTGTATTAAATCCCCTGAAAACCTTATGATCCAACCAAACACATATAAGATGGCTAAGGACTAGATTATAAGTGAATAGGGAACTAGAAGATATTTCAGCCCTAAGTAAACAGACAGATGGTGATATGTATGAAATCTATTTTACATACAAGCTTGGAGGCTTGTGAGTTTGTTTTAATAGGCATAAGCCTAAGGGGTGCTATGCTAGAAGAGTTATAAGGGTTTGGCCACCCGCTCCTTGAAATTTGATGATTTGATGATACCTTGCCCTATGAGAGGCTAAAAGTCGGGTGGGGCAATTATGGGAAGGCCACCACTGTGAAAGTCCTGTCCCCCCATATGGGCAGTGACATAATATTTTCCACTGTGGTATCAGTGGTGAACAGGGCAGTTATCCGAGCACGCTAGTACAGATTAGACTACAGCATGGTAGCCTCTTGATTATTTTGCACTATGATGCATATGAGAGTAGGCATAATGAAATGCTTTATGTTTTAGTATAATAAAATGCTAGGTAATTGTATATTACCAATGTTTCCCAATAAGAAAAATTTCCAGTGTAAGATTAGTTGAAATACTGAATTCTCATAATGGAGAGAATTGATCAGCCTAGTTGGGAATGATATTTGACTACTTTCATAAATTTAACTGATTCACCCATATATAGTATGTATGTATATGGATGTACATAAAATACAAAGTAAAGAGTAGAGACGTGAATATGTTTAGAGATAATAGGATTATGAAGTATTGGAATTACATTGTCAATTATTATGCTTCTTGAATCCCCTACCAAGCATTGCTTGCTGAGATATTGTAAATGTTGCAATATCTCAGATACAGGGAAGGAGAGTTAAGAGCTCAAGACGATAGAAGACTTGAAGAGAATAATCTTCAAGGTATACCCTTGAAGACATGTATTTTGCTTTGTTTGAGAGTGTTGTATTGTAATGAGAGTTTCATTGTATGGTGAGCTTTGAGTTGGATTATGTAATTTGGACAAGTATTGTAATGGATTTGGCTGTACTGTGAACCACTGGATGGATTCTGGAATTTAATGAAAGTCTATTCCTTTAATGGAATTTTATGTTGTGCCAAATTCTACTACTATGTTACGTATGAAGTGATGACTTGGGTTTTATAAAACAAGTTCTAAAGAAAATAATTTCTGTTGCTTTGTTTTGTGAAAAAAATTTACACGATTAAGTGCCCTGCCTTTCAAAATACATTACAAAATGTGTTACAAAAACCCGGTTCATCTCAGGTAATCAAATCTAAAAAATTCTTGGACATCCATTTTTTACAATGTCCAATTGCATCATCAATTGTAGAAATGGTGTGATGATGTTATCTTCTAGTAATATGAAAGTCAAGCTTAATGTTTTTAATACTGATCATCAACATTTAGACCTAGATGATTCATGTGTGGTAAATTTAATTGAAGGTATACTTCAAGATGCTAATTCACCATCATCTATCTTAGACCCACTTGAGGCATGTCTAGCACACTTTGATATAGACAAAATTATTAAAGAGGTAAATAATCTTTTGTATATTTCACCTATAATGGATACCTCCAAATGGGGACCTCTAGTGGAACCACTCTCTCCTTCTGATTTTGTCATTATACCTTTAGTAGAAAAACTACCCTCCTTGATCATTAAGCCATTATAAGAGAATCTAAAATATTCTTACTTTAGGACTAGATAAATCCTTACCTATAATCATAGCCTTAGATTGAGATAAAGAAGAAAAGGAAAGATTCTTGATGTTCTCGAAAATCATATGACAGCTTTAGGAAGGACCACAGCAAATATTAAAGTGATTAGCTCATGCTAGGTGTATGTATGGAAACCATGTTAAGAAACACAAAGGAGACTAAACACTGATGTGAAAGAGGTAATGAGAGACAAAGTCCTTAAACTCTTAGATGCAAATTCCATCTACCCTATATCTAATAACACTTGGTTCAGCCCAATTCATGTTGTCCCTAGGAAGCTCGAAGTCCTAGTAATCCAAAATAATAACTAGTTAGTTCCCACTCACATGACCATCACGTGGAGAGTTTGTGTGGATTACTAAAAATTAAACTCAATCACAAGGAAAGACCACTTTCTTCTTCCATTTATAGGTCCAATGCTAAAAAGGTTAGTTAGTCATAGTTATTACTAATTTCTTGATGGATACTCTAGCTATAACCAAATCCCCATAGTACCTATGGACCAATTAAGGAATACTTTCACTGCCCTTTTGGGACCTTCACCTACTATCGTATGTCTTATGGACTTTGTAATGCTCCAGCTACTTTTCAAAGGTGTATGTTGAGCATATTTTCTGATATGGTGAAGAGGTTTTTAGAAGTGTTTATGGACAATTTTTCAGTGTTTGGTTCTTCATTTGATGAATACATGCACCATTTAGAAATTGCCCTTGCTAGATGTTAGGAAAAGAATTTAGTTTTAAACTAGGAAAAAATGTCATTTCATGGTTCAAAATGGCATTGTTTTAGGCCACATCATATCAAATAATGGCATAGAAGTAGACAAAGTCAGAGTGGATTTAATCTCTCACCTTTCCCCACCAAAGATGGTGAAAGAAATCTACTCACTTTTAGGCCATACTGGTTTTTATAGATGATTTGTCAAGGTCTTTAGTATAATTGCCAAGCCATTTATGTAATTTACTTATGAAGAAGTAAAATTTTGACTTTGATGATGAATATATTAAAGCATTTGAGTGCCTATAGGCTATACTCACTTCTGTCCTTATAATTCAACCATTAGATTGGAGTGCACTATTCAAGATAATGTGTGATGCTTCGAACCATGCAGTCGAGGTTGTGTTGGGGTAGCCCATTGATAAACTTCCTCATGTGATATATTATGTTGCAGTTGTTTTTACCTTGGATAAGTTTAGATCTTACTTACTAAGATCTAAGGTTATAGTATACTCTAATTATGCAACTTTAAAATATCTTTTTTAAAGAAAGATGCTAAACCTAGGCTAGTCCGATGGATCTTATTGCTATAGGAGTTCGATTTAGAAATTTAGGACAAGAAAGGTTCCAACAATGTTGTAAGAGACCACTTGACCAAGCTATTTGTGGAGTCCACTAGGAAGAATGCGCTTATAATAGAGACATTTTCAAATGAACAATTGTTTCACATTTTCCAATTGCCTTAGTATGCAAATATAGTCAATTATCTTTTCATTGGTCAAATGCCTAGTCATTGGGCTAAACAAGATACGAAAAGATTCCTTATTGAGGTTAAACACTTTACTAGGGACGATTCGTACTTATTTAAGTTCTATCTTGATCAAGTCATTCAAAAATGAGTACCAAAAACTAAACATCATAAGGTCATTTCCTTCTACAGTGACCATGCATGCAGGGCCATTTTAGTTCCAGGAAGACTACTACAAAGATTTTGAAGTGTAGTTTTTATTGGCCACCATTTTTAGTGACTCACATACTTATTGCATAGCATGTGCTAGATGTCAACAATTAGGGAGTATAGGAAGAAGAAATATGATGCCCTTGAATCCAATTTTGATCATTGAGCCATTTGATATTTGGAGCATTAATTTTATGAAACCTTTTCCTAACTTCTTTGATTATCCATATATGCTTGCGAGTATGGATTATTTGTCAAAAAGTGTAGAAGGCATACTGTGTAAGACCAATGACCATAAGGTGCTGGCTAAGTTCTTAAAAGAAAATATATTTGCACACTTTGGTACTCCTAGGGCCATAATTAGTGATGGGGGAAAACATTTTTGTAATATGATATTTGAGAATCTAATGAAGAAATATGGTGTTACCCACAGAATTGCTACTCTATATCATCCTCAGACTAGTGGATAGGCATAGGTGTCTAATAGAGAGATAAAATGAATTTTAGAAAAGATAGTCAATTCAAATAGGAAAGACTGGTATGTGAGTCTTAGTGATGCTTTATGGGCCTATTATATTGCATTTAAAACCCCAAAATGCATGTTATCTTAGTACTTGGTCTACAGAAAGGCCCACAACCTACCAGTAGAATTTGAACATAGAGCATATTAGGCCATTAAAAAGCTCAATTATTACTTAGATACTGTTATGACCCATAAAAAACTAAAATTCAATGAGTTGAAAGAGATTATGAAGGATGCATATGGGACAACTTGAGTTTTTATAACACTTTTTAAATACAAAAGACATTTACATAGTGAGATCAATCTTTATTTTAAACTATTTTCAAAAATCAAATATAGTAGAAGAATCTTTCTCTTTTAAATTCATTCTTAAAAGCCCTAGTGTCATTTTTCTTTTCTCAAAAGGGATTCTTGGTTAAATGAGTGCTATATTTTTACCAAAAATCTGACAGAGTTTCCTCTATTTTTTTGACATATGACAGTTAACACATGTCATTGTGAAGTACCTGATAAACATTCATTTTCATTTTTAAAACATGATTGGAGACTCCATCTCCTTTACAAAAGCATTAAACAATCCCCAAGACTTATCATACATAGCTAATTACAATTCAAATGACATATAAGAACGAAATCCTACTTAATAGTCATCATAATTCGAGTTACTTCATGAAACTCTAGAATACCTTGCTTCTTACACTCTTGAAATCATCAAGTGGTATTTTGAGAATCTCAATCTCCTTTTTAATTCTTTCCAAGTTGACCTATGCTAAAAATTATAGGGTGAGTATGCAACATACTCAGTAGATAATCCAATACTACAAGACTAAAATTATGACATACACATACAATAATTAGAAAAAACATTTTTCTAATAATTAATCACTTGGCCATAAGCCATCACATTGAATACATTATATGCATACCTATGCATGTATACATATATGTACATATATCATCCACGATTTGCATCATACATGACAAACCAAGTAACCTATAATTACTTTAACATTCATAGTAATGATTGATTAATCTACAAGTCGACCATTTTGATATGATAATAACATCATTACTATGCACATATTTTTTCTAAGGAACATTATATAGTCACGCAATCTTAAGCATATGATGACATTCATATCATATACATCACAATTCATTATAAGTAATATCATATCATTGCATTAGATATCAACTCATGATGTAGGCATATCTATGTCAAATCATCTCAAACTCTAATAGCTCATAGTTTACTTAGAGCCCATTATAAATAGATGTAAAGCAATTTGCATGATAGAAATACCATTAAGGATTTAATCTATCCATCAATACACATAAAAATCACAAGATATCCTTAAGAAGGATAATGCATGCTATCAATATGCACAAGTCTATGATAAAACAACAAAACAATTAAATCACCTTCCAATTCAATCATAGGAAAATCAATGTGACATCAAACAACACATATTAGCTCGCAAAATACAATTCCATGCTAAATATGCCTCTGAGCATATCAGCCCACAAGAGGAAAATCCATGCCCAAACCAAATCAAAGAATGCATGTAGAAACATTCTTACTACATATAAAATCATATGATAACCATAGTATTACAACTCTTACAAGTCATTTCATAGATAGACGGGCATAATATCATCCACTTTCTAGGAGATGGTCTAACCACAATCATCAATTGCAGCTTTATTCCATATGCTCAGAGCAGATGGGCTTCCCACAGTACTCTAGCTCAAAAATGAGTTATCTTGCAGACAAATAGATGCAAAACTATTAGCCTTCTGAGAGATAGACTACCCGCAATCACTGGTTGTGGCTTTGCTTTTTCCAAGAGATAGGCTACCCACAGTCACTGGCTTAGGACATGTAGTGTCATGTACAAACAAATAGACTGGTACTTCAGGATAAATAACATGCATTCTTACATGAGTAGTTTAATCATAATTCAAATAGCTTACATATTTACTTTATTCATCGCATAACTTGAAGAAAATTCATTTTATGAATCAAGATGTATGTATACACACACACATATAATACTATCAACCATTCAAGAGATGGGTTACCCACAGTCCCCAGACATGGCTTTGCTTTTGCAAGGAAATGGGCTACCCATTGTCATTGGCTACAATCATGATAATGATCCTCCTCCCTAGAGATCAGTCACCCACTATCATCAGCCAAGGATTTGTTTCATACGGAGGGAGATGGGTTACCCACAGTCAACCTCCTCAAAACGCATCATTCCATGCATAGAGGAGATGGGATTCCCACAGTCACTCTGGCCAGTCATGATATTGTCCTCTTCTAGGAGATGGGTTGCCTTCTATCACTAGTCAAGGATTTGTTTCATATGGAGGGACATGAGCCACCCACAATCAACCTACTCAGAATGCATCATTCCATGGTTAGAGTACACATGAGCACAACATTGTCCTCTTTGGAGGAAATGGGCTACCTATAGTCATGCCTCAAGGATTTGTTCCCACCAGGAGATGGGCTACCCATAGTCAATGGCTTAGGATGCTTAGTGTCATACCTTATGCAAAACCATGCATGTACAACCACAATCTTTCTCATGTCTCACGAGTAACATTTAAATACTTTAAACTAAATGATTCATTGTTCTTTCCAAAATTGAGTACGAAATTGAATTCAAATTCATATATCAATTACATGCATCATTTATAAGAAGTGTCAAACACAAAACATATGGTAAATCATGGATCTACATGAAGACCATACACACACATAACATACATATGTAGCAATCATCGGTATAATTAAACCATTCTAACTCAAAAATAGTTGACAACTATTTTCCCATTTAGAAATCCATTTAAAACTCAGTAGGATCAGATTACCTACCTCCTTTGATGTGCTACTTAATTTATTTATCTATCTTCTTCCACTCACTTGTCAATCCACCTTTTCTATTGATGTTCTAGAGTTCTTATCAATGCTAAATCATAGATCAATAAGTACATAAGAGATCTATTCTAATTAAAACCTAACAGTTTAGATCATCGTAAACTGTCTAAATTTTTCCATTGATCATAGATTGCATATGAAAATATATGATCAATTTAGTCCCAAATCCACCATCCATATACCAATTCGTGGTTCAATAGTTTTGGTTTGCATTTACAATTTGAATAACTTCATTGATGAATGATCCAATTCTTAAAAGTTTAATCCAATAAATCACAGTGATATGACTTGGTGTGTCAATGTCTAATCCTATATTTCTTGAATGGTTGGGTTGGTTATTTTGGGTTAAGGCTCATTAATTTGAATCTTGGAAAGATTACTAGAGTTTTGATCCCCACTGAACAATGTGTATAGCTGTAAATCAATGGTCCTCATTCAAACTATCAATTTCCTAATAATTAGTGCACTGATCTTAAAAATTTCATAGTAATTTTGCTTAATAAGGGCTAGAGTACATAATGGTGGTCTTTGATCACTAATCAGACATTGCCAAGTCCTTATTCCTTTACTGTCCAATCGGGCGATCGAGATTATTTGATCAATTTTAATTTAGATCTTTCAATTTCTACCATATACTAGTTAATTTGATGTTCTAGGAATCATCCATGGTGTCTAATCATCGATCAAACATCAAGAAGTCACGGTTTAAATAATGATAGATCGGACGACTGAGATTGTCCAATTGGTTTCAGCCTAGATCGACAATCTCAGTCAAATTTGACTTATATCTAGCATATGTTTACCTATTCCTAAACTTGGATTAATGAATGAATGGTTGGATCATCTAAAATTCTCATATCTAACATGAAATGGTATGCATTTAGTAATATACATCAAATCAAGAGTTGGGTTTTACATATCTTACCTTCTAGAAGTGTTTCCGTGCCTTTTCCACCCTTGGATGAGTTGGATCGACCCCATTTTTTGGCGAAACCCTCCGATCATGTCGTGTGTCATTTCCCTCTTTGATTGATGGTCAAGATCACATTAGGTTTCTCCAGCAATGGCTACATCGTCGGCGAACCTAGAAATCTAGTATTTTTTTTCTCATCCATTGGCATGGACTAGGTTTCTAACGTGCAGGCACCTACTTCCTCTCTCTTTTCTCTCCTTCCTTCTTCTTCTTGCCATTTTCTTCTTTCTCTTCTTCCCCTCTCCCCATCGGGTTTCTTTCATGTGTCAGTTTGTGAACAGATCTAACTATCTATTCTTTAGTTTAAGTGGGAGGTGTGCCCCATATCAAATATGCCCCCATCTGTTTTGGATTTTTGTTTTTTGTTTTTTTATCTTATTTTTACAAAAATAACACTCATATCTCCTCCATCCAAAGTCTGATTTTAGCAAACTTAATGCTATTAGAATTGTCTTTTCAAGTACAATTCAATTATGGAAGTCTTGATACTTGATTTGATGTCTATCAAGTTTCCCACTTATAAAACTCCATATTTAAATTATAACTTAAAAATCAGGAATGTTACATGATATGAGTCAACCAAGATATACAAAGACCACATAAGAAGCCATCATGATGACACATCCTACAAAAGTCCTTTACCCTAGGACAGAAGGTCCTTTTCTATAATTTTATATTTTATTTGTCCCTTAGAAAACTTCTATCTCAATGGACTAGCCCTACATAGTAAGTATTATTTATCCTCATGCGGCCATCCAAATAGAAAAGGATGGTGAGATTTCCAAAGTTAATGGGCAAAGGTTGAAACTTTTCCTAGAGTTAATAAACCTTGAGATAGAAGGATTATTGCTTGAGGAACTAGTATATTAGGATCCACCTTAGTATGTCCCATGACACCTATGTCCATCATAAAAATTACATTCATCATTGCATAGTATGTTTCGCTGAAGATATTAAACTTAGTACTCAATGGGAGGCAACCTAGGATTTTTTGAGTTTCATTGTTCTACGTCACTCATTTATAATATAAGTGTCTTGTATTTTCAAACATTGCAGACAATGTTTAGTTCAGGTTGAGCATGTAGACATACATGAGATTTTTGAGTTTTTTTTGTTAATATTTTTTTTGAATTTTTTTGAGTTTTGAATGTTTTTAGTTCAAAGTTCCTTTACTGTGATGAGAATTGGATTGTCTAAAGTATAGTATTTCCACTACATTAATTTCTTAATATAAATGCATATGGTTAATTCTAGATTTATTTATGCCCTAAAGTATTTTATGAAAGTTAAATATAGAAATACACTTGCACACAATACAAGACTAGACTAATAAATGTTTATGACTTAGAGACCTTGAGAAAATCAATGGAGCACTATATACTATGTGAGTATTAGAGACCATCATTTTTTTAGGGTTATAAATAATACCATACTTTCTTAAGGATATATTACTTTGAAAGATCCCAATATTCTTTATTTTTGTGAAAATCCAAGAACCAACTAGGAGTTTTAACCTTATTTTCTAAATATTTATTGACTCAGATAAGTTTAAAAAAACCTAGGAAATGATAGCCTGTAGATATAAAACCTACCTTGCCTATTCTATACCATTAGTTAGGCTTTCAGTCCATTTAATAAGATTTTTCTTTCTTAAAAACCCATGTGCCCTAACCCAAAGAAACCTTAGTAAGAATATCCATTATCTAATTTTCAAAAATGTGTAGGGATAATAGCAAATTTTCAAAAAAGGGACAAAAGTCAAAGAGGTGAAAAATATCAAAACTACCAAGAAAAGTGTTCTTTCTCAGAAATACAAGAAAAAGTGAAAAAATATCAAAAAAAGATGAAGAAAGAAAAATTGAGAAAAGAGAAAGAAAAAATAGAGGAAACATTCACTTCAAGTACAACCAAAACTAAAGTTATCCAATAATAGCTAAAGACCTCTAATCATATTTGAATCTTTTAATTCTTACACCCTTCTTGTCAAAACTTGACGCAAGCATATGCTTCATCCTATCCAAAGACTTGTTGATCTTAAGGTAGAAAATAGACTTAATGAGGATACAAATAGGAAGGGATCACTGTGAACTACACTTACTAGTCTTGGTAATGGCATCCATTATTAGGGATATTTATTCATTTGTCTCATATGTGCTTAAAAGAACTTATGTGAACCATTAGTATCTTTGGCTTTGGTCACATAGTGAATAAATTTTGTTTGATCCCTTTCCTTGATAGATTTATTTCTAAGTGTAATCTAGTGAGAATTTGAGGTCAAGACATCTTTTCAAAGGAATATAAGTATATCTATTTAGAAGTCCACACTTATTTAGCCTATACACACATCACATTCTGAGATATAACTATAATAAAATGGCTTAAGAATGTGGATAACTTGTAGAATTTTTCATTTATATTTATTAAGTTGTTTCAGCCCTGGTGCATGTTAAGACCACTAGTGGTGTGACTGATGATTTTTCTGTCACTATAGGATTGCACCAAGGATCGGCATTGAGTCCATACCTTTTCACATTGGTTATGGATGAGCTAACAAAACATTTGCACTAGGAGATTCCATGGTGCATGTTATTTGCAGATGATATAGTCTTACTTGATGAGACAAGGGAGACTGTAAACATAAAGCAAGAATTATGGAGAGAAGCATTAGAATCTGAAGGATTTAAAACTAGTCAAACTAAGACAGAATATATGGAATGTAATTTTAGCAAGGAGAGTAGGAGTAGAACACCAGTCAAGATTGATAACCAAGAAGTCCCCGTCAAAGACCACTTTCAGTACTTAGGATCAATGATTCATGAGAGTGGAGAGATTGAGAGGGAGGTTATCTAGAGAATTCAAGCGGGTTGGAACAAATGGAGATGTGCATCTGGAGTTTTGTGTGATCGACAGGTGCCACTCAAACTAAAAGGAAAATTCTATAGGATGGCCATAAGGCCGGCCATGCTATATAGATCAGAATGTTGGGCAGTTAAGGAACATCATACTAGTAGGATGATCATCGCAGAAATGAGGATGTTGAGATAGATGAGTGGTAAGACAAGAAAAGTTAGAATTCAAAATGAAAATATTCGAAGAAATTTAAGGATAGCACCAATAGGTAATAAGATGAGGGAGACTAAACTTAGATCGTTTGGACATGTTCAAAGGAGACCAACAACGGCACTGGTTAGAAGAAGTGAAGAAATACAAGTAGAAAGTTTTAAAAGGGCAAGGGGAAGGCCCAAAAGAACGTGGATAGAAGTGGTGAGGAAAGATTTAAAAACTTTGGGACTAAATGAAGGCATGGTATTTAATAGAGTGGAATGGAGGAATAAGATTCATGTGGCCAACCCCTAATTGGAATAAGGTCTTGATGATGATCATGATAATGATTTATTAAGTTGTTTTAGCCAATAGAGTGCTAATGGATGAGAATTCTCCAAGATAAATAAAGGACTTAGCTTAATGAATTTTGGGGGTATATTCATTATAACTCCCACAAGGCTTAAATCGCCCACTAGGGGTAACATAGGGGTTTAAGGGCTTCTTGCATATGCTAAATGCAATTATGAGTACCTATGAAAATGGCAACCATTTTTATTTTCATGAATTTTTGCATGTTTTGCTTTGGACTAGCAAAATGCTGGTGGGGGTGTGATAAGTGTTCTATTTTGTATAAAAGGTACCCAATTAGTACTTCATGTATTATAAATTATAAGCGTTATTCTAGGACATTTTTAGAATTTCATAACACTTGCATTTTTTACCTGACCATTCAAAATTTTGATATTTGGCTAATTTAGGAGCCAATCAAAATTAAGTATGTGTATAATCATAATTTTTTAAGATTTAATTAGAACTTATACTCTTTTTTAGGTGTTATGGTTTTTAGGTTAAACTCACAAGCGTACGAATTGGTTGTAATATTCTCAAGCGAGGAGGTCGCTCCCATGAGGAATTAAATGATTGTGATACTAGTGATCTCTTCTTTAATTATTTAAGCTAGCCAAATTCAAGATATCTTTTTCAAAGCTAAATATAAAAATTAACACATGAAAATGGAAATTATACAAAAACTAAAAACATGCTAAAATTGAAAACTCTCCTAAACCATGATTTCAAAAAAAAAACTTTCCTAAATGAAACTTCCTAAATTTACAACTTTCCTATAAAGACATTTTAGCAACTTTCCTAAATCTAACTTTCTAAGCATGAAATTTAACACTTAAGCTAAGAAAACAAGCATAATCAATTACCTTCCTAACAAATTCTAAATGGGAATGAAAACTTAACACTAACAACTGATCAACAACATGCTAACAAATTAAACAAGATCAACAATTAGCAATTCACTAAAGTACTTTTCTTAACATGAATGCAACTAACATGGAAATCAATCACTCAACAAATCATTAAAAACCACACATTCCACCCATGGGTTGGATGCATAGTTTCCTCATGAATTGATAAGTAAATTTCATACTTGTTGAGATGAGATATTAAACTAATGGAACACGAGTGGGCAATCAATTCAACAAGATTATGCATCTTCTACCCTAAAGGTCTTCAAAACCATGTGCTCCACTAATTGATTGCACGCATGGTTTTGATTACTTCTTTTCTTGGGTTGGATTGGTTGGAACAATAATCTTAAATTAACTAATAAACCATGAGACAAACATGTAAATCAATCATCATCATCATCCAACAATCTAAGAGATTCCATTAAAGAGCAAATTGTAATGCACGGAAGGTGGTTACATGGATGGTATGTTACATTTTTGAAGAGCATGCACCATGTTTCCTCCAAAAATAAAGTAAAAACTAAATCCTATTAATGATTCCTCCAACAAAAAGCTTAAGATTCAAGGGTAAATCTAACAAAATATAAAGGCAACACTTAAGGAAAACTAACGAAAACAATGCCAGAGTTCAAGGAAACCAAAAGAGATCTAAATATCAATGAAAAGTAAAGGGAAAGATTATATTCAAGGTAACTTCCCTTGGATATCACTTCAACAGAAAAACCAACCTTGGATCCTAATCAATAAGGAAAGGAAACAATGGAATTGAAAAGCATGAACTAGCACAATGAAGTAAGATCAAAGAAGGAGAAGGAAGGAAGTCTAACCAACCTTTCAAAGATAAATCAACCACCCAAGACCTAGGTGTGAACACTTGAGGAAGCAGTAGAACAACTTGGAAAGATTAACAACTACCCAAAGTGAAAAAGGGGCATCTTTTTCCTAAGAGTGAAAGAGTCCTCCTACTTCTGTGTTTGATGCTCTTTATAACTATTCTCCTATTTTTTCTAAGGTAACCTAAGATAGATCATGGTGGGGATGGAAACTAGAGAATTGGATGGCCAAGATGAAAAGATAGCAAGGGTATTTAAGTGAAAAAAAGGTAGGATAGATAACTGCCCTTTGAAAAACATGTAGGTGGGAGATGCCACTTTTTTAGGAAGCAGTGTCTCCCCTCTACACAAATCATTGAATTCCTTCAATTGTGGAAAGAAGGTGTATGTGATAAGGTAGGAAAGAGATAAGAAGGTGGGAGGAAAGAGAGTGCTAGGAAAATTTAGCAAAGTGAGGTGAGATGGAGAATTTTGATTGGCTAATTGATTTCCTAATAATTTGAGATTGGTTGGGTTGCTTGAATAAGAGTTTAGGAAGATGGAGGAGCCTCAGAAAGGTTGGCCTCTTGAATGAAAAGTGAAATTTGTGGTGCCTCTTAAGGGTGAGGCGGAAAGTGAGGAAAAACATGGAAAAACATGAAAAATAGAAGGGTCTCTTCCTATTGGTCCACATGCCACCTTATCCTAGTGATTTTTTCTTAATTGTATTTGAAATGTGCCTATAGACCTCAAGGATAATTCTTCAAATTGTCTACTAATCATGGTCTTCCATTTAGCTTAGCACGTGTGGATTTGATGGCTAACTTTGAGGGATCCATTGGCTTGGCTTCATGGTTGGCTTAGATGGCTTTCTTGGCATAGCTTGATGCCTCAATTCCTTGGCTTTAGTGGTTGGCTTGGATCTTTGGCTTGTCATCTTCTTCATAGCTTGAATATGGCTAGGTGGCTTAAGTGCAACCCATGCAAAGTTGGTGGACTTTGCAAGGCTTGTGCATGGGCCCACTTTGACCACCTATGGCTCCTTTAATTGTATCCATTGCTTGACTTTGACCTTGATTTCATATTGGATTGATTACTTTTTGGCTTAAACTTGGTCTTTTGGTCTTGATCTTCTAATTTCATCCTGATTGATCTCAACTGTCGAATCACCATCTAACTTCCTACAAAAAGTGAAAAACTCTAATTAAATCCTAAAAAAATATGATTAATCACATACTTACTTTGGATTTGCCTTTGAACCTATAAAAATATCAAATTTCTAAGTCATTAGGTCAAAAGCGCATGTGTTACAAATTTTGGTCAAAAACTTTAATTTACCCCCATAAGTTGTAACACATGGGCAACTAATTTGTTGATTTTCATACAAAATTAGACACTTATTACACCCCACAACAAGCATTTTTCTAGTCTTGAGCAAAGCATACAAAAAATTTATTTTACAAAATAGGATAGAAAGTGCCACTTTCATAGGTACTCATGATTACATTTGGCACATGCAACAGGCCCTTGAACCCCTAGGTTACCCCTAATGGACAACTTAGGCCTCATGAGGGTTTGTAGTGAATATATCCAGAATATTTCCTAAGGTTGAGTCCCCTATTTTATCTCAGAGAATCCTCATTCATTAGCACTTTCTTAATTTTTCACAACTTAATACAGAGGACTAATAATTTTACAAAATGTACACATATTAAAAAAACTTATTATAGTTATTTCTTGGAGTGCATGAGTGTCTACAGCCACATAAGTAATGACTTCCAAATAGATATGCTTAAATTCCATTGGAAATATGTTTTAACCTCATATCCTTGTGGGTATACTCTTAGAAAGTGAAGCTCTCAAAAAAGGGTTGAACATATTTCTCTCTTTATGTGACTGGATCTAACAAGCTAATGGTTTACATAAACTTTTAAGTACTAATGAGATAAAGGAAAGTGATACCTAAGAGTGGACATTATTATCAAGAATAGCAGGGGTAATTTACCTTAATTTCTTATTTTTATATCCTATTTAAGGCTATGTTGCACATAAGATCTAGAGTTCTTTAAATAGGGAAAAATGTAGGCTTCAAATAGTTTTAGAAAATAAGAATTTTGAAGGTTCAAAATTGAGTAGCGGTCTTCTTTTTGAATGGTGGACAATTGATCCATGACTATATTGAAGTAATTTTCCTTTGTATTGTTGTCTTTCAAATTTTCACTTTTATTTCTTCTTTTTCACTTTTCTTTTTCTTTTGTCTTCCTTAAAAGAAAGACTTTTGGTGTTTTCCACTTCTTTAAATTTTTATCCTCTTTTGAATTTTTTTACTAACTTTACTCATTTTTTAGGTAATGGATATTTATCTCTTTCTAGGTTAAGGTAATATGGGTTAAGAAAGATAATGCTTAATAATAGGCTCAAGGGGTTAACTAGTAGTATGCTGTATTGGATAGGTTTTATGCCTTTAAGCTGAACAAGGATGACCTACATCATTCCCTATGTTTTTTAATGCTTATCAGATTCAATAAATTTTCTAGAAAAAAAGCTGTTACTCTTATTTATTCTTAATAGTTAACCAAAACAAGGATAATAGCATCATATTAAATTTTGTACACTAAAGAAACAATGGAATTACTTACAACTCTTTGAAAGAAGATAATGTCTAAAGCTCATTAAGTTATAGGTCCCCACAATTGTCCTCAAGGTCTCTAAGTCATACCTTTTTATTAGTCTTGACTTTGTGTTTTGTGTAAATATTTTTTGAGAATTAACCTTCTTAAAATGCACCAATGCATGAATAATATGCAAAACTAATGATATACACCTCATTAAGAGGGGAAAATATTCGAATCACTACGTTCTGAACATCTAGTTCTCATCATAATAAGGGAACTCTACCTAAAAAAAAATTGTTGTTTTTTTTTTTTTCAAAACATTAAAGAAAACTCAAGAAAATCCAAAACCTCCATCTACACCTATATGCCCCCCCAACTTGAATGAAACTTTGTCCCCAATGATTAAAAACATAGGATCCTATATGAATACAAATATATGTATAAGACTGGGTTTTGAGAAACAACTAGGTTGCCTTTCAAGGAATGCTAAGTTTTAAGTCTTTAGCCAGACGTAGTGATGAGTACAATGGCAATGAGCAGCAAGCTTTCTAGAGTAGCCTAAGGAAGGTCATGATAATACAATTGCTCCAAAAGTGTTCTTCAATATTAGGGCTAGGAATTTCTAAGAAAGGTTTTAACCTTTGACAGCTAACTTTTTGAATCTCACCATCCTTCACAATATCAATGGCCCCATGAGGATATACTATGTATGGTTCAGTCCATCTAGATTTGAGTTTTCCTAGAAAGAGATGCAATTGTGAACTATATAGCAAGACCTTTTTCTAGGTGTGAAGGATTTACTTAAGATTTGGCAATCATGATTAACATCATTGGTGGGTCTTTGTATATTCGTGCCAAATCATATGTGTCCTTTCTCAATTCTTCCAACTCATTGGTTGTGGTTTTCAGTGAGTGCCAGCAGCATCCAATTTGAAATTCAGCTTTTTGATAGCTAATATTCCTTATGTTCTAGCTCTAGTGATAAGTGGCAAGCCTTTCCATAGACCAGGCGGTAGAGTAACATGCCTATGGGAGTTTTATAGGCTGTATGATAAGCCCACAAAGTGTTGTTAAGTCTCATAGACTAGTCTTTCCTACTTGGATTGACTGTCTTTTCTAGAATATGCTTCACCTCCCTATTTGAGACCTCTACTTGGCCACTAGTCTTAGGATGGTATGGGGTAGCTATCCTATGGTTGACACTATACTTTTTCATTAAATTCTCAACCACTTTATTACAAATGTGTTTTCCCCCATCACTTATTATGGCACGCGGAGTACCAAACATTACAAAGTATTTTCTTTTAAAACTCTTACATCTACCTTGTGCTCATTGGTTTTGCAGGGTATAGCCTCCACCCAATTGGACACGTAGTCCACTCCCACTAAGATGTATAAATTCCCAAAAGAATTAGGAAAGGGTCCCATGAAATCTATGCCCAAACATTGAATGGTTCTATAATAAGTATTGGGTTTAAGGTCATCGTGTGTCTCCTCCCTAAACTACCTAAGCTTTGACACCTCACACATGATATGCAATAAGCATGTGAATCTTTAAAAATGGTGGGCCAATAAAAACCACACTACAAAATCTAAGTGTGCTCACAAACTAGTACGCATCTTTTTATCACTTGATCAAGACAGTATTTGAACAAGTTTGGGTCGTCCTAGGTAAAGTATCTAACCTCAATCAAAAATATTTTCTTATGTTGTT
This sequence comes from Warburgia ugandensis, assembly GCA_035236585.1. Lineage (NCBI taxonomy): Eukaryota > Viridiplantae > Streptophyta > Magnoliopsida > Canellales > Canellaceae > Warburgia > Warburgia ugandensis. The sequence goes on from CP141133.1 coordinate 57,499,577, forward strand.
TTGTCCAATGATTGGGCATTTGTCCTATAATAAGTTAAGTCACTATATCACCATACCAAGGAAGCTAGGAAATGTGCAATAACAGTTTATTTGAAAAGGATTCAGTTATAGGCACATTATCGATAGTGTTCTCCACCACCAATCTAGATAAGTGGTCTACTCCAACATTCTCAAAACCATTCTTGTCCTGAATTTCTAAGTCAAATTCTTGTTGTAGTAGTATCCAATAGATCAATCTCCATTTCACATCATTTTAGAAAGGAGGCACTTTAAAGTCGTGTTATCCAAGTACACTATAATTTTAGATCCTAATAAGTAAGATCTAAACTTATTCAAAGCAACCACTATAGCTAACAACACTTTCTATGGTTGAATAGTTGAGTTTCACATCATTTAGTATTTTACTAGCATAGCATATCACATGGGGAAGTTTGTTAATGTGCTACCCCAAAACAACTCTAGTTGCATAATTTGATGCGCATGAGTGCAAAGGTCAACTTGCCCTTAAGCTACTTAAATGCTTTCTTACAGTTTCATCAAAGTCAACAGTAGCCTCCTTTTTAAGTAAATTACATGGTGGTTTGGAAATTTTGCTAAAATCCTTGATGAATCTTCTGTAAAAGCTAACATGCCCTAAAAAGGACAAATTTCTTTCATCATCCTTATTGGAGGAAGGTTGGCTATTAAATCCACTTTAGCTTAATAAATTCTATCCCATTGAGTAATATAATGTGGCCCAACATTGATAAGTGTTTAATTTTGCATAACAAACACCTAATTAGTTACCCATGTGTTGTAAATTACAGAGGTAAATTATGGTTTTTAGACCAAAATTTGTAACACATGAATTTTTGACCTAATGAAGCAAAAGTTTGTTATTTTGTAAGTCCAGAGGCTAATCAAAGGTAAGTATATGATCAATCATACTTTTTTAGGATACAATTAGAATTTTTTATCTTTTGTAGGAAGATGGATGATGATCTGATAATTGAGCTCGATCGAGATGAAATTGAAGATCAAGATCAAAAGATCAGGTCAAAGCCTAAAAGTAATCAATCCAAAGGTCCAAATCATCTTAGAATAAATAATCAATGAGATCAAAGGAGCTAAAGGTGGCCAAAGTGGGCCCATGAAGTAAGCCAAGCATTACAACCAACTTTGCATGAGAGCCACTTAAGCCACCTTAGCCATATAAGCCATGAGAGAAGGTGGCAAGCTAAGGAATTCAAGCTAAGACATTGAAGCCACTCAAGCCAAGGGATGGAGCCAAGAAGCCAAGCCAAATTAGCTTTCAAAGCCAGCCATGAAGCCTAGCCAATGAAGGCTTCAAATTTGGTCATCTAAGCAACCAATCCTAGCTAAATGGAAAGTTAGGAATGCATGAAATTCAATGGGATTATCCATGAGATTTGAAGGGATATTTTGAAGATAATTAAGGGAAATCTTATTAAGATAAGTTGGCATATAGACCAATAGGATGAGAGCCTTCTAATTTTGATGTTTTTCTCACTTTTTCCCACCTTTTTATTACTTTCCACCTCACCACCAAATACCACCACGAATTTTATTTTCCATTCAAGAGTCCTACCATTCCATAACTCTTCGACCTTCTTAAACTCCCATCCTAACTGCCCAACCAATCCTAAGTCCATAGGAAATCACTTAACCAATCAAAAGCCACCATCTCAGCTCACTTTCCTCCCACCTTCTTTTCCTCTTCTAATCTCTTTCCTACCTTTTCACCTTAACCACCTTCCTAATTTGGAGGGCTTCCAATGATTTTTGAAGGGGTAGATGCCCCTTCCTAAAAAGGTGGCATCTCCCACCTACTCCATCTTGTTAAGGCAACCACCATCCCACCCACTTTCCTATTTGAAAGCCCTAGCTATTCCACTATCCTAGCCATCCAAATTGAAAACTTTTCATCCCCACCACACCTTAGTCTTAGGGCACACTAGAAAATATAGGGGAGAACTTATAAAACTCCACAAAAACCCAAGCAAAAGAGAACATTCACCCTAAGGAAAAGTACTTCTCCACCATAGTGGATGGAGACATCCTTTTCCAAGCTCACCATTCTCACCCTTTTTATTGTTTTTTCTTAAATATATTTGGCTACTATTCCTTTCCTAAGGTGTGAGGCATCCCTTCAAGTGCTCCACATCTGGTTTTTATGCTTTTCAAGGTTGGTCATCCAACTCCTTCTCTTGTTTACCTTAGTTACTTGATCCTTTCATGCTAGATTGAGTTTATTTGCCTTCTCTTATTGTTCTTTCCTTGGAAACTAAGATTCAAGGCTGGTTTTCTCTTGAAGTGATAGCCAAGGAAAATCATCTTGAATTTAGTTTTTCCCTTTACCTTTTATTGCCGCTTGATTCCTTTTATCTTCGATTGAATTCTAGCTTCTTTTTTCTTTTTCTTTTTTTAGTTTCCATTGAGTTTTAGCCTTGATTAATTGAGTTCCTTAGAGTTTTTCCTTATATTCCATAAGTTCCCTTGGATTTCAAGCTTACTAAAGGAGGAGTAATCTTTAATCTTTAGTTTTGGATAAGTGAACACACTATTTATGTATTTACTTGTATGCAACATATGGATGAGGAATGCAATCTTACTTGGTTGTTGAATGGAATATGTTGATTTCTTAATTGGCACATGAGATGATCCCTTGAATGAATGTTGCATGAGTTAAAGTCATCAAACAATTCAATCAAGATTTATAAGAAACCATGTGTCCACTCCAAAAGTGGAATGCATGGTTTTGAAAAGACTTAAAGGTTGAAACTTGAATGAAGATTGTCAATTGAGTGTTCCTTCATAATTCTTTGAGTTCATTGCTATTAAGGGTTTAAATTTAGCTAAAAGACCCCTAGTTTAGCATTCAATTAGGTCAGCCAACTATTCAAATTTGCAAAATTTAGCTTCATTTTTAAATTTAACTCAAATTGACCATCCAAACCTTAATTTCTTAAAATCAATGGTTAGATGATCAGTAGAGTTTATTGGATAATTAATGTGCGGTTAGATGATTTTAATTTAGTCTTTTATTTTGCAGATTAACAATGAAAGGCATGGATGGCTAAGGAGCAAGGTTATAGATTATCCCTCAAGGATCAACGGTGTAGATTAGTGAAGAGTAAGAAGGTTTCCTAATTAAAGAGGATTCCTAATTGGAAGAGTTCTAATTGAAAGAGATGGGATGAAGAGAAGTTTGTTAGAGCAAAAGAATGAAGGAGTTGGAGGAAGATAAGGAAAGAGTTTGAGTAAAAGAAGGAAGTGCAAAAACCTTATAAAAAGGGGAGCCGTATGAGGAGGGGGAGGCTTTTCTTTTAGAGTTAGTTTTATCTTCCTTTGGTGCTTGCCATTCTAATTCCTTTACTTTTCTCTTTGCTTCATCCATAAATTTTCTTTCTCTTTACATTTTACGTTTGTTTCCACTCAACACTTCAACCCTAGCTCTTGTTCCATCGCATCTTACATCTCTCCTTTCTCTACCTATCACACATCCAACTTGTTCTCCCTCTCGTTTGTGAGTTTTGTCCACCACACTTTCCATCAACCAGTTTCCCAACCTAGATACACAAGTTAGTTTCCCTTCTACTAGCATCACCATTTTGATCCATCCCGTTCTTCCTCGTTTCCATAGGCCAGGTGTCATCTATTACCTTCCTCCTCTACTTCTAGCATTCACTGCTTATCTGCATCCATTGCACCTTTCCACCAAACCCACCTCTCTTGTTTTCATCCATTCACCGTATACATCAGTACACCTCTCCTTTCATTCTTCCATTGTCGCAGTGCCCTTTCTCTTCTCTTCCACCATCGTATCCAACCCTCCCACCAGTCGCATGCCCAAACCTCCCATCTTCTTCCACTCTTCCCAGCCTTCCTCCTCTGCTCCACCTTGCATCTCCACCTTCCATGCCCTGTTCTTTGATTGTTCACCATCAACCGGCGTTCAATGCTCCATCAGATTCACTTTTCCACTAGACCAGCATAGAAACGAACCTAGAAAGTGGACTACTCCCAGAGACATAGATCACCTGCCAGGAGCAAGACTAGGTGATTCCAGCCTGACTGCACAACACCATCTCTGGGATCTTCATCTCCTCTGGCTCCATCTCCTTCTCCACCGGTCTTCTTCTCCATCGAGTTTAAGTCTGGTTTTTCTTAAAAACTAGATTTTTCTAGAATTCCAATTTTGCCCTTTTGCTTTTACCTTTAATTACATGTCTGTCTTTTTTTAGTAATTACATATGTGTCCCTGACTATTCCAGCTCTGGTTTATCCTTATTCTGCTTATCCAGGAGCAGATTAATCAAGATAGATCAATTAAGGTCTAACCCAATCAACGGGTTAGCCTTAACCAATCAAAACCTCCAATTCCTCATCTGTTTCTCGTCTGATTTCAAATTAATTTTACAGATTCATTGTGAGGACATCCATTGTCATGATTAATGTCTCTAATCTTTAATCTAAACCCCAAAAGTGATCTAAATCGCCCAATGCCCAAAATTCTTATTTAGGCCAGATCTCTTAGAATTTCTGAAATCTACCTAATCCATCCGGTGGATCATCAATCAGGAGTACCAGAAAGATTCTGATAGAGTTTGATTGAAGTTTATAGGCTCAAAACTAAAGAAATTAACAATAACTAGTCATGGAAAGTAGAATTTTCTTCTTTCTTTAGTTAATTTCCTTTATTCTTGTGTTGAACTTCTGTAATTCTCATTGATAAATTATATTTGAAGCCTGAATTTTTTTCTTTTAAATATTTTCAATTGAATTGAATCTTAAATAATTAAAATTTATTAAAAAAAATCTAAAATCCTAAAGCAAGTCCCTGTGGGATCAACTCGTATTTCCATAGCTATACTACAATAGCCCGTGCACTTACAAAAAATATCAACAAGTTTTTTGTCCCGTTGCTGAGGACTATACAAAGGAGTTTTTATAAAATTTAATTCAAAATATAAAATAAAATAAAATAATAGAAATTGCATTTTAGTTGCATTTTTCAATTTTTTTAGTGCATAGCCGCCTAATTTCCTGAAATGAGTACTTATTTCTAAATTTTTGTTTTCAGGGAAACAGGAAAGTGGAGAAAATTGGCAAGAAAATCTTCATTAACATGGAAATTTCCCTACTTTCCTAGATTAGGATTTTTTTTCCCCTTTGAGTGAAGCTTGTAGTGAGGATCCTTGTAAATTGCAATTTCCATTTTCATTTTAAAGGGTTGTAATAATACAGGGCAAGTGTGGGATAAGGTGGCCCACACTTGATCTTCATTAGAAACCCCACTATAAGTTTCCTCACTCATTTAAATTCCTAGATTAGGGTTTGGATTTAGAGTAAATTTGCATTGTTTGGTATTATAAATCATATAGAAAGCATCTTCTTATAATTGTTGCATTTTTAGGTTTTGCATTAGTTTATCGCTTTTATTTGCATCTTAGGACAGGGTTAATGCTTTAAGGTGATATATATGTTGATTGAATTGCCATGGAGTGTGGAATTAATTAGTAAGGGCAACCTACCCCTATAAGATCAAGGGTGGATTTCATAACCACTCGTTGGCCCACCTAGGATAATCACCTCAAGCGCGCTACCCTAGCCTTCAAATCAAATGAAAATCAATCAGAAGAGACCTATAGGGCTATCACATGCTTGTAAGACCCTCTTACTAAGACTCGATTTATTGTCACTCCAGTGGCTTTTGAGCACCGTGGTTATTGAGGGTTGTCTAATAGAGCCTCACTCTTCCCTCACCTCTTGTTGACGTTTATGAGGTCTAAACGCCTCCTTACACGAGGGTTGTATTAACCACCTTGTGAAGAACCTAACTAGTAAGCAATAATCAAATCTAAAGGAGAGGAGGAGCGCTAGATTACGCTAATTAAAAGCATTGTCCCTACACATATTCAAGAAAATCAATATATTGCTTATTAGCCTAAGGTGTTTAACTATGCCTTTTTGCTTGCATCACATAGAGTTAGAGTTAGCATTTAGAGCAAGACATTTTAGATTAGGAATAGTTCATGCAAGGGCGTCGATCTCAGAACCCTGAGCTACTACAGTTAAACCCAAAGATTCAATGCCTCCAAAACCAAGGCGAAAGAAACATAGTTCCTATCCCTATGGCTGAACCACTACCAGAGACTGAGCGCAAGACTATTAGAGATTTTTATGCGCCACTCCAACTTAATACCCCCTCCTGCATAACTTTACCTCCCACTAATGCTGATCACTTTGAGTTAAAGCTGAGAGTAATTCAGTTACTTCCTACTTTTTATGGTCGAGACTGAGAAGATCCGTACCTACATATTAAGGAGTTCCTTGATATTTATGCCACATTTAGGTTCTGAAATATTTTGGATGATTCGATTAGGCTAAGGTTATTCTTGTTCTCACTTAAGGACAAAGCCAAGTCATGGCTTAATTCCTTAGAGGTAGGTTCTATACATACATGGGACCAATTGTCTAAGAAGTTCCTGAATAAGTTCTTCCCCGTTCACAAAACAAATGCCCTGCATCGTGAAATTATAAATTTCCAACAAAGAGATGATGAATAATATTATGAATGTTGGGAATACTGGATTGAACTGCTATAAAAATGCCCTCACCATGGATTTGAGAAATGGCAGCAAGTTCAATACTTCTACGAGGCATTGACACCTCAAAATAGACAAATGATAGATGCAGCGAGCGGAGGGACCCTCATGTTAAAAGATGAAAGTGAAGCATGGGAATTCTTTCAAACTATAGTTGATAATTCTCAGTAATGGGATTATTCAAATAGGAGAGAAGGAACTAACCAGCCCATTAAGAAAGGAGGTATCTACGAGATAGGAGCACATACTAATCTATCCGATAAGCTCGACTCTGTCTCTAAAAAATTAGATGGCAGAATGGACAAGCTTGAAACTATGTTTCAATCTTTCATGGCTATTACATTATCCCAAAAACCTCCACAGGAGGTATGCTCTACTTGTTCTAGTCAGCCCATTTGACCTCAGTGTGTCCATCTAATAAAGTATTCCTTGAATATCTTGTAGACCAAGCGAATGCATTGAATTCATATTGCCAACCTAGCGACAACCCATATTCTGAGACCTACAATCCTGGATGGGCTAGGCATCCCAATTTGTCTTGATCAAAGAATAACCACAAAGGGGGGCCATCTGTAAATCCCCCTATAAAAATTTCCTCTTAGAACTCCAGTTCCCCATCAGCCACCTGGCTTCCAAGAACCTCTACAACAAAAGAAACCATATTTAGAGAAAACCATCCACGCCATGATGGAATAATTTGCAAAAGATAATGATTACAATAAAAAGCCCTTACACCAATTGCAAAATGATAGTAGACATTCAACCAATGTCAACTCTCAAGCCATAGCTAAGCTAGAGGTGCAAATAAGCCAATTGTGTGCTGAATTACATAATAGAGGAAAGGGTCAGTTTCCTAATCAACCCATCCCTAACCCTAAGGGTCAATTTGAGATAGGGTCAAGTTCTCAAAACCATAACCCTCATGAGTATGCCAAGCCCATAATCACCCTTATAAATGGTTGTCAAATTGATAACAAAGAAGGGTAGGCTAAGGAAACTATAGAGGAAAAAGAGGCAACAAAAATACAGGAAAAAGAGAAAAGACAGAACAATCCTGTAGAACATATAGTGGAGGCACCCTATGTGCCTAAAGCCCGTTTCCCCAATTACTGAATAAAGCTAGGAAGGGATCAAACTTCAATGAGTTAATGGAAGTGTTTAAACATGTACAAATCAATAGACCATTACTCAATGCAATTAAAGACATCCCGGCCTATGCCAAATTCTTAAAAGAGCTCTACACAACAAAGTGAAAGCTTAATGTTCAAAAGAAAGCCTTCCTCACCGAACAAGTAAGCTCTTTGACTCAGCATAAGACCCCACCAAAGTTTAGAGACCCAGGATGTCCTACAATCACTTCTATCATTGGAGATCATGTCATAGATAGGGCACTTCTTGACTTAAGGGGCCAGTGTTAACTTGTTGCCATACTTTGTCTATGAGCAACTGAAACTCAGTGAGTTGAAACCAACCACTACCATGCTGCAATTAGCTGATAGATCTATCAAGATACCTCATGGTTTGGTTGAAGATGTCTTGATATAAGTGGATAAGTTTTATTATCCTATTGATTTCATTGTGCTAGACACCCAACTTGTATTAGACCCTGGTAGTCAAATCCCAATCATCCTTAAGCATCCATTCTTAGCAACGTCCAACGCCATTATTAACTGTAGGAATGGTGTAATGAAACTCTCATTCGGCAACATGAAGGTTAAGCTTAATGTCTTTAATGCTGATCAGCAACATTTAGACCTCAATGATCCCTCTGATGTCAACTTGATAGAGAGTCTAATTAATGAGATTTAGTAACCATTGTCCATTTTAGACCCACTAGAGGCTTGTCTGATGCACTTTAATGGAGAATTTGATATCGACAAGTCTATTGAGGACGTAAACAATCTTTTAAATGTTGCACCACTCATGGATACCTCTAAGTGGGGTCTTTATGTGGAACCACTCCCACTATTTAAATCTATCCCCATACCCTCAATAGAACAACCACCATCTTTGGACCTAAAACCCTTACCTGATTATTTGAAATATTCATAAGCTCAGATGAAACCTTACTTGTAATAATAGCGTTGAACTTAGATAAAGAACCGGAGGGTAAGTTGTTAGATGTCCTTAAGGAACACAAAACTGCTCTAGGGTGGATGATAGCAGACATAAAAGGGATAAGTCTAGCCGTATGCAAGCATAGGATACATCTAGAAGAAAATACAAAACCCTCTAAGGAGACTCAAAGGTGACTGAACCCCCACATGAAGGATGTGGTTAGAGATGAAGCCATAAAGCTCTTAGATGTTGGCATCATATATCCTATCTCTGATAGTACTTGGGTTAGCCCCGTTCAAGTTGTACTTAAGAAATCTGGGGTCACGGTAGTCAAAAATGAGGATAACGAGCTAGTCCCCACCTGCATGACCACTGGGTGGAGAGTTTGTATTGACTATCACAAGTTGAACACTGTCATGAAGAAAGATCATTTTCCTCTACATTTCACTGACCAAATGCTAGAGAGGTTAGCCGGACATAGCTATTACTATTTTCTGGATGGATATTCTGGTTATAACCTTCCTATAGCACCAAAGGATCATGAGAAGACCACCTTCACCTGCCCTTTTGGAACTTTTGCCTATAGACGTATGCCTTTTGGGCTTTGTAATGCTCCAGCTACATTTCAAAGGTGTATGTTGAGCATTCTCTCAGACATGGTAGAAAGATTCCTTGAGGTGTTTATGGATGACTTCTCAGTATTTGGTTCATCATTTGATGAGTGCCTGTACCACTTAAAGTTAGTCCTTGTAAGGTGTTAGGAGAAGAATTTGGTCTTAAATTGGGAAAAATGCCATTTTATAGTACAGAGTGGGATAGTATTAGGCCACATAATATCACCAAATGGGATAGAAGTCGATAAGACAAAAGTGGATTTAATAGCCAACCTTCCTCCACCAAGGATGGTAAAATAAATTCGCTCTTTTTTAGGACATGCTAGCTTTTACAGGTGATTCATCAAAGATTTTAGCAAAATTGCCAAGCCCCTATGTAATTTAGTTATTAAGGAGGCCACTTTTGACTTTGATGAAGACTATAAGAAAGCATTTGAGCTACTCAAGGCTGAATTGACTTCTACACCTATTATTCGACCACTAGATTGGAACACACCATTTGAAATAATGTGTGATATGTCGGATTAAGCCATTGGAGCTATTTTGGTGTAGCGCATTGATAAACTTACCCATGTGAAATAATGTGTGACGCGTGGGATCATGAGCTTTAAAGTACCTCCTTCCAAAAAAGGATGCAAAACCTAGGTTGATTCATTGGATACTACTGCTACAAGAGTTTGACCTAGAAATTAGGAACAAGAAAGGTTCAGAAGATGTAGTAGTAGATCACTTATCCAGATTAGTGGTGGAGCACAGTAGTGATCAAGGGCCTATAACTGAGTCATTCCTAGATGAACAGTTATTGCATGTTTGCCAGTTACCTTGGTATGGAGATATAGTTAATTATCTTGCTACAGGAGAAATGCTTAATCATTGGACCACACAAGATAAAAAAAAGATTTTTAACCGAGGTTAGATATTTTACTTGGGATGACCCGTACTTATTCAAGTACTGTCCTGACCAAGTAATTGGGAGATGCATACCCGATAGTGAACATAATCAAATCATCTCCTTTTGTCATGATCATGCATGTGGGGGCCATTTCAGCTCTAGAAAGACAGCTGCAAAAATTTTGCAGTGTGGATTTTATTGGCCTACCATATTTAAGGATGCACATGATTATAGCAAGGCATGTGTAAGGTGTCAAAGGTTAGGAAGTTTAGGAAGGAGACATTTGATGCCCTTAAACCCAATACTTGTCATAGAACCTTTTGATGTTTGGGGCATAGACTTTATGGGACCTTTTCCTAATTCTTTTGGAAATCTGTACATCCTAATGGGAGTGGACTATGTGTCCAACTGGGTGGAGGCTATACCCTATAAAACCAATGACCAAAAGGTTGTGGTAAAGTTTTTAAAAGAAAATATTTTTGCACAGTTTGGTACTCCAAGAGCCATAATAAGTGATGTGGGAAAACACTTTTGTAATAAGGTGTTTGAGAATTTAATGAAAAAGTATGGTGTCAACCATAGGATAGCCACCCCATACCACCCTCATACTAGTGGTCAAGTAGAGGTATCCAATATGGAAATAAAGAAAATTCTAGAAAAGACAGTCAATCCAAATAGGAAAGACTGGTCTCTGAGACTTATTAACGCTTTATGGGCTTATCGTACAACATATAAAACCCTTATAGGAATGTCACCTTATCGCTTGGTCTATGGAAAGGCCCACCACTTACCAATAGAGTTAGAGTACAAGGCATATTGGGCTGTCAAAAAGCTAAATTTTGACTTAGATTCTGCTGGAACCTATAGAAAACTCCAACTCAATGAGTTGGAGGAATTGAGTAATGATGCGTATGAGTCTGCACAATTGTACAAAGACTGAATGATGGCTGTACATGATCGACATATTCTAAGAAAATCCTTCACAACAGGTCAAAAGGTCTTACTGTATAATTCTAGATTGCATCTATTCCCAAGAAAACTTAGATCTATATGAACTGGACCTTATATAATATGCACAATCTATCCTCATGAGCCATCGACATTGAAAAGGATAGAGAAATCCAAAAGGTCAATGGTTTCTAAACATGCTTTCTAAACATAAAAGTTTCCTAAATGAAACTTTCTAAATTTATAACTTTCCTAATTTATGAACTTTCCTAAAAATGTAATTTAGCAACTTTCCTAAATATAACTTTCTAAGCATGAAATTTAACACTTAAGCTAAGGAAACATGCACAATCAATTACTTTCCTAATCATGCAAATTCTATAGAAAGAAATTAAATTCATGAGAATGAAAACTTTAACACTAACAACGAATTAACAACATGCTAACAAATTAATTAAGATCAACAATTAACCACTAACTAAAATACTTTCCTAACATGAATGCATCTAACTTGGAATTCAATCAGTCAAAACTATGTATTCCACTGATGGGTTGCATGCATAGTTTTCTCATGAGTTGATAATTGAACTTCATACATGTTGAGATGATGCATTAAACTAATGGAAAATGAGTGGGAAATCAAGTTTACAAGATTATGCAACTTCTACCCTAAAGGTCTTCAAAATTATGCATTCCACTAATTGATTGCATGCATGGTTTTGATTCTGTTTCTTCTTTCAGTTGGATTGGATGGAATGGCTAGAGTAATAATCTGAAATTAACAACTAAACCAAGAAACAAACCTATAAATTAGTCATCATCATCTAACAATCTAAGATATTACATTAAAGATCAAATTTTATTGCATGAAAAGTGATTACATGGATGGTGCATTACACTTTTGAAGAGCACGAACCATGCTTTCTCCCAAACTAAACTCAAAACTAGATCTTAATAATGATTCCTCCTCCAACTTCCTTGAGACTCAAGGGAAAATCTAATAGAATGTAAAGTCAACACTCAAGGAAAACAATGCTAAGTTCAAGGAAACTAAAAGATATCTAAATATCAATGCAAAGCAAAGGCAAAGATTAGATTTGAGGTTACTTGCCTGGGCTGTCACTTCAAGAAAAACCCAACCTTGGATCTTAATCAATAAGGAAAGGAAACAATGGAATGGAAAAGCATGAACTAACACAAGGAAGTAAGATCAAACAAGGAGAAGTAAGGAACCCTAACCAACCTTTCAAAGATAAATCACCTACCCAAGACCTAGGCACGAACACTTAAGGAATTAGCAGCACACCTTGGAAAGAGTAACAGCTACCCAAAGGAGATGAAGATTCAAGTAAAATAGTAGAAAAATATGGAGTAGCAAGAGGACATCTCCTTCAAAGTGAAGGAGGTGTTCTTTTATTCAAAGGGAAAGAGTCCTCCTACTTTTGTTTTTAATGCTCTTTTATAACTTTTCCCCTATTTTTTCTGGGGTAACCTAAGATATATGCATGGTGGGGATGGAAACTAAGGAATTGGATGGCCAAAATGAAAAGCTAGCAAGGGTTTTTAAGTGGAAACAAGGTAGGACAAGTGGCTTCCCTTTGGAAGACATGTGGATGGGAGACCACCTTTTTAGGGAGGTGTGCCCCCCTCCCTTCAAAAATCATTAAACTCCATCAATTATAGAAAGTGGGTGAGTTGGAAAGTGAAATTTATAGGGAGGTGGAGGAGTCATAGAAAGGCAAGACTCTTGAATGGAAAGTGAAATTCATGGTGCCTTAGGGGTGAGGTAGAAAATCAGGAAAAACATGAAAAATAGAAGGGTCTCTTCCTATTGGTCCACATGCCACCTTATCATAGTAAATTTTTCCTTAATTATCTTCATAATATTCCCATAAATTCCAAGGATAATTCTTCAAATTCCCCACCAATCATGGCCTTCCAATTAGCTTAGCTATATGGCTTTGATTGATAACTTTGAGGGCTTCATTGGCTTGGCTTCATGGTTGGCTTAGATGGCTCTCTTATCTTAGCTTGATGGTTCAATTCCTTGGCTTTAGTCGTTGGCTTGGCACCTTAGCTAGTCATCTTCTTCATTGCTTGAATATGGCTAAGTGGCTTAAGTGCAACCCATGCAAAGGTGGTGGACTTTACATGGCTTGTGCATTGATAAGTATTTAATTTTTCATAAAAACCACCTATTTAGTATCCATGTGTTATAACTTATAGCATTAAATTAGGGATTTTAGACCAAAATTCATCACACATGCATTTTTTACCTAAAGAAGCAAAAGTTTGTTATTTTGTAGGTCTAGAAGCTAACTCAAGGTAAGTATGTAATTAATCATATTTTCTAGAATTTTTTACTTTTTGTAGGAAGTAAGATGTTGATCCAACGACCAAAATCAATAGGGATGAAATTGAAGATCAAGATCAAAAGATCGAACCAAAGATTCAAAATCATAATCCAACATGAGATCAAGGCCTAGATCATCTTGTGGACCAGTAATGGATGAGATTAATTAGCTAAAGATAGTCAAAGTGGGTGCATGAAGTACACCATGCATTTCTACTATCTTTTGCATGGGAGCCATTCAAGCCACCTTAGCCATATAGGCCATGAAAGAAGGTGGCAAGCTAAGGAATTCAAGCCAAACCATATAAGCCACTCAAGCCAAGGGTTGAAGCTAATAAAATAAGCCAAGGAAGCTTCCTAAGCCAGCTATGAGCTGATCCAATGAAGCCTTCAAAGCTAGCCATCTAAGCCATCAAGCTAAGCTAAATGGAAGGCTAGGATTGGAAGAGATTCAAGAGAGAAATTCATAAGTTATTTTGAAGATAATTAAGTCAAAATATACTAAAATAAGAGGGCATGTGGACCAATGGGATAAGAGCAACCAATTTTTAGAGTTTCTCTCACATTTTACCACGTTTTCCTTAATTTTCACCTCACCCTTAAGATGCATTACGAATTTCCAAAACTCTCACTCCTTCCATCTCTTAGGAAACTTCCTAACCAACCAAATTTCTCATCTCTTTCCTAACCTATTCTGACCTATTTTCCTAAAGAATGGGAGTTCAATGATTTTTTGAAAGGGGGAGACGCCCTTCTAAAAAATAGGTGTCTCCCACTTAACTCTCACCTTAAAATAGCCCTCCTTCTTACCCACTTTCCTATTGGATGTCTACCCTCTTTCCCCTATCCTAGCCCTTCAATTTGATCTTCTTTAATCTCCAATACACTTTAATACTATGTTACCCTAGGAAAAATCAGCCCAAAATAAAAAAAGACTCTTTTCTCACATTGTAAAAGGATGCCTCCTCCTTTAGGAAGGAGATATCCACTTCATTGGAGCCCTTTGTACTCCTTTTGCTTGATGTTGTGTGATGATTTTGGGTACTGCTACAAACTTTCAAGGTTCATGCTTCTTCCTCAAGTTTTCAACCTAGGATTTGTGGGGTTTTGATTTATCTTTGAAGGTTGGTTAGCCTTTGCTTGAATTTCTTCTTTTCATGTCATCTTTTGCTTTGTTTTCCTCTAGCTTTCCTTAATTTTAAACTAAGATTCAAGTTTGATTTTTCCTTAGAGTGATATCCAAGGGAAGTCATCTTGAATCTAGTTTTTCCCTTTTACTTTCATTGCATCTTATTTCCCTTTTAGCATTGTTTATTTTCTAGATTTGGTTGCTTATGTTCCATTGATTGTTGCCTTAGTTTTGCATAGGATTTTCCTTTGATTTCAAGAATACTTATTCATGAGTGAATGTTAGAACAATTAAAGAAGAGTTTGGGTTATAACTGAGGAGTGATTTGGATTAAGTGAACATCATTGTAATAGCATTTGATTTTCAGATTTGGATTACATGTGTGGAATGTTTTGTTGATGACTTTTTGGATTAGTGGAATTTTTAGTTCATGTTTGTGTCCAGCAGTAAGTTGACTTTGTTCTTGAATATTTGAATGCATTAGAAGGAATTAAATCCATATTTTATATGTTATAGTCATTGAATGTTTCATTCATATTACTTCTGGAATTTCTTTACATAAATGGTTTATGTCAATTTCCAGCACCATACAATCTTGTTCACTTGAATTTTAAAGAGCCTAATTAGATTGTTAGATAGTGTAGTTCATGTTAGAAGTAGAATTGCATGCTTAGGTTTTCAATAGAGTTGATTAAATCCACTCCTATCCAATGAATCATGCATACCATTCTATGGTTACATGTATGTTAATTGGTCGTTTCTTTGCATTGTTGTTAATAATTGATTTTATTTATTTTTGTAGTTTGATTGTAGTTATATTACATAAGTTTGCATCTTAGTTAATTGAAAAGTAATCAAATTTTCCATACTTGTTAAAATAGTTTATTTGGTTGCTTACTTTTCTTAATTTTGCATAATTAGGGAAGTAGTTTGTTAAAGCATGTTTCCATTAGATTAGTTGTTAATTTCATGTTTAGAAAAGTCTAATTTACAAAAGTTGTCAATTAAGAAATTCATAAAATTAGAAGTTTTAAATTTTAGAAAGTACAAGTTTAGGAAATTTTTCCATTTAGCATGTTTCTTTTTTTTGTTTAGTTTCCATTTCTTGTTTTTACTTAGTTTCCAAGTTCAATTTTTAATTTCTATTCTTAATTTAGGTTAAAAAAAATCACCTGAATTTTGTCTCAATTAAATAGTTTAAGTAGGAACCATTGGCATCACAATAGTTCACTCCTTGTGGGATCAACCTCACTAGCGTGCTATATTGCAAATGATTCATGTGCTTGCGAGTTTTAATTAAAACAACAACATGAATGGACGAACTTTGGCCACCTTTGGCTCCTTAAATTACATCCATTGCTTTATCTTGACCTTGATTTCATGTTTGATTGATGACTTTTAGGCTTCGACTAAGTCTTTTGATCTTGATCTTCTAATTTCATCCTGAACAATGTCGCTATCGAATCACCATCTCACTTCCTTGAAAAGCAAAAAATTCTAAGTAAATGCCACAAAATATGGTTAATAACATACCTCAAATTAGCCTCTGGACTTATAAAATATCATGTTTTTTATTCGTTAGGTAAAAAAATGCATGTGTTACCAATTTTGGTCAAAAACCCTAATTTACCCCTACATGTTATATATCACATGGGTAGCTAATTGGGTGGTTTTCATGAAAAATTAGACACGTAGCAGTAACTATTGAGAAGAAGATCCAACAACCTGGATCAAGTAAGATAAAATTTGAAGATCAAGACCAAAACAAGGCCACAAATTTAAATTTCAACATTTTAAAGCAAAATCAAGGTTCAACATCATCTTAAGTCAAGCAAATGAAGTTCAAGGAATCAATTGGAAGCATCAAATGTGACTAAAGTGGTCCCCCATAAAAGCCAGGAAATTCCACCACTTAGCATGAGAATTGGAGCCATGCATGAGGTTTCCTAATTTGACAAGGAAACCTAAGTAAGCCAAGACATTCAAGCTTTGAAGCTAAGGGACTTAGCCACTCAATCTATCAAGCAAGAAGCCATCAAAGTGAGCTAGCTAAGCCATATTAGCAATGCCACATAGGGACACACGATCAGATGAAATTTTCAAGCAATTATCCATGAAGAAAAACATGATTTTCATGTGATAAATAGAAGGTTTTGAGGGAAACTTGTAATTGGCAAGATGATCAAGCATAGGTGGATCAATCCAGAGAGAAAACCCACATTCTAAATTTGTTTCTTGTCCTTTTTGATCAACTAACCTAGTTAATCCATGATTTTTACTTTAGGAGGGAGGCACCTCTAGAAAATGTGGCGCCTCCCACCATGCTCAATTGTCTTGATTGGTTGGAAATTTTAGTTGGAAACTTCTAATTCTCCTCACACTCGACTACCCCAAAATCCTAAATAATTTCACATTTTTCCTAACTTTTTATTTTCCCTTATCTCTCTCTTTCCTAACCATCGAACACCACACCATTAGAAGAGGAGGAGCTCCATTTCACCTTCCTAAAAAGGTGGCTTCTTCCCCCTTCTACTTACACAATGCCACCTCATCCAAGCCTTGCTTATTAAACTTCTATCACCCCCTAACATTTCACCTCAAATTCCTAACTAATTCCCCATTTTTGTAACTTTTCTTTTTCCTTTTGTCCCTCTTTCCTAACCACCAAACTCCACACAATTAGAAGGGGAAGGAGCTACATACAACTTTCCTAAAAAAATGGCATCTTTCCCCCTTCTACTTAACACAATGCCACCTCATCCACCTCACTTGCTAAACTTCTATGTACACCTAAATTTCCATATATGTCCTATACTCTTTCCTAGAATGAGATCTCATCAAATTCCAACCCCAAAACTCTATAAATCTCCTAAGGGTCTCCACATGAAATTCAAGTAGGGGGTTTTATTCAAAATCCTCAAAAGAGGCACTCAATCTAGGAGATGTTTGTAGCTTTGGACTTGGCTTTCTTTTGGTTGTTTTCCCATGAATTCGTCAAGTATTTTCCTTCTTCTTCTTTTTTTTTCACTTCAATTCCAAGTTAGTATTTTATTGTCATTACTTGCTTTCATTGTTACATTTTTCTTGTTTTGTTTCTTTAATTCCACACACATAGAAGTAGCTTGTTTTTCTCTTGATATTTGATTTAATCTCTCTATTTCTTTTTGCTTATTCTTTCAACATATAATTTACTTAGTCTCTATTAGTGATAGCTAAAATAAAAAGTAGCTTGAATTTCTTGTTTTTCCCTTCTTGATTTCTATGTTTTTCACCCATTTCTAGGGCTAGTTTTTGGCCTTTTTTTCATCGTTCATTCCCATTAGTCAAGCCCTCTTTTCTCTTTATTTCTTTTTGGATTTCACATGTATGTCATCTAAAATTGAGTTGATATTCTTAGAGTAAATTTATTGAATCAAGTTCTAGGCCTAAGAAGAGTGCACACTTTTTAGTTTCTTATCTATGTAACATGGGCACCCAATTTGATGTAATTTTCAATCCTATCAATAAAGTTATTTGAAGAACATTGTTCCAGCTTGATTTGAGTTGTAAAGTACTTCAATTATTGAGTGCTATCTTACATACAAAGTGCTTGTTAAGCTACTTTCCAAGATTTGGTTGATTTGAGTTTCTATAGCTCTTAAATTCAAGAATTTTTCCATTCATTGTTCATACTTAATTAATTTTCAGCAGCCTACACATCTTGTTTTCTTGATTCATTAAGAACCCATTCAAATTTGTAGGTTGTTTAGTTAGTTCCATGATTAGGTTGCATGTTGATAAGCTTTTTATTTAAGAATTTTATCCATTTTCAATCCCATGAACCATGCATAAAACTCCTATGTTCATGTGCATGGTGATTGGGTGAATTCTCATTTAATATTTACTTATTTGGTTTTTTATTCTTAGTTTAGCATTATTTAGTTAGTTTTTTGCATTTGAGTTTAGTTATAAAGTTTCCTTATTCAGTTTTAGAAAGCTTTATTTTTAGTAAATTTCTAATTTTAGGTTTGGAAAAGTTCACTTTTAGTAACTTTCCTTAGTTTAAGTTTCCTATATTCATTCTAGTTTTGCATTGAGTTCTTTTATTAAATGCATTTTAGTTAGGAAAGTTTCTAATTTCATTGAATATCTTTATTTTTAAAAAGTTTCCTTGCAGTTTCTTAATTGATGTATGTTTTCAATTCTATGTTGTTTAATTCCTACTTTAATGAAAACCATCTCTCTTTGGCTAAGATAAGCAACTTAAATAAGGTCTAATCAATTGAAAACTCCATGAAATTCCTTATGGGATTGACCTCTCTCTTATGCAATTACTACTTTGATTCATGCGCTCTCCAGTAATTTTAAAGCTATACCACATAACATGAGTAATATCACAAGTGGACAATGGGAAAGAAAGGCAGTAGCATGCAAGTTAATGGGATTCATCGAAGGATCTCTTGAGTGCCCAATTGGAATTTCTAGGTGATTGCATTCTAACTCATAGGATTACTTGTACTTATTTTTGTTATTTCTTTCATTGTAATTCTTTGATGTAATTTCCTTTCATAGTCTAATGAAAAGTTCTTTTCTTTTCTAGTTTGTGTGTTTTTTACTTTATGTTATTTACTTGCATTAATACTTGTATATTTACTTTATGCTTCCATGTCTATGTTATTAGTGACCTAAGGTATTATAACAAGTTATATGTTAGAATGATATATGTTCAAGATTAATCTTAGGTTATAAAAGAAATTAATATTAATATTAGATCATAGCTTTCTTGACTCACATACATAGTGATTGAGAAACAGAAAGGGATACTGAGTATAGTAAAATAGAGGGTGGCTATACAAAAATATTTAATATTAGATGCAAGACTTGATGTACTTTGAATAAGTATAGTACCAAGCTATTAACTGATATTAAGAAAATAATAAAAAGATAGCTTTGAAAGAAATATTTTTTGTGCAATAGAAACATTATGTTTCTAATTACATGTGTAAAGTAACCTAGTTAGCTTAGTTCTTAAAACTATTCATTTCTAATGTATTTGAGTTTTGATACCTAGGCTTAGGTTTCATTTCTAGAACTTTTATGGGTTTTTATGATTCTTAGCATTTTTTGTTTGATAAATTATTTGGCTAAGTTAAAGTAGTTAAACAAGGTTTAATTAAAATTTGTTAATTATAGAGTCTTTGTAGATGAACTCATACTTGCCATGTCTATGCTATAGTGGACCCATGTACTTGCAATTAATTTTAAAATACATCAGGTTTTCGGGGTTGTTGTAAGAGACACAATGGATTTTAGTTAAAATTTATGTTAATTATTTTACAACTAGTTGTGGATTTTAGGCTTGCATTTTTGCTATTTGCATTTTGCATTTTATTTTCATTATTGTTGTGAAGTTTTGGGTTCTCACTTTTATATTTATTTTTACGAGAATTTGGATTGGGAATTAGAGGAGAAATTATAATAGTTTATAATTATTTTCTTATTTTGAGTGAATTGTAGTGAGGATGTGATGTAATTTTTATTTAAACACAATTTATTCAAATTAAATTACTTGTAATAATGTGGGTCAAAGGTTAGTCATTCTAACTCAGAGGAGGAGATGGCATGTACATGGACCCACCCTTATACGAGAAGATTTTATCTAGAACCTCACTGTAAGCTTTTCTAATCTCCTTATATTTCCTAGATTAGGACTTGCATATAATTTAGTTTTCATTATTTGCTTGATAGTCTAATTCATATAGCATGAATTCATTATATTACTTATTGCATTACACTTAGGACCTTACATTAGTTAGCACTTATTTAATGAGGATAGCCTAAGCTTGGTTATAATCCAAGGACACAGGCTATCAAGGTTATAGTATCTAGTCTATTGAGGCCCTAACCCATGTTGGATAGCATATAGGAAGTTGCTTAGTTTATAGCTCTTTTCATTCATATTTAATTTATTTAAGGTGTGATATATGCTGATCAATCTATCATGGGAATGTTCTTAATCAAGTAGTAAGGGAAATCACCCCAACAAGATCAGGGGAGGATTTTTATCACCAGCCTTGCCCCACCTAGGTTTACCATCACCTGAGGCAACCAAGCCTTGCACAATTAATTTAAAATAAATCTAGAAGGGACCTATAACAATTTACGTGCTCATAAGATCCTCTTAGAAGGAGGCAACTTATTGCCACTATAGTGGTCCCTATCTGATCATCCACATTGGTATTTAAATGATTAGCTTAGCTAATACATTTGATGACTTAGATCACCTGTGGATGACTTAGATCACCTGTGGATGACTAGTAAGTAGTAAGATAAGTCTGAAAGATTGGAGGAGCTACTTAAGTTAGAAATAACCTAAAAGTCACTCCCCGCAAAAAAATAATGAATAATATAAACATTTCAGTATGTTTGTATTATGGTTATGCATGATTGTGTGCTCTTTGTTATGCATCATTTGGCATTATAGGTTGCATATATCCTAGTTATCCTTAGTTAAAAAAAAAAAAAGAGAGAGAAAATAAAAATACTCTTTCATTGCATACAATGACTTGTTTTAGTTATATATAAAGTCGAGTCCACTACACCAAGAATTGGTGTATGCTAGGCCATCAATCATAGAACCCATACTTAGTGCTTTTAGATCTAAAAATAGAATGGACACAAGGCAAGGATTATGGAATCAAGTAGATATCAATGACCCTGCCTTAGACATGGCCAACAAATTAGAGGAAAGAAAGTTATTGCAAAACTATTTTATTCTACAACCCCTTAAATGTAGTGATCTATATGAAGTAGGGGCTACTCATGATCTATTTAATAAAATAGATAGACTGGTAGATAGAGTGGATAAACTTGGTAATCCAGTTAATACATGGATACTCTATGTTAGCTAGAGAGTCCTCAATGCAACCTCAGTATGAGATTTATTCCTTCGCTGCCAGTCCAATGCATCCAACTACATCTTGTCCATCAAGCATTAAGCATCCAAAATACTCTATGGAACAAAGGAATACAATTCTTGCATTCCAACACCCTAGCTAAAACTTCCATTCTAAGATTTATCATCCTAGATGGGCTAGGCATCATGATTTCTTGTGGTCTTAGGATAATCAACCTTTCCCTCCTAATTTAGTTCTATAGCACCTTGAGCCACAACAAGAGTATCCTTCACAACTGAGGGAATAATCTTTAGAAGTGATCCTTAGTTTGTTTATGCAGAATACTTTAAATTTCAAAATGATGTAAAACAAAATATGGAGGCCCACTTGCAATCTATTGCACAGTTGGAGTTCAAATGAGTTAGATATCTGCTACATTTTTAGAATGGAAAAAGGAATCTAACCAAGTTAAGGATGATGAGAAGCCCATCAATACTTTTATCAGGGATAAAAATAAGTCAAACTCTGAAGACCCTTATGACAAGGAGAGTCTAGTTAATACACCATTCCTATTTCTCTACTAAAGATCCATTCCAAACATATATAGCTCATTTTAATTTTGATATAGACACCTCCTTTGATGAAATGAATGATTTACTAGATACTATGTCATTAATGGATATTTCTTAATGGCAAGCCTAAATATGACCCTTTATAGTTCTTAAAATTCAATTTAAGCCATAAATGATAAAGCACCAGATTTGGACCTAAAACCTTTACCAAATAGTTCACCATGTGAGAATCTAGGTTCTTTTGAAAACTTACCTATGATTGTAGAACAAGAAAGAGAGTTGAATGATGTTCAAGCCCATTACCAACCAACTTTAGGGTGTACATTAGTAGTTAATAGGGTTTAAGCCCCACCATTTATTTACATCTAAAGGAACATGAACATCCCTTATGGGAGATGTAGAGCTCGCTTAACGCTCATATCTAAGAAAATGAAAGAGGAGGAATTTATATATTGTTTGATATGGCCCTGTTATTCCTCATTTTGACAACCACCGAGATCATTCATCTAAAGTTGGTCCCAAGAAATTAAGAATCACTATGGTCTTTCATGTCCTTTTCTTTTCACCACCATATATTTCTAAGTAGAGAATGTACATAGATTACTGTGAAATTTTGAAATGAACAAAGTTTTCTAGAACTCCATGGCTAGCTTAGGACATAACTAGTTAGTGTCATAGAGTTGACTTTTTCATTTTTGCACTGTGTACTATGCACTTTTGACCACATCAACAGATCAATGCACTATCTCGGGAGTACAGGTACAACTATTGTAACCCTTTCCTCTTAGATTTAGTATTTTCATATGTCCCTGGTATGTAGTTTTAGACATTGAAGACAATGTTTAATTTAAGTTTGGGGGTAAGGTATTTCAAATTTTGTTGTATTCATATAGGTCTTTAGAGTTACTCTATTTTTAAATAATTAAAGATTTTGAAAAAAACAATTTTTTATGATAAGTTCCTTTACAAGGATGAGAATTTGAAATTTTCAAAATTTCAATGTTATTTTCAGACTTTAGCTTATTAATAGATTTACATACAATTAGTTCACAGTTTTATCATTTTCTAAAGTATTCTATGAAAAATTAAACTTAGAATAATTATTGCACAATAGCTATATAATATAGTTTAAGTTAAATAGTAAATATAACTTGGAGATCTTGAAGAAGATAAGTGGATATTTATAACCTAAGTGAGCTTTAGAACCATTCTTCCTTTTTTGAGGGTTATGTGTAAATTCAAAATTTTCCTTAGCAAAAATAGTTTCCCAACTGGTCTCAGTATTCATGCTTTGGTCAACTATTAAGAAGTAATAAAAGACTATACCATACATCTCTCAAGTTTATAGTCATCTTTATGTCATATGAAACCTAAGAAATAATAAAAGTTATCCTTGGTAAACCCAGAGCCTTTAGCCTTGCCTAAGTTATTTTTCATAAATTAAATCCCTTGAGCCTCCATATTAAGCATTTTATTTGTTAACTAGTTCACCATTACCCGCATTAACCCCTACAACATATCCATTACCTAGTTGTTTTGGAAAAAGTATGAGATGGTTAAAGAAATATCTTGAACAAAAAGTATGAGAAATACAATTCAAAAGGTGAACATCAAGAAGGTTAAAAAGAAGAAAAGCTCAAATAAAGGCTTTATTAAAGTCAAGTAAAAAGAAAAGAAAGATAGGAAATAAAAAAGAATGTTCTCTCTTCTAAAGAAAAATGGAAGAAAGTTGGAAATACATCATAGAAGTCCTTTTGCATATTCTTCAAAACAATATTTTGTTTATCCTTATATCAACTCTTTGGAAAACCTTGGCCTAAATCCCTCACTCTTTTTTTCTATACTTTAAAATGGGGACCACCTACATGTGTACCACAAATTTTCCATGAGTAGGTGGTGTATCTCATTTAATTTCACCTAAAATACATGAAGAGATTAGTATGATTGGTGGAAAAAAATAAGGAGGTTAGGAAGGATAAAAAATGAGAAACCTATTGGCAATTTTTATCTGAGAATTTCAAGAAAGAGTAGCTGAGATCAATCCACATCTAAGACCATCCTAAAGCAACCAAGGAGAATCGATTTAAGTTAGGATTGACCAATAAAAGGAAGGCATGCATGCAAGAGAATACTAAACTATGATTGGCAGAGATATTTTTAGTGCACTGCCCACCAATTTTCGAGGAGAAAATGTATTCTCCTTAGGAAAAATACATTCTTCATTAAATCTAATTGGTCAAAGATAAAAATAATGGGATGAGGAGAAAATAAAGGAGGAAAATTAGTTTGAATAAGAAAATGTCAACAGAATCCTAGCTATTCACCTTAGAACATGTCGATCTGACAAATGAGAAGTAAAGAAGCATTAAACTAATATATATATATATACATATATATTAGCTATAGTACACACTCAAATTCCAAAGTTTAATGAAGTAATAGGATATCTATAGCATAAGGATAGAATTTTGAACTTTTTTATTCATCCTTATTATTAAGATAAAGTTAGGTATTTAATATTAGTTGAATAGAAGAAAATTCTCTCAGATAAATAAAGGACTTTCATAAAAGCTATGAAATTTTTATGAGTATCATATCTGAGAACCCTTATGAGACCACAGCTTGTCCACTGGGAGTAACGTAGGGGTTTAAAGGCTTTCTACATAAGCTAAATACAGATGACAGTGCTTACAAAATTGGCTAGGAATTTTTGAATTTCTTTAGATTTCTTTATTTTCTATTTTATTAGTTTTGGTCGAAGACTGGCAAAATGTACATTTGGGATATTTGTTATGTATAGAATTATTACATAGAGTGCCTCTATATTTAGCAAGTTTTAGCCTTTCTTTTATCTTGAAGATCACTAATTAGGGTTATTTTCACATTTTGTAGGATTAGGGTACAATAGTAATAAAAGAAAGTTTTTGGCATTCCAAACCTTAAAAGATGGATAATCTAGAGTCCAAGAAAAGTTATGGCCCCACTACCAAATTTATGAAGTCTAACAATTCAAAATGCAAAGAGGGCGTCATTAACATATTCAACACAATTAGAATACCTACAAGCATCATCAAACCTTACCTGTGCAAAAGAGGCTATAAATATCAAAACCTAGTAAATGGAAGAACTTTCATGCATGCATGCATGCATGCATTTCACCACCTTTTGAGAGCTTTTAAGTAAAGCTTTAGAGCCACATAGTCAAAGAAAGCAAGCATGTTACGTACACTCAAGCCAAGACCCACAGGAGGCTTAAGTCCCTCACTCGCTTTTTTTGCACTTTAAAATGGGGACCATCTACATGTGTACCACAAATTTTCCATGAACAAGTGGTTTATTTCATTTAATTTCACCTAAAATAGATGAAGGGATTAGTATGATTAGTGGAGAAAAATAAAGAGGTGAGGAAAGACAAAAAATTGAGAAATCTACGGGCAATTTTTATCCAAGAATTTCAAGAAAGAGTGGCTGAGATCAATCCACATCTAAAACAATACTAAAGCAACCAAGGAGAATCAACTTAAGTTAGAGTTGATCAATATAAGGAAGCCATGCATACAAGAGAGTACTAAACTATGATTGGTAGAGACATTTTTAGTGTGCTGCCCACCATTTTTTGAGGAGAATATGTATTCTCCTTAGAAAAAATGCATTCTTCATTAAATCTAATTGGTTAAAGATAAAAATAATGGGATGAGGACAAAATAAAGGATGGGAATTAGTTTGACTAAGAAAAACTCAAAGGAATCCTAACTATTCACCTTAGGACATGCCGATTTGACGCATGAATAAGAAAATCTCAAAGTAATCCTAGTCTATCCTTCTTCCCATTTTTCTATATTTCCTTTCCTTTCGAACTTATCCCTTTCTCACCTACATCAACATCCCTATTTCTAACCTCTTTTCCTTGCTTAAATTCCCATGATCTATCCTTCCTTAATGCCACATGATCTTCACCATCCATTCCCTAGGGCTTCCACTCCAAAAGTTTAAATACTGGGGATCATTCATTCCATTCTCCACTTCTCTATTCACTTGCTTCATGGCTTAGAAGAAAGGAAGAAAACAAAAAGAACTAAAAGGATTTGAAAACCCTAGAGGACCATACTAAGTGATCAAACACCATAGGAGAGCTTCCTAAAGGAAAGAATATCCAAAGAGGAGAGAAGAGGTAAGAAAGACTCATTTCATTCTTCCATCGTACCTCAATCCATCCATCATTTTCTTCCATTCGTTTTACATTTCATATCACCCTCAAAATCATGACCCTAACCCTCCATCCCATCCCCTATCATTTACCAAAATATCCACCTAAAAAATGTTCCTTTATTCTTTCATTCATTTTCTCTTTTCATACTCTCTTTTCAATCTTTTTTACTTGATTTTCTAACTTTTCTACACCATATTATTTTGATTTTTTTTATACTTATTGTTTCACTATTAAATTCACCAATTAATCTATCCATCCTATAATTGACATATCCACAAAATTTCATTAAAAAAAAAAAAAAATCTATCTCTAACCCTGTCTTCCATTCACCCCTTTTGCCCAAAATGTTAGCTTCATTATAATGGCTTAATATTTTTTCATCTTATTTTATTTTTATAAATTTTTATCTTCCATTATGGATCTAAAATTCATTCCCCTACACTTTTATCCTATCCTCTATCATTGTATCCATTCATCTCTTCAATATTTTCCCATTTGCAAGCCTATCTCTTTCTCTCTCTTGGAATTATAATCATAAAGCGGATTTTTGGGTGTAAATACTTCTCCCAAGGGCTGTGGCATGAGTGGTTGGTGATCCATGGAAATGTTAGGGAACACAACATGAGTTATATTATATGTGGAGAATTGGAAAGAAAGGTGGTAGCATGCGGATTAACACTGAAAGATCTCTCAAGTGACACATTGGAAATTCTAGGTGAATGCATTCCAACTCATATGATTAGTTGTACTTGCTTTCGTTATTTATTTCATTGTAATTATTTGATGTAATTTTCCTTCATAGTTTAATGACAAGCTCTTTTCTTTTTCAATTTTTGTGGTTTTTTACCTCATACTATTTACTTGCTTTAATAGTTGTAGATTTGCTCTATGCTTTCATGTTTATGTCTTTAGTGGCTAAAGGTGTTAGCATGAATTATATATTAGAATAATATATGTTCAAAATTAAGTCATCTTAGGTTATAAAAGTAATTAATATTAATATTATATCATAGCACTCTAGGCTCACATACTCCATGATTACTTGAAAGAAAGGGATACCAAGTATAGTAAAATTGAGGGTGGCTATACAAGAATCTTTGATAGTCGTTGCCCTAAGAAAATTGGCCATACTTTGAATAAGTATAGTACCAAGCTAGGAACTGATACTAAGAAAATCCATAAAAAGAGAGCTTTAAAATAAATATTTTTTGTGTATTAGAAACATTATGCTTCTAATTGCATGTGTAAAAATAGCCTAGATAGCTTAATTCTTAAAAGTATTGATTTCTAATGTATTTGATCTTTGATTCCTAACTTAGGTTTAATTTCTCACATTTTTATGTGTTTTGTCTTTTAACATCTTTAGTTTAATAAATTATTTGGCTAAGTTAAAGTAGTTAAACAAGGTTTAATTAAAATTTATTAATTATAGTCTTTGTGATCAGATCCTACTTACCATGTCAATGCTCTAGTGGACCCTTGCACTTACAACTAATTTTAAAGAACAACATTAATTATCTCTCCTACTACAAGTTTTATTAGTAAAATTCTATCAATGATTATTCTCACATCCATAATTTTATCCATTAATTCTTTATCCACCATTACCCCTACATTATTTCTATTATTGACCTTTCCTATGTCCCAAAGGTTATAACCATCAATTTCTCTAGTTTTAGCCCCATTCCACTTGGTTTCTTTGACACAAGCTATGTTAACCCTCCTATGTTTCATCATATCTACTAATTCCTTACTCATGCGTGTCAATGTGCTTATACTCTATGCAGTGATAGGAATCTTATTTTCTTGAGCTAGTCTCTTTACCCACACACATCTAGAAGGGTGCGTGAACCCCTACCTACTTTCCACTACATTTGGGGTCCAATGCAGTTGGTCACTTATGGGGTAATGCCTTAGCAGCCCTTCCCCATTTTCCAGTGTATCTTGGATTTGATGTGGCACATCACCTATGGGGAATTCCCTAGCATGAGGAAATGTCTTATGTTGTAGATTCATGCTAAGGATTTGCCAAAGTATTTCATGCCTATTGGCACTTGACGTAACCCTCCTCCTCTATTCGATCTTGGGATTGGTTATGGGATAATAACAACACATAGGCAGAGCTAAGGGTAAAACATATCTCTCTTTAATATGTGACCAAAATCAACAATGATAAAAGTATTTCATTATTATAGTTATGAAAGAAGGAGAGTTACTAAAGAAACACTTTGATCCCTTTAGAAAGAATGTGGTTTACCAAGAAAGTTAGTGCACCCTAATTTCTATTAGTTCATGTCCTCATTAAGATTATATTCCTCCTAAAATCAATAAGTTTTATATTAGACAAAATATATGCTTAGGACAAGGTTATGAGAAGAGAGAGATCTATAAGGTATTCAAAGCCTTCAAAATAAGTAGAGGTCTTCTGTTAAGAGTTGACAATTCTTCATTTGTTGTACTAAAGCGGACATTCTTTTGACTTTTTATTTTCTTCTTCTTTTTTCTTTCTTTTATAGAACACTTAAATCTCATTGAAGAACTTCTATTCTTGATATTCACTTCCTTACTCATATTACAATGTAATGATATTTCTTTAATAGTATCTAACTCATTTCTGAAGAAAATAGGTAATGGATACTTTATATTGAGTTAATATGTGTAAAGGTAATTTGGTTTACAAAAGAAGATACTTTACATGCAAGGCTCAAAACGGATAACTAGTGGGAAAATCATTGGGTGGGTATATGCCTCTGGGTTAAAAACAAAGGTGGCCTAAAACATTCCTTAGGTTTCATATAGCCTATCGATTTCAGCAAACTTCTTAGAAAATTAAGGGTAACACTCTAAAGTATCTTGCTAGTTGAACAAACCACAAGATAGTAGGATCAATTATGAATTATGCACGCTGAAGAAAATTGAAACTTTTATATAACTCTTATAAGAATGAATTTTTATAAAACTCACATGTATTATAAGTCTCCATTGATTTTCTTTAGGGTATTGAAGTTATAGCTACTTATTAGGATAGACTATAGACATGTGAACTATGTACAAATTAAATTGGGATATGGGATTAACTTCCATGAAACACTTTAGAAAATGAGTAATATAATGAGCTAAACTCATTCAATTTTTTTAATAAGCTAAAGTTAGAAAGAAATACTAGAGTTTAGAAAATCCTGTTCTCATCATTATAAAGGAATTGATCTAAAAACTAAAATAATTTCAAAAAATGCTCAAACTTCTTTTTTTTTACATTTTTTAAGAATTTTTTATTTTCATTAATAAAGGAAAATAAATATAAAAATATTAGAATTTTCCAGAATTGTACACCCCTCAAGCTAAATGAAACATTATCCTCAATGCTTGAGAAGTATGATGATATTGAGTAATAAAGAAATGTGTGATGCAGAAATGGCAAGTTTTGAAGAAAATGCAAAAAATTTATAGAGGGACAAGATCTACTCAATCTTGATAGATAGGATATTCCAAAGTTGTGGACTCAACATCTAGATCATAATACTATAGGAATGGCTTAAGACACTGACCTTTCACCTTAAAAGTATGACCAGTCCTAGTATCCTCAATCTCAATGGTTTGGTATAGAAAAACTTCTTTAAGAGTATATGAACTACTCTATCAAGACCTAAGCTTCCCTAACAAAAGATGAAGTCTAGAGTTGTAAAGGAGGACTTTTTGAGAGGATGTAAAGGGGTTTTCTATAATGTTTTTGTCATTAAAACTTTCATCTTTTCTAGATAAATTCTATTACTTTCATTAGCTTCATGCCTGATTTCTTTGAACTCATTGATCTAAAGTTTGCTATGCAAGCCAGCTTTATCCATGTTAAAATTAAATGTCTTAATAGCCCATAAGCTTTATATTCTAATTTCACATGCAAATGACAAACCTTACTGTATACAATAGGGAGACATACTAATTAAGGTTTTATGTTCAATCATGTATTTGCACAGGATAATTAAAGCAACCAATCTTTATGCTACAGGGAGACATACTAATCAAGGTTTTACGTGCAATCATGTATTCTCATAGTGCATTGGATAATTGACGCAACCAATCTTTATGCTCCAGGTTAATAGTCTTTTGAAGAATTTGTTTAGTTCACTAGTTTTGTGGGTGATATGATGTTCAATTTTGTGTGTTATATTATATTTTTTTCATTATAGCTACAAAAGCCATGTTGCAAAAATAAGCACTATTATCACTAATAATGGCTTGAGTTGTACCAACTCTTCAAAAAAATTAGTTTCTTTTAATAACTTAATAATAGTTTTGTGGCCATTATTCCTACATGGAACAACCTTAATCCACTTGGAAACATAGTCTATAGCTAACAAAATGTACTTATATTCAAAAGGAGGGAATGATCCCATGAAATTAATGCCTAAATACTTAAATACCTCAACTACAAGAATAAGGTTCAGAGGCATATATTCTTGTAGATTATTTCACCTAACCTTTTTTAAAAACACATGCAAGATTTGCAAAATTCATGTGTATCCTTAAAAAGAATAAGCTAGTAAAAACCACACTATAAAATTTTATAGCAGTTTTCTATGTAGGAAAATATCCTCCATATGCTTCTGAATGAGAGAAGGAGATGACACTATATTGTTCAATGTTAGGAACACATGGTATGAGTAGTACTTAAATAGATAGGGATCATCTTAGAAATAGTGCATTACTAGAGAAAAATTTGTGCATTTCTTTCTTACTCCAATGTTTAGGTATCTTACCTATGACCAAATAATTTGCAATATCATCAAGCTAGGGGGGATGGGAAACATGAAATAGTTGCTCATCAGGGAATGTATCATTTATTAGTAACTCTTCTAAGGATCAATTAGGACTAGGTGAGAAATATGATCAGCTACTACATGTTCTACTCCTTTCGTATCCTTAATTTCGATGCCAAATTCATAAGAGTAGAGGAATCCATCTAAGAAGTTGTGGCTTAGCATATTTCTTGCAAAGAAGGTAATTGAGTATTAAATGGTCATTAAAAATGACTATCTTAGAACCTACTAAGTAGGACTTGAGCTTATCCATTGCTTATACAATGGTAAGGAATTCATTTTTCATAGTAGAGTAGTTCATTTGTGTAATGTCACGTGCCTTGGGCTAGTAGATAACATAAGGCATTTTATCCTTTCTTTGTCCTAACAATACTCGTATAGCATAGTAGCTAGAATCACATAAGATTTCAAAAGGCAAACTCCAATCAATTGGTTGCATGATAGTTGTAGTGGTTAACTTGTCTTTTAACTTTGTAAAAGTGTGCATCCTGACTATCACCAATCCACTCAAAAGAGCTTTCCTTTGTAAGGAGGTGACACAATGGTCTAGATATCACATTGACATCCTTAATAAACCTCCTATAGAATCCTACATGTCCCAAAAAAGGAGTGGATATCCTTAGATGATTTAAAGATGGGTGGATTAGTGATAAGATCAATTTTTTCTTTATCTACTTCTATACCTTGGGTTGAAACTATATGGCCAAGTATGATTCCCTTTGAAACCATGAAATGGCATTTCTCCCAATTTAGCACTAAATTCTTATATTCATATTGAGTTAAGATTTTTCTTAAGTTTTCAAGACATTGACCAAATGAATCACCATAAATAGAAAATTCATCCATACAAAACCTCTAAAAAATGCTCCACCATGTCACTGAAAATACTAAACATGCATATCTAAAAATTTGCAATGGCATTACACAATTCAAATGGCATCCTTTTGTAAGTAAAGGTGCCAAAAGGACAAGTAAATGTAGTCTTTTACTTATCTTCAGGTGCAATCTTTATTTAGTTATATCCATAATAACAATCTAGGAAATAGTAATACTTGCATCCTACTACCCTCTTAGAACATTTGATCTACAAAGGGGAGATGATCCTTCATAGTGACAATGTTCAACTTTCTATACTCAATACATATATGCCAACCAGTGGTAACTCAAGTAAGAATTAGTTCATTCTTGGAATTTTTTATTAGTGCCACTCTAGATTTCTTTGGAACCACTTTTTTTGGACTTACCCATTTACTATCACTTATGGAGTAATCCCGATATCAAGTCGCTAACCAATTCTTACATATTTGGATTCAATTTGAGTTTCAGTTGACAACATTCTTTGGCATCATCCTCCATATATATTCTATGGTACATATTAAAGAGTTAATGCCATTTATATCTATAGTGGTCCATCCTATTACACCTTTGTGTTCCTTTAGAGTATCTATTAATTGTCCATCTTGAGATATTTCTAATTGGGAGGAAATTATGAATGAAAAAAGTTTCTTTTTCAACTAGTATGCATACTTTAAATTATATGGTAGAGGTTTCAATTTAAGCTTAGGAGGTTCAACTGATGATGGAGTGGGAATGGACTCCCTGTGTCCACTACTAGCATAGAATCAAGGAGGGCATTAACTTTCTCTACTAATGCATCCTCATTAAACTCATTAAGAGAGGCCAAACTGACCTCCAAGGGTTTGATAAGGAATATTAAACAAATTAATTTCATAAAAATGAATTTATCATGTTTACACTATTATGCAAGTCATTAGAGACTTGTCTTAGCTGCTTATAGATGAATATTTAGCTGTAATGTTATATTACCAAATAAAAATTTTATTACACCATTTCTATAATTAATCAAGGTATTGGACATGGCCAAAAATGGTCATCCCAAATAGACTGGTCTTTCATTTTGATAGATCAGTTAGCTAGTTGGAGTGGGGTGGAAGTAGGTTTAAGCTCACCCAAACCTAGCTAATCATATACCCAGTACAATAGTAGATCTACACTATATCCTAAATCAAGTAAGGCTTGAATTATCTTGTGGTTGCCAATTATGCAAGTTAGAGTATGGCAACTTGGATCATTATACCTCGCTGGGGTATGCCACTAAAGAATTGAACTAACCTGTTTGATAAAAAATGGCTTCTTTTGAATGTTTAATTTTCTTTTAATGGTGAAAATATCTTTCAAAAATTTGTCATATAATAGAATTTGTTTAATGGAATCCAAGACCAATATGCTAATCTGGACATATTTGAATATGTCCAAAATCTCATCATTAGGGATAGATTTTGTAGCTTGAAACAACATTTGTGGAAATGGATTAGGATTAAGACATGGGTTAGTGGGTGGGAGGGATTCCTCATCTACAAATGTTTCTTTTTCGGAGGTTCCTGGAACTTGTAACCTTTGTAGGACCATCTTTGTTAATTACCTTACTAGTACGAAGAATGGTAACAACCTTGGCTTATTCCATTTTTTTGAGCTTGAAGAACATTTGCACTTACTACATGCACACCTTTAGAGGTTTTCTTATGGCTGGGAATGAAACGTCCCTGTGTTCAAAATCTGCATGATTTGGGTCATCACGTTCTTCATTTCATTCATGGATTGTGTATTTTGTTTTAATTGGCCTTCAAACTCAGCATTTTTCTCTCCTAGTTTTGGATGAATTGTTGCATGTATCCTCTACTGGCATGTTGGATGGAGGCATGTAGGGTCTAGGAGCAAGTGGTCGTTGGTGGGGTTAGTATGGGGCCTGATGTGAGGCATTACCATTAGGTCCTTTTTGCCAACTAAAATTAGGATGATTCCTTTAGTTGGGGCTATATGCCTCAAAAAAGGTAGAAAATGTCACTTAAATAAATTCAAGGCATATGCTTGTTCATGAAGCACATCCTAGAATGCCAAAATGATAGGGCATTCTTGAGTGGGGTCTGTGGTACTTACACAAATACTGTACACCTATTCAACCTTTTTAAAGGTAATTTTCCCCATTTCCATGACCTCTACTTTTGTAGCTACGAATGCTATTTTACCATTCCTATCATCTTTTTTAAACATAGCATAATGCCTCCCCAAGCCATCTTTTTTCTGAAATAGTCCAAGTCTAAGCACTTTCTACTAGCCATTCCAATACTTTTATGCCATTGCCCATCATTTCTACAAACTGATGAATTTCAAAATTAAGTCCTTTATAAAACAAGTTGATGACACACCAAAATTCATATGCAAGATGAGGACATGTCAACAGCAAATCTTTGAATATTTCCTAGCATCAGTAAAAAGTTTATGTATCCTTTTGGGTAAAATTAATAATCCTTCAACAAAGGGTATTGGTTTTATGCATAGGGAAGAACATTTTTAAGAACTCCCTAATCATTTCTTGCAAGGTTCCTATTAAACCTACTAGCAGTGAGTTAAATAACATCTTAACATCTTGAGGTAAAACGACACATGACGGTGTGCTAGTACGAGTAGGTTATAAATAATCTCTTAAAGTTCTCCTATGAGGATTTTAGTTTGGTCAATTGTCCCCATGTTCCCTATTATAATTCCTTCTCCAATCTCTATTATGTGGATGATTGTTCTTACTTGGTTAAAGATCATCATCATTTATTAGAAGTGGAGGTTCATCATTTAAAAGAGGTGGATGATGATCATCATCTCTATTTTTTCTATCAGTTGGATTGCCTCTTCAATTAACTTGTTGATTTGCCATTAAGGGTAGCTGACTAAGTTGTATGTTACATTTGATTACTTTGACTAACCTTCTAGTTTCATGATGTATCCAAATGTGTATACAACAAAAGACTTTTTCTTTTAGTTTTCTTTTTGGTGCAGTAGAAACCTAAACTAAATGATGTTACCTATTCATTAAAATGATGCACAATCAAAGGACACAAAATCAAAGAATCTTAGGGCCAACAAGCTAAAAAGTTTGATTATCTTGAATTTCTTCAAGGGAAG
Source organism: Warburgia ugandensis (assembly GCA_035236585.1). Classification (NCBI taxonomy): domain Eukaryota; kingdom Viridiplantae; phylum Streptophyta; class Magnoliopsida; order Canellales; family Canellaceae; genus Warburgia; species Warburgia ugandensis. The sequence continues at coordinate 57,534,631 of CP141133.1, forward strand.
TGGCTTTTAGATTATCCTAATCTAGACATATCCTATCTTTCAATCTTTGAATGTGTTGCCAAAGTTAATCATTTAAAAACTAATGCAGAGATTCAATGTGGGCCATTAGAGTGCCAATAGATCTCCTCCTTCCAAGAGGATCCTATGAGCTCAAATGCTTCTATAGGTCTCTTCTAATTGATTTTAAATAAATTTGAAAGGCTATGGTTTGTGATAGGTGATGATTCATTCAAGGTGGGTCAAGAGTTGGTGATGAAATCTACACTTGATGTTGTAGGGTATAGTGCCCTTACTAATCAATTTCCATTCACCATGGAAGTTTAACTAACATATAAATCACCCTCAAACTAATAAATGTGTCATGATAATATAAGAAAAATAATAAACTAATGCAACTACTTATATGATACTTACACAAATGGTGCAAGCCTCCATAGATAGGACATTGAAACCTAGAAAGCTTATGTCTTGTTATTTATAATTGAGCTTAGGGTATCCTTTATTAAGTAAGTGCTTCTATGTAAAAATGTAGAAAGTATGCTACAGGATGAATGCAATCTATATCAAATTCTTCTACCAAAAAAGTATGCAAATCTACTCTAGTAATGCAAAACCTAGAATTAGGAAAAAGAAAGATTTGTCTTCTCATACAAGGGTAAACTAACTATAAACCACCTTGACATCCAAGCAAGGATGGTTTACCCTTGACTTGTATTACTACAACCCTTTTGAATTGTGATTAAAAATGAAATACAATCATTCTCAGTACAATTCCGCTAAAAATAGAAATAACTATAATAATCTGATGGTTCTTTGGCCACACAATCACCTCCCCAGCAATTCTGCCAAGAGCATGCTTTTGTAATTTATTTCTTACAAGTGCATGGTTACACAATTGTAGTATCATACAGCATCAAATCCATAGGAAGGATATAGTATGAAATTAAAGCACCAAAGTTATCTAAACTAATGATTCTAAAATAATGCAAAAATTATGGTAAACTAACAAGAGAACAATATGATAATGGTCCAATTAAATGGATGAAACAAAAGTGAATTTTTAACTAAAATTAAATTGGTATAATTAAATATCACTTACCAAAATTTTACCTTTTATAACTTAAGAATTGAATTGAAGATACAATTACTTTCATAGAAAGTGGTTTAGTTGAAAACTTGAATTTAAAGTTGTTAAACATTAAAGCTAGATAGATTATCAGATTCTAAGCATTCTATGTAAAACATAACTATAATTGATGAAGAATAATTCAAGGCATCTACTATAAAAAGTAATTACATAAAATCAAAGAACTATGTTAAGGATAAATACATCTTTTCCAACTTGAAATCAATTTCAAATGAACTCTCTAAGAACAATTCAAAGATTAGAACATAAGTAGGATTCCTAATTAAAGGATAGGATAACTCTAATCCTAAGCAAACAACCACTAGTCTAACATGTTAACAAATCTAAGCATAAAATTATTCAAAATCTATCACTTGAAAAGAATGTAATTTAAATGTCCTAAGCTAACGTAAAGGAAGAAAACACATCTAAAACTATATTAAGACAATCCTAAAGTCTAACTAAAAACAAAAACAATCATAAAAACTATGAAAATTTGGTATGAGAATAACATCAATGGAAGTGTAAAACATACATCAACTTGGCTAAGATTAATATGTAATGTAGCAGTCCATAAAATTCATGACATTAGTCATAAAATTGCTAGAAAATATAGTACCTAATCGTAGGTTTAGAATTGAAACAAACAAAGACCTAAACCATGCTAAATTAAAACATGGAAAAGTATGCTAAAAACAAGAATAAAAACCACCATAACTCTAAAGAACATCAAACATGATATCATAAAGTAAAAACATGAATTAATGAGCAACTAAATTACAAAGAAATAAAGTTTTATTAACTTCCACTCTTTGATTATTACAATAGCATGAAAAACTAAAAGAAAAATAGCATGCAACTTCCCCTATTTGATGTAGATCCCTAACAGTTCATTTCCAAAAACCAAGCATCCAAGCTTAGAGAAAACTCCAAGAAGAACCGGTCAAGAAGGAATCACAAGAGAGAAGCAACAAGAGAGATATGCCTTGCAGCTTATTGCCAACTCACTAAATAGCATCCAATCAACCAAGCAACTTGCTCTAAAACATGTTTGTGACATAAAAAAGCACCTAGCTGAAAGAGAGGAAAGAGAAATGTCACCATCTACCCCAAAAATTGGAAAATAACTATGGCCCCTAATTTCTAAAATATATCAGGATACACCACCAAATGCCCCCTCACAAGGTGTCAAACCAATGAACCTCCCAAGAAAAATCCCCACACCAAATGTCATGCTTATACATATTCAACTCTTTCCACTTTAGAAAATTCTCCTACCTACTATCCCACTTTCCTCCTTTTTATAAATAAGTCTTTAACACATCTTTCCAAAAGCTTCCCTGGTATGTGTTTCAATGCAACCATCTTACTATTCTATGTAAAATGACCATTCTAAATAATAACTCTCAATGTCCCTTTAAAAGACCAATCCCCTTCTTATAACACATTATTACCTTTCCTTTCTTTTAAAAAATTCTATTTCCTTTAAAAATAACACATTCCAAGCACACATAGCAGTTCCTATTATGCATCCCTCTCCTTCTTTCCAAAACAATAACATTCCAACCCTTCTAAATATAACACGTTATATCCCCTACATAAGACACCTTTTTGTCTAGCTACCCAACCTTCTAAAGACATCTAAATTGTTAAGTGTTCAATTTTGGTCAAAATTCCCCTAATTTAGCGCTCAATTAGATCATCTAATCGTTCAAATTTGCAAAACTTAGCTTGATTTTGAATTTAACTTCAATTGACCATCCAAACCTTAATTTATCAAAATCAATGGTCAGATGATCATTAGAGTTCATTAAATGACTAATGTACGGTTTAGATGATTCTGATTTAGTCTTTTCTTTTGTAGATTAACCAAAAGAGGCGTTGATGGATACGATTAAAAGTTAACAGTGCAGATCATCTTAAAGTGCACTGGATGGATCAGATCACCCATGAAGATGTGGATGGAATAATTTCCTAAACACTAAAGGAGCTCAATTGGAAATTATGGACAGAAAGGCAACCCCTTCCCCCCCTTCTTTCCTTCCTTTTTCTTTTTCCTCCTTTTTCATTTTCCTTCTTTCCTTTCCTTTCCTTTCTTTTCTTTTTCCTTCTTTCCTTCCTTTTCCTTTTTTTCTTTCTTTCCTTTTCCAGTTTCCCCTCCATCACTGTCTACTCCCTTGTCTGGTTTTTCTTAAAAACCAGATTTTTCATGAAATTCCAAATTTGCCCCTCCTCTTTAAAAGAAATTGCATTCCTATTCTTTTTTGTTAATTCCATCTGTGTCCCGTGGTATTACAATTTTGTTCTATCTGTGTTTTCCTTATCCAGGAACAAACTAATTCCAGACAGATCAATTAAGGACTAACCCATCAATGGGTTAGCCTTAATCAAAATAAAAACCACCATTTCTCCGTTGTTTCTTAGTGGATTTCAAATTAATTTTACAGAGTCATTCTTAGGACATCCCTAGACATAATCAATGCATCCGATCTTCAATCTGAACCGTCCAAATCTTGAAATCACAATTTAGCCCAGATCTTGACCATTTTGAAGAATTTGTCAAATCCGACCGGTGGATCACTAATCAAGAACGTGTTGAAGATATCTGTAAAGGAGGATTAGTTTTTAGAAAACCAGAAGTAAAGATTTTGATAAAGATTGATCTAGGGAAGTAGTTTTTTCTTGTTATTTGATTTTATTTGTTTTATTTCGAAATTGGAAATTCTGTATTTTTGAGAAGTTGATTAAATCTAAACATTGATTCTCATTTCAATAATTCCAATAATTTTGCATGATTTCTTTGTAATTTTACATAATTAAATTTTATTAAAATTCCTACTTTTTAAATCAAGTCCTCGTGGGATCGACCCGTACTTGCATAAGCTACTCTACAATAGCCTGTGCACTTGTGGTTAAACATCAACAAGTTTTTTGGCACCGTTGCTGGGGACTTGGAAAGGAGTTTTCATAAATTTTAATTAAAGATACAAAAAAAATAACAAAAAAATAAAAAAAAATCTAGAAAAAAAGAGTTAGGAATTGCAATTTTTTGATTTTTTAAAATTTTAGGTGTATTTTTCAATTATTTTTAGGGCATAATCACCTTGTTTCCTGAAGTTGGTACTAATTTCTAATTTTATTTTTTAGGAAATTGGAAAGTGGAGGAATTGGGCAAGTGGATCTTCACCAAAATGGAAATTTCCCTACTTTCCTAGAATAGGACTTTCTTTTTTCCTTTTGAGTGAATCTTGTAGTGAGGATCCTTGTATATTGCAATTTTTATTTTAAATTTTAAAGGATTGTATAATACAGGGCAAGTGCGGGATAAGGTGGCCCACACTTGATCTTCATTAGAAACCCCACTGTAAGTTTCCTCACTCATTTATTTCCTAGATTAGGGTTTGCATTTAAAATAATTTGCATTGTTTGGTAGTGTAATTCATATAAAAAGCATCTTTTAATAATTGTTGTATTTTAGGATTTTGCATTAGTTTACTGCTTTTAATTACATTCTTAGGGCATGTTTAATGTTTTAAGGTGATTTATATGCTGATAAAATTGCCATGGTGTGTGAAAATTAATTAGTAAGGGCACCCTAGTCCCATAAGATCAAGGGTGGATTTCATCACCACCTCTTGGTCCACTTAGGATAATCACCTCAAGCACATAATACTTCCTTTCACATTAATTTAAAATCAATCAGAAGAGACCTGTAGGGCCATCACTTGCTCGTAGGACCCTCTTAATAGGATATGATTTACTATCAGTCCAGTGGCTTTTGATCACTGTGGTTATTGGGGGTTATCTAATAGAGCCTCGCTCTTCCCCCACCTCCTATTGACATTTGTTGAGGTCTAAACGCCTCCTTACAGGAGGGTTGTATTAACCACTTTGGTTAGAACCTAATTGATAAGCAGTAATCAACTCCTAAAGAGAGGAGGAGCGTAAGATTAGGCTAATTAAAAGCATCGTCCCCACAGAAAATCAAGAAAATCAAAATATTGTTGCTTATTAGCCTTATGATTATTTGAGTGTGCCCTTTTGTTTGCGAATCATTTTAGAAGTTAGGTTGCACCATTTATGTTAGGTTTCTCAAAAAAAGAAACAAAACAAAAGAAAGAAGCTTCCCTTGTATGCACTTTTGGAGACGCGACAAAATCGGAAGGTTAGTCAAGTATGACCAAAAAGACATACAACAAGATTAGGCCACATCTATGACTGATCAACGCTCAAGGAGTAATTCACCCCATGGAAGTCAAGGACCTCCACTCATCATGAATGAGGACCCACCACCCCTGATGGACGATGAATATCAACCTCCACCAAGGAGGAATAATCATCAACCAAATAGAGATTGGAGAAGAAACAATAGGGAGTGGGACCAACAAAGTGAACATGGGATGATAATATTGAGGGTTATCAAAACTTTCATGGTAGAACTTTAAAAGACTACCTTCAGCCTACATGCACCAACACACCATCCTATGTAATTCTTCCTTAGAATGCTGGTGCATTAGAATTAAAAATGGGAGTAATCCAATTACTTCCCAAATTCCATGGTTTAGATAGTGAGATTTCTTACGTGCACCTTAAAGAATTTGATGAGGTATGTAGTACCCAAAGAACACAAAATATAGGTCTTGACACTATTAGGCTTAAACTTTTTCCTTTCTCTTTAAAGGAAAAAGCAAAAATGTGGTTTAATGCACTACCGTCAGGTTCCGTAAGAACTTGGAATGAAATGACTTGGGAATTCTTAAAGAAGTTTTTCCCTACCCATAAAACAAATACGCTTTGCCACAAGATAATGAACTTTACCCAGAAGGATAAAGAATCATTCTATCAATGCTGGGAAAGGTTCAAAGAATTACAACTCACTTGCCCACATCATGGCTATGAACCATAGCACATCATCAGCTTCTTTTATGAAGGACTAAATTCTGACATGTGCTAGTTTGTAGAGATGATGTGTAATGGTAACTTTCTCAACAAACAACCAGATGAGGCAGAGGAGTATTTGGAATGATTAGCTGAAAGTGCACAAACCTGGGATGACTTAGAAAGAATAGAACATGTAGATAGACCTAAGCCCAATAACACCCATGCTAGGGGAGGCATGTATGCTATGTCTGAAAAAGATTATATCAATGTCAAAGTAGCATCCCTAGTGAGAAAAGTAGAAGCCATAGAAATGGGAAAGAAAAACTCAAATAAACAAGAACAAGTGTGTAGCATTTGTGAGAGTACCACACATCTTACTCTGGAATGTCCTACCATTCCAACATTCCAAGAGGTACTTCATGATCAGGCTAATGCACTTAACACATATAAAAGACCTTTCTCCCCATATTCAGAGACTTATAATCCCAACTGGAGAAACCATCCAAACTTTAGTTGGAAAAATGGACCTACTGCTAATGTTCCACAACCACAACAATATCAACCTCATCAACAAAACCAAGGACTTCTTACTTTACCTTATCAAAATCATCAACCTCCTCCTTCTAGACCTTACTTGCCCCACCTAAAAGGCAAGTAGAGGATAATCAAAATGTTCAATATTAGGAAAGGAAAATTTCTCAATTAGAAAGTCAAATAAAACCAACCAACCAGTCCATGAATGAATTAAAAAATATGATGAGTCAAATGATGCAAAGTATGGAAAAAGGAAAGTTCCCAGCTCAACCACAAGCAAACCCTAAGGGAGTGCATGCGATTAGCACTAATGCATCTGATGAAACATCTAGCTCTACCATGGAACAAACTAAGGCTGTTACCATTCTTAGGAGTGGTAAAAGAATTGAGAAAGATGAGCCTCAAAAGACTAAAAAGGTAGAAAAATCCACGAAAGTTAAAGAAAACTCTAAACAAAAGGACCCTGTTTCACCTGTTGATTCATGTACTATACCTGCTCCATTTCCTCAAAGGTTGCGACAAGCCCCAAAGTCTGCCTCTAATGATGAGATTTTAGATATTTTCAAGAAAGTCAAGATCAACATACCAATCTTAGATGCTATAAAACAAATCCCATCATATGCCAAATTCTTTAAAGACTTATGCACCATAAAGAGAAAATTAAATGTCCAGAAGAAGGCATTTTTGACTGAACATGTTAGTTCTATTCTTCAACACCATACACCACCAAAGTACAAAGATCCTGGTTGCCTACTCTTACTTGCATTATTGGCAACTACAAGATTAACCAAGCTCTTCTTAATTTAGGATCTAGTGTAAACTTATTACCATACTTGATATACGAACAGTTAGGTCTAGGGGAACTAAAACCTACATCTACTATGCTCCAGCTAGCTGATCGTTCTATAAAAATACCGAGAGGGGTAATAGAGGATGTGTTAGTCTAAGTAGAATAATTTTGCTTCCCGGTAGATTTTCTAGTTCTAGATACACAACCGGTGGTGAATGAGAAGAATGAAATACCAGTTATCCTGGGACGACCATTTTTGGCTACATCCAATGCCTTAATCAATTATAGAAATGGTGTCATGAAAATGTCCTTTGGCAATATGACAATAGAGCTAAACATCTTTAATATTTGTAAGCAACCTGGTGAAACTCTAATGATTTGCATAGTGTTCATATGATCAATCCAGTTGTGCAAGATCAGTTTCAATCATCTTCCTTGTCGAACCCATTAGAGGCTTGTTTGGCCCATTTTAATGAGTTTAATGAGAATGCATTAATAGAGGAAGTTAATGCCCTCCTTTATTTTGTTCCTATCATGGATACAAAAAAATGGAAACCTCCTTTTAAGGACCTTCCACCAAGTGACTTCATTCCCCTCCCATCATTAGTAGAACCCCTTATAGAGCCTAAAATTCCAAATAAGCCTTTTAATGCAGAATATGTACCTGATTGGGACCTACAGACCTTATTTGAACAACCATTAGATAGGAAATTAAGCCCAACTAATTTGTTGCATGTGCCAATAGAACAGGAAAGGAAAGAGTCTATTGATATACTGTCCATACATCAACCAACTCTAAGGTACACAGTAGAAGATAATCAGGATGTAAGCAAAACCATGCTCCCTAATCTATTAATACAAGAACAATCCTTTAAGGAAGGGCATAGTCAGCTTATACCTCAATTTCAGAAAAATGTAAGGGAAAAGAAGGACCATCCACATCCATATGGTCTAAAAGAATTTAAATTCACGGTAGTTCACATTGTTCTAGAGATTCCACCACCTGAATTTTCCAGGTAGAGTTATATTGATTACTGTGAAATTTTGAAGATAGGAGATCATTAGAGTGGTCCCACTCAATTTACATTCCTGGTAGTCTACTGTGTCATAATGCTACCATCACTAAAAATTTCATGGTGGAGGAAATGTATTGACTATCACGAGATTTTTAAGTGGCGTGAGAAATCTTGCCATTTCATTGTTGGGATAAGAAAACTCAATACCAATTGGGTGTAAATTAGGGTAAATTAGGTTCTATCAGGCTATAGACGTTAAACTTAGCGCTCACTGGGAGGCAACCGAGAGTTTTTCGTTTTCTACATCACCCATATTCATTTTAGGTCCTACTTTTTAAACATTGAGGACAATGTTACTGTCAGGTTGGGGGTGTAGAACTCTAGCAAATTCTAGATTTTTTTAGGTTTTTAGGTGATTTTCTCTTCTTCTTTTTTTTTTTAAGAAGGGAGAGAAAATTTTTGAAAATTTTTATGTCATCTCCTTTACTATGATGAGAATTGGCTTTTTTGAAGTATAATCTAGATAACTTTAGCTTATTAATGGAATTGAATATGATTAATTCATTATTTTACTCATTTTCTAAAGTATTCCATGAAAGCAAAGTCTCAAATCACATCCGTACACGCAGTTGCATATAGATAGTCTAGATTGATAAGTGGCTATAACTTAGAGATTCTGAATAAATTCTGTGGAGACCTATAGCCTAAGGGAGTTTTCGAGCCATTCGTCATTTTGAGAGGTTATAAATGTCCTTAATTTTCTTCAGCATGCTTAAAGAAAATTGATCTCAAAATTTTAAATTTGGCTAATTACCTGACTAATTAGAATACTATCTTTAAAATTCTAGAAGTTCATTGAATTTGATAGAGTATAGGAAACCTCAAAAATGATTTAGGCCATTCTTGTTGTTATAACCCAAAGACATAAAGCCTACCCATAAAGTAATTTTACCACTAGTTAGCCAACTTGAGCCTTTTATATAAAGCCTTTTCTTTTGACAACCAAATTACCCTTTACCCATTTTAACCCAGTATAAATTATCCATTACCCATTTTCTTTGAAAAATAAGTTAGAGAAGAATGAAGAAATACCTTTTAGTTGTAGTAAAAGTAGAAAAGTGGATATCAAGAAAAGAAACATTCTTCAAAGTGATTCAAAAGTGTGAAAAGAAAGAAATGTGTTAAAGAAGAAAAAGTCTGAAGAATACAAAGGAAAGTGGCAAAAGGAAATATTCACTTCAGTAAAAGAAAGAAAGAATTATCAACTTTAGAAGACCTCTACTTATTTTTGAAGAAACTTTGAATACCTTACACCCTTTCTTTGGTATCTTGTCCTAAGCCTAAGTTTTGTCCCAGTTAAAGCCCTATTGATTCTAGGATGAATATAGTCTTGATGAGAAAATGAATGGATAAGATCTAAAAGATTGGTATTTCTAAATATTCAAAGGTAATGGCATCCATTCCCAAGGGATCAAAATAATGAAATTCCTTAGTAACTTTCGTTTTTCATGACTATATATGAGATAATTTTGCTTTTATTGATCTCTCACATAATTAAAAGAGAGATATAATTTGAACCCTCTATCTGAGAGATTTTATTTCTGAGTGTATGTCATTAGTGAGGATTGAGGTCAAAACATATTTCACATGGAGTTCAAAAGTTAGAAGTTTACTTAGAGATCAAGATGATTCTATATGTAAATTGTACATACACACGCACACACTCTAAGATCTGAGCTTAAGTGGAATGATTTTGGCATATGGGTAGGGTTTTGAATTCTTCAGTCATTTTTATTAGTATGCTAAAGTTGATGTGATTTATTGAAGATAATTCTTTGAGGAAAATGAGTTGATTTAAAAATAAATCTTGAAATTTGGTTTTTCGCATGTTTTGCTTAGGACTAGCAAAATGCTGTATGGGTGTGTGTTAAGTTTTCAATTTTGGTCCAAAATTTTCTAATTTAGCATTCAATTAGATCATCTGACTGTTCAAATTTGCAAAACTTAGCTTGATTTTGAATTTAACTTCAATTGACCTTCCAAACCTTAATTTGTCAAAATCAATGGTCAGATGATCATTAGAGTTCATTAAATGACTAATGTACAATTTAGATGAGTCTGATTTAGTCTTTTCTTTTACAGATTAACCAAAAGAGGTGTTGATGCATACGATTAAAAGTTAACAGTACAGATCATCTTAAAGTGCACTAGATGTATCAGATCACCCATGAAGATGTGGATGGAATAATTTCCTAAACACTAAAGGAGCTCAATGGGAAATTATGGACAAAACGGCAACCCCTTCCCGCATGTCTTTCCTTCCTTTTCTTTTTCCTCCTTTATCTTTTTCCTTCTTTCCTTTCTTTTCTTTTCCCTTCTTTCCTTCCTTTTCCTTTTTCTTCTTTCTTTCCTTTTCTTTTTCCCTCCTTTTTCTTCTCTTTTTCTTTCCTTCATTCTCTCCTTCCTTTCCCGCTCTCTCACGTCCTATTACTTCCTCTCCTTCCCACCTCCCTTCTCCCACAATTTTTCCTCTCTCTTTCCCCCTTTCCTTCTCCTCTCCCACTCATTTCTCTCTCAACTTTCCCCTTCTCCACCATGTCCCTCTTCTCCTATTCCTTCACTCTCATTACCTCCTTCTTTTCCTCCATTTCCCTCTCTCCTCTCTCCCCTCTCTTGATTCACCTTGATATCTCTCTCTCTCTCTCTCTCTCATCACCAAGCACCGCCCACATCAAAAAACCCCTTCTCTGTTCCCCATCGCAGTAGTCTTTTCATCTTCTATCCATTTCTCTATTCCTCTCTCTTCCCCCATTCTCCATCTCTCATGGGTTTCCCTCTACCAGCACTGCTCCACCAACCCTACTTTGCTTCATCTCTCCAGACCAGAGAAACACAGGCCGGTGATGAACGCCCAGGAGCCAGTCCTTCGTGCGACCCTCATCTCCACAGGCAACTCAGTCCAGTTCTGCAGTCACCCAACCGGCCGAGTCCCCTTCATAAATCTTGCACTTTCTAAAAGTCTATCCCATGGGACCTCCTTGATGAAACAGATTTTCCCCATAGGGCTCTAATTGGATGGGTATCTGAATTTAGACAATGGGTAAGACATTTGGAATTGTGTTGTGACCCTACATGGCTTCAAGTGTAAGCCTTATGAAGTGGTGGAATGCATGCATGGGATTCTAAACACACTGAAAATGAATGGGACACCCATTCTTCACTTGGATAATGTTAGAACATAGGTGTCTTCTTCTTGAAGTGATATGAGTCATCAAAATTATCATGGCTTCATTTGGACCATTCATTTTTCATTTGAGCTTGATCAATAATCTAAAAAAGTTTACTAGCTTGATTTAACCATTAATCATCTCGCAGCTTTAGATCTACAACCTACAAAACAAAAAAATTCTAATTAGTATTATTTCACATGGTTTAACACACTTACCTTTGAATGCCTATCCAACCCTAAAATTATATTAAAATATGCTAAGATGTCAAATAATTGTTTTATAAAAATCTATCCTTTAAATATGAAAATGATATATCAAATTCATTAAAACAATGCAAAAGTTAGGCTTTTTTGTATAAGATGGACACTTAACAATGTGCTTTTTTTAACATAGTGTAGGAGTTATTTTCCAATTTCATTTGTGCTGGGTTTAGGACTATTTTATTAATTTTGTGTATGTTTCATGTTAATTACGAGTAATTAAATAATCCATCTAGGTTGATGTGAAGCCACATTAAATTAGTAAATATTTTCATGCATAAGTGATCATTACTTTTAGAAATTTGAATTATCAATTCTCATGATATGCAATATAATTTAACATACACAATTAGTATTTTTTTAAGGGAATTATGATGTAATTTTCCTAGTTTAGTGTGATAGCCCAAGTTTTCTCATGCCTTTTTGACATGCCATTTCCTAGAAAACTGTCTAGTTACAACCCATAGTCCAATATCTATTAAACATATTTATACATGTATAACAATTTATAATAGATGTATAACTACTCAATCATCTCACAAACATTTACAAAATGTATAGAGCATACATAAACTATCTATACCCTCTCTCTGACTATTTTGTGCACCTGGTCTCAACACTCTTGCCTTTCCCTTCTTCGCATTTATCTGTAGAGTTGATGGGGTGAACATAGGGGAATATACCTAGTAGGTAGCTAAGATCAAAAATATAAATCAATGCAAACTTGCTTTCATGCACTCATGCATAGAGTGAAACATCCTTAGGTATCGGTCTTAAGGCCTATTAGTAATATAACATTTACATGCATTTCAAACATTCTATTCATGGTTTTAGGCCATATGAGTATAATACAAGTGTAAGAAAAATATGATATGTTGACATCAAAAGAGTATTTAGTAAACAAGTGCACAAAATCGATGATAAAATAGTTAAGTGCTAAAATCTCAATTTAAACAACATATAGGAAAGTCCTTGGCAATTTATGTCAAACATATCAATTCTAAGCATGTAAATATGAATATATCAAATCTCAAATCATACAAGGCATTGTCATGCCTAGTGGATAAGGTATCTATGACCCTATCACACACGTATTGCCAATGGGACATTGCAACACTACAATAACTGCCCAATTGTGGGGGCACTATAGCAAAAGAATACATGGATCACTATGTTGCGGCAACTACCCAATAGTGGGACACCACATGCTCAAACGTGGACACCTACTACATGAGTCTTATCACCATCTCGAATGAGAGGAGAACGGATCACACAGGGTAGCCTTCCCATGATGCTACACTCGAAATCTAGACACTAGGGCCTAGTGTCAAAAAATCAACTGTCAGAAGGTAGGTGGCCATCCCTATAAGCCTCCTATCATAGTGTCCACCAGGCAAAAGTTCCTACTTAAAACAAATCCTTAGCAAATCCATGCATGAAAATCTTAGTACCATTGTACCTTCTACTACGTATTAGCCTGAGATCTTAATCATGGTTTTTCAAACACATATTTTCCATTCAAATGCCAATAGATGTCAATTATAAATGATGCATGAGATTTAGTCAGAATAATTACCCATAATGGGCATTTCATGTTTTCTAATATAAAAACAAAATCTTTATATTTTAATGAAAATTTGACAAAGAGTTTCCCCTGTTTATAGGACAATGCACATTTAATGCTTGTGGTGCGTATCACCTGATAAGCATAATTTGAAATTCATACAAAAATGGAGACTCTGTCTCCCAACAATTTCATCCATAGAAATTCAACAATTTTCACATAATTCAAATCATGAGGATGTTGTTTTTGAATCTCAAGGATAATCATCAACTACAATCATATGTAGTAATTACATGTACTTAATAAAATAGTGCATAAGTGAAATAAATATGAAAACTTAGCAATCTTAGAATTTACCCACCTCAACCTAATGATTCAGGTTCACTGAATCGATGACTAATCATTTTAGATGTTGCTCGACAAATCAAAAAATGAGGTTCAAGGCTTCTATCATCAACTATGAATCAATATGACATAAATATCATAATTTAGTATCTGGATCATGGATTCATACATTAATACTCTAATTTGAATGGTTAGATTGTCATTGATCTATTATTTAACCTCAGAATAGATATCTTAGAGTGTTAGAGAGTTTAATTTCACACATCAATCAATCAGATCTAATGTTCTAGGCCTAAATTACCCAAATCTAAGCGCTGACATGATCATATCTATAAAGTAACAATCTGATCAATGTTTGTACATTTAATAGGCTTTTCATTCATTGTTTTCAATTCACATTGTCCTCTACATGTAATTTGCATCATCATATTCATAGATCTACTGTCTAATCATGTTTTCAACTGTCAAATTTGTAGATCTAGCATTGCTCATGCATTGTGTTTAGCTAAAAAATTCAATGGTCACATGATCTCTAATCGAACTTTTGTTGACATGGTTGCAAAGCTCACTCAATCAAGATTCCATCCATATAATTTTTCCCATATTTTTGCTTGCCAAAAAATGGTCACCGGTATCCAAATCTGGTCATCGTTGCCCGAGAAGATGACCAAAAAACGATCACTGCCAGTGACTATAACAGTGTTAAAAAATGCCATTTTTCATGAAATCAAAATATGGGTTTTGTAGATGTGACGACCCGGGTTTTCTCATGCATTTTTAAATGCAATACCTAATTTCTTAAGGCGGGATGCATCCCTATTTAAAAACCATTCTATAAAAATCATGCAATGCAGCGGAAAACCTTTAGTTTTAAACTCATTTTGAAAACCCCGAGTGTCATTTGCCTTCACAACAACCAAAGTGGTTTCATACATATTTTTCCCCAGGTCTTTCCAGTCACAGCACACAGCCCAACTGTAATTAAATACAACTTTATGTCCAAAGGGTTGAGAGTTTACTTACATGTATAACTTTCTTCTTTTTGATTCACTTGCTCGTAGCACTAATATCTCCTGAGACGTCTTCTATTTATGAGTGGAACTATCCTGAAAAATGTTAAGGATAGGGTGAGTATATACTATACTCAGTAGGAGTCTATCACTACTAGTTTTATAATGTAGGCGATGTTTTAAAATCATATGCTCTTTCCAAAACATGTGCATGTCTGAATACTCAAGTTCAATATCGACATCAAAATCCATTGTCAAACTGAAAATACTGACGACTTAAAGGATCATATAATCCAAAATCGAAAGTATCATGTACATATATATCATAACATCATGATATGCATAAAATGCTTCATGGAATCTAACTCATGGATCTCTAGTATGGTATGGTCGACCAACCTCATATCATGCCATATGCAATGCACATAAATCATCAAACCATAAGGTCCACTATGCCCACGACCTCCTCGCCGTGTGGTCCCCGGGTACCTGAGGACACTCAGTCATAGCCTCCACGGGGCCTATGACACGTCAACCCAGTGCCGTAACACCAGTGGTAGCCCCCTGTACCACATGCAGTCGACGTAGGGACTTGCCTCTTTTTGGGCGTGGTACCCATCCACCTATTAGTGGTAGAGGCCAGGTGGCCAACCCAGACCCCTTGGCATAGCACCCACGGGCTTACTTGCCCAAATCACATAAGATTAAAGAAGCCAAAACCTCTTGTTAAAACTTGTCCTCTTTGGGTCTCTCACAACTACCTAGCCCTCGGCACTCCAGCGTCTTTTGGCAACCCTCAAGGATATGCAATCTTTACAAGTACTTAAATCATGCAATGTATGCACTTGTTTGCAACTCATATATGTGCATAATGTATATGCAATCATTTCAAAACATGGCTATGTACAAAGCATTTATCATGCATGCTGAATTAAGTCATGCAAATCAAGTCATATATTTAAAACATATGTTTTCAAAATAATAATAGTCTTTTAAAAGAATCTAATAGTGATAGAGCACCTACCTAGCTAGGTCGCGCTAACCCATTTGTCTTCGTACGCTCCTGAACATGGTTTGGGGACTCAAGGTTTGTTTGACCCATCTTTTATGGGTTTTAGAGTAGTTGAGTACTATTACTTAGGCATTAGGGGTCCATCCCTATGCCTATGGGTGTCCTAAGGTCCTAATTGGGCCTTGGTATTATCAAATTTCCAAAGGTCTAGTGGCCACGCGCCACCATCCTATTCTAAAGGTCATGCCCACCTTTGATTAGGCTTTGATCAGGGATTTTATAGTTTAGATGTGTCCACGTCGTCGACATGGACACGACACCTTTTGCGGCGCCTCAATCGGAGCTCTAGATCTCAAGTTATAAGCGTTTTAGTGTCATATGTATATAGAGTCTTTAAGGACAAAAAGACGGAATGCTAGGGCGCTGCGCGTCTGCGACGTGCGCCCTGGCTTCCTTATGGAACCAAAAATTGTCGTTCTGCTAGCGCGCTGCGCATCTGTGGCGTGCGCCTCAGCGGGCGCGTCTACAGACGCGCGGTACTTCTCCGCCCATCCTTCTCTTTAGTGGGCGCGTCCGTGGTTCCTCTCAGACGCGTTTGATGCGTCTCATTTGTCTGGGCATCTTGGTCGTTGGGGGACCGGGGCGTCCTTGGGATGCCTTGGTTCATCCCTGAGGAACCAATGTGGCCCTGGGTACGTCCCAAGGTCCTTGGTGACTCCCTAGAGACCTATTCCCCATGGAGTTTTATGCAAAAACCTAGGGAAACTGAGCCTAAGACTGTGGGTGAGATGGGTTTGGGGATTTTTTGTGCGTACTTGCTTCATGGCTGGTTTTCTCTCCACGTTTTCTCCTCTAGGTCACTGCTCCTCAACGGGTTTTCTCCCACATTTTGGGCTGCCATTAGAGACGCCCAAGAGCTCTATTTATAGGGCTTTTAAAGAGGGTTTTGGAGGGATTCTAACCGCCTTTGAATGGCGGTGGAGAAACCTCCAGAATGGCGGTAGTTTCTCCTTGAAACACCGCCGTTCCAGAAACCTCTAGGAGTTTGAAGATGAAGGGTGCCCGTATCAAAATGGACCCCTGTGTTTTGCAGCTAAACCCGTTTTTGTAAAAATTACAGTTTTGCCCCTGAACTTCAAAGGGCCATAACTTGCTCATTTTAACTCCATTTTGGGTGATTTTGGCCTCGTTGGATTCCTTTTTTGGAGACGCATCTAATGGAACCATTTTTAGGACCATGTTCCTGGGTTTAGTCAAGGCGACTAGTGAAATAACCAAAATGCCCTTATCTTTAAAAACTGAACTTTTCATGAGATTTTAATATTACAAAAATTGGGGTCATTACAGTAGAGCATGTTTCTCCTGTCACTCTAGTGAAATTTGAGTGATTCCATCACCATTTAGTGCCAAAAATAAGGGAAAAACTTATGGAAACCCTGGCTGGTTTTTCCATCATTTTCCAGCAATGGGAGGAATGGTGGAGGGAAAGATAGAGTGAGAGAGGAAAGGGAAGAGAAGTAGCCGAGTAAGGTTTTCCTTACCTGGTTCAGTGATAATCATCGATGTGGGAGGAAACGGTGTTAACGGAGGGGTAGGAAACTGCCTAGAGAGGGAACTCGACATGGAATGGTGTGCTTGCAGTGAAAGAGGGAGAGGGATGCGATGAGGGGGAAATAGGGATGGAGGGAGAAATTAGGGGAGAGAGAGGCGGTGGCATCCCTAGCTCTGTCCCTACGTGATAGGCAGCTTGGGTAGAGCTCCATGCACTGAGCTCCCTTTGGTTCGCCATCGCGTGGGATCCATCTATGGTGAGGGGGTCCCATTATCAATTTGGCCCCCTCTGTAATTTCATAAAACTTGTGGTTCTCTAACCTCAGAACTCTGTTTCGCACAAAATTAG
The DNA here is from genome assembly GCA_035236585.1 of Warburgia ugandensis. Lineage (NCBI taxonomy): Eukaryota > Viridiplantae > Streptophyta > Magnoliopsida > Canellales > Canellaceae > Warburgia > Warburgia ugandensis. The sequence continues at coordinate 57,552,299 of CP141133.1, forward strand.
TGTCATTGGAAAGCTCTCGTCACGTACATTTTGATTTTGAGGTTTCAAAGTCAAATTCAAAAGAAATAAATAAATTTTTTCCTCAAACTCCTCTTTTTAATTATAACAAAATGTTGGGCTGTTACATTTAGGAACTTATTTATGTATAATATTTGAATGATAGTTAGTATAACTCTTAGATAGTTTGAAATTATAAAAAAATTAAAAAGAAAAGAAATATAAGCTATGTTTTGAATCAATATTAATTAAGCTAAGCAGGTCATTAGAATTGGGAAAATATAAGAATTCAAACTTTTAACGAACACATCTTCTATGTTAGTATTTTGTCATTGTTATATTAACATGTTTTGAATTAATTCAATGATGCTTATATACAAATTCTTATAATTAGTAATGTAGTAGATTCTAAAACCTAAATTTCATAATTAAGTAAATTTACTACTTTTAGTGCAGCTTGTAGCTAATTAGATCATTCCATTTATTTAAATTTGTTTTGCAAGTTTAAGATAGTGTATTGAGATTTTTATTAATATTCCTAATTTTGAAATTGAGTCATCATGGGATCAACTCGTACTTGCACATCTATACTTCAATAAATCCATGCACTTGTGGCAGTTTTAAAATAAGATCAAATTTTTGGTGCCATTGTCAAGGATTCACTATGGAATTGTTAATTGGATCTAGGTCAGATACTTTACCACTAATTGTCATTTAAGATTTGCATACAATTACAATTTATGCATTTTTAGGTGCATTACTTATATTTGTGTATAATTAGGTTTTTGCATAGCTCATGTGATTAATTTGATAGTCATCATTCTTTTTGTCTTTGTAGGAATTCAGAGAAGGATTCAAAGGAGCTGAGTCCTGTATAAATTTGGTTATTAAACTTGCTCATATTAGGATAGTAGCTTATTTTTTATCTTGAGTGGAATTATAGTAAGGTCAAGATTTTATTTCAATTTTTAATCACAATTCAATTCAAAGGATTGTAATAATATAGGTTAAGGTAAGCCATCCTAACTTTGAAGTGGAGGTGGTAGGTATAGGGATTCACCCTTGTATGTGAAGACTAAGATCTAGGACCTCATTATAAGCTCTACTGTACTCCTTTTCCTAGCTTTAGATTTGCATTGTTAAGTTGGTTTTGCATATTTGAGTGGTAGCTCAATTTCATATAAATTGCATTCATATTTTCTAGGATTGTTTGCATTAGAAGCACTTACTTGACAAATGATAGCCTAACCTCGGCTATGACCACCATGACATAGGCTATCTAGGTGATGGTGTCCCATATATTGAGGCTCAGACCCTTTACATAAGTAGCATATAAGTAGTAGTATTAGTTTCTTATTTATTGGCATCCTAGGGCATATTTACTTGCATTTTTTATTGTGTGCTTTTTGAGTGTGTTGAATTTGTATATAGATTGGGCTTGCATTCTAGGTCTAAAAGCCAGTGCATGCTAGGTTGTTGATCACTTCACTCCAATTTACCATCTTTAGAACTTAATACCAAACAAACTATTAGGCAAGGGTTATAAAATCACATTGATTTAGATAATCCTACAAGGGGAGACCAGGTAATAAAAGTCAAGCCCCTTAGGGAAAACTCTACCAATCCACCCTCATGCATAGTGTTTCCTATAAACAATGCTAACCATTTTCAGTTAAAATCAGGAGTTATATAATTGTTGCCTACATTTTTGGTCTAGATAAGGAAGACCCCTATCATCATCTCAAGGAACTTCTTGATATATGCACTACCTTTAAATATATAAAAAAAATTCGATGATTTTATTAGATTAAGATTATTCTCCTTCTCTTTGAAAGATAAAATGAAGGTATGGCTTAATACCTTAGAGGTAGGCTAGATAAATGTCTTGGGAGGAATTATGTAGGAAGTTTCTTAATAAATTCTTTCCTATCCACAAGAGCAATGCCCTTAGGGGAGAGATTATAAATTTCCAAACATAAAGAGGGTGAAAATGTCCATGAATGTTAGGAATGATAGAAGGATTTATTACTTAAATGCCCCCAGCATGGTTTTAAAGAGTAATAAAATGTGCAATATTTTTATGAAGGCTTGACTCCTCAAAACTGGCATATGATTGATGCCACTAGTGGAGGAGCATTCACGACAAAGACTTATGTAAAGGCATGTAATTTCTTTAAAACATTAGTTGAAAAATCCCAGCAATGGAATTATTCTACTCAAATGGAGAGAAATTTGCAACCTCTTAAAAAGAATGGCATGTATGACATAGGGACCACATCATACTTGTATTCCAAGATAGACACGTAAGTAAATTATGTGCATAAAATTGATAATCTAGTACAAAAGTTTGATGGCTTCATGTTGGCTAGTGAACCACATATGAAACCTTCGCATGAAGTTTTTTCCATTTGTTCTAGTCCAATACATTCTACTACATCTTCCATCTAAGTGCACATTCCCTATGTATTTCTTGAAGCAAGAAAATGTACAAAATGCATTTAGAAACCATAACAACAATACCTATTATGAGCCTATAGGCATCCCAATTTCTCATGGTCTATAATAACCATCAAGAAGAGCCACCTAGGATCTCCCTACTCAACCTTTCCAAGAGCTCAAGTTCCACTGCAACATCCACCTTCTTAGTAGTTTCCTCCAAAACATAGGATATCATCTATAGAGGAAACCCTTAATTTGTTCATGCAAAGTTCACTCTAATTTCAAAATGATATAAAACAAACTCTATGTGTAATTCCCAAACTATTGCTAAATTAGAAATTCAAATGAGATACTTTTTTCTGCATTTAGTGAAAGAAAAAAAGAAGATAAATTTCCTAGTAAGCATGTACCTAACCTAAGGTGCAGTTTGAGATTGGTGTGACCTCTAATGAGCTATAATGTCATGAACAAGCAAAATCAATTACTATCCTTAGGAGCAGTAGCCAAATTGATAACATAGTGGGTATAACTAAAGAAACTCAAGAAAGTGAGGAAAATGAGACTAATACAAATGCTTAGGAAGGTAAGGAGAAGTGTCAAACGTCCCCTCTTCTTTTGTATCTATCTCTGAGAAGTCATAGAGGCCCAAATCTCCATACCCTCAATGTTTTAATCTACAAAAGAATAGGAGCGCACATTAATGAGATTATAAATGCATTTAAACAAGTGCATATCAATACTCCATTACTCAATTCTATTAAAAATTTTCCTTCTTATGCCAAATTTTCTGTAAAAAATTTTTGCACAGAAGCATAAGCTTAATATACAAAATAAAGTTTTCCTCACAAAGCAAGTTAGCTCAATTATTTAGAACAACACCCCAGCTTAGTTTAGGGTTCTAAAGTGACCTACTATATTTTGTGTCATGGGAACCACACCATTGATAGGGCACTTCTACAATTAGGGTCATGTGTTAACCTATTGCTAGATTTTGTCTATCTGTAATTAGGGCTAAGTGAGTTGAAACTGACTACTACCATACTCGAGTTAGCAAATAGGCCAATTAAACCCCCCCATAGTGTGGTTCAAGATGTATTGCTATAGGTTGATAATATTTGCTTTCTCGTATACTTCATTGTCCTTGATATCCAACCTATATCAAACCCTCATAGTTAGATTCCTATTATTTTGGGATGGCCTTTCTTGGCCACACCTAATGCTATAATCAATTGTACACGTGGTGTTATGAAGTTGTCTTTTGGTAATATGAAAATCAAGATAAATGTTTAATGCTAGACGACAACCCTTAGATTCTAATGATTTTTTTTGTGGTGAATATGATAGGCAATCTAGTGCAGGACACATTCTTACATCCTCTTGTTTGGATCCCCTCGAGGCTTGTCTATCTCATTTTAGTTTAAATTTTGTCGTAGGTTACATTGATGAAGTTAATTCTTTACTTGCTTCTACACTTATATAGATATAAAATGGAAAACTGAGTAAAACCTCTTCCACTTCTTGAGTCTACACATATTCCATCTATTGAAATACCACCCACCTTGGAGCTAAAAGTTTAAAATATGAATTTTTAGACCCATTTAATACCTTGCCTATTGTCATTAACTCAGACTTTACTAATGATCAAGAGTGTAAGCTACTTGATGTTCTTCAATAGCGTATGATAGATTTAGACTAATGATCAAGAATGTAAGCTACTTGATGTTCTTCAATAGCGTATGATAGATTTAGGGTGGACAAAAGAAGATATAAGGTTCATAAGCCCCACCATTTGCATACATCATATTTACCTTGAGGAGAATGTGAAACCTTCAATGAAGATGTTGAGATGCCTAAACCTATCATGAATGAAGTTAAAGTTGAGGTATTGAAGCCTTTAGATGTAGGCATCATTTACCCCATTTATGGTAGCACAGTTCAAGTTGTACTCAAGAAGTATGGAGTCATGGTAGTTTGAAATGATGATAATGAGTTAGTACCAAGCTACATGACCACCAAGTGGTGAGTGTGAATTAATTACCACAAACCAAACTCAATCACAATGAAAGATCACTTTTCTCTTCCTGTTATGGATCAAATGTTAGAAAGGTTAGACAACAATGAATATTATCTCTTAATTCATAGATACTTTGGCTATAATAGGATTTCTATCACACTAGATGATCAAGAGAAGACTACCTTCACTTGTCCCTTTGAAACCTTTGCCTACCATTACATGTTTTCTAGTTTATGCAATGCACCTACAATTTTTCAAAGGTGTATAGTGAGATTATTTTATGATATGGAACTACCAAGCTAGAGTATGGTAGGGGTAGAAGAAATTTTTTCATGGCTCATGTGGTTCCATTTGATGCAAAGAGAAGAACCTTACTAGGCATGACGTGTTGTGAATCCTCTTGAAAGATAGGGGTGCCTCGGGAATGCTCACATAGGTGGTGCATGGCATGTAACCTTTCCTAGAGGCATTTTCTCCATATTTAGTTCTTCATTTGATCGATGCTTGGATCACCTTTCTTAATGTTAGTGTGGCATCAAGAGAAGAATTTACTATTTAACTAGGAGAAATGTCATTTTATGGTGAAAAGAGGTATGGTACTTGGGTACATTATACCACATAACATGATTGAGGTTGATAAGGCTAAAGTGGATCTCATCTCCAACCTTGTGCCACCTAGGACAGTGAAAGAGATCAGTTCATTTCTATGACATGTTGATTTTTACAATTAATTCATCAAAGACTTTAGCAAGATTTCTAGACCCCTATGTAATCTACTTGCTAAAGAGTCCACTTTTAACTTTTACAATGATTGGATGCTATCATTTGAGTGACTTAAATCAAAATTATCCTACACCCATTATTAGATTGCATGATTGGAGTGCACCTTTTGAGATTATGTTGGGCATCTCTGATTACACAATTGATGTTGTTTTGGGGTAGCACATTGATAGATTTCCCTAGTGATTTATTATGCTAGTAGAACTCTCAATGATTCACAACTCAATTATCCAATCATAGAAAAAGGGAGTTGGTACTTGTGTTTGCTTTAGATTAGTTTAGATCTTTTTTGTTAGGATATGAGATTATTGTATATTCAGATAATGCTTCATTGAGTAGTATCTTCTTTCAAAAAAAGATGTTAAACCTAGATTAATCTTATGGATGTTACTACTATAAGATTTTGATATTGAATTTTATGATAAAAAAGTTGAGAAAATACAAATAACAAACCACTTATCTATGCTTATTGTTGAGTCTACTAGTGAATCAGTGCCTATTACTAAATCTTTTTCAAATGGGCAATTGATACATGTTTCTCAGTTACCTTGGTTGCTGATATAGTAAACTATCTTATTGCTAACCAGATACCCTCACATTGGACAAAATAGGATAGGTCAAGATTTTTTAGCCAAGGTTAAGCACTTCTCTTGGGATTATATGTATTTGTTCAAGTACTATCCCCACCATGTCAGTAGAAGATGCGTTCTAAATAGTGATCATCAGAGTGTTATTTCATTTTGTCATGACCATGCATTTGATGGCTATTTTAGTGCAAAAAAACTGCTACAAAGATTTTTTAGTGTGGATTATATTGGTCTACTATTTTCATGGATTGTCATATTTATTGCACCGCATGTGATCGTCATAAAAAATTAGGGATCATAGAACATAAAGATATGATGGTCTTAAACCCTATTTTAATTATTGAACTATCTTATGTTTGGGACATAAATTTAATGGGTCATTTCCTTAATTCCTTTGGATACTTATATATTCTCAAGTGAGCAAACTATGTATCGAAATGGGTAGAGATAGTAGCATGCAAACCCAATGACCAGAAGGTGGTGGTCCAATTCCTTAAAGAAAACATCTTGCATTTTTGGTATTACACTTGCTATATATTATTATGATGGTAGAAAATGTTTTTGCAACCGACTTTTTAAAGCCTTAATGCAAAAGGATGGCATTATCCATAGAGTTGCAAACCCTACCATCCACAAACTAGTAGGCAAGTAGAGGTATCTAATAGGGAGGTTAAGCATACCTTAAAGAAGATGATAAATCCTAATAGGAAGGATTGTGCTTTATGACTTAGTGATGTAGTATAGGCTTACCTTACAATATTTAAGACTCCCATTAGAATGTTTTCCTATTGCTTAATTTATGAAAAAACATGTCATTTACCAATTGAGTTAGAGCATAAACCATACTAAGTTATTTAAAAGCTCAATTTGATTTAGACAAAGCAAGAAATCATATGATACTCCAACGGATAGAGTTGGAGATAGATGCATGTGAGAGTGCAAAGAAGTATAAGGACTGAAGGAGTCTCATGATAGATCTATTTTACGAGAATATTTTACACATGGCGAGAAAGTCCTTTATAACTCTAAATTCCATATTTTCCTAAGAAAGTTAAGATCTCAATGGATTAGCCCTTACATAGTTTGTACTATTTATCTTCATGGGAATGCTGAAATTGAGAAAGATGTGTGGATTTATTTTACCGCAAGTGCACTGACTATTGTAGTATAGCTAATGCAAGTACGAGTCGATCCTATAGGGACTCAACTTAAAAAGTGAGAGTTTAAATAAAATTTAATTGATAAAAATTAAAAATAAATAACAATAAATTAGTAGAATTATTGGAATTAGAATCAAAGTTTAGATCTACTCAACTGCTAAAGATTACAAAATTTCCAATTCAGAAAGAAAGAAAATAAAACAAATAACATGAAAAAAACTACTTCCCTAGCTTAATCACCATCAATTTCTTCAAATCTAATATTCTTGGAGTTGATCAACCTTCATAAACATCATCAGCATGTACTTGATTAGAGATCTACTAGTTGGATTTGTCATATTCCTCAAAATCCTAAAGATCTGGGCTAAATTGTGATTTTGGGATTTGGACCATCTAGATTAGGTTTTGGATTTTAGATTAAAGATCAAAGACATTAATTAAGTCTAGGGATGTCCTAAGAATGAAATTGGGAAGTTAATTGAAAAGTAGATAAGAAACAAAGGAGAAATTGAGGGTTCTTAGTTGATTAAGGCTTAACCCAATCAATGGGTTAGCCTTAATCAACTAAGAACCCTCAATTTCTCCTTTGTTTCTTATCTATTTTTCAATTAACTTCCCAATTGATCTGGCTAGGATTGGATAGTTCTTGGATAAGCAAAACAAAAATAAAATAAAAATGGAATAGATAGGGACATAGATGTAATTAAAAAGAGGACACAAATATCATTTTAATTAATGAGTAAGGGATAAAAATGGAATTAACTTAAAAATGTTTAGAACGAAAAGAAACAAAGAACTAGAAATTGACGGAGAAGAAGGAGAGGGAAACAGAGGAGAAGGGGGAGAAGGGAGAATGGGAGAAGAGGAGGGAAAGGGCAAACCGAGAAACCTATGTTGGGTTTCTTTCTCCAGGCCGATCATGACATCTCTGATTTTCTAGGAGAACAGGGATGAACTAGGCAGAGATAGATGGAGATGACACTACTGTGGAAAGAAGATCTGGAAATAGAGATCATGGGAGAGAGGCTAGGCTAGGCAAGGCAGACAACGAGCTAGGCTGGGATGTCCAATTGTGATAGACGGGGGAAACTTGGTGACGTCTGCTTCTGGGTGTCGGAGAGAGCTATGTTATCTAGTGAAATCTGGGTGGTGAAGGTGGCAGAGCAGCAATAGCTTGTTTAGGTAGGTGATGAAGGAAGCAAGAAGTGGAGGGGAAATAGAGGAGAGTGCGTGTTGGGAACAAAGCCAGTGATTGGAAGACGATGAAGGGAACTGGGCAGTCTGGTGCTAGTTCGGGTTATTCCTAGAATTGAGTGGGAGAGTGTAGAGCATGAGATAGGAGTGGGTAATAGGCTCAAAAGGCAGAGGGATAATTGGAGAAGGGAGAGAGCAAAGGGGTGTGATCGTGTTTGGAAAGAGTGGTGGAGAAGAACGTGAAACAGAAGTGGAGAAGGAAAAAAAAAAGGGGAAAGACAGAGAGAGAGTGGAAGGAGAAGAGGAGATCACGAGAGAGAGGGACAAATAGAGAAAGGTAAGAAGAGAAGGGGGGCATGGTTTAGAAAGAGGGATGTGAGGAGAGAAGAAGAAGAGAATAGGGTAGTCTACCTTCTACGTGTTCCAGCCAAGGAGATTGAAGAAGAGTGAGAGAGAGAGAGAGAAAGAGAAGAGGGAAGAAGAGAGAAGGGGCGTGGTGCAGTCTTGCCTACCTCCTACGGTCCAGCCAAGGAGAGGTAGTGAAGAGAGAGAGAGGACGAAGGTGGTAGTTGTTGCCTTCCTTAAAGCCCACCACCTTCTAAGTTGCTTTCCACTTTCCTTCTAGTTTAGTTTCCTCCATGGGGACTTCTAACTAGGGGACCTTACAATTCTTTTCCATATCTTCCTTTAACACAAAGTTTCTTTTAAGAAGCCATTCCATTTGCACCATTAATCCTTGATAGGTGATTTGCAACATTAATCCTTGATTTTAGTCATCCATGCCCCTTTTGGTTGATCTGCAAAATAAATGACCAAATTAGAATTATCTGAACCTTACATTAATCATCTATTAAGCTTTAATGATCATCTGGTCATTGATTTTGACAAATTAATGATTGGATGGTCAAATGGAGCTAAATTCAAAATCAAACTAAATTTTGCAAATTTGAACAGTTAGATGATCTAATTGAATGTTAAATTAGGGGGATTTTGACCAAAATTGAATACTTAACAAGATGGTAATGTTTCCAAAGTTATTGGCCATCATTCGAAACCATTCTCAGAATTGAGAAACCCTGAAGTGGAGAAAATTCTCCTAGGGATCCTATTTATTAGGATTGATTACCACATGCATGCTGTGTAGTGTTAGTCTAGGTTTAGGCTAGAGTTGAGTCAAACATGCATTCGTCATTGTACATTATTTTTCATCACAATTTTGTTGCATTAAAGTTTCTTCACTTATTCATTTATGTCTCTATTTGTAGAACTCTTATACACCATATTCAACATACACATCATTTAAGTACATTTATGTTCTATCTTTATCCTCTGGCTTTATTACATTGGTTGTCCATGGTGTTTAGTTCTAAACATTGAGGGTAATGTTGATTTAAGTATGGAAGTGGGGTGTTAATTGTTTAACCGCAAGTGCATGGGCTATTGTAGTGTAGCTTATGCAAGTACGGGTCGATCCCATGGGGACTTGATTTAAAATGATGGAGTTTCAATAAAATTTAATTATGTAAAATTAAAAATAAATCACTCAAAAATACTAAAATTATTGAAATGAGAATAAATGTTCAGATCTAATCAACTTCTCAAAAATACAGAATTTCTAATTCCTAAAAAAAAATAAAATCAAATAACAAAAAGAAAAACTACTTCCCTAGATCAATCTTTATCAAAATCTTCACTTTTGGTCTTCTAAAAACTGATCCTCCTTTACAAATATCTTCAACATGTCCTTGATTAGTGATCCACCAATCGGATTTTACAGATTCTTCAAAATGGTCAGGATCTAGGCTAAATTGTCTTTTTAAGATTTGGACAACTCAGATTGATTTTTGGATCTCATATTGAAGATTAGAGATGTTGATTATCTCTAGGGATGTCCTAATAATGAACCTATAAAATTAATTTGAAATCCGTTGAGAAACAAAGGAGAAATTTGGGATTCTTGGTTGATTAAGGCTAACTCGTTGATTGGTTAGGCCTTAATTGATCTGTCTGGAATTAGTCTGTTCCTGGATAGTCAAAAGATGGATAAAATAGAACCGGAATAAAGTAGGACACAGATGTAATTTCTAAAAAAGGACAGAAATGGAATTGAATTTTATGAGAGAGTGGCAAAACTGGAATTAATCTAAAAATCTAGCTTTTTAAGAAAAATCCAGGAAAAACCCGATGAAGAACGACCGGAGGAGGCGAAGAGAGAAAGGAGAAAGGAGAAGAGAGAAAGGAGAAAAGAGAAGAGGAGAAGAGGAGAAGGAGGGAAAGAGGAAAAAGGATAGGGGAAGTGAAACCCAGATCTGGGTTTTCACCTCTTGTCTAGCTGACAACAGAGAAAAGAGCCAGACCTGGACTGGGTAGACGTCTCCGGTGATGATCTGTGGGAGAGAGAGAATGAATGAGGCGAGAAGGCAGAGGCGAAGGAGAATCAGGCAAGGGGTTGTTGTCCTAGTCTGGAAGCAGAGGGGGACGGTGAGAAGGAATGGGAGAAGATGGGAAGAGAAGAGAGAAGGGCTAGTCAGAGGTGAATGGAGTGAAAGCAGAAAAGGGCTAGCCAAGCTATGTGTCCTGGCTTGGTGGTTGCGGTGCACGAAGGAGACGATGCCTGGGCTGCCTAGTGGAGCGGTGGAAGATGGGACGATCTGAGCAAACTAGTGCGACCTGGAGCAAAATCTAGTCGGTGATGGTGCGATGGGTTTGTCTAGTCCTTTGAAGGCTAGGGATGTCGACTGGCATAGAAACAAAGGGTGACAATGGTGATGAAAGAGAGAAGTAGGTAAGGAAAATAGAGATGGGAGAGGGGTGAGAGAAAGAGACGTGAGAGAGAGAGTAGAAGGAAGGGGAGTAAGAAGAGAAGTGAGAAGAGGGAGAGGACAATGAAAGAGAGATAGAACTTGGGGTGAGAAGGGAGAAAGAGGAGGAGAAGGGAGAAGTGGGAGAATGGGTAATCAAGAGAGAATGGGAAGTGCCCTCCTACGGTTTTAAAGAAGGAACTTGAGAATAAGGAGGAGGAGAAAAGGAAGGTGGGAGAAGAGAGGTGGGTACATGAGAATGAGGAAGGGAAAAAGAGAGAAGAAATAAGGAAGAGAAATAAGGAGGGAAAGAGAAAAGAAAGGAAAGAGGGAGTGGGAGTGTGACGACCTGGGTTTTTGAAACAAATTTTATAATATATTTTTCAAAGGCAAGGGCGTCCCCTTAGTAAAAAAAATTTTGCAAAACAAAGCAGCGGAAATTCTTTTATTTTAAAACTTGTTTTGAAAACCCAAGTCACTACTTCATACATAACATAAGTACAATTTGTGTACAAAATAAAATTCCATTGAAGGAATATGATTTTATTAAACTTCCAGGATCCATCCAGTGGTTCATAGTACACAACCCATTGTATCCTTACAATACTTGTCCAAATACACAATTCAAATTACAAAGTTCTAAATACAATACATGCTCTCTATACAATGTTTCAAGGAATATACCCTTATTACTTATTCTTCACTAGTTCTTCAAGTCTTGAGTTCCTAAGTCTCCTTCTCTGTATCTGAGATATTGTAAACATTTGAACATTTACAATATCTCAGCAAGCTATGCTTGGTAGGGGATAAGAATGTAAGTTATTAACAGTAAAATCTCAATATTCAACTATCCCATAATTCATTCTATCATAAACACATTCACAGACCACTATTATTTATGTGAACATATCATTTCCTTATCATTTGTGTTCACCTTTATACATACACAGTATATAAGAACAAATCTGTTAAAATTGTAAAAATAATCAATAATCATTTCCATACAAAACTGATTAACTTATTTCATTATAGGAGATTTGTATTTCAGCCAGTTACTATACTGGGATTTTTCCTTCTTGGGAAAAATATTGGTAATTTACAATTACCTAGCATTTCATCATGCCATCCCTTAAGGCATTTCACTATGCCAATTTCATATGCATCATAATGCAAAATAATCAAGGACTACTATGCTTGCAGTCTGATCCGTCTGACAAAGACGCCCGGATAACTGTTCAATAATCCACTTATACCATTCTCAGTGTAAATTACAATATCCATGTCCATATGGGAGGACCATGGCTGTCACAATGGTGGCCTTCCCATAATTGCCCCACCTGACTTTTAGCCTTTCTTAGGCTTGGTATTCAATACCATCAAGTTTCAGAGAGTGGGTGGCCAAACCCTCTTAACTCTCCTAGCATAGAATCCCCAGGCCTATGCCTGTTTAAAACAAAACCACAAGCCTCTAAACTTGTATGTAAAATAATACTTATACATATCAGACTATATGTCTGTTTATTTAGGGCTGGAATATTTTCTACTTTCATATTCACTTAGGCTTGTTCTCAATTCTCAACTTAACCATTTAATACTTATTTTTCTCATCATTTGGTTGGATCATATTTCAATTTGAGGTATTTACCTTAATATATTGGTATCATACATGTCAATACTTCAAAACATAAGATCATGTATTAGACATGTATCTTCATGTAAAGGCATTCTTAATAATCCACCTACCTCAATAAGGTATTCTTACTCCTTGAAATCTGTCATAGTCTCGATCAACATATATCTGTCAAATCATATGTATAATGTCATTTTTCTAATCAAGGGTACATACTACATGGTCTTTTGATCATCCTTATGTAGGATGATCTGAATCTTTCTTCCTTGAATATCATATATCAATGGGTTTAATATCATCTATACAAATACTATCTATATCATACATAACAATCTAATTTACATTGATGTTTCTTTTTCCTTATTATTTTTTATCATACAAGATCTCATCTTGTTTGATCATCCTTATCTTACTTACTATTTTTATTAGGGTTAGATAATTTGTTATCTTTTTATGTTCTTATTATTATTCAACCAGTTAGTGTCTTACTTGGTTGAAGATAATTTATTTCTTCCTATTACTAGACAACTCCTCCATATTTCAGGATAACTAGTACTTACCAGTTAAAGTCTGCTCAAAATGTGGTTAATACAACCCTCATGTAAGGAGGCGTTTAGACCTCTCTTACGTCAACAGGAGGTGAGAGAAAAGCACTTGGCTCTTGTCTACCCCCTATAACCACAATGTTCAGAGTCCACTGGAGTGGTACTAGCTCAACCTTTGACAAGGTTCCTATGAGCTCTTTACCTTAAGTCCCTTCTCTAATTGATTTTAATTAATTTCCATGGATATGCATAATGTCATCCATGGATGTTCATTATTTTCCTACTTTGGGCCAAGGAAATGATAAATCATTCCTTATATTGTCCTACTAACTATAGCCCTTATTAAGTCAAAATCATTCATTCATCTTAATTGTCCATGAATCTATATATTTCATTAGTTTACATTTTTGGTGATTTATGCTCCTTATATCTTAACAACTGCTTAACAATTGAATAAAATTTGATAATAAGTAAATCATAAACTTAAAAGCATAAATCAAATATAAGTTTAATAACTATATACTAACATTCTTCCTATGAATGTAACTTCAGCTAGTGAAATAAAACTAACATGATCCTAAGTTATGAAATACATAAAATTGTACTTCTATCTTAATGGAATCATGTTTAAATATCTAATTTACACTAACATGATCCTAAGATAATCAAATATACTAACAAATTACTCATTTAGGGCATATCATACTAAAATTTAAAGATTACACTATCATGTTTTCTAACTTAGAACATAAATCACATTTACACCTTTATGTCCAATAAAAGACAATTAAAACTTAGAACATAAATCACATTTACACTTCTATATCCAATAAAAGACAATTAAAGTAATTATATTAAGATTATTATAAGCCTTTAAATATGATCCAACCATTAGATCTTAGATGTTTTCCTTTAGATCAAGGGTTTTAATTACCTTTAAAGCTTTTAATCCATTAAGATCCAAAAATCATATCTACTTGATTTTGTCACATTTCATCCATGATCTAACTTGATTTCATCATAATATCATCCATTTAATCCATCCTAAGGATCTGATCATACTTGATCTCATTGATCAAGTGGGTCCCTTTGTATTTTTTTATTTTTATTTTAGGGTTTTTCTACCATAAAGGGTAGATCCCCTATTTTATCCAAGATCTGTCCAAATTAACCATAGATATTACTTTATTACATTATTATATCATCACTAAAATAAATTTCCAAGATCTAATCACCTCAGATCTTGAAGATTTTAGAAATTGGACACTTATTTAAAAAATATAGAAAAATATAGAAGTAATTTTTAGAGATATTACGACTTTATTAGAAACTAAACATTACAAGATTTCCATAGCTTCTTTCTGATCTCAATTTGGAGTTCATATGACTCCACAATCTTAAATTGAAGTTTTCACGCGTTCCTAGGGTCCAGATTTGATTTGGGCCCAGCAGAATTAATCTCTCTCAATTGAGGGTCCAAACCTTGTTAGATTTTCTTAAAAATTGTATCCTAGGGGTTTCTGACCCTTATGGATCGATTGGAAAGCTCAGAATTTCCATCTGAGCTCTCTCTCACCATGAATTGAAGGCTTTGGTATTTACTTTATTTTTACCATTTTTCATTCAAATTAAATTATAAAAAAATAAAATTTACACTAAACCATAATAAATATATATATATGGGAACTACTTCCACCAACCTGATTGGAGAAAAAAAATATAATTGATGCCCAATTTGAGAGAATTACTAGTTGATGATAATATAGCCCGATTGTCCACCTTTTTGTGATTTTCTGTTGCTGGAACCGTTAGATCTTGAAATTGATTTGGGGCTTTTGTATATACTGTAGTATAGGAGGTTATGGATGGTAAAATTTATCAGATTCTACTGGAACGGAGTGCCTAATTGAATTTAGGTCTCTTGTTCCACTTAAAAAGAGGAGAGAGAAATAAGAGAAATAAGAAAATTAGAGATTGGGGAGGGATGAATGAGAATTTGGAGCTGAAACTCTAGGGAAGATTTGGAAATGTCGTGGTTAAGGTTGTGAAAATTTTTGGAAATTTTTGGGACATATTTATAGCCAAATTTGAATTTTTTATCATTTCTTTTGATAGGATATTTTATTACTTTATAATTTTTTATTACAAGTGCATTCTCCATTCTCCACTACATTCTCCACTAGAAATAATGCACTAAGCAATTACTGTTGCTTCTAGAACATTGGCCCACTTTGTAGGCC
This sequence comes from Warburgia ugandensis, assembly GCA_035236585.1. Lineage (NCBI taxonomy): Eukaryota > Viridiplantae > Streptophyta > Magnoliopsida > Canellales > Canellaceae > Warburgia > Warburgia ugandensis. The sequence continues at coordinate 57,567,686 of CP141133.1, forward strand.
CCACTTTTATGTGAAAATACGATTTTGCCCTTTGAACTCAAAAATTGGAGAATAATAGGCGATATTTGTCCGAACTCAGAATCAAGCGTACTTAGTGGCATTGGAATCGTATTTCTAAGTACTTCATGAATATTGAGGTCTTATTTCTTGGATATGGAATATGAGTAAAATTACCATTTTGCCCCTAAATGGAGAAAATTAAGGAATTTTCATTTTAACTCAGAATTGAACATACTTAATGTTGTTTCGATCAGTTTTCCAAGTACATCTATAATTTATATGTTTTAATTCATGATATAATCTCTATAAAAAGAGAATTTTTAATAACCTAATATTCCAGCCCAGAATTTCTAAAAATTCAAACTTTATTAATTTGCCTTAATAAGTTACAAAAATTCAGGGTCATTACAATCTTCCCCCCTTACAATAATTTCGTCCTCGAAATTTGCATATCAACTCACTTAGCAGTTTTCACAATTCTTTCATAGCCTTACACATATGGCTTTGCCACTTAAGGAAATCCTCTTTCCTTTTATTCCTTTTTCAATCTACCTTCTTCTCAAAGGTATAAATCATATGATTGATTGCTATTAAAATGCTCACACCTGTCTAACCTTACTTATGCATCATTCAATTAAGCTGAGTTTTGCTAGACTTTCCCAAAAGGATTAATAACTCTTAATCTGAGTTATCCTTTGGTTTCAAACCTTCTACTTGGCTAAATTTCTACTCCTTACTTTCATCAATCTTTCCATACTTGAAAATTTTTCATTCTATCTTCTATTGCTCACTCTCATTCTATTTCAACATATAAAGTTTTGACATAACTTTCTTACTATGTATAGTCCTTACTAATAACATAGTGATTGGATTCTATAACTTCCACTATTGTTCTTTCTAACAATCTTCCAATCTTTAGAAGTAATTATCTCTTTCCTTGTTCTTCCATTATTTGGAACTGATTACTTTATTTCTATCCTACAATTCATACTACTTTACTATTTCTTTTTATTGAGAAATTTCTTTTCAAATTCTATCATTGAAGAGTGGTAACCTTGTGATGATTCTTTTCTCATTCTCATCACATCCATTGTTTTTATAACACTCTTTGAGTGTCATTTTACTCTGCATATACATTCCTGATCCTCTTTTGTTATCTCTTTCTCGTATTCAGAACAATATTCTGAACCTTCTTACCATCTATGATAATATTTATCTCTTTTCCTTTCACATATCTATTTATATGTCATGGGCTTCAAAATTTCTAGATTATGCATGTCCTCATGCTTCTTTCAAGCATATCTCATAGCCTTTATCATATCATACTAACTCTTTATTTGCAATATTCTTGATAATTCTAATTAAAAGACTTCTTATTGATTTTGAATTCATCACTTCTCAAGTCTTTACAAACTCCATAATTTATCATTAACTCATTTAGGATTTATGTAATCCATTGCAAGATTGCACTAAATGTCCTTATGTTATAAAATTAGTAAGAGATATATTTCTCTAATCGTCATTGTCATTTCATATATTGATCTCACATTCCCCCTTTATTGGGGTTAATTTCCATGCTATCCTTAAAATTTATATAACCCCAAACTTTTCTTTCTTCAATCAACATGTAACAAGATGATTGACAAGTTTTGTAAGCATCTAACATATATTCCATGAATGCTCTTGATTTCTTGAAATCTATTAAAATTTATATAACCTTAAAACTTGATTTCTTCAATCAAAATGTACACTTACAACACATATATTCCATGAATTCTTTTGGTCTCCTTACATCCATTTCCATATATCATTATTACTTCATCTAATATATTTCATTCTTCTCAACTTTACAAACATCATTTATCCAACTCATAGAACTTAAAATTTGTTTTGATTCTATACTTTGATGTTGCATTTTCAATTCTCAAATAATAATAATAAATTTTGAAAATGTTCATCCTTATAGAGAAAAAGGATACTTAATTTCCTCAACATCATTTATGTTCAATGCATCCTTATGGAGAACAAGGGTAATAAATTTCCTTAATAAACTCTTATGTTCAATGCATCCTTACATTGATCTTTCCATTTTCTTTTCTTAAAGAAAGTCGTTACTTTCATACTGTAAATTTCTATAATCACTCCTTAATCCTTAACATTTATTCTTTCAGCTCATTCAAATAATTTGATGTTCTTTTCCTCAACTATTATAGATATTTTCTCATTCAATCTCATGTAAGATTGAAAATCTCAAAATATCTTAAAGTCCTAACTACTTCTTTCTCCAAAAATTTGGATTTATGACTTATTCATAATCATCTTATTTTTCCAAACTTTACACCTAAGTTTAGATATTACTATTTGTTTATAGGTCGTCATTTCTCATGTTTTATCTCAACCTTCCTCCAAAAATATATTTTCCTCATTATATTCCTTAAATCTTTCAATATCATCACTATATCATGTAAGTGGAATTAATATCTCTATTCATATTTAGTTCTTTATTTTTCTTGATCAATAAATGTACTCTTCTTCATGATAATCCATAACTATATTTTCTCAATTCATCATATTAATATTTCTATCTTATTTTCCAAAATTGTTTCACCATCAATTGTACTTCTCTTTACTATAATCCCAAAATTATTTTCAATATCCCCAAGTTATCATATCAATATTTCTCTAATACTTGAAAATCCTTTTGTGCTAATTTCCACAATTAATTTATCATACCAATTTCATTTCTATCTTAGGAATTTCATTTTTGTTGTTCCATCAATAGGGCTATAATTTCTTTGTTAACCATACATCCTAATGGTTTATTTGTCTTTCTTAATAAGTTTGGGATCTTTTTTTCTTTTCTTTTTTTCCTTTTAACATATCAAACTCTCTTCTCCTATTTCATTTTATTCAAATTTCAAAGACCATGTTTTTATGTTCTAAAATTTTATCATCTCTTTATTAAATCCTTTGCCTTTACTAAGTTTAGAGAGAAATTACTTACTTATCTCCTTATTCATCTTTACTTAAAACTATCCTCATTTACAAAATTTTGAATTATCTCACTTATCTCTTCAATTTCCTTTCAAGTAGTATCATCTCTATTTTGATGATTAATTTCATTTAACTAATTGTCATAATACTATATATGTAGCAATTATAACTCTTACACTTATATTTATATATTTATTATAAATTTTTATTTTTATAATAATTCTGAAGTTTCCTCTTTAGCTTTTATTTCTCATAAATCTCCATTTCACCTATTCCATAAGGTTGGAGTTTTTCCATCACATTTTCCAATTTATCACTTCTTTCTCTTTATCTCCATTCCTTCACTTAGTAATGGTCATATATATACTAGTATTGGTGTACTTTGTTCATACATATGTATGTTTACTCAGAACTTTAGGTTAGACCTGAACATCATACCTTACATCCATTGTAATGTTTTCCTTATTGATTTCTATATCTTACTATTCCCTATATTGGAATTCTTACTTGCTAAGTAGTATTTCTAATCCTTTCAACCAATAATATCTACTTGTACTATACTATTCCTTCATAATAACTCTTTCTATACTCATTCTTAACTAATGAGTTTAACTCTTTCTATACTCATCTTTAATAATGAGTCAATTCTTTCTTCACGAATGAGTCAACTCTTTCCATATTCCTCAACTAATGAGTTTAACTCTTTCCTCACTAATGGGTCAACTCTTTACATACTCTTCAACAATTGAGGCTACTCTTTCAAGACTTATCCCTCACTAATGAGTCAACTCCTTCTATACTTATTTCTTAACTAATGAGTTTATGCAATGAGCAATTATTGTTGCTTCTAGAACATTGGCCCACTTTGTGGGCCCCACTTTTATGTGAAAAGACAATTTTGCCCTTTGAACTCAAAAATTGGAGAATAATAGGCGATATTTGTCCGAACTCAGAATTGAGCGTACTTAGTGACATTGGAATCGTATTTCTAAGTACTTCATGAATATTGAGGTCTTATTTCTTGGATATGGAATATGGGTAAAATTACCATTTTTCCCCTAAATGGAGAAAATTAAGGAATTTTCATTTTAACTCAGAATTGAACGTACTTAATGTTGTTTCGATCAGTTTTCCAAGTATGTCTATAATTTCTATGTTTTAATTCATGATATAATCTCCATAAAAAGAGAATTTTCAATAACCTAATATTCCAAATTTTAATTTCTAAAAATTCAAACTTTATTAATTTGCCTTAATAAGTTACAAAAATTCAGGGTCATTACAGGGAGTGGGAGTGGGAAAGGAGAGAGAGAGAGAGAGAGAGAGAGAGAGAGAGTAAAAAATTAATGCTAATTTAGGTCCCCTCCCTTCACTTTAGAAACTCCTATAGAATTACAAGTTGCCCTTTTTGTCCATAATTTCCAATTGAGCTCCTTTAGTGTTTACGAAATTATTCCATCCACATCTTCATGGGTGATCTGGTCCATCAATCCTTTTAAAAATGATCTGCACCGTTAACTTTTAATCGTAGTTGTCCGTACGTTCTTTAGTTGATCTGCAAAAGAAAAGACTAAATTAGAATCATCTGAACCGTACATTAATCATCTAATAAACTCTAATGATCATCTGATCGTTGCTTTTGACAAATTAAGGTTTGTACGGTCAATTGAAGTTAAATTCAAAATCAAGCTAAGTTTTGCAAATTTGAACAGTTAGATGATCTAATTGAATGCTAATTTATGGGAATTTTGACCAAAATTGAACACTTAACACACACCCCAACCAGTATTTTGCTAGTCCCAAGCAAAACATGAGAAAAACCAAATTTCAAGATTTCAAATTTTATTTTTAAGTCAACTCCTTTTTTTCCTCAGAGAATTATCTTCAATAAATCACATCAACTTTAGCATACTAATAAAAATGACTGAAGAATTCGAAACCCTACCTATATGCCGAAATCATTCCACTTAAACTCAGATTTCAGAGTGAGTGTGTGTGTGCATGTACAGTCTACATATAGAATAATCTTGATCTCTAACTAAGCTTCCAACTTTTTAGCTCTATCTAAAATATGTTTTGACCTCAATCCTCACTAATGATATACACTCAGAAATAAAATCTCTCAGATAGAGGGTTCAAATCATATCTCTCTTTTAATTATGTGAGAGAGTCAATAAAAGAAAAATTATCTCACATATAGTCATGAAAAAATCAAAGTTACTAAGGAATTTCATTGTTTTGATCCCTTGGGCATGGATGCCATTACCTTTGAATATTTAAAAATACCACTCTTTTAGATCCTGTCCATTCATTTCCTCATCAAGACTATACTCATCCTAGAATCAATAGGTCTTTAACTGGGACGAAACGTAGGCTTAGGACAGGGTACCAAAGAAAGGGTATAAGGATATTCAAAGTTTCTTTAGAAATAAGTAGAGGTCTTCTAAAGTTGATAACTCTTTTTTTTCTTTGATGAAGTGAATATTTCTTTTTTTTCACTTTTCTTTGTATTCTTCAGACTTATTTTTTTCTTTCTTTTTTTCAGTCTTTTCTTTATATTTCAATACTTTTGAATCACTTTGAAGACTATTTCTTTTCTTGATATCCACTTTCTACTTTCATCACAACTAAATGGTATTTCTTCATTCTTCTCTAACTTATTTTTCAAAGAAAATGGGTAATGGATAATTTATATTGGGTTAATATGAGTAAAGGGTAATTTGGGTGGCAAAAGAAAAGGCTTTATATAAAAGGCTCAATTTGGCTAACTAGTGGTAACAATACTTTATGGGTAGGCTTTATGTCTCTAGGCTAACAACAAGAATGGCCTAAATCATTTTCTAGGATTCCTATAATCCGTCAAATTCAACGAACTTCCAGAATTTTAAAGGTAATATTCTAATTATTCAGATAAATAGCCAAATTTAAAGAGTTTGGGATCAATTTTCTTTAAGCACGCTGAAGAAAATTATGAATATTTATAACCTCTCAAAAGGATGAATGGCTCTAAAACTCACTTAGGTTATAGGTCTCCATTGAATTTCTTCAAAACTTCCAAGTTATAGCCACTTATCAATCTAGACTATCTATATGCAACTGCGTGTACATATGTGATCTGAACTTTGTTTTCATGGAATACTTTAGAAAATGAGAAAAATAATGAATTAATCATATTCAATTTCATTAATAAGCTAAAGTTATCCAGATTATACTTTAGAAAATCCAATTCTCATCATAGTGTAGTAAATGACCTAAAATTTTTCAATTTTCTTTTTTGAAAAATCAAAGAAAGCACTAAAAAAAAAAAAATCTAAAGAAACTAGAATTTGCTAGATTTCTACACCCCCCAACTTGACAAAAACATTGTCCTCAATGTTTAAAAAGTAGGACCTAAAATGAATATGAGTGATGTAGAAAACAACAAAAATGAAAAACTCTAGGTTGCCTCCCAGTGAGTGCTAAGTTTAACGTCTTCAGCCAAACATATCCTCATTTATTTTTGAGTTTTCCTGATTCCAATAATGAAATGGCAAGATTTCTCACGCCACTTTAAAATCTCACGATAGTCTATATAGTTCATTCACCCTAAAATTTTTGGTGATGGTAGAATTATAACACAGTAGACTACCATGAATGTCAATTGAGTGGGACCACTCTGATGATCTCTTATCTTCAAAATTTCACGGTAATCAATATAATTCCTTCACCTTGAAAATTTGGGTGGTGGAATCTCTTTAACAATGTGAACTACCATGAATTTAAATTCTTTTAAACCATATAAATGTGAATGGTCCTCCTTTTCCCTTACATTTTCCTGAGATTGAGGTATAAGCTGGCTCCCTTCCTTATAAGATTGTTCTTGTATTAATAGAGGAGGGGTCATGGTTTTGCTTACATCCTGATGATCTTCTAATGTGTACCTTAAAGTTGGTTGAGGTATGGACAGTGTATCAATGGACTCTTTTTCCTCATGTTCAATTGGCACATGTAATACTTCAGGTGGGCCTAATTTCTTATCTAATGGTTGTTCAAATAAGGTCTGTAGGTCCCAATCAGGTACGTATACAACATTACAAGGCTCAATTTGAATTTAGGCTCTGTAAGGGGTTTTACTTTATCTTGCCATTGAGGAGTTTTCATTAGTGGCACAATCTCCAACAATTCCTTTACCTCTTCAAAGGATGTTCCTTCATCAATTTTGTAAAAATAGACAGGACACGAATTGAGTGGTTTTGTGTTGGAGGTTTCTATGAATTCATCATCTTCCTCAATGGATGTCTCTTCATCAGAATCATAACAATGACTCAAATCTGCATCGAGTATATCTATTTTGGAGATTTCTGTGCATGGTAGGGGACTTTGTATTTCAAAATGATCACATTAATTCTCTATCCTATCATCATTAATAGATGGTTCATCCTTATCCTCATTTGGTACAAATCCTCCAAATCTTTCCATAAATTGACCCATCACGTCACGAAGTTGTTTAGCCGATTCTGCTAATACCCTAAGGCTCTCGTCGAATGTGTCTTCCTCCTGTGATGAAGGCATCGACTCAATAGGCATATACTGTTGTGTCGTTGGAGTACTGGGAAAGGAGTGATCAGGTTGGACCCATAATTGTTGCCCCTTATTTTCGTCATAATCCTGGTAGGGTTGATTAGGGTACGACCATGCTGGTTCTTCCTGAGATGGTTATAATCCTAAGACCATGAATGTTCCTGATGCCTAGCCCATCCACTATAATCTTGGTAATTTGTCTCGGGATAGTAATTATTACTAGGTTTAGTGAATGCATGAGGTGCATCCATTGGCTCCTGATAATAATCATTATATGTAGAGTCATATTGCTAAGTAGAATTGGGATATTGTGGTTCAGGATAAGCATAATAATTGTTGTATTGAGGTTGTGAATATGACTTAGTATCTTGCCTTGAGGCAAATAACCTATTCCTTGTACGAGTCATCCTTTATCTATCCCCTTCTTGTTTCTTTCTTCTTCTTTTTTCCTTTCTCTTCCTTTTTTTTTTTATTTTATATTTTAACTATCCTAAATGATGCAACCTAAATTCCTAGAATGATGCACTATCAAGGACACAATCAAGCAATCCCCTAAGGCTAACAAGCATAGATATTTTGATTTTATGTGGGGATAATGCTTTTAATTAGCCTAATCTAACACTCCTCCTCTCTTTAGGAGTAGACCACTGCTTAGTAGTTAGGTTCTAACCAAAGTGGTTAATACAACCCTCGTGTAAGGAGGTGTTTATACCTCACAAATGTCATTAGGAGGTGGGGGAAGAGCGAGGCTCTATTAGATAACCCCCAATAACCACAGTGATCAAAAGCCATTGGAGTGACAGTAAATCGTGTCCTATTAAGAGGGTCCTATGAGCAAATGATGGCCCTATAGGTCTCTTCTAATTGATTTTAAATTAATGTGAAAGGAAAGTTTGCGCGCTTGAGGTGATTATCCTAAGTGGGCCAAGAGGTGGTAATGAAATCCACCCTTGATCTTATGGGGGTAGGGTGCCCTTACTAATTAATTTTCACACACCATAGCAATTCGATCAGCATATAAATCACCTTAAAACATTAAACATGCCCTAAGAATGCAATTAAAAGCAATAAACTAATGCAAAATCCTAAAATGCAACAATTATTAAAAGATGTTTCTATATGAGTTACACTACCAAACAATGCAAATTATTCTAAATGCAAAGCCTAACCTAGAAAATAAATGAGTGAGGAAACTCACAGCGGAGTTTCTGATGAAGATCAAGTGTGGGCCACCATATCCCACACTTGCCCTGTATTATTACAACCCTTTAAAATTTAAAATGAAAATTGTAATTCACAAAGGGTCCTCACTACAAGATTCACTCAAAAGAAAAAAGAAAGTCCCATTCTGGGAAAGCAAGGAAATTTCCATTTTGGTGAAGATCCACCTGCCAAATTCCTCCACTTTTCAATTTCCTGAAAAATAAAATTAGAAATTAGTACCAAATTCAAGAAACAAGGTGATTATGCCCTAAAAATAATTGAAAAATGCACCTAAAATTTCTAAAATGCTAAAAATGGAAATTCATAATTTTTTTTATTTTTTTGAACCTTTTCTGATTTTTTTATTTTTTTGGATTTTTAATTAAATTTTATGAAAATTCCTTTCCAAGTCCCCGGCAACAGTGCCAAAAACTTGTTGATTTTTTAATCGCAAGTGCACGGGCTATTGCAGTGTAGCTTATGCAAGTACGGGTCAATCCCACGAGGACTTGATTTAAAATGATGGAGTTTCAATAAAATTTAATTATGTAAAATTAAAAATAAATCATTCAAAAATATTGAAATTATTGAAATGAGAATAAATGTTCAGATCTAATCAACTTATCAAAAATACAAAATTTCTAGTTCCTAAAAAAAACAAACAAAATCAAATAACAAAAAAAAACTACTTCCCTAGATCAATATTTATCAAAATCTTCACTTTTGGTCTTCTAAAAACCGATCCTCCTTTACAAATATATTCAACATGTTCTTGATTAGTGATCCGTCGGTCCGATTTTACAAATTCTTCAAAATGGTCAAGATCTAGGCTAAATTGTCTTTTTAAGATTTGGTCGGCTCAGATTGATTTTTGGATCTCATATTGAAGATCAGAGACATTGATTATCTCTAGGGATGTCCTAATAATGAACCTGTAAAATTAATTTGAAATTCATTGAGAAACAAAGGAGAAAATTATGATTCTTGGTTGATTAAAGCTAACTCGTTAATTGGTTAGGCCTTAATTGATCTGTCTGGAATTAGTCTGTTCCTAGATAGTCAAAAGACGGATAAAACAGAACTGGAATAAAGCAAGACACAGATGTAATTTCTAAAAAAGGACAGAAATGGAATTGAATTTTATGAGAGAGTGGCAAAACCGGAATTAATCTAAAAATCTGGCTTTTTAAGAAAAAACCAGGAAAAACCCGATGAAGAACGACCGGAGGAGGAGAAGAGAGAAAGGAGAAAAGAGGAGAGGAGAAGGAGGGAAAGAGGAAAAAGAAGAGGGGAAGTGAAACCCAGATCTGGGTTTTCACCTCTTGTCTAGTCGACAACAGAGAAAAGAGCCGGACCTAGACTGGGTAGACGTCTTCGGTGACGATCTGTGAGAGAGAGAGAGAGAGAGAGAGAGAGAGAGAGAGAGAGAGAGAGAGAGAGAGAGAGAGAGAGAGAGAGAAAGAATGAAGTGAGAAGGCAGTGGTGAAGGAGAATCAGGCAAGGGGTTGCTATCCTGGTCTGGAAGCAGAGGGGGACGGTGAGAAGGAATGGGAGAAGATGGGAAGAGAAGAGAGAAGGGCCAGTCGGAGGTGAATGGAGCGAAAGCAGAAAAGGGCTAGCTAAGCTATGTGTCCTGGCTTGGTGGTTGTGGTGCATGATGGAGACGATGTTTGGGTTGCCCAGTGGAGCGGTGGAAGACGGGACGATCTGAGCAAACCGGTGCAACCTAGAGCGAAATCTAGTCGGTGATGGTGCGATGGGTTTGTCCGGTCCTTTGAAGGGTGGAGACGTTAACTGGCAGAGAAACAAAGGGTGACGATGGTGATGAAAGAGAGAAGTAGGTAAGGAAAATAGAGATGGGAGAGGGGTGAGAGAAAGAGACGTGAGAGAGAGAGTGTAGAAGGAGGGGGAGTAAGAAGAGAAGTGAGAAGAGGGAGAGGGCAGTGAAAGAGAGATAGAACTTGGGATGAGAAGAGAGAAAGAGGAGGAGAAGGGAGAAGTGGGAGAATGGGCAGTCAAGAGAGAATGGGAAGTGCCCTCCTACGGTTTTAAAGAAGGAACTTGAGAATAGGGAGGAGGAGAAAAGGAAGGTAGGAGAAGAGGGGTGGGTACATGAGAATGAGGAAGGGAAAAAGAGAGAAGAAAAATAAGGAAGAAAAATAAGGAGGGAAAGAGAGAAGAAAGGAAAGAGAGAGAGAGAGAGAGAGAGAGAGAGAGAGAGAGAGAGAGAGAGAGAGAGAGAGAGAGAGAGAGAGAGAGAAGTGGGAAGAAAGTAAAAATTAATGCTAATTGAGGTCCCCTCCCTTGACTTTAGCAACTCGTACAGAATTACAAGTTGCCCTTTTTGTCCATAATTTCCAATTGAGCTCCTTTAGTGTTTAGGAAATTATTCTATCCACATCTTCATGGGTGATCTAGTCCATCAATCCTTTTTAAAATGATCTGCATCGTCAACTTTTAATTGTAGCCGTCCGTGCATCCTTTAGTTGATCTGCAAAAGAAAAAAAATTAGAATCATCTGAACCGTACATTAGTCATCTAATGAACTCTAATGATCATTTGACCGTTGATTTTGACAAATTAAGGTTTGGACGGTCAATTGAAGTTAAATTCAAAATCAAGCTAAGTTTTGCAAATTTGAACAGTTAGATGATCTAATTGAACACTAAATTAGGGAATTTTGACCAAAATTGAACACTTAACATGGGGTATTTTAAAATTTGACATGTTTATCATAAGGTTTTTCCAAATTTTAGCCTTTTTATCAATTTTTGAGTAAATTTTTTAAAAAAATTATGTTTTGTGGTAAATTCCTTTGCAAGGATGAGAATTAAAATTACTATATTTTTAAAATTTTATTATTATTTTTTAACTTAACTTATTAATAGATTTGCATATAATTAGTTCATTCAATTACCCTTTTCTTGGAGTTTTTCATGAAAAATGAACTTACATGTACATAATCTTAGTCTACGTGTGAGTATAATTTAGAGATCCTAAAGAAAATTAGTGGGGATTCATAATCCATGTGAGAATAGAGTCATTCTTTCTTTGTGAGGGTTATACATAAATTCAAAATTTTCTTTAGCAGACATTAATTTGTAATTGGTCTCATTATTCTTTGTTTTGATTAGCTATTAAGAGAACCATCATTTAAAGACTATATTGAATCTCTTGAGTTTACCAACAAACTTAAGTCATATGAAACCTAGGAGATGATAGAGGCCATTCTTGACTAACTAGAGCTTGTAGCTCATAGTAAAATAGTTTTGAGTAGTTAGCTCTTATGTGTTGTCCTAGTAAAAGACTTACCCTAATCTTAGGAGTAGTGTGGCTTGGATGTGAAAATGAATGAGTAGGGATTATAGTGGAGCACAATATTCTTAATAGTTGGTGTCATTTTCATGAGACTATTGATCATTTTCTTCTTTTACCGTTCTTCATTTTGAGATATGCGAGATAATTTTCCTTTGATATACATTATTCAGCTCACACATTGATGAGAGTTATTATTTCTTTGCTTCACAATGACTTCTTTATAGGTGTTTATTATTTCTTGCGAGATTTGAAGTTGAAGCATATTTTTGGATAGTAATCTAGGTTATATCTTACTTGAAAACTAAAAATTATGTATATTTCCCATTCATACACACATGCACACATTTGAGGTTTGAGTACTTATTTAATATCTTTAGCATAAGGGCAGAATTTTGAACTATTGTTCATTTTTATTAACATGCTAAAGTTAGATATTTATCATACATTGGATAGAAGGAAATTCTTTAAGAAAAATAAGGGAAATACCTTAGAAACTATAACTCATCCACTAGGGATAACCTAAAGGTTTAAAGGCTTTCAGCAAAGGATAAATGTAGACAACAGTACTTAGAAAAGTAGTTGCCATTTTTGGATTTTCTATTTTTATTTTCTCTTTCATAGTTTTGCTTAAGGATTAGCAAAATGTAAGTTTGTGAGTATTTGATATACACATAATTATTATAGTTAATATCCTTACCAATTGCATTGTCAAACTCTAGAATCACTTAATCTATTATTAATTAGTATTGATTTTGCATTTTGCATAATTAGGGTTAAATAGAGGACTTTGTGCATTTTTGGCGATTTAAACCCTAAAGGGAATCTACTCCATCATCCAAGCACTTCCTCTTATCTACCTTTCCAATTAAGTGACTGATTGAAGAAGATCAATGATGGTCTAGGAGATGATAACCTTGAAATGTTAAGATCTATGCCTTGATGACTAAGGAAAGACTAGTCAAAGATTTCTAGATATTGCAAGCCAAAAATACACCTTCTTAGGTTACCTTAGTTAATGGGTCAAAGATTCCTACCCTTCTATTTTAGATTCATCCTTACGAGATCTTCACTTAATTGGAAAGAAAGTGCATACTTAAGGGATGGTTGGGTGTTTCTATTCTGGAGAACATGTTATTTTTAAAAAGTGGGAAGACTTGGTTCACTTAAGGAAACAAGTTCACATTTTGGACAATGGGAGCTTTATTAGTTAGTTAATCTTAAGAGGAGTGTACACATGAGACGTGTTATAGTTGGAAGTGGTAGAGTAGTGTTTTCTAGGAAGAGAGAAATAAATAGTTTCTAAAAGTGACTAGGTGAATGATTTTAGAAGGTGGAGCTAAAATGTGTTATTTTATTAGAGATGAGATGTTTTTAAGGAGTACATACATGAATCATGTTTCCTAATACACAAGCAAATGCTTACATGAGAATAATTAAATGATATGATTTCCAGATATATTGGATGGGTAGTTAAAGAAGGCTACTAGGACTACTTAACATTTTTCTTTCCTAGAGGGAGATTAGGAATCTAGTCAAAGAAAGCTACTACTATGGTTGCTTAATAATTTTAGAAGGTAGTTTCCTAAAAGAGTTGAAAGAGTAAGACATATAGTCAAAGTTCGCTATTGGTTTCAATGATTTTGGAAAGGAGTATTGGACATGTTAAACTCGTATTTAGATAAGAAGGTAGGTTTATTAATTGGTGAATGTTAGTTTTTTATTGGAAATAATCTATAAAAATAGAACCTGTTGAGTTTTAAAGGTCTAACTAGTTGCTCAAATGCTAGTTTTCCAAGTAGAAAAGAAACACATCTAGGTTTTCACAAAAACCAGGTGTTTTTTCCTTTGGTTTGGTATATTTTTCAAGGTTGGGAGTAGGGAACTAGGAAGGAGCAGTTGAGCTTAACGTTCATGTTCTTAGAAGTTGTTATTAGTTATTCTCTTCCATGGTGAGTGACATGAAGTGATTTTAAATTTACATCAAGTGTGCGAGTTTATAGTAGAATATACAAGAAAATACGGTTCAATCCAACAAAGCATTTATAAATAGAAATTTAGTCAAAATATAAGCTAATCTGCAGTAACCAAGCCAACAATTAATGAAAGCAATCAAATTTTAAGCATTAACTAAAACAACCAAATTTAAGAAAGGAAAATAATATATGTAAATAAAATTGAAGCAAACTACTAAGGACTTGAATAAAGATGACTTTCATTAATGTAAATTAATTGCAATGGAAATGAGTACAAGAAAGAAATCAAGTAAATAACACTTCATGTACCAGACTTGAACTTTCGCTGTAAGGCTCTCTTATTGTGATACTTGATAGGAGCCTATACATATCTTTGCAGCCCAAAGTACACTAATTTGCAATCGAGCACTCATCATCAATGTGAATCCTTTAACTTATTTAGGCACATGACCTGTAGCCGACAAGTAAAGAGGGAACTCTCCCAACATTTTCACTAACTCAAAATAAATCCTCGAAATATAACTAAACCACGATTAATAATGTGTTTGAGATGGAAGTGGCACAAGGTGGTTCTATTTCCTTATCAAATGTTAATAAAATCCAAGGAAAAGGAAGGTGGTTGGAAAACAAGAGAGGTGTGCATAAATTGAAGGAAGGAGAGGGGGCGAAGGTTGATGCATGTAACTACAAGGGTATAAGCAAATGCAAGAAGAGAAGGCATGGAAGAAAGATGGATAGGGGTGCTTGCAATGCTTAGAATGGAGAGGGAGTGTATAGGTGAGAGTGGATGGATGTGTGTAAGAAAGATGAAGCTGGTAGAGGGAGATGTGTGCATATAAAGGGTGGAGAATAAGGAGGACGGGAAAGAAGATGGGAGAAGGGGGTGCCTAAAGAGGGCTATCACACCACTTCTTGAAGAGGAGTAGTTTAGAGAATGGATGGCACTAAAGAGGGTTGCGTGTGTGATGACTTGGGTTTTTCCATGCATTTTTAAATGCAATATCTAATTCCTAAGGCGGGATGCATCCCTATATGAAAACCATTTTATGAAAACAATGCAATGCAGAAAAAAATCTTTTGTTTTAAACTCATTTTGAAAACCCCGAGTGTCATTTGCTTTCACAAAATCCAAAGTAGTCTTTGAAAAACTTTAGAATTCATAAATGTTTTTCCCAGGTCTATCCACTCACAACTCACAGCCCAACTATAAGTAAATACAAATACATGTCCAAAGGGTAGAGTATTTACTTACATGTATAATTGTCTCCTTTTTTATTTACTTGCTCGTAACACTAACATTTCCTGAGGCATCTTCTATCACGCACGTATCCTGTCCTTAAGTGCTTACTTGTGTCTGAAAAATGTTAAGGATTGGGTGAGTATATACTATACTTAGTAGGAGTCTATCACTACTAGTTTTACAATGCGTACTACGTTTAAAATCATATGTTCTTTAAAACATGTGCATGTTTGAACACTCATGTTCAATATCGATATTAAAAACCATTGTCGAATTGGAATACTGACGACTTAAAGAATCGCATAATCTAAGTCAAAAGTATCATATATATATATATATATATCATAACATAATGATATGCATAAGATGCTCAACTAAATCCAACTCATGGATATATGGTATGGTCGACCAACCTCCTGTCATGCCATATGCATAATGCAAGTAAATCCTCAAAAACATAGGGCCCACTATGCCCACGACCTCCTCGCCGTGTGGTCCCCTAGTACCTAAGGACACTCGGTCATAGCCTCCATGGGGCATATGACACATATTCGTCGTAAATCATGCAATTTATGCAATCGGTTGCAAAACATGCATGCAATGCATAAAATCTTCTCATGTTAGTCTCGCATTGAAAGTCATAACCCTGCCTAGAAGCCTGAAGTCCTAGAAGCCTGTCAGCTCTCTCTGGTGCCCTCATCAGCCAAGGCTACACTTATCATGCAGACAAGAATCTTTTTTCAAAACATGTCTATGCATAATGTATTTTTCATATGCATGCTAAATTCATTTATGAAATCAATTGATGCTAAACAAGTCATGTAACTTAAAACTTAAAACATGCATTCTCAAAGAAATCATGGGTTCTTTTAAAAAGTCTAGTAGCGATAGAGCACCTATCTTGAAGTCTCCTAGAGTCGCATCCTTCATCACTCCACCCGTCCCTGGGTCTGATTTATAAACTCTTGGATATGAATGGATACAAGGAATCCTTATCAATTTCGATCTATTTAGAAATTAGATCGCTAGATTTTCCTTTTAGGGTCCATGGGTCCTTGCCTAATTCATTGTCAGGCTAGATCCTATGATATAGATCTACTATTAAATAGTTAACCTCTGTATATTGTCCTCTGGTCCTAACTTTATAGTCTCATTAAGTCCGCGTGTCCCAGTTCCCAGGACACCCGTGCATCTTGGTGGAACCGCGACTGCCTCACATGTGTGCGCGCCCAAAGGCCATGCCAAGGACCGTGTTTGGCACGCGCACATGCATACTTAAGCGATGCGCTACGACGCGTGTCCTGGATGGCATCGCATGGACGCACCTTTGGTGTAGCATGGCGCGTCTCAACTCCCAAGGCACCCCGTGCATCCCGGTCGAGCTAGGACCCGTGCCCCATGTCGCACGTGCACCTAAAGGCCGCACCAGGGATAGTGTATGCACTGTTGTACTCCTGGAACCTGTCCCAAGCGCACGTGAAGCATGGCGTCCCTGGGACGCCTTGTTCGTACAGAGCCGGCTAGAATCGGCTTCGTCTTCTCCGGTAGGAAAAACCAACTAGGAAAAGACCAGATCTGACATGGATCTAGCCTGGGGGAAGCAAAAAGGAGAAAGAGAAGCTTTACCTGGGTAGCCGGGGACGCCCCTCGTCCAGCGATGCGTTTCCCTCTACGCCTGTTGAAAATTCGTGTTGTCCGGAATCCATGAAGAAGGGGGAAAACCCCACTGTCGAGCAAGACCGGAAAAGAGAAGAGAGGGGAATGGGGAGACAGGTAAAAGAATGGCCGGCCTGACTCAGGCCTAGCCGTTGCCGAAAATCCTAGGGAAACTTGGTTTTCGATTTTTGCCGGAAACCCCAGTCTCAAATGACCGGAAAATCATGTTTTGAGGAGAGGGGAGATGGGGCTTTTTATAGCCTTGCTATGGCGGTGTTGCCAATGGTGGTGCTGCTATTAGCGGTGGCAGAAATCTCTGGAAACAGGGTTTCTGGAGAAGTCTAGAGGAAGAAGAAGACGGGGTGCCGTTATCAAAACGGCCCCCTTCGTTTTCTGTCTTTTTCGTTTTTCTGTTTAAATTACAGAAATGTCCCTAATCTTTAAACGGCCATAACTTCTTCATACGAACTCCGTTTTCGGCGTTCTTTGAGGCGTTGGATTCTATTTTTCGAGTAGAATATAATGGTTCCAAGTGTTCTTACAAATTCATTTGTGTACTATTTTAAATAAAGTAAAACATTCAACACAGTTTATTTCCTATAGAATGCCCAATTCAATAGCATAAATGGCTCGAGGCATTACATTATTACCCCCTTAAAAGAATTTCGTCCTCAAAATTCCATAAATTATCATCTTCAAGGTATTTTGTCTCTTAGATAACTTTTGGTGAATGCATTCCCCCCTTAAGAATCAAATCTAGGCTCAACCTCAATTTATCATTTTTATTGTTCCTTCTACAAGGCCTTACCTATAAGGGCTGCTTTCGCTGCGTACTCTGATACATACTCCCATACGTGCCAGTTTAACAATACCGGTTTCTAGCTGTAATTCATCTATCTCGAAATCCTTAGATGCATATACCTGTCTCATCATATATAGGATAGTCTCCTCATAGGATCATGTTTCTTTATTCATGTATAAATTACTCCATACTTCTTTGAGATCATATGATCTTATTTCTCCTATTTCATTTTGAATAGCATAGGATAATCCCCTCTTTCCACTTGTCTTCCATCTAGTGATCTATTTATCATCCACATCTCCTTTTAATGGTTGGTTGTATGTCATTAGTAAGTGTCGAACAAAAAAGGTTACATTCTTTTTATTGTGTTTAACTTGTATCTTAATTTCTTTGCTCCATGTTTTCCCCCAAGATACCTCAACACCTAATATGGTACCATGTGTCATCCGATTATATCAATGATAAAAGCCAAATCCTTGATTAACTTCGAATTTCAACTGTCCGTCGCTTTCCATATGTGACTTGATTTCTCAACCAAAGTTACGTTCAAAATAAAACCATGAAAGCCAATTAGTAGCTTCTTCCATCGAGGACCTTATCATATACTGAAAGTAAAATGTCCTAACTCTATATCTAGTTTCATAATTATTGAATTCATTAAACACTTTTCTCATGTCAAATGTTAATGGTCGATTCATCATCATGGGTCAAATGTTCTCGTCCAGAGGCCTTATCTCACTATTCACATCAATTTGTCATTAGGATTTTCAATAATGTTCCCATTTATGCAAAGCAAAAAGTCTCTTATTCATAACCGAGTACCCTTACTAGGTCATGGTTGAATCCTTTGTCATCATCCTCTTTGTCCTTTCTTTGCTTGATGATTTTCTTCGAAATCTTTCAGTCCAACAGTTCTATACTCAATCCAGTAGAGTTAGTCCTTAGGAAATTCCTTCAATTGATTTTTCGTACTTGGTATCTGCACATAACAACTAACTTTTTGTCTAAAGGCAACGTAACATCAAATCTCACCTTATAATGTGTTGGGCACCTTAACTTTTCTCCTTCCATTCCCTATGTCAATATGTTGTTCAATCTTTTATTAAGGCTTTATCTTCTACCATGCAGTCTGTATTGTCAGGAGGTATAAGTAGTGATTTTCTTAATTCCTCAAATTTTATCCTTAAAGTACCTCCTCATACTTAGCTTACAATAGCAGTTCTCGTTCAATAGCTACTACATCAAGTTATGTTGAAGCTGTTAAATCATAAAATTTGAAAAACACTCAGGTAAGCATGGAACATTTTTGTAGACATATAGAAAGACTTTATTTGATTACCTATTGATCTCTTTCCAGATATATCTTTGTCATAAGCTCAAGGGTCTCTAAAGTGATTGGTACTTATCTACCTTTCTTTTCAATCCAAGTCAGCAGCATCTTTCAGATCCGCAGTGATTTCTATGGTTTGTCATGGTATCTATTTAGGTTTGGAAAATCTGTCTCACTGGTGGAGATTGCTCCTTATTTTTGCTTCTGTCTTAGTTGTTACTGTATTTATTGTACTTGTAGCTCCTCCATGATGTGGCCTAATCAACTAACCTCATACCCTCAAATGACTTAGTCTAACAAGTAACTTCTTTTAGGTAAAACTCATGTCCAAATACTTATAATATCCCTCTGAGTATATAACTTCGACTACTAACTCATAGATACTAACATACTTGATTAATTAGGGTGGGATACCTTTATTTAGTCAACAGTACTCTAAAGGTAATGACTAAATAATGGTCTTAAGATTTTTGGTCTTCCAAATCTATGATAGCAAGACCTCAATTCGATCCTTGATGGTACCCTACTTGCTGAAGAAAGACAAATGGACAAGTCACTGTCCCGGCTTAATTCCTTTTTCAATATACTTTATTTACTCATGTAGTGGCAAGGTAGGATATCACCAAATTTTCCTTTTTATGGACTATATCCATTGGTGTTCCTCATAAGCTAATGGATCCGATAAGATTCTAATTATAATAATTGATATCAAACCATTTGTAGAATTTAATTTCTAGTTGGTCACCATTCCTCTTCGGAAATTTCTTGTCGCATAATCTCCTGATATTCCATACTCTACTCAAAGTCTTAAATCCCATATGCTTTCTCTCTTTTATACTCTTTTACAATAAGATCACCAACTCATCTCATATTATTCCTTCAAATTTGATTGGTTTTCCTTCCCATTGGATTCAAGATGAAAGATTTGTATGTAATTCTATAAAGTCATGGTCTTCTTCTTTTGAATATTCAATATTCATTGAATACTTATCGTTGCATCTCTATCTCTCTCTCTTTTCTTCGTAATTGGTCAAAATCTTCAGTTGGTCTACCTGGATTAATGTCTTCATGTGCTTTGTTGTATATACTTGATCTTCTTGTCAGAAAGGAGAAATTTAATACCTCCAAGAAATGTTGAAGTTTTCTAATATCATTGAAATCCTTAATTGCCTATAGCCTCAAGAAAATTCATACAATGTCTTAATAATGTCATTGATCTTTTGGTCATGCTATACTTCTCTTATAAGTTCATGTTAGGATCAATCTATTATTCACATATCTATCATCCCTAATATTATCGTCAAAATCTTTTGATAACTCAGTCGAATTTATTTCCTTGTCATATTCATGTTATGTTTCTCTTAATCACATAATATGTCACTTGTATACATCTTCTGATTTGCTCCATAATACTCAGGTAGTTATTATTAGATCGCACTTCACTCTTTATAAGACTCCAATTAAGCTAAGTCCTTCAGGATCCATGCCTTTGTGATCTAGTACGAGTCACAGTTATCCCCTAGTGTCATCTTGTATGCTCATCCTTATTAGATTATCATCAAAATCTTCTCAAAATCCATCTTTTACATCCCCTATCATATTCATATTCTGATATTCTTTAGAAGGGTAAGATAGCTATCTAGGTTCTTCAATTTTCTCGCCTTTGATGAGATTACTCTATCACAGGTCAGAACTATCTACTAACAAGTTCACTAATATCTTCATTCATCATTCTCATCATAATTTAATTTATATACGAGTTTCCCGGTTTGCACCACTACACAACAATCCTTATTGATAAGATTTAAGCCATCCAATATCTAAGTATTTGCTAGACCCATCTCCTTTTTCACCTATTTGTTTATGGTGAAATACCTTGAGCATTAATATTGTAATCTTCAAATAGAAGTAGTCATCTCTACTACTCCTATTTATACTACATCTTCTTGATTTTCTCTATTGTCTATGACCCTTGGACATGCTGGACTGGCTGTGAAAGGATAAAACCTGGGCTCTGATACCAACTATGACGACCTGGGTTTTTTCATGCATTTTTAAATGCAATATCTAATTCCTAAGGCAGGATGCATCCCTATTTGAAAACCATTTTATGAAAACAATGCAATGCAGCGGAAAATCTTTTGTTTTAAACTCATTTTGAAAACCCCGAGTGTCATTTGCTTTCACAACATCCAAAGTAGTTTTTGAAAAACTTCAGAATTCATAAATGTTTTTCCCAGGTCTATCCACTCACAGCTCATAGCCCAACTATAAGTAAATACACATACATGTCCAAAGGGTAAAGTGTTTACTTACATGTATAATTGTCTCCTTTTGATTTACTTGCTCGTAACACTAACATTTCCTAAGGCGTCTTCTGTCACACGCGTATCCTATCCTTAAGTGCTTATATACTATACTCAGTAGGAGTCTATCACTTCTAGTTTTACAATGTGTGCTACGTTTAAAATCATATGTTCTTTAAAACATGTGCATGTTTGAACACTCATGTTCAATATCGATATTAAAAACCATTGTCGAATTGGAATACTGACGACTTAAAGAATCGCATAATTCAAGTCGAAAGTATCATATATATATATATATATATCATAACATAATGATATGCATAAGATGCTCAACTGAATCCAACTCATGGATATATGGTATGGTCAACCAACCTCCTGTCATGCCATATGCTTCTCAAAAACATAGGGCCCACTATGCTCACGACCTCTTCGCCGTGTGGTCCCCGAGTACCTGGGGACACTCGGTCATAGCCTCCATGGGGCACATGACACATATTCATCGTAAATCATGCAATTTATGCAATCGGTTGCAAAACATGCATGCAATGCATAAAATCTGCTCATGCTAGTCTCACATTCAAAGTCATAACCCTGCCTAGAAGCCTGACAGCCTAGAAGCCTACCAACCTAGAAGCCTGATAGCCTAGACGCCAGCCAGCCTAGAAGCCTACCAGCTCTCTCTAGCCCGTCCTCATCGGCCCGCCCTCATCAGCCCGTCCTCAAAGCAATCATGGGTTCTTTTAAAAAGTCTAGTAGCGATAGAGCACCTCCGTCGAAGTCTCCTGGAGTCGCATCCTTCATCACTCAACCCATCCTTGGGTCTTATTTATAAATTCCTAGATATGAATGGATACAAGGAGTCCTTATCAATTTCGATCTATTTAGAAATTGGATCGCTAGATTTGCCTTTTAGGGTCCGTGGGTCCTTGCCTAATTCATTGTCAGGCTAGATCCTATGATATGGATCTACTATTCAATAGTTAACCTTTGTATATTGTCCTCTGATCCTAACTTTATAGTCTCATGAGGTCCACGTGTCCTAGTTCCCAGGACACTTGTGCATCCTGGTGGAACTGCGATTGCCTCACGTGCGTGTGCGCCCAAAGGCCGTGCCAGGGACCGCGTTTTGTACATGCACATGCATGCTCAAGCGACACGCTATGATGCACGTCCTGGATGGCATCGGACAAAACACCTTTGGTGTAGCATGGTACGTCTCAACACCCAAGGCACCCCGTGCATCCCGGTCAAGCTAGGACCCGTGCCCCATGTCGTGCGTGCACCCGAAGGCCGCACCAGGGACAATGTACGCACTTTCGTACACCTGGAACCCATCCTAGGGACCCTGTCCCAGGTGCACGTGAAGCATGGGGTCCCTGGGATGCCTTGTTCGTACAGAGCCGGCTGGAATTGGCTTCGTCTTCTCCAGCTGGAAAAACCAACTGAGAAAAGACCAGATCCGACATGGATCTGACCTGGGGGAAGTAAAACAGAGAGAAGGGAAAGAGAAGCTTTACCTGGGTAGCCGGGGCATTTCCCTCTACACCTACCAGTAATCCGTGTTGTCCGGAACCCATGAAGAAGGGGCAAAACCCCACTGTCGAGCAAGACCGGAAAAGAGAAGAGAGGGGAATGGGGAGACAGGTAAAAGAATGGCCAGCCTGCCTCGAGCCTGGCTGTTGTTGGAAATCGCAGGGAAATTGGGTTTTCGATTTTTGTCGGAAACCCCAGTCCCAAATGACCAAAAAATCATGTTTTGAGGAGAGGGGAGATAGGGCTTTTTATAGCCTTGCTATGGCGGTGCTGCCAATGGCGGTGCCGCCATTGGTGGTGGCAGAAACCTCTGGAAATAGGGTTTCTGGAGAAGTCTAGAGGAAGAAGAAGTGGGGTGTCGTTATCAAAACGGCCCCCTATGTTTTCTGTCTTTTTCATTTTTTTGTTTAAATTTTAGAAATGCCCTTAATCTTTAAACGACCATAACTTCTTCATACGAACTCCATTTTCAGCGTTCTTTAAGGCGTTGGATTCCATTTTTCGAGTACAATCTAATGGTACCAAGTTTCTTACAAATTCCTTTGTGTAATATTTTAAATAAAGTAAAACATTGAACATAGTTTATTTCCTATACAATGCCCAATTCAATAGCGTAAATGGCTCGGGGCATTACAGTGTGCCAATCCTATTCTCCTATTTTATTCCTCACTCAATAAGAAGAAAGGGATAGGGGAGTGTAGGTTGAGACTCTTATCTTTTCGTCAGGGGTTGGACGTATAGCTCTAAGGGAGAGATAGTGAGGGTAATCTCTCTCCCTCTATTTCTCCAAAGTTTGGCTCAATGTTCTAAGAAAAAGTAAGAGATAGCCTTTCTCCTTCTACTCACCCCTATTTATAAATTTATAGAGTGGAAGCCCTGGGATATGGATGACTAAGTTCATGAGAAGAAGGGAGCAAGGAACGGTTGAGATGGAAGGAAGAAAAAGAGAATCAAAAGAGGGGGACATGGAATGCATAGGGGGAGTGGGATCTTGATGAGGTTAGAAAGGAATATAAGGGAGGGAAAGAGATAAAGAAAAGTAATAAAGGAGATAAGGGATAATGGAAAAGGATAAAGAGAGGATGGAAGGAGTAAGGGAGATTAGAAAAGGAAAAAAAATTGTGTCTACAAGTGATTGCATGGAAAGGAATGTGGGAAGATTGTGGGGATATGGGTCAAGTGGAAGTCTCCCTAGAGTTTCCTTTCTTTTATCTTATATTGATTCCACTATTTTGGATGGTGGTTAGAGTTGAGCTTTGACTTCTCTACATTTTCTATCCATTGGATTATGCTTCACCATAGCTTGAATGAATGATATTTTGTTGAAGTTTGCTTATCCAAAATGATCCTCTTTGTAGATCTTTTTCTCTATACCTTTAGATTGGCATTGCCTTATAGTGGATGGCTTTGATTTTAGTAGAGATTTTCTTATTGACTCTAAGTCTTCTCCTTTATTCTCTTCTAGCTCACCATTTTTATCTCTAGCCAATAGGAATTAAGGGGTGGAAGATGTTTTGGCTCCCTTAAATTAAGATGGGTAGTACACCAAAAACATCTCCATCAATGGGGTTCTATTTTGGTCTCCATTGTAGTATTGATTCTCATTGGTCTATCCTTGCTTAAGTAAGATCTCATTGGTTACTTAGGATATCGATAACAAGGATAGATCATGGACATTGGACACTTTAAAAGTAAGGACGAATGTTGACCATAGATTTCCCATAATCTATCTCTCTATTCACCACCTTTATTTTCTCGTTATTTCTTCCTTAATTTTTTCAACTGAAAATGTGGAATGAAGGGAGGTGCACTACCTTCCATGGGAAATTTGTGAAACTCATAGTTTGGTCCCCTCTTGTTGTTGAGTAAGAGACAGAGTGAGTGTTATAAGTCTTCATGCAGGCCCTAGTCTCTAACCTATTTTGTTTCAGAAAAGCCTCTTATATATGTGTATCCATTTTATGTGATTTGATCTTCCCTTAAAGCTTTCTAAGGTCATGGAATGCTTGTATGCATGCAAGGAAAGTTTGTTACCATTAATTTTGACAAGAATACCCTCTTTTAAGTGGATAAAGTCAATCCTTCACGTAGGGTTTCTATCTGATTTGACATTGATAATAGCACCCTATCATTCTGAATACTTAGACTTTATGTTTGGCATGTGGACCCATGATAGTGCTTGGACGGTGATCTTGCTCTCTTTTAGGTTTTATGTTGCCAAAAATAGCACTTTTTAAGTTGTACCCTTATCCTACAAAATGGAAAATAAACCCTAATTATGATATTTAAGTCAATTTTAGGGTTAGAAACTACTAAATATAGGGATATTACATGTTATATTTCTAATCATATCATGATAGGCCAAGGAAAAAGGAAGCTCTTATCTTGGCTTGGTGATGAGTAGTTCTTAAAGTTCCACAAAATGATGAGTGAAACATCAAGAGAGATCCTAGGCAATGATACCAGTTTAGGGAAGTTTTTGTTTTCCTATTGCTTTCTTTATGGTTGAGTTAATTCTTTATAATATTTAAAGTTTGAATACAATAAATTTTCATGCTTTTTGCTCTAGTTTAGTTTAAGATTTAATTTAAAAGTTCAAGTTTATATGTTTTTTAGCATAATTTAGGAGTTATTTTCCAATTTAAGTCATGCTAGTTTTAGGTTGTTTTTCTTCTTAATTTTATTTGTCTATTTTATATTAATTATGAGTAGTTAAATCACCCATCTAGGGTAGGATGAAACCACATTAAATTAATAAATTTTTTCATATATAAGTGATCATTAGATTTAGAAATTTAAGTTATCAATTCCCATGGAATGCCATATAATTTAACATACATAATTAGTACTCTTTTTATGGGAATTATGATGTATTTTCATAGTTTAAGGACTAATTTATGTTTAACATTTAAAATAATAATTAGTATAATGCAAAATGCAAGGTAAGGCTACGTACTATTGACCCTTGTGGTTGGCCCCTTCCCCAAACACTGCATACACGGGACCTTCCCGCACTAAGGCTGCCCTTTTATAATTCATAGATAGTTTGTGATCATAAAAAAATATAAGCTATGCTTTCAATTCATGTTAGTTAAGCTTGGAAAATCATTATAATTGAGAAAATATAAGAATTCAGACTTTCAACACACACATCTTCGATGTTGGCATTTCATAGTTGTTATGTTAACATTCATTAAATTAAATCAATGGTGCTTATATAAGAATGGATAAAATTAGTAATGTGGTGGATTCAAAAAACGCTATATTTCATAATTAAGTAAACTTACCCATTTTAATGTAGCTTATAGTTAATTAGATCATCCCATTTATTTAACTTTGTTTAGCTAGGTTAACATAGTCTAATTTGGATTTTGATTATACATCTCTACTTCAATAGACCAGGGAACTTGTAGTAATTTTAAAACAAAATCAATTTTTTGGAAATTTTGCAATCTCTACTTTGAGGGCATTAGTTTTGTGAATGGAAAGAATTTATTCAAAAACCAAATGTTCTAGTTTTTTACACAGTGAAGAAACACGTCTAGGTTTTCATAAAAACTAAATGTCTTTTCTTTTGGTTTGGTCTAGTTTTCAAGGTTGGAAGCAAGGAACCGAAAAGGAATGGTTAGGCTTAACAATCTTTTTCTTAGAAGATGTTGAGCTACTAGTTATTCTCTTCCATGGAGTGACACACCAAGTAAACAGGAAGCTCTAGTCATGGCTTGGTGAGGAGTAGTTCCCAAAGTTCTACAACTTGATGAGTTCATCATTCTTTTGAAGAATTTCTTGGTTGTTGTCATCAATAGCCATAAAGTAAACATTGGTTGTTTCTTTTTCTTCTTGACTTGAAGATGAAGATCTACACTTTCATTCTATGTTGTTGTATGTGCATTTTTCTTCTATGTGTCTTTTCTGTTATTCCGTAAGAGTGGAAATTCAATTTTGATGTGTCCTATCATTTTCCATTCAAAACACATAACATGACCCTTTTTTATAGTGAGGTCCACTTTGAATGAAACATTCATGAAGAAATTTATTCTATCTCCACTCTTTTTTCTTCTAATCTTCTTATGAGAAGAGCAACTTCTTCTTCACTATCATCACTAGATGATTCAATTTCTTCATCATCAAATTTGAGAGCTATTCACTTCTATTTTTTATTTTTGACTTCTTTTTAACCTTGCTATTTCATTGATCTCATAAGTAATTAATGAGCCTACAAGTTGATACAACTTCAAAGTCTTTAGGTGTTTAGCCTCTTGAATATCTATAAACTTTGAATTCCTAGATATTGGCAAAGATTGTAAGGTTTTGCTTACCAACTCACCATTTGAGAATTCTTTTCCAAGAAATTTCAATGTATTGATGATGTTGGTGAATCTAGTGTAAATCTCAGTGATGTATTTAGTGGGCTTCGTGGAGAGAAACTCATACTCATGAACAAAATGTTAATTCTAGTTTCCTTCTTTTGGTCTATTCATTCATAGGTTACTTGAAGCATAACCTAAATCTCTTTGGCTGAAGCATATTGCTTGATTCCTTTAAAAGCATTTTGATAAGTTTCACCACATGGGGCCTTCTTTTCATCAATCAAGAAAATGGTTAGCATATGGCACATAAATTAATGATTATTGGTGTGGAAAAATCTACCCCAAAGACTAAAGTTCATGCAAAGAAGAGGCATGGATTGTATTGCCTTACCTTATCTTCATTAGATCATTCTTGATTACTCAATGTTGAACAATCAATTTGTGGAATTTTTTTAAACTCACTTCAAATGCACATTAATTAGGATCCATCTTGAGCTAGTGCTTAGACAATTGTTGAAAGATGATCTTTAAATTCTTTGTTGAAATTCTTTAAATTTAAATTAATACCTAGTTTTTTAAGTTTGGATTGTTAAATTTTAATTATCACATGACCATAATAAATATGACTATCATACATAATTGATGAGAAGCATTAAGTGTTTTCTTATGTAACAGGTTTGGTTTTATTACACTAATCATAATAT
The DNA here is from genome assembly GCA_035236585.1 of Warburgia ugandensis. Classification (NCBI taxonomy): domain Eukaryota; kingdom Viridiplantae; phylum Streptophyta; class Magnoliopsida; order Canellales; family Canellaceae; genus Warburgia; species Warburgia ugandensis. The sequence goes on from CP141133.1 coordinate 57,595,618, forward strand.
TACAACAGTTTAGTTTACTTACTGCTTTTAACCATTATAAGTGTAACTAGTATTTTTTGTTTTAAAGAATAGCTACCCATGATCCCTGTATAAGGGGTGCCCCCTATCCATTACTTACACCAACTCCTCCTCTCTCCCCAAAGCTCTCAAGTGTTTGGCTTCTATTCTCTAGAGTCTACCTAGTTAGAGTCACTCTTTATTCTCTCTCATCTTTTTAAAAGTTTGTCCAATTACATGTGTTTTATACTTTATTGTTTAAGAGTCTATTTCATTAGAGGTAGTCACTTGCAAGGGTTTTTCTACTTTGAAGTTCTCAAGTTCTACAAGCTAGAAAGGCTAGACTTGAGTGTATTGGTCGTTTAGAACTCTAGTTTCTAGAGTTATTGATAATGTGAAGTTTATCTTGCTCATATGAGTTTACTCAATTCATGATCTTGTTTCTAAGATTATTTAATTTATGATTGTGTTTCATTGATCATTAGAGGACCCTAGTCTTGACATTTGGTGAATCAAGATTGTTTTTTTCCATAATTTTTGGTGAAAAAGGTTGACTAGACAAGACAAGCGAAGTCATCAGGATAGGGAAACTAAATAGTGGAGGGAGACCTTGGATTCTCCTCAAAGACTAGATAGGAAAAACATGTTGCTTTCAGGGAGCAATGATTGCTTAGGAACCATAAAGAATAAAATGAAGTCAGAATCATGGAAGTGGTTTCAATTAAAAAGAGGGCTTTTACTTAAGAGAAAATGCATATGCATAAAAGAAGGATTTCTAAAAACTTTGAGAGAGATTTTTTTTTTTTTTTCAAGATGACATGTCTAAGAAAGAGAGAAAATTTCTTGTTTATGATGGATAAAAATTGGGAAGACTTTCTCTCTTTTTTATTGTTGTGAATGTCAAGGGGAGAGGAAATTTCTTGATTTTGATAGATTCATATTGGACTAAAGAAGCTTTTTTCTTTTAAAGAATATTTCAAAAATAAATTTGGATAATTTTTTTTAATTGAATGTCTTCTTTATGGAAGAAAGAAAATTTGAGGGTTGAATTGGAGAATGCCACATTTATCTAAGATGTGGTACCATGTTATTGAAAGAACACATCTTGAAAACTATGGCAGGTGTTCTAACAATTTTAGGATATCTTAAGGCTTTCTGTGGATGACTATGTGCACATGAACATCATGAAGGGTATGTAAGGCTTATGGCTTAGATTTCCTTAGCAAAGGTTTTACCAAGATACATCATGGATGTGCAGACTGAGGGTTGTTTAAATGTCACAAGTCAATTGTACATAGTTACATTCTCTTTGATACACTTAGAGTAAAAGGCTAAGACTTGAACCATTTGTCAAACTCCCTAGTACCCTGTATCATCATTTTTAGGCTCAGTTTAGAAACTATTGGCTTTGTAAGATAAGGGAGTGCAATACATGAATCCTATGAATATGCAATACATAATTAAAGTTTTTAAAAGGGAAATGCTCTTTCAATATCTATTTATGAATGTGAACAAGGCAAGTAAACAAAGAAAAATTGAATGACTTAATTTTGTTTGTTGACTTTTTTATTTTGAAAATTAATTATAAGTTCTTAGTCTTGTGGAAGCCAAACTCAAACTAAGGGATGTCCCTAGTAGAGTTGCCAAAAGTTGTGAGCCATAAACATTATCCAAAATTCTCACAAAAAAGGGTTTAACTTACCTTAAGTTAAAATTATGATTTTGTTTGAAGTGGAGATTAGACGTAATGTATGGAATTCATGTCTCTTTCAATTTGAATTAGTCTTCTAATTAGGATGGGGAAAACTAAAGTCAATTTGATCTTTATAATGATTTTATTTAAGTCTCTAACCTAGATACATGTGAACCTAGACAAATTATGAGAAGAGTCAATGACTAAGATAAAAAGGGCCTTAGGACCTTAATGACCCAATTGAATCTGCTAACTAAAAGATTCAAGTTTGACATTTCCAAGAAATAAAGTGGTTCTTTAAGGTTTAAAAACCTAGTTAGTTTGAAATTTACCTTCTACTAGTCTAAGAACTTAGAATTAACATGCAAAAGGTAAATACAAACTCCTAATGTAAGTCATTCATCAAGGGAAAAGTACACACTATTAGTCCCAGGCAATCTTCAGGTCCAATACACATGTAAAAAAGAGAGAAATAATGGTAGGTATAGCTAGTTTGTGAACCGCCAACCATCGCATTGTAAAAATTGGATAGGTTCGACTTCTACTCATTGAAACAAGTACTATTCATATCTACAACTCAAAATCACATGATAATCAACCAATAACCAGTATAAAAATGAGATTTAGATATACATGACTTACCTTCATCAACTGGCAGAGTTTGCCCTTAAATATCACCTCTAGAAACATCTCAAAAGAACATGAAAAACAATGTCCATACTATTCTTTCTCTATTGATTGTTTTAATAGATCTAGGGATTGAGATGGAAAATAATTAAAAACATAGGCTTAGAAGAGTATTGTCACATATTGTGTCAAATGGGATTCCCCCATTTCTCTCCCTCGATTGAGATATTCTGCAATTCACTCAAGAAGGATTGATTGAACCATCAATAATTCAATTTTGGAGTGTGAAGTGAGAAACAACTAACTTGATTAGGGGAAACAACCAATACAGAGTCCCTTTCCTAGGATTTGACCCAAGCCTTTTAAAAACAAGGATGAATCAAGGTTTGAACTCCACCAAGGAAAGTCATACAACTTACACAAAGGAAAGTCACATTATCTACACTTGCAACTTTTTTTTTCTTTTTTCTATTTTTCTCCAAAAACATGAAAGTGAGAGAGGGGAATGCAAAGTGAGATTTTCTGATTCCCTTGCTCTACTCCCTTGATGTATTATATTCAGACCCTAAGTTGAGTTCTAATCTTGGCCATCCATTTGAGATAATTTAGATTGTAAGGTCCTAACTTAGTTCAGAGTTAATAATTGTCTTCTATACTATATCAACTAAGTTACACGAGGCCCATTCATGAATACCATGGCTATTCTAAGTGTATTGAAATAAGATTTAATAATATGAACCATCCAAATCACTGACCTAGGTGATCATGCTAATTAGAAGAGCATATTGAACACGCTGGATCAATAAAGTGATCCAAGATCTTATGAGCAAATAGTTAGGTCCAAACACTAGGACCATCACAAAAATACTAATCCAAAAGATGAAACATGTTGTCCATGGTCATGATTCTAATGCATGAACTAATAGATGAATTCACATGCCATAGATACATTCTAAGATAGGAACAAGAACATGTAATGCATACTAATTTAATTACTAGAAACATATGATGCATACTAATGTAAGAACTAAGGCCATGTAATTTGTAGATATAGGAAAATGGAAACATGAATTAAAATAGGGAACATTACAGAGAGAATTAACCATGAGAAATATGCTTTTAGAAACTAAAACAAAAATCATCAAACTAAAGAACAAGTTCTAGCAAGCAACATGTTAGAAATCCTAGATTTAAGGGATCTAAACATAAAATGATGGAAGCATGCAATAGAACATGGAAGTGGAAAAATGAAAATAAAACTAGGAATACATGTAATGAATTGAATCAGAAGCATTGTTCATAGTAGAACAAAAGGCAAACATGATATGGTCATGAATCACAGATGATGGAAATAAAGAACCTTAGCATGAAGTTAGAATCATACATTAGAAACGTCAAGATATGCATTGCATCTAATATAAATATGATTATAAGATAGGATGCTTAAGGAAACAAGAGAGAATAGATTTATTTAGCTCTCAAAAGAAATCACTTCATATCAAGATTGATGGAAGAGAGTTTTTTCTTTCTTGGAACTTTAAAGAAGGATAAAAGAAAACTTTAAAAGTCAAATTGTCTTGCAAAATGGGGGGATCATTACATACGTCATGCTAGACTCCCTCTTTTAGAAGTTATTCACTTTTAGAGTGCCTCCACCAAAGAAAATATCATGGGAATGGATCTTTCTTTGTTATTCCACTCTTTTGAAAATATTGAATTCATGAAATTAGTTAAGTTATAGAAAAATCTAAAGGACCTATCTAGACAATTCAAGAATCCTCATTCTTGAGTTTAAGCTTTATAAAACAAACACACAATGCAAAATCCTATAAACTCATATTTCTCTTGCAGTGATAGTAAGAGTTTTCATCCTTGGATTTTCTCTTTCAAGATTAAGATAGTGGGGACAATGACAACTAATATTAATAAATTGAAGAAGGTAATTTATGAAACTAAGATCAGACAAAACAAACACTTTCTTTTAGGGTTGAGACATCATCTTTCTCTTCAAGAGAGGATTAGAGATTACACTAATACATTCTCTTTGAAAGAAGAAGTTATCATGCCCAATTTAGAGAACATAATGGAGAAATATTAGAAGATCCCTCTAGAAATTTTACTATAATTTCTCTCAAAATAAAGATCCTAATTTCTACAGTACATGCAAGAGAAAACTCAAGAGAGAGAGAGAGAGAGAATGGAATAGAAATATACCTAGAATCTAAAGGCTTGATATTCTATTCATTCCTTGATATATTTTTATTGTTTTAAATGGTATAAGAACCTCATATTTATAAAGGTTGGAGGTGGCATACAATCAAGGGAAAATGTGAAATTTTTTCTTTTTTTTAGGTTTCTATTTACATGATTCACAATCATAAAAGTTTTGGGACCAAAGCTTCACAATTATGAACTATTGTTGCATACTAGTTGTGCAATGGCCATTAGCCTCATGATTTTGAAGTTAGCGGCCTTCTAAGTTCACAATTGTGTAGTTTATGTGGCAAGCTTACTAGAAAGATCCATGAGAAAGCTATTACATTCCAAATTTTGTTGGGAATGAAGGGCTCAGATTTCTAAAGACTTCATGATTGTGATGTTTAGAGGACCTAAACTTCATAATCATGAAGAATGTGGGTCTTTCTTTTGAAAACTTGAATTTTCATGTCTTTGATGCAAAATTTCAATTGTTTTGGGCCTTTTTGAAATCATTTGGAACTTTACCTTCACATGCTTATGTCGCATCCATCCTTGATGTGTTAAACAAAGTATGGGCTTTCAAAAGTATCAAGCAATACAAAATTTGGTGCCTACATGTGATTTTTCTCCACCTATTGATTTATAGTATCCTTGTTTGACAATATGTAATGCTCATCAAACACGACATCTCTACTTATTATAACTTGCCATGCTTCTAGGTCCATATTTGTAGCCTTTTATAACTTTTTTATAACTAAGAAGAATGAACTTTTCTTGATTTGGATCCATCTTTCTTTGTTGCTACTCCTGCACATGTACATAAGGTGGACATCCAAATATTTTCTTAATGGAATAATGTTCTAGCTTATCTGTCCATAACTGCTATAATATTTCACTATCAAACTTGATGATGGAAACCTATTCATGATGAAACATGCCATGCTCACTCTTAGGCCCAAAATGATTGAAGTAATCCTACATAAATCCTTATTGTGATACCAAAGGTTTTTACAATACTTTTTTTTTTTTTAATTTTGGGATATCCCTTCTTTGAAAATTTATTTCAAAAACAAAACAATGCAAAATATTTTCTCTAAAAATCATTTCTAAAAACCCCAAGTGTCATTTCTTTAACAAACAATAGAATTTAAGGTGAAATGAGTTTCTCATTTATACTAAAAATCTAATTAACTCTCCTTTGTTTTTTGGACATCTATGCATTTAACACATGCAATGTGAAGTACCTAATAATATTTTCAATATAATTTCTAAAGTTTTAAATAAAATAAATAACTTATCCTATCCCAAAACCCCCAAATCTTAAATTGTGGAGATCACCATTAATATATCATTAATTTTGATTTTCTGTAGTTACAAAATCCTCGACTTGTGTCTCCTCAATAGCTTGACCTATTCATTCTTCATTTAATCCTTTAAATCTAAAATATTGTAAAACAAATTATAATATCTCAACAAGCCTTCCTACAACAAGCTCTAGTTTAACGCTCAAGAATGACCAACATATCAATCCATGTTGAAACAAATTAGAAGGTCAACTATGCACATAGTGAAACCAAAATCCCAATCTATGCTCAGCAGTGGGTACCACATGGATTACACCATCTACATGGGATAGATGGATCAAACCAAATACAAGAGTAGTCCTCCCATACAATTTACCCTCGTTAAACATGCCTATCATAGGTTGGTACCTATTAAGAAGCCAATGGCCAACTAACTCCCTAGGATAGTAGTCGGTGGTGTCTCACATAAATCCCCCAAACCATGATCAACACATCAAAAGTCTCCTAATTACTCAAAATCCCATTGCACTAAAGGGCCAAAATCAAAATAGAATGCACACTAACAAGTAACTCAGATTTACTGTTCTTCCTAGTTCAAGACATATACATAACACTTAGGGCCAAATCATGGAATCTCAATAAATCAATTGATGATACCAAAAGCATTTCTGTGCTAAATCATAAATAAGTGTACATAATTCTAAAAATCAAATCAACATCAAAAATAAAATTACTTCACATTTATTAGAAAAGAATAATAATTAAATCCAAGAGAAATATAAGTAGCAAGTATTATCAAACTGATACACTTTCGAAGTCATCCATTAAATCAAAATAAAATAATTTTATTATCATTCAAACGTATCATATTCACTAGTTAAATATTAGTTGGTTATCATGAAGAATTTTCAAATGAATGTAGAACATCAAAATCACATCAAATCAAACCATAAATGAAACAATGCTTTATAAACATTTAAAGTTTGTGAACAAAATCTTAATTTTCATAGCATTTTATAAGTAAGACAAGCCATGTATTCTATCATCTACCTAATATTAGCTTTAAAATTACTCACAAGCACATAAATCAAAGTAGTATTGCACACGAGAGAGGTCGATCCCGTAAGAAATCTCACAAATTTGCATGTTATATAGATCTTATTTAGAGTCCTTAATTTCATCCAAAGAGAGAGATTGAATTGGATTTAAATTTAAACTACGAAAGTAAATGACAAAAGAAAAAAAAAATATGCATGAAACTAAAAACTACAATTAAAAGAAATTTTCTAAAACTAAAGCTATGCAATTTAAAACTAAGATGCATTCAATAAAAGGAAGCTAATGCAAAATTAGAATGAATTAAATTAAACAACTTAACTTAAGGAAACTTTAAAAATGAGACATTCTTAAATTAATGCTCTCCTAAACTAGAATTAAATTATTTTTTTTAAATATAACTTTCTAAGACCAATTTAGGAAAAATTTTAAAACTAAACTAACATGCAAAAATAAGTAACAAATGAAATCTAACTAGATTTAACAAGAATTGAGAAACATGCATGTAAATGGAAACTACACTTAAGTAAACTTTCCAAATTTAGCACTTCCTAATCCTAAAACTTTCTAAAGACGGAACTTTCTAGAACTCAATTAGGCAACTTTATAAAACTAAATTAAGATGTAAATAATGAATCAAATACTACTAAACTAAGATCAACTAACTAAACAAACCAATAATCAAAGAGGTTTCACCCTAGTAACATGCACATGATCCATGGGATGGTATGCATGGTTTATGGGGTCAAAGATGGATAAATCAACAGAATCAAAGATTAACTAACATACTTATTAAAGAACTTAATAAACAACCTAAAAAGATAAATGGATTCATAAGGAATTAAGAAAATAAGATGTATTTACTGTTGGAAATTGAGCATGAACTTTGAAGGGGGGAAATTCTAGATTTCAAGCACTAAAAAAACTTAAATAAAACTAGGCATGGAAAGAAATTGAACTAGAACTTTGTATACAAGATAGCACTCAAGATCTAGAGTATTTCAATATTGGAAACAAGCATGAACAATAAACTTCAACAAACTTTAATGTTTTAGCAACAAATTACACCCAAAAGAGTGCACATATTACATAGATTAGAACATGAAAAGTATGCACTCTTCCCATACTTGAAACTTGATTCAAATCAAACATTTAACACATTCTAATGCTCTCAAATTAAGCCAAGATAAAATAGAAGTGAAATCCAAGAACGAATTCAAAAGAAAGATGGCTACAATCATGGAGCTAGTTAAAAAATGTGGAATTTAACAGGGAAAATCAATGATTCCAGCTCTTTCTTCTCTTGGCTATCACTTCCAGAGGAGAATATGTAACGACCAGGGTTTTTGTAATATATTTTGTAATACATTTTTCAAAGGCAGGGTTCCCTTAGTAAAAAAAATTCGCAAAACAAAACAGTGGAAATTCTTTTCTTTAAAACTTGTTTTGAAAAACCCAAGTCTTCACTTCACACATAACATAAGTAGAATTTTTGTACAAGATAGAATTCCATTGAAGGAATATATTTTTATTAAATTTTCAGAATCCATCCAGTGGTTCACAGTACAACCCAGTATCAATACAATACTTGTCCATATTACATAATCCAAAATTCAAACCTCACCATACATAAAAAACTATCAATACAATACAATCCTCTCAAATAAAAATACTAATCTTCAAAGAATATACTCTGATTGATTATTCTTCCAAATCTTCTTAAGTCTTCTACTGTCTTGAGCTTCTAACCCTCTTTCTCTATATCTAAGGTATTGTAAACATTGAAACATTTACAATACCTCAACAAGCTATGCTTGGTAGGGGATACAAAAATGTACTACTTCACTAATATAAGAATACATACCTTGATCATTATTCCATTATGGTTACCTACTTATGAGTTATCTCGACATAGAATATATACATTATTTATGTAGTATAGGATAAATTAGTTAAAATAGTGAATATTGCTCAAAACTTATTCCTTCCCCAGGCTATACTTCCACTTAGGAATTCAATATTCAGCCAATCCTCATATGGGGATTTTCATTCCAAGAACTCGTTGCCATGGATTACACTATGCCTATCATATGTGCATCATAGTGCAAAATACATTAGGACCACTATGCCACAGTCTCAATCAGTACAGTGTGCCTGATAATTGTATAATCCTTCACTAATACCAACTGTGGAAATAACAAATCCATGTCCTCATGGGGTGGACCATAGCTGTCACAAAGGTGGCCTTCCCATTATTGCCCCACTCGATATTTAGCCTCTCTTTGGGCATGGTATCCATCATATAAGTTTCAAGAAGTGGGTGGCCAAACCCTCATAACTTTCCTAGCATAGCATCCCCAATCCTAGTACTGTGTAAAACAAAATCACAAGCCACCATGCTTGTATGTAAAATACATTGTACATATCAGACGATGTGTTTGTTTAACTAAGACTGGAATATTTTCTATGCCCTATTCTTAGGGTTTCCTTAGTCTTCACATCTCATTACCTTCATCTCATTTGATTTGATCCTTAGATTGGATCAATTGAATTAAATTATGAGGTTGAATCACTTAGTTAGATCATATGGTTGGATCACTTAGTTAGATCATATGGTTAGATCACTTAGTTAGATCATATGGTTGGATCACTTAGTTGGATCATATGATTGGATCATGACTATGCTAAGGTACTAAGCATACATATATCATGAAGGTCTATAATTACAAATAGAAGATCATGTATGTACACACATGAATCCTTAATATACTCTTTTACATTCACTTACCTCAAAGTAGTATCTTGATTCATACATCTCAAGTGGTATTCTTCCACATTGCCCATCATGGTCTAGATTCATACATCTGTCAAACCATACGTATAAAGTTATTTCTCTATACAAGTATGTATTCCTATAAGGGATGCCCTGATTTTTCCTTGAATCATGTTTGATCAAGGGTTTAGGTTCTCTATCTACATTTTTATATATACATACATAATTTCTACATATACATAATACAATACGACATTAATATTCTTATTATTTTTTATCATTCAAGATCCTTTGGATCTTGTCTGATCATCCTTATCTTGATTATAATTTTTATTAGAATTAGATTATTTACTAACCTTTTATGGTCTTATTATTATTACTCAACTAGTTAATATTTTACTAGTTAAGGGTAGCTTATTTCATCCTCAGTCTAGATAACTCTTCTTATGTCAAATTGGCTAAAGCTTACTAGTTGAATGGTTGAACACAAAATGGTTACTTCAATCCTCATGTAAGGAGGTGTTTAGACTCACAAATGTCAACGGAAGGTAGGGGTAGAGCGAGGCTCTATTAGCGAACCCCCTTAACCATCATGTTCATTATCCACTAGAGTGACCTAGTTCAACCTTTCATAAGGTTACTATGAGCATGTTAACCCTAAGTACTCTTTCTAATTGATTTTAATTAAATCCTTGCACATTAAAATGTCATTCATGGAGTTTCATTATTATCCTAATTTGGACCAAAGAATTTATATTCCTTATATTATCCTACTATCTATGGTCCTTCCTATCATTAAGTCCATGTCATTCATTCCATGTAAATGTCCTTCCATTCTAATTTCATTTAATTTCATTTTCAATGTAATTTCAATTACATAAGCATTAAAGCATAAATAAATAAATCTACAATTAACTCTACTAAACAATAAAAGACAATTATAATAACATTTAACAATTTAAATGAAAATTTAATATGCCATAACTATCCATCATGATCCAACAATCTTAGTTGATCCTTATACATTTTTCATCTCTTTTAGGGTTTAGATCTTGATTTTTCATTTTCCCTTAGATCTAACACATCTTCTTTATGTGATTCTATTTTTAGATCATTGATGTATCTCATCAAATGATTTGATCCTTCTTGATCCAACCGATCAAGAAGATCTTAAGTCCTTTTTTCCAATTTAAGGACATAGATCTTGATCTATACCAAATCATCATCATCCAATCCATAAATCTATATAATCTTAACTTAATATCTTCATCCAAACATATCCATACTATCAAATCATCCTTGATCAACTTGATCAAGGAGATTTCCATTCATTTTTATGGTTTTTACTACTTGTAAGGCTAGATCTCTTAATTAATCATAGATTAGTCACTTCTAACTATTGATTCCATGTCTCACAATCACAAGATCATCAATGGATCAGAATTATATAGTTTGATCATTCCAAATTTCACTAATCATAAGAATTAGTAATACTTTTCTTTATTAACAAAATTTTACATGAATCAAAATATAAATTTTATAAGTTCAGTAGGTTCTATTCATTATAAGGACTCCATCTAACTTTTTTATCTCAATTTGGAGTTAAATTGAGATCAGAATTGAGATTTTAAGATTTCAGCCCGTTTTAGGGCTAAATTTTAATCTTACTATTTGTGTTAATTTTCTTGATCTAAAAACCCTGAAATTCTACTATGATCATGATCCTTAAATTTTTGGGACCCTCTAAACACATCTATCGGTTCAGATTTCTATTTTTGGATCATCTTGATCATGATTCACTACTGTTACTATAGATTTTTGTAATTATAATCAATATATACAATTTAAAACATACATTTCATGAGTTCAGTACCGAAAGCAAGTGATAAGGAATCTACAAAAGCTTTTAGCTCTAAATTTGGAGTTCAATTGGACTATGAAGTTCACAGTCATTACCAGGGTCCAGATTTGATATGGGCCTAGCAGAACGAATGACCCAGATCGATTGGGCGAAGGGTCAACGCGCTCCCATCACCGGGACCCACGCATGACACATTCCCCTCAGGATTGGTGCTATCGTGCTGCCATTCCATCAGGACAGCTTTGCATGCGGCGTGCTCGCAGAAATGGGCCTACAAGGTGCATTTCTGTGCAACATCCCGGGAGTCGATCCTCTTGAGGAAGATCGGACAATCCGCTTGGACTGTCCAATCAATTCCTTCACAATTAAGGGCTTAAAACTCTATAACATTTATTGAAATTTATACCCTAAGAGTTTTGGACCCTTCTGGATCGATTGGTCGACCCTCCATCATCTAGAATTGAGGGTTCTAGTCCTTACTTTATTTTTACAAATTTTAACCCAAAAATAATTATAGAAAAATAAAAATTTTATAAAACAACACTAAATAAGTCTAGGAAATGGTTTCACCTACCTGATTGGAGGAACAACTTAGATTTGAAGCCCAATTGTTTTGTGATTTTTTGTTGATTTCACCATTGGATCTCGAAATTGAATTGGGGGTTTTGTAGATAAGGGAGTCTAGGATTGTATGGACGGTGAAATTTGTGAGATTCAACTTGGAACAAAGTGCCTAATTAAATTTAGGTCTCTCGTTCCAATTAGAAAAAGGAGAGAGAGAGAGAGAGAGAGAGAGAGAGAGAGAGAGAGAGAGAGAGAGAGAGAGAGAGAGAGAGAGAGAGAGAGAGAGAAGAGACAAAAGGGGGAGAAGGGGGAGGATTTTCGAGCTGAGATTTTGAGGGAGGCTAGGGAATTTCATGATGAATGTTTTGAACATTTTTAGAATTTTTTTTGTGAGGTATTTATATAAATTTTGGGTGTTTTTTATGATTATATGCAATTATAATGTTTCATTTCTTTTTATATTAAATTGTCTTTGGATTCCCACTACCACCTCCTTCTCCACTAGCAGGTGGTAGTGGTTTGACTAATGATTGCATATTTTTCTCACCATTGGATTCCATTGGGGGTCCCTTGTGGGCCCCACGGATGTGTGAAAAGACCATTTTGCCCTTTTATGCAAAAAATTTTGTTTTATTCTCCTAAGCTCATAATTGAGCATACTTAGTGGCGTTGGATTCATATTTCTGAGTACATTCCAAATTTTGATGTCTTATGTCTCGGTTATTTATAAAATTACCATTTTACCCTTTTTATACTTAAAATTGGAGAAAAATAAAGGTTTTTCATCTAAATTCAGAATTTGTCGTACTTACCATCATTCTGAAGGGTTCGTCGAGTATGTTTTTAATTATACATGTTTATCTCTTGATTTCACTTCTATGAGAAGTGCATTTTTAGTAACCCTAATATTCCAACCGAATTTTCCTTGAAATTTTCAATGTCATTATTTATTCACTCTCCTTACAAAAGTTAGGGGTGTTATAGAATAAACTTGGATCTTTGATGAATAAGCAAGAAAAACTAAGAAATTCAAAACAAAGAACTAAGGGAAAGTTAGGAGGAATTTTGAATGTGAAAGAAAAATCAAAACAAGGAAGCAAAGCCATGAAACAAAGTACTAATCTAGAATTGAAGTGCAAAAACAAAGGAAAAGGACTTGAGAAATCCAATAGAAATTAACTCAAAAGGAATCCAAAGTCCAAAGCTCCAAACATCACCAAGCTAGAGTGCAACTTTTGAAGGTTTTATCACCAAACCTCTACTTGGTAAAAACATGGAATCCATGGGATTTTATAGAGTTTTGTGTTTCCAATTTGATGAAGGATTAACTAACAAGGGAAGGTGGATCTAGATCTAGGGTTTCAATGAGCGAAAGTTAGGTGGAGAGTTAGTAAGCAAGTGAGGTTATAAGATGGCATCATGGTTGGCTACAATGTACTTAAAGAGGGGGGAGGCGTCCTCTTCTTAGGTAGGTGGCATATAGCTTCTTTCCTTCTAAATATATGGTATTTTGGTTATTTGGAAGAGAGAAAAATAGAAAGGAAAATGATAGGAAAGATTAAGAAAGATCTAGGCACTTTTATTTGCTTTCACTTGAAGTAGATCTAGGGGTTTCCTAAATAGGAAACCACGTAAATTGCCAACTAGGCAAGGAGGAGGCATCACCCTCTTTGGAAGGTGGCTCCCTCCTTAAGCCAAAAATATGGAAACTCTAGTTAGGTGGGTGGAAAAGATGGAAAATGGAAAGTAAAAAGTGAGATTTCTCTCTTGATTGGTTTGCATATGCATGATCATCATACCTTTTATAAATATCTCTCAAAACCTTCTAATTATCCCTTGAAAATCACACTTTTGGCATGTGATAATTGCTTAAAGTAGTCCTATTATAGTATCACTCCATGTGGCTTGATGGCTCATTCCTTAAGGGTTTGACTGGCTAAGCCCTTTGGCTTCAAAGCTTGAATGGCTTGGTTTGCTTATGTTTCCTTGTTAAACTAGGAAACCTCATGTATGGTTTCAATTCTCATGCAAAGGTGACAGAAATGTATGGCTTTTTGCGGGGACCATTTTAATCATCTTTGATACTTCCCATTGCCTTCTTTTAGTTGCCCTAGGATAGTCTTTGAGCCTCGATTTGGCTTTGAAATGATGTCATTTTGGCTTTTGACTTGATCTTCAATTCTCATCTTAATCAATCTTGGCCTTTGGATCATCCTTTCAACACCTACAAAAGAGTAAAAATCCTAATTAAATCCTAAAAAATATGATGATTCACATACTTACTCTGTATTAGCCTATAAACTTGCAAAATATCAAACTTTTAAATTATTAGGTAAAAAATGCATGCATTACAAATTTTCATAAAAACCCTAAAAATATGCTTATAATTTATAAAATATGGGCTACTAATTAGATACTTTTTATACAAAGTTTACTCATCACCACCTATATTGTATCAAGTTGTACAAAATAATAGAATCATACAACATCAACCTTTATGTGTCAACAAGTACTTAACTCCTGATCTAAAACATAATACAACATATTACAAAATCTTTATCATCTAATCATAGTTTGGATCTTCCAAGTTCATCCATGGATCAAGATTGACCGTTGATTTTTCATTCATTACATATCAAATCAAATTCATGTGGTCACAACCCTTTAGAATGTTAATCATCATTTCCTTAACTATGGATCACTAATCTGACCCTCAACAGTTGTTAGATTTACAAATAAGTACCATTGATTGTCAATCAACAATCTAGATCATTACTTATGACCAAATTTTCATTTTCTTAATGACCTATTGGTTAGATTTTATTTTTCTGCATAATACAACATTATTTACATTCAACATGCAAATATAAATAGAATCTTAAGATTAGGTCTATTGCAATTTGATAAAATATCACTATAATCTTTTTATACATAAGTCTTGTTAAAATCCTATGGTCAAACCTCATGTTATTTGTGTAATTAGCATTATTCATGTCAATTTCAAACATCTAACAACGATTTAATGATCAAATCTAATCCAAATTCCATAACGACATTACATTTTGCTAATTAACATGTTTTGTCTACTATCTAACAATCATTAATATTTAATATATATCAAATAACATAAAATAGTATGATCTACTTCTGATCTACTTATTCGATGATGATTTGATAGTTTAACATCATCGGATCATCATCACAGCTCACAAATCATAAGATCTAACACAATTTGTCATCTAATCTTAGTTTGGATGGTTGGACTATAGTAGATCTAGTAGTCTGGTTGTGGGTCAAGGGTCTGACTACTGTTCACACGACTATATCTAAGGTCTGTGATCACTCTCACCGGATGATGGTTGGATCAAAGGTTTCCCATTGATCCAACCATCAATCTTTGATTTTAAGGGTCATAAGATGCGTAAATCTATTGTTTGATTATGTTTTTAATGAATAAATGATCTCCAATCGGGAATTTGCTGATGGGATTGCATAGATCAGGCAAAAATGAACCTAAATCTTTTTTTCTTTTTTTTTGGTCAAATAATCACTGAAAAAAACTCTCCATCACCAAAGTAGACCATATTTTGGTTGCCACTAGTGGCTGTGTACACACGGTAAACAACTCAATATTTTGCAAAACAAATTTACTGGTCTCATAGATTGGAGGTCACCTTCATTCTTGTGAAGTTTGGTGATGTTTCATAATCGTTTGATACTAAAAAAAAAAGAAAAAAAGAATGCTATTGGAGGAGCACCAACTGTGTACAAGTGATTTGACAGCCCATAACACCTCCAATCGACATGATTTTTCATGAGGTTGGTCGTTTGATATAATAATCATGATGAATGGTTAGGATTGTTGATCCCCACCATAATTTACACTGTGCACACTAGTCTCTAATGGATTTTCTCACCATTGTTAAATTTCTTTGCTTCACCAACATATGATTGGGAGGGAACTAGTTGGTGGGCTCTCCTTCTTCTCTCTTTCTTTCTCTATTTCCCTTTCTCTTTATTCCTCTTCCTTCTTCTTCTTTCTTTTTCCTTCTCCTCTTTCTTTGTTTTTCTCTCACGCATTAGGTAATAGTTGGCCTTTTTGTTGTTACCACATATAAGAGATTGTTGTAATAAAAAACCACCCTCCCTTTTTGTTATATAATAAATTTATTTTAATTTGGTTTTAATTCTTTTAAATTTGTTTAGTTAATTCACTTTAAGACTATCATGATGGTGGGCATTATCATAACTAACCATAATGGAGTCTAACTACTTCCATTGCAAACTTTATGAGTGGGGTAGTTAAGT
The DNA here is from genome assembly GCA_035236585.1 of Warburgia ugandensis. Taxonomy (NCBI): domain Eukaryota; kingdom Viridiplantae; phylum Streptophyta; class Magnoliopsida; order Canellales; family Canellaceae; genus Warburgia; species Warburgia ugandensis. The sequence continues at coordinate 57,612,000 of CP141133.1, forward strand.
GAATTTACAAAAATTCCCTTTGTTAGAAAAATATGAACTTTTTCATTTAGACTTCAATTTTAACGTTCTTAGTGTAATTTGAAAGCTTTTTCTGTGTACAATCTAAATACTAAAGTTTCAAAGTCAACTAAGTGTTTCTTCAAGAGGTAAATTCCTCGAAACTCAAAATGAAGAATTTTAAATTCGTATTTCATTCAAAATTAAATAAAAATATATATGAAATGAAATTTAAAAATTAGAGGTATTTCATTCTTCCCTCTATAGAAAAATTTTCTCCTTGAAATTCCTTATAATGCTCTTTAAATAATTATAGATATATTCTTCTCATCTCATCATAGACTCCAATTCTTTATTATCATATAAGCTAAATTATGTCAAAAGATAATTTTAACCAACAAAGTTTTCTTATTCCTCCACATCTCTCTTTCTTTTGAATCTTATAAATTATAGAATCAATGAAATCCTCATAATGCATGATTTTAACTTCAAACTTTTAGTCTTTATATTGTTTATTAAGAGAGCTTTTCTATCTACATCGCTATAAAATTTCAATTCTGACACTCATTTGTAATTTGCTAATTAATCAACAGTCCCATAAATTATACTCCTATCAATAATACTTCTAATTCTTTAAGATAAACACTACATCTATCAATTTTACTATCTTGAGTAACATTTTTTTTTTAACCTTGAAAATTTCGATAATGATGTAGCATATGTAATTACTCTTTTTGTCTTGCATTACTACACATTCCACGTCTTTATTTGATGCATTCCATGAAACTTAATAAAAGCTCTACTATTTGAGGGTAAGATAAGTAATGATACATTGGTCAGCTTTCACTATTTCTGCCTTTAGTGAATCTACCACAGCAATACCTTTATAGAATAAGGTGGTCCAAAAAGTTGACTTTCTAAATCCATATATACATTGCAAAATTCTTATGTTTTAACATGTTCTTTATGCTCCTCTATTCATAACAAAACAAAATATCTGATAAGTACTTAAACTAATAGTTGTTACAACTGATTCTTTAATAGTTCAGTTAGGATAACTTAGTATAGTGCTTTGAAAATAAAAACTATGTCATGAACTCAATAGTGACATTCATCTCACTTTTCCTTCTTTGATTTCATGCTAATCAAGGTTCCTTTAACAACTTTAAGAGAGCCTCCTATTGACTTGAAAGTGTTATTCTTTAAACCTAAAGCACCTAAAGAAATAAGATTCTTTTTCAAATCTAGGACATGTCTTACACTACCTAGTGTTTTGATTATTCCACCGTGCCTTTTAATCTTTGTTGTTCTTACTCCTACCATTGTACATGCCTTGTCATTTCCCACAAAAACAGTACCTCTATTATAGGGTTTATAAGACATAATTCCTTGTGTGGAGACATGTGATATGAACAACCAGAGTTTAGAATTGAATATCAAGAAGGTATTCTATTTTTGATGTGATTATAAGAGTATCACCATCATTTGATGAACTTTTTGCAATGTTTGCTTGATTTCTAGAACTTTCCTTCTTATTCTTCTTCCCCAAATCTCTTTGGCATGCTTTAACCATTTTATGTGGCTTGGTTTCTTCCAACAGAAACACTTGAACTTTCTGCAACCCTTTTCACTTGACTTGGATCAAACCTTCTTACTCAATCCTTTCTCTCTTGTCTTACTCCTTCCTTGTTTGGAATCTTTAGCCACCAACCCTTCAGGTTGAGAAGTCTGACCCTTTGGTTTCTTTTATATGTAATTTTCTAAGAGAACAGAGGTTACTTCATCCATGTCTAAGGTGCCTTCCCAAATAGCACTATTGTCACTAAGTTAGGGAAGAAGTAGGATTTTATCCTCCTTGTCAACTTTTAATTCCACATTCAACAATTGTCTAATGATTTTGTTGCATGCATAGAGATGGTGCATAAGAGTGGAAACCTCTTTCATCTACAACCCATACATAAAAGTTTCTTTTTAAGAAATAACTTTTAGTTAATGACTTTGTCATATACAAATCTTCTAGTTTTTTCCACATGTTAGCAATAGATTCTTCATTATAAAGTTGTACATCACCTCATCTGCGAGATAAAGATGAATGGAAGTATTTTCCTTCATTTTCCATTTCATTCCACTTTGCATTTGTCATGGAGTCTGCTTTCTTACTCATTTCGTACAACACTGCGATCAACCCTTGTTGCACAAGTAAGTTCTTCACCTTTTGTTGCCAAAGATTGAAGTTGCCTTTGCCATTAAATCTGACAAACTCGATCTTTTCACCTATAGTTTAAATCTTCACCACCATCATATCAGATTCCCTCTTTGTGAGCAACTAATACCCAACCAAACCTGGGCTCTGATACCAATTTCTTGTGTGCAAGAGAGTTAGTAGAATCAAAACAATAAATTGAAGAGAGAAGTATAGCAAATAAACAATCGCACAAAAGGACTCGCAAATTCTACATGGTTCGCTAAACTTTTACCTACATATCCACGCGATCCTATATCCTTCTTCCCTGTAAGAGGACTGCCGGTGAGACTTGCAGCACTTATGTGTCCAAAGAAGATGATACTCCATTTTGTGATGGAATCTGACTTATTTTGGAAGATATAGGCGATTAATTTTGTTCACCATTGACTGGATAGGTAGGATACCAAAATTCAATGCATTTAGATAATTCTAAACTCTTGTTTTTGATCTTTGAAAAAACTAAAAAAAAAAAAAAATCAGTTTTAAGTGAACATAAGGTACTCTAAAGCGTTCAAATACATTGAGATCTGGTGTCCTGCTTATCTAATTATTTTGAACAAGATGAATGGCTTAGATCTTTCCAAAGAAGTTAAGCTCCATTACAAAATGGAGTGTCGACTTCTTTAGAGACATAAGTATATTGACTCTTATGGGGACTCATAAGAGAATATATGGAGAAAGGAATTTACTCACCCAAACAGTCCCTTTTACCGAATTATACCCGCACTCTCTCTCTCTCACTGTCTCCCAACCAAGAAGAATTAAACCCAATACAATTTGTATGGCGTTAAGAATGGTTGTATACATGGCTTATATAGGCTCTTACAGTCCTACTCCTCGAGAAACCCACTCGCTATTTTGCTTGGTTATACATTGGGTGGCAAGCATAGAAATCCTACTTAGAGGAAAATGCCCTTTCTATACCTTGGACAGCAAGTACTTTATCTAGAGAAACTTGCTTCTCTTAATAATCTCCAATCAAGTGGGTTCCATAATATTAGTTGGAGCGAATGAGACAACCGCACAACATCCATCTGATTTCAAGTTCCGATGTAAAGTGTGTAAAGATTCCACCCATCTATCTCTTTGAGTTTTGGGATAATTTCTTTTTCCCTTGCTGCAGTTTGGGCTTTTCCTTTGGGAATCCCATGCTTTGAACTTTACTTTTAAGAATTTGTCGAGGAAGAAAACCTTTAAATTGTCTTCCCGGTTGGATTAGTTTCTTGCCACCGATCATGAACTACGGAGTCAAAGTTTTTCTCTCTATGCAATTTGGTTTCAAGGCAGAATAGCTGAGCCCCCAAAAGTTCTTACAGTCAAATATCCAAACCATAGAACCCAAAAGAAAACTACCACACAAGAGGAACGGGCAAGCTTTGCCTTCACAAAGCAACCCCAAATGATGCCTGGATAAGTCCCGCTGAAGAACGAAAAACGTGTGTGTGTGTGTGTGTGTGTGTGTGTGTAATCCATCATTATAACACACACAAATAATAATAAATATAAAACAGTCCATGCCCTTGTTTCGACCCGTTTTGGTCATGAAGGTCCAAACCTCTATTAAAATTTGCTTTCTTCTTTAAATCACCATTTTTTTTTTATACCTATGGTCCTGTAGCAAAACTAATGAGGAGCCAGATAGTCAAATTATGAGGCTAAGTATAAGGCCGCTACGATAGACCGAAGTAAGCTGTAAGCACCGTCTGCAAAAATAAGAATAAATAACAGAGCCACCAAACTAGTACGAAAACAGAAACAAGCGCCCAGCCAAAAATTATTCCTACAACCAGATCCAAAGCGCCAACTGCAAAGGATACGGAGTGGCGACCAGAGTTTTTCTTTTAAAAAGCAAACGCAGCTTTCCCCGTAAGGGAACACAAACAAGAGGTTGCACTGAGAAAACAGTGTTGCCACATGACTAGAATAACTCAAGCATGGCCCAAAAGATGATAGCTAGACTCAAACCGAAGATTTACTACGCTAGTTAAATGCCATGAACCCCAAAATCTTGTGATTTAGACATTATTTCTTTCATATTGTTGCGAGTTGGAAGAGCTGCTAGAACCCATTTCCTTACAAAAATTGAACATCTTGTTCACCAAGTTTCTAAGGAAAGATATTAAATCAATCTGTATATAATGTTGTAATAAAAATATAAAAGCAGATAAATTCATTTACGTTTTTTTACTAAGTTCTGCCTACTTTTACATTGGCTCCTATATGATGCCTGCGCATAATAATTTTCCCTTAGATCGTAAGCTGGGTAAGCTGTCTAATCCACGGGATTTACCCTCCCCTAAGATGGGATGGCTCTCATCCAGCAGGTACCCCTAAGGTGGGCCACATCCCTTGAAGTGTGAACAGTATTAACATAAAATAGAATCTTTGTTGAGTACCATCGACACTTTAAAAGGCCCTATCGTAGAGGTATTTATTAGATGAGGAGATGGCGAATATGATGCACGGAAAAACGACCAGCATGCCAAAATTTACTTATGGCAATGAAGGGAATGCAGCGTACAGGAACATCACTTATTCTTCTTATTGGATATCTCATAACAGGGATACCTAGAATAGAAAAGCTGTCAATAACTTTTAGGAAAAGCTTATCCTAGTCTTCTCCTTTTTCTTTTTGAAATATGAACTCACGCACTCAATCACACAGCCCTTGAGAAGTTTCCAACTCTTGACCTTCACGAACTCTTGGGCCAATGCAAAAGCTATATATTTGTGAATAGCTACTAATAATACAAATTCTAAATAGACTTTCTTTCAGCAGCTGTGTGTAGAACTGGAAGAAAAATATATATAACGCACCAACTCATTCTCCTTCAATACCAGCTCTGTCCACCAACTCAATCTCCTTCAATACTATATTGGCTAGGAGCAAAAGTACTCATAACCTCAGTCTCAACCAGTCAACGGTGAAAACTATAGGCAAACGGTGACTATCTAAAATTAACTGGGAATATAGTCATTTTTATCATTAGTTCATGATTTAGCACCATAGTTTTCTTCATATACCAAAACACGACTACTTTGAGAGAGTTAATTTCCCTACTTGGTCGTACTAATCACATCAATCTTGACCTCATGGTGTCCTGTTTGCACCCTTCCAGTCATTACTCTTTCCAGGGAAGAAAAGGTATTCCAGTTCCACTGCACCTGACTCAAGTGGATAAGAACTAGCTTAGCCAGGACAAAAGCAATCCCCGGCAAGGAGGCCATCTCTTTCCAGTTCCCTTATCTAGAAACTACGAACACATCACCTAATGGGCCGATTGAAGATTGAATTTGCAGATATCAATTGTCGAAGATCAACATCTTATGGGTACCAAATTTTGCATCAATTGCTAATAAATATGTCTCAGATTCTAATTTAGCCGATATAGATTTGCGTGGCAAGTCTTTGATATATAAGTAGAAAGCTTTACGTGCAAGCAGCATCAATCATAAAGTAAAAAGATCTGATTTATAACTGTTATTTCTAGTAGTATCATGAGATCATAAGAGAAATGATACGCCGAAATCTTGTCTTTTTTCTGTGTCCTACTGATCTTTTTTCTTCTTCTGGCCTGTAAATCTGAAAGTAATAAAAACTCCATTGAAACATGAAAAGAATTCTTCTTCTTTGTTGCTAGCGAAATTTGAGCTCTAATCAAATGGGTGAGGTTTTAATCATCAAACAGTGAAAGAAGAGAGATCAACGAAGAAGAAAGGCACAATTTTGGTCTTTTCCAAGTTCTCATTTTTGGGGATGTTATCCTTTTTTTATTCAGCTCTTTACTTTCATTGCATTCTAAAAGCTAGCAAAGACAGCGTAACTGCTACCCCGAACTATATCAAGAGCACATGAAGCCACGACGAAAAACCATACCAAAGCGGGAACGAGATAGGTAATCCGTGATATGACTACTATTTTCTACTATCCTTTAGATTCTCCAGTTGCCATCAAAAGCACCTCCACCACTAAGTTAACGAGATCTACCATTCAAGCCTTAGTTTTAGCCACCACCTTCCCGATGGTGACCTCAGCCATCACTCCCATGGCTACTATGGCCGTCACCACCGCACATCCTTCATCACTGTTGCCACTTCCCCTAAATTGAGCCTCGTGATGGTGATGACGTGTGTCCATCTAGGTTCTGTCTGTTCATCCCTCAATGACATCTCTCATTGCCTACTCACTTCTGAAAGTCAGGAATCCAAATATTCTAGATCTACCATTTTCCTGGCTGTTGCTGAGCTTGGATTTGAACTTTATCATGATTGATTGGTAGCCCATGCAAGCCCACCGACGAAGTAGCTCTGTTCGATGTCTTTGGTAACCACGGATGGTAAAGGAGAAAGAAAAATTTTCTACAGAAAACTAGGAATCGCCTAGCCTGTAAAGATGATAGGAAGGGAAAGATCGAGAAGTGCGAAACAAAGCAAGGGAAGATAACCCATTTGTGATTGCACAGGGATTTTTTACATTTTACAAGATTTATTACTTTTTCAAAAATTAAATTTGTTTTATGTTTTAGGAGTTACACTGAGTTCACCAATAGAGTTTTCTGATGTGCTATGTTGAAAAGGTGGCAAATTAAGAACGCGTCTCAGAATATCACCCCTCCACTTTTATTTACATCTTACTATGCATTAACTGCTAAGAAATTAATAAGGGCTTCAGCTCCGTACCTGGATGTTCATAACGGTTCAATCATCAATCTTTAGCTTGTTGAATGTGTACACTTGACTATTTATGCCTTTAATCTGACTGAGGGATCTGATTTGGTTTCTAGGGTCATCTGACCAATGTTATTCTTGTATAGAAAATCATCTACGGCACACCCAGGACAATCATGGTTCGTATCTATTTAGTTTACGCCTAAAATTCTATTTGAAGATACCACGGTCCAAGGATTTAAGAGTGGGACCAAGGAGCCCGATCTGTGCACCAGGGTTGTCCATGAGGCTGCTGCCACGGATAAACTATGACTATTTCCGGTATGTAAATTCTATCCATTTCCTCAGTCACTTATCAACTGTTAAAGGTTTGAGATTTTGATTTTGAAGTCAATCTTCTGACGATGGATCGAGCTCCTATTGAAAGGTTTACCCCGTCATGCAGCCTATAGCGAGAATATATAAACCTCATTTCGAACCTGTGGTTTATGATCTATTTCCTCTTTGATTCAATCCTAGCTTCGCATTTGTCTTGGCAAGATAGTCCAGCTGTACACCAATCTGTTCAAAAGCGGCATCCCACCAAGCCTCAAGGTCAAGTCGGCTTGCTGTAGGATGTACCCCAGACACCCTCCTTGATAATTACCCCACATCATTCTCATCCTCTTAGACATTGATGTGGAAGTATCTTCATGGGACCACCATTTTCGGAGAATATATATCCTTCAGTTTGCATCTTTGTTTCTCGATTTTAGTTCTCCTAAATGATAAGTTTTGAAGGTCACATGAGCACAATTGTTAGAATATCCAAGAACAATGAAGTCAACTTTCAAGATCGTTATCTTCTCAACCTGGCAAGGCTAGAGTTTTGCTGATCTTGACAAGCTAAATAATTGTAGTTACAACTATTTAGCAAATATAATTGAAGTAATGACGTCGAGAATCACGATTAGCATTGGCAACGTTGCCGGCTGTATATCTGTCGCATATTCTGCTGCTCTCCTGCATGTTCATTCACTGAGTTAAAAAATAGTTGTGTGAAGTCTACAGGAAGCAGACATTACGTAGATGTTGGGTACTGTCCCTTTCTTTCCTTTTTTTCCAAGAGCGATGTAGGGTATTGTCTAGACACTTATTTAGGCAATAATTAACTCAACAACGAGTGTGTGTGTGTGTGTGTGTGTGTATCAGTTGACCCCGAGGGCCTCATTTGGCAAAGCTTATATAATATGGCGTATGGAATTTACACTGGACATAGGCCTTGCTAGATCATAGCTAGTGCATTAGCTGATATGTGGGTGTGGTGAAATGAAATATCTTCATTCTTGATTCCTCTAATTTTTTCCACTAGGCGTCAAAAAAGCCAAGGGGGATCATTAAGTGCGCCCGGTATTTCTACAAGTAAATTGTGTACACAAATCTTAGACTGAAAGATTTTATACAGTAGTGTGTAAGCTATGTACACAGGGATTTTTTTACGTGCAGCAAGAGTACTTGTGGGTGTGGTTGGTAGAAATTTGGCGATTCATGTTAGAATTTTCCAGTCGTCCTGGTCTTTTCGGCTGCAAGATATCAAAGATGGGCAAAAGTAGCTGAACAGGCAACCATGTGGTTACCCCCTGGTGTGGAACTAGCAATCCTCTCTCCACAGTAGCACGGTTGAAATGAAAGGGAGTTAATTCTACTGAGTCAACGGTAGCCACAAGAGTAAATTGAAGCTTTAACTAGTCACCAAAAGATCGACTAAAAAGGAGGCTTTAACTAGGGGAGAGTTTTTAAACAGTGACAACATCACAGCATGTAGCCCAGCAGTAGACACATTTTACTCGTTCAAATATATGAGTCGACGCAATCAACAGAGACATATCCACATCAAGTCCCAAATATTTAATCATTTACGCGAAAGCTCGTGGTGTCCACTAGGACCACGTTGTTGGATTCTATATTCTATGGCTTGAAAATGCAAACTGGCCCTCTGTACAAATGAGCAGCCGTGTAGAAAGACGGCAACCACGAACGAATGATCCCTCAAAGGTCTCTTTCAATCGCACATCTCCTTTTAAAATCGACCTTGGTGGCTGTTCAAAATATTCTCATAGCAAGCTGGCAATTGTCCTTAGCTTATATCTATTGCTATCACCTGCCTTAAGGCCTACTCTTGTTACCCTTTGTTTTCGTTCTTTACTCTCTCTCTCGCTCTCGTTCTGCTTTAGATGGGGAAACGTGATTGTAATCTTGTTTGTTTGAGACTTGTCTTGGGTCTATGTCTATTAGCTCAATTGGGTGTGGCACAAAAGCTTCGGCAGAATTACTACGCTGATATCTGTTCGAACGTCGAAAGCATTGTTAAACGTGTTGTCCAACAAAAATTTCAGCAGACATTCGTCACTGCCCCTGCAACTCTACGCCTTTTTTTCCATGATTGCTTTGTTGAGGTATGCATAAAATTACAATTGGTTTGGGCTATTTTGCTCTGAATTTTGAAATTTGGTTCAAATTGAAATGTGGTTCATCACATAGAATAGAGTCAAAACTTCTCTCAGGGTTGTGATGCTTCGGTTATCATTGCGTCTACTGGGAGCAATAAAGCAGAGAAGGACCATCCTGACAATTTGTCACTGGCCGGAGATGGATTTGATACAGTTATCAAGGCTAAGGCAGCCATCGATGCGAATCCAAAATGCCGCAATAAGGTTTCATGTGCCGATATCCTTGTCATAGCTACACGAGATGTTATTGCTTTGGTGATTCTTCTTCTTCTTCTTCCATATACATTAATTACTCAGACCTTCTGGGAGTGCCAAGAAAATCTAACTAGTCTAAAACATTGTTAATGGGGTTATTGATGCTAACAACCTGCAGACTGGTGGACCATCATACCCAGTTGAATTGGGAAGATTGGACGGCTTGAAATCGACTGCAGCAAGTGTTAACGGGAAGCTGCCTCAACCAAACTTCAGTCTTAACCAGCTTAATTCCTTGTTTGCAGTCCATGGCCTCACTCAGACAGATATGATAGCTCTTTCAGGTGAAATAATAAAATCAACGCATATGTTTCGCCCATATCTTGAGCAAATGATATCCGTTCTCCTTTGAATAATGCTGCAAATTGCTTTGTTAAATGCATATATCTGATTGGCTATTAATCGCCTTTCGGAAACTACAACAGCGTTAAAAAGCTAATCATATGAAATAAAGAATGCCAATTATTAAAACAAGGGGGTCTGGATGCTCCAATATCAGCAACACACGTACATGTGCAGCTAAACCTCGATAAATTAATGTTTGGTTTACATTAGTGCGATAAAGCCGATTCAAGATTTGGCCTCAAGTGAAATTAATAAACTAGATAAAGTTAGCATTCGAGGCAGCCAAAAAAAAAAAAAAAAAAGAGAGAAAAGAAAAAGGGAAATGTTTTGCAGCAAACCAGCATGAAATAATTCAAATCATGTGCTGTAGAAATTGAAAATTGTTAGAATAAAATAAATAATAGCAATTTTCTTTTCCTTCAATGTTAAAAACAAACTATAGTTGTAAGTTGAACTTCATTTAAATAATACAGATCATTGGCACCCATGTCATATTAATTGGTCGCAGGTAAAAAAAAAGAAAAATTGGTCCCAGCTTTTTTTAATTAAACAAATGCTACATTAATACAACATCATTGCTGCTTACGCTAATAATTCATCAGCTGCGGAAAATACCCAAATTGGACAAGCATTAAGCAAGTCGGCCATTTCTGTTCTAAATGTAGGCGAAAATCGGACTAGTCGGATCTCCTGTTAAGAATTGCTCGGGCTAGGCCACTACTTCAATGACAAGCAAACTATCGAACATCCGAGTGGATATTGACATAAATCTGTGTCGTTTTGCAGCGGCACACACCCTAGGATTCTCTCACTGCAGCAAGTTTTCCAACCGTATATACAATTTCAGCCGAAGAACCCCAGTGGACCCCACACTGAACATGAACTACGCGTCTCAATTACAATCGATGTGCCCGCGAGATGTGGACCCCAGGGTAGCTATCAACATGGACCCCACTACTCCAAGGACATTTGATAACGTTTACTTCAAGAACCTCCAACAAGGGAAAGGCCTCTTCACCTCAGACCAAGTACTCTTCACTGACACTCGGTCCAGGCCTACCGTCAATGCATGGGCCCAAAACTCCGCGGCATTTAACCAAGCTTTCATCAAAGCCATGACTAAACTCGGCCGAGTTGGGGTCAAGACCGGCTCTCAAGGAAACATCCGACGTGATTGCGGCGCTTTTAATTGAAGTACACAAAGGTTTTAGTTTCTTTTCATAATCAACGAGGGGTTTATTCCAATCACAAATCCTAGCTTTCTGATTGAACCAAACCTTGTTTCCGTTGCTTAAACTGCTCATGTTGCTGGCCTTCAAATAATTCAAGTGCATGTGGGGCATCCTTCAAATAATTCAGGGGACGGTATGCCCCACATGTTGGTTTCCCACCATAATCACCTTATTACTTTTGTTTCCTGAATAATTTAGCCAAATTTTGCAAGATTCTTTCTTTTTTACTGCATAAGCTCCACTTTTGCTTTTCTAGTCCTTTCTTTTGTCATGTTTATAGAGAAATAGAATCAACGGGTAATATTGGTTTTCTATGATTTGATTGGTGAGTATAACTTAGTAAAAATGTACTGATTTATACATTTTTTGAACATGACTTGCATGGGTGATATATAACTTGGTTTATCCATTTAAACCACTCGACAAATGTAGACAAGGTCACGAGTTATCACCCATCTTACTACCGAAGGCACATGTTATGAGAGTTGTTGAAACACTTGATCCTTTCTAAAATAGTATATCGTACTCATGGATCCATTGCACCAAATGGCGAAACCTGCTGCACTAAATGGCATGCCCCAGTGCACTTTTATTCAATCTTAAAATAGTGTCTTATCAGCGTCCTGCTAGCATGCAGGTCTTTTTCTTATAAATACATTATTTTTCTTCATTTTGATGCTACTTAAGTATATATTTATTGCTAGATTTCTGCACTTGCTCAGCTAGTAAAGTCTCATGCTATTGATGGAAGGAAAACACACATTCTCCTAAATCTATCTGTCCTTAATAAGATGAGGGTGTTGGCCTAGAACTCATGCTATCATCAACGGGAGAGGCACCTCTTTTTAATATGCCTTTGGCTATTAGATTTTTTCACTTTAATTATTATCTTTAGGACTTAGGAAGAAAAAAGAGAGAGAAAAGGATAATTCATTTGAATGATTTTGGAATTGGTAAGGAGCTTCTTCCTTTAGGAGAAAGCCCTCAAAAACTAGGCGGACACCTCTATATGTGGAGAATTCACAATATATTCCATCATTAGAATTTTGACTTTTTTGTGATGGAAGACCAATAATGAACACAAATCTATCATTGTTTTTGTACATTATTGGTAGATTTAGTGATAAAATTTTGTATCTATCACTAAAACTTGTGAAAATGAAAATCTTAAATTCAATGGGGGACAATCTATCACTAGCCCTGTCGCTAATTATTCAATGTCATTGTTTTGCACTGATTTACCGCAAAGAATTCTTAAAATGGAAGTAAAGATTACACCAAATAATTGTGTTTTTCTATCCTATCACTAATTTATTTAGACATTTAACACCAGTAATAGCAACGAAATAGTCCATCACTAATTTACCTAAAATTTAATCCGTTATAAATTTGTCTAAAATTCTACTAGAATAGTTCACATTCTTCGCACTACTCAATTAGAGAAAGGGATAAGTTAGAAAGAGAGGTAGGTAGTTAAAAACCTACAATTAGTGAAAATAAAATTATAAAAGCTAATCTTTTGGGGAGGTCCTTTCCTCCCCTAATCAATAAAATCCCCTTCCTTTTCACTATAAAAAAGGAAAAATCTAAAAAAAAAAAATTCTTTTTAACTTTTATACCCCAAATTTGCAATTTAATGAATAATCCATATTCATGAAAAATTAATAGATGCACCTATAACCCAAACAAAACTTGCTGTCTGGGTATTTGCGTAAGTGGCATCCAATGTGGCTTTTGTGGATCCATTTGGCATATCAATCAAGAAATAGTCATTGATTTAGGAGTTCATAAAGTTATTTTTTGTTTGAAAGAATATAATTTTTTGCCCAAAAAACCCTACATACTAAACTAGATCTCCAAATTGCACTTGGCTTCATGGAAATAAAGATAAAGTCTTCTTCTTTTGAAGAAATTCCCAAATCCTCCACTCTATTGAGTCTGTGGCATTGTGATTTCAAGTTATTTGGGGTTTTGTATAATCTGTTCCTACATATGATTTGTGTAATACCCAAATCAATTAGGTTATTTGGTGATTTGGATTTGGGTAAAATATTTTGATAATTTGGTTATTTGAGTATATTGTTTTTGGTGTTTTGGGTTTGGATATCAGTTTAGTTTTGGGTAAAAAATAATCAAATGATTTTCTACTCAAATTCATTTAGGGAAATAGATGGGAAAGCTTCTTTTTTTTTTTTTTTTTTTGTTCTTGTTACAGTCTTGTTTGAATTTAGTTATTGGTTATTTAGGAATTCCAATGTATTAGAGGCTATGATTTCAACTATTTTATAGTCAATTGTTTGATTTTGTTTGTTCCTTATATAATCAGTGAATTGTAATCCAACCTTTGATTTGTTTCTTAACCTTATTATGGCTATAAACTTTGTAGGTTGGTGAATGCACCTAGCTCCTACAATGTTGTGACCCAATGGATGTAAATTTGATGGTGTGCACCAATGGGACTGTAAAAAGATCCAAGATAAAGTTCTATAAATGTTCCAATAGAGAGACTAAGAATGGGTGTGGCTTCCTTAAATGGGTGGGTGAAAGGGATGATATGATTAAAGTTAGTGGAGTAGGTAATGTTGTGGTAAATGATGGAGTTGGAGAAACTAATGTTAGAGATGAATTTGTTGGGCAGTTGATCAATAGTTTTGTCCCTATTCTAGTTGTTGTGTGAGTAGTCCCCTTGGTGCTATGTATGTTCCTTGTACTCTTGTAATAAGAATAAAAGTATGTAAGAAGAGGCTAGATGGAATAGTTGTTGGTTGTTGGTTGTAATTCCCATGGTTTGATGAGATCAAAGTAAGCTAAGTTTTTGTAGACTCTTATTGATTGTAATTATTTGATCCCAATATGGACTAAGTTCCATTTTAATTAATAAAATAAAAACTATAAGTACTAGTGCTGTAGTCTCCATACTATGCTTAACATGAGTTTTGCTTAAATGAAAATTTTTGAATTATCAATCAATGTAAGTAGAGAAATTTTTGTAAAATGATAGTAACTTATTAGACTTTACCCTTCTTAGACTTGTACACAGTTAGTTGGTTCAACTAGGCCCACACTACTCACAAATAAGAATCTTTGAAAGTTACAACACTTCTTCTAGACAATGATAGTCAAAGTAGTTGCAAAAAGTTGAACAATTCAAATTGAATAACTAAGGTTTGATATGGGAACAAGCAGTGCCATGAAGTGGAAGATATTGAAAGTCTTCTGAATTGAACTTCTACTACTTGCTTTGGTTTTGTAGTGCTGGAATTGATCATCTGACTTAACATGAGGCATTCTTATCATGTGAGAAATGAATAACTGACTTTTCAACATCAAAAGTTTGAGAGTCTTATGATTTGAACTTCTACTGCTTCCTTTTTTTTATGACTAATTTTGGAACTGAGATTCAAAAAACAGCATTGCACTTAGTTTCATATGCCGGTAACCATCATTTTCATTTGACACATAACACCTACAAACAACTTTTGAATGGATTCTAAACACATTCACATTAAAGAATAGCATTACAATCATTTTTGTATAGATGTAGATGTCATTTTCATTCTCATTAAACACTTGTAAACACTTCACCAGTTCCATACACCTAAAAACACCTTTTGAACACACTACAAACACATTCTACTTTAGAAAAACACCATTATATTTAGTTCAATACACTTGTATTGAATCAAGTTCATAGCTAAACACAACATCAAACTCTATAACACCTAAATCCAAAATGGACTGAGGTCACACAAGTCCTCTAATGCTTCATTGAGGATTGCCACTATGATTGGCCTGGCTCTCTTGGGTTGGTATTGGCTAGCTAGGATTAAATATTCTTAATGTTGCTTGGCTAGAATTAAATATTCTTCTCCCTAGGCCTCGACCACCCATCTTTACTAACATGAATGAAGATATATCCAAGTTTGGTTAGATTTTGTGGGATTAAATAAAACTTATTAAGTGGATGCCAACAACATCAAGAATAAAGATATATCAAATGTGAGAATGATATTTCTGTTACTAGATAAATTTGGCTACCATTCTGCATGGGATGTAAATACTTCATACTCATTTGACACGTGTTTGACACCCCAGCTAGCACTAGTTTTCCTTCTACCCCTAGAAAGCTTATACTTGGCCCAACACCTACTGTGGCATTACTTAAATGCTAACTTGCCTAGTCCTCTTCACATCTACCTCTCATGGGTAGCCTACCCTAGTCTTACTTGCTTTGGGATGACTTACACCTTTGATAAGAAAGTTTGATAAGTGGGATGATGTGAAAGTGAAAGTTTATTAGTATCAATTTGCTTATTATATTATTATCTATCTGTGTGGTATTTTCTACAAGTGCAGGAGCTATTGTAGTATAGTAGGTGCAAGTATAGGTCAATCCCATGGGGACTCAACTTAAAAAATGCAAGTTTAAATAAAATATAATTATTAAAATTAATAAAAATTAAAGCAAGTAAATAATAATGCACTAAAAAAACTTCAATTTATTCCTCAATTAAAAATACACAATTCTTAATCTGATTGACAATGAATTTAAACAAAAAATGATCTAAAATTCACAGTCCTAGCCTGATCTCTGTGTCACATAGCAAATTTCTCCTTATCTAATCACATCCAAGTAGATTAACACATGCAATCAATCCTTGATATCCTTGATCACTGAATCAATGGTTGGATAATGTAAATTTTCTAAAAAAGTGACGATCTAGACCAATGGATGAAACTATGAATCAGGTGGCTACATTTGACTATATGGATTTAAGACACGAGATCAAAGCTTATGGGTCATTTAGAATTTGAATTAAAATGAAAATCTAATGGTAGCCTTGAAATTTGAAAAAAGATGAAACTTAAATTAGAGTTGCCCGTTGATTGAAACTAAATCATTGATTCAATTATGTTAAAATCAAATAGGGACCAAATCTGCAAAGTTCAGGGGGTTCAATGACAAAAGGAAAAACAAGGACAGAGAAGAAATTATAAAAGGAGGACTATGGGTAGTTCTAGAAATTTTTCTGAAAGTTTTTTCTTTCAACTGAAAAGAGGATAACATAGGGAGCTATTTCAACTAGTTCCTTGTGGCTGTTTAAAGTTGATTGAAGACAATGGAAGAAAGACTGGAATGGGGAAAACCAAAGTGGGTTTTCCCTATGACAATGGAAGGTAGCAAACTATGAAGAACTAGATGGGGAAAGTTGATTGAAACAAAGGGAAAAGCAATGAATAGATAGGGGATAAACAAAGAAAGTCAGGGATTAAAATGGTAATGGAAAGTAAGGGAAAACCAACAATGAAAAGGGATGAAAAAGATAGTGGAAAAACTAAGATGGAAGTGAAAGAAGAGGAGGAAGATGACAATGATAAAGAAGGGAGTGAGAATGGTGGTGGGAATATGTAATATTCCTAATTTTTAAAATCCCCAGTTGAGTGAACTTTAGAAAATGTTAAATTGGGATGAAAAGAATATATGAAATATTTTATATTTGGAATTTTATAAGTAAGAAACTTGATACACATTTAATCTAGCATTGAGACCTCCATAATTGGATTGTACTCAGAATGACGATTCAAATGGCACTAAGTTTGTTGAAATAAGAGTTTAGATGGAGGAGACATGAAGATTGGAATATGAGGGGCATTTTGGTAAAAATAAGATAGAAAAAATGAAAGACTTAAACTAGAGGGGGCCTTATTTGATACGGGCACCCCTCCCACTTAAGGAAATGACGAACAGACCAAATGGTCTATTCTTAGCCCAATAGAGAGAAGGGGAAAGTGTGAAGAGAAGGAGAAGAGAAAAGAGGAGGAAGGAGAAGAAGAGGGGAGATAGAAGAGGAGGATATGACCAATCCTCCACCTTCCATTGGCTTCATCAACGATGGGAGGAGGAGATCGACAGTGGAGAAAACACATCGGTTACTAGAAAAGATAGAGTGAACTGCGATAGTGATGGATGATCGGAGCCATTCACCATCTTTCCCTAGCCATTACGAGCAAAACCCCTGTGGTTGCTGGTTACTTAGACAAGCATTAGAGGGGAAAGGCGGGGGGGGTTGGGAATAATTGCAAGCCCTTGATTTGCCAGCGATGAAAAATCAATGACAAATCTCCTTCTCCGGTAACGATTGGAGGTTGAAAACACACCATAAAGTTAAGATCAACACAACCCTATTCTTGATTTGGATTTTTAGCTAGATTGGTACTATTTTTATCATAGATTTAGGCTTTTGAGATGATCTAACCATTCAATTGTTAATCTAAGCTTAGTAATACGTCAATCTATATTAGATATAAGTTGAATATGATTGATATTGTTGATTTAGGTTGAAACCAATCGAACATTCTCAGTTGTTCGATCTGTCACTATTCAAACAATGACTTCTTGATGTCTGATCAATGATCAAACACCACAAATGAATCCTAGGACCCTAAATTAGCCAGGATATGACTAGAATTGTGGAATTTGGATAAAAATCTATCGAGAAACCTTGATCATCAAATCAGATAGAGATGGAAGAGGAACTTGACGACTTCTAATCGACTATCAAATGCCACCATCATGTTCCTTAAACCTCAATTAGTGAATATACTTTGAAAACATATGGTTAGAGTACAAACCATAGAAATGGATGGATAAATTGATGGTTTTGATTAGGGATAAGTAGATTTCCTTGTAATGGTGAACATATGCATTGACATTGACAATAAATCTAAAATTTGGCTTGGTTAGGTGATCGACAAGTTATCTAAGCGAAGATATAGAAAACTCATGAAGCATGATAAGGGAGGTAGGTAGTTTTAACATTGGTCTATTTTGTAAAATATGAAAACCATTGATGAATTACTCTATCATGTTTCAAAATACTTAATGAGTTAGAATTCTAATACTTTTAATTTATGCAGTTGCATATTTGTACTTCATGCAACTTATTGGTTTGACATGCCATGATGTTTTACTATCATATTGTGAACTTATGCATGAAAATATATTTAAAACTACATGGACTTCATGAATTAAGAAATAACGAGGAATGCATAGTCCTCAAACTAAACCCATGGAGAGGGTTGCTTTTATGTGGCTATATTATATCATGAGATTTAAATTGCATGATTTCAACAATATATGGATTTTTGTAGTTTTTATTGGTTATATCGGCATGTGCGGATGCCTAGTATTATTATCTTATGACGGACATATTAGGGTTGGTGGACACTGTGCAAGGAAGATTGAGGACTGATCATCCTTCTTCTTCTAAAATTGTATATTGTGGTGGATACCTAGCTGAGGGGCTGAATTGAAGCTCATGTCATCATGGATAGGTCATGACTTGTGTACCATGTTTTCCATGATCATGGTGCAGGGGAGTTTGTTTGCTTGGTATCAGTGTGATAGCCACAGACTTAATTGGTTCTTGTCTGTCACACAAAGGCCCCATTATTTTCAGGTTCATATGTATATTGCATGATAGTGTAGGTGCAGGGCACCTTGGTATTTCAGGTCTATAATGAGTATTCATGACCAATGACAAGTGGCTAGATTTAGAGTGTTTCTACACTCATGAGAGCTCAAGGAAGTTTTGATGGTTATGTGTGTGTGTGTGTGTTTAAATGCTTTTAGTCTATTGGTTTTGACGATGGTTCACTATTCATTTTGAATGGGTATATCACAAGACAATGCATACCATGAGTTGTGATCTTTCTCATTTTATGAAATGCCTTGTATAGGTTAATATTGAAAAGTGATGATTGAATTGGTTTGGCATGGCAGTGATTTGTAAATCATGATTGAGATTTTAGAGTTCATTATATTACTCATTTTGTATCATATTCTATCAATCTGCATAACATGTGATGGTGCATTCCTTTTTTATTTAAAACTGCATAAACTCATGTTTACAATGATGAAACTACCTACACAAGTGCACACTTGCTGAGACATTGCAAATTATCTACAATGTCTTAGGTCTGAAGAAATAGAATAGGGAAAAGGGAGTTGAAGATAGTGACAGAGATCTAAAGAGAAGAATATGACAGGTATAATAATTAGGTTCGCAATATAGTTACTATTTGATAAACTAATGTGATGTGTACTTAATATGATTTTGCTTTATTTACACATGGGTATGTAAATGGAGTTATGGAGATATGGTTGTGACTAGAATGGTCTTGGGGATGTTGTTTTTAGTCTAACCTTTTGGTGTTACAAAAGTGTTTCTTTAAATTTAAATGGACACATGTGTGGTTGTATTTTAGAGGGAGACGGAGTCTCTGTTATATGTTTTAAGTATGTATTGTGTTTATCAGGTTGTCACATTGCAGGTGTTAAATGCATAGTGTCCAAAATATCGGAGAGACTCTATTGGATTTTTGGTAGGAATGTGATATTCAATCCTCTAAAAATGCTTGTGTTTTTGAAAGAAAAAAAAATGACACAGGATTTTTAAGATCTTCTCATTAAACTTGTTTTTCACTGTTTGGTTTCTAAATAGTTTTTCAAACTCAAGGCCCCATAATTGTAAAATATTTTATGAAAAAGTGTTGTAAAAACTTGGGATGTCACAGTTGGTATTAGAGCTATTTTCCTTCGTGGTGTGGGCTAGCAACTTGTTGTCCATGAGGATGCTAGTTCCCTAAGGAGGGAAGAGGGGGCCTTGTGACCCTAAGCCTGACTGGTCCAAGGTGGACTCTTAGGGGGGTGTATGCTTAGGTAACCCTAAGAGTTAGTCCCACATCAACTGAGGAGTGGGAGCGTACTAGTCATAAGAGTTCTGAGTAACTCTCTTAGAGCTCAGTTACTCATTGCACAGCTAGTTCTACATGTCCAAAAGTCGTATATAGCCAATCAAGTGAGAATGAGTAGTCCAAATATGAGTTATATGAATAACTTGAATTTGGTTAATGTAAAGACAGATATAACTTGTGAGCATTGGCAAGTTCCAAGAAGATAATAGATTTTTAGTTCTAATATGAATAAGAGTACTACTCTTATGAAATTAGTATAGTTCTCAGAGTAAGGAATGATAGTATAAGAGTATAAAATTAGTGTATTTAAACAAAAAATTTGTCAGAGATAGATTTATTTGCATGGGGCGACCTCCTGAGGATCCAAGTTTAAATTTTACGATGTGTATGAACCTTTGAGGATTTTGATAACTATTCCACAATAAAATTTTGATTATAATTAAGAGAGATCAGAACATAGCCATAATGGAAGAGAACATGAGAAAATTAAGAGGATTACAACATTAATCTATATATGTTGTGGATATATTCAATGGATAAATTTCAATATTAGAAAAATCAGTGGCAATTGATCAACTTATGTAAATGAATTATTGATCGAAGGAATGAAAACATGTTATTGATTATATATATAGAAATATTGGCAGCTAGTTATCAGTGAGAATTAAATGCTTATTTAATGATTCTTGAGAATAATTATTAAATAGTAATGATCATGTGATGAATCAACTAGGAAGAAAGACATTTGAAGTGAATGGAGTAAGATGGAATTGATTATAATTGATTTACATTCAACATTGATAGTGATGATATTGTGGTTTCCAATAACTAAGGAAGGTTATTATGAAAGATCAGTGTCATTGGATGGAAATGGATAGAGTTGCAATTGGTTTTGATTGATATGACCATGAAACAATTCATTAGTTAAAGAAAATGAAATGGTGGAAGTGAGAACATAGAAAGTGTAATTATGAGCATGCTAATGATGGTCATCTGAGATGATGTGTTCCTCTATTGTTGAGACATTTTTCTAGAAGGCTTTTGGGAAGGCCGGTAATGATCCACATCTTTGCCTAATGAGTAACTGGTGACACAAAGAAAGAGTTGACTACTTTAAAGCATAAAGATCAAATAGGTTAATAGTATTTGAATTGTTTTACAGCTGACGAGGTATGTTACTTGCAAGGGCAAGCACTTGGACAATTATGTCTTAGAGTTGATAGACCACTACAATAGCGACAATAGTATAAGTAGTAGCCATTATAGTGATAATTCTTTAGATGCTTTGACTGTAGTAAGTTAGTGCATTTCTCTAAAGATTGTCCTAGATGATAGCGAGTTAGACAGACTGACATTGGAAGAAGGGCAAAGATGAGCCCACATTAGAAGTGATGAGTTTCTACTATTACTTTAAGGTAAGCATGGGCCTCAAACTAGATGGTGGACAGTATTTTTCTGATTGTTGGTAAGCATGTTGTAATCCTCCTTGATCTAGGATTCAATCATTCTTTCATTTTATGTGTTGGCATCCTGCCTGGATGTGTTATCCTTTTAGTTAGATATTATGACTTCAATGGGAGAGTTATTGGAGGCTAATGAGTACTTTTAGGAGGTACTTGTGAAACTAGTAAGAGAGAGATGATGAATGATGTTCTCATCCTACTTAGTATAGTGGACTATGATGTCATCTTTGGGATGGATTAGTTGATCCTAGCTTGAATGTAATACAATACTTTTTCAGAGGGTACCAAGTTTTCCTTGTTTGTGTGACAATGGAGGACTATTAGCAACCACAAATTTAGCACAAGGATGACGTGCAAGAGTTCGCAGTGTTGTCTAAGGAGTTTTCATGATATTGCTACAAGAGAATGATTTTGATGTGGATTTGGCATCAGGTATAGCATTATTTGCCTATAATGCCATATGGGATGGCCCCAACTAAGCTAGCAAAGCTCCATCTATATGAGCTTTTAATAAGTATTTTAATAGGCCTAGTTGGTCTTCATAAAATGCATTAATCTTCTTCATAAGAAGAGAGACAGATCTTTGTTATTATGCACAGATTGTCATCTTTTTTATAGTATTGCAGTGGCACAAAAAAAATAAAATAAAAATCTATTGTGTATTGAGGATCCACTTGGTCAACACTAGGTGATGCATGATATTTTTGGATATTGAATTGAGGCCTGGTTATCGTCAACCAAGGATTGTGAGCTAGATGTCTTTAAGATGATTTTTAGGACTCGTTATGATTGCTATGAGTCCTGGATGGTATCAATTGATGGAACCAATACACTAACAAAATGTACGGATTTGATATTTTGAATCTTCAAATGTTATTTGGATGAGCCATGGTTGTGTAAATAGATAGTATTCTCATATACTTCATGAAGAAAGAGGAGCACAAGGAATTCTTATGCATAAATTCAGAATGTTTAAGGAGTCATCATTTGTTGCAAACATCTATATTATGAGTTATGGTCAAAGGAAGTGAATTTCCTTTACAACAATACCTTGAATGATAGAGAGGTAGTTTATTGAGACTGTGATGGGCTGAGATTAGCCAAATTGGTGATTAAGGTTCATAGTTTCCTTAATCTTATGAATTGCTATCACCGAGTAATTAAGTTCATTAGGATAGCAATGATAAAGATGCAGTCTTCTTTTATATTACATATATAAGTTTGATTTTTCACAAATGATGGTATGATAGTGATGTATAATATTATATGAGATTATTCTCTTACATGCTATAATTCAATTTACAATCTATACTTGTGAGTAGCCGATGAGGGTGGCCTAAGAGGGCAATGGATAAGGGTGAGTGTGAAAGGCACTGGTAAGCTTCTAGGTGCTTACATTATAATCATGTTACGGATTGGTTTTGATTAGCATCGAGTGCCTGTTGGTGAGCTGATATACTCTGGTTTTGATTGGCATGTGATTGCCTATGGGTGAGCTATATGCTTTGGTTTTAAATTGGTAGATGGTTGATTATGAGTGAACTAAAGTGCTATATGATAGTTTCAACATAGATTTGCCTACTGGTGAGTTGAGATGCATTGATTTTATTGACATGATGATTTTATCGGTACTAATTTGTACACAAATAATTAACTCCTAAATAAGAGTTTGGTTTCTGACATGTTCCAATTAAATTATGAGTTGTTTGATCTAAAATGGTTGGAGATTAACGATTTATATGCGAATAGGTATATCAAGAGATGACATGATGTGAAATTGTTTGTTTATCAATGCTGATTCTGGAATTATTGATACAATTAGGTATCTTGTGATATGGAGATACTTTTAGAAATGTGTAAAGAATAACATTGAAAGAATTCTAAAGATGAAATTCCAATAAGGAGGAAAGAATGTAACATTCCTAATTTTTAAAATCCCAAATTGAGTGAACTTTGGAAAATGTTAAATTGGGATGAAAGGAATATATTAAATTTTCTATATTTAGAGTTTTATAAGTGAAAAACTTGATAGACATCTAATCTAGTATTGAGACCTCCATAATTGGATTATATTCAAAACGATAATTCAAACGACACTAAGTTTACTAAAATTGAAGTTCAGATAGAGGAGATATGAAGATTTGACTATGAGGGGCATTTAGATAAAAATAAGATGGACAAAAAAAAATGAAAGACTTAAAATAGAGGGGGACATATTTGATATGGGCACCCCTCCCACTTAAGGAAATGATGAATAGACCAAATGGTCTGTTCTCAAGCTGACAAAGAGAAGGGGAAAGCGTGAAGAGAAGGGGAAGAGAAAAGAGGGGGAAGGAGAAGAGAGAGTGGGGGAGAAGAAGAGGAGGATGCGATGAAGCCTCCACCTTCCATTTGCTTCATCGACGGTGGAGAAAACACACCGGTCACCAAAAAAGACAGAGTGAACGGTAGCACTAATCGATGATTGGAGCCATTCACCATCTTCCCTTAGCCACCATGAGCAAAACCCTTGTGGTTGCTCATTAATCAGACAAGAATTAGCAGGGAAAAAAGTGGCAAGCCCTTGATTTCCTAGCAATGAAAAACCAACGGCAAATCTCCTTCTCTAGCTATGATTGGAGGTTGGAAACGCACCTTAAGGGTAAGATCAACACAACCCTATTCTTGATTTGGAATTTTAGCTAGATCAATACTATTTCATGATAGATCTAGGGTTTTTAGATGATCTAATTGTTCAATTGTTAATCTAATCTTAGTAATAGGTAAATCGATGTCAGATATAAGTCCGGATCTAACCAAGATTGTTGATCTAGGCCGATACTGATTAGACAATCTCAACCGTTTAATCTATCACTATTCAAATAGTGACTTCTTGATGTTTGATCGATGATCAGACACCACGGATGAATCATAGGACCCTAAATTAGCTTGGATATGACTAGAATTGTGGAATTTGGATAAAAAATCTATCAAGAAACCTTGATCGTCCTATTAGATAGGGATGGAAGAAGAACTTAGCAATCTCTGATCGATTATTAGATGCCACCATCATGTTCCTTAACCCTCAATCAGTGAATATACTTTGAAAACATGTGGTTAGAGTACAAACCATAGAAATGGATAGATAAATTGACGATTTTGATTAGGGATAAGTAGATTTCCTTTTATTGGTGAACATATGAATTGACATTGATAATAAATCTAAAATTTAACTTGCTCAATATTGAAGGGGGGACATAACAAGCTTATGAAGCACAATAAGGGAGGTAGGCAGTTTTAACATCGGCCTGTTTTGTGAAATATGAAAACCATTAGTGAACTACTCTATCATGTTTCAAAATACTTAATGATTTGGAATTCTAATACTTTTAATTTATGCAGTTGCATATTTGTATTTCATGCAACTTATTGGTTTGACATGCCATGAAGTTTTACTATTAGATTATAAACTTATGCATGAAAATATATTTAAAACTACATGGACTTCATGAATTACGAAATAAAGAGGAATGTAGAATCCTCAAATTAAACCAATTGTGATGGTTGCTTTTACATGGCTATATTGTATCATGACATTTAAATTGCATGATTTCAACAATACATGGATTTTTATGGTTTTTATTGGTTATATCAACATGTGATGATGCCTAATATTATTATGTTATGATGGACATATTAGGGCCAATGGATGTTGTGGTAATAAGATTGAGGACTGATCATCCTCCCTCTTCTAAAATTGTATCTGTGTGGTGGATACCTCATCGGAGGGTTCGAATTCAAGCTCATGTCATCATGGACTTCATGGCTTGTGTACCATGTTTTCAATGATCACAGTGCAGGGGACTCTATTTGCTTGGTATCAACGTGATAGCCATAGACTTGATTGGTTCTTGTCTGTCCCACATAGGGTCCATTATTTTCATGTTCATATGTGTATTGGGTGATAGTGTAGGTGCGAGGCACCTTGGTATTTTAGGTCTATAATGAGTACTCAGGATCAACAGTAGGTGGCCGAATTTAGAGTGTTTCTACATTAGTGAGATCTCAGGGAAGTTTTGATGGTTATATGTGTGTGTGTTTATTGAGATAAGTTGACTATATTGAAGCATTGCATTATATGAATGCTTTTCGTTTATTGGTTTTGATGATGGTTCACTATTTATTTTGAATTACTATATTACAAGATAATGTATATCGTGAGTTGTGATCTTTCTCATTTTGTAAAATGCCTTGTAAAGGTTATTATTGAAAACTAATGATTGAATTGGTTTGGCATGGTAGTGATTTGTAAATCATGATTGCGATTTGAGAGTTCATATATTACTCATTTTGTATCATATTCTATCAAATTGCATAACATGTGATGGTGTGTTCCTTTTTGGATTTAAAACTGCATAAACTCATGTTTATGATGATGAAACTACCTACACAAGCACAAGCTTGCTGAGACATTGTAAACTATTTACAATGTTTTAAGTCTAAAGAAATAGAATAGGGAAAAGGGAGCTGAAGATAGTAACAAAGATCCAAAGAGAAGAACATGACAGGTATAATAATCAGGTTTGCAATATAGTTACTATTTGATAAATTAATGTGATGTGTACTTAATATGACTTTGCTTTATTTACACATGGGTATGTAAATGGAGTTATGGAGATGTGGCTATGATTGGAGTGGTCTTGGGAATGTTGTTTCTAGTCCTTGCCTTTTGGCGTTACAAAAATGTGTCTTTAAATTTATATGGACATGTGTGTGGATGTATTTTCGAGGGAGACAGAGTCTTCGCTATTTATTTTATGTATGTATTATGTTTATTACATTGTTGCATTGCATGTGTTAAATGCACATGGTCCAAAATATAGGGGAGTCTCTACTGAATTTTTGGTAGGAATGTGATATTCATTGCTCTGAAAATCCTTGTGTTTTTGAAAAAAAAAAAAAATGACACTCAGGATTTTTAAGGTCTTCTAATTAAACTTGTTATCTGCTGTTTGGTTTCTAAATAGTTTTTCAAACTTGGGGCCCCACAATTGTAAAATATTTTATAAAAAAGTGTTGTAAAAACCTATCATAGAAGAAGAGGAGGAAGAAGAAAATAAATAGGGGCAATGACTGGAAAACATGGTAACTCAAAAGACTAGAAATCAAGGGAAAACATGGTAAAATAGAGGAAAACAAAATTGAACAGGGGAGAACAATGACTATTGAAAAGAAAAGAAAATTTTGATTATTGAAGGAAAGAAAAAAACAATGGTTGTAGCAGAGGGAAGAACATGGTGGAAGAAAACAAGGGAATGGGAACAATTGGAAATAGAAAGAGCTAAATTGATAAAACATAGGTAAAAACTAACGATAAAACAAGGAGAGAATGACGGTGAACAAGAGGAGGAACTGATGGTGAACCAGAGGATGAACTGGACTTCAGTTTCCTTCATTTAGTTCTTTCTTTTATGGGCTTTTCTACTTTGGTTCCCCCTTCTCCCTCTTTCTCAGTATGGCTCTTCTTGTCCCTTGTCTTAGGGTTTTCTCTTCATTCTTTCTTTTTTGTTCTTCTTCCATCCTTCTTGTCAGCTACTGTGATTCATTTCCCAAAATTGATTCCCTATTTAGGAAAATGTTTCCTAATTGTCTTCAACTCATCTGGTCTCATGAGAGGTAGCTTCTTATTGATCCTTTCTTGCATTATAGGGCCCATGTAGTCTTTTGAATCATGAGGATGATCTAGTACCTATTAACTCGATCTGATTCATCCAAGCCCATTTTGATTGATCTATAACACATAAAATCTAATTAGAATCATGCTAACAATAATGTATTCACCTGATCAGCTTTGATGATCATCTAGCCATTAAATTTTACCAAACAATGGTTAGATGATCAATTAGGGCTATAATTAATATTTTAATCTAATTGTACAAAAATAATTTTTTAAATATTCTATCCTGATGCTAATTTAAGGGTTTTTAGCTAAAATTGAACACTTAACACACTCCAACCAACATTTTGCTAGTCTGGAGCAAACATGTAAAAAATCCATTGCCACTTTTATACGTACTCACAAATTTTCAAAAATAATTTTCTATCCAATTACCACATTTGTCCCTGAAAATTATCTTCAATAAATCTATCAACTTTAGCATACTAATAAAATTGAATAAAACATTTAAAACCTTACTCATGTGCTAAATCCATTCTAATTGAGCTTAGATCCTAAATGTGTGTATAGTCCATATGTACAATAATCTTTCTCTATGTAGACTATATATTTTGAACTGCATTTGAAATAAGTTTTTAGCTCAATTCTTACCAATGACATACACTCAAATATAAAAACTCTTAGACAAAGAGGTTCGAATCATATATCTCTTTTAAGTATGTGAGCAAAGTTAATAAAAGCAAATTTATCGTACATATAGTTATAAAAGAACATAAGTTACTAAGCAATTTAGATTGATCCCTTTAGAAAATATGTATTACCTTTGAACATTTAGGCATATTACACTTTAAATCCTATCCATTTAAATCCTCATATAGACTATATTCATCTTAGAAGCAAAAGGTCTTATATTAACAAGAAACATTGGCTTGGGTCAAGGTACAAAAGAAAGGGATATAAAGGGTTTAATATCTTCAAAATAAGTAGATGTCTTTTAACAAGTTAACAAATCTTTTATTTACTTTGCACCAAAGTGAATATTCCTTCATTTTTCTACATTCTTCATTTTTTCTTATTCCTCTTTTTTTTAACGCTTGTTTTTTTCCTGGTATTGTAATTTAAAAATATTTCTTCCATCTTCTCTCACTTATTTTAGAAGAATGGTAGAGGAAAGAAAAGGTTAAAACAAGGTTCGAAATGGCTAATTAGTGGTAAAAGTATTTGTAGGTAGGTTTCATGTCTCTAGGTTTATAATAAAGATGGACAAGATCATTTCCTAGGTTTCATATAATCTATCAAATTCAATGAACTTTCAGAATTTTAAAGGTAATACTCTAATAATTTAGGTAATTGGCCAAATTCAAGAGTTGGTAGGATCAAATTTAATTTAAGTCCGCTGAAGAAAAATTTAGAAACATTTATAACCCCTTAAAAGAATTAAATGACTCTAAAACTCAGGTTATAGGTCTCCATTGAATTTCTTCAAGATCTCTAAGTTATAATTACTTATCAATTTAGACTATGTATATGCAACTGTGTAAACAATTGGTCTGAGTTTTACTTCCATGAGATACTTTAAAAAATTTGTAAAATAATGAATTAATCATGTACAATTTTATTAATAAGCTAAAGTTAGTTAGACTATGCTTTAAAAAATCCAGTTCTCATCATAGTGTAGGAACTAAATTAAAATCTAACAATTTTTTTTTAAAAAAATAATTTTTTAACAAATATAATTAGGAAAATTAATTAAAAATAATTTTTGTAGAATCTTACACCTCCCAACCTAAGTGAAATGTTGTCCTCAATGTTTAAAAAATAGGATGGTGAGAGTGCATTGAGAAATGAAGAAATAAGAGATGTACAAAAGGAAAGTAAAAATAATGGTACATAATTATTATAAATGGAAAATTTTCAAATGAAAAAGATTATAAAGTTTGAAAATTTCATAGATTCCATACGAAATGGGCCAGATAAGTCTCTAAAAAGGAAGGATGAGAAAATTTATCTTGTAATTTTGAAAGTTTCATTTTATCACAAGGCAAGTATCAAATATCTTTAGACTACTTCTCATAATTAGAGACAACTGTTGGAACTAGATGCATCCTTTATGAAAATAGAACATGGATGTTATGTGGTTTAATAGGTGGGATGTTTTACATGCCAACAAATTTATCTTTGTTCTTAAGAAGTTTTGGTACTATTTCAGGCTTTTTAAGATTAGATTTTTTAGTTATTTTACCACTATGAAGAATATTAATCGCCTTTATTTGTTCCGTGTTTATAGTTGTAGAATTAATATCAACTACCATATACACATCATTAGGGTTTATATTTGGTGGGTAGGAAGTTGTCCTTTTTCTAGGGTTTGCAGTATTTTAGATATTATGTCCTTGAATTTAGTCATTGATTGTGTTCTCTTTCAATTGGGCTTCAATTTGAACAACTTCCCACTGTTGGTATTGAATGAATTGATGAAAGTAGGAGGAGGAAGTTAAGCTACATGAATAGGTAGTCCTTAATGTGGTTAGGAGGGGGTCTATGAGACATTAGCACTTATCCCAATCTCCAATTGAAATTAGGATGATTTCTCTCGTTAGGATTATGTGTCTAAAAAAATGTGAAAAAAGGTTGCTCATAAGAATGAGCTTGTTCATGAAGTGCATCCTAAAAGGTAGGAATGGTAGGACATTCCTGAGTGGGGTGTGTGTTACTTTCACATATAATATACACATGTTTGACTTTCTTAGGAGAAAATTTTCCCATTTCTATTGCCTCATCTGTTCAAGCTAAGGATGCTATTTTAGCAATCATATAATATTTTTCAATAATAACATATATTTCCCCCCAAGAAAATGTGGTGGTGGACTTGGGCTTGTTTGGGTAACCTACTTCTTTTGAATCAACCCAAGGTTGTGCACTCTTTATCAGCCATTTCATATACTCTTGTGCCTCTTCAGATTGTTAATTTTAAAAATTTTCCATTAAATATCATTTCAACAAACTAGTGCATATCAAAATTAAGTCCTTCATAAAAGAAACTTATGATATGCCAAGGTTCATATCCATGATGTGTACAAGTTAATAATAATTCCTTGAATCTTTCCTAGCATTAGTATAAAGTTTCTTTATCCTTTAGGTGAAAATCATTATATTTTAGAGAAGAGTATTTGTTTTATGTATAGGATAGAACTTTTTCAAGAACTTCCTAATAACTTATTTCCATGTTCATATGGAACCTAATTGGTAGTAAATAAAACCATATCTTTGCTTTTTTGTTTAAAGAAAAAAGAAAATAGTTTGAGTCTTACCATATCTAATCAAATATTTTGTGTAAGCACACATCATCTAATTCATTTTAAGTATAGGTAAGAACTCTTATTTATGCAAACTACAAAATTTAGGAAGTAATTGCATTACTTCAATCTTTAATTCAATCATACTAGTATATTGAGGTAAAATTCTACATAAAGGTGACTAGTATACTTAGGTTGTAAGTACACTCTCAAAGTTCACTCATTAGTATTTTGGTTATGCTAATTAGCATGATGTGCTCTATCTTGTTCCCATTCCATGTTATATTTCCTTCTCCTATATCCAAGCAGTGAAGAATGATTCATCCATGGACTTATGTTATCATTAAAGAGAAGTAGACAATCATCAACATCAAAGAAAGGATTGTTCATCCATGAGGGAACATTATCATTGTCCATGACCAAGAGGTGGTTCATCATCATTAGAGAAGAAATTGTTCTTTCATGGGAAAATATCATCTCTATTAATACTTGGGTGTAGAGTACTCCTTCAGTCAGTTTGTAGATTATTTATTAAATACAACTAACCATGTTTTCTTTTTTAAAGTTGGTGAGAAGAAAACTAAATTAAATGGTGTAACCTAATGTCTAGAATGATGCCCAAATAAAGGAAACAATAAAATAATCTAGTATAGCTTTAAAATTACTCACAACCGCATGAATCAATGTAGTAATTTGCACACAAGATAGATTGATGCAATGGGGAATCTCATAGATTTGGATATTGATTAGATCTTATTTAATTCACTTATCTGTAGATAAAGAGAGATTATTTTGATTATATTATGAATTTAAAAACATGGAATGGGAAACATGCATAAAATTAGAAACATGAACCAACTAAAACTTTCTAAAAATGAAGTTTTTTAGTGGAATTAGAAACTTTTGTAACAAACATACATTTAATAGAAGAAACTAGTGTAAAATTAGAATGAATGAATCTAAGAAACTTTACTTAAGGAAACTTGCAAAAAATGAAACTTTCATAAACTAACACTTTCCTAATTATAAAACTTTCTAAAAATAGAACTATTCAAAACTAAATTAGGAAACTTTCTAAATCTAAACTAAGATGCAAACATCTAAACAAGTAATGCTAACCTATCATGAAACAAGAGAATAATAAGTCACTTTAAAGCAAATCACCCAATCACCATGCGCATGACACATGGAGTTGTGCGCAAGGTTCATGAGTGAGAAAATGGCTGGATTCCATGAAGTAAAAGCTTGATAACATGTGATCTAATTAAAATAGTAATTAAAATATCAAAAAATCTAAATGGGTTCCTAAAGAATCAAGCAAATAAAGTGTATGGACTACTAGAAATTATGCATGAATCATGAAAGGTAAAATTTTGGAAATATGGTGCTCCTGAAACTTAAATCAAATGAGGCATGGACTAGGCATAGTATGTGCTATTCATAAAAGATAACACTCATGATTGGAAGTACTTTAGTTAAAAAATCAGATAGTAAGAATGCTCATTCAAGAAGTTATTCATTGAATTGAAAATTACAATCAAAGATGGTGTGCATGTACATAAATAACAACCTAAAAATTTCACACTTTTCTGATGCCTAGAACTTGATTCAAAGTAAATATTAAACACACTCCAACAATCTCAAACCAACCTCAAATAACATGCATGTGGAACCTAAAAGGAAAATCAACAAAGTAAGAGCATGAAGATGGAGAAGAAAGCATTAAGAATTAGCTCTAAATCTAGGCGAGAAACAATGCAAAGTCTTGATGCTTTGCTTTAAGAGAGAAAGGATATCAAAGAGGAACTACGTGTAGGGAACTTAAACAAGAAAGAAACAATAAACAAGCAACAGAACTAAGGAAATTGAAGCAAAGTACTAACATGACTTAAAGTGCAAAAAACCAAAGAAATAAAACAAGGTAGAAGTTGTGGAATACAAGAAACAGCAGCCACTGAGGATTGCATTGAAGACTTGGAGGTTGAAAGGGTGAGGTGTGGTGGTGTAACAAGTAGGAAGAGTGGAATTCTAGCCTAGGATGGGGCGTGGAATTCCTTTTATGTGGGATAATGGGATGGTGGCTGGTATTTATGGACAAATTCCTTTATTAAAAAGATAAGAGTTTACTAGAAAATGAAAGTAATTATAGGTATGACTCTAGGAAAGTGGATGGAAGGTGGAAAAACATGGATTTGGAAAGTGGGATAAGGTGGACTTTCTAAAAATTAACCAAAGGGATAGGGATAAGATAGGATAGGAAACTTAGGATGTGAATTAGAAGAAGTATTCTAGGATATGATAGTTAGGTGATTGAGTGGAGATGGAGCATTAGGAGGTGGGATGAGGTGGAACTCTAAGGATGAAATTAGAAAGGGGGAGGCACAACTTTTAAAGGAAGGTGTCATGGAACTCCTTCCCTTTCTATGTATAGCATTTGGTAGGTAGGAAAGAGAGAAAAGAGTGGAAAAAGAGAGGAAAAGATAAGGAATTTTGACTTGGTTTCTCTCTTAATTGGTCCACCTATGCATGTGTATCTTACCATATACTAATCTCCATCAAACTCCTAATTATCACTTGATATTCATGTTTTTAGCATAAGATAATTGCTTCTAAAAGTCCTCCAATCATGTGACTCCATATGGCATGACTCTCATGTGGCTTGGTGGCTCACTTTGATGGCTTGAGTGGTTAAGTCCTTTGAATTCATGGTTTGAATGGCTTGGCTTCTTTTGATTTCCTTGATAGCTTAGGAAACTTAAACACATATCTCCAATTCTTGTGCAAAGGTGGTGAAATGCAGGATTTTTAGTATGGGCCCATTTTAGTCACCCTTGAATCTTACCATTGCTTTCTTGCTTGCCTTAAGATGATCTTGAACCTTGATTGAGATTTTCAATTTAGGTCTTTGGCCCTCTTTTGATATTGTTCTTCAAATCTTATCGTTCTTGATCTCAACTATTGGATAACTTTTTCAACACCTATAAAAGAGTAAACGTTCTAATTAAATCTTAGAAACTTGTGATAATTCACATCATACTCTAAATTAGCTCCTGAACATACCAAATATCAAACTTTTGAATCATTAGCTTAAAAATGCATGTATTATGAATATCTAGAAAACCCTTAGAATAATTCTTATAATTTATAACACATGGACTACTAATTGGGTATTTTTTATACAAAATTCAACACTTATCACATCCTTCGACCAGCATTTTACTTATTCCAAGAAAAACATACAAAAAATATGAAAGTAAAAATGGTTTCCATTTTCATAGGTACTCACGATTGCATTTATCATATACAACAAGCCCTTAAACCCCTTTGTTACCCCCAGTGGACGAGTTAGGCCTCGTGAAGGTTTGCAGTGAATATACCCACAAAATTCCATAAGGCTAAGTCCTTTATTTTATCTCAGAGAATTCTCATCCATTATCACTATACAAACTTTAACAACTTAATAAATATTAATAAATAAATTCCACAAATTATCCACATACTAAAGCCATTTCATCACAGTTATATCTTAGAGTGTAGTATGTTACAGTTATATAAGTTAGGACATCTAAATAGATATTCTTATGCTCTAGTGGAATGATGTTTTGAACTTAATTTCTTAATGGTATACACTAAAAATTAAAGCACTCAAAGAAAAGAGGTCTGTGAAGCCTTGGCCGATGAGGGCGGGCCAAGAGTGCTGGCACCCCGGATTTTTAAGACACATTTTTTTTTTATAATGGCATTTTAAATAAAAGCATTTGGGATCCCATGAGAAAATATTTATTTAACATTTTACTAAACCTATCTTAAAACTCCGGGTGTTAATTTTTCCTTTCTCAAAATGGCGTACATGTAATTTAAACATAAATAAATAATCCGTGTAGAAATCAACGTCAAATAAATAGGCGCCTTTATTTTAAATCAAATATACGTCCAAAAGACAATAATAATATGGCCCAGGGTCTATCCATCATAACATCCCATATAAATGTCCAACATATGTCCAAAGATCTAAATCACATCCCAATATAAAATATGCAGTCCATAATAAAAATCCAAATGATAATCCTGTTTAATGACTCACATCACTGTCTAACACTATAGAAAAATGGTCTTCAGCAGCTCTCACGGCTTCTCAACAGCCTTGCCTTTCCTGTTATCGCGCTCGAGATCTAAGGCATTGCAAAACAAAGCAATGCCTCAGCAAGCTATCGCTTGTGTAGGTACATAGACAATTAATGTAATAAATGCAAGAAATAATGAACAATACTGATGAAAAATCTAACATTTATGAAGATAGTGATATCATAATTCCATGTTCAATAAATGCTAATTTATTCCATATGCTAAAACATGACATGAATCAATAAAATGGAGCATACAACAAGAATAAGGGCACCCTAAGGTAATGGGTCCCACCACATCGCACTAACATCCCTGATCAGGAGTACACGTAGTCAACCTCTGAGTGTCGTCACACCCAGGCATATCATCCATAACCATGCTCATCATACATGCACACATAATAAGAATATGGGCCATCATGCTGCAATGGCAACCCTCCATGGGTATCAACCACCGCCGCTCCCCGTCGACACCATAACGGGAGACTTAGCGTCTGTCCCCATGGAAAGGCTCAGACCGGTAGTGTGGACTATCCATGTTACCAAACCCCTACCGAATGCCATCTATGGGCAAGTGTCTATCATATCACAAACTCATCACATCATAATCTCGGAAGGTGGGTGGCCGGCCCTATCCCTCCTAGCATGACGCCCACCGGGCGAGAGCACCCGTCATCAAATATAAAACACGAAAATCATATGTATATGCTAAAACTCAAGAGCACTTATAGCTTGCAATCCCCAAGACATGCCCCTCATCCTAGGGTAAGCCTATAAAAGGACCAGCTAATAAGCCTCTATTCTCATTTCCATGTAAATCCATGCATTTTCTATATATACAATAAGAAATAAATCTCTAATTAAGCATAACTAATTAACATCATACTTGTAAAAGCATTTTAAATAAGTTTATTCAGTAAAAGATTTCAATTTGGAATAACCATCCTGTACGCAATGTCGCATGAAATCCACGGTAAATAATAATTGCATTTTTAAAACACAATCACACATGATGCTATGTTTAAACATGGTTCAAATATCAAGGCAAAACATTATTTGTCGTCACCTACTTCAGTGTGAGGCCACTAGCTTGCTAATAATTCCCTTTAATTGGTATGTTCAAGTGCACCTGTACATGTCACATCACTATTTTAAAATTTTTTTAAATAAAAAGTGGTCATTTCTAAGTTTTTAAGTTAAAACTAGGTCCGCGTCGTCAATACGGTCACAACGCCTCTTCCGGATCGTAATTTGGACCTCTCTAGCTCCCAAAAATCAAGTTTTAGTGAAAACTACCCTCAAATGGGGCCTGCCGGACCACCATAAGGTGGTTTAAATCGGCGGCACCCTTTTTCGCCGGTTTACACCGGCTTGTACCGGCGCCACGAAGACGCACGCTGATGCAGACGTCACACGGGACGCGCGCCGTGCATCTTCGGCACCGTGACGCACGCGCGCGTGCGTCCCGGTCCCACCGCGACAGCCAACCGGGGCCTTCCCACACGTGCACGGCGCCGCGCACGCGTGAGACGACGATGTCGTGTGACATCATCCCTCGGGCTTCACCGAGTGCGTCCAGGCACTGACGCCGTTGACGACGCCAGAGAAGACGACCGGATTCCGGTCGCCTCCGGCGGATCTTCAGAGCTCCGTTTTGCTTGATTTTTGCGCCATTTTCTTCAGAATTCTCTCTAGAATCCATTTATGCCCTCCTTTTGCACTAATTTTTTCAAAAACCATGGTTTTTAAATAATTTTTCCCAAGTTCCTAAAAACATCCCTAGGTACTGGTTTTTGGGTTTTCTAGAGAAGTCCACCGTTGGATCACTCCCAAATTTAAAGGGTATGCTCTTGGGTCTCTTGTGCACTAGTTGGACGATGCGATTTTCAAACGGACTAGGTTTGATCCATGAAATCACGCTCCAACAGTAGCCTGCACACAGGTTCCTAAAAATCTGATTTTTCCTAATTTTTTAAATGTTTTTCCTAATTGTTTTTCTATTTAATAAATACGAAAAACATAGGTTTGATGCTTACCTTGCACCTGGACGGAGTTGCTCGTGTTGCCGGGGCTCTACTCGCCGGAAAATCTAAGTCTTGCAGGGCTAGGGTTTTGTGTAGCACTCAGGGAAAACGCTCAAAGTGGAGCGTTTTGGCAACCTGGGGAGGGTAGATATAGGCCTAGAGTCCTAGGGGAAGAGAACCTCTTCCATTCATGCCTCTTTCCATGGTTTCTCCGGCGATTTTGCGGATCTAGGTGCAGACATGTGGAAGACGGGGGTGCCATTATCAATTTGGGCCCCTGTGTTATACGTTTCTGTCAAATGACAAAATTGCCCTTACAACTTCGACGGCTCATAACTCCCTCGTTTGAGCTCCGTTTTTCGCGTTCTTGGTGGCGTTGGACTCGTATCGACGAGCACTTTCAAATTATTATGTTTTAAGGAAAAAATTTCATCCATAAATTTTTATTTTAATTTATTTAATAATTTCCTATTTTATCTTAAAAATTAAGGATATTACATTCTTCCCTCCTTATAAAAATTTCGTCCTCGAAATTTAGCTACATACCTCTATGTAAATAACTTTGGATGGATCTTTCGCATCTCCTCCTCAGTCTCCTAGGTAGCCTCCTGTAGTGAATGATGCTGCCAAAGGACTTTGACCAAGGCAATGGTCTTATTCCTTAACTCCTTGACTTTTGTATCTAGGACGCGCACTGGTCTCTCCTCAAATGTCATGTCAGCCTGTAGCTCTCCTGGGATCTGCTCCAATACGTGTGAGGGATCTAGCACGTATTTCCTCAGCATAGAACCGTGAAAGACGTCATGCACATTTGCTAGCTGTGGTGGTAAGGCTAGCTGATATGCCACAGCTCCAACTCTGCGTAAGATCTCGAAAGGTCCAATATACCTGGGACTAAGCTTCCCTTTATTTCCAAACCTCAACACCCCTTTCATAGGAGAAACTTTTAAGAATACATGCTCACCCTCAAAGAACTCTAAGTCCTTTCGCCTCTTGTCTGCATAACTTTTCTGTCGACTGTGAGT
Organism: Warburgia ugandensis; assembly: GCA_035236585.1. Taxonomy (NCBI): domain Eukaryota; kingdom Viridiplantae; phylum Streptophyta; class Magnoliopsida; order Canellales; family Canellaceae; genus Warburgia; species Warburgia ugandensis. Next base: position 57,649,576 of record CP141133.1, read on the forward strand.
TGTCAGTAACCTCTTCCGAATGAGTTAGACTTTCTCTGCACATTCTTCCACTAACTCAGATTTCACCACACGTCTTTCTCCTACATCACTCCAACATAAAGGTGACCGACAAGGTCTGCCATAAAGTGCCTCATATGGAGCCATGCCAATACTAGCGTGATGACTATTATTATAAGCAAATTCCACTAAAGGTAAATGATCTTCCCAGCTACCCTTCCAATCCATAACACAGGCTCGTAGCATATCCTCAATAGTCTGGATGGTCCTCTCGCTCTGTCCGTCTGTCTGAGGATGGAATGCTGTGCTGAATTTCAGTCTCGACCCTAATGCCTCTTGCACGCTCTTCCAGTATTTTGAGGTAAATCGCGTATCTCGATCCGATATAATTGTCATGGGAACGCCATGTAGACTGACGATCTCCTTAACATATAATTTCGCTAAGCTATCCACGGTCTGATTTTGTCTGATAGGAAGGAAATGAGCAGACTTGGTCAACCTATCCACAACGACCCATATCATGTCGTGGCCGCTAGCGGTCCTCGGAAGACCTAGAACGAAGTCCATGGTAATATGGTCCCACTTCCACTCTAGAAGGTCCAGTGTCTGAAGTAGTCCTGATGGACGTTGATCCTCAGCCTTGACCTGCTGACAGGTCAAACATCGTGCAACGCACTCTCCAACATCCTTTTTCATACCATTCAACCAAAAATGCCTCTTGAGATCCTGATACATCTTCGTACCCCCAGGATGAATTGTATAAGGGGATTGGTGTGCTTCTTGAAGTAACTCGCACTTCAATTCGTCATCTGCTGGTACTACCAACCTTCCCTTAAATCTAACTCCTCCATCTGGTCCCCTCGAAAAATCTGTCTTATCTGTCAGATCCTATGTTTCCTTGTCTTTGCCTTGTGCCTCTAAGATCCTGTCAAAGAACTTAGACCGAGTCGTCAAATTGGTAATCATCACACCCGCCTTCCTACTCAGGGCATCTGCAACAACATTAGCCTTCCCAGGATGGTACTGTATGGTGAAGTCGAAGTCCTTGAGATACTCCATCCATCTGCGCTGCCTCATATTCAATTCACTCTGAGTAAAGAAGTACTTGAGGCTCTTGTGATCAGTGAATACCTCAAATCTCTCACCATAAAGATAATGTCTCCAGAACTTCAACGCAAATACCACGGCTGCTAATTCCAGGTCATGTGTTGGGTAATTTACCTCATGTGTCTTCAGCTGTCTAGACGCATAGGCAATTACCTTCCCATGTTGCATCAACACTGCTCCTAATCCCTTGCCAGAGGCGTCGCAATAAACTACATAACCGCCTGCACCAGATGGTAAGGTCAATACCGGAGTAGTAGTAAGTCTCCTCTTGAGCTCTTGGAAGCTCTCCTCGCAAGCCTCGGTCCATACAAATTGAGTGTCTTTCCTAGTCAGGGTGGTCAATGGTAACGCGATCTTAGAGAATCCCTCTATAAAACGACGATAATACCCTGCCAAACCGAGAAAACTGCGTATCTCAGTCACTGTCTTGGGCCTCTCCCAGTGTAGTACTGCCTCTACCTTTGTTGAATCCACGGCCACTCCATCCTTAGATATGATGTGGCCTAAGAAAAGCACATGGTCTAGCCAACAATCACACTTACTGAACTTGGCATACAACTGATGTCGACGAAGTGTGTCCAATACCGTGTGGAGATGCTCCCTATGTGTATCATGACTAGGCAAATAAATCAAGATGTCATCCACGAATACAATCACGAACTTATCCAAATAAGCTCGAAAGACACGGTTCATTAAATCCATGAACACTACAGGTGCGTTCGTCAATCCAAATGGCATCACTAGGAACTCATAATGACCATAACGACTCCTAAAGGCAGTCTTTGAGATATCCTCTTCTCTAACCCTCAGCTGATGATACCCTGACCTCAGATCTATCTTAGAGAACACTTGTGCCGATTGGAGCTGATCAAATAAATCATCTATGCGTGGCAAAGGGTATCGGTTCTTTATAGTAACACCATTCAACAACCGATAATCAATGCATAGTCTCAGTGATCCATCCTTTTTCTTCACGAAAAGGACTGGTGCTCCCCATGGTGATCCACTCGGCCTAATGAAGCCCTTATCCAGTAACTCTTGCAATTGTACCTGAAGTTCTCTCAACTCTGCTGGAGCCACCCTGTATGGTGCCTTAGAGATAGGCGATGTACCCGGCACCAAGTCAATGGTGAAGTCAATCTCCCTACTTGGCGGCAATCCTGGTAATTCCTCAGGAAATACATCAGCAAAATCACGGACAACATCAATCTCGTCAAGTTGTGGCTGCTCCTTTTCCTCAACAGTCACATATGCGAGGAATGCGTTACACCCTCGTGCATAAAATCGTGCCGCCTTCATAGCAGAAATGATGCATGTACCTGTCTGCTCTTTCCTACCCTGGAACACTATTTCTGGTTGCCCAGGTATAAGAAAAGTGACTCGCTTCTTTTAGCAGTCTACCATAGCCCAATAGTTGGCTAACCAATCCATCCCAAGAATAACATCATAGTCTACCATGTCTAGTAAGATGAAGTCTGTGTCCATACTCACGCCTGATATCTCTACAAGTATATCTCTAAGATATTCTGTAGTCTCTGCTGTCTCTCCCACAAGTGTCATAATATCTAATCCAAATGCTAGTTTGTGTATACATACATCAAGGCAAGATGCAAAAATACATGATATAAAAGAATGTGTAGACCCTGTGTCAAAAAGAACTTTGGCATGTCTATTCGAGACTAGAAGAGTACCTTCTACGACTTGATGTGATGCCTGTGCCTGTCCTGATGAGATGGCAAATACTCGTCCCTGGCTACGTGGCGCGTCAGCTGCCTCTGCTCCCATCTTGGTCTGCCTTTGCCCCTTAGGGCAGTCCTTAATGAAATGGCCAACGTCTCCATAGTTGAAACACCTGTATGGCTGTCTCTGGTAAGGTGTATAGGGCTGTCTTTGTGGTTGTGGCTGCCTCTACTGCTGTGGTCGGTCGAATCTATTGCACCCTCGCCCAGGGTGCCAACCCTTGCACCTATCACATCTCTTCCTCTCAGTGTCTCTCTTAAATTTGGCCTGTGGTGGATGACCTGATGCCCCATGTGTCTGCATAGCACCAAATGGCCGCTTGCCCTTAAAGGGCTGGAACGCACTCCCTCTATTCCTGAGAGAGTTCTTCTCATGCATGGACGCCATATCAGCAGCATCTCGCATAGAAGTGGGTCGAGAAGAAATCATGCGATCTCTCAGCCAAGGAGTCAACCCATCCACAAATCTGTCAGTTGCCTCTGTGTCTGAGGCTAGTGCGTGCGGTGCAAATCTCCTCAGTCGTGTAAATCGGTTCAGGTACTGCTGAACCGTCATATCTCTCTGCTCCAGGGTGGCAAACTCCTTCTTCATGGACTGCAATGCATGAGGTGGAAAATACTGAGTGTCGAAAGCCTGTTTAAAGGCTGCCCATGTCATCGTCTTGGTCGGATATGGTCGGGTGAGTGTGAAAGTCTGCCACCAAAAGCCAGCCTCACCTTTCAACAGGTAGGAGGCTACTCTAACTTGATCATCTGGTGAGATCTTCATAGCGTCGAATGTCCTCTCCGCCTCAAATAACCATCGCTCGGCCTCCTCCGTGTTACCATCGCCATAAAAGGGTTTCACCATCTTTTGAAACCTTTCCAATAATTTGTCAGTCTTCTTAGAGTCACTCGTAGCATCGCCCTCCGTGGCTCTAGGTACTGATGGTTCCTGTACTGGTTGTGAGGACTGAACTGACGAAACCATGGGTGCCACTTTAGGTGGTGGAATAGGACTAGGGTTACGCGTCACCACCGGCCCTAACTCGTCTTCGTATAAGTGGTACGAGTCCTGACATTAAACGATTCAATAACTCGGCATCTCAATCCCCTTGATTAGAGGACTCAGTAGGTGGAGCCACAGGTGTAGTTGGGGTAGACCTTGTCCTTCTCCGAGGAGTCATCTGTCAAAATTTTACATGTCACTAAGTGTAAGTTCCTCTCTCTACAACTATTATGGACTGATATTCACATATAAATGGACATTCACAAGGATTATGATGGACTAGACTGGGCTCTGATACTAACTTTTGTAACACCCTGGATTTTTAAGACACATTTTTTTTTTTTATAATGGCATTTTAAATAAGAGCATTTGGGATCCCATGAGAAAAGATTTATTTAACATTTTACTAAACCTATCTTAAAACTCCGGGTGTTAATTTTTCCTTTCTCAAAATGGCGTACATGTAATTTAAACATAAATAAATAATCCGTGTAGAAATCAACGTCAAATAAATAGGCGCCTTTATTTTAAATCAAATATACATCCAAAAGACAATAATAATATGGCCTAGGGTCTATCCATCATAACATCCCATATAAATGTCCAACATATGTCCAAAGATCTAAATCACATCCCAATATAAAATATGCAGTCCATAATAAAAATCCAAATGATAATCTTGTTTAATGACTCACATCACTGTCTAACACTATAGAAAAATGGTCTTCAGCAGCTCTCACGGCTTCTCAACAGCCTTGCCTTTCCTGTTATCGCGCACGAGATCTAAGGCATTGCAAAACAAAGCAATGCCTCAAAGAAGCTATCGCTTGTGTAGGTACATAGACAATTAATGTAATAAATGCAAGAAATAATGAACAATACTGATGAAAAATCTAACATTTATGAAGATAGTGATATCATAATTCCATGTTCAATAAATGCTAATTTATTCCATATGCTAAAACATGACATGAATCAATAAAATGGAGCATACAACAAGAATAAGGGCACCCTAAGGTAATGGGTCCCACCACATCGCACTAACATCCCTGATCAGGAGTACACGTAGTCAACCTCTGAGTGTCGTCACACCCAGGCATATCATCCATAACCATGCTCATCATACATGCACACATAATAAGAATACGGGCCATCATGCTGCAGTGGTAACCCTCCATGGGTATCAACCACCGCCGCTCCCCGTCGACACCATAACGGGAGACTTAGCGTCTGTCCCCATGGAAAGGCTCAGACCGGTAGTGTGGACTATCCATGTTACCAAACCCCTACCGAATGCCATCTATGGGCAAGTGTCTATCATATCACAAACTCATCACATCATAATCTCGGAAGGTGGGTGGCCGGCCCTATCCCTCCTAGCATGACGCCCACTGGGCGAGAGCACCTGTCATCAAATATAAAACACGGAAATCATATGTATATGCTAAAACTCAAGAGCACTTATAGCTTGCAATCCCCAAGACATGCCCCTCATCCTGGGGTTAGCCTATAAAAGGACCAGCTAATAAGCCTCTATTCTCATTTCCATGTAAATCCATGCAGTTTCTATATGTACAATAAGAAATAAATCTCTAATTAAGCATAACTAATTAACATCATACTTGTAAAAGCATTTTAAATAAGTTTATTCAGTAAAAGATTTCAATTTGGAATAACCATCCTGTACGCAATGTCACATGAAATCCACGGTAAATAATAATTGCATTTTTAAAACACAATCACACATGATGCTATGTTTAAACATGGTTCAAATATCAAGGCAAAACATTATTTGTCGTCACCTACCTCAGTGTGAGGCCACTAGCTTGCTAATAACTCCCTTTAATTGGTATGTTCAAGTGCACCTGTACATGTCACATCACTATTTTAAAATTTTTCTAAATAAAAAGTGGTCATTTCTAAGTTTTTAAGTTAAAACTAGGTCCGCGACGTCAATACGGTCACGACGCCTCTTCCGGATTGTGATTTGGACCTCTCTAGGTCCCAAAAATCAAGTTTTAGTGAAAACTACCCTCAAATGGGGCCTGCCGGACCACCATAAGGTGGTTTAAACCGGCGGCACCCTTTTCCGCCGGTTTACACCAGCTTGTACCGGCGCCATGAAGACACACGCTGACGCAGACGTCACACAAGATGCGCGCCGTGCGTCTTCGGCACCGTGACGCACGCGCGCGTGCGTCCCGGTCCCACCGCGACAGCCAATCGAGGCCTTCCCACACGCGCGCGGCACCGCGCACGCGTGAGACGACGACGTCGTGTGGCGTCATCCCTCGGGCGTCACCGAGTGCGTCCTGGCGTCAGCGCCAGGCGCCGACGCCGGAGAAGACGACCGGATTCTAGTCACCTCCAGCGGAGCTTCAGAGCTCCGTTTTGCGTGATTTTTGTGCCATTTTCTTCAGAATTCTCTCTAGAATCCATTTATGCCCTCCTTTTGCACTAATTTTTCCAAAAACCATGGTTTTTAAATGATTTTTCCCAGGTTCCTAAAAACATCCCTAGGTACTGGTTTTTGGGTTTTCTGGAGAAATCCACCGTTGGATCACTCCCAAATTTAAAGGGTATGCTCTTGGGTCTCTTGTGCACTAGTTGGACGATGCGATTTTCAAATGGAATGGGTTTGATCCATGAAATTATGCTCCAACAGTAGCCTGCACACAGGTTCCTAAAAATCTGATTTTTCCTAATTTTTTAAATGTTTTTCCTAATTGTTTTTCTATTTAATAAATACGAAAAACATAGGTTTGATGCTTACCTTGCACCTGGACGGAGTTGCTCGTGTTGCCGGGGCTCTACTCGCCGGAAAATCTAAGTTTTGCAGGGCTAGGGTTTTGTGTAGCACTCAGGGAGCGTTTTGGCAACCTAGGGAGGGTAGATATAGGCCTAGAGTCCTAGGAGAAGAGAACCTCTTCCATTCACGCCTCTTTCCATGGCTTCTCCGGCGATTTTTCTGGATCTGGGTGCAGACGTGTGGAAGACGGGGGTGCCATTATCAATTTGGGCCCCTGTGTTATACATTTCTGTCAAATGACAAAATTGCCCTTATAACTTCGACGGCTCATAACTCCCTTGTTTGAGCTCCGTTTTTCGCGTTCTTGGTGGCGTTGGACTCGTATCGACGAGCACTTTCAAATTATTATGTTTTCAGGAAAAAATTTCATCCATAAATTTTTATTTTAATTTATTTAATAATTTCCTATTTTATCTTAAAAATTAAGGATATTACAAGGTCAAACAAAATTCTCTCACTATGTGAGACCAAATCCAACAATGCTGATGGTTCACATAATTTTATGAGAAAAAATGACAAAGGAATTTTGATATCTAAGAATGGATGACTAGTTCACCTTAATTCCCTAATATTTATATCCTTGTTAAGGATATCTTCCACCTTAATATTAACAAGTCATTAGATAGGATGAAAGGTAGGCTTGAGAATGGTTTTAAAAGAAAGGGTAAAAGGATTCAAATTTTCAAATCTGAGTAGAGGTCTTCTAGAAATGTTGGGAAACATTCCTTTTATCTATATAGAAGTAAATATATTTTCTACTTTTCCTTCCTATTCATTTTTATTTTTCTTGATATTTCTATTTTTTGAATTTTCTGTATATTTGTTTTTCTCTTTGATGAAAGGGTTTTTCTTTGTAAACACTTTGATATTTTTAGCTTTTTAGATTTCTATCCTTTCTCTACCATCTCTAGTAATTGTTTTGAAACATAGGTAATGGATATTTAATTAGGGCTTTTGCGATAAAGTAGATGTGTTTTAAAAAGAAAAGGCTTACCAAGAGGCTCAAAAGGTCTAATTAGTGGTATATATTATTATATAGGCTTTTTGTCTTTGGGCTATAATAAGGAATGCTTATATATTTCCTAAGTTTCTTAAAAAGCCTATTAGATTCAATAAATTTTTAGGAAACTAAGTTAATAGTCCTATTGTAATTCTTAGTAATGATCAAAACAAAGATACATAGATTTTTCAAAGTAATGTACGCTGAAGAAATTATGGAATTACTTATAACCTTCAAAAAGATGATAGTCTCCAATAGTCACTTGGGTATAGGTCTCCATTGATTTTCCTCAAGGTCTTTAAGTCATACCATCTATCTGTCTAAGCTTATGCACAATATGTAAGTGTGTTATGAGATTTAGCTTTCATAAAACACTTTAAGACATGAATAAAATGTAGAATTAACCATATGCATTTCTATTAAGAAGTTAAAGTAGAAGAAATACTAAGATTTTGAAAATCTAATTCTCATCATGGTAAAGGAACTTTGACCTTAAAACTTTGAAAACTTAGAGACGATTTTTTTTAACAAGAAAAACTCATAGATCTCATGTATAACCACACCCCCAACCTGTACTAAACATTATCTCTAATGTTTTCAAACATAGGACTCCTATATGATAAATGAGTAAGCACTAAGTTTAACGTCTTCAGCCAAACATACAATGTTGTGATGAATGACAGTGATGAAAGCTAGACTCATTATAGATGCAAGTTTCATGGGACATGCTAAGGTGGCTCCTAGTAGACTGGTTCCTTTAGTAAGGCTTCTTCCAATTTAGGATTTATCAACTATAATTAGGATTTCAACCATTGCCCACTGACTTTGAAAATGTCTTCATGCTTTTCTATCTTGAAGGCTCCAAGAGGGTAAACAATACATACTATGTTGGGTCAAGTCCATTGAGATTGAAGTTTTCTTTAGAATAGATGCAACCTAGAATTATACAAAAGGACCTTTTATCCTAAGGTGATGAACTTTTGCAGAATGTGTCTATCGTGATGGCATTTCATGTGGTCTTTGTATATCTTAGCTGACTCATATGCATCTTTTCTTAGTTCATCCAACTCATTGAGTTGGAGTTTTCTGTTGATTCCAGTAGCCTTTAGGTCAAAATTAAGCTTCTTAATTGCCCAATATGCTTTATGCTCAAATTCTACTAGGAGGTGGCATGCCTTTCCATAGACCAAGCGTAGGTTGATATGCTTATAGGGGTGTTGTATATAATACAATATGCCCATAAAGCATCACTAAACCTTAAAGACCGGGCTTTCTTATTCTGATTGACTATCTTTTTTAAAATTTGTTTTATTTCCCTATTTGACACTTCTACTTGTCCAATAGTTTGGGGTGATAAGGTGTAGCAATCCTATGGGCAACACCATATTTCTTCATTAGATTCTTAAACATTCTATTGTAAGAGTGTTGCCCCCCATCACTAATTATGGCCCTAGGAGTACCAAAGCATGCAAATATATTTTCCTTTAAAACTTGACCACTACCCTGTGGTCATTGGTCATGCATGGTATGGCTTCCACCAATTTGGACAAATAGTCGTCTCCCATAAGGATCTACAGATATCAAAGGAGTTGGTAAATGATTCTATAAAAGCAATGTTCCAAACATCAAAAGGCATCATATTTCTTTTTTCCTTTGCTACCTAACTATCAACATCTAACACATGCTATGTAGTAAGCATGTGAATCCCTAAAATTGGTGGGCTAATAAAAACTACACTATAAAATCTTTGTAGCTTTCTTTCTAGAACTGAAATGGCCCTCACATGCATGATCATGACAAAAGAAAAATAATTTTAGGATCTTCACTATTTGATATATATCTCTTGATGACTTGATTAGGATAGTACATAAAAAAGTATGGATTGTCTCATGTAAAGTGTTTGACTATATCTGCATACCAATGCAACTAGGAAATGTGCAATAATTGTTCATCTAGAAAAGTTTCTATTATAAGAACATTCTCTTTAGTAGACTCTACAACTAACCTCGATAAATGGTCGAATGCAATAATTTTGAAACAATTTTTATTCAAATTTCTAAATCAAACTCATGTAGTAATAATATCCATTAGATTAGTCTAGGTTTTGCATCTTTCTTAGCAACAAGGTATTTTAATGCTACAAGTCTGAATAGACTATGACCTTAGATCCATGCAATAAGATCTAAACTTACCCAATGCAAATACAACTGCTAACAACATGTAATAATTGAGTTTGGCATTGTTGAGTGTTTTGCTAGCATAATATATAAGATGGGGAAGTTTATCGATGCGCTGCCCCAAACACAACCCCAATCATGTAGTTTGAAGCATCACACAATATTTTTGAATGGTGCACTCTAATTTGGAAGCTAAATAATAGGTGCAAAAGTTAATTCAGCCTTTAGGTACTCAAATGCTTTCATACAATTTCCATCAAAGTCAAAGGTTGCATCCTTTACTAGTAAATTATATAGGGGCTTAGCAATTTTACTAAAGTCCTTGGTGAATCATATATAAAAACTAGCATGGCCTAAAAAAGATCAAATTTCCTTTACTATCCTTATAGGAGGAAGGTTAGAGATTAACTCCACTTTGGCTTTATCTAGTTCTAGTGCCATTGTGTGATATGAAGTGACCTAAAACAATGCCATTTCTTACCATGAAATGATATTTCTCCCAATTTAACACTAAGTTCTTTCCCTAACACCTACTAATGACAAGTTTTTAATGGTTCATGCATTCATCAAATGAAGAACCAAACACTAAAAAATAATTATCAACACTTCTCAAAACGTCCCCACCATATTTGAAAATATGCTCAATATAAACCTTTGAAAAGTAGATGGAGCATTGCAAAGTCCAAAAGGCATAAGATGGTAGGGGAAGGTCCCAAAAGGGCAGGTAAAGGTAGTCTTCTCTTGGTCCTCATGTACTATGAGGATTTGGTTGTAGCTAGAGTATTCATCAAAAAAGCAGTAATGTCTATGACTGGCTAACCCTTCTAGCATTTAGTTGATAAATGGAAGAGGAAAGTGTTCTGTACTTGTGACCAAGTTTAATATTTGGTAATCTATACAAACTTCCACATGGTGGTCATGTGAGTGCGACTAAATCATTATCCTTATTTCAAATTACAACAACTCTAGACTTCTTGAGCACAACTTGAACTAAGCTGACCCAAGTGCTATCAGATATAGGGAATGATGACACCAATATCTAAGAGTTTAAGCACTTCGTCTCTCACAACCTCTTTCATATTAGGGTTCAGTCTCCTCTCTATTTTCCTACATGGTTTAACATTCTCTTCTAAGTGAACTCTATGCATATACACAGTAGGGTTAATCCCTTTGACGTTCACTATGGTCCACCCTAAGGGTGTCTTATGTTCTCTAAGAACATCAAGAAGCTTACCTTTTGTTTCTTTATCTAGATCTCAAACTATGATTATAGGAAAGAATGTATCAAGTCCTAAAGAGGAATATTTTATATTTTTAGGTAAAGGTTTAAGGACCAACATAGGTGGTTTTCTATAGATGGTAAAGGGCAGCCTCGGTGCATGAAGCTCCCACCTATTCGGGGTCCGGGGAAGGGGCTGACCACAAGGGCCTATAGTAGGCAGCCTTACCTTGCATTTTGCAAGAGATTGATTCCATGCCTTGAACTTGCGACCTGAAGGTCACACGATGACAACTTTTACTATTATGCCAGGCTCCCCTTCATTCTCTACAAATGGTATTGGGATAGAATTGGAAGGAGGAAGAGGTTCCACTAGAGGTCCCCATTTGTAGGTATACATTATAGGTGCTGCATCCAAAAGGTTATTTACCTCACCAATGGATTGGTTTATGTCAAAGTTTCTATTAAAGTGTGCTATACATGCCTCAAGTGGGTCTAAAATAGATGATGGTGAATTAGTACCTTGAAATAGACCTTCAATTAAATTGACTACACAAGATTCATCTAGTTCTAAATGTTGATGATTGGCATTAAAACCGTTCAGCTTGACTTTCATATTACTGAAAGATAACTTCATCACACCACTTCTACAATTGATGATGGCATTAGACATTACCAAAAATGGATGTCCAAGGATTACTGGGATATGACTATTGGGATCCAACAAAGGCTGGGTATCTAGGACAATAAAATCTACAGAAAAGTAGAATTGGTCCACATGTTTTAGAACATCCTCAACCATACTATGTAGAATCTTCATTGATCTATTAGCTAACAGCAACATGGTATTGGTTAGTTTTAAGGTCACCGTGACCAAGTTGCTCATAGATAAAAAATAGCAATAGATTTACACTAGCTCCTAAATCAAGTAGTGTCATATCAATGACATGGTTTTCTATAACATAAGAAATAGCAGGACAACTTGGAGGCGGGGTCTAGTACTAGATCAAAGAGCTCACTTGCTTGATGAGGAAGGCTTTCTTTTAAACATTAAGTATTTGCTTTTGTGTGTAAAGCTATTTAAGAAATTTGGCATAAGTAGGAATGTCTTTAATAGCAGTGAGTAATAGAATATTTATTTGCACATTTAAATACATTCATTATCTCATTGAAATTAGTCGCTTTCTTAGCCTTGTTTAATAATTGAGAGAATAGGGCTTTAGGCACATAAGGTACCTCTACTATAAGCTCAGATGGTGTGGGTGATTTTTTCCTTTTCTCTTTCTCCTATGTTTTAGTTGGTTCCTTCTCCTCTTAGCTTACTTAGTATGCCTTACTTTGTTATCAACCTAACGACCACTCCTAAGGGTAGTGATATACTTTGCTTGCTTATAGCGTCTATGGCTATATGAACTGGATCCTATTTCAAACTGTCCCTTAGAGTTTGGAATTGGCTAACTAGGAAATTGTCCCTTTCCTCTATCATTCAATGCAGATAACAACTAGCTCATTTTCATTTCTAATTTGGCAATATCTTGAGAATTGATAGTTGATCTCTGTCTGCTCTCATTCTAGATATTGTGTAAGGCCTTACCACTCTCCTTTTGATTCTTAAGGAGCAAATTGTCCTTGATTGATGGTTTTATTGGTTATTGAGGAAGCTGAAAAAAAGGTGGCAATAGGGAAACTAAAGCTTTAGGAATGTTTTGTGCAGGGGACTACTTCGTAGATGGACCTCTTTGCTAAATGTTCTTTGATCATGACTAGTTAGAAAGCATACCCCATCCTAGATTAGAGGTCTCAGAGTATGGATTATTGTTAGGATTATGATATTCATTTAGAGAATTCGTTTGTTCCAAAAGATGTTCAATGTACACACTGTTAGATGGACAAGTTGAGTTTAAATGTGTCAAGCTGGAACAAATAGAACAAACCTCCTATGGAGGTTTCATGGATGATTGGGAAGCCATGAGGGCATTTAGTTAGGAAGTAATTGTCTAAAATATATTATCAAACTTGTCCATGCATCCCTTTAAAGAATCAATCCTGTAAGAGTTATATGTGGTTACTCCTATCTCATAGAAGCCTCCTTTGTTTTGAGGCTAGTAATTTATTTCTCTCCTATTAGAATAATCCAATTTTTTAGAATTTTTAGCTAAAGTTTGGAGAAACTCCCAGCCTGCTGTCTCATTTTTTAACATGAGGGCCACTGCACTAGCTTCATCAACCGACTATCTATTTTGTGTACTAAACTTGCCACCGTTTTTCAAATCCATGGTTAGGGAACTTTTGTAGCAATTCATTTCCTCTTCCCATCATTCATAATATTGCTCATCTTCTCTTTGCTTAAAAGCGATGATCTCCCTACAAAGGGCATTGTTCTTATGGATGGGGAAGAATTCGTTCAAAAATATTTTAGATAACTTGTGGCGACGAGGGTTTTTCAAACACTTTTTCATGTTTATTTTCACATACATAGCCGCTTTATTACACATGATGTCGAAAGTTCACAAATCCAAATTACAATACCAACTTTCCATAATCGTACATAACCTTGATCAATAGCATGGTTGTTGTATTCCCTAGTCATATCCATCCACTCCTTACTATTTGTATCTGAGATATTGTAAACATTCAAACATTTACAATATATGAGCAAGCTATGCTTGTTAGGGGATTTAAGAAGCATATGGAATTTACAACATAATATATAATTCAATAAATCTTTTATAAATCTAATATTCATATACATCATATTCCATATGAATTAAATAATTCAATTTCCATGAACCATACTATATATGTTAACTCTATCATGTAAGATCTTCTATGAATATTCTCCAACAACTAATACTCATGTCATATATATGTAAATGGTTAAAACCGTTAAAAAATGTTAATATCTTTAATAACAATACCATAATATTCATACCCAATATATATGGGTTGAATAATCATCCAGCCTCTGCTAGGAAATATCCCTTCATGGAAAATCTTGGTAATGAGCATTTACCAGACATTTCATCAAGCCATATCATAAGGCATCTCATCATGCCACACATCAAAATGTGAAAATATATAAAGGACTACTATGTTGCAGTTCAATCCATAATAGTGCACCTGGATAACTACCAAAGTGCTCCACTGATACCATGGTGGAAAATATTAAGTCACTACCCACATGGGGAGATAGGACTTTTATAGTGGGACCTTCCCATAATTGCCCCACCCAAATTTTAGCCTCACTTAAGGCATGGTATCCATCACATCATCAATTTTGGAAAGTGAGTGGCCAAACCCTACAACTCTCCAAGCATAGTATCCCTAGGCCTTATGCCTATCGAAAACAAAATCCACAAGCTTCCATGCCTGTATGAAAATTAATAGTAATATTAGTAGACAATTTGTTTATTTATAGAAATTTACCAAGGATATTATTTCTCATCTAAGTTTAGGGATAATAATTTAATATAAATGATACCCATGTCCATTAATTAAGTTTATGGATAATCATATAAAGTAAATGATACCCATGTTCATAATTTAGTCTTCACATATTAAGTTTAAGGATAACCAATTAAGATAAATGATACCCATTTCCATTAATTTGGTATTCATATACCAATGATGTATTTTCATATCTAAGTTTAGGGATAACCACTTAATGTAAATGGTACCCAAGTACTAATCATGTATTTTATTAACCTAATTAGACATTATAATTTTGACACGTGCTTTTCAAATAGTAATCACATAGTTCTAAGCACAATATCATGATATCATCACTAAACATTTAATGATTGATTTCTACTAATTTATGATCATTCTACTTGATAATTGATCTCATAACTTTAATTAAGACCATGTTTATCACATAGATCTTATAATTTAATGAAATGCCTTCTTAAGGTTCCACCTACCTCAAATGTGGTAATTCCACTCATTAAGATTTGCCATGATCTTGATCAACATATGAAATCTGCCAATTCATGCATAATGTCATTATATATCATAATTTTAGATAATCTTGTATTTTTCTCTCTTTGATCATATCTATCCTCTTTCAAGATTTGTCTAATCATTTCATTATTGTCCCTTGATTAATATTAAGGATCTAGATTTCCTTGTATTCTTTCATTTAAATTAATCTATCGCTTTCAAATAGTGTTTCTAACCATTGATCTATAAATATGATCGTT
Organism: Warburgia ugandensis; assembly: GCA_035236585.1. Classification (NCBI taxonomy): domain Eukaryota; kingdom Viridiplantae; phylum Streptophyta; class Magnoliopsida; order Canellales; family Canellaceae; genus Warburgia; species Warburgia ugandensis. Next base: position 57,664,811 of record CP141133.1, read on the forward strand.
AGTTTAACTTCTTGATCTGCTAGATCTAAGTATTTTCTAATCCTTATTCTTCATACATATGTAATTGATTTTGATCTTTATAGATTTCTTTGATCAATAGTTCACAATTGTTGATCAAGATCATGGGTTTAGATCCTCTATCTTCTAGTTTCTATCAATCTCATTCTGATCTAAGATTGATCTTTTGATCATCCCTTAAGACGATGAGCTAGATCTCTTTTCCTTGAATCATATTGATCAAGGGTTTAGCTCCTCTACCTATTCATCTACATTTGATCTAAAATCTATATCCTAATTCAAGAATTTAATCTAAATTTATAATTCTTTCTTTTATTGTTCTTAATTATTCAAGATCTCATAATTGATCTTGTTTGATCATAATTATCTTATTTAAAATTTAATTTGATTTGATAAATTCCTAACCTTTTATCTTATTATTATTATTATTACTCAACCAGTTAGTATTTTACTAGTAAAAATGATTTATTCCTTCCTAAGTCTAGACTGCACCTCCTTATGTCAGATTTAACTAATGCTTACCAATTAAAGTCTGCTCAAAAAGTGGTTAATATAATCCTCATGTAAGGAGGCATTTAGACCTCAGCAAATGTCAAAGGAAGGCGAGGGAAAATCACTTGGATCTTGTATATCCCCTATAACCATAATATTCAGAGTCCACTAGAGTGACACTAGATCTTATCTTCTATAAGGTTTCTATGAGCTCTTTTCCCCTAAATCCCTTTTCTACTTGATTTTAACATATGTCCATGAACATTGATAATGTCATTCATGGATTTTTATTATTCTCCTAAATGGGCTAAGGAAATGGTGGTGGATTCCATTCCTTATCCTTTACTAATTACAGTAGCCCCTACTAGAATTAATTTTATGTCATTCATATATTGTACATATTTGATGAGTTTTCATGTAACTTATCATATTTACTTAACATGAATATTAAATCTAATCAAGTATATCTATTATCATATTTACTTAACATGAATATTAAATCTAATCAAGTATATCTACTATTAAATGAAAGATAATTAAAATATGAATTAACAATTCAGATGATAACTAAGCATATCACAAATTTTCATCATGATCCAATGGTCAGATCTAATTTCCATTCCTTAAATCTAGGGTTTTCATCCCATTAAGGGTCCAGATCTTAATTTTTCACATTTCTAACACATCTGGCCCACAATTTCATATAATCTCATCACTAGATCATCAATATATCCTATCCATAAAGTCTTATCATTCTTGATCTCACTAATCAAGAATATTAGTAATATATTTTTTAATGAATAAAAAAATATAGTATTTAAATCTTCATTTTTATGGGTTTAGTAGATAGTACTTTTCAAGAGGAATCCAACACCTCTTTCTAATGTCAATTTAGAGTTAAATTGTGTTCAAAATTGAATTTTCAAAATTTCCATTACTTTTAATGGTCCAAAATTATCAAATCTATTTTTATTCTAATCATTGATCTAGATCTCCAATTTTTCTATTGTAACATGTGTTTTTGGGATTTTAGTATGTTCTAAATCCATCTAACAGATCAAATCATCCTTTTAATATATTTTTGAAGGTATTCCAACCTTATTAGTATGGTCTTTAACTATAAATCAATATAAACAGTATCTAATTCTTCAATTATATGAATTCACTAGATTATACACCTCATTCAAAATCAAACTTTTAAGTTTTTAGATCAATTTCAATGCTCCATATTTCATTTAGACTAATGAGTATGTGACAAAATGGGGCAGGCCGCATCTTCATCTCTATGACACAACAGCGTTATGCTCTTTTCCAACTGTGTTGCAAATGTCATGCATGCATGTTAATGTGCAGAGGCATGCCTAGAGAATGCGTCTCCATCTATGTTACATCGTTGTGTTATGGTAGTAGCTCTCAGAGATCCGTTGAGACAATCTGATCTGGACCTTTAGATCAACTATCTCCATATCAACAATGAAACAAAAATGAAATTTTACTGTTTTTCTCATTTCTAGGGTTTTTGGACCACATAAATTCATCTAATGGCTTAGATGAGAATCTGAGCCATCTAAGATGTGGGTCTCAACATTAGGCACCAGATCTGTCTTCTCTGACAGATCACTGACCGGGGAGACTAGGGGAAATTGGAAAATCCAAAAGATCTAATGGAATTGAAAAGGGAAGAAGAGGGGTGGCCTACTTGACTAGTCAAAGTAGATATATTTACTGGAGAGAGAGATATAACTAGAAAAATCCCACACACATCAAATAGATATTCAATCAATATTAACTTTGGTGAAGTTGTTGAAAAATGGTGGAAACCATGGAGCAACTACAAAATTGACCATTCCACACAAGTTTATCAATCTAGATTGAACATATAATGGCATATGCTATTGGAAAATCAGAAATTTATTGTAGGAGAAGTTACGAGTACCGGTGATGTCATATAGTCTTATTTTTCCAATGATTTCACTAGTAGATCATCCAATAAAGACGGGGCTTTAGTAGATCAGGTGCTTCCGAATCATTTTAAAAGTTTGGATCATTGAAATAGTCTATAGAATGTGATGGCTAATGAATTCTAGGGTTCCTGGGTAGTATAATAACCCCAATTTTTGTAAATTGATTGAGAAAATCAATAAAGTTTGAGTTTTTAGAAATTCTGGGCTAGAATATTAGGTTATTGGAAATTCTCTTCTTTTAGAGATTAAACCATGATTTAAAACTTATAAATTATGAATGTACTTAAAAAACCAATCGAAATGACACTAAGTATGATCAATTCCAAGTTAAAATAAAAAAAATCCCTAATTTTCTCCATTTTTATGAATAAAAGGGCAAAATAGTAATTTTATCCATAAACAAGATCTAAAACTTCATTATTTAGAATTCATTCAAAAATATAATTCCAACGCCACTAAGTACACTCAATTCCGAGTTTGGGTGAATAAAATAGATTTTTCTCCATAAAAGGGCAAAATGGTCTTTCCACACCTCTATGTGGCCCACAAATGAATCCAACGGCTAGAAAACATGTAATGAGTGGTCACAATACTACCAGCTAATAGTGGAGAAGGTGGTGGTAGTGGAACATCCAATGTTAATTTAATATTCAAAAGAATTAAAACATAATTATTACAAGTAATTATGAAAAATGTAAAACACCTATATATACCCACCCAAAAATCTTCCAAAAATATTCATTAAAAGTCCCATCGAATTATCTTGCTTCCTTTAAAAAACTAGATCCAGATTCATTTCAAATTTCTAAAACTCCTAAGAATCTCTTTTCTTTCACTTTCTCTCTCCTCTCTCTAGATTGGAACAAGAGACCTAAATTCAATTAGGCACTCTGTTCCAAATCAAATCTCACAAATTCCATCATTCCTATTGTCCTATGCTACCTTATCTACAAAACCCCAAATGCAATTTCAAGATCCAACAGTGCAATCAATGGGAAATAACAAAACAGGTGGTTATCGGGTGATCTTATCATCACGTATATATTTCTTTTAAATTGGGCAAAAGGATCCAAAACCCCTAGGATAGAATTTTAAAGAAAATTTATCAAGTTTTGAGCCCTTGATTGAAGAGGATTTGATTGATCCCAAAACAGACTGTCCAATCTTCCTAATAAGATATGGTCCCAGGACGTTGCAATGGAACGTTGCACAGAACGCGCCCTATGGGAGCATCTTCGTGTGCGACAACGTTCTGAAAGAATGTCTACATGACAGCAATGGTCCCGGGGGAGTGTGTTTGACTTGCATCCTAGTAATGGGAGAGCAACAACCGCTCTGCTCAACTGGACTGCTCCACTCGAACAATTTGGGCTATCTGTTCCACTCGGCCCATATCAAATCTAGACCCTAAGAATGATTGTGAACTTCAATCTTCAATTGTGGAGTCATCTGAACCCCAAATCAAGATCAGAAAGAAGCCATGGAAAGCTAGTAATGTCTATTTTCTTTTGCAATCATAAAATTGATAAAACTCTTCAAGAAACTTTCTGTTTTGAGGCATTAAGATTCTAATTTTCATGATATTTAAGATTCTAATTTATTTTGACAAATCTAACATAAAATGAGGAATCTACCCTTTATGGTAGAAAAACCCTAAATATAAAGAGACCCACTTGATCAATAAGATCAAGCATGATCAGACCCTTTGGATGGGTTGTATAAATGGGAGCATGATGAAATCTAGTTAGATCATGGATTAAATGTGACAAAAACAAGTGGATATGATCTTTGGATCTTAATGGAATAAAAGCCCTAAATGTAATTAAAACCCTTGATTTGAAGGAAAAGATCTAAGATCTAATAGTTGGATCATAAGTAAAAGTTTCTAATAATATTAATCTAATTAGCTTAATTATCTTTTATTTGATAATAGAATTATAAATGTGATTTATGTTATAAAGTAGGAAGCATGATAGTGTAATTCTTAAATTTTAGCATGTTATGCTCTAAATGTTATTAGTTTATTATAAGGTTGGTATATTTAATTATCTTAGGGCCATGTTAGTTTAAATTTGAGATTTTAGCATGATTCCATTAGATTAGTAGTAAAATCTCATATATTTCATAACATAGGATTATGCTAGTTTAAGTATAGTTTTATTTCATTAGGTTAGGTTACATTCATAGGAAGCACATTAGTATAAATATTTGTTAAATTTATATTGGATTTATGCTTTAAAGTTTATGATTTAATTGTTGTCAAATTTTATTAGTAGATTCAATTGTTAAGTAATTGTTAAGATATAATGAGCATAAATCACCAAAAATGTAAACTAATGGAATATAGAGATTCATGGACAATTAAGATGAGTGAATGACTTTGACTTAATATTAGTAAGGGCTATAGTTAGTAAGACAATATAAGGATTATCAAATCCTTGGCCCAAACTAGGAGAATAATAAGCCCCATGAATGACAATTTTAATGTTCATGGATTTAATTAAAATAAATTAGAAAGAATACTTAGTGTGAAAATGCTCATAGGAACCTTATGAAAGGTTGAGCTATGGTCATTCGAGTGAATGTTGAACATGGTGGTTAAGGGGTTTCTCTAATAGAGCCTCACTCTTCCCCTACCTTCCGTTGATGTTTGTGAGGTCTAAATGCCTCCTTACATGAGGATTGAAGTAACCACTTTATGTTTAGTCATTCAGTAAGTAAGCCTTAGTCAATTGGAAATAAGAGGAGCTGTCTAGACTTAGGATGAAATAAGCTATGTTCAACCAATAAAACATTAACTTGTTGAATAATAATAATAATAATAATAAGAGCATAAAAGGTTAGTTAATTATCTAACCCTAATAAAAATTGTAAGTAAGATAAGAATGATCAAACAAGATTCATGGGATCTTGAATGATCAAGAACAATAAAAGAAATAAATACTTCTTGATGATGATATATATATATATATTGCTTGCAATTTAGATTAAATAGAATAAAAGATCTTAGATCAAATATAATAGAAGATCTGAACCCTTAATCAAATATGATTCAAGGAAGAGAACCAAGATCATCCTCCTTAGGGATGATCAAACAACTGAACTTAAATCAAAGAAGAACTAGATGATAAAAGATCTAAGCCCTTGACCTTTATCAACAAGTGTAAATTGTTGATAAAAGGATCCATGAAAGATCAAGATCAACGAAAGGAATACACAAAGACTTAGGATAGAAAATACTTAGATTTGAAAGATTAGAAGATCATTCTAACCATTAGATCTATTGATCAATAGGATAGACACTATCTGAGAAAGATAGATCATGATAGGACAAAAGGTCTAGATCCTTTATATCAAAGGACAAGATTAGACTAAGAATATAGATAGGATTATTTAGATTAAATAAATATTGACAATATGTATGGATTTACAGATTACATACATCAGTCAGGATCATGGAAAGTTTGAAGAGATGAATCACTATATTAAGGTAGGAGGATTTTATGAATGCATCTACATGGTATGTCCATGTTGAATACATGATCTTATGTCTAGAAATGTTGACAAGTGTAATGTTAATACTTGTATTAAATCCCCTGAAACCCTTATGATCCAACCAAACACATATGAAGTGGTTATGTTAGATTTAAGGAAAAGACTCTAAGTGAATATGGAGTTAAAAGATATTCTAGGCCCAAGTAAACAAATATATTATCTGATATGTATGAAACCTATTGTATATACAAGCATGGAGGCTTGTAGTTTTATTTTAAATAGGCATAAGCCTGGGGTTGCTATGCTAGGGAAGTTATGAGGGTTTGGCCACCTGCTTCTCAAAATTTGATGACATGATGATACCTTGCCCTATGAGAGGCTAAAAGTCGGGTGGGGCAATTATGGGAAGGTTACCACTGTGAAAGTCCTGTCTCCCCATATGGGCAATGACACAATATTTTCCATCATGGTATCAGTAGTGAACAGGGTAGTTATCCGAGTGCGCTAGTACGGATCAGACTACAGCATTGTAGTCCTTTGATTATTTTGCACTATAATGCATATGAGACAGGCATAGTAAAATGCCTTATATTTTGGCATGATGAAATGCCAGGTAATTGTATAATACTAGTATTTCCCACGAAGGGAAATTCCAGTATACGACTAGATGAAATATTGATATCTCATAGGGGAAAGAATTGATTAGCTTAGTTGGGAATGTTATTTAACTACTTTCATAAATTTGATGGATTTATCCATATACAGTATGTATATACAAGGATGTACATATATGACAAAATAAAGAGATTGATACATGAGTATGCTTATGAATAATGGGATTATGAAGTACTATAATTATACTGTCAAATTATTATGCTTCTTCAATCCCATAACAAGCATAACTTGTTGAGATATTGTAAATGTTTGAATGTTTACAATATCTCAGATATAGAGAAGGAGAGTTAGGAGCTCAAGACTGAAGAAGACTTGGGAGAATAATCATTAGGGTATATCCCTTGAAGACATGTACTTTGTTTTGCTTGAGAGTATTTTATTGTAATGAGAGTTTCATTGTATGGTGAGCTTTGAGTTTTGGATTATGTAATTTGGACAAGTATTGTAATGGATTTGGGCTGTACTATGAACCATTGGATGGATTCTAGAATTTAATAAAAGTATATTCCTTCAATGAAATTTTATCTTGTACAAAATTCTACTTATGTTATGTATGAACTAATGACTTGGGTTTCTCAAAACAAGTTCTAAAGAAAAGAATTTTTGTTGCTTTGTTTTGCGATTTTTTTTTACTACTGAGGGCCCTGCCTTTGAAAAATGTATTACAAAATGTGTTACAAAAACCTGGGTTGTCATAGGTAGAAACCCTAGTCATTAAGGACGACACATCTTTGGATGCATTCAACATCCCTATTGGGTCTATGATGTTGGGTGCGTCTGGGGATGCACCATAGTGAAAGAGAGAGGAGAAAGAAAGAGGATAAAGAAAGAAGAAAAGAAGGAGAAAGAGGAGGGAGAGAATGGGATAAGAGGGGGAGATAAGGAATTTTGGAGAATTTTATAAAAAATATTGGGCAAGTTTTTGGCATATTTATAGGCAGTTTTTGGAATTTTTAATTATTTTCTTATTTTATTCTAAATTCCACTAAAAATTATTAAAATGGGGATTGGAACTTCCACTACCTCCACTAGTAGCTAAGTGTTGGCTGATGCTTGAATTGCTTCATTGCTGACCTCAGTTCTTACCTAACTTTTGTGGGACCCATTAAAAAGTAAAATTACCATTTTGTACTTTTAATTCAAAAATTGCAAAAAATGCAAAATTTTCATCTGACCTTAGAATTTAGCATACTTATAATCATTGGATGAGTGGTAAGACATTCAAGGATAGATTATAGAATGAAAATATTAGAGGAAATTTAGGGGTGGCACCAATACATAATAAGATGAGGGAGATTAGACTTAGATGGTTTGGACATGTCCAAAGGAGATTGAAAACAGCACCAGTTTGAAGGAGTGAGGCAATGCAAGTAGAAGATTCTAAAAGGGTATAGGGAAGGCCTAAAAGAACATGGATAGAAGTGGTGAGGAAAGATTTAAAAACTTCGGGACTAAATGAAGCCATGGTACTTAATAGAGAGGAATGAAGGAATAAGATTCATGTGGTCGACCCCTTATTGGGATAAGGTCTTAATGATGATGAACTAAAAAATGGAGAAAAATGTGGATTTTTCATCTGAACTTGGAATTTAATGTACTTATAGTCATTGGACTCGATTTTTCGATTACATTCTAAATATTCATATCTTTACTGCTGATTCCATTTCTATAAAAATGGATTTTCCTGGAACTTCAATTTTCAATTTTTCACTTTCTATAATTCAAATTTACACAACTAGTCCCATGTGGCAATGGAATCGACCTCTAAAGAATTTAACCATGATTTGGCCTTATCTTTTAATGAGAAGGAAAAGAACCTAAGTCTAATAGAATCGCCTGAAACATTTTCAATTCTGAATGTAGGGAAAATATCAAGGAATTCCTTGATATGTAGGTATGGTCCTCTCTCTCTCTCTCTCTCTCTCTCTCTCTCTCTCTCTCTTTCTCTCTCTTGACCTTAAAATGTTGGCAATAACTATATAACTCCAGGTCTAAGTCTAAAGTGGTTTACATTGGTGGGTGGTAAGGTGATGCATGATGATGTATTTATGGTACATGGAAATCTCTTATTACCTTGTGCTCAACTACATCTTGTGGGTCTGCCAAGAGGTTAAGAATTTGATTTCTCACCCTCTACCTATGGGTATGTTCAATCTTAGGATCTAATGGTACTAACTGAGTGTTTTGAGATTGATGGCCTTGCATGCACTATAATGAAAAACTTATCTAAATGAGGCAACCTAATTCTAAATTTTACTCTTAACTGCATATGATGCACAATTAGTCCTAATGGTTCACTATCAAGCTATTTTGATAATCTTTGTTAATTCGTAGGGTGGTAGCTTTTAAACCTAGATCTAAATAACTCCTTTTATTCAAGCTCCACTATTTCTTACTAGTTAGGTCCTACTCAAGATAGTTAATACAATTTTCATGGAAGGAGGCATTTAGAACTCAACAATGGTCTCTTAAAGGTGTTGGAAAATCCTAATGGAAAATCTTTGTTAATTTGTAAGGTGGTAGCTTTTAGACCTAGTTTTAGACAACTCCTCCTTTTATTCAGGATCCACTACTACTTAGCAGTTAGGTCTTGCTCAAGTTGGTTAATACAATTCTCATGGAAGGAGGTGTATAAAACTCCACAACCATCAATGAAAGGCATGGGAAAATCACTTGGATTTTGCATACCCACTAATAACCACAATGATCAAGAGCCATTGGAGTGAAAATAGATCTCCTCCATCTAAAAGGGTCCTATGAGCTTGAAACCCTAAGTCTCTTGCTACTTGATTTTAAATTAAGCTTTTAAGGGTTGGGATTGCAAACATATAAGGAATTGATTTGATTACCTAGGTGGGCCATGGATCTAGTGAGGAAATTCAATCCTTATCTTATGAGAGTTCTCGTGAGGCCCTTACTATCAATGTGAACATCCACCATAAAGTAATTAAACATGCAATGAAATACAAGGAAAGGGAAACTAATGTCTACCTATATGCTATCTAACAAAGGGTCCACACCTTAACATATAAGACACTATAACTAGACCACCCATGCCTTAGTTATAGCCAAACTTAGACTAACCTTTATTAAATAGGTGAAATCTAATATAAAAACCCTAAGTAAGATGCAACAAGTATAATGAATGACCCTATACTATATGAATTACACTACCATCCAAAATGCAACTACATTAAGTAAATAAAAGAGAGTAAGGGAAACTTACACTGAGATTTTTTATGAAGATCAAGTGTGAGCCACCATGCCCCACTTGCCCTGCATTATTACAACCCATTTAAATAGACAGAAATAATTGTAAGGGGCCTCACTACAAATTCTTTCAAAAAAATAAAAAATCCTAATATAAGAAAGCAAGGAAATCTTAATTAAGTTGATGAAGGTTTGGGCCATAGGATCACCACTACTCCTTTGGCCAAATTTCCCTCACACAAAACAAAGAAAGATGGGTCAATTTGTAAGGAATTAGCAAAATGTGTAAGAATGATGCAAAAACCCTAATCTAATGCATCTTAAAACTATGACTAGATATAAACAAACATTCAGCCACAAATCAATTGTAATTCCCCAACAACATCACAAACAACTTTGTGTAGCTTTAAAATTACTCGCAAGGGCCTGAATCGATTTAGTAATTTGCACATGATAGAGGTTGATCCCAAGAGGAATCTCACATATTTTAATATTGGTTAGATCTTATTTAAATCACTTATCTTTATCCATAGAGAGATTGTTTTGATTAAACTAAGAATTTAAACAACGTGGAATGAGAAACATGCATAAAGTTAGAAACATGAACTAAAGGAAACATTCTAAAAACAAAAAATTTCAATGGAATTAGAAACTTTCCTAATTAACATGCATTTAATAAAAGAATCTGATACAAAATTAGAATGAATAAATCTAGGAAACTTTACTTAAGGAAAATTGCTAAAAATGAAGCTTTCTTAAACTAACACTTTCCTAATCCTAAAACTTTCTAAAAATAGAACATTCTATAACTAAATTAAGAAACTATTTAAAGCTAAACTAAGATGGAAATAACTAAATAATTTATACTAAACTCTCATGAAACAAGGGAACAATAAACCAGTTAAAGGCAAATCACCGAATCACCATGTGTGTGGCTCATGGAGTTGTTGTGCACATGTTTCATGAGTGAGAAAATGGCTGGAATACATTAACTAGAAGCTTGCTAGCATGGGATCTAACAAAAATAGTAAGTAAACTATCTAAAAAGCTAAATGGGTTCTTAAGGAATCAAGCAAATAAAGTGTCTAGATTACTAGAAATTATGCATGAATCATGAAAGGTAAAATTCTAGAAATATGCATGAAACTAAAATTAAAACAAGGCATGGACTGAGATATGGTGCATGTGATGCATAAAATATAACACTCAATATTGGTAGTGCTTTAATTTTAGAATCAAACATTGACAATGCTCATTGAAGAAGTTTATTCATTGAATTGAAAATTACACTCAAAGATGGTGCACATGTACATAAATAACAACCTAGAAATTGCACACTTTTCAAATGCATAAAAATTGAATCAAATAAAATCTTAAACACACTCCAACAATCTCAAACTAACATTAGATAACAGTCATGTGAAACCCAAAATAAAAATCAAGAGAGTGAGAGCATAAAGATGGAAAAGAAAGAAACAAGAAATAATTCTAAATCTAAGTAAGAAACAATGAAAAGATAAAAGGGAAACAATAAGATTCAAATCTATTGTGCTCTTGGCTGTCACTACTAGAGAAAAGATAACATTGACCTTGAATAATTAAGCAAGAAAATTAAGAGAAGTGAAAGCCATAGTGAAAGAAGATCAAAGAGGAACTATGTGTGGAAAACTTAAACTACAAATAAAGCAATAAACAAACAAACAGAACTAAGGAAAATAAAGCATAGAACTATGACTTAAATTGTGAAAAACCAAAGAAATAAGACAAGGAAGAAATTCTAGAAGAGAAGGAACAACAGCCAATGAAGATTTCATTGAAGACTCGAAGGTTGAAGGGGTGAGATGTGGTGGTGCAACAAGGGAGGCGGGGGGGCGCAACATTGAATTCCAACATAAGATGGAGAGTGGAATTCCTTCAATGTGGGATGATGGTATGGTGTTTGGTATTTATAGATGAATTCCCTTCTTAAAAACATAAAATTTGATTATATTAAGAAAGGAATTATAGTTAGGACTCTAAGAAAGTGGGTGAAAGTGGAAAGAGCTGGATTTAGAAAGTCGGATAAGTTGGACTTTCTAAAAATAACTAAAGCGATGGGGATAAGATAGATAAGATAGGAAACTTAAGATAGGAATTACAAGTAGAACTCTAGGATAAGAAATTTAGGTGGTTGAGTGGAGATGGAGGATTAGGAGGTGGAACTCTAAGCATGGAATTAGAAAGGGGGAGGTAACCCTTTGTAGGGAAGTTGGCATGGTGGCATGGAACTCCTTCCCTTTCTAATTGTAGCATGTGGTGGGTAGAAAAGAGAGACAAGATGGAAAAAGAGTGGAAAATATAAGGAAATTTGATTTGGTTTCTATCTTGACGGTTTCACCTATACATGCATATCTTACCATATACTAATCTCTTTCCAACTCCTAAATATCACTTGAAATTCACTCTTTTAACATAGGATAATTGATTCTAAAAGTCCTCTATTAGTGTGACTCCTTGTGGCATGGCTCTCATGTGGCTTGTTGACAAACTTTGATGCCTCAATGCTTGATTGCTTGAGTGGTTAAGTTCTTTGAATTCATGACTTGAATGGCTTGGCTTCTTTAGGTTTCCTTGATAGCATGGGAAACTTACATGCATGACTTGAACTCTCATGCAATGTTGGTGGAATTGCTTGGCTTTTTGTATGGGCCCATTTTAATCACCTTTGAATTTCCCATTACTTTCTTGTTTCCTCTAAGATGATCTTGAACCTTGATTGAGCTTTTAAATTTAGGTATTTGGCCCTCTTTTGATCTTGATCTCGACTATTGGATCATCTTCTCAACACCTACAAAATAGTACAAATCCTAGTTAAATTCTAGAAAATTATGATTATTCACATAATAACGCTAGATTAGCTCCTGAGCCTATTAAGAATTAAGCTTTTGAATCATTATCTTAGATAATCATATGTTATGAATTTTTTTTAAAAATCCTAGAATAACGCCTATTATTTATAACACATGAACTACTAATTGGGTACTTTGTATAAAAAATTGAACATTTATCACAATTCCTAAGGCTAATAAGCTAAAATGTTTTGATTTTCTTAAATTTGTGTGTGAGAGAAGCTTTTAGATTGGCCTAATCTAACACTCCTCTATTCCATACTTGCCCCACTTCTTACCAGTTATCTCTTAACCTAACCAACCGCTTCACACCCTTCTTAACTAGCCGTAGATAGTCTAACTTTGTCTAGTGTGTTGGTAGAGCTAGTTGTTTAAATACTAGCACAGTTAATTAGATAGAGGCCACTAGAGTGACAATGGTCTCCTCCTTCCAAGAGGTCATTACAAGCATGTGAGGGCCTCTATAGGTCTCTTCTAATTAGTTTCAAATTAATTTGAAAGGTTGGTTATGCACTTGTGGTGATTATCCTAGGTGGGCAAATAGGTGGTGATGAAATCCACCCTTGATCTTATGGGGTCCGGTACCCTTACTAATTAATTTTCACACTACATGGAAATTTGATTAGCATGTAAATCACCTTAAGGCAATAAAATTTCCCTAAAATCCAATTAAAAATAGTAAACTAATGCTAGTCCTAAAATGAAACAAGTAAATATGAAATTATGCTACTAAACAATAATGCAAGATTATTCTAATTACTCAAACCCTAATCTACGAATTTTAAGGAGTTAGGACTACTCATAATAGAGACTGGACAAAGTCATCTCGTACAAACCTCCCTCATTACAATTCACTCAAAATAAAATTTTAGCTATCTTAATTGAGATCCTCCTTTAATTCCATCTCTAATTTCCTACAAAATAAAAAATAGCAATAAGTATCAATTTTCAAAAAATGGAGTGATTATGCACTAAAAAATAAAAAATGTACTTAAGAATTCCTAGAATTCTAAATGAATGCAATTCCTAAACTTTTTATCTTCTATTTTTTCTATTAAATATTTTGAAAACTCTATTGCAAGTCCTTAACGACAATGCTAAAAACTTGTTTTATTTTTCACAAGTGCACTAGCTATTATAGTATAGTTTGTGCAAGTATGGGTCTATCCCATGAGGACCTGACTTAAAAAGTGAGAGTTTAAATAAACTTTAATAAATAAAATTAGAAAAAATTAAAGCAAGTAAATAATAATGCACTAAAAAAACTCTAATTTGTTTCTCAACTAAAAAATTACATAATTCTAAATATAATTGACAATGAGTTTAAAAAAAATATAAAGTAATATGCACTTCCCTAACTTGATCACCATGTTATGTAGCAAAATTCTTCATATTTGATAACATTCAAGTAAATCAACCCACAAAAGTTAATCATTAGTGCCCTTGATCATTGATTCAACAATTAGATGATGCAAATTATTTAAAAAAGTGATAATCGAGATCGATGGATGAAACTATGAATTAGATAACTATAGTTGCCCATATGAATTAGAGCTTTTGGGTCGTTTGGCATCTGAATTTAATGAAGATCTAACAGTGTGTGATAGCCCAGGTTTTCAAATGCCTTTTTTGGAATTATTTTCGAAAGGTGGGAACCCTGTTTGAAAATTTCATTTAGAAAACAAACAATGAAAATAAATTTTCTTTAAAAAGACCTTTTAGAAAATCCTGAGTGTCATAAGATTGATCAAAACACATTCATGAATTAAAATTTAAGAATTTTTACGTTCAAATACGATAAGTCAAAAACTTATCATTTCCTAGAAATCTGACCAGTTACAACCCATAGTCCAGTATGTATTAAACATGTTTAACTATTTATAATAATTATATAACTACTCAGACATCTCACAAACATTTATAAAATGTACAGAACATACATACACTGCCTATACCCTCTCTCTGACTATTCTGTGAACCTAGTCTCAACACTCTTACCATTCCCTTCTTTGCATTTATTTGCAAAGTTAGTGGGGTGAGTATAGGGGAATATACTCAGCAAGTAAAACTAAAATCACAAATATAAATCAATGAAAACTTGCTTTCATGCACTTATGTATACAATGACACATCCGTAGGTATCACTCCTAAGGCTTATTAGTAATATAACATTTGCATGCTTTTCAAATATTCCATTCAATGTTTTAGGTCATCTGAGTACAATACAAGTGTAAGAACAATATGATATGTTGACATCAAAAGAGTATTCAGTAAACAAGTGCACAAAATGGACGATAAAGTAGTTAAGTGGTAAAATCTCAATTTAAATAACATATAGGGAAGTCCTCGGCAATTTAGGTCAAACATATCAATTCTCAACATGTAAATATAAATATATCAAATCTCAAATCACACAAGGCATCATCATGCCTAGTGGCCAAGTTATTTATGACCTTATCACATGCGTGTTGCCAAAAATCAACCTACGGCAATTGCCCTATAATGGGACACCGTAACACCACAACAATTGCCCAGTCATGGGACACTATAGCAAAAGAATACATAGATTACTATGTTGCAGCAGCTTCCCAAGAGTGGGACACCGCATGCTTAAACGTTGACACCACTGTACGAGACTTATCATTGTCTTGTGTGGGAGGAGAATGGGTCACACAGTGTAGCCTTCCCTTGAAGCCACACTCGGAACCTAGCCACTTAGGCCTGGTGTCAAAAAATCAACCATCAGAAGGAGGGTGGCCATCCCTATAACCCTCCTATCATAGTGTCCCCCAAGTGAAAATGCCTATTTAAAATAAAACCTCGGCAAATCAATGCATGAAAATCTAGGTACCATTGTACCCTCTGTGACATATTAGCATGAGATCCTAATCATGGCTTTTAAAATACATATTTTCCATTCAAATGTCAATAGATGTCAAATATAAATGATGCATGAGATTTAGTCAAAACAATTACCCATAATGGGCATTTCATGTTTTCTGATATAATAACAAAATCCTTATATTTTAATGAAAATTTGACAGAATTTCCCATTTTTATAGAACAATGCACATTTAATGCATGTGGTGCGTATCATCTAATAAGCATAATTTTATATTCATATGAAAATGGAGACTCTGTCTCCTCACAATTTCATCCACAGAAAATTCAATAATTTTCACATAATTCAAATCATGATGATGTTGTTTCTGAATCTCAAGGATAATCATCAACTACAATTATATGTAGTAATTACATGTACTTAATAAAACAATGCATAAGTGAAATAATTATAAAAACTTAACAATCTTAGAATTTACCCACCTCAACTTGATGATTCAGGTTCACATGAATCGATTACCAATCACTTTCGATGTTGCTTGACAAATCAGAAAATGAGGATCAGAGCTTCTATCATCAACTATGAATCAATATGAGAAATATCACATAAATATCATAATTTAGTATCTTCATCATAGATTCATACATTAATACTCTAATTTGAATAGTCAGATTGTCATTGATCTATTGCTTAAGCTCAAATCAAATATCTTATAGTGTTGGAGGGTCTAATTTCACACATCAATCAATTAGACCTGATGTTCTAAGCCTAAATTACCTAGATCTAAGCATTGAAATGATCAGATCTATAAAGTAACAGTCTGATCAACATTTTTACATTGTCCTCTACATGTAATTCACATCATCAGATTCATAGATCTACTATCTGATTGTGTTTTCAATGGTCAGATTTGTAGGTCTAGCATTGCTCATGCATTGTGTTTAGATAAAAATTCAATAGTCAAATAATCTCTTATCAAACTTTTGTTGACACGGTTACGAAGCTCACTCAGTCAAGATTCCATCCATATAATTTTTTTTTTTCCATTTTTACCTCACTAAAAAGTGGTTGCTAGAGATGGAATCTTATCACCATCACCAGAGAAGACAACCAGAAAATGATCTTTGCCGATGACTGTTACAATGTGAAAAATGCCATTTTTTCAGAAATTTGCAACATGGGTATTGTAGATCTTGTCTTCACCTTCACTCCAATGAAATTTGGAGTGATTCTATTAACTTTTGCCACCATAAAACAAGGAAAAATTGATGAAAATCCCAGCTGGTTTTTCCATCATTGCCGGTAGTTAAAAGAACATGAAGGTGAGCAAGAGGTAGAGGGAAAAGAGAGCAAAGAGGAAAGGAAAGTTGGGCACCTTGGCTCCTTACCTGTGTTGGTGGTACTCATTGATGGGGGAGGAAATTATGGTAACAGGGAGAGGAAGGGCACGCCTAAAGAGAGTTCTCAATGATAGAGGGAGAGTGATGAGAGAGAAATGGAGGGAGAGAGATGCAATGAGGGGAAATAGGGGAAGAGGGAGGCGATGGCTTCCCTAGCTTCTTCCCTGCATGACAAGCAACCAAGGGTGGAGCTCGAGCTCGCCTTGGTTCATCGTCGCATGGGGCCCATCTAGTGAGAGGGGTGTCATTTTCAATTTGGCCCCCTCTATAATTTAATAAAACTTATGGTTCTCTCAAAATTAATGTCCTTGAAAAGCTCTCGTCACATACATTCTGATTTTTTAGATTTCAAGGTCAAATTTAGAAGCAAAATTTTAAAATTTTGCACTCAAACTCCTCTTTTTAATTATATCAAAATGTCTGGTTGTTACACGGTGGCCTTGAAATTCGGAAAAAGAAATAAGAATTATAGTCCTTCAATTGAGACTAAATTGTTGATTTTGTTAAATTAAAACCAAACAGGGACAGAATCTGCAAAATTTAGGGCTTCGTTGAGAAAAAAACAAAAAAAGGACACAGAAGGAATTATAAGAGGATTATAGGTAGTTCTAGTGTTTTTCTTTTTCTAAAAGTAACTTCTTTTAATTGAAAAGAAATCGATGTGGGGAGCTATTTCAAACAGCTCCCCATGAATGTTTGAAATTGATTGAAGATGGTGGAAGAAAGACTGGGATGGTGAAAACTGAAGTGGCTTTTCCCTTAAACAAAGGACGCAAGTTCTGAAGAACTAGTGGGGAAAAGCTAGCTAAAACAAGGGAAAAAATGATGAACAAGTAGGGGAAAATGAAGAAAGCCAAGGAAAATAGTGGAAAGTAGAGGATTAAAATTGTAATGGAAAGCAAGGGAAAACCAATGATGAAAAAGGATGAAAATGACTATTTGAAAACTGAGATGGAAGTGATGGAAGATGAGGGAGACAACGGTGATAAAGAAGGAAGTTAGAACAATGGTGGGAAGCAGAGGGGAAGATGGTAATAAACATGGGAAAATGTTTGAAAACATCATAAAATAGAGAAAAATGACCTTGAATAGGGGAGCATGATAACTACTAAATAGAAAAAAAGAAGAAGAAAAATCTGATGACTAGAGAGAAGCAGAAAACAACAATTGCAATAAAGGGAAGAACACGGTGGAGGAAAATAGGGGTATGGGAATGATTGGAAACAAAGAGAACCAAACTGATAAAACAGAAGTAAAAACCAATAATATAACAAAGGGATAACAACAATGAATGATGATGAAGTAGAGGATGAATTGGGCTTTAGTTTCCTTTGCTTGGTTCTTTCTTTTATGAGCTTTTCTACTTCCATTCCTCCTTCTTCCTCTTTATCAATATGAATCTTCTCATCCATAGTCCTAGGTTTTTCTCTTCATTCCTTCTCTTCTGTTCTTCTTCTATCTTTTTCTAAAACCATCTTATCCATCTTTCTTATAGAGTCATTTGCCATATTAGTTTCCTAATTATGAAACAATTTTTGAGTCCATGTCAGTTCTTGTGATTCCCTTTCCTTAATTAGTTTCTTACTTAAGAAACTATTTCCTAATTGTGTTGAACATCTCTAGTCTCCTTAAAAGGCATCTTCCTATTGAGTCCATTTTGGATTGTAGGGCCCATATAGCCTTTTGGTTCATGAGGAAGATCTGCTCCCAATTAACATGTCCTAATTCATCCAAGCTCATTCTGATTGATCTGTAACACATAAAATCCAATTAGAATTGTCATATCCATAATTGATTCATCTGGTATGCTTTGATGGCTATCTAACCATTAAATTTTTCCAAACAATTGTTAGATGATTAATTCGGGCTATAAATTACATTTAATATAATTATGCAAAGTTACTTGGTTAGATGATTTGTCTTAATGCTAATTTGAGTGTTTCTTAGCTAAAATTAAACACTCAACAATGTGTGAGGTGAACCTCTTTATGGCTTGAAGCAAACCTTGCAATGATATCAACAACATTAGATAAGGTAGAGAAATTTTCACTAACAAGAGAAATACTAACAACATCAAGTGAAACTATAAAGTGCATACCTTATGCTTGTCAATGAAAATAGTCAGGCCAAGTCCCATCTCACCAATCCCTATATGAGCCAATAGAAGCTTTAGAAACCAAGACCATCTCTCTAAATTTTTTCACCTCAGCTATTGCCTAGGCAATGGGAAACATTTGGTCATTTGCATCCCTTCCCAATGCTGCTAAGAGCTCGCCCTTGTAAACTATTGATTGTTTAACTGCAAGTGCACGGGCTATTGTAATGTAGCTTATGCAAGTACGGGTCGATCCCACGAGGACTTGATTTAAAATGATGGAGTTTCAATAAAATTGAATTATGTAAAATTAAAAATAAATCACTCAAAAATACTGGAATTATTGAAATGACAATAAATGTTCAGATCTAATCAACTTCTTAAAAATACAGAATTTTCAGTTCCTAAAGAAAACAAACAAAATCAAATAATGAGAAAAAACTACTTCCCTAGATCAAACACTATCAAATCTTCAACTCTGATCTTCTAAAAACTGATCCTCCTTTACAGATATCTTCAACACATTCCTGATTAGTGATCCATCGGTCGGATTTGTCATATTCATCAAAATCAAAGAGATCTGGGCTAATTTGTCTTTTCAAGATTTGGACGATTCAGATTGATTGATAAAATTCAGATCGAAGATTGGATGTGTTGATTATGTCTAGGGATGTCCTAAGAATGAACTTGTAAAATTAATTTAAAATCTAAGAAGAAACGAAGGAGAAATTGAAGATTTGGTTTGATTAAGGCTAACCCGTTGATGGGTTAGGCCTTCATTGATCTAGTAGAGAAGTCAGTTCCTGGATAAGAAAAATACGGATAAAACAAAACCAGAATAGCATGGGACAGATGGAATTAAACTAGGGACACAGATGAAATTAACGAGAAAGAACATAATTGTAATTTCTGTAAATAAACAAGGGCAAAACTGGAATTTTGAGGAAATTTTGCTTTTTAAGAAAAAACCAGACGAAGGAGGAGACGGTGATGGAGAGGAAACCGGAGGAGGAAGTAGAAGAAAAGAGGGAGGAGAGGGAAGAAGAAAGGCGCAGGAGGAAAAACGTTTTTCGGGTTTCCTTCCCCGGGATCTCCGGAAGTGAGAAACCCGCCAAATGACATAGAGATGCCGAAGAAGATGTGCAAGCCGCCTAGGATGAGTGACTGTGGCTTCGGGTGATGCTAGACTGGTGGAAGAGGGTGGTGCTGGACGTCGTCTGGTTCTGATCTGGGCGTCATCCAGATCAGATGCGGCTTTGGTCTGATGGGGAGAAGGGGTGGGTTGGTGTGGTTGAAGAAGAGGGAGTTTCAGAGAGGGAGAGAATAGAGAGATGAGAGAAAAGGGACATGAGAGAGATTGAGGAGAAGAAGGAGGGGGAGAGTGAGAAGTAGAAGAGACAAAGTGGTGCTGGTCGAGTGGAAAGAGAGGTGCGAAGGAGAAGGGAAAGGGTGGAGATAGAGAAGGAGGAGCTTGGGTTGTGCGAACAAAACAAGGGGAAGGAGAGAAAGAGGAGAAGAGAGGTGGTTAAGACTTAGAGAACGAGAAGAGTGTGAGGAGGCAAGCTGGGTTGAAGAGAAATAGTGAAAGATGTCTGTTGGGAGAGGGAGAGGAAGCATGCAGAAGGAGGGAGAGCAGGGGTAAGTGCCTGAAGATGGGAAGAGAGGAGAAGAAGTGGGTAAGAAGGAGAAGAAGAGGGAGAGAAGGTAGAATGGAGAGAGACGTGAGAGAGAATGAGAGAAGAGGAAGAGAGAAGAAAAGAAGAGAGAATGGAGGGGAAGAGGAAGAGGAAGAGGAAGGAGGGGGAGAGGAGAATAATAGGACGTGGGAAAGATAGGAAGGAAAGTGGGTACGTGGGAATGAGGAAGGGAAAAAAAAGAGAAGTAAGGAAGAAAAAAAGAGAAAAATAAGTTGGGAAAGAGAAAAGAAAGGAAAGAGAGAGTGGGAAAGGAAAGAAAAATAAAGGAAAAAGAGAAAAAGGAAAAGAGAGTGGGGGAGGGTAGGTAGAGAGGGAAGAATAGGAAAGAGAGAAGTATGGGAAAGAGGAATTAAGGGAATGCTGAATTGGGTCTCCTCCTTGGACTTTGGAAACTCTTCCAAAATTGTAAATTGCCTTCTCCATGTTATTTCCCTTCTGTTCATGATTCCCAATTAAACTCCATTATTGTTTAGGAAACTATTCCATCCATCTTCATGGGTGATCTGGTCCATCCAATCCTCTTTAAGATGATCTACATCGTTAACTTTTGATCTTAGTCATCAGTGAGTCCTTTGGTTGATCTGCAAAAGAAAAGACTAAATTAGAATCATCTGAACCGTACATTAGTCATTTAATGAGCTCTAATAGTCATATGACCATTGATTTTGACAAATTAAGGTTTGATGGGCAATTGGAGTTAAATTCAAAATCAAGCTGATTTTTGTAAAATTGAATGGTTAGATGATCTAATTGAATGCTAAATTAGGGGTATTTTGACCAAAATTGAACACTTAACACACCCCCCAACCAACATTTTGCTAGTCCCGAGCAAAACCTGCAAAAAACCAAATTTGAAGATTTCAAGTTTTATTTTTAAGTCAATTTCTCTTTTTCCTCAGAGAATTATCTTCAATAAATCACATCACTTTAGCATACTAATAAAAATGACTGAAGAATTCAAAACCCAACCCATATACCAAAATCATTCCACTTAAGCTCAGATCTCAGAGTATGTGTGTGCATGTACAGTCTACATATAGAATGATCTTGATTTCTACGTACACTTTTAACTTTTGAACTCCTTCCGAAATATGTTTTGATCTCAATCCTCACTAATGATATACACTCAGAAATAACATCTTTCAGATAACGGGTTCAAATCAAATCTCTCTTTTAATTATATGAGAAGAGTCAATAAAAGCAAAATTATCTCACATATACTCATGAATAACGGAAGTTACTAAGGAATTTCATTGTTTTGATCCCTTTGGAATGGATGCCATTACCTTTGAATATTTAGAAATACCACTCTTTTAGATTCTGTCCATTCATTTCCTCATCAAGACTGTACTCATCCTAGAATCAATAGGTCTTTAACTGGGACGAAATGTAGGCTTAGGATAGGGTACCAAAGAAAGGGTATACGGTTATTCAAGGTTTCTTCAAAAAAATAAGTAGAGGTCTTCTAAAGTTGATAACTCTTTGTTTCTTTGATGAAGTGAATGTTTCTTCTTCTTCTTCTTCTTTTCACTTTTCTTTGTATTCTTCAAACTTTTTCTTCTTCTCTTTTTTTTTTTTTTTCCACACTTTTGAATCACTTTGAAGAATATTTATTTTCTTGATATCCACTTTTCTATTGTAACTAAAAGGTATTTCTTCATTCCTCTCTAACTTATTTTTCAAAGAAAATGGGTAATGGATAATTTATACTGGGTTAATATGGGTAAAGGATAATTTGGTTGACAAAAGAAAAGGCTTTATATAAAAGGCTCAAGTTGGCTAACTAGTGCTAACAATACTTTATGGGTAGGCTTTATGTCTCTAGGTTAATAACAAGGATGGCCTAAATCATTTTCTAAGTTTCCTATAATCCATCAAATTCAATGAACTTCTAGAATTTTAAAGATAATATTCTAATTATTCAGGTAATTAGCCAAAATTTAAGAATTTGGGATCAATTTTCTTTAAGCACACTGAAGACAATTAGGAACATTTATAACCTCTCAAAAAGATGAATAGCTCGAAAACTCACTTAGGTTATAGGTCTCTACTAAATTTCTTCAAAATCTCTAAGTTATAGTCACTTATCAATCTAGACTATCTATATGCAACTGTGTGCATAGATGTGATCTGAGACTTTACTTTCATAGAATGCTTTAGAAAATGAGTAAAAAGATGAATTAATCATATTCAATTCCATTAATAAGCTAAAGTTATCTAGATTATACTTTAGAAAATCCAATTCTCATCATAGTGAAGGAAATGACCTAAAATTTTTCAATTTTGTTTCAATTTTTGTTTTGAAAAACAAGGAAAGCACCTAAAAATCTAAAAAAAACTAGAATTTGCTAGAATTCTACACCCCCAACCTGACGGAAATATTGTCCTCAATGTTTAAAAAGTAGGACCTAAAATGAATATGGGTGATGTAGGAAACAACAAAAGGAAAAACACTAGGTTGCCTCCTAGTGAGCGCTAAGTTTAACATCTTCAGCCAGACATATCCTCATTTATCTTTGAATTTTCCTGATTATAATAATGAAATGGCAAGATTTCTCATGCCACTTCAAAATCTCACGATAGGCTATATATTTCATCCACCTTGAAAATTTTGGTGATGGTAGCATTATGACACAGTAGACTACCATGAATGTCCATTGAATGAGACCACTTTGATAATCTCCTATCTTCAAAATTTCAAGGTAATCAATATAACTCCACCTGAAAATTTTGGGTGGTGGAATCTCTATAATAATGTGAACTACCTTAAATTTGAATTCTATTGAACCAAATGGATGTGAATGGTCCTCCTTCTCCCTTACATTTTCCTGAAATTAAGGTATAAGCTGAGTATGCCCTTCCTTAAAAGATTGTTCTTGTATTAATAGAGGTGGGAGCACGGTTTTGCTTACATTCTGATTTTCGTCTAGTGTGTACCTTAAAGTTGGTTGATTTATTGACAGTATATCAATGAACTCTTTCTTTTCCTATTCTATTGGCACATGCAATACTTCAAGTGGGCCTAATTTCTTATCTAGTGGTTGTTCAAATAAGGTCTGTAGGTCCCACTCAAGTACGTCTTCAACGTGACAAGGCTCATTTGGGATTTCAGGCTTTGTAAGTGGTTCTACTAATGATGGGAGGGAAGTGATCTCACTTAATGGAAGCTCCTCAAAATGAGGTTTCCATTTTTCTGTATCCATGATAGGAATAGAATCAAGGAGGGCATTAACTTCCTTTATTAATGCATCCTCATTAAACTCATTAAAATGGGCCAAACAGGCCTCCAGTGGGCCCGACAAGGAAGATGACTGAAACTGATCTTGCACAACTGAATTGATCATGTTAACACTGTGCAAATCATCATTAGTTTCACTAGGTTGGTTACAAATGTTAAAGATGTTTAGCTCTAATGTCATATTGCCAAAGGACAGTTTCATGATACCATTTCTACAGTTGATTAAGGCATTGGGCGTAGCCAAAAATGGTCGTCCCAAGATTACTAGTATTTCATTCTTCTCATTCATCACCGGTTGTGTATCTAGAACTAGAAAATCTACAAGGAAGCAAAATTATTCTATCTGGACTAACACATCCTCTATTACCCCTCTCAGTATTTTTACAGAACGATTAGCTAGTTGGAGCGTAGTAGATGTAGGTTTCAATTCACCCAGACCTAACTGTTCATATACCGAGTATGGTAATAAGTTTACACTAGATCCTAAATCAAGAAGAGCTTGGTTAATCTTGTAGTTACCAATAATGCAAGTAAGAGTGGGGCAACCAGGATCTTTGTACTTTGGTGGTGTATGGTATTAAAGAATAGAACTAACCTGTTCAGTCAAAAATGCCTTCTTCTGGACATTCAATTTTCTCTTTATGGTTTATAAGTCTTTTAAGAATTTGGCATATGATGGGATTTGTTTTATAGCATCTAAGATCGGTATGTTGATCTTGACTTGCTTGAAAATATCTAAAATCTCACCATTAGAGGCAGACTTTGGGGCTTGACGCAACCTTTGAGGAAATGGAGCAGGTATAGCACATGGATCAATAGGTGAAATAGGGTCCTTTTGTTTAGAGTTTTCTTTAACTTTTGTGGATTTTTCTACCTTTTCAGTCTTTTGGGGCTCATCTTTCTCAATTCATTTACCACTCCTAAGAATGGTAACAGCCTTAGTCTGTTCCATGGTAGAGCTAGATGTTTCATCATATGCATTAATGCTAACCGCATGCACTCCCTTAGGATTTGCTTGTGGTTGAGCTGGGAATTT
Organism: Warburgia ugandensis; assembly: GCA_035236585.1. Classification (NCBI taxonomy): domain Eukaryota; kingdom Viridiplantae; phylum Streptophyta; class Magnoliopsida; order Canellales; family Canellaceae; genus Warburgia; species Warburgia ugandensis. The sequence continues at coordinate 57,689,861 of CP141133.1, forward strand.
TTCTTTTTCCATATTTTGCATCATTTGACTCATCATATTTTTTAATTCATTCACAGACTTTTCTAATTGAGAAATTTTCTTCTCCTGGTTCTTACTAACTTGATTATCCTCTACATGCCTTTTGGGTGGGGGCAAGTAAAGTCCAGAAGGAGGTTGATGAGTTTGATAAGGTAAGGTAAGAAGTCCTTGGTTTTGTTGATGAGGTTGATATTGTCTTAGTTGTGGAACATTAGCAGTAGGTCCATTTTTCCAACTAAAGTTTGGATGGTTTCTCCAGTTGGGATTATAAGTGTCTGAATATGGGAAGAAAGGTCTTTTATATGTGTTAAGTGCATTAGCCTGATCATGAAGTACATCTTGAAAAGCAGGGATTGTAGGACATTCCTGAGTAAGATGTGACGTACTTTCACAAATAGTACACACTTGTTCATCATTAATTGAGGTTTTCTTCCCCATTTCCATGGCTTCTACTTTTCTAGCTAAGGTTGCCACTTTAGCACTGATTTCATCTTTTTCTGACATGGCATACATGCCTCCCCTAGCCTGGGTATTATTTGGCTTAGGTCTATCTGTATGTTCTATTCTTTCTGAGCCAGCCCAGGTTTGTGCACTTTCAACTATCCATTCCAAATACTCCTCCCCCTCATAGGGTTGTTTGTTGAGAAAGTTACCATTACACATCATCTCTACAAACTGGCTCATGTCAAAATTTAGTCCTTCATAAAAGAAGCTGATGATGTGCCATGGTTCATAGCCATGATGTGGGCAAGTGAGTTGTAGTTCTTTGAACCTTTCCCAGCATTGATAGAATGATTCTTTATCCTTTTGGGTAAAGTTCATTATCTTACGGCGAAGCATGTTTGTTTTATGGGTAAGGAAAAACTTCTTTAAGAATTTCCTAGTCATTTCATTCCACGTTCTTATGGAACCTGATGGTAGTGCATTAAACCACATTTTTGCTTTTTTCTTTAAAGAGAAAGGAAAAAGTTTAAGCCTGACAATATTTAGACCTATATTTTGAGCTCTCTGGGTACTACATACCTCATCAAATTCTTTAAGGTGCAAGTAAGGACTCTCACTATCTAAACCTTGGAATTTGGAAAGTAATTGGATTACCCCCATCTTTAATTCTAATGCACTAACATTCTGATGAAGAATTACACAGGATGGTGTGATGGTGTCTATAGGCTGAAGGTAGTCTTTTAAAGTTCTACCATGAAAGTTTTGATAACCCTCAATATTATCATCCCCATGTTCACTTTGTTGGTCCCACTCCTTATTGTTTCTTCTCCAATCTCTATTTGGTTAATGATTATTCCTCCTTGGTGGAGGTTGATATTCATCGTCCATCAGGGGTGGTGAGTCCTCATTCATGATGAGTGGAGGCCCTTTACTTCCATGGGGTGAATTATCCCTGGAGCATTGATCAGTCATAAATGTGGCCTGATCTTGTTGTATGTCTTTTTGGTCGTACTTGACTAACCTTCGGCTTTGTCGCGTCTTCAAAAGTGCATACAAGGGAAGCTTCTTTTTGTTTTTGTTTTTTTTTTTGAGAAAATTAACTTAAATGATGCAACCTAACTTCTAGAATGATGCACAACCAAAAGGGCACACTCAAATAATCCTAAGGCTAATAAGCAGCAATATATTTGACTCTCTTGGATTTATGTGGGGACGACGTTTTTTATTAGCCTAGACTAGCTCTCATCCTCTCTTTAGGAGTTGATTACTACTTACCAATTAGGTTTTAGCCAAAGTGGTTAATACAACCCTTGTATAAGGAAGCGTTTAGACCTCAACAAATGTCAATAGGAGGTGGGGGAAGAGCGAGGCTCTATTAAGTAACCCCCAATAACCATAGTGATCAAAAGCCACTGGACTGACAGTAAATCGCGTCCTATTAAGAGGGTCCTACGAGCATGCGATGGCCCTATAGGTCTCTTTTGATAGATTTTAAATTAATGTGAAAGGAAGGTTTGTGCGCTTGAGGTGATTATCCTAAGTAGGCCAAGAGGTGGTGATGAAATCCACCCTTGATCTTATGGGGGTAGGGTGCCTTTACTAATTAATTTTCACACACCATGGCAATTCGATCAGCATATAAATCACCTTAAAACATTAAACATGCCCTAAGAATGCAATTAAAAGTAGTAAACTAATGCAAAATCCTAAAATGCAACAATTATAAAAGATGCTTTCTATATGAATTATACTACCAAAAAATGCAAATTATTCTAAATGAAAATCCTAATCTAGGAAAAAAATGAGTGAAGAAACTTACAGTGGGGTTTCTGATGAAGATCAAGTGTGGGTCACCTTATCCCACACTTGCCCTATATTATACAACCCTTTAAAATTGAAAATGAAAATTGCATTTTACAAGGATCCTCAATGCAAGATTCACTCAAAAGAAAAAAGAAAGTCCTATTCTAGGAAAGCAGGGAAGTTTCCATTTTGGTGAAGATCAACTTGCCCATTTCCTCCACTTTTCAATTTCCTGAAAAATAAAATTAGAAATTAGTACCAAATTCAGGAAACAAGGTGATTATTCCCTAAAATCAATTGAAAAATGCACCTAAAATTTCCTAAAATGCTAAAAATTGAAATTCCTTATTTTTTTATTTTTTTGGATTTTTTTAAAATTTTCTGATTTTTTTTATTTTTTTTGGATTTTTAATTAAATTTTATGAAAACTCCTTTGCAAGTCCCCAAAGTGGCGCCAAAAACTTGTTGATTGTTTAACCGCAAGTGCATGGGCTATTGTAGTATAGTTTATGTAAGTACGGGTTGATCCCACGAGGACTTGATTTAAAATGATGGAGTTTCAATAAAATTGAATTATGTAAAATTAAAAATAAATCACTCAAAAATACTGGAATTATTGAAATGAGAATAAATGTTCAGATCTAATCAACTTCTCAAAAATACAGAATTTCTAGTTCCTAAAGAAAACAAACAAAATCAAATAATGAGAAAAAACTACTTCCCCAGATCAAACACTATCAAATCTTCAACTCTGATCTTCTAAAAACTGATCCTCCTTTACAGATATCTTCAACACATTCCTGATTAGTGATCCATCGGTCGGATTTGTCAGATTCATCAAAATCAAAGAGATCTGGGCTAATTTGTCTTTTCAAGATTTGGACGGTTCAGATTGATTGATAAAATTCAGATCAAAGATAGGATGTGTTGATTATGTCTAGGGATGTCCTAAGAATGAACTTGTAAAATTAATTTAAAATCTATGAATAAACAAAGGAGAAATTGAAGATTTGGTTTGATTAAGGCTAACCCGTTGATGGGTTAGGCCTTAATTGATCTGGTAGAGAAGTCAGCTCCTGGATAAGAAAAATACGGATAAAAAAAAACCAGAATAGCACGGGATAGATGGAATTAAACTGGGGACATAGATGAAATTAACGAGAAAGAACGTAATTGTAATTTCTGTAAATAAACAAGGGCAAAACTGGAATTTTGAGGAAATTTTGCTTTTTAAGAAAAAACCAGATGACGGAGGAGACGGTGATGGAGAGGAAACCGGAGGAGGAAGTAGAAGAAAAGAGGGAGGACAGGGAAGAAGAAAGGCGCAGGAAGAAAAACGCTTTTCAGGTTTCCTTCCCCGGGATCTCCGGAAGCGAGAAACCCGCCAAATGACATAGAGATGTCGAAGAAGATGTGCAAGCCACCTAGGATGAGTGGCTGTGGCTTCGGGTGGTGCTGGACTGGTAGAAGAGGGTAGTGCCAGACGTCGTCTGGTTCTGATCTGGGTGTCGTCCGGATCAGATGCATCTTTGGTCTGGTGGGGAGAAGGGGTGGGTTGGTGCGGTTGAAGAAGAGGGAGAGAATAGAGAGATGAGAGAAAAGGGACGTGAGAGAGATTGAGGAGAAGCTGGTCGGGTGGAAAGAGAGGTGCGAAGGAGGAGGGAAAGGGTGGAGATAGAGAAGGAGGAGCTTGGGTTGTGCGGACAGAACAAGGGGAAGGAGAGAAAGAGGAGAAGAGAGGTGGTTAAGAGTGAGAGAACAAGAAGAGTGGGAGGAGGCAGGCTGGGTTGAAGAGAAATAGTGAGAGATGTCCGTTGGGAGAGGGAGAGGAAGCATCTAGAAGGAGGGAGAGCAGGGGTAAGTGCGTGAAGATGGGAAGAGAGGAGAAGAAGTGGGTAGGAAGGAGAAGAAGAGGGAGAGAAGGTAGAATGAAGAGAGATGTGAGAGAGAATGAGAGAAGAGGAAGAGAGAAGAAAAGAAGAGAGAATGGAGGGGAAGAGGAAGAGGAAGAGGAAGGAGGGGGAGAGGAGAATAATAGGACGTGGGAAAGATAGGAAGGAAAGTGGGAACGTGAGAATGAGGAAGGGAAGAAAAAGAGAAGTAAGGAAGAAAAAAAGAGAAAAATAAGGAGGGAAAGAGAAAAGAAAGGAAAGAGAGAGTGGGAAAGGAAAGAAAAATAAAGGAAAAAGAGAAAAAGGAAAAGAGAGTGGGGGAGGGTAGGTAGAGAGGGAAGAATAGGAAAGAGAGAAGTACGGGAAAGAGGAATTAAGGGAATGCTAAATTGGGTCTCCTCCTTGGACTTTGGAAACTCTTCCAAAATTGTAAATTGCCTTCTCCATGTTATTTCCCTTTTGTTCATGATTCCCAATTAAACTCCATTATTGTTTAGGAAACTATTCCATCCATCTTCATGGGTGATCTAGTCCATCCAATCCTCTTTAAGATGATCTGCACCGTTAACTTTTGATCTTAGCAATCCGTGAGTCCTTTGGTTGATCTGCAAAAGAAAAGACTAAATTAGAATCATCTGAACCGTACATTAGTCATTTAATGAGCTCTAATGGTCATCTGACCATTGATTTTGACAAATTAAGGTTTGGATGGTCAATTGGAGTTAAATTCAAAATCAAGCTGAATTTTGCAAAATTGAATGGTTAGATGATCTAATTGAATGCTAAATTAGGGGTATTTTGACCAAAATTGAACACTTAACACAAACCCATTTCAAAAAGCATTCATCCAGACCTATGATAAGCTTGCATCCCTCTCTGTAGCCCTTACTGAATGCATCAGAACATATGTACAACTTATGAAGCACTTGATTACACTTTGTTTAATCAAAACATTTTCCTCATAATAGTGAAGTTAGATTCATTTTTCATTAGATATTCTCTTCTTATGTTTACTAAAAACCATATAGTAAGGCTTGCTAACAAGGCCTAAAAATCATATGCTAAAAGATTTTAGCTTGCCCTTATTTCCTTAACCTAACTACCTTAACTACTACACATGAGGCTTTTAAAGTCGGTATAAAGAAGTCATTGTTTTGACTATCGACTTTGTAAACATTTTACAAGTCATTAAGAAAAAATGACTTTAAAAGTCTACACTTAAGAAGTCATTTAGTGGAAAAATGACTACTTCAGTCTGGTGTGAAGAAGAAATTTTATGCGGGGAATGGACTTTTAAGGTCATTTTTGGTAAATGACTTTAATAGTCTTAACTTTTGAAGTTGTTTACCTATAAATGACTTTAAAAGGCATTGACTTTTAAAGTCAATTACTTAATAAAGACTTCAAAAGTTATGCATTTTAAAGTGGTTTACCTAAAACGACTTTAAAAGACCATTCCCACATAAAAAATTCCTATTCACGCTAGACTTTTAAAGTCATTTGAATCAGATAACTTTAATAGTTAAACTTTTTCAAGTCTTTTTTTATGTTTTTTCTAAATGACTTTAGAAGTCCTTTTACATCTATAAAATGCTAAAGTCATCTCATTTTTTCCTGAATCACCTATTCATATTCTTCATCTCAATGGTGGCATAATGACCTCATCCTCTAGTCCTTGACTCTCTCTGTCATGTTTCCCTCTTGCTTTACATTTTGGATATTTTGATTATTTGTTGCATGAAAAACAATGTAAGTAAACCAAAACCTCTTTCTATCATGCATGACTTTCTTGTTACCAACTCTCTCTATCTGCATTTTGTAGATCAAGTGGGTTTTATCAGTACAGATGATGGGGTTAGGAAGTGTGCTAGATTATCATGATTTCACAAAAATCATATGATTTCATTACAAACAATAACTTCTTCTCTCTCTAAACCTCACTATTGGAGAAAGGGAGAATGTTATGATTTGTGGTTCTTACCCAAAATTAGAGTTTGATGAAGAGAAATGGTACCATCAAGTTGGCCAAGGAAGTTTCAGCTTAAAGCTTTACCCTCTTTCCTCATAGAGTGGTGTTAGATGAATACTATGGATCAGATTATGATGAAATTGTTTCAAATTAGCTCTTTGATCATGATATTGTATTAATAAGATCTAATAATATGTAACATTTGATATATGTAGTAAATGAGGAGTTATTCCAAAAAATACTTTGAATTCCTTGTTCATTTGTTTGTTTATGTGTCTGTGTGTGCGTGTGTATGTGCAAAGAATGCATGAATCAACACTAACTATCATAAACAATCAATTTCATTGTGTATTTATGTAAGATATTATAAATCACTAATATAAAAATATATATTAGTTTTTAAAGTCGTTTTCTATAAACATCTTTAAAAGTGACTATTTTTAAAGTTGTTTGATGCAAACAACTTTAAAAGTTACTCCCTTTTACATTGTTTGCTGTAATGGACTTTAGAAGTGAACACTTTTAAAGTTGTTTGCTTTCATCGACTTCAAAAGTGTTCACTTTTAAAGTCATTTGAAGTAAATGACTTCAGTACCTTTTAAAGTTATTTACAACAAACCACTGTAAAATTAAGTACTCTATTTTTAAGGTTATTTCATCAACTTTCACTTTGGTTTTTTCGACTCTCTTTGATTATACACTAAATATATTTTAATTTTCAATGTGGATGTCCTCAAAAATATTCTAACCATGAATTGGAACTAGATTTGCATATTCACAGTCGATGTCAATTTTTGAGTCTTGGTTAGTATACTTTTATTTGTCTCATTTATATATATATATATATGCACATTTGAAGAAATTTGTCACAGTGATTGTTACAAACTTGCCTTTTTAAAGTTTTTTTTTTTAATGTATCTGTCATATTTTGCTTCTTTTTCATTATTAATTAAATTTTTTTATTTGTGTACATTCATGTAATTTAGTTGTTTTAAATATTTATAATTCTTGTACACCTAGTATTTGGTAAAATGTCTAACCTAATCTTTTCATGTCTAACAAGTCTCTACACACAGATTTGCTTCAAGTTCTTGAGATAATAGACAAATATGTTTGGATGACTGTGATAAGAACATCAAAAGAATGTGAGGAGGGAACAGAAAACTTCATAAAGTTCACACTTAAGGCAAGTGTTGATCGTAATCACATGCCTTGTCCATGCTCAAAATGTGGAAACTTGAAAAAAGTAACTATAGGGGTATTGAGAAAACACCTGTACTTTAATGGAATCAATGAAAGTGATCATCATGGATTTGGCATGGAGAAGAACCTTCCCATAGGCCCTCGATAAGGCTAGGAAGATATGAAGACACTATAGGAAGTGTTCTAGATTGTACAGTTGTACTGATGTTTCGAGATGCGTATGATGACTTCCAAGATGACCTTGAACAGTTTCATACTAAAATATTAGAGGAAGCCAATGAGCCATTGTACCGTGAGTGTAAAGATTATACGAAGTTGTCTACATTGATAGAACTTTATAACATGAAATCAAGATTTGGTTTTCATATCAAGGTTTTATAGAAGTCTTAAAATTCATGGGCAAGATGCTATTGAAGGATAATAAATTGGTAAGGTCCAAATGGAAGGAAAAGAAAACCCTAGCTACATTGGGGTTGAAGTATGAGAAGCATGTCATAGTGATTACATCTTGCACATGAGGGAGCTTAAGGATAAAATTACATGCCCAACTTGTGGACAATCAAGATGGAAGTTAAAGAATAATTCCATTGAGACAGTGATAGATGTTCTTGCAAAGGTTCTATGGTACTTTTCCCCTATTCCAAGGTTCAAAAAAATCTTCCATATTACAAAAAAAATGAAGAAATTAGTATGGCATGCCAAGGATAGAGTAATTGATAGCTTTTGATGCCATCCATAAATAGCCCAACATGGAAGCTCGTAGACTTCATATGGCCTAATTTTGGTAAAGAACCTAGAAACTTATTACTTACATTATCTGGAGATGGGATTAATCCTCATGGTTCTATGAATAGCAAATATAGTTGTGTCCTGTTATATTAGTTTATTACAACCTCCCACTATTTCTATGCATGAAGACGAAGTTCATAATGTTAACTATGTTGATATCAAGTCCAAAGCACCCAGGGAATTGACATGTACTTAGCTCCCTTGATCAATGATCTTGAGATATTATGGGACATAGGTGTGGAAGCACATGACTCATATAGGAAAGAGTAGTTCACCCTAAAGGTTATACTATGGTGGACAATAAGCAACTTTCCTAAGTACGATAATTTGTTTGGATGCACCATGAAGTTCCTATCTGTAGTGATCAAACATGTGCTATATAACTTAAACATGATAGGAAAATGACATTCATTAGCCACAAAAGATGGTTGCATGGAGACCATCCATACCATTTTAAGAAGAAAGAATTTAACAGTAGTGTGGAGACAAGGATGCCTCCAAAAATGTTGACTGGATGACAAGTGTCAGAGTAGGTTAAAAACATTAATGTCTTGTGAGGAAAGAAGAAATTAAGTAAACATCTACATGAAAACAATTATATAAGTTGTAGGAAAAAGAAATCAATATTCTTTCGGGTTACATACTAGAAATCATTACATTTACACCATGTGCTTACTGTCATGCACATAAAGAAGAATGTGTAAGCTTGATAGGTAACTTGCATGATATCCCAGGAAAATAATGGATGGACTTACAACTCGAATGGATCTTATGAAGATGGGTTTCAAGAGGAGGTTGCATTCACAAGATAAGGGTAGTAGAGGAACAGACCCGCTTAAGGAAAATTATATGCTTGATAGAGAGGAGGGAAGAATAGTGTATAAAACCCTGTTTGAGCTCAAAGTTTTAGACAGCTACTCTTCAAACTTTAAAAAAACATTGTCTCCATGGAAGATTTGAAATTGTTGGGGATGAACTCTCATGATTTTCATTCATTGATGCAATAACTCTTGCCTGTAGCAATATGTTTAGTGTTACTGGACAAAGTTAGGGGAGATATTACAAAATTCTACTACTTCTTTGTGCAAGATGGTGGTGGATGTTTCAAAATTATAAGAAATTCAATGATATCTAGTGATAACTTTATATGAGCTTAAGATAATCTTCCCACCATCCTTCTTTGTGATCATAGTACATTTAATAGTGTACCTCATTGATGGAGTTAGACTTTATGGGATAGTTTACATGCAATGGATGTACACATTTGAGAAGTACATGAAAATTTTAAAAGGGTATGTATGAAATCATAACCAACTAGGGGGTATACAGGTGAATGTTATATTGCAGAGGACGCAGTCGAGTTTGGCATAGAGTACTTATCAGGAGTGGATGTGAATGGAATTCCAAGGAAGAAACAATCGATTGTATTTCATGATCCCAAGTTTGTTGAACCACTATTGAGGGATTGTGTATCGACTGTGGACTATAAAGAACAAGACTAAGTGCATCTTTGTGTGTTGCAAAATGTTACTAGACTCCAACCATATATTGAGTAAGTTGATCATGCACTTAGGTAAAAATTAATTATTAATATATATATTTTCTTTAATCTCTCCATTAATTTGTGTGTGTGTGTGTAATGAGCACATGGATGTCCTCAAGGGAAAGAATCCAAGTTATGCAAAGGAAAAGAAGTGGCTACAATTTGAGCATTGTCGCACTTACAATACCTAGCTTCATCAAAAGGTAAAATGAAAGAACTAACATTTAATAATTTGCATTTTGTATGTCTATATATATATAATATAATCTTACTTGCAACAATCATATTTTGTTGTACTCTTGAGTTACTACAACTAGAAGTAATAAAATATGCTGGATATGCCATCAATGGTTATCACTTTTACACAAAAGACCATGATAACTCAAGAGTGCAATAGAATAGTGGGGTTAGCTTAATTTTCATGCTATATTCTTTTCTAGTTCAAAGGATAACAAGCCAAGAGTGGAGGATGATATTTATTATAGAGTTACAAGAGGGATATGGGCCTTGTATTATACTTACAAAAATATGGTTTTATGTAATTGCAATTGGGTGGAGACATTGGTTGACCTCAACAATATCAGTTATAAAAATGATCAATTTATTTTGGCATCTTAAGAAAAATAAGTATTTTATGTGCAAGACAAACATGATAAGAGATAATAAACCATTTTATCATCTTATTTGAGGGATTTTTATTATGCAGACTACCTAGGAGATATTAAAATAGATTACCCTTGTATTACCAAAACAATCCAATCAATTGAAGTATTTGGTGAGTATGAGGATTATGTGCATGATAATGGTGAGCAGGGTGCTTGAGGTGAAAACAATATCTGGGAGTATATGGATTGTATTAGTGAGTTGCAATATAATTCCACATACGTAATAAGTTGCCCTTTTATCATGAGTTATATGGATTGAAGAGAGATTAATACTATATATGTGACATTATATATATATATATATATACATATGTAATTGAAGACTCATTGGAAGTATTTTTTTTTTAATATTCTTGTATTTATTATGTACATAATGCATGAATCATCACTAACTATCATAAAAAATTAGTTTCATTGTATTTAAGTAAGAGACTGTAAGTGAAATATATATTAGATTTTAGTAAGAGATTTTTAAAGTTGGTTGGGTCAAACAACTTTAAAAGTCTTAACTTCTAAAGTCGTTTGGAGCAAAACAACTTTAAAAGTTTTAAACATTTAAAGTTGCTTGAACCAAAAGACTTTAAAAATCCTTTCCCGCTTAAAATTTTTGTGTTCTCACTAGACTAAAGAAGTCATTTTTCTATTAAATGACTTCTTAAGTGAGACTTTTAAAGTCATTTTATTCAAATGAATTTTAAAGTAATACTTTGTTTTCAATATTTTGACTTTTAGTTTGTTTTTTCAACTAATTTATCCATACACAAACTGAAGGTCATATGTGTGTGTGTGTGTGTGTGTGTGTGTGTGTGTGTGTGTGTGTGTGTGTGTGTGTGTGTATTTTGATTTTCATTGTGGGTGGATCACGTCCCAAATGTGAATCAGAATTATAATTATATATTCTCAATTAATATTGAGTTTTTATTAGTATCTCTTTTGTTTGTCTCATATATTACACACACACACATGTCATAAAAGGATGATAAATGAGAAGTTATTCCAAAAATTACTTTGATTTCCTTGTTCACTATTTGTTTGTGTGTGTGTGAGTGTGTGTGTATGTTTGAAAAGAATGCATGAATTAATTCTAACCATCATAAAAAATCAGTTTCATTATGTATTTATGTAAAATATTATAAATACTAATATATATTTGTAGTCAAAATATATTACTTTTTACAGTCATTTGGTACAAATGGCTTCAAAAGTTATGATTTTTAAAGTCATTTACATCAAATGACTTTAAACGTAATAGTTTTTAAAGTCGTTTATGACAAACAACATTAAAAATAGTGACTTTTAAAGTCATTTGATGTGAACAACTTTAAAAATCATAAACTTTCAAAGTCGTTTACAACAAGTGACTTCAAAATTTCTACTATGAATTTAGCCATCCTTAGCCATTTCCCAACTGTGAATTGGAACTACATTCACATATTCATGATCGATATCGATATTTGGCTGTTGGTTAGTATATCTTTGTTTGTCTCTTTGTTGGTTAGTATCTATCATATTTTGCTTCTTTTTTCATTGTTAATTGAAAATTTTCACATATGTGCATACATGTAATTTAGTTATTTTAAATACTTATAATTCTTTTTTATCTAGTGTTTGGTAAAATGCCTTACTCTTTTCATGTCTATTTCTCTATGAGATTTGACTAAGATTGTCGATCTAGGCTTAAAATTGATTGGACAATCTCAATGAGTGGATTTGTTACTTTGTAAACAGTATCTAATAATGCCTAATCAATGATCTAACATTATTGTAGGTCCCCATCCCTAAATCGATAGAATGAATCAAAATTTTCAAAGATCCAGACTGAGAAAATTTGGCAAACCAAATGAAGATCATTGATCTATAACTTTGCATACTAATTGGTTAATGATCATAACTCCAACAACCTTGCTAGAGTTCTAATCATTGAGTTTTAACCGTGAATAACAAATCTGATTACTCAAAATCAATGAATCATGAACGAAATTTTCAAGTCAAAATCTTTGATTGTCTAATTATGATCTTAAGCTTAGACTTGAGCACTTTGAGTATAAAATCAGATTCTAAAATACTAAATCAAACCACTATAAGTTATTGGATTTGACTCTTTAGACCTAGCTTATTCACCAATAGAGCTACCTGATTTGTAATATAAATCTAAACCATTAGATCACCAACTTGGAGAATGGATGACATATCTAAGATGGACTTGACCATATCTCAACTTTGTAGTCTATGACCAGTGGAATGTAGATGGTTTATGATTGATCTAGGCGGTCACCATTGAGTTGTATCACTATGATCCAGTGGTGATCGAACACTTTTGGGCAATCTATTTAAGGACAAAAGGTGTGATGAGATTTGGAGTCAAGGGGAAGCTAAGTCCTCAGTTCATTGGACCATTTGAGATATTGAAAAGTGTTGACCCATAAAATTTAAATAATTATATTTTACTTGAGAAAAAGAATCCAATAGTATAGAGAATGCTAAAATCAGAGATTAAATGGAGAAGTTATAAATTTATTAATGTAAGGGCATTTTAGTAATTGATTAATTAAAAGGTAAATAATTCAACCAAAAGATCTTTACTTAATGGGAGGGGCCATTTTGATATTGGCATCCCCCATAAGAGAATCATGAAAAAAATAAACAAACAAATGTTATTTTTAATTAAGGAATGGGGCTGATTTTATATCAACACTCCCCTTCCCTTTAAGAGAAAAACAAAGCAAAACTTAAGGTCTGTTACTCAAAACCAAGAAAAAAAAAGAGAGACAAAGAGAAGAAGAAAAGGGGAAGAAGATAGAGGAGGAAGACACGTGCGGTCTTACTGATGTTTTAGACTATGAGAGGGGGATTTGACCATAAAATGCGATCAATCTAGCTCATCCAAGAGGAGAAAAAGCATGAAAAAACATTCAAGAGGTGAGATCTACAATACCCAACTTTTGATTTTTGGTTTTGGGTTGAATCCTTGTGATTTCTTGCTAGATCTAGATTTCTAAGATAATCTAGCCATTGATTTCATGATCCATGTTTAGATAAGTACAAAATAGGATGGCATTACCTTAGATCTAGTTGGAAATTGCAAATCAAAGCTAGGAATTGATTGGACGATCTCAATTGTCCGATTAGACACTATTGCAGGCTGTCATTAGAGGATTTTACCTCAAAATGCAATCAATCTAGCTCATCAAGAGAAGAAACAGCATGAAAACATGTTTAGGAGGTGAGATCTACAATACCCAACTTTTGATTTTTGGTTTTAGGCTGAATCCGTGTGATTTCATGCTAGATATGGATTGGTTAGATAATCTAGCCTTTGATTTCATGATCCATGTTCAGATAAGTATAAAATAGGATTGCATTACCTTAGATCTAGCTGGAAATTGTAAATCAAGGCTAGTATCTGATTAGATGATCTCAATCATCTAGTCAAACACTGTTACAGACTATCATCAAAGGATTTCAACTCAAAATGTGATCAATCCAACTCATTCGAGATAGGAAAAAGCACAGAAACACATTTAAGAGGTGAGATCTACAATATCCAACTTTTAATTTTTGATTTTAGGTTGAATTTGCATGATTTTGTGCTAGATCTAGATTTTTAAGTAAGTTAGAGAGTGGAGTTTCTGTGTCTAATGTCAATTATAAGCTATCCATTCACTAATACCAAAAGTAAAAAAAATTTGATGCTAGATTTATCTAATCAACAAGATTTTTGAAGTATTATACATTCATAATAGTAGCAATCAAATGAATAAGTTGAACCATTCAAAGGTAGGTCCGTCATAAAAAAAATGGGCTCATCAACATCTGTTGCATTGAAGACTAATAATTTTTTACTAATTCAACAAATCTATCCAAGTAGACTATCCTAAACTAACATTACCGGGTAAAAAAAAAAATGAATTCACAATCTATTTTAACTTAGTGGAGGTTTAAACATCAAAAATACATGAGACCTTTAGGATATTATGACAAGACCCGATCAAGAAGAAATAGAAGAAAACACATAGAGAGTTCTGAAAAGAGAAAAAAAGAGCCTCATTAAAGATAAAGATAGTTATAAAGAGAAAGAAGAAAATAACTATGCATTAAGGTTGAACTTAGTCATTAATATTAGTAGGCGACTCCTTAAACTTGATTACATGGTTGAATAAAAGTTGTGCTCCACCTTGGAGGTTTTGAAAACATATTTATAAAATAGACATCCTAACCAATTCATGGGAAATTTATTTATTTTGCATGTTCTTAGATCCGTAAATGACTACACGGATAGGCTTGCAAGACAAGGTGTAAATATCTCAAATTGAAATATCAGAAAGCCATTAATTTGTGTTTTCAAAACCTTTTTATTTTTATTTTATGACTATACTTTGACCAATTAGATTGAGATTGAATGGCCACGGGAAGGGCCACTCCTCCCCCTATCAATTGAGATTGTGTTTCTTATATATGGGAAGGTACTTCAAGACTTCTTATAGTAATCTAGTTTTTCATTCTTAAAAAGCCTTTTATAGGAATTAAGAAGATAGGTTTTCATTGAATTTGGGCTTTTCGGTGCTAGAAAGGAGATTTCATTTATTAAATATTACTTCCTTTTAACTAAAATCCAAATAAAAAAAGTGGTTTGTTTCTGGAGATAGATGGGTTGGGACACATACACAAAGATTGAGTAGAAAATGAAAAGTTCGACATTTTCATCATAATCTATTTCGAAAAGTTGGACTTGAAAGGAAACAATTGATGGAAATACATAACTAATGTAATTTCCAATCTTGAATTCCACTTAAATGCCAAAAACCAAATTCTAAAACTCTACAAATTCCAACTCTATATTCAGTTAAAAAACTCTACTACCAAAATTGAATATTGCCCTTGAACTCTAAATTCTATTCCCAATTCACCTGCCTTACTGAAGAAACTTTACATATATTAGTTTTCACATTGCATTCCATTTTAGCTGGAACAATGGAAAATTTATGTTTTGGTAAGAAATAAAACAAATAAGCTATAAAGCATTTTGCTAAATTGTCGTTATTATTTTGAATATTCTGGTAAGTTTTTGGTGTTTTAGTGTGAAACTTGTGTTTTAACTCAAATTCTCCAAAAAATTTTAAAAGATGCAAAAAGAATATATCTCTCCACTTCACCAAAATACCATTGATATTTCCTATTGTATACTGGAATCTATGCTTTTAAAGTAATTTATCATCCAATTTGATTGGAAAAGTAAAAAAGAGCAATTTGGTAGAGATTTTTCATAGGGTTTTACACTTTACAGGTAGGGGTGTTCCTGTCCATTGTCCCATTCTCAAAACCCACCCTGTACATGATGATTTTTGGGCTTCATTTTTTAGATTTTCTTAAAATAAAAAGTTAAACAACATGAAGGCAAGGGTGAATCTATTTGAGGGATTTTTTGTGCATGCTTTCATAGGTGTGAATCATTTAGTAGATTTCTCCATTTTTGTCTATTACTAAAGTCTAGGTTCTTTTTATAACTTTCTATGTGTCTTCATCTTAACTTGTTCAAAATGCCTTTGAACAAGATGAAGGGATCAAATTTGGCTAGGCAATGTCCTGAAATTAGGACCAATAGTATTTATCTATTCTTTATTTCCTTCACTTATTAAGGATAATATTTTTTCTCCATTTTGGTTTGAATGTCTTTGATCATGTGCATGAATATCTAAAAAACCTAGTGCCTTTCAACAAAAGGATGATGAACAATATTACGAATGTTGGGAAGGGTGGAATAAACTACTACAAGAATGCCTTCATCAGGGATTTAAGAAATGGTAGTAGGTTTAATCCTTTTATGAGGCATTGATGCCTCAAAAAAAATAAAAAATGATAGATGCAGTGAGTGGAGGGGCCCTCATGCTAAAGGATGAAAGTGAGGCATGGGATTTCTTTTAGACATTGGCCAATAACTCTTAGCAATGGGATTATTCAAATAGAAGAGAAAGAACCAACCAGCCTATTAAGAAGGTAGTCTCTATGAGAGTGCTATGTAGTTGAAAAATTAGGTGGAAGAATGGACAAACTAGAAACCATGATTGAAACTTTCATGGCTGCTACTTTATCCCATAAACCTTCATAAGAGGTTTGTGCTATATGTTCTAACCCAACGCATATCACCTCATCTTGTCCATCAAATAGAGTGCTATCTTGTTGACCAAGCGAATGCATATTGCGAACCTAGCAACAATCCATATTCTAAGACCTACAACCCTGGAAGGGCTAGGCATCCCAATTTGTCTTGGTAAAAGAATAACCACCGTGGGGGACCATTTGTAAATCTCCCTGTCCCAAACTTTCCTCTTAAAACTACAGTTCCCCAGCAGCCACTTGGCTTTTAACAACCTCAACAACAAAAGAAACCATCTTTAGAGGAAAACATCTATACCATGCTTGAAAAAATTGTAAAATATATGATTAAACTTAAAAGGCCTTTACAAGTTGCAAAATGATAATAGACATTTAGCCCATGTCAACTCTCAAGCTAAAGTCAAGTTAAACATGCAGGTAAGCTAATTATTACCTGAACTACATAACAGAGGAAAGGGTGAGTTCCTTAGTCAACCCATCCCCAACCCTAAGGGACAATTTGAGATAGGGTCAAGTTCTCAAAACCTTAACCCTCATGAGCATGGCAAGTTTATAACCACCCTTAAGAGCGGTTGTCAAATCGAAAACAAAGAAGGGTAGACTAAGAAAACTGCAGAGGGAAAAGAGGCAACCAAAACATGAGAGAGAAGAGATAGCAAAATCCTATAGAATCTATAGTGGAGGCACCCTATGTGCCTAAAGCCCCTTTTCCACAATTGCTGAACAAAGCTAGGAATGGAACAAACTTCAATGAGTTAATGGAGGTATCTAAACATGTACAAATCAATATACCATTGCTCAATGCAATTAAAGACATCCCTGCCTATGCTAAGTTCTTAAAAGAGCTCTGCATAAGAAAAAGAAAATTAAATGTACAAAAGAAAGCTTTCCTCATAAAAGAAAAAGAAACCAACCACTACCACATTGCAATTAGTTGATAGATCAATAAAAATACCTTGTGGTTTGGTTGAAGATGTGTTGATATAGGTAGACAAGTTTTATTATCTTATTGATTTCATTGTACTGGACACCCAGCCTCTATCTAATCTAGTAACCAAATTCTAGTCATCCTTGGATGTCCATTCTTGGCGATGTCCAATGGCATTATTAACTATAGGAATGGTGTAATGAAATTGTCATTTGACAACATGAAGGTTATGCCTAATGTCTTTAATGCTGATCAACAACATTTAGACCTCAATGATCCATGTGATGTTAATTTGATCGAGAGTCTAATTAATGAGATTATCCACCATTGTCCATCTCTGACCCACTAGAGGCTTGTCTCATGCACTTTAATGGAAAATTTGATATAGACAACTCTATTGAGGAGGTAAACAATCTTTTAGATGCTGCACCAATTATGGATACCTCCACATGGGGTCCTTATGTGGAACCACTTTCACGTTCTAAATCTATCCCCTTACCCTCAAGAGAGCAACCAGCATCTTTGGACCTAAAACCCTTGCCTAACAACTTGAAATATTCATACATAGGCCCAGATGAAACCTTACCTATAATAATAGCATCATATTTATATAATGAACAGGAGGGTAGCTTTTAGATATTCTTAAGGAACATAAAACTACTCTAGGGTGGATGATAGCAGACACAAAAAGGGATTAGTCCAGCCGTATGCATGCATAGGATACATCTAGAAGAAAATGCAAAACCTTCTAGGGAAACCCACACACGATTGAACCCCCACATGAAAGGCGTGGTCGAGATGAAGTCCTAAAGCTTTTAGATGTTGGTGTCATATACCTCATCTCTGATAATACTTGGGTCAGCCCTGTTCAAGTTCTACCTAAGAAATCTGGGGTCACAGTAGTAAAAAGTGAGGATAACAAGTTAGTACTTACCTGCATGACCACCAGGTGGAGAGTTTGTATTGACTATCAAAAGTTGAATGCAGTCATGAGGAAAGATCATTTTGCTCTACCCTTCATTGATCAAATGCCAGAGAGGTTGGCCAGACATAGCTATTACTATTTTTTAGATGGATATTCTAGTTACAACCATTCCTATAACACCAAAGGATCAAGAGAAGGCCACCTTCACCTGCCCTTTTGGAACCTTCACCCACCGACGTATGCCTTTTGGGCTTTGTAATGCTCCAACTACATTTTAAAGCTACATGTTGAGCATTTTCTCTGACATGGTAGAAAGGTTTCTTAAGGTGTTTATGTATGACTTCTCAGTATTTAGGTCATCATTTGATGAGTGCCTACACAACATAAAGTTAGTTCTTACAAGGTGTTAAGAAAAGAACTTGTGTTAAACTAGAAAAAGTGTCATTTTATTGTAAAAAGGGGGATAGTATTAGGCCACATAATATCATCCAATGGGATAGAAGTCGATAAGGCAAAGGTGGATTTAATAACTGACCTTCCTCCACAAAAGACAGCTAAAGAAATCTGCTCCTTCTTAGGACACGCTGGCTTTTACAAATGTTTCATCAAGGATTTTAGCAAAATTGCCAAGCTCCTGTGTAATTTACTTACAAAGGAGGCCATTTTATACTTTGATGAAGACTATAAGAAAGAATTTGTTAACTCAAGGCCGACTTGACTTCTACACCTATTACCTGACCACTAGATTAGAATGCACCATTCGAGATAATGTGTGATGCATTAGATTATGCCATTGGAGCTGTTTTGGGGTAGCGCATTGATAAAATTTCCCATGTAATATATTACGCTAGTAAAACACTAAATAATGCGCAGCTCAATTACTCAACCACTGAGAAAGAGTTGTTAGCTATAGTGTTTGCTCTGAATAAGTTAAGATCTTACTTGTTAGGGTTTAAAGTTATAGTATACTCAAATCACATGGCATTAAAGTACCTCCTTTCTAAAAGGATGCAAAACCTAAGTTGATCCATTGGATACTAATGTTACAAGAATTTGACTTAGAAATTAGGGACAAGAAAGGTACACAATGTAGTAGTAAATCATTTATCTAGATTAGTGATGGAGCACACTAGCAATCAAGGGCCTATAACTAAGTCATTCCTAGATGAACGATAATTGCATGTTTCCTATTTACCTTGGTATGGAGATATTGTTAGTTATATTGTTACAGGACAAATGCCTAATCATTGGACTAAACAAGATAAAATTTGATTTTTAACTAAGGTTAGATATTTTACTTGGGATGACCCATACTTATTCAAGTACTGTCCTAACCAAATAATTAAGAGATGTGTACCATATAGTGAACATAATCAAATCATCTCCTTTTGTCATGATCATGCATGTGGGGGCCATTTTTGTTTTAGAAAGACCGTTTCAAAAAATTTGCACTATAGATTTTATTGGCCTGCCATATTTAAGGATGCACATGCTTACTACAAAGCATGTGTAAGGTGTGAAAGGTTAGAAAGTTTAGCATAGGTACATATGATGCCCTTAAACCCACTCCTATCATAGAACCTTTTGATATTTGGGGCATAGATTTCATGGGTCCCTTTCCTAATTATTTTCAAAATATGTACATCCTAGTGGGAGTTGACTAGTGTCCAAGTGGGTAGCAGTTATACCCTACAAAACCAATGACCACAAGGTTGTGGTAAAAATTTTAAAAAAAATATTTTTACACGATTTGGTACTCCTCAAGCCATAATAAGTGATGGGGGGAAACACTTTTGTAATAAGGTGTTTGAGAATTTAATGAAAAAGTATGGTGTCAACAATATGATAGCTATCCCATATCATGTCCTCAAACCAGTGGCCAAGTAGAGGTATCCAATAGGGAGATTAAGCAGATTTTAGAAAAGACAGTCAATCCAAGTAGGAAAGACTGGTTACTGAGACTTAACGATGCTTTATGGGCTTATCATACAGCATATAAAACCCCTATAGGAATGTCACCCTACAGTCTAAGTCTAGTCTATGGAAATCCTACCACTTACCAGTAGAGTTAGAGCACAAAGCATATTGGGCTATCAAAAAGCTCAATTTCGATGTAGATTCTACTGGGAGCCACCAGAAACTTCAACTCAATGAGTTGGAAGAATTAAGGAAAGAGGCATATGATTCTACACAATTATATAAAGACTGAATGAAGGTTGCACATGATCGCCAAATCTTAAGGAAATTCTTCACACCTGGTCAAAAGGTCTTATTATATAACTCTATAATGCAACCATTCCTAGGAAAGCTTAGATTTAGATGGACGAGATCTTATATAGTAAGCACGGTGAATCAACATGGGGCCATCGAGATTGAGAAGGATGGGAGATCTAAAAAGTCAATGGTCAAAACGTTTGCCAGAAATGCCTGACCCTGAAATTGAAGAGACACTTTTATAGCCACCTCATTATCATGACCCACCTTAGACTACCACTCCCGGAACCCTTGCAGTGTACCATCATCACACTCATCATTATGTCTGGCTGAAGATGCAAAACTTAGCACTTCTTGGGAGGCAACCGAGATGTTTTTCAAATCTCCATCTTCTACATCTTTCCATATAGGATCCTATGTTGTCAAACATTGGGGACAATGTTTCATTCAGGTTGGGGGGTGTAGATGCACATAGGGATTTTGAATTTTCTTGAGTCTTTTGAGAAAAAAAAAGAAGCTTTTAAGGTTGAGTTCCCTTACTATGATGAGAATTAGATGTTCAAAATTTAGTAATTCCAATGTTTTCATCTCTTAATGGGAATGCATATGATTAGTTTTGCATATTATTCATGTGTTGAAGCATTTTATGAAAGTTAATTCTCAAGGTATGACTTAGGGACTGAGGAAAATTAGTGGAGACCTGTGACCCAGTGAGTTTAGAGACTATCTTTCTTTAGAGAGTTATAAGTAATTCTATAATTTTTTCAGTGTAGATAATTTAGTGTGATCTTGTAATCCTTGTTTTGGTTAACTATTAAGAATAAATAGGAGTAATAGCTTTATTTTTAGAAAAATTATTACATCTAATAGGCTTTAGGAAACTTAGGAAATGATATAGGTCATCCTTGCTCAGCCTAAATATATAAAGCCTACCCAGTATATCATACCACTAGTTAGCCCCTTTGAGCCAATTATTAAGCCTTTTCTTTGTTAAACCCATTTACCTTAACCTAGAACATGTCAGTAAAATAAATAACCATTACCCATTTTCGAAATGAGTAGAGTTGGTAGAAAAGTTCAAAAGAGGACAAAAAGCCAAAGAAGTGAGAAAATTAGCCTTCTTTCTTCCAAAGAGGCCAAAGAAAAAGAAAAGTAAAAAGAAAGAAGTATTAGAAATAGAAAAAGAGGAGAAATTTTGAAAAAGTAAGACAAAAATATGAAAGAGATATTCACTTCAAGTACAACCTAAAAGGAAATTTGTCCTAATAGATATTCATTGAAGACCTCAACTCAATTTTGAACCTTTGAAATCCTTATACCCTCCTCTTCTGAACCTGTCCTAAGCCTATGTTTCTTCTAGTTAAAGACCTATTGATCTTAGGTGGAACATATCCTTTAAGAGGAGATAAAAAGAAGGAATTAAGGTAAAAGACCCCTAATATTCTTGGTGCTAACATCCACTCTTAGGGATCACTTTCATTTGTCTCATGAGAATTTAAATTTTTTTTATTATGTGAACCATTAGCTTATTAGATTTAGACATATAATGAGAGAAATATGATTAAACTCTTATATGAAAGTATACCTATGAGGATTTGAAGTCAAGACATATTTCCAATGGAATTTAAGCATATCTAGTTTGAAGTCAAGATTTATGTAGTTGTACACACATGCACTCCGAGATGTAACTCAAATAAAATGTCTTTAATATGTGTATGATGTATAAAATGGTCAATCCTATCTATTAAGTTGTGAAAAAGTTGTAGAATGCCAACAAATGAGCATTCTTTGAGATAAAATAGGAAACTTAACCTTATTGAATTTTTTGGGTATATTCACTACAAACCCTCATGAGGAAACTTAAGGGCTTGTTGCATGCGTTAAATGCAATCGCGAGTACCTGTGAAAGTGGCTCCTTATATTAGTTTTTGAAAAATAACTTTTTGCATGTTTTGCTCAGGATTAATAAAATGCTAGTTGGGGGTGTGCTAAGTGTTTAATTTTGGCCAAAATACCCCTAGATAAACATTTAATTAGATCATCTAACTAATTAATTTAGTAATTTTTAGAAAGAATATGAATTTTAGCTTAAATTGATTATCCAACTATTAATTTATCAAATTTAATAGTCAAATGATCATCCGAGCTAAGCAGATGTTTAATTATAGTTTAGATAACTTTAATTTAGTCTTATATTTTGTAGATCAAATAGATCGTGGTTTGGGCTGCTGATTTTATGGTGCAGATCAATTAGATTGGATATTAGATGGCTCGAATTGTGTTTATTAGTGTTAAATAAAAAATCAATGGTGCAAATTATCCAAAAGGGCATTGAATAAACCAGATCACTCACAAATCAAGATTGGATGATTTCCTAAAAGAAAATAAGTTCTAATTAAAGGAAAAGACATTATGGATAAAATTTCCTAAATAAGAGATCAACTTTGGAATGAAGAGTTGCATAATTAAAGGGGGTAGACGTTTCCTAGTGGGAAACTAACTCTTCACCATAAGGAAAGTGTAAGGAAAGCTAGGGAGAACAAAATTAGAAAGGCATCAAGGCTTTAAAAGGAGGATGGCACTACTAGACTAGGACGATATTTTTTACTGTTTTCATCCTATGCATTCTATTCCTTTTGTTCATCATCTTGTTTTGTTTTCCTATCTTTTTACCATATTCCTCTTATTCCATATCTCCTATCTCTCTCACGCACCACCCAGCTCATCTTCTCTCCCACACTCTTCCACCATCCCTATTCACTGCACAGACCTAAGCAAGCTAGACTGGGTCTCTCTGTTTCATCGCCACCAAGGCAAGCAGTTGTAGTAACTTGCAGACAGCCCCACTACATCCCCATCTATCTCTACTTCTCTTTATTGGTGCCGGCAATTTTTCCTCTAGCTATCTCTCCACCTTAGAACAGACAACTAACCACCCCGCCATATCTTCTCCTCTCCTCTTCCCTCTTCCTTGCTCCACCATACATCTTGTCATCTTCCCTGTCAACCTCTCTCTTTCATCAACGCGCCACCACTTCTTCCTCCCTCCTTTCTCTCTCTGCTCTCTTGTTATCTCCCTCTCTGTTAACATGACAAGCACCACAACTGGCACCGACAACACACCTCTCAGTTCCCTTCTCTCCTCGTTCCTCTCCAACACAGCACTGCTCCAACCCAAAGCTAGATCTGCTAGCGGGGCTTGTCTTCCTCTGTTTCATCAAGTTTTTCTATTTTACAAGAAAAAGAAGGAACTTTTGGTGAAATTTCCATTTTTGTTCATAGCACAATAATTTTAATTACATTTTCATCTTATTACTGTTCTTATTTGTGTTTTTCTTATTCCTATTTTGCTTATCTATATTCTATGTATTAATCTAAGAACTGTTTAATCAATTCCTATTTTAAATAAAGTTTAACTGAATCAATGGTTCTACTGAAATAAATATGATTTCTTTAATTTCACATCTAATTTTCAATCAACTTCTAGCTCCTATTTTAAAGACATTTTATAGCTTGTTTATTGTGCCTAATCTTCAATTTAAGATCCAAAAATTAGATCTAAAGCTATTAAAACTCAAAATCCTTATCTAGACTAGATCTTTGAAATTTTGGAGAATTTGCCTAATCCATCCATTGGATCTTTAATTAAAAACACTAGAAAGAGACTAAAGAAAGCTGATCAAAGTTGATGACATCAGATTTGAAGCAATTGGTAGTGACCAAGATAGGGAAGTAGATTTTTCTTGTTTTTTTAGTTAAAGTTCTGTCTTTTTGAGTTGGACCTCTGTATTTTTTATTATTAAATACATCTAAATTCTGATTGCACTTTCATTTAATTTTTGTCACTTATTTTTAATTTTTGAACAATTAAATTTTATTTAAACTTCAAATTATTAAGGCAAGTCTCTGTGGGATCGACCTGTACTTGCATACACTACACTACAATAGGCCATGCACTTGTAGTTATCAAAAATTAGGCTTCAAATGTTTTAGTTGTGGAGCGATAAGGCATATGGTTTGGAACTACCCCAAGAAGAGGAAGGAAGGAGAAAGTCAAGGAGAATAGCTTCTAAAAAGCCAAGGTTGATTTTTTCACCATTACCAACAAACAACCATAGGTTTCTAACATGGTGGAAGAAGGTACACTCTTTATCCATGATCGACTTGCCAAAGTATTGTTTGGTTCTACTCATTCTTCTATATCAAATTATTTTGCATCATGTATGGATAGTGTGGTTCAAAATTAGAAACTTGTTTGAAAGTAATGGCTCCATTGGGTAAATCCCTATACACATGTCAATTTCTTTAGAATTACCCATATTGACTTAACAACTAGGGATGGATCGGTTAGACTTGTCTGGGGCGATGATGGACTGTCGTAAGAAAATTTTTGTGTTTAACATACCAAGATAAATAGTAATCTCCTTTAAAGGAGGTAGAATTACATAGACGCATGCATAATTTCAACATTTAAGGTGGGTAAGCATACCACTAAGGGATATTAGGCCTTCTTGACCAAAGTTTAAGCAATAGAAGTTGATAAGCCTAAGTTAGAGGAGTTGGCATTGGTTCATGAATTTCCAAATGTATTTCCCCAGAAGTTAATAGGACCACCACCTAAGCAGGAGATAGACTTTACCAGATCTCGTACTAGGTACAACTCCTTATCTCCAAGGTGTCATACAAGATGGCCCTAACTAAATTGAAGGAGTTTTTACAGGAGTTGTTACACAAAGGGTTCATTAGACCTACTTTGTCACCAAGGGAATCATCGGTCTTCTTTGTTAAGAAGAAGGATAGATTAATCCACATAATGCTCAATGGGGTCATTATGAAGAGTAGATGTCTTCTACCTTGCATCAATGATTTGTTTAACCAGCTATAGCTGGCCAAAGTGTTCCTTAAGATTGGTCTGAGGTCCAGATATCACCAACTCAAGGTTAGTGAAGAAGACATCCATAAGATAACATTTAGAGCCAAATATAGGCACCATGATTTTAGAGTTATGCCATTTAGGTTGACAAATGTCCAACCACTTTTAGGGATTTGATGAATAGGTTGTTCAAGTCCTTATAATGTGTAGATGATATTCTGGTGAATTCAAGGAGTCATGAAGAACACTAGGAGCACTTATGTGCAGTAGGAAACCCACTTAGACCACACCATTGTATGTAAAGTCTTGCAAGTGAAAATTATGGTTGGAAGAGGTTAACTTTTTGGGTCATATTATTTATAAGAATGGTGTTGTACCAAAGGTGGAGGCAATAGAGAAGTGGGAAATGCTGAAGAAAGTAGTAGAAATATGAAGTTTCCTAACCAAATTGACATGAAAGGATGTAAAGTTTGTTTAGGATGAAGCATGCAAAGAAAGATTCCATGAATTGAAGAGAAAGCTAATCATTGCACTAGTTCTCACTCTACCATAGGGTAGTGGAGATCTCATAGTATATAGTGATGTCATAAATAAAGGATTGGGATGTATATTGATGCAAAATGGGAAGGCAATTGCCTATGCTTCTAGATAGCTAAAAAAGCATGAGTCAAATTATCTTACCCATGACCTAGAGCTTATTGCAATGGTCTTTCCTTTGAAGATATAAAGACACTATCTATATGGAAATTTTTTTGAGGTGTTCATTGACCACAAAAGCCTCAAGTATATATTCTCTCTACAACATTTGAATATGAGGTAGAGGAGGATGGAATATTTGTAGGATTATGATTTCATTATTTAGTACCATCTAGGAAAAGCCAATATGGTGGCTAATGCATTGAGTTGAGAAACTTGAGGTATGCTAACAAGTTGTCGAGGTAAGAGAAGTTACCCTAGGAGGTGGTTCTAGACAAAGCCAGAGATTTAGTAGTAAAGACCTTTTTTGGCTAATATGGTGGTGAGATTTGCCATAGTTGAAAGAGTCCTCCTAATGCTAAAGAATGATGTTGAGACACAAGGACTAGTTGGAAAACGAGGCTTCATAAAGAAACTAATGGTAATGTGAGGATGCAAGGAAATTTGGTTATGTTGATAGATATTAAATTGAGCCTGGAGATCCTTAGAGAGATGCACTAGTCATAGTACACCATTCATCCAGATAGAAGACAGATGTACTAGATTAGAAAAGATAGTTTTGGTGGAGTGTTATGAAAAGGAATGTGGGGGAATATGTGGAGTGATGTTTTTGATTTTTCAGTAAGTTAAGGCGCAACATCAAAGGCTAGTGAGATTATTATAGCCCCTTGAGTATCCCGAGTGAAAATGGATCCACTTCATTATGGACTTCATAGTGAGTTTACCCAAGACGTCAAGTGGACACAATATGATTTAGGTGACAACAGATCGGCTTACAAAATTGGAACATTTTCTTCTCATCCAATAGAATCAACCTATAGATAGCTTGACCCAGTTGTATATTAAGGAGATTGTAAGTTTCCATGGAATACCATTGACCATTAACTCAGACAGAGATAGTTAGTTTATTTCTCAATTCTTGAGGAGTGTACAGGAATCATTAGGAAAGTTACCAAGTTACAAATCTCCTTTTCATCCTTAGACAAATGGTTAGTCTAAGAGAACAATCTAGACTTTGGAGGATATGCTCAAAGCATGTACGATTGACTAGGGGGGACATTGGGACAAAATTCTACCTTTGATTGAATTTGTTTATAATAATAGTTTCCAATTGAGCATTGGTAAAGCTCCATATTAGGCACTATATGAGAGACCTTGCCTACTGGAACAAGGTTGGTAAGAACAAAATTATCTAGTTTAAGTTGATCAAATAATGTGTCAACAAGGTGA
The DNA here is from genome assembly GCA_035236585.1 of Warburgia ugandensis. Classification (NCBI taxonomy): domain Eukaryota; kingdom Viridiplantae; phylum Streptophyta; class Magnoliopsida; order Canellales; family Canellaceae; genus Warburgia; species Warburgia ugandensis. The sequence continues at coordinate 57,717,167 of CP141133.1, forward strand.
GATTAATCAGGAAGAGACTCCTTGCAACACAGAATAGGTAGAAAATTTCTACCTTTATGCCACAAGAGATGTAGAGATGTGAAGTTTAAGGTTGTTGACCATGTATTTCTTTTGCAAACCTAGGGAGTTCTAAGATTTGATTAAAGAGAGAGCTAAGTCCTCGGTATATCATCCCCATTGAGATCTTTGGCAGGGTTGAAGCAATAGCATACCGACTAGCTTTACATCCATAGTTATTGCAAGTCCACAATGTATATCATGTTTCCATGGTGTGGAAGAATAGTCCTAATCCTTCACATGTACTGGAGCAAGTGCCAATAGAACTCTTTCTAGACCTTACTTTTGTGACTAAACCAATCTGAATTCTAAATAGAAAGGATATAAGACTAAGGAACAAGAAGACTATCCTAGTTAAAGTCCTCTGGAAAAATAATTCAATAGAAGAAGCCATATGGAAAATAGAGACTAATATTTATAGACTAAGTATCCCAATCTATTTGAAAATTGAGGTCTAAAGGACTTTTCAAGATGAAATTCTTTGAAGGGGGTAATAATGTAACATCCTAAAATTTTGTAATAATTTTACAATCAATAAAAATTCAGAGTTTATTCAAAATCCAAAATTTGAGATTTTAGAAACTGAATAATTTGACAATGAGACCCTACAGATGGATAGAACTGGGAGAGAGCTACGTAATGACTATAACATGCTATAACCCAATGATTGAGATCAATTTTGTTAGGAAAATAAGCATTTGTGTTGGTTACAACACCCCTACCTAAATATAGATTCAAAAAATGTCAGAATGTGATACACTTAACTACCAAATTTAAGCAACCAAGTCATTAAAATTTCTAGGTAAATGACTCTTATAAAAAGGCATTTTTAGCTATTTTATAGATATTGAGAGAATCAAAATATATATGAGATTAGTAAGAGCATTTATAGAATAAAATAATGGATTATAGAAAATAACCAAAAATTAGAAAGCAAATTCTAAATAATAAAAAATAAAATCTTAATATGAGAAATAAGAAACTCAAAATATCTGAATTGGATCAAGTTAGCAAGATACCATAAGTCAATTGAGAAACTAGCCAAGATGTCTAAGTAATTAGGGATGTCTTGGGTTGGGAAGAAAGAGAGAGAGGAGGGAGGGGGGATGGGGGGGAAGGAGGAGGAGGAGGAAGAAGAAGAGAGAAAGCAAGAGGAAGAAGGAGATGCCCCCCCTTATGATGATCAAAAGACCAACTCGAAACATTGAGGACCCTTGGAAGCAAATAAGGAAAAGCTAGCAAGGAAATGTGATAAATCTGATTAAGAGGTATGTAGATCTAGGCTGCCAAGTTTTCAATGTTTTGAACACTTGATTATGCACTCCATAATCATGTTTTTAAAGAGTAATTAAACATGATTTTTAGCACATTTTCACTTCATGTTTTGGACATGAATTATTTGGATCTGATTTCTATGTTTGAATAATATGCATCCATTAAAGTAGAAGCATTGTTGAGATACGATGTAATTTAACTCCATGCATTGAGACTTTGATGATTTGGCTATGCTAGCCATGTGATTATATGTATAGTGTATTTCCTTGAGAAGCACATGCACAACTCTAGAGATAATAGTATAGATAGACATGTGGTAGAGGTGTATAATGGGATCGTCTAGTTCAATATAAATGGCTTGGATGAATATGCATAAATGGATCCACACCACCACACTTGCTTGTTATTATCTTATTAGAAGAATCATGTTTTAGCAAACTTGAATTGTCTTAATTAAACATATTACATGACTTACAAACCAAATTCTATTCCTATGTCGATTGCACCAGTATCAAATGACAAGTTGTATTGTCACGACCCGGGTTTTTATATGATGCAATTTTGATAAAAAGGCGAGATATCTTGTTTTATAAATATGAAATGCATGAAAATATTTCTCATTTGGAAAACAACCTTTCATAAAAACCCCGAGTGTTCAAACACATTCTCAATTTATTTAGCCATGGCAAAGTTTAAATCAATATTATTCCCAAGAAAGTGTTAGTCACAGCCCCAGCTATTAGAGAGTAACTACAATCAAGTAACATTGAAAGATAAGATAGGGGTTTACTTACTTGTACTTAGCCTGTATCTCCTAGTACAAACGTCCCTTGCCCTTAAGTATTTACTTTGTATCTGAAAAATGTTGAGGATTGGGTGAGTATATAATATACTCAGTAGGAGCCTATCACTACTAGTTTTATAAATGCATGAGATGTTTTTAAATCATATGCTCATTCAAAATATGCGTATGTTTGAATACTCGAGTTCAATATCAGTATAAGAATCTATAATCAACTGAAATACTTAGGACTTAAAAGATCACATAATCCAAAAGTGAAAGTATCATATATATATATATATATATATGATGACATCATGATATGCAATAGATGCTTCATGGAGTCCAACTCATGGATCTCTACTATGGTATGGTCGACCAACCTCATATCATGCTATATGAAATGCACATAAATCCATGAAACCATAGGGTCTCACTATGCCCACGACCTCACCGCCGTGTGGTCCCTGGGTACCTAGGGACACAGGATCATATACCTCCACGGGGCATATGACACTTCGACCCAGTGCCATGACACCAGTGGTGGCCCCTTGTACCACATGCAATCAAAGTAGGGACATGCCCTTTTTGGGCGTGGTACCCATCCACCTAATAGTGGTAGGGGCTGGGTGGCCAACCCACACCCCTTGGCATAGCACCCACGAGCTTACTAGCCCAAATCATGTTCTATCAAATAAGCTAAAAACCTTTGTTCAAAACCTGTCCTCTTTGGGTCCCTCACAACTGCCTGGCCCTCGGCACTCCAGCGTCTTTTAGCAACCCTCAAGGACATGCAATCTTTGCAAGTACTTAAATCATGCAATGTATGCACTTGTTTGCAAAACATATATGTGCATAATGTATATGAAATCATTTACAAAACATGTCTATGTACAAAACGTTTATCACATGCATGCTGAATCAAGTCATGCTAAACAAGTCATATACTTATAACATATGTTCTTAAAACAATAATAGATCTTTTAAAAGAATCTAATAGTGATAGAGCACCTACCTGGCTAGGTCGCGTTAACCCTCTTGTCCTCGTACGCTCCTGAACATGGTTTGGGGACTCAAGGTTAGTTTAACATATCTTTTATGGGTTTAGAGCAGTTGGGTCTTATTAATTAGGCATTAGGGGTCCATCCCTATGCCTATGGGTGTCCTAAGGTCCTAATTTGGCCTTGGTATCCTCAGTTTTTCAACGTTCTAGTGGTCACACGCCACCATCCTATTCTAAGGGTCATGCTCACCTTTTATTGGGCCTTGATGAGGGATTTTATGATTTGGATGTGTCCGCATCGTCGATACAGACACAACGCCTTTTGCGGTACCTCAATCGGAGCTCTAGATCTCAAGTTATAAGCATTTTAGTGTTGTATTTACATAGAGTCTTAAAGACAAAAAAAGACGGAATGCTAAGGCGCTGTGCGTCTGGGACGTGCGCCCTGCTTCCTTAAGTAACAAAAAAAGTTGATGTGCGCTAGCGCTGTGCATCTGCGACGTGTGCCTCAGTGGGCGCGTCTGCAGACGCGCGGTACGCTCCGCCCGTCTTTCTCTTTAGAGGGCGCGTCCCTGGACGCGCCCGTTTGGTTTTTCAAACAGAGGTCGACGCAGGTCGACGTGGGACGTTCCTATTGGATCGTCCCGCCCGTTAGAGACCTGGGTCATCCTCAGGTCACCCTGGTTTGACCCTGTTGAACCAGTGCGGCCCTGGGGACGTCCCAGGGTCCTTGGTGGCTCTCCCAGAGGTTTATTCTCCATGGTTTTTCATGCAAAAACCTAGGGAAACTGAGCCTAGGACTATGGGTGAGATGGGTTTGGGGAGTTTTTGAGCGTACCTGCTTCGTGGCTGGTTTTCTCTCCATGTTTTTCTCTCTTGGTCAGTGCTCCACGATGGGTTTTCTCCAAGGTTTTGGGCTGCCATTAGAGGCACCCAAGAGCTCTATTTATAGGGCTTTTAAAGAGGGTTCTGGAGGGGTTCTAACCGCCTTTGAATGGAAGTGGAGAAACCTCCAGAATGGTGGTGGTTTCTTCTTGAAACACCACCGTTCCAGAAACCTCTAGGAGGTTGAAGATGAAGGGTACCCGTATCAAAACGGGCACCTGTGTTTTTCAGGTTAAGTCGTTTTTGTAAAATTTATAATTTTGCCCCTAAACTTCAAAGGGCCATATCTTGCTCATTTTAACTCTGTTTTGGGTGATTTTGGTCTCGTTGGATTCATTTTTCCGAGACGTATCTAGTGACACCAGTTTTAGGATCAAATTCCTGGGTTTAGTCAAGGAAACTAGTGAAATGACCAAAATGCCCTTATCTTTAAAAACTGAACTTTTCATTGCTAAACTTGGAATTTCAATATTACAAAATTGGAGTCATTACATGTATGGATGTGTCATACTGTATAAACCACCTAATGAGTTGGATGGTGAGTTTAGCACCTACTTTATTCTTAAAGGATGGAATGCATATGATTAGCCAAATTCTTCATAACCTTCTCATAGAGATTGGGGGTTGCGATTCAACTCGAACAATAAAGAAGCCAATTATTAAAAAATTTGCATACTTATGACAACATAGCAATGGAGCCGCGAATGAAATTCTGATCATGGTGAGGAGACCGTAGGATAATTTGCTAAAACAAATGGGAGAGGAGGATCATGTAAACAACTTATATGAAATAACATCACACACATGACCTAAGCCTCTCTTACCATTGTCATAGATAGATTTCTATGCCTAGGATCATGTGTACCACTTTCTAAGATGAAAATTCATTAAATTAGATGTGTGCACATGATCCATTGAACATCCCTTGACATGTTTAGATGGGTTTATGCTTATATGAGGGTTTCATGAATGATCCATGCACATAGCCTATATATGCTCATTGCCCCAAATGTGTAACTTAGTCTTCTAATGATCTATTTATAGTGTGCATCATGTTAGGGGTTTGCTCATGTATCCATTCATACCCATTGGCAATGGTGTCAAATAATGTGTGATATGTTAGATTTCATTTCATCAAACGTCGGAATAAAGTACATTGATTCTATGATGACCCTAGTTTTTTGAAATAATTTTTCTAAAATTATTTTAGGTATGGTTATGATCCTTATGAAAAGTATTTGCTTTTCAAAAAATATTTAGAAACATAATGTAATTATACTAGTTTTCCAAACTACTTGGCATCCAAAATGTCCACTTACATATAAAGTAAACACATGCAAAAATTAAGATCATGACCTACTAGTCACAACTAAAACAAACTCATCCAATCCATAATTCAAATGAAAAATAATGTTTAATGTTCAATTCATATCTATCAATAGTACGAAAAAGATAACTACAAGAAAACTAAGTCTGAAATGTTCATCATACTTCAGCAATCTCATCCTCTAACTTTCCCTACAAGCCAAGTTAGATTACTCCTGTGTTTCACCTGTGGGGTTGGTTTGGTACGTATGACTATCCAATAGCAAATCTCAAGACTAGTCAAGAATTGCAAAAATTATTTTCATGCATGAACAAAATAGATGCATTCGATCAATTAGTCAGTATCAAAATCTATCAAGGTCAAAACCTATCGATTTTAGAATCAATCAATTAGTCAATCAATTGCTGAGTGGTAAAGTACCATCCCATAATAGGCACTAGTTTGTATTCTCGACAATGACCAACATGTCAACCCATGTCCAAATAGATCAATGTGGTCTACTATACAAAGAGCAAGACCAACATCCTAACTGCACTTGTTCGTGGATATTGCATGGACTACACTGGCTCCCATGGGATTTCTAGATTAGTACAAAAGTAGTCTTCCCATGATATAATAGTCTCATCTCTCATGCATGTTATAAGCGGGTATCTCTTTTAGAAGTTAGTGGCCAACTGGTCTTCCTAACATAGCAACCATTAGGGTTTTAATTATTACCTTAGGCTAGGTCAACCCTCACTGGTCACCTAATTTTTTAAGAATCCTTGTTGCACCTTAATGCTGGGTCACAAACAGCTACTCAATTACTTAAAGGCATTACATATTGTAGTCCCTATAAGCTCAAAACCATGACTACCCAATTAGGGTACAACCTATCAATCTGTACCATTCACTCCTTTAGTGCATAGTGAACAATACAACCCTTAAGGTCAAATATGATATCTTGATCAAATCAAATCAGTAATGCATCTTTTCAATCTATAATCTCATAACAAAACTTACAAATTCAAAGTATTAATATAATACACACCACATCAAGCTCATTAAATATAGACACAAACAAGGTCAAAACTAAATCAATCTGGGCACCACTCATGAATCAAAAGTGCACGACATTTGAAATGTAAATTGTGCACACTCATAAGGGATCAAAACCCAATTTTTTTAGGATAAAATCATGAATAAACGTCTTGGTTAGAAATTTTTAAAAGCCAATTTCAAACACATCAAACAACCATGTGTGAATACAAGAAATGGAAATGGAAACCAAACAATGCGTCAATCCATACAACAACTTGTGTAGAAATTTTTAGAAATGAGACCATGCACATTCACCAAGGATACATTAAATTCCAATCAATAGATGTTAGGGTACAAATATCAAATAGAAATTTTCAAAGGAATCTCATGCATAAACAATGGATTGAATGAACTTGAAACTCTATCAAGCCAAATCATGGGCATAATTCAAGTTAAAATCAATTCAAACTTATACAAATTTTTTAATATAATGTCAACACATACAAGTATAGGCATCAAATTCAAACAAACCAAGACCGATTAAACAATGATCATTTTTATGTTTTGAAGAGAAATCCATGATGTAGACTCAAAATCCCCTACCTGGAAATGTTTTCTCCCTCATTCTTCTTTTCTAGAATCTAGTCATCCATGCTTTTGCTCAAACCTCCAACTTTCCTTCCTTCCCTTCCCTTCCCTTCCCTTCTCCTCTTTCTTTCTCTTTCCTTCCCTCTCTTTCCCTCTTTGCTTGACGCAAGGTGCATTGCTTTGCTTGCCAACCCAAAACATCTATTGTATGTGTTTTAGGTTGGAAATTGGCTTCCATCAAGTTAGACCAATCTCCTAGGTTTTTCCCAAACCCCCGTACACATTTTCCACTATTTATTCACCTGATCTTGTTTTTCTATTATGGATTTTTTAGCTATCTTATCCTTGAAATCACTCCCTTCCTATCTTATCTGCACACACTTCCATTTGTCACCCAATTTCAATGTAGCCTTCACATTTTTCCAGTTGCCTCTATAAGATTTCTTGCTTTAATTAATCTTAGATCATCCAAAGATCAGTTAAGATTTGGGACATGTAGTACTCCACAAAAGATAGCTCCAAAGATTCAATTGAATTTTAGTTGGTTGGAGATTTGAACCTATGACTTAGAATTTCAAGTTAATGATCAAACCATCTAAGCAAGATGATTTTGTTTCATAATGTTTACAAAATAATAAATTTAATTAATGCAAAAATTCAAGTCATGGCAGATTTTCGTTCTAAAAGATGATGCCCTGTGTATTATAAATGCATGCCGCTAGATTTGAACTATAGACCTACATTAATTTGGCAAGATAATGGGCCATGTGTGTGCGACATTTTAGGGAAGCGATTTACACCTATATGTAATAGGTTATTAAGTATCCAGAGCATTGGTTTCCTTGGATTTTTTTTATCTTCATTTAAGGATAGAATTTTTTAACATAAGTAATGTTAGGAGAGATATTTCATTATTTCAAATACTCAACATGATTTCTAACTATTTTAGTTTAAAATTGTGTTTAAAACTTCACAACCTACTTAAAAGAAGTATTTTTGCTTTCAAAAAGATGGATTGAAAACTATGTCATTACCTGCTAAACTAGCATTTTTAAAATAATTATTTTTCCATGTTTTTAAAATACATGGAAATCAATATTGATAGCATATGTTGATTTGATGATTAACATTTACATGTTTAAAAATATGAATTTTAGTAAATCAAATATACTTACTAAATATAGTTTTGGAAATCTCTAAAATGAGACGATTTTCCAAATAAGTTTTTGGAAAGATTTTAGTTCTTGAAAAGGAATGAATTGAAAATAATATTTTATGAGATTTTTAGCCTAGATATTAGGTATGATGGTACCCTTGATATGTAGTGTTGGCAAGCTAAAGTGCCTGATTGGCTCAATACTAAGCGGTTGCTGAATATGTTGGCCTCTCAGCCCTTGGCCATAAAAGGTGAAAGTTATCTAATGCTAAAAAGTGGAAATGTACTCAATTGTTGGTACAGACCAATATAGGTGACTCATGGCACCTTTTTGAGGTGAACCATAGACCCCATGAGGATGTCATCAAAGTCACCCTTAGATAATAGCAAGCACACAATTCAATGATTTGATCATGAGCATATTGACCTCATGAGTTTTCTATATTACCTTATGGGGAGTCTAATGATGGTTTTACGTAAGATGAACTTGAGATGGTCCTTAGATAAGTACTCATGAGCAATTGGCAAATGTACTTGTGAAGGTGCCAAAGGACATGAGCATTTATCAATTGGGGTGTTGATTTTGTGGTTTTTGTTATTGCTATTATTTGAAGATTTTGATAATCATAATTTACATGAATTATGGAACATGATTATTTATTCATGTGAATTGATAATATTTGAATACTTGAGAATGCCTATAATTGCACATCATGAAATGGTAGTTGTGAGATTTTATTACTTTGAAAAAACATGATTTACAAGGCATGTGCATGTTAGATGTTACGGTTTTTGAATTTGTGATCTAGGTTTATTAGTGGGTATGGTGTATACTCAAACAAAAATGAACGTGCAAATCCATCACAAAAAGAGTAGAAGTGAGGAGAGGAGGACCTAGGCTATGTCTTGAGAAGCCAATGTAAGGAGCTATCTATTTTAGAGATATACTTTCCTTTTGCAAATGACTATTCATGTAATAAGGCATGATATGCCAAATGTTTATTTCTTTTGATGAATACCTAGTAAGGTGGTTGTGACTGATGCGCCTTGGGAAATTATGCTATTTTATATTGTCATGGAACTAATATGGCTCAGACCTAGGCCCATTTTTAGAAAAAAGGCAAGCATTTGAATGAAAAAAGCACTCAAGATTTTATGTTTCAAGGAAAAATACTTTTTGATGTTTTGATTTTGTAAAGGTGCATAAAAAATAAGAGGATATCCTAACTTAAAAAAAAAAAAACATGAAAATTTGTTATTTAAAAACCTAGGTCACCATAAGTAACTACTTTCTGAAGTTATGACTTGAATATAGTGACTATAATCTAGTTTATAGAATGCTTATCATTAGATGGTTGCAGCCCTATCTTTCAATGTGCATTGATGATTAAGACCATTATTAGATTTGCACCTGGCGGTGTCACTTAGCATCAATGATGGACAAAAAACACTATGGTTGGTTGGCTTAAGCATCTTAAGAATATTTTAGCCACTGAAAAAAGTTTGTTGCACATTGTTTAGATCTACCATTTTATGTCTCAATTTGATGGTTACAATCATCTTATTAGTGCCATATTTTATTCTTGATGGCCTAAACAAAGTTAAGGTTGTATATGTCTATGCTAGGATATTCCAATTGTTTGGACCAACAATTCTTTTTTGTAGTAGGCTTTTGTATGGTCTTGTTTATTGTTTATGTTTTGTGAGATGTAGTGAGATAAAATTACACCTATTGATTCTGATAAATTTTATAGTGTACAAAAGCAAAAAACTTAGGCAGCATAAGTTACCATTTTATCCCACATTCAAAATATGTCCTCCATAGTGGGTTGCAAGTTTTAGTGACCGAAGGTGAGGGGGACAAGACAAATCAACTCATGGGGTGGAGCAGTGGCAGGTGAAAACCCATCCCATGCTATCCCATTGACATCCTTATTTTGATGTAGATGGGACACACATGAGACATGAATCCTTGTAGCATTAGGTGGTCTCTACATCAACAAGCCCATACACTTGGACCTCTCCTACTTGACATACCACACACATACTTCTCACTTCAGCTAGGTGCACTCACATATCATATTTTTCACACAAAAAGTAAAGAGAGGAAAGCTTTATATATGGATACCTATACTCCCTTTCCTTTGATAGGTGATATGGGATTGATCTCATTTTAACTTCCAAAATAAAGTCTAACATTCGCAGTTGTTTTGCATTGAAAATAAGAAATAGACATGAGACAAAAATAGTTAAGTGGTTAACTTAGGACTCAACAAGATCAATGCATTAGAGAAAGTGAAAAGAGTCTTAAACTTTCTCCTAGTGTATATACTTTAAAGAATATAGGGACAACTACTGAACCAAGTCTCAAACTACTACCCTAAGGTAAGAACTATAACATAGACTTCTCTTAAGGAGATAGTTATACTTAAACTAAGTGCTTTTCTTACTTGTCATGTGCTAATCCTGTAATTCACCAAGTGTTCTATTGACTTAGTTGAGGCATAAAAGTGATAGCCAAACCTCCACAGGTAGAATAGGTGAGTACATAAATGGTGTGCCTATATATACCACAATCCAAAAAAGGTAGATATATAGACTCATTAAGACATAAGTCATACTCGATAGTATAGGCAACACTGTAAACACCATAGAATGGGGAAATTAGAAAACTTGTGTTGCATCTCAATAGATTCAAATAGTTTTTTTTTTCCCCCCCCCCTTGGAAGTTGATCAATGACATAAGATAGGGTTGTCACTATTGGTCAAACAAAGGTCTGTAAGCTCATCTCCCTTGATGCCACTCTCGTATGTCAAAAGTATTCTAGTTGGTCCATGGAGTCTAGCTCCTAAATGAAGCCTTCCATGAATGGGGATCATCCAATCTAATCAATGGAGTCCAACCCCTAAGTGAAGCCCTTCCCAAATAAGGCTCATCTAAATTTCTTTAGTTAAGGACATTATCACTCTCCATCAAAACAAAAATTAGGAGGTTATTACATCCCACCAACCAAAATCATGTGGATATCAACATTCACATTATAACAAATTCTCATATGCATGGTCATCTTTAAAATTGCTAGTCATGGCTTCATATTTTCCCAGGTCACCTATCATTCGGTGAAAAATCCTTGCCATCATCAATTCAATTCATCTTGAGTCGTATCATTGCATATCTGCATTGTAGAGTCAATGGTGACACTGCTAATTCTCATAAAACAATCTGAAGTTCATCACTTGGATTATTTATTCATCTTGAATCTATGACTATATAAATATGGATTTTATTAAACTATTAAGTATATACCATATCCTTAAACATATTAATATGATTTTTAATAAATTACTTTATCTTAGGCAAATAGTGGGAATCGAGCCCACATCTACTCCTTGGCAAAGATCAATTTTACCATTCTCTTAGTACTAAAGATAAATAATCAGTCTTCCAACATGCTCAAACCACATTCCATTTGAAACAATTAGAGAGTTAGTTGCAAATTAGGTTTGCTATACCTTTTGAGAATCTTGTTATGAAAGCTAAATAGTGTGTGAATTTGCCATTATCTTCTTTGATAATATTAATTTCCAAGATCATGTTAGTTGCATTCATATATCAAAATGTTTTGGATCAAAGATACTACCGATCCATCCATAGATCAAAACATAATATGCATAGGGTCACAACTCATTATGCTTGCTATACAATAAAATATCTCCACAGTTTGGTACATTTCACTAGATGTTGTCATGTCTCCCAAATTTTAAAGCTATTGTCTTAGAGTGCATTTCAATTCTTAGTCTGGCATTATTATCCAAAGAAAGTATCCCTTTGTCTTTCATTATCATAACCTATAGGTTAAGTCTCGTAGGTATCTTTGTAGATTGTGTACAAATACTATTGAAAAGTTGTTCAACAGTAATCTTATAAATTAATAAGAGTCTATTATTATTGGCAAGCAACCTTGTATGCAGCACTTGATTTGTCCAAACAAAGTATCTAGTAACCTCATCATGTATCCATCAATAGTACCATGCATTTTTCTTTGTTATTACTAAAGGAAAAACATTGCATCATGAGAAGCCAAAATTATTATGCTTAGTATTTAAATCCCTTCCTTTCAAGATTTTGTGGTTCAATAGTGCAACCTATCTTGGAGATTCTTCCTCTATATACAGCTAACCTTAATGAACTCCATAATTAAAATCTAAGTGATTTGCAACCATTATCAATGAGAGCACAATCAGTTATTTGACATCCCATATTTGGTTCTCTTTTACCTGTAATATCACATTTACTAGTTAACCCCACATTTTTAGAATTAAAGGCACAACATTTTTCTAAAGTTTTTTCAAATGCCTCCTTTATGAAACCTTAATGTCTTTGATGAATTATCTATGAGGCATTAATGTCTTAATCAATTCTTGAATAAATCTCAACCCCTTGAACAAACTTACATGTCCTTACCAGATGTCATTGTTTAAACTTATGAAAACTGAGTTTGTGAATTCATAGTTGAACTCATGTAACCAAATAATAGTTGATCTCATAAGTGGACCCATTTTATTAGTCATGTAATATTTCAAAATTTTATACAATTTAATGAAACTCAAGAACTTATTCATGGTTCAAAATCTAATTTTCAATATCTAAATAATTTGGTTGTGAGACTTCTATTAATGGATTAAGCCAAATAAAAATTATCCAATGACTATGAGATAGTGAAAGGCCAATAGTGGAATCAAAGTTATAAGGAAAAAGGGATTTTACATTGATAATGGACCCACTATTATATTTAACTAAAAAGAAAATGTGTGTATGTGGGGCCCACATGTAATAGTTTACCAGTCAATGTTCAAAGGTAACAAATTTACTCAATTAGGCATTTTCTAAAGGAATAATGAAAACCAAAAGAAGAAGACATCGAGGTACATTGAATGAGGAGTGAGATATACCAAGAGATCTAAGATGCCTAAAACTTAGGAAGAGATCCCCATCTTTTGCAATGATAGACTAATTAGAGAAGAGGATAGACATCAAGGTAAGGGAACTTAGGATGTCTATGCATACAAATGTAGTGAGCTATGTGAGGGAGAGAGAAAAAAAGAAGAACACATGCAGAAAGTGATAGAGGGAGAAATGAAAAAAGGAAGAGAAAGAGAAAGAGAGAGAGGAAGGAAGGAAGGTAGAAGACAAGAAGAAGAAGAACTAAGGAAAAAGATAGCAAACCCACTATCAGATAAGTAGATTTGGACTGTTAAGTTTTTTTATTTCAAAATGTTATAATATGCATGTTTTCTATGTTTTTCCTTGGGATATTGAACTTAGGGATTAACATGTAAGATCTTGTATATGTGCATGGAGTTCCATATTTGTTTCAGAGATTAACATGTTAGGATAGACATCTAAATGTGCATGGAGTTCCATGTTGTTTTGATATTTGTTTTAGAGATTAACCTACTATACTTGATATATGTGTGCACGGATTTTTTTAGTTATAATTTGTCATTATTCTCAAAAATTTTGGTTTATTAGATCTGGTATTATGAGCATGGTTCATTATTTAACATGTTATTACATTGAGTGAATAAACATCGAGATATGGAATTAAGTACATGAAGTTTCATGGTTTTTCACTTATTATCATTTCCAATGGATTAACATGTAGATCTAGGTATGGGCATGGGTCTTCCGTGATTTTTAATATATTATTATGAGAGGAATAGCTTGGATTTTGTGGCAAGCGAATGGATTCTTACCAATGTTTAAAAATTAGGTGATCCAATTGGAGAAACGACCTATCTGAATTAGATTGGTAGGAAACCTAGTCAGATCACCCAAAAAACTCAGCTGATGTCATCTGGTGTTGACTCAATGGATCGGGTGATTCGAATGTGGAAACTCACATGAGTTTTTGGAAAGATCACCAAGTTTCTCAGTGACTTGGTAAGTTTTAAAAGTTTACCCTTCTTGATGGACAATGGTGAACAAGAGGACTTTGAGTGTAATTTTCTAGTTCGATAATCAAGAAAAATCTCTAAAATTTATTCTAATAGATAGAAGACATCGAGAAGAAGAAGACCCAAGTCTTAGATTTCCAATTTTCATTTGAAAAGGAATCAAATGAAGAGCTTAAAGTTTGCTACTCATTGCTTTTCACCTAAATAGTAATAGTATTTTGCTTATGTTTTAAACTTGAATCATTCTTTAATTTGTTGCATTTTTTTATTGATTTAGAGCACTTATTATGTTCTACTCTATGTTAGGAAGAGTTTATATTAGATTTTAGCGAGAATACAAAGTTTAAATTGTTGAATTTCATTGAAGAAGCTTAACAAGTACTACTGCTCAAGTTGGTAAACATAGTATATTTATGATTGAATATATCTCTATTAGTTGCTTTTTATTGAAATATAACCATACAATTAGATGTCTTATTATTTAATTGTATTAGATACCAAGTTTCACTCAAAATTTGTATAGGGAAGTCATTGAACTTAGTGGCCAAAGTTGGCAACTTAATCATGGGATTATTGTTCTAAAGTATGGAACTTCAGTTTAAAATGGAGAAGGGTATATTGAAATTTCAAAAAAACTAACAAGAAAGGAGGATGGAAAACTAACAAAATGGTAATTTTGTAAAGCTCATGAAAACTTAAAAATGATTTAAATAGTTCAAAATTAATGATCCCATAATATGCGCATCCACTATATATGCTAGCAGATAGTGAGTATTCGATATTTAATGCTTGGTATTGTCCTATCGTATGTATACATGAATTTTACAAGACGTGCCTACACTAGTTGGGTCCTACGTACACATGAATGGCTCTGATCACCAGGTTCTGAACCCCACATGGCCTGCATGTGCATTTTTCCATTTTTGGAAATTCATTCATTTCTGTCAAGAACAATTGATGATATCATCAGACAGGAGACATGCACCTACAGTACATACAATAGACACGCTCTTGCTTATTATAGTACGCGGGAGCCGCTTGAGAACAAGCGGTGCATCGTATCACGGCCTGGCAACAGCCGGCCGTGTATCTGCAGCTTAACCGTAAGGCCAAAAAATACCTGCTTACGTTGCATCATTCTGAAACGTAGCGTTAAGCTACGGCCAATCCGAACCGTTCATATAAGAAAATCTCCTCCGACAGATAGTCCTACCTAGTCAGGAAACAAATCGGCCACGTGTAAGGTCAGATGAGGCCTACCCTTGACTCCCTTCTAATATTGGCGCCAGACGCGGCTTTGGATCCGGGCAATGTATGACACGGCTACCAACCAACGCGTGTGACATTTGTCGGTAAAACCAAAGGGAGAACAGGCGGTGTTTATAAGAAGAGAGAACGCCCGGGGGTGAGGGTTGCAGAAGAGAGGAAAAGCGTCTGCCAGGCCTCCACTGTTATAGAGCCACCCCCTTTATCTGTCTTCTTCGCCGCGATCTTTCTCTCATTGAGACCGAAAGAGAAAGGAAGAAGCGTTTAGGAGATGGAATCCTGGTTGGAGAAGGTGACGTTCCCAATTAAGAGGGTCTTGATCAGTGTTGCGGTGCGTCTTGGGATTCGGGAAAGCGGTAAGTTTGAATTTGTTTGTTTTCTGGGTGCACGAGCCGGAGGGGTCGCCGGCAATGTCTGATCTCCGGTCGATTTGGTGATAGGGCATTGCCGGTTTTAACCTGACCCAGCGACCGGCGAATGATTTTATGCTATTGCGAGTTGACCTGGATCCTTCATTGGTCGGCGTTAATGATCTGAACGTTTAGATGCATAAGCTTCTGTTTGATTGATCGGATCGTCGATTTCCGGTTCTTGGTGCTCAAGGCGCCCCTTTAGAGTACTTAATCAACAATGTACTGTGGGATATGATATACGGACCCCTTATTTTGATAAGAACACCGCAATTAATTGAATGATTTGGACCGGCGCGGAGGAGCCATACTCCGAAATCTGACCGATCACATCCATCTGATCGGACCTACCAATGCTCCGCATTGTTATGGGCGGACCATCTCCTTAGCCCTTGATGGGGTGGATAAGATTATATGATTAGTGAAAATTATTAAGAAATATGGGATTTTTTCCGTATGAGCACAAGCTAGTGACTATCCTAAGTTCAAATTCATCAAGTTGGGATTTATTAATGATTGAAGGGATTAATCTGGTGCAGGACTTTTGAAGCTCCGGCACGAGGTCCGGACATGCAAGTATGAAGACGTGCGCATAATGTGGGACATGCTGCAGCGAACAGAGAAGGAGATCACCAGGCTACCGCCCGAGAAGCCAAGGAGAAAGCCCATCTGGAAAATATTTGCATGGGCAAGTCCTGCTCATCTCTGCCGGGGCTTCTAATGATCATTTTACTTATAGGAACGGGTCAAACAAACAAGTTGATGAGAAAGTATCCATAGTAGTATCAGATGTGTCTCATTTTGAGCTCGAGATCAGTCAATAGTTATTGATGGGAATGTAGATACCATCTATGTGTATTCTGCCTTTACTCTTACGTGTGTGCTTCTATGAATAACATGATCTTTACTGCTTCGTTTTTCACGATTGCATTGCTTAGTTAATGAATGTAGCAAGAGCAGCGATGCCTGACTTGCCAAACATAGAATTCTTTCATTTCCAACCCAAATGATCTGATAATCTCTTCCTGATATTCATTACATCAGAACTTAGATCACATTAGAAAATAAAATTAAAGAGATTGGGAATCTAAAGAGAAACAAGAAAACTACTAGAATAATGAACTTCACAGGTAAAAGAATGCCTCCGAGTCGGCAGACTTTAGAAAATGCCTCTAACTGGCAAACTTTAGAAGTGTGAAAAGATCAATGAAGAATTTCTCTAACTAAATAACTCTAAAAGAACAGAAACCAAAATCCAGAGAGCTATGGGGAAAGAAGATGAGAAGAGCTATGGGGAAAGAAGATGAGAAGGTGCGAGTGATGGTTAGGAGCACCCCTTATATCGAGTCCTTGGCTTAGGCAATAAGCCTCTTAGAAAACATCACTAGTCCTCTTTGAATGTAGATGACACTCACATGTTAGTTTTTGTCGTGACACGTAGTCTCTACAGCGACGAGCCAACGTACTAGGAACTCTCCCAGTAAAGGAGTCAAATGGGCTGGTTAAGTGGGTAGTGGGCAGGTCGCCATGGGTTGTAGGTTAAATGGGTGCAAGTTGCACTACCATTTTGCCTACAGGTCATGAAATGCCTACTTGCACCTACTCATTTGGAATATATGGGTTCTTGGGTATGATGGGTTAATTTACTCAGCGATTGATTATAGTTATTAAAAACTTCATTTTGGTATATCTAACCCATTCATCATATTCAAAGTGCCAAAAATAGGCAACCCATGTGCAATATATCCAATTGAATGATTCTAAAAGTAGGAAATCAATAAAAGTGCATGGTCATATTTTTTGTGAAAAAGGTTGTAGCCCACAACCATTCAATTAGCATAAAGTTTGAGTTCTAGCTCATCTATGACATTTCTGAGATTATAAATGGCTTAGATATTCAACATAAAGTTTTGCCTTGAGTAGATAAATGGAATATGTACCTTCCTATGTTATTTTGTATATGACTCAAGTACTTTTGATGAGCTTTTTTAAGCAATAGATGTAAAACTAAAATAAAGCTCAATAACCCACTCTAGTAAGTAGTAGCTAACTTGCTCTATAAATAAATGAAGAGTCAAAGGATTTTATACTAGGATCTAAGCATTCTCGATTATAAGTATTACTATTTTCAAATACTCAAGGTAGTGTCTTATTTATGAAGGCTATTGTGCTATCATTTTAGGTGTAAGTTTATGAAGATCTAAACTATTTATATTATTTGGAATATCTTAGATTACATATATACCAAAAATTAATGCTATTGAATGCTCTAGCATTATTTGGTTGGGATTTAAATCACGATCATTGAGATCTAAGATGAAAAAAAAAAATCAATAGCTAAGATCATCATATTGGCATAATTAATTATAGTAAGGCTAAATATAGGAGCATTAATAAGATGAACATTTTAGATCAAAGAAAAAGTGAATCTCTTCCTTGGAAAGTGCATAAACATTGCATACTTTGTTCCTACAATTAAACTAGTCGACCTACAAACCCGCAGGTATAGGTCAACTCATTGTAATTTTATGAGGGCAGACCGGATATAGTTCAAATTTAAACAACTATGGGTCGTATGTCCATGTATCAGGGGCCAAACTTGACACCTCTATTTTCCACTAGGCACATCATACATATACACTCACTCTTGCCACAGCTCACACAACATAGTTTTTTTCACACTTAAAAAGGAAAAGGGAGGAATGCTGAATGTAGGGATGCCTATACTCCATTTCTTTTGAGAAAGACAATGCAGGACTAGTATCCCTTGCTTTAAAACAAAAGTCTAACAAACCTCCACTTGTTTTAAAGTTAAAAAATCTCAAACAACATTTCCTACATGTTTTAAATTAAAACACCAAAAACAACAATGAGAAAATGATAATAAAGGAGTAGTTAACTTAGGAATTCAACAAAATCAATGTATCAAAGCAAGCCAGAAGTCTTAAACTTCCTCCTAGCATGTGTAGTTCAAGGAATATCAAGGCAACAAGTGAACTAAATCTTAAACTACAGCCCCCAAAGTAAGAATTATAACAAAAACTTCTTTTAAAAATATAATTGTACTTAAACTAGACACTTCTATTATTGGCCCTATGTAATCTAATAATTTGTTAAGTGCTCTAGCAAGTGACTTAAGTCTCACAGGAGATGACCAAACCTCTACACTCATAATAGGTGAGTTCAAAAAATGGTGTGCTTGTATGTAACATGATTTAGAAAAGATCGGTCTATAGGCTCTTTAAGATGCAAATCATGCTCAATGTTACAAGTCACACTACAAACACTATAAGAATAGGAAAATAAAACAAACTAATAGTGCATCTTGATATATCCAAATAGCTTGTTTTTCCCTTATCAAGGACATAAGCTAAGGTTATTACTATTATTCAAATAGAGGTCTTTCAGCCCATTCCTCTTGTTGCCACTCTTGTACATTAAAGTCTCTAACAACACATAAGTGGTGCATTTGCTGAAAGGATTATAAATAGTCAATATAGTTTATCTCTGAAGCCCCGTCTAGAATGGGAATCATCCAATCCAATCAGTGGAGTCCAACTCCTAAATGAAACCCTCCCTAAATGAGGTTCATCCAATTGTCAATGGTTAAGGAGGTTATCATACTCTACCAAACAAAAATCAGGTGATTATCATAGTACCCCAATAAAACTTTGCTTATAACAGATTTCTAATGCATGGTTATCTCTGAAAATGCCAATCATAACTTCACAATTTTATTGGGTCACCTATCATTTGGTTAAAAATCCATGCTATTACTAACTCGCCTCATCCCAACTCTTATCATAGTAGAGCCCAGATTGCAGAGACGTTGAAGACATCTACTAATTCTCATAAAGACTATCAAGTGCTAAGTACATGGATTAATCACTTAGCTTCATATGCAAGTGTAGAACAATATTAGATTAGCAAGTACTCTCAATATTCAAGTTGGATAAAGGTCTTGTAAATGTTTGACCTCTTGAGAATTTTCTCACAATAGCTAGATAGTCCATGAATTAACCATTATCTTCTCTAATAATATTGATTCCTAATATCATATTAATTGCACCCAATTCATATATCAAAATGTTTTGTATAAAAAATAATTAGCAAAATCCATCATATGGATCAAAACATCATTTGCATTGGGTCTCAAGCCATTATGCATATACACTTAAATATATCCACCATTTGATAACTTTCTTTAGATATTGTCACATCATCAAGCTTCTCAAATTATTGCTTTGGAGTGTAATACAACTCTTATTTTACCATGATTGGTCCATAGGAAATATTTGTGTGTCTTGGATTCTCATAACCTTTAGCTTAATTAGCAAGATGTCTTTCTAGACTTTGTTGTTAGACATTGTCTAAATAGTTATTCAAAGATGATTTTTGCCAACCAATAATAATTTATAATTGTCTAATAAGAACCTTGCATGCAATGCCAAATATCTGGTAACCTTTCACTGTACTCATTAGCAATTCCACTAGCTGCTCTTCTTTATCAATAGTTGCTTACAACTAAAATAATGCTAAAGTTAAGCAAAAAATCTAACTCTTAAAACCTAAATCCTCTTTCTTTCAAGCTTTCAAGCATCTTTATCTCAATAAAGTCTGCATTGGAGACTTCTTCCTCTACATACAACTTTTAGTTTTCCACAACCTTATTTAGATACATAGTTTTCAAATTTAAAATTTATGGGATTTTCCATAATTACCAATGAAAGCACAATCGAGTATCCAACATCACAAATTAGATTTCCTTTTACCTATTACATCACTTGTGCTAAGTGCCTCCACATTTTAGAAAAGAATATTTCTTCAATTGTACCTCAATGCCATGATATCATATATCAAACCTCAATATTTGAAATATATCTCAATAATTTTATCAATTACCTTAAGCATGCACAATTACATATCATAGACTTAAAAATAATTCACATTTTATTCTCATGTTTCTTTCTAGATGTAACTATTTGAACCCATAAATACTTACATTTGTGGTAGCACAATTGAACTAGTGTAACAAGAGTACAACTAATTTGACAAACTAACTCCACCCTTTGCTTTAATTGTAGATCCAACAAAATTGTCATATGTTTGTCACCATATGGAATTTGTATACCTTTCCTTTGACAAATGTTGCCAAATGAATATATAATGTTGAATATCTCAAGTTGATCTACCTGTCCCCACAAATTGCAAGCTTTTCAACTCCAAAAATGAAACTTCTTTTTGTAAGATTGTGATCTGTCATGTATGTCAATAAGTTTGAACCCTAAGTAAGTTCTTAACATAGCTCAAATCTAATCACTTAAACTTGCACCATGTATTTCATCATCTTTCGAGTTATTGCTTTTGCAAACATGGTGGGATCATCTTTTGTTAATATCATTTCATACTCATGCTATTGTTTTACCCTTCTGCCCTTTTTTAGTTTAACAACATCAATTGGTGAAGAATTCATACTTTCATTGGATGAAGTAATTTCTTCCACTTCATTTCAACTAGTTTCTAAAGGACCTTATCTTTTATGAAGGAATTACTTCTAGTTCATTTTCACTAGTTTTAGAAGGAAATGAACTCTTGACAAGACTGATATTAAATACTTCCAGAATAGTATGAATGTGAGGAATTTTCAAGTTTAGACATAGGTACTTGATTTTCAACAGAGACTCCTTTGAGAGCCACTTATGATGCAAGTAGAATAGGCAAGTGTTATTACTTTTCTGTGCTTGTCATTTGTTATGTAATTGCATCCCAATTGCTAGATTTAAACAACATTTTAATCTCAAAAATATTAAAAATAGATCTTCATGCGAGAATCTTCTTGATTAGTTTGTGCACTTATCACATTTAAGATCATTTTCTTTCTAATAGGGAAACCTTAGATTGTTTAGGTAGAACTTTCCATAACAACCATACTTTTCTTACCTCCATTATTTTATACATTTTGAACAGTTCTTGTTTGTAGTAAAAAAGTCATCCTTGTACACCAATTTCAAACCATAATCTTCCTCATTAGAGAATTTATTAAAAAGTTATAGCATATGGTATCTTCCTTCTTAATTTGCTTCCTTCAGTTACATGGGCCAGCTCAACTTTCTATCATGTTGTAAAGAAGTATTCCAATGTCAAGTCTCAAAAGCTATGAATATTGAAATTTTCACAATCTTGATGGTTAATAAAATATATTTGAACCATGCTGTTCAAAGGTCCTCAAGGCTATGATTTAAAATCCTAAAGTGATTTAAGCCAATATCACAAAGTTTCAAAAGAAAACAAGGCAATTTGGATGTGCTATTTGATTGTCAAAATCTTTTTAAAAAATTTGACAATCCCACTAGTTAACAAAATGATTTTCAGAGGACCTAAACTTATAATTTTCTTACTAGATTTTTGGCTTTTAACAATAAGATGTTATTTTAAAATTTTGAGAATTTAAAATAAAATTAGCCTTGGAATATGAGTTTTAAAAATATGATCTAAGCTCCAAAAATCAAATTTTGTACGAGGAACCTAGAGTTGGCTTCTTTTCTCTTTGAATTAGGTCTTGGGATTATTTTTATTAAACTCCAATGAGATTCGTTATTACTTGCATTATGATATCTTTAGTTAATGAAACTAAATAAATAATAAATCATTATTATAATGCATATAAGTATCCCTTATGGTGCATTGCATGATGTCGTTATGCCATTTTATTGGGCTCACTCATATCTAGATGACTTAAGACTCTCTTCAAGAGACATACCCTGCTATTTGGCTCTCTAAGAGATGTTCATCTTCAAGAGAATTTTTCAAAATATGCTCTATCCTTAAGGCTCTCCTAGACAACCCAAATTGGACTCACTTATCTATAAGAGGCACCCATTATCCTCAAAAAAGAAAAACAACCTACATGGGACCTTCATATTCCAAAGATTTAGAACTCTCACAAAGTGAGTCCTATTTTTGGAAAATATCAATAGGTCATGATTTTTTAAAGTGGGACCAACTTTGTCTACAATTGGGACTCATTACCTTCAATAAAGTCTCCCATGGGGCTCCGCTAATTCAAAATACATAAGACTCTCTTGAAGAGAATCCCATATTTCTCTAAGTTCAAAAAAATAAAATAAAAAATGAAAAGATGATTCCTTGGGAATGAGACCCACTTGTCTTGTCTACCACATTGGGCAGCCCATTATAAATTGGGCAACCAATTTTCTTAATTGTGACACATTTCTACCTTTTTCCCTTCCCCCTATGGCCAATGGGACTAGTTCTTTCTTTCTTACCTCCTTTCTCATGTTTGTCTCTCTCTCCTAGTTACCTCCACTAGGATCCATTTCACTCTCATTCATTCCTTATCATTCATGGTGGGATCTATTTCAACCTTTTCACCTTTTCACCTTTCCTTCTCTCTTTCTCCTATCTCTCCCTCTCCCGCTCCCAAATTCCACATACCTATCTCTTTTCACTTATCCAATCATAACACTCCATCTCACTTCTTGGTCACATCTCTTTTCTCTAACCTCTCCTTGCCACTCTTACACTTAACCACCATCTCATAACCTTCTACCCACTAAGTCTTCTGCAAAAGCTATAAGTACCCTCCTCTACTCCTAGAAAGAGATAATAGAGAGAAATATAGAGCAATGCTCTACTATTTTGAAGAGGGAAAGCCTTGTTGTTCTTCTTAGAGTTCAAGTATTCAAAAAGAAAATGATCTCTCTCCCTCTCTCTCTCTCCCCCATTTTTCTTCTTCTTCTTCTCTCTCTCTCTCTCTCCCTTTTGTGGTTTATCTCTCATTTGGGGTAGTGTTCAACATGCCCCAAGAACATGACCTGTCCTTTCTTTCCTCTAAGTCTTAGCATACCCTCCATCCCATGGGTGTCGCTTGCCATGCCTCAAAAAGTTATGTTTGATTTTGCTCTTTTAGAAAGATTCCAAGAATGGGTCCAATCGCCAAACGACTTTAAAAGTAGAGACTTTAAAGTTGTTTAGATGTAAATGACTATAATAATATATACTTTTAAAGTCATTTATCACTAAATGACTTTAAAAGTAGACACTATTAAAGTCATTTACACTAAATGACTTAATTATGTACAACCAAATTTAGGACAAAAAATGAACAACCAACTTTACACTAATCATTATTATGTAACATCGTTAATTTTAAATTACAATTTATAAAAATTTTGAATTGTGTGAAATCAGAGTCAGAAGAAAATAATTTTTAAATTCTCAATTTTTAGAGTTCTAGAAAGTGAAAATTTTATAGACTTCAAATCTAATTTTAATACCTCAACATTGGTATTGTACTTGGAAAATAATTCCAATGACACTAAGTTTATTGAAATCAAAATTTGGGCAAATATATTTTGATTTTCTTAAAAAGGGCAATTTGGTAATTTCACACAATAAATCCCACTTACAAAATTTGAGAATTGAGTAGCTCTCATTTATTTTTTATTGTAATTATATAACTAAACAATTAAGTAGTATAAAATATATAGTTTTCAAGTGTAAAATTTTCCAATGTTAAATTTATTCAATAAATAAAGAAGGGGACCATTTTGATAATGGCACTCCCTCCCACTTAAGTACTCTTAGTTGATGGAAAAAGAACGGGCCAAGTCTGTTCTCAAGAACCCAATGGAAGAGGAAAAACCTTAGTAGTGCCGACTTAGATAGAAGAAAGAAGAGAGAAGAGAGGGGAGAGGAAGAGAGGAGTAACGTCGATCGACGATGTCAACAATGCCTGATCAACACCTAGTGACGATGCCCAGACCAGTGTGTGTAGTTGAGGAAAACCAACATTTAGAAGAAGGGGAGAAGAAAGAGGACAATAAAAAGAGGAAGAAGGAGAAGGGGGAGAAGGAGAGTAAGAGAAGAGAAGAGGAGAGGAGAAAGACGGGTCGATCCAAGCCATTGCTACTACTCAATACCTACGATGTCCAGACTGCCAACTAGGTGAGAAAAAACAATTGTGAGAAGAAGGGGGAGACGAAAGAGGAGAAGAAGCAGAGGAAAAAGAAGAAGAAGGGAAAGAAGGAGAGGAAGAGAGAAGGAGGAGGGGTTGAATAGGCTATTGTCGTCGACGCCCAAATCCCTGCGTAGGTGTAGAAACCCAATTTGACAAAAGAAGGGGAAGAAGAAATAGGAGGAAAGGAAAAAGAAAGCTTTTCTAGGTAGATATTCGTAATCTAGCTCATGGTTTTAATCTATTTGTGCATAAATGAGTATGATGGAATGGTTTTTTATTTTGTTTGGATATATGAACATGATATGAGTAGATGAGACATGATTCTATTAGGATGAGATGCATATTTTATTATGGTCTAGCTAAAGAGGACATTGTATAGGCTGTCCTAGCATGTTTTATTATGATAAATGGTATAATGGAACAAAATGGATGATATATAAGCAAACCTAACATGATGCATGATTTAAACTTGAAAATTACATGAAATAAAGTAACATCAAAGTGCATGAATTAAGCATGAAAGTATGCATGAACCAAGATGTAAACTAACCAAACATGGAATGCATGAAATTAGTGGACTAATGTATGGAAACCTAAATTAAACAAGCAAAATAAAATATTAAAAGCCAACTAATATGCAGTAATCCAAAGTGGAATGTTAAAGATTCATTACATTGATAATGCATGAATTACAAGTAAGAATGGAAAGCATGGTGCACATGATTATGAGATTTAAAAGCATGGAATAAGTTGTAAACTAAACTAGATAGAATACATGAATGGAATGCATAGACAACTAACCAAAACAAAACTAAAATTTTATGGAGAACACTTCAAAATTATGCACATGAACCATGGGTTTGTGCACATGGTTCAAGTTGCTTCTTTATATGAGATTCAACTGTAACTAACCTAGGATAAAACACAAGTAATTAAGCATGAAAAGAACAACTAACAGCCATGAAAAACTAAATTAAAAACAAACAAAAGAACTGTAATAGTGATCAATTCATCATTGAAGCATAAACTTTTCATTGATTTAAGGAATAAAGGTACAGGGGTGATGTACACCCTCCAAGGGGTGTGCACACCCTACTTAATATGAATTACAATCGCCAAAATCAACTTCTAATCTATCTTCAATCATCCAAATATCAAGCAATAATGAATATGCATGTAAATCATGAAGTTTCTTATGAAAAACAAAGGGGAAAGAATGGGAAAAGAAAGCATGAAATGGACAAGGAAATTTCATGAGAAAGATGGCAACATACTTAATTTAAAAACTATGCTCTCTCTCTCTCTCTCTCTCTCTCTCTCTCTCTCTCTCTCTCTCTCTCTCTCTCTCTCTCTCTCTCTCTCTCTCTCTCTCTCTCTCTCTCTCTCTCTCTCTCTCTCTCTCTCTCTCTCTCTCACACACACACACACACACACACTTCCCCCCTCATGAAATGGACAGGGAAATTTAAGCTAACACGCACACACACACTTACCACCTCATAATTTAATCATCTTATTTTGCTTAAAGTTCTTTTATTACTATAGTTTTGGTACTTCTTTGGTTATCACATTTCTTTAGTTCTATAGGAGTATTTCTACAATATTTTGTGGCAAAAGTAAACTTTGGAAGCTTAGTGTCAATCATATAGTCATTTAGAATTAAGAAGTTCAACCCTTAAGAAATCTTATGAATGACCATTGGCAACCTATGTTCACAGACTCAGTGTGGGATGCATCTTTCCCACTAAGAGATGTGAACTCGAAGCAGTGGAGTTAAAGACTAGCGAAAGGTACATGAGATTTGTATCCCTTTTACAAATATCTATACTAAGCATGCTTATATTTTCATGCATCCTTTATTTCTTTTGCTTAGGATTTGTTTGCCACCTATGTTAGATATTGTATGTTTATGTGAATGGATGGAGATGGAGTCTCCTTTATTTATTTTTTTACTTAAACTGTGTTTATCAGGGACATTGCATTCGCATGTGTAAAATGTGTAAATTTGAAAAATATAGGAGACTCTACCAAATTTTTAGTAGAAATGTAGTGCTCATTTCTTTAAAAATCTTGATTTGTAGAAAAAAAACATGACACTTGAGATTTTTAAACGCCATTTCACCCAACGTGTTTAAGAACAAAAGATGGGTGTGTGTATATGCTTGAGGACAAGTGGTAACTAAATTCTTAAGAATATAGATGGACTAAAAGGGATTAAAACTAAACCAAATACATGCGTGTTTCCCATGACTAATCAATAAGTGGTCCTAGTACACCCTTGATCATTTTGATAAGAATGACTTATAATGCATTTTTACAAATGGGCATGAACAAGATGCAATAAGACATACATGCAGGCTTACTAGTAAATGCTTTAAGATGTATCTCTTCATTGTCTAATGGTAGTAGTTGCTTACATAAAGCTAAATTATTTTAGTCATGTTTATATGAGTGCAAATGAATGTATATATATATGTGCCATGTGATGGCTAGAATCATGCAAGTTAACATTGCTTTACTTATAATCATGCAAATGAGTTTCTAGGTTTAGTTTTAGGAAAGTTTAATTTTAGAAATATCTATACTTTAGAAAGCTTATATGTTCATGCATGTTTTATTTGATTTTCTTTCGATTTGTTTGCAATATATGTCATGTCGGTTTGTTTTCTTTAAATGAATTACATGGCCTTTTTTTATGTCATTGTTCTAATATCATTGTGTTCTTCTTTGTAGTAATGATGGAATGAGAAGAATATCAAACTAAAGATTATGGCCACAATGAAGAGCATGAACAAGAGGCCAACATGAGCATTACTCTAAAGAGAAAGTGTAGAGGGTGAACAACAAGGGAAAAGGTTGTCAAGAGAAAGTCTAAGGAATTAAAGAAAATGTACAATACAACACCAGAGGGCAAGAGATTGGTGAGAATGTAGCCGCTTATAGTAGTTTTCTCTGCTCTATAGTATGAAACATGGTTCCTATCACATTTGAGGATTGGCGACTTATGCCATCCTCGACAAAAGATTCAATATGGGAAATGGTGAAGGTATGTAAACATTAAGTACATGTATTATATAATTTATAACTTACCTTATTTTTCAAATATAGTAATTTACTATGTACTTTGTATACTACCTTTGATGTGCCTGATGACAAGAAGATGCATGCTTTATAAGGGCATGCTGAACAATGGAGAAAATGGAAGAGTTACCTTGTTTACAATTACATAGCTCCATGTGTCAACGATTTGTCAAGGCTATACACGGTGCCTGCTATTTACTTCGATGTCATTGACTAGGAGGTTTGGAATGAATTTGTATAGAACCACACCTTTACCAAATTTGAGGTAGGTGTAGAAATGATGTTTCATTTAATTAATTACATGTAACATCCAATTACTACACTTGATCATGCATGTACAAATGCGCAGGCAAAGAGTGCAAGGGGAAGAAATGTGCACGAAAAAAATATGCAGTACCACTTGTCTAGGTTGGGCTATGATTGTTTAAAAGAGTGTGAAGTAAGCATATGTGACAATTTATCCCTTTCAATTTAATGTTACTATAGTTATATATACGTTGTTCTTTAACTATAATGTCTTTGCTTGACAACAAAAGAAATCTGGGACTACAAAACCCATTGATCACTCCATCGTCTGGATGATGATGCATTTGGTAGGTTGTACTAGCAACAAGTTCTCCGATGAAAGTACTATGCAAATTACTTCTCGCATGGTAAGTGGTTCCACCTATCTATAAATTTTATACAATTAATTAGATGACATGATCATGTCTTTCTTATTAAATTTTGATAGACATTCTTACCCAAGAAAGCACAACTATAAGAACTTTAAGCAGCACTACTGC
The DNA here is from genome assembly GCA_035236585.1 of Warburgia ugandensis. Lineage (NCBI taxonomy): Eukaryota > Viridiplantae > Streptophyta > Magnoliopsida > Canellales > Canellaceae > Warburgia > Warburgia ugandensis. The sequence continues at coordinate 57,745,739 of CP141133.1, forward strand.
CAACAAGGACATCCTATATAGGGTTATAGGCAATAAGAAGGACCACCCTAGTCGAGTTAGGGGAATGGGTTGTGGTGTTGTTCTCTCTAAATTATTGGTAAAGGACATTTACCTAAAGTTTAAGATGATGAGAAGGCCTACAATGAGCTCATTGAGAATATAAACACTAATATATTTAGTCAGTTGTGTGAGGGAGGCTTGATGATTGTTACTCCATCCCTTATACATAATTCTCGCTGTGCCCCTATACCTCCATCAAATGCAAGCAATAATTCCCCAACTAAAGAAGATAATGAAGGACATCTGGCACCCCTTGAAAAGGAAATTCCTTCCCAGGAGGTGTGTGTGTATATATATATATATATAGACAAAACTGGAAATTTTCATTGTCCTTTTATAATAATTCTCTATCTCAACCTCTCTAGTGTACATTTGATTTGCAGGTGGGTCAATGCCTGTTGGCCGCAGATTTTCGTTAAAACATCGTGGTAGTTGGTTCATGCTATGAGGATGAATAAAACATTTTGCATGGAATTAGCATGCCATCACATGCTAAGCAGGCGTCTATTACCATGGCTTTGAATGCTAATGCCTACCTACCATTCCCATTAGAAATTGAAAATATTATAACCATTGGGCAAGCAGTTGCATATCATGTCACTTGGCCTGAGACACTAGTAATTCCCATAGAGTGCATAGTATGTATCTTATCATACTACCTTTCTCATCAATATATTTTAATTAGAGACCTCAATTAATTATTTAATAACTTTATACAATTAATCAGTAACAACATGAGGCATCGAGGTCCACCACCCTTGTAGTATCACCTCTTGTTGCTGCACCAATTGAACAATTACTTGTTATATATATATTTGTTTTTTTTCATCATAAATTAGGTCTTTTTCATTGATTAATATTATTTAGCTAATTTTTTTACATCTTTTGCAGCAGCTATCCAAGAAGTGGGTGGAAGTCCCACTTAACACACCCTGATCCCTAAGATTAATCTATGGTCTCATCAATGACCATATGACAATCAACCCAATATGAATTAAGAAGGGAGTGGACATTGTTGAAGTGCCACTTATTGTAGAGGACCTATTACAAGTTTTCCTATAGGATCAACTTGAGTAGCTTCACATTGTCCCTTACATAGGGTATATGCACACACTTGCTTATAAAATATTTGACATTTACATATTATATTTTCATGGTATAAGTAATAATTATTTCTTTTATACAGCTTCTTGAATGATGCAAGTAGCCTTTTTGAGGGTGAGGGTACACTTTACCAATTCCTTGACCCTGGCATCATTTCTAGAGCAGCATAGCAATGACTGATAGAGAGGCATGTTTAAGATATTTTACTAGGCTTCTTTCACTACTCTCAGGGGATAGGGTTTAATGACTCCCTACCATAGCATGTAAGTTTTAATTTTCTTATTTTCTTGCCAAATATTCAATACTTAGGGATTGTCAACTTTCATTATAATTCATATGTCTATCTATGTAGGTCTCATTAGATGCTGCTCGTTTTAGATGTGCACGGTAGGAATGTTTTTGTTTTTTATTCTTGTGGATCGCACGTCTGTCCCACCCTCATATAAATTATAAATAAGCTTTTATTTTTTTCATGTGTTATGTGTAGATAAGTAATTTGTTATTCATCTATAATGCATTTAAAATTTAAATTTGTAGAGTATAGTTCTAATGGGCTAATATGACCAAGACTATACAACCACCAAAATTCACTTGGAAGAATGTCAAGATATAGGAAATAATTAATTACTTTAAGTTACCATTAATTAAGCCATAATATTACAAATAATATTTATGGGTTCTTTTTTGTCGTCCTAGTTGCACAGTGTCCTAAACAATAATCTAATTGGGAGTGTAGGTACTATGTCTTGAGATACATGAGGACCCTCATATTTGAAAGTATTCTTATGTCCCTTTAAAAAAGGTAGGATACTTTTAAATTTTCATAATCTTATATTTTTCTACAACTTTTATGGATCTAGCTAAAAAGTGTGAGCTTAATTAAATGTGTTATATTTTAGGCTATTGTGCTTTCTGAGTGGGCAAACAAGAAGAGTTACTCTAGAGTAAATCTCAATGAAATACAAATTAAATGGGCTGAGTATGTAGTGAGTTTCAATTAGATCACTTGGAGTAACTACATGAACTTGAAATACATAATAAAGTATTTTTTCATTCACTTGTGTGGTTGTTCTTTTAGTTTCTATTATTTTCTTTTAAAATATATATATATATATATATTTTTAAGCAATGAATGAGTGGAAACTTGGAGTGTGGTAATAAATGAGTACAGATGAAGGAATTTGGAGCTTGTACATGAAGTGAATATTTGTCGGTTGGTTTTCAATATATTCATTACATTGTATAACTTTTATGAGATGATGAATGAGAGGGTAATTTAGAGTGTGAAAGTAAATGCAAATGTGTATGGATTTACAAATGAAGTGAATGTGGATGTTATAGAGAAGGCATGTATTGTAGTTTCTTTTATAAAGTATTTGCAAGATAGATGTGGATGGATAATGATGAGTTTGGATGTTTTGTACCCATTATGGATGCATTAGGTGTTATATTGTAAGAATGATTTGGTGTATCAAGAAAGATGTGGATGCATGTTGCATTGGATATTGGTTTTTCATATTTATAAAGATTGTTTGAAGTATTAGGTATATAGAATGTTTGTTATTCAATGTATACATAGGTGTTAGTGTATCAAGAAAGGTGTGGATGCATATTGTAGTGGATGTTGGTTTTCATGTTTATAGAGATTGAAGTATCATGTGTATATGATGTTTGTTATTCAATGTATACAGGTGGTATTATATCAAGAAGTGGATGCATGTTGTATTAGAATAGGTTTTACATGTTTATAAAGATTGTTTGAAGTATTGAGTGTACATAGGATGTTTGTTATTCAATTGTATACAGGTGGTAGTGCTATGATAAAATATTTAAAAAAAAAACTTTTGAAGTCATTTAGCCTAAATGACTTCAGAAGTTGAGACTTTTCAAGCCATTTAGGGCTAAGCAACCTCAAAAGTCTAAACTTTTGAAGTCATTTAAGCTAAGTGACTTCAATAGTTGTGACCTTTGAAGTTGTTTAGGGATAAGCCACTTCAAAAGTTCATAAGTTTTGAAGTTGCTTAGCCTAAGCAACTTCAAAAGTGCTTCAAAAAATTTGGACTTTTGAATTTGCTTAGGGCTAAACAACTTCAAAAGTCACCAACTTTTCAAGTAGTTTAGTCTAAATGACTTCAAAAGTCATATACATTTGAAGTCATTTAGACCTAAATGAGTTCAAATGTGTGTGACTTTTGAAGTCGCTTAGACCCAATGACTTTAAAAGTTTGGACTTTTGAAGTCATTTGTTCAATTGACTTCAAAGGTCTTTGATTTTTAAAGTTTTTTACCAAAACAACTTTAAAAGTTGTTGAATTTCCAATTTGGCTCTATAGAAGTCGCTTATTAAGCGACTCTGATTATCCCTTTTAATCGACTTTAAAATCTCCCTATCTAGTAGTGATAGTGTATACCTACCTTCAATACAAAGCCCTTAGCTAGGAACCTAAGTGGCTTTATAGATGGATTTGCATGTTTCCTCAACCTTGAATTAAGAAATTAGAAAGTACCCTTAATGTCTTAAAAAGACAAAAAAAAATCTTTTCCTTTTACTTACTCCAACTCCAAAAAGAGAAATTAGAAGAGAGAAAGAGCAATGATGCATGAACTACCTAATGTGAATATGCATGAAATCTAAAATTAGAAACCTGGTGTGTATGGAAATAATAAGTGGACAAATGAGAAACATTGTAAGAAGGTGTGTGAGTGAAGGAAAGTGAGATAATAAAGATTATGAGATGGAATGAATGAAGAATGCAAGATCCTAAATGGATGAATCCATGCGTGTAACTAAGAAAGTGTGCGCATGTGATTATAAAAGGAAAGTGGAATCCTTACACTATATGCAACTAAGATGCATGAATCTGCAATGATATGTATGACTTTCTAAATTAAAAATGTTTTCTGAATCTAATGGAGTAACATCCATGATGTTTCTTAACTAATCCTAAAATGTAAGCAAAGAGAAATAAAGAGTCAAACTAAGTCAAACATGGGCTTCTAAATTGGAAAAGTGCTAATTCTTAATTAGGAAAATCCCAGATCTAAGAATCTACCATGCAACCATTTTCTAAAATGGTTTTAAACTAATCCTAAATAATTCCTAATGTATATGAAATGCAACTCTGAGAGTTTCTAAACTAAAAAGCAAAGAAATCATGGAATCTAAGATTAGAAACTACCCTACTTCTAAAATAGGAAAATGCTTAAAAACATAGAAACTAAACATGCTAAATGGGAAGCTATACTACAAAACTAACATGCAAATATACCATGAATGCAACTAAGTTATTCTATAGAATAAGCTATGTATAAAAAATAGAAAATGACACATCCACTAATTTTTATGGAATGCATTGAAACTCCTACACCTATGTGCATGCATAGGTTATAGTATTGAAGGGAAACATGGTACGCATCTATATGACTCCATGATGAAAGGATTTAATATGCTAAACATGAACTACAAGCAAGAAAAAGTAAGCAACTAATATGCAAAAGCTAAGGGAAAACTACAAAAAGGAAACATGTGTGCAATTCTAAGTTACATCAAAGATGCATGTAACTATTTTAACATTCTAAGTAAGAAAAATCTACATGAATGCATGCTAGAAGAAGGTGAATGAAAAACATATAAGATGTAGAGAAAGAAAAAGAAAATAAGAAGGAAAGAAGTTGGAACTTAGGTTGAGACCCTACCTTTAACTCCAAAAGGATGTGAACCATGAAAGCTTGAAGAGAGCTTGGGTGAGGGTAATCTCCCTCCCTCTATTTCTTCTAGCTTTGTCATTAAGCTCCATGGAAAATTGAAAGATCCTTAATTTGTTCAATAAAACTCTATTTATAGATTTCTAGCATAAGGGTTAAGGGGATTTATTGGTTTAGTTCAAGTTACTTAATTTGATTTTGAACCAATGGCTAGATGGGGTCCATGGAATTCAAATAAGGGTGAGTAGGATGATATGGAAGGCAATAAGATGGGAAGAAAAAGAAAAGGAAAGTCTAAGGGACAAGGGGAATGAATGAGGAAAGGAAAGAATTAGAAAGGAAGACCACAAAGATAGCTTGGGGGTGAAGGGAAGACGTGAAATAAAATAGAGAAGTGGCTATTGGAAAAGGGTGGCATGATTTTCATTATAGGAAAGTGGGGGTGGAAAATGGTAGAAATAAAAAGGAAAAATAATTGAAAATGAATGGACAAATAAGGAATAATTCGAAAAACAAATTAGTAAGAAAAGAAGTCAAAGGAATAAAAAATTTGTGGGAAAATCTAGGTTTTTTCATAATTAGAAAGTCCTAAGGAGGGTGGGGCATGGAATCCAATTGTGTGTGTGTGTGTGTTTGTGTGATTTAGAAACCCTAAGAGGTATGGACTCTTGGATGAGATTGAATGGTTGAGATCTTCCTTTTCGTAGGGTTTTGACTTAACATTTCAATATAGGAAAGGTTCCTGGGGTTTTGATCTTTCCTTCACTTCATCCTAGCCCTTAGGTCATACCTAGCCTTACTTAAGTGGATGGGATCATATGTAAACCTTCTTTAAACTTTATTTCTTCTCCACCTTTGGATTGGATTACCCTAAGATGAATAACCTTGGTTCTTATGGATCTTCATATGCTTATGTGGATCAATTGTGCTTCAATATCTTGTATGGATAAGACATCCACTCATTGGTTGATTCTTCATCCTTTAGTTGAGAGAGAGAGAGAGAGAGAGAAAGTAAAAGTCTTCATGTGGTCCTACTTCTTTTTGTTATAAGAAGCTTTCATTGTATATGATTCCAATGTTATGAATTAAGCTTCTTTCATAAGCTTCCAAAAGTGGTGACATGTATGTAATTGTGCTTGAATTGAAATTTTTCCACTTGTTCCTCCCTAATTTGGTTATGAGTTGTACATATGATTTTGATTCTTTTGACTTTGATGATGTCAGCTAATGATCATTTCGAATCTCTAGTACTTCATTTGTAGCATCTGTGACTCATCATATAGCTTGGAATGTGAAATTACTCTTTTATGGTACAATTGGCAATTGTGTATTTTTTTGTACCCTAGACTTGCAAAATAGTATATTTAACCCTAATTAGTGATAGTTAAGTAATTTTTAGGTCTAAAACCTTCTAAATATAGGGATATGTATGCAATATTTTTGTAGCCATTAGATGCTATAAAATCTAAAGGATTTAAAATTAGCCAAACTAAGATAGCAGCAAGGAGAGGTGTGTGTGTGAAGTATAAGCAAATATTGATAACCAAGACGTTCCCCTTAAGACCACTTTTGATATTTGGTATCGATAATTCATGAGAGTGGACAGATTGAGAGGGATGTTACCTAGAGAATCCAAATGGGTTGGAATAGATGGAGATGTGCCTTTGGAGTTTTGTGATTGGTGGTGCCACTCAAAGTGAAAGGAAAAATTTATAGGATGGTTGTAAGGCTGACCATGCTTTATGGATCAGCTTGCTAGGCAATTAAGGAATAACATATACATAGAATGAGCCTAGCCAAAATGAGGGATAGAATTAGAAATGAAAATATTAAAGGAAACTAAGGAGCAGTAATAGTAGGTAACTAGATGAGGGAGGGTATACTTAGATGGTTTGGACATTTCCTAAGGAGATTGAAAATGGCATCAGTTAGAAGTAGTTAGTTACTCCAATTTTGTGGCTCTAAAAGGGCAAGGGGAAGGCCTAAAATGATATGGATAAAAGTGATGAGAAAATATATAAAAACTTTTGGACTAAATTAGGCCATGATACTTGACAGAGGAGAATGGAGGAACAAGATTCATGGAGTCAACCCCTGATAAGTATAGAATTATTACATAGAGTACCTTTATAGTTAGTAGGTTTTAGTCCATGTTTTATGATAAAGATCACTAATTAGGGTTGTTTCTACATCTTTTAGGATTAGGGTAGAATTATAAAAAAGGATATTTTTGGCTTTCCAAAACCAAAATATTGGATAATTCACCAACATGGGCCTACCTATCACATTTAATGAAGTTCAGGAGTTAAGAATGCGAAGATAATGTCATTATCATTTCAACACAGTTGGAAACTCTGGAAGTGTCATCGAAACTTATTTGTGCAAAAGAGTCTATAAATATAAAAACATAAGGTGATAGAATGTCCAGGCGTGCATGCATTCCACCACCATTGTAGAGCTTTTAAGTGAAGTTTGTGAGCCACACATGTCAAAAGAAGCATGCATGTGAAGTGTACTCCAGCCAAGGTCCACTGGAGACTAAAAACCCTAATTTTCTCTCTCTCTAGACTTCAGAATGAGGACCATCTACATGTGTACCATGAATTTTCCATACAAATGTAGCACATCTCACTTAAATCCACAAGAAATGCATGAAGATATGAGTATGACTGGTGGAGAAAAATAAGGAGGGAGGAAAGAGAAGAAAAATGGGAAATTTACGAATTTTAAGAAAGAGTGGTTGAGATCATTCCATATCTAAGACCATCCTAAGCAACCAATTAGAAGCTATTTGAGTTAGGATTGACCTATGGGAAGAATTCATCCATGAGACAAAAGACTGAGCCATGGTTGGTGGAAAAAATTTCATTGGGCTACCCAACATTTTTCGAGGAGAAAACATACTCCATAGGTGAAAAACATGTTTTTACTTTAATCTCATAGATTGGAGATAAAATTTGTGGGTTGATGAGAAAATAAAGGAGGAGAATCAGTTTAGATAAAAAAAAATCTCAACAAAATCCTAGCTATTAAATCTAAGCATTCTAATTTGACAAATAAGAAGAAAAGAAGCTTTAAACTCTATCGTATTGATGTGAGACTTGAAGGAAATCTTAAACATCCATCCTAGGGCTCAAGAATAATCCAATGGAGGAGAGAAAAATTAAAGAAATATGAAACCCAAGCCACTTTTCCCTTATTAAAAAGTCAAATCAAAATCCTATGTAGGAAAGATCTCCACCCCTCATTTCAATCCAATGACTTGCTTTCATCTTAGATTTCTGAATCTCCAGCACCACCAAAAAGCCATTCCACACCTTCCACCTATTTTACTTCTAGTTTCCTCTTATTGTCCTAGATATTATCCCTTCCTTCTTATCCACTTTCCTCTCCTAGCCTATCATCCTCATTTTCCCATTTTTTCTTTCCTTTCTACATTATCTACTTCCTTCTCACCTAAATTCATATCCACATGGAATACACCCCTCCCCTCTCTTTCTAACCTATTTTTCTTACTTAAATATCCACCATTCATCCTTCCTTGAATTGATATAATCTCCCCCCTCCATTCCCTAGGGCTTCTACTCCTAAAATATAAGTATATGTAAATATACAGGATTATTCAACTCATTCTATTTACCTCTCCATTCACTTGCTCCATAGCTTAGAAGAGGGGAAGAAAGAGGAAAAAACCAAGACGATTTCTCAACCCTAGAAGACCACATGAAGTAGTCAAATACAAGGAGAGAGCATTCTAAAGGGAGGAACACACAAGGAGAAGAGAAGAGGTAAGAAAGGCTTGCTATTTTTCCTCCATCATACTTCTTTTGTTTCTTATTTTTATTTCATTTTTTACACTTCATATCACCTGAAAAATCATGCCCCTAGCCTTCCATTCCATACCCTATTACTCACCAAAATATTCTCATAAAAATCATGTCCTAATCCTCTTATTCCTTCATCCTTTGCATGCATGACTTTTAATCCTTTCTACCCACATTTCTAGCCTTTCTCTACTATTTTATTTTTCATTTTTTTATACTTATCCTTTCATTCTAAAATTCATGGAGAAAGCTAATCATCCCACATTGAACTCTCAAACAAAATTTTATAAAAAATCTCCATATATCCAAACCCTTTTTCCATTCACCCCATTCGACACCAAATTTCACTTTCATTATCACTCCTTAATCTTTTTATTATTATTTTACTTTGTTTAATTATTTATAAATTTTTCTCTTCATGTTCTGGATCTAAAACTCATGCCTCTATTCATCCATTCTATTCTCTATCATTCCATCTATTCATCTCTCCAAGATCTTTCTATTTATAAGCCTTTTTGAACATCTTTCTCTCTCTTGGTATCACATGCAGAAAACATGTATTTTGGGTGTAAAATTCCTCCTATGGGTTGTGGCTATTGAAAAACACCCTAGGCTCTTATTGAGTGATATAACAAGATTATGGTGTTGTTTGAATAATGCAAAGTGTGGCAGTAGTGTGCAGGATAGTAAAGTTGACTGAGGAATCCTTTTGAGTGTCATAGAGGAGTCTTTTGGTGATTTTTTTCTAATCCATAATGTGATGGCCCCATTTTTAAACAACAATAAAATAATAATTTGTAAAAACAGTTAGGATCCCTATTTTAAAAACTTTGATTTTTAAAGTAACCACAAATAAAAACTTGTATTTCAAAATCCCGGGAGTCATACGACCACAAAACCATAGATTTAATGGTAAAATGAAATACCATTTCTACCAAAAATCTAACAGAGTCTCTTTTGTATTTTGAACCATTGTACATGACAAGTGCAATACAAAATAACCTAATAAACATAATGTAAGACATGACATATAAGAGACTTAGTCTCCACACCCATCCACACAATCAAATACTATTTTCAATAAAATGTATACTCCAAAAGTTGATAAGAAAATCAAGCCATGACGAAATACTCAAGGTCCCTCCATACAACCATCACATCCAACATGAATTCATATTCTTACATCCAGGTCACATTACAGTTTATATTAGAGTACAATCCATAAACAATAACTAAAACGAGATCCTTAACAAACCTTATCATCTTTAAAATGTCTTCAATGCTTCGTTGAGAACCGTCATCACTTTTGCTTGCTCTATCAGTGCATCCACCTATTGCAACTCTCTGTATTTGAGGCATTGCAAACAAAGCAATGCCTCAATAAGCTATGCTTATGTAGGTGATTAACATTCAATAATAAATACGATAAAATCATATGGTGTGAAGTATCAAGGTCATAGCGAATTTCATAAGATAAAACATGTATGGGCATGTCAAATAGTCCACTGTCCATGCTGAATAACACATGAAAATCATAAGTCTGGAAAAATCAATATCAAGTCAAGCCATCACAACATGAAAGGCATGAGATAAATACATGGATATACATCCATCAAAATAATGAAAATCTATGTCCATAGAATGATGTAATGCATGTCAAAAATTAATTGAACATTGTGTATGGTTAAGCCTTATGAGTGTCTCAAGTACACTCATGGCAATGTGGGGCCAACTCTCAGTACTTTCTGCTTTCACCCTTTCACCCACATGGGGCACTCAGGCACTCAGGCACTCACGGGGGATGCATCCCATCACGAGATCAATTGTCCCAATGGACTAGGCATAGAAACTCCCACATGTCAAAATCTCAACAAAATCTGGTCAAAGATATGGTAGTGTATAATCAGTCACGTGTTCAATTATATGACTAAATCATGCAAAAGAAAGGAATTTCCTTGAAAACATGATAATGCATAATCGTTCTCAATACAACCAAATTGAGTGAGTAATTCAATATATCAAAATCATGCATTGAAAATCAGTGTATAACATCCTCAATAATCAAGTCAATGCAACTAAAATATACTAAAAACAATGCATAAATCATGCACAAAGGAAGTAGTAAGCATATCGGCAATACATGCTAAAAATAATCTCATGTAACATGGCAGGGCATAAAACCTATGCCTCAAAATTTCAAATACTATGTCATGATTTAAGAAATCATGGAAAATCGTGAATGTAATCACCTACCTCAAACGAAGAACCACTCGTCTGTATCTCTCAAGTCTCAATAAGACTCCAGTCTAGGTCAATTGTCTCAATACCCATACCTAGATACACATCACATTCAGTCATACTCAGAATCCACTTTATTTAACATGGACTCTTAATCACACAACATTATGTTTTCGCATTTCATTACCTTGCATTCAAGGCATTTCAAGAATTTCCAACCATGGAATCTCAAGGCAGAGCCCACTCATAATCATCTGGTTCTTAATCAGATCCATGTATATTTTAGAGCCATTAGACTCATATCACACCAATCTCATTTAATTCATCATTTAAATAAGCTAATCTGACATTATTATATGAATCTCATGTTCAATTGTATCTAATTATAATCAAATTAATCCATCAATGATCATGACAGCAATCTTACATTGAATAAGTCAATCTGACAAACCTCCAATTATCTGCTTAGTCGGATCGTCCACCGATTGCTTTAACTTTGCCTGATCTCATCAAACATCCACCTTGATCTCATCAAAGATCCTCACTTGATCACCTCAGATCACATAAAAACTTAGTAATTCTAATCAATTAATCTAAATAAGAATTTTGAATGGTTCGGATCATCCAATTGGATCCAATTTCATACTTGGATCTTTAATTGATTTCAGCTATTGATCAAGATTTACTAAATCATCTCCAATAATACTTTAAACTCAACATTCTTGTATAGATTTATGATCTACATTTCATGAGGATCAGTACAGACTACTTGGATCAGAAAAATGAAGTCAAATCATCACAGATTAAATGATCTGACCTCCGATCAAAGGTCTAGTGAAATCAATGGTTAGATCTTCCCTGATCAAGAAATGGGAAGATGGGTTTTATTCCCCGCGTTTCCAACTCAGTCCCTTCCAGAATGAGTGAGGAGTAGTTTGACTCAACGAGTCAACCCTGCCCTAACTCGTTAGGACAGAGAAAAACATGGGGGAGAGGGGAAAACGGTGGGTGACGGTAACTGTGGGGGTGTCACCGGCCTATCCCGACCATAAGGAGAAGAGTAGGGGGGAGGAGTAGGGAGAAAGGAGAGAGAGGCCCCCCCGCACCCTGGCTACCCAACAGCCAGGCCATGCCAGTGTTGGGCAAAATAGGGGGAGGGGAGATGGTAGTGGTACCGGCCTGCACACACAGGCATCACTGGTTGGTCATGTCTCGTAAAACCCCGATCGCATGAAATTAATGTCACTGGAATCGTATCAATGAGTACATTTCAAATTCAATAATCCCAAGTCCAAATTTCAAGCCAAAGAGAGGTCATTTTCATAAACTTAATTGCCATGGAATTTAGTTCAAATTTCTTATCCCCATTTATGATTTAAAGCCATGAAAAATGACTTAATTTTAAGAGTTGTTACACATAGTTTTCTTTGTTTTTGTTTATTTACTTACTTGTAATCATCTATTGTAATAATTTCTTTTAGTAAAATAAACTTTATTTTTCTTGAACTTATGTTCATGTTTCTTTTTATGTTACTGTTGCTTTACTTTTAATACTTTTTAGAGGCAAATTAGTTAGATTTGTTTACTTATTAAATTAGTTCATATAGGTATTAAAATGATAAGTATGTTGGAATAAGTATTTTTATAATTATGTGACTCTAGGTTAAAGGAATACTTAATATTAATATTAAAAAACTAGAACTCTAGATTTACATACATAGTGATTGCTCAATAAAGGGGGATAATAGGTATAGTAAGAAGATGGTGACTATATGAGAATATTTGATAGTTGGTTCCCTACTTGTTAAATTGTTTCATATAGGTATTAAAATCATAAGTATGTTGGAATAGGTATTTTTATAATTATGTGACTCTAGGTTAAAGAAATCCTTTAATATTAATATTAAAATTCTAGAACTCTAGATTTACATACATAGTGATTTCTCAATAAAGGGGGATAATAGGTATAGTAAGAAGAGGGTGACTATATAAGAATCCTTGATAGTTGGTGCCCTATGAAGACTGGGTAAGCTTTCGATTAGTACAAAGCCATGCTAAGAAACTAGTGGTAAGAAAATATCTAAATAGAGCTTTAAAAGAGATATTTTTTTACTTAAAAACACCATGATTCTAATTACATGAGTCAAAATAACTAGATAGATTAATCATTAAAAGTATTATTATTTAATGTATTTTAATTTTGATTACTAGGATTAGGTCTAATCTATAACATTTTATGTGATTTCTATGATTTTTAGCATTTTAGGTAATTAAATAAATTATTTGGCTAGGTTAAAGTAGCTAAAATTATTTTTTAATTAGAATTTGTTAATTATAGTCTATGTGGATCTACCCATACTTGCCTTGTCATTGCTATAATAGACCCGTGCACTTGTGGTTGCTTTTAAAACACATCAAAATTTTAGCATCGTTGCTGAGGACTTGTAATGAATTTTTAGTTAAAATCTAATTTAATTACTTTGCCACTAGTTGTAGATTTTAGGGTTGCATTCATTTTAGTTGCATTTCACATTTTGTTATTCTTGTGAATTTTTGGCTTGTCACTTTTATATTTATTTTTACAGGAATTTAGAGCAAGAATTGAAAGAAATTAGGATAGTTTATAAACTTTTTTTTATTTTTGAGTGAATTACAATGAGTACATGAATGTATTTCATTTAATCACAATATATTCAAAAATAAGTTACAATAATATAGGTCAAGGATGAGCCATCCTAACTCGCAAGAGGAGGTGGCATGTACATGGTCCCACACTTGTACGAGAAGACTTTATACAAGATCCTTAGGTAAGCTTTTCTAATCTCCTTGCATTTTCTAGATTAGAACTTGCATGATAATTATTTTTGCATTATGGTTGGTAGTGAATATCATATAGCTTACACTCATAAATTAAATGTTGCATATTAATTAGTACTGCGCATTAGTTGCACCTAGTAACAGCCTAAGCTCGGCTATAACCCACGAACATAGGCTAGTAGGGGTATAGTGCCTCATCTTTTGAAGCTTGGACCCTTTGTTAACTTGCATTAGATTTATTAGTTTCCTTACATAATAGGACAAGTTTATGACTTTAAGGTGAATATATGTTGATCAAACTATGTGGGAATGCTTAAATGAATTAGTAAGGGAAATCACCCCTACAAGATCAAGGTGGATTTGATCACTATCCCTTAGCCCACCTAGGTTAATCATCTCCTTATGCTTATCCCTAGCCTTAACACTTAGTTTAAAATCAGTCTAGAAGAGACCTTAGTAGCTTGCAAGCTCATAGAACCCTCTTAGAAGGAGGCAACTTGCTGCCACTCTAGTGGCCCTTACTTGATCATCCATACAGACTAGCTCTGCAAACACTTTTGACGACTCAAATCATTTATGATTAACTAAGAAGGGTGTAAAGTGGTTGATCAAGGTAGGAACTGGTAACCAGTAGGGTAACTCTAAAAGAAAGGAGGAGCTTCCTAGGTCAGGTGTAACCTAAAAGCCACTCCTGCATAGAAAATAAAGAGAAATCAAACCTTTCAACTTGTTTATATTAGGTTTAGGATTAATTGTGTGCCTTTGAATGTTGCATTATAAGCTACATCATATAGCTTAGGTTCCCCTTAATTAAAAAGGAAAATAAAAAAGAACTCTTTTATTGTATACAATGACTTATTGTCATTATATATAAAGTAGAGTTACCTACACCAAGAATTGGTGTATGCTAAGTTGTTGATCGTAGAAACCAGACTTAATGCTTTTAGATCTAGAGATTGAATCAACCATAGGGCAAGGTTTTAAGGAATTAAGTAGATATCAATCACCCTTCCTTAGTCATGGCCAACGAAGTAGAGGGAATAAAGCCATTATGGCACTATTTTATTCCACAACCCCTTGAATATGATGATATGTATGAAATATGGCTACCCCTGATGTGTTTAATAAAATATATATTAGTAGTTAGGGTGATTGATATCTTTAAAATAGATCCTTAGTTTGTTTCTGTAGAGCACCTAAGAATTTTAGAATGATGTAAAACAAACTATGGATGCCCACTAGCAACCTATTGCAAAATTGGAGTTCCAAATGTGTGAAATATCTACTACATTTTTAGAATGGGAAAAGGAAGCTAACCAATTTGAGGATAATGGGAAGCCCATAAATACTTCTATAAGGATAGAAATAATATCAAACTTTAAAGACCCTTATGATATAGAGACTTTAGTTAATACACATTCCCCACCATTCTCTAGCGCAGATCCACTTGAGACATGTTTTGCTCATTTTAGTTTTGATATAGAAACCTCCATTGATGAAGTGAAAGATTTACTAGATGTTGCATCATTAATGGATACTTCTCAATGGAAAGCTTGAGTAGGACCCCTTGCAATGCTTAAGATTCAATTTGACCCATATACTGAAGAAGCACCTAATTTGGACCTACAACCTATACCAATTAGTTCACCATGCAAGTGTTTAGGTTCATTTGAAATCTTACATGTGATTGCAGAATAGGAAGAAAAGTTAATTGATGTTCTGGCCCAACATCAGCTAGCTCTAGGGTGTACATGAGTAGCTACTAAGGGTTTAAACCACAATTTACATCCAGAGGAACATGAACATCCTTATGGGAGATGCAGAGCCCACTTAGACTTGATATCCTAAAAAATGTAGGGGAGGAGGATGAATTTTATGTACTATTTGATATGGGAACTATTATTCCTCAATTCAACAACCATTGGGACCATTCATCTAAAGTTGGTTCCAAGAAATTAAGAATCGCGATGGTCTCCCATGTCCTTATCTTATCACCACCATACATTTTGGGGTGGAAAATGTATATTGACTACTGTGGAATTCTTAAATGGAGTGAGAAATTTCTCCATTTAATTACTAAAGTTAGAATTAGGATAGATTTGATTAGCTAGTTAGGTTTAGGATTAGGGTATAGTAAATTATTTAGTTAGTTTAGTTTTAGGATCATGTTAGCATTACATTTACTTCAACATTCATTGTATATCAATGTTTCATTC
This sequence comes from Warburgia ugandensis, assembly GCA_035236585.1. Lineage (NCBI taxonomy): Eukaryota > Viridiplantae > Streptophyta > Magnoliopsida > Canellales > Canellaceae > Warburgia > Warburgia ugandensis. Next base: position 57,761,703 of record CP141133.1, read on the forward strand.
AACAGACCAGACCAATAGATCAATGCACCATTCTGAGAGTGCATGTACTATCTTTCTCAACCTCTCCTCTTAGGTTTATTATTTTATTTTGTCCATGGTATGTAATTCTAAACATTGAGGAAAATGTTTAATTTAAGTCTGGGGGTGGGTATTTCAAAATTTTTATGTGTTCATTTAGGTTTTTAAAGTCATTTTAATAAACATTTTGATTTTTTTTTTAAAATTTTAAAAATTTATAATAAGTTCCTTTATTAAGATGAGATTTTTTATTTTCTAACTATTCATTTATCTTACGAACCTTAGCTTATTAATAGATTTGTATACAATTAGTTCATTATTTTATCCTTTTTCTAAAGTTATCCATGAAAAGTTAAACTTGAAACAATTATTGCACAAAATAGCTATAGATAGTTTAAGTTGAGAAGTAAATATAACTTAGAGATCCTAAAGAAGATCTAGGGAGACTTATAACCCATGTTAGGTTTAGATCCATTCTTCCTTTTTGAGGGTTATACAAAAATTCAACATTTTTCTTCAATAAATGTAATTTCCCAGTTGGTCTCATTATTCTTTGTTTTGGTCAACTATTGGGAAATCCCAAAAGACTATACCACATATTTCTTGAGTTTGTGGTGATCTTTAAGGCATATGAATCCTAGGAAATGATAGCAACCATTCTTGGTAAACCCGGAGCCTTTTGCCTTTTGTAAGTTATTTTTCACTAGTTAGACCCTTGAGCCTTTAAAATAAGATTTTTCTTTATTATCCAAACAACCATTACCTATATTTTACCACTATAATATATCCATTGCTGTGTTATTTTGGAAATATATAGAGATTGTCAAAGAACATCTTGAGAAGAGTATGAACAATGCAATTCAAGAGATGAACTTCAAAAAGGTTAAAAAGAAGAAAAGTTAAAAAAAGGCTATATATAAAATCAAGTGAAAATAAAAATATAGCCAATGAGGAAGAATGTTAATTCTCATGAAGAAAAATAAAAAGAGGATTGTGAATATATCTTAGAAGCCCTTTGCATTTTTTTCAAAATAATTTTTATTTATCCTTATACCCATTATTTTGATAACCATTACATAAGCTTTTGTTTCATTCTAGTATAAGTCCTAACTTGATTTTAGGGGTAGTATGGATTTGATATGGTTATGAATAAATAGCGAATTTGGTAGAGTATAGTTTTCTTAGTAGTTGATATTCCTTCATGAGACCATTATCATTCTTTCTCAGTTATTGTTCTTCTATATGAAATATGTGAGAATTTTGGATTTGATGAATAACATTCTACTCACATATTAATGAGAGATTTACCCTTTTTGAGTGACCTCCTTTTGAGTGTCAACAATATCATGTGAGAATTGACATCAAAAAATACTTTTGAACAATAATTTAGGTTATATTTGACTTGGAAACTAATAACTATGTATATGTTGGCTATATTCACATACTTACATTCTAATATTTAATGAATTAATGGGATATATTTAGCATAGAGGCAGGATTTTGAACCATTTTGTTCATCTTTATTAGCAAGCTAAAGCTAGGTATTTAATATGAGCTGAATAGAAGAATATTCTCTTAGATGAATAAAGGACTTTCATATGAATTTTTTTTTAAAAAGTTTATGTTATCATTCCCGGAAACCCTTATGAGACTAAAACTCATCCACTAGGAATAACCAAGGGGTTTAAAGGCTTTCTGCATATTTTAAATGTAGATGACAGTACTTGCTGAAGTGCCTAGGAATTTTTGGATTTTTTTTCTTTCTATTTTAGTAGTTTCGCTTGAGGACTAGGAAAATGTAAGTCTAGGGGTATTTGATAGGATTCAAATTATTGCATAGAGTACCTCTATATTTAGCATATTTTAGCCTTAGTTTTATCTTAATGATCACTAATAGGATTTTTTCACATTTTATAGGATTAGGGTACAATTGTAAAAAATGGCACTTTTAGTATTCCAAACTCCAAAAGTTGGATAATTCAGAGTTTGAGCATCAACATGGATCCATCTATTACATTTAATGAAGTCTTCAGAATGTGAAGAGGGTGTCATTATTATTTTCAGCACAGTTAGAAATCCCAAAAGCATCATCGAACCTTATCTATGCAAAACAGGCTATAAATATCAAAATATAAGGTGACAAAACTTCCACACATGCATGCAAGCATTTCACCCACTTTGTGGAGCTTCTAAGTGAAGTTTGAGAGCCACATATATCAAAGGAAGTATGCATGTGAAATACACTCAAGCCAAGGCCTATTAGAGACTAAAAACCTTAAAAAATTTCTCTCTAAACTTCAAAATGGGGACAACCTACATATGTACCACGATTTTTTCATAAAAAAGTGGTGCATTCCTCTTTACTCCATGTGGAATATATGAATAGATGAGTATAAGTGGTGGAGAAAAATGAGGGAGGAGAGAGAAAAAATAGGAAATCTATAGTAAGTTTTCATTCACAAATTTCAACAAAGGTGGCTAAGATCATTCTACATCTAAGACCATCCTATGCAACCAATTATAAGCTATTTAATTTATAATTGACCAATGAAATAAAGTCAAGCATGACAGAGAAGACTGAGCCATGATTGGTGGAGAAAACTTCTGTGGGTTGCACACCATGTTTCAAAGAGGAGAAAAAGTTCTCTCCTTAGGTGCAAAATGTGTTTTTACTTTAATCTCATTTGTTGCAGATAAAAAATAGTGGGATGAGGAGAAAATAAAGGAGGGGAATCAATTAGTATAAAAAAATCTAAATGGAATCCTAGCTATTCAAGCTAAGGCATGCTAATCCAAGGGATGAGAAGAAAAGAAGCTTTAAACTCTATCCTGTTAATGGAAAACTTCAAGGATATCTCAAACATCCATCCTAGGTCTTAAGCATGATCTAATGGAGAGAGAAAGAGTAAAGAAATATAAAACCCTTCCACATTGCCCTTCTTGAAAAGTCAAATCAAAATCCTAAGTAGGAAAGATCTCCACCACTCATTTCAATCCAATGTTTGCGTTCATTTCAGATTTTTGAAATCCAACACAATAAAAAGGCCATTCCATGCCTCCCACCTATTTTCTTCCCATTCCTACTTATATCCTAGATTTTCTTCCTTCCTTCATATCCTCTTTCCTTCCCTAGCCTATCCTCCTTCCCATTTTCTCAATTTTTTTTTTTCCTTTCCACCTTATCCCCTTCATTCTCACCTAAATTCATATCCCCATGGATTCCATGCCTCCTCCCTACTCCCCCTGTCCCCCCCCTTCCAAACCTATTTTCCTTGCTTAAATATGTGTCATCCATCATTCCTTGAGCCCATATGATCTCCACCCTCTCTTCCCTAGGATTTTCACTCCAAAAATCTAAATATAGAGGATTACTCAACCCATTCTATCTACCTCTCCATTCACTTGCTCCATCATTTAGAAGAGAGGAAGAAAGAGGGGGAAACTAAGAGGATTTTTCAAACCTAAAAATAGTACATGAAGTAATCAAATACAAGAGCCTAAAAGGAGAAACACCTAAGGAGAAGAGAAGAGGTAAGAAAGGCTTGCTATTTTTCCTCCATCATACTTCTTTTGTTTCATCCTTTTGTTTCATTTATTTTACACTTCATATCACTTTTAAAATCATGCCCCTAGACTTACATCCCATCCCCTATTACCCACCAAAATATTCTCAGAAAAATTATGTCCCAATCCTCTCATTACTTCATCCTTTTCATACATGAGTTTTAGTCCTTTCTACCCACTTTTCTATCCTTTCTCCACGATTTTAATCATTTTGTTATACTTATCCTTTCACAATGAAATTAATGGATTAAGATAATCATTCCATAGTGACCTCTCCACAAAATTTTATAAAAAATCTCCATCTTTAACCTCTTTTTCCATTCACCCCTTTTGGCACCAAATTTCACTTTCATTATCATGGGTTAATCTTTTTTTTTTTTTTTTTTTTTATCTTGTTTAATTTTTATAAATTTTTCTCTTCATATTATAGATCTAAAAATCATGCCTCTATACTTTCATTCTATCCTCTATAATTCCATCTACTCATCTCTCCAAAATCTTTCTATTTACAAGCCTTTTTTAATCTCTTTCTCTCTATTGGTATTACATGTAGAAAACATATATTTTTGAGTGTAAAATCTCTCCTATGGGTTGTCATTGTTGGGAAATACACTAAGATTTTATTGTGTGACACAACAAGAGCAAGGTGACTTTTGAATGGTGCAAAGCTTGGCAGTTGTGTGCAGGGTAGCGAAGTTGACCGAGGAATTCTTTCAAGTGACATTAAGGACTCATTTGATGATTTCATTCTACTTGATAACTTTCTTTGATTTAATTAATTTACTTACTAGTAATCATCTATTGTAATCATTTATTTTACTAATATAAAGTTTATTTTTCTTTAGTTTATCTTCATGTTTCTTTTCATGTTAAGGTTGCTTCTTTGTTGATACTTTTTAGAAGTTGATTAGTTAGATTCATTTTCTTATTAAAATAGTTCATCTAGGGATTAGAATGATAAGTATGTTAGAATAGATATTTTAATGATTGTGTGACTGTAGGTTAAAGAAATGCTTTAATATTAAATTTAATCACTTTAGATTTACATACATAGTGATCGCTCAGTCAAGGGGGATAGTAGGTATAGTAAAAAGAGGATGGCTACAGAAGAATCTTTCATAGTTAGTGCCCTAAGAAGACCACCTATACTGTGAATAAGTATAGAGCCATGCTAAGAAACTAGTATTAAGAAAATATTTAAATAGAGCATTAAAAGAGATATCTTTTTGTATGTTAGAAACCTCGTGATTCTAATTACATGTCTAAAAGTAACCTAGATAGCTTAATCCTTAAAATTATTAATTTCTAATATATTTGAGTTTTGATTACTAGTCTTAGGTTTAATTTATAGCATGTGATTTCCATGATTTTTAGCATTTTGGGTAATTAAATAATTTTTTTGGCTAGGTTAAAGTTGTTAAAATAGATTTTTAATTAAAATTTGTTAATTATAGAGTCTCTGTGGATTAGCCTAGACTTGTCTTGACTATGCTATAATATATATTTGCACTTGTAGTTATTTTTATTACACATCAACCCCTAATTGGGCTAAGGTTTGATGGTGATGATGATTATTGAAAGAGATTAATTGATGATCCTAAGACTGTGATATGAATCATTGGCTAATTAAAAATTACTATGTTAAAGATAAAGATATTTATAGCTCCATCAGTTGCTAATTTCAGCAAATCTATGTAGAAAATATATCTTCAAATGTCAAAAATCTTACACAAATTGATTCAAATAAACCTTAGCTTAGAGGGGCGATTATAACAACTTCTTTAAGATAGCTAAGGCCTCCCAAATTGTGTAAGAGATGTAGTATCTTTACTTTTTGGATTCAACCAAACCATACTTAATCTATGCCTCAATTGATTTGCATAATCAGATTTGATCCATACTTTTGTTTCTAAGATGAATGCTCAAGATAAAGTCTTGCTTGCAAAAGTTTGTGTTCAAATCACAGTAAAATCTCTAAAAGAGAATAACTAGATCATAAATTAAATCACCTTAGGAAATAAGAACAAGGAGATCAAGAATCTAAAATTTCAATGAGAAATGAAAAGTCAAGAAGAACTTAACAAGTTTTGGAACTCTAGAAATAAGAAAGCAAGAGGAAGAATATACTTCAGTCTTGTCTAACTAGATATCAAGAGATTAGAGAAATTCACAAGTAGAAAAACTATTGAAATAGTTGCTACAAATGGGGTAGGCTCTAGAAGAGTGGAAAGAATAGAGAATGCCTCTAAGTTAGTATAATTTAGAAAGAAAAACACAAAAACTTAAGAGCTACAGCATAGAAGAGGTGAAGGCACAATGGAAGATAATTCACTAATATACCAAGGGATAAGTAACTTGACTCATTTACATATAGATCATAAATGTTTGGAATCCATATCATGCAAGGAGACATTGGTTTTGTTGATTCTAATTGAGGGGTGATATCAAATGGGTCTATTTTTAGTGTCATATACATACTTACACCAAGAGGACCCCTTTTATAGGGAGTCATTGGCTTGAGTGGTAAGTACCTTAGGTGCAAAGACTCTTAGAAACAACCACTATCAATCTCTAAATGCGCATGGAACCCCCAAAATAGTTAGCCCTTATAATGGCAGGTTGTCTCTGATATAATGGATCCACACATTTGGACCTCTCCTACAAGGTACACAACACACATACTCTAACTCCAACCAGGGCTCACTCACACAATATTTTTTCATGTGTAAGGCAAATGGAGGAAGGTTTTATATATGGATGCCTATACTTATTTTCCTTTGAGAAAGGCAACATGGGACTCATGTCCCTTAAACTTTAAAACAAAAGTCTAACAATGACAACGCCATGAGGAGAATGAAGATTTGAAATATGAAAATCTTGTTTTACCTAGTTATTAAGCTTTTTGGTAGAGTACTTTGGCAACTAATATTTAAACCAATTATATCATCTTGATAATTGATTGGTTTTCAAACTCTAACAATCCATAAGAGAATTGCAATTATTTGGATTGATACTTGCATCTAGCCTCATATTGGGGGCCCCATTTTCACCTAATTGAGGAAAGAAAGCAAGAAAAGAGGAGATAAAGGGATGGTTTTGAAGTATGTATGTGAGGAAGCAAAGAGAGTTGGAAATAATAAAAATTGGGTCATTCTTCCTTTTATATTGGACTTTCTATTGGGGTTTCGTTTTTGATTTTTCGGTGAGAAGATGATTGGGGAAGAAGAAAAAGTGTATGCTTTTAAAGAAATTGTTGGTGAATTCTTTGCTTTCTTAATTTGTTGGTCGAACCTTTCTTATTCTCTTGTTTATCTTCCAATTGTTCATAGTGGAAGTTTGATCTGGCCCGTGATTTTTCCTTCTAGGTTAGATGGTTTTCCATATAAATTTGGTGTTCTTGTGTGGTTTGGATGTGGTTGTGTATTATGTATTCTAGGTAGTTGATATTTTTCTTACATTAGAAAAGAGCACTATCTCCCTTTATTTTTTAAGAAGTGGTATTGGATCTTGGTTGGGAAGGTTGTACGTTATCTTTCATGAGCCATAGAGATGCATTCCTCTTAGTTAGTTTGAATGGAAAAATTGACATGTCTAGAAGTCCAAGATGATAGATCTTCTATACTACCAGGATAGTTACAAGCAAGTTGCCACAAGATGTGTTCAAAGATGATTGGGAAGCATTTGGTAGGAAGGCTTTATATTACATGTATTAGGCAGTGGGTCGATGACAAAATGCATCAACATGTCTTAGAAGAAGATAATGTAGTCCTTGTTGAAAAGGTTGTAAAGTTTATGAGAGGAAGATGGATTCAAACAAGGTTTTCTTGACTAGGAGGTTCACACATTGAGATATTATGGAGAATCATCCCATTGTAGAGCATTTGAAATTCAAAGTATTTTGAATCAACCATTGCCCATGAAAGTGGTGTCTTGATGATGAGGTATAACCATGGTGTTTATTTAGTTCTTTACTAAATAGTTAGGAAACATTTGTTGTCTCTTTGAGCAATTTGGTACCATATAGGGTGGTTTTTATGAATCAAGTAACAAGTAGCTTGCTAAATGAATAAATTAGAAGGAAATCATCTATCTCATCTTATTAGCTAGCCTTAGTTACAAAATGACAAAGAAAATGTAGAAGAAAACATCAAAGTGGTGTTTGTAAAAGAAGATCCTTGTCAAGGAAAAGCATTCAAGGTAGCCAAACAAATTAAGAAGGACTGTCAAAAGCTCAAGCATGAGAAAAAAGAAAAAGAAGAAAGCAATTGTGACAAAGGCAAGAACAACAATGAGACAAAAACCATTGTGAAGGGTGGTGATATTATTTGTTTTATCATACTTTATTTAAATTATGTTGGAATGATGATTGGTGACTCTAGTTGGGTGGTTGATTATGGAGCATCTTTTTGCTACACTTCTCATAGAATTAGAGATTACTTCACCACGTATGAGTTAGTTGATTTTGAGTGGTGAAGATGAGTAATAGTGAAGTGTCTAAGATGGTTAGAAAAGGTTATGTGCATGCACTACAAACATGGGTTGTAGTTTGATTCTCAAATATGTGATACGTGTCTCAAACCTTAGATGGAATATCATTTCAACTGGGCAACTTGATGATGAGGGCTTTGATTCATAGTTTAGTGGGTGAGTTTAGTGACTAAAGAAAGGTTCTCTTGCTATGGCAAGAGGAAAAAAGATTTGTTATCTATGTAGGACCAAGATAGACAATCCTAAAGGGAAGTTGAATGATGCAAACTTGAACTATCTGTATTGAGTTGTGATAGCAGCTAGTCAGTTGTGTGAGCGAAGAAGGCATGAGAATTCTAACAAAGAAGAATGTCCTTCCTAAGCTGACTGGTATGCTTGTAAATCCTAGTGATCATTGTTTATTTGGTAAACAACACAAAATTTCTTGTCACGATGGGTTGGTGAATTATAAACAAAGTTGGTTGATGTAGTTTATTCCAATGTATGTTTCATGGGTATGAAATCTTTTGATGGTGATTCTATTTTGTTACTTTTATTGATGATACATATAGGAAGGCGTGAGCCTATATCATCAAGAGCAAAGATCATGTCTTTAAATTATTTCAAAATTTTCAAGTCATGTGTTTGAGTTTAATTCATACAACAGCATAGCTAATTAGTTTAGCATTTTTTAGGGTCAAATCCAAAAGGAGGATATAGTATGAAAAATAAGCATCAGATTATCCCAATCTAATAAGCCTACAATGATGCACTAAATTAAAATGAATTTGTAGATGGTCAAATCAAATGGATAAGATGAGATTGAATTTGGTTTAAGAAAAATGAACTAGGATTAAAGGCTACCAAATATTAAATGAACTAGGATTAAAGACACCTAGGCTAAAGATCCACCAATTATTATTTCTTTTTATAACCTAAGAATCAAATCAAAACTATCATTATTTTCCTGAAAAGTGTTTCCTTTGAAATTTAGTTTTTGAAATCATTAAACATTAAAAACTATCAAATCCTAAGAATTCTAAAATCTAGCTATAATTGAGTAAGGATTAATTCCAAGAATATACTAAAGAAAGATAATAACAATGAAGCAAAATATTTTGCTAATAAAAATGTAGGCTAGGATCACTATAATCCTAGGAAAATGAAATCTAACCTAACATGTTTACTAATCTAACTTTCTACACATGAAAACTATGGAAAATACAATCCTAAAATATGGAAAGAAATGTATAAAATTAATATAAACCTAGCCTAAAATTATCATGAAATATATGGAAAAGCAAATCTTAACTTAGCTTACATTTGCATGTTTTCGTCCTAGGACGGCTATAAAACAATGCTTAATCTTAGGATAAATCAAGAACAAATTAACTCCAAACATATGCTAAGATGGATTGAATAAACTAGTGCTAAAGCTAGAAATTAAATTCACATCTAAAATATAGAACTAAGTGCATGAAATCATGGAATCTAAACATGAAATCTAAGCATCAAAAAATTAATTAAATATTCAAGATGAACCATAGAGAAAAGAACTTTATTGAACTTGATCCTTGAATCATTATAAATGCATGATAAAAAGTGAGAAAAATATAACTAACTTCCCCAAAGAAAAGGTGAATGCATAGGATCTCCCTTGATGTGTCACGCACCAAGCATCCTCTAGGATCTCCTTTGCACCAAGCCAAAAAAAGATCTCTTCCTTTGATGTGTCATTCAGCAAAATAATATGAACTACGTATAGGAAACCCAAGAAAACATCAAGGAAAAACCCATCTTGAACTCTAGGAAACACCCCTTTAGAAACCAGCCAAACCTCTCACTCTTCTCCAAAAGCTAGATCTTTTGGTCTCTTTTCCTCCTTAAAACTCATCTAAAACTACATATATTCATCTGGGAAAAATATACCCAGTAGTCCCCCAAACTCTCTTTCAAAAAACCATCTCCATTTGTGGGAGTCTCTCCCCTAGGGGAAAAACATTTCACAACTTAAAGAAAACACAGCTTTCCAAAATTGTCCATGTATCCAGTATATAAACACACCCCTCTTTAGAAAACATCTTGATTCCACTCACCTCTTTCCAAAAACACCTCTCAGTCCTTAAAGTGAAATCCCCTTAAAAATAAAACACCTTTTCACTCCTTTAGATAACTCCTCTCGAAAAGACATTTCCTTTTTCTCTTCATATAATAGCATGCCATCTTGTAACGCCTGAGCAATTTACTCTATTTTGGACATTCTATAAGAAATGAACTGTGTTGAATGTTTTACCTTAGTTAAAATAGCAAACGGATGAATTTTGAAGAAACTTGGTACCATTAGATTCTACTTGAAAAATGGAATCCAACGCCTCAAAGAACGCCAAAAACGGAGTTCGTATGAAGAAGTTATGGCTGTTTAAAGATTAGGGTTATTTTTGTAAATTAAACAGAAAACGAGAAAGGCAGAAAACATAGGGGGCCGTTTTGATAACGGCACCCCATCATCTTGTTCCTCTAGATTTCTCCAGAAACCCTGGTTTCCAGAGAAATCTGCCACTACCAATGGCAGCACCGCCATTGGCAGCACTGCCATAGCAGGGCTATAAAAAGCCCTATCTCCCCCTCTCCACAACATGAGTTTTCTGACCATTTTGAGACTGGGGTTTCCGGAAAAATCGGAAACCCATCTCAAACTAGACTCCCTTGAGTTTTTCGGCAACGGCCAGGCCGAGTCAGGCCGGCCATTCTCGTCTCCCCATTCCCCTCTCTTCTCTTGTTCTGGCCTTGCACGACATTGGGATTTTACCTTCATCGAGTTTTCCGGTGACAAAGGGTTTCAGAACCAGAACGAGGATTCCACCACCAGCGATAGGCACTCCATGGCTGCCCAGGTCAGCCTTCCTTCCCTCCCTATTAGGTTCATCCCCCTTTCAAGTGAGATCCATGTTGGATCTAGCGTTCCCAGACATTTTCCAGCTAGATTTCTTGGCTGAAAAACATTCCCAAACCAGTTCAGACAACCCTGCATGAACTAGGCATCCCAGGGACGTCATACTCCATGTGCGCTTGGGATAGGGTCCCTGGGATGGGTCCCGGGCATACGACAGTGCATACACTGTCCCAGGTGCGACCTTTGGATGCATGCACGACATGGGGCACGGGTCCTGGCTCGACCAGGATGCACGAGGTGCCCTGGGAGCTGAGATGCGCCATGTTACACCAAAGGTGCATCCGTGCGATGCCATCCAGGATGCGCGTCATAACGCATCGCTTAATCTTGCGTGTGCGCGTGCAAAATGAGGTCCCTAGCATGGCCTTTGAGCACGCACGCACATGAGGCGGTCGCGGTTCAACTAGGATGCACAGGTGTCCTAGGAATTGGCACACACAAACCTAACGAGACTATAAGGATAGGATTAGAGGATAGTTTATAGAGTTAACCATGGAATAGTAGATCCACATCATAGGATCTAGCCTGACAATGAATTAGGCAAGGACCATGGACCCTAAAAGGCAGATCTAGCGATCTAATGTCTAAATAGAATGAAATTGATAAGGACTCCTTGTATCCATTTATACCCAGGAGTTTATAAATGAGACCCAGGGACGGGTTGAGTGATAAAGGACACGACTCCAGGAGACTTTGAGATAGGTGCTCTATCGCTACTAGACTTTTAAAAAGAGCCCATGATTGTTTTGAATGCATGTTTTAGGTATAAATTATATGACTTGTTTAGCATGACTTATTTTATGACTTGTTTAGCATATAAATGAATTCAGCATGCATATGATAAATACATTATCCATAGAAATGTTTTGCAAACAATTGCATATATATTGCATGATTTGTGAGCATTGAGTTCTTGAAAATTTGCATGTCCTTGAGGGTTACCAAAAGACGCTGGAGTGCCCAAAAGACACAGGGTAGGCAGTTGTGAGGGCCAGGCAGTTGTGAGGGACCCAAAGAGGACAGGTTTTGAAAAAGTGGTTTTTTGCTTGTTTGATCGTATATGATTTGGGCTAGTAAGCTCGTGGGCGCTATGCCGAGAGGTATGGGGTGGCCTCCCAGCCTCTACCACTACTAGGTGGAATGGGTACCATGCCCAAAAAGGGCATGTCCCTATGTTGATTGCATGTGGTACAGGGGGCTACCACTGGTGTCACGGCACTGGTTGTGGGCATAGTTGGGCCCTATGGTTTGAGGATTTACTTACATTGCATATGGCATGACATGAGGTTGGTCGACCATACCATATATCCATGAGTTGGATTCAGTGGAGCATCTTATGCATATCATTATGTTTGTGATATATATATGATACTTTCAACTTGGATTATGCGATTCTTTAAGTCATATGTATTCCGATTCGACAATGGTTTTTAATATCGATATTGAACATGATTGTTCGAATATGCACATGTTTTAAAGAGCATATGATTTTACACACATCATGCATTGTAAAACTAGTAGTGATAGACTCCTACTGAGTATAGTATATAATCACCCTATCCTTAACATTTTTCAGGATAGCTTCATTCACGAGTAGAAGACGCCTATGTTAGTGCTACGAGCAAGAAAAATCAAAAGGAGATAATTATACATGTAAGTAAACACTCTACCCTTTGGACATGTATTTGTATTTATTTACAGTTGTGCTATGAGCTATGACTAGATAGACCTGGGAAAACATTTATGATTTCTAAATTTTGTCAAAAACTACTTGAGTTATTCTAAAAGCAAATGACACTCGGGGTTTTCAAAATGAGTTTAAAACTAAAGATTTTGTGCTGCATTGCATGGTTTTTATAAAATGGTTTTCAAATACGGATGCATCCCGCCTTAGGAATTTAGATCTTGCATTTTAAAAATGCATGGGAAAACTCGAGTCATCACAGTTGGTATCAGAGCCCAGGTTTTATCCTTTCATAGCCAGTCCATCATGTCCAAGGGTCATAGACAATAGAGAAAATTAAGAAGAAGTAGTATAAATAGAAGAAGTAGAGATGACTACTTCTATTTGAGGATTACAATATTAATGCATAAGGCAGTTCACCATGAATAAATAATTGAAACCCAGCTTGGTTTAACAAATAATTAGGCAGAGGATAGTGCAACTCTTGTCCAAAATCTAGTCTACGACGACTTAAGGATTAAGGATTGTTGTGTGGTGCAAATATGAAAACTCATATATGGATCATATTATGATGAGAATGATGAAAGGAGATGTTAGTGAACTTGTTAGTAAATAGTTCTGACCTGCAATAAAGTAATCTCATCAAAGGTGAGAAAATTGAAGAACTTAGATGGCTATCTTACCCTTCGAAAGAATATCAGAATATGAGTACACTATCATATGATATGAGTATGATAAGGGATGTAAAAGACAGACTTTGAGAAGATTTTGATGATAATTTAAGAGGGACGAGAATGCAAGATAATATTAGGAAATAACTATGACTCGTACTAGATCACAAAGGTAAGGATTCTGAAAGACTTAGCTCAATTTTGGATACCTTAATTGGAGTCTTATGAAGAGTAAAGTGCTATCGAATAATAATTACCTGAGTATTATGGAGCAAATCAGAAGATGTATACAAGTGACAGATTATGTGAATAAGACGAATATGATAGGGAAATGAATTCGATCGAGTTATCAAAAGATTTTGATGATCATACTAAGAATGATAATAGATTGATCCTAACATGAACTTGTAAGAAAAGTATAAAATCGTCAATGCCATTATTAAGACATTGTATGAATTTTATTGAGATTATAGGCAATTAAGGATTTCGATGATATTAGAAAACTTCAACATTTCCTGAAAGTATTAAGTTTCTCTTGACTGCCGCGTAGATCAAATATATGCAACCACTTAAATGAAAGCATTGATCTAGGTAGACAAAAATGAGGATTTTGAAGAAAAGAGAGAAAGAGATAGAGATGTAACTATAAGTATTCAATGAATATTGAATATTCAAAAGAAAAAGGTCATGACTTTATTGAGGAAAGAATAGATCCATAGAAATCTTTCATCTTGAATCATCTGAGAAGATAAACCAATCAACTTCGAAGGAATGATGATAGATGAGTTGGTGATCTTATTGTAAAAGAATATAAAAGAGAGAAAGCATATGGGGTTTAAGACTTTGAGTAGAGTATCGAATTTCAGGAGATTATGTGACAAGAAATTTTCGAAGAGGAATGGTGACCAACTAGGAATCAAATTCTACAAATGGTTTGATATCAATTATTACAATTAGATTCTTATTGGATCCATTAGCTTATGGGGAACACCTATATAATCCATAAAAAGGAAAATTTGGTGATATCTCACCTTGCCAATAAAGTATATTGAAAAAAGGAATTAAGCCGGGATAGTGACTTGTCCATTTGTCTTTCCTCAACAAGTAGGGTACCATCAAGGATTGAATTGAGGTCTTGCTATCATAGATTGGAAGAGCAAATATCTTAAGACCATTATTTAGTCATTACCTTTGGAGTACTGTTGACTAAATAAAGGTATCCCACCATATTTAATCAAATATGTTAGTATCTATTAGACAGTAGTTGAAGTTATAATCTCAGAGGACTGTTATAAGTATTTGGACATGAGTTTTACCTTAAAAGAAGTACTTGTTAGACTAAGTCATTTGAGGGTATGAGGTTAGTTGATTAGACCACATCATGGAGGAGCTACGAGTACAATGAATACAGTAACAACTAAGATAGAAGCAAAAATAAGGAGCAATCTCCACCAATGAGACAGATTGAATAGATACCATGACAAACCATAGAAATCATTGTGGGTCTGAAAAATGCTCCTGACTTGGATTGAAAAGAAAGGTAGATAAGTACCGATCACTTTAGAGACCCTTGAGCTTATGACAAAGATATATATCTGGAAAGAGATCAATAGATAATCAAATAAGGTCTTTCTATATGTCTACGAAAATGTTCCATGCTTACTTGAGTGTTTTTCAAAATTTGATGATTTAATAGCTTCAGTATAACTTAATGTAGTAGCTATTGATCGAGAACTACTATTATAAGCTAAGTATGAGGAGGCACTTCAAGGATAAAATTTGAGGAATTGAGAAAATCACTACTTATGAGGATACCTCCTGACAATACAGACTGCAAGGTTGACGATAAAGCCTTGATAAAAGATTAAACAATATTGACATGGGGGATGAAAGGAGAAAAGGCGAGATGGCTAGCACACTATAAGGTGAAGATTTAATGTTACGTTGCCTTTAGACAAAAAGATAGTTGTTATGTGCATATACCAAGTACAAGAAAATCAATTGAAGAAATTTCCTAAGAACTAACCCTACTGGATTGAGTGTAGAACTTTTGGACTGAAAGATTACGAAGAAAACCATCAAGCAAAGAAAGGACAAAGAGGATGATGACAAAGGATTCAACCATGACCTAGTAAGGGTACTCGGTTATGAGTAAGAGACTTTTTGCTTTGCATAAATGGGAACATTATTGAAAATCCTAATGACAAATTGATGTGAATAGTGAGATAAGGCCTCTGGACGAGAACATTTGACCCATGATGATGAATCGACCATTAACATTTGACATCAGAAAAGTGTTTAATGAATTCAATAATTATGAAACTGGATATAGAGTTAGACATTTTACTTTCAGTATATGATAAGGTCCTCAATGGAAGATGCTACTAATTGGCTTTCATGATTTTATTTCGAATGTAACTTTGGTCGAAGAATAAAGTCAGATATGGAAAACGACAGATAGTTGAAATTCGAAGTTAATCAAGGGTTTGGCTATAGAGCTGTGACAACCCAGGTTTTCTCATGCATTTTTAAATGAAAAATCTAAATTCCTAAGGTGGGATCCCAATTTGAAAAAAAACAGTGCAATGCAGCGGAAAAATCTTTTATTTGGAATTCATTTTGAAAACCCCGAGTGTCATTTGCTTTCACAACAATTGAAGTAGTTTTTGAACAGCTTTGGAAATCATAAGTGTTTTTCCCCAAGTCTATCCAGTCACAGCACACAGCCCAACTGTAATTAAATACAAATACATGTCCAAAGGGTTGAGAATTTACTTACATATATAAGTGTTTCCTTTTTGATTCACTTGCTCGTAGCACTAACATAGATGCCCTCTACTCATGGATGGAATCATCCTGAAAAATGTTAAGGATAGGGTGAGTATATACTATACCCAGTAGGAGTCTATCACTACTAGTTTTATAATGCATGCGATCTTTAAAATCATGTGCTCATAAAAACATATGCATGTTGTTCGAATAATCATGTTTAATATCAATATTAAAAGCCACTATCAAACCGGAATACTGACGACTTAAAGAAATATCATAATCCAAGTAGAAAGTAATCATATATCATAATCATAAAAATATGCATCAGATGCTCAACTGAATCCAATTCATGGATATCTATCATGGTATGGTCAACCAACCTTATATCATGCCATATGCAATGCACATAAATCCATGAAACCATAGGGTCCCACTATGCCCACGACCTCACTGCCGTGTGGTCCCCGGGTACCTAGGGACACAGGATCATATACCTCCACGGGGCATATGACACTTCGAGCCAGTGCCGTGACACTAGTGGTAGCCCCCTGTACCACATGCAGTCGAAGTAGGGACATGCCCTTTTTGGCCGTGGTACCCATCCACCTAATAGTGGTAGAGGCTGGGTGGCCAACCCACACCCCTCGGCATAGCACCCATGAGCTTACTAGCCCAAATCATGTACGATCAAATAAGCCAAAAACCTCTGTTCAAAACCGGTCCTCTTTGGGTCCCTCACAACTACCTAGCCCTCGGCACTCCAGCGTCTTTTGGCAACCCTCAAGGACATGCAATCTTTGTTAGTACTTAAATCATGCAATTTATGCACTTGTTTGCAAAACATATATGTGCATAATGTATATGCAATCATTTACAAAACATGTCTATGTACAAAAAATTTATCACATGCATGCTGAATTAAGTCATTCTAAACAAGTCATATACTTAAAACATATGTTCTCAAAATAATAATAGATCTTTTAAAAGAATCTAATAGTGATAGAGCACCTACCTGACTAGGTGGCGTTAACCCTTTTGTCCTCGTACGCTCCTGAACATGGTTTCGGGACTCAAGGTTAGTTTAGCCTACCTTTTATGGGTTTAGAGTAGTTGGGTCTTATTACTTAAGCATTAGGGGTCCATCCCTATGCCTATGGGTGTCCTAAGATCCTAATTGGGCCTTGGTATCCTCAATTTTCCAAAGTTCTAGTGGCCACGCACCATCATCCTATTCTAAGGGTCATGCCCACCTTTGATTGGACCTTGATCAGGGATTTTATAGTTTGGATGTGTCCGCGTCGTCGATACGGACACAACACCTTTTGAGGCATCTCAATCGGAGCTCTAGATCTCAAGTTATAAGCATTTTAGTGTCATATGTACATAGGAGTCTTAAAAATAAAAAGACGGAATGCTAGGGCGCTGCGCATTTGCGACGTGCGCCCTGGCCTTCTTAAGGAATGAAAAAAAAAATGTGTCGCTAGTACGCTGTGCGTCTGCAGACGCGCAGACTTTTTTCGCCGTTTCTCTCTTTTGAGGGCGCGTCCCCGGACGCACCCGTTGGTTTTCTTCAGACGCGTTCAACGCGTCACGTTCCGACTGGAACGTCTTCGTCGACTGGGGGACTGGGGCATCCTCAGGACACCCTAGTTTGACCCTGTCAAACCAATGCAGCCCTGGGGACGTCCCAGGGTCCTTGGTGACTCCCTAGAGGCCTATTCCCCATGGATTTTCATGCAAAAAACTAGGGAAACTGAGCTTAGGACTATGGGTGAGATGGGTTTGGGGAGTTTTTGGGCGTACTTGCTTCGTGGCTGGTTTTCTCTCCACGTTTTCTCCTCTTGGTCACTGCTCCTCAATGGTTTTTCTTCAGCATTTTGGCCTGCCATTAGAGGTGCCCAAGAGCTCTATTTATAGAGCTAGGAGAGGGTTTTGGAGGGGGCTTTCACCGCCTTTGAATGGCGGTGGAGAAACCTCTAGAATGGCGGTGATTTTACCTCCAATCATCGCCGTTCTAGAACTCTCTAGGAGGTGGAAGATGAAGGGTGCCCATATCAAAACGGGCCCCTGTGTTTTGCAGCTAAACCCCTTTTTGTGAAAATTAAAGTTTTGCCCCTGTACTTCAAAGGGCCATAACTTGCTCATTTTAACTCCGTTTGGGGTGATTTTGGTCTTATTGGATTCCTTTTTCTGAGACGCATATAATAACACCATTTTTAGGACCAAATTCCTAGGTTCAATCAAGGAAACTAGTGAAATGACCAAAATGCCCTTATCTTTAAAACTAAACTTTTCATGGGATTTTAATATTACAAAAATTGGGGTCATTACAAGAGCACATGATACCATGTCAGTTATTGAAGTATCTTGGGGACAAATATAAAAGATAAGAAGTAAAGTTAGACACAATAGAAAGAAGGTAATTGTTTGGACTCTTACTAATGACATATAACCAACCATTAGAAGGAGATGTGTATGATGAAGAGATCACTAGATGAAAGACAAGAAGAAAAAGGGATTATCCTATGATAGTCAAAGTGAAATAGGAGAAATAAGATAATATGATCTCAAAGAAGTATGGAGAAATTTATACATGAATAAAGAAGCATGATCTACGAGGAGACTATCCTATACATGATGAGAAAAGTATAAGCATCTAAGGATTTCGAGATAGATAAATTACAGCTAGAAACTGCTATTATTAAACTGGCACATATAAGAGTAAGCATCAGAGTACGTAGCGAAAGCGGCCCTTATAGGTAAGGCCTTGTAAAAGGTTGAGCCTAGATTTGATTCCTAAAGGGAGAATGTATTCACCCAGAAGTTATCTAAGAGACAAAATACCTTGAAGATGATAATTTATGAAATTTCGAGGACAAAATTCTTTTAAGGGGGTAATAATGTAACGCTTGAGCAATTTACGCTATTTTGGACATTCTATAAGAAATGAACTGTGCTGAATGTTTTACCTTATTTAAAATAGTAAATGGAGGAATTTGTGAAGAAACTTGGTACCATTAGATTCTACTCAAAAAATGAAATCCAACGCCTCAAAGAATGCCGAAAACGGAGTTCGTATGAAGAAGTTACAACTGTTTAAAGATTAGGGGTATTTTTGTAAATTAAACAAAAAACGAAAAAGGTAGAAAACACAGGGGACCGTTTTGATAATGGCACCCCATCGTCTTGTTCCTTTAGATTTCTCCAGAAACCTTGGTTTCCAGAGAAATTTTCCACCGCCAATGGCAGCATCGCCATTGGCAGCACCGCCATAGTAGAGCTATAAAAAGCCCTATCTCCCCCTCTCCAAAACACGAGTTTTTCGACCATTTTGAGATTGGGGTTTCTGAAAAAATCAGAAACCTGTCTCAAACCAGACTCCCTTGAGTTTTTTGGCAATGGTCAGGCTGAGTCAGGCCGGCCATTCCCTTCTCCCCATTCCCCTCTCTTCTCTTGTTCCGGCCT
Organism: Warburgia ugandensis; assembly: GCA_035236585.1. NCBI lineage: Eukaryota > Viridiplantae > Streptophyta > Magnoliopsida > Canellales > Canellaceae > Warburgia > Warburgia ugandensis. Next base: position 57,781,297 of record CP141133.1, read on the forward strand.
TGCACGACATTGGGATTTTAGCTTCATCGAGTTTTCCGGCGACAAAGGGTTTTAGAACTAGAACGAGGGTTCCACCACCAGTGATAGGTGCTCCATGGCTGCCCAGGTAAGCCATCCTTCCCTCCCTATTAGGTTCATCCCCCTTTCATGCTAGATCCATACTGGATCTAGCGTTCCCAAACGTTTTCCAGCCAGTTTTCCTAGCCGAAAAACATTCCCAAACCAGTTCAGACGACCCTGCATGAACCAGGCATCCCAGGGATGCCATACTCCATGTGCGCCTGGGAAAGGGTCCCTGGGATGGGTTCTGAGCATACGATAGTGCATACACTGTCCCAAGTCCGGCCTTCGGGTGCACGAGCGACGTGGGGCACAGGTCCTGGCTCGACCAGGATGCACGAGGTGCCTTGGGAGCTGAGACGCGCCATGTTACACCAAAGGTGCATCCATGCAATGCCATCCAAGATGCGCGTCATAGCACGTCACTTGAGCTTGCATGTGCGCTTGCAAAATGCGATCCTTGGCGCAGGCTTTGGGCGAGCACGCATGTGAGGCGGTCGCAGTTCAACCAGGATGCATGGGTGTCCTGGGAATTGCGACACACAGACCTAAAGGGACTATAAGGATAGGATTAGAGGACGATTTACAGAGTTAACCATGGAATAGTAGATCCACATCATAGGATCTAGCCTGACAATGAATTAGGCAAGGACCATGGACCCTAAAAGGCAGATCTAGCGATCTAATGTCTAAATAGAATGAAATTGATAAGGACTCCTTGTATCCATTTATACCCAGGAGTTTATAAATGAGACCCAGGGACGGGTTGAGTGATAAAGGACACGACTCCAAGAGACTTTAAGATAGGTGCTCTATCGCTACTAGACTTTTACAAGAGCCCATGATTGTTTTGAATGCATGTTTTAGGTATAAATTATATGACTTGTTTAGCATGACTTATTTTATGACTTGTTTAGCATATAAATGAATTCAGCATGCATATGATAAATACATTATGCATAGACATGTTTTGCAAACAACTCCATATATATTGCATGATTTGTGAGCATTGAGTTCTTGAAAAATTGCATGTCCTTGAGGGTTACCAAAAGACGTTAGAGTGCCCAAAAGACACTGGGTAGGCAGTTGTGAGGGACCCAAAGACGATAGGTTTTGAAAAAGAGGGTTTTTGCTTGTTTGATCGTATATGATGTGGGCTAGTAAGCTCGTGGGCGCTATGCCGAGAGGTCTAGGGTGGCCTCCTAGCCTCTACCACTATTAGGTGGAATGGGTACCACGCCTAAAGAGGGCATGTCCCTACGTTGGCTGCATATGGTACAGGGGGCTACCACTGGTGTCACGGCACTGGGTCGATGTGTCATATGCCCCGTGGAGGCTATGACGCTGTGTCCCTAGGTACCCGGGGACCACACGGTAACGAGGTCGTGGGCATAGTTGGGCCCTATGGTTTGAGGATTTACTTGCATTGCATATGGCATGACATGAGGTTGGTCGACCATACCATATATCCATGAGTTGGATTCAGTGGAGCATCTTATGCATATCATTATGTTTGTGATATATATATATATGATACTTTCGACTTGGATTATGCAATTCTTTAAGTCGTCAGTATTCTAATTTGACAATGGTTTTTAATATCGATATTGAACATGATTGTTCAAATATGCACATGTTTTAAAGAGCATATGATTTTACACACATCATGCATTGTAAAACTAGTAGTGATAGACTCCTACTGAGTATAGTATATACTCACCCTATCCTTAACATTTTCAGGATAGCTCCATTCACGAGTAGAAGACGCCTATGTTAGTGCTACGAGCAAGAAAAATCAAAAGGAGACAATTATACATGTAAGTAAACACTCTACCCTTTGGACATGTATTTGTATTTATTTACAGTTGGGTTGTGAGCTGTGACTGGATAGACCTAGGAAAACATTTATGATTTATGAAGTTTGTTAAAAACTACTTTAGTTATTGTGAAAGAAAATGACACTCGGGGTTTTCAAAATGAGTTTAAAACTAAAAATTTTCTACTGCATTGCATGGTTTTTATAAAATGGTTTTCAAATAGGGATGCATCTTGCCTTAGGAATTTAGATCTTGCATTTAAAAAATGCATGGGAAAACCCAGGTCGTCACACATCTCCCTTAAGAGAAACACATTTTTGCCTTGTGAAGCACACCCTTCAAACCATCCTTTCCAATTTAGTGAAAAAAATGTCCCATTTTTTCCTTCTTTTATGAGCCTCTCTCTAGCTCTATTGCTTATATCTGCTCTTTTCTTCACTTTGTGTCATGCTCCTATTTGTTCAGCTTAGACTATTTTCCTTCAATGCCTCTTCATATCCTAAAATTTCTATCACAATCCTATTTGAGTTTTCCAAAATCATCCCTCCTTTCTCTATTTATTCTCTCTCTAGCTTCTCCTAAGAATCCTTAACCCTAGCTTAAGAGAACCCTAAATGTAATCAATCTTAGCCTTTGATTCATCCTTTAGCTTATTGACTTTCAAATGTAGATTTCCTTTTTTTTTTATATTCCAAAGTTAGCTATATTTTACTTCCTAATTTTCTCCATGTAAGGATGAGAGAGAGAGAGAGAGAGAGAGAGAGAGAGAGTAAGTACTCTGCATGTGGACCCCAATTGTATTGGCTTTTGGATTTAGAATATGGTGCAAAATGTGTGGATTAGTTGTGGGCATGCTTCCCCTCAAGTGTAAGCTTAGTGGGGTGGTGAATGTAGGAAAGCATGCATGGAGAATTTGCCACCTTTGCATGTGATAATAGAAACCCAAAAGGAGGCCTCATGCATGGGTTTTTGATTGCTCTCAAAATGGTACAAACACCCCTTCCACAATTGAAAACTATTAAATTATAAGCCACTAACTTCTGACTTGATTTAGATTATCCAACATTCATCCCAGCTTGATATGGCTGTCTATTTTTATTTGATGTTGATTGGTGATCCAAATGCTTGAATGGCTCAATTTAACTCTTTATTCTCCTGGCATCCTCTGAAATAAAACCTAAAAAATGCATTAAAGGTCCTTCTTAGTATTATTTTATGTAGTTTAATTCATAAAACCTAAAAAATGCATTCAATGCACTAAAATAGTGTAAAAGTTAGGGCTTTTGGTACAAAATAGACACTCAACATCATGGTTGAAAGACAAATAGAGAGACAACTCAAATGCATCCATATAGATAATGGTGGAAAGTATGTTTCTAAGGGATTTTCATATTATTGTGCTAAGCACGACATAAGTCATGTAAAGATTGATCTTTACATGCCACAACACAATGGTGTAGCTTATTTAAATGGAAAAAGTGGCTTAGAATATTACCAATTCTTAAGCCTCATGATGGCACTGGGCTCTTTGATTTGGCTAAAAAGTGGAGCTAGTTGTGTTGTTCAAGACTAATGTGGCATCTGTCAAATATCATGACAAGTCTTGTCTAAAGAGTGGCACTAATAGTTGTTGCTTTTGTCAATAGGGTGTTAGATGATTATGGAACTACTAATTCTCCCTTTCCCTCAAGACGGTGTAGGATAGTAATGGCACTAGTCACTCTTGCCCACCCCCATATAGGGTCGATCAAACTCGGATAGAAGGTGCCACTTGATCTGGATTGTTTGCTTGAGGAGTAGTGCTGGTAAACAATGGACTCGACTACTCTAAATGCCCCCACAAGTAGCATCAATCAATCTTGTTTGAAGTAAAGATAAACTTGAATAAATGAGAGTGCCTAGCAGCTTCCCCTCTTAGTGATGGTTATATAGCTACATTAGTCACTTTTACTAAGCTACCCCTAACTAGTACCACTTGATTCCATGAATCTAGACATCAGTCGATCTATCAACACCAGTTAGTCAAAAGAAAACCTTTGACTAGAATTACAATTACGATGGTTACAATTTTGATGTCCTAGCCTTAGTGGTTGCGCAAAATAATCTTACAAGGATATAGAAATTATAAAATAGGGGTTCTCCCTTCATTCTAGAATTTAGGATCAAGTTTCCTTTTGAAGAAATATAAGATTCAATTCTAGATCTAGGATTGAATCTCTCTCTCTCTCTCTCTCTCTCTCTCTCTCTCTCTCTCTCTCTCTCTCTCTCTCTCTCTCTCTCTCTCTCTCTCTCTCTCTCTCTCTCACACACACACACACACACACACACACACACACACACTCCACAATCTTAAGGTGAAGAAATCCATAGTTCTCTTAGAGATATGAATCTTCATATAACCCTATCTTTACTTACCAGGGGATCAAGTTAAGGCCCATTTTGGGCTATGCCCTTTGGTTTTAAATCCTTGGCTCAAAATTGACTTTTTCAGATAAAGTCATCCCCCATATCAATCTGCTCCTAGGCCCTTTGCTTGGAATATCTCAATCTTAGTCCATTTATGTTGATGCCGATGGATGACCATCATATGCCCTAGACCACTCCAATACTTGCCATGATATTGTTACTTTAGGGATTGACTAGCCATACTTAGACCATTCAAGTCTTGGCTAACCATTAGCTAAACATTGAGTCATGGTTCATGCCAACACATTATCTACATAACCTAGCTTAGGACTAAACCTATCTGCCTAATCAGGCACATGAAATTAAGATGTATGACCCATAGAACCCAAGCCATTATCTAGGGTATCTATTGATCTACATGATGTATGTTTATAGTGTTACCATTTTGGGAACCTTGTCACATAATGTCACCTAAATCGTCCATGGCTACTCAAATCTTGCTTCTATTTCCTTCTTATTACTTTATGGAACCCACAAACTAACCTGTGGTTCATTCTATCCTTAGGCCAATGACATCTACTTCAGGAATGTAAAGGATAATCAAAAGGTGTCTTTTATTATTGAAATGCAATTAACAACCCAAAGGGTTGGAGATATCTACTCACTTTTTTATTAATTAAAAAGGAAAAATCCTATAAAAGGCTTATACTTCTGCCAAAATTTCAAAATAAACCCCAACTTTTCAAGTGTTCAAAATAAGGCTTGCACTTGAGGCCTTATTTCATTTCTAGCTTTCGTCATTACTTGCTAGACAACATTAGTGTTCTCACTAGCATGTCATGTTACATGGCCTTTCACTAATAGGTGGGTGAGTTGACTATATATGTAAATTACATCTTTACCTATTAGTTGTTAAAAAAATTTTGTTGGAAGGTAAATGTGGGCCTGGCTATGTTTCTTTCCCTTCCCCCTTACCAAATGTTATACCATAGAGAAACACCTTCTATTTAAGTGTTGTTAGTGTCTAAATATTTAAAAATAGTGTAACATTCCTAAACTATTAAAAATAAGACCTTGATTATCAAATTTCTAAAATTTTAATTAACTAATTAATATAATAAAGCTTTGTAACAAATCCTAATTTTTAATTCCATTTCATGTATTTTTATCATATTTTAAAACCTTAAGATTTGAAACATACACGGCAACACAATTCCAATGACACGAAGAATTCTGAAATTAGAGTTTAGATGAAAATGTTTGATTTTTCTAATGAGGGGCAATTTTGTAAATTCATTGGTGAGGTCCCACTCGTTGAAATTTGTAACAAGTAGGTCAGACGACATTATGGTCGTGTGACATAATTAGACCAAATTGAAAAGCAGGAATCATTACGTTTGTAAAACAATTATAAATGAATAATTAATTGTGTGTGTGTATGTCTATATATATATATAAAGGAAAGATTTTAATCTAAAGGGAGGTATCATTTTGACATCAGCACCTCTCAACTTAATTGAGAGAGAGGAGAAGAAGAAAGAAGAAAGAAGAAAGAGAGAGAGGAGGAAGGAGACTCACCGTGCCGCCAGTAACGTAGACCATGGAACGAATCTAGGCATGAAAAAAGGTGAAAATGGACAGAGAAAATGACAATAGAGAGGACAATGTGGGTAATATTGGAATATCTAAACCATTCACCATGTTCCTCTCATCAAAATGACCAAACCTAAGAAAAATCATGATAATTGGCGGAGGACATCAAAATCTTGAAAATAGTAACTCCTATGAGGGTAACAATCCGATGACTATTTTATCATATTATTTCTTTTAGCACCAAATGACAATTGATTTTAACCAAATTTGAAGGAATTGTAGATAAGAACCTGATCTACATTTTCCTATAAAGATATTTTAAAGTTTGGGGCAAAAATAGCCATTGGTAATGGCATCTTTGCAACGTTGCATTTTTATTCAAAAATCATGAATTTAGGATATTTTGACACAATCTACTCAATGGAATGAGAATTGGTGAGATCCAAGATCATTTGACAGTCCAAGTTGGATTTGATCTCGATCTATCAATGTTAATTAGTGATCTACAAATTTGACTGTCCATTTCATAGATCATGTGATCCTCAATGATCTATTACATGATCTACTATAAAATATATCTTCACTATTCATTTATGTGACTAGATGCTGCCCATCTAACCAATCCAACCTCAAATTTTGATCTAAACTGTCGATTTGGATAATCTATTATCCGATTTCACTGATAGATGACTTGGCTTACTCTTCACATCAATTTGATTGTTGATCAGTGATCATATGTGGTGTACTTCTAATATTACTTACAATTTCTTGAATCAAAGTAGTATGATGTATGAGAGTGAGGTCAATCCCATGAGAATTCTCATGGATTTTCATGCAATTGGACCTTATTTAAATTACTTATACAAGCCAAAAGAGTCTTGTTTGCTATTAATCTAGGAATTTAAATAACATGAATTGGAAACAAGCATGAAATTAGAAACTAATGAAACTTTCTAAAGCTAAACTTAAAAACCTTCTAAAACTAATCTAAATGTGCATCTAACTTAAGCAATGAAGAATGTAACCTAAACATGTACTAAACCTTATCAACAAAGCATGCAACATGACTCAAAAGATTTCACATGGACACGGATGTGTGCACCTAGATAAATTAACATAGCATCAACTAAACTAAACACACATGCACAATGTAGTACTAAGAATTTAAAATTTGTGCATGGAACTAAACAATAAAATTGTGCATAAAAAAATAAGATTCATGAATCAAAGGAGATTTTTCAGGAAATAACTTTATTCGTTAAAGGAATATCATTACAATCATAGTATGCATCATACTTCTAAAATTAGAAACATATAAAGTAAGGTACACACTATTCAAAGACTTGAAATTAACCAAATCACTTGACCTCTTTCTTCTCTAATGTAATCCAACAATCATTCTTTAAGATGTGAAGTGTGCAAATGGATAAGTACTCAATTTTATATAAAAAATACCTAATTAGTAGTGCACGTGTTATCAATTATAACACATTCAATTATGACCTAATAATCCAATGGTTTGATATTTCATAGGTTCAAAAGCTAATCCAGAGTAAGTATGTAAATTATCATAATTTTTAAGGATTTAATTAGGGTTTTTACTCTTTTGTTGGTGTTGAGAGATGATCCAATGATTAGGTTCAAGTAAGATCATATTTGAAGATCAAGATCAAAAGAGGGCCAAGGAACTAAATTGCATCATTTCAAATTTAAATCAAGGGTCAAGATCATCTTAAGGCAAGAAAATGAAGTCCAAGGAAACAATTACAAGCATCAAAGGTGACTGAAATGAGCCTATGCAAAAAGCCATGAAATTCCATCAATTACAAGAGAATTGGAGCCATGAATTAGGTTTCCTAGTCTAACATGGAAACCTAAGGAAGCCAAGCCATTCAAGCCCTGAAACCCAAGGACTTAGCAACTCAAGCAGTCAAAGTGAGCCACCAAGCTATGTGAACAATTTAACCTTCAACTCTGGAGGAGTACATAGTGCACTGAAAGTCCTTTTCAGTTCATATATCCATTCCTCATCCTTCTCAACTTCTCCCTTGCCATTATACCCTGTAGCCATCTTTTGAAACCTTTCCATCATTTTGTCAACCTTTTCTAGGGCTAATGGAGAATTTCCAACTTCTTCACTTGGTACAAGGGAAGATTGACCCTGTACTAGTGTGGGAGTATTTGGTGTTGATATTGGTGTATTATGTCTCACTTCAAGTTGATCCTAAGCCTGAGTACTTGGTACTTCTACTAGAGGTGATGAACTTTGGGGCTATTGAATGTGAGGAAGAAGGTTCCTTAATACTCTTGTTACCATCTCTTCCACATTATCCATTGTTAATCTCTCTGAATTACCTTCTAGAGTATTTTGAATTGTCTACCTTGTAACTCTCTTTGGCAGCATCTACTCATAAACCAAAATTCCTATCATTATTCTATACAACTATTTCTATCATATAAGTAGAATCAATATTCCTAAATTCATCATATTAATATCCCTATTCATTCACAAGTCTTCACTTTCCATTATATCATCAATGCAAATTATAGTCCATAATTATTCAAATATTTCAATTCTATCATATAGTTGAATCAATATTCCTCTAAAATTTATCTTCTTATTTATCTTTATTAAAATTCTTTTCATTCACCAGTTTTGAAAATATTTACCTACTTCCTTAAATTCCTCTCAAGTAAGATCATCTCTATTTTGATGATTAAATCCTTTAACTAATTTCCATAATACTACTTCTATGTAGTAATTGTAACTCTTACATTTATATTTATTATTATTAATTTTGAATTTTGTAATAATTCTAAGGTTTTATCTTTAGTATCTATTTCACCTTTCCTATAAGGGTTGGATTTTATCCTTCTTCATCCTTTCCATCATATTTTTCCAATTTATCATCTCTCTCTTAATCTCCATTACTTCACCTAATAATAGTTATATTAATGTATTTTATTTCTATAAGTATCTTTACTTATGATTTCAGGTTATACCTAAATATCATACAGTACATCTTCCTCTTTTGTAATGTTTTCCTTACTTGTTTCTAAACTTACTATTCTCTATATTGATATCATTAACTCACTAATTAGTACTCCTAGTTATTTCACTAAGTACTATCTACTTATACTCCACTAGTACTTCATGAGTTAATTATATTAACTCCTCACCTAATGAGTTAATCACATAACTCATTCTCATCAAATACTATCTCATTTCTTATTCACTCACTATTTCTCGTCCTCTAATTGGATTGTCATCTTCATATTGGACATAAGGGTACTGTATTATGACTAGATGAATGGCTGTGATACCAACTGTGACGACCTAGGTTTTTGTAACATATTTTGTAATACATTTTCCAAAGGCAGGGTGCCCTTAGTAGTAAAACTTTTTTGCAAAAGAAAGCAGCAAAAATTCTTTTGTTTAGAACTTTTTTTGTAAAACTCAAGTCATCACTTCATACACATCATAAGTAGAATTTTGTACAAGATAAAATTCAATTGAAGAAATATACTTTTATTAAATTCCATAATCCATCAAGTGGTTCACAATATAGCTCGAGTATCAGTACAATACTTGTCCAAATTACATAATCCAAATTTTAAACCTCACCATATATTAAAACTCTCAATACAATACAAGGCTCTCAAATAAAGATGCTTACCTTCAAGGGATATACCCTGATTGATTATTCTTCCAAGTCTTCTTCAATCTTGAGCTCCTAATTCTCTTTCTCTATATCTAAGATATTGTAAACATTCAAACATTTACAATATCTCAACAAGCTATGCTTGGTAAGGGATTCCAAAAGCATAATAATTTGATAGTATAATTCTAATGCTTCATAATCTCATTATTCATACTCATGGATCAATCTCTTTACTTTGTCATATATGTACATCCTTACACATACATACTGTATATGTCATATATATATATATATATATGGTCAAAATCATGAAAAATAGTTAATATCTCAAACATCAACAGTCACACTCAGACACACTGAGTTGATCAATCCTCCAGACTCTGTTAAAATATACTTCCTTATTTAGGCAGTATCGGCATCTCATTATACCATGCATCATAGTGCAAAATACTAAAAGGACTACAATGCTATAGTTTGATCCGTACCAATGTGCTCGTATAACTACTTTCATACTCCACGGATACCAAATGTGAAAATCATCTATGTCATGTCTATATGGTAAGACATACCGTCACAGTGGTGGCCTTCCCATAATTGCCCCACCCAACATTTTGCCTCTCTTTGGGAATGGTATCATCATATATATCACATTTCAGAGAGCAAGTGGCCAAACCCTCATAATGTTCCTAGCACAGCATCCCCCGGCATACGCCTGTTTAAAACAAAACTACAAGCCTCCATGCTTATATATAAAGTAATCTTTCTACTTATCAGACATCTTATCTATTTATATCATCATCCTTGTATTTTGGTATTCTTATACTGAGGATAGAATTTCACTTCTAACTTAGGGATCGTCATTTACCATGAATGATACCCATGTTCATATAAGTTTAGGGATCACCATTCTATATGAATGATTCCCATGTATTGATTTTTATACTTATCAGACAATTTGTCTATTTATCTAGGGCTGGAATACCTTCTAGTTCCCTATTCACTTAGGGATTTCCTCAATTCTAACTTAACCATTTCATATGTGTTTTTGTTGGATCATAAGGGTTTTCAATAGATTTAATTCAAGTATTTACATTATACTTGTCAACATTTCCAGACATAAGATCATGTATTCAACATGTATTTCTCATGTAGATGCATTCATAAAATCCTCCTACCTTCAAGTAGTAATTCATCTTTTCAAATCTTCCATGATCTTGATTGAAGTATGAAATCTATAAATCCATACATACTGTCAATATTTATACAATCTGAATAATCCTATATTTTTTATCCTATCTATATTCTTTGTTTAATCTTGTCCTTTGATATAAAGGGTCTAGATCTTGTGTCCTATCATGACCTATCTTCCTCAGATAGTATTGATCGATACATCTGACAGTTAGAATGATCTTCTAATATTTCAAATCTAAGTATTTTCTATTCTAAATCTTTGTGTGTTTCTTTCTTTGATGTTGATCCTTCATAAATCCTTTGATCAATAATTTGCACTTGTTGATAAAGATCGAGATCTTAGATCTTCTATCATCTAGTTCTTCTTTGATCTAAGTTCAATTGTTTGCTCATCCCTAAGAAGGATGATCTTCGTTCTCTTCCTTGAATCATATTTGATCAAGGGTTTGGATCCTCTATCTAGATTTGTCTACAACATACATACATGGATACATAATAAAATACAACATTAGGATTCTTATTGTTCTTGATCATTCAAGATCCTATGGATCTTGTTTGATCGTTCTTATCTTACTTACAATTTTTATTAATATTAGATAATTTACTAACCTTTTATCCTCTTTTTATTATTATTCAACCAAATAATGTTTTACTGGTTGAAGATAGCTTATTTCATCCTAGGTCTAGACAGCTCCTCTTATTTCTAATTGGCTAAGGCTTACTAGCTAAATGGTTGAACACAAACTGGTTACTTCAATTCTCATGTAAGGAGGTATTTAGACCTTAGAGATGTCAACAGAAGGTAGGGGAAGAGCGAGGCCCTATTAGAGAACCCCCTTAACTACCATGCTCATCATTGATTATAACAACCTTAACTCAACCTTTCATAAGGTTCCTATGATCATTTTAACCCTAGGTACTCTTTTTAATTGATTTTAATTAAATTTATGAACATTTAAAATGTCATTCATGGGTTTTATTATTCTCCTACTTTGGGCCAAGGATTTGATAATCCTTATATTGTCCTACTAATTATAACCCTTACTAATATTAAGTCAAAGTCATGTACTCATCTTAATTGTCCATGAATCTCTATATTCCATCAATTACATTTTTGGTGATTTATGCTCATTATATCTTAATAACTACTTAACAATTGAATTTACTGATAAAATTTGACAACAATTAAATCATAAACATTAATGTATAAATCCAATATAAGTTTAACAGCCATTTACAAGCTTTCTATAGCTTTTTTCCAATATTAATTTGGACTTCAAATGACTCCATAATAAGGAAAAGAAGTTCACAATTGTTCTGAGGGTCCAGATTTGATTTAGGCCCAATAGAATGAAGAGCTTGGATCAGTCGGGCGGAGCAAGCCCAATCAGGCAAAATGGTCATTGCGTGTGTGACGACCTGGGTTTTTGTAACACTAATACCACGGTGAAAAATATTATGTCACTGTCCATATGGGGAGACAGGACTTTCATAGTGGTGACCTTCCCATAATTGCCCCACCCAACTTTTAGCCTCTCATAGGGCAAGGTATCATCAAATCATCAAATTTCAAGAAGCGGGTGGCCAAACCCTCATAACTCCTCTAGCACAGCATCCCCAAGGCTTATGCCTATTAAAACAAAATCACAAGCCTCCAAGCTTGCATGTAAAATAGATTTCATACACACCAGACAATCTGTCTGTTTACTTAGGGCTGAAATATCTTCTAGTTCCCTATTCACTTAAAGTTTGATCCTTAACCATTTTATATGTGTTTGGTTGGATCATAAGGGTTTCCAGAGATTTAATACAAGTATTAACATTACTCTTGTCAACATAAGGTCATGGGTTCAATCATGTACATCCCATGTAAATGCATTCATCAAATCCTCCTACCTTTAAGTAGTGATCCCTTTTCCCAGATCTTCCATCATCCTGATTGATGTATGTAATCTGTACATCCATACATATTGTCAATATATATAAATTATGAACAATCCTATTGATCACTAGATCTGATGTTTAGAATGATCTTTAAATCATTAATATCTTAGTATTTTCTATCTCTAAGTCTTTGTGTGTCCATCTCCTTGATCATGATCTTTCATAGATCCTTTGATAGACAATCTACACCTATTGATAAAGATCAAGGTCCTAGTTCTTTTATCATCTAGTTATTCTTTGATCTAAGTTCAATTACTGGATCATTCCTAAGGAGGATGATCTTAGTTTTCTTCCTTGAATACCAGTTTGATGATAAGATAGCCCAAGATCCATTTGTCTTGTGATTTCTGTTGTTTGAGCCGTTGGATCTTGAAATTTCTTTTGGTGTTTTGTAGCTAAGGTATGGTAGGAAATTTTATACAGTGCGATCTATGATATTTGACCTAGAACAGAGTGCCTAGTTGAATTTAGGTCTCTTGTTCCAATCTAGAGAGAGGAGAGAGAAAATGAAAGAAAGGGATCCTTTGGGAGTTTTGGGATTTTGGGAATGGATCTATGTCTGGTTTTGTAGGGGAAGTCAAGATAATTTTGTGAGATTTTTATGGACATTTTTAGAGGATTTTTTGGGGTGTATTTATAGGCACTTTGGGTATTTTTCATTATTATGTGTAATGATTATGATTCTTTTTATTATTTAATTAGAATTGGATTCTCCGCCACCACCTTTTTCTCCACTACCAGCTAGTAGTGGTTTGACCCATGATTTCACATGGGCTGGTCATTGGATTCCTTTTTAGGTCCCTTGTGGGCCCCATGTGGACCGCACATAGTGTAAAAAGACCATTTTGCCCTTTATGTATAAAAATTAGGGTTTATTCTCATGATCTTGGAATTGAGCATACTTAGCGCCATTGGATTCATATTTCTTAGCAAATTCTAAATTTTGATGTCTAAGATCTCAATTATGAGTAAAATTACTATTTTACCCTTTTATCCATAAAATAAAGAAAATTAAGGATTTTTCATTCGAATTTAGAATTTTTCATGCTTATAGTCATTCTGAAGGGTTCGCTGAGTTCAATTTCAATTATACATGTCCTATCCCTTGATTATACTTCTATAAGAAGTGAATTCTAAATAACCGTAATATTCCAGCCTAAAATTTCTGAAACTCAAACTTTATTGATTTTCTCCATCAATTACAAAAATTGGGATTATTACAAGAAATGTGTTTAAACCCTTATCTAAGAGTATACCTGTGAGGAAGTGAGGTCAACACATATTTCCAATGGATATCAAGCATATCCAGCTAGAACTCAAGATTTATGTTGTTGTATACACACATGCACTCCAAGAAATAACTCAAATAAAATGTCTTTAATATGTGTATGATGTGTAAAATTGTCAAATCCTCTCTATTAAGTTGTGAAAAACTAGTTGAATGCTAATGAATGAGGATTCTCTAAGATAAAATAGGGCACTCAACCTTATTGAATTTTGTGGGTATATTCACTACAAACCCTCATAAGGCATAATTCGTCCACTAGGGGTAATCTAGGGGCTCAAGGGCTTGTTGCATATGTTAAAGGCAATCATGAGTACCTACAAAAATGGCACCTTGTACCAGTTTTTGTAAAATGATTTTTCGCACGTTTTGCTTTGGATTAGCAAAATGCTGGTTAGGGGTGTGTTAAGTGTTTAAATTTGGCCAAAAGACCCCTAGTTTAGCATTTAATTAGATCATCTAACCCATCATTTTGATTATTTTTAGATAAATATGAATTTTAGCTCAATTTGACTATCCAACCTTAAATTGTCAAATTTAACCATCAGATGATCATCTGAGCCCATTAGATGCTTAATATACGGTTAGATGACTCTAATCTAATCTTATGTTTTGCAAATAAAAGAAATCATGGTTTGGATGGCTAATCAATGGTGTAGATTATCCAAGAGAGCAGTGATGAACTAAATCACTCACAAAGCAAGATTGGATGGTTTCCTAAAAGAAAAAGAAGTCTAATAAGGAAAGGAGATCATGGATAAGATTTGGAATAACAAGGAAGTTTCCTAGTATGAAACTAACTCCTAAAGGATAAGGAAAGAGGGGGAGAAGTGAATTAGAAGGGGAGAATGCTTTAGAAGGAGAATATCATGGGAGTCTTAGGGAGTTTTGGTTTAGCCTTTTTTTCTCCTTCACTTGCCAGCCATCTTCTTCATTGTTCCTTGTTGCTTTCAATTTTTTTGCCTTCCACAGTCTTTCACATCTCTTTCTCATGCCCTCCTTTGTTTTCTAGTTTCCTTCCACAACACCACCTTGGTTAATTTCCTTTAATGCCCCATCTCCTCACTGCACCACTGCTCAGCACAACCAAGATCATCTCCCACTCCTCTCTGTCTCTCCATATCCCTCTTTCGTCTCTTTCCACTATTTGTCTCACCTGCATACCGCACCTGTAATGACTCCATTTTTAGTAACCTTGAAATCCCAAGTTGGTAATGAAAAGTTCACTTTTTGGAGATAAGGGTATTTTTCTCATTTCACTATTCACCCTAACTAGAACCAGAAATTTAGTCTTGAGAATGGTACCCTTAGGTGTGTCTCACAAAAAGGATTCCAACAAGACCAGAACCACTCAAAACGGAGTTAAAATGAGCAAGTTATGGCCCTTTGAAGTTTAAGGGCAAAATTGTAATTTAATTTCAAAACGGATTTGGCCTGAGAAAACAGGGACCCGTTTTGATACGGGAACCCCTCTTCTTCCCAAACCTACTGGAGGGTTCTAGAATGGCGGTGTGCAGGGGAGAAATCACTGCCATTCTAGAGGTTTCTCCACCACCATTCCATGGCGGTAGAAACCCCCTCCAGAACCCTCTTCAAGCTCTATAAATAGAGCTTTTGGGCGCTTCCAATGGCAGCCCAAAACCCTAAGAAAAACCCATCTTGGAGAAGCAGGCAAAAGGAGAAAACATGGAAAATACCTGGCCACGAACCAGGTATGCCTTAAACCACTCCAAACCCATCTCCTCCTTAGTCTTAGGATGAATTTTCCTAAGTTTTTGCATGAGAAACCATGCAAAACGGGGCTCTAGGGAGCCACAACGGACCCAAGGAAGGTGCCTAGGGCATACTGGTTCGACAGGGTCAAACCAGGGTGTCCCGAGGACGCCCAGGTCACCCCACGACCAAAATGCGTCGACTGCATTAAGGAGAAACCAACAGGCGCGTCTGTGGACGCGCCCACAAACGAGAAAGACGGGCAGAAGCCTGGTGCGTCTGCAGACGTGCCCGGTGGGGCGCGCGCCGCTGACACGGGACGCGTTAGCATCCCAAGCTCCTGCCTCGTATGGGCCTTCTATGTACTCTCAACATTAAAATAGCTATAACTTGAGTTCTAGAACTCCGATTGAGGCGCCGCGAGAGGCGTTGTGTCCATATCAACAGCGCGGACACACCCAAACTATAAAATACCTAATCAAGCCCTTATATAAGGCTGGAATAACTCTTAAACCATGATAGTGGTGCAGAGCCACTAAACCTTTGCAAACCTGACTATACCAAGGCCCATTTACGGACCTTAGGAGGCCCTTAGGCATGGGAATGAACCCTTAATGCCTAAGTAGTGAGGTAAACTAGTCTAGAACCTATAGAAATAGGCCAAGCTAACCTTTTTTCCCTAAACCATGTCCAAGAAAGTACAAGGACAAGGGGACTAGTGCGATCAAACCAGGTAGGTGTTCTATTGCTAGTAGACTTTTAAAAAGAACCCATGGTGCTTTGAGACTGCATGTTTCGAGTCATGGTTGCTTTTCTAATGCATGTTTTATGTATAGCATGAATTGATTTCATAAATGAACTTAGCATGCATATGACAAATACATTGCGCATATATTGCCAAGACATGTGTTACATGCATAGACATGTTTTGAAAAAGGATTCTTGTTTGCATGATAAGTGTAGCCTTGGCCGATGAGGGCGGGCTGATGAGGGCGGGCCAGAGAGTACTGATAGGCTTCAAGGCTGTCAGGCTTCAAGGCTGTTAGGCTTCTAGGTAGGGTTATGACTTTGCATGCGATACTAGTATGAGCAGATTTTATGCATTGCATGCATGTTTTGCAACCGATTGCATAAATTGCATGATTTGTGATTATTGAGTTTCGAATAAATGCATATCCTTGAGGGTTACCAAAAGACGCTGGCGTGCCCAAAAGACGCTAGGTAGGCAGTTGTGAGGGCCAGGCAATTGTGAGGGACCCAAAGAGGACATATTTTGAAAAAGAGGTTTTTGCCTATTTGCTCGTATATGATTTGGCCTAGTAAGCTTGTGGGCACTATGCTGAGAGGTTCAGGGTGGCCTCCCAGCCTCTACTACTATTAGGTGGAAAGGGTACCATGCCAAAAAGGCATGTCCTTACTTCGATTGCATGTGGTACAGAGGACTACCACTGGTGTCACAGCACTGGATCGAAGTGTCATATGCCCCGTGGAGGCTATGACCGAGAGTCCCTAGGTACCTGGGGACCACACAGCGATGAGGTCGTGGGCGTAGTGGGCCCTATTTTTTGAGAATTTACTTGCATTGCATATGGCATGACATGAGGATGGTCAACCATACCATACCACAGATCCATGAGTTGGATTTAGCTAAGCATCTTATGCATATTATTATGTTTATGATATCTATGTTACTTTAGACTTGGATTATGCGATTCTTTAAGTCGTTAGTATTCTAATTCGACAATGGTTTTTAATATCAATATTGAACATGAGTGATCAAACATGCACATGTTTTAAAGGACATATGATTTTAAAACATAGCATGCATTGTAAAACTAGTAGCAATAGAATCCTACTGAGTATAGTGTATACTCACCCAATCCTTAACATTTTTCAGACACAAGTAAACACTTAAGGACAGGATACGCCCGTGACAGAAGACATCCAAATTAAGTACAAGTAAACCTCTACCTTATCTTTCAATGAATGTTACTTGATTGCAGTTACTCTCTGTAGCTGGGGTTGTGACTAACACTTTCTTGGGAATAGAGTTGATTTAAAACTATGCCATGGCTATATGATTTGAAAATGTATTTTGACACTCGGGGTTTTATACAAAAGATTGTTTTTTCCAAAAACAAAAGATTTTCATGCATTTCATATTTCTAAAACAAGAGCGCTCACCCTTTTATGAAATCTGCTTCATATAAAACTCGGGTCGTCACAGCACCACAACCCAACCTCCATCTACTTCATTGCTCACCATGCATTCTCGCCTGCACCTAGCTCCCTCCTACCTCTCATGGTTTTTTCCCCTTGTCTATTATGATTGGACAGTCTTGTCTATCACCATTTTTTTTTTCTCTACCGATCTCCACCAGTGTCTAATCTCTTTCAACATCAGATCCGTAACATGAACCCAGCTTTTCCACTACTCGCCATCTCCAAATTTCCAACATCACTCAACCAAGCCACACTGGACTTCCCAGCCTGACTTGTTGTCTGCCTTGCATCGTCACCAGTTATCTCTACATCCTGTTTAAGCCAGTAGCACACCATCGCTTGATCCTCTCATGGACACATCACGCACCATCCAGAGTTCATCGCACCAATGGCTGTCATCACCGTCTAGCACTGACAAATCAAACTAGATATACCCTCTACTTCTCTCTATTGCATCTCCATCGCTGGTCTCTTCACGCCTGTACCAAATGATGCTTAGAACGTAGCATCGCCATCTTCCTTGTTCTCCATCTATTTCACTGATGTCATCTTCGTCTGGCCTTGTTCTTCGGACCAATACGCACTATCCATTCCACCTGCATCTCCTTACTTCTTCACCACTCCAAATGCCCAATTTTCCTCCTCCTCTAGCATTCCATCTACCACTTCTGTTGGGTTTCCTCTTCTCTGTTTCTTTTTTCATTTAAATTCCAAGTTTTCTCCTTGATCATTAATTAAAATTCCATTTAAATCATATTTTCCATCAAATTCCAAGTTTGCCCCTTGATCATTAATTAAAATTCCTTCTGTGTCCCATTTTAAATTCCCTTTGTGTCCCTGTTATATTCCAGTTTTATTTTGTCTATGATCTGTTAATCTAAGAACTATTTAATCTAAACCTATCTGATTCAAGCTTAATCATATCAATGGTTCTTCATTAATAAATAGGAATTCTTCAATTTCACGCCTATTTCATATCATATTTTCAATCAACTTTGAGATATTGTTTTTAGGACATCCTATAGCTTGTTTATTATTGTTTATCATCAATTTGAGAATAAAAAATCAGATATGAGCTATTAGGACTCAAATTTCCTATCTAGACTAGATCTTTGCAATTATTGAGAATCTACCTAATCCCTCCAATAGATCATTAATCAGAAGCACTAAGAAGAGATAATGAAGGATGATTGAAGTTCATGAGATTAGATCTGAAGAATTTGATGATAATCAATCTAGGGAAGTAGATTTTTCTTGTTTATTTAGTTAAATTTCTGTCTTTTTGAGTTGAACTTCTGTAATTTTCATTGATTAAACATATCTGAAGTTTGATTACACTTTTATTTCATTTATTTCATTTAGTTTTAAATTTTGAACAATTAAATTTTATTAAAACTCTAATTTCACAAAGCAAGTCCCTATGGGATCGACCCGTACTTGCATACGCTATAATACAATAGCCCGTGCACTTGCAGTAAAACTCACAATGGATATTATTGCTACAAGAATTTGATCTTGAAATATGGGATTAGAAAGGTAGAAAATATTGTAGAAAACTACTTATCTTGATTAGTTGTGGAGTTTACTAGTAAGAATGTACCTATAACAGAAACTTTTTCATATGAACAATTGTTGCACATTTCTCAGTTTCCTTGGTCTGTAGATATTGTTAATTATCTTATCATAGACCAAATGCCTAATCATTGGTCAAAAAAAGATAGGAAAAGATTCATTGACAAGGTCAAGCATTGTACTTGGGATGATCCAACCTGTTTAAGTATAGTCCCAATCAAGTCATTTGGAGATGTGTACCTAATAATGAACATCATAAAATCATTTCCTTCTTTCATAACCATGGAAGTGGGCACCATTTTAGTTCTAAAAAGACAACTACAAAGATTTTGTAGTGTGGTTTTTATTAGCCTACTATTTTCAAGGATTCACATGCTTACTATATAACATGTGCTAGATATCAACAATTAGGGAGCATAGGAAAAAGAAATATAATGCTCTTGAATCCTATTTTGATCATTGAGCCTTTAGATGTTTGGGGCATTGATTTTATGGGATGTTTACCCAACTCTTTTGGTTATTTGTCATCCTAGTGGGGGTGGATTCTGTGTCCAAATGTGTAGAAGCCATACTATGTAAGACCAATGACCACAAGGTGGTGGTCCAGCTCTTAAACGAAAATATATTTACATGGTTTGGTACACCTAGGGCTATAATTGGTGATGGGGATAAACACCTTTGTAACAGGGTTTTTAAGAATTTAATGAAGAAATATGGAGTTATTCATAAGATAGCTACTCCTTATCATCCTCAGACGACTGGATAGGCAAAAGTGTCTAATATGGAGATAAAGTAAATTTTGGAAAAGACAGTTAATCCAAATAGCAAAGGCTGGTCTTTAAGGCTTAATGACGCTTTACGGGCATGTCGTACTACATTTAAAACATCTATAGGCATATCACCTTACCACCTAGTCTATGGAAAGGACTACCACCTCCCACTAGAACTTGAGCACAAAGCATATTGGGCTACTAAAAAGCTCAATTTTGACCTAGATACTGCCGGGACCCACAAGAAGCTACAACTCAATGAGTGCAAATGAGCTTAGGAAAGATGTATATGAGTCAACCAAGCTATATAAAGACCGCATGAATAGACATATCTTAAGCAAGTCCTTCACCTCAGAACAAAAAATCCTTTTGTATAATTCTAGATTACATCTATTTTTAGGAAAACTTAGATCTTGATGAAGTGGACCCTACATAGTATGTACTACATATCCTCATAGGGATGTCAACATAGAAAGGGATGGAGAGATCTCCAAAGTCAATGGGCAAAGGTTGAAACTCTACTTAGAGTTGGCAATCCTGAAGTGGAAGAAACATTACTTGAGGAACCAATATTTCATGACTCACCTTAGCATGTCCAATAACACATGCAAGCATTATATGAGCTGCATTTATCATTATCATTGCATAGCACATATAGCTGAAGATGTCAAACTTATAACTCATTGAGAGGGAACCAAAGTTTTATATTCTCATTATTCTACATTACCCATTTAGCATGTAGTTATCCTATGTTTCAAAACATTGGGGATAATGTTTAGTTCAGGTTTGGGGGTGTGGGTATGCATAGGATTTTTTATTTTTTCTTACATGTTAAAAAGAAAAAAAAAATGAGTTTTTAAGGTTAAGTTCCTTTATAATGATGAGAATTGGATGGTCAAAATCTTAGTATTTCTCCTACTTGGACTTCCTAATAGAAATGTATATGGTTAATTCTGCATTTTATTTGTACCTTAAAGTGTTTTATGAAAGTTAAATCTTGAAAACAATTACACAATAGTGCATAGTCTACACTAATAGATGGTTATGACTTAGAGAGCCTAAGGAAATCAATAGAGGCCTATACCCAAGTGAGTATTAGAGACTTATCATATTTTTTAGGGTTATATGTAATTACATATTTTCTTTAGAAGACATACTTTGAAACATTCCAGTATCTTTGTTTTGGTCAAAATGCCAAGAACTTAAAGGAGTACTAAATTTGTTTCCTAAACATTTGTTAAAATGGATAGGTTTTAAGAAACTTGAGAAATTATATATGTCATCCTTATTTTAGCCCAGAGACATAAAGCCTACCCATTATATTACACCACTAGTTAGGCCCTTAAACCTCTTGGTAAGTCTTTTCTTTTTAAAATCTCATTTACCTTAACCTATAAAACCAAGTAAATACCCATTACCCATCTCTCAAAATGAATAGAGATGGAGGAAAAAGGGAAAAAGTATATGAAGTGAAAAATATCATAAGTTTCTACATAAAAAAAGCCTTTCTTCAAAGAAATACAAAAGAAAAAGAAAAAACATTTATAAAAAAATACAAGTTGTGAAAGACAAGAGAAAGGAAAAATAGAAAAGATATTCACTTCAGTGCATTCAAAAGAAAAGTTGTCAAACAATTATTAAAGACCTCTACTCAAGTTTGAAACTTCGAAACCTTTCTACCCTTCCTTTCAAAACATGTCCTAAGCCTACATTTCATCCTATCTAAAAACCTATTGATCTTAAGGTGGAAGATAGCCTTAATGAGGATATAAATAGGAAGGAATTAAGGTTAATTATCCCAATTAGTCTTGGTAATGGCATCCATTCTTAGGAATCTTAATTCATTGTCTCATTTGTACTTAAAATTATGTGAACCATTACTCTTGTTGGATTTGATCACATAGTGAGTGAATTTTGTTTGACCCCTTTCTCTGAGAGCTTTAGTTCTAAGTGTATATTAGTGAGAATTTGAGGTCAAAACATCATTTCAATGGAGTATAAGCATATCTACTTAAAAGCCCTAACTTATGTAGTTGTACACACACTGCACTGTGAGATATAATTATAACAAAATGGCTTTGGTATGTGGATAACTTGTGAAATTTTTAATTCATCTTTATTAAGTTATTAAAGTAAGTAGAGTGCTAATCGATGAGAATTCTCTAAGATAAAATAAAGGACTTAGCCTTACGGAATTTTATGAGTATATTTCCTACAAACCCTCATGAAGCTTAGCAAAATGCTTGTAGGGGGTGTGATAAGTGTTCAATTTTCTATGAAAGTACCCAGTTAGTAGCCCATATATTATAAATTATAGGAATAATTCTAAGGTTTTTTTGGAATTTCATAACATGTAATATTGACCTAATAATTCAAAAGTTTGATACTTTGTACATTCAAGACCTAATCCAAAGTAACTATGTGAATTATCATAATTTTTTAAGATTTATTTAGGGTTTTTCATCTTTTGTAGGTGTTGAGAAGATAATCCAATGACCGAGTTCAAGTAAGATAAGACTTAAAGATCAAGATCAAAAGAGGATCAAAGATTTAAATTTAAAAGTTTAATCAAGGTTCAAGATCATCTTAAAGCAAGCAATAAGGCAATGGGAAGCATCAAAGGTGACTAAAATGGTCCATGCAAAAATCTATGCAATTCCACCACTTTGCATGAGAATTAGAGTCATGCATGAGGTTTCCTAATCTCATAAGGAAACCTAAAGAAGCCAAGCCATTCAAGCTTTAAAGCCAAGGGATTTAACCACTAAAGACACCAAGGAATGAGTCATCAAGCTGTTGATGTTTTTCGCAAGTGCATAGGCTGTTCTAGTACAGCTAATGCAAATACGGGTCAATCCCACAAGGACGCGCTTTAAGATTTTGTAGTTTTTAATAAAATTTAATTATTTTAAATTCAAATTAATTGACAAAAATTAACAAAAATAAATCAAACTTCATCTTCAAGTTAACATTGAAATTCTAGAGGTCTAATTCTAGAAGAAGAAAAAATAGAAAAAGAAACAACAAAACTTTAACTGAACTTAAACTAGAAGAAATTAAGAAAAATCTAATTCCCTATCTTAAGTGCCGTCCAATTTCTTCACTTTGGGTTTCTCAAACTTTGATGAGACTCTATCAATATGCTCAACATGTCCTAGATTAATGATCTAATGGAGGAATTTGTCAGATTCTTCAAATTGTTAGAGATCTAATCTAATTAAATAATTTAAGACTTAATGTCTTAGATCTATTTTTAGAACCTAATTTGAAGATCAAGAACAACAATTAGATAGGAAACTATCCTAAAAACATGCTATAAATTTAAATTTAAATTATGAATTAAAACAAACAAGAAATTAAAGGCTTTTTGTGGTTAAACTAGAACCTTTGATTTGTTTAAATAGGAACGGAATAATACAGAACGTGAATAACTCAAAATGGAATAACATAAACCGGGAATAAGAATAATAAAGGACAGTAAATGTAATTTAAAATAGTCTTGCAAGGGCAAATTTGGAATTTTGCCCAAAAACTTCCATAAAATCGGAAGAGATCTCCAGAGAAGACGACTTTGCATGGAAAAGATGAGGTGTGTAGATAGCTAGGCTTGATCCTATTCTGTTTTCGTGCCTGGCCCGGTGGAAAAGTGCAGTGGGAAGTCGTCTGGTGAGGTCGGTGATGAGGGAAAAACGACGTCTCTTTTGGGCTTCATCTGGAACAGAGCCGGCTCGTACTGAGGAAGACAACGTCGGAGATGGTGACTTGGGGCATTGTCCATGTCCACTTTGTGCTGGGCATTGATGAGCTAAAGTGGAATGAAAAAAAAAAAATGATACCTTTTCTAAGCATCATCTGGTACCAACTTGAAGAAGAGAGGGAAAGGTATTGGACCTGGAAGTTGCAACTAGGAGATGGGTGGAGGGTTGATGGGAGCAGAGTAGTGGTGATGGTTGCAATCAAGGGTGGAGTGACCAGTAGAAAGAGAAAGTGGTGCGATGAATCAAAAAGGGAGCAGAGAAAGTGGTGCAATGGATGATGCAGTGATGGGCAATAGGCTGATACAAAGGCCACGCTGGGTTGTGAATGTGAAATGGAGAGGGCAAAGGGCAAAGGGGAAGAGAAGAGGAAGGGGGCTGATGCAGTGAATGGAGACTGGGTAGATGTTAGAGAGAGTGCTGGGCAGAAGAAGTAACGTGAGATAGCTGTGGAAGATGTAGTGAATGTAACTAGAGGAATGGAGATTAAGAGAAAAGTATAACAAAGGACTTAGGAAAAGAAAGAAAAACTAAACAAAAAAAAAAAAAAACCAACAACTCCAAAACTCCCGTAGGCTTGCATAGCTCTCCCTCTTTATAATTTTTTTTCTTCCTATTTTCCTCAAACTCTTTCCTTGAAGAGGTAGATTCCTATTAGTAAACTTTCTCCTCTTCCAAATAAGGACTCCTCTTCCAAATTAGGAAGCCTTCTTCTTTTAGGAACCCTTCATCTCTTGCCTTATTGATCTTAAAACTAATTTGCACCATTGAGATTGAATCTGAGTCATCCAACCCTTCTTTAGTTGATCTGTAAAACTAAATACTAGACTAGAGTCATCTAAACCATACATTAAGCATCAACTTAGCTTAATTGATCATCTGACCGTTAATTTTGACAATGTACGGTTGGATGGTCAATTTGAGCTAATTTTTATATTTTATCCAAAAAATTATCAACTTAAAGAGTTAGATGGTCTAATTAAATGCTAAACTAGGGATCTTTTAGCTAAAATTAAACACTTAACAGCCCCCAACCAGCATTTTGCTAGTCCAAGCAAAACATGCAGAGAACTATTTTCCACAAAACTGGTACAAGGTGCCACTTTCATAGGTACTCACGATTGCATTTAGCACATGCAACAAGCCCTTGAACCCCGAGGTTACCCCTCGTGGATGAGTTAGGCCTCATGAGGGTTTACAGTGAATATACCCACAAAATTTAGTAAGGTCAAGTCCCTTATTTTATCTCAGAGAATCCTCATTCATTAGCAACTTTACTAATTTTTCACAACGTAATGAAGAGGATTTGACAATTTTACACACCATACACAAATTAAAGACATTTTATTTGAGCTATTTCCTAGAGTGCATATGTGTGTGCACAGCCACATAAATCTTGACTTCTAACTGGATATGCTTACATTCCATGGGAAATATGCCTTGACCTCAAATCCTCACAAGTATGTGCTCAGAAATAAAACTCTCAAATAAGGGTTTTAAACATATTTCTCTCATTATGTGACTGAATCCAACAAGCTGATGGTTCATATAATTCTTTTGAATGCTTATGACACAAAGGAACGTGATCCCTAAGAGTGGATGTTAACACTAAGAATATTATAGGTCTTTTACCTTAATTCTTTCTTTTTATCTCCTCTTTAAGGCTATGGCTACCTAAGATCCATAGGTCTTTAACTAGGATGAAATGTAGGCTTAGGACAGGTTTAGAAAAGAAAGGTATAAAGATTTCAAAGGTTTAAAATTGAGTAGATATCTTCAATGAATATCTGCTAGGACAACTTTTCTTTTGGATTTGTTCCTGAAGTGAATTTCTCTTTCAGATTTTGGTCTTTCCTTTTCATTTTTTTTGTTTCACTTTTTTTTTTTTCTTCTTTGGAAGAAAGATAGCTATTTTTTTCTAACTTCTTTGACTTTTTGTCTTATTTTTGAATTTTTTTCTACTCTACTCATTTTAAGTTGGGTAGTGGTTATTTATTTTTCTAAGTTATTCTAGGTTAAGGTGAATGGGGTTAAGAAAGAAAAAGGGTTAATAACAGGCTCAAAAGGCTAACTAGTGGTATACTATATTGGATAGGCTTTATGTCTCTAGGCTGAGCAAGGATGGCCTATATCATTCCCTAGGTGTCCTAAAGCCTATCAGATTCAATAAATTTCTAGAATTAAAGCTATTACTCCTCTTTATTCTTGACGTTTAACCAAAACAACGATAACAGGATCACACTAATGTATGTATGCTGAAGAATTCATGGAATTAGTTATAACTCTCTAAAAGATGATAGTCTCAAATGCTCACTAGGTTATAGGTCTCCACTGGTTTTCCTTAGGGTCTCTAAGCCATACCTCTATATTAGTCTTGATTATGTGCTGTATGTAAATGGTTTCCGAGAATTAACTTTCATAAAAAGTTTCAACACATGAATGATATACAAAACTAATCATATGCATTCCCATTAAGAGGTGAAAAAAATATATTTACTAAATTCTGAACATCCAGTTCTCATCACAATAAGGGAACTCTACTTAAAAACTTCAAAGTTTTTTATTCTTACTCAAGAAAATTCAAAATCTCATTGTGCATCTACACCCCCAACCTAAATGAAACATTGTCCCTAATGTTGGAAAGCATAGGATTCTAAATGGAAGTTGAGTGATGTAGACTCTAAACCCTTGAGTTGCCTCCCAATAAGTGCTAAGTTTAACGTTTGTAGCCAAACATTACCTAACCCAACTTTCTAAACCTATAGCTAACTAAGTCAGCTTATGAGTCCTAATCCTAACCCTAAGATAAAATGGAGAGATTTCTCACGCCACTTTAGAATTTTGCGGTAATCTATATATTACCTCCACCTTGAAATTTTAAGTGGTGATATGAATATAATACAATAAATCACAGCAATTGTGAAGGTAGCGGGACCATATTGTGGATCCCCCATCTTCATTATTTTACGGTAGTCAATATAATTGCTCCACCTCCAAAATTGAGGTGAGGGCAACACAATGATTGCATGAACTACTGTGTATTTCCTTGGACCGTATGGTGACAAACAGTCCTTATCTTGACCAAATTGAGGGATAATAATGACCATACTATTTAGTTTATCTTTTTCCTCTATACCCCTATCATTGTCCTGAACTCAGGTAATAACCTGACTTTGCCCTTCTCTAATAGGTTATTCTTGTATTACTAGAGGCGGCGACAAGATTTGGCTTAAACCTTGGTTATCTTCTGACGTGTACCTTAGAGTAGGTTAATGCATATCAACTTACTCTGCTTCTTCCTGTTTGATAAGCACAAGTATGGTATCAATCATTCTATATTAGCGTATGTTATTGGTTCAAATAAGGCTACTAGGTCCCAATTAGGTACATCTTCTACATTGAAAGGCACAATTTGAATTTCATGCTTTATAGGAGGATATACTTTGGCTTACCATCGAGAAGTGTCCATCAGAGGCATAGCATCCAACAAATCATGCATCTCCTCAATAGATGTGTCTTCATCAAAGTCATAAAAATAAGTGGGACACACATCTAGAGGATTAGGGTTGGATTTTTCTAAAGCTTTATTCTCTTCATCAATGGAAGTCTCTTCATTATCAGAATCAGGACACGGCTCAAGTATATCTAAGTTGGAGATTTCTAATGATGGTTGTAGACTTTGTGGCTCATAAGGATCATAGGAAATTTTCATCCTAGTGTTAAGAATAAATAGCTCTTTATTCCCCCTAATTTGTTTCAATGTCTCCTCAAATTCCTCCCTCCCTCGTTTTATTTCCTCAGTGAAATCCTCCATCATTTTTAATTTTGTATTCCTAGTAGCCATGCTTTGTTCTATTATTTCACACATATGCTACCTTTTTTCTTCTAATAGTGGTTCTTCCTAGTCAATACTACCATGATTATTCAGAATATCAAGGTCAACCATCATGTGTTCAGCCTGCTTAGTCCTTTTTCAGTACCCCAATGCCACAACATCCAACAACTCATGCATCTCCTCAATAGATGTGTCTTCATCAAAGTCATAAAAATAGGTGGGACATGCATCTAGAGGATTAGGGTTGGATTTTTCTAAAGCTTTATTCTCTTCATCAATGGAAGTCTCTTCATTATCAGAATCAAGACATGGCTCAAGTATATCTAAGTTGGAGATTTCTAATGATGGTTGTAGACTTTGTGGCTCATAAGGATCATAGGAAATTTCCATCCTAGTGTGAAGAATAAATGGCTCTTTATTCCCCCTAATTATGTCTCCTCAAATTCCTCCCTCATTTTATTTCCTCAGTGAAATCCTCGATCATTTTTAATTCTATATTCCTAGCAGCCATGCTTTGTTCTATTATTTCACACATATGCTGCATTTTTTCTTCTAATAGTGGATCTTCCCCCAGATGAAAAGACTCATAGGGTTGGTATTGATGTGGCATTGGGGTACTGAAGAAGGACTGAGCAGGCTGAACACATGATGGTTGACCCTAATATTTTGAATAATCATGACAGTATTGACCAGGGTGAGACCATTGTGGTTTTTTCTGATACTGGTAATCTTGAGACCATGGTTGATCATGATGCCTAGCCAATCCATTAGAGTCTTGATGATTTGTCTCAGAATAAAAATTACTAGGGTATGTGAATGCATTAGGCGCATCCACTAGCTCCTGATAGTATTCATTGTATGTGGAGCTTGATGGGGGCCAAGAAGGAGTGGAATAGGGATGCTCAGAATAGATATAGTCATTATGGTATAGAGGTTGTGGCGCAACTTGCCTAAAAGCTATTAGCCTAAGCAATTGACTTTCCATAAGATCTAACCAATCCATCTATTCATCTAATCTATGGAATCTATCCCCTTCTTGATAGGCTCTTTTTTTTTTCTTTTTCTTTTTTAAGATAAAAACTAAACCTACATGATGTAACCTAACTTCCTAGAAAGATGCACAAATAAAGGGCACAATATAATCCTTGAGGCTAATAAGCAGCACATTCATTTTCTTGAATTTGTGTGGAGACAATGCTTTTAATTAGCCTACTCTAGCTCTCCTCCTCTCCTTTAGATTTGACTATTACTTACAAGTTAGGTTCTGTGCAAGGTGGTTAACACAACCCTTGTGTAAGTAGGCGTTTAGACCTCACAAACGTCAACAGGAGGTGAGGGAAGAGCAAGGCTGTACTAGACAACCCCCGATAACCACAGTGCTCAAAAGCCACTGGAGTGACAATAAATCGCATCTTAGTAAGAGGGTCCTACAAGCATGTGATGGCTCTATAGGTCTCTTTTGATTGATTTTAATTTGATTTAAAGAGTAGGGTAGTGCGCTTAAGGTGATTATCCTAGGTGGGCCAAGGAGTGGTGATGAAATCCACCCTTGATCTTATTGGGGGTAGGGTGCCCTTACTAATTAATTCCACACTCCATGGCAGTTCAATCAGCATATATATATATATGTATCACCTTAAAGCATTAACTGTGTCCTAAGAATGCAATTAAAATGGTAAACTAATGCAAAACCCTAAAAATGCAACAATTATAAAAAATGCTTTATATATGAGTTACACTACCAAACAATGCAAAATTTTTCTAAATGCAACCCTAATCTAGGAATTAAATGAGTGAAGAAATGTACAGTGGGGTTTCTAATGAAGATCAAGTGTGGGCCACCTTACCCCACACTTGCCCTGCATTATACAACCCTTTAAAATTAAAATGAAAATTGCAATTTACAAGGATCCTCACTACAAGATTCACTCATAAGGGGAAAAAAAAATCATATTCTAAGAAAGTAGGATAATTTTCATTTTGATGAAGATTTACTTGTCTAATTCCTCCACGTTCCTACTCCTAAAGAAGAAAATTAGAAATAAGTACCAATTTCAGGAAATTAGGTGGTTATACACTAAAAAATTAAAAAAAATGCACCTAAAATTGCCTAAAATGCTGAAACTCTGTAATTCCTCCAATTTTTTATTTTTTTGGATTTTTTAATTAAATTTTATAAAAACTCCATTGCAGGTTCCCAGGAATAGCACCAAAAGCCTGTTGATGTTTTTTGTAAGTGCACGGGCTATTGTGGTATGGCTAATGCAAGTACAGGTTGATCCCACAAGGATGTGCTTTAAGATTTTGGAGTTTTTAATAAAATTTAATCATTTAAAATTCAAATTAATTTAAAAAATTAACAGAAAGAAATTAGACTTCATCTTCGAGTTAACAATGAAATTCTAGAGGTCTAAGTCTAGAAGAAGAAAAAAACAAAAAAAGAAACAACAAAACCTTAACTGAACTTAAACTAGAAGAATTAAGAAAAATCTAATTCCCTATCTTAAGTGTTGTCCAATTTCTTCACTTTGGGTTTCTCAAACTATGATGAGACTCTATCAATATGCTCAACATGTCCTAGATTAATGATCTAACAAAGGAATTTGTCAGATTCTTCAAATTGTTAGAGATCTAATCTAATTAAATAATTTAAGACTTAATGTCTTAGATCTATTTTCAGAACCTAATTTGAAGATCAGGAACAACAATTAGATAGGAAAATATCCTAAAAACATGCTATAAATTTAAATTTAAATTCTGAATTAAAACAGAACCTTTGATTTGTTTAAACAAGAACAGAATAACACAGAACATGGATAACTCAAAAAGGAATAACATAAACTGGGAATAAGAACAGTAATGGACAGTAAATGTAATTTAAAATAGTCTTGCAAGGGAAAATTTGGAATTTTGCCCAAAAATTCCCAAAAACTCCCATAAAATTGGAGGAGATTGCCAGAGATGATGAGGTGTGCAGACAGCTAGGCTTGCTCTTGTTCTGTTTTCCTGCTTGGCCCATGGGAAGTCATTTGGTGCGGCCGGTGATGAGGGGAAAACGACGCCTCTTTTGGGCTTCGTCTGGAACAGAGCCGGCTCCTACTGAGGAAGACAATGCTAGAGATGGTGGCTTGGGGCGCCATCCACAGCCTCTTTGTGCTGGGCATTGATGAGTTGAAGTGGAATGAGAGAAAAAATGACGCCTTTTCTAGGTGTCGTCTGGTACCAACTTGAAGAAGAGAGGGAAAGGTACTGGACCTAGAAGTTATAACTAGGAGATGGGTGGAGGGCCCATGGGAGCAAAGTAGCAATGATGGTTGCAATCAAGGGTGGAGTGACCAATAGAAAGAGAAAGTGGTATAGTGAATCAAAAAGGGAGCAAGGGAAGTGGTGCGGTGGATGATTTGGTGATGGGCTATAGGCTGATGCAAAGGCCGTACAGGGTTGTGAACGTGAAATAAAGAGGGTAAAGAGTAAGAGAAGAGGAAGGGGTCTGATGCGGTGAATGGAGATTGGATAGATGTTAGAGAGAGTGTTGGGCAAAAGAAGTAAAATGAGATAGCTACGAAAGATGTAGTGAATGTAACTAGAGGAATGGAGATTAAGAGAAAAGTATAACAAAGGACTTAGGAAAAGCAAGAAAAGCTGAACAAAGAAGAAAAAAAGAAAACCCAACAACTCCAAAACTCCCTTAGCCTTGTACGGCTCTCCCTCTTTATAATTTCTTTTCTTCCTATTTTCCTCAAACTCTTTCCTTGAAGAGGTTGATTCCTATTAGTAAACTTTCTCCTCTTCCAAATTCAGACTCCTCTTCCAAATTAGGAAGTCGTCTTCTTTTAGGAACCCTTCATCTCTTGCCTTATTGATCTTCAAACTGATCTACACCATTGAGATTGAAACTAAGCTATCCAACCCTTCTTTAGTTGATCAGCAAAACCAAAGACTAGATTAGAGTCATCTAAGCCATACATTAAGCATCCACTTGGCTTAATTGATCATCTGACTGCTAATTTTAACAATTTACAGTTGGATGGTCAATTTGAGCTAATTTTTATATTTTATCCAAAAAATTATAAACTTAAAGAGTTGGATGGTCTAATTAAATGCTAAACTAGGGGTCTTTTAGCCAACATTAAACACTTAACACAAGGCACATGGGAGCCATGCCACATGGAGTCACACGATTAGAGGATCAATTCAAGCCATTATCTTGTGCTAAAAAGTGTGATTTTCAAGAGATAATTAAAAGGTTTTGAGAGATATTGTCAAAGGTAAGATATGCATAGGTGGTCGAATCAAGAGTGAAAACCTCCTTTTTGTTTCCATTTTCTACTCTTTTTCTTCACCTTATCCTAGGGTTCCATGATTTTTTATTAAGGAGGGAGCTATCTTCCTAAAACAGCGATGCCTCCCCCTTGCTTGGTTGTCATATTCGGTGGTTTCCTTATTAGGAAACCCCTACATCTAGTTCACATCTAAAACACATAAAAAACCTAGATTCTTTCTCATCTTTCCTACCATTTTCCTTCCAATTTCTCTCCCTTTCCAACACCCAAACCATGCAATTAGAAGGGAAGGAACTCTGAGCCTCCTTCTTAAGAAGGTGATGCCTCCCTCCTTTCTAAGAACATGGAAGCAACCATGATATCATCTTATTACATCATTGCTCCACCTAACATTTCCTCACTAAAACCCTAGATCTAGACCCACTTTACTTTCTTAGATTAAGTCCTACTCAAGGTGGAAACCCAGCCATCTATAAAGTCCCAAAGGATTCCACCCTTTTTTTCCAAGTAGGGGTTTTGTGAAAAAACCTTGAAAGTTGCACTCTAGCTTGGTTATTCTTGGAACTTTTGAATTTGGATTTATTTTTGAATGTTCTTCCTTTGGATTATTAAGTATTTTATTTTGATGTGCACTTCAATTCCAGGATAATAGTTTTCTTTACATTCTTGCTTTCATAGTTTGTTTTGTTCTTGTTTTATGGCTTAAGCTTCACACTCATAATTCCACCTTGTTTTCTCTAAGTTCTTTGCTTCCACCTTCTTAGGTTTTCTTGATTATTCACCAAATATTAAAGTTAGTTCCTCTTTGGCAGTGATAGCTTAGATAAGAGGTAGTTTGAATCCTTTATTTCCCTTTCTTGAATTTGATATTTTTCCTTGAATTTGGAACTGGTTCTAAGCATTTTTTACCTTAACTAGTCCCATTGTTCCAACCATCTATTCTTTTATTTCTCTTTGGATCTTAATTACAAATAATCTAAGTTTAGTTTGAGGGCTCCATAATGTGTTGGATGTTTGATTTGATTCAAGTTTTAAGTGTGGAAAAGTGCTATTTTTCATGTTCTAATCTATGTGTAATGAGAATTAAAGTTGATGTAATTCTCCATTCAATCAATAAAGTTATTTGAAGTTCATTATTCATGATTGAATCTACTATTAAACTAATTTATATCTTGAGTGTTATCTTGCATAAAGTGTGTTGGTTCAATTGCTTTCCATGCTTGGTTTGATTTGAGTTTCTTAAGTGCTTGAAATCTAGAATTTTTCCATTCGATCTTCATGCTTAGTTTCCAGCACCTTATTCATCCTATTTGCTTGACTCCTTAGGAACCCATGTAGATTTTTAGGCTATTTATTATGTTCTTTGATTAGAATATAAGTCATTTAGCTTTTACTTGCTGAATTTTGAGCATTTTCCATCCCATGAACCATGCAGACCATCCCATGGATCATGCGTGTGGGACTAGGATAGTTCTTCTTTAGATCTTGCTTTGCTTAGTAGTTTACTCTTAATTTACTTGTGGGTAATTAGTTATTTGCATCTTAGTTTAATTTTACAAATTCTCCTTTTTGAGTTTAGAAAGTTTTAGAATTAGGAAAGTTCCTTTTTAGTAAGTTTCCTTTAGTTTAAGTTTCCTAGATTTGTTCATGCTATTTTTGCATTAGTTTCTTTTATTGCATGCATGTTAGTTAGGAAAGTTTCTAATTCCCTTTGATTATCTTTATTTTTAGAAATTTTCCTTTAGGTGTAGTTTCAAATTTAGTGCATGTTTCCCATTCCATGGTTTTTAAATATCTAATGTAATTCAAAACCCATTTCTCTTTGGATAAATAAACAATTTAAATAAGTTCCAACCAATTGAAAATTTTATGAGATTTCTCGACGGATCAATCTCTCTCATGTGCAATACTACTTTGAATTGTACACTTGCAAATAATATTAAAACTGCACCAATCTAAGGTCCACGTTCTTTCATTTTATGTGTGTTTGTGTCATGAGTGGATTTTCCTGAGCATGATTTGGGACTCAGGTTGGATGTGATGGCTACATTGGGAGAGTCGATCCTAGCGAGACAAATCCTCCAAGAGGTATCCATTATGATCATGGGGTGAGAGGATGGACACAAATCTTATCCTCATCAACATAATAGATTTTGACATTATCTTGAGGATAGATTGGCTGGCAAAACATTGGGCAATAATGGATTACTGTACAAATAGGATTGCTACTTACACACTTGGACAAGCAATAGTTTCATTTTTGTGGAGACAAGTAGCTACAAGGAATGAGTTTCATTTCAACCTTAAAGGCAGCCAAACAAGTGGAAGGGGTGTTAGGAATTTTTGGCTAGTGTGATGGAAATTAGGCCTCTAACTAATAAGCTAGATGTGGTTAGGGATTTCCAAGATGTCTTTACTAAAGACCTTCCTGAACTACTACCTTGGAGGGATATTGATTTCACCATTGAGCTAGTACCAAACACAAGTCCTATCTCCAAGCCACCCTCTAGAATGGCACCAGCTAAGTTGAGTGAGCTCAAGACATAGTTTCAAGAGTTTTTTTTATAAGGGATTCATTAGACCAAATGAATTTCCTTGGGGAGCACAAATCCTCTTTGTGAAGAAGAAGCATGGATAAATGCAGTTATGTATCGACTATTGCACGTTGAATAGTGTGACAGTGAAGAATCACTACTCTTTACCTCATATTGTTGTCTTTTTTTATTAGCTCCAATTGCCACAAATCTTCTTGAAGATTGATTTGAGGTCAGGTTTCCATCATTTGACAATCCAGGAAGAGGACATCTTTAAGATGGCATTCAGGACACATTAAAGCCATTACATGTTTTTGGTGATGCCACTTGGACTGGTGAATGCTCTTGCAATTTTCATGGATCTCATGAACCTAGTTTTTCAAGTTTACATAGAAAAGTTTGTGATCATGTTTGTGGACAACATTCTTATCTACTACTCGAGCAGGGAGGAACATAGGGAACACTTGCCCATTGTTTTGAGTACCTTGCAAACTCATTGCTTATTTGTGAAGCTTAGCAAATGTGAGTTCTGGTTGGAGCAAGTGAATTTTCTTGGCCACTTCATCTTGATGGATGAACTAGTAGTTGACCCGATCAAGGTCGAGGCAATGATGGAGTGGGAGTGGCCTAAGATAGTCAATGAGATTTACAACTTCCTTGGCCTTGCAAGCTACTACCATAGATTCATTGAGGGTTTTCACAAATTTCCCTACCCCTAACTGCATTGACTGAGAAGGACATGAAGTTTGTGTACATTGATGCTTACAAGAAAACTTTCAGGAGCTTAAGAGGAGAGTCACCTCTGCACTAGTGTTGGCACTACCTTCTAGTAGTGGTGGATTTGTTCTTTCTACGATGTCTTAAGAAAAGGATTGGGGTGTGTTTTTGATGCAACACTATAAGGTGACTGCCTAGCAATCTTGTCAGCTAAAGTCGCATGAGGTGAAATACCCCACTCATTTCTTCAAGTTGGCTACAATGGTGATCACATAGAAGATTTGGCAACACTACCTCTACTAGGAGAGATTTGAATCTTTTACTAATCATAAGAGCCTCAAATACTTCTTCATGCAAATTGACCTAAGCATGGGATAGCAGAGGTGGACAGATTACCTCAATAACTATGAATTCACAATTCAGGACCACCCAAGGAAGGCTAACATGTGGGTAAACACTTTGAGCAAGAAGTTGGGGTAGTAATTACTAATATCTCAATCAGACCAATGTTGATTGATAGGGTCTTACAAGAACAGTAAAATGATGCTAAAATACAAGCCCTTATGTTAGAAGGTAGGTTTCTTTAGAGGATAGGATGGCGATGTGCACTTTTAGGATAGATTTGTGGTTCCATCCATTGACGATCTGAGATGGGAGCTTCTTCAGCAGGTGCACTAGTCATGATAGATGGTTTATTTAGGTAGTATGAAGATGTACTAGGACCTAAAGTGACATTTATGGTGGAACATGGATGAAGAGTAGACAGCGACAAGTGGGTGGTGCATGTCTGACTTGTCAATAAGTCAACGTCAAGCATCAGAGTCCAGCTTTGATGCTGTAGATATTGGAGCTTTCTAAGTGGAAGTGGAACCACATCACCGTGCACTTCACTATGGTCTTCCCAAGACAGCAAACAGGCATGGAATGATATGGGTCATCGTGGATCAACTAACAAAGTCCACCCATTTTCAGCCAATCTAGTAGAATTAATCTATGAATAGTTTAGCAAGACCTTACGTTAGAGAGATCGTAAGCCTCCATGGGCCACCTACAATGATCATCTCAGACTGGGAAAATAGGTTCACATCGAAGTTCTTAAGGGGTGTCCAGGACACCTTGGGATCAATACTGAGATTTAGCATTGCCTTTCATCCACAAACATATGGTCAGTTAGAGAGGACTATCTAGATGATAGAGGACATGTCGAGGGCATTGTGCCAGTGATTGGAAGAGTAGTTAAGATGAGCACTTATCACTAGTTGAGTTTGCCTACAATAACATCTTTCATGAGTATTGGCATGGCTACTTATGAGTTGCTCTATGGAAGATTGTGCTGATCACACTTGTGTTGGAGTGACATGGGTTAAATATGACTATTGAAATATAAATTGGTTGAGCAGTGTATAGAGAAATTTTTGTTAATTCAAAAATGACTTTTGGTGGCTCACAGTCATCAAAAGAGTTACATTGAAAGGGATCTCAGAGATGTAGAGTTCGCTATTGGAGATAATGTATTCTTGACCATCTCCCTGATGACAGATGTGAAGAGATCTAAAACTTAGGGGAAGTTAAATCCCTAATTCCTTGGCCCATTCAAGATCATTGAAAAGGTCAGAGCAGTAGTCAATCAGTTGATCTTACCCCCTTAACTTGTAGATATTCATGACATTTCTCATATGTC
Organism: Warburgia ugandensis; assembly: GCA_035236585.1. Lineage (NCBI taxonomy): Eukaryota > Viridiplantae > Streptophyta > Magnoliopsida > Canellales > Canellaceae > Warburgia > Warburgia ugandensis. Next base: position 57,818,338 of record CP141133.1, read on the forward strand.
GATGCTGCCAAAGTATATAGTAGATCCATCCCATGTGCGTGAGCAAGTATGGTAGAGCTTAGACCAGACCAAACCTCTAAGGAAAGGACTATATGGGCTTTAGATCATAAGGTACAAGAGTTGAGAATGAAGGTCATTCCATTGTTTAAGGTTTTTTTATCAGCATCATTCATTGGAGGAAGCTACATGGGAGAGTGAGGAGAAAAAGAGATGGACATATCTAAAACTTTTTAAGAATGAATTTAAAGAAAATTTTAAGGATAAAGTTTCTCTGGGGGGGTAGGATGTAACAACCCTTCTTTTTAACTTTATTCAATGTACTTTTATCATATTTTTATTTGAAATGGACTACGGAATTGAATTCCATCAAAAATTGATTTTTATTGAATTGAATTTTTCTAAAACTCAAAATCAAACTTTGAAACCCTTATATTTGGAATGTACATGACAAGATGATTCCAATGACACTAAGAACACTAAAATTTGAGTTCAAATGAAAAGGTTTGATTTTTCTAATGAGGGGCATTTTTGTAAATTTACTTGTGGGCCTCACTTGCTAAAATCCACAATGGGTAGGTCAGACAACATTATGGTCTTGTGATATAATCATTCCAAACTGGAAAGTAGGAATCATTATGTTAATAAAAAAATTAATAAATGAATAGTTACATGTATTATATATAGGAAAGATTTTAATTTGAAGGGATGCAATTTTGATATTGCACTACCCAACTTAAATGATAGAGTGACTATAAATAGTCAGGTTTGTCTTGAACAATTGATGAGAGAAACCCAAAAGAGAAAAGGAATCATTCATTTATTGAACCTAGCTTAGGGATAACCATTAGCATTGAGATCAATCAGAGGAGAAGAAGAAAGAAGAAAGAGAGAGAGGAGCAAGGAAAGCCACCATGCCACCATTCATTCAAGTGATGGAAGGAGTCCAATGATAAAAAATGGTGAAAATGGATAGATAAGATGATGGTAGATAGGGAAAATGACAGCAAGATTGGAAGATCTAAACCATTCACCACATTTCTCTCATCAAAATGACCAAATCCAAGAAAAATCATGAATGATCAACAAAGAAGCACTGTTAAAATCTTGAAAATAGTAACCCGAATGAGGGTAATAGTCCAAAGATACTTTTTTATTTTATTTTTTTCTGCATCAAACAACAATGGATCTTTACCAAATTTCAAGGGATTATAAGTAAGACGATTATCTACATTTCCCCAAAAGAAATTTGGAAGTTTGGGGCCAAAATGGCAATCTGCAATGACGTCTTCAATCACCTTCCCTGGTGACGATCATTCATGCCGACAACCTTGTATTTTCACTAAAAAATCATGATTTTAGCATATTTTGATACAATCTACACAATACAATGTGTTTTGGTGAGATCCAAGATCATCAGATAAATCAAAATTAGATTTGATCTCAATCTATCACTACTAATCCACAATATGTGAATATAATCATCCATTTCATAGATTGTGATTATCCTTGATGATCTAGTACTTTAAAGTTGATTTAGACTAGTCATCTACAGACATGTGATGATATGCCATACATCTAATTGATCTGACCTCTTATTTCAATCTAACTCATCCATTTGACTCATCTAAGATAAGATGTCACCCATTAGTGACTTGATTATCTCTTAAATCAATTTGGTCACTAATTGATGAACATATGCTTACATTGCAAAGTTATAACATAAAATTAGATAAAGGATTCTAAAATTAGAATATCAACATGTTGTTCAAGTCAATTGATAAATCAAGCCTAAGGGACCCAAATGAACTAAGAATTTTTCCAAAGAGGTAGGTTGTTTTAACATTGATATGCTTTTTGCAAAAGTGAAAACTATTTCACTAAAAATAGCAAAAATTTGATCTTGTGATTTCTACATTGCATGCAGTGGAGCATATTTCTACTTTATGAAAAATATCAATTCTAAATACCATGTCGATCTATTTATATTGTTGAAAACTTACTACATGGAATGGTGTTTGAAAATCCATTAGTTGCATGGTTTATCAAACAATGAGGATTGATATTATTGTGTGGAATTATCATATTCGACCCTTGTGAGGGTTACTTTTACTTGGTTATGTAGTGTCATGAGATTTGACATGCATGACTTCACTAGTGCATGATTTTTTACTATTTTGCAAGTAGTGGAGGTACATGATGATGCTAGGTTATATCATATTAGGATGAGTATAGGACTTGGTAAATGATGTGTTAAGAGAGTTCAAGGACTGATCATCTTCCCTCTAATATTTCATGTACTTGATACCTTATTGTAATAAGTTGAATTCAGGTTATGATGACATCATAGGTAGGTCGTGGCCTTGGGTGTTGTGTTTCCTAAGCAAATGGTGAAATGGAATCTATCCATTCTAATATTGGTGGGATAGCTTCGGACATGATTGGGTTTTGTCTACTGCACAAATGTTCCATTATTTTGAGATATGGGACTCGTATGTATATAATGCTATAGTGCAAGATGTGTATGGAACCCTAGGATTTTAGGTCTATAATGAGTAGTCAAGACCAAGGGCAAATAGCCAAATTTTTATGGTGTTACACTCAGGAGACCTAGTTTAGGAGGCAACACTGAGGATATTAGCTAAATTAATATTATGAGATACACTATTGTGTTTAAATGATTTTATGATTTTATGCCTTATCATCTATTTATTATTTCATGAACATTTGCTATCTATGTGTGGATGAGTATATGCATGAGATGATGTATGATAGAAGATAAGTTGTGACTATGCATAGTTTATAAAATACTTTGTGATGGTCATTATTACTATTGAAATAGCATGCGTGGATGTCTTAAATTGATGAAAATTGAAATGAGTTGGAACAGATTTGGCGATAGAAATTGAATTTGTGATTGCATTCTTTTATTATACTATTTATTATGCATCCTATTCTTTCAAACTATATGACATCTAATTGTGGATTTTCATAGGATTTAAAATTGTATAAATTGTCATATTTGATGGTAAAACTACCTACATAGGCACTAGCTTGCTAAGATATCATAATTCTTTACAATATCTCAAGTTGAAAGAAATAAAACATAGGAAAGGTAGTAGAAGACTAAGCTTGGAATTAAAGAAGAATTCAACAAAGGTAATGTCAAAGTAGGTGCACATATAACTGAGGATCATTCTAGTGCTTTACAATGAATTGTTGTATTATGACATAATTTACCGAGACAAGTGGGATTGTGATATTGAACCCTGAATATATTGCTATGACTGGATTGATCCTAGTAAAAACTATTTGATTTTTGAAATGTTTCCATTTTTTTTTTTTAAACTTTGATTTTTAAAACATATATAAATGTGTATGTGTGTGATTGAGTGGAGGCAAAGTCACCTTTGTTATTATTTTGATATATTGTGTCTATCAAGGACACTGCATTGCATGAAAGTGCACAGTCCTATGGGAGTATAGAATTGGCAAATACAATTTGATCCCACAAGGCTCTATGATAAATGAGAACTAATTAAGATATAAATTGCTTTACTCTAACCTAACCAAAAATGAAAGAAAGGAATGATTCTTAACTAAAGAAACTAAACAAATTAAATCAAAGTAAGTAAACCTAAACTAGGAAATAAAGATAAGAAAATGACTTAAACTAAACTAAAGAAAAAAAACAAAAAGAAAGAAAAGAAACTAAATTAGAACTAATTGAGGAATGAAAAAGACAATTTAATTAATAAACTTCATTACAATTATAAGAAATGATAGAATAAACAAAACAAAACAAAGTAAGAAAATAGACTTCCTTAAAGTGGCCAATATAGGAGTCCTTCATTATGTCATGGAACAAGGCTCTTTACACATCCTCTTCTTCTCTTCCCAAATTTTAACTCTACTTTATGTTTTTCTTATTATGTCAATCAACATGCAAAGTACACTAATCTAACAACCTAGCTTTTTTCATCTCCGCAACCCAACAAACCAAATCCCCAATGAAATCCCCAAACATACTTTCGGAATTAGAAGCATCCTTGACTACCATTAGAATATGTCCTTCCTTTTCCTTTATTCCCAAATACCAAAGAAAGAAAAAAAAAAAAAAAAAAATGGAAGATACAAGAGGAAAAGAATTAGGAGAAGGTAGTGTTAATGATCCTAAGGGTGATGGAGAGTGTATGTAATGCAATGAGATAATGAAAAATAAAGAAGGGGAAAAGAGGAAGAAGATGAAAGAAAGAAAGAAAGGGAATTGGGGATACTAGTGCTTCCTTACCTCTTCTACATTGGGTTGAACTTGATCATGTGGGAGCTTTGGTAAAGGTGATCTATATCCCTCTATTTCTTCTAGATTAAGCTTTCAAATATAAGCGAAAGTTAAGAGATAAAGTGTTTTCCTTGTTCTTCATATCTTATTTATGTAGTTTAAGGAAAGGAAGCCTTAGGGATGGATGGCTTAAATCTAAGGGATAAAGGAGAAAGGATTAAGATGGAATTCATTTTGGGCGTGTTGTGGATAGGAAAGTGAAATGGGAAAGGTAGGAAAGTGGTAGGAAAGAATATTTGATTAGGAAGGGAAAGAAGTTTGCTTAGGAGGAAAGGAAGAGAGGTGGATTAGGAAGATGGGTTGACTTTAGTCAAAATTAGAAAGTGTGTAGGGGAAGGGCATCTTTTTCAAGTGGAGAAGACTCTAATGGAATTGGAAGGAAATAAGATGGAAAAAGAAAGAAATAAATTAATGGGAAGATAAGGAATAAGTGGGAATGAAAAGGGATGGGAAGTAAAGGGAAAGAAATGGAAAGTATGTAAAGGGCATCTAGGGATTTCAAAATTTAAAAGTCCTAAAGGGGGAGTATTACTCCATTCGAGTGTATTTGATTTGATTTTAGAATCCCTAGGATGGGATGAACAGGGGATCAAGATGGGTGATTAAGATTTTCCTTTCCTTAAGGTTTTGGGTTGACTTTTCAACATAGGAAAGGGGGTTAGGGTTTTGATCTTTTCAATACTTCATTCTTATCCCTTAGATGATTCTTACTATTACTTGAATGGATGGGATCCCTTGTAGATCTTCCTTAAGCTTCATTTTCTCTTTGCCACTGTATTGGATTGCCCTAGGACAAGGGGCCTTGAATCCTTAGAGATATCTTCATGTATTTCATTTGGGACCAAGTATGCTTCACTACCTTGCATGGATAAGACATGCAATCATTGGTTGAGAGAAAATAAGTAAAAAGTCTTCGTGCAGGTCCCAGTCTTCTTTTATTTCTGAGTAGCTTTCATCATATGTGATCTTGTTACATATGAATTGCACTTCTCTCATAAAATTCTTGATGTGGTGAAATGTATGCAATTATGCATTAATTAAGAATTAGCCACCTTTTCACCCTCGTTTGAGTAGGAGTTGTGGATGAGGTTTCTAACCATTCTAACTTTAATTGTAACACGCAATGATTATTTTGAACTCCTAGACTTCATTTTTGGTATGCATGACCCATGATGTAGCTTGGAAAGTGAAAGTGCTCTTTGAGGGTTAAGATTGGTAATTTTATGTATTTTTTATTTATACCCTAAACGTGCTAAATAGTAGAAGTAACACTATTTAGTGATATTTAAGTAATTTTTTAGGCTAAAACATGCTAAATATGTATGTATGTATGTATGTATGTATGTATGTATGTATGTATGTATGTATGTATGTATGTATGTATGTATGTATGTATGTATGTATGTATGTATGTATGTATGTATGTATGTATGTATGTATGTAATATTTCTATATATATATATATATATCAAATACCATCTGACTAAGGTTTTGCTAGTCTTTGAGTAAAACTACAAAAAAGAATATAGAAATCTTAAAAACAAATCCTAACCACTTTCGCAAGTGCTATTGTCTGCAATTAGCATATGTAGAAAGCCTTTAAATCCCTATGTTACCCCTGGTGGATTAGTTGAGGTCTCATAAGGGTTTTCAAAAATGATACCCATAAACATTTTAATAACATTTATGAAAGTCCTACATATATCTTAAAGGATCTTCTTGTATTCAGCTTATGTTAACTCCTAAATTTAGCATGCTAATTATAGAAATGATCAACAGTTCAAAATCCTACCCTTATGTTAAAGATATCCTTATTATCAATTAATCCTTCGAATGTGAGTGTGTGAATATAGCCAATATATATATATATATATATATATAATTAGTCTCTAAGCAAATTATAACCTAAATTACTATCCAAATGTATGTTTTGATTTAAATCTCATAAGATATACATAATACCTGGAAAGAAACACTCAAAAGGTGTAATTCTCTCTTCAATATATGACTATGAAATATATGTAAATATTCATTCATAATGAATAAATAAATCACAATTACAAAAAATAGGGTAATTTTTTTCATTTATTTCCATACCTATCTTACATTTCTTAACACTCCCTACTAATAATGATCAACAAAGTAATCCAAATAGATGTTGCAACAACCCCAATTTCTAAATTCTTTTCCACATAAATTTTTCAATTTTATTTTGAATGAAATGCGAATTAAGAATTTTGCATTTTGAGTTTCACATAATTGACCTTTTTAAAGATACTCATTTGATCCTTAAAACGTTAATATTTCAAATGTACACATTGAGACTATTCCAATGACAATAATTTTGCGAGACATAGAGTTCAAACGAAGAAGTTATGATGTTTTGAATATAGAGGGTATTTTAGTAAAAAAACATGGGAAAAAAAGATGAAAAGAAATGCCTAAAACCAGGTGTGCCATTTTGATATTGGCACTCCTCTCTTCTAAATCAAAATGCGACAAATCTCTCTCCACTCCCTTGTGCTCTCATCTTCTCCCCTCTCTCTGACCAGTCACCATCGATCCTGTCTAGCCCAACATAGCAGTTTGAGCCAAGCTCACTAACAATGTAGAACCCATCTCCCTTCTCCCCTCAACTTGATTAGGCTAGAACGCTTAGTGCCCAACCCATTACCATTTTCCACTATATTATCTCTCCTTGATCAGATAATAGGACATCGGCAACAGACGCCAAGCAACCCTCTTGCTCCCCCCTTTCTCCTTTCTTCTTCCAAAGACTTCATGCATGTAGCTCGCCAGCAATAGTCAGCCAATGTCTACTGAGGTGCAATGCTATGTGGCCAAGTCCAACCATTGCCAACACACAATCCTGATCCTCCTTCCTTTCTCTCATTCACCTTCCCTTCTGTGAAGCTAATTAGAGAAACCCAAAACCCAATTCATTTTCTCCCTTTTTCCTTACTATTTTCCCCCATAGGTGGAGTCAACTATGCTTAGTGTTCTCCCTCCACTTAGCTGCCTCTCTCCCTCGAACTGTGTTGTTCTCCTCCTTCCCATCATAGGCAACAAAACTTCTATGCAATGCATGCAGAGGGGAAAATTACTCTAATTGGTGATCCAAGCCCTTCATCACATTCCTCTCAATGTCATAGACAAAACCCCTCAAGAGATTCGATGATCGAGGTTGATTCAATGTAGATCTGGATTCAACAATATTATAAAACCATAATCGTGTAGATCCATGACCATCCAACAATGATCTAATGCTCTTAATGATCTATTAGACATGGATTAATGTGATTGTAGATAAGATCATTAATCATCTTCTCCAATTTACTATGTATTTCAATTTGAGTATAATGTGCATTTGAAATTATAAAATCCCTAGAAATTTCATGCAATGTTGAGCATGATTAGGATCTTGTAGGTGAGATCTAAATCCTTAAATTGTCTAATCAATTAATTTAGACTTGTGACCTTAGATTTAATGGTTAATTTCCCACTTACAAATCTTGACGGTAGTGAACCGTCAAATTTCTATTAGATACACATACATTGAATGTGTTAATCACCATTATCATGCTATAAAACTCAATCCAACTATTTGGATCAATTGGAAGCCCAAAATTTAAACACTTATGACTATCAAGAGTGTGTGGACCCTAGATTTGACTGCCCAAGATTGGATCTAGTCGTGGATCGAGTTTATGGCCACTAATCCATGAAGGTAACTTGCAATCTCATGCATGAGAAACTTCAGGTGCTTATGAGGATATGTGAATAGCTAATCAATGATCAATGGTGTGGATTTGGTAATCTAGTAACCATTGATCATTCAATTAATAATCAATAGTTAATGAAACATGACTAGTGCTATGGATGAGCGTAATCACATTGTCATATATTGATCCATGCCAGAGACTGACCTAGGGTAAATTCTAGAGCTTAGAAAATTGAAAGAAAACCTAGATCGTGCATCTAAATGTGTAATTATGTTGTTACAGATGTGTGATTAAGGCTTAGTATGTTTGCAAACCTGATAGTTATTCACATCAGTGAATCTAAAGTGCTTGAGCAGAGTTAGGTGGAATAAGTTTGCTATCTTGGAAAAACTAAATCATTGGTATGTTTTGATAAGAATAAATTAATGCAAGTGATGATTTACATGTACTATCTTAAATTTTAAATGGAATGAAAGCATGTGAAATTTAGTTATCATCTTGTGATTCATTTTACTTTATCAAATTAGAAATTGAATGATTGAACTTACACTTGAAATTACTATTATTGTCTAGTTATAGTGCCCGAATAAAAGAGAATGAACTACCCTTGTTAGACTATAACTTATATGCATATGCTTATATCTAGAGGAACCTCTAAAATTTAAAGTTAGTATGTAAACATAGGTGACTATTCAACAAAACTACCGATTTAGGCATCGAGACTACACCATACATTAAAAACTTATAGTTAACAACGATGAATGTGTATACTAGAACATGGAGACTTTAATGCTAGTTGCTTTAAGTTTAAATCAAGAACATAGTAAGCAATCTTTCAAGAGGTAAAACATTTGTAAATGTCAAAGAAGTATGGGACTATCTTGGAGTACAAATTCCCAAAAATAATATAGGAATTTCATGCCTAGGATCATGCCCCATTTGAGTGGTGTTTGGCCATGAGAAATATGCAAACAATGGTGATATGACCTAGCTAACTATGCAATACAAATCCTATGGAAAAGTGACCTAAAGGTAACTTCGTGAGGAGAACAAGTAAATGGTGTTACACCCTTAGGCTAAAAGCATTACATGCTAAAGAAAATGAGTGAAGCAATATTACACCTAAGGGAATATAAACCCAAATAGAAGGCATGTTACACTTGGCCTATAGTGGACTAAAAGCATTAACCAATCTACCTAAAACTCTCAAAACTAATCAATAGGTGCTCTGAGTACACACTTGATCACATTGATAAGAGTGACTTATTGTGGCAACCCGGGTTTTTATAACACATTTTATAATACATTTTGTAAAGATAGGGCCCTTAGAGTAAAAGAATTTCGCAAACCAAAGCAGCGAAAATTCTTTTCTTTAGAATTTTTTTTGTAAAACCTAAGTCACCACCTTATACATAACATAAGTAGAATTTTGTATAGGATAAAATTCCATTGAAGGAATATACTTTTATTAAACTTCAAGATCCATCCAGTGGTTCATAGTACACAGCCCATTGTATCCTTACAATACTTGTCCAAATATACAATCCAAATTACAAAGTTCAAAGTTTAATACATGCTCTCAATACAATGTTTCATGAGATATACCCTGATTACTTATTCTTCAATTGTTCTTCAAGTCTTGAGCTCCTAAGTCTCCTTCTCTGTATCTGAGATATTGTAAACATTTGAACATTTACAATATCTCAACAAGCTATGCTTGGTAGGGGATAAGAATGTAAGTTATTGACAGTATAATCTCAATATTCAAATATCCCATAATTCGTTCTATCATAAACACATTCATAGATAACTATTAGTTATAAGGACATCTCATTTCCTTGTCATTTGTGTTTACCTTTATACATACATATTGTATAAGGACAAATCCGTTAAAATTGTAAAAATAATCAAGAATCATTTCTATACAAAGTTGATCAACTCCTTTTATTATAGGAGATTTGTATCTCAGCTAGTTACTATACAGGGAATTTCCCTTCTTGGGAAAAATATTGGTAATATACAATTACCTGACATTTCATCATGCCATCCCTTAAGGCATTTCACTATGCCAACCTCATATGCATCATAATGCAAAATAATCAAGGACTACTATGCTTGCAGTCTGATCCGTACAGCATGCTCAGATAACTGTTCAATAATCCACTTAAACCATTCTCAGTGGAAATTACAATATCCATATCCATATGGGTCAGTGGTGGCCTTCCCATAAATGCCCCACCTGACTTTTAGCCTTTCTTAGGCTTGGTATTCAATATCATCAAGTTTTAAAGAGTGGGTGGCCAAACCCTCTTAACTCTCCTAGCATAGCATCCCCAGGCCTATGCCTGTTTAAAACAAAACCACAAGGCTCCAAGCTTGTATGTAAAATAATACTTATACATATCAGACTATCTGTCTATTTATCTAGGGCTGGAATATTTTCTACTTTCCTATTCACTTAGGGTTGTTCTCAATTCTCAACTTGACCATTTAATACTTATTTTCCTCATCATTTGGTTGGATCATATTTCAATCTGAGGTATTTAGCTTAATATATTGGTATCATACATGTCAATACTTCAAAACATAAGATCATGTATTAGACATGTATCTTTATGTAAAGGCATTCTTAATAATCCACCTACCTCAATAAGGTATTCTTATTCCTTGAAATCTGCCATAGTGTCGATCAACATATTTCTGTCAAATCATATGTAGAATGTCATTTTTCTAATCAAGGATACATACTACATGGTCTTTTGATCATCCTTATGTAGGATGATCTGAATCTTTCTTCCTTGAATATCATATATCCATGGGTTTAATATCATCTATACAAATACTATCTATATCATACATAACAATCTAATTTACATTGATGTTTCTTTTTCCTTATTGTTTTTTATCATACAAGATCTCATCTTGTTTGATCATCCTTATCTTACTTACTATTTTTATTAGGGTTAGATAATTTGCTATCTTTTTATGCTCTTATTATTATTCAACCAATTAGTGTCTTACTTGGTTGAAGATAATTTATTTCTTTCTATTACTAGACAACTCCTTATTTCAAGATGACTAGTACTTACCAGTTAAAGTCTGCTCAAAAAGTGGTTAATACAACCCTCATGTAAGGAGGCGTTTAGACCTCTCTTACATCAATGGGAGGTGAGGGAAAAGCACTTGGCTCTTGTATACCCCCTATAACTACAATGTTCAGAGTCCACTAGAGTGGTACTAGCTCAACCTTTGACAAGGTTCCTATGAGCTCTTTACCTTAAGTCCCTTCTCTAATTGATTTTAATTAATTTCCATGGATATGCACAATGTCATCCATGGATGTTCATTATTTTCCTACTTTTGGCCAAGGAAATGATAAATCATTCCTTATATTGTCCTACTAACTATAGCCCTTATTAAGTCAAAATCATTCATTCATCTTAGTTGTCCATGAATCTCTATATTTCATTAGTTTACATTTTTGGTGATTTATGCTCCTTATATCTTAACAACTACTTAACAATTGAATAAAATTTGACAATAAGTAAATCATCAACTTGAAAGCATAAATCAAATATAAGTTTAACAACTATATACTAACATTCTTCCTATGAATATAACTTAAGCTAGTGAAATAAAACTAATATGGTCCTCAGTTATGAAACACATCTTCTATCATAATGAAATCATGTTTAAATCCTAATTTACACTAACATGATCCTAAGATAATCAAATCTACTAACAAATTACTTATTTAGGGCATATCATACTAAAATTTAAAGATTACACTATCATGCTTTCTAACTTAGAACATAAATCACATTTACACTTTTATATCCAATAAAAGACAATTAAAACTTAGAACATAAATCACATTTACACTTCTATATCCAATAAAAGATAATTAAACTAATTATATTAAGATTATTATAAACCTTTAAATATGATCCAACCATTAGATCTTAGGTGTTTTCCTTTAGATCAAGGGTTTTAATTACCTTTAGGGCTTTTAATCCATTAAGATCCAAAAATTATATCCACTTGTTTTTGTCACATTTCATTCATGATCTAATTGGATTCTATCATAATATCATCCATTTAATCCATCCCAAGGATCTAATCATACTTGATCCTGTTGATCAAGTGGGTCCCTTTGTATTTTTAAGGTTTTTCTACCATAAAGGGTAGATCCCCTAATTTATCCCAGATCTGTCCAAACTAACCATAGATATTACTTTATTACATTATTATATTAGCATTAAAATAAATTTCCAAGATCTGATCATCTCAGATCTTGAAGATCTTAGAAATTGGACACTTATTTCCAAAATACAAAATAATTCATAAATAATTTTTAGACATATTATGACTTCATTAGAAACTAGACATTACAAGATTTCCATAGTTTCTTTCCAATCTCAATTTGGAGTTCATATGACTCCACAATCTTAAATTGAAGTTTACAGCCGTTCCTAGGGTCCAAATTTGATCTGGGCCCAGCAGAACTAATCTCTCTCAATTGAGGGTCCAAACCTTGTTAGATTTTCTTGAAAATTGTACCCTATGGTTTTTGGACCCTTCTAGATCGATTGAAAAGCTCAGAATTTCCATCTGAGCTCTCTATCACTATAAATTGAAGGCTCTGTATTTACTTTATTTTTACCATTTTTCTTTCAAATTAAATTATAGAAAAATAAAAATTATATTAAACCATAATAAATATGTATGTGAAGTAGTTGCACATACCTGATTGTAGAAAAACAATATAATTGATGCCCAATTTGAGAGAATTACCAGTTGATGATAATATAGTCCGATTGTCCACCTTTTTGTGATTTGTTGTTGTTGGAACCGTTGGATCTTGAAATTGATTTGGGGTTTTTGTATATACTATAGTATAGGATGTTATGAATGGTGAAATTGATGAGATTATTCCTAGAACGAAGTGCCTAATTGAATTTAGGTCTCTTGTTCCAATTAGAAAGAGGAGAGAGAAATAAGGAAAAGAGAGTTTGGGGAGGGATGAAGGGGAATTTGGGGCTAAAATTCCAGGGAAGTTTTGAAATTTTCGTAGTTAAGGTTGTGAAAATTTTTGGAAATTTTTGGGACATATTTATAGCCAAATTTGAATTTTTTATCATTTCTTTTGATAAGATATTTTATTACTTTAGAATTTTTAATTACTAATGCATTCTCCATTCCCATCCCAATCTCCACTACCAGCAATAATGCACTGAGCAATTATTGGTGCTTCTAGAACGTTGGCCCACTTTGTGGGCCCCACTTTTATGTAAAAAGACCTTTTTGCCCTTTTAACTCCAAAATTGGAGAATAATAGGCAATATTTGTCCGAACTCAGAATTGAGCGTACTTAGTGGCATTGGAATTTTATTTCTAAGTACTTGATGAGTATTGAGTTCTTATTTCTTGGATATGGAATATGGGTAAAATTACCATTTTACCCCTAAATGGAAAAATTAAGGAATTTTCATTTTAACTCAGAATTGAACGTACTTAATGTTGTTTCGATTAGTTTTCCAAGTACATCCATAATTTCTATGTTTTAATTCATAATGTAATCTCTATAAAAAGAAATTTTTCAATAACCTAATATTCTAGCCCAGAATTTCTAAAAATTCAAACTTTATTAATTTTTCTTAATAATTTACAAAAATTCGGGGTCATTACACTTATAACGAGTTTCTAGAAATGGTTATGAACAAGATGCAATAAGACATACATGCAAGCCCACTAGTGAATGCTTTAAGATATATCTCTTGATTGTTGAATATTAGTAGTTGCTTACATAAAGCTAAATTATTTCAACCATGTTTATATGAGGATAAATGAATGTGTATATAAATGTGTTATGTGATGGCTAGAATCATGCTATTTAACATTGCTTCTCGTAGAAAAACTTTGGACACGTCATATTTGAATTATCCTACCCCTAGACTTAAATTAGACATTGTCTGCAATGTTATATGGACAAATGAAAAACGAAGTAAAAAGAGAAGGGTTAGATAGATATTACATGTGCTCTAGTGATGGTGCAGTGATTTGTTGATGTGGACAAAGATGCAAAATATATAATGATGGTGCAAAATGCAACTATATGACACCTAACATAATCTAATCTCTCAACCTAAACCTAAACTAACTATGAAGAAGTTCCTAGAATAACTCACTCCATTTCAGAATTTCACCACAGTCAACGTACTTTCTCCACAAAGAAATGTATTGTGGTGACAACAATATAGCATGATAGGCCACTACAAAAATGAATTTCTTTAGACCAACTCAAAAGGACTTGGTCCTTGATTTGTCAAATTGGGTATGTGGGATTTCAACATCAAAAAGAAAAAAGTGTTCCCCAACTTTTACATCTTCCTAAAGGTTAGGGTCATGCTCACTCTGCATTTCCTCAAAGGATTCTACACTTTCATTTCAATGCAAAGTAGTAGGACTTAAACCCTCTTAATTATCTCTATACACCCTAGAGCATATTGATTTTTGGCCACAACATCAAGTTGCTCACTTTCCTGTTCTATATCAAACTCTGGGGTAACAGGCAAGGGATTAGATGAACTTAAACTACCACAGTGTACCCTATCAAGATAGGTGGGGGATTCAAGCCGGGTATGTTTTGTGTAAGAAAAGGCTCAAATGGAAAGTCAAGAAATGTAATGGGTTCAACTCAGGCATTCCAATTTGAAGTGTCCATTAATGGCCTAGTATCCAGTAAACCATTCACTTCATCAATGGAGTCTGTGTCAAAATCATCAAAACCAAAATGAGTTAAACAAGCTAGAGGATCAATGTTGGAGGATGATGGGTATGGTAAACTTTGTATCATATTTACTTCTTGAAAATCTTCATATTATGGTTGTCCTATATTGAAGACATTAAGTTTGATATCTGCATTTCCAAAGGATAATAGCATGATACCATTCCTACAATTAATATTGCATTTGATGTGGCCATGAACGGCCTTCGCAAAATGACTAGAATTTGGCTACCATGGTCTTCTATAGGTTGTGTATCTAAGACTAAAATGTCTACTAGAAATAAAAACTTGTCAACCAAAACTAGTACATCCTCTATTACACCATGTGAAACTTTAACTAACCTATCAACCAATTGTAGTGTCATGATAGACTTTGTCATCTCTCCTAAACATAATTCCTTCTATATAGAATACAATAATAGGTTAACACTAGACCTCAAGTCAAGTAATTCCCTATCCATGGTGTGTTACCCAATCACACATAATATAGTGGGACATCCTAGATCTCTATATTTTTATGGGGTTTGTGTTGCAGGATTGAGATGTTTTCTCTTATGGGTGCAGAGATTCTTTAGAAACTTGGCATAAGAAGGTACATATTTGATGGCACTAAGCAATAGGATATTTATATTGACTTGTTTAAACACATCCATTAGCATATAAAAATTATTCCCCTTCTTAGCCATTCTTAGACGCTAAGGAAATGGAGCGTTTGGAATATAATGCAATTCAAGAATAGGGTGAGGATAAGTAGGAGGTGGTTGTTTCTTCTCTTTTCCCTTCCAATTCTTTATAGAGCTTATATTATCCTCAACATTTTTAGTTTCCTTAGTCAAACCTTCCTAATTATCTATTGTCATTCCACTCCTAAGGATAGTTATGGATTAGGTACATGAAATATATTCTCACTAGAAGTTGTGCCAATCTCATTCTAGCCCTTAATTGGATGTAGGTTGACTAGGACATTGTCCTTGTTGCCCATTAGAAAATGTAGCAGCTAATGGACCCATTTGATACTCCAACTGTACAATAGATTACAAGTTGGTCTAGATTGCTTGTTTAATATTATTGTGGTTATCTTCTCTATTTTGTATAAATAAACTTAGTGTCTCTTCTAAAGATTATTTCTTTTGTTGGAGGAAATGACTATTGTGGTATTGGCTGCTATGGAATTGGGCTATAAGGAAAGGTTGATTATGAGGGATCCCAAATAGTCCTCCCTAGTTATTCTAAGACTACAAGAAATTGGGAGGTCTAGCCCATTCATAAGAATAAGGATTGTTATTTCTAGGATTACTAAATGCATTTAATGCATTCACTTTCTCCTCAAAGATTTAAATGAATGTGGAGTTAGAGGGGCATAGTGGATTCTCTAGCCAATAGAACTTCTTCTAATTTAGTATGAAGATTATCAATCTTATCCATCTTATCTATCAATATGTATATTTTGTTATAGAGGTCAGGAGCGGTCTCTATCTCATATATACCACTTTTGTATGGAGGCAATGAAAATCTTTCTACTCAAGTAAAATGATCCCATTACTAAGCATGCTCAAACAAAGTTTTAAAGAAGGTACATGTCTCCACATCACTCTTCATCCAAAGTGCCCCACCATTAGTGCCATCAATTGTACATCGATTTTGTGGGGTTAGACCTTCGTAGAAATATTGTATTTGTTGCCATTTCCCAAAACCATAGTGTTGACACTTGAGCAATAGGTCTTTCCACCTTTCACAACATTCATAAAAATGCTCAACCTTTTTATTTTGAAAATTTATGATTTCTCTAATGAGGATGATGGTTTTGTGGAGAAGAAAAAAATTGTTTAGGAATTTCTTTGCTAATTACTCCCAAGTACGAATGAACCCTAATTATAATAAGTTTATCCAAGCCTTCACTTTATCTTTGAAAGAGAAGGACAATAGCTGCAATCCAATAGAGTCATTAGAAAAGTTTGGTATTTGAATGTAGCATAGATGTTAAGGAATTCCATGACATGGAGATAAGGATCCTCTTCACCTAGACCATAAAAGGTTGGCAAAAGTTGGATGACACCCAATTTTTACACAAAATACTATGCATTAGTTGTACATAACTATATACATGATGGGTAGTTAAATTGTACTAGCATTAAATAGTCTCATAAGGGTTTAGCCTTTGCTGCTTCATTGGCCATGTTTATGGCAAGGGTTTCTAAATCTGCTTGATTTGGATTCTTTTGACCTTGTGTTAGTTGACTCAATTTTTTATACAATGAAAGATATTCATTATATACAACAAATAAGTACTTCTTTTTCTACCTAGTCTAGCAGAGACCTAAACTAAATAATGGAACCTATATGTTTATGATGCAAACAAACAAAGGAAACAATAAATCCTAACCCTATAGTAAACAAGCTAAAAGGTTGATTTTTTTTTATTGTCTTTGGGGGAGTGACTTTTAGGTTACTTCTAACCTTGGTAGCTCCTCCTCTCTTTCAAATGAAATCCTCAACCATACTTTAAAAGTAGAAGCATCCTTGACTACTATTACAAGATGTTCTTCCTTTTCCTTTATCCCTTAATGCAAATGAAAGAAAAACAAATGGAAGATAGAATATGTAAAGGATTATGAAAAGGTGGAGTGTGTGATTCTAAGGGTGATTGAGGGTGTATGTAATGCAATGAAAGAATAGAAAATAAAGGATGAACGAGCGATGAACTTGTTCATGTGGGAGCTTTGGTAAAGGTGATCTCTCTCCCTCTATTTCTCCTAGATTAAGCTTTTAAGTTCAAGGAAAGGTAAGAGATAAAATGTTTTCCTTCTCCTTCATATCTTATTTATAGAGTTTGAGGATAGGAAGCCCTAGGGATGGATGGCTTAGACATAAGGCATAAAGGAGAAAGGGTTAAGATGGAATGCATTTTGAAAATGTTTTGGACAAGAAAGTGAAATGGGGAAGGAAGTAAATTGGTAGGAAAGAATATTTTATTAGGAAAGGAAAGAAGTTTTCTTAGGAGGCAAGGAAGAGATGTGGATTAGGAAGTTGGGTTGACTTTAGTAAAAATTAGAAAGTGTTTAGGTGGAGGGGCATATTTTTCAAATGGAGGATAGTGGAATGGAATTGGAAGGAAATAAGATGGAAAAAGAAAGAAATAACTTAATGGTAAGATAAGGAATAAGTGGGAATTGAAAGAGATGGGAAGGAAGGGAAAAGAAATGGAAAGTAGGTAGAGGGAATCAAGGGATTTCAAAATTAAAAAGTCCTAAAGGGGGAGTGTTTCTCCATTTGAGTGCATGTGGTTTGTTTCTAGAAACTCTAAGATGAGTTGAACATGGGATCAAGATGGGTGATTAAGATCCTCCTTTCCATAGCATTTTGGGTTGACTTTTCAACATAGGAAATGTGGTTAGGGTTTTGATCTTTTCAATACTTCATTCCTAGCCTTTAGATGATGCATACCCTTACTGGAATGGATGGGATACCATGTAGGTCTTCCTTAGCTTCATTTTGTCTTTACCATTGGATTGGATTGTCCTAGGATTAGGGGCCTTGAATCATTATAGATATCTTCATGTATTTCATTTGGGATGGAGTGTGATTCACTACCTTACATGGATAAGATATACAATCATTGGTTGATCTTTGTCTTTTGGTTGAGTAGGAGAGAGAAAATAAGTAAAAAGTCTTCATGTGGATCCCAGTCTTCTTTTATTTCTGAGTAGCTTTCATTGTATATAATCTCATTACATATGAATTGCACTTCTCTTGTAAAATTCTTAAGGTGGTGAAATGTATGCAATTATGCATTGATTGAGAATTAGCCACCTTTTCACCCTAATTTGAGTAGGAGTTGTTCATGAGGTTTCTAACCATTCTAAATTTGATTGTGACACAATGATTATTTTAAACCTCTAGGACTTCATTTTTAGCATGCATGACCCATGATTTAGCTTCAAAAGTGAAATTGCTCTTTGAGGGGTAATATTGGTAATGTTATGTATTTTTTATTTGTACCCTAGATGTTCAAAATAGTAGAAGTAACCCTAATTAGTGATATTTACATAATTTTTTAGACTAAAACATGCTAAATATAGATGTATGTATGCAATATTTCTATATATATATATATATATCATTAAGTTATATTGTGCTCTAACTTCACATAATTGGCCCCACTTTGGGGCCATTCATCAGATATTTAGGAGCCAAAAATCAAGCGGATTAGAAATTATCTAGTATTGCTTTCGATGATCCGAGACACTCTTGTCCAAATATTAGAATTGTGTGGTTGGGGAAGTTCACCTATTTGGTGCCATGATTAAGCAAGATAACAATTTCTGACTTAATCATGACTTTTAGAGTGGTTTTGCCTGCATTAAGTGTTTCTCCTTCATTGTAATGTCAAGGAAAGACAATGTGTAAAGGGAAAGAGAAAAGAATCATATTGGGGCCCCACCTTTCCTTTTTACAATAATTTTTCAATGTCTAATATATAAACATGTAATTTACATTTATAGTCAACTGGCCAGCATGTTTGTCAAAGGACACGTGGTGAGATATGCTAGTAAGAATACTAATGTAATCTAGCCTAATAAGGGAAAATGTAGAAAATGAAATATGGAGTTAACTGATGACATTATTTTGAACACTTGAAAAGTTGGGATCTATTTTGAATTTCTGGCCAAAGTACATGCCTCTACGAGATTTTTCCTTAATAAAATTTGACTTGTGGGAAAAAGTTTGTACTATTTATTTTATACTTTTTCTAATGAAAATGTATGGAATGTGTTTTCTTGAACATACATAGGTGAAAAGATGAACTATGCTACTATAGAAAAGGTTGAGAGCATGTTATTATTTGCAAAGCTACCCAAGAATTTCTAGGGTGAAGATATAAACACCATCTATTATTTAATTAATAGGTCTTATTTTGTTTCATTTGGGGGGAGATGTGCCAGAGAGAGTGTGGATTGGAAAGGATATCTATTATTCACACTTGAAGGTATTTGGTTGGAAAGCATCCATACATGCTCCCAAGAATCTTTGCACCAAGCTTGATTACAAATCAATTCACTGTCTTTTTCTAGGCCATGGTGATGATGAGTTTGGATACAGGTTATGGGACCCAAAGAAACAAAAATTGCATCAAAGTTGAGATGTGATTTTTCAAAAATATCAAAATATACGTAATTTTGACAAAGAAGAACAACCAAAAGTTGCTGTGGATGTGCTGTTAGAACCTATAACATCTATCCCTCAACACAAGAGGTTAAAGAAGAAGAGGAATAGACTAAAGGAAATGGTTGAAATGAATGCACATGAGTAGTTTTAAGATCTTGGTGACCATGCACAAGGTGAAATTGAGGAGGAACCCCTTCAAGAAGAACCATCTGCAACCAGAAGGTCTAAAAGGATGCATATACCTTCAACGAGGAATCCTTCATCTAATTATGCCACCTTCATAGAAAATGGTAAACCTTAAAGCTATCAAGAAGTAATAGTAAGTCCAAGAGGAGTTGTAAATGAAACTCTATTGGTAGAAATAAAAAGATTATGCCAAAAGAATCATGTTTTTTATTTCATTGAGCAACCAAAGGGAGAAAAGTATTATTAAATAAATAAGTTTTTAATTTGAAAGTTAATGATGGTGATAATAAGAAGATTTTTAGGTATAAGTCAACACTAGTTGCCAAGGTTTTGGGCAAAAGAAAGGGATTGACTTAGATGCGATATTCTCAATAGTGGTAAAGATGACATCCATTTGTACCATCATTAGTCTAACAACTAGTATATATTAAAAGATAGAACAAATGAATGTGAAAACAGCCTTCCTTCATGGTAATTTGGAGGATGAGATCTACATGGAACAACTTGAAGGGTTTGGAGTAAAGGGTAAGGGACACATGATATATAGGTTGAGGAAGAGTCTCTATGGGCTGTAACATACACCTAGAGGCATTTTTCAAGTGCCCACAAGTTTATAAAGGGTTTCACATTACCGTGAGTTAGAATTTATTATTTTATTTGAAGTAGTAATTAAGGTAATTTATAGAATTCATGTCTTGGATTTAAGTTTCATTAGTCTTCTAATGGGGAAGGAAATCAAAGTTACATTGATCTTATCTACTGATTTTATTCAAGTATCTAAGAAGATTCATGTGAACCGAAGCAGATTATGAGGGGAATGACCACCTAAGGTAGAAAGGGCTTAAGTCTCAATGACTTGAATGAATCTACTAACCAAATATCTAAGTTTGACATTTCCAAGAACTAAAGTAGTAAAAAGTGCAAGAAAATGAAACAACCTTGTTCTTCCAAGTTTAAAAGCCTATTTAGTTTGAAATTGCCCTTCACAAATCTCAAGAGCCTATTATTGACATTTAAAGGATAAAGAAGAAACTCCTAAAGTAGGTCATTCATCAAATAAAGGAAATTTACACGCTCACATCAATCATAGACATTAATAACAAGGAAAAACATGCCATGCATAATCATTATTCTATGATATAGAATAGAACATAATGAATGAATTTATATGATAGAAATACAATCTAAGATAGGAACTACAAACATGTAAAGCTTATTAATGTGGGAACTAGAAACGTGTAATGCATACTAATGTAAGAACTGGAAACATGTAATTCATACAAATTTAGGAGCTAGAAACATGTAACACATAGATCTTAGAAGTTGGCTAGATGACTATTGTACTAAATACATAGAAGTTTAGAGGGATAATAAAACATTAGTCATCAAAAACATTATATAAAGAATTGACAACATACTTTTGGAGACTAAAAACAAGAATCATCAAACTAAGGAACAAATTCAAAGCTACAATGTAGAATCCATGAAATTAAAGACTAGAAATATAATAAGAATTCAAATGAAACTAGGATTAGGGGTTCAAAACATGAAAAGCATGCATAAAGATAAATCAATCATGATATGAATTAAACATTATGTGAGGCTATGAACATGAAAGTAATGCATTTAGTTTAATCTAGGTAGGATTGTACAATAGGATACTTAAGAAAAGAATAGAGAAGGGGTTTGTTTAGTACTCAAAAGAGGTCAGTTCCCATCAAGATTGATAGAAATGAGTTCCTTCTTCCTTGGACAAAGAAAATAGAATAAATTTGTGAAATACCAAATTCTTTTCTTAATGAGGGGAGTGGTCAAATACATCATGCTAGACTCCTCCTTTTTAGAAGTTCTTCATTTAAGAGTACTTCCTCTCAAGGATAGATCAAGGGAATGGATCTTTCTTTTCTATTATACTCATTGACAATTGTTACGTTCAAGTAAGTAGGAAAGTTGTAGAAAACTCTATAGGATTTATTTAGGCAGTTCAAGAATCCTCATCCTTGAGTCTCAACTTTCATGACGCAAACCTACAATACAAAATCATAGAAACTCATATTTCTCCTATTGGGATACTAAGAGTTTTTATCTTTGAATTTTAATTTCATGAGAAGGCGATTGAGGAAAAGAGAAAAATAAGATTGGTAATTTGAATAATATAGTTTATAAAAATAGGATTGGAGAAAAGAAACCTTTACTTCTATGGTTAAGAGATCTTATTTCTTTAAATGAGAAATTAGAGATTCCACAAAACCTTTCCCTTTAAATGAAAGAAGAAACTCTCATGCCCAATCTACAGGACATACTGGAGGATTCATTAGAGACTTCCTCTAGAAATTCTACTAGAGGAGAATCCTAATCAAAATCCTCAATTTTGCTCTCTAAATGCAAGATAATGATTGTAAAATAAAATAAAATAAAAGAATAAGAAAAAGATATTTTCTTTACTAGGTTGAGAATTGGATTCTCTAGGTTGAAAATTTTATTAACTATAGACAGATTTAGTTCTCATGTCCAATGTAGTGTGAAAGTTATGATGCTTCTTTTGAGTACAATTGTAAAAATTCAACTAGAATTTTCCCAAAATAAAGATCCTCTTTTTCCAATCTACAAATGAAAACCTTAATGATAAATAGATAGGAGAGAATGAATGATGCAAGGCAAAAGGAAAATGAATATGTAGAAGTTATCTTTCCTTAAATCAATAATTTTATGCATTTTGGTGGTATTCACCTGTTAAATGATGTAAGAATCCTCTATTTACAAAGATCAAATGTGTAATATGTGTTTATGAATGATCAAGGTCAAGTGTGGAAACATGATTTTTTAGTGTTTTTCTTACAAGGTTCACAATTGTGATGTTTGGGGGCTAGAACTTCACAATGGTGAACTCCCCTTGCATGGTTGCTATGCATTAGCAATCAACCTCACAATTGGTTAATGGCATTTTAAGCTCATGATTGTGTAATCCAATTGCCAAACTTTCTAGAAACATTCATGAGAAAGCAATTGGTGTTTCAAATTTAACAAAGAATGAAGGGCTTAGAGTTCTTTTGAGCAAACTTCACAATTGTGAGGTTTAGTGGGCATAAGCTCCACAATCATTATTTGTGGGTCTTGTCTTCAAAACCTTAGAAAATGGTTTGTTTGATGCAAAATTTGAAGAATTTTAGGCTATTTTAAATATTTTTGAAGTGTACTTCTGTATGACTGTGTTGCATGCTTCCCTGATGTGTTAATTGTAGTGTAGGCCCTCAAAAATCAATATGTGGTACAATATTTGGTGTCTATAGCATGAAGATGTATTATAAGAAGTTTAATTCTTTTCTGTTGTGTCAAGGTTACACTAGAACATATAAAGAACATTGTATTTGTGTTAGAAGATTTCTAGATAACTCATTATTATTCTCTTATTGTACATTGATGATATTCTCATTGTTGGTAAAGATGTAACTTATTATGCAAGTCTTTTGAAATGAAAGACATGTGAGTAGCAAGACAAATACTGAGAATGACAATCAAGCACAATAGGAAGAACAAGAAATTGAACTACCACAAGAAGAGTATATTTAGAGGTACTAAACATGTACAACATAAAAAAATGACAAGCATTTAAGTAGTTCACTTGTTGATCTCTTGAAGCTAAGTGCTCATATGTATCCATGAAGTGAGAAAGACAAGGCACAGATGAGGAGAGTTTCTTATGCATTAAATTTTGGAAGCTTAATGTATTTCATGGTATGTACAAGCCCAAGTATTAGGCATTCAAGTAAAAACCCTTGTAATCTAAGTAAGGAGCACTAAGAAGCTATCAAGTGACCTTGAGGTACCTGAAAAACACTTCCAAAGTGTGTTTAACCTTCGAAAGTTCAATGCCTATTCTAGAAAGCTTTGTAGATTCTAATGTGGCATGGGATTTAGATCAAAGAAATCCATATCTAAGTATGTATTTAATTTTGCAAGGGAAGTCATTTCAAGGTAATCAAAATTGCTAAAATGTCTTGCTTTGTCTACAATAGAAGTTGAATACATTGCTACCACTTGAGCTTGTAAGGAGATGCTATGGTTGAAGCGATTTCTAATGGACTTGGGTTTCATGCAAAAGGAATATGCTGTTAGGTATGATTGTCTAAGTACTATTAACCTAAGCAAGAATGCTACATATCACTTTAGGATTAAAATATTGATGTGAGGTTTCATTAGATTTGAAATGTGCTTGAGAATAGGCACTTGAAATTGATTGTCAAATCAACAAGATCTATTATAATGATGAATATTGATAAATTGATCAATGAAATTTGTTGAATTGATTATTAGATTGATGAGATACATGAAAATTGATTATTAGATCTATGGGATCTAATGATTTGATGATTAGATCAATGAGATCCATGAAAATTGATTATCGGATTGACAAGACCCATTGAATTGATTATTGGATCAATGTGCTCCATGAAAATTAAATGCTAGATTAATGGGAACATTGAATTGATGAAAATTGAAGATTGGATTGGTGGGATCCATAGAATTGATAATTAGATCAATGAAATCCATATAAATTGATTATTGGACTAGCAAGGTCCATTGATTGATAATTGGGTCAACAAGATCCATTGAAATTGATTTCCTTTGAAGAAAAAATGCATGTCTTAATATTGGTGAGAAGAAAATTGGAGAACAAGAAGAATAAAAAGTGCATGTCTTTGAAGAAATCTATGGGGACTTTTGAGTTTTCTATCTTGTAATGGTGAGACCTTTCTTTTTACCATTGTTTATCTTCCAATTGGTATTTAGCAAAGAAACTTTGTACTCTATGATTTTCATAGTGGAAGTTTCATCATAACTTTATAACTTTTGTCTTCATGTGTGGTTTGGATGTGCTTGTGAATTATGAATTCTAGGTGTTAGATATTTTACTTATACTATAAAAGTGCACTAATTCTCTTTATTTATTAAGACATTTTGTCACAATACAAAGTAGGTGATATCTGTGATATGTGGTTCAAAGCATTTCTTAATGTGAGAAGGCATAGAAATGGAAATCCCAAAAGACTATGTTGGTTATCTATTCTCATTGTGTTCTTTATATGCATACATCCACATGTTAAAGAGACCGCAAAAGAAAAAAGACAAAAAGGATGCATGGGCAGCCTAGAGGCTCCGTGATCTAAGCCATTCATCTTCTAGGTCACACTTTATGTTATATAGATGGAAATAAAAACCCAAACTAAAATAAAGGAATGAGAAATTGAAAAGGAAAAAGAAAGAGAAAGAGAAAAGATCTTCATAGATTAAAAGACTAACATTATCCAATGGTAGTACCAAATTCTTCTAGTGGAGTGGCAAAAGTAGTCTTTCACTTGGGTGACTAGAGTTCAAGGTGGTGCATGGGAGTGTGTCTAGCTTTCCAAAAAAAAATGGCATCATCTAATGTGGATTGGTATCATGACTCAAAGTTTTTGGGGCAGATATACACATTCCCAATTGACATCTAGCCTTTGAATTGTTTTCCGAGTTTACTTTCCTCTTTTTTAATCACGTCCTCTTGCTAAGATTTCTTTCTCATTTGTATGTAATATTCCAACCTCGGTATGCTGTATCCTACCATGTTTGTTCAAAAACAAGAAACATTATCCCATGGCGAAGATTCCTAGATCATGATATATATATATATATATTACATGTTCCACCATATGAACAGGTTTTAGCATAGAACATTCCATGAATATCACTAATTAGGGGTGATTCTACATTTTGCAGATCTAGGCTACAAATGAGAAAACACATGAATTTAACAATTTTGGTCCTAAAATAACAAGTTTAGAGTCTAAGCAAAGCTATGGGCCTACCTACGAAATTTATTGAAGTCCAACATTTCAAAATGCTAAGAGGGTGCTATTATCATTTTCAATATAATCAAAAATGCTAGAAGCAACACCAAACCTTATTGTCGCAAAAAGATTATATAAATATTAAAACATATAAAGGTAGAACTTTCAAGCATGCATGCATCACCTCTAGGGAGCTTCTAAGTGAAGCTTAAGAATCGCACATATCAAAGAAAGCACGGATGTGAAGCACACATAAATCAAGGCCCACGGAACTTAAATCTTCCACTCTCTCTCATCACTTCAAAATGAGGACCATCTGCCTATATTCCACAATTTTTTCATGCAAAGGTGGTGCATCCCACTTAATTCCATGTGACACACATATATGGATTACTTTGATTGGTGGATAAAAATAAGGAGGTGAGAAAAGAGACAAAGAACGAGAAATCTACAATTAGTTTTCATCTAAAAATTTCAAGAAAGAATGCTTGCGATTAATTCACATACAGGACCATCCAAAAGCAACCAATGAGAAGAAATTTAAGTTAAATTTATCAATGAAAAAAATTCACGCATGAGAGAGAAGACTGAGCCATGATTGGTGAAGAAAATTTCAGTGGGCTGCCCATCATTTTTCTAGGAGACCAAAATGTGTTCTCCTTAGGAAAAAAAATGTGTTTTGCACATAATTTTCATTAGATAGAGATAAAAATGGTGGGATAAATAGAAAATAAATGAAGGGAATCAATTTGGATAAGTAAATCTCTATAAGATCCTAGCTATTCACCTTAGGGATGACGATTCGACGAATAAGAAGAAAAGAAGCATTAAACTACATCCTTTTGATGGGAGACTTCAAGGAGATATCAACCACCCATCCTATGGTTGAAGCATGATCCAATGGCATGGAATGAAGAATGCAAAATTTAAAAACCCTAGCTACGATACTATCCCATCTCACCATTGAAACCATGCATCACACTTGACCTCACCATCCATTCTATGTTACATTCCAATGAATTTCATAAGATGCTACACAATTTTCCCAAGAGGAAACTTCCTATAGGGGATTGGTAAGCAAAAAAGAAAGATAAAGAGGGAGGAGGAGATAAGTAAAGAGGAGGATATGAGAGAGTTTCCATTGGAAAACTTCTTTCTTCCATCAACTCCACACGAAAGCGAAAAGGAGGGGCTCCAAATCAAAAGGCATTCTACATTCAACTCCTAGTTTCCGCATGAAATTGGGAGAGGAGGAGAACCAAGGAAGGAGTTCTCAGCTAAGAAAACCACATTAAGTGATCAAAGATCAAAAGAGAATATCTTAAAAGGAGAGCATCCAAAAGGGAAGAACATCTAAGGAGAAGAGAAGAGATAAGAAATGATTGTTTCATTCTTCCATCATGTTACATTCCTTTGATTATTATTTTTATATTTTATTTATATTTCATATCAACTTAAAATTAAATTTTTTAGTCTTCCAGCACCTCTCTGTCAATCACCAAAATATCCATCTAAAAGTCATTCCCTAACCCTTTCATTCATTAGCCCTTTTCATAATTTATTTTCAATCCATTCTACCTGATATTTTTACCATTCTCTACCATTTTATTTTTCAATTTTTTATAATTATATTTTATCTACAAAATTCATGGCTTAGTATCTCCATCCCATAATCAACCTATTAAATAATTTTCACTAAAAAAAAAATTCCATCTCTAAACCCTTCTTTCATTCAACCCGTTTTGCACCAAATTTCAGTTTCATTATCATGTCTTAATCTTTTTCTATCTTGTTTTTCTTTTATAAATATTTCTCTTCATCTTCTAGATTTTAAATTCATGACCCTGAAATTTGATCCTATCATCTAACATTCCATCCATTCTTCTCTCCAAATTTTTTCTATTTACAAGCCTTTCTGAATCTCTTTCTCTCTCTTGGTATTACATGTATAACACTACTTCTCCTATGGTTTGTGGCATGAGTGGTTAGTGGTTCATGGTTATGTTGAGTGACACAACATGAGCTATATCACAAGCATACAATGGAATAAAAGGTGGTAGTTGCGGATTAATGGGATTCACCAGAAGTTCTCTCGAGTGACACAATTGAAATTCTAAGTGAATGTGTTCTAACTCATGGGTTTAGTTATTTTTACTTTTGTTGTTTCCTTTATGTAATTTCTTTAATAGTTAATAAAAATTCTTTCTTTTTTAGTTGTATGTTCTTTCCTTTATATTGTTATTTACATGCTTCAGTAGCTGTAGATTTACTTTATATTTTTGTTTCATTAGTTACCAGGGACATTAAGATGAAATGTGTGTTAGAATAAATAGTTCTAGGAATTAATCATCTTAGGTTGTAAGAGCAATTAATATTAATATTAGATCATAGCACTCTAAGCTCACATGCTCCATGATTGCTTGAAATAAAGGAATACAAAGTATAGTAAGAAAGAGGGGCTATAAGAGAATCTTTGATAGTCCGTGCCCTAAGAGGTCATGCTATATTTTGAATAAGTATAGTACCAAGCTGTGACCTTATATTAAGATAACCATAAGAAGAGAACATTAAAAGAATTATCTCTTGTGTATTAGAAACATCTTGCTTCTTATTACATGAGTAAAAATAACCTAGATAGCTTAGTTCTTAAAATATTGATTTCTAATGTATTTGAGTTTTTATTCCTAGAGTTAGATTGATTTCACATCATTTATGTACTTTCTTTGATTGTAAGTATTTTTAGATAATTAAATTAGGTTAATAAATCATTTGGCTAGGTTAATTTACTTAAACTAGGATTTAATTAAATTTGATTAATCATAAAGTCCTTGTAAATCGACCTGTACTTGCATATTCTATGTTACAATAGGACTGAGTACTTGTTGTAATAATTGAGACACATTAAGTTTTTAGCATCATTATTGGGTTCTAGTAATAGATTTTTAGTTATAACCTAGGTTAGTTACTTTATCACTAGTCATAGATTAGGGCTGCATTCATTATTAATTGCATTTTCGTATTTTCTTTGTTCTTGCAAATTTTTGGATACTCATTTATATTTTTATTTTTGTAGAAATTTATAGCAGGATTTGGAGAAAATTAGGATCTCTTATTTATTTTTTATTTTGAGTGAATTGTAGAGAGGACATATTGTAAATTTTAATTATATTATAATTTATTTAAATTTAAAGGGGTTGTAATAATATAGGTCAAGGGTGGGCCATCCTAACTCGGAAGAGGAGGTGCATGTACATGGACCCACCCTTGTATCAAAAGACTTTTTTCTAAGACCCTGGTGTAAGCTATCTTAACTTCTTTCCATTTCCTAACATTAGGTTGCATATTAGTTAGTTGCATTAATTATTTGATAGTATAATTCATATAGTGTGCATCCATTATATTACTTGTTGCATTATACTTAGGACCTTACATTAGTCAGCACCTATTTAACAAGGATAGCATAAGCTCCATTATAACCCAAGGATATAGGCTTGTAAGTTTATACTATCTAGTATGTTGAGGCCCTCTTTTTATAACCCAAGGATATATGTAGTTGCATTAGTTTACCTCTTTTTATTGCATAATTAGGGCACCTTTAATTGCTTTAAGCTAAATATGTTACTCGAACTACATGGGAATGCTTTAATGAATTAGTAATAGCACTCACCCCTATAAGATCAACAGTAGATTTGATCACCATCCCTTCACCCACCTAGGTTAAACATCACCTTACATGCAACCCTAGCCTCAATAGTTAAATTAAAATCAATCTAGAAGAGACCTTAACAACTTACAAACTCATAGGACCCTTTACAAGGAGGCTACCTATTGCCACTGTAGTGGCCCCTACTTGATCAGCTATGTTGGTATTCAAATGACTAGCACTACCAACACATTAGATGACTTAAATCATCTTGCTGATTGAAGATGGTGTGAAGTGGTTGATCAAGGTAGGTTCTAACTGGTAAGTAATAGGGCAAGTTTGAAAGAGAGGAGGAGCTATCTAGGTTAGACAATACCTAAAAGCTACTCCCCCAAAGAAAATAAAAAGAAATCAACCTTTCAGCTTGTTTATCACAGGATTAGGATTTATTGTGTGTCTTTGTTTGTTTGCATCATTTATCATATACATTGCATTATCTAGTTTAGGCCTCCCCTAGACTAGGCAAAAAAATAAAAATAAAAAAGTACTCTTTCATTGTATACAATGACTTCTTTTCGCTATAAATAGAGTTGAATCAACTCAGGCAAGGTCAAAGGATTCAAACAGATTTGGAAACCCTTTCCATAGGTATGGCTAATGAAGTAGCGGAAGTTAAACCTTCACAAGACTAGTCATTACTAGTTTACTTTAGCTTCCCTTTGAGTAAAACCAAGTGTCATATAGCTTCTACCAACCTTTATAGTTTGGATAGAGAGGATCCTTACCACCATATTAGTGAGTTCCTTAACATTTGAACTACATTTAGACACTGCAACTTTCTGATGATTCCCATTAGATTGAATTTATTTCCCTTCTCTTTAAAGGATAAAGAAAAGGCATAGCTAAACTCCTTAGAAGTAGGGTCCATCACAACTTGGGAGTAATTATCTAGGAAATTCCAAAAAAAATTCTTTCCAATCTACAAAACCAATTCCCTCTATAGTGAAATTTTAAATTTTCAATAGAAAGAGGGCGACCATTTCTATGAATGTTGAGAGAGGTGGAAGGACCTATTGCTCAAGTGTCCACACTAAGGATTCGAGAAGTGGTAACATATACATTATTTCTACAAAGGTTTTAGGCTAAAGCATAACATTAATATCATTAATTTAGGTTAATTCTAAATTTTGCCTGCCTAGGGTACAAATGAGAAAAATGCACCAATTTCAATACTTTGACCTTGAAAGAACAAGTTTAAAGTTAGCGCAAATCTATGATCTTGTCTACCAAATTCATAAATTTTGAAAAACCTATTAAGAGGGTGTCATTATCATTTTCAGCACAATTAGAAGCCCTAAAAGTATCGTCAAACCTTATCATCACAAAAGAAGTTGCAAATATCAAAACATAGGGTGGCAAAACTACTATGCATGCATGCATTCCACCCCCTTTGGGGAGCTTCTAACTAAAGCTTAAGATCCACACACATTAAAGCAAGCACGCATGTAAAGCACACCCAAATTGGGGGCCACAATAGAATTAAATTTTCCACTTTCTCTCTCATCACTTGATAATGGGGACCACCTATAGCATTCCATATTTTTTCATGTAAAGGCTGTGCCTCCCACTTAATTCCATGTAAAGTAATGTATGAATTAATATGATTGGTAGAGAAAAAAATAAGGAGATAAGGAGAGAGACAAAAATGAGAAATCTACTATCAGTTTTCATCTGAAAATTTTAAGAAAAGAATGCTTGAGATTAATTCACATCCAAGACCATCCTAAAGCAATCAATGAGAAGTCATCTACGTTAGGATTGAAAAATTAAAAGAAGCTACACATGAGATAAAAGACTAAGCCGTGATTGGTGAAAAAAAATTTGGTGGGCTACCCACCATTTTTCAAGGAAACCAAAATGTGTTCTCCTTGGGAAAAAATTGTGTTGTGCACATAATTTTCATTAGATGGAGATAAAACTAGTAGGATAAATAGAAAATAAAGGAAGGAAATCAGTTTGGATAAGGAAATCTCTATGAGATCCTAGCTATTCAACTTAGGGCCTGACGATCCAACAAATAAGAAGAAAAGAAGCATTAAACGGTATCCTTTTGATGGGAGACTATAAGGAGATATCAACCACCGATACTAGCGTAGAAGCATCATCCAATGTCAAGAAATGAAGAATGAAAAAACATGAAAACCCTAGCTACGATACCATCCCATCTCACCATTGAAGCCATGTATCAAACTTGAACTCACCATCCATTCTAGGTCACATTCCACTGTATTTCACAAGATGCCACACAATTTTTCTAAAAGGAAACTTCCTAAAGTAGATTGGTAAGAAGGTAAGAAAGATAGGGAGGTGGGAGGATATAAGGAAATAGGAGGCTATGAGAGAGTTTCCATTGGAAACTTCTATCTCCCATCAACTCCACATGAAAGAAAAAAGAAGGGGCTGCAAGGCAAAAAACATTCTCCATTCAACTCCTAGCTTCCACGTGAAAGTGAGAGAGGAGAAGAACTAAAGAAGGAGTTCTCAGCCTAAGAAAACCACCCACAGTTATCAAAAACCATGGGAAAACATCCTAAGGGGAGGAACATCCAAGGAGAAGAGAAGAGGTAAGAAAGGCTTGTTTCATTTTTCCGTCATGCACCATTCCTTTGATTATTTTTTTCTATTTTCATTACATCTCAAATATATTTAAAATTTATAGTTTTATCCTTCCACCTCATCATCCATTAATCTCCAAAAGATCTATCTAAAACTCATTCCTTAACCCTTTCATTCATTCATCTTTTTCATACTTTATTTTTAGTTCATTCTATCCAATTTTTTAGCCTTTCTCCACCATTTTATTTTTTTATTTTTGTACCCATTATTTAACTTTGATATTTATAAATTAATTTCTCCAAAATATAGTTGGCCTCTCCTCAAAATTTCATAATAAAACTCCTTCTTTAGCCCCTTCTTCTATTCACCCCTTTTACTCCAAATTTCATTATTATTATTATCATGCTTTAATAATTTTTTATCTTGTTTTATTTTTATAAATTTTTCTCTTCATCTTCTAGATCTAAAATCCATGCCTCTGCACTTCCATCCTATCATATATTTTCCATTCATTCTTCTCTCCAATATCTTTTCATTTGTAAGCCTTTCTGAATCTCTTTTTCTCTCTTAGTATTACACGCATAAAACATTGTTTTAGGGTGTAATCACTTCTCCTATGGTTTGTGGCATGATTGTTTGTTGGTCCATGGCTATGTTGAGTAGCACAACATGAGCTATATCAATGGACAATGGGAAAATAAGTCGTAGTGTGCAAATTGATGGGATATACTAGAAATTCTCTTCAGTGATATGTTGGGAATTCTAGGTGAATGCATTCTAACTCATAAGTTTAGTTATTTTTACTTTTGTTGTTTCATTTATATAATCTTTAATGTTATCCTTTCATAGTAAATAAAAGTTATTTCTCTTTCAATTATGTGTTCTTTCCTTTATGTTATTATTTACTTGCTTTAGTAGTAGTAGATTTACTTTATGTATTTGTTTCATTATTTACCTAGGACATTAAGATGAAATATATGTTAGGACAAATTGTTTTGGGAATGAGTCATCTCAGGTTATGAAAGCAATTAATATTAATATTAGATCATAACACTTTCACCTCACATGCGTCGTGATTGCGAGAATCTTAGATGGTTAGCTTTACTTTGAATAAGTATAATACCAAGTTGGGAGTTAATATTAAGAAAATTACAAAAGAGTGTGTTAAAAAAAATTATCTCTCATGTGTTAAAAATATTGTGCTTCTAGTTATATGAGTAAAAATAGCAGAGATAGCTTAGCTCTTAAAAGTATATATTTCTAATATATTTGAGTTTTGGTTCCTAAAGTTAAATTGATTTCATATCTTTTAGGTGCTTTATGTGATTTTTTAAGTACTTTTAGATAATTAAATTAAGTTAATAAATCATTTGGCAAGGTTAAAGTACTTAAAGTAGGATTTAATTAAATCACGTTAATTATAGAGTCCCTATGGATCACCCCAGACTTGTGGATTCTATGTTATAATGAAGCCATGTGTTTGCAGTAATAATTAAGACACATTATATCGCCAAGCCTTGTATATGTTCTAGCATGGGTATGTGTCCTATACTCATGAGTCATGATTGATCTAGAATCTTAAATACTAGAAGAATGCCTAATAGGCATCCTAGTGAGGTGTGTCTCATATTGCTACTCTAAAATTGCTTTAACTGACTCAATATAGGGCTTATATTTACTATTTTTTATTTTTCTATGGAATGGCTTCATGTGCCAATCAATGAGATTTTAGAAGGTCAAAATAATCAAAAACTCATTTAAATCATGACTATTGATTTTTTCAACTAGAAAAGCTAGTAGTTCAAAGTATCAATGACCATAAATTTTCACAAGTAGTAGGCTTAACAAGATAAATGGATCAGATCATCTAAACGTGGGGCCTAGTTTGTGACCCAATGGGCATGAATTTTTCTATCTCTTTTAGATTTTTAATCATGGCCATTGAATTTTTTAACTCGAAAAACTATTTTTCTAGTAGGTAGAGAGGCATTAATTTTCACAAGTAGCCTAAATAAAATAGTAAAAACAAGATGGATAGATCAGATTAGCCAAAAGTGAAGGCTAACTAGGTAGCATTCTTTTAAGTTTCTAAGTCATGACTATTAGCAGAGCTACATGTTGTAAATTTCATAAGCTAGTGCATAACCAGGTTTATTCATTTCTAAATTGGAGAAAATCTAACAAAAATGATGACCTAAACAAGCCAACAATATCAAAACAAGGTGTGATTCTTGAACTTCTCAAAAAACAAGATTATATTTGTCCCAACTCTTTCACAGCACCCCAAAACACAAATAGGATAGAGCCCAAATCAAAGAGAAAGGTGTAACACCCATATGTATGAGTCAATAAGTAAACCCATTTCTTTATATCATATACTATTTTTTCTCAAAAAAGCCCTATGGTTTCTTCGTCTATTTTACAAATTAAACGTATTTTCAAGCTCTGAAACGTATATCTTCTATTTAGGACATTTCTATTCTGGTTTGAAGAAACTTTCAATTTTGTTAGCCATTCTTTCAGTTCCAGGGTCTGATAGCTTTCTCCATTTAGAATGTAGTTTGAATTATGAAAGTTTTTATCCATGAAAAATTAATTTAGTACCTTGGTAGATTTGAAGAGAAAACAAAAGAAAAAGCAAACCCAAACCCCTTTTTGGTAAAGAAGAAACCCAGAACATGGGTAAAAATAAAGATGATTTTGGTTCAACTGTTTTGGAATTAGCTAGTTTTGTTGAGGGGGAAGCCAAAGTTTCATCTAATGTAAGGATCTCGCTGTGTGGATGGATTTGGAGAGACAGTTGGTTTGAGGTGATCAGTAAGACGGGTTTGTGGAATATTGATAGGATCTGTATTCTATGGAGTAAAAGTAAGATTATGAGATTGAGTTTTGTTGTTCTCTAACATACCGAACGACAGCCTGATTATAGCCAGAATTAAGATAATGGACTAATTCACATGTGGATAACAGTTCTTGGCTTTAACTTGTGCGGGGATGATCCTAGGCAAAAAAGGGGGAGAGATTAAAAGAGCTAATTCGCATGGGAAAAGCAATTCTTGAATTCAATTGTGAAAGGACAGTGAAACTTCGACTCCATTATAGGGTTATATTAGTCATCTCGGACCATATCATTGTTGCTAGTGCTTGAGCTAAGATGAGATGAAACAATATCTCCTCATCTCACTTTTAGTGGTTCTATGAGTTAAGATTAAAATCATCTCATTTCAACTCAAATTTAAGTGAATTTTTAGTCACCTTAATCTCATCCAGTCATCTAAGGCTAGATCTCATATCATCTCATCTCATGCCAGCTCATTACATCTCAAGAACCACTAACACCATTCCTGTAAATCACATTGTTTAGATGATCTTTCTGAGCTGTTTTGTGTAACGTTAGTTTTACTGTCCCTTTTAGAACTAGAAATAGCGGCCAAAAACCTAACAATGGTATGACTATGACATTCAAAGTATATGATGTTTTAGACAGGGATTATCTATGACAGGATCGTTAAGATATTTAGTTCACAAAATCAAGAGAGCAGGCCTCTGGGATCAAAATAACACAAAACACCAAATAAAAGCGCTGCATTAGTTCTAAAGGAGCGTGGGAATATCGTATCCCTGTTTTCTTTGTTATGCGTTTCCACTATATTAATCTTTGAATTTAGAATGGTTATGCAAAACTTGTCAACTATTTTTTCAGATGCTTTTATCTAATCCGCTTGGTTTCTGAATTTCTAGACATAAAAAGTCAGGTCAATTAGATGAGGGGGCAGGATATCCCTTTCATGCAAAATTGAGTGAGGCCGACGTATTAGGATTCCTTTAAAACCAAAAAGATCCCACCTTTGCAGGAAGGGACTCACCTTGGATGATCCTCCCCGGACAGCTGATTGCCCTGATATAGGTGTCTAATAGTTTAAAAAGCATTCTGATTAGATGACTTTAGCATTTAACAATTTCACTATAGGCCCCTGTGGTCGGCCCTTTTCCAGGACCCGCATAGGCGGAAGCCTCCGCCAGGGCTGACCCCCTACATTTCATTACAGTAAATGGACAGTTAGAAACTCACTGAAAAAAAAATGCTCCAGTTTGCAATGAGCCTTCACAGTTTGGGTGCTGTCCGTATGCGGCTCTCTGAATTCCATTTGTCCGTAAGTTGCCCCTGCACTTCAATTTCTGTTAGTCCGTAAGCCTGGGGACAAAAATCTCTCTCTTGAACTGTTAATGGAGGGCAATACCCCTCCCTCTTAACGAGTTTTCCTTGTCTCGGAGGGATTCCAACGTTCACAGAGGATTCCAATCAATCTTAAATGGATTATATGAGGAAGACTGCGTGGAAGAATTCGGTCATATTACAGAAAAAACAACTTACTTTTGGATCAACGAACACAAAGGCAATTGGGTCTACTGGCGGTGTGTTGGTGAGTTCTTGGACGGCCTATGTTTCTCGGGGAATGTGGAACTCCTAAAAGAAAGGAAATCAAGCGCATGAATCCAAAGTACACAGAGTTCAAAATTTCCTCGTATCAAAGCTCATTTCTCAAATCACAGCTCAGACAGGGTACAAGGCTTTTCACACGAGGACAGCTCCTCAGTTGATCTTGTATCTAGGCTGCTCCAATATTCTTCAAACCTGCGTGACACATGAAAGAACAGAGGAATGGTTACTGTTGAGGCCTTCTTAAATGGATTTCCAAGCGGATTTGTGCATCACATGACAGAGTTACTCAGGGAGATACATATCATATTCTCCATAGAGTAATGTGTTGGTCCAGCCCCATTTTCAGGCGGCCACCGACTTCAATCATGGCGGTGCCGCAATCAGCTGCCGCTGATTTCAACTGTGGTGGGCGCCACAGTAGTTGCCGACTTCAACAGTGGCGGGCGCCGCTGTCTGCCACCACCACCGACCACTGACTTTGTGTGAAATGTGTTGAAAAACAGGTCCTAAAATTCCCTATAAATAGGGATACGAAGAGGGCAAGGAGAACAGACCATTTCTCTGTAAATCCCGTGTCTTCTTCTCTGTAAATCCTTACATTTTATAGTGAAATCATTCCTCCTCCCGTGGACGTAAACTTATTGGCCGAACCACGTTAAAATCGGTGTTTGTGTGTGCGTGATCTTGGGCGGGGACTGAAAATCCCCAACACAATGGCATGGAGTGATGCGGTTCCTGCCTTTCTATTTTGCTATATTGCTATAAAACTGTGCTGTATAGTCCAGCTACCGTCCTAGCTCGTCTATATATGTTCAATTTTCTTATGTCTGGAGGGTGGCTTTTCGTTAATCTGTTTTAGCCTGGACTAAGATGCTTGCTAGTGTAGAGATAGAGATGGAGGACCCGGAAATGAAATCCTTTTGCCTTTAGTTGCTATTTTCAAAAAGAGAAAGAAGCAATCTTAGCTGAGGTGAGCAAATTCAGCCATTAGTAATCCACTGTGCTCAAAAATTCATAACTTTAAGAACTACAAACAATTTTGTAGGTGCCCAGATGATAAAAAATTATTAAACACTACCAAAATTCTTAAAACATCTGTAAATGTTTTTCTAAATGAGTTTTTACACTACAAATAGAGATCTGGACAATAGAAGAACAAAATTTCTACTATGCAGCTGATGAGCAAACTTCATATCTTCCATGGTACTGCGCAGATCCATGGAACTGAACTAAAAAAAAGCAATGAAAAGTACATGGAAAATCTGAGATTGGCCGTGGTCCTTCAAGAACTTGAAGAAGAAAAATCTCCAGCAAGATGAAGATGAAGCACGCTGAGCTTAGTAGCTTGGAATTTGTCTCCCCTTGAAGACCGCCTTTCTCCGAGAAGACGAGTTGAAATGAATGAATTGCCCCTATTTATGAGTACAATTCTGTCCAAAAGTTTCCGGACAAATAGAATTTGAAGTCGAAGGGTTCATGAACAAATGGAATTCAGAAGAGCAGTATGTTGGATGGATCTGCATGTGATACATACATGGGTGAGAAATAAATTATATATATGTGTGTGTGTGTGTGTGAATGGGGAATAGTAATTACGGCAAATTGCAGCTACGAGCAGCAGCTGCAATCTGATTGGCCAACATATTAAAATAATTGAAAAATCAAACCTGCTCAAAAGCACAAAACAGAAAGCATCAGGGATAACGGAGTTACAGAAAATTTCAAATTCCCGCAATTATTTTCGTTCGTTTTTACCCTGCTTCCTCTTCTCTTTGTAACTCAATGCAAACTCAGAAAAACTTACAAACCCTGCTTTCTCCTCTCTGGTAAGTTATAGCGAACCCTGCTTGCTCCTCTACTCTCTATTCTCTGTAGCTCACCGCAAACCCACAAACCCTGCTTCCTCTCCTCTCTATAACTGGTACTCAACATCTGCTTCATTTCCTATGTACAAGTCTCCGCAAACCCTTCTTCCTCTCTTCTCCGTAACTCTCTAAACCTGCTTCCTCTCTTCTCTGTAACTCTCTGTCTCGTCCATCCAACAGAAGCACTTCCAACGAAGGAGTAAATTTCCGGCGGAAGATTGGAACCGTAAGGAAAATGAAAATACCAAATCCTTTTTTTATTTTTATATATTGATTTTTTGGAAATCAATCCGTTCGATTAGCAGGCTATATGATGCTGGATTGGGGATGATAATCTTTGTCCCCATCGCCATTTTTTCTTGGTTCCCCTTCGTATCAACCTTCCAGGCATGACTTCTATTCAATCAAGCGTTCAATAGAGGATTGGAGATCTCTCTCATCCTCGCAGGAGATAATCCCAACACAGGATTATGCGTGTTCCCAGCCTGTGACTACCCTGTCTGATGCCCATTTGAATGATAAGCCTTCTGTACATTGGGCTGATGTGTAAATAAACATCATAAATCAAAGGGGGCTTGATGTTCTGCCCCTCATTTTAGCTGTCCATCATATTAATCGTTATTGTCTCTTAAATTGTTTACCTTTTCTTTGCCTTGAACCAGTACAAACAGTTGAAGAATGCACGCATAAAAGCTGGCGGATTATCTTCCACCTGATAGCACCCAATTGGTTGGGCAGCGGATTTCTCTCAGGCGTTGATTTCATGTAGTTACCAGCCAGCTAAGGAATCAACGTTTAGAAAATTTACATCCATATCGAGGTTCTTCAGTCCTACAATGGAAACAAAAGTATATATATTTTACAAGGAGAATGCCCTCCAGCTTCTGAACATTATTGTTCTTTTTGTATCCAACAAATTTAAGAGAACACAACGAATAGGAACCCATCTTTCTACAAGCATCATCCCCCTATTAAATTTCAAAATTTACCGTTCAGTATCTTGGTTGACTGTTAGGATCGCAAGGGAAGCCAGATCTAGCCATAATTATCATTTAGGTCCCTGGATGGGAAGCCTATTGTTGGCTGGAATATTATTAGGTACCCTGTTTGGTCTGTGCGTCTGCTTATAAAGGTGGAAATTCAAGTAGATCAGTCATTCCTGAACCGCAATCGCTTCTGGGACGAGTGCTGGATTGCTTTTGTTCTTTCCTTTGGGATATAGTCATGCTCCTTAAAGTTGCAAAATATTGTCGCCTCATGACACTGGTTTCTTGGATGTATTTGCTGGGATTCCTGTTATAGTAACGCTACAATAAGTTTCAAAATGTTGCGACTTCAGACGTGAGTTCTACGCATCAGAGAATTCATTGTCAATGACTGGTAGGATGAGAACGAAAAGCAAAGCAACGGAAACACCTACTCGGAGAAACCCAGTGTATCGTGCTTTTATTCATACGCACGTGAAACCTCATCTTGCGTTACTGCAAAGCAGTGAAACAAGACCGCCGAGGTTCTGTAGCCAGCATGTCTCCTTCACAAACTGCTCTTTTTTAACTTTGTTTTTCTTTTTAAAGTGTCACTGATTTCTTGATTACAGGTTATTTGAACTGGTATTAGTTTAACTGTCAACAAAGCATACAAAGATCCTGGCAGGAGTTACTGAAAAAACTTGTGCAGCCAATCTACCTGGTCTGCTTATAATTGCTGTAATGGATAACAAGTGGCGGGCTCGTGAACTGTCAGGTTTATTCTTTGCGGTACCTGAGACGAGTTCATTCAGCCATTACCGTACGACTAAAATGGCATCCAGATATCATTGAGCTGCTCCTCGCACCAAAGCCTTGTACATTTCTCACCTAGGTGACCAGAGTTGAAGGCTATGCACGGGCGTGTCCAACATTCCGAAAAAAGGGAAAACCATCGAGCTGCTCCTCTCCATCGCCATAATTGCTGAAAGGCTAGTCTCTAACTGAATCTTTTCCAAAATGGAAATTACAAGTCTCAAATAGGCGTTCCAAGTCAAATGAGTCTGAAATTACAGCACGAGTGTCTTCTGTCTATGAGCATGAGTGAAGCATATCATGTCTACTTGTTGTCTTAAACCATGTTTCTGTCTCTATACCCATAAATCACTTGAATTATTGGACATGAAACCCCTCAGAGAATAAAAAAAATTGTGGAAGCATAACCTAACAACGAAAATTTATTCATAAATCAATTGGTAGTACAAACTTGTTTGTAAATTGAAAGTAACAAAGTAAGCCTGTCTACACCAGGCTTAGCATTTGAAGTACAACTATACAATAGTACAACTATAGAATAGTTTTCCACATGAAGTACATTTCTCTATGGGTGCTTTTGAATGGTTCTGGAAATTGAGTGCACCAACACATTGTGCGAATAGTGCTGGAAATCTTGTAGGGCATTAGTGAAGCAAACAATGCCCCTATTAGTAACATCCCACATCGTCACCATAGCTTTAGTGAAAGAGCTTGCAGGCCATTGGGAGTGTAGTAGCACAATGATTAAGATTTTGACTCTTCCTCCCTTTTATGTGTTGAGACCTGCATCAGCACAAGACTAAATAAGCAGTAACAAAAACAAAATGGCAAAAGCATACAAGGACACGCTTACAAAAGCATTTTTCTTTTCCATGTGAGTGACCACCTCCCAACATGTGAGTGATAAATTCCTCTAGCATGGATTTCAAATCAGCAATTTTCTTTTCCATCGCTGGGATATGCTCTTGCAATTTAGCAATAGAGGGGACGCCACCAAGTGGATTTTCCGTTACTTGTTGATGCAATGAGTTTATTTCTGCTCTCAACAATGCTGCATTTTCTTCAGCCTATTTGAAATTAACATTTAGAATCAACACCCTGTTTGAAGTGGTTTTGGAATCTGAAAACACAAATATAACTTGCATACCGCTTTTGCAATGTACCAAATCAAAACTTAGTCTTCAAAAGGATGGTTGCTTCACATGTACCATTTTAGAGAAATGCCCAAATGCTTCAATTCTGTTGCAAAAGATTCTTTGTGACATGGTACAAGGTCATAGCAGCACCATTTTGGAGAGACTTGTGAATGACATTTGAAAGGAAGCTAGATATATGGAAGAAAAGATAAAGAAAATTTTCTAGATACAACAAACCTTATTATAACATCAGCATTGCAGCTAAGCAGAAAGCTCACTATACTAATCTCTTCGCCCTTTCTCAAGTGACTCAGGTGACTCCGTTGCAGCTAATCAGAAAGCTCACTATACTAATCTCAAGTGTTAAAAACCCAGACGCCAGATCCATAGAACAAACAGCCTGGAATCTAACTGCATGATTTGCTACAAGTTAGT
Organism: Warburgia ugandensis; assembly: GCA_035236585.1. Classification (NCBI taxonomy): domain Eukaryota; kingdom Viridiplantae; phylum Streptophyta; class Magnoliopsida; order Canellales; family Canellaceae; genus Warburgia; species Warburgia ugandensis. Next base: position 57,860,286 of record CP141133.1, read on the forward strand.
TTTCCAGAATTCAGTCCAAACATTGAGAATTGCTCAAACCATATAAACATTGAGAATTTCTGTAAATTTCTTATCACCTAATGTCTTCTGTCAGATCTTAAGGTCTCCGAGAGAATTGCAGCCTATATGGTGCATACACAACAAGACACCATTGCATATATGAGACAGAGTCAAAAAGGAAAGAGATGCATCTTAGCTAGTCATGCAAGATTGAGGTAGCATGCAATTTCCTGCTTGATGGACAAGGAAAAGAATCAAGTACACTTTCTTCCTTGAAATCAGTTTGAAACATCATCGGCTATCCAGTCCAAACCACTCATAACAACTAATCCAGGAAAAAGGATACAGAAAGTTTATTGTTGAACTGAATGGCATAGTCATGAGGAAGAGTTGAATCTGTTGGCAAATATAATATGTGCTTCAGCAATCTGCATAATCCATGAGTAAGAAGATCAAGGCCTTTCATCTTCCTGCTCATCCTGCACCACATGTAGTTAGCTTCCTTAAAGAAAACCATTAAAAAATATATATATCATTTTAGCAACTAGCTCTCAACTTTTGACATTAGGCAACATCTGCTAATATAGAGTCCAAAACTAAGCAAAAAGTTACATGAGGCAATATCTAGTGAATGGCGTGTCAACTGTTAGTTAGTTGCCTTAGGACTGCAATATGTCCACATATTGACCTGTTATTTGTGTTTTTCAGTTATTGTAATTTGTAATTCCTAGTCTTTAGGAGTTTGTTAGTTTGTTATTGTCATGTTGTGTTTCATGGCTGAAAAGTACGACCATGATCTATTTTCAGTTATTTTTCTTAAGCATGTTTTATTTAAGTTTGTTGGTGATGAAAAACAATTCAATTTCCCTCGGCATAATCCTTTGAGTCTCTCTTGTTCTTGTATTCTCTCATTTTCAATTTTCATTGTTGTTCTCTTTCTTCTGTTGCAAGCTATCCCTGTTTTCATTGTGTTCTACTGTCATTTTATTGTAAAACCTAACAATTGGTATCAGAGCTTATTTAGTCTTAAGGGATCCGTGAGGCTACTCGGGTGATATCATGGATGCTGAAGCTAGCTTTTCACTGATTGCTCCACCGGTCTTTGATGGAGAAAATTATCAAACTTGGGCAATTCGAATGGAAATGTACCTGGATGCTTTGGATCTAGGGGAAGCTGTGGAAGAAGATTATGAGGTTCCACCTTTGCCAAATAATCCTACCATGACGTAGATCAAATCACAGAAGGAAAAGAAGACAGAAATCAAAGGTGAAGGCATGTTATGTTTGCTGCCATATCACCAACAATTTTCACACGGATAATGTCTCTCAAGACGGCTAAAGCCATGTGGGACTATTTGAAGGAAGAATATGTTGGAGATGAGAGAATAAGAGGTATGTAGGTTTTAAGCTTAATCAGGGAATTTGAATTGCAAAAATTGAAGGAATCTGAAATAGTTAAAGAGCATTCAGATAGACTTCTAAATATTGCAAACAAGGTGAGGCTACTCGGCTCTACATTTGCAGATTCAATAATTGTTGAAAAAATTCTTATAACAGTGCCTGAAAGGTTCGATGCAATAATCCCGACCTTAGAAAATACTAAGGATCTATCAAAAATTAGATTGGCAAAATTGCTAAATTCTCTGTAAGTTCAAGAGCAAAGGAGACTCATGAGACAGGATGTTACAATAGAAGGAGCTCTTGCAGCAAATCACCAAGCTGATGGTAAAAATAAAAAGCAGAAAAAAAAGAATCAGGCAGCAAATGAAGGGGCAACAGGAAGCAACGCCAAAAGTAAGGGAGGAAGTATGAAGAAAAACTATCCCCCTTGCCAGCACTGTGGAAAAAAAGGCCGTCCACCATTCAAATGCTGGAGGAGACCTGCTGCAAAGTGCAGCAAATGTAATCAGCTTGGACATGAAGCCATGATTGGCAAAAACAAATCCCAGCAATAGGAAGCAGATGCCCAAGTCGTTGATCAAACCAACGAAGACCAGCTTTTTGTTGCAATGCACTTATCAAGTAAGAGCTCAACAGATTCTTGGTTAATTGATAGTGGTTGTACTAACCACATGACTCAGGACAAGAATCTATTCAAGGAGATGAAGCCCACTGGAATTTCGAAAGTTAGGATAGGGCTTTTAAGAGAGAGAGAGAGAGTCGTAGAAGAGCACCAAGAGAGGCTTTGAGCTTCTTCCTCCTCACTATCTAATCTGATCAAATAGTGCAATCCTCCTCTCCTATGAATATAAGCATGATAGCCAAACCATGTAAGTCCCTATCTCTCTTCATGTATGTGCTTATCCTCATAGATCTACGATCATGATCATCAGATCTCCAAATCATGGGAGATCTAATCGCTACACCACATGCTATCCAAACTGTATGGACTCAATGCAAACCGATTAATGGCCTAATTTCAATTATCAACATTACGGTTTTCAAGATGCTAGAATTGTTCAAACCTCATGATTTTCTGTTTGAGAGACGTCAAAAGAACAACTCAGATAATCGAAAGGTGAGGTGCAAGTGGGGCGCTTTGGTTGAGCGTTCATCAAGCTCGTATACCGCCGCAAACAGTTTGGCCTGTACAAATAAGTCGCAGTGCCCATCGTCTGGTCGCTGGAACTTGTCCTCATGTTTAAGGGACAGAATCAAGCACAGAACATGGATTCAAATCATTTTCATAAATGAAATACACCACGTTGGTAGACGTAGGCATCTCACATATAAAAGCCAAATTTGAAACTGGACTGCCCAAACTCATTTCTGCTAGTGATAGGTAGGGTTTACACATTGTTCTTTATTGGAATGGTTGAAGGAGATTTATTAGAAAGAAACAACAAATGGAATACAATCGCTCGCAGCAAGGCTCTAATCAACCATCAATCAGAAGGATGGCCATTCCTGCTAGGTGCCGGTAGACCCAACTATGCCAGAAGAAACCACATTACAAATTGCTGAGATGAACAGGAAGAAGAAAAATACTATATGAGCGAGTGTAACACCCCGGATTTTTAGACATTTTTTTTTATTTTTTATTTTATAAGAACATTTGAGATCCCATGAGAAAAGCTTTATTTAACATTTTACTAAAACCTATCTTAAAACTCAGGGTGTTAATTTTCCTTTCTCAAAATGGCCTACATGTAATTTAAACATAAATAAAACAATCCGCATATAAATCAACGTCAAATAAATCGGCGCCTTTATTTTAAATCAAATAAATGTCCAAAACATAATAATAATATGGTCCAGGGTCTATCCATCATAACATTCCATATAAATGTCCAACATATGTCCAAACATTTAAATCACATCAAATATAAAGTATGCAGTCCATAATAAAATTCAATTAATAATCCTCTCTAATGACTCACATCACTGTCTAAAACTATAGGAAAAACTAGTATTCAGCAGCTCTCAAGGTTTATCAACAGCTTTTCCTTTCCTAGTGTCGCGCTCAAGATCTAAGGCATTGCAAAACAAAGCAATGCCTCAGCAAACTATCGCTTATGTAGGTACATAGACAATTAATGTAATAAATGAAAGAAATAATGAACAGCACTGATGAAAAGTCTAACATTTATGAAAATAGTGATGTCATAATGTCATGTTCAAATAAATGCCAATTTATTCCATATGCTAAAACATGCAATTCACGGAGTTAAAACATGACATGAATCAATAAAATGGTGCATACAACAAGAATAAGGGCACCCTAAGGTAATGGGTCCCACCATCGTACTAATATCACTGATCAGGAGTACTCATAGTCAACTTCTGAATGTCGTCCCACCCAAGCATAACATCCATAACCATGCTCATCATACATGCACACATAATAAGAATATGGGCCATCATGCTGCAGTGGCAACCCTCCATGGGTATAAACCACCGCCGCTCTCCGTTGACACCATAACGGGAGACTTAGCGTCTATCCCCATGGAAAGGCTCAGACTGGTAGTGTGGACTATCTATGTTACCAAACTCCTACCGAATGCCATCTATGGGCAGGTGTCTATCATATCACAAAATCATCACATCATAATCTGGGAAAGTGGGTGGCCGGCCCTATCCCTCCTAGCATGACGCCCATCGGGCGAGAGCACCCGTCATCAAATATAAAACACGGAAATCATATGTATATGCTAAAACTCAAGAGCACTTATAGCTTGCAATCTCCAAGACATGCCCCTCATCCTGGGGTTAGCCTATAAAAGGACCAGCTAATAAGCCTCTATTCTCATTTCCATGTAAATCCATGCATTTTCTATATATATAATAAGAAATAAGTCTCTAATTAAGCATAACTAATTTACATCATGCTTGTAAAAGCATTTGAAATAAGTTTATTCAGTAAAAGATTTCAATTTGGAATAACCATCATGTACTCAATGTCGCATGAAATCCACGGTAAATAATAATTGCAATTTAAAACACAATCACACATGATGCTATATTTAAACATAGTTTAAAAATCAAGGCAAAACATTAGTTGTCGTCGCCTACCTCAGTGTAAGACCACTAGCTTGCTAATAACTCCCTTTAATTGGTATATTCAAGTGTACTTGTACATGTCACATCACTATTTTAATATTTTTCTAAATAAAAAGTGGTCATTTATAAGTTTTTAAGTTAAAACTAGGTCCACGTCGTCAATACGGTCACAACGCATCTTTCGGATCGTGATTTGGACTCCTCTAGCTCCCAAAAATCAATTTTAAGTGAAAATACTTCATAAATTAATATTTATTAATTTATGGGGTGTTTGGCGGGTGCACTGGTTTACACCAGAGCCCTGCTTTACACCGGGTTACACCGGCGCCCAGTGTACACTGGGTTACACCGACGGCCCCGGTTTACACCGGGTTACACCAGCACCCAGTTTACACTGGGTTACACGGGCAGCCCGGTTTACACCGGTTTACACCGACGACGCGGAAACCGGCACCTGAGAAGACGACCGGCTTCCGGTCATCTTCGGTGACCCTACAGGTGTCCAAATCACTTGGTTTTTGAGCCATTTTGTTCCAAATTTTGTCTAGTTTCCATTTCTATCATCCTTTTGTATTGATTTCTCCAAAAACCATGTTTTTTAAATAGTTTTTCCCAAGTTCCTAAAAACATCCCTAAGTACTGGTTTTTGGGTTTTCTGGAGAAATCCACCATTGGATCATTACCAAATTTAAAGGGTTTGCTCTTGGGTCTCTTGTGCACTAGTTGGACGGTACAATTTCCAAACGGACAAGGTTGGTTCCTTGAAATCACGCTCTAACAGTAGCATGCACAAAGTTCCTAAAACTCCAATTTTTTTCCTAATTTTTTAAAATGTTTTCCTAATTATTTTTCTATTTAATAAATATGGGAAAACAGAGTTTTGAGGCTTACCTTGCACCTAGCCGTGGTTGCTCGTGTTGCCGGGGTTCCACTCGCCAGAAAAATCAAAGCTTTGCAGGGCTAGGGTTCTGAGTGAAACTAGGAGAAACGCTTAAAGTGGAGCGTTTTGGCTCATAGGGAAGCATAGATATAGGGTTTAGAGTCCTAGGGGAAGAGAAACTCTTCCCCACACGTCTCTTCAGCGATTTCACCAGACTGGTAGAGATGTGTGGAAGACAGGGGTGCCGTTATCAATTTGGACCCCTGTGTAACACGTCTCTGTCAAAAGACCAAAATGCCCTTACAACTTCGACGGCTCATAACTCCCTCGTTTGAGCTCCGTTTTTCGCATTCTTGGTGGTGTTGGACTCATATCGACGAGCACTTTCTAATTCTTATGTTTTCAAGAAAAATTTCAATCCATAAATTTTTTATTTTAATTTATTTAAAAATTTCCTATTTTATCCTAAAACTTAAGGATATTACAGCGAGAGAATGGATAATCCCCAGCCCATAGAGCGGAGCACCAAGAAAGTACAACAGCTAAAGTTAGGAGCAAAAATCCCGATTAGCCAACTCCTGTGATGTGAATTTGCAATCTTGGATCCAGATATTCAATGAAATGGAAGAGACCTTGAGCGAGACCAGAAGTAACTCCTCCATTGAGCAGAAATATGGACCATTATTGTCACCGAAAATCCTTGTCGTTCAAGTTGATGAACCTTTTTAGCCAGCTGATCCGCCTGCTCGTTAGCCTCTCTTAGGACATGTCTGATATCATTTGATTACGGTCCAGTGTACTCCTAACTTTGTTAATGAGCTCACTGAGTTTCCAGGGTGCATTATCCGGTTGATTGATCCACGCCATAGCCACAGATGAGTCGCTTTCAAGGATTATATTTCGCCCGCTTCAAATGCTCAGGAAGTTGAATCCCAAAAGCCTACACTCGTATGATTGCCTCATTGGAGAAAGCCATGTTGATGAACTCTAAGAAGTGAGGAGACTCTGACCTAATTATTCTGAAAATGCTACCACTTCCAGCTTGGCCCCAAGTGCATTCCTATCGAAATTGATTTTGATGTTATTTGGTGGCAATTTTTTCCCATATTTGGATTTTCTTTGTTTTGTGGTGGATAATGTCGTTAAAGGAATGCCATGATCTAGTGATTTTTTGGCTCGAGTATCCTTTGAGGGCAGAGGAATTGGCTGCCGTGAGAGCAAAACTAATATAACAGGATTTTTTTTTTTTTTTAATTCCATTATATTTTGGCATTTTTACAAAAAGGTGTCCTTTTTTTTTTTTCTGTTTCTTTTTAAATTTGCCATTAAGTTTTGCAGAACTTTGCAAAAATACCATTCTCATAGGTTTCTATCCCACGCCTCTGTTAATTTTTTTCAAATCCCATCTCCTTTTTTCTCTCTGTTAATACGTTCTAACCGACGCTGGCTACACCTCCGCGCAGGAGAAATGAAGACGAAACCGATTAGACTTCACACGCAAGAGAAACTAAGACAATTTGCCCTACTTTCTTCCTTCTCTGCTTTGCTTTCTAACAGACGCTGGCAATACCTCATGCAAGGAGAAATGAAGACGACGGCTACGCTGGCTAGACCACAGACGTTGGCGCTCTGTTCAGAACTCTCTTACTTTGGGTAGCATTTCTTTCATTATGGTTCCAGTTGATGTCTTTTTTTGCTATGCAGCTATAAATGTAGGATAACAGTCATTCCGGACATGTGTATTCCTAACTTTTGTACAAGCAGCTTGATGTCTTTCGCTTTTCCCATTGGCATTAGGGGATCCCGTGAGCTGCAAATTTCAGTTCTGTTAGAAGCATTTGCTTCATCTTCCCTGCTTTGTCTCGGTCTGCTTCTTTGTGAAGTGTTAAAGTCTAACTTTTTGCTAAAAGTCTTAATAGATATCAACCAATATCTTCACAAGATTAAGAACTTGATCTAATTAATGAAGTACCTAGGATTTCAATATTCTATTCTCAAGCTTGGCCATATTATACACATTCATCATGTAAATGATTCCAAACATGCAAGATCACCTTAGCTAGGGTTCAGTCATTCGTACTCATTAGTCTTCACATGACTCGGTTGTCTACAAATGGTTTTGTCTAACTTTTAGTATGATAGTAATATTTATTGTTCACTTTTCTCTTTTCTTTTGGATTTAATTTACGGCTACAAAACTCTTCACGGGAATGGATTTGGGAGACTTATATCAACCAAAATCTTCACAACATAATTTACTTAGTTGTTCGACTATCTTATATGTTTTGGCAAAATATCTAAATATATCTACCATGCTTTCTTTACTTTATTTTGGAAGAAAATATTTATGTGATGGTAGTAGACTATGTCTAGCTAGGTTATTAGTGCTATGTTTTAAAAATTACCATGCTTACTATTTGCACTTTTGCTAGATTTACATAAAATTATGATTAAATAGTTAAAAATCTTTGATCTCCTATTTAGCTTAGCAATAGCATAGTTTTACATGGTTAGAATAATTTGATCTTACATGTATGGTTTCTTTCTTTCAATGTTGGTTGCACTTAGGGGTAGCCAATTAAAAGCTTAAGAGTATATAATGTCACACACGTATAAAGAGGGGGAGTCATGTGTAGATTGATTAGTGACTTGAGCTTTAACCATTAGGAATCTTGGTCATATGAGTCATATTGGGAGGGGATCTTTTATGACAAAGCTGTTTATCTAAGAATAATTGTTTTTTTATACTGCAATAGTGCTTTTTATCACAATGGTATTCCTAAGAAGTGTATATGAATTTCACTTGTCATTAGAAAATGCACTCTACAAGTAATTCTTCTAGCATATGAAGATGTTCTTGTGGATTTGAACTTGTGGCTACAAAATCAAAGTCAGAGACAAATCTTGGTAGGTATTACTACAATAGTCCAGTAAAGAGGTGTGACTACTTTGCTTGGTATGAAGAATATCACTTGGTATCTTCGCTAAGACCTACCATCAAGTAGGATCATTATCATTAGGAGCAAGATCATCATCAGATGTTCAACATCAAGTGTGGGATCCTAAGCTACAGTTGATGAAGGCTAATCTTCAAAATGATAAAGATTCTACTTATTGTCATTATATGTCTATTGATTGTTTCCTTTGCATTTAAATGAATGTTTTTTATATGTTATAATGGATCATGATATGCTTGTGAACATTTCCTATAATGAAATCAATGCATTCACCTTTTGTGTGGGTGCATTTGGGTCTTTAGCTCAAATGTGGTAGAGCGCTTGGGAATTCATCTCAAGAGGATGGTGGTTCAAATCCACCAATATCCATTTACTGATGATCTCAAATCACCTTTGCTGAAGTAACTAAAGTGAGAAAGTCTCCCATGATGAGAATGGAAGTAGAAATTAAAGAGTACAACTAAGACTTTCACAAGTTCTTATGATGAATTCTAGATAAGTTAATCTTCTGGGAGGGGCTTCCATGGGGAGTGTACTAATAGTATGCAATGGTTCCTGGAATCCATCTTCACAAATGGACAACAAATGAACAAAATCTTGCTCTTTCTCTATTTATATTTCATATAAATTCAATATTCAGAATAAAAAGGCCTCTTCTTTAAGTTTTTAAGCAAGACTCTTAGGAAATGCATTTTTCCATTATTACAAAACTTCAAAAATAATAATCAGCTTGCTATTTTATGGAGTCCTATTACTACTTCTACCAGAGTTCAAGATTGAAGGTACTAATCAATTATGTATTATAGCCTGCAAAGGAGCCTTGCATGATCTTCTATTGTGTCCATGTTGGCCACATCTTTGGCATTATTTAGTTCCTCTATTTTTTTGGTTGCTTCCACTAGCTTCATCTACATCTTGAGTTCTATTCTTTTTCAATCGGCCAGGTGATCTTTGAGGCTTAGGGGGCTATGGTTGAGGTAGATTGACAATAGGCTACATTAAAGGTCTGGTAGACAAGCCTTTCCTAACATGTCAATGTGGAAATAAGGACTACAATAGTTGACAATACTCAGTCTAAGATTCCTTATGTAAATATGTTGCATACTAGGAATGTCAAATACATCCAATCAATGACAGGTACATTTAAATTCAATAATATTGACAACATGTCTTGTTATCATCCATAAATTGTGCTTTGTAACTTCTCATTCAAAATAGGAAAATTTCAACAATATTAAGTTCATTCCTTGTGTTATCCGACCTTGTATTTTTTCTTTACATATGGCACTACAGCCCATTTGCTTCTTGCAGTCTTTTACTAAAAGAGGCCATCACTAGCAACTCCCTCACACTTGTAATGCAGGCATTAAAAGATTTTGATAAGTTGTTGGTTAAAATGTCACACTTTGAGTTACTATGAAAATGTGATCTCGACCAATAACTTAAAAGGATTATAGATAGCCACTCATGTACCTCATTCGATGCTTCATTAACTTGTCTCATAGCCTTATAAAATTCTTCTCTTGTGTACACCCGTGCTGCTTGCCAAAATAACTACTAGCTTGAAGTGTATGCCAGAATGAAAAGAACTTTTCATTCTAATGAAATGGAAGATTACATCAATTGAGTACATAATTAAATAAAAGCAAATAACATGACTATACTATGAGTTAGAATCCATTCACCTAAAAACTCCTCTATGTCACTTGAAGAAATTTATGACCGAAGTCGTCAACCCACATGCTACCACCAATACATCCCCATTGTCCGCTTGTGATATAACTCTTGTTGTATAACTCAACAAGTCCATAGATCACAAACAAATCATGTCACAAACCACAGAAGAATTGATTACACCCAAAAAGACTACTTTATATATGTAATACCAAGAGAGAGAGAGAGAGATTCAGAAAATTGCAAATGAAAAAGTCTTGGAGAGAAAAATGGATGGAATGATAGAGTATAGGATGGAAGTATATAAGCATGAATTCCATATGTCGAAGATGGAAAGAAAAACTTAAAAAAAAAGAAAAAAAGACAATAGGCACAATAAGAAACCTAAAATTTGGTGTAAAAGGGGTGAATGAAAAAATATGCTAGAGAAGGATTTTTCTTTATATATAAAATTGTGTGGAGAGGTATACCATGGGGTGAAGAGCTTAAGTCATGAATTTCAGAGTTGAGACTAAATGTAAAATAAATGAAAAAAAAAAATGGATAAAAAAAAAATCATAAAATCTGGAAAAATAGAATGAAAATCAAGTATTAAAAGGATGAATGAATGAAAGGGTTAAGAAATGAGTTTTTGGCGGATATCTTGGTAATTGATAGAGGATGGGATAGAAGGCTAAAACTATGAATTTCAAGTGAATCTAAGACGTAAAAGAAAAAAATAGAACAAAATAATCAAAGGAATGGTGCACAATGGAAGAAAAATAACAAGCCTTTCTTACCTCTTCCTCCCTTTAGGATGTTCTCCCATAGTGTTTGATCACTTTGTCTAGTCCTCAAGGGTTGAGAGATCCTTAGTTCTTCCCTACTTCTCTCTCTTTCACATGGAATCACTATGGGTTGAAGGGAGAATTACACATTAGTCTTTTTCTCCCCTTTTGATTCAAGTGGAGATGAATGGGATGAATAAGTTTCCTAATGAAAAACTCCTTGTATCCTATCTTTCCATATCTAATTCCCCATTTCCTGATCTCATCTCTTTCTAATCCCACTTAGGAAGATTCCTTTGATAAAATCATGATTTCCTTATGGCATTCAATGCATGGATGATCATCCTTAAGTAAAAAAATGTGATCTCTCATCTTGATTGTAGCATGGAATGGTGGTTAAGATTTTCATTTTTCTCTACTGCTTTTCTCCACCTTTAGATCATGCTTTTTTAGGATTAATGGTTGAGATTTCCTTGAAGTCTCTAATAGAATATACATAGTTTATTGGCTCATTTCTTCTCATCTATTGGATTGACATGCCCTAAAGTGAATGACTAGGATTCTGGTAAGATTTTCTTATCCAAACTGATTGCTCTCCTTTATTTTCTCCTCAAACCATTATTTTTATCTCTGAACAATCTCCTTCAAGTTTAAAATGTGTTTCTGTATAACGAGAACACATTTTTCTCCCCTTGATTTTTGATGGGCAGCCCACCAAAATTTTCTCCACCAATCATGATTTAGTCTTCTCTCTCTTGTATGGTTTCTTTTCATTGGTCAATCCTAAATCAAATGGCTTCTCATTAGTTGTTTTATGATGGCCTTACATGTGAATTGATCTTAGGCACTCTTTCTTAAAATTTTCAATTGAGAACTAACCATAGATTTCTCATTTTTTATCTCTCTCCTTACCTCCTTATTTTTCTCCACCAATATTATTAATTCATTCATGTATTTCATATGGAATTGAGTGGGATGCACCACCTTTGCATGAAAAAATCATGTGGTACATGTTGGTCATCCCCATTCTAAAGTGCAAAGAAAGAAAGTGGAAGATTTAGGTCTCTTACAAGCCTGGCTTGAGTGTGTTTCACATATGTGGATCTCAAGCTTCACCTAGAAGCATCTCAAAGGTAGTGGAATGCATTGCATGCATGCGTGGGAGTTCTAACATCCTATGTTTTGATATTTACAACATCTTTTGCATGGACAAGATTTAGCAATGCTTCTAGGGTTTCTAACTATTCTGAAAATGATAATGACACCCTCTTAGCATTCTGAACTTTTAGACTTTATAAATTTAGTTGGTAGGCCCATAACTTTGCTCGAACTCTACACTTGCTCCCTCAAGGTCAAAGTTGTCAAATTTGTGGATTTCTTTCATTTTTACTCTGGACTTGAGAGAAGCATAATTAACCCCAACTAGTGATATTTATAAAAATTTCTGGGATAAAACTTGTGAAATATAGAGGTATACATGTAATATTTCTATATATATCAAATATCTCTATACTTAGATTTTGCTAGTCCTCAAGCAAAACTACTAAAATAGATAATAAGAAATCTAAAAAAATGTTGAAATTCCTAACCACTTTTGTAAGTGCTATCACCTGCATTTAGTATATGTAAAAAACCTTTAAATTCTTAGGTTACCCCTAGTGAATGAGTTGTAATCTTGTAAGGGTTTCTAGAAATGATACCATTAAACATTTTCAAATTTTTTTATGAAAGTCCTTTATTCATATGAGAGAATTTTATTCTATTTGGCTCATATCCAATACTTAACTTTAACAAGTTAATAAAAATGAGCGACAGTTCAAAATCCTACCCTTAAACTTTAGAATATGAGTGTGTGTTATAACTAATATATATAATTATCAGTTTTCACGTCAAATATAGCCTAAGTTACTGTCCAAATGTATGCTTCAACTTCAAATCTCACAAAACATACTTATCACTTAGAAAGAAGTCACTCAGAAGTTGTTACACCACCATTAATATGTGAGTAGAATGTTGTTCATCAAATCCAAAAATCCCATACATTTTATACAAAAGAATGATAACCTAAAAAAAATGATAACGGTGTGTTAAGTGTTTAATTTGGCCAAAAGGCCCATAATTTAGCATTTAATTAGACCATTTAACTCATCAATTTGATGATTTTTAGATAAAATATGAAAATTAGCTCAAATTTCCCATCTAACCATAAACTGTCAAAATTAATGGTTAGATGATCATTTGAACTAATTGGATGCTTGATGTACAGTTTAGATGACTCTAATATAGTATTTGGTCTTGTAGATCAACTAAAGGACTGTTTAATGGCTCAGATCGATATTTAACAATGTAGATTGATCAAAAGAGGCATGGATGGATCAAATTAAATTTTAACAATGCAGATCATCTTGAAGATCCTTAAGGCAAGAGTGGAAGGCTGTGGATCAAAATGGAAATTAGGAGGAAGTTTCCTAGTAGGAAACTAACTCTTAAAGATAAGGAAAGAGGGAATTAGAAGGGGGGAAATCTATACAAAGAGGAGCCTTGGGATTCCAAGGGGAGTTTTTGGGAGTTTTGGGTTGGTTTTTCCTTTTAGTTCTGCTTACTTCTTTTTAGTTTGTTTTCCTTCTCTCTATTATTGCCAAAAAAAAATCGTTTTCCTACTTCTGTCTTTAGATTCTAAGTTTTATTGACAGTAATTTCCTTCAATGCCCCATCTCCCTCTTCTCCATGCTCAACCCGACCTCCCCATCTTGCCTGGCATCCCCTGCTCCTCCCTCCACTTCACTGCCCGACGTCTCAATCAAGATTGAAGCAAGTCATATTTGCTCCACCCATTCATTCCACTGCCACACACCAATCCACTCCATCCACCTGGAGTCGGCTCACCATCGCACACGGGTCTAAGTTCTCTGCCTATCCCTTCTTGATCACCCAATTCTCCCCGTTCTCTCGGTTACGTAGGCAAAGCCGCACGCCCACGTTCTCACACTTCTTTCCCTTCCCTTTCTCACTCTCTATCTTTCTCTCATCTCTAGTCATTGCCCAACACGGCCTCATCTCCTTTGTCCACACCCGTCAACCCCAGCTCGAGTTCCCCATCTCCGCACCACATCGGAGATCCAATGTAATAACCCCAATTTTTGTAATTTATTGAGAAAATAAATAAAGTTTGAGTTTCAGATATTTCGGGCTGAAATATTAGGGTTATTTAGAATATACTTTGTATAAAAGTGTAATCAAATAATAAGACATGTAAAATTGAAATTAAACTTAGCAAACACTTCAAAATGACTATAAGCATGACAAATTCTGAATTCGGATGAAAAATCCTTAAGTTTCTTCATTTCTTGGACAAAAGGGTAAAATAGTAATTTTACCCAAAAATCAAAATATGAGATATCAAAATTTAGAATGTACTGAGAAATATGAATCCAATGCCACTAAGTACACTTGAATTTGAGATCATGGGAATAAAACCCAAAATTTTATACATAAATGGCAAAACGATCTTTTTACACCATGTGGGGCACACAAGGGACCCAAAAATGAATCTTATGAGCAGCCCACGTGAATTCATGGGTCAAAAAACACCATCTGGTCTTGGGAAAGAAAAATGGCACATGGGGAAGAAATAATGGAGCATGGGAGACCTTCATGCCATTTAATAATAAAAAATTAAATATTATAATCATGAAAAAAAGGACCAAAATGCCTATAAATACAACCCCAAAAACCCTCCAAAAATTCTCATAAAATCCCCACAAAATTTTCTTCACTCTCCTTGAAAAATTAGACCTAGATTCCTCCCCAAAAATCTAAAATTTCCAAGAGATATCTCTCTTTGCAATTTCTTTTTCTTATTAGATTGGAACAAGAGACCTAAAATCAATTAGGCACTCTGTTCCAGATCTAATTTCGTCAATTTCACTGTCCAAAAATTCCTACCATATCTTATCTACAAAACCCCTAAAGAAATTTCAAGATCCAATGGTTCAAACAATGGCAATTTGCAAGAAAGGTGGATCTTAGGCCACATCTTCATCAAAGGGTATTTCTTTTAAATTGAACACATAAACAAAGTTTTTTCTCCAATCAGGTAGGTGGGAATACTTTATATAGATGTTTACTACTGGTTTATGTAATTTTTAGTTTACTGTAATTTATTTTGGTAATAAAAAGGTAAAAATAAAGTAAACATCAGAACCCTTAGTTTAGAATTATGGAGTACTCAAATGAAAAATCTGACTGCACCAATCGATCCAGAAGAGTCCAAAACCCCTAGGGTAGAATTTTCACAAAGATATGAGACGTTTTGGGCCCTTAATTGAGAGGGGATTGATCGGACGGTCCAAATGGACTGTCCGATCTCCTGATCGGACGGACAATGTTCCACGCGCGCCCATGGACGCCCCGTGCGGACGCTTCCACATCTCATCGCAGCGGATGCGCCCGATGAACCAAGCACGTTTCACGCACGTCCGTGGACGCCCCGTGCGGGCACTTCTGATATTCATCGCAACGAATGCGCCCGACGAACCGAGCGCGTTCCGCCCGACTAATCTAGGCCGTCCGTTCCTTGGGCCCAGATCAAATCCAGGCCCTATGAAGGACTGTGAACTTCCAAATCACATTCTAGAGTCATTTGAACTTCAAATTGGGATCAGAAAGAAGCTATGGAAAGCTTGAAACCTCTATTTTCTAATGAAATGATAAAATGGACATACCATTTAGTAAAACTTTCTGTATTAAAGAAACAAGTTTTCAATTACCTAGATCTTCAAGATCTGAGATGATCAGATCTTGGAAACAGGTTTTACTAATGATATACTATTGAAATAAAGTGATATCTATGGTTTAATTAGACATATTTGAGATATATTAAGGGATCTACCCATTATGGTAGAAAAACCCTAAAAATACAAAGGGACCCACTTGATCAATGAGATCAAGTGTGATCAGATCCTTGGGATGGATAGAATGAATGTTGATATGATGAAATCCAAGGAAATCATAGATGGATTATGACAAAAATAGATCAATATGATCTTTGGACCTTAACAAAGAAAATCCCCTAAATATAACTAAAATCCTTAATCAAAGGAAAAGATCTAAGATCTAATGGTTGGATCATAAGTAAATGTTTTTAAAAATGTTAATGTAATTAGTTTCATTTTATATAATAGTATTTTAAATATGATTATGTTATAAAGCATGCTAGTATAACATTTAGACTTTAGCATGATATGTGATTTCATTGTTATTATAAGGTGCTAGATTTAATTATCTTAGGGGCATTTTAGTATGATTTCATGTCATTCTAACTTAGGATCATGCTAAAATTTCATATAAGTTTATACTATAGTATGAGATTATACCTTAAGTCCATGTTAGTTTAAATTGAGTTATTAAGGTATATTAGTTGGAAATTATGTTAGAGTAATTTTAAGTATCTTGTCTCATTATCATTAAGTGTTAAATTATGTAGTTTTATGCTTTGAATTTATAATTCATTTATGGTTAAATGTTATTAGTAGATCTACTTGTTATGAGGTAAAGAGCATAAAACATAAAAATGTATTCTAATGAGAAAGTAGAGTTTCATGACACAAATAAGAATGGAGTACTTTGGACTTAATTAGTAAGGGCTATAGTTAGTAGGACAATATAAGGATTATCAAATCCTTGGCCCAAACTAGGAGAAGAATAATAAACCCCATGAATGACATTATAGATATTCATGGACTTAATTAAAATCCATTAGAAAGAGTATTTAGGGTAAACATGCTTATAGGAACCTTATGAAAGATTGAGCTATGGTCATTCTAGTGAATGATGAACATAGTGGTTAAGGGGGTTATCTAATAGAGCCTCGCTCTTCCCCTACCTTCCGTTGACGTTTGTGAGGTCTAAACGCCTCCTTACATGAGGATTGAAATAACCACTTTTTGTTCACCCATTCAGCTAGTAAGCCTTAGCCAATTAGAAATAAGATGAGCAGTATAGATTTAGGCTTAAATAAGTTACCTTCAACTAGCACATTAACTGGTTGAATAATAATAATAGGAGCATAAAAGGTTAGTAAATTACCTAACCCTAATAAAAATAGTAAGTAAGATAAGGATGATCAAACAAGATCCATTAGATCTTGGATGATCAAGAACTATAATAATAAGAATACTATATTGTAGTTAGTATTCATGTTTATTTGTAGGCTTGTTATAGTTCATTAGATTAGATAATCCAAACCCTTGATCAAAGATGATTCAAAGAAGAAAACCAAGATCATCCTCCTTAGGGATGATCCAATAACTAAACTTAGATCAAAGAAGAACTAGATGATAGAAGATCTAGGACCTTGATCTTTATCAACATGTGTAGATTGTCAATCAATGGATTTATGAAAGATCAAGATCAAGGAGATGGACACACAAAGACTTAGAGATAGAAACATACTTAGATATGAATGATCTAAAGATCATTCTAAACATTAGATCTAGTGATCAATAGGATTGTTCAAAATTTATACATTGACAATATGTATGGATGTACAGATTACATACATTAGTCAGGATCATGGAAGATTGGGGAAAAGAGATCAATCCTTAAAGGTAAGAGGATTTGATGAATGCATTTACATGAGATATACATGATTGTACTCATGATCTTATGTTGACAAGAGTAATGTTAATACTTGTATTAAATCTCTTGAAAACCTTATGATCCAACCAAACACATATAAGATGGTTAAAGACTAAACTATAAGTGAATAGGGAACTAGAAAATATTTCAGCCCTAAGTAAACAGACATATGGTCTGATATATATGAAATCTATTTTACATACAAGCTTGGAGGCTTGTGAGTTTGTTTTAATAGGCATAAGCCTAGGGGAATGCTATTGCTAGAGGAGTTATGAGGGTTTGGCCACCCACTCCTTGAAATTTGATGATATGATGATACCTTGCCCTATGAGAAGCTAAAAGTCGAGTGGTGGCAATTATGGGAAGGCCACCACTGTGAAAGTCTTGCCCCCCCATACGGGCAGTGATATAATATTTTCCACAGTGGTATCAGTGGTGAATAGGGTAGTTATCCGAGCGTGCTAGTACGGATTAGACTGCAGCATAGCAACCTTTCTGATTATTTTGCACTATGATGCATATAAGAATAGGCATAGTGAAATGCCTTATGTTGTAGCATAATGAAATACTAGGTAATTGTATATTACCAATATTTCCCAAGAAGGAAAATTCCCAGTATAAGATTAGCTGTAATACTAAATTCTCATAACAAAGAGAATTGATCAGCTTAGTTGGGAATGATATTTGACTACTTTCACAAATTTAACTAGTTTACCCATGAAGGGTATGTGTGTATATAGATATACATAACTTACAAAGTAAAGAGTATGTTTAAGGATAATGGGATTATAAAGTATTGGAATTACATTGTCAATTATTATGTTTATTGAATCCCCTACCAAGCATTGCTTGCTGAGATATTGTAAATGTTGCAATATCTCAAAAACAGGGAAGGAGAGTTAGGAGCTGAAGACGATAGAAGACTTGAAGAGAATAATCTTCAAGGTATATCCTTGAGGACATGTATTTTTCTTTGTTGAGAGTTTTCTTGTATGGTGAGCTTGAGTTTTGGATTATCTAATTTTAACAAGTATTGTACTAGATTTGGCTGTACTGTGAACCACTGGATGGATCCTGGAATTTAATAAAAGTATATTCCTTCAATGGAATTTTATTTTGTACACAAATTGTACTTATGTTATGTATGAAGTGGTGACTTGGGTTTTCAAAACAAGTTCTAAAGAAAAGAATTTCCGCTGCTTTGATTTGTGAAAATTTTTACACTCTTAAGGGCCCTGCCTTTCAAAATACTTTACAAATCATGTTACAAAAACCCGGGTCGTCACATCTAATGCCCCAATTTTCTCTGTCGCACATACCGACCCAGACTACCCTGCTTGTTCACCCACACTAGTATTTATCCTTATTCTTCTCTCCGATCGAAACCCATAACCCAAGCCGGCGTCACATCGTGACGTCCTTGGTTTTTATAAATAGATTTTTTAAATATTTTTGACTCATTTGAAAATTAATTTGTCAGGATCGATCCTTAAATTATTAATTTTTTCAACTCTACATATAATAATATATTTGAACTACTTCTTCTAACCCAAGTACATCAAATAAATCTCCACAATATATTCAAAATAATAGTTCATCTTTTTTAGCCAATCAAGACCTACTAGTCACAGCCCAAATGCTACTAAGTTAAATCACAATATAAAATTCAAATATGATAATTTATTACAAATTGACTAAAGTCTTCAAATAAATTAAAACTATTTCTAGTTTTTCATACTTTGAAACTCCAAGTTTCCTCAATCTCCTTCACATCAATTTCAAGCTTTTCCTTCTGCTCTTCACCTATAGGGTGGTTTGGTGAGTAATATAAATTACCCAATAGAAAATCTAAGCCTAGCCAAAAACTCTGAAAATCTTGCTATGCAAGTTTTTTTTTTTTTTTTTTTTAAGTGTATGCTTGTACTATCAAACATATCATTGCCACATTGTAACCTCTCAATTCATATCAAATAGTCATGAAATAATCAAAATAACATAACATTGGATAATACAATTCATATCCAAGGCATATAAAGATCTGAGTTAAATTCAATCCACATTCTTTGAATGATTAATTCATCAATCAATCCGTCCCATGATAAATCTATAACTGATTGGCACTTAGCGTCCTGCCACAAGCACTAGCATATCCAAACAAAATATAAGGTTGACTATACATGCAGCAAAACCAAAGTTTTAACCTATGTTCGTTAGTGGGTATTGCACTAACTACACCGACTACATGGGATAGCTAGATCAATCTTATACAATGGTAGTCCTCCCATGCAATACCCTCATTAAACATGCCTATTATAGGCTAGTACCTATTTAGAAGTTAGTGGCCAACTGACTCCCTAGTATAGCAACCATGGGATTTGACATAGCATCCTTGAGCCAGGATCAACTCTTAAGAGTCTCCTAATTTTATTATTATTATTTCTTAAAAGGTTCCATTGCACAAGAGTATGAAAATATCAAATAATATGTACATCAATAAATAATGGATTTACTACTTTTGTTGATTTCAGGCATATACATATTCTTGAAGATCAATTTATGAAATTTCAATGGACTAATCAATTTCATTCATATTTATTCCCAAACCAAATTAAAACATAAGTATGTGAAATTTTCTTGGAAATCAATTTAATGTCATACATAACATTACAATGATTGACTTAACCAAGAATGATAATAAAGTCCAAGAGCACTATATTAGTTGTGTACTTTAAGCATGACACACTTTCAAACTATACATAAGTTCAAATAAAATAATTCCACAATCTTCCAAGAAATATAATATTAGCTATTTTATACTTTAAAACTAGAATCTACTCTAACCACCAACTACCAATTCCATATGTTAAGATACCACTATAACATTCCTAAGTATTATCAAATACCAAGTTTCATGTACGATACATCTAGTAATATTTTAATCATGCAAAGTATACCAAAATATGACTTGGTCTATTAAATATCAATAGTGCTTTATCTCCATTCTCTTATTTACTAGTCACTATTTAAGACCCATGTGCCTATTTACCAATCAATACTTATTACTCATGCATCTAATCACCAGTCACTAATTGATGCTCACAAGCATAAGCCTAGTTCGACCTCTGATCAGTGTATGGTGTGCCTATCATATGTAATGTGATATGCCCCTGACTTTGTTTGGTATACCATGGAATTTCATTGTCCAAGGCATCGTGTGCTTAATACAACTAGATATCCATAGGCTGGTCGTTACCCACTACTTGTGCATTTGGGTGTTACAATATGTTTTCTATCAATTTAATACCTATGTATTTGTTAAAGCCAAATATATGTGTACAAATTTACTGGTTAGTGCATGGGCCTAGTTGCTAATCTCTGCTCATATCCATACACCTATTTTCTATGCAATGCTCAGAACATGATGTGCCTAATTCTAGTCCAACTCACCGTGCACTCTAGCACTTGTCCCATACGTGCTTTGTTTGAATTTTACACGATGTATGGTGCATCTATAGTTTTCTTCAATGCACCATGCATCAATGCTTGCTTAGAACTTGTCAACATGAAGTTCAATCATAGTCATGTGCTTGCAAAATTTAGAAAGGACTAACACTACATCCAATGTACTTTGATGATCCAATGCACCACTTGTCTATTAGGCCTTACCATATCATATAGTAATATAATAAAAGTTGTCATAGATGATCATTATAGTTCCTCTGCAATAGTTATCTTACCAATTCTTTTCATATAGAAAAAAAAAGAACTCCATATGCGTATAGTAAAATGTTTGTCCAACCAACCATTTTTTTTATTTATTTATAATTTGTTCAATGATATGTCTGAGCATAGACATTTGATCACATACCAAAATGCTATATGCCTAAGTCTCATTCGGTTAATTTTTGTCTGTCCTATTAGATGCTCCATGTGCCTGAGTTTTACTCAATACACAGTGCATCTGCTGGTACTAATACATCTTGTATCTAACCCTTAGTGCATGGTGCCACTGCCATATTCAATGCGCCAATCACCTAAGTTTTACTAAGTGCAATCCAATACAATATGATATGTCATACTATTAGCCCAAAAGTTCCCATTAGATTAACATTCATCTTACTAGATCTAACGGTGAACTCTATGTGCAAACTAAATTTTAAATTTAAATAATCAAAATTTAAATGGTCCAATCGTAGCTATTACCTTCATTTCTGAAACATTTAAATGATCAGAAAACATGTAATGTCAAGCTAGTTACATTATGTACATAATCCACGTCCAATGACCATGCACCAAATTTTAACTTGGTGCTTAGTGTAACTGGTATAATCCAATACATTCATTCTCAAGCATGACTCGTGCATTGTGTTTGGACTAAATATACATACAATTATGTTGCAATTTGTGCATGAGCGGTTAATCAATTTCTTCCCTATCTAAGTATATTTAATAAAATCAAAATCTAATTTGATTCACTACATAACATAATTATGTGTCTAATACCAAATTGAAAATCAAAAGAAAAAAAAATAATCTAAACATATGTCCATGGATCATACACAACTATTCAAATCAAGATATCAAATTTAAACATTTACCACATGATTACCATGTAGCAATTTATCAAGCATATATGTGTTTAAATTCCAAGGAAATTTCAATGCAATTTCATTCCAAAAACAATCGATAAAGATCGACATTTTTTTTTTTCAAAAGAAAACTGTGGTCTAGATCTAGATTCCTTACCTCAAAATGTAGTTTCCTTCAACGTAAATCCCTCTGCTTCTAATTGATTTGAGGAACACTCCAGATCTAAGCTTTTCTTCCAATCTTCTCTTCCTTTTCTTTTCTTTCTGTCTCATGCACTCTCTTTTTCCACTCCAACTATTTCACTTTTCTAACCCTTCTTTCTATTTTTCTTTGTTTCCTTTATATATACTTTCCTTGTAATAGTTTTCTTAATTGATTACATGTTTGTAACTCTTCCAATTTTAATTGTGTATTTATTCCCAACTATTGGATTATCATCTAATGGTTCAAATATGTAACTCCTCTATTAGTCTCATTCATTTCATAACTTTTGGATCACCATTCATTATTTTCACACATTTTGTTCATATGGAAACCCTCCTTTGCCATGTGGGTTTCCTTATATGATTTGTCTACATATAAAATTCGTAATAATTAAATAATTAATTACTAAAATAGCATTAAACATGATTTTCCTCTTAAAAATTGTCAAGGAGGTGACTTGAAGTCCAGACATCACCTTGACAAGTTCTACTTGGGACTGCTTAGCTACTCTTAGCTTCATTTTAACTTGTTTTTACACAAAATTTGTTTAATGAGTTATGATTTGAAATTTCATTTAAGATTCATTTTAACTTGTTTTTACACCATAGTAGTCAACATTGACTTTAAAAAAATTCATAATTTATAAATATAATATTTCTTTATTTCTTAAAAATGTGGGCCATTACACGTGTAGCCACTCATTCCACTGGTCCTGCACAACTGAGCAAGGCAGACCGAATACTCCATTACTAGTCAAGAAGGCTAGGTCTGTTAATTTTTGTTAATTAATTTTATTAAAACTCCAAATTCTTAAAGCGCGTCCCTATGCGATCGACCCGTACTTGCATTAGCTATACCACAATAGCCCGTACACTTGCGGTTAAACAACAAGTTTTTGAGGCCGTTTCCAAGGACTCACAACAGAGTTTTTATAAAATTTAATTAAAAATCCAAATTTTCAAAAAAAAATCCTAAAATCCAGAAAAATAAAAAATTTAGGAATTGCATACTTTTAGCATTTTTAGGTACATTTAAAAAAAAAATTAGTGCATAATCCTTGTTTACTAAATTTGATACTTATTGCTAATTTTCTTTTTTAGTGAAATAGGAAAGTGGAGAAAATTGGCAAGTGGATCTACATCAAAATAGAAATTACCTTGCTTTCCTAGATTAGAATTTTCCTTTTATTTTGAGTGAATCTTGTAGTGAGGCTTCTTTGTAATTTACAATTTCCATTTCAATTTTTATTTTGAGTGACCAACACTTGATCTTCATCATAAATCCCACTATATGTATCTCTCACTACTTCTATTTCCTAGATTAGGATTTACATTTAAGATAATTTTGCATTGGTTGGTAGTATAATTGCATATAGAAAGCATATTTGATAATTACTACATTTTTTAGGGTTTTGAATTAGTGTACTGTCTTAATTGCATTTTTAAGGCATGTTTAATGCTTTAAGGTGATATATATATATATATATATTGATCGAACTACCATGGAGAGTAAAAATTAATTAGTAAGGGCACCCGACCCCACAAGACTAAGGGTGAATTTCATCACCACTCTTTAACCCATCTAAGATAATCACCTTAAGCACGCAATCCTACATTTCAAATTAATTTAAAATCAATTAAAAGAGACCTATAGGGCCAGCACATGCTCTTAGAACCCTCTTACTAAGACACAATCTATTGTCACTCCAATGGCTTTTGAGCACTATGGTTATAGTAGGTGTCTTAAAATCCAAGTGATTTTCTCACGCCTTCTGTTGATGTTTGTGAGGTCTAAATGCCTCCTTACTTTAGGATTGTATTAACCACCTTGCGCAAAACCTAATTGGTAAGTAATAGTCAAATCTGAAAGAAAGGAGGAGTGCTAGATTAGGCTAATTTAAAAGCATTGTCCCCACACAAATTCAAGAATGTCAAAATATTGCTGCTTATTAGCCTTAAGGATTATATTGTGCCCTTTGTTTGTGCATCATTCTAGGAAGTTAGGTTGCATCATGTAAGTTAGTTTTTTCTCTTTAAAAAAAAAAAAAACTCAACATTGTATAGAATGATTTGTTTTGTTGTATACGAAGTTGAGAACAAAAGCCTATAAAAAAGGGGATAGATTTCATAGATTAGATGCATCGATGGATAAGTTAGATATTATGTAAAGTCAATTGCTTAAGCTAATAGCTTTTACGCAAGCTGCTCCACAACCTCAATACCATAATGGCTATACTTATTCTAAGCATCCTTATTCCACTCCATTACTTCCATCAAACTCCATAGACAATGAATACTAACAGGAGCTAGTGCATGCACCTAATGGATTCACATACCCTAGCAATTTCTATCCCGAGATAAATTATCAAGACTATAATGGATGGGCTAAGCATCACAAACAACCATGGTCTTAGGATTACCAATATTAGGAAGAACCACAATGATCCTACCCTGGTCAACACTACCATGATTATTCAGAATATCAGGGTCAACCATCATGTTTTTAACCTACTTATTTCTTTTTCAGTACTCTCATACCTCAGCAATACCAACCCTATGAGTCGTTTCCTCTACAATATGAAGAACCACCATTAGAAGAGCAACAATTTTTTGAGAGAATAGAACAAGTCATAATTGCTAACCAAAAGGAAATGAACAAGAGATGGAGAGATAGGTGAAGGAAATGAAACCAATATGGGAAAATATTGACAGAAACATTGCTACAATTATAAAAAGGATTAAGGAATTAAAGAAAATTAGGGATAATGAAGAGTCATTTATTACTAATAATAGGATGAAAATTTCTTATGATCCTTCTGAGCCACAAAGTATAGAACCATCCTTTGAAGCCTCCAAGTCAAATCTATTCAAACCATGTCTTGCTCCTTACGATTATGATCAAGAGACTTCCATTGATGAAGAAAATAAAGCTTAAGAAACGTCCAACCCAAAACCTCCGCTCATTTTTATGACTTTGATGAAGGCACTTCTATTGAGGAGGTGAATCAGTTTTTAGATACTGCGCCTTTAATGGACACTTCTCAATGGCAAGCTAGAGTAGATTCCTCTATAGAGCCTAAAATTCATATTGAACCTTGTAATGTAGAAGATGTACCTGAGTGGGACGTACAAACCTTATTTGAGCACCATTAGATAATAATTTAGGTCCATCTAAAATCTTGCATGTGCTAGAAGAACAAGAAGAGTCCATTGATGTACTAGCCCTACATCAACCAACTCTATGGTAAGATAACCAGGTTTAAGCCAAACCTTGTCCCCATGTCTAACAATGCGAGAAGAAGTTTTTAGGGAAGAGCAGAGTCAGCTTATTACCCTAGTTCAGGACAATGTTAGAAAAATGGAGGAAAGAGTTAAACTGAATGCAATGGTCATTGTTATCCCTCAATTTGGTCAAAAAGAGGACCATTCATCTCCAAATGGTCCAACAAAATGCACGATAGTATATGAAGTCATTGTGTTACCATTACCTCAATTTTCGAGGTGGAGGAATTTATATTGACTACCGTGAATTTTTGAAGATGGGGGATCATCAATATGATTCCCCACAATTAAAAATCTTGGTGATCTTTATTATTCTAATATTACCACCACCAAAAATTTTAGGGTGGAGGCAATATATAGATTACTGTGAGATTCTGAAGTGGCGTGAGAAATCTTGCCGTTTCATCTTAGGGTTAGGATTAGGACAAATAGCCTGACCTAGTTAGCTCTAGGTTTAGAAAGTTAGGTTAGATAATGTCTGGCTAAAGACATAAAACTTAGCACTTCCTGGGAGGCAACCCAGATGTTTTTCATATTTTCATCTTTTACACCCTTCCATTATCATATAGGATCCTATGTTCTTCAAACATTGAGGAAAATGTTTCATTCAGGTTGGGGGGTGTAGATGCATATAGGGATTTTGAATTTTCTTGATTCTTTTGAAAGAAAAAAAAAAAAAAGAGAGGAAGTTTTTAAGGTAGAGTTCCTTTACTATGATGAGAACTGGATGTTCAGAACTTAGTAATTTCACTATTTTCAGCTCTTAATGGGAATGCATATGATTAGTTTTGCATTTCATTTATGTGTTGATGTATTTTATGAAAGTTAATTCTCGAAAACTATATACACACAGCATATAGTCTAGACTAATAGAGAGGTATGACTTAGAGGTCCTGAGAAAAATCGGTGGAGACCTATAACCTAGTGAGTTAAGAGACTATCTTCTTTCAGAGAGTTATAAGTAATTTCATAATTTCTTCAATGTATATAAATTAGTGTGATCATGTTATCCTTGTTTTAGTTAACCATCAAAAATAAATAGGAGTAATATCTTTAATTCTAAAACATTTATTAAATCTAATAGGCTTTAGGAACCTAGGAAATGATATAGGCCATCCTTGCTCAGCCCAGAGATATAAAGCCTACCCAGTATATCATACCACTAGTTATCCCTTTGAGCCTATTATTAAGCCTTTTCTTTCCTAACCCCATTTACCTTAACCCAAAACAAGCTAGTAAAATAAATACCACTACCCACCTTTAAAATGAGTAGAGTTAGTAGAAAAAGTTCAAAAATGGGACAAAAAGACAAGAAGTGAGAAAAATGAGTAGTCTTTCTTCCAAAGAAATGAGAGAGAGAGAGAGAGAGAGAGAGAGAGAGAGAGAGAGAGAGAGAGAGAGAGAGAGAGAGAGAGAGAGAGAGAGAGAGAGAGAGAGAGAGAGAGAGATATTCACTTCAATACAGCCCAAAAGAAAAAGTTGTCTTAACAGATAATCATTGAAGACCTCTACTCAATTGAACCTTTGAAACCCTTATACCCTTCTTTTCTGAACCTGTCCTAAGCCTACGTTTTGTCCTAGTTAAACACCTATTAATCTTGGGAGGAACATAGCCTTAAAAAGGAGATAAAAAGAAGGAATTAAGGTAAAAGACGCCTAATATTCTTAGTGATAACATCCACTCTTAGGGATCACTTTCCTTTGTCTCATGAGCATGAAAAAGATTTATGTGAACCATTAGCTTATTGGATTCGGTCACATAATGAGAGAAATATGTTTAAACTTCTTATCTAAGAGTTTTATTTTTAAGCATATACTTGTGAGGATTTGAGGTCAAGACATATTTCCAATGGAATTTAATCATATCCAATTAGAAGTCAAGATTTATACGGCTATACACACACGTACTCTAAGAAATTACTCGAATAAAATGTCTTTAATATGTGTATGATGTGTAAAATTATTAAATTCTCTTCATTAAGTTCTGAAAAACTAGTAAATTGCTAGTGAATGAGGATTCTCTGAGATAAAATAGGAGACTCGGCCTTATTGAACTTTATAGGTATATCCACTGCAAACCCTCATGAAACATAACCCGTCCACTAGGGGTAACCTAGGGGTTCAAGGGCTTGTTGCATGCACTAAATGCAATCATGAGTACATGTGAAAGTGGTACCTTGTATCAATTTTTGAAAAAAAGTTTTCTGCATGTTTTGCTCGGGACTAGCAAAATGCTTGTTGGGGGTATGTTAAGTGTTTAATTTTGGCCAAAAGACCCCTAATTTAGCATTTAATTAAACCATCTAACTCATTAATTTGATGATTTTTAGATAAAATATGAAAATTAGCTCAAATCGCGCATCTAACTGTAAATTATCAAAATTAATGGTTAGATGATCATCTAAACTAATTAGATGCTTAATGTATGGTTTAGATGACTCTAATCTAGTCTTTGGTCTTGCAGATCAACTAAAGGATGGTTGGATGGCTAAGATCGATATTCAATGGTGTAGACCAATCAAAAGAGGCATGGATGGATTAGATTAACTTTTGATGGTGTAGATCATCTTGAAGATCAATAAGGCAAGAGTGGAAGGCTTATGGAAATTAGGAGAAAGTTTCTTAGTAGGAAACTAATTCCTAAAGATAAGGAAAGAGGGAATTAGAAGGGCGAAATCTATAAGAATAGCAGTCGTGGGATTCTAAAGGGGAGTTTTGGGTTAGTTTTGGGTTAGTTTTTCCTTTTAGTTCTACTTGCTTCTTTTCAGTTTGTTTTCCTTGTCTTTATTGTTGCCAATTTTTTTTACATTTTCCTACTTCTATCTTTAGATTATAAGTTCTATTCACCGCAATCTCCTCCAATGCCCCATCTCCCTCTTCTCCATGCTCAACCCAACCTCCCCATCTCGCCTGGCATCCCCTGCTCCTCCCTCCACTTCACTGCCTAACATCTCAATCAAGACTGAAGTAGGCCAGATTTGCTACACCCATTCATTCTACTACCACGCACCATTCCACCGCATCCACCCAAATTCGGCTTACTGTCACACACGAGCCCAACTTCTCTGCTTCTTCCCTTCTCGATCACCCAGTTCTCCATGTTCTCTCTGTCACGTCGGCAGAGCCGCACGCCCACGTTCTCCCACTTCTTTCCCTTCTCTTTCTCACTCTCTATCTTTCTCTTGTCTCTGGTCATTGCCCAACACGGCCTCAATCTCCTCTGCCCACACCCGTGTGCCCCAGCTCGAGTTCACCATCTTCGCACCACACCGGCGATCCAGAGTCCAAATTTTCTCTGTCACACATACTGACCCAGACTACCCTGCTTGTTCACCTGCACTGGTATTCATCCCTATTCTTCTTTCCAGTCGAAACCAATAACCCAAGCCGGCATATCATAGCCACCCATGCCACCTATCCCACACAGCTGAGCAAGGCAGACCAGATACTCCATCACTAGTCAACCAGGCCAAGTCTGGCACCGCAGATCCATCACACCAGAGCCCAGTGTCATCCTCTGCTTCCAGCCCTCAATTGGCCATGCCTAGTTCGGTTAACCAGCCCTGATCACCGGCATATTCACCGGCAATCCCCTCCAGCGTCTTCTTCCTCTTTAAGTTTTCTGTTTACAAAAATTTTAAGGAACTTTTAGGGAAAATTCCCTTTTTGCCCTCAATAGAAATTTTTTTTTTTCATTTTTTGTCCTTATCTGCATTCTGTTTTATACCCATTCTGCTATATGCATAATGTGTTATTCTCAATTAATCCAGGAACTGTTTTATCTATCCATGTATAACTGAATCAACGGTTATGGCTTATTTTTAGGAGATCTTCAAATGACCATCCGTTTCAATTGCAATTTTCAATTAAATTTCAAATCTAGGTTATAGGACAATTTAAACCACTTTTATTATTCCTAATCTTTAATATGAGAATCTAAAATCAAATCTAAGCCGTTAAATTTCCAATTTTTTATCTAGCCCAAATCTCTTAGAATTTTTAGAATCTGCCTAATCCCTCTGGATGTTCACTAATTAGAAGCATCAGAAACATGCTGATGAAGGCTGATTGATGTGTGTGAGATCAAATTTGAAGAAATCAATGATAAGTAGTCTAGGGAAGTGAAATTTTTTTAATTTTTTAGTTAAATTTCTATTTTCTTTGGATTAGACCTCTATAATTTCATTGAATAAACATATCTAAAGTTTGATTTATCTTTTTATTATTTTTAATTAATTTTAATGTTTAAATAATTAAATTTTATTAAAACTACAAATTCTTAAGCATGTCCCTGTCGGATAGACTTGTACTTGCATTAGCTATACCATAATAGCCCATACACTTGTAGTTAAACAACAAGTTTTTAAAAAAACTTGCTAATGCAAGCACAGGTTGATCTCACAGGAACTTGCCTTTAGAATTTAAAGTTTTAATAAAATTTAATTATTTAAAAATTAAAATTAAATGAAAAAAATTAATAGAAAGAGAAATCAAACTTCAAATGTGTTTAATCAATTAAATTACATAGGTCTAATTCTAGAAAGAAAAGGGAAAAAATAGAACCTTGGCTAAAACTAAAACTAGGAAAAAAATAAGAAAAATCTATTTCTCTAGCTTAAGTATTGTCCAATTCTTGAATTTTGATATCACAAACCTCAATTAGACTTCATTAGTGTCTTCAATATGTCCTTGATTAATGATTTGATGGATGTATTTGTCCTTGATTAATGGCTTAGATCTGATTTCAAAACTCAAATTGACGATTAGGAAAAGTAATCAAACTAGAAAATATCCTAAAAATAAGTTCTAAAAGCTAATTAAATTTCTGAATTAAAACAGACAAGAAATAAGAGGTTTCTCGTGATTAAATTAGAACCTCTGATTTGGTTAAACAGGAACAGATAAGATAGTTCCTCAATTAACCCTAGAATAACACAGAATGCATATAACTAAAATTGAAATAACATGTAACATGAATAGTAACAATAATAGGACAAAAAATGTAATTTAAAATATCCTCCTATGCGAAAAAGTGGAATTTTCTCTAAAACTTCCTTAAACTTCCCATAAAAGAGAAAAACAGATGAAGATGGATTGCCGGAGGGAATTACCAGTGAAGGTGGAGACTGTGGTGCCAGCTTCCAAATAGCGGGTAAACTAGAATGCTATGGGGTAGGTGCTATGAAAGAACAGAGACAGAATGGCTGAGCTGTCTGGCCAGTGTGGGAGATGAACTAGGTTGAAGCCGGTGATTTGAGTTCACCAGTGCTAAGAAAGACGCCGGTGCTTGACGTCTGAAGAGGGAGCCTGGTGATGGTAAAAGGAGACGTAGGGAGCATGGCAAACAAGGGAGCGATCCCTACATGTAAAGTGGCCGGTGAAGACCGAGGGTGCAGTGCGGTAAATGGAAGTAGAAGCAAAGGCCGGTGCTTGGGTGATACATTGGGTAGATACCGACAGAGGAAGAATGGGAAGACCAATACTGATGATCAAATGGGCTATCCAGTTGGGTTGGAGTGAGGCACCAGTGAGAGATGGAGACGAGGATGAGAATGAGAATGAGAGAAAGAGCAGAAGTAGAAAAGGAAAAGGGTGGGTATAGTAGGGGAACTTGGGGTCGTCGTCCTAGGCTGTGCGCTAGAGTAAAAGGGAGTAGGGAAGATTGGGTGGATCAGGAAAGTGTTGAGGTAGTGCTGGTAATGGTGCAGAGTGGAAGGAGTTGACTAGTATAGGCTAGGAACTGTAATAACCCCAATTTTTGTAAATTGAATTGAAAAAATCAATGAAAGTTTGAAAATTCAGAAGACTGGGGCTGGAATATTAGGTTAAAAGCAAATATCCTTTTATAGATATTAAATCATGAGTGAAAACTTAGAAATTAAGAATATACACGAAAAATCAAATCAAATGACACTAATTACGTTAAATTCTAATTTAGAATGAAAAATCTCTATTTTCTACATAAAAGGGTAAAATGGTCATTTTTACCCATACTCAAGATTTAAAATTTGAATATTTGAAATGTACGTGAAAAACTAGAAGGTACTCAAAAAATCGATTCTGGCACCATTGAGTACACTAAAATTCGAGTTTGGATAAATAATATCTATTTCTCCATTTTGGGAATAAAAAGGGTAAAATGCAATTTTACTCATAACCAAGATTTAAGACATGAATATTTGAAATGTATTTGGAAAATCGAGTTCAACGATACTAAGTACACTCAATTTTGAGTTAGGATGGAAAATTCTTATTTTTCTCCAATTTTGAAATTGAAAGGGTAAAAGGGTCTTTTCATATAAATGTGGGACCCACAAAGCTAGAAAATATCTTGCAAATGCAAATATGACTCACACTACTAGAAGCTTGTAGTGAAGAGTTGGGTGAGAGTAGAGAATGCATTCACAAATAAATATTCTAAAGTAATAAAAGATAATTATCAAAAGAAATAATAAAAAATTCAAATTTGGCTATAAATCAGTTCTAAAAATTTTCACAACCTTCCCCACCAGTGCCCAAACCACCCTTGGAGTTTCAATTCCAAATTCCCCTTCCTTCTCCCCCAATTTTCTTTCTTTTCCCTCTTTCTTCTTATTCCCTGAAGGCGCGTCCCCAAACGCACTAAGCAACCAAACTCATGTCCGCCATCGGGTGCGTTAAGGGACGCATCGTCCCCGTTAGGTCTAGGTTTCCACCTAGGAAACCCTAAATGAATTAGCCATCTATTTTAAACCGTATGTTTTCAATCTTAATCGTCATATGTGTTCGAGATGACCTGATCTACCAATGCCCTAAGAAATTGTTATTATCCATCTTTCTGATCACCAGAAAAATCAAAATGAAGAAAACCTCCAACACCATTACCATCTCTGGTAGTTTATTCATCTTATTCTGACCAATCAGGCAAGTAAAAGTTAATCTTAAACCGATCATCATCTTCAAGATGATGGGTTCTACAAGGACCCCATGGTTCTCCTCCTTATTCAGAAACGATGCCGGAGAAATTAACGTTTGTATATCATTTAGGCACCTAGGGTTTTCTTAGCCATATTTCTCTCCCTCCAGTGAAGATTTCTTCACCAGACCATGCCAAGTAGGTGCTCCCACTTCACCCCCTTTCATTCCAGTACTCCCCTTAGGTTTTCCATCCACCAGATGGTCTTCCCCAGCCGTTTATCCTTCGGAAACGATGGATCTGGCAATGAGGTTAGATGGATGGCTCAGATGAGAAATCTTAGCCATTGGATGGATTCTTGTGGCCCAAAAACCCCAAGTTACGTGATCTCAACCCTTGGCATTTGCAGATCATGGAGAACCGGGGAAAGGTTGATTTGACGGTCCAGATCGGACCATCTCAACCAATCTCCCAGATTGGACGTTGACCTGAGCCCAACCCCATTAAGATCATCTTGCCACATTCTAGGATCATCTAGTTGTGTTCTTAGATTGTATTTCCACGTTCCAGATCGTCTAAAACATGTTCTAACGGCCAAATCAAATATGGGATGTTGATTTTGTTTAACTGACATCTTGACTCTTTGATTCTGAGCTCATATTTGATCCAAATTTAGATCAGAAAGATGATATGAATTCCTAATGTTGTGTAGAATCTAATGGAAACATTATATTTATGTTTTTAATTGTATTTATTTGTGATAATTACTAAAATCCATTCCAACAGTATTGGATCATAATCAAGATGACTTTAAAATGGAAATCTAAACCAATGGATGGATTTAAGAGCCCCAGAACCCTAAGAACAATGATCATAGTAAAAATTATGGACCCCTAATTTGAATAATTGGACAAAAAAAATCTAGATGAAACCTTAAAATACATTTCTAATCTCAAATTGACTCCAAATTGAGATCGAAAAGTTGTGTTGGATTCCTCTTAATGAGAAAAACTAACTGAACTAATAAAATCAGAGTTTTAGTTCATGAAAATTTATGTTCTTAAGAAACAGTGGTACTAACATCCTTGATCTACAAGATATGGGATGATCAAACCATTAAAATTAGTTTTGATATATAATGATGAAAGAACATGAATGGATTTGTTGGATATAATTGATATAACATATCTTAAGATCTTGACCATTAAAAGTAACAAAATCCCTAAAAATACATTATAATCTCCTTGATCAGATTGATCAAGATGATCAGACATTGTGAATAAGTGTGGATGATGATTTAATGATGATATCATGAGAAATGATGGGCCTAATGAGGCTAATTTGGGATAGATTGAGATCTATGCCCTTAATTTTGATAATATGGCTTAAGATCTTCTTGATTGATTGGATCAAGAAGCATCAAATCATGTGGTGAGATGCATCAATGATCTAGTGGTAAAATCACATTAAGAAAATGTGTTAGATCTAAAGGAAAATGGAAGCTCAAGATCTAAACCCAAATGGGATGAAAAATGAATAGAAATCAAAGATGACTATTGCATCATGGTGAATAATATGGCGTGTTAAATGTTCATTTGAATTATTGAATGTTATTGTAAATATTGCTTAGTAGATTAATTGTTAAATTTACTTCTTTATGCTTTCATATTATGTAAATTGCATGGAAAATGTAATTAATGATATATAGATATCGATAGACATTTACAATAAACAAAGGACATGGACTTAAGCATAGCTAAGAGCCATAGTTAGTAGGACAATATAAAGATTATCAAATCCTTGGCCCAAATTAGGAGAATAATAAACCCCATGAATGACATTTTAAATGTTCATGGATTTAATTAAAATCAAGTAGAAAGAGGTTATATGGTTTAATGCTCATAGGAACCTTATGGAAGCTTGAGCTAAGGCTAGTCTAATGGACATTGAACATTATGGTTAAGGGGGTTCTCTAATAGAGCCTCGCCCTTCCCCCACCTTCTGGCTACGTTTGTGAGGTCTAAACACCACCTTACATGAGGATTGAATTAACTACTTGTTGAAGCCTTAGTCAATTGGAAATAAGAGGAGCTTTCTACACTTAGGATGAAATAAGCTATCTTCAACCAGTAAAACATTAACTGGTTGAATAATAATAATAAGATCATAAAAGGATAGTAAAATATCCAATCCTAATAAAAATGGTAAGAAAGATAATGTAAGATCAACCATGATTCATAAGGAGATCTTGAATGATCAAGAACAATAAGAATCATAACATCATATTGTACTTAGTCTGTATGTTATAGATTAAATCTAGATCATTAGATTAGATAATCCAAACCCTTGATCAAATATGATTCAAGGAAGAGAACCAGGGTCATCCTCCTTAGGGATGATCAAACAACTGAACTTAGATCAAAGAAGAACTAGATGATAGAAGATTTAGGCCTTTAATCTTTATCAACAAGTATAAATTGTTGCTCAAAGGATCTAAAAAAGATCAAGATCAAAGACATAGATACACAAAGACTTAGAGATAGAAAATACTTAGATTTGAAAGATTAGAAGATCATTCTAACCGTTAGATCTATTGATCAATAAGATAAACACTATCTGAGGAAGATAGATTGTATTGATGATAGGAACACAAGGAAGATCTAGATCCTTTATATCAAAGGATAAGATTAGACAAAGAATATAAATATGAGATTATCCAAGTTGTTTAGATAATGACAATATGTATGTATTTGCATATTACATACATTAATCATGGAAGATCTGAAGGGATGGATCACTTCATGAAAGTTGGTGGAACCTTAAGAGTGCATCAATTTACAAGATCTATGGTCTATGGAATTGTTGTTTTGCATAAAATTATAGAAATGAATTATTATGAATGCATAAGAATGATAATATGCTTAGTTGCATTTGAATCATAATTGATGTATATGAGATAGAAATAAACTGTTGAAATTAAATGGAATACATGATAAATACTTGGGTATCATTTATGATTACCCCTAAACTTAGAGAAGAAAATAATAAGCATAGATATCGTTTGTATCAAATGATTATCCTTACACTTAATAACAATTTTGGTATATGAATATCAAATCAAAGAAAATGGGTAGCATTTACAATAAATGATTATCCCTAAATGAACATGGGTATCATTCTTATTAAATGGTGATCCCTAAATTTAAGTAATATCATATCCTTGATATAAGTATACAAAATACGATGATGACAATATAAACAGAAAAATCATCTGATATGTACAAGAAGTACTTTATATACAAGCATGGAAGCTTGTGGTTTTGTTTTAAATAGGTATAGGCCTGGGGATGCTATGCTAGGAGAGTTAGTAGGGTTTGGCCACCACCTCTCCGAAACTTGTTATGATATGAGAACCTTATCTTAAGAGAGGCAGAAAGTCAGGTGGGGCAATTATAGGAAGGCCACCACTGTGATAGCCATGGTCCCTCCATACGAACATGGATATTAATTTCCACTAAAAAGGTATGAGTAGATTATTGAGCAGTTATCCAAGCATATTGTACAGATCAGACTGCATGCATAGTAGTCCTTTGAGTATTTTTGCATTATGATGCAATGGCATAGTGAAATGCCTTATGATATGGCATGATGAGATGTCGATACTACCCAAGGGAGTATTTTCCCAACAGAGGCTGGATGATTTATTAACTCAGTGTATCTGAGTGTCATTATTGATGTTTGAGATATTAACTATTTTTAATGATTTTTGACAGTATATATATACATGCGATATAGTGGTAAGTGGTTTGGAATTATCATAAATTATATGATAGAATGATCATATATGGTATGGTTCATGGAAATTAAATTATGTGATTCATATGGAATATGATGATTATGGATACTGTACTTTTGAATTATACGATTCCATATGTTTCTTGAATCCCCTACCAAGCATAGCTTGTTGAGATATTGTAAATGTTTGGATGTTTACAATATCTCATATACAGAAGGAAAAGAATGGAGGGATACGACAATGAAATACAAAGACCATACTGCTGATGAAGACTATATATGATTGTGAAAGAATTGGATTGTATTTTTTATTTGTGTATTTTGGACATCAGATGTAATAAGGGGTTGTGTATGTGAACCACTGGATCAATCCTGCAGTTTTAATAAAAATAAATTTCTATGAAAATTTATGTTGTATACAAAATTATGAATATGTATTGGAGTGAAGTGTAGCATTCAGGTTTTCTAAAAAGAATTTTAATGAAAATGTTTCTGTTATTTATGTTTTCAAAATTTTTGCAAAATTGGTTAACCACCATTTGAAGACAAATAACAAAAATGTATTTCAAAAACCTATGTCACCATAGGAACAATAAAGATAAACTAGGAATGAAGGAGTGATTAAGAGAAAATTTAGTGGAAAAGAGGCTAAGAAACGATGATTGAGGATGGAAGTGCAGAAACTACAGTCCTACAATGGAGAAAAATTGATGAACATGGTAAAACAATGAACAAAGGAAAAAATTGTAGGGAATGAAGATGGTTGAAGAGAAATCTAAGGAAGAGAAGGTAGGAATCAAGGATGAGAGGCTGTCAAATAACAATAAAGAGGTGTGAAGGTGCGATGGCAACAAGAGAGCTGGGGTTGGAGAGTGAGATAAAGATAGAGATAGAGATGGAAGCAAGAGATAGCATAGGAGAGTATTAGAGGGGTTGGTGCGTTGAATGGAAACAAAAGAAAAAGGGAAATAAAACTAAACTAAAAAAGACTCCCTAAAAACTCAAAACTTCCTTAGAATCCCACGGCTCCTCTTCTTATAGATTTCCTCCTTATCTCATCTCCCCCTCTTTCCTTTAAGAGTTAGTTTCCTCTTAGGAAACTTCCTCCTCTTCCCAAAATCCCATCCATAGTCCTCTCCTTATTAGGACTCTTCTTCTATTAGGAAACCTTCAACCCTTGCCTTATTGATCTTCAAGATGATCTACACCATTGAAATTCAATCTAACCCATCCATACCTCTTTTGATCAATCTGCATCGTTGAATTTCAATCTGAACCATCCAACCCTCCTTTAGATGATCTGCAAGACCAAAGACTAGATTAAAGTTATCTAAATCATACATTACGTATCTGATTAGCTCAAATGATCATTTGACTATTAATTTTGCCAATTTACAATTGGATGGTCAATTTGAGCTATATTTTATATTTTATCCAAAAATTATAAAATTAATGAGTTAGACGATCTAATTAAATGCTAAACTAGGGGTCTTTTGGCCGAACTTATATACTTAACAGTCTAATGAAAGGATATCAACTATTAAGAATGTTATACTCTACCAATTTTCCTATTTGTTTATGACCATATCCAAGCCATAGTGCTTCTAATACCAAGTCAGGACTTCTACTAAGATGAAACATAGGCTTAAGATATGATTATTAAGGAAATGAGTATAAAGATAAATAGAGATTTTTTAGAAGAATATACAAATGTCTTCTAAGATGTATTCTTAGTCTTCTTTACATTTTTCTTCATAAGAGTGAATATTTTTCTTTATTGGCTATCTTTTTCTTTTCTTTTCAACTTGACTTTTGATATATAGCCTTTGTTTGAACTTTTCTCCTTTTCAACCCTTTTAATGTTCATCCCTTGTATTGTTCAAACTTTTTTCTCAATATGCTCTTCAATTATCTCTATATATGTCCAAAACAAATAGATAATATATATTATAAGATTTAATGCGAGAATGGTTGTTTGGCTACCTAAGGAAATGTTTAATATAAAGGCTCAAAGGTCTAACTAGCGAAAAATACTTAGGGAAAGCTAAAGGCTCATGGTTAAAAAAGGATGGCCTCTATCATTTTCTTTGTTTCATATGACTTAAAAATGATCATAAACTCAAGAGATATATCATATAGTCTATCAAATGTTTTCTCAATAGTTGACCAAGATGAATAATGAGTCCAACTAAGAAATTATATCCGCTGAAGAAAAATTGTGCATTTTTATATAACCCTCAAAAGAAGAATAGTGCTAATGCTCACTTGGCTTAATAGCCTCTGTGAATCTTCTTCAGAATCTCTAAATTATATTTTTTTAATTTAAAATATATGTGTAGATATTTGTCCAATAAATACTTTGAATTTGATTTTTCATGAAAAATTTTAGAAAAAGGATAAAATAATGAACTAATTGTATACAAGTCTATAATAAGCTAAAGTTCACAAGATAATTAAATATTCATAAAATTCAAATTCTCATCCTAGTAAAAGAACTTATGATAAATTTTTCAAAAATTAAAATTTTTATTAAAAAAATTAAAATTTTACTAAAATGACTTGAAATATCTAACTAAACATATCAAAGTTCAAAATAACCTACCCTAGATTTAAATTAAACATTGTCCTCAAAAATAGTAAAGGGTGAGAAATATATGGCCTACACTCCCAAAATAGTGCATTAATATGTAGATGTGGTATGTTGAATGCAAATTTAACATATAATGAATGCTGATGCAAATGCAAAACTAATATGACCCTAAAACTAAATTAACTAAGTAATCAACTCTACCCTAATCTTAAACCCAACTAACTAATTTAATCTATCATAATCCTAACTCTAGCAATTAAATGGAGAAGTTTCTCATTCCATTTAAGAATTTCATTGTAGTCAATATACATTTTCCACCCAAAAATAGATGGTGGCGATAAGATCAGAATAGAAAAGACCACTGTTAAATAATGTTTCATAGGACCAAATCGAGATGAATGGTCACCATTATTTGCAAATTCAAGAAAGATAAGGCCCATTTCAAAAAGTACATAATATTCCTCTTTCGCCCTTACATTTTCCTATAGTTGGGGGTTAACTTGGCTCTGCGTTTCCCTAAAAGGTTGTTCTTGTTCTTTTGGATGTAAGAAACTAATGAGGTTTAACCCCTTACTACCTTTTAATATGCACCCTAAAGTTGATAGATATTGGGTCACAACATCAATTGACTCTTCTTCCTGGTCTTTAGTTACAGATAAGGTTTTAAATGAACGGACATTGCTATCTTATGATTGATCAAATAAAAACTATAGGTCTAAATTGGGTACATCTTCTACACTGCATGCCTCTAATTTAATATTTGGAAATGCATAGGGTGCTACTCCATCATTTCATTGGGAAGTGTTCATTAATGGTGCATTATGCAATGAATCATTAACTTCATCAATGGAGGTATCTATATCAGAATATAAAAAAAAAAAAAAAAATTGTCATGCTTCAAGTGGATCAATGTTGGAGGATTGCGAGGATGATTGGAAATTTTGTATCTCAGAATGATCATCCAATGATATTTCCATCCTAGTATTGCTATTGATGGGCTTCTCATTATCCTCAATTTGTTCAATTTCACAACCCTTTCTATAAATTCAACATTATTTGACCCTTTTGGGATTCCATCTACATAATAGATAGCTAAGTTGCTTCTATATATAACCTAGGGGTATCTTCTAATGATTGTTCCCTTTGTTTTAGAGGAAATGACTGGTATGGCTCACACTATTGTGGCTTAGGGTATTTTGAAATAGTTGAGCAAAGTGGAACCATGATGAACCGCCCTAATAATATTAAGACCATGTTTATTTAAGATTCCTGACCCACCTAGGATAGTCAATCTCACATAGGAATAATTGGTAAGAGATGTGAATGTATTGGGTGCATTCACTTGCTCCAAATAATATGCAGTGTATGTGGACCTTAACGGCCATAAAGCAGTGGGATATGTTGGACTAGAATAGGTATAACAATTCTCGTACTGAGGTTGCCGAAATGACTTGCAGGCCTACCTAA
Organism: Warburgia ugandensis; assembly: GCA_035236585.1. NCBI lineage: Eukaryota > Viridiplantae > Streptophyta > Magnoliopsida > Canellales > Canellaceae > Warburgia > Warburgia ugandensis. Next base: position 57,900,525 of record CP141133.1, read on the forward strand.
AAGCTTTTAACCTATTCAATTCACTATTTATCCTATCAACAAATCTATCTAATGCATTAAACGAATCAAGAGTATACCCCACCTCTATCTCATACATGTCCTCATAGCCTAAGGACCAGGGAGTGAAATAGTATGACAATGGTTTTTTATCCCTTGCTTCATGGGCCATTGCTTCGAAAGGGTTAATATGATTGACTTGATTGCTTTAACCCTCTCCTTGTGGTCTATCTGATCTTAAAAGTCTATGAGTGCAAGATCTGGATTCTCATATTGATGGCCTAGCATACGCCAGTACATCATGTATTGGATTCTATATACAATGAAAATAAGTCATTGTATACAATGAAAGAATACTTATTTATAAATTAAATTAAGGGGAACCTAAGCTATATGATGCAACCTATGTTATGCACATTAAAAGGCATACAATTAATCCTGCCCCTATTACAAATAAGTTGAAAGGTTTAAATTTTTCTTTATTTCCTTTGGGGAGTGATTTTTAGGTTATTACTAATTCAAGTAGCTCCTCTCTTTCAAACTTTCCCTACTACTTACCAGTTAGATCCTAACTTGATCAAACACTCGACACCCTCCTTAGTCAACCACAGTTGATTTAAGTCATAAAATATGTTGGCAAAGCTAGTCATTTAAATACCCACATAATTGATTAGATAGGGGCCATTGGAGTGGCAATAGGTCTCCTCTTGTTAAGAGAGTCTTATGAGCTCATAAGCTACTAAAGTCTCTTCTAGATTGATTTTAACTAATTGGTTGAGACTAGGATTACGCGTAAGGTGATGCTTAACCTAGGTGGCCAAGAAATGGTGATCAAATTTACCCTTGATCTCATAAGGGTAAGTACCCTTACTAATTCAATAAAGCATTCCCATGCAATTTGATCAACATGTATTCACTTTAAGGCAATTAAATGTCTCCTAATTATACAATAAAAAGTGTTAAACTAATGCAACTAACTATATGTTATCTAACAAGAGGTTAGGGCCTTAACAAATTAAACATTATAACCTTAACAACCTATGTCCTTGGTTTATAAACGAGCTTAGTCTATTCTTGTTAAATAGGTGTTAATCAATGTAAGGTCCTAGGTATAATGCAACAAGTAATATAATGGATATGCATTATATGATTTTACTCTAGCAAACAAATAATGCAAACTAAGTTATATGCAATCCTAATCTAGAAAATGGAAAGAGATTAGAAAAGCTTACAATGGGGTCATGGATAAAGTCTTCTCGTATAATGGTGGGTCAATATACATGCCACCTCCTCTTTCTTGTTAGGATGGTCCACTCTTGACCTATATTATTACAAATCCTTTAATTTAAATTAATTACTATTAAATAAAATACATTCATGTCCTCATTACAATTTGCTCAAAATGAAAATATATAAACTATCCTAATTTCCATCAATTTCCCCTCCAAATTCTTGCACAAGAAAAATAAAGTGCGTACACAAAAATCACAAGAATAAGGATATATAATGCAAAATATACCACTAAAATTCTATTGTGAGTTCCCTAAATATGCCCCTAAAATCTACAACTACTTGTACATTAATTAACTTAGATTTTAACTAAAAATCTATTGTGAGTCCACAATAATGGCACCAAAAACTTGATGCATTTTAAATAATACTACAAGTGCATAGGTCCACCATAGCATAGACATGGCAGGGAGGGTGGATCCACAAGGACTCTATAAATAAACAAACTTTATTTAAGGTCAAACTTAACTACTTTAACCTAGGCAAATTATTTATTAAACTAAACTAATTATCTAAATATACTAATCATAAAATGACTAGAAATTAAATCTAGCCATAGGAATAAAAATTCATTATATTGGAAATCAAATGCTCTTAGGACTAAGTTGTTTAGATTTTCCTAACATGTAATTTAGAAGCTCGATGTTTCTAACACATAGATGTTATTTCCTTTAAAGCTCTCTTTTTATGATCTTCTTCATATTAGTTTCTTAGCATGGAATTATACTTATTCAAAGTATAGCCAATCTTCTTAGGGAATTGACAATTAAAGATTCTCATACAGACCCTCTTTCTTACTATACTCAATATCCCTTTATTTCAAGTAATCACCGAGTATGTAAACTTAGAGTGTTATGAGACTAATATTAATATTAATTACTTTTAAACCTAGATAGCTTAATCTTAAAACCAATTTATTCTATCATACTTTCATTCCCATGTGTAGGAAAACTAATAAAACATAAGCATAAAGAGATTACTTAAATCTAGCAACTAATGAAAGCAAGTAAAGGACACGTTAATTAAAGAACACATAAACTAGAATGGAAAAGAACATTTTATTCTATGAAATGGAAGATTTCATCAATTGAGTACATAATTAGGAAAAAGCAAATAATAAGACTATCATATGAGTTAGAACACATTCACCTAAAAACTCCTCCGTGTCACTTGAAGAAACTTCCAACAAAAGTCATTAACCTGCACACTACCACCAATGCATCCCCATTGCCCACTTGTGATTTAGCTCTTATTATGTTACTCAACAATTCTAGTGATCATCAACAACTCATGCCACAAACCATGGGAGATGTGATTACACCCATAAAGACTGCTTTATGCTTATAATGCCAGGAGAGAGAAAGATATTCAGAAAGGTTTGCAAATGTTAAAAATCTTGGAGAGAAGAATGGGTGGAATGATAGAGGATAGGGTGAAAGTGTAGTAGCACAAATTTCAGATCTAGAAGATGGGAAGAAAAATTTAGAGAAACAAAACAAGATGGAAAAAAACAATAGGTATGATAAGAAAACTAAAATGTGGTGTAAAAAATGGTGAATGGAAAAGGATGTTAGAGAGGGATTTTTTTAGAAAAATTTGAGGAGAAGTATATTATAGGGTGGAGAGTGTAATCCATGAATTTCAAAGTTAAAGGGCAGCCCTAGTGCACAAAGCTCCCACCTATGTGGGGTCTAGGGAAGGGGCGGACCACAAGGCCCTAAAGTACACCGCCTTACCTTGCAATTTGCAAGAAGTTGTATCCACACCTTGAACCCGTGACCCCAAGGTAACACAACGACAACTTTTACCGTTGCGCCAAGGCTCCCCTTCAATTTCAAAGTTAAAGGATAAGTAGAAAAAAAAAGAAGTAAAATGGTGGAGAAAGGTCAAAAAATCAGGTTGAATGGACTAAAAATAAAATATGAAAAGGATGAATGAATGAAAGGGTTAGGGAGTGAGTTTTAGGTGGATGTTTTTATGATTGATGGAATATGGGATGGAATGATAAAAATATAAATTTTAATTGGATCTGAGATGTAAAGAGAATAGAACAAAATAATCAAAGTAATGGTGCACAATGGAAGAAAAATAATAAGCCTTTCTTACCTCTTCTCTTCTCCTTGGATGTTCCTCCCTTTAGAATGTTCCTCCCTAGTGGTTGATCACTTTGTGTAGTCCTCAAGCTCTCTCTCTCTCTCTCTTTCACGTGGAAGCACAATGGATTGAAGGGAGAATGACGTATTAGTCTTTTGTTCCCCTTTTAATTCACATGGAGATGAATGGGATGAGGAAGTTGCCTAATGAAAAACTCTCTCTATCCTTCTCTTTCCATATCTAATTCCCCACTTTCCCTTGTCTCATTTCTTTCTAATCCCACTCAGGAAGCTTCCTTCGATAAAAATTGTGACTTCTCTATGGCATTCAATGCATGGATGATCCTCCTTAAGTAAAAAGCACGATCTCTCATCTTGGTTATGGCTAGGGTTTTCACTTTTATATGCTTATTTTCTCCACCCTTTGATCATGCTTTAACCCTTGGATACATGGTTGATATTTCCTTGAAGTCTCCCATAAAATAGAAATAGTTTAACAAATCATTTCTTCTCATCTATCTAATTAGCATGCACTAAGTGAATGGCTAAGATTTCATTGAGATTTCCTTATCCAAACTAATTGATGTCCTATATTGTAATGACTCAAATTTTAAAGATATTTTGTAAAAATGATTTATTTTGAAAATTAATAGATGTTTTGTTATATTAAGAGAGTGGTAGATGTTTAATTTTAATTAAAATATAAAACCATAGAATTTATGAGAAAAATCAGTATCATTATATTCTACACTCGAAATGGAATCCAATGCTTCAAAGAACGCAGAAAACGGAGGTCGTATGACCAAGTTATGAACCTTTGAAGTTGGGAGCATTTTTGTCAATTGCATTTAAGTGAGAATAGCTCGAAAACACAGGGGGTCGTTTTGACAATGACACCCCTCCTTCTTCTCCACCGCCTTTGCTCCCAACTGTCATGTTGTACTTCTCTTGCAATGCGGTGCCCGAAAAAATGGTGGCACCACCTTCTTCCCTCTATAAAATCCCCCACTCCCCTCTTCCAAAACCAAGTTTTCTCTACTCCAAACAATCCCAAAACCAGATCTCGCAACAAGGGTTGCAACTGCATTTGAAGCCTCCGATCAGGAGGCAAAGACGGCTTCCAGGTACGATTCTCCTCCCCACAATACTCCTCTCTCTTCCCTCTTCCTTTTCCCCCAGATTCCAACCGGATCTAGTCATTTCTCTGGCCTGAAATCGCCAGCTTTCTGGAGGAAAAACCCAATGAGTTTGATAGCTCGTCCCATTGAAGACGACGCTTCCCCAGGAACGCATAGGCGTGACGTGCGCCCGAGACACGCTCCCTGGGGCAGTCGTCGAGCGCAGTATGCGGGAAGAGTCCCACGTGACCGGGACGCACAGAGTGTCTCGAGAGGCGAGACGCAATGCGCCCGTGCCGAAGACGCGTCCACATGACGTCATTTGAGACATGCTCCTGCGCCAAAGACACATTCGCGTGACGTCATTTAAGACGCTATAGCGTCGCTCGAGGGTGCGCCCATGTACGAACGCGGTCGCAGTTCAACTGGGATGCCCACGCATCCTGGAAATAGTGATGCACGGGCCCTACACGGACAATTTTGGATCGTTCGTTTCTGCGCAACACAAAAATTGCAATTAAGGGAGCTATATAACTCCGATTGACGATCCGAAAGAACCTTTGCACTCGTAATACAACGCAGACCAAATTGTATAATAAAATTTAGGATCAAGAGAATATTTAAGGTGACTATAGCCTAAAAACCATGGAGATCTCATGAATCCATGAGATCAACTATGATCAAACCTCATGTTTTGATCTAATAGAGGCCTTAGGACATTCTTAGACCAAGAATGTCGTGGATCGACCCCTAAAAACCCATAAATCATATAGATCTAGGCATTGCCCTATGAATCGAGAAATAATGTTGGGATCTTATGTTTGAACGACATCCAGAGCTTTAGGACTTCACCATGGTACTCTAGGGTTCGAATTGAGGAAAGGCACGAGCTAAGTAAACGACGCCCGAGGTAGGTAGTCTGCTACTACTACGCTTTCAAATGCATTTCCAAAAATCTAAATGCTTTATTCCTAATGACTGTGATTAGTATGCTTTTTGAGATATCATATTCACATAAAGATATATGCAGATTTTTACTTATGATCTTGAATGCAATTAATTGCATGAGACTCATTTTAGGAATGCATTACTCGCATGTTTACAATGATTGCTATCTGGGTTACATGAGTCTATCTTTTTTGAGCTAATGAGGCTGGTGGTCACTATGCTAAGTAGGTAGATCGCCGAATGAGGTAACCTATGGTAGGAACAAATCTTGAGTTCCAAGCGGGTAGATCACTGAATGAGGCAGCCTGGGGTGGAAACAAAATCTTGAGGTCCAAGTAGGTAGATCGTCGAATGAGGCAGCCTACGATGGGAATAAAACCCTAATTTTTTAGCAGACAGATTGCCAAATGAGGCAGCCTACGGAGAAGCATAATTGACCCTATGATTCCTGTTTTTATCAATATGCATATAGCATTGAGATGGTCGCATACAAGTCCTTGTGACCAGTTAGTTGAGTGATTTACTAAAAGACCCATATGCATGATATTCGTGGCAATATCCTTATCTGTTTTGACTAATTAGTATTTTAAGAATTTCATAGCTATGGTCATCATTGATTAGTTTGCTTGATGTGTTTGCCGACCTATATGCATGCATAAGTTGATTTACTATGCTTGCATATTATATTCTTCATCGTGCTGAATTTTGAGTGTACGCAGTTACATATATATATATATATATATCCCTGATTAACCAAGAATAGAAGTGCATGTCTTTATGAATGTGTTCAGTATAAACACTCTTGCATGTCGTGTTTTCAAACTAGTGGTAGCAAGTTACCTACTGAGTGTGAAGAATACTCAACCCAATCCATCATTTTTCATATCAATCAAAGTCCAATTAGGAAGAGCATCAAAGGGCGTTAGGGCCACAGACAAAGTAAGCACAGGTAAGGCTGAGTAAGAACTTATCTAGTAACCCTTCTTATAGTTGATGTAAACTTGGTTGTAAGTACTTATTTGTAACTCGGGTCTGTAATTAACAATCTTGGGAGTAGAAATTATTCATCTTTGTGCTGTGTCTAAAAAGAGTCGTGGCTTTATACATTATTTATTTATTTACTGAGATTTGTTAATGATGCTCGAGGTTTTTATACAAAAGTTGTGATTAAAAGAAATTTTTCCTCTGCATTCTTTTATACAAAGTGTTTTAAAATAGAGATTGATCCCGTTGTTATTATAAAATTGCATTCATAAAAACCTGAGTCATCACATGTATTTACTCCTCAACTCATCCTTGGTTACTTTAGGATGGCCTTGAATGAGAATTGATCTCAATCACTCTTTCTTAAAATTCCTAGATGAAAACTGGTCATAGATTTCTCTTTCTTTGTCTTTCCTCACCTCCTTATTTTTCTCAACCAATCTTACTAAATCATTCATGTATTTCACATGGAATTAGTAGGACACGTGGAAAAATCATGTGGTGTATGTTGGTGGCCTACATTCTAAAGTGCAGAGAGAAAAAGTGAAAGATTTAAGTCTCATGCAAACCACAGCTTGAGTATGTTTGACATGCGTGCCTCCTTTGACTTGTGTGGCTCTCAAGCTTCAGCTAAAAGCTCCTCAAAGGTGGTGGATGCGTTGCATGTATGCATTGAAGTACTATCATCCTATATTTTGATATTTGTAGTCGTTGTTAGGGTTTCTAACTGTGGTGAAAATAATAATGATACCCTCTTAGCATTCTAAACTTTCAAACTTTATAAAAATGGTAGGCAAGTCCATATCTTTCCTCAAACTCTAAACTTATTCTTTCAATGTCAAAGTTGTCAAATTTGTGCATTTTTTTTTATTTCTATCTTGGACCTACAAAATATAGAATTAACCCTAATTAGTGATATTTATTGAATGTTTTAGGCTAAAAACTCCTAAATATAGATATATATATATATAATATTTTTATACATATCATATTTCATTAATATCATAGCTGACTTGTCCATATCATGCTTCATAACACTATACAATCATTTCCTAGTCATTTTACATATGCTTACTAGTTAGCAATGCTGGCTATACAAGTATCCTAACCACTAACCTTCTTAACCTGGAAGCTTACACTGTTACTAGTCTTTGAATAATGACACATCCAACTACAACCCTCTAATTGACATGAACAATAAGTTTTCCTTGATCAGACTTAACATTTCTAAGCTTGTATAAAAACTTCACAACATAAGACCAAATTGCAAGATTAAGTTCTTCAACATTCACAAACATCATTCCTTCCTTGTATATTTCATTATCATCGTTAGTCAATGACACATCACCATATGTTATATCACCCCCTTCTATGTCACAATGTTCTTCTTCATCAACTTCTTTATTGGATGACATTTCTTCACTCATATCTTCTTCGTTACTAGAAGTGATATCTTCATTATGATTTTGTAGTTCTTCCTCTTTATGACACATCTAATTATCATAAATGTTCATTCCAACTCCAACATTCCCAAGGCTTACTTGATATATTTGGCTATCCAAATTATGCCAAAATGTTTACTATCATCTCCTTCCATCTACACATAAAACAAATAAACTACTAAAAATATGCAGTCCATAGCATAAAAACATGAGAAAATTTTCTTTTTAGATATTAGACTTGATAAAGGATGAAGTAATAACACAAACCTACAAAGTTGTACTAGCATAAAACATGATAATGTAAATTATACAATAAAGTAACATAGAGAGAAAAAAGTAGTAAAGACAGAGCAAGATTGTGTGCTCCTAAAAAGCAAAGGTGAGCAACTACACTTAGGATAAAGGGAGTGCCCTATAGTCACATAAGATTCGATATACCTTATCTACTCCTCATTGATAGCAAGAAAAATAGATGTAATCCTCTATCAACTTTACAAGACCAAAAAAGTAAAAGAAGAAGCAAGTATGAATTATTAATGGTGATAACTATTTTTGAATTTAGTTTATTGTTCTTCAACATCTCACTAAACTTCTTGATAACATATCGACCGAATTCCCTACCATGGGAAACAAATAAAATCAATTATGCCACTAGACTTTGGGTAAGGTGTTCCTTGTAGTCACTTGAGGGTCTAGTTAGTTAGTGGACACTACTTAATAAGTCAATATCCAGCAATCAGCAAACATTGTTAATAAGTCAACATTAGTCACCCTATCCTCAATAGTGTCTAGTTTTGTCACTAATGCAAATGTCATCATCCAAGAAAACACTAATTTTGGGCCTTCTAGATCAACACAAATGTAGCATTCTACATCAACTAATAATATTTTCATTTCATCTTTATTTTATTTTTTTGAATTCAAAGCTACTAGCATCAGGATCAGTGTAAGCAAGATCACTACTTGGTGATCTCCAATTACTTTTCTCAACTCTTTACTGTGAGAATCCATACAACATCAAACATTTTCTCTTGAAAGTTAGAATGAGCTGAATGTATCACGATAGTGACATACAACTATGCTGATGTTGCAAAGTTGAAACTCCAAGATGGAATAGCTCTTTTGTAATGAAGTATGTTTACTCTCAAAAGGCCAATCACATGAAGAACATAGGCAAGATTATCCAAACTGAACAAAGGAAATGCAGTTGATTGAGAGAATCCATACAACATCAAACATTTTCTCTTGAAAGTTAGAATGAGCTGAATGTATCACGATAGTGACATACAACTATGCTGATGTTGCAAAGTTGAAACTCCAAGATGGAATAGCTCTTTTGTAATGAAGTATTTTTACTCTCAAAAAGCCAATCACATGAAGAATATAGGCAAGATTATCCAAACTGCTTCACAGCGCAATCATTTCACTATAGCATTTGAAGTTTCCTCTGTGCAAACTTTGATGAGAATAATAGAGAGAGTGACATAACCTTTAGGTTCATAGTCTCTATTTTAATGAGTTCACTCCGCTGCGCAGGCTGCTTTTTAAGTGCTTTAGCCCAAAGATCATTTACTTCACTACATTCATGTGTCAGGTAGAAGCTTTTAAAGAGTTGATATCAATCAAAGCCCATAGTTTCAACACTTTCAAACATGGGAAACTAAAGAGTGTATAATGAACTCATCAAGGACATAGACTTGAACACTTCAGGAATGTAAACATTTATGTTTTTTGTGGAAGTGTTTATTCAACTCGACACTTGATGTGTAGGTATTTGGGGATTAGTAAGTAAGCATATAGTTTTTGTGTCTAGAGATGTAAATGGGGATGTCAGATGACTCATATCTGCTATTGATTCTATGAAACATGCACATAAATGCATTTGATCAAGATAATCAAGACACAGAACACCAAACAAAAGAGAAAAGAAAAGACGAGCTAGCAAAGAAGGATGTAAAGCAATAGAACTTCATAATGCTACAAACAACTCCTCACAACAGGGGTAGCACCAAGTCAGAACAGTAGGGTAGGCAAGAACAAGCAATAATGTCGCAGAACACCCAAATAAGTTTAGCCAATGCAAAGCAAGGCTCGAATTAATTAGTGACGCACAGAAATGCCCTCCATCAATCACAATGAGCTAGCACACCAAGTGCAGAAATACAACAGCATCATAAGAAAAAAGTAACCCACTGTACAAAGTAAAGCAAAGCAAAGCAAAGAAAGAAGAAAGAAGGACAAATCGTCTTAGTTTCCTCTGAGCATGAGGTGTAGCCGATGTCGTCTTCCTTTCTCCTGTGCGTGAGGTGTAGTCGGCTTCTGTTAGAAAGTAAAGCATAGAAAGAAGAAAGAAGGGCAAGTCGTCTTAGTATCTCCCGTGCTTGACGTGTAGCCGACGTCTGTTAGAATGTATTAACCGAGAAAAAAGAAAGAAGGGCAAAGATAGGATTTGAAAAAAAATTAACAAAGGTTTGGGATGGAAATCTAATGGAATGGCATTTTTGTAATTTTCTGCAAAACTTAATGGCAAATTTGAAAAAATGAAAAAACATTCGACTTTTTTACAAAATGCCAAAATGTTTATAGCAATTTTTTTTTTAAATCTCTTTTTAATAACTTTGCCTATGTAATGGCCTCTTTCCTTTGTACAAAAGACAATGGTTGTTTGTTTAAAAATAAATAATAAATAAAAAGAAAAGCTATCACCAAGGACCAACAAACAATCACAAACGATAAAAAATCAACAAGTGGCCAAAATATAATTAAAAAAAAAAAAACACTGCAGCTAACAACACTTGAAACTAGGCCTCTCCACTCATTGGAAGCTCTAGTAGAAACTGCTTCCTTTGACAAAGCATCGGCAACTGTACTGCCTCTCCTGTAAATGTGCTCCATGTGCCAACATTACCGGGAGGAATGTACCCGATAACAATCTGTAATCATGGTCTTGGAGCCGTACATTTCTCCTTCATCTAAAGGGATTGGCTTGCATTCGATCATTTGATTGCTCATTTTTTAGTCTCCATCGGTTTGCAAAAAAAGGAAGTTCAACTCCCATCAATAAAACCATAATTACGAGCCCACAGTCAGCAACATAATTCGTATAATTAATAAGCTATATGCGGCTAGGAACTTCCCTTCTAAGTTTCCGAAATTCCTTCATTTCCAATAGGACCCAAATTACTTAATGATGAGCTATCAAACTCTATCTTAAATATCCCATCCGGCGGAGCTATTCATTGAACTGTAATCATCATACATATTCCTTAGATTATATCTTTCAAGTGTATCAAGATCAGACTGCACAATAAGAAGAGTTAGAAACGTAGAATCATGGAAATTCATTACTCACCAACAAAGTATTTCAGTCAGACCCAGATCTTTGAGTTGCAACAAGGATTATCATTGTGAATCCTTTCGTTTCTGTTCTTCTGCAGTAGCCATGCAAGCTAAGCATGCGATATTAAGCAGAAGATTTTATTCCTACCCTTCTTTGAAGCATTCAGGCGGCACATCTTCAATTATTTTTTGGGAGAATTTCCAGTGACCTCTATAGATCAGTCAACCTATCTACAAGAAAACAAAGCATGCAATACTGTTTCATCATACACGCCGCAGATACATCAGGAGGATCGGGGAGTTTGTCGTGAATGTGTTGTCACGAGAAAAACTTGAGGTGGAAACTTGGCAGCTCATATATTTGTTCCAATAAACATTTACTGCTGTTGTCCCCGTCCATTTGCCATCAAGTTGTAAGCAGATTTAATTGAGGATTCCCATTTGGACCATGCTTCCAAACTAGTTCTCCCAGTTGGGAAGATCTGGCAAAGTTCCAGTGCCAGTACCAAACTTTGCAAGATTAAAAATAATGATAATAAAATAAAGGTGCGAGGGGAAAGCTAATGCATACAAAGTGGATGAGTGTATTAGTGGTTTGCGTATTACGTCCATTTCCAAACTAGTTCTTCCACTGGGGAAGATCTAGCAAGGTACCAGTGCTACTATTAAGATATAATTTCAAAAGGCAACAGTACCAAACTTTGCATATAGCGCCCAACTTTGGATGATCTGACCAATTCATCTCATTGCTCATGCGGTGGATCTCTCCTAACCAAAACAATCATAAGGTTTAGGCAATTCTTGCATCTTAAGAACTGCATTTTGGTTGTTGGATTGTGAGACTCTTGCTTTAATAAAGTTTCTAACCATCCACTTTCTGTGATAAAAATTAGAACTCAATGCTAGAATCATCCAACAAGAAAACTATTTAAACCACCATTCAAAAAAAAAAAAGAAACATTTTTTAATTACTAGACATCCAAAGTGGGAGCAATCAGATGAATGGGTTTGGTTCACCCAAAGGTGGGGCCTGACATGCAAGAGTGAGGCACTTTGTTTGAGCGCTTTGGTTTACCATTCCTTCATCAACAACGCACAAAAAGTTATATATGCCATTTCAACAGGTCAAGAAGTAGAAATACGGGTTCTCACTTTATCAACAGGATAATCAGAAATATTTTCCAATGACTGATCCATGATATTCAAAAGAACAGAAACATAGGTCACATTAATCAAATATTTTTGCTTATACACAACTTAATCAAAGGGGAGCCTTGGCGCAATGGTAAAAGTTATCGTCGTGTGACCTTGAGGTCACGGGTTCAAGGCGTGGAAACAGCCTCTTGCAAAATGCAAGGTAAGGCTGTGTACTTTAGGCCCTTGTGGTCCACCTCTACCCCGGACCCTGCATAGGTGGGAGCTTCGTGCACCGGGGCTGCCCTTTTACACAAAACTTAACCGAAGTTAAGTAAAACCCCTCTAATACTTCTCAATGCAATGCCTCAAAAATCTTCATATGGATATTTTTAATCAGGAATTAGCTGAAAAAGCTTGAATTATAACAAATCAGAGTTTTTAGATGTCACATACATTGCATCAAAGAAGGGGAGCCTTTGTTACAATGGTAGAGTTGTCATCATGTGACCTGAAGGTCACGGATTCGAAGCATGGAAACAGCCTCTTGCAAAAATCAAGGTGAGGTTGTGTACTATAGACCCTTTGTGGTCCACCCCTTCTCTGGACCTTGCATACACAGGAGCTTCACACACCGGACTGCCCTTTTTTAATACTTTGCTTCAATCATCACAGTTCTTGAGACCATAACAATGCAGATGCTTCCTGGGTAGGGTTTGCAGTAGCTTTAAGTAAACTGCGCCTCTTTGATTCCTTAAATACCTGCTTTCTGAATTGTCAACATGAAGATAACAGAACTATTTTTGGTGGCAAATGATTTGGTTACTAATCAGTGTCAATCTACATCAACCAGTAAAAATGTGCCATTAAACAATTGAACTCTGCAGTTTCCAGATTTTGTAACACCTCCATAACTATCTTATTGATCAAAATGAAATAGGCAATATGACTGAGGATGCAGCATACATACAATGGGACTCGATATATATATATATATAAGAAAGAGAAAAAGTAAAGTGAGAGAGTTACAAGGTCCAAGTTCCAAACTTCAATGATGTTGGACATGGTTTCCAAGCATCACTTGAAAATTGTAGTTTTGCAGTCACAGAAGGTGATGACGGAAATGGCTTCCAAGTAATAGTCTAGAGTATAGTTTTGCAAGTACAGAAGATGATGGGAGCAATGATTTCCTAGTCAAAAGTACTAATGCAATTACAGAACTTAAGAGAAAATTTGTGCAAAAAGATGTGAAGGGCTCTTCTGACTTTCAATTCAGTGCATTTTGGCATTTCTCCTTTGTTCTCTCCATCTTTAGAATTCAGACGACATCTAATGAAGCACCAAAGAGATATAACGAAATATTGCAGGAAGGAAATGAGAAGTCAGAGACATGGAAAAGCGAACAGCCCTGCTCATCCAGCCATAGATAGCATATCAAATCCCTAAAATTCTGAAAGGTATACACGTAAAATGTTCAAATAGTCCCTTTCCAAAGAAATTGACACACACACACACACAGAAAATACATACACTGGCACGTTTTATATGTACACATGCACATACACTCCCTCTCCAAAACTAGCTTAGTGAACTACATTAGATTGCCAGTTTAAACAACTTCTGAAAGGTGGAAATTGATTTTCCATAGTAACATCTGTAAAGAACCAAAAGCAGAGACATCTAAGATATATGAAAGACTAACTCAGAAAATGTAAACCCACAAATTTTCAGCTAATAAAGACATAAAGAGCCTGTTTATTAGCATCAACGTAACATCAATTTGTTTAAAGAGAAGGGCAGTAACAAGAAGACAGGGAAAGCATCACTGCTCGTGTCAGCTATATGCTAACTCCTGAGGCTATTGCTCATGTTCTGGGCATGACTTGAAGAAATTAGACTCATATTTTCAATATTACAAGGCTTGCATTATGTAGTTGCTGATGGAGCTTTGGAAATGCAAGATAGAGATTCTAGCTTTATGGAAGTTTCAGAAGAAACTTCAGGGCTGTTTTGTGCATTATTGCAGTGCAGCAGCCATTAAATAAGCAAGAGAGAGAGTTAGTTAGTTAGTTAGTTAGTTAGTTAGTTAGTTAGTTAGTTAGTTAGTTAGTTAAAGAAATGAAGTTTGGTGTTCTAAGCCTTCCATTTCATAAACATTCTCGGTATACATGTATGAGGCATAATGTACCACTGGCTCTTCTATTAATGGAAATGGAAGAGGCCAAGTTGTGGTGGAGGCTTTCAAAGTCTCCCTCGCTTAAACAGAGAGTTTTTATTGTCCAAAATATTGGTGGGCCACTCATGTTCCTAGCCTACAAAGAGGTACTTTATCGTGATCTGATATCCATTCCAGGCAGGCCATCCACCAGAAAAAATGGTCTTGCCACATGACTTGGGCCCTATCACATCCTGTAGTACCGGGGTTCAGCTTAGAATGCCACAAATTACAGTGCCCAGTATCAACAGTTCTTCCTAGTGTTTCTTGTATAACTCATGGGTTATCTCTACACACCAAAAGCTTTCTTAGTGATTGACACGAATAACAACCATTAATCTCCAGTGGTACAGGTAACTTGCTTAACTTAGTTCCTTATTCTTCCCATGACATGTTGGTTGGGCATCAATATGACACAGGTAAGTTGTTTCCCTTAGTTCCTTAAAGGTCCTTTCAAATTGTCACAGTGATAGTTCATCTTTTGCCACCACACATGTTGGTTAAGTATTCATTTTCCATCTTCCGGATATTTCCATACTTTGGCTGTTTATTTTGTCATAATACTGGTACAAGTTCATTTACTTCTTGGTTCTATTATTAATTCATTATTATTTCATGTTGCTCTTCTAGAGGATCGGTAGAGAAGCTTTTTATTAGCCCAGTACCTTCCATAAGCATCTTTCATTCCTCAAGCTTCATATCTATTTTCCAGCAACAAGGTCTTCTTTGCATTAAGATTCTTTCCTCCGCTGACACATCATCTAGTAGAATATATAATTTAGTGCCTTATTCTGTATTTCACTTCATACTGTCTACAGAGTCTAAACTACAGATTTATTGTTGTCAACTAAGTATTCAGAATTCCATTCCCCCATATGTTAAACCTTCTCCAATGATTCTGCATGTCTGTCTTTGTTGCTTCCTGGTCAGTTCTCCTTTCTGTCTTGTTTCTATGGATGATTGGATCATTATCCACAGACAATTATTTATGCAAGCAACATGTACCTTTTATTTTTCACTTGGGTATTAAGCATTATAGAATTCACATTAAGTAGCTAATGGGAGCAATATCTGAACCTTTTAAGTCTTACAAGAATTCTGCAGTATCAGATGGCATTCTATGAGAGTTTTCCACATCTTCAAACTCCATTTATAGTGAAATCATAGTGCCAAAAAAGCCAACATATCATTGAGGGCGTTCTTCCCATTTCATTCCACTCTCTACCTCTGCTTGAGCTAAAAACAAAGGCTTTCATATTACTTTTCGAGTATTCATGCATCCCCACTGTTAGGCCAACAACTTTCTTTGTACAATCTTTAGTGGCAATTCTAGATAAACATGTGTATTCATTGTCTACAGAATGAGCAAAATGATAATTCCTGCATGAAGTTCTCTCTCATGGTTAAGTGTATATCCATCCTTCCTCTCTCTTTCCCTCCATTAACCATGACCTTGAAAGACCAGACCGTTTATGATACTCCAAATTTTGGCAATGGAACAACGACATCCACATTTATCATACCTGTTTCTGTCTCATCTGCCTCTCTTGTTTGTCTCTCGAAGTGTACTACATAGTTTTACTATAGGTAGCAGTTGTTGGAGGTATCATGCAGCAATATGAGAAGCATCATTCAGGAGGAGAGAGAAAAAATGATCCTTAGGTACCACAGTCGAGCTATTAGAACTATCAGCATTTCTAGAAGCACATGTCAGTGCTAAGTGGTTGGAAGCCATGGAGATGAATTAAGTTCATTATAGAGTAAGTTACATGGGGTATTGCAATCAAGTGCACAGATAAAATACAGTCTCCATGAAAATGAGTACAAGCCAATTTAATACAACAAATACACAACAAAAGATTGCAAGTCAAAGGGTACAGGTAATACCATCCAGCAAGTAATGACTTCCACCCAGTTATGAATAATTCCTTGTGGTTCTCACTTTCATCGATGTGACAATATCATAAGAAATAGAGTTTAATCTTGAGGTTCAGAAATTGAAGATGCCTTATAAGGGAATCTTGATATTGAACACTATTAGGAGCTATATTTTTTACTTGGAGTTGTAATGAGAACCAAGATGTGACATTTGGAGTGAAGAAGAAACTCCTGATCTTGCATATTTCATATGATGAACTGTGAGATCATCAGTAAAACCAGTTAATAACCGAAATGGTGACACTAAAACTAGTTAATAATCGAAATGGTGACTGTCAAACTGATGGTAAATAGACCAGTTGTTGATAGGACTGATTGTATAACTAATTTTAACAAGACTAGTATAAACAGGATAAGATTGAGTTTGAAATTTGTGAACTGGAATAACAGTGGGACTGATTTACGTTTGGGGTGTGAAAGATTCCGAAATTAGGACATTTGAGTATGGATTAGGACTAGAAAACATGAGACGAAGATGGTGTTGAAAATAGCAAACCGCATGTCCAGCCCAAAATTCAAGCATGAAACAGGCAAAAAAGGAGAATAGTATGTCTGCAAAAAAAAAGGTTGATTGCATTTATCCCTTCTGCTTTGAGCATACATATTATGGATTGATAGTTCTGAGATTTCTAATCTAACTGAAAACAAACTCTTTCTATCCAATCAGCACCTTCCAATGGAACAGGAAACTCCTTAACTAGTTTAAAAACAACCATACTCTTCCATTCTAAACAGGAAACGTCTGAAATCTGGACTCTTCTTCATTCTTCCTACTCTACTGTAGTTCTAATATCTGGAGTCCTCTGCATTCTTTCTACCGTGAGTAACAACTTGTAATATTCAATATGAGTTGTTTCATAAATAGAACAATATTAGATATGAGTTGTTTCATAAATCGAAAAGCATATGTAAATCCATCTAAAATAAACTGCCAACAATTCAAATTTATGCAGTTACTATTCAAGTGAACGCACTACATGAATAGTTCTCTATAATGAAAGATTGTAATACATCGCTAATGCAAGAAGACTAGTGTTAACAGAGGTTAAAATGTGAAAGGTCCTACATTCTAGTGAATCGATCTTGTCCAAGGGACACAAGGAAGGAAATAACTTGCAGGAAACTAAGAGGATCATGAGATAAATTGGAGACACTTTGGACCAGAAATTTCTCTATGGACTAACCAATAAAGGAAAATCAAGCTCATGGATATTTAGATGCATATTGGATTGATCATCCTAACTCTGCCAGTGTCGTTTTAGTTCTATATGGTTTTATCGCAGCCAATCCTAAACCCGGATAAAGGAGGAAGGTTTTGCATCAGGTGCACCCATGCTTGAATTGATTTATGACATTCCTTCAAGTTAGGGCATTCCCCATATGCGACGCGATACATAGGATCTCGAATGCGGTGGAAAATGGACAAGGGCTGCTAGGGCATTCCCCTAAAAGTGACGCACTATATTGGATCGCAAGTGCAGTGGAAAATAGGCAAGGACTGCTAGAGTATTCCTTCAGAAGCGACACGCTGCACCAGAACCCAAGTACAATAGAAAGTATGCATTGGTTCTTGTGCCATTCGAGAAGTACATAGGTAAATAGGCTAAGTCAAGAGAACAAGATTTGTATCGCTATACAAAATACAGGCACATTGACATGTAAGAGTCCAAAGTTAGTAGATAAGATGAAGTGTAGATGAGTCAACATAGCTTATACCCAAGAAACCAAGTGGAAAGGGGCTAAAACTAGAGAAATCGATGGGCATAAGATCTGGCATAGAAATAGCATAGGGATAGTGGTAGATAAAGAATTAAATGATAAAGTTGTAGACGTTAAAAGAACCAGCAATCGAATTAAACTCATAAAACTTCTTCTAGGAGAAAAGATCATAGAAGTCATTAGTGCATACGGACGACAAGTAGGGTTAGAAGACAAAATCAAGAGAATGTTCTGAGAAGATATAGAGGGAGTCATGCAAGACATTCCTAACACAGTGGGGATATTTATAGCAACAGATTTTAATAGTTACGTAGGAAAAGAAAAAGAAGGATTTGATAAGGTACATGGGGGTATGGTAATGAAGAAAGAAATGAGATGGGGAAAGCTATACTCGATTTTGCCTCAGCACATAACATAGCTATAGAAAATACATACTTTAAAAAGAGGGAACACTTAGTAACCTTTAAAATTAAACTATATAAAAGCCAAATAGATTTTTTCCTACTTAGGAATGCTGAAAGGTCAATGTGTAATGATTGTAAGGTGATACCTAGTCAAAGTGTAACCTCACAACAAAGATTAATGGTTATGGATATCTACATTAAAATATGGAAGAAAGGAAATGAACTTAATAGGTGTCTACAACTAAGTGGTGGAACTTAAAAAGGAGAGAAAATAGCATCATTTACAAACAAGTTGATAGTAGATAGAAACTAGAACAATAAAATAGAAGTAAACACCATGTGGACTAATATGGCCATGTCCCCTAAGAAAGTGGCAAGAGATGTCCTAGGAGTACCTAAAGGTAAAAGGTAATCAACAAAGGAAACTTGGTGGTGAAGTAAAAAAGTGCAAAAAGTTATTAAAGAGAAACATGTGTTTTAAAGTATGGCAAAGGACTAAAAATAAGAAAAACTTTGAGCAATATAAGAATGCTAAAAAGGTTGCTACGGGATATAAGAATGCTCAAAAGGTTGCTACGAGAGTAGCAAGGGAGGCTAAACTCAAGGCATATGATGATCTCTAAATAAATTAGAATCAAGAGAATGTGGGAAAGATGTGTTTGAACTCACATAAGTAAGAAAGGAAAAATAAAGACTCAGACCACATTGAGTATATTAGAAGTGATGACCAAAGAGTACTAGTCAAAGATGACGAGATCAAACAAAGGCGGGAAACTTACTTGCAAAAATTGTTAAATGACAATGGCTCTGAGAATATAGAGACTAAAAATACTGTAAACCTAAATAACATTGGACATTATAGATATAAACGTAGGATTAGAAAACCTGAAGTGAAAGAGGCCTTGAAAAAGATGAAATCAAGAAATGCTTTGGGGCCTGATAGTATACCAATAGAGGTTTAGAAGTATATGGAAGATACTGGGATAGTTTGGTTGTCAAAATTGTTTAACCAGATTGTAAAATCTAAGAAAATGTTGGATGAATAGAGGAAGAGCTCTATTGTACCAACTTATAAGAATAAAGGAGACATACAGAGTTGCACTAATTATTGAAGAATCAGTTTGGTTTCTTGCCTAGGAAGTCTACCATTGAGGTTATTTTTCTACTTAGACAATTAATAGTGAAATATAAGGAGATGAGGAAGGACCTACACATGGTCTTTATTGACTTAGAAAAAGCATATGATAGGGTCCTCAAAGAATTAAAATGGTGAGGGTATTGAGCGAGAAAGGGGTTTCATGGGGGTACATAAACATAATTACGGATAAGTATGATGGAGCGATAACAAATGTTAGGTCCACTAGCGGAGAGACTGCTGATTTTCCTATCACTATAGGATTGCACCAAGGATTGGCATTGAGCTTGTACCTTTTCACGTTGATTATGGACGAGTTAATAAAACATTTGCAAGAGGAGATTTCATGGTGCATGTTATTTTCAAATAATATAGTTTTGATTGATGAGACAAGGGTGTAAACACAAAGCCAGAGTTATATAAAGATGCATTAGAATCTAAAGAATTTAAAATTAGTCAAACCAAGGCAGAGTATATGGAATACAATTTCAGCGAGGAGCGGGAGTACCAATAAAGATTGATAACCAAGAAGTCCCCCTAAAAGAACACTTTCAATACATGGGATCAATAATTCATGAGAGTGGAGAGATTGAGAGGGAGGTTACTCGAAGAATCCAAGCGGGTTGAAACACATAGAGAAACACCTCTGGAGTTTTGTGTGCTAGGAGGGTGCCACTCAAAATGAAAGGAAAATTCTATAGGATGGATGTAAGGCCAACTATGCTGTATGAAGAAAAGTGTTAAGTAGTTAAGGAACAACATGTACATAGGATGAGTGTGCCGAAATGTGGATATTGAGATGGATGAGTGGCAAGACAAAAAATGATAGAAATGAAAACATTAGAGAAAACTTAGGAGTAGCACTAATGGGTAACAAATGAGGGAGATTAGACTTAGATGGTTTGGCCATGTCCAACATAGACCAAAAAGGGCACCAGTTAGAAGGAGTGAGGCAATCCAAGTTGAAGTTTCTAAAAGGGCAAGGGGAAGGCCCAAAAGAACGTGGATAGAAGTGGTGAGAAAAGTTTTAAAAACTTTGAGACTACATGAAGCCATGGCACTTAATAGAGGGGTATGGAGGAACAAGATTCATGTGACTGACCCCTAATTGGGATAAGGTCTTCTTGATAATGATGATGATTGCATTGATCATCCTGATACAACAAGGTCAAGCATATGATTTGGTATTCAGTGAATAATTGTTCAGACTCATGGAATGGAAAGGAAAAACCACGAGATCTGTCAGAAAGGACAAATGAGTGATGACTTATATTAATACAAAGTTCAACATGCTCATATGTGATCATCATGAAATCTATGCAGGATCTAAGTCACGTGTATTTGGTAGAAAGACAATCATATTTTGGCAAACAAGTTGGCTTGAGGGAGTTAGAAGTACTATTTACGTATCATTTACATGTTTAGGTGACTAGTCTTAAAGATTGGTGACTTCAAGTGCATTCTTAAGACTATAACAAACATCTAATGCTCCATTAGATTAGAGTGTTTCCCTTCAACAAGAATCCTATCTTATCTGCTTACCGTCATAAAATCCACTATATAATTCAAGACAGTTTTACCTACCTAAATCCCTTGAAATTTTGCTCATCTTGAAGGGAAATAACCCAGAAACATGAGCCATTCTCTTGACACAGTTAAAACATTGAACTTGGTGAGCTACCTGTGAGAAAACAAGCAATTAACATATTACTGGTCTAATAAATGGTTCAAAATTAACTAATAATATGTTTTTCTAGGGTTTGATATGATTCAGAACACATATACTGGATTCCAAGAACTACACATATTGCTCACACAAATTGGTAAGGTTCATTTTTTTGAATACAGGAATTTATCAAACAAAATGTGGTGTCATACCAACTGAACACGCATGAAGAAAATTTTCCATTATTTTGATATCATTTTATTGTTTTCTCAGCAAAACTTAGAATAAGCATCAAGCACTTAATCTGGATCTCAAATTGAAACTTGCCCTTCTAGAGATAGGGAATTTTTCCTCGAGGTAGATACCCAATGTTTCAATTTTGGTTATAAATTAAATACTGACATATGCATGCTTCATAAGAGTTGAAGATATGTAGTGGGTGTCTAATTTCTTCCTCATAACTTTCTTTTATTTTCTAATGTTTCTTTTTCTTGAAAAGATCTTAGGATTCAGGGCTCAGTTAGTAATACTTCCTTTTGGGGTTTTAATGCTTTCATAGGGTCTCAAGATATGAGGTGGGTGTTTAATTTTTCCCAAATAACTTTCTTTTTCTTCAAATTTTTCTTTTTCTTGAAGAGATCTAAGGGTTCAGTTCAACTACTACTACTTCCTTTCCTGATTTGACATGATTCAGACCCCATATTCTGCATTCCAAAAACTACATCAGTATTTCTTGTGTCAATTGGTACGATGCACTTTTATGAAGACAGATTACAGACTCCTGTCAAACAAAATGTGGCTTCTTACATCTGAACGATCCATGAAGTAATGCTTTTCGTGATTACATTTTTTTTATTTATTTTTTTCAAATGTTTCTTTTTCTTGAAGAAATCTTGTAGGTGATTAAACTTTTCTTATCTCATTACTTTGTTTTTCTGTCCTCAAAAAAAAAAAAAAAAAAAAAACATTTTACCCCTAATATTCTATTGCTCATTATATTTTGGATATTGCCAGTTTTGTTACACATTAAGGATCTAGGGAACTATGCATGTAATCTCATTTTTCCTTCATATATTACATTTTACTTTTTTTAATTTGGCATTAAGTTTAGTGAACTCTAGATCTACCTTTTCCTTCTTCTCAATTTTTACTGTTTCTTTTTATTTGATATTTTATACTGACCAAGATTTGTTTGGAGTTGTACTTGCTAGTATTCTTCCTCTTAGGCTTTGATTTTATTTTTTTTCTTTATTATTTGTTCATGACTTACCTATCACTACTTAATAGAGAGGAATGAAGGAATAAGATTCATGTGGCCGACCCCTAATTGGGATAAGGTCTTGATGATGATGACAATGATGACTTACCTATCACTGTAAGAGTTCTGGTACTATGTACATCTGTAGTAACTCCAAACTTCATTGCAAGTATCTTGTATAAAACTTATTTAGCTCTGATATTGTTACAGAACACTGCCCATTTTTCTTTTCATTTTTCTCCTTTAAAGAACTCTTCTAATCTCTGCATAACTAATAGGAGCACACAATGCAAGCAGAAATGCATGCTCATCATCACAATAGAAACATTATAAATCAAACTCAGGTTATAAATTATAGCTTCCACATTGAAAATGAAAAAGTTTTGTGAAAATAAATAATCCGCACAAGGATGTAGTGGAAACTTAAATTTCCCACTCTAGTTTTAGGACTATGAGCCAGAGCTTATGACAAATTACAATCAATATGGTCAGCAGATGCAACAGCTAAATGTCAGTTGGCTCTCAGCCAACACACTAACAGACTTAGACAAGTATACTATGATTTAAACATCTAAGTATTGGGCTAAATAAGCAGAAAAGAACTCGCTTGGCATAAAAAGATATAAGAAGAGCAACGACTATCATTACCAAAAAAACATTTGCTCCAACAGGTAAAATGACAACTGTGATGGGTACGTCATTCATAGATGCACTTCACAACAATTTGACATAAAGAATGTCTTCTTGCTAGGGAAACAAAAGGGCAATGTTTACACTAGATTTTATAGGCATCTGATGCAGGAGCAACTTACCAGTCAATTTGAATACTTAAAATTACAAAGGAAGAAGAAAGAAAATGGTAAAAGTTTAAGTTGACAAGAGTGTTGTTATGTTTTTCCTTTAATGTTTAAGTTGCCTAAGTTTATAGGCCCTATTTTAAGAGATTTTTTATGTTTTAAGTTGACTTTATATAGTGGGCCATAGTTTAGTTTCTTCACTTCAGTGAAGCGTATGGTTGTCTTTTGTCACACTTTTTTTTTTTTGGCAGAAGCCAAAAGCATTAAACAAAAGAATAAAGCAATATTACAAGGTCCTGGGGTACTCCATCCCTAGTGTCATCAAACGAAATAAGTCTCAAAAAGGTTGGTACATTTTCCTTCTGAATAGGGATTTCAGAATTAGAAAACAAAAAAATTGGTTTCCCTCCCAAAAGGTATGATCAACGCCCTGCAGAGAAACCCGGTAGAGCATCATCTTTGCCACTTGAAACATCATCCTGGTCTCCCACTGTAAAGTCATCTCCTTCTCTTGCCCCACTCTCCTCTCCCGCAGAGATATCATGCCATAGTGTTCTTAAGGGACAAATAAAGAGACACCCCATTTATGTTTATATAAGGGATAGGGCTTTATTTGTGCAGTTTTAAATGAGTGAAATTGTTCTATTTATCTATTATTCTGCTACTATTTTTTCTTCCAGTCCATAGCTTGGATGTTTCTACTAGAATTTTGACCTCGGTCGGGCAAACAAGGTGGAAAGGAGATTTGAAGAAGTGAATTCTGGTTAGGAATGATCACTTCACAACCAGATGGAATATCCGCTAAACAAAGCAGGGTTTTTTCCTCGAAAACCCCTTCGCTTCAATACATTGAACCCCTAACCCTTTTCAATCCCTTCTAATCTTCATGAAAAACCTCCACAAACCACTCCTCAAAGTCTGCACATTCAGTACTAAACCCTGCACATCAAGCCCATATATCCATATTTTTTTCCTGCGAAGCCCTAGTCCCTGCATACCACCATTTCAACAGCTTTCTCTAATTTTGCTGTGTCAGCATCAAACCTGGAGGAACCCAATGCTAGGTTATCAACTTATGATGGCAACATATGGAAAAAGAAAGCTATTTGGTTTTGCTCAGTTTTAGTATGTTATTGGGAAAGCATTTTTGCCGATGAGAGCACTAATAAATGAATCCTTCTTGGAATAATCCCTTCTACTTTGTAGCTCTCGTAATAGTTATGGCAGATATTGTTTGGAAAAAAAAACAGAGAGAGAGAGAGAGAGAGAGAGAGAGAGAGAGAGAGAGAGAGAGAGAGAGAGAGAGAGAGAGAGTAGGTCAACAAGCACAGAAATCTTCCGGTTGTCGCTTCCCTGATATTGCTGTCATAGCAGAAGACAAGAAGAAAATGAGCACCATAAAAGACAAACAAAGCAATGTTTGACAATAAAGATTTAGACAGTCCTTCTCCTAATGTTTGAGCAAGATGGAATGTTCCTCTCTCTTTCTCTGTGTGTGTGTGTTAGACAGTCCTCCTAATGTTTGAGATGGAATGTGTGTGTGTGTGTGTGTGTGTGTGTGTGTGTGTGTGTGTGTGTGTGTGTGTGTGTGATGAGAGGATATAAAAAATTAATGACAAAAAAACTTGCTCAAAGTAAATTTTTTCAATTTTCTAAAACCCTCATTGGCACGGTAGTGTCCCAAATTTCCAAGATGGACGGTGAACAAGAGAAATCAACGACGATCAAGAAATGAACGGTCAAGATCATCATCAAACACTATTGGATCAAAATGTTTTGGACGTGTTAAATCATGGAGGAGTGGACAACTTGAGTCTTGAAAGAATGAACAGTTTAGATTGGCTGGAAGAGGCATCTTGAAACCAAAATAATAATAATAACGCCTATATTATATGGTAGTGGACGTCTTGGATTAAATGATGGAGGGCATCCTAGATTATCAGAGATGAACATTGAAGATTGCACAATTGCAGGTGTCCCATGGTCCAATCTAGCACTTTCCAATTTCTCCATGGTCGAAAGAGCTACATTGACTTCATAACTTAATGGTTGAAATGTTTCTAATTGCCTTTCTTGGTCAAGTTGTGTTGACTAGTCAAGGATTTCAAATCAGCCAAGATCAAGGAAAGTTCCTACATAGGAAGTTAGGGAGTTTAGGAACTTGCTTAATTGTAATACATGTGTATGAAAACTCTTTGAATGTGTTTAGGAAACTATCCAATACTTAAGATATTGTTATTTGGTAACACCCAAGTTTAAGAAACTCTTGTTAGGCAAGTACCTAATACTTAGAAAGTATTCTTTAGCCTAGGAAACAATTGTATTCAAATAGTTGCTTAGTAGTTTGTACATTGCTTGTTTGGGAGGGCTGTTCCGATCTATTTAAACCCCTTTGTAGCATATTTGAATTGGATGTTTTTTCCATTGTGGGAGTTTGAGTGCATCTCAGCTTTCTTGTGTTTTCTATATCTCTTGGAGGAGTCCAAAGGTGGTGAGGACCAAGTTCTGTATCTTTAAGATGGTGAATGATCTAAATGCTTAATGTGGTGAGCTCGTTTTTGCCATATTATTGTATCTCTTTGGTGATGTTAATAAAACCTTAGAGTGGTGAACTATTACTAAACTATAGTTCTGTATCTCTATGGTGGTGATTATTCTATATCCTTAGAGTGATGAGCTATTTCCATACTTTAGTTCTGTATCTCTGTAATGGTAAACGTTTTGTATCCATAGAGTGGTGAGTGATTTTCAATTTATCCTATTATCTTCTATTTTACCCGGCTATCCAGTATCGCTCAAATAGAAGTAACAGAAGTTACAAAATAGAACTTCAAATCAATCACTTCTCCAATTATACTTCTGAAGAAGAAAGAAAATCTGAAGTCTTCTTCAATTCAAGAAACATACTAGATAATGAGCACAGGAGGTGAAATAACCACAAAAACTTAATAGGGCAATTTACTTTCCTTTTTACCTGCATTATTTTATGCAAAGCTTTCAGGACCATTAAAGAAAAATAGTTCGAAATGAAAAAAAGTAGAAAAGCAAAAGTACATGTGCTTTCAAACTAGCCTATTAAAGACTAGTGCAAGAACTAAAATCACGAGTAGACTCCATCACCTCAAAAAATGTAAAGCAAATATGAGAGGAAATCACCACCAACAGCGTTATTATACCACTAACCTAGAACAAACTTGATGTTGAACTAAAAAAGTATTCCAAATATAGGCTTAAGAACTCACCTACTATCAAAACTCTTCTAGCATATATTTGATGAAACTAGCTTCAATAAATACTAGAACAAGTGAACAACCAACTTCCATCTTTTGGGACTAAAAATTACAGCTAAAGGCTCTAGTTTCACTTTTACAATGAAACAAGAGAAGAAAATCACATTATATTCATCAAGACTTTCAAGATTTTCAATTCTACATAATGTTTTAAAAGAACAGCATCTGGAAATTTCCAAGGATTGCAGTGAAGCAGTAGAATAATCTGCCATCTACCAATAAGAGAGAAATAATTTGAGCTCTTCCAATATCACAAATATTCCAAATGCCTTAAATAACTAGAGTTAGCTCTATAATTCTAGGGTAGAGAAAATGAGCCACATCTTACCTATGGGGTGTTTCATACCCATTCTGTTAAGATTTCTTCAGTGGTTTGCTCCTTAGCAACATGCCATCTCAGCCCAGCTGACATCAGCTAACATATAAGTACCATTTGGTGCATTTTGTCCTGAAAAAATCTAGCTGACAACCAAGGAATCTTGATTAGAGTTTTCACAGACAGTACTGCCATTGCGTTTCATGTCATTAAGTTATACCAGCTCCCTAAGGTGTCACTAACATGCGTGGTCATGCCAAGAGTTTTATTTGAGAATGATATTCTATCCTGGAGCTTCTGAAGTGGATTAGTCCACAATTTTTGCGTTTCTTCTGTAAACAAAGGGCCCGCGGACTTGGAACCTTATTCTTAAGTAAGAAATGAATTCTTGGAATCTAATTCTGTAGAATTTCTTTGCCCAGTAACATAATGCCAGTGGTTGCGCCAACGTCAAAGCAGGTGAGAATTCAAGTCAAATAATAATGAGAAGAGGGATGATAATTTAGGATAACTCAATTTTAGTCATAAAATGAGAACTGAGTTTTCTCTGGGAAAATCCAATTTCAGTGATTTCTGTGCACAAAGCACTGAAAACTAATTCTGAGAATTAAATCCCTCACTTAAGGATTAGACTCCAGGCACACAAACCCACCCAACTGATTCTTACCCTAGAAACCCCTGACTCGTATTCCTAGTTTTAGTGTGCTTTCAACCTGTTAGGCACAGAAGCTGGTGGAGAAACCCCATGAATTATGAATGTCCTGGACATTCTTGTTTCAAAAAGTCCATGGAGTATGCATTCTATATATTGGGAGTTCCAAGCTACAGTTCACAATCCAAAAGTTAACCACCAAATTGGTTTCCCACATTGCGTTTCCTAGTTCCATCTCAATCTCTACCGTAATTGGTGCAGAGATGAGTAAACCCACAGAAACTTGAGGATTATACCAATAGGAATTGAATCTTCATTAGCTGGAAAAGGATAAGAAGGCAACAAAGATAAGATTGAGGATAAAAGGAAATAGGCATTTTTCCTCCTCACAAAAAAGCTTATCATTTTTCTGCTCAGGTTTAGATGATGGAAGTTTCATTTAGGACATGGATACGAAATAATTAAATAAAGAAACATAGCTTAGTAATCAGATCGTCTAAAATAAACCATTCCAATTAAATGCCCGGCCTGCAAGTTGAACTGTAAAGTACAGAGGGCTTCCAGTTACTTTTGACTTGACTAGACACCTCTGAATAGCAACCCTTTAAGCAAGCATTGACAACTATTCAACAAATAAATGTCACTGAAATAACAATGTGCCCAGAAAAATAGAAGAAAATGAAAGAATATATAAGAACAATTTATTCAAGGTCACTTCTTAGACTTCATCTGTAAACATAGTTGCAGTAAATCTTTAGTAAAGGCTTCATTTATATTAACCATATTGACACAGTAAACAGTGAGAGATATCAGTCAGATCCCACAAACTTTTGAAGCAGCATTTGGATTGGCAATAGTATCAGTTGAGTGAGGATGTAAACTTTATTTTTCGAACATGAAGCAATCTCATATTTCCTGCCACTGTAATCAGGCCTGATCTTTGAGTCTTATCCACCTCTTGAAGGAGTCTGCATTTTATTTTCCTCGGAAGCGCATGGAAAAATTGAATAATAACTGACCTTCATGATCTACGATGAAGCTAGAAATTCCAAAGTAACTCACGAAACCTTGGTCTTTGTAAAATTCTTTATGATTGATCCACTGGCGCACATGTTGATATCTTTCCTGATAATCTAGTGGCCAAAGTTTAAGAGCAGGGTATGTTTTCAACAAATTAAGCTTTCAGAAGTATACAGTATGTAGGTCACATTGGTTCTAATCCATGGGCTTGCTATTCCAGAAAAGGATGGAAACCAAGAGCTTCAACCTGTAGATTATTGCTCAGATGAAAGGAAAAATATGTTCTCAAGTTGAGCAGGCCAATTTTCTCCAAGTAGCTGAGGATTTAGTTCCATTGCTACCTTAAAGTCCAGAAATGATGCAGAAACAGAATGAGCTGAACCTTGAGCATATTCACTAGGTGCCACAACGTTCCCACCATGTAGATGATCCCTGATTACCTGCTCCGCCTGTTTGTGGTGGCACCTTGATCGTGCTAGTTCCATACAAGGGTTGATCAACCTCTTTAGAAATGCATCCAATCCATGGCTTAACAGATTAACATAGTCATCTGAAACATCAAAACCTTCACGCTCCAGCTTCTTCTGCAAACGTATCTTCAGAGATCTCACATCAGGAAGCTCACAGCTGTAGTGACAAGTCTGAATAATATCACATTCAAGGTGATTATAGGCAGCAGCCAAATCATTGCGAAGCCATTTATGTGCAATGCCAACACTCCTTGGAATACCAAGAGGAGCCCGGACAGGACTTCTACTTTCGACACATGGGCTGCCTGTTACTTGTTCAACCTCTTCCCCATCTTCCACAGAGACAACTTCAGCCAAAGCTTTGCTACCAATTGAAACCAGCTCGGGGGCATTGTGCAGCTCTTGTGACCTTTTCAAATCACATGAATTAGTCACTGCCTGCAATATCTCAGGAGGCCCAGAGATCAGCTCATCATAGCGTAGGCTTTTCACCTTCCCATTGGGCCCAAGAGGACTTGTGCGGTCCCTAAATTTTCGATCACGAATGTTTACAGACCTTCCTTTGTGAGGCGAAAGAGGAATAGTGTCGCCCAAAAGTGGCTGCAGGTTCTTCTTCAGTCCATTAGCAATTGTAACATTTGGAAAACCTTCCACAGTGGTTGTATTGGTTGGAGGCAACTTAGCCACACAAGCATTCTTAAGAATTGATCTGACAAACTGATTGTGAAGAGAGACATTCTCTATACCAATTGTGCTAATACACAGCTTATCAAACTCACATTTGTTAATTCTTAGGTTAAGGAATTTCTTCAAGTGAGAGAAGTACTTCTCCGACTTCTCATTCCCAAGCTTCCTGACAATCTGATCCTTCAGCTCTACAATATCGATTCGAGATGATGGCCGATAAGGCGGCATTGTCATATCCAAATCAGAAATAACCATGAAACTGGTCTTCAAACCCTACGGCCAGAAATTTGGAAGAACCAAGAAAGTTTCAACGAAGAAAACTACTTTTCTCGATCCAAATTCCCAAACCCTAGTTCCACAAATTGTTTCTACCAAGATTTCAGAAAATTTAAGTGCTATAGTGTTCTTCCTGATTTGAGCGGGAGAGTTCACTTCTGGAGCAATCAAACAAAACCCACCAAGCAAATTAGTTGCAAAAGTATAATGAGCTCCCAAAACATCACAAGAAAATTACAGTCAACCGATCGACTACTTCAAAACCCTCAATCAGTAAAAACCAAGCTGAAAATTAGAAGCCAAACAAAAACCATCGATATGAAACAACCAAGCTGTATATCAGATACTTTTTATCCTTACCAAACAAATTGCACAACTGATGAAAGCAAGAAGAATAAAACCAAATTATTGAGAGTTTGAAGCTGAAAATTAGAGTTCATATAAAACCCACCTGCAATTTTGCACCAAGAAACTAAGGAAATCACCCAAGCATGGAAAGAATTAAAAAAAAACTAAGACAATGGGTAGAGAGAACAAACCCACCTTGTGGGGAGAATCGTGTGGTCAGAGTTGCCCACAACTGGGATTGGATCGCTGCTTTTTCCCTGTTTCTTGCAGCTTTGGCCAGAGAGAGAGAGAGAGAGAGAGAGAGAGAGGTGTAATTTCGGGTTTGGGAAGGTTCTGAATGTTGGGTCAAACACACGTGCGCCTTTTGTATTTGTGTTTCCTGTTTCCTTAAGAGTTTGGAAGAGAGGAAGTTTGAAAACGGAACGACCTTTTTCTACTCTATCTTTTCATGGATATCGGCTTGTCAAGGGAACTTGTTTGAGCGTTGGACAAAAGGCTTAGAGTACGGGGAGTTTACGTAAACGTGTCAACTTCTTATTTAGAGATGTGTCAATAATGCACGGTTAGATGGGCCAGGAGGTTGTCAGTTTGGGTTCAATAAAATGGGGATGTATCCTTCTGTGGGACATAAATTGGATGCCCAAAGGACAGGGAGTTCATGTCAAGTGGTCAATGTAGAAGCTCCAGCACTTCACAATACTAACAGTAGGATAGTTTAGACTAGATGTCCAATTTAAAAGGACAGTGGCTGTCAGATTCTTTCCTATAGGTGATACCTGTTGGATCCACATGCGTTATGTCAACTTTTGAATCCGGTAATCTAACAGGTGACTACAAGTCTGCGCCATTGTGGCTGGTTTTAGTGTAACTAGATAATCCTAGATCTTTGATCTATAAATCCTGTATCCTTGATGAGACAATGCTGGATATTTGATCTTTAAATCCTCATCTGGAATCTTTATTTGCTTTTGCTCACCTTTCAAAGAAAAACATTTTTTTTAAAACGCTTGTTTATGGCTCTGCCAACAAAATTAAAATGTTGATTTCAGTTGGACAATATCTTTAAGATGTCAAATCCATACAGAGATGGGACCAAATCGTATCAGCCACCTGTTGATCAATTGGAAGTTCAACAATGTCCATTAACATACATTGAAATGGTGAGTTATAAACCAAGTCCCAATTTCGGTCTCCCCATAGTTGATCTCCAAGTCATACATAGTATGTCTGCATAGTTGATCACTAAGTTATACATAGTAAAAACTAAAAAGAAAGTTTCTCTATATTAAAAGATAAAATGACTTGATGGTTTCGAAGTCTGCTTTTTCTTAAAATTATATAATTGCAACCATCCCTTAGAATCTACAAAATTATAAATTCTTACATTGCTCTATTATTACTAACTGTTATTTGAGAAATGATCGATGCACCCAGTATGCTCTTGTAAGTTACCCTTCTCAAATGTACACTTACATGCATCAACATCAACCTAAAATGCATTTTAACCTAAATCAACATCAACAAATTCAGTCAAAATGCATACAATTTAGGTTGATGTTCATGCATGTATAGTACACACATAACAAGGGTAAATAGCAAGTGAACACTTGGATTTATTATTCCTATCTGCACCATGCAACTTTACGGATGACCAAAAACAACTATCTACATATAGTTACGTGAAAATGTAGTATAAGAAAAAGTTACAAGAAACTGAAGTACAGGATCTAGCTTTATGTCATGCAAAACTATTTTGCTCTAAGTCAATAGGCTCCTAAAGATTAGTGACTCAAAAGCATTTATATGCTAGGCTCCACCATATATATGCTTCAACCAAAATTAAATTTATAACCCAGCCCTTTTTTCCATGATCAAAGTTGTTCATTTAATGAATCTCATTGCAACAATACTTACACTGAAGCTAATTGAAAGGGGGGCTACATTTTGGTGACTCTAATTGTTCTTTATTGGGCTCCATATTTTAGCAAGACACAACCCTAAAATGTAATGGATCAAGCAATAAATAAATTGTTCAAAATTGCTATAGTTTAATTTTGAGTATCTTAAAATAATTAGTGATGAGATTATCCAGTGGATGAGTTTCTTGGCATGACTTATCAAAGATAAGGCCAACAAAGGTAAATGATTATGATCATCAAAAGCTAGGTCTACTTACACAACAACCAATGTGCATATCTGTGGTGGTTGAATGTGGACTTTCATTTGTGGATGTTTTCAACTATTCATTTCTAGTGATCATAAACAAATTCCAATGCTATGGCTGTTCAATCATCATAATTTTTTAGGTTACAAGTCCAAATAAAAGAAAATAAGATGAATGGGTCATGTCGAAGATATGTGGGCCCATCATGTCAAACTAAGGTATGGCACTATCTCTATACCATGTAGCCTAATAGTATAACCATGTGATAGCATCTCGATGGGCCAAAGTCCTGATTGGCACAATGTTTGGGTCATCCAAAGATCAAATGAGATTCTTGGCATGACCTAACTAAGCTAGGGCCCATGAAGATGAATGGTTAGGACTATCAAAAGCTAGGCTTGCTCTTTCAAACATTAGAGTATTTTAGTAATCTATTTCTAGTGACTGGAGCCTTAGCATAAAAGTAAAAGTTGTCGTCTGTGACCTTGAGGTCACGGGTTCAAGACGTGGAAATAGCCTCTTGCAAAATGCAAGTTAAGGCTATGTACTTTAGGCCCTTGTGGTCCGCCCCTTCCCCAAACCCCGCATAGGCGGGAGCTTCGTGCACTAGGGCTGCCCTTTTATTTCTAGTGATTAAGAGTAAACTTTTTGGAGGCTAAAATAGTCCATTCACAACCTCCAAAATATCTAGATTAAGGGAAATTAGATGAAAGGGCCAGGTCAACAAAAGTTGGAGAGCATCATGCCATTCTCTCAACTACTTGACTATCCAAGTGCTTTTTCTTTTTTTTAAAGGTTAAAATTTTATTGATGAGGGTGGAAAACCCTCCTTATGGTTATACATGAGATAGACATCTAAATGAGATAGTCATGAAAACATCATTCTCATATACCAAATTATTACCATAGTCGTTACATTGTCTGAGTGTACATTTCCTTAAACTAAAAACTCAAGGACATTATCAATTAGTTTATTGTCCCATTCTTCCAATTCTCAAATTATCTAATAACACCCTCCCTAGGCTAGGTCATCTATAGCAATATTGGCAATTCTAATTACATGTGTAAAGCAAAGAATTCTACCCTCTAGTGCCTTGTCTATCTTGTCCAAGACTTCATAGAACCTATATGGTCTCTCTGTCTTCTTTTGGCACCAAAGTATGGTGTTTCTTGAGTCTCCCTTCATGATGAGTGTAGTCATTTGTGGTTGGACCATGCAAAAATGTCTCTGACTATGCAAAAAATGTCTATGACTAGTGTAGAGACTTCTAGCTCTAATATGTCACATACATCTTAAGTAGTCAAGAAGCATTTGCCCATCATGATTTGAGATAAGGCCTCCTACCAAATCCTTACTTTGTTACCATAATAGACTTTGATTTTCACCAAACTCTTGGAAAATTGGAGCTATTTAGTGATCACCTTCAGGACCTTAGAGCCATTGTCGCACTCATTAGGTTCAACCCACCAAGAGTTTAGATGTGTATATCTCTCCCTGATCATCAACTGCCACAATCCTTCACTCTTACATGTAAACCTCTAGAGCCACTTACACAACAAGGCTAGGTTCATTTCATTGAGACTTCTTAGTCCTAGACCTCCTTCATTCATGGCTTTGCAAATATTCTTCCAAGAAACTAAGTGATATTTTCCTTTGCTTTCTCCTTCTTTCCATTTTAAAGAAAAAAAAAGGCTCCTCTAAATCTGCTCAATTTGGCTAGTGAGGAATTGATTAATGTAAGTCTTCCTACTATTGTAAGACAACTTCTTTTCCATGACACCAATTTATTATTGAATCCCTCAATGACTGAGCTATAATGTCTCATTGTTCTACAGGGTGATAGGGGGATTCCAACGTAAATACCTAGGAAGTACCTTTCTGGCAATTCAAGCATTCAGCCAGGAGTTGAAGAGATGATTCTTCTATATTTACACCATAGATCATACCTTTTTTGAGGTTTACTGTCTAACCTATTATTATCTCATAACACTTAAGAATAGCCTTGATGCTAGCCCTTAATCATGCTTACCATCTGTGATAATAAGAGTGATCTACATAGTTTAAGTGTCTCAATTTGACTTGGGAGTTATACACATGAAAACCATTGTAAATACCTTATAAACATGCCTTAGTGATAATCTGGTATAGGACTAGTCACTAGAATGAATAGATAGGGGTAGTTGGCATCCTTGTTTTGAAGAAACCTCATGAGGTTCCATTTAAAATAACCGAATACATGAAAAATCTCTTCCAAGTTCTTTTAAATTTCATTTTTGAAAGAATGATATCAATAAATAGCCATCCTACTCTATCAAAGGTGCTTTCGCCATGTCTATCTTGTATAAAATACCCCATTCTCAAGATTTCTTCAACATGTCTGAGGTCTCAAATGCAACCAAAATGTTGTCTACTATATTCTTTACTTCCAAGAAAGTAAATTGAGTGTTTAACATCACTAAGGAGAGAGCCATTTTCATCCTATTAGCAAATAGTTTTGTAATGATATTGTAATAATTACCTACAAAACTAATTGGTCTAAAGTCCTTAAGTGCATTTGTTCTAATCTTCTTGAGCACCAAAATAATGAAATAGGCCCCCTACATGCTTATCCATTTCAATCCTATTGTAGAAGTCATTGACATACTCCATGACCTCTACCTTCAAAGTCTCCCATAAATCTTGAAAAAAAATGTGAAACAATACCCATTTGGGCATGTGCTCTCTCAGCTCCATAGCTAAAAGTAGCATTTTCAACTTCCTCTTAGGTGAAAGGAGTTTCCAATTCATTTCCACTCTCTTTAAATGATCCTTTTAAAGCTCAAGGAGATTAGGATTTGCAATTTTTCCTTTTTAGGGGAATAGAGTCCTTAAAAGAAGTTTAGGTCTCCTAATAGATCCTTTTGGGGTCTTCCACCAATTCACCATTTATCATAATCTATTGTGCTTTCTATGGGCACTCAATGTGGCATAAAAGTAAAATATATTCTTATCCCTATCTTTAATCCATTTACTTCTTGTCAGTTGTCTCCACTTGTAACTCCAAGGATTTAAGTTTTCATGTGATCTTACTATGATGTTTTGTTCTATCTCAAAGAAAGACACTTTCTCCCTTTAAGATTATCTTGTAAAGCAAATATTTTAGAAGAGACACCTTCTCAAATTTATGCTTCCGTATGTTTTGGAGCATTGTTTGAGTTTCTCTTTTAAATATTTGAGTTTCACTACTAATTATTTCCCTTCACTTTCGTGTGAGTTGGACTCATTCCACCATTTAATGATCAACTGTCTAATTTTTGGCTGCTCAAGCCTTTCTAATTTGAATTTGAATGGTCTATTACCCCAAGACTCCAACTTACATTGCAAAAGAATAGGGGAGTGGTCAAATGTTTATTTCAAGAGGATCTTCACTTTTGAGTTTGGGAGGAGGTCCATCCACCTAAGATTATACAATAGCCTATCTATCTTGCTTAAGATGGGCATCACTTGATGGTTTGACATGTATACTTAGCTCTAGTTAGTTACATATCAATGACTTTAATAACATCTACACACCTTTTGAATTTACATCAATTATGTTCCTTTATTATAGCTTTCTAATAACTTTGAAATTCCCTCCTTCGACCCATGGGAAGTTTCATTTGTTTATTGTCATGTTTAATTTGTGCCATAGTACTTTCTTTTTTCATTTGTTATTTGGTCCACACACAATAAAGAGTGTAGTTAAGGCTCCACTTGAGTTAATGCAAAAAAGAATTGAAGCTACCTAGATACCCACATCCTTGTCGTAGACTTGACTTTGATGGTTTCCCAGGCAAAAAGCAAACCTATGAATACCCCATTGCATTAATATACCCAAAATCAAATCCATTATCAATTCCAATTATTTTGGAGTCAAAAGTGGTCTATGATTCAAGCTTTGTTTCCCATATAGGTAGAATCCATGGTCTCTATGTTGCTAAGAGCTTTTTAATCTAGGATTTTTTATAGAGGTCTCCATTGTCCCTCCATGATGAGAATATCATTAGCAACTTAGAAATATTCTTCATCCCTATCCCAACTCAACTAGTCATCATTATCATCAGCTACTGGGGTCCTATTCTTACCTTCTTTCGATGCTCTATTTTCTTTATAGTTCTAGTTTAGTCTACACTCGAGGTCTTCTTGTAGTGCTTGAAGACACTCAATGATTCCATCATTGTTTCCATCCAGTTTTATGCCTAGCATATCACAAAGCTTTGAGAGCTAATTCGGTCTATTGCTCTTATGGCATGAATTTTCATTCATTATCTTATTGTTGTTGGAAGTGTTGCTGCAAGTAGATCCAAAATTTAGAGGGCATCCTTCATGTAGTTAACATTTACTTCTGCTTCTAGGCTAGGATAATGTGACTAGAAACTTGATTTGGTTGAGCTTTTACAATGAAGCAGCTCCTTTGTCCTTGTAGAATAGTTTAAGATAAGGGTAGTTATATATGCACTTTCTTCCTTTGAGGTAGTTATAACTGATTTTTTATTTTCCCACTTAAGTGGTATAGTGGACCCTAAGCTATCCAAAGCAATTCCCCTTCTATACAAATTAAATTTTAAAATGTTGTTAAATACCAACTTAGGAAAGTGAGAGGATTGATTCTTTGGACTCTTTCCCTGAATATCATGATAGTTGAGGTTGGCTAGACTTCTCATCATATTCTATGGTTGGTTCTCCATCATTTCTGACATAATTCTTTCCAAATATATGGCTTTCAAGTCAATTCTTGCCCATTTAGTTGCCATTGAAGTAAAAAAATCACACCTCTTAATTCCTATCTTCAATTTGGAGCTATTAGGAGGTTTCCTAAAACATTTTACAAACCATTATGGCTCTAATTTTTGCCCCAAAAAATTATTTTTTCGATCTCCATGAACTCACCAAAAGGCTAGCAATGCCTTTGAATGTTTCTATGCTCCATCCATGGGGTTTCTTAATTGTCAATCTACATATGCTCAATGAAATTATGGGACCACTCCACCAGAAAAATAGTCTACTCATAGGCTTCTTTGTTACATTCATCTCCCAGTTTAGGATTTTGTCAACCTCATCTCACAATGGTACCACAAACAACATTTCCATATTGTTGCTAGCAATCCATGTCTACAGTATCTTTTAGGTTATAGGAGTCTTCAGCCCATCTTTTGAATTATGTCAATATAGTCTAGTATAGTATTTAGACCAATAATGGTCCATTTTAGTACCTCCATGTTATGGTTGATAATGTTGTCTAAAATTGTGATCATTTGTTGCTCTAAAAAAGACTTCCTTTCACACTATTGTCATGATAAAGGGGTTTCTTTGTATGATTTAGTGGTGACTAAGAGTGCTAGTTCATCACTCTTATTCTATAGTCTTTGATTCTTTAAAGCCTTCTTTAAATCAATAAAGTTCTTATGTCATTAGGATTCTCCTTGTTCTCTTTGGCATTCAAATGTTGCCTGAGATCCATTTTCTTAATGTTTCTTTTTTCCTTCAATCTATTGTGTTAGGTGTTTCTATAGTTAACTCTTCTATACAGTCTAGACCATACCTTTGAACGTCTCCAACAAATATGTCATCTTCTAAATTTTAATAGTCTACAACTGCCACAAATCCAATCTAAGAACAGTTCTCCTTTTCTGTTGAGTAATGATCTCTCAATTTGCTTCTCTCTCTTTGGGCTTTTGGTTTGTCACTATCATCCCTAGTTATGTTTCGCTTTCTTCTCCACCTCTCTCATATCCCTATTTCTTAGCCATACCTTGTCCTATGCATGGGTTTTTTTCTAATTTCTTCTTCAAGCATCTTTTTTGTCGAATCTCTGTATCTTCTTCCATGTTCTCTTCAAGGTTTTCCATCTAGACTTCATTCATTGCTACTCTCCAACATCCACTTTTTTTTATTTTTCGATTCTTGACTAACACATGCTTTGAATGTGCCTAAAACTACTAATGACAAAATAGATGATCTGACCTATTGACCTTGTCAAACATTGAAAGTCATGATTGTTGGACGATTACAACTACATTGTGTAACATTTTAAATCATGAACATTGGATTTTTCAACTAAAAAACTAAGAGCTAGAAGCTTATGATGGGCATGATTTGCAAGTAGCCTAATAGCGGAGATCAAATAAAATGGATGGGTTATATCATCTAAATGTAGGGCTAGCTAGAGGAGTCCTAAAGCTAGTTTGGGACATTCAATATTGGTAGCTGAAAAGCTTCATATCTTAAAAAAATTTATTATTTAGACAAAAATAAAAGTAGAGCACTATTTAAAAATAAATAAATATAGAAGCATATATAAATAGAAGTAGAAGGATATAGAGTATACACATTCAAACAATTAAATAGAGTTTTGGAATGGAAATATATTGAATCAAATTGAGAAATTATGAAATACACGTTTAAATTCAATATAAAAGTAATATGTTAACAAAAAATGATGTCAATGGAACTAGCATTATCAATTTCATTATGAGAGAGAGAGAGAGAGAGAGAATGAGATTGAGAAAAGGAAAGACCTACAACTTGTTGTACAATCGTGAGTTTCTTACTTCTCATGCCAAAGAGTTCTGTGTTTTAAGCGCCCAGAGCTTCTACACAGTGATGTGAAGTTCTTCATTGCAACCTAGGGTTAAGAATCTATGATGGGGGATTATTATAGGAAAGGGTAGAGGAAATGAATTCATAGGCTTTAATGTTTTCGGTAATTTTATTAGTCGTACAAGGAAATTCTAATCCAAACCAGGGATGATGATTATTATCTAGCATAGGTTTCCTATTATAGCCAAATTAGGTTTCTTATTTTGCACAAATGACTTTTTGATATTTTAGAAAGCTATTCTAAAATGTTTCCTAAGGGAATGTTTTGAAGATAGGAAAAATCATAGGCATCCCAAAGTTAAAGATTTCCTCTGGCTAGCTCCATATCATAAACTTCCAACACGCTCAACCTTACCATGGATGTCGAATTGAAATAAAAGGTGGACCCTCCACTCATGTCTAAGTTCAGTGTGGGGAACTTAAAGATCTTTTATGTCTGATATGAACTAGCTTTGGACCTAAGAGCCAATATTCTTATCTTATCGCATATATGTACCTCTCATGTGTCTGTTCCCAATAAGGGGACGTAATTTGGGTCCATTCAAAGTTTTGAAAACTTTTACAAATAATAAAAATCAAGTGCTCTAATTATGAAATAATAGATTTATGCATGCACAAGAAGCTAAAAGTGGAGATTTTATAGTGAGTTAACTAGCCAACCTTATCGCCTACATCCATTGTCTCAAATTAACACCTACTTTGAATTTCATTAGGACACTACATGATTGTATGCACCAATTGATACTATGCTTTCACAAAAACAATGAATAGAGCACTTGTAAAAATCTTTTCCTTCTACAATCCCTTGGAAAAACATTTCCAAGAGGAGGGAAACCACTCTTAAAAAAGGAAGAAGATTTAAAGATAAAAGCTCCCTCTTAGAAATTTAAACAACACCATGGCGTAGAGAGAGAGAGAGAGAGAGAGAGAGAGAGAGAGAGAGAGAGAGAGAGAGAGAGAGAGAGAGAGAGAGAGAGAGAGAGAGAGAGAGAGAGAGAGAGAAGATTTGAAACAAAGTGCTTGGTGATCATTGGTTGAAGATTTGCTTAAATGTAGCCCAATAGTTGTTCAAATCTTCAAAAGGAGTCTTCAATCAAATGGAGTCATTGATTTTTTTCCCCCTAAAAGTTAGACTTGCACACCCATGCATAGTCTCGAACCTTGGTCATCCAGGTCAAAGACTCCTTGTTGTGACACACAACTATAAGGCTTCAGTGTAATAGAGCCATTCAAATTGCCGTTGGAGTTAAAATATATATGTTAGGAAAGTCAATTATCCCATTGCTTATGAACAAGTTATCATAGAAAATAACAAAATCTTTATGTAGGCAATCAACTATCCAAGTTTAGAAGTGGCTTGGATAAAAATGGCAGTTAACTTTGACCATGGCCAAAAGCTTATAACCCACATTGAGTAAATGAAAGTCAACTTTCTATGGAGTTAGAGGCGGCTTCACAACTATTTAGCCTTTTTAAAGCTCTGCATGTTATAGTAAGTCAACTTTGGATTAGTGATGAGTCACTTGTCAAAGTAGTTTTCCTAGTAAAGTTCAATGGATGTCTGTGTTTATAGTCAATTAGCTTGAGAATCATTGGAGTCAACTGTCAAGGTCACTTCTTTATCCAAACATACTAGAAAGTGCCATAGCTGGCATTAGTCATGCACATTGTTAACTTTCTCTATTGTTGAAGTCAACTTTACCACATTATTTTCTTCAATGTTTCTAAAACTCTGCATGTTTGTAGGTAGTTGGTTGCGGATGA
The DNA here is from genome assembly GCA_035236585.1 of Warburgia ugandensis. Lineage (NCBI taxonomy): Eukaryota > Viridiplantae > Streptophyta > Magnoliopsida > Canellales > Canellaceae > Warburgia > Warburgia ugandensis. Next base: position 57,941,608 of record CP141133.1, read on the forward strand.
GTAGTGAATTAATGTTCAAAGTAGTTTTCATGGCAAAGTTCACTTGATGTATGTGTGTAGTAATGAGTTAGGTTGAGGATCACTAAAAGTCAGCTATCAACATGTCATTTCCTTCTTTGAACTAAGTGGAAAGTTTGGTACTTAACTTTAGTCATGTAGGCATACAATTGATTTTCGGCAAGAAAAAGATGGGAAAATTTTTTGGATAATAAAAAAAGACAGCTTCACCTCCAAAGTACTTAGAGAAGACCTTTTTTTTTTTTTAACTAGATGGCTACACTTATGAAACCTCTCGAGGCTTCTTAGTTTCGAATGACTTCGAAAATTTTCTTTGAAAACTTCCTAAACACTCAACTAAGTAAAGTCAAGGCTTTCAATCATTGAGTCATTTAGATAATCCAATTACGAATCTAACAATCTTTTGACTTTTCTGTGATGATCTCGACTTATGATGACTTGAAGACTTAATATTTGACATTATTCAAATCCAAATGCATGTATATGACATCTAGCTTGATTTAAATGATCTTGCACATATACACAATGTCTTAGTAAAGTGTGAGTTGATAGATTTTAATAATTCATTAAAAAAATTATCACATTCCTACAACTCAATCAGATGAAAAATCTAGAAATCCCCTCTTATGGTTGTAGAAAGGGTTTTCTTTCTTTCTTTCTTTCTTTCTTTCTTTCTTTTCTAATCCTTTCATTTCAAAACACATAAGTGAGGTTTTGTTATCATCAAAATCAAGAATTGGGTCAACAATCATACACTTTTTCATGATGACAACACCTTTTAGAAAAGCAAGTATAAAGATATGACAATTATCGTTAAAAGGCTTTTCTAAATACTTCTCCCCTCTTTTTGTCAAAATAAAAAAGAAAAATACATAGAGATAGTTATGCTTCCCCTTTCATAATAAAGTAAATATGCAATGAACATCTAAAGGAAGTGGTTGAAGTATTGAGACAACAAATATTGTAGAGCAAATATAGAATGGCTCACTTCATGAATGCAAATGTCTTTTTGACTAGTTCCAAGCCATAATTAAAGCACACATATATGGAAGCTAATAAAGTCACAAATTATATGGACACTAGGGTGTTAACTCTTTAAATTTCTAAGTTGTGGAAAAAATAAATTCCCAATTTTCTTAGATTGTTTATATTTAAAGATGTTGTAAGTACAATGACACCTACAAGAGTCTCATAGTATTTTGGTTGTCGGGCTAGTCTTAATGTGTTTTTGTATACCGTATGTATGATTTGTATGCAAAAATGTAGAATAACCATATCCTCTTGTTAATTAATGAGAAATTTGACGTTATAAAAATACGGTTAGCATTTTGTTTTGTTTTCCCACTTGGTAATGGGTAACAAAAAGATCAAGATTATCAATAAGATCGTATTCTCCATATATGATTTCATCTTGTTGCATCATGCTTTGTATAAAGGAATTGAAATCCCATCCAAGTGGGAAAGAGATAGTGGGAGGTGGGCAGCTAGGGGTTCATGACAAGCATTTGCAGACATCTTGACATCACCTTCATCTGCTTCTAGTACTTTCATATATTTACACATATCCTAACATCCAGCACCATAAGTATTGCAACATAAAAATAGTGTTCGCCGACGCATTGTTATATAGTTATTCATTTGTTGGCAAAAGCACATCAAAGTTTATGGAAAAAGTGTTTACCTACAGAACACCATATAATCCTCTTTTATTGGCACAAGACTACTTTTGTTCCCTTTATCACAATGATGACATAGTGCTATATTAGCAAAATGTTGTACTCGAATATCTTCATTACAATTATGTTTTGACAAATACTTATTCAACATTCTCATCATGTTTATCCAAACAATCTAATAGTATGATGGCAAAACTCTGTTCACATTCTTCTTCACCATCATCATCTCTTGTATTGTTTCAAATATACGGTGATTTTCTCAACATCCTACACCATGAATACCACAGGATAGTCTAGGTACAACACCAAAGACAACTCAACATACAAATTGCAGTGACAATTTCACTTATAAATTGGTAAATTATGGGAATAAAAAATGATAACATGTTTGACACAATGTTTCTGACCTTTAGTTCTTTGAAAATGTGGATTGCCACTTAGATGAAAGATGCAAGAAAATCAAAATATAAAGTTGTTTAAGAATAGTGAGGGAAGAACAAAACTAAGATCATTCAAAAGTGAGTTTGAGCTTGGGTTCCTAATATTAATTCACAATATTTATTTAAGATAGGTTTTTCCATAACCTTATGAAATGCAATTTGAACAATATCTTACAAATTGATTTCCATGCCTAGGACCCACTTGATTATTTGACCCCTTCTAGATTAACTAAATAGTAAAATTTATGGTTGTTTGATGATTCTAGTTATGAAAGGGAGCATTAGTGCAATGTAGAGTTATCATCATCTGACCTGGATGTCATAGGTTCGAGGAGTTAAAAAAGTCTCTTGAAAATATGCAAGGTAAGGTTGAGAACTATAGATCTTTTGTGGTCCATCCCTTCCCTAGACCCCGCATATGCAAGAGTTTCTTACATTGGGATGCCCTTGATGGTTCTAAATTTTGATTTCTTAAATTGTGACCACTAGATTCTTTTAACTGAAATAGTAATAATTAGAAGCATCCAATTAGAATCCATTTTTACAAATATCCAAAATAGAGGAAAACAAACAAGTTGAATGAATCAGATCATCAAAATATGGGGCCTAGCTAGAGGTCCTATCACTGTCGAATATTCATTTAATGTATTTATATCTATGATCAGCCTATCTAGGACCCATCTGGGATGATCTGACCCATTGATCTTGTTTGGCATCCCCTATATTACTTGACATCATAATTGTTGGTCATTGGATGATTGTAGCCACTTTATTTGTATTTCCTAAATTGTTTGAATTTTTTACTAAAACTATGGTAGCTAGAAGCATCCAATTGGCATTGAGTTTTTGTAGGTAATGCAAATAGGTGGGGACAAACAAGATAAATGATTAGATCATTCAAAGGTAGGCCTTGAGGTGCTGTACATTCTTATCTTTCCATCTTCCATCCTTTGTCTTTCATGTTTTTTCTTCCTACTGATTAGGAGAGATGAATCATAAATTGCCTAGGAAGTACAACTATCAATCAAGCTTTGGATAGTGCATGAGTTGATCGATGAACTAGTGGACCACCATCAATAGGTAGCCTCCATGGATATGGCTCCATCCCTAAGGATATCTTATCTTTTAGATGGAGTACATCCAAAATTACCGATTCACTTTTTGCTATACGAATCTTGAACTAGCCATGGGTCTTGGATCATCCGATTAGGACACATTAGAAAGCACACTCGTGTGCACGAGCCATAGAATACTACTTTTGATCATTGGACTAGACGATCAAAACTTTCCATGAGCAACAATAGTCCACAATGGAAGATTAAATCACAACTTCATAAATGCTTCAGCCGTCCAATTATGAACTATTGGCTCGTGTAGGCCTTTATAAGTTCTATTGAAAACTATTGCGAACAACCGAGAACTTAGGGGGGTTTATTTAACCGCATATCTTGGGTGTTTTTGTTGGTATATCTTGTGTGATGTCTTCTATGATATGTAAGATATGTGTCATATGTTTTGTGATATTTGGGATATGGGAGATATGTTCTATGATATTTTTTGTGATATTTTTGGTGATATCTAAAATATGTTTGAGAGATATTTTATCAATATTTTCTAATAAAAATAATGCATCAACTAATCAGAATGCAATGACCCTCAAAGCATGGGTAAATCAGCCCACTGATGTGGATCGAAAAATCATCGAATTCTCATCAACCTCAAATGGAAGGCCAGCACAAGATGTAAATCTGCATTGACCACTCATATGTTTTAGGTGAGCTTAAGCAACTGTTGTTCAAATTTACTTTAGGTGGGCCCATCTCTGAGCAATTTGAGTCCTTCTATGTACTTTAATTAGTAATTTGATGGCCATCAAATTTTCTTTAACAACATGAACATTAAGCATCACTAACTATAATCTAGGTTGATTTGCAACTCTTGAGTACTAGTGGGTTCGAAATCATGGTGATCTAAACCGTCACCAGCTACAAATTGTGTAAGCTTAGCTGGCAAAAAAGTAGCCTAATTATTATTTTCCTTTATAATTAGTTAATTAATATTTATAGAGAGAGAAGAATGAAATAAGATGAAATTTCTCCAAAAAAAGGTCACCCTTGGCATTGTACTTCTTCTCCAATTGAGCCTCAACATTATATCACTCAAATTACAAAAATTATTAAAATTTCAACAAAGCATATTCGATGGAATTCCTGATCCCTAAGTGCCTATGGAGCCTAGATGTTCATCCACTAGATGAAAGGTTTGGATAGCAAAATAGTTGGGTCCACATGTACTATAAGTTGTAATATAATTGCTTAAGAGACATTATAATAAGGAGTTACAAAGTAAAGTAGACAGTTCAGATTGTCCTATCCCATGAGATTCTTCCATTAGATGATGTCGATCTTTAGTATTTGACAGTTGAAAAAGTTACAAAGTAAAAGCATATAAGGCCATGAGCGATCAAATAGGTAAAGATTCTTGCCAAAAAAGATAAATGGTTGGCCAACTGCTAACCCACCAAATGTGGGGATAGAATAAGTGATTCTCTTAATCAAGTGGGCCTAGCAAGAGGATTGATCAGAACTCTGCAACCGTCCATCAAGAAGCTGATTTCTGCATGGCCTAGCCAATTAGCGGTCATGGGCACTACATCACGACATATATAAGAATGGTTTGGAATAAGATCACTAGATTATGGGCCCATTTGTGTTTCTATCAAGCAACAGTGGTCTACTGCCTTATACACTAAAGTATACCAAAATACATTTGATCAAGTGGTTAGGATCCACCATTGATTTCTTAGTGAATGGTCAAAGATCCATAGTAGTGGGCCAGCTTGCATGAGTCATGTAATGGAAAGTCCATATGCATGAGTGCAAGCATTAGTAATGAGCTTCTTTGAGGTGAAGACACCCATTTCTTCACTCTCTAAAAAATATGTTTTGAAGTTGATTTTTCTCTTTCTAGAAACAAGCAAATTTTACATTATAAAGAGGGATTGGTATACCTCTGATAACACCAAACCTATCAACTGTGCTAATATTAAATAAACCTGATATCTCACATATGTGCAAGATATTACAATTACATAAACCTAATATCTCACATGTGCCCAACATATCATTGTTAACCAAGTTGCACATTTGAGATATGTCATGATATATCAGAAATGCCCAAGAAACGCAGTTAAATAAACCCCCCTTAGAGTTCAAATGCATAGTGTAAGATTAAATCACAATTTCATAAATGCATGTAATAAGTTACATTAAAGCTAATTCTCTTGTAAATTATGTCTTTATTTGGTGCAAAAGAAATTTTTTCTTGCTGTTACTATGTAAATGTTCATACAAGTGTTTCCGAATATCACTTTCTGTAGTTTTCTATCTTGAGAAAGATATCATGCAAGAATATTTAATCTCATTGAGTTATGTTGGGTCCTTTACTCATGACATGTTTTTGGTTATTCTTGTAGCAAGAAGATGGAATTCTTCATCTAAATTGGATATTTAAGTGGTTAGTTGGTGTGGTAATGCATCTAGGGGCATACTACTATAGAATTTAGTACTTAATAATGATGCTTCACTCTTACTAGATGTTGTTTGACTTTGAGCACTTAGCTAGGTTGGTTAGGTGTCTTGTGTCACAACTAAGAGGTTTGTTGGTCTAGATCCGATTACCATTCAGAAAGAAGATAACATCCAACATAATTCAAGGAATTATCTATCCTTTTGTTCTTCTTATTAACACTTTGGCTACCATGCTTGTTTATTGCAGATACATATGATTCTACTCACCAACAAAAGAAGTTTCCATACAACTCTAACCCTTAGCTATTGCAAGTATTCTTAATCAATTGACTTATTAGTTCTATTACTTATTAGTTCTATTACACCAGGGTTCCCAATAGTATCTATCACTTTTCAAAGGCAGCCAGGGTTCCCAATAGTATCTATCACTTTTCAAAGGCAGCCAATAGTATCTATCACTTTTCAAAGGCAACCAGGGTTCCCAATAGTATCTATCACTTTTCAAAGGCAGCATTTGATCGTCAATAATTCATCCTAGACTTTTATGTGAGGATTCATACACTAAAACTTGTAGTTCGCAAATACACCAATCGATTGGAAACACTTATTTCTAGTTCAAATGCAGCTTATCTCCCAAAAAGAGGCTTTGGAGAGGGAGTTTCAGTGAGAGGTTCTTATGTAAATATTCTAGTTTTGTCTGCAATAGATGGCATTGTCTTGGTATATTACTATTTCCTTTCGTTGATTTCTCCACTTCATTCTTATGACTATTTATTGTGCCATAGATGTTGCTCTTTTAGGCTTTTCTTTCAGTCAACCATATTTTCTTTGTATTTTCTCTCATTTATATTATGCCTATTTCAAGAAATATGGTTGTGATTGAGTTTCTCACATGCATGTTGATCTATAATAGTTTCAATATGGAACTATACATGTATGAACCCTTGGCCAAACTCTCTCTCTCTCTCTCTCTCTCTCTCTGAAGACTTACTATATGTTCTTAAGAGTTAGTTCTTGCTACATTTTAGTTTCATGAAGTTAATTGATAAGAATTTAAAAATAATGTTTGAGCATGCATAATATCAAAGAAACTAACTATGTCTTACAATTCATTTTGATGCTTGAATAGTGGTTAGTATTCAAAGAAAGGACTAAAAGAGTGAAACATGAACCTTCAAGTGAGAGCATTTACACTGTAGAGACTATGGTCAGAGTCAATAATAACCTATCTAAAAAGGATCTATCTTTGCTTTCTACATCCTTTATTTATTTTATTTTATTTTTCTTGCAATATTATATATATATATATATATATTGGCTTCTCAATCATGACAAACTTTGCTCTATGATTTTCCTTTCTTTATTAACATTCCTTTGTTTTCCATTTTCCCACATTTCTTATTTTATTAATGTCGTGCATCCAACCCAAATATCTCTTATTTGTAGTCCTTAGGTAGGATATTGATGGATTTTATGCTTTTTCTTTGAATTTATATAACGATGATATTCTTTATCCTTAGGATATGCCACTTGCTTCCTTTTTCTATCATTCATAATTGGGATGTAGTAACATCTTCTATGCTTCAATAGAACTCGAGAATAAATTGTATTTCTATTATAGAGTATTTGAAGTTATAGTTCTTGTTATGTTGATGTATGATTTTTTTATTTTTTTTTATGGATCTTTAACTCTAATAAGAGCCCTTCAAATTTCTTAAGGAGATGATGGTTTGTTTCCATTATGATCTTAACTTTTACACTAAGTTCAAGCATGTTCAAATGATATAGGTTTTGGAATAATAGCTTTCAATAGATGACTATATGCGATGATAATGTTTAACCAAAATATCATGCTAGTGCCAGATATAAAATGTTATGTGAGAAACTAGCTTATTGTAACAAGATAATTGCTTACAAGTTGTTTATTTGGTAACATTTATAATATATGGAAAAATATATCTGCGATGGCTTTTAAATGTAGCAAATAATGATAAAAAAAAATAGCACATTATCGATTACAGTCTAGCTATTGCAAGTAATGTGACATGGCTGATCATTGTCTACTATAGCTAAAATGTTGGAGCAAATAATAGATCAAAAATGAAATTGGACTCATTATATGCTACAACTTCAATTGCTATTGATAATGTAAGATGTTAGTCATAGATAATATAACATAGTAGTAGTAGATAACTTATGGCTCCAAGCCATTGCAAATAAGGGTCCCCCCTTCAAGTCCAAAATTTTGAAATTATCTATAATGACTAAAAGCCATTACACATAATTGTAAATGTTCCTATAGATACTATTATCTACTATGGTAAAAAAGGATGAAGTAGATACATCACATTGGCTATGGGGTTACTTCAATGACCCATCTACTGTGGCTTTTAGCTATGATAGATACATCATTTTTTGTAGTATTCAATTTCCATCGTGATTACACAATTTTTAGTTGTAAGGAATTGAAATCCCATCCAAGAGGAGAAGTGGTGTAGCTTTAAAATTACTCGCAAGCACACGAATCAATGTAGTAATTATATGCAAGTCAGATCAATCTCATGAGGAATCTCACAATTTTGCATGTTAATATCTTGTTTAAATCATTTATCCTAGCCCAAGGAAGATTCTATTGATTTAACTAGGAAAGTAAATAATACAGAAAAGGAAACATGCATGGTATAGAAAATAACTAATAAATCATTTTTAAAAATAAAACAAAATAAAGTTTGAAACTAATCTAAGATGAAAATCTACTAAGCAATGATTAAGGAGACTTAACCATCAACTAACCTAATCAAATATAACATGTAAAGCTAATGAAACAAAAATCAAGATGATGCGCATGGGCATGGATGGTGCACATGGTTATTTAAATGCAACATTCACTTTCAAGACAAATAAGCATGGAATATAAACATGAAACACACAAACTTAGATCATTAGAAACATTCATGAAATTTGCTCATAAACAAAATCATCATATTGCGTTGAATCTTTACAAAAGTGTTGTGTGCATCCTGCAAAAGATGAACCAAACTTGGAAACATAAAGCATTTGTGTGAACCCAAGGAGAGAGAGAGAGAGAGAGAGAGAGAGAGAGAGAGAGAGAGAGAGAGAGAGAGAGAGAGAGAGAGAGAGAGAGAGAGAGAGAGAGAGAGAGAGAGAGAGAGAGAGAGAGAGAGAGAGAGAGAGAGAGAGAGAGAGAGTTAACTCAAAAGACAGGCAAGGAGGAGCAATGGAAAGGCAAGGAATTCAAGAATTTTGAGAAATCAATAACTTGATACAAAGCCTACTATATCTTGGTTGTCACTGCAAGAGATTAGTAATATTTGAATAGAAGGATCTAAGGACAATGCTGGAATCAAATAACAAGGAAAACAACTAAAGAACAAAAAGCATAAAACAAGGAACCAAAGCAAAGCAACAAGAAAAGATGTAAGAACCAACCAAGAAAATTGTGTGCAAACAAGGAGGAAGGAAGCTTGGAATGGTTGGGAATGGAAGGAGGCATGGAGTTCTTGAGGAGAGCAACCAAGATGGATAGGTGTTGAAACCTTAGGAGACATCCAAGGTGGAGGGATCTCCCCTTTTCTCTATGTCTCATGAGTGGAGCTCCCTTGGGCTTTTTAAAAGAGTCCTAAGGGAAAAGCTTAATGTGGGATAAGAGTTCATGAAAGAAGTTACAATAACAAGGGAACTTAGGAGTAGGACTATAGGAAGGTGAGTGGAAATCGGAAAGGAAGTCAGGTGGAACCCTAAAGACAACCAAGGGGAGAAAGGACCACTTTTTTAGGGTGGTGTGTGGAACTCCTTTCCTTAAGAGGTGTTTCACGAGAAAGGATATAAAGAGAGAGGGAAGAGGGAGTAAAAAGATAGAAAGATGGAGAGAGAAATAGAAAGTAAGATAAAAGAGTAAGGCTCTCCTCTCATCAGTCCACTTTAGCATGCATATCTTCCCATGTAATAATCTTCATCTAATCCTTGCTAATTATCTCTTGAATTTCATTATTCTTTTCATAGGATAAGTTCTTAAAAACTCCTCCAATCATGTGGTTTCATGTGACATTGCTTAGATGGCTTCAAGGCTTACTTTGATGGCTTCAATAGCTTGGCTCTTCAGCTTACATCTTTGGCTTCTTCTAGCTTTCCTTGATGGCTTAAGTGGCTCTCATGACTCTACTTCATGCAAAAGTGATAAAATTGCATGGATGGGCCCATTTCTAGTAACCCTTTATTCTTACCATTGCTTCCTTGAACTTCATCTACTTGTCTTAGGATGATTTTGACCTTGCTTGAGTTTTGGAATGATGAAATTTAGGTCCTGACTCATTGATTTGATCTTGTTCCTCAATTTACATCTTAAGCAACTTTGGCCATTGGATCATCTTTTCAAAAATTCCTACAAAATATTAAAAATCCTAATTAAGTTATAAAAAAATTATTATTATTTAACTCTCGATTAGCTCATAAACCTACAAAATATCAAACTTTTGTATCATTAGTTTAGAAATACCTGTGTTATGAATTTTTAGAAAAATCTTAGAATAATGCCTATAATTTACAAAACATGAACTATTAATTGGGTATTATTTATACAAAATTGAATACTTATCTCGAAGCGACGGTGGAAGGAGGTTAGGGAGATGTTTGTGACAAACATTTGCATGCATCCCAACAACACCTTCATCAGCTTTCAGTACTTTCAGATATTTACGCATACCCCCATCATCCTACACCAAAAGCACCGAAACATAAAAATAGTGTTCACATACACATCATTATATAGTCATTCTTTTTATTTTTGGTAGAGCATATCAAAGTTTGTAGAGAAAGTTTCTACCTAAAAAACATCATAAAGTCCTCCATTATTGGCACAAGACAGTCACTGCTCCCTTTACCAAAATCATAATGCAATGCAATGTCAACAAAACATTATACTTGATTATCATCATTATAACTACATTTTCTTCAACTTATCTATGTTATGTTTATCCAAACAATCTACTGTATGGTGGAAAAACTCCATTCACATTCTTCTTTAGCATCATCATCCCTTAGTGCTTCAAAATATACAATGCCTTTCTCAACATCATACACCATAAATACCACAAGAGATTTTAGGTACAACACCAAAAAACAATACTAACATAAAATTGTAGCGAGAATGTCACCTACAAACTATCAAATTATGGGAATGAGAAATGAGAACATATTTGCCATCATGTCACCAATCTTCACTTCTCTAAAAATGTGGATTACTAGTTGGATGATTGATGCAAACAAATCAAATTATAAAGTTATTTAAGCGTTTCAACATTACCTCTTCTTTTAAACACCCATTAGCATAGACAACAGAAGTTTAGCTGTGGTTTTAAAGTAGTGTAGCTACATCTACAAGTGCCTTAGGTATAAAATTATTGTTGACTTAGAATGTATAAATATAAATCTCAGTCCTCTCACAGTCTTGTTTAATTATTTTGCTGCATATCTATATTCATAATCAAAGAGGTTTCTCTATATATCAGATAATACTATGGGTTTCCAAAGCTTAGCAAGGCATGCATGTCTGTCAAATTTATTCCATCATCATCGTCATCAAGACCTTATCCCAATTAGGGGTTGGCCACATTGAAATTTATTCCATAAAGAATAAAATTCAACAAGAACTTATTTCTTATATGGCTGATGACTAACTTCGGTCCACAATTCTCTGCAAGCAACTACAAAACATGAGCAGCTAATTCATGAAGTGTGTAGGATCGCTAAAATAAGACTCCCATGTTAGATTGACTAAAAATTATTTCTAGTACAAGATGTCATCATATGGTTGACTAGGGATTTTTGTTGATGATGCTAAACAACCTTTGTCCCTAATCATAGTATTCATGGAAATAATCTTTTACTTCATGAGGTGGTTATTTCCTTTAAACTTCAATAAAGGATGCTGAAAATATGATTAACAAAACAAATGCTTTCAAGGTGTTTAATTTGCTTAGTTAGGGATTTATCCATACTGTTTTTACTACAATGCATTTACCTGGACCTTTTATTTGTATTATAATGTTTAATGTTTTGTATTACTACCTCTAGTATTTTTGTGATTATTAATGAATCTCCCAAACTATGCAAGCAACTATGTTCAAAAAGACACATAGACAGCCTATTAGTTCAAGATTTTAACCTTTGTGGTGAAGAACATCAACTTTGTTTCTTTACAAGTAAAGAATTACAGAACCAAATACATAGAAGTAAAGAAGCTACACAAATCAAAACAAATTAGGAATAAGCAAAGAAACTAAAATCATGACCAAATATATATAAATTTGGTGAGAAACTACAATTAAGAATATACATCAATCTAAATTAGTGACGAACTCTATTAAGTCATAACCTAAACCATCATCAAAACCTTATCCTAATTAAGGGTTGGTCACATGAATCTTATTGCTCCATTCCCCTCTATTAAGTGTCATGGCTTCATTTAATCTCAAAGTTTTTACATCTTTTATCACCACTTCTATCCACATTCTTTTGGGCCTTTTCCTTGCCTTTTAGAACCTTTGGCTTAGATCATCTCACTCCTTCTAACCGATGCAGTTTTTTTGTCTCCATTGGACATGTCCAAACCATCTAAGTCAATATCCCTTATCTTTTTACCTATTGATGCTACTCCTAAGTTTCCTATAATATTTTCATTTCTTGTATTGCTACTCATCCATCTCAACATCCACATCTCGATGACACTCATCATATTTACACATTGTTTCTTGACTATCCAACACTCTAATTCACATGGCATGCCCAGCCTTACATCCATCTTATAGAATTTTCCTTTCAGCTTGAGTGGCACCTACCAATCATACAAAAATCCAGAGGCACATCTCTATTTGTTCCAACCTGCTTGGATTTTCTTGGTAACCTTCCTCTCAATCTCTTCGCCCTCATGAATTATTGATTCCTAGTAAAGTGTTCTTTTAGGGGAATTTCTTGGTTATCATTCTTTACTATACTTCACTCCTGCTCCTCTCCTTACTAAAATTGCATTTCATATACTCTATTTCAATTCGGCTATTTTTAAATCCTTCAAATTCTAATGCATCTCTTCATAACTCTAGCTTTGTGCTTATGCCCTCCCTTGTCTTATCAATCAAAGCTATATCATCTGCAAATAAAATGCACCATAAGCCGCAGATATTTTGTTAACTCATCCATAACCAACATGGCAAGGTACGGCATCAATGCTGATCCTTGGTGCAATCCTATAGTGATAGGAAAATCACCAATCTCTCCACTAGTGGTCATAACGTTTGTTATCGCTCCCTCATACATATCCTTAATTATGTATATATATACCCTCTTCAAACTCCTTTCTTGCCCAACACCAACCATATTAATTCTCTAAGGACATTATCATAAGCTTTTTCTAAGTCAATAAAGACCATGTGCAGGTCCTTCCTCATCTCCCTATATTTCTCTATCAATTATCTAAGTAAGAAAATAGCTTCTATGGTAGACCTCCCAAGCATGAAACCAAACTAGTTCTTTGATACACTTATCTCATGTTATAGCCTCTTCTCAATCACTCTTCAAAAAGATTCATCTATGGCTCACAAATTTGATTCCCTGATAATTAGTGCAACTATATATGTCTCCTTTATTCTTATAAATTGGTACAATTGAGCTCTTCCTCCATTCATCTAGCATTTTCTTCGATTTTACAATTTTGTTAAATGACTTCGTCAACCAAACTACTCTAATATTTCCATATACTTCTAAACCTCTATTGGTATACCAGTGAACTCAATGGCCTTTCTTGATTTCATCTTTTTCAAGGCCTTGTTCACTTCAGATATTCTAATCCTATGGTCGTATTTATAATATCTAATGTTATTTGCGTTTACTGTACTTTCGATCAATATATTCTTTAGAGTAATTGTCATTTAGTAATTTTTTGAACTAACTTTTCCACTTTTATTTGATCTCGTCATCTTTGACTAGTACCCTTTGATCATCACTTCTAATACACTTAACATGGTCCAAGTCCTTACTCTTCTTTTCTCTTACTTTGTGAGTTTAAACACATCTTTCTCACCTTCTCTTGATCCTAATCTATTATAGATATCCTCAGATGCCTTGAGTTTAGCCTCACTTATCACTCTCACAGCAACCATTTTAGCATTCTTATATTGCTCAAAGTTTTTGTTATTTTTAGATCTCTGTCATGCTTTAAAACACATATGTTTCTCTTTAATAACTTTTTGCACTCTTTTACTCCACCACTAAGTTTCCTTTGTTGGTTGCCTTTTACCTTTAGATACTCTTAGGACATCTTTTATCACTTTCTTAATGGACTTAGGCATATTAGTCCACATAGTGTTTATTTCTATTTAATTGTTCTAGTTTTCTTCTACCATTAACTTGTTCATAAATGATGCTATCTCCTCTCCCATTAAGTTCTACCACTTACTTTTTGTGCACCTATTAAGTTCATTTCCTTTTTTTCATATTTTAACGTAGATATCCATAACTGTTAACCTATGTTGTGAGGTTAGACTCTCATCGGGTATCACCTTACAATCCGTACACATTGATCCTTCGATATTCCTAAGTAGAAAAGAGTCTATTTGGCTTTTATATGGTACATTTTTAAAAGTTAGCAAGTGCTCATCCCTCTTCTTAAAGTATGTGTTTGCTATATCTAGGTTATATGCTAAAGCAAAATCAAGTAAGACTTCTCCAATTTTATTTCTTTATCCAATATCATACCCTCTATGTATCCTATCGTATCCTTTCTTTTCTTTTCCTACACAACTAATAAAGTTTTTGCCTATAAATATCCCCTCTATGTTGGAAATTTCTTACATGACTCCCTCAATATCTTCTCAGAGCTATCTTTTAATTCTATCTTCTAACCCTGCTTGTAGTGCGTTTGTACTTATAACATTTATTAACTTCTCTCATAAAACAAGTTTTATTAATATAATTCTATCACTAGTTCTTTTAATGTCTACAACTTTATCATTTAATTATTTATCTACGACTATCCCTATGTCATTTCTATTAGTGTCATTTCCTACGTACCAGAGCTTATACCTATTGATTTCTCTAGTTTTAGCCCCTTTCCATTTAGTCTCTTGGATACAAGTGATGTTGACTCTCTTGCATTTCATCATAACTACTAACTCCAAACTCTTATACGTGAAAGTGCCTATATTCTGTGTGGCAATATGAATCTTATTCTCCTAACCTAGTCTATTTACTTGTGCAATTCCTGAACACCGCAGGAACCCACATACTTTCCACTATTGGGTTCTGATGCACCGCATCGCTGCCTAGGAAACACTCTAGCAACTCTTTCCTATTTTTCATTGCACCCAAGATCTGATGCATCATGTTGCTTCTAAGGGAACACTCTAGCAACCCTGGTCCATTTTCCAATGCAATCGAGATCTGATATAGCACATTGCTTGTAGGGAATGCCCTAACCTAAGGGAATGTCAAAAATCAATTCATGCATGAGGTTTGTAATGGGTTTTATTTGTTAGCTGGCACCCGATGCAAAACTGTCCTCCTTTACTTGGGCTTGGGACCGACAACAGTAGAGTTCCAAACCTAAATTTAAAATAAATTAATTACAAAAAAGTATAAAAGGATAACTAATTAGTGATAAATTTTATTAGATGATAAAAGAAACAATTAAGAAACAATTTTTGGAAGATATGGAGGGAGTAATGCAAGAATTACTAACATATAGGGGATATTTATAAGAGCAAACTTAAATGGTCATATAAGCAATTGAAAGGAAGGATAGGATAGGATAGGATAGGATAGGATAGGATACATGGAGTATATGATGTTGGAGAAAAATGAGATGGGGGAAGTTATCCTAAATTTTGCTTTGGCATATAATCTAGCTCTAAGAAACACATACTTTAAGAAGAGGGATGAACACATACTAATCTTTAAAAGTAGAATATATAAAAGCCAAATACATTTTTCTAATTAGGAATTCCAAAAATATCAATGTATAAGATTGTGAGGTGATATTCAGTTAGAGTCTAACCACACAAAATAGACTAATGCTTATAGATATTTATATTAAGAGATGATAAAAAGGAAAACTTAATAAGTGTCTAAAAACTAAGTGGTAGAACTTAAAGGGAGAGAAGATAGCATCACTTATAAACAAGTTGATTGTAGAAGAAAAGTGAAAATATAGAAGTAAATACAATATGGATTAAGATAGTAAAGTTTATTATGGAAGTGGCAAAAGATGTTCTAGGAGTATCTAAAGGTAAAAGGCAACAAAAAAAAAAACTTGGTGGTGAAGTGAAAAAGTTCAAAAAGTTATTAAAGAGCAATGAGTGTGCTTCAAAGCATGGCAAAGTACTAAAATAATGAAAACTTTAAGCAATATAAGAACGCTAAAAAAGGTTGTTAAGAGAGTAGTAAATGAGGCTAAACTCAAGGCATATGATGATCTTTACAATAGATTAGGGCCAAGAGAAGGTGAGAAAAATATATTCAAACTTGCAAAAATAAGAGAACATAGTAAGGACTTAAACCACATTAAATGAATTAAAAGTGATGACTAAAGGGTACTAGTCAAAGAAGACAAAATCAATCAAAAGTGGGAAAGTTACCTTCAAAAATTGCTAAATGGCAATGGTCTTGAGAAGATAGAGATTCAAAGAACTGCAAACTCAAATAACATTGGACTATATAGATATGACCATAAGATTAGGATATCTGAAGTGAAAGAGGCTTTAAAAAAGATGAAATTAGGAAAGACCATGAGGTGTGATGGTAGACCAATTAAGGTTTGGAAATATATGGG
The DNA here is from genome assembly GCA_035236585.1 of Warburgia ugandensis. Taxonomy (NCBI): domain Eukaryota; kingdom Viridiplantae; phylum Streptophyta; class Magnoliopsida; order Canellales; family Canellaceae; genus Warburgia; species Warburgia ugandensis. The sequence continues at coordinate 57,958,112 of CP141133.1, forward strand.
AGGTACTAAAGCAGTTTGGTTAACAAAGTTATTTAACAAGATTTTAAAATCAAGGAAAATGAGAATAAAGGAGACGTACAAGGTTGCATTAATTATCATGTGATAGAACTTATAAGTCATACTATGAAACTTTAGGAGATAGTAATTGAGAAGAGGATATGAGAAAAGATGAGTGTATCGAAAAACCAATTTGGTTTCATGCTTCAGAGGTCTACCAATGAAGCTATTTTCTTCCTTAGACAATTGGTTGAGAAATATTGGGAGAGAAGGAATGAGCTCCAGGTGGTCTTTATTAACATAGACAAAGTTTATAATAGGTCCCTAGAGAGTTAATATGGTGGGTGTTGGGCAAAAAATGGATTTCACAGAGATATATAGATATAATTAAGGATATGTATGAGGGCAAAGTAACAAATTTGAATAGTTGACCCCTAATATGAATAAGGCTTTGATGATGATGAGAAGTATACTAAAGTTTGAGATAACATTAAAGGATATTTCTAGATATTAATTAATAATCTTTGCTTCTGGTCTGGGCACTTGAGCATAAAAACTAATACTGCACCAATAAGATTCAGTTTTTAAAATCAAAATTATTATTGTACCATCAATTCCAATTGAATAACCATGCTTAAGTTTGCCGGTTAGGCTCCTACCAATTTTGCAATTTCGTGTATACCATTTACACCCCTAATAATTTGATATGACCTAAGTGTGAAAGCTTGGGACCTCGTTATTGATCAAAGAATTGTCTTCACAAGACAAAAGGATTTTGGCAAGGAAGCAAGAGATATCAAGTGGTGACATGCTCAAAGAACTCTTAATGGCATGCATCCTCTTGACACCAAGATGTTCAACAAGAGGACTAGTTTAATAGATCTTAATCAGATGGCTGAAGAAGCCTAAAGGTAAGTAGACATTGCAAGTCTTAGAGAACTCCACATATTGAAAGGGCATGTGGAGTCAGTGTTGGACTCAAGGGTCTTGATATCAACACCATTCAACAAGCACGCATCGTCTAAGAAATGCCTTAGTGTAGAATCTAGGACTGGAAGAGCATAGGCAACTCAAAACAAAACCTTCAATTGATCACCACCTATTCATGTGAGCCATCAACGACTGGGTGATAAGAGTAACAGCTTACCCACATAAAAGGCTAGTTATTCCTCATTTACACTACAAAAATGTGGACAAAAATTTTAGTTGTTGATTTTGGTGATAAGACCTATTGTAAATCAAAAACTAATGATGAATCATCTCTAAAGCCAATTCTTGTAGTCAACTTTAATTTTAAACTTGTCTAACAAGATTGTAGAATTAGAGAAAATGCTAGATGAATGAAGGAAAAACTCTATAATATCAATTTATAAGAATAAGGAGATATAGAGGGTTGCACTAATTATTGTGAGATAAAACTTATGAGCCACATCATGAAAATTTGGTAAAGAGTAATTGAGAAGAGATTAACGACATGAGACAAATGTATTGAAAAACCAATTTAGTTTCATGCTTGATACGTCTAACATGAAAGTTATTTTCCTATTTAGCAATTGATATAGAAATATAGGAAAAAACTTATGATAGGGTCCCTAGAGAGTTAATATAGTTGGTGTTGGGCAAGAAAGGGGTTTCATGAATGTATATAGACATAATTACAATATGTATGAGGGAGCGGTACAAATGTTAGGACCACTAGTGGAGAGACCAATGATTTCCCCATCACCATAAGATTGCACCACATATCGGTATCGAGCTTGTAGCTTTTCATGTTAGTTATGCATAAGTTAACAAAACATCTGCACAAGATGTCATGGGGCATGTTATTAACAGATGACACAATTTTGATTGATAAAACAATGGAGGGCATAAACACAGCTAAAGCTGTGAAAAGATGTTATAGATTTTGAAGGATTTAAAATTAGCGAAACTAAGATAGAATATATTGAATACAATTTTAGTAAGGATAAAAGTGAGAATGAAGCACCAATAAAGATTGATAACCAAGACATATCCCCAAAAGACTACTTTCGATACTTGGGATCAATAATTCGTGAGAGCAAAGAGATTGAGAGGGATCTTGTCCAGAGAATCCAAGTGGATTGAACAAATGGCCATGTGCCTCTATTGTTTTTTATGATCGGTAGGCGTCACTCAAACCAAAAGAAAATTTATATTGGATATTTGTAAGGTTGGCTATGCTTTATAGATTAGAGTATTGGGTAGTCAAGGAACAAAATATACATAGAATGGGTGTAGTCAAAATGAGGATGTTGAGATAGATGAGTAGCAAGACTAGAAATGATAGAATTTGAAATGAAAAAATTGGAGGAAACTTAGAAGTAACACCGGTAGGCAACAAGATGAGAGAGGGTAGACTTAGATGGTTTGCCAATATCCAATGGAAAGCTGAAATGGCACCAATTAGCAGTGAGTCAATCCAAGTCGAAGGTATAAAAGGGCAAGGGGAAGGACTAAAAGGAGGTGGATAGAAGTGGTAAGAAAAGATTTAAAAGTGTTTGGACTAGATGAGGCTATGACTCTCGATAGAGGGGAATTGAGGAGCGAGATTCACATAGCAAACCTCTATTCAGGATAAGGATTTGATGATGATAATGGTGATGAAAATTTGGGAGGATCCAACCAACAATCTATGGAAAAGGTGTTAGGCACCCCACAAAGGCAGCTATATGAGCTAAGGAGATCAAAAATAAAGATTTGAGAAAATCAAAGAAGTAAACTATTTTAGATTTGAGAAAATCAGGGAAGTGAACTATTTCTAAATCCAAATATATTTTTATGGTGCTAATTGTCTCCTAGAAAATTGTGCAACCCAAATACTAGCTAGGAATCCAAAAATTAAGCATGTAAAAGACTGAAATGAAAAGGAACAATAAAGTAACTACAACATAAACATACTTAGGCAAAGTAAACAAAAATCAAACTAAACTAGTTTAAACTAAGCAAACTAAGTAAGCTAAACTAAAACAAATTAAACTAAAGCAAACTAAACTAAATTGAACTAAACAGAAAATAAACTACACTTGAACAAGAACTAAAAAGAAAATGATATCTTAGAGGTTGCCAATGAACCCCTGCCCTTAGTTGAGATCCTTCTTCAAGTTTTTCCCAGGCTCTAAAAGTTTCTTTAGTAACTTTGAATACTTGATCAACCCATTAAAAACTTAATTAGAAGTTAACTACTTCCATAAAGTAGTTAAACAAGTACTTTTTTATTGGAATTAGTACTTGCCACTTGTTGTTGTATGTACTTGTTTATTCAGCTACTTTCCTATGATAGTCCCATTAATCAAGGCATTCAGTTTGTTCGGTCAATGTTAGACTAAATATCCTAAGTGCGAAAGGACATATATGGAAAATTTTATTTGTTGAGACCATCAAGATGAAAGATAGCACAGGCCCATAGTAAGAGATTACACACAATGCAGCATAATACATCGGTATACAAATGAACAAAGTATGTGTAACTTCACTGGTGGGTTAGGAGAATATTGTGGAGTGTTTTGCCTCCTTTTCAAGTATCCTCACTAGCTGATGATATTCATAGCTTGATCATCATTGGACAAAGGTTTAGAAACAAATCAAAACAGGTTTGGTTCTGTTCTAATTGTTCTGAGAACATTTAGGTGTCTATACTAGCATAAATGCATAAATGTCAAGAGACACACGTCAGATGATGGGACATCATCTTGAAATGTGTGTACCGTGTACAAAACTTGAAGTAAAATTTGGTTTTCTCAAATAATTGACACCGTAGAGTATGTTCTCTTAGGCCTGAAGATGTAAAAATTCTGAACAATGAGAAGAATGTTGCTAACAATGTTCTTGCTGGAAAGAAAAAAAAAATCTTTATTTGTGATGTATGCAAGGGAAGCCTATAAAGAGAAGTCAATTAGGAAACATTGTGCAGCAATTTGGCATGCCAAAGTGGGGCAATGGCGGATATTAAATGTTGAAGAAATCTCCCCCAGAAGTTTAACAGATGGTGTACTAATTTTTAAAGACAAATATCAAGATTTATGTTGCTAAGGCTGTCAATATGGGAAATCTCGTCGTCTTCCTTTCAAGCCCTAAAAACCTAAAAGATCAAACATGTTCTCAGTTGGTGCATTTGGATTTAATGAAACACTATAAAACACCAAGTTATCATGATTTTCGTTATGTTGTGGACAACTACTCAAGGTACACATATGTTCACTTCTTGAAAGAGAAAATTGAAGCACTTTCCAAGTTTATTGAATTTTGTGACACTGTAGAGGAGTTCGGTGTAAAAGTTTAATGCCTAAAGACTGATAATAAAGTAGAGTGCATATACAGTGGTTTTCCAAATCTTATAATGGCCCGAGCATCCACCAGCAAATGCATGGGCCATACCCCACAACAAAACGAGCAATGCGAACCACATATTGGAACGTACTGCAGCAATGGGTTTGTCATTGTTGGATGACAAAAATCATCCACGAGCTTTAGGGTGAAGCAATGCAATGGGCAAGCCATGTGTTCAACCCTCTATCTCCATGTTCAGGTAAAGACAAGTCTCGTCTTGAATATTTAGATAATGTGAAGCCAAATGCCAATTACTTTTGTGTATTTAGATATGTTCCTGCTTCAAAAAATAATAGAACTAAATTGGACTAAGAGCAAAGAAGTATATATTTGTTGAGTATGATTCACATTGGAAAAGGTGGTGTAGGATTCGAAAAGCAAAAAGAATCACTACTGGGAATTTGGTATTTGATGAGACTCCATCATATTATACGACACCAAAATTTATAGGATGACGATATGGTGGCTAGAACAACTTGATTAGCATAAAATAAACTCATCACATGGTAGTCTCCATTCTTAGCTATGACAAGTCTAAAGGAGGGAGTGATAGTGCTTCTTGCTATGAGTTCCCAAAATACAGAAATTAGTATGCTATGTTAAAGGAAGCAACAAGAGACAAAAAATAACTCTCTTATTTGAACGATTAGGAGATTCGCTTATATTGCATGGTAGCCTCATGTTTATTTGTGGGCCCATCTGAAAGCAATGAACCTTCTTGCTATGATGAAGCAAATGGAATTCTGGAATGAGAATCTGCCATGAAAAAAAACATTGCAGCCTTGACAAAGAATGAGACGTCCAAAGCCAAAAGATGTTGAAGTTGCAACATGCAAATGGGTTTAGAAGTTGAACAAGATGGATGGTCAATTCATATGCATAAGGCACACTTGGTTGCCCTTGGTTTTTCATAATGTTATAGGCTGGATTATGATAACTGCCAGCCTGGTTGCAAAGATGGTAACAATTAGAACAATTATTTATTCAACTGCATGCAAAGGTTTAAAGCTTTGCATGCAGCCAGTCCCAAGCCTGGATAAAGGAGAAGGGTTGTGTCAGGTTGCCAGCTGGTTTAAAATCTTTTGGCAAATCCTTAACGTGATGAATTATGATGCAAAGGTTTAATGCTAAAGCAACTTGGTATCAGGAACGTTTGCTTTATGCGGAGCTGGATAGAGAAGTATTCACGAATCAGCCCCAAGGTTTTATCTCCAAGGAGTTCCCTTATAATCTTTGCTGACTCAAAAAGGTGTTATACAGCCTTAAGCACTGGCTCATAGGATGATGAGATTGCTCAATAGCTTATTCTTTGCCCCTTTAAAGATTCAAATTCAAATCCTAGCATGTTTATAAAGTTGAAGATAAATATGCATATGGTGGTTCTTTTGTATGTTTGTGACTTATCAACTCATTTAAATGAAGCACTTGGGCCAAGTTGGAGGTTTGGTAGCTTAGAATTGAAAAAGCAGAAAATGTGAATTTTGCATCTCAAAGAAGGTATGCCAAAAGCCTCCCAGAACATTTTGGCAATTGGGGAAGCAAAACCAATGGCTTCTGACCTCTGCTGATGGACCCATATATCAAAGTCACATAAAGATGAAGAGCAGCCATTAAAGGATATGTATAAAGGTTTCAACAACTTATGGGTGGTCTAATATATTTGGCTATCATGAGGCCGATATTTTTAATTCGGTAAGTGTCATTTCTCAGTTCATGAAAGCTCATGTTCCTCACTTAGATATGCAAAAAAATCGTGGTGTAAAAGCACTATTGAGTATTGATTGATGCACAAGGGTGCAAATTTATTCGAAGTGGCTGTGCAAATGTGGATTTGGCAGACAACATAAATGACTGCTGATTAACTATATTTTGCCACAGGTTCAACAGCAATTTCTTGGTGTAGTAAGAAGCGTTGTAAAGTTGCTCTTTCAAGATGTGAGGCAAAGTATGATGCAGCAACCATGGCTACTCACGAATGTCTCTAGTTGAAGCAGTTGAATGGTGACATTGATTGGTTACATTTATATGCTGGCATTGATTGGTTACATTTTATACCAGGTACTGTTTGCTTTATGTTCATCAGTAATTTCTTGCTGTAGTAAGAAGCAACCCAGTCTTCCCCTTACTAGTTGTGAAGCAGAGTATGTTGCAACAACTATGGCAATTTAAGAAAGTATTTGGTAAGAAATTGGTTTCTGACATTTACACAATAGGCAACAAATTTTTTTCTGTGCTAATGAAATGCAATCAAGTTGGCAGCAAGTCCAGAGTTTCACAGGTGTACAAAGTACAAGGAGATTCAACATCATTTTGTCATAGAGAATGTCTTTGAACAAGAAATCAAATTGGAGAATGTGCAAATGAGGGATCAAGTTGCAGATTTATTGACCAAGGCTCTTACAAAACCAAAATTTGAAAAGTTCACAGAGATGCTTGGTTTGATTAATGAGTATGCAGGGAAGGGAGCATTAAAAATTAGTGCATTTTACTATATGACTGTCTCCTTATTTGGTTTTTTTTATTTTTTAGTTACTTTTGAGTGCCATGTAAGTAGATTTTTCTCTCGGCTGTCAAGAGTTCTTAGCAAGTAGTTCTATAAGAGAGTCATGTATATATATCAAATGGAGTGGTAATTTAGAATTATGGCAAAGACAAGCTTGTTACTAGTGAAGTATGGTTGAGAGACTATATCAGTCCAGTAAGCTAAGTAAGTGTTTTAAGCAATCCATGTGGAAACAACCTTGGCACAAAGGTAGAGTTGTTGTCATGTGACCTTGAGGTCATGGCTTCAAGGCGTGAAAACAGCCTCTAGCAAAATGCAGGATAAGGCTGTGTACTATTGACCCTTGTGGTCCGCCCCTTCCCTGACCCCACATACACGGGAGCTTCGTGCACCAGGGCTGCCCTTTATGTGGGGTCTCTTTCTCATAAGAATAGCAGCCCATTGTCACTTTCTTCTTTAATTGTGTGTGCTGGCTTCCAATGAGTACTAAAGTATTTCTTTATGGTTTTTACCTGTGGGTACCATATTTTCTGTCATAGGTCCTTGATATTTGTGTCTCGAGAACATCATGGTCATCGTCTAGGCAACGAGTGATAAATTGGGGCTTTATAATCCGAAATGTTACTTGTGACTTAGCTTATTAAGAGATTATTGCAATGCAATAGCTCTCTGGTATTGAGCAGCTTTCTCCCAACAAAGTATCGTCAGTAGCTCTAGCATTTCCAGATGGGATCCTTATGGCTATTTATAGCATAATTTATAGATCTCCGAATATTACTGTTTTCAGCATATATGGTTTAGGTTTTGCCTTGCTTCTCTCTTTTTACTTTTTGTGGAAACAAATTGAAGAATCTTATCTTATTACAAGAATCATTGCAACTGTTGGCTATAATATTGAGTGCTATAGAACATAGCAAATGTCGTTATAGTAAGACCAGAATGTCAGTCCTGCAACTGTTTGGACTTAGAAGCAGAAAGTTAGAGACCTACCAGGGGATGTTCTTTTGAATTTTTGCCTTCTCCTTTCGGAAGTACTAGTCAGAACTTCTATTGAGAGAAGAGGATCTTTTAGATGTTTATTTGGATGAAATTTCTGAGAGCTTCCTAATGTCAGTTTATATTATTCATAGCAGGCCAGGTACCATCTCCCAAGATAGCCTTGTAAACAATTATTATAAGCCTTGGTTCATAGACAGCTCAACATCATTTGATTGTTTTTATTGATCATCAATTTCAGATAAAACCGTTGTTGCCTAATATGTTACTTTAAGATGGGTGATCCTTGCAGTTAGCATAGTCATAAGGGCAGCAAAGGCAGCAGAATCTGAAGTTCCCCTACCACTTCCCGGATAAGAACACCAAACCCCCGGACCTCATTGCCGAAGTTAGCACTCAGCAGGTACTGAGGTAATCGTTTCATGAACTTTTGAGTCTTGAGAATGGTGTGTGTGTGTGTGTGTGTGTGTGTGTGTGTGCGTGCGTGTGCGTGCGTGTGTGCGTGTGTGTGTGTTATCATATAATTGAATTATCATATAATTCAATCAATCATATGATGCATGGATTCTATAGAAGTATACTATCAACTCTCAAGTATCAAGAGCAAAGTAAATTAGAAACTAAAATAGTGAGAGAGGATCAATGGACACACCTGGTTTTGTATGAGAAAGAGAGGAGAACTGTAGATGACATCCAAGAAAAAATTGAAAGGAGATTCACATCTAACAAATATGATTGAAAATCATTTATTAGTCAACACACATAAATATCTTAAAAGTTGAAATAGTTCATAGTTCAATAGCTTAACATTCATAACCATGATTCTTCAAAAACCTCTTCCCTCACTGTTCAATGGTCCTTTGAGAAATCAAGAGTCAAGGACAGTTTACCTTCTTCTCAAACTAGTACCACGCAAGGCTGTGAAAATGATGAAATATTAAATTTTCTAGCAGAGGCTATGACCAATAGAGAAGATGCAAAGAAAAGCCCAAAATCTGGATTTGAAGGAGAAATACGGTTCCAGCAGTGGAAAAGAAACAGGATTCGGGGAAGAAATAAATAGCTTCTTCTAAGTTATAACCATTTAAAGTCTGATATTTGCTATGAACTTAAATATTATAAATATTATGTTCTATTTCATGTCAAGGTTAAAAACAGAATAAAGAATGTCGGAAACAGTTTTTTATAAAATAAAAGGTTTCAATTTCCAAAAATACTGTATCTTCTTGAGTCCTGGTAAGAGTACAAGCTCAAGAGGAATGTAAGCTGTACACAATCCTTTTTTAGTGCATGTAAATTTATCTTGTAGCCCCAAATCCATTCATCATGTTCAAAATACCAAAAATGGGTAACCTATGAGAAATCAATGCATTTGGATAATTCTAGCCAGTTGTTTAGGGTCTCCGAAAAAATTAGTAAAAATAGATTGTCCTATTTTTACTTAAAGAAACATAGGCTACTACCATCAATCCAATGTACATGATCAAATTTGTTGTCCAGCCTATTTAAAGTCACTTCTAGTATGATGAATGGGTTAGCTTGACAAAAAATATTTTACATGCAAGGGAAAAAGGGTGTATACTTCTTACACTAATCTTACGTGTACTCTTATTAGTATTCTTCTTACATTGGATAGTGATCTAGTGAATTATGACTATTTATATGAAGAGAGGCCCCTTGGTTCATGCATTTATATGAATTTGATCTTGATATTGTGTGACTGATGAAATGTGGTTATGATCCTGATGGATGCGAGGAGCCAGTTATGGTCAAAGCAGTGACCTTAACGTTATGGCAGTTACTGTCAAGGTACCCAATTAATTATAAAATTATTTGCAGTTTTCTCACTATAATAATCATTGTATCTGCTATTGAGTTGAGGAAAATAAATAGCCATGCTTCTGGTGATATGTCTCCTTTCCCATTGTTTGAGTTGAGTACTTTTTGGTATGTATTACTGGTATGAATGAATGAAATATTTTGGTTTTGGCAATGTGTTCGCAGAGCCAAATCCAGCAACTTGAAAATTTAGGCAACAGCATGAAAATTTTGTGGAAAAGGAACCAGGTATAACAAATGCAAACAGAAAGGTAGTTGCTGTAGTAGTTGTAACTGGATCTGTGAGGATGAAACAGAATCTGTGTTCACATCTTGAAACCAAACTCTTTCAGTTTCAACATGAATCCAAAAAGGCGTTAAAAGCTAAAGTGTTGGAGCTTTTCACAGCAAAGGATTTAATTCTATTATTCATTACCAACACCGCATTTCCTATAATTTTTCTCTAGTCGATGCAGAAGAGAACAGCATCTATAAACATGTAGTATCCCAAATGGAGAAGTTCAGATGCTATTGCTATTTAAAGGATGTAATTATACAGAGAACTGAACCAAATGTAATGCTAAATCAAACTCTAGTTCATGTTTGGTTCTAGTTGGTGTTGACATTGCTTTGTGAGGTTCCAACTAGTGATTAATTTGGTTCATCGAACTTGTATAGTATCACTAACCATTCAAGATCCACATGGTTTTAAGGTTTTGATAAGACTGTGAACTGGCAAATACATACAGATGAGTGATGTGGATTGAGAAACTCAAAACAATCCTCCACATTTTAGCCTTTTTCTATTGCCTGATCGTGTTAGCATTAAGACCTACACTGTAGGGGACAAGGAATGCTGGCTACCATGGGACCAACTTGTACCCATCTAAAAGACATGGCCAGACTGATGCAGAAAAAGTAACAGTTTCTAATGGTTTATATATCCGCACTTGCTTTTTGGGTACAAGATAACCAGAATGAACTTTCTTAAGTTCCATTTAGTTACATATGTGAAGCAAAACTTTTCTTCAACAATTACTGCATGCGCTACTAATCTTCCAAATGCCTAAAGAACTGTGATACCTGCCAAGAAAGAAGATGGAGAGAGTAGAAGTTGGGACATGAGGAGAGTTGTACTAATGGGATTCCAAGTTGAGCAATGAGATTCAGGGATGCACAGAAGCTCCTTTTGAGGTGATAGGTTTGATCTTTGGAAGATCTAACTGTTCACCTTAGTCGAGCTCCCTTAGATACCGACACCAAAAATTACATAGATTGGGTGATTCTAGCCTATGTGTTTCACTGAGTTGAAAATCTTAACTGTTGACTCTTAAAACTGGAAATAATGGTGCTTATGATCATCCAATTGGTTTTACTTATGACATGTAGCCTAAACAAGGTGGCAAACAAGATGAAAGGCTTAGGTCTTGGAGAAAGATAGCCTAGGTATGCCTCTATCATGGAGGCACAGTTTGTGGAACTTTGAATATCATTCCAAGTATAGTGAGAGCAAACCATTCTGAAAATGGGAAATTTTAGAGAGCCTTACTTGCCAAAGTTTGGTCCAGGATGGGATTTAAGCCATGCTGCTAATTCAGAATTTTTATGGCATCCCAACAAGATTAGTATGTATTCAGAAGAGAGCTTTGTGTTAGCATCACACAATAAGACGAATTTTGAGACATATAAGACGAATTTTGAGACATAACGTACTTGATATGTGGTTGGAAGATGAATGGCCTGGATAATCAAACACTAGGCCTTAATACTTTCTTCCTTGTATTTATCAGGTATTATGTGAAAATCATTTGTAATCAAACTTTGTCCATTGATGTCCTTTCTTTTTTATCTCCTGTATTTCATATTCTGGAAGTTCTTATCAATGGTTGCTCTCTCAAAATCTTATCCGGCAATATCTCTCTTGCTAATGAAACATCTATTTCTAACACCTATAAAAGAGTAAATTGTGCTTTCCTATGACAATTAGTTAACCTCTCTCTCTCGTGATTTTCCTTGATGTAGCTTTTTTACTAGCAAATGGAGCTGCAATCGCAATCTAAAAAGACTTTTGAAACAAAAGAACTTTCCATACTAGGATAGTGGATTTAGTTCACATGTAACTTTGGTGTGAATCAAAGTGCTACAAGAGTCATCTCCATGGTCTCTATAATAGGTGCAAGTAACCCTGGTTCTTTTGCAGTGTTGCTTGAAAGTCTCATACCATCACCTTCTAAGGGAAAACACTAACTTGGACATTCTCCAAAGGTGTAAAATGTAACAAAGCATGAAAATTTTCTTTTGAATGAGGAAAATTAATCACATAAAATAAACCACAATAGTGTTGAACTTGAAAATAAAAGTGGTATAAAGAGGGCAATGACTTCTAAACTTCCTACTTATACTTTTCGTTCCTTCTTATGTATCTCTCAGTCCACAAAATGGAAAGTCAATAGTGCTAGCTTTAAGGCTTTAGAACAGAGATGGGGCATTCTTCTTGTGTGCACATCCTATTATATATTGACATGCTCAGATGGAATTTTCCCACTCAAAGAGGTCTTATATAAATGTTTAGACAATAAGGAAACCTCCACAATAGGATAACTAAACATCACTATGCACATACTAAACCTCCTAATATACATCTGACGAGAGCATTTCAGATTTGACATATTAGGCAAGTTATTTTCTGGAGAAGGGAGTCTTGGCGCAATGGTAAAAGTTGTCGTCGTGTGACCTTGAGGTCACGGGTTCAAGGCGTGGAAACAGCCTCTTGCAAACGCAAGGTAAGGCTGTGTACTTTGGGCCCTTGTGGTCCACCCCTTCCCCAGACCCTGCATAGGAGGGAGCTTCGTGCATTGGGGCTGCCCTTTTTAGGCAAGTTATTTTCTGGAGACAATATAGCTTCCAAGTTGGAAAGTCCCCTAAAAGCAGGCTACTCCCCTCTGCTTGATCTTTTCTCTTCATATTTTCTTCATGCCCCTCAGAAGTGCTTGAATTTTTGCTTCAAATGGTTTCTCACCAAAACATGTTTACTTGAAAATGTATGAGGTCTAGTGACAGCACAAAAGCCCACCTCTTGAACATCCATGAAAAGATGAAATGTGCCTAAGAAGACAACCAAACTAGTAAAAAGAAGGTATGCCTGTGATCTGTGCAAGGAGCATTGTCCCAAGGTTCCTATTGCAAATTACAAGACCAGAGAGTTTTGACCTTGGAAGATTTTGAAGAGAGGCAGTCCTATTCAGCTTATGTAACAACAAACCCACTCTGTTTTCAATACACTGATGTAAAAGACAGCTAAGAGGGATATTGAGATATCCTACATACAAGGACCATGTGCACCCAAATAGTAAAGAAAAAAGAATGAACTGAGACTACATGCGTTGTAGAAACATGATGAAACTAGCTATCAGAGACATGCTGAATTCATGTCAGAGTGGAGTTAACTCGTGAAGATGGATGCAGTCCATTCTAACTGGAGGAGAAGCAAGCTAGGCAAAATGAGAACGAAAATGAGCTGGCTTGCCCATATTGTGTGATGTTATGACGATCACATATGGTCAGTTTTGAATTTTATTTTTACCTCCCAGATGAATTTATGTCATCATCATCAAACCTTATCCCGACTAGGGGTTGGTTATAGACGATGAATTCATGTGTTTTAAGAAATATCATTAGAATCTGTATGCACTGGTTTTAGCTTGAAGATTTTAATTTAAACAAAATTAGAATATATCCTATACACAAATATGTTAAGTCCATTGTCCACTTGAAGAGGATTGGGAGTTGCTGCTTTGGAGGTTTCGGGAATTGCAAAGCAGAAATACATGGTCTACACTACTGGACTTTCGCCTAGTTTATCAACCAATAGGGAAACAGAATTTCCAAACATAGGTTTGTTTTTTACTTTGCTTTTTCTCTTTTGATGCCCCTGGACTTCCTTCTTGTCTCTTGTTTAGTTGTATGCCAAATTTGGTAGTGGATTTGATCAAAGCTTGAAATCTTTTATTGTTATTCTTTATACTGCACATTTAATATTCTTCATGAAAGTTGCAACACAGTGGCTTTCCTGAAGCATTCACTTTAGTGCAGGAATAAGTCCATCACTTTTAGAGGATCTATTGAGGAAAGCAAGAAAGGTTCAGCTACAAGTGCCTCAAAACATGCTCAAAATAGTTATTTAATGCCTTGGAAATTTATCTAATGTATCCGTGATAGAATAAATACAAATTCAAAATTGATTTATCTAATGTATCCTTGATAGAATAAATAAATTCAAATTCAAAATTGATTTATCTAATGTATCCTTGATAGAACAAATTCAAATGCAAAATTCATTTATTCCCTGCAGCAAGTAAAACAATGGGACAAATCTTTTTTTGAACAGGTCCAAGGAGGAAACCTAACCAGTTTCTAGAGTCTGTTCCTCCACTAATGCCGGCCAATTTTGGTGATGAAATTGGTGGTTTTACAATTAGACCTTGCATTTTCGTGAAGGGGGAACATAATGATGTTCATCAAAATTGGTTTGCATTGGCAGAGGACCATAATGATGCTCTTCCCAAGGGAGACCATAATGATGGTCAAATCAGTAGGGGTGCAAACCTCAACCTAAAGTTACCATATTTAGCAGGCAAAGCTTGTTTTATCTATGAAAAATATTACATAATCAAGTTTTCTAAGATGCATCCATTCAGCTCATAGAAACTAAAATTTTTAGTTTATGGACACTTGAACTGGCTGAGATGTGTTACCTACCACTCATGAGGTATTCAACAAGAAATGCTAGGTCCTTAAGAGGCTCAGGCTAGAATTCAAAATGGAGAGAGTTTGGGAGGCTATAAGTTTTAACAAGTTCCACACTTCCTTAAGTTACTTGGATGATGTTTCTAAGTTTGCAGTCTAGATGAAAAGTTTCTTTGCTAATAGCAGCAAGAAGTCCAAGTCTAGAAGTTTGGGTGAGAGCAGTTAAGGCTTAACTTTTTCCAGTGCTCTGAACATTTTGACAGGGAACTAAAGATAGAAACTTCTGTAATTCTTTTAACAGTGTTGTTAATAAAGCTGTAAGCTGTCACTAAATAATGACAGGGTGGACATTTCTTCAAGCTTTATGCTCAGAGCTTGAAAATTCAGTGCTGTTCAACTTCATTCTTCCATCTTCAAAATTCTTGTCTAACAAAAGTAGCAGCAAGTTCATGTGTAGTTATTTTGTCTGTTATAATATCATCACTCATTGAAACAGAATTTTAACCAACTCCAGTTCTAAACCTTAGAGCTTTTTGACCTTTTGGCACTTGGTCCACTTCAGAACCCTCTCAGATCTTTATTTGCATTTGTTTTCTCTAGCAAAAAAATTTAACCATTTTTCATCACAAGGAGTATTCCCAGCACAATTTTCAAGGAAAGTATTTTAAAGAGGATTTTCATCCCATAATCATAGCTTAATTGCAGCAGCAATGTGTTACTCGTTTAGTTCTTGTTACACATCTAGACTAAACAAATTGAACACCGTGGTAGAGACCTCACTAAAACTCAGTGCTACGCATTTGAAACATCTACACTGCTCGCTCTAGCAAACTGCATTTTGCTCTTGAATCCTCCTCACCCTATCAGTTATATTGGATCACTGATTGGAAATTTTGTGGCCAGAAAATCTTGCCAAAACTTTTAACAATAATTTCAGAAACATGTTATGTTGTCATAGCCATTCTGCTTCACTTTTCTTTCAATGATGCAGAAAACATATTCATAAAAATATAAGACAAATCATTCATAAAAAAACAAAATCTTATTTCTGTCACTCACACAATAGACCAGAACAACTATTCAAAAGTCACCAAACAAGGATTAGAAATTCCCTGCACTATTCTGATGGGTACGATCATGTGAGACCATAAAATCATCAAGACTCAAGAGTGTATAACTTTTATTCATGCATTTCAATGGCATATTTCACTCATTTCTTTAATCACATACAAACAACCCCACTTGGCCCACCTGAAGAGGTACCGAGGAATCTATAGTAGTATAGTTTACAGTAAATCCTTTTATAGGTCATTAAAAGTTTAGTCACATATCTTCTCCAGAATATACATACTATTCATGTACATGAGGACATGCCACACTCCTAATACATGCTGTGTGAAATTTTAGCCTTGCCCAAGCTTGACAGTTTTAGCAGCCACAGTGAATCGACTCCATTTGAAGATGAATAAACACTTTAAAATTGTTGGAAAATTTTGGGAAGAGAGTGGAAATGGAGTAAGAGAAATAAATAAATACTGCTTGAGCATGTATAAACGCACTGTAAAGTGTTATTTAACCCTACTCTTTAAATTATAGAGATTGCTTATTGGATCACTGGCAAACCTCTTCAAGGATACTGCAAGCCTTGTTTGGGCCAGCATAAGCAACTTTGAAGATTCGTTGCAGAACTCTAATTACACAGGCTTCAATCTGGAAGAATAACACTAAACGAAAACTCAAAAGAATTAAGAAAAACTACTTTGGAAATGTGGGGAATGACTCCTTTTACAGAAATTCAAGGTAGTTATTTTCTCCACTAGCATCCTTTCACTAGATGTCTATTCATTAGGTAGTTAATTTAATACCTAAATATGTCCATTTGAAATTCAAGAAGCATTCGTTAGTTTCAAACATTTAATCTTTTGGTAAAATAATTTTCAAAATTAAATATATTTAACTAACACTCAAAATATCCAACACTTCAAGCACTTTGTCTCTTCAATTCTATTTGCTTATTAAGAAAAACTTACTTAGGATATATGGGGAATAACTCCTTTTATAGAAATTCAAGGTATTTATTTTCTCCATCAACGTCTTTTCATTAGAAGTCTATTCACTAGGTAGTTAACTAAATACTTAAGTATGTCCCCTCATTTGAAATTCAAGACACAACCCTTAGTTTAAACATATAAATTTGGTAAAAAAAATTTCAAAATTAAATATATTTAATTAACACCCAAAATATCCAACACTTCAAGCATTCTGTCCTTGCAAACTATTTGTTTGCTCTTAAAAGTTTCTTACCTCACTCATCCACCAAACAACAAAAAGAAATCCTCCTTAATGTCCATCTAGGCATAAGAAGGGGCAAAACAATATTCCCCCCTTGGAAATAGCAAGTTAGTTGGCCAAAGTTGAGGTACTTGATGCAGTACCTAAGGAAACAGATCTACTGACCATATTATCTAGAACGTGCACCAAATCAGGAGTGAACTAGAAGTCTAGGCTGAACTTCTGTCCTGTATTCTTATGTTGTTGGTCACCAAATCGTCACAAAACCATGACACCTGAAAAAATTAGATTCTGATTCCTCCACTGTAGTGTCTTATGCACATGCAAGCATATTGGAGTTCATTATTTCATTTGGTCAGAAAAATATAACTCTTGCATTGTCACTCTCGCCATGCTATACACAACTCACACCATCATCATCAAAGCCTTATCCCGGTTAGGGGTCGGCTACTACGTGCAGCTCACATCTGTTTACAAACTTCTTACAAATTGATAAATTGTTTTCTATGGAGAGTATTTCCCCTCACAATGTCTATAACATGTCCCAAGGTGAAACCTACAACAATTTTGTATTAAGGAACAGAAATTTCATGATCTCAGCAGCTCATAAGTTCCAATCTAATCCAGCGATTCTTAGAAGGCACATACTTGCCTCATCCAATGGCTTAGTCATAAACAGAAATGCTGTTTAACAAAACAAGAATAGTGTAATAAGCTTAATTATTAGCCCACGTGTCAAGACACAAGCTTATATGCCAGGTAACTTATGTATAGACTTCATAGAATGAAGCTCTAGGATGGCAATCCTTTAGTACTAACAAGTCCATCTTGACACAGATGCATATCATAAGTGACATGCTGGAATTCATCAAATGGAATGCCTCCGAGAGGTGGCCAAAAAAAGAATGCCAGTGACAGAGAAAACAGGAACTTAGAAGATTAATCTGAGGAAAAGGACATATTAAATGTATGTTTGTTTTAAGGGAAAAGATATTCTTCAGGAATGTGAATTAATTTTCAGACTTTTGGTGAGCCCAAGTCTTGAAGAACCAGTTCCCAACAAGTTCTCATCTTCTACACAGCAGGCCAAATTATCAACAAGAAAGTTTAGTCTAGTTTCCATGAGAAAGAACATCAAAGTACTAATCTATTTCAACAAATTGAGAACAAATTAGATACAATCTTTTGAACTGAGAACAAATTAGATGCTCAAGGATTTGCAATGCATAAGGTCATCATTATACACCAATCAGAAAAATGAGGACATCTAACTCAGACTGTGTGCTTTTAGTTCTATATGGTTTCATGATCTCGCATCCAGTCCCAAGCCCTGATAAAGGAGGAGGATTATATCAGGTGCCTACTGGAATAAAATTATTTGGCAAATCCTTGACATGAATCTAAAGTATAAAGCATTTCCTCAAGCTAGGGCATTCCTCACACACTGCATCAAAGCCCGGATGCAGTAGGAAGTGGGCAAGGTGCTGCTAGGGCATTCCCCCATAAGCAACATACTGCATCAGATCCCAAATGTAGTGGAAAATGGGCAAGGACTACTATGGCGTTCTCCCATAAGCAACACGCTGCATCTAATCCCAAATGCAGTGGAAAGTAGGCAGGGGCTCCCACATCTTTCTAGATATGAGTGGATAAAGAGACTACCTCAAGAAATAAGCTTCATACTGCCACATGAAATATAGGTACATTAACAAGTAAGAGTATGGACTTAGTAGATAAGATAAAACATAGGAGAGTCAACATAGCTTGTGCCCAAGAAACCAAGTGGAAATGGGCTAAAACTAGAAAAATTAATAGGTATAAGCTCTGGTATGTAGGAAAGGAGAATGATAGAAATGATGTATGGATAGTGGTGGATAAAGAATTAAGGGATAAAGTTGTAGATGTTAAAAGAATCAATGATAGAATTTCACTAATAAAACTTGTTCTAGATGAGAAAATCATAAATGTTACAAGTGCATGCACCCCACAAGTAGGGTTAGTTGCAGGAAACTGCAAATCGTTCCTCCTTGATTGGCACCCCCAAACCATAAAATCTAGGATGAGTTTTCAATAAAAATTTGTGCTATTTAATAGTTGACTTAATGATCTAAAAGACCCGTGTTTAATTTTCCATCGACTAATTCATGTCCATCAAGCTTTAAGCACTAAAATACTCATCCTAGAATTTATGGTTTAGGGGTGCCAAACAAGGAAGAACGACCTGCAAAGATAGAATCAAGAGACAATCCTAGAAAAAATATGGAGGGAATAATGCAAGAAAGTCCCAACATAGAGGAGATATTTATAGGAGCAGACTTAAATGGTCATGTAGGAAAAGAAAAGAAAGGACATGATAGGGTATATGGAGGGTATGGTATTGGAGAAAGAAATGAGATGGAGGAAGCTATCATCGATTTTACTTTGGCATATAACCTAGCTCTAGCAAACATGTACTTTAAGAAGAGGGATGGACACTTATAACCTTGACAACTAGATCATATAAAAGCCAAATAGACTTTTTTCTACTTCGGAATACCAAGAGATCAATGTGTAAGGACTGTAAGGTGATACCCTGTAAGAGCTTAATCACACAACAAATGTTAATGCTTATGGATATTTACATTAAGAGATGGAAGAAAGGAAATAAATTTAATAGATGTCCAAAAACTAAGTAGTGGAACTTGAAAGGAGAGAAGATAAATCATTCACAAACAAGTTGATGATAGAACAAAAGTGGAACAATGAAAAGGAAGTAAACACAATGTAGACTGATTTGGCCGAATCTATTCAGAAAGTGGCAAAAGATTTTCTAGGAGTATCTAAAGGTAAAAGGCAACCAATAAAGGAAACTTGGTGGTGGAGTAAAAATGTGCAAAAAGTTATCAAAGAGAAATGAAGGTGTTTTAAAGCATGACAGAGAACTAGAAGTAATGAAAACTTTGAACAATATAAGAATGCTAAAAAGATTAGTAATAGACTAGTCGGTGAGGCTAAACTCAAGGCATATAATGATCTCTATAATAGAGTGGGGTCTAAAGAAGGTGAGAAAGATGTGTTCAAATTTGCATTAAAATTGATGACCAAGGGTAATCGTCAAAGATAGGAACATGAATCAAAGGTGGGAAAGTTACTTTCAAAAATTGCCAAATGACAAATGTTTTGAGAATATAGAGAATCAAAGAATAGTAAACCCAAATAATGTTAGACTATATAAATACGACTATAAGATCAAGATACCTGAAGTGAAAGAGGCCTTGAAAAAGAGAAAATCAAGAAAGGCACTGGGGTGTAATGGTATACCAATAAAGGTTTGGAAGTATAAGGGAGATACTGGAGTAGTTTGGCTGACAAAATTGATTAATAAGATTGTAGAATGGAAGAAAATACCAAATGAATGAAGAAAAAGTTTTATCTTACCAATTTATAAGAATAAAGGATACATAAAGAGTTGAACTAATTATTGTGAGATCAAACTTATGAACCATACCATGAAACTTTGGTAAAGAGTAATTGAGAAGATGCTACAACATAAGATATGTGTATCAGAATGTTGAAAAGGAGAATATTCAGTTGAGATGTATTTCTGATCTCGAAGGATTGTCTAGCTATATTTTATAAGTAATATAGGCTAGTCAACTTTGTAAATAAGGAAACTTAGTTGTATGATTATTTTGTTCTTTTTTGGTACCTTGTATAGACTACAAGTAGTGTACATGTATATCAAAATATTATATCATCGTTTTCTCAAAAACAATTCTTTTCTAATTTCTTATTGTTTAGATGATACAAAGTAGGAATTAGACTCCTTATTTTTTCTTTTTCTTTTCAACCTTTATTGTTAAATATAGTACTTTGTTTGTCCTCTGTTTTAAAGACCCAAAACAGAGTACCCTTTGAACCTAGCAAAGTAGGAACTTTAACTGAAACCTTAGCTTCTCACAATGTCCAAATCCAAATCTACTGTAAACCATGGTCCAACTCTGACTCACACTTTGTTCAAAGAACCACTATACACCTTAATAGAGATAATTTCCTATGTTGGTCTCAATTAGTGCGTATGTATATTGGAGGGAGAGGAAAGATTGGGTACCTGACTAGTGATTCAAAGGCACCTGATTTGAAAGATCCAACTTATGCCACTTGGGATGGAGAAAATTCCACGGTTATGGCCTGGCTTGTTAATTCCATGGATGAAGACATCGCCTCTAACTATATGTGCTATCCAACTGCCAAAGAACTCTGGGATAATATTCACTAGATGAATTATGACCGTGGCAATCAATCCCAAGTGTATGAATTGCAACTATAGATTGGAGAAATTCGACAAGGGGAAGACAACTTCACCAGATACTTCAATACTTTGACAAGGTTGTAGCAGGATCTGGATATTTTCAATGACTATGAGTGGAAATCTCCAGCTGATTGCAAGCACCACAAGAAGATAGTGGAAAATGATCGCATCTACAAATTTCTCGCTGGCCTAAATGTAGAATTTGATGAAGTAAGGGGAAGGATCATTGGTCGTAGTCCTCTTCCTTCACTTGGAGAGGTATTTGCTGAAGTTTAAAGGGGGTCAAGTCCCCACAGTATTATGCTCGGAAAAGGGGGACTAGGGCACCAATTGAAAATTCTGCCCAAGTCACTGCTGATGCAAGTATAATCAGAACTTCCAATAGCCAGCACAGAGTAAAGGACAAGCCTCAGATTTGGTGTGATTTTTGCAACAAACCCCACCATACACGTGAGACATGCTAGAAGATTCATGGCTAACTTGCCAACTGGAATAGCAACAAACCTAGAGACCGTTCTGCTCGTGCAAATGAGGCTTATGCTAGTCCTTTCAGTAAAGAGCAGATGGATCATCTTCTGAAGCTACTGAAATACAATCCAAAATCTGATATTCCTAGTGTTTCTCTGGCTCAAACAGGTAGCAACTCTAGTGCTTTCTTTTGTCATTCTAGTCCTACACCTTGGATCATTGATTCAGGTGCTTCTAATCACATGACAAATCTCTCCCATATATTTCATTATTATTTGCCATGTGTTTGGTGATAAAAAAGTCAGAATTGCATGTGGAAATTTTTCATCTATTGTAGGAAAAGGTTCCATCAAAATTTCTAACAAAATCACCCTAAAATCTATCCTTAATGTCCCTAATCTTGCCTGCAATCTCTTATCTGTGAGTCAACTCTCTAAAGATTCCAGTTGTCGTGCTATTTTTCTTATTCTCACACGGGGATGATGATTGACAATGCTAGAATAGTGGATGGTCTCTACTATTTTGATGACAATCTCTTCTGAAATAAATAAGCTTATATTTTTAGTACTAGTACTAATTCTCTCTCTATCAATGAACAAATAATGATTTAGCATATTAAACTAGGACATCCTAGTTTTTCTTACTTGAGATATCTATTTCCTGTTCTATTTAAAAATGTGGATTGTTCATCTTTTCAATGTAAAAGTTGTCATTTATCAAAGAGCCATCGTACTACTTATAGTTCAAAACCATATTGTGCCTTGAAACCTTTTTACTTGATTCATAGTGACGTTTGGGCTCCTTAAAAAATTACCACATCTTCTGGAAGAAAATGGTTTGTAACTTTCATAGATGATCACACTCAGCTATGTTAGGTATACTTGATAAATGACAAATTTGAAGTTGAAAATTTGTTCAAAAATCTTTTCAATATGGTTGAAAACCAGTTTCAAACAAAAATAAAAATACTTCATTCCAATGATGGAACCAAGTATTTCAATCAAGTTTTGGAAAAAATTTCAAGAAAAAAGGAATTCAACGTCAATCTACTTGTAGTGATACTTCTCGACAAAATGGTATTGCCAAGAGAAAAAATCGATACTTACTTGAAGTTGCACGTGCTATTATGTTCTCAATGCATGTTCAAAAATATCTATTGGAAAATGCAATTTTGACAGCATCTTATTTGATAAATAGAATGCCTACTAGTATTTTAAAATATATTATAACCTTAGAATGTTTCAAAACTTTCTTCCCTGAATGTCGACTTTTCTCTTACTTGAAAATTTTTGGGTGCATTGTGTTTGTATACATCCCTAGTAGGCTTAAGCCAAACTTGATACTAGGGCGGAAAAATGTGTGTTCATCGGCTATGCCCCCAATAAAATGGGATATAACCTTTGTGAGTATGGATGTGTTGTTTGTGAAAAGTCAGCCTCACTTTGGTCAAAACTATCTTCAAGGGGAGAGAGAAAATAAGGAAGCTCAATTTTGGGAAACAGTTGTTCCTCTACCTACTACCTTCTTTCCCATACCTGTTCTTAATCCTTCCACCTCAGTAGTCACAATATGGAAGAAAGAGGAAATAGTAGCCTATCATTGCCAAACTTAGATGACTCGCAAATAGGGGGAGAAATACTAAGACAGGATCACCCTAATCCTACTTCAAAGCTCTATATTTACACCCGAAGGGCTCACAAAAAAGTAAAGACATGCCTTCAACTCTAGCTCAAAAACCAATCACTATCACCAAGCGATAATTCATCTACAACTCCCAGTAACTCTAACCCTTCTTTGTCAAATCCCACTCCTATTGTTTTTTACCTTGATATACCTATAGCACTTACAAAGGGAGTTCAAACCTGTACAGAACATAAAAAAGGGCAGCCTCAGTGCACGAAGCTCCTGCGTATGCGAGGTCCGGGAAGGGGAGGACCACAAGGGTCAATAGTATGCAACCTTGCCTTGCATTTTGCAAGAGGCTATTTCCAAGCCTTGAACCCCCAACCTCAAGGGTCACACGACGACAACTCTACCATTGCGCCAAATATGTGTCTTACTACAAGCTTTCTAAGTCTCATAAAGCTTTTACCTCAAAAATCTCCCACCTATTTATCTCGAGAACCATTCAGGAAGCCTTAGATAACCCGAATTGATGAATGCTCTGAATAAAAATGAGATTTGAGAGATAGTTAACTTACCAAGGGGGAAAAAAATGGTAGGATGCAAATGAATGTTTACAGTTAAGTGTAGAGCTAATGGAAGTATAGAAAGGTACAAGGCACGTTTAGTGGCAAAAGGTTTTACACAGATATACGGTATTGATTAACAGGAAACTTTTACTCCAGTTGCAAAGATTAATTCAATCCATATCTTACTATCCTTATATGTTAGTCTTGACTAGACCTTACACCAGCTAGATGTAAAAAACACATTCTTAAACAGGGATTTGGAAGAGGACGTCTTTATGGGCCTACCACCGGGTTTGAGAAACATTTTGGTAAAGGAAAAGCATGCAAACTAAGAAAACTTCTGTCTGGCCTCAAACAATCTCCTAGAGCATGGTTTGAGAGATTTGGGAAAGCTATAAAGGCCCACGGATATGCACAAAGTTAGGAAAATCACACTATGTTTTATAAGCACTCAACAGAAGGAAAGATTGCTATTTCAATTGTTTATGTTGATGACATAATGTTAACAAGTGATGATCATGTTGAGCTAAAATGACTCAAGAATGTTCTTACCGATGACTTTGAGATCAAGGACTTAGGAGTCTTAAACTATTTTCTTGGAATGGAGTTTGCCAGGTCTAAAAATGGCATCTTCGTATCTCAACGAAAATATGTGCTGAATCTTGTTGCAGAGGCAGGTCTACTCAGTTGCAAGGTAGTAGAGACACCAATCGAACCTAATTTGAAGTTCTAATCTACTAAACCCAAAGATGTGAAGAATAAGGAAAATTTTCAGAGGTTGGTTGGTAGATTGATTTATCTATCGCATACTTGCCCAGATATAGCTTTTGCAATGAGCATGGTAAGTTAATTTATGCACTCACCAAGTCCAAAACACTTCAAGGCAGTGTACAAAATCTTAAGGTAGGGAAGGGCCTGATGTTTGAAAAGCATGGTCACCTACAAATTGAAGTATATACAAATGCAAATTGGGCTGGTAGTATAATTGATAGGAGGTCAACCTCTAGCTACTGTACTTTTGTTGGAGGAAACCTTGCTACTTAGCGTACTAAAAAGAAAAATGTGGTGGCAAAAAGTAGTGCTGAAACAGAATTTAGATCAGATGCCCACGAAATTTGTGAGATGTTGTGGATTAAGAGAATCTTAGAGGAACTTAAAGTCTCAAGTCCCTCTCCAATAAAGGCATACTGTGATAACAAAACAGCAATCTCAATAGCGCATAACCCTATTC
This sequence comes from Warburgia ugandensis, assembly GCA_035236585.1. Taxonomy (NCBI): domain Eukaryota; kingdom Viridiplantae; phylum Streptophyta; class Magnoliopsida; order Canellales; family Canellaceae; genus Warburgia; species Warburgia ugandensis. Next base: position 57,982,993 of record CP141133.1, read on the forward strand.
TTCATGACAGGACCAAGCATGTTGAGGTAGACAAACACTTCATCAAGGAGAAAATAGAGAACGAGCAGATTTAGATGATCTATTTACCAACTAATGAACAGATTGCAGATGTTCTTACAAAGGGACTGTCCAAGAAACAATTTGAGAAATTGATTAGCAAGTTGGGGATGGAAGATATTTTCAAACCAGCTTGATGGGAAGTGTTGAAAAGGAGAATATTTAGTTGAGATGTCTTACTGATCTCTAGGGATTGTCTAGCTGTATTTTATATGTAAATATAGGCTAATCAACCTTGTAAATAAGGAAACTTAGTTGTATAGTTATTTTGTTCTTTTTTAGTACCTTGTATAGACTATAAGTAGTGTACATGTATATCAGAATATTATATCATCATTTTCTCAAAAACAATTCTTTTGTAATTCCTTATTGTTTAGACAGAAAAACAATTTTGTTTCATGGTTGGGAGGCTTACAATGGAAGCTATTTTCCTCCTTAGACAATTGATGGAGAAATATAGGAAGAGAAGGACCTCTATATGGTCTTTATGAAAAAGCTTATGATAGGGTCTCTAGAGAGTGAATATGGTGGGTACTAGGCAAGAAAGATATTTCACGGGAATGCATTGACATAATTAAAGATATGTATGAGGGAACGATAGCAAATGTTAGGACCACTAGTAGAGAGTCTAATGATTTTCCCATCACCATAGGATTATACTAAGAATCAGCATTGAGCCTATACCTCTTTGCGCTGGTCATGAATGAGTTAACAAAATATCGACACAAGGAGATTCTGTTGTGCATGTTATTTGTGGATGACATAGTTTTGATTGATAAGACAAGAGAGCATTCAAACACAAAGCTAGAGTTGTAGAGAGATGTATAGAGTCTAAAGGATTTAAAATTAGCTGAACTAAGACAAAGTATATAAAATGTAATTTTAGCAAGAAGAGGAGTGAGAGGCAAGCACCAGTAGAGATTGATAACCAAAAAGTATCCCAAAAAGACCACTTTCGATATTTGGGATCGATTATTCATGAGAGCAAAGAGACTAAGAGGGATTTTACCCAAAGATTCTAGGTAGGTTGGAGCAAATGGAGATATGCCTCTGAAGTTTTGTCTAATTGGTGGGTGCCACTGGAATTGAAAGGAAAATTCTATAGGGCGGCTGTAATGTTAGCCGTGCACTATGGTTTAGAGTGTTGGGCAATTAAGGAACAATATATACATAAGATGAGGATAGTCAAAATGAGGATGTTGAGCTGGATAAGTAGTAAGACGAGAAATGAAAACATTAGAAGAAACTTAAAAGTAGCACCAATAGGTAATGAGATAAGAGAGGGAAGACTCAAATGGTGTGGACATGTCCAAAGAAGAACGAGAATGGCACTAGTTAGAAGGAGTGAGTTGATCCGAGTTGAAGGCTCTAAAAGGGCAAGGAGGAGGCCCAAAATGACGTGGATATAAATGGTGAGAAAATATTTAAAAACTTTTGAACTAAATGAGGCCATGACACTTGATAGTGGGGATGGAGGAACAAGATTCATGTAACCAACCCCTAATTAGGACAAGGCTTTGATGATGATGATGATAAAAAATGAGGACATCCATCCATTGCTAGTTCAACCAGATCATGCGATTAAAGTTCTGTAACTATGATTTGTGCAGCAATTACGTTCTTTGCATATGTTATCAGAAAAGTGATCTACTAATTGGGAGTATTTTTAGATTTTGGATACTGCACAATGGCAAATGGCTAATAAAATTGTATTATTTAAAAACCATTCTAATCTTTCTGAAATATTAACCTCATCAAGCCGGTCTATTTTAAGATGAAACAAAATATTTTTGGTAAGATAGAAATATTCAGACTAAATGAAAATTCCAGTTCATCGTGGATACTTCAATCTTCATTTTGCTGCGCCAATTAATTTCTAGGGCAAATACAATATCATTAGAAACATATAAATGACATTGTATGTCTCTCCCACAATAACATCATTCTTTCTTCATGCAACTCTAATATGAAAGAAAAGCCATTAAGGCATACAGGCCCATCCAGCATGGTACAAGTATACAATAACACCTTATCATTCTACCTTCAAGTCATCTTCCAATGCAATTTCAGGGGCATGCTCTCCCTTCTTCATGCATGACAAGTCCGATAAAAGGCTTACAGAAGCTTCGTCATCAACTTCACTATGTTGCTGGTCACGCACAACAGGAAGAGTCTCTACATAATTGTCAGATGGCATCGGCGTCATATCAAACCTAGCCCATTTCTTAACCTTCAGATATCGGATAATAGGGTAGAGGCAAAACCCAACTATAATAACACCACCACTTACAGTAAATGTCTTTGCTGAGGCAAGGCACATAACAAGAATAAGCAACACACCAGGAGGAATACAAAGAACTGTTGCCCAGAATGTATTTAAGGGAACCTTATAGGGTCGATGAAGGTCTGGCTTCTTTATTCTCAGTTTTATGAAGGCTGCAAACTCAAGAAGCATCCCTATGGAGTACAGAAAATTAAGAAACTCCAGAATCTCCTGAAAGCTCATCCATGATAAGAATACAACCCCCGTTGCTGAGCATAGGATGCTAAGCGTGGGCGTTCCATATTTTGATCTACAAGGAAAGTGTTTAGACAAAAACATCATGTTTTGCCCAACTTGAAGTATTTCTTTGCCATTCAAGAAAACAACTTGGAAGTATTTGTGGATTCAAAACTAAATCTATCGACAAAAATAAAGAAGATCCACTGAAAAAAAAAAAATAGCAGTAATCTCACTTTAGCAAGAGAAACTATCTGATTTGCGTGTGTTTTCATGCTAATGCTGGAATAAGAAAAGGAAAGCGATTGAATGCTTTTCAACGATGTCGGTATTAATGACAATTAATTTAATCAGAAAAAATGAATTACCTTGAAGCAAATACTGAAGGAAGCATTCCCATCTCACTCATCCCAAGCAACTGAAATGCATCACTACTCATTTCAGCCTCAAACAACCCCATATTAGACATTGCAGCAGCAGCTTGAATCCACCACTTCAACCAGGCACCTCCAATTAACATCCCAACTTCAGCAAAGTACCCATCGATCCATTCACCGGGTGCAACAGCCAAAGCGCCTGTACCCGCAAGCAGTGGTAATAAATATGAAAAAACCACCAACACAACAGCCCCAAAAAGCGCTTTAGGGAATGTCCGACTTGGGTTCTCAATCTCTCCAGCCAGAGTACTTGCTTTATCCCAATAATTCAAATTCCAAAACATACTGTTAAAATAGCCCCTCCAATCCACCTTCCTAAAATCCACAATCAACCACTGTTTCGGCCTTATTCGAGGAATTGAAAGAATAGCCATTACCAAAAAAGGGCACAGTGAGAAGATAGCAAGTGCCACCGCTGAAAACCCCACAATATGCAAACCTCTATAATTCAAATATGTCAATGATACAGTAATTCCCAACAAAGCTGGAATTCTAGCATCTAACCGATTGAAAATAGGGAAAGTATGCTTCAAATAATCCAGAAACAATACCGGGTACAGCGCATTGTCCATGACGCCGCTGAACCACTTCCAGAATCCTTCCTGGAAACCCCAAAAGGGGCCGAAAGCCGCAGATATCCAGAGAACATATCCACCATTTTCAGGGAAACTTGTGGCAAGCTCAGCTGTTACTAAAGCTTCTGGGATGCTCCAAATTAAAGGGAAAACAATGAAACCAAGCAAGGATAAAAGTGGACCTCCACCAGCTTTTACGGAGTCCTCTACACCAAAAGGACCTCCAGAGACTTCATAGAAGATCAAAGCAATCAGAGGCAGAACAGTCAACCTGGGGCTCACTTTGTTGGTACTGTGATGATCACCAAAACCAGCCAGTTCTTGCTCACCCATCCAAAATTTGAGATCTGTTCTCTTTGAAGAGTAATCTATGAACTGCTTTGAACTACCTATTCAAGAACCCACGTGTTTGTTTAATGCAGAATTACAAAAGGGGGAGTTGGGTTGAGATCCGACGCGAGCTTTTGATAGATTTGGTGGTGTTACTGTCTCTGGAATTCTGGAATTCTTTGAAGAATTGGTATTTGATGTTTGCAGAAGTTCACCGTTGGGAGTTTGGAAGAAAGTGGTGTCGATGTTTGCGGAAATTGACTGTTACCTGATAAATTTAGAATGCCAAAAAGTACGGGAGGGGAAAGTGGTCGTATTTGGTGCCACGTTTACTTTCTGAGAATGCGAGATTTGCGTCAAACCGAAAATACTTCGCCATGAATACTCGAGTCCAACTTGCACCACCGCGCTGCGCTTCACTTTACCATGGTGGGCTCCACTTTTAGGTGATCGTACCCGTTCATCTGATCTCTCTTCCTCTACATTTCTCATATGATAAAGATTGTGCTGTTCTTTCAACTCGTTCAGCAGTGTTATGACCTTCCACATTTTGCTGACTGAAAGTTTCCACGCTTAACTACTCACCGTTGCTTTAAGATCAGCAGTCATCCACAACAAGAGAAATCAGATTAACGATCCTATCAATCAAAAGGGAAGCTCATATTAGTAAAGTGGCAGGAGCGCAGCATGATTACTTAGGTGATGCGTGCTGGACTTAGGTATTCCTATTTGATACGAGCCCTGTTCACCCCATTCAGCCAGGAGAACAAGTCCAGCGTACTATTTTTGGTGCGTTGTAAAACATTGGGAATGATAGTGTAGTGGTGTGCCCCACGATGATTCTTACAAAGGTCATAAAAGTACCACTGCATTAAAAAATCGTGACTTTAACTAGTGTTTTTGTATTGCATGATCAAACGTATTTTTTACTAATTTTGAAAGTTATGCAATATTTGTTCTTTTTAGAGCAATAATCATGCAAAATGGGAGAGTTCAAATGGACAGGTTTGATCAACCTTAGTTGGACCGATCATTTAAAAGTGGGGGCACTACAACAGCTAAGTTGTAGTCCTCTCACCACACCATCATTCTTCTATCAAACTTTGTTTAGAAAAATGGTCTATATAGGATAGAGATCAAATTTCATGTTCATTGGATGCTTTTAGCATATACTTCTATGATAAAAATAATGACCATCGATTTTTATTAATTTTTCAAGGGGCCTAAAACACGTAGTTAGGATCATTTAGATGCGCTGATTTTTAGTAGATCGTCTATTTATAGTATGGAGGACATGATGAATGATTTAGAACTAAAATAAATAGTCATGTATGAAAAAGAAGGAATGGACTTCTTCTCATACTTAAGAATGTGTACGAACTATCATTTGATATTCAATAAATTTATAAACTTTATACTTTATCCAATTCTCTCTCTACTAATAGGATTCTTTTTTTCTTTACAAGTGAAGAATCACAGAGCAAATTACTAATAAGATTTATTTTTTGGTTAATGTGTTAATAACTTCTTATATTACTTATTTTGCTTTGAAGCAAGTGTTTCAACCAAATGACGAGAAAAGTTGTTGAAAAACTAACTATTATCTCATTCGATAGATGTAGGATAGTGCTTATAAATGTGGCCAACAACTAAATGATTTTGATCATTTTAGTACTAGGTCTAACTGGACTTCTAAGTTAAGACAATTCATAGCAAATGCCAACAATATTGGATTTAGTAATATATTTCCATTATTTTGTAATTTTGCTAATACTTAAGCTTTATTTTTCAATTATTAAAAGAATAATTTTTGTATGTAGAAACTCTCTTATATTTTATTATCTGTGGAAATTCCTTGATTATCAAGTATGAGAAGGATTTATTCACTTTAGACTTTTTTATATTTTATAAAAAGCTATTTTGTACAAAAACTATTTTGTCATAGATATAAAATATAAAGGGCTCCACCATACACTCATATTTTCACTTCAACTCGAGCAAAAACAAAGAAAAATATCATTTTAAATAGTCTAATACCAATTTATTTCTTTTGAATAATAGTAATACCTTGTGATGCTAAAAGTCAAAGACCTTTTTTATCATATGTAGCAAGAGGACAACTGCTATGAAGGTTAAGTAATCAATAACCAATGGATTATACTGGATAATAGAAACTAGAATATTGGATAAGAATAGAGCATATGCAAAAAAAAATCCGTTTAAACATAAAAGAAAGTATTTCTTCAAGAAATTAAATTTCTTCCTTTTCTCACTAGAAGAGTGGTTGGCAACCCAATAAAAGGTAAACTTTTGACAACTAAGAAACATGGCCTTTTGCTTTTGAATCTCATGGACTCAATCACTCCATTTATAAAGTTGTTAAAGAAGATCATGGATGCATAGAGGAATCTAGTTGCTCAATAAGAAGGTTATGTTGGGGTACTTCAAAAGAGGAAAAAACCAAAGGACCTAATCCTAAGTCTTGTATTCTAGATACAAAACTATCTCACAAAAATATGAACTTATTTGGCATGTTGCTTAGGATGTAGATTTTGTCGAATCCATGTATATCATTCTATCTAACCAAAGCTATGAAGGAAATAACAAGTGGAGAAAAGTCCAAGCAACAAATTTGTAACCAAGATTGAGATTTTTACTTTGGTAACCACTTCATAATAGACTGCCAATTAGAGACAATTTGAAATGCTTGATGATGATGATGATGATGAGAACATTTCCCATTTTGTGCAAGTGACTACTAAGCACATCTTCCTCAAACGCCTATAGTGAGGGAGGTTTGGAAGCATGTTTCCTCATCATCTGGTTGGGTGGTTTCAACTTCAACAATCTTGTTGAGACCTATGATATCCAGTTTCTAAAGGACCAAAAATAATTTTAGATTGCCACACCTTTTCACTCTTGCTAATGTGGTGATGGTAAACACTATATAGTTTGCTAGAAACTAGATGGTGAAAAGTGAAACATTTGACTGGAAAAGTGCCCTAAAATCTTTAGGGGGTGCTGAGCAAAGTGATCATTTCAAGGGACATTTTGTGGCTAATTTTTTCTTTAGCTTAATAAATGTCTTCAAAAATGAAATTCCCTACTCTTCACATTAGGCTTACCTCCCTCTTGGGAATGAGCAAGAAGTCATGCATGTAAATGGTCATCAACTCTTCTATAAAAAAAAAGCCATTTCTCGAGTCGTACCCCTTCTTAAAGAATAAAAATGATATTTCCTTGGGAGGATTACTTCTATAGATTCACAAGCTTCCCTATTAATCTCACCAAACCAAACTTTTTTTTATTCTTCATTTCAAGGTTCAAGGCAAGCCGTTGGCTCAGTAGGTAAAACCATATTGGATCCTCTGAAACTGGCCAAAACACATCGCCCACTATTGAATGAATCTTTCTTCATTTGAAGATGAGAACATTAGTTGTCAGACATCGGATCATTATTTACCTTCTTTATCCTCTTTCTTGCTTTGGTTTCACTCTCTTTATCTTCCCGTACCAAGAAATTTCTTATTGTATGGAAGGTTGGTTAGGGTGAATATTTTGTCCTACAGTAGTACTACATTCATGAGGTGGGTGAGAAATATTTCTAAAGTTAATGCACCAAAAGAAAGATAATTCAAATTGTACTAGCTGACAACTTCTTTCTCTCCCTTTACTAGACAAATGCCTTGAATAGGTTGCTCTAAAAAATCCATCCCAATGCTGTCTAGCATAATTGATTCTTGGAATGACTTTCCTCTCTTTGTTAAAAGCAAAAAAATTTCTAGTGTCTAACTTGATTGGAGTTCCAAATAATTTTGCAATATTATAAGGATGATTCCAATATTCAATTGGAAAGTCTAGTAGATTGATCAAAACTACGGCACATAAGAAAGCTTCCTCACCAAGAATAGAATGACTCTTCCATTTAACTAGGATAAGTCTTCACACAATAAATGCTACACAAGTCTTTTCATTCTTTGAACTAGAACGCATAATAATGGTTATCCAAATCAGACATTGTAAAAACACTTGTCATTTTCCAAAGTTTTGACACAATCATCAAGATTTTTTTTACTTTAAGATTTTTTATTTTAGAATATTATCGAATGTACTTTCTCTCTTTACAATCAATAGAATAGGATGAAACCTCTAAGAGCAATCATCTTTAGAATAAGTATCTAATTCTACTTAATTCTCAAACAATTCGTGAACAGACAAACCACAATCTTTATCTGTGAATGAAAACTTTGGTAACTTAACCCCCATTTGGATGCTTGTTCAAGCTAAAATATCTTCAAACAATTTGGATCTCTGAAGAGAGTGAGTTCATCTTATACCTATGCCAGCTTGTATTTTCCAAATATGTGACTTCCTCACTTCCATATGATAACTTCCCAGCTTAAACTTAGGGGCATCTTTTAGGAAATGACCTTGCTTTTACTTTAATTAGGTAATGGTGTAGCTAGAAAGCAGCTCCTTAAGACCTAAGTGGGGAGAAGTTAGTAGTAGGTTTTTAAGGCCATACAAAATTTATTATAGGATATGATTTGAAAGATGAAATGTTAGACCACAAACCCTGACCCACATGGAATTAGATGCAAATAATTGAACATGCACCACATATATAATGTCTTAATTTTTTACATGCATCATCTTACTCGCCAAACCTACCATGGGGAATTGTGATTGCATGTGGGTATGGGGCTCAATGGATTTGTTAATGTTGGAATTTTTATGCAGTTGCCATGGGATTAATTCAAGGGCTAGCTTAGCATGAAGTTTCCAAGGGCAAAGATAGATTTGACAAAAATGTTATAGGTTTGAGGTTTAGAACGAGGATAGGATGATGATTGCAGTGTTGATATTGTTTTATCTATAACAACTTTTGTGGGATTACTTTTAAACAAATGGGTATTTGCACAGTTAGTGTTCTTTGGTTTTAGAGGGAATCCAAAGTTTCATATAGATTTGAACTCTCATGTCTTTTCTTTTTGGCTTTTGAAACTAATGCACAATGTTTAGTCTCACATTAGAAGTTAAAAAACATTTCCACTCATTATAAACACTCTCTCATTTCCTCATATTGTTTTTAATAGCTCACTCTTGAAATAATGCACGTGGTGAGATGTGCACAACATGAAAAGTGCACTCTTTCTATCACTCTTGTTCTAGAGTTTCTGAAGTTGAAAAGCCCTTCCTGTTATTCAATTTCTCATTGAAACTTTAGATTTTTGATTCATTCATGATCTTGTTTTTGAAGTGAATTAAGTTTCTGATTTTGTTTTAAAAGTTTTTTTATGATTTGAGGACATGTTTTTTAAGATTTATGCTAAGGCATTCATCTTGGCAACAAAACTATGGACTAGTTTTGATCCAGCAAATCAATTGAGGTACATATTATGTATGGCTTGGTTGAATCTTAAAGATGGAGTTGCCATATTGCTTTTACAAATTTGGGAGGCTTCAACCATCTTCGAGAAGCTACTATAAGCACTCTTCTAAACTAAGGTTCATCTATTTTCAGTTCTATGCTTCTAACATTTAATTTGATATTCCCTAGGCTTTACTAGGTGGAAGTCAATAAACAAGTCAATTTTCTTTCTGGAGCCTTAATTTCTTTTCTATGGATGAGTTTGTTGGAGCCCTTTGATGCTTCTTGCTTCCCCATAGAAGGTGAGGACGTAGAACAAAAGTTTTGTTTCAGACATCTTGTTGTCTCCTCCAGAACTTCTCCCCTTGGGTCCTAATGACTCAAGTAAACTCTTTATTACTAGAAACAAACAAGGTAATAATCATGAATAAATTTAGTGAAGACAATTTTTCATATTCTCATGCTACAAAAGCCTTATTCCATAATGGCCAGCCTCTGATCAAATTGTGCCCATATGAAAAATACATGGGGCTCCTAGACCTATCTCCTTGCGGGTGGCAATTCTTGCTAAGCCCTTACATGGACTCATGGTAATAGGTTGCTCTATTGTCAAACAACAAGTCCTTTGCCGTTAATTTTGTGAGGATTGACAAACTAATACTCCTTTTTAGGAGACTCTTAATTGGGCATATTTTTCTAAAAGATCTATGCTATTCATCTTAATTACCAATATTTGGATAGGCTTTTGGCTTGATGATCTAAGCTTTGATGCATAGAAGGCAACCCAAAACATGTTGGAGCTACCTTTATTATTAAATATAATCAGACATATAAATATTGTTGGCCCACTTTCTATTTGCTTAAGCTTTGAGGTTGAATGGAATTAACATAGTATCAAACGTTTGTTATCAAAAGGTCTTAAGTTTGATTCCTAAAACCTCTCATTTATCAAATCCACATGCAAGATCCCAAAAATGGCCTTCTACACGAGTGGGTATGACAGAGATATAACTAACAAATACGGCAAAGGAAAAATGCAGGCTATCTATTGAATTTTATGTTATATCCTAGTGTGGTGCACGTGCTCCATATGTGTGTTTTCTACCATTTCATGTCTGCATAATTGTAATAAGATGCTGCATTTATAAGAGTTAATAGTCATAGCAGAAATAACTTTCTTGAATTCTATCTCTATTAGATCCTTGTAGTTTTAGATGCAAAAAATAGAGGATTTTACACTTAGCATGAGTTTACATTGAAAAGTATTTGAAGATGTAAGATATACCTGGTTTACATATACTATGTATGTATATTTGTACAACAAGATGTACACATATATACAATTTTATAACAACGTCACTACGTGTATCTGTAAGAGGGTTTCAAATGTCCATATGTGTGTACATATTTACAATTTTCACAAGAAGTCTTTTTTGGTGCAAAGAAACATTTGCTCTCTCTCTCTCTCTCTCTCTCTCTCTCTCTCTCTCTCTCTCTCTCTCTCTCTCTCTCTCTCTCTCTCCTGAAGCTTCTCCCTTTCTAGATCTCTTTTGCAACCCATAGAATTTAGAGAACTATATGTTAGTTGTGTAAATCGGAAGGATGAGCAGGAAGTAGAAAGTGACTTAGTTTAAACTCTATTAGTCTGGTGGCATTACTGCAACTGTTTCATCTGGAGTTATTTGATCACATTTTGTCTATTCCTCAGTTTTTTTCAATTGACGTGCATATTCTTGAAGTTTTTTAGCTGTGACTTTGATCTTGCAAGTGTATGACTTCCATTTATGCTTTGCTTGATGTTTATGAAAGCCCATATGCTTGGCATGAAAGCCCCTTTTATCTGCATCTACCGTTTATATAAAAGAAACGACCATATTATTAACAAAACAACAGGAAGTAAAATGTCGGAATTGAACTTTTCTATGCTATGAAGGAAACAACCAGGTCCGCCCATGGTACTCATAATAAGTGATTTTTCCTTACTTTTTAAGGTGTTGCATAGTTGTATAATGTAATTAATTACAAGGAGGACAATAAAATGTCCATCTCTGAATTTACGTATCTTGTAGGTGTATACTTAATTTTACTGATCCATAAACTCCTCATTTCTCGAGCTCTTAGTAATTGTAGAAAGCTGACCTTATCCACATATTTCCCAGCTCCTTTTGCTTCTTAAGACATTTGTAGTATATAAACCATACCAGTGTCTGTTTCCTGTTTCCTTTATGTATGAAGTAAGTGTGGTCTATAAGAAGTTATGAAAATGTTACTATCATATACAGGTATAAGTATACAAAGACAAAAAAGTGGCGATTCATACAAAGAAAAAACATAAATGGCGATTTAAGTACGTTAACAATAATAATGGCTACAGAGAGAGAACAAATAAATTGGTTATGGTCTCATCACTGTGACATAGGACCATTAGTACATTAGACAATGAGCAACTCATAAAAAGGAGATTCTCTAGAATTCATATCCTATCTTTGAAGATGACCTATAGATCTTGAAAAACCTGGTAAGTATGGCTCAAGAAGCATTTGCAAGCTTTAGAAGACTCCTATTTAATCCAATTAGCAGCTTGCTCATAATTTTCACTTGCTGAATCTTAGTTTTTCTTTTGTCACCAAAACCGTGGTGAAATAATGATCCTTGCAAAGACTCTGTAGAAAAATCTTTAGCCGCAAAATCCACTATTCTCAAATCCAAAGGTATGAAACCATATACAGAAAAGGTTCAGGTATTTCCAAGTTTTCAGTTTTTGTTTCCATCGTTTCCTGTACTGTCTTCATTGAAGGCCGACTATCTGCCTTTGCCTGTGTAAACACCACAAAGCATCCAAGGCCATCTTCCTTGCAGGCTTTTCCTCTGCATTGCCTGTAAATTCTCCTAATCTTATATCTCCCGGAACCACATGCTTATATATCCAGTTGTGTAGATAGTGCCTACGGTTAGGATATCTTGGGATATAGTCCCATCTTCCTCCAACCATTTCTAGCAGAGTCACTTCATAGACATAAACACCTTATTTATCGAATGCTCCACCTGTCGCCAAGAGTTCAGGTGACTCTGCTAGTAGAGTCAGTTCATAGTCGTAAACATTTGATTTATCAGAGACTCTCCAACGATTATCGGGTGACTCCTTTTTGTAGACTAATGCTCTGTTAAACCAAAGTCGCTCATTTTTGGACAGAAGTTTTTGTCTAGAAGAATGCTGGAGGGTTTTATATGTAGATGCAAAGCATGCATCCTGCATTAATAGTGCAAGTAATTTAGCTTTCGAGCAACTCCAACTGCACTATTATAGAGTGTTTTGCATTCTATAGGTGTTCCTGGTCATTTTATGCTGAAGATAAACTTGTTAAGAAATCCATTGGGCATGAACAAACAATAGCTCTCTCTGATATGAAACCCAGGAGACCAATAACATTAACTTGGCTTCCAAGACAACTACAGGCAAATGCCAGTCTCTTAAATATGACCTCTCTGAGATATTCAGAAAGTAGACAACTTATAACAATTTTCTTGGCAGGAACTCAAGGATAACAGTTTGAAAGAAGCTTCTTTCATCCAAGCACAAAATTCAGTTGTTTAAAGATCTACATAGCTGATCCTCAATTTTGTAAAGAGACCACTTACAGGAATCTGATCCAAAAGTTTCACATTAGTTAATTTATGGAAATATTTTCTTATTCTAAGAAGCAGCTCCGTGTCTCTTGCCACGAGAACAACACATTGAGTGTCATTTAGTGTTGCTTACACCTAGAGCTCCAGAATTCATGAGTAGTTGATGCATTTACAAAGAAGTTTCGAGACACTGCATCAACTTGTTATAGTAGACTCTACTTTTGCATCATAAGTCACACCTTTGATTGATCAGATCTATCCATCTAATTTATTCGACTTTAGATGACTATTGTGCCAAAAACAGCAAGGATTGGATACTAGTGTAATCTTACAAAATGTGCTTTGATCACATCATGTGGATTTTAATGAATGGTCCTAACCAACAGGTAAGTGTTAAGAATTTAATTTTGGCCAAAAGACCCTTAATTTAGTATTTAACTAGACCATCCAATAGTAAATTAACGGTTAGATGATCTTTTGAACTAATAGGATGCTTAATGTATAATTTAGATGACTTTAATCTAGTCTTTGGTCTTGCAGATTAATTAAAGAATGGTTGGATAACTTAGATTGATATTTAACGGTGCTTATTGATCAAAAGAGGCATGGATGGATCAGATTAAATTTTGATGGTATAGATCATCTTGAAGATCAATAAGACAAGAGTGGAAGGTTTCCTAAAGGAAAAAGAGTCTTAATAAGGAGAAGATTATAGATGAGATTTTGTGAAGAAAAAAAAGTTTTTTTAATATGAAACTAACTCTTAAAAGAAAGAGGGGGAGATGAGATAAGAAAGGACAAAAACCATAAGAAGAAGAGACGTGTAAGCCTAAGGAATTTTAGTTTTAGGTTTTGTCTTACTTTGCTTTCTTTATTCACTGTCTATTTTGGTTTCGGTTTTCATCGTATTCTTTCCTTCTCTCAATCTCTTTCTGTTTTGCTACACCACCCCATCATCTCTGCCCCTGCTCCCCTCTGTCTTTGTTTCACTTCCATCCCATCACCATCGCACCTCCCCAGCCTCCACTGCCTTCACTGACCCAGGTTTCATCTCCGTCACGCTTGGGTTCTCTTCAACCCAGCCTGCCTCCTCTCACTCCCAATCTCCCTTTCGATCACCATCTCTCTCTCTCTCTCCCACTCACACCTCTCCTTCTTGTTCTCTTGTTCTCTGCTCGATCCCCCTCTTTCCATCATCGGCCAGCCCAGCTCGGTTCACAATTTCCTCCGTCTGTCTCTCATTATCCCTCTCAAGCGCTTGTTCTCCAGAACCCGACGACCAAGCTCCCTCCTTCGCTTCACCGGTCACCCCACCCTCCATCGCATCTCCGCCCCAGCACCCGACGCCTTCTCTGTCCTTTATCCAGAATGCCAATCACCGGTCATGAACAGTCTTCTTTATCATCTACCTGAAGAATACTGGCAAGCTTTTTCACAAGTCGTCTGCCAGTCATGCCCAGCCTGCACCACTGCATCATTATCTTTCCTTCTTCTCCTCCATCTCCTCCATCTCTAACTTTGTTCTCCTTCTCAGGCCAGCCCTCCATCTCCGTTTTTTCATTTTTTTTTCTGCAAATTTTCCTAGCACCCCCGGCAATCCGCCTTCCTTTGCCCACACAGCACCCACAACGCCAGACCCAGGCTGCCCTTGTCTTCCACCTATCCAGCAGATCGCCGGTCTCTTCACTGATCTACCAGCTGCACCTTTCCCTTCTATCCTCCATCGAACCCAAACAACGCCCCAGGCTCCCGTCTGGCGTCGTCTTCCTCAGCGTCGTTTGTCCACCCCACCTCACCACACCAAAGCCCGACGTCAACATCTATTCTTGGCTCTTCTCCACTCCCATCGCACCAGGCGACACCACTACCGCCAAACAACACCGGTCATCTGCCAGGCATCATCTTCCCTGAGTCTTCACCTGCCCAGACCCCTGCTTCCTTTCCACCTGCATGGTTTCACCAATCTATTCTTCCACCGGCGACGCATCGTCTCCGCCTCCCGTCACCGGTCAGCCCACCTTTGTCCACTGCTTCATCGTTCCACCTAGAGACGACGCCCAGATTTTACCGGCCAAGCAACCCCATCTTCTCCGGCAATTTTTCCCCTTTGACTTTTCTGTTTACGGGAAGTTTAAGGAACTTTAGGGAAAATTTTCTTTTTGCCGTAGAAAAATTCTATTTACAGTTTTTGTCCTCATCGGCGTTCTGTTTTATTTCCATTATCTGTGTACTCTGTTGTTTTCAATTAATCCAAGAACTATTTTATCCATTCATGTTTAACTAAATCAACTGTTCTAGTTTAATTTTAGAATATCTTCAAATTTTCATCTGTTTTAATTCTGATATTCAATTAACTTTCAGATGGGTTATAGGACATTGTAAAGCATGTTTAACATCGCCGATCTTCAATCTTCAATATGAACTCAGATCTGAGTCGTTAAATCTCCAATTTCATTTAGCCCAGATCTCTCAGAATTTTTAGAATCTGCCTAATCCCTCCAGTAGATCATTAATCAGAAGTTCCAAAAACATGTTGATGAAGGTAGATCATAATTTAAGATATAAGATTTGTAGAAATTGATGATAAGCAGTCTATGAAAGTGAAATTTTCTTATTTTTTTAGTTAAATTTCTGTTTTCTTTGGATTAGACCTCTGTAATTTCATTGATTAAACACATCTAAAGTATGATTTCTCTTTCTGTTATTTTTTGTCATTAAATTTTAATTTTTAAATAATTAAATTTTAGTAAATTTTCAAATTCCTAAAGTGAGTTGTTAAGTGTTCAATTTTGGTCAAAATACCCTAATTTAGTATTCAATTAGAGCATCTAGGCCATTAATTTCAAGATTTTACATAAAATATTTCATTTTAGCTTTAATTGACTATCAACCATTGAATTGAAAGATTTAATGGTCAGATGATCATTAAAGCTAATCAGAGGAATACTGCGGTTCAGATGATTCTAATTGGGTCTTGTGCATTGCAGATTAATCGACTCAGGCGTGGATATTCCAGATCAAATCAAGGATATTATATGAGGATGATGAAGTTTTATGAAAAAAGAAGACTTTGAAGAGTCCTACGACAGGACAAAGTTAAAGCCAGAGTTCTAATAAGACCAGAAAGCTAATGGACCCCACTCTCTCTCTCTCTCTCTCTCTCTCTCTCTCTCTCTCTCTCTCTCTCTCTCTCTCTCTCTCTCTCTCTTTTAAGCACCCTTCTTCCCTCCCCAAAGGGACATTTTTTTCTTTCTTTTTGGGGGGTTGGCCGACTCTCCTCTCTCTTTATCATTCTCCTCTCCTCTCCTGCTTCTCTTTTCTTCTCATATCTCTCTTTCTCCTCTTCCTCTTTTCTCCCTCATTCTCTACTCTATTACCCACGTCTCTTTCTTTGCTCCCTCTTGTTCCCTCTTTCAAGCCACACAAACTCAGCCCCTACACGATCTTCTCATCCCTCTTCTCTTGGCTGGCCATAGGTGCATGACACACCTAAAAGGTTTGACATCAGCACCTCTCTATTTTCTTTTTCCCGTATCCTCCTCAACCCGTAGCTCTCTCTTTCTCTTACTCTCCTAGATCTCTCACTCTCGTTTCCCTGCTAGCCAGCCATTGGTGCGTAACACACCAAGTAGGCCTGGCCTTTTCTCCCTCTCCTTCTCTACTCTCTTTCCCACGTTCTATCTCTCCAATCTCTCTCGATCCTTTTTTTCTCTCTCTCACATCTTCCTCTCCTAACCTTATTCATTGCACCATCACCCTTCTCTCTCCCAGTTATTGTCTTTGCTCTAGCCTCTCTTTCTCTCTCTGTTCTACAACCACCAAGCCCAGCTGAAAAACCCTTCTGCTTTACCCCTCTCAGGCATTGTCGTCGGACAACTCTAGGGAAGGGGCTTGGATTGGATTTCCTCCCGCGTTTCCATTCTTGGGGTTTTCCCTCTGCTTCTCCTTCTTCCTCTTATTCCCCTTGCTTCTCTCTCCTTTGCTTCCCTTTTCTTCCTCCTTAGTCACCACACGGCCCCAGAAGAGATCTCTTCTTCTCTCCCTTTCCTCTTTTCCTCTCCCTCCTCCTCTTCTTCTCTGGTTTTCATCGTTTTCATTTGGTTTTTCGTTTAAAACCAAAACCCTAAAAATTTACAATTTTGCCCTTGGCATATATAAGGAATTCCACCTCTGTCCTTTTCGTTTAATACCATATGAGTCCCTGCTTTAATTCCATCTGTGTCCATATGCTATTCTGGTTTTGTTTTATCCACATTTTGGCTATCCAGGGATAAGCTTATCTAGGAGTGCTTATTTCGTTGCATTTTCTGTGTTTTTAGAATAAATAATTGCGTAAATTGCAACAGTTGAATAAATTTAGATTTTATTTTAATTCTGATATATTCTTTGTTTTTGTTCTTTTATTAATTGAATTTTATTAAAAACTCTATTTAAATCAAGTCTCTGTAGGATCGACCCATACTTGCATAAGCTACACTACAATAGCCCGTGCACTTGCGAAAAACATCAACAAGTTTTTGGCGCCGTTGCTAGGGACTTGCAAAGGAGTTTTTATAAAGTTTAATTAAAAAAATAAAAAAAATCCATTTTTTTTAAAATTCAAAAAAATAAAAAAATATTAAGAATTGAATTTTAGGCATTTTTAGATACATATTTAATTTTTTTAGTGCATAACCACCAAATTTCTTGGAATTGGTACTTATTTCTAATTTTCTTTTTCAGAAAACAGGAAAGTGGAGAAAATTTGCAAGAAAATCTTCATCAACATGAAAATTTCCCTACTTTCCTAGATTAGGATTTTTTGTATTTTTTTTATAGAGAAGCTTGTAGTGAGACCCTTTGTAATTTGCATTTTTAATTTTAAAAGGATTGTAATAATATAGGACAAGTGTGGGATAAGGTGGCCCACACTTGATCTTCATCAAAAACCCCATTGTAAGTCTCCTCACTTATTTAAATTCCTAGATTAGGGATTGCATTTAGAGTAAATGTGAATTGTTTGGTAGCATAAATCATATAGAAAACATCCTCTTATAATTGTTGCATTTTTAGGTTTGCATTAGTTTATCGCTTTTATTTGCATCTTAGGACACGGTTAATGCTTTAAGGTGATATATATGCTGATCGAACTGCCATGGAGTGTGGAATTAATTAGTAAGGGCACCCTACCCCCACAAGATCAAGGGTAGATTTCATCACCACTCATTGGCCCACTTAGGATAATCACCTCAAGTACACTACCCTAGCCTTTAACTTAAATTAAAATCAATCAGAAGAGACCTATAGGGCTATCACATGCTCGTAGGACCCTCTTACTAAGACTCGATTTATTGTCACTCCAGTGGCTTTGGAGCACTATGGTAATTGAGGGTTGTCTAATAGAGCCTCGCTCTTCCCTCACCTCCTATTGACGTCTGTGAGGTCTAAATGCCTCCTTACACGAGGGTTGTATTAATCACCTTGTGAAGAACCTAACTGGTAAGCAATAATCAAGTCTAAAGGAGAGGAGGAGCACTAGAGTGGCTAATTAAAAGCATTGTCCCCACACAATTTCAAGAAAATCAATATGTTGCTTATTAGCCTCAAGAATTATATTGTGTCCTTTGTTTGTGCATCTTTCTAGGAAGTTAGGTTGCATCATGTAGGTTAGTTTTCATCTCTAAACAAAAAACAAAAAAACAAATGGGGCTAGATTTGATGCCTAGATGGATCGATTAGATCTTATGGAAAGTCAATTGCTTAGGCTAATAACTTCTAAGCAAGTTGCGCCACAACCTCAATACTATACTGATTATACCTATTCTGAGCATCCCTATTCCACTCCTTCTTGGTCCCCATTAAGCTCCACATACAATGAATACTATCAGGAGCAAGTGGATGCACTTAATGCATTCACATACCCTAGCAATTTTTATTTTGAGATAAATTATCAAGACTCTAATGAATGTGCTAGGCATCATGAACAACCATGGTCTCAGAATTACCAATATCAGGAACAACCACAATGGTCTTACCCTGATCAGTACTACCATGATTATTCCGAATATCAGGGTCAACCATCATGTGTTCAACCTGATCAGTCCTTTTTCAGTACCCCAATGCCACAACAATACCAACCATATGAGTCATTTTCTCTACGGGAAGAACCATATTAGAAGAAAATATGCAGCATAGGTGTGAAATAAGAGAACAAGAATACATGGCTGCTAGGAATAAGAAATTAAAACAAATGATGGAAGAGTTCACTGAGGAAATAAAACGAGGCAAGGAGGAATTTAAGGAGTTACTAAAACAAATTAGAGAGGATAAAGAGCAATGTATTCTTGACACTAGGATGGAAATTTCTTATGATCCTTATGAGTCACAAAGTCTACAACCATCCTTAGAAATCTCCAACTTCGATATACTTGAGTCATGTCTTGATTCTGATTATGAAGAGACTTCCATTGATGAAGAGCATAACACTTTAGAAAAATCCAACCCTAATCCTCTATATGCGTGTCCCACCTATTTGTATGACTCTTATGAAGACACATCTATTGAGGAGATGCCTGAGTTGTTGGATACTATGCCTCTAATGGACACTTCTAGATGGCAAGACAGAGTATATCATCCTAAGCATGAAATTCAAATTGCGCCTTTTAATGTAGAAGATGTACCTGATTGGGACCTAGCAACCTTATTTGAACATACATCAGATGATAATATAGGCCCAATTGATACCATACCTGTGCTTATCAAACAAGAAGAAGCTGAGTCAGTTGAGATGCATCAACCTACTGTAGGGTACACATCAGAAGATAACTAAGGTTTAAGCCAAACCTTGTCCCCGCCTCTAGTAATACAAGAACAACCTATTAGCGAAGAGCAGAGTCAGGTTATTACCCTAGTTCAGGACAATGATAGGGACACTGAGGAAAAAGATAAATTGCATAGAATGGTCATTATTATCCCTCAATTTGGTCAAGACAGTGACTGATTGTCACCATATGGTCCATAGAAATACACGGTAGTTCATGCAGTCATTGAGTTATCCTCACCTCAATTTTCAAGGTGGAGCAATTATATTGACTACCATGAAATCTTAAAGATGGGGGATCAACAATATGGTCCCACTACTTTTACAATTGTGGTGATCTACTGTATTATATTCATATCACCACCTAAAAATTCAAGGTGGAGGCCATATATAGATTACCGTGAAATTCTGAAGTGGTATGAGAATTCTCACCATTTCATCTTATGGTTAAGATAAGGACAAATAAAGCTGACCCAGTTAGGTTAGGTAATGTTTGGCTGAAAACGTTAAACTTAGCGCTTATTGGGAGGCAACCCAAGGGTTTAGAGTCTACATCACTCAACTTTCATATAGAATCCTATGTTTTCAAACATTAGGGACAATGTTTCATTTAGGTTGGGGGGTGTAGATGCACTAAGATTTTGAGTTTTCTTGAGTTAAAAAAAAAAATTTTTGAATTTTTTTTTTAAAAACAAAAAGTTTTTAAAGAAGAGTTCCCTTACTGTGATGAGAACTGGATGTTCAAAAGTTAGTAAATATACTGTTTTCACCTCTTAATGGGAATGCATATGATTAGTTTTGCATTTCATGCATGAGTTGAAGCATTTTATGAAAGTTAATGCTCGAAAACCATTTACACACAACACATAATCAAGACTAATATAGAGATATGACTTAGAGACCCTGAGGAAAACCAGAGGAGACCTATAACCTAGTGAGAGTTTGAGACTATCTTCTTTGAGAGAGTTATAAGTATTTCCATAATTTCTTCAGTGTGCATACATTAGTGTGATCCTATTATCCTTGTTTTGGTTAAACATCAAGAATAAATAGGAATAATAGCTTTAATTCTAGAAATTTATTGAATCTGATAGGCTTTAGGAAACCTAGGAAATGATATAGGCCATCATTGCTCAGCCCAGAGACATAAAGCCTACCCAATATATTATACCACTAGTTAGCCTTTTGAGCCTATTATTAAGCCTTTTCTTTCTTAACCCCATTCACCTTAACCCACAATAACCTAAAATAAATAACCATTACCCATCTTCAAAATGAGTAGAGTAGAAAAAGTTCAACAATAGGACAAAAAGTCAAAGAAGTGAGGAAAAGTAGTTGTCTTTCTTCCAAAGAAGAAAAAGAAAAGTGAAAAAAGAAAAAGAAAGACCAAAGTTTGAAAGAGAAATTCACTTCAAGTACAAACCCAAAAGAAAAGTTGTCCTAGCAGATATTCATTGAAGACATCTACTTAATTTTGAACCTTTGAATTCTTTATACCTTTCCTTTCTAAACTTGTCCTAAGCCTACATTTCGTCCTAAGTAAAGACATATTGATTTTAGGTGGACATAGCCTTAAAGAGGAGATAAAAAGAAAGAATTAAGGTAATAGACCCATAATATTCTTGGTGATAACATCCACTCTTATGGATCACTTTCCTTTGTTTCATAAGCGTTAAAAAGAATTATGTGAACCATCAGCTTATTGGATTCAGTCACATAATGAGAGAAATATGTTTAACCCTTATCTGAGAGTTTTATTTCTGAGCGTATACTTGTGAGGATTTGAGGTCAAAGCATATTTTCAATGGAATGTAAGCATATCTAATTAGAAATCAAGATTTATGAGGCTGTACACACATATCCACTCTGAGAAATAGCTCAAATAAAATGTCTTTACTGTGTGTATGGTGTGTAAAATTGTCATATCCTCTTCATTAAGTTGTGAAAAAACTAGTCAATTTGCTAATGAATGAGGAATCTCTAAGATAAAATAGGGGACTTGACTTTACTGAATTTTGTGGGTATATTCACTGCAAACCCTCACGAGGCCTAACTCGTCCACTAGGGGTAACTTAACGGTTTAAGGGCTTGTTGCATATGCTAAATGCAATCGTGAGTACCTACGAAAGTGACACATTGTACTAGTTTTGTATAAAATAGTTGTCTGCATGTTTTGCTCGGGACTAGCAAAATGCTAGTTGGGGGGGTGTTAAGTGTTCAATTTTGGTCAAAATGCCCCTAATTTAGTGCTCAATTAGAGCATCTAGGCTATTAATTTCAAGATTTTACATAAAATATTTTATTTTAGCTTTAATTGACCATCAACCATTGAATTGAAAGATTTAGTGGTAAGATGATCATTAAAGCTAATAAGAGGAATATTGAACGGTTCAAATGATTCTAATTGGGTCTTGTGCATTGCAGATTAATCGACTCAGGCGTGGATGCTCCAGATCAAATCAAGGATATCATATGAGGATGATGAAGTTTTATGGAAAAAGAAGACTTTGAAGAGTCCTAAGACAGGACAAAGTTAAAGCCAGAGTTCTATTAAGACCAGAAAGCTAGTGGACCCCACTCTCTCTCTTATCTTTTTTCTTCCCCTCTATATTCTCTTTCTTTTCCTCTTATCTCTCTCATCTCTTATTTCTCTCTCTCTTATCCCTCTCTCCTATACGTCTCTCTCTCTTTTAAGCACCCTTCTTCCCTCCCCAAAGGGACGTTTTTTTCTTTCTTTTTGGGGGGCTGGTCGATTCTCCTCTCCTGCTTCTCTTTTCTTCTCATATCTCTCTTTCTCCTCTTCCTCTTTTCTCCCTCATTCTCTGCTCTATTACCCACGTCTCTTTCTTTGCTCCCTCTTGTTCCCTCTTTCAAGCCACACAAACTCAGCCCCTACACGATCTTCTCATCCCTCTTCTCTTGGCCGGCCATAGGTGCGTGACACACCTAGAAGGCCTGGCATCAGCACCTCTCTATTTTCTCTTTCATGTATCCTCCTTAACCCATAGCTCTTTCTTTCTCTTACTCTCCCAGATCTTTCACTCTCGTTTCCCCACTGGACGACCATTGGTACGTGACACACCAAGTAGGCCTGACCTTTTCTCCCTCTCCTTCTCTACTCTCTTTCCCACGTTCTATCTCTCCAATCTCTCTCGATCCTTTTTTTCTCTCTCTCACATCTTCCTCTCCTAACCTTATTCATTGCACCATCACCCTTCTCTCTCCCAGTTATTCTCTTCGCTCCAGTCTCTCTTTCTTTCTCTGTTCTATGCCCACCAAGCCTAGCCGGAAAACCCTTCTGCTCTACCCCTCTCAGGCGTTGTCGTCGGATGGCTCTAGGGAAGGGGCCTGGATCGGATTTTCTCCCGTGTTTTTGTTCTTGAGGTTTTCCCTCTGCTTCTCCTTCTTCCTCTTATTCCCCTTGCTTCTCTCTCCTCTGCTTCCCTTTTCTTCCTCCTTAGTAACCGCACGACCCCAGAAGAGAAAACCCAGATTGGGTTTTCCTCATTCTCTTCTCTTCTCCTCTCCCTTTCCTCTTTTCCTCTCCCTCTCCCTCTCCCTCCTTCTCTTCTTCTCTGGTTTTCATCATTTTCGGTTTTTCATTTAAAACTAGAACCTTGAAAAATTACAATTCTGCCCCTGACAGATCTGAGGAATTCCACCTCTGTCCTTTCTGTTTAATATCATTTGAGTCCTTGCTTTAATTTCATCTATGTCCCTATGCTATTCTGGTTTTGTTTTATCCACATTTTGATTATCCAGAAACAGGCTTATCCAGGACTGCTTATTTCATTGTATTTTCTGTGTTTTTGAAATAAATAATTATGTAAATTACAACAGTTGAATAAATTTAAAATTTATTTTAATTCTGGTATATTCTTTATTTTGATTCTTTTATTAATTAAATTTTATTAAAAACTCCATTTAAATCAAGTCTCAATAGGATTGACCCGTATTTGTATAAGCTATACTATAATAGCCCGTGTACTTGCGGAAAACATCAACATGAGTTCATGTAGGAATGACCTGGACTTGCATAAGCTACACTATAATAGCCTGTGCACTTGTAGTTAAACAACAGTAAGAATCACATTTTCAGATGCAACACATTCCAAACTAAAGAAATCAGAAGGACGGTCCGATGAACCGGAAGTGGGTCCAGCATGAAAAGTGGAGCGCTCTATACTGCATTTCCTCTTTATTCCCTCACCGTTACCCAAGTAAACATATGCGCATATGAGAGCTCCAGGGCTAGTCATAATAGCAAGTTCATCTGCCATGTCGGAGAACCAATTTCAAATCTTTTTAAGAACTTACGAAAGCTTTGCTCAATGCATTCAGACTCAACTTTCCCAATTCTTTCCCTCCCAAAACCAAAAATCATCACAAAAGCACTTACCACTTTTCTCCATTTCATCGAAACCAACTGTTTCCCATGATTCCCAACTCCTACAACTCAACATCGCTTCCTCAGACTCCGATTCTGTCGCGCAGGTACTTGGTTTTTGCGTTCTTTATCTGCAAATTTCCTTTCTCTGGACTCTTCTTTATGACATCTGTTTCTGGGTTTTCTGTTGACAACACTTCATATGACGTTGGTGTTTGCTTATTTAGTTACTGGGTTGTTGTATATTTACCTTTAGACCTTACAATTTGGGCAATTCTATCGTTTTGGATGTTTTCTAGTTTTCTTCCAGTTTTGGGTCTTGGGTTGTTTGTTCTTTTGGTTTTCTGCTTTGCAGGTTGTGTTTGCTCTGGTATGATGTTCTGTTATCGCTTCGCTTATGCTTTTTGTGTCAGTATTATCTTCGAGGTTACAAGATTGAATTAGTGCAACTTTGCTCGCTTCCAAATGCCTTTCTTTTTCTTGGTATAAATATTTTCTATTGATGTTAAAATAAATTTGTACAAAAGTTTATCTCCTTGGTTTCGTTATTGGAACCAATTCGAGCAGTATCTGTCTAGTCTAGTGGCAGAAGAAGGCGCCTCTCCGGTGGTAGGTGAGGAGTTCGAGCTGGTCGGGTGTGTGTGTCTAACTTTCAAAGAAAATTTTGGAGCCGATTTCTCATTTTATATATTCTTTTTTTTTTTTTTGTCTGGAAGCTGTGACATTATATTGGTTGAAGACTCGAAATCATGCAGACCTGTTGCGCATTCTTTATCATGTGTTAACAAGTCAGAGTTGGACTTTTGCCGTTAGATTTAGGCCAAAGACTTACTATTTTGCCAATAAATGTCCTCTCGTCCTACTTTGCTGCCACTATTTTGGGAATCAAACATGAAACTAGCCCCCTGCTTTCTTGCTTAAGTGTCACAATTTAGAAGCAAACCACAAACCAAAACAGAATTTATTTTTTTGGCTATCCAACTATTGTGGAGTGGTCCAGTGAGGGTTGTAAGCAAAAGCTGTTCATACCTGTCTCATATATTCAGTGCTTAAGGTTTCTGTTATACTAGTTTTCAGGCCCCATTTGATTATGTTCTTGGCCCCTCTTTACTAGATTCTTTGGAAGAAAGAAATGGAATATATCATAGAGAAAAGCAAAAAGATACCAAGAGAAGAAAAAAAGGAAAAACAATTAAAGAAAATAGATGAAAGGATTATGGAAGAGAAAAGAAGGCAAAAGTTGGAACAACTTGAAACTTAGCTAGAGGACTTAAGTAATCTGCTGATTTGCATCTTACATGAGCACTGCAAGTCAATGGTTATTATGTTTTAACAATGGGACGTAATTGGTGAAGTTCTTCCAACTTAAGTGGAGGCTCACGTTAGGAAGAGTGATGTTTGGGTGGTGGGTTTGTAGGGTTATGGAAAACGATAAATCTAAGGTAAGGAGATAATGAGAAAACAATGTTTAACGAGCTAATGTTTCAAAAGTTGATCAAGACTAAAAGGGAAAGATGAATGTGAAGAAAAAAAGTGCCTTAATTGTAACTGACCAAAAAAAATTGCCTTAATTATAAATGTAAATCTTTCCAAAAAAAATAAAATGCAAAGATAATCCTGGCCTTTGATGCCATGCCAAATCTTCTTAAGTGATATAAGATAAAGAGAGGAGAAATAATATTAGTGGAGTAGATTGATTATCCTCAAATGATCACTCCTTGATTTTCACACTACTAATAACCAAAACCCTGAAATACATTTTTACTGAAGAATGGTCATCTAATACGTAAAAAAAAAATGTTGATATTTTCAACATCATGGCCATTGGGAAATAGTGGCTTCAAGTTTCTGTTTGTCCTTTATTTTGTCATGATCCTTGATTGTATTTAGAGGTGCATTTGGTGAAACCATCTATTGCAAAGTGGATTGGCTTGCCACAAGCATGTCGATGTCTTCTTTTTCAGTGTTTTGATGTCTTATGCTGAAGGTCTTCACATTTATCTGGATCAAGACATGAAAACTGTGAGGATAGATGAATACTTTCTCCCTCTAGTGCCTGTCACTCAATTATGTTAACTGGCTTAAAACTTTAGTCCCTTTCTTAACCAAAGAAACTTTTTATTTGGTTGAGATTTATGAAGTATTTGTTGAAGAAATTTTAATGGTTTCTTTTCTATTTGTTTTCATGAATTATTACTCAAACTTCCAATACAAAGTGTAGTTTTCTTTTCTATGTTCCATTTGAGAATTATGATATCTAATTGTGCTCTTGCTGCCAATCTTGGTTCTCTTTTTTCCTTCTAGGGGCAATCTTCAGGATCCGTGTCTAAAGAAGAGTTAGGAAGGGCTACCTGGACCCTCCTTCACACACTGGCAGCTCAGGTATTAGCTTGTCATTTATGTGCAGATTCTATTGCTTTTGTTCTGATTCCTAAATACTGGATTCATTTGTTTTGCTTCCCCTTATGTGGGACGGAGTGTGTATTCATGCAGGTTTTTGGTTGTTTCCTCTCTGCCTTTTAGTTAGACACCTTCACTAATGGAATTTATGTAATTCTTCTAGGATTTCCTTTAGAAATCCCCTTCTAGCCAAATTGATTAAGGGAACTAGTGGAACCAAGAATTCAAAACCTTCTACTTTACCATTTGATTTTTCTTGCATATTTGGTAAAAACTTCTCATTGATCTCATGCTTTATATATTCCTTTTGGTTGTTTCAGTGTTAAAAGATTGCCACTGAAAAGATTGGTGTCTTTTTTTGTTTTGTTTTGTTTTGTATTTAAGTGTTAAAGGTAGGTATCTCACAAGAACTGAAACAGTTGCCTTATTATTATATTTTTTCTATAGCAATTTGTTGTGTTAGATTAAAAGATGGAGCTGCTCTAGAACATAGTCACCAAGAAAAAAAGAAGAATAGAACTTCGAGCTGGCAAATAGTTGCCTTGTTTTTACATTTTGTTTATCATAAGAATTTGCTAAAGGTGCATACCTTAGTCGACTTTCTCACCTGTTCTTGAACAGGAAAAACAATAAGGAATTATCTTAAAATTTTCCATTTGACTTGCTTTAACTTATTGCTGTTACTGAATTTTTCCTATAATATTTGATGTTTCAGTATCCAGAGAGCCCAACAAGGCAGCAAAAGCGAGACGTGAAAGAACTGGTATGCAATAGTTCTCTGTTTTATGCATAACATGGGCTAATGGGGTCAATTTAAGAGTGCCTGTTCCATCCACTATCACTCACCATCACTTGTGTCGGAAATTTTATTGACTTGACAAGAAGTGGCCTCCTTCAACATCTAGAGTGTTCCATATCTATGCCTTTAATTGCCAATCTATTCTTGGGAAAATTCTTTTTGTTTCTACACACGTTACTTTATTAGATTAGATATTTACACTGAATTAGTTAATATTTTCTACACACATTACTTTAGCAGATTAGATATTTATACTGAATTTATAATATTAATTATTAAATCTAAATTTAGTATAATTCAACTTTTTATCACTGCCTAAAGTACAGTGTCTGGTAGAAGATTTTTCCCTTTTGTCTCTATTGGAAAGATAGAATTTACATTTACAATTAAGGCACTTTTTTCTTCACATTCATCTTCCTTTTTAGTCTTGACCAACTTTTGAAATATTAGCTTCAACATTTTATCACTGCCTAAAGTATAGTGTTTGCCTGTGAAATATGCTAAAATATGCTAACTTGAATCCTTGTTGTAGACAAAATAAATCGATCGTTTGTTTATGTTAGACCAATTATGATGGTGTGCATTTATTGAAGAGAGAGTATTACATTGACACTGTATCTAAACTCAAAAGTACAAGAAAACAATGTCATACTCTATGTAGTCGCAGGCGCGAGGCGCACTCAGGTGCAAGGGGTGCGACTTACGCCTAGAGGGACTAGGCGCTCCTAATCGCGTGACTAGATGTCAAGGTGCAAAATTAAGGAATTTAACTATTTGAAAAAAGAAAAAATTCAGAATAAATCTAAAAAATTTCAAAAAAATAGAAATATAAAGATATAAATAAATACTTGTCAACAATAACAACCTAAGGACCTAAGGTTAAATCAAACAATCAATTAATCAAACAATTATACATAAAGAAGTAAGTTGAGACTTGAGAAACATACAAATACAATAAACAATCAAACAAGGAGTAGCAGCCTAGTAGGGAGGGATTACTCCCTCAATCTGCTGTGGTCTCGTCATCATCACCATCATCTTCTTGTAAATTCAGAAACAATAAACAATCAAACAACAGTTTTATAAATGAAGTAAAACAAATGTTAGAGTTAACTATTAAGACTTAAGAGTCATTTTTCTGCACCTCTTCCTCATCAGGAAGATCAAGACCATCAGCAGAATCATCTCCCTGAGAGATGTAGACATCCTCCTCCTAAGTCTCCTCATCGCCTTACTCTTCTCCAATATCCTCATTTGGTTCTTAATGAGCATGAGCTTGAGACTGAGAAATGTGGCTCCTCCTTTGCCCCCTCCCTCGCCTTTAGTATTGCCTAGTAGATGGAGCATCATGTTCACTTGATCCTTTGGCAAGCTCAACATCTAACTAGGTGAGGTCATCACTTTGATACAATAGATCATCTCCAGTATCTTTTTGAACAATCCACTCATTACTTTCGTCGACCTCTCGTAATAGAATAGGATTTGTATGCGTTTGTATTTTCAAACGATCCTCATGTCGACGACGAAGGCGTTGATTGTATTGAACGTATACTAGATTGTTCAATGTCTTAGCGTGCAGCCTATTCCTCTTCTTAGTGTGGATCTGAAAAAAAGAAAAGAAAAGTAATTATAAATTTAGAATACAATGAATGTTATACTAAATTACTAATAGCTGCTAAATATTAATATATCTAATTAGCTTACGTTCTCGAAGATACTCCAGTTGCTCTTGCAAGTAGATGCACTGCATATCTGGGAGCGGACTTTAATGGTGAATGTTTGAAGATTTGGGGCTTCAGCCTCAAAGGTAATCCACTACTCACCTACAAAAGTTGAAGAAAATTAAAGTTAGAAAAATAAATAAAATTTAGAAGTTAAAACTTAAAACATAGAATAACATAAAATACTTACAAGGGGCTAGGGTTTTTCTTTTGCGTATTGTCAAGTCATTGGCAAACAAGCCTCTAGCATGTCTGTAGATGGATATCTGATCTATCACCATGTCTGCCTCATCTCCATCATAAAACCTACTGGTGCCATGCATTAGACCATTCTTGATATCACTGTTACGCTCAATTTCAATGTCATGGTCGTAATAGAAGGATGAGATGAGGTAATATCCTGCTGCATGCAAAGGTTGGTGAAGTTGAGAATTCCATCTACTGTTTCTAATCCCCCAAACATGAGTGGCCGGGTGCTCATTCCTCGTTAGATTGGCCTGAATCTTGTCTTTGGCCCTGATTATAGTCTCAAAGATGTATCCCATCACTGGCTTCTCCTCACTATCCACTACCCTCAAAACCTCTACTAGTGGAGCCATAATCTTCAAACAGAAGAGGATGTGGTTCCAAAAGTTGTTGCGTGATACAATCCTTTTAGCTCTTTTACCCTTAGGCCTTTTCGGCCATTTACTGTTCTCCACTCTGAACAGTGGAACATTGCCTTCAACTCTGTCTTCAAATTGTGGATGCTTTCTAGGCTTAAGAAGTTGGTGGCAAAGCGAGTCACTACAGGTCTGACCATATCCTTCCTTTTGTAAATCTTCTCATAAGATGAAGGACGTGTGTGGCTATATATAAAAACCGCCATCGCCCTAGCTTCTGTCATAGTTTTCTTTACAACTGGTAATTTGCCTATGCCCTCTAACATCAGGTCAATGTAGTGAGCTACACAAGGGGTTCAATATAAATGTGGCCTCCTTACTATCAACTCCCTTCTTGCAGCCACGTAGTTGGAGGCATTGCCAGTTATGACCTAAAATACAAAAAAAGGTAAAATTATATAGGATGAAGATGAACTTGCATTATATGCTTATAAACAATTTAAAATACTTAACATTTTATAGATATAAAATTAAACTATTACATGAATCACATTCTTCTCTCTAACTTCTATCAATCACCTTCTCCAACATGTCAAGTATTAGGCTTGCACTCTTGACATGTGCAGACCCATCAATAGATTTCAAAAAAACTATCATAGTTGGACAGTTCATGAAAAAGTTGACAAGGGTGACCCTTGCCATCGGTCTACCAATCTGACATGATAGAGCACCCATACCTATAAAAGCATAAAGCCATGGAGCACTCTTGTTATTAGTGTCAGTGTTACCTTAAGACTTAAACGGAATATATAATAATACAAGGATGCGAAAAAGGACACTGAACATTTACCTAATCCAATCACTTCTACGGTGATCTATGTACTCTTTTGTCACCTCTACTTGCTTTTGAAGAAGATTCACCCTCAACTCGTGATACGAGGGTGCCTTGAAACCTTAGTCACATAAGATTATACGATGTAAGATTAGGTTAAAGGCTAAAACAAGTATATAACTATTCATTATAAAAGATATAAGATATATACCTGGACCATGTTGCGCAACTGCCTCTAATATGGTCTGGAATGAATGACTACGAGCAGCATTGAATGCAATGCTATGTTCATAGAACCAAGAGGTGATGTAATCTCATGCTCTTGTCCTAAAATCCTTCTATGCTTTATTCATCATCGTTTGCTGCATGGGTGCCTTTCCCTTACCCTAGGCCTCAGGGTTGGGAGCAAAGAGATAATCAATAGGCCCCTTTGTTTGTTGTGTGGGCATCTTACGCCTCTTACCCCCAATGGAAATACCAGCAACCTTGGTACTGTCAATCTCCTGCACCTCGGCCTCATCATCATCGTCATCATGCAAGCCAAATAAATTTTCTGGCTGTTCCATCTCCTTTGTTATTCTCTCTCTAGTCTCTTTCTTCTTCTTTGTTTCATTCATATAATCTAAAATTTTCTTAGATATCTCAAGAGTGACCAGAGAGCATTTTTTGGCATTCCTATGCCCACCTGTTAAATGTTGCTTTAATGTGAATATTTCACCACTATATCTATTCCCACAGAACTTGCATCATACTAAATTTTTGTCAATTGGATCCTGTGCCTCTGCATATTCCCACCCTAGATCCATTACTCTAGAAGAAGCATTGGTGGAGCCCTTTGATGATGACATATTGTAGTATCAATAGGAAATAGGAATACAGGAAACTATTAGAGTGGAATGGAAACAAATCAAGCAATCAGAAGAGGAACCCTGCAAACAAATAGAACAAAAAAATTAACAACAAAATAAAATAAGTAACAGTACAAAAGTAAGAAACATAGAAAAGTAAGAAGGTTATGGAAAAAAAACTTAAGAAAAATGAAAAGAAAGATGCAAAATATGAAAACAAAGTTATGGATCAGTTGTTTTAAGCATTATAATGGTCTCATTTACACATTTGTTACAAAAATAAATTAATAACAAAAAAAATTACTGTTTTTAACTGGTTTTTAGTGAAAAATAACAAAAAAAGTTTGGGAGAAAAAATATCTAAGGAGTCAATCCATGAATGAGTTGTTTTTAGCATTATAATGGTGATATTTACACATTTACTGCAAAAACAAATTACTAAATTAAAATAATTACTGTTTTTAGTGAAAAAAAAAACAAAAATAGGAAGAAAAAACATCAGAAGATTCTATTGATAAGTTGTTTTTAGCATTCATATGATGACATTTACACATTTGCTACAAAAACCCAAAAAAAAAAAAAAAAAAAAAAAAAAACCCTTACTGTTTTTCATTGTTTTTTGTCAAAAAAAGAAAAGAAAAGAAAAGAGACAGTAACAAAAATAGTCAATGAAGCTCATGGGGTAGTCATTTTTAGCATTATGATGGTGAGAATATGCATATTTGCTATAAAAAAATGAAAAAATTACGAATTACTGATGTATTTTACATTTTCAATAAAAAAAAACAAGAAACTACAAATATAGTGCATAATACACTAAATCCGTGAAAATGGATGGAAAGAATGAAATTTAGTTTTCATTTTTAGTTTTAGAGTATAAATATATTGGGTTTTCAAAGAAAAATGAAGCATTATGCATAAAAAATTAAAAAATGGTTCTGGTTTTACCGTATTTTTACAGAAAAATTAAAAAACAAAAAAAGAAAGTAAATAAAATTTACAATCTTACCTCGATTACTTGAAATGGGATTTAAACAAGGATGGAAGATCACTCATTCAGAAAGGAAGCAGTGGAATGGGGAAAAAGAAGAATGGAAAAAAAAGACCTAAAAAGTAGGGTTTTAAGTGACTGACGCTGCTCCTGGAATCGGGGGCATAGGCACAAGGTGCAAGGCGCATCCAGGCGCGCGACTAGTCGCAGTGCGACTTATGTCGCTGCGCCTACCTGAAGTCAAGTCACATGGCTAGTGCCTTTTTGCGCCTAGCGACTAGTTGCGCCTGCCACTACATAGGCCATACTACCGATAAGCTGGTGTAAGTGCATTGGACCAATGCCTCTTTCCCTTGAATTGAAGAATGTTTGCTTGTTGTTCAAAAGTAAAGATAACAGATGGAACTGCTTTCTGTGTTCAGATGGCCATATTGTCTCGGCTTTACCCTTGCAAAGAATGTGCAGATCATTTTAAGGAGGTCCTGAAGTATGACATCTTTTCGTTATCCTTCACTCTTTTTTTCAGGAAAATATGTACAATGTGAATATCGTTCTCAACAATGACTATCAGATACTGTGCTTCTCTATTAGTCCATTTATATGGTTCTATGTGTTTTTTGTCCCTGAAATGGTCAATGCTTTGGAGCCCACAGCCTCTTGATTGTGAGACAGGGCACTTTACCAACTTGGCTAATTGCCTGAAACTATTCTATATGTTTCTGTTGGATGATAAACATGTTTTGAACAATTTTGAATTAAAGGATGGAGATTAGAAGAGAAGAGGAAAAAGAAGAATGAGAAATGGGGAAAGCTAAGTTAAAGTTTGGTCAATCCCACTTGTCCTATTTACAAAGTTAACTATAGTGAACTCTGTTCCCTTTATATATATGACTTTGAAAAATTCTGAAGTTACATAAATACCCCTATCTATAAATTCCAAATTAATGACACTTAATCATTATGTTTGGTGAGAGCATGCAATTCGAACATGCTCAGCTTGGTACAAATATACCGTATCCACACGCTTCCAAAGGACTCTGGGAACAAATCAGCAAGTTGATTTTCAGAATTTGGAAATGGGCTACAAATAACACTACCCAATACTTAAAGTGACAACAATCAACTCCAATATGCTTCGTCTATTAGAAACACTATGGATTAGCTTGGGTTTCTCGACAGTGGCTCACTGGTTCTTCAACTTCAGGTCGAACTTCAGCTGGTAACTATGACTACCACTCTCATATAGTGTGAGATCCTTATATTTAGCCTCTGTAGGTATATATTAATCTTTGATTGCACTTCTCCTGGAACCAAACCATTCCCTGAAAAGGTAAAATGACCTGTTTTGAACCTCTCATCTGAAGGCACCAGGCCCTTTTAAATAACCTTGTATTCACTTAATAATAGTCCATGACAATGAGCCCCTTTAGGAAGTACAAAGTTCTATGAGGAGCTTCTTAATGGGGTAACTGAGGCTCCTGCATGAACTGCCTCATTGCACCTACTCTAAATGATATACCATGTTTAATTACTGTCAAGTATTCAGTTTCCCTTTTCCCATTTGCTTCTGGACACTCAGATAAAGAAACACCCTATCTTGAACAAGCCACTTCAATTCCTGGAAATTATGTCAGAAATACCCTGATTTTTGGAATGGAACTTGCAAGAAGATATGCAAATATTTAATTCCTTTACTGTCACTTCTGATCAGAATAGACTGGACTTTTTGCATCTTTCCAAGCCAAATTCCACTACTACTTGCCCTAAATTTAGTACACCGTGTTTGGTGGTTGTTTAGAACCTCTATTGCCTATCATAATTTATAAAGGTTTCTTTTCTAGGTGACAGATCAAGGAGGTTACATCATATACATCTTTTTCCGCAGCTTACCATGTAGTCAGTAGTTCTATGCAACAAGCTAGTACAATGGCCTGCATAGCTATGGGTGAAACTATTTTGGAAAGAGGAGAAAAGTTTCATCATAATCAATACCATAAGTTGGAGTATACGCTTTTGCAACCAGCCAGCCTTTAACTGTTTTTAAGTGAATCAAGATGAGACTTAATAGTCTGCACTATCAGTGACCAAGTGCATCAGCATGATATTTAATAGTATATTACCTATCAGTGACCAAATGTCATCAGAGCGATATCATCAGAAGAATCCTGATGGTTTGCTCCTCCATAGCCTTCCTCCAGCCAAGATGAGACAAGGCCTCTGCAACAGACAAAAAAATAAAAGACTTCTGCAAGAAAGTTAGAGAACAACAATAGGAGGAAGACAGATGACTACTTAGAAACAAGAACTGATAATAGCTTATCTATACCGGAACTCTTACCCTTGTGTTGAGCAATGGGAATATCAAGATCAGAAGATGAAAAAAAGGTCACTTACCACTTAAGATGGATCACTCGTGAGAAACGGGATGGATTAGGAGGGGGTGGTGAGGGTCCAAATGAGCAGTACTGCATTCTTTAAATGATTAATATATACATGAAATTCAGAGTCATTCTGAACAATTCTGGGAGTAGCATCCAGAACAGAAAAAGGTACATCAGCCACATACAATGAGATAGTTCTAGAGTAGCCAAAGTTAAAGTAGGCTATGGACTTGGAAAACAGTAACGTCTGAAGGAGCATTCTGACTTGCACCATCTCAGGAGTAAAATGTTTTAGCCTTTCTGAATATGAGAACTACCCAGAATCACGGACTGGTACCATGATGATCCAAATCATCAAAGTGGGAACTAAACAAAAAAAAGAAAAGAAAAGAAAAATAGACACAACCAAAGATACGAGGCATGGTGCTAACAAAAGACCACTGAGAAACAAGGAAAATATGGAGACTTTCTTCCAAAGGACAGAATAGGGAATAGAATTGACTTAGTAGATGACATCACTCCCAAAGATTCTGGGGACATTCATGTGCAACAGAACTCTTGCCTCTTTACCTGTGTAAATCATATCAATAATACTTACCTCTTAGCACACCTCATTGTAATGGAAGAACCTTGACAGTTTGCTGGAAAAATACGCAAGACATTTAAACCTTTCCAGGGAAGTTCTGTATTGTCGGACAGGTCTATTATGTAGAACTGCATTGGAAACCTTAACTGTGGATTAACTGCTATATGATGGGGAATGACTAGTTCCTCTTAGGAAAGAAGAACCTAGTTTTATAGATTGGAGTGGGTAAACCATGAGAAGCTTCAAACAGTTAGTGGCCTCTGTTAATTTTTGGGTAACCAAGAGACTTCTGAAATTATCTCACTTTATGCTGTTACAATACCATTGAAGATATGTATCGCTGGTCTTGGTTGGAGTCATTCAACCGTAAATACGTGATTTCACTCTCTTCTTCATTAATATATAGTTCTCCATGTTCTAAATTGCCTCCAGGGTGAAAATGAAAGAGATCTCTTGTACCTTGCCTTCTGTTATTTCTTCAATTCCTTGCCACCCGAGAAGCTTCAGATACTTTGGTTGTTTCTTGAATCAGACTTCTCCTTGCTTAACTTCATAACACCATTGTCATATTGTTCATTCCCAAGGAAAAAGAATATTGTCATCATATAAATCACTGTTTTCAACTTTCAACTTTCAAATTTCTAGATTTTGATCTGTCATCAAAATATTGGCCATTAACACTTTTCTCTGATTATTTAACAGGGCAAATCCTGTACAAGCTAGATCGCAAACTGAATTCTCACAGTGGCTGTGCCATGTGCACAATGTTGTAAATAGAAGGTATGTGTTTTACGTTTTATTTAACAGTCATGCTGGTGCAGATATATATGTTACAGAATGATTTATGTAGTCCAAGTTTATAAGTTAAATTGAATGTAAAAGGAATGGTTAAAATTCATCCACTGAATCTCCAAAGATTATTCATTTTCTGAGGAAGTGATAGATCTGAGATGAACAAAAAGACATGTTTGGGGAATATAATACACCGGACATTGTTCTCTTATAGTAAAGCACTTTGAAGAGTTTTAAAACAAAACCCCTCTCAAATCTAAGTTGAGAATAGGAGGGCCTGCTGGAGCACAACCCAATTTTAGGAATACATCAGGGGAGCCTTGGCGCATTGGTTGAGTTGTCATCGTGTGACCTTGAGGTCATGGGTTTGAGGCATGGAAACAGCCTCTTGCAAAAAAGTAAGGATATGCTACATACTATAAACCCTTGTGGTCCACCCCTTCCCGGACCCCGCATTTGCTGGAGCTTCGTGCACTGGGCCATCCCCTATTAGGTAGTTGTCGCAGCCAAAAATTGAACACAGTTGGGCATCTGTATCAGCCTTCTTGGGTACCCCAAATAATCTTTTTTTTCTAGTGAAATTCTATCGTCTTAGTGTATTTGACTGCCGTTAAGCGAGAAACAAAATTTTCTCCTGTATGTTCTAAAACAAGATAATAGTTGATTGAATACTGCTTCCGAAATTTTGACCGAAAACATGTACAAATCTTAAGTTGGACACATGAATTCCTGAAGTGAAGACCAACTTGATATTTACAGACACAAAGCACAGGCTGGAAATTTAAGATTGTTTGAACACTAATTTGGTCCACTTGGATACTCACAGTCAGAAACAAGCATCTGGCTCTCATGAACTTATGCAAATGGGAAAGTAGGAAACAAGCATCTTGCATCTCAGGAACTTGTATGCAAATGAGAACTATAGAGTAGCAAAGCCTTCTCTGCTATATTTGCTTAAAAAGGGGCTGCCCTAGCGCACGAAACTCCCGCCTATGCGGGGTCCGGGGAAGGGGCGGACTACAAGGGCCTATAGTAGGCAGCCTTATCTTGTATGTTGCAAGAGGCTGATTCCACGCCTTGAACCCATGACTTCAAGGTCACATGATGGCAACTTTTACCGTTGCGCCAAGGCTCCCCTTCTCTCTGCTATATTTGCTTGAAAACTACAAAAGTGCTCCATGATTGGATTGAGGCGAGGGGTTTAAGATAGATTTATTTGATAGACTCAGCAAACTGTATCCTGCACATTTCACTTTTCCAGTTGATTTAGCATCCTGTATACTATTGACCCTTGTGGTCCGCCCTTCCCTGACCCCATATATACTGGAGCTTTGCGCACCGGGGCTACCCTTTTAGTTGATTTAGCATCTAATATGAGAGCGTAATTTGTCAGATACAGAAGACCAAGCACTTCGAGAAGTCAGCACCTTCTTAAGAGTTTCATTTTATAACTGAAAAATCCTTAACCTGCAAAAGAATTACTCGCTGGAAAACCACTAATCAGATCCTCGGTTAGATTCACAGAAAAAGGAAGAGCATTACAAAATAAGACGTAAATTATAAAAAACCAAGTACTGATACCATCTTTAATGCAGTAGCTCATTTATGTATGTCAGGTTAATCAGAAGGGTTCCTTGCTGCCTTGGACATGATTGTGGCCCCCTGTGGTATACAAATCTCGTCCTTTGCACAATGGGAAATGGGCGTTGATCAGTTTCTTTTAGAGATCTATTTGAAAGCCACTGATTAGGCAATTATAATCATCTCAACTGCTGTGGTTTCTTTTGTGTTCTGACAGCCTTGGAAAAGTGATTTTCCCCTGCCAAAGAGTAGATGCAAGATGGGGTAAATTGGAGTGCAAGGACCGTGCCTGCGATCTGCAGGGTACCACCACAAATTTCAGGTGATTGACCCAAGTAATTGCACACTATCATTGTCTTGACATATCTTTTTAAAGAAGAACGTAAACATTATAAAAGTAGGTGGCATTTTTGTACAACCAATTATTACTATTGAGTAGTGAAGTGGTTTTATTGGCTAAATTTTTTTGTACTAGTGTACTATTGTTTATATACAAGGAAATAGCTTATGCTAGGGAAAAACCTGACTAACTGTACAATTGACAAAGGCTTAAATAACTTAGTTTATGTTATTATGCTGCATTATTTCGTATAATCATATATGAAATGAGGAATGCTAAAATTACCATATTGTACAGTATAGTCTACCGACTACATTTTTTGGGTCCACTTATATATTGTGAGCCTCTAATCTAGATTTAGATGTCTTATTAAAAAAAAGAAAGAAAGCATGTGGTTTGGATGATTCTAAAATTTAAAAAGCATTTGAAGTATTGTGTTTAGAAATAGGTAATTTAAAAACTTCCTAAAACATGCACAATTTTATTTTAGCTAGAGTCATCCAAATCTCATGAATTTTTACCTATAAAGGACAGCCCTGGTGCATGAAGCTCCAGCATATGTGGGATTTGGGGAAGGGGCAGACACAAGGGTCAATAATACGCAGCCTTGCATATAAGACATCTAAATATAGAGCAATGAGATTAACATGCACAATTTAATATGATGAGCCTGTGGTCTAGATTTAGATGTCTTATAATAAAACAGCATGTGGTTTGGATGATTGTGGCATCTAAAAAACATCTAAAGTATTGTGTTTAGAAATGGATAATTTAAAAACTTCCTAAAACATGCACTCTAAATGTAGAGCAATGAGATAATCAGATACCATAAAATGTCAAAAAAAAAAAAAAAAAGCCTAAAAACTTTAAATTCCCTGCCAATAGGAAAAGCAGGGACCTGGGCAGGATTGGTGTAGTTCGAAACTCCTCAAGGGTGTCTCTACCTTTCCAAAATAAAAAATAAAAAAAATCAATCACCTGAATTACACGTACCCCTGGATTCTTGGTGAAATGGGAGTTGTCTGCTAGACTTGTCGTTGCAAATTCCTTTGACCTCAATGCTTTCAATCTGCGCCTAACTTGACCTAACTAACTTTGGGTCATAGATCTTTTGCTCTAATATTGTTTGGGTTCAAAATTTCCCATCCCTAGCATGACCTTTGTGGGTCAATTCGAATTGGGGCCCTAAGAGGCCCCACTGCACATTCTCAAGGAAACAAGGGCAAAATTTCAACTCTATGTAGAATGTTCACAAATTTTTTTGTCATATAACAACTATATCATAGTGTATAACATTTCATTATTTCATTCGGAGGAACACTAAACTGACCACGAAGGGTGGTATGTTCAATAACCACAATTTTCTTCATCTCACCTTTGCCAACTTGTTCATATTTCTGCTCCACATTTAGATGTTTGATGAATAAAATAGCATTTGATTGGTTGATTTTAAATCTAAAATGAGACTGTTGTTTATTAAAATTTCTAAACTTTTTTGTTTCCAAGCACAATTTATTAGGCGTTAAAAAATTTCAATTCACATGCTTTTTGACCTATTAGATACCTAAACGTGGAGCAAGGAGATGGAAGACTCAGATGGCTCCAGAAAATGTGGTCCCTAGAGACAAAGGTAGCCAACTTAGCGTTCCTCTCTCCTTCAAAACAATTCATGCCAGTCGTTTTGTTTACAATGCAATTGGGCAGGTTGTGATCGAACTTGACCCTGACCCAAGTGACTTGGGTCATAGATCTTTAATCCTAATACTCTTAACCTGATGCAAGTTAATTGGGGGGTCATAGATCTTTGATCCTATTACTCTTAACCCGATACAAGTTAATTTGGGTACAGTACCCTAAAAGACGTGACTTGTCATTGTAAGTGGGAATTTTTGTATAGGATCAAGCATGGCAGTAGGGTTAGCAAATCGAATATTTAAAT
This sequence comes from Warburgia ugandensis, assembly GCA_035236585.1. Taxonomy (NCBI): domain Eukaryota; kingdom Viridiplantae; phylum Streptophyta; class Magnoliopsida; order Canellales; family Canellaceae; genus Warburgia; species Warburgia ugandensis. The sequence continues at coordinate 58,022,888 of CP141133.1, forward strand.
AAAGAAGGATTAGCAAATCGATGATCATCAGTTTACTTGGATTTTATGGTACTTACAGTTTTCCATCCATCATACAGTCAGCGCCTGACGTCAGCGGCTAGCAAATAGTGGGTTGCAGATATTAAGCGCCTACAATAATGCATCTTATAAATCTATTGGCGTCCGGGTTTTCATCTTGTGCTTTTTTTTTTTTTTGCATGATAATCTCATTGAAAGATTGAGCAAATCTTACATGACAGCTCCCATAAGCCTGCAAAGGCAAATAGATCAGCAGGAACACATGATTCCACCACCAAAAGGGTGAACCCAGCTAAACATAACTCCTTCCCTGTGCAAAATAAGGGACCAAAGACATAAAACAGAGAAACAAAACTTACATAATGTGATGACCCGGGTCTTCATAACACTTTTTAAATGCAAGAGACATTGACTTAGCGAGCTCGATCTTTAATAAAATCATTTTTAAAGAATAAACAACAACGAAAGAATCTTTTCTTTTAAATTTACTTTGAAAAAGCCTGAGTGTTATTTTTCTTTCTAAAAAATAGGGATTCTCGGTGAAATGAGTGCTCATTTCTAAGAAAAATACAACATAGTTTCCTCTATTTTTCGAACATATGACATTTAACGCATGTCATTGCGAAGAACCTGATAAATATTCGTTGACAATTTTAAAATATAATTGGAGATTGTCTTTTTTTCATACATATAACAGAATAACACAAAATACTCAAACAAAACACACAGAACCTAAAACCTTTACAGCACAATCCTGTCACATAAATCTTTTAAATCCCCATAATTACATACAATAAGGTCTCTTTCTCATCAGATACCATAACTTCAATTAAAAAAAAAACCAATTCTTACCTGTCCTTTTCTAAAGCTTTCGTTGGCGAGCTCTGTCAATAAACAGCTCATATTCCTTGGGAGTCCTTTGTTCTGAGATATTTTCAACATGCCAAACCTGCTACCATTCTCTGTATCTAAGGCATTGCAAATTAAAGCAATGCCTGTGCAAGCAATCGCTTGTGTAGGTGGAATAAGATGCAATTATACATAACAAAATCATAATTTACCATATAGATCAATTGTTCATACTGCATCATGCAAAACTATAATCATTTATAATGTCCTCTAAAATATGTCAAGTATTTTGTAATAACCCAAATTTTTATGAATATAATTGAATTATTAAAAATTAAAATTAAAATTGTAAAAGTGGAACTGGAACTTTGAAATCCAGGAAAATTCATTCTTATAAAAATAAAATCAAGACTTAAAATTTGGATATTTGTAATGTACTCGAAAAATCGATCAGAATGACTGTAAGTACGTCAAATTCTGAGTTTGGATGAAAAATCCTTAATTTTCTCCATTTTTATGAATAAAAAGGTAAAATAGTAATTTTACTCATAACTGAGACCTAAGACATCAAAATTTAAAATGTTCTCGCAAATACGATTCCAACACCACTAAGTACGCTCAATTCTAAGTTTGGGACAATAAAATAGATTTTTCTCCATAAAAGGGCAAAATAGTCTTTTCACACCTCTGTGGGGCCCACAAAAGGACCCAATGGCTAAAAAATATGTAATCATGAGCCAAACCACTACCAGCTGCTAGTAGAGAAGGAGGTGGTAGTGAGAATCCAATGACAATTTAATAATAAAAATAAATCAAACATGATAATTGCATGTAATCATGGAAAATTCAAAAATTTCTATAAATAGCTTATAAAATTCCCAATTTTTTTTAAATAATGTTCTTCATGAGGTTCCCTAGAATTTCTTAAAATCCCAACTTTAAAATCCTCCCCCATCTCTCCCATCTCCCCCAATTCCTCCTTCTTTCTCTCTTATTCTCTATGGGCGTGTCCCCAGACGCACCCGGGCAGACAACCCCATGTCTGCATTGGGGGCGTCCAGGGATGCGTTGTCCCTAATGAACTAGGAAAACCCTGATTCAATTAGCCATCACATTTTAACTGTTAATCTTCAATCTTCACTGCTGGATCTGGTCGGACAGGGTTGATCTACAAAAGCCCTAAGTTTTCATGATGATCCACCTCCTGGATCGTTGGGAAACTCAAAACAAATAACAACCTTTGGTACTGTTACCGTCTCCTGTGGAATTTTCAAGCTATTGCAGCCAATCTGGCCATTAAACAGTGATCTTACACCGTTGAATGTCTTTAGTACATGGTGATCTACAAAAGCCCCATGGTTCTCCTCCTTCTCTGGCAACAACATTGGAGATTTTGGCATTTCTAGTGTCTAGTGTCTAGGGTTTCTTATCTTTTTTCAGTGAGATATCTCTCTCTTCGATGAAGCTTTCTTCGTCGGACCAGACTAAGTAAGCCAACCTCACCCTCCTCTTTCCATTATGGCATTTAACTTGAGTTTTTTGGCCTCCAAGTGATCTCCTCGACCATTGACCTCTTGGAGACAATGGATCCAGCAACAGGGTTGAGATCTCCCTCCATGACTGGCTCAGATACAACTTTTGCCTTGTTGGATGGATTCCTAGGGCCCAAAAACCCTAGGAGATGAAATCTTGGCCTTTGGCTATCAAGGATGAAGGAGATCCAGTGATGGGTGATCCGATGGTCCAGATCTGGATCGTCTCGCCTATCACTGTCACCTCTCCTCGGTGACGGGTAATCCCAGGTACCGCGATGCGGGCCGCACTAACATTTTGTCACGTTCTGTGAAGTTGATCTTAGCCGTCCAATTTTGAACTGAGAGCTTATTTCGTCAATTAAGAGCTCAATTTAGCTTTGATTTTAGATGTGATAGTTTCTATAGATTCCTTATCACTTGTATAAGTTATTGAACTCATAAGATTCATGTTTTAATTGGATTTATTTATGATAATTACTAAAATACATTCCAACAGTATTGGATCGTGATCAAGATGACTTTAAAATTGAAATATGAACCAATGGATGGATTCAAGAGATCCCAAAACCTTAAAGACCATGATCATAGTAAAATATCTGGATCTCTAGATCAAGTAATTAAACCAAAACAGTAAGATTAAATATAAGCCCTTAAAACAGGCTAAAATCTTAAAATCCAAATTCTAGCCTCAATTTAACTCTAAATTGAGATTGGAAAGTTGGGTTGGATTCCTTTTGATGTGTAGAACTTACTGACCTTAGAAAATTTATGTTTTGATGCATGTAAAATTCTGTTAATAAAGAAAAGTATTACTAATTCCTATGATTAGTGAAATTTGGAATGATCAGACTCTATAATTCTGATCCACTGATGATCTTGTGATTTTGAAATATGGAATCAATGGTTAGAAGTGATTGATCTGTATTTAATTAAGAGATCTAGCCTTTAAAGCAGTTAAGTCTATAAAAATGAATGGTAATCTCCTTGATCAATTTGATTAAGAAGGATTGGATAGTATGGATGTATTTGGATGATGATATAAAGTTAATATCATATGGATGGATGGACTTAATGATGATAATTTGGGATAGATTAAGATCTATGCCCTCAAATTGGATAAAAGGACTTAAGATCTTCTTGATCGATTGGATCAAGAAGAATTAGATCATTAGATGAGATGCATCAATGATCTAGTGATAAAATCACATTAAGAAAATGTATTAGATCTAAAGAAAAATAAAAGATCCAGATCTAAACCCTAAAAAGGATGAAAAATGAATGCAAATCAATTATAACTGTTGGATCATGATGAACAATTATGGCATGTTAAATTTTTATTTGAATTATTGAATGTTATTATAATTGTCTTTTTATTACTTAGTAGATTTAATGGTTAAATTTATTTATTTATTTATTTATGCTTTAATGCTTATGTTATGAAAATTATATTGAAAATGTAATTAAATGAAAAATAGAGTTGAAGGACATTTACATAGAATGAATGACATTGACTTAATGATAGTAATGGCTATAGTTAGTAGGATAATATGAGGAATATCATTTCCTTAGCCCAAATTAGGAGAATAATGAAAATCCATGAATGACATTTTAAATGTTCATGGATTTAATTAAAATCAATTAGAAAGAGTACTTAGGGTTAAAATGCTCGTAGGAACCTTGTGCAAGGTTAACTAAGGTCACTCTAGTGAATGTCGAACATGGTGGTTAATGGGGTTCTCTAATAGAGCTTCGTTCTTTTCTTACCTTTCATTGACTTTTGTGAGGTCTAAACACCTTCTTATATGAGGATTGAAAGTAACCACTTTATGTTCAACCATTCAGCTAGTAAGCCTTAGCCAATTGGAAATAAGAGGAGATGTCTAGACTTAGGATGGAATAAGCTATCTTCAACTAGTAAAATATTAATTGGTTGAATAATAATAATAAGAGCATTTAAGGTTAGTAAATTATCTAATCCTAATAAATTTTTTAAGTAAGATAATGATGATCAAACAAAATTCATAGGATCCTGAATGATTAAGAATAATAAGAATCCTAATATCATATTTTATTATGTATTTATGTATGTATGCAGTAGAAAAATCTAGATAGAGAATCCAAACCCTTGATCAAACATGATTCAAGGAAAATTAGGGCATCCCTTATAGGAATACATGAAGAAAGAATACTTGTATAAAAGAATAACTTTATATATATGGTTTGACAGATGTATAAATCAAGACCATGATGGGCAATGTGGAGTGAATACCACTTGAGATGTATGAATCAAGACCATGATACCACTTTGAGGTAGGTGGATGTACAAGAATGTATTAAGGATTCATGTGTATCCATACATGATCTTCTGTTTAGAATTATAGACCTTCATGATATAAGTATGCTTGGTACCTTAGAATAATAATGATCCAATCACATGATCCAACCCCATGATCCAATTTAATTGATCCAATCTAATGATCTAATCAAATGATGAGAAATTAATGAGATGTGTAGATAAAGGAAATCCTACGAATATGGTATAGAAAATATTCTAGCCTTAGTTAAACAGACACATCGTCTGATATGTACAATGCATTTTACATACAAGCATGGTGGCTTGTGATTTGTTTTACACAGCTCTAGGACTTGGGATGCTATGCTAGGGAAGTTATGAGGGTTTGACCACCCGCTTCCTAAAATTTATATGATGGATACCATGCCCAAAGAGAGGCTAAATGTTGGGTGGGGTAATCATGGGAAGGCTGTCACTATGACAGCCATGATCCTTGCCCATGTGAACATGGATTTTGTTATTTTCACAGTTGGTATCAGTGGATTGTTATGTAGTTATTCGAGAGCGTTGTACGGATTTAGATTGCGACATAGTAGTCCTTGAGTATTTTGCATTATGATGCACATATGATAGGCATAGTATAATGCCATGGCATGATGAGATGCCACTACATGAGTTCCTAAAAAGAAAATCCTTGTATGAGAATTGGCTGAATATTGATCTCCTAAGTGGGAGTATAGCTAAGGGAAGGAACAAATTTTGAGCATTTTCACTATTTTAATGGATTTACCCTATACTACATAAATAATGTATATACTCTATATTGAGATAATCCATGAGTAGATAACCATGATAGAATAATGATTGAGGTATGTATTCTTCTTATATTAATGAAGTAGTATATTTTTGTATTCCCTACCAAGCACAGCATGCTAAGATATTGTAAATGTTTGAATGTTTACAATATCTCAGATACAGGGAAGGAGACTTAAGGAAATAAAGCTTGAAAACTCAGAAGCTACAAGACTGATTAGGGTATTTCCCTTGAAGATTGTGTAATCTGGTTATGTACTTTATAATTTGGATTGTATTTGGACAATGGATTGTAATTGTAATACAGGGGCTATGTAAAAGTGAACTACTAGATGATTCCTGGTATTCAATAAAATTTTATTTTATACAAAATGTCTATGTGTATTATGTACATTGAGGTGAGACTTGGGTTTTGTTACAAACAAATTTAAAAGAAAAGAATTTTCGCTGCATTGTTTTTGAAAAAGTTTTACCACTAAGGCGCCCTTGCCTTTGAAAAATGTATTACAAAATGTGTCACAAAAACCTAGGTCGTCACATATTTACCACATTAATGAATTCATAATACATTCCACATAACAAAAATCCATTTGAGACATACTTTCAGTAGACTACTAATAAGAAAGAAATCTCAGTGCACCATACCAAAATAACTTTTCCTTAAATCACAAAGTATGCAAATACATGCCCTTATTGTCCGTTTTCCTAGAGATGGGCTACCCACAATCATAGGTCATGACTTTTTATCATACAGAGGGAGATGGTCTACCCTCAGTCAACCTCCTCAGAACACGTTAGAATACTATCAGTCATTCGGGAGATGCACTACCCACAGTCACCGATCATGGCTTATGTTTCCTCCAGGAGATGGGCTACCCATAGTCACTAGCTACAGTCATTATATTATCCTCTTCTAAGGAGATGGGCTAGCCACAGTCACCGGACAAGGATTTGTTTCATACTGAGGGAGATGGGCTACCCATAGTCGACCTCCTCTGAACGTGTCCTTCCATGATCAAAGTACACATTCAACACAATATTGTCCCTTTGGAGGAGATAGGCTACCCACAGTCACGCCTCAAGGATCTGTTCTTGCTAGGAGATGGGCTACCCATAGTCACTGATCTAAAATGTGTCTTATAATGAACAAACAAATGGACTGAAGCATCATAATATAAAATAAGTGCTTATATATGAGCAGTTTAAACATGATTCAATTTTAACATGCACATTCATCTTATTTTTTGCATAAACTAAAAAGACTTATTTGAATGCTTGAAATTCATATACAAATATATATATATATAGCGAAAATCTTAGCAATCTTAATTCCACCTACTTCAAATGGAGATCTTTAGCTTCATAGATGCAATATAATCTATTTAATTCGTGTACGCGCTTCTGATCAATCACACCTCTGTAATAATACAAACACACATTCAGATATACAATTCTAAGACTTCTCTTAGCTTCCTTAGCATGGAAGTTCCCTCTAAGTTAGCTCCTGACATTATTTGGCATAAGGCAAAGTGATAATGCTTATTACTGTGCTAAGAACATTTCATTGGCTATTGGTTGATAGCTAATTGAATGACAAACAGTTACTGGATTTCCAATCTTCGTCATTGGCCCTAAATTGACTATTCATCATTCTTCTTAAGTGATTGCAATTTACTTTCACTGTTCAGTGGCCTTGTCTTAAATTTGTTTTTAAGTATCTTACTTATTAAAAGTCAGGTTATACAATGGTGGCATCTGATTAACTGTCAGAAGTGCCAACCCCTTATTACTCTACTGTCCGATTGGACGATTTAGGTTTTTTGATCAATTTTAATCTAGATTCTTCAATTTGTGTCGTATCCTAGCAATTTCAGTGCTCTAGAACTCATTTGTAGTGTCTGATCATCAATCAGACATCGCAAAGTTACTGTATGAACAATACCCGATCGAACGACTGAAATTGTCCAATCAGTTTTTAGCCTAGATCAACGATCTTAGTCGATTTCAGGCTTTATCAAGTACTTACTTACCTAATCCTAGGTTTAGATTAAGAAATGGATAGTTAGATCGTCCCTAAACTTAGATCTAGCATAAAATCGAACGGATTTAACAAAATTCATCAAATCAAAAGTTGGGTTTTGTAGATCTTACCTTTAGGAGTATTACTGTGCCTTTCCCTCTCTTGGATGTGCTAGATCGACTCCATTCCATCATGAACCCTACAAACCTAGGCGTGCATACTATTTCCCCTCCCATCGACGGTCAAGATCCCCTCGAATCTCCTAAAAACCTTGGGGTTTTCATCTTGTCCACGTGCTGGACAAAATGATCGGCTTAGATCAGTGATCCGAGCCAGCGTCGTCTCTGGCGACTCTGTAATTTTCAGCAACCCTTCACTGCGTCCTGGCCTCGCCTCTCTTCTCTCCTTCTCTTCCCTCTCTCCTCTTTCCTTCTTCCCTTCTCTTCTTCTCTCCCTGTTTCTCCCTCGTTGGGGTTTTCTCCTATTCTATTTTTGTTTTGTTTTGTTTTTTTTTTTTTCAGGTTTTGGGAAGAACAGACCTAACGTCTGTGTTGGGTTCCTTAAGTGAGGAGGGGGGTGCCAGTATCAAATCTGGCCCCCTTCTGTTTAGGTATTTTGTTTTTGTTTTTATCTTATATTTACAAAATTGCCCATCATATTCAAATACTCATATCTCCTCCATCCGAACTCCAATTTCTGCAAAATTGGTGTATTTTGAATTGTCTTTTCGAGTACTATTCAATTATGAGGGTCTCAATGCTAGATTAGATATCTATCCCATCTTTCACTTATAAAACTCCAAAAATATAAATTTAATATGTTCTTTTTATCCTAATTTAATATTTTTTAAAATTCACTAAAATTGACATTTAAAATTTTTGGGATGTTGCACATGAACTTAACCTGGATCAAACAATCTGATCCTCCATTGCTGTAATTTGATTCCTTCATTCGCAATAGTGTGTGCGTCAAAGTTAGCAGACCTGTTAATGTGAAGAAAATCATACTCCGTCCTGGGCAGTTCCTGTTTGATCTCATCAATTATGTTCTATAGCTGCATGGACCCATGGAATTAGAGTTCATCCACCCAACAACGTTGGCCGGGTCAGATTCAAAGCAATAATTCTTCCATAATTCAACGGCCTTAGCAGCAGCAGCCTTTATCTCTACTGTATGAGAATCGGCATGACCGATGCTGCCCGCAAAATCTAAAATGATTTTAGCCTTTGAATCTCTTAGGATACCTCATATAGCCGCCTGGCTTGGATTGCCTCTTGAAGCCCTGCCCGTGTTGAATTTGAAAGCTCCAGGGGGCCTCTTCTGCCTAGGGACTTCACAATTTTTTTTTTTTTTTTCTCCATTTGAACAAATTTCAAGCCACTTTCTTTTCAGCTCTTTCGCCCTGATACCTTTGAAGCTATTGTGTCCACTTGCACAACAGCAAATTAGATTCTCTAATCTCTTGATTAAAATCTGCGGTTGGATCTGCTTCCCTTGAAAAACTCGTTTATTACGTTCAAGCCCAATGGACCAGAGCATTGTCACAAGACTTGTATATCGTAGAACCTTGAGCCTAGTCTTATATTTCATCAGACTCCACAGCTCGATGGCTTCATCAATGTCCCTTGGCAAAACCCATAGAACTTGAAATTTTTGTAAAATCCAGTACCAAACGATAGAAACGTAACTGCAATGTAACTATAAATGGTTTCTACTTTCCTGATCATTATGACTAAGAAGGCAAATAGAGGGACCATTCCCCATTCTTATCTAGTGTATCATAAGTGAGCATTTTATTCCAAGCTAGTGTCCGTGTGAATGCTGAAACACGAGTGGGGATAGCGGGGTTCCAAAACCATCCAATGCAATCTCTTCCTGGCTGTGCATTGATCATAGAAAAATGTGCAGAAGAAACTAAGAAGATACCACTTGTATCTGCAGTCCAAATCAGCATATCTTCCAAGAACGGGTTTAAGAACGATTGGTTCAATCTTACCAAAAGGTTTTGGAGCTCATGTTGTTCGAATTGGAATAGAAGTCTTCTAATCTTGGTGTCGCACACCAATTTGTTATCGACATGGGAGTCGTTTGATTCACTCAACACCTTCTCATGCTAGAAGCTCTGGAAATCTGGGAAAGTCTCCTCTTGAGTGTGTTCTGCCCACACCATAAGTCATCTCAGGAGGAGACTTTTATCTCCTCTTCTAGCAGAATATCTTATTAGATTCTTGAAATGTGGTAACTCTTCAGACATTTTCCTCCAAAAGAATGATCCTGAGTCAGCTTCTACTCGTTCCACCCACCAGAAAGAAGGGGACTCCATCTGCTTCCACTTTTTGCCAAAGGTTATCATCATTCTCAGTACCAAGTTTCCATGCCCATTTAGCCAGCAGGGTAGAATTTACGGTTTTTAATCATCTAATGCCCAGCTTGCCTTGATTTTTGGCAAACAGACCACCTCCCATCTTATCAGGTGAAATTTCTTAGATTCTTTGGGACTGTTTTCTAGGAAATTTCTCATGATTCTTTCCATTTGATCCCCCAAAAAACCAGGGCACCTCAAAGAAGACATGAAGAAAATTGGAAGGTTAGATATTGCAGCTTTCAGAAGAGTTATTCTTCCCACGAGAGATAAGCAACTGCTTTTCCACCCTACAAGTATCTTTTGAAACCTCTTAATAAGTAGATCCCACAGCGGATTTCTAGGCTTGCAGTAGACGGGCAAACCCAAATAAGTTATAGGCAAAAGAGAGAGAACAATCAAGGTCGGGAGCAATCTTGTATCATCCATGTCAACCCAATAACTTGAGATTTATGCAAAATTTATGAGACTTCTTGGCTTGTCAACATCTAGTAAATTTCTACCAAACCTTAATTTTGATACCTTGATCCTTACAATTCACTCCCACCAGTACTGTATCATCTGCATATTGCAGGTGGGACACTACAATTTTAGAGCTTGGCACTGAGAATCCTTTAAAGAGATAATTCCTCACAGCAGCATAAACAATTTGAGAGAAGGTTTCAGCAAGAATGGTATAAAGGTAAGGGATAAGGTGTCTCCTGTCACCAGCCCCTAGTACCTTTGAAGAATCCAAATGGGGATCCATTAATCAAAACAGAGAACCAAGGAGAGTTCGTGCATTTTCTCATCCATTTACTCCACAAAATTGGGAACTCCATTTTCTTAAGCTCACAAATAACCACTTTCCATTCCACCTATTATGTGCTTTTTCATATCCACTTTGCATAGTAGCCCTCTTTTTCTTGATTTATGAATTAAATCAACGCATTTGCTTGCAATGAAAGGACCTTCCATGATATTTCTTCCAGCCAAGAAAGCTATTTGTTCTTGAAAATAATGTGGGAGATATAAGTCTTCTATCTGTTTGCTAAAGTCTTTGCCAAACTTTTACAATAATTGCCACAAGCGCAGCCTGGTAGGGTTGATGCTGTGTGATCTGTAGGTCATGGGTTCAAGGTGTAGAAATGGTTTCTTGCAAAAATGCAAGATAAGGATGCATACTATAAAGCCTTTGTGGTCTGCCTCTTCCTATGACCATGCATATGCGGGAGCTTCGTGCACTGAGCTGCCTGTTTTTTTACCCATATCTTTAGCTCCCTCCATCTTTGAAATTAGAACCAAAAAAGAAGTTCCTGCATATTTATTAATCTCATCACCTTGAAAGAACAACATAATGTCATCCGCAAGAAAGACACAACATTATTGAACAAATTTCATGCAATATCCATCTAGTCCAACAGCTCTAAGGCTATCACATTCAAAAACACTCTTTTCAATCACTCTAAAGAAAAAGATTCAAGGAGTATTTGCTTAAGAGACTTATAAAGCTTCTTAAAAGGAAGATCGTAGGGAATCACGCATTGTACTTTCTGTGATGAGTATAGCAGTGAAATTTTTTTAACAATAAATGAACCAATAGGCCTTGGGTCTTCGATTCTCTCATTCAAATCCATGATATGATCAATTGTATTGGTTTTTCTTCTAATACTTGCAAGGCTATGAAAATAAGCAGTGTTCTTGTTTTTTGCAGCAAACCATTTAGCTCTTATGCATTTTTTTCATCTAAATTTATCTTGCATTTCCATCCCATCCAGTTCGTCTTGCCATAGGACTTCTTGAATTTGTTCCTCGTTGGTGAGATCTCTAAATTGCTCGAGTAATGCAGATCTTTTAGCTTGAGTAAAGTTTGCTTTCTGTACTTTTTCTTATCCATCTACCTTGGAGATGCCCAACTCTTAAGCTTATCTTTCAACAGCTTCAATTTCAATGCAAGATTCCTTTCAAATTGAAAGATTCCTACCATTGTTTCATGAGATTTTTCAGCAACTATTATATATGAGGCTTTTAAAGTTGGTAAAAAAAAAAAAAACTAATAGAAGTTGGTAATGAAAGCAACTTCTATAGAGCCGACTTGGAAAATTAGTGAGAAACAAAGTCGTTTAAGAAGTGACTTTAAAAAATGACTTTTGAAGTCATTTAGGAAACGACTTCAAAAGTCAAAACATTTGAAGTCTTTAAAAATCAGAATATTTGAAGTCATTTAGTAAATGACTTTGAAAATACCTTAAAAATGATTTTGAAGTTGTTTATCAAACAACTTTAAAAATCATTTCCTGAACAACTTCAAATGCTTTGACTTTTAAAGTCATGTTGTAAATGACTTCAAAAGTCAATTTTAAGGTATTTTTGAAGTCGTTTTGACAAAACAACTTTAAAAGTTCCATTTTTTTAATCTTTTTTTTTTTACTCACTACATGCTTGTATACATTCAATGTATCACTTGTATGACCTACTACATTGTTCTTGCAATATTTATACAAATGAATATGAAATTACATTTACTTCCACCTTGGACACATAACATCCAAATTCATCTTCCATCCACAACTTTAAAAGACTTGATAAAAGAAACCATATATATTCACAACAAACTCTACATTCACCTCATTTACAGTACACACATACCCATTTACTTTGACACTTCTTTACCTTGTAATCACTACTTGTATACCTTCAATGTACACCTTGCTACATTATTATTGCCATCTCTATACACATGAAAAAGAAATATACATTTACTTCCACATTGGGCATAACACATCCAAATTCATCATCTAACCACATCTTGAAAAGACTTGATAAAAAACCAGAACATATGCACTACAACATGCACATTCACTTCACTTCATTTACAACTCCCTACACAAGTACCCATTTACTTTACTCACTAGCTATTTTCTCTCATTCATCATCCCATAAATGATATATATTTCAATATAAATAATAAAAACTAGAAGAACATGCATATTAAGAAAATGCAACCTCCACATTCACTTCATTTACAAATCCATACGTATATCCATTTACTTCCACATTCCAAGTTCCACTCATTCAACCCATAATATGTATATATTTCAAAGAAAATGATGATAAGTAGAACACATGCATACTAAGAAAATGTAACCTCCATATTCACTTCATCCATACTTATTTACTTCTACACTTCAAGTTTGACTCATTCGTCTCATAATATATATATATATATATATATTTCAATGATCTATAGATGAAAACTAAAAGAACACATGCAGATAAATGAAAAGAATACTTTATTATGTATAGTTTAATCTACATTTATGTAGTTACTCTAATTGTTCCAATTGAAATTCATTACATACTCAGCCATTGTCTTCGTATTTTGTTGACATTTTCTCTAGAGTAACAGTTTTTGTTTACCGACTCAAAAAGTACTATAGTCTACAATACAACACATTTAATTCAATTCGGATTCTTTTAGCTAGATCCATCTAAAATTGTGAAAAAAATATAAGATTATGAAAAGTAAAAAGTGTCTTACCTTTCTTAATTGGGAGATGCCAGCTCCATCAAATATTAGGGTCCTCATATATCTCAGTAAATAATACTCGCACTCCTAACAAGAGTATTGTTTAGGTCAGTGTGCAACAAGGAAAACAAAAATGATCAATAAATATCATTTGTAATATTATAATATTAATAAGTTATAAAATAGAGTAAATATCTTGGTCATCTTTTAAGTTGGTTTTAGTGGTTACATAGTCTTGATCACATTAGCCCATGTTAACTATGCTTTACAAATTTAAATTTCAAATAAATTACATACAAATAAAAAAATTACTTATCTAAACATAATACATGAAAGGAATAAAAGCTAATTTATTTATAATTTCTACGAAGGTAGCATGGGCATGTGATCCAAAAGAATAAAAAAAGAAATCATGCCCACGGTGCACATCCAAAATGAGTAGCATCCAATAAGATCAATATACATAGTCAAATGAATTGTAATTAAAGTTGACAATCCCTGAGTATAGAATAATTTGGTAAGAAAATAAGAAAATCAACCCTTATTCGCTATTATAGAAAATTAGTAAGCCCTGCCCCTTGGAGCACTGAAAGAGCCCTAGTAACATATCCTTACCACGTCTCTTTATTGGCCATTGCTCTGCCACTCCACAAATGATGTAAGGGTCTAGGAATTGGTAAAGTACACACTCAATGTCAAAGAGGCTTATTACATCATTTAAAAAGCCGAATAAAAGAAATAATTATTACCTACCATGAAAATTTAATATGTAATGTCAAGTATTTTATAAACAGATATTTGCATATACCCCATGTAGGAGATAATGTGAGGGTGCTCAAGTTGATCCTATTGGCAAACTCATAATAGATCCTCTGCCATAAGTGATTCATACATGATTGATTGCCCTATCTTCGTTGATGAGTCCATAGATTACCTTTAGGGATTGAGGCATATTAGGTATGACATCCACATGATCCTTAGACAGCTATTGTAAAAGATGTAGATATTTTTAACCAATTAGTATTGATGAATGAAGACAATAAAATTTATGATGAAAAAAGACAAATATATATACAAGTACCAGTTCCATTGGTGCAGTAGTAGTTGATGGTGCATTGGCAAGGCGATATTGCTTGATGCTGCTAATTAACCTTATAAAGTTAATAAAAAATTAAATTGAGGTCTTTGGCTAAAAATTATTATTGAGGAAGGTAGTATGATAATATTTATACTATGGAGTCTATGAGAATGACAAGTGTCTCCTGTTAAGCGATGTGATATACAACTGCCTGCCCAACGGTTACAATATTGTCTATTTCTAAAGAAAATGGTAGGCTGACATTCGCATCCAAGGCCATGGTAATGTTGACGTGCTTAGTTTGTGGTGGCATACTAATCCTATGCAAAACGGTTTATTCATGGTCATAGCATGAACAAGTTGCCACGATGTTTTGATTGGTATTCAAAGCCAATAGGCACTGACCCACATGTAAATCAGATATACATTATAGAGATTGAGATAGAGAATTAATTAAACAAGGACAATGAAATTTTTTCAGTGAGATAGAGAATTAATTACCTCCTTGGCTGAAAATTCACTTTGTAAGGACGCATGTTGTCCATCCTAAACTTCTTCAAGTGGAGAATTGTAGCTAGTATAGATAGAGGTAAAGGGGCCACTGTGAGGATTAGGTAAAGGGGAATTAGAAACTATCATCAAACCTCCTTCATGTAACTAGTTCAATACATTCATTTTTATCTTCTCACACAACTAATTATAGGCCTTTGTAACGTCAAATGTAAGTATTCTTTTACCAAAGAAATTTGAAGGAACAATATTGCGCCTCATACCCCTTACTCGACTAAGGTGGTCCAACTTATTGCCCATAGTCCTAAACAGGATGTCATCGTTGGCAGCAGTGTTGCTTAGAGTTTCTATACTAGTGCTTTCTTGGGTAAGAGTGTCCTATAAAATTTAATTAGAACATGATCAGTTCATTTAGTTAATTGTATAGAATTAAAGTTACTTAAGGGTACATAGGTGGAACCACTTATAATGTGAGAAGTAACTTGTATAGTAGCTTCATCTAGAAACTTCCCACTGGTATGGCCCACCTAATGTGTCATCTTCCAAAGGATGGTGCGATCAATGGGTTCCATTTTCTTTTGCTATTGAGTAAGACATTATAGTTAGATAAGAGAATTTATATAACTACAATATTATTTGAAATGAATAAATTGTCACGGATACTTACTTCATGATCTCTAAATGGGCATAGCCCAACTTGGAGAGGTGATGTTGCATATTAGTTTCATGCACCTTTCTTCATCTTGCACTCTTTACCTACACATTTGTACATATGTAATCAAGTACAATAATTGGATGTGATATGTAATTAACTAAATGAAACATCATTTTAACACATACCTCAAATTTAGAGGATGTGTGATCTTGTACAAATGCATTCCATATGTCCTGGTCAATGACGTCAGAATAAATGGCAGACATTGTATACAACGTCGATGGATAATTGACGTATGGAGCCATGTAATTGCAAACAAGGTAGTTCCTCCATTTCTCCATTGCTTACTAGTCTTTACAAAGCACATGTCTTCCTATGGTTAGGTACCTCAAAGGCAATCTGAAAAGTACAAAGTAAATTACTATATTTGAAAATAAAAAGCTATGTTGTATAATTTACAAATACATATTATCTTTACCTACCTTCAACATCTCATACTGAATCTTTTATCAATTGTGGCACAAGTCTCCAACCACCAAATGTGATAGGAACCATGCTTCTTAGTGTGGAGAAGAGAAAATTGCTATAAGATGTTGTACCCTCACCTATCTCTTGTCTCCTACTGTTGTATTGGATAGTTTATGTAATTTTCTTCAACTTTCTCTTTATAACCTTTTTCATTATTGTTCGCCTTCTACCCTTTCTCTTTTGACTACTACGGATGTTGGCTTCTTATTTATGCTTTTGATTTTTTTCATATTCTTCGTTTTGTTGTTGTTCATGTTCCATCTTTATTGCAAACAAGAACATAATGATATTAGAACAATGAAATAAAAAAGGATTTGTAATGCTTATAAAGAAAAGATCAAAACATAAGAAAAATCCTATCATTTTTTCATTTCTAGAATTTTAGCCAAATCAATCCAAAATTCCACACATATGTATGATTGATACAAAAACCATGCGTTGCTAGAATTTAGGACAAGTAGGTAGTGATTTTGGAATCCAGTCTAGGAAGCAATCGAACATAATTGTTTGTTAAGGAAAAGTTTATGGATATCATGTTAATTGATCAAATTTCATGCTAGTATATAAATATAAGTGAAACCATACATGTACATATCAGCATAATTGCTCCCAACTCTCCATAAGTGAAATGCATTTCAGCTGTTTCTAGCAGGAAGGTATTTTACATAGGTGGGGGTGTTCACCTTGCAAATTTCAACATTGGAATCATGATTAACATGTTGATATAACATAAGAAGATCATGGATTAGATTAAGTCTTAAAGAGAACTCAAAACATGCTTCATTCCTAAGCATGGTTCTACATGCATGATACAACATGAGCAACTAACCAAAAAAACCACATGAAATCCCTTCTAGAAATCAGGGGAAACACATCATGATTCAAACATGTGTCTACTAAGATTCATATTTAGTAGAAGGTAGATGGTTCATATCTTTGATTCTTAACCCAAATTTACTTATCAGGTGATAGGTAATTCTTAGATGCAAGCTCAATTTTACCTAACTTTAATTGCAATTTTCCTTACAAAGTAACAAGCAAACTAATCAAACAATTCAAAAAAGTTCCACAATCCCATCTATGTAGGGGTAGCACAACTGATGGTGGTGGCCACATCAACCATGTTTTAGAAAATCGATTGCAGATACAAATCTAAATGGTGACCATTGTGACATGAAATTAGTTGGGGTTGGAAGATATATAATTGTGATAACAAGGACACCCATAACTAAAAAAAAACAACTACTAGATCTTCATTTTCAAAACTTAATATCAAAATCATAAGCCAATTAAACATATTATCTATAAAAAAAAATTCGAGTTCTTGACATCCACATATTGCTGTGAAGAGGATTGAAGATTTGTATCAAGTGTTGGTTAAAAACAGTAAGCATGACAACTATCGAAATAGACCAGAGAGAGAGAGAGAGAGAGAGAGAGAGAGAGAGAGAGAGAGAGAGAGCCTATGCATATATAATTAAACAAGTCCATCCCTCATAATGCACTTATGCAGGCAACTGTAATATTCATGACAGAAAAATAGAAGAAAACTATTTTAAGGTAGTTAGCTCAACTAATTAGAGAAATACAATAGAAAGGTGGAATATAAATATAAGGGAAAAAACAATTAAAACTTGAATTCCTAAACAATAAAATGAATAGCAGAAGGAGAGAGATAACAAAGGAGAAAGTAAAAGTATGAAGGGTTGGGGGGGGTATGTCATCAATGCAGGGAGGAGGTGGGGGGGTGTTGGTCATTACCATATAAAGGGTGGTCGTAGGGTGAGGGCGAAGAGAAGGGGTGGTGTAGGTTCTCTTTGCAGGGAGGTGGGGGGGTTCAGCCATTGCCACAAGGAGGAGGTAGGGGGAAGGTGAAGAGGATGGGTGGGGGAGGGGTAGGTTGTTAGCACAGGGAGGAGGGTCGTGGGGGGTTTTAGTTGACAGTGTCAGGGCAGAGAGGGAGAGAAGCAGGGAGGAGAGGACATACCTTAATTGGCATGAAGTTTTCCAATGGGGCATGCATGGTCGATTGACGGGGAGATTGAAGTGAGGCAAATGTAGATGATAGAGAGTGATAAGAAACTAGCGGGATGAATGAAATTTGATCATTTATATTATTTGGACTTCTTAAGTTATTCAGAAACAAAAGTTCTTACAAACCCCAAATTTTCAAGTCGTTTCCATTAAAACAAATTTGGAAACACCTTTTTCTAAAGTCGTTTTATTCAAATGAATTTAGAAACACTGTCTTCTAAATTCATTTTATTTTCAAAGGACTTTTAAAAGAATGATGTTTTTAATGTCTTTTGAATAAAATGACTTTAAAAATTAGTGTTTTTAATAATGGTTTTTTCCAAATGAAATTTATTGTACGTCCTTTTTTAAAGTCATTTTATTCAAAATGACTTTTAAAATGACATTTTCTAGAGTTGTTTCTCTTAAATGACTTTCAAAATGGAGGTTTCTACAGTCATTTCTTTTTTTTCTAAAACAATTTTAGAAATCAATGTTTTTAATAATGTGCACAATTCTGGGCAATGCATGCTAGATCTAGGGTTTTTAATAGAAAAAGATGAATGGTTCTTGATCTCACCATTGATTGGGGATTGATTAGAACTTTGAAGATCTCTGTTGAGTTATGATCATCAATCTAAAATCACGGTGACAAATCAGAACCATAATTCAAGGTTAAACATCAACCTGAGCAAAATTTTTCAATCCCATAGTTGATCAGAGACTAATTGGAACTCCAGTACCTCTTTTAAAGTGTCCATTGTCGATCCCAGGTCAATAATGACAAATCCGACCACTCATCTTTGTTTGATTATTGAATTTCAAAACAAAAAATCCATTTTCTTCAACAATTGATCAAAGCTTTGATCGGTCCTTTAGAGCTTCGATCATCTACTTGCTTTTTGTTATATGCAGATCTGACCAGTCAATATTGTTGGATCCTTGATTTCTCAAAAAATTGAAGAAATGTTCCCTTTTTGTCATGATCAATGACTAATCAGAGCTTTGACCAGATTGTCAGAGCTCTGATCTTCTATTAATAATCTAGAAATCAAATCTAACCATTTCTCATGACTATTAACATCAGATCATTTGTAAAAGATGGATCCAACTATTGTCAATGAACAAAAATCTTTGGATCATCTATAAAAGATAGATCTAACCATTCACAAAAAAACCTAACCGTTGGATCATCTATACAAGACAGATCAAACCACTCTTGGTAAGTTATAGTCATTAGATCATCTGTAAAAGACAGATCTGACCAAAATGGAAGCGTGCTTATACCTTTAGAAATATTTTAATAATGTTCTTTTGCAAAGGATTTTTAATTAGGGATTTTTCTAAATTTGTTTTTCTCAAACAACTTTAGAAACTGTTTGTTTAAACTCATTTTTGTCCAAAAGACTTTAAAAACAATATTTGTGAAGTTGTTTTTAGACAAACAACTTTACCAATAATATTAAAGTCATTTATATTGACTTAAAATTTCCCCCCGAAATTGAGCGACTAATCGTGCCGAATGTAGTTATGTTAATTTCTTCATGCTCCTTCCATATTTGAAGTACCATTTGTACAAATAAGAATCCCATTCCTTACATGATTTCTTCTTCATATAGATAGATATAGGATCTATGGGGCAATATTGATTTATGCGTAGACAAACACAAGAACAAGAAAATTCATGTAATTTTGAATAACTTCTCATTTATAATTTGTTAATTACAAATATATGTGTGTGTGTCTATATATATATATATATATATATATATATATATATATATATCAAAAGTTACATATTATTACATTTGATTAATACAAGCACATGATCAAATAGCTAAATTAGAACTATTACATCAAGATTTGGCCTATTGGTATTTAACTCACACCACTCTAATTGTAACAAAAATAGATGTTGAAGCGTTGAATATCTCTTCGGCCAACATGATGAAAACATACTTACTTTTCGTCATCAAACCCTAAATTTGTATGAGAACCACATGAAGCTGTCTCTTTCTCCAATATTGGGTGTTAGATTGAGAAGCAATTGTTGTTTGTAAGAAATCTTATGATTTTAGCAAGAATCACGACGATCTAACCAACATCTTAACCCCATCATTTGCAGTGACAAAACCACTTCATTTGATGCATGCAATAGAAAGTTACTAACAACAAAAGTCTTGAGATGACAACAACATGGTCAAGTATATTCTTACCATGTTTGTCATGGGACAAAAATTCAAAATCTAAAAAAAGGGACAACACAAGGAGAATAGAAACTAGAGGAAGAGGCCATCATCCCCCTACAAGATGAAGAACATTGATAGGTGCAGAAAAAAAATGAGGCAACTTTGGTCTTTTTATAAAAGGAAAAATTACTAAAGTACTTTAAAGTGTAACTTTAAAGTCGCTTTCTAAAGAACATGCAAATCAAGTGGTTTTTTGAAAGCTCCTCAAATATCATCCTTTCTTTACAATAATATATATATATATGAATTAAAATTTTCACATGGTAATCCATCTCACTAATACAAGCTAGCAGTGAGCTAATTATCTGGAACTATCTATTAATGAATGAAAATCTAAGATTTGTTATATATTGTTGGTAACTTAAGCACCCTCCTCACCATTACCACAAATATAATCCCCATTCTCACCAACTACATTGTTTGATGGAATTGTTTGGGTAATACAAGGAAAATGTATTGCAGTATCTCCTAGGTCATCTTTATCATAAATATCCCTTAGACAGGATGATAAAATAGCCGACCATCTTTTATCACGTCCATCTTACACATAAAATACTTGTTTCACTTGATATGCTAAAATAAATTGATTATTTTTATAACCAATCTTGTCAATGTCAACCAATGTCAATCCAAGGGCATCAGTTTTGAGGCTCTCTTTGTTGTTTTTCACCCAATAGTAGTTAAATGCAACTATAGTGTTGCAAGTATAATCTAAGGCCCATATCTCTCTTATAAACCCGTAAAAGGTATCATTTAACACCATTGGCTTGTTATCCCTTGAATTGGAAAAGAATGTAGCAATAACAACTAAGCTGACCTTGCTATTATGTTTCTCTCTTGAGCTATCATAATCTTTTGTGTAGAAGTGATAAAATTAAATGCATATCTAGCATATTTTATTACTTTTGATCATGGTTCCATCACCATACTGCCCAAGAATTCAGATATACCATTGCTAGGAATGTCTCACTAATCTTGAACTTGTGTATACACATGTATTAAGTAGGATATGATTGTAGCATGTAACTATAATATGTAACTATAATGCAATTTATTAGACATAATTAATTAATTTTACCTTCTAACAAAGCCAAGAATTGAAAGTGCGATAGTGCTCAAATTGCAACAACTGTTTCTTTGCATAAATTGGGTACTGTGCTTTGAGGACATCCATGTGCTCACTACATATATATACACACAAATTAATATATTAGTAGGGAGATCAATGAAAATATAACAAATAATTATTTATTATGATGTTCATGATCAATGTACTCAATGTATGGTTGAATTTCATCAAACTTGTTTCGTAACATATAAAGGTGTGCCTAGTCTCGTTTTTCATGGTCATCGGTTGATGCATGACCACTAGACAATGGCTCGCCAACCTTGGGATCATGAAATCCCATCGATCATTTCTTTCTTGGAATTCTAATGGCATCCACTCCTGATAAGTACTCTGTGCAAAACTTCCTCTCTTACTCTGCAGTGTAACATTTGGCTATACACCCTTTTGACCAGTTGTCATTTCATATGTACCCTTTTAAAATTTTCAGGTACCTCTCAAATAGGTACATCCATCATAAGTAAATAGGCTCACAAAGTCTGACCTCATTGATGAGGTGTACTATTGAGTGTAGCATGATGTTAAAGAAGGATGGTGGGAAGATTGTTTCAATATCACATAAAGTTGCCACTAGATTTTCTTGGATTTCTTATAATTTTGAAACATTGACCACCTTCTTGCACAAAGAATTGAAGTGGTAGAATTTTATAATAGATCTTCTAACATTGTTTCACAACACCAATCATATTGCTATTGGCAAGAGTTGTTACATCAATGAATGACAATCATGCGACTTCATCCTTAATACTTTTAGCAATGTTTCTAAAGTTTGAAAAGTACCCATCTGGGTCTTTGGGCTTGGATACGATTTTATACACTATTCTTCTCTCCTCTCTATTGAGCGTATAATTTGCTTTATGCAAGTATGTTACTTGACTTCCTCTATCCTTTGTTTTTCCTCACATGTCAGGCAAGGTATTGATCAAACTTTTGCACACATTCTTCTCAATATGCATGAAATCAAGCACATGGCATACATGAAGGGATTTCCAGTATGTAAGCTTAAAGAATATTGACTTCCTCTAACAACTTTTGGAGTTGCTTTCACCTACACATTTAGTTTCTTTCTTCTCCCCCCACAATACATTAAGGTTTTCAACCTATTCTAATATATGTCATCCAGTCGACATCATTAAAGGTGTCCTTGTCTGCACACTACCATTAAATTCCCCTTCTTAAAATGGTCGGGATGGTCTTTGTGCAACCATCTTTTATGGCCAAGAAATGTAAATTTCCTCCCATGTTTAAGTCTTATAATACATGTTTGGTCACTACAAATAGGACAAGCATCGTGTCCCTTTATGGTGTAGTTAGATGAATTATTGTATGCAGGGAAGTCACTTATTATCAACATTAGTATAGCCTTTAGGGTGAATGACTCTTTCTTGTGGGCATTGTAAGCTTCAATACATACACCTCATAACGTCTCAAGATCATGATCAAGGGAGCCAAGTACATGTCAATATCATTTCCTAACTACTTAGGACATGGTATTAATATAGTAAACATCATGAACTTCCTCTTCATGCATAGAAATGGTGGGAGCTTGTAACAAACCAATATAACATGACAATAACTATACATGCTGCTCATAGAACCATGACGATTAATCCTGTTTGCAGATAATGCTAGTTATAAATTTCTATGTCCTTGTACAAAATTAAACCAGAAGAAGTCTACGCGCTTACATGCTTGGCTATTTGCTGGATGGCATGAAAAGCTATATGCTACTCTCTCCTCAACCTACCATGCTAATTTCTTTTGATAGTTTTGTAACATGAAACATTCTTTTGAAACTTAGAATAGGAAAAAATATTGTAAGACCTTTGTGGGAATATTTGTCACTGTCTCAGTTGAATTCTTCTTAACTTCCATCTTGACTGTCCACAAGTTGGGCATGTAATTTTATCCTTATGTTCCTTCCTGTACAAGATGTAATCATTGGGATAAGTATGTATCTTCTCATATTTCAACCCTAGTGTAGCAAGGGTTTTCTTTACTTTCTATGTGGACCTTACCAATTTATTGTCACTCGGTAACATCTTACCTATTACTTTTAAGACTTTTGTAAAACATTGATTTGAAAAACCAAATCTCAGTTTCACGCTGTAAAGTTCTACTATTGTAGACAACTTGGTATAATCTTTGTACTCAAGGTACAATAGCTCATTGCTTTCCTCTTATGTAGTGTGAAATAACTCAAGGTCGTCCTAGAAGTCATCGTATAATCTCAAAACATCAGTGTGGCTATAGTGTCCATGACACTTCCTATAGTATCTTCAAATCTTCTTGCCCTTGTTAAGGGCCCACACAGAAGTTCTTCTTCATGCCAAATCCATGGGTGATTGCCTTTATTTATTTCATTGAAGCACAAGTGTTCTCTCAACACCCTTATAGTTATTTTTTTCAAGTTTTCACATTTTTGAGCATTGACAGTATGTGATTATGATCACCATCAGCCTAAAGTGAGAACTTATGAAATTTTCTGTTCCCTTCTTATATTCCTTTGATGTTCTTCTTGCTATGATCCAAGCATATTTGTCCATTTTTTTTCTTCACAAATTGAAGCTAATTTATTGATCAAGATTTGTTAGACATGAAAATATTATAGTGAACTCAGTTAGGCATTTTATCAAACACTAGGTATACAAGAATTATAAGTTTTTGAAACAACTAAATCACATGCATGCACATGTGGAATTTTTCAACTACAATGACGAACGACACAAAACCTGAAACATCCATTCAAAAGCAAATTTAACTATCAAAAGAAAAGCATCTAACCATAACCATGCATGCATGCATGCACACACACACACACACACACACATATTGCGTATAAGACAAATAAAGAAATACTAACCAATATTACTCAAATAGTGTAATATTGACTGAGAATGTATTTATGTGATTCAAGTTCACACTTATGATTTGGTTGAAGATAGCCACAACGAAAATAAAGCTTTACGAGCTTCAGTTTGAAGACAGTTGAAAATAGAAACCAACAAGACTATGTAAAAATTCTTATAACCGAGTAGCACTTCCAAAGTCATTTTTTGCAAAACAACTTTAAAGGCATTTTTTCCCAAAAAGCTACTTTAAAGACATGTACTTTTAAAGTTGTTGTTCAAAAAATGACTTTAGAAGTATGAACTTTTAAAGCCATTTAATAAAAACAACTTTAGAAGCTCCTAATTTTATTTTTAAATTTTATGCAGGTGATGAATTTAAAAGTTGTTTAATGACAACTTGAAAATCCCATATTGTTAGACATGACTTTTCAAGTCATTTTCATAAAAGACTTTAAAATAGGCTTTTAAAGTCGTTTAAATGAAACGTCTTCAAAAGTTAAGACTTGGATCAATGGTGCAAGAAGGGCTTCTTCCATGCCACATAGTAGGTCACAATTTTAAGTTGCTCATGAGTCTGTCAATGTGTGTCCAACATAAAAGAAAGGAAAAAAAAGAAACAAGAATTGCAAGAAAGACTGGGTTTCGGTACTGAATCCAAAACCCCGCCTACCTAAGGTTCACCTTTGTATGATTTGATCCACTTATCTTCTTTGGCATCCCCATTTAGGCCGCTTGCAAAAAATTCATGCGCACTGCATGCTTCTATAATTTTCTTCTTCTTTTCCAGTTGAAACTTTTTTAATCATGATCATTGGACTTTTCAACTGAGAAACTAGACAAAACTAATAGCTAGAAATAATCAATGGGCACAGCAACGCCTGAGATACAAAGGCTGAAAGAGTAATGTAGCTGGGCCTGTCCATAATCTTAGTTACTGGGCTTCACACTGCAGCAATGGCTTAATTGGATTGCTCCCAGGAGTTCTCGTTGCCCTGAAATCCAGCGTTTGATGCTTGGCGGATGAGTAACCAGCAAGCACGGGAATGCCTCCATGAGGTCCATCTCTTCCTTATGGCTTAGCCGCTACGTAATCCACTTATATGAATAGGACTCTCGAATTGTTCCTCGGTTTATTTACCATTGTGTGCAAGAGAATGCAAATGCTACTATCCGGCCCAACGGGTGTGTTCGAGATGTGTTTAGAATGTAGAGAAATAGTACCCGGGGCCGCGACCAGGGGGTAAATTGCCGTGTGGCGCCCTACTTTTTCCATGAAGGCAGGTATTTGGTTGATCCAACAGGTTCATCCTGAGTCCGGACATCTTGTAGCCCAAAAGCCTTGACGTTTGGACCATTCTCAAATCAATAAACTACTCGTCTACCCTAAAAAATAAAATAAAAAAATCCATCCTTCAAATTATACTATATTCTAAGGGCTCCTGATGTGCAACTAGGGGTGTGCACGTAGGACGGAAGCTAATCGTAAAATTTTTGTAACCTGATGGGAGTAACTTTATCAGAGGGGATGTTGGCGTTTGCAAATGCACTTACAAATGGATAGACTTGGACTGATTTCTCAAAAGCCAATGTGGCAGTGGATCACTGGTTGTAATCGCATTTCCATTCAAAATTCATATGCATATCCTTTTCCAAATGATGAATACATGTCAAGCAGGGGATCTAAAATTCCTTCCAGTTGCAGTCCCTAGAAATTCAATCTATCATCATATGACTGCATAAAGAAAGCCTATCCAGAGAAAAGGAAAATGCAAGTTAAAATGAAGGAAAGAGGGAAGAGGTGGAGTAGCCAGTCAGATCTTCATCTTTTCTTCCACCATGTTCTTTGCAAAGGTGAACTCTCAAGATAGTGAGACTCCAGTTCTATACTACGAACATAATGAAAGTGGGCCATAGATCTGCGTGCACCCTCAACATGTCTCGAATTAGAGGAACTCAGTATCAATTTACTTCAAACAGGGCCTTGGGTCTCCTAGTGTTAAATTCCACACTCAATTTCTAATCTATTTTTCTGAAAGATAACAGGCGGAGGGATGATAACTTTGTCATAAAAGCTTGGGAAGTCTATTGAGTGAAAGTTTTCCTGTAGTCAGTTCCTCCTAGATTTCTTTGAAATATAACAGGGAAGACCCCAGGAAGTTCTTCTTTGGAAGACAACTCCTACCCATTCAAGAGCTCTCCACGAAAAACTTTGGTCACGAAGCTTCAAATCAGAGTTCAATCAAGTCACAAAGAGTCCAAGTTTTTGTCGTGCAGGTTAACAGAAGAAACCATAAGGTTCAGTGGACCATCTTGACCCCTGAGTAGATTCGGTTATTCTTTGATGGATCAGCTTTGGGCAATCCAGGTGAGGCTGGGGCCGAAGCCTGCTAAGGACAGTTGGTGAAGATGCTTGGCCACCTATAGTGTATTCCTTGACAAGAAAACAAATAATGAGTGGCTGCTTTATGGCATGGAATAAAGATTCCTATTGACATGGGTATCACTTGTTTGCATGTTTGCGGGGACTCTGGTTTGGTCATGAATGCTATGAGGCTCTGATAAAAAACCATCCGGAGAGAAATGCAACTTGAGGAATGCCAAATAATGCTTCGGGGAGTGGTGAGCAAAGTTAATCATATTTACAGGGAAGCAAATTAGGTGGCAAACTTTTTGGCTAGGAGGGCATCAACATCGGATTCAAAGGAACAATGGAACATTTGTTATGCCCCTAGACTTAGTTCTACTCTTATGAATGATTAGAGAGGAATATTTGTATGAAGAAGATGCAAACTCTAGTAGTTTTTATGCTATTTTAAGTTTTTTGTTTAATGAATCTAATGTCCTAGTGGTCGACCAAACAAAGGGCAGTTTTTTTGTCATCAGATCATTTGCCTAGATTGATAACCTAAGCTAAGGATTTTGATGGTTCAAATTGCTTGATCTGACTGGTGTACACTTAAAGTTAACTTGGAACTTATTAGTGGGCCTTGGTTAGTTAAGTTTACCTAGTAGTATATATAATAAACATCTCCCAAGTGATGCTAGGACTATTATATTTTTTTGGTAAATTCAACCAATGGACCTTATTAAACATGAGTTTAGGCCCGCTCCCTAAATACCATGGAGAGAATTAGAATTAGATACCATTGTCTAATTCTCTCCTCTCCCATGTACTCTTAATGAAAAACAAAAAGAAAGAAAGAAAACACATATTCTTCCTCTCCTATGCATTTTTTTGCTTGGGGTTTTATATTCATAAATCTGGTCCTGTCAAGTTGAAAATAGATCATCAAAAGGCCTAGCAATCAAGGTTTCTCTATCACTTGTAAGTTCATCATCTTATTTTTTTTATCTTATTCCTAGAGATTGCTTAGAGTCATGGTACTTGGAGAAACTCCATCGTTTAGTGCAGATAATTAATATCTTTTTTATTTCACTAGTTTTCATTTATGCTAGATATATTTGCTAATGTTCTTTGATAATAATAGATGCTTTATGTTTAATATGTTGCATGTGATTGAGGATTGGAGGACAATTTGGGCCAACATGTGTCATAGCCTAGTTCTCCAAGCTTTGATCACGCTAAGGCCTTAGATCTAACGGCTTTTAGGTAATATGGACTAGGTGCATGACTTGAAAATTTTGCCCAATTCATGCACACCATAGATCTCAATTTTTTGAGATAATTTTTGGGCTTGATTTTCATGCAACCATGGGCCTTGATAGGATATTGTGATGATCATTAATCCATGTTGTCTTGATAGTTTGGTGAGCTGATTTTGGATTATTATTATAAATAAATCTGATTTGTCCTACTGGTGCTCAATTTATACATTGTTCCATGCGCTCTTCTGCCTATGTTTTGGATGGTATAAGGTCATTGTACGAACCTGATCTTCTTACTAATTTTAATTTATTAGATATTGTTGAAAATTCATTCATTATGATCTAAAAATGGGAGTTATTTAGAACATATATTAAGCTCATAGAACCATCCTATCTATAGAACTACATATATAATTTTTCGAGGCTAATTTTTGTGGCAGATCTTAGGATTATTTTAGCACTATTACCTAGAGTTTTTAATCTGATTCAGCTTTCCTTTTCCTAAGAATTAAGTGTACTAATAATTGTCCTAAGATTTAATACCAATCTATGTGCTTAAATGCTGACACTTCTAGGTATAACTATGTGTTTATTGTTAAGTGTTTAATTTTGGCTAAAATACCCTTAATTTAGTATATGGATAGATCATCTAACCTATCAATTTTGAAATTTTAGATTAAATTTTACATTTTAGACACATTTGATCATCCAAACATGGATTTAAAAAATTTAATGGTCAGATGTCATTGGAAATGATCAGATGATTAAAACATTATCAAGATGAATCTAATTGGATTTTATATGTGCTAATCAACCAGATCAGGATATGGACGACTAGGATCAAATCAATGGGATCAGATCATCATCATGGGTCAAATGAATAAAATTAAGGAGTTTTATTTGAAAAAGAAAGCTATGAGGAATTGTTTTCTAATTGGAAACAAATTCTTTGCAAGAGTCCTCTATGGGAGAGAGCTAAGCCTTATAAAGGGTAGGAAAGAGGACCCTAGAAGGACAATAGAGAAGCGAGGCTTCTCTCTCTCTCTCTCTCTCTCTCTCTCTCTCTCTCTCTCTCTCTCTCTCTCTCTCTATTTTGGTCCTTTATTCACAGTAGGTTTCCCCCCCCTTCAATTCTTCACATAAAGTTTGCAAAGTTCCTTCCTTTTAGAGGTTTTCATTGGTCTAACCAAAAACCAATTTGGGTTTCACCTGAAATCACTATTTTCATCTTTGTTTTCACCTTTTTGTGCATCATCTTCTTCTTCACTACACTTTTCTCATCCTCTAGGGTAAACCCAAAAAAACCCATGAATTCCAATTTTACCCTTGGTCTTCTTCATTATTTCCATTTGTGTCCCATTTGTCTTTTTTTCCTGTTCTGTCTTATCCCTATTCTTAGTTTGTGTTATTCAAGTTTTTCTTTATTCTGAAACAGAACCAGAAAATACCAAATAAGTTGTTGTTTCAAAAGAACTAAATCAACACATCTGTTCTAATTAGAACATTCCTTTCAATTTGTGTCTATTTCTTCCTAGATTACAAATCCCTCCTCAGATCTGCACCTTAAGACAATTCTTAGCTTATCCATTGGTCTTGATCCTCAATCCATCATCCAAAAATCTGATCTAAACCGTTCAAATCTTTCATTCTTTCCTCTGTCCAGATTATCAAATTTTTGGAAGATCTTTTTAATTTGACTATTGAATCATTAATTAGACATATTCTTGAGGGATTGATGAAGGCAGATCAACTCTGAGGTGATCATATTGAGAGAAATCTGCTATGATCAAGCTAGGGAAGTAGTTTAGTTGTTATTTCATTTAGTTTTTTGCCTTTTTAGTTAAAAATTAGTAATCTATGTTAAATTAATAGATTTGAATTTTGAGTTCCTTGTTATTTAATAATAATATTATTTTTAATTAGTGGCTAAATAAATTTTATTTAAACTCTAATTTCTTCAAGTTGAGTCCTCTTGAGATTGACCCATACTTGCATAAGTTGTACTACAATTGCTCATGTACTTGTGAAAAACAGTTAATAAGTTTTTTGCATCATTGCTGGCAATTCACACGGAGTTTTCATAAAATTTAATAAAAATTCAAAAAATTTTGAAAAATTTAATAAATAAAAATATTGCATTATTTTATCATTCTAAGTATTTTTAGGTGCTTTTTTTTTTTTTTTAATTTTCTTAGCGTATAATCATTATATTTCCTGAATTGTGGTGCTTATTGCTATTTTTATTTTGCAGGAAATTAAAAAAAAGAGGAATTCAAGGAAGATCTCAATTAGGATAGCCAAATTTTTTATTTTGAATGAATTGTAGTGAGGATGCATTGTATTTTTAATTAATCATAATTTATTTAAAAATGATTGTAATAATATAGGTCAAGGGTGGACCATCGTAACTTGGAAGTGGAGGTAAAGCGTAAATTGTCCTACCCTTGTACGAGAAGATCTTATTTAGAAACCTATTGTGAGCAATCTTAACTCCTTAAAAATCTTGGATTAGGATTTGTATTATTAGAATAATTTTGCATTGTTTGGTAGTATAATTGCATATAGAAAGCATATTTTATAATGATTACATTTTAGGATTTGCATTAGTTTATTATTTTTAATTGCATTTTAGGACATGTTTATTGCTTTAAGGCAATTTATATGTTGATCGAATTACCATTGAGTGTGGAAATTAATTAGTAAGGGCACTCAACCCCATAAGATCAAGGTAGATTTAATCATTACCTCTTGGACCACCTAGAATAATCACCACAAGCCTGTAACCCAGGTTTCCAAATTGATTTAAACTTAATTAGAAGAGGTCATCCCATGCTTGTAAGACCCTCTTGGAAGAAGGTGACTCATTGCCACTCCAGTGTCCTCTGTTTAACTAACTACACTAGTATTGAAATGACTAGCTCTACCAGCACATTTTGTGACTCAAACTACCTACAGCTAGCTTAGGAGGGTGTGAAGTGGCTGGTTATGTTAGGATCTAACTGGTAAGTGGTAGGACAAGTTTGAAAGAGAGGAGGAACGTTATATTAGGCTAACCTAAAAGCTTCTTCCTCACACAAATTCAAGAAAATCAAAATATTTCTGCTTGTTAGCCATAAGGATTGTTTATTTGTGTCCTTTCTTTATGCATCATTCTACACATGTAGTTTGCATCAATTATATTATTTTTTTTCAAAAAAAAAAAAAAAACACATAAGAAAAAGAAGTATTCATTTGTTGTATACAACAGTTTGTTTTGCTATATATAAAGTTGAGAACAAAGGCCTATCAAGAAGGGGATAGATTTGATAAATTAGATGCATCAATGGATACGATAGATAGTATGTAAAGGCAATGGTTTAGGATGATAACTTATAGGTAAACTTCTCCACAGCCTTAGTACCATAATGACTATGCCTATTCTGAACCTCAGTATCTCATTTCTTCATAGCCATCAAGCTCCACATATAATAGATATTATCAGGAGTTCGTGGATCCACGTCATGATTCACAGAACTCAGTAATAACTACTATTCTGAGACAAATTACCAAGACTATAATGGATGGGCTAGGTATAATGAACAACCATGGTCTCAAGATTATCAGCCATATTAGGAAGAACCAGCATGGTCGTACCCTCATCAACCCTACCAGAATTATTAAGAAAATCAAGGACAATGATCATGGTTCCAACCTAATCAATCCTTTCCTAGTACTCCAATGACACAACATTATGTGCCTTTTGAGTCAATTCCTTCAGCACAGAAGGAACAAACATTAGAAAAGACCCTTAGGTTATTTATGAAATCGGCTAAACAATGTCATGAAGAGATGGGTTGATTCTATGTTGCATTTTTGCAAAGGGTTGGAGAATTTGAACCAAATATGAAGAATGAGGAGCTAATTATTATTGATGATAGGATGGAAATTTCATGTGATCATTTTGAGCTACAAAGTCCCCAACCATCCATACAAAACTCCAATATAGATATACTCAAGGCAGATCTGAGTTATTGTTATGATCTTGATAAAGAGACATCCATTGAGGAAGAGAATGAATCCTTAGAAACCTCCAACCCAAATCCACTCAATTCGTGTCCTACTTATTTTTATGAATTTAATAAAGGTACATCCATTAAGGAGGTGAAGGAACTATTGGAGATTATGTCATTAATGAACACTTCTCAATCGCAAGCCAGAGTAGAACCCCCTATAGAGACTAATATTACAATTGAGACATGTCATGTAGAAGATGTACCTAGTTGAGACCTATAGACCTTATTTGAACAACCATTAGATAGTAATTTAAGCCCATCTGGAAATTTACTTATGCCTGCAGAACAGGAAGAGAAAGAGTCTATCAATGTATTGGACCTACATCAACCAGTTATAAGATACATATTAGAAGATAATTAGGGTTTATGCCAAACCATGTCTTTTCTTTTAGAAAAACAAGAGAAATTTTTTAAGGAAGTGCAGAGTCAGCTTATACCCAATTTTAGGACAAAGTAAGGGAAATGGAGGAAAAAGATAAATTGAATAAAATGGTCACAGTTATCCCTAAATTTGATTAAGAAAAGGACCATCCATCTCCAAGTGTTCCAACATAATTTAAACTCATGGTAGTTCACATTGTCATAATAATACCACCACATAAATTTTTAAGGTAGAGGATATATTGACTACTAAGAAATTTGAAGATGGGGGATCAACAATGTGATCCCATTATATTTACAATTGTGGTTGTGTACTCTGTCATAATGCTACCACCACCAAAATTTTCAAGGTGGAGGAAATATATCAACTATAGCGAGATTCTGAAGTGCAACAAATTTTCTTTTCATTTTTAGGGTTAGAATTAGGTTTAGAAAGTTAAGTTAGTTATATGCTATGTCTAGCTGAAGAAGTTAAACTTAGCGCTCATTAGAAGGCCACCTAGGATGGGTTTTTAGAAAGTCTTAGTATTCTGCACTACCCATTTATCATTTACGTGTCCTATATTTCAAAACATTGAGGATAATATTTCTTTTAGGTTGGGGGGTATAGAATTCTAGCAAATTCTAGTTTTTTAGCTAATTTCCTTAATTTTTTAAAAATATTTTTTTGTTTTGATTTTTTACAAATTTAGTTTTTAGGTCAATTCCCACACTATGATGAGAATTGGATTTTTCTGAAGTATAGTCTAGATAACTTTAGCTTATTAATGGAATTGTATATGATTAATTCATGATTTTACTGATTTTCTAAAGTATTCCATGAAAGCTAAGTATGAGATCACATTTATTTACATAGTTGCATATACATACACTACTACATAGAAGGCCTTTAAAGTCAGTAAAAAATGTTGATAGAAGTCAGTTAAAAAAATGACTTCTATCAAGCCGACTTCGAAAGTTGTCGATAAAAGAAACTACAACACATGCATTCACTACACCATCCACATTTACTTACATTCACTTCCACATTGGGTACAAAACATCCAAATTCATTATTATCCATCCACATCTATCTTGAAAATGCTTCATAAAAGAAACCACCACACATGCATTCACTACAACATCCACATTCATTTCATTTGTAAATCTATACACATTCTCATTTACTTTCACACTCTACCTTCATTATCGTCCCATAAAAGTTATACAATTCAATGAATGTAATGAAAGCCAACTCCCATATTCACTTCATCCATACTTACTCATTTACTCCCACACTCCAAGTTTCCATTCATTCATTGTTTAATATATATATATATATATACATATATACATATATCAAAGAAAATAATGAAAACTAAAAGAACATACATAAGTGAATGAAAAAATACTTTGTCATGTATTTTATGTTTATGTAGTTACTCCAAATGTTCTGATTGAAACTCAGTACATACTTAGCCTATTCGCTTCATATTTTGTTGAGGTTTACTTTAGAGTAACTCTTCTTGCTTATCCACTCAAAAAGCATAGCAACCTATATCACAACATATTTAATACATGTCACATTCTTTTTGTTGGATCCATAAAAAATTGTGAAACAATATAAGATTTCTCAATTACGAGACACTAACACTATCAAATATTAAGGTCCTCATGTATCTCAACACATAGTACCCGCACTCCCAATTAGACTGTTGTCTAGGGCATTGCACAACAGGGATAACAAAAAGAATCCATAAATATCATTTGTAATATTGTAAGTTTAATTAGTGGTAAAATAGAGTAATTAACTGTTTTCTATGAAATCATGCAAATCAAATGTCATGGTACGATATAGCCATGTAAAAACAACCCTCACAAGGGTTTAGTTTTGAGGATTCCACACTCCTCGTCATTTCATAAATCATGAAGTCCATGTATTTTCAAATACATTTTCATGTAACAAGTTTTAAACTATATAATAAATCAATATGGAATTCCAGAACTAATATTTTTGCATGAAATACAAGTGTATTCAACATTATAAAATTAGAAATCTAATGAATCTCTATTTCATACATAATGGAATAATGATCAATAGTTTTCCATATTTTACAGAAAAGTACATTGATGTTAAAACTACCTACCCCTTTTTCCATGCTCCTCAACTTTGCTATGTCTCTTTTCAACTCCACTCATTGTTCAACCTCATTGATGTTCCAGATTTCTTATTAATGACGAACCATAGATTAACAATTGCAATGAAAGTTGGTTTTAATCTAAGTTTGACGGTCCAGATTATTCGTTAATTGTGGAACTATTTTATTCATTGCTATTCAACTACCCTAGTAGCATGGTTCCAGTCAATTAGGCTATGGATTTGTGTTTTAGAGTCATGAATAGGCAGTCAAGGTAATATAACTAACTATTTAGACCTTTAGTCTAAACTCAAAGTTTTAGATTTTACAGTTTCTATCACATCCTAATTTATTATGGGTTGAGGAATTCATTTATAGTATCTCATCATCAATTAGATGTCAAAGAGTCACTGTTTGAATAGTGACAGATCGAACGGCCTATATCATCTGATTTGTTCACTTCTAGATCATTGAAAAATTTGATTCATTTTATCATTTTAGGGATGGAGAACCTACTGGTAGCATCAAACCATGGGTCAAGCATTACCAAATATTGTTTTCACAATAACAGATCTGACACCTGAGATTGTTAGATCAGTTTTAAACCTAGATTGACAATCTTAGTTAGATTCGAGCTACTTTAGGCATATATTTACCAATTTCTTGACATGGAATTAGAAATGGTGGCTATATTATCACAAAAAACTAATTCTAATAAGAATCGTACAAATCTAGTTCAAAAATTCAAATAGAGAATTGGGTTTTCATGGATCTTACCTGTAATGCAACTTTTAACTCCCTAACATTATTAGAGACGATGGGATTTTGCATAAATTGAATGCTGAATTGTTACAATCACTGTGCATTTTGTTCTTCCCAAAATTTGATTTCTAATTCTCACAATCACCCAATGAACAAGGCACTTTAGTTAGAGATTCGAGCCATCCTCTTCTCTGGCAATGGCCTGTGAACTCCGACACCCGAAACCCTTGTTCTTCTCCTCGCCAGTGTGACGTGTCTTCTTCAAGAAGAAAGTTTTCTCTTCAGCGCACAAGTCTTCTCTCTGCTTCTTTGTTTCCTCCCTCTTCTTCTTCTCCTTCTTCTTCCCCTTCATCCTCTTCTTCTCCATTTTCTCTCCATCAAGTTTCCTCTCTGCATGTGGGTGGGTTTGGGAAAAGACCTATAGTCTGTTTTCATTTGAATCACTTAAGTGGTAGGGGTTTACAATATCAATTCAGCACCATCCTTAAGTAAATTTCTCTTTTTTGTTTTTACTAAAATGTCCTACATATTCAAAGATTCATAATTTCTCCATCTGATCTCCGATTTTAGTGTTCTTTATATCGTTGAATTCGTTTTTCTAAGTACAATCCAAATATTGAGTTTTGGGGTTCAATTAGGTGTCTTTTAAAAGGTCAATTATGTGGAACCTAAACATGAAAATTTTCCAATTTGCATTCATCAAAATTAATTCATAATAAATTTAAATAGAATTGAAAAATTAGGGTTATAAATAAGTTTCACATGCTTTGATTCTATTTAAAATTTGAGATAGTACATGTAAATCATCATCCTTATTAATTCATTTTTATCAAAACAAAGCAATTATTTAGTTTTCCAAGATATCAATCTTAATCCACCTACCTGATATTGACCATTCTGATTTACCAATGTCTTCCAATGATTCATCTGAGTGTTGATCAACAATTTAAATCACTAAACCAAGCTTCTAAACTATGATGCATTGCTGATCTGAGATATATATATATATATATATACATACATATAACAATATTAATCAATCTTCTAAATTGAAGGTTTAGTTCATGACTAGTCTTTCAAACTATCCTCAGATAGTTCTGGAATCCACTTGTTGAAGTGCCTGGATCCACAAATGTTCATTTAAATCTTATTCTTCAACTATAGGTTGTACATATAGATGTTTATTGAGTGTTGATCTAATCTAATTCAGTTTAGATATATGAATTTCATTTATACGAACAATCTGAAGTAAATTTGCAACCCTGAAGTGTGTAAGGATGGTCCAGTTCTACATTTCCAATCAATCTTATAGTTGAATTTTATTTCCTATGTAAAAAATAGTAGCTTCATGTTTTGAATATGAATTTTCAATAGAAATTCAATGGTTATTAGCTGTCCAAAACTCAGATCTCATGATATAATGTAAGATCAACAGTTACCGTAACTTAATTTCCTGATGAAACATTTTACAAATCTATATCTAGCATTCTTTAACTTAAATAAGGTTAATAATTACCAAAATTTTATGATTTATTATGTGCACAATACGTAAATCAAAGTTTGAAGTAATTAGGTGAAGGATTTACCTAGATTGCCCCAATTCAATGCTAAATAGATTGCACAAAAGTGTCGGATCATCACTAAATCATAACAATGGAACTCGATCATGACCGTCTAGATTAATCATAAGCCATCTACATTCCATTAGTCATAGATTGCATAGGTGAGATATGATCAGGTCCATCTCAGATCTATCATCCATTCTCTAAGTCAATGATATAATGGTTTAGATTTATATTACAAATCAGATAGCTCTATTAGGTGAATAATCTAGTCTAAAGAGTAAAATCCAATAGTTTATAGTGGCCATACTTAGTATTTTAGATTCTAATTTTATACTCAAAGTGTTTAGGCCTAAGTCTAAGATCATGATCAAACCATCAAAGATTTTGATTTGATAATTTCATTCATGATCCGTTGATTTTGAGCAATCAGATTTGTTATATAGGGTTAAAACTCAATGATTAGAACTTTGGCAAGGTTGTTGGACTTCTAATTATTGACCAATTAGTATGCATAGTTACAGATAAATGATCCTCATTTAGTTTGTCTGATTTTCGCAACCTAGATCTTTACAAATTTTGATTCATTCTATCAATTTAGGGATGGGAACCTACTAGTAACATTAGATCATTGATTAGGCATTACTAGATACTATTTACAAATAAAAAGGCAAGTTTTTAACATAATTGTTGTTGATTTAAACAAAACTTGAAAGCACACGAATCATTTGTAGTATAGTATGCTAGTGAGGTCGATCCCACAAAGAGTTGAACTAAGGTGATGTTAGTGGTCCGTACTTTAAATTATCTAAAATAGCTAAGATAATGAGATTTTAATCTAAACTAATGATGGAAATAAAAAAATGTATGAAATTAGGAACTTTATAAAGTTAGAAATTCCTAAATCTAACATGGAAACTTTCTTAACTAACTTGAAAAATAAGCCTAAAACATTGATCTAACTAATAAATCAAAACACATCCTACTTATAGAAATAACTAAACAAGTGGTATGCCTAGAATTAAGCTAGAAAGAATGCATGAAACAAATTCTTTGAAAGAATGCATGAAACAAAGTAATTAAGATGCGTGGATGAACATGACGATATGTGTGAACTATGATACAAAACTAATCTAACATGGAATGCATGAATAGGATTAGAATTTGAGTATGAGAATCTAATATAAACTAAGCAATTTGTCTAAGGGAAAACACCTTGAAACCATGTGATGAACCATGGGTTCATGCGCTTGATTTATGGGGTAAACATAGACTAAAATAAATGGACCTCTAGCTAACTATCATACAATCTACTCTAAGAACTAAACAAACAACTTGAAATCTTAGTCAATTTCTAAAAGAATAACTTAGACCAGCAGTAATAATGTGAAGAATTAAGCATAAACAAGGTGGTAGTTGTATGTTGTTGAAAATTCCACCACCATTCTGTTTCCAATTTCCAAGTGAACAGCACATGAAGGAAAAAATTTATATTCATTAAAACATTTGACTCAATAGTTCTTTAATACTATAAATGAGTGTAAACAAGAAATTCAAGTGATTTTATTGAAACAGTACCATTTACATCCAAAAAGTTGAATGCATAAAACATATACATAATGCTAGAAATTGCATTCAATTCAAGACATGAAAATTGATTGAAATCAACTCTAAAACACCTACCAAAACCTCAAACTGATGCAAGTCGTTTCCAAGAAAAAATAAAAGAAAAAATGGCTGAACTAATGAATGAACTTAAGGAAAGGAACACTTGAAAAGCAAGGATAAGATTAGATCCAATGTGGGAAAAGTGTGTGTTTTGCTTAAGTTCGAGTTAGTTTTAGAACTCTTCTCCTATTTTTCCTAGGTTAACCTAATACTAAGGTGTGGTGTGG
Source organism: Warburgia ugandensis (assembly GCA_035236585.1). Lineage (NCBI taxonomy): Eukaryota > Viridiplantae > Streptophyta > Magnoliopsida > Canellales > Canellaceae > Warburgia > Warburgia ugandensis. Next base: position 58,061,672 of record CP141133.1, read on the forward strand.
ATTAAGGTATGTCAAAATGAATGGCTAGGATGGGGGAAAAGGGTATACATCAAATAGGAAAGTGTGGAGGGGGCTTGGCTGTCTTAAGGGGGAGTAGGTGAGAGATGCCACCTTTTTAGAAAGGGGTGTCCCCCCCCTCTCTCTCTTCCAAAGACGTTGAATCCTCTATGGTTTAGGAAGGTGGGTGGGGATTGGTTGGGAAAGAGGTGGAGGGTGTTAGGTGGAGAAATTTGGTTGGTTGAAAGTTTCCTAAGTGGTGGAATGAGATAGAGTTTTGAAAATTCGTAGTGCATCTTAAGGGTGAGGTGAAAATTAAGGAAAAACTGAGAAAAACACTAAAAATTCATGCTCTTATCCTATTGGTCAACATGCCATCTTATTCTAATAGTTTTCCCCTTAATTATGTTCAAAATATCTCATGGATAACTCTCTTGAATCTCCTCCAATCCTAGCCTTCCATTTAGCTTAGCTTGATGGCTAACTTTGAAGGCTCCATTGGCTAGGCTTCATGGCTGGGTTTGGAAGCTTTATTAGCTTGACTTCTTGGCTTCAACCCTTGGCTTGAGTGGCTTAATCTCCTTAGCTTGCCACCTTCTTTCATGGCTTATATGGCTAAGGTGGCTTCCACACAAAGGTAGTGGGAATGCATGGCTTACTTGATGGGCCCACTTTGGCCATCTTTAGCTCCTTTATTCACATCAATGATTGGTCCACAAGATGTTCTTGGCCTTTGGTTCATGTTCAAGTGATGATTTTAAGGCCTTGACTCTATCTTTTGATCTTGATCTTCAAATTCATAGCGATCGTTCTCAGCCGTTGGATCACCATCTTACTTTCAACGAAAAGTGAAAAATCATAATTAAATCTTAGAAAAACATGATTACTTACATACATACCTTGGACTAGCTTTTGGACCTATAAAATAACAAACTTTTGGGTTATTAGGTAAAAAAGGCAGGTGTTATGAATTTTGTTCTAAAAATCCTAATTTACCCCTATATGTTGTAACACATAGGTAACTAATTATGTGTTTTTTATGCAAAATTAAAGACTTGATCACTAACCATGTAAATTTTTTTCAAATAAAACAAAGAGATAGTAACCAACACTCAAAAATCAATATTGATCGTGAATATGTGAATTAGTTCCAATTCACATTGGGATATAGTTGAGAATAGCTACAATACAGAGTAGTAATTTAAAGTTTCTTTCTATAAAAGACTTTACAAGTCACTGACTTTATAATTATTTGAAAAAAAATGATTTTAAAAGTCACTGACTTTTAAAGTAGTTTACAGCAAACGACTTCAACAAGACTGACTTTTAAAGTCGCTTACACGAATATTTAAGGAATTTACCTTTTAAATAAATCTTCAATTACATATGTATATAAAGTCAGATATATAGTATTCATCTCACTTCAATTCATATAGCTCCAAATAAAAGAGCTAATTATAAATATGGAATTATATTGCAACTCACTAATACAATCCATACAACCCCCTCATATATTGTTTTCAACCTAAGAACCCTCCTCACCATTATCACTCACATAATCCTTATTCTCCCCAAGTACTTCAATTGTTGGGATTGTTTTGGTACAAAGGTAATCTATTTAAGTATCTCGTAGGTCATCTTCACTGTAAAAATCCCTCAGGTAGGATGATAAAATAGTTGACTATCTATTATTGTGTCCATCTTGCATATAAAATACTTATTTTGCTTGAGAGGCCAAAATAAATTGATCATTTTTAGAGCCAATCTTGTTAAGGTCAATCAATGTCAATGCAAGGGCATTAGTTTTGATGTTGTCTTTGTTGTGTTCCACCCAATTGAACTTAAACACAACCACAGTTTTGCAAGTATAATCCAAGACCCATATCTCTCTTGTAACCTCGTAATAAATATCATATGCCATTATTGGCCTGTTATCCTTTGAACTAGAAAAGAATGTAGCATTGGCAACTAAACTAATGCCACCATTTTGTTGCACTCCTGAGTTATCACGGTCTTTTGTATAAAAGTGATAATCATTGATGGCATGTCCAACATATTTTATTACTTTTAGTTGTGGCCCCAGCGCCATCCAGCCCAAGGATTCAGATACACCATTGCTTGCTCCTTCTCATTGATCTTGAATCTGTATATACATATATTAAGTAGGATATGATTGTTGAAAGTAAGATTATATATATATATATATATATAGAATTTAATTTATTAAGTTCTTTCATTGTACCTTCTTACAGAGCAAAGTATTGAAAGTGCAACAATGCTCAAATTGTAGCCATTGTTGTTTCTTTGCATAACTTGGATTCTTTGCCTTGAGGATATCCATGTGCTATTGCACACACACAAATTAATGGAGAGTTCAAAGAAAATATAACCATTAATAATTAATTTTTACCTAAAGTGTACGATCAACTTACTCAATGTATGGTTGGAGTTCATTAACATTTCGCAACACATAAAGATGCGCTAATCCCGTTCTTTATAGTGAACGGTCGATACACAACCACTTGATATAGGTTCACCAACCTTGGGATCATGAAATGCAATAAATTGTTTCCTTCTTGGGATTGTAGTTGCATCAACTCCTGACAAATACTTTGTGCAAAACTCTACTACTTCCTCTACAATATAACATTTGGCTATACACCCCTTTGGCCAGTTATGATTTTGTACATACCCTTTTAAAATTTTCATATACGTCTCAAATAGGTACATCCATCGCAAGAGTCTAACCTCTTCAATGAAGTGCACAGTTAAGTGTACCATGATGTTAAAGAAGGATGGTAGGAAGATTTTCTCAAGCTTACATAAAGTTGTCATTAGGTGTCTTATAATTTCTTGTAATTTTCAAACATCCACTACATTCTTGCACAAAGCATTAAAAAAGTAGCAGACTTTTGTAATAGCTCACCTAACTTTGTCCAATAACATTAAATGTATTACTATAGGCAAGAGTTGTTACATCAATGCATGGCAATCGTGGGACTTCATCCCCAACAATTTGAGCTCTTCCATGAGACAATGTTTTTAAAGTTTGAAGAGTAGCTGTCTAGGATTTTATGCTGTACAGAGTTTTACCCACTATTCTTCTTCCTCTAGATTGCCCCTATCTTGTGGATGCAACCTTCTCTTCAAATCTATCTTTATAAGATCCATTCGAGTTTCAAGCCCATATTTTGTTTTTACTGGGATATCAAGCAAGGTATTAGTCAAGCTTTTACACACATTCTTCTTAATGTGTAGTGATTTCTAGTATGCAAGTCGAAAGAATATTGAGTTCTTCTTCCAACAACTTCTACAATTGCTTTCACCTACACATTTACTTGATTTCTTCTTTCCCCACAAGACATTAATGTTTTTAACCTGCTCCAATACTTGTTATCCTATCAACATCTTTGGTGGTGTCCTTATCTCTACACTGCCATTAAATTCTCCCTTCTTAAAATGCTATGAATGGTCTTTGCATAACTATCTTCTATGGCCAAGGAATTCCATTTTCCTACCATGTTTAAGTCATACAGGACATGTTTGATCACTACAGATAGGAAAAGCACTGTATCCCTTCATGGTCCATCCAAACAAATTATCACACACAAGGAAGTTGCTTATTATCCACAATAGTATAGCCTTTGGGGTGAATGACTCTTTCTTGTATGCGTCATATGCTTCAACACCTATGCCCTATAATGTCTCAAGATGATTGATTAAGGGAGCCAAGTACACATCAGTGTCATTCCTTGGATGCTTTAGTTCTAATATCAACATTGTTAACATCACGAACTTCCTCTTCATGCATAGAAATGGTGGGAGGTTGTAACAAACTAATATAATAGGCCAACAACTATACTTGCTGCTTAGAGAACTATGAGGATTGATACCACCTTCAGATAATGAAAGTCATAAGTTTCTAGGTTCTTTGCCAAAATTAGGCCACATGAAGTCTACGAGCTTCCATGTTGGGCTATCTATTGGATGGCCTAAAAATCTATCAACTACTCTATCCTTGGCATGCCATACTAATTTCTTTGTTATTTTTGTAATAAACAACATTCTTTTGAACCTTGGAATAGGAGAAAAGTACAATAGGACCTTTGCAAGAATGTTAATAACCATCGTAGTTGAATTCTTCTTTAACTTCCATCTTAACTGTCTACAAGTTGAGCATGTAGTTTTATCCTTGTGCTTGTTTCTATACATGATGCATTCATTGGGACACACATGTATCTTCTCATACTTCAACCCCAGTGCAGCCAAGGTTTTCTTTACGTACCATGTGGACCTAACAAATTTATTATCCTTAAGTAGAATCTTGTCCACTACTTTCAAGACTTTTGTAAAATCTTGATATGAAAAACTAAAATTTGATTTTACATTGTAAATTTTTGCCATTGCCGATAACATGGTATAATCTTTGCACTCAGGATACAACAACTCATTAGCTTTCTCTAATATTTTAGTATGAAATTGTTCAAGGTCGTCATTGAAGTCATCATATGCATCTCGAAACATTGGTGTAACTGTACTATCTACAACACTTCCTACAGTGTCTTCATATCTTCTAGGCCTTGTTGAGGGCCTATGTGAAAGTTCTTCTCCATACCAAATTCATGGGCAATAGCTTTCATCGATTCCATTGAAGTACAAGTTTTCTCTCAACACCCCTATGGTTACTTTTTCAAGTTTTCACATTTTGAGCATGGACAACGCATACAATTACACCCAACACGTGCCTTAAGTGAGAAATCTATGAAATTTTCTGTTCCCTCCTTGTATTCTTTTGATGTTCTTGTCATAGTCATCCAAGCATATTTGTCCATTATCTCAAGAAATTGAAGCAAATCTATGTGTGGAGACTTGTTAGACAAGAAAAGATTAGGTTAGGCATTTTACCTAACATTCAGTGTACAAGAATTACAAGTAATAAAAATAACTAAATTACATGGATGCACATATGTTGAAAATTTCAATTGACAATGAAAAAGAACCAAAATATGATAGATACATTCAAAAAGAATTTAAATTTAAAATGACAAGTTTCTAACCATAACCATGCAAAAATTCTTCAAATATGCATATATATATATATATATATATGAGAGAGAGAGAGAGAGAGAGAGAGAGAGAGAGAGAGAGAGAGAGAGAGAGAGAGAGAGAGAGAGAGAGAGAGAGAGAGAGAGAGAGAGAGAGAGAGACTAACACACACTCAAAAATCGATATCAACTATGAATATGTGAATCTAGTTCCAATTTATAGTTGGGATTTGGTTGAGGATAATAAAAAAATATTCTGTATATAGACAAAGATAGTTGAAAAAAGCACAGCAAAAGTCTATGAAATAAGACTTAAAATAGGATAGTACTTTTAAAGCCGATTGATGTAAACGACTTTAAAAACTAATATATTTTTCACTTTAAATATATATTTTAGATTAGTTCTTTACAATATCTTACATGAATACACAATAAAACCAAATTTTAATGATAATTAGCATTGATTCATGCATTCTTTGCACACACTCATATAAACAAACACGTGAACAAGGAAATCAAAGTATTTTTTTGAAATAACTCCTCATTTATCATCCTATATATATATATATATATATCAAAATTTGCATATTATTAGATCTTATTAGTATAATATCATGATTAAAGAGCTAAATTGAAATGATTTTATCAAAACCTAACCCCCTAGTATTCAGCAAACACCACTTTGTGGGGAGAGAGGGTAAAGCTTTAATTTATAATTTCCTTGTTTAACTTGATGGTACCATTTCTCTTCATCAAACTTTAATTTTGGATGAGAACCACAAATCATAATGTTCTCCCTTTCTCCAATAGCAAGGGTTAGAGAGAGAAGCAGTTGTTGTTTGCAATGAAATTATAAGATTTTGGTAGAAATCACGATGATCTAATACACTTCTCGACTCCATCATCTGTAATGACAAAACCTACTTGATCTACTCAATTTAACAGACTTGATACACTAATTATCTCCTAGGAGGTGTAATCTATTATGAATTAGGGTTTTGTTAAACCTAGTAGAACACTGGTCATTGATTGGTGAGCTAATAAGATATATTCAATCGTACATTGTTTAGGATCATCAAATTATAAGTTTTAAATGTTAATACAAGGGTGAAGACCTATTGATATGACCTCTAATTATTGATCTATGGTATGAGATGGTAGATCTACACACAGATCAACCTTGATCAAAGAGGACTTACCCATAGGTCACAAATTTGACCATTGATGTATAGGATTGGAGTCTAGATCAATGATTTAGGTTGTTGACCAGTGAATCTAACTAATCATCAATATAATATGTGAAATAATACTTAGATTCTTACCCTTAAATTATACCCAAGCCCCCACAAAGATCTTGAAGGAGATCTAGGATTCAAATTGAAGAAAACTACGAACAACACCTAAGTGACATCCTTAAGGTAGGTACTTTGATGCTACTAAGTTTTCAACTTAATTCTAAACCCAAATGATTTACTTGAAATTATTTCCATGGAAATGATAATGAGATATGGTATTCTTATAATAAGCATGCAAATTATTCTCGTGACTCATGATCTTGAATGAAAATGCTACTGCTTATATCTTTCATAGCCCATTGTTACTCTTGAATGGTAGAACATTTTTATATATGAATTACTTGCATATTTTGACACAAGCTGCATAAATTGCTTGATTTGGTATAGGTTAAAACTTGGAGGACATTATCTTTTTAGCCTAGCAAGCTTGGTGGCCACTATGCTAAGAGGTTGTTTGTGCATGAGGTTGGCCTTTAACCACCAAAGGTGGTAGGTATCATTGCTCAAAGTAGAACTTGTCCCTTTTCTTGATTGCTGTGGTAGCGGGATAACCATTGGAGGTGTTCATGGTACCCTTTTTGAGAACATATCCACAATTGACCGTGGAGGCTGTGGTGGGCTAGTCTCTGGATATTGTAGACACATTATTTCAGATAGGTCTGGTCATGAGCATAGTGGACCCTATGAATTTTGTTTTGTATTGCCATAATGGTGCATTATGATGGTCTTAGATGAGTACTCGTGACTAGTCAACTAATGTGTTCATCAAGACACCCACGTGTATAAAAACTACCATAGGGTTGGGATATCTCGCATCAGGTTTTATCGATTAGTACTTTTAAGAAGTTAGTAATGTTTATATTGTTATTGATTGATTGATTTTGTTGGAAATTTTATTACTTGAAATATATATGCAAATGATTTATGCATCAATACCCATGTTTATCTAAGATGATTGCATGATTTTATTATTTGAAAAACCCTTCTTAAATTTATACATGTTGCACATAGTGATTTCAAATTAGTAGTATCAGATCACCTACTGGGTATGAGAAATACTCAACCAAATATATTTTTACAGATAAGCTCAATCAGAATTAGAAGATCCATCAGGAAGTTTTAATGCTATGTTCAAGTGAGTGAAGGTAAAAAAAAGTGTGAATGTAAGAATATTACTTATTCCGAACATGTATATGCAATTTATATAGTTGGACTGTGAGCTATGACTGGCTAGATTTGGAATGCATACATTTTCGTCTTAGTTTTAAAAATTATTTTGTTTTCTTTGAAGTAAATAACACGGTGTTTTCAAAATGAATTTAAAATAAAATATTCTTCTTTTACTACATTATATTGTTTCTACAAAAGTGTTTTCAAATAGGTATCAATCCTGCATTAGGAATTAGTTTTGCATTTAAAAATACATAAAAACCCAGGACATTTTAGTTGGTATCAGAGTTCAGTTTTATCCTTTCACAGCCAGTCCTGCATGTCAAAAAGTCATATATGATTAGAATAATTAAGAACAAGTAGTCTAATTAGAAGTTATAGAGATGACTAGTGTAGAAAATGGTATCAAATGAGAAAGAAATACATCATAAATAAGTTGTGAACTGGATTTAACAAATACTTAGGCATTAGAAGATGCAAACCCTATCAAAATCAAGTCTAAAGTACTTAGGGTTATGAAGATAGTAGTAATAGAGTAAAAAGGGAAACTATTGACTCTTGTAGGTATAAAAATAAATGAATGAATAATCCAATGAGATTTATATCATTTTGAGAGTGAACAATGGGAGTACAAGATGATACTAGTGATGTCTTTAATAGATAACTTTGACTATACTAGATCAATTGAGGTGATACTCCTGGAGAACTTCGTCGAATTCTGGATGAGTTACATATAACTTTGTGAGAAGTAAGTGTTGTCTTCTAGTGACAACCTAAGTATAATAGAACAAATCAGGAAATAGCTATAGTAAATGATATTTTATGTGATGAAGAGGAACATGACATAAGTATGAACATGTTAGTAGATGTAAAAGACTAAATTTGAGTGGAACTACAATGAATTTAACTAGAACAATAGTTAATAGAAGATTTTGATGATATTCTATTTGAGGATATTTAATCTGTAATGATAGGTGGATTATGGAATTTAAATGTGAAAAAGAAATGAGCTTATAAGTAGGAGATTCTTATGGAGCTAATATACAAAAATTTCATTGGATTCCTTGAGGTATTGCAATGAGTCAATGGAAATATGGATATTTAAGGGATTCGATGTTGTTATTAGAGAAGTCTAACATTACCTGGAGATATTCAATTCATAATATCTATTGACTCAAAGTGTAGATGTGGTATCTATTATATGCAACAAATCAAATGGAGACATTGGTCCACATGGACAAGGAAGAATTTTGTTGCAAGAAAACATGAGGTGTAAATAATCATATTTGATGTACATTTAATAGTTGAAGCAAGAAGATCATGAACTTAATGTGGTTAAGGAAAATAGACATAGATTAAATCCAGACATCAAAGATCCTTGATCTTGAGTTGTTTTGCTAAATTGAAAGATGAACTTGTCAAATTCGAAAGATTAAATAAGATCGAGCTGGTAAATTGATTATTGAGGAATATAATAAAGGTAAAAGAAATGGATAAGTAGACTTTGGAAGTAGTAGAGTGCCAAAACTAAGGATAGTGTGTTTTAAGGAATTTCCATAACAACCATGAAAGGATTATGTTCAACGAGGAAGTAAACTCCAAAGAGTCAGAATTTTGATAAATAAAAAGGAGTCAGAATTAGAGGGGGCCCTTTTCGATAATGGCACGTCCCTTCATCTCTAATCTCTAACTCCATTGCTGGGGGAGAAAGTTGGTGATCATGCCACCCACAAGGAAAGCGGATCACTAATGATGAAAGCCCCCTCTTCCCCGCCCCCCCAATCACACACTCTCTCTCTCCTCACCCTCTTCTTCTCTTCTCCCTTCAGCTGCCAAAACCCACCATCCTTTGGCAAGCATAGATTGGTGCTGCCACCCGTAAGCAAAAATCCACCCCCCCCCCCCCCCCCCCTCTCTCTCTCTCTCTTCTCTGACATGTTTCCCTTAGCTCTAGGTAGGATGTGATCTCACTAGTTGGTAGATCACTGGTAAAACAGATCTGGTGGATTTGATGTAGAACCCACTCAAAGACATCTCAGATGGGAGATCTGAGCCATCAGATGAGTTCGTGGGACCCCAAAACCTCTAAATCTGTAAAAACATTAAAATTTTGGGTAATCTTGGATGTTAATCAAGAATCAGAATGATTGGATGGTCTCAATTGAAATGTCTCATTTTGATCAATTGATAGGGTGATTAGGACGCCTCTCCGTGATGCACAACAAAGATGCAACAGTTTGGAGCATCCTTGTGCGTACGCTCACGTACAGGCATAGTCGTTGTTCGACTGGGATGCATATGCATCCTGGGCACCAAGACACACCCTCATTTTGGATCCAAAATTTCAATATAGACAATTAAAATGATCTAAAACACAAAATCTCTAATTCTGAGGGCTACACAAGTCTGATTTATGATTGAAAAGGTTTGTTGGATTTGTCTTGACGGTGTGGCCCCCATTATCCAATAAAATTGAAAATCAGAGAACAATTTTAATTGCTCATGTCCTAAAAACCATAGAAATCTCATAAATCTATAAGATCACAAATGATCAGACCTCATGAGGTGATCCATTGGATGATTTAGTAGACCAGTATATCCAGATCAACCCTGAATTAAGTATAACAACCCCCGAATCATAGATTCTACCGTTGAAATTAATTATGATCCAAATCTAAGAATCATGAAGGCGATCTATGATATCTGACTATTTAATTATTAGATCTTTATGACATAAATATTATTGAGGGTAGTCTAACCATTAAATATTGGGTCCTTAAGCAAGATCTTATTTAGGAACGCGTCAATCAATGATCTATAACCAAAAGGGATGGATCTAACCATTGAATTGTAATGAATCTCAATCTAATGAACTTGATACACCAATTATTGATAAGTATTTAATTTTGCATAAAAACTACCCAATTAGTACCCATGGGTTACAACTTACAGTATTAAATTAGGACTTTTTAGACCAAAATTCATTACACATGCATTTTTGACCAAATGAAGTAAAAGTTTGTTATTTTGCAGGTCCAGAAGCTAATCCAAGGTATGTGATTAATCAAGTTTTTATAGGATTTAATTAGAAATTTTCACTTTTTGTGGGAAGTAAGATGTTGATTCAACGGCTGAGATCGATTGGGATGAAATTGAAGATCAAGATCAAAAGATCAAGTCAAAGCCTCAAATTTATCACTTCAACATAAACCAAAGGCCTAGATCATCTTGTGGACTAGCAAGGGATGAGATTAAAGTAGATAAAGATGGCCAAAGTGGGCCCATGAAGTAAGCTATGTATTTCCGCCACCTTTGCATGAAAGCCACTTAAGCCACCTTAGCCATATAATCCATGAAAGAAGGTGGCAAGCTAAGGAATTTAAGTCAAATAATACAAGCCATTCAAACTAAGGAAGCCTCCTAAGCCAGCCATGAAGTTTAGCCAATGAAGCTTTCAAAGTTAGCCATCTAAGCCATCAAGCTAAGCTAAATGGAAGGTCAAGATGGGAGGAGATTCAAGAGAGTTGTACATGTGATAATTAAAGGAAAACATATTAAAATAAGACGGCATGTGGACCAATAGGATAAGAGAATCCCATTTTTGGTGCTTTTCCCACTTTTTTTTTTTTTTTTTTTTTTTTTTTTTTTTTTTTTCAATTTTCACCTCACCACCAAAGACCACCTCGACTTTGACTTTCCATCCATGACTCCCACCATTCCATCACTCTTCCACCTTCCTAAACTCCTATCCTAACCACCCAACCAATTGCAAGTCTTTGGGAAACCATTCAACTAATAAAAAATGTCCAAATCACTTCACTTTCCTATGTTTTCCTACACCCCTCTTTCCTCCCACTTTCCTTTCTTCTTCCCATCTCCTCTTCACCTTATCACTCAACCCCACTATCCTAACTTTTAGGCCCTTCAGTGATTTTTGGAGGGAGAGATGCCCTTTTCCTAAAAAGTAGGCATCTCCCATCTACTTCCCTTCCTTAATCCCAGCCACCTTCCACCCCACTTTCCTAATTGGATACTCTAGCCTTTCCCTTATCCCAACCATCCAAAATAGCTTGATTTAATATCCACCACATCTTTTTATTAGAGTACCCTAGAGACAATAGGAGGAAAGATATCAAACTCCACAAAAAAAAGCAAAAGAGAAGGGATAACTTTCACAAAAGGAAAAAGACCCCTCCTCCCTTAGTAGGAGACATCCTCTTCCTTCTTCTCCATTCTCCTCTCTTTAGCTTTGTTTTGTGGATCTTCTTTGGGTGCTACCTCTTTTCCTAGGGTGTAAGGGATCTCTTCGAGCCAATCCACGTCTGGTTTTAGGGTGTTTAATATTCTTTGAAGGTTGGTTCTCTTCCCTTGTTCTCTCTTGTGTGATCTTGAACTTTAATGCTAGCTTTTACTTGTTTTCCTTTGATCTTTTCCTGCCTTAAAAACATGATTCAAGTCTGGTTTTTCCTTGGCATGACAGCTAAGGAAAATCATCTTGTATCTAGTTTTCCCTTTTCTTTTCATAGCTTTTGAGTTCTCTTTTAGTTTCCTTTAACCTCTAGCATTAATTTTCATTAGTCTCCATTGATCTTTGCTTATATGCCATGAGATTTCCTTTGATTATCAAGCTTTATTGGAGGAGGAATCTTAGTTAGTATTTGTTTTTGGATTCAAGCTAGAAGGAATAGTGGTGTGTTTCATTCAAAATGGACAGCAATCTTCCATGTAATCCATTGTATGTGTAATGCCTCGACCAATTTACGCTATTTAACAAAAATGAATTGGATATTCTATAGGAAATGAAAAGTTCACTTTTTGGAGATAAGGGTATTTTGGTCATTTCATTATTCACCTTGACTGGACCTAGAAATTTGGTGGTGAGAATGGTACCATTAGGTGTGTCTCGGAAAAAGGAATCCAACAAGACCAAAATCACTTAAAATGGAGTTAAAATGAGCAAGTTATGGCCCTTTGAAGTTCAAGGGCAAAAGTGTAATTTATATTAAAAACGGATTTAGCCTGAGAAACACAGGGGCCCGTTTTGATACGGGCACCCCTCTTCTTCAACCTCCTGGAGGGTTCTAGAATGGCGGTGTTTAGGGGAGAAACCACTGCCATTCAATGGTGGTAAGATCCCCCTCCAAAACCCTCTTCTAGCTCTATAAATAGAGCTCTTGGGTGCCTCTAATGGCAGCCCAAAAGCTTGGGAAAAACTCATCGTGGAGAAGCAAACAAGAGGAGAAAATGTGGGAAAAACCCTGCCATGAACCAGGTATGCCCAAAACCCCTCCAAACCCATCTCCCCCTTAGTCTTAGGCTAAGTTTCTCCAAGTTTTTGCATGAAAAATCATGCAAAATGGAGCTCTAGAGGGCCACAAAGGACCTAGGGACGGTCCCTGGGGCGCACTGGTTCAACAGGGTCGAACCAGGGCGTCCCAGGTCCCCGTTAAACCGAAACGCGTCCTGTGCATTGAGAAAACCCCAGGGGCGCGTCCATGGACGGACGTGCCCACAATTGAGAATGACAGGCGGAAGCCCGGTGTCTCTGCAGATGCTCCCGCTGGGGCGCACGCTGCTGACGAGGGATGCATTAGCGTCCCTGGCTTCCACCTCATTTGACCCTCTATGTACATATGATATTAATTTTCCCATAACTTGAGTTCTAGGGCTCCGATTGAGGCTCAAATGACTTAGTTTTAGGACGAATAAGTGTCATATGTCCCGTGGAGGCTATGACCCTGTGTCCCTAGGTACCCGAGGACTACAAGACGGCGAGGTCGTGGGCATAGTGGGCCCTATGGTTTGAGAATTTACTTGCATTGCATATGGCATGACATGAGGTTGGTCGACCATACCATATATCCATGTGTTGGATTCAGTTGAGCATCTTATGCATATCTTTATGCTTATGATATATATATATATATATGATACTTTCGACTTGGATTATGTGATTCTTTAAGTCGTTAGTATTCCAATTCGATAATGATTTTTAATATCGATATTGAACATGATTGTTCAAACATGCACATGTTTTAGAGAGCATATGATTTTAAACATAGCATGCATTGTAAAACTAGTAGTGATAGACTCCTACTGAGTATAGTATATACTCACCCAATCCTTAACATTTTTCTGGATAGCTCCATTCACGAGTAGAAGATGCCTCAGGAAATGTTAGTGCTATGAGCAAGAAAAATCAAAAGGAGACAATTATACATGTAAGTAAACACTCTACCCTTTGGACATGTATTTGTATTTATTTACAGTTGGGCTGTGAGCTGTGACTGGATAGACCGGGGAAAAACATTTATGATTTCTGAAGTTTTTCAAAAACTACTTTGATTGTTGTGAAAGCAAATGACACTCAGGGTTTTCAAAATGAGTTTAAAACAAAAGATTTTCTACTGCATTGCATGGTTTTTATAAAATGGTTTTCAAATAGGGATGCATCCCACCTTAGGAATTAGATATTGCATCTAAAAATGCATGACAAAACCCGGGTCGTCACAGTTGGTATCAGAGCCCAGGTTTTATCCTTTCATAGCCAGTCCAGCATGTCCAAGGGTCATAGACAATAGAAAAAAAAATAAAAAATCAAGAAGTAGTGTAAATAGGAGTAGTAGAGATGACTACTTCTATTTGAGGATTACAATATTAATGCTCAAGGCATTTCACCATAAACAAATAGGTGAAAAAGGAAATGGGTCTAGCAAATACTTAGATATTGGATGGCTTAAATCTTATCAATAAGGATGGTTGTGCAGTGGTACAAACAGGGAAACTCATATATAAATTAGATTATGATAAGAATGATGAAGGAAGATGTTAGTGAACTTGTTAGTAGATAGTTTTGACCTACAATAAAGCAATCTCATCAAAGGTGAGAAAATTGAAGATCCTAGATGACTATCTTACCATCATAAAGAATATCAGAATATGAGTAAACTATCACAAAGATATGATATAAGTATGATAGGGGATGTAAAAGACAGACTTTGAGAAGATGTTGATGATAATCTAAGAGGGATGAGAATGCAAGATGATATTAGGAGATAACTGTGACTCGTGCTAGATCACAAAGGTATGGATCCTAAAGGACTTAGCTCAATTTTTGATAACTTCATTAGAGTCTTATGAAGAGTGAAGTGCTATCGAATAATGACAACCTGAGTATAATGGAGCAGATCAGAAGATGTGTGCAATTGACATATTATGTGATTAAGAGAAACATAACACGAATATGATAGGGAAATGAATTCGACCGAGTTCTCAAAAGATTTTGACAATAATATTAGGGATGATAGATCTGTGATAATAGATTGATCCTAACATGAACTTGTAAGAGAAGTATAGCATGACCAAAACATCAATGTCATTATTAAGACATTGTATGAATTTTCTTGAGGCTATAGGCAATTAAGGATTTCGATGATATTAGAAAACTTCAACATTTCTTGGAGGTATTACGTTTCTCTTGTCTGACAAGAAGATCGAGTATATGCAACAAAGCACATGAAGACATTGATCTAGGAAGACAAAAGTGAGGATTTTGAAGAAAAAAGAGAAAGAGATAGAGATATAACTATAAGCATTCGATAAATATTGAATATTCAAAAGAAGAAGATCATGACTTTATGGAGATACATACAAATTTTTCATCTTGAATCCGATAGAAACAAATGCAAAGGAATAATACTAGATGAGTTGGTGATCTTATTGTAAAAGAGTATAAAAGAGAGAAAGCATATAGGGTTTAAGACTTTGAGTAGAGTATCGAATATCAGGAGATTATGCGACAAGAAATTTCTGAAGAGGAATGGTGACCAACTAGAAATTAAATTATACAAATGGTTTGATATCAATTATTACAATTAGATTCTTATCGGATCCAGTAGCTTATGAGGAACACCAATGGATATAGTCCATAAAAAGGAAAATTTGGTGATATCCCACCTTGCCAATAAAGTATATTGAAAAAAGAATTAAGCCGGGATAGTGACTTGTCCATTTAGCAAGTAGGGTACCATCAAGGATCAAATTGAGGTCTTACTATCATAGATTGGAAGACCAGAAATCTTAAGACCATTATTTAGTCATTACCTTTAGAGTACTGTTGACTAAATAAAGGTATCCCACCCTAATTAATCAAGTATGTTAGTATCTATGAGTTAGTAGTCGAAGTTATATACTCAGAGGGATATTATAAGTATTAGGACATGAGTTTTACCTAAAAGAAGTTACTTGTTAGACTAAGTCATTTGAGGGTATGAGGTTAGTTGATTAGGCCACATCATGAAGGAGCTACAAGTACGATGAGGATAGTAGCAACTGAGATAAGAGCAAACATAAGGAGCGATCTCCACCAGTGAGACAGATTTTTCCAAACCTGAATAGATACCATGACAAACGATAGAAATCACTGTGGGTCTGAAAGATGCTGCTAACTTGGATTGAAAAGAAAGGTAGATAAGTACCGATCACTTTAGATACCCTTGAGCTTATGACAAAGATATATCTAGAAAAAGATCAATAGGTAATCAAATAAAGTCTTTCTATATGTCTACGAAAATGTTCCATGCTTACCTGAGTGTTTTTCAAATTTGATGATTTAACAGCTTCAGCATAACTTGATGTAGTAGCTATTGAACGAGAACTACTATTATAAGCTAAGTATGAGGAGGCACTTGAAGGATAAAATTTGAGGAATTGAGAAAATCACTACTTATGAGGATACCTCCTGACAATACAGACTGCATGGTTGACGATAAAGCTTTGATAAAAGATTGAATAATATATTGACATAGGGGATGGAAGGAGAAAAGGTGAGATGGCTAGCACACTATAAGGTGAAGATTTAATGTTACGTTGCCTTTAGACAAATAGTTAGTTGTTATGAGCATATGCCAAGTACGAAAAATCAATTGAAGGAATTTCCTAAGGACTAACCCTGTTGGATTGAGTATAGAACTTTTGGATTGAAAAGTTACGAAGAAAACCATCAAGTAAAAAAAAAAAAAAAAAAAAAAGGACAAAGAGGATGATGACAAAGGATTCAACCATAACCTAGTAAGGGTACTCGGTTATGAATAAGAGACTTTTTGCTTTGCATAAATGGGAACATTATTGAAAATCCTAATGACAAATTGATGTGAATAGTGAGATAGGCCTTTGGACGAGAACATGTGACCCATGATGATGAATCGACCATTAACATTTGACATGAGTTTGGATAAAATCTTCACGGAGAAAAATGTTTAATGAATTCAATAGTTATGAAACTAGATATAGAGTTAGGACATTTTACTTTCAGTATATGATAAGGTCCTCGATGGAAGATGCTACTAATTGACTTTCATGATTTTACTTTGAATGTAATTTTGGTCGAGGAATCAAGGCATTCGAAGTTAATCAAGGGTTTGGCTGTAGAGCACATAATACCATATTAGCTAGTGGATTATCTTGGGGACAAAGGTAAAAGATAAGAAGCAAAGTTAGATACAATAGAAAGAAGGTAATTTTTTGGATTCTTACTAATGACATATAACCAACCATTAGAAGGAGATGTGGATGATGAAGAGATCACTAGATGAAAGACAAGAAGAAAAAGGGATTATCCTATGATATTCAAAATAAAATAGGAGAATTAAGATCATATGATCTCAAAGAAGTATGGAGTAATTTATACATGAATAAAGAAGCATGATCCTATGAGGAGACTATCCTATACACGATGAGAAAAGTATAGGCATCTAAGGATTTCGAGATAGATGAATTACAGCTAGAAACCGGTATTGTTAAACTGGCACATATGGGAGTATGCATCAGAGTACAGAGCGAAAGCGGCCCTTATAAGTAAGGCCTTGTAGAAGTGACAATAAAAAATGATAAATTGAGGTTGAGCCTAGATTTGATTCTTAAGGGAGAATGCATTCACCAAGAAGTTATCTAAGAGACAAAATACCTTGAAGATGATAATTTATGGAATTTCGAGGACGAAATTCTTTTAAGGGGGTAATAATGTAATGCCCCGACCAATTTATGCTATTTAACAAAAATGAATTGGACATTCTATAGGAAATGAAAAGTTCACTTTTTGGAGATAAGGGTATTTTGGTCATTTCACTATTCACCCTAACTGGACCCAGAAATTTGGTCCTGAGAATGATACCATTAGGTGTGTCTTGGAAAAAGGAAATTAACAAGACCAAAATCACTTAAAACGGAGTTAAAATGAGCAAGTTATGGCCCTTTGAAGTTCAAGGGCAAAAGTATAATTTATATTAAAAACGGATTTAGCCTGAGAAACACAGGGGCCCGTTTTTGATATGGGCACCCCTCTTCTTCAACCTCCTGGAGGGTTCTAGAACGGCGGTGTTTAGGGGAGAAACCACCGCCATTTTGGAGGTTTCTCCACCTCCATTCAATGGCGGTAAGAACCCCCTCCAGAACCCTCTTCTAGCTCTATAAATAGAGCTCTTGGGCCCCTCTAATGGCAGCCCAAAAGCTTGGGAAAAACCCATCCTGGAGAAGCAAACAAGAGGAGAAACGTGGGGAAAACCAGGCCACGAACCAGGTATGCCCAAAACCCCTCCAAACCCGTCTCAACCTTAGTCCTAGGCTAAGTTTCCCCAAGTTTTTGCATGAAAAATCATGCAAAACGGGGCTCTAGAGAGCCATAAAGGACCCAGGGACGGTCCTTGGGGCACACTGGTTCGACAGGGTCGAACCAGGGCGTCTTAGGTCCCCGTTAAACCGAAACGCGTCCTGTGCGTTGAGAAAACCCGAGGGGCTCGTCCACGGACGGACGTGCCCGCAATTGAGAATGACGGGCGGAAGCCCGGTGCGTCTGCAGACGCTCCTGTTGGAGCGGACGCCGCTGACGAGGGACGCGTTAGCGTCCCTGGCTTCCACCTCATTTGACCCTCTATGTACATATGATATTAATTTTCCCATAACTTGAGTTCTAGGGCTCCGATTGAGGCGCTGCGAAAGGCGTTTAACTATAAAATACCTGATCAAAGCTCTATCTAAGATGGGCATGATCCTTAAACCATAATAGTGGCGCGGGGCCACTAAACCTTTGTAAATCTGACTATACCAAGGCCCAATTAGGGACCTTAGGAGACCCTTAGGCATGAGAATGAACCCTTAATGCCTAAGTAGTGTGGTAAACTATTCTAAAACTTATAGAAATAGGCCAAGCTAACCTTGTTCCCCTAAACTGTGTTCAGGAGCATACGAGGACAAGGGGATTATCGCGATCAAGCCAGGTAGGTGCTCTATTGCTACTAGACTTTTTTTAAAAGAACCCATGATGTTTTGAAGTAGGTGCTCTATCGCTACTAGACTTTTAAAAAAGAGCCCATGAATTTTTGAGAATGCATGTTTTAAGTATAAGTTATATGACTTGTTTAGCATGACTTAATTTTATAAATGAATTCATCATGCATATGACAAATACATTATGCATAGATATGTTTTGCAAACAATTGCATATATTGCTCAGACATGTGCTACATGCATAGATTGCATGATAAGTGTAGCCTTGGCCGATGAGGGCGGGCCGATGAGGGTGGGCCAGAGAGAGCTGACAGGCTTCTAGGCTAGCAGGCTTCTAGGATGACAGGCTTTTAGAATGACAGGCTTCTAGGCAGGGTTATGTCTTTGAATGCGATACTAGCATGAGCAGATTTTATGCATTGCATGCATGTTTTGCAACCGATTTCATAAATTGCATGATTTACGATGAATAAGTGTCATATGCCCTATGGAGGCTATGACCCTGTGTCCCTAGGTACCCGGGGACCACACGGCGGTGAGGTTGTGGGCATAGTGGGCCCTATGGTTTGAGGATTTACTTACATTGCGTATGGCATGACATGAGGTTGGTCGACCATACCATATATCCATGAGTTGGATTCAATTGAGCATCTTATGCATATCATTATGTTTATGATATATATATATGATACTTTCAACTTGGATTATGCGATTCTTTAAGTCATCAGTATTCCAATTCGACAATGATTTTTAATATCGATATTGAACATGATTGTTCGAACATGCACATGTTTTAAAGAGCATATGATTTTAAACATAGCATGCATTGTAAAACTAGTAGTGATAGACTCCTACTGAGTATAGTATATACTCACCCAATCCTTAACATTTTTCTGGATAGCTCCATTCACGAGTAGAAGATGCCTCAGGAAATGTTAGTGCTATGAGCAAGAAAAATCAAAAGGAGACAATTATACATGTAAGTAAACACTCTACCCTTTGGACATGTATTTGTATTTATTTACAGTTGGGCTGTGAGTTGTGACTGGATAGACCGGGGAAAAACATTTATGATTTCTGAAGTTTTTCAAAAACTACTTTGATTGTTGTGAAAGCAAATGACACTCAGGGTTTTCAAAATGAGTTTAAAACAAAAGATTTTCCACTGCATTGCATGGTTTTTATAAAATGGTTTTCAAATAGGGATGCATCCCACCTTAGGAATTAGATATTGCATCTAAAAATGCATAAGAAAACCCGGGTCATCACAGTATGCCATAAAACTTTTGATGATTATTGGAATAATTTTTACTTGATTATTGACCATGCTTCTTCTTAATTGTTTGCTTTATGTTGATGAGATATTAAGGAAATAAATGTTTACTTTTGGAATTTCCAGCAATCTAATTAAAAGACCTCTAAAACCATGCATCCAATCTAAGGATAGAACTCATGATTAAGAGGGGTTTTAGTGATGAAATTGGAAAACCTTGTTGAATTGCTTGTTTACTTATAAATCCATAGTTTAATATTCCATGTCTATTGATTTGAAATGCACTTATCAAAACATGTTGTAACTATGCCTGTAAGCCATGGCGGGAACGCATAGCCTTGATTGATTTGGTGAGTGAATATATTCCAAATTATAGAATTCATTCAAGTAGGAGAAAGTAATTAAGTTGATCTTGTTTAGTTTCTTGTTAGTTGTTAGAGTTCGTCCTCTTGATTCCCATTGAATTTCTTAGACAATTGCATGATTAAGAAAGTACATATTAAAGCATGTTTTCCATAAACTAGTTGATTAATTTCATGCTTAGGAAAGTTAGTTCAAGAAAGTTGTTAAATCTTCACTTATGAAAGGTTTTCACTTTAGGATAGTTTTTATTTTAGGAAAGTCATCAAATTAGAAAATCTTCAATTTAGGAAAGTTTAATTTTAGAAAGTGCATATTTTAGGAAAGTTTCAATTTAACACGTTTCTTGTTTTCACATAGTTTCCAATTTTTATGTTATAGTTACCATTCTTAGTTTAGGTTAAAAATCACTTGAATTTGGCTACGTTAGATAGTTTAAAGTAGGGACCACTAGTATCACATTAGTCCAACTCGTTGTGGGATTAACCTCACTAGGCGTGGTATATGGCAAATGATTTGTACACTTGCTAGTTTATCTAAAACAACAAGTTTTTGTTGTCATTGACGGGGAGTTGCAACATTTGTGTAGTGTTTCATACTTTAGATTATTTTACTCTAGTCTAGGTTTAGGGTGCATTAGATTAGGGTTTTTGCTTTATTTTTTGTTGTTTTTCTCATATTGACCAAATTTATTTTATTTCTCTGCAAGGGAAATTAGCTAAGGAGCGTTGGCATTCCTGTGGGCCACAACTTCATCATCTTAGATTAGGTTTTAATTGCTTTCCTACATTAGGATTTTTTACTGGAACTTGTAGTGAGGCCCATTGTAAATTTTAATTTCTTTATTATTCAATTTAAATTGGTTGTAATGATACAAGGCAAGTGTGGGGTATGTGGGCCCATGCTTGATTTGCATCGAAAATCCCATTGTAAGTATCCCTCACCTTCTTTTTATTTGTTAAGTTTAGTTGCATTTAGTATAATTTTGCATTTGGATGGTAGTGTAAATTATATAGATTAGGATCATTCATTGATAATTGTTGCATCTTTACCTAGGTTAACAACATTAGAGCCCCTATCTAACCTTGGTTGGATAGCATATAGGTTGCATTAGTTTGCTTTTGTATTGCATTGCATATTTATTTGTTTTATGGTGGAATGAAATTAATGATAGTAAGTGCCCCACAGGAACCCTTATAAGATAAGGACTGGATTTGATCACCAGTTCCTTGGCCCACCTAGCAATTAATCAATCTCCTTGCATGCCACAATCCCAACCCTTGAATATTAATTTAAAATCAAGTAGAAAGAGACTTAGGGTATCGAGCTCATAGGACCCTTTTTAGAAGGACATGATCTATTGTCACTCCAGTGGCTTCTAAGTACTGTGGTTATAGTGGATGTCTTAAAATCCAAATTATTTTTCCACGCCTTCCACTGACATTAGTTGATGTCTAAATGCCTCCTAACATGAGGATTGCATTAACTACTTTTTAGCAGAACCTAGTTAGTAAGTAGTTGTAATGACTCAAAAATTTCAATATTAGTATATCACTTTTATAATCACAATCAATCATGTTCGTCTCCATGTGCTAGTTAGTTATAGCTTGTTTATTTTGGACAATTTTGGAGATTAATAGAAATTTAATCATATTAATAGGTGGTTGGATTATTTATTTTGGCAATAATATATGGCTTTAACTATATTAAATGTTTTAATTTAATTAAAATATGAAACAATAGAATCTATGGGGAAAACCTACATAATTAGATTCTACGCTCAAAATGGAATCCAACGCCTCAAAGAACTCCAAGAACATCGAAAATGGAGTTCGTATGACCAAGTTAGGGGCATTTGAAGATGAGGGGCATTTGTGTAATTTGAACTTAAAAACGAAAAAGGGCTGAAAACACAGGGGGTCATTTTGATAACGACACCCCCACATGCGTCGTCTTCTTCCTTAGGCCAGGCAGTGTACAACATCGCCATACCTGTACGGAGCTGCAAAAAAATGGTGGCACTGTCATGGGGCGGCTCCGCCTTCACCCTCTATAAAAAGCCCTTCTTCCTCTTCCCCCAATCATCCATCTTCTTCTTCTCTAGCTGCCCTCACCCAAAAACCTAACAGGCTAGGGTTTCAACATGGAATAGGCCGCACCCACTGCCAATGGCTCCATTTCAGGCTGCCCAGGTAAGTCCTCACCCATCCCCCTTAGTTTTTCTCCTTCCTAGCCCAAATCCCCGTCGGATCTGTGTTTCCTTGTTGGAGAATGCCGGAAGAAACCCAAACTCAATGGGTCTGCCGACCCATCAAACTAGACGCGTCCTAGGGACGTCGCGCATAATGTACGCCTGGAATGTGGTCCCTGGGACAGATTGCGGGCGCGATTCCAGTTCAGTGCCTTCTAGGACCCACGCCTTGGCACATTGTTTAGGCATGCGCAAGTGTGCAAACAGGATTTTGGATCCATTGGGATGTGCATGTGTCCTGAGCACCATGACGCGCAGGCCCGATATGGATGAAACTAGTTCGTGCATAGATTCACGAGGTAAAAAAAACAATTAAGGAGACTATATAACTCTGATTGCCAATTTGAAAGAACCATTGCATTCGTAATGATGACGCAGACCTAATGGGATTATAAAAGTTAGGATCAGAGGACTATTTTACATGACTATAGCCCAAAAACCATAGAAATCTCGTAGATTGGCAAGATCAAAGATGATCAAAACTCATAGATTGATCCATTTGATATATTAGGAGATCGATATACCTAGATCAACCCTAAATTACATAAATTAACCATTAGAAACCTACAAATCAGAGATCTATAACCTATAGTATAGATTTAGCCGTTGATCTGTAAAATAGGAAATAATATTTGGATTCTTATTTTCAAATAATATCCAGGACTTCACCAAGGTACGCTAGGACTCTCATTGAAGAGGGACAGGAGTTAAGTGAAAGCTAAGTGATAACGGTTGAGGTAGGTCGTCTGATACTACTAAGTTTTCAAATGCATTCCAAACCCTAAATGATTTACTTGACTTTATTACCGTATTTAGTATGCTTTTTGAGATATGATGTTCTTATACGAGCATGCGTAATTGTCTTCATAAATTATGGACTTGAATGGGACTACTAGCATGAACATATTTTGTGCATTGTTTGCATGTTCTGAAAATCCTTGCATAAATTACATGATTTACGATGACCAAGATTTGTATTCTTATATATATATATATATATATATATGCTTTTTGGGCTATTGAGCTTGGTGGGCACTATGCTAAGAGGTTGTTATGTATGAGGTTGGCCTCCCAGCCGCTACCATTAAAGGGTGGATGGAACCGCTGCCAAAAATGGCATTGTCCCTTCCTCGATTGCTGTGGTAAAGAGGGACGACCACTGGAGGTGTTCATGGCACCCTTTTCGAGGACATCCATAATCGCCGTGGAGGTTATGGTGCGTAGGTCTCCAGATACTGGAGCCACACGATTCCAGCTGTGGGCAGATCGTAAGCATAGTGACCCTATGATTTCAGTGTTATCGATGTGCATATAACATTGAGATGATCGTATACGAGTACTCGTGACCAGTTGGCTTGGTGTGTTCACCGAAAGACCATGTGCATGATACTTATAGTGATGCTAGCATCTGCTTTGAATGATGACTATTTTAAGAGTTTCATGATTATTATATTTGACTCATTGGTCTGATATATTTGCCGAGATCTTCTTACATGAATCTATTGATTTCTACTTTATGATTTTAATCAAATTTATATTGTTGAATACTAGATTTCAGTAAAAGATTCCAAGGTTGAATTTGCATCAATGAGCTTACGTTTTATGCATAAACATGCATGTTTACACAAAAAGGAATCACTGATATTTTACCTAAAAAGCTCCTTGAATCATGCATGTTGCTTGCTGTAGTTTTCAAAATAGTAGTATTAGATCACCTACTCGGTATGAGGAATACTCACCCAAATATATTAATTTTCTAGATTAGCTCCACACAAGAGTCGAAGAAGCATAAGAAAATGTTAGTACTACGATCAAGTAAATGAAGAAGGTACAAGTATGAATGGAAGTAAACTCTCTACCTTTTGGACATCTATCTGTACTTATTACAGTTGGGTTGTGAGCTGTGAATGGATAGACCTGGGAAGACACTTATGACTATCGTAATTTTCAAAACTACTTTGTACATCTTGAAAGCAAATGACAATCGGGGTTTTCAAAATGAACTTAAAATAAAAGATTTTCCCACTGCATTGCATTATTTTCTAAAAGTGTTTTAAAATAGGGATCAATCCCGCCTTAGGAATTAGTTTTGCATTTAAAAAAGCATGCAAAAACTCGAGTTGTCACAGCAGTAGTCAAATCTGGATAGTAGGAGGAGCTATCTAGGTCTAGATCTAAGAAGCTACCACCTATGCACTAAACAAATATAATCAAAGCACTACTTGATTAGTGTTTACTAGGGTTTGATTGCATATGACATAGAGTTAGAGTTAGCATATAGATTAGTGTAGTTTATGCAAGGGCATTGATCTTAAAACTTAGAGCTAATACGTTTCAATCTAGAGATTCAACACAACTAAAGACGAGGGAAAAGAAACCAAGTTCCTATATCCATGGCTGAACCACCAGCAGAGGTCGAGCGCATAACAATTAGAGATTTCTATGCACCTCTACAACTTAATACCCCATCCTGCATAGCTTTACCTCTTACAAACACTGACCACTTCAAGTTAAAGCTGGGAGTCATTCAATTACTCCCTAACTTTTATGGTTGAGACTGAGAAGTCCCTTACCTACATATCAAGGTGTTTCTTGATATTTGTACCACATTTAGGTTTTGAATTTTTTTGAATGATTCTATTAGGCTTAGGTTATTCCTGTTCTAAGTTAAGGACAAAGCCAAGTCATGGCTTAATTTTTTGGAGGTAGGTTTCATAAATACATGAGACCAATTGTCTAAGAAGTTTTTAAAAAAGTTCTTCCCTGCTCACAAAACAAATGCTCTTCGTCATGAAATTATCAATTTCCAACAAAGGGACGATGAACAATATTACGAATGTTGGGAATAGTGGAATGAACTGTTGCAGAAATTTCCTCATCATGGATTTGAGAAATGGCAGTAGGTTCAATACTTCTGTGAGGCATTGATGCCTCAAAATAGACAAATGATAGATGCAGCGAGTGGAGGGACCCTCATGCTAAAGGATGAAAGTGAGGCATGGGGGTTCTTTCAGACATTGGCCCATAATTCTTAGCAATGGGATTACTCAAATAGGAGAGAGAGAACTAACCACCCTCTAAAGAAAGGGAGGTCTCTATGAGATATGAGTGCATATTGATCTATCTCATAAACTCGATTCCATAACAGTAAGATTGGACAAGTCCGATAGTGGAGCAGACAAACTTGAAACTATGTTTCAAACTTTCAGGCTACTACTTTATCCTATAAACCTCCACAAGAGGTATGCACAACTTGTTTTGGTCCATCTCATCTAACTTCAGCCTGTCTGTCCAATAAAGTATCCTAAATATCTTGTAGACCAATTGAATGCATTCAATTCATATCGCCAACCTAGCAACAACCCATATTCTAAGATGTACAACCTTGAATGGGCTAGGAATCCCAAATTTTCTTGGTCAAAGAATAATCACCAATGGGGACCACGAGTGAACCCCCTGCCAAAATTTTCCTCATAGGCCTATAGTTCCTCAAGATCCAACTGGCTTTCAACAACCTCACCAACTAAAGAAACCATCTTTAGAGAATAGAATTGAGAGCATGTTGGAAAAACAAAATTAAGAAACAAAAAGGGCTCTAAACCAATTTCAGAATATCAATTCTCAAGCCCTAACCAAATTAGATATGTAGGTGAGCCAATTGTCAGCTAAACTACATAATAGAGGAAAGGGTCAGTTCCCTAGTCAACCCATCCCTAACCCTCAGGGTCAATTTGAGATAGGGTCAAGTTCTCAATACCTTAACCCTCATGAGCATGATAAGTCTATAACTAGCCTTAGGAGAAATTGTTAGATCGATAACAAAGTATGACAGGCTAAGAAAATTGCAGAGGAGAAAGAGGCAGTTAAAACATTGGAGAAAGGGAAGAGACAGAAAAACCCTACAGAACATACAGTGGAGGCACCCTATGTGCCTAAGACCCCTTTTCCTCAGTTATTGAATAAAGCTAGGAAGGGAACAAACTTCAATGAGTTAATAGAGGTATTCAAATATGTACAAATCAACATACCATTACTTAATGCAATTAAAGACATCCTTGCCTATGCCAAATTCTTAAAAGAGCTCTACACAAGAAAAAGAAAGTTGAATGTACAAAAGAAAGCTTTCCTCATTAAGCAAGTAAGCTCTTTGATTCAACACAAGACCCCACTGAAGTTTAGAGACCTAAGATGTCCTACAATTACTTGTATAATTGGAGATCATGTCATAGATATGACACTTCTTAACTAAGGGGCTAGTGGTAACTTGTTGCCATACTCTGTGTATGGGAAATTTAGACTTGGTGAGTTAAAACCAACCACTACCATGCTACAATTAGCTGATAGATTAGTCTAAATACCTAATGGTTTGGTTGAAGATGTGCTAATACAGGTAGACAAGTTTTATTATCCTATTGATTTCATTGTACTAGACACTTATCATGTATCTAATCTCGATAGTAAGATTCTAGTCATCCTTGGATGTCCATTCTTGGCGACGTCCAATGCCATTATTAACTGTAGGAAAAGGTGTAATAAAACTATCATTTGGTAACATGAAGGTTAAGCTTAATGTCTTTAATGCTGATCAACAACATTTAGACCTTGATTGTTCATGTGACGTCAATTTGATTGAGAGTCTAATTAATGAGATTCATCCACCTTTGTCCATCTCTGACCCACTAAAGGCTTATCTCATGCACTTTACTGGAGAATTTGAATAGACAAGTCAATTGAGGAGGTAAAGAATCCTTTAGATGTTGCACCAATCATGGATACCTCTATGGGGTCCTTATGTGGAACCACTCCCACCTTCTAAATCTATCCCCATACCCTCAATAGAGCAACCATCATCTTTGGACCTAAAACCCTTGCTTGATAACTTGAAATATTCATACCTAGGCTTAAATGAAACCTTACCTGTAATAATAACATCTGATTTAGATAATGAACAAGAGGGTAAGCTTTTAGATGTTCTTAAAGAACATAAAACATAGGTTGGATGATAGCAAACATAAAAGGGATTAGTCCAATTGTATGCATGCATAGGATATGTCTAAAAGAAAATATAAAATATTCTAGGGAAACCCAAAGATGACTGAGGCCCCACATGAAGGATGTGGTCAGAGATGAAGTCCTAAAGCTTTTAGATGTTGCCTCATATACCCTATCTCTAATAATACTTGGGTCAGCCTCGTTTAGGTTGTAATTAAGAAACCCATGGTCACAATAGTAAAAAATGAGGATAATGAGTTAGTACCCACCGGCATGACCACAGCTAGAGAGTTTGTATTGAATATCAAAAGTTGAATGCGGTCATGAGAAAAGATCATTTTTCTCTACCCTTCATTGACCAAATGCTAGAGAGGTTGGCCGGACACAGTTATTACTATTTTCCAGATGGATATTCCAATTACAACTAGATTCATAGCACCAGAGGATCAAGAGAAGACCGCCTTCATCTACCCTTTTGGGACCTTCGCCTACCAACGTATGCCTTTTGGGCTTTGTAATGCTTTAGCTACATTTCAAAGTTGTATGTTCATCATTTTCTCCAACATGGTATAAAGGTTTCTTGAGGTGTTTTTGGATGACTTCTTAGTATTTGGGTCATCATTTGATTACTGCCTACACCACTTAAAGTTAGTTCTTGCAAGGTGTCAAGAGAAAAGTCTTGTTTTAAACTGGGAAGAGTGCCATTTTATGGTACAAAGTGGAATAGTTTTAGGCCACATAATATCACCCAACGGGATAGAAGTCGATAAGGAAAAAGTAGATTTAATAGCCAACCTTCCTCCACCAAGGATGGTGAAAGAAATCTGCTCCTTTTTAGGACATGCTGGCTTTTACAGATGATTCATCAAGGATTTTAGCAAAATTTCCAAGCCCCTATGTAATTTACTTACAAAGGAGGACAATTTTGACTTTGATGAAGACTGTAAGAAAGCATTTGAGAGACTTAAGGTTGAGTTGACTTCTGCACCTATTATCCAAACACCAGATTAGAATGCACCATTCAAGCTTGTGCGTGATACGTTGAATTATGTCATTGGAGCTGTTTTGGGGCAGCACATTGATAAACTTCCTCATGTAATATATTATGTTAGTAAAATACTAAATGATGCACAACTCAATTACTCAACCAATGAAAAATAGTTGTTAACTGTAGTGTTTGCTTTGGATCAATTTAGATCTTAATTGTCAGGGTCTACAATTATAGTATACTTGGATAACGTGGCCTTAAAGTACCTCCTTTCTAAAAAGGATGCAAAACCTAAGTTGATCCATTGGATACTACCGCTACAAGAGTTTGACTTAAAAATTCAGGATAAGAAAGGTATTGAAAATGTATTAGCAGATCACTTATCCAGATTAGCGGTGGAGCACACTAACAATCATGTGCCTATAACTAAATTATTCTCAAATGAATAGTTATTGCATATTTCCCAGTTACCTTAGCATGGTGATATTATTAATTATCTTGTTATAGGGCAAATTCCCAATCATTGGACCAAACAAGACAAAAAGATATTTTTAATTGAGGTTCGATATTTTACTTAGGACAGTCTATATTTATTTAAGTACTGTCCTAACTAGGTAATGACGAGATGCATCCCATATAGTGAATGAAATTGAATCATCTCCTTTTGTCATGATCATGGACGTGGAGGCTATTTTAGCTTTAGAAAGACTGCTGTAAAAATTTTGTAGTGTGGATTTTATTGGCCTCCCATATTTAAGGATGCACATACTTACTACAAAGCATGTGTAAGGTGTCAAACGTTAGGAATTTTAGGAAGGAGACATATGATGCCCTTAAACCCAATCCTTGTCATAGAACCTTTTGATGTTCGGGGCATAGATTTTATGAGACCCTTTCGTAATTCTTTTGAAAATCTATGCATCTTAGTGGGAGTGGACTACTGCCAAGTGGGTGGAGGCTATACCCTACAAGGCCAATGATCACAAGGTCATGATACAATTTTTAAAAGAAAATATTTTTGCATAGTTTGGTACTCCAAGAGCCATAATAAGTGATAGTGGAAAACACTTTTGTAATAAAGTGTTTGGAAATATAATGAAAAAGTATGGTGTCAACCATAAGATAGCTACCCCTTACCACTTCAAACTAGTGGTCAAGTAGAGGTATTCAATAGGAAGATAAAGTAGATTCTAGAAAAGACAGTCAATCCAAGTAGGAAAGATTGGTCTATGAGACTTAATGACGCTTTGTGGGCTTATTGTATAGCATATAAAACCCTTATAGGAATGTCACCCTACGGCTTGGTCTATGGAAAGATCTGCCACTTACCAGTAGAGTTAAAACACAAAGCATATTGGGCTTTCAAAAAGCTTAATTTTGACTTAGATTCTACTTGGGCCCATAAAAAGCTCCAACTCAATGAGTTGGAAGAATTGATGAAAGATGCATATGATTCTGCACAATTATACAAAGACCAGATGAAGGTTGCACATGATTGCCAAGTCTTAAGGAAATCCTTTACACGTGGTCAAAAGGTCTTATTATATAACTCTAGATTGCATCTATTCCTAGGAAGACTTAGATTTATATGGATTGGACCTTATATAGTATGCATAGTCTATTCTCATGGGGCCATCGAGATTGAAAAGGATAGAGAAATTTAAAAAGTCAATGGTCGAATGTTAAAACCTTTCCTAGAAATGCTTGACCCTGAAATTGAAGAGACCCTTTTAGAGGCACCTCATTATCATGACCCACCATAGACATTTTCAAGAACACGTGCAACATACCATCATTACGCTCATCATTATGTCTGGCTAAAGACATAAAACTTAGCGCTTCTTGGGAGGCAACCCAGATGTTTTTCTTGAAATTTCCATCTTCTACATCCTTCCATTATCATATAGATCCTATTTTTTCCATCATTAGGGACAATGTTTCATTCAAGTTGGGTGGTGTAGATGCATAAGGATTTTAATTTTGCTTGAGTTTTTCTAAGAAAAAGGAAAAAAAAAAGAAAAAGTTTTTAAGGAAGAGTTCCCTTATTGTGATGAGAACTGGATGTTCAAAATTTAGTAATTCCACTGTTTTGACCTCTTAATGGAAGTGTATATGATTAGTTTTGCATATTATCCATATATTGAAATATTTTATGAAAGTTAATTTTCGAGAACCATTTACGCATAGAACATAGTTAAGACTAATAGAGAGGTATGACTTAGAGACCTTGAGGAAAATTAGTGGAGACATATAACCAAGTAAGATTTTGAGACTATCTTCTTTCAAGAGAGTGACAAGTAATTCCACAATTTCTTTAGCTTATATAAATTAGTGTGATCCTATTATCCTTGTTTTGGTCAAACATCAAGAATAAATAGGGTTAATAGCTTTATTTGCAAAAAAATTATTAAATCTGATGGGCTTCAGGAGACCTAGAAAATGATATAGGCCATCCTTGCGCAACCTAGAGATATAAAGCCTACCAAGTATATCATACCACTAGTTAGCCCCTTTGAACCTATTATTAAGACTTTCCTTTCTTACCCCCATTTACCTTAACCTAGAACAGGCCAGTACAATAAATATCCATTACCCATTTTCAAAATGAGTAGAGTTAGTAGAAAAGTTTCAAAAAGAGGATAAAAAGTCAAAGAAGTGTGAAATTTAGTTGTCTTTCTTCTAAAGAAGCATAAAAAAAAAAAGAAAGAGAAAGAAAAAAATATGAAAGAGATATTCACTTCAAGTACAACTCAAAAGAAAAGTTATCCTAATAGATATTCATTGAAGACTTCTACTCAATTTTGAACCTTTGAAATCCTTATACCCTTCTTTTCTTAACCTATCCTAAGCCTACATTTAGTCTTATCCAAAAGACCTATGGATCTTAGGTGGAACGTAGCCTTAAAGAGGAGGAAAAAAGTAGGAATTAAGATAAACTACCCCTAATATTCTTGGCAATAACATCTACTCTTATGGATCACTTTTCTGTCTCATGAGCATTAAAAAAATTATGTGAACCATTAGCTTGTTGGATTTGGTCACATAATGAGAGAAATATGCTAAACCCTTATATGGGAGCTTCATTTTTGAGAGTATAGCTATGAGAATTTAAGGTCAAGACATATTTTCAATGGAATTTAAGCATATCTAGTTAGAGGTCAAGACTTATGTGGTTATACACACACATACATTGCAAGAAATAACTGGAATACAATGTATTTAATATGTGTATGATTTGTAAAATTGTCAATTCTTTCTATTAGGTTGTGAAAAACCAGTAGAGTGCTAATGAATGAAGATTCTCTATGGTAAAATAAGGAACTTAACCTTACTGAATTTTGTGAGTATATTAACAGAAAACCCTCACGAGGCATAACTCGTCCACTAGGGATAACCTAAGGGTTCAAGAGCTTGTTGCATATGCTAAGAAAGTGGTACATTGTATCAGTTTCTGAAAAATGATTTTTCACATGTTTTGCTTGGGACTAGCAAAATATTGGTTGGTGTGTGTGATAATTGTTTAATTTTGCATAAAAACCACCCAATTAGTATCCATGCGTTACAACTTATGGTGTTAAAATAGGACTTTTAGACCAAAATTTATAACACATGCATTTTTTACCAAATGAAGTAAAATTTTGTTATTTTGTAGGTCCAAAAGCTAATCCAAGGTAAGTATGTGATTAGTCAAGTTTTTATAGGATTTAATTAGGAATTTTCACTTTTTGTAGGAAGTAAGATGTTGATCCAACGGTCGAGATCGATTGGGATGAAATTGAAGATTAAGATCAAAAGATCAAGTTAAGGCCTCCAATTTATCACTTCAATGTAAACCAAAGGCCTAGATCATCTTGTGGACCAGCAAGGGATGAGATTAAAGTAACTAAAGATGGCCAAGGCGGGCCCATGAAGTAAGCCATACATTTCCACCACCTTTGCATGGAAGCCACTTAAGCCACCTTAGCCATATAAGCCATGACAGAAGGTGGCAAGCTAAGGAATTCAAGCCAAATCATACAAGCCATTCAAGCCAAGGTTGAAGCTAAGAAAACAAGATAAGGAAGCCTCCAACCGTGAAGCTTAGCCAATGAAGCTTTCAAAGTTAGCCATCTAAGCCATCAAGCTAAGCTAAATGGAAGGCCTGGATGGGAGGAGATTCAAGAGAGGTATCCATGAGATAATTAAAGGAAAATCTATTAAAATAAGAGGGCATGTGGAGCAATGGGATAAGAGCAACCCATTTTTGGTGTTTTTCTCACTTTTTCTTTAATTTTCGCCTCACCACCAAAGAACACCACAAGGTTAACTTTTCATCTAAGATTCCAACCATTTCATAACTCCTCCACCTTCCTAAACTCCTATCCAAACCACCCAACCAATCACAAGTATTTAGGAAACCATTAAACTAAAAAAAAATTTCCCAATCACTTCACTTTCCTAAGTTTTGCTACGCTCCTCTTTCCTTTCTTCTTCCCATCTCCTCTCCACCTTATCACTCCACCCCACTTTCCTAACTTTTAGGCCCTTCAACAATTTTTGAAGGAGAGACATCCCTTTCCTCAAAAGTAGGCGTCTCCCACCTACTTCCCTTCCTTAATCCCACCCACCTTCCACCCACTTTCCTAATTGGATACACTAGCCTTTTCCTTTTCCCAACCATCCAAAATAGCTTGATTTAATCTCCAATATATCTTATTATTAGTATACCCTAGAGAAAATAGGAGAAAATATATAAAACTCCAAAAAAAAAAAAAAAAAAAATAGAAGAGAAGGGACAACTTTCATAAAAGGAAAAAGATGCCTCCTCCCTTAGAAGGAGACATCCTTTTCCTTCTTCTCCATTCTCCTCTCTTTTGCTTTGTGTTGTGGATCTTCTTTGGGTGCTACTTCTTTTCCTAGGGTGAGAGGGATCTCTCCAAGCCATTCCACATATGGTTTTAGGGTGTTTGATATTCTTTGAAGGTTGGTTCTCTTCCCTTGTTCTCTCTTGTGTGATCTTGAACTTTCATGCTAGCTTTTACTTGTTTTCCTTTGATCTTTTGCTACTATAAAAACAAGATTCAAGGCTGGTTTTTTCTTGGAATGAAAGCTAAGGAAAATCATCTTGAATCTAGTTTTTCCTTTTCTTTTCATAGCTTTTGGGTTCTCTTTTAGATTCATTTAGCTTCTAGCATTAATTTTCATTAGTCTTCATTGATCTTTGCTTATATGCCATAAGATTTCCTTTGAATATCAAGCTTTGTTGGAGGAGGAATCTTTGTTAGTATTTGTTTTTGGATTCAAGCTAGAAGGAATAGTGGTGTGTTTCATTCAAAGTGGATAGCAATCTTCCATGTAATCCATTGTATACCATAAAATTTTTGATGATTAATGGGATGCTTTTTACTTGATTATTGACCACGCTTCTTCTTAATTGTTTGCTTTATGTTGATGGGATATTAAGGACATAAATGTTTACTTCTGGAATTTTCAGCAATCTAATTAAAAGACCTCTAAAACCATGCATACAATCTATAGATGGAACACATGATTAAGAGGGGCTTTAGTGCTATAGTTCAAAAAACTTATTGAATTGCTTGTTTACTTGTAGGTCCATAGTTTAATATTCCATGTCTATTTATTTGAAATGCACTTATCAAAACATGTTGAAACTATGCATGTAAACCAAGGTTGGAACACACAGCTTTGATTGATTTGGCGAGTGAATATATTCTAAGTTATGTCATTCATTCAAGTAGGAGAAAGTAATTAAGTTGATCTTGTTCAGTACGTTGTTAGTTGTTAAAGTTCATCCTCTTGATTCCCATTGCATTCCTTAGACAATTGCATGATTAAGAAAGTATATGTTAAAGCATGTTTTCCATAGACTAGTAGATTAATTTCACGCTTAGGAAAGTTAGTTCAAGAAAGTTGTTAAATCTTCACTTAAGGAAAGTTTTCACTTTAGCATAGTTTTTATTTTAGGAAAGTCATCAATTTAGAAAATCTTCAATTTAGGAAAGTTTAATTTTAGAAAGTGCATATTTTAGGAAAGTTTCAATCTAACATGTTTCTTGTTTTTGCATAGTTTCTAATTTTTATGTTATAGTTTTCATTCCTAGTTTAGGTTAAAAATCACTTGAATTTGGCTGGGTTAGATAGTTTAAAGTAGGGACCACTAGTATCACATTAGTCCAACTCCTCACGGGATTGACCTCACTAAGCGTGCTATATGTAAAATGATTCATGCGCTTGCAAGTTTATTTAAAACAACAGCAATTATCTACAAGGAGGTGTAATCTATGATGGATTTGGGTTCTGTTGGACCTAGTAGAACATTGATCATTGATCGGTGAGCTAATAAGATAGATTCAACCATACATTGTTTAGGTTCGTCAAATTATAAGTTCTAAATGTCAATCCAAGGGTGAAGACCTATTGATATGAACTCTAATTGTTTTTCTATGGTATGAGATTGTAATAACCCCAATTTTTGTATTGATTGAGAATATCAATAAAGTTTGAGTTTCAGAAATTTCGGGCTGAAATATTAGGGTTATTTAAAATATACTTCTTATAAAAGTATAATCAAAGAATAAGACATGTACAATTGAAATTAAACTTAGCAAATCCTTCAGAATGACTGTAAGCACAACAAATTCTGCATTCGGATGAAAGGTCATTAATTTTCTTCATTTCTTGGACAAAAGGGTAAAATAGTAATTTTACCCAAAAATCAAAATCTGAGACATCAAAATTTAGAATGTACTAAGAAATATGAATCCAGTGCCACTAAGTATGCTCAATTCCGAGATCATGGGAATAAATCCTAATTTTTTTTATATATAAAGGGCAAAATGGTCTTTTTACACCATGTGGGTCCCACATGGGGCTTGCAAGGGACCCAAAAATGGATCCTATGGCCAGTCCATGTGAAATCATGGGTCAAACCATACCAGCTGGTCTTGGGGAAGTAGGTGGAGAATGGGAGAATCCAATGCTTATTTAATAATAAAAAATTAACCATCATTAATGCATATCATCATGAAAGAAGACCAAAATGCTTATAAATACAACCCCAAAAATCCTCCAAAAATACTCATAAAATTTTCAAATTTTGTTTTTTTCACTCTCCCTAAAAAATTGGACCTAGATCCCTCCCCAAAAACCCAAAAGAAAATTCCAAGAGATCTCTCTCTCTATTCAATATCTTTTTCTTTTTAGATTGGAACAAGAGACCTAAAATCAATTAGGCACTCTATTCTAGATCTAATATCATCAATTCCACT
Organism: Warburgia ugandensis; assembly: GCA_035236585.1. NCBI lineage: Eukaryota > Viridiplantae > Streptophyta > Magnoliopsida > Canellales > Canellaceae > Warburgia > Warburgia ugandensis. Next base: position 58,097,594 of record CP141133.1, read on the forward strand.
GTCCAAAACTTCCCACCATACCTTAGCTACAAAACCCCCAAAGCAATTTTAAGATCCAACGGTTCAAACAACGAGAATGTGTAAGAAAGTGAATCTTGGGCCATATCTTCATCAAAAGGGTATTTCTTTTAAATTGGACACATAAACAATATTTTTTCCCCAATCAGGTAGGTGGGAATACTTTCTATACATGTTTACTAATGTTTAATGAAAATTTTATTTTACTGTAATTTATTTTGGTGATAAAAAAGGTAAAAATAAAGTAACAATAGCACATTCAATTTAGGACTATAGAGGGCTCAGATGGAAAATCAGACCCTACCAATCGATCTAGAAGGGTCCAAAACCCCTAGGGTACAATTTTCACTAAATTTCATGAAGGTTTGGTCTCTCAATTGAGAAGGGATTGATTGGACAGTCCAAAAGGACTGTCTAATCTCTTGATTGGACGGATGACGCGTGAGACGCAGCACGAGCGCTCGCGCAAGTGCGTGGGACATCATCTCGTGAGCGCGGAGCGCATGCGAAGTCATCCCGTGTGTGTCGATGGACGTCCCATGCGGGCGCTTCCACATCTCGTCGCGACGGACGCGCTCGACGAGTGGGAGCGTTCCTCCCAGCTCGATTCCGCCCAAAAGATTTGGGCCGTCCATTCCTTTGGGCCCAGATCAAATCTAGGCCCTAGGAAGGACTATGAACTTCGAGATCTAATTCCGGAGCCATTTGAACTCCAAATTGAGATCGGAAAGAAGTTATGGAAAGCTTGAAACCTCTATTTTTTGATGAAATGATGAAATCTAGAAATTATATAATAAAACTTTCTGTATTAAAGAAACAAGTTTCCAATTACCTAGATCTTTAAGATTTGAGATGATCAGATCTTAGAAATATGTTTTAATAATGATATAAAATTGAGATGAAGTTATTTAAATGATTTATTTGGACAGATCTAAGAGATATTAAGGGATCTACCCACTATGGTAGAAAAATCCTGAAAATTTCAAAGGGACCCACTTGATTAATAAGATCAAGTGTGATCAGATCCTTGAAATGGATGGGATGGATGTTGATATGATGAAATCCAAGGAGATCATGGATGGATTATGACAAAAACAAAACAAGATGACCTTTGGACCTTAATAAAGGAAACCCCCTAAATATAATTAAAACCCTTAATAAAAAGGAAAAGATATAAGACCTAATGGTTGGATCATAAGTGAAGGTTGCTAAAAATGTTAATATAACTAGTTTCATTTTTAATTAATTGAAAATAGCATTTTAAATATGATTTATGTTATAAAGCATGCTAGTGTAACTTTTAGACTTTAGCATGATATGTGATTATATTGTTATCATAGGGTGCTAGATTTAATTATCTTAGGGGCACTTTAGTATGATTTCATGCCATTGTAACTTAGGGCCATGCTAGAATTTCATATAAGATTATACTATAGTATGAGATTATACCTTAGGTCCATGTTAATTTAAATTGAGTTATTAAGGTATATTAGTTAGAAATCATGCTAGTGTAATTTTAAGTACCTTGCCTCATTATCATTAAATATTCAATTATGTAGTTTTATGCTTTAAATTTATAATTCATTTATGGTTAAATATTAGTAGTAGATCTACTTTTTATGAGATAAAGAGTATAAAACACCAAAATATACTCTAATGAGAAAGTAGAGTTTCATGACACAAATAAAAATGGAGTACTTTGGATTTAATTAGTAAGGGCTATTGTTAGTAGGACAATATAAGGATTATCAAATACTTGGCCCAAACTTGGAGAATAATAAACCCCATGAATGACATTGTAAATATTCATGGACTTAATTAAAATCAATTACAAAGAGTACTTAGGGTCAACATGCTTATACGAACCTTATGAAAGGTTGAGCTATAGTCACTCTAGTGAATGTGGAACATAGTGGTTAAGGGGGTTATCTAATAGAGCCTCGCTCTTCCCCTACCTTCCATTGACATTTGTGAGGTCTAAACGCCTCCTTACATGAGGATTGAAGTAACCACTTTGTGTTCGCCCATTCAGCGAGTAAGCCTTAGCCAATTGGAAATAAGAGAAGCAGTCTAGACTTAGGCTTAAATAAGTTACCTTCAACCAGCAAAACATTAATTGGTTGAATAATAATAGTAAGAGGATAAAAGGTTAGTAAATTACCTAACCCTAATAAAAACTGTAAGTAAGATAAGGATGATCAAACAAGATCCATTAGATATTGGATGATCAAGAAGAATAAGAATAAGAATATTATATCGTACTTAGTATGCACGTTTATTAGTATGTTTTTTCTAGTTCATTAGATTAGATAATCCAAACCCTTGATCAAAGATGATTCAAGGAAGAAAACCAAGATCATCCTCCTTAGGGATGATCCAATAACTGAACTTAGATCAAAGAAGAACTAGATGATAAAAGATCTAGGACCTTGATCTTTATCAATATGTGTAGATTGTCAATCAATGGATCTATGAAAGATCAAGATCAAGGAGATGGACACACTAAGACTTAGAGATAGAAAAATACTTAGATATGAATGATTTAAAGATCATTCTAAACATTAGATCTAGTGATCAATAGGATTGTTCAAAATTTATATATTGACAATATGTATGGATGTACAGATTACGTACATTAGTCAGGATCATGGAAGATTTGGAAAAAGAGATCACTCCTTAAAGGTAGGAGGATTTGATGAATGCATTTACATTGGATAGAAAAATACTTACATGTTAATACTTGTATTAAATTCCTTGAAAACCTTATGATCCAACCAAACACATATAAGATGGTTAAGGACTAGACTATAAGTGAATAGGGAACTAGAAAATATTTTAGCCCTAAGTAAACAAACAGATGGTCTGATATATATATATATATATATGAAATCTATTTTACATACAAGCTTGGAGGCTTGTGAGTTTGTTTTAATAGGCATAAGCCTAGGGGGATGCTATTGCTAGAGGAGTTATAAGGGTTTGGCCACCTGCTCCTTAAAATTTGATGATTTGATGATACCTTGCCCTATGAGAGGCTAAAAGTCGGGTGGGGCAATTATGGGAAGGCCTCCACTGTGAAAGTCCTGTCTCCCCATACGAGCAGTGACATAATATTTTCCACCATGGTATCAGTGGTGAATAGGGCAGTTATTTGAGTGCACTAGTACGGATCAGACTGCAGCATGCCAACCTTTTTTATTATTTTGCACTATGATGCATATGAGAATAGACATAGTGAAATGCCTTATGGATTAGCATAATGAAATGCTAGGTAATTGTATATTACCAATATTTTCCAAGAAGGGAAATTCCCAGTGTAAGATTAGCTGAAATAGTAAATTCTCATAATGGAGAGAATTGATCAGCTTAGTTGGGAATGATATTTGACTACGTTCATAAATTTAACTAGTTTACTCATGAAGAGTATGTATGTATATAGATATACATAAATTACAAAGTAAAGAGTAGAGACATGAATATGTTGAGGGATAATGGGATTATGAAGTATTGGAATTACATTGTCAATTATTATGCTTCTTAAATCCCCTACCAAGTATTGCTTGCTGAGATATTGTACTTGTTGCAATATCTCAGATACAGGGAAGGAGAGTTAGAAGCTGAAGATGATAGAAGACTTGAAGAATAATCTTCAAGGTATACCCTTGAAGACATGTATTTTTCTTTATTGAGAGTTTTATTATATAGTGAGCTTGAGTTTTGGATTATATAATTTGGACAAGTATTGTAATAGATTTGGCTATACTGTGAACCACTAGATGGATCCTGAAATTTAATAAAAGTATATTCCTTCAATGTAAATTTATTTTGTACACAAATTGTACTTATGTTATGTATGAAGTGGTGACTTGGGTTTTCAAAACACGTTCTAAAGAAAAGAATTTCTGCTGCTTTGTTTTGCGAAATTTTTTTTACACTCTTAAGGGCCCTGCCTTTCAAAATACATTACAAAATGTGTTACAAAAACTTGGGTCATCACAGAGATGGTATATCTATGCATAGATATACCCTGATCTAAGAGGAGTGACCCATAGGTCACGAATTTGACCATTGATAGATAAGATTGAACTCTAGAACAAGGGTTTAGGCTATTGATCAGTGAATCTGACTAATGATTAATAGAGAATGAAAAATAATACTTAGATTTTTACCCTTAAATTATATTTAGGACCCCACAAAGATCTTGAAGGAGATCCATGATTCAAATTGAAAAAAAATGTGAACAACACCTAAGTGACATCTTTAAGGTAGGTAGTGAGATGGCTACTAAGTTTTCAACTTAATTCCAAATTTAAATGATTTACATGAAACTATTTATGAGGAAATGATAATGAGATATGAAATTCTTATAATGAGCATGTAAATTATTCTCATGATTCATAATCTTGATTGAAAATGATATTGCTTATATCTTTCATATCCCATTGTTACTCTTGAGTGATAGAACATTTTTATATATGCATTAATTGCGTGTTTTGAAACAAGTGGCATAAATTGCATGATTTGGTATATGTTAAAACTTGGAGGACATTATCTTTTAGGATAGTGAGCTTAATGGGCACTATGCTAAGAGCTTGTTCATGTATGGGGTTGGCCTCCCGACCTCTAACCACCAAAGGTGGTGGGTATCATTGCCCCAAAGTGACACTTGTCCCTTTTCTTGACTGCTGCATTAAATGGATGACCTCTAGAAGTGTTCATAGCACCCTTTTCAAGAACACATCCACAGTTGACCGTGGAGGCTGTGGTGGCCTAGTCCTTAGATACCGGAGACACACGATTTCAGGTGGGTCTGATCGTAAGCATAGTGGACCCTATGATTTCTATTTTGTACCGCCATACATGGTGCATTAGGATGGTCTTAGATGAGTACTTGTGACTAGTCAGCTAATGTGTTTGCTGAGATACCCACGTGCGTAAAAACTGCCATAGGGTTTTGGGATATCTAGCATCGACTTTTATTGATTACTACTTTAAGAAGTTAGTAATGTTTATATTGTTATTGAACGGTTGATTTTGTTGGAAATTTTATTAATTAGCATATATGTGCAAATGATTTATGGATGAATACCTATGTTTATCTAAGATGATTACATGATTTTATTATCTGGAAAACCCTTCTAAAATTTATACATGTTGCGTGCTGTGTTTTCAAATTAATAGTATTAGATCACCTATTGGGAATGAGAAATACTCAACCAAATATATTTTTATAGATAAGCTCAATCAAAATTAGAAGAAGCATCAGGAAGTTTTAATGCTATGATCAAGTGGGTGAAGGTAAAGACAAGTGTGAATGTAAGTATATGACTTATTCCTTTGGACATATATATGTAATTTATATAGTTGGACTGTGAGCTGTGAGTAGCTAGATCTGGGATGCATATATTTTTATCTTAGTTTTAGAAATTATTTTGTTTTCTTTGAAGTAAATGGCAATCTGGGTTTTCAAAATGAATTTAAAATAAAAGACTCTTTTGCTGTACTGCATTGTTTTTATAAAAGTATTTTCAAATAGGAATAGATCTCGCATTACGAATTAATTTTACATTTAAAAATGCATATGAAAACCCGAGTCATCTCAGTTGGTATCAGAGCTCAGTTTTATCGTTTTACAGCTAGTCTTGCATGTCCAAAAGTCATATCTGACTAGAATAATTAAGAATAAGTAGTCAAATTATGAGTTATAGAGATGACTATTATTCATCTCAGTTTGTATCAGAGCTCAGTTTTATCCTTTTACAGCTAGTCTTGCATGTCCAAAAGTCATATCTGACTAGAATAATTAAGAATAAGTAGTCAAATTATGCGTTATAGAGATGACTATTATAGGAAATGGTATCAAATGAGAAAGAAATACATCATAAGTAAGTTGGTGAATTGGATTTAACAAATACTTAGGCATTAGAATATGCAAACCCTATCAAAATCAAGTTTAAACTGCTTACCCATGTAGGGTTTGCATATTCTAATGCCTAAGTATTTGTTAAATCCAGGAAATAATTATAGGAAATGATATTTTATGTTATCAGAAGGAACATGACATGAGTATGAACATGTTAGTAGATGTAAAAGATTGAATTTGAGTCATACTAAAAAGAATTTGACTAGAACAATAATTAATAGAAGATTTTGATGATATTGTACTTGAGAATATTTGATCTGTAATTATAGATGGATCATGGAATTTAAATGTGAAAAACAAATGGATAAGTAGACTATGGAAGTAGTAGAGTGCAGAAATTAAGGATAGTGTATTTTAAGTAATTTCTAAAATTACCACGAAAGGATTATGTTCAATGAGGAATTAAACTCCCAAACTAGTTTTACTTTTGAAATTTATTATAGGATGCTTACCTAATTGAAAAATCTTATGAAATGATGAGATGAACTGATGAAATTAGAATTTTACTAGATTTCCCTCAAATCTTGGTTGGATCTGATCTCACTACCTTGCAGATCGTTGATAAAAATAGATCTGGTGAATTTGAGGTAAAACCCACTCGAGGACAACTTAGATGGGAGATCTAAGCTATTCGATGAGTTCCTGGGACCCCAAAACATCTAAATTTGTAAAAACAATAAAATTTTGGGTAATCGAGGATGTTAATCAAGAACCAAAATGATTGGACGGTCCAGATCAGACCATCTCATTTTGATCAGCTAATTGAGCTATCAAGACGCCTCTCTATGATGCATGACGAAGACACCCTAGTTTAGTGCATCCCTGTGCATGAGCACGAGTTTGACTGGGATGCATTTGCACCTGGGAACTGAGGCGCGCCCTCATTTTGGATATAGAATTTCAATCTAGATCGTTAAAATGATCTAAAACAAAAAATCTCTAATTATGAGGCTATACAAGTCTGATTTATGATTGAAAAGGTCCATTAGATTCGTCTTAATGGTGCAGACCTAATTATCCAATAAAATTTAAGATCATAGAACAACTTTAATTGCTCATGTCCTAGAAACCATAGAAATCTCATAGATCTATATGATCAAAGATGATGACCTAATCCATTGGATGATTTAGTCAACCTATATACCAAGATTAACCCTGAATTAAGTACATCAACCCCTAGATCATAGATCTGATCGTTCAAATCAATTAAAATCCTAATATAAGAATTGTGATAAGTGATATGTAAGATATGATTGTTCATTTGTTAGATCTTGTTGATATAACTATTATTAAGGATAGTCTAACCATTAAACATTGGGTCCTTAAGTAAGATATTGTTTGAAAATTCGCTAATTAATGATCTATAACAAAAAGGGATGGACTTAATTGTTGAATTGTAATGGATCTTAATTTAATAGATTTGATACACTAATTATTTCCAAGGAGGCATAATCTATGGTGGATTAGAGTTTTGTTAGACCTAGTGGAACATTGATCATTGATCGGTGAGCTGATAAGATAGATTCAATGGTACATTGTTTAGGATTGTCAAGTTACAAGTTAAATGTCTATCCTTGGGTGAAGACTTATTGATATGACCTCTAATAGTTGATCTATGGTATGATATGGTAGATCTATACACTAATGAACCCGGATCTAAGAGGAGTGACCCGTAGGTCACAAATTTGACCATTGATGGATAGGATTGGAGTCTAGATTAATAATTTAGGCTGTTTATCAGTGAATCTAACTAATGATTAATAGAGAATGGAAAATAATACTTGGAATCTTACCCTTAAATTATATTCAGGACCCCATAAAGATCATGAAGGAGATCCAAGATTTGAATTGAAGAAAAATGTGAACAACACCTAAGTAACATTCCTAAGGTAGGTGGTTTGGTGCTATTAAGTTTTCAACTGAATTTCAAAACTTAAATGATTTACTCAAAACTATTTCTATGGAAATGATAATTGGATGTGCTATTCTTATAATGAGTATGCAAGTTATTCTCATGATTCATGATCTTGATTAACAATGCTACTGCTTATATCTTTCATAGCTCATTGTTAGTCTGGAATAGTAGAATAGTTTTATGTATACATTAATTGCATGTTTTGAAACAAGTTGCATAAATTGTATGATTTGGTATATATTAAAACTTGGAGGACATTATCTTTTCAGGCTAGTGAACCTGGTGAGCACTATGCTAAGAGGTTGCTTGTGTATGGGATTAGCCTCCTAGCCTCTAACCACTAAAGGTGGTAGGTATCATTACCCAAAATGACACTTGTTCCTTTTCTCTACTGCTGTGGTAATGGGACAACCATTGGAGGTTTGCACCCTTTTTGAGAACATATCCACAATTGACCATGGAGGCTGTGGTGGGTTGGTCTCTAAATATCAGAGACACGCGATTTCAGATAGGTCTGATTGTGAGCATAGTGGACCCTATGATTTCTATTTTGTACCACCATACATGTTGCATTGAGATGGACTCAGATGAGTACTCATGACTAGTCAGCTGATGTGTTCGCCGAGATACCCATGTGCATAAAAACTATCACAGGGTTGGGATATCAAGCATTGAGTTTTATTGATTACTACTTTAAGAAGTTAGTAATGTTTATATTGTTATTGATCGATTGATTTTGTTGCAAATTTTATTACTTGAAATATATGTGCAAATGATTTATGCATGAATACCCATGTTTATCTAGATGATTGCATGTTGTGTTTTTAAATTAGTAACACTAGATCACTTACTCGGTATGAGAAATACTCAACCAAATATATTTTTACAGATTAGATCAATGAGAGTTAGAAGAAGCATCAAGAAGTTTTAATGCTGCAATCAAGTAAGTAAAGGTAAAGACAAGTGTAAATGCAAGTATATGACTTATTCCTTTAGACATGTATATGTAATTTATAAAGTTGGACTGTGAGCTATGACTAGCTAGATCTGAGATGCATATATTTTCATTTTAGTTTTAATAATTATTTTGTTTTCTTTGAAGTAAATGACACTTGGGATTTTCAAAATGAATTTAAAGTATAAGATTCTTCTACTGCACTGATTTGTTTTTATAAAAGTGTTTTCAAATAGGGATCGATCCTACATCAAGAATTAGTTTTGCATTTAAAAATGCATATGAAAACTTGGGTCATCTTAGTTGGGATTAGCACTCAATTTTATCCTTTCACTCTCAGTCCTACATGTCCAAAAATCATATATGACTAGAATAATTAGGAATAAGTAGTTTAATTACGAGTTATAGAGGTGACTAGTATAAAAATGCTATCAAATAAGAAAGAAATACATCATAAGTAAGTTGGAAAATTGGATTTAACAAATACTTAGGCATTAGAAGATGTAAACCCAATCAAAATCAAGTCTAAACTACTTAGGGTTAAGAAGATATGAGTAATGGAGTAAATAAGGTAACTATTAACCCTTGTAGGTATAAAAATAAATGAATGAATGAATAATCCAATGAGATTAATATCATTTTGAGAGTGAAGAATGGGAGTACAAGATGAAACTAGTGATGTCTTTAGTAGATAACTCCAACTTATACTAGATCGATTGAGGTGATACTTTTGAAGAACTTAGTTCAATTCTGTATGAGTTACATGGAACTTTGTGAGAAGTAAGTGTTATCTTCTAGTAACAATCTATGTATAATAGAAAAGATAAAGAAATAATTATACTAAATGATATTTTATGTGATAAAGAGGAACATGACCTAAGTATGAAAATGTTACTAGATGTAAAAGACTGAATTCGAGTGGTACTACAAAGAATTTGACTATGAGCAAAACAATAGTTAATAGAAGATTTTGATGATATTATACTTGAGGATATTTGATCTGTAATGATAGATGGATCATGGAATTTTAATGTGAAAAGGAAATGTGCTTATAAGGTAAGAGTGTCATATGGAGGTAATAGACAAAAATTTCAATGGATTCCTTAAGGTATTGCAATGATTCATTGGAAATACAAACATTTGAGGTATTTGATGTTGTTATTAGAGAAATCTAATGTTACTTGGAGGTATTCAATTCATAATATCTGTTGACCAAAAGTGTGGATGTGGTATCTATTATATGCAACAAATCAAATGGAGACATTGATCCAAGTGGACAAAAAGGAAGAATTTTGTTGCAAGAAAACAGGAGATGTGATTAATCGTATTTGATATGCATTGAATAGTTGAAGCAAGAAGATCCTAAAATAATGTGGTTAAGGAAGATAGACATGGATTAAATCCAGACATCAAAGATCCTTCATCTTGAGTTGTTTTTCCAAATTGAAAGATGAACAGTCAAATTCGAAAGATTAAATAAGATCAAGCCAATGAATTTATTGTTGAAAAATATAATAGAGATAAAACAAATGCATAAGTAGACTTTGGAAGTAGCAGAGTGCCAAAACTAAGGAAAGTGTATTTTAAGGAATTTCTAGAATTAGCATGAAAGAATTATGTTCAATGAGGAATTAAACTCCAAAATTAGTTTTACTTTAAAAATTTATTATAGGATGCTTACCTAATTGAAAAATGTTAAGAAACGATGGGATGAATTGATGAAATTAGAATTTTACGAGACCCATTATTTTTTATGAGGAGACACCAGTGATTCTAGTTAATAAAAAGGATAAGCTGATAGAAGTGGGTTGACTGTGTACAAACTAGGCTTGTCACTACAATTATCTATACAGATCAAACACATATACTTGAGCATGTGCTAGTCAAGTTACAATAAGACTTGACCTTGGAAACAAACCAATTCAAATTCTAGATAAGAAGGTCAAGAAGTTTCGAAGTAAAGAAATTTCATTAGTTAAAGTTCTATGGAGGAATGCATCTATGAAGAGGAAACTTGGCAAGTAGAATGAGAAATGAGGGACAAATATCTTGAACTCTTTAATGAGTAGTAAATTTCTAAATTTTGAGGTCGAAATTCTTTGTAGGGGATAGTGATGTAACTACCTAAATTTTTATAAGGATAAATATTTTATAAAATTTGTATTTTAGAAGTGAGAATTTAGATAAATCAAATTTGTTAGAAATATCACTATAATTAGATTCCACTCGAAAAATGAATTCCAATGACACAGAACACTGAAAATGGACATCGGATGAGAAAGTTATTAAACTCTTAAGTATACGTGCATTTTGGTAAATAAAAAAAGAGTCAGAATTAGCGGGGGCTATATTTGATAATGGCAACTCCCTCCATCTCCAACTTTGTTGCCAGGGGAGAAAGTTGATGATCATGCCGCCCGTGAGGAAAACGGATCACCGGCAATAAAAGCCCTCTCTTTCCCCCATCACATGCTCTCTCCATAGGCTCCTCTCCCTTTGACTACCAAAACCCACCATTCTTCGACGAGTTAGGGTTCTGGCTAGCATAGACTAGTGTTTGCACCCACTGAAAAAGCCCCACAAAACCCCCCTTCCAATTGACATGTAAGATCTCTCCTCTCTCTTTCTCCATTCCTCTCTATTCTCTACACGTTTCCCTCAGATACAGGTCAAATTTGATCTCACTGGTAGGCAAATTGTTGTGAAAATAGATTCGGTGGATCTAAGGTAGATGTAATGCCCCTAAGGGCCCACGCCTTGCAATTATATTGTCCGCTTTGGGCCAATGGCCTGCACGGTTTTGTTCTTCCCTCACTCGGGAAAAGGCCTAATTGTAAGATAGAGTCTTTAAGACCCTTATCAATAGCCTAGGAACCTTCTTCCTAGCGATGTGGGACTAAACTCTCAGTCCCTCTCGTCCTTCAGATTATGTTGGGGACCTCCCCCTCAAACCATCTTGGCAACGGTTCACCTCTCCCCTCCTTAGGGGCTATGCGTCCTCGCGTGGGGTTAGCCTCCACACTGGGTCGGGGTCCCGCTCTGATACTACTGTAACGCCCCCAAGGGCCCACACCTTGCAACGATATTTTCCGTGTCGGAGTACTCATACACCCCGCATGGTTTTGTTCTTCCACAGTTGCCCAGGGAAAAGACCTCGTTACAAGGGAAGTCCTCAGCATTATTATCAACAGCCCAGTAACTTTCCCCCTAGTGATGTGGGACTAACTCTCAGTCCCTCACCTTGCCTAGAAGCCTGCCAGCCCTCTTGGCCTGCCTTCATTAGCCCTCCCTCATCGGCCAAGGGTGTATGGGCACCCCAAAGCAGACAATATTGTGATTGTTAGAACCCTAGGGTGTTACAGTAGAACCCACTCAAAGATAGCTTAGATGGGAGTCTCATTCCCTTCAACTAATAGAGCAATCAAGACTTCTCTCCATGACACATGACAAAGACATACCGGTTATGCACATCCCCCTGCTTGTGCATGCGTACGAGCACGGCGCAATTCGATCGGGATGCATCTTCATCTTAGGAACCTAGATGCACACTCGTTTTGGATCCAGAATTTCAATCTAGACTATTAAAATAATCTAAAACACAAAATCTCTAATTTTGAGGGCTATACAAGTCCGATTTAAGATTGGAAAGGTCTTTTGGATTTGTCTTGACAGCATGGACCTAATTATCCAATAAAATTTAAGATTAGAGAACAATTTTAACTGCTCATGTCATAGAAACCATAGAAATCTCATAGATCTATAAGATCAAAGATGATCAGACATCATGAGGTGATCCATTAGATGATTTAGTAGACCAGTATACCCAGATCGACCCTTAATAAAGTACATCAACCCTTGGACTGTAGATTGATTGTTCAAATCATTTATGATCCTGATTTAAGAATTGTGATAGGCGATCTGCGAGATCTGACCATTCACTTATCAGATCTTGATGACATAATTATTATTGAGGGTAGTCTAACCATTAAATATTGGGTCCTTAAGTTTGGGAATGCACTAATCAATGATCTATAACCAAAAGGGATGGTTCTAAGCATTTCAATTGTAATGAATCTCAATTTAACAGACTTGATACACTAATTATCTCCAAGGAGGTGTTATCTTTGATGGATTAGGATTCTGTTAGACCTAGTAGAACATTGATCATTGATCTGTGATCTAATAAGGTAGATTCAACCATACATTGTTTAGGATTGTCAAGTTATAAGTTCTAAATGTCAATCCAAGGGTGAAGACCTATTGATATGACCACTAATTGCTGATCTATGGTATGAGATCGTAGATCTATACACAGATCAATCCTAATCTAAGATGAGTGATGCATAGGTCACACATTGACCATTAATGGATAGGATTGGAGTTTAGATCAATGATTTAGGCTGTTGATCAGTGAATTTGACTAATGATCAATAGAGAATGGGAAATAATACTTGGATTCTTACCCTTAAATTATATTTAGGACCCCACAAAGATCTTGAAGTAGATATAAGATTCGAATGGAAGAAAAATGTGAACAACACTTAAGTGACATCTTTGAGGTAGGTAGTTTGATGCTACTAAGTTTTCAACTTAATTTCAAACTTAAATGATTTACTTGAAACTATTTTCGTTGAAATGACAATGAGATCATCATTCATAATCTTGACTAACAATGCTACTACTTATATCTTTCATAGCCCATTGTTACTCTTGAATGGTAGAATAGTTTTATATATGCTAATTATATGTTTTGAAATAAGTTGTATAAATTGCATGATTTAGTATATGTTAAAACTTGGGGGACATTTTCTTTTCAGGCTAGTGAGCCTCTTGGGCACTATGCTCAGAGGTTGTTTGTGTACTGGGTTGGCCTCCTAGCCTCTAACCACCAAAGGTGGTAGGTATCATTGCCCAAAGTGGCACTTGTCCCTTTTCTTGACTTCTGTGGTAATGGGATAGCCACTGAAGGTGTTCACATACCTTGTTTTAGAACATATACACAATCGACCATGGTAGTTGTGGTGGGCTGGTCTCTATATACTAGAGACACACTGTTTTAGATAGGTCTGGTCGTTAGCATAGTGGATCCTATGATTTATATTTTGTATCGCCATACATGGTGCATTGAGATGGTCTTAGACAAGTACTCATGACCAGTCTGCTAATGTGTTCTCTGAGATACCCAAGTGCATAAAAACTGCCATATGGTTGGGATATCTAGCATTGGGTTTTATCGATTACTACTTTAAGAAGTTAGTAATGTTTATATTGTTATTGATTGATTGATTTTATTGAAAATTATATTACTTGAAGTATATGCGCAAATGATTTATGCGTGAATATCCATGTTATCAAAGATGATTGCATGATTTAATTACTTGAAAAGCCCTTCTTAAATTTATACTCGTTGCATGCTGTGTTTTCAAATTAGTAGTATCAGATCAGCTACTAAGTGTGAAAAATACTCAACCAAATATATTTTTACAGATCAGCTCAATCAGAATTAGAAGAAGTATTAGGAAGTTTAAATGTTATGATCAAGTAAGTGAAGGTAAAGACAAGTGTGAATGTAAGTATATGACTTATTCCTTTGGACATATATATGTAATTTATAAGTTGGACTATGAGCTGTGACTGGCTAGATTTGGGATGCATATATTTTCGTCTTAGTTTTAAAAATTATTTTGTTTTCTTTTAAGTAAATGACACTTAGGGTTTCCAAAATAAATTTAAAATAAAAGATTCTTTAGCTGCTCTGCGTTGTTTTTATAAAAGTATTTTCAAATAGGGATTAATCCCACATTAGGAATTAGTTTTGCATTTAAAAATGCAAATGAAAACTCGGGTCGTTAGAGCTAAGCTTTATAAAGGGTAGGAAGGAGGACTTCGGAAGGACGGTCGAAAAGGAAGGAAGGAGGACTCTAGAAGGATAGTAAAAAAGGAAGGCTTCTCTCTCTCTCTCTCTCTCTCTCTCTCTCTCTCTCTCTCTCTCTCTCTCTCTCTCTCTTGTTCTTTATTTTTCTCCTTTATTCATTGTAGTTTTTTTTTTTTCTCATCAATTCTTCGTAGAAAGTTTCCAATGTTCCTTCCTTTTAGAGGTTTCCATTGATCTAGCCGAAACCTAATTTGGGTTTCCCATCACCATTTTCCTCTTTATTTTCCCTTTCTCATGCATCATCTTCTTCGTCCTTGCATTTTTCTCATCCACTAAGGTAAAACCAGAAAAAAAAAACCCATAAATTCTAATTTTTACCCTTGGTCTTCTTCATTAATTCCATTTATGTCCCATTTGTGTCCTTTTCCCTATTTTGTCTTAGCCCTATTCTTGGTTTGTGTTATTCAACTTTTGCTCTATTCTCAAATTAAACTAAAAAATACCAAATACGTCCTTGTTTGGTTTCAATAGAACCAAATCAATCATTCTATTTTCACTAGAATGTACCTTTAAATTTGGGTCCTATATCTTCCTAGATTGAAAATCCCTCTTCAGATCTTCACCTTAGGACAATTCCTATCTAATTCATTAGCCCTGATCCTCAATCTATCATCCAAAAATTATATCTAAACTATATGAATCTCCCATTCTATCCATTTTCCTTGATCCTTAATCTAACCATTGAACCATTAATCAGACATATTATTGAGGGATTGATGAAGGCTGATCGACTTTGAGGTGACCATATTGAAAGAAATTTGCCTAGATCAAGCTAAGAAAAGTAGATTTTAGGCTTTATTATTTCATTTAATTTTCTGTCATTTTAGTTTAGAATTTTGTAACCTTTATTAAACTAATAGATTTGAATTTTGAGTTCCTTGTTATTTAGTTTCTGTTATTTCTTTTAATCAGTAGTTGATTTAATTCCAATTTCTTCAAGTTAAGTCTATGTGGGATTGATCCGTACTTGCATAAGATGTACTACAATAGCTTATGCATTTGCAAAGACACAATCAACGTTTATATGCATCTAAGCTTTGGATGGATTTATGCATGGGTTTAGAGGCTGTTTATATGCATTTTTTATTCATGATTTGACCTCTAGATTGCTATTTAATATATTAGAGGTTTTGCTAATGTGTTTGACCAGCAACATGCAAGATTAATTAGACTAGTTTGGGTTATTTTTTGGTCCTAAAACTAGCTAATTTTTATGGCTCTTTTGTTCAACCTTTTGATGCTTTTATTAAGCATCATTCTATATTTATTAAACTCTATTTCAAGAGCTATCTATGATGTTTTAGTTTTAGATATTAAATTTGGTTGCTCTCTACTTGTTTATAGGAGTGTTACTATTTACATGGTTAAACCCTTTGATTTAAATGTATTGAAAAGTAGAGTTAAAAGCTACCTAGCTATTCAATTATTTTTTTAAAGTATGTTTTTAAGATTTTAAAAGGCTCTTGTTATCATTCAATAACTTGTATATATATCTACCACTCATGTTAACTCTCATTGAACTTGTTTCTAGTTTATTCATTTTTAGACTAGTGTTATGGACTTTAATGAGCTATCTCTATTAAGTGCTTGACGTAGAAGATTACTAAATTTATGTTTTAGAGCCTACCTACATGTTTAAAAGAATTCAATTGTACTTATTTAAATCTTAGATGATTACTTGCTGAGTACTTTATAACTTATTAGGCAATGGTTTGTAATTACACTAATAGATACATGTATTTTCTTGCTTTTTCAATTCACATTATGCAAGATACTATTTAGTTTGAGTTCAAAAACTCTAGGAGGAGTTGTTATTTCTTTCCCTAGTCTTAACATTAGCTAAGAACTATATGTTAACTTTTTGTATACATATTAAATATACATGTGAGATTGTGTTTCAAGTTATGTGTGAGTGGATTACTTTTATAATTCTCACTATGGTACATCTCAATTTTCAAAGTAGCAAAGCTCTCTAGATTTGGCTCCTCTTTTCTTAAGATAGCAAGATGGCCTTTAAGAGTATTAACTCAAAACTCAACTAGACTAAGAAGCTTAATGGTAGTAACTATTTGATGTAGAAGAGGTGTATTTGCCACATCCTCCTTTAGGACTATAGAATATGTGCTTGATGGAGTGGTTGAGGAACTGCTTATGCTACTATGACCTAGCAATGCACCTATGACAAGTATGGAGGATGACAAGAAGGCAAGGCCCATCATGCTAATATTCATGGAACTATATGTGGAAATTCTTGTTGAAGACAAACCCACTACCTTGGCCTTGTACAATGCTATGGCCACCAAGTTTGGTAAGCACTCAAGATCTTATGTGTCTCTCCTGATAGAGAAATATAATAACAAGTGCATGAAAGAGTTTGATAATGTTATAGAGCATGTAAATGCGATGCCTGACATGGCCAAGAAGATAGCTTATTTGGGGAATACAATTCCTGACATGGTGCAGGTTTCTACTATTCTCAACAGGGAAGCTTGCATCTTGGTACTCAATTCCTTTAGTTCTAAGGTTACTATAGACACACTTGTGTCAATGTTGAGGGTAGAGACCTAGAGGAGAGGGAGAGAAAGAAAGGACTCTAGTAGTGTCTCCAATGTGAACCTGGCTAATTCTAAAGGGCAAGGATCCTCTAAGCCCAACAAGTTCTCAAAAAAAGAAAAGAAAAAGCTATTAAAAAAGAAGGGTAAGAAACCTTTGGTGGGTAGGCTGATAAGGGAAAGAATATCAAGCTAGGCTGGTTTTGTGGGCAAATGGGCCATGTTAAGGCCAAATGCACTAAGAAAGGAAAGGGTGAGGGGAAAGGTCCCAACAGTGATGCAAAGAACAAAGGTGGAGACATCATCTACATGATCATGGAGGCATGATTGTTGGAGTAAGTGAAAAATCCTTGTTGCTTGATTCTATTGTTACGTGTCACATCACTAAGTTTAGGGATGCCTTTTCTAAGGTTAAAGAGAGTTGGGAAAGCACAAGATGTATATGGGCAACACCAAAATTTGTGAATTCCTTGGCATCAGAATTGTTCAAATTGAGCTCCTCAGTGTTAGATATTTAGTTTTGACTAATGCTTTATGTGTGCCTAGTATCAATCATAATTTGATTTTAATTCCCAAGTTAACCACTAACGGTTTTGAGGCTAGGTATAGAGGAAACAAGGTTTTAGTGGGTAGCCCTAGTCAATGTTATTTGCTGGTTCACTTTTTGATGGTTTCTACAAACTTGATAATGGCGTGCTTTCCACTGCTAATAATAATGAATTGATGCTTTCTACTCATGATTTTTTACTCTCTGAAGATGACTTTTTATTATGGCATATTAGGTTAGGGTATGTTAATAAAGATACGTTAGAAAAGATACATAGTTATGGTTTAAATCCCTAGGTTACCGAACAAACTAGAACTATGTGAACATTGTTTGTCTACAAAAATGTCTAAGACTCCTTTTGATAAAAAGAAAAAATCCATTGAGGCCCTAGAGGATGTTTAGTCTGACATGTGTGGGCCACTAAATGTTAAAACCCAGAGAGGAATGATGTATTTCATCACATTCACTAATGACTATTCTAAGTTTGGATATTTTATTTACAAAGTAAGAAATTTGAGGTTCCAAAAAAGTATAGAAAATTTAAAGCTAAGGATGAAAATCAGCTAGAACTATTAATGTTCTAAGGCTTCTCTGAGGTGGAGAATATAATAGTGATGCATTTGACCAATTCCGTATAAACCAAAGTATTGTACATTAGTATACCCTACCTTAAACTTAGCAAAAAGATATTGCTGAAAGGAAAAGTTGAAACTAATGGATATGGTTTGAAGTATGTTCATCCTTTCTTGGTTAGGAACTCAATTTTGGGGAGAGACACACTCCACCAAAGTGTACATTTTAAACTGAATACCCCTAAAGGTTGTCAAGTTAACACCTTATGAGTTATGGGCTGGTGGGATACTAGACATTGGAAATCTTAGAGTGAGGGGTGTTGATGCTTATATAAGAGTACCATTCAAAAGTGAGTCCAAGTTGGAAACTAAGAGTATAAATTGCTACTTTATAGGATACAACAATCACTCTATAGGGCATAGGTTTGTCATAAACTAATTGGATAGGTCAATGGGAGTCATTGAAAGTAGAGATGCTTACTTTTTGAAAAATAACTTAGACTGTGAAGTTTTTGTTAAAATGGTTTAGCTATTCAAGGTTATGAAACTGAGAAACTTAGTGATCCGATTGAAATAATAGATTCAAATCCTAATGTTGATTATGTTTCTAGACTTTTAAGAGAGAGAAAACACTTCAAATTTTCTTAGAAATCATTCTGTGATGGTAGGAAATATAGACAAGGATATTGTGGTAGACAGACCTCTTCAAAACAATTATCTCCATTTTGAAGCTATTAATGCAAAGGATGTCGACAAATGGCTTGGTGCCATTCATGAGGAAAAATATTTTATTAAAAAGAACCAAGTATGGTATTATGATGACCTACTTAAAGGCAGAATAGCCCTATGTTGTAAATGGATCTTCAAGAAGAAACTTAAAGCTGCTAGATCGATTGAAAAACACAAGGTTAGGATTGTAGCTGAGGGATTTACTCAATTTGAGGATCAATTATCAGCATTCTCTGCTGTATTCAGTTTACCTTGATTAGGATTCTTGTGGTGATAGTTGTACAAGATGAATATAAAAATGACCTTCCTTAATGGTGATTTAGAGGAAGAATTTTACATTCAACTTCTTGAGGGCTTTGTGGAAAACGACTTAGAAGCTAAAGTGTGTAAGTTAGTTAAGGCTCTGTATAGGCTAAAACAATGACCTAGAGAGTGGTACTATATATTCCATATAGTTATCTTAGAATATGGTTTTGTACTCAATGGTATAACCACTGTGTGTACCCCTTGATCAATGGAAGTATGTCCATGTTATTGTCATTGTATATTGATGACATACAATTAATGGCAATGATCTGAATATGATTGCCAAAACAAAATAGTGGCTTAAAATCCAATTTGAAATGAAAGATTTGGGTAAAGCCTCATTTATCCTAGGTATCAAAATTGAGAGAAACAAGAAAGCTGGAAAACTTAGCTTATCTAAAGAATCATACATCAATCATGGGTTAAGTAGATTTGGTGTTGTTTGGTGAAAACCCATGGACTCACAATATTCATCAGAGTACTCGATTAAGTAAGAATATGACTTTCTAAAGTAATGAGGATAGATTAGTAATGAAATCCAAGCCATATGCTCAGGCAATTAGAAGTCTTATGAATACCATGACATGTAGGCAATCTAGATGAGAGAAGATTCATAGCTGGTTAAGTGTTTATGTTTGGTGGTGATGCAATCTCATGGAGCAATAAGAGACAAAAATCCATAGTCAAGTCCACCATGAAAGCTGAATTTGTGGTTTGTAGTTTAGCCAATTTTGAAGCTATTGGATCAAAGTTTTTCTAGCAAATATGAAGCTAGAAGCTTGCTTGATCTTTCTATAGATCTAAGGTGTGATAACTTAGCTATTGTGTACACATTTAGGAATGGTGGATTAAGTTCTAAGGGCAAAAATAAAGAAATTAAATGTGTGTGTGTGTGTGTGTGTGTGTGTGTGTGTGTGTGTGTGTGTGTGTGTGTGTGTGACTTACTTACCATAAAAGAGGATAGTGACTATGAGTCATACTCCTACTTCTGAGATGTGGGCTAATCTATTAATTAAGGCCTTAATAGTGGATTTGTTCTTGAGTCATGGGCACTCATTGAAATTAAAGAGAGATTGGTGATTTTCTTGTAATCTTAGGTTTAATCGACCAAGTGGGAGATGATAGTTCTAGTGGTAGACTAAACCACACGATGGATTTCAAGTCATTGAATCATTCATTTAAACTGATCACCTAAATGAATGATTTGGATGGTTTAGATTGTTTGATCTGGTTGGGTTATACTTAAAGATAATATGAAACTTAATAGTTGGCTATGATTATTTAAGTTTACTTAGTTTTATAGGTAAACATATCCAATGTGATGATAAGACCTTTAGATCTAAGGTAAAATCAACTAATGAACCTGATTAGAGGTAGGTTTAGTTCTACTCAAATATCAAGGAAAAATTTAGAATTAGATATGATTTTCTAATTCTCTCCTCTCTCATGTGTTAACTCCTAAGTAAAAACAGAAAGAAATAACGAAAATGCATATTCTTCCTCTCCTATGCATTTTTTGCTTGGAGTTTCCTAATAGATTTAGGTTCGGTCAAGCTGGAAATAAATCATCAAAAGGGCTAGCAATGAAGGATTCTATAGTACTTGTAAATTCATCATCTTATGTTCTTTCTTATTCATAAATATTGCTTAAATGTATGATGCTTGGAGAAAGTCCATCGTTTGGCAAAAGTAAGTTACGTCTTTGTTGATTTCACCGATCTTCTTGTGCTACATATATTTGCTAATTTTACTCAATAATAATGGCTACTATATGTTTACTATTTTACATGTGATCAGGGATTAAAGAATAAGAAAAAAAAGAGGCCAAGTTTTTGTTATCCGACAAGGTAACATCTTACTCGAAATTGGCTAACGTCAGAAACCAATTGACAAGATTGACGAGGATTACACCGAAGAATATTCAACAGTTTTCCACATTGCATTAAAAGGAGTCTCACTTTGAAGCTCCGTTAAAGAGCCTCCGTATATCATTTCGAAAAGATCCATATTTCCTTTTTATTCCAGAAGAATTAGTTCTTTTTCTTTTGAATGGAGACCTGGAAGTGCTCAAAATCAGAAATATATCAAAATATTAACGAGATATATGAAAGATTCGTCACTACCTGCCAACCTTAGATTATGTTATTGAATTTAATCCAACTGGCACTTAAACTGTTAGACTAACAGGATAAAAATCTGTATGCCTCCTTTCATATCAGTAGAAAGTTGGCACAACCTAAATTTGACAAACGACAGAAATGTAATTTTGGTGCATTGCAGAGGAGAGGAAACAAGTCCAAAATTTTGTGCGAATTTTAGTTCACTCCCCTCCACAAATTTGCTCTTTGCGGCACTGAATTAGCGGCTCAAGAGCTTCCTGTATTTGAACTCCCACCTTGATTGCCACCCAACTGCAGACATTCTATAGTCCGAAGTGGTGGACTAACTCCAAACTTCATTAAGTGAGCAATTTCATAAACTGGTTGCAACTGCAAAATCACTTGAGCATCAAGATATGCATCGCAAGTGAAACACCAAACCGACAGATCACTGGCACAGGAAAAACAAGACGATTAGAACCAGCACTTATATGATAAAGAGTTCATGCAATAAGAGCTCATTTCCTCTACCTATAGCTGAGTACCAAACAATGCTCAGTTTCCTGGTAATGCATTAGCATGTGTTTGTTTATGAAGCGACTGCATAAGACATCTTTACAGATCAAGCATAACCAGTTCTCAGCAGGATGATGGCACCTGAAAATGCAAACGATGAAATGCATATATTACATATCAGGCATAGGGGGTTAAAGTTCATAATGATACTAAGGATTGTTTTGGTTCTGGGGAAGTACTTTGCACTGACATTTTGGTCTTTGTTGCCGGGGGCATCTCTATCATATTACATATGGTCCATACATAAATGAAGTAGTAGTTCTCCCAAGAACAGATCATGGATGAGTTACTGACTAAACAATCCAAATTATAAACCACCAGCAACTTGCAGGGGACTGGAAATGGAAAGCTAAAAGAGATGGTGTAATGGTGCATGCCCAATGACCGAAATCCCAAGATCAGCCGGTTACAATTGTTACAACAATGTGAGACTTCAACTCCTACCCATACATGAAGGAGGAAACCACATTAGTATTCTAAGGACCTCCAAATCACCAAATGTGTGCCACATGCATTCAATTAGTGATCTAAATACAGGAAGAGAAAGAAGAAAAGAAAGTGTAGACATGTTTCCAAAGGATTTAAGACTAGAAGGGGGGTCCAATGTAAAGGAACTAAATGCCAGTGAAGATCATGAAATTAGAGCTCAGAAGTAGATGATTCAGTGGGGTTAAGAAATACATTTTAATCAAATCATTATCATGCAATAACGGTTTCAGTCTGAGCATAAGGATGAAGCAAGATATAAACATCCCTCTAAGTACTAGCAATAAGAGATGAATCATCTTGACCTTGTAGTTGAGCGAACTTGGGTTTGGAAACACCATCACCGGAACGAACTTTATCGCCTTTGACTAACCTTACCAAATTAAAGCATCTCATGATAAAAACAAACAATTTCAAGTAAATCACTGAAATATGTAACTGAATCACAAACACCAATATGTGAAATCAGAAAGTTCACCAATGATGCCACTTGCATTACGCCAGCGGCAACAGCTGATGGAATCAGAGTACATGAGAAAAACTAAAACTGAAGCATTACTTCAAGGACAGTATTATGGTTTTCATATTGAACGGTACCCGTTGAACAAATGAAGTAACTGAATTTCGAATACAGTCTATTGAGTCAACTGGGGATCCTAGCTTCGTTACAGCATTTTAACGAGCAGTTTGAAGACAACAGTCCCCAAAATAAGCATACACAGCATCTGACCAATTAAAACTATTTCCACATGTAATAGCAAAAGAAGAAAAAAAAAATACAAGGAAACTTGAACAGGATTTCCAAAGCTTAAATAACAAACCCGAAAAATTCTTCGATAGTTCATCTCAAAGAGCTACCAGATTCGCATGTTACGTAAAACCTGACATATAAGTTATAAATTTCCATCTGGGTTCAGTTAACTCTAACGTATAGAGGTTCAGGGATTAAGGGTCTTTAAGATGATTGTATTCTTTTAAAAGAACTGACCTGGAACAAGGAGAATCAGGTGGTGGAATGTGAGAGAGATCGTGAGACAACGAAGAAAGATGATCGCAGGAAGTTCGAGCTTCAACCCAACCCGATCCGGCCCCATATAATTCTCCTTCTACTTCTTCTTCCTGAAAGAAAGATACATATTTTTTCCTTTTCAGCAGGAAGGAGAAAGCGAGATCGATGAAAGAATCTTCTTACCAGTGGTGACGATGAAGAAACTTCCTTGTTTGCCATCACCGTAAAGATTTCTCTTCGTTCTTATTTCCAACTTCAAATGGAGACAGGTACCAGTGGTGCCGACGACGAAACCTCCTTATTTGCATCCCCGTATTCTTTTAAAGATGGGTAAATTCCATTTCCGGTTAATTGCAGAAAGTTTTGGACATTTGGACGATCTTTCCCCGGCCTCTGCCCTGCTAGGTCCACGCAGTCCCTGTCATTTCGTAACTGTATGTGTAATGTCTAAAATGCCCCTAAAAGTGCAGATTTAGGTTAATGTAATGTAGTTTGGGCATCGGATGGCATGCGATTTTCTACAAATGCCTTTTCAGTCAAATACTGGTAAATACTAGACAAATAGTGAATACCAGTCTGTATTTGAATATCAGCTGAAAAGTTCGTTTTGCCCATAAGTTGCGGGTTTTGTCTAATTTCACAAAAGCCCATCTAAATTTTGTTCTTTCTTCATCAAAAGGGCAAGGGTAATCAACTTAATAGATGTTTAAAGGGCAAATTCGTCCTCCCAATTGAAGCTTCCGCTTGGATGTGCCTATACAATAACAGTAAATTCGATCTGCTGTCGAAATCGTACATTTTTAATCGCAAGTGTAAAGAATCCAAAGGTTATATGTGCTTTAATTTAACAATAAGTAAAATTATCATCTTGTAATATCTCTACCTCTACGAAGTGAAATTTCCATATAAAGATCTTCATCTAAGTGTGGATCTCTATTTTCCTCTTCTCTTTCTGAATGGCTATTACCTCCACCGTTCATACTACTGCCATGCTCCTCATACGAACTTTCCTGCTTTACTGGAGCAATTAAGTACATTAAGTGGAGAATTGCTATGAAAAGTAAATGTGCTAATACAAAATGGAACTTGGGGTTTAGCTTCTCGACTTCAGGGGCAGAATATTATTGGATATATGTGGGTGTTTCGACTCAAAACCGAACTAAATGGTGAAATTGATAGTTACAAAACCCAGCCAGTTGAAAGCTTTCATCATATACAAGCTATAAATTTTAAAAACCTTCAACCCACTGATCAAACCGACCAATATATATCTGGTGCTAGCCTAGACACGACTACTCAAAGGCCCATTCATGAGATGGATGTTTAGGATGCAGTCCTTAATGGATACGTCAATGAGCTGCCAATATGGAGTAATACACGGGTTTTGTAGACCTAAGCACCATAGCAATTGCCGTTTCAGAGATAACTTGGATTCAATTTCTCCTTAAGTGACATAGCTGTTTTTAAAACAACTCCAACTCTTTGATGTGATAACATTGGTACCGCCTATATGACAGCAAATCCTGTCTTCTTCTCTACCATCAAACATATAAAAATCAATTTTCACTTCGTACATGACAAATCGAAGAATCTGTCAGTTTGTTATGTAGTACCATTGATCAAACAGATGATCTCCTCTCCAAAGAACTCTCTAAAACAATGGTTTGATTATGATTTGCAAGATGAGCATTTACAATGGAATGCTTCTCTTGAGGGCATGATAAGGATAATCATAACATAATTCAAACAAAGCAAGTCAACTGACTTTCCCTCTATCTAACTCTCCCACATTTTCTTTCCTAAGATCGTGCAATCCTATCTAGTCAAAGCCATTCCCCACATGGTGAACGGCTTAGAAGAGTAGCATTAACATTCTTGTGATTTCTCAAATCTAGCTCACCTTTATTTCTTGGCCTACAAACATTCTTCTTAGAAACCAAGTGAAATTGCCATGGTTCCCATGGTCTTTGCAAAAGAATAATCTATGAATTTGTTCTATTAATTGTAGATGGACAGCCAAAAGGCACATATAACACACCTGCAAGATTGCTAGAGATTACTTCAACAAAAGGACTTTTTCATGCTTTTATAAGAACATTTCCAATTAGACAACTTGTTTTGAACTTGATACTGAATGCTATTGGTTAGACATAGGCTTGCCAATAAAGAGGGAAAGACCCAATATAAGCCTTGCAACTTTTTTCACAGAAGATACTTAGTAACTTTCAAAAGGATGTTATCTAGAGTGCTAGCTTCAAACCTCTAATTCAAATGGCAGCCAGGTGCACCAAGCTCCTATAATACGCAGCTTGACTATAATAACCCTCAATTTTGAGTTCTTTTTTGTACAATATGTTATATTTTAATTGAGATGAATTTAGTAAAATTGAGTTATATGAAAGTGACCCTTTTAGAAACTGAAAATTTAGACTTGGAACTATAAAAAATGAAAAGTACACATTGATATGATTTAAACAAAACAAAGAACATTGAAATCAGAGTTTAGATGGAGGAGATATGATGATTTAAAGTATGGAGGGAATTTTTGAGAAAAAAATATGAGATATTACTAAAGGAGGGGCCAAATTGATCTCGACACCCCCTCCCAAGTTAAGCAAAAGAAACAGATTGAAGGGCCTGTTCCTTCCCAAAGCCTGACATGCAGTAAGAAAACTCAACGAGAGAGAGAGAGAGAGGAAGAAGGAGAGAGGAAGAAAGAAGAGAAGGAGAGAGCAAGGAGAGGAGAAGAGGGAGAAGGGAGAGAGAGGAAAGAGGGAAGCAAGCCGTCAGAGGGGGTTGGCATGTCGGCGAGAGAAAAGAAAAACAATCAAGGTTTGTTGGATTTACAGTCGTCACCAGAGAAGATGACAGCTTGGCTTGACGATTCGAGTCGATCATTCCACTTCGAGCAAGGAGACGACCAAAAATGTATCGACCCGGGTTTTTATAATACATTTTTGTATTTTTTTTTGAAATGTTGGGCCCTAATTATTTAGAAAACAAACAGCGAAAAATATTCTTCATGAAAAGACACTTTAAAAAACCCCGAGTGTCATTTTTCTTTTCTCAAAAAGGACTATCAGCGAAATGAGCTCTACATTTCTATCGAAAATTCGCCAGAGTTTTCTCTGTTTTTCGGACATTAGACATTTAACACATGTCATTGCGAAGTACTTGATAAACATAATTTTTTATAAAAACAAGAATAAGGGAGACTCTGTCTCCATCCCATCACATTTACAAGCATGAATGAGTGTTTTGAAAATCATAATAAATGAAAACTAGAGAAACATACCTGACTTAAAATATACTTGCCAGGATCAATCTAGTCACAGCCACATAACCACGACTTCAAGTTACATGTCTACATTTCATAAAGTAAAGTCATATTATATTGAAGTGTTACTTCAGTCTACTATTTAAATTAACCATAATGCAAACCTAGTTGATATATCTGATTTGTCATCTTGAACTCTCTAACACAGTCCTTTGCTTCATTTTCCCTGTTCTATTTCTTCAACCTAAGACATTGTAAACAATTTACAATGTCTCAACAAGCTTGCGCTTGTGTAGGCAATTTTCACATATATTTTACTAAGTTTTTCATGTAATTCTAAACAACATCTCAAATCATTTTTCATACAATTTCTAAAGAATAAAATGATCAAGTTAGGGATAGGAAACGTGATTTAAGTTGTAGGCCAATATCAGTTTATGATTTCATGCTAAAACATTTCAGATAGTGTCAATATAAAACATACACCCGTTTAAATACATATTTTTCCAAATGATTGAATCATCATAGTAATCTCAAGTAAATTGTAATATAAAACATATCAGAAAAGTCACAAGTAAGCATAACTTGAGAACTATGTGAAAGATACGCATATAACTTGATAAATCCAATGCCATAAGAGACTCAAAGTATTAAAGCAGTCATCGATTAAACCATGAACGTTGGCAATCCCAAACTGATAACATCATCACATGCACATATGTACCCCGATGAACACATTCGCCAATTGGTTATGAGTACTCATCTAAAGACCATCATCAAGCCCATCTACATGGGTCAAAAAATAGAAATCCTATGGCACACTATGCTCACAACCAAATCACTAAATCGTGCCTCTCTGGTATTTAGAGAACAACCATCGCAGTCTCTATAGTGACTACGGATACGTCTCGAAGGGGTGCTATGACCACCTCTAATGGTTGTTCCTACCACAACAATCGAGAAAATAGATGCCTCTTTGGGCATGGATACCTACCACCTTTAGTGGTTAGAGGTTGAGAGGCCAAACCCGTAAAATCTCTCAGCATAGTGAGCACCAGGTTCATTAGCCTGAACAAAGACATATCTCAATCCCAAATGATCTTAAAATCATATAACATATATGTCATGCAAAATCATGCATTCTTTAACTCATCTCAAAACATGGGATTGATGCATTTCAAGTAAAATCATTTCTTTCAAAAACATACAACTGTGCATAATAGAAAGAATAACATCACTTTCATTCTTCATATAAAAATATGCATCATAGTTATGAAGATACATGTGTGTGTGTGTGTGTGTGTCTATATATATATATATATATATATATATATATATATATATACACACACACACCACATTTGCAATTATAGCATTCTTTTAAAGTTGAAAGCAAAGTAACATGATGTAATGTAATTCTCATGACAATCAAATAACCTTGAATAGAAAACATGATAAGCAAATGATTTGATTAGTTAAACTCTTAATGGCAAATAAATGTTAAAATCACCTACCTCTTAGGCAAAGTTTCCTGTTTGGCTACATTCCTTCTTCAATTTGACTTATAGGTCAATCTTCTCTGTTGATGTTACTGTTAAGTATTCAATTTTGGTCAAAATACCCCTAATTTAGTATTCAATTAGATCATCTAACCGTTCAATTTTACAAAACTTAGCTTGATTTTGAATTTAAATCCAATTGACCGTCTAAATCTTAATTTTTCAAAATCAATGATCAGATGATCATTGGAGCTCATTAGATGACTAATGTACTATTTAGATGATTCTAATTTAGTCTTTTCTTTCGCAGATTAACCAAAAGAGGTGTTGATGGCTACGATCAAAAGTTAACAGTGCAGATCATCTTAAAGGGCAATGGATGGTCCAGATCACCCATGAAGATGGATGTGATAGTTTCCTAGAAGACAATGGAGCTAAATTTGAAATCATGGAGAAAAAGGCAACCCTTTCCCCCACTTCTTTCTTTCCTTTTTTTTTTTTTTTTTTTTTTTCTTTTTCCTCCTTTTCCTTTTTCTTTCTTTCCTTTTCTTTTTCCCTTCCTCACTCTCACGTACCCACTTTCCTTACTCTCTTTTTGGCCTTACTTAACGTACCCAACGTTTCCATTCTCTTCTCTTCTCCTTTCTCACCACCCCTCTAGCTCACGTCCTATTCCTCTTCCTCTCCCCCTCTTCCCATTCTCCTCTTCTTCCCTACACCCTGTTTCCATTCCACACTCTAAACCCACCTCTTCTCCTCTCTTTGAAATTCTCCCTCCCTTCTTCTGGCTCACTTCCCTTCCCTCTATTGTCACCTCCCGACATGCACCACTGGCACGCATTAGTGGCAGCACTCTCCAGCCCAACTTGATAAAACACCCCTGTTCACTTCTACCCTCTTTTTTCCTTCGTTCCCCACTTTCTCTTCCCAACTCCAAGCCACCTAGCATAGAACGGCCGTGGATGACACCCATCACTGGCCAGGAGCTCCCTCGTCACCGCCCGCACAAGACGGCTTCCCCAGTCATTCATCTTCTTCAGCCAGGCACGAGCCGGATCTTTTCCAAACGGCGGCACCACTGCCTAGAACTTCACCGCACGGGCCGGGGAAGGAAACCCAAGTTGGGGGTTTCCCTCCTTCCCTCTTTCTCTTTCTCTTCCTCTCCTCTCCTCTCCTCTCTCCTCTCCTTCTTTCTTCTCCTTTTCTCCTTCCCCATCTCCCTTCTTCATCGGGTTCGTCTGGTTTTTCTCTTAAAAACCAGATTTTTCACAAAATTCCAATTATGCCCCTCCTCTTTAAAAGAAATTACAAATCCATTCTTTTTCGTTAATTCCATCTGTGTCCCCAGTTTATTTACATCTGTCTCCCATTTTATTCCAGTTTTGTTTTATCTGCATTTTTCTTATCTAGGAATAGACAAATTCCAGACAGATCAATTAAGGCCTAACCCATCAACAGTTTTGCCTTAAAACCAAATCTTCAATTTCTCCTTCGTTTCTTCTCATATGTCAAATTAATTTTACAGGTTCATTCTTAGGACATCCTTAGACATAATCAATGCATCTGATCTTCTATATGAAATCCAGAAATCAATTTGAGTAGTCCAAATCTTGAAATCACAATTTAGCCCTGATCTTGACCATTTTGAAGAATCTGTCAAATCCGACCGGTGGATCACTAATCAAGAACATGTTGAAGATATCTGTAAGGCAGATCAGATTTTAGAAGACCAGAAGTGAAGATTTTTATAAAGATTGATCTAGGAAAGTAGTTTTTTCTCATTATTTGATTTTGTTTGTTTTCTTTAGGAACTGAAAATTCTGTATTTTTGAGAAGTTGATTAGATCTGAACATTGATTCTCATTTCAATAATTCCAGTAATTTTGAGTGATTTTTTTTAAATTTTACATAATTGAATTTTATTCAAACTCCATTATTTTAAATTAAGTCCTCGTGAGATCGACCCGTACTTGCATAAGCTACACTACAATAGTCTGTGCACTTTCGGTTAAACAATCAACAAGTTTTTGGCGTCGTTGCCAGGGACTTGCAAAGGAGTTTTCATAAAATATAATTAAAAATAAATAAATAAATTAGAAAATTTCAAAAAAAAAAATCAGAAAAATCCAAAAAAATAAAATAAAAATTAGGAATTGCAATTTTTAGCATTTTAGGAAAATTTTAGGTGCATTTTTCAATTTTTTTTAGGGCATAATCACCTTGTTTCCTGAATTTGGTACTAATTTCTAATTTTATTTTTCAGGAAATTGGAAAGTGGAGGAATTAGGCAAGTGGATCTTCACCAAAATGGAAGCTTCCCTGCTTTCCTAGAATAGGACTTTCTTTTTTCTTTTGAGTAAATCTTGTAGTGAGGACCCTTTGTAAATTGCAATTTCCATTTTAAATTTTAAAGGGTTGTGTAATACAGGGCAAGTGTGGGATAAGGTGGCCCACACTTGATCTTCATCAGAAACCCCACTGTAAGTTTCCTCACTCATTTATTTTCTAGATTAGGGTTTGCATTTAGAATAATTTGCATTGTTTGGTAGTGTAATTCATATAGAAAGCATCGTTTATAATTGTTGCATTTTAGGATTTTGCATTAGTTTACTGCTTTTAATTGCATTCTTAGGGTATGTTTAATGTTTTAGTATGTTTAATGTTTTAAGGTGATTTATATGCTGATCGAATTGCCATGGTGTGTGAAATTAATTAGTAAGGGCACCCTACCGCCATAAGATTAAGGGTGGATTTCATCACCATTGCTTGGCCCACTTAGGATAATCACCTCAAGCACGCAAACCTTCCTTTCACATTAATTTAAAATCAATCATAAGAGACCTATAGGGCCATCACATGCTCGTAGGACCCTCTTAATAGGACGCGATTTACTGTCAGTCCAATGGCTTTTTATCACTGTGGTTATTGGGGGTTACTTAATAGAGCCTCGCTCTTCCCCTACCTCCTATTGACGTTTGTTGAGGTTTAAATGCCTCCTTACACAAGGGTTGTATTAACCACCTTAGTTAGAACCTAATTGGTAAGCAGTAATCAACTCCTAAAGAGAGGATGAGTGCTAGATTAGGCTAATTAAAAGCATCGTCCTCATAGAAAATCAAATATATTGCTGCTTATTAGTCTTAGAATTATTTAAGTGTGCCCTTTTGTTTGCACATCATTCTAGAAGTTAGGTTGCATCATTTAGGTTAGTTTTCTCAAAGACAAAAAAAAAAACAAAAAGAAGCTTCCCTTGTATGCACTTTTGGAGACGCAACAAAACCGGAAGGTTAGTCAAGTACTACCAAAAAGACATACAACAAGATTAGACCACATTTATGACTGATCAACGCTCCAGGGGTAATTCACGCCATGGAAGTCAAGGGGCTCCACTCATCATGAATGAGGATCCACCACCCTTGATGGAAGATGAATATCAACCTCCACCAAGGAGGAATAATCATCAACCAAATAGAGATTGGAGAAGAAACAATAGGGAGTGGGACCAGCAAAGTGAACATGGGGATGATAATATTGAGGGTCATCAAAACTTTCGTGGTAGAACTTTAAAAGACTACCTTCATCCTACACGCACCAGCACATCATCCTGTGTAATTCTTCCTCAAAATGCTGGTGCATTAGAATTAAAAACAGGAGTAATCCAATTACTTTCCAAATTCCACGGTTTAGATAGTGAGAGTCCTTACTTGCACCTTAAAGAATTTGATGAGGTATGTAGTACCCAGAGAACTCAAAATATAGGTCTAGATACTGTCAGGCTTAAACTTTTTCCTTTTTCTTTAAAGCGAAAAGCAAAAATGTGGTTTAATGCACTGCCATCAGGTTCCATAAGAACCTGGAATGAAATGACTAGGGAATTCTTAAAGAAGTTTTTCCCTACCCATAAAACAAATACGCTTTGCCGCAAGATAATGAACTTTACCCAAAAGGATAAAGAATCATTCTATCAATGCTGGGAAAGGATCAAAGAACTACAACTCACTTGCCCACATCATGGCTATGAACCATGGTGCATCATCAGCTTCTTTTATGAAGGACTAAATTCTAACATGCGCTAGTTTGTAGAGATGATGTGTAATGGAAACTTTCTCAACAAACAACCAGATGAAGCGGAGGAGTATTTGAAATGGCTAGTTGAAGGTGCACAAACTTGGGCTGACTCAGAAAGAATAGAACATATAGATAGACCTAAGCCCAATAACACCCATGCTAGGGGAGGCATGTATGCTATGTTAGAAAAAGATGATATCAATGCCAAAGTAGCATCCCTAGCAAGAAAAGTAGAAGCCATAGAAATGGGAAAGAAAAACTCAAATAAAGAAGAACAAGTGTGTAGCATTTGTGAAAGAACGTCACATCTTGCTCAGGAATGTTCTACAATCCCTACTTTACAAGATGTACTTCATGATCAGGCTAATGCACTTAACACATATAAAAGACCTTTTTCCCCATATTCAGACACTTATAAACCCAACTGGAGAAACCATCCAAACTTTAATTGGAAAAATGGACCTACTGCTAATGTTCCACAACCAGGACAATATCAACCTCATTAACAAAACCAAGGACTTCTTACCTTACCTTATCAAACTCATCAATCTCCTTCTGGACCTTACTTGCCCCCACCTAAAAGGCATGTTGAGGATAATCAAAACGTTCAAAACCAGGAAAGGAAAATTTCTCAATTAGAAAGTCAAATAAAAAAAACCAACCAGTCCATGAATGAATTTAAAAACATGATGAGTCAAATGATGCAAAGTATAGAAAAAGGAAAGTTCTCAGCTCAACCACAAGCAAACTATAAGGGAGTACATGCGATTAGCACTAATGCATTTGATGAAACATCTAGTTCTACCATGGAATAGATTAAGGTTATTACCATTCTTAGGAGTGGTAAAAGAATTGAGAAAGATGAGCCTCAAAAGACTGAAAAGGTAGAAAAATCCACGAAAGTTAAAGAAAACTCTAAACAAAAGGACCATGTTTCACTTGTTGATCCATGTCCTATACCTGCTCCATTTCCTCAAAGGTTGCGTCAAGCCCCAAAGTCTGCTTCTAATAATGAGATTTTAGAGATTTTCAAGCAAGTCAAGATCAACATACCGATCTTTGATGCTATAAAACAAATCCCATCATATGCCAAATTCTTAAAAGACTTATGCACCATAAAGAGTTGAATGTCCAGAAGAAAGCATTCTTGACTGAACAGGTTAGTTCTATTCTTCAACACCATACACCACCAAAGTACAAAGATACTGGTTGCCCCACTCTTACTTGCATTATTGGCAGCTACAAGATTAACCAAGCTCTTCTTGATTTAGGATTTAGTGTAAACTTATTACCATACTCAGTGTACAAACAGTTAGGTCTGGGTGAACTGAAACCTACATCTACTATGCTCCAGCTAGCTGATCGTTCTATAAAAATACCAAGAGGGGTAATAGAGGTTGTGTTAGTCTAGGTGGAACAATTTTTCTTCCCTGTCTATTTTCTAGTTCTAGATACACAACCAGTGGTGAATGAGAAGAATGAAATACCAGTTATCCTGGGACGACCATTTTCGGCTACGTCCAATGCCTTAATCAACTGTAGAAATGGTCTCATGAAACTGTCCTTTGGCAATATGACATTAGAGTTAAACATCTTTAACATTTGTGACCAACCTAGTGAAACTACTGATGATTTGCATAGTATTAACATGATCAATTCAGTTGTGCAAGATCAGTTTCAGTCGTCTTCCTTATCGGACCCACTGGAGACCTGTTTGGCCCATTTTAATGAGTTTAATGAGGATGCATTAATATAGGAAGTTAATGCCCTCCTTGATTCTGTTCCTATCATGGATACAGGAAAATGGAAACCTCATTTTGAGGAGCTTCCATTAAGTGAGATTGCTTCCCTCCCATCATCAGTAGAACCCCTTATAGAGCCTGAAATTCCAAATAAGCCTTTTAATGCAGAATATGTACCTGATTAGGACCTACATCCTTCATTTGAACAACCATTATATATAAATTTAGGTCCATAAAAAACCTTGCCTATGCCACTAGAACGGGAAAAGAAAGAGTCCATTGATCTACTGTCCATACATCAACTAACTCTAAGGTACACACTAAAAGATAATCAGGATTTAAGCAAAACCATGCCCCCTCCTTTATTTATACAAGAACAATCTTATAAGGAAGGGTAGAGTCAGCTTATATCTCAATCTCAGGAAAATGTAAGGGAAAGGGAGGACTCTACACATTTATATGGTTCAAAAGAATTTAAATTCACCGTAGTTCACATTGTTATAGAGATTCCACCACCTGAATTTTCAAGGTGGAGGAATTATATTGATTACCATGAAATTTTGAAGATAGGAGATCATCAAAGTGGTCTCATTCAATTTACATTCATGGTAGTCTACTGTG
Source organism: Warburgia ugandensis (assembly GCA_035236585.1). Taxonomy (NCBI): domain Eukaryota; kingdom Viridiplantae; phylum Streptophyta; class Magnoliopsida; order Canellales; family Canellaceae; genus Warburgia; species Warburgia ugandensis. The sequence continues at coordinate 58,132,423 of CP141133.1, forward strand.
TTATAATTCTACCATCACCAAAAATTTTAGGGTGGAGGAAAAGTATTGACTATCGCGAGATTTTGAAGTGGCGTGAGAAATCTTGCCATTTCATTATTGGAATCAGGAAAACTCAAAGATAAATGAGGATATGTCTGGCTGAAGACATTAAACTTAGAGCTCATTGGGAGGCAACCCAGAGTTTTTCCTTTTTGTTGTTTTTTGCATCACCCATATTTATTTTAGGTCCTACTTTTTAAACATTGAGGACAATATTTCTATCAGGTTAGGGGGTGTAGAATTCTACCAAATTCTAGTTCTTTTAGATTTTTTTTAGGTGCTTTCCTTGTTTTTTTAAAAAAAAAAAAAAGAAAAAAAAGAAAAATTTAGGTCAATTCCTACACTATGATGAGAATTGGATTTTCTGAAGTATAATCTAGATAACTTTACCTTATTAATGGAATTGAATATGATTAATTTATCTTTTTACTCATTTTCTAACATATTCTATGAAAGTAAAGTCTTAGATCACATCTGTACACGCAGTTGCATATAGATAGTCTAGATTGATAAGTGGCTATAACTTAGAGATTCTGAAGAAATTCAGTGGAGACCTATAACCTAAGTGAGTTTTTTTGAGCTATTCATCTTTTTTGAGAGGTTATAAATGTTCCTAATTTTCTGCAGCGTGCTTAAAGAAAATTGATCCCAAACTCTTAATTTTGGCTAATTACCTGAATAATTAGAATATTATCTTTAAAATTTTAGAAGTTCATTGAATTTGATGGATTATAGGAAACCTAGAAAATGATTTAGGCCATCCTTGTTGTTAACCTAGAGACATAAAGCCTACCTAGAAATATTTTTACCACTAGTTAGCCAAATTGAGCCTTTTATAAAGCCTTTTGTTTTGCCACCCAAATTATCCTTTACCCATTTTCTTTGAAAAATAAGTTAGAGAAGAATGAAGAAATACCTTTTAGTTGTAATGAAAGTAGAAAGTGGATATCAAGAAAAGAAATATTCTTCAAAGTGATTCAAAAGTACTGAAATAGTCTGAAAAAGAAAAAGAAAAGAAAAAAAGTTAGAAGAATGCAAAGAAAAGTGAAAAAAGAAAGAAAAGAAGAAATATTCACTTCATCAAAGAAAGAAAGAATTATCAACTTTAGAAGACCTCTACTTATTTTTTGAAGAAACTTTGAATATCCTTATACCCTTTCTTTGGTACCTTGTCTTAAGCCTACGTTTTGTCTCAATTAAAGACCTATTGATTCTAGGAGAAATATAGTCTTGATGAGGAAATGAATGGATAGGATCTGAAAGAGTGGTATTTCTAAATATTCAAAGGTAATAGCATCCATTCTAAAGGGATCAAAACAATTAAATTCCTTAGTAACTCCCATTTTTCATGAGTACATATGAGATAATTTTGCTTTAATTGACTCTCTCACATAATTAAAAGAGAGATATGATTTGAACCTTCTATCTGAGAGATGTTGTTTCTGAGAGTATGTCATTAGTGAGGCTTCAGGTCAAAACATATTTCGAATGGAGTTCAAAAGTTAGAAGTTTACTTAGAGATTAAGATGATTCTATATGTAAACTATACATGCACACACTCACTCTGAGATTTGAGCTTAATTAGAATTACTTTGGCATATGGGTAGGGTTTTGAATTTTTCAGTTATTTTTATTAGTATGCTAAAGTGATGTGATTTATTGAAGATAATTCTCTGAGGAAAAAGAGGAGTTGACTTAAAAATAAAATTTGAAATCTTGAAATTTGTTTTTTCTCATGTTTTGCTCGGGCCTAGCAAAATGCTGGTTGGGGTGTGTGTTAAGTGTTCAATTTTGGTCAAAATACCACTAATTTAGCATTCAATTAGGCCATCTAACCGTTCAATTTTACAAAACTTAGCTTGATTTTGAATTTAAATCCAATTGACCATCCAAATCTTAATTTTTCAAAATCAACGGTCAGATGATCATTAGAACTCATTAGATGACTCATGTACGATTTAGATGATTCTAATTTAGTCTTTTCTTTTGCAGATTAACCAAAAGAGGCGTTGATGGCTATGATCAAAAGTTAACGATGCAGATCATCTTAAAGGGCAATGGATGGATCAGATCACCGATGAAGATGGATGTGATAGTTTCCTAGAAGACAATGGAGCTAAATTTGGAATCATGGAGAAAAAGGCAACCCTTTCCCCCACTTCTTTCTTTCCTTTCTTTCCTTTTTCCTCCTTTTCCTTTTTCTTTCTTTCTTTCCTTCCTTTTCCTTTTCCTTTTCCTTCTTTCTTTCCTTTTCTTTTTCCCTTCCTCACTCTCACTCTCACGTACCCACTTTCCTTACTCTCTTTTTGGCCTTCCTTCTTAACATACCCAACGTTTCCATTCTCTTCTCTTCTCCTCTCTCTTCTTCTCCTTTCTCACCACCCCTCTAGCTCACGTCCTATTCCTCTTCCTCTCCCCCTCTTCCCATTCTCCTCTTCTTCCCTATACCCTGTTTCCATTCAACACTTTAAACCCACCTCTTCTCCTCTCTTTGAAATTCTCCCTCTTCTTCTGGCTCACTTCCCTTCCCTCTATTGTCACCTCTCGACATGCACCACTGGCACGCATTAGTGGCAGCACTCTCCAGCCCAACTTGCTAAAACACCCTTGTTCACTTCTACCCTCTCCTTTCCTTCGTTCCCCACTTTCTCTTCCCAACTCCAAGCCACCTAGCACATAACGGCCGTGGACGACACCCATCACTGGCTAGGAGCTCCCTCGTCACTGCTCGCACAAGACGGCTTCCCCAGTCATTCATCTTCTTCAGCCAAGCACAAGTCGAATCTATTCCAAATGGCGGCACCACTACCGAGAACTTCACCGCACGGGTCGGGGAAGGAAACCCAAGTCGGGGTTTTCCCTCCTTCTTCCCTCTTTCTCTTTCTCTTTCTCTTTCTCTTCCTCTCCTCTCCTCTCCTCTCTTCTCTCCTCCTCTCTTCTCATTTTCTCCTTCTTCTTCCCCATCTCCCTTCTTCATCGGGTTCGTCTGGTTTTTCTCTTAAAAACCAGATTTTTTTACAAAATTCCAATTTTGCCCCTCCTCTTTAAAAGAAATTACAAATATGTTCTTTTTCGTTAATTCCATCTGTGTCCCCATTTTATTTACATTTGTGTCCCATTTTATTCCTGTTTTGTTTTATCTGTGTTTTTCTTATCCAAGAACAGACAAATTCCAGACAGATCAATTAAGGCCTAACCCATCAACAGTTTTGCCTTAAAACCAAATCTTCAATTTCTCCTTCGTTTCTTCTCATATTTCAAATTAATTTTATAGGTTCATTTTTAGGACATCCATAGACATAATCAATGCATCTGATCTTCTATATGAAATCCAGAAATCAATTTGAGCAGTCCAAATCTTGAAATCACAATTTAGCCCTGATCTTGACCATTTTGAAGAATCTGTCAAATCCAACCAGTGGATCACTAATTAAGAACGTGTTGAAGATATCTGTAAAGGCGGATCAGATTTTAAAAGACTAGAAGTGAAGATTTTCATAAAGATTGATCTAGGGAAGTAGTTTTTTCTCATTATTTGATTTTGTTTGTTTTCTTTAGGAACTGGAAATTCTGTATTTTTGAGAAGTTGATTAGATCTAAACATTGATTCTCATTTCAATATTCCAGTAATTTTGAGTGATTTATTTTTAATTTTATATAATTGAATTTTATTCAGACTCCATTTTAAATCAAGTCCTCGTGGGATCGACCCGTACTTGCATAAGCTATACAACAATAGCCCGTGCACTTGCGGTTAAATAATCAATAGTTACAGAGATCTTGTCAATGTTAAATCATATACAATTGAGTACATAATAATTTTGTTTTAATCAAAGTTTGACGGTTTAGGTCATCATAAACCACTTAACTTTTCACTGACTATCTATTCTATAGAGGAATACATGATTAGGTAAGTCCTAGATCCATCATCTATTTACCAATTAGTGATCCATAGTTTTAGATTTGCACTTACTAACTTAACCCCATTGATAGACAATTCTAGATCCGAAGGTTTAATCCAATAAATCATGGTAAACTAACTTAAGATTTCAAGGTCTAATCCTTATCCTTATCTCTGTTTTAATGATTTTTAAATATAATATTACGATCTAATTTTCAAGGATAATTGCTTAAGATGGAAGTGTGTATCATCTGGTTTGCTTGGGACCATTGGTCAAAAGTCACAGATATCTCAATTTAGGGTTTTACCACAAGATTAAGTGGTCAGATCAACCTTTTAAAGAGGATCCGAGGATAAGAATGGTTGAAAGGGGTCGGATCTGTCTTTTACAATTGAACCGACCGCCAAAACCTATTAGGAGAATCAGATCTACCTTCTATAGACTATCCAACAACTAGGGTTTACTGTCAGTCTCTATCCATAATCATATACGAGATTGATAGCTGGATTCTTCATGGATTAAGGTTTAGGGGTGGGATCACCACTGTTCGAGCTCTGATAAGATGATTAGAACCTCATATGGGTTGATCAACGGCCTTATTGATCTCTATCCACTAAACAGGGACAAGATCAATGGCTAGATCATCCGTGGATAGGGGTTCAAATGTCGGATCATTCCTGTCCGAGCTCCAATTGGATGATCGAAACCTCAGACAGGTGGATCAGCACTCCTATAGTGCTATTCATTAGTCTTAGATCAAGTAATTTCAGTTCAAATCAAGCTAATCTAAGGTTTGATAATGTTTTTCAAGAAAACAATTGAAATATGCATGTAAATCAATCTAAAACCCTATTTCTAGCATAAAATAGCATGAATCTACTAAAAACATGAATTCACAAGTTGGGTTTTGGAATTCCTACCTCACATTGGGTCTCTGGCCTTCCTCCCTGAATGTATTTATCAGATTGATCACTGCTTTCCAACGATGATCTCTAAGTTTGTTGTGTGTCAGTTTCTTCTCCGATTGACCACCAAGAACCAATGGAATCACTCAATAAACATAGGGTTTTGGTTCGATCGCCTTGGATCATAGATCCAAGCTGTTGTATTCTTCAGTGACGACTGCGAAATCTGATAAACCTAGAACCCTAACCCCTTTCTCACTTGCATGCCTGCCTCCTATGGAAGCTCTCTCTCTCTCTCTCTCTCTATCTCTCTCTTCTTCTTCTTCTTCTTCTTCTTCTTCTTCTTCTTCTTCTTCTTCTTCTTCTCTTATCCTTCCCATCTTCTTCTTCATTGGTTCACTCTTTCTCTGGAGTGATCTAGGTTTTCCAGCCGCGTCGGGTTTTCCCCATCTCCATTCCTTTCCCATTTTCTTTCTCTCCTTCTCTCTTCTCCTCCTCCTCCCTCTTCTCCATTTGAACTCTGATTTCTACAAGCTTAGTGTGGTTGCGATCATTTTTTTGAGTACAATCCAAATATGAAGGTATTAGGGTCAAATTTGGTGCCTTTCAAAAGATAAATTCAATGAAACCTAAATATGAAGATTCTCTCATTTATATTCATCAAAATAAATTTATAATTCTTAAAAATAGAATTTAAAAATTAGGATAGTTACAAAAAATCCCATGGTTATTGGGGGATCCATGATGATCTTAATTGTTGATCAGAGAGGAGACAGTGCGAGACAAACTTGGAGACCTCACTGAGGGAAAACGACAACCAATCCAACTCATCCAAGAGAAGAAAAAGCACGGAAACAATCTTAATAGGTAAAATCTATAAAACCAAGCTCTTGATTTGAATTTTTAGGCTAAATCCATATGGTTTATACTAGATCTAGGTTTTATGAATGATCCAACCACTGATTTCCTAATCAGTGATAAGACTGGAAACCAATTGAGCAATCTCAGCTGTCTGATCCATCACTATTTAAATAGTGACTTCTTAATGTCTGATCAGTGATCAAACACCATAGATGAATTCTAAAACCCTAGATTTACTGGGGTGTGAATGAAATTGTGAAATTTGGATAAAAATTCATTAGAAAGTCTCAACCGTCCAATTAGATAATAAAGGAATAAGGGCCTGACAATGCCTGATCTATGATTAGATGCCACCATTGTATTCCCTAATCTTAAATTAGTAAAGATGCTCAAATTTGGTAATCAACGACTAAAGTTTGATTAGTGAACCATAGATGGAAACACATATCAACAACCTAAACGGCTGAGATCGTGTGATTTTGGTAGTTGATTAGTGATGAATCACAAAAACCTAAAGGTTCCATGACTAACAAATTATCTAGATCATCAAATTAGGGTTAGAATAGATTCCTTTTTGTAATTGTTAATATGACTTGACATTGACAAGGAATCTGCAATATCGACAAGTTGATCAATGAATTGATTGGAGGGATATAATTAAATCGTGAAGTACAAAGAGGAAGGTAGGTAGCTTAAACATCGATAGGATTTTGTGAAACATGGAGACTATTGGTAACTACTCAGTCATGTTTGAAAATGCTTAAGATTTGAGATTCTAATATTTTTAATTTATGTAGTTAGCATATTTGTATTTCATGCAACTCACTAGTTTGGAATGCCGTGTTGTTTTACTATCAAATTGGAAGCTTATACATGAAACATGTTTGAAATTACATGAACTTCATGAATTATGAAAAAATGAGGAATGCTAATTCTTCAGACTCAACCATTGTGAGGGTTGCTTTTACATGGCTTCATTATACCATAAGGTTTAAATTTGCATGATTTCATTAATGAATGGATTTTTATGGTTTTATCAACTATATCGGCATGTGATGATGCCTCATATTATTATGTTATGATGAACATATTGAGGCTGGTGGACGCCGTGTTAAGAAGGTTGATTGATCATACTCCTTTCGAAATTATATATGTGTTAAATACTTGGTTGAAAAAGGTTGAATTCAAGTTGATGACATCATGGGCAGGTCATGGCTTTCATACCATATTTCCCATGTGCACGGTGCATGGAGTCTATCTGCCTTGGTATTGGTGTGATAGCCATGGACTTTATTAGTTCGTCTGTCACATAAAGGGTCCATTATTTTGAGATGTGTATTAATAGCATGATACTATAGGCACATGGCACCCTGGTATTTCAGGTCTATAATGAGTACTCATGATCAATGGCAGGTGGCCGAATTACGAGTATTTCTACATTTGCGAGACCTTGAGGAGGTTTAGATGGTATTATGTATATACTTATTGAGATACATTAATCATATATAAGTATTCATGGTTTCAATGCTTTTCATCTATTGATTTTTTTTATGATGATTCACTATTTAGTTTGGATAAGTATATTTATGAGATGATGTATTGCATTAGTTGTGGCAATCTTTCATATCTATAAAATACCTTACAAAGGTTTCTATTGTCTTTAAAACATTATGCATGGATATTGAAATTCATAATTTGAATTAGTTTGGCATGACATTGACTTGTAAAGCATGATTGAGATTTAAGAGTTTTATTATATTACTCATTATGCATTATATTTCACTCAATTACAAAACATGTGATTATGTATCTTTTTTGGATTTGAAATTGCACAAACTTCATGTTTCGATGATGAAACTACATACACAAGTACAAGCTTGCCGAGACATTGTAAATTGTTTATAATGTCTTAGGTTTAAATAAATGAATCAAATGAGCAGAAGATTATGATAGAGACTAAAGAGAAGAGCATGGAAGTTATAACAAACATGTTTGCAATGTAGTTGATGATCTTCTAAACTGATGCAATGTTGACTTAATATGACTTTGCTTTATTTACATGTGGGCATGCAAATTAGAGTTATAGTGATGTGACTATGTTTGGAGCTATCTTAGGGATGTTTGTTCAATTCCTGGCCTTTTGGCACTACAAAATATTTCTTTTTATTTAAATGTGAATAGACACATGCATGTGTGGATGTATTTTGGAGGAAAATGGAGTTTTCTTTGTTATTTTATATATAGTGTATTTTTCAAGTCGTCACATCACATGCGTGAAATGCACTGAGTCCAAAATATAGGGGAGACTCTATCGAATTTTTAGTAGAAATGTGGCATTCATTTCTCTAAAAATTCTCATTTTTGAAAAGAAAAATGACATCCTGGATGTTTTTAACTTCTTCTCATGAAACTACTTTTTCGTTGTTTGGTTTTTAAATAGTTTTTCAAACTCGGGGCCCCACAATTATAAAAGATTTTACGAAAAAGTGTTAGAAAAACTCGAGGTGTCATAGCTGGTATTAGAGCTAGTTCCCCTCGTGGTGTGGGCTAGCCGCTCGTTGTTTGCAAGGATGGAGGTTCCCTAAGGGGGGAAGAGGGGACCTTGCGACCCTAAGCTAGACTTATCCAAGGTGGGCTCTGATGGGAGTGTCTACTTGGGTGACCATGAGAGTGAGTCCCACATCGCCCAAGGAGTTAGAGCTGCGCTAGTTATAAGAGTTCTAAGGAACTCTCTCAGAGCCCATTCACTCCTTTTACAGCTAGTCCAACATGTTCAAAATTCATATATAGTCAATCAAGTGAGAATGAGTTGTTTAGATACATGTTATATGAATAACTCAAATGGACAATGTTGATGAATGTAAAAATAAATGCAACCCATGAGGGTTGAAAGTTCTAAGAAGACAATAGATTTTTAGTCTTGGTATAAGTAAGAGGAGTACTTTTACAAAATTAGTATAGTTCTTAGAGTAAGGAACAGTAGTATAAGAGAATAAAATTAGTATATCTAAATGTAAACTTTGTTAGTTGATAAATCTATTTGCATGGGTGACCTTTTGAGGATTCAAGTTTTAATTTTAATGATGTATTAAACATTTGAAGATTATGATAACTATTCTCAATAATATTATGATTATAATGAAAAAGAGATCAGAAAACAGTCACAATAGAAGAGAACTCAGGGAAATTAAGAGAATTACAACATTAGTCTATACATGTAGTGGATATATTTGATGGATAAAATTTTGGTGTTATAAAAATCAATGACAATTTGACCTACTTGTGCAAACAAATTATTGATCAAAGGGGTGAAAATGAGTTAATCTTTATATAAATAGAAATATTGACAGCCAGTTATCATTAAGAAGTAAATACCTATTTAATGATTCTTGAGAGTTTTAGTTATGAATTGGAGATGCATATTGCTTAGAGGATATAACAACTATTTTATAATGATGATTACTAAATGATAAGAAAGATTAGTAGATGAGTGGAGAATTGAAGCATGAATACAGAAAACTTATTGAATGAGTTCAAGTGATTTCTCATGATATTAGAAAAAAGGGGGTTATTTTAACATTATACTATATGGAAGTATCTAACATTTGTTGTTTAATTGCCTATGGATCAAAAAGTACCTATTATAGGCATGCATCAGGTAAAAGGATTTGGACATGAACACAATGAATGAACTATTATATATTAATAAAATTTTGCAATTGGTATGAATATGTTGGTAATCTTAATGGGAACCTAATGACGGCATGGATACTATAAGGTTCTATTGCCAATGTATATGAGAATGTTTGATTCGTGGTGATAATTTGATTATAAATTTTAGACATGATTATGAATGAATTCTTAAAGTAGAGAAATATTTTATGATTATAGGATCCATAAAAAATAATATAATGTTATAAGCCTTTGTAAGTATCAAAATACCCTAGTGTATGGCTGCTATCATTGATAGAAGATGCTACTTGGTCCTTTCAGAATTTTATCTCAAATCTCAATGTGAATCTCATTTAAGGACACTGAAAATATAATTATAAAGATTTTGGTGATGGTTGTTTAAGAGGGCGCGTTCCTCCATTACTGAGACTTTTATCTAGAAGGTCCTTAAGAAGGCCTATGATGATCAATGCCCTTACCTTATGAACAAATGGTGATACAGGGAGAGTTCGCTACTTTAGAGCAGAGAGATCAGACATTTCAATAGTAATTGAATCGGTTTACAGGTTGAGGATGTTTGCACCTACTATTGTTACCACATATTGGGAGGTGGCAGATAGAATTAATGATGAGTTGACACTTAGATTGAGGAAACATGTGATTTTAGTGTGTTCTACATTGGTGGCAGAGGCATCTAACATGGCCTTTATGTTTGAGAGGGATTCTCTTAGGATCGAGGCTGACCATAGAGACTCAGACATAGGTAGTTTGAGTCAGCCTTTTAAAGGCAAGAGATCCTTTTTCATCGATGTAGTTTCAAAGGCCTTCTAGTAGGGATACAAACAAGAGATGTGTTACTTGGAAGGATTGGAACCTGGACAGTTATGTCCTAAAGTTGGTAGACTGCTACAACAGTAGTAATAGTATCAACAACATCCATTACAATGGCAATCCTTTAGATGCTTTGACTGTAGATGGTCAGGGCATTTCTTTAGAGACTATCCTAGAAGACAGTGAGTTAGACATATTGACATTGGAGGCAGGGCAAATATGGCCCCACATTAGTAGTGATGAGTTTTTGTAATTACTTTAAGGCAAGTACAGGCCTTGAACCAGAAGGTGGAAAGTATTTTCTTGATTACTGGTAGGCATGTTATGATCCTCTTTGATTCAAGATCTAGCAATTCTTTCATTCATATGTTTTTGCATCTTGCTTGGACATGCCTATATATGTGTTACCCTTTCTGTTGGATATTATGACTCCGGTGGGGGAGCTATTTAAGGCTAGTGAGTACCTTTTAGAAACATCTGTAAACATAGTGAGGGAGATGATGAATAATGATGTCATCCTACTCGATATGGTTGATTATGAAGTCATCCTTGGGATGTATTGACTGGTTGCTTATTGGGTGACAGTTGATTGCTGTGAGAAGAAGGTTACTTTTAGTATACCTATACAACTAGTGGCCCATAGCCCTCTATTTTCCTCAGTTGACATCTCCTCCTCACCAACTCTCTTCTTCTCTCCCTTCATTGGTTTCAATGAGATCAGGTTTTCTTCATTTTCTCTCTTTTTGTCCTTCTCCTTCTCCTTATCCATCTCCTCTCTTCTCCCCCCTGCTTCACCATCTTTTGCTTCTCCGTTGGGTTTCTCTATTTTCGGTTAAAATAAAAAAAACAAAAATAATTTGTTTTTACCCTTTAGTCTTTAAATAAAATTTCTTCTATGTCCTCTATTTAAGTCCTTTTGTATCTTTTTCTTATCCTAGTTCTGCTTATCCATGAACTGTGTTATCCTAGGCTATTTGTTAAAGCTTTCACTTAATCAACGGTTTAGCTTTAACAAATAAAATCACTTCATTTCCTTATCTGTTTCACATTAGAATTCAAATTAGTTTTTAGTTCTTATTCTTAGGACATTTCTTAGCTTATCCATTAGTCTTAATATTTAATCTGAAAATTAAAAACTCGATCTAAGCTGTCCAAAACCCAAAATTCTTCTTTAGTCTAGGTCATCAAAATTTTAGAGAATTTACTCAATCCAGCTGTTGGATCTTTAATTAGAAGTACTAGTGAGAGATTGATGCAGGCCAATTGATGTTGATTTTAAGAATTTTGTCATAATCAAGCTAAGAAAGTATATTTTATTTGTTTTTTAGTTAATTTCTTATATTTTTAAATTTAGATTTTTGTAATGTTCATTGGTTAAATAGATCTAAATTTTGATTTTTATTTTTGAATAGTTAAATTTTATTTAAACTATATCCTTTTAAGTCGAGTTGACATGGGATCCACCTGTACTTGCATCAACTATACTACAATAGCATGTGCACTTACTATAAAATAATCAATAAGTGTTTAACATAGTTGTCAGGGACCATAATGGAATTTTCATAAAATTTAATAAAAATTCAAAAAATAAAAAATAAAACATTTAGTAAATGCATTGTTTTAGCTTTTTAGGAAAATTTAGGTTCATTTTTAATTTTTTTGAGAGCATAATCAACGTATTTGTTGAATTTTGGTACTTATTGCTATTTTTATTTTTTATGAAATTGGAACAGGAGGACTTCAATTAGGATAGAAATTTTTTTTATTTTGAGTGAATTGTAGTGATGACACCTTGTATTTTTTAAATTCATTTAAAAAGATTGTAATAATATAGGTCAAGGATGAACCATCGTAACCTATAAGTGAAGGTGGAATGTAAATGGTCTCACCCTTGCATGAGAAGATTTTGTCTAGGACCTCATTGTGAGCAATCCTAACTTCTTAAAATTCTTAGATTAGAGTTTACATTATTAGAATAATTTTGCATTGTTGGGTAGTATAATTGCGTAGAGAAAGCATATTTTATAATTGTTGCACTAGTTTATTATTTTTTAATTTTATTTTAGGGCACATTTATCACTTTAAGGTGATTTATATGCTGATCAAAATGCCATGGAGTGTGGAAATTAATTAGTAAGGGCACATGACCCCATAAGATCAAGGGTGAATTTAATCAACACCTCTTGGCCCACCTAAGATAATCACCACAAGCGCACAATCTTACCTTTCAAATTAATTAGAAGAGACCTATAGAGGTCATTCTATGCTCGTAGGAGCCTCTTAATATGACTACAGCTAGATATATTGTCACTCCAGTGGCTTCTAAGCATTGTGGTTATAGTAGGTGTCTTAAAATCCAAGTAATTTTATTATACATTCCATTGACATCTGTTGAGGTCTAAATGCCTCCTAACATGAGGATTGCATTAACCACTTTAGAGCAAAACCCAGGTGGTAAGTAGTAGTCAAATCTAAAAGAGAGGAGGAGTGTTAGATTAAGCTAATCTAAAAGCATCTCCCCTAGACAAATTTAAGAAAATCAAAACATTTCCGCTTGCTAGCCTTACGGGATTGTTTGATTGTGCCCTTTGTTTGTGCATCATTCTAGGAATTTAGGTTGCATCATTTAGAGAAGTTCCATTTTTTAAAAAAAGAAGAAGAAGAAGAAGAAGACATGGTCAGTTGCATTTGATGCAAAATCTACACTAATCAAAAGGGTAATTTACACCCCAGCATTATCAGAGAAGATATTTCTCCATGGAGAAACAATCCCCTCTTTAATGATGATGAACCACCTCTCATCCTAGATAATGATGATGTTTCGTCATGAACGAGCAATCCTCTCTTTGATGCTGATGATCCTTCACCCATATTTAATGATAATATATATTCATGGAGGAATCATTCTTTACCACATGAAAATAGGAGACGGAAATATATCAGGGAATGGGATCAACTTAGAACACATGAATATAATTGGCATAACCAAAATTCTCATAGAAAAATACCAAGAGACTATTTACAATCTAATTATACTAGCATACTTTCATGTATACTTTTACCTCTAAATGCTGGTATGATTGAATTAAAGGTGGGAGTAATTCAATTACTTCCTAAATTATGTAGGTTGGATAGTGAGAGTCCTTGCCTACATTTAAAAGAATTTGATGAAGTGTGCGTGACCCAGCATACACAAAATATCAAATTCGACATGGTAAGACTTAAACTATTTTCTTTTTCTTTAAAAGAAAAAGTTAAGATGTGGTTTTATTCACCGCCAGCATGTTCCGTGTGAACATGTCATGGAATGACTAGGAAGTTCTTGAATAAGTTCTTTCCTATACATAAGATAAATACTCTAGGCTAAAATATAAATAATGTTACCTAGATGGATAAAGAAACTTTCTATCAATGCTAGGAAAGATTCAAGGAATTATTGCTAACTTGTCCATATCATAGTAATGAACTTTGGCATAATAGTAGCTTCTTCTATGAAGGACTTAATTCTGATATGCGTAGATTTGTTGAAATGATGTGCAATGGAAATTTCTTAAATAAACAACCTGAAGAGGCATAAGAGTATTTGGAATGGCTAGTAGAGAGCATATAAACTTGGGCTGATTCAGACAAATTAGGTTATCCAAACAAGCTTAAGTGCACCACCACATTGGCTAGGGGAGTAATATATACTATAACTAGAAAATATGATATGAAAATAGTATCCCTATGTAGAATAGTTGAGGCCATGGAAATAGAAAAAATTTTCTCCAAGAAAGTCGAACAGGTGTGTGGTATTAGGGAAAGTAATACACACCTTACTCAGGAATGACCCATTACCCTTGCATTTCAGGATGTGATTCATGAATAGAAACATTCTTATAAGCAACATTTTCCTCCATCTCTAGAGAAATGATGAATCAATGTGTCTTTACATTGATTATCATATGCTAAATATTGTGACGATGAAGAACCGCTACCCATTACCTAGGATTGATGACCATTTTGATCAGCTTCAGTCAGCACATGTCTTTTTGAAGATTGATTTGAGGTCACGATATCACTAGTTACAAATCCTGGAGGAGGACATCCTTAAAATAGCGTTTGAGACACGTTATGGGCATTATGAGTTTTTGGTGATGCCATTTGGCTTGACAAATGTGGCTGCAATTTTCATGGACCTCATGAACCAGGTCCTCTGAGCTTACTTCAATAGGTTCATGATTGTCTTTGTGGATGACATTCTAGTATACTAAATAAGTAGGGAGGATCACAAGGAGCACTTGTGTATTGTTCTGGGTTCATTGTAGACTCATTGCTTATTTGTGAAGTTCAACAAGTGTGAGTTTTGGTTGGAGCAGGTAAACTTCCTTGGCCGTGTTATGTCAAAGAATGGAGTGATACTTGACTCGAAGAAGGTTAAGGCAGTGAGGTTGGTATTAGCTTAAAACAGTGACTGAGGTTTGCAGTTTTCTTACTCTTGCAAGCTACTACCATAAGTTTATTGAGGGGTTCTTGAGAATTGCCCTATCTCCGATTGCACTGACTAGGAAGGACACAAAGTTCATATGGACTAATGCATGTGAGATGAGCATTTAGGAGCTCAAGAGAAGGCTTATCTCCAAACCAGTATTAACCCTACTAGTATGCAGTAGTGGTTTCGTAGTCTATTGTGATGCATTTGACAGGGGACTTGGATTTATGCTAATGGAGCATGGCAGGGTGATTGCCTATACGTTGTGATAGTTGAAAACACATGAGGTAAATTATCCTACATATGATTTGGAGTTAGCCTCAATGGTCATTTCATTGAAGATATGGCGGAACTACTTTCATGGAGAGAGATTTAAGGTTTTCTCTGATCGTAAGAGCCTTAAATATTTCTTCAACTAGAGCGACTTGAATATGAGATAGCGGAGGTGGATGGAGTGTCATAAGGACTGCAACTTTATGATATAGTACCATCCAGGTAAATCCAATGCGGTGGCTAATGCCCTCAATAGGAATTCAAAATTAGTGGTTGTCTACTTATCAGTTAAGTCGATGTTCATTGACAGAGTTATACAAGCATATGTAGTGGATGCAATTGATGACCTAAGACGAGAGCTACTTCAGGAGGCACATCAGTTGTAATTTACTTTTCATCCTAGAGATATGAAGATCTACGGGACTTGAGACAACATTTTTGGTGGAACAGGATGGAGACAGACATTGGTGAGTATGTAGGGTGATGTTTGACCTGTTAATAGGTCAAGGTCAAGCATCAAAGGTCAGCAGGAATGTTACAGACTTTAGAGCTTCCTAAGTGGAAGTGAGACCATGTCACCATGGTTTTCATTGTGGGTTTGTTTAAGATAACGAGTGGGCATGATATGATATGGGTGATTATGGATAGGTTGACAAAGTCTACTCATTTCCTTCCCATTTGACAGACTTAGTTTGTTGATAGTTTGGCAGAGTTGTATGTTAAGGAGATTGTGAGCTTGCATGGTATCCCACTAACTATTATCTCTTAAAGGAATATTAAATTCACATTGATGTATTGGTAGAGTGTTTAGGGAGCCTTAGGATTGACACTCAAATTTAGCACTGCCTTTCACCCCTAGACAGATGGTTAGTCAGAGAGGACTATCCAAACTATAGAGGACATGCTGAGGGAATGTACCATCAATTAGAAGGGTAGTTGGGACGAGCACCTACATTGTTTGAATTCGCATACAACAACAACTTTCACATGAGTCTTGGCATGGCTCCTTATGAGGCACTTTATGAAAGACCATGTGAATCACCTTTGTGTTGGAGCGACATGGGTGTGAGACAATTGTTGAAGTCTAATCTAGTTGAATAGTGTGCAAAGAAAGTCTGACTAAATAGAAAGCAACTTTTGATAACTCACAATCACCAGAAGAGCTAAGCTAACAAGGGCCATAGCCATGTAGAGTTTATAGCTGGAGACCACATCTTTTTGAAGATTTTCCCAATGAAAGGTGTGATGAGATTTGGGGTTAAGGGGAAGTTGAGTCCTCGGTTCATTGGACCATTCAAGATCATGAAAAGGATTCGACTCATAGCCTACCAGTTGGCCTTATGGCCGCAACTTGTAGATGTTCACATTATTTTACAAACAAACTCTGTAAGCTAAGTTGGAAACCACCTAGAAATCAAAATATCAAATGGGCCATCTATCTATTGCCCTAAGTGCAAGGGAGAAAGGAAAATTCCCTAGTCAGCCAATACCGAACCCTAAGAGTCAGTATAAGAATGGAAATACTTTTAAGGACCAAAAATTGTCAAGAACATGTTAAATCAATTACTATTCTTAGAAGTGGAAAGTAAATAGATATCAAGGTAGGACTAATTAAGGATTCTGTAGTAGTTGAGGAGAAAGAAAAGCCTACATAGGCTAAGATGTACAAAGAGAAGTCTCAATCATCTCCCCCTTCTTCTAAACCTCTGCCAATTGCATTATATGTTCCTAAGGTTCCCTTAAAGACTAAACATGGGAATGAAGGTGGTAATTCGAAAAAATAATTCCATTAAAGAAATCCGTTCATATGCCAAGTTTTTAGAAGATCTTTACACACAGAATTGACGGTTGAATGTGCAAAAAAAATACTTTCTTGCAAAGTTGGTCATGTATATATTCCAGCATAACTGCCATCCTAAGTATAGAGACCTGGGATGTCCCATAGTATCATGTGTGATTGGCAAATGCACTATTGATAGGGCATTACTTGACTTAGGGGTTAGTGTGAACTTGTTGCCTTAGTTTATGAGCAACTATGGCTAAACGTGATGAAGCCTACCACCACCACATTGCAATTAGAATATAGATCAGTGAAAATTTCTTGCATTAATTTTGGGATTTTCATTCTTGGCCACATCTAATGTAATTATAAATTATAGGAATGCCATCATGAAATTGTGTTTTGGTAATTTGAAGATTAACTTGAACGTTTTAATGTCAAACAACATATAAACTTTGTAGATACGTATGAAGTCAACATGTTTGAGAGTCTAGTCCATGATACATTTGTTACATCCTCTCACTCTGATCAATGGAATTTTGTCTATCTCATTTTAGTGAATACTCTTACATAGATGAGTCCATCAATTAAGTAAATGAACTATTAGATATTTTGCCAATTTTAGATACTTCTAGATGGAAAGCTAAAGTGAAACCTTTGATACTTTCTAACATAAGTGGTGTACCATCTACTGAGATACCCCCTATTCTTGACCTAAAATCGTTGCCTGGCATCTTGAAATATTCATTTTTAGGTCCATCTAAGACCTTACCTATAATAATTGCTTTTGACTTAGACAAAGAATAGGAGGTAAGCTAGTTAGTGTTCTTAGGGAACATGAGATAGCTATAGGGTGGTCTATAGCAGACCTTAAGGAATCATCCCTACCATTTGCATTCATAAAATTCATTTTGAAGATAATGCTAAACCATATACGGAGATGCAATGGAGGCTAAACCCTAATATGAAGGAAGTATTCAGAGCAAAGGTACTTAAATTGCTAGATGTTGGAATAATTTATCCCATTTTATATAATTATTTGATTAGCTCGGTTCAAGTTGTACCCAAGAAATCAAGTGTTAATATAGTAAAAAATGAGGATAATGAACTAGTTCACACCCGCATGTCCACTGGTGCAGATAGACAATTTAAATCAGTGATGAGGAAAGACCACTTTCCTCTATCTTTTGTTGACCAAATGCTGGAAAGGTTGGTTGAACATGAATACTATTATTTTTTAGATGGATTTTTCACGTGTAACCAAATTTCAATAGTATCAGAGGACCAAGAGAAGATTACTTTCACTTGTCCTTTTTGAACTTTTGCCTACAAACACATGTCTTTCAGGTTGTGCAATGCACATGCAACTTTTCAAAGGTGTATGACGAGTATCTTTTTAGACATGGACAAAAAATTCTAGAGGTATTTATGGATGACAATTTAGTATTTGAGTCCTCTTTTGAAGAATGCATGGGCTATCTAGACTTGGTATTAGGAAAGTGCCAAGAGAAAAATATTGTGCTAAACTAAAAAAAAATTTCATTTTATGGTAAAAAGTAGCATTGTTTTAAGACACATAGTATTACATAATGGCAGAGAGCTTGATAAAGCTAGAGTGGATCTTATTTCTAATCTTCCGCCTGCTAGGATGTTGAAGGAAATTCACTCATTTTTTGCTATTTTAGGTTTTATAGGTGATTCATCAAAAATTTCAACAAAATTTCTAGGTCCTTAAGTAATTCACTTGCAAAGGAGGCCAATTTTGACTTTGATGAGAATTGTATGAAATCATTTCAGAACCTAAAGTCTAAACTCACTTTTGCACCTATTGTTTGACCATTTAATTAGAGTGCACCATTTGACATGATGTATGATGCTTTTGATTTCGCAATCAGTGCTATGTTGAGGCAGTGTATTAATGAACTACCCCACGAGATATACTATGTTAGTAAAACCTTTAATGATGCCCAACTCGATTATTATATTGTGGAGAAAGAGTTGTTGAAAGTTGTTTTTGCTTTGGACAAAATTGTATCTTATTTGCTAGGATCTAAAGTTATCATCGATTTAGACCGTGCGGCATTGAAGTACCTTCTTTCCAAGAAGGATTTTAAATCAAGACTAATCTAGTGGATTTTATTACTATAGGACTTTAATATAGAGTTTGAAACAAGAAAGGTTCCAAAAATGTTACCGTAGACCATCTCTCTAGGCTGATTGTAGAGTCTATCAGTGACACAATGCTTATAATAGAATCATTTCCTCATGAACAACTTCTACAAATTTTCCAATTGCCATGGTATGTTGATATTATCAATTACCTTATTACGGGTCAAATTCCTAATCACTGATCAAAGATAAATTTAGGTTTTTATCTAAGGCAAAGCATTTTTTTGAGATGGTCCTTACTTATTTAAGTATTGTCTAGACTAGATTACAAGGAGATGTGTGCCAGGTAATGATCATAATAAAATCATCTCATTCTATCATGATCATGCTTGTGGAGGCCACTTTAGTGCAAGAAAAATTGCTACAAAAATTTTGTAGTGTGGATTTTATTGGCTTACAAATTTTAGGGATTCCCATGCTCACTGTATAGCACATTACTGTTGCTAAAAGTTAGGTTGTATGGGATGAAATGATGCCCTTGAAACCCATATTAATAGTGGAAATTTTTTACGTTTGGGGTATAGAGTTTATTGGACCATTCCTTAATTAGGCTGAATATCTATACATTTTTATAGAAGTAGACTATATGTCTAACTAGGTAGAGGCTATACTAGGTAGAACAAATGACCACAAGGTAGTGGTCAAATTTCTCAAAGATAACACTTTTGCACATTTCAGTATTCCATGTGCTATTATTAGCAATGGTGTAAACCACTTCTATAGCCGTGCCTTTGAAGGATTAATGAAGAAATGTGGTGCCACTAGCATAGTGGCAATGCCCTACCATCCACAAACGAATGACCAAGTAGAGGTGTCTAATAGGTAAATCAAGCAGAAAATAGAAAATTCTAAATGAAACAATTGGTCTTTAAGACTTAGTGATGCACTCTGGTCTTATAGTACTGCTTTCAAGACTCTTATTGGAATGTCACCTTAAATACTAGTTTATGGAAAGACTTGCCATCTTCTGGTTGAGTTAGAGCACAAAGCTTAGTGGGAACTCAAACAACTAAACCACGACTTGACTAAGACAGGTGTTTAACATCCCGGTTTTTTTTTTTTTGAAACATAAGGATAATAATTTACTTAGTAGAAAAGATTTTAAAGTCATAAAAAGACTCCTGTTTACCAATTTTAATTTGGAAAACAATGAAACTTTCCTTGTTTTTGAAAAGCCATCATAGTGATATTATATAAGTATTTTTGTGAAGTATTTCAACTTCATATCGGGTGTTACTATTGAAACCTCCACATATTTGTCAAAATAATGTTCTAAGCTAAAGATGGTTAGAAGTACATGCCAAAGGATCATCATTGCTCACAAGTAGAATCACGTATCCATTGAAATAAACAAATACTCCATATTTAAAGTTCTACAACTATTTCATGTGACAACAAGATAAGTTATGTAGAACCAAAAATGAATTCTATATATGGAATCTACCAAATAAGTGCACAAAGGTATCACCATCGTACTTCTAGGTCTAGCCCAAAGCCTTCGCCTTTCCTCAATCATTCACACTCAATCTCCTTAGAATATCACTTGAAAATGTTGGTTGTAGGGGGTGAGCATATCAACCACTCACGATTTGGAAGAAAGCTAATATATACTGGCCTGTTAAAAATATGACAACCAATACTACATTTATAGATAGGCACCCATAAGCAATTGCAATACATAAGCTTGAGATAGGCATAAATTAGGTTTTAATTACAATAGCCCAAATTATTTTGTCATAAAGAGATCTGAGAATATGCAAGAGGAAAATCACATGGAAAGACTATCAAAACCCAAGTCATGCATGATCCAACAATTGACAAATCATCAACTCAAGTAAATCATGTGCACAATCTACTGTCAATAAGAAATCCAAGCCTACATTGTTGTAGAGAAATTGGTTGATCAGAAACTAGAATGGCATACAATGCTACCATTAGGGAGCTATGGTCTAGACTCTGAGAGTGATTGGCATGTCCAACATGCTCCAACCAAATTCAGATTTCTATGCTTATAAGGCCCTTCTATCACCCCTTGGCGACCTACCATAACCTCTACATGGGCTGGTGGATACTACATAGCCTCGATTCATCAGACCTCATAGGGCTACCTGGCTACCACAAAGAGCACTTAGCATGAGAAGCTACTCCTACTGCCCATTGTCTCTATCACAAGCTGGTATCAATATCATCTCAAAGGTTAGTGGCCAACTACACCTCTGAGTATAGGGTCTCCAGTTATTAGAGTGATGCATAACAAGCATACCTCAGTCTTATGACTGCACAGGGGTACTTGGCTCTAGGTCTTACTACCGTCCCATGCGTACATACCTCTGGGTCTTGTGATACTAGTAGAATACTTGCCAAAATAACCATCAAAACTACATCTCTAAGACTTATAGCTACTTAGAAAGCACTTGCTAAAAACATTGATAAAATACATATCTACTAGGACTTACAGCTACTCACTGAGCACATGCCTTAGCATCGATGAAATCATAACCATCAGGGCTTATGGATGCTTATAGAGTGCCTGCTTAAAGAATTGACAAATCTGCATCCATCAAGGCTTACGGCTATTTGTAGAGTGCCTGGCTAAAATACTAATGGAAATTCATATCTCCAAGGCTTATAGCAACTCAGAGATTCCTTTCCTAAAACATCAATGAATATAAACCACAGTAGTAAATAAAAGGTAGGTTGATGCCATGTGTGAAATCCATTAGTCCTTTAAATTTCATGGACTCAGTTTTTGTAACTTATGGTGGTTTATGTCATATTGTATCTATGGAGACACAATCTCCTATTAAAGTGTGAATGTCCTCTTAATTGTAGACCTATAGTTCAGGAGCTAGGTATAGTCTTTCAATTACGCTTGGATAATCATTTAAGCCATCCATGTCCTTTGTGATATCATTTTCCTATTTCATTAAGTCTTGGGGATCCTAATGATTCTTCCATGTCCATTTCCTCTTATAATTCTTAGGTGTATTCCCTAGATTATAAGGTTTTTCAAGTATTAGCTTTCCAAGTAAATCAAAAAGTTGGTTAGGTGAATTCTCAACTTGGTTGTCAAAGCCCTCACATGTCCTCTTACAAAGAGCCAAGTTTCCATTCAAAGAAGTGGACTAGAAGTCCCACGGTACTTACCTCCTAGCCAAGCATACTACATGTCATTATTAAGTTAGGAATCCTTCTCCCAACTTTAAATTCAACTTAGTGTGTCAATATCATGACTGGTTACTATGTTTCATTAAGTGAGGAGTGGGTTGCTAATGCCCTACTCTCCTTCATCATGTCTATGATAGGTTTATGATCCTCAACCTACTACCATAGGCTAATATCTAAGGACAAATTATCATAGTCTACTCTCGAGACATAGGAAAACACCTAGAGTTTCTTCTAGAGTGAGTTAACTAAGGTTCCTTAGTATACTTAGGTTGTTATATTTAGATGTATTGAATTTGTAGGTCTGCTAGATTTTCTAGCAATCCACTACCTTATCCCATACTTTTGTAGTCCATCAAAATCCTAGTACCTTTTCACTATCCTTGATGGTGTGCTTTCTCAAGAAGTTTCTATGAAGCTTATCATCATTGATGCTAAGTCCTAGCATGGTTTGAGTCCAATTGGTATGCTAAATAGGTGTAGCTTTCCACCTTATTTCTACTTGAAATTCTATAGTGTACTGTTTTACTTTGTCATGTCTTGTCTCAATTCAATCCCTACCTATTTTTCATATTAAGTAAGGAAAACACATTATGACTTGTTTATTTAGGTGTTTGTTTCACCTTAGAGGTTTTTGGTGTTCATTCCTCTATCATTAACAATGTAGTTAAATCTTCTTTTGAAAGAGTCATAGACATTTCTAAGTCCACCAAAATGTTCACCTTTCCTAGCGAAGTCTAGCTTAGCAATAGTCACTTTTTAGAGTATGATTCTATCATGGTTGATTATTCATCATCTTAATAGAGTTTAGGTAGATAATTATTTCAATGGTTATCCAAATTTAACCATCTGAACTTAGTTAGGTAACACCAACTCCAAAATGTGTCCTTGTTGGAAATTCCTGTTGGGATGCTCCACCAAAATTCACTCATCTAACTTGTTTCCCAACCAAATCCTTTTATTCCAAAATTTTTGATTATCTAAATTAAAGAACTAATATTCAGTTTTAATTTCTCTAACTATTGCTTTCAAATTCACCCAGATAGTCAACTGTATATAGTAGGTTATTCAATAACTTCCTCTTGGAAATTCCAGCAGGAATAATGTTTTCAATCATTCCTTTTTACTAGGTAGTGGCTCACTTAGATGAGCCTAAAAATTTATGGTCTCAATTTAGATGTCATTTTGATACCACAAAAACACTTCCACATAGGATTCCCCTTTTGTTTAGGCTATCTTCTACTGTTGCAAAAATCCAGTTCCAAAAACACTACCCTGTTAGTAATTGCAGTAGGGAACTACACTTTACTAATGTTTGCCCTTCAACCCACCATCATTTTTCCTTGTTCCAACCATAGAACATAAGCTGATGGACTTTTATCTTTGGTCAATCTCTAATGCCAACCAAAATCTCATGAATTTTCCATCCATTTAAGGGGCCAAATACCCCTTTTATAAAAACAGTGCCACTGATGGTTTTTCCAGCAGTGGCATACTTTCTCCTCTACCTTTCCATTCACAATATCCATTGAGTTTTAATCAATTTAGTGCATCTTAATATGCATCTTCCTTCATTTAAAATAGTATTAGCACAAGTTTAATGAAATAACATTCTACAATTTTACTATCCAGATCAGTACTCTACTATTTAAGTGAAACAATCCACAAGCAATGTTCAACTCAACTCAATTCATGCTCCAATGCCAAAAGTTCCTTCATGGAAGTTATAAGTATGATTTGAGGATTCATAAATAGGCATAACAGTAAAAAACATGACATAATTTGGCATCTAAAACCATAACAAATCAAGCTATATCAGTAAGCATTATATTCATGCAAAAGAGGAATTTGGAATAACATAAGGAACATGATACATGATGAATAAATCAACGTAATCAATAGCTTTCCTAGGCTAAGTCTTCAGAAAAGAATAAGTAACTTCCCATTGCTCCCCTAACTCTCAAAAGACATTTGAATTATAGATGTTTTCACCTAGAATTGGCTCTCCAATGTTGCACTCTTTCGGCCTTGGACATGCTCCAATTTCCAACTCCTACTCTTCCTTGTTTCAACCCACACCTCGCAAGTGACTCGACTCAATTTCTCACCCAATATCCACTCAATTTCTCATGGGTTCTCCTCCTTCTCCGACTAACAAACCCTTATGAATTGCCTCCTAATTCTCTCTCTCTCTCTCTCTCTCTCTCTCTCTCTCTCTCTCTCTCTCTCTCTCTCTCTCTCTCTCTCTCTCTCTCTCTCTCTCTCTCTCTCTCTCTCTCTCTCTCTCACCCTCCTTTGCTAGATGGATGGGCTGGGAATTTCTTCTTCCTAGTCTTTGCCCTCTATTAATACTTGAAATTTTCTTTTAGAAAATAAATAGTGGAAACATTTTTCTTTGAAAAGACATTTTAGAAAACCCCGAGTGTCATAAGATAGATCAAAACACATTCATGAGTTCTAAAATCAAGCATTTTTACATTCAAATATGACAACAAAAAACTTATCATTTCCTAGAAATCTATCTAGTTACAGCCCACAATCCAATGTGCATTAAACATATTTATACATGTCTAAACTATTTATCATAGTTACATAACTACTTAGTCATCTGACAACATTTATAAAATGTACAGATCATACATACACTATCTATATTCTCTCTCTCTCTCTCTCTCTCTCTCTGATGATTTTGAGCACCTAATCTCAACACTCTTGCCCTTATCTTCTTTGCATTTATATATAGAGTTGGTGGGCTGAGTATAGGGGAATATACTTAGTAGGTAAAACTAAGATCACAAATATAAATCAGTGTAAATTCACATGCATGTACTCATGCACATAGTAAAACATCCTTTGGTATGGTTCCTAAGATTTATCAATATAAATTTGCAATATATCATTTGCATACTTTTCAAACATTCCATCAAGATTTCAGATTAGTCGAGTGCAATATAAGTGTAAGAATAATGTGATATGTCGACGTCAAAAGAGCACTCATTAAACAAGAGCACAAAATCAACAATAAATTAATTAAGCATTAAAATCTCATTTTAATGCACATATAGAAAAGTTCTTGTCAATTTATGTTAAACATATCAATTCTAAACATGTGAATATAAATATATCAAATCTCAAATCATCCAAGCCAGCGTCATGCCTAGTAGCCAAGGTATCTATGACCCTATCACGCATGCGTTGCACAAAAATCAACGGGCAGTAACTACCCTATAATGGGATACTGCAACACTACACTAGCTGTCCAATCGTGGGACACTATAGCAAAAAGAATACATAGATCACTATGTTGTGGCAACTGCCCCAATAGTGGGACACAGCATTCTGAAACACTAACACCAAGTGCATGAGACTTATCACCGCCTCTCATGGGAGGAGAATGGATCACGCAGTGTAGCTTTCCCATGATGCCACACTCAGAATTTAGCCACTTGGGCCTAGTGTCAAAATATCAACCATTAAAAGGTGGGGTGGCCATCCCTATAACGCTTCCATCATAGTGTCCACCAGGTGAAAGCGCCTATTTAAAACAAATTCTCCACAAATCAATGCATAAAAAATCTAGGTACCATTGTACCCTCAGTAACATATTAGTCACTCATAGATCACATAATCAGATCTTCATCATGGTTTTAAAGATACAAAATTTTCATTTAATTGGGTATGAGATGTCAAATATAAATAATGCACAAAATTTAGTTAGAAATCAACTCATGCTATGCACATTGCCATTTCAAGTATAATCATAAAATCCCTTTATTTATATGGAAAAACTTATAGAGTTACCCCTATTTATAGGATAACTGCACATTTAATGCATATGATGCGATTCACCTGGTAATCATCATTTCATGTTTAAGTAAAAATGGAGGCTCTGTCTCCTAAAAATCTCATTCACAATTAATATAAGAGTCATCACATAATTTAAATTATAAGGGTGCTATATTTACAACCTCAAAAAATTTCATGAACTACCATTTAAGTGTAGTAATTACATGTATCTAACAAAACAATGCATAAGTGCAAAATATGTGTGAAAACTCAGCAATCTTACAATTTACTCACATCAATCTGATGGCTCGGATTTCCCAAAATCAATTAGAGATAAATTTGGATGTTGATCAATATTCAGGAATCATAGATCATGGCTTTTATCATCAATCAAGCATTAATCCAAGAAATATGAAATAAATATCATAATTTAGTCTCTTGATCATGGATTCATACATTAATATTCTAACTTGAATGGTTAGATTGTCCTTGATCTACCATTTAACCTTAGATTAGATATCTTTGAGTATTGGGACAGTCAATTTCATACCTCTATCAGTTAGATCTGATGTTCTAGAAATTACATAGATCTAAGAACTGGAGTGATCAAGTCTATGATTTAATAGTTTTATCAGCCCTTATACATTTAATAAGATTTGCACTTATTGTTTCTAACCCAAATTGTCTTTAACATGCAATTCACATTTTATATTCATAGATTTATTGTCTGATCATGTTTTCAACAGTCAGATTTGTAGATCTAATACTATTCATGCATCATGTTTAGATAAAAAAATTAAATGATCAGATGATCTCCCATTGAACTTTGGTTGACACTGACATGTAATTCATTCTACGTGGATTCCATCCACCTAAATTTTCCTATTTTTTCCTTGTTGGAAAATGGTCATGGAGTCGGAATGTCACCGGAGAAGACGATCGGAAATGGTTGCCACCGGTGACTATTATAGTGCTAAAAATGTCATTTTTCTACGAAATCAAAGCCTAGGTTTTTTAGATCATATTTTTTCTTTCACTCCCTTAAAATTTAGAGTGATTTTGTAGCCTTTTAATGCCAAATAAGGGAAAACTCAACAGAGACCTAGGCGGGTTTTCCGTCGTTGCCAACAATGGAAGAGAGCTATGGTGAGAGAGATAGAGTGAAAGAGGAGAGGGAAATAGATGAGCATGGTGAAACTCTTACTATATTGGTGATGGAAAAACTGACACCAACTATCTATGGAAATGTGGGTAACACAAAGGAAGAGATATGTAGTGGCGAGGGAGAGGGAAATGCGACGATGGAGAGAGAGAGAGGAAAAAAATTGAGGAGTGAGGCAGTGGAGCTCTGCTGGCCTCTTCCCTGTGTGATAGGTAGCTAGGGGTAGAGCTCCAAGCATTAAGCTCCCCTTGGTTCGCTATCAAGTGGGGCCCATTAGTGGAGGGGGTATCATTATCAATTTGACCCCCTCTGATATTTAATAAAATTTGTGGTCTAACTTCCATTCCACACAAAATTAGTGTCGTTGGAAAGCTCTCATCACGTATATTTGATTTTTGAGCTTTCCAAGTCAAATTCAGAAGCAAATTTCAATTTTTGTAATCAAACTCCTATTTTAACTATAATAAAAATTGTAAGGTTGTTACATTCACTCCCCCTTAAAAGAAAATTTGTCCTTGAAATTACCTTTTTACATTGTTATTCAAATAACTCTAGGTGCATTTTCTTCATTTCATCCTCAGTTTCCCAGGTAGCTTCCTCAACGGAATGATGTTTTTGACCAATGTAATGGTCTTTGTCCTTAACATGTGTGTTTTTTTTTTTAATCTAAAATCTAGACAGGCTTTTCTTCCAAAGTCAAATCAGGTTGCAGCACTGCTGGTACATGTGTAAGCATGTGAGAATGGTCAGGCACATACTTGCATAACATCAAAATAGGAAATACATCATGAACATCTGCAAGCTATAGTGGCAATTCCAGTCTATATGCTACTAGCCTAATTTTCTCCCAAATTTTGAAAGGACCAATAAATCAAGGATTCAATTTTCCTTTAGGACTAAACCTCATAATTCCTTTCATAGGGAGACTTCAGAAACACACGATATCCAATCTCAAATTCTAAATGTCTCCTCCTTCGATCTGCATAACTCTTTTGTCAACTTTGAGCAGCTAAAATTCGTTTTCAAATAACTTTCACTCTCTCTGCACATTGCTTCACTAATTTAGACTTCACTAATTGTCTTTCTCCAACCTCATTCCAACAAGTTGGTGAACAACATGGTCTTCCATATAGTGCTTCATATGATGCCATGCTAATGCTAGCATGAAAAATGTTATTGTATGCAAACTCAATAAGGGGAAGGTTCTCATCCTAATTTCTTTTCCATTCAATTGCACAAGCTCTCAACATATCTAATGTTTAGATTGTTCTTTTCAATTGTCTGTCTGTTTGGGGGTGGAATGCTATACTGAAACTCAAGGAAGATCCTAATCCTTCATGTACACTCCTTCAAAACTTGCAGGTAAATATGCTATCTCTATCTGAAATAATAATCACATGTGTGCATATAAGCTCATGTTCTCTTTGATATATAGCTTCGGTAAGCTGTCTAAGCATTGCTTCTATCACATAGGGAGAAAATGAGCTAACTTTGTCAGTCAACCTACAATCACCCAAATCATGTGATGTCCATTTGACATCTTGGGTAGGCCATTAATGAAGCCCATAGTGATGTGATCCCATCTCTACCGAGGAAGATCTAAGGACTGTAACATTCCTGTAGGCCTTTGGTGAGCCTTTACCTATTAGCAGGTTAAAGATGTCGCTACACATTCTCTCACATCCTTTTTCATTCCATTCCACTAGAAATTTCTTTTTAAGTAATGATACATCTTAGTTCCCTCTAGGTGAATGACATACTATGAGTGATGTGCCTCCTTGAGAATTTCCTATCTTAAATCTTTATTTAATGGAACTACCAATCTTCTACTCAATCGCACAATCTGTCTGAACTTTGAGTAAACTCTGGTTTACTAAACATAGATCCATCTTTCTTCTTAACAAAAAGAACTGGTGCTCCCTAAGGTGAAACACTAGGCCTGATAAAACCCATGTCTAATAATTCTTACAACTATGTTTTCAATTCTTTTAATTCTACTAGAGCCATTTGATATGGTACCTTAGAATTAGGAGATGTACCTAGCACAAGTTTGATGGAAAAATCAATTTCTCTCCAAGGTTGTAATCTTGGAAGTTCTTCAAGAAAAACATCCTAAATTCTCATACAACTTCCAACTCCTTAAGTTTAGGTTGTCCAGCATCTATTGCTATTACACACGCCAAAAAGGCTTGATATCCTTTTGAGATATGTCTTACTACCTTCATGGCTAAAATAACACAAACACCATTTGTATTTAGTCTACCTTGGTATGAAATTAATATCTATGTGATTTCATAATATTTGTCAATCTTTCTTTATTTTTAGTAATTTTAAGAATCAATTAAATTTTGGCTAGGCTAAAGTGATCAAAATAGACTTTAAATAAATTTGTTTATTAATAGAGTCTCAGTGTATTAACCCTTAGCACAATCTATGTTACAATAGAGCCATGCACTTGTAGTTATTTTTAAAACAAATAAGAAGTTATCATAGACAAGATCATCAATCATATTGACTTCAAAAGAATCTACAGCGTCTAGATGTTGTCTGACATTAAAGATATTAAGATTAATCTTCATGTTACTTGAAGATAATTTTGTAATTCGATTCCTATAATTAATTTGATTGCCAAGATCTTTATACATTGTGGCATCTAAGACAAGAAAGTCTATAAAGAATAAAAAATATTCAACCTGTACAATAACATCCTCTACCACACCATGATGAATTTTGACTAATCTAGAGTATGGCAACAAGTTTACACTAGCCCCTAAGTTAAGTAATGCCCTATTAATAATGTGTTTCCCTATCCCATATGATATAGTTGGGAACCTAGGATCCCTATATTTTGGAAGGGTGTTGTGCTGGATAATCAAGCTTACTAGTTTGGCAGAAAAGCTTTCTTTTGCTCATTCATCCTTTGCTTTTGTGTGTAAACATCCTTTAGAAACTTAGTGTAAGAAGGTTTTTATTTAATGGAGTTAAGTAATGGAATGTTGATATTAACCAGTTTGAACACATCCATTATTTGATGAAACTTGCCACCCTTCTCTGTCAAATTAAGTCTTTGATGTTAAGGAGCCTTAGGAATATACAGTGCATTAGGAAGAGGTTCAGAAGAAGAGGGAGAAGGTTGAACCTTCTCTTTGTGCTTCTAAGATTGTGTATGATTCTCTTTTTCCTCAATTTCTAGGGAATCCTTAGTTAGGCCTACCTTATCATTGATTTTCTTTCCACTCCTAAGTGTAGTAATGGATTTAGGTTGTTCTTGAAATTTTTAGTGTTTAGATGAATTGCCAATCTCAAACTGAGCCTTAGGGTTTGATACTGGCTGATAAGGGAATTTACCTTTTCCCTCTCACTTAAAACAGCAAACACCTGACCCTTCTAATATTCCAACATTGTAATAGATTGTAGTTGGCCTATAGAGTTTGCTTCATGTCATTCTAAAATTGCAATGAACTCTACATAAATAGATTTTGGGTTTCCTCAGTGGATGGTTTCCTTGTTTATTGTAGAAACTATGGAGGAATTTGTTGTTGTTGTGGCATTGTGGCCCTAGGAAAATGTTGGGGAGGGAGAATTTCAGGTGGACCCCCTTGGTGATTATTCTTTGACTAAGAAAATTTTGGATGCCTAGCCCATCCAAGATTGTAGGTATTAGAATATGGGTTATTGTTGCCCAGTAAATATTCAGGGAATATGGAGCTAGATGGACATGTGGTAGTAGGATGCTCATGACTATGACAAATTGAACAAACCTCATATTAAAGTTACATAGAAGATTCATGTGTCGACATGAACACATATAATTATTGTGTGGGACTATCTATTTTGTCAACTTTATATGCCAACATATATATTTTATCGTACAAATCTCGAGTGGCCCCTATCTCAAAAAAATTGCTCTTTTTTCTGAGGCAAAGAATTTCTTTCCATCATGGTAGAGTAGTGCTATGAATTTTCAAATAGCATCTTAAAGAAATTCCAGGCTTCGACATCACTTTGTGTCATGAATGCCCCTCCACTAGTGGCATCCATCATATGTCGGATCTGTTCTGTTAGACCTTCACAGAAGTTTTGTATTTATTGCCACTTTTCAAAGCCGTGAAGTGAACATTTTAGTGACATGTTCTTCTATTTCTCATAGCATTCATAAAAATATTCACCTTCTTTTTATTGAAAGTTGATTATTTCCCTCCTAAGGGTGTTGGTTTTAAGGACAGGGAAAACTTATTTAGGAATTTTTGTTCCTATGATGTGATGGACTCTACTCGCAATAAGTTAAGCCATGCATTCACTTTATCTTTCAAAGAGAAGGGAAATGGGCTCAACTTAAAGGAATCATTTAAAAAGTTATAGTATTTGAATGTAGCAGTGATGGTAATTAATTCCTTAACATGGTGATACGAATTATCTTTATCTAGCCCATAGAAAGTTGGTAGAAGTTGTACAACTCTTGATTTTAACTCAAAGTGATCTATGTTAGTTGTAAGTATTACTGTATAGGAACACTACTACATAAGAGGATTTTAAAACCAATTAAAAATATATATAGGAGTCAATTAACAAA
This sequence comes from Warburgia ugandensis, assembly GCA_035236585.1. Classification (NCBI taxonomy): domain Eukaryota; kingdom Viridiplantae; phylum Streptophyta; class Magnoliopsida; order Canellales; family Canellaceae; genus Warburgia; species Warburgia ugandensis. The sequence continues at coordinate 58,164,012 of CP141133.1, forward strand.
GCAACTTATAGTGATTTGAGTTCAAAAATTGGTAAGAAAAAAGTTAGAAAGAAACCAACTTTAGCAGTGTTAAACTTTTAATGTTGAAATGACAAAATTAACTTTAAAGGTCAGTTTTGAAGCGATTACTTAAATTCCAACTTCAAAAGTAACTTTTAAAAGTAGTTTTTTTTTTTGGAAATCAACTTTTAAAGTTAGGATATGCACATAGGGATTTTGAATTTTCTTGAGCTTTTCACACACACACAAAACATTTTTTTGAAGTGTTCCCATACTATGATGAGAACTAGATCATCAGAATATAGTAATTCTAATGTTTTCACCTCTTAATGGGAATGTATATGACCAGTTTATCAAACTATAAATTTGTTAAAGCATTTTATGAAAGTTAATTCTCGGGAACCATTTACACATAGCACATAGTCAAGACTAATGGAGAGGTATGACTTAGAGACTTTGAGGAAAATCAATGGAGACCTATAACCCAATGAGTTTAGAGACCATCTTTCTTTAGAGAGATAAGTAATTCCAAAGTTTTCTTCAGTGTACATAATTTAATGTGATCCTGTTATCCTTGTTTTGGTTAACTATTAAGAATAAATACGAGAAATAGCTTTATTTCCAAAAAATTTATTAAATTTGATAGGCTTTAGGATACCTAAGGAGTGATATAGGCCATCCTTGTTCAGCTTAGAGACATAAAGCCTACCTAATATATTGCATGCCACTAGCTAGCCCTTTGAGCCTATTATTAAAGTCTTTGTTTCTTAACCCCACTCACCTTAACCCAAAAAAGACCAAAAAATTAAATAACTAGGACCCATTTTCAAAATGAGTAGATTTAGTAAAAAAGTTCAAAAGAGGACAAAAAGCCCAAGAAGTGAGAAAATTAGTCTTCTTTCTTCGAAAGAGGCCAAAGAAAAAGAAAAGTAAAGAGAAAGAAGTATCAGAAACAAAAACAAGAGGAGAAAAATTGAAAGAGAAAGACAAAAATACAAAGAAATATTCCCTTCAAGTACAACTAAAAGTTGTCGTAACAATTATTCATTAAAGATCTTTAATCCCTTTTGAATCTTTGAAATCCTTATACCCTTCTTTTCTAAAACTATCCTAAGCTTACATTTCATCCTATCTAAAGGCCCCTGGATCTTAGGAGGAACATAGCCTTAAGGAGGTGATAAAAAGAAGGTATTAAGGTAAATTGTCCCTAATATTCTTGGTAAAAACATCCACTCTTAAGGATCACTTTCTTTTATCTCATTAGTAATTAAAGAATTATGTGAACCATTAGCTTGTTGGATTCAATGACATAATGAGAGAAATATGTTTAAGCCATTATCTAAGAGTTTCATTTTTGAGAGTATACTTGTGAGGATTTGAGATCAAGACATATTTCCAATGGAATTCAAGCATATCTAGTTAGAAGTCAAAACTTATGTGACTGTACAGCACATGCACTTCGAGAAATAACTAGAATGAAATATCCTTAGTATGTGTATGATTTGTAAAATGGTCAATCTTCTCCATCAAGTTGTGAAGAACTAGTAGATTGCTAATGAATGAATATTCTTTAAGATAAAATATGGGACTCAACCTTAGTGAACTTTGTGGGTATATTCACTGCAAACCCTCATAAGGCATAACTTGTCCACTAGGGGTAACCTAAGAGTTCAAGGGCTTGCCTCGTATGCTAAATGCAATTGTGAGTACATATGAAAGTGGCACCTTGTATTAGTTTTGAAAAATGAATTTTCACATGTTTTACTCGGGACTAGCAAAATGCTAGTTGGGGGGTGTGATAAGTATTTAATTTTGCATGTATGCCACCCAATTAGTACCCATGTGTTACAACTTATAGCATTAAATTAGGACTTTTAAACCAAAATTCATAACACATGCATTTTTGACCTAATGAAGAAATTTTTTTATTATTTTGTAGGTCTAGAAACTAACCCAAGATAATTATGTGATTAATCAAGTTTTTCGAGGATTTAATTAGGATTTTTCACTCTTTGTATGAAGTAAGATGATGATCCAAGAGCCGAGATCAATCGGGATGAAATTGAAGATCAAGATCGAAAGATCAAGTCAAAGCCTCAAATTTATCACTTCAACATAAACCAAAGGCCAAGATCATCTTATGGACTAGCAAGGGATGAGATTAAAGTAGCTAAAGATAGCCAAAGCAAGCCCATGAAGTAAACCATGTATTTCCACCACCTTTACATAGAAGCCACTTAAGCCACCTTAGTCATATAAGCCATGAAAGAAGGTGGCATGCTAAGGAATTCATGCTAAATCATGCAAGCCATTCAAGCTAAGGGTTGAATCCAAGAAACCAAGCCAAGGAAGCCTCCTAAGCCAGCATGAAGCTTATCTAATGAAGCTTTCAAAGTTAGCCATCTAAGCCATGAAGCTAAGCTAAGCTAAATGGAAGGTTAGGATTGGAGGAGATTCAAGAGAGTTATCCATGAGATAATTATGGGAAAATCTCTTAAAATAAGAGGGCATGTGGACGAATGGGATAAGTGCAACCCATTTTTGGTGTTTTCTTACTTTTTCCCACTTTTTCTTCAATTTCTACCTCACCACCAAAGACTGAATTTGAATTTCCATCCAAGAGTCCCACCATTCCATAACTCTACCACCTTCTTAAACTCCTATCCTAACCACCCAACCAATCCCAAGTTTGTAGGAAATCATTCAACTAATCAAAAATTTCAAAATCACTTCACTTTCCTAAGTTTTCCTACACCCCCTCTTTCCTTTCTCCTTCCCATCTCTTCTCCACCTTATCACTTTGCCCCACTTTCCTAACTTTTAGCCCCTTCAATGATTTTTGAAGGGGGAGACATCCCTTTCCTAAAAAGTAGGCATCCGCCACCTACTACAACCCAACATGGCAACCACCTCTTTAGCACTTGGTCATTGAAGGGTAGAGAAAAATGATTTTTCCTTGTGACTACGTTCAACTTTCAATAGTCAAATGGGTAGTACCACTCATCATTCTCATTTTTTACTACTGTGACCACAGATTTCTTAGGTACAACCTTAGCGAGGATGACCCAAGTACTATTAGATGTAGGATATATAATGGCAACATTTAAGAGCTTTAGGATTTTTGCTCGACTACGTCCTTCACGTGGGGCTTCAATTGTCTTTGAGTTTCCCTAGAAGGTTTAGCATTTTCTTCTAAGTGTATCTTATGCATGCATACGACTGGACAAATCCCTTTTATGTTTGCTATCGTCCACCCCAAAGCAGTTTTATGTTCTTTAAGAACATCTAAAAGCTTACCCTCTTATTCATTATCTAAATATGATACTATTATCACATGTAAAGTTTCATCTAGGACTAGATATGAATATTTTAAGTTATCAAGCAAGGGTTTTAAGTCTAAAGATGGTGGTTGCTCTATCAAGGGTGTGAGGATAGATTCAGAGGGTCGAAGTGGTTCCACATAAGGACCCCATTTGAAGGTATCCATCATTGGAACAGCCTCCTGACAGTTGTTTACCTCATCAATAGACTTGTCTATATCAAATTCTCCATTAAAGTGCATAAGAGAAGCCTCTAGTATGTCAGGGATGGATAATGGTGGATAAATGTCATTGATTAGACTCTCCATTAAATTAATATCACAAGAATAATCAAGGTTTAAACATTAAGCTTAACCTTAATGTTGTCAAACGAAAGTTTCATTACACCATTCCTATAGTTAATAATGCCATTGGATGTTGCCAAGAATGGATGTCCAAGGATGACTAGAATCTAACTATCCAAATCAGATACAAGTTAGGTCTCCAGTACAATGAAATCAACAGGATAATAAAACTTGTCTACCTATATCAACACATCTTGAACTAAACCACGAGATATTTTGACTGATCTATTGGCTAATTACAGTGTGGTAATGGTTGATTTTAACTCATTGAGTCTTAGTTGCTTATAGATAGAGTATGGAGACAAGTCAACACTAGCCCCTAAGTCAAGAAGTGCCCTATCTATGACATGATCTCCAATGATGCAAGTAATTGTAAGGCATCCTGGATCTCTAAACTTTGGTGGGGTCTTGTATTGAATAAAAGAGCTTACCTTCTTGACGAGGAAAGCTTTCTTTTGTACATTTATCTTTCTTTTGCTTGTGCAAAGCACTTTTAAGAATTTGGCATAGGCAGGGATGTCTTTAATTGCATTTAGCAATGGTATATTAATTTGTACATGTTTAAATACCTCCATTAACTCATTGAAGTTTGTTCCCTTCCTAGCTTTATTCAGTAACTAAGAAGAGGGTGCCTCCACTATAGGTTCTACAGGGTTTTTCTATCTTGCATTTCCCCTATGTTTTAGTTGCCTCTTTCTCCTCTATAGTTTCCTTAGCTTGCCCTACTTTGTTATTGATCTGATAACCACTCCTAAGGGTAGTTATAGACTTAGCATACTCATGAAGGTTAAGGTTTTGAGAACTTGACCCTATCTCAAATGCGTCCTTAAGGTTGGGGATGGGTTGACTAGGGAACTGACCCTTTCCTCTATTATGTAGTTCATCTAACAATTGACTCACCTGCATATCTAATTTGGTTAAGGCTTAAGAATTGATATTTTGGAATTGTTTTAGAGCCCTTTTTGTTTCTTCATTCTATTTTGCAAACATGCTCTCAATTCTATCCTCTAAAGATTGTTTCTTTAGTTGCTGAGGTTGTTGGAAGCTAGGTGACTATTGAGAGACTGTAGGCCTAGGAGGAAAATTTTGGGTATGGGGGTTCACTGGTGGTCCCCCTTGGTGATTATTCTTTAATCAGGAAAATTGGGATGCTTAGCCTAACCAGAGTTGGAGGTCTCAGAATATGGGTTGTTGCTATGTTGGAAATATGCATTGAATGCATTCATTGGTCTATAAGATATTTAGGGTATTCTTTATTGGATAAATAGGCTGAAGTTAGATAAGTTGGGCTAGAACAAGTTGTGCATACCTCTTGTGGACGTTTGTGGGATAAAGTAGTAGCCATGAAAGATTGAAACATAGTTTTAAGTTTGTTTGCTCAACTATCGAACTTGTCCAATCTTACTATTATGGAGTTGAGTTTATGGGATAGATCAGTATGCACTCTTATCTCATAGACCCCCTTCCTTTGGAGGCTGGTTAGTTCTCACTCTCCTATTTAAGTAGTCCCATTACTGAGAATTATCAGCCAATGTCTAAAAGAACTCTCAAGCCTCACTCTCATCCTTTAGTATGAGGGTCCCTCCACTCATTGCATCTATCTTTTTATTTTATTTTGAGGCATCAATGCCTCATAAAAGTATTGAACTTGCTGCCATTTCTCAAATCCATGATGAGGGCATTTCTGTAGTAGTTCATTTCATTGTTCCCAACATTCGTAATATTGTTCATCATCCCTTGTTAGAATTGATAATTTCATGACAAAGGGCATTTGTTTTGTGAACAAAGAAGAACTTATTGAAAAACTTCTTAAACAATTGGTCCCATGTATTTATGGAACCTACCTCCGAGGGATTAAGCCATGACTTGGCTTTGTCCTTAAGTGAGAATGGGAATAGCTTAAGCCTAATGGAATAGTCCAAAAAAATTTAGAGCTTAAATATGGCACGAATATCAAGAAACTCCTTAATGTGTAGGTAGGGGTCTTCTCGGTCTCAGCCATAAAAAATGGGGAGTAATTGAATGACTCTAGGCTTTAACTCAAAGTGGTCAGCGTTTGTAGGAGGTAAAACTATGTAGGATGATGGGGTATTAAGTTTTAGAAGAGCATAGAAATCTCTAATTGTTTTGTGCTTGACCTTTGCAGGTGATTCAACCACGGGGATAGGAACGTGGTTTCTTTCCCCTTGTCTTTGGTTGCATTGAATCTCTGAGTTGAAAGGTATTAACTTTAGGTTTTGAGATCGACACCCTTCCATAAACTACCCTAATCTAAAATGTCCTAATCTATATGCTAACTCTAACTATACATGATCGCAATCAAATGCTAGTAAGTACTAATTGAGCAGTGTTTTGATTATGTTTGTTTATTGCATAAGTGGTAACTTCTTAGACCAAGATCTAGACAACTCCTCCTTATATATCTAGATTTAACTTCTGCTTACCAGTAGGTTTTGCTTGAAAGTGGTTAGTACAATTCTCATGTTAGGAGGTATTTAGACCTCAACTAACATCAATGGATGGTGTGGAAAAATCACTTGGATTTTAAGACACCCACTATAACCACAGTGCTCAGAAGCCACTAAAGTGACAGTAAATCACATCCTTCTAAAAAGTGTCCTATGAGTTCAATACCCTGTTTCTTTTTACTTGATTTTAAATTAATATTCAATTATTGGGATCATAGCATACAAGGATGTTGATTGATTCCTAGGTGGTCCAAGGAGCTGGTGATCAAATCCAATCCTTATCTTATAAGGGTATCTATGGGGGCCTTACTATCATTAATTCCATTCCACCATACTATCATTAATTCCAATCCACCATATTAGGATTTTGGAATGCAAAATTATACTAAATGAAACTAAAGTTGAAAAGCAAAAAGAAGGTGAGGGATAGTTACAGTGGGGTTTTCGATGAAGATTAAGTGTGGGCCACCATACCTTACACTTGTCTTATATTATTACATCCCATTTAAATTAAATAATAAAGAAATTAAAATTTACAATGGGCCTCACTACAAGTTCCACTAAAAAATCCTAATCTAGGAAAGCAATAAAAACCTAATCTAAGATGATGAAGCTATGACCCACAAAATTACCACTGCTCCTTTGCCAATTTCCCCTTTCACAAAAATCAAAGAAATTTGGTCAATAGGAGGAAAATAGCAAAAAAATACAAAAAAATGCAAAAAAATAAAGCAAAAACCCAAATCTAATGCGCCTTAAACCTAGACTAGAGGAAAATAATCTAAAGTATGAAACACCACAAATGTTGCAACTCCTTGGCAATGGTGCCAAAAACTTGTTGTTGTTTTATTTAAAACTTGCAAGCACACGAATTGTTTGCAATATAACACACTTAGTGAAGTTGATCCCATGAGGAGTGAACGATTGTGATGCTAGTGATTCCTTCTTTAAACTATCTAATCTAGCCAAATTTCAATTGATTTTGTTAACCTAAATTAAGAATATAATTGAAAACATGAAATTATAAACTACATAAAAACAAGAAATATGCTAAATTGAAAACTTTCCTAAAACATGCACTTCCTAAAATTAAAACTTTCCTAAATTAAAAACTTCTAATTTTATGACTTTCCCAATTAATAGTTTCCTAAAATGAAACTTTCTTAAACTATGGATTTCCTAAACTAAAGCTTTTCTACGTGAAACTTTCCTAAATTCCAATTTTAACAATTTTCCTAAATTACTTTCTAAGATAGAATTAGAATCAACTAACTTATCATAATATGCAACTAATCTTAACACATGGAGAACTAAACTTAACATTAAGTAAACAAACTAATTAAAACATGCGAAACATGGACACATGTTATGTATGGAACTTGAAATTTACGCATGGATATACAATAGAGAATTGCATGTATGAAACATGGAAAAGGACCATAAACATATGAATGAACTAAACTATCATGTATTGTATGAAATTATAGTAATGCAACCTAATCAACAAGCTACTTCCTAAGGAAATCACCATCAAAATTGATTCATGTAATCCAATAGATTGTGCACATAAATTTTAAAGGTGCTGCTTTGATGCAAATCAATAGATGAATGATAGAATTGAACATGAAAAATCTATTTTAAGTAGCCATGAACATAAGATTTCATTCAAATAACATAATGGAAAATTTTCACCATGAACGGAGAAGTAAGATTGCATTGATTGAATGTTTCTAAGTACAATTTGGATGTGCACTCTCCAAGGAGTGGTTCAAACCATACAAGATCAAAAAGCAAACGCTTATTCTCCTGTTACCATCTTGATACTCAAGGAAAAAACTTATAGCATATGAGCAACAACCAGTGGGAACTAAAGAAGATAAAGCTCGAATTCAATGGAAGATCAAGGTGAATCAAATAGCAATGAAAGGTAAAGTATGAAACTAGATTCAAGATGACTTCCCTTGGCTGTCACTTCAAGGGAAATCAGCCTTCAATTCAAGTTTTTAGGTAGGGAAAGATCAAAGGAAAGCAAGTAAAAGCTAGCATGAAAGCTCAAGATCACACAAGAGAGAACAAGGGAAGAGAACCAACCTTCAAAGAAGATCAAACACCCTAAAACCAGATGTGGAATGGCTTGGAGAGATCCCTCACACCCTAGGAAAAGAATTAGTACCCAAAGGAGATGCACAAAACAAAGCAAAAGAATGGAAAGTGATGGCTTAGGGGGAGGACATCCTCTTCCAATGAAGGAGGCATCTTTTTTCTAAGTGGAGAATTGTCCCTTCCCCTTCTATTTTTGTGGAGTTATATACTTGTTTTCTTATTTTTTTTAGGGTACTCCAATAACAAGGTGTGGTGGAGATGGAATCTTCTCAATTTAGATGGCTAGGATGGGGAAAAAGGCTAGGGTTTTCAAAAGAGGAAAGTGAATAAGAGGTAGCTACCATGTTGGGTTGGAGTAGGTGGGAGATGCCTACCTTTTAGGAAAGGGACATCTCCCCCTTCAAAAATCATTGAAGGGGATAAAATTTAGGAAAGTGGAGTGGAGTGATAAGGTGAAGAAGAGATGGGAAGAAGACAGGAAAGTGGGAGCAAAGAGGGGTGTAGGATAACCTAGAGAAGTGAAGTGATTCGAAATTCTTTTATTAGTTGAATGGTTTCCTAAAGACCAGATTGGTTGGGTGGTTAGGATAGGAGTTTAGGAAGGTGGAAGAGTTATGGAATGGTGGGACTCTTGGATAGAAAGTCAAATTCGTGGTGGCCTTTGGTGGTGAGATGGAAATTGAAGAAAAAGTGAGAAAAACACCAAAAATGGGTTGCTATTATCCCATTGGTCCACATACCCTCTTATTTTAATAGATTTTCCCTTAATTATCTCATGGACAACTCTCTTGAATCTCCTCCAATCCTAACCTTCCATTTAGCTTAGCTTGATAGCTTAGATGGCTAACTTTGAAAGCTTCATTGGCTAAGCTTGATGGTGGCTTAGGAGGCTTCCTTGGCATGTTTTCTTGAATTCAACCCTTGGCGTGGATGGCATGTATGATTTGACTTGAATTCCTTAGGTTGTCACCTTCTTTCATGGCTTATATGGCTAAGGTGGCTTAAGTGACTTCCATGCAAAGGTGGTGGAAATATATGGCTTACTTCATGGGCTCACTTTGACCATATTTAACTACTTTAATTTCATCCCTTGTTGGTTTGTAAGATGATCTTGGCCTTTGGTTGACATTGAAGTGATAAATTTGAAGCTTTAACTCGATCTTTTGATCTTGATCTTCAATTTCATCCTGATTGATCTCGGCTGTTGGATCAACATCTTACTTCCTACAAAAAGTAAAAAATCCTAATTAAATTGTAGAAAAACTTGATTAATCACATACTTACCTTGGATTAGCTTCGAGACTTACAAAATAATAAAAAATTTCTTCATCAAGTCAAAAATGCATTTGTTATGAATTTTGGTTTAAAAGTCCTAATTTAATGCTATAATTTGTAACAGACGGGTATTAATTGGGTAGTTTTTATACAAAATTAAAAAATTATCATCAGGGATTCAAAAATCAACTTTAAAAATCATGTAATTTAAAGTTGGTTTTTGAAAACCAACTTTAAAAGTCATTTAATTTTCTTTGTCTTTTCATTTCTTTACAAACCATTCATAACCTGCATTCTTACATGCATTCAATGTACTGTTGCTATAGTGTTACTACATTCTTTAAAGACATGCAAAAGAAACATTCACTTTCACATTCTATAAAACATCCAAATTTAACATTGTTTTTCCCTATCTTGAAAAGACCTGAAAAAGAAACTACAACACCTTCACTTCATTCACTTTCAACACAAGACATTCAAAGTCATGATAAAACAATTCACAAGTACACTTCTCCATGCACACCCATTTACTTCCACACTCCAACTTCCCCTCATTCATCCCATAAATATACTTCAATGAAAATAATGAAAACTAGAAGAACACATGTATAAACAAAGAAGATTGTCATTGTATTAATGTAGAAGGTAGTCTACATTGATATAATTACTCCAAATGTAATTAAAACACATTGTGTAGTCAACCCATTCACTTTGTATTTCATTGAGGTTTTCTTTAGAGTAACTCTTCTTGTTTTTCCATTAAAAAAGCATAGCATCTAGCAATATAACATATTTAATTCGTTTGACATACTTTTGAGCTAGAACCCATAAAAAATTATGGAAAAGTATAAGATCATGACTAGTAAAAAGTGTTTTACCTTTTTAAATTGGGGACATCAACACTATCGAGTATAAGGGTTTTCATGTATCTCACTCAGCACATAGTACTTGCACTCCCAATAAGATTACTGTCTTGGGCACTATACACTAAAAAAATAAAAATATCAATACATAACATCCATAGTATTGTAAGTTTAGTTTATAAAATAGAGTAATTAACTATTTTTTATACGTTGACGTTCTTTCAAGTGAGTTATGGTGGTTGCATAGTATTGGTTAATGTCATCCATGCTTACCACGCACTGCAAATTTATAATTCAAATTTGTAGGTACAAAATTATTACATTAATTACCTCTATATTTAGTAGGTTTTAGCCATTGTTTTATCATGAAGATCACTAATTAGAGTTATTTTCAGATTTTGTAGGATTAGGGTACAATTATAAAAAGGGGTATTTTTGGCATTGTAAACCCTAAAAGATGGATAATTCAAAGTCCGATCATCAGCATGGGTCCACCTACCATTTTTAATAAAGTTTGAAAGTTTAGAATGTAGAGTTGGTGTCATACCATTTTCAACATAGTTAGAAACCATAGATGCATTGCAGAATCTTATCTGCACAAAAAAGGCTGTAAATATCAAAACATAATGTGGCAGAAGTTCCATGCATGCATGCATGCTTCCACCACCTTTAGGGAGCTTTTAAATGAAGCTTGAGCTGTATACATCAAAGGCAGCAACAAGTGAAGCACACTCAAGCTAGTGCCTGTAATAGACTTAAAACCTCAACTTTCTTTCTCATCACTTGTGAAATGGGGACCACCATATGTCATCAATGATTTTCCCATGCATTAAGGTACTTTAACTTTATTCCACATGAAATCCATACAAAAATAAAGAGGAAAAATAAGGAGGCGAGGTGAGAGACAAAAATGGGAAATCTATGGTCAATTTTCATCAGAAAAATTCAAGAAAAAGTTGTTGAGATCATTCCACATCCAAGACCATCCTAAAATAACCAATGAGAACCCATTTGAGTTAAGATTGAACAATGAGAAGAGGCCATGCATGAGAGAGAAGACTGAGCCATGATTGGTGGAGAAAATTTCACTTGAATATAATTGGTTAGAGATAAAAATGGTGGGCTGAGGTGAAAATAAAAAGGAGAAATAGTTTGGATAAGAAAATCTCAATAGAATCCTAGTTGTTAACTTTATACATGTTGATCTGATGGATGAGAAGAGAAAAGCTTTAAACTCTATCCTATTGGTGGGAGACTTCAAAGAGATCTCTACCACCCATACTAGGGTTAGAACACAATCTAATGGTGGAGAATTGAAGCTCAATGAAGTCCAAACCCTAGCAACCATCCTGCGATCCACTTAAGGGATGAAGGAGCATGTTTTTCAATGTGAAGCAATCCCATGCATTGAAACTAAGAGCTTCCACGATTTTTCTTGAAGTGAAGTGTCCTTATTGAGAAGGGAATGTTATGATAGATGAAATAAGAGATGATGATAGGGATAAAAGGGAGTTTCTAATAGGAAACTTCCACCTATCCACTCTCTTCAATGTGAAAACACAAAATAGGGGACCGCCATCCATGATTTTCATTCTAAACTCTTTAGTTCACCAACTTGATCCATCATGTCAAAGAGAGGAAGAAAGAGGGGAGAACAAGGAGATCTCAACCCTGGGAGATGAACAGAGTAGCCATCTATAGGAGAGATCATCCTTAGGGAGGCCCCAACCAAATTTCATCCAATGTTCTTCCCATATTTTATCATACACTACACCTCTTACATCCATCTTCCCATCCAAGCTGCTCACATCACCCTTTCCCATATCTTTTGAAATGCCATGCACCATACCTTCTTCTTCTACCATTTATTTTGTCTTTTACAAGCAAGACCATCACACTTTTGTTTTATTAAAGTAGTTCAATTATCAACCTCTATCACTTTGTCATCTTCAAGTGTGTATCATCTTCAACACATTAGCTCTTCACTTCCTCAAATCCCAGGCCACTCATCATTCATACACATAATATCTTTCTTACCTACCTATCTCTCATATGTCCACATCTTCTTTCTTGCTTTGCTTCTCCACATCTGCACCACTCTTAGCATTACATGCCCATCACTCTTTCCTATTCTCCCTTGGCTTTCCACAAAACAAACTTCTCCCATCATTCTCCCACTTTCGATGAAAATTGTAGGTTGAAACCTTTACCTAGGTTTGTGGCTTGAGTGATGGATGACCCCTAGCCTTGGTTGAGTGACACGACAAGGTTATATCATAAGTAAACAATGGGAAAGAAAGGTGATATTGTGCGGGATGGTGAAGTTGGCCAAGGAATTCTTTTGAATGACATAGAGAAGTGTTTTGGTGATTTTGTTCTAACCTGTAGTTTCCCTTGATTTTGTTTATTTCTCAAATGTAATCATTCTTTGTAATTATTTGTATTAGTGAAGTAAAAGTTTCCTTTTCATTGTTAACATGTTCTTTATTTTGTTCTTTTGTTATTCATGTTTTTTTTAGTTGTTAGATGTAGTTTAGTTTTACTTATGAATGTTTATGTCATTAGTTACCTAAGGAATTGAGATGCGAAATATATTTCAATAAGATAATTTTCAAATTATATTATTCTAGGTTAATGTAGAAAAAAATAATAACATTGGTTTATAGCACTCTAAGTTCACATGGTACATGATTGCTTGAAATAAAGGGATGTATAGTATAGTAAGAAAGAGGGGCTATACATTGATAGTCAATGCCCTAAGAAGACTTGCTATACTTTGAATAAGTATAGTACCATGATAAGAAACTAATATTAAGAAAATATTTAAAGAAAGCATTAAAAGAAATATTTTTCCTATGTTAGAAACATCGTGCTTCTATTACATGAGTAGAAAAATCTAGATAGCTTAATCATTAAAATATTTAATTTCTAATATCTTGGATTTTAATTCCTACACTTAGGTTTGATTTATAGCATTTTTATGTGTTTTTATAATTTTTATCATATTTAGATAATTAATTTAGCTTAATAAATCATTTGGCTAGGTTAAAGTACTGAAACTAGGCTTTAGTTGAATTTTATTTATTATTAGAGTCCCTATAAATTGATCCGTACTTGCCATGTCTATGCTATAGTGGAACCTTGCACTTGTGGTAATAATTAAAATACACCAAGTTTTTGGCACCATTGCCTGGGACTTGCAATGGATTTTTAGTTAAAATCTAGTTAATTACTTTACCACTAACTATATATTGTAGGGTTGCATTTATTCTAGTTGTATTTTGCATTTTATTTCTATTATTCCTATGAATTTTGGCTTCTCACTTATATATATATATATATATATATTTATGTAGAAATTTGGAATGGGATGTGGAGAAATTAGGATCATTTAGTTTTTTATTTTGAGTGAATTGTAGTGTGGATGTCTTGTAATTTTTAATTATATCATAATTCATTTAAAATTAAAAGGGTTGTAATAATATAGGCCAAGAGTGGACCATCCTAAATCAAAAGAGGAGGTGGCATGTACATGGACCCACCCTTGTATAAGAAGACTTTTTCTAAGATCTTGCTATAAGCTATCTTTACCTCCTTCCATTTCCTAGAATTAGGGTTTGCATATATATTAGTTTGCAAATGTAATTCATATAATGTACTGCCATTATAGTACTTGTTATATTGCACCTTGGACTTTGCATTAATTATCACCTATTTAAGATTTGATAGCCTAAGCTAAACTATAATCTAAGGACATAGGCTGTCTAGGTTATATTGTCTAATTTGTTGAGGCCCTGACCCCTGGTTAGATAGCATTTAGGTAGTTGCATTAGTTTACCATTTTTTATTGCATAATTAGGGCACATTTAATTGCTTTAAAGTGAATATATGTTCATCAATCTGTCATAGCAATGTGCTTAAATGATTAGTATGGGAAATCACCCCAACAAGATCAAAGGTGGATTTCATCATCATCCCTTAGCCCACCTAAGCTAACCATCACTTGAAGCAACCCTAGCCTCGCATAAATAATTTAAAATCAATATAGAAAGACCTATAGTAGCTTATGAGTTCATAAGACCCTCTTGGAAGGAAGCAACCTATTGCAACTTTAGTGGCCCCTAAATGGTCATCCTTGTTGGTATTTAAAGACTAGCTCTACCAACACATTCGATGACTCAGATTAATTATGGCTGACTGAGAATGGTGTGAAGTGGTTGATCAAATATAGAATCTATTTGGTAAGTAGTAAGATAAGTATGAAAGAGAGGAGGAGCTTCCTAGTTTAGAAATAACCCAATGTCACTATCCTAAAGAAAATAAAGAATAATATAAACCTTTTGGCATTTTTATATTAGGATTAGGCATAATTGTGTGCTCTTTGTTATGCATCATGTTGCATTATAGGTTGCATCATATAGCTTATGTTCTCCTTAGTTTAAAAAAGGGAAAAAAAAGGATAAAGTACTCTTTCATTGAATACAACGACTTGTTTTATATAGAGTCCAACATAGTAAATACTAGTGTATCTTAGATTGTCGATCATTGAACCTAAACTTAGTACTCATAGATCCAAAGATCAAAAGGACCACAAGTCAAGGACTTAAAAGTCAAGTAGATTTAGAAACTCATGTTGTAGATATGGCCAATGAAGTAGCAAATGCTAAGCCCTTAATATATTAATCAATATTGGTACAATTTAAATCCCCTTCTTGTATAGTGTTAACTATAATTATTATAGAGCATTTCGCGTTAAAACCAAGTGTCATCCAACTTATGCCAACCTCTGTGGTCTAGATAGAGGGGATCCTTACCACCATCTCAAGCAATTCCTTAACATTTGCGCTACATTTAGATATCACAACCTTTCTGATCACTACATTAGATTGTAGCTATTTTCCTTCTCTTTAAAGGACAAAGTGAAGGCATAGCTGAACTCCTTAGAAGTAGTGTCCATCACGAATTTAGAGCAATTGTATAGGAAATTTCTGAACAAATTCATTACAATCCACAAGAATGATTCTCTTTGTAGAGAATTATAAATTTTCAATAGAAAGAGGGCTAGCATTTCTATGAATGTAGGAAGATGTGGAAGGACTTGTTGCTCAAGTGTCCACACCATGAAAGTGAGAAGTGGCAATAGATACATTATTTATACTAAGGTCTGACTCCACAGTACTATCACACTATCGATGCCACTAGTGGTGGGCACTCTTGACTAAGAGTGATGTTGAGACATGGAAATTTTTTGAGACACTATCTGAGAATTCCCAGCAATGGAATATCCTGCCAAGATTGATAAATATTTTTTTACCTCATAAGAAAGCCGATATTTATGAGATAGGGGCCACTTTTGACCTGGATAGTAAAATAGATAAATTAACATATGGGTTTGATTAGTTTAGTAGCCTCCTTCATAAGTTTGGGGAAGCTATGTTGGTTAGAGAAACTTCCATGAAACCTCCACATGAGGTTTATGCTATTTGTTCTAGTCCAACCCACCCCACTACTTCGTGGCCATCCAGCTCCACATTCCTTGAATACTTTTCGAAGCAAGTGAATGCATTCCAAAAACGTAGTAACAATCCTTATGCTAAGACTTATAATCTTGGATGGGCTAGGCATCCCAACTTCTCAGGGTCTCAAAATAACCATCAAGGGGGTCCACCTCAATTTCCCCAATCTCAACCTTTTCTAGAACCACAATGCAACGTCAATCTCAACAGTTTCCACAACAACTAGGGAAACCATCATTAGAGGAAACCCTTGCCCAATTTATGCATAACACCGCAGGTTCCATTACCAAATCGGAGCATCAAATGGGTTAGCTCTTTGCTACCTTAAGTGAAAGGGAAAAGGGCAAGTTCCTTAGTCAACGCATACCTTACCCTAAGGGTCAGGATGAGATAGGTCCATCTTCTAAATAGAACAATCAAGAACAAACCAAATTCATAGCTACCCTTAGTGGTAGAACAATCAACAATCAAGTAGGTTCAACTAAAGACTCAGAACCAAATGAGTATATTGAGGAGGCCATATAGACTTAGAAGAGTAAAGAGAAGAAATAAAAACAGAAATCCCCCTCTACTCTTGTACTTAGTCATGAGCCTCATTACATTCTTAAGGCTCCATATGCTCAAAGGTCACAAATAGATAAGAAAAGTACATATTTCAATGAGATAATATAGGTGGTTCATGGAGTAAACATTAATATCCCATTACTCAATGCAATAAAAGAAGCACCTTCTTGTGCCAAATTTTTGAAAGATCGTTGCACATAAAAAAGTAGAATGAATGTGTAAAAGAAAGTATATCTCACTAAGCAAGCAACCTCCATATTAGAATACTACACCCAACCAAAATATAGAGATCTAGGGTGTCCCACAATATCATGTGTGATATGGAAACACAAAGTTGATAGGGCACTTATTTGGTGTCGAGTGTCAATCTATCGCCTTACTTTTTGTATAAGCAATTAGGTCTAGGTGAGATAAGGAAGACTACCACTACACTTCAATTGGAAAATAGATCAGTGAAAATTTCATGTGGTGCAATAGAAGATGTCGTAGTTCAGGTTGAAAAATGTCTATTTCCTAAAGACTTCTTAGTCTTAGGCACTCAGCCTGGAGTAGAGCTAGGTAGTCAAATTCCAATCATTTTGGGTTAGCCACTCTTGGCCATAGAGAATGCCATGATCAACTATAGGAATGGCACTATGAAGTTGTTCCCTGGAAATATGGACATTAAGTTGCATGTCTTTAATATAAGACAACTGGACTCAAGAGATATATTTGATGTAAATATAATAGAGAGTCAACATCTCGACCATCCTCCAGTATCGATGCTCTCGAGGCTTGTCTTCCACATTTTATTGCGATTTTAATATTGACTATTCCATTACTGAAGTGAATTGATATGTGTCTAATTTTTAATAAAAGCCACCTAGTTAGTTACCCATGCATTATAACTTATAGGAGTATATTAGGGTTCTTAGACCAAAATTCTTAACACATGCATTTTTGACCAAAAAAAATAAAATTTTAATATTTTGTGCATCCAGAGGCTAATTTGAAGTAAGTATGTGATTAATCATATTTTTTTAGGAATTAATTAGAGTTTTTTTACTTTTGTAGGAAGAGAGATGATGATTCGACAGCCGAGATTGATCAAGATGAATATTGAAGATTAAGATCAAAAGATGGAGTCAAAGCCTAAGAGTTATCAATCCAACATGAGATCAGAGTCAAGGACAAGTAAGCAATCAAAAGAGCTAAAGGAAGCCAAAGTGGGCCCATGAAGTAAGCCATGCATTTCCACCACCTTTGTATGGAAGCCATTCAAGCCACCTTAGCCATTCAAGCCATGAAAAAGGGTGATAAACTATACAAGCTACTTAAGCCTTGAAGCCAACCATTGAAGCCACTTAAGCCACCAAGGAATGAACCATCAAGGTAAGGCATCAAGCCAATAAGGAGTGCTTCATGGAGTAACACAATTGGAGCATTAATTTAGGCAACTTTCTTATGTTAAAAGTATGATTTTTAAGGGATTTTGTGAGATTAATGTAAAAAGTAAGACAATCATGCATTAAGGAAATTATAAAGAGAGGAAAACCCATATTCCTAATCCTTTTTCCTATCCTTAATCCACCCATCCTACTAGGGTTCCACGTTTTTAAGTGAAGGAGGCAGCAACCATCCAAAAGGAGGATGCCCCCTCCTCCACCCACCCACTTTCCTATTTGGTCATCAAGGGTTTTCGAAATAGGAAACCTTAGAACTACTGCAATTTCAGCAACCTCAAAACCTTAGATCTTTCCACATATTTTTGAAACCTTAGTCCTTACCTAATTCCTTGACTTTCCATCAACCAAGCATCAAAAAATTAGAAGGTAAATAGCTCCACTTTCCTTATAGGAAAAAGGCGCATATATCCTTTTCAAACTTAGTAACCAGCCAGCCCATGTTGCTTGTCTCTCTCTTGTGTCATGTTTATGACATCAGCTTGCTAATTCAGCTTTCACTTAACCTTTCTCATTCAATACCTTACCCCTAGGGCTACTATCCTTATGTTTTCACCCCTTCATAAGTTAGGAAACTACTCATCTATATATAGCCCAATAGTGCATACAAATTTTCCAAGTAGAGGTGGGTGACATACCTTGAAATCAAGCTTTCCTTTGGAGCTATTTGCTGCTGGATTTTTGAATTTCTTATACTCTTTTATTCCTTTGGTTTTATTAGTTATTTTCTTGGTTATTTTCTCTTAAATTTATGTTAGTAGTTTGCTTGCTTTGGTTTAGTTTTCTTTGCAAAGTTTTCATTGTTTCGCTTTCTAGTTTTGCACCTTTCTTTCCATCTAGCTATCACCTTTCTTCTTTGCCTTAAACCTACTTGTTTCTATTTTTTATTCAATCAATATTCAATTTAGTTATTGTCTAGCAGTGACATCCAAGGGAAGAGCTAGCTTAAATCCTTGATTTTCCCACTTGAATTCCATGTTTTTTACCCTCTTTTTCTTTAGTTTTGGACAATTTTTCCTTAGTTGGTTTATCCACTTAGCCTTTGTTTATTTTGAATTCCTCTCTAAGCTATCTTTGATTTCATTATAATTTATAGTGTGAATGTTATATTTGAATTTTGTTGTTGTTTAGATAGGATTTTAAGCTTCAGAAAAGCGCCCATTTTTCATATTTTGTGGGTAGTTTTATCCTCATAATTTTGATGTAAATTGGATATGATTCAATAAAGTTTCATGGGAATTCTTACTATGGAATGTTTATTTCATCAATGTATTTGAGATCTAGGTTGTTTCCTTGCATAAAATTTATAGTTTTAATAGCTTTCTAATGGAAGCCTTATTCATTGTTCTCAAGTACTGAAATCTTGGAATTGGTTTTTCCTTAACTTTGTGCTTTAATTTTGACCATCAAAACATCTTATTTTCTTGAATCCATAGGTACCCATTTAGATTTTTATGTTTTTATTAGATACAATAGTTATTTTGGATATTACCTCATTTTAAGTGCATTAAATTTCACCATATTTAGGACTCTAGAATCATGCACAAAGTCCATAAACCTGTAAGGGCAGACCCAATGCATGAAGCACCTACGTATGAGGGGTCAGAGGAAGGGGCTGGCCACAACGGCCTAAAGTAGGCAACGTTACCTTGCATTTTTGCAAGAGGCTAATTCCACACCTTGAACCTATGACCTCAAGGTCCATAAACCATGTGTAATGGTTCTAAATCCCTTTCCTTTTAGATTTTTACTTAATGCAGTTGCTTAATTTAGTTTTAGAAGTATTTAATTATTATTTTCATCTTATTTTAGGTTTACAAATTTTCCTTTATGAATTTTAGAAAGTTCCATATGTAGGAAGATTTTAGGATTTAGAAAGTATTAAATTTAGAAAGTCTCTTTAATGTTAGTTTTCATTCACATGCATGTTTCTATTGCTGTTAAAGTTAGTTAAATCTCATTTGCTACTTGTTTTTGCATGTTATTTTAGTGTTAGAAAACCCTAAATTGATTTTAGAAAGTTCTAACTTTAGAAAGTTTCTAATTCTAGTTTAGGAAAGTGTTAATTTAGGAAAGTTTCCATTTTAGTAATTTCTTTAGTTTATGCTTCCTAGATTAATTGATGCTTGTTTTGCATTTGTTTCCTTTAGTTAAATACTGTTACTTAGGTAAGTTTCCATTCTAATTGCTTAACTTTAGTTTTTAGAAAGTTTCTTTTAATTCAAGTTCTAATTCCATGCATGTTTCCATTTCTTGTCACTTTAAATTGCCAATTTAATCACATATCTATATCTTTGGATGAAGTTAATCAATTTGAATAAAATGCAATTCATTACAAATCTGTGAGATTCCTCATGGGATTGACCTCATTTGTGTGAAAATACTACATTGATTCATGCACTTGTGAGTTTTAAGTAAAATAACAGCAAGTTTTTAGCTCTGTTGCTAAGGAATCTTAGCAGATTTGTGGTTGGATTCTTATTTAGTCATTGTTTTAAGTTGCATTAACTTTGAGTTTTGCTTCATAGTTTCTCATTTTGTTAATTCCTCACAACATTAATTGATCTTACATGTTTTATACAAGGGGAATTCGACAAAGGAGTGGCTTCATCACTTAGAGTTTATTTGCTTTCCTAGAATAGGATTTTTTCTTTCTAAGTGACACATGTATTGAAGCTTATTGTAACTTGAAATTTCAATTTCAATTTTAAATGGTTTGTATTAAAACATGGAAAGTGTGTGGTATGGAGATCTTCATCGAAAGCCCCATTGTAAGTATCCCTCACTTTGATGTAATTTCCTAGTTTAGGTTGTATTTAGTGTAATTTGCATTTGGTTGGTAAAATAATCATATAGCTTAGGGTCATACATCTTATTTGTTGCATCTTTAATGAAGGTTATTGCATTAGAGCACCTATCTAACCTTGGTTGGATAGCATTTATGTTTCATTAGTTTTCTTTTGTTTTACATTGCATATTTAAGTGCTTTAAGGTGGAATCTAATTAATGCTAGTAAGGGCCCCATAGGAACCCTTATAAGATAAAGACTAGATTTGATCACCAACTCCTTGGCCCACTTAGGAATCAATCAATATACTTGTATGTCGTGATCCCAACCCTTGAACTTTAATTTTAAAATCAAGTAGAAAGAGACTTAGGGTATCGAGCTCACCGAAGGGGATAAAAAACCATTATGCTACTACTTTAGTCCTAATCCATTACCTCATGAGGATAAAAATAACATCAAAGAAAGATATACTCCTAATATGTTCAATAAATTAGACTATATAATTAGTAAGTGGGATAAGATAATAGCTAGGATGGACAGAATGGATAGTCAAATGGATAGGTTACCTAAGCAAAATACTGAGGCATATCAACAACCTCAATATGATATTTCCTATATTCAGTCATGTCACCACCCTCAATACAATAATGACTGTACCTATTTTGACCCAAAATATCCCCCTTCTTCATGGCCATTGAGCTCTAACTATAATGAATACTTTTAAGAGTTAGTGGATGCACATAATGCATTCACATACCTTAGCAATGACTACTATCCTGAGATAAATTATAATGGATGGGCTAGGCATCATAAACAACCATGGTCTCAGTATTACCAATATCAGGAAAAGCCACAATGGTCAACACTACCATAATTATTAAGAATGGCAGGGTCAACAATCATGGGTTCAACTTGCTCAGCCCTTTTTCAGTATCCCACTGCCACAACAATGCCAACCCTACAAATCATTTTCTATACAACACGTAGAACCACCATTAGAAGAGAATATGTAGCAAATTTGTGAGAGAATAGATCAAAACCTGCCTGCCACTAAAAAGAAGAATGAGGAAATGAAACACGAGAGGGAGGAATGGGAAGAGAAACATGAAACCAATAAGGGAATATACTAAAAGAAACATTGTTGAATTTATAAAAAAGACTAAGAAGATAAAGCAAATTAGAGATAATGAAGAGCCATTTATTATAGATAATAGGATGAAAATCTGTTATGATCATTCTAAGCTACAATGTCCACAACCATCCATAGAACCTTCCTACTCATATCTACTTGAGTCATGTCCTACTCCTTGTTATGATTATGATGAAGAGACTTCTATTGTTGAAGACATGTCCATTGAGGAGGTGAATGAGTTGTTGGATATTGTGCCTGCCGTTAATGGACACTTCTCAATGGCAAGCTAGAGTGGAAATCCCCAAAATTCTTGAAATTCAAATTGAACCTTGCAATGTAGAAGATGTACCTGATTTGGACCTATGAACCTTATTTGAACATACACAAGATAGTCATGTAGGCCCATTTGAAACCTTACTTATGCCAACTAAACAAGAAGAAAAAGAGTTAGTTAATGTATGCAAGAAGAACCAAGTCCCCATCTCTAGTAATACAAGAAGAACCTTTTGGGGAAGGGTAGAATCTGCTTATACCCCTATTTTAGGACAATGTCAAGGAAACAAAGAAAAAAGTTAAGCTAAATATAATGATCAATGTTATCCCTAAATTTTCTCTACAATGGGACAATTCATCTTGAGTTGATTCCAAGCAATTCACGGTGGTACATATGTCATTGAATTACCACCACCTCAATTTTTGAGGTGGAGGAATTATATCAAATACAATGAAATACTAAAAATGGGGGATCATCAATATGGTCCCACAATATTCAAAATCATAGTGGTTTATTATGTCATATTGTTACCACTCATATAAAATTTCAGGGTGGAGGAAATATATAAACTATCAATAGATTTTGAAATGGCATGAGCAATCATGCCATTTCATTCTTATGTTTAGGATTATAAAAATTAGTTGAACTAGTTAAGTCTAGTAGAAGCTAGGTTAGTTTTAGGCCATGTCTGACTAAAGTCGTAAAACTTAGCATTAACTGGAAGCCAACCCAGATGTTTTTAAAATCTCCATCTTCTACATCTTTTTGTATAGAGTCCTATTTTTTCCAACATTGGGGACAAGTGTAGATGCATATAGAGATTTTGATTTTCTTATTTTTCAAAGAATAAAAGAAAAACATTTTTGGAAGAGGTCCCTTACTATGATGAGAACTGGATGTTTAGAATTTAATAATTCTACTATTTTCACCTCTTAACGGGAGTGTATATGATTAGTTTTGCATATTATTCATGTGTTGAAGCATTTTATGAAGGTTAATTATCACAACTTATTCACACATAGCACATAGTTAAGACTAATAGAGAGGTATGACTTATAGACCCTGAGAAAAATTAGTGAAGACCTATAACCTAGTGACTTTAGAAACTATCTTCTTTCAAAGAGTTATTAGTAATTCCATAGTTTCCTTGGTCATTATATCTTAGGGTGATCTTGTTATCCTTATTTTGGTTAAGTATCAAGAATAAATAGCAGTAATATCTTTCTTTCTAGAAACTTTATTGAATCTGGTAGGCTTAAAGAAACCTAGGGAATGATATAGGCCATCCTTTTTTAGCCTTGAGACATTAAATCTACCCACTATATTCCATACCATTAGTTATCCCTTTGATCAATTTGTTTATGGCCTGAGTCCAATGTTAAAGAATCAAGTTTTGTTAATATATCCACTCATAGTGGTAAGAGTAGTGAATATAGCATCTATCATGGAGCAGGATTTCATCCGAATTGAGGCTGAGCAGAAGGAGAGTGAGATGGGTAATAGTGTTGGATCGTTCAATAAGGATGAGTGGCCCGTCTTTTTGATTGATTCATCAAGACCTTAGAGTCAGTAGAAGACTACTACACATAGCAGATGTGTTGATCAAAGGTAATGTCCTAGATGTAGGAGAGCTCACCCTAGCCAGCCATACAGGCATATATGGTCCATGTAATCATCAACCATTAATACACATGAACAAGTTATACATAGGCTCGAGTATCATCTAATTAACTATCAGCTGACCACATAAGTGAACTATAATATATGGGGAGCAATAATTTCAGCAAGGAGCTACAGGTCTAAAGAACAGGTGACATTTGATTGGTCTGGGAAAAGTTTCTAATTTCATTTTCATCTAACATTTTCAATTTTCTACTTTTCCCTAACCAATAAGATGCCACATCATCTTTGCACCTACATGAAACAGCTGAAATTATCATAGCTCTCTCTCTCTCTCTCTCTCTCTCTCTCTCTCTCTCTCTCTCTCTCTCTCTCTCTCTCTCTCTCTCTCTCTCTCTCTCTCTATATATATATATATATATATATCTGTGTGTGTGTGTGTGCATGCATGCATGCTTGTATGTATGTATACATATATATGTACATACATACATATATATATATGCACATACATACATATATATATATGAGAGGCGTTAGCTACAGCAATTTATTGCAAGTGTAAGGAGTAGCTAACACCTAATTCGCTGAGAAAAAGTAAAAAGTAGAAAAATTCAAAGAAAATTATTACTTTTTTACTTTTTCTCAGCCAATCAGGTGTTAGCTGCTCCTTACACCTACAATAAATGACTAAAATTACCACTCCGTTACACACACACACACATGTATATGTGAGCCTATTATTAAGCCTTTCTTTCTTAACCCTAATCACCTTAACCCAAAATAAAATAGTAAAATAAATATCCATTACCCATTTTCAAAATGAGTAGAGTTAGTGGAAAAGTTTTTAAAAAAAGGACAAAAAGTCAAAGAAGTGATAAACATCAGAAATCTTTCTTTCAAAGAAGTCAAAACAAAAAGAAGAGAGAAGAAAAATGAAAAGAGAAGAGTATTATCATAAAAAGAATAGTGAAAAGAAAGAGATATCAAAAACAAAAAAATTGAAAAAAGAAAGATGGGAGTGCAAAAGAAATTCATTTCAATCAAAGAAGAATTATCCAACAATAAAAAAGAAGACCTCTACTCAATTTTGAACATTTGAAATCCTTATACCCTTCTTTTCTAAACATGTCCTAAGCATGTGTTTCATTCTATTCGAAGACTTGTTGATCTTAAGTGAAACATAACCTTAAAGAGGATATAAAAAGAAGTAATTAAAGTAAACTACCCCTACTATTCTTGGTGATAACATCTACTCTTAAGGATCACTTTCCTTTGTCTCTTTAGCATATAAAAATTTATGTGAACCATTAGCCTTGTTAGACTCAATCACATAATGAGAGAAATATATTTAAACCCTTATATAAGAGCTTCATTTCTGAAGTATACCTATGAAGATTTGAGGTCAAGACATATTTTTGATGGAATTTAAGTATATTCAGTTAGAAGTCATGACTTATGTGATTGTACACACACATGCACTATGAGAGATAACTAAATGAAATGTCTTTAGTATGTGGATAATTTATGGAATTGTTAGTTACATGACTATCTATCCAGTCGAGTGTTAGCTGGCCACACAAGTAAATGATTTATACATATACATGCTTGACTATTATTTGGTGACTAATAGCAGCCCAAAGAAGTGAACAATTTATACATCTGCAAGCTCGACTATCATCTAGTAGACTGTCAGCCACCCACACAAGTGAACAATTATGCATACTCAGTTATCATCTAGTCAGCTATCAACCGTTCATACAAATGAGTGATTTATATATAGACTCAACTACCATTCTAGTCAACTATTAGCGTCTTATATCTAAGTGATTTATCATATCGACCCCTTAGACCCAATTCACATCAATAAATCTAATAACTCATATAAATCTGAGAGTATCAAAATGCTTCATGTCGATGATTTCTTTTCAAAATTGAATAATGAATAAGATCATAGATAGTATATAAAGTACATATTTCTTAATGAAAAACAAATCATCCATTAAAACCTATCCATATGTCAATTTCCAAATATGAAATCAAGCCTATCAAATGCATGTAAAAATTACTTATTTTGATGATAAAATAAGATCGTCATTTCCATCGAAAATCTGGTAGTCTCCTAAATCACCTAACAAGGCACATTTTTTCAATCCAAATTTTAAATGGAGACTAAGTCTCCTATCATTCAATTCCAATTTAAATTCTATTTCATACAACAATATTAATCCATAAACTTATTCAAAACATTAAAGAATAGTTTATGCATAAATAATTCATTAATGATGAAACATTAATAATATGCATTTATTAATGAGATAAATCATGCAAAAATGATCAAGACTAAAGTGCATAAATCATAAGTAAAGATATGACTTCACATATTCAAGATTCTTACAATTTAATAAACATATAATTGATGATATTGATCAGCATAAATTCTTTTATTCCCACTACCTGTTTTTCTTCTTCTTTTGTAAAACCACAATTCTTGAGCCTTCAACAGCAATTTACTATTGATTGCATAAAAAGATTAAGAAAACCACTAATTAATTTTCCATCATAGATCTATACATCAAATTCTAAAACGAATAGTTAGATGATTATTGATCCATTATTCAAATTACAAATCATATTAATCTAAGAATTTAAATAATCTAAACTCATAGATTAATAGTCAATAGTCATTTGGTCGATTTGACATTATCTAGGTATAAAATCTTTGATCTATTGTTGAATCATTAAATCTAAATGTCAAATACATAGATCTATTGTCTGATCTAGGTTTCAATGATCAAATTTGCAGATCTACAATTGATATTTGTGAATGGAAGTTAGATCTAATTTTGGACAATTAGATGATCTCCAATCCAACTTTGCTTAGTATAAGTTCATAGATCAAGTGAAGAAGATTCTAGATGTACATTTTTCTTTACTAGACAGTCACCATCGCTAGAGAAGACGACAATTTTGTTCATGACTAGCAATTGTAAGCCATGTAAAAGATTATGAAGAAATGAATAAAAACCTAGAAGAAAGTTAGATTTGACCCTTACCTTCATTCTCAACTATTATTGGAATTTTTTCATGTTTATTTTAATTGGAAAAATGTTAAAACAATCACCAAAATGTCACAATCACTGAAAAATTTTGCATTCACCAAAAATTTGATTTTTTGTTCAAACTTGATGAGTTGATTTTTACCATGGAAGATAGATTTGAGTTGAGTGTTGATGTTTAACCACAAGTGCACAGTCTATTGCAGTATAGCTATGCAAATGCAGGTCGATTCCACAGGGACTCCCTTTAAAAGATGGAGTTTTAAATAAAATTTAATTAATAAATAAAAATAAAAATAAAGAATATATCATAAATAAACTAACAAGAAAATAAAAATTCATATTTATTTAACTGCTGCAATTTACATAATTTCTAATTCCAAAAAAAAAAATAGAAAATGAAACTAAATAAGCAATCTCGAATAACACTGTCCCTGGATAGGTAGCATATGGATAAAGAAAAACTGTAATAGTAAGGGACACATATGTAAATAAAATAAGGACACAGATGGTATTAAAATGAGGATAGAGGTAGAATTAATGAAATCTAATAAGGGCAAGATTGGAATTTTTTGACAAAAATTTTAAAATGAAAAAACATAAAGGAACCCGATGATGTAGCCAGAGGAGGAGAAAAGGGAGCCAGAGGAGAAGGGGGAAAGGGAAGAGAAGGAATGAGGGGGAAGAGAAGAGAGGAAAGGTAAAGGGGAAAACCCAATCTGGGTTTTCTCCTTTGGTCGGCCAGAGATTGGGAAGACATCGTAGATGGGGATTTGGGGAGCTCTGGGCAATCCGGCCAGTGAAGGATGAAATGTGTCGACTGGCAGGTGATTGCTGTGTTAGGTGGAGCATGGGAGATAGAGGCAGTGGAAGGAGCAAAGGTGCTAGGCAGGGGGAAGAGCTGGTGATCAACACCTGGGCTAGAAACTAGGGTCGCTTGACGGGTGAAGAGGTGCGGTTGAGAAGCAAGGATTAAAGAGGAATGGTTCTGGGGTAAAGTGGGTGTCGTCGATGGAAATTGTCATCTGAAGAGGAGC
This sequence comes from Warburgia ugandensis, assembly GCA_035236585.1. NCBI lineage: Eukaryota > Viridiplantae > Streptophyta > Magnoliopsida > Canellales > Canellaceae > Warburgia > Warburgia ugandensis. The sequence continues at coordinate 58,191,817 of CP141133.1, forward strand.
TGGGTAGTACAAGAAAGGAGAAGACATGAGAGGGAGAAAGAGTGAGTCGTTAGAGAGATGGCCTGGTAGAAGGGAGTAGAGGACTAGGGAGATTTAACGGCTTTGCCTCTTACAGTTAAATTTAGGGGAGAGAAGAGAGTAAGATAGAGAGAGTGGGGATGGAAAGGTGTGAGTAGACTGACCATGGGAGACGGTGGTAGTGAAGAAAGAAGATGAAATGTGGAGGAAGAGAAGAGAATGTAGAGGAGGAGAATCACCTAGCCTAACAAGAGGGAAATGAGAGAGTGCGGTTGAGAGGGGAGTTTAGTGTGTTGTTCACCGACTTGGAATGGGAAGATGAAGATGAGGGTGGTGCTACAGACGGTCTGTGCAACAGAGGAAATTTGGGCAAGGATCGACGGTGTTGGTTTGGGTGGTGGAAGTAGAGAGAGAGAGAGAGAGAGAGAGAGAGAGAGAGAGAGAGAGAGAGAGAGAGAGAGAGAGAGAGAGAGAGAGAGAGAGGGCTGGTGAAGCAAATAAGAGAGGAAAAGTGAGAGATAGAAGGGAGAAAGGGTGAAACAGATAAAAAAAATGTAGAAGAAAAGAGGGGATATAGAGAAAGCTGAGAGAGAGAGAGAATAAGAGAAGAAGAAGAGGGATAGAAGGGATAGGGGGTTGGTCTGGCTGCCTCCTATGGCTAGCTAAGGTAAGAGTTGAAGAGAGAAGGATGAGGAGAGGAGAGGAAGGGTGATAGGCTAGCCACCATGGTCCTTCCTAGTAGTTCAAAAAGAGAAAGACCATGGAGAGGAGAGAATAAAAGGAAAACGAGAAAGAGAGAAAGTCATGAGAGAGAGAGAGAGAGAGAGAGAGAGAGAGAGAGAGAGAGAGAGAGAGAGAGAGAGTGAAAGGAAAATTAGAGAGAGAGAGGGGGGGGGTAAGAGAGAGATACGTGAGTGATGAGAGGTGAGAGGTAAGAGGTAAGAGAGATGGAGAGATAGGATAAGAGAGATAAAAGAGGGGTGGGGTCCACTAGAAGTCCAGTTTTTCCAAAACTCTGCAAGTCTTCAAATTTCTTCTGTCTTAGGAGTCTTCAAAATCTTATCTTTCCAGGAAGCTTCATCATTCTCTCCTTTATTTGATCTAGATCATCTAAGCTTGAGTTGATTGATCTGCAATGCATATGACCCGATTAGAATCATCTAAACCATTCATTACTCCTCTAATTAGCTCTGATGATCATCTGACCCTTAAATTTTACAATTCAATGGTTGGATGGCCAATTAAAGCTAAAATAAAATATTTTATGCAAAATCTTTAAATTGATGGCCTAAATGCTCTAATTGAACACTAAATTAGGGGTATTTTGACCAAAATTGAACACTTCACATTGGGTTTTCTTTGGTCTATCCTCCATATGATATTTTATAAATTTTCCAACCAAGTTTTGACTAAAACCATGATTTTTTTTCAAGTTCTCCACTATGCATACAACACAGTCACTAGTGATGATATTCAATCACTAGTGAGGAAGAGAAAGAGGAAGGAGGACAATAAGAGAAGGAAGAAGAAGGGAAATGAAGAGGGAGGGAAAGAAGGAAGAGGTTAGAGGGGAAAATCATTAGGTGTAGGGTTTCTACCCTATTCCCATAACAATTTTTTGTGATGGGTTCAGACGCCAACGTGTGGAGAGAGAGAGAGAGAGAGAGAGAGAGAGAGAGAGAGAGAGAGAGAGAGAGAGAGAGAGAGAGAGAAGTTGGCTTGTATGACCAACTATATCCACTACTACACACGAGACTTTTAAAGTCGGAATAAAGTAGTTATATTGACTGACGACTTCATAAATACTTTATAGGTTGGTTAGAAATAAACAACTTTAAAAATATAGACATAAGAAGTCATATAATTAAAAATGACTTTAAAAGTCTGGCACAAAGAGGAAAATTTTTGTGAGGACTTTGAAAGTCTTTTACTTATAAATATTTTAAAAGCTATTGAATTTTGAAGTTGTTTAGACATAAATAACTTTAAATGTCAATAACTTTTGTAGTCGTTTAACCCGAACAACTTCAAATGTATACACATAAATTTGGCGTGAAGATTATTTTACATGAGAAAGGCCTTTTAAAGTCACTTGATGATAAACAAATTCAAATGTCAATTACTTTTGAAGTCATTTAGCACTAAACGACTTTAAAAGTCAATTACCTTTGAAGTTGGTTGAGTCAAATGACTTCAAAAGTCCTTTCCTACATATACTTTTGAAGTCATTTTGTACTAACAACTTCAAAAGTCCTTGTTCATCTATATAAAAGCTAACCTCATCTCTTTTTTTTCCTATATCTACATCTTCTCACAGGTGGCATGATGGCATCCTCCTCTGGTCCTTATGCCTCTCTCTTTTTTCCTTCTTGCTTCCATTTTGGATATTTTGATTGTTTGTGTCATGAAAAACACTTTAAATAAACCATAACTTTTTTCGATCACGAATTTCTTTCTTGTTACTAACTCTCTATATTTTCATTTTGTAGATCAAGTGGGTTTTCTCACTATAGATGATGGGGTTAAGAAGTGTGTTAAATCATCTTGATTTTGCAAAAATAGTTTGATTTCATTGCAAACGACAAATGCTTCTCTTTCTATCCCTCACTATTGGAGAAAAGCAGAACATTATGATTTGTGGTTCTCATCCAAACTTAAAATTTGATGAAGAGTGGTGGTTATACCATCAAGTTTTGGCTGAGAAGATTGTAGGACACTTTCTCTCCCCCTAGAATGGTGTGAGCTGAATACTAGGAGGCCATATTTTGATGAAAAAGAGTAGATTCACTCTTTGATCTTGTATTAATAAGATCTAATAATAGATTACATTTGATATATGTAACATTGGATGTAATAAAAAAATAATTTGATTTCCTTGTTCACATGTTTGTTCATATATATATATATATATATATATCTGTTTGTGTGTGTAAAAAATGCATGAATCAATGCTGAGTATCATAAAAAATTAGTTTCATTGTGTATTTATTAAGATACTGTAATGTACAAAAATCAAATATATATATATATTTGAAGTGAAAATATATAAATTTTTAAAGTTGTTTACTGTAAATAATTTTAAAAGTCCAAACACTTTTAAAGTCATTTATAGCAAACAACTTTAAATTTACGAGTCTATTTTAAGAGTTATATTGTCAACTTTTCCTATACTTTTATCTACTGTGTTCATGATCTATACACAAAAACTAAGCTAGATTTCTATTTGACTATCCTCAACCAAGTCCTAATCGTGAATTGGAACTAGACATTCATAAATTTGTGGTTGATATTGAATTTTGAGTGTTGGTTAATATCTTTGTTTGTCTCATATGTATTAAGCATATTTGAATATTTTTAACAAGCTTATGATTAGAAAATTTTCTTTTTAAAGTTAATTTTCTTTTTTAATGTATCTATCATATTTTTATTTTTTTTCATTGTTAATTAATTTTTTTCATGTAATGCAGTTATTTAAAATACTTCTAATTTTTGTATACCTAGCATGTGGTAAAATAACTAACTTAATCTTTTCATATAGAACAAGTCTCTACATATTGCTTCAATTTCTTGTGATAATGGACAAATATGCTTGGATGACTATGACCAAAATATCAAAAGAATATGAGGAGAGAATAGAAACTTTCATAGAGTTTGCAATTAGGGTGGTGTTAATTGTAATTGCTTCTATTGTCCATGCTCAAAATGTGGAAACTTGAAAAAAGTAATTGTAAGGATGTTGAGAGAACACTTGTGCTTCAATAGAATAAATGAAAGCTATCACCCATGGATTTGGCATAAAGAAGAAATTTTGTGTAGGCCCTCAACAAAGCCTAGAAGATATGATCAAAACACTATAGGAGGTGTTGGAAACAGTACACCTGTACCGATGTTTCAAGATGCATAGGATAACTTCCAGGATGACCCTGAACAATTTCATACTACATTAGAGGAAGTTGATGAGCCATTGTAACTTGAGTGTAAAAATTATACCAAGTTATCTACAGTGGTAGAACCTTACAACGTAACATCAAGATTTGGTTTTTTGGATCAAGGTTTTATAGAAGTCTTAAAAGTAGTGGGTAAGATGCTACCGAAGGACAAGGCCCACATGGGAGGCAAAGAAAACTATGGTTGCACTAGGGTTAAAGTATGAGAAGATACATGCATGTCCAAACAATTGCATCTTGTATAGGAAGGACCACAAGGATAAAACTACATGCCCAAGTTGTGGACAGTCAAGATGGAAGTTAAAGAAGAATTCAATTGAGACAATTATAGACGTTCATTCAAAGGGTCTATGGTACTTCCCCCTATTCCAAGGTTCAAAAGAATGTTCTATATAAAAGAAACAGTGAAGAAATTAGTATGGCATGCTAAGGATAGATTAGTTGATAGCTTTTCAAGCCATCTAGTAAATAACCCAACATGGAAGCTCGTAAGACTTCATGTGGCCTAATTTTGGTGAAGAACCTAGAAACCTAAGCCTTACATTATCTACAGATGGTATTAATCCTCATGGTTTGATGAGAAGCAAGTATAGTTTTTGGCCAGTTATATTAGTTTGTTACAACCTCCCACCATCTCTATGCATAAAGAGGAAGTTCATGGTGCTAACTATGTTGATATCAGGTCCAAAGCAGCCAGGGAATGACAATAGCATGTACTTGTCTCCCTTCATCAATGATCTTGAGATATTATGGGGCATAGGCATTAAAGCATACGATGCATATAGGAAAGAGTTGTTCACCCTAAAGGCTATACTGTTGTGGAAAGTAAGCTACTTCCCTACGTATGGTAATTTGTTTGGATGCACCGTGAAGGGATACAATGGTTGTCCTATCTGTAGTGATCAAACATGTTTTGTACTACTTAAACAGGGTAAGAAAATGACATTCCTTGGCCATAGAAGATGGCTGCATAGAGACCATCCATATCATTTTTAGAAGAGAGAATTTAACAGTAGTGTAAAGACAAGACACCTCCAAAGATGTTAACAGGATGACAAGTATTAGAGTAGTTTGAAAACATTAATGTCTTGAGGGGAAAGAAGAAATCAAGTAAGCATGTAAGTGAAAGTGATTGTAGAAGTTGTTGGAAGAAGAAATCAATATTCTTTCAGCTTGTATATTGAAAATCACTACATCTACACCATCTGCTTGATGTCATGCACATTGAAAAGAATGTGTGTCAAAGCTTGATTAGTATCTTGCTTAATATCCTAGAAAAAACAAAGGATGGACTTGTAGCTTGAATGGATCTTGTTAGGATGGGTTTGAAGAGGAGGTTACATCTAGAGGATAAGGACAATCTAAGAGCATACCTGCCTAAGAAAAATTATATAGTCAATAGAGAGGAGAGGAGAATAATGTGTAAAACCATGTCCAAGATCAAAGTCCTAGACATCTACTCTTCAAACTTTAAAAACATTATCACCATGGAAGAGCTAAAATTGTTGGGATGAAGTCCCACAATTTCTATGCATTGATGCAACAACTCTTGCCTGTAGTAATACGTTAGGTGTTACCAAACAAAGTTAGGGGAGTTATTACAAAATTTTGCTACTTCTTTACTGTTTTGTGCAAGAAGGTGATGGATGTCTCAAAATTACAAGAAATTCAAGGTCATCTAGTGACAACTTTATATGAACTTGAGACAATCTTCTCACCATCTTTCTTTGACATCATGGTATGCACCTCATTGATGAGCTCAGATTCTATGGGCTAGTTTCATTGTGATGGATGTACCCATTTGAGAGGTACATGAAAATTTTAAAAGGGTATGTACGTAATCACAACTGGCCAGAGGGGTATATAGCACCGTTATATTGCAGAGGAAGCAATGGAGTTTTGCATAGAGTACTTATCAGGAGTGGACGCGATTGGAATCCCAAGAAAGAAACAATCGGTTACATTTCATGATCCTAAGGTTGGCAAACCTCTATTGAGTGGTCCTGTATCAACCGTTGACTATAAAGAATGGGACTAGGTCCATCTTTATGTGTTGCAAAATGTTGATGAACTCTAACCATACATTGAGTAAGTTGATCATGCACTTAGATAAAAATTTAATTATTGATGGTTATATTTTCTTTGATTACTCCATTAATTTGTGTATGTGTGTGTATTGGGCACATGGATGTCCTCAAGGCAAAGAATCCAAGTTACGTAAAGAAACAGAAGTGGCTACAATTTGAACATTGTGGCACTTTCAATACTTGGATCTGTAAGAAGGTAAAATGAAAGAATTCACACATAATATTAATAAACTACATTCTATATATATATATATAATCTTACTTAATTTCATTAATCATATATCCTACTTAATATAAAGTAAAAAAGAAAAAATGTTACTCTATTTGAAAATGCAATATAAGGTAGCGTAGTTTCTTAAAATTGTGTAGACAAAGCATTTACATACTTCAACATTTTTCATATTGAATCTTTGATTGATGGTGACATATGTCTCTAACCATCAACGTTACTAGGGACCATGCTTCTTACTGTGCAATGAATGAAACTTACATAGTTGGCTGCATGGTCACTCTCTCTCGTCCCTTACTGTTATAATCAACAATATCTTTTATTCCTTTGACTCTCTCTTAATAATGTTTTCCATTATTTTTTATGCTTTGCCCTTTCTATTATGAGAGCTACTTGGGTTGGGTTGTTCTTGATGTTCTATTCTTATATCTACATCAGTTATATGTAGATGTTTTTAAGAGCTTTGTTACAATACTGTATCATACTAAAGTTATTAAAATCTCTTGGTATGCTTGAAATGTCTAAATAGATAGTTCAAGTGAACGAGATATATAAAACCTCCTAGTTGGGTTGTTCACAAAGGATCAAGTTTAATAGAAACTACTTATTATGGACATCAAAAACAAAAAAATGAGAATTAAATCTTGTAAATTGAAGGTTGGACTTATAACTAAACATTAAGTACACATCAATTTCAGGACCAAGTATCAAAATACATATTCAAATATCAAAATGCATATTTGAATATCCAAATTATAGATTGAACATCAACATACATATTTGAATATCCAAATGAAATTAAATATCAAAATACAGACCCAAATGTCAAAATACAGAACCGAATGTCAAATATAGATCCGAACACCCAAATTATGAAATTCGAGTGTTAAATACAAATCAAATACCCCATAATACAAAATTGAGTATTAATTAGAATACAAATGGAACAATAAAAATATAGCAAGGAGTGCTACAATATAGATCGAACAACCAGAATACAGATCTAATGATTATAATGCAAAATTGAATGTTCAGAATAAAAAATTAAATATTAAAATATAGATCAAATCACTCATCAAACATCCAAAATATAGATCTGAGTATTACAATATGGATTGGACATTCGGAATACAAAACTAAGTATTAAATACATATCAAATCACTTAGAATGCATCATAACACAAATCAAACATCTAGGATATAAATCTAAGTATTAGATATAGATTGAATCACTCATATTGCAAAATTGAGCATTATAACTGAGATCAGACATCCATAATACAAATATGAGTACATATAGGATGCTTAAAATAACGTGAACATCATAATACCAAAATTTGTGAAACTTATAGAAATGGTTCAATTATTAGTGCACTTACAAATGGTCGAATCTTCTAAGATTAGTTGATGAGTACAGTTGATAATGAGAGATTGAGAAATGCAAATCTTTGGAGATATAGTGTATTGCTACCGTTAATAGCTATTCTATCTAAGTCCTCAACAAACACAGAAAAATATCTTCAATCTTTGGTAGAATTAAAAGGAGCTTGAGAGGAAGATGATCAAGAGAGAAAACATAAAGGGGAACCTCAATCATGAAGACAAAAACTAGCAAACATGATTCTCTTCATTGCTGGCAAAATAGGATGATCTAGTCAATCAATGACTGCCAAAGTAATTGTTAGATGGGCAAGAGAGAGAAAAGAAGAATAGGAGCGCCAGCTATAGGTTCGTTCCATCTACTGGTTCTCCCTCAAACCCTAAACAAACTTAGTTTAGTTATCATCTTCTTCTTTTTCCCCTCATTTTTAAGACTAACTGTCTCATATTTTCCTTTTCTCTATGGTCTTTTATAACAGCCTTTTTTTCCATCTTTTTTAAGACAATTCTTCCTAACTATCTTATTTGTTCCTTTCTTTTTCAGATGGTTTTCAACAACCATCTTGTTTTGTCAATCTTGTAGGATGGTTTTCTCTAACAATCTTATTTTGCCCTTTTTTAGATAGTTTTTCTAACCATCTTTTTTTATTATTATTATTAAAAAAGGGCAGCCTGATGCACAAAGCTCCCATGTATGCAGGGTCGGGGAAGGGGCGGACTAAGATTGTTTTTCCCTAACCATCTTATTTTGCTCTATTTTAAGATGGTTTCTTCTAACCATCTTATTATTATTTTTTCATTTTTTAAGATGGATTTTCCAACCACTCTAAAACAATGCTTTCTAACCATCTTGTTAAGTTCTTCGAAATTTTTTTAAAACTTTTTAGCTCGCTCAATGACTTTTCAAAATGGATTTTGAAAAACCGTCTTTTTGAATTTTATTGTATAAGATGGTTTTCTTTTAAACTTCTTAGATTTATCGAATAAGATAGTTTCTTAGTAACCATCTTCTTTTTGTTGTCTTAGAAAACACTAATTTTAGTTGTCAAATAAGATAGTATCATGTACATGTTGTAGTGAGATCTCATGTATTCATAATTCTGTTGAGATTACAACTATGACAATCCCTTCAATCATGGGACGATAGATGGTACAAGAGACAAGACTTGATATTGGCTATTTAGATAACAATAATTGAAGTTTCAAATTTAAAGAAGACTGGGGGGAAATGAAAGTCGATTACGTAATCCTAAGAGCAAGCTATCCTTTACATTTTCTAAAGTATCCAACAGCATATTTTCGGATCTAGCTATATTATGTTTAAAAAAATTACAAGAATTTATCTAATTAATGGCATGTTTAATCTCAGGTACTACCACTTGAGATATAGGAAAAAACCGTGCCAACTTCACTTAGGGTACCTCTTCTCTTGAGGAGAACAGGGTTTAATACCCTTAACGAATATGTGGTGTCCAGGAATAGGTCAGACACACCTGGCAGGGATTAATTCTTTAGCATGATACATACTTTTTAGGACTCAACCCCAATCACATGGTAGAGAGAACATGCATATTGTACCTATTACTGCTGAATACGCTATGAGAATGGACAGTCGGTTAGCAGTCAAAACCAAGTAAAATCCCCATTAGGTAAGAATCACTGTCATATTAACCAAGCTGGTGCTTAAACACGTAAGCTACACGGATAGTAAACTAATCACTACCTACATTGGAGAATACTAAGCTTTTAGCAATGATTTGTGGCTGTCTTAGGCTTTTAGCTCAACATGCATGACTTGAAGCAAAGTTCGGTTTTAATGGAAGTGAACGTCTATGTTCCGCGTAGCTCGACATTCGAAGAGGGTGTCTTTATCCGTTTGGCTTGCATATGCTTTTGGAAAGTGGAAGTATATATTAGTAATAGAGCCTAAGTTTGTGTGCTATAAATTAAACTATAATGTATAAATTCCTTTTGAGAGGTATCTTCAGGCACATGCTAACATTCCTTACTTTCATGTTTAGATTTTTGTCTGTAATGGTGTCCAGATCAAGGGAAACAAATGGCCATGGGTGCAAGAGTCTGCTCCTCAAGAAATTCCAAGCCAGGCTTCAAGTGTTTGCACTACAATTTCTGTCCTTTAGTTCTTGTTTCTCAAGCTTAGGAATCGTCCTAAAAATTCTCATTCCCATATTATTAAAATTCATGACTTAACTTGACTTGATTCTACTTATATGCTTCCCTTGGATTCTTCTTATGCTCTTCTTGAGCTCAATGCTTTTCAACACCCAAGAAAATCATTCTCTCCTATAGATCTTTGCATTAAAATACTGGGATCTTACCTTTATGACTTGAGATTTGTTTTAAGGCTATCTGTGAGAAAGCTTTCTAACTCCACCGTTAAAGAGCCCCAAACGAGAAGAACATGCACGTACTTTTCCTCCTCCTTTGACTTGGGTTGTTCTGAATTAGCAAGACTCTCACAAACTTGGGATTGTGCTTTGATAATGGCCCTCCCCTCCATTTTTTTCTGTTTTTTATCAAAGGCTACTAACGGACTTCGTCTGTACTTCGGAAGTGTCTAAATAGTGTTACCATTATAAAGAACGGAGGGCAGATACCATTCATCTTAGAAGGGACATGAAATTCCTCTGCTGCTACTGAGAAATGTTACTAATAGCTGTTCTATTGTGCATCTAAGGAGATGAGAATAGGAAAAGAAAATTCGTTAGCGTTATTTCACTATCCACCAACTCAGCAGCTAGGAATATGAGACTGTACATGTTAGGGATCTTGATCCAAAAGTCCTCCGCTGTTTTTGCTCTAGTAAAGACACCTGTGCATGCACGTGAGAGTGATATTAATAAGTAATAAGAGAGAGAGAGAGAGAGAGAGAGAGAGAGAGAGAGAGAGAGAGAGAGAGAGAGAGAGAGAGAGAGAGAGAGAGAGAGAGAGAGAGTTTAACAGTTATAAGTGAGAATAAAAGAAAGATCAAGGGAGAAAATAGAAAGGTTTGAGAGGAAACATTGGTTATTCATTTCAACTAGTGCGTCTAAAAAGTATGAGCGGCTACTTAATACGCTATGTAGTTAATATCGATAAACCAATATCAAATGTCTAGCATAGGTAGTAGACAACTTAACATCTCTCTCTCTTTGAAAGACTCACAGGTGTGAGTCGAGGCTTTTTCCTTTTGGCGAAGGATTAAATGTAGGAGTGTGTGAGTGTTTTGGTTTGTAATTCTTCACTTTGCAGTAGAAAAAGAAAACAAAACATAACATAACGAAAAGAAGTATTGACAGACCAATATCAAAGATACTTTTCATGTCAGATTTTTCTTCTGTGTTTGCTAAATACAATGCTATACTAACTTTTGGGGTCAATCACAACAACAAGTGTGTATAATCGGGAATGTCAATGGCTGGAAATGCACAGGAAACACAGCCACGTGATAGGTACATTTCGATGGGACCACTATCGATGTAAGCTATCCTTTTACCACTCGTGTTGACAAGTAAGAACATATTTCTTGTCATATACTAAAATACCAAAATTTTTGTGATTATCTGCACATTGCTAGTGTTACAAGTTTATCTTTACCACCTTGTCTGAGTGATGATACTCCTCTCTTTGCTTAAACTTTGCTCACAATTTTTATACTAATGTTACAACTTACAAATGTCAAAGCTAATAAAGGCTCAAATATGCATTTTTTGGGTAGCATGACCCTTAACAGGGTTACTATAATGGAGAACTACATCAGATTGGCCCTTCATTGAACTAACCCCTCTACCGCAGAGGCATTTGTAGGGTTTCTTCTGTGATTATGTCATGGCGTCCAATGGTTATGGATTCTGCATAAAAACCCAGCTTGCCTAACCAAAGAAATAGATTGCACCTTCATAGTAACTAAAGCTTTCCTTATAAGGAGTGCATAGACCAATATAAGAGTATGATTGAAGAAGACGGATAATGAGAGGCATCTACCATTGAGAGTTTTGGACCTTGTCAAAGAAAATGAAAAATGTACGACAGACTCACGCTCCATGAATATCGCAGTTCTGCCATATGGAAGGATGACAGTAACAAGAAGAAAGCCAAAGAGAGGAAGGTGGGCATTCTATTGCATGTTGAAGGACAGCCATCTCATGGACATGGACATGTTGCAGAGCAGGATATTCCAGGATGGACGATAGCAACAATAAGATGTAGGTGGGACCCGGCGGGATCATAATGCATGGAGATATGGTGTTGATGATGATGTGAAAAATGAGATGGAACACTAAAACTGGGTTGTGCTTTTGTGTGGGGTGCGGGGCAGGAATGAATAGTCTATTTTGATAAACGAGCAAAGGGTATTTATTGACAGCTAGTCAGTCCCTCACCTTGGGCCATATGTCACGTGTGGACATGCCTTGGCTTTTCACATGATATGTAACAAAAATGTACATATTTTTTTTGAGTTGGCAGGTTCACATTCCTAGTGGATATCTAAATTTAGAGAGTGGATAGGATATGAGAGAGAGAGAGATGGGTGGAGCTTGTTTTCTGTTGCGGTCCAAGATTTTACTGGGTCAAGCACGCTTACCTAGCAACAGACCCACCACAAAAATGACGTTCACACAAACTCTTTTCTCTCTAACACAAATAATTAATACGGGAATAAATTAAGTCACAAAAACACAAACGTAACATTTCCAGATTATAGAAATGTGTCAATGTTATTAGTATGTGGGTCTTGTAGGCGCATTTGTGTATGTGTGTCTCTGTATGTGCACACATTTCGTTTTTATTTGCTTTAGATATAAAACACTGCATGTATTTCTGCACGTAGAACTACAAGTGGATATAGACTTGTTCTAGGTAACATGTTGGGCCCTGATGCTTAGTGATCCAAACAGTCCAAACTATTCTCTCTCTCGCAGAATCTTAAATTAGAAAGGGTAATGCTAGCTGTTAATGATATATACTGTAACTTCGTATGATTGTACTGATAACATTGACACAACCATGCATCTATTTTATGTTTTATAGACATAATTTAAAAGATAATAATGCCACTACATTAGTTAACATTATTTTTTTACTGCTACTGGACTGTTTATAGATTCATGTGAATATTATGATCGCTCGTCACTAGTTAGGGAAGTGTAAAATGCATGAACGAGTAACATTATAAAATAAAAGTATGTACACGGATAGAGCTTACCCTGTTTAAAAGCTCAGTATGTGGGAAGATGTAGTGAAGGGATCGGCATGGGAAATTTTGTCACTTGTAGAGTTTAAAATTCCTGGTGTGGAAACGGGGCATGGTATGCGTGTAAAACAAAAGTAGAAAAAAGGAAACGAGAGATAAAGAGGAACGGGCAAAGAGAGAGGACGTGGGGGGGGGGGTTGGGGGGCGTGGTTTGGTGTGGTGTGGTTAAGTAGTCGCCAAATTCTCGAAATAATAAATAAGAAAAATGGAAACCAGAGAAAAAGAGTAATTGGAAACCAGATAGAGAGAGAAAGTAGTCGTCAAATTCTCAAGCACACTCGTACATGGCTCAGCGATGCATACAGAAAGGGCCAGTGATGACGCTAACAAATCACAAACGATCTTGTCTCCTCCCAACATCATTTCCCAATACCAATCATCCCGTCCAAAACCTAACCCTAAAAGCATAGAACTCCTTCAACGGATACTGTTCGAATGATTTCCTCATGATATGGTCCGTGAGTTCCCTACAACTCTTCAGTTTTCCTTTCAATACACGACAAAACCCAACTCCCGCATCCAAACAACTCCATGGCCGGCAACGTCACATGCCCCCAAAACACAAACACAAAACTAAACTCTCTATAACCTTCTCCTCCTTCGCACCTATCTCTCTTTACCTGAGGCAAAAGGAACATCGATTATTAGTGCAGACACCCTTTTCCGGCTATACCAAGAGCCTTCTAGTTTAATTCTTTCATATTGCACTTTGATTCCAACTGAAAAAGCCTGGTATAGTTGTGGGCCTTTTATGAATTTTGACCATAAACGTTGTTTTTGGGATGTGGGTTTCTCCTTGTTCAGTCCTTTTTCACAGGAAGAACTAAAAATCCTTAAAAGCTGAACTGTCTATTTCTTGATTCAGTTGCAGTATTTTCCCGAAATATATCGAATAGACACAAATGGGTCGTCTCCCAATGCTACCAGTTCTAGAATCGTCTCTTTCTCTTCTGCTCCTTCACCCTGCTCTCTGAAATTCTCTCTCTACTGCCTCTTTCACTGGAAATCTCTCTCTCTTTCTCTCTCCACGATGCAGTTCACAGAAACACCAGCACCACCATTACACCAAAACGTAGCCGGCCCATGTTCAAATTTCACAATGAACAAGAACCAATTTTACCGGGCCCCGCCCTGGTCCAGCTTCCCCACCTCGAAGTCATTCGGAAGCTTCGGCGATACGAATTGCATGGAGCAGCTGTTGGTGCACTGTGCAAATGCAATTGAGAGTAACGATGCAACACTAGCACAACAGATCTCATGGGTCTTGAATAATATTGCACAGGCAGATGGCGATTCCAACCAGCGACTAACTTGCGGCTTCCTTCGAGCCCTCATAGCCCGTGCAGTCAAAACTGGAAGCTGCAAGATGCTCGCAGCAATGGTTTATTCTAATGCAAACCTTGCAATTCAAACTTATCGGTTCTCTGTTATTGAGCTTGCAAGTTTCATTGATCTTACCCCATGGCACAGGTTTGGCTTCTCCGCCGCCAACGCTGCTATAATTGAGGCTGTTGAGGGGTTTTCTGTTGTTCACATTGTTGATTTTAGTGTAACTCACTGCATGCAAATCCCTACATTGATTGATTCACTTGCCAATCGGCCAGAAGGTCCTCCTTTTATCAGACTTACTATTACCGGTAATGGAGAAAATATACCACCCCTGCTTGATCTTTCTTATGAAGAATTGGGTTCAAGACTCGTGAAATTTGCCAGGTCTAGGAATGTAGGGATGGAATTTAGAGTAATTCCTTCGAGTTCTTCAGACGGATATGCATTCTTGATTGAACAAATTCAAGCTCAAAGGTTAGCTTTCTCCGACAGTGAAGCTCTTGTAATAAACTGCCAGATGACTGTGCATTATGTTCCAGAAGAGACCCTTGGTGCAGTATCTGATATAAACCCAGCACCTTATTCCTTCGATTCTTGTCAATCATCATTTCGATCCATGTTTCTTAAGGCACTTCGGAGTTTAGACCCGACAATTGTGATTTTAGTAGATGAAGATGCAGACTTCACTTCAAACAACTTGGTTTGTAGGTTAAGATCTGCTTTTAATTTTCTTTGGATTCCATATGATACTGTGGACACTTTTCTTCCTAGAGGGAGCAAGCAGAGACAATGGTACGAAGCTGACTTATGTTGGAAGATTGACAATGTTATTGCAAATGAAGGGCTGCAAAGGGTTGAGAGACCTGAGCCCAAGAGCACGTGGGTGCAGCGGATGCGAAAGGCCAATTTTCGAAGTATTCCTTTTGGCGAAGAAGCAGTTTCGGAGGTGAAGAGCATGCTTGATGATCATGCTGCTGGGTGGGGATTGAAGAAGGAAGATGATGATCTTGTCCTTACATGGAAAGGACACAATGTTGTATTTGCTTCTGCTTGGGTACCGGTTTGAAGACTGTTGTAGTCATTGTTCTTCACTTCTTCAAGTATCATGAATGTAGGTGAGTGCGTTCAGACTGTTTTGCGATTACTAAGCGGTGCATTTACATAACGTCTTCTTTATTCTCTTTATTCTTCACTTCTTCTAAGGAAGTGTTCTTTGAATGCAGATGAGTGCGTTCAGATTTTTTTGTGACTATTGAAGTTGACGTTTACTCTCTCTCTCTCTCTCTCTCTCTCTCTCTCTCTCTCTCTCTCTCTCTCTCTCTCTCATCACGGTTGCATAGGGGTCCTCAAAAGTGGATGGCAGAACCAACTTTTCCAGTTTTTTCTATGATCCACTGATCCAATCCGTTCATCTGCTTCCCCTCATCCTAGATGGCCTAGATATGAAAATTTTTATCTATTGAATATCTCTAAGTTCTTCATTTTTGCAAGGCCCCAAAAGAAGTATACCTTCTTTTTTTTTTTGCTTCAAAACACCTAAAATGAAGAAGTTAGAGATATACTACAAATAATTATGCAACTTTAATAAGACTAATTGCATCATATAATTCCTCTCTCTCTCTCTCTCTCTCTCTCTCTCTCTCTCTCTCTCTCTCTCTCTCTCTCTCTCTCTCTCTCTCTCTCTCTCTCTCTCTCTCTAAGGTACTTCTCATTTCCATACCTTCATCTTGTTTTCCCTTTTGTGGAAGCTACATTTTCCTGCTTTATAATTGCTTCAAATGGAATGATGAGAGAACCTGCTTGCAATATGCTTCGTCATCTCTTCACATTTGTAAATCTACTAAATATTGTATCATAAAGTACATTGTTACCAGCCCACGTTAGCTAATAGCAAAGCTTGTATTTAAGCCATACATGTTCTAGTCATTGTAACAAAAAATGATATGTAGATAGAGAGGGAGAGTGATCAATGAGATAGGTTTTAAGGTAGTACTCCTTGCTGAGTTACTACTTTGTCATGATTCAACATATCTTAGCTTTTGGATTGCAATTGAGTTCCTTCCTATAGAGAAATAACCTTGAAATACTTCTACACCTAAAGCTATCACAACACCAGAATATTAGATGGATCCCACTTTATGTACTTCAGATTTTGTGGAGAAGCCTCTTACTTCACTGTAGATGAATGTAGAATTGTTAACATTGCAAGCAATCTCTAGCGATCTCCCATAGCTTCCTCATTACAACATGGAGAATGAAAAGACTTGGATACATGCAACCATTTAAATAGTACAATCCAGGCTTTAGTCAATGACTCAATGTTGCAAAGCATGAAGTGGTGTCTTCAAAGGATTACAAAGTAGCTACGTTTGCGATAAAACTAAGAATTTTTTGAATCGTAGAAGATTATGTTTTTACTCTCTTTCCAAGAAACAAAACACAATTTGAAGCATCTTTCTTTTAAAAATTGATTGCATTTTAAATGTATTTTTAACAATGAAAGATGTGGAAAGCTCTTCAGAGTTAAGAAGTAATTTATTTCCATTAAGAACTAATTATGCATGTGAAAGCAATGAATGATAAAAGCTTAAGACAAAGGTACAAATGGGTAATTTGTCCCTCTTTTCTATTACACATTGACAAACATAAAAAGAGAAGTACTTTCATAAGGCACAATCTTAGAGATAGGACTTGATCTCCACAATGCCATTACAACCATTCACATCAATTTCAGCTAAGAAACGGAAGCGTGCCCTCTCATGCCTTACTAATAGGGCTAAGAAGGGCCAATAAGGGCATTTATGGCATGGGAGGATATCACACCCTTCTCACTTATAGATTCATAAAATGTACCAGAGCCTTCCAATGCAACCTAGTGACCAAGGTTGAGGTAGTGCATGGGTGTCTATGTCTAAATTTCAAGAAGGAAAAAATGAAGATGAAGGTGGTCTCCAATAGAAATACAAGCCAAGTTTCAAGGAGAACAAAAGATAAACAATACACATAAAAACAATCAACCATTACAATTTTCCATTCAGATATGACCAATCTATAACCATAATTAGTCCTCAATCTATCTATCTTAGCCCCCTCATTTGAAGATAAATCGAGTTCTTCATTCACTGATTAAGGGATCTTTGAAATTGAAAATTGTCTATGACAAGCTTTCTTGAATTTCATCAATAAATCTCCATTCTACAATTTCCAATTTAGAAACCATTTATGATAACAAGGAATGACCTTCAGTGGATATTGGAGCTTTTTGCACTTTTCAAAAAGCATGATCAAAGTTTTTGTGGCAATCAATTATGCTTCAATAGCTTATTTATATCCATTCGAACCCACAAACTTAAGAAGACTTTGTCCTTAATCATCATGAATAAGTCCATCAATTCCTACTTTCACTTCTCTCTAATATGTATCAGTGGATCCTGACATGGACTAAGTTCTCATGAGTTGGTGATGTCTTAATATGTCTTGAGATACAGTGTTATACAATGAGATGGCTTGATATGACATGTGGTTTTCTCTTTAGATGCAATGAAAAGATGGGATTAGATAGAATGAGATAGAGTGATAGTCTATTGATTGTTTTTCATAAGTGCACGCGCTATTGTAGTATAGCTTTTACAAGTACTGTTAATCCAATGTGACTCAACTTAAAATTTTGAAGTTTAATTTTTTTTTTTTAATTTCCTCCTCTATTCTCTTTTCTTTTCTCCAAGGAATTCTAAATCACCTAAATTTCCTAATTTTAACTTTGTTTCCTATTGAAAAACTATTTTCTCTTTATCCTTTTCACTTTCTATTATCAAACACAAAATCTCTTAGCATTTTTTATTTTGTTGTCCTCGTGGTTTAGATTTGATGCTTGAAGATTGAAATGGAATCCTTGACTTTGATCTAGGTAATCAAGATTGATGACATCATTCCATTTTAATCTAAGCTTGATTGAAGATCTATGATGTTGATAGGCTTGATCTAACTGCATGGATCTTGATCTACCACATACAAAACAAAGAAAATAACCTAATTAGTATTAGACAATATTTGATTTTACACATACTTACCCTAGATCATCATCTAACCTTGAAAATTTACCAAATTAAGGTTAGATTATAAAAATTTCAAATGACATATTTTTCATATAAATAATATCATTAAAATATATGAAAATTCATGCTAAATGAGGGTAATTTATGGAATAATGGACTCTTAACATTGTCTAAAAAGAGAAATGAAATATTAGACTATTTGGAGAAAATGGTACTTCTATCCTTTGGAAATAATAACACCCCCCATTTCAGGTTCTATTGTACTTTCTCTTAAAATGACCATTCTTTTTTATAGTATACATTATTAAATGAATGGTTTACCATAGTTGGTTGTAGTCAAACAATCAAATACTTAGAATGATCCTACCATTGATTTTTATTGAGCTATTTTGAATTTGGTTAATGGTAAGATTATCTAATTTTTGAGACAAGGCTTATGTAAGGTGAGATGGTTAAGATGAATGGTTTAGATCATCCAAAAAGATGGATCCCACTTTTACTTTTATCAAAAGACGCCAAAATGACAATGTGGCAATAGTTATAAAAGTTGTGTGAATATATCATTTTCCATCATTATAATTACTATAATTATTTCAAGTGAAATTGAATATATTGCCATTTTTATGAAACATGTGTGGGTCTACTCTGACAAAATGTAATATAAACCTATATATGGACCTATTATGTTTTTTCCCTCACTCATTATGAGATTTGTATATTGGCCTACTTTGCATGAAACCTATATGTTGGAAACTTCAATGAAATATATATAGCATCAAACCTCACAATGAGCTTAATTTGAATATCATCTAAACAAAACTCGTATATTTGGTCCTACTCAATGGGAGATTTGTGTATGGTCCACTTTGTGTGAAACTTGCATAGAGGCTTATTCTACAATAAACTTGAGTAATACTACTCTAATTTAATGTAACATAAAACTTGTATTTCTAGTGCACTTCAAAGAAAACTTATTTGAGCTCATTTTGATAGCTTGTAATATGAATTGGTCCACTCATATCTTATATGGGCCCATTTCTTATCATAGGTGTACCTATGGAGAATTAAAATGGGGAAGAAATAAGGTTTCCCTCTCTTCTCATCTTAAAAACAAAAGAAGGTCTAACTTGAATTTTTGAAAGAGAGCAAACAACCTACCTTTATACTATAATTGTTTCCAAATGAGATGGCATGAGATGATAATCATTCATCAAATAACTATTAATGAGCAATTGAGATGACAATTTTAAAGTCAAGTCATCCAAGCTCTACTAATAAGCAGATGGCTCAAGAAATATAAAACTTAAACTATCTCACTCTAGCATTGCTCATCTCACTCCATTTCATGATCCACTAACATCTGGGGTCGTGTAAAAAAACAATTGGACAGAACTAGACTGGACCATTGGGTTTTTGGTTAGTCTAAGCACTCCATCAGTCTAGTCCAATCAGGTATATGCAAGACTGAAAATATTTAGTTTGGTCTCTATCCTGTAGCTCTACCGGACTAAAATGAACTGAACTCTATGTATATAAAGTCTTTTTCCCTTCACCCTTATCAAGCATATAATCCCTCCCTTGTTGTTTCTCTCAGCCCTTGTTCTCTCTTCATCTCAGAGCTCTCTTCTCCCTAATAGTAAAATCAACTCCAAAGCCGATCCAAGTAGCAATGGTCCCATAGATATAGAATCAACCTCTGATACATGATTTCTAGAAACAAAACACTAGCCCTAACCCTATCATGGAGATCACCATGAATCAACATTCAGCATCTCTTTGCTAATGTCCTCTATAAACTTTTATATCATGTCATCAATTACTAGTGATATCTCTAGTAATCATCTCCTTCCACCCAATAGGAATGCTACCTCCTAAATCTCTCTCGTATCCTTCCACGCAATAGTGAATCATGTGCCTTAATACCAACCCATTTCTCCCTTACATGTTCCACACTCATCCAACAAACCCCCAAAATAGACAAGAACCTAGAGAAGAAGCATTTCCTCACTTCTCACAGAGGAAGGGAAAAAAGGTAAAAGAAGAAACAAAATCCATAACCGAAGAAGGAAAACAAGCCATGGTAGCTCCTTCTCTCTTCATCTTCCTCTACATCTTCATCTCTTTCTCTAACAATGCCCTCGTCGGAGACCACAATTTGGGTTTGCTCCCAACTACTTCCACCTACACTACCCCTCCACTTTTCCAAAGACAATGAATTTACCATGGACACCATGATCAACCGCCAAATCCTAGCAATAAACAACTACATAAGCTAAAAAGTTCTTCAATGCAATAGGGTCCCATGCTCTTGCCATGGAGCCTCCAACTACAATTGCTAACCTAGGGCCCAAGCTAATCTCTACAGCATGGTTGCAGTGCCATCACCCATCACCCAATGATGAAGTTAACCTCTCTCTCTCTCTCTCTCTCTCTCTCTCTCTCTCTCTCTCTCTCTCTCTCTCTCTCTCTCTCTCTTTGTGTGTGTGTGTGTGACTACTTTGATTTGTTCTTTCTTTTTTTTTCACATGTAGGTTCTTTGTTACAATGAGGAGATTGTTGTTCTTTTTTTCTCTCCTATTCTAAAGAGCGTTGGATAATGGATGTTTTTATAAATTTTTAATTTAATTATATTAAAATGCATTGTGTAAAAATATTCATTTTTATAGCTAGATTTGATTTTTCCTCCATTGGGCGAGAGCTTCAAGTAATAATTATCATTATTTCTTCATTTTATTATTGAAGTATAGGGCATATTTATATGTAATCCAATTCTCAACCAACAATAATAAGCTTTTCCTAATGTAGGTTTCTTCAAATTCCTATTACAAATGATTTTGAGATCATTTTTTGCAAATGGGATGTGCTATCTTTCCTATAGGGTTGGCTTTCATTTGGACCAAAGACTGATATGTCAGTCTTCACCCAACCTAAATCGATTCTATCTAGTCTCAACCCTCATGGCAGCAAACCATAAAAAATATGGTCCAGTCCACTTTGAGCCCTGAAACCAAGGACTATACCATGCACACCCTTACTAACATCCATGTATCATATGAGCCATCAAAATTATACTTTAACTATTTAACTTGTGATTTTTCCCATGATACATTTTCCTTTCTTGTTCTTTTTATTCACTTGTTCAAGTATAGAAATTTAGTTTCTTTTAATTTCTCAAATTGTGAAATCCTCAAAATCAACATCAATGTCTTCCCAATAAGCTATAATTAATATGATATTTCACCAAAAAAACATTCCATACAATTTCAACCTTAAAAAAGTTATTGTATTTCTCACCTTCTATAAAGACAAAATCGTAGCCAAAAAAGTGTACTTCCGAAGTTGGTTTCCTTTTACCAATTTAGAGTTTCTTGTCCAACTCACTACAAGTGTTCAATATTTATTAGCATAACCAGTGCATGTGAAGTATTGATAGAATTTTAATCCACATATATTATGCAAAAGTAGTGAATGGACATATGATGAATTGTTTCAATTTCATTCAAGAAAAAAATGCACCTCTTGATATATTGAAATCCTTTGAAGATGAGATAGCCATTGCTAAGTCCAACTTTCTAACCAAAACATTAAATTTTTAAAAGATTAGTCCTATTATAAATTGTAACATCTTCTTTATTCATCTTAGACTCTCTCAATAAATAGCAAAATGAAGAAGAGATTGAGTAAATACTAAGAAGCTTCCTTATCCAACTTCTTTTATCAAGACTAGAATCACTTACAAGAATGGTGTTGAGCACTTGATTTAGTTGTTGTTCTTTAAGTAAATTCATGAGCATGCCTTCTTTGTTGAAGTTGCAAACACCTCGACAATCTATTTTCACTCATCAAACTATAAGCAATTGATGCATTAACATTCAATGTTTTCAAGCTCAATATGTGAAATCTTTAATATAAAGGTTGGCTGCCTACCCATTAGTCTTTCCAATATCAAATTTTATTTTACCACTTTTCACTTGGAATCTTATAGCTTGTTGAAACTTTGGTTGAAGTTTCTGAATTCTTTTCAAATACCCATCTCATCTTCAATAGTACAATTCCTGAGCTCATCCACCCTTTGATGATATATATAAATGGTGTCAATGTACTACCTTTAAAATAAATATGGTTATTCTCCATACCTTCATAATCATTTTATGAGAAAAGCCTTATTAAATTTGTTAGTTTGTCTTAGGTGAAAATTTTGATTTACAAACCATCTCCCAATTAATTAAATGTAATTTTTGAGCATCGTGTTCATCATTCCATCAGAACCTTCTTTCTTAACAATTCAATTCTTCTAGTTGTTGAAGTTGGGCATCTTAAATGAGAGTGGGACTAAGTAGGAAGAATAACTAGGGAACTTTTTAACAAAGTTATTATTTCCCCTAAATGGATTGCTCTCCCATGTAAATCACTAAACATGAGTTGAGATTATATGAGATCTAGCTTGAGATGACCTAAACTTTATGAGATGAATGGAGATGACTAAAACGTCAACTTATCTATGAGTTAAGATGTTATCATTTTCACCTCAACTCATCTGAGCACCACTAATAGTGTGATGAGGAGAGATTGTTTCATCTCGTCTTAAGCACCACTAACCCCCTAGTATTAAGCATTTTTTACTAAATTGTTCCCAAATTTTTTAGCTTTTCTACTATTTTCTTAGCTGATTTTCCTAAATTCTAAGATTTTAAATTAAATTACAGCATGCTAAGAGCAAAGTTGGGCCCATCTTGTTGCTACATACCACTCATCTAAAATATACTATCTTTGGTGCTATACATATGCCACAAAATTTTTGCCAATAATTTCCTAACCTTCTGAATGCTAAAGATTTTAACCTTTACTTTAACAACACTTTGAACCTTCATTTTTTGCCTCAAGATATAAAACCTAAGGATCTGGATGCTCTAATTGACCCATATTTTGTGTTTGATCTTAAATTCTCCATGCAATCTATAGTTAGCTTCTTGCTTGCAGAATTTATTGAATATCCAATAGATCACCACTCTCCTACTAGTTATTATATTTCTTTGGTAATGCAATTGTTTGGTGGCACTAGAAAGAAAAAGATACATTTGCTCAATGCTACTATTTTTCCCATTCCCTTTCTGTTAAAAGCTAAGTCTCTACTTCACAAGTAAATGTAACAAACTCTATAATTTTATATTTGAAGTGATGAGAGGATTTAAAGCAATAATCTTTTAGTTGCAAGAAGAGGCACTTAACCAGTGCTCAAGCCCTGTAGTTACTAAGAGAATTTGCTTAAAAGTGCGGTGAATAGTGTAAAATGCTTCCATTCATGTTCATCTTCTATTGTATATTATCCATTTATGTATGCATCTAATTCTCTCTAAGCTCCCTGCAAGGTGTATCTAGGGAACCTGACACCTATCTAATTTCTTTGATCACTTGAAAGAGTATCTCATATTTCCATTTCGAAGTGGAATTGGATCAATTTTCTTAAGAACATTTTTCTTGAGACTCAGGCAGGTGTGTTTTATTGAACACAACTAAAAAGCAGATGTTTTAAGCACTCTTATGACTAAGAAACTTTTCAAAGAAAGACAAACTAGATGTGGCTACTAGATTTATCATCACTCTTTATTTTAGTTCATGAATGTTGTCACTAATAGTGGACATCACTTTCTAATCAGCTTAATATGGACACTAGAGGTCGAGTATTTACGTCAATCATTTAGAAAACAAAAGAATAGAGATCTTGGAATTTACAAGCAAGACCCAGTTCTTTGGTCATCCTGTTCATTTTCTAGGCTCGGCTAGCTAGCCCGTGTCACTTAATGACTAATACTGTGATGGTTGCAAAATGGATGGTCAAGACTAGAGGTCAGAATCTAGAATCTCTAACATTATAAGGACTACGACAGCTCAATGTTTTCATCTTTTTAGCATACAACCTATCTAAGATTGGTTGTAAATATGGGTGTTGGATCACCAATCATAGTGTGTAGTGTCTACTTTTCACTTTCTTTATGATATAGTATAATTCTCTTAAATTAATTACCTTTTGAGACTAATGCATTCTATTAGTTTCATGAGAGTTAATTGTACCAAATAACCCCTTAATTAATATAGATGGACTACTAGTTTAACAAAGTGTCAAATCTCTCTCTCTAGAAATTATATGATGCTCCCATGGTCTTTGTATTTTTGCTAGCCTGTTCTTTAAGAAGACACCAAGAAGTGGGTTTGAAGTTGATATGGTCCATCCCCATATAAAGAAGTCGGTGAACCTGCCAAAATGGGATAAGGATTAATCAGGATGAAGATCAATCAGGATAAAGCTCAATCAGATAAGGATAAGGATGTTGGATAAGGATGATCAAATAAGGATGTTAGATAAGGATTATCAGATAGAATTTGAGTTAATGTAGAAAACATAAAGCCTTCCTCTAAACTTCTATAAATAGGAGCCAGAGAGTGTTGAAGGTATCTCTGTAATTGCCTCCTCATAGTGAAAATCATATTCCCCTTCTTTCCATGGATGTAGGCCAAATTAGCTGAACCACATAAATTTATATTTTGTTGTGTGTGTTTGTGGTGATGTTTTAATTTTAATTTCTGCATAACAAGTACATCAGAGCTGGTGAATACCTAAGGAGTGTCAGAGTAGACTGGAGTTTAGTTTAGAACTAGGCCGACATGCGGTCCAGATCCAGTCTAGACCTAGGCTGAGGAAACGGTCCAGACTAGATCCAGACTAGGTGCGGCCCAAGACCACATCTAACCCAAGCCATTGAGCCTAGATAGGAGAAAGTCCAGATTGGACAATGCCCAAATCAGAGAACCTTTTTTTTCAGCAAATCGAGCATCAAAAATAGATAGTCTCATCAGCTAAGAGGGTCATTTGAAGGGCTACTACATGGAGGAGAAAAAGAGAAACCCACGGGTTAGGGTTTCATCCTTATACTTTTATACTAAGTGTTCAAAAATGCTAGTCTCAATTTAATAGGGTTACCCCCCCCCCCCCCAAGTCAGAAATAAACTAGACCACTATTGATAGTGACACCCCCTAATGACTTAAATTAATACATGACAGAAATACATGGGCACCCCTTTATGCTTAATTAGCACCTCCTAGTTTGATAAAGACACCCCCTGTATAAGAAAATTTAAGAAAACCCTCAAATTTGTCAAAAACTACCTTCCTAAGGTTTTTTTCTAGTTCCAAGCTCAACTATACACTCTATTTTTCACATTTTGAATTAGAAAAAATAGAAACAAAGTTTAAGAATCCATGGAGTCTGGTTCATGAAATATTGTGGCTAGGGCTACGATAAAACTCAACGTCACTAATTATACTGTGGAGACCTAGGATGAGGATCTTTTATACTGTAAAGATCTCCATGACCCACTAGATTATCAAGAAAAAAGACTTGATAGAGTTTCAGAAAAAGATTGGATTCAAATGAATAAGAAAACTATATGTTAGATCAAATAGTTGATTGACCATAGCATATTTCACCACGTGGCCCAAGAAGAAAATGCCTATATTCTTTGAAAAAATTTAGAGAATATGTATCTAGCTAAGACCGCTCGAAACAAGGCCTTTCTAATAAAAAGGCTTGTAAACCCCAAATTAAGGAGCGAAATGACAGTAGCTAAACGTACCAGTGAATTTCAGAACCTCATAAATCAGTTAGGATCAGTGGCATTACAACTAGGAGATGAATGGTAGGCCCTACTAATGCTAAGCTCACTACCAGAAAGCTAGGAGACATTAGTAATCTCTCTCAGCAACTCAGCTCCAAAAGGAAAACTGACCATGGCTATGATCAAGGATGTCCTATTCAATTAGGAGGTAGAAGAAAAGAAGTCAGCGTAGACCAATCACATGCCCTAATAATAGAAAATAAGCATAGCAAGAGAGATAAGCACATGGGAGATCACAGACTTATAACAAATCAAAGAGTCAACTTAGTGGACAATTCAAGTGTTTCCACTATGGCATTCCAGGTCATATGAAGAAGGATTGTCGAAAACTCAAGAGGGAGATGGAACAAAGCAAACCAAAGGAGGACAATCGTGAAACATTAGTCACCATCACTCAGGACATAGCAATGCTCGCTACTAAGGAGGAATCCTACCTGCATGTGGCCAAGAGTGAAGCAGAGTGGGTGATAGACACGACAGCTTCCTACCACGCCACTCCACACAAGGACTTCTTCACCACCTACAAAGAAGGAGACTTTGGCAATATAAAGATGGGGAATGATAGTTCCTCAAGAATAATTGGGATCAGTGATGTACAAATAAAGACAAACATTGGCTGCACAGTGATGTTAAAGGAGGTGCAGCATATACAAGAACTCACGCTAAACCTGATCTCAGTCTCAACTCTTGACAGATAAGGCTACTCTAACTACTTTGGCAATAGCACCTAGAAATTGATGAAAGGCACGATGATCATAGCAAAAGGGTATATCTACAACTCACTATAAAGGACCCACATGAAAATATCCAGAGATAGACTTAACGTAGTAGAAGATGAAGCATTACCAAACCTTTGGCATAAAAGACTTGATCACGAGCGAAGAAGCAACTCATCAAAATAGCCAAAGGTATAACTCTTAATCTGTGTAATTACTATGTGTTTGGTAAGCAACATAGAGTCACTTTCTCTTCTTCTAGTAATAAAAGAAAAGAACTTTTGAGTTTGGTATACTCGGATGTATGTGGTCCTATGAAAATAGAGTCACTAGGCGGGAACAAATATTTTGTAACCTTTATATATGATGCATCTAAGAGGGTATGGGTATGATTTGTAAAAAATAAGGACCAAATATTCTAACACTTAAAGAGATTCCATAAGATGGTAGAGCGTCAAACTGGAAAGAAACTGAAGTGTCTCAGAACAGATAATACAGGAGAACACACTTCAAAGGAGTTCAGGGCATATTGCATAGTGTGAGGCATTCGACACGAGAAGATAGTTCCACGTACTCCACATCATCGGAGTAGCTGAAAGAATGAAATGGACCATTGTGGAGAGAATAAGATGCATACTCATTATAATTAAGCTACCTAAGCCATTCTAGGGGTGAAGCTTCGAGAATCACCTACTACCTGATCAATAGATCACCGTTAGCACCACTAGACTTTGAAGTCCTAGAACAAAGTGGACTGGTAAGAAGGTGACTTATTCGCACCTAAAGATATTCGAGTGTAAAGCTTTTGCATATGTATTAAGGGAGACGAGACCGAAACTGGACTTGAAGACCACTCCTTGTATCTTCATCGGATATGGAGATGAAGAATTTGGATATAGATTATGGGACCCTGAAGCGAGAAGGATCATCCAAAGCAAAGATGTAGTGTTTTAGTAGAATCAGTTCTATCAAGAATCAAGAATCAAGAAAGACTAATAAAGAAGATGTCAGTACTCCAGATCTAATACCTGATTCTGCACCCGGACAAGTTGACTCAGAAGATGTTCCTGAAGTTGAAGAAGAGGTAGAGGAACTTAAGCATGTCACACCCATGCCCTAAATAGTGGAGTTAAACATAAAAATCAGGAACATTAGAAATCAATGATGCAAAGTCACTCATTAGAGTGTGCTCGGAGAGAGCTTTCCAACGACCCTAAGAACGCACGAAACGAAGATCGGGAGCGAAATACCCAGGGATTTTACCATTGACGTAGAGGGGGTCCAAATTGATAATGGCACCCCCCCCTCTAATGCGTGTGAGCCAAAGGACCACGTGGGAGGAGCTCTACACGCAAGAGTGGAACTCACCACGTGGAGCTCTACTCCCACGCGTTTGCAACACAGGAGAGAGGGAGCCAAAGCAGGCAACCCTCTCCCCTCTCCCCTCTCCCTTCATTCCCGGAAACCCTCTCACCCCCATTTCCATAGTTCTCCCTCTCTTCCGGTCAACCCTGCACAGATCTCACACCCCTCCCCATCCCTCGTTTCCTCCACCTCCATCCTTGCCTACCAGACACGACCTAAGTTTCACCGGCAACGAGGAGTTGGGTTACCATCTTTGGGTCGCGCTAGCTGCAAGCTGGACCTAGGTAAGCCTCCAACCCTTTCTATTCTTCTCCATTTCCTCTTCTTCTTCAATGCGAATACAACATTTTCTGAAGAACTGGACGGTGAAAAAAACACCGTCGAATTCAAGGTATACAGGGAACATAACGGGATTAGATTGAAAATCTAACCGTTCATAATGTTCCTTAGACGTTTTTGAGTGAAACCCCTTTGGTTTCATGATGATCCGGCATGAAACGACACTGAAAATTGCAAAAATCAGCACCTAGGGTAAGTTCGAAAATCCTTGAAAAATCCAAAAAAAAATATGATAGTTTTAGCAAAAATCAAAAGGGGAAAACATTAGAAAACAAAAATGCAGGAAATTTTGAGCATTCCCGTGAAATTTCGCTAAAAAATGAGGTCGCTTGTGTTGCCGGCAACGACCGAAATCCGGTCACCTTCTCCGGCGATGGCGACATTTTCTAGCGACCCCTAAAAAATGTGAAAAATAGAAAATTTTCAGATATGGACAAATCACGCATGATCTTTTCATCCAGGAAGACGGATCATCGATCAGGAATCGATTGATCCATGAAATTGTAATCACAAGCTTGTTAATGCATAGGAAAAATTTGAGACCTTAACATCTGACTATTAAAAATGTGATAGGGAGGTAATTTTAGGTCAAATATAACTCAAAGTAACCATTGGTGATGAATTATCACAGAAATGACTAACCAATTATGGATAAATTGATGGGAGATCCTATCTGACCGTCCAATACTCGATCAGTGAATATCAGAGGTCAGGAAAGGAAATCAAGCTATGAATTAGGGCTAAAAGCATTGAACGGTGAAAAAACTTACCTAAAATGTTGGAAATTGAAACTTCTAGAGGTACGCGCTTCATCTAGACTATTGATGTAAGACCAATGGTTCTGATCCTATTGGATAGCGACCAATTGGTGTGCAAATCCTTAATCAAGATATATGAGGTTAGATCAAGAACATGGTGAATATAGAGCTAGAAGTGATTATAGAAAATGGCATGAAATTCTAAAATTTACTAAGAACTTGTATTTGTTGCAGAGGTTTGAGAGCAGTATGAACGGTTCTAGCAGTAGAACTTTGAGTCTTACTTTGAGAGTAGGTAAGGACCCTGAACCCTTTCATTCCTTAAATTCTTGTTGATCTGTTCTCTTAAAATTAACTTTATGCATGTGTAAAATGAATATATTGTCACCTTGGTTCAATGGATGATAGAAATTGTAATTTCTTATTAAAAGGGTCATGTTATAGTATGATTTACTATGCTTAACTGCTGTGGTGATGCAAACTGTTATAAAATGGCCAAACCCAAGATAGTAAGCCCTGAGGGCCGCCCGGTAAGCTATGATGATGCTTTCCAAGATGGTGAACCCTAAGGGAAAGGGCTACCTGGTTGCTTGTAACTAAGGTGAAGCCGCCCAAGACGGTAAATCCTGAGGATTGGACTGTCTGGTATTGACCCTCCCAAGACAGTAATTCCTGAGGGAAAGGGCTACCTGGTTCTTTGGAATCATGGTGGAGCTGCCCAAGATGGTAAACCCTAAGGGATGAGCTATCAGGTATTGAGCCTCCCAAAATGGTAATTCCTGAGGGAAAGGGTTGCCTGGTCTTTTGGGATCACGGTGGAGCTCCCCAATATGGTAAACCCTGAGGGATGAGCTAGCATATTGAGTTACCCAAGATGGTAAACCCTGAGGGAAAGGACTGCCTGGTTGATTTCAACTAAGGTGGAGCCACCCAAGATGGTAAATCCTGAGGGAACCTGACTCTGGCGCTACCCAAGATGGTAAATCCTGAGGGTCTAGCTGCCTTGATGATGATACTCATAGTGGGCTGCCCAAGATGGTAATCCTTGAGGGAGATGACTATTGGATCCTGGTGTAATGCTAGGCATATTTAATATTACTAAGGGAATCATTAATGAGTATGCAGCTTTGTTGGATGTAACGCTTATGGTTTGCATTTAACTATAGAATGAGGTCCACAACTTAGTCACTCATCTATTGAATGTCTTGTGGTTGGACACGAATGGGAAAATTCTTATGGGGTGTGCTTGTTTGCATGCAATGACTGTTGCGTCATATTTGAATTTGGGGAAAAACTGTAATTCTACTCTAGTACCCATAAGCTCTACTTGATAGCACATGTTAACTACTTTGTATATGAGTAGTTAAAATAGAAATGAATGCTCATGTCGTATTGAATGTGCTTTTAAGCGTAGCAACGAGATTGTCTAGATATGCGTGGGTTTAGTTCTTTTCCCTTACTGGGCTTCATAGCTCACCTTATTATTTTGCAGGTACCAGTTAGGCAGAGAAGAGAAAGGTCATTGAGTGAATTGAAGAATGCTTGCTTGAAGATCTTAAAATTTGAGTTGTATATATATACATGTATATATGTGCTAATGCTGTAAACAAGTTATATCTTATTTTTGACACTGATCCTTATGCATCATATATGTTTTATTATGATAGATAGTATGAAGACTGAGTCTCCCTTTAGGAATTTATAATTGCTATATTGTCTATCAGGTGAACGGCAAAGCATGTGTTAAATGCATAAGTTCGAAAAACATGGGAGACTTTGCCGAAATTTTGGTAGGACTCTGTTGTTAAAGGAGAAAAATATTTTACTAGTAAATTGTGACTTGCACAGGACAAGAGCACCTAGTTCTCTCAGTACTTCCACTGTGACATAGAAAAAAAAAAGAAAAAAGAAAAAATAAGCAAGGCCACGTAGGCCTAGCTCGCCCAATCATTGGGCTTGATTAAGCTTGATCGCGGCCCTAGGGATTGGGGTGGCGACAACTTGGCATCAGAGCACAGCGGTAGATCACTGGTGGTGAACATCTTTTATTATTGATTGTGATCATTAAAATTTGAATGTTTTGTGGCTTCTAAAAGTAACCTTCTTGATTGTTGACTACTTTCAGCATGGTTAATAAGTGACTAAACCTTATTGTTGATGTTGTGAAGGGCATAGTCATGGTGGAGACTAGGAGTGATGACTCAAGTTCTGAAAGGTTAGCATTGCATGCTAGTGATCTAGTCTAGGACGCCATAGGACAGATGGCCCAGGCAATTGCTGATGCCATTGGCAGGGGAGCAGGAGGTCAGCCCTCAGTTGCACTAGTCCCTAGAGCTCCTAGAGAGAGCATAAGCAGGGAAACACTTACCTTATGAGAGTTTAGGAAGTTGGGGCCACCCAAGTTTGATGGGATGTTAGATCCCATCGAAGCAGAGGATTGGTTAGAGCGGATACAAAGGATCTTCGAGGCATAAAAATCGGCGAAGATCTAAAGGTACGGGTGGCTACATTTCAGTTCACTGGTGGCAGGTGGCAAGAAGTGTTAGAGCTGATGAGGAGTGGACTTGGGAGCTTTTCAGAGACGCCTATTTAGCAAAGTACTTTCCCAGTGCTCAGAGAGATGCTAAAGTGGCTGAGTTTTTGAGGCTCACGCAACGTGACATGACTATAGGATAGTACGCTACTAGATTTGATCAGTTGGCACGATATGCATCATTGATGATCCCCACTGCTAGGGATAAGGCCTATCACTTCATCCAGGGCCTAAGATCCTCTATCCGATAGTGCTTGGTACCTTTCAAGTTGGAAGACTATGCTGAGGCTGTAGATAGAGTGCAGCTGATTGAGCAAGATCAAGGCAGAGAAACTAGTGCATCTGAGTTTAAGAAGAGAAGTTTTGGTAAATCTCACTCACAGGGTAACAAGGATAAGAGGAGGAAGGGGTATTCTCCTCGGGTGCAGAACTCACACGCACGTTCTCTATCCCTTGGAATGGCCAATAAGACATGTTATGGATGTGGACAGGAGGGTCATTTCAAGAGAGATTGTCCTAAGTAGAAAGCCGCGCAAGGCAGTGTGTAGAGTAGCAATAGACACGTCCTCAAGGTCGGCCACCAGCGCAGAGGGAAGATGCACCATTCGGAGGAGTACCTCCTATTTCTGAGTAGAGGACACAGGGCAGAGTCTATGCATTGACATAGCCAGCTACCCCTCCTGACCGCACAGTTATAGAATGTACATTTTTGTTGTTTCATACTTGGGTCAAAGTATTGTTTGATTTGGGTGCAACACATTCTTTTATTTCATCTTCAATTGTTTGCAACTTAAGCATGGAGACAGAACCTTTGGACTCAACATTGCAAGTTGAGTTGCCTATAGGGATGAGCATCACCTCCAACAGAGTGTGTCGAAATTGTGATATTGACATGGGAGGTCATAGGGTGAGGTTTGATCTAGTGGTAATAGACATTACTCCTTATGATGTGATCGTGGGCATGGATCTCCTATCTGAGTACCGTGCCATTATTCATTGTAGTCGAAGGAGGGTCAACTTTGTCCTACCTAGTGGAGTTCATTTTTATTTCTCCGCCACAGAGGATTATAGTTACCCACAACTTCATGTTGGTTACAAACGCCAAAAAGACTATGGTGGGTGGATGGCGAGCATGGTAGGGCGAGATGATGTTGATGCTGACATTGAATCCATGCCAATAGTAAGGGAGTTTGTTGATGTTTTCCCTGATGAGCTGCCAAGATTACCTCCAAGGAGGGAGGTCAACTTCACTATTGAGCTTTTACCTGGCGTTTCTCCAATTTCAATTGCTCCACACCGCATGGCACTTGCTGAATTACAGGAGTTGAAGGTGCAGTTGGAGGAGTTGCAAGGCAAAGGTTTCATTCGGCCTAGCACGTCACCATGGGGAGCCCTAGTGTTATTTGCAAGAAAGAAGGATGGCATATTGTGGCTATGTATTGACTACCAGCAACTGAATAGGGTGACGGTCAAGAATAAATACCCCTTGTTGAGGATTGATGACCTATTTGATCAGTTGAGGGGATCTAAGTGGTTTTCCAGGATTGACTTGCGATTTGGATACCATCAGCTCCGGGTGAGGGACGAAGATGTCCCTAAGACGGCATTCAAGACTTGATATGGTCACTTTGAGTTTGTTGTGATGCCTTTTGGGTTGATGAATGCTTTAGCAGCTTTTATGAGCCTCATGAATCGAATCTTTCTCCCTTATTTAGATCAATTCATTGTCGTATTTGTGGATGACGTGTTGATATACTCAAGATCTAAGGAGGAGCATGAACAACACTTGTCTATTGCATTGCAGATGTTGAGGCAACATCAGTTGTATGTGAAACTTAGCAAGTGTGAGTTTTGGGCATCCAAGGTGAATTTTCTTGGACATGTAGTTTCTGGTGATCAGATTGCTATCGACTCGTCAAAGATAGAAGTTGTGCTGAGTTGGGAAAGACCGAGGAACATAACCGAGATCAGGAGTTTTCTTGGGCTGGCAGGTTATTATAGGAGGTTTGTGAAGGACTTCTCACGCATTGCAGCATCCATGACAAGACTTACAAAAAAGGGTGTGGTATTTGAGTGGGATGATTCGTGTGAGCAGTCATTTCAGGAGTTGAAGAAACGATTAACCTAAGCACCTTTGCTTATCATTCTTGAGCGAGGTGTCAGTTATGCGGTGTATTGTGATGCTTCACACTTAGTACTAGGATGTGTTCTAATGCAAGAAGGAAGAGTAGTGGCTTATGGCTCTCGTCAATTGAAGCCAAATGAGAAGAAATACCTTACTCATGACTTAGAGCTGGCAGTGGTGGTGTTTGCATTGAAGCTTTGGAAGCATTATTTGTATGGTGAAAGGTTTGATATCTTTACCGACCGTAAAAGCTTAAAGTATATCTTCACTTAGAAGGATTTAAATCTGAGGCAGATCAGATGGGTTGAGTACTTGGAGAACTTTGATTTCACACTTCAGTATCACCCAGGAAAAGCAAATGTTGTTGCAGATGCACTAAGTAGGAAGTCTAGAGGTTTGATGGCTGGACTTCAAGGTTTCAGATGGAAGGTGCGTGAGTCATTGACCGAATATGACTTGCACATCGATTCATTTGAAAGGGGTGCATTTTTGTATCAAGTGATTGCTCAACCTTCTATAATACAAGAAGTCCTGCTGGCACAGAAGGATGATGAAGAAGCTAAGAGCATTAGAGCCCAAATAGAAGAAGGTGAGAGCGTTGAGCATTGGACTGTGGACTCTTCTAGTGGGGTATGATATTTGAGTAGATTAATGGTCCCTCCAGTTGATGAGGTTAGGGGAGGATTGCCAAGTGAGGCACACCAGTCTAAATTTTTTATACATCCTGGTAATACGAAGATGTATCATGACCTTAGGAGACACTTTTGGTGGAAGGGTAAGAAGAAGGACATTGCTGAATTTGTTGCTCAATGTCTGACTTGTCAACAGGTTAAAGCAGAACATCAAAAACCTACGGGGTTACTACAGCCATTGCCAGTAGCAGAATGGAAGTGGGAGCACATTACCATGGATTTTGTGGTAGGTCTTCCGCATAGTAAGCAAGGTTGGAATAGCATTTGGGTGATTGTGGATAGACTAACCAAGTCAGCGCACTTCCTGCCAGTGAAGGTTACTGACTCACTCGAGACATTGAGTCAGTTGTATGTACGTGAGATTGTAAGGTTACATGGGGTGCCTGTATCCATTGTGTTAGATAGAGATTCGACGTTTACTTCTCAGTTCTGGAAGAGTTTATAGTAGGCAATGGGTACAAGGTTGACTTTTACCTCAGTATTTCATCCCCAGATAGATGGGCAGTCTGAGAGAGTGATCGAGGTGCTCGAAGATATGCTGAGAGCTTGTGTATTAGACTTCCAATAGAAGTAGACCGAATATTTACCTTTGGTGGGATTCTCGTACAGCAACAGTTTCCAATCTAGCATAGGGATGGCACCACTTGAGGCACTGTATGGTAGGCCATGCCGATCCCCAGTTTGTTGGGCAGAGGTTGGTGAGACATCATTACTAGGCACTAAGGTAGTTAGAGAAACCACAGAAAAGGTAAAGCAAATCAGGCAGCGGTTGTTGACAGCTCAGAGTAGGACCAAGAGATATGCTGATCGAAGGAGGCGACCTTTGGAGTTTGAGGTAGGAGATTATGTGTTCCTAAAGGCTCGGCCAAGACCAGGAGTGACACGTTTTGGCAAACGTGGGAAGTTGTCTCCTCGATTTATTGGACTGTTCGACATTCTAGAGGGTGTTGGCGAAGTTGCTTATCGGCTGGCTTTGCCTCCACAGTTATCATTGATTCATAATGTTTTTCATGTGTTCATGGGTTTAGTTCTTTTCCCTTACTGGGCTTCGCAGTTCACCTTATTATTTTGTAGGTACCAGTCAGGCAGAGAAGAGAAAGGTCGTTGAGTGAATTGAAGAAAGCTTGCGTAAGATGTTAAATTTTGAGTTGTATATATATACATGTATATATGTGCTAATGCTGTAAACGAGTTATATCTTATTTTTGACACTGATCCTTATGCATCATATATGTTTTATTATGATAGATAGTATGGAGACTGAGTCTCCCTTCAAGAATTTATAATTGCTATATTGTCTATCAGGTGAACTGCAAAGCATGCATTAAATGCATAAGTCCAAAAAATAGGGGAGACTTTACCAAAATTTTGGTAGGACTCGGCTGTTAAAGGAGAAAAATATTTTACTAGTAAACTATGACTTGCACAGGACAAGAGCACCTAGCTCTCTCAGTACTTCCACTACGATAGAAAAAAAAAGAAGCAAGGCCACGTAGGCCTAGCTCGCCCAATCGTTAGGCTTGATTAAGCCTAATCGTGGCCTCGGGGATTGGGGTCGCGACAAAGCAAGGGGAGCATCAACACCCTGCACTAGAGGATGTAAGAACATCAAATGGTGAATCAACTTCTCATCCAAAAATGGGGTCTCAGCCAAAGATGTCAAAAAGAGGTCGTATTCTAATTCCAACACAAAAATATTCAGAATTAGAATATATTATGCTCACTAATGAGGGGGAGCTAGTGAGTTTTCAACAAGACCTGATGCATGCAGACAAGGGCAAATGGGTGCAAGCAATGCAAGAGGAAATTAGCTCACTAAAGAAAAATCAGACATATGAGCTAGTGAAACTTCCCAAAGGAAATAAACAAGCACTGAAGAACAAGCGGGTCTTCAAGTTGAAAAGAGGCAGAAACGGAGAACTAGTCAAGTACAAACTGCAATTAGATGACAAAGGCTTTCGAACAAATGAAAGGAATTGACTTTGACGAGATCTTCTCACCGGTGGTGAAGATGACATCAATCAGGATCATACTTGGAGTAGTAGTGAGACAAAACCTAGAGCTTGAGCAGATGGATATAAAGACAGCTTTTTTACATGAAGATTTAGAAGAAGAGATATACATGGAACAACCAGAGGGTTTCAAAGTTGAAGGGAAGAAGCATTTGGTGTGCAAGTTGAAAAAAAGTCTCTATGGTCTTAAGCAAGTACAAAGGCAGTAGTACAAGAAGTTTGACTCATTCATGACGAGATCTTCTCACCGGTGGTGA
Organism: Warburgia ugandensis; assembly: GCA_035236585.1. Taxonomy (NCBI): domain Eukaryota; kingdom Viridiplantae; phylum Streptophyta; class Magnoliopsida; order Canellales; family Canellaceae; genus Warburgia; species Warburgia ugandensis. The sequence goes on from CP141133.1 coordinate 58,228,587, forward strand.
AGATGACATCAATCAGGATCATACTTGGAGTAGTAGTGAGACAAAACCTAGAGCTTGAGTAGATGGATATAAAGACAGCTTTTTTACATGAAGATTTAGAAGAAGAGATATACATGGAACAACCAGAGGGTTTCAAAGTTGAAGGGAAGAAGCATTTGGTGTGCAAGTTGAAAAAAAGTCTCTATGGTCTTAAGCAAGTACAAAGGCAGTAGTACAAGAAGTTTGACTCATTCATGATGAGTCAAAGTTTTAAGAGGACAACTATAGATCAGTGTGTGTACGTAGAAAGACTACCTGAGGGTAAATTTGTCATTTTTCTACTTTTATGTAGATGATATGCTAATAGTTAGTTAGGATACAACTATGATTAGAAAATTAAAGAGGGAGTTATCTAAGTCTTTTGACATGAAGGACTTAGAAGCAACTCAATAGATGTTGGGGATGAAGATCACACATGATAGGAAAGCAAGAAAGTTGTGGCTGCCACAGGAAAAGTATGTTGAATGAGTAATTAAGTGGTTCAATATGGAGAGTGGCAAGCCAGTCAACACTTCACTTGGCAATCATTTCAAACTGAGAAAATGGATGTGTCCCTCAACAACACATGAGACAAATAGAATGGCTGTGATTCCTTACTCATCAGCAGTTGGGAGTCTAATGTATGTGATGGTTTGCACAAGGCCAGATACCACTCATGCAATAGGTGTCGTGAGTAGGTTTCTGTCCAACCTAGGCAAAGATCATTAGAAAGCCATGAAGTGGATACTAAGGTACATGAAGGGTACATCTAAGTGGTGCTTGTGTTTTGGAAGTATAGAAACAATCTTGAAAGGATTCACAGATGCTAATATGGAAGGAGATCTTGATGGAAGAAAGTCAATGTCAGGATTTCTTTTTCACTTTTGTAGGGGAGCCATATCTTAGCAGTCCAAATTGCAAAAGTGTGTGGCTCTATCGACAACAGGAGCTAAGTATATTGTCATAACTAAAGCAAGCAAGGAAATATTGTGGATAAAGTAGTTTCTTTAGAAACTCGGCATCATGCAAAAAGAGTATAAGATATATTGTGACAGTCAAAGTTCTTTGGACTTGAGTGAGAACTCAATATATCATACGCGCATAAAGCACATTGACATACAGTATCACTGGATACAATATGTGACAGAAGAAGAAATGTTAAAACTAGAAAAGATTCACACTGATGAGAATCCTATAGACATGCTAACAAAGGTCATAACGTATGAGAAACTGGTGCTATGTAGAAACATAACAGGTATGAACTCATATTAGAAAAGTATGGCTTACAGATGGAGGGGAGAATTGATACAGTCCATTCCCATATAAAGAAGTCAGTGAACCTACCAAAATGGGATATGGATTAATTAGGATGAAAATCAATCAGTATAAGGATTAATCATGATACAGTTCAATCAAATAAGGATAAGGATGTTGGATAAGGATGATCATATAGGGATCTTAGGTAAGGATGATCAGATAAGAATTATCAAATAGAGTTTGAGTTAATGTAGAAAAGATCAAGCCTTCCTCTAAACTTCTATAAAGATGAGCTAGAGATAGTATTGAAGGTAACCCTATAATTGCCTCCTCATAATGAAAATCATATTCCCCTTCTTCTCGTGGATGTAGGCCAAATTAGGTAAACCACATAAATCTATTGTGTTATGTGTTTGTGATAATGTTTTAATTTTAATTTTTGCATAACAGAAGTATGAGTTTTGGTGCTTTATTAAGGTTTCACGGAGATGGGTTTATAGGATTGTAGGAATGCCCTTAAATGTAGTTTTATAACTGCAGGTCAAGCAAGATGGATGAGAAAACCTAAGAGACAATGCATGCAAAAGATTGCAGCTTCAGTATAAAACAATTTTCCCCAGTATGGAGACTTGCTCAAGAGATTAAACGTAATGCAACTTTTAGTTGTAGTCATGTAATTGAGTTTGGCAGCTAGGATTGATGGTTATTTGCAACAAGAACTCATAAGACGAGGGCAAGAAGGAAATGGATTGGAAAATCATAGGCGTTCTTTTACATTTCTGATGAGTAAGTGGTTTTTTGCGTAAATGGTGATTTGGAGCTGCTGCTACACATAGAAGAATAGCATGTGATATACTACCTCCTATACGAATTTTGTTCTTTCGGAATTTAGATTGGTCTTAGAGGGGATTAGTGGTTTTATGATGCTTCTTTTATCTAACTTTGATTGGTTTTGTTGCTTCTTCCATTAAATTGGTGCTAAATGTTTGTTGAGTTGAAGGTGGGCAGAGGTTCGATTTGTGGAGCGGGAGAAAATTGGCAAGTTTCCAAAGTATAAGATGGGGCAGCTTCATTGTTTAAAAACTAAATTACTTCAAAACAATTAAAAGCACAAAAGTACCAGGGCTATGTGTAAAGGGACGGGCGGGAATATCATTCTTCTTCAATTAAACCACTAGTTAATAAGATTTTCATTATCAAATAGGGTCTTTGCACTTAACTGAAAATTTTAACCTTCCCAAGCTAAAAGAGCACCATAAACTTGCAATCTTTATGAGCTAAATATATCAAATGTGCCAAGCAAAACTCTGCCCAAACAGCTTTTACGAGAACATAGAGGTGTTTCCCCTATCTGGTCCCAGCCCTACAGCAGCACATACATACTAGTCTCATAAGTAAAACCAGAAATGACAGAGTAAACAATGGTAATAGAGAATAATGACTGCAGCAATGTGGCTTAGTAAATTCCTAGCCTATAAACTTATAAAGCACAGCTGCCACCAGGCAGGAGTGAACTATGCTCTAGCATCCTTCTTTTTTGTGAATGTTGAACACACAACCATGGGCAACCTTGAACCCGTGACCTATCAAGTACCAAGGGAGAGGCCCTTCTTGCCCCACTGCACAAGAAGGCATTTGGTCTCATGCTTAAGTATCATGTTAGCAGCGTTCAATCACCAACTAAGGTATAAAGACGTGTCATAAACAAAGAAGTTAACAGCAATGATGCAGACAACTTAAGAAGGATGGAAAGAAGAGTCTAGGAAGCCTAGTGGCCACCTCATAACACACACAATTCTATTGCCTAACGAGATATTCATGTGTCATTTTGCAGCATATTTCCAACCTGCTTCTTTACTACAACAACAACACCCTTCTCTAGACGGCATTCGAGACAAAGAACCAGTTGGGCTGGAGATTCTCATCGGTTCATGAAGGAATGTGGGGTACATCTTACAATTTGAAGAGAGAGAGAGGAGCTTTTCAAGAATGACAAAGATATTCATATGATTGGAAACAAATGAACGAGTGTTCCACTGTAAGGTTTTTTTTTTGTTTTTACCTCCTACGTATGCAGCGTCCAGGGAAGGGGCGGACCACAAGGGTCAATAGTATGCAGCTTTACCTTGCATTTTGCAAGAAGCATTTTCACGCCTTGAACCTGTGACCTCAAGGTCACACGACAACTACTATACCATTGTACCAAGGCCCACTGTAAGGTTGCAAAAATAAAATCCATGAAGATTGAAGATTGACAGCTTCCTAGTAAAGCTCGGACAATGTAACATTGAGAGATCTGAAACACTTTTGCTTGAGCTTTTTGGCAGATATTTGGTTATCAAACAGAGATGCGAAATCCAAAACAGTTAAACTTTAAAAATTTGAAGATCAATATATTACCATCAGGTTGCAACTCTGAAACACTTACATTTACAATAACATTGTTCAAACTTTGCTGAAGATGTTTGGTTTTCATAAACTGAGAGGATAATCCTACAGTCTAAGACTTGGTTGCCAATGAAGGAACTGTGTAAAATAGACTGCAAGAAGTTCTTGTAAACTCGGACCTATTTACTTCCACCACAGATAAGTGATGCAGGTGGAATTTATAAACATACATACTCTAGAGAAAATCATTCAAGAAAAGAAGAGGGCTAAGTCAGATCCAAATAGCTGGAAGGCATCGGAAGTATCATGTTGACGTCGTTGATGGTCACCATATAGCACCATGCGTCAGAAAAGGTAGTAGGTTCATGAACAAACATAATCCAGAAAAATATGTTGAAGAAGAGAGTTAAGTGAGATCCAAATAGCTGGGAAGGCATTGAAAGTATTATGTTGACATCGTTATTGGGGACCATTCATCAGAAAAGTTAGTAGGCATAGTCATTTGTAGTTCATCAGATCTTCAGTTGCGCCAAAAAAGAGTTCTAAGTCCGACTTGTTTTTTAGATTACAATCCAGAAGAAGGATCTCACTTGTTTCTTTCCATATCTGGCCCTCACTTATAGCCAATAACAAATTGGTTCCTTGTAATTGATACAGGTAATTAGATTCTTAGTAAAATATGAATGCCTTCAAGGTTGGAGAAGCTCATAACTGCTGCAAAGTATAGAATTCTTGGGCATGCAAAAACATCCCAGAGAGACACAGACCAGAGCCAATATATAGGAGGAGCCACACAGATCACTCAAATTCCCTCTTGGATGAAGGGGACAAGTTCTCTCTTTGTTTCTGCTTTGCTTTTAGTTCATTAAGTCTATTTCCTGAGCATTATGTTGATCCAAAACATTTAGATTCGATTAGATCAGAGAGGGCAGGGAGATAATCGTTCCTTTCTATTGAAATTTGAAACGCTATTCACCTCAGTGGTATGGCAAAACCACATGGCAAGGCTGAGTTTTCATTGAAGATCTTGTGCATTTTCATGGGTGCTTGTTTGTTCTCTTTCCTCCCAACTTTCGTAAGGATATTCGGATAGATCTTTGCTTGTCTTTCTTCATACTTTGATTAAAAGAGCAACAAATATTGACTCCTCGTTTATCTCTCTTGTTTATTTGCTGTTATATTGATTGATGGCATCACTAACTGAACATCTTGATATGGAATTGATGGCAAATACCCAAGACAAAAGACAAGACGATGATGATTTCTTACCCCCGTATTCAAGTACATCTTCAAACACAATAATCAAATGAACTAATGAAGAGATAGAAAGCTTTTTCTTGGTTGGCTGCAAAATGTCAGTAAGATAAACAAATGGAAGATGCACATGCACCAGCTAATGTAAATCAAACAGAAGCTAAGTTTTTCAAACTTTGGTGGAAGTTAATAACTAAATTGTATAGCACGACAGTTACATAGTAATAATACATCTTGTCAAATAATCTCCAAATACTAGCTACGGAATACCATCTATCCAAATTTTAATCGTCAAATATTAGTTGTGCAATACCATCTATCAGAACATTGGTGTCCATCTATTTTCATGCGGTGTGTGACTTAAGAAGTTATTTTCTTGTATTACATACTTTTGACTAGTAGATTTATAATTTGAAATACAAGAAGATAGCATAGGCCACATAAACTCACCAATGAACCCAAAGCATAAGATTATCAAGAGAACAAACTATATCAATAAAAAGAAATTAAACAGGAACCTGTTAAGGAAATGTAGCATGTAGGGTTTTTTTTTTTTCCAAAACTAAAAAATAAAAAATACGGATCTACTTTCATCTTTGATCATCCTGATTTTGTAGGTTGGTCTTTTCAGGGTTAAATAGGGACATTTAAGCTTTACTCCAATACTTTAGTTGAGACAAATAAAAGGATGGAAGTTGTTACCAAAACAGACCCATGAAGGCAATTCCAATTGTGTACAAGCAAATGAATCAATCTTTCTAAACAAAGAGTTTCATAACGACTAGTTCCTGCTTCAGTTTTCGTTATATTTTTTCTACAATCAAAATGATATGACCAAAAAGATACATCTAATATGGATTTCTAGATTTAAACACCAAAGTTTCCTTGTTGACCATATTATATGAAAATTTATCTATTAGTCAAAATGATAACATAAGCCAGGACTTCCAACATTTCCTTCAAGACAGCTGACGAATACAATATAAAAGGAAAAATATTCTATTATACCATGGTTAAGGTCCTACACAAGAATCACACCATAGAATGCATAACATACCATTTTTTCCGTCACTTGCTGGGAAACCAATTTACAAAGATAGATTATCTCGAGTGAATCATCTAGTCAAATGAAAACCTTTTGCCGATATGCAAGAACAGTCCGTTTGAAAACTTCAAATCTTGGCTAACCTAGATAACAAAATAAAGAGAACTAAACTTTATTCACCTCAATAACAGAATAAAGAGAATACTACGAAAAACTTGTAGTTTCATATAAACAGATGAGAAAAGACATTCTAAAAAGGTATCCTGGGGATATTCTCAACCCTGGATCCAAAATGTAAAAGGACACCCCTAGCGTACGAAGCTCCAGCCTACGCAGGGTCCAGGGAAGGAGTGGACCACAAGGCAACCCTGGGTCCAACATGTGCTATACACAAATTATTGGATTCATCAACCACCACAAATCTGTTCATTTCTAGTCAGATGATCCCAAGGCTTTGATCAACCTTTTCTGAAGAAGCTTAGCAATTGACATTTGCATGTATCAATCTGGCTGATGCAATGTTCACTGGGAGTAGGATGAAGGCCATGTGTGTCAATTTACCATGGCCCACCAGATTAACAGTTCTTCCAACACTTGCTATTTGAAATGAACTTACTACCCCGATCTTTACAGTAAGTACTTGCCTACCTGAACTCTCTGCATCTGTCATGAGCTTTAAACTTTGGTTATGCGAGACTTGAAGTAAAGACTGATAGGCCTAAATTTCATGCCATTATCTAGAATTAAGAAGCATAAGTATTTGTTAGAGAAGAAAGAAGAATTCACGCCTTTAGCTCTGGCAATTCGATAACACAAGCACATTCAACCACCTTTACGTCAACACATTCTGCAAGGAAAAATAATTTATAATCTAAATGAAATGAAACGAAATATAAGGAGAATACTTCTTATGATCAATCATAGAAATCGTGATGCAGAAATACAGTCATGTGCAGAGTATTCTGCTGCACTGCTTATTGGGGCACTAGTTCAGATCCTTGGAAAATGAAACACTTGAAAAACATAACCCAGTTATAGAAGATGGCATTGCAATAGTCCAGCTAGATAATGCTACAAATTCAATATTTGAGTGGTTCCAAAAGGAGAGGGGGAGAGAGAGAAAGAGAGAGCATTCACGAAATCTCACAAGAAGGATTCTAGCAGGGAAAACTAACAATTATCAGAAGTTTCAACACAGATTGTCTCTTCATAAAATTATTGATCAAGGTTGCACTCCATAACAATGATGACACATAAGTCTTTCAGATTCATAAAAACTAGGTACCGAGGCAGAAATTTGTGTGGCGACTATTTGCTCCTGTCGTAGTACAAAAGTCACTAATGTTGCTGAGACATTGCAGTATAGGCCTTATATAACAAAGTGACAGGCAAAAATCACTTCGCTCTATGGTATTTACATATCCAACTCCCTTTTACTCCCCAGTTTTTAGACCATTGCTTTGAAATTACCAGTTGACCGTAGACCCGCAAGGCAACTAGGCTTTCTACTGTTGCCAAGTTCTCATTTTACTGTCAGCTTTGCCACCAAGTCAATCAAAAACTATTTTGACTCAACTGAGTTAATAAAATGACTTGATTATACCTTGTGCTAAGTCCTCGTACACATACAACTTTTAGAAACTGCTTTAAACATTAGACAATATGCTTAATATTGCAAATCCATCATCAGATTTGTGCCATCCTTCCAGTAAATCTACAGAGATTATGGTTTCCCGCTGCCCCAAAGAGAGTTTCATCTTTCAGTTGGACTCTTGTCTGGAATAAGAAGCTCACTTTCCACAAGCTGGTTGCCAGAGGAGGACGGAACAGCCCATCTGTGAGCTTTAAGTGTGGTGATTGCGATGAATCGAGAAACCATGTGTGGTTTTCCTGCAGGTACACTGCCAACGTATGGTTGTGAATTTTCAGCAGATTCAACAATAAATGGTGTGTAGCAGATTCGTTTGACAGATTTATCTGTCTATGGAGCCTACCTAGATGTAAGAAGAGGATGAAGCTACTAAGGAACTTTTCTGGCTGTACTTTGGAATGTGTGGCTTCAAAGGAATAGGGTATTGAAGAATGATTCAAAACGATGACGTGTCATTGGGTAGTTAGTGGCTGGTCCTATTTTTATGTAGTAAAAATATTAACGGATTAGTGGAGTTAGTGGATTAAGAAAATGTTAGTGGGTTATTGGCTTAGTTAGTGGCCTTGTACGTGTTTTTTATTTCTCAGCACTGTTTCCTATTGTAAGCCTATAAAAGGCATGTTTAGTTCACTTTTTCAATCAATCAAACACACACCTAATATCTGGAGCACGGAGTTCATGAGTTTGCCTCTGTCCTTTTATTTTCTATATATTCTTTTGTTCTTTTCCCAACAAATTTGGTATCAGAGCACACCTTGAGAAAGTGAGTCGAGTGTAAACACGTGAGTTGAGTGAAACACAGAGAGATAGTGATGGGAAGCAACGGTAATGCAATGGGTGCAGCACAACCACTCATTCCCATCTTCAAAGGAGAAGGCTACAAATTCTGGACCATTCGTATGAAGACTACTCATATCTCAAGACCTTTGGGACTTGGTGGAACACGGGTATGCAGATTGCGGGAGAACATGAAGAAGAATTCCCAGGCGTTGGTGATCATTCAATAGGCAGTCCATGATAGCGTCTTTTCACTGATCGCAGCGGCAACGACATCAAAGCAGGCATGGTCTATTTTGCAGAAGGAGTTTCAAGGTGATTCGAAGGTCCTTGTGGTGAGATTGCAATCACTTCGGCATGACTTTGAGACCTTGATGATGAAGAATGGAGAATCGATTGCTGATTTTTTGTCAAGAGCAACAGCAATGGTCAGTCAAATGCAGTCCTATGGTGAGAAGATTACCGACCAAACCATTGTTGAAAAGGTACTTAGAAGTTTGACTCAAAAAATTTGATCATGTAGTAGCTGATATAGAAGAATCAAAGGAATTGTCAGTTTTTTCATTTGATGAACTGATGGGGTCTCTTCAAGCTCATGAGTCAACGATTAATAGATCACTTGACAAGAACGAAGAAAAGGCATTTCAAGTGAAGGAGGCAGCCACCAAATTTGGAGAAGGTGATCATTCAACGAGTCGAGGCCATGGAAGAGGAGGATTTCGCGGTCGTAGTCGTGGCTACGGAAGAGGCAGAGGAAGATTTGAAGGACAAAGGCAGTCCAGAGAGCAAACAAGCACCAAGAATGGAGTTGAATGTTATCATTGCAAAGGATATGGTCACATAAAGGTAGATTGTTGGTACAAAGATCAGAGAGCCAATTTTGCAGCAGAGAATGAAGCATTGGAGAATGAAGGAGATAGTAAGCTCTTTATGGCTCATTTTCATACTAACCATAAGGTAGGTGATTTGTGGTTCGTAGATAGTGGTTGTTTGAATCACATGACTAGCACGAAATCCATATTTCAAGAACTTGACGAAGCACAAAAGATGAAGGTGCAGCTGGGAAATGGTAAGGAAATACAAGTTGAAGGCAAAGGTCCGGTGGGTATTGAAACTAGCAATGGTAAACTCAAGTTTCTACATAATGTTCAATTTGTACCCGATTTAGGATATATTTTATTGAGTGTTGGGCAACTAATGGGTAGTGGATATTCCATATTGTTTGATGATGGTGCCTGTGTTATCAAAGACAAGCAACCAGGTGAAGAAATGATCAAGATCAAGATGATTCAAAGTAAAATGTTCCCATTGGAAGTCTCGAATATGGGAAGTTTTGTTCTTGCTGTTGGTGGAAAAGATGACTCAAAGCTATGGCATTTGCGATATGGGCATCTCAACATCAAGGGTTTGTCATTGCTAAATCATAGAGGTATGGTTCTTGGGCTACCAAAAATTGACTCCATTGATTTATGTGAAGGGTGCATTTATGAGAAACAAACTCGAAAGTCATTTCTTATTGGGAAGGCTTGGAGAGCCTCAAAATGTCTTGAATTAATTAATGCTGATTTATGCGGGCCTATGCAAACTAAGTCTCTTGGTGGGAGTCGTTATTTCTTGCTTTTTACTAATGATTATAGTCGCATGAGTTGGGTTTATTTTCTGGAAAGCAAGTCAGAAACTTTTGAGAAGTTTAGGCACTTCAAAGCTAAGGTGGAAAAGCAAAGTAAAATGTACATCAAAGTTCTTCGCACTGACAGAGGTGGAGAATTCTTGTCCAAGGAGTTCAAGCTTTTTTGTGAAGATAATGGCATTCATAGGGAGTTGATAGCTCCTTACACTTTAGAGCAAAACGGTGTCGCCGAGAGGAAGAATCGGATTGTTGTAGAGATGGCAAGAAGTATGTTACAAGCAAAGGGGCTTCCAAATCAATTTTGGACTAAGGCAGTATCAACATCCGTCTATTTATTGAATATCTCTCCAATAAGGGTTGTCATTTGTAAAACTCCATTTGAAGCTTGGTGTGGCAAGAAACCATCTGTAAGTCATTTAAGAGTTTTTTGTTGTATTTCTTATGCTTTGGTAAATTCTTAAGTCTGTCAAAAACTTGATGAAAAATTTGAAAAGTGCATTTTTATTGGTTATTATACTCAATCCAAAGCATATAAATTATATAGCCCTCTTAATGACAAAATTCTAACAAGAAGAGGTGTAGTATTTGATGAGCATGCAAGTTGGGATTGGCAAAACAATGAAGAAAAACTGCAAGAACAGGTTCCTTTGGTGAATGGAGAATCCCCAAATGAGAGTTTACAGCAGACAAAAACAAGCTCAGATGGATCCTCCATGGCGTCACCAACTTTGTCACCTTCAACAAGTCCTCCATCGACCCCTCAGAGTTACAACTCTTCATCCAGCCACGAAGGATCATCGGACGAGATGCCACCAAGAAAGTTTAGATCTTTGTCTGATATATATGCATCTTGTCAATTTTCTTTTATGGTTTCAGATCCTATGAATTATGAAGAAGGAGCAGAAAAAGAAGAATGGTAGAGAGCAATGGCGGAAGAATTGACAGCAATTGAAAAGAATGCAACATGGGAGATGATGGACTTACCGAAAGGCAAAAGTGCGATTGGTTTGAAGTGGGTGTTCAAAACAAAGTTTGCTGCAGATGGAAGCATACAGAAGCACAAGGCTCGGCTCGTGGCGAAAGGATATGAGCAGCAACATGGTATTGATTTCAAAGAAACTTTTTCTCTAGTAGCTCGTTTTGAAACTGTGAGAATTGTTCTAGCATTGGCTACACAACTGCAGTGGCCAGTTTATCAATTTGATGTCAAGTCGGCATTCCTCAATGAAGATTTACAAGAAGAGGTCTACGTAGCGCAGCCAAAAGGTTTCATAAAGGTAGGCAAAGAAGAAAAGGTATACAAATTGAAGAAGGCGTTATATGGATTGAAGCAAGCTCCTCGGGCATGGTATCGCAAAATTGATGGTTATTTTCAACAAAATGGATTCATCAGAAGTGCAAATGAGCCCACCTTATATGTGAAAAAGGAAGGTAAAAATGATTTCATCATTATTTGTCTTTACGTTGATGATATCATTTATACGAGTTCCTCTCAATCTCTTGTCGTTGAGTTTAAGTCACATATGAGGAATGAGTTCGAAATGTCAGATATGGGTTTATTGCATTTCTTTCTTGGTCTTGAAGTCCAACAAGCTGAAGGTGGGATTTTTATCTCACAAAGAAAATATGCTAAGGATCTTCTCAACAAATTTGGTATGCTTAATTGTAAGCCCGCAGCTACACCTATGAATATCAATGAGAAATTGTAGCAGGAAGATGGAGCAGAGATGACTGATGCTAAAAGATTCAGGAGCCTCGCTAGAGGCTTAATTTATTTGACTTACACTCGACCCGATATTGCATTTTCTATTGGTGTTATTTCCAAGTTTGTGCAACATCCTTCAAAGGATCATTTTGGAGCAACAAAGCGGGTTCTGTGATACATTGCTGGAACTATGGAGTATGGAATTTGGTACTTTAAAGTTTCCAATTTCAAATTATGTGGGCTTACGGACAGCGATTGGGCAAGTTCGTTGGATGACAGGTGGAGCATTTCAGCAAATGTGTTTACTCTAGGATCAAGAGTAATCACTTGGAGCTCAAAGAAACAAGTCACAGCACCATTATCATCGTCAGAAGCTGAGTATGTTGCAACAACTTCAGCAGCATGTCAAGCTATCTGGTTAAGAAGAATTCTAGCTGAACTTCAACAAGAGCAAGAGGGAGCAATAGAGATATTCTACGACAACAAAGCAACAATCTCAATGACGAAAAATCCAACATTTCATAGCAGAACGAAGCATATTGATATTTGTTTCCATTTCATTCGTGATTTGGTTGCGAAGGAAGAGATAACTTTGAAGTACTAAAGCACTCACGAGCAGTGGGCTGACATACTGACGAAGTCTTTATTGAAGGAGAAATTCTACTACTTTAGAGCTTTGCTTGGAGTTTGCAACTTTGAATCAAGAGGGAGTATTGAAGAATGATTCAAAATGATGATGTGTCATTGGGTAGTTAGTGGCTGGTCCTATTTTTATGTAGTCAAAAGATTAACAGATTAGTGGAGTTAGTGGATTAAGAAAATGTTAGTGGGTTATTGGCTTAGTTAGTGGCCTTGTACGTGTTTTTTATTTCTTAGCACCGTTTCCTATTGTAAGCCTATAAAAGGCATGTTTAGTTCACTTTTTCAATCAATCAAACACACCTAATATTTGGTGTACGTAGTTCATGAGTTTGCCTCTGTCCTTTTATTTTCTACATATTCTTTTGTTCTTTTCCCAACACAGGAGGGTCTTCCAAGATAAACAAAAACCTTCTCATTTACGTCAGGAGAGCATTGCTTCAATGATCTAGTCATAGGTGGTGTGTCACAAGGAACTTAAAGGCATCTCAGCTGAGGAACTCAATAGAAATTGGGGAGAAATTGTTAGTCCTGGGAGGACAAGTAACAGAAACCCAGCTGGAATGATGGCTTTTGGTGATATACTTAGAGACACGGATTCTAAAGCCATCTTTGATTATTCTGGACCCTTAGTATCACTAATTGTCAGCCTACGGAAATATCTGCTATTCACAGGGGTATTAAGATTTGGAGAGAGTACAGCTTCCAGCCCTTGATTATAAAAGGGGATTTAGCAAATTCTATCAAATAGCTGATGTCTAAATCCTCCAGCCCTTGGCAATTATGGGACACCATCAATGAGATCCGCCTCCTACTCCTAAATACCTCCCACTCATTCAATCTGATCAAGAGATCAGCTAATGAGCTGGCCAAAGAAGGGGACTCAATTGCAACAGTGCAGAACTCGTCTACTCTATCCAGAATAAGTTCTTCCAGATTTAGTTTTGCTCTGTTCTGGTCATCCATTGCTAGTATGCTGTATTTGAGGTGGCAGACGCAATGCTCTGGTTTTGTTGAAGTTATATTAGCCTCCTTTGTCTGGTTCCTATTGTAAGATTTTCTCCATTTCTCAACACAATTACCTTTAAAAAAATAAAAAAAAATTAGTGCCATCCTTGAGATCCAAGAATGAAAGGGGATTAATGTACATTGCTTGGCTCAAAAACCAATTGAAATAAAGATGGAATTTAAAGAACTTTCCATATCTTCCTGCAAGTAGTGAAGCACAATTAACAAACAGTTCATTTGTCTACACTTCGCTGAACGCTAGTCATAGCACATACGATTGGGAAGGGAAGATTCATCCAACTAGGCCGTTAGCAACGCTTAACTAGTAAAATGGCAAGATGGCCAGTGGTGCGTGCAGCTTGTCTACTTTGGTACTGTGGCTACTGACTCAATAGTACACATCAAATCAAATTAAACTCCTCCAGGTCCTTATGGTTGGCTTTAACCCAAAGACCATTATTGCATAAAGGTCTCAGAAGTATCTAAGCTGGTTTTCACAGTTCATATAAATTCCTAGTGGTATTCCAAAGTAGTTTGAGGTAGGTGCCACAGTTCACGCATGAAGACTTAGCAGCGTTCTTCTTCTTTATCACCTCATAAGCCCCTTGATCAAGGGAGAGCATGCCTTCTGGAAATAACGCATTCTTCTTTCGTACCTCAAAAGCCCCCAATCAAGTGCCAATTCTAAATATGTATTTATCCATATACATCTTTTGTGTATACATATTATACACATGTCTTTGTGTATGTATTTATGGATCATCTATACACACGTGTGGCTGTGCAGGGAGATGATAAGCCTGTCCTCCTGTTTTACCCCCGCCCTTACCACTTAACATGGGAAGAAGTCTCTCCTCCCTCCTTCTCACAGTTCATACATGACAACTCGGCAACATTCTTCTTTCTTACCTCAAAAGCCCTTAATTAACTGAGAGAACCTCTACATATGAATGCTTATTGTACGAAGAAAAGATAAATCTACGTGTGTGTGCACTGAGCTGATACATTTACCACTTTTTTCCCTCCCTTCTTCCTCTCCCCAACATCTTACCCCGCTTAAGTTGTAATCTTCATCGCTGGTACATCCCAAATGTCCGATCCATTACCATCAGCTCCTCACTACCCCTCCTCTATGTCGATGATCTCTTGCTCGCATACTTCACTGAATAAGGTAATCAGCTCCTAGTGGTGAATCAAATTGGAGAGACGAAGGAGAACACTTGAACTCAAACAGTGGGGAGAGAGAGAGAGAAGGGCTGGACCTTCGCACCCCACATGAATTTCTTCTCTTCTGTTCTCTAAACTTCAAACTACTTCCGATTCAAGGACTCACAATGACCGACTGAATGGTTCTCCACCTACTCGTTGGACCAATGCAGCCAGCTGTACTGAGGATTACACTCAGGAGATTCCCCCCAGTATGATATTCCAGGTGGTTGATCATACCAGTTTCAATATCAGATCCTTAACTGGTAGAATAGAAGCTCCTCAAAAGGAGCTTGTGAGATATTTAGTCTACCAGTTCACAAATCTGCTAAATCTGCTGCTCCGACGGGATTTCCAGCTTATCAAGTACCGAGCACTTAGCTTTCGACATTCTGTTCCTGTTAAATTCCAGATTTTTAATTTAGGTGCCACTCATATTTACTCTTTTAGTTTTAACTGTTCTATTTTTTGTAGAACATTTTTGCCATGCCTTTTCTCCAGAGCCTAAACCAGCAAAAAGCAGAATGAGGAAATATCACACTCCTCACAGAATGGGAAATTAAGGCTTAACTTTAAGCCATTGAACATTTACATGTGGAAAATATAGCTTAGCTATTTTTTATTCCTATAGCATGTTCAATTGTTGAAAAGAGGACATGATAATTCTCATTAAGACCAATAAAATGCAGGCTACCCTGCCGGCACTACTTTGACCTTTCGGAGTTTGATTGCCTGAATTTCACCAAAAGTGAGCCCATGATCAATGAAATATTGGAGGAAAGGTAAGAGACTCAACTCACTAGATCTATTAGATAGAATTCAGTCTCCAAAATTTGTATAAAGTTTCCAAGAGCTTATTTGAGGCTTTCTTTGTTCCTTTTGATGTTTACAATGCCTAAGGATAACTGTTACTTTGGATAGCTCAGTTTCATTAAGTTACCCCTTCGAATACTGCAAATGGTGAAAAAGGACTTCAAATGCAGTTGCAAAGGCTTCAAAAAAATGGTTCCTTCTTGATTAGGACATGGTAACTTACTTTAACACAGGTCACTGGTACAGTACATGTCCATAAGGTGTGTTAGGCATGCTCCAGCAGGACAATGCCTCGTCAACCAGTTCTAGACCACTAAGTTTGTCCTTTTCCTTTCTGTCATTTCATACATAGAACCTGAAGTGATGGTAGTAGGGATCTAAGCTAGAGATGGATGCCCCTATATCAAGCAATGGAATTAGTGGTTAGAAGTTAGAACTCTTGGTTGTTGAAACTTTTTTGTGTGCCCAACAGACATCACTACTGGAAGCTGGCAACTCCTGCCACTCTATCGTCAGTTATGAAAGCTATCTAAACAGTTTAGTCCATCATAAAAACCCATAAGTTCCAGATATATAGGTTTCTTTCTAATTTTTTAACCATCCCCGGCACAAGAATGTCTTAGTCTTAATGAGGTGATCCATTTGATTCATCTTAACGGTAAAATGAGCATGCAAAACAGTGCATCTTCATTCCACAAGCAAAGAATTCAAATGACACAGCAAGAAAATGACGGAATTGGTAACTAAATGGCATATAAAATCAAAGATCACATCGATATGATACAGCTACCATCATGACCTTTTCAGTATTACTCCCGGAGTAGTTGGAAGCATGAGTTTTTGGAACTAGTCTCATTTTACCTAATGATAAGGCAAATAATCCTATATGTTTAAGCAACATCACATACATGTGAACCAAAAGTGCAATCAAAATAACGAGGAAGTCATTATCTGAAAGTCAAAGACAAAGAGAATCATAGAGCAGATCGTGCAATGAATTGCCCATTTAAAACACCACAAATTAAAATATCACCCAATAGCCTGATAGCTGCAGATAAGGTACCCCCCCCTGCTGCAACTAAATCTTCAATTATTAGGGCATGTTCTCCTGCCTGTACAGCCCCTCCATGCATTTCAATTCTGTCCATTCCACACTCTAAGGAAGCTGTACATCCAATATATGAGTAAAAAGGTTAACAACACTACACCTACGAGAAAGGCATATTTAGCCAATTATGATCTCTGAGGAATGAGTGAATCAAAGGATAGATCAAGAAGCAATTAAATGAGAAAAGTACTAGCCAGCATTTGAAACAGCTTGGAACATTTTCCACATATGCTTTTAAAGCAAACAAAATTCGTGTTTGGCAATCTTACACGTGATTAGGAACACAGTATAAAGCATGACAATTTGCAAGGAAAACACCAGGACGTTGCCGCAGCAGAAGCTTTACACCTTAGCTTCTGCTACGAACAGAACTGACGTTCCAAGCTGGAAAGAGAGGATCAGCAAGATGGTGCAAAATAGGATACCGAATACAAATGCAGAACATCTAATTTTGGAAAGTCAAAATAGCATGTTATGCTAAATGCAGAAAGAGATCTCATATGATAATAGAGAGCCAACACTTACAGAATTATCTAGCCTTTACTCATTATTCGTTTCCAAATTTGCTATATCAAAGAAAAATTCATACCAATAGAATGCTCATAAAATGTTGCAATTCTGATCACTCATACAACAGGATGACTTTCAAACAATAAATCCTTCAACAAGAAGTAATATTTTCTGTAACTAGATCTAGGATTTGATTCTAAGAATATATCACAGGACACAGCCATATCTAAAAGGATGCTCTAACAGCAAACAAAACCAAACAAAAGGAACATGGATGAAAAAGGACGCATCTTTTATAACTGGATAATAAGATTAGGCGCACTATATACTTGATCATTGTTAAGAGCATTATTCGGAATATAATTACAATGATATTCTTGCTAGTAAGAGAATTAAGTAAAACATAAATGAAATTAAGTATAAAAAAAAAGCATAAAAAAGATCATTCTCTTTCTAAATAGTCCAATATTTTAGTTATGTAATGCAGCATCTTCCTTTGATCGGCACGCCTCAATGTAGTATTTAGAAAGTAGATACCGAACTTAGCAATCTCCACATCAATAAAATAGGATGGCTAAGAAAGAGATACCAGGCAATTTTTTTTGGCTTTCTCATAGACACAAACTTCGCTCCGATAACCAAAGCAAAGGGGGCCCAAATATAAAACATCTTGCTTCAATTACTGGAATATACTCAATGTAGTATTTAGAAGCTAGATATCAAACATAGCAATCTCCACATCAATAAAATAGGATGGCTAAGAAAGAGATACCAGGCAATTCTTTTGGCTTTCTCATAGGCACAAACTTCGCTCCGACAACCAAACCAAAAGGGGGTCCATATATAAACATCTTGCTTCAATTCCTGGAGTATATCATAAACAAAAATTAGCCCACTTATTCGGGAATACATATGGACAAAAAAGAAACAACAACAACTTAATAGCAAGTACCAAATGATTTAGATAGAGGTTATTACATTACAAACACAAAGAACCTACTTTTGACATAAGCGAACTAAGATTGTGAATCGGAAATCATCCATGTATTCCAGAAAAGCCAGTGTAGTGGCAGGCTGTTACAGAATTAGTAAGACCCAATTCTCAGTTTTTTCAATTCTCTCTTGCTCCAAAAAATTGAAGAGAGCAAGATAAGCTGAGGCGACGAAGCTTGCAGTGATACATCCAAATTGGAATTAATAACAGTTCTTCCAAATCCCCGGTTGTTGACCCTAAAAGAGAAGAGAAGAAATTGCATGTGAATCTGCTAGTATCTAGATCTATTTCATGGAAATAAAATCAGCCTTGAATTCATACAACCTAGAATTTTGTGAAAGAACCCAACACATCAAACTTCGGACAAAGGAATGTGTTGCTCTGGGATTGATCTCAACATCATTCATTCAAACTAAAAAGCAGACACACTGAGCTAATAATGCATTATTGCTACAATTTGTGTGCAAGGTCAGCCTGATAAAATTAGACATCTAGCGTGAGGAGAAGTTATAACTTCAACCTAAACCAGTTAGGAGGAAACCATTTCCATTAATTAATTCTTAATTTTTACAGCCCTTTATTGAAATAGATGCCCATAAGTATCCTAGCTCAGTAGCCACACAAACTACATGTGACGTCCTGGGTTTTTACACAACATATAAATATCAAAATTTCAAAAGTCGGGATCCTTAGTTAAAATTTTTAATTTTAAAATTGACTAAAAATGAATGCTTTGAATAAAAAGCATTTATTTCAAAACCCGAAGAGTCATACGAACCACAAAACCATAGATTTAATAATGAAATGATCTTTTTATTTCTACCGAAAATCCTACAAAGTCTCCTTTGTATTTTGGACCAATGCATTTAATGCATGTGATGTGACAAGCACCTGATAGACACAACAAGCATAAATACACAATCTAGAAGACTGTCTCCAAATCCTTCCAGATCATATACACATTTTCAATAAAACCATACACCATAATTGTAGAGAAAAAATAAAAAAGAAATAATAACATTACCTAGGGTTTGTTCATATATAGCCATCACTTCAAAGCAGATGACATCCATACATCAATGCTACGAAAGTGTAAACTAGCACATATAGTCTATAAATAACATCCAAGGTGGAGTTTTAATAAACCACATACATCGTAGAAATCTCCTTTGTGCACCACTAAAGGCTGGCAATGCCCTCACTTGCTCTATCTATGTGCCATACCTGCTGTCTCTCTCTATCTACGAGGCATTGCAAAACATCGCAATATCTTAGCAAGCTATACTTGTGTTGGTGACGACAATAATAATAGTAATTCATAAATATTTAACACAATATGAAATAGTCATAGATCAAATATCAGGACATGTGATAAATATCTTTCTCATGAAAACAGTTTTGGCATTATATCAAATATGAGAATAAATAGTGAAGAAGTATAGCATAATTATCATCAAAATCCAACTATCGATTGCAATAGTCAAGTATCAAATCTCGTAATAGTGCTAAAATTAAGCAATGCATCTAAAGCCACTTGGAAAAATGCTAATATCAAATCGATGCAACTCACGCCAACTGCTTGTCTGAAAACATGTCAAATCAACTAAGCTTCTAAGACTCATAAATATGCTAAAAGCACGTCAATATAGAGAGCTTGGAGAACATATTAATAATGTGCACATCATCATCAAGGGCACCCTCATGCATGGGACCCAAGAGTGTCAACAATCACCATAGTACAATGTGTCAAATACACAAGGAATATCTCAATAAATATGCACGTCATTAACGCAAGGCACCTTAACATGAGGGTCTCACGAGTGTACCACACACTTGTAAGTCAGGTCACAAGTACTCATACCAATCTTCCATGCATCGTCAGGCTGTAGGTACATAGGGAATATCTACCTTGGTGCTCTCTCTACTCAATATAATAATCAAGAAGTGCATGGACCGTTATGCTGTAGCGATAAACAACTCCTGGGTCTATCAACTGCCTCTTCTCATCAACACCAAAATGGGAGACTAGCATCCATCCCACCTGGGTGAGGATTAGAATCATAGCATGAACTACCCATGTTATCACTCCCTATAGTGTTTGCCCTTTTTATGGGGCTACTGTCTATCATCTCACAAAGTTAGAGGTTGGGTGGCTGGTCCTAAATCCCTCCCAACATAGCATCCACTAAGAAGAAACACCCATCATAAATTCACAAAATACAAAAATCTCAATATCTTAAAAACAAGAGATAGGAGGAAATATTTGACGCACAAAACATAGCACCTATGAGGCGCCATCCCAGAGCACAACTGGTATCATAGGGCCAGTGTCTTAAGGACCAGCCACCAAGCCTCCTCAATTCAGTTCACGGATAAATAAGCGATAAATAGGGCATCCAAGCACCTCAACATGCAACAGCAAATGAAATCACCATCTAATGACTTCAACAGGTCATGGGAATATGCTAAAATCATATGCTTTCACTATCACTTATGAAATACAACTCATCATAGTCAAATCATGTGTTCGTGGAAAATGATAGTCAATGAAATCATGCACGTGTGCATTAGTTACAAATAAGACAAATATCTCAATAAAAATCATGATATAATAATATATGAATATAATTCGATCATAATTATTGAGCTGATGCAATAAAAATCTATAATTTCAAAATAACATGCCCATTATTAATCGTCATCACTTACCTCAAATGAAGAACCACTTGTCTATACCTCTTAAATCACAATCAAACTCCAGTCTAGCTCAGTCCACCTCAACCCCACTACCTGGATACACATCATATCCAAGTCTAACTTAAAATCCAAGTTATCTATTTAAGTTGGATTCTTAATTATAGGATAAATATTATATTTCTATATCTTAATTTACTTTACTTCAATATAATCAAATGGTTCACAACCATGGGATCTCAAGGTGCGGCCTGCCTCGGTAGGCTAATAATCTAGATCACGCTTAACCAAGCCCACCGAATAACTATCAAGTTCATTTCTTTTATCATATCATCACATGTTCCATAGTTATCATACACATGTTGGGTCAATTTTGGGTAATTTATCATTAATCAATTAATCAGGCGTGTTTATGTGCAAAATATGCACAATTTTATCTAATTACAGAAAAATAACCAAATTAAACAGGTAGGATGATAATCCTACCTCGTGTAAGTCAATATGAAGGACATCCCGTTGTCTACATAGCCAAATTATCAACTATTGTCTCCAAAGTGCTCGATATGTACTATCTACAATGAGCTAGCCATGATGGTCCACCTGATCATCCCAAATTGAAGAATGCATTAGTAATTACCATCATAATATCTATGAAATTAATTGAATGATGTGGATCATCGATTTGAATCCAATTTCACACCTTTAAATCTTGATTGATCTCAGTCCTTGATTAAGATCAGTTAGATTGCCTCAATCACAATCCATATTGAAGATCTTTGCTGTAGATCTTGATCTATACATTACAAGGATTGCAATGAATGATTCAGATCATTGTGGATGGTCGGGTCAAGCACAGATCTGATGATTCAATGTTCGATCAAGGGTCTGATTACAATGACGGTCGAATCTTTCTTAATCAACAAACGAAATGTTAGGTTTTGCTCATAACATTGAGTGGAATACAATGAATTGTTCACATCATCCAATCTATCCTTCAAATTTTCCAGCAAAATTGCATACTTGCATCACCTTCTCTCTTCAAATTTTTCAATGAAACATCATCATATTGGAAAGGGAGCTTGGGCTTTTGCCCCTCTTGCCTTGCTAAAGATGTTAAGTAGCTCAAATAATCGATCTGAGTCTCATTTTCTCCAACAAAGTCAATGTCTCTTGCAAAGTTCAACTGTTGATTTTCCAGCGAGGTGTGGCCGAATCAATGGAGTGGATGATGGGTCTTCATCATCTCTCCACACTGAGCAAGATGGTTGACTAGGATCATCAAATCATGTAGCCATTTTCTTTGATAAGGTCGTCTTACCTGTGTGTACTCTCTTTCTTTGTTTTCTTCAACTCGCAGATGTCACTAGTGGTTTCCCAATGACCGTTGTCCCCTCATGCTCTCTCTCTCTCTCTCTCTCTCTCTCTCTCTCTCTCTCTCTCTCTCTCTCTCTTCTTCTCGTTTCCCCCTTTTTCTTTTCACATTTTTGTTGGCATCATCAACTATCACCTATCTTAAAGGAGGGGTGTCATTATCAAAACATCCCCCATTTAAATAAATATATGTGTTTTACCAAATGGCCTCCATATACAAATCATCATATCTTCTCCACCCAAACTCCAATTTCAGCGTTCTTTGTGCCATTGGAATTGTCTCAACCCGTATATCCCAAATATATGGTTTCAAGTTCCAATTTTGAGTTTTCAAATGGTTCACTTTCATGGAATTCAATTTCTTACAAAATTCAATTCTTAATTCTTTTGTCAATTAAATTATAATATAAACACTCTCAAATTGCGGGTTGTTACATTCTTCCCTCGTTATAAGAATTTTGTCCTTTAAATTCTTTACATCTTATCCTTTAGATGATTCTAAAAGCATCCCCATCTCACATGATACACTAATCGTGTCAATAATTCTAGGGTCAGTTAGCATAAGAGAATAGGCAATTCTATATCATGTCATCCCATTAAATATTAACTCATCATATAGACTGATATACGCCGAATCATCTTGAATCAAATAACTCGTAATATACTTAGAACATGTTATAATCACATATAAAGCAATTAGCATAACCAAACTCCCATCAAGGATTTATTCTATCTATATACAATGTTAATGTAGGTAAAATCATCATATCGATAAAAATTGGAGCATCTCAGCTCACCTGTAGGTAAATCTATGCCAAATCTATACCAGAGCCCATCACCCCACCAATAGGCAATCTATGCCAATCAGAACCAGAGCATATCAGCTCACAATAAACAATATATACTAATCAAAACTCGCCCACATCACGATCATACTGTGAGCACCTAGAAGCCTGCCACCTAAAAGCCTACCAGTGCCTCTTGCAGCCGCCCTCATCGGCTGGCCTCTTAGGTCGCCTCATTGGCTACCCACAAGTATAAATAGTTAATCAAATTTTGATTACATGTAAGAAAATAATCCTGTATAATAATAGACACCCCAATCATAACTCTCATCCAATGAGAAATCAAATTTGCATATGTATAAAAAAGAAATTTCCTCAAATCCATACCACTCCATGCTAAGAGAATTATGAACCTCAGTTACCAATTTGGGCTCCATCACAGTCTCAACCTTCAATGGGTCAGCTATCTCTTAGGAAATTGAGACGTCGTGAAGGAAATTCACTTTCTCTGACCATAACTCATAGATATTCGCAAACAAGCTATGAGTCCTTAAGATACTCAGAACAATGCGCGAGGATTTCTTGTGCTCCTCTATGCTCCTAGAGTGCACGAGAATGTCATCCACTAACAAAATCATGACCCATCCAAGAAACATTTGGAAACTCGGTCCATCATATCCATAAATACTGCTTGTGCATTGGTCCCACCAATTGGTACCCCCAAGAACTCGTAGTAATCATAATGAGTCCTAAATATTGTCTTAAAGACGTCTTCCTCCCAAATTCTCAGCTGATGATAACCAAACCTCATATCAATGCCCAAAAATACCATGCACTATCTAGAGCTAATCAAGTAGACCATTAATGCATGATAAAGAATATTGGTTCTCCACTATTAGTACCTAACCAATGCTCATCTATGTATAATAATAAAGATCTACCTCTCTTTCTAATGAGGAGGACTAATGCACTCTGTGAAGACCCACTAGGTCTAATTAACCCTTATCAAATAATTTATGTAACTATCTCTTGAGCTCTCTCAGCTGAGTTGGGGCCATCCTATATGGCACATTGGAAAATATCACTATACCTAATGTCAAATCAATCTCTTGTGGAAAAAATTCTAAAAGCTCCTCAGGAAAGACTGTGAACTCTCGCACATCATTTGTGTGGTGAATCTATGGCTCCTCACTATCCTCCACTGTTGCATAAGTAAGGAAGACTTGACACCCTCTCAAAAGAAAAGTACCACACTACCTTCAAGGCAGAAATGACAAAAACCTCAGTGATGCTCTTTCTACATAGGAATGTGGTCACTGGTTGTCCAGGTACACGAAACGTAACCTTCTTCTCACAGTAATCAACTATCACCTAGTAAGTAGCATGTTAATCCATCCCAAGGATGACGTCATAATCAATCATATTGAGTAGGATGAGATCAATATCCATCCTCTCACTCGCTATCTCCACTAATACTCCCTAAAGTACTTACAACCCTCAATTAACTCTCCCATTAGCGTCATAACATCCAACCCAAAGACTGTAATATATACAGGCATAGCCATAAGGATGTCAACACATAAAATGAAAGAATGAGAAGATCCTAGATCAAGAGGACCCTAACATGCAATTAGGAAAATACTTTCCATCACCTAGTTCAATGCCCATTCCTACCTTAAAGTAATGGTAGAAACACATCACTGCCTATGTGGGACCATCTCTACTTTGCTCCCAGTGTCAGTCTATTTGACTTGTTGTCCCCTAAAATAGTCTCAAATGAAGTGCCCTAACTCTCACAGCCAAGGCATCTAAAGAATTGCTATTGTAATGGCAGCTACTGATACTATTGCTACTATTTCTGAGTCTATCAACTCCAGGACATAACTGTCTAGGTGCTTGTCCTTGAAAGTAACATACCTCATGTTCACATCCCTACTAGGCCTACTCAAAAGCCACTAACTCGATAGCCTCTACAACTGCATTGATGAAAAGGGTCTCTTGCCCTTACTGGGATGACTCGAACTATCCCTTTCTAAGTCTTTGTGGTTTGTCCTGGTCCTAATGAAATCTCTCTCTCTAACATAGATGCCATGACTATTGCCTCAACCATCAAAGTAGAACATGCTATCATTGGGTTCCTCAATCCAGATACACATCAATAAATCTTTCCGTAGCCTCCTTACCCATGGTAAAGGAGTTAGGGGCAAATCTCCTTAATTGTGAAAACTAGTTCAATATCGTCAAACCATCTGATCTCTCTGCTCTAAAGTAGCAAACTCTCTTTGTATCATTAGTTGCCATATGTCAAAGATACTGATCATTACAGGCCTTCTTAAGGGCCTTCGAGATAAAAGTCTCAGTAATGGAGGAAGGCATCCTCTCTGACAACCATCATCAGAATCCTTATAATTACATTTTCAGAGTCTTAATCTTCATTGTTTGATTTCCTTTAACTAATGAATTATTTCAGGGTCATATCAATCAAAATCATTTGCAACTTTGTCAATCTCACATCCATGGAAATTGCTTTTATAATAAACTTCCTTAGTTGTTAAAAACCACATTATCATCACTATTTCATAACTATTCTTACAAAATAGTTGTCATATCCTCCAGGTGTTATGCACCTCCAAATCATAACTAGAACCCCCATAATACTGCATAAGCATTCAATTCCCACTAATGACTAGCTATCAATATTTTTGTATGCACAAGAACTCATTAATTTTCATCTTATAGATAAGATAATTGATCCATAGAAACATTGGAATCTTATTTCATCAAATTTTCAATGATTTTCACCATACTACAAATTTATTCATCAAATAAATCCACTACAAGTTTTGATTAATACTATACTTCTTTAAACTTCCTCGAGTTCTGTTTAATTGTGACCATTTCTTATCTTTATCCATTATTATCATACTATTGTTGTTACAATAGTTGTTGTACTTTTTTCAAAAATTTATACACATAGTCCAAGTTAGAACTTAAACTATCAAAAAGTATTCCATGTGAATAATTTTTTTTTATCATATAACAAGATTCTCACTTAGAGAAACTAATTTGTAATCTTTATTATAATTCTTTACTTTGAGAATCATCACTTTCCATGAAAGTGAACTTCCTTGTACTCAAACAAGGATTTTAAGTCTCATATTCTCTAAGAAAAATCTGCCAACCTTCAAGGCATCATTTATTTCACCATCGTCAACATTTTCTAACATGAGTTATCTCCATGACTTGTATTTATGTAATCATCTCACTTAATGGACTATATCTGACTTTTGGACTTGTTGGAGTAGTTGTCTATGATACCAAACTATGACACCTAGGGTTTTTACATAGCATATAAATACAAAATTTTAAACAATCAAGATCCTTGATTAAAATTTTCAATTTTAAAATTGATTGAAAATGAAAACTTTGAATAAAAAGCATTCATTTCAAAACTCGAGGAGTCATGCGACCCATAAAATTGCAGATTCAAAGATGAAATGATCTTTTTATTTCTATAAAAAATTTGATAGAGTCTCTATATTTTGGACCAGCGCATTTAACGCATGCAATGGGACAAACACCTAATAAACACAATAAACATAAATACACAATTTAGAAGACTTCGTCTCTAGATCCTTCTAAATTATACACACATTTTCAATAAAACCATATAATATAACTGTAGAGTAAAAATAAAAAAGAAACAATGACATCACCTAGAGTCTTCATACATAGCCATCACCTCCAACTAGAAGACATCCATACATTGATGTTATGAAAGTGTAAACCATACACTTATACAATCCATAAATATCCAAGGTGGAGTTTAACAAACTACATATATCATAGAAATCTCCTTTGTGCACCACTAAAGGGTTCCAACCCCCTCGCCTGCTCTATCTGCATGCCATACCTGTTGTCTCTCTCTATATCTAAGTTATTGTAAAACATTGTAATACCTCAGCAAGCTATGCTTGTGTAGGTGATGACAATAATAACAACAATTCATAAATGTTTAACATAATATGAAAGGATCATATATGAAATATTAGGACATGTGATAAATATCTTCTTCATGAAAATAGTTCTAGCATGATATCAAATATGAGAACAAATAGTGATGAAGTATAGCATAATTAGCATCAAAACATAACTAAATCGGTGGCAATAGCTAAGGCATCAAAGCTGATAATAATGCTAAAAATAAGGCAATGAATCGAAGTCACCTGCGTGTTTCCAAAACATGTTGAGTAAATAAAACCTCTCAGGATCATCAAAATGCCAATATCAAATCGATGTAACTCATACCAACCGCATGTTTGAAAATATGTCAAATCAACTGAGCTTCTAAGGCTCATAAATATACCAAAATCAAGTCAAAATAAAGTATCAAAAGCTTAGAGAATATATCAATAAATGCGCATGTCATCATCAAGGTCACCCTTAGGCACAGATCCTAAGAGTGTCAAAAATTACCTCACTACAATGCATCAAATACACAAGGAATATCTCAAAGAATATGAACGTCATCAATGTGGGCACCCTAACATGAGTGACCCACGAGTATACCACACACTTGTATGTCAGGTCATAAGTATTTATACCAATCCTCCACACATCGCCATGCTGTGGCTACACAAGGAATATCCACCTTGGTGTGCTCTCTACGCAAGAAGATAAAATCAATCATCGAGAAATGTATGGACTGCTATGCTGCAGTGATAACTAACTCACGGGTCTATCAGTTGCCACTCCCCATTGACACCAGAACAGGAGATTAGGTGTCTGTCCTACATGGGTGAGGATTGGAACCATGGCATGGACTACCCATGATACTACTCTCTATGGTGTTTGCCCTTCTATGGGATAGGTATCTATCATCCCACAAAGTTAGAGCGTAGGTGGCTAGCCCTAAAGCCCTCATAACATAGCATCCACTAGGTAGAAACACCCATCATAAATCCACTAAAACACAAAAAACTTAATATCTTAAAAACCAAAGATAAGAGGAAATATCTGATCACAAAACATAGCATCTGTGGCTTGCCATCCCAAAGCACAACTACTATCATAGGGTTATCTTCTCAAGGACCAACCATCAAGTCTCCTCAATCCAGTCCATGGATAAATAAGTGATAAAATAGAGCATCCAAGTGCCTCAACATGCAACATTGAATGAAATCACCATCTATTAACCTCAAACAGGTCATGGAAATATGCTAAAACCATGTGCTTTTGCTATCACTTATGGAATATGACTCATCATAGTCAAATCATGCGTCCGCGGAAAATGATGATTAATGAAATCATGCATGCATGTAGTAGTTATAAATAAGATGAATATCTCAATAAGAATCATAATATAATAATATATGCACATAATTCAATCATAATTATTGAGTTGATGTGATAAAAATCTATAATTTCAAAACAACGTGCCAAGTATTAATTATCATCACCTATCTCAAGTCACATTCAGATTTTAGTCTAGTCTGCCTTAACCTCACCACTTGGATACATATCACATTCATGTCTAACTTAGAATCCAAGTTATCTATTTAAATTACATTCTTATATAAAAAACAAATATTATATCAAATCTTAATTTACTATACTTCAATACAATCCAATGGTTCACAACCATGGATCTCAAGGTGGGGCCTGCCTCGGTAGGCTTATAATCAAGATCATGCTTAATTGGACCCACCCAATAGCTATCAAGTCCATTTCTTAATCATATCATAACATGTCGTATAGTTATCATACACATATTGGGTCAATTGTGGGTAATTTATCATTTAATCAATTAATCGGGTGTGTTTATGTGCAAATTATGCACAATTTTTGCTAATTATAGCTTAGGATGATGATTTTACCTCGCGTAAATCCATCTGAAGAGGATCTAGCTATCTACATGGCTGGATTGTCTACTAGTTTTTTTTCAAAGTGCCCAATCTATACTAACTACAATGATCTAGCCATGATCGTCCTCTTGATCATCCTAGATTAAAGAATGCATAAGTAATTCTAGTCAAAATATCTTAAGAAATCAATTGAATGATGTGGATAATCAATTGGGATCCAATTTCATACTTGTATATCTCGATTGATCTCAACCACTAATCAAGATCAACTAGATTGCATCAATCACACTCCAGATCAAAGATCTTTGTTATGATCTTGATCTACACATTACGAGGATTGCAGTGAATGGTTTAGATCATGGTGGATGGTCAAATTGATCACAGATCTAATTTTCAATCAAGGGTTTGACTCTGATCAAAATGTTAGGTTTTGCTCATAACAATGAGGAGAACACAATGAATAGTTTAGATTATCCAATTTGACCTTCAATTTTTCCAACAAAGTTGCATACCTGCGTCACCTTCTCTCTTTAACTTTTCTAGCTAAATGTAGTTAGATTGGAAAGGGAGCTTGGGCTTTTGCTCCTCTCACCTTGTTGAAGCAGATGAATAGCTTAGATAATCAATCTGAGTAATTGTTTTCTTTGACGAAGTCAATGTCTTTAGTGAAGTTCGATCATTGATGTTCCGATGAGGTGTGGCTAGATCAACGAAATGGATGATGGATCTTGATTGACTCTCCAAGTTGAGCAAGATGGTTGGCTCAAATCCAACTTTGTCTTCCCCGCACACTCTCTTTCTCTTTTTTCTCCTCCTCACCAGCATCACCGGTGGTTTCCCGGCAACTATCATCCCCTCGTGCTCTCTCTCTTTCTCTCTTCCTTCTCCCCCTCCCCTTCTTCCTCTCTTCTTCTTCCTCCTCTTCTTCCCATTTCCCCCTTTTTCTTTTCTCGTTCCTGTTGATGTCAAGTGATAGTTGTCAACTACCGTCTGTCTTAAAGAGGGGGGGGCCGGGGGGGGGGGCGGGCTGTTCACTATCAAAATAGCACCTCCCTTTTGGTAAATGTTTGTGTTTTTTTATTAAAATGCCCTTTATTTACAAATCATCATATCTTCTCTATCCGAACTCCAATTTCAGTGTTCTTTGTATCGTTGGAATTGTCTCATCCCCTACATTCCAAATATGATAGCTTAAGTTCCAATTTTGAGTTTTCAAATGGGTCACTTTCATGGAATTCAATTTTTTATGGAATTCAATTTCTAATTCTTTTATCAATTAAATTATAATATAAATACATACAAAATAACTCAAAATTGAGGGTTGTTACACTATAAAACTAGCGGATAGACATTTCTATACAAGAGACATGGAAAAACCAATTACCTGCCATAACAGAGATGTTTTTGTCTTCGTACCTCTCAACAAACAAACCAATGGTGTCCTTAAATGCTTTAGGTTACAAGAGGCAATGTTGTTATGTCATGAAATGTGATCCCTACAAAAGAAAATAATAAAAAACAAAAACAAAGAAATATACAAAACCCACTTCAACCGAGACTCAATTTCACTTAATAAGAAAGCCCACTTGAGAAGTCCATATGAATAATATTGAAAATGGATCAAATAAAGATACATAAACATCAAGAATAGACAAAAAAAGGAAAAGAAAATACTAAGTAACTTGGTTGAAGTGGATTACTAGGCTTTGGGAAATTTGGGATGACCCCAATTACAAGAGATTCTTTTGATGTGATCTTCTCCATCTTCAGCTGCCATTTTTAGATAGGCAATTGTGTAGAGATGGTGGAAATGGGCAGGGGTTTTGAAAGCAATTTCACAATGCTAACTTCAATACAGTTGGCCTTTTTGGTTCTACACCTTTGAATTGGCTCACAGTTGTGAAATGACTCATGCTATTTCTCTTTCTCCAAACATCTCTCCCTTTGATTCTAAATTGGGCCTGTGAGTCGGCACTTGAATTTGCATGATTTACTGGATTTATAACAAATCAGACATATTCTTCATTGTCGCTTAGGTGAATCAATCAAATCAATTAAATCTAGTAATTCGGCATTAAACACTCACAAGCATAGTCTTAAAATTCTCTAAATAATTAAAAAAGTTTCAAGAAAGTCCCTACTCTTAGATTCTCCAAATATCGCTCCCAACGTTTCTAATGTAGGCTGGTTAGTCGCACTTAGTTGACTCGATCAAATTAATCAAATCCAATAATTTTGGATTTATCGTTCACAAAGTAATCACAAAATTCTCTGAATAATTAAAAAAATTTCATTAAAAATTAACATAAATTTACCTTGTAAATACTTAAAATTTAGAAATAATTTATTAAATAGTATTTATAAATCTAATTAAAAACTCAAATGAAAAGCTTAAACTCATATATGAAAAATAAATTTTCCCCAGTTGTTTCTAAAATTTTTATGAACACTTCCCAAATTTTACAAATATTTTGCTTGCCAATTTATTCTTGAACCCAAACTTTGTGACTATGCTTACTAGCAAATCCTTGTTAGTAATGAATACTCCAAACATGGTTCTAAATTTGCCAAATCAGGCTCTTTCATAAAGAGCCTAGTAGTCCTCATGTGGGAGTTGACTGACATGGTGGATTTTCTAGAAAAACAATAAATTCTTTGTTGGCCTGACACACATGTAAGGAATCAACTAAATGCATTGAATGAGCATTACTCATTCACATGTGGTACCAAATATGTTATTAATATTGAAAATCCTACTAAGTCACAATTCAGTTAAATTATAGTTTATAAAAACTCTAAATTTGACTCCTTTATAAAAATCACCATTTGAAGTCTCTCAAGAGAGCCTAGTAGTTGTCAGATTTGCTTTCAAGTTTATTATTCTTAAAAAAAGGTTTTGATAGTCATAGGACCACAAATAGATAAAATTAATATGAGCCATTTTCATGTACTTTATGGCTATTTTAACTAAAGTATTGGTTCAACAAGTGAGTCTATTATGACATTTTTATAGTTTTTGATGATAATGTGTCTATGAACAAGTGAAATTGATGAGCAACCCACATTATTTTGAATATAACTTGTGCAAACTAATTTGCACTTGATTGGCAAGTATATTATATTTTTATTTGTATATATTAATGAAGTGGGCTTATAAATACACGAAAACTTAATGGATCTTATACCTATTTTTCTTATGACTATTGTATAGTTGTGGCAAGTTCAATGTACAAGCCATAAATAAAGTAGGCCTAGACATATTTTTCTTATAACTATTGTATAGTTAATGTAGGTTTGACCAATGGTCCCATTGAACTTCTATTTATAGGTATTGATGGTTGTGGGCCTACAAACATGTGAAGATTGATAGTAGCCTAACACTTTTTTTAATATGATTATTGATGTATGATTTCTGTATCGTTGCACTTTAATTTATAGGTTTTGGTGATAATGGACTCATGAGTAGATAAAAACTAATATAATGAGCCTTATCTTGGATTATTTGGTGGTATTAGATCTGCAATTAAAAGTCCAATAAATAGATTTAATTGTAAGCCTGTGATTCTATTATTTAATTCTAGTGCCCCCCAAATCAAGTGAAAATTAATGAATATGACACTATTAAATTGATTTGTGGTTGGTTGAACTTTTATGTACTTGTTATAATAGTAGTAGACCCACAAAAAGGTATAGTGTGCCTTATTTTGGATAATAATGAACCTACAATAAAAAGGCCTACAAATAGAAAGTAGCCCAAGGCCCATTTTATTTACTAAAATATTTTAATGTAATGGTGAACGAAAATTTGTCACATGGGATATTTGGTTGATTTTGTAAACTCATCAAATAAGTCAAAATCTACCATAAATGCTATTGATTTTCATTTTACTCCTACCTAATTTTGAGTACCAATCCTCTAAATATGGAAAATATCAAGTACAACAAATCAAACAAATCTTAAATATGACCAATGAGCCCTCTTGAATCCAATCTCAAGGTAATAGTTGCTTGATTTTCTCCAATGGCCAATCACGAATGATACAAACAACAGTGACCACTTGAAAGCTCAGACTTTTTACTGAAAATGTTACAAATTAATAAAAAACAAGCATTGTTACAAAACTATTTCAATGAGTAAAAACATGGTCATAAAATTTCCTCATTGGATTCACATTGTACACGTGTGTAAAGTTTTAGGAGTGTATGCATTCAGCTAATTGTACATATATGAAACATTTTATAGTGATATAACTAGTGCATCTCAAAACTTTCTTATTTTGATCTGAATTATCATAAGCTATAAATGAATGAAATGTAAAGTTTCAAATAACTAGGTCTCAATTTTCATAAGGTTAAGAACCTTTTTAATGTGAAAATTTTGCCACATGACTTGTGCAAGATGAGGTCTAGACAATAGGCATTAAATGTACCTTTTGTTATTTTATTCCTCACTTAAGGGTTGTGGCTTTATGGTCAGAGACACTATATGATTTTACATTTATTTTCTTTTTCTTAATAATCATCACCATAGTTGATAATAACACTAAGAAAAAGCTACTAGATGTTAATCAAAAGGTGATTAACTAAGGGCCCATTAGTTGACTTAGTTTTCTATAGTTTTTGTATGAAAAAACCAACAAGAAGAATGTTAGTCCCATTCACTTCTTTGAAAAAGCAAAAAAAACAAAAAAAGCCATTGTTAGTCAAAGAAGTCATGTGGGGTAGTTTTTTCATAAAAAAGGATCAACAGAAAGACCATTAATGAGAAAAATGAAGTTGATAGTCTTTTATTATATTTCTATCAGTAAATATCTTATATATATATATTAATATATCTCAACTGCATATAAACAAAAATAAAAAAGTAATTTTATAATATATAAATATATTATTATCATTATTATTTTAGAAAATAAATTTTATAATAAATTTTTTATAAAATCATTCATAGATATGTAGCATCTCCAGAA
This sequence comes from Warburgia ugandensis, assembly GCA_035236585.1. Classification (NCBI taxonomy): domain Eukaryota; kingdom Viridiplantae; phylum Streptophyta; class Magnoliopsida; order Canellales; family Canellaceae; genus Warburgia; species Warburgia ugandensis. The sequence goes on from CP141133.1 coordinate 58,262,274, forward strand.
GGATTTTAGTTAGTAAATTACAATAAAATAAAAATAAAAAATAACTATAAACAAGTTCTAATCAAGTGAGAAAATAATATTTTTCTCACTAAATAAAAACTCTCTTAGAAAAAAAGAAGAAGAGAAGATATAGATCATCTTAAACAATAGAATAATTAAGAAAATCCCTTTATTAAAAGAAGTAAAAAAGATAAATTAGCTAAAATAATTAGATTAACACTAAATAATATCCTTATTAACAAATCTATAGACTTGTAATTAATAGAAAATTTATCCATTACTTGATAAGAAAAATCAACCATATTTTTTATGTGTATAAACTATTAATTTTGAACATATATGTGGAAACTTCTACTATAATGATTTATAGGGTCTATGGATTATGGATTAATAATTGACTAGTAGTTTATACAACCATTTTGATAGGTTTTGTGCTACCATGTTTATATAAGCCTCTTTAAAGGTCAAACATGGACCTACCTCTATAGATATTAACATATTCTTGAAAGGTTCTTTGGGCCCATGTTTGCATGGGTTGCGTCACAGGTCAAATATTAATATATGTCTTGAACAAAGTATTGAAGGATTGATTGGGGTCCATGTTTGTAAAGGTTTATCTTTACATGTGAAATGTGAACCAACTTCATATTGCTGGCATTGAATAGATGATCTCGATGGTTCTATGGGGCCCAAGTTTATAGAGGTCTATTTACAAGCTAATGGTAGACCCATCTAATAATGTAGATGTTGAGCAAGATATTGGAAGGTTTAGTGAGGCCCTCGTTTGTATAGGTTTCTTTACAAGTATGGATGCACATCATGCTACTAGTATCCTATAGGTGATCTGGATGCACATCAATGAGGACCACAAGAAAAAAGTAAATAAGTGTAGAAGTTAGTCTTTTTTTTAGGAAGAAAGATAACTATGAAAGGTAATGTTTATTCCTCTTCATCAAAAAAACCATTATAAAAATGCAAAAGACCTAAACAAACAAGCACAAACTATTAAAAATGCAATAGAAAAGAGACAAACAATAAGACTATTACCCAAAAAACATGAAGATAACTAATAAGCCTTAAAGATAGGAGTGTTGATAACTCCCACCAAATAATGATGATGCAAATTGTACTATGGAGATTGGAACAAACTAGTTAGCCTTCCCACTTTCTTTTGTTTTGTTATCTCAAAAAAGAACTAAAAACTTTTATTTTTATTTATAGTTCGGCCTTGGATCTTCACTGTTCTAAAAGATTAGTAACTTGGAAGGTGAGACATGATAAATCTAATTTGTTTACTTGTGGGCCCACTATAGATGGACTAGGCAAGCAAGTAATAGCTCCATAATGAAAGACCTACAAGTAATTGATAAGTGTTTAATTTTTCATAAAAACCACCCAATTAGTACTCATGTGTTATAACTTATATCGTTAAATTAGGACTTTTAGACCAAAATTCATAACACATGCATTTTTGACCCACTGAAGCAAAAGTTTGTTATTTTGTAGGTTCAGAAGCTAATCCAAGGCAAGTGTGATTAATTAAGTTTTTAAAATATATAATTAGAAATTTTCACTTTTTGTAAGCAGTAAGATGTTGATCCCGCAGCCAAGATTGATCATGATGAAATTGAAGATCAATATCAAAAGATTAAGTCAATGCCTCAAATTTATCACTTCAATGTAAACCAAAGGCCCAAATCATCTTATGGACCAGCAATGGATGAGATTAAAGTAGCTAAAGATGGCCAAAGTAGGCCCACAAAGTAAGCCATGTATTTCTGTAATGCTCGAGCAATTTACCCTATTTTAACAAAAATTGGACATCTTATAGGACATGAACTATGTTAAATGTTTCAGTTTATTTAAAATATTAAATTAATAAATTTATGAAGAAACTTGGTACCATTAGATTCTACTCAAAAAATGGAATCCAACGCCTCAAAGAACGCCAAAAACGGAGTTCATATGAAGAAGTTACGGCCGTTTAAAAATCAGGGGCAGTTCTGTAATTTAAACAGAAAACGAAAAAGAACGAAAAACGCAGGGGGCCGTTTTGTTAATGGCACCCCCTATTGTCTTCCACCTCTAGACTTCTCTAGAAACCCTCCTCTCCCGATTTTTCCAAAGAGATCTGCCACTGCCAAGGGTGGCATCGCCATTGGTAGCACTGCCATAGCAGGGCTATAAAAAGCCCCATCTCCCCCTCTCCATAAACATGATTTTCCAGTCATTTAGGACTGGGGTTTCTGGAAAAAATCGGAAACCCAGTTCCCTAAGTTTTTCCAGCAACGGCTAGGCCCTAGTCAGGCCGGCCATTTTGTTCCCGTCTCCCCATTTCCCCTCTTCTCCTTTCCGGTCTGGCATTGGGGTTTTCCCCTTCATAGGTTCCGACAACAAAGGTTTCCAGCAGAGGAAAATGCACCACCAGGAAACAAGGCATCCCTAGGCTGCCCAGGTAAGCCGTTCCTCCTTCTTCTCTCTCCATCTTGCTTCCCTAGGCCAGATCCATGCCGGATCTGGTCTTTTCCCAACTGGTTTTTCCAGCCGGAGAAGATGAAGTCGGTTCCAGCCGGCCATGAATGAACCAGGTGTCCCAGGGACGCCATGCTGCACGTGCACCCGGGACAGGGTCCCTGGGATGGGTTCTAGGCGTACGACAGTGCGTACATTGTCCCAGGTGCGGCCTTTGGGTGCGCGCGCGACATGGGGCACTGGTCCTGGCTCGATCAGGATGCACGGGGTGCCTTGGGAGCTGAGACGCGCCATACTACACCAAAGGTGCATTCGTGCAATGATACGCGTTATAGCACATCACTTGAGCATGCATGTGCGTGTGCAAAACACGGTCCCTAGCCCGGCCTTTGGGCGCGCATGCACGTGAGGCGGTCGCAGTTCAACCAGGATGCACGGGTGTCCTAGGAACTGGGACATGCGGAACCAATGAGACTTTAAAGTTAGGATTAGAGGACAAATTATAGAGTTAAACTATTGAATAGTAGATCCATATCATAGGATCTAGCCTGACAATGAATTAGGCAAGGACCATGGACCCTAAAAGGCAAATCTAGCTATCTAATTTCTAAAAATAGATCGAAATTAATAAGGACTCCTTGTATCCATTCATATCTAGGAGTTTATAAATGAGACCCAGGGACGGGTTGAGTGGTGAAGGACATGACTCTAGGAGACTTCGAGGTAGGTGCTCTATCGCTACTAGACTTTTTAAAAGAGCCATGATTGTTTTGAAAATGCATGTTTTGAGTATAAGTATATGACTTGTTTAGCATGACTTAATTCAGCGCACATATGATAAATACATTATGCATAGACATGTTTTGCAAACAATTGCATATATTGCATGATTTGTGAGCATTGATTTCTTGAAAAATTGCATGTCCTTGAGGGTTACCAAAAGACGCTGGAGTGCCCAAAAGACACTGGGTAGGCAGTTGTGAGGGACCCAAAGAGGACAGGTTTTGAAAAAGAGATTTTCGCTTGTTTGATCTGATATGATTTGGGTTGATAAGCTCGTGGGCGTTATGCCGAGAGGTCTGGGTTGGCCTCCAGCCTCTACCACTATTAGATGGGATGGGTACCATGCCCAAAAAGGGCATGTCCTTGCTTCGACTGCATGTGGTACAGGGGGCTACCACTGGTGTCACGGCACTGGGTCGAAGTGTCATATGTCCCGTGGAGGCATATGACCCTGTGTCCCTAGGTACCCGGGGACCACACGACAGCGAGGTCGTGGGCATAGTTGGACCCTATGGTTTGAGGATTTACTTGCATTGCATATGGCATGACATGAGGTTGGTCAACCATACCATATATCCATGAGTTGGATTCAGTTGAGCATCTTAAGTGTATCATTATGTTATGATATATGATACTTTCGACTTGGATTATGCTATTTCTTTAAGTCGTCAGTATTCCAATTCGACAGTGGTTTTTAATATCGATATTGACCATGATTGTTCGAACATGCACATGTTTTAAAGAGCATATGATTTTTAAACATAGCATGCATTGTAAAACTAGTAGTGATAGACTCCTACTGAGTATAGCATATACTCACCCTATCCTTAACATTTTTCAGGATAGTTCCATCCACGAGTAGAGGACACCTATGTTAGTGCTACGAGCAAGTAAATCAAAAGGAGACAATCATACATGTAAGTAAACACTCTACCCTTTGGACATGTATTTGTATTTAATTACAATTGAGCTGTGAGCTGTGACTGGATAGACCTGGGAAAACATTTATGATTTCTAAAGTTTTTCAAAAAACTACTTTGGTTGTTGTGAAAGCAAATGACACTCGCGGTTTTCAAAATGAGTTTAAAACTAAAGATTTTTTGCTAAATTGCATGGTTTTTATAAAATGGTTTTCAAATAGGGATGCATCCCGCCTTAGGAATTAGATCTTGCATTTAAAAATGCATGGGAAAACCCGGGTCGTCACAATTTCTACTACCTTTGCATAGAAGCCACCTTAGCCATATAAGCCATGAAAGAAGGTGGCAAGCTAAGGAATTCAAGCCAAATCATATAAGCCATTCAAACCAAGGGTTGAAGCCAAGAAAATGAGCCAAGGAAGCCTCCTAAGCCAACCATGAAGCTTAGCCAATGAAGCTTTCAAGGTAAGCCATCAAGCTAAGCTAAATAGAAGGCTAGGATTGGAGGAGATTCAACAGAATTAGCCATGAGATTTTAATCGATATTTTGAAGATAATTAAGGTAAATCTTATTAGGATAAGTTGGCATATGGACCGATAGGATGAGAACCTTCAAATTTTGATGTTTTTCTTGCTTTTTTTCACCTTTTTATCACTTTTCACCTCATCACCAAAGACCACCACGAGTTTGACTTACTATTCAAGAGTCCTACCATTCCATAACACTTCCACCTTCCTAAACTTCCTTCCTAACCATCTAACCAATCCTCACTTCCTAAAAAACCACTTATCCAATCAATTTTTCCCATGCCACCTCACTTTCCTTCTAAAAGAAAAGACACCTATATCCTTTTCAAAATTAGAAACCTGCTAGCACATACTTCTTATCTTTCTCTTATGCCATGTTTATGACATCATCTTAGTAATTTATCTTTCACCTAACTTTCCTCATTCAATACCTTATCCCTAGGGACACTTTCCTTATGTTTTCCTCTTCCTAAGTTAGGAAACCACTTATCTACATATAGCGCCATAGTTTATACGAATTTTCTAAGTAGAGATGGGTGACACACCTTGAAATCAAGATTTGCTTTGGTTTTATTTGCTACTGGACTTTGGAATATTGTTGGTGCTTTTCTTCCGTTGGTTTTCTTGATATTCTCTTACTTATTTTCTCTCCAATTTAGGTTAGTAACTTAGATGTTTTACTTTAGTTCCATTACTTTAAGTTTTCATTGTTATGCTCCTTAGAATTCATGCTACTTTCTAGCCCTTATTCTCTTTCTTCTCCACTCTGTTCTGTAAGTTTTTCTTTGTTATTCCATCAAGATTCAAGTTATTTATTCAATGCTAGTGACAACCAAGAGAAGAGCTAGTTTAAATCCTTGATTTCCCCACTTGAATTTCATGTTTTTTACCCTCTTTTTCTCTTAGTTTTAGGCTACTTTCCCTTAGTTAGTTCACCCACTTAGCCTTTGTTTTTCTCAAATTCCTTTATGAGTTTTCTTTGCATGTCATTGTACTTTAGAGTGTCAGAATTAGATTGGGATTTTCTTATTGTTTAGATAGGATTTTAGGCTTTAGAAAAGTGCACAAATTCCAAAAATTTTGGACAGTTTTATGCTAATAAATTTGATGTAAATTGATATGATTCAATTAAGTTGTTTGGGAATTCTTATTATAGATTGTTTATTTCATCAAAGTACTTGAGATCTAGGCTATTTTTGTCCATAAAATTTGTGGTTTCATTAGCTTTCTAATGCAAGATTTATTGACTGTTTTTAAGTACCAAAATCTGAAAATTAGTTTTTCCTTAATCTTGTGCTTTAATTCCAGCTATCAAAACATGTTATTTTCCTGAATCCTTAGATACCCATTTAGATTTTTATGTTATTTATTAGATACCATAGTTATTTTGTATAGTAACTCACTGTAGCTGCATTAAATTTTACCATCTCTAGGGCTCCAAAATCATGCACAAAGTCCATAAACCATGTGCAATGGTCTAAATTCCATTCCTTTTAGATTCTTGGTTAATTTAGTTACTTAAATTTCATTTTTTTGCATCTTATTTTACTTTAGAATGCCTCCTTTTTGAATTTTAGAAAGTTCATCTTTAGGAAGTTTTAGGATTTAAGAAGTGAAAATCTCTTTAATTGTAGTTTTCATTCACATGGATGTTTCTAATTTCTTATTAAAGTTAGTTAGATCTCATTATTTATTTGTTTTTTCATGTTATTTTTGTTTTAGAAAGTTTCCTAAATAGGTTTTAGAAAGTTCTAACTTTAGAAAGTTTCTAATTCTAGTAGGAAAGTGTTAATTTAGAAAGTGCATGTTTTAGGAAGGTTCTTTATTTTGCATGTTTCTTATTTTTGCTTAGTTTCCATTTCTTATTTTTGTTTAATTTCCATTTCTTAGTTTTAATTAGTTTATAATTTCATGTTTTAATTTCCATTCTTAATTTAGGTAAAAAAAAAAAACTTGAATTTTGTCTAAGTTAGATAGTTTAAAGTAGAAACCACTAGCATAATAATAGTTTACTCTTTGTGGGATCAACCTTGCTTGCATGAGAATACTACATTGATTTGTGCACTTACGAGTTTTAATTAAAACAACAATAGTAACATTGCCATAAAAATAGGCCAATGCTCATTCCATTTGCTAGAATATTTCAATGTATGAGTAAATAAAATATTTCCACATGTCAGATGTATTTGATTTTAGGAACTCAACATCAATATCATCAAAACCTTATCTTGATTAGTGGTTTGTCACATGAATTTTGTTCCTCCATTACCCTTTATTAAGTGTCATGGCTTCATTTAGTCCCAAAGTTTTTAATCTTTTCTCACCACTTCTATGAACGTTCTTTTGGGCCTTCCCCTTGCCCTTTTAGAACCTTTGAATTGGATCACCTTACTCTTAACCACTGCCCTTTTTTGTCTAGTTGGACTTGTCCAAACCATTTAAATCTAATCTCCCTCATCTTATTACATATTGGTGCTACTCCTAAGCTTCTTCTAATGTTTTCATTTCTAATTTTATCCTTTCATGTCTTGCCACTCATCCATCTCAACATTCACATTTCATTGATGTTCATCCTATGCACATGTTGTTCCTTAGTTGGCCAATACTCTAAATCATAGAGCATTGCAGCCTTATAGCCATCCTATAGAATTTTCCTTTTAGTTTGAGTAGCACTCTCTAATCACACAAAACTCTAGAGGTGCATCTCTATTTGCTCCAACCTGCTTGGATTCTTTGTGTAACCTCTCTCTTGATATCTCTGCTCTCATGAATTATCTATCCCAAGTATTGAAAGTATACTTTTAGGGGGACTTCTTGGTTATCAATCTTCATTGGTGCTCCACTCCCACTCCTCTCCTTGCTAAAATTTCATTCCACATACCCCATCTTGACTAATTTTTAAATCCTTTACATTCTAATTTAGCTCTTCATATCTAGGTCTGCATTTACACCCTACCATATCTTATCAATCAAGACCATATCTAGCTCTGTATTTCCATAACCAAATTGAAAAGGTATGGGCTTAATGTCAATCCTTGGTGCAATACTATAGTGATAGGAAAATCACTAATCTCTCCACTAGTGGTCTTAATGTGTGTTACTGCCTCCTCATACATATCCTTAGTTATGTGTATATATCCTTGTGAAACCCCTTTCTCACCCAACACCAACCATATTAACTCTTCCTCCTTTCATCCAGCATTTTTTTCAATTTTACAATCTTGTTAAAAACTTTGTTAACCAAACTACTCTAATATCTCTCATATACTTTCAAACCTCTATTAGTATACCATCGAGTCCCAAGGCCTTTTTTAATTTCATCTTTTTAAAGGTCTCTTTCACTTCGGGTATTCTAATCCTATGAGCATATCTATAATGTCCAACATTATTTGAGTTTATAGTACTCACCATCCTTATATTATTAAGATAATTGTCATTTAGCAATTTTTGAAAGTAACTTTTCCATATTTGTTTGATCTCATCATCTTTGACTAGCACCCTTTGGTCATCACTTCTAACCCATGTAATGTGGTCTAAGACCTTACTATTTTTTCTCTTACTTTTTAAACACATCTTCTCTCATTCTTTTGATCCTACTCTATTATAGATATCATCATATGCCTTAAGTTTTGCCTCACTACTCTCTTAGCAACCCTTTTAGCATTCTTGTATCGCTCAAAGTTTTCATTATTTTTAGTCCTTTATCATGCTTTCAAACACACCTATTTCTCTTTAATAACTTTTTACACTTTTTCACTCTACTACCAAGTTTCCTTTGTTGGTAGCCTTTTACCTTTAGCTACTCCTAACACATGTTTTACTACTTTCTTCATGGACATGGCCATATTCGTCCACATGGTGTTTACTTTTATTTCATTGTTTTGATTCCCTTCTACTATTAACTTTTTTACAAATGATGTTATTTTTTTTCCTTTTAAATTCCACCACTTAGTTTTTGGATACCTATTAAGTTTATTTCCTTTCTTTTGTACTTTAATATAGATATCTATAATCATTAAGCTATGTTGTGAGTTAGATTCTCACCAGATATTAGTTTACAATCCTTACACATTGATCCTTTGGTATTCCTAAGTAGAACAAAGTCTATTTGAATTTTATGTGGTCTACATTTAAATTTTAGTAAGTGTTCGTCCATCTTCTTAAAGTATGTGTTTATCATATTTAGGTTATAAGCTAAGGCAAAATTGAGTATAGCTTTCCCCATCTCATTTCTTTCTTAAATATTATCCTTCTTTTTCTTTTCCTACATAACCATTATAATTTGCACCTATAAATATTCCCTCTATGAGTTGGGAATGTCTTGCATGACTCCCTCCATATCTTTCCAAAACTGTCTCTTGATTCTCTCTTCTAACCTTACTTGTGGTGCATATGTACTTGTAACATTTATGATCTTCTCTCCTAAGATAAGTTTTATTAATAATATTTTATCACTAGTTCATCTACCATCTACAAATTTATCCTTTAATTCTTTATCCACCATTCTCCATATGTCATTTCTATTATTGTCAGTTCCAACATACTAGAGCTTAGATTTCTTTAGTTTTAGCCCTTTCCACTTAGTTTCTTGGATACAAGAGATGTTAACTCTTCTTCATTTCATTGTATCCACTAACTCAAGACTCTTACATGTCAATGTGCCTATATTTCATCTAGAAATACGAATCTTGCTTTAACTCTAGCCTATGGGCCAACACACTTCCCAAATGATGCATGAACCCATGCATACTTTCTAATACACCTAGGTACTGAGCAGTACGTTGCTTTCAAGCGAACACTCTAGTAGCCATTGCCTATTTTTTGCTACACCTAGGATCCAATGCAACTCATCGCTTTCGGGGGGAAGCCCTAGAAAATACAACAAATTCTATCATAATATCCACCAATTCCTCTCCAATTTTCATCTAATTTACATTATCAACCAAGCAAATCAGGTTAGTTTTGAAATTTTCAAATATGATAGATCATGTGAAACCCAAGGCATGACTAAAACATTCTTCTATGAGGTATGAGCAAATGCTCACTAGCAAAATGTGAGAACTTCTTATATGGTGGGGATGAATGGTTATACGTTAAGTTGTCCATCATATGGTGAGTATAAGCCTTTGATCTTGTAGAAGTTATGTTGATAGTAGGTCGATTGCTTAAAGGTCCACATATCAGTAGGCCTAGAATTATCTAATAGGTTCAAATTTGGTGCATGAATAGTCATCCGTCATAGCACATATATGGTAGAGATTGATCGGGTCAACCCCACTTTTGCATGTTCATATTTTTAATGAATATAGGACCCACTTAAAGAACCAAGAACAAAGTGACAAAGAAGTGCTTGATTGCCATGCGTAGAATATGATAATAAAATATATAGCAAAATGCGGTTGAGGTTTTGTTCATGGCATGGAATAGGTCAACATAGTAAGGAGTGTGTAAGTGGTTTGCCTATAATATTTTACTATATAAAAATAATAAAAATAAAAGGTAACTAAATAATAACAGACTTTCACTCAAAAGTTTACAAGAGGCATTGACAAAGTGGACTTGCTCCTTCCAATGATCTAATAACATTCTATGGATGAGTTACCTAGCAAAAATGTACCTATATGACCATTTAAGTTTTCCATTGTGGTTTTAAACTAACAACTTCATCACTAAACTTTGGACATTGTTAGTCTTTTGTTGTTAAAGTTAAAAGGGACAATAGTTGTAGATTGGTTTCAAAATTTGTGGAGGTGAAGATGCATCCCTATACAAGGGCTTGCCTCTTCTCAATTTCAATAATAATAAGAAAACTTGTGGGTGAGTGGGCTTGCACCTTTATGAGTGATCCAATTACACAAGCCCAACATTATAGAGACAGACCAGTGCTATAAGGCCTACTGTTGACAAAACATATAAGCTAAGCCATATCTGATTTGGTGTGTAGATCATATATTTACATTTTGTTCATCCATCCCACATAAGTCAGGTAAAATGTAGATGTTGACTTCATTTGAAAGATCTAAACTATTGAACTTGATCAAAATGCCTTAGGAAGACTAGGTACCAACTTTTAAGAGTAGTAAATTCTAATATCTTAAGTTCTATAAGCTAATAATTAGAGCCATAATTTTTTTTTTCTTTTTTAAGAAATAAACAAGTAAATAGGGTCATCCCATTCGAATAACTTTTCTTGCATCACCTATTTTGGAGATGCCAAATAATATTAAAATTTTAGATCTTTCTAAAGAAGTTAGCATCCATGTTTCATATTAAGAAAATATATTCCCACCCCTTGGGTGTACCTTACTCTCCCTATATAGGTTTTTTGGGGCATTTACTGTTGCTTTTATGGTATTCTATGACAAAAATCAATACTTTATACCTGCAAATGCATAAACAACCAATAAAGGATAGGTGTAAGGTGAATGTAAGACGCAGGAATATCATTTTCCTCTATTTTTTGCAATTTAATTTTCCAAAGTGCCCTTTTTAATGGGTACATGAGGATATATCCACATGGATTGTGGATTAATGAATCATATTGATTGGGTGTGGTTTTATTCACAGATCAAATTTATTTGATTTGGATCCACAAATTTTAAAGGACAAATGGATATCCCCATATTTCTATTAGTTTTGCCAGGACTAATAAGGGCCAACTCGCTAGTGGGTCCCAACAAGGTGAAGGTAAAGAGATGGGCAGTTTAGAGAGGCTTAAGGGATAAGCTAAGTGCCCTACCCAACAAGCAAGGCTACTTGATGCCAAATAGGGCTCCCTTATATAAAAGGGCACCCCTAGGCCATTCCTCGCACTAACTCCTCTTCTCTCCCAGAGTTCTCAAATTTATTGTTCTTCTATTATGGAGTCTGTTCAATTAGAGGTACTTTGTCCCACTTATAGGCATTCTCTTTAAGGGTTTAATTCTACTTGTAAAGCTATCTGGTTCTTTGAGTTATAGTTAGATGATACCTATGTGTACATTCTTCTAGTTCTCTAATTTCTAGAGTTTCTTAACTTGTGAAATTCTTCCTAATTTCTCAGTTTCTAATTGAAACATTATATTCTCAATCTCTTTGATATGATTTCAAAAGTGATTTGATCTTTTATCTGATTATTCTATCTTAGAGATTCTATAGTGGTTTGACGACAGACTTTTGAAAGACCTTATTTTGAAGCATTCATCTTGGACACATAGCTATTATATCCCATGTACAATTGAGAGGCTTCAACTATATTGAAGAAACACATTTGATTCATGTTTCTAATCTAAGGAGGGTTTATTTAACATCGTTTCTTGGGCATTTTTTTAGATATCATGGCATATCTTAAATGTGCAACTTATTTAACAAAGATAGCTTGGGCATATGTGAGATAGTAGGTTTATTTAACATTGATATCTTCAATGTTTGTGTGATATCATGTTTATTTAATTGCGATATCTTAGGTATATGTGAGATATTAGGTTTATTTAATATTATCTCAAGTGATATTTGGGTTGTTATCAGAGATATGCCAACCCCCTTTTCAATGTAAAAGCTGATTTATTTAATTGCGATATCTTAGGTATATGAGAGATATTAGGTTTATTTAACATTATCACAAATGATATTTGGGTTGTTGTCAGAGATATCCCAACCCCTCTTTTCAATGTAAAAGCTAATCTATTATAGAAAGGGAAAAATCAATTTGAACACATGGTTTTTTAGAGAGAGAAGAAATGGGCTTCATATAATTAGTTTCCTGTTTCCTCATGTCTTGACAACTAGAGGAAAATTGTTCAGCACCACCCTTTGTCACTAGCAGCAGATCCCGGGTGTCAACATCTCCATGAGATCTTGTTCCTCATCACCATTGGTCATCTCCACCACAACCCCTTCATCACAAAAACCTTGCTTACCTTCTACAAGGTAAGCAGATTCTCAAGTCCCTAATTTTTTTGTAAATTGATCTAGTTTCATAATTCCTCATGCTGTAAAGAAGGACTTGACAACTAGAGGAAAATTGTTCATTGCCAACCTTTGTTGCCAGTAGCAAATCACAGTGGTCAACATCTCCACATGATCTTGCTCCTCGCCGCCATTTGGCCATCTCCACTACAAACCCTTCATGACAAAAACCCTGCTCACATTCTACAAAGTAGGCAAATTCTTAGGTCCCTAATTTGTCTGCAAATTGATCTATGTTTTTGGGTTAGGGTTACTTTCTTATATACCTAGGCCACCTACTTGTCTTTGATTCATTATATAATATGAACTAAGAAGAAGAAATGTTCATTTGATTTTGATCATGGACTTGAATCTAGACATTGCTTTCTATAGAGGGACTCCAAACCCAAAACCCTATTTTTCTTATACTTTAATTTGGTTGTTGAAAATGAAAGAAATGAATGATTGTGGAGACCTCTATGGCATTTTAGAACTTCATGTGAATAATGAGAGTGGGGGAAAAGAGTCTCTCTTCTTTTTTTTTTTACTTTTATCGGAGAGAGACTATTTGTGCTAATGAGGATTAGGTTTCCAATGACTTAGTTGAGTAAACAAACAACATCATCGATAAAGTAAGGGTCGAGATGAATAGAAAATCTGATTTCTTTGATTTTAAGGCTGCAACTATGATAGAGGATGAACTAGTCAGGATGATTCCTAAAGGTGTTGAATCCTTCTTTTTAAGATGTCATTATTCTCCTGAAAAATAATGGAAGGAGTAATTTTAATCAAAACACCTGAAATTTAATTCCAAAAAATAGGACTTGGCACATAACAAGCAATTCCTAACTCATCTACAAACAAGAAACAAAAAGTAAAACACAAAACTTGACTTATTACAAGCAGATCATATATCATGTACATGCATATAAATTGGAAATGCAGATTTTATGGAAATAAAAATCTCAAACAAGTAGTGGAAAGAACTCATAATGAATGTAGACGGTATGATTGTATAAGCATGAAAAATGCACCCAAAGCTTGCCAAATAGGAACATTATCTTATAAATGATTCTAGATAAAAACATTACAATAAGAAGCACATTAGTATGCAATAGTAAACTTCAATAGAAGCAATAGATTTAAGGATTTCATCTTGCCATTGCCAAAGAATTTTTTTGTTTGCTTGGTAGTGAATGTTGAAAGTCATTTCATCATAGTTTGGACTTTGTAGAAAAAGAGTTCCTTTCAAAACACATTTGACATTCCCAATATCTTGTTTCACTATTTCATATATGTTTACATTTAAAATAGGGGTTCTACATTGTTTAAATATTAGTTGTTGTCTATCTTTATTCAGTTATTGATGTTAGATTAAAGGGGCTTCAATCCAACAAGGGTCCTATGTATGGGAACTTCAAGGAAAGGCATGTGTATTCTATGTATGATGTAGATTTGATATGGAATTGTATGTTGCCACTTAGTAAGACACTTACATAAAACTAAATAAAATGCACAATATCTATTACAAGAGCAATTCTGTAAGATGAGTTACAAATTGGATTGATCGATTGAGACACATAGGATTCATATTTAGATATGGGTTAGGATGGGATTTTGCTAGTGACACTTGGTAATTTTGTGTTTTGGAGTGAAGATTAATAGCCATGCAACTTAGCTTAGTGCAAATCCTGTAGTGATTACTTTGTTAGTAGCCATTTTGGTAAAGTAACACATCAATGGAAGATAAGAGCTAAAGTAGGTTAGATTTTCAATAAGGCAACCATATATCTATAACCAAGCAGGGCTTCTTTCTTGAAGTCATTTCTCTATCCACTGAAAGAACCCAAAAGAGAAAATGGAAGCTATTCTTGTTGAAATAGAGATCCCAAGCTCTTGCTATCTTTTCAAATCTATAGAATACCGCATAAACAAATGAGACTACATAACTACTCTTCCTTACATGATAATGGTAAGACAACATTTTAGTACTTACTTTAGAAAATGTATTTGCATACAGAGTAGTAAAAGGGAATTCATAAAAGTTAATGAGACATGCACCTTCACAGGGTTGTATTTGTAAAAGATATTAGGGAAGCAGAACAAGTAAGATGATATATCTAATCAACCTTTATCAATAATGGTTCCATGACATCTACATGAAAACAAATACAAAATATTAGCATTTGCTTATGAGCTCATTTTAGTAATACAAACAAAATAGAAAATTAATCACTCTTATTTCAAGAGAACTATAAGCTTAAATGATAATTCTTTAGGGTAAATGCATTGTGTGTTAATATGTTTACATTCATAGGTTCTAACTTGATGGTTCATTCCTTCTCACTGATGTGGTTATGGTACAAGGAAGTATACTTGGTTGACAGGGATTATGCTTCTTTCCCCTTATTGAAAGACCAGGTACCAAGGGGATGTAGCAACCATAGAATGAAGGGGAGTTATTTAACTTTCAACAAGCATTCTTGATGAATGTAATTGAGCAAACATTCAGTATTCTAAAGGCTAGATTACCCATTCTCAAGTCTACGCCTCTCTTGTGACGACTTGGGTTTTTATAACACATTTTTATATTACATTTTGTAAAGACAAGGCCCTTAGTATTAATTTTTTTTTGCAAAACAAAGTAGCAAAAATTCTTTTCTTTAAAATTTATTTTGTAAAACCCAAGTCACCACTTCATACATAATATAAGTAGAGTTTTGTACAACATAAAATTCCATTGAAGGAATATACTTTTATTAAACTTTAGGATCCATCTAGTGGTTCACAGTACACAACCCATTGTATCCTTACAATACTTGTCCAAATATACAATCCAAATTACAAAGCTCTAAATACAATATAAGCTCTTAATACAATACTAGTTCTCAATACAATGTTTCAAGGGATATACCCTAATTACTTATTCTTCAATAGTTCTTCAAGTCTTGAGCTCCTAAGTCTCCTTCTTTGTATCTGAGATATTGTAAACATTCAAACATTTACAATATCTCAGCAAACTATGCTTGGTAGGGGATAAAAATGTAAGTTATTGACAGTATAATCTCAATATTCAATTATCTCATAATTCATTCTATCATAAACACATTCATGGACCACTATCATTTATATGGACATCTCATTTCTTTGTCATTTGTGTTCATCTTTATACATACATATTGTATACAGACAAATCCATTAAAATTGTGAAAATAGTCAATAATCATTTCCATACTAAGCTGATTAACTCCTTTCACTATGGGAGATTTGTATCTTAGCCAGTTACTATACTGGGATTTTCCTTCTTGGGAAAAATACTGGTAATATACAATTACCTGGCATTTCATCATGCCAACCCTTAAGGCATTTCACTATGCCAATTTCATATGCATCATAATGCAAAATAATTAAGGACTACTATGCTTACAGTCTGATCTGTACAGTGCACCCGGATAACTGCTCTATAATCCGCTTATACCATTATCAGTGGAAATTGCAATATACATGTTCGTATGGGAGAACTATGAATGTCACAGTGGTGGCCTTCCCATAATTGCCCCACCCGACTTTCAACCTTTCTTAGGCTTGGTATTCAATATCATCAAGTTTCGGAGAGCGGGTGGCCAAACCCTCGTAACTCTCTTAGCATAGCATCCTTAGGCCTACGCTTGTTTAAAACAAAACCACAAGCCTCCATGCTTGTATGTAAAACAATACTTATACATATAAGACTATCTATCTATTTATCCAGGGCTGAAATATTTTCTACTCCCCTATTCACCTAGGGTTGTTCTCAATTCTTGACTTAACTATTTTATACTTATTTTCCTCATCATTTGGTTGGATCATATTTAATTTTGAGGTATTTACCACAATATATTGGTATTGTACATGTCAATACTTCAAAACATAAGATCATGCATGAAACATGTATCTTCATGTAAAGGCATTCTTAAAATCCACCTACCTCAATAAGGTATTCTTACTCGAAATCTGCCATAGTCTTGATCAACATATATCTGTCAAATCATACGTATAATGTCATCTTTCTAGTCAAGGGCACATACTACATGGTATTTTGCTTATCCTTATGTAGGATGATCTGAATCTTTCTTCCTTGAATCACATATAACCAAGGGTTTAATATCTTCTATACAAGTACTATCTATATCATACATAAACAATCTAATCTATATTGGTATTTCTTTTCCTTTATTGTTTTTGATCATTCAAGATCTCATCTTGTTTGATCATCCTTATTTGACATACTATTTTTATTAGGGTTAGATAATTTACTAACCTTTTATGCTCTTATTATTATTATTCAACCAATTAATGTTTTACTAGATGAAGATAACTTATTTCAGCCTAAGTCTAAATTGCTCATCTTATTTTCAATTGGCTAAGGCTTACTAGTTGAATGGGTGAACACAAAGTGATTACATCAATCCTCATGTAAGGAGGCTTTAGACCTCTCAAACATCAATGGAAGGTAGGGGAAGAGCGAGGCTCTATTACAAAATCCCCTTAACCACTATGTTTAACATTCACTAGAGTGACCTTAGCTCAACCTTTCATAAGGTTCCTATGAGAATGTTAACCCTAAGTACTCTTTCTAATTGATTTTAATGAAGTCCATGAACATGTAAAATGTCATTCATGGGGTTTATTATTCTCTTAGTTTGGGCAAGGATTTGATAATCCTTATATTGTCTTACTAATTATAGCCCTTATTAATTAAGTCCAAGTCAAATAAGTCACTCTTATTTGTGTCATAAAACTCTACTTTCTCATTAGATTTCATTTTTGGTGTTTTATGATCTTTATCTCATAACTACTTTAACAATTAAATCTACTAATAAAATTTAACCATAAATGAATTATAACTTTAAAGCATAAAACTGCATAATTGAACAACCTAATGATAATGGTACAAGGTACTTAAGATTATACTAGTATGATTTTTAACTAATGTGCTTTATCTCATAAAATCAAGTTAAACTATCATGGACCTAAGGTACCATCTCATACCATAGTCTAATCTAACATGAAATCCTAGCATGGTCCTAAGTTACAATTGCATGAAATCATACCAACATGGTCCTAAGTCCTAAGTTACAATTCATCATTCATGAATAATTTTATGGACATTTGAAATGAAGTTATACTAAAATAATCTATCATGGATCCTATATTCATGAAATAAATCAAATGAAATCAATGCATAACTCAAGCTAACCCATTTCTCATTATTAAAGCTTTTACTTATGATCCAACCATTAGATCTTAGGTCTTTTCCTTCTAATCAAGGGTTTTAATTAATTTTAGGGCTTGTACTCCATTAAGGTCTAAGATCATGTTCCTTTGTTTTTGGTCATATTCAATCCATGATTTCAATGGATTCCATCATAATATCATTAATTCAATCCATCCCAAGGATCTGATCATGATTGATCTCATTGATCAAGTGGGTCCCTCTGTATTTGTAGGGTTTTTCTACCATAATGGCTAGATCCTTCAATTTATCTTAGATCTTTCCAACTAAATCATGGATATCACTTGATTTCAACATTATATCATTAGTAAATTAGATCTCCAAGACTGATCATCTCAGATCTTGAAGCTCATGAAAATTAGAAGCTTAATTCTTAAATATAGAAAGTTTCCTGAAGAATTTTTAAAATTTTATGATCTCAAAAGAAAATAGAAGTTATAAGCTTTCCACAAATGGGGTGGTGACCTATAAATGGTGAGACAATCCAGATTGGATTGTCAAATCACCATCTCCCTTTTCTCCATCAAATTGGGCCTTCAAGATCCAACGGTTCAATCAACGAGAACACACAAATCAAGATTTATTTGGTGAGTTATGGCATACGGCAAGCATTTATTTACTTTGACAAATTCTTCATTTCTAAGCAAATTAGGTAGGTGGATATCATTCCATATTCATTTTATGTCATGTTTGATATTTTAATTTTAATAAATTTGATTTTCTGTTAATTTTTGGGAAAATAGAGTTCCAATGAAAAACCCTCCATATCTGCATCACAAAGGGCTCAGATGAAAATTTTGAGCCTCCAATAGATTCAGAAGGATCCAAAGCCCCTAAGTATGAAATAACAGCCAATTTCAAAGATATGTGACATATGTTCTATGATATCTTTGGTGATATTTTTGGTGATATCTAATATATATTATGAGAGGTATTTTGATATTTTTTAATAAAAAATAATGCATCAACCAATCAAAATGCAATGACCATCAAAGTATGGGACCTTCAAAGTGAACTACATAGTTTCCTCAAATGACAAACAAGTTTCATTGGAAAGCGTTAATGAAGTACAAGTAGTTTTTAGGATAAGTTTTATATAAACATAGACATAATGATAGAAATGATAATAATAAGTAAAAGTCCGCAAGGACATATGCTACTTCATTACATGATAACAATGAGGCAACAAATACGAGTGAGACACAATTCTCTCTTGGTCATGTATTGCAGCAAAGAGGACTTGGACACCGCATTCTAATAAAAACTCCTACCATCCAGCTACTCTCTCCAATGTATTGTCGTCCCTATTGGTGGTAAGGGTGGTAGCTCAACTGACATATACTCATCAAGTCAGATGAACCATCTTGTATGTTGTTCATGGGTTAGGTAATGAAAGTACCATGCCACGATTGGGTTTTGAACGTACCTAGAGCAGAAAATAAGCCCTCGACCGCATGCACGTAGGAGGTGGGGGTTTTGCTCCATTCCTGTAAGAAAACTTAATGTACATATATTTTTCTATGCAAGTAATATGCAATTAATATAAGAATTCATCATTCAACTTTTCACAAAGCACCCGAGAGTACACAAGTCTACAATCGTGACAACTTTCTCATCCAAATCACTACCCAAGAGGACATTGTCATTGCCATCATCGCTTTTAGATTTAGTATTCTCTCCCATCTCCTTTGCCATCCACGTGTCATCAGCACATTCCTACCGCATAAAATTGTGTAGCACACATAATACCTTCACAAGATTTATTTGCCCTGAGAGGAAAGAGATGTAATAAACCCAAATTTTTGTAAATTATTGAGAAAAATTAATAAAGTTTGAATTTTTAGAAATTTTGGACTGGAATACCACATGTCTTATATATTACAAAAGAAATCACAGGAAATATCACAGTAGATGTGCCAACAAAAATGCCCAATATACGCAGTTAAATAAACCGCCTAAGATTCATTGAATTTAGTTTGTAGAAGATTTGTAACATACATAATTGTCCATAAGACGTCCTCATATATAGCTGTTTAGAGTGTAGACCATTAAAGAATAAGAATACTTTTTTGTCCCACTCATATTATGCAAGTCAAATATGTGCAGCATTATTAAACAATACTACAATATAAGCCCGTTCTACCTCTTCACTATAGAGAGAGAAAGAGAATCTGAAACAAAGTTTCCCGAGTTTTCCTATTTTCTCTTCTTCAGTGGATTTTGCATATGCAAAAGGAAAATCATGTTCAATTTTTCATTGAAACTGGACTTGTTTACGGGAGAGCTCACTCTCCTTTGATGAAATGGCAAATGTATATGAGAAAGAGAGAGAGATATGATAGCCGTACGTAGAAAGAGGAGTTAGGATTTCAAATTAATAATGTCAACCAAATTGATGTGTGACCTATGCGCTAGGAGAGCTCTGGACTTTTGTACAGTAAGTACAATTATAGACAATCGGAGCATTTTTATTTTATTTTATTTTATTTTATTTGTACCAATGTCCAAACGTAAATGACTTCATAAGAAGAAACTTTTTGAGCAATGATAAATAAAATGGCCGACCAACTTCGACGACCTTTTTCATCATTCCACCTAGTTTTGTATCGCTAGTCAATCTTTATTCTCTTTCTCCATCTAGGTGCTGTGTTTTACAAGGAGCTTCTCACACGTGTAGTGTAGGTTCGCATAACTTTTTAGACATTTAATAATTATGGAGAACTAGCTTTACCTGTTTCCCCGCGTGAGAGGGGGCAATTCTATCAGAGTTCTTTTAGTACGACGCGGGAAAAAGATGATAAAAATAAGGAAATAGGATGGGTCTCAATTTTAAGTAATCTGAACAGTTCATCTTGTTTGGCCTGCCTTGTTTAGACTTTACATTAAAATTCATGCCTATTAGAGGTTTTTAGCTAGTAAATCTTTTAAGTGTTACCCAATTTGAGGCAGGATAAACATGATGTGGACCATATAAAATGGACAGATTTTTCTCTATATGGGTTATATTTTGAAAAATCAAGACCATTCACATTGTTGGTCATGACTTAGATGATTCATAACGGGGACATGGACGGATTTTTCTCCACGTGGGCCTTTATTTTGGAAAATCAAAGCCATTCACAATGTTGGTCATAATTTAGATGGTTCATGATCAGAAAATATCATCCATTAGATTGTCCTAGCGACTCTTTTTTTTACTAGTAAAAAGGAGGCAATAATTTTCCCTGTCCATTTTATAATAAAAGCAAGCATTTACCTTTTCCCCGCCCGTTTTTTAAACCTTTATTGTCTTAAATAACTTGAAATTTTAAATGATACAAACACCCTTGTGAAGAGAGGGAGGGAGCACAGAGAGATCAACGGTTTGGGCGGTGGGTTAAAATGGGTAGCTCTTGCATGCGGGCCCAGTTCACTCCAACTCGGCCTCCATGAGAGCCTCTCACCCTTTATGTTGCCTTTCTCATGCAGATTACTAGTAAGAAAGAATTTAGGTAATAATTTTGCGGACAGACGTGTGGCGGGACACATTTCGTCTGGTTTCAGCATCTTAATTTTCTCTTATCACCATGACGCTTGGACTTATTCTTCATCCTGTTGTCACGAAGAAGATCCAACTCCACCGTTATTCGACATCCTCTCTTCTAAGCGGTACTTCTAAAAGAAAGATAATACTATAATTCTGTGTTCTCTTTTATACCTCTTTTAGTCGATGGTTTACGTAACCGGTTTACTCTCAGGTAGTAATGTAGTGAGCTTGTTGAGGCGGTTTGGATTTCAACCTGTCAATAACAAGCAGCAGCCATGATAAGCATCTCGTTCTTGTCAATGCCTATGTCCGATGGAAAACTCCACCCATTAGCGGGTACAGGGATGAGAATTTGATTTTGGTGAAGTAGAGGTCCACAAAGACCGGGGCAGGAAGGTGGAGTTGCAGATCACACTGACAGAATGAATGGCACAAGGCTAACAATTCGAAATTAATATAAAGCTGTTTTTGTTAGATTGAGATAAATTGCTGCCAAAAATGACGTCAATCAGAGAAAGGGTTGCTTGGTGATGAGAATTTGGCTTCCCTTATTTATTTCTGTTTTACTGCGGATATGAGATTCGCGTTATCATCTGTTAATGGGTATTTGCCTTCATCCACCCTATGACATGGAGAGGATCCCCTTTCATCGCTAGAGGCTGGTGAAATGACAAAATGAATTGCTTCCAAATGTATTTTTTTCAGACATTTAGTTGATGACAAACAGTATGGGTGTCAATACCGCAATGTCTTTCCTAGTTCTGTTTAGGAGACTTTCTTGCAATTGCATGGAGTCTTCATTGTTGATGCGTCTCTCCCATGTTTGATTTCTCACATCGCACGTTAATTTTCATTCGCTTTTAAAATTTGAAAACAAGAGAAAGATCTAACTAAATTAATAATATTATTTGAAGTTTAAGTATGTAGGGCAATGGCTATGTGAAATAGGATACGTGGAGTTTATGAATATAAACCAACAATGATGACATTTACAATATTGTTTTGTGGATAGCTGGAGACGTCTGATTATTTCAAACAATTTTTTGATTGGTCTAATAATTTTATTGAGATATTTAAAATGGGTTACACGTGATATCCAAATATTAAATGTAAGATATGTAAATGAACACATGATCTATTAAAGATCTAAGTGGATGTAATGAGTAAAAAGGAATTAGAGACTATATCTTCTCTAGTTAGTAGCTTTTCATAGCTGATGATTGGAGAAATTAGGTGGCGGCCCTTATGTGAAGATTGTGGATGGGGCTCTGCCCATGTGGAATATTGGTTAAAGAAAGTAGTGCCTTGATAAATAGCAAGATCGATTAAAAGTGGCTCTTTGTTGTGCTTGCGGAGGAGTTTTGGGAATTGTGCGAAGGAAGTAGTTACTAGTGAAGAAAGAGGACAACTCATCGAGTTTTTCTCTTTTGAAGAGAAAGAGAGAGATCTGGTAAGAGATGGCTTGTCCAAAATAGGGAAAAAATATTAATTTCTTTAAAAGTATGTTGCTATGGAAGGTGAAAGTCTTGGTAGTTCTAATTCTGTAGATTTTCCGCAACAAATGAGTTTGTTTCATAACCTAAAAGCAATTGCTCAGAGTAAACCTATTTTTAGGGCTGATCACATATCATTCTGTTTCTTGTTCTTGTTTTAAGTTGACAATCTCAACCTTTTCCCTTTTAGTTTTACAGTTGACAAAAATTGGTAAATCTAATGGGAAAATTGATAATCTCAACCTTTTCTATTTAAGTTTTGCAGTTGCCAAAACTTCGTAAATATAATGGCTACTATGGAGGCTAATTTAGATAGATGCTGCTGTATATTCCTTGGCTGACGTTTTCTTGAAATCTATCCACACTCTTTGCAAAGCTGCGAAAAAGTAGTACGGTGAGGAAATAACCAGGAAAGAAATAATTCCTCGGACTATTAAACATGCTTCCTATGATAAAGATGTATTTCATAAATGGGGTGATAAGTTGGGGAAACGGGACCGTATCCGAAAGAAAATTTGGAAAGTGCTTTCCTGTTTAAGTACATACTATGCGCCTTCAAGGAAACTTGTACTGGGACAGAGACGAGGACAGGTGACTTGCGAAAGCTGTTTGTCCAGCGTGAAATGGTGAGATACACTTGGATTCTTTATTTTATGGCTATTTCACTTGCCTTCTAAGTGATTGGGATTTGCTTGGTCCCGCCAGTTAAGTTTCTTAATTCCTTGCATTTTGTGCTACTTCGTTCGGAATGTTATTTTGTAGGAAAAATCTTCCAAAGTCTTGTTTAAGAATTGTGTAAAATAATTTATTATCTTGACAATTTCTCATATAAGTTTCTCTCTAATCTCTTTGTAAGACGGAAAGTATTGCATGTAAGGCCAAAGCGGATCATGAACCAAATATACTCTTTCAATAGTGGAGCTTGACTGAAGGCATAGACAACAAAGAGAAAACACAAAACAAACCGTCTAGTTACACAATAAATTGTCATTTCCAAACAGACCTTCACTAGCTTTCAGTCCTCCGATTTCATAGTTTTACACATTATTTTGAAAAATTTTAAGCCTCACAATGTATAACTTGTAAATTATCCTCTATGGATTTTCATGTTCGTGCGTGTGATTACATAAAGAAAAACAAGAGGATGGAAGCCCCTTAAGAGAAAAGGACTTTTTTGTATTTTCACTATTTATCAAGTGATTGTGGATTACATTACTCCGGTTACATCAAGTTTTGCATAGACACTACATTTATTTGATGATTGAATACATACACGCAATCTTTGACTAGGGAATATGTACAGATAGTTTTTTATTATAGGACATGTATAGACATATAAAGAAAATACCATTCATTAGTGGCTGACTAAGTATAATTAAAATGCAATAATTTGTGGCTTCAATTGTCTTCCAATGCTAGTTTGGATCAGTTTTACAATATAATTAGGTTGTTGTTGATTATTTAACCGCAAGTGCACGGGCTATTGTAGTATAGCTATGCAAATACGGGTCGATCCCACGAGGACTTGATTTAAAATTATGGAGTTTTAAATAAAATTCAATTAAAAGAATAAAAACTAACAAAAAATAAAATCCAGATTTATTCAATTGTTCCAATGTTCACAAATATTTATTCCAAGGAAAACAGAAAATAAAAATAAAATGCGTCCTGAATAAGCTTGTCCTTGGATTGCACTGTCTCTGTATTAGTCTGTCCTTGAATAGTCTGTCCTTGAATAGTCTGTCCTGGATTGCACTGTCCCTGAATAGTCAGAATGAAGATAAGTTAAAACCAAAATAGCACAGGGACACAGTTGTAATTAAACCGGGGACCCAATTGGTATTTCTGAAATCTGCCAAGGGACACAGATGTAATTCTTTTGGGGACACAGTTGGTATTTCTAGATTTTAACAGGGGTAGACTTGGAATTTCTTCAGGGGTTCTGGTTTTTCACGAAAAAACCAGGAAAACACGGTGGGAACCGGAGAAGGGGGGAAGAAAGGAAGAGGAAGAAGAATAGAGGAAGGAGGAAGAAGAAAATGGTGGGGAGAAAACCCGAGTTGGGTTTTCTCTCCCGGGGCGTCTGGTGATTGTGGAAGCCGGTGAAGAAAGAGGAACCGGATGAGAAGATGGGGAGAAAACCCGCTCCCTGGCCGTGCTTGTCCGGTGAGAGAGAAAAAAAACGACGCCTAGAAAGGGCGTCGTCTTGTTCTGGGTTCTCTTTAGGCCAGTGATGCTTGTAAGGTGGAGATGACGCTTGCTCTGGTGCTGGTTCGTATGGATCAGAGGAGGAGAGGGAAATGGAGAACAGGGGAGAGGAAAATGACCTGGGAAAGACTGGTGGAAATGATGGGGAGCAGATGAGTTATCGCACGCAGAGTGAAGCATACGCTGGGGGTCTTGGTGGGTGGTGCTGAGAAGGATGCCTGGTGCGGTGAAGTACTGGGGTGTTTTAGTTGTGGTGAGAGAGAATGTGAAACGTGAAAGGGCTTGTGCGGTGGATGAAGAGAAGGGCGTCGTACGTCCTGGAATCGCCTGTGCCGGAGCAGAGGGGACCTGGGGCGTCTAACATTGGAAAAGCTAGTCGGCGATCTGCATACTCTGGGCGTCGTCCAGTTCTGATCTAGCGTGATGGAGGCAGGGGCACACGACGACCTCGTGTAGGAAAGGTGTTGGTCTGAGAATAGATGACGCCTGGCTGATGATGGTGCTACAAAGCAAAGGGAAAACTGGGGTGTTTTCTGGTCTGGTGTGTGGAAGACAGATGAAGA
The DNA here is from genome assembly GCA_035236585.1 of Warburgia ugandensis. Lineage (NCBI taxonomy): Eukaryota > Viridiplantae > Streptophyta > Magnoliopsida > Canellales > Canellaceae > Warburgia > Warburgia ugandensis. The sequence continues at coordinate 58,287,968 of CP141133.1, forward strand.
AGTTGAATTAGAAAGGGATGGAAGTGAAAGAGACGATTGGGATGAGGAGGCAGAGGGGCGGTGAACTAATGGGGTTATGGAGAAGGTGTGAGCAGACTTTGGTGCTTTGTTCGGCTGAGAACAGGGGAGAAAGTGGGCATCCCAATACTTCTAGAGCAGGTCTGATGTGATGGAAGATTGGGGAGGTGCAGTCCGTGCGATAGAGATTCAGCTGGCCTGGCGAAGAGTAGAAGATGGGAAGAAGGCTGGGGTGTGGTGATGGAAGAGGGCTGGCTGTGTGATGGCGATGAAGCAGGAAACATAGACTGGAACTCGGGTTCCTGTTGGAAACCAAGAGATGAAAAGAGAGGAGGTAAAGTGTGAAACAAAGGAGTCAATCCAAGCAGTGAAGATGAAGCATGAGATAGAGATAGTTGAGATGGGAGAGAGAGAGTAGAGAAGAGTATGAGAGAGGGGTGATACGGGTGTGAGAGAAGGGTGAAGAGGAAAGAAAGTCGGAGAGAGAGAGAGAGAGAGAGAGAGAGAGCCCAGCCTGCACCTTCCTAAAAGGGAAAAAAAACATCCTTTTTGGAGAAGAAAGAAGGGTCTTTTAAAAGAGAGATAGGGAGAGACGTATAGGAGAGAGGGATAAGAGAGAGAAAAAGAGAAAAGAGAGGAGAAAGATAAGAGGAAAAGAAAGGAGAAAGATAAGGAAGATAAGAGAGAGAGAGAGAGAAAAAAGAGAGATAAGAAAGAGAGTGGGTCCACTGGAATTCTAGTCTTACTAGAACTCTGCAAGTCTTCAATCTTGTTTTGTACTATGACTCTTCAAATTCCATCTGATTTCCATGATTCAATCTGGAGCGTCCATGCCTGAGTTGACTGATCTGCAATGCACAGGACTCAATTAGCGAAATCTAAACCGTCCATTAGCTTTAATAGTCATTTAACCACTAAATTTTACAATTCAACGGTTGGATGGCCAATTAAAGCTAAAATGAAATATTTGATTTAAAATCTTAAAATTAATGGTCTAGATGCTCTAATCAAATACTAAATTAGGGATATTTTGACCAAAATTGAACACTTAACATACCCCCCAACCATCATTTTGCTAGTCCCTAGCAAAAGATGCGAAGAAATCAACTCAAATTTTTTTTTTTTTTTCAGGTCATCTCCATTTTTTTCTCAGATAATTATCTTTAATAAATCTATCAACTTTAGCAAACTAATAAAGATGACTGAATAATTCAAAAAAAACCCTACCCATATGCTAAAAATATTCCACTTAAGCTCGGATCTCAGATTGAGTATGTGCATATGCAGTCTATATATAGAATAATCTTTATCTCTAAGTAGACTTCTAACTTTTGAACTCAATCTGAAATATGTTTTGACCTCAATCCTTACTAATGGCATACGCTCAGAAATAAAGTCTTTCAGATAGAGGGTTTAAATCATATCTCTCTTTTAATTATGTGAGAAGAGTCAATGAAAACAAATATATCTCACATATACTCATGAAGAACGGGAGTTACTAAGGAATTTCTTTTGATCCCTTTGGAATAGATGCCATTACCTTTGCATATTTAGAAATACCACTCTTTTAATCCTATCCATTCATTTCCTCATCAAGACTATATTCATCTTAGAATCAATAGGTCTTTAATTGGGACGAAACATAAGCTTAGGACAGGGTACCAAAGAAAGGGTATAAAGGTATTCAAAGTTTCTTCAAAAAAATAAGTAGAGGTCTTCTACTAAAGTTGACAATTCTTCTTTTCTTTGCTTTTTTCTAAAGTGAATATTTTTGTTTCCATTTCTTTGCATTCTTCAAACTCTTTTTTTTTTCTTTCTTTCTTTTCTTTTCACTTTTCTTTCTTTTCATATTTTTGACTCACTTTGAAGAATATTTCTTTTCTTGATATCCACTTTTCTACTTTTGTTGCAACTAAAAGATATTTTTTTCCTTCTTCTCTAACTTATTTTTCAAAGAAAAATGGGTAATGGATAATTTATACTGGGTTAATATGGGTAAATGGTAATTTGGGTAACAAAAGAAAATGGCTTTATATTCAAGGCTCAACTTGGCTAACTAGTGGTAAAAATACTTCTGGGTAGGCTTTATGTCTTTAGGTTAATAACAAGGATGGCCTAAATCATTTTCTAGGTTTCATATAATCTATCAAATTCAATGAACTTTCAGAATTTTAAAGGTAGTATTCTAATTATTCAGGTAATTAGCCAAATTTAAGAGTTTGGGATCAATTTTCTTTAAGCATGCTGAAGAAAATTTTGAACATTTATAACCTCTCAAAAAGGATGAATGGCTCTAAAACTCACTTGTGTTATAGGTCTCCACTGAATTTCTTCAGAATTTCTAAGTTATAGCCACTTATCAATCTAGATTATCTATATGCAACTGCGTGTACAAATGTGATATGAGACTTTGCTTTTATGGAATACTTTAGAAAATGAGTAAAATGATGAATTAATCATATTCAATTCTATTAATAAGCTAAAGTTATCCAGATTATACTTCAGAAAATCCAATTCTCATCATGGTATAGGAAATGACCTAAAATTTTTCAATTTTTTTTTTTTTTGTTGAAAAAAACCAAGGAAAACACCTAAAAACTAAAAGAAAATTAGAATTTGCTAGAATTCTACACCCCCCAACCTGACAGAAACATTGTCCTCAATGTTTAAAAAGTAGGACCTAAAATGAATATGGGTGATATAGAAAACAACAAAATACAAAATATGGTACAAAGAGATCAAATTCACTCAATCCTGATAAACAGGATCCTCCAGAGTTGTGGACTCAACTTCTGGATTCTCATAATCTAGGAAAGGCTTTAAACGTTGACCATTCACTTTAAAAGAATGCCCAGTCCTAGTATTCTCAATCTCGACAGTCCCATATGGAAAAACTTCTTTTACTATGTATGGACCGGTCCATCGAGATCTAAGCTTACCTGGAAATAGGTGGAGCTTAGAATTGTAAAGTAGAACCTTTTGGCTTGGAGTAAAGGATTTTCTCATTATGTTCTTATCATGAAAAACTTTCATCTTTTCTTTATATATCCTATTACTCTCATAAGCTTCTTGCCTGATCTCTTCCAACTCATTAAGTTGGAGCTTGCGATGTGAGCCTGCTTTATCCATATTGAAATTGAATGTCTTTATTGCCCAATAGGCTCTATGTTCCAATTCCACAGGCAAATGACAAGCCTTACCGTATACAATACGATAGGGAGACATACCAATCGGGGTGCGATGTGCAGTCCTGTAAGCCCAGAGCGCATCAGTCAGTCTAAGAGACCAATCTTTACGATCTGGATTAACAGTCTTTTGAAGGATTTGTTTGATGGCCCGATTTGATACTTCTACTTGTCCACTTGTTTGTGGGTGATACGGTGTTGCAACTTTATGTGTAATATTATATTTTTTCATTAGTACTTCAAATGGTTTGTTGCAAAAATGTGTACCGTTATCACTTATAATGGCTCGAGGAGTCCCAAATCTAGAAAAAATGTTTTCTTTTAAAAATTTAAGAACTATTTTGTGATCATTATGCCTGCATGGGATAGCCTCAATCCATTTTGAAACATAGTCTACGGCCAATAAGATATAAATGTAGCCAAAAGAAGGTGGAAATGGACCCATGAAATCTCTACCCCAACAATCAAAAATTTCTATGATAAGAATAGGATTTAGAGGCATCATATTCCTACGGGTTATTCCTCCTAAATTTTGACATTGCTCACATAATTTACAAAACACATGTGTGTCTTTGAACAACGACGGCCAATAAAAACCGCACTGCAAAATCTTTGCCGCTATTTTCTGGGTAGAAAAATGTCCACCACATGCTTCTGAATGACAAAAGGAGATAACACTATGTTGTTCTAAGTCAGGGACACATCTCCTAATGATTTGATCTGGGCAGTATTTAAACAGGTATGGATCATCCCAGAAATAGTGCTTAACATTGGAAAAGAATTTTTTCTTTTCTTGTTTAGTCCAATGTTCCGGAATTTTCCCCGTGACTAAATAATTTGCAATATCAGCAAACCAGGGAGGATGGGAAACATGAAAAAGTTGCTCATCAGGGAAAGTGTCTTTAATTGGCAACTCATTTAAAGGCTCTGTTAGGACTAAGCGAGACAAATGGTCAGCTACCACATTCTCTACTCCCTTTTTATCTTTTATTTCAATGTCAAACTCTTGGAGTAGGAGAATCCATCTAATTAGTCTAGGCTTAGCATCTTTCTTAGAAAGAAGATACTTGAGGGCCGAATGGTCAGTGAATATGACTATTTTAGATCCTACCAAGTAAGACCTGAATTTATCCAATGCGAAGACAACTGCTAAGAGTTCTTTCTCCGTAGTAGAATAGTTCATTTGGGTGCTATTTAAGGTCCTACTGGCATAGTAGATGACGTATGGCTTCTTTTCTTTTCTCTGTCCTAGTACAGCTCCTACAGCATAGTCACTGGCATCACACATGATTTCAAAGGGTAGACTCCAATCAGGCGGCTGCATGATAGGTGCAGTTGTCAACTTGTCTTTCAACTTTATAAATGCTTCTTGACAATCCTTAGTCCACTCAAAAGGAGTATCCTTTGTGAGGAGGTGACATAGTGGTCTAGATATTGCACTAAAATCCTTAATGAACCTCCGATAGAATCCCGCATGACCTAGGAAAGATCGAATGTCCCTAATAGATTTTGGAATGGGTAGATTGGAAATTAGATCAACTTTAGCTCTATCTACCTCTATACCTTTAGATGACACAATGTGACCTAAGACAATTCCCTTAGGAACCATGAAATGACATTTTTCCCAATTAAGCACTAGGTTCTTTTCTTTACAACGAGTTAAGACTTTCTTTAGATGTTCAAGACATGTTTCAAATGAATTACCGAAAATAGAAAAGTCGTCCATGAAAACCTCTAAAATTCTCTCCACCATATCACTGAAAATGCTTAACATGCAACGTTGAAATGTGGCAGGAGCATTACATAATCCAAATGGCATTCTTTTGTAAGCAAAAGTACCAAAAGGACATGTAAATGTGGTCTTTTCCTGATCCTCGGGTGCAATTTCTATTTGGTTATACCCTGAATAACCATCTAAGAAACAATAGTACTAGTGTCCTGTAACCCTTTCTAACATTTGATCAACGAAGGGCAAAGGAAAATGGTCCTTCCTTGTAACAGCATTCAACTTTCGATAGTCGATACACATACGCCAACCAGTAGTAACCCTGGTAGGGATCAATTCATTGTTGGCGTTAGTTATTACTGTCACTCCAGACTTCTTTGGAACCACCTGAGTAGGACTTACCCATTTGCTATCACTTATGGGATAGATGATTCCCACATCAAGCAACTTTAGGACTTCTGCTCTAACCACATCTTGCATATTAGGATTTAACCTTCTTTGCATTTGACGACATGGTTTAGCTTCATCCTCTAGATATATCCTATGGGTGCAGATTAAAGGGTTAATGCCCTTTATATCAGCTATGGTCCATCCTATAGCACCTTTGTGTTCTTTTAAAGTGTCTATTAATTTGTCCTCCTGAGATGTTTCTAATTGGGAGGAAATTATTACAGGAAAAGTCTCTTTGTCTCCTAAAAAGGCATATTTTAAATCTGATGGTAGAGATTTCAATTCAAGTTTAGGAGGTTGTATGAATGATGGAAGGGGAGTGGACTCCCTCAGTGGAAGGTCCTCGAAAGGAGGTTTCCATTTTTCTGTTTCCATGATAGGAACAGAATCAAGGAGAGCATTAACTTCCTCTATTAATGCATCCTCATTACACTCATTAAAATGGGCCAAACAGGCCTCAAGTGGGTCCGATAAGGAAGATGATTGAAACTGATCTTGCACAACTGAATTGATCATGTTAACACAGTGCAAATCATCAGTAGTTTCACCAGGTTGATTACAGATATTGAAAATGTTAAGTTCTATTGTCATATTGCCAAAGGACAATTTCATCACACCATTTCTACGGTTGATTAAGGCATTGGACGTAGCCAAAAATGGTCGTCCCAAGATGACTGGTATTTCATTCTTCTCATTCACCACTGGTTGTGTATCTAGAACCAGAAAATCGACAGGGAAGAAAAATTGTTCTACCTAGACTAACACATCCTCTATTACCCCTCTCGGTATTTTTACAGAACGATCAGCTAGCTGGAGTGTAGTAGATGTAGGTTTCAATTCACCCAGACCTAATTGTTTGTATACCGAGTATGGTAATAAGTTTACACTAGATCCTAAATCAAGAAGAGCTTGATTTATCTGGTAGTTGCCAATAATGCAAGTAAGAGTGGGGCAACCAGGATCCTTGTACTTTGGTGGTGTATGGTGTTGAAGAATAGAACTAACCTGTTCAATCAAAAATGCCTTCTTTTGGACATTTAATTTTCTCTTGATGGTGCATAAGTCTTTTAAGAATTTGGCATATGATGGGATTTGTTTTATAGCATCTAAGATCGGTATGTTGATCTTGACTTGTTTGAAAATCTCTAAAATCTCATCATGAGATGCAGACTTTGGGGCTTGGCGCAACCTTTGAGGGAATGGAGCAGGGACTGGACATTGCTCAACAGGTGAAACATGGTCCTTTTCTTTAGATTTTTCTTTAGGTTTTTCTACCTTTTCAATCTTTTTAGGCTCATCTTTCTCAATTATTTTACCACTCCTAAGAATAGTAACAGCTTTAGTTTGTTCCATGGTAGAGCTAGATGTTTCATCAGATGCATTAATGCTAACCGCATGCACTCCCTTAGGGTTTGCTTGAGGTTGAGCTGGGAATTTTCCTTTTTCCATATTTTGCATCATTTGACTCATCATGTTTTTTAGTTCATTCACAGACTTTTCTAATTGAGAAATTTTCCTTTCCTGATTTTGATTAACTTGATTATCCTCTACATGCCTTTTAGGTGGGGGCAAGTAAAGTCCAGGAGAATGAGGTTGATGAGTTTGGTATGGTGGTGGAGCAAGTAGTCCTTAGTTTGGTTGTTGATGACTCTGGTATGGGCCTGATTGTGAGACATTTGCATTAGGTCCATTTCTCCAATTGAAATTTGGATGGTTTCTCCAGTTGGGATTATATGTCTCAGAATATGGGGAGAAAGGTCTTTTATAATTATTGAGTGCATTAGCCTGATCATGAAGTACATCTTGAAATGCAGGGATGGTAGGACATTCCTGAGTAAGATGTGATGTACTTTCACAAATGCTACACACTTGTTCATCATTAGTTAAGGTTTTCGTTCCCATTTCCATGGCTTCTACTTTTCTAGCTAGGGTTGCTACTTTGGCACTGATTTCATTTTTTTCAGTCATGGCATACATGCCTCCCCTAGTAGATGTGGTAGTGGGCTTGGGTCTATCAGAATGTTCTACTCTTTCTGAGTCAGCCCAGGTTTGTGCACTTTCAGCTAGCCATTCCAAATACTCCTCCGCCTCATCTGGTTGTTTATTCAAAAAGTTACCATTGCACATCATCTCTACAAACTGGCGCATGTCGAATTAAGTCCTCCATAAACGAAGCTGATAATGCGCCATGGTTCATAGCCATGATGTGGGCAAGTAAGCAATAGATCTTTGAACCTTTCCCAGCATTGGTAGAATGATTCTTTATCTTTTTGGGTAAAGTTCATTATCTTACGATGGAGTGTATTTGTTTTATGTGTAGGGAAAAACTTTTTCAAGAATTCCCTAGTCATTTCATTCCAAGTCCTTATGGAACCTGGTGGCAGTGCATTAAAGCACATTTTTGCTTTTTCCTTTAAAGAGAAAGGAAATAGCTTAAGCACCGACAAAGTTGTCTAGACCTATATTTTGGGTTCTTTGGGTACTACATACCTCATCAAATTCTTTAAGGTGCAAATAAGGACTCTCACTATCTAGCCCATGAAATTTGGGAAGTAATTGAATTACTCCCATTTTTAATTCTAACACACCAGCATTTTGAGGAAGAATGACACAAGAGGGTGTACTGGTGCGTGTAGGTTGAAGGTAGTCTCTTAAGGTTCGTCCATGAGGATTCTGATAAACATCATTTTCTCCATGGTCACTCTGTTGGTCCCATTCCCTATTTTCATTCCTTCTCCAATTTCTTTATTGATGATTATTCCTCCTTGGTGGAGGTTGATATTTATCATCAATTAGAGGTGGTGGGTTCTCATTCATGATGAGTGGAGCTTGATCACCTCTAATTCTACCATGGGGTGAGTTACCCCTTGATCGTTGATCAGCCATTGTTGGTCTGTCTTTTTGGTCGTACAAGACTAACCTACCGGTTTCGTCGCGTATCCAAAAGGGCATACAATGAAAGATCTTTTTGGTTTCTTTTATGTTTTTATTTTTTTCTATCCTAAATGATGCAACCTAAATGCCTAAAATGATGCACAAAACAGGACACAATCAAGCAATCCCCTTAGGCTAGCAAGCATAGATATTTTGATTTTCTGTGGGGACAATGCTTTTAATTAACCTACTCTAACGCTCCTACTCTCTTTAGGAGTTGACTACTGCTTACCAGTTAGGTTCTAACCAAAGCGGTTAATACAACCCTCGTGTAAGGAGGCGTTTAGACCTCAACAAACGTCGACAGGAGGTAGGGGAAGAGCGAGGCTCTATTAGACAACACCCAATAACTACAGTGATCAAAAGCAACCAGAGTAACAGTAATTCGTGTCCTATAAAGAGGGTCCTACAAGCATGTGATAACCCTATAGGTCTCTTCTGATTGATTTTAAATTAATGTGAAAGGAGAGGTTGCGCGCTTGAGATGATTATCCTAGGTGGGCCAAGGAGTGGTGATGAAATCCACCCTTGATCTTGTGGGGTAGGGTGCCCTTACTAATTAAATTTCACACACCATGGCAATTCGATCAACATATAATCCACCTTAAAGCGTTAGACGTGTCCTAAAATGCAATTGAAAGCAATAAACTAATGCAAAACCCTAAGATGCAACAATTATAACATATGCTTTCTATATGCAATTAAGTACCAAACAATGCAAATTATTCTAAATGCAAACCCTAATCTAGAAAATAAATGAGTGAGAAGACTTACAGTGAGGTTTCTGATGAAGATCAAGTGTGGGCCACCGTGTCCCACACTTGCCCTGTATTATTACAACCCTTTAAAAATTGAAATTGAAAATGCAAATTACAAGGGGCCTCACTACAAGATTCACTCAAAAATAAAATTTCTAATCTAGGAAAGCAAGAAAAATCTATCAATTGATGAAGCTCCACTCCAATTTCCTGAAAAAGAAAAATAACAATTAGTACCAAATTTAGGAAATAAAGTAATTATGCACCAAAAATGCCTAAAGATGCACCTAAGAATGCCTAAAATGCAATTCCTAATTTTTTGAATTTTTCTGGATTTTTTTCTGATTTTTTTTTGAATTTTTTTTTTTGGATTTTTAATTAAATTTTATAAAAACTCCATTTCAAGTCCCCGGCAACGGCGCCAAAAACTTGTTGATTATTTAACCGCAAGTGCACGGGCTATTGTAGTATAGCTATGCAAATACGGGTCGATCCCACGAGGACTTGATTTAAAATTATGGAGTTTTAAATAAAATTCAACTAAAAGAATAAAAACTAACAAAAAATAAAATCCAGATTTATTCAATTGTTCCAATGTTCACAAATATTTATTCCAAGGAAAACAGAAAATAAAAATAAAATGCGTCCTGGATAAGCTTGTCCTTGGATTGCACTGTCTCTGTATTAGTCTGTCCTTGAATAGTCTGTCCTGGATTGCACTGTCCCTGAATAGTCAGAATGAAGATAAGTTAAAACCAAAATAGCACAGGGACACAGTTGTAATTAAACCGGGGACCCAATTGGTATTTTTGAAATCTCCCAAGGGACACAGATGTAATTCTTTTGGGGACACAGTTGGTATTTCTGGATTTTAACAGGGGTAGACTTGGAATTTCTTCAGGGGTTCTGGTTTTTCACGAAAAAACCAGGAAAACACGGTGGGAACCGGAGAAGGGGGGAAGAAAGGAAGAGGAAGAAGAATAGAGGAAGGAGGAAGAAGAAAATGGTGGGGAGAAAACCCGAGTTGGGTTTTCTCTCCCGGGGCGTCTGGTGATTGTGGAAGCCGGTGAAGAAAGAGGAACCGGATGAGAAGATGGGGAGAAAACCCGCTCCCTGGCCGTGCTTGTCCGGTGAGAGAGAAAAAAAACGACGCCTAGAAAGGGCGTCGTCTTGTTCTGGGTTCTCTTTAGGCCAGTGATGCTTGTAAGGTGGAGATGACGCTTGCTCTGGTGCTGGTTCGTATGGATCAGAGGAGGAGAGGGAAATGGAGAACAGGGGAGAGGAAAATGACCTGGGAAAGACTGGTGGAAATGATGGGGAGCAGATGAGTTATCGCACGCAGAGTGAAGCATATGTTGGGGGTCTTGATGGGTGGTGCTGAGAAGGATGCCTGGTGCGGTGAAGTACTGGGGTGTTTTAGTTGTGGTGAGAGAGAATGTGAAACGTGAAAGGGCTTGTGCGGTGGATGAAGAGAAGGGCGTCGTACGTCCTGGAATCGCCTGTGCCGGAGCAGAGGGGACCTGGGGCGTCTAACATTGGAAAAGCTAGTCGGCGATCTGCATACTCTGGGCGTCGTCCAGTTCTGATCTAGCGTGATGGAGGCAGGGGCACACGACGACCTCGTGTAGGAAAGGTGTTGGTCTGAGAATAGATGACGCCTGGCTGATGATGGTGCTACAAAGCAAAGGGAAAACTGGGGTGTTTTCTGGTCTGGTGTGTGGAAGACAGATGAAGAAGTTGAATTAGAAAGGGATGGAAGTGAAAGAGACGATTGGGATGAGGAGGCAGAGGGGCGGTGAACTAATGGGGTTATGGAGAAGGTGTGAGCAGACTTTGGTGCTTTGTTCGGCTGAGAACAGGGGAGAAAGTGGGCATCCCAATACTTCTAGAGCAGGTCTGATGTGATGGAAGATTGGGGAGGTGCAGTCCGTGCGACAGAGATTCAGCTAGCCTGGCGAAGAGTAGAAGATGGGAAGAAGGCTGGGGTGTGGTGATGGAAGAGGGTTGGCTGTGTGATGGCGATGAAGCAGGAAACATAGACTGGAACTCGGGTTCCTGTTGGAAACCAAGAGATGAAAAGAGAGGAGGTAAAGTGTGAAACAAAGGAGTCAATCCAAGCAGTGAAGATGAAGCATGAGATAGAGATAGTTGAGATGGGAGAGAGAGAGCAGAGAAGAGTATGAGAGAGGGGTGATACGGGTGTGAGAGAAGGGTGAAGAGGAAAGAAAGTCGGAGAGAGAGAGAGAGAGAGCCTGCACCTTCCTAAAAGGGAAAAAACATTCTTTTAGGAGAAGAAAGAAGGGTCTTTTAAAAGAGAGATAGGGAGAGACGTATAAGAGAGAGGGATAAGAGAGAGAAAAAGAGAAAAGAGAGGAGAAAGATAAGAGGAAAAGAAAGGAGAAAGATAAGGAAGATAAGAGAGAGAGAGAGAAAAAAGAGAGATAAGAAAGAGAGTGGGTCCACTGGAATTCTAGTCTTACTAGAACTCTGCAAGTCTTCAATCTTGTTTTGTACTATAACTCTTCAAATTCCATCTGATTTCCATGATTCAATCTGGAGCGTCCATGCTCGAGTTGGATCGATCTGCAATGCACAGGACTCAATTAGCGAAATCTAAACCGTCCATTAGCTTTAATAGTCATTTGACCACTAAATTTTACAATTCAACGGTTGGATGGCCAATTAAAGCTAAAATGAAATATTCGATTTAAAATCTTAAAATTAATGGTCTAGATGCTCTAATCAAATACTAAATTAGGGATATTTTGACCAAAATTGAACACTTAACAGTTGTTGACATTGACATGCCTCCAAAGTATTGCATAGACTCAATAAGAGTGTGTAACCTTTGGTGCATGTCTATTTAGTGTATGTGTAAGATTAATAAGTTCTCTTCGGTTGTTTAGCCGTAGATAGCTTTATTGTAGCTTCAAGTGCGTAACAATGACCTTTTTATTGTATATGTAGGAGATGCCTAGTAGCGTTTAACATAGATTTACATCCTTTTAGTCATTCGATGTTAGAGGATAATGCATGTATTGCTATTGACGAGTAAGCATCAAGAGGGCATGAGACTTAACTCTGTTGGCATTGCAACATGCCTTCTTCAAATATGGTAAGTCATATATGATTATGATTTTCACTAGTCACAGCTTCTAAGTTGTCAAAACCCTTTTAATTAGGATCCTTTGTTGTCTTAAGACTTTTTGGGCAATGGGACATGTCTGGTTAGAGTCCTTAATTTTTGGAGTTTTTTGAGTTAATAAGCCCATTTGATTAAAGTCCTTATTTTTTGAGACTCTTTTATTATAGGACCTTTTAGACAATGTCATTGATTTATGGGACTCTTTGACCTGTGGGGGCCCATTCGACTAGAGTCCTTGATTTTTGGGGAATCTTCACATGGCAGGGTTCATTATGTTATATTCCTTAATTTTTAGAACTCTTTGAGTTGGCAGGGCGCACTCGATTATAGTCTTTGATTTCTGGGACTCTTCAAATTTGTTCACCCCTCTCAGGTAGAATCCTTGATATTTAAGACTTTTTGAACTAGTGATGTCTATTTGATTAGAGTCCTTGATTTGCAAGAAGTCTTTAATCTAGTAGGATCCATTCAGTTAGGGTCTTTGATTTGTGAAATTCTTCTACTTATGGGATCCATTCGGCTAGAGTCCTTGATTTGTAAGATTCTAGCAGGATCCATTCAACTAGATGCTTTCATTTATGAAATTCTTTTAGCTATGAGGCCCATTTGGCTAGAGTTCTTGATTTGTGAGATTCTTCGAGCTGTGGGGCCTGTTTGGTTAGAGTCCTCATTTTCAAGAACTTAGTCATCAGACTTTTAGTTGTCTCAAGATATAAAATTGCCAGAGTTACAATTAATTTAGGTCTCAAGACTTGTAGTCGGTCAAGGACTCTAAGGCCTCTAGAATTTTAGTTATTCAAGGATTCTTAGCTTTTAGGACTCTCAATCATCTCGGGACTCTAAAGTCTCTAGAATTCTAGTTGTTCAAGGACTTTTAGACCTTGAGACTTTAATCATTGAAAGACACTAATATCTTTAGAGTTTTAGTCATGGAAGGACTCTTAAATCTTAGGACTTTTTATTATCTTGAAACTCTAATTGTTCTTGATTTTTTGCCTTTCTAGATTTTTTTAGGTCATAGGACTCTTAGTCAACCAAGAACTCTAATATTGATAGAATTTCTATTCTAGGGTTTTTAGGTCATAAGATTTTTAGTGTTTTGAGAATTCTAATATTGCTAGAACTCTAGTTGATTCAAGAGTCTTAGTTCATAGGGGAAAAAATGATAAGATAAAGAGAAGAGAGATAAATAAGAAAAAGGAGAAAATACATAAAAATATCGTAACAAAAAGTCTCTTGTGTAAGATATTGAAAGTATTGTCTTGCCTTTATAAGGTCTCTGCATGAAAATAACTAAATGGGTATAAGACCTTTATACAAGGGGCATTAAAATATTTCCTCTAAGTAACTGTCCTCTAACATGTAAGTTGTAACACTTGTAATTATTATTATTTTTATTCATTTTATTCCATTTATTATATATTTGAATTGAATAGAAAAAATCATATAAAGAGGAGAGGCCATTTTGATATTGGCACCCCCTTTAAAGGAATTGAAAACAGATCATTAGATCTGTTCCCAACCCAACGAAAAGAAAAAAGGGGGAAAACGAAAAAGAAAGGAGGGAAGAAGAAGAAGAAGAAGAAGAAGAAGAAGAAGAAGAAGAAGAAGAAGAAGAAGAAGAAGAGGAAGATGGAGATGAAGAAAAGAGAAGGAAAGAGAGAAGGAAAAGGGAGCTCTGCATGTTGGAAAACTAAAGCACATAGGGATTTGGAGGTTTGCGGCTACTAGAGTTGCAGGAATTCACTTGGATCTTTGATCTGAGCTGATCATTCTCTTCAGCACAAGAGCACAACCAAAAACCCCAAGTTTATTGGGTGCTTTGTGTTGATCTTGATTGTTGATTGGAGATAAGAATGATGCACGACAAACTCGAAAAATTCACCAAAAAATAGTGATCAATCTAGCTCATCTAATGTAGGGAAAACGTGAAAATACACTCAAGAGGTAAGATCCGTGAAACCCAACTTATGATTTTGATTTTTTTGGTGAGATCTTGTGACTCATGCTAGATCTAAGTTTTATTGATGATCAGATCGTTGATTTCTTAATCCATGCTTAATTTATATAATAGACTTAAAATATCTTAGATATATCTAAAATTGTCAATCTAAGCTAGAAATCGATTGGACAATCATAGTCGTCTGAACGGACACTATTAGAATAGTGACTTTGTGACATCTGATCAATGATTAGGTGCCATAGATGAATTCTTTGATCATCAATAAGCCAAATCCCTCTGAAAATTATTTAATTGGAACGTTAGTCATTGGAGATCAATTGGAAGGACTACAGTTCCAATCAAGGATAGGAGAAAACAAAGAATTTGAATGATCCAACCATTAATTTCTTAATCCACTTTTACAAATGTATGAATAGAGACTGTGGATAACCTAGATCTAAAAGAGATTGTTAAACCAAACCTACAACTGATAGGATAATCTCAACCATCCAATCAGTCATTGTTGAAATTTAGGCATGGCATATCAGATTGATGACCAAACATTTTTGTTACATTTATTGAATTTTAAATTATTTAGAAATTAAGAAAGATTTCATATTAGAATATTGATTCACTAGATCCAAACATCTAATATAAGATTTGATCATCAGATTGAAGGTTTTTGACACCAATCAGGGACTAGAACATGGATTCCAAGCACTTGAAAACTATAGATGTATAATTTAGAATGATCTACAGATTAGATGATTCTTTAAGGGCCATTCAATTGTTAACTTTATAATCCAATGAATCAATTAGAGTTAATTGATGAAGTTGTTGCATTTTTTCCTAGATTTGTATGATAGAGTTGAAATCGACTGATTTTGTTGATTTTGGGACTAATCAGGACTGCGGTTCTAGGTAAGTGTTCTGACATTACATGTGTTCTACTATTGTTCAAATAGATGAAATTCTAATTTGACTCGTAAGAATTGTCACATTCAAAGTTATTATAATTATGGTTGAGATTTACAGAACTTAATTGAAATAGTTACAAGTATTACTTTTTCATAAGTATGGATGTAAGTATTTTGTGATTTGATTTCAAACATGATTCATATGCGACTGATGAGTCAATATAGAGGTACCAAAATTATCATATTGTTCATTTTAGATAGGTGCTCTAGCCCGTGGACACTGTGCTAGAAGAGTAGTAGGGCCAGCCACTCGCTCTATGAAGTTTAAATGCCCATTACAGCCAAGATTGGCTTTTTTTCAGTATGGGTATCATGGGAAGGTCTCACTTGGCATGATCCACATCCCCATGTGGTTTGGATCGTAATCTCCATGCAGAGTGGTCCATGAGTTTCTTTCTTGTTATGGATGTGATCTAGCACTGTGAGCGCAATAGGGTGATAATTCCCTATATTGATACGGCATGACGATGCTTAGATGTTGGTGTAGTACTCATGACCAAGGTGCAATTGTTAAAATGCTCTTGAAAATTTGTGGGATTGAATAATTTTTCTATTGATTGAACTTTATACTTTCATAATTATTGTATGCAGTTATGATTTCTCGAGTGCATCGTTACTTTCCATAATGATTTTGCAAAGAACGTGAATTTCAATAGTATGATATTATCAAAATCTCGTACTTGAATTATAATTGAATAACGTGCACCTTTACATAATTGGACTTAGTCATTTTGCATACATGGAAATGATTACTTAAATTATCAAACTTTATCTTTATATATTCATATGAAGTATTATGCCTATTTGGAACTACTAAATATTAAATGTAATGTTAGATAATTATATAAGCATAGTTTGCTAAGATATTATAGTGTTTACAATATATTAGATTCGAATAAGTAATTGAGAGTAGTGTTAAGTTATATAGAGGTGGATGAGACTTACAGTGGGAAGAGTTAGACGAAGACTACTATGGTAGTACAAGTTGGTATTATTGATGTATATTTTTAAGCACTTGAACTATTGGTTATGTTCAGACTATATAATGGTTTAACTTTAAACTTTCTTTATGACTTGTTCTTATCTCCATGTGGAATAAGTATAATGGACTGTGGACTGTGGTTGGATATTAAAAATTATTGCTTCTTTAAACTTTTTGAAAGTCTGAGTACATGTATGTGGAGATAGAGTCACCAAGTGTATTGATGATAATTGTAAAATTATTAGGTGTTCTTGCATCACATGTGTTAAATATGAATGTTCGAAAAATAGAGGAAACTCTGTAGAATTTTTGGTAGACATAGAATATCTATTTCATTTCTAAATCCAATTTTTATGAAAGTTATGACACCCAAAAAGTGTTTTCTTAAAGAAGATATGATGTTATTTGTTTTTCATAAAGAAATTTTCATAACTGGGAACCCTACTTGCTTAAAAATGATTTAAAAATGTATTTAAAAAGTCGAGTCATAACATAACTTGACAAGCAGTTTTCGGCCATTGAGACTATTCATGGCGTAGGAAGATATACCAGATGGCTTCTTATAAAGAGACAAACTTACCATATTAGACAAATGACTACATTCTCCATTTCGAATAATTGTACACATTGGATGTTTAGATTGTTTCTTGAGCTTTTATTGTGCATTACCATTTTCTCTGCATAGGTTTCTTGAGTTTCTATAAGCAAAATGGTGTGTAATGTGAGCACTATACATACATTTCTCTTCTTTTTCCCTCAGCTATCAATTGGTAAGTGCTACTTGCTTAAAGGTAGCTGACTTTCCTAGGATTTATTGTTTGCACAAGTTCAAATGAGATGCGTGGAATTTGAACCTGACCAATGTAGCGGAATATGCTAGTGGAGGTAGTTGTTCAAAATATCACTACATGTTTGGGCATGTAAAAGTGCATTCTAAAGTGTCCAGATTCTAGTGCATCACCTGCTTTATATATATACATATTTCAAGGCAATAGAATGAAATAAAAAACAAAGAAACACAATAAAGAAAATGGTGAAGAAATGATTTTAGAACTCTTGCGGTTTTAATAATGGCACTGTGTATTGGCGATACAAATTCCATCAAACATGCATGTAATATTTTTGAAATATGAGGGCATATTTTCCATTTTATTTATAACATGTAATGCAGGGCTAGTCATGTGGAACTGTTAACTATAGTTGTGTGTGCACCTTCGTCCCCCCCTAAATACACTTATTTCTTTAATGAATAATGTTAACAAATTTGTAAAGGTTTGATTTGCAACTTTAGATAAAGGAGTGTGTTTAAGACTTAAGAAAGCACTTCTTTAGTTCAATATAAATATTACACGCTTTTACTTGTAATTTCTAATTCAGATTGGCTCACATGTTACTTTGACATTAGGCTGCCCATGTCAACATATCCAATAGCAAATTACAATATTTAAGAATTTGGAGGATATATTCAACAATGTGAAATATCATGAAGGGTCATGAATGGCTACTTTTTACCTTGTTTTATGTACTTTGACTATGCTTTTGGTTCTAATATCCAAAGGTTCTGCCACATGAGAATCTCTAATAAGAGGATTGGCAGTTTTTGCAAAAAAATTTCTATACTCATGTGAGGAGTGCCATTCGAACACTCCATGTAAGACCATCCAAGTTCATTGCTTCTACTATAGCCACTTATACATAATCTGACTCAGCCATCTGATTGCTCTAGATGTTGATGTCAATTAGATATTGTTGGGGATTAGAATTTAGACCATTGTTTCTTCCAAATTTCTAAACATTATGTTCCCAAGTAGAATCACATGGTTTTTATATTAGACATCTAAAACATGGAGCAATCATGTGAGTGAGTGAGATCAAGCAATGTGGGCTCCAAAGAAAAGTGGTGAACTCAGATGCTCTTACATGGAGCGTTCTTTAAGCATTCTATGCTGCGAAAAACTTTGTCCTACATTATTGCATGTTTATGTACTTGCTTTGGTGTGGGTTTTTTTTTTTAATCTAAATTATGTGTTAGTTCTAATTGATTCATATTCTTTTTCTTGGTTATGACATGTTTGCTGAGTTCTGTGACTTTGAGGTCGCGGGTTCAAGGAGTGGAAACAACCTCTTGCAAAAATGCAAGGCAAGGTTGTGTATTATAGAGACTTGTGGACCACCCTTTTCCCAGACTCCGCATATGCGAGAGCTTTGTGCAACTAGGCTGCCCCATTATGACATGTTTGATGACAAATCTTTTCTAAAAAGACGTCTTAAAAAACCATTACAAATCATGTTTTTCTTTTCTCTTGCGATTTCCCTTCCTCAAAATCCCAGTCCCTGTAGTCCATCGTCTCCATCCAGAGTTGGGTTTTCTCCGAAGAAGAAAGGAAAATGACATAGTTCGATGATTTCTCTTTGTGACCCTGACGGTTTCTCTCCACCTTAGTTTTGCAGATGATTTGTGATAAAAAACCCAAAACTAGATTTGTCGAAGCTCAACAAGGTAGGTCCTTTTCTTGTTGTATTGCTTGATTTAGAGCATGTTTAGTTGTGATATAGGTCATGTATAGATCATTAACATGATTGGGTAGATCGAGTGACCCTAAGACATCTCTTGAGATGAAAAACATGAAGAAGATGCCTGATGATTATCATCTAAAGGCCTTACTGGTTATATGTAATAAAAAGTCTATGAAATTCAAGGCACATATGTTTCAACAATGACCTCAATAAAAGACCTAATGAGCACTAGAATTGCTTTGGCAGAAAAGTTGAGGGAATCCATGCCATGTCACAGTAGAAAAGAGCTGATCAGTTGGGCACAAAAGGCTATATAACGTCCAAATTGTGTGACATTGGCCACTCCATCTTCACAGAGGAAGAGGGTGGCCACATTTCCTATTAAACTAGATAGAAGATTGGATTATCTTTGTCCTATGCACTTTACTCAAATAAAAAATACAAAAAAGAGAAGGTTTAATGGGATATATTTCATATTGAAGCTTTACCAACAAAGGACCTGTAAGAGTGTAGTGTGAGCTTCATACTCAGAGGCTAGATTTTCATGACATGATTTTGGATTTGCTAGCTCTTTGATTTTGTTGACATTTGCTTTACAGTAAATCCAAGGCTTGTATTAACTAAAAAAACACTATCAATTGATGTAATTAGTGAGAATGAGATGTATTATATAACATTTGATATATGTATCATTAATCAGAAGTTATCCAAAATTTGCATGTTCTTTGTGTTATGTTTATTTATGCTAGTACAATTGTTTAGTAGTGATTAACTATATATTATATATAATATATTTGCATATTTGTAGTTATATAATATATATGATGTAAGTGCATCTATCAAAAATAGCCCAACCTAAGAAGATTCCATGAAGCAGGGATTTAAAAATTTTCTAATTTTTGAAAGAAATTAATAAGACCTTTTCTAAGATAGTTGTTAGGGAGTAAACATCTCAAGAAACATAGTTTTTAATTATATTTTGAAGATTGGTACTGGGAACCATCTTAAAAAATCTCATTTTCACTATTTTTAAAGATAGTTCTCAAAACTATCTTTAAAATTTTCATAAAAAACCCATCATCCCCTCTTCTTCTATTTTCCATTGATCCTACCAATCGTAGCTCTCTCTCTCTCTCTCTCTCTCTCTCTCTCTCTCTCTCTCTCTCTCTCTCTCTCTCTCTCTCTCTCTCTCTCTCTCTCTCTCTCTCTCTCTCTCTCTCTCTCTTGTGGTAGCCTCTTAGCTTTCTCTCTCTTAGGCTTGGTAACCTTTGTCGGTGACTAAGTAGGTTTATGTGATGCTATGGGTTTTCAAAAACTTTTTCACTATTTTTACAAATGTAAACAATGGAAGACAAAAATTTTTATTTTTCACAAAACCAAAGTGTCACCTTTACCAATAGAAATATATTTCAAAGATTATGAAATGCAATAAGTTTATATTTAACATTTTTCAGAATTTTATCCAATCACAGCTCATAGTCCAACTATATAAACACATACACATATGTCAGCACAAGCTCACACTCCTATTGTCCTCATCTAAGATTCCATCTACTTTGAGCTATTTTTTCATAAAGTTAATCTCTTCAAACCTGAACAATTTACATTGTCTCAGTAAGCCTATGTTTGATACGTGTTTGAGCATCTATATAAATAACATAATACATTCATTGGATCCTAGACATGTGCCACATTATTATAATCAAATTCATGTAATTCCAGGTCACATCATCTCAGAATCTATCATGTCACAGAGTCAGCAATTTCATGATTAATCATCTCATAATACATCATCTTATAAAGTAAGCAAATATAGGCCAAGTTAACTCAAAACATATCAGAAACACTGTAACCCAATTAGCATAACAAAATCCATCTAAGATTAAATCTATCCATGTATAATATTAGTACAGGTAAATCACAAAATGTCCATATGAAGGATAATCCATACTATTAGCATGTATGAATGAATGATAAAATAACTGTATCACTTTTCGATTCAATAACAAGAAAATTCATTCCAAATACGCATATGAGCATATTAACTCACCATAGGTAAATCTATGTTAAAAATATATCTAAGCATATAAGCTCACCATAGGCAATTTCATGCAAAAGACAAATATCAAATCAAATCATGCATGTAAAAGTATCTCATAATCATCTCAGCCTGATCACAACTATACCATGAGAACCTAGAAGCCTACTAGTGCCACTGACACTTGACCTTATCGATTACTCTCATTAGTTGTAATATTAGCTACCCACAAGTATAAATTGCAAATCAAACTTCAATTACATGCAAGAAGACAAAAATGCAATGAAATACAAATCAAGCATCAAATCACAATTATGCATCAAACTAAAATAAGATATCAAATCCATGATATATATATATATATATATATATGACATACGAGTGTTAGTAATTCTACACCAATGGTCTTACAAGGAAATGAACCATTCATTTCTACTAAAATTCTGACAGATTCTCCTCTATTTTTTGTACTAATGCATTTTACTCATGCAATGCAATTTAATTGATATATCATCATGCACATTTCTACTATAAATAGAGACTCTGTGTCTTAATACTTACAAAGTATAATATAAAGTAATCCAATATCATCATCATAAAAGGGATATAAATAATTCCTTTTCTCTACAAAGATACATCGTTTATCATTCATAAAGAGTCGATTATTTCTAATTTATAATCATACTATTCATTCATTTCTTAGAATATATCTAAAACATGTAGTTGACTAAATACATGTTATTTGACTAGATTAATAATCTAATCATGGTCCAAATATATGGATAATTTAAAGATGTTAGAACAAACCTACCTTCTACGGCGAGTTCATCTATTCCTACAAGTTTTCACGTAACTTTGGCTATAGACTCAATTCCAAGTTAGTTCAAAATGTCTAAATCTCTATGGTGTGTAAAGATTATATTTCTAACACATATATAGATAGATTTTAAATCTAATCATGATCTGATGGTCCATATCATTCTAGATCACCAAACTGTTAGATTACTTCCATATGTAGATCTCATTGTGATCTTACGATTAGATCTTATCTAATTTGTTAAAATAGTATTATAATCTTCCAATACATATGTTTGATTGAGATCCAATTGTCATATCCATGATCCAACCTCTGAACTAACAATTAATGGTTAGATCGGTTTCCTACTTACAAATCAATGATCAGAGCTCTAATTGATAATCTGGAGCTTCAAAAGATGACTAATCATTGTAACATATACATACATACTCAATTTAATTTGAATCTACTATTTTACTATAGAATCTATAGTGTTAGATCCACGAGTAGTGTTAGATCAAACAATCTATATTCAATATATGTAAATTTATAGACAAAATTAGGTGTTCATACAATTATATTAAAGATCTAGGATTCAGATCTGTTAATTTTCCTTAATCTAACATCCATCAAATCAAGTCATTTGGTAAAATCTAGGATCAGATCTTTCAAGCTTACCTCTGTTCATACAATTTTAGGCTCAAATTATTGTTTTGGATGATTGATTATAGATGGATTGTCTTGATTTGGCTTGATCTAGTTGTGCATGCACAATTGTTCTTTGTCATCAATATAGCTTTTTCCAATCTGTAAATAAGCTCATAGGTTTTACTAATTGGGGCATGATAAACATATTTGGCTATTCAAATCTCAAAATTTGATTGTCATTTTCTTTGTTGTTGTTTTAAATAAAACTCGCAAGTGCATGAATCATTTGCAATATAGTTGCTAGTGGAGTCGATCTCACGAGGAGTTGAACTAATGTGATGCAAGTGGTTCCTACTTTAAACTATCTAATCTAGACAAAATTTAAGAGATATTTCTTCTAATATAAGTATGGAAATCAAACATGAAAATGAAAATAAAAATTATGCATAAATTAGAAACATGCTAGAATTGAAACTTGCCTAAAACATGCACTTTCTAAAAGTAAAACTTTCCTAAATGTGACTTTATAAATCTATGACTTTCCTAAATTAAAGACCTTCCCAAAGTAAGAACTTCCTAAATTTCAAATAAGCAACTTTTCTTAAGTGAACTTTTCTAAAGTGAAATTTTAATAACTTTATTAACTCAGCTTTCCTAAGCATGAAATTAACAACTAACCTAAGAAAACAAACATTAAACAACTAATTTCCTAACCATTCAATCTTTTAAATAAAGCACTTAAACTTATGTAAAATAAAACTTCAACAACTACACTCCTTTCACAACATGCAAATGAACTAATTAAGATCAACACTACTAAACAACTTTCCTATCATGAATGAAGGCAACAACTTGAATCTTAAATAATCAACAACTTTGCAAATCCTAAAGCACGTAGTCTTACATTAGCATTAACTAAGCAATCTAAAGAACTAATTAGGTGCTTGAAAATTCAAGTGAAGGAGGTGCATGGTGTTGGAAATTAGCAAAAAAAACCATGAAAATAAATTCCAATAGAATATTAGTTGAATCATTCACTCAATAGAAAGTATAAAACATAGAACTATTCAACTCTAATGTAAGAAAACATTGAAGGATGTAAACCATTAATTGCTAGACATCAAAATGAATTGAAAACTCCAATAAAATTTATTGAATTACATCAAAATCCATTAATATAAAGCTCTCATACATGTAATCCAAATATGAAATTAAAATCCTATTACAATGAAGTCCACTTGATCTTGACCCACCACAACTACAAGCTCATCCTTTTTCAATTGTTCCATCTATCAATCATGAATAAGCATGCTTGAAATTCGAGGGAGGTTCTAATGGAATAACAAGGCAAAACTCAAGGGAAACTAAGAGAATAAGGCTAGAATTCAAGGAAACTAAAAATAAAACTCAAGGTAATTAAAGGCAAAGGAAAAAACTAGATTCAAGATGACTTCCCTTGGCTGTCACTTGAAGGAAAAACCAGCCTTGAATATTAGTCTCTAGGGCAAGGAGAAATAAAGAAAAGTAAAGCAAAAGCTAGCATGAAAAGCCTAAGATAAAACAAAAGAAAAGGTGAGTTGAACCAACCATGAAAGGAGAATCAACTACCCTAAGGTTTGGGTGTGGAATAGCTTGGAGAGCTGCTTCACACCTTAGGAAGAGAGTAGCACCCAAAGGAGATCCTAGGAAGCATGCAAAATATTTGAGAGAAGGTGCTTGGGAAGAGGATGTCTCCTTCTATGTAGGAGGCATCTTTTTCCTAGTGTAAAGGTCTCTTATCATTTAGTTTGGTGCTATTTTTATAGTTTTTCTCATAATTTTCCTTAGGTATCCTAATAAGAAGGTGTGGTGGGGATGAAATCATGTTATTTTGGATGGCTAGGATAGGGGAAAGGCTAAGGTTTTTAATTAGGAAACAAGGGGTGAGAGGTGGCTGCCATGTTTGGGAGGAGTAGGTGGGAGATGCCACCTTTTGAGGAAGGGGCTTCTCCCCCTTCAAAAATCATTGGAGGCTCCTCCAAATTAGGAAGGTGGGTGAAGTGACAAGGTAGGAAAGAGATGGGAAGAAGAAAAGAAGGTGGGAGGAAAGTGGGGTGTAGGAAAAACTTAGGAAAGTGAGGTGAGATGAAAATTTTTGATTGGTTAAGTGATTTCCTAAGGACATAGGATTGGTTGGGTGGTTAGGATGGGAGTTTAGAAAGGTGCAAGAGTTATGGAATAGTGGGACTCTTGAATGGAAAGTCAAATTCGTGGTAGTATTAGATGGTGACGTTGAAAGCGATAAAAAGGTGGGAAAAACATCAAAATTGGAAGACTCTCATCCTTTTGGCCCATATGCCAACTTATCCTAATAATATTTTCCTTTATCTTTAAAATGTCCCTTAAAATATCATGGATAATCTTGTTGAATTTCCTCCAATCCTAGCCTTCCATTTAGCTTAGCTTAGCTTAGCTTAATGGCTTTGATGGCTAACTTTGAGGGCTCCATTAGTTAGGCTTCATGGTTGGCTTAGATGGCCCTCTTAGCTTGGCTTGAGTGGCTTGGATTCCTTAGCTTGTCACCTTCTCCCATGGCTTATATGGCTAAGGTAACTTACATTCAACCCATGCCAAGGTGGTGAAAGTGCATGGCATACTTCATGGGCCCTCTTTGGCCACCTTTAGCTCCTTCAATCACATTCCTTGCTAGTCCAAAAGATTATCTTGAACTTTGAATTCATGTTGGATTAATGATTCTTAGGCTTTGACTCAATCTTTTCATTTTGATCTTCAATGTTCATGCCAATCAATCTCAGCCATTGGGTGGGTCATCTCTCCAAGACCTTTGCTTTCTTCATTCCCCTTCCTACAAAAGAGTGAAAAAAAACTAATTAAATCTTAGAAAAAAATATGATTAATCCCATACTTATGGATTAGGTCTAAAAATGCATATGTTACTAATTTTGGTTTTAAAACCCTAATTTACCTCTATAAGTTGTAACACATGGATCACTAATTGGGTGATTTTTATGTAAAATTAAACACATATCATTCCCCAATCAAAGCAATTGTAACTAGCACTATGTTTATATTGAAATTCAATCGTTGAATGGATTTTCAATTGAAAATCCATTTACACAAGTGTTTACATAGGGAAATGAGGATTCCAAATATGTAATTTCTTTTTATTTACTATTGTTGAAATCCAATGGTTGTTGCTAGAGAAGACAACTGAAAAATGGTTGTCGTCGGCTACTGTGCACAGTGTAAAATTTTCATAAGTTTAAAAGTCTAACTTATGGGTCTTGTAGACCAAGTCTTTACCTTCAATACTATAAAAATTAGTGAGATTTAATTTCCATTTGTTGCCAAAAATAGTTGTTGGACTATTACAATTGCCGTTAATGCATGTGCTATTCAAATTACAATCCAACCCACTAAATGTACATCGATCATTATGAATTTTTTGTAGGTGCAGCCAGTTTGACAAGAAGAACATGATGAATGGTTTGGATCTTTAAGTTTCATTGTTGATCACCTTGTCCATGGCTGTCTTCTCCAATGATTTCACCATTTTTTCATTGCTAGATTTCTCCAAGGCCGATGGTAATGGAAGCCGATATTCTCTCTCTCTCTCTCTCTCTCTCTCTCTCTCTCTCTCTCTCTCTCTCTCTCTCTTCCTTCTCATCATTTTCTTCTTCCTCTTCCCTTTTTTTCTCTCCCTCTATCCTTCTTTTTTCTTCTCAGTTCTCTCCTTTGTCAATGAACAGTTGAGGAAACCCAACTATTTTCTCTTACCACGGGGTGCTAGTTGTAATGACAGCCACTTCCTTTAAGAAAAAATCTTTCTTTCTTTTTTTTATTAACTGAAGAAGAATCTTATTATTATGTTGTATGTATTTATTAAAACATAATCATTCTATTTGTAACTTTGACTTTTGACTTCAATAATATAATGCACTATCATAATGACTCTTTGCTTGTCTGCTGCAAATTAATATAAGTGGAGCCTGCTTGTGAATTGATAAAAATCCCAACTTTTCTTCCGAACTTTGATTTTAGTGTCATTGAAATTATTTTTTCAAATGCAATCCAATTTTGAGGTTTCAAGGGTCAATTAGGTGTCCTTCAAAAAGTTAATTCCATGAAACTTAAAACACGAATATCCAATTTTACATTTACTTCAAAAATGACTCAGAAATTACATGAAATGGAATTTAAAAATTGGGGTAGTTACAGTCTCTCTCTCTCACCCACATGCCACTAAATTATTTCTAACTCTTGCAACTTCCCTCGATGTAGGTTTCTACTTTGGTTTTCACTTTAACATTCTGAAAATTGATTGTTTCATCGTTCAACATTTCCTTACTCTTTTTTTTCTACCCCTCAAATTATACTTCTGTTCTTAGATTATAACTTATAACTTAGCATAGAATAACAGCATTTTGTTGGATGGTCTTTTATTCATGGGTGAGATATGGATGATCCACCCCCAAACAACCTACAATGCTTGTAGGAAAAAATAAGCCTATATTAGGAGAAGTAAAGAGACCAAAATAGAGGAAAGATTAAATGTATTTTTAAAAATGTCTAACTCCCAACCAAGTGAGACCAACTTCCTCCTTAGCCAAATCAATATACATCATCATTATCATATCATTTAACATGAATAAATGCCATAAAAATTTGAGTAGCACCTGTCTAATCTTTAAAATGTTAGACCAAAACCTCTGTTAAAGGTCATAGTTACTATAGACAAAGATTTATATCGATCTTAGTCCTAGATAACATAGCTAAGAGTGATTTCAATTACCTTTAGAGACAATTAATGAGATAAATCATCCTAATATGTTCCATCGCACCTCTTCTTTAAATGTCATGCCTTCTAAAATGTTCATTGTGCAATTAATTGTTATAAACAAGTTAAAATATTAGCTACTACAATTGTATGTTTTCTCATTTATTTATCATGTTTTGTTTTTGTCTTTGACCCAAGCATTTACTTTTTCTTTTGGTTTTCAAGTTGGTGTTTTGACATGGTAGTGTTGGTCCAAGTTATGCAAAAGAAATTCTACTCATCCAACTCCTTAATGCATCTAATTGTTTTGATAAGTGTTCAATTATGTATAAAAAATTTCCAATTAGTAGTCCATGTGTTATAAATTATAGTGCATTATCATAGGATTTTGTCAAATTTTATAACATGCATTTCTGACCTTATAATTCAAAAGTTGACATTTTGCAAGATCGCGAGCTAATCCAGAGTAAATAAGTGACTAATCATAATTTTGTACAATTAAATTATGGTTTTTCATCTTTTTATGTGTTGAGAAGATGATCGAATACCCAAGATTGATCGACATGAGAATCAAGGATCAAGATCAAATCAAGAGAGCCAATGCTTAAATTTCAATCACTCCAAAGGTTACTCAAGGTTCAAGTCCATCTTAGGGAAAGCAAAAAAGAAATTGGAAGAGTCAAAGGTCACAAGAAAGGATCCTATGTACAATCCATGCATTGTGCCCACCTTTACATGGAAGCCATGAAAGCCACCTAAGCTATTCAAGCTATCAAGCAAGGAGCCATCAAAGTGATCCATTCAAGTCATGAGATCCATCCACATGGAGTCACACTATTGGATGTGAAATTCAAGCAATTGTCCTATGTTAAAAATTTGATTTTCAAGAGGATAATTAGAAAGGAATTAGAGGATATTAAATATGGAAAGATATCACACAAGGGGGACCAATAGGAGAAGAGTTCATTCCCATCTTTTTATTGTACTCGACTTATTACCTAAGCATCCCATGTGAAGCACTTAAGGGGGGAGATGAATTCTTCCTAAAAAAAAATGACATCTCCCACCTCCCTTAAGGCTTCTTATATTCTACTTCCACCTTCCACTTTCTACTTCTCTTTCCTTGATCTAGCCTTCCATTTCTCTTTGTATGGTTCCACATGATTATCTCAAATTCCCATAAAAATTCCACATCAACTTCATAGGATGTTTAGCGATTTTTTTCTCTCTTGGGGTGTTCACAATTTTTTACTTCTAAGTTTCCAACTTTATCTCCACCACTCCTTAGATTCTATCTCTCTTTCCACTTTCTAACTATCTTTCCTATCTTTCCCAACCATTGGATTACAAAGTTTGAAAGTTCACTAACCTATAAAACATCTATTAGGGCATTCCATGATTTTAACACAAGGAGAGGGACAGACACCTACCTCCTAAAAAGTTGGTGCATCCCACCTTTGCCAAGCTCCTTAGGTAGCCCTTTGATGTAACATCCTCCATGCTCCACTCCTCCATCTTGCTTTCCTTCCTATAGTTTGTTGCACTTAATTTCTAGGTTGGTTTTCCTTGCTTGTTCATTTCTTTATTGCCTTGCTCACTTCTTAGTACCATGCGTTCCTTTTCTTGCTTTGGTCCCTTGTTTTCCTTGTAGTTTAATTCTATGTTGTGCTTTAGATACATGTATCCAAGGGTCAGAAATCTCTTGTAGTGACAGCCAAGAGATAGTAGCCTTTGGATCAAGTGATTGGTTCCTTAAATCCTCTTAATTTCCTTACCTTCCATTGCTTGCATTCTCATCCTTTTCACTCTCTTTATATTTGAATCTCTCCTAGGCTTCACATGCATGCAAGTTTAAATTGGATAATGAATGTTGGATTTAGTTTTGGGTTATTTTTATGTCTTTGAAGTAGGTGCAATATTCTTTTCCATGTTCCATGTAAGAAGCACACTTTTCATGTAATAATTTTAATTTAGTACATTCATGGATTATGTGCACTTTTCCATAGTAGTTTCTAATTCTTAAATCCCTTTGAATCTTAACTATTATGCTTTTGGAATCATGCACACCTTGCGAAGTTTCTATTCTATGAATCATGCACACATTACCTTGCATCATGTGCACCAAGTTGTTTATTGATTAGTTCAGTTGCATGCTAGGTTAGGTTTAGTTTACGGTTAGGCTTTGTCTAAAATTGCTTCCTTGTAGATTAGTTTCTTTGTTTAGCTTTAAGAAGTTTTATTTTAGAGAGTTATTATTTCATGCCTGCTTTACTTTTCATGAATTTCAATTCCTAATTTAGATCAACTTTAATCTCTCTTTGGCTGTGATAAATTGTTTAAGCAAGATTCAACCAACATACAAAATCATGAGATTCCTTACGGGATCAACCTCACTCGCATACAATTACTAAATTGATTCATGCACTTGTGAGTAATTTTATAGCTACACCATGTTTCTTTATATTTTGAGTAACATCATCATTCTTAGGTGTTCAGCTCCTTCAATTTAGCTAGGTATATACTTTATTGTTCCAATTCCTAAAATGTTGGTCATGTTTCCCTAATTATGATGTTTAAGCAACTTTAATTTAGCTAGCCATATACTTTGTTGTTTCATATTTGTAAAATACTACTCATGTTTTCAATAAAATGATGAGGAGGAATCTCCATTTATATGTTGGAATGTGAAATAATGGGTTACCAGTTGAATTTCTTTGCATGCATTAAATACGCAAGTCCAAATAATGGAGAAGACTCAATTGAATTTTTAGTAAAAATAAGGGGTTTATTTTAATGCTAAAACTTACAAATTTAAATGTACCACATGGATTTTTTTTCATTGTGTTCTCCTTTGATATCTGAGTATGTAATATAGAACACTAAAATGTATCTGTGCATGCTTACAAGTATATAGATATAATGACTCTTTTCAAGTAGATCATGATTCTGAAAAGAATTGTTGTTTATGACCTATTGCTAAATAATTCCCATTTCAAAATGAAAATAAATGAATTATTGAACATATTGAATGTAGAAGTGATTTATTATGCATTTGTCTTAAATAAAATGTTTTACCTTGTGTAGGAAAAATGAAGTGCGAAGAACATTAAGAACATGACGAAAAGTCCAACCTAAGCAGTCATCATAAGACAAAGGGCAAAGGGAGAACAAAAATAGAAAAGATTATTAACAAAAAGTCAAAGGGAATAAAAGATGTTGTCTAGTACAATTGAAAAGGGCAAGATATAGGTGACAGTGTAGCCCCCTGTATTAGTTATCTTTGCTGCACTGTTAGAAGCATGGTGCCTATTATGGTTGATGATAGGAAACATGTGTCACCATCAATCAAAGATTCAATATGGGAGATGGTTGTTATTTAACAGCAAGTGCATGGGCTATTGTGGTATAGCATGTGCAAGTACGAGTTGATCCCACAAGGACTTGCTTTTGGAGTTTTAATAAAAATTAATTATTCAAAATTAAAATTAAGTGACAAAAATTAACTAAAAGAGAAATTAGACTTTAGATGTGTTTAATCAATGAAATTACAAAGGTCTAATCCAAAGAAAATAGAAATTTAACTAAAAAATAAGAAAATTTCAATTCCCTAGACTGCTTATCATCCATTTCTTCAAATATGGTCTTCTAAAAGCTAATCAGTCTTTATCAACATCTTCATTATGTCATTAATTAAAGATAAAACGGTTGGATTAGTTAGATTCCTCAAAATCTTAAAGATTTGGAGTAAATGGTGATTTTGGGATTTGGGCAGTTTAGATCAAGTTTAGATTTAGATTAAAGATCAAAGATGTTAATTAAGCTTAGGGATGTCTTAAGAATAATGTCTAAAACGTAATTCAAAATCTAATTTAAAACAGAGGAGATATTGAGAATTCTTGGTTGATTAAGTCTAACCTGTTGATTGGGTTAAGCCTTAATTGATCTGATTTGGATTGATCAATTCCTAGATAAGTTGACTACAGATAAAATAAAATTGGAATAGGCAGGGACACTGAATGAAATAAAAAGAGGACAGAAATAGAATTAAAATAAAATGCAATGGGCAGAATTGAAATCAAGATAAAAATCATATTAAAAACAAAAGAGGAAATAGGGAACCCGACGGAGTGGGAGAGGAAGTCGGAGAAGGAGGGATTGCTAGAGAAGGATGCCATTAGTGGAAGACTATGGCTCGGTGCCGATAACGCAAAAGATGTTGGTGGTGCTAGGCCATCAGGTGGAGATCAGAACAAAGACAGGAGAAGTTTGGAAAGAGGGGAGAGCTGGTGTAGGAGCTGAGAATTGGTGTAGCGAGATGAAGATTGGGCCAATGGAGCTATGAATGTGGGGGCTAGTGAAGAGATCAGACAGAGGTGAATGGAGAAAAGAAGAAGAGGGGCTGGCTAGGCTGTGCTGAGAAGAAGGAAGGACTCAAGAGAGATGATGATTGTCGGTAGAAGGGAGGTACTCTTGGGTGGAAAGAAAGGTGATTGCTGTATAGAGCAGAGGCTGGGTTGGTGTGGTACGGTGAAATTTGGGTAGTGGATGCATGATGGATTGGCAAAGACTAGTGCAGTTGAACAGGGCTAACTACACAGGTAGGATGGTGACTGGGTTCAGGCATTGCTGATGAACGGTGGAGATGATGCTGGGGAAGCAAAGTTGGGCCGGTGATGTGGCTACATGTTAGAATCGTCTGGCAGTGGGGAGAAAAGTGCAGACAGGAGAAACTAATGCTGGAGTGAAGGAGATGTGCTGTGTGGTAGAGAGAGGAGGTGAAATGGTGATCTAGGCTAGAGAAGAAAGACTAGCTGGGTTAAAGGCTGGGAGTGAATAGAGGAGAAGCGATCTGGGTTGATGCAGATCAATGTAGGAGAAGGAGGTGAGATCAGGGAAAGAGAAAAGATAGAGAGGGGAGTGTAAAATAGAGAGAAGGGAGTAGAGGTGAGGAGGGGTTTGGTCTAGTTGCCTCCTAGGTTCAGCCAAGGGAACAGTTGAAGAGAGAGGGATGAGAAGAGAAGAGCAAAGGAAAGGAAAGGAAAGGAAACGGAATGGTAGAGGAGTCTTACGGCTACCTCTTTTCTCTTATAAATTTCTTTTCCTTCTAATTTAGTTCCCCCCTTTACTTTGGAAACTTCCCCACTCACCTTTCTTTTGTTGCAACTTTCAATTTTCCCTCTTAGCATGCTTTCCTTTGTAATTTAATTCTCAATTAGGAAAATATCACAACTTTCTTTATTGCCCTTTAAGATAATCTGCACCATTGAAATTTAATTTGAGTAATCCATGCCTCTTTTGGTTAATCTACAAAATATAAGACTAAATTAGAGTCATTTAACCATACATTAATTATTTGATAAGCTCTAATGATCATCTGACCATTGATTTTGACAAATTAATGATTTGATGATCAATTAGAGCTATAGTCAAAATCAAGCTAAAAATTACAAATTTGATCGGTTAGATGATCTGATTGAATGCTAAATTAGGAGTATTTTGGAAAAAATTAAACTCTTAACACACCCCCAAACTAGCATTTTGCTAGTCCTGAGCAAAACATGTAGAAAACCATTTTACAAAAACTAGTACAATGTGCCAATTTCGTAGGTACTCACAATTGCATTTATGGCATGCAACAAGCTCTGAACCCCTAATTACCCCTAGTGAAGGAGTTATGCCTTGTGTGGGTTTGCAGTGAATATACCCACAAAATTCAATAAGGTTGATCCCCTATTTTATCTCAAAGAGTCCTTATTCATTAGCAATCTACTAGTTTTTTACAACTTAATAGAGAGGATTTAACAAATTTACACATTATACACATATTAAAGACATTTTATTTGAGCAATTTCTCAGAGTGCATGTGTGTGTGTACAGCCACATAAATCTTGACTTCTAACTGGATAAGCTTAATTTCCATTGGAAATATGTCTTGACCTCAAATCCTCACAAGTATGCGCTCAGAAATGAAACTCTCAGATAAGGGGTTTAAACATATTTCTCTCATTATGTGACCAAATCCAATAAGCTCATGGTTCACATAATTCTTTTGAATGCTCATGAGACAAAGGAAAGTGATCTATAAGAGTGGATGTTATCACCAAGAATATTAGGGATCTTTTATCTTAGTTCCTTCTTTTTAAGGCTGTGTTCCACCTAAGATCAATAGGTCTTTAACTAGGACAAAATGTAGGCTTAGGACAGGTTCAGAAAAGAAGGGTATAAGGAGTTCAAAAGTTCAAAATTGAGTAGAAGTCTTCAATGAATATCTGTTAGGACAACTTTTCTTTTGGGGTTGTACTTGAAGTGAATATCTCTTTCATATTTTTGTCTTTCTTTTTCATTCTTTTTTTTTTTTTTTCTTTGACTTCGTTGGAAGAAAGATAGCTAATTTTCCAACTTCTTTGACTTTTTTTCCTATTTTTGATCTTTTTCTACCAACTCTACTCATTTTGACAATGGATAATGGATATTTATTTTACTGGCTTGTTTTGGGTTAAGGCGAGAAGGCTTAATAATAGGCTCAAAGGGGCTAACTAGTGGTATGACATACTGGGTCGGCTTTATATCTCTAGGCTAAGCAAGGATGGCCTATATCATTTCCTAGATTTCCAAAAACCAATTAGATTTAATAAAGTTTATGGAATTAAGGCTATTGCTCCTATTTATTCTTGATGTTTAACCAAAACAAGGATAACAGGATCACACTAAGTTATATACGCTGAAGAAATTGTGAAATTACTTATAACTCTCTAAAAGAAGATAGCCTCAAAATCTTATTAAGTTATAGGTCTCCACTGATTCTTCTTAGGGTCTCTAAGTCATACCTGTCTATTACTCTAGACTATGTGTTGTGTGCAACTGATTTTCAAGAATTAACTTTCATAAAATGCTTCAACACATGAATGATATATGCAAAACTAATCACATACATTCCTATTAAGAGGTGAAAACAATGGAATTACTAAATTCTAAACATCCAGTTCTTATCACAGTAAGGGAACTCTACCTTAAAAACTATTTTTTCTTTTTTTCTTTTTTTTTAGAATCAAGAAAATTAAAAATTCCTATATGCATCTACGCCTCCAAACCTGAATGAAACATTGTCCTCAATGTTTGGAAAACATAGGATCCTATATGATGATGGAAGGATGTTGAAGATGGAAATTTGAAAAACATCTGGGTTGCCTCCTAGTAAGTACTAAGTTTTATGTCTTTAGCCAGACATAATGATGAGTGTGATGATATTGCAAGGCTCCTGGAGTGCTAATCTAAGGTGGGTCAGATACTGAGGTGCCTTTAAAAATGTCTCTTCAATTTCAGGGTCATGCAATTCTAGGAAAGGTTTTAACCTTTAACCATTAACTTTTTGGATTTCTCCATCCTTCTCAATTTCGATGGCCCCATGAGGATAGATTTTGTAACATTCACTATTTTAAATTCTAGCATAATTAATTTTATGAATTTTGAAAATTTGAGAATTTGAGAAATTTAGAGATAAAATCTTGAGTTAAAACCTCAATATTTGAGATGTGCTCGAAAAATGGAATTCAACTCCACTAAAAATGATAAAATTAAATATCAGAGTAAAAATGGCTAATTATTTTAAATTTTATATTTAATTGGAATTATTTGGAAGGGTAGAACCATCTTTTCACAGGCTAGACCCACAAAATCATCACTGCTGCCCGTGTTAGCAGGTAATTATTACCAGCATTAAATGCTGGTAATCATATAAAAGAAGAAGAAGGGGGTCGCATTTAAAGGGGGGGTGCCTTAAGTGCACTTCCCTCCCCCCTCTCTTGTTCCCCGTGATCGATGAATGTGCATGTTTCATGCACTATTTTTAGTATATTTCAGTTACATTGACTTGACTATTGAAATTTTTGACACATGGGAGTCTCTATGCCTTAACGATTGAGATATTGAGCTTATGATGGGATGCATCCCCCTCCCCCCCTTGTGAGTGCCTGAGTTCCCCTTGTGGGTGAAAGGGTGAAAGTGGGTGGACTAGCGTGGATCTGGATGAGGACCTGAGGACCATATACCTTTCGTGTTCAAAGACATAGTAGTGTACGTCTTTAGACTTGTATTGGACTTTTGGGACTCTACCTAGATGTTTGTACATTTTGATAGATTAGACCAATACCACTGTATAGTATGCATATACTTGCACATGGATGATGTGGTGATTTTGGATGGACCCTGGAGCTTTGGGATTTTTATTATCATCATCTCTTTATAGCTTGCATAATTTCTCATGGTTTTACATTTGAGCATGCTCAGAGTGTCTAAAAGTGATTTTGTTCAACATTGTAGTTTTAGGGTTTAAATGACCCCTGGGGTTTTCTTTATTGAGTATTTTTCCTTGACGCTGCAAAAAATTAATAAATTTTGAGTTTTTTCTTTTCAGGCATCCATCCTATTTTATAAAATTAATCTTTTTACTATTATTATATGTAATTGAAAAATATTTAGAAAACCTGAGGTGTCACAGTTTGGTAACAGAGCCCAGGTTTATTCCATCATCACCACTTTAAGGGTCTACCTAGAGTTACAGCCCATAAGTTCATGACTTAGATGGAGATAGGAGAATACTTATACAATATGTTATTGGGTTGTTAACAGATGGCTCCTCGATGGAGGACTAGGTCCACCCCCGCCCCACTAGTTGCTACCCCTGCCACGACACCAGAGCAAGGGGAGTAGGAGGCAGAAGTAGTGGCTCCGTGGTTCAGAGCCTCATGCCACATCTCATTAAGCATATTACGCAGTAGGTTCGGGCATAGATGCAGGCTATGCACTCTATCCACCCTATGATGACTGCAATAGTCCAGGGGGACACAGCAGTACAATCGTCCAGCCCAGTACCTGCAGCTCCTATGCAGGGAGCTACAGAGGGAGAATCCTTGAGCACACGTGTTTCACTAGCTGAGCAGCTCGAGAGGTTTTAGAGGATGGTGCCCACCTTCCATGGGGAAGGAGATACAACAGTGGTAGAGAGATGGCTGTTTGAGGTGGAGAAGGCCTTTGAGGGGATGGAGAACCCACCTGAGGATTACGTCAGGTTAGTGACATACCTATTGGTCGGAGAGGCTGGGTTTTGGTGGAAGACTCAGCAACAGACACGCCCCCCATCCTCAGCGCCACTATCATGGGAGGACTTTCGAAGGATCTTTAACAAGTAGTACTTCCCTCTTCATGCCCTACATGCTATGAAGAGGGAATTCGCCACGTTATCTCAGGGGAATTCAGCAGTATCTGAACCAATTTACTAGACTACAGAGATTTGTAGCTACCCCTTTTGCTTCAGCTCAGGAGGCGACAGATAGATTTATTGACGGGCTGGTGCCATAGTTGAGGCATGAGGTACTTATTGCACACTCGACCTCGATGAGATAGGTTGCAGACACAGCTTCTGTACTCAAGAGATATTTGTTACACAGTAAAGGAGAGATGAGTCAGCCCTTTAAAGGCAAGAGGTCCTTCGCATTCACACAGCCTTAGGGGGGCCCTGATCAGCAGTACCCTCCTAGACAGAGGAGAAGTTAGGGCAGGAGAGTGTGCCCTCATTGTAAGGGCCGACACTTAGGGCAATTGTGCTCAGGACAGGGCCATCAACATCGGGGCCCACAACAGCCCCACCAGTCCCACCAACAGCAGCAACAGCAGCCTTTTTAGCCAAGTGAGCCGTTTAGGTGCTATGGCTGCAAATAAACAGGGCATTTGAGGAGAGAGTGCCCGAGAGGTCAGGGAGATAGGCCAACCGTGGAGGCAGCGCCACGTAGTTAGGTATGTGTCTTCGCCATCACTTCGGGCAGGCACAGGCCTCGAACCAAGTGGTGGAAGGTACTTTTCTGGTAGCTTATAGACATGCCAGAGTTCTTTTCGACTCGGGGTCTACCCATTCTTTTATTGCACGTACATTTGCATCATGCCTTGATCTACACACATGTGAGCTAGCATTCAAATTAGATGTATCGATACCAGCAGGAGAGACTGTGGAGGCTACTGAGTACCTTGAGAGGGAACCAGTAGAGATATCAAGTGTTAGGATGGAGGCTGACCTCATTCTATTAGATATGATGGATTTTGATGTTATCTTGGGGATGGATTGGCTAACAACATTTTAGGTCACCATAGACTGCCTTAAGAAGCAGATTATGTGTAGTGTACCGGGGTGACCAGTGGTTGTAGTCTAGGGTAGGAGGAGTGTTAGTGGCCCTTGTGTTATCTCAACCATGAGAGCGGCTCGATGTTACGCTCGAGGTTGTCAAGTGTTTTTGGCTTGCATCATGATGACTAATAGGGAGCAGCCATGGATTGAGGATATAGATGTGGTGCAAGATTTTGCTGATGTATTTTGAGATGAGCTGTCAGGACTACCCCCATGCAGGGAGATGGATTTTACTATAGACTTGGTGCTGGGTACAGCGCCTATATCTAAGGCACCCTATAGGATGGCTCCTACAGAGTTGAGAGAGCTTTAGGTACAGTTGCAGGAACTTCTGGATAAGGGTTTCATTAGGCCTGGTGGATCTCCTTGGGGAGCACTAGTCCTCTTCGTTAAGAAGAAGGATGGATCATTGAGGCTGTGCATAGACTACCGATTACTAAACAATGTTACTGTGAAGAACGAATACGCCTTGGCTTGTATTGATGACTTATTTGACCAGTTGCAGTCGGCACAAGTATTCTCTAAGGTTGACTTGAGATCAAGCTACCACTAGTTGGGGATTAGGGAGGAGGATATCCCTAAGACTGCGTTTAGGAGTCGATATGGCCACTATGAGTTTTTGGTGATGCCCTTTGGGTTAACAAATGTACCAGCAGTGTTCATGGATTTGATGAATAGGGTATTCTGAGCTTATTTAGATAGGTTCAAGATTTTCTTCATGGATGACATCCTGATCTACTCTCCTAACCATGAGGCACATAGGGAGGATCTTCACATTGTGTTGGACATGTTTCATCGTCATCACTTGTATGCGAAGCTCAGCAAGAGCGACTTCTGGTTAGGACAGGTGCAGTTTTTGGGACACGTGTCCAAGGATGGTGTGGCCATAGACTAGGCTAAGGTGGAGGCAGTTTTGCATTGGGAGACACCGACGATGGTGACAGAGGTTCGTAGTTTTCTCAATTTGGCTGGTTACTACCAACGATTCATTGAGGGGCTCTCGAGGATCGCCTTGCCCATGACCACCTTGATTAGGAAGGACACCAGGTTTGTTTGGATAGATGCTTGTGAGGAGAGCTTTCAAGGCTCAAGAGGAGGTTGACTACCGCACCAGTACTAGCCCTACCTTCAGGTTCAGGTGGCTACTTGGTGTTTTGTGGTGCATCAGGCAGAGGTTTAGGAGCAATGCTAATTCAGCATGGGAGGTCATCGCTTATGCATTGAGATAGTTGAAGATGCATGAGGTGAACTACCCGACCCATGAATTAGATTTGGCAGCAGTAGTGTTTGTTGAACTCCTAGAGACACTATGTATATGGCGAGAAATTTGAGGTATGCACTGACCACAAGAGCCTCAAGTATTTCTTTACGCAGAGCGATCTGAACATGAGGCAACGGAGATGGATGGAGTACCTTAAGGACTTCAACTTTACTATACAGTACCAACCCGGGAAAGCTAACGTTGTAGCTGATGCCTTGAGAGGGAAGTCAAGAGTGATGCTTGCTAACCTCTCGACTTAATCTAATTTTCTTAATAGGATCCTTTAGACACAGATTGGTGATAACAAGACACAGAACATGGCCAATAAGGAGGATTTTTCCAGAGGCCCCAATGGAGGTGTCAAGTATAGGGGCAGATTGGTGATACCTGCAGATGGTCAATTGAGACACGACTTACTCCAGGAGGTGCACCAGTCCACATATTCTATTCATCCCAGAGGTACAAAGATGTACCAGGACCTTAGATGACACTTTTGGTGGAATGGGATGAAGAGGGATATTGGTGAGTGCGTGGCACAATGTTTGACCTATCAGCAAGTCAAGGTGGAGCATCAGCGACCAGTTGGCCTATTATAGACTTTAGACCTTCCATAGTGGAGGTGGGACCACCTTACCCATTTCCTCCCTATTAGATAGATGCAGACCATGGACAGCTTGGCGAAGCTATATGTTAAGGAGATCGTGAGCCTACATGGGGTGCCATTGATGATTATCTTAGATCAAGACACACAGTTTACCTTGAAGTACTGGTAGAGTGTATAGGAAGCTTTAGGGTCAAGGTTGAGATTTAGTACGGTGTTCCACCCCCAGACAAATGGCCAGACTGAGAGGACCATCAAGACAGTGGAGGATATGTTGAGGGCTTGTTTCATGGATTGGAGAGGTAGTTGGGATGAGCATTTTCCACTTGTAGAGTTTGCATATAATAACAGCCACCATGCAAGTATCGGCATGGCGCCGTATGAGGCGCTTTATGGCAGACCATGCCAGTCTCCTTTATGCTGGAGTGACGTGGGAGAGAGACGGGTCGTGAGGTCAGAGTTGATTGAGCAGTATGCAGAGAAAGTCTGACTCATTCTGAGACGATTACTCATAGCTCACAGTTACCAGAAGAGCCATGCGGATAGGAGGTGGAAAGACTTGGAGTTCGAGGTTGGAGAGCATGTATTTTTGAGAGTTTGCCCTATGAAGGGCGTGATGAGATTTGGTGTAAAGGGGAAACTTAGTCCTAGATATATTGGTCCTTTTGAGATCCTGCACAAAGTTGGACCAATTGCATATTACTTAGCCTTGCCCTCGCAGTTAGCTAGAGTACATGATGTCTTCCACATTTCCATGTTGAGGAAATACGTGCCGAATCCATCTCACGTACTTGAGTAGATTCCAAGAGAGGTACAACCTAACTTGACATTTGAGGAGCGCCTTATACGGATCTTGGATAGCAAGATCTAGGAGTTAAGGACTAAGACCATTCCTCTAGTCAAGGTCCTTTGGCAGCATCACTCGGCGCAAGAGCCTACTTGGGAGTTGGAGGACGAGATGAGGCGTATCCATCTATAGCTCTTCTCTTGATGTAGGTATATTTTAAATTTTGACAACGAAATTTGTTATAAGGAGGGTAGGATGTAACATTTGCTATTTTAAATTCTACAATAATTAATTTTATGAATTTTAGAAATTTGAGAATTTGAGAAATTTAGAGATAGAATCTCTAATTAAAACCTCAATATTTGAGATGTGCTCGAAAAATGGAATCCAATGCCACTAAAAACTCTAAAATCGGAGATCGGAGTAAAAATGGCTAATTATTTTAATTTTTATATTTAATTAGAATTATTTGGAAGGGCAGAATTGTCTTTTCACAAGCGGAGCCCACAAAATCATCACCGCCGCCCATGTTAGCAGGTAATGATTGCTAGCATTAAATGCTGGGAATCATATAAAAAAGGGGGGGGTCGCATTTAAGGGAGGGGGGTGCCTTAAATGCACTTCCCTGCCCCCTCTCTCATTCCCCGTGACCGACCAAGCCACTAGAAACTTCATCACCGGCGATGACTCTCTCCGACGACAGTCATCACCAGCAATCGCACTGACGTGACGAATCTCTCCCCCCTCCGACTAGCTGAACCAAAGTAGGACCAACCCCTGCTTTCCAAGTTTCATCAACTTTTAACGTCGGCCGTTTTCTGGTCAAGTTTTGGGCATTACTAGTTCCCTTGAAATAAGTCGATGAAACGGTGTCAGATGATGATTTGGACCATTCATCTTGTACATGGTGATGCAAAGAATGGACCCATGATTTTTCATGGTGATCGAAAGGCTAAGGACGCCAAAAAACCACGAAAAATAGTAAGGTGAGGGTTTTTAGGAACGTAGTAAAAATCATGACAAAATGGTAGATAATGAAGAAATTTGTTGAAATGGAGTTTGAAAATGGAATGTACGTGAAAAATTAGACAAATTAGTGTAAAAATCGCAAAAAAATTGGGCACTTGGGGTTGTCGATGATCGGATTACGGTGGTCATTTCCGACGACGGCAAACCAGTCCAGTCATCGTCCTTGGCAACAACGACCGGTGATAGTCGGATAGACACATCGAGCAGCGAGTGCACGCACGACCAGTGGCATGGCATGCAGCACGTGGCACAACGGCAAGATAGAGTTTTTTTTTATTGTCCATTCATAAAAAAATGTGATTTTAGGAGCTATGGAGGTCCAAATCATGATCTGAAAAAGGCGTTGCTATCATTTCGATGAGGCAAACCTATATTTAAGATAAAAATTTGGTTTGGAGCACCTTTTAAATATATAAACCACTAAATACTATTAGATAACTTAGATCAAGCTGATCAATGTATGAGCAGGCCTTAGACCTTGGTTGTATACATCAAACATGAGGTGATCTAGGAGATTAGAAGAGTAGATCTTATTGAATTGCCAAGAAAAAATGATCTTGATGATTGATTTGAGCAACTACCTTAGGATGTGCTGATCAAAGAGTGATCTGACCGTCAGATTGACACGTGATCATAAAGATACATGTGACTGACTAAACAAAATAGAAATTTTAGGCATCATGATGAAAATGAGACGTTTAAAAATCAATGATGACTTAGGCATCATGATATAGCTTACGTGTCTGATTGGAGTACCGCGTATTGAGGTAGGTGATTACATTCTTGATTTACATGGTTTCTTAAATCATGACATAGTATTTGAAACTTTGAGGCATAGGTTGTATGCCCTACCATGTTGCATGAGATCATTTTCAGTATGTATTGGCAATATGCTTGCTACTTCCCTTGTGCATGTTTCATGCACTATTTTTGGTATATTTCAGTTACATTGACTTGACTATTGAGATTTTTGACACGTGGGAGTCTCTATGCCTTGACGATTGACACTATTGAGGTTGTGATGGGATGAATCCCCCCTAGTGAGTGCTTGAGTGCCCCTTGTGCGTGAAAGGGTGAAAGCGGGCATGAAACACGTCTTTCCATGAGTGCTTGAGTACGTGAGTGGGTGAAAGGGTGAAAGCATATGGTATTGAGAGTTGACCCCACATTGCCATGAGTGTACTTGAGACACTCATGGGGCTTGATCATGGATGATGTTTCGATGCTTTTGGTATGCATTCATGTTGTTCTCTGGATATAGATTCGCATGGTTATGGCTTACCTCCATCTATGTATTTTCTCGGATCTTGCATGTCCTGACACCATGATTGATGATTCCGTATTTATATCATGGATTTTGTATATCTTTCATCATGTAAATCTAAGGTTTTGTGTATATATACTTATCTTACGATATTTACCATGATCTTCATACCTTGCTCCATGTGATTTCCTATCGTTTTTATATTGAATGTAAATCACCTACACAAGCATAGCTTGCTAAGGCATTGCTTTATTTTGCAATGTCTCAAAGTTGGAGCAAGACAGTCAGAGAGGGAAGTG
Organism: Warburgia ugandensis; assembly: GCA_035236585.1. Classification (NCBI taxonomy): domain Eukaryota; kingdom Viridiplantae; phylum Streptophyta; class Magnoliopsida; order Canellales; family Canellaceae; genus Warburgia; species Warburgia ugandensis. The sequence continues at coordinate 58,330,279 of CP141133.1, forward strand.
GGTGGACTCACGTGGATCTGGACAAGGACCTGAGGACCATATACCTTTCGTGTTCAGAGGCATAGTAGTTTACGTCTTTAGACTTGTATTGGACTTTTGGGACTCTACCTAGATGTTTGTACATTTTGATAGATTAGACCAATACCACTGTATAGTATGTATATACTTACACATGGTTGATGTGGTGATTTTGGATGGACCTTGGAGCTTTGGGTTTTTTATTATCATCGTCTCTTTATAGCTTGCATAATTTCTCATGGTTTTACATTTGAGCATGCTCAAAGTGTCTAAAAGACATTTTGTTCAGCATTGTAGTTTTGGGGTTTAAATGACCCCTGGGGTTTTCTTTATTGAGTATTTTTCCTTGATGCTGCGAAAAATTAATAAATTTTGAGTTTTTTTTTTCAGGCATCCGTCCTATTTTATAAAATTAATCTTTTTACTACTATTATATGTAATTGAAAAATATTTAGAAAACCTGGGTTGTCACAGATTGTGCGTACTATATAAGGTCCGATCCATCTAAATCTAAGTTTTCCTCGAAATAGATGCAGTATAGAGTTATACAGTAAGACCTTTTGACCAAGTGTGAAGGATCCCCTTAAGATATGTATATCATGTACAGCCTTCATTCGATCTTGGTACAATCATGTAGAGTCATATGCATCTTTCCTCACCTCTTCCAACTCATTGAGTTGGAGCTTTCTGTGGGTCCCAGTAGAATTTATGTCAAAATTTAGCTTTTTGATACTCCAATATGCCTTATGTTCTAACTCTACTAGTAAGTGATAGGCCTTTCCATAGACCAGGCGATAGGGTGATATTCCCATAGGGGTTTTATATGCTGTACGATAATCCCATAAAGTATCATTAAGTCTCAAAGATTAGTCTTTCTTATTTGGGTTGACCATCTTTTCTAGAGTCCACTTTATCTCCCTATAGGATACCTCTACTTGGTCACTAGTCTGAGCGTGGTATAGGGTAGCTATCCTATGGTTGACACCATACTTTGTCATTAAATTCTAAAACACTTTATTACAAAAGTGTTTTCCCTCATCAGTTATTATGGCTCTAGGAGTACCAAAACTTACAAAAATATTTTCTTTTAAAAATTTTACCACAACCCTGTGGTCATTGGTTTTGCATGGTATAGCCTCCACCCACTTGGACATGTAATCCACTCCCACTAAGGTGTATAGATTTCCAAAAGAATTAGGAAAGGGTCCCATAAAATCTATGCCCCAAACATCAAAAGGTTCTATGACAAGGATTGGCTTTAAGGGCATCATATGTCTCCTTCCTAAACTTCCTAACCTTTGACACCTTACACATGCTTTACAATAAGCATGTGCATCCTTAAATATGGTAGGCCAATAAAATCCACACTGCAAAATTTTTACAGCAGTATTTCTAGAGCTAAAATGGCCCCCACATGCATGACCATGACAAAAGGAGATGATTTGATTATGTTCACTATTTGGTACGCATCTTCTAATTACTTGGTCAGGACATTACTTGAATAATATAGATCATCCCAAGTAAAATATCTAACCTTAGTTAAAAATCTCTTTTTATCTTGTTTAGTCCAATGATTAGGCATTTGTCATGTAACAAGATAATTAACAATATCTCCATACCAAGGTAACTGGGAAATATGCAATAAATGTTCATCTATGAATGACTCAGTTATAGGCCCTTGATTGCTAGTGTGCTCTACCACTAATCTAGATAAGTGATCTGCTACTACATCTTTTGAACCTTTCTTGTCCCTAATTTCTAAGTCAAACTCTTATAGCAATAGTATCCAATGGATCAACCTAGGTTTTGCATCCTTCTTAAAAAGGAGGTACCTTAAGGTTGCATGATTCGAGTATACTATAACTTTAGACCCTAATAGGTAAGATCTAAACTTACCCAATGCAAACACTATAGCTAACAACTCTTTCTCAGTGGTTGAATAGTTGAGTTGTACATCAGTTAGTGTTTTACTATCGTAATATATCACATGGGGAATTTTATCAATGCGCTACCCCTAAACAACTCCAATGGCATAGTTCAATGCATCACACATTATCTCAAATGGTGCATTCCAATCTGGTGGTTGGATAATAGGTGCAGAAGTCAACTCGACCTTGAGTCACTCAAAAGCTTTCTTACAGTCTTCATCAAAGTCAAAAGTGGCCTCCTTTGTAAGTAAATTACATAGGGGCTTGGCAATTTTGCTAAAATATTTGATGAATCGTCTGTAAAAGCTAGCATATCCAAAAAAGGAGCAAATTTCTTTCACCGTCCTTGGTGGAGAAAGGTTGGCTATTAAATCCACTTGCCTTATTGACTTCTATCCCATATGGTGATATTATGTGGCCTAATACTATCCCACTTGCAAGGACTAACTTCAAGTAGTGCAGACACTCATCAAATGATGACCCAAATACTGAGAAGTCATCCATATACACCTCAAGAAATCTTTCTACCATGTCAGAGAAAATGCTCAACATACACCTTTAAAATGTGGCTAGAGTATTACAAAGCCCAAAAGGCATATATTTGTAGGCGAAGGTTCCAAATGGGCAGGTGAAGGTGGTCTTCTTCTGATCCTCTGGTGCTATAGGAATCTAATTGTAACCAAAATATTCATCTAGAAAACAATAATAGCTATGTTCGGGCAACATCTCTAGAATTTGGTCAATGAAGGGTAGAGGAAAATGATCTTTCCTCCTGACAGCGTTCAACTTTTGATAGTTAATACAAACTATCCACCCGGTGGTCATGTGGGTGGGTACTAACTCATTATCCTCATTTTTTACTACCGTGACTCCAGATTTCTTAAGTAAAACTTGAACGGGGCTGACCCAAGTACTATTAGAGATAGGGTATATGACACCAATATCTAAGAGCTTTAGGACTTCATCTCTAACCACATCCTTCATGTAGGGCTTTAGTCGTCTTTAGGTTTCCCTAGAAGGTTTTGCATTTTCTTCTAGATGTATCCTATGCATGCATATGACTGGACTTATCTCTTTTATGTTTGCTATTGTCCACCCTAGAGTAATTTTATTTTCCTTAAGAACATCTAAAAGTTTACCCTCCTGTTCTTTATCTAAGCCTGATGCTATTATTATAGGTAAGGTTTCATCTCGGCCTCGGTATGAATATTTCAAGTTGTCTGGAAAGGGTTTTAGGTCCGAAGATGGTGGTTGCTCTATTGAGGATATGGAGATAGATTTAGACGGTGGGAGTGGTTCCACATAATGACCCCACTTGGAGGTATCCATGATTGGTGCAGTATCTAAAAGATTGTTTACCTCCTCAATAAACTTGTCTATATCAAATTCTCCATTAAAGTACATGAGACAAGCCTCAAGTGGGTCAGAGATGGACAATGGTGAATGAATCTCATTAGTTAGGCTCTCACAACATGAATCATCAAAGTCTAAATGTTGTTGATCAACATTAAAGACATTAAGCTTAACCTTCATGTTGCTAAATGATAATTTAATTACACCATTCCTACAATTAAAAATGGAGTTAGACATTGTGAAGAATGGATGTCCAAGGATGACTAGAATTTTACTATCGAGATCGAATATAGGCTGGGTGTCTAGTACAATGAAATCAAAAGGATAATAAAACTTGTCCACCTGTAGGTGTTTTGATAGATCTGTCCACTAATTGCAACATGGTAGTGGTTAGTTTTAACTCACCAAGTTTTAGTTGCTCATAGACAGAGAGTATGGCAACAAGTTAACACTAGTCCCTAAGTTAAGAAGTTCCCTATCTATGACATGATCTCTAATGGCGTAAGTAATTGTAGGACATCCTGGGTCTCTAAACTTTGGTGGGATCTTGTATGGAATCAAATAACTCACCTGTTCGATAAGGAAAGCTTTCTTTTGCACATTAAGCTTTCGATTTGTTGTGCATAGCTCTTTGAAGAATTTATCATAGGTAGGGATGTCTTTAATCGCATTGAGCAATGGTATATTGAATTGTACATGTTTAAATACCTCTATTAATTCATTGAAATTTTTTCCCTTCCTAGCTTTATTCAGTAATTGGGGAAAAGGGGCTTTAGGCACATAGGGTGCCTCCACTATAGGTTCTACAAGGTTTTTCTTTCTTTTCTCTTTTTCCTATGTTTTAGTTGCCTCTTTCTCCTCTGCAATTTCTTTAGCCTACCCTTCTTCATTGTCGATATGATGACAACTCCTAAGGGTGGTTATAAACTTGGCATGCTTATGAGGGTTAAGGTTTTGATAACTTGACTTTATCTCAAATTGACCCTTAGGGTTGGGGATGGGTTGACTAGGGAACTGAACCTTTCCTTTATGATGTAGTTTAGTAGACAATTGGCTTATTTGCATCTCTAACTTAGCTATGGCTTGAGAGTTGACATTCTGGTATTGGTTGAGTGTCCTTTTTGTTTCTTCATTTTGTTTTGCTATCATGCTCTCAATTCTATCCTCTAAAGATGATTTCTTTGGTTACTGAGGTTGTTGGCAGCTAGGTGGTTGTTGAGGAAGTATAGGCCTAGGAGGAAAATTTTGGGTAGGGGTGTTCAGTAGTGGTCCCCCTTGATGATTATTCTTTGACTAGGAAAGGTTGGCATGCCTAGCCCATCAAGGATTGTAGGTCTCAAAATATAGGTTGTTGCTAGGTTGGTGATATGCATTCAATGCATTCACGTGGCCTACAAAATATTCAGGGAATACTTTATTAGATGGACAAACTAAAGTTAAATGAGCTAGACTAGAACAAGTAGTGTATACCTCTTATCGAGGTTTATGGGATAATGTAGCAGCTATGAAAGACTGAAACATAGTTTTAAGATTTTCCATTCTTCCACTTAATTGTTTAATGACAAAGTCGAGCTTATAGGATAGATCAATGTGCACTCATATCTCATAGAGATGTCATTTCTTCGTGGGATGGTTGGTTCTTTCTCTTCTATTGGAATAATCCCATTGCTGAGAATTATTGGTCACTATCTAAAAGAATTCCCATACCTTACTTTCATCTTTTAACATGGGGATCCCTCGACTTACTGCATCTATCATTTCTCTATTTTGATGCGTCAATGCCTCATAGAAGTATTGAACTTGCTGCTATTTCTCAAATCCATGATGAGGGCATTTTTGCAACAATTCATTCCACCGTTCCCAACATTCGTAGTATTTTTCATCATCTCTTTGTTGGAAATTTATAATTTCAAAATGCAGGGCATTTGTTTTGTGAACAGGGAAGAACTTGTTCAAAAACTTCTTAAACAATTGGTCCCATGTATGTATGGAACCTAACTCCAAGGAATTAAGCCATGATTTGGCTTTGTCCTTAAGTGATAATGAGAATAGCCTCAGCCTAATCAAATCATCCAAAAAAATTTAGAACCTAATGTGGCACAAATATCAAGGAACTCCTTGATATGTAGGTAGGGGTCTTCTCGGTCTCGACCATAAAAGGTAGGGGTAATTTGATGACTTTTGGCTTTAACTCAAAGTGGTCCATATTTGTGGGAGGTAAAGCTATACAGGATGCGATATTAAGTTGTAGAGGTGCATAGAAATCTCTAATTGTTTTGCGCTCAATCTTTACAAGTGGTTCAGCCATGGGGATAGGAACTAGGTTTCTTTCCCCTTGTCAATGAATGCATTGAATCTCTAGGTCTAAAGGTAGTAGCACTAGGTTTTGAGATCAATGCCCTTGCATAAGCTAGCTTAATCTAGAATGTCCTAATGTAAATGTTAACTTTAACTCTTCGTGATGCACAAACTAATAGGCATAGTCAAACAATCCTTATGCTAATAAATAACAATAATTTGATTTTCTTAAATTTGTGTGGGGACAATGCTTTTAATTTAACCTAATCTAATGCTCTTCCTCTCCTTTCGATTTGACTATTGCTTACCAGTTAAGTTCTGTGCAAGGTGGTTAATACAATCCTCATGTAAGGAGGTGTTTACACCTCACAAATGTTAACAAAAGACATGGGAAAATCACTTGGATTTTAAGACACCCACTATAACCACAGTGCTCAAAAGCCATTGGAGTGACAATAGATTGTGTCTTAGTAAGAGGGTCTTACGAGCATGTAATAGCCCTATAAGTCTCTTCTAATTGATTTTAGATTAATTTGAAAGGTAGGATTGCAAGCTTTAGGTGATTATCCTCGGTGGGCTAAGGAGTGATGGTGAAATCCACCCTTGATCTTGTGGGGGTAGGGCACCCTTACTAATTAATATTCACACTCCATTATAGTTTGATCAGCATATATATCACCTTAAAGCATTAAACGTGCCTTAAGAATGCAATTAAAATAGTAACTAATGCAAAACCCTAAAATGCAGCAATTATCAAATATGCTTTCTATATTCAATTATTCTACCAACCAATGCAAGATATCCTAAGTGCAAATCCTAATATAGGAAATCAAAGGAGTGAGGGATGCTTGTAGTGGGGTTTCTGATGAAGATCAAGTGTGGGCCATCTTATCCCACACTTGCCCTCTATTATACAACTCATTTAAAATAGAAATAGAAATTGCAAATTACAAAGGGGCCTCACTACAATATTCACTCAAAAGAAAAGGAAAATTCTAATCTAAGAAAGCAGGAAAATTTCTATTTTGATGAAGATCCACTTGCCAATTTTCTTCACTTTCCTATTTCTCTGAAAAAGAAAATTAGAAATAAGTACCAAATTCAGGAAAAAAGGTAATTATTTACTAATAAAAATTAAAAACTGCATCTAAAAATGCCTAAAATGCTAAAAGTATGCAGTTCCTAAGTTTTTTTTATGATTTTTTTTGGATTTTTTTTATTAAATTTTATGAAAACTCCTTTGAGGTCCCCGATAATGGCACCAAAAACTTGATATTTAACCACAAGTGCACAGGCTATTGTGGTATAGCATGCACAAGTATGGGTTGATCCCATAAGGACTCGCTTTTGGAGTTTTAATAAAAATTAATTATTCAAAAATTGAAATTAAGTGACAAAAATTAACAAAAAGAGAAATCAGACTTCAAATTTGTTTAATCAATGAAATTATAGAGGTCTAAACCAAAGAAAATAGAAATTTAACTAAAAAATAAGAATATTTTACTTTCTTAGACTGCTTTTCATCAATTTCTTCAAATATGGTCTTCTAAAAGTTGATTAGCCTTCATCAACATCTTCATTGTGTCCTTGATTAAAGATTTGACAGTTGGATTAGTTAGATTCCTCAAAATCTTAAAGATATGAATAAATGGTGATTTTGGGATTTGGATGGTTTAGATCAAGTTATGGATTTTAGATTAAAAATCAAAGATGTTAATTAAGCTCAGGGATGTCCTAAGAATGATGCTAAAAGTTAATTGAAAATTTGATCTAATATAGAGTAGAAATTGAGAATTCTTGGTTGATTAAGGCTAACCCATTGGTTGGGTTAAGCCTTAATTGATCTGATTTGGATTGGCAATTCTTGGATAAGTTAAATGCAGATAAAATAGAACTAAAATAAATGGAGACACAGAAGAAAATAAAAAGAGGATAGAAATGGAATTAAAATAAAATGCAATGGGGAGAATTGGAACCAAGATAAAATTTAGATTAAAAACAAAAGAGGAAACAGGGAACCTGATGAAGTGGGAGAGGAAACCAGAGGAGGGATTGCTAGAGAAGGACGCTATTGGTGGAATACTATGGCTTGGTGCTAGTAAAGCAGAAGATACCGGTGGTACTGGCCTTCAGGTGGAGATCAGAACAGAGATAGGAGAAGTTGGGAAAGAGGGGAAGTCGGTGTAGGAGTTAGGAACTGATGTGGTGGAGACAACGTTTGTGAAGCATACTTGAGCCAGTGCTATGGTTGCGTGTTGGGGGCATTTGGCGGTGGGGAGAAAAGTGTGGGTAGGGGAAACCAATGTTGGAGTGAAGGAGATATTCTATGTGGTAGATAGAGGAGGTGAAGTGGTGATCTAGGTTGGAGAAGAAAGGTCAACTAGGTTAAAGGCTTAGAGTCAACAGAGGAGAAGTGATTTGGGTTGATGTAGATCAGTGTGGGAGAAGGAAGTGAGATCAGGGAGAGAGAGAGAGAGAGAGAGAGAGAGAGAGAGAGAGAGAGAGAGAGAGAGAGAGAGAGAGAGAGAGAGAGAGAGAGAGAGAGAGAGAGAGAAGAAGAAGAAGAAGAAGAAGAAGAAGAAGAAGAAGAAGAAGAGAGGGACGAAAGATGGTGGTTTAGTTTGGCTAGCTCCTATGATTCTGCCAAGGGAACAGTTGAAGAGAGAGGGATGAGAAGAGAAGAGTATAGGGAAGGAAAGGGAATGGTAGAAGAGTCCTAGGGCTACCTCTTTTCTCTTATAAATTTCTTTTCCTTCTAATTTGGTTCCCCACTTTACTTTGGAAACTTCCCTACTCTCCTTTCTTTTGTTACAACTTTCCATTTTCCCTCCTAGCATGCTTTCTTTTGTAGTTTAATTCCCAATTAGGAAAATATCACAACTTTCTTTATTGCCCTTTAAGATAACCTGCATCATTGAAATTTAATCTAAGTCATCCATGCCTCTTTTGGTTAATCTACAAAATAAAAGACTAAATTAGAGTCATCTAAACCATACATTAATCATCTAATAAGCTCTAATGATCATCTGACCTTTGATTTTGACAAATTAATGATTTGATGATCAATTAGAGCTATAGTCAAAATCAATCTAAAAATTACAAATTTGATTGGTTAGATGATCTAATTTAATGCTAAATTAGGGGTATGTTGGCCAAAATTAAACTCTTAACAATGGTGAAGGTATGTAAGTGCTCTACATTATAAAATATAATATATATCTTATCTTGTTATTTTCAAATAGAGTAACGTCCTTGTTTCTATTTTGTAATCTACCTTTCATGTATTTAATGACAAAAAGATGTGTGCTTTCCAATGAGCTGGTGTACAATGGAGAAAATGAAAGAACTACCTTGCTAGCAATTACCTAATTCCAATTATAAATAATTCATTAAGGATGTATAGAGTCTCTGACATTTATTCCAACACAATCGACTAGGAAACATGAAATGAATTTATATACTACTGCATGTATCGGAACTTTGAGGTACGTACTTAACCAATGTTTGATTAAATTAATTATAGCATTTGATTGTATTTAATTATGTACATTTACTTGATCAAATGTGTAGGCTAAGAGTGCAAAAGAGAGAAAGGTGTGTACAATCAATCATATGTAGCATGACCTCTTTAGGTTAGGCTATAGCCAGATAGAAGAATAAGAAGTAAGCATTTGTGAGAGTTTATTTTTTTTAATTATAATCTAGGTATAAATGCTTAATTAGCTAACTTTAGGTTCTCTTTTCATAGCAAAAGAAAGCTGGGACTGTGGATCCAATTAATCGTGCCATCCTTTAGAAAATGATGCATTTGGAGGGGCATAATGCCCAAACCTTCAAAAATGAAATTTCTTAGCAAGTTGCTTCTCAAATACTAAGTCATTGTTGGATAAGCTGTTAGACATTATAAGAGTTTGCCAATGGGATCAATGCAAATACTCATGCATTATCTCTTATATCGGGTATGCAAATATCTACTTGAATAACAACCCTTGACATTACGTATTAATTGATATAGATAGTAGTATGACATATAATATCCCTATTTTTAGTAGTTTTAACCTTGAAATTAACTTAATTATCATTAACTAAGGTTTATTTCACATTTCGTAGGATTATGGTACAACTAAAAATATGCACATTATTAGCAACTCAAAACCCTAAAAGAGAGCAAGACTACTGTCCAAGGAATGTCATGGGCCCACATGCCATAAACCATGAAGTTCAATGGATTAGAATGTTATGGGGGCGTTCTTAACAAACTCAGAACAATTAGAAATCCTAAAACATTGCTAGACCTTATTTATGCTAAAGAGGGTGTTCTTATCAAAGTTGAAGGTGACAGAACTTCCCGTGCAATCTTGTAAGTATTCACCAACTTGGAAAGCTTCTAAAGGAATTTCAAATAACATACAATGGATACACATGTATAAGAACTTTTACTAAAACAAAACAAGTCAAATACTAGGGCCCACATGAAAAGGGGACCTCCTTAGGAGCCACACAATTTTTTCCACGCAAGGTGATGAGTTATACTCAATCCCACATTTTTACATGAGGAAATAAAGGATTAGAATAAGTAGATAAGAGAGACACAATTTAGAGGAAATCTACTTTCAATAATCATCCTTACTTTTGAAGTGTTCAATGACTAAGATCTATCTTGTTTATGGATATCCTAAGCAACCCATGAGAACTTACTCAATTAAGGATGAATCAATAAGAAAGAAGGTTTCCAGGAATATATTTTTGGTGGTCTGCTCACCTTGTTTTTAGGAGAAAAACATCCTTTTCCAAGGGGGGAGATATCCTTCACTCTTTAAATTCTGTTGATTAGAGATTGTTCCAATATCATTGAGTGTTTCTTTATAGTAATGATGGAACGAGAAGAACATCAAACTGAAGATTATGGTCACATTGAAGAGCATGAACAAGAGGCCAACATGAGCACTACTCCAAAAACAAAGGGCAGAGGGTAAACAACAATGGCAAAGGCTATCAAGAGAAAGTCAAAGGAAATTAAAGAAACTATCCAATACAATAGTAGAGGGCAAGAGATTGGTGAGTGCCCCTACTTATAGTAGTTTCTTCTGCTCTATAATAGGAAGCATAGTTCCTATCATATTTGAGGATTGGAGACATGTGCCATCCTCAACAAAAGATTCAATGTGGAAAATGGTAAAGGTATGTAAACATTAAGTACATGTATTATTTACATTATAACTTTTCTTATTTTTCAAATATAGTAATTCGATGTGTTCAATTTGCAGTCTGCCTTTGACATGCCGGTGCTTTACAAGGGGCAGGTCATCAATGGAGAAAATGGAAGAACTACCTTATTCATAATTATATAGCTCCAAATGTCAATGATTCATCAAGGATATACATGGTGCCTTTCATTTACTCCGAAATCATTGACTAGAAGGCTTGGAATTTATTTGTACAGAACCACACCTCTGCTGAGTCTGAGGTATGTGTAGAAATGATGCTTCATTCTTTTAATTACATGAATGTTCAATTAGTGCACTTGTTCTCGAATGTAAAAATGTGCAAGCGAAGAGTGCAAGGGGATGAAAGGTGCATAAAACAAATATACAGCATCACCTATTTAGGATGGGCTATGCTCATTTAAAAGAGCTACTACCTTCCTCATTAATATTTTTTAGCTAAAGACCTCACTTAATTGTTTAATAACTTTGTACGGATAATCAGCAACAAAATGAGGCACCAAGATCGGCTGTCATTCTAGTGTCACCTTTGGCTATTGCACTAATGGAATAGGTACTTGAATATATCTTTGGTTTTTTTGTCATCATAAAATAGGCCCTCTTCATAGATTAAGATTATATTATTTAGATAAAAAAAATTTATATCTTTTACAGCAGTTGACCCAGGAGAGTGTGGAAGTCCCACCTAACGTGCCTCGATCCCTTAGGTTAATATATGGTCTCATCAACGACAATTTGTCAATCAATCCTATACAAATCAATCGAGAAGTGCTTACCGAGAACGTTGTTAAAGTGCCACTTATGGCAAAGGACCTATTACGAGTTTGCCTATGGGATCTACTCGAGCACCCTCACATTGTCTCCTACATGGGGTATGTGCACATACTTGCTTATAAATCATTAGATATTTAATTACGTATTATATTTTAATAGTATATGTAATAATTATTTCTTTTATGTAGCTTCTTGAGTGATGCTACTAAACTTTTTGAGGATGAGGATACACTTTACCAATTCCTTGACCCTGACATCTTTTTTAAAGCAACAGAGCACTGGCCGATCAAGAAGCGTATTCAGGATATTTTGCCAGGCTTCTTTTGTGGCTCTCAGGGACAAGGTTCAATGACTTCCTACAATAGTAGGTAAGTTTTAATTTTCTTGTTTCCTTGCCAATTTATTCTTTACTTAGGGATTTTCAACTTCCATTACAATCCATATGACTGTCCATGCAAGTCTCATTGGATGGTACTTGTTTTGGATGTGCATTGTGGTCATGCTTTCTTGTTTTATTCTTGTGAAGCACACATCCATCCTACCCTCATTGATATTATAAATAAGTAAGCAGTTATTCTTTTTCATGTGTTATGTGTAGATAAGTAATTTGTTATTTATTTATATTGCATTTGAAATTTAAATTTGTAAGACTTGGTGGGAATGGGCTACAGTGACCTAGACTTTACAACCACCAAAACTCATGTGGAAGAATGTTAAGGTATATGAAACTATTAACTACTCTAAGTTATTACTAATTAAACCTACATTATTACAAATGATATTTATGAGTTCTTTTTTGTTGTCCTTGTTGCACAGTGCCCTAAATAATAGATACATACTGTGAACTCTATGGGAATGACTAGTGCCTCCAGCCAAGTGACGTGATATGCAATTGCCTGCCCAACAGTTATAATATTTTTCATTTCTAATGGGAATGGTAGGCAGGCATTAAAATTCAAAGCCACGGTAATGGACACCCGCTTAGTATGTGATGGCATACTAATTCTATGTAAAACGTTTGATTCATGCTCATAGCATGAACCAACTACCATGACATTTTGATGGGAATCCAAGGCCAACAAGCGTTGACCCACTTGCAAATTAAATATGCAGTAGAGAGGTTGAGATATAGAAATATTACAAATGGACAATGAAAATTTACAGTTTTGTCAATGTATATACCTCCTAGGTAGGAATTTCCTTTTTGAGGGGAGGCAGATGTCCTTCATTATCTTCTTCAGATGGGGAATTGTAGCTCGCATGTGATGGAGGCACAGTAGGGCATGTATACTGAGCAAGGGGTCGACGAACAATCCTCATACCTCGCTCACGTAGCTGTCTAAATAATCACCCTTTATTTTCTTAATGAGCTCATTATAGGCCTGCTCATCATCTTGAACTCTAGGTATACGTTCTCTACCAAAGAATTTAGAAGGAACAACACCTCAACCCATGCCCTAACTCAACTAAGGTGGTCTTGCTTATTATCCATAACCCTATACAGGATGTCATCCTTGGCAATAGTGCTGCTTAAAGTTCCTGTAGTAGCACTTTCTTGGGTAAGAATGTCTTACAAAATTTAATTAGAAAGACATGATCATTTCATCTAATTAATTATAAAAAATTTATAGATAGGAATGAGTGAAGCAATTTACACAGTAGCTTCATCTACAAACTTGTTGACCAGTACGACCCCCTAAATGTGCCATCTTCTAGAGGATGGAGTGATCAATGGGTTCTATAGTCCCAACTTTTTTTTTTGTTCTCAAGCAAAGGCACTATAGTTGGAGAACATGTATATAGATATAGTAACATTAAATTGAATGGGATAAATTGTCACAGATGATTACAATAGAATTCAAGCCCTAGTTTAAGAAGTTTTCATTTCTTTCCTTTATTTATTTGATTATGTATCAATGCTTTGTAATAATTCAATCAATGAAATTATGTCTTTTAATTCTTAGTTAGTTTAATTGCTTTATTCCTTAGTGACATTAAATTACTTGCTTTCTTTCTTACTTATTCACTTATTACATTTTAATGCTTTAAAGTCTTTATTCCCTTTAAAAGATTGGCTAAGTTAAAATAAAATACCCAACTCTAAATTAAAACTCCCTAAAAGAGTCCTCATGGGATCGACCTATATGTGATGGTCTATACCCCAATAGGATCATCCACGTACAGTAATTATTAAAGCATATTAGGTGTGTACCACTCCTACACTCATATTTCACTCCTTACTCAACAACAAGAAAGAAAAGACATGTAAGAGAGAGAGAGAGAGAGAGAGAGAGAGAGAGAGAGAGAGAGAGAGAGAGAGAGAGAGAGAGAGAGAGAGAGAGAGAGAGAGAGAGAGAGAGAGAGAGAGAGTGGACGCAAGGGAGGAAGGAAAGAAAGGATGGGGGGAAGAATGAAGGGGAGGGAGAGTGTACATTGAGACTCTTAAGGGAGAATGGAAAGAGGGAATTCATTAAGGCAAGGTGGCTACATTAGATTTAGGGAATTAGAAGGAGATTGGTTGTGAGATAGTGATGAGGATGGAAGCAAAGATAAGATAAGAAGAAGGGAAAGAAATGTGGAAGGAAGAATGTAGGGCATAAAGGGGAATGGAAAGAGATAAGATAGGATTTCATGGAGTTGGGAAAGGTTAGATGGGCTGTTATGGATGGATCGTTGGATGATTGTCCTTCTTCCTTAGAGGATAGTGATAAGAGGGTGAAGCTTATAGCATGGCTAAGAAAGTTTCCTCCAAGTTTTATCTCAATTCAAATGGTACTTCTCATGGGAAAAAGATGTCTCCTTCATCGTTTCATGATATCTGCGCTGAATCTCCTTGTGGTAGCTAGGGTTGTGCTTTGACTCCCCTTCATTTCTTCACAATGTAGCTCCTGTAAAGAAATAATCTTACGCCAAAAACATCTAAACACCAATTAGGAGGAAAGACAACACTACTCAAACTTTCAATCTAACAACTTACTATAGATGATCAACCTACCATGTACTCTCTAACAGAGCTTCAATGGCTTCTAGACTAATAAAAAGAACTAATAGGAAAGCAAGACTACAAGTTAACAAAGAACTTTTTGTTCCTTGAGAGGCTTATGGCATGCCTATTTATAGCTTTTGAGTCTTCACTATCCCTTCACCAGCTAGCCCATTGAATTGGACTTTTAGCACACCTTCCACATAGCTAATATAGAATGGGTCAAAGGAGTGGCTGCTGGAAGCTTCCTATGTTCACACAAAGGGTGGCTATAGGAAGCTCCTTGCCGCCATGGGGCATTGTCCCCTTGGAGCCCCCACTAGGGCTATACCCCCAGACCCTGCTCCTCAAGGGCACTGCCCCCATTATTTCTTCTCGTAACTATCACGTCTCTAATGACCTCATCAAAAACTAAGTTGGTCATACCACTGTGGCACTTCTAGTGGTATCTTACTGAGGTGGGCATTGTCATATACCAACATCTCCTTCAACCCTTATTACATTAGATTACCACTATTCTTTTCTCATCTCCTTAACCCAACATGCCACAACCCAAATGTCAAATCCTTTTCCAATGATCCTAGGAATGAAATTCTAGGGCACCCAAGAAAAGAGGTGCCTAATGTGTTTCTTAAAAGATCACCACCCTTATAAGTAGAAAAAGAAGAATATGGAGTGGAAGAAGTAATTGAAATTTTTGCATACTCTGAGCTAGATACTCTTAGAAAAGAGGATAGCTTTAGTTAGGAGAGAGAGAGGCAAAGAGGGGATTAGAGGTCATTCATCTTAAGGAATGGTTAGCCATAGAGGAGGCTTTCTATCTTAAGAATGAACTAGAAGGAAAGAAAAAGAATAGAGGGAGAATGGCCCTTAACTTAGGACTCACCAATTTCTAGCCTTAGGAGATGAGGAAGGAACTAGGCACTTACCTTAGAGTCGTCCTACTCTTCAACATGATGCCCTTAGTTAGGAACTTTGGTGGCTTTATGGAAGGATTTGCTTTCCTCAATCATTACTTTAGGAATGGAAAGAATCCTTGCTGTCGTAGAAGGGAACAAGGCTTCTTTCCTTATCTTGTTATTCCCAAATCGCATAAAAAATAAAAGAAACATGAAAGGTAAAGAAGAAGAATGCATGGAAATGAGTGAAGGGATGAAGTGTGCATGCAACTCAAATAAGAAAAGAGTGCATGTGGGGGGGGGGGGGGGGGGGTGCGCGGGTTGTGGGGGAGATGGATGGAAGAGAAGGAAAGAGGTGGGAGTTTGAGGGTGTAGAAGAAAGATGGAAGGAGTAAGGGCGGTTGGTGAAAGATGTGGGAGAGAGATGGGGTGAGTGCATGTTAATGCTTATGGGATTTGCATGTAATTCCAAAGCATGCAACCTAAAGTGGAGATGCATGAAGATACTTAAGGATGTAAGGATGCGTGAAATGCAAGGGTGAGTGTTGTGTAATTCTAAATTGACATAGTGATATGCATGAAATGAAATATGATAAAAAAAATGCTAGTAATCCGTAAGATGTTGAAGATTATGCAATGAAGGAAAGTCCTATGCGTGTAAAGCAAAAGGTTATGCATGCAACTCCTAAGGATTATGCAAATTATTGTGGAAGCATGTAAGGGATGGACATGCAAGCATGTAAGTGGGGATGAGATGTATGCAAAAGAGATTGATGAGGGAACTACATAGATGATAGAAAAAACATGAAATGTCAAAATGGTAGAAGGAATGTTATGCATGTAACTAATGCAATACAAAATATAAGAATAAATAGAAAGGATGCATGTAAAACTAGTGATTGCATGCAATGAAGATGGGAATGAGAAGAAGAAAGAAACTAAAAGAAGGGGATTGGATTATGGTTAAGATCCTTACCTCTTTCTCCAATGATTGGATGTGATTTTATGGGAGCTTGGGTGAGGGTGATCTCTCTCCCTCTATTTCTCCAAATATGCAACTCTAAGACTTAGGAAAAGTTAGAGATAGAGCTCCCTACTCTACATCTCTATTTATAGGTTTTTTTAATGGAAGCCCTAAGTAATGAAGGTTTAGGATTATGCTTGGATGAATGGTTGAGATGAAAGGGAAGTATAAGAAAGAAAGAAGGATATAGAAGGGGGTGCGTGGAATCCATAAGAGGAAGAGGATGATGAGGATAGAAGGATAAGGTGGAAGGGAAAGTAGATATGGGAGGATGGGAAGGAGGAGGCTAGGAGGGAAAGAAGACAGAAAAGAAGGATAAAAATCTAGAAAAGGTGGGTAAATAGAAATTTAAGGGGGTGCGAGGCATGGAATTCATCTTGTTGTAGTTAGAGTTCAAAAAGTCTGAGATGAGTTTGGGCCATTTGACGAGAATGGGTGGTGGAGATCTTTCCTCCCTTAGCATTTTGGTTTGACCTTTCAATAATGGAATGGTGGATAGGATATGTAGCTTTTCTGTACTTTATTTATAATCCTTGGATCACCATTATTCTAGCTTGAGTGATGAAAATCAGTTGGAGTGTTCCTATCCAAAAAGATTTCTTCAAGGGCTCTTTTTCTTTCCACCATTGGATTAAATGCCTTAGAGTGGATGGCCTATGTTCCTTTGAGATTTTCTTATTTACTTTAGATTTTAATTTTTTTTTTCTCCCACCCTACCATAATTTTCTCCATCAAATAGAATTCAAGCAAGGTGGGACATCTCTCCTTGAACTTCAACGTGTTTTCTTGTTGAAAATAGGTGGGCAGCCCATAGAAAAAGCCTCCACCAATGGGCTTGCAGTCTGATTTTCATTATAGTGTAGCTTTTCATTGGTCCACACTTGTTTAAGTGACCATCCATTTGTGACTTAGGAGTGCATGAACCAAGATAGATCTTGGCCTTTAAGTGCTTGAAATATACGATGATTTTTTATCATATATTTCCTATATGTTTTCTCTCTCTTCTTTTCTCTCTCTTCTTCTCCTTATTTTTCTCCACCATTTCTTACATAATCCTTCATGTAAATCAAGTGAAGCTTAGTGAAAATGCACCACCTTGTATGAGAAAATTGTGCACTCCCTAGGTGGTCTCCGCCTTTAGTCGAGTAAGAGAGAGAGTGTAAGGAAGAAGCTCATGTAGGCCTAATCTTCTAACTTATTTTATTTCAAAAAGCTCTCATTGTATGTTTATCTATTATATATAAATTGAGCTCCCTTAAAATCTTCCCAAGGTAGTGGATATGCATGCATGCATAAGAAGTTTTGTCACCTTACCTTCAATACAAACACCCTTTTTAGTACGGATAAGGCTCGATGTTCTATTTAGGATTTCTAGCTACTCTGCCTCTGATAATGGCACCAAATTTTCATTCTAAACTTTTAGACTTTTTAGTTTGGAAAGTAGTCTTTTCCTTCTTTAAGGTTTAAATTGCCAATTTGACCCATTTTTTCTCATCTATACCCTAGACCTATAAAATATAGAATTAACCCTAATTAGTGATATTTAAGTTATTTTTGGGGCATAAGCCTATTACATGTAGTGTGTGTGTGTGTGTGTGTGTGTGTGTGTGTGTGTGTGTGTGTGTGTGTGTGTGTGTGTGTGTGTGTGTGTGTGTGTGTGTGTGTACTAGCACTCTCTTTTGTGTGCTCCTTTCTCTAAACTGCTCATCAAGAAGTGGTGTCCACCCCTCTTTGGATGCAACCTTCTCCAATCCTCTCTCATTCCCCTTCTCATTCTCCACCCTTGCACTCATCTTCATCATAGGAACCACCCTGTTCTCTAACTTTCTTGCCTTCTCACCCTTGACTTTACAAGCATCTACTACTCCTTAGCCTTACACACCCTTTCTTCCTCTCTTTGTCTTACATGCCTCCACCACTTTCATTTCAATTACATGCACACCCTTTCTTTTGCCTTTCACTTATGTGCATGCACCGCCCTTCTTAGACTTCCACCTTCTCTTTCCTTGGGCTTTGGGAACATTTGATAAGGAAATGAGAACTATCTTGTGCCACTTTCTATGATGGAAAAGGATTCTCTTCTTCCTAAAAGTGGTATGGTCCAATGATACTTTGGGTTTGTGACATGTTGGGAGACTTCCCTCTTTGCTTGTCAGATACAAGTCATGAGCCTAAACAAGTAAATGGAGTTGCATTGATGATGAATGCTTGGTCATAATCTACTTTACTTTGGGTTAAAAAGATGTATACAATTCCTTGTTGAGTGACAAAACAAAGGATCTATAAAGCGAAAGTTCAAGCCTATAAAGATCCTTATTGAGTGACACAAAAAAGGAATCCTACAATGTACACTTCAATGGAGTTTTCATAATTTTCTTTACTTTGTTTCTTTTTCCTTTCTTTATGCACTCAAGCTCATTGTAAGCAAAATTCCATTAATGAAAGTAGTTTTCATTTTCTTAGTTAGTTTACTTTAATTTACTTACCTTATTTTCTTACTTTAGTTAAATGCTTAAGTTTAATTGCTTTCCTTAATTGTTTCCTAAGTTAGAGTAGATTAGCTTAGATTTTGATTGAATTCTTGTTTATTAAAGAGCTCGTGATATCAACCCGTACTTGTGAGTCTATTCTATTATAAACTTGTACACTTGGGTATAACTTAAAATCACGTTATTAATTACTAAATAATTATCTTTCTGCATCTTACTGTATAGTTGATTACATCAATTAGATACCAAGGACATTTACCAATTCCTTGACTCTTGTGTCATTTGTGGAGCGAGGAAGTAATGACCCATGGAGAGGCAAGTCAAATATATTTTGCCAAGGTTCTTCCACTACTCGAAGGAGTAGGCATTAATAATTCTCTATAATAGTTGATAAGTTTTAACTCGTTGCCTTGCCAAATTATATTCTACACATATATAACTTAAGTATTATAAACTTTAATTGTAATTCATATAATTATGTATATAGGGATGGCGATGATTTTGGATGTGCATGGTAGGCATGCATTGTCTTTTTTTATTCTTATGGAGCTCACATTCATGCCTTATTGATGGAGATCATAAATAAGCAAGTTTTTAATTCTTTTGTATATTATAATAGTTTAATAGCTAATAACTAAACTTTTCTTTATATATAATGTATTTGTATTATAAATTTGAAGTGTATAGTTTTAAAGGGCTCAACTCAACCCACTGTATACCCACCAAAACTATTACGAAAGAAGGTTAAAGCAAGGAAAACTAGCTAATTATTATATATAAACTAAAGTTACAATTAAATATGATATTAATTTATTGAACCTTTATGTTTTCTTTGTTGTGTAGTGAACTAGACAATGATTTGATTAGGAGTGTGGATATTATGCTCTAAGATACATGAGAACTATAGTGCACAAAGGTGTTAGGGTCCCACAGTTGAGAAAAGTAAGATACTTTACTTATTATAATCTTATTTTTTCATAATTTTTTATGGATTTCAAGGAAAAGAATGTGTCAACTGAATTACATATATTCTCTTGTAGCTAGTTGGGCTACCTAATTGGGGATCCAAGAGTTACTCCTAAATAGATTTGGTGACATAAGATGCAAATGAGCTGAGTATGTAATGTATTCTAATTAGATCAATGTAAAAAAATTTATTGATTAATAAAAAATTAAACTTCTTCATTTGTATGGATATGTCTTCTATTTTTTCATTTGCTTGAAGTACATGTAATTCATTTATTTGAATTAAAGGATGAACAAAGGGATGTTAAAGTGTGGAAATAAAGGAGTGTGTATGGAGAAATGTGGGTGAATGTACTTGTGAAGTCTTTTTTTTTTCATGTCTTTAAATTATTAATCTACAGGGGCAAGGCATTGATCATTTGTTCATGGTAAAAAAAAGCGAGGTCTGGGGTTCATTCAAAGTTAAATCAAGGGGAGAGGTATGATGAATACATTGATTATCTAGGTTTTATTGTATATGGGTGTTAGAAGTGAAAGTCAGTGTTATCATGAATGTGAGGAATGTGGATGATGCAGATTTTTTTTTCATGCCTTTGAAGATTGTAAGAAGATTGTAATAGCATGAAAATAGGAATGGATATTGACTTTTTTATATTGAATATGTACTTTTCAAGTTTTTTCTTCATGTATTTGAATTATGTTGGAAGCGAATGTGCATGAATCATGTAGTAAATGTGTAAGTGAATGCAAATATTGTAGTTTCTTAATTTAAGTGTTTGAAGATTATAGGAAACTATAATAACAAAAACAAATTGTATACTATTATTGAATGTGCAAGAAGTTTAAATAGCAAGTTAACATTGCCGTATAGGAGGTAAAAAAGAATATTTTCAAAAAGTTTTTAAATATGAATTTGGAGACATCTTAAAATGTACATTCTTTTTATAAGTGTTCAATTTTGTATAAAAAGTAGCCAATTAGTACACGTGTTATAAATTATAAGCATTACTCTAAGTTTTTTTTTGAAATATCATAACACATGCATTTCTAACCTAATAATTCAAAAGTTTGATATTTGGTAAGTTCATGAGCTAATCAAAAGTAAGTATGTGAATTATCATAATCTTCTAGGATTTAATTAGGGTTTTTCATCTTTTATAGGTGTTGAGAAGATGATCAAGCAACCGAGATTAAGAAAGATAAGATTTGAGGATCAAGACCAAAAGAGCACCAAAGACCTAAATTTCATCATTTCAAAGCTTAATTAAGGTTCAAGATCATCTTAATGCAAGCAAGAAGGCAATGGAATGAACCCAAGGACTTAGCCACTCAAGCCATCAAAGTGAGCTACCAAGCCACATGTAGTCACATGATTGGAGGACATTTATAAGCAATTATCCTATGTTAAATAGTGAATTTCAAGGGATAATTAGAAAGGAATTTGGGTGATAATCAATGCATAGGTGGACCAATCAAGAGTGAAACCAAGTCAAATTTCCTTATCTTTTCCTCTCTTTTCCCTCCTCTTTTATCTATCTTTCCTATCGACCATGTCACATACTTAGAAGGGAAGGAGTTCCATGCCTAATCCCTTGAAAAGTGGCACCTCCCTACTTCCAACTCCACCATTCTACCTACTCCATTTTCTAATTGCATTCCCCACTAAACTACCACACCTTACTTCTTTCCTCCAACTTTTTTTTCCTTTTTCACTTTGTTTCCATCCCAACATGTAATATACCTTAATATAAGGATTCCATGCCCCATCAAAGACTGAAATTCAATGCCTCCCCCTTCCTTTGTTCATATTTTGAAAGTCCAACACACCCACCTCACCTCACTTTCTAATCATTTATCTCTATTAAATCATTCAATCACCTAACTTTTCTACATAGAGTTCTAGCTCTAATTCTCCTTTTTCTTGCCAAGATAGGATCTTATCAAATTAGAATGCAAAACTTTACAAATACCCCATGGAATTCCATGCCTAATTCAAGTAGAGGGGTGCTTTTAACTCCTTGAAATCAAGCACATCAACTAGGATATATTCTTAAAGCTTTGGACTTCAACATCTTGGTAGCTTCTGCAACTTTTTCCTTGTTTTATTTCTTTGGTTTTGCACTTCAATTCTAGGTTGGTACCTTGCTTTAATTCCTTGCTTCCATTATTTGTTTATTACTTTCTTTGTTGTTTAAGTTTCCTACACATTGTTCCTCTTTGTTTCCCTTGAATTTTGTTTTCACTTCTCTTAATTTTCTTACTTAATTCTTCAAGATCAAAGTTATATTTTCTTTTATAGTGGCATCCAAGAGGATAGTAGCTTTGAATCTTTTTGTTTCCCCTTCATCTTTTCCTTGTTTCTCACTTAGATTTAGGACTAGCTCTTGTTAATTTATTTTCCATCATCATGCTCTTACTCTCTTGATTTCTCTTTTGGGTTTCACATATGATATCTTAGATTAATTTAAGATTGTTGGATTATTTTTAATATTTTCTTTGAATCATCTAGTCATTAGAACAGTGCACAGTTTTTAGCTTTGTTCTCTCAATGTACATGTGCACAATTTATGTACCAAATTTTACCCAGTAAAATTTATCTTTCATGCAAAGTTTTTCTTAGTTATTTCCTTACTTGAAGTTCATTAAATTTTTTGGTTTTATTATCATGTTTCATACTTGAATTACACCAACCATATCAGTTCATGTATTGTTTGATTTAAGATTCATGAGGACCATAGTTCTAGAATTTTACCTTTCATGATTCATGCATAAATTCTAGCAGTCCATACAACTTATTGCTTGATTTCTTAAGAACCCATTTAGATTTTTAGATAGTTTAGTCATTGTTTTGGTTAGATCCCATGTTAGCAAGATTTTAGTGCTTACATTTTAGCCATTTTCTCACTCATAAACCATGCGCACAACTCTGTGGGTCATGCGCATGTTGATTGGGTGACTTTCCTTGAAGTAGATTATTATTCCCTTCTTTCATAATAGTTTAGCATTACTTATTTAGTTACTTGCGTATTTCTATCGCTTTAGGAATTTTCTTTGCTTAGTTTTAGAAAGTTTTAGGATTAGGAAAGTGTTAATTTAGGAAAGTTTCATTTTTAGTAAGTTTCCTTAAGTGCCTAGATTCCTTTATTCTAATTTTGCATTAGTTTCTTTTATTAAATGCATGTTAGTTAGGAAATTTTCTAATTTCATTAAAAAACTTTACTTTTAGAAAGTTTCCTTTGGTTCATGTTTCTAATTTTATGTATGTTTCCCATTCCACGTTGCTTAGATTCCTAGTTTAATAAAAATCCTCTTTCTTTGGCTAAGATAAGCAACTTAAATAAAGATCCAATGAATTGAAAATTCCATGAGATTCCTCATAGTATTGACCTCTCGAGTGAAAATTACTGCAATGATTTAGGCACTTATGAGTAATTTTAAAGCGACACAAAGTTTTAGCATTGTTGCTAGGAAATCGCAACATATTTGTGGTTGGATCTTTTGTTTAGATTGTTTATCTCTAGTCTTAGTCTTAGGTTTCATTATATTAGGGTTTTTGTGTCATTCTTGCATATTTTGCTAGTTCCTCACAAATTAACTATCTTTCTTTATTTCATACAAGGGGAATTGGGCAAAAAGAGTAGAGGCGATCTTGTGGTCCAAAGCTTCATCAACTTAATTAGGATTTTCCTGCTTTCTTAGATTAGGTTTTTGAGTGAATTTGTAATGAGTCACCATTGTAATTTACAATTATTTATTTCATTTCAAATGGGTTGTAATAATACATGCCAAGTGTGGGAGGTGGCCCAGACTTGATCTTCATAAGAAACCCCACTGCGAGCTTCTTTCACTCTCTTTTATTTTCTTAGTGTAGTTACATTTAGTATAGTTTGCAAATTGGTTATTAGTGTAATTCATATATATTTAGGTCATTCATTATATTTGTTGCATTTTATGGAAACTTGTTGCATTAGATTGCACCTATTTAACAAAGTTTACTTTGTCAGATATCATATAGGTAGGCATTAGTTTACTTTTCTTATATTGCATTGCACATTAATTGCTTTATTGTGGATGGAACACATGGATAGTAAGGGCCCCACAGGAACCCTCATAAGATAAGGACTAAATTTCATCACCAGATCCTTGGTTCACCTAGGTAATCAATTAAATTCCTTGTATAGTTACCATCCCAGCCCTTGAAAGCTTAATTTAAAATCAAGTAGCAAGAGACTTAAGGTATCGAGCTTGTAGAACCCTTTTAGAAGCAGGAGATCTATTATCACTCTAGCAGCTTCTGTACATAATGGTTATGGTGGGTATTCAAAATCCAAGTGATTTTTCCATGCCTTTCATTGATGATTGTTGAGGCCTAAACACTTCCTTCCATGAGATATGTATTAACCACTTTAGAGAAGAACCTAAATGGTAAGTAGTAGTCGAGCCTGGATAAAAGGAGCTATTAGATCTAGGTCTAGAAGCCACCACCCTCCAGATTAACAAAGAATATCAAAATAGCTTGGTAGTAGACCATTGGGATTGATTGTTTATCATATAGAGTTAGGCATTACATTTAGAGTTAGATTGCATCATTTAGACAGGTTTTTCATTATAGTGCATGTAAAGTTGTCAATCTCAAAACATTGAGTTAGTACCATTAGATCCTGAGATTGAATGTACCTATAGGCAAGGGGTGAGAAATCAAATTCCTAACCCCATGGCAGACCCACTAGTTGTAATTGAGCACAAAGCCATTAGAGATTTCTATGTGCCACTCCAACTAAATACTTCATCATGCATTACATTACCACCCACCCATGTAGATCACTTTGACCTTCAACATGGAGTCATTTAGATACTCCTGACATTCTATTTTTGGGAGAGTGTGAGGATCCATATCTACACATCACGAAATTCCATGATATTTATACTACATTCAAATTTCAAAATTTCTTAGGTGATTCTATTATACGTAGATTGTTCCCTTTCTCATTGAAAGATAAGGCCAAATCATGGCTGAATTCTTTAGAGATAAGTTCCATTGCCACATGGGACCAGTTGTCTAAAATGTTCTTGATAGGGAGATTATTAATATCCAACAAAGAGATGATGAATAATATTATGAATGCTAGGAAAGGTGGAATTAATTGTTGAAGAAGTGTTCCCATTATGATTTTGAAAAATGGTAGTAAGTTCAGCACTTCTATGAGGCACTGACACATTAAAATAGACAAATGGTAGTTGCAACTAGTGGAGGGACCTTCATGAGACAAATGAGACAGAGGCCTGGAGTTTTTCCAAACTTTAGCTGAAAATTTCCACCAATGGGATTATTCTAATAGGAGAGAAAAATACCAAGCCTCAAAAGAAAGGAGGATTGTATGAAATAGGATTCACCATAGATATGTCTTATAAATTTGACTCCTTGGTGGGATGAGTGGGCAAGGTAAAAAATATATTTCAGAAAATTGATGCAAAACTTGATGCCTTCATAATTTCCAAGTATCCACAAAACCTCCATAAGAGATTTTGTGCTATTTGTTTTAGGCCAACACTTTTAACCATAACTTGTCCATCTAATAGTGTTTACATTGAACATCTTTTGGAATAAGTGAATGCTCTGATTGAATATAACAATTCTAGCAATAATTTATACTCTAAGACTTATAATCCAAGACAGGATAGGAATCTTAACTTGTCATGGTCAAAGAACAATTACCAGGGAGGTCCATCTATGAATTCCCCTACACAGAACTTTCCTAAAGATTCAATTCCCCAGTAGCTACTTGGTTTTTTGCTTCCTCTACAACTAAAGAAACTATCAGTTGAGGACAATATAGAGTTTCTCCTTAAGAAACAAGAGGAGACTAATAAGGCCTTTATCTAAAATGAGAGTAGACAGAGATCAACCATAAATTCCCAAGTTATTGCCAAATTAGAAATGCAAATAAGCCAATTGTTAGCTACTTTGAGTGAGAGAGGAAAGGGATAGTTTCCTAGTCGGCCAATTCCAAACCACAAGGGGCAATTTAAAATAGGGTGTAGTGCACATACCTAAAGACTTCATGAGCAAGCAAAATCTATCACTACCCTTATGAGTGGTTGTCAGGTTCATAACAAAGTACGATAGACTGAGGAAACTATAGAGGAGAATGAACCACCTCAAAAGCAAGAGAAAGAGCAAAGACAGAAATATCCCACTCCATCTAAGCTTATAGTGGAGGCACCTTATGTGCCTAGAGCTCCAT
The DNA here is from genome assembly GCA_035236585.1 of Warburgia ugandensis. Classification (NCBI taxonomy): domain Eukaryota; kingdom Viridiplantae; phylum Streptophyta; class Magnoliopsida; order Canellales; family Canellaceae; genus Warburgia; species Warburgia ugandensis. Next base: position 58,356,481 of record CP141133.1, read on the forward strand.
TCCCTTCATTGTTAAATAAGGCTAAGAAAGGAATAAATTTCAATGAGATAATGGATGCATTTAAAAATGTGCAAATAAATATCTCATTACTCAATGCTATTAAAGATATCCCTGCTTATGCCAAAATTTTTAAAAATCTCTACATACAAAAGTGCAAGCTTAATGTGCAAAAGAAAGTCTTCCTCATCGATCAAGTGATATATTTGATCCAACACCAGACCCCTCCTAAGTGTAAAGATCCAGTTTTCCCTACCATCTCTCTTTGGTAAACAAGATATTTTGAGGTCCTCTCAGGAGTTAGGTTAAATTCATGCAATGTTCTTATTGCTCTAATACTTTTAATCCATTCGTAGATTTTAGTCTTGAAATGTGTTATTAGAACCATGTCATTGATAGGGTATTCATAGATTTAGGAGCCATTGTTAACCTATTTCCATTCTTTGTCCACGAGCAACTAGGGCTTGGTGACCTTAAACCAACCATTACCACCTTACAGTTAGTAGATATGTCAATAAAGATTCCACATGGTATGGTTGAAGATGTTTTAATATAAGTGGACCAATTTTACTTTCCTGTAGATTTTATTGTCCTAAATACCCAAGCTGTGACCATAGTAGTCAAATTCTGGTAATTCTTAGATGTCCAATGGCATCATCAAATGTAGAAATGGAGTGATGAAATTATTCTTTGGCAATATGAAAGTCAAGCTCAATCTTTTTAGTGCCAATCATCAACATCTAGACTTAGATGATTCTTATGTAGTATATTTAATTGAATGTCTAATTCAAAATGCTAATACACTGTCATCTATTCTAGACCCATTTGAGGCATGTCTAGAACACTTTAACTATGACTTTAGAATAGACAAATCCATTGAAGAGGTAAATAATCTTTTAGATGCTGCACCTATAATGGATACCTCTAAATGGGGCCCTCAAGTGGAACCTCTTCCTCCATCAGATTCTAACCCTGTGCCTTCTATAGAAAAACCATGTATCTTGGTCCTTAAGCCACTCCCTAAAAATCTAAAATATTCTTATGTAGGGCCAAATCAATCCTTATCTATAATAATAGCTTCAAATCTTAATAAAGAACAAGAAGGTAAGCTTCTTGATGTTCTCAGAGAACATAAGATAGCTTTAGGGTGGACCATAGTGGACAACAAAGGGATTAGTCTTGCTGTGTGCATGCATAAAATTCACATAGAAGAAAATGCTAACCCATCTAGGATCAGCACTTGGATCAGTCCAGTTCAGGTTGTCCCTAAGAAGTCTGCCATCACAGTAATCCAAAATGAGGATAATCAGTTAGTCCCCACTTGCATGCCCACCGAGTGGATAGTTTGTTTAAATTACTAAAAGCTAAATTTGGTCAGAAGAAAAGACCGCTTTCCTCATCCATTTATAGACCAAATGCTAGAAAGGTTAGCTAGTCATAGTTATTACTGCTTTCTTGATGGATACTCTAACTATAACTAAATTCCCATAACATTTGAGAATTAGGAAAAGACTACCTTCACCTACCCTTTTGGGACCTTCGCTACCTTCGTATGCCTTTTGGACTTTGTAATGCTCTAGCTACTTTTCAAATGTGTTTGTTGAGTGTATTTTCAGATATGGTGGAAAGGTTTTTAGAAGTGTTTATGGATAATTTTCAATGTTTAGTTCTTCATTTGGTGAATGGCCACAACATTTAAAACTTGTCCTCGCTAGGTGTCAAGAATAGAATTTAGTGTTGAATTGGGAGAAATGTCATTTTACGGTACAAAATGACATTATTCTAAGCCACATCATATCACATAATGGTATAGAAGTAGATAAAGCCAAAGTGGATATAATCTCTAACCTTCCTCCACCGAGGACGGTGAAGAAAATTTGCTCATTTTTAGTTATAGACGATTCATCAAAGACTTTAGTAAAATTGCTAAGTCCCTATGTAATTTATTTACAAAGGAGGCAAATTTTGACTTTAACGATGATTGTATAAAAGCATTTGAGTGCCTAAAGGCTGAATTAACTTCTGCACTATAATTCGACCTCTAGATTGGAGTACACCATTTGAAACAATGTGTGATGTTTTAGACTACGCGATCAGTGCTGTTTTGGGTCATTGTATTGATAAACTTTCCCATGTAATATATTACGCTAGCAAGACACTCAATGATGCCAACTCAACTACTCCACTATAGAAAAAGAGTTGTTGGCATGTTTTTGCACTGGATAAGTTTACATCTTACTCACTAGGATCTAAGGTTATTGTCTATTTGGACCATGCAACATTGAAATACCTTCTTTCTAAGAAGGACGTTAAACCTAAGCTGATTGTCTAAGAAGGATACTAAACCTAGATTGTCCAATGGATATTATTGCTGCAGGAGTTTGATTTAGAAATTTGGTACAAAAAAGGTTCTAAAAATGTTGTAGTCGACCATTTATCCAGGTTAGTTGTGGAGTCTACTAACAAGAATGTGCCTATAATAAAAACATTTCTGCATTAACAATTCTTGCACACTTTCTAGTTGCCTTGGTACATGGATATAGTTAATTATCTTGTTATAGTTCAAATGTCTAATCATTGGACAAAACATGATAGGAAAAGATTTATTACCGAGGTCAAACACTTTACATGGTGCAATCCGTACATGTTTAAGTACTATCTCAATCAAGTCATTAGGAGATGCATACTTGATAATGAACATCATAAAATCATTTTCTTTTTGTGTATGACCATGCATGTGGGGGCCATTTCAATTTTAGAAAAATAGCTGCAAAGATTTTGCAATGTGGTTTTTATTGGCCCACTATTTTAAGGGATTCACATGCTTACTACACAGCATATTGTAGATGTCAAAAGTTAGGGAGCATAGAAAAAATGAAATATGATGCCCTTAAACTCCATTCTTATCATTGAGCCTTTTGATGTTTGGGAAATTGATTTTATAGAAACTTTTCCTAACTCCTTAGGTTATTTATATATCCTTGTGAGAGTGGACTATGTGTCCCAATGGGTAGAAAAGGATGGAGAGATTTCCAAACTAAATGGGTAAGGGTTGAACCTATTTCAAGTTGGTAAACCTTGAAGTGGAAGAAACCTTGCTAGAGGAACCAGTCTATTAAGACACACCTTAGCATGTCCCTTGACACTTGCATTCGTCATGAGTTCAACATTCATCACTTTCATTCATCATTGCATAATATTGTACTTCTAGCTAAAGATGTTAAACTTAGCACTTATAGGGAGGCAACCCATAGTTTTTAAAAAGTAGCATTGTTCTACATGACCCATTTATCATATAGGAGTCCTATATTTCAAAACATTAGGGACAATGTTTAGTTCAATTTCAGGGATGTTAATATGCATGAGATTTTTTGATTTTTTCCTATTTGGAAAAAAAAAAAAGAAAGTTTTTTCAAGTTTTCAAAAGTTTTAAGGTCAAAGTTCCTTTATTATGATGAGAATAGGATTTTTAGAATCATAGTATTTCTTCTACTTTTACTTCTTAATAGAGATGCATATGGTTCATTGTGCATTTTATTCATGTCTTGATGTGTTTTATGAAATTTAAATCTTGGAATATACTTACACACATTGCATAGGTCTAGATTGAAAGATGGTTAGGACTTAGAGACCCTAAGGAAATTAGTAAAGACGTATATAACCAAGTGAGTTTTAGAGATTATCATCTTTCTAAGGGTTATAGGTAATTCCATAATTTTTTCAATAGACATTACTTTGAGAGATCCCAGTATCTTTTTTTTGGTCAATTGCTAAGAACCAACAAGAGTGCTAACTTTCTTTCCTAAACATTTATTGAATCATATACGCTTTAAGAAACCTAAGAAATGATATAGGTCATCCGTGTTTTAGCCTAGAGACATAAAGCCTACCAACATGTTATACCACTAGTTAGACCTTTGAGCCTTTTGGTAAGCTATTTCTTTCAAAAAACCCTTTTACCTTAACCACCCAAAAACCTAGTTAAAAATATCCATTACCTATCTTTCAAAATGAATATAGATAGTAGAAAAAGTTCAAAAAGGTCAAAAGTTTAAGAAGTGAAAAATATCAAAGTGCTTACAAAAGAAAAAGTCTTTTTTCAAAGAAATAGAAAGAAAGTAAAAAATAAATATTAGAAAAAAGAGAAATGATGAGGAAAAGGAAAATTAGAAAAGATATTCACTTTAGTGTAATGAAAAGTAAAGTTGACCAAACAAATATTCATAGAAGGCCTCTACTTAGAATTGAAACTTTGAAACCTTTTTACCCTTTCTTTCAAAACTATTCCTAAGCTTATACTTCATCCTATCTAAAGACCTATTGATATTAAGGTAGAAGATAGCTTTAATGAGAAAATAAATATTAGGAATTAAGGTGAACTACCCTTACTGGTCTTGGTAATGGAATCTATTCTTAAAGATCATATTCCTTTGTTTCATCTATGCTTAAAAGAAATTATGTGACCATCAATTTCTTTGGATTTAGTCACAGAGTGAGAGGAATTTGTTTGACCCTTTTTCTCTTAGAGCTTTATTTTTTGAGTGTACAATAGTGAGAATTTGAGGTCAAGTCATCTTTTCAATGGAGTAATAAGCATATCAGTTTAAAAGTCTGGACTTGTGTACTTTAGATTTATCTTAAGGCAAGCAAGAAGGCAATGGGAAGAACCAAAGGTGAGTAAAATAGCCCCTGCAAAAAGCCATTTAATTCCACCACTTTAGCATGAGAATTGGAGCCATACACAAAGTTTCCTAGACTGACAAGGAACCTAAGTAAGCCAAGCCATTCAAGCCTTGAAGCCAAAGGATGTAGCCACTTAAGACATCAAGGATTAAGCCATTAAAGTGAGCCGACAAGCCACATAAGAGCCATGCCACATGGAGTCATACAATTGGAAGACATTTAGAAGCAATTATCCTATGCTAAATAGTGAATTTCAAGAGAGAAACAAAGTCAAATTTCCTTATCTTTCCCTCTCCTTTTCCCCCTCTTTCATGTCTCTTTCCTACCCACCATGTCACATACTTAGAAGGGAAGCAGTTACATGCCTAATCCCTTGAAAAGTGGCACCTCCTACCCCTTCTAGTTCCACCATTCTAATTACTCCACTTTCTAATTCCATTCTCCACTCAATTACCACACTTTCCTACTTATTACCTCCATCACTTTCTTTCCATCCCAACATGTCATATGTTTTAATGTAAGGATTCCATGCCCCATCCTAGATTGGAATTCAATGCCTCCCCCTTCCTGTGCTCATATTTTCAGAGCCCAACTCACCCACCTAACCTCACTTTCTAATCTTCTATTTCCATTGAACCACCTAACTTTCCTAGATAGAGTTCTAGTTCCAATTCTCCTTTTTCTTCCTAAGATAGGATCTTATCAAATTAGAAACCATAATTCTATAAATACCCCATGGACTTCCATGCCTAATTCAAGTACATGGGTGCTTCTAACTCCTTAAAATCAAGTAGATCAACTAGGAGATATTTTTAGAGTTTTGGACTTCAACGTCTTGGCTACCTTTCCTTGTCTTCTGTAACTTTTTCTTGATTTATTTCTTTGGTATTTCACTTCAATTCTAGGTTGGCACCTTACTTTAATTCCTTGCTTCCATTATTTGTTTATTACTTACTTTGTTGTTTAAGTTTTGTACACATAGTTCCTCTTTGTTTCCCTTGAATTTTGCTTCCACTTCTCTTAATATTCTTGCTTGATTCTTCAAGATCAAAGTTATATTTCCTCTTATAATGACATCCAATAGGATAGTAGCTTTGAATCTTTTTGTTTTCCCTTCATCTTTCCCTTATTTCTCACTTAGATTTAGGACTAGTTCTTATTGATTTCTTTTCCATCTTCATGCAAATATAGTAATCTAGGAAACTCTTTTTGAAAATGTCTTGGGATTTATTGAATCAATAAGATACCAAAGTGGATGATTGACTCATTCCATACTAGAAATAATCACAAGAAATCCTTTGATAACACTGATTCCTATTTCTCAATGATATCCCACGATTGAGACAATTGGCTGAATCCTGTGAAACCATTTCATAGAAGTTCATTGATATCTTCTTTTTATAAAGCAAATCGACTCCAATTCTTGAATAATCCACATCACTTCTAGTTCTATTGTAACAAAAGATTCCCTTTTTATGTGGAAAAGACCCGTATCAATAATTATGATCTTACATATCGACAATTCCTCAATATCTTGTTCATTCGCAACAAAATATTTTCTTTGTGCGTCGGTAAAAAAAAACATGTTTTTTTGGAGAGAGATACTATTTCACCAATCGAGTCATAGGTATCTGACATATTCATACCTAACGATTTTCCACAAAGTGGTGACGAAACGTTAACTTGTACAAATCTTTCCATTTTCCAATTCGATCCGATCCATTCGTTCGTAGAGCTATTTACTCGATCGCAGACATTTTTGGAACACCTCTAACAGAGGAAGAAATCATCAATTTTGAAAGAAATTATTGTCAGCCTCTTTCCGATATGAATCTATCTGATTCAGAAGGAAAGAACTTAGTTACCTAATCTATCTGTCTTTTCAATCTTCACCACCACTACACTTGTCAGCTATTCTCGATATCCTTTAGGGAAGTGTCGGGCTTCCTCTATAACTAAATAATGTATATGCCCTTTTTGTGCTCATCTTTCCTTAGAATGAGATCACTGACCGTAGCAATACACCAAGATAATCTACTTGTGATAATCCACTATTGCCATTGTTACTAACCACTTCATTTTCAAAATAACCTCAAAATCATCCATATTAAGGAGGATAAGATAGATATCCATCCTTTCACCCACAATCATACAATGCATATCCTGAAGAAACTTCCCATTAAGGTCCATCTTCCTACTAGTGTCGTCACATCCAACTCAAAATCCAAGATATGTACAGCAAGCCCACATAAAATATAAGAATAATGAATATAATTGTATGTGGAACTTAGGTCCAAAAAAACTCCCATATACCTATCTTTAACCTTAAATGTATTTCCACCATCATCCCTATTTACTTGAAATCATAATTGTTTGGCCTTCATTGTATATCTATTTGACTCCCCTTTTTTGATAGTTAATGATGGAATGGCCAAACACTCCACATCCATATCATCCAGGGGACTGTAATTGTTGTTATTGTCATTTATGTTAATGTCATCCTACCTAAGAGCATGGCTAACTAGAAGAAGCACTCCTATGCCTTAGACACTGCCTTTACTTAGAATCTCTACCAATTCTAGTAAACTGTTGTTGGCTACGGATTTTATATGACTATCGAAGAAAAAGTCTCTTGTTTTCATTAGACTATTCAACAATATTACTATGCTTACTAGCCTTTCGTTTCACCTAACTTAAGAGAATGTCTTGTTTAAGGATAGATGTTATTTCTATAGCTTGAGTCACTATAGTTGATCTCGTCATCAAGACTATTCACTCAACTCAAGAGTCATTATGCCTATGTAATACTTCCAACACTTTTACATCAGCTATAATTGAACTTATATTTTTGCACATCATCATTTCACTCATGATTAATCTCATGATTATATTCACTAGAAGTCATTTCAACATTAGTAACATATGTTTCAAATTCTAAACAATTTGTTTCATATAAGATTAATATTTCAAAATTATCCTCTTATTGATCATTATCAATGGCATAAAATCCTTCTCATTACATCATCCTTCTTCACAATCTTTGATTAATCTCTCAACATAATTCATTGTACATAATAGTCACTGTATCCACACTTTTGGTCCATAAATCAAATACTTCCAGATAAAGAAAAGTTGGAATTCTATAATACAGCATCTTCACAAATCTATTCAATATATTTTGAATTCATCAATTGTATTTCATACATTGGTTCTCTATCTATCTATTCATCCTCATTGTTATCTCTGAACTATTTATAAAATAGTTGTTGTGTCCTTAAACAATATTCACATTCAAATTAGAACTAGAATTTCCAAAATGATCAAGTAGCATCTTCCATCAATTATGTCTGGTATATACTAGGGTATTTTAATACACATAAGGTCTATTAGCAATACATCAAGTCCCATGGATTTTGAATCCATTAAATAATTCTCTCCTTTAAAAATTCATTCATCATCATGCTTAAAATTTGTGATCCTATGGTCATCATAGATCAAACATTCTTATCTAAATCAGCATCGGAACCTTCTAGTATCACAACTTTTATAAAATTTCCACTAGAATACACCAACATATTCATAATCATATCATAATTCTCTTATCTTTATAATCATGCATTCACTATGTTCATATTCAGATTCTTCAAGATCACCTCTTCCTAATCATTGAAAATCACATCATCATCACTTTTGTTGTTCAATGTCCATCAATTATAATTATTTCTATCTTGCTTTATTTTCACAATATAACCTTTTCTTCTCATCTGCTTCAGTTAGTATCTTCACTTGGTACATGCATATAATAGATAACTTTTGATCTAAAGGCAATTAACCAACAAGTGTCAGATACTCCCATATAGTGTGACATCCATCTCAACCTTTCTCCAATTCTTACCATCAACCTTAGAAATCATTTGAATTTATCTGCTAAGTTTTCTATATTCATGCTTCAATTGTTCATCCATAACTGATCTTTCTTGTCATTTAATGATCGTTCTTATAAAATAGTTGTTATATCCTCTAAGTATTTTGCACCTCGAAGTTATAATCAAAACTCTCAAGAATCCCTAAATTAACATTCACTTCTCAATGATGTCTAATTGTTGTTATCTTTGTATATATAAGGACTAACTCGTTCTCAATTCTTAGGTCAACAAATCCATCTACATCAAAGTTTTTTTCTATTATACTTCTATTGATTTTCATAATATTAAAATTTTTAGGTATATTCACTACATGTGCAAGCCAATACCATAATTCTCTCAACTTCCTCAAGACCTCTTCTATTACTTCTAATCTATCTTCCATTACCATCATAATCTTTTAGTGTAGTATCTATCATAATCTTCAAAGGTTAATGCAAACCTTCTAAGTTAAAACTTGAATCCTGAAAAGGTTACCCATGTAAATAGATTTATCCTCTAACAAAGTTTTCTTTTACATATACTACTTTTATACTCTAATGCTATTATCTCTTACTCTAATGACTATACTAATTTCTTAAAAGTACTCTACATCATACAACCACTATAAATCTCGTGTCTTCTTAAAACTTGCTCACCCTTGTGGGTTGTATCTGTTTCTACGTTCATCCACATTACTTATATGAGTTATCTCTATAGCTCATGCTTTATCAATCGACAATCAATGATTAACTTCATATGACTTTTAGACATGCTGGACTAGTTGTGAGAGGATTTCTTGGGCTCTGATATCAACTGTAATGACATGGTTTTTTATAATACATTTTTGTAATTCTTTCTAAAATGTTAGGCCCTAAATATGTAGAAAATAAACATAAAAAAACATTTTTTCATGAAAAGACCCTTTTAAAAACCCTGAGTGGCATTTTTCTTTTATCAAAAAGGATTATCAGCAAAATGGGCATTACATTTCTACCAAAAATCCAGTAGAGTTTCCTCTATTTTTCGGACATTAGACATTTAACACATGGCATTGCGAAGTACCTGATAAAAATAATTTTTATAAAAACAAGAATCAGGGAGACTCCGTCTCCATTCCATCACATTTACAAGCATGACTAAGTGTTTTGAAAATCACAATAAATGAAAACCAAAGAAACATACATGACTTAAAATATACCTGCTAGGATTAATTCAGTCACAGTCACTGCCACACAACCATGACTTCAAGTTACATGTCTACATATCTATAAAGTAAAGTCATCTTAGATTGAAGTGTTACTTCAGTCGACTATTTAAATTAACCATAATGCAAACTTAGTTGATATACCTAATTTGTCATCTAGAACTCTCAAACACAGTCCTCTGCTTCATTTTCCTTGTTTCTATTTCTTCAACCTGAGACATTATAAACAATTTACAATGTCTCAGCAAGCTTGCTTTTGTGTAGGTAGTTTTCACATCTATTTTATCAGGTTTTTCATGCTATTTTAAACAGCATCTCAAATCCTTTTTCATGCAATTTCTAAAGAATATAATGATCAAGTTAGGGATAAGAAACATGATTTAAGCTACAGGCCAATCTCAGTTCAATATTTCATGCTAAAACATTTCAGATAGTGTCCATATAAAACATGCACCACTTTAAATACATATTTTTCAAAATGATTGAATCATGTGACGACCCGGGTTTTCTCATGCATTTTTAAATGCAATACCTAATTTCCTAAGGCGGGATGCATCCCTATTTGAAAACCATTCTATAAAATCATGCAATGCAGCAGAAAACCTTTTAGTTTTAAACTCATTTTGAAAACCCCGAGTGTCATTTGCTTTCACAACAACCAAGGTAGTTTTTGAAAAGCCTTAGAAATCATAAATATTTTTCCCAGTGTCCGTCTACCACAAAGACACAGCCCAACTGTAATTAAATACAACTTCATGTCCAAAGGGTTGAGAGTTTACTTACATATATAACTTTCTTCTTTTTGATTCACTTGCTCGTAGCACTAATATCTCCTGAGATGTCTTCTATTTATGAGTGGACCTATCCTGAAAAATGTTAAGGATAGGGTGAGTATATACTATACTCAGTAGGAGTCTATCACTACTAGTTTTATAATGCATGCGATGTTTTAAAATCATATGCTCTTTCCAAAACATGTGCATGTCTGAATTCTCAAGTTCAATATCGACATCAAAATCCATTGTCAAACTGAAATACTAACGACTTAAAGGATCATATAATCCAAAATCGAAAGTATCATATACATATATATCATAGCATTATGATATGCATAAAATGCTTCATGGAATCCAACTCATGGATCTCTAGTATGGTATGGTCGACCAACCTTATATCATGCTATATGAAATGCACATAAATCATCAAACCATAGGGTCCACAATGCCCACGACCTCCTCGCGGTGTGGTCCCCGGGTACCTGAGGACACTCGGTCATAGCCTCCACGGGGCCTATGACATGTCGACCCAATTCCGTGACACCAGTGGTAGCCCCCTGTACCACATGCAGTTGACGTAGAGACATGCCTCTTTTTGGGTGTGGTACCCATCCACCTATTAGTGGTAGAGGCCGGGTGGCCAACCCAGACCCCTCGGCATAGCACCCACGAGCTTACTAGCCCAAATCACATAAGATCAAATAAGCCAAAACCTCTTTTCAAAACCTGTCCTCTTTGGGTCCCTCACAACTACCTGGCCCTTGGCACTCCAGCGTCTTTTGGCAACCATCAAGGACATGCAATCTTTGCAAGTACTTAAATCATGCAATGTATGCACTTGTTTGCAAAACATATATGTGCATAATGTATATGCAATCCTTTACAAAACATGGCTATGTACAAAGCATTTATGATGCATGCTGAATTAAGTCATGCAAATCAAGTCATATATTTAAAACATATGTTCTCAAAACAATAATAGTTCTTTTTAAAAGAATCTAATAGTAATAGAGCACCTACCTGGCTAGGTCGCGCTAACCCTTTTGTCCTAGGACGCTTTTGATCATGGTTTGGGGAATCAAGGTTAGTTTGACCTATCTTTTATAGGTTTTAGAGTAATTGGTCTTTTGACTTAGGCATTAGGGGTACATCCCTATGCCTATGGGTGTCCTAAGGTCCTAATTGGGCCTTGGTATCCTCAGTTTCCCAACGTTCTAGTGGCCATGCGCCACCATCCTATTCTAAGGGTCATGTCCACCTTTTATTGGGCCTTGATCAGGGATTTTATAGTTTGGATGTGTCCACGTCGTCGACACGAACACAATGCCTTTTGCGGTGCCTCAATCGGAGATCTAAATCTCAAGTTATAAGCATTTTAGTGTGGTATGTACATAAAGTCTTAAAGACAAAAAGACGGAATGCTAGGGCGTCTGCGACGTGCGCCCCAACTTCCTTAAGTAACCAAAAGACGACGCATTGCTAGCACGCTGCACGTCTGCGGCATGCACCTCAACATGCGCGTCTGCAGACGCGCGGTACGCTCTGCCCGTCTGCCTCTTTAGCGGGCGCGTAGACGCGCCCGTTGGTTTCCTCTCAGACGCGTTCGACGCGTCTCGTCTGAATTGGGCGTTTCCGTTGTTGGGGGATCAGGGCATCCTTGGGATGCCTTGGTTCATCCCTAAGGAACCAGTGCAGCCCTGGGGACATCCCAAGGTCCTTGGTGGCTCCCTAGAGGCCTATTCTCCATGGTTTTTCATGCAAAAACCTAGAGAAACTGAGCCTAGGACTATGAGTGAGATGGGTTTGGGGAGATTTTGGGCGTACCTACTTCGTGGCTGGTTTTCTCTCCACGTTTTCTCCTTTAGGTTACTACTCCACGATGGGTTTTCTCCAATGTTTTGGGCTGCCATTAGAGGCACCAAAGAGCTCTATTTATAGAGCTAAGAGAGGGTTCTGGAGGGGGCTCTCACCGCCTTTGAATGGCAGTGGAGAAACCTCCAGAATGGCGGTGATTTCTCCTCCAATCACCGCCATTCTAGAACCCTCTAGAGGTTGAAGACGACAGGGTGCCCATATCAAAACGGGCCCCTGTGTTTTTCAAGTAAAGTCATTTTTGTAAAATTTACAATTTTGCCCCTGAACTTCAAAGGGTCATATCTTGCTCATTTTAACTTCGTTTTGAGTGATTTTGGTCTCGTTGGATTCCTTTTTCCGAGACACATCTAATGGCACCATTTTTAAGACCAAATTCCTGGGTTTAGTCAAGGAAACTAGTGAAATGACCAAAATGCCCTTATCTTTAAAACTGAACTTTTCATGGGATTTTAATATTACAAAAATTGGGGTCATTACAAATCATCATAGTAATCTCAAGTAAATTGCAATATAAAACATATCAGAACATCACAAGTAAGCATAACTTGAGAACTATGTGAAAGATACGCATATAACTTGATAATTCCAATGCCATAAGAGCCTTAAAGTATTAAAGTAGTCATCGATTAAATCATGAACATCAGTAATCCTTAACCAACAACATCATTACGTGCACATATGCACTCCGACAAACACATCAGCCGGTTGGTCATGAGTACTCATCTAAAGACCATCATCAAGCCCATCTACATGGGTCACAAAATAGAAATCCTATGGCACACTATGCTCATGACCAAATCACTGAATCTTGTCTCTCCGGTATTTTGAGAATAGCTATCGTAGGCTCCCCAACAACTACTGATACGTCTCAAAAGGGTGCCATGACCACCTCCAATGGTTGTTCCCACCACAACAGTCGAGAAAATAGATGCCTCTTTGGACATGGATACCTACCACCTTTGAGACCAAACCCATAAAACCTCTCAACATAGTGACCGTCAGGCTCTTTAACCTGAACAAAGACATATCTCAATCCCAAATGATCTTAAAATCATATAACATATATGTCATGCAAAATCATGCATTCTTTAACTCATCTCAAAACATGGGATTGATGCATTTCAAGTAAAATCATTTCTTTCAAAAACACATAACTACACATAATAGAAGGAATAACATCACTTTCATTCTTCATATAAAAATATGCATCATAGTTATGAAGATACATATATATATATATATATATAATCACAAACACCGCATTTGCAAATATAGCATTCTTTTAAAGTTGAAGGCAAAGTAACATGATGTAATGTAATTCTCATAATAATCAAGTAACCTCGAATAGAAAACATGATAAGCAAACAATTTGATTAGTTAAACTCTTAATGGAAAATAGATGTTAAAACCACCTACCTCTTAGGTGAATTTTCCAGTTTGGCTACTTTCCTTCTTCAATTCCACTTATAGGTCAATATCCTCTATTGATATTATAGAGATCTTGTCAATGTTGAATCATATACAATTGAGTACATAAGAGTTTTGTTTTAATCAAAGTCTGACAGTTTAGGTCATCATAAACCGCTTAACTTTTCGTTGACCATCTATTCCATAAAGGAATACATGCTTAGGTAGGTCCTAGATCCATCATCCATTTACCAATTAGAGATCCATAGTTTTAGATTTGAACTTACTATTCACTTAACCCCATTGATAGACAATTCTAAATCCAAAGGTTTAATCCAATAAATCATGGTAAACTGACTTAGGATTTCAAGGTATAATCCTTATCCTCATCTCTCTTTTAATGATTTTTAAATATAGTATTACAATCTAACTTTCAAGGATGATTGCCTAGTATGGAAGTGTGTATCATCTAGAAACCATTCAAAATCATTTAGGAAGAATCTGATCCATCAAAGGCTTTGGTTTGTTTGGAACCATTGGTCAAAAGTCACAGATGTCTAAATTTAGGGTTTTAGCACAAGATTAAGTGGTTGGATCTTGATCTCAACATATTATTAGACCTTGTTAGCCAATGAATAAGTGAAATATCTCTTCCTATGTCAATTTAGGTTTTGGAATGCAATGGTGATGCCTAATCACCAACTAACCATCGCTAGGTTCCCGTTTCCCCTACTGTCTAATCGAATGGTTCAGATTATTCGATAACTTTTTATCCAAATTTTAGAATTCCAGTCACATTCTAGCTATTCAAGGTTCTAGATCATCCAGTCAATCTCGCTTCCAATTCTTAAAATTTTGATTCATCCTATGTTAATTTGAGTTTAGGGATGCAATGGTGGCATTTGCTCATAGATTAGCCATTGCTAAATCCACATTCCTTTACTACCCAATCATAAGTCTAGATTATTCATCAATTTCCATCTAGATCTTTTAATTTTCTTCATATATAAGTTAATTCAATGTTTTAGAACACATTCATGGCATCTGATCATCGATCAGATGTCAAGAAGTTACTGTGCAAAGAATACCTGATCAGATGCCTGAGATTGTCTGACTTATTTTCATCCTAGATTGACAAATTTTGTGTGATCTAAGCTAAATTAATTCTTTAATTACTTATCCCTAAACTTAGATCAGAAATGGACAGTTAAATCATCCCTAAACTTAGATCTTGCATAAAATCGTATGGATTTAGCCAAAAATCAAAAATCAAGAGTTGGGTTTTGTAGATCTTACCTTCTAGATGCATTTTCATGCATTTTCCACCATTGGATGGGCTAGATTGGTCGTCACTTTCACTTGTAGCATTTCTAAGCCTATCGTGCACCATCTCCTTCTAGATTGATGCTCTAGATCTCGTCAAATTCCCCAATCACCTTGGGGATTTTGTTCGACTCACCGTGCTAGACAACATGACTAGCTCAGATTGTCGATCCAAGCTGGCATTGTCTCTGACGACAGCCTGGAATCCAACGACCTAAAAAAAACCTCATTTTCTCCTTCTTCTTCATGCTCCCACAGGCATGCCAAGTTTTTCCAGGGCAAGCTCCTCTCTCCTCTCCTCTCCTCTCCTTTCTTTCCTTCTCTTCCTCCTCTCTTCTCCTTTCTTCCTTTTCTTCTTCCTCCCCATCAAGTTTTTCCTCTACATTTTTTTTTTCTTTTGTTCTATCGGGTTTTGCAAAGAACAAACTCGACATCTGCATCAACTTCCCATAAGGGGGGGTTCCAATATCAATTTGGCACCCTTCTATTTATGGTTTTTCTATTTTTTTCTATTTTTTCTTATTTTTATCAAAATGCCCTTCATATTCAAACATTCATATCTCCTTCATCTGAACTCCAATTTCTGCAAACTTGGTGTCATTGGAATAGTCTTTCTGAGTACAATCCAACTATGAAGATATTGGAGTCCAATTTGATGTCTTTAAAAAGATAAATTCAATGAAAACTATATATTAAGATTCTCACATTTATATTCATCAAAATTAATTTATAATCCTTTAAAATAGGATTTAAAAATTAGGATCGTTACACACTTTCCATGAACTTTGATGTGCTTTGCTAATAAATGAATGATAGAATGATGTGTAGGTGAACACCAATTTTATGTTGTAGTACTTAAGGTTCAGGATGTTGTGATATGAGACTCCTAGATGTTGTTGTCTTGTATATTATATCTACATGTAGACAATCTAAATGCTAATACAAAAACAAATCAAGACTAACCCAACAAGCTAAATACTATAAGACGCTTCTGGGTATTATTGCACTTATAACATCTTTAAATGCAGATAGTCTAAGAAAATGGGGAAAATGTTCTTTCTTGCATAACCATGAAATTTAGGAGTTGATGCCCGAGTGGCCACGTGATTAGCTTATTAGCTTCTTCATGTATATTCTTTAATTACATCTTGGAATTGGTCAAGAAGACACTTGCATTCACTAATCGAGTCATTCTCCAGTTGCTCTATGATGTTTGCTGCCTCAAAACTTCAATAATTTTCTACGAGTCCTTACAAATTTGGATCTACAAAACATGTAGGTTAGTCAGTAGCTTGAGCCCATGATATATAATAGTCCATTCTGCTTCACCTCTAGTCTTTTTGCTTATGTAACAGCTAATCATTATTTGTGCACATAAGACGGAAAGAAGAGGCTGTCATTTATAGACAACCAATAGACTCTGCTAAGATAAAATGCATCCTTAATTAATACTGATAACACTCTTACACATAAATAATAAACACATAAGTATATGGGATCCCCTTAGCAAATACTTCTATGAGGTTTAAACATGCCGAAGGGAATTCATTAACATTCACAAACATACAAAGGGTATTAATATAAAACATGAAAGTTCATTCTAGTAAGTACAACATGGATAAATCCCTAATCAAGTGACTCAAGCACCTTGAAAATATCTACCTTAATAATAATCATATTTTTTGCACCCTTTTCTTGACATTTAAAGTAACCACCTCATTAAACAAAAGAATATATTCATAAATAATATGGTTATGGATAAAGTCTACTTGGGCATCATCAATAAGTTTTCCCAATCAAGTGAATCATGACATCTTAATCTAGAAATAATTTTTACCCAAATAACTGCTCATGGCTTGGAGGTGCTCATAGAGAATTATGGATGAAAGTTAGTCATTAGCCATATAATAAGTTCATGTTGAATTTTTGTTTAGTATGGAATAGATTTCAAAGACCAACATGCCTTGATAAGCTTTAAAAACCATGCATTTTCAAACATCTTGAGAAACCTCTAGCTTGATTATGAATATAGATCTGTAGCCCAAAAACAAGAAAAAAAGACCCATGCCTGTATCCGAAGTGGAGTTCAGTGACAAAGTCTTCAGTGGGGGGCTTTAGATTTAAACTTCTATATTCAAAGTCCACATATTGCTAATAGTGTAATGTCCAGGATTTTGAAACCTTATTTCACATAATTTTAAATCATGATGAAATGAGATTAAAGGATTTTTAGTTTGTGAATTCTAAGAAATGAGCTTTTTATAGACTCTAAATCAAGTATCAAAACCCTAACATTTGGATTGTCCTCAAAAAATGAAATATAATAATACTAAGAATACTAAAATTGAAGTTTGGACAAGCAAGTTACAAGATTTTGAACTAGAGGGGCATTTTAATAATTTTGTTAGTGAGGCCCATTTATTGGTTTTTAAAATGAAAGGGTTAGAATAAGAGGGGCCATTTTTTTATAACGGCATTCTCTCCAACCTTTCGTGATAGACTTGCCACGCATCGCAGCCGTTGCATCCTCCTCCTTCCCTGCCAACAGTGCTAGCAATCATTACGGAGATGTGCATGATGTAACACACCAATGTCACATGTCTGTTAGCAAAAATATCGAACCTTCAGTAATAAGAGCGCTCTCCACTCGCTCCTCCCTGCAATCTCTCTCTCTCTCTCTCTCTCTCTCTCTCTCTCTCTCTCTCTCTCTCTCTCTCTCTCTCTCTCTCTCTCTCTCTCTCTCTCTCTCTCCTCCTTTTTCTTCTTTTCCTCCTTCCTTCTTCCCTTCCCTCTCCCATGCACCATTCTTTTCATCGATAATAACCTTCAATTACCATCGGTTTACAATGCTAAACAACTAAATGGTGACGAATCAAAAATCCTACACCACCATTGGATTTCTCAAGAAGAGGAAATCAATAGCTCTCTAAAAATTTCATGATCAATGGAGATTTTGCTAGTGATTGAATGGAAATTTCAAATCCAGCGACTCTAAGTTTTTCAATGACACTATAATGAGAAAACCTCATTTTAATGGCATCAATCAATGGTGAAATGGTTCCAAACTCAATAGGAGTGCAGGTAACTGTCCGATCTACAAACCCTTTAAAGAAAATTGTGTTTTGATGTAAAAGAGATCATTGGTGATGACTGTGCCAATCACCTTCTTTGATGATAGTTGGTCACTATTAGCAACTTGGAATTTTTAGCTAAAGTTCATGGTTCTATAGTTTTTCAGCACAATCTACTTGATAAAAAGGTAAGTTTTCTATTGGGGATCATTTGACCATCCAAATTGGATGTGATCCTTATCTAAAAACATAAGGTGCAATCTACAAGATCTAAACTATTCATCATGATCCTCATGGTGCAAGGAACAAATCCCATCAATGTTTTGATCATCAGTGAGAATTTTATAGAGATCCAAAGCTAACAATGATGAACAGTCACGATCCTATTAATCTCTAACCGATCAGAGTATCCATCATCATTTAGTCCTTGATCTATCACCAAATTTCATATATGTAATCAAATTTGCAAATCCAACATGATCTAACCATTAATCAGTCATCAGAACCAATATCTGTGACTGATATGACCTTCTATCATGATCCAACAATTGATCGCCAACTAGATGCTAGATCTACAACGGATATGCCCCTTTAAGACAATCTAACCTTTGATTAGTTGTTGACCATCTAGATCCTTGATCAATTTGAGCTTCCTAGAGAATCTGGCTATATATTTAACACTAGGCCATCTGATTTGTGCTTGATCTAGCCTCACACATTGATCTGACCATAAATTCAGGATCAGACACCTAGATTCATGATTGATCCAAGTGTTCACCTTAATCTAATCATGGATCTACTACCAAAATCCCTTGGAACAATGACCTTTCTATGATCTCACCATTGGTTAGAAGTCAGATGCTTAAATTATGAGATTGGAAACTCTATTTCTTTGATCAGTGGTCTAAAACATTTTATCTAAATCATCCATTTTATCTAGTGTAACTCAAGGAGTAAAACCCCTCTAGTTATTTGATGATCGATGGAGTTTGGCTGAAAAATAGTACAAGGTAGTAACACACGACTATGATAAAGCTTCATTATGATGATCCATCAATAATCTATCATTTCTTGTGATGATTTGAGCAAGAAATCACATGGAACAAGTTAGGATCAAGAAAATTCACCTTTGATTTTGATACATTTTTCTAGATCTACTTAATGCACATTAGATTTAGGTTTGTAGACCAATCCTACCCTTAGATCTTTAATCCATGCTTAGGAGAACTAAGATCATGATACCTAAAAATGTATTTAAGATTTAATTATTGAAGGTTAATAGTTCAATGATCTGGGATGATCTAAACCATTAGATCATAATTAGATTAAAATATCTATGTGTATAACAGTGGCTTAAAATAGAATTTTTATATACTATATAGATTAAGGACAAATGGATTGACTCATTGTTAGATTACGACAAAAGCCAAGAGAAAAGCTTGAGGAATATGTGGAAATCACAATAAGAGGTATGTAGTTTTAACATCTGTTTGCCATTTGGTCTTTGAGCATGTTATTATTATTAAAATATATAGATTGTAAATAATCAAACCATACTTATTTGATCATTGTGCTTTTGATTTGAAATTACATGCCTCTCATAAAATTGACATCTTGTCATGTTATATTGGTTTTTCTTTTAAAGAATGCAAATACTTTCAAATGAGGCATGTGAGGTATATATACATTCATATCCATGATGCATACATTTATCTTTAAAATGAAAATGACATTGCCCATTCTATTATATGCAATCGCATGTTTTTAAAAAGAAAAGATGGTTCATAAAATGCATCAATCCCATGTTTTAACATGAGTTACAGAAAAAGCATGACTTTGGCATGTGATAAACATCACGTGATTTAATGATGCTTGAATTTGGATATATATATATATATATATATATAGACACAAAACACATACATGTTTGTTTAGGCTAATGAGTCTAGTGGGCACTAATGCTACTCCTGGCCTCTACCCACTAAGTGGTAGGTATCCATGCCCAAAGATGCACCATTATTCTTGACTATTGTGGTAGAAAATGACCAATGGAGGTGTTTATGATACCTTTTTTAAAACAGTTCCATAATCATTGTAGATACTATGGTGGATGGTTCCTAGATACCAAAGACATACGACTTTAGTGAACTGGTCATGAGCATAATAATTTGTGAGATTTTTGTTTTTCTGATACTATGTATGATGAGATTGTTGATGATCCTTAGATGAGTACTCATGACTAATCAATTGATCTGTTCACTGAGGTGTATATATGCATATGATGATCTTGTTGGTTGGAGATTGCTGATGTTGTAGTTCAACTAATTACTACTTTAATATTTTGAGGATCTTATGACTTTTGATTTATTAAGTTAGATTATGGATCTTTTACATGATTTAATGGTTATGCACAGATACAATTTTATGATATATTATGAGTTGCAGTATATGTGAGATTTCCATGTTGATGTGATCATTTGAAAAACATACATTCAAAGTTGTGCATATTTTATGTTGACGCTATCTAAAGTTTTTTAGCATGAAATTGCAATCTTGAATTGATATATGATTTCAAATTATATTCCATATCTTCCAATTAAACATTCTGCTCTTTACAACTGCATTAAAAATTATTTGAAATATTGTTTAAAATTGATATAGTAGATGTGAACTACTTACACAAGCGTAAGCCTGTTGAGATATTGAAAATTGTTTATAATATCTCAGAACTTTTAAGAACTTGATTTCAAGCACAACAATTCAAGGTGGATGCAATCCTAAATGAAGACAATGGTGCAACAAATTTTATAAACAATGTAAGTATATGACTTATCTTTTTGACATGCATATGTAATTATTATAGTTGGACTGTGAGCTGTGATTGGGTAGATCTGGATGCATGTATTTTTATTTTTATTTTATAATTAAAAATATTTTTGATTATTTTGTTTCTTTGAAAGTTAATAATACTCAAGGTTTTCAAAATGAACTTAAAAGAAAAAGATTTTTCTCCTACATTTTTTTCAAAATTATTTTTAAAATAAGGATCAATGCCTGTGACGACCCGGGTTTTCCCATGCATTTTTAAATGAAAAATCTAAATTCCTAAGGTGGGATCCCGATTTGAAAAACAGTGCAATGCAGCGGAAAAATCTTTTATTTGGAATTCATTTTGAAAACCCCAAGTGTCATTTGCTTTCACAACAACTAAGGTAGTTTTTGAACAGCTTTAGAAATCACAAATGCTTTTCCCCAGGTCTATCCAGTCACAGCACACAGCCCAACTATAATTAAATACAAATACATGTCCAAAGGGTTGATAATTTACTTACATATATAAGTGTTTCCTTTTTTATTCACTTGCTTGTAGCACTAACATAGATGCTCTCTACTCATGGATGGAATCATCCTGAAAAATGTTAAGGATAGGGTGAGTATATACTATACTCAGTAGGAGTCTATCACTATTAGTTTTATAATGCATGCGATCTTTAAAATCATGTGCTCATAAAAACATATGCATGTTGTTCGAATAATCACGTTCAATATCGATATTAAAAGCTACTGTCAAACCGGAATACTGACGACTTAAAGAAATATCTTAATCCAAGTCGAAAGTATCATATATCATAATCATAAAAATATGCATCAGATGCTCAATTGAATCCAACTCATGGATATCTATCGTGGTATGGTCGACCAACCTTATATCATACCATATGCAATGCATATAAATCCACGAAACCATAAGGTCCCACTATGCCCACGATCTCACCGTCGTATGGTCCCCGAGTACCTAGGGACATAGGATCATATACCTCCACGGGGCATATGACACTTCGACCCAGTGCCGTGATACCAGTGGTAGCCCCTTGTACCACATGCAGTCAAAGCAAGGACATGCCCTTTTTGGACGTGGTACCCATCCACCTAATAGTGGTAGGGGCTGGGTGGCCAACCCACACCCCTTGGCATAGCACCCACGAGCTTACTAGCCCAAATCATGTTCGATCAAATAAGCCAAAAACCTTTGTTCAAAACCTGTCCTCTTTGGGTCCCTCACAACTGCTTGGCCCTTGGCACTCCAGCGTCTTTTGGCAACCCTTAAGGACATGCAATCTTTGCAAGTACTTAAATCATGCAATGTATGCACTTGTTTGCAAAACATATATGTGCATAATGTATATGCAATCATTTACGAAACATGTCTATGTACAAAATGTTTATCACATGCAGGCTGAATCAAGTCATTTTAAACAAGTCATATACTTATAACATATGTTCTCAAAACAATAATAGATCTTTTAAAAGAATCTAATAGTGATAGAGCACCTACCTGACTAGGTCGCGTTAACCTTTTTTTTCCTCGTACGCTCCTGAACATGGTTTGGGGACTCAAGGTTAGTTTAACCTATCTTTTATGGGTTTAGAGCAGTTGGGTCTTATTACTTAGGTATTAGGGGTCTATCCCTATGCCTATGGGTGCCCTAAGGTCCTAATTGGGCCTTGGTATCCTCAGTTTTCCAAAGTTATAGTGGCCATGCGCCACCATCCTATTCTAAGGGTCATGCCCTCCTTTGATTGGGCCTTGATCAGGATTTTATGGTTTGGATGTGTCCACATCATCGACACGAACACAACACCTTTTGCGGCGCCTCAATCGGAGCTCTAGATCTCAAGTTATAAGCGTTTTAGTGTTGTATGTACACAAGACCCTTAAGTATTAAAATACGGAATGCTAGGGCGCTGCTCGTCATGCACCCTGGCTTCTTTAACAAAAAAAAAATTCGACGCACGCTAGCGCTCTGCGCGTCTGTGGCGTGCACCTCAGCGGGCGCGTTTGTAGACGCGCGGTACACTCCGCTCGTTTGGCTCTTTAGCGGGCGCGTCCAAGGTTTTTCAAACAAAGGTCGACGCAAGTCGACGTGGGACGTTCCTATTGGATCGTCCCGCCCGTTAGAGACCTAGGTCATCCTCAGGTCACCCTGGTTCGACCCTGTCGAACCAGTGCGGCCCTGGGGACGTCCCAGGGTCCTTGGTGGCTCTCCCAGGCTCCATTTTGCATGGTTTTTCATGCAAAAACTTAGGAAAATTGACCTTGGAACTATGGGGGAGATGGGTTTTGAGCGATCTCGGACGTACCTGGCTTGTTTCTGGGTTTTTCTCCTCGTTTTTTCCCTCTAGGTCACTGCTCCACAATAGGTTTTCTCCAAGGTTTTGGGCTGCCATTAGAGGCA
Source organism: Warburgia ugandensis (assembly GCA_035236585.1). Lineage (NCBI taxonomy): Eukaryota > Viridiplantae > Streptophyta > Magnoliopsida > Canellales > Canellaceae > Warburgia > Warburgia ugandensis. The sequence goes on from CP141133.1 coordinate 58,379,959, forward strand.
TCTAAGAGCTCTATTTATAGGGCTTTTAAAGAGGGTTCTGGAGGGGTTCTAACCGCCTTTGAATGGCGGTGGAGAAACCTCTAGAATGGCGGTGGTTTCTTCTTGAAACACTGCTGTTCCAGAAACCTCTAGGAGGTTGAAGATGAAAGGTGCCCGTATCAAAACGGGCACCTGTGTTTTTCAGGTTAAGTTGTTTTTGTGAAATTTATAGTTTTGCCCCTGAACTTCAAAGGGCCATATCTTGCTCATTTTAACTCCGTTTTGGGTGATTTTGGTCTTGTTGGATTCCTTTTTCCGAGACGCATCTAATGGAACTATTTTTAGGACCAAATTCCTAGGTTTAGTTAAGGAAACTAGTGAAATGATCAAAATGCCCTTATCTTTAAAATTGAACTTTTCATGGGATTTTAATATTACAAAAATTGGGGTCATTACAATGCCGCACTAGGAAATAGTTATGAATTTAAAATCTAAAAACCCATGTTATCACAAGTAGCTAGTGTTTTGCAATCTTAGGTAAATGCATTGGTATGACCCTATTACAAGTGTCATTGTTGTTTCAAGAAACAAAAATTTTGTACCTACGCCATATTGTAGGTGTAGTTGCACTACCCTCTACTACTGTGGACTCTAAAATGATAGTTGAAAATTTGTTGCTTATGCTGATGGTGTCTAGAAGAAAAGGCATTGTTAGAATGCCTAAACAACCTTATAATTTGACTTGTTGCATCAATCATCTAGCTTATAGTCCAAATTTTCAGAGAACTGATAACTGGAGACATTGTGGCAAACATGTTATCATTGCTCCTTAAATAAGTTGCTACTTAGCAAGTGACATTCTCATTGTAATTTTAATGTTGTGCTATTTTTGGTGCTGCACCTAAATTGTCCTATGGTATTCATGGTGCAAGATGTCCAAAAAAACATTGTATATTTGAAAGCACTGAGAGATGATGGTGTTGATGAAGAATGTGAATGGAGTTATGGCATCATACTATTAGATTATTTGGATAAACATGACAAGCATGAGCCGAATTAGTATTTAAGAAAACTTATTTATAATGATGACATTCGAGTACATCATTTTGTTGATACTACACTGCTCCATAGATGGGATAAAGGGAACAAGGGCAGTCTTGTTAGATTAGATTTATACTATCATATTGTTAGATTATTTGGATAAACATGACAGCAAGAGCAGAGATAGCATTGGAGAAAACTTATTTATAACGATGATATTCAGGTACAGCATTATGTTGACACTACACTACGCTGTGGCTGTGATAAAGGGAATAATGGTAGTCATGTGTCAACAATGGAGGATTATATGATGTTCTACATAGGTAAACACTTTCTCCTTAAACTTTGATGTGATCTGGCAACAAATGAATGACTATTGATACACAGGTGAAAAGTATTTTATGTTGCAGTTTTTATGGTAGAGGATATTGGGATATGTGTAAATATCTAAAAGTACTAGAAGCTGATCAAGATGATGTAGGAATGTGTGCAAATGCTTGTCACAAACCCCTATCCACTCGCCCCCAACTATGACTCCCCCTCTTCAATAGGATTTCAATTCCTTGATACAAAGCATGGCGTAATCGAGATGGACATCATATATGGAGAATGATCTTATGATAGTCTTGATATTCTTTTCCACTTACCTAATGGTACAGCAGAAAGAAAAACTAACATTATTTCATAATGTCGTAGATTTTATTAATTAACAAGAGCATACAACTATGTAGCATATTCACATGCAAACCATAAATATGATAATATAAAACATATCAAGACTAACCCGTGAACCAACATACTATGAGGCTCTATTGAGAATTATTGTACTTATGGCTTCTTCAAATATATACACTGTAAGAAAATGGGAAAGATGTTCTTTCCATAACCCAAAAATTTGGAGAGTTGACACTCTAATTACAGCATATATATATATATATATATATATATATATATATATATATGCGACTTTATTAGCTTATATATATGCTTTAATTACAGCTTGGTACTGGTCTAAAAGACGCTTGCATTTATGAACAGAGTCATCCTGAAATTGCTTTGTGATGTTTGCTAGCTCAAGATTTCAGTCACTTTCTTGGAGTCCCTACAAATTTGGATCTTCAAAACACGTAGGTTACTAGCCAGCTTGAGCCCATGATATACAGTGGTCCACTCTGTTTCACTATGAGTCTTTTAGCCTATATAATAGCTGAACTTCATTTGTGTACATAAGACGAGAAAGAACAGATTGTCGTTTACAGACAACCAATGAAAATTCCACTGCTTAGAGAAAACATATCCTTGATCAATGCTGATAGAACTTTCATAAATAAAATAATAACATATGGTGATGTGGAATCATCTGAGAGAATAACTTTGCGAGGTTTAAACCATGCCAAAGTGGATTCATTAATAATCACAAACATGATGGGGGTAGTAATGCAAAACATGATAATAGAAACAAAAAGTTCAGAGAAACACATTCTAGTAAGAACATCACAGATAAATCCCTAATCAAGTTAATCATACACCTTGAAAACATCAGCTTCAATAATCATATTTTGAGCACCTCTTCTTCGAAATTTAAAGTAAGTAACGACCCTGCGAAGCAAAAGAATATTTTCATGGAATACAACGATGAGGGACAAGGCCGCTTGGACGTCATCAATAGGATCAGCTAATAACGACCTCATTACATACGCTAAAACCTTTATAGATGACTTTATATAATATATTGCGTAGATTGATCAGCTGGAACCAATCACAAGATTGGGCCGAAGGGTCATTAGAAATGAGGATTAAGGTTGGCCTCTTTTTGTAAATATCCGTCCCGGTAGGCCTGCATTATACAGGCATGGATAGATGGGCAGTAAAAGGCCAGGCCTGTTGTAAAAATCCTCGGGGAATATCCGTCCGTGACCATCGCCTATGATAGGCCCATGGAGAAAAAAGCCCAACGACATGAGTCCATGGTGATGGGCTTGACAAGATTATCGATTTGGTAACAATGTTTAAATTTTTATACACCTTATTAACGCGCTCATAATTATGAGACTCAACTGGTTGAGAGAACAACTTCTAAAAATAGTTTTGAGAAGTCTCGGAGATACCGTGCTCATCCACGTGTAACCCCATTATCATCTTTGCAATAAGATTCATGAGATTTGATCGTTTACGACACTTGACCATTGTGTGAGACAAGGGGTATTAGAATCACCCTCTTTCAACCAGGCCTGCGGAGCTCTTTTTCCGCAATGAAGCCCATGACAACGAAGAGAATCATGAAGTAGACACAAAGTACATAACTCCTCGCTTCTGTTATTTGGCAAAGAGCATTGACTGACACCCAGTCGATGTTTCAGCTACGAGATCTTACCATCAAGGTTTCTCAAACCAAATTCATATTAGGACCCTGACATGAGATCTTCCTTCAGGTGTTGGAGTCTCTGGCATAGCACAATCGCTTTAGACCCCTGAATTTACTCAGTCCAAGCCTCATCAACAAGATGGGGAAAATGATCATGAGACGCTCAAAAAAGTTCATTTAAAAGGCCTCCTACCCCTCGGGACAATTGGATTTTGCTAAAGAAAACACTGGGAGATGATCTGATGCAATCCTTGGGAGGTGAATAGTTCGAGAATCAGGGAAATATTCGCTCCAGCTAATAACAATAAGGTCGGAATGCAGCCACACAATCGTAAGAAAATCGAGAGATTTGTCATTATCCCAAGTGAACGGTAATCTATGGGGGTCATATTTAATGAGACTGAGACTTGAAATCAGCCCACCACAATCCTTGTTTCTCAGTTCGCTCCCCCTAACTTGTCCTCATAGAAAAGAATTAAGTTGTTAGTCCCCGATAGTACATACAGATACGCATAAGAAAATTCGCGATTCTGATGCGTGAGCTGGTTCTAGAATCTTAATCTATCCGGGCATAAACAAACCAGACTTCCATGGTCTCACCTCCAGGAAATTTAACGAAAATAAAAACCTTGCAGAAAGGGAACTGATGATTTAAGAACCTACCTAGGAACCAATCATCTTCATTCCCAATCAAAGATTCAGAGATAAAAATGATATACATTTTTAAAGCATCTCAGAAGGAAGACCTGATTCCACTACAGTTGCAACCAAGAATTTTCATATCAACTAAGAAAGGTGAGAATTCAAACCAGAGAGAGCATCATCAGCGTCCCCCGTTACCCGATGATGCCTCAGCAAATTACACTGATGGTCCCATGAGAGATCTTTACCCTTATGATCCCTCTTACCAGTAATCCCATGACCCCTCTTGAGGTCTAGCTCTTGAGAAGGCTGCCGCTTAGGATCTGGTAAAGGGCGCTGTGATTCATTTTTGGGTAGTATAGGAGTTCGTTAAGATTGGTAAGGGCAAAAATTTAGTGGATAGTATAATGATTTGCTAGTGACATCACAACCGATAGTCTAAACATTGTATTCGGTGATAATCCTTTAGCTAGTCTGTGTTAGAACTCGTGACTTATCGTCACTTGTGGATTAAGCCATAAGACCTAGATTACCCAAAACAAAATAACCAAAGATTTAAGTTCGAATTCTTCCTGTGATGGATTAGCTAAATCCACTACAAGAGCCACAAAACGAGTATTGAGAATTAAAATAAAGTTTGAGAAATTCTAGAATAAAGTTACTTTCACAAAACCAGATACAGCATAATGCCAACTCTTAGATTAGAGAATTGCAAGGCGCTAATATTAGCCTAGAACCCAAAACAAAAGCATGTAAAAGGAATAAAGGAAAATAAACTTGAATGTAATCTAAAAGTAAACTGAATATGAAACTAGTTAAGCTAAAGTAAACTAAATAGAATTGAAGGCAAAGTGAACTAAACTTTGGTTTAGCTGTGCAGTTCTCTAAGGTGAGAATTGGTGTTATTGTAATGTATATTAGAGATTGCTAATGAATCTCTACCCTCAGTTGGAGTTTCTTCAAGCTTTTTCCAACCTCCAAGAACTTCCCAAAGAAATTTTTAGATACTAATTCAGAAAATGGAGTACTTTATATCAGAAGTTAACTCCTTTCTTAAAGTAGTCAAGATGATACTTTTAAGCATGTACTTGGTCTCAAGCTAGCTCAAAATTACTCTTCTTTTTTTTGTTGTACTTTTTCTTGTTGAAAATATGGGAGTTCGAACTTATAAGATTGATGGGACTAAATTTCCCAGATAAAAAAGGAAAGGTGTGAAAATAATATGTTCTACTGATATCAACAAGGTAAGAGATGTGTGACAACATTTGGTCTAATAAATTGAGCAACAATGTTTATATTTTACAGAAAAGTCAAGTGGCTAGATTGAGTTGTATTATGAATGTAGTTTACTTCTTTTCAAAGCCCGTCATTGGCAAATAGAAAAAGGTTAAAAATCATGAAAAATGTGTCAAGCAAGAAGGCATGAAAGTTATAACAAACTATAAAGCTTTAGGTGCTAAAAAACCTTGAGAAGTGTAGTAAGTCTAGAAAGAATTGAAATATAGCAAAGCCAAAAGGCATGAAAAATATAGCAAGTCTAAAAAGACTTGAACAACAGCAAGCTAAAAGGATAGAAAATGTAGCAAGTCTAAAAGCATGAAATGTAGCAAGTTAGAAGGCCTAAAAAATATAGCAACTCTCAAAAACAAGAAATATAGGAAGCCAAAAGGCTTGAAAATATAGCAAGTCTAAAAAGACTTGAAATGAAGCAAGCTAAAAGGCTTAAAAAATATAGCAAGTGTAAAAAAACTAGAAATGTAGGAAGCCAAAATTCTTGAAGAGTATAGAAAATCTAAAAGGACTTGAAAATTGTAAGTGATAAACCAACAAGCAATGATATAACAAATTTTTTATTGAATATTATTCTGGAATGAGACAATAGCACAATGAATTTTCATAACTCTATTCATAGCATAGTGCTAAGGGTAAAAGTGTTGGCAAGTTATAAAATCCAGTCAGTGAAGAAGTAAATGGAAAGAAAGCTTTATACAAATAAAACTTCAGAAAAAAAAAAAAGAATGAATGAACGTAAGTTCGTTAGGAAAACTAGAGGGAGGAGAAAAAAAGTGTGAAAACAAAATAAATTTGTAGGAAAGAAGAGAAATTTGTGGAAGAGAGGTGGTATTCTTTACCAAATAGCAATTTTTTTTTAGAATTTCTATAATGAAAGGTATAGAAGGGCAAAGAAACAAGAATGGAAAAGAAAAAACAAACCAAAAATAGATGAAGAGCAAGAAATGACTCCTATGTTGTCCTCATAAAGGATGAAAAAGAATAAAAACATTGATGTGCCAAAGTCCCTATAGTTAGAAATCATGGCACCAATAATCCCTTTGTGTTGGTATAAAGGGAGTTTGTTACAGAGCCCATGACATGCATCTCTCAAATGTGGCAAGGAAAGGGGAGGTAAGCAATTCTGCACACATGTTTCTTTAAAGATTCATAGGATTTATGTTTTTGAAAAACTAGACATTAGAATTGTGTTTTGATTCTCTGTAAATTAGAGACAAATGATGAAAAAAAATAGTGCTACGAAAAAAAATGAAAATCCTAAATATTGCATTGAGGTAAGGGATTATTGTTGTGAACAAATGATGTTTTGCACCATGATAATTTGTCTGAAAATATTTGGTGTAGTGTTGATTTTGCCACACTATGGTCATAGAAATATTCATTGTAAATTTGATATAGTCCCATCAAGTGTATCAAATGTCTAAAATTGCTATAGAAATTAAGGTAATAATTGGTAAAACATGGTTTGGGGGTGTCTTGCCAAGACACAATTAAATGCAACTGATAGATCTCTTTGTGGTGGTTTCTTAGAAAGATAGTGGTCAATCACTAGAAGTTTACATGTCTTTAGAGGAAAGATGTGAGTGGCTCCCTTAAATTTTTATAAGCTCACTGGGATTTATTTTGGAGGGAAGAGGTTAGATCACCCACCCATGAGGTTTGATATTTCCATAGCTAGACAAAAGGTAAATGGTTGGAAGAAGATTCTAAGGGCTTAAAAATGTGAATCTAAATTTAGTATTTTTTGAGATTTTGATCAAATATGGACACAATAAAGGGATGTCTGAAAAAGAAATACCTCAATTAGCATGATTTGAAATGGAGAATGGTGAAGAGAGTGAAAAAATAATAGAAAAGTCATGATTCCAACCCAATTGCAAGAGTTGACTAAGAAGGAGAAAAAGCAAGTAGAAGAACGAATAGCTAGGTTATTCCTACTATAGTTATTTGCAAGAATTGTTTTCTCCCACAAAAGTATTATAAATTTCATCCAAATTGAAGAGTATGACTGAGGAGAGATAGTTATGCCTCTATGTGTGATGACCTAGGTTTTCAAATGCATTTTTAAATGCAAAAATATTTTCCAATACTGAATTGATCCCTATTTTAAAATCAAATGTATAAACCATTGCAATAGAAAAAAAAAAAAAAAAAAATTCTTTTAAATTTATTTTGAAAGTCCAATGTCATTTACATTCAAGAAAACAAGATAACTAAAAAAACAGTCTCCTCTTTTAATTATAAAATTAAAATAAAATGCATATATACCAGATCTTGCCAGTCACAACTTAAAGTCCAACTATATAAATCACATATATATGTCCAAAGAAGGTAAGTCACATACTTATATTTAGGATACAGTCTATTGCATCATTGTCTTCATTTAAGATTGCATCCAGTTTCAATTGCTTTGTCTCAAGTCAAATTCTTTAGAGTCCTAAGATATCGTAAACAATTTACAATATCTTAACAAGTTTGTACTAGTGTAGGTAGTTTCACATCTATTATACCAATTTTAGAAGTCCAATTTCAAACAATATTTCAAATCATTTTTAATGTATTTATAAAGAACAAAATGTTCAATTCAAAGACATGGAATATAACTTGAAATCACATATCAACTCAGTGTTGCAATTACATGCTAAAACATTTCAAATAATATCAAAATAAAACATGCACTATTTTGAATATATGCTTGTCAAATGATCAAATATGCACCGTAACTTTACATAAATTGTAACGTATAATATATCATAAAATCACATCTATGCATAGCTTTTAAATCATGCAAAAGATCCTTCATCTTACTTGATAAAGCAAGTATCATAAATTCTCAAGATATTAAAGTAGTAATCGGTTAAATCACAGCGTTAACAATCCTAAACCAACAATATCATCACGTGAATATATGCACTTTGTGAACACATCACCCAATTGGTCATGAGTACTCATTTTAAGACCATCAATAAGCTCATGATGCATGGTATTACAAAATAAAAATCTCATGGAACACTATGCTCATAATTAGTTCACTGAATGGTGCCTCCGGTATCTAGAGGCTATCCACCTCAGCCTTCATAGTGACTATAGATATGTCCCAAAAAGGGTGCCTTAAATACCTTTAGTGGTCATTCCCTACCACAATAGTTGAGAAAAATATATGCCTCTTTAGGCATGGATACCTACTGCCTTTGGTGGTTAGAGGCCAAGAGATCAAGCCGTACAACCTAGTATAGAGCCTGCTAGGTTCATTAGCCTAAACTAACATACATCTCAATCAAAATATCATTTTATCATATAACATATATCACATGCAAAACCATGAATTTCTGTAACTCATTTCAAAACATGGGATTGATGCATTTTAAGAATCATCCTTTCCTTCAAAAACAAACAATTGCATGTAATAGAGTAAACAATATCACTTTCACTTTCAAGATAAAAGTATGCATCATAGAGATAAAATATACATAAATTCGCATGCCTTATTTGCAAGTATCTACATTCTATAAAAGCATAAATAACGTAGCTTAACAAGATATCAATTTTATGAGAGTCATGTAATTTCAAATCAAATGCATATTAATTGAATAATTGGTAAGGTTTAATTATTTAAAATTCATATATTTCAATAAAAATGATGACATGTTAAAATTCCATATGACAAATAGATGTTAAAATTTACCTACCTCTTATGGCAACTTCCTCAAATTCTACAAGTTTTTCTTTAGTTTTTGTTGTAAATTCAATAATGAGTCAATTGATTTGTGCCTTAATCTATGGAGACAAATTTTATTTTTCATATACTTATATGCACTTAGATATTTAAATTTAATTATGATCTTATGTTCTAGACCATCCCAAATCTTTGAACCCTTAAATTTCTATAATTTTATCCTAAATACATCTTTAGGTCTCACGGTCTTAGTTCTCCTAAGCATAGATTAAAGATTTGATGGTTAAATTGGTTTAAAAACCAAGATATAAAGTGCATCAAGGAGGTCTGGCAAAATAGATCAATCAAAGGTGGGTTTTTTAAATCCAACCTTATTCTGTGTGATTCCTTGCTCAAATCATTACTAGAAATAAAAGATTGTCGATGAATCATTGCAATAAAGTTTGATTGTGGCGATGCTTTATTGTCTTCTCCAAATATTTGGCTAGACTCCACAAATCATAGAATACTAGAGGGATTTACTCCTTGTTTGCATTGAACAAAATAGACGACTTAGATCAAATGTTTTGGTCATTGATCAAATAAATGGGGTGTTTAATCTCACAATTTAAGCATCTGCCCACTAATCAACAATTAGATCATGGAATGTGGCCATATGTGTCATTGTTCCTAGGGTTTGGTGATAGATATATGGTTAAATTAAGATGAGGGGTCGGATCGATCACATATCATACAATCTAGAGTTAGATCTATGATCATATTCAAATGAGAACTCAGAGCCGATTGTAAATCTAGGGGCTAAGTGGATGATTAACTATCAGATCATCTAAATGGAACATATCAGCCATAGATCTAGGGTTTAGTGATGTTCAATGGCTAGATCAGGATAAAAGGTTAAATTGGTCAGCCATAAATCTAGGTGCTGGGGTTTGATCGATCGTTGGATCATGTGGAGGTTTGTAAATCAGCAAGAAATCTTCCATTTGGAAACATATTAATGGTCAGATCATGACAACTGGTCAGATATATTATTCTAGCTACAAATTATATATATATATATATATGCATGTATGTATGTATATATATACACTACTAGATCTCACTAAAAGTTCAACATTTGATGGTTAGATCACTCATAATTAGCTTTTGATAGTCATAATCTTTCTATTGAACAATTAGATCTTATAGATCGTACCTTGTGGGTCTCATATCATGATCAAGTCTGACTTGAATAGTTAGATGATCCCTGATAAAAAATATAACCTTTTCATCATGTTGATCAGGCTAAAAAACCTTAAAACCATGTTTTTCAGCTCAAAATTTTTATGTCTCTTGAGATGACCTATGCAGTCATCATCGAAGATGATTTTTATGTTAAAGCATAAATCCTTTTAAATGGAATGTAGAGCAAGTGGCTACCTACAATCTTGACAAGGTTGGAGTCATTTTGCTATCATTTGATGCCAGAAAAAATATGCTTTTGTTAGAATACCGCCAACAAAGTCAAAGTAATTGGATTTGAATTTTTGTTTGATCATCGAAGAAATCTCTCTTGATCATGAAATTTCTAAAAGGTTTTTGATCATCTCACCTTGGGCAATCCAACGGCAATGTTAGATTTTCGATATGCTATTGTTTGGTTTCCTATAGTTGTAACCCAACGGTCACTAATGGTTACTATCTTTGAAAAAACAAGGTGTGAGAAAGAAGACAAATAGGAGGAGAGAGAGAGAGAGAGAGTGAGGGGCATCGCCAGTGGCAATCTTAAGCAACTCCGGCATGGAAAATGGAGAGAGATCAAGATGGGATGATGGAGCAAGGGAGAAACAGGGTAACATAAGAGGAATGGCGAAAGTGAGTTTCTTAACCTTGCTACTCTGACATTTCCACTGGGCAGTGTATGTGATGGTGGCATTTTGCCATTCACTGTTGTTAACATTAAAGGCCTGTGTTGCCAGTGGGGAAGAAGGAGAAAATTGTGGGATGGGATGTGTGACAAAATTTTTGGTGGTGGCATGCTATTATCAAAAATGGCCTCTCTATTTTAGGCATTTTCTATTTTAAAAAATATAATAGGAGGGCCCACTTATAAAATTACCAAAATGCCTTCTAGTTCACGACCTTCTAGCTTCTTCGTGTAAACTCCATTTTTAGTGTTCTTAAAGTTGTTGGATTCTATTTTTTTATTATAATCTAAATATTAAGATTTTAACACTTGATTTGGCTTCAATAAAGATCTCATTTCTTAAAATTCAAAAACTAAAAATCCTATATTCTCATTTCATCCCAATTTAAAATTATGCGAAGTAAAATTTAAAATTTTGGGATATTACACTATACTAGAGACATTTTGCAAAGCTACAACCAAATTGGGCAAATCACTTGAGGGGATATTCTTTCTAGTCTAGGTATGCATTTATTATTCGAACAAAAGAATTTTATATTTTTTAGTTTGAAAAATGATGTACTAACCTTATAATGTATTTTTGTACTATTGGGCCATTGAATATTTGAAGAATTTTACTCTTGAATGCAATATAGAATTATCAACCATACCTAATGTGATAAAGTGGATGAACAAGAATTTAAAAAGCTTGTAAAGATGGTAGATAGAGGAAATGAGAACTAAGATTCATGTAATAAGAGAGAAGTGTGTATTGTGGGGGCCTCAGAAGGAAGTGAAGCAATTGAAAATGCTTAATCATGCTGAAATGGCATTGAGAAAACAAAAAGAAAAGAGAGATTGCATCTCTATGGTATAGTGGTCAATCATTTACATTACCCAGAAAGGACATAGACAAATTGATGATATTGTGATCTAAAGGATCCCAAATGAACTATATATGAATGGAAATATGTCCCTGTGTTGGACAAGGAATAGTTGGATGGATGATGGATGTGTTAGAAAATGTGCAGAAGTTTGAGAACTTTTTTCAATTTAAATAAAAAACTTTAAAAACTTAATAAGATCAACCTTGAATCATGTGAATTAGCTTCTTTAAACATGAATAGATAGAGAAAACTTTTTTGGTTTAGGATCAAAATGATGATCTTACTACCACAATTAGTTGAGATTCAGCACTCATTGCTTCTTCTACTTCTCTTAGAGATAGCTCAAAGTCCCAACTCCTATACTAGAAGAGAGAAAGAGGGAAAACTAGAACTTCTAATTGAGAGACTCTTTATGGGGCAATTTTTTCACTTTCTCATATGTTGTCTCTCTATAAGTTTGTACTTGAGAAACTTGTTTTTGTCATATTTTAGAATATTTCACAATGGAAATTTAATAGCTTTCTATTGTGAAATACTCTAGAATACAATAAGAATAATAAAAGCAATTTTCCCAACCATGCACTGATATATCTCATATATATAAAGAAGTCAATTCCTCCCTAAGCAATCCTCAAATTAGAAATTAACTTCTTTCCTAGCTTAACTCCAAGTTATTTGTATGATGTGACCTCTTAGGTATTTTTCAATATAGTGTCTTTTCTAACTTTTTATTAGAAAATTCTTTCCTAAGTTGAATCAAATCACTAGAGGTGTATTTTGCATAATACAATAGATGACGTGGCATCAAGTGAATCCACCCACCAATAACCACACATGTGGCAACATTAGAAGATAACTTACAAAGATATCCTACATTTATAATTATCATTTTATCCTTATAGGCAAATTAATGTTATACCCTCCCACTTAACATATATTCATTTGTGACATCAACAACATAAGGCTGTCCACCCACTTGCTTTAGAAAGGATCTACGTTAGGTAGAAGTGCAGGGTGAGTTCTACATAAGGTTTTAGAATAATCCTAACCATAGATTTAAGATGTTCGTCATGTTTAGAATGTAAAAAATTGGTAACTCATTACAAATCTATGGATTTGGACAATCCTAACCAATTACTTGGGGTATTTGAAAATTTTAATAAAAATAATGGTCATTATTTTTTATTTAAAGAAACATAGGCTAAAAATATCCACTATGCATATAAAATTTATTATCCAGCTTATCTAAGCCATTCCTAACATGATAAATGGGTTTATCCACAAAAATGGGGCCTAATGTATTGTTGTCAGTCCTCAAAAGTTACTTTTAGTCTGGCCAGGCACAAAGATGGATATTGTTTGGAAATTTTCTAGAGTTTTTTTTTTCTTTTTTTTGTTACATATACCACCATGTGCACTTTCAGCCTGCCCAGGTACTTAGATGGTTTGAAAATTTGCTAGGGTTTCTTCTGGTTACATAGACTACCATTTGCTGGAAGATCATGTCATTTTTCGTTTCTGTTTTCTGCTAAAACAACCAATCTAACTAGGTTGTGGTCTAATCACAAGTAGATAATTGCTGCTGAGAGATTTAATGTTAGGAGGTTCTGGATGGATGAGCAAGATGATGGAACACGTACCTAATAACAAGAACACTGCCATTAGCCGTCTCATTTTATGTTTCAGGCGCACCAAAACTGTGGTCCAGTGTCCAGTGCTCCAGTCTCAAAGATAACAATTGACGCGAATATTTTTCCTTCAAAAAATGTGCGTCCCTCTTCAATATTCATCCAAATCCTCGGTGATGTCTGGCAATTCACCAAAATCCACGTCGACCATGCAATTCTAACTCTCAAATTTGTGGTCCTCGTAGAGATGCATGATTTCGAAATCAGTGGTTAAAATAACTTCCCATATCGATCATATATGCTTCTACAAAGAGGGCTAGATGTATCCGTCGCAGGTTGGACAAGACTAACGTATAGCAAGATCCTACATCTGACAAGCTCCCCCTAGTAGAACATCAACTCACATTTTACCTTGGAAACATGTGCATCGAATGAACTCTATATATGATTGTACTAACTGCCTATTACTTACTGAACATGAAACATATATTTATGAGCGGACTCCAACTCTTGACTTGCATGATTGAGATCCACCGTACTCACACACCCAACAGAATTTTATCTTATTGTATTTTAATGAGCACCCATAAATGACATTAGTCCTTTTAATAAATAAATAATCACTGCCTTTTACTGCTCTCTTTTTAACTCTAGGGTCATGTGAATTTTTTCCTTTTTCTGATTTTCTAATTCGAGCAACATGGTAAATAGTGGGCCAATTTTTTTCTTAAAACAAGAATTACAACTCTTTTCTCTTTGCATTGGTTACAACTCTCTCTCTCTCTCTCTCTAATCTTATTGGTTAAAAATTTATGATGATTGGATGATTATAGCATGATATAAACCATTTTTTTAGTTAAATTTATGCTGTTGCTACACAATTTTAACCATCAATTTCTTGTCTGATGCATATGCATTCACTCTTAGAACTGCTAGTTATCCAAAGTTAGAGCAATAGATTGAATGGGTCAAATTATCCAAAGATAAGCCCCTTAATTCCAAATGCATTTAATGTCCATTTAGGACCTCCGGTCTAGCATTCTTCGTGAAGCAATATGCAGTGCAGGAAATAATATCTACGCTCCTTACTTTCGTAAATACCTTTCTCAGTTTTTGTTGATGGCTTTCTGAGCTTTGTTTTTCTTTGTTTGTCTTCTTGAATGTTAACCAAAAAAAAAAAAAAAAAAAACAAGAAAAGTAAATCGGCGAGGCGAAATGATACACCCCAAAACAGATCCTTAAATTCAGTAAACACTTGAAAATCCTCATGGCAATCGGCTGAAACCATTGCCGCATGAAAAACCATTTCAAACCAAGATCAAACCAGGCTAAGCTAAAAAAAGATCAATGCCCCACTAGTGTTAGTAGTTAATCTGTTCAAAATGAATAAAGTACTGTCATTGTGACCAAAGAGAGTGCCCATATCATATCTTTAGGTATGAAATTAAGCAAAATAGTGTGGCGCATGTTGGATGGTTGACCTTGAAGAACTGGTAAGCTAGTACATGTATCATTCTTATGTAGAATAATCAACTGGTTTTGATCTTTCAAACTAAACTGTAATCTAAGAACCTAAGACCCTCGTGCATGTGGCTATTACCAAAAAGAAAGATTGCATTCTTTCTTTCAAAGGAAATATAGTTGCACCAAAACCTACATACGGTCTTATTCTCAATATTTAAAGAGGACCTAACACCCAACACCTGCTGGGCAGGTACGGGCTCCATCCATGACCCCAACATGGTGGACCCCAAGCATTTAACACCACATAACAGTGGAAGATGCTCCACATGCTGTGTATCACTTGCTTGACACACACAAAAGCGGATTATGAGTTGGTCACCACTGAGTCGAGTCAGTGACTCACCATGTCAATGACTGCATAAACTCTAATAAGATTAATTTACATAATAGAAATGCTAAAAATCTCCATAAATGATAGTGAATCCACTATCAGTGAAAAATAAATCAGCATAGCGTTCATAATCGCTAGCTACCTAGACTTGATTAAAAAAGGGCAGCTCCGGTGCACGAAGCTCCTGCCTATGCAGGGTCCAGGGAAGGGGCGGGCCACAATGGCCTAAAGTAGGCAGCCTTACCTTGCATTTTTGCAAGAGGCTGATTCCACGCCTTGAACCCGTGACCTCAAGGTCACATGACGATAACTTTTACCGTTGCACCAAGGCTCCCCTTCTTGCTACCTAGATTTGATTGACTTGTGAAATTCAGCTGTATGAAATCCAGCCCAATCTTATTGACCGTTCACCGAAGAAATAGTCATTTCGACTCGAGCAAGTCCTTGGTCCACCACATGTTTCTGATTTGGGTCAAATGGTGATGCTGTTCAAACTTTAAGACGTGACTCCATATGTCCTTTATCGTACCTTCAAAGAAATTGTTACAGATAACAGTGAGCTACGTAAATTAAGGGTATGTAGACGTATCCTAAACAAGTGCACGTTTTTAGATTCCTCTTAATTTGGATCATCGAGCACTAAAACATCTCAACTAAGTTTTACACAAGATTGACATGTCCGGAAATGTTTGTGGTGCATTGTTGATTTTGTGTATCTGTAATATGTATACTTTCAGTAGCAATTTGTAGTATGTCTAAAGATGAATACCATAAACAATGTAATATTGTGGACGGTTATTGGTCTATCCGTCCCAGAGCACATTTTAAAACTTGGAAACCCGGTTTGACTTGATACGGTGAATAAACTAGAGGGCAATTCTGAATAAAATTCATGTAGTTCTATTTGGGTGGCAAGAAGAGGAAGATGTGAAGCATGGAATAACTGATAAAATCTACATTGTTACTAAATTGAATGATTCAAAGAGTAATACAAATAAGCTTACATAGAAGTTACATATAGATAAGCACCAAAGATAATGTAGATCTGTTTAGTCACAGATCATAACTGATAACACCAATCTTATCAAATAGCACAGATCTTATCAATAATACAGATCATATCTTATCTAATAACACCTGTCTCAAGCTAATGCAAAGATAATTTTGACATCAACTTGCCAATTAAATGCTATAATTGAAGGATAAATTCCTTAATAATGGATGAAAGAGCATAATCTCAAGTTAATTCAGACTTTAGTTATCGTAGGAAGTAGATCCGAAATCATCGATGTCTTTTTCAATGAACTCATCTTGATTGCATTTCACTAGATAAAAAACCCTAATAATGGGCATTATATCCTTAAGCATTGAATGCGAAATTGTATGATGATTGAAGCAATCAAGGCAATCCATCAGAATAATTAGATGATCAATGGTAAGCGGAGGCCTAATCTGCTAGAAGATGTCGAATTGAAGGCTTTTCAAATGACTTTCATGTGATTGATATCCTGATAAGGAAATCAAATGACACAATTTCCTTGCTTATGAGCCACGATCCCTCCACGTTGGCTATCAATCCAAAAAATTGGGGGGCTTGAGCATTCTGGGTGTTGGGAGAGAATCAACCATAAGATGGAACAGTATGAACATAATCGTTGGTCGAGGACGAAACTGATGGTGGGTGAGGTAGATCACATAAGATCGGTAGTGGTTGAGGCAAACCACACAAGATTTGCTATGAAAGGAAGAGAAGCAGAGTGAAGTGGTAGATCAACAAGATTGTATATCAGCAATCATAAATACAATCAATAAGATCTGAAGATCGATGATCATAGATGTGACTGACAGATCAGATATGATAATCTTCACAATGGCTCTAAGAGGATTAGTTGCAAACTCTGCAAATTCATGGCTAATAACACTAACTATTCATCAAACCAATATCCCCATTTGAAGATTTCAGAGGCTTTAATGGTGAGATATAAATTAGGATAGCAAATGAGTATGCACAAAGTCTAGGAAATTGTTTGGTAGAGTTCCCCACCTAAGCATACAGTAGTGTATATCCCACAATGGAAGGAAAAATAAAACAGTAGAAACCACATATGTGCCCTAGAAAATCCTCCACACACGCCAGCCAATTGGGGTTAACAAGAAGCGAATGAGTTCTAGCCCTCGATTCAAAACGTGAGTTGGGGAAAAGGCGTGGCTAGGGGCACCTGAGTGGACTCAACTATGATTAAGGAAAGGGTGAATATATCAAAGTAAGGCAAGGGCAAGATTATCCTCCCCTTTAATGTCTTGAGGGCTTTTGAAGGATATTGATAAAATCAGCCAACCATGAAGTCCATGGCTTGCCTGGATGAGTAAGAAAACCACAAAGGAATGGCAAGCAACCTTGTTGCAATGATGCCCAAACAAAGATCAAACAGGGGAGTTGGTGCCTTGTGCCAAGAGGAGCAACGACAAGTTCTTAAGAAGATTTTAGCTTCCTAAGAATGCAAGGGTTGATCAAGTGAAAGCTGGCATGGAGAATGGAGTTCTGACAGTGACCATGCCCTAAACAATGTGCAATGGTTACTTTTATTTTGGCAGTTATTTTGGATGGACACCAGCATGGACAAGAAGTTCGTATTCAAACAGCTCTCTTACATGTGCGCTTGAGACATTTGCCACTGGCAAATCCACATGATCCATTGCCAGAACCTTTACTTCTTTAGTGGCTTTGCCTCTATCTTGAAAAACTATGGGAGGATTATCCAAATGCACAAACAGCAGGTTACACTAAGCAAAGAAATTTTAGACATTGAAGCACTCAAACTGAAGAAACCATGTGGTGGCCATCACTACTTTTGGGTCTACAGAAATGCATCTAGGGATTTTCAAACAAAGCCCATAAAATTTTCATGGAAGAGGTGATTGGACCTGAGTATGGGGAAGATTTTGAAACATTTAGACCTAATGGGCTTCTAAAGGTTGATGTGGATTACTTGAATAACTGAATGTAAGAAAGCTTTCTAGAAAGAATATGGTATGCAATGAAGCCAGATGAAGCATTCAACCTTATTTTCTCATGGGACAATGTCGTGGCTGATACTAGATCTTTGAAGTTGAATGCTTGGAAGCAACTTGCCTCGAAAGAAGGAAAGAACATTCCAAGTGATGGTGAAACACAAAAATCCATGTTTTATGTAGCTGCTAATCATGTCCATTAGATGCTCCGACTACAAGGAAAATAAATGGTGAGATCAAGATTTTGGCAGAGGAAAGCAAGGAAGTGTACTCTGCATGTGGAGGAATTCGAGTGCTCGTCCATGCATCACGCTTGCAAAATGGTCGAATAGAAGGTTGATGCTTATTCTGCTAGAAGGAATGCTTGTTTAGGTTTAGAAGATAGATAGATAGATAGATAGATAGATAGATAGATAGATAGATAGATAGATAGATAGATAGATAGATCGATCGAGAGAGAGAGAGAGAGAGAGAGAGAGAGAGAGAGAGAGAGAGAGAGAGAGAGAGAGAGAGAGAGAGAGAGAGAGAGAGAGAGAGAGCAGAACAAGAAAAAGAAACGTATGATCGGGGCGATATCTAATTGAGGACAACAGATCTTCACCCCATGGCTTTGATACCATGATAGCATCTACATTGTTACTGAATTGAATGATTTAAATAGTAATACAAATAGGCTTATATAGAAGTTACATATAGATAAGCACAAAGATAACGTAGATCTGTGACATAACGTAGATCTGTTTAGTCACAGATCTTATCTGATGACACCAATCTTATCATATAACACATATCTTATTTGATAATATAGACCAAATCTTATTTGATAACAAGAACTGCAAAGGAGACTGAAGAAAGAGAAGAATAAAGTGAAATTTGCATATAGATCATTGGGGTATGACTATGAAATGCTCTCAAGCTTAGATCTAGATTACTTAATTGAGGGGAAGTCTATGGATGAAAGAAAAATTTAACAAGATTTTGTAGTGGTGCAATCAAATTCAAAAAAAGGATCCTAAAATTGCTTGAAACTGGAAACAAGATTGGATGAATGGAATGGAAATATTTTGGGATTGCAAATTTTAGAACTTCAATATCCATATATAGTGTAAAAATTGTAATAAGCATTAGAGTATACATGATTGAACACTGACCATCCTCCCAAGTAGATAAAGAAGAGGTCAACAAGCCCTAGTGTCACAAAAGAAAGATGAAGGCTTTGAAGATAGATCTAGCTTTGGGCATAATGGAGAAGGAGACCACGAGGACCCATTGGAACAATAGAAAAACTTATTAAGATGCATTTAACTTACATACAAATCAACAAACAGTATTGGACATCTATTAAAGTCTTAGAGAAAGTGATCAAACAAAAAAGTGAAGTGTTGAAATGATCACTTTGTGTTGATGATAGTGTAATATCCTCAAAATTTAAATCATAAATTAGTAATAAATTAAAAAAATTTATACATGGTATTTGATATTGAAAACTCAAAAAATAAAAAGTACATGTCGATAGAAATTGAACGGTATAAAGAACACAGAAAATGGAGCTCAAACGGAGAAGTTATGAACCATTGAAGTTAGAAGGGCAATTTAGTAAATTAGAGAGGCCCGAAATGCAGGGGGGCATTTTTTATAATAGCACCGCCCTTCTACCCCCTCCAATTCCAATGCTGATGCCACTAGAAAGGAAGGTCGGCTGGAGTTAAAAGACGACCTTTTCTCCTCTCGTCATGAGCTCTCCCTCTTCCAGACTCTCTCCTCTCCTCATCATCACCATCACATTCCTTTCCTTGTGCCACATCCTCTACAAATCTCGTATTTTTGGCAACTAGGGTTTTGGAAAACATGCAATGCCAAAAAATCCAAGAAAAAGGCCCTCTGGTAGCACCAATGACTACTTGACTGACAAGGTAGGCCTCACCCCTCATTCCCCCTTCCAATTTCAGTATATGCGTTGAGTTGCGTCCGTCGAAGTTGAAAAACGACGAGGGTTCATCGTTTTCCTAGGGACCTGGTGTACCCTACTGTAGTATTAGGATTAAGTTGATGAAATCGCGTCGAAACCCCGATCACACATTCATCTGGTGCGTGATGAACCCAAGAACAAACCCTTTTAGTTTGAGGGAGATTCAATAGCTGGTGACCTAGAAAATCACGAAGAACAATACGATGGAGAATTTTAGGAACGTGAGAAAAATTAAGAAAAAACCTTAGCTTTTGACAAAATAAATCAAAAGGAGTGTAAAAAATGGAATGTACATGAAATTTTGAGTAAAATGGTGCAAAAATCATGATTTTTGGGCACTTGGGGATCATCGAAGACGACCGGAGTTTGGTCTTCATCTTCAGCGATGGCTCCCGCATCGGCGCCCTATCGCTGATGCTAGAATTCCATGCGGGACGTCCCAATGCAAATGCATGCACAGGAGGGCATCGTCACACGCACGCATAGCGTACGCTCACGCAGGAGCGCCCTGCGCAGTCATGGGAAGCTTGGACGCCCCGCATCTTGGCGACCAGGACGCACGCAGTGTGTCTAGCAGTGCAATCTGGGAGCTATGCGTGTTGGGGATGTCGATTTACAATGGTACAAACTGGTGTAAACTAAGCCATAGATGTAATCCAATATAAATGAGCCGACCTTTATAAATTAATATATTAATTTATGAAGTCTTTTCACAAAAAGCTTGATTTTAAGAGTTACAGAGGTCAAAATCAGGATCAAAAACATCCGTTGAGATTGTATTGATGACATGGACCTATATTTGACTAGCAAACTTATATTTGACTAATTTTAAATTAGTCAAATCATGAAATATTATTCAATAACTTAGAACCGGCCGATTAAAGGATGGTCAAGCCCTAGGACTTGAACAACGAGATAATGTATCACAATAAATAAGGGTTCTAAGGATCATATTAGGTGTGATTACTCTAAAAATTGATCTAGACCATTGGCTGGAACTAGATCTTGGAAAATTATTGATTTGAGGATGATCTGACCATTAGATCAAGGTATAAACATTAGATACACACAAAAATAAAAAGATGAACATGAGATAGGGCAAATTAATAACAATTAATGTTGGGATTAAGGACCAAATCATAATTAGAGATCTTAGAGAACGATCCAACGATTGGATTGCCATGGATTTCAATATGATGAAATGAATAACATGAAATGGTACTTTGACACTGACAGGTAAATCTTAGCGTATGAGCTAAGAGGATTACACTCTTGTAATGGGTTATCTCACATTGAGGTAGGTGACAAAATTTTATGTTATGTTTTGATTTTAAAAAAAAAACCTTGCATTATCATAGCATCATGATTGATTGTGATTTAATTGCACTTGCTTATTTAGTCTACGATTTTGTGAGACTCAGAATTTTATACTATGATCGACATTAGATTTTGATAATGTATTAAATGGATTTATGATCAATGGTTTCATGAGATTAATACTACGCATTTATGCATAATTAGAAATTATCTTTATTTATTGCACCACTAAAACTTATGGGTTTTCATAAGGATGATAATGGAGGCTTGGTGGCTAGTCCTTTAAGAGGCTAACCCTGGGATGAGGGGCGTGCCTCGGGGATTATGAGCCACGAGTACTCTTGGTTTTTTAGATACGCAATTTTTGTATTTTGTGTTTTATGATGGGTGCTCTCACCCAATGGATGTCATGCTAGGAGGGAGTAAGGCTGGCCACCCACTCTCTGAAATTTGTGATGTGATTGTGATATGATAGATACCTGCCCACAGATGACTTTTAGTAGGGGTTGGTAACATGGATAGTCCACACTACTGGTTCGGGCCTTTTTATGGGGACGGATATTAAGTCTCCCATTATGGTATCGACAGGGAACGGTGGTGGTTGAGACCCTAGAGGGTTGCCACTGCGACATGATAATCCATATTCTTGTTCTGTATGCTTGCATGATGAGCATGGAGATGTGATTGTATGCTTGGGTGTGACGATATTCAGAGGTTTGATATGAGTACTCATGATATGTTATACAAGTGTATGGGACACTTGTGGGGCCCACATACCTTAGGGTGCCATGTTGTTATTGCATGCTCACTTATGTTAGATCATATCATGTTTTAAATCCATGAGATGCATGTTTTATCATATATGATGTTATAAGATTTTATTGGCATTGTTTATAATCATTATATCAATCTACTTATTATATCAGCACTGTTATTCGATTTTGTTCCATTGTTATTACACTAAATGTCTATGTACCTCCCAAGCATTGCTTGCTGAGGCATTGCGTTATTGTTATAATGCCTTAGATATTGAGAGAATGGCCGCACTGATGGGGAGTTAGACGAATAGTGATCGAGATGTCTCATTGGGAGGTATGTTTTGATTCCACATGGACTATATATGTATATCTATCTTATTGGACTTGATTATATTGTTATGGGAATGTGGCTGTTGACTGGATGAGTCTTGGAATAGTAAGTTTATTTTAAACATGTTTACTTGGAATTTATTTTTTTTTTTTGAGTTTTGAGTCGATGGTTGACCTTGGAGGTTTTCTAGAAATGAAATTTGTTTGAAATTGTTTTTTGCCGTTTTAGTTTTTATAGATAAAAAAAATTGGGGCCCCACCTTTCAAAAAGTTTTATTAAAAAAGTGTTGAAAAACCTAGGTCATCACAGATAGTATTAAGATTTGGGCAAAAGTATTTTATGGGATTGAGGAGGAAAAACAAATACGACAAGGAAGAGACAAAGTAAGTATTAATCCTTCTCCCATCAGTTTCCATGGTGGACAGATTTATCTCACACAGGTGTGTCACTCAAGTTCTTCAATTCATAAGCTTCTAGAGATGGAGCCCAATCTCTACTATAGGTGTTGATCTTTACTAGGAAAATGTGAAAGGAATTCCATAGATGGATGAGAATAAATATCTTGAAACTAATTGCTCAAGCATTTGGCTAATTTTTAGGATTCATTGATTCCTTCTTTGAGAATAATGATACAGGGTAGTCCAGATGTTCATTACAATTGCAATCAAATCTCAAAACTAGATCAAAGAGAAGGAACTTTTGGTCATAGTTGAATGTAGATGGGTGAGTTTAGAAAACAAGCTCAAGTTGATAGGGATTTTGAAAGAAGAGGATACAATGGAGACAAAGCTTGTGGCAAATACAAAGGAAGAAGGTGTATGGATGGGACCATTAAAATCTCCAAAATGAGCCATACTCATGGTAGCTGAGCCCGGATCAATAAAGAAGCCTATAGAAAGGCTTCCAAAAAGCTTCAATTTGAATTCAAAATAAAAAAGAACATGAAATGACAATTCTACCCACGATAAAGGAAAAGCACATAGAGGAAAACAAAATATGGATAGGTTGACAGATGACTCTAGAGGTGGGGCCAAGAAAGATACTTTAGCTTTTAGTTTGTTAAAACTCAACCATTGTTTTCTTCCAGATAAAAACTTCAAAGAAAGATCTCAAAATGTTCACAACTGTCCATGGTCGCAAGGCTATCAAGTTTTGAAAATATTATTAGGGTGTCTCTGAACCCACAATAGGATGAATATAGGATATTGAAGATGAAGATGAAAATAGGGAGGAACAAAGGGCAAAGACTTGTAGGAGTAATAGAAATAAAAAATAAAAAAAAATTATAGTCATATGGAAGATTGAGAAAGTTTGCTTGCAATTAGGCCTTTCATTGGATGGAGAGAAGAAGAGGCAACATGTTTTTTTGAAAAATTTAATGTCAAAGCTCCTTCATTTTTCCCTCAATAGACACCACCTCAGTTTGGATGAGTATGAAACAATTTTATCAAGATGCTCACTTGGAACCTAAGGGGGTCTAATGCCTCACACAAGAGGACATCTATTAAGGCATTTAATAGAAAAATGGCTCCATCTGTTGCAATGTTTTAGGAGACCAAAATGGTTGAAATTGATTAGAGACTATTGCTTCTCTAGGCTTTAATAGGAATCGCAAGTGGGCAAGTCACAACTATCATGCTTCTTAGGAACTTGTTATTTGGAATGAGAACCACATCGAAGCTTTGTAGATGGTAATTAAAGAGGATTTTACTACTATATAAAATGAAATTTTCCTTAGAAGAATTCTTTTCATGGGTTATTTCTGTATAGGTCATAAGATGACAGAAGGGGATAGCAAACTTTGATACTATGTCCACCAAAAGAAATCAGCGCATTTGATTAAATGAGGGGATTTTAATGTCATTAGATACCAAGCAGAGAGAAACATGGGATCATGAATTGCCCCTTAGATGGTTGTGTTATCTCAGTTTATTTTATAGGAGGAATTGATTGATATACCATTATTAGGATGAAACTTCTCTTGGTCCAACCACAAATCCTTCACAGATCGGACAAATTTTTCATTTTTGGTCACAAAATGATCTAAAATTCGATGCACACCAAAACATCTGACCACAAACCCTTCTGTTTGGAATTCAACCTAATTTCTTAAGGTCTAAGGCCATTTTGTTTCAATGATGCTTGGATGAAAGAAAAACAAGTTTACAAGTTGGCGGGTGACTCGTGGGAAAGTGCCTACTTCCTATAGAGGAAAGAGTATTTTGCTGAGGAAACTCTTCTTTTTGAAAGTAATATTCATCCAATGGAGTAGAGATAGTCTAAAAGAGAAGGAATTTTCTTTAAAAAAAAAAGTAATTTGAACATCACAAATGAACAAAAAGTTCTCTCAAAAACATAAGAAATTTGTATACCTGAAGCTATAAAAAGCTTTAAGCATGAGCAACTATAAAAGAAAATAGCCTGGAAACAAAAGGCACAAACCACTTGGCTTGAAGAAGAACACCAAAATACAAAATTCCTCTATCTTATGGCTAGTTATAGAACAAAGAAGAATCGAATGTCATCTTTGGATATTGATAGGGAAAAAACTAAAGATCTATAGGTGATTTCAGACTACCTAATTCAACACTTCTCTAACTTCTTCAAGAATTGTCACAAGTCCAAACTGCAACATACATGTATGTCTTTTGTCTCCATTTCTTTTCAAGATGCTCAAGAGTAGGACAAACCATTCTTTCTAGAAGAGATTGAAAGAGCTTTGCATCAATCCTATGGTGACAAAGCCCCTGGTCTAGATAGTTTGAATTTTAAATTATTTCACTCTTACTGGGACATTTTGAAGAAGTTAGTTCTTAATCATGAGATGGGCTTCCAAAATAACACGAAAATAAACAAAAAGGTAGAGTCTGTTTCCCTTATTCTTATGCCCAAGAAAGAGGAATGTGGGGAGGCTGCCGACTTTAAACCTTTATGTTTGACTCTACTATTGCCAAATTAGTCTCCAAAGCACTTGTTAATAGACTTACTAAGATGTTGAATCAAATTATTTAAAAAATAATCACTCTTCTTAAATCCTGACAGATTCTTGATGGACTTCTAGCTACATTAGGGATAGCTAACACACTAAAAAAGTCTAAAACAGGGAGTATTTTCATCAAATTGGACCTGTAGAAGGCTTATGATCATGTCGATTGGTTTGTTCTTCTTAGAATGGGTATTGGTTTTATATTCGTCAATTGGCTTAAAGCAATTTTACTAAATTTGTGGATTTGACTATTATTGAATGTTATATCTAAGGTCTATTTTAAGATGGAAATTGAACTTAAGTGGGGAGACACTCTTTCTCCTTTGTTTTCCACTTTTTTGAAGAAATTGTTTTCTAGAATAGTTGGTACAATGATGGAGATTGATATGATTAGAGGATTGGCTGTTGCTAAGAAAGGATTGGTGGTCTCTCACCTATTTCTTGTTTATGACACCAGCCTTTTTTGTTAACCTTGTCATAAACAATTCTCCAACCTTAAACTAGTCAATCAAGCATTTCGATGAGCCTTAGGACAAAGTGTTAGTTGGAAAAAATATATGCAACATGAATTAATGTTGAACAACAAAAAGTATAAACATATGCTTCTATTTTCCAATTTAAGGTTATGGAATTAGGTTCCTTGGGTTCCCAATAATTACTAGAATTGTCAGAAAGTGGCATTGGGATGTTTTTATTCAAAAATACAAAAGAAAGTAGCCACCTAGAAGAAATCTTACTTCTCATTAGGGGGCACAGTCACACTCATCAAAGCATTCATGTCTAATCTTCTAGTTTACTTCTTTCACTATCTCTTGTTCCTGCTACTATAAGAAAGAAGATGGAAAGAATACAAAGTTAAATTATATGGAATGGCAGCAACAAAATCACATCTTGTTAGTTGGAAAATTGTTTATAAATAGAAGACATGGGGGAGGTGTTGGCATAAAATTGAAGATGTTAATTCAGCACTTTTAGGTAAGAGGTATTGGAGGTATGGATTATGGACATAGCTCAAATAGTCTGTAAAGAGAGGTTATAAACTCCAAATATAATTATGAAGAAAAATCATTTTTAGAGGTGCCAAAGATTAGAAAAAAGAAAGAAAAGCACTGGTGGTTGATCATTTGGTTTCCTCTTAGCTAGATCTTCACTGGAAAGTTGAGTTTATAAAACCTATATTCTCCTTAGAGTAGGATCAGCTTGATGATGTTTTAGGCATCCTTAACTCTGTTAGTCTCTATCTCAATTTGAAAGATGTTAAGAGGGTCTGAGTTTCTTCCTTGTTATGTGAATTCTTAGTTAAATCCTTTCATGGCCTCATATTTCCTCAAATGATTACCTTTTCATTCTTCAAAGCATTTGGTCTTTTTGTGCCTATAACGATCCTAAATTTTAAATTCCATTTTAAAGATTTATTAATTAATTTTGATAAACATAAATGGGAGAATCCTCATATTTAGGTTCCACAGAATTCATCTTTTGAAAGACGTCAAATTAGACCCTAATACCTTCATATTTGGATTATATTTGGAAAAAAGATCATAACAACACTATTTTGCTAAAATCCAAGTCGGACGAATAAATGGTGATTTTTCTCATGAAGGGCATTTTTGTAATTTCATTAATAGGCCCCACCTATAGAAATCTAAGCTTGATGCTAACAAGGTGCCTAGAAAACACCATGAGTGGGAATCACGCATTTTGACTAGGATAGTGTGGGTGTTATGATGGAAAGGGAACATCATCATAAAGGGTTTAATAAAAAAAGAAAGAAAGAAAGAAATATAATAAATACGGGAGGGGGCCAAATTGATATTGGCACCCCCACCCCACCCTAAGTAAAAAATAGAACAAACTTTCCATCTGTTCCTGAGCCCAATGAACAACAGAAGAAAAAAATAATAAAAAAGAAGAAGAAGAAGAAGAAAGAGAGAAAAATATTGAGTAGGAGAAACCTGAGCCCGAAAGAAAAGGAGAAAAAGAGCCTAACGCTGGGAAACTCTGTATTTTTTCAGTGAAACAGTGGATTTGTAGATGCTGGAGGAAACGAGTTCGCTGGCGGTAACGGTGACTCAGATAGGGAATCTAACTGTCAAATTCGTTTTTCAGGAGTCAAGGAGCAAAACCCATTTAGTTCTAGCACCATCGAAGGAGCAACAACGTCAAATCTAAGGAAGAAAAATGGCGTGTGTGGATTGTTGCCAGAATAATCAACAAATCCATCTTCTTCGACAATGATTGGAGATCATGGAGCATTCATAGAGGTTAGCCATCACACGATTACTCCATTTTTTCTGTTCATTTCATTTGTAGAGTAGGAAAATTAGTATTTTGTTTTATTGTAATATAGGAAATCCGACCTTAATGGCTAGATCAAATGAAAAACCACATCCCTAATCAGAGAGCATGACCATAGGTGACCCTGATCACCTTGTCTAAGTTCCAGCCTCTCATCTGGAACCCAGACAACGATGATGTGAGCCCTGAATCGACCCAAGGAGGGGATTTAGCCATTGATCTTATCCCTGTTTAGTGGATAGAGATCAGTAGGGCTGTTGATTGACTCATATGAGGTTCTGATCATCTGATCAGAGCTTCGACAGTGGTGGATCCGACCCCTGAACCTCGATCCATAGAGAATCCATCTGTCAATCTCATTCGTGATTATGGACAGAGACTGACAGTAAACCCTAGCCATTGGATAGTTTATAAGAGGTAGATCTGATCTCTTTTAATATGTTTTGGCCGTCGGATCAACTATAAAAGACAGATTCGACTCCTTTCAACTAATCTTAGCCATTGGATCCTCTTTAAAAGGTTGATCTAACCACTTAATTTTGTGGCAAAACACTAAGTTTAGGTATCTGTGACTTTTGACCAACAGTTCCAAATGAATTAGAGCCTTTGATGGATCATATTCTTCCTAAATGATTTTGAACGGTTCCTAGATGATACATGCTTCCATCCTAGGCAATCATCCTTGAAAGTGAGATCCTAATACTATATTCAAAAATCATTAAAAGAGAGATGAGGATGAGGATCAGACCACTTAACCGTTGGATTACTAATTAAGAGAGTGAACAATAGATCAGTGAATGATCTGATACTATTTCTCTCATCTAATTGATGATCGATTAAATAAATTTGATTAGTTAGTGGAATTAGAAGAAATATATTGATCTGATTCAAAACCAAAAAATTTATGTATCAAATCATATTAAATGACAACTTGATAGGATTATCAATCATATACAATAACAAAGCATAGGTTGAATGTTGGAAGTGCTAGTCTGCATAGGTAACGACTTGTAACTATGCGGATTAGTAGAATTAAACTAATTATGATGGCAAGTCATTGATAAATGATTCAAACTTCTAGCCAAGGATCAATGACAGATCTAAAATTTAAGGATTCCATGATCTTGAGTTGATTTAGACCATTACAATCATGAAATGAATGAGATCTTAAGTTATGTCTGTATGAATGGTATGGAAATGAGGACTAATCCTAAAAATCTCAAAATTAGGTATCAAGTAGAGTGAGGTGTAATCAATTCTGTTGTTGAGGACGACTACGAAGACTTAGGAAAAAGGAGAATCTTCAAAAGACGTGGTGGTTTTAACATCTATTTGTCATTGAGATTTTAGCTAATCAAATCATTTGCTTATCATGTTTTCTATTCAAGGTTACTTGATTATCATGAGATTTACATTACATCATGTTACCTTGCTTTCAGCTTTAAAAGGATGCTATACTTGCAAATACGGTATGTGTGATTATATATATATATATATTTGTATGTATGTATCTTCATAACTATGATGCATATTTTTATATGAAGAATGAAAGTTAATTCTTAAGAAATCTAGTTATGACTTGGAGGTGCATAATGCTTAGAGAACATAACAATTATTTTATAAGAATGATTATTAAATGACAAGAAAGATCAGTATGTGGGTGGAGAATTGAAGCATAAATACAGAAAAGTTAGTAGATAAATTCAAATGATTTTTGAGGTTGTTGGTAAGAATTGGAGAAAGATTGGGATAGATGTCACACTATATGGGAGTATCTATTATACGTGTGTACCGAGTGAAGAGACTGACTGAAGTGGATGAGGAGAAAGGCTTATATTGTGAGAATATAGTAAGATGGAGATAAATATAGTTGATAGACATTAAACAACAAAAGTGATGATGATGTGATTTTCAATGAATAAGAAGAGGTAATCTTGAAGAATCTGAACATGAACATAGCGAATGCATTATAATGATAAGGGAATTATGATATGGTTATGAACATGTTGGTGTATTCTAGTGGAAATTTTATAAAAGTATTTATATCAGAATGTTCTGATGTTGATTTAGATGAGAATGTTTGATCTATGATGACAATTGGATTATAAATTTTAAGCATGATTATGAATGAATTTTAAAGGAGAGAATTATTTAATGGATTCAAAATCCATGAGACTTGATGTATTGATCATAGAGCTTATGTGTATCAAAATACCCTAGTAGATGTCAAATATAATTGATGGAAGATGCTACTTGATCCTTTTGGGAATTCTAGTTCTAATTTGAATGTGAATATTGTTTGAGGACACAACAACTATTTTATAAAATAATTCGGAGAAAACAATGAGGATGAACAGATAGATAAAGAACCAAAGTATGAAATACAATCAATGAATTCAAAGGATATTGAATAGATTTGTGAAGATGTTGCATTAGAGAATTCCAACTTTTCTTTATCTAAAAGTATTTGATTTATGGACCAAAAGTGTGGATGCAGTGACTATTATGTACAATGAATTATGTTGAGAGATGAATAAAAAATTGGGAAGAAGAATGATTTCATGAGAAGGATTTTACGCTATGGACAATGATCAAGAAGAGAATAATTTTGAACTATTAAATCTTATATTAAGTGAATCTTTTAGAAAATTGAAACATACATTATTGATGACGAAATGACTTTCAATGAATGTGATCATGAGATAAATCATGAGTGAAATGAAATTTGATGAACAGGATGGTGATATGCAATTATATAGTTTCAATTGCTGCTAATGTAAAAGTGTTGAAAGTATTACATAAGCAAATTGAATTCTAAGTTGAGTGAGTAGTCTTGTTGACGCGATCAACCATACTAGTTTGGGGTAATATAAATAACATCTATTCTTGAACAAGACATTCTCTTGAGTTAGGTAAAGCAAAAGGATAGTAAGTGTAGTAGTAACGTTGAATAGTTTGATGAGGACAAGAGGCTCTTTTCTTTGACAGTCATATAAAATCCATAACAAGCAACAGTTTACTAAAAGTGGTAGAGAATCTAAGTAAAGGCAGTGTCTAAGGCATAGGAGTGCTTATTCTAGTTAGCCATGTTCTTGAGAAGGAAAACATTAACATAAATGAAAATAACAACAACGACTCTCTGGATGTTATGGAGGTTGAATGTTTGGATATTCTATCAAAAACTACCATAAGAAGCAAGTCAAATAGATATACAGTGAAGGTTAAAAAAATTCTGATCCATGTAATTAGGGCCAATGGTGGAAATACACTCAAGGTTAGAGAGTTTAGTTGGACCGAGGTTTCACACGCTCAATTATATTCATTATTCTTATATTTTGTGTGGACTTGCTGTACATATCTTGGATTTTGAGTTGGATGTGATGGCATTAGTAGGAAGATTGCTCTTAATGGGGAGTTTCTTCAAGACATGCATTCTATTATTGTGGGTGAAATGATAGATGTTGATCTTATCCTCCTTAATATGAATGATTTGGAGGTGATTCTGAAAATGAAGTGGTTAGTAACACTAGCAACAGTGAGTTGTCGAAGATAGATTATTTTAGCGTATCGCTACAGCTAGTGATCTCATTCTAAAAGAAGATTAACTTCAAAAGGATATATGTTATTGAGTTATAAAGGAAGCGCGACACTTCCCTAAGAGATATCAAGAATATTTAACAAGCATAGTTGTGGTGAAGGTTCAAAATACATAGGCAGATGAGATAACTATGATTCAAGAATCCCAAGACATTCCTTAAAAGAGCTTCTAGATTATTGTCACATAGGGAGATTGAGGTGATGATTGAGTTGTGTTGGGCATAGTCCTAAATTTGAGGTGCTAGTCCTTTTCATGAAGAAGAATGAATTGATGTAGCCATTATTGTAAAATTACTTCAAGGTTTATATGGATTACATTACACCTAACCTCAATTATGAGGAGGCACATGAAGAGTGATGCTTACAAGGTGAGCCTTCAAGGGCTAAAGAGGAGATTCACCTTTGCACTCATTTTGACACCACCTTTAAGCAATGATTGATAAACAACTTATTATGATGTTTCTGATATGAGACAATATGATTGACATAGAAATGTCTCCTTCATGAGCTGGTATGCTCGAAGCTAATTTGGCATGGGTATGACTATTTTATGATTTGTATGCTCTGTAATATTGGGTGTGGATTTTCTGTTTTGAGATGTTATTTGATTGCCTCTCCATTCTAATATTACCTTACATTTCTAATGGCCAAGTACTAGAGAGCACAGCAAAAGTTGCTCTTTATTGCCCAAAGCTGATAGAAAAGCTATGGTAAGAATCAGCATATATATTAGAGTTGCAGTTGAAATCAAGTGATTCTTGAGGATTATATTAAGTAAAGAGTTGTGAGATTCAGAATGAAATAAAAGAACAGAGATGTTTTTTAATAGAACCTTCTTTTTTGGATTAATTCTGTCAAGTGACCTTGGGAAATTGAAAGATGTGATAAGATGAGAATGTTTGTAGAATTATTGCAAGATAACATGAAAAGAATTTTGAGGACAAAATTCTTGCAAAGGGAATAGAATGTAAGGATTCTAAATTTTAAAATCCATTTTAAATATTTATTAATTAATTTTGATAAACACAAATGGGAGAATCTTCATATTTAGGTCCCACAGAATTCGCCTTTTGAAAGACATCAAATTAGACCCTAATACCTTCATATTTAGATTGTACTTGAAAAAACGATCGCAACGACACTAATTTTGCTAAAATTTGAGTCAAACAAATAAATGGTGATTTTTCTCATGAAGGGCATTTTTGTAATTTCATTAATGGGCCCCACCTATAGAAATCTAAGCCTGATGCTAACAAGGTGCCTAGAAAACACCATGAGTTGGAATCATGTGTGTTGACTAGGCTAGTGTGGGTGTTATGCTGGGAAGGGAACATCACCATAAAGGGTTTAATAATAAAAAAAAGAAGAAATAAAGTAAATACGGGAGGGGGCCAAATTGATATTGGCACCCCCACCCCACCTTAAGTCAAAAATGAAACAGGCTTTCTGTTTGTTCCCGAGCCTGATGAACAACAGAAGAAGAAAAAAGAAGAAGAAAGAGAGAAAAATGTTGGGGAGGAAAAACCTAACGTCGGGAGAAAAGGAGAGGAGAAAAAGAGCTAGACGTTGGGAAACTCTGGATTTTTTTAGGTGAAATGGTGGATTTGCAGACGCTAGAGGAAACGGGTTCATCGGCAGTAATGGAGACTCTGATAGGGAATCTAACCGTCCGATTGGTTCTTCAAGAGCCGAGGAGCAAAACTCCTTTGGTTCTAACACCATCGGAGGAGAAACGATGCCGAATTTAAGGGAGAAAAATGATGTGTGTGGATTGTTGCCAGAATATTCAACAAATCCATCTTCTCTAGTAATGATTAGAGATCATGGAGCATCCATAGAGGTTAGCCATCACACAATTACTCCATTTTTTTGTGTTCATTTAGTTTGTAGAGTAGGAAAATTAGTTTTTTCTTTTTTACTATAATATAGGAAATCCAACCCTAGTGGCCAGATCAAATGAAAAATGACATCCTTAATTAGAGTGCACAACCATAGGTGACCCTAATCATCTTGTCTGAGCTCTAACCTCTCATCTAGAACTCAGACATGGATGATCCGAACCCTGAATCAACCCACAGAGGGGATCTAGCGATTGATCTTGTCCCTATTTAGTGGACAGAGATCAACAGGGCCGTTGATTGACTCGTCTAAGGTTCTGATTGTCTGATCAGAGCACGGATAGTGATGATCTGACCCCTGAACCTTGATCCATAGAGAATCCAACTGTCAATCTCGTCCGTGATTATGGACAGAGACTGACAGTAAACCCTAGCCGTTGGATAATCTATAAGAGGAAGATCTGATTTCTTCTAATAGGTTTTGGTCATCGGATCAACTGTAAAAGACAGATTTGACCCTTTCAACCAATCTTAGCCATTGGATCCTCTTTAAAAGGTTGATTTGACCATTTAACCTTATAGTAAAACACTGAGTTTAGGTATCTGTGACTTTTGACCAATGGTTCCAAACAAATCAGAGCTTATGATGGATCAGATTCTTCCTGAATGATTTTGAATGATGCCTAGATGCTACACACTTCCATCCTAGGCAATTATCCTTGAAAGTGAGATCCTAATACTATATTTAAAAATCATTAAAAGAGAGATGAGGATAAGGATCAGACCACTTAACCATTGGATTACTAATTAAGAGAGTGAACAGTAGATCAAAGAATGATTTGATACTGTTTCTCTCATTTGATTGATGATCAATTAAATAAAATTTGATCAGTTAGTGGAATTAGAAGAAATATATTGATCTAATTCAAAACTAGAAAATTTATGGATTAGGTCATATTAAATGACAACTTGATAGAATTATCAATCCTATACAACAACAAAGCATAGGTTGAATGTTGGAAGTGCTAGGCTACATAGGTAACCACTTGTAACTATGCAGATTAGTAGAATTAAACTAATTATGATGGTAAGTCATTGATAAATGATTCAAACTTCTAGACTAGAATCAACGATAGATCTAAAATATAAGCATTCCATGATCCTGAGTTGATCTAGACCATTACAACCGTGAAATGAATGAGATCTTAAGTTATGTCTATATGAATGGTATGGAAATGAGAACTAATCCTAAAAATCTTAGAATTAGGTATCGAGTATAGTGAGGTGTAGTCAATTTTGTTGTTGAGGATGACTGCAAAGGCTTGGGAAAAAGGAGAATCTTCAAAAGAGGTAGGTGGTTTTGACATCTATTTGTCATTAAGATTTTAGCTAATCAGATCTTTTGATTATCATGTTTCTATTTGAGGTTACTTGATTATCATGAGATTTACATTACATCATGTTACCTTGCTTTCAGCTTTAAAAGAATGTTATACTTGCAAATGTGGTATGTGCGATTATATATATATATGTATGTATATATCTTCATAACTATGATGCATATTTTTATATGAAGAATGAAAGTGATGTTATTCCTTCTATTACGTGCGGTTGTGTGTTTTTTAAAGAAATGATTTTACTTGAAATGCATCAATCCCATATTTTGAGATAAGTTAAAGAATACATGATTTTGCATGACATATATGTTGAATGATTTAAGATCATTTGGGATTGAGATATGTCTTTGTTCAGGTTAGTGAGCCTGGTGGACACTATACTAAGAGGTTTTCGAGTTTGGCCTCCCTGCCTCCAACCACCCAAGTCGTTAGGTATCCATGCCTAAACAGGCATCTATTTTCTTGACTATTGTGGTAGAAACAACCATTGGAGGTGGTCACAGCACCCTTTCAAGATGTATCCGTAGTAATCATGGAGGCTGCGGTAGCTGCTCTCTAGATACTAGACATACATGATTTAGTGATCTAGTTGTGAGCATAATGTACCATAAGATTTCTGTTTTGTGACCCAATGTAGATGGGCTTGATAATGGTCTTTAGATGAGTAATCATGACCAATCGGCTAATGTGTTCATCGAGGTGCATATGTGCACGTGATGTAATTGGTTTGGGATCGCCGACATTTGCGATTTAATTGATGACTACTTTGAGGATCTTATGGCGTTTGATTTATCAAGTTAGATAGTAGATCTTTTACATAGTTCTCAAGTTTTGTTTACATGTGTTTTGGGATATGTTCTATATTGCAATTTACTTGAGATTACTATGATGATTCAACAATTTGAAAATTTCATGTTTAAAGTTGTACATGTGTTATATGGATATTATCTGAAATGTTTTAGCATGAAACTGTGGAATTGAGATTGAAAAACAACTTTAATCATGTTTCTTATCTTTGATTTGTTTATCATATTCTTTAAAAATTGCTTGAAAAATGATTTGAGATGCTATTGTAGAATTGCATAGAAAACTTGGTAAAATAGATGTGAAACTACCTACACAAGTGCAACCTTACTGAGACATTGTAAATTGTTTACAATGTCTTAGGTTTGAAGAATTAGAACAGGGGAAAGAAAGTAAAAGAGTGTGTTAGAGAGCTCAAGATGACTAACCAAGTATAATAAGCAGGTTTGTGATGTGGTTAATGATTTATTGAAGTAATACTTTGAATTGATATGACTTTACTTTATGGACATGTGGATTAAAGTGGTAATGATGTGGTCGTGACTAGATTGATCCTGTCTTTATTTTTCCCTTGATTTGGTTAAATTTTGATTTACAAAACATGAAGTCATGTATGTAAATATGATAGAATGGAGACGGAGTCCCTCTTATTTCTTTTCTATATGAGAAATGTAGTTATTAGGTACTTCACAATGACATATGTTAAATGTCTAATGTTAGAAAAACAGAGGAAATTCTGCAGAATTTTTTATAGAAATGTAGCGCTCATTTCACTGATAATCCTTTTTGAGAAAAGAAAAATGACACTCAGGGTTTTCAAAAAGGTTCTTTCATGAAAAATGTTTTTCGCTATTTGTTTTCTAAATATTTTTGCAAACTAAGGGCCTAACATTTCAAAAAGAATTACAAAAATATATTATAAAAACCCAGGTCATTATAGTGCCACACCTAGAGTTAAATCTTTTTCCTAAATTATGACACACAGTAGATTCCTGTCGACTGAAAACTTATAGCACAGAGGGTAGAATCTCCCAAGCTTGTGTTACCTATATTTATTGACACTAAAGAATCCATTCACCTTCTTCTTCTATGTCCTTTATATTTGGCCCTTTCTCTCAGATTATTCAAAATTATCTAGGGCTGTCCAATCTCATTTAAAAGTCATTTTCCCACTTTATCATGAATCGAAAGCCCTAATCTTAAAAGAATCCTTTGAAAAAATTGCCTTTCTCTCATTATGTGGCAAAACTAGAATAAAAGAAACAAAAGGTGTTCTGGGAAACCAAGTCCATAGGCAAATGCATCTGCCATACCATACAAGCTAATATCATCCACTAGGTTATGGCTAATGGTTTTGGACTAAAATATTCTTTCTCTCAGTTGTTTTTGTCCTATTTTACCATCATCAATGAGAAAACTCATAATTAATCATCACTTTCTGTGCCTTGGTCTTCCCCTCCACCTGGTTCATTTAAGTTAAACTTTCATGGATCTTAGTCTCAAGAATCTAGTACAACCATAGTGAAGGGTTTTTAAGATGGTTAAAAACATATATACAAGATTACCAAACCATCTTCTACTTAGATGTCTTACAAAATCCAAACCAAAATAAGATGGTTTCACAACCATCTTATTTTTTTAATAAAATAAGACTTTTTTCAAAAACTATCTTATTTTTCTAAACAAAATAAGATGATTTACAATAAATCATCTTGTTTATTTTTAAAGAATAGCAGATGATTTTTTGAAAACCATCCTATTTCATGTAAAAATATAAGATGGTTTCTTGAAAACTGTTCTATTTTGGTTGGACAAAACAAGACAGTTTATTGTAAACATTCTTAGTTTTTACATATTAAAGGACAGTTTTGGAAAACTATCTTTTTTTGTTGGTTGCTTTTTTTACATTCTTCTAGCACTTTCTGTCTTCTTTTGTTGGTTTCTAGTTTTACATTCTTCTTGCAGTTTCTATGGTTCAAAATACATTCACCTTCAATAATCAAAAGAATCTACGTTCACTTTAACTTCATGACAAATGTTCTACTTTGGTCACAGTCTTTCTACAACATTCATTCACTTCCAACATCCACATTGAATTTCAAAATTTCAAAGAAATGATAAAAAAAAAAAAGTGACAAGTTTGGTTTGAGACACCAACTTACCCTCACTGAAATAAAGAAATCACACATAGACTACAATCAACTAAAAAATAGAAGACATCTATGTAAATGAACTATTATTTTGTATTTCATTTATAAAAAGTTTCTATAGAAGATGGTTAGTCATGTACAAATAAAAGGTCAAAACATACTTAGTTAATTCCATTCTTATGTCATCCATATATAATTGGGAATACCTCCTGCTTCCCAAATCAGCCTACAAGACAACGTATATGAAATTAGTCGAGACATTCCATCTTGGAGTCATTAAAAATT
The DNA here is from genome assembly GCA_035236585.1 of Warburgia ugandensis. Classification (NCBI taxonomy): domain Eukaryota; kingdom Viridiplantae; phylum Streptophyta; class Magnoliopsida; order Canellales; family Canellaceae; genus Warburgia; species Warburgia ugandensis. Next base: position 58,417,952 of record CP141133.1, read on the forward strand.
TGTAGAAAATTATAATATGATGATCGATAAATTAATTGCCTTTATTTTCTCAATTTTGAGATCGTAAATCCATGATGAATGAGGGCTCTTATATATTTGAGAAAATAAAATCCACATTCCAAATTGGATTGTTATCTAGGGCACTACACAACAAAGAAAATGGAAAGTTTAAATATCATGTCTAATTATAACTTTTGGTTATAAATTAGTCTAATGAACTAGTAAACCTCATCTTAATCTTTTTCTAAGTGAGGTTTTGGTGGGTGCTTAGTATCTTTCATGTCATCCCATTTATACTACACACTTAACTTTTATAAGTCAAAAGTGTTAAATATCAATAATAGAATAGTTATCAGCTATCCAACTATTATAATGGATGAAAGAATAAAGACTTAATTGTTAATTATTTCCATTAGCGTGCCATGAATGTGCACTCTACAAGAATAAAAAACAATGCACACCCACCATGCTCATCCAAAACTAACAACACCCATTGTGACCTATACACACAATTATTCAATTAAAGTTTATAATAATTAAATTATATAGAAGTGAATATGTATATTATATAACATAATTTAATATGACATGTTAAAACTTACCAGCTATTGTAGGGAATCAATAAGACCTACACCTTCAAACAATGTAAGAATATAAGTATAATATCTTCTATTTGTATCTCCATGGGCTATTACTCCTTCATTCCTTAGATGACAGCACTGTCAAGGAATTTGTAAATGTCCTTGACCTCTAACCTTTGCAATTTATTGTGTAAAGACCTATAAAAGTGAAACCATTATTATTTATCATGTAATATCAAGGATTCTTAATACCACAGATACGTTACATACTTGATATAGACGATAATGTGCAAGTATTCTAGTTGCTCCATATTACATACTACTAAGAGGTCCTCATTCATGAGTGGTACTTCAACTTTGTCATTGTCAAGCACACTAGGTTCTATCTGTGTAGGGTTGATTTATCTTCATTAATGAGTCTGCAGAGTCCCTTCATGAATGGGGGCATGATAGTGAAACCTTCACCTGATCCCTACATTGTGGATGTAAAATCCCAATAATTAGTGATGAGTATAAAAATGTTCATTGACGACATTCAATTTTATTATGACATAAATAACAATATCGAGGCAATCATTACAAGTATTGTGTTACTGGAGAGGAGGTCAGCATCAATGGTACCTTCTATTGCTTCTGATTAACATTAGATGTAGATAATATTAAACAATTAAGTTGATTTCTAAAAAAAATGTTATTAAAAATGATGTTATGACACCATATATATACCTTAGATAATATGAGTCTGATATATTTCTCTGGCCAAGCGACGTGATATCCAATTGCACCACCAACAATATGAATTTCATCCACCATTATCAGATATGGTAAGGGGCATTTAGTTGTAGGACAATAGTAATACATACATTCTTAGTGTGTGGATGCATCAATATGTCATGCAATATCACAAAAAGAACCTCATATAGTGTAGCAATAGCAACGTAGCTCTTAGCTGGATGTAGCTCCAATATGCATTGTCCACCTTCAAATTAGACATATTGGATAAGATAAGAATGAATGAATATCATCAAATAATTGGACATTGAAAAAGTAAACATGTCACATATATATACATCCTTGATCGGCATATCTTGTTTAAGGGGTTCCTCTTCCAGGTTTTTTCAATTGGAGCACTGCAGTTGTTGTATGATGGGGGTCTAAGGGCTCCATTTTGACTTGGAATTCTAAAACCCCAAAAATTCCTATATAGATCATGTTTTACCTTCTTGAGAAACTCATCATTGGTTCTCTTTCCATTCCTCCAAATCCTTTACTGGAGTCATCCTCATTATAGGGAAGAATTTTGAAGGAACAACATTGTGGCCTTGGGCTTATACTCAGCCTAGGTGCTTGTCCTTATTGCACCTAGCCCTATACAGGATGTTCTCCTTTGTAGCAATGCTACTTAGAGTCCCTGTAGTTGTACTTTCTGGTGTCAATTCTTCATGCACAATTTAGTTATTAGAACATGATCAATTTCATATATATAATTTAAGTGATATAAAGGCAGACACGTAGAACCACTTAAGATTCATGAAGTAATTGAGGTAGCATTTTCGTCTATGAAGGTTTGAGCATTACACCCTGGTGATTGATGCAGTTGATAGCTCTATGGTCCCAGCCTTCTTTTGTTGTTAAGAGATATATGAAATCAAAGGTAATGAAATAAAAGTATGATATAATTAGACAGAAATGAACTCACACATATAGTTACCTTTTGTTCTTCTAACCTAGCATAACCTATCATGGAGAGGTGGTGTGACATATGATTAGTCACACACACCATTTTCCCTTTCATATACTTTGGCTTCCCATTGAAGGAACATAATTAAGCACAATCAAGTTTCATAATTAAAGGAATCAAACCTTGCACTAGTTGTTACCTCAAAATCAAAAGATAGGTGGGGTATGTACAAATTCATTCCATGCATCCTAATCAATAATGCTAGAATACAACTCAAGGACAGTGCAGAGCCTTAACGAGTCAATGGCATTTGGTAGTATGTACCTCTTTGTAGGTTCACTCTTTCATTTTCTCTATTGTTCACCGACTACTTGTTGAGCATTCTTCTTGCACTCATTAGTAACATTAAAGGTAGACTACAAAGTAAAAAAAGCATGTTACTCTATTTAAAAATAACAATATAAGGTATGTAATATGTTATATTTAGGAAGCATTTACATACCTTCACCATCTCCCATATTGCATCTTTGATTGATGGTGACATATATCTCCAATCACTAATTAAAATTAGCACCATGCTTCTTACAATGCAATAAATAAAACTGGTATAGGAATGTGTACTGTCACCATTGCATTGCCTTTATGGTTGAACTATACATTATTTTTTACTCCCTTTGACTTTCTCTTAATAATATGCTCTATTTTTGTTGGCCCTAAGTCCTTTCTCTTAAGTGGTGTACTTAGGCTAGATTGTTCTTCATGTCATCAATTTTTTTCAAGTTCCATGCGTCTAGCCAAGTGAAACATCACATTTAAAACAAACACATCACAAGGATAGAGATCATGGATCAAGAGGAATAATCTTTCTAATAGTGAGATAACATCAATGAGTGTGAGTGCAATCATGAGTGACATAGAGTGGAGAGGTGTCTCTTTTCAAAGTGCTATGATTAAGCATGATGAAGGATTGATTCCTATCATACATGGAACTCAAACAACATGTTTGTGGGAGATGGAATGCAAACAACATGATAAAAGAAACACTTAGTCTTGAAGCAACATAAACTCCATTCGATAGATAAAGATCAACTACACTTACATGCATTAACAATTCTAATCTCTAAAAAATAGCTCCTAACAGTCCTCTAAAATCATGAAATTAATTGCCTAAATCTTGCAGAAATAGTCTAAAGGTTAAGACCTTCCTGTTGGTTGCTTTTGCATATAAGATTACTAAGAAAAGCCTAGAAGAACTAGAAATAGTGGAGCATACTATAATCCACTTTTCTTCATATCATTTAAGGTCAAGTTTCTAATTATTTTTAGGCATCAAAGGACCATCAAAGCACAAGAAAAAGATCCAAGGAAAAGCATGGAACAATGTCCAAATAGATTCAACTTGGAAACACCTCCCTACTGGTTCCTATAGTAAGTGCTTTTGTTGTCATTGAGCTTTCTTCTTAATTCCTTATATGTTTTGTGTGAAACTTTTGGGAATTACTTGTTTAGTTTTAGGAGTAGGTATCAGTCAAGTTTACCAAGCACTTCCATAGCCTAATTAGAGCAAAAACAGTCTAAATTATTAGGAAATTACCCGTCCATTTTTCTACTACAATGAGTAGAGAACTGAACCTGAAGCTCTGCTCCTTTTGAACCTTCAAATGTTATTGAATTTCTCACCACATCAAGGACATTTCTTAACCTAATAGTGGGCTATAGAGTGGCCTTGAATTCAGTAGCTTAAATTGGTGTAGAATGTGGTGTTTTCTTAACTAAAGAATGCCATGCGTTCCTTCACCAATTTGAGTTTAAAGTTGCTTATGCTTCTTCTTTCATTTTACATGATAGATTCCATGGACTTGTAGCTTCTTTTTCAGTGTTTCTCATTCTAGATTGTTGATTTATCTCAGCCACAACATGCCACTTTGAGTAAAAATAGGTGCATATATCACCATACTAAAGCTATTTACCTTACTCTTCTTCTTATTTGGCCAGCAATACTTGAACATGATTTTCATGAGCATTTTCAATAGTTGTTTTCTTGTTAAAATGCTCTTTATGCTATTGTACCTAACATTCAAACTCGCCTAAATTACTCTTTACAAGTTAAACTTCCTGATTCAATGTAGGTGCTATGGACCTAATGGATGCAAACCTAGAGACCTTTGATCATTACAGGCCCACATGCTTTTGTAATTCATATGTAAGGTGATTTCAAAGGTTATGGTTGTTTGTGTACAGCCAGTTCTTTCATCATCAATTGATCATGCACAAAATGCATTTATTCATGGGTATCGCATATAAGACAACTACTTGCTAGATAAGAAATAATACATAGTTTTCATCTTCATAAAGGTCCAATTGGTAATATGATGATAAAGATGGACCTATTCAATGCACTTGATATGCTCTAGTGGGATTTTCTTGAGGTTGTTTTACTTCGATTCCAATTTCCTAACTGATTGTCAAATTAATCATGTCATGCATCAATATTTCTACTCCTTTTATCCTTATGAATGGAAAACCCACTTCATGGATTAAACATCAAGCTGGAATTTGTGAGGGAGATCCAATGTCATCCTATCTTATTATTTTTGCTATGCATGCTTTATTTACTACACTCAAGAGTAGCATTTAACTAAGAAAATTTAAGCCTCTTAATCTATTTCACAACAATTCTCCAATCTCCATGTGGTTTTTAATTAGTTGGGACCAAGTCACTAGTCATAAATTAGGAGGTTTAGGACTGAGATAAATGAGACATATTGATCAAGTCTTCAAGGTTAAACTAAGTTAATCTTTACTTTCAAAACATAAATCTCCTTTTAAAGCTAAGTATTTGAAAGGGAGACATCTTATAACAATTCAAGCTACACAAACATTTTCACCCATCTAAAAACAAATATTAACTGTCAAACAAGTGTTACATTACTAAAGAATGTGTTGGAAACTTTACTAAAGAATGTGGTAATTATATTTTTCCATCTTGTTTTGTGGGTATCCATATTTTCTCCTTTAAAATAAATTGTTCTATCTTTTTGCCTATTTCTGTATTTGATTTCTAAGAGAGATGTGATACAAATGTTGAGAAGTTATAAATCTTGGAACTAAAAGGAATGATGATATCAAAATAAGAAAACTATTGCAAAGCATAGCTATTTATTTTATCAGATTCCATTCATGTTAAATTAGATAAACATGAACCAACATCAATAAATGGATTAGTTAGTTGAGGGGCACTAATGGAGCTTCTAAGAAGCCCTAAATCTACCAACTAGGGGTATCTGAAAGGTTATCAAAATAAGCATGAGAGAACAACATGTCTACAACTAAACCAGTTTGCAAGAACAGGAGCAAGCATTGGTCAATTGAGTGTCTATGGACATTGGAATAAGATTAGAAAGAGGAAAACCAAGTGGTGAGCCACACCAAGAAAGAACAATGAGAATATTAAGCCTAAAACCATGTAGATTATAGAAGCAACACCATTTAGATTACAAAAAATAAGCCCAAAACCACAAAGCTATATACAAAACTAGTGTTTTGGACCTATAGAGAGAGAGAGAGAGAGAGAGAGAGAGAGAGAGAGAGAGAGAGGGGTTTTCTGGTGTTCCTTCTTCGTTACCTAATCACGGATGAATGGCTATAACAACTGGGCATGTCAATGTAGTTTTTGTCCATGACTAATTGAGGATGATCAACTCTTTGATGGGGTTGAGTGAGCAGTGACATGATTGAGGGAGAAAAGAAGTGAACACGAAGGAAAATGACAAGGAGGGAGGGAGAGATAGAACAGGGGTAACCTATTCAAAATTTTACTAGATTTTTGAAAAATTGTCTTATATTTGAATATGTATAAGATGATTACCATATGATATATTAGAATAAATATGAGACAGATTGTGTGAAATCGATGTTATATATTATAACAAATATAAGACCATTTCACCTTAACTGTCTTATATTTATTCCTATATAAGATGGTTTATTGCAAAACCATTTTATATGTATTTAAATATAAGACAATTTTTCAAAAACCATCCTATATTCTCTATAATTAAACCAAGTGAAATTTTGAACAGGTTACCTCTCTTATTTATTTGAATAAAATAAGAAGATTTCCTCTTAACAATCATTTTTTTTTTTACATTGAATCTACTACGTTACTCTATTCCACAAAGGGTTACAAATCTTAGTAATATATGAAGGGCAGAGGGGGCCTATTGCCATCTTAATTTCCCTAGCCATGACATAAAATCTTCCAAGATATGAAGAGCATCAAATAATTAGCATGACACATGATAATAACCTAATTAATTATATGGCACCATTAATTATATACATCAGATGTTACATGCATTTTAATTTTGTCCCCTTGTACTTGATATGATCCAGCCCAAACACCCTCCTCACCAGCATCATACATAATTTATCTCATTCTTCTCAATTAGATTAATTGATGGCATTGTTGTAGTGATACAAGGGTAATCAAGTGTAGTGTCACCTAGGTCATCTTCATCGTAACAGTCCCTTGGTTAGGCTGATAAATACAATTGATCTTCTCGTGTCATGTCTGTCTTCTACAAAAAATACATGTTTCACTTGATATGCCCAAAATAAACTAATCATTTTGATAGTTGATCTTATTGAGGTCAACCAATGTCAATTTGAGGGCATCAATTTGATGTTATCTTTGTTATGTTCCACCCAATCACACCTAAGCACAACCATAGTTCTACAAGTATAATTCAGCACCCATATATAACTTATAACCCCATAATATGTATCATTTGACTACAATTAGGTTGTTGTCCTTTGAACTAGAAAACAAAGTACATCAATAACTAAACCAACACCACTATTTAATTGTGCTCTTGTGTTATTGTGGTCTTTTATGTGAAAGGTATAACCATTGATGGCATATCCAACATACTTTATTACTTTTGTTTGAGTTCCCATCATCATCTAGCTTAAGGATTTAGAAATAATATGACTTGGTACATCTCAATGATCTAAAACATGTGTATAATATTAAAATGAGATGACTAATGTATACGTGAATATGCAGTTGAGTAATAATAAGTGAATGAAGCATTAATTCATTATAATTACCTTCTGATAAATCCAAGTAATGAAGGAGCAACAATGCGCATATTGTAGCCATTTCTGTTTCTTTGCATCTCTTGGGTACCTTACTTTTAAGAAGTCCATGTGTTCGCTACAGTGAAAAGATGAAAATTACATATAACATGCATACAATAAATTAACCTTAAATTTTAGACATAAAACATATATAGGAAAATAAGAAACAATCCTCAGAGAAAGATAGCATCAATTACTTACTCAATGTATGGCTAAACTTCATTGACATTAACATTTTATAAGACATAAAGGTGAGCCTAGTCACGTTCTTTACAATCAAAGTTTGATATATGACCACTAGAGAGAGGTTCGCAAACTTTTGAATCATTTAATCCACTTGATTGTTTCTTTGGCAAGATTCCAATAGCACGAACTCTTGATAGATACTTGGTGTAACACACTACCACTTCTTCTGCAATGTAACATATAGTGATATGCCCCTCAAACCAATCATAATTCATACATACCCTTTTAAAACATTCATGTACCTCTCAAATGGGTACATCCATTACAAATAAAAATCAATCAACAGAGCCTAACCTCATCAATAAGGTGCATTGGTAAGTGTACCATGAAATGGAAGAAGGATGGTGGAAAGATTGTCTCAGGCTCGCATAAGGTTGTCACTAGATGCTCTTAGATTTGTTGTAATTTTGAAGTATCTATCAGCTTCTTGAACAATGCATTAAAGGAGTAGCAAAATTTAGTAATATATCCTCTAACTTTTATTTGGTAGCACTGAATGTATTGCTACAACCAGGAGTTATTGCATTAATGCATGGCAATCATGGGACTTCATCCCTAATAGTTTCAGATCTTCTTTGAAAATAATGTTTCTAAAGCTTGAAGAGTATCCATCTAGGATTTTGATCTCTGACAGGGTTTTACATACTATTCTTCTCTCGTATTTTGCTAAGCATATAATTTTATTCAAGCAACTATGTTTCTCAGCCACCCCTATCCTCTGATGCAACTTTCTCTTCAAACCCATTCTCATAAGATCCATTTGAGCAGCAAGTCTATCCTTTATTTTTTTCGGCATGTCAAGCAAGGTACCAATCAAACTTTCACATACATTCTTCTCATTGTGCATGGCATCAAACACATGCCACACATACATGGATTTTCTAAACACAAGTTCAACAAATATTGACTTCTTCTTCCAATAGCTTTTAGAGTTGTTGTCATATGTATGATTAGTTGCCTTCTTCTTCCCCATGAGACATTAAGGTTTTTCACCTATTCCATACTTGTTGTCCAAATAACCTCCTTGGAGGTGTCCTATTGTCCATACTACCATTAAATTCTCCTTTTAAAATGATATTGATGGTTTATATGTAATCATCTTATGTGGCCTAGGACTACCATCTTCTTACTATGTCAAAGTTATATGGCACAAGTTTAGTCACTGCAAATGGGATAGGCATTGTATCCCTTCACTGTAAATCCTGCCAAATTACCATATGGAAGGAAATAGTTTAGTGTCCACAGTAGTACTGTCTCAACAGTGAATATCTCTTTCTTGCATTCATCAAAAGCTACAAAGATTACCTCCCACAATGTCCTAAGATCATCAATCAATAAAGCCAAGTACACGTCAATGTCATTCTTAAGTTTCTTGGGACTTGATATTAACATAGTTAATGATATATTTAAAAATATTAAATAGATACCTCTATATTTAGCAAGTTTTAGCCCCTCAGCTTTCCACAAATAGCACTAATTAGAGTTAATTCTATATTTTGAAGATCCAAGGTACAAATGAAAAAAATGCACAAAAATTTGACAAATTTACCCTACAAAGAGCAAGTTTACCTTCCAAGCTACATTGTGAACTCACACATGTCAAATATGAATTTAAAGATTTCAAAATCAAAGTTGGATGTCAAATATAAAGTCAGAGTAGTTAGAAATCCTAAGTGGAACATCAAGCCTTATCCATTCAAAATAGGATGTTCATATCAAAAGGAAGATGATAGAACTTTCCATGCATGCATTCATGCATTCACCACCTTGGGAAGCTTTTAAAGGAAGCTCAAATCATGTACAATGAGATCATATACAATGGGACCTTCTAAAATAAAACAAGTTAAAAGACCGGGGCCTGTAGGAGACTTTATCGTTACACTCTCTCTCCTACTCAATCAAAGGAAGGGACCACCTAAGGAGGAGCATGAAATTTCTTATTCAATTTCACATGAAGTAAATAAAGAAACTATGATGATTGTTAGAGAAAACAAAGGAGTGAAGAGAGAGACAATTTATTAGAAATCCATGGTGGCAATTCATTTTACTTTTCAAGCACTTAAGGAAGGAAAGATCTCAACTACTCATTATCATCCAAGGACTTACATCTATCTCAAAATTCTAACTCACCAAGCACACTAAGGGTTCCACGCCTTCTTCCCCTTATTCCTTTCCATTCTCACCTTATTTTCTAAGATTTTCTCCCTTGCTTCTATCCTCTTTAGGGTTGCTTTATAAGGAATCTCATTTTTCAACTTTTCCTAGAGCATTATAGCCAAAGCTAAGAGAAATAGAGGAAGGAAGATTGCCCTCACCATGTTCCCACAAGCCTCACACATCCCATTCATTGGAGTAAAGGAAAGGGGTCTCAACCAACCCCATTTCCTTGTTTATTTCTCAATTTTCTTTTTATTTCTTTCTTCTTATTCATCCTTTATTGCATGCACAGGTCACGTATGATGCACACACTCTTCTCCTGTCATGATTCCCATTCCCTTCTTCTTTGCATGTTTAAATATTGGATGTCGTCTTCCTCGCATTCATTCTCCACTCCACTACTTTGTATTACACACAATAGATAGTTTCTCATACATCTTTTGTTTTTCCTCACCTAGGTGACATGCCTCTACCACATTTGCATATCACGCATTCATCTTCAATACATCATATCTTTAGGATTGTAACATACATCCTCTTTTCCCTTTGTTTTTGTCTTTTTTTTTTTTACATGCATTAAGTATTGCATTTATTTGCTTTATATTGCCCACATTAACAATCCAAGCATGAGCATATAGGTACCCTTCTGTCCTTGCATGTTGATCGACCCTTCATTCACACCCTACCATCACATGCATAACCTTGCATGCTCCCATCTCTCCATCACCTTAAGCACATCACATATCATCATCCTCTCTTCCAAGAACCACCACCACACACATGCACTCCTCATTCCCCTTCTCAATTTTAGACACTACATTACCCCTTAGACATCTCCCCTACACACGCCACTTCCTTCCTTAATCACACACTTACACCTGCATGCATACGTCATGCTTATTTCTTTCATGCATTCTTCTCTTCATTCTTTCATCTATTTCTTTTATTTTTCATGGAATTTGGGAGTAAGGGATAAGGAAAGAAGCCTAGTACCTTTCTATGGCAGCAAGGAGTCTTTCCAACTCTAGATTAAAGGTTAAGAGGAAACTCAATTATGTCCATAAAGTCACTCAAATTCTTGCCTAAGGGTATCATGTTGAAGAGTAGGACCACTTCCCAAGTAAAGTACCTATCTCCTTGCTCATCTCCTAAGGTTGGAATAGGTGAGTCCTAAGCCAAGGGCCACTATCTCCCTTTTACTTTTCTTTTTCTTCTATGTTCATTTTTAAAGAAGGAAGCCTCCTCTATGGTTGCTCCTACTTCAAGAAGGATGGACGTGTAATCCTCCCTTGCCTCTCTCCCTAACAAGCTACCCTCTATTATGGAGTATCTAGCTAAGGAGATGCAAAAATTTATTTTACACTTCCATTCCATCTCCTCCTTTTACTTATTTTATGATGGGGATCTTTTATGAAAGGTATTAGGTGCCTCTTCCCTTGGCTGCCCTAACACTTCATTCCTAAGGATCTTTGAAAAGGATTTGACTTTTTGGGTTTTGGTATGTTGGGTTAAGCATATGAGAAAGCTTGGTGGTAAGTAATGGAAAATGGGTTGAAGAGTGCATACAGGCTCCTATTTAGTAATACCTACAAGCTGGCAGGGCACTCCCTATGGGTGGTTGATAAAAATTCATATATCGGCACTGGTTCATGATAGTAGGAACTAGTCTACTCGTCTAAAACCTAGTTTCCTTTAGACAACTCTCTTCCCAAAGTCAGACTAAAGTCGTTGCTTGTTCTTTCTCTCTAACTTAATCGTTGCTTGTTTCACAATGGCTTTCACTCAAAAGCTGGAGTGCACGAGAGCTAACAAGAGAGCTTGATAATGGAATTCAAGCTTGGAGTTGAAGCACCTTTATTTGCTTTCCTTTCTTACTTTCTTTACTTCATATGCAAGAAATCTTTATAATCAATCAATTAATGAGAAAGATCTTTTAATTTTTAGTTAGTTATTGCTTTGCTTTCTTAATTAGTTCCTTGTTTGATTTCCTTTAGTTACTTGTTTCTTTGATTTCCTTTAGTTACTTGTTTGATTTAGTTAGAATCTTTCCTTTCCTAAAAATATTTGGCTAGTTTAAAGTGGAAACATGTGATGACCCGGGTTTTCTCATGCATTTTTAAATGCAATGTCTAATTTCCTAAGGCGGGATGCATCCCTATTTGAAAACCATTTTATAAAAACCATGCAATGCAGCGGAAAACCTTTAGTTTTAAACTCATTTTTGAAAACCCCGAGTGTCATTTGCTTTCACAACAACTAAGGTAGTTTTTGAAAAACTTCAAAAATCATAAATGTTTTCCCCCAGGTCTTTCCAGTCACAATGCATAGCCCAACTGTAACTAAGTACAAACACATGTCCAAAGGGTTGAGAGTTTACTTACATGTGTATTTGTTTCCTTTTGGATTCACTTGCTCATACCACTAACATAGATGTCCTCTTTTTGTGAGTGAAGCTGTCCTGAACCATGATATATACGGACGTATCCTGTCCTTGAGTACTTACTGATGTCTGAAAAATATTAAGGATTGGGTGAGTATATAATATACTCAATAGGAGCCTATCACTACTAGTTTTATAAATGCATGAGAAGTTTTAAAATCATATGCTCATTCAAAACATGCGTATGTTTGAATACTCGAGTTCAATATCAGTATAACAATCCATAATCAACTGCAATTCAAAATATGCATATGTTTAAATACTCGAGTTCAATATCAGTATAAGAATCCATAATAAACTGAAATTCTCATGACTTAAAAGATCACATAATCCAAAATTGAAAGTATCATATATATATGATGACATCATGATATGCAATAGATGCTTCATGGAGTCCAACTCATGGACCTCTAGTATGGTATGGTCGACCAACCTCATATCATGCTATATGAAATGCACATCAAACCATAGGGTCCACTATGCCCACGACCTCCTCGCCGTGTGGTCCCCGGGTACCTGAGGACACTCGGTCATAGCCTCCACGGGGCCTATGACACGTCGACCCAGTACCGTGACACCAGTGGTAGCCCCCTATACCACATGCAGTCGACGTAGGGACTTGCCTCTTTTTGGGCGTGGTACCCATCCACCTATTAGTGGTAGAGGCCGGGTGGCCAACCCAGACCCCTCGGCATAGCACCCACGGGCTTACTTGCCCAAATCACATAAGATAAGTCAAAACCTTTTGTTAAAACTTGTCCTCTTTTGGGTCCCTCACAACTGCCTGGCCCTCGGCACTCCAGCGTCTTTTGGCAACCCTCAAGGACATGCAATCTTTGCAAGTACTTAAATCATGCTATGCATGCACTTGTTTGCAACACATATATGTGCATAATGTATATGCAGTCATTTCAAAACATGACTATGTACAAAGCATTTAACATGCATGGTGCATTAATTTATGCAAATCAAGTCATATATCTAAAACATATGTTCTCAAAATAACAATAGTTCTTTTAAAAGAATCTAATAGTGATAGAGCACCTACCTGACTAGGTCGCGTTAACCCTCTTATCCTTGTACGCTCCTGAACATGGTTTGAGGACTCAAGGTTAGTTTAGACTATCTTTTATGAGTTTAGAGCAGTTGGGTCTTATTACTTAGGCATTAGGGGTCCATCCCTATGCCTATGGGTGTCCAAGGTCCTAATTGGGCCTTGGTATTCTCAGTTTTTCAAAGTTCTAGTGGTCACGCGCCACCATCCTAATCTAAGGGTCAGACCCTCCTTTTATTGGGCCTTGATTGGGGATTTTATGATTTGGATGTGTCCGCATCGTCGATACGGACACAACGCCTTTTGCGGCACCTCAATCGAAGCTCTAGATCTCAAGTTATAAGCGTTTTAGTATTGTATGTACATAGAGTCTTAAAGACAAAAAAGGGAATGCTAGGGCGCTGCGCGTCTGCGACGTGCGCCCTGCTTCCCTAAGTAACAAAAAATTCGACATGCGCTAGTGCTCTGCGCGTCTGCGGCGTGCTCCTCAGCGGGCGCCTCTGCAGACGCGCGCGACATCTCTGCCCGTCTGTCTCTTTAGCGGGCGCGTCCCCGGACGCGCCCGTTGGTTTCCTTCCGACGCGTTCTACGCGTCACGTTCCGTCTGGAACGTTTGCGTCGACTGGGGACCGGGGCGTCCTCAGGACACCCTGGTTCGACGCTGTCGAACCAATGCGGCCCTGGGGACGTCCCAGGGTCCTTGGTGGCTCTCCCAAGCTCCGTTTTGCGTGGTTTTTCATGAAAAAACTTATGGGAATTGAGCCTAGGACTATGGGTGAGATGGGTTTGGGGAGTTTTTGAGCGTACCTGCTTCGTGATTGGTTTTCTCTCCACGTTTTCCCCTCTTGGTCACTGCTCCGCGATGGGTTTTCTCCAAGGTTTTGGGCTGCCATTAGAGGCACCCAAGAGCTCTATTTATATGGCTTTTAAAGAGGGTTCTGGAGGGGTTCTAACCGCCTTTGAATGGCGGTGGAGAAACCTCCAGAAGGGCGGTGGTTCCTCCTTGAAACACCGCTGTTCCAAAAGCCTCTAGGAGGTTGAAGACGACGGGGTGCCCGTATCAAAACGGACACCTGTGTTTTTCAGTTTAAGTCGTTTTTGTGAAATTTACAGTTTTGCCCCTGAACTTCAAAGGGCCATATCTTGCTCATTTTAACTCTGTTTTGGGTGATTTTGGTCTCGTTGGATTTCTTTTTCTGAGACGCATCTAATGGAACCAATTTTAGGACCAAATTATTGGGTTTAGTCAAGGAAACTAGTGAAATGACTAAAATACCCTTATCTTTAAAACTGGACTTTTTATGGGCTTTTAATATTACAAAAATTGGGGTCATTACAAAACAATCTAAGTATTAATTAAAATTCCTTAAAAGAGTCCTTGTGGAATCAATCCATATTCACTAGTCTATACTTCAAGAGAGCCTTGCACTTGTGGTAATAATTAAAGTATATAAGTTAACACCATGAACTTTCTCTTTATGCATAACAATAGTGGAAGGTTGTAACAAACCGTTATAATAGGCCAACAACTATACCTACTACTCGTAGAACCATGAGGATTGATAGCATCTATATATATTGAAAGTCATAGGCTTTTAGTTTCTTCTCCAAAATTGGGTGACATGAAGTCTATAAGCTTCAATGACACCCTATTTGTTACATAGCATAAATAGTTATCAACTACTGTCTCCTTAGCATGCTATACTAGTTTCCTCATTGTTTTTGTAATATGAGATATTCTTTTGAAACTTAGAATATGCAAAAAATATCATAAGACCTTTGTAGGAACATCTTTCACTTGCTAATCAATTGAATTCTTCTTCAACTTACATCTTGATTGTCCACAAGTTGGGCATGCAGTTTTGTCTTTATGCTCTTTCATATATAAGATGTAGTCATTAGGATAAGTATGTATCTTCTCATACTTCAACCTTAGTACAACCAGGATTTTCTTTGCCTCCTTTGTCAACCTAGCCAATTTGTTCTCCTTCAGCAAATTTTACTAATCACTTTCAACAATTCTATAAAACCTTGATATGAAAAATCAAATCTCAGTTTCACATTGTCAAGTTATCAACTTGGTATAATATGTACATCCAACATAGAACAACTCCTAAGCCTCCTCCAATGTAGTTTGAAATTGCTCAGGGTGGTCTTAAAAGTCATCATATGCATCTTAAAACATTAGCATAACTGTACTATCTACAATACTTCTTACAGTGTCTTCATGATGATATACACATTCTGCACTTATCGAAAGCCTATAAGGAAGTCCCTCCATGCCACATCTAGGGGCGATAGCTTTCACCAACTCTAATGAAGCACAAATTTTCTGTAAATTAACCTACAATTACCTTTTTCAAGTTTCCACATCTTAAGCATGGACATCGCATGTGATTACAATCACCACTTATCTTAAGTGCGAACTCCATGAACTTTTCCATTTCCTATTTATATTCACTTGATAATCATTTTACGATCATCCAAGCATATCTAATCTTATTAAAAAATTGAAGTTCATATGTGTGTGAAGACTTTTCAAATATGAAAAGATTAATAACTTTGGGTTAGGCATTTTACCAAACATTTGGTATGCAAAGAATATATACATATACATATATATATATATATATATAGTTGAAAAAAACATATATATTAGAGAATCGATTTTCCAACTTTAGTTTGGGACAAGAATGATTGATGCAAAAACACAACTAATCTATACACATAAATGACCCACACATAGGAAGAAAAAACTTTATGAAAGAAATTTTGTACCCATAATCAGTCAAATAAATTAAACATGAGAAAACCAAGAAATAATACATACCTACTCCACTATCGGCCAAAAACATATAAGTTCATGAGAAAATGTATGTAAATCCAACTCAATCTTGGAGTTTTTCATAGAAGCTTGCCAAAGTAAAAAAGTGCAGATTGAACTTCACACTATTTTAAAAATATGAAGAAGTTTTAAAAGACGATTTTAAAGCAACTATCTTCTTTTGCTTTAAAAATATAAGATGATTTCCAATAACTGTCTTTTTTTATACAAAAAATAAGATTTTTATAAATAATTGTCTTATTTGATATAAATAAAATAAGACAGTTCATTTAAACTTTCTTATATATATATATATATATATATATATATATATATATATATATATATATATATATATATATATATATATAGAGGAAGGTTTGTACAAACCATCTTTTAAAATATAATTTGCAAGATAGCTTTCTAAAATGGACTTTTATTAATTTTAATAAGATGGTAGCTTTTAAACTGTCTTAATTTTGCAGTCTTCTAAAACCTCAATCATAGGAGTGCAGCTCCTTCTGGTTTTAGAGCTCTCATTAAAAATCACAATGGGAGAGACTTTTAGAGGTTGCTGACACTTTTGGCATCAAGGATTCTGTAGAGGCAGAAGTGGGAGGCTGCATTTTAGGGCATTAAGGCATGGAATAACTTACATTTGCTACCTTTGATTGTGGAAGGAGTTTCTTCCAACATTTTGAGGATTAGAAAATGGACTCAAGGGAAACAGGTATCTTTTTATACAGATAAGTTAGCTAAATAAGGCATTAATCTCGTTGACATCACGATAGTTCTCCCTGCAGATTTGGATGATGCCTTTTATGTCGTCCCGACAATGTCAGTGTTGGGGGGCTTTTGAAAGAAGATGTCGTTTCTTGGTCAAATTTGCTTGGTCCAAACACTCTTCAGTTTCTATCGTTACTGCAGTTAATTTGACTGGTCTGTTTAGCTATTCTTCATACAAATTTTACGAGGGTGTTTTTTTGGCTTTCTTCTGGTTCATGTTAAACTCTGTTAGCATCATTTTGATCTTACAACCGTTTGTATTAATTCTCCTCAATTGATACGAAGGCACCAATTCAATAAATAAATTATGAAAGTTTCAAAAGATTCAAAACGCTCTTGCTAGGCAAGTTGATCAGAAAGTTTCGTAATCTTCTGCCATGCGTTAAGGGTTTTGCTTTATTGCAAATCAGCCGACGAATCGACTCCATTTGCTAGTGGAGTCTACCGACTTAAATCGGATAAATTTTTTTAAGTTGATTCGCCAGTTTTGAAACTGTGGCCAAGAGGAGATGCCTGCACTAAAAACCGGCACTCGATGGCACTTCGCAAATATCGGCTGCCCCAAGTTATTCCAATTTCCAGTCCTGTCTTTGGCTTTTGTGGTGGGGAGCTGAACCATGCATGGAACCAAACCATAACCAATAACAAATGTCTTTGGAATCTTGAAGCTATCCTGACGCATTTTAAACAAGATAATGATGAATGGGTTAGCTTCACCCAATCAAGACCAAAACCAGGGAATTCGTGGTACGGTTGGTTGATTCTTTGGATCGTGAGTCGAAGTATGGTGCACCACAAGAGTTCCCTTACAAAGAGAGAATAATTAAAACATGGAGAGAGACATTCACTAATGTTCTTGCCTAACTTCCAACTTTTAAATCCCACATGCTCCATGTGGCAATCTAGTCCCCAATCTAACTGTTGAAAACATGCCGATCGCATTTTCGCTGATTTCACCTTGATAAGGTGACCATGCATGGATCCATGAATCCTACTGTATCCCCACAGGACTTCCGTTTATCGTCATTTTGAATCCTTTAATCAACGAATCAGATCATCTAGATTACAGATACGCAGAGACCGCCTCTCAGAAAAGGTGTCCTCTGCGAGGCCCACCATGCATTCGCGCTGGAGCCACCTAAAGAAGGGAAGAAAAGCAGCTTTTGGCATCTAATATGCCTTCTTGAAGGGAAGAAGACTCCCAAAGTTGGGAACCCGGACACGAAATGGCGGTGTTATAAATTAAGCAAACTGTCAAGACTTAGAGATGCCAAGTGGCGACCAGCAACTGTGGCAACCGTTACTGACTTTTGGGCGGCTGCGGTTCACACTGGGAACTTCTACTTGTTATTCATGGATGTACCTTGCCTTGCCTTGCCGGGTGGCAAATTTATCTATCTGCTCGTATAATTGTCAAAGCGATGCTTGCCGCCTTCAATTTGCTTTGCTCCTCTGGTAGATGACAAATTGTTCTAGAAAATTCCAAGTGGAGATGACACGACCAATGTAATTATTTCTCTTTCATACGCTGATCAACCACACTCATCACCACACACGTCATCTTAATCTTAGTTGTGGTGTTAGAGAGAAAGAGAGACTTTAGATTTCTAACCTAATTTGGTCTGCCTACCAAATCATCCCTAGAGTGGGACCCTAGATGATTGATTACCCGAATCGTTGGATGATTTTGATACTGCCACTGTGAATATATCTATTAGATCATCCATTTTACCTAAAATGTTTATGTGGCCCACCGACACTTGCAGGTGCAGGAGAAAATTCTTGCACTTCTATAGGGCTGACCATATTAAAGCTCCCAACGTGACTCACAAGCAAGGGAATTAACAACAAAGTGTCGCATGGAGCAGCCGGCACATCTTGGTAAAAGTCGGTTCAAGCCATTAATGGATGAAACCATGATGTGTTGCAAGATTATGTAAAGAAAATGTGGTGGGAGTGTCCTTTGGGCAGGAGAAAGGTGGGATCAGAACTTGTATTTAATGGACCCAATTGAATACAGTTAGCTGGCCGTCACTTTTGCTGAGTGGAGTATGGACCCACAGTGAACTAAACAAAGTGGGTGCCACAATTTGGGCCAATCAGACGTGATCACATAGACCATAAGAATAGCTGTACTTAATGGACCAGATTACCTGACAACCAAGAGATAATTTAGAATTAAGTGCGCCCACGTGGAAGCTTTCCTGGAAGAATCCATGTCAATCTAGAAAGTCTACTAAGCGACTATACCCAAACAGAGAAACCGCAACCGCCCACGAGCTTAAGACACCTTCAATAAACTAACCAACTGAAAAGAACTAGATAAGCGTAGAAAATCAACCCTCTGACCTCCCCAGTTTTACTGATCCACCGTTGATTTTGTTGACCACATCGTGTATACACGTACTTCAGAAATCTTCCCCATTGATGATTTTACAATGCAAAATAATGGCGGTCAGGTTCGTGCAGTGAGATCCTCCACCCCCACAAGACAAGTATCGCCCACATGGACTTCTAAGAAAGGAACAATCCCTCTACTAATCTAGTATCCTATGATCTGGATCTCAAAAGCTTGGGGCCCACATGAAATTTCAAAGCCAGGAAATCCGTTCATCGTTCTGTCCCGGGCCCACGTGATTTATCAACGCGTGGAATCCGTCCGCTGATCAAAACGAAAACTCCATGTAACAACTTGTCTTTTACATGCATGAACCAGCTCCAGGAGTGTGCCTTTAATTTTGACTTGAACTAGTCTCACAGTCGCCAGTCCGAGGTCATTTCCTTCCCCACTACACATCATTGACCGACTTCACTTTAACAACTCCACTCCTAAACGTGTACTCACTTCACGTATTCGCTCCGCTCAAGTTTGACGCCTACACTCTTCCTCCCACCTTTCACGCAACTTCCTACTTCCAAAACCTCCTCCCTATATATATCCCTCCACACTATCCCCACTGACCAAACTATCTCCACTTCTCTCTATTGTTCCTTATTTCTCTGTCTCAAGAAAAGAATTTTTTCGTTCTCTCTCTGATACAAAACTTGATTCATTCAATCTCAACCCTGAATTCCACAGCCGCACCAAATCCAATGGCTCTCGAAGCACTAAACTCTCCAGTAGCCACCGCCCCAGCCTTTCCCATAGACGATCTCGACCAACCCTACTTAGAGCCATGGGCTAAGCGCAAACGCTCGAAGAGATCTCGCCTCGACACCGCACCAACAGAAGAAGAATACCTGGCTCTCTGCCTTGTTATGCTTGCTCGAGGAGGCACAAACGCAGTTCGCAACGATTTCAATTCTCCATCTCCACCTTCCCCACCGCCTCTCAAGCTATCCTACAAGTGCTCCGTCTGCAACAAAGCCTTCGCCTCTTACCAAGCCCTTGGTGGTCACAAAGCGAGTCACCGGAAATTGACTGGACCTGCGGAGGACCACTCGACGAGTTCTACAACCACTACCAGTACTACCGCCACTGGTGCTGGTCCGCGGGCTCACGAGTGTTCTGTGTGCCACAAAACGTTTGCCTCTGGACAGGCTCTTGGAGGCCACAAACGTTGTCACTATGATGGTGGAAGCAGTGGGATCTCTCCATCTGACGGGCACTCTTCCAGTCACCGAGATTTCGACCTGAATTTACCGGCTTTGCCGGAATACTGGATGGATTTCAGGAGGAGCCAGTTTTCCGGCGATGAGGAGGTAGAGAGCCCCCATCCGATGAAGAAACCGCGTCTTTCAATCCAGGAATAAATTGCTTTTCTTCTAAATTGGAGAGTAATAGATTATTCTTTATTTCTTTCTTGTTTTCTTTTCTTTCCTCTTTTTTATTTTTCTTGCTGAACTGTGTACAGAGAATCATTCATTCTTTGTGAAAGTGTCTTGCTTCAAAGTGGGTTTTGATTAATGAATTAATATATTAGTTGCCCAGTTAAAGTAGCGCTAAATTACACTCTGGATGCCTAAGCCCTTAATCCAAACCCCTCTTTTGGGTTACCGTGTCGAATTTCAGCCGTCGATTACGACGTTGACGTGATAATTAATTAGGTGCTGCTATTGGTTTGGGTACTTACGATAAGGGAGAAAGAGGAAGATAACAAGTTGCAGCCAATGTCACAGCCTTCTGCCTGCATATTTTCCATGCTTATCGTTTCATGTTGTTTATAATTTGTCCGAGTTAGTAAATTTTAGGGTGGCAATATCAAAAACTGCATGCTAAATAAGTGTAAAGGAGTACAACTATAAGGTGCCAACTGGCATTTCGTCCTTCAAATGTTCAAAATAAAGTGACAAACTGATCCAAAAAACAAAGAAACTTCCAATGCACTTAAAAAAGGAGTCGCCCCAAATTAATTTTAAAGATTAGAAAAAGAAGCGTTTAAGAAACGACTAAGTCATGTCTATTTGCCTTCTGAATACTGAATATATGACTACCAAGCAAGTCAATTAAGGGACAAGTAAAAATCAACGAGTGTCACGTGTTTTTTTTTTTTTTCTTAAAAATTGTATCTTATAGCGATCCAAAAAGACTATTGGAGGAAACATATCCTGAGAGAAGTGTTACGTGGCTTATTTTGTCCTTGAACAGGCAAGTGTACTTTCTCTTATCATTTTTCTGTCCGCACTTCTTCTCATTTTTCTACTGTCTACCGAAGTGAGAGATATAGTATTTGCAGTGCTAATGATTCAGTCACATCTCTTACCGACTATCCGAGCGAAGTCCATCCAGTAGCGTGTTCATTTAATTCAGTATTTGAAAGAGAAAAGTCTATGCAGTAACAAGTGTTCCTTTTCATTTGTTATTGAAAGAGAAATAGGGACGGGTCATGACTTATGGGTGTCATGGCTTGTATTATTTATTATGAGGCTCTAATAGAAGATGGGACAAGTAACCGGCCTTACACTGGAGAACTGTCCAAGCCCTGACACATTGCACTCTTACAAGATTCCAAAGTAACTGACCGTTTCAAGTTTCAACTCTTCTTCACTAGAAGCTTCCTTGATAATGCATGTCCAAATGGTGCTACCCGTTCAATGTTTCTAGTAGTAGATAAGTCTGGCACAGATGCACTTTCCTAGAAGTGTTTGCATTATAGAGATATGCAGTTTCATCAATGGAGCTGATATGTGTTTCTACTGCTAAATTACATGAGGGGCATGAAAGTAACGATTCTAGTTGTCAATTTTAGTGCTGGCAAAATGGATAAGTGGATTAAATCTGATTCATCCATGTGGATATGGATTGAGACTTTTTATTCTTGTGGATTATAGATCGAAAACCCCTAATCCGCACCTAATCTAGGTGTGATTAAGGATTTGCATATTCTCTATCCATCCCACATAAGTTTTGTAGAATTGTATATGTTGATTTTCTTTGAAAAATATAAACCATTAGTCTTGTTTAGAATGCCTTACATAGGCTACTTACCAAATTTTCAAAGCATTATATTTTTATTGCTTATGTTACAATTAGAGCAATTTTTTCTTTTTTCATGGAAATAAGTCAAGTAGTTAGGATCATCCAGATGGAAAGATTTTTCATGGGTCACCTATTTTCAAGCCGTGGAACAAGATTTATAGTTCATATCTTTCAAAAGAAGTCAACAGCTACCATATATATCATTTTCTAATTTAACTTTTTAAAATGTCCTTTTAAACGGATATCCAATGACATAACGATGCAGATTACGAAATTTAATGGATCAAATTGATTCGCTTAATTTTTATCTATGATCAAAATTATCTGATCTGTATTCATGCTACCTCGAACTTCTGACTAAGAAGAGGCACCATGATGTTGACCAACTATGCTAGACGGGTTTCAAGAAAAAGTCTACATGTTGATCTATGCATTGTTAAAACGTAAACAATGTATAAGCAATTGAAATAGTTTTGTCCTATTTGAGCAGTAATGAAGGATTCACATTTTGCTAGCAAAATCTTAAACAAGACTTTGTGGATCAATTCTCTAGGATCATATGATCAAGAATCAAGATAAATCTTTAGCAAACAAATAGGCTTTCAATCAATCACATTAATAAATTTGATCATGCCTACCCCAAAAATTATTTGTTAGAAAGAGCATGAGTAAGCTAATTGTCTTAGCATATCCTATCAAATAATTAGAGAAACCATATGTTCAGACTACTAGGCATATCCTTAGTCATAGGTTTGAGTCTCCCCTTTCCCTTTCTACCAAGATTAGATTTAGGAGTCTATATGTGAGTGATTTTGTAACACCGCAAATTTTTATATTTAATTTTATGTGACTTTACATAATTGAATTAAGAAACACGGAGATTGATTCCAAGAAATGAGACTTTTATAGAAGTCAAAACAAGTTTCAAAACCTAAACATTTAGGTTGTACTTAGAAAAATGATTTCAAAGACATTAAGTTTGCCTAAATAGGAGTTCAAAAGAATAAGTTATGATTTTTCTCATGATTGGCCCACACTAACAAAAATCTGATTTGGATAGTCAAGATACGTTGGAAACTCATCATGAATAATGATAATTTCATTTAAACTAAAATCATGATGCTAGAAATGTGGAAAGCATCATTATTAACACTTTAAATTAAATAAAAAGAAGAATAAATAAAATAATAATAAGAGGGGACTAATTTTTATATCAGCACCCTCCCCCTTAAAAGATTTGAAGAACAGATTGCAAGATATACTCCCAAACGTAGCAAAACAAAGAAAAGAAAACAAGGAAGAAGAAGGGAAGGAGGAGGATGAAGATGGAGAAGAAGAAGAAGAAGAGAGAGAGGGAGAAGGAGAAGGAGAGGAAGGAAAGGGAAGGGAAGAAAAGAGAGAAAGAAAGGAAGCCCGCACGTTGAAAAACCATACCATGCAAGAGAGAGAGAAGGATTTGAGGGTTTTCAAGTCAATGAAAAAATAGAGCTTGCCAGCAACGATGATAGCTTAGATTGTTGATGCAAGCCATTCACCTTCCTCAACTCATGGCCATGACCATAAGCTCTTTTATTTCAAGCTGCTCGGTGGAAAATTGACACCAAAATTTAAAGAAGATTGTGACGCTAGCAACTAGGAAAAAATCTGGTGATAATCACCATTTTTGACATTTTCTAGCATCACACAATGCTTGATCTTCACCGAACTTTAAGGGATTGTAGATGATACTCTGATTTATAATTCCCCTTATTCAATTTAATATTTTAGAGTAAAAATGACCATCAACGACAATGTCTTTGGTCACCTTCTCAAGGTCATTCATCACCGTTGACTTAGAATTTGTGCATAAAATGCACAATTCGAGGGTATTTTAGTAAGATCTACCCAATGGAATGAGGTTTGATGAGTAGTGTTGGGACCATTGATAAGAGATAAAAGATGTATATATGAGATTATAGCACTTAACAAATATTTGATCAATGATCCATAACTTGGAAAGTAGATCTACAACCTAAATGGCTGAGATTGTGCAATTTTGATGATTTATTGGGGATGAATTGTTAAAATTTAATGGTTCAATGATATAGGATGATTTGGACCATTAGACCATAATTAAATCTAAATATCTAAGTGTATGTAAGTTTATTAAAAGCATAATTTTTATACAATATATAAATTGAAGTGTACGTGGTAGATCGTGAAAGAGGACAACTAAAGCTAGTAGAATTGATAAACTTGTCACATGGGGTAGGTTGTTCTGACATTGTTAATTCATTAGTGTATTTGGATTATGTCTAGATTATTGGTTAATTCAAATGAACATGTATCTGATGAAATACATGTCATTGATAGATTTTGATAAATAGATAAATGATGTGACTATAGATTAGAAATGTCTTACTCTTTATGGCTGAAATAAATGATGTATATCTTGATGATGATGATGATAATGATGATGATATTAGACAATTACTTTAGTACATGGATATGATTGAGATATGGAGTATCCAAGATTATTGGTTTATAATTACTAACTTTTGCATTTTATTTATACATCTCATGGATTTGATCTTCCATTTCGGTTTGATATGTAATTGTGACATAAGGTTTCGGGGAAGGGGAGCCTTGGTGCAATGGTAAAAGTTGTTGTCGTGTGGCTTTGAGGTCACAGGTTCAACGTGTGAAAATAGCCTATTGCAAAATACAAGGTAAGGCTATGTACTTTAGGCCCATGTGATCCGCCCCTTCCTCGAAACCCGCATAGGTGGGAGCTTCATGTACCAGGTCTGCCCTTTTATGTAATCGTGACACAAGATTTATATTTTATTGCTTTTTGATCTTCTTACATGTAATCAAAGTTTGGTTCACAATTTATACTTGCAGCTAACCGATGAGGTGGCTGATGAGGGGGGTACATGTGGCATTAACATGTTTTAAAGTGACACGCTTTAAGGTGCTCATGATATGGTTGTGGGTTGGGCTGAGATGAATTGTAAGATTGATTTTTCATGCATGATTTAATTTGAGATTTGATTTTTAGCATGGATTTGCCTATACTAAGCTAATATGCTCAGATATATGTTTGGCATGGATTTGCCTGTGGTCAGTTGATATGCTCTTATATGGATTTGGCATGGATTCACCTATTGGTGAGCTGATATGCTTTGAATTTGATGGCATGAGTTTGCCTATTATTGAACCAATAAAATAATTCAATTATTTTATCATTGATTTATGCATACTGACAGTATGAATTATTCTTCATATGGATATTTTATGATTTGAAATTTACTAATGTTGTACATTGATAGATTAAATCTTGGATGAGATTTTTGTTGTATTAACTACATTACATATGCTTATAACATGCTCTAAGTAGATTATGAGCTCTTAGATTTTGAAATGATTTAATGTAGATCTGTCTACATTATGAGTTGATATATGATGAGATGACATGATATGTATTTGTTTATATTATAAGATGATATGATATGAAATTACTAAAAATAAAATTGAGATGTATATGATATGCATGTTAACACATGGTTAAGATTGTATGAATATATATTGTTCCTTAGAACATATTTGTAAATGGCCTAGATATCCATTTCTATTTGGTTTTTTGTATATTTCCGAACTAGATGCTCAAACATCAACCAAGCATAGACTCATTGAGACATTGTAATATGTTTACAATGTCTCAGGTTTTGAAGAAAGTGATTTGAAAGATAAACAACTAAAGGTACATGAAACCTTGGACAAGGACAATAGTAGCGTGAGACTGTGCTAGCAATTCAAGTATATGACTTGTATTTTATATTCTTGGACATGCATGTATATATGCATTTATATAATTGGACTATGAGTTGTGATTGGATAGTATTCTAGAAAATTTTAAATATAAACTCATTAGTTTTCAGAAATTTTGAAATATATAATTTGTTAGTAGAGTTGACATTCGAGTTTTATGGAAAAAAAAAGGCTTATAAAAGCTTGAGTCATCAAAGATTTGCTTTCTATCTTCACTCGTACCCAAATTTTTATAAAAACAAAAAGAAGAATAAAAAACAAACATGTGGGTTAGAACAACTTACATATCTAGGCCGATCCTAAGACCTTGCCCATTAAGCTAGCCTAACTCTGGATTTGGTCAAATTTATTTACCTTTAATTTTGATGTTTTGGACATCCATTTGCAAAAGCTAAAATTAACACTAACACTACCACACTCTTTCCCAGTAGAGGCCTTTTTGGATTTGTAATAATGGAGGTAGCCCTATGGGACCTAGGATTAAGTTTGTGGTGGATTCGTTGTTGACATAGTATGTGGAGTGGTGGTCATATAGTAGGCAAGAATGCAGGACAACATGTGGGATAGAATGCAAGCAATGGATAGAGTGCAAGACAACCAAGTAGCAGCATTAACAATATTTTCCATGTGTAGGTTCACAGAGAGATTGTGAGTGATCTCTAACACTAGATGTGGAACTATTGGTTCATAAGTGAACTAAAACCCCACATTGTCTAAACAATATTTAACTATTGTTAAGCAGTTAATTGGAGTATTGGCAAGCTAGAACACGGATGTATGCTAGATGGCATGTTTCATACAAACTCAAATGAGCTTAATCTAAGTAAGGACCACTTCACTAGAGTGACTGAAACCCATTGATAGTACTTTTTTTTTTCCTTAATGGTAAAAGAAGTTTTATCAACACTAGACTAATTCAGTACTAGCCATCCATTTGTATTCAAATAACATGATTAGCAACATCAATACAAAGAACACTTCACAAATAAAAAGAGAAGTTAAAAATATAAACATTGTTTGCTTAAACTTGTGGATCAAACCTTTTCCTTCTTTAAAGTGATTAGAGGTTATATATATGCCCCTTATTCATTGGCAATATCTCTTTGTTTTATATCTACTCTTGATAAATCTTCTACCAAGATATCATCAAACTTGCGTGTTGTCATTAATCATGTGGAAAGGATTTTTTAGAAAGAAAACTTAATTGGAATTATGAATACAAAATTTCTTCAAATCCATTTATCAAGTTAGGTATTACAATGCTCAAGAAAATTAAAGGTTAGTGTACTAGTAAAAATTTAGGAGTTCAAAATTGTTATTAAGGTGTAGTAGAGTTAAGTGAGCTTGTAAATGTGAGATAGAATTTTGGAAATTAGACATTGAAGAACCATTTCTATGGGTATAAAAACAAGATGATGGAAAGGTGTGAAAACAAGAAGCAAAAATTTCAAACAAGACTTCATCCCAAGAATGAGAACCATCATGTCACCCCTTAGTCTATCCTACTAGATTTTCACTTTCAAACACATTGTAAATCAACAGCATGAGAGAAAGAAAACATTGATGTAGAGGGAGAGTCAGTTAAAGAATTTCATTGCTTGAATCAAGTGATGGAGGGAAAATATATCAATCATGTTAGAAAAGGTGATAAGCTTAAGAAGTGGTAAAGTTAGGAATGATATGAGGCTTTTAGGGAGTGAAGATGCAATAAGGTTAAACTAAAATGTTTAGTATTTGTAGGAGCATATAAGGACTTGTGACAATCCATTATCCAAGAAGTAGATTAGAGCTTACTTCTCAATGCACAAAAAATGAAAACATTTTAGCTAAGGGCTCAAAATGAACATCATTGTCATCATCAAGACCTTATCCCATTTAAGGCTTAGCCACATGAATCTTGTTCCTCCATTATGCTCTATTAAGTATCATGTCTTCATTTAGTCTTAATGTTTTTAAATCTTTTCTCACCATTTTTATCCACATTCTTTTAGGCCTTCCCCTTGCCCCTTTAGAACCTTCATCTTGATTTGCCTCACTCCTTCTACTCGCTGCCACTTTTTGTCTGCATCGGACATGCCAAAACCATCTAAGTCTAATCTCGCTCATCTTATTACCTATTGGTGCTACTCCCAAGTTTCCTTTAATGTTTTCATTTCTAATTCCATGATTTCTTACCTTGACACTCATTAATTTCAATATTCTCATTTTGGCCATGCTCATCCTATGTACATGTTGTTTCTTAATTTCCCAACACTCTGATATGTAGAGTATGGCCAGCCTTACAACCTTCCTATAGAATATTCCTTTTAGTTTGAGTGGTAATTGTTGATCATACAAAACTCCAAAAGCGCACTTGGATTCTCTATGTAACCTCCCTCTCAATCTCTCCACTCTCATGAATTATTGATCCCAAGTATCAAAAGTGATCTTTTAGAGGGACTTCTTGGTTATCAATCTTTAGTAGTGCTCTACTCCTACCCTTTTCCTAGCTGAAATTGCATTCTATATATTATGTCTTAGTTCTAATATTAAATTCTTTAGATTCTAATGCATATCTCCATAAATCTAGCTTTGTGTTTATGTTCTCTCTTATCTTATCAATCAAAATTATATCATCTAAAAATAATATGCACCATGGAATCTCCTTGTGTAGATGTTTTATTAACTCATCCATAACCAATGTGAAAAGGTACAAGGTTAATGTTGATCCTTAGTACAATCCTATAGTGATAGGAAAACCATCAGTCTCTCTGCTAGTGGTTCTAACATCTTTTATTGTGACCTCATACATATCCTTAATTATGTCTCTATGCCCCCTGAAACCCCTTTCTCGCCCAACAACCACCAAATTTACTCTTTGGGGACCCTATCATAAGCTTTTTCTAAGTCAATAAAAACAATATGAAGGTCTATGGTAGAAACTGCTACGCATGAAACCTCCCTATCATACCTTCCATGGTAGACCTCTCAGGCACGAAACCTAACTAGTTCTCTAATACACTCTCATGCAGTAGCCTCTTCTCAATCACTCTTTCAAAAAGTTTCATGGTATGGATCATAAGTTTGATCCCACAAAAATTAGTGTAATTTTGTATGTCTCCTTTATTCTTATAAATTAGTACAATCGAGCTCTTCCTACATTCATGTGGCATTTTCATCAATTTTACAATTCTGTTAAACAACTTTATCAACCAAACTATTATAGTATCTCCCATATACTTCCAAACCTCTATTAGTATACCATCAAGACCTAAGGCCTTTCTTGATTTCATATTTTTTGAGGACTCTTTCACTTTAGGTGTTCTAAACTATGGTCATGTGTATAATGTCCACTATTATTTGGGTTTACGGTACTTTCAATCTTTATATTCTCAGGGCAATTGTCATTTAGTAATTTTCGAAAGTAACTTTTTCACCTTTGTTTGATCTCATCATCTTTGACTAGTACCCATTGGTCATCACTTTTAATGCAATAGACTTGGTTTAAGTCCTTACCCTTCTTTTTTCTTAATTTTGCAAGTTTAAACACATCTTGATCACCTTTTAATGCGTCCCCGCGTGTTGCCACATGAGCACCCACGTGCGGCTAGCCACCCCCACCACAAGGGGAACTGGCTCTGATTGGTGGGGGTGGCTAGCCGCATGTGGGTGCTCCCGTGGCAACACGCGGAGATGCATGTCCCTGAAGGGTGAGAGGTGAACTCGTTTTCAGAGCCAAGATAGCCTGAGGGTGAGCCAAGATGGCTTGAGGGGGATGCCCCAAGATAGTCTAAGGCAATAGCCCAAGATGGTCTAAGGTGACGAGGGCGGGGAGGTACTGTGATGAGGGCGGGGAGGTACCGAGAGTTAGTCCCACATCGCCTGGGGAGGGGAAGCTGGGCTGTTGATAAGGGTTTGGGAATCTCTAACTGGTAAGATGCGTTTTAAAGCCGTGAGGCACATTGTGCCAAAGCGGACAATATCTTACTAGTGGGGGAAGCAAAGATGACTTGAGGTGCACCAAGATGGCTTGAGGGGGATGCCCCAAGATAGTCTGAGGCAATAGCCCAAGATGGTTTGAGTGATGAGGGCGGGGAGGTACCGAGAGTTAGTCCCACATCGCCTGGGGAGGGAAAGCTGGGCTGTTGATAAGGATCTAGGAATCTCTAACTAGTAAGATGCATTCTCCCCTAGAGGGGGAGGGACAAAACCTTGAGGGTTGAGCCATTACCAAGATGCCTTGAGGGTAGGCCAAGATACCTTGAGGGGGATGCCCCAAGATGGGTTGAGGTAGCCCAAGATAGGCCGAGGGACGTGCAAGACACCCAAAGAGGACAGTATCTTTTGTTGTGTGCTCTGATATACACGAAAGACACGTTTTAAAGCCGTGAGGCACACTGTGCCAAAGCGGACAATATCTTACTGGTGGGGCCCCGACTGTTACAGATTCAACCCTATGAATATGTTGGTATATCTTTGTCTTGTCCATAGGGCTTCTATTTAACTCCTTTTCTCCTTAAATCCTTAAGTGTGATAGTTTTAAAATAAATGTAAAACTTTTGAAGAAATTTGATGCTTTTAAGCTCCTATTACACCTAAGTATAGAATATATGTATGTTTGTGTGTAATAGGCAAATTGAAAGTATTAGCTATTGGATGTGGAACAATAATTGATAGGTTGACCCATTTAGCTGAACACCTTGCCAAGTGTGTGAGTGTGTGAGTACCATTCATAGTCCACTAAGAAGGATGTGTGAGCTAGTTGCAGTGGAGGGCAGTACAGATTTAGTTGGTTGTCTTCGCTAAGCTCGACAATCCTCATATTATCCCTTGTCATACCATAGCCCATGCTTGTTTCTTCCAACCTTTTTTTCCATAGGAAGTCATCTTTGAAGGGATGTGTGGAAGGATCTGGACCAAATTCCTTCTCACGAATCTTTTGATTTACCTCCTTCAACACAAAAACAAATACACCTTATTAAAATTATTTTTACACAAAAGTATTAAACAAATTCATAATAATTAATTGTTCTTACACTAATTGATTTGGAACTAGAATCTATATATTTACCATCCTACTTATGAGGTTTATCAAAGATCTTTAGTTGACTAACTTGTCTACAATACTCTTTTCCTACAGGAAAATGGAAGTGGTCAATTAATACTTAGATTTAATGAAATACATAATAAACCTCTAATTAAATAATTACAAGTCTTTGATTCATACAATTAGTAACTCATTCACACAAATGTCATAGAACCACCCATTATCTTCTTTGCCTTGCCTCATTTAAAAGAATTTATGAAACAGATTGATGCTAAAATTGCTTCATTTTATATTTCCCATCTTTTGTAATTCATGTGAGCATAGCAAACCATGGATGAAAGACATAATTCAAATCATGGTATTTGAGAATTCCTATGCCTTTCAAGTGCTCATTGGTTGGTCAATTAGTAAAATTGAGATTGAATAAGTTTGGAGCATGTATAGCCAAATCTCATTTATATTTAGCATTGTCGTACTTTTGAATAATGTAGAGCAATTTCCAAAACACCATAATGTTTTGACTTGAATTTGGATGGTACCATGCATTTGAATTCTTATGAACAAAATGAGAGATTTATGTAAAAAGCAACATCTTTAATCACTATATCGGAGATTCTTTTCTATGGTTATCATTGATGTTGGCTCATGTATTTTTTGGTTTAAATAATTTTGTTTTTTTTTGTTGAGTTTTCACCTATTTTAAAGCTAGTCATGCTTATCAAGATGTGGTTTAGATTGTCAAGTGGGATCTTGGATTCAAGTAATAGGCTTACTTCATTTGAATTTACTAGATATTGTGTGGTATTGATCTTTAACCAATTTCGTTTAACATAGTTTTTAGACTAGATTAAACAAGATAATTTACTCTGTACTTTTCCTAGCTAAAATTGCAGTGTTGTAGGATGTCAATTCACAAAAAAGGGTGCATTATGATATATAACTTTTGCCCACAGAACATAGCCATTATAAATATAGCATGCTTTTAGCAAGAGCTTTGTAAATGATGTTAAAAAAAATAAAGAAAGAAAAAGAATTTTTGTGACACCATGGGTTTTCTAAATCCTTTTCCAATACATATAGTAATAGAAATAATTTTGTTTTATAAAATAGGCGGGATCCTTGAAAATAAACTTAAAATTTATAAATTTTACGCAGCGTCAAGGAGAAATACCCAATAAAGAAAACCTCGAGGGTCATCCACATCTCAAAAACATGACGACGAACAAAATCAAATTCAGATACTCTGAGCATGCTCAAATTTAAAACTACATAAATTACACAAGCTGTAAAGAGACAATGATAATACAAGTCCAAAAGCCTCCAAGTTCCATCCATGATCACCACATCGACTACATGTGCAAATAAATGTAAACCATACTATAGTGTCGGTCCAATCCCACCAAATATATAACCTCCAAGTACAGTCCTAAAATGGTCTAACAAGGTCTGAGAGACATACGCTAATCAGTCTCTAATCACAAAATGGTAGATGGTCCTCAAGTCCTCATTCAAGTCCATGCAAATCCACCTGCTTTCCTTTCTAACTATCATGTTACAAATCTAAGGCATTGCAAAATAAAGCAATGCCTCAGCAGGCTATGCTTGTGTAGGTGATTTACATTCAATGACAAAAATGATAGAAAATCACATGGTGCAAGGTATCAAGATCATGGTAAATCCTGTAAGATGAATACATATACACAAAGCATTAGATATCCATGACGAATAATGCACGAAATCCATTATATAAACAAAGCGATATCAATCATGGGCATCATGACATACAAAACATGAGAAAATATGTAGATACACGTATTCCATAACAATGAAAATATTTATCCAAAGAACAACATGAATGTATGTCAAAACCAACGAAACATCATACACGGTCAAGCCCTATGAGTGTCTCAAGTACACTCATGGCAACGTGGGGCCAACTCTCAGTACTTTCTACTTTTACCCTTTCACCCACAATGGGGCACTTAGGCAATTACAGAAAGATGCATTCCAATCCTACTTTCACCCTTTCACCCATACAGGGCACTTAGGTACTCACCTAGCGGGGGGGATGCATCCCATAAGCTCAATTTCTTAAATCATGCACGTAGCGAGCATATCAATAATACATGCTGAAAAATAATTTCATGCAACATGATAGAGCATATAACCTATGCCTCAAAGTTTCAAATGCTATGTCATGATTTAAGAAATCATGGAAAAATCACGAATGTAATCACCTACCTCGACAAACGCGATACTTCAGTTAGCCGCATAAGTTATATCACGTCACATGCCCTGACGTACTTGTCACAACATAAATCATCGATCACTTGGTGTTTTGACATCTCAAATAAACAGGTCCAAGTGACAACTTCCCAGATCTGGTAGTTAATCTATGATTAACGACCTAGATCATCTAATTAACCCTCCATTAGAGCAATCCTAAGCTAAATGTTTGTCTTTCTAACATCTAGACCATCATATGTCATCTTTGATTTGAATCCTACTCATTTTTATCACGATCCATTTAATTTCTATGTTTGTTTAGTGATTCACATGTATCTCTATGATTACGTGTCGATCAGACAGTCAATTCACTCTCTGATCAGCCCATCTTAAGGTACCTGATCACATCAATGGTTAAGATCACTTTTCTTCACAATTCAATGAAATCTATTCTTCTAATCCCCTATATCATCTCATATTTAATGTATACAATCAAGGTCTAAGGCCTAATCATCCATTGTTAGGCCTGATCTAGGTTATCTAATAGTATTTAGTGGTTTAACCATTTAAAGGGTGTTCAAATTTAGATTTTTATCTTGAATCTAGGTCTGTGTCATCGAGAAGATTGCAACGCATCTTTCGGATCGTGATTTGGACCTCTATAGTTCCTAAAATCATATTTTTTGTGAATGAAGGGCTTAGAAAATCCAAAAAAATCAAGAAAAGAGGTTTTAAATTGAGTCGCATTTGAAGATGTGAAGCCCTGGGCCGATGAGGGTAGGCCAAGAGAAGCATGGTAGGTTTCTAGGCTGGGGTGAAGGATAAAAAGTTAGTGTGACACCCCAGGGTTCCAACAGTCACAATATTGTCCGTTTTGAGGCGCCCATACACCCCTCACGAGTTTGTTCTTCCCTGGTTTCCTAGGGAAAATGCTTTGTGACCGTTATAGTTCCCCAAACTCTTATAAACAACCTCGTTTCCTCTCTCTAGGCAATGTGAGACTAACTCTCTGTCCTTCGCCCCAACCTAAAAGGCTGTCAGCCTTCTCTTGCCCTGCCCTCATCGGTCCAGGGCTTTACAACTTCTCCCCTTAGGGAACACACATTCCCACGTGATAGCCCTGACCAGGTGTCCACGTGTGGCTAGTCATCACACCATAAGGGCAACTAGCTTTGATACCATTTGTAATACCTTAGGGTTCCAACAGTCACAATATTGTCCACTTTGAGACATTCATACACCCCTCACGGGTTTATTCTTTTCCAGTTTCCTAGCGAAAACACATTGTGACCATTAGAGTTCCTTGAACTCTTATAAACAACCTAATTTCCTCTCCCCACTCATAGGACATTTCTGAGTAAGATGGGTGGTACTTTCACAAATGCTACACTCTTATTCATCCTTGTTTGAGTTTTTCTTTCCCATTTCTATGGCTTCTACTTTTCTAGCTAGGGTTGCTACTCTGGCATTTAGTTCATCTTTTTCAGACATGGCATACATGCCTCCCCTAATAGATGTGGTTATGGGCTTAGGTCTATCTAGATATTCTACTCTTTCTAAATCAGCCCAGGTCTATGCATTTTCAGTTAACCATTCCAAATACTCCTCCACCTCATCTAGTTATTTATTCAGAAAGTTGGCATTACACATCATCTTTACAAACTGGTGCATGTTAGAATTATGCCCTTCATAAAAGAAGCTAATAATGCACCATGACTCATAGCCATGATGTGGGCATGTAAGTAATAGATCTTTGAACATTTTCCAACATTGATAGAATGAGTCTTTGTCCTTCTGGGTAAAGTTCATTATCTTACAATGAAGTGTATTTGTTTTATGTCTAGGGAATTTTTTTTTTCAAGAATTCCCTACTCATTTCATTCTAGGTCCTTATAGAACCTACCGGTAATGTATTAAACCACATTTTTGCTTTTTTCTTTAAAGAGAAAGAAAATAGCTTAAGCTTGACAATATCTAGACCAATGCTTTGTGTTCATTGGGTATTACATAACTCATCAAACTCTTTAAGATGCAAATAAGAACTCTCACTGTCTAACCCATGGAAATTAGGAAGTAATTGGAATACTCCCCTTTTTAATTCTAATGTACCTACATTTTGAGGAAGAATGACACAAGATAGTATACTGGTGTGTGTAGGCTAAAGGCCATCTCTTAAAGTTCTTCGATGAAGATTTTAATAGACATCATTGTCTCCATGATTACTCTATTGGTCCCACTCCCTGTTTCCATTCCTTCTCCATTCTCTTTGTATGTGTGGATGATTATTCCTCCTTAGTGGAGGCTGATATTCATCATCAATTAGAGGTGGTAGGTCCTCATTTATTATGAGTGGAGGACCTTAATTATCTCTAAAACTACAACGGGGTGAGTTATCCCTTGATCATTGATCAGTCATTAGTGGTAACTAATTTGATTGCACATCTTTTTGGTCATACTTGATTAACCTCCCAATTTTGTTCTGTATTAAAAAATGCATATAATGAAAGATCTTTTTATTTTGTTTATTTTGTTTGTTGAAAAATACTATCCTAAATGATGCAACCTAAGTGCCTAGAATGATGCACAAATAAATGACACAATCAAACGATCCCCTAAGGCTAACAAGCACAAATATTTTGATTTTCTTGAATTTGTGTGGGGTCGATGCTTTAGATTAGCCTAATCTAACACTCTTCTCTTTCAAATTTATTATTACTTACCAATTAGGTTCTACTCTAAAGTGGTCAATACATTCCTCATGTTAGGAGGCGTTTAGACCTCAACAGATGTTAACGGAAGGCATAGGAAAATTACTTGGATTTTAAGATGTCATTATAACCACAATACTTAGAAGTCACTGGAGTGATAATAGATCACATCCTATTAAGAGAGTCCTACAAGCATGTGATGGCCATATAGGTTTGTTCTAATTAATTTGAATAGTTGGTTGCGCACTTGTGGTGATTATCCTTGGTGAGCCAAGAGGTAGTGATAAAATCCACCCTTAATCTTATGGGATTAGGTGCCCTTATTAATTAATTTTCACACTCCATGGAAGTTCGATCAACATATAAATCACCTTAAAGGGATAAACATGCCTTAAGAATGAAATTTAAAACAATAAACTAATGAAAATCCTAAAATGTAACAATTATAAGATATGCTTTCTATAAGCAATTATACTACTAAAGAATGAAATATTATTCTAAATGCAATTAAACTAAAAAATAAAAGGATTGAGGAAAACTTATACTGGGGTTTCTGATGACGATCAAGTGTGGACCACCTTATCCCACACTTGCCCCATTTTAAAATTAAAATTAAAATTGCAAGTTATAATGTACCTCACTACAAGATTCATTAAAAGAAAAAAGAAAAAGTCCTATTTTAGGAAAGCAATGAAATTTTATTTATTTGATGAAGCTCAACTTGTGAATTTTTTACTTTCTAATTTTTTGAAAAATAAAAATAGCAATTAGTACCAAGTTTAGGAAATACAGTGATTATGCACTAAGAAAAATTAAAAACTATACATAAAATTGCCTAGAATGCTAAAATAATGCAGCCCCGGTGCACAAAGCTCCCGCCTATGCGGGGTCCAGGGAAGGGGCGGGCCACAATGGCCTAAAGTAGGTAGCCTTACCTTGCATTTTTGCAAGAGGCTGATTCCACGCCTTGAACCCATGACCTCAAGGTCACATGACGACAACTTTTACCATTGCGCCAATGCTAAAATAATGCAATTCTTAAAATTTTGAATTTTTGAATTTTTGGAAAATTTTGAAATTTTTTATTAAATTTTATAAAAACTCCATTGTAGGTCCCTGCAATGGTGCCAAAAACTTATTGATTGTCTTACCCTAAGTGCATGGGCTATGGTAGTGTAGCTGATGCAAATACAGGTCGATCCTATAAGGACTCTACTTAAAAAGATGGAGTTTAAATAAAATTTAATTTTCTAAAAATTAAAAGGAATGAAAAAAATTAACTAATTATGAATTATAAACTAAAATTTATTTAACAAGTAAAATTATAAATAATCAAATAAAAAAGACAAAAAGTAAATAAAAAACAAATAAAATCTACTTCCCTAGCTTGATTATAACAAAATTCTTCAAATATGATATAAAAAAAAACCTTTGATATAGGGTTAATCGTGTAAATACAAATATTAGGTATAATCCTAAATTATAAACAACAAAATATAAATAACAATGAATACATCATCTCATAGTGAGTGAGATTTCAATTTTCATATGGTGTTAGAGCCCAAGGATCTTCCCGTCATCTTTTTCTTCTCAAATTTCCATCCCTCCCTTCTACAATGTTCCTTATCTAATCCAATCTTCATCCCTCCCATCGTCACTAGGAGACCTTAAAACTCACTCTAGAAAATTACATCTTGTGGCACATGCAGTTTTCAACCAAACCACCACCCACTCAGCAAGTCAATCCGGAATATGTAGCATGGCGTCCAAACGTTGAGTTTGCTAATTGCTACACTGCCAAAGGACGTTTTGCTGATTATGATCGTTATTAAATTGACTAAGGCAGCATGGAAAATTCTCGAGAGGATGTCTATGTCATTCTCAATGATGCCAAAATCGTGCAACGCCATTTGCAGTTGCAGAATATGAAGAAAGGCGACATGATCCACTTGTTAGATATATTTTGATTTAGTCTCCAGCTGTTACTAGAATTTTGGAGGTTGTTATCTTTGAATAAGTCTTCTAGTTATGCCATGCCACTAGAGACGTTTCCTAGTTTAGCTGTGTAGTTGCTAGAAATCAACAAGTAGTTTAGATTTAATTTGCTTTCTTTTAGAACTTCTATTTATAAGCTTGTCTATTTATATTTCAGTAAGGTACATGAATAAAGTGAAGTGTTTTCCATCAAACATTTTAACTACTGAAATTCTAATATTTTGGTATCAGAGCCTCACATAGGCCTGAGAAAGCATAGCTGCAGCTAGCTAAACAATAAGTGAAAGAGAGTGATGGCAACAAAAAATATGTTCATGCAACCTTCGATTCCCAAGTTCGATGGACACTATGACCATTGGGCAATGTTGATGGAGAATTTCCTACGTTCTAAAGAATACTGGCATTTAGTGGAAAGTGGAGTTCCAGTTGCACCTATTGGAACGACAATTACTGAGGCGTCGCAGCGTCATATTGATGAACAGAAACTTAAGGACCTGAAGGCGAAGAATTATCTCTTCCAAGCTTTGGATCGATCCATTCTCAAGACAATTCTCAAGAAGGACATATCCAAGGATATATGGGACTCTGTGAAGAAGAAGTATCAAGGTTCGACACGGGTTAAGCGAGCACAATTACAGGCATTAAGGAAGGAGTTTGAGACACTCCACATGAAGGCTAGAGAGATGGTGAATGAGTATTTTGCACGTACACTTACAACTGCGAACAAGATGAAAGCTAACGGTGAAGACAAAAGTGATACAACAGTGGTGGAGAAGATATTACGATCTATGACTTCAAAATTTAATTATGTGGTTTGCTCTATTGAGGAGGCTCAAGACACTAGCAACATGTCTATAGATGAATTGCAAAGTAGTTTGCTTGTGCATGAGCAAAGGATGAGCAACCCCGATGAGGAACAAGCCTTGAAGGTGACTTACGAGGAATCTGCTAATCGAGGACGAGGTCGTGGAGGTTACAGGGGACGAGGTCGAGGACGTGGAAGGGCAAACTTTGATAAATCTACTGTCAAGTGCTTCAATTGCCATAAATTAGGGCACTTCCAGTGGGAATGTCAAAGCAAGGAAAGCAACCATTCAGAGATTTTTGAGGAGATGCTGCTCATGGCTCAAGTTGGAGATGAATAGCTCAAGAGTGACGATTGGTTCTTGGACTCCGGCTGCAGCAATCACATGTGTAACAGAAAAGAATACTTTGCAGACTTTAATGAGCAATTTTCTGATAATGTGAAGTTAGGAAACAATGCAATTTTGGTGGCCAAAGGTAAAGGAAATGTGCGGTTGCAAATCAACAAACAAATACAGGTAATAACAGAAGTATTTTATGTGCCTGAGTTGAAAAATAATTTGTTAAGTGTTAGACAGCTCCAAGAGAAAGGTCTAGCCATGCTTATTCAACACAACAGTTGCAAGATTTATCATCCTGAGAGAGGTGTTATTATGAAATCTGCGATGTCCTCCAATCGCATGTTCAAAATCCCAGCATTCATCTCCTCAACTGGTACAACTTGTTTCAATACGATAATAGAAGATATTGGTCAATTATGGCATTGTTGATATGGTCATTTGAGTTTCAAGGGACTCAACACCCTGTAGAAGAAGGAGATGGTATTTGGGCTGCCGCAACTGATAAAACCATCAAGAGTGTGCAAGGAATGTTTGATTGGGAAGCAACAACGAGATCCCTTTCTTAAGAAGAGTTCATGGAGAGCTGAGCTACCACTACAATTGATTCATTTTGATTTATGTGGTCCTATTCAATCGATTTCCACACAGCAACAAGAGGTACTTCATCACATTCATCGACGATTGCAGTTGGAGGACATGGATTTATTTGCTGCACGAAAAATCCGAAGCATTTAAATTCTTTAAGGAATTTAAAGCCAAGGTTGAACGTGAAGCGGGTCTGCCAATTAAGGGTCTACGAACAGATCGTGGAGGTAAATTCACATCATCCGAATTCACAAGTTTCTGTGTTGAAAATGGGATAAAAAGGCAACTTACTGCTCTATATTCGCCACATCAAAATGGTGTTGCCGAGAGAAAGAATCATACCATTATGAATATGGTTTGAAGCATGATGACCGGGAAAAATATCCCAAAAAGTTTCTAACCGGAAGTTGTTAATTGGGCAGTACATGTTCTCAATAGAAGTCCAACACTAGCAGTGAAGAACAAGAGGCCAGAGGAAGCTTGGAGTGGGGAAAAACCTTCTGTTGGATATTTCAAAGTCTTTGGGTGTATAGCTCATGTGCATGTGGGAGATAACACTCGAACTAAATTAGATCAACATAGTACAACTTGTATTATGTTGGGAGTTAGCGAAGAATCGAAGGCGTATCGACTCTATAATCCCATTAATAGAAAGATAATTATCAGTCGAGATGTTGTATTTGAAGAGGGCAGTTGCTGGAATTGGGGAGAAGAATGCACAAACTCAATTCAGTCTGAATTGGATTGGAATGACAATGAAAGTAATGCTGAAGTGGATGATGATCAGGAGCAGGAAGTAGAAGAAGATGTTGATGAAGGTTATGTGCAGGAAGATGAAGCTCTAGAACAACAACTGCCAAATACCATGTCGTAGCGTCTTACATCAACAAGGCAACACACTCAGCCTCCGTGGATGCAGGACTATGTACTAGGTGAAGGGCTATCTGATGATGATTTTGAATCACATCTCACTGTTAGCAGAGGAGACGATCCTGTTCACTATGAAGAAGCCAAAAAGAATCCAATTTGGAGGAGAGCCATGCAAGAAGAAATTGAAGCTATAGAAAGAAATGGAACGTGGGATTTAACTAAGCTTCCAGCTGGTGCAAAAAGGATTGGAGTCAAGTGGATCTTTAAAACTAAGCATGATGAAAGTGGAGATGTTAGCAAGTATGAAACACAATTGGTGGTTCAAGGATATACTCAAGAATATGGTGTAGATTGTAAGGAAGTGTTCTCTCATATTGCTTGCATGGAGACTATTCGATTGGTCATTGCTAGAGCTGCTCACCATGGATGGTCCATCTACCAATTGGACGTAAAATCTGCCTTCTTGCATGGGGAATTAATCGAAGATGTTTTCGTAGAACAACCACAAGGATTCGAGAAAAAGGGAGAAGAAGGAAAAGTCTACAAACTAAAACGTGCTCTATATGGATTAAAATAGGCCCCCCCGGGCCTAGTGCAACCGTATTGAAGGATATTTTCTTAGCCATGGATTTGAAAATTGTTAGTACGAACCCACGTTATTCACTAAGGTGGAGAAGAAGAGTATCTTGGTAGTGAGCTTGTATGTGGATGACTTGATGTATACAGGAAATGATGATAAGTTGATGATGGAGTTCAAGAGGTCCATGAAGCTAGAATTTGCTATGACTGACATGGGAAAAATGAAGTTTTTTCTCAGTCTTGAAGCAACACAAAAAGTTGATGGTATTTTTGTGTGTCAAAAGATGTACATGACAGATCTTTTACAGAGATTCAGAATAAACAACTCAAAATCAGTTCACCGATGGTTCTAGGAAGTAAATTAAGCAAGGATGAAGATGGAAAAGGAGTTGACAAGACGCTCTACAAGCAAATGGTCGGGAGTTTAATGTATGCTTCAGCCACACGATCAGACATTATGTACAGTGTGAGTCAAGTAAGTCGATTCATGGATAATCCAAAGGAGCTCCATTTTTAGGCAGTAAAGCGAATCATACGCTATCTCAAAGGAACATGTGAACATGGATTGTTCTATTAGAGAAATAAAGGAATTGATCTGATTAGTTATACAGATAGTGACTATGCAAATGATGTTGAAGACAGAAAAAGTACATCAGGCTATGTGTTCATGATGAGTGAGGCTGCTATTTCATGGAGTTCGAAGAAGCAACCGGTGGTGAGTCTAACAACAACATAAGCAGAATTTATAGCTGCTGCAGCAAGCTCATGTCCAAGCTGTGTGGCTCAGATGGATACTTGAGGCAGTAGGAAGAAATCAAGCCAGTCCTATAGTTATCTACTGTGACAATAGTTCTACCATAAAATTATCAAGGAATCCAGTTATGCATGGGAGAAGTAAGCACATTAATGTACGCTTTCACTTTCTAAGGGATCTTACAAGGAATGAAACAGTTGAGTTGCAACATTGTAGTTTACAAGAACAAGTAGCAGATGTCATGACTAAGCCGCTCAAGTTGGAAGACTTTGTTTGAATGCGAAACAAGCTAGGAGTTGTAGCAAGTGTAAATTGAATGCATGGGATGATTCAGTTTAAGGGAAGGAATGTTAGATATATTTTGATTTAGTCTCCAGCTGTTACTAGAATTCTGGAGGTTGTTATCTTTGAATAAGTCTTCTAGTCATGCCATGCCACTGGAGACGTTTCCTAGTTTAGCTGTGTAGTTGCTAGAAATCAGCAAGTAGTTTAGATTTAATTTACTTTCTTTTAGAACTTCTATTTGTAAGCTTGTCTATTTATATTTCAGTAAGGTACATGAATAAAGTGAAGTGTTTTCCATCAAACATTTTAACTACTGAAATTCTAACACCACTTATCTCAGAAAAGCAAAGATGATTGATGATGCTATTGCCGAAGCGGGACGGCCTATTCCTCAGCAAGAATTTAACGGCAGCATTTATTTCAATCTCAACACCGATTACAACGACATAGTTGCAGCACTTTCCACATGTTCTCCGGCTTCTACCTTTGCTGATATTCAGAGCATGCTCATAAGCCATGAGATTCGGCTTAGTGAACATTCGGTTGCTTCGTTTACAAATCAACGGCTAACTGTGCTCGCCAATCTTCAAACTCCAAAGGAAAAGGCACATTGACTTCTTCCTCACACTTTAATAAGCCCAACAACAACCAGTTCAATGCAAATGACAGAGGGTGTGCTAAGAAGAACTTTCATGAGTCTTTTAATAATAGTCCAATCGTTCACGCATGGAGTGCAAATTTGGCACAAGCTTGGTCACCCCGCTGATCACTGCCGCATCCTCGTTCGCTTTGTCAATAGAAACTCACCTCCCAGTGCCAATGCCACATCTACTTACAATGGAAGCGAAAGCACAGATGAAGAGGAATGGCTCTCCGACACAGGCGCTACAACCACATCACCTCTGATCTCTCAAATCTCAGCTTGGGGAGTCCTTACAGCTGTCCTGACCAACTACGGATTGGAAATGGCAAAGGTTTAATGATCAAGCATGTATAATCTTCTTCTTTTAACTGTCATAATTCCAAATTTCGTTTTTGTAATGTCCTCCATGTGCCTGAGATTACTAAACATCTGCTTTCAGTACGACAATTCACCACTGACAATGATTGTTCTTTAAAGTTCCTCCTAACGCTTTGTGATTAAGGATCGTTCAACGAGGAACACGCTGGCCCACAGTTTGTCTAAGGATGATTTATACCAACTCCAGGCGTCATCGAAGCTTAATAAGTCGCATGGATGCAAGCCTATCTAGGTTAACGAGTTCCTTTACGTCTCTGGCGTGCTAGACTAGGTCATTCATTCACAACATCTACCGCTCCAGTCATCCAAGTTCAATAATGCACTATCTGTAGATTTATCCGTTAATAAGACAGATGTTTTTCAGAATTTTTAATTTTAACGCTCTTGTGGGACTCCAATTTGACACTAAACTCAAAGCCCACGAATCAAACTGGGGGAGGCGAGTTTAGGAATGTTAGTACATATGCATTCAACATAGAATTACTTGCGCTCAAATCCACGAACAGAACGGCTATGCGAAAAGTAAAATTCGTCATTTGGTCGAGACATCCTTGGCCTTGTCAGCTCATTCCGAAGTTCCTTCTAAGTTTTGGCATCATGCCTTTGAGACAGCAGTATATCTCATTAATCGGATGCCCACTCCACGGCTTGCATGGAAATCACCATACCAAGTCACTTTCAATCAAAATCCTAATTATACATTCTTTAAATTCTTGGGTGTGCGTGCTATTCGTTTATTTGTCCTTGCAACTCACAAGTTTCGGCTTAGAACTATGCCATTCATCTTCCTTGACTATAGTTCTAATCATACAGCTTATGAGTGTCTAAACAATTCAACGGGTAGGATATACTTAGCACGCCATGTGCGATTTGATGAAAATTTGCTTGCATTTAACAAGCCATCCATACTGGGCCCACAGCCATCTATAAGTACTCCAAGGCCTTGAATTGCCATTCCAGCAGTCAACCGTGCAATCTCAGTGGGTCTTCAAGGGACGATCTTATCTCATAATAATTTGAATTCTCAATCGGTTTTCATTCTTTCAAATTCAAATGCTAAATTAAAATTACGTGTCCTCTTTCTCTCTCTTAATCTAATCGTAACAGTCTATTTCCTCCAAATTCTCCTACAAATCAGCTCTTTCTCCTAAACTGCTCACCTCCTCTTTATATCCAACGTCTACCGTATCACCCACTAATTTCCCCATTTCTTCGACTGCTCCCAATCATACCCTCCCAGAATCATTCCTTATCTATGGATAAGTCAAACTCCCCATCTTATACTCCTCCACTTTCTAGCTTTCCCTCTAATTCTACTTCCAAAACCGTCTCACCTTCTCTAAATACATCAAATTCAAATTCAAATCCACCCCCTCTATCTCCAAGGCCACCACTTCAGCTCCCTTTGAATATCCACATCTTGCATCGAACCATATTACCATAACTAATCCTAGCGGTCTAGACTTGTTTCTGGATCCCACAGGTTCCACTTCCTCAGCCAACCTGACGTGAGCAATGCTTTCTTGTGTGGCGATCTCGAGGAATAAGTGTATATGACACAGCCTCTTGGCTTTGTAGATGAATTGCACCTTGACTGTGTCTGCAGTCTATGTAAGTCACTTCATGAACTAAAGCAGGGGCCAAGAGCATGGTTGGCT
The DNA here is from genome assembly GCA_035236585.1 of Warburgia ugandensis. NCBI lineage: Eukaryota > Viridiplantae > Streptophyta > Magnoliopsida > Canellales > Canellaceae > Warburgia > Warburgia ugandensis. The sequence goes on from CP141133.1 coordinate 58,462,944, forward strand.
AAGTTAAAGACGCTGCTATCTCGTTTTGATTTTGTTTCATCCAAGGCTGACAGTTCACTATTCTCCCACAACGAAAAGGGTGTCATCTTATACTTCTCGTGTACGTCGATGACATAATCTTAACGGGAAATAACAGAACGGCTTTCCAGCACTTTATCAAGGCATACTGCAAAATCATTTTGCATTGAAGGACCTAGGCTATCCACACTAACTTTCTTGGGCGCCGAGGTTCTCAAATGTTTTCAAGGTGTTCTCCTTTCTCAGTGAAAACACATTAATGATATTTTATCAAAGGCCAAAATAACTGAGACAAAGCCCCTAGATACCCTAATACTTCCATAGGTATACAAAGTCAATGGCCATCCACTTTCTAATCCTACAATGTGCAGGAGTGTAATATTCAGAAATTATTATCCTATAAATAAATTGATTTATAGAAGTTTATCAATAAAATTAAGTTATACCCTGCGGTTGTGTATAAAGAGTGTCAATTTTCATACCAGATTGAAACCTCCATGTTAACAATTAAATGACATTTTTTTTAAAATTTTAGGATTTAAATGGATGCTTAGATTTTAAGGCAATAAGAGTGATCTTAACCCTTGAGATTAGATCGTTATGTGGATGATCAATATGGATCTTATCTTAGATCAATTATTGTGAAGAGTAATCAAGAGTAAATATGGAGACGTGGTGGGCTGCCCGCAATTAGGAGAAAGAAAGAAAAAACACAACAAAAAAAGAGAGAAGAGGGAGGAGAGAAGAAGAGGAAGAGAGGAGAGGAGAAGTCTGTTGGAGAGCGTTGTTAGAATAGCAACATAGTGGAAACTCGATTGCTATTCACATTTTCAGTATGCTTAAATGTGTGCTTGTTTTGTAATTTGTATTTATTATAATTTGGAATTTTAATGGGTTTTCGCACTACTATTGTACGTGGACTGATAGCAGATGATTGGGTTGCATTTCTAGAGAAAAATGTTGGATTTTGCATGTGTTTTTGGACTCGACATGAAATAATAGTAGATGACTTGGCTATGTTTTTAGTGTAAAATACTAGATTTTTTATATGTTTTTGGTCTATCACTATACATGAATGTTAGCAGAGAATTTGGTTGCATGCTTAGTGAAAACATTGGAGTTGTGGCATGCTTTTGGAGTGCTATTATAAATATTTTGGCTAAATTTTTATAGAAATACATTGGAGTTTTGTCATGTTCTTGGACTATTCCTGGTTGCAATTTTATAATAATATTGATGTATACACAAATATTACATTTAATATCCCTATAAATTATATTTTTAACTCTTGAATTACTTAATTTATTATTAATTAGTGTTTACTCCATATTTTGTAGGATTATTGTTCAATAATGGCAATTTGAGACCTTAAAAGAGAGCTAAATCACCATTTGAGCAATGTCACAGACCTACATGCCAAGAACTAGGAAGTGAAGAAGTTCAAAATGCTATGGGGTGTCCTTATCAAATTTAGAGCAGTTAGAAGCCCTATGCATTTGATCAACCTTATCCTCGCAAATGAGGTTGTCATTATTGAAAGTTAGGGTGCCCAAATTCTCATACATGTAACCATGACCCTAAGGATCTTCTAAGTGAAGTATAATGACTCACATTGGATCTATACGAATTATTATTTTTTAAGAAGAACAACAAAGAGAGTAGAGCCCACAAAAAGATTAGTTTCTCTCTCTCACTCACTCACTTGGACAAGATGGACCCACCTAGGATTTCACATGTTTTCCAAGGGGAAGGAGACATGTTTTCTCTACATAAAAAACATGCTTTCCATGAGAAAAATAAGGAGAAAAAACATGAGTTTTGGACTTGCAATAAGCAGGAAATCTACGGCTACTATCCATCCAGCTTTTAAAGAATGAACTATCAAGATTTGCACTAAATTAGGGCTCCCCTAATCCTCCTAAATTAGACGTGTTTTTATTGAGAGAACAAAGGAAGAATCTACTAGGTGGACTAATGGGGATTAAGTTAGAGAAAGAGAGAGAAATAGAGGGGAATTTGAACACATGATGTGGAGGAATCTTCAATATGACTAGGAGGGAACGAAATAAGAAGGAGAGAAAAAACAAGTGGGCTTCCATGAACTATGAATGGAGATTTGTACGTGGGATCCTTGAGGAGATGGAGGAGAGTAATATGATAAGAACTAGAAGGAAAGACGTAGAAAACTACCTAAAACGTGCTTTATAGGGGACTACATGATCCATTCTAGTGGAGGGTAGTGAGAAAAGAAGATAGATATGTGTAGGGAGAGTTGAGGAGGTGATAATTTTTGGGAGGACTTTCACAATAAAATCCTAGAGGAAGAAAGGGGTAAATGAGGGCTGCGAATGGTATAAGTGGTGAGACATCTTGAGTGCAAAGGAGATAGAAGAATAGAGAGGACTAGTATGAAGCATCCTTGGGAAAGTAAAAAGAAATATAAGTTTTGGGGCTGTGCGTGATTATCCTTGGAGCATGATTCCTTTGAGAGCTTTGTGATACATCTTTGAAGAGAGTTGGGTAAGAAATAGAGGCTTGGTATGCAATACATCCTTAGAGGAGGGAGGTTCCAGTAGGACATCTTATACACAAGATCTTTGGGGGGTTGCTGCACATGGTCGTTTGGATAACTTTTCACGTTTTCTCTTTCTAGTAATAGTCTCTTCTATTCCTTCGGAGACCTTGCATCCTTCTGCCTACCATCATTTATTTATTTTTTCTCCATATCATGTCCTTGTTTAGTAGCACAAAAGCACCTTGCACATCATCCTAGAGCACAAAGACATCTTGCACAAGGTGGCTTTCTTAGTAGCAAGATGTCTTGGCTGCTCTATATTTGAGTTGCCTAATGTGTTTGGTGGTTCGATGTTGCTTTGTTAAGTGCATGTTGTTCTTAGGTGGTGGTTTGTTGGGCGATGTTATTCTCCTTGATGAGTAACACATCAAGAAAGAGATCATCATGTGGTTGCGATTAGAAGGCGGGATTTGTATATGTTCATTTGGCTTGGAGCGGACTCGTAGAAGGCTTTGATTTAATGTGACACTTTTAGGTGTTCGTATGACATCCACTTCAATCCACATAGGGGAGTTCGGTTTTGCTTTCTTTTATTATTCATTACATTTTTGTAAGAATTGACATTTGGATTAATGAAAGTATTCTTCTTTTGCTTAGTTTGTTAGTTAATGTTATTAGTTGCTTTAGTTGCGTTTTATTCATCTTTTGTGGTGTTATTTGCGAGTGTTAGTTTAGACTAAGTTTCATATTTAGCACTAGCATGCGTTTTTGTTTTATAGCCAGTTTATGTTAGAAAGTTATTTATTACTTGTTTGTTTTAGTGTAGAATATTAATATTGTTTATAATATGTTTTTAGGATTAATTTAAATATAGCTTTAGATTTAATAATGAGTAGATAAATTTTCATCTAGGATTAAGATGAAATCACACAAATAATTTTTGTTTTCATGTTTGGGTATTTATTAGATTTAGGGTTTTGAAATATCAATCCTAGGATAAGGCAAATTAATATACATAAGTAGTATTCCTTTCATTGGTTATGAGGTATTTTCCATAGTTTAAGAAATATTCATGATATGTTAATTAACTTGATATATAAATTTTCAAATAATTTGTGATTGTAAAAAATAAATTTATGCTATGAAAATATATGTCAAGTTAGGTGAATCATTAGGTTGAGAAAATATAAAAATTAGGACTTTCAACGAACACATTTTTCATATTTTTAATCCATTGATATTTTATTAACATGAGTAATATAATATCTCATTTGCTTGGTTTTGAATATATATTATTTTAGTGTGGTGGAATATGAACCCTCTCTTCTTTTTTTTGCAATTGATATTATTAGTTTTATTTGATTGCTTATCTCTTATTTGTTGGCTAGTTCAAAACAAATTAAAATAGATTTTAATTAAAATTCTAAAATTTAAAGATTGAGTCCTCATGGATCGACCCATACTTGTACTTTCTATACTCTAATAGATCTATGCACTAGAGGAAATTTAAATTAAACATCAAATACGTTGGAGCTTTAACATCTTTTGAACTGCAACTATACAAGGAATGCTAGTGGGTGTCTTGGCTATGTTTTCAGTGCTAAACTTTGGAATCTTGATATGTTTTCAGACTGCTGTACTATATAGATCTATACTTGATCATTCCAATGTGTTTCTAGTGAAAAATGATGAGCTTTTGGACTGTTGTAGTATATGGATCCATAGCAGATCACTTGACTATCTTTCCAATGAAAAACAATGAGCTTTTGGACTATTTTTGGACCACTATAGTATATGGATCTATAGCAGATTACTTAACTGTGTTTTGAATGAAAAACAATAAGCTTTTGGACTGCTATAGTATATGGATCTGTAGCGGATCATTATCAAGACCTTATCCCAATTAGGGGTCGGCCACATGAATCTTATTCCTCCATTCCACTTTGTTAAATACCATGGCTTCATTTAGTCCCAAAGTTTTTAAATCTTTCCTCGCCACTTCTATCCACGTTCTTTTGGGCCTTCCCCTTACCCTTTTAGAACCTTCTACTTGTATTGCCTCACTCTTAACCGATGCCGCTGTTGGTCTCCTTTGAACATGTTCAAACCATCTAAGTCTAATCTCGCTTATCTTGTTAGCTATTGGTGTTACCCCTAAATTTCCTCTAATATTTTCATTTCTAATTCTATCCTTTCTTGTCTTACCACTCATCCATCTCAACATCTTCATTTTTGCGACACTCATCCTATGAGTATGATGTTCCTTAACTGCCCAACACTTTGATCCATAGAGCATGGCCGGCCTTATGGTCATCCTATAGAATTTTTCTTTTAGTTTGAGTGGCATTTGCCGATCACACAAAACTCCAGATGCACATCTTCATTTATTTCAACCCGATCGGATTCTTTAGGTAACCTCCCTCTCAATCTCTCCACTCTCATGAATCAATGATCCTAAGTACCAAAAGTGGTCTTTTACGGGGACTTTTGGATTATCAATCTTGACTGGTGTTTCACTCTTACTCTCCTTGCTAAAATTACATTCCATATATTATATCTTAGTTAGGTCAATTTTAAATCCTTCATATTCTAATGCTTCTCTCCATAACTCTAGCTTTGTGTTTACACTCTCCCTTGTCTCATCAAGTAAGATTATATCATCTGCAAATAGCATGCACCAGGGAATCTCCTTGTGTAAATGTTTTGTTAACTCTTCCATAACTAATGTGAAAAGGTATGGGCTTAATGCTGATCCTTGGTGCAATCCTACAGTGATAGGGAAATCACCAGTCACGCTACTAGTGGTTTAACATTTGTTACCGCTCCCTCATACATATCTTTAAATATGTCTATATACATGGATCTATAGCAAATCACTTGACCATATTTTTAATGAAAAATGGTAGACTTTTGGAAAGTTTTTGGACTTTTATAGTATATGAATCTATGGCAAATCACTTGATTGTGTTTTCAATGAAAAATGGAATTTTGGATCATTTTTGAATGGTCAATGTATATGGATCTATAGAATATTTATTGGCTATGTTTCAATGAAAAGCATACAATTTTTGGAGTATTTATGGACTATTAACATATTCAAATCATATTTGAAATTTTGGACTATCATATGAGTGAAAAAGATATTTTTGAACATGTATGTGGACTTCCATCATGTTCAAACTATATCTAAAATTTTAGATTGTCATTTGAAGGAAAAAGATGCATTTCTCAACAAGTTTTTGGACTGTTATCATGTTCAAGCCATACCTATAATTTTGGACGTTATTTAAGTGAAAAAAATATGTGCTTTTGAGTATGTTTTTGGACTGTTAACATGCTCAGAGCATGGCTGAGTTTTTTGGATCAAAATTGTGATTAAAGACTTATTTTAGATGTGTTATAGACACCTATATGTTGAAAATTCATATTTGATCATTGGACTGATGTTTTAGCTGAAAACAACATGTTATATATATATATATATATATGTTTTTTTGGACTACTAACATGTAAGTTTAATAACTGAATTTGTTGGACTATTATTCCAATTAAGAAGACATGCTTTTGAGCTATTTTTAGGCTATTACATCTAATGTATTGAACTTGAAAGCTTTGGACACTTATCCCAGGTAAAGCAATATACTCTTGAACTATTTTAGGACTACCATATGACATGCTTTTGGACATCCATAAGCTATAAATTTTAGACTATTATAAGATAGTTTGGAAGAGTATAAGCTATTTTCATTGTTTTACATAAAAAATGTAACATGTGGTTATGGAGATACCCTAGTTTTGACATTTACGTGATAGGCTATTGAACTTAAGGACACTCTTTTAAGAGGTTCAAGTGGTTGGCCACCAAACCTTTAACCACTTTAGTGGAATGACATCCAATGCTAAGAGTGGCATTTTTCTTGATTGGTGTTGGATTCCACTATAGGTGACTCATGTCACCCTTTCGAGACAGTTGTGGGCCCCACAAAGATGTAGTGGAATTCCTTCTATAAGATACTAGAGGGCACATGATAGTAGAAGTGATATGAGCATAGGTGTTCTATGATATTTTGTTGTTTATCTTGGTTTTTATTGTTAAGCTTGACAAGTGATATATGTAGGTACATGAGTCAATGTACAAATATACTAAATGGTGTTAGTGAGTCTCCATGGGCACTTGAGTTTGACCTATTCTTTAGTTTCTTTTTATCATTGGGGATATGTTTAAAGTTTTATGTCCTTACTGATGTATAACTTGATGTAAGTTACAATTATGAATTGATGGATGAGATTTTGTATCTTGTTTACAATATTTTAGATTAGAAGAATAAGAGTTTGAAGGAAAAGTGGCTTGATTATGCAAGGATAAAAGTGTAGGATACTTGGCCTATTTGATGTGAGGACTAGTAGTAAGAAAAGCTTTTTGATTTATTTTAATTTTCATGGCTATTGATTGTAAAGCACCTACAAATGTTATTGATGAATGTTTATTTTAAGGTTAAATGGATTATAAATGGCTAAGCTAGAAATATATTTTAAAAATTGTTGTATGGTATGACTTAGCATGAGTCAACTTTTATGAGAGCAATTAGCTCTTGGGTGTTTTAGAAAAGATATTTTTAAAATTAAAGTATTTAAAAAAACCTTTCAAGGGAATTCTTGAATTTAAAAAAAAAAATGCATTTATCTTTTGCAAAATTGTCTTTCAAAAACCCTAGCCATAACAGATTGGTATTAGAGGCCAAGTTTTGCCATTATAGCAATTATACCCAAAAAGACATCAATACCTAGTAATTTATGAGCTAGTATAGTTAGAGAAAGAAATCTTAGTTCTAGGTAAGTATAAAACTCATGTTAGGTTATTTGTTTTGAAGTAGATGGCACCAAGAAGACACATCCCAACTGGCTTTAGACCCACCCATTCTACATTTGGTTCTTCAGCCAATGTTAGAGAATAGCCCGTGCATTAGTTTATGCAGCAATTCGGTCACTATAGGCAGCAAGCAGCACATCATGGCTGGCAAGGGGGCACAATGCAAAAATGTTGATGGGCTAGATAATATGTTGGATCACTTTAAGAAGATGGCCTTAGCTTTCTTTGAAGACGATGAGCTAGATGTTGCGAAGACTTGAATATTTGACATGGGAAGCATCCTAAAGGCATGTACCAAAGGATTATAAGGGTGTTATGGCAACATTCATCATGACAGAAGAGGTTGCCTTTTGGTGGAAAATGACGGAGCGCACTTGATTCGTAGATATTGATGTCATAGCATGGAATGAATTCAGAAACACATTCTTCACCAAATACTTCATCTCATACATTCATTGATAGAAGGAGAAGGAGTTTCTAGGCCTAGAGTAGGGAGACATGATAGTCCCCTAGTACGAGAACAAGTTCACAAAGCTCAGGAGGTTTGCATTGAACATATGTACCTCTAACGAGAAAGTAGTAGAGAAATCATCAATGGATTGACACTGATTTGAAAGTAGAAGTCCTTGGTGTACAACCTATTACTATGGCCAAGGTGATGGAGATGACATTGATCTTTAGGAAAGACTTCAAGAGAGACCAAGTGGAAAAGAAAGACAAGGCAGTTTCCACTGAGAGTAGATTTGGAAAAGATAAGAGGCCAAATCAATGGATAGGAAGTTAGCATTCAAAGAAGTGCATGTTTGTTAAAAGTCAAAAGATTGCCAACTCTAAACCTTGCCCTAAGTGCAGGAGGCACTACCTAGGCAAGCCCTATCATGTTCTAGGCAATAGATGCCACAATTGTGGAAATGCATGTCATTTTATAAGAAACTACCCCAAATAAGAAGACCTCAGAGAAAGCACCTCAAAATCCTAAGCCTCGTAGCTATGGATGTGTATTTGCTATCACATCTAAGCATGCCCAAACTTCAACTGTTGTGGTGGAAGGTAAAATATTTTATCAATGGTATACCTGCTCACATATTGTTTGATATTGGTTCAGCTCATTCCTTTATATCTTATGAGTTTGCATAATGTGTGGAAGGTCTAGTCCAAAACCTAAGATTTCTCCTAGATGTTATGACTATGGAGTGAGTTAATTCACACTTAGGAGTATCTTTAGGATGTTCCCATTATGATTTCAAATAGATGAACATATATCAATTTGATTCTTCCAAAGATTACAGATTTTGATGTTATCTTTGGAATGGATTGGTTGACATTATATTGGGCGATGATAGATTGTCAAAAGAAGTGTGTGGTCTTTGATGTACCAATGGAGGAGCCTATACCCTTTCAAGGAAGAAGAGACTGTTCAAGGGCATGTTTGATTCCTGCAATTAAAGCAACTACACATTGATCGAGGTTGTTTGGCTTTTTTGGCCAAGGTGAAGGTAGTAGAAGTCGAGAGACCTAAGTTAGTGAAAGTGGCAATAGTATGATTTTTTAAATGTGTTTCTTGAGGACCTATCTGGATTGGCACTATCAAATTGATGATGGGTACAACTCTTACTTCTAAGGCACCTTACAGGATGGCATTGACTAAGCTAAGAGAGTTGAAAAGTCAACTCCACAATTTGTTGGACAAGGGATTTATTCGGCCACGTATATCACCATGGAGAGCATCGGTACTTTTTATTAAGAAGAAAGATGAATCAATGAGGATATGTATAAACTACCTAATGCTAAATGTAGTGATTATTAAAAATAGGTATCCTTACCTCAAATAGATGACTTATTTGACTAGTTGCAAGCAACTAAAGCATTTTTGAAGATTGAATTGAGATCAAGCTATCACAAATTGAGGATTAGGGCAAAGGATATATCAAAGATAGCTTTTAGGACTTGGTATGGCTACTATGAGTTTATAGTCATGCTATTCAGGTTGACATATGATCAATTAGCATTTTTGGACCTCATCAATTTAGTGTTTAGACAGTACTCAACAAATTTGTAATTTTGCTTTTTGATGATATTCTAGTTTACTCTAAGAGTTTTGAGGAGAATAAAGGGCACTTATAAATAGTATTACACACATTCAAAACTCATAAATTATATGCGAAGTTTAGTAAAGAGGAAGTAAATTTCTTAGGCCATATCATTTCTAAGGATGGAGTGGTTGTGGACCCTATGAAAGTAGTAGTAGAGAAGTAGGAGACATTGAAGACAATGACTGAGGTGCGGAGCTTTCTAAGCTTGGATGGATATTATTGCCAATTTCTCGAGGGTTTCCCACAATTGCTCTACCCTTGACCAAGCTGACTCAAAAGGATGTAAGATTTGCATGGAATAGATAGTGTGAAGCTAGTTCTCAAAAGCTAATGAAGAGACTAACCAGTGCACCAATATTGACACTACCATCTTGTAGTGGAGGATTTGTCGTATATAGCAATGCCTTAAGTAAGGTTATAGAATGTAATACTTATGCTTCGCAACAATTGAAGAAGCATGAAATTAATTATCCTACCAATGACCTAGATTTGGAAGTAGTTATTTATTCATTGAAAATTTGGAGGCACTATTTATATGGAGAGAGGTTCGAAGTGTTTACTAACCACAAAAGTATGAAATATATCTTTTCTTAGTAGGACCTCAATATGAGATGGAGGAGACAGATGGAATATATGAAAGACTATGACTTCTCTATCTATTATCATCCAAGGAAGGCTAATATGGTGTCCAATACTTTAAGTATAAAGTACGTGTGCTAATATGCTTTCTAGAATGTGGAAGCTATTGCAAGAGATTACCAGATATAGACTAGAGTTGAAGCATATTGATGCAAGATCTTTTATTGTAAACTTGATGGTAGGGTCTACAATTGTAGATAGACTTCTTCAAGCACAACAAGGGGGATGAGATGACATAAGCACTAGTTGATAAGCCAAGATTTACAAGAGGGACGGATGGTGGTGTTAGGATGCAAGACATCCTAGTTGTTTTAGTAGATGCTGAACTAAGGTAGGAAATTCTCATGGAGGCACATCAATCCTATTACATGATTCATTCCAAAGGCAAGAAAATGTATCAAGCCCTAAAAGGCACTTCTTGTGGGATGGCTTGAAGAAATATGTGGTGGCGTTTGTTGAAAGATGTTTGGTTTATCAACAAGTTAAGGCCAAACATCAATGTTCGGTAGGACTATTTCAGCCTATTGAGCTTCTTGAATAGAAATCGGACCATATCATTATGGATTTCATAGTGGGCTTGCCTAAGACATCTAAAGGACATGATATAATTTGGGTAATCGTTGATTGACTAACTATGTCTGTACATTTTCTTTCCATTTGCTAGACTCAGACTACTGACAATTTAAGATAGTGATTTTATGATTACCTTAGATAGGGATAGTTGGCTTACATTACACTTTTGGAGGTGTGTACGGAATTATTAGGATTGTCATTGACCTATAGTGCATTTACATTACACTTTTAGAGGTGTATATAGGAATTATTAGGATTGTCATTGACCTACAGTGCAAAATTCCATCCACAAAATAATAAACAATCTGAGAGGATGATTCAAGCCTTAGAGGACATGCTGAGGACATGTGCAATTGACTGGAATATTAATTAAGAAGAGAACTTACCACTAGTAAAATTTGCATATAACAATAGTTTCCACTTAAGCAAGGTATGTCACCATATGAGGCTTTGCACAAATGATCTTGCCATTCACTGACTTGGAGTGAAGTTAGGGAGCACAAAATTATATACTCAAATCTAGTGGAATAATGTGCCAGTGAGGTCAAGTTGTTCAAACATCAACTCCTCGCATCAAAAAGTAAATAGAAGAACTATGTAGCAAGAGGCATGGAGATTTAGTATTGTTGGAGGGATATGATATGTTTTTAAGATTTCCCCAATGAAAGGAGTCATGCAATTTGTCATTAAAGGGAAGCTTAATCCATGTTAAATTGGTCAATTTGAGATCTTAGGGAGAGTTGGAGCAGTTGTATGTCAATTGGCATTGCCTCCACAATTGTCAGAAGTCCACAACATCTTTCATGTATCTATGTTGAGAAAGTATATTCTAGATCCCACACATGTTGGAGTAGATGCTAGGCTAATCTTACCTTTGAAGAAAAGGTTGTGCAAATTTTAGGTCGAAAAGAGAAGACACAGAGAAAAGAGACACATTCCTTTGGTTAATGTTCAGTGGCAGCACCATTCAGTTGAGGAAGCCTCTTGGAGATGGAGACTGACATAAAATGAAGATTCCTAGAGTTATTTACATATTAGTTATGGTCATTTCAAGGATAAAATTTCTAAAAGGGGGGAAGAATGTAATACTCTAAATTTTTATCTTATATATAAATTGATTTTTAGAAGTTTATTAATAAAATAGAGTTATACTATGTTGTTGTATGTTAAGAGTGTTAATATTCATATTAGAGTTCAAATCACCATGTTAACAATTAAATGACATTTTTCTTGAAAATTGTAGCATTTAAGTAGACGCTTAGATTTCAACAGATTAAAAGTGATCTTAACCCTTGAGATTAGATCATTGTGTGGATGATGAATATGGATCATATCTCATATTGATTATTGTTAAGAATGATCAAGAGTAAAGATAAAGGGATGTGATTAATAATGATCCTTTTTATCAAAAAATAAAATGGATGACTAAGATTCAAATCTTGTACAAAATTCTATTTTAGCTGGAAATGGGATTTCATTTGGGTAGAATTAGGTTTTAAGAAGGTCATCTAATTAGTCCATCTAGATGAAGCATAAGATGGGGGAATGAAAAAAACCCTATCATCCCCTAAAACTTAGCTTCAACACTTCCATAATAGGAGATGTGTCAAGCTACAACTAGGGGAAAGAAAGAAAAAATGTAGAAAGAGAGAGAGAAGGAGAGGAAAGAAAGAGAAGAAGAGCAAAAGAGGAAAGGAGGAGAAGCCTGCCAGAGAGCATTGTGGAAATAGAAACATAAGGTAAGTGGAAACTCAACCGCTATTCATGTTTTTAGCATGCTTGAATGTGTGCTTGTTTTCAGGTTTGTATTTATTATGGTTTGAATTTTTAATGGGTTTTTGGATTGCTATTGTACATTGAATGATAGTAGATGACTTGGTTGTGTTCTTAGATCAAAAAATTAAACTTTTTATATGCTTTTGGGCTTCTAATATACATGGAATGTTAGCAGAGAATTTGGTTCCTTTTTAGGAAAAAACAATAGAGTTTTGACATATTTTTGGACTACTATTATACAAGGAATGTTAGCAGATGTTTTGACTATATTTTTATAAAATTACTTTGGAGTTTTGACATGTTCTTAGACTATTAATGTACATGGAATATTAGTAGATTTTTTGGTTGCATTTTTATAATAAAATGTTAGAGTTTTGACATGCTTTTGGACTGCTATTGTATAAGGAATGTTAACTAGTGTCATGTCTATGTTTTTAGAGCAAAACATTGAACTTTTGATGTGTTTTTGGATTACTATAGCATATGGATCTATAGTAGATCATTTGACGCCTTTCGATGAAAATTGATGAGCTTTTGGACTGTTTTTGGACTGCTATAGTATGTGGATCTATAGAAGGTCACTTTATTGTGTTTTGAATGAAAAACGATGAGCTTTTGGACTACAATAGTATATGGATCTATAGCAAATCACTTGACCATGTTTTTAATGAAATACAATGACCTTTTGGTCTATTTCAAGTTGCTTTAGTATATGGATCTAAAAAAATCAGTTGACTATGTTTTAAATGAAAAACAATGAGCTTTTGGACTTTTTTTGGATTGCTACAGTTATGGATCTATATTAGATCACTTGATCATTTTTCGACTGTTATAATATATGGAGCTATAGCAAATCACTTGAACGTGTATTTAATGACAAATGATGAACTTTTGCATTTTTGGACTTTCATAGTATATGGATCTATTACATATTTTCTTGGCTATGGTTCCAGTGAAAAACATATGACTTTTGGACTATTTGTGGACTGCTAACATACTTGCACCATATATGAAATTTTGGACTATCATATGAGTGAAAAGATGCATTTTTGAACATGTCTTCAAACTGCTATCATGCTCAAACTAAATATAAAATTTTGGATTACTGTTTGAATAAAAAATATGCACTTCTCAGCATATTTTTGGACTACAATCATGTTTAAACCATATCTAAATTTTTGGACCTTTATTTTAGTGGAAAAGGTGTGCTTTTGAGTACATTGTTGGACTATAAACATAGTTGGAGCATGGCTGAATATTTTGGATAGAAGTTGTGATTAAAAGACTTGTTTTGCACGTGTTATTAACTAGTATGTGTTGGAAAATCTTATATGATCATTGGATTGGGGTTTTGGCTAAAAATAAATAAAAATTTATACATGTTTTTGGATTGTTAACTTGTGGTTTGTAGATAAATGTTTTGGACTGCTATTCTAGTTAAAAATGCATGCTTTTGAGTCTCTTTTGGATAGTTTCATGTTATGTATTGAACCTAAAAACTTTGGACAATTATCTCAATTTAAACAACATGACTACCATATGACATGTTTTTTGACAGCCATAAGCTATAAATTTTAGACTAATAAAATAGCTTGGAAGAGTATAAGCTATTTTCATTACTTGGAAAAAGAGATTTGAATGGGTATAGAGATACCCTTGTATTGACATTTACATGATAGCCCATTGAGGCTAAAGACACTACTCTAAGAGGTTAGACAAGTTGGCCTCCTAGCCTCTAACACTTTAGGTGGAATAGTATCCAACACTGACAGTGACATTTTTTTGGGTTGGTGGTGGATTCCACGATAGGTGACTCACGACACCCTTTCGTGATAGCTATAGGCCCCATGAGGATGTGTTGGGTATCCCTATATGAGATACCAAAAGGGACATGATAATAGAGGTGATGTGAGTATAGGTGTTCTATGACATTTTATGGTTTATCTTGGTTCTTGTTGTTAAGCTCAGCAAGTGAGTCATACAGGTACATGAGTCAATTTACATATATACTAATGGAGTTGGTGAGTCTCCATGGGCACTTGAGTGCAACCCATTATTTAGTTCCTTTCTATCACTGTGGAAATGTTTACATTGCAAAGTTTTATGTCCTTACTGATGTGTGACTGGATTTAAGTTACAATTATGAATCTTTGCTTTTCCCATGAATGCATTCTTATTTTCAACTACACAAGCAATACCTTGATGAGATATTGTATCTTGTTTACAATATCTTAGATATGAAGAGTAGGAGTTTGAAACAAGAGCAGCTTAATTAGGTGAGAATAAAAAGTGGGGTACTTGGCTTAGTTGATGTGAGGACCAGTAGCAAGAAAAATAAACATTCATGGATTTTAATTATAAAGGACTTGTGGATGATATTTCATTGATGAATGTTTATTTTAAGGTTAATTGGATTATAAATGGCTAACATGAGAATATACTTAAAAATTGATGTATGGTATGACGTAGACATGAGTCAACTTTTATGCCAGTAATTGGCCTTTGATGTTTTAGAAAATATAATTTTGAAAAGAAAATATTAAAAAACTTTCAAGGGAATTCCCAAAATTTCTAAAAATGCATTTATCTTTTAACAATTGTCCTTTAAAAGGCCAGAGCATCACAAAGTGGATCATTGGCGTGCTATAATATACCACCCTAACTCAATTGGACAACTACATGCATGCTCCCACATATAATCACTGGCAAGTAGTGTAGCACATCTTATACTATCTTAAAGTCATTGCTTCGCATAGTCTACTCCTCATTAGATTGTTGTCCCTTAATCTTCAAGTTTATTCAGATGTTGATTTACAGATCTTTCTTGGATCTAATTTAATTAATCTCTTGGTTAGCCAAAAGTAGTTCTCCATTGCTCACTCATTAATAGAGTTTGAATATAGAGCTCTAGCCAACACCACTACTAAAGTAATTTGGGCACAATCTCCATTACGAGAGCTCAATTTTTGCAACAAACAACCACTTGCCTTATGGTGTGCTATCTTGAGAGCAACTTATTTAATGGGAACCCCAGTTCTTCACACAAGAACTAAGCATATTGAAGTTGATTTCCACTTCATTTGTGATCTCATTTCAAGAGGTTACTTGAGCTTCTATTGTCAAAAGATCAAATTTATAACACAATGACATAGCCTCTATCTAATATCAAGTTTCCATTCTTTAGGAGAAGTTGAGTCTTCAAATTCAACTGTTCAACTTGAGAAGGGTGATGTATTAGAGGACAATTATCTTCAAATATTACCAGGATTAATATTATAAATTCACATACTATGTATAGCCCTAAGTTGTAAACAACCAAATATAAATACTAATGAATATATGGTCTCACAGTGAGTGAGTTTTATAAGTAGATAAGTCATTTTCTTGTAGTGTGTGTATTTGGTGTTGCTCGTATTTTGTATCATTTAATGATACTTTTATCCAAGTGGGTAGCTATTTTATGGTTTAAAGCTAGTAGCTATGCTTGCTACTCAAGACATTGTACAATCACAGCAAAGAGCTTGTTGACAGTGCTCTACACATTAAGCTTTGAGTAATTCTTCTAAAGAGTGGTAGAAGCGGCAGAAGTTTGTAGTACTGTGGGAAGCTCTCTCTCTCTCTCTCTCTCTCTCTCTCTCTCTCTCTCTCTCTCTCTCTCTCTCTCTCTCTCTCTCTCTCTCTCTCTGTGTACATGCACGCGCGTGTGACCCTACTCAAGGATGATACTTCTTGAGGAATCTTTCATTGGTGGAATTCAATTTAGTGCCATCTAGCTTAATAATCAAGTAGGCACCATTGGAGAAGACTTTCTTTATGATCAAGGGACATCCCATTTTGGCGTGAACTTCCCTTTAGAGTGATGGGAGAGAACAATTGGTCATGTTATTGATAAAATGAGGTCACCTTTGTTGAAGAAGCACATCTTGTCTTTATTGTTGAACGCTCTTAACATTCTTGTTTGGTAGAATTCTAAATTTTATTGAGCCCTTTAACAAACTTTGTCAAGTGAATCTATTTTAGCCAATCACATGGCAATAGGTTGATCTTCTCATGTAGAATTTTGAGTTGTAACTCTAAGGGAGGAAATTTGGATTTCTAATGGTAGTACTGTTTCACATCCACAAATGAGAAATAATAGAGTAGATGCTCCTATTTAGTTTAAAGGTGGTTATATAAGACCATAAAGATTCTAGAAGCTTATCATTCCAGTCGTGTTTGGTTCTTGAGACATTCTTCTTAAGTATCTTCCATAAGTTCTTACTAAAGGCTTCTACTAGGCCATTGTCTCTAAGGTTATATTCCATTAAGAAATGTTGTGGAATATTACTGTGATGACCCTAGTTTTCACATGCATTTTTAAATGCAATAATTAATTCCTAGGGCGGGATCGATCCCTATTTGAAAACACTTTTAGAAAAACTATCCAATGCATCCGAAAAATATTTTATTTTAAATTCATTTTGAAAAACCCGAGTGTCATTTGCTTTTATGATGAATAAGGAAATTTTGAAAAATGAAGAAAACTATAAATATTTCTGACGTCTATCCAGTCACAGCGCACAGTCCAACTGTAATAATTATAGATACATGTCCAATACTTACATTCATATTTGTCCTTTCTCCATTTACTTGAGCATGACACCAACATGTTCTGGAGTTTTTCCGAATCCTTTTTGGCCTTTTTGGACCATTATGTAAAAATAATATATTTGGGTGAGTATCCCTCATACTCATTAGGTGTTCTGATACTACTATTTTGAAAAACACAGTAGGCAACATGCATAATTCAAGAAGCTTTTTATGTAAAACATCAGTGATTCCTTTTTCTATAATCATGCATAAAACGTAAGCCCATCTATGCAAGTTCAGCCATGGAATTCTTTATCGAAATCTAGTAGTCAACGATATCGATATGAGTCAAATCATAGAGTAGAAATCATTAGTTTCAAGTAAAAAGATTGCAGCAAACACATCAAATCAACGAGTCAAATATAATAATCATGAAATTCTTAAAATAGTCATCATTTAAAGTAGATGATAGCATCATTATAAGTATCATGCACATGAGTCTCTCGGCAAACACACAACACCAACTGGTCATGAGTACTCGTATACGACCATCTCAATGTTATATGCATATCGATAACACTGAAATCATAGGGTCACTATGCTCACGATCAACACAAAGCTGGAATCATGTGTCTCTGGTACTTAGAGAGCAACCCACCATAGCCCCCACGGTGACTATGGCTGTCCTAAAAAAGGGTGCCGTGAACACCTCCAGTGGTCGTCCCTGTTTACCACAATAGTCGAGGAAGGGACAAGTACTTTTGGCAGCGATACCATCCACCTTTTTGGTGGTAGAGGCTGAGAGGCCAACCTTGTACATACTAACCTCTCAGCATAGTGCCCACCAGGCTCAATAGCCCAAAAAGCATATATAGATAAATCTAAATCTCAATAATTGAAATCAAGCAATTTATGCATTTAATTTCAAACATGCGAGCAATGCATAAAATTTGCTCATGCCAAAAATCATGGTCAAGGCCATAAATCATGAAGACAATTCCGCATGCTCATATAAGAACATCATATCCCAAAAGCATACTAAGTACGGTGATAGATTCAAGTGCTTCAAGGACATAAAATTATGAAGACAAGTCTACATGCTCATATAAGAATATCATATCTCAAAAGCATGCGAAATACAGTAATAATAACAAGTAAATCACTTAGAGTTTGGGATGCAATTTAAAATTTTAGTAGTATCAGACTACTTACCTTAATGTCTCATGAATCGCATTCGTCATTACTCGACCCTGACCCATCTTGGTGAAACTGTAGATATTAATTAATAACAAGGATTCCAATATCATTTTCCATCCTTTGTAGATCATGACTTATATATTAACGGCTAGATATGCCCTTTTAGGTTATAGGTCATTGCTTAAATGCGTTTCTAGGCTAGATCTCATGTATAGATCTAATGCTTAATTGTTAGATTGCCTTCAATAACTTCATGTCATCAAGATCGTGTAATTGAATGGTCAAATTCATAGATCACCTGTCCCAATGCTCAGAACAGGTATGTACTTGATTTGAACAGCTAGATCTATCATTCAAGGGCTAATACATGTACTTTGAGGTTAATCCTGAGCTATTAATCCCCTAACACCTCTAATGGATCAAGTCATGAGATCTGATCATCTTTGACGTGGTAGATCTATGAAATTTCTATAGTTTTTGGTCTATAGTCATATAAAATAGTCCTTTGATCCTAACTTTTATAGTCTCATTAGGTTCGTGTCATCATTATGAATGCAATGGTTCTTTTGGATCATCAATCGGAGTTATATAGCCTCCTTGATTGGGAAACTGATGGTAGGAGAAAGTATTCAATTACAATAAAAAAATTGGAAGGAATTGAAATAGAAATACTTAGTGACTAAAAAAGAGAGGATGTATATACCAAACTCTTTACTAGCCCACATTCTCTAATGATATAGAATAAAAACAAAAGTACGTGATTTAAAGATTAAAAATGAAGGCGAATAAATGGGTTTAAAAAATGCCACATGCCACATGCCAGAAGTAGAAGTAGATTTCAAAAGTCTTAAAGATCCTATTTGCTTAACATATAATCGATAGATAAGGATTTTTATTGCATGTACACTACAAGTTACACAATAAGATACCTAGTCAGGAATGGGAGAGAGAAGTCAAGCAAGGATGAGGACGAGCTTAGTTGGACAAAGGATAGAGGTGATTTACCGTTCATGATCTCAACAGTCTAACCTGCAGGAGTTGGTTTACATTTAGTTGAAAATTGACACAGCTACGAGGTAGACAAACATGTTTCGCTTAACATAAATCATATGAAACTAATATATCCAACGAAACTCTGAAAAACGTGTTTCGCTGAAGATAAATAATATGAAACCCAGATATATCCATGAATTTTCTTTTCAACGCCCGTCTTGAGGTAATCACAGGTACTTTGGTCTTGACCAGGTTTGATCATATGATTCAACTAAAGGATGTGCAAAATTAGTTTCCTTAGATTATTTCTTCCGTTGGAAAAGTAGATTCTGTGGCGTGAAGGGGCAAAAAACTAAACTTGTTTTACTCCACTTACACCTCATCAACGACATCAGCAACAAAGTGACGTTAAAGGTGTAGTTTTCTGAATGTTGAATACCCACACCTACAAGCAGCCACGAACCCGACCTTCCCCAGGGAAATCCTCTTCTTGCGCCGCTCTGCTGGAAGGTCCTCGCTCAATGTTAAAGGTGAGGTTGAAGTCAGAACTTCCATCAATTTGACATCTAACTAATTTTATCTCTATTAGATAAGAAGTAGAAGTGGGTAACCAAAAATCAGAGAATTAGCAGCAGATACGTTTAGTTTCTCTTTGTTCTACCTTCTAGAATGTGCTAACCAAAATTCATCTTTGCAACTAATCCAACCTTACACTTCTTGCATTTTCTAGAAATAGAAAACATAAGCTATTCGGATAACCAAGTCTTTGATTTGCAATACAAAACCTTGCCTGCTCATGTCTACTTAGATGTTTCAATTATCATCTGTCAAATGGTATAGCTCCTTGAATGTGGACATGACAGTGACTTGGGTTCTATCCATGTGGTCAAGTGCCTGGTTTCGCAACCAAGTGGCTTCTTGGTCGACCTCAGTCCACTTGCCATTTTAAAATGGCAAAAGTAAACGGAAGGAAAGCCAAGATGATATCAGAATTCCTGCTCATGTAATAATACAACAGAAATTACCCAAACAAGTGGAGGTTTCTCATTTAAATTTGCGTAACGCATTGGGGAATCCAAAAATTATTTGGGACCCGAAATAAAGCAAACCTAAATTCGTGCTTTTACTTCGTAATATCAATTTAAACAATCTTCCGGATTAGTTTTATATAATACCATGTGAAACAAATTGCAGCTATTTTGTTCAAATTGCACTTGAACTGTCTCTTTAGAAAAGTGAGATGTCCCAATCTTCATACCCACTGAAGGTCGCAAGCTTCTTCAAGTGCCTAAGGACGTTTCGTAGAATCCAGCTACTTTGCACAATATAATAACATCCACCACGTCTCAATGATGTTTATCCACACTGTCAGCGAAAGGCGGAAAGTGTGACTATTAGGTTTCTATCTGTGGAAGAGCCGTGCCCCTTCTGGGATCCACGTAGAACAAGGATCGCCAGCCCTGTCGCATAATTCTACCGAGAAACTAATAGGCAGTCTTGATCCAAACTTTGGCTGAGATGCATACAATTCGAAACATCGTAATGAACCAAACATGTTTAGACCTCAAACCATCACATGTGAATCAAACTAGTTTAACAAAGTGGATAGAAAACCTCGTTAAACTCAGTACTGCCTACGGCTCGCTGAGATGTGACTGCTTTCTTCTCCCTGGAATCGAGTCCCAAGTTCCTGTACCAATCAAAATGAGTTAAATTTAGACTTCGAACAAGAGAATTACCAGCAATGAAATGCTATCCGAACTGAGTTCCAGGACTGATTCTGTGACCCCTCCATCTAGGCCTCACCTGTGGATGATATGACCTTTTCATCTTCTTCATCTTCTCCTATTTAGACCAGCTGCAAAAATTCATATTCATTGGATGTTGAAAACTAGTAGCTAAAAGCTACCTAAGTTTTTTGTGAGCAGCCAGCCTGCCTAGGTGAGGGTAAAGAAGATGAATGGGTTAAAACAACCAAAGGTGTTTGCGTGGAGGGGCGATGGACTCTGTCCTAAAGCTCTGTGAGGATCATCTCTTGACAGTTCTTTGTTGTAAAGGATACTTAATCTTAGGATTATACAAGTAACTTAAATTATCTACAATTTATACTAAAAAAAGAGTACGGGTAGCATCAAGACGAGAGATTAAACAAAGTAGGTATTATTCACTAACATATTAAGGAAATGTGTTTGCCAAATGTGTATATTCAAAAATGTAGAATGTCATCATATGAAATAGAAAAATTCATAGTAATGATGTTTCTCTCTCTTGAGACTTTTAAGAGATGCCAAGAGTCCTGGTAAGCCACACACTCAAGAGGAAAGGAACTATTACGCCCATTTTTCTATGCAAGGTAGAACTTGTATTGTAGATCTAAGCTGTTTGTAATATTGTGAATCACATAGATCAGCTAGGGCACAAATTTCATGCCCATTGAGTGGTTGTACCCTAATTTTTGCAAGTAAAAACTATAACCATCCATTTTTGTTATTTTTTACTTAGATCCAAAATAAGTGATTAGGATTATCCCAACACATTGATTTCTCATTGCTTATCTATTTTTGACATTATGTAACATGATTAACAGTTCAGATCTTTCAAAAAGAGTTCTACCTTGCATGAAAAAATAGGAGTTTATATCTTACTCTCCTTTGGAGTGCATACTCTCTCTCTCTCTCTCTCTCTCTCTCTCTCTCTCTCTCTCTCTCTCTCTCTCTCTCTCTCTCTCTCTCTCTCTCTCTCTCTCTCTCTCTCTCTCTCTCTCTCACACACACACACACACACACACACACACACACACACACTCATTGTGTATTTGATTTATCCCTTCCAATTTTAAATACAATGAAATTGGTTCAAATATATATATATATATATATATATTTTTTCTCATAGCATATTTGTACAAGCAAGATTACGTGCCTTCCTAGTTACCTAAGTAGCTAAGGTCAAGCCTTATCTCTTATATCATCTACAATCTTGTTAAAAAAAAACTAGCAACTAGTGTGAAGTACATTGAGAACAAAAGAAAATAAAGTACACAGAGACACAATAATTTCAGTAGTTTAGCAGTGTCCCTACTCCATAAAATCATGGTCTTCTTTACTATGAGAAATCAAAGTACAAAGTGGTCCCATCATTATATGACTGTGATGAGACACCTAGCACAATATCTTGGCTTAGCCACCTTGAAGATGTTTGCAATCCTTCTCTTACCTCTAAAGCCAAGAAGTAGTTTTACTGCATTTCTAACTCGAGATGCTCCACCTGTTTTTAACAACAAGTGAAGTGAGTCTAAGCAATGCATGTACTTCTTCATAGGAACAATTTGTAAGCATTTTTGCTACATTTTTTCCTTGTGTGAATCTTCTTAAGAAATGCATGTACTATAAAAACTCACTCTTATATCTTATGATGTCTTGCATCTATGTGCTTAGTCCTTGTAGTACACACCTATTTCTTGGCCAAATAAATGATACTATAGCTTTCATAATACAACTGAATACCTCCCAAGATGAGTCACTAAGCCCTTCAACTACAAAGCTTCTTTCCTTACTTCTGTAGCTACCATGTAGACTGCTTTTGTTGTGGATAGTCCACATTATATTGAAATATAGTCCTCAAATAAATATGCCCTCCAACTAGTGTAAACACAAACCTAATAATGAATCTCCTATCTTCCAAGTCAACTACATAATCATGCATATGTATATCCCACTATAGTTCATAGTACTTGTTGTCTTTCAAGCATGTTATTATCCATAGTAACTTTTGTGACTACCCATGTTTCTAAAACACTTTTTCATGTTTATTTTCAAAAGATGGTGCCCCTAATTAAAAAAAATAAAATAAAATAAAAATTCTTTGAAATTCATTTCTAAAAAGCCCGATTGTCACTTTCACTCTCATATCATACATATATATTTTATTTATAAAATAGATTTCTATTGAATTAACAATAGCAATTCATTTCTTGAAAACAAGACCCATCTAGTGGTTCACTTACACAGCCCATTATATGAAATGTCTAAAGTTTACAATTCAAATAACTAACTACATAATACAAGATTTCAATATAGTATACCTTTGGATAGTAGTATGGTTGCTGGTATCCCCATATTGTATCCATCTTCTCCCATCTATTTGTATATGAGATATTGTAAACATTCAAACATTTACAATATCTTAGCAAGATATGCTTCGTAGGGGATTTAAGAAGCATATGGAATTTAAAATATGATTTATAATCCAATAATTCCTTGATAATTCCAATATCCATATTCATCAATTTGTATTTGAATAAAATAATTCAATTTCCATGAACCACACCCTGTATAGCAAGTCTATCATGTGATACCCATATGAAAACTTCTATAAAAGTATTCCTACAATAATTCATATATAATTATACCATATATATAAATTGTTAAAATCCTACAAAATTATTAATGTCGTCAATAATAGTATCATAATATCCATACCTAGACTATACTGGGTCCAATGTCCATACCCCACACTATACGGGGTCCATAATCCTCCAACCTCTACTGGTATAATAATATCATCATATCTATTCATACATATATCGGTAGTGACCTCATACCTAGCATATCATCATGTCATACCATCGGCACCATAGTGCAGAAAGTATAAGAACTACTATGTTGTAGGGCAATCCAAACCCGCATGCTGGGATCACTAGCAAATAATCCACTAATACCATAGTGGAAATATATAATGTCACTGCCTATATGGGGAGGCAGGACTGTCATAGTAGTGGCCTTCCCATAATTACCCCACCCAACTTTTAGCCCCTTTTTGGACAAGCTATCCATATATCATCAGTTTCATAGAGCAGTGGCCAAACCCTCATAACTCCCTTAGCATAACATCCCCAGGCATATGCTTCTCGAAAATAAAACCCTCAGGCCTCCATGCCTGGATGTAAAATAATGATACTAGAAGGCTATTTTCTTGTCCTTATAAAATTCATAACAATATCATCATCCTCATTTATCGGGTACTTGTGTACCAAGGATATAATTTATCAATCTAAATTCATGAATAAACAGATAATATAATTGGTACCTGTGTACTAAGAATGTAATTTCATGAACATACAGATAATGTAAATTCAAGATTATGCTTTTTAGATAATGATTGCATAATTATAAGCATAAGATCACTCTATCATTTTAACTAAATCATTACACATCTTAAACAATTAAAGCATATTAATTTGCAATCATTCTATTTGATGAATGATTTAAATTCTATAAATTCCATAATATTTAATAAGATAGTGTTCAGAACACAGATCTTGTAATTTAAGAACATGCATTCTTAAGATTCCACCTACCTTATAACGAGTAGCCAATCCCTTCAAAATCATACTCCTTTTTGTCGGTATAATCTAATATATCTATCAATTTACATGTATAACACATGGTTATTTTGTATCTTTTAGTAATACCTTTAATTTATCTTATTCTTCATAATTTTGGATGATCTTGTAATTGATCATCCCTGATCATAGTCATATTTCTCTATAGATTGTCTAATCATTTGATTCTGACTGTTGATTATCAATTTATAGTTTCGATCGCTTAGTACCTCTTATACCTGACTAATCTATCCTTTATAGATAGTTTTTATTATATTTAAATTGTTAAATTTGATGATTGGGTCACCTTTCGATCAATCTAATTTAGGGTTTTTGATTACCTTTTATGTCAATTCTAATTTATCTCAATGTTAATGGAAGATCTAATCATTAAATTGGTTTAATTGTTCACTCTATAGCTCAATCAAATCTAATTATACTATATTTTAGTATTTCAATTGGATTATATATCTATAGTTTTTGTGTTGATCTAACGGTCAGATCTAACTTTATCTATTAGATCTACAATTCTGATCTTAATCAATGTTTCATATCACAATTTTTAACATATTTGGATGATATGATTATGAAATTAGTCTTAATACCCTACTACATTATCTAGTTGTTCATTTCTTAGGATCTAATTACCATTGATCTGATCAATCTATGCAATTTTATAGTTTCTAGGTCTTGATCAATTTAAACTAATTTTTTATCCTAAAATTTATTGTATTAATAGGTCCACATCATCAAAATGAATTCAACGGACTTTTTTTTTTTTTATTATCAAAAATTGGATTTATATAGCCTTTTGTATTAAAGATTTTTAGTTTTAGATCTTTTAAATGGTCAAGATTTAATTTGTTAAAATAATTCAGTAAACAAATGCTATTGGGACACACTGGAATATGATGTATGTTTTAGAATGCATTGATACATCTTGGTGACCAGAGCGCACCGTGGTCGTCACTGTTCCCAGGACATAGAGGCATCTCGATTGAATTGCAATCACTTGCATGCTTTGCACAAGTGCGGAGGCTCACTGGGGCCACGCATCTTCAAGATTTGTTCCAGGACACATCTTGGCCATAAAAAATGGTGGTTGGTGAGATAGTCCTATTTAGACCATTGGATCACCCATCTTTAGATCTATGCCTAGGATCCATTTTATTATATATATATATATATATATATATATTTGGGGCTTTTTAAGTCCCACGAGTTCATTAGACGGCTCAAATCTTCTAGCTGAGTCGTCCTTGAGGTGGTTCTCATATAGATGCATAGGATTTGTTTCACCAACAAATCACTGGTCGGTGAAATAAAATCAGCCGAAAAGGAGGGAAAAGAGCACTGGAGAGGAAATGAAAAAACAAAAAGAGAAAGGGTGAGAGAGTTACCTAGAACAATCGAAGGTGAGAGAGAAGCCTGTGATTCCGGTGGGTGTAGATGCTATTCTATGATCGTCAAAGTTAGGAGATTGGAAAGAAAACGATAGTGAACTTTGTTGAAGAATAAAAGAAAGGGAAAGGGATAAAGGGGGAGATGGCCAGTGGTATTTAGTGAGTGTAGACATCACCTTGTGCCCACCAGTGAGTCAGATCATGGAGAACAGAAAGGAAAGAGGAAAGGAGGGAAAGGATAGAAGAATGGGGAAGAACAAAGAGAGGGGGAAAAGGGAGCCGAACGAGGTGCTCATTAAAGAAAGAACAGGAAAGGGGGGTCGATGCCGACTCCTGAGGAGAAGCAAAGAAAAGAGGAAGTCAGATGGGTGGAGGAGGATTGCATCTGCCAGTCATGGAAGGCACATCCAGGACTTGCTAGCCTATCCTGTTGGTGCCGCACATTGGCAGATGCATTTGACAAGAGAGAGGATAGAAGAGAGAGAAAGCGAAAGGGAAGAGGGAAGAGGGAGGAAAGGGATGAAAATGGAAAGGGAAGAGGAGAAGAGTCTGAATAAAATTCGTAGGACTTTCTATACTTATTTATAAGTATATATTTTATTTATTTATTTATTTATTTTATCTTTTATTTACTTTTATTATTTTATTAAAAAGTGGATATGTCATGATTACCACTTTAATCATTATAGATTCTTATACTTGATAACTCATGGCCCACCTAACTTTTTGTGGAGTCCACATAAAAGTAAAATTACCATTTTGTTCTTATTTAAATAAAATTAAATTCTTAAATTAAGAAAAATACAAAATTTTCATCTGAACTCCGATTTCAGTGTTCTTTATATCGTTGGACTCCATTTTTCAATATAATCCAAATATTCATGCTTCATCTCCTGATTTCATTTCTATATAAAAAAAAGTTTTTTCCTTGAAATCTCAAATTCTAGTTCTATTTTCAAAATTTTCAATTCACCAATTCAATTAATCAAATAAATTCATAAAAATTGGGGTTATTATGTTCTTGCCCCATTATGAAAATTTCTCCTTGAAATTTACCACAACACTAATACACAAACAGCTCGGCATGTGTTTTCGTCTCGGTCTTAGTTTCCCATGTGGCTTCTTCCACTAAGGGATGTTGTCACAATACTTTGACTAAAGTAATATTTTTGGCTCATAATTCATATTGCCTTTTCCTCAAAGGTAAAATCATGTTTCAATGTAGTTGATGTATTTTGGGTAAAGTCTGGTAATGCCAT
The DNA here is from genome assembly GCA_035236585.1 of Warburgia ugandensis. Classification (NCBI taxonomy): domain Eukaryota; kingdom Viridiplantae; phylum Streptophyta; class Magnoliopsida; order Canellales; family Canellaceae; genus Warburgia; species Warburgia ugandensis. Next base: position 58,490,232 of record CP141133.1, read on the forward strand.
CCTGTAAGCCATCATACAAATTCTCTCAAAAATCTCAAAAGGACTAATAAATCTAAGACTAAGATTTTTCTTTTGTTCATAACCTCATAATTTCTTTAACTAGTGAGATCCACATGATTTTCAATTGCAAACTCTAAATTTCTACTCTTTCTATTCATATAACTCTTTTTGACATCTTTGAGTGGTTAACATCCGCTTCTTAGTTAATTTAACCTTTTTTGCAAACTATTCAACAAGTTCTATCATCATCAATCTTCTTTCTTCAACCTTGCTTCAACAAGTCAATGATTGGCATGGTTATGAATATAATGCCTCATAGAATGCATATAGATATTTGTAAGAAAACTATTGTTAAATGTGAATTCAACTATTGGAATATATCCATCCTAATTTCCTTTCCAATCTAATACATATAGTTTTTAACATATCTTCCAAGGTCTGACTTGTTCTTTCTAATTGATCTTCTGTTTGAGGGTTAAAACGCCATTCTAAACTTAAGCGATGTATCTAATGCTTTTTGTATACTCTTCTAACATGTGAAAGTAAATCTACCATTTCTGTTTGAGATAATGGATAATGGTACTCCATGAAGATTTACAATTTTGTTCTCATAAAGTTTGGTTAAACTATCACTTAACTGATTTTATTTAATTATGAGAGAATGTGTTAGTTTTGTCAATCTATTTACTATTACCCAAATCATATCATGACCACGACATGTTTTAGGTGAACTTACCACCAAGTCCATAATGACATGGTCCCATTTCCATTAAAAAAATTCTACTGTATGTAACATTCTTGTAGGTCTTTGATATTCTGCTTTCACTTGTGGACAAGTCGAACATTTGGCTACAAAATCACCTATATCTCTTTTCATTCCTTCCCACAAAAAGTTCTTGTTCAGGTCTTGTTATATCTTTATACCCCTAGGGTAGATAGAAAATATTGATTGATGGATTATTTCTAATAATTTTCTTCTCAAATCTACATATGATAGAACCACTAGTCTACCTTGAAAATGAATGCCTCCATCTAGACTTTTGTGAGAACCATTCTTTTTACATAAGTCCTAAATTATTGTACTTTCTTCTTGAGCTCTTAATATCCAATCTACAAAGGCTAATTTAATGGTGATGTTCGCAATCATAGTACTTAACTTTCTACTCAATGCATCAACAACTATATTCATTTTCCCATGATGATATTAGATGGTGAAATCATAGTCTTTAATATACTATATTCATCATCATTGTCTCATATTTAGGTCGGCTTGTATGGAAATATACTTGAGGCTCTTGTGATTGGTGATGACATATGATTTTTTCACCATATAGGTAATGTTGCTAAATTTTTAGAGCAAACACCAGTGCTGCAAGTTCTAGGTCGTGTATTGTGTAATTCATTTCATACTTCTTTTGTTCTCGTGAACATAAGCAATGACTTTTCCATGTTATAGTAGTACACTTCCTAATCCTTTGCTTGAAGCATCATAGTAGTTCTCATAACCTCCACTTCTTAAAAAAGTCAAAACGAGTGCCATAATCAATCTCTTCTTTGGTGTATTTATTCTCAGTCAATACTCTGAGTGAACTATACACCCTTTCTGGTCATTGCAGTCAAAGGTAGGCTTAGACAAGAAAACCTCTATGATAGTGTCCTGCAACATCGAGAAAGCTAGAATCTCTATGATTGTATTAGGCTTTTCCAGATTCATCGCTACCACTACTTTTGTTGGGTTTACCGCATCACCATCCTTAGAAATTTCATGACCTAAGAAATTGACTTTCTCTATCTCGAAGTCACACTTACTAAATTTCACTTACAATTTATGAGTTTTAAGAGTGTTTAGCAAAATTTTGTAAGTGTTCTTGACATTCCTGGATACTGGCAGAATAAATCCATATATCATCAATGAATACAATCACAAATTTATCAAAGAAAGTTTAGAAGACTCGATTCATCAAATCCATGAATATCATAGATGTAACCATTATATTGAATGGCATAACTAAAATTTCATAGTGTCCATAACAAGTTCTAAAAGCTATCTTTGATATATCCTCATATTTGATTCATAATTGATGATAATGGTTTAAAGCTAGTCAAAGATATCATCAATGCATGGTAGAGGGTACTTATTTTTCCATAGTGAAATTATTCATCATTTTGTAGTCAATGCATAATCGCTTTGATTCATCCTTTTTCTTTACAAATAGGGTTGATGCTCCCCAATGTGAACTACTTAGTCAAATAAATCCTCTATCTAATAATTCTTGTAATTGACATTTCAAATCTTTCAATTTTGCTGGTGTTATCCTATAAGGTGCCTTAAAGGTTTAAGTTGCGTATGGTAGTAATTCAATAGTAAACTCGATCTCTTGTTGGGATGGTAATCTTGGAATTTCTCTGGAAAAACATCTTAGAATGCTTTAACAACATCTATCTCCTTAATCATGGATCGTTTATCATCTACAATAACCATAATTGTTAGAAATGCTTGGCAACCTTTAGAGATGTGTTTAGCTGCCTAAATGCGCCTACAGAGTCTTGTCTCTCATATAAATGCCTATTTTCTCATCATATACACAAATTGTAATTTTCTTTCTACAACAGTCCATAACTGCCCAACATTTCGCTAACTAATCCATTCTTAAGATAATATCAAAGTTTATCATGTCAAGTAAGATAAGATCAATATCCATTCTTCTTCCAGCTAATCTGGATGAACTCTTGTGCTATAAGTAACTCACCAACTGGGGTTGTCATATATAATCTAATTCCCAACTTTTTCACTGGTAAATTCACACTTGATGCACAAGATGTATAGACCCTAATTTCTTTGTGGCTCGTATGCTGTCATGGCTCACTTATCTCTCTTAAAAGATCTGAGGTTGAAATTTCCCATGTCATTACGCCTCATGGTCTGATTTGTCTCTCAAATTTAGAAGCTATCTTGCACTCTGCTAGTGTAATGGGTTTCATGCTAATAACTTTAGGTCTCAGACTAAGATATAAATCTTCCAAAAATTGATCAGCTATTTGTTTATCCTAAGCACAAATGTTTGATGCCTTCCATTGAACAAACTAATTCTTATACTCTAATATGGTAAGATTTCCTTGACTTAAACTACAAAATTCTCCTTCATTGATTTTGTATGGAGAGGAAAGTACTTATTAAATATTTACTTGAATTCTTCCTAAGTAATATCTTCTTTATAGGTCCATTTGACCTAATGTCACCAAAATGCTATTTCTAATTTCAATAGATATGTGGTAATCCTAAGCCTTATCTCTATAGGAGTTTGTAATACTTCAAAGATTTTCACTACTTCAAATATCTATTCTTTAGTAGTTTCTATTTCACCTTTTCCTATAAAGGTCCAGACGAACCTTTTGGAATCTATCCACCATCCTTTCCATTATGTCATTTATTCCTTTAGAACTTCTCGCCATTGCACTCAGTATAAGTGGCGAATGATTATGTACCAATGTTGGGGTATTCTATCTTAGAACACTTGTACTGGCCATAGCTTTTGGTTAAACCTGGCTAGAGCATCGTGCACCACTATAGGTTATGGTGTTTGAGTATGTCACAGATAAGGTAACACTTGTGTAACTATTTCTATTACTTGATTTCCTTTTTCACTATTCTCGACATTGGAATCAGTAATTCCTTGAGTTGTCCTCCTAGTTGTTTTCCTAGGTGGCATCTGCTCATAGTTCATTATTCCTACATGAGTTAACTATTTAATCCTAACCTATATTTGGATTGCCATCTTTTAATTGGACATATAGGGCTAGAAGTGACTGGATGAACTCCTCTGATATCAATTGTGACAACCTGAGTTTTTAAAACACTTTTTCATGTTTATTTTCAAAAGATGGAGCCCCTAATTTAAAATAAAAAATAAAAAATAATCAAAATCAAATAACAAAAAATGTTTTATTTGAACTTCATTTCTAGAAAGCCCAGATGTCACTTTCACTCTCATATCATACATATATATTATTTATAAAATATACTTGTACTGAATGAACAATAGAAATTCATTTCTTGAAAACAGGACCCATCTAATGGTTCACTTACATAACCCATATAATTATTATATGTTAAAAGACCCATGAGAAAATGCTATAAACACCAATACAAAGAAATAGTACTAACTTATAACATGAGACATGTCATATCTAACTACATAAAAACCACATAAAAAATCACAAATAATAATACTAGAGTGCTAAAAATCATCAAAAACTAGGATTTGTCCATCATGACTCAACATCTATTCATAGAGCCAAGTTCACAAGTCTAAAGTATGTATAAAGCAACATCAACGTATATACAGCCTATATACAAGTCCAAAATGATGTCAAATCAACTACATACATCTATATACTCATCTCAAAATGCTTTAGTGGTCCCTGCTGTTTTCAGTGATCCTCCACCTGTTTGTCCTTCTTAGAGTCCCACTTTGTATTGGAGGCATTGTAAGAAAAACAACAATGCATCAACAAGATATCTATTGTGTAACTACATAAACATTTAATGTTCAACAAATAGAGAACAATAGTGTGATTGTAAAATATGAGATCTCATAATAAAACTCATGGATGCAATAATAATGTGAAAATTGATAATGTGTTATTTTTACTTATGTATGTACAAATTTTAATAACAAGTCACTAAATATTTATATTTATAAGAGCATCAAGAAAAACCCAACCCGAGTAGGCTTAATAAGAGAAAGGATGGAGGGCAAACAAGAATGGAAAACATTATATTAGGAGAAAGTTAAAGGGAATAAAAAATACTATCAAGTATTATACTAAGGGGCAAGAGATATGCAACCAGTTATGTAAGTTTCATTTGATGTAAGGTAAAAAGCATGGTGCACATTATTATTGATTATTGGAGATATATGTCACACCATCAATCAAAGATTTAATATTGGAAATGGTGAACGTATGTAAATGCTTTATGTACATGATTGTAGGAAACTACCATACCTTATCTTATTATTTTTAAATACAATGACGTGTTTGTCTCTACTTTTGAATTTTCTTATGACAGGAAGAAGATTTCTTCGCAAGGAGCTGGTGAAAGCTGGCAAAAATGGAAGAACTACCTTGCTAACAACTATATAAATCCATTCATAAATGATCTATCAAGGCTGTACAAAATTCCTAACATATATTTTAATATCATTGACTAGGATATATAGAAAAAATTTGTATAGTATCACCGTCTCCTAAATTTAAGGTATATGTTAAACATTTGATTGAATCAATTATAACATCTGATTGTTCTTAATTAATTACCTTTCTGTTAAGTGTTTAATTTTAGTAAAAAATAACCCTAATTTAGCATTTAATTAGATCATCTAACTAATCAAATTTGTAATTTTTAGCTTAATTTTGATTTTAGTTCCAATTAATCATCTAATAGTTAATTTATAAAATTTAACAGTCAGATGATCATTAAGAGCTAATATGTGGATTAAAGTATAATCAAGATGAATCTAATTGAGTTTTGTATGATGCAAATCACCCAAATGGAACATTGAATGACTTGGATCGAATCAATGGACTAGATCACCATCAAGGAAGAAAAGGCACATGGGCAATGGATTAAGGTAGTATTTCTATTTGAAAAAGGGCAAAACTAAAGGAGTAATGTTGAAGAGGAATGGAAACATACAAAATTTGGTGAGTTTCTAAAGGTGGATATTGCTAAACTATAACGAAAAGTTTCTTGAAGGAAAGTGGGGAGAGGAAACCGAAATTAACAGTGAAAAAAACAAAAGAGGAAGGTGGAGATAGATTATAAGGTGGAAAGTAGCCAAATACCCCTTCTCCTCTCCCCCTTGACCATTAGAGGAAACCATCACCCCCCCCCCCCCCTTCTCCCACTTCTCCCATCTTATGTCTCTCTCTCTCCATCCCCTCTCTTTTGCTCTTCTCTTTCTCATGCTCCTTCTCTCTACCATCACCACCCTTTCCCTTCTAGACTGTACTGGGCAGCAGGCCCCCTCTATTCTCCTCTTCTCTACTCTTTTCTTCCCTCTCCACATCTTCCCCTCTCACTTCACCATCACCATCACCACCCACTTTCTCCCCTTCTTGCCTCTGTCTCTGTATCACATCCCCTACCTCTGTCACTGCTGGCTGAACAACACCACCATTATTCTCCGTCTGCTACTACTTCATCGTACAATCGCTGCACCTACCCACCTCTCTCTCTCTCTCTCTCTCTCTCTCTCTCTCTCTCTCTCTCTCTCTCTCTCTCTCTCTCTCTCTCTCTCTCTCTCTCTCTCTCTCTCTCTCTCTCGCGTTCCTTATCACTGCCCAGACATCGCATCCCTCTTCTCTCTGATCTCCTTCACTCTTGCTTGCTCCTCTCTATATCCTTTTCTCTCTAATCCCCGTAGCACCATCTCTGCTTACTGACATTCCCCCCTCTGTCTCTACCTCTGTAGGAAACCATCTTCCCCTCTCCTCTTAGCAATACTCATCACCTCACTCTCCTTCTTTCCCTTCTTTCTTTTTCTTCCTCTCATCTCCCTCTCATTTCCTGGAAAATCCTCCTTCTATGTTTCTCTTTCACCACACCAGCTAGCATCCAGATGCTGGATTGCCCTGTCCCAGCTTCTTCATTCCCTCATTCTCCCTCTTTATTGCATTGGCCCTGCCCCAACTTTCTCCTCTCTGTCAACCTCCTCGTTCTCCCTCTGTCAGAAAACCTCCATGACACTGTCTCCATCTCCATCGTCTCTGTTCACCAGCCAAAACCTTACGTTCTTCTTCACAGGAGAAAATCCAATCTAGGTTTTCCTCTGATTCTTCTCTTCCTCCTCCTCCTCCTCCTCATCTTCTTCTTCTCTTCTTCCCTTGCTTCATCTTCTTCTCCCTCCTCTGACAAGTTTCCTTTTTTTTTTTTTCTCTTTTAAACCAGCTTTTTAGCTTTAATTCTAATTCTGTCTTTTAGTCTTTAATTCAAATTACATTTATATCATGTTTTCCTTAATTCTAGTTTTGCTTTATCTTTGTTCTATCTATCTAGGAATTGCAAAATCCAAGCCGGTTGGATTAAGGCTTAACCTAATCAACAAGTTAGCCTTAACAAACAAGATCATTCTATCTTCTCATTATATTTTCAATTAATCTTTAGATTTTGTTCTTAGAACATCTCTGATCTTTAATCTAAAATCCAAAAATCAATTTAAGCCATCCAAAACCCAAAATCCTTCTTTAGTCCAAATCTTTAAACTTTTGGGGAATTTGAACAATCTAGCCATTAGATCTTTAATCAAGGATATGTTGAAGAGATTAAAGAAGGCCTGTCAACTTTTATTATATTAGATTTGACGAAATTAGATGTCATCAAGTTAGGGAAGTAGATTTTATGTTTCTTTTGGTTAATTTTTTGTCTTTTTGAATTTATAATTCTGTAATTTTCATCAGTTAAATAGATTTGAATTTTGATTCCATAATTAATTAATTTTTATTATTTTATTTATTTTTTGTACGATTAAATTTTATTTAAACTCCATCCTTTTAAGTTGAGTCCCTATGGGATTGACCGGTACTTGCATCAGCTATACTACAATAGCTTTTGCAGCTACAGTAAAATAATCAAAATATTTTTGGCACTGTTGCTAGGGACCATGAACAGGGTTTTCATAAAATATAATAAAAATTCAAAAAATAGTTTTTTTAGAAATTGCATTATTTTAGCATTTAAGGTATTTTTAGGTACATTTTTAAAATTTTCTTAGTGCATAATTTGTCTATTTCTTGTATTTGGTACTTATTGCTATTTTTATTTTTCAAGAAATTGGAAAGTGGAGAAATTTGGCAAGTGAAGCTTCATCAAATAAATAGAATTTTCCTGCTCTACTAAAATAGGACCATTCCTTTTTTTAAGTGAATCTTATAGTGAGGCCCATTACAACTTGCAATTTTAATTTTAATTTCAAAAGGATTGTATTAAAACATGGCAAGTGTGGGATGAGGTGACCCACACTTGATCTTCATCAGAAACCCCACTGTAGATTTCCCTCACTCTCTTTATTTTCTTAAGTTTAGTTGCATTTAGAATAATTTTGCATTGTTTGGTAGTGTAATTGCTTTTAGATATCATATTTTATAATTGTTGTATTTTATGGTTTGCATCAGTTTATTATTTTTAATTACATTCTTAAGGCACATGTATTGCTTTAAGGTGATTTATATGTTGAGTGAACTGCCATGAAGTGAGAAAATTAATTAGAAAGGGTACCTAACCCCATAAGATCAATGGTGAATTTCATCACCACCTCTTGGCCCACTTAGGATAATCACCACAAGCACACAACCTTACCTTTCAAATTAATTTATAAGTAATTAGAAGAGACCTGTAGAGGCTATCACATATTTGTAGGACCCTCTTAAGAGGACAAAATCTATTGTCACTTTCGTGGCTTTTGAGCACTATGGTTATAGTATGTGTCTTAAAATTCAAGTGATTTTCCTATGCCTTCCGTTGATGCCTGTTGAAGTCTAAATGCCTCTTAACATGAGGATTGTATTAACCATTTTAGAGCAGAACCTAACTGGTAAGCAGTAGTCAAATCTAAAAGATAGGAGTGCTAGAATAAGCTAATCTAAAACAATAGTCCCCACACAAATTTAAGAAAATAAAAATATTGTTGGTTATTAGCATCAAGGATTATTTGATTATGCCCTTTGTTTGTGCATCATTCTAGGGATTTAGGTTGCATCATGTATGTTATTTTTTATATTAAAAAAAAGAAGAAAAAAAACACAAAAAAAAGAGAGAGGGTCAGTTGTATTCTATGAAAAATCCACACACTGATCAAAAGGGTAATTTATACTCCAGCATTAATAGAGAAGATTTCTTCCCATGGAGAAACAATCCCCACTTTAATGATGATGAACCACCTTTCATCTTGGATAATGATAGCGTTTCCTCATGATCAAGCAATCCTCTTTTTAATGCTGATGATCCTCCACCTCTATTTAATGATAATATACATTCATGGAGGAATCATTCTCAACCACATGGAAATAGGTAAAGGGACTAACTTAAAACACATGAGGATAATTGGCATAACCACAATCCTCGTGGGAAAACACTAATAGACTATTTACAACCTAATTATACCAGCACAATTTTATGTATAATTGAATTAAAGGTGAGAGTAATTCAATTACTTACTAAATTTTATGGGTGGGATAGTGAGAGTTCTTACTTGCATTTAAAAGAATTCGATGAAGTGTGTATGGCCTAACATGCACAAAATATTGAATTAGACATAATAAGACTCAAACTATTTTCTTTATCTTTAAAGGAAAAAGCAAAGATGTGGTTTATTCACTACCAGTAGGTTCCATATTAACATGGCAAGAAGTGACTAGGAAGTTATTGAATAAGTTCTTTCCTATATATAAGACAAATACTCTCCACTGAAATACAATGAATTTTACCCAGAAGGATAAAGAAAATTTCTATCAATGCTGGGAAAATTCAAGAAATTATTGTTAACTTGTCCACATCATGGATACAAATTTTGGAATATCATTACGTTTTTTTATGAAGGACTTGATTTTGATATGCGCTAGTTTATTAAAATGATGTACAATGGCAATTTCTTAAACAAACAACCTAAGGAGGAGTAAGAGTTTTTGGAATGGTTGGCAAAGAGTGCACAAACTTGGGCTGATTTAGAAAAAAGTAGGTTACAAAAACAAGCCTACGTACACCACCGCATTCGTTAGGGGAGGAATATATGCTATGACTGAAAAAGATGATATGAATACTAAAATAACATCCCTAGATAGAACAAAATCCATGGAAATGAAAAAAAAAAAAAAAAAAAAAAAAGAATCTCTAAGAAAGTTGAGCAGGTGTGTTATATTTGTAAGTAATACACACCCCACTCAAGAATGTCCCATCGCTCCTACATTTCAAGATGCGCTCCATGAACTGACATATTCTTATGAGCAACATTTTACCCCATCTTTAGAGATGTATAATTCTAATTGGACTAATCATCCTATTGTTAGTTGGAGAAATGAATATAATCCTAATGTCTCACATAAGGCCCAATACCAACCCTATCACCAAAAACAAAGACCACTTACTCCTGGACCTCACCTTCCTCCACCTAAGAGGAAAGTGGAGGATAACTTTCATCAAGTCAAGCTATACCAGGAGAAAAGAAATTGTAAAATTAAAGCTCAATAAAAGAGAACACAGATTCCATGACTAAATTGAAGGACATGATGTCTCAAATGCTACAGACCATTGACAAAGGGCAATGTCTTATCCCATCAAATAAAAATCTTGATGATATGGATGTGGTAGGTGAGATTAATTCTTTAGTTACAAACATGAACAAATAAAGGTAGTTATTATTATTCATAGTGGTAAAATAATTAAGAAATCTAGTCCTAAAAAGGAGGAGATAGTACTAAAACCTATTAGAAAAATAAACAAATATGTTGATAAGAAAAATGTCCTACCCATTAAGCAATGTGACATCATTGTTCCAAAATGCAAGATAATTCCATTCACCATTCCTTTTCAGAGGCCTATCTGGCTCATTTCATATGGGACCTAGGGAAGTTTTGAACTCTATAAAAAAATTTCTTTGAAAATTTTCCATCTTTAACAATGTACCATAGTTTTTTTTTTTTTTCAGAACTTTTCTTTTTTACATCTCCCATTTCTTCATTTTTCAATGCATTATCATCATCCTACTTTTTAAACATTGAGGACAATGTTTCTTTTAGGTTGAGGGATGTAGAATTCCTGCAAATTCTAGTTTTGTTATTTTTTTCTTTTAATTTTAAAAAATAAAAAATATGCTCTTTTTTTTTTGAAAACTTTTACGTCAATTCCTACATTATGATAAGAATTGGATATTCTAAAGTATAATCTAGATAAATTTTTGTTACTAATAGAACTAAATATGATTAATTTATTATTTTCTAATGTATTCCATGCAAGCAAAGTCTCAAATCACATATGTATATGCAGTTACATATATATAGTCTAAATAGATAAGCATTATAACATAGAGATCCTAAACAAATTAAGTGGAGACCTATAACCTAAGTGAGTTTTAGAGTCATTCATTCTTTTTGATAAGTTAAAAATGTTCCTATTTTTTCTTCAATGTGCTTAAAGAAAATTTAATCCCATTAATTTTTAAATTTGGCCAATTACCTGAATTAGTAGAATATTACCTTTAAAATTCTAAGAGTTCATTGAATTTGATTGATTATAGGAAACCTAGAGAATAATTTAGGTCATCCTTGTTGTTAACCTAGAGACATAAAGCCTACCCAAAAGTATTTTTACCACTAGTTAGCCAACTTGAGCCTTTTATGTAAATCTTTCTTTTGTCACCCAAATTACCTTTACCCATATTAACCCAGGATAAATATATCCATTACTTATTTTCTTTGAAAAATAAGTTAGAGATGAATGAAGAAATATTTTTTAGTTGCAATGAAAGTAGAAAAGTGAATATCAAGATAAGAAATACTCTTCGAAGTGATTCAAAAGTGTTGAAAAGAGAAAGGTATTGAAAAGAAACAAAAATGTTTGAAGAATGCAAAAAGTGTAAAAATAAATGTTCACTTCAGTACAAGCAAAGCAAAGAAAGAATTGCCAACTTTAGAAGACTTCTACTTATTTTGGAAGAAATTAGATACCCATTATCCCCTTTCTTTGGTACCCTATCCTAAACCTATGTTTCATCCCAATTAAAGACCTATTGATTTTAGGATGAACATAGTCTTGATGAGGATATGAAAATATAGGATTTAAAGTGTAGTATGTCTGAAAGTTCAAAGGTCATGTCATCCATTCTAAAGGAATTAAAACTAAATTCCCTAGTAACTCCTATTCTTCATGAATATATGCGAGATAAATTGCTTTTATTTATTCTGATCACATATTTAAAAGAGAGATATAATTTGAACCCTTTTATCTAAGGAATTTTATTTTTTGAGTGTATGCTACTAGTGCAGATTGAGATCAAAACATATTTTTGATAGAGTTCAAAAGTTAGAAGTCTACTTAAAGATTATTCTATATGTATACACTCTCTCTCTGAGATCTAAGCTTAAGTGGAATGTATTTAGCATATGGGTAGGGTTTTGAAGTTTTCATTCATTTTTATTAGTATGCTAAAGTCGATGATTTATTGAAGATAATTCTTTGAGAAGAAAAAGTGAGGTTAACTTGAAATTAATTTTTAGAATTTTGTAATTTGGGTTTTTGCATGTTTTCTTGGGACTAACAAAATGCTGGTTGGGGTGTGTGTTAAGTGTTTAATTATGGTCAAAATACCCTAATTTAGTATTTAATTAGATCATCTAACTGATTAAATTTGTAATTTTTAGCTTAATTTTGATTTTAGTTCCAATTAATCATTTGACTATTAATTTACAAAATTTATTTGTTAGATGATCCTTAAGAGCTAATATGTGAGTTAAAGTATGATCAAGATGAATCTAATTGAGTTTTGTATGGTGCAGATCAACCATATTGAATATTGAATAACTTGGATTGGATCGATAGACTAGATCACCATCATGGAACAAAAGGCACATGGGCAATTGATTAAGGAAGTATTTCTATTTGAAAAAGGGCAAAACTAAAGGAGGAATGGAACATACAAAATTTTGTGAGTTTCTAAAGGTGGAAATTGGTAAACCATAAAGGAAAGTTGCTTGAAGGAAAGTGGGGAGAGGAAACCAAAATTAGAAGTCAAATAACAAAAGAGGAAGGTGGAGATCGATTATAAGGTGGAATGTAGCCAAATACTCCTTCTCCTCTCCCCCATGACCGCAGGAGGAAACCATCCCCCCCTTCTCCCATCTCTCTCTCTCTCTCTCTCTCTCTCTCTCTCTCTCTCTCTCTCTCTCTCTCTCTCTCTCTCTCTCTCTCTCTCATGCTCCTTCTCTTTACCATCATTCCCCTTTTGCCATTAGACCGTACTGGGTAGTAGAGCTCCCTCTATTCTCCTCTCTTCTTCCCTCTTCACATCTTCCCCTCTCACTTCACCATGGAACCCCATTTCTTCTCTTTTTTCTCTCCCTCTCTTTATCACATCCCCCACCTCTGTCACTATTGACTAAACAACACCACCACTATTCTTCGTCTGCTAGTACTTCACCGTACCGTCACTACTCCTACCCACCTCTCTCTCTCTCTCTCTCTCTCTCTCTCTCTCTCTCTCTCTCTCTCTCTCTCTCTCTCTCTCTCTCTCTCCTTCCTTGTCACTATCCGGACATCACATTCCTCTTCTCCCTAGTCTCCTTCACTCCTGCCTCCTTCTCCCTGTTCCCTTCTCTCTTTGGTCCCTGTAGCACCATCTTCGTTCACCGCCATTCCCCCCTTTGTCTCTACCTTTGTTAGAAACCATCTTCCTCTCTCCTTCGGCCAGTACTCATCACTACACTCTCCTTCTTTCCCTTCTCTCCTTTTTTTCCTCTCATTTGAAGAAAAATCTTCCTTTTGTGTTTCTTTCCCCCACACCAGCTAGCATCCAGACACCAGCCAACATCTAGACATCGGACTGCCCTGTCCCAGCTCCTCCCTTCACTAGGTTTCCCTCTCTGCCACACCAGCCCTGCCCCAGCTCCCTCCTCTCTATCAACCTCACAGTTCTCCCTCTGTCAGAGAACCTCCACGACACTGTCTCCATCTCCCACCATCTCTATTCACTAGCCAAAACCTTCTCCTCTTCTTCATAGGAAAAAACTCAATTCGGGTTTTCCCCTAATTCTTCCTCCCCTCCTCCTCCTCATCTTCTTCTCTCTCCTCTAGCAAGTTTCTTATTTTTTTCATTTAAACCAATTTTCCAACTTTAATTCTAATTATGCCTTTTAGTCATTAATTCAAATTACATTTATATCCTATTTGCCTTAATTCCAATTTTGCTTTATCTTTGTTTTGTCTGTCCAAAATTGCACAATCCAAGCTAGTTTGATTAAGGCTTAACCTAATCAGTGGGTTAGCATTAACAAACAAGATCATTCCATTTTCTCAATTGTTTCTCATTAGATTTTCAACTAATCTTTAGATTTTGTTCTTGGGATATATCTTGTCTTACTCAATGTCTCTGATCTTTAATCTGAACTCCAAAAATCAATCTATGCTATCCAAAACCCAAAGTCCTTCTTTAGTCCAGATATTTAAAATTTTGAGGAATCTGAACAATCCAGCAATTAAATCTTTAATCAAGGACATGTTGAAGAGATTTATGAAGGCTAATTGACTTCTATGATATCAGATTTGAAGAAATTAGCTATGATCAAGCTACGGAAGTAGATTTTATGTTTCTTTTAGTTAATTTTTTGTCTTTTTGAATTTAGAATTCTATCATTTTCTTTAGTTAAATAGATCTAAATTTTGATTCCACTATCAATTATTTTTTGTTATTTTATTTATTTATTATGCAATTAAATTTTATTTAAAATCCATCTTTTTAAGTCAAGTCCCCATGGGATTGATCCACACTTACATCAACTACACTATAATAGCTCGTGCACTTACAGTAAAACAATCAACAGTTTCATTGTATCAAATGTGTAGACAAGTGATCAAGGGAGGAAGGTGACCTAGTTGTATTTTATTACCTAACTTTAGTGTCTCTCTTAATAGCAAAATAAATCTAGAAGTATGAATCCCATTAATTGTGACATTTATGAAAAATAGCACATTTAGATAAGCACAATTCCCAAACCTATAAAAAAACAAAGCTAATGCATAAGCTGCTTCTCAAATACCATGTGGTTATGTCTAACCTTGTTATATTTTAGAATATATATATATATATATATGAAATAATTTATAGATTTGAGCATATTATTATAAACTTGCAGGACGAGTTGACCTAAGCATTCACATCTATAGGAACTCTAAGTAGTACTGCTACAAAGGATGATATCTTGTATAAGGATTTGGGTAATAATTAGGAACACTATGGACGAGTAAAGGGCCAAGGGCATGGTATTACTTCTTTCAATTACTTTGATCAAAAGAATCGACAAGAAAGAGATGTAAGAAAAGATAAAAGTGAAAGTGATAAAGAATCTTTGAAAGGAGATGTATGAGAAGTTGAAGTACGATTTAAGGGGGGAGTTCCAAAATATGAAAGGTTATAGTCAAGAGCCAGCTCCTACTAGTCCTAAACCCTAGTCACACACTAGCTATAGCTCTCCTATTGAAGAAGATAGGGAAGAGCTACCTATCCTCTTTGGACAGGAAAATCCAGTTAATGAGGTATATATGTACACATGTTTACTTTGTCATTGTTAAATTAATTGTCCTACCTCATCCATTCTTATGCATATAGTATTTTCAATTTACAGATAGGTTGATGCAAGTTGGACCTTAATGATAGTGAAAGCATTGTCACTCTTGTTACATGATATGAGGCTGGTTATCCTATAGTGCATAGATCATTAATGCCAACACACACACTAAGAGTGTGTATTGCTACAGTTTATCATAAGGATGCCCATCTACCATTTCCAATAGTAGTCAATGATATTTATACTATTGGTGAGGCCATTATATATCATATTGTTTAGCTAGAACAATATGTCATTCCTCAAGAATCCAAGGTATATATGTTGTCATGGACTTTAATTTAATTTTTTATTATCTCTGTCCAATATTAATGAGAAGAAGTAGCATGTGCCATTAAGGCCAACCTCCTCACCAGTACTCGTTATCCCACTAATCATTTTGGTAGTAGTATTTATCTTTATCTTCATGATAAAAATGAATGTCTTCACTGAAAATTTTATATTGATTAATAATCTCTGGGACTTTACATCAAAAATCTAGTAATTGGCTGAAAATTTCATCCCACTTGCCTCTAACCTTGAGGACCCTCTACAAGTTCACTAATGAAGATAAGGCAATCAACCTTAAATTGATAGAACCTAGAGTGATTAGCAATCAAGGAGTTGAAATACTACTCATGAGGACCACATAAAAGCTTGTAGATGGGATGAACTTGAACATATGCACACTCTCTTATATTGAGTGTGCAAATATCTGCTTCAATAAGAACCATTGACGTTATCTATTAATTAGAAAAGATAAGTAATAATTATTTATTTTTTGCATATATCTATCTGATAAAATATAGAGATTGGAGGCAAGTATGTTTACAAATAACTTAACCTTGCTATCATTTGTGAATTGACAAAGCAATGGTCCATGGAGAAGTGAGTCAATGAAATTTACTAAGGTTTTGCATCATGAAGGGCATGCCTTAATGATTCCCTACAATAATGTGTAAGTTTTAACTAGTTTTTCTTCTAAATTATGATCTACACACACGAGCACTCATACACATATATAATTTTACGGATTGTAAACTTTAATTCTAATTTATATGATTGTGTATATAGGTTTCATTGGATGTTGCTAGATCTTGACATGCATGGTGGGCTTGCATTATTTTTTAAATCATGTCAAGCGCATATTCATGACCCCCTAATGAAAATCATAAATGGGTAACACTACTACACATGAGGCTTTTAAAGTTGGTATAAAGAAGTCATTATTTTGACTACTGACCATGTAAATATTTTACAAATCATTTAAAAAGATGACTTTAAAAGTCTACACTTAAGAAGTTGTTTAATAAAAAAATGACTTCCTTAGTTTGGCACAAACAGGAAATTTTATGTGAGAATGGACTTTTAAAGTCACTTTTGGTAAACAACTTAAAAAGTTAAGACTTTTAAAGTCGTTTGCCTAAAATGACTTTAAAAGACCAATCCCATGTAAAAAAATTCCTCTTCATGCCAAACTTGTAAAGTCAATTGAATGAAACAATTTTAATAATTAAAAATTTTCAAGTTGTTTTTTTTTTTTCTAAAAGATTTTAAGTCTTTCTTCATGTAGAAAAGGCCGAAGTCATCTCATTTTTTTCCTAAATCACTTATTCATGTTCTTCATCTCGCAGGTGGCATGACAGAATCCTCCTCCTGTCCTGTTTCTCTCTTGGTTGACATTTTGGATATTGTGATTATTTGTGGCATGGAAAACAATGTAAGTAAACCAAAACCTCTTTCTATCATGCATGACTTTCTTGTTACCAACTCTCTCTATTTACATTTTGTAGATCAATTCAGTTTTGTCACTCCAGATGATGAGGTTAAGAAGTGTGCTAGATTGTTGTGATTTCACAAAAATTGTATGATTTTATTGCAAACAACAACTACTTCTCTCTCTAACCCTCACTATTAAAGAAAGGAAGAACATTATGATTTGTGGTTCTCATCTAAAATTAAGGTTTGATGAAGAAAAATTGTACCGTCATGTTGGTAGAGGAAGTTTTAGCTTAAAGCTTTACCCTCTTTCCCCATGGAATGGTGTCAACTAAATACTATGGGGCTAGATTTTGATGAAATAGTTTTAGATTAGCTCTTTGATCACGATATTATATTAATAAGATCTAATAATATGTAACATTTGATATGTGTAATAAAATAATGATAAATGAAGAGTTATTTGAAAAAATATTTTGATTTTCTTATTCATTTGTTTGTTTATATATATGCCCATGTGGGTATATGTGTGTGTGCAAAGAATGCATAAATCAACACTGACTCTCATAAGCAACTAGCTTCATTGTGTATTTATGTAAGCTATTGTAAAGTACTAATATAAAATATATATTTGAAGTGAAAAATATATTAGTTAACTTTTAAAGTTGTTTGAAGTAAACAACTTTAAAAGTTAGTGACTTTTAAAGTCATTTTCTATAAACGACTTTAAAAACTAATACTTTTAAAGTCATTTATAGAAAATGACTTTAAAAGTGAGTACTCTATTTTTAAGTTTTGTTTCATCAACGTTGGCTTACCTTTTTTCGGCTACCTTTGTCTCTACATTAAATATATTTTGATTTTTGTTGTGGCTATCCTCAATCAAATCCCAAACATGAATGGGAACTACATTGACATATTCATGGTCGATATTGATTTTTGAGTCTTGGTTACTATCTTTTTGTTTGTCTCATTTATATATATATATATATATATATAGACACACATACGTATATATGTGCATATTTGAAGAATTTTTTCATGGTTATGGTTAGAAACTTGCCTTTTTAAACCTAAATTTCTTTTTGAATGTATCTGTCATATATTGCTTCTTTTTCATTGTTAATTGAAAATTTTCACATGTGTGCATGCATGTAATTTAGCTATTTTAAATACTTATAATTCTTATATACTCAGTGTTTGGTAAAATGACTAACCTTATCTTTTCATGTCTAACAAGTCTGCACACATAGATTTGCTTTAATTTCTTGAGATAATGGACAAATATTCTTGGATGACGACAACAACAACTTCACATAGGCCCTTGACAAGGCTTAGAACGTATGAAGACACTATAGGAAGTGTTGTAGATAGTACAGCTGTACCAATGTTTCGAGATGCATACAATGCATTCTAGGACAACCCTGATCAATTTCATACTACAATATTAGAGGAATCCAATAAGCCATTGTACCCTGAGTGTAAAGGTTATACTAAGTTGTTTGCACTGGTAAAACTTTACAACATGAAATCAAGAATTGGTTTTTCAAATCAAGGATTTACAGAAGTCTTAAAAGTAGTAGGTAAAGAAAACCCTGGCTTCACTAGGGTTGAAGTATGAGAAGATATATGCATGCACCAATGATTGCATTTGGTATAGGAAGGAGCATAAGGATGAAACTAAAACTACATGCCCAACTTATGGACAGTCAAGATGGAAGTTAAAGAAGAATTCAATTGAGATAGTTACAAATGTTCTTGCAAAGGTTTTATGATACTTTCCCCATATTCCAAGGTTCAAAAGAATGTTCCACATTATAGAAATTAGTTTGGCATGCTAAGAATATAGTAGTTGATATCTTTTCACACCATCTAGTAGATAGCCCAACACGGAAGCTTATAGACTTCATGTGGCCTAATTTTGGTAAAGAACCCAGAAAACTATGACTTGCATTATCTATAGATGGGATTAATCCTCATGGTTCTATAAGTTATAAGTATAGCTGTTGTCCTATTATATTAGTTTGTTACACTATTCCATCATTTCTATGCATGAAGGGGAAGTTCATGATGTTAACTATGCTGATATTGGGTCCAAAGCATCCAGGTAATGACATTCACATGTACTTGGCTCCCTTGATCAATGATCTTGAGACATTATGGGACATAAGTGTTGAAGTATACAACACATATAGTAAAGAGTCTTTCACCTTAAAGGCTATACTGTTGTGGACAATAAGCGAATTTCCAGTGTATGATAATTTGTTTGGATGAACCGTGAAGGGATGCAATACTTGTCCTATATGTAGTGAACAAACATGTGTTGTACGACTTAAACATGGTAGAAAAATGGCATTCCTTGGCCACAAAAGATGATTATGCAAAGACCATCTATACCCTTTTAAGAAGGGAGAATTTAATAGTAATGTAGAGATAAGGACACCTCCGATGATGTTGACAAGATGAAATGTATTGGAGTAGGTTGAAAACATTAATATCTTGTGGGGAAGGAAGAAATCAAATAAATGTGTAGGTGAAAGCAATTGTAGAAATTGTTGGAAGAAGAAATCAATATTCTTTCGCCTTGCATACTGGAAATCATTGCATCTAGCTTGTGTACTTGATGTCATGCACATTGAGAAGAATGTGAGTGAAAGCTTGATCGATACCTTGCTTGATATCCCAAGAAAAACAAAGGATGGACTTGCAACTTAAATGAATCTTATAAAGATGGATTTGAAGAGGAGGTTGCATCCACATGATAGGGATAGTCAAGGAACATACTTGCCTAAGGTGAATCATATGCTTGATAGAATGGAGAGAAGAATAGTGTATAAAACCCTATCCTAGCTCAAAGTTCCAAATGGCTACTCTTCAAACATTAAAAACATTGTCTCCATAGAAGAGCTATAATTGTTAGGGATGAAGTCCCATGATTTCCATGTAGTGATGCAACAACTTCTACTTGTAGCAATACATTCTGTGTTATTGGACAAAGTTAGAGGAGCTATTACAAAATTTTACTACTTCTTTAATGCTTTGCGTAAGAAGGCAGTGGAAGTTTCAAAATTATAAGAAATTCAAGGACATCTAGAGATAACTTTTTGTGAGTTTGAGACAATCTTCTCACCATCCATCTTTGACATCATGGTACACTTAGCAATGCACCTCATTGATGAGGATAGACTCTGGGGACCAATTTACTTGTGATGGATGTGCTCATTTGAGAGGTACATGAAATTTTTAAAAGGGTATGTACAAAATCATAACCAACCAGAGGGGTGTATAGCCAAAAGTTATATTGTAGAGGAAGCAGTGGAGTTTTGCACAGAGTACTTGTTAGGAGTGGATATGATTGGAATCCAAAGAAAGAACCAATCAATTGCATTTCATTATCCGAAGGTTGCAAACCTCTATCGAGTGTTTGTGTATTGATCGTTGACTATAAAGAATCAGACTAGGTGCATTTGTATGTGTTGCAAAATGTTGATGAGCTCCAACTATACATTGAGTAAGTTGATTATGCAATTAGGTAAAAATTAATTATTAATGGTTATATTTTCTTTAATCACTCCATTAATTTGTGTATGTGTGTAATGAGCACATGGGTGTCCTCAAGGGAAAGAATCCAAGTTACGCAAAGAAACAGAAGTGACTACAATTTGAGCATTGTTGCACTTTTAATACTTAGCTTCATCAGAAGGTAAAATGAAAGAATTCACACTTAATAAATTACATTAAATATGTATATATATAATCTTACTTACAACAATCATATCCTACTTAATATGTGTATACACGATTCAAGTTCAGTGAGAAGTAGCAAGGAATGGTATATTCGAATCCATGGTCTGGATGGTGATGGGACCATGATTGGAAGTAATAAAATATACTGGATATGCCATCAATTGTTATTGCTTTTATATAAAAGGCTATGATAACTTAAGAGTGTAATAGAATAGTGGGGTTAGCTTAGTTGTTAATGTTATATTCTTTTCCAGTTCAAAGGATAGCAGGCCAATAGTGATAGATGATATTTATTACAGGGTTATAAAGAAAGATATGAGCCTTGGATTATACTTAAAGAACTATGGTTGTGTTTATGTGCTATTGGGTAGAACGCAACAAAGATAGCATCAAAACTGATGCCCTTGGATTGACATTGGTTGACCTCAACAAGATCGGTTATAAAAAAAATCAATTTCTTTTGAAATCTTAAGCAAAACAAGTATTTTATGTGCAAGATAGACGTGATAAGAGAGGGTTAACTATTTTATCATCCTGTCCGAGGGATTTTTATGGTGAAGACCATCTAGGAGAGACTAAAACAGATTACCATTGTAGTACAAAAACAATCCCACCAATCAGACTACTTGGTGAGATTGAGGATTATGTGCATGATAATGTGAGGAAGGTGCTTGGGTTGAAAACAATATACAAGGGAGTATATAGATTGTATTAGTAATTACTAATATAATTCTAGATTTATAATTAGCTCTTTTATCATGAGCTATATGGATTGAAGTGAGATGAATACTATATATGTGACATTATATATATATATATATATATACATGTAATTGAAGACTTATTTGAATAGTAAATTCTTTTGAATATTCTTGTATTTATTATGTACAGAATGTGTGAATTAACATTAACTGTCATAAAAAATCAGTTTCATTGTGTTTAAGTA
Organism: Warburgia ugandensis; assembly: GCA_035236585.1. NCBI lineage: Eukaryota > Viridiplantae > Streptophyta > Magnoliopsida > Canellales > Canellaceae > Warburgia > Warburgia ugandensis. Next base: position 58,512,013 of record CP141133.1, read on the forward strand.
AGAGATTATAAGTGAAATAAATATATTCGAAGTGGAATAAATATTAGATTTTAGTAGGAGATTTTTAAAGTCGATTAGGTCAAATGACTTAAAAGTTTTAGACTTTTGAAGTCATTTGAACCAAGCGATTTTAAAAGTCTTCACTTTTGAAGTCATTTAAAACAAAATGATTTTAAAAGTTTTAAACATTTAAAGTTGCTTAAACCAAATGACTTTAAAAGTACTTTCCTGCTTGAAATTTTTGTCTTCCAGCTAGACTAAAGAAGTCCCTTTTTCTATTAAACAACTTCTCAATTGATACTTTTGAAGTCATCAACTTTCAATTTATTTTTTTCAACTATCTTCATTTATACACAAACTGAAGCTCACACACACACACATGTTGATTTCCTTTGTGGGAGGACCAAGTCCCAAGTGTGAATTGGAATTATATTTATGTATTCTCAATCAAAATTGATTTTTGATTCTTAGTTAGTATCTCTTTTGTTTGTCTCATATATTATATATATATGTAATAAAAGGGTGATAAATGAGTTATTCCAAAAAAATACTTTGATTTCCTTCCTCACATGTTTGTTTATACGTGTTTGCGCATATGCAAAGAATGCAGGAATCAACACTGAATATCATAAAAAATCAGTTTCATTGCATATATTATGTAAAATATTATAAAATACATATATTTGTAGTGAAAATATATTAGTTTTTAAATTCATTTGATATAAACTATTTTTAAAGTCTGTGATTTTTAAAGTCACTTATAACAAACATTTTAAAGTCATTTGATGCAAACAACTTCAAAAATAGTGACTTTTAAAGTCATTTGATGTAAATGACTTTAAAAATCATAAACTTTTAAAGTCATTTATAGCAACTGACTTTACAAGTACTATTATGAATTGTAGCTATCCTCAACCATTTTCCGACTATGAATTGTAACTACATTCATATATTCATAGTGGATATCGATTTTTGAGTGTTGGTTAGTAAATCTTTGTTTGCCTCTTTGTTGGTTAGTATCTATCTTATTTTGCTTCTTTTTTCTTTGTTAATTGAAAATTTTCACATGTGTGCATGCATGTAATTTAGTTATTTTAAATACTTGTAATTCTTGTATACTAGTGTTTGGTAAAATGCCTAATATAATCTTTTCATGTCAATTTCTCTATCAGATTTGACTAAGATTGTTGATCTAAGATTAAAATTGATCTGACAATCTTAGTCGACAGATTAGTTATTGTGTAAACAGTATCCAGTAATGGCAGATCAAAGATCCAGACTGGGAAAATATGGCAGATTAAATGAGGATCATTGATTTGTAAATATGCATACTAATTGATCAATGATTAGAAATCCAACAACCTTGCCAAAGTTATGATAATTGAGTTTTAACATTGAATAACAAATCTGATTACTCAAAATCGATGGATCATGAACGAAATTATTAAATCAAAATCTTTGATTGTCTAATCATGATCTTAAGCTTAGACCTAAACACTTTGAGTATAAAATAAGCATCTACAACTATAAACTATTGGATAACTAGACGTGAAGGTTTCACCTCATCTAGCTCTTTGTAGGGGAATCTTCAAACCTTGCAATGAAAGGTTCTGAGGCAACCACAGGACCCAAAGAAACCTCTTTAGACCTAGATAATCCACCAATAGAGTTATCTGATTTATAATATAAATTTAAACTGTTAGATCTCTAACTTGGAGAATGTATGAAATATTAGAGATGGACCTGATCATATCTCACATATGTGGTCTATGACTAGTGGAATGTAGATGGTTTATGATTGATCTGGACAGTCGCAATTGAGTGGCGTCACTATGATCCATCAACAATTTGACACTTTTGGGAAATCCATTTAACAACGAAAGGTGTGATGAGGTTTAGAGTCAAGAGGAAGTTGAGTCTCAGTTCATTGGATCATTCGAGATCTTGAAAAGGGTTGGACCCATAGCCTGCTGGCTGGACTTACCACCGCAATTGGTAGATGTTCAAGATGTTTTTCATATATCTATGTTGAGGAAATATATAGTGAAAAAATGTAATAACCTCAGTTTTTAAATTTCATGTAAACGATCCCCAAAATTTATTTTGATAAAAAAAATTTTAATTGTGTGTTTAGGTCCCACATAATCGACCCTTAGAAAAACATTTAGTCGACCCATAAAACTTAAATAATTATATTTTACTTGATAAAATGAATCCAACGTTATAGAGAATGCTAAAATCATAGATCAGATGGAGAAGTTATGAATTTATTAATGTGAGGGCATGTTAATAAATGAGTAATTAATTAATTAAAAGGTAAATAATTAAATAAAAATATCTTTACCTAATTGGAGTGGGCCATTTTGATATTGGCACCCCCCATTAGAGAATCATAAATAAATAAATAAATAAACAAAAAAAAAATTACTTAAAGAAGGGGGGCTAGTTTGAATCGACAATTCCCTTCCCTTTAAGACAAAAATGAAACAGATTGTAAAGTCTATTACTCAAAACCAAGAAAGGGAAAGAGTGAGGGAGAAGGATAGAAGGAAAGAGAAAGGGAAAGAGGAAAGAGGATGCAGAGGAAAAGGAGAGCAAGAGGAAGGAGAAGAAGGAGAAGGAGAAAAGGGAAGAAACTCCCAACGCCGAGAGACACGTCACACTTGAGAGGAGGAAGACACGTTGGTCTTACTGGAGTTGTAGACCATCACCAGAGGATTTCACCTCAAAATGTGATCAACCTAACTCATCCAAGAGAGGCAAAAACACGTTTAAGAGGTGAGATCTACAATACCCAACTTTTGATTTTTGGTTTTGTAGGAATCTATGTAGTATTTGCTCAAAAACAACTAATGTTATGGTTGATTACTGACAATGACTCTATGAGTTTGGTTGCTAACCAGCTAGTAAACTCAATTCATCCTAGAGCTCCTAAGCCTCCATTTATCCAATGATCTTTACTTTAACTAAACAAAAATAAAATAAAATAGAGTGAAACACTGCATAAGTTTACTGCTTAACTATGTGAAAAGTATAGTGTAAAATGAGATAAATAAATAAATAAATTAACACTACGTCTAAAAGAGGTTACTTATATATCAGTCATAATCAAGAAGGAGAAGTTAAACTTCAAGTAAATAAGCATTAGAACAAAGACAAAGAAGAATAAGGAGGTTTGTGCATGCTATCCTAAGAGAATGTGTGCTACTTCCAAGTGAATGAAATGAAGCAGTACTAAAAATGTCAGAACCATCAAACTACCAAATTGGGTGAAAAGTTCAACAGAATGCATTGAAAAAGCCAAAGGTGTAAGAAATTTTAGAATAACAAAAGAAAAGAAGAGCAGAACATCAAATCATAGTCAAATAGGTCATTGCACCTCTACTAGATCATGCCTTCATGGACATCTTCACTCATACATATGAAGGAAAAGAGAAATATAAGATTTAGCTAGCCCCTAGCTATTACTATTCCACATTTTATCCATTCACGTTAGTGTTAATTTTCAAACCGTACCTCATGTTGGGCCAAATCTTTAGTGGCACATTAATATGGACTTGTTCAGAAACCTAAAGTTAGAAGAGTAAGTGTTTGATGACATTACATGATGCTTCAACTAATTAAAGAATTTGCACATGCGAATTGTAAACACATTTCAAAGAAGGTCAAAAGAAAACAAGCACTAGCTAGGAGAAAGTGAAGAGTGTATCAAACTCTCTAACTATATTATCAGCTGAAGCTCAAAACCTATCATAGAATCAATCTCAAATGCGTGATTGGAGTGCAAAATATATAGAGAATTTAAGCAAAGAAATCCTCATATATCACTTGACCTTACCCATTGTTTCACATAAAGGTATAAAACAAATATGAGTTGGAATTTAAGCTTCATTTGAAGAAAGCAATCAAGACTCTGGGAAAATGCAGATTGTGAAAAGACATTCCTTCATATTGACGTTCTTTCAGAACTGAAAATAAGTGAAGAGGACATGGAACTCACTGCTTGTGCCATACTTCTGACAGAGATCCTACTGGAAAGAGTAAAGAAACCATCAGGTTTACACTATCATCAAGGGAAAATATTATTGACCATCACAAAAAGAATGCAATGCACAATAGAAAGTGTACAAACTGTGGCCAAGTTGAAACCAATGAGGTAGCCTTTCCTATATTTATGAGAGAATAGGAAATTCGCTGGCTTTACATCTCTATGGACTATATCCTGCAAAGGTTAAGATAAGAAAATAACAAGAACAAGAGATGGTATAGGAAGAATGTAGAAGTCCTATTCAAATAATCTTACTTGTTTATGCAAACTTGCAAGGGCTCTAAACATACAGTAACCATACCACTAAAGCTCAGATATATCTATTTCTCTTTTCAAAGCCTAAATTAAAATATATAAAAAATGTTAAAAATAGAATATAACAATGAGGAATTAAATGTTGAAGCACCCAATACTTAACTCTAGCCTATCATGCTCAACATGCTCCAAAATGAAGCAATCAAAGTTACCACTCTTAAAAGATCCTTCATGCTTTATCACAAAATTCCAACCTTTGTATCAAAAGTAGGTGGTAGATTAGAACTGGTAATTTCTTAATTATAAGAGGTGATGAATTGCTGTAAATTGCATTATCTAGGACATTCTCAATATTCTTGCCAAATTGCTCCATCATCTTCAACTCATTGTTTACATCATGAGCATGAGTATTTGCATGTGGGCCTAACCAAAATAGAGAGCAGACATTAAACTTAGAAACAATCACTTCAGTAGTAGATGTTAGTATCCAAAGCTATCCAAAAAGAATGGTCACTAAAAATTTATGAAAAGCTAATAAAGTAAAAGTTGGAGAGATAGAGAGGGGTATTAATGTTTCACACATACATAACAGCAGATACTTTTCCATCTTGCTTTTATTGAGCTCTATAGACAATGCTATAACCACTTGTACGATTTAGTGTAGGAGAAAGATGGTTGGAAAGTTAAGTTGCAACATATAAATTGATCAAAATACAGCTAAAGTTACTAAACAATCAGAACCTGATAACAAATGGTCAATACCTGAACCTTCTTCCTCTTCTATGATGTTAGACTCAAAGGCCGGTTGTGTTTTTGGCTCCAAATGGTTTTGCAAATTCAACACCATATATCTTTAGTGGCAAGGATGAAAATGATAACACTCATCACCTTATGACCCAAACAAGATTATTTCTACTAAAGTTTTTTATTCAATGCCAAGTATGGTGAGCATCGGTATGCTTATTTTTCTGTGTTTCTGAATTAGAGCTTACCTTGGGAGCTTTAAATGTAGGATCTGCCCTATTTCTATTAGTAGGCACATTATAATAATGACTACACTTTGACTTTTTCTTTAAGGAGATGCACTTCTCATCTCCTCTAAATTACTCCTAGTGCTTTGGAGAGTTAATGAGCTTAGTTTCATTGTTTATAAGACTTCTATAGATAAGACATTCTCATGTGATGGTTTTGTCATGAATAAGATGCAACAAGATATACGTGCAAGTTTAATATTGAATGCCTTAAGATGTATATCTTGATTGTCGAATGGTAGTAGTTGCTTACATGAAGCTAAATTGTTTCAATCATGTTCATATGAGCGCAAATGAATGTGTATATTCATTTGCTATGTGATGGATAGAATCATGAAATTTAACATTGCTTTACTTATATCCTGAGTAAATGGGAATGTGTGGTGGAATGTGAATGATTATTATAATGGATAAGGCTTGTTGTAAATTGCATGCTATGTTTGGTTTAGGTTTCATTGCTTAAAGTTATTGCATCTTCAGAATAGTTTAGGCAGTTTATAGGTTTATTTTTAGAAAAGTTTAATTTTAGAAGTATTTATACTTAAAATGTTTTTATTTTCATGCATGTTTTATCTAATTTGATTTTGTTTGTTTACCACGTATCTCATGTTAGTTTTCTTTAAATGGATTACATGGCCTTTGTTATCTCATTGTTCTAATATCATTATGTTCCTATTTGTAGTAAAGATGGAACAAGAATAATATCAAAATGAAGAATATGGATAAAATGAAGAGCACAAACAAGAGGCCAACATGAGCACTACTCAAAAGAGAAAGGGCAGAGGGAGAACAACAATAGAAAAGGTTATCAAGAGACAGTTGAAGAGAATTAAAGAAACTATCCAATACAATAGTATCAGGGAAGAGATAGGTGAGAAGCAGCCTCTTATAGCAGTTTTCTCTACTCCACAATAAGAAGCATAGTTCCTATCACATTTGAGGACTGAAGACTTATGCTATCCTTAACAAAATACTTAATATGGGAAATGGTGAAGGTAAGTAAACATTAATAACATGTATTATATAATTTATAACATACCTTATTTTCAAACATAGTAATTTGTTGTGTACTTTGCAGACTGCTTTTAACATACCTGAGTAGAAGAAGACACATGCTTTGCAAGGAGCTAGTGAGAAATGGAGAAAATGGAACAACTATCTTGTTCATAATTACATGGCTTCATTTATTCTGACATCATTGACTAAGACGTGTGGAATGCATTTGTACAAAACAACATGTTCGTTAAATTTGAGGTGGTCACAGAAATGATGTTTAATTTAATTAATTACATGTAGCATTTGATATATTTCAATTGATTACATATGTACAAATGTGCAAGCAAAGAGTATAAGAGGAAGAAAGGTGCACGAAACTAATATGCAGCACCATTGTCTAGGTTGGGCTATGCCCATTTCGAAGAGGACAAAGTAAGCATATGTGACAATTTATTCCTTTCAAATTAATGGTACTATAGTTATATACATTGTGTTCTCTAACTATAGTGCCTTTCTTGGCAACAAAAGAAAGCTAGGATTATGGAACACTTTGATTGCTCAATCCTCTGGAAGATTTCACATTCGATGTGTTGTACTGACCAAATGTTCTCAAATGAAACTACTACACAAATTACTTCTCACATTGTAAGTGGTTCCACCTATCTATCAATTTTATATAATTAATTATATGACATGAACATGTCTTTCTAATTAAATTTTGTAGGACGTTCTTACCCAAGAAAGCACTAGTATAGGAATTCTAAGCAGCAGTGCTACCAACAATGACATTGTGTATAAGGCTATAAGCAATAAGGACCACCTTAGTTGAGTTAGGGGAATGGGGCACTGTATTGTTCCTTCTAAATTGTTTGGTAAATGTTTATCCACAGTTCAAGATGAGGAGGCCTACAATGAGTTGGTTGAGAAAATAAAAATATATATATTTAGCTAGTTGTGTGAAGAGGTTTGATGATATTTCTCCATCTCCTGCACCTAATTCTCACAACACCCATGTACCTCATTCAAATGCTAATTGTAATTCTCTAACTGAAGAAGATCATGAATGACAATCGGTGCCCCTCAAAAAAGAAATTCTAACTAAGAAGGTACGTATGTAGACAAAACTAGAAATTTTTATTTTCCTTCTATAACAATTCTCTTTCTCAACCTCTTTATTGTATAGTTTTGTAGGTGGGTCGATGTTGTTGGTCATAGATTACCATCAAAACATCATAGTAGTCGGTTTATGCTATGAGTATGAATCAACTTTTTTGAACAGATTTAGCATGCCACGTCATACTAAGCATGTGTCCCTTACCACGGCTTTGGATGCTAACATCAGCCTACCATTTCCTTTTAGAAATAGAAAATATTATGACCGTTGGGTAGCCAGTTGTATATCACATCACTTGGCTTGAGGCACTAGTCATTCCCATAGAGTCCATGGTATGTATCTTATAATACTACCTTCCTCATCAATAATTTTTAGCTAGAGACCTTAATTTAATTGTTTTATTAACTTTATAAGGTTAATCAGCAACAACATGTGCCATTGAGGTCACCCACCTTTACACCATCACCTATTGTTGCACCAATGGAATAGGTTCTTGTATATATATTTGTTTTTTTCATCATAAATTAGGTCCTCTTCATTGATTAATATTATTTAGCTAAATTTTTTTAACATCTTTTACAACATCTATCTAAGCATCATGTGGAAGTCTCACCTAACACCCCTCAATCCCTAAGGTTAATCTACAATTTCATTAACAAAGATAGGGAAATCAACCCTGTACAAATCAAGGAGGGAGTGCTTGCCGATGACATTTTAAAGTGCTGCTATGGCAAAGGACCTATTACAAGTTTGCCTATTGGATCAACTCGAGCACCCTCATATTGTCTCCTACATGGGGTATAAGTACTTATTTGCTTATAAATATAGTTGACATTACATGTTATATATTCATGGTATAGATAATAATTATTTCTTTTATTCAAATTTTTGAATGATGCAACTAGCCTTTTTGAGGTTAAGGTTACACTTTACTAATTCCTTGAACTCAATATCATTTATGGAGTGGTGAAGCAATGGTCGATAGAGGGGTGTGTTCATGATATTTTACTCTAGTGCTCTAAGGGACAGGGCTTAATGATTCCCTACAATAGGGGTTAGGTTTTAATTTTCCTATTTTCTAACTAACTCATTCTATACTTAGGGATTGTCAACTTTAATTACAATTCATATGACTACCTATATTGGTCTCATTAGATGCTGTTCGTTTCGGATGTGTATGGTGGGCAAACTTTCTTTTTTTATTCTTGTGGATCACACATCTGTCTTGCCCTCATAAAAAATATAAATATGTAAGATTTTATTCTTTTCATGTATTATGTGTAGATAAATAATTTTTTATTCATATATAATGCATTTGAAATTTAAATTTTTAGAGCATCGTTCAAATGGGCTAATCTAACTGAGACTGTACAATCACTGAAACTCACTTGGAAGAATGTTAAGATATATAAAATAGTTAATTACTCTACTTTATCACCAATTAAACTTATAATATTACAAATGATATTTATGGATTCTTTTTATTGTCCTTATTGCACAGTGCCCTAGACAATAGTTAGATTGAGAGGGCAGACACTATGTGCTGAGATACATGAGTACCCTAATATTCGATGGTCTTGGTGTCTCCCAATTAAGAAAGGTAAGACAATTTTTACTATTCTTAATCTTATATTTTTTCACAGTTTTATATGGATTCAGCTAAAAAGATGTGACTTGAATTAAATATGTTGCATTACAAGCTGCTATGCTTTCTGAGTGGGCAAATAAGAGGAGTTACTTTGAAGTAAACCTCAACGAAATATGAAGCGAATGGCCTGAGTATGTACTGAGTTTCAATTAGAACACTTGGAGTAACTACATGAATGTAAAATACATAATAAAGTTTTTTTTTTTTCATTCACTTGTATTTGTTCTTTTAATCTTTAGTATTTCCTTTGAAATATATATTTTGGTATGAATGAGTGGAAACTTGGACTATGGGAGTATATGAGTGTGGATGAAGTGAATTTGGAGCTTGTAAATGAAGTGAATATGGAGGTTGGTTTTTAATATATTCATTGAATTATATAACTTTTATGGGATGATGAATGAGGGTAGTTAGAGTATGAAAGTAGATTCGAATGTTTATAGATTTACAAATGAAGTGAATGTGGATATTGTAGTGAATGCATGTGTTGTGGTTTCTTTTATAAACTATTTTCAAGATAGATGTGGATGGGTAATGATGAATTTGGATGTATTGCACCCACTATGAAAGTGAATATATGTTTCTTTTCCATGTGTATAAAGATTGTAAGAGAATTGTATCACATGTTATATTGAATTCTATACATGTAGTAGTGATCGCAATGTCAAAAATGAAAAAAAAAAAAAAAAAAATTGAATTCATTTAAGTCTAAATGACTTCAAAATTCATGGAACTTTAAAGTCGTTTAGGACTAAATGATTTCAAATGCCCATTACTTTTGAAATTGTTAACTCCTAAACGACTTTAAAAGTGTATGAATTTTGAAGTCATTTAAACCTAAAGGACTTCAAAAGTCTTGAATTTTTGAAGTCATTTACAACTAAATGACTTCGAAAGCCCTTTTTTCATTTTCAAAAGTTCTAGACTTTTGAAGTTACTTAGGACTAAACGACTTCAAAATGCATGGATTTTTTGAAGTTGGCTCAATACAAGTCATTTTTTAACCAACTTCTATTAACATTTTTTACCGATTTTAAAAGCCGCCTGTGTAGCGGTGTAAGTTTTTTTTATCATTTTATGTATTATAATAGTATAATAATTGATAAGTAATCTTTCATTTATAACTAATTTACTTCAATTATAAATTTGAAGTGTCCTAAACAACAATTAAATTAGGAGTGCATACTTTAAGCATATAAAAAATATGATACACATTCACATTCAATATTCAAATAAGACATTTTGTTTTACTAATCATAATGTTAAGTCAAAGAATCAAAGACCTATTATATATAAACACAAGTGTTAGTGAGGAGGAAGTAGATCAATCATAGTTGAATTTTAGTACAAACTAATCCATTCATATCTTATTTATTCGAGATTTAGTTAAGAGAAACCCATGCCTCCTCATTCAAATAGCACCACTACATGCAAAACAACATATTTGAATGAGGGGATAATGATGGGATTCCATGGTGTTTTGTTTATATGAATGAGAGGATGTTGAAGTTTGAAACTAAGCAAGAAACTCATGGGAGATGTAGGTCTTTACTTTATAAGAATGTGAGAATGTTGGAGTGGGAACTAAATGGGTGTATATGAAGAAGTGTGTGTAGAATGGATAATACCTTTTAATTAGTGCTTGTGAAGATTTTCTCATTTATATTTGTGAATTTTTTATATTGAATGTAGATATTAGAAGTATCAATGAATAATTTTATTAAGATGGTATGGTTGGATGTTGCTATAGCTGGAAGGTTGTTTATACTATCAATAAACAAGGTTCTGTAGTTTTTTTATAATACAAACTTGTCAAAGATGGTCCTTAAAAATAGTCTTTGCTTTAACTTTTCCAAGTTGGTTGTTTCAAAGCAATTTTTTAAGGCAATTTTCCTAAACCATCTTTAAAAATGCTTAAGAAGTAGATTACAAAGATAGTTTCAAAAACCATCTTTCAAAACATTTTAAGGCAATTTTAAAAATCTTCTTATTTTCTTAATTTTTTGAAGACCATTAGATAAAAGATGGTTTTGAAATTGTCTTAGATGTATGTTTTGACCCATCTTAAAAGCACTCTAGTTTAGTAGTGTCAATTTAGACACATGGTTCTCATTCCCAAAAATTTTGAATCCTTCTGGTTGTTCCATGTAAATCACTTCCTCTAAGTTCCATGAAGAATTCATATTTTCATCAAGTTAATCAATTTCCACACTAAGCTATGCTACCATATTTAACAACATCTTGATAGAAGTATGCTTCACAACCAATGAAAAGACCTCATTATAATCAACTCTTTGCTTTTGTGAATACCCCTTTGCCACTAATTTTCCCTTGAATTTTTCATATTCTTTTTTTTGTCAATACCTTCTTTCTTCCTAACCCCCACTTGCAGTCAATGGCCTTCTTCACCTTAGGTTGTTCAATCAACTCCCAAAGTTTCATTTTTCAAGAGTGACTCAATATCTTCCTGCATAGTTTTTACCCAGCTATTTCTATAATTGTATGACATTACATCCTAAAAGGAAGATGAACCTCTACTACTATTACCAAAGATAAATAAAGCATTTCTTCAAAACTTTACTTCTATGGAGCCTTGGTAATTTGTTTAGCTAATTTTGGCTATACTCTCTTGTACCTATGGTTACTAAATGTCCTAGTTGGATGAGTTTCCACTTTTACTTTTGGCTCATCTAGCTCTACCTTAATTAAAAGTTTGTCATCATCATGAACTAGCTCTGTCTTCACCTTGTTGACTATCCTAAACTATTTGGGATTGATAAAATATGACATCCTTGCCAAAGGTAACTTTGCATGTACTTGGGTTCTGCAACTTATAGCCTTTTACTCCATTTTCATAACTAAGAAATATGCATTTTCTTAGCTTAGAAGATAATTCATACTATTCCCCACTTTGTACATAAACATAGGCAGGGCATCCAAAGATCCTCGAACTAGAGTAGTCGACCTCCCTTCCTATCCATACATCCTCTATTACTTTACAATTAAGGTGATTACTACTCTTTTATCTAAGCCCATAAACTCTTTGGTAACCCTACATGCAATCTAAAGCACCTTGCCCTCTTTAAGATATTTCAATTCGTACACTCTTTAATTTATTTTTGTTATGGAGTCCCTAAAGTAGTGATGTGTTTGGCGATACCTTCATTCTTGCAAAACTCAATAAATTTTCTCCTCATGTGTGATGCTGTAGGTTTTTATAGTACTTTTTAAATACTTTTTCAAAATTTGGGATCTCTTGTTTGAAATTTATTTTAGAAAACAAAGTAGAGGAATTATTATTTTTTAAACATTTCTAAAAACCCCAAGTATCATTTCTTTGATAAACAAAATGATTTAAGGTGAAATGTGTTTTCTTATTTTTACTAGAAATCCAATAAGGTTTCCTCTACTTTTTGGACATCAATGCATTTAAAACAGGAGACACGAAGTACCTGATAAACTTTACAAATAAACTATTGAGTTCTCATAAAACAAATAACACAAAACTAACTTTATCATTTCATAGAACTTCTAGTCACAACCACATCACATTCTAGTAATGGAAATGAGTCCACTTCATAAAATCAGCCATACACTCACATTATTAGAGTTAATCATATATGAAATCTTAATGTGACGACCTGGGTTTTCCCATGCATTTTTAAATGCAATATCTAATTCCTAAAGCGAGATGCATCCCTATTTGAAAACCATTTTATGAAAGCAATGCAATGCAGCGAAAAATCTTTAGTTTTAAACTCATTTTTAAAACCTCAAGTGTCATTTGCTTTCACAACAGCCAAAGTAATTTTTGAAATTTTCAAAAATCATAAATGTCTTCCCAGGTCTATCCAAATCCATCTCACAAATTTCAACTGTAAATAAATACAAATATATGTCCAAAGGGTAGAGGGTATACTTACATGTATAATTGTTTCTTTTTTATTCACTTGCTCGTAGCATTAACATTTCTTGAGGCATTTTCTACTCGTGAGTGGAGTTGTCTTGAAAAATGTTAAGGATTGGGTGAGTATACACTATACTCAGTAGGAGTCTATCACTACTAGTTTTACAATGCATGTTATTTTTAAAATCATATGCTCTTTATAACATGTGCATGTTTGAAAACTCATGTTCAATATCAATATTAAAAACCATTGTCAAATTGGAATACTAACGACTTAAAGAATTGCATAATCCAAGTCGAAAGTATCATATATATCATTAATAATATGTATAAGATGCTCAACTGAATCCAACTCATGGATATATGGTATGGTCGACCAACCTCATGTCATGCCATATGAAATGCAAGTTAATCCTCAAATCATAGGGCCCACTATGCCCACGACCTCGCCGCCGTGTGGTCCCCGGGTACCTAGGGACACAGGGTCATAGCCTCCACAGGGCATATGACACTTCGACCCAGTGCCGTGATGCCAGTGGTAGCCCTTGTACCACATGCAGTCGAAGCAGGGACATGCCCTTTTTAGGCATGGTACCCATTCCACGTAATAATGGTAAAGGCTGGGAGGCCACCCCAGACCTCTCAGCATAGCACCCACGAGCTTATTAGCCCAAATCGTATACGATCAAACAAGCAAAAACCTCGTTTTCAAAACCTGTCCTCTTTGGGTCCCTCACAACTACCTGTCCCTCACAACTGCCTACCCAATGTCCTTTGGGCACTCCAGCATCTTTTGGTAACCCTCAAGGACATGCAATCTTTCAAAAACTCAATGCTCACAAATCATACAATATATGCAATTGTTTGCAAAACATGTCTATGCATAATGTATTTGTCATATGCATGCTGAATTTATTTATAAAATTAGGTCATGCTAAACAAGTCATATAACTTAAACATAAAACATGCATTCTTAAGACAATCATGGGTTCTTTTAAAAAGTTTAGTAGCGATAAAGCACCTACCTGGCTAGATCGTGCTAATCCCCTTATCTTCGTATGCTCCTGAACATGGTTTAGGGGAACAAGGTTAGCTTGGCCTATTTCTATAAGTTTTAGAATAGTTTACCACACTACTTAGGCATTAAGGGTTCATTCCCATGCCTAAGGGTCTCCTAAGGTCCCTAATTTGGCCTTCGTATGGCCAGTTTTACAAAGGTTTAGTGGCCTCGCGCCACTATTATGGTTTAAGGGTCATGCCCACCTTAGATAGGGAATTGATCAGGTATTTTATGGTTTGAGTATGTCCACGACATTGATACGGACACAACGCCTTTTGTAGTGCCTCAATCGGAGTCCTAGAACTCAAGTTATAGGCTTTTTAGTACTGAGTGTACATAGAAGACCTTTAAGAGGTGGAAGCCTGGGACGCTAATGCGTCCCGCATCAGCGGCGTGTGCCCCAGCAAGGGCGTTTGCCGATGCACCGGCTTCCGCCCGTGATTCTCATCTGCGGGCGTGTCCACGGATGCGGCCGTCGAGTTTCCTCAACCCACAGGGTGCGTTTCCGTTTGACGGGGACCTGGGCGTCCTAGGGACGCCCTGGTTTGACCCTGTCGAACCAGTGTGCCCCAGGGACCATTCCTAGGTCCTTTGTGGCTCCCTAGAGCCCCATTTTATATGATTTTTTATGCAAAAACTTGACGAAACTTAGCCTAGGACTAAGGGAGAGACGGGTTTGGAGGGGTTTTGGGCATACCTGGTTCATGGCCGGATTTTTCCCACGTTTTATCCTCTTGTTTGCTTCTTCGCGATGGGTTTTTGCCAAGCTTTTGGGCTGCCATTAGAGGCACCCAAGAGCTCTATTTATAGAGCTAGAAGAGGGTTCTTGAGGGGGTTCTTACCGCCATTGAATGGTGGTGGAGAAACCTCTAGAATGGCGGTGGTTTCTCCCCTAAACACTGCCATTCTAGAACTCTCCAGGAGGTTGAAGAAGAGGGGTTCCCGTATCAAAATGGGCCCCTGTGTTTCTCAGGCTAAATCCGTTTTTAATGTAAATTACACTTTTGCCCTTGAACTTCAAAGGGCCATAACTTGCTCATTTTAACTCCGTTTTGAGTGATTTTGGTCTTGTTGGATTTCTTTTTCTGAGACGCACCTAAGGGTACTACTCTCAGGACCAAATTGCTGGGTTTAGTCAGGGTGAATAGTAAAATGACCAAAATACCCTTATCTCCGAAAAGGGAGCTTTTCATTTCCCATAGAATGTCCAATTCAATAGCGTAAATTGCTCGGGCATTACACTTAAATTGTGAAACTCACCTTTAACATATCAATAGTCTCGATCTTTTGTAATTACAAATACCATGGTTTGTGTCTCCTCAATAGCTTGACCTATTCTTTCTTCATTTCTAATTATTCAAATATGAGACAACCTGGGTTTTTATAACATTTTTTAAATACAAATAAACATTTATATAGCGAGATTGATCTCTTTAAAAATCATTGTTTCGAAAACTAAATAATAGTGGTAGAATCTTTTTCTTTTAAATTCACTTTGAAAAACCCCGAGTGTCATTTTTTTTTCTCAAAAAGGATCATCAGTGAAATAAGCATGACATTTCTACTAAAAATCTGGTAGAATTTTCTTTGTTTTTCAAACATAAGACATTTAACGCATGTCATTGCAAAGTACCTGATAAACATGCATTTGAATTGTAAAAATAATTAGAGACTATCTCCTTTTTAAATAACATTAGACATGCAACATACCAAGGACTCATCAGACACAGCCCAATCACAATTTAAATCACATATAACATCCAAACATTACCTATTGTCAACATAACTTGAGTTTCTTAAAGAAACCCTAGTTTACCTTGCTTTGTATCTTCTCAGGATAGTCTTAATCTTCTTTCTAACTCTTTTCGAGCTAACCTATGGTAAAAATGGTAGGGTGAGAATACAACATACTCAGTAGATAATCCAACACTATAAAACTAAAATCACAGCATACACATACAATGATTTTGAAGAAAGACTTTCTCAATGATGAAATTTCTTGGCCATAGGCCATCACGTGGAATGCATCATAAGCACACATATGCATATGTATGTATATGTATATCATCCACAAAATCTGTATTATACTTGACAAATCAAGTAATATATGATTACTTTAAAATTCATAGTAATCAGTTAAACTACATGACCGTTATTTCGAACCACTAAATGTATTATATTTTAAATAACCAGTTCATCATGTAAATACAAATTACTGATAGTAAAACAAATAACACAATGTCTTTTGACAATACATGTCAGGTAGACAAACCATATAGGGCAAGTCACTAAGTCATTTTGCACTTTTGCAAGGTGAATAAACAATAGTCCTTGTGCACACAGCAAGACAAACTTAGCCAAATGTCCCTTTTGCAACAAATGCAGGCAGACTAACCAAATATCCACTTACAAAACATGCAGGCATGAAACTATATTTGATCATGCAGGGTTACACAAAATGCTCAATTCATATAACATGTTAGTAGATCAAATTGGTATAAAACTATTGGTTTAGAAGATTCAATAAGTATTAAAATCCTAATGATAAAACCATCATCTAAGTATATATGCATCAAAATATAGTATCAATCAAGCATAAAGGTAGTTGATATGGTAAATGCTAGAATTCTAATTGTTAGAAAATCAACGATCAATAAATCGGCAATTTGACAAAACCAAAATCTGTTTCATGCTTTATCAAAAGTATAACCAATCAATTTATAAATAAAATAGTTCTTTATGCATCAAGTAGAATTGAAATCATGACTGTGAAAATCGGTCATCATGTAAATGGGGTTTCTCTTTAGGCAAAGCCCTTGGTCTTAGTTCCTACGGGTACCTCACCATTACTAGACTATTGGCCTTAGGTTTCTCCCTCAGAACTAGTAAACATATAAATCCATGCCCACATTGTCATGGAAAACTGATCGCTCCAATTGTGGTGACATACAATCCTGCCACTGTGGATGAGGTCTAATGCTTAAGACATGACCCACGAAAATACCATACAGAAACTAGACACCTATGCTCATAGGGCCCTACGATCACCCATAGGCAACTACTGTGGCCTCCACGTTTGCTCATGGATACCTGCACAAGCCATGACTAACCGAACCTCATAGGGGCTACCCGACTATCACTTAGAGCACTTCCCATGAGAAGATACTCCTACTGCCTGCTATCTCCATCACAGGGCTGGTATCAAATAACCTTAGAGGTTAGTGGCCAACTGTAGGGTCTTAAGACTTACAACACACAGTAGGCCTCCAGGACTTATTGCACAAAGCAAGCTTGTGAGTGATCTGGGACTTAAGACATTCCTAGAGTGCCTACTCAAAACATTGATGAAATCCATATCCCCCAGGACTTACAGCTACTCATAGAGCACACACCTAATGCATCAACATATCCATATCCATTAAGACTTACAGCCACTCATAGAATGCCTACCAAAAACATTGATGAAATCCATAATCATCAAGGCTTACAACTGCTTGTGGAGCACCTACCTAAGTATCCACAAAACCGTATCCATTAGGACTTATGGCTACTTATCAAAAACATCAATAAAATCATAACCATTAGGACTTACAGTCACTCGCAAAGGGCCTGCTTAATGAGTAATCACCAACAAGATCCACATCGTACATCTTAAAGCATATAATATAGTTCTCGCACTATGGACAAGTGAATCTGTTCTCATATTGTGTTACCGTAGAATTTCCTTACTCCAAATTCATAAATTCTCTCTTTTTCTTTTCTCACATGTCATGGAAAATTCTTTTCATAGAAGGCATCTTTAAATTCTTCCCAAGAAATGACATCATTTCCTTCAAAATTTACTTGTTTGACTGCTTCCCACTAAAAGGTCGCTTCTCCTATCAAGATAAAGATAATCATTACTACTTTTCCATTCTCTGAAATTTTCATGGCTTTCATGACCTTTTCTACTTCAAAATTTTATTTTCTATTGAATAAGATTCATTCTCTCCAGTGAATGATGGGGTCAGCTTCTTGAATCTTTCCAATTGAGCTTCTACTTCTTCATCTACTTTATCAGATGTCTCCATTCTAGCTATTATTTCTATTTATGGCTGATTCTAGAAAAACTAACCTACGTGCTGCATGAACATCTACACTAATGGAGCTCCTTGCTTAAGGAAGCGGGTAAGATTATTCTTATACCCAAGGTTCATACATTTACTCCTCTTAGGTAGCATTTCTATAATTTCACATGTACACAACTCTAATTGAGTACTTATACTCTAGTTATACACATTTTCAATGTGATGCTACTTTCATTTTACTCTAATCCTATGTAAGCACTCTCTCTAATTACTTGCACTAGGACATAAATTTCTCTTAACAATGTTGAGTATTTGTGATTTTTCATTTGTCATTGGCTATGAATGACATGAATCTGGGCTCTAATACCAACTGAGACAACCCAGAATTTTATAACACTTTTTAAATACAAATAAACATTTACATAGCAAGATCGATCTCTTTAAAAATTATTGTTTTAAAAACTAAATAATAGCAAAAGAATCTTTTTTATTTAAATTCACTTTGAAAAACCCCAAGTGTCATTTTTCTTTTCTTAAAAAGGATCCTTGGTGAAATAAGTGCTACATTTCTGCCAAAACTATGGTAGAGTTTCATCTATTTTTTGGACATAAGACATTTAACTCATGTCATTGCAAAGTACCTGATAAACATTCATTTGAATTTTAAAAATAACTGGAGACTCCATCTCCTTTTTAAATAACATTAAACATGCAACAAAGCCAAGACTCTTCAAACACCACCCAATTACAATTTAAATCACATATAAGATCCAAACATTACCTATAGTCAACATAACTTGTGTTTCTTAAAGAAACCTTAGATTATCTTGCTTTGTATCTTCTTGGGATAGTCTTAATCTTCTTTCTCACTATTTCCAAGCAAACTTATGGTAAAAATGGTAGGGTGAGTATACAACATACTCAGTAGATAATCCAACACTACAAAATTGAAATCATGACATACACATACAATGATTTTGAAGAAAGACTTTCTCAATGATAATATTTCTTGGCCACGCCATCACCTAGAATGCATCATAACCATACATATGCATGTATATGCATCTGCAAAAAATCCACTAAATCTGCATTATACTTGACAAATCAAGAAATATATGATTACTTTAAAATTCATAGTAATCAGTTAAACTTCATGTCCATCATTTCAAACCACTAAATGTATTATATTTCAAATAACTAGTTCATCATGTAAAAATAAATTACTAATAATAAAACAAACACCACAATGTCTTTTGACAACAGATGTAAAGTAAACAAACCATATAAGGCAAATCACTAAGTCGTTTTGCACTTATGCAAGGTGACCAACCAATAGTCCTTATACACACAACAAGACAGACTTAGCCAAATGTCCCTTTTGCAACAAATGTAGGTGGACTAACCAAATGTCCATTTACAAAACATGCAGGCATGAATCAGAATTTGATCATTCAAGATTACACAAAATGCTCAATTCATATAACACATTAGAAAATCAAATCAGTCTAAAACTATCTATATAGAAGAATCAATAAGTACTAAAATCCTAATGATAAAACTACCAGCTAAGCATATATGCACCAAAATACAATATCAATCAAGCATAAAGGTAGTTGATATGGTAAATGTTAGAATTCTAATTGTTAGTAAACAAACAATTGATAAATCGATAATCTGACAAAACTAAAAGCTATTTCATACTTTTTCAAAAGTATAACCAAACAATTTATAAATGCAAATAGTTCTTTATGCATCAAATAGAACTAAAATCATGACTAGGAAAATCGGTCATCATGTAAATGGGGTTTCTCTCTGGGCAAAGCCCTCAAGGTTTTGGTTCTTATGGGTACCTCACCATTATAGGACTGCCAGCCTCAAGCTTCTCCCTCAGAAATTGTAAATATATAAATCCATGCCCACATCATTGTAGAAGACTGATCACTCCAATCATGGTGACATACAATTCTGCCACCCTGGATGAGGTCTAATGCTCAAGACATGACCCAAATAAATACCACAAAGAAACTAGACACCTACGCTAGTAGGGCACTACTGCCACCAACAGGTGACTACTGTGGCCTCTAAGTATATTCATAGATACCTACACGAACCATGATTGACTAGACCTCATGGGGGTTGCCCGGCTACCACTCAAAGCACTTACTCGTGAGAAGATACACCTACTACTTACCGCTCCATTACAAGGCTAATATCAAATAATCTCAGAGGTCAATGCCAACTACACCTTCTAGCATAGGGTCTTAGGACTTATAGCATACAGCAGGCCTCTAGGACTTACTGCACAAAGCAAGCCTTCCTCCTGGTCTTATAGCACACAGCAAGCCTATGAGTGATTCGGGACTTAAGACACTCCTAGAGTGCTTGCCCAAAACATCAATGAAATCCATATCCACCAAGACTTATAACTACTCATAGAGCACATGCCTAATGCATCAACATATCCATATCCATCAGGACTTACGGCCACTCATACAATGCCTACCAAAAGCATCAATGAAATCCATAATCATCAGGGCTTACAGCTACTCATGGAGCGCTTGCCTGCGCTTGCCTAAGTATCCACAAAACCACATCCTTTAGGACTTATGGCCACTCATAGAGTGCCTGACAAAAACATCGATAAAGTCATAACCATTAGGACTTACAGATGGTTGCAGAGTGCTTGCCTAATGAGTAATCACCAATAAGATCCACATCATACATCTTGAAGCATATAATATAGTGTGCGTACTTAATGCAAAACCATGTATCTCAAATATTCATTTTCCAAGCGTGGCTCACTAGCCAATTCAACTCATATTCATATTCATGCATCTCAAAGTTTCATCATAATATGTCCATAACTATGCAAAACATGCATTTCAAGTATTCCTTACGAAGTATGAAATCATGACATATACAAATCACAACTTCTCCTGTGGCACAGCAAACATTTAAATACTTTGGACTAAGCAATTCATTGTTCTTTCAAAATTTGGTTTGCAACATGAACTTAAAGTCATATGTCAATCTACACATTTCATTTATAAAAATTTCAGATAAAGAACTTATGATAAATCATGAATCTACATGAAAATCATATATGCGAAAGTAAACGTATGCATCAAATCCTTGATATGATAATTCAAACCATTCTAAATCAGAAATAGTTCTCTAGCCATTTTCTCATTTTGAAATTCATTTGAAACTTGGTAATATCAAATTACCTACCTCTTACGATGCCCTCCAATTTCAATTGTGTCAACTTTAGCTCGAATGGCATCTCATCTCAAATCAACCTCCTTATTTGGTACCGAGCAACATTTAAATAGCCAATCATCACAAAACTCATATTACTTTTTGTTCTCACATTTAAAATTTGTTTGCTTAATGTTAATATCATTTTCATATGACTCGAATCACCCTTATGATTTGATATTCACCCTCTAGACTAGTGATCCTACTTTTAGAGCTTGTCGAATCTTGATTTTTCTCATCATCAAATCTTACTAGCCAATGAATCATATTCCAGTCTGTCAATTTGTTAGTTTTCCATTTCTGTCAACCAGCTAGAATACAAATGAAGTAATTCAAGTTCCAACAAACTGTTACTCATCTAGGAAATGAAAGGAAATGAAACTTTTATATTTACAATCCATCATTTGTTAATGACTATTCACTTAATTCAATGCATCATCTAATGGCCAAATTTGTCTTGTCTGATATTTTACAGTTAATGTTCCTAGGTCAGACATGGAGATACGACTTCATCGTTATCAGATCTGCTATTCATTCTTTAGTTCAATGATCCAATAGTTTAGATTTGTATTACATTTCAAATAATCCCATTGATGAATGATCTAGATCTAAAAGTTTAATCCAATAAGTCATGGTGATCTGACTTAGTATTTCAAGGTCTGATCCAAATCCTTACCCATCTACTTTTAATGATGGAATTAGGATTTGATTTCATGGATAATTATCTAGGACGAGTGTTTGATCATATTAAATGGTCATATAAACCTTTTAGAGATGATCTAACGGCTAAGATTAATTAAAAATGGTTGGATCTGTATTTTATAGATGATTTAACAGTTTGAATCTGTCAGATTTGGTTTTCCAAGATTATGCAGGCATGATCTAAGCTTTATCCACTAAATATAGATGAGATCAATGAATGGATCCCACCTGTGAATTGATTCAGGATTTAGATCATCCCTATCTAGTCTCAAATGGGCGATCTAAGCTACTATTAATCTCTACCCACTAATCATGGATGAGATTGACGGCTGGATCATCCGTGAATTGTTTCAAAATTTGGAGCATCCCTGTCTGAACACCAATTGGATGATCTAAACCTTAGACAAGATGATCAAGGGTACTGATCGGTCTCTATTTGTTAAAGACACACAAGATCAATGGTTCTGATCTTGTTTGGTGTGAATCAATTAAACCCTACCTGAAAAACCTAGTTTTTCCTATTCTACAGACAAATCAAATAAGAAATGGAGAATTCATGCAAGGACTCACCTCTGTGGCCATCAACGATCTCCGATTGTTGTTGGAGAAGACACATTTTGATGATTTTTCTGGCAACTACTCACACACTCCACTTTTGCCTTTGATCCGGTGTTGTTCGTCGTCAGATGGTGGTGGAATCAAGGGCGTTTTGCTCCTCTAATCATGAAGGGTTAATTGGATGGCTAGATTTGAGATCAGAGCCATCATTGTCACTAACAAGCTATGTTTCTTCAACAATCAAAAACACCCCTTCTCTCCTCCGACACAGTTTGGGTTTTCTAGTGAGCTTCCCCCTCTTCTCTCTTCTCTCTTCTCTCCTTTCTTCTCCCTTCTCCTCGTCCCTCTTTTTCCTCTTCTTCTTTCCTCCCTGGCGTCGGGTTTTCCCTTCTTCCCCTCTTTTCTTACTTTTCTCTTTGAGTTTGGGAATAGACAAAGTCTGTTTCTATTTAGACTTAAGGTGACGGGGGTGCTAGTATCAAATTTGGCCCCTCCATTGTTTTCTTTAAATTCGTTATATATATATATTAAACCTTTAATAATTATGTTTTTCCTCATCATTACACCCAACATAACCTTAGTCAAAGTGTATGATTGCTACTCATGGAATTTTCCAAACATCTCTTTGTCATTGGACCTAGATTTTTGTAAGTGGGGCTCGCTAGTGAAATTACAAAAATGCTCGCAAGTGAAATTATAAAAATACCCTTCATGAGAAAAATCACATTTTATTTGTCTGAACTCAGAATTTAGCAAACTTTGTGTCGTTGGAATCATCTTTCCATATACAATCCAAATATAAAGGTCTCTTCACTTGATTTGATGTCTATAAAACTTTCACTTATAAAACTCCAAAATTAAAATTTTCAATACTCTCTTTTCATCCCAATTTAACATAATTCAAAATTTACTTAAATTCCTATTTAAAAATTTGGGTTTTTACAAAATATGAGAAATCATAAAATAAATTATAATATCTTAGCAAGCTTGTGCATGTGTAGGTGGAAATAACATGCTATTTTGTCATGTAGTTTACATTTTATAAAATCAATGCTTTTAATAGTTATTCATATCTAAATAAGGTCATGATGTTTTAAAACATGTGCTCATATTAAAATTCTAAATTCACAAATCATATGCCTTCCTATCCATGCATTAAATAGTAATACCTTGATGGCACCCTGTTGATTGTTTAACCGCAAGTGCACGGGCTATTGTAGTATAGCTATGCAAATACGGGTTGATCCCACGAGGACTTGATTTAAAATGATGGAGTTTTAAATAAAATTCAACTAAAAGAATAAAAACACAAAATATACTAGAAATAAACTAAAATCCAGATGTATTCAATTGTTCCAATGTTCACAAATATTTATTCCAAGGAAAACAGAAAATAAAACTAAAATGCGTCCTAGATAAGCTTGTCCTTGGATTGCACTGTCTCTGGATTAGTTTGTCCTTGAATTGCACTGTCCCTGGATAGTTAGAATGAAGATAAGGTAAAACCAGAATAGCACAGGGACACAGATGTAATTAAATAGGGGACCCAATTGGTATTTCTGAAATCTGCCAGGGGACATAGATGGAATTTTTGAAATCTGCCAGGGGACACAGATGTAATTCCTGAGATATGCCAGGGGCAGATCTAGAATTTCGGGGGTCTCTGGTTTTTACAGAAAAAAAAAACTAGGAAAACAACGATGGAAACCGGAAGAGGGGAAGAAGGAAGAAGGAGGGAGGAAAAGAGGAAGGAGAAGAAGAAGAAAACGCGGGAAATCTCAGGAATGGAAACGCGGGAAGGAGGAAAAGAGATGGGAGAAAACCCAGAACGGATTTTCTCTCCCGGGACTGTGCGACTCGGAGAAAAAGAGGAGAAAGTGGCCGGAGAAGAAGAGGAGAAAAGAGGAGGGGAGAAACAGAGGAAAAACCCCTGGGGAGGAGTTTTCCTTCTCTTGTCCGTGCGGCAACGTAGAGGATAAGGGCAGTGGAGCCGTGGAAGATGGGAGGAGAAGAGGGAGATAGAGTCGGGCCATCGTCTGGGTGCTGTCCGATGCGGTGTTGGACTACTGCACGGTGGGAATGACAAGAGAGAGAGAGCAGAGAGTGGTGAGATGGGGAGAAGAAAGAGAGGTGGGCTAGTATGGTGCGATAGATATGGGAATTCCAGCCAGTGGGTGTCGAGAGAGAGAGAGAAGAAAATAACTGGGAGAGAGAAGGTTGATGGTGTGGTGAATAAGGGGGTAGGAGAGGAAGATGTGAGAGATTGGGTGAGAAGGAGGTTGGGAGTGGCCTGAGAGATGGGATTTTCACGGATGAGAGATAGAGGGAGAAATGAGGGGGAGAAGAAGGGAGAATTGGGTACTGTTGGGAAAGAGCGTAGAGGAAGAATGGAAAGTGGGGGAGAAAAATAAGTTGGGTACGTGAGAATGAGGAAAGGAAAAAGAAAGAAAAAGGAAAGAAGGAAAAAGAAAGAAAGAAAGAAAAGATAAAAAGAAAGGGAAAAAGGAAAAGGAGGAAAAAGAAAAGGAGTGGGAAAGGAAAGAGAGAATGAAGGAAAGAAAAAGAGAATAAGGAGGGAAAGAGGAAGAAAATGAAAGAGAAGTGGAGGAAAGAGTTGCCCTTTACATATTCTTTCCATTTTGTCCATGATTTCTATTCCATCTATCTCCATGGGTGATCTGGTCCATCCATTGCCCTTCAAGATGATCTGCACTGTTATCTTTTACTCGTATCCATCCGTGCGTCCTTTGGTTGATCTGCAAAAGAAAAGACTAAATTAGAATCATCTGAACCGCACATTAGTCATTTAATGAATTCTAATGATCATCTGACCGTTGATTTTGACAAATTAAGATTTGGATGGTCAATTGGATTTAAATTCAAAATCAAGCTAATTTTTGTGAAATTGAATGGTTAGATGATCTAATTGAACGCTAAATTAGGGGAATTTTGACCAAAATTAAACACTTAACACACCCCCAACCAGCATTTTGCTAGTCCCGAGCAAAACATGCGAAAAATCAAATTTCAACATTTCAAATTTTATTTTTAAGTCAACTCCTCTTTTTCCTCAGACAATTATCTTCAATAAATCACATCAACTTTATCATACTAATAAAAATGACTGAAAAATTCAAAACCCTACCCATATGCCAAAATAATTTCAATTAAGCTCAAATCTCAGAGTGAGTGTGTGCATGTATAGTTTACATATGGATTCATCTTGATCTGTAAGTAAACTTCTAACTTTTGAACTCCATCCGAAATATGTTTTGACCTCAATCCTCACTAATGACATATGCTAAGAAACAAAATCTCTCAGATAAAGGGGTCAAATCATATCTCTCTTTTAATTATGTGAGAAAAGTCAATAAAAGAAAAATTATCTCGCATGTACTCATGAAAAATGAGAGTTACTAAGGAATATCATTGTTTTGATCCCTTTAGAATAGATGTCATTACCTTTGAATATTTAGAAATACCAGCCTTTTAGATCCTATCCATTCATTTCCTCATCAAGACTATTTTCATCCTAGAATCAATAGGTCTTTAACTGGGACGAAACGTAGGCTTAGGACAAGGTACCAAAGAAAAGGTATAAGGATATTCAAAGTTTCTTCAAAGAATAAGTAGAGGTCTTCTACTAAAGTTGACAATTCTTCTTTTTCTTTGTTTTTTTTTTTTTTCTAAAGTAAATATTTTTGTTTCCATTTTTCTTTGTATTCTTCAAACTTCTTTTTTTTTTTTTCAGACTATTTTAGTACTTTTGAATCACTTTGAAGAATATTTCTTTTCTTGATATCCACTTTTCTACTTTCATTACAACTAAAAGGTATTTCTTCATTCTTCTCTAACTTACTTTTCAAAGAAAATGGGTAATGGATAATTTATACTGGGTTAATATGGGTAAAGGGTAATTTGGGTGGCCAAAGAAAAGGCTTATATTAAAGGCTCAAGTTAGCTGACTAGTGGTAAAAATACTTCTAGGTAGGCTTTATGTCTCTAGGTTAATAACAAGAATGGCCTAAATCATTTTATAGGTTTCCTATAATCTATCAAATTCAATGAACTTCTAGAACTTTAAAGGTAGTATTCTTATTATTTAGGTAATTAGCCAAATTAAGAGTTTGGGATCAATTTTCTTTAAGCACGCTGAAGAAAATTAGGAATATTTATAACCTCTCAAAAAAATGAATGGCTCTAAAACTCACTTAGGTTATAGATCTCCACTGAATTTCTTCAGAATTTCTAAGTTAGAGCCACTTATCAATCTAAACTATCTATATGCAACTATGTGTACAGATATGATCTGAGACTATGCTTTCATATAATTCTTTAGAAAATGAATAAAAAGATGAATTAATCATATTCAATTCCATTAATAAGCTAAATTTATCCAGATTATACTTCAGAAAATCCAATTCTCATCATAGTGTAGGAAATGACCTAAATTTTTTCAATTTTTCAATTTATTTTTTTAAAAAAAACAAGGAAAGCACCTAAAAATCTGAAAAAACTAGAATTTGCTAGAATTCTACACCCCCCAACCTGACAGAAACATTGTCCTCAATGTTTAAAAAGTAGGACCTAAAATGAATATGGGTGATGCAGAAAACAACAAAAATGAAAAACTCTGGGTTGCAACCCAGTGAGCGCTAAGTTTAACATCTTCAGCCAGACATATCCTCATATCTTTGAGTTTTCCTGATTCCAATAATGAAATGGCAAGATTTCTCACGCCACTTCAAAATCTCACGATAGTCTGTATAGTTCATCCACCCTGAAATTTTTGGTGATGGTAGAATTATAACACAGTAGACTACCATGAATGTAAGTTGAATGAGACCACTTTGATGATTTCCTATCTTCAAAATTTCACGGTAATCAATATAATTCCTCCACCTTGAAAATTTGGGTGGTGGAATCTCTATAACAATGTGAATTACCGTGAATTTAAATTCTTTTAAACCATATAAATGTGTAGAGTCCTCTCTTTCCCTTACATTTTCCTGACATTGAGACATAAGCTTACTTTGCCCTTCCTTAAAAGATTGTTCTGATATTAATAGAGGAGGAGGCATGGTTTTGCTTAAATCCTGATTATCTTCTAGTGTGTACCTTAGAGTTAGTTGATGTATGGATAGTAGATCAATGGACTCTTTCTTGTCTTGTTCTATTGGCACATGCAACAAATCAGGTGGGCTTAATTTCTTATCTAATGATTGTTCAAATGAAGGCTTTAGGTCCCAATCAAGCACATATTCTACGTTAAAAGGCTTATTTGGGATTTCAGGCTCTGTAAGGGGTTCTACAGATGATGGGAGGGAAGTGATCTCACTTAATGGAAGCTCCTCAAAATGAGGTTTCCATTTACCTGTATCCATGATAGGAACAGAATCAAGGAGGGCATTAACTTCCTCTATTAATGCATCCTCATTAAACTCATTAAAATGGGCCAAACAGGCCTCCAATGGGTCCTACAAGGAAGACGACTGAAACTGATCTTGCACAACTGAATTGATCATGTTAATACTGTGCAAATCATCAGTAGTTTCACTAGGTTGCTTACAAATGTTAAAGATGTTTAGCTCTAATGTCATATTGCCAAAGGATAGTTTCATAAGACCATTTCTACAGTTGATTAAGGCATTGGACGTAGCCAAAAATGGTCGTCGCAGGATAACTGGTATTTCATTCTTCTCATTCACCACCGGTTGTGTATCTAGAACTAGAAAATCGACAGGGAAGCAAAATTGTTCTACCTAGACCAACACATCCTCTATTACCCCTCTTGGTATTTTTACAGAACGATCAGCTAGCTGGAGCGTAGTAGATGTAGGTTTCAGTTCACCCAGACCTAACTATTCATATACCGAGTATGGTAATAAGTTTACACTAGATCCTAAATCAAGAAGAGCTTGGTTAATCTTGTAGCTTCCAATAATGCAAGTAAGAGTGGGGCAACCAGGATCTTTGTACTTTGGTAGTGTATGGTGTTGAAGAATAGAACTAACATGTTCAGTCAAAAATGCCTTCTTCTGGACATTCAATTTTCTCTTTATGGTGCATAAGTCTTTTAAGAATTTGGCATATGATGGGATTTGTTTTATAGCATCTAAGATCGGTATGTTGATCTTGCCTCATCATTAAAGGCAGACTTTGGGGCTTGACGCAACCTTTGAGGAAATGGAGCAGGTATAGGACATGGATCAACAGGTGAAACAGGGTCCTTTTGTTTAGAGTTTTCTTTAACTTTCGTGGATTTTTCTACCTTTTCAGTCTTTTGAGGCTCATCTTTCTCAATTCTTTTACCACTCCTAAGAATAGTAACAGCCTTAGTTTGTTCCATGGTAGAGCTAGATGTTTCATCAGATGCATTAATGCTAACCGCATGCACTCCCTTAGGGTTTGCTTGTGGTTGAGCTGGGAACTTTTCTTTTTCCATACTTTGCATCATTTGACTCATCATATTTTTTAATTCATTCACAAAATTTTCTAATTGAGAAATTTTCTTCTCCTGGTTCTGAGTAACTTGATTATCCTCAACATGCCTTTCAGGTGGGGGCAAGTAAGGTCCAGAAGGAGGTTGATGAGTTTGATAAGGTAAGGTAAGAAGTCCTTGGTTTTGTTGATGAGGTTAATATTGTCCTGGTTGTGGAACATTAACAGTAGGTACATTTTTCCAACTAAAGTTTGGATGGTTTCTCCAGTTGGGATTATAAGTCTCTGAATATGGGGAGAAAGGTCTTTTATATGTGTTAAGTGCATTGGCCTGATCATGAAGTACATCTTGAAAAGCAGGGATTGTAGGACATTCCTGAGTAAGATGTGATGTACTTTCACAAATGCTACACACTTGTTCTTCTTTATTTGAGTTTTTCTTTCCCATTTCTATGGCTTCTACTTTTCTCGCTAGGGATGCTACTTTGGCATTGATATCATCTTTTTCAGACATAGCATACATGCCTCCCCTAGCATGGGTGTTATTGGGCTTAGGTCTATCTGTATGTTCTATTCTTTCTGAGTCAGCCCAGGTCTATGCACTTTCAGCTAGCCATTCCAAATACTCCTCTGCCTCATCTGGTTGTTTGTTGAGAAAATTACCATTACACATCATCTCTACAAACTGGTGCATGTTAGAATTTAGTCCTTCATAAAAGAAGCTGATGATGCGCCATGGTTCATAGCCATGATGTGGGCAAGTGAGTTGTAGTTCTTTGAACCTTTCCCAGCATTGATAGAATGATTCTTTATCCTTTTGGGTAAAGTTCATTATCTTGCGACGAAGCGTATTTGTTTTATGGGTAGGTAAAAACTTCTTTAAGAATTCCCTAGTCATTTCGTTCTAGGTTCTTATGGAACCTGATGGCAGTGCATTAAACCACATTTTTGCTTTTTGCTTTAAAGAGAAAGGAAAAAGTTTAAGCCTAACAGTATCTAGACCTACATTTTGTGTTCGTTGGGTGCTACATACCTCATCAAATTCTTTAAGGTGCAAATAAGGACTCTCACTATCTAGACCATAGAATTTGGGAAGTAATTGGATTACTCTTGTTTTTAATTCTAATGCACCAACATTTTGAGGAAGAATTACACAGGATGGTGTGCTGGTGCGTGTAGGCTGAAGGTAGTCTTTTAAAGTTCTACCACAAAAGTTTTGATGACCCTCAATATTATCATCCCCATGTTCACTCTATTGGTCCCATTCCCTATTGTGTCTTCTCCAATCTCTATTTGGTTGATGATTATTCCTCCTTGGTGGAGGTTGATATTCATCATCCATCAAGGGTGGTGGGTCCTCATTCATGATGAGTGGAGCCCCTTGACTTCCATGGGGTGAATTACCCCTGGATCGTTGATCAGTCATAGATGTGGCCTGATCTTGTTTTATGTCTTTTTGGTCATACTTGACTAACCTTTTGGTTTTATCCCGTCTCCAAAAGTGCATACAAGGGAAGCTTGTTTTCGTTTTTTGTTTTTTGTTTTTTGTTTTTTTTTCTTTAAGAAAACTAACCTAAATGATGCAACCTAACTTCTAGAATGATGCGCAAACAAAAGGGCACACTCAAATAATCCTAAGGCTAATAAGCAACAATATATTTGATTTTCTTGATTTTCTGTGGGGACAATGCTTTTATTAGCCTAGACTAGCGCTCCTCCTCTCTTTAGGAGTTGATTACTGCTTACCAGTTGGGTTCTGTCCAAAGTGGTTAATACAACCCTCGTGTAAGGAGGCGTTTAGACCTCAACAAACGTCAATAGGAGGTGGGGGAAGAGCGAGGCTCTATTAAGTAACCCCCAATAACCACAGTGATCAAAAGCCACTGGACTGACAGTAAATCACATCCTATTAAGAGGGTCCTATGAGCATGTGATTGCCCTATAGGTCTCTTCTGATTGATTTTAAATTAACGTGAAAGGAATGTTTGCGCGCTTGAGGTGATTATCCTAAGTGGGCCAAGAGGTGGTGATGAAATCCACCCTTGATCTTATGGGGGTAGGGTGCCCTTACTAATTAATTTTCACACACTATGACAATTCGATCAGCATATAAATCACCTTAAAACATTAAACATGCCCTAAGAATGCAATTAGAAGCAATAAACTAATGCAAAATCCTAAAATGCAACAATTATAAAAGATGCTTCTATATGAGTTACACTACCAAACAATGCAAATTATTCTAAATGCAAACCCTAATCTAGGAAATAAATGAGTGAGGAAACTTACAGTGGGGTTTCTAATGAAGATTAAGTGTGGGCCACCTTATCCCACACTTGCCCTGTATTATACAACCCTTTAAAATTTTAAATGGAAATTGCAATTTGCAAGGATCCTCACTACAAGATTCACTCATAAGGAAAAAGAAAGTCCTATTCTAGGAAAGCATGGAAGTTTCCATTTTGGTGAAGATCCACTTGCCAAATTCCTCCACTTTCCAATTTCCTGAAAAATCAAATTAGAAATTAGTACCAAATTCAGGAAACAAGGTGATTATGACCTAAAAATAATAATAATATGCACCTAAAATTTTCATAAAATGTTGAAAATGGAAATTCCTAATTTTATGTTTTTTTTTTTGGATTTTTCTGATTTTTTTTTAATTTCCTTTTTTTTTGGATTTTTAATTAAATTTTATGAAAACTCATTTCCAAGTCCCCGGCAATGGTGGCAAAAACTTGTTGATTGTTTAACCACAAGTACACGGGTTATTGTATTATAGCTATGCAAATACGGGTCGATCCCATGAGGACTTCATTTAAAATGATGGAGTTTTAAATAAAATTCAACTAAAAGAATAAAAACACAAAATATACTAGAAATAAACTAAAATCCAGATGTATTCAATTGTTCCAATGTTCACAAATATTTATTCTAAGGAAAACAGAAAATAAAACTAAAACGTGTCCTGGATAAGCTTGTCCTTGGATTGCACTATCTCTGGATTAGTCTGTCCTTGAATTGCACTGTCCCTGGATAGTCAGAATGAAGATAAGGTAAAACCAGAATAGCATAGGGACACAGATGTAATTAAACAGGGGACCCAATTGGTATTTCTGAAATCTGCCAGGGGACACAGATGGAATTCTTTTGGGGACACAAATGGAATTTCTAAAATCTGCCAGAGGACACAGATGTAATTCCTGAGATATGCCAGGGGCAGATCTAGAATTTCGGGGGTCTTTGGTTTTTATAGAAAAAAAAACCAGGAAAACAACGATGGAAACCGGAAGAGGGGAAGAAGGAAGGAGGGAGGAAAAGAGGAAGGAGAAGAAGAAGAAAACGCGGGAAATCCCGGGAATGGAAACGTAGGAAGGAGGAGGAAAAGAGATGGGAGAAAACCCATAATGGATTTTCTCTCCCAGGACCGTGCGACTCGGAGAAAAAGAGGAGAAAGTGGCCAGAGAAGAAGAGGAGAAAGGAGGGGAGAAACAGAGGGAAAACCCATGGGGATCTCCTATCCGTGCGGCTACGCAAAGGCTGAGGGCAGTGGAGCCATGGAAGATGGGAGGAGAAGAGGGAGATAAAGCCGAGCCGTCGTCTGGGTGCTGTCCGATGCAGTGTTGGACTACTGCACGGTGGGAATGACAAGAGAGAGAGAGAGAGAGAGAGAGAGAGAGAGAGAGAGAGAGAGAGAGAGAGAGAGAGAGAGAGAGAGAGAGAGAGAGAGAGAGAGAGAGAGAGAGAGAGAGAGAGAGAGAGAGAGAGAGAGAGAGAGAGAGAGCAAAGAGTGGTGAGATGGGGAGAAGAAAGAGAGGTGGGCTAGTATGGTGAGATGGAGATGGGAATTCCGGCCAGTGGGTGTAGAGAGAGAGAGAGAAGAAAATAAGTGGGAGAGAGAAGGTTGATGGTGCGGTGAATAAGGGGGTAGGAGAGGAAGATGTGAGAGATTGGGTGAGAAGGAGGTTGGGAGTGGCGTGAGAGATGGGATTTTCACAGGTGAGAGATAGAGGGAGAAATGAGGGGGAGAAGAAGGGAGAATTGGGTACTATTGGGAAAGAGCGTAGAGGAAGAATGGGAAGTGGGGGAGAAGAAGAAGTTGGGTATGTGAGAATGAGGAAAGGAAAAAGAAAAGGAAAGAAGGAAAAAGAAAGAAAAAGGAGAAGGAAAAAGAAAGATAAAGGAGAGAAAGAAAAGACAAAAAGAAAGGGAAAAAGAAAAGGAGTGGGAAAGGAAAGAAAGAATAAAGGAAAGAAAAAGAGAATAAGGAGGGAAAGAGAAGGGGAAGGGAAAGAGGAAGAAAAGGAAAGAGAAGTGGGAGAAAGAGTTTCCCTTTACATATTCTTTACATTTTGTCCATGATTTCTATTCCATCTATCTCCATGGGTGATCTAGTCCATCCATTGCCTTTTAAGATGATCTGCACCGTTATCTTTTACTCGTATCCATCCATGCGTCCTTTGGTTGATCTGCAAAAGAAAAGACTAATTTAGAATCATCTAAATTGCACATTAGTCATCTAATAAACTCTAATGATCATCTGACCGTTGATTTTGACAAATTAAGATTTAGATGGTCAATTGGATTTAAATTCAAAATCAAGCTAAGTTTTGTAAAATTGAATGGTTAGATGATCTAATTGAATGCTAAATTAAGGGAATTTTGACCAAAATTAAACACTTAACACACCCTATCATGGAAGCTTTTGTCTTTATGCATGTTGCATTGTGCCATTTTCGTGGAAACGAAATCAATTCATAAGTCAAAATAGTTCAGTAAGTAAATCATATGTTCAATATGAACTAGATTCAAATCCTATAAGATCATAATACAAATCTAAAAGAATTTCTGATGAAATGTGTCTTTGATCATAAATCAATTTAAATATCATTCCCAATCATATGAATATCAAATAATTGATAAAAATATCTATGCAATCAAAACGAACTCAAATGATATGAATCAAATCAAAATATGCATCAAATATCATATCAAATTGTATCGATATCAAACTATTGATAAAAATATCTGAGTAGCATCAATTATGATCTATTGAAGCAGCCAATATCTCTTAAAACAATCAATATCAATTGAAACAACTAGTATCAAAATTGGTCTAAACCTCAAGAATAACATGATATGTACAACATGCCTCACATATATCATACCAAAATCAGAACATAATGCCCACCAGCAAGCTTTGGCTATGTTATGCCTTAGAAGCATGTCTAGATACCTTAGCCACTACACCACCTCCATGAGAAGGAACAAATCAGAATAGAGTAGAGTCTATCCCAAGTACTCCACCCTTAATTAGTATGCTAGTATCTGATATCGTAATGGAACAAGGGGCCAAGTTGGTCCTATGTGATACATAGCTAGCATGGGTGTCTAACTGATAATTCGAATCAAATTTTGGTATCTTTATGGATACCTAGCTGCTCATCCAACAAGTTTAACCATACCTTCCGGCATGTAAATAATATGTCGATAAAATCACTAATTAAGAACTTTCATATGTAATATTTTTTAAAACTAGCCATAAATGTCAAAAATTTCTCTTTTCCAAAACCAATTCACTAGAGTTCATGCATTCTTTTAGAAAAACACTTATATATAAAAACAACGAACACATGCTAGTTTTCAAACCAACTCTTAAATCCAATACTTTCTTTTTCCTTCAATTGGTACCTATAAGATATTTTTCTTGTCTAACTTTCCAATTTCAATTTCTTATAGTTTCATAGTTTAAATTGTTGAAACTAATATAAAATGAAAACTTTTTATAGCTAATATATATATATATATACTATTTTGTTTGCATCATTACATACTAATGAAAATCAAAATAGTCTAATAATGAATTTTAAATTTTCTTTAGCATTTGCTCATGAAAGCTATATCCTTTAGAAATAATTTCCCATATAAGAAAATTAGTAATATAATTAGTATGACATTCTTGTTCCATTTAATTTTAAGTACATATAAGCTAATTCTTATTAAAAGAAAACAAACCAAACTAATATAGTTTTCTAGAAAATGAAATATTTTTTATTAGTAAAATAAAATAAAGCATATAATTAATTTTTAAATAAATTAAATTTTAACAAAATATAAGTCTAGTTCAAGACATATACATATTCGTTAAGACTAAATCATAGAATCAGTACATCAATGGATGCTGCGAAAAGTTATTTAGTGCTAATTCACATATACATGTGCATAATTCTCTTGAAAATCCAATTAAAATCAAGAATAGCAATGCCACTCATTTATTAGAAATTAATTAAATCCAAGAGAAATATAAGTATGCAAGTACTATCAAAATGATACACTTTCTAAATTATCCATCAAATTAAATTAAAATGGTTTTATAATCATTCAAAAGCATCATGTTTACTTATTAAATATCAATTGGGCACCACAAAGCATATTCAAGTGAAAGTAGTACGTTAGAATCGTATCAAATTAAATCATAAATGAAACATTGCTTTTATAAACATTTAGATTGTTAGCAAAACGTCAGTATTCATAACATTTGGTATGTAAAGACATTTCTCATGTATTCTATCATCTGCCTGAAATTTGTTGTATCAAAGCATAACGAATCTTAAATTTCCAACATAGTAAATCTTAAATGTTCCTATCTCGAATACAAGTTATCTAATACTTCAGAATACTCAATAGGCTCAAATCATATCAATTGGTATATCTATTAAAGCATATGTCCATTATAATGTCATTCTCTTTCTCTTTAGTTTTTATATGTGACTTGTTTAATCCTTGATCATCATTAAATATGTTGATCTTGCCTTTACTAATCACTGGTCATAAATTTATTTCATTAATTATGTTAAATCATTAAATCCAGGCCTTTGTTCACAGTGTAACTATTAAGATCATCTTATTATATTCTAATCTCATCAATCTATGATTTTTAAATAATTTTTTATATTTTCATAATTAATTTATCAATCCAATTGTTAAATCATAGTTTACAATTATCCTAAAGTGTATATTTTCTAATTTTTAATTATCATGACAATTTATCCATTAGATCAATCCATCTATTATATCAAATTATCCTAATAAGTATTTTTAAGGTTCAATTTATCCTAATCATATATGATTTTTTTACATTTTCTATCATTTACTATGCATAATTCAAATAAATGGAATTTAATCAATTTAAACAAAATTTGGTGGCGATCCTACCTCTAATTGCTTAAATATGATACTTGATGGTGATTGGTGTGTCAAATTGTGATCCTATTATCTCTTATGTGATTGATTTAGGATGTATGTTGTTGTTCAGAAGTGCTGTGATCCTCAAAGTAGTCAGATATTCAGTTTCTCAAAGTAATATGGTTTGCATGTTTACACATTTCCAAGGGATGTCTCAGATTTGAAATTGGATTTATATTGCTTGTTGGATTTTACATATTAAGGTTTTAGGTCACTTTTAGCTATTCAGATCAGAGAATTTTGATTTTTAGATTTACAAACATGATAGGAGAATCATGGGTTGTTAAAATAGATCAATTCTAATAGACAGATAATGAGTATGTTAAATGGATCGATGCTATTACCTCAATGCACAAAAATTAATTGTTGATGTCTGAATGTCACACACATACATCTACAAGCAACAGCATGTCAGGTGTGTGTGTGTGTGTGTGTGTGTGTGTGTGTGTGTGTGTGTGTGTGTGTGTGTGTGTGTGTGTGTGTGTGTGTGTGTGTGTGTGTGTGTGTGTGTGTGTGTCTTCGAATTATGTCTTCCTAGTGCATCTTAGATGTGGAATTTAAATGAATCATTGAGTTTCAGTGATCAGTTTTAATCATGTATCCTTATCCATGTGAGATTCCTTCTGATATTATTTAGATCATCAAATGACCAAAGGGGTTTTGCTCCTCTTATTGTGACAAAGAATATGACTAGCTCAGATCATCTATTTAGTCTATCATTTTCCTTAACAAACTTAAAATCTTTAGCATTTTATGATTCATTGATTTTTCGATGAGATGCTACCTAATCAACTCTAAATTTTACAATTTTAGTTGTTTTTTCCTTGGAAATAAGTTGAATGGCTCATATGGTTTATTTGAGTCATCACTCTCTTTGGTGAACATGACCTATGGAGGTTAGAAAACCAACACACAATCACCTCTGACCGGTGTTAAGTGTTCAATTTTGGTCAAAATACCCCTAATTTAGTATTTGATTAGAGCATCTAGACCATTAATTTTAAGATTTTATATCAAATATTTCATTTTAGCTTTAATTGGCCATCCAACCGTTGAATTATAAAATTTAGTGGTTAGATGACTATTAAAGCTAATGGACAGTTTAGATTTCGCTAATTAAGTCCTGTACATTGCAGATCGGTCCACTCAGGCGTGGACGCTCCAGATTGAATCATGGAAATCAGATGGAATTTGAAGAGTCATAGTACAAAACAAGATTGAAGACTTGCAGAGTTCTAGTAAGACTAGAATTCTAGTAGACCCACTCTCTTTCTTATCTTTCTCTCTCTCTCTCTCTCTCTCTCTCTCTCTCTCTCTCTCTCTCTCTCTCTCTCTCTCTCTCTCTCTCTCCCTCTCTCTCTCTCTCTCTCTCTCTTATCTTCCTTATCTTTCTCCTTTCTTTCCCTCTTATCTTTCTCCTCTCTTTTCTCTTTTTCTCTCTCTTATCCCTCTCTCCTATACGTCTCTCCCTATCTTTCTTTTAAAAGACCCTTCTTTCTTCTCCAAAAAGGATGTTTTTTTTCCTCTAGGGAGGCTGGGCTGGATCATCTCTCCCCCTCATTCTCTCTTCCTCTTTCTCTACCTCTCTTCCCCTTCTCTCAAGCGTTATCCCTCTTTATCCCCACTTCTCTTCTCAGTCAGAATTATCCCACGCTCTGTCTTGCTCATCTCTGAATTCCCAGTTCTCCCTCTTTTCTTCTCCCCAATCCCAGCCTTTTCTACACACTCTCTTTTCCTATTCTCTTCACCGATCTTTTCCCACGTCTCTCTCTATTGCATTTTTCGTTTCTTACTTGTCTTCCAGCAAAACCCAAATCCCGTCTTCCTCTGCTAGCCCAGCTTCTCCTTCTCACTTGCCTAACACCCATCTCCTCTAGCACAAGCCAGGCGTCCTTGCCTAGGCTTCTCTGCTCCAGACGACGCCCAGAAAGGCGTCATTTTTTTTGTCGTCTCTTCTCCCTTGCTTTTCCGCTACCCGGATCTACTCCAGTTTCCCTCTTCGACATCTCCTTTCCCAGCCGCTCATCTTTCCACCCCATCTGCCAAGCATTGGCCTAGATTATCCCAACATCTCCGACATCTCCTTTCCCAGCCGCTCACCTTTCCACCCCATCTACCAAGCATTGGCCTAGATTATCCCAGCATCTCTCTCTCTCTCTCTCTCTCGCTGCATCGGATGACCCAGTGAGGAAAAACCCAGATTGGGTTTTCCTCAATCTTTCCTCCTGCGTGCCCTCTTTTCCTCGTTTTTCCACTGGTCCAGCATAGCCCATATCACCGGATGGCCATAGAGAGAAAACCCAGAATCCCTATTTCTTCCTCTCCGGCTCCACTTTCTTCCGGCTGGGCATATACCCATTCCAGCTTTCCTCCCATCTCTTCCCCTATCTTTTTCCTCTCATCCTTTCTCTTCCTCCTCCCTTTCTCCCCCAACCATCTCCGGTTTTCTCCCATACTCTTTCCCTCTGCTCTCCTTCACCTTCAGTCGCACGACCCAGGGTCGGGTTTTCTCCCCATCTTTCTTCTCTCCCTTTCCTCTTCTCCTCCTTCCTCTATTCTTCTCCCTCTTCTCCCTCTTCCATATTTCTCCCAAAACGTGTTTTTCTGGTTTTTTTCGTGAAAAACCAGAACCCTGAAGAAATTACAAATCTGCACCTGCAGATCTAAGAAATTACAATTCTGTCCTATTTCAGGAATTCCATCTGTGTCCCTAAAAGAATTCCATCTGTGTCCCCTGGCAGATTTCAGAAATACCAATTGGGTTCCCTATTTAATTACAACTGTGTCCCTGTGCTATTCTGGTTTTAACTTATCTTCATTCTGACTATTCAGGGACAGTGCAATCCAGGACAGACTATTCAAGGACAGACTAATCCAGAAACAGTGCAATCCAAGGACAAGCTTATCCAGGACGCATTTTATTTTTTTATTCTCCTTGGACTAAATATTTGTGAACATTGAAACAATTGAATAAATCTAGATTTTATTTTTTTGTGAGTTTATATTCTTTTATTAATTGAATTTTATTGAAAACTCCATAATTTTAAATCAAGTCCTCGTAGGATCAACCCGTATTTGGACAGCTATACTACAATAGCCCGTGCACTTGCGGTTAAACAATCAACAAGTTTTTGGCGCCGTTTCCAGGAACTTGAAATGGAGTTTTTATAAAATTTAATTAAAAATAAAAAAATCCAAAAAATTCAAAAAAATTCAAAAAAAAAATTCAAAAAATACAAAAAAATACAAAAAATTAGGAATTGCATTTTAGGCATTCTTAGGTGCATCTTTAGGCATTTTTAGTGCATAATCACTTTATTTCCTGAATTTGGTACTAATTGTTATTTTTCTTTTTAAGGAAATTGGAGTGGAGCTTCATCAATTGATAGATTTTTCTTGCTTTCTTAGATTAGAAATTTTATTTTTGAGTGAATCTTGTAGTGAGGCCCCTTGTAATTTGCATTTTCAATTTTAATTTTAAAGGGTTGTAATAATACAGGGCAAGTGTGGGACAAGGTGGCCCACACTTGATCTTCATCAGAAACCTCACTGTAAGTCTTCTCACTCACTTATTTTCTAGATTAGGGTTTGCATTTAGAATAATTTGCATTGTTTGGTAGTTAATTGCATATAGAAAGCATATGTTATAATTGTTGCATCATAGGGCTTGCATTAGTTTTTGCTTTCAATTGCATTTTAGGACACGTCTAATGCTTTAAGGTGAATTATATGTTGATCGAATTGCCATGGTGTG
Source organism: Warburgia ugandensis (assembly GCA_035236585.1). Taxonomy (NCBI): domain Eukaryota; kingdom Viridiplantae; phylum Streptophyta; class Magnoliopsida; order Canellales; family Canellaceae; genus Warburgia; species Warburgia ugandensis. Next base: position 58,552,097 of record CP141133.1, read on the forward strand.
TGAAAATTAATTAGTAAGGGCACCCTTTCCCACAAGATCAAGGGTGGATTTCATCACCACTCCTTGGCCCACCTAAGATAATCACCTCAAGCGCGCAACCTCTCCTTCACATTAATTTAAAATCAATCAGAAGAGACCTATAGGGTTATCACATGCTCGTAGGACCCTCTTAATAGGACACAAATTACTATTACTTCGGTTGCTTTTGATCACTATGGTTATTGGGGGTTGTCTAATAGAACCTCGGTCTTCCCCCACCTCCTGTCGACGTTTGTTGAGGTCTAAACGCCTCCTTACACGAGGGTTGTATTAACCGCTTTGGTTAGAACCTAACTGGTAAGCAGTAGTCAACTCCTAAAGAGAGCAGGAGCATTAGAGTAGGCTAATTAAAAGCATTGTCCCCGTAGAAAATCAAAATATCTATGCTTGCTAGCCTTAGGGGATTGCTTGATTGTGTCCTGTTTTGTGCATCATTTTAGGCATTTAGGTTGCATCATTTAGGATAGAAAAAAAAAAACCAAAAAAACCAACAAAAAAAAAGATCTTTCATTGTATGCCCTTTTGGATACGCGATGAAACCGGTAGGTTAATCTCGTACGACCAAAAAGACAAACCAACAATGGCTGATCAACGATCAAGGGGTAACTCACCCCATGGTAGTGTTAGAGGTGATCAAGCTCCACTCATCATGAATGAGGACCCACCACCTCTAATTGATGATGAATATCAACCTCCACCAAGGAGGAATAATCATCAACAAAGAAATTGGAGAAGGAATGAAAATAGGGAATGGGACCAACAGAGTGACCGTGGAGAAAATGATGTTTATCAGAATCCTCATGGACGAACCTTAAGAGACTACCTTCAACCGACACACACCAGTACACCCTCTTGTGTCATTCTTCCTCAAAATGCTGGTGCGTTAGAATTAAAAACGGGAGTAATTCAATTACTTCCCAAATTTCATGGGCTAGATAGTGAGAGTCCTTATTTGCACCTTAAAGAATTTGATGAGGTATGTAGTACCCAAAGAACCCAAAAATATAGGTCTAAATATTGTCAGGCTTAAGCTATTTCCTTTCTCTTTAAAGGAAAAAGCAAAATTGTGGTTTAATGCACTGCCACCAGGTTCCATAAGGACTTGGAATGAAATGACTAGGGAATTCTTGAAAAAGTTTTTCCCTACACAAAACAAATACACTCCGTCGTAAGATAATGAACTTTACCCAAAAAGATAAAGAATCATTCTACCAATGCTGGGAAAGGTTCAAAGATCTATTGCTTACTTGCCCACATCATGGCTATGAACCATGGCGCATTATCAACTTCTTTTATGAAGGACTTAATTCTGACATGCGCCAGTTTATAGAGATGATATGCAATGGTAACTTTTTTGAATAAACAACCAGATGAGGCGGAGGAGTATTTGGAATGGCTAGCTGAAAGTGCACAGACCAGGGCTGACTCAGAAAGAGTAGAACATTCTGATAGACCCAAGCCCACTACCACATCTACTAGGGGAGGCATGTATGCCATGACTGAAAAAAATGAAATCAGTGCCAAAGTAGCAACCCTAGCTAGAAAAGTAGAAGCCATGGAAATGGGAATGAAAACCTTAACTAATGATGAACAAGTGTGTAGCATTTGTGAAAGTACATCACATCTTACTCAGGAATGTCCTACCATCCCTGCATTTCAAGATGTACTTCATGATCAGGCTAATGCACTCAATAATTATAAAAGACCTTTCTCCCCATATTCTGAGACATATAATCCCAACTGGAGAAACCATCCAAATTTCAATTGGAGAAATGGACCTAATGCAAATGTCTCACAACCAGGCCCATACCAGAGTCATCAACAACCAAACCAAGGACTACTTGCTCCACCACCATACCAAACTCATCAACCTCATTCTCCTGGACTTTACTTGCCCCCACCTAAAAGGCATGTAGAGGATAATCAAGTTAATCAAAATCAGGAAAGAAAAATTTCTCAATTAGAAAAGTTTGTGAATGAACTAAAAAACATGATGAGTCAAATGATGCAAAATATGGAAAAAGGAAAATTCCCAGCTCAACCTCAAGCAAACCCTAAGGGAGTGCATGTGGTTAGCATTAATGCATCTGATGAAACATCTAGCTCTACCATGGAACAGACTAAAGCTGTTACTATTCTTAGGAGTGGTAAAATAATTGAGAAAGATGAGCCTAAAAAGATTGAAAAGGTAGAAAAACCTAAAGAAAAATCTAAAGAAAAGGACCATGTTTCACCTATTGAGCCATGTCTAGTCCCTGCTCCATTCCCTCAAAGGTTGCGCCAAGCCCCAAAGTCTGCATCTAATTATGAGATTTTAGAGATTTTCAAGCAAGTCAAGATCAACATACCAATCTTAGATGCTATAAAACAAATTCCATCATATGCCAAATTCTTAAAAGACTTATGCACCATCAAGAGAAAATTAAATATCCAAAAGAAGGCATTTTTGACTGAACAGGTTAGTTCTATTCTTCAACATCATACACCACCAAAGTACAAGGATCCTGGTTGCCCCACTCTTACTTGCATTATTGGCAACTACAAAATTAACCAAGCTCTTCTTGATTTAGGATCTAGTGCAAACTTATTACCATACTTGGTATACGAATAGTTAGGTCTGGGTGAATTAAAACCTACATCTACTACGCTCCAGCTAGCTGATCGTTCTGTAAAAATACCGAGAGGGGTAATAGAGGATGTGTTGGTCCAGGTAGAACAATTTTGCTTCCCTGTCGATTTTCTGGTTCTAGACACACAACCGGTGGTGAATGAGAAGAATGAAATACCAGTCATCCTGGGACGACCATTTTTGGCTACATCCAATGCCTTAATCAATTGTAGAAATGGTGTGATGAAATTGTCCTTTGGCAATATGACAATAGAGCTTAACATTTTCAATATCTGTAAGCAACCTGGTGAAACTACTGATGATTTGTACTGTGTTAACATGATCAATTCAATTGTGCAAGATCAATTTCAGTCATCTTCCTTGTCGGACCCACTTGAGGCCTGTTTGGCCCATTTTAATGAGTTTAATGAGGATGCATTAATAGAGGAAGTTAATGCCCTCCTTGATTCTATTCCTATCATGGAAACAGAAAAATGGAAACCTCCTTTCGAGGACCTTCCACTGAGGGAGTCCACTCCCCTTCCATCATTCATAGAACCTCCTAAGCTTGAATTGAAATCTCTACCATCAGATTTAAAATATGCCTTTTTAGGAGACAAAGAGACTTTTCCTGTAATAATTTCCTCCCAATTAGAAACATCTCAGGAGGACAAATTAATAGACACTTTAAAAGAACACAAAGGTGCTATAGGATGGACCATAGCTGATATAAAGGGCATTAACCCTTTAATCTGCACCCATAGGATATATCTAGAGGATGAAGCTAAACCATGTCGTCAAATGCAAAGAAGGTTAAGTCCTAATATGAAAGATGTGGTTAGAGCAAAAGTCCTAAAGTTGCTTGATGTGGGAATCATCTATCCCATAAGTGATAGCAAATGGGTAAGTCCTACTCAGGTGGTTCCAAAGAAGTCTGGAGTGACAGTAATAACTAAAGCCAACAATGAATTGATCCCTACTAGGGTTACTACTGGTTGGCGTATGTGTATTGACTATCGAAAGTTGAATGCTGTTACAAGGAAGGACCATTTTCCTTTGCCATTCGTTGATCAAATGTTAGAAAGGGTTGCATGACACCAGTACTATTGTTTCTTAGATGGTTATTCAGGGTATAACCAAATTGAAATTGCACCCGAGGATCAGGAAAAGACCACATTTACATGTCCTTTTGGAGCTTTTGCTTACAAAAGAATGCCATTTGGATTATGTAATGCTCCTACCACATTTCAACGTTGCATGTTAAGCATTTTCAATGATATGGTGGAGAGAATTTTAGAGGTTTTCATGGACGACTTTTCTGTTTTCGGTAATTCATTTGAAACATGTCTTGAAAATCTAAGAAAAGTCTTAACTCATTGTAAAGAAAAGAACCTAGTGCTTAATTGGGAAAAATGTCATTTCATGGTTCCTAAGGGAATTGTCTTAGGTCACATTGTGTCATCTAAAGGTATAGAGGTAGATAGAGCTAAAGTTGATCTAATTTCCAATCTACCCATTCCAAAATCTATTAGGGACATTAGATCTTTCCTAGGTCATGCAGGATTCTATCAGAGGTTCATTAAGGATTTTAGTGCAATATCTAGACCACTATGTCACCTCCTCACAAAGGATACTCCTTTTGAGTGGACTAAGGATTGTCAAGAAGCATTTATAAAGTTGAAAGACAAGTTGACCACTGCACTTATCATGCAGCCGCCTGATTGGAGTCTACCCTTTGAAATCATGTGTGATGCTAGTGATTATGCTGTAGGAGCTGTACTAGGACAGAGAAAAGAAAAGAAGCCATGCGTCATCTACTATGCCAGTAGGACCTTAAATAGCACCCAAATGAACTATTCTACTACGGAGAAAGAACTCTTAGCAGTTGTCTTCGCATTGGATAAATTCAGGTCTTACTTGGTTGGATCTAAAATAGTCATATTCACTGACCATTCGACCCTCCAGTATCTTCTTTCTAAGAAAGATGCTAAGCCTAGACTAATTAGATGGATTCTCCTACTCCAAGAGTTTGACATTGAAATAAAATATAAAAAGGGAGTAGAGAATGTGGTAGCTAACCATTTGTCTCACTTAGTCCTAACAGAGCCTTTAAATGAGTTGCCAATTAAAGACACTTTCCCTGATGAGCAACTTTTTCATGTTTCCCATCCTCCCTGGTTTGCTGATATTGCAAATTATTTAGTCACGGGGAAAATTCCTGAACATTGGACTAAACAAGAAAAGAAAAAATTCTTTTCCAATGTTAAGCACTATTTCTGGGATGATCCATACCTGTTTAAATACTTCCTAGATCAAATCATTAGGAGATGTGTCCCTGACTTAGAACAACATAGTGTTATCTCCTTTTGTCATTCAGAAGCATGTGGTGGACATTTTTCTACCCAGAAAACAGCGGCAAAGATTTTGCAATGCGGTTTTTATTGGCCGACATTGTTCAAAGACACACGTGTTTTGTAAATTATGTGAGCAATGTCAAAAGTTAGGAGGAATAACCCATAGGAATATGATGCCTCTAAACCCTATTCTTATCATAGAAATTTTTTATTGTTGGGGTATAAATTTCATGGGTCCATTTCCACCTTCTTTTGGCTACATTTATATCTTATTGGCCATAGACTATGTTTGAAAATGGATTGAGGCTATCCCATGTAGGCATAATGATCACAAAATAGTTCTTAAATTTTTAAAAGACAACATTTTTTCTAGATTTGGGACTCCTCGAGCCATTATAAGTGATAACGGTACACATTTTTGCAACAAACCATTTGAAGCACTAATGAAAAAATATAATATTACATATAAAGTTGCAACACCGTATCACCCACAAACAAGTGGACAAGTAGAAGTATCAAATCGGGCCATCAAACAAATCCTTCAAAAGACTGTTAATCCAGATCGTAAAGATTGGTCTCTTAGATTGACTGATGCGCTTTGGGCTTACAGGACTGCACATCGCACCCCGATTGGTATGTCTCCCTATTGTATTGTATACGGTAAGGCTTGTCATTTGCCTGTGGAATTGGAACATAGAGCCTATTGGGCAATAAAGACATTCAATTTCAATATGGATAAAGCAGGCTCACATCGCAAGCTCCAACTTAATGAGTTGGAAGAGATCAGGCAAGAAGCTTATGAGAGTAATAGGATATATAAAGAAAAGATGAAAGTTTTTCATGATAAGAACATAATGAGAAAATCCTTTACTCCAAGCCAGAAGGTTCTACTTTACAATTCTAAGCTCCACCTATTTCCAGGTAAGCTTAGATCTCGATGGACCGGTCCATACATAGTAAAAGAAGTTTTTCCATATGGGACTGTCGAGATTGAGAATACTAGGACTCATCATTCTTTTAGAGTGAAAGGTCAACGTTTAAAGCCTTTCCTAGATTATGAGAATCCAGAAGTTGAGTCCACAACTCTGGAGGATCCTGTTTATCAGGATTGAGTGAATTTGATCTCTTTGTACCATATTTTGTATTTTGTTGTTTTCTATATCACCCATATTCATTTTAGGTCCTACTTTTTAAACATTGAGGACAATGTTTCTGTCAGGTTGGGGGGTGTAGAATTCTAGCAAATTCTAGTTTTCTTTTAGTTTTTAGGTGTTTTCCTTGGGTTTTTTCAAAAAAAAAAAAAAAAAAAATTTTAGGTCATTTCCTATACCATGATGAGAATTGGATTTTTTGAAGTATAATCTAGATAACTTTAGCTTATTAATGGAATTGAATATGATTAATTCATCATTTTACTCATTTTCTAAAGTATTCCATAAAAGCAAAGTTTCATATCACATTTGTACACGCAGTTGCATATAGATAATCTAGATTGATAAGTGGCTATAACTTAGAAATTCTGAAGAAATTCAGTGGAGACCTATAACACAAGTGAGTTTTAGAGCCATTCATCCTTTTTGAGAGGTTATAAATGTTCAAAATTTTCTTCAGCGTGCTTAAAGAAAATTGATCCCAAACTCTTAAATTTGGCTAATTACCTGAATAATTAGAATACTACCTTTAAAATTCTGGAAGTTCATTGAATTTGATAGATTATATGAAACCTAGAAAATGATTTAGGCCATCCTTGTTATTAACCTAGAGACATAAAGCCTACCCAAAAGTATTTTACCACTAGTTAGCCAAGTTGAGCCTTGAATATAAAGCCATTTTCTTTTGTCACCCAAATTACCATTTACCCATATTAACCCAGTATAAATTATCCATTACCCATTTTTCTTTGAAAAATAAGTTAGAGAAGAAGAAAAGAATATCTTTTAGTTGCAATAAAAGTAGAAAAGTGGATATGAAGAAAAGAAATAATCTTCAAAGTGAGTCAAAAGTATTGAAATACAAGAAAAGATTCTGAGAAAAGAAAAAAGAAAAGAAAAAGAAGAAGAGTTTGAAGAATGCAAAGCAATGGAAACAAAAATATTCACTTTAGAAAAAAGCAAAGAAAAGAAGAATTGTCAACTTTTAGTAGAAGAACTCTACTTATTTTTTGAAGAAACTTTGAATACCTTTATACCCTTTCTTTGGTACCATGTCCTAAGCTTATGTTTCGTCCCAATTAAAGACCTAGTGACTCTAGGATGAATATAGTCTTGATGAGGAAATGAATGGATAGGATTAAAAGAGTGGTATTTCTAAATATGCAAAGGTAATGGCATCTATTCCAAAGGGATCAAAAGAAATTCCTTAGTAACTCCCGTTTTTCATGAGTATATGTGAGATATATTTGTTGTCATTGACACTTCTCACATAATTAAAAGAGAGAGATGATTTAAACCCTCTATCTAAGAGACTTTATTTCTGAGCGTATGTCATTAGTAAGGATTGAGGTCAAAACATATTTCAGATGGAGTTCAAAAGTTAGAAGTCTACTTAGAGATAAAGATTATTCTATGTGTAGACTGCATATGCACATACTCAATCTGAGATCTGAGCTTAAGTGGAATATTGTTAGCATATGGGTAGGGTTTTTTGAATTATTCAGTCATCTTTATTAGTTTGCTAAAGTTGATAGATTTATTGAAGATAATTATCTGAGAAAAAAATGGAGATGACCTGAAAAATAAAAAAAAAATAAAAAAATTTTGAGTTGATTTCTTCGCATCTTTTGCTAGGGACTAGCAAAATGCTGGTTGGGGGGTGTGTTAAGTGTTCAATTTTGGTCAAAATATCCCTAATTTAGTATTTGATTAGAGCATCTAGACCATTAATTTTAAGATTTTACATCAAATATTTCATTTTAGCTTTAATTGGCCATCAAACCGTTGAATTATAAAATTTAGTGGTTATATGACTATTAAAGCTAATGGACGGTTTAGATTTCGCTAATTGAGTCCTGTGCATTGCAGATCGGTCAACTCAGGCATGGACGCTCCAGATTGAATCATGGAAATCAGATGGAATTTGAAGAGTCATAGTACAAAACAAGATTGAAGACTTGCAGAGTTCTAGTAAGACTAGAATTCTAGTAGACCCACTCTCTCTCTTATCTCTCTCTCTCTCTCTCTCTCTCTCTCTCTCTCTCTCTCTCTCTCTCTCTCTCTCTTATCTTCCTTATCTTTCTCCTTTCTTTCCCTCTTATCTTTCTCCTCTATTTTCTCTTTTTCTCTCTCTTATCCCTCTCTCCTATACGTCTCTCCCTATCTCTCTTTTAAAAGACCCTTCTTCCTTCTCCAAAAAGGATGTTTTTTTTCCTCTAGGGAGGCTGGGCTGGATCATCTCTCCCCCTCATTCTCTCTTCCTCTTTCTCTACCTCTCTTCCCCTTCTCTCAAACGTTATCCCTCTCTATCCCCACTTCTCTTCTCAGTCAGAATTATTCCACGCTCTGTCTCGCTCGTCTCTGAATTCCCAGTTCTCCCTCTTTTCTTCTCCCCAATCCCAGCCTTTTCTACACACTCTCTTTTCCTATTCTCTTCACCGATCTTTTCCCACGTCTCTCTATTGCATTTTTCGTTTCTTACTTGTCTTCTGGAAAAACCCAGATCCCGTCTTCCTCTGCTAGCCCAGCTTCTCCTTCTCACTTGCCTAACACCCATCTCCTCTAGCACAAGCCAGGCGTCCTTGCCTAGGCTTCTCTGTTCTAGACGACGCCTAGAAAGGCATCGTTTTTTTCGTCGTCTCTTCTCCCTTGCTTTTTCGCTACCCGGATCTACTCCAGTTTCCCTCTCCGACATCTCCTTTCCCAACCGCTCACCTTTCCACCCCCATCTGCCAAGCATTGGCCTAGATTATCCCAGCATCTCTGACATCTCCTTTCCCAGCCGCTCACCTTTCCACCCCATTTTCCAAGCATTGGCCTAGATTATCCCAACATCTCTCTCTCTCTCTCTCTCTCTCTCTCTCTCTCTCTCTCTCTCTCTCTCTCTCTCTCTCTCTCTCTCTCTCTCTCTCTCTCTCTCTCTCTCTCTGCATCGGACGAGTGAGGAAAAACCCAGATTGGGTTTTCCTCAATCTTTCCTCCTGCGTGCCCTCTTTTACTCGTTTTTCCACCAGTCCAGCATAGCCCATATCACCGGACGGCCATAGAGAGAAAACCCAGAATTGGGTTTTCTCCCTATTTCTTCCTCTCTGGCTCCACTTTCTTCCGGCTGGGCATATACCCATTCCAGCTTTCCTCCCATCTCTTCCCCTATCTTTTTCCTCTCATCCTTTCTCTTCCTCCTCCCTTTCTCCCCCAACCATCTCCGGTTTTCTCCCATACTCTTTCCCTCTGCTCTCCTTCTCCTTCAGTCGCACAACCCAGGGAGAGAAAACCCAACTCGTGTTTTCTCCCCATCTTTCTTCTCTCCCTTTCCTCTTCTCCTCCTTCCTCTATTCTTCTCCCTCTTCTAGATTTCTCCCAAAACGTGTTTTTCTGGTTTTTTTCGTTAAAAACCAGAACCCTAAAGAAATTACAAATCTGCACCTGCAGATCTCAGAAATTACAATTCTGTCCTATTTTAGGAATTCCATCTGTGTCCCCTAGTAGATTTCAGAAATACCAATTGGGTTCCCTGTTTAATTACAACTATGTCCCTGTGCTATTCTGGTTTTAACTTATCTTCATTCTGACTATTCAGGGACAGTGCAATCCAGGACAGACTATTCAAGGACAGACTAATCCAGAGACAGTGCAATCCAAGGACAAGCTTATCCAGGACGCATTTTATTTTTTTATTCTCCTTGGAATAAATATTTGTGAACATTGGAACAATTGAATAAATCTGGATTTCATTTTTTTGTGAGTTTATATTCTTTTATTAATTGAATTTTATTGAAAACTCCATAATTTTAAATCAAGTCCTCGTGGGATCGACCCGTATTTGGACAGCTATACTACAATAGCCCGTGCACTTGCAGTTAAACAATCAACAACCGGCCTTAAAGGTGGTTTCCTACAGGTGATCTTTCTCTCTCATTCCTTATCCTTCTTCTCATCCTCTTTCTCTTCTCCTTTCTTGGTTTGCGTTGGTTGTTTGTTAACCTACTGGAGCACCAAGACAGTGTACCAATGTCCAGAAAGGGGAAACAACAACTACAAGGGGACTGAGAGACTTTAGTCGACATGCACGGTTCGAGGCTCAATGTAGCCTTAGTTCACATGGTTGTCTATAGTAGAAAACAAGGTGTTAATAGTCCATTATTATATAAATTATTCTCATTTAGCATGAATTTTGATATATTTTTAAGATATTATTTAGAAACTTATATGAAAAATATATCATTTGAAAAGTTTATAATCTAATTGCAATTTGGAAAATTTTCAAGGTTAGATGATGATTTGGGATAAGTATATGTAAAATCAAATATTGTATAATACTAATTAGGTTGTTTTCTTCGTTTTAGGCAATAGGTCAAGATCTATGTAATTAGTTCAATCTAATCAACATCCTAGATCTCTGATCAAGCTCAGATTGAAATGGATGACTTAGATCAATTCAGATTATCTAGATCAAAATCTAAAAGCAAGGACTCCAGTTCAATCCTCAAGCATCAAGTCCAAACCATGAGTATAAGAGAATTGAGAATGCTAAGGGATTTGTCATGTGGTGCTGGCCATGTTTAATGATGGAAAATGAAAAGGATGGAGAGAGAGAGAGAGAGAGAGAGAGAGAGAGAGAGAGAGAGAGAGAGAGGAAATAGTTTCCTATTAGAAAACTAAGTTAAAATTAAGAAATTTAATTTGATATAGAATTCTTTGAGAAAAGGAAAGAGAATAGAGAATGAAATTACTAGAAATTGACTTTAAACCAACTTCCCATCATCTATAGAAACCAGATCGAAGATGGAGTGAAAAACAATCGAAGAAAAATAGAAGTTAAAGAAGATGAACAGTGCATGTGCAGGTTAGTGAATAGGGGCACTTTGCACATCGTTTTCTACTTAATGCTAACAAAAATCTCTGAAATTTAGTTCATTGGATAGAAGACGTCAATGAGAAGAAGACCCAGGTGTTTGATTTTTCAATTTTCATTCCAAATCTTGTAACTTTAATTGATTAAATTTAGCCATTTGCTACTATTTGCATGAACAATAACAGTTAGTTAATGTTTTGCACATTTATTTTGGTTTATTTGATGAGTTTTTGAATGATCTAATCCTTTGTTTATATTTCTTATTTGAGTTAGAAAGAGTTTCATATAATTTTTTTTGAAATTTAATGGTCAGATTTGTTCAATTTAATGAAATAGTCTTGAAAGGTACTATTGCACTGGTTGTTGAATAGCCTATGTTTGTGATTGAATATCTTAAGTTTTGTTATCTTGATTTGAAATATAATCATACAATAGAATTTATTGATATCAAATTGTTCTACATAATAAGTTCCATTAAAAAATTGCACTAGAAAGTAGAAGAAATTAGTGGCCAAAGTTAGTGAAATCTTCATGGATTGCAAACAAAGAGTGGGCTAATAATGAATTATAAACAGGGATAAGATAATTAGTTAGCTAGTGTCACACATGGACGACTACGCATAACAGTCTCAGTTAACCATTGCTTTTCTAGTAACACTCTCACTTGCAAAGGCAGTAAGAGGTGTTGCTTTGATTTTTTAATTTGAAAAAATTAAGAAAATTCATGAATAGAATCTGCATGTGACACATTAGAGAATGATTTGGGTGGTTTAAAAAAATTAATCTAAGCCATCCAAATCTCAAATTCTTTCCTTAGTCTAGATCATTACATTTTTGGAAGATTTACATAATCCAGCCGCCAAATCTTTAATAAAAGACTTCAGGAATGGATTGATGAAGGTTGATGGACTTGGATGTAGCCATAATTGAGGAATTTGTTATGATCAAGCTAGAGAAGTGGATTTTAATTAATTTTTTGTCTTTTGTCTTTTGAATTCAAATTTTTTATTTTTTATTAATTCAATAGATCATAGTTTCTAGTTCACTGTTATTCAATTCCTGTCATTTTTGTTAGCTCATAGTAAATTAAATTCTATTTAAACTTCATTCTTTTTAAGTAGAGTACCAGTAGGATGGACCTATACTTGCACAATCTATACTACAATAACTTGTTTACTTGTGAAAAACAATCAACACGAGATTGGAGAGACAAAGAGTTATATCTATATAATAATAAGTTATTATTATTTCATCATCATCAAGACCTTATCCTCATTAGGGCCCGTCACATGAATCTTGTTCGTCCATTCCCATCTATTAAGTATTATTATTATTATTTAAAATATTTAATTATTATAATTATTAATAATTACCTATAAAATTTGTTATTTAATAATGAATTTTAATTGGCACATTTTAGAATTTGAAACATGAAATTTTGCAAGGTAGAGCCCACTTAAAGTGATTTTACCCTTTTGCCCTTCATTAATTTTAAAAATTAAATACCTTAATTATAATAATTATGAATTATTTGTTCAAATTCTGATTTCATCATACGTAGTGTCATTGGAATTATTTTTCCACAAGATTACGAATATTGATGTTTCAAAGGTAGATTTTATGTTTTCATTAATTATTCCTATAAAAATAAACTTGTGGAATTCCAATTTTACATTTTTATTTTAATTCAATTAATTACATAGAATATGATAAAAATTAGGGGCATTACATCCTTCCCCCATTAAAGAAATTTTGTCCTTGAAATTTCATTGCATATCTAAACAAATAACTCTAGATGAGTTTTTCTCATTTCATCCTTAGTCTCCCAAGTGTCTTTTTGGACAGAACAATGTTGCCATAATACTTTGACCAATGGAAAGGTTTTTATTCTTGAAATTATTTTTCATGTCATCATTAATATCATTGTAAATTTAACTTCTCATAACTTCTTAAAATTCATATGATTTCCAACTTCAAACTCTAAATGTTTATGCTGTTTATTAATATAGCTTTTTTTGCCTACTTTAAGCAATAAAAAGTCACTTTCACTATGCACTCTCATATTCTACCTTTACTTGCTAATAAATCGACATTGTTCTACTATTTCTTCTTATATAATGTCTCTATGTCTTTATGTCCAACATCACAACTGTATTTTCCCAATTATTAATATAACTTACTTCATGCTTCCTCAACTATTATTAGGTATCACAATTGCTTTATTGCTCATAGTTTATTAAGTATAATCCTTATTATTTTCCACATTTCATTCTTGATTCTCAAAATAAGATCATTTTCTATTTTTCATCTACCTCAATTTCTCTATTTGTCTTCTTAATTTCTAACTCAAGTCAAATTGTTCTTTTCAAACAAAAAATCAAAGGTTAATTAAGTCCATAGTTAGGTTTATACAATTATATCTATATCCTAGTATAAACTAGACTCCATACTTTCAAAGAATTGTCTAAATTCTCCATTAAAAATACTTATTATATAATTTTATACTATAACTCTTTTATTAATCTCATGATAATACTCTTACTTAGACAAAAACCTAAGTTTCATAATTTTTTGAAAATATGCCAACCTTCACAAGCACTATCTATTTTCACATTCATCAGCATTGCCTATACGAGTGCTCTGTATAACTCATATATAGATAACTAATTCTCACTCATGTACCTGTATATCTATTGTTACTAATAAAATTCAGAAATTATTTGTAATTCCAACCTACATCTTATGTTAATAATGCCTTTAAATCTTAAAGACAAATGCCCCATCTATCAATTTACTATTTGGAGCAGGATTTTTAAAATTAAAACTCTCAATAATGATGTAACATATGTAGTTACTCTTTTTGTACAGCACTACTACACATTCCAAGTCTTTATCTAATGCATTCTCGAAAACTCACCAAAAGCTCCACTATTTGAAAGTAAGATAAGAAATGATACAGTGGTTAGTTTTCATTATTTTTGCTTTTTCAAAGTCCAACATAGCACTATCATTTTAAAATAAGGTGGTACAAAAGGTTGACTTTCTCAATCCATATATACTATTATCAAATTCATATATTTCAACATACTATTGATGTTTCTCTTATTACTGTTCATATCAAGATGTAATATGCAATTATGATTGTAGTTTAGCTAGTTAGTGGTCTGAACATATCATCTCTATGGTATCTACAATTATCTCTACAACATATGCAATGTCACATATTCTTCATATTATATTCGAAAAGGTGCCCTTCAAATATTTTTCTTTGTAACCTTCAACTAATTATACTCTAGCTTCAAATCAATCTTTAATCAGACCATCTCCTAATCCTTCATGATGATTCTCAAATTAATATTATACTTTAATTGTTATCTTTTCAAAAGTTTCATACACATTGTTCAAGATGGAACTTGAACTCTTAGGAGCTCACTTATGTAAATGGATATTTTTATTACTTAACAATGCCTTCATTGAAAAATACCAATTCTTGTATCTTATACTCTAAGAATCCTACAAATCCATGAGAATACTCTCTCTTCTTTTACCTTCACAAGGATCAACTCTTCTTGCTTCGTGGACTCCCAATAACTTTTTGTATTGAGTGGACCATATCTAGGTTAGATACCAACTAATCTAAGGTAGGGTTTTAAGGAATTTTTTAAATACTTTTTCAAAATTTTGGACTCCTTGTTTGAAAATTCCTTTCAAAAACAATGTAGCAAAAGCTTTTTTTCAAAAAAGCATTTCTAAAAACCCTAAGTTTCATTTCTTTAACAAATACAAGGATTTAGGAGAAATGAGTTTTCTTAATTTTACCAAAAATCTGACATAGTTTTCTCTTTTTCTTCAGACATCAACTCATTTAACACATGTGATGTGAAGTACCCAATAAACTTTGCAAATAAATTTTTGAATTTTAAGAAAATAAAATAACACAAACTTAACTTTATCATCTTCTAGAAGTTCCAATCACAACTAGATCACATTATACTAATAAAAATGAGTCAACTTCTTAAAATCAACCATACACTCACATTACTAGAGTTATCATATAAAAAATCTTAAATTGTGAAACTCGCCTTTAACATAACAATAGTTTGCTCTTCTATAGTTATAAATTCCTTGGTCTATGTTTTCTCGATATCTTGACCTATTCTTTCTTCATTTCTAATCTACAAATCTGAGATATTATAAAGCAAATTATAATATCTCAAGAAGCATGTGTAGGTGGAAATAAGATGTTGTTTTGGCATGGAGTTCATATTTTTCAAAATCAACGCTTTTAACAATTATTCATATATGAACAAGGTCATGATGTTTCAAACATGGTGCTCATGTCAAAATTCTAAATTTACAAATCATATATTCCATGGAAATGAAATTAAATCATAAATCAAAACAGTTTAGTAAGCAAATCATATGTTCAGTATAAACTAGATTCAAATCTTATAATATTGTAGTACAAATTTGAATGCATTTCTAACGAAATATGTCTTTAATCATAAATCAATTTAAGTATCACTTCACAATAAATAACATCGATATCAAATGTGTGAAAAAAAATATTTGTGTCATCAAAATGAACTCAAATGATATGAATTAAATCAGAAGATGTATCAAATATCATATCAAATCTATTGATAAAAATATTAGAGAACCATAAATCATAATTTACTGAAGCAGTCAATATCTATTGAAGTAGGTAGTATTAGAAAATTATCATTAACCCTCAAGGATAACTTGACATGTTCAACATGTCTCACATATATCACACCAAAATTAAAACTTAATGCCCACCAACAAGCTTTGGTTCTACTATGCATAAGAAGCATGCCTGGATACCTTAGCCACTACACCACTTCCATGGGAAGGAAGGAATTAAAACACACTGGATTCTATCCCATGTACTTCGTCCTTAAATCATATGATGGTATCTAATATCAAAAAGGAATCAGAGGCCAAGCTGGTCCTATGTCATACATATTAGCATGAGTGTCTAACTAATCACTCATCTAATGTAAAATAAATCTTAAGAGTCTAACTGACAATTCAAGTCAAATTTTGGTATCTATATGGATGCTTAACTACTCATCTGACTAGTGTAACCATGTCATCTGGCATGTAAATAAAGTCTCGATAAAATCATTGATCAAGAACTTCCACATGTAATTTTTTTTTTCAAAAATAACCAAAGTACTTAGAATTTATCTTTTCCAAAACCCGTTTGGTAGAATTCATGTATTCTTTTAAATAAACACTTATATATAGAAACAACAAATATATGCTAGTTTTCAAACCAACACCTAAATCTGATACTTTCTTTTTCCTTCAATTGATACCTATAAAACATTTTGCTTATCTAATTTTCTATTTTCAACTTCTCAAAATTTTCATAGTTTAAATTGTTAAAATTAATATAAAATAAATACTATTTATAGCTAAAATATATACACAAGGATATTATTTTTTGTATCATTGCATAGTAATGAAAATCAAAATAGTCAATAATAAATTTTCTTTACTAATTTTTTGTGTGAAAGCTATATCCTTTTCAAATAATTTCTTATAAAAAAATACTTTACTATTGTTCTTAAAAGCTATAGCCTTTAGAAATACTTTTTTTATATAAGAAAAATAATAATATAATTAGTATGATACTCTTATTTCATTTAACTTTAAGTACATGTAAGATAATTCTTATTAACATAAAACAAACCAAATTAATATAATTTCCTAGAAAATAAAATTCTTTTTATTACTAAATTGAAATAACATATACAATTAGTTTTTAAAATAAATTATACTTTTAACAAAATGTAAGACTAGTTCAAGATATATGCATACCCATTAGGGCCAAATCACATAATCTCGATAAATAAATTAATGATACCAAAAGTGTTTTTATTCTAAATCACATATAAGTTTGCATAATTCTCTTGGAAATAAAATTAAAATCAGCAATAACATTGCCCATCATTTATTAGAAAATAATTAAATCCAAGAGAATTATAAGTATGCAAGTAATATCAAAATTATACACTTTCTAAGCCATCCATCAAATCAAATTAAAATGGTTTTATAATGATACAAATGTATCATGTTTACTTATTAAATATCAAGTGGGTACGACAAAGCATATTCAAGAGAAAGTAGTACATCAAAATTGTATTGAATGATAAATGAAATGCTAGTTTTATATACTTTTAGACTTGTGAGTAAAACCTTAGTATTCATAACATTTTGTAATTAAAGATATTTCTCATGTATTCCATCATCTGCCTTAAATCAGTATTATCAAATCATAGAAAATCTTAATTTTCCAACATAGAAAATCTTAAATCCACCTACCTCAAATGCAAGCTATCTAGTTCTTTAGAATACTTAATATGCTCAAATCATATCAATAGGTGTATCTGTCAAAACACACATGCATTATAATGTCATTCTCTTTCTCTTTATTTCTCATTTGTGACTTATTTAGCCCTTAATCATTATTAAATATGATGATCTTGCCTTTATTGATCATTGATCATAAATTTATTTCATTTAATTATGCCAAATCATCAAATATTGGCCTTTGTTCACATATTAATGGTCCAAATCATCTTATTATCTTTTAATCTCATCAATCTATGATTTTTAGATTATTTGGTGTATATTTCCATAATTAATTTATCAATCTGATGGATAGATCATAGTTTATAATTATCCTAAAGCCTAAACTTTCTAATTTATAATGATCAAGATGATATATCCATTAGATTAGTCCATTAATTTATAATGATGAAGATAATTAATTCAATTCTACATTTTCCATCATTTACAATGAATAATTCAAACAAATGGAATTTAGTCAATTTAAATGAGATTTGGTGGCAATCCTACCTCTGATCACTTAAATCTGAGTACTTGATGGTGATTGGTGTGTCTGATTGCAATCCTATCATGTTTGATCCAATTGATCTAGGCTGGACATCATTGTCTAAAAGTCCTTAGATCCTCAAAGTACTCATATCTTCAATTTCTCCAAGGAATATGGTTTATGGAGTTGAGACAATTCCAATGTATGTCTCGGATTTAAAATTGGGTTTATACTGCTTGTTGGATTTGCATATTAAGGTTTCAGGTCACTTTTAATAGTTCATATAAGAGAAATTTGATTTATGGATTTACGGGTTTGATGAGAGTATGAGAGGTCTGTTAAAACAAATATATTCTAATAATCAGATCACGAGTTTGTTAAATAGATTGGTTCTATCACTAAGGCTCACATACTTTAACTGTTGATGTGCAAATGTCACATGTGTGTGTGCATGAATGACGGCATGGCAAGTGCACGTGTCTTCGGATTACGTTTTCTTAGTCTGTCCTAGATGAGGAATTCTAGTGAACCGTCGAGTTGGAGTGATCAATTCCAATCATTGTCATGCATCCTTATTTGTGCTAAATCCCTTTTGATATTGTTTGGATCATCAAATAACTAAAGGGGTTTTGTTCCTCTTGTTGGGGTGAAGAAGATGACCAGCTCAGATCAACTATCTAGGCCGTCTTTTCTCTGACGAACTTAGAATCTCTGGCGATCTATCATCATTGATTTTTCAGCAAGCTGTTACCCAGTCAACTATAAATTCTAGGGTTTTAGTCATTTTTTCCTTTGAAATGAGATGAACGGTTCAAATAATCAATCTAAGTCATCGTTCTATTTGAAGGTCGATTTTATGTTTTCATTAGTTGTTCCTATAAAACTATAGTCATAGAATTTCAATTCTGTAGTTTTCATTTAAATTCAATTAATTGCATAAAATATATTAAAAATTAGGAGTTTATATCTCGTACTATGTTCCACTTTCTGGCTTGAAGAACTCCATACATTTTTCTTGTACTATGGCCCATTGTCTAATCTAAGACACTTTATCTACTTCGCTCTTAGACTACTTAAATTTAGTTTAGATTTCTCCTTCATAATGTAGACCAAGACTTTTCTAGAGAAGTTATTAGTAAAACTCACAAAATATTGAGCTCCTACTTGTCATGGCACTGGTATAGCTTCCTATACATCCCAACGTAGTCGACAATACCACAACTTTTATTGGTTGTAATTGTAAAACTTATTCTACACTGCTTCCCATAAACATAGTACTTGAAAAAGTCTATCTTGCATGACTTTATTTCCTTCAACAACTTTCTTTTCTAAAGTTTCATCATGTTGCTCTTACTCATACACCTCAAATGCATATGCCACAAATTTATGTTGTCTATGTAGGAATCTAGAGGTGAAGAAATAGTAAGTCCATCTACAACCATACTTTCCTATCATCTTATATAGATTTTCCAACTTTCTGCCCTTTCATTAATACCATAGCCCCTTTAGTCACTTCCATATCTTTGCATATTGTTGGGTAACCATTGGAATCTAAAGTACCTAAAGATATTATTATTATTATTTTCCAACTTGGATACATGTTTAACATCACCCTAAGTCCTCATAGCCTCATCAAAACATTTTTATTTTAACTATCTCTATCCCAATGACCTAGCATGTTGTATCATTGCCCATTAAGACAAAATCATAGTTGTAAGATTTGTTGCTATGAAACCATTCCCTATTTGAGTACATATGGTATAAATATCCATAATCCATGCATCACCAAAGCAATTTGTACTTGTAGAGACTCAAAGAAACTCCACTTCATCTATGTTTTTCTTCTGCTATACTAACTGAATTAGAGGATTCATCATTCTTCCCATCCTTATCCTTTTGTTGCATAGGATATCTCTTTGGTGGTCTCCCTTTTGATAGTAGTAATAGCATTCAACTTCCTTTGTCCTTAACTTTGATCTTAACCTATTAATATTTTGATCAAGATTTCTCCATAGTCCTTCCTCAGCCTTGGCTTGACTTTCCATGAGTTCTTCCACCTGAGAATCATCTTCTTCACTGTACTTGATCCTTGTCTCATTAAATAAAATAGTAGTAACCATCTTATGTGTTTTAATTAGGGGTGTCAATGAGAACTAAAGGGACCTAAATTGAAAATTTATTTTATGGTCCTTCACTTAAGAATAGTGGTCAAGTTTCAATTCTTTGTTAATAGAACCAAATTAAATGTGGTCTAGTTCCGATTTCATTCTAGAAAAACTAAACCTGAACCAAAAACCAAACTATTAGACTATAATATTCTTGTTAATCTATATTTTACTTTAGGCTATTTAAGAAAAACTTAATCTTTTTAATTCAATTTTCATAGGCAAATTGTGTTCTCAACATAAATTTGTTGCTGTTAAGTGTTTAATTTTGGCTAAAAGACCCCTAGTTTAGCATTTAATTAGACCATCTAACTCATTAATTTGGTAATTTTTAGATAAAATATAAAAATTAGCTCAAATTGACCATCCAACCGTAAATTGTCAAAATTAACAATCAGATGGTTAATTGAGCTAAGTGGATGCTTAATGTATAGTTTAGATGACTCTAATCTAGTCTTTGGTCTTGTAGATCAACTAAAGAAGGGTTCGATGGCTCAAATTTAATCTCAATGGTGTAGATTAGTTTGAAGATCAATAAGGTAAGGGATGAAGGATTCCTAAAAGAAGAAGGTTTCTTAATAGAAGAGGAGTCCTAAATTAGAAGAAGAGGAAGTTTTCTAATCGAAAACTAACTCTTCAAGGAAAGAGTTGGAGGAAAATTAGGAAGTTGAAAGTTTATAAAGAGGGGGACCCGTATGGAGTTGGGAGGAGTTTTGGAGTTGTTGGGGTTTTGGTATTACATTGTTTTCCTTGTTCAAAGTTTTTCTTTTCTTACTTTCCTAAGTCCTTATTATACTGATTATTGTGTTTCCATTTTCCCATCTCTCCTTTCTCTCTTAATCTCCATCTCTCTCGTTTACATTCATCACTTTTTTTTTAGGAAGACATATCAAATTGATGGAAATGTATGAAATTTAATACGATTCTTTAGTACTTATTTTGACAATAAAAACACTCCTATATATCCCCATGAATCAGACAATACAATGCTATTGCCTCTACTTATATAGGTTCTATTTACTTTGTTCGTTGGATTTATAAGAATTCCTTTCGATCAAGAAAGAATGGGTTCTGATATATTATCAAAATGGTTAACCCCATCAATAAACTTTTTACATAACAATTCGAACTATCCTGTAGATTTTGGTATGAATTTGTAACAAATGCAATTTTTTTCATTTCCCATGCCATCTCTGTTTGCTCACTATCCCTCTCTCTGATCCACGTTCTCTTTGTCGACTAGCTCCACTTCTTCACCACATCAATCCCTTGGTCCACATCTCTTCTTCTCGGCCCAGCCGACACAGCACTAGTTTCTCCTCCCTTCCATCCCTTCGTCATCCTTTGCTTCATTGCCAGAAGTCAGAATGCATACCCAGTCGATGTCCTAGGCATCTCCATCATCTGCATCGTTCCAGAAAGACACGGCCAGCTGGCCGGCCGGCCTCTCCCCTTCAACTTCTCATCGTGTTTCACCCCTTCATAGTCGCCCGGCATTCCCTGCTCCTCCCTCCACCGTTTTACTACCCAGGTTCATTTGCCCCTGTTCTCCAACCTAAGACAACCCAAATCCAACACTGTCACCCAACTAGGCAGGAAATCTACCCATCACCGGCCAGCATGCCCAAATCTTTCCCTGTCTGCCACCCTCTATTCCACTAGCAATCCTCACTTGCCCAACTCGCCTCTAACATCAAGCTCCACCAGCCAAGCACTGGTCGACTGCTTCTGCCGGCATCACTAGGAAACCCTCCATCCATCATGCGACACTCCACATAGCAACCCTCCTCCAGATTCTTCCTCATTTCCGAGCGGCTCAGAGTAGGAAACCCTTTCCTATATTTTTCCCCCAATTTCTCTTTCTTCTCTTGCCTTCCTCCTCTGCTCCAAGCCATCATTTTCACCGGCTAGGCACAAGCCCAGATCCAATCGTCTTCATCGACCAGGACATGCTTCATCTCTCCAACGATCACACAACCCAACCGTTCATCTGCCCTGCAACATTCCAATTGCATGCTATCGAGTACCTATTGGCCAGGACCATTGTCTTCTCCTAGAATTTTTTAAGCAAGTTTGGGAAGAAAATTTTAGTTTTGCGCTTATTAGAATATTTCAAATTACCTGTGCTGTCCTGTTACTATTATTATTTGTGTTTTATGTTATTCCCATTTTGGTTATTCGCGTTCTGTGTTATAGTTAATACAAGAACTATCTTATCTGTTCCTATTTAAACAAATCAAAAGTTCTGGTTTAACCATGAAAAAACTCTTATTTCTTTTCTATTTTAATTCAGAATTTCAATTAAATTGTATAACATGTTTTTATGATAGTTTCTAGTTTAATTGTTGTTCATGATCTTCAATTTAGGTTCTGAAAATAGATCTAAGCCTTTAATTCTTAAATTCTTTACTTAGATTAGATCTCTAAAAAAATTGACAAATCTAACAAATTCATCCGTCAGATCATTAATCCAGGACATGTTGAATATATTGATGGAGTTTGATCAAAGTTTAGGATACCAGAAGTGAAGAAATTAGGAAACACTTAAGATAGGGAATTCTATTTTTCTTAATTTTTTCTAGTTTTAGTTTAGTTAAGGTTTTATTGTTTCTTTTTCCGTTCTTTCTGGAATTAGACCTGTTAAACTAAAGATGAAGTCTGATTTTTTTTTTTGTTATTTTTTGTCAATTATTTTTAATTTTAAATAATTAAATTTTATTAAAAACTCCAAATTCTTAAAGCATGTCCCTGTGGGATCAACCCGTACTTGCATTAGCTATACCAAAATAGCCCGTGTACTTGCAAAAAACATCAACAGTTGCCTATATATATAATGAAGGACAAAATAAACTTTTTAGTTGAAATTAATCGAAGGAACAACAAAACACAATATATCACATAGTCCTAAATTGAACCCTCAAATCTTATTAGATAGTTTCCATCCCTTTATAGCCAGCACCAAATTAGCTAGATACCCAAACTCATATCTCTTTACTCTTGTCCTTTGGTGCCTAGGTTCAAAGCTTGAAATTCTTTTTCTATCTTAACCCATAACACTAGTTTGGTTGCTGGAATTGATTGATTACTTTCATTGGATTTTATGCACCATGCTTAGTTGGATTTTGGCACTACCTTAGTTTGTTTATACTTCCTTGATTGATTGATAATTACTATGGGGAATTTTAACAACTTGCCTTTGTTGATATTGTCAAAGTATGAGTATCCAAGTCTTCGTGTAGTTAAAGAACTAAACTTCGGCTTTTCAATTATTATATCTTTAGATAGTTGAGTGAATATGCATGCATTTTAAGTATGCCAGAGAGGATAAATTTTCTCTGATACATGGCACTTTAAATGAGTTCATAGAAACACCTACATTTTCATGGTAGTATTTGTAACCATGACCACTTTTATTTAACTTAAATAATTATTTTAGAATTATTTTAGGTTGCAAATCTAATTATGACTGAGACCTAAACCAAAATCGAATAGTTTGGTTCTAGTTCTTCAATCTAGAAAAGAACTCCAAAATCGTCTAGCTCTAATCCTAGTAAATTCTTTATAGTATAATTCCAATTTTGGGTAGGACTAAACTAATAGACAACCGTTGTTTTAATAGTCTTCTTCTCAAACAACAAGGTAGTGACTATATAATTGTAGGAAAGGGGAAGGAAGACTAACGACAACAATGCCTTGTCCACTTCATGGATCTTTTTGTTGATCTCAATAAACTCTGAATAAATAGCTAATCAATTTGTTGAAAGCATTAAGATGTTCCCTCAAACATGACCCTTCTACTATTTTTCAATATAGCTTTTTTGTTAGAGATTTCATCATATATAAATTCTCCAACATCTCCAACAAGTTTGGGGGAGATTCTTCATCAAGCGCATTGTACACAACCTGATCCGAGAGATATAATGGAATCATACTCATTGTTTTTGCTTTAAGTTTCTTGCATCATTGTAGGTTTTCCCCCCATCAAAGCATCAATTTGATCTTCCAAAGTCAAGAAAGCCTTTACTTTTCTCTCTCATATGTTGAAGTTGTTCTTCCTATAAAATTTCTTATCTAAAACTTTGACCGTATTCTCTTTATGGCCAATGTCTTAGATGCACACAAAGAACAAAATAAAATAAAATACACACAGAAACACAATAATTTGCATTGTTGGACAATGTGCCTACTTCACAAAATCATGATCTTTCTGCACTAAAGAAATCAAAGAAACAAACTGCAGAGCTTTTGGCTTGGATTGAATCCTAGAAACCCAAAACACACTTTGTACAGCCTTCTCTCCCCCTCTTAAAACCCCTGGAAATACATAAGTACAAGAGACAAAACCTACTTTTGACTTGACTTCTCTCTCTCTCCTAGAAACTCAAAACCCACTTTTTATACCCTTATCTCATATCTCACCAAGCATTGAAGATCCTTGGCTAATCTTTCCGCTCCAATGTATAGGGTACGAGTGATGAGATTGAGGGATCGACTTTCTAATCTCAAAAAGGGTACTATTTCAGTTGTTGAGTACATGCATGTGTAAGATCCATTACTGATTCCTTATTGGCGACTGACTCTCTAGTTGAAGATGACGATCTAAAGAATGCAACACTGTGGCCTCAATAATGAATATAGAGATTTGGCGGACTGCAGTTTGCACTAGAACTAATCCTACATCTTCTAATGATTTGTGGTATACTACTCTCCTTTCTTCATGACAATTCCGATGAAACCGAGTTATAACGGCTGACAATTCAAATCGTGCTGCATCTCATAATCTCTCCAATTCTGCTCGCACCAACAATGAAAACAAATATCGCTCAATCGCTGGCTAAATAATCATAACAATAAGAGCAGTCGTAACTATAACAAGCGACCTTCATCTACAACAACGGGAGCAACAGCCACCAAGGACACCACCCTTTGATAGTCAAAGTCGCACAGCTTGCCAGATACGCAACATAGACAGCCATCTAACCTGTTCCTGTCCTCAGAGATTCAACATGCATTTCTCGGAAACTAATCCAATCCTTTTTATCTTCTAGATACAGGTGCTACTCAAAATATCCCCACAGATATATAATCATTCTCTTACAAATGAATAGGACGGCACGGGACCAAATTTTGTCAGTAATTCATCTTGTCTAGTATCGAATAATCATAATCTTTAATTACCCCAGTAGCATTCTTAGTAGTTCCACCAATTAACAAAAATCTTCTATCCATCTATCAGTTAGTCGTCTATGGTATCCAATAATCATAAATGGCTCTTAGATACAGATGCCACTCAAAATATCACCACAGATATATAGTCACTCTTACAAATGAATATGACGGTACAGGACCAAATTTAGTCAGAGTAATTCATCTTGTCTAGTATCGAATAATCATAATCTTCAACTACCCCAATAGCATTCTTAGCAGTTCCACCAATAACAAAAATCTTCTATCCATCTATCAGTTAACCATCTATGGTATCCAATAATCATAATTTTGATCTCAATAGCAATCTCAGTAGTTATGTCAATTCATAAAAAGCTTCTGGCTGCCAATCAGTTAACTAAAAATAATAATGCATTTATTGAATTTTGTGGGTTCAAGGTGTGAAATCGGCCTCTTGCAAAATGCAAGGTAAGATAGTCTCCTATAGGCCCTCGTGGTCTGCCCTTTCCCTGAACCCCGCATAGGCAGGAGCTTTGTACACTTGGGCTGCCCTTTTTTATTTCTTGAATTTCACTTCTTCTTTTTTTTAAGGATCAGTTGCCAAGGTACACAATGTTAGGAGTTCTGATGCCACTTTGATAGGGTCAGATTTGGAGAGAATCTTATTAACGCATCTAATTAGATAGATTACATCTCCCTTAGATATACATCTCCTATTTATAGGACTTATAGGCATCGGATCGTCAAAGTTTGCGGTGATACAGTCTTTGTTTTACAGCGCTGTCAGCTGTCATTGTTGAAGTCCTTGAGTCGGCGCCGACATTCTAGACTTTAGCTGGTCTTCACTCACATGGGCATGGACCACATGTGGGTCTATACCAACAATCTTCCCCTCCATGCTCATGGGAGGAGAATGCACTAAACATTGTTACTTTGTTTTGCTCTCCTAAATTTCTTGTACAGCTTCAATCCAGCTCACTTTCCAATAGTCGTTTGCGATTTCCAGCATCTCCATTAACCATCTGTGTGTATCTGTGACTTTTCTTAGAAGGGTTAATACTCTCCCTGCTCAACACTCTTCACCTAGAAGTTTGCTAGTGTCTCTTACACTTGCCCTCGTTGGCTGCTCACAAATAGCACTCAAAGTAGTATTGTCCATTCGGAATGGTCAAAAGGTCTACTTAGAATGGTCAACGAGTCCACTCAAAATTGTGCACACTTTTCACCGAGTCATCTCACCCCTATTCAGTAAGCCATCCTACCACTATTCACCGAGTCATTCTACTACTGTTCTCGAGTCATCTCATTGCTATTCCCAAGTCAACCACAGTCGTGGTTACCGAGTCCACTCACGGTAGTCACTGTGTCCACCTTTTGCACTTATTCACCAAATTCACTCATCAGCTGTAACCAACTCCACTTATCATCAATCACTGAGTCTACTCATCAACTGAATTTTCCTAAATAGTGGTGTCATTGGCAATTTTCTTAAGATGCAAATCGCTACTATTACAGCTCATCTACTGTTGCAACTCACACTATTTCAACTCTTTGTAACTCTACACTGTTGCAACATATATTGTTACAACTTAACACTATTGTGACTCGTAACTATTGTAACACACCACTTTTGTAACTCGCACTATTACAACTTTCCCAGTAGCACCACATTTTTGTCCTATAAACATCATCAATATTATAGCAATCTCCTATAGCAGTACTATAAAAATACTGTAGCACCAACATAATAATTTTTTTCATTTTTATGATTGTCTTGCTAGCACTCTCTCATTCCTTTCAACGGCTCTTTCTTTTCTCTTTCGGCGCTGTCGTTTCTCTGCACCTTTCGGATTGCTCCATCACCGACTGACCACGCTCTTTTCCTTTATGAGGTTGAGTCTCCCCCTTACCTCAACGTCTCTAGCTCATCCTGCTTCCAACGTCGCTACCTAGTGCCAACATTATCTAGCTTTTAATGCCTTGGCAACGGTGATAGTCTATTGTCTTTTCGATCAAACCCCTTTTTTTCTTTTCTCCAATGATTTATACAGGTTCATATTGGTGCCCTTTTTTTTTGTCACCAACGATCTGACCAGTCCTATTTTCTTCTCTTTAGTCACTCCGGTGTGCAGCAGCACTGCACACCAATAGATCTGTTGAGGTTCTGTCAGTTCACTGCTGCTTCTCTCTAGCTCCCCTGCTTCACTGGTGCTCGTCAACATTGTTGCCACCTGGTGGGTGCTCAGCGGTTCTGTTCCCCTTTTCGCTCACTGGCTACTACAACTAGTCATTTTCTTGCTCGATTTCTTCTCACCATCCGGTCATGCTTCTTTCTTCCACTGGCAAGCACATGATTGGCACTCAATTGTCACCGTTGGAGCATAGTAGTCAACCATCGATCTCCTCCTCTAATCGGCAGTTGGATCCTTCTATCTTCTGTCTAGTGATCGTCTCCATCAATCTCTAAATATCCAACTCCATCAGCAAAATTGTAAGACGATGGAAAGGATTTTGAAGTGCTTCTTTCAAGAAGGGATCCAGTAGAAAGTCCCTCTTTTTACTTTTGGGTCGCAATATCTAGCGCTGAAGAATCCTAAGCCATGCAATCTGGCCGCAATCCATCATCGAACGATTAGATGGAGAGATCTTCTCTACCCTTGGAGGTAGCGCCAACACCCCAAACTTGTAGCACATCAGCAGCTCCTCCTCCTTTGATGGCTGTAGCATAATGTAAAAGTAGCTCTATCTAGCACTCATTCCATCTATGTTGGAGATCTCAAATCGAGAGATCACTAGCTCTGATCATTGGCAACCACATTATCACACAATCTTCAATGTGGAAAGATCTAAATCCGCAATCCCCTCTAATACCACTGTTAGGGCTTTGATACGACTTTGATAGGGTTAGATCTAACAATTAGCATAAATCTAACCACCAGGATCTAAATCATAGGATCACACAACATCACACACACAAACAGGCGCGCATTTATGTGGTTCGGCCAGATTTGTCCTACATCCACAGGAGAGAATCTTATTAACACATCTGATTAGATGATTACATCTCTCTTAGATCTACATCTCCTATTTACAAGAGTTACAGGCATTAGATTGTCAAAGTTTGCAATGGTACAGTCTTTGTTTTACAGTGTCGTTAGCTATCATTGTTGATGTCAATGAGCGAGTGTCGATGTTCTAAACATCAACTGATCTTCACTCACATGAGCATAGACCACATGTGGGTCCATCCCAACACGCAACTCAAGGGGCCAAGTAACACTATTAAATTAAGGTAGTTTTAAGATAGTTGAAAGTGTATGTGTAAGATAGTTTCAAAACTGTTTTCTAATTATCCAGTCTTAAAAAAGTTAAGAAAAATAAGGCTAATAAAAGTTAATGAAACTGTCTTCAAAATAGATCTCGGTCTCAGAAACTGGCTTAAAAACATTTTAAAGAAGGTTTGATAAACTGTCTTAAAAATATACTTTTTAAGATAGGTTTCAGAAATCATTTTAAAAATACGATTTTAAAGACTGTTATAGACATCCCTAAAGTCCTGACCGCTGGGGATTAAAAATCATCTCCGTGGCCCAAAGAGACAAGGATTCTTATAGGACATGGATCCTTGTAGCACATCTCCTTTGGTCGTTTGTCATGTGCATTTTCAAATTACGGGAATTTCGAATATGTGACCGTCAAGGGACCTCCACGTGCCCACTCCTCCATCTCAATAATTTCGCCATATGCTGTGTTGGTATCATCGTCAACGAGAAAGAAATCATCCTCTAACGTGATCTGGACGCCTTTTTCTTGGCCTCTGAAATCAAGTGATAGGCACATATTTTTGAAATCAGTGGCAAATTCTGTTGTCTCCGGAATTCCGCCGCTAGAGAGCCCACGTCACTGCCTCCTCCCTGAGCATCGGCCGTGGTCTCATTTGAATTGCTTCTCTCGTGGGCTCTTGTGATTAACTGCCTGGGCCTATTTGGGTCGAAATGATTCATTTTTCATTCTGCTTGACCGAAACTTCGTGGCGGCCTTCTGACGCTTGTTCGTTATATATCTTGTTTCTTTCCCACCAGAGACAATCTCTGGGTCAACAACATTCTAGATCCAACCAATAGTCCATTTCGATTTTACAATTTTGAGCGGAAGGTTGACATCGGAAGCTTTGATCGGTGCAAATGCTACATGAAATCTGATTCAAAAGCACAAGTGAAATCCAGAAGTTTCACCTCACCATACTCCGCAGCAATCCCCTAAACGAGGCCCCCCACGGTTTCTGTACTTCTCTTCCAGGTTGAGAGCCTTTTGAAGTGCCAATGAATATCTGTTGTAAAATTCATGACTGATTGGACGTCCTCCTTGGATGCCAAAGTGATAAGAACTTCACCTTCTCCATTGCTTTGATATCTAGTTAGGAATTCAATTTTCAGTAATCAAAGATCCATGTCTGCAACTGAACAATAGATCATTCTTTTGTATCAACGATTCCAACAAGACTTCTCTAGAATCTTGCTGTATCTTTGGATTTGGTAGATGCGATCAACCCCAATATTAATCCTCATTCTAAAAGCTTTTAATTTGTGGAGGCTTTGATGGTTGATCAAACAAACCTCCATCTTCTTGTTTTCAAATCGTCCCACACAGGATTGAATTTTGGTTTATGTCTCATCCAAACTTGGGCCTACTAGGGGAAAAGATGGTTAGGCCCTTAGGGCAGTCTAATTTCTAAGTCTTTTCACGATGGCACGCCTGTGGATGAATCACAAGATGGAAGGGCAATATTCAGGATAGGATCGTCCTGGCACAATAATTTGGATGAGATGATACTAGTGATACTAACTCTTTTGGTTAGGGAAACTGATGGGCATTCTAATCGGGCATAGCTTTCCTATCTCACATGGTGATCGGATTTCATGATGTTTGGGAGATGATATCCATGCTGCCTTCCTAAATATTCTCATTCTCCACTAATCCTGATCGTCCCACAGCTGAACCTCTTTATCTCAAATATTCATTAACTTTCAGGCATGGCTTACCTAAGATACGCCCAACTAATGAATAGTTTGGATCACCAAAAGAATTGGATCCCTGCTTGTAATTTTAGCGGCAAGTATAAAAGCTAATGCCCAAATCCTAACAAAAGAGGTGACATGCTGAAAATGAGAAGTGCATTTTTCTGTTTTTACTTTTCCTTTTCCTTTTTCTTTCATTTCTTTTTTTTCTTTTTCTTTTTTTTTCCTTTCAGTTGATGAAATTACATTACCTCTTAATCAGATTCCTAGAGGCTAACTGTCAAGACAATATATTTCTGTGGTGGATTTTACCCTTTTGTGGAATTCTTGAGGTGATTAAATTCCTCATATTAGATTCCAACTTTCGTGGATACTACCAACAATCTGAAATCCTTGTTAAATTGATGGATTTCACCTATAGGTCAATTCAAAAGTGCATAGCGTGGAATCACCATGGAACTCAATTGCGTATTGCACTCTTAGTTTATATATTTGTAGTCAACATTAAAAGAGTGATCTCATGTTAGCTTAGATGTGTCGGAAGTCTGAATCCTAGTTTCTACTTTCTAACCATTATAATGAGCCTGATTGAGTTAAAGACTAAATCGTAAATCAGTCAAATTGCTCATTTGGGGACTATACAATTAAATTCCATTTAATAAAAGAAACATTACAATAAGAATGGGAAATTTCAAATACCCATCTGTCTTCTACACAAATTAATCCACCTATTCTTTTGCCAATCTTAAAACACCGCTTAGCATTTGGGGTTAATTTTCAAACACCCACCAACTATTAAATTTCACGGGCAAATTTGTATGATACATACCCTATTAAAATTAGCTAACAAAAAAATTTAAATTATTTATGTGTTAATTAATAAAATAAAACCATCCATTTCTGTTGTAGCATTCCCTGTCTTTCTCACGATGGTCCATTTCTCCTGCTACAATGAGGCATCTTCTTTCATGTGGCAATCAACCCACCCTTAACCATTAAATCCTCATGATCGAAAGAAAACCTCTATAAAGAATTAAGTTGTGTCCACCGAGGTTTTTAAAAGACTTTTCTAACAAAACTTTGAAAGGTAAAGCCTCTAGTTTGAAACTTTCTTTTAAAAACAAACAAGCAAAAACATTTTCTATGAAAAGGTTTTTCCAAAATCATCAAGGTAGCATCTGTCAATCAAAGGTTTTAAATTCAAAAAGAGTCCAAATTATATCTACCATTTCATGGTATAATGTCCAAACACAGTTTGCAATCCAATATGTACAAAACATATATTTACATGTCCAAAAATCACAATCAAAAGTCATATGCATGCAGTCCATTAAAGGAACCTAAAGGGCAAACTGAAATACTCCGCGCAAGACGTACATTATCAGCACAGTCCCACTCTCCTCTAGGTGCCCTCACTTGACTTCCATGCTTGTTTCCTTGCCACACTTATATGTGGTGTTGGTGGGGTAAGTACATGGGATATACTCACTAGAAAGAACCAAAACTACAAAAACAAAACTGGCAGCATACACACATCTACACACTCATGCATCAAATGCACATACTTAGATATCACACCCAAGGATTTTCAATAAAAACATATGCATGTTTTAATACAGCTTATGAATGCATCATCAACATATCATCTAAGAATCCAAGATCTAATCTATCCATGTACAGTATAAGTACAAAAGTCAAAATGCATCTATGCAAAGGATAATCCATGTTGTTAGCAAAATAGTTTGAGAATGCAAATTTAAAAGCTACTAAAAATGTAGCAATATGGTGAAACACATCATCACTGGAGTACACATTCTCACAAGGCCTCACAAGTATCCCAGACACTTGTAATCCAGCATTACAACCATTACATTTAGTCATGAGTACTCGTCTATGACCATCACATTCTAAGTTATCATTGTGCCACATTAGCTTAAGGTTTTAATGCTCTTTTCACACCTAAAAGCACTGTGCCTCCTAAGAAAATCATGGACCGCTATGTGTAAGGACCTAAATTTCTAAGCTCTATTTTATTGTATTTTCAAAATTTTGGATTGAATGCAAACATGAAAGTTTTAAAATTTTGAATCTTAGAAGTGGAATTTTTGTGGAAATCAAATCAAATGACAATACCTTAATAATTGAATTCTAAGGGATAAATGGAATCCAATGGCACTAAGAACGCCAAAAACAAAGTTCGAACAAGAAAGTTACATAAATTTTAATTATAAGGATATTTTAGTAATTTCATTAAAGGCCCCATTTACATGTTTTAAAAAAAGAAAGGCCAGATTTAGAGGAGGCCATTTTTATAACAACACCCCTTGTGACAAATCACCCACAGGCGACCACGTTGCCCTATGCGTTTTCCCACTTCATCGCTAAAAAAAGGCCATCACGGTCGATGATCACGCACCTAGTAGTGGGAAGTGAAAATCACCTGTGATAAAGGTCACATACCTCTCTCTCTCTCTCTCTCTCTCTCTCTCTCTCTCTCTCTCTCTCTCTCTCTCTCTCTCTCTCTCTCTCTCTCTCTCTCTCTCTCTCTCTCTCTCTCTCTCTCTCTATTGTTTCTGGCAATGACAACCTCGGTTACTGTTAGGTTTTGCAGGATCTACTATTTGATGCCCCATTGGGTTCCCATTGAAGAGGGGATCAAAAAATCCTCTAACTATTTTGGAATAGGAGAAGTTTCATTGGTGATCGAACTGAGATTCTAACTCCGACAACTACAATTTTTTGGGCGAATGTTCAATGAGAAAAAAAATCCTTTTTTTTGGCATCAAATGATAGCAGAACTACTCCAAAATCGACATGAGTGAAGGTGAGTGCCCAATCTACAACCCCTTTTGAAGAAAGGATGATCTAACCTAAAAAACATTATAGACGAAAATAGCGCCAGTCACCTTCTCCGGCAACATAGAATATTAAGCTGAAAATTTTAGTCCTAGATTTTTTAGCCTGATCTTCGCAATGAGAAGGTTAGATGCTTGATCAGGGCTCATTCAACTATTCAAATCAAATACAATCCCGATGTAAGATTTGCAACATACGATTTGCGAGATGTGATCATTCATTTGGAAGATCTTGATGATATGAATGATATTAAGGCCAATCTAAACCTTAAATTTTGTATTTTTAATAAAGATCTAGCTTGAAAACACACCAATCAATTATCTGCAAGCTAGAAGGATATATCTAACTGTTGATCTGCAATGAATCTCAATTTAACAAACTTAATACCCTAATTATACCCAAGGAGGTGTGATCTATAGTGAATCAGGGTTCTGTTTTATCTATTAGAGTGTTGATAGTTGATTAGTGAGCTAATAGGATAGATCGAACCGTACATCATTCAGGATCTCCTAATTATAAGCTCGAAATGTCAATCCAAGGATGAAGGCCTATTGATTTGGCCTCAAATCATTGATCTATGGTATGAGATGGTAGATCTATACATAGATCAACCCTGATCTAAGGGCATCGACTGTTGGATCATAGATCTAACTATTGATAAATAAGATCATAGTCTAGATTTGTGATCTAGGCCTTTAATCTATGAATCTAATTAATGACCTACAAAAAATTGGTGATTCTAGATTTAGGCACAATCTTAATTAAGCAAAATCCATTCCATAGATTAGTTTTGAAGACAAACTATGCTAGAAACCACATAAACATGTGAATGAGAACTAATAATTGGATTCTTACATTTAAATTATGCCCAGGACCTGACAAAGACCTTGAAGGTGATCCATGATTAGAATTGATGGAAAACATGAACAAAACCTAAGTAACATCCTCAAAGATAGGTAATCTAATACTACTAAGTTTCAATTGAATTTAAAAACTCAAACAGTTTCCTTGGAACTATTTCCTAGTTTAGTATGTTTTTATGTGATAGTAAGGATAGCTGTGAATACAATTTTAGTATACATGATTTTTATGGCACATATGTTTCGTTATACCTTAAGAAATTAAACATATGGTATTCTAGCAATGAGCATGTAAATTTATCTCCATGATTCATATTTTCAATTGAAAATACTATCATTGGCATCTCTCTCATTCAATTGTTATCCTTGAGTGAAAAGACAAATCCATATATGCAATAATTTCATGATTCGAAACTAGTTTGCATAAATTACATGATTTGAGTGTATGTTAAACATTACATGACGCTATGATATTTGAGATTTGAGTTTGGGTTGTATGTATGTATGTATGTATGTATGTATGTATGTATGTATGTATGTATGTATGTATGTATGTATGTATGTATGTATGTATGTATGTATGTA
The DNA here is from genome assembly GCA_035236585.1 of Warburgia ugandensis. Taxonomy (NCBI): domain Eukaryota; kingdom Viridiplantae; phylum Streptophyta; class Magnoliopsida; order Canellales; family Canellaceae; genus Warburgia; species Warburgia ugandensis. Next base: position 58,586,619 of record CP141133.1, read on the forward strand.
TGTATGTGTGTGTGTGTGTGTAATGTGTGTGTGTGTGCTTGCGCATGTTTGTTCAGGCTAATAGACCTGGCTGGCGCTATGCTAAAAGGTTTTACAGGGTGGCCTCCTGACCTCTTACTACCACAGGTGGAGGTATCCATGCCCAAAGTGACATTAGTTTTTCTCTATTGTTGTGGTAGGAACAACCACTAGAGGTGGTCACGGTACTCTTTCGAGACGTATCTATAGTCATTGTGGAGGTTGCGGTGGCTATTCTAAATACTGGAGACACACGATTCAGTAAGCTGGTCATGAGCATAGTTGTACATATGATTCCTATTTTTTCACCCCATGTAGGGAGATCTTGTGTTAGTCTTTAGATGAGTACTCATGACCAATTGGCTTATATATTGCCTAGATGCCTATCTGCACAAGGTTGCAATTAGATTGGGAATTACCGATAGAAGATTTGGCAAATTACTACTTTAAGGATTTGGTAAATATTATTTTATGAATTTGTTCTGACAATTCTTTTGCTTGAATTTAGATGTGTAAATATTTAAATATGTATCTGGATGCATGTAATGCATTGCATGAGACTATTAAGATGAGATTGCAGCATGTTTCTATTATTTGAAAAGCCTTTCCTCAAATCACATATGCTCTATGCCGTGTTTTAGATTCCTATAGTGTTAGATTACCTATAAGGTATGATAAGTACTCAACCTAATTTTTTTTTATAGATTAGCTCAAGCAGAACAAGAACAAGTACTAGGAAGTTTTAGTGCCCCAATTGAGTAGGAGAAAGTAAGGGTAAGGTATTGATACAGTTATCCTAGAGCTAGTAATGATCAAATTTTCATGTAATGTAAATTGACTTTAAGTGACTCATTTTATAACTTGGGCTATTATTAACAATCTTGGGAATAGGATATATCAATTTTTAGGCATCTTTCAAATTATCATATGCATGTTTCATTCATTAAGTACATTACATTTTTTTCAAGGTGTTGAAATGAATAATGAGACTTAAGATCTTTATAAATAAAGTCTATGGAAAAAAGAATTTTCCACTACCAATGTTTTGCAAACTGTTTTAAATAGAGATTGATCTCACAAGTGAAAGTTTGTTATTTAAAAAAAATGCATTATAAAACCTAAGTCGTCATTTTGAGTGTTTTCCACAAGTGCATGGGCTATTGCTGTACAACTAGTGCAAGTATGGGTCGATTCTATGGGGACACAACTTGAAAAGTTGGAGTTTACATAAAATTTAATTTACCAAATTAACAGGACTAAAAATCAAATTTATTAACTAACCCATGATTACATAGTTCTAAATTTAAGGAAATTAAATACAATAACAATTTAAATTCAACTACCCTGTCTTGATTGCTATGTCACACAACGAACAAGAATTAAAATTGCATAGTTTAGATGTTAATCGACAATAAGACAAAACATGAATAAAGTAAAACATGGATAAGAATAAAATAGAAAAAGAATGACACAAAATAGGATTTTGATGGAATTATAACAAAGAGATTAAGGATAGAAATGGAATTTGATGGACAAATGCTAATGTTTGAATAATTGAAACAAACCAAAGTTACTGTTCATGAATAGTATTAGATGAATAGTGAAGATGAAGATGATGTAGGGAAGAAGAAATGCAAGGAAAGAGGGGCTTTTGAGGGAAAACCCAATTTGGGTTTTGAGCAAAACAACGGAATCCTACAACTGGAACAAAAGTCAAGTGAGTTCAACTAATAACTTAATTTAAAAGAGAGCAGAAGCCGGGGAAAATGGTAAACAGATATCTTGCGGTGAGGGAATGAGAGAAACAATAGAAGACGAGCTACTGTAATGGAAATAGAAAGAGGGCAGGTGAACAGGAAAGAGGAGCAAGACAGAGAAAAAGAGATCGAGTGTGACGACTCAGGTTTTCACATGCATTTTTAAATGCAAAACTAATTCCTAATCCAGGATCGATCCTTATTTGAAAACAATTTTATAAAAATAATGCAATGCAGTGAAAAAATCTTTTATTTTAAAGTCATTTTGAAAACCCCGAGTGTCATTTGCTTTCAAGATGAACAAAGTAGTTTTGAAAATTACAGTAATCATAAATGTCTTCCCAGGTCTATCCACTCATAGCTCGTAGTCCAACTATGGTAGTTACAGATACATGTCCAAAGGGTAGATCATATACTTACATTTATAGTTGTCTTCTATTCATTCATTTGATCTTAGTACTATCATTTTTTTATGCTTCTTCTAATCCTGTGTGGAGCTAATCTGTAAAAATAATATATTTTGGTGAGTATTACTCATACTCAGTAGGTGATTTGATACCACTATTTTGAAAACACGGTACACAACATACATGGTTTCAAAAGAGGCTTTCCATGTGAAACATCATGCAATTTCTTTTGTATAAACATACATTTTTGAGCATAAATCATATGCTTGTTTGCACATTTTCAATCATGAAAGATTTTATCGAAATCCAGAAATCAACAATATAAATATCACTAAAATCATAGAGTAGTAATCACATAAGGAATCATAAACTAATCATAATTATGAAATTCTTAAAATAGTAATCTGTCAAAGCAGATGATAGCAACACTATACATATCATGCACATGGGTCTCTCAGTGAACACATCACGCTGACTCGTCACGAGTACTCGTATATGACCATCTCAATGCTATATACATGTCGATAAAACTGAAATCATAGGGTCAACTATGCTCACGATCAGCACACATCTGGAATCGTGTGGCTTCGATATATGGAGACCAACCCACCATAGCCTCCACGGCGACTATGACTGTCCTCAAAAAGGGTGCTGTGAACACCTCTAGTGGTCATCCCTGTTTACCACAGCAGTCGAGGAAGGGACAATGCCATTTTGGCAATGATACCATCCACTTTTTGTGGTAGAGGCAGGGAGGCCAACCCCGTACATACACAACCTCTCTGCATAGTGCCCACCAAGCTCAATAGCCCAAAAATATATATACATGAAACCCCAATCTCAATCATTGTAAATCATGCAATCTATGCAATGAGTTTCAAAACATGCGAGCAATGCATATAAATATGCATATATTTCGAATCTCAATCATTACAAATCATGCAATTTATGCAACTAGTTCCAAAACACGTATGCAGTGCTTGTATAAAGACTATTTACCAAACAAGCAATTGCATGCAAGATCATAAGGAAAATCTGCATTTTCATTATGAGAATATCAAATCGCAAAAGGCATACTAAACACAGTCATTGGGATTAAATAAATCAATTAGAGTTTGGAAATGCATTTGAAAACTTAGTAGTATTAGACTACCTACCTCGACCGTCGTCACTTAACTCGCATCCCTCTTCAATGTGAGTCCTAGAGTACCTTGGTGAAGTCCTGGATGTTATTTGAACATACGAATCCAAGTATTATTTCTATATTCATAGATCAACGGCTAGATCTATACGATTTGTGGGTCCATAGTGGTGGATTTATGTGATTTTTGGGTTGATCTTATGATAATGATGTCCTAAGGTATCTAATATATCAATTAATGAGATCCGATCATAGTTGATCTTGTAGATCCATGAAATTTCTATGGCTTTCAGGTTATAGTCACCTTGAACAGTCTTGTGATCTAAATTTTATTGTATAAGTAGATCCGCATCGTAAATACGAACTCAACAATTCTTTTGGATCGTCGATCGAAGTTATATAGCCTCCTTAATTGCATCTTTAGTGTCATGAATCCACGAACGAACCAGATTTGTCCATACGGGCCTGCGCTTCACGGTTCCCAGGATGTATGTGTGTCCCGGTTGAACCAAGACCGCATTCATAAGCATACACAGGCCTGAACAACGTGCCAAGGTGTGCATCCTAGAAGACATCATGTGAAGGCATCTTCGGCGCAAGGGCAGCAGCGTCATGGCTCCTAAGATGCTCGTGAGTCCTAGTCGAGCCGGGACCACGCCTGTACACGGCGTGCACCCGAAGTCCATCTCAGGGGACCGTTCTGGGAGCGCATTATGCACTGCATCCCTGAGACACTCTGATTCGAGGGTTCTGGAACAAACTGACTTCTCTGGCAATTTCCACTGGGAAACTCTAGATCCGTCGTGGATCTGGTCGTGAAGAAGGGAAAATTAGGGGGAAATCAGAGAGGGAGATGAGGGCCTTACTTGGGTAGCCTGAGATGGTGCCCCTTCTTGTCGGTGATGCGATTTCTCCCTTTGTTGCCAGAATGCTAGGTTGAAGCAGTTGGAGGAGAAGAGGAAGATGATCGAGGAAAAGAGGGAGAGGGCTTTTTATAGCCATTGAAGGCGATGTCGCCCTATAGCGGTGCCGCCATTTTTTTTCGGCGCTGCACTACAAGGGCAGTGCTAGAAGTCGGCTGGAAGGGGAAGGGGTAAGGGAGAAGATGACGATGGAGGGGGTGTCGTTATCAAAATGACCCCCTACGTTTTTCGGCAGTATTGTTTTTAAATTCAATTTACAAAAATGCCCTCCATCTTTAAAAGCCCATAACTTAGTCATACGAACTCCGTTTTCAGTGTTCTTCGAGGAGTTGGATTCCATTTTGAGTGTAGAATCAAATTATGTAGATATTTCTCATAGATTCCTTAATTTCTTATTTTTATGAAAATAGAACATTTATCCACCTATTAATTATATATGAATTACTAAAATAACTAATCTATAGCAATTTAGTAAAGGACAAACATGTGATTGATAAAGTGATACAAAAATAGTTTAAAATTTTTCAGTCATTACATCATTACCCCCTTCAAAGAATTTCATCATTGAAATTCCACAAATTATTATCTTCAAGTTATTTGTCTCTTAGACAACCTCTTGATGAATCTATTTCTCCCTTAGGATTTCCTTAGGGTTCGAACTAAGAAAAAGTTCTTTGCTTCATGCCATAATTCTCTTATCTAATACCTCAATTAGGTTAATGATTAGAGAAATTTTGTCCTTAAAATTCTTTTCATGTCATCTTGCAACCAATTATAGGGACATCCTCAATTTATCATCCTTATAATTCCTTCCCTCAAGAGCCTTAAATGTATCTGAAATTCAGCATACCTTTTCTGCCTACTTTAAGTACTTAAGAGTTACTTTTGCCGCGTACTCTGATACTTAGTCTTTACTTGCTAATTAATCAACACTTCTTCGTACATTTAGTTAATATAATTGAGATCTCCAATCCTTGGATTACCATACTCCTTTAATTGTGTAAAAAAAAAATTACTCTACACTACTTTGATACTATATCATCTTATTTCTTATCTTTCATTTTGAATAGTAGAGGATAGTCTCCAACTTCGAGTTCCAACTATTTTTCACCTTTCATATGTGACGTGCTTCTTCAACCAATGTTTACATTCAACATAGAACCATGAAAACAAATCAAGTAGGATCTTCCCTCAATGATACTAGCATATACTGCAAATATGATCTCCTAACTATTATTGATTTCCATCAGAGAATTTTCTTCTCGAAGAATTTATTCAAAATCATGTCAAGTGTTTATGGTGAATCTATCATCATAGATCGAATGTTCTCGTTTTAGAGGCTTAATTTGCATAAAATTGTCATTAGGATTTACATCAATATTCAAACTCATGTCAAAGGTCTCTTATCTCTAACAGAGTCCACTTACTATGTTCATGGTTGAATCCATTGTCATTATCCTCCTTAAATTTTCCTTGTTTGATGATTTTCTTCGGGATTTTCTCAAACCTAAAGTTCTATACATATAATTGTCATCTCAATCCAGTAAAGTTAACCCTGAAAAATACTTCTAGTTAATTTCTACAGTTGGTCTCTGTACTTGATGTGTACATATAACAAATATCCTTTTTTTCTAAAGGCAATTAAAAATCAAATGTTACTATATAGTGTGACAACTATCTTAACTCTTCTTCTTACATTTCCTATATCGATATATTGTTCAATCATTTATCAAGGTTTTGTTATCAACCATTAAGTCTTAATTATCAGGAGGTATCATCATGAGTAGCGATTTTATCAATTTGTCAAATTTTATCTTTCAAGTACCACCTCATACTTATCTTACAACAAGAATAATCATCCAATAACTAATTTGTACTGAAGCTTTCAAGGCCACAATTTTTAAGGAACACACAGGTAAGCATAGAGCATCTTCTTAGACATAGAAAAAGAATCTATTCAATTACCTGTATATCCCTTTCCCAAATTTATAGGTTAGAAGCAATTCGTGCTCACCTGCCTTTCTTTTCAATCCAAGTCAGTAGCATACCTTCCAGACCCAAAGTGACCTTTACCGCTTATCATAGCATCGATCAAGGTCTAGGATTATCCGCAATCTTTGTCATCATTGTAGAATATTTCTCATTTTACTTCTGTCTCAGTTGTTACTACTTCTATCGTACTTTTAGATCCTCAAATGACTTAGTCTAATCAATTTACTTTCTTTAGGGGAAAAGCTCATGTCTAAGTACCCATAACATTCCTCATAACTTAGGCTACTATCTACTAGATACTATCATGGTTAATTAGATATGATTTGAATACCTTAGTTCAATCAACAATACTCTAAAGGTAATGGCACTTAATTCTATTTGCTCTTCCAATTTGTCTTTATACTGTTAGGGTCTCATGATCCTTGATGATACTCTCATTGATGAAGATCAATTGGACAAGTCACTATCCTTGCTCTTTACTTCTCACTATAACTTCACTCAATCATATAATGGTAATGCAAGGTATTATCAACTTTTCCTTGTTGTGGACTACAACCACTGGTGTTTTCTCATAAACTAATGGATTTGATAAAATTCTAATTTCACCAATGGTATAAGCATCAAACTAATTATAAAATTAAATTCCTAGTTGGTCACTGGCCTCATTTTCTACACTCTACTGAAAGATTGTATTTTATGTTGCCTTATCTTTATTATACTCTATTACCATAATATCACCAACTCGACTACTCTTATTCCCTCAAATTGGAATGATTCATCTCTCAATTTGGCACTATAACTCAAGATGAAAGATTTTTTATTCCATACTTCCTGTATCTCTCTTTTCTATCCCCAATAAATTAGGATCTTCTTATTTTGACTGCACAATATCCATTTCATACTTGTAGTTACATATCTCTCTCTCTTATTCTAGTCACAATTCTCCTTTTGTCTACTTAGATCAATGTCTCCATTTGATTGGTTGCATATAATCGATATCACATCCACACGTCAGACATGATAAACTTAATACTTCCAGGAAGATGTTAAAATTTTCTAATATCATCGAAATCCTTAATTGTTTGTATTCTCAATAAAACCACACTGTGTCTTAACAATACTATACTTCTCTTATAACTCATGATCAATCTAGTATCACAGATCTGTCACCCTCATTAGATTAGCATCAAAATTTTCCAATAACCCAAATTCTTTATCATTCTTCTTAAATTCAGTCTTTTACATTCCCTATCAAGCCCTAATTTAGTCTTCTAAAATTGAACAAAGTTCTTCAGAATTCTGACTTTTATTGATCTAGTACAAGTTAGAGTTATCTCTTAAGGATTCCACTAGTATCATCTTGTATTCTCATTCCTCATTCCTCATTCTCATCATAATCTTATTCTCATATCCTAGTTTCCTTGTTTGCACTACTGCACAACAATCCTTATCCCCTAAGTATGTTAGCCTAGCTTTTTGCTAGAATTTGAGCCATCCAATACCTAAGTATTTACTAGATCTGTCTCCTTTTCACCTATTTATTTATGGTGTATTTCTTTGTGATCTAATATTATTTCTTATTCTAGTCATCTCGACTACTTATATTTAGACTACTTTTTCTTAATTATTTTCCTTGTATATGACTTTTGGACAAGCAGGACTGGCTGTGAAAGGATAAAACTGGGCTCTGATACCAACTGTGATGACTCGAGCTTTCATATACATTTTTAAATGCAAAACTAATTCCTAATGCGGGATCGATCCCTATTTGAAAATAATTTTATAAAAATAATGCCATGTAGTAGAAAAATCTTTTATTTTAAATTCATTTTGAAAACCCCGAGTGTCATTTGCTTTCAAGACGAACAAAGTAGTTTTGAAATTACGGTAATCATAAATGTCTTCCTAGGTCTATCCACTCACAGCTCGAAGTCCAATTGTAGTAATTACAAATGCATGGCCAAAGGGTAGATCATATACCTACATTTACACTTGTCTTCTCTTCATTCATTTGATCATAGCGCTAACATTTTCTGATGCTTCTTCTAATCCTATGTGGAGTTAATCTGTAAAAATAATATATTTGGGTGAGTATTACTCATACTCAGTAAGTGATCTAATACCATTATTTTGAAAACAAGGTATGTAACATGCATGGTTTCAAAAGAGGCTTTCCATGTGAAACATCATGCAATTTCTTTTGTATAAACATACATTTTTAAGCATAAATCATATGCTTGTTTGCACATTTCCAATCATGAAAGATTTTATCGAAATCCAGAAATCAACAATATAAATATCACTAAAATCATAGATTAGTAATCACATAACGAATCATAAACTAATTATAATTATGAAATTCTTAAAATAGTAATCGGTCAAAGTAGATGATAGCATCACTATAGATATCATGCACATGGGTCTCTCGGAAAACACATCACGCCAACTCGTCACAAGTACTCGTATATGACCATCTCAATGCTATATACATATCGATAAAACTAAAATCATAGGGTCAACTATGCTCACAATCAGCACACAGTTGGAATCATGTGGCTCCGGTATCAGGAGACCAACCCACCATAGCCTCCACGGCAACATGGCTATTCTCTAAAAGGGTGTCGTGAACACCTCTAATGGTCGTCCCTATTTACCATAGTAGTCGAGGAAGGGACAATTCCATTTTGGCCGTGATACCATCCACTTTTTGTGGTAGAGGCTGGGAGGCTAACCCCGTACATAAACAACCTCTCAGCATAGTGCCCACCAGGCTCAATAGCCCAAACATATAAATACATGAAACCCCAATCTCAATCATTATAAATCATGCAATCTATGCAATGAGTTTCAAAACATGCGAGCAATGCATATAAATATGCATATATTCTGAATCTCAATCATTATAAAACATGTAATTTATGCAACTAGTTCCAAAACATATATGCAGTGCTTGTATAAAGACTATTTACCGAATAAGCAATTGCATGCAAGATCATATGAAAAATCTACATACTCATTATGAGAATATCAAATCATAAAAAGCATACTAAACATGGTTATCAAGATTAAATAAATCAATTTGAGTTTCGAAATGCATTTAAAAACTTAGTAGTATCAAACTACCTACCTCGACCGTCATCACTTTACTCGCGTCCCTCTTCAATGCGAGTCTAGAGTACCTTGGTGAAGTCCTGGATGTTATTTGAACATACGAATCCAAGTATTATTTCTAGATTCACAGATCAACAGCTCGATCTATACAATTTGTGGGTCCATAGCGGTCGATTTATGTGATTTTTGGGTTGATCTTGTGCTAATGATGTCCTAAGGTATCTAATAGATCAATTAATGAGATCCGATCATGGTTGATCTAGTAGATCCATGAAATGTCTATGGATTTTAGGCTATAGTCACCTTGAACAGTCTTATGATCCTAAATTTTATTGTATAAGTAGATTCATGTTGTAAATACGAATGCAACGGTTCTTTTAGATAGTCGATCAAAGTTATATAGCCTCCTTAATTGTATTTTTAGTGTCGCGAATGCATAGACTAACCAGATTTGTCCATACGAGCTCGCGTTTCATGGTTCCTAGGACGCATGTGCATCCCGGTTGAATCAAGACCATGTTTGCACAAGTGTACACACTTGAACGATGCGCCAGGGTATGCATCCTAGATGACGTCATGCAGAGGTGTCTTAGGCGTGGGGGCAGCAACGTCATGGCTCCCAGGACGCTCGTGCATCCCAGTTGAGTTGAGACTGCGCCCATACGAGGCATGCGCCCTAAGTCCATCCCATGGGGTGTGTTTTGGGAGCACGTTACATGTTGCGTCCCTGGGACGATCTAGTTCGAGGGGTTCTGGAACCAACCCGACTTCTCCGGCATTTTTTGGCCGAGAAACACCAAATCCGTCGTGGATCTGGTCATGAAGAAGGGAAAATTAGGGGGAAATCAGAGAGGGAGATAAGGGTCTTACCTAGGTAGCCTGAGATGGCGCCCCTTCTTACCGGTGATGCGATTTCTTCCTTTGCTGCCTGAACCCTAGGCTAAAGCAGCTGGAAGAGAAGAGGAAGATGATCGGGGAATAAGGGGAGAGGGCTTTTTATAACTGTTGAAGGCGGTGTTGCCCTATGGTGGTGCCGCCATTTTTCTCGGCACCGCACTGCAAGGGCGGTGCTGGAAGTCGACTAGAAGGGGAAGGTGGTGAGGGAGAAGACGACAATGGAGGGGGTGTCGTTATCAAAACGAGCCCTGTGTTTTTCAGCAGTATTGTTTTTAAATTTAATTTACAAAAATGTCCTCCATCTTCAAAAGCCCATGACTTGGTCATACGAACTCCGTTTTTAGTGTTCATTGAGGCATTGGATTTCATTTCAAGCGTAGAATCTAATTATGTAGATATTTCTCATAGATTCCTTCTTTTCCTATTTTTATGAAAATAGAACATTTATCCACCTATTAATTATATATGAACTAGTAAAATAACTAATCTATAGCAATTTAGTAAAGGACAAACATGTGGTTGATAAAGTGATACAAAAATAGTTTAAAATTTATGAGTCATTACATCGAGAGAGGGAGATATTGATTGAGGAAGGGGGAGAAGGGGAATGTTATGATGGGGGGAAATGGTGAGGTGCCAAAGATAGGGTTTTTATATCTAGTGGTGAAGAGAGTTTAGACAGAGATAGAGAGAGTTCGGAGGCAAGGGATGAGATTGAGAGAGAAAGGCTATGTGTGTGTCGGTATAATAGGGTACACACAGCAAATTTGGCTGTGACATCCATTATCAATGAGAAAATTAGACAGATGTGGAAGAATGATGCTGAGGTACAAGCATTAGTTGGGAAATTAGGGTTCACTAAGGAGAAAGATGACAATATTCACATGCAAGGGATTGGTAGTGCCAGCAAATGATGAAATGAGGTAAGAAATTCTTTGAGAGGCACATCAATCTCTACATGCTATTCTTCCTAGTGGTACAAAGATGTATTAAGATTTGAAGAGACATTTTTGGTAGAATGGTAAGAAAAGAGATGTAGGAGGATTTGTGGCACGATGCTTGACTTTTCAATAAGTTAAGGCCAAGCACTACAGACGAGCTGGACTATTACAACCACTCGAACTCCTAGAATGGAAGTGGGACCATATTACTATGGACTTCATAGTGTGATTGCCCAAGACATTAAGGGAACATGATATGATATGGGTAATCATAGATTGGCTAACCAAATCTGCACATTTTCTTCCCATTTAACAAAATCAGTCCACTGATAGCTTGTCTTAATTGCATATTAAAGAAGTGGTGAGTTTGCACGTGATACCACTGAGCATCACTTCTGATAGGGATAGTCGTTTCACCTCACAGTTATGGAAGTCAATGCAGAAGTCATTGGGATCTTTGTTAAATTATAGTATAACCTTTCATTCTCAAACCGAAGACCAATATGAACAAACGATTCAAAATTTAGAGGACATGTTGAGGGCTTGCACAATTGACTGAAAGGAGAGTTTCAAAGAGAGCCTACCATTAGTTGAATTTGCATACAACTATAGTTTCCATTCAAGCATCAATATTGCCACATATGAAGCACTTTATGAGAGACCTTGTTGTTTACTTGTGTGCTAGAATGAAGTGGGAGAAAATAGAGTTATACAGTCAGAGTTGGTAGAACAGCATGCAAGCAAGGTGAAACTTATTCGGAGACAACTTCTCATAGCTCAAAGTTGATAAATGATGGAGATAGTTTGAATTCAAAGTTGGAGACTTGTGTTCCTAAAGATTTTTTTGACTAAAGGTGTTATGAGGTTTGGTATGAAGGGAAACCTTAGTCCTCAGTTTATTGGCCCATTCGAGGTTATGGATAAGATTGGTTTGATTCCATATAGACTAGCTTTGCCACCATAGTTATCGAAAGTTCATAATGTTTTTCATATATCTATGTTGCAAAAATATATACCAGATCTCAAACGTGTACTTGAGCAAATACCTGTCAAGTTGCATCCAGACTTAACTTTGAAGACAAAACCAGTTCGAATTCTAGACAAGAAAGTGAAGAAGTTGTGAAATAAAGAAATTTCACTAGTTAACATTCTATGGAGGAGAGCATCTGCCGAAGAGGAAACATGGGAAGCAGAATTGGAAATGAGGGACAGATATCATGAACTCTTTGCTAAGTAGTAATTTACTAAATTTCGATGACAAAATTCTTTGCAAGGGGTAGTGGTGTAATGACATAAATTTCTAAGCTCTATCTTATTATATTTTTGAAAATTTGGATTGAATGGAAACATCAAAGTTTTAAAATTTTGAATCCTAGAAGTGAAATTTTTGTGGAAATCAAATCAAGTGACAATACTTTAATAATTGGATTCTAAGTGAAAAATGGAATCCAACAATAATAAGAATGCTGAAAACATAGTTTGGACAACAAAGTTATGTAAATTTTAATCATAAGGATATTTTAGTAATTTCATAGCTGGCCCTATTTACATGTTTTAAAATAAGAAAGGCCAGATTTAGAGGGAACAATTTTTTATAATGACACCCCTTGCGACAAATCAGCCACGAGCAATTGTGTCGCCCTACACATTTTCCCTCTTCATCGCCGAAAAAATAGGCCATCACGACTGATGATCACACACCTACCAGCAGGAAGGGTGGACCACTGGTGATAAAGGGCACCCCACACTCTTGCGCACGGTGCTTCCCCCACTTTCTCTCCCCCGAGCTCCATCTCCCCTTATTGTTCCATCACTAGTGTCGCTTAGGACAAACCGACTGACGGCAAGTCATGCAACTCTCTCTCTCTCTCTCTCTCTCTCTCTCTCTCTCTCTCTCTCTCTCTCTCTCTCTCTCTCTCTCTCTCTCTCTCTCTCTCTCTCTCTCTCTCTCTCTGGCAATGGTAACCTCAATTACTATCGAGTTTCAATGACAATCACCCAAATGGTGGTGGATCTACAATCTGACACCTTTATTGGGTTCCTCTTGAAGAGAGGATCAAAAACCCTCTAACCTTTTCAGGATCAGAGTAAGTTTCACAAGTGATCGGGCTAAGACGACGACTGCAATTTTATTTTATTTTTTTATGAACATTCAATGTGAAAAAACCCTCTTTTTTTGCATCAAATGATCATGGAACAACTCCAAAATTGATAGGAGTGAAGGTGAGTGCCCAATCTATAACCCCTTTTGAAGAAAGGCTGATCAAATGTAAAAAACATCACCGGTGGCAGCCACGCCAGTCACCTTCTTTGGTGACGGCAAATCACTAACGGCGACACAGAATATTAAGTTGAAAATTTTGGTACTAGGGTTTTTCAACCTGATCTTTGTAATGGGAAGGTCAAATCCCTGATCAGGGCTTATATGACCATTTAAATCAAATGTTTTGTTGATGTAAGATTCGCGACATGTGATCTATGAGATCTGATTATTCATTTGCAAGATCTTAATGATATGAATGATATTAAGGGCAATCTAACCATTATATATTGGATCTTTAATAAAGATCTACCTTGAAAACACACTAATCAATGATCTGCAACCTAGAAGGACAGATCTAATCATCGATCTACAATGGATCACAATTTAACAACCTTGATACATTAATTATACCCAAGGAGGTGTGATCTATAATGGATCAGGGTTCTGTTAGACTTATTAGAGCAATGACAGTTGATCGGTAAGCTAATAAGATAGATCCAACTATACATCATTTAGGATCTCCTAATTATAAACTTTAAATGTCAATCCAAGGATGAAGGCCTATTGATTTGGCCTCTAATCATAGATCTATGGCATGAGATGGTAGATCTATACATAGATCAACCCTGATCTAAGGGCATCAACCCTTGGATCATAAATCTAGCCATTAATAAATAGGATCAAGGTCAAGATTTGTGATCTAGGCCTTTGATATGTGAATTCGATTAATGATCTACAAAAAATTGGTGATTCCAAATTTAAGCACAATCTTAATTAAGAAAAATCCATTCCGTACACTAGTTTTCAAGACAAATTATACTAAAAACCATATAAACATGTGAATGGGAACTAATAATTGGATTCTAACACTTAAACTATGCCCAGGACCCTACGAAGACCTTGAAGGTGATTCGGGATTTGAACTAAAGGAAAACATGAACAAAACTAAGTAACATCCTCAAAGGTAGGTAATCTAATACTACTAAGTTTTAACTGAATTTCAAAACTTAAATAGTTTCCATGGAACTATTTTCGAGTTTAGTATGTTTTTATGTGACAGTTAGGATAGCTATGCATACAATTTTAGTATACATGATTTTTATAGCACATATGTTTTGTTATATCTTAAGCAATTAAACATATGGTATTCTTGCAATGAGCATGTAAATTCATATTTTCAATTGAAAAATCATTGAGATCTCTCACATTCAATTGTTATCCTTAACTGAAAAAGACAAATTTAGATATGCAATAATTTCATGATTCGAAACTAGTTTGCATAAATTACATGATTTTAGTGTATGTTAAACATTACATGACCCTATGATATTTGAGTTTGGGGTGGGTGGGTGGGTGTTTAGGCTAATAGGCTTGGTTCACGATATGTTAAGAGGTTTTACGAGGTGACCTCTCAGCCTCTTACTACCACAAGTGGAGGTATCCATGCCCAAAGAGGCACTAGTTTTTTTCCGACTGTTGTGGTAAGAACAACCACTTAAGGTGATCATGGCACCCTTTTGAGATGTATCCATAGTTGTTGTGTAGATTGCGGTGGATGTTCTCTAGATACTAAAGACACACGATTCAGTGAGCTAGACGTGAGCATAGTAGTCCATATGATTTCTGTTTTATGACCCCACATAGGGTGAGCTTGTAATGAAATTTAGATAAGTACTCATGACCAATTAGCTGATATGTTGCTAAGATGCCTATCTACACAATGGTTGCAGTCGGATTGGGAATTACTGATAGAAGATTTGGCCAATTACTATAAGGATTTGGTAAACATTATTTTATGAATTTGTTCTGACAATTCTTTTGCTTGAATTTAGATGCATGTAAATATTTAAATATGTATTTGGATGCATTGAGTCATTGCATGAGACTATTCAGGGGAGATTGTCACATGTTTCTATTATTTGAAAAGCCTTTCCTCCAATCATGTATGCTCTATGCCGTGTTTTTAATTTTTGCAGTGTTAGATTACCTACTGAGTATGATAAATACTGAACCTAATATTTTTTCACAAATCAACTCAAGCAGGACAAGAAGAAGTGCAAGGAAGTTTTAATGCCCCATTCAAGTACAAGAAAGTAAGGGTAAGGTGTTGATGTAGTTATCCTAGAACTCATAGTGATCATTTTGTCATGTAATGTAAGTTGACTTTAAGTGACTCTTTTTGTAACTTGGGCTATGATTATCATATGCATGTTTCATTAATTAAGTACGTTAGATTTTTATTTGTGTTTAAATGAATAATGACACTTGGGATCTTTATAAATGAAGTCAATGGGAAAAGAATTTTCCACTTCCATTATTTTGCAAAATGTTTTAAATTGAGATCGATCTCCCAAGTGAAGCTTGTTATTAAAAAAAAAAAAAAGCACATTATAAACTCCTAGTCGTTACGCTATGCCTACAAATTTTTGTCATTAACAAAGGATTATTCATCAAATGTGAAAAATCTGAATTTTTGATAGCACAACAACAAAATTATGAGACATCAATGAATAGATAAAGCTAAGAGAGAGTTTTTCAATGATATCATGATGACACATATCTAACTATTAGAGGCTCGTATCATTGGTGTGCTAGGTAATAAAGACTGATAATGGCACCCCTCTCAATTTGTTTTCTACGCTCTTAATATATGGAATCCGTAATCTATACATCTTTTACTTGGCAGCCAAGCCACCAAAGAAAACCATAATACTTTTCACATGAGAGAGTATGACATGTTTAGGAAGGTGGCTAGGAGTTGTGGAAAGATGTTGTGTTTTAGGAAGTAGTGTAGGCTGTCTTGGGTAGCTAGGACTCTAAGTAGAAAATGGATAAGAAAGGAAGAAAAAAGAGAAAGGAAGAAAGAAGAGTAAGATAAGAAAAGTAGTGCCATCTCCTATGCTCTATAAACAAATTTTGAACAAGGAAAAATCTTGGGAAAATGTAGAGAAACTTCATAAATTTGTGAAAAAGTAGGCGAATCTAGAACTACTGAGTCTTCAATAATTTTACAAAGTTATTGACGTTTGAAATATGGAATTTTTTTCTTACAAATATAGTTTTTAGTCTTCAATTGATGTTTTGAATGATTGAAAATCACAATTTTTATGCGCACCTATATGATTGTTTTTAGCATATCTTTATGCCTTGTTATGGGTATTATTTAGAATGTTTTATGCTCTATTATGGATGTTATCTAGATAATTTTTGTACTTAATTAGTGGCATGTTCTAGAATATTCATTTTACACTTTGTTAGAGACATTTTCTAGCACAAGTCCATGTCTATGATTTTTAGTTTTAGGTTATTCCATTCACCTTCTATTTTAGAGAGATTGTTGAGCATCTCATGATTGTTTCTAGCAACAAGTTATGCCACTATCTTGTTTGATTTGTTACTAGAATAATATCCTGTAAAAGATGTTTTACTAAGTTTTGAAAAGTGATTTATCATTGAATGATTTTAACAAATGGTATTGCTTATGAAATTAATGATTTTTTTATTGGTTTTAAGCAAAGCATGGTACTATAGTTTTAGCAAGCTAATATGTTTCTTTAAGATTGATTTTTTTACTCAAATGGAAGTCTAGCTACTGATGTTTTTTATTTTTAATATATGCATGTAAATTGATTATTTTTAGCATACTAATGTTTGAATCAATTTAACTCCTTGTAGAGGACAATTTCTTTGTTGTGAAATATACCTATTAATATGAAGATCTTTGAAATACCAAAGTTGATGCTTGACATGTTGGTTTTTAACTCATTGCTATACATTGTAAATGAAGGTTTTAGAAATGCAAAATAAGTTGATTTTTAGCATGTTGCTATGCCAGGAGAATGTGAGTTTTATACTCTAAATTGTAATAGGCATTTTTTATGGAGTTTTCAAAATAGTGCATCAATGCTTGATTTTAGCTTGAGTGAGTTATTATATAACTCATGTTTGGATGTTTAAATTTAGATTAAAGAAAGTTACTATGCAATCTATGTTTTGATTTATATGTTGGGATTTGCATGAGATTTAGCAAATCATATCAGGTACAAAGATGCCTAAGCTTTCATATTTTAGACATGTATATTGATTATGAAACCTAGTGGGAGCTATGCTAGAAGGTTGTAGGAGTTGGCCCCCCAACCTTTAATCACAATAGGTGCTATGTACCCAACACCTAAATATTAGCATTTCAATAACAGTGATCATGGCACCCTTTGGATGTTAGCCATAGGCCTCATGATGGATGCAATGGTGAGTCCCTCCCTTGTACTAGCAGGCACACGATTTAGATGGGCCATTCATGAGCACAGTAGGATCCTATGCGATTTTGTTTTATGCCCGTGGGGAGCAGGATGATGGCTCGAAAGATGAACCTATGATTTGGTCATTGGATGAGTACTCATAACCATTTTGGCAAATATTGCCAATGAATGTTGAAAATTTAATCATCATTTTAATGTTTCACTATTTTGACAATATGCAATGTACCATGTTTTTATTGAGGTGTCAACTTATGATATTTCTCCTCTGTAGATACGTGTGAATGCTATTGAGTGGGCATGATGCATTATATGGTACTAACAAGAAGTTAATCATGTTATTTCTAATATTAGAAATTTGTCTTCATATCATTTGAGTGTACATGTATGTAATGCATGCTACAATGCCGTAGATTTCAATTTTGTAGTTTTAGTTCTATCAACTAGGTGTAGTTAGATATCAAACCACAAACACATAGCAAATCAACTTAGAAACATAAGGAGCAAGGAGTGAAAGACTCAAGAGACCAAAAGTGAAGTAGAAAAGTGAGAAACTTGACAAATGGCTGGATTATATTTTATTGAACTTTACATTATAATTGGGATGTGACCGTTAAACCTTTGGATTATCTTTTGAATTGAAATGGAACTTAATGGAATCAGACATGAGTATGATATTTTTTAAAGTAGAGTATAGGGTGGTTAACACTTAGGTATTTTGGAAATAATTTTAATGAGTAAGATTCTTTCACGTTATTTGTTTTATACATAAAATTTTCAAATAGGAATCCCACCTTTCTAAATGAATTTAAAATAACAAATTGTATTCTAAAAACCTGGGTCATTACATTTGGTATCAGAGCTGAAGTTTACATCACTCATAGCCAATTATTAAATGAAAAGTCATGAATGGCCAACAAAACAAGAAACTTTGGTCCTTGTATGAGTAAGAGAGAAAATATCCACATGGGATTGTTTTGTTTTTTAAAACAGATGCCACCTAGGAGATGCAGAGATGCAACCTCAAGAACTGCTAGCACCCCCACTAGTTAATTGGGACAAGGGAATGTGACAAGTAAAGTTGTTCAATTATTAGTTCAGCAAGTCATGTACTACTTACAAAACTAACTTTAGGCAATACTAAGAAAGTATTTGATCCATGATATCGAAGTAACTTTAAATTATGAACTTAGATAATTCATTGAAATACTTGGATTCTACTTCACACAATGATTGAGTAATAAATTTATTGGTCTAATGGTAGGTTTGATCAGCCTCTAAGCTTTTTGCTTTCACTAGATTATTTGATCATTGGCTAGAAGATATAATGGAAAATAGAGAAATTATTGAAGTAGACAAAGAGTAAGAATTTATCTTGCATTGTGAATTAAGAATGAAATGTAGGAAATAGAAAGAATTATACTTGGTTGACGTGGAATAGTACAAGTGATGAATGACAAGATCTCAAGTAGTGAAGAAAGAGTTAATCATGTACACTAATTTTAGTGTGAATTGGTTCATGAAACAAGAGTTGGATAAACTTGTGGTTAATATTTGGAGAGACTTGATGATAAATATAAGATAATCTATCTAAGGCATGTATCATTTTAGCCATGAAGGTGACTAGACATGTTACCAAGGGATGTAAGGCCTTTTAGGCCAAACTTGAGACTGTAGAGGTTACAAACCTAGGTTGGAGGAAGTGGTATGTTTCCTAAGGATCTACTAAGTTTACCACCCAAAGGGGAGATAAGTTTTACTATATATTTGATAGCAGGCACAACTCCTATCTCCAAAGCACCATATAGAATGGCCCTAGCAAAGCTGAAAAAGTTGAACTAGCTATGATAATTGCTGGACAATGAATGGGGGCACTAGTTCTCTTCGTCAAAAAAAAAGAAAAAAAGAATGGTTTGATGAGATTGCATTGACTACCAGATGCTTAATGGGATTACAGTGAAGAATAAGTATCATCTACCCTAGATAAATGACCTCTTCAATTAGCTTTGAACAACCAAGGTGTTTTCAAAAATGAATTCGAGGTCTTGGTATCATCGATTGAGGGTCAAAGAAGAGGAAATCTCTAAGACAACATTCAAAACTCAATATGGACATTATATATTTCACGTAATGTCATTTAGGTTAACAAATGCCCTAACTTCATTCATAGATCTTATGAATAGGTGTTCAACCATTACTTGCTAAATTTGTTATCATGTTTGTGAACAACATCCTGGTTTATTCCATGAGTTAGCTGTAACATCAAGAACATTTGCAAGTAGTGTTGGACATCCTTAGGGGACACATCAATTATATTAGCAAATGTCAATTTTGGTTGGAGGAAGTAAACTTTCTAGGCCATGTCATTTCAAAAGATGGTGTGATGTGGACTGAACAAAGGTAGTGGGAATAGATAATATGATAGAGATACATAGTTTTATAGGTCTGGTTGGATACTATCATAGGTTTATTGAGGGATTCTCATGCATTGCCTTACCATTGACTAAATTGACGAGGAAAGATGTGAGATTCGTATGGGATGATGCATATGAAGCCAGCTTCTAGGAATTGAAGAGGAAGCTAGTCAATGCACTAGCACTTACCAATTAAATAGTATGGGTTTTGTGGTTTTAAGATGCCTTAGGTAAGGGACTGGGGTGTGTGTTGATGCATAATGAGAAGGTAATTGCCTATGCTTTTTGATAATTAAAAAAGCATGAGGTTAATTACCCTACTCATGACCTTGCATTGGCAACTGTAGTTTTTGCCCTAAAGATTTGGAGGCATTACTTATATAGGAATAAGTTCAAGGTATTTATGGATCACAAGTTTTAGGTATATATTCCCATGGCAAGACTTGAGCATGAGGTAGAGGAGAGGGGTGGAGTACTTGGAAGACTATGATTTCTCCATCGAGTATCATCCTAGAAAGGCCAATGCAGTGGCTGATGCTCTTAAGCTAAAAGATATGGAGAATGTGTGCAAACATGCTATGTAGGAGGTGAAATTTGGTACATGAAGTAATTGGGTGCAGACCAAAAATGCAGCACAATGATAAGAAATCATTCATAACAAACTTGACCAAAAGATCTACCATTGTTGAGAGAGTTCTTCAAATGTTAGACAATGATGAGACACAGATACTGGTTGAGAAGCCAAACCTCACTCAGGAAGTAGATGGTAGTTTTTGGATACATGGGAGATTAGCGGTCCTAACAAGTGCTAACTTGAGGTAAGAAATCCTTAGAGAGGCACACCAATTACAACAAATCATTATCCCAGTCAAACAAAATGTATCAGGATCTGAAAACACATTTTCTAATGAAATAGCATGAAGAAGGACATGGAAGTGTTTGTGGAGTGATTGTTGACATGTCATCAAGTCAAGGCTAATCATCAAAAGCTGGTCAGTTTTACATCCCTTTGAATTTCTTAAGTGGAAGTGGGAACATATCACCATGAATTTCAATGTGGGTTTATCCCAGATGTCAACAAAACACGACATCAAATGCATGATAGTTGATCTGCTAATGAGATCAACACACTTCCTCCCAATCATACAAAATCAATCTACTGACAGTTTGGCATAGCTATACATCCAAGAGGTTGTGAGCTCACATGGGATACTCGTGACTATTACTTCTGGCAGGGCTAGGCGATTCACATCATAGTTTTATAGATGTGTGGAGGAGTCTTTGGGATCATCATTGAGTTTTAGTATAGTCTTTCATCCTCAGATGGATGGCCCATCTAAGAGGATGATTCACACTGAAAAACATGTTGAGAGTGTGTGCAATTGAAAGGAAAGGAAATTGGGACAAGAGCCTGCCATTGTCGACTTCGTATAATAATAGTTTTCACTCAAGCATTGAAATGACTCCATATAAGGCTTCGTATATAGTCAGAATTGAAGTCCATAAAAATAGATTTATATAGTCAGAATTAGTAGAATAGTGCATCAATAAGGTGAGTCATATTTTCAAGAGACACTTGATAGCTCAAAGCATATAGAAAAGCTCTGTTGAAAAGAGATGCAGGGACTTTGAGTTTGAGGTTGTGGTCATGGTTGTGGATCACGTGTTTCTAAAGATCTCCTTGGCCAAGGGGTCCATGAGGTTCAGAATGAAAGGAAAACTATGTCCTTCATTTATTAGTCATTTTAAGATTCTAAGCACAATCAGTCTAATGGCACATCAGCTTGCATTACTATTATAACTATCGAAACTTTAAGATTTTCCACATTTCCATTACAAGGGTATATGCATGATCCTTCATATGTGCTTAAACAAGTGACTAAGCTATAACCATATTTGACATTTGAAATGAAACTAAATCAAATTTTGGACTAAAAAGATTGAGAACTAAGAAACAAAGATATTCCTTTAGTTAAAGTCCACCAGCAACATCATTCAACTAAAGATGCAACCTGGAAACTGGAATATAAGATGAAAGAGAAATATCTAGAATTGTTTGTAACTAAAGTTGAGAAGAATTTCAAGGAGCAAATGCCTTGAAGGAGGTAATGATGTAATAACCCAAAATTTTGTAACAACTATTGTCACTAACAAAAAAAGGATTGTTCATTAAATGTGAAAATCTGATTTTTGATAGCACAACAACACAATGATGAGACATCAATGGATGGATAGAGCTAAGAAAGATTTTTTAATGTTATAAAGATGTCACAAATATGCCCATTAGAGGCTCATATCATAGGCGTGTTAAGTGTAGAGATTAATAATGACACCCCTCTCAATTTGGTTTTCATTGTTTTTAATATATGGGACCCATAATCTAAACATCTTTTACTTGGCAACCAAGCCACTAAGGAAAATTGTCATACTCTTAGCATGAGAGAGTATGATGTGTTTAGGAAGGTGTGTGGGAGATAGTGGAAAGACATTGTGTTTTAGGAAGTGTAGGCTGCCTTGGACAACAAGGACTCCAAGTAGAAAATGTATAAGAAAGGAGAGAAAGAAGTGAAGAAAGAAAATAGAGAAAGGAAGAAAGAAGAGGAAGAGGAAGAGGAAGAGGAAGAGGAAGAGAAGAAAAGAAGTGGTGCCCTCCCCTTGTACTTTAAGGACAAACATTTAACTAGTAAATGAAGCTGGGAAAAATGTAGAGAAACTTCTTGAAATCATTAAAGGTAGGTGAATCTAGAACTACTAAGTTATTAATAATTTTATAAAGTTTTGAGAATTGAAACATGGCATTTTAGTATTCTAAATATAGTTTTTAGTCTTTGAGAGATGTTTTGAATGATTGAATATCATGAAGTTTATGTGCAACTAGATGATCGCTTTAAGCATATCTTTATGCCTATTATAGATGTTATTTAGCATATATTTATGCCCTATTATGGACATTATATAACAAATTTTCTTGCTCCATTAGTGACATTTTCTAACATGTTTTTTTGTCCTTTGTTAGAGATGTTTTCTAGCACAATTCCATGCCTACAATTTTTTGTTATAGCTTGATCAATATGCCATTCATGTTCTGATTTAGCAAGATTCTTGAGCATCTCATGATTGTTTCCTTTAGCAAGCTTACCATTTCTTTCATGGGTTTGATTTCTAGCAGGAAGTTATGCCTCTATCTAGTTTTATTTTTTGCTAGAAGATTATCTAGTAAAAGATGCTTTTTAAAGTTTTAAAAAGATATGCATCATTGAATAGTGTTAGAGAGTTGTATTAGTTATGAAATTAATTGTATTTCTATAGGTTTCAAATGAAGTATAGTATGCACAATTTTAGCATGCTAATATGTTTCTTTAAGATTGAATTTTTACTCAATAGAAGTCTAGCAACTAACATTTTTGAGTTTTAATATATGCATGTACATTGATTATTTTTAGCATGTTAATGTCTAAACCAATTTGACACCCTATTGAGGACCAATTTTTATTGTGAATTATACCTATGAATATGACAATTTTCAAATCCCAAAATTGATGCTTGACATGTTGGTTTTTAGCTTGTTGCTATACCTTGTAGATCAAGATTTTGGAAATCCAAAATAAGTTCATTTTTTAGCATGTTGTTATGTTGGAGAATAGCAAGTTTTAGGCTCTAAATTGATGTCTAGTATGTTCAATTTTGGCCATGAATTAGTACCTTGTTATTGACGTTTTTATGGAGTTTTCATAATAGTATATTGATGCTTGATTTTAGCTTGATAGAAAGCTATTATGTTACTCATGTTTGGATATTTATTCTTAGCTTAAATAAAAGTTACTACATGATCTTTGTTTTGATTTGCATGCTGGGTTTCACATGAGATTTAGGAAAACATATAGGGTACAAAGATGCCTAAGATTTTATGTTATAGATAGGCCAATTGATCATAAAGCCTTGTAGGAGCTATGTTAGAAGGTTGTATGGGCTGGCTGGCATGCCTCCAACCACAAGAGGTGGCAGGTACATGACACCCAAAAAGTGGTATTTTGATTTTGGTGATCACAGCATCCTTCCAATGCTAGCCATAGGACCCATGATGGATACAGTGGTGAGCCCCTCCTAGGTAACACCGAGCACATGATTCTATCAGGTCACTCATGAGCATAGTATGATCCTCTGTGATTTTGTTATAAGCTCCAAAGGAGTAGGGCGATGGTTTGAAAGATGAATATGTGATATGGTTGCTAGATGAGTACTCATGACCATTATGGAAGGCATTGCCAATGAGCATTAGATATTTTGTTGGCACAAGAGAGTCCTAAATCATGATTTTAGTGTTTCACTATTTTGACCATGTGATGTATAATGTTTTTACTTGAGTTGTCAAGTTGCGATATTTCTCATCTATAGCATGATGAGTGAATGCTATTAATGGCTATGATGCATTGCATGGCATGACTAATAAGAACTTAGTGATGTGATTTCCTAATTTTAGAAATACTTTCTCGAGTCAACTGAGTGTACATGTATGTAATATATGTGGAATGCCATAGATTTTAATCTTATTGTTCTAGTTCTATCTACTAGGTATAGTCATATACTCAAACCACAAACACATTACATATCAGCATGGAAAGATTGGGAGCAAGGAGTGAGAGACTCCAGAGGCCAAAAGTGAAGTAGAAAAATGAAACAACATAATGTTTGGAGTTTGCTTTCCTTATATTCACTTAGTTGACTATGAATGTATTCAGGCACAAGGAGCCAAATTATATTTTATTGAATTTTACATTATAATTGGGATGTAACTTATAAATCTTGGAATTGTCTTTTGAATTAAAATGGAACTTGCTAAACTCATAAATGGGTTTGGTATTTATTAATGTAGAGTTTTGAGTGGTTAACGCTAGTATTTTGGAAACAATTTTAATGAAAAATATTCTTCCTATCTTTCTAAATGAATTTAAAATAACAAATTGTGTTTTAATAACCCAAGTCGTTGCAATGCTATAGCCATAACCCAACAAAAATCAATTTGCATGCTCATTAATGATACCAAAGAGGGAGACTAGTCACCATCTTGCACGGGGGGAGCTGAGATTGCAACACTTAGCCTTCTCATGATGTCACACCCAATGTTTAGCTGCTCTATGGGGCTACGTATCAAATATCTAAAATTTTGGAAGGCATGTGTGAGATGAACCTGGTTGTGAAAATAAATTTTCAAATACATTTTCTAAATAAGTAGGGATCCCTTAGTAAAAAATTTCTTTTAAATCAATTTTAAAATCATATATGCATGCCACATTCAAAAACCACACTCCAAACCATTGGGTGTCAATTGAAAACTTCACATTTAAGAAAAATAATCATATAATCATAGTAATATTAGGACCCAATGACCAAAGCCCAAACATCTAACTCCAACCATGATCAAATATAACAAGTACAAAGTACTTATTTGCATTTTTTTAAATAATTAAAATAACTATTTTAAATAATAACAACATCTTAAGGGAATAATTTTTTTTGTACTTTTACTACTAGCCCAAGTATCCAAGTCTTCTGTGTAATGCTTCGAGCAATTTACGCTATTGAATTGGACATTCTATAGGAAACGAACTATGTTAAATGTTTTACTTTATTTAAAATAGTAAACGAAGGAATTTGTAAGAAAACGTGGTACCATTAGATTTTACTCAAAAAATGGAATCCAATGCCTCAAAGAACGCCGAAAACGGAGTTCGTATAAAGAAGTTACGGCTATTTAAAGATTAGGGGCATTTCTGTAATTTAAATTAAAAACAAAAAAGACAGAAAACGCAGGGGGCCGTTTTGATAACATTACTCCATCTTCTTCTTCCTCTAGATTTTTCCAGAAACCTTAGTTTCCAGAGGTTTCTGCCACCGCCAATGGTGGCACTGCCATAGCAAGGCTACAAAAGGCCCCTATTCCCTCCTTTTCGAATCATGATTTTTCTGGCCATTTGGGGCTGGGGTTTCAGGTAAAAATCGCAAACCCGTCTCTAGCTTTCCCTGCACGTTCCGACCAGGCCCGAGTCAGGCTGGCCATTCCCATCTCTCCACCTCCCCTCTTCCTCCTCTAGCCTCATCGGAATTTGGAGTTTTCCCCTTCTTCGTGGATTCCGGACAACAGGGGTTCCCGGCAGGCGTAGAGGGAAATGCACCGCCGAAAGAAGGGCACCAGGTTGGGGCTGCCTAGTTAAGCTTTCTCTCCCTCTCTCTCTCTGTTTTACTTCCCCCGGACCAGATCCATGCTAGATCTGGTTTTTCCTAGCCGGTTTTTCTAGCCGGAGAATGACCTAGCCCGTTCCATCCGACTCTGTGTGAACAAGGCGTCCCAGGGACACCATGCTTCACGTACGCTTGGGACAAGGTCCCTGGGATGGGTACCAGGCGTGCGACAGTGCATACACTGTCCTTGATGAGGCCTTCAGGTACGGGCGCGACGTGGGGCACGGGTCCTGGCTCGACTAGGATGCACGAGGTGCCCTGAGAGCTGAGACGCCCCATGCTACACCAAAGGTGCGTCCACGAGATGCCATCCAGGACGCGCATCATAGCGCATCTCTTGGGCCCACAACGTGCAGGCATGGGTCTTGGTTCGACCAAGGCGCACACACGTCTTGGAAACCATGATGCACGGACCTAATAAGACTATAAAATTAGGATCATAGGACCATTTATAGAGTTTAACCATTGAAAAGTAGATCCATATCATAGGATCTAGCCTAACAATGAATTAGGCAAGGACCCATGGACCTTAAAAGGCAGATCTAGCTATCTAATTTCTAAATAGATCGAAATTGATAAGGACTCCTTGTTGCCCATTCATATCCAAGAGTTTATAAATGAGATCCAAGGTCAGGTTGAGTGATGAAGGACGCGACTTCAGGAGACTTCGAGGTAGGTGCTCTATGGCTACTAGGCTTTTAAAAAGAGCCCATGATTGTTTTGAGAATGCGTGTTTTAAGTTACATGACTTGTTTAGCATGAATTGATTTCATAAATGAATTTAGCATGCATATGACAAATACATTATGCATAGACATGTTTTGAAAAAAAAAGAAAAGATTCTTGTCTACATGATAAGTGTAGCCTTAGCCGATGAGGGTCGGCTGATGAGGGCAGGCCAGAGAGAGTTGACAGGCTGGCAGGCTTCTAGGCATGGTTATGACTTTGAATGCGAGACTAGCATGAGCAGATTTTATTGCATGCATGTTTTGCAACCGATTGCATAAATTGCATGATTTACGACGAATAAGTGTCATATGCCCCGTGGAGGCTATGACCCTGTGTCCCTAGGTACTCGGGGACCACACGGTGAGGAGGTCGTGGGCATAGTGGGCCCTATGTTTCGAGGATTTACTTGTATTGCATATGGCATGACATGAGGTTGGTCGACCATACCATATATCCATGAGTTGGATATAGTTGAGCATCTTATGCATATCATTATGTTTATGATATATATGATACTTTCGACTTGGATTATGTGATTCTTTAAGTTACTAGTATTCCAATTCGACAATGGTTTCTAATATTGATATTGAACATGAGTGTTCAAACATGCACATGTTTTAAAGAGCATATGATTTTAAACATAGCATGCATTGTAAAACTAGTAGTGATGGACTCCTACTGAGTATAGTATATACTCACCCAATCCTTAACATTTTTCAGACACAAGTAAGCACTTAAGGATAGGATGCGCGCGTAACAGAAGACACCCAAATATAACATTTTTCAAGATAGCTCCACACACAGAGTAAAAGACGCCTCAGGAAATGTTAGTGCTACGAGCAAGAAAAATCAAAAGGAGACAATTATACATGTAAGTAAACACTCTACCCTTTGGACATGTATTTGTATTTATTTATAGTTGGGCTGTGAGCTGTGACTGGATAGACTTAAGAAGACATTTATGATTTCTGAAATTTTCAAGAACTACTTTGGTTGTTGTGAAAACAAATGACACTCGGGGTTTTCAAAATGAGTTTAAAACAAAAGATTTTCCGCTGCATTGCATTTTTTTCATAAAATAGTTTTCAAATAGGGATGCATCCCGCCATAGGAATTAGATATTGCATTTAAAAATGCATGGGAAAACCTAGGTCGTCACAGTTGGTATCAGAGCCCAAGTTTTATCCTTTCACAGCTAGTCCAGCATGTCCAAGGGTCATAGACAAATGAGAAAATTAAGAAGAAGTAGTAGAAATAGAAATAGTAGATATGACTAGCATATTAATGCTCAAGGCATTTCACCATAAACAAATAGGTGAAAAAGGAGATGGGTCTAGCAAATACTTAGATATTGGATGGCTTAAATCTTATCAATAAGGATTGTTGTGCAGTGGTGCAAAAAGGGAAACTCATATATGGATCAGATTATGATAAGAATGATGATGAAAGATGTTAGTGAACATGTTAGTAGATAATTCTGACCTATAATAGATCAATCTCACCAAAGATGAGAACATCGAAGAACCTAGATAGCTATCTTACCATCATAAAGAATATCAGAATATGAGTACACTATCATATGATATGAGTATGATAGGGGATGTAAAAGACAGACTTTGAGAAGATTTTGATGATAATCTAAGAGGGATGAGAATGCAAGATGATATTAGGAGATAATTGTGACTCGTGCATGATTAAGAGGAATATAACACGAATATGATGGGGAATTGTATTCGACAGTGTTACCAAAATATTTTAACGATAATATTAGGGATGATAGACCTGTGATAATAGATCGATCCTAACATGAACTTATAAGAGAAGTATAGCATAACCAAAAGATCAATGACATTATTAAGACATTGTATGAATTTTCTTGAGGCTATAAGCAATTAAGGATTTCGATGATATTAGAAAACTTCAACATTTCTTGGAAGTATTAAGTTTCTCCTATTTGACAAGAAGATCGAGTATATGCAACAAAGCACATGAAGACATTGATCTAGGAAGACAAAAGTGAGGATTTTGAACAAAAGAGAGAAAGAGATAGAGAAGTAACTATAAGTATTCGATGAATATTGAATATTCAAAAGAAAAAGGTCGTGACTAGATCTATACAAATCTTTCAACTTGAATCATCTGGGAAGATAGACCAATCAAATTCGAAGGAATAATAATAGTTGAGTTGGCGATGGTGTTATTGTAAATGCGTATAATAGAGATAAAGCATATGGGATTTAAGATGTTAAGTAGAGTATTGAATTTCATTAGATTATGCTACAAGAAATTTTCAAAGAGGAATGGTGACCAAATAGAAATTAAATTCTACAAATAGTTTGATATTAATTATTGCAATTAGATTCTTATCGGATCCAGTAGCTTATGGGGAACACCAATGGATATAGTCCACAAAAAGGAAAATCTGGTGATATCCTACCTTGCCAATAAAGTATATTGACAAAGGAATTAAGCCGGGACAGTGACTTATCCATTTGTCTTTCTTTAGCAAGTAGGGTACCATCAAGGATCAAATTGAGGTCTTACTATCATAGAATTAGAAGAGCAAATATCTTAAGACCATTATTTAATCATTACCTTTAGAGTACTGTTGACTCAATAAAGGTATCCCACCCTACTTAATCAAATATGTTAGTAGTCGAAGTTATATACTCAGAGGGATATTATAAGTATTTAGACATGAGTTCTACCTAAAAGAAGTTACTTGTTAGACTGAGTCATTTGAGGGTATGAGGTCAGTTGATTAGGCCACATTATGAAGGAGCTACGAGTACGATGAGAACAGTAGCAACTGAGATAGGAGCAAAAATAAGAAGTGATCTAAACCCATGTGAAAGATTTTTCAAACCTTAATGGCTACCATGACAAGGTGAAGAAATTACTTTGGGTCTGAAAAATGCTACTGACTTGGATTGAAAAGAAAGGCAAATAAGTACTGATCACTTTAGAAAACCTTGAGCTTATGACATAGATATATTTGGAAAGAGATCACGAGGTAATCAAATAAAGTCTTTCTATGTCTAAGAAAATATTCTATGCTTACCTAAGTGTTTTTCAAATTTGATAATTTAACAGCTTCAGCATAACTTGATGTAGTAGCTATTGAATGAGAACTGCTATTATAAGCTAAGTATGAGGAGGCACTTGAAAGATAAAATTTGAGGAATTGAGAAAATCACTACTTATGAGGATATCTCCTGACAATACAGACTGCATGGTTGATGATAAAGCCTTGAGAAAAGATTGAACAATATATTGACATAGGGAATGGAAGGAGAAAAGGTGAGGTGGCCAGCACATTACAAGGTGAAGATTTGATGTTACGTTGCCTTTAGACAAATAGTTAGTTGTTATGTGCATAAACCAAGTGCGAAAAATCAATTGAAGAAATTTCCTAAGGACTAACCCTACTAGATTGAGTATAGGACTTTTGGACTGAAAGGTTAACGAAGAAAATCATCAAGCAAGGAAATGATAAAAAGGTTAATGACAAAGGATTCAATCATGACCTAGTAAGAGTACTCAGTTATGAATAAGAGACTTAATTAATGTGAATAGTGGGATAGGCCTTTGGATGAGAACATTTGACCATGATGATGAATTAACCATAAAACATTTTACATGAGTTTGCATAAACTCTTTAGGGAGAAAAACATTTGATGGCTTCAGCTTCTATGAAACTTGATGAACAACTTAGATATCCTAATCGTACTATGAGATCATAGATCATATTATGGAGGATGCTACTTGACTTGTTTCATGGTTTTATTTTGAATATAATATTGATTGAGGACCTCAGTTATAGTAGAAAAGTGACAGACAGTTGAAATTCGAAGTTAATCAAGGGTTTGGCTGTAGAGCACATGATACCATGTCAGTTATTGAAGTATCTTGGGGACAAATATAAAAGATAAGAAGCAAAGTTAGACACAATAGAAAGAATGTAACCTTTTTTGTTGGACTCTTACTAATGACATACAACCAACCATTAAAAAGAGATATGGATGATGAAGAGATCACTAGATGGAAGACAAGAGGAAAAAGGGATTATCCTATGCTATTCAAAATGAAATAGGAGGAATAAGATCATATGATCTTAAAGAAGTATGAAATAATTTATACGAGTAGGAGAGTATGGTCAGCTAAGGAGAATATCCTATATATGATCAAAAGGAATATGAGCATCTAAGGATAGGTAATACAGATAGAAACCTGTAATGATAAACTGGCACGCATGGGACTATGTATCAGAGTACGCAACGGAAGCGGTCCAT
Organism: Warburgia ugandensis; assembly: GCA_035236585.1. NCBI lineage: Eukaryota > Viridiplantae > Streptophyta > Magnoliopsida > Canellales > Canellaceae > Warburgia > Warburgia ugandensis. The sequence continues at coordinate 58,618,000 of CP141133.1, forward strand.
ATATACTTAAAGAAAACGGATGAGATATATTGACGCGATATATATATGTGTAAGGCCTTGTGGAAGGAATTATAACAAGGATAAATTGAGAACGTGCCTAGAATTGGGTAAAAGATAGTGTGATTAGCATTTTAAGGACAACATTACTCCAAGTATTAACCCAATTAGAGTATTGGATAATGAAATAATGGACTTGTCGACAACAGAAGTATGGGAATAAAGCACAAGGATTTTTCGTAGTTCGAGTTTTAAGGGAGTCTTCAGGAAGAATATGTCTTATCAAGAAGACAACTAACTTGAAGGAAAGGATTTGTGGAATTTCGAGGACGAAATTCTTTTAAGGGGGTAATAATGTAATGCCCCGAGCAATTTACGCTATTGAATTGGACATTCTATAGGAAATGAACTATGTTAAATGTTTTACTTTATTTAAAATAGTAAATGAAGGAATTTGTAAGAAAACTTGGTACCATTAGATTCTACTCGAAAAATGGAATCCAACGCCTCAAAGAACGCCAAAAACGGAGTTCGTATAAAGAAGTTACGGCCGTTTAAAGATTAGGGGCATTTTTGTAATTTAAATTAAAAACAAAAAAGACAAAAAAACGCAGGGGACCGTTTTGATAACGGCACCCCGTCTTCTTCTTCCTCTAGATTTTTCCAGAAACCCTAGTTTCCAGAGGTTTCTGCCACCGCCAATGGTGGCACCGCCATAGCAAGGCTATAAAAGGCCCCTATTCCCTCCTTTTTGAATCACGATTTTTACAGCCATTTGGGGCTGGAGTTTTTGGTAAAATTCAGAAACCCGTCTCTAGCTTTCCCTGCACGTTCTGGCCAGGCCCGAGTCAAGCCAGCCATTCCCATCTCTCCACCTCCCCTCTTCCTCCTCTGGCGTCATTGGAATTTGGGGTTTTCCCCTTCTTCGTGGGTTCCGGACAACAGGGGTTTCCGGCAGGCGTAGAGGGAAACGCACCGCCGGAAGAAGGGCACTGGGTTGGGGCTGCCCAGGTAAGCTTTCTCTCCCTCTCTCTCCATTTTACTTCCCCCGGGCCAGATCCAAGCCGGATCTAGTTTTTCCCAGCCAGTTTTTCCATCTGGCTCTGTGCGAACAAGGCATCCCAGGGACGCCATGCTTCACATGCACCTGGGACAGGGTCCCTGGGACGGGTTCCAGGCGTGGGACAGTGCATACACTGTCCTTGGTAAGGCCTTCGGGTACGCGCACGACGTGGGGCACGGGTCTTGGCTAGACCTGGATGCACAAGGTGCCCTGGGAGCGAAGACGCGCCATGCTACACCAAAGGTGCATCCGCGCGATGCCATCCAAGACGCGCATCGCTTGGGCATGCATGTGCGCGTGCAAACACGGTCCCTTGCACGGCCTTTGGGCGGGCACGACATGTAGGCATGGGTCCTGGTTCGACCAGGGCGCACACACGTCTTGGAAACCATGATGCGCGAACCTAATAAGACTATAAAATTAGGATCATAGGACCATTTATAGAGTCTAACCATTGAAAAGTAGATCCATATCATAGGATCTAGCCTGACAATGAATTAGGCAAGGACCCATGGACCTTAAAAGGCAGATCTGGCGATCTAATTTCTAAATAGATCGAAATTGATAAAGACTCCTTGTTATCCATTCATATCCAGGAGTTTATCAATGAGACACAGGGTCGGGTTGAGTGATGAAGGACACGACTCCAGGAGACTTCGAGGTAGGTGCTCTATCACTACTAGACTTTTAAAAAGAGCCCATGATTGTTTTGAAAATGCATGTTTTAAGTTACATGACTTGTTTAGCATGAATTGATTTCATAAATGAATTTAGCATGCATATGAGAAATACATTATGCATAGACATGTTTTGAAAAAAAAAAAAAAGATTCTTGTCTGCATGATAAGTGTAGCCTTGGCCGATGAGGGCAGGCCAGAGAGAGCTGACAGGCTTCTAGGCAGGGTTATGACTTTGAATGTGAGACTAGCATGAGCAAATTTTATTGCATGCATGTTTTGCAACCGATTGCATAAATTACATGATTTATGATGAATAAGTGTCATATGCCCCGTGGAGGCTATGACCTTGTGTCCCTAAGTACTCGGGGACCACACAGCGAGGAGGTCGTGGGCATAGTGGGCCCTATGTTTTGAGGATTTATTTGCATTGCATATGGCATGACATGAGGTTGGTCGACCATAACATATATCCATGAGTTGGATACAGTTGAGCATCTTATGCATATCATTATGTTTATGATATATATGATACTTTCGACTTGGATTATGCGATTCTTTAAGTCGTCAGTATTCCAATTTGACAATGGTTTTTAATATCGATATTGAACATGAGTGTTCAAACATGCACATGTTTTAAAGAGCATATGATTTTAAACATAGCATGCATTGTAAAACTAGTAGTGATGGACTCCTACTGAGTATAGTATATACTCACCCAATCCTTAACATTTTTCAGACACAAGTAAGCACTTAAGGACAGGATGCGCACGTGACAAAAGACACCCAAATATAACATTTTTCAAGACAGCTCCACACACAGAGTAAAAGACGCCTTAGGAAATGTTAGTGCTACAAGCAAGAAAAATCAAAAGGAGACAATTATACATGTAAGTAAACACTCTACCCTTTGGACATGTATTTGTATTTATTTATAGTTGGGCTATGACCTGTGACTGGATAGACCTGGGAAGACATTTATGATTTCTGAAATTTTCAAAAACTACTTTGGTTGTTGTGAAAACAAATGACACTCAGGGTTTTCAAAATGAGTTTAAAACAAAAGATTTTCTGCTACATTGCATTGTTTTCATAAAATGATTTTCAAATAGGGATGCATCCCGCCTTAGGAATTAGATATTGCATTTAACAATGCATGTGAAAACCTGGGTCATCACGTTCTGCTCCTTTACTTTGGGCTAGTCTCTCATTGTACACTTGTAATGTTTTCTGTAGTGAGTATTATCACTTAGTAGGAAACCTCTAAACTAGTAAAAGACAATGAAAAAATATATATGCACAATATACAATACATGCAACCATGGTTAAACCACTTTCCAATATCAATTTCTTGATTACAACTAAACCATTTCAATATCAAATCCTAGGTTCATCGTTACACTATTTTAACAACAATTTCTTAGTTTAATGAGAAATCTCGTAATGTATTGAAGATGTAAAAAATAACAAAATGTCAATATTGAATACATACTACCAAACCATAGAGGTCAAGCATTATGCCACATGCCACAAAGGCAAGCATGCTGAATACCCTTACGAAGATGATCAGCATGACATCTCATGTCCATATCATAGGCTCGATTATCATTCTAGTCAATTATCAACTACTCATGCATGAGTGATTTATATACAAACTTGACTACCATTCTAATCAACTATTAGCTGATCATACATAATCTTTTTGTATACAAACTCGGCTACTATTCTAGTCAACTATCAGTCACTCACACATGAGTGATTTATGTACACTACCCCTTAGGTGAAATAACCAAATCTAATAACTCCTATAAATTGAGTATCCAAATATTTCATGTAGATAATTCATATGCTAAATTTCTAATTACAACTCAAGTCTCAACTAGTATATAAACAAGCGGATTTCATATTGAAATACAAATCATACCTGAAAAGCTATCCATGTGTTATTCCCAGCTATGGAAACAAATCCATGCAAATGCACTTTAAAAATATAGATTTTTAAGAATAAAATAAGCTCCACATTTCTACCAAAATCTCGCAATCTCCTATGTTTTACGAACATTGCGCATTTAATGCATGCAATGTAAATCACCTAATAGACTATAAATTTAAATTTCCAAATATAACCAGAGACTAAGTATACTCACCAGTTCATTCAAATATGTATTCGACTTGTATAGATGCAACATATGTTAATAAAGCTTATATAAAACTTAAACAATCATTTCATCATCATCAAGACCTTATTCCAATTAGGGGTCGGCCACATGAATCTTGTTCCTCCATTCCACTCTATTAAGTATCATGGCTCCATTTACTCCCAAAGCTTTAAAACTTTTCTCACCAATTCTATTCACATTCTTTTGTTCCTTTCCCTACCCTTTATGAAACTTCAACTTGGATAGTCTCACTCCTCTAACAGGTTCCATTTTCAATCTCTATTGGACATGTTCAAACCATCTAAGTTTAATCTCCCTTATCTCATTACCTATCAATGCTATTCTTAAGTTTCCTCTAATGTTTTCATTTATAATTCTATCCTTTATTGTCTTGCCACTCATCCATCTCAACATCCACTTTTTGGCGACGCTCATCCTATGTACATGTTGTTCCTTAACTACCGAATATTCTGATCCATAGATCATGGCTAGCCTTAAAGCCATCCTATAAAAATTTTCTTTTAATTTGAATGGCACTTGTTGATCACACAAAACTCTAAAGGTGCATCTTCATATGTTCTAACCTTCTTGGATTTTCTAAGTAACCTCCCTTTCAATCTCTCCTCTATCATGAGTTATTGATATCAAGTATTGGAAGTGATTTTTTAGCAAGGACTTCTTGGTTATCAATCTTTGCTCTAGTCCTGCTCCTCTCCTTGCTAAAATTTCATTCCATATACTTTGTCTTAGTTCAACTAATTTTAAATCCTTTAGATTCTAATGCATTACTCTAGCTTTGTGTTTATGCCCCCTATCTTATCAATCAAAACGATATCATCTACAAATAACATGCAACATAGAATCTCCTCTTGTAGATGTTATGTTAACTCATCCATAACCAATGTAAAAGAGTATGGGCACGATGCCAATCCATGGTGCAATCCTATAGTGATAGGAAATTCATTTGTCTCTTCATTAGTGGTCCTAATGTTTGTTCCTACTTCCTCATACATATCCTTAATTATGTCTATATACCCCCGAAACCCCTTTCTTGTCCAACACCCACCATATTAACTCTCTAGGGACCCTATCATAAGCTTTTTCTAAGTAAGAAAAGACAATGGGAAGGTCCTTCCTCCTCTCCCTATATTTCTCTATCAATTGTCTAAGAAAGAAAATAGCTTACATGGTAGACCTCCCAAGCATGAAATGAAATTGGTTCTTCAATAATCTAGTCTCATGACATAACCTCTTCTCAATCACTCTTTCTAAAAATTTCATTGTATGACTCATAAGTTTGAGCCTCGATAAATATTGCAACTCTATGTCTCATTTATTCTTATAAATTGGTACAATAGGCTCTTCCTCCATTCATCTGACTTTTTCTTCAATTTTACTGTCTTATTAAACTATTTTGTTGACCAAACTACACTAGTATCTCCCTTATACTTCCATACCTCTTTTGGTGTACCATCATGCCCTATGGCCTTTTTTTAATTTTATCCTTTTCAAAGGCTCTTTCACTTCAGGTATTCTAATCCTACAGTCATATCTATAATGTCCAACATTATTTGAGTTTACGATACTTCCAATCCCTATATTCTCAAGGTAATTGTCTTTTACTATTTTTTTAAAGTAACTTTCCCACCTTTGTTTCATCTCATCATCTTTTACTAGTACCCTTTTGTCACATGCTTCTAATTCACTTAATGCGGTCTAAGTCCTTACTTTTAGTCCTCTACCAAGCTTTAAATCACAACATGTTTCTCTTGAATAACTTATTTGCACTTTTTTACTCCACCACCAAGTTTACTTTATTAGTTGCTTTTAACCTTTAGATACTCTTAAGACCTCTTCTGCCACTTTCTTAATGGACATAGCCTTATTAGTCCACATGGTGTTTACTTCTGTTTCATTGTTTCAGTTTCCTTATACCATCAATTTGTTTGTAAATGATGTTATCTTCTCTCTTTTTAAGTTCCATCACTTAGTTTTTGGACACCTATTAAGTTCATTTCCTTTCTTCTATATTTTAATTTAGATATCCATAACCAATAACCTATGTTGTGAGGTTAGACTCTCATCAGGTATCACTTAGAATCCTTATAGATTGATCTTTTAGTATTCCTAAGTAGAAAAAAGTATACTTGGCTTTTATTTTGTCCAATTTTAAAGGTTAATAAGTATTCATCCCTCTTCTTAAAGTATGTGTTTGCCATAGCTTGGTTATATGCCAAAGCAAAATTGAGCATAACTTCCCCCATCTCATTTCTTTCTCCAATACCATACCTCCATATACCCTATCATATCCTTCCTTTTCTTTTCTAATATGACCATTATAAGTCTACTCCTATAAATATCCTGTATGTATTGGAAATTTCTTGCCTAACTCATTCCATATCTTCCTAGAACTATCTCTTGATTCTATCTTCTAACCCTACTTGTAATGCTTATGCACGTATAACATTTATGACTTTCTTTTCTAAAATAAGTTTTATTAGTATAATTCAATCACTAGTTGTTTTAGCCCCTACAAGTTTATCCTCTAATTCTTTATCTACTACTATCCCAATGCCATTTCTATACTTTCCTTTCCTGCATACTAGGGCTTATACCCAATTGATTTCTCTAGTTTTAGCCCCTTTCCACTTGGTTTCTTAGAAACAAGTGATGTTGACTCTCCTACGTTTCATCATATCTACTAACTCCAAACTTTTACACGTCAATGTGCCTATATTCTATATAGCAATACAAATCTCATTCTCTTAAGCTAGCCTATTTACCAACACACATCTTGAATGATGCAGGAACCCATGTCTACTTTCCACTACACTTGGGTTCTGATGCAGTGCATCACTTTCAAGAGAATGCTCTAGTAGCACTTATCTCCTTATTACTGCACCTGGGATCTGATGTAGCACATTGCTTCCTAGGAAATGCCCTAGCATCTGTTGTCCATTTTCCACTAGATCTGAGATTCGATGCTATGGATCGCTTACAGGGAACACCCTAGCATAAGGGAATGTCAAAAATAAATTCATGGATGGGGTTTTCCAAAAATTTTACTTACTAATTAGCACCTAAAACAAAACCCCCCTCCTTTATCTAGGCTTGGGACTAAGTACAATAAAACCATAAAGAACTAAAACCATAAAGGTGAACTTAAAGAATTATTTATGCACATATAATTCATGAATAATCAAACATTACTACATGTACTTAATAAAGAGATAAAACCACACTGAGCTGATTAAGAGTGATGCGCGTAATTCATAACTAAAGATACAACTTAACAATTCAAGATTTTTTCCAACAAATAAACATATAGCTCAAGATATCAATTAAAATAAATTCTTTGTATTTTGAAGAGAAAGCAAAACTACCTTAGGAAATTCCCCACACCCCTGCCCTTCTTTCTTCTTCTCCTTCTTTGGAAAAATTGTAATCCTTGAGCTTTCACTAATAAAATTTTCGATCTTAAATCAATGTATCAAAATTCTAACATGGACAGTTGGATGACTTTTGATCCTTAATCCAAACTGCGAATCAAAAAGATCTAAGAAATTAAGTCATTTAAATTTCTCAAATCAATGTTTTAGCCATCAATCATGATCTATAAACACACAATCAATCAATTTGTCCTCAGATCATGCAGATCTAAACAGATTAACACTCATCAACCATCGAGCTAGTCAAGTTTGATATTGAGTAGTTAGAAAAAAAATTATTTGTCATTTTTTAACAGAGATCATGAATCTAGAAGAACAAGTTCATAGATCCAATGTCCAACTAGTTTTCCATGGTTGGATTTTATAGGCTGAGAGTTGACAACCATAGGTTAAATCAAATCTAGCATTTGAGTGGTTAGATGACCTTTGATTCAACTTTAATCATCAAGGTGTGTAGATCGAGCAAAGAGGAACCAAGTTCTATGTTTTTTATCATTGAAAGGTCGCTAAAAATGGCTAGCCATTATTGAAGAAGATGACTAGAAAATCATCATCATTGGCAATTGTAAAACATAAGAATTGGTGAAAATTTGTGCAAAAACTTTGGGGTGAGTTAGTTTGGATTGCTACCTTCATGCATTGGAAGCTTTTCATCTTTCTTTTAGTTGGAAAACATTGAAAACTGTCATTATATTGCCGTAGTCATCGAATTTGTGAGCAGTAGTTGAAATTTTCATTTTTCTTTCCTAATCTCCGTGGAAACTCCTTGATCTTTGTTGTGGGAGATATATCCAAATTGGGAAATCACCTTTTCATCAAAATTTTCTTCTCCAAGTCATTAAAAACATACATTTTTTGGGTTTTTCTATGGTTGATCATGCAATCAGGAGAAATGAGTCTTTGCTCCCTTCCATTAGCATACCATGTCACCAATGGGATTCCAATGTTGGATCAAAAATAGGTGGAAGATAGAGAGAGAGAGAGAGAGAGAGAGAGAGAGAGAGAGAGAGAGAGAGAGAGAGAGAGAAGGGGGGGGGGTGTTGGGTTGATTAATCGATTTGTACGACCAATTGTCATTTTCTCTTTTATACTGTTGTTAGAATAAAAAGAGAGGTGTCATTATCAATTTAGGCCACTTATTTAGGACTTTTAAATTTAAGCAATCTTAACATCATTGGATAGCTTTTTCCGAGTACATTCCAATTATTTAGGTTTTCATAGTCAATTTTGTATTTTTCAAAAATTTATTTCCTCAAAAACCAGAAAGTATAATCCAAATTCACATTTCATTCTAATTAAAATTTTATAAAATCACATGAAATAAAATTCAAAAATTAGGGTTGGTATAAGGTGGCCAATGCTACTACCCATAGCATAGTGTCCGCCAGAGGATAGTGCCCATCGAAAATAAATCCACAGAAACAAATTGGTGCAAAAACATACTGAACACTATGGTTGAGTCGTGCATTTGAAAATATCTCACAAGGCATCTCTTCCTAACCACAACCTGACATCAGTTGAAAAATCAACGTGACCCAAAGGTGATGCCATGTGTACTAAAACATGAAACCACAGGTACCTCTATCCCCTATATAACTTACTTGTGATGCACTAATCATAAACAGCCCAAATCATATATCAGAATATAGATTTCCCATTAAATCTGAATATAAAATCAAAACCCATATAATGAATCTAAAGACATAGATCGCGATTAAAACACAAATCATGCATTGAAATACAAATAGCACGTCCAAAACACAGATTGCACATCAAACTAGATTGTGCATTAAAAACATACTTCGTGCATCAAATATAGATTGCACATCTGATGTCATTTGAAGATCCAAACATTGCCAATTACAAGGCACAATATTATGCTAAAACTGAACATAACAAGCTTATAATTTAAGCTCAAACTGAACATGAGAGGGCATACATTCATGCTAAAATCTGATCATCATAGGGCATATAACCAAGCTAAAATTGATCAACATAGGGCATATAATCACACAAAAAACAATCATCACAAGGCATACAATCACGCTAAAAATGATCATTACATGGCATTTAATCAAGCTATAACTAATCATCACATGGCATTTCAAATTCATTGAAAACTTAGTGATGCATATAATCACAAGAAAAACAATCATCACAAGGCATACAATCACGCTAAAAATGATCATCAAATGGCATTTAATCAAGCTATAACTAATCATCACATGGCATTTCAAATTCATTGACAACTTAGTGATCATTGAACTACCTGTGACCAAATGGTTCAGGTCTTTCAAAATTAGTTGATGAGTGAAAATTCAATTTATTAAGCATCGAAGATCCCTAATATGTGCTTTTAATACTTCTCGACAACAAATCTGAGAAAGAGGACTTTGTAGATCACAAATTGGGATATTTTGATCATGGATCAGTGCTTAAGGAGCTGGGATTCCACTAATCTGTCAATCCAATCATGGATTAACTATAGATTTGGGAGATGGAGGGCAAGGTTCATGGATCTAGAGGCTCGATCACAGATCAATGATCATATCAAGGAGAGAAGGGGTAAGATAAATAACCGATTTGTTCTTGGTTCACCAATCAACCAAGGTTAGGTCTATCAGCCATGGATTAACGAGTGTATGACTTAGATCTACATTTGGCCAAAGATTAAAAATTAGAAAGAGAAAAGGGCCGAACACTTATAGATCTGTCTCCTAGTTGTTGGTCTATGGGTATAGTTGTTGGAAAAGCTTGGATTTGCAACTTCTTCGTCAAAATGGTCATCGGCGATAGTTTACCCACCGATGTAACTACCTAGTCAACTCATCCATGGTAGTAAGAGAACAAAGTAGGTTTTCTATTGTTAGCAAGAATAGAAGTTATCCCAAGAGATCTGATAGCAATCACAGGAGAGAAAAATGATTGGACGGGAGTGTCATCATAGGTTCCCTGTTGCAGCCGATAATCCGATGGTTGGACGAGAAAACTATCAATAGAGAAAAAGGGGACAGAGAGAAGGCAGTCAGTAGGGTTGATTGCCGTCTTCTCTTATATGCCTCTCGTAAAATATTAAATAATGGCAGGGTGTCATTACCATTTTTGGGCCCTGCATTCATGGTATTTATAGTTTTTTTTATCCGAACTGGCGTTTTCGAAGAGCTCTTTTTGAGCATGTTCTAAATGTTAAGATTTTAATACTCAACTTTGTGTTTCTCAAAAATTTATTCCCTAGAAACTTAAAAACCAGAATTTCAAATTTACATTTCATTTCAATTTAAAAGGGTAAATTTTACATGAAATAGAATTTAAATTTTGGAATTATCACATAAATGCTTCCATCCATCAACTTTTCTACCTTTTATAGAGCAGGACTAGTTTGTCTATTGGAGTAATGTGGAAACCATCAGATACATTTGCTTTAGTAATTCAAGGGCCCACCAAAAATACATGCTTTAGTAATTTAGGATCCAACAAAGATAACTGCGTGATAATTTAAATTGATCATTTTGCACCAAACAAAATATTTTATTAGAATCAAATTGGCAAAGATCATAGGAGCTAATAAATGTAACGCATGAGCTCACAAATAGTATGGCATCTACTAACATAGGTGGTCAAAAGTTTTCACCAAAAGGAGTCTGTGGAGTGTTAAACCTAACAAGAAAATACCTCTCATACCCTTATTTTATGGGGTGTCTCTAACACCATTTTACATGGTCTACCCATATAAATATCCTAGAAAGATAAAACTTCCTTTTTATCTTACAAGTATCTAACTTCTAGCTATGATATGACATTTTTTCTGAAAACAACAAGTCTCTTTCTTACCTCACCCTTTCCTTTTTTTTCTCCTTATTTTTCATCTAAAAGAGACATATTTCCATCATATATCTCAAAGTGGGCTCACTTTTTCAATTAAATTTGTTACTTTATCCAAATTGGTCATTGAAAAATTAAATATTTTAAAATTTTTCTAGTTTGGTTTCTTCAAGATTTATATTTAAATGAAATTCTATAAGAAGGACCACTTGCTCCTCAATAATTAAGTTTTAAAAAATAGTTTTTAAATGATAAAATTTGGATAAAACAAATAGTTTTAAATTGTTGGGGATGGGAAATCCATCTTGGTTTGAGAACTTGTCTTAATGATGCTTTTCAAATCCTTTAAAAGCAAGTTTACTATGTATGATGAGAAGAGTTTGGTCCATTGCACCCATGAAGCTACTTTAAAAAGGGTCTTTTAATGAGTTAACCTGGGGGCTTTTGCCTACTGCTAAAGCATCTTGAATTTCTTTCAAGCCAAAGGTGCCACATGTTGATATAAAGCAAAGATTCCAAAGTGTTTTGCTTCTAATGTTGAGCTTTGCATTGGACCATTTAATGCACATTGTTTCAAAGGATTTGGGCAGAAGCCATGCCATGGAACTTATTTAGAATTCCTTACTAAACACATGTAGCAATGGGTCATTAAGTCATCAGGGGGTCTCTGTTCTCCTCTTGACTGCAAAGTAGATAGTAGATAGATGGTCTTGCTATGCCTCTGACCCTAAAATTATCAAAAGTGGTTTATTGAAGAGTAAAGTCCATAAGAAGAAAAGTATCATATATGGTGCATGTGGATTCCAAACCCATCTTGTAAAGGCCATTCATCTACTGAGGGCCTCAACTATGAGCACGCAAACTTTACTAAAAATTTCCCGTTGGTGCTTGGCTTACAGACAATAGTATCTTTTCTAGATGGATCAATAAAAACCTTGTTCATTTGCTCCATAAGAGATGAGAGTTGGTCCTGCTCAAAGCCTCTGAGAGGCCTTCTAAAAGGTATGTTCCAATTTACAAAAATATTTGCCATTATGAATAATTCATTTGCCCAAAGGTTGGATGTTGATGATGCTCTATGAAGTCTAGTGTATTTCAATGTCTGAAGCTCTTCCCCTACCCAATTGCCCCACTAAACCTAATTCAGCTACCATCATACACTTTGAGCTTCACCCTAGTTTTGAAAAATTGTAGCTAACTGGCACTAGTTCTCCAAGCCTTTGATGAATTCCTACATTCTTTCACTTAATCTACTAGGGTTCACAAGTTTGTATCTTTCCTTCACTACTGATTCCCAAGGGCCATTTTTTTCAAATGCAAATCTCCAAAGCCATTTGCATAGTAGAATAGTGTCCATATCTTTTAAACTCTTTACACCTAAAGCACCTTCCTTTTTTGGCCTGTAGACATTCTCCCATGATACTAGGTCATACTTTCCACTTCCTTCTCCACTTTTGGATAGGAAATTCCTCTGAATTTGTTCAATCTTCTTAACAATTGAGGTTGGGCATTGGAGGTAGATAAAAGATATAGGACAAATAGAAAGTGAAGACTTTACAAGTGCTAGTCTAACTATAGCAATGAAGCAACTTCTTTTCTAGGAGGCAAGTTTACCTTGGTATCTTTCAATGATTGGTGCCCACTGAGTTTCATTGGTTTGAGTGAGTGAGAGTGGAATAATAAGATATGTGCATGGGTAAGAAGCCTTTTGACATTCTAGTCATTTATCAAGGTTGCATAGTGTTGCCTCATCAATATTGACACCATATACCTTTGATTTGTGTAAATTTAATCTCTAACTAGTAACTAATTCTTTAAGTATGGTCTAAGCACTACTTCCTTGGTCATGTTTTCCATCTACAATGATGAGTGTATCATTATCATAATTCATATTAGTGTTTAAAACTCAAAAACTTGGATAACTGCAATGGCTACTAATCCTAGTTTTCCATTGAGTCGAGTGATCCTACTAGTGATCTAGTAAAAATAATAATTAAATAATTATATATAAATAATAAAAATCTTTAAAAGATACAAAAATGTATAACAATTGTCAAATTAATAGCAATGATAAACATACAAATAAAGATTTATATTTATCACTTCTAATAAGAATAAATGTTTGTATAATGCATAGATGAAAACAATCAAAAAATATTAAACTAACACCAACAAGTATAAAAAATCATAAACTACAAAATTTTGAAATTATAAATTATCATTTAATTCCATCTTCGAGAATTATGAGAGAAAGAAAGATGTTTTTGGTAGTAATATGTTGCTGAGGAGGAACCGAAGAAGAAATAATGGATTTATTTTTATATTCAAGTTTCATACCTTAGAACAGTAACCCGTGATTAAGTTGCCAAATTTGGCCACTAAGTTCAATGACTTCCCAATGGAAATTTGTAGTGAAACATGGTCTTTAATACAATTAAATAACAATAAATCTAATGGCATGGTTAAATTTTGACAAAAAAATCAATAGTGATATATTCAATCGTAAACATACTATGTTTATTAACCTACTCAATAGTACATATTAAGCTTCTTCAATGAAATTCAATAATTTAAACTTTGATTTCTCACAAAAGACTGATATAAAACTCTTTGTAATATAGACTAAAACATAATCAATGCTTTAAATCAATCAAAAACGTAATAAATTAAAGAAAAATTCAAGTTCAAAACATAATCAAAATATTGTTATTGTTCACCCAAATAGCAATGAGTAGCAAAACTTAAGCTCTTTGTTTGATGCCATTTCCAGTGGAAATGGGAAAACTAAGACTTGGTCTTCTTCTTCTCAATGCCTTCTATCTAGCAGAATCAATTTCAAAGATTTTTATTGATTAATAAAGTAGAAAATCATATGCAAAATCTTATTGTTCACCATTGTCCATTGATAGAAGGGTAAATTTTTAAAACTTATGAGTTACCGAGAAACTCAGCGATCTTTCAAAGAATCATCTAAGTTTTCTAATCCAACTCACATGATTCACCAAGTCAATTTTATGATAACATTATCTAAGCTATTTGAGCAATATGACCAAGTTTCCCATCGATCCGATCTAGGTCGACCAATCCCTGAGTTAGATCACCTGGTTTTTAAACATTGATTTAGATGGGCCAAAGACAACTAAGAATTTGGTATTTGAAAATGCTAGATAAGTGACGATCTAAAGGAGAACCTCGGTAACTAGAAGGAAGACGTATGGTGACAATGGATAGCTCTGTTTAATACATCTTGAAGTTTTGAAAAAGTCTTGGGGTGCCCCATTGATAATGGCTGAATACAATATAGAATTGAAGCAATTTTGAGTCCATCCCCACCAACTAGTGCAAAAATTCATTTCTAATAAAGTATTAAGAGGCCATCCACCCTATCAAATCCCTTCTCCATGTCAATTTTACGTAACATTCTCCATCTTTTGACTTTCTTATCATGTCAAGAGTCTCCAAACCAATAAGGATGTCATATGGGATGTTTCTTCCTTCAAGGAATGTTAATTGGCTGCTTGAAATCACTAGGTTAAGTGCTTCCTTTGATTTATTTTCTAGCACCACAATGAGAATTTTGTAACAACTTTTCACCAATTTTACGGTCCTAAAGTCTTTTAATGTGTTTGTTCATGTTCTCTTAGGCATAAGGGCAATAGAAGAAGCACCAATATGTTTGTCTAGGCCATCACTATTGAAGAAACTATTAATGAAGTCTATCACATCCTAGTTTACTATCTCTTAAAACACTTGCTAGAATTTAAGGCAATAGCCACTAGGCCATAGGCCCTTCTGCATCACAACTAAAAACAACCTTTGTCACATCCTCAAGTGTAAGTGGTCTTTCAAGCTTCTCTTTAGTACTTTTCTCAATCATTTTAAATTTGGGGGAACTTGGTAGCTATACTTTGTTCCATTCTGTGATATATAACCCCTAGGAAAATGCTCATTATTTCCAGGCTTATCTTGAATGGGTCTTCAATCAGTTCACCATTAGTTAAAAACTAAGAAATCTAGTTGTGCCTTCAATGTGAGCCTGCTGTAGCATGAAAATAAGCTCTATTATTATCCTCAGTGTTAATCTATATTCATCTTTCTCTTTGTTTCCACCAAATCTCCACTTGAATTTCAATGGGTTTCAATTTTTCACTAGCCCTTTGTCAAATATATTTTTCACAATCAAGTAGGAAAGTGCTCTCTTCCCTGAGCTTTAGCTTCAATAGTAGGGCCATGAGCAGGTCTGCATCTTCTTTCTCTTTCTTATGCATCTCTTTTTTCCATTCCTTGATCTTTCAACTTTGGTGCCAATTTCTTACCACCAAAACCTTGTGCATTAAACTCCTACAAATCAATCACTAATTATTTGAAGACCCCTTTAGTGTGTTTGTTCATGTTCTCTTAGGCATACAATGTGACTTTATTAGAGAGATAGAAACAAGGAGCAAAGAAAGGAAAGAATGAGGAAAAAATAATAAGACTCACATTTCTTTTAGGATAAATTTTTAACAATGTTTAGAAATTTTTGAAAATATGATTTTAGATATTGAAAGGACAATTTTGTCCTTTAACGGTATATGTAGGGGTATGACTAAATAAAAGGGTGTTAGAGATAATATCCGCTAAAGCTAGGGGCATTAAATATATTTCCTCTAAACCAAACTTACCCTTAGAATGGAGAGACTGGGAGGAAAGAAAATAAAATTGTTCTTCTAAAAACAATTGCACTATTGGGAAGTGGACAACCATGAGAGGGGAAGGGGGGTTGCGTGTAATATAGGAACACAATGATAAACTAAGGCAAGTGCCGCAATGAGAGGCTTCAATCAAGGAATGTTTTTGAAAAGATCTATGCCATTTATCTTATTGTTCATCTCTTGTTTAGGCTCCACTAGTAAGATTGCACACAACCTTGCACTTGTGCAAAAATAGTGGGAAGAGAGAGAGCCTTACTACAACTATTTGGATCACAAAGTACCTTGGTCATACAATTTTTTATTTTATTTTTTTATCCATTTAAACACCACCTATAGTTTGTCAAGAAAAAAATGAATAAAGAAGCAACTCAAAAATAACATAGAGACAAGTTTCCAATCTCCTTTATGCTATCACATCTTCCTTGATGGATAGACATAATCAATGAGAATGTACTAGTCTTAAAGAACAAAGAAGAAAAATAGGTAAAGAATAGAACAAAGGAAAGAAGTAGGCCAAAGGTGGGATTAGAATCTACTATTTATATAGATAGTTTTTAAAAAGAAAAAAGAAAGTTGCTTTGTTTATTTATGGTTTTCAAAATCGTCTCCAATTAAGTTAAGAGGGAATGGGGTAGAGAAGTGTGTGCTAGAGGTGGTGGGTTTGGCAATCACCTAAAAGTGAGGGAAGATAATCCTATTTATGATAAAATGCATATATACTTGTGTTAATATCTAAAACACAATTATGCAAAATAAATAAAATTTAAGATATAACTTCCTTGAAACCCAAGCCTAAATGATTCAATGCGCCTCCCTTAAATGTAAAAAGGGGTATTATCTTAGTATAATAGTATGCACGCGATTGAACAAAACCATTAGGCTGTATGGGCAGCCAAAGCGGATAATATAGTTGCTGTGGGACCCCCAGCTGTTACAGCTCTAATGATTGAAAAATAGATGGTGGTAATAGAAAAATGTCTCTCTCTTAAAAACATCATATATTTTTCAACTGCAAGGGGCTAATAAAGAATGCCTTAAGGTTCAACTTTAGATGTGAGGTTTAGTACGCATGCCAACTAGATGGGCCAAATCGGATGAATGATTGATTTAGGAGAAATGGCAAATAACCACCTACTCTCATTTTTTCTCTTTGCTGGACATATGCTTAGTACTTGGGCCATCTAGATGAGGCCGAATTAGATGAACAATTTAGATCCAGGAAAAATTGACAAATAAGTGATAGCTGCTCCTTTTTTTTTCTCCACCTCAACATATGCTCTTGTTTGCTCTCAAAGAGCATCATCTATTTATTATTATTATTATTATTATTATTATTATTATTATTATTATTATTATTATTATTAGTTGGAATGATAGACTTACATGCTCTTGCACAACCTTGAATCCTAGTTACCTGAGGTGAGAAACTCCTTGTCCAATTGTGCTAGAAGGCTTTGCCACTATATGATGCTAAATCTTTACCACAAGTAAAATGGAATGATTGACATACGTACTCTCACACAACCTTGAATCCTAGTCTCTTGAGGTGAGAAATTTCTTGTGCCGTTGTGCTAGAAGGCTTTGCCACTGTGTGATGCTAAATCTTTACCACAAGTAAAATGGAACTAGGCCTTAGATCCTTTGATCCAAAACATTCGTCGTACAAACCCTGCGGAGATATCTGTACCACAAAATCTCATGCATCAAATAAGTGTGCCAGGCAACGTGTACAAGGCCCAGGTGCAGATTAATAGTAGCATGCTATTTACGTCATTAAAATGGTGAGATCTGCACATCAAACACGTGTGCCAGGCAATGTGTACGGGGCCCGGGTACAGATCACTGTAGCATGCTATTTACATTATTAAGACGGTTGTCCTATTGAGATCTGCCCAACCTTGAGACAGGGCCATTAAAGTTCGACCACCAGAAATGTGGACCGGATTATGCACCTCGCAAGGTAGATGCTTTTTACGTTGTTATTGAAGTTGGTTGTCCTGCAGAGATCCGCACAACCCAGAGTAAAGTCCATCATACAGGTCGTTCATATCCAGTCAAATGGGCCCCGTGTGTTCATGGATACTGATTTCACATGGAAGATATCTCATACATCTTTAGTCTGAGTCTGCGACTCTCGCATGTTTAACCCTGGTTACGGTCACTAATTCATGACCAATTGAAAATTTGACCTATACCCAACCTCTCAAGATCCATTGCAGAAAGTTCGACCCGTTTAAAGAAAGATGTAAAGATTATGCACCTTTTAAATAAGAGATTCACTGCCTCTACGTTATTTTTTTTTTTCTTAGATCTAAAACTTTATATTATTTGTACCACTATATCTAATTTTACCATGAAAAATCATGCCAATCCAATGATCAATAGACGTGACTTAAACCAGAACCTAAAATAGAGCTACGGGCATTCAATAGGTTATTATATATATGTGCGTGTGTGTAATCTAAGAAATTCTAAATATATGAAAGGATTAAAACTTCAGAAAATTATGCCTAAAATGAAGAGAAAGCAACATCTATAAATAAAGGCGCTGCCATGAGAGTTTGAAAATAGCAAGACTCATGATTTAGAATGCTTAAATCACAACAAAATATCTTTTGGCTCTTCATTTCTTTGTAGAACAAGTTAGTTACTTGTTAGAATGGGTTACGGAGCTTTATTTTAGTTTTACATCTATTGCCCACAAAAAGCTCATCACAAGTGCTTGAGTCTTGGTAAGTATATAGACACTCAGGAGGAGAGGAAGGTATACTTGCTCATTTTTCTATACAATGTAAAACTTCATTGAAGATCTAAGGCATTCATAGCTAGATAAACTGGAACTCAAATTTCATGTTAATTGAATTGCTATAGTCTATGGTTTTTTACCAAACATTACAACAATATATTTTTGTTGATTTTTGAAAGGTTCAAAACAAATAGTTACATCATTCAAATACATTGATTTCACATGGTTTATTTAGTTTTGGCATTCTGAATATGATGAACGGCTTAGATCTATAAAAAATAAAGTAATAATTATTGATAATTACTGACTAAAATTATCCATTTTACTCGTGAACTTGCCTGTTGCAAACAGGTTGGATGCAGGTAGACTTTTAGGACCCGTGGGCTAAACGGGTAATGTTACTTGCACCTGTTTGACCAACGATCCGTGGTGACTAACTTGCAACTCGCCTCGCCTGCTCGTGTGCCACCTTTACAAGCCATATAGATGAGGGCAAATCAGATGAATGTTTATTCTAGGAGAAATGACAAATAAGTAGCCCCGCTACACTTTTCTCTGCGCGACATATACTTGCTCTTGCTGCATGCCATCTAAACGATGTCAAATTAGATGAACGGTTTAGATCCAAGGAAAATGACAATTAAGTGGACCTGCTATCCCTTTTTTCTGTGTGACGTGCTCTCGAAGGAGGACTATATCATGTTCTTCTTTTTTATGGTAGGCAGACCCCTTACCCGAGTGAGAAATTCCACTGCACCAGAAGGCTTTGGCGGTGGATTATGTTTACCACATAAAATCGAAGTAGGCCCCGCATACTGTGATCCAAGTTCGTCATCCTGCGTAGATAGCCGTACCACCAAATTTCTTGCATCAAACAAATGTGCCAGGCAGTGTGTAGAAGGCCTGGTACATACTCCCAACGGCATGCTGACCCGTGATTATTAGCAATTCTAATCCTGCCATTGGCGAAGCTTTTTGCGTTACTTATCTTTTTAACTAGACGTGAAGAGATTAGGAGATGCCATTCTTGAGACAGGGCCCACTAATAGTTCGATCATCGAAATTCTGGGCCCGATTTTGAATCTCCTAGGTCAGATGCTATTTACATTATTAATATGGTATAATACGTGCACTAATCTGTTGTGACAACCCGGATTTTCTCATGCATTTTTAAATGCAATATCTAATTCCTAAGGCGGGATGCATCCCTATTTGAAAACCATTTTATAAAAACCATGCAATGCAGGGAAAAATCTTTTGTTTTAAACCCATTTTTAAAAACCCCGAGTGTCATTTGCTTTCGCAACAACCAAGGTAGTTTTTGAAAAGCTTTAGAAATTATAAGTATTTTTCCCCAGATCTATCCAGTCACAGCACACAGCCCAACTGTAATTAAATACAAATACATGCCCAAAGGGTTAAGAGTTTACTCACATGTATAGTTGTCTCCTTTATTTATGCACTTGCTCATAGCACTAACATAGATGTCCTCTACTCATAGATGGAATTTTCCTGAAAAATATTAAGGATAGAGTGAGTATATACTATACTCAGTAGGAATCTATCACTACTAGTTTTATAATGCATGCGATGTTTTAAAATCACATGCCCTTTTTGGGCGTGGTACCCATCCACCTAATAGTGGTAGAAGCTGGGTGGCCAACCCACACCCCTCGGCATATCACCCACGAGCTTACTAGCCCAAATCATGTACAATCAAATAAGCCAAAAACCTCTTTTCAAAACCTATCCTCTTTGGGTCCCTCACAACTGCCTAGCCCTCGGCACTCTAGTGTCTTTTGGCAACCCTCAAGGACATGCAATCTTTGCAAGAACTTAATGCTCATAAATCATACAATGTATGCAATAGTTTGCAAAACATATCTATGCATAATGTATATACAAAACATGTCTATGCATAAAGCATTTGTCACATGCATGCTAAACAAGTCATATACTTAAATCATGTATTTGCAAAACAATCATAGTTCTTTTAAAAGAATTTAGTAGCGATAGAGTACCTACCTGACTAGGTCGCGCTAACCCCTTTGTTCTCGGACGCTCCTGAACATGGTTTGGGAAATTAAGGTTAGTTTGGCCCATCTTTTATGGGTTTTAGAGTAGTTGGTCTTATCACTTAGGCATTAAGGGTTCATCCTTATGCCTATGGGTGTCCTAAGGTCCTTATTGGGCCTTGGTATTATCAATTTTCCAAAGGTCTAGCGGCCACGTGCCACCATCCTATTCTAAGGGTCATGCCCACCTTTGATTGGGCCTTGATCAGGGATTTTATAGTTTGGGTGTGTCCGCATTGTTGATATGGACACAACGCCTTTTGCGGCGCTTCAATCGGAGTTCTAAATCTCAAGTTATAAACATTTTAGTGTCACATGTACATAAGCCTTTAAGGATAAAAATATGGAATGCTAGTGTGCTGCGCGCCAGCGGCATGCACACCGTCTTCCTTAAGAAACGAGAAAACCCCGTGTCGCTAGCGCGCTGCGCGTCTGCGGCGTGCGCCTCAGCGGGCGCATCTGCAGATGCGCTGAACTTCCCGCCCGTCTCTCTCTTTTGCAGGCGCGTCCCTGGACGCGCCTGTTTGGTTTTTCAAACGGAAACGACGTGTTACATTCTGACTAGAACGTTCTGTTTGTCTAGGTGACCGGGGCATCCTCAGGACACCCTGGTTCGACCTTGTCGAACCAGTGCGGCCCAGGGAACGTCCCTGGGTCCTTGGTGAGTCTCCAGGGCTCCATTTTACATGATTTTTCATGCATAAACCTAGGAAAATTGATCTTAGAACTACTGTGAAGATGGGTTTTGAGGGATCTTGGGCATACTTGGCTCGTTGTTGGGTTTTTCTCCTTGTTTCCCCTCTAGGTCACTCCTCCACAATGGGTTTTCTTCAACCTTTTGGGCTGCCATTAGAGGCACCCAAGAGCTCTATTTATAGAGCTATGAGAGGGTTCTGGAGGGGGCTCTCACCGCCTTTGAATGGCGGTGGAGAGATAAGGGCATTTTAGTCATTTCACTATTCACCTTGACTGACCCTAGAAATTTGGTCCTAAAAATGATACCATTAGGTGCGTCTCAAAAAAAGGAATCCAACAAGACCAAAATCACCCAAAACGGAGTTAAAATGAGCAAGTTATGGCCCTTTGAAGTTCAGGGGCAAAAATGTAATTTTTACAAAAAACGGATTTAGCCTGCAAAACACAGGGGCCCGTTTTGATACGGGCACCCTTCATCTTCCACCTCCTAGAGGGTTCTAGATTGGCGATGATTTCGCATAAAGAGAGGAATTCATTAACACACAATGAGGATCACAATCATTGATAGATTTTTTTTTACCAAGCTATCAACTCAAAATATTTACAAAAAACCCTTCGATGTAGTGAAAGGTTATAAATAATCCATCCTCTTTGTTTTGTTCATTACTAAAATGAATCGAATCCTATCAAATATTTCTCCTTTGAATTACTCATAGATAGACTATGAATTTCACTTCGCATCGAAAACTATTCTAGGAGAAGTTCGAATCCGTTCCGTTCAGATATTGATTGGTCTTTGTTTGACATGGTTTACGCGTTACTAGTTCCCAGAAGAGTCAATATCTCCATTATCTAAACCCTTTCTGACCCTGCCTTTGGACTCGTATTTTGTTCCAATCACTGCCGTTCTAGAACCCTCTAGGAGGTGGAAGATGAAGGGTGCCCGTATCAAAACGGGCCCCTGTGTTTTGCAGGCTAAATCCGTTTTTTGTAAAAATTATATTTTTGCCCTTGAACTTCAAAGGGCCATAACTTGCTCATTTTAACTCCGTTTTGGGTGATTTTGGTCTTGTTGGATTCCTTTTTCTGAGACGCACCTAATGGGACCATTTTTAGGACCAAATTTCTAGGTTCAGTCAAGGTGAATAGTGAAATGACTAAAATGCCCTTATCTTCAAAAACTGAACTTTTCATTGCTATCTTGGGATTTTAATATTACAAAATTGGAGTCATTACATTATTACCCCCTTAAAAGAATTTCGTCCTCAAAATTCCATAAATTATCATCTTCCTGGTATTTGTCTCTTAGATAATTTCTTGGTGAATGCATTCTCTCCCATTGAAATCAAATGTAGGTTCATCCTTAATTTATCATTTCTATTGTTCCTCCTATAAGGCCTCACCTATAAGGGCCGTTTTCGCTACGTACTCTGATGCAGTGTCATACTCTCATACGTGCCAATTTTAACAATACTGATTTCTAGCGGTACTTCATCTATCTCGAATTCCTTAGATTCCTATACTTATCTCATCATGTATAGGATAGTCTCCTCGTAAGATCATGCTTCTTCATACTTCTTTGAGATCATATTATCTTATTTCTTCTATTTTGAATATCATAGGATAATCCTTTGTCATCATCCTCTTTGTTCTTTCTTTGCTTGATGGTTTTCTTTGTAACCTTTCAGTCCAACAGTTCTATACTCAATCTAGTAGGGTTAGTCCTTAGGAAATTCCTTAAATTGATTTTTCGTACTTGGTATATGTTCACAACAACTAACTATTTGTCTAAAGGCCATGTAACATCGAATCTTACATTATAATGTGTTGGCCACCTTAACTTTCTCCTTCCATCCCTATGTCAATATATCGTGCAATCTTTTATCAGGGCTTTATTGTCAATCATGCAGTCTGTATTGTCAGGAGGTATCCTCATAAGTAGTGATTTTCTCAATTCCTCAACTTTTATCCTTCAAGTGCCTCCTCATAATTAGTTTATAACAATAATTATTATTCAATAGCAATTATATCAAATTGTACTGAAGTTGTTATCTCAACAAATTTAACAATACTCAGGTAAGCATAAACATTTTTGTAGACATAGAAAGACTTTATTTGATTACCTATTGATCTCTTTTCAGATGTATCTTTGTCATAAGCTCAAGGGTCTCTAAAGTGATCAATGCTTATTTGCCTTCCTTTTCAATTCAAGTCAGCAGTATTTTTCAAACTCAAAGTAATTTCTTCACCTTGTCATGGTAGCCATTAAGGTCTAAAAAAAATCCTTCACATTGGTTTAGATTACTTCCTATTTTTGCTCCTATCTCAGTTTCAACTGTCCTTATTAACTGACCTCATACCCTCAATTGACTTAGTTTAACAAATACTTCTTTCAAGGAAAACTCAAGTCTAGAGACTTATAACATCCCTTTGAGTATATAACTTCAACTACTAACTCATAAATACTAGCATACTTGATTAATTAGGGTGGGATACCTTTATTTAGTCAATAGTACTCTAAAGGTAATGACCAAATAATGGTCTTAAGATTTTTGGTCTTCCAATCTATAATAGTAAGACCTCAATTTGATTCTTGATGGTACCCTATTGCTAAATGGACAAGTTATTGTCCTGGCTTAATTCCTTTATTTACTCAAGTAGTGGCAAGGTAGGATATCACCAAAATTTTCCTCTTGTGGACTATATCCATTGGTGTTCCTCATAGACTAATGGATTTGATAAGAATCTAATTGATATCAAACCATTTGTAGGAGTTTAACTTCTAGTTGGTCACCATTCCTCTTTGAAAATTTTTGTACAGCATAATGTCCTTTTATTCAATGCTCTATTCAAAGTCTTAAATCCTATGTGCTTTCTCTCTTTTATACTCTTTTACAATAAGATCACCAACTCATCTATCATCATTCCTTTGAAGTTGATTGGTTTATCTTCCCAGATGATGAAAGATTTCTATTCTTTCCTCAATAAAGTCATGACCTTTTTCTTTTGAATATTCAATATTCATTGAATACTTATAGTTACATCTATATCTCTTTCTCTCTTTTCCTCATTTTTGTCTACCTAGATCAATGCTTTCATTTAAGTGGTTGCATATATTTGATCTACTCGGTAGTCAAGAGAAACTTAATACTTCCAGGAAATGTTGAAGTTTTCTAATATCATCGAAATCCTTGATTGCCTATAGCCTCAATAAAATTCATACAATGTCTTAATAATGACATTGACGTTTTTATATTTTTCTTATAAGTTCACGTTAGGATCTATCTATTATCATCCTTAGTATTATCATCAAAATCTTTTGATAACTTGGTCGAATTCATTTCCCCATCATATTCGTGTTATGTTTTTCTTATTCACATAATCTGTCACTTGTATACCTCTTCTAATTTGCTCCATAATTCTTAGGTAATTATTATTCAATAGCACTTTACTCTCCTGAATAGTATCCAAAATTGAGCTAAGTCCTTCAAGATCCATACCTTTGTGACCTAGTCACAGTTATCCCCTAGTATCATCTTGCATTCTCATCCTTCTTAGATTATCATCAAAATCCTCTCAAAGTCCATCTTTTATATCTCTTATCATACTCATATCATATCCTTGTGATAGTGTACTCATATTCTGATACTCTTTATGATGGTAAGATAGCCATCTAGGGTTTTCGATTTTCTCATTTTCTCATCTTTGATGAGATTACTTTATTGGAGGTCAGAACTATCTACCAATAAGTTCACTAACATCCTCATTCATCATTCTCATAATATGATCCATATATGAGTTTTTATATTTGCACCACACGACAATCCGTAATCCTTAAGTCGTCTTAGACTAAATTTTGGATAAGGTTTGCACTATCCTTTGCCTAATTATTTGTTAAGCCAAGCTGTGTTTCACCTATTTATTTATGGTGAACAACCAAGGTAGTTTTTGAAAAGCTTTAGAAATCATAAGTGCTTTCCCCCATATCTATCCAGTCACAGCACACAGCCCAACTATAATTAAATACAAATACATGTCCAAAGGGTTGAGAGTTTACTCACATGTATAGTTGTCTCCTTTGTTTATGCACTTGCTCATAGCACTAACATAGATGTCCTCTACTCGTGGATGGAATTTTCTTGAAAAATGTTAAGGATAGGGTGAGTATATACTATACTCAGTAGGAGTCTATCACTACTAGTTTTATAATGCATGCGATGTTTTAAAATCATATGCTCTTTCCAAAACATGTGCATATCTGAATACTCAAGTTTAATATGGATATAAAAATCCATTGTCAAACTAAAATACTAACGACTTAAAGGATCACATAATCCAAAATCGAAAGTATCATATACATATATATCATAACATTATGATATGCATAAGATGCTTCATTTAATCCAACTCATGGATATCTATCATGGTATGGTCGACCAACCTTATATCGTGCCATATGCAATGCACATAAATCCACGGGTGGTCCCCGGGCACCTAGGGACACAGGATCATATACCTCCACGGGGCATATGACACTTCGACCCAGTGCCGTGACACCAGTGGTAGCCCCTTGTACCACATGCAGTCGAAGCAGGGACATGCCCTTTTTGGGCGTGGTACCCATCCACCTAATAGTGGTAGAGGCTGGGTGGCCAACCCACACCCCTCGGCATAGCACCCACGAGCTTACTAGCCCAAATCATGTACGATCAAATAAGCCAAAAACCTCTTTTCAAAACCTGTCCTCTTTGGGTCCCTCACAACTACCTGGCCCTTGGCACTCCAGTGTCTTTTGGCAACCCTCAAGGACATGCAATCTTTGCAAGAACTTAATGCTCATAAATCATGCAATGTATACAATAGTTTGCAAAACATATCTATACATAATATATATACAAAACATGTCTATGCATAAAGCATTTGTCACATGCATGCTAAACAAGTCATATACTTAAATCATGTATTTACAAAACAATCATAGTTCTTTTAAAAGAATTTAGTAGCGATAGAGCACCTACCTGACTAGGTCACGCTAACCCCTTTGTTCTCGGACGCTCCTGAACATGGTTTGGGGAATTAAGGTTAGTTTGGCCCATGTTTTATGGGTTTTAGAGTAGTTGGTCTTATCACTTAGGCATTAAGGGTCCATCCCTATGCCTATGGGTGTCCTAAGGTCCTAATTGGGCCTTGGTATTATCAATTTTCCAAAGGTCTAATGGCCACGCGCCACCATCCTATTCTAAGGGTCATGCCCACATCTGATTGAGCCTTGATCAGGAATTTTATAGTTTGGGTCTGTCCGTGTCGTCAATACAGATACAACGCCTTTTACAGCGCCTCAATCGGAGTTCTAAATCTCAAGTTATAAGCATTTTAGTGTCACATGTACATAAGCCTTTAAGGATAAAAATACGGAATGCTAGTGTGTTGTGCGCCATCGGCATGCGCACCAGCTTCCTTAAGAAACGAGAAAACCCCATGTTGCTAGCATGCTACACATCCGTAGCGTGCGCCTCAGTGGGCGCGTCTGCCGACGGGCTAAACTTCCCGCCCGTCTCTCTCTTTTGCGGGCGCATCCCTAGACGCGCCCGTTTGGTTTTTCAAACGGAAACAACGTGTTACGTTCCGACTAGAACGTTCAGTTCGTCTGGGGAATCGAGGCATCCTCAGGACACCCTGTTTCGACCCTGTCGAACCAGTGCGGCCCAGGGAACATCCCTGGGTCCTTGGTGAGTCTCCAGGGCTCCATTTTGCATGGTTTTTCATGTAAAAACCTAGAAAAATTGATCTTAGAACTATTGTGAAGATGGGTTTTAAGGGATCTTGGGCATAGCTAGCACGTTGCTGGGTTTTTCTCCTTGTTTCCCCTCTAGGTCACTCCTCCACAACGGATTTTCTTCAACCTTTTGGGCTGCCATTAGAGGCACCCAAGAGCTCTATTTATAGAGCTATGAGAGGGTTCTGGAGGGGGCTCTCACCGCCTTTGAATGGCGGTGGAGAAAC
The DNA here is from genome assembly GCA_035236585.1 of Warburgia ugandensis. Lineage (NCBI taxonomy): Eukaryota > Viridiplantae > Streptophyta > Magnoliopsida > Canellales > Canellaceae > Warburgia > Warburgia ugandensis. The sequence goes on from CP141133.1 coordinate 58,645,381, forward strand.
CTCCAGAATGGCGGTGATTTGTCCTCCAATCACAGCCATTCTAAAACCCTCTAGGAGTTGGAAGATGAGGGGTGATCGTATCAAAACGGGCTCCTATGTTTTGCAGGCTAAATCCGTTTTTTGTAAAAATTATATTTTTGCCCTTGGACTTCAAAGGGCCATAACTTGCTCATTTTAACTCCGTTTTGGGTGATTTTGGTCTTGTTGGATTCCTTTTTCCGAGACGCACCTAATGGTACCATTTTCAGGACGAAATTTCTGGGTTCAGTCAAGGTGAATAGTGAAATGACTAAAATGCCCTTATCTTCAAAAACTGAACTTTTCATTGTTATCTTGGGATTTTAATATTACAAAATTGGAGTCATTACATCTGCACAACCCAAAGTGAAGTCCACCATACAGGTGGTTCATATCCAATCAAATTGGGTTCCATATGTCCAAGAATACTGATTTCACATGGAAGTCTTCCAACCAAGATATCTCATGTAATCTTTACTCGGTGAATTTCCGTTGACTTTTTGTCCTCATTGAGATATATACTTAAAGATCCACTATAATTCTCCAGCTCCTTAATATACAGCATTCTTCATGATCTAGACTCTTATGAGCAATTAATTTTTTTTCAATCCTAGAGTTTCTAGAAAGGATCTCCACTTGGACTAACCTGGAGCATCATCTGATCTTCAAACGTTTCATCATATCAATGGTCATGATCATGAAACAAGTGTCTTTCAAATGTAGTGTCTGCCCCCATATTTTTCTTAATCCAAAATTCAAGGTTCTCTGCTCGCTTGTTGCATATTAAGAGCCTGTAGATATCACTGTTTTTGCTATAATGAAGCCTTAATCAACATCAAAGAAAAAGGCACTAGAAAATCAAGTAAATCTATCCAACAGCCCATACACCAAAGTTGGAAAAATCCCTAGTCTAATTGGACCACGGCACAACAGCCCCACTGATGCGAACACCCTGATCATCCAAGAAATTTACATCTTTGTTACAAGGACCAGAAACATCCACTTTTTACTCCTAGAAGCGGGTCTCATGAGAGCACCTAACACTGCTTCCTCTAAACCCACAAAATATATTCATCAAATAAGATATTTACATATTGATGTCATCATCAAAAGGAAGGAGCACCACCTGGTTGGCCAATGGAGTAGAGAGAAGAGTCACTATTCCATATGGGGTTCATGCTATCATACTTGTAGTCCCATGAGCGCTTCCTACAAAACCTAATGGGGTGGTAGGGACACCTGTCCCTCTTTATTAGGGAGAAGGTGCCCCACATGCCATGCGCCTCCATCTTCATATATATAAAAAGGCGGAGACTTCTCCATCGTCTCCATTAGCTACTCTCTCTCTCTCTACAATATCTAACCATTACTCAAGTATGGCGATAATCGAGCTTATATTTTGCCGTCTCCATTAGCTTCTCTCTCTCTCTCTCTCTCTCTCTCTCTCTCTCTCTCTCTCTCTCTCTCTCTCTACAATATCTAACCATTACTCAAGTATGGCGATAATCGAGCTTATATTTTGCCGTATAGACTTTCAAACAATATCATACCAAGATCTCTCTCTCTCTCTACAATATCTAACCATTACTCAAGTATGGTGATAATCGAGTTTGCTAGTCCTTCTATATTTTGCCGTATAGACTTTCAAACAATATCATACCAAGGTCAGCCAACAAGGAGAAGTGGGCTTATGTGGAAAAGCCCACAAAGCATTCTTCTCTGATTAGATCCGATCTAAGCCTACTAAGACCTGCCTCAGGCTCTTGAAAATCAATGGAAGCGATCATCATGCTCAAAAGATATCCTGCTCTGCTGGAATGGATGTAAGTATGTAAATGCACCGTGCTCCATGGGGCAACCTCCTTGTTGGATTGTATGACTATCTTAAAACATATAAATAACTGCCCATAGTGCTCCTATGACCCTTTCACCTGTACTTTTGATTTGCATTATATCCTTTGACTTGACGTGACAATAACATATGTGACGGAGAAAGAAGAGCATATCTAGGAGTCGCATGCTCAACAGATGTCTTACTAGTAGCTTCCTGTAATAAACAAAGTAACTGCCCATGGTGGATATAAGTTTCATTGTCAGTATTATTTACACTTTTATAATCATTATTGTAAGGAAGGTGCAAGGTATATCCTATCTTTAGCTAGATAGGTTGTTTATACAGCCAATTTTGTATCTAGAATAACTACACACTGTCCCTTTTTCCCCTCTTAAAACTTCAATAACTTAGTGATCAATCTAGCCAACGGATGAGCAGGGACTACTTCTCGTGGGTTAAGTGAGTGTAATTTTGTAGTTCCTTCCTATATGGTCACTGAAGCATGGACTAAATTTCTAGAAGACTCAAAACACTAAGTGCTCAAGTTAGTCATTTTTCCCTTTTATGAGTCATGTATGGTTAAGGACCCTCGGCCATAGTCATTTTGCCAACATTGCATAGTCTCATCCTGTATGTCAAGACAATTAGTGGATTTCTAGAGATAACATTACCCTACATATTCACTAGCTATTTTGATCCCTTGCATAAATATGCATCATGTGTATTTTATGTGTGTGTGTGTGTGTGTGTGTGTGTGTGTGTGTGTGTGTGTGTGTGTGTGTGTGTGTGTGTGTGTGTGTGTGTGTTTTTAGTGACCTAGTTAAGGACTGGAAGGCCCTGTCGCTTAAAGGACCACTAAGAGTCCTATTTTATTGAGCTTGAACACTTGGTTAAGGACCCTACATTCATGAAGAATTAGTCAAATGAAGATTATCTCTCAAAGTGTATGTCCATAAGTGCACTGAGAAGCTAGAACATGCTGACTAGAAACTGCAAAATAAAGCTGAAATGTTAAGTCATATGTTCCCAGCCTAGCATTTTGTCTAGGCTAAAGCATGGGCTAATGACTCTAAAAATCCCAAATTTTCTTATCTTTAGCAAAGTGCTAGTATTGTTGTGAGTAGGTGTTGTGAGTTGTGGACTCCAAATTCACATCCCATGTACCTATAGTAGGGACTCTGTTGCGGATGCCCTAGATGAACAATCCCTATGCATGAGTTGATGGCTTATTTTGTGTAGTGTTGAAGGGCATTTAGTATTGTTCAACCAGTTTTCTAGAGTTGTAATAGTAGGGAGTGCCCTATCATCCTGTCTTTGTGGGCTATCATGCATACTTTGAGCTTCTTGCATGTGGGTCAGTACTTTCTATTTTTATGCATGTTTACTTTTTGTGCTTATACTTGGATAGTCATTATGCTCATTTAAGGATGCCTCAACATAGAAGACTGATGTTGTGGAGTGCTTGGCCTAGAGCGACCACTAGATAGTCTATTTTTATCCAGTTTAGAGCAAGGGGCATTTCAAGGCAGTGCAACACTTCTCAGTTTGGGCCTCATATTTCTCCTATATATATGATGTTCATATGGTGGTGCAATGTTATATATGAATCCACATTGGAAGGACATCATACCAAAGTCGTACAATTAGGACCTATATATGGTTCTATTCTATTCATTGTATCAAAGGTTATATTCCTTTTTACTCTTTTTTAGTACCTTAATTTCAAGGGAGGCAGTACTCCTATCCACTAATGTAGCACATCTAACAACATCAACTCAAACTCCCCTGAGCGCAGTTCTGTTGCAGGCTTCCCTTGGCAATATATGACTACCCTGAGGGTCCTAAACATGGTATGGACAGCCATTAACACCTCCTTATGATGACATGTGGCCAAACTCATCACCTTGCCATGTCATCCCACTAGGGTAGGGCAAGTGCCCATCACACTATTCTTATGTTGGAAATGTGTTTTCAATCACTTCAAGAGACCCATGTAACAATGTTGTTTATGTTTTCACAAACAACACTGTGACATTTGGGTAAACTAGCTCCACAAACAACACTATGACATTTGGGTAAACTAGCATGCCAAACCAACACTGGCCTAGTGCAGGGAACTTAGCCCTGTAGTAGTGTGTTCCTACTTTGTACCTAGAATCCTCTCACTCCCCTATTGTTTTGGTTGCCAAGCTAACCCAACACCTCAACAAGAGTTCCAATATTATATTGTGAACCTCTAGACAATTCCCAACCTCATTGTTGACTATAATCACAACCTAATAACTACTCACTTGGCTTATCTCACCTTCCTTGTGCAAAGATGATGAGTGTTCAATTTTGCATAAAAAAGATTACCCAATTGGTAGCTCATGTGTTATAAAATATAGTGTTAATTCTAGGGTTTTTTTAGAATTTTTGTAACACATGCATTTCTGACCTAATACCTCAAAGTTTGGGTATTTTGCACGTTCAGAGGCTAATCCAAAGTATGTATATGAATAATCATATTTTTTTAATGTTTAATTAGAGTTTTTGACCTATAGTAGGAATCAAGATGATGAGCCAATGGCCGAGATTAATTAAGATGAAAATTGAAGCCATTCATGAGGTTTCGTAGTCTAATTAGGAAATCTAAGCAAGCCAAGGCCTAAATATCATCCATCTATGGTGTGCACAAGGATTAAGATCATCTTAAGGCAAGCAAAGGATGAAATTAGAAGATCTAAATGTGCTTAAAATGGGCTCATGCATAAGCTATAGATTTCTACCACCTTTGTGTGGGAGCCATTCAAGCCACCTTAGCCAAATAACCCATGAGAAAAGTAAGAAGCTAAAGAAGTCAAGCCAAGCCATCAAAGCTAAGGCTTGAGCCATGAAACCAAGCCAAATGAGCCCTCAAAGTGAGTCATTTAAGCCACTTAAGACAATGTTACATCGAGCGATACTATTGGAGGAGAATTTTATTCAATTATCCTACGCTAAAATTGGGTTTAAAGAGGATAATTGCGGGATATTTGGGTAAAAATCAAATTAGGTAAGTATGCACATAGACCAATAGGAAGAACCCACATCCCACCTTTCTTCTTCCCATTTTTCTACCTCTTTCTCTCTCTCCACCTTACTCCACCTTACCTCAAAGTCATTCCACGATTTTCTTAATGGGGAGATGCACCTTCCCAAAAATGAGGTGCCTTCCACCTTCCTAAAATCCCACCTATCTAACTACCCTACTCTAGCCAATCAACCACCTTCTATTTTCACCTCACCCTTATCTCTTTCCTCTCTCTCCATCCCATATATTTATATTTTCCAAGCTTTTCAACAATTTCTCTTTTAAGGGGAGATGCCCTCTCCTAAGAAAGTGGTGCCTCCCACCTTATTGCCATCTTACCCCCACCATAGGACTCCCCTTAGTTGTCCTAAGCTTCTATTTTGGTTAACCAACCTCTACATGACACCTAACTCTCTCTAATGTGACATTCCATACCTATAAGGGTTCTTTTAAAAGGCAACCACCACATATAACCTATTAAGTGTTTAATTTTGGTCAAAATACCCCTAATTTAATGTTCAATTAGAGAATCTAGGCCATTAATTTCAAGATTTTAAATAAAATATTTTATTTTAGCTTTAATTGGCCATCCAACCGTTGAATTGCAAAATTAACGGTTAGATGATCATCAAAGTTAATCAGGGGAATAAAGAACGGTTTAGATGATTCTAATTGGGTCATGTGCATTGTAGATCAATCGACAAAGCTTAGATGATCCACATCAAATCAAGGAAAGAATGATGAAGATTTCTGGAAGTAGAAGACTCATAGGACAGAAGAAATTTGAAGACTCTAGCAAGACTGGAATATTGGTGGACCTCACCCTTCTCTCTCTCTCTCTCTCTCTCTCTCTCTCTCTCTCTCTCTCTCTCTCTCTCTCTCTCTCTCTCTCTCTCTCTCTCTCTCTCTCTCTCCCCTGCATCACTAGCATTTTTTTTTTGTCGGGATAGTCGATGAACGCTCCGGAGAAGAAAACCCAACTCGAGTTTTCTCCCCATTCTTCCTTTTTCCTCCTTCCCTCTCTTCCATTTCCCTTTCTCCTCTTCTTCTTTTCTTCTCTTCTCCCTCCTCCGGTTCCCTCGTCTCTCGGATCTGGCATCTCTGCGTCACCATTTGGATCCAAGAAAGGAAACCCAAATCAGGTTGTCTCCCATCTTCTCCCCCTTACTTTCTTCTCTTCCCCTCTTCTCTTCTCCTTCCTCTTTTCCTTTCCTTCTTCCCCCTTCTCCAGTTTTCTCCTTAACGGTTTTCCTCTAGTTTTTTGTTAAAAATCAGAAATTCGGCTACTTTCCACTTTTGCCCTTGGCAGATCTGAGGAATTCCAACTATGTCCTCATTTTAATACCAAATGTATCCCCGATTTAATTACATTCTAGTTTTACATTATCCACATTCTGACTATTCAGGGACAGTGATATCCAGGACAGCTTATTTAGTTTCATTTTCTGTTTTCTTTTGAATAAATAATTGTGTAAATTGCAACAATTGAATAAATCTAGATTTTATTTTATTATTAGTTTAATTATGATAGATTCTTTATTTTTATTATTTTATTAATTAAATTTTATTTAAAACTCCATCATTTTAAAGCGAGTCCATGTGGGATCGACCCGTATTTGCATAACTATACTACAATAGCTCGTGCACTTGCGATTAAACATTAACAAGTTTTTAGCACCATTGCTGGGGACTTGCAATGGAGTTTTTATAAAATTTAATAAAAAATTCAAAAACAAATTTAAAATAAAAAAATAGGAATTGCATTGTAGTCATTCTTAGGTGCATCTTTAAATTTTTTAGTGCATAACCACTTTATTTCCTAAATTTGGTACTAATTTTTATTTTTCCTTGTCAAGAAATTGGAGTAGAGCATCATCAATTAGATAGATTTCTCTTGTTTTCTTAGATTAGGAATTTTTTGAGTGAATCTTGTAGTGTGGCCCCTTTGTAATTTTTAATTTTAATTTTTATTTTTAAAGGGTTGTAATAATACAAGGCAAGTGTGGGATAAGGTGGCCCACACTTGATCTTCATCAGAAACCCCACTATAAGTTTTCTCACTCATTTATTTTCTAGATTATGGTTTGCATTTAGAATAATTTGCATTGGTTGGTAGTTAATTGCATATAGAAAGTATATTTTATATTTGTTGCATTTTAGGATTTGCATTAGTTTTTTGTTTTTAATTGCATTTTAGGACATGTCTAACACTTTAAGGTGAATTATATGTTGATTGAATTGCCATGGTATTTGAAAATTAATTAGTAAGGGCACCCAACCCCACAAGATCCAAGGTGGATTTCATCACCACTCCTTGGCCCACATAGGATAATCACCTCAAGCGCGCAACCCCACCATTCACATTAAATTAAAATCAATTAGAAAAGACTTATAGGGTTAGCACATGCTTGTAGGACCCTCATAATAGGACAAGATTTACTGTCACTCCAGTGGCTTTTGATCACTGTGGTTATTGGGAGTTGTCTAATCGAGCCTTGCTCTTCCCCCACCTCTTGTTGACGTTTGTAAGGTCTAAACGCCTCCTTACACGAGGGTTGTATTAACCACTTTGGTTAGAACCTAACTGGTAAGCAACAGTCTACTCCTAAAGAGAGTAGGAGCATTAGATTGGGCTAATTAAAAGCATTGCCCCCACAAAAAATCAAAAAAATCAAAATATCTATGCTTGTTAGCCTTAGGGGATTGTTTGATTGTGTCCTTAATTGTGCATCATTCGAGGCATTTAGGAAGCATCATTTAGGATAGTCTTTCAAAAAAAAAAAAAAAAGAGAAGAAAAAGAAAAGTACTCATTCATTATATACAATTCATTTTGTTGTATATAAAGATTGATTACAATGGCTTATCAAGAAGGGGATAGATAAATAATGACTCATACAAGGGATAGGTTATTTGCCTCAAGGCAAGATACTGAGTCATATTCACAACCTTAGTACAACAATTACTATACTTATCCTGAACCACAATATCCCAATTGGCCATATGGCTTTGCATATAATGATTATTATCAGGAGCCAATGGATGCACCTCATGCATTCTCTAAACCTAGTAATAATTACTATCCCGAGACAAATTACCAAGATTATAATGGATGGGCTAGGTATAAGGAGCAATCATGGTCTCAGGATTATCAACCATCTCAGGAAGAACCAGCATGGTTGTACCCTAATCAACCTTACTAGGATTATCAAGAAAATTAGGGGCAACAATTATGGGTCCAACCTCATCACTCCTTTCCCAATACTCCAATGACACAATAGTATATGCCTATTAAGTCGATGCCTTCATCACAGGAGGAGGACACATTCGATGAGACCCTTAGGGAATTTGCAGAATCAACTAAACAGCTTCGTGAAGTGATGGATCGAGTACATGCTACATTTATGGAAAGATTTGGATAATTTGAACCAAATAAGAATAAGGATGAACCATCTATTAGTGATGATAGGATAGAGAATTCATGTGATCATTTTAAAATACAAAGTCCCCTACCATCCACAGAAATCTCCAATACAGATATACTTGAGGCAGATCTGAGTCATTGTTATGATTCTGATGAAGAGACATCCATTGAGGGAGATGAATTCATGGAAACCTCCAACACAAAACCCCTCAATTCGTGTCCTACCTATTTTTACAAAATTGATGAAGGAACAGCCTTTGAAGAGGTAAAGGAATTGTTGGAGATTGTGCTACTAATAAACATTCCTCAATGGCAAGATAGAGTAAAACCCCTTATAAAGCCCAAAATTCAAATTAAGCCTTGTAATGTTGAAGATGTACTTAATTGGGACCTACAAACCTTATTTGAACAACCATTAGATAAGAAATTAGGCCCACCTGAAGTATTACATGTGCCAATAGAATAGGAAAAGAAAGAGTCCATTAATATAATGTCCATATATCAACCAACTCTAAGGTAGAAATAATCAGGATGTAAGCAAAACCATGCTCCCTCCTCTATTAATACAAAAATAATCTTTTAAGAGTTTCAAGAAAATGTAAGGGAAAAGGAGGATCATCCACATCCATATGGTCTAAAAGAATTTAAATTCATGGTAGTTCACATTGTTATAGAGATTCCACCACCCAAATTTTCAAGGTGGAGGAATTATATTGATTACCATGAAATTTTGAAGATAGGAGATCATCAAAGTGGTCCCACTCAATTTACATTCATGATAGTCTACTGTGTCATAATGTTACCTTCACCAAAAATTTTGGGGTGGATAAAATATATAGACTATCATGAGATTTTGAAGTGGCATGAGAAATCTTGCCATTTCATTGTTAAGATTAGGAGAACTCAATACCAATTGGGTATAGATTAGGATATATTAAAATATGTCTAGTTGAAGACGTTAAACTTAGCGCTCACTGGGAAGCAACCCAGAGTTTTCATTTTTGTTGTTTTTTGCATCACCCATATTCATTTTAAGTCCTACTTTTTAAAACATTGAGGACAATGTTTCTCTCAGGTTAGGGGTTGTAGAATTCTAGTTGTTTTTTTTCAATTTTTAGGTGCTTTCCTTGATTTTTTTTTTAATTTGAGAAAATGAAAAATTTTAGGTCATTTCCTACACTATGATGAGAATTGGATTTTCTGAAGTATAATCTAGATAACTTTAACTTATTAATGGAATTGAATATGATTAATTCATTATTTTATTCATTTTTTAAAGTATTCCATGAAAGCAAAGTCTCAAATCACATATGTACACGCAGTTGCATATAGATAGTCTAAATTGATAAGTGGCTATAACTTAGAAATTCTGAAGAAATTTAGTGGAGACTTATAACGTAAGTGAGTTTTAGAGTCATTCATCCTTTTTGAGAGGTTATAAATGTTCATAATTTTCTTCAGCGTGCTTAAAGAAAATTGATCCTAAACTCTTAAATTTGGCTTATTACCTGAATAATTAGAATACTACCTTTAAAATTTTGGAAGTTCATTAAATTTGATGGATTATAGAAAACCTAGAAAATGATTTAGGTCATCCTTGTTGTAAACCTAGAGACATAAAGCCTACCCATAAAATATTTTACCACTAGTTACCCAACTTGAGCCTTTCAATATAAGCCTTTTCCTTTGTCACCCAAATTACCCTTTACCCATATTAACCCAATATAAATTATCCATTACCCATTTTATTTGAAAAATAAGTTAGAGAGGAATTAAAGAATACCTTTTAGTTGCAATGAAAGTAAAAAGTGGATATCAAGATAAGAAATATTCTTCAAAGTGATTCAAAAGTGTGAAAAGAAAGAAAAGTATTGAAAAAGAAAAAGAAAGTATGAAGAATGCAAAAAAAATAAATATAAATATTCACTTTAACAACGAAAAGAAGAATTGCCAACTTTAGTAGAAGACCTCTACTTATTTTTGAAGAAACTTTGAATACCCATATACACTTTTCTTTGGTACCTTGTCCTAAGCCTATGTGTCTTCCTAATTAAAGACCTATTGATTCTTGGTGGAATATTGTCTTGATGAGAAAATGAATGGACAGGATTTAGAAAAGTGGTATTTCTAAATATTCAAAGGTAATGGCATCCATTCCAAAGGGATCAAAACAATTCCTTAGTAACACCGGTTCTTCATGAGTATATGTGAGATAAATCAATTTTTATTGATTCTTCTCACATAATTAAAAAAGAGATATGATTTGAACCCTCTATCTGAGACATTTTATTTTTGAGCGTATGTCTATTAGTGGGGATTGAGGTCAAAACATATTTCAGATGGAGTTTAAAAGTTAAAAGTTTACTTAGAGATAAAGATTATTCTATATGTAGACTGTACATACTCACACTCACTCTGAGATCTAAGCTCAAGTGGAATATTTTTAACATATGGGTAGGGTTTTGAATTCTTCAGTTTATTAGTTTGCTAAAGTTGATAGATTTATTGAAGATAATTCTCTGAGAAAAAATGGAGATGGCCTGAAAATAAAAATAAAAAAATTAAAATTCTATGAGTTAATTCTTCGCATATTTTGCTAGGGACTAGCAAAATGCTGGTTGGGGTGTGTTAAGTGTTTAATTTTGGTCAAAATACCCCTAATTTAGTGTTCAATTAGAGAATCTAAGCCATCAATTTCAAGATTTTACATAAAATATTTCATTTTAGCTTTAATTGGCCATCCAACCATTGAATTGCAAAATTAACAGTCAGATGATCATCAAAGTTAATCAGGGGAATAAAGAACGGTTCAGATGATTCTAATTGGGTCATGTGCATTGCAGATTAATCAACAAAGCTTGGATGATCCACATGATCTAGATCAAATCAATGAGAGAATGATGAAGATTCTTGGAAAGAGAAGAGTCATAGGACACGAAATTTGAAGACTCCAGAGTTCTAGCAAGACTAGAATATTGGTGGACCCCACCCCCTCTCTCTCTCTCTCTCTCTCTCTCTCTCTCTCTCTCTCTCTCTCTCTCTCTCTCTCACACACACACACACTTTTCTCTCTCTTCACCCTCTACCTCTCACGTCTCCCTCTCGATTTCTTTTTATTCTCTCATTTCTATGGTCTCGTCTCGGTTGGACTTCCCGGGCAGGACGGTGGTGTCTCCACAGCCATTGTTAGTTGGACGATGGATGCAGCTCCCCTTCCATTCTTCTCTCTCTCCACTCTCATCCCCCTTCTTCTCTTCATCCACTCTTGGCTAAACCGTAGGAGGGCTGCCAGACGCACACCACCCCCTACTACGCCCTCTTCCTCTCTTCCATTTCTCTCTCTCTCTCTCTCTCTCTCTCTCTCTCTGGCATATTTTTTTTCGTCGCGATAGTCGACAGACGCTCCGGAGAAGAAAACCTAACTCGGGTTTTCTCCCCATTCTTTCTTTTTCCTCCTTCCCTCTCTTCCCATTCCCATTCCCTTTCTCCTCTTCTTCTTTTCTTCTCTTCTCCCTCCTCCAATTCCCTCTTCTCTTGGATCTGGGGAAGGAAACCCAGATCAGGTTTTCTCCCATCTTCTCCCTCATACTTTCTTCTCTTCTCTTCCCCTCCTCTCTTCTCCTTCCTCTTTTCCTTTCCTGCTTCTTCCCCCTTCTCCAGTTTTCTCCTCAACGGTTTTCCTCTGGTTTTTTGCTAAAAACCAAAAATTCGGCTACTTTCCACTTCTGCCCTTAGCAGATCTGAGGAATTCCAACTCTGTCCTCATTTTAATACCAACTATATCTCCAATTCAATTCCATCTATGTCCCTGAATATTCTAGTTTTACATATCCACATTCTGACTATCCAAGGACAATGATATCCAGGACAGCTTATTTAGTTTCATTTTCTGTCTTCTTTTGAATAAATAATTGTGTAAATTGCAACAATTGAATAAATCTGGATTTTATTTTATTGTTAGTTTAATTATGGTATATTCTTTATTTTTATTCTTTTATTAATTGAATTTTATTTAAAACTCCATCATTTTAAAGTGAGTCCTTGTGGGATCGACCCGTATTTGCATAGCTATACTACAATAGCCCGTGCACTTGCAGTTAAACATCAACATAACCCTTAAGGAGTTCAAGGTGAACAACACATTGGAGAAGGGGAGGACACCCTCCCCTAAAAAGAGCGTGCCTCCACCCTTCTTCCCCTCCTCAAGTTCCCAACGTGTTTCTCAATTGGTAGCAACCATTATTCTAGCCCTTTCATGCCTCTTCCATGGTTTGTCTCTCCTTGTTTTCTCTTTCAAGTTCAAGTTAGTTTATCTCTTAATTCTTTACTTGTTTGCTTTAGTTTCATTGTTTTACTTTGTTACTTGATTTCATGCTTTACATCCTTTGTTTTGTTCCTTCTTTCCTTTGATTGTTGCTTCTTGTTTTATGATGTGTTTAATTTTGCATAAAAACCACCTAATTAGTATCCATGTGTTATAACTTATAGCATTAAATTAGGGTTTTTAGACCAAAATTCATAACACATGCATTTTTTACCAATGAAGCAAAAGTTTGTTATTTTGTAGGTCTAGAAGCTAATCCAAGGTAAGTATGTGATTAATCATGTTTGTCTAGGATTTAATTAAGATTTTTCACTTTTTGTAGGAAGTAAGATGTTGATCCAACAGCCAATATTGATCGGAATGAAATTAAAGATGAAGATCAAAAGATAGAGTAAAAGCCTCAAATTTGTCACTTCAGCATGAGACAAGGGCAAGAACATCTTATGGACTAGTAATGGAAGTGATTGAATGAGCTAAAGATTGCCAAAGTGGGTCCATGAAGTTAGTCATGCATTCTCATCACCTTTTGCATGAAGCCATTCAAGCCACCTTAGCCATATAAGGCATGAGAGAAGGTGACAAGCTAAGGAATTTAAGCCAAATCATACAAGCCACTCAAGCCAAGGGTTGAAGCCAAGAAAATAAGCCAAGGAAGCTTCCTAAGCCAGCCATGAGCTTAGCCAATTTAACCTTCAAAGCAAGCTGTCAATCTAAGCTAAATGGAAGGCTAGGATTGTAGGAAAATCAAAAGAGTTATCCATGAGTTATTTTGAAGATAGTTAAGGAAAAATCTATTAAATTAAGAGAGCATGTGGACGAATGGGATAAGAGCCAGCAATTTTTAAAGTTTTTATCATTTTTTCCTTAATTTCCAACCCACCCTTAAGATTCACTACGAATTAACTCTCACTCCTTCCACCTCTTAGGAAACTTCCTAACCAACCAAATCTCTCCACCTAACATCCCCCACTTCTTTCCCATCTCACTTCTAACCACTTTCCTAAGATATAGGGATTCAACAACTTTGAGAAAGGGGGAGATGCCCCTTCCTAAAAAATTGGCGTCTCCCACCTACTCTCCCTTCCTAAAGTCAAACTCCTTCCACCCACTTTCCTAATTGAAGTCTACCTCTTTCCCCCCATCCTAGCCATTCAAATTGACCCTCTTTAATCCCCACCACAACTTAATACTAGGTTACCCTAGGAAAAAAAGGACAAACCTTATAAAACCAGCCCAAATTCCAAGCAAAAAAAGACTTTTTCTCCATTGTAAATTGGACGTCTCCTCTATTGGAAGGAAATTCCCAACTCTTTCTATCCTTTTTCTTGATGTTTTGTGATGCTTTTGGGTGCTACTACAAACTTCCAAGGTTCATGCTTCTTCTTCAAGTGTTCAACCTAGGATTTGTGGGGGTTTTGATTCATCTTTGAAGGTTGGTTAGCCTTTGCTAGAATTTATTCTTTTTATGCCATCTTTTGCTTTATTTTCCTTTAGTTTTTGTTGCTTTTAAACTAAGATTTATGTCTTGTTTTTCATTGGAGTGATAGCCAAGGAAAGTCACCTTCAATCTAGTTTTGTTCCTTAGCTTCCATTGCATCTCATTTCTCTTTTAGCCCTCTTGAATTTGCCGCTTTGGTTGCTTAAGTTCCATCGATTGTTGCCTTAGTTTTGCATTGAATACCCCCTTGATTTCAAGCATATTTGTTCATGAGTGAATGTTGGAACAATTAAAGAAGAGCTTGGCTTGTAATTGAGGGGTGATTTAGATTAAGTGAACACCATTATAATAGCATTTAACTTTCATATTTGGATTACATGGATGGAATGTTATGTTGATGACTTTTTGGATGTGATTAAATGAAATTAGTGGAATTTTAAATTCATGTTTGTGTCCTGTAGTAAGTTAATTTTTTTCTTGAATGTTTGAATGCATTAGAAGTGATTAATTTCATGTTTTACATGTTATAGTCATTGAATGTTTCAATCTCATTACTTCTAGAATTTCTTGCATGAATGGTGTATGTCAATTTCAAACACTATACAATCTTATTCACTCGACTTTTAAGAGCCCAATTAGATTGCTAAGTAGCTTAGTTAATGTTAGAAGTAGAATTGGATGCTTAGGTTTTCAATAGAGCTACTTTGATCCACTTATATCCAATGAATCATGCATACCATTCCTTGGTTACATGCATGATACTTGGATAGTTTTCCTTTCATTGTTTGTTAGTAGTAATCTTTCCTTTAATTCATTTGTTAGTTGTAGTTAGATTCCATTATTTTACTTCTTAATTAGTTGGAAAGTAATCAAATTTGTCATACTTGTTAAAATAGTTGATTTGGTTGATTACTTTTCTTAGTTTTGCATAATTAGGAAAGTAGTTTGTTAATGCATGTTTCCATTAGGTTAGTTGTTAATTTCATATTAGGAAAAGTAGTTTAGGAAAGTTTCTAATTTGCATTTTAGGAAAGTTTGAATTTAGGAAAGTCATAAAATTAGAAGTTTTTTAATTTAGAAAAGTTTTAATCTTAGAAAGTGCGTGTTATAGGAAAGTTTTCCATTTAGTATGTTTCTTTTTTTTGTTTAGTTTCCAATTTTTTCTTTTACTTAGATTCTAATTTCATGTTTTAATTTTCATTCTTAATTTGGGTAAAAAAAATTCACTTGAATTTTGGCTAGGTTAGATAGTTTAAAGTAAGAACCACTAGCATCACAATAGTTTACTCTTCGTGGGATTGATCTCGCTTACGTAAGAATACTACATTGATTCATGTACTTGCAAGTTTAATTAAAAAAATAACATTTTACACTTTGGATCCTTGACTGTAAAGGCTATAACTCTCTTGTAGTGACAGCCAAGAGAGTGTAGTTCTTAGATCAAGTTCCTTGCTCATCTTTCTCCTTACATCTCCTTGCTCATTTCCATGCTTTTTCCCCATCTTTTCCCTTGTTTTTCCTTAGATCTCATTTGGGAATCCATGCATGCATGCTTACTTATGATTGATGTTAGATGATTGAAGAAGTATCTTAATTGTTTTTGCATTCAAGAAGGATGCGCACCACCCTTGCACCCCACATGTATACACTTTGATTCAATCAATGAAATTCTTATAGTTCAACATTAATTGCTCACTATTTATGGATGTTTCATGTGCTTTAAAATTAGTTTTTCATGGCTGTTAACATGTCTTCCCATGATTAGATTCCATGTGCCTGGTTTGAGGTTCTAGTGGCATTTAGTTTTCACATAAATTCTACTAAGGAACCATGTGCACAAACCCATGGTTCATGCACATGGTTTTGATGTGTTTTTCCTTAAAAAAATTGCCTGATCATGCTTAGGTTTACATGCTTGAGTTAAAGTTTCATTCATGCATTCCATGTTAGCGTAGTTTACATATTAGTCCATGCATATTTTCATGTCCACCCATGCATCTTATCTTCCATGCATTCTTTTTTGTTTAGTTTCACGTGCACCATGTTGTTTAGTTTTTCACTTACGTTTTGCTTGTTTTATTATTTAGCTTAGTCATGTTTAGGTTTATTTAATCATTGTTCAAGTTAAGTAGTATGTTAGGAGAGTTTAAGATAGTTTCCATATTTAGTTTTAGAAAGATTAATTTTAGAAAGGTCCATGTTTAGGTTTAGTAAGTGTTATATTTAGAAAGTTTATAATTTCATGCATATGTAGATTCCATGTTAGTTTAAAGCCTTAGTTTAGGGTAAATCCAATTCTTTTGGCTAGGCTAGATAATTTAAATTGAGATCCATCCAACTTACATTTCCATGAGATTCCTTGTAGAATTAACCTCACTCACTTACAATTACTACAGTGATTTGTGTGCTTGCGAGTTAAATTAAAACATATACCAAAAGGGTCCTCCCACCCCATAACCTCACTCAAGTGCTTGATGGATCGACCTCTCTACGTCTGCTGCAACCACAAATATAGGTAGCCTTTGTCCAGCCAGCGCCTGCACTGCCAGTCCCCAAGATAAGCAATCTTTCCAAACTCCGTCTCCCCATCATACTATTTTGACCAATTTAGGACACTTGTCCAAATGGTCCTGATGCAACCAAAGTATAATGGACGACCAAGACTACTATTTCAACAAATTTGAAGAACCGACTAGTACTACCACAGCCACTGGCTATAATAGCCCATGATCCAGTGCCACAGAGCAGGCAACTAGTTAGGACGCCCAGCCGACACTGCAGAACCATAGTCTACAGCAATAGTACACGGGCGCCTGCTGGCCAAGGGCAGGCGTCAAACAGTAACTGCTGGAACAAGCTCATGCATTCATTCACCCCCTTGGGGTAGACATATGCTGATGCTAAAAACCCAAAGCTCTTGGGGTTACTGCCCCACAACCATCAAGAACTGGCATTTTTCAGAACCCCTTCCCAGGGGAAGTTTGAATTAGATTTTTAACAAGACAAGAGGTCTAAGGAGAAACCCACTACATTGCATTAGTGAAAAGTAAGATTCGAAGAATAAAGCCATGCGAGTAGGCAATGCAAGTGCTACAACTCCAAATGCCGATTTCGTATTCTGGCCACTATGATAATCCTTTCCTCCATGCTGGGGCACTCACAGCTTAAACCTGACAAGGTGGATAAAGACTATGCCAACTTTGCATGTGCATCATGAGATGACAGCAAATGAGCACGGGACGGGCGCCCCAAACCCATCTGAAGAGTTGCAAATTAGCCTAGAATCTTGGGCCTATCTGTAAGCCATTAGTGAACCAGTTGCCTCACTTTCCAGGGCTAAAGAAGCTTAGTATCAGTGCTAGTGGGGAATAGATACAGAAGGGTACATTATATCGCTTCATGGATAGCTCCGACTCAAGCATGGAATATGATCTTCCCTAATACACCCCTGCCATTGGCCATGAAGGATTTTCTACCCAATGGTGACTTGATCTTAACTTGTCGTGTCCACTTTCAGCAGTCCTTCCACCCCGAATGCCCGAGACGGCTCACATGCTAATGATCACAATGAACACTCCATTTCTCAAACCAAAGACTCCAACATCTCCTTATGTATGGGATAAAGCCCAATTTCAAGGATTTATAGTGATGTCCTTAGCCTTCATGGTATTTGGAGAGCAACAATCTGTGGATGCTTAGCAACCACCCTGCCTGAAGTACTTCTTTCATAGACCTCAAACGACTCTGATTTAGAGAACAACCATTGCATACCAGTATCAAGCACCTTGACAGGCACTAGCAAGGAAGTAGTAACCTCTCAAAACAAGTGATTTTATCAACCCCTAAATAAATAAAAAACCTGCTTTGCTTCATAAGTTGGTGGAACGATGGGCCACCTTTGGCGATGTTAGCTCAGACAATTATTTTACCACAAGGAAAGTTCAAGACTATTCCTTCAGCTCATCCTATTTTTGGAAAGGCAATTTCCAGCACACAAGAATCTGAATTGCAAAATCCATAACTTTGAGGTAGTGCACCCTGCCCCGTAAGTCGTGGTCTCAACCTTGGCATTGAGCCATATCTGGCAGGTTCGTTGCCAATGAGAGGGGAAGTTTAGTAGATGACAAAAAGTGTTGCAGTGACCAAGGACAGTAAGGAAGAAGGGCTGGTGACTCAACATGCAGCACGAAGATACTCAAAGTACACGTGGCAATGCCTTGGGAAATCAAATTCTTGTGCAAGATACAACTAAAAGAGAGAACCATAATTGCAAGCATACTTTTAGGCATACTAAAAGGATGCCCCTCTTTAGGAGTGTCATATGAATGGTGGCAAGCCCCAAGCTGTACAAAAAAGAAATGGTATATGACTTTAATGTGGCAATGTCACATGCTACGAGTACAGAAATGGCATATCTTTTCACAAGACAGGGAACACATCCTATCAACCCCATCGTCGAATCTTTAAAAATGGCCCAATGCAAGTACCACGACTCAAGTTTCTGCCTGAGGAAGCCCATGGACCAGCTTGAATGTGGTAATTGGATCACAATAGGGTCCACTTCAATTTGCTTAGACAGGTCTGCACGCCGCTCACCCAAGGAACCCTTCAAGTGGTCCCTCAATGACCATGTCGTAATGCTCCCACCTCCGACCACATGGACTGATCCAAAAACCATGGGGCCTTATCATCTGAAGCCCCCACTAGTTTATTAAGAATATTTAATGCCATTGGGTACCTGAGAAGGTGAAATGACTTTCCTACCATCCGAAAAGATGAATTTCACACAAACTTCATCCATCTTTCTTGCTAACAAACAAGAGTAGATAAGAACACTATGCCTCAAAAACCAATGTTAACCATCTCTGTTGGCACCCACCAAGAAGTAGAAATCCTCAAAACAAAATGCTCCACCATTCCCAAATGAGTTGTCTACTCCGCCCTAGCTGGCATCGTAAGCCAGGTCCTCAGAGCCTAATGCTCAAGATAACATTTTGCAGCCACCAATCAACTTGCCTCGTGGTGGGTTCATAGCTATCCACTTTGCACATCATACACCTAGGCCTTAAATCAAGGAAAGTAAAGGGCGTGAATCTACCACGATGGAACATAAATAATTGCAACTAAAGTTCTAAGCACGGGGTAGGAAGACTGTCTATTGAATCGAAGCTATATATTTTGCCCACAGACGTACCTGGTAAGTTCACCACTGTTAAAAGAGCAAGGTAGTGGTTGAAGGATGCGATGAGGCAAGTAGATTTGGTCTGATAGAAAGGTTGATGGTTGAGCAATGGGGTGGTCACCTCGTCAAGAAGGCACGAAGACTTAATAGCTGCATAAACAACTCCAGAAGAACATGGCCAATATTTCCTTGTAGGAGCTGCTGAATACTTCCTTTTTACACCATGACGCTATCAAAAATACCTTCCAAAATGATCCAGTATCTCAAGAGATTAAATTGGAAGATTTGGAAAGAAACATGTCAATAGTGTTTCAAAGAAATACGATTGCATTTACAGATGATGAACCAACCTCGATTGGCAAGAATCATGCTCCAACATTGCACAGTCTGGTGTGACACAAGCAGTTTGCATTCCCAATGTCTTGATCGATGGTGGGTAAGGGCTAAGCATATGTTCTTTGCAAATACATTTTATTGTCCAAGCCGTCAACAACTCACGCTGGGAATTCTCAGCAAAGAAAACATACTTCTAAAGATTAGCCTAGTCGAGTTCTCTATTTCATTTGTTACCTTAGAAATAGAGCCAAATTTTAACAGCTACTTGGGAGTTCAGGGATGCAGTAGACTGTGGCTTCTAATCTCCATTACAGAATGAAGTATTACTCGAACGGGCAGCTCATTGTGTTTGTGGTAATGTACACTTAATCAGTCATGGAGGGTAGGCCTTCGACACTACCTCTATCGAATATTCCAAGGTCAGAGGACAGAGTACCCTTGCATAGTTTTTAGTTCAAATCAGAGCTAGTCAAAAGCAGAAGATTGTGCGAGACCTAAAGGTGAGGTGTGGGGCTTTGTCCTAGATAAGTCTCAGGAAGCATAGTCAAGGAATGATAGAACTCATTGATCTGAAGCTGGGAGATAGAGCATAGGGCCTTGACTACATGCCCACCACGGATGATCAGATCCTCACATGAGCGTTAAAGAAGATGGATGTAACAACCCTAGCAATGAGAAAACTCTCAAATTCCTGAAAAGGATGCATATGTTGAGAAGAAAAGGGGTAATCAGAGATGGGGCAAATTCTAACTAGCATGGTCAGCCACCCCCCAAACTGCAAGAGGAGGATCAGTCTGACTATTAGTCACAAGGGTCAGGAGACCTCTTCTAAGAGAGTATAGACTGTCTCTATTCTAGAAATACCTCAAAATTCTAGCATAAAGAAGTCGGACCCCGGCCTTGCCAGTGTTATCGCTAAACCCCTGAAAGTGGTCGAATACAAATACCGAACTCTAATTTTTCCATTAAGAAATTCATAGAATAACTTCTTAGTGACAATTGTTATAATGTCAGGGTTCTTAGGGATTCAACAAGGGAAACTTACATGTTGTCATTTCCTAAGGCAAATTCTTTACAAATGAAATGGCGTGCCACATGCAACGAAGCGTCAACTGTCAACCAATAGGGTGCTATAGGGTACAGAGAGGGTGATCTAGACACACAGGTTTTGCTAAACCATGGTCCTCGTCCTATCCTACAATATGAGTGAGAACTAAGCATTGCCGGTCTTGTCGCCCAAATAACAAACCTGAGGGCGAAATCGAGCTATTGAATGCCTTTGAAAATCCACGTGTGAACAAGGTCCATGTCATTTATTACGGTGAAAAAACCACACCATACGCCAACCCTTTTAACAGGATCAGGGAATCAACAGTGAAAGCAAATGTTTCATCCAAAACACCACCCAAGCTACACAGCATAGTCACCCCATTGCAGACCTATGACGGCCCGCATTCTTAAACATATTTTTAAAGCCTTTTTCAAAAGTCAAGACCCCAGATTTGAAATTTTCTTTAAAAAAAATTTAGTGAAAACATTCTACTCCAAGAAAACGCTTTTCCAAAACACTTGTCATTCAAATCACCAAAAACTCAAATTTAACGCCAAAATTATTATTCCATTTCCACCAAAAATCCAGTAGAGTCTCATCTATTTTTTGGATGCCCGTATTTAACATGTGCGATTTGACAAACCTGATAATCACATAGAAGGTCATCAAAGTGTATTTGGAGACTTGGGATAGCTTTAAAATTACTTGCAAGTACATAAATCAATGTAATATATTCATACAAGTAAGGTCGATCCTATGAACAATCTCACAAATTTGCAATGGATTGGATTCTATTTAGAACAATTAACTTTAACCAAAGAGAAAGAGTTGCGATCAAACTAGAAAATTAAAATAAACTAAGAAGGAAACATGCATGGAATTAGAATCTAAACTTAAAAAGAAACTTACTAAAAATAAAGCCAAGTAATTAGAATGAAAATTTAACTGACTAACATGCAAGCAACTAAGGCAAACTAATGCTAAATTAGAATGAATCAAATTAAGGAACTTAAACTAAAGAAAACCACCAAAAAATGATACTTTCCTAAACTCGAATTAGAAACTTTCTAAAAATAAAACTTATTAAAATTAAATTAGAAAACTTTCTAACACTAAGCTAACATGCATAAACAAGAAAATAATGAGATCTAACTAAATTTTATAAGAAACTAGAAATATGCATGTAAATGAAAACTACAATTAAGGAGAATTTCTAAATTTAATACTTTCTAAATCATAAAACTTCCTAAAAGATGAAACTTTCCTAAAATCAAAAAGGAAATTTTTTAAACCTAAATTAAGATGCAAACAATTTCTATTTACTACTAAAACAAGATTAAGCAAGTGAATGAAGTAAGAATCAAAGGTTAATGTGACCGAGTACCATGCACATGATCCATGGATTGTGCACATGGTTCATGGGTGTAAAAGTGACATGAGTTGACTCTTTTAGTGCAAACAAACATGCAATCTAATCTAAGTACTAAACAAACAACCTAAAAACCTAAATGGGTTCCTAAGGATTCAAAAAAAGAAGGCATTGTAATGTCTAGAAAAAAAAGAAGCACAATGTTAAGAACAGAAAATTTTCATATTCCAGAACATCAAATATTTAAAGCATAAGGAAGCAATTGAAACCACAACTTTTATGCAAGATAACAACCCTGATATAAAGTACATTGATAAGAGAATCATTCCATAACAAGAGACCTCAATGAATTTCATTAAATCAACACCAAATTACACCCAAAACTGGAAGCATAATACATGTTCAAAATCTGAAAATTGCCCTCAATTCCTAAGCATAAAATCCTATCTAAACAATATTAACAAGCAATCTAATGCTCACAAACTAAAGTGACATGCAAAGAAAACCCATGAAGGAATTCAAGAGAAAAGAAGGCTAAGTGGGTGAACTAAGACAAGGAAGTTGACCTAAAGCTAAGGTGGGAATAAGATGAAAAACATAAATTTCAATGGTGGAATTCAAGCTTCTAACCAGCTCCTCTTAGCTATCACTACCAGAAAAGAGTGAACTTAAATCTTCAGCGCATAACAAAGAAAAACTAGTGGAGTGGTTGCAAAGAACATAAGAGAAGCTAGATGGAAAGAAATGTACAAAACTAGAGAGCAAACAAGTGAAACTAAAGCAATGAAAACTAAACCAAAGGAAGTAAACTACTAACTTGAATTGGAGATCAAATAATAACAAGAATAACTAAAATTCAAAGGAATAGGAGCACCAAAGAAGTCCCAAAGGCCAACAGCAAATAAAACTAAAGGAGAGTTATATTTCAAGATATCTTACCCACCTCTATTTGGAAAATTCATATGAACCATGAGGGTATATATAGATGAGTGGGTTCCTAACTTAAGAAAGGTAGAGTCCATAAGAAAAGTGGCTCTAAGTTAGGGTATTAATGAGGAAGGTTAGGAGGATTTCTGGAGGAAGAGTAGGTAGGAATGATGTCATAAAGATGACATAGGAGAGATAGGAGGTGATGGCCTGGCTGGTTACCAATTTTGGAAGGGAGGAGGCATCATTTTCCATTGAAGGAAAGTGTCTCTCTACCCTCCTAATTAGATGGAATTTGAATGGTGGGAAGAGTGAGAAAATAGGAAATAAAGTAAGGAGGAAAATCTAGAAGAAAACCTAAGGTTTTACATATTCGTATGGACTTACATCTAGGGTTTCCTAATAAGGAAACCCCTTGATTTTGCCAACTAAACAAGGGGGGACGTCCTCCTCTTGGATGGTGACTCCTTCCCTGACTTGAAAAAATGGAACCTGAAGATGAATGGTGGATTAGGGATGGAAAATGGCCTAAAAAAGTAGATTTTTCTCTCTTGATGGTTTCCTTAATACATGATCATCTTACCTTTTACAATTAATCTCACCAAATCTCTTAAAAATCACACTTTTAACATAGAAAGTTGCTTAAATTGATGCTCCAATCATGAGGCTCCAAGTGGCACTCCTCCTTGGTTTGATGTCTCATCCCTTGGTGGATTAAATGGCTTCAAGGCTTGAGTAGCTCATGTAGCTTAACACCCATTTTCATGGCTTTAATGGCTAAGGTGGCATGAATGGCTTCCATGCAAAGATGGTGGAAGTGCATGACTTGGGCTTGGGTTCATTTCTAGTCACCTTTTACTTCTCTAATTGCTTCTTTACATGTCCTATGATAGTCTTGAAACTTCATTGCACCTTGAATAGATGACATTTAGGCTTTGAAGCACAAATAAGACAAAGAAATGTGATCTCTTAGAATGGATGCCATTACCAAGACCATTAAAAATAGCTCACCTTCCTTTCTATTTATATCATCATCAAGGCTATGTTCCACCTAAGATCAATAAGTATTTATATAGGACAAATGTAGGCTTGGGTGAGGTTCTGAAAAGAAGAGGTGTAAGAATTCAAAGTTTCAAATATGAGGAGTCTTCAATGTATATTTGTCTTCAATGTATATTTATTTGAACAACTTTTGTTTTGAATGCACTTGAAGTGAATATCCTCTCTATTTTTCCTTTCTCTTTTCTTAATTTTTCTTACCTTTTCTTTTTCTAATTTTTTTTTCACTTTTTCTTAGATTTCTAAGAAGGAACACTTTTCTCTAGACTTTTAATATTTTTGACTTCTTTGGCTTTTGTCCTTTTTCTAAACTCTTTTATACCATCTCTACTCATTTTTGAAAGGTAGGTAATGGATATTCTCACTGGGGTTGCTTTGGGTTAAGATAAATGGGGTTTAAGGGGGGGGAAATTGCTTTTCAAAAAGGCCTAATGGTCTAACTAGTGGTATATAGTAGACTGGTTATATCTCTAGGTTAAACAAGGATGGCCTATATCATTTTCTATGTTTCTTAAAGCTTATTTGATTCAGTAAATATTCAGCAAATAAAGTTATTACTCCTTTTACTTCTTGGAAATTGGCCAAAACAAAGAACACTAAGATCTTTCAAAGTAATGTATGTTGAAGGAAATATGGAATTACTTATAACCCTTATAAAGATTATAGTATCTAATATTGACTTGGGTATATAGGTCTCCACTGATTTTCCTTAAGGTCTCTAAGTCATAACCATCTATTAGTCTAGACATATGCATTGTGTGTAAGTGTGTTCCAAGATTTAACTTTCATAAAACACTTTAAGACATGAATAAGATATAGAATTGACCATATGGACACATTAAGAAATTAAAATAGTGGAAATATTAAGCTTTAGACAATCTAATTAACATTATAGTAAAAGAACTTTGACCTAAAAACTCAAAAGATTTTGATTTTTTTTTTTTCAATTATGAATAAAACTAGACATCTCGTGCATGACTACACCCCCCAACCTAAACAAAAGATTGTCCTCGATATTTGAAAATATAGGATACATTAATGATAAATGAGTGATGTAGAATAATGAGACTCTAAATACCTTAGGTTGCTTCACAATGAGCACTAAGTTTAAATCTTTAGCTAGACCTAACCTAATGTACCTTAGTGTAGACCTTACTAGTTTAACCTAATTTTTCCAAATTTGAACCCTAACAATATGGGAAAATCTTTCATGCCACTTCAAAATCTAGCAATAGTCTCTATACATTCTCCACCATGAAATTTTTGGTGGTGATAACATTAAGACACAATAGACCATTGCAATTTTAATTTTTGTGGGACCACCTTGATGATCCCTCATTTTCAAAATTTCATGATATTCAATATAATTCCTCCACCTTGAAAGTTTTGGTGGTGGTAACATTACATCATGAAAGACTACTACGCATTTAAATTTTTTAGGACCAATTTGAGATGAATTATCTCATTTGTGACCAAATTTAGTGATAATAGTGAGCATTGTACTCTATTCATCTTTTTCCTCCTTCTCCCTTACATTGTTCTAAAATTAAGGATTAAGCTAATTTTGTGTTTCCCTTAGAGGTTGTTCTTATTTTTTTGGAGGCAGAGAAATGGTGGAGCTTAAATCCTTATCAATTTCTGATGTATATCCTAAAGTTGGTTGATGTTGATCTAGAACATCAATTGGCTCTTCTTGTTCCTATTCTTCAAACACAGGTACGATTTTAGGTGAACCTATATTGTTATATGATGTTTGATCAAATAAACTTTGTTGGTCCCAATTGGGTACTTCTTGTACACTGCAAGGCTCAAATTGATCTTTAAGATATGTAGAGGGTTCTACTTAGTGTTGCCATTGAGAAGTGTTCATTACAGGCTCAGTGTCTAAAAATTCATTCTCTTCCTCAATAAATCTCTCATCATCATAATAATAAAAAGGAGCAAGACATGACTGGAGTGGATGTGAGTTGGAGGATTCCAAGGATGGTTGGAAATCTTGTAGCTCATATGGTATTTCCATCTTTATAATTCAATCAAGGCTTTTCTCACTATTTTCTCTTGTTTGTTTCATTTTCTCATTATGTTATATAATATCTGTATGCATTTGATCCATTTTCAATGGTTTTACCTCCATATTTTTTCTAATTCAAGTCTCATTCAATAATTCTTCAGACTTGTTGGCTCATAGTGCTAAGGCATTGGGGTACTAGGAAAGGTTTGTTCAAGTTGGAACCATGATGGTTGTCTGTGATATTCTTAACAATCATGGTAGGGTTGAGCAAGGTATGACCATGATGGTTCTTCCTAATAATTCTGAGATCATCATTGTTCATGATGCCTAGCCCATCCATTATAGTCTTTCTTAGGATAATAATTACTAAGGTGTGTGAATGTAGTTGGTGCATCCACTAGCTCGTGATGATATACATTGTAAATAAAGCTTGATGGCCATGAAGTAGGAGGATATTGCGGTTAGAATAAGTATAGGAATTCTCATACTAAGATTGTTGATATGACCAATATGCTTGTACTAATGTTGTTGATATGACTCAATATTGGAATTAGCATAATAAGGTTGTTAATATACCTCAGCATCTCGCCTAGAAGCAATTAACCTATTCATTAGACTTTCCATACTAAACAATTGACTATCAATTGCATTGGATAGATCAAGAGTGTACCTTATCTCTGTCTCATACATATCAGGTAATGGCTTAGGAGTGAAATAGTATGAAAGTGGTGGTCTTCTATCTCTTGTTTGGTAGGACATTGCACTCAACTTTTGTAACATCTCTATTTTTCAAATTTCAATATGAGTAAATTTTGAAACATGTTAAATTGGGATGAAAAGAATATATTGAATTTCTTATGTTTGAAGTTTTATAAGAGAAAAACTTGATAAACATCAAATCAAGTATTGAGACCTCCATCAGTAGATTGTACTAAAAAAAAATGATTCCAATGACACTTAAGTTTGCTAAAATCAGAGTGTAGATGGAGGAGATATGAAGATTTAAATGTGAAGGGCATTTTTATAAATAAAAAATATATATATATATATATAAAAACAAAATTGTCTTAATAGAGGGGTGGCATATTTGATACTAGCACCCCTCCTCACTTAAGGAACTGAGAATAGACCAAACGATCTGTTCCCAAAACCCAACCCACGCACGCAAAGAAAACTGGCGGGGGAGAAAGGAGAAGAAGGGGACGAAGAGGAGAAAGGAGAGGAGAAGAAGGAGAGGGAGCCAAGCTACCATAGGAGATTGGCACATCGGCAAAATGGGAGAAAAAAGGGTTTCTAAGTCACCAAATTTCTTGGCTGTCATAAGAGATGATGCTGGCTTGGATCATTGATTCAAGCCAATCATTTTCTTTAGCTCCATCAAACGACCAAAACCCCCAAGGTCATTAGGAGATCTGAGGTGATTTTACCCATTGATCGGAGAGGAGATAGTGCAAGAGACATGATTGGAGGATTTCCTACAAAATGGTGATCAATTCGCAAAATTCATACTATTCATACTAGATGTAGGTTTTATGGATGATCTAACCATCCATTTCTTAATCCAGACCAAGGAATAAATAAAAAAGGGGCCTAATATAACCCAAATCTAACTAAGATTATCAATCTAGGCTAAAAACCGATTGAACAATCTTAATCATCCAATTTGTCACTATTTAAACAGTGACTTCTTGATGCTGATCGATGATCAAAATCCATGAATGAGTTTTGGAACATTGAATTAACTAGTATATGGCAGAAATTGAAAGATCTAGATGAAAATTTATAGGAACCTGACAATGCCTAATCTATGATCAGATGATACCATTACATTCTTAAACCTGAAATTAACATAGAATGAGCTAACTTTCACTGATCCATTAGCTAAAATGTCTAACAACATGCTGATACCAAAATTTGACCACTTTTAGTTGTCGGATCACCAATCTAGAAAATGAACGGCAAATTAAAGGAAGATTTGACACTATCCTTCACATCTAGTCAGTGATCAGTCATTAGAGAATGACTAATTAGAACCCTAATGGCCTTAGATGATCCATGATGTGGAAAAAGACCAACAGCCTAAGCAACTGAGATCATATGGTGAAGAGTGATGGATTGTATGAAACCTAATGGTTCCACGATTAACAGATTATCTAGACCATCAAATTAGGGCTAGAATGGATTCCTTTTTGTAATTATTTATATAACTTGTCATTGACAAGGAATATGGAATATTGACAAGTTGATTGATGAATTGATTGGAGGGATGTAACTAAATTGAGAAGCACAACGAGGGAGGTAGGTAGTTTCAACATCGATATGCTTTTGTAAAACATGAAAACTATTGATAACTACTCGGTCATATTTGAAAATTCTTAAGATTTAGAATTATGATATTTTTTATTTATGCAGCTAACACATTTGTATTTCATGCAGCTTATTGGTTTAGAATGCCATTTATTTTACTATCAAATTGGAAACTTATGCATGAAAACATATTTAAAATTAAATGAACTTCATGAATTATGAAATGATAAGGAATACGAAATCCTCAAACTCAACCCTTGTGAGGGTGGCTTTTACATAACTATATCGTATCATGAGATTTAAATTGCATGATTTCAATAATGCATGGATTTTTATGGTTTTATCGATTATATTAACAATTGATGATGCCTACTATTATTATGTCATGACGGACATATTGGGGCAAGTGGACACTGTGCTAGGAAGATTGAGAATTGAACATCCTCCTCTAAAATTGTTTGTGTTAGATACCTATCTGCAAAAATGGTGCCTAATGGCCTTGGCCGATCCTAGTGGGCAGTCCCAAGCGGGGCATCGAGCTATAGGATGTTTACTACAGGTGTCTGCTATGGGGAACTCTTACGGTACACGGAGTGTTCATTTTGGTATCGGTGTAATAGCGATGGACTTGATTGGTTCTTATCTGTCACACAGAGAGTCCATTATTTTTAGATTTATATGTATATTGGCGATACCGAAAGTGCATGACACCCTGAAATTTCAGGTCTATAATGAATACTCATGACCAATGGCAGATGGTCGGATTTTGAGTGTTTTTACACTTGTTAGACCTCGAGGAGGTTCTAATGGTATTACACATATGTGTTTATTGAGACACATTGATTATATTGAAGCATTATATTGTTAAATGCTTTTCGTCTATTGATTCTTGACGATAATTTATTATCCAGTTTGGATGAGTATATTTATGAGATGATGCGAGACGTGAGTTTTGATGATCTTTCATATCTTATAAAATATCTTATTAAGATTTCTATTGCCTTGAAAACAATATGCTCGAATATTGAAACTAATAAATTAAATTATTTTGGCATGACATTGATTTGTACATCATTATTGAGACTTCAAAGTTCATTATGTTACTCATCATGCATCATATTCCACCAAACTACATAATATTCGATTATGTATTCCTTTTGGATTTAAAACTACATAAACTCACATTTTGATGATAAAAATGCATATACACAAGCAAGCTTGTTGAGACATTGTAAATTGTTTACAATGTCTCAGGTCTGAAGAAATAGAATAGGGAAAAAGGAGGAGAAGCTGGTGATAAAGATTTAAAATGAAGAACACGATGGGTATAACAAATAGGTTTACAATATAATTATGATCTTATAAACTATTGTAATGTGGAGTTAATATGACTTTGCTTTATTCACATGTGGATATGTAAATTGGAGCTATGGGGATATGGATGTGACTGGAATGGTCTTTGGGAGTTTGATTTTAGTCCCAGCCTTTTGGCACTACAAAAATATTTATTTTCATTTAAATGTAAACAAACATACATATGGATGTATTTTGGAGGGAGACGGAGTGTCCTTTGTTTATTTTACATATATATTATGTTTATCAGGTTGTTGCATCGCATGCATTAAATGTGAGAAGTCCAAAATACAGGAGAGACTTTGCCGAATTTTTTGTGGGAATGTGGTACTCATTCCTATGAAAATCCTTGTGTTTTTGAAAAGAAAAAATGACACTCGAGATTTTTAAGGCATTCTTGTGAAACTTGTTTTTTGGTATTTGTTTTCTAAATAGTTTTTCAAACTTGGGGGCTACAATTGCAAAATATTTTAGGAAAAAGTGTTGAAAAAAACCCAAGATGTCATAACTTTACATAGGAAAAAGTACTTTTCTTTTCTTTTTCTTTTTTTATGTGAAATTAAAGAAAACTCTAACAAATGATGCATCCTAACTAAATGTGACTCCTAACACTAAATGATGCACAATCAATCCTTAATAGTCCACTAACAAGCTGAATTATTGATCTTTGATAAGTTGTAGGATGATAGCTTTTAGACCTAAATCTAGACAACTCCTTTTGTCCAGGCTTGACCATTGCTTACCAGTTAGTTTCTGCTCCAAAGTAGTTTATACAATTCTCATGGAAGGAGGTGTTTAGACCTCAACAACTGTCAATAAAAGGTATGGAAAAATCACTTAAATTTTGCATACCCACTATAACCATAATGCATAGAAGCCACTAAAGTGACAATAGATTTCCTCCTTCTAAAAGAATCATACAAGGTCGAAACCCTAAGTCTCTTACTACTTGATTTTAAATTGAGCTTTTTAAGGTTGGGATCTCGAACATACAAGAAATTTGATTGATTTCCTAGGTGGGCCAAGGATGTGGTGATGAAATCCAGTCCTTATCTTATGAGGGTTCCTGTGGGCCTGTTACTAACATTATATGACATCCACCATAAAGTAATAAATGTGCAGTGCAAGTACAAGAAAACAAATGAATGCAACATATATGATATCCAACCAAGGGTAAGACATGTGCAATTCTAATGTAACAACCCTAAATAAGATGCAACAAATAAGATGAATGATCCTAAACTATATCAATTACACTACTAACAAATATGCAAATTAAACTAAATGCAACTACACTAAGAAAAGTAAAAGAAAGTGAGGGAGACTTACAGCGGGGTTTTTTATGGAGATTAAGTGGGGGCCTTCAAGCCACACACTTGCCTTGTTTTAATACAA
Organism: Warburgia ugandensis; assembly: GCA_035236585.1. Taxonomy (NCBI): domain Eukaryota; kingdom Viridiplantae; phylum Streptophyta; class Magnoliopsida; order Canellales; family Canellaceae; genus Warburgia; species Warburgia ugandensis. The sequence goes on from CP141133.1 coordinate 58,676,459, forward strand.
TCCATTTGAAATTGAAATAAAGAAATTGCAAGTTACAATGAAGCCTCACTACAAGTTCACTCAAAAAGAAAAACCTAATCTAAGAAAGTAATCAAATTTGATGAAGCTTTGGCCCACAGGATTACCGCTACTCCTTTACCAAATTCCCCTTGCACAAAATATATAAGATGAATCAATTTATGAGGAATTAGCAAAATATGAAATATGACATGAAAATCCTAAGATAATGCAACCTACAACTATGACTAAAGATAAACAATTCAAATAATAATCCAACTACAAATCTATTGTGATTTCCCAGTAACGGTGCCAAAAACATGGTGTAGCTTTAAAATTACTCACAGGTGCATGAATTAATGTAGTATATTCATGCAAGCGAGGTCGATCCCACAAGGATGGTCAAAGATTTGTAGTGCATTGGATTATATCTAGATCAATTAACTTTAGCCAAAGAGAAAGAGTTATGATCAAGCTAGGAATTAAAAACAAACTAAGAAGGAAATATGCATGGAATTAAAAACTAAATTAAAAAAAAAAAAAAAAACTTACTAAAAATAAAGCTAAGTAATTAGAATGAAAACTTACCTAATTAACATGCAAGCAACTAAAGAAAACTAATGTCAAATTAAAATGAATCAAATTAAGAAACTTAAACTAAAGGAAATTACTAAAAATGACACTTTCCTAAACTAGAATTAGAAACTTTATAACACTAATCTAACAAGCAAAAACAAGTAACTAATGAGATCTAACTAGATTTAACCAAAAATTAGAAACATGCATGTGAATGCAAACTACAATTAAGGAGAATTTCTAAATTTAACACTTTCTAAATCATAAAACTTTCTAAAGATGAAACTTTCCTAAATTCAAAAAGAAAACTTTCTAAACCTAAACTAAGATGCAAACAATGAGTAAACTGCGACTAAAACAAGATTAAGCAAGTGAATGAAGCAAGAATGAAAGGCGAATTTGACTTAATATCACGCATTATCCATAGAATGTGTGCATGGTGCATGGGTGCAAAAGTGACCAGATTTGACTCTTTTAATGCAAAGAAACACAAAACCTAAGCTAAGAACTAAACAAGCAACCTAAAAATCTAAATGGATTTCTAAGGATTCAAGTAAATAAGATGTTTTGATGGCTAGAAACAAAGCACAAATTAAGGATAGAAAATTTTTGGATTTCAGAACATCAAACAATTCAAGCATAAGCAAGCATTTGAAAACACAACTTTTATACAAGATAACAACCCAAATCTAAAGGACATTGATAAAAAAAATCATTCCACAACAAGAGACCTCAATGAATTTCATTAAATCAACACCAAATTACACTCAGAACTAGACCTATAATACCCCTTAAAAAGCTAGAAATTGCACCCAATTCCTAAGCATAAAATCCTATCTAAACAACACCAGCAATGCAATCTAATGCTCATAAGCTAAAGTATAATGATATGCAAACAAAACTCAAGAAGAAATTCAAGAGCAAAGAAGGCTAAATGGGTGAACTAAGGCAAGGAAATTTACCTAAAACTAAGGTGGGAATAAGGTAAAAAACATGAATTTCAACGGAGGAATTCAAGCTTCTAAGCTAGCTCTTCTCTTATCTATCACTACCAGAGAAGAGTTGAATTAAATATTGAAGGAAATTTAGAGAAAAATTAGTGAAATGATTGCAAAGAAGATAAGAAAAGCTAGATGGAAAGAAAGGTGAAAATCTAAAAGCAAACAAGTAAAACTAAAGCAATGAAAACTAAACCAGGAGACAAATGCTCGTACAACACTTTAATTAAGTGTAAAAATCTCATTGTCAATGGGGATGCCATATCTCACAGGTCCCATGAGTATCCCAAATGCTCATCACACATACATTATAGTCAATTTATAAATAGCACGATGTTTTTATAAAAATCATAATCATGCGAATGCATCCCTATAATCAATTCCCATCAATGAGTAAAATGTTTCTAGATGCAACATAAGTGCAAAAACTTGCAATGTCCATGTCATTTACAATTCCTTTAAGAAACATGTTATGAAATTAGAGCATCAAAAGCCTATAAAAAACTTTAAATACATGTAAAATCTCATCATCAGTAGGGATACCCTATCTCACAAATCCCACGAACATCCCAAGCACTCGTTATATGGTCATGAGTTCGTAACTCACATATCCAACCTAGGATAAAAAACTTGTTCATGTACAATTATAGTAAAATTCCAAAATGCATTCATGTAAAAGCATTGCATCAAGCTCATGAGATGAAATACAATTATGTGATTTCCATAAGTAAATCAAGCTGTGATGCCACATGAGTTCTAAATCTATAATGCATCTGTGCTTATATCAATCCATACCATTTATAAAACATGGCATGTTTTATAAATGGGCCCATAATCTCAACATTAGTGGAGTCATCCAAATCACACATGGGTCCATGTCAATCTCCTCATGACTAGTCATGCCATAAAATATTCAAGCATCGTCATGCACATCAACAATAGCATCCACACATATGCCATCACTTAGTCATGCTCGTAGCATTGTACTTTCATTGAAATCATAATAGAAATACATTGACCACTATGCATCCACAACTTGGACCTAGACTATCTTTATGTTCAGCCACTGATACCATAGTTAGGAGACTATGATCCACATCGCATGGGAAGATATGGACCAAGTGCAATAGGGCCTCCCCATGATGCCCAAATAGAAAAGATGCATATCATGGTTGTATCAGATATCTGAAAATCAGAGAGGGTGGCCAACCCTAGTACTATCCTAGCATATTGTCCACTAGGCAAAAGTGCCCATCTAAAAGAAATCCCCAAAAAACAAGGCAATAAGCATAGTACCTTGGTACCCAATATGACTCATTAGTAATGCACTAATCATCCATGAAATCAACTGTGGATCATAAATCTATACTATCCATAAGTCTCATTCATGCATCATTTAAAGCATACAAAATTGCCACAAACCATGGATCACACCAAAACCATGTAGAAATAAAAAAATAAGCATGTCAATGCAATTCAACTGTTTTTAATAAAAGAAGATTCACTAGCTTGTTATCATACCAGGGCCAAACATTGTAATTCTCATACTTAGTTCAGGATTACATGTAAATAAACCAAAACTTATTCAAAATTTGATATACAAGGAACTTAGAGATGCTGAACACCTACTACTTAAGGAGAACTTATCAATTCCACTAGCTTTACCACTTGTGCCACAAATAAAAGTCCAATCATAGATCAAACTCTATTTATGCAATAGAACATGGATAACGTATAAAAATCTAGCTATAGCTTAGAATCTAATTGAGTATCCAAATCGAGATAATGTATCAACATAATCTTTCGCCTTAACTATTCATTAACTTAGGTTTCACACCTACCATTGACCACTGATGGTTCAGATCTTCTTAGATAAGGTGGAGACCAATCATGACAAAATTGAACAATTTCAACCATTCAATTTGCACTTATATGACTTTTCAGTTAGTCCAAACATTCACTAATTATTAGAAACTTCACTAGTGGATGTTGATCAATGGATCAAATCTACAAAAATTCATAATTTAAAACAAAACTATAGTTCAAATTTGATATTGTGTTATTATATGCTATTCCAATCTAGTATTCATCAAATTTCACCATCCCCAATATGCATAACTACAAAAATCATAAAAATATAGAAACAAAAAGGTTAGAATTCTTACTTATTTATATCTCTGGACATCAATTCGCAACTAGATAGCTCGGATCAGGTATCTTGGTCACTAATCAATGTATAGAGAGTCAAGTATCCACTGGTATGTCATTCTAATCTGGAACCACTAAAGATTAGAGAGATGGAGTGCTTGATCTCATAATCTGAGTATCTAGTAGCTGATCAATGATCAGATCATGATATAAGATCGAATCAATGAGAATTTGGATGCCTATTATTAGATTTATGGTCAAATCTAAGTGAGAGATTGGATCAATAACAGATCTACAAAATAAGTGGTTGATCAATGATCATATCATCACAAGGGGTTAGATAAGTCACTGTTCTGGCATTGGGTGATCAATCAATGGCTAGATAATGATGGATGGTTGGATCAGTACATATCTAGGTGATTGTGAAGATCGACAATCATTTCCTGATCAACGATCAAATATGTGAGGATCTTCACAGATAGAGCATGGGAAAAAATGTCAATGGCATTGGCTAGCCACTAAGGAAGGAGATCAAGCACTTTGACCATTGGTTGCAAGGTAAGTGCCGATGGAGAGAGGAAGGGAAAAGAGCTTCAACATCACTCTATCAGCGTCAACCTATAGATCAGTCACTAGACAGAGGGTGTATAATGGGGAGAAGGAAAAGAATAGGGAAAAAATGGTGATGCAATTTCTCAGTTTGTAGCAGGAGGATGGTAGGTTGTGCCAGAGTCAATAGCTCACTAGAGAGAGAGAGAGAGAGGGAGAAGGAAAAACTTCACCCTAGAAAGAGAGAAGAGATTGTGTTTAGCTAAAGTGCTTAAAAGGGATAGGATTAGGAGTTCAGGTGATTAAAGGGGAAGGGTGTCGAGATGCGGGCATCAGCCTCCATGTTGGTACTAGAGAGGAAGGGAAATGCGCTGGCCCTATCAACTTGGCTACAATCCTAGTCACTGAAGAAGAAGGACAATAGGGTTATGCTAGTGTAAAGGTCACTGGAATAGAGAAAGATGGAAGGGGGAGTGGTTGCATAGGTAGGAGATTGGAGGAGGTGTTTTTTTGGCCCTCCATCCTCTAATGCTTCTATGTACTATAGCTTACCCCAATAGTGGAGCTTCACATGATGGCTTGAACCATCCTACATGTTGAGCTCGACTCCCATGTGTATCAAGTAGGAGTTTGGTGTGTTGGGGTTATTGTTATCAATTTTGACCTCTCCCCCCTCTGTTAATGAAAATTTTGAGGCTTTCTACCCCGATCTCTATTTCATGCAAACTTAGTGTCATTGGAATATTTTTTATGCATATATTCCAATTTTTATGTTTCATAGTCAAATTTTGAGTTTTTAGAGAGATCATTTCTATGGAATTCAATTTTGATGAGATTCAATTTCTTATTCCATTCTAATAAAAAACATTAATATAAATACATGAAAAGGAACCCAAAATTGAGGGTTGTTATATTCTCCCCTCCTTAGAGAAATTCCGTCCTCAAAATTCTCTTTACATCATTCCTCAAACAAATCTAGATGCTTCTTATCTCATCATGGAATCAAATTCCAGTTTACCCCCACAACTGAATGATCTTACAAGAGGACTTTAACCAAAAAAATTTCTTTATTCTTCAACTTCTTTTCTGTTCCAAATCCTGTGAGCCCTTTTTATTAGAGATCTTTAGAAATCAATTTTCAACTTCAAATTCTAAGTCTCTACGCCACTTGTTAATATAGCTTTTCTATTTGCCTTTAATTGTAATGAGCTACCTCCATTGTGCACTCTAATATTCAACCATCATGCTACATGAATTGGTGATAAAGTGAAAAGACACTAAAATCACATCTCAAAATAGACAAATTCATGCCTAATTATGTAAGATCTTATTAGCTTATAAAGTAGGCAAATCCATGCTAAGTCAACTAAGAGCATATTAGCTTATAAAATAGGAAAATCCATGATAATCATCTTAGAGCACATTAGCTCATAAAGTAGGCAAATCCATACCAAGTTAACTTAGAGTACATTTCTTCATAAAATAGGAAAATCCATGCCAACCATCTCAAAGTGTATTAGCTCATACCTTAGGAAAATCCATGTCATATCACCATAGGGGATCATTACCCTCATGCCCATGGCAGTATGCCGCGTCCAAAATGATAAAAGGAACACATCAACCACCAACCCACTTTGAAAGTGCACACCTCCATCATGTCCTTTGGTGAAACCTACCTTCCCACATAAGGCTTGTCTCTTTGTATCATCCATCTGTGCCTATAGAACTCTATTAATAAACATCAATCTAACTAATAGCTTAGCGACTACTACCATTGACTTTTTGCTCAAAGCATCAGCCACCACATTAGCTTTTCCAGGGTGGTATTAGATGGTAAAGTCATAGTCCTAAGGTATTCCATCCACCTTCTTTGTCTTATGTTCAAATCACTCTATTTAAACAAGTATTTAAGAGTGTTATGCTTAGTGAAAACCTCAAACTTCTCCCCATAGAGTTATATTGTGTTGCCTTCTTGGTAGAGATAATGCAAGCTCCTCTGGCATTTCTTTCTCCCCCAAAATAAGATTACTAACTACCCTGGTGCATCGAATGTTATCTTCTTTTAGCGTCAACCATAGTTGCAGTGTACCACTAACTTATACATCCACATACTAATATCAAAATCAACCATTTTAAGGAGGATAATGTATGCATCCATCACTGATACATGATCTCAATGGGTACATTTTGAAGGAGCTCACTCATTGGCAAAACATGCCAAACAAGTCTTTTTGACAACATATGCCAGGTAAAGAAGTCCAATAAGTAATTTTGGCAACACATGCTGGAAACCAAGTTACAAATCTATCTAAAAGCATCTCACAAGCATTTCAGACCAAACCATGACTATACTGTGAGCATCTAGAAGCTTGTCAATGCCTCATGCAATTGCCTTCATCGGTCACTCACATGTACAAATTATGAATGAAACTTCAATTACGTATAAAAATGCATATTCTACATTGAGATACAACCATGGGGCATCACATCTAATCCAAAACCTAAGACATGTATAGGCAATTCCACACAAGATGCAAAAACATTGAAAATGAATGTGTGTAGATCATCGGTCAAATACGACCTTAGCGTGTCTATCATCAAATCAGAAATGTACCTCTGACAAGTGTGTCTAAGGGCTGTGCCTACCCCAAAGTGATGGCAAACACTCGTCTCTGATTGTGTAAAACTGTATCTGTCTAGGCCCTACTATCTGTCGATCTATCACCATATCTCCGAGGATGAATCCATAACATCGTGATAGCCGTCCTTATAGTGGTTACTATTGGTGATGTTGTTGTCATCCTACCCCAAGGCATGGCTAGCTAGAATGAGCTCTCCTACCCTACAACACCATATCTACTTAGAATCTCTAACTTGTTTAATAGATTTATGTTGACTTTAGGATCTTTATGATTGATATATTTACATATATACCTTTGTATTTAGCAAGTTTATCCCAGAACATTCAATAAATATAACTAATTAGAGCTAATTCTACATTTTGCAGGTCTAGGATACAATGAGAATAAATGCACATTTTTTGCCATAAAAGAGCAAGTTTAGAGTTCAAACAAAGTTATGGGCCCACCTATCAAATTTAATAAAGTTCAAAAGTTAAAAGGCGAAGAGGGTGTCATTATAATTTTCAACATAGTAAGAAACCCCAGAAGCATGGCAAAACCTTAGCCACACAAAAGAGGGAGTAAATATCAAAACATAAGGTGGAAGGACTTTCATGGATATATGCATTCATTCCACCAACCCCTAAATAAAGCTTAAGAGCCAAACATGTCAAAGGAGGCATACAAGTTAAGCACACTAAAGCTAAGGCCCGCATGACACATAAATCCCTCACTTTCTCTTTATGCACTTCAGAATGGGGACCACCTAGATGTCATCATCGTCATCATCATCATCAAGAACTTATCCCAATTAGGGGTCGGCCACATGAATCTTCTTCCTCCATTCTCCTCTATTAAGTACTATGGCTTCATTTAGTCTTAGAGCTTTTAAATCTTTTCTCACCACTTCTATCCAGATTCTTTTGGGCCTTTATCTAACTTTTAGAACCCCCTACTTGCATTGCCTTACTTCATCCAATTGGTGTTGTTTACAGTCTTTGTTGGACATGTCCAAACCATCTAATCTCCCTCATCTTGTTACCTATTGGTGCTACTCCTAAGTTTCCTCTACTATTTTCATTCCTAATTCTATATTTTTTTGTCTTGCCACTCATCCATCTCTACATCCTCATTTCTACTACACTTAGACTTTGAACATGATGTTCTTTAACTGCCCACCACTTTGATCCATAGAGCATGGCAGGCCTCATAGCCATCCTATAGAATTTTTTTTTTTGGTTTGCAGATTACACATAACTCTAGATGCACATCTCCATTTGTTCCAACTCGCTTAGATTCTCTAGGTAACCTCCCTCTCAATCTCTCTGCTCTCATAAAACATCAATCTTAAGTAGTATAAGTGGTCTTTTACAAGGACTTCTTGGTATCAATATTTATTGGTGCTCCATTCCCACTCCTCTCCTTACTAAAATTGCATTCCATATACTTTGTCTTAATTCAGCTAATTTTAAATCCTTTAGGTTCTAATGCTTCTCTCCATAACTCTAGCTTTGTAGTTATGCCCTCCATTGTCTCATCAATTAAAACTATATCATCTGCAAATAGCATGCACAATGAAATCTCCTTGTCCAGATGTTATGTTAACTCATCCATAACCAACATGAAAGGGTATGGGCTCAATGCCAATCATTGGTGTAATCCTACAATGATAGAAAATCACTGGTCTCCCCACTAGTGCTCTTAACATTTGTTACCACTCCCTTATACATATCTTTAATTATGTCTATATACCCTTGTGAAACCCCTTTCTCGCCCAACACCCTCCATATTAAGTCTCTAAGGACTCTGTCATATGCTTTATCTAAGTCAATAAAGACCATGTGGAGGTCTTTCCCTCTCTCGCTATATTTCTCTATCAATTGTCTTAGTAAGAAAATAGCTTCTATGGTAGACCTCTCAAGCATGAAATCAAACTGGTTCTCTGATACACTTGTCTCATGCCATAGCCTCTTCTCAATCACTCTTTCAAAAAGTTTTAGTATGGCTCATAAGTTTAATTCCCTAATAATTAGTGCAGCTCTGTATGTCTCCATTCATACAGCATTTTCTTTGATTTTATAATCTTGTTAAACAACATATGCTTCCAAACCTCTATTGGTATATCATCAGGCCCCCAGGCCTTTCCTGATTTCATCCTTTTCAAGGCCTCTTTCACTTCAGGTATTCTAATCTTATTGTCTAATCTATAATGTCCAATGTTATTTAAGTTTACAGAACTTTTAATCCCTATATTCTCAGGGCAATTATTTAACAGTTTGAAAGTAACTTTCCCACCTTTTTTTTATCTTGTCATCTTTGACTTGTACCCTTCAATCATCACTTCTAACGCACTTAACATGGTCTAAGTCCTTTCCCTTCTGTTTTCTTATTTTTTCAAGTTTAAACATATCTTTCTCACCTTCTCTTGATCTTAGTCTATTATAAAGATCATCATATGCCATAACTTTAGTGTCACTTACTATTCTCTTAGCATCCTTTTTAGCATTCTTATATTGTTCATAGTTTTCATTATTTCTAGTCTTCTACCATGCTTTAAAACACACTTATTTTTCTTTAACAACTTTTTTCACTATTTCACTCCACGACTAAGTTTCCTTTATTAATTGCCTTTTACCTTTAGATATTCCTAGGACATCTTATGCCACTTTCTTAATGGACTCATCCATATTAATCCACATGGTGTCTACTTCAGTTTCATTGTTCCAGTTTCCTTCTACCATCAACTTATTTGTGAGTGAGGTTATTTTCTCCCCTTTTAAGTTCCACCACTTAGTTTTTGGATACGTATTGAGTTAATTTCCTTGCTTCCATCTTTTAATTTAGATATCCATAATTGTTAAATTCACATCGGGTATTACCTTACAATACTTACACATTGATCTTTTAGTATTCCTAAGTAACAAAAAGTCTATTTGGCTTTTATGGAGTCCAATTTTAAAGTTTATTAAGTGTTCATCCCTCTTCCTAAAGAATGTGTTTACAAGGGCCAAGTCATATGCCAAAGCAAAATGGAGGATAGCTTCCCCCATCTCATTTCATTCTTCAATACCAACCCTCCATGTACCCTATCATATATTTCCTTTTCTTTTCCTACATGACCATTTAAGTCAACTCCTATAAATATCCCCTTTGAGTTGGGAATTTCTTGCATGACTCCCTTTATGTCTTCCCAAACTATCTCTTGATTATATCTTCTAACCCTATTTGTGGTGTATATATACTTATAACATTTATGATCTGCTCCCCTAGAACAAGTTCTATTACTATAATTTTATCACTAGTTCTTTTAACGTCTACAAGTTTATCCTTTAATTCTTTATCCACCACTATTCCTATGTCATCTTTGTTGTTATCTTTTCCTATGTATTAGAGCTTATACCCATTGATTTCTCTAGTTTTAGCCCCTTTCCACTTGGTTTCTTGATACAAGCTATGTTGACTCTCCTACCTTTCATCGTATCTACTAACTATATACTCTTACTTATCAATGTCTCCATATTTTATGTAAAAATACAAATCTTATGCTCTTGAGATAGCTTATTTACCCACTCACTTCTCAACCACCATGACATTAACCCATGTTTACTTTCCACTACACCTAGGTTCACTACGTCACTTTAAAGGAGATACTCTAGCAACCCTTACCATTTTTCACTAAACTCGGGATCCGATGTAGCATGTTGCTTCTAGGAGAATGCCCTAACAACCCTTGCACATTTTTCACTGCACCCAAGATTCAATGCACTGTGTCACTTAAGGGGGACACTCTAGCTTAAGGGAATGGTAGTGATCGATTCATGTCATCTTAGGGCTGCCAGACTTTGAAGAAGCTAAAGATGGTTTTCATTATCATTTTTTTTTACTTACAAACTAATATACATATGCATATTCATTTGCAAGTAAGAAGAAAAAATAACAAAATCATCTTCAACTTCTTCAAAAGGGTTTTACTTGCGGGTGGCACCTGACGCAAAACCCTCCTCCTTTTTTTATCACCATGAATTTTTCATGCAAAGTTGGTGCATCTCACTTAATTCCACATGAAATACATGTATGAATTAGTATGATTGGTGGAGAAAAATAAGGAGGTGATGAAAGAGACAAAAAATAGGAAATATACTATTAGTTTTTAATAGGGAATTTCATGAAAGAGTGGCTAAGATTAATTCACATCCAAGACCATCCTAAACCAATGTTGTGATTTTAAGTCTTAACTCGCAAGTGCAAGAATCAGTTGTACTAATTCAAGTGACGGAGGTTGATCCCACGAGTAATCAAATGATTTGTGTAATTAGTGGGTCCTTGCTTAGATTATTTAACCTAGCCAAAGATAGTGATATCTTTTTCTAAGCTAAGAAAGGAAGATTAACACATGAAATATGCTAAAACTAAAACATGCTAAATTTAATAAGTTACCTAAAAACACACTTTCTAGAAATAAAACTTCCCTAAATTAAAAACTTTGATGAATTGAGGACTTCCTAAAAATGAAATTTAGCAACTTCCTAAATCAAACTTTCTAGACATAAAATTTAGCAACTATTGTGAAGAAACAAATCAATCACTTTCGTAAACAAAAATTACAAACTAAACTAATGGAACCTAAGCTAAGATCAACTACAAATAAACAAGAAAATTAAAGGAAACAAAAACTAACCAAGAAGTAAAAGAGAACTAACCAAGTATTAGGTGCATGACCATGAAATGGAGTGCATGATTCATGGGTTGGGAAGTGGTCTAAATATTTAATTTAAAAACTTAGCACATGAAATCTAATTCAAGCATTGACTAAACAATATAATACTCTAATTGGCGCCTTAAAGAAACAAGCAAACATGAAGTATAAGGTGCTAGAAATTAGACATGAACATTCCATTTAAAAATTCCATAAACATGCTATTTTGAACATCTAATTGTTGAACATGGTTAAACATTGTAATAAGCACTTTTTATGCAATAAACCATTCAAGAATTGAGATCATTAACTGCTGGAAACAAGTATGAAAATAACTTCATTGAATTAACATCAAAATCCATCAACATAGTGTGTTGTGTCCTATTATAATTAATATTACTTAATCTTAATCAACCAAAAATATATGCTAAACCTTCTTCAATCATCTAACAAATCATAAGTAAGTATGCATTGAGATCAATGAAAAATCCACTAGAAAGTAAAGGCAAAGCTTGAGGTAAGGAAATCAAGTAAGGGGTCAATGGGATCAAAGGAGATCTAATGGTAAGGAACAACAAAGAAAAGTGAGTATGATCAATAGATTCAAGGAAAGTTTACCTCTGCTGTTGCTTCAAAGGAAATAACATTGGATCTAAACAAGAAAAGTTAAGTAATGGAAAGGCAAGTTAATAACTTCCTAAGCATGAAACTAAGGAGGATTCAAAGTAAAGAAGATCAAAAGATGAACAACTAACCTTTAATGGGGAACTAAAGGACCAAAGCTTGGAATCATGTGTGGAACACTAGGAAGAAGAGTAGTCACCTAAGGAAATTGCATTGAATGGCGAGAAGGAAAGGAAAGACGGGTAGAAAAGGGACACCACCTCTAATTTGGAGTGGACATTCTTTTTCTCCAAAGGTTTCCTAAATTTTATAATGTGTCTTAAGGTAAAGGTAGGGTGGGGATGAAATAGAAAGAGGATTTGATGGATAGGGTTAAGATATGGAGGGCTACCTAGGGGTTTTATCAAAGAGGAAACCAAGTGGGATATTTTGAGGGAGATAAGGTGGGAGAGGCCACTTTTTAAGAAGATAAGGGATAGAGAGGAGATTGGATAGAGAAGGAAAGAGTTTAAGAAAAGAGGGTGAGGTGGAAAGGGATGATTAGGTAGTGATTTACGACTTTAGGTCAATCCTAGGAAAGTGGTGGAGTGGATAAGCTAAGGACGGAGGAAAGCTCCTACTTTCTAGGAGTTTCATGTGGAACTCCCTCATTGAATGTTACTCACATGGAATTCCTATGGGAATGGGAGGTGGAAGGAAAAAGATGAGGAAGGGACGTGAAGTGGGAAAAGGTGATTGGCTAGGTAGTTTCCTAAGAAGTGCCTATTGGTTGGATGGTTGGAATGGAAGTTTAACAAGGTGGTAGAATCTTAGAAATATAGGACTCTTGGATGGAAAGTGAAATTCATAATGCCCATTAGTGGTGAGGTGGAAAGTGAGAAAAACATGAAAAAGTAATATAAATGGAATGGTATCTTCCTATTGGTCAACATGCTACCTTATCCAAGTCAATTTTTTCTCAATTATCTTCAAAATAAACCTAAAAATTCCAAGGATATTTCTTTGAATTCTCTTCGAATCATGGCCTTCCATGTATCTTTGCTCATGTGGCTTGATGGCTAACTTTGAGAGATCCATTGACTTGGCTTCATGGCTAACTTTGATGGATTTCTTTGCTTAGCTTGGTGGCTCAAATCCTTAGCTTTGATGACTAGCTAGGCTCCTTAGCTTATAACCTTTTTCATGGCTTGAATATGTCGAAGTGGCTTAAGTGAAAGCCATGTAAAGGTGGTGCACTTTGCATGGCTTGTGCATGGGCTCACTTTGGATACCTTTAACTCCTTTCATTACATGTTCAAGTGATCTTAAGATAATTTGGGTCCTTCACCTCAAGTTGAAGTGATGATTTTAAGGCTTTGACTCAATCTTTTTTATCTTAATTGTCAATTTTCATCTCAATCGATCTCAACCATTGGATCATCATCTCAATTCCTACAAAGAGTTAAAAACTCTAATTAAATTCTAGAAAAAATATGATGAATCATATACTTATCTTAGATTAGCCCCTGAACCTACAAAATATCAAAATTTTGATCTTTTAGGTCATAAATACATGTGTCACAACTTCTGGCCAAAATTTGTAATTTACCCCTATAAGTTATAATATATGGGTAATTAATTGAGTGATTTTGATGAAAATTAGACACTTATCAAGAAACCAATGAGAAGCTACTCGAGTTAGGATTGACCATGGAAAAGAATCCAAATGTAAGAGAGAAAACTGAGTTGTGATTGGTGGAGAAAATTTCAATGGGCTACCCACCAATTTTCAATGAGGAGAAAACATGTTTTTCTCTTAAAACCAATTGGTTAGAGATAAAAATATTGGGTTGAGGAGAAAATAAATGTGGAAAATTAGTTTGGATTAGAAAATCTCAATGGCATCCTAACTATTCCCCTTAGGGCATGTTGATCTGACAGATGAGAAGAAATGACCCATAAAAGAACATTTTTCTTAATAGGAGACTTCAAGGAAATCTCAACTATCCATCCTGAGGTTGAAACATGATCCAGGGGAAGGGAATGAGATAGGAAAATCATGAAAACCCTATCCACCACAGAATCCAATCATAGCACTTGATAAAACCATTGAATTAAGAGTGAATCTCAACATATTCTATAAGTGTTCCACAATTTTCCAAGCAAAGCTAGGATGAAAAGATAACTGATAAGAGAAAATGGAGATAAGGGGTAAGGAAATATTTGGATGGAGGAAACTTTCCCCTATCCACCCACTCCTACATGAAACACAAAGAAAAAGGAGGAATCATTTTTATCATTCTCATGCTCCATACCCACCATTTTCTTCCACAAAAAAGAGAAAGAGGAAAGGGGAGAACTAAAAGGAGTTCTTAATCTTAGATAACTACATAAAGTGATCAACCATCAGGGGAGACCATCCCAAAGGGAGGAACATCCAAAGAGAAGAGAAGATGTAAAGGAAGATCTTGTTTTCCTTTCATTGGACCTAAATCCATTCCATCTTTTTGTGTCATTTCATCTCACCTTCAAACTCATGCCCTTATCCTAGAATTATATCCACTATCAATAACCAAAATATCTAGCTAAACCCATTCCTTAACACTTTTATTCATCCATCCCTTCAATACTCTATTTTCTCTTTTATACCAAATCTTCTAACCTTTCTCCATTATTTTATTTTTCATTTTTTTTACTTATCTTTTACCTCTAAAATTCATGGCTTAAGCTTTTTACCCTAGCATCAACCTCTACACTAAATTTCATAAAGAAATTCCATCTCTAACCCTTTTAGCATTCACCCCTTTTTAGCACCAAATTTTAGTTTCATTATCATGCCTTAATCTTTTTTCATCTTGTTTTATTTTTTGAAGTTTTTAACTTCAATTTTTAGATCTAAATTTATGCCCTATACTTTCATTCTATTCTCTATCATTACATATATTCATTGCTCCATGATCTTTTTATTTGTAAGCTTTTATAAATCTCTCTCTCTCTCTCTCTCTCTCTCTCTCTCTCTCTCTCTGGATGTTACACATATAAAAAAAAATATTTTTAGGTGTAAAATCTCTCTTGTGATTTGTACCTATTGGAAAACACCCTAGGTTCTTATTAAGTGATACAACAAGAGTAACGCATTTTTTGGATGATGCAAATTTTGGTAGTAATGCAGATCGAAAGGTTATAAGGTGATTTTCAATGAGAGGCACGTGGAATATCGATGAAAATTTCCCTTTTCATAGGCACTAGTTGTTATTTTATTTTTCTTTCACTTATAATCATTGTAAATTTTATTTTAGTTAATGAGAATATATTTGTTACTTTATTTCAGTCATTTAGTTGAATTTTTTGTCAGTAGATAGAACTTTGTAAATATGCATATTTTTATTAATTTATGTGTTATTTACTTGTTTTCATTATTTATTAGATTTAATTTATCTCTTTATGCTCATGTTCCATTAGTTTCCCTAAGCACAAGAATGAAAAGTATGTTAGAATAAAATATTTTTAAGATTAGGTTGTTCTAGGTTAAAAGTGAAAAATATTAATATGAGTCTCACAGCACTCTAAGTTTACATACTCAATGATTGCTTGAAAAGTATGGATACTGAGTATAGCAATAGCTATACTAGAGTCTTTGATAGTTGGTACCCTAAAATGACCAATGCCAAGAAACTAGTATTAAGAAATTATTTAAAGAGAGTTTTAAAAGAAATATTTTCCATGTTCTAATTACATGTGTAGAAAAATCAAGATAGCTTAATCCTAAAAATATTTTATTTCTAAGATATTAGATTTTAATTCCTAGGCTCTAATACTAACAGTAACAACCCCAATTTTTAAACATATTTTCAAAGCCTTTTTCAAAATTTTAGATCCATGATTTGAAAATTTCTTTTGAAAACCAATATAAAAAACATTTTACTTCAAGAAAACGCTTTTCCAAAACCTTAAGTGTCATTGAAATAACCAAAAACTTGGATTTAATGGTGAAATGATTATTCCATTTCCATAAAAAATCCAATAGTCTCCTCTATGTTTTGGACGTTCCTGTGATGCAACAAACCTGATAATCACATAGATGGCCATCAAGATGTATTTGAAGACTCTGTATCCACATCAAGACATTCAAAGACTTTGAGAGAATTTAAAAGAAACAACATTTTTAAAATAAGTAATTTAAAAATAATTTCACTATTTACCCAGGATTTCCTCTAGTCATAATCCACATCCAACATACATACTATATATGTACACAGGTCCAAGTCATATAAAAAAGTTCAAGAGATATAGTCATACAGTTAAACACAACCAACGACCAAAATGCTTTATGAAACATACATCAATACTGCTGGCTCATACAACTGCAACTCACATCCAAATCTTCCAACTACAAGATGCTTACTCCCAATCACTGCTTAGATGTGAGATATTGTAAACACTACAATATCACAACAAGCTATGCTTGTGTAGGTGCTTAACATCCCATTTACAATTTTCAGAGTTTCAAATATAATGAAATTTTCATGCCAAAATGTAGTAATATAGCCATTTACAAATTATGGTTCAAATTCCAAACAACACGATGCTTTTATAATAATAATATAAAAAAACCCATAATCGTATAAACCCATCACCTATAATTGAATCTCACAAAGGAGTAAAATGTATCCTAGTGTAACATAAGTGCAAAACTAGAAACAAGTCCATGTCATTATAATTTCATTTAGAAGTGTACTATGAAATTTGAACATCAAAAGCTCGTAAAAAATGTTAAGTATAAAAATTGCATCGTCAAAGGAGATGCCCTATCTCACAGGCCCCATGAGTATCCTAAACACTCATCATAAATACATTATAGTCAACTTATAGAAAGCATGATACTTTATAAAAATCATAATAATGTGAATCAATCACTACAATCAATTTTCAGCAAGGATTAAAACATATCCAAATACAGCATAAGGGCAAAAACCTACAACAAGTCCATGCCAATGCATTTCATGTCATTTACAATTCCTTTTAGAAGCATGCTATGAAATCAAAGCATCAAAAGCCAAGAGTAGAGCATAAAAAGCTTGTAAAACACTTTAAATAAGTGTAAAATCTCATCATCAACAAGAATATCCTATCTCATGGGTCCCACGAGAGTCCTAACCACTCGTAATCAGGACATGAGTTCATAATTCACATATCCAACCTAGGATAAAAATCCTAATTGTTTACAATCATAGTAAAATCCCAAAATGCATTTATAGAAAAGCATTACATCAAGTTCATGAGATGAAATATAATTATATGATTTTCATAAGTAAATCCAGTTGTGATGCCACGTGAGTTCTAAATCTATAATGCATTTGAGCTGGTATTAATCCATACTAGTTATAAAACATGTTGGATAATAACACAAGTTCAAAACTATAGTAAACTCCTAAAAATCATAAATCTCAACAATAGTGGCATTATCCCAATTATACATGGGCCCATGATCTCAACATCAATGGAGTCATCTCAATCGCACATGGGTCCATGTCAATCTAGTCATGAGTACTCATGCTATAAAATATCTAGGCATAGTCATGCAACATCAGCAAAGGTTCTATCACTCAATCATGCTAGTAGCATTGTGCTTTCCTTAAAATCATAATAAAAACACATGGACCATCATGCATCCACAACCAGGACCCAATCTGTCTATGTGCTCAATCACTGATACCATAGTGGGGAGATTACAATCTACATCATATGGGAAGATATGAACCAACTCCAGCGGGTACTTCCTATGATGCCCAAACTAAAAAAATTTCTATCGTGGCTATGTCAGGTATCTAAAAATGTGGAGGTGGTGGCCAACCCTATTACCCTCCTAGCGTACTGTTTGTAGGGGGAAAGTGACCATCTAAAACAAATCCACAAAAAACAAGGTGATAAACCAAGTACATCGGTACCCAATATGACTTATTAGGTGTCTATTAATCATCCATGAAACCAATTGCTCGTGCCACAGATAAAAGTCCAATCATACATCAAACTCTAACTATGCAACAGAACCTAGATGTCATAAAAGATCCAGCTTGTGTTTAAAATCTGACTAAGTATTCAAGTCTAGATAATGCATCATCACAATCTTTCATCCTAAATGTTCACTAACTTAGGTTTTGCTCCTACTGTTATGGATTTGATTTAAATCTTCTTACATGAGGTAGAGACCAATCTTAACAAAATTGAACAATCTCAACCATTCAATTTTCACTGATATGACCTTCAAATTAGTCTAAATGTTCACTAATTACTAAAAATTTAGATATGTTCCATTGTGTGTTGATCAACGACACAAATTTATGCACATATTCATAACTTAAATTAAAACTATAGTTCAAAATTGAGATTTTGATTGTCAGATGCTATTTTGATCTAGTATTATGAAATTTCACCATTCTCAATATGCATAATAATAAAAATAATAAAAATACAGAGACAAAAAGGTTATAATTCTTACCTATCTATATCTTTGGTCGTCGATCCACAATTGGGCGACTCAAATTAGGTGTTAGACCATTGATCGGCATACAAAGAGTTGCAGATCCACTGATGTATCACTTCAAGATGGAACCACTAAAGATCAAAGAGATGGAGTACCCAATCAGTGGTCGAACACCTGATCTATGATCAGATCATGATATAAGATTGAATTAATGATGAATTTGGCTATTTAGTGCTAGATCTATGGTCATATTTAAGTGAGAGATTGGATCAGTTACATATCTATGTGCTAGATGACTGATTAATTGTTAGATCATCATAAGGACAGATCAGTCACATATATGGAATTTGGTGACTCATCAATGGCTACATGATGATGGATGGTCGATCGATACATATCTAGGTGATGGTGATTGATTGATAATTAGATCTTGATCAACAGTCAAATCTATAACAATTTTCATAGATTGGGTATGGGTAAAAATGTCATCGACATAGGTAATTGTTAGGGAAGAAAAAAAACCACTCTAGCCCTTGGCTGCAAGCCAAGTGCTAGTGAAGAGAGGGAGGTTCCGTCACCATCTCTTTGATGAATTTGGTTGTTTAATACTAGATCTATAATCAGATCAATATGTAAAGATTGCAGGGGAATGGTAGGTTGTGTTGCTATCAATAGCTTGTTGAAGAAGAATGAAGAGAAGAGAGAGTCAATGCAGGAGAGGGAAGATGGGGTAGTGAGGGGAGGGGTGGTGTTGGCTCCATTAGTTGTCCAACTTAACTTTGCCAAAGAAAGAGAGAAGAGAGGGTGTTTGGCTACACGAAAGGGTGCTTAGAAGGGGGCTGATTGGATGGGAAGGTAGTCGAGATAATGTTGACATTAGCCTCCTGTCAATGCAGGAGAAGAAGGTCTACAATCCTAGTCACTAAAGAAGATGGACAATAGGGTTATGCTACCGTCAAGGGCCATTAGAAGAGAGAAAGATGGAAGGGGAGCTAGTGGGAGATTGGAGGAGGTGTTTTTTAGCCCTCCATCCTCTAGTGCTTATATGTACTATAGATTGCCCCCCACCTTATTATTGTTGCAATAGGAGGACCCTTACTATTATGTTAACATAAAGTAATTACACCGAAGAGGAGTTAGAGATGAAGGGTTGGGAAAGAGCAAACCCAACCACCACATGGTGGCTCAACCCCCCTATGTGTCGAGCTCGACTCCCTTACATGTCATGTGGGAGTTTGGTGGGTTGGGGGTGTCATTATCAATTTTGACATCCTCTTCTCTTTATGAAAATTTTGGGGTTTTCTGTCTTGATCTCTATTTTGCACAAACTCACTGTCGTTGGAATCATCTCAATGCGTACATTCCAAATTTTGATGTTTTGGAGTCAAATTTTGAGTTTTCAAAGAGGTCATTTATGTAGAATTTAATTTCAACAAAATTCAATTCCTTATTCCATTCCAATTAAAAATGTAATAAAAATACATGAAAAGGAACTCAAAATTGAGGGTTGTTACAAGAACAAACAAGAATGCCATGCAATTACAAAATTACTCTATGGCTTTAGAATGCCCTTAACTCCTCAAGCATTCTAATAGAGATAGTTGTAGGGGGTATCTTAGACAAGATGAAATTTTCATAATGATCATAACTAACCAAGACCTCATGGGGTCGAGACACCATGTAGCTTCTCCCAAATTGATGTAGAAGGGATAAATTGGGATGTTGATATAGAAATATTGAAAGTGGAGGAGGGACCAAAGGCTTAAGAGGGCCTAAACACCAATCTGTGAGATGAATACCAAAAGTTTGAACAAAGGGAAGTGCACTTGCTTGACAAGACCAAAAGCTTCAACTTAGGGTTGAAAAAGAAGCCATCTGATCTTTTGCATGTCTAGGTTCTTCGAAACATTGGAGAGCCAAAGTTAACACCCACCACACTTTCAATGAATGAGGAAGATGATCAATGGGGAATCAATCCTTAACATAAGTTAAAATGATGAAGAGCATCCCTTCAAAGAATCAAAACTTAGCTACAAATTTTCAAAGGAAAAGTTCATGAACATCAAGGAGGAATTAGATAATCATGAGAAAGAAGATCTCATACTCATGGTCCAAACAAACCATATTGAGAGATACTACAATTAGGAGAGGTTGTCCTCAGGCTCCACTCTTGTATAGTTATGATGGTTTTTCATTCATGTGTTAGTGGTATGTTTGACCACCAATTTGCTCATAAGAAAAAAAAAAAACAAAGAAAAAAATGGATAGTGAGGAAGTAAAAAAATGAAAAAAGAAAGAAAAGGCCTAGGAACCCTTGGGCCATCATAACCCATCCACGATCATAGGGATTGCAACCTTCAAGTGGTGGTGGAACAGCCACCCCATTTGCCTACCATTTATCGACAATTTGTGTACAACATTCCATCCCATGTTATCGAAGCAATAACATCTCTAGAGGATACTCATAGCAATTCCCAAGGGAGGTTGCCCAATTGCCCTATGTCTCAAGGGATTGTACCTAATTATTTTCCTGCACTGCACCATACTTAATCAGACAACCTGTCAAAGGATCCTAGTTGTTTTATATGCATACTAGATATCAAACATGCAAGGGAGGAAGCACATCATGCAATTATGATTTCAATAGAAGCACGACATGGATGAAGCAATGATAAAGGAGCCATGACTATTTACATTCGTTGCAAAGAAGAGCGATATAGTATAGATGCATATGCATGCATAGGAAAAATAACAAGAAAAAAAAAATAGCATTCCTCAACAATACAACACTGCAGGTGTTGACACATTTCATTGAGCAGGAGGAAAGGCCTTGTTACTCCTAGAATGGGGCTTTTGTTGTATTGGATTAGGAAGTATAGGATGGCAGATTGTCATCACAAGGACGATAGGCTCCACATTCAAAATCTTTTCTAAGCCTCTGATGCAATCTATGTGGGATTGGAGAGCCTATTCAAACTAAACCAAAAGTCCTCCATATGAACCATGCTTGCGCATAAAGTTGGCACACTTTCTCCAAAAACAATTTTTTTTGGATATGAGACCATTCCTACTAAGAGCAGTAAGTGATCAATTTAGAAACACATGCTTCCACATAGGCTCAATTTTGTTATGATGATTTGTTGCCCTCACACACTCAAGTCAAAGGCAGTTGCAGTATTTGTGCACCACATAAAAACTAGAAGATGCTCCCATCATGAAACTCCAATCAACCAGAAGTACCACTAAAGCATGAGACATTCCTACATCAACATCACACTTTTTCCTTAACCTCAAAGGTATATTTTTCTTTACCAAAGGTAGGCTTCTTACATCATGGGTTGAGCACACCATTAACCATGTCTATCAATTCATCTAACATTGGACATGCCAATAAAGCATTTAGACAAACTCAACAACAACACAAGTAATTGACTACTTATGAGTGATGCCCCTTTTCTCTACTAGATCATGCTTTATATTCTTCGAGGAAGAGGTCCATGATATGACATTCTCCATGTCAGTATTCCTTATACATGTGAAAGGAATAGTAGGGATAAATGGTACTAGGGTAACAATCTTAGACACGCATATGGTTAGGGCAATTAGACAATCACCATGGGCTTAAAGTATTTAGCAATGTTGTTGCTTCTTAGAGGCAGTTACCACCCCACTTAGAACCAGATGCAAGCCACTAAGGTAAGATTTCAAGAGACAATCACATCATTTTCAAATGAGCCAGATTCTACATCATCATGGATAGAGAGAGAAAGAGAAAAAGAAAGAAGAAAAATCACTAGGGTGTTAGCAAAATGCAAAGGAGGGATTAAAGAATAAAAAATAATTGAAGAAAGGTGATGGGGATGAAGAAAATCACCTTTGGATAAGGGTAAGAGGTGTACAATTTGGAGGAACATGTAATGGCCTATGGTCACAGGGCAAGTTGACTTTGAGGAACATGGGTTATGAAAACAATCAACAACCTGAGTGTACTTATGGCACAGTGACATTATGCATTAGTCAATGGGGTAACAGGAAGAGAACCATCAAGTATCATGCTTTTGACATTCGAGATCACAAGAAGAACAACATTTGAAGAAAAAACAAGCTTAAAGACAAGGATAACAAAGTGGATTGACCTTAGAGCTCTCTTAGAACAAGTGTTTTAAACTTGACAGATAAGAGTAAAGGTGACGCCACAACACTAACAAACTGAAGACTTTGTTCAAAGTAAGATTTTGCATATTTCATAAGCTGAAATGCAGACAACAATTATAAAGGAGATCCCAACTAAATATGAAGGTATGGAAAGTGGACCATTTTTTTGTTTTCTTCAAGGCCAAGACCCTTCTACTAATTTCGTGGCCAAGTCCCCCTTTTCATGTTTCGAGGTTAATTTTCCCATTTCTTAGTTTAGCATGAACCCATATACATATCCCTACTAGAATTAGAAGTGATGATCAAATGAACGATGTATGTTTAGATTCAAGAAGCATGGTGATTGTCGAGAAATTGTCAGAAGATGCGATTCAAGTAAGGAGTGGTGGCCAAGCCCACCCTTATCCTTACACTAGATTACTCTCCTAAAAAAGAAAATAGTGTATTCTATCTTTTGCAAGGCTTAACACCTAGAACAAGTCTTCCTCAAGTGATAAAAACATGGAGTCTATTTATATTTTTTCATATGGTTGTACCAACCTCTAGAAAAATGGGGGTAGTTATAAACACCCCTATGTTTTCCATCATTAATCCTCAATCAAAATTATTGAAGGCATAGAAAAATATCTTAATTAGCCCCAAATCTCATACACCAAATTCGAAAAAATTGGTGGTCCATGTAGACCATAGCATAGTAGCACGTGGCAGCAACCCCATGTATGCAGTTGCTCATATCATCTAAGGAATTCACATATTTACCACAAGGATCAAAAGTAGCAATGTTTTTGCTTCTAGAAGGCCACTTGGCAATCCCTAACACTTTGCTTGTTTTGGACTCAACATAGATATCCTCCTAAGTAGCTTTTAGGGGGACATAAATGATGCATGCATTAATGGGCCACCTTCATCATCACATGAGATGGCTTCATGGTGAAATCATCCATGTGATGTCATCATCACAAAGTAAGGAGCATCTCCTACGTGGTTAAGGGAGTAGAGATAAGAGAGACTATTCTACATGATCCCATTCCATCACACTTGTAAGCTCATGATCATTCTATAAAGCCTAATGGGGTAGTAGGGATAACTATCCCTCTCTATTAGAGAGATGATGCCCCACATGGCACCTCCACCTACATCTATATAAAAAGGTAGTTATCTTTTTTAAGGACTTCTTCCACCTCTATTGGTCATAAACACTCTTTCTCCTTGATCTTTACCCACTACTCAAGTATGGTGATGTATGAGCTTCTTATTCCCCTAAATTTTTGCCTTAGGGACTTTTACACAACATTGTACTAATCCCTTATCAAGACTAGCTAGCAAGGAGGAGTGGGTTTTCACCTCCCAAGAAGAAGCTACACTTTCTATAGACTCACGAAAAAGCCCACAAAGTACTCTTCTTTGCTTAAATCCAATTTAGGCCTCCTAAAACCTGCCCAAGGATCTTGAGAATCAGTAGAAGTGATCATCAAGCTCAAACAATACTCTATCCACTAGAATGGTTATGAATTTGTAAATATCCTATACGGTGTTGGGCAATCATCACATTGTTGAAGCTGTAACTTTGAAAGTTGTAAATTTGATCTAAAATTAAATTCTATAAGAATGTTAATCATTATGTTGTTATGTCAAAACATTTAAATACTCACCTCTTACACTCATATGACCCGTTCATATATACTTTCGATTTGCATCATATCCTTTTTCATAAAGTGGCAACATGACATGTGAGGGAGAAAACTGAGTAGATGACTAGCTAGGGCCATGGGCACGGTTGATGACCTATTCAAAGGTATTATTTGTTTAGGATCTAGATAAATTATTCATTCAATGGAAATAATTATAAGATATTCGTCATATAAGAGCCAGAATGTCATGTGGGTAGCCCCCAGTAACAAGCAAAGTGACTATGTATGGTAGATTTATGTTTCCTTGTTGATGTTATTTACACTTTTATTATCATTATTATAAGGAAGCTGGAAGGGATATCCTACCTTTTGTTAGATAAGCTGTTTGTATAACCAACTTAGCCTCTAAAGTAACTGCATATAGTCCCATTTTCCCTCTCAAAACTTAGCCAATGGATGAGTAGGGGCCACTTGTGATAGGGCTAGAGAAGGCAACTTCATAGATTTTTCCCACAGGGTAACTGAGACAAGGACTAAATTTCTGGAAGATGTGGACTACTAAGTGCACAAGTTAGTCATTTTTCTCTTCTTCGAGGTGAGCTTGGTTAAGGACCCTTGGCCACTAGTCAGATAGACCACCATGCCTGCCCATCATTTTTGTTTTTTATTTAAATTCTAGCATCATACATCATGCTTGTGAAGATGATTAATGGATTGTCAGAGGTAACATAACCCCTCATCCATTCACCAGCCTTTCTAACAATAACAACCCCCACTTATGTCATGCGCATCACATTTAATCAATTAATTAGTTCAAAAGAGCTAAGAGTTAAGAGGTAAGCTAATTAGAAAGAAGTGTTAATGAACTAAGTTCATTTAAACTAGTTTATATTTAATATACTAAACTTAAAGGAGAATTTGCACTTCAATGAATGAGAAAATGCATTTATTCTAATTTATTTAGAACTAAAAATGGGAATTTGAGAAGTTATAGGGCATTTAGACTAGACCTTCATTTTTAGATATGAAATGTTTAAGATTCAAATCAAAATAAGATTAGATCCTTATGCTTTTGTCCAAATTATAATAACAATTCAATTTCAAATATAAAACATGTGATCCCATTTAATTTAAATCTAGAAGCTAGATTCAAATGTTTTCAACCATAATAATAAGTACAAAATCTATAATATTAAATTTCATAAAAAGATAGATGTAAATGTTCCATCCACTTGATTACAGATCTAAAACATTTACAATGTAATTCGTAATGGATTTGTAACCCTCCAAAAATTTAAGATACATCTAAAATCAATGGTTAGATTTGAACTGCTATATAACTAAGTTACATCTAGAATTAATGGCTATTCAATACTAGATCTAAAATGTTCATTCTAATTGAAGGCAAAGTCAAAATTGTATGAGCGCAACTTACATATAATTACCATTCTAGACTAGAATAAATTTCCATCACATTCTCCCATTCTCTTCTAAACGTGCCTAGTGCTAAACACACCTAGTAATCCACATCTACATCACTTTACTACATTTCTTAGTCTATGTTTAGATATGTATGAGTAATTAGATCTAAAGAATTTTCCTAGCAAGTATTTCTTAGTTTATGTTTATTGTCTTATAAATACTAATTGAAGAAATATTTTTGAAAACAAATGTTCATGTGTTGTTTGATTTTAGTAATACAATAAAGTTAATGTTTTGGCACTAGACTTTTTTTTTGCTTGAATGGAAACATTTGCAAATTTTAAGGTTCAATTGAAAAATTAAGATTAATGGGTTTAGAAACACTTTGCAAAGTGTAGGGTTTGGCAAAAAAATTGTGGATTTTAAATAGAAACAATATGCAAGGTGTAAGATTTGATTGAAAAATTAAAATTAAAGGATTTAATTAAATAGAAACATTTTGTAAAATTTTAGTTTTATTGAAATTAAATGATTTGGTTATCATTCCATTATTGATTTTTTTAAATGAGCTTTCTAAAAAAGAGAGAATGTAATGTTTAACTTGATTTGTATTGAGAATAGAATTTGACACGTGGAAAAAAAAAGGGGGTTTTCTATCAAAAAGTATAGATTGAATTAAAAGTAAATTCCAAAGAGTTTATGACATGTACTTGATTTTGTTTGAATCTAGCTAGACAAAATGTCTATACAGTTTATGTAGTTCCCACTAAAAGTACCTAATAAGATGTTATTAGGTAAGTCGAGCTTCCAGTTGAGACATTAATGAACATTATTGATATCAACTCCATTTGATCCATGAATGTCACAATGAAAGATTTGTTTGAGATCTACTTTAGTGAGACCTCGGTTGAAACTTAGTCCAATGAGGTAGTAGTGACTTCTAGCTCATAGTATCAGGCATTGATCATACCAGGAGAGTAACTCTACTAACTAACTACCAGAGAGTATATGTGTAGGCCTCCGTAAATGAATTATATGAGCCTCAACCGATCAATGTGGTGAGGACTTGTTGAATCAATTCATATGCCAATTGGTATTGTTAGGGGTTGCTTGTATTTGAATACATGATCTGAGTTTTGTTTTGAACTGAAACTTATCTATATGTACCAATTTCGAATTGGTTTCTAATAATTCTTTTTATATAAAATCTTTCTCCTAGATTATATCTTTCATGATTATCAAAGTGTGGAATTATAGTTTTTATTCGAACTAATATTGTACTTTTAATTTGTTAATGTTAGAATTGCATAAGTTTTTAATTGTTAAAAATAGTAAATCATGACAGACCTACTTATACATGTTAATTGAATAATTAGAGTAAAGAGTGGTTAGTATACTTATCGAACAACATGTTTGTTAAGATATTGTTAAATATCTCATACTAGAGGGTAGCAACCTCAGAGAAAAAAGACTGAGCTAGTGGAAGTTGCTCAAATACTTGGAGGCTTGGGTATTTTATTTATTGTAGTTTTGTAAGACAATTGAAATGTAAGAGAAATAATTATAAGCTTTTTGTAATAAAGATTATATAGTAGACCTTATATGCTCTATTGTATGGAATATTAAAGTTATACAAGATAAGTACTTTATCTCATTATTGAATAACCTAAGTATCTCTCACACTTCAATGCTTATAATAATTATTCCGCATTTTTGGGCATGATATAAGGACTGGAAGGCCCTATGACCTAAGGACCACTAAGTCTCCTATTTTGTTGAGTCTGAGTACCTACCCAAAGATCTCACCTTCATGGAAAATTAGTCAAATAAAAATTGCCTCTCAAATTGTGTGTCATGAGGTGCATGGGGTACCCGGACCGTGCTAAGTGGAAATCACAACATAAAGCTTAACAATTAACAGGGCTTCCATTCACCTAGCCTGACCTTTTGTGTAGGTTAAAACACCGGCGGTGACTCTAAAAACCCTATGATTTTCTTATGTTTAGTAGAGTGCTGATATTGCTATGACTAGGGGTGTGTGTGAGTTGTAGTCCTCATATCTGCATCTCATGTACCTACAAGAGCATTATTGACTTTGCTATTTCTTTCGTGATGAACACCTCAGTTAAGGCCTCCCACTGCAGTGGCGCTAGAAGCTCCCGTGCTTAGGTCACGGGTTGGAGGCCCCAGGGTCACATGTTATGATTAGCCAGAAAGCTTGCCTACCCAGCACCCCAGAAAGAAACAGTAAGATGAATAACGCCAATGCACCTCATTCTACAACCATCCACGAAGGAAACTCATTGGAATGTACATCACTTGATACAGTTGCAACCAAATGAGCTCAATACATACACTAGGACTATGCAAGATGACATAAATTTTCTAAACAGGAAAAGAACACTAGTATCTGCCGCAGAGATTAACACATTTGTTTTGGCCTTAATGGGTTGTAATTAGTAGATACGATAGTGAATTGCTAATGACCTTTCGCCGGTTCTTAGTAGCTTTAAATTTATTCAAGCATGGATAGGAAAGCACTAAAACCAGTTGCCAATGTTCTTCAAAAGTTTTAACCATGATCTAAGCTCTAACTACGATCCATGAATAATTTCGTCCATGATTTGTTATTGTATGCCAAACGGCCCGTGGTTAAGGCTTTTGTACTGTATGCATATATATCAAATGGCTCACGCAACTTCATGTCACTTCTCAATGACTGTTAGCCAGCGTGCCATGTTCGCCAGAGAGAGAGAGAGAGAGAGAGAGCCAATGGCGGAGCTCTCGTGCGGTTGCCACTGCCTGGTGGAGCTTGGAACTTTCCTGAATCTGTCCTTCGTTGCCATCATGTTGATTGGTGCTGAAAAAGCAAGAAAAGGTTCAGGGCAAGAGTTACGACCACAAAATTTAGTAGTGAACGTAAAGCTTTTCTATCTCTTTGTTGAATTGCAAGCATCATAACAAAGGCTACACTAAGGACTCTACAAGAATATTATTCCCACCCAATGTTACAAGCTAGTTGGGCAGTCCAAGGTTTGTATTTTCTCAATCTCAGGTTCAAGTACACATAATCGGTCAAACCACCAAATACTTTGC
Source organism: Warburgia ugandensis (assembly GCA_035236585.1). Taxonomy (NCBI): domain Eukaryota; kingdom Viridiplantae; phylum Streptophyta; class Magnoliopsida; order Canellales; family Canellaceae; genus Warburgia; species Warburgia ugandensis. The sequence goes on from CP141133.1 coordinate 58,705,435, forward strand.
ATCTAAACCCAATAACTATGTAGCTAACTAGTGTCTATCACATGCGCAAATTCAGGAACCACAATCAACGGAATTGAAATTGCCCGCATGTAACAGAACTTGGCTATCTTAGATTGAAATATTTCAGTTTTATTAGAACTGAGCAATATTTGGTTAAGATATTAATCATTATAACTATGTTGTCGGATATGGTAGGGTTTATAGTACCAAAGAGCCGCTGGGAAAGATAATAAATTTGGTTACTTACCAGATAACTAAGTTGTTGAAGCCCAAGATGCATTTTACTCTCTGTTTTAGTGTTCTTTAATAGGCTGTACTGTTGGATCAAAGCAGCTTGTTGGTTGGGAACTTATTAGGCATATGCATTTCATTTGTATGTGCTGTCACCGAGTACTTGATTTAAGGTTTGCTTGCAAGATCAAGATACTCAAGGTGTAAATTGTAGTCAAAATATCAGACGCGGAAGATGGGTGTGACAGAAAACAATGCATGTGAGGATATTGGACTGTAGATAGGAGGGATTTCCATTGTCTGGTATTGTTCCATTTTCACCACTTGTCCATGTCTTCCCTTTGCACTAGGAAGAAATAAGTTGGGATCTTGGGGATGATTAAGAAATATAAAGGTAGATATTAACAGGGATATCTTACTCACTTTGTGAGATTTTCCAGGATTTGAGGAAGATCATAGACGATGTGGAAAAATCATAGAAGTGTGAACTCCACCAACTTGCAAGACCACGTGGGAACTGATAGTTTGACCTCTCACCAGTTTCCGCTCCCCGGGCAGTTAGACATGTAGGGACACCAAGCCCTCCAAAAGTGAGACATGGCCCATAGCTAGCCACAACATGAAGATTAAGCCCGTTACTAGATCCGTGAGGGCATCTGAGCACGATGACCTGTTAACACTTGTTAGCCATATACGACTTCTTCGGTCCAGAAGATGACCAGAACATCTGGACTTGAAGTCAGATCCTACATGGAACCATTTTCCTCTCGAATCATCTCCAGGTTGCGTAAATTCTCCAGCCTTAAGGGGGACACCGAGGGCCACGTCTGCAGAGTCTGATCTGTAAGGAAGGGATATACTAAGAGCCAAACCAACTCTGGTGGGTCCTGGGGTTCTAAATGAGGGAAAGTGGAACAGATGTGAAAGTCAAATCCAATTTGCAATGGGACGAGGAGGAAAGGATATGACAGAACCTAACATTGGGTCTTATATGATGCAAGTTTGATGGTTTGTGAAGACAAGGTGGGGTAATGGAGGGACCTTAGAACATATGAAGGGGAATACAAACATGGGGCAAAGAGTGGGCCAAGCTCGTGGTCACAATATGCACATTGTAAGGCAAGATGAGAAAGTTCATGTTTCATCATTGGGGCATGAACTATCAAAGCATAGAAGAAAATAAACAAAGGGAAAAGGATGGAAGTTGGAATTAGAACTAGTTATTATAGAAAACAAAGGACTAGAAGCCGATCATTTACATGTGGTGCCACCATCACTACCAAGGTAAAAGAATATTTTTATAAAAATTACAACCAAATAATTTATGACAAAATGTAGAATTGAAGTGGTATGCCTGATATTCAGAACGTAAATGGAGGGTGAATTGGTGAGTGGATTTACATTGTTAAAGTGCAGGAAAGGTCATGAGCAGCAGGAGTGTCAGATTGGCGTGCAAATGGCTTTTGAAGGAGGTCTATAATTTTGAGAATCGAAGGCGTTTTTTAAGTGACAAATCTTTGTTGATTTTGGGGTGTTTTCACATTTCAATGGACTGTGGCTGATTCTAACGCGAGAGGGAACATTCTTAGCTTGGCTTTTGGTGAACCACTGCTTTGCTTTTCTCTTTGGTTGATCTTGGTTACAAGGAAGGTGTTTTTGTATGAAGAAGAGAACTGGAGAACAGGACAACTGGAGTTGTAGGTGGGTATTCTTAGAGGATTTTGGGATCCGTTTTAGTTTTTCACTTTGTGGGTTGTGTTTTCTGTTGGAGATGGTTTTTTTTTTTTTTTTTTTAAGTTGGTGCGTTTGGTTCCGTTTTGGAGATGATTTTGGGTGCTTTCTTTTGGTTGTTGTGAGGGAGTTATTGAGTTCCATTTTTGTTCAATTGTAGTACGTTTTGTTATGTGTTCTTGTGGCATTTTAATCTATGATGGGAAGAGTTTTGGCGCTTCTTTTCCCCCTCTTCTGTTTCCTCTTTTTAGATGTCCAAGTGGGATTACTTTGATATTGAGGTGCTTTTAGCATTTTGATGCTTATTTCCTATTTTAGTTTTTAATATATTTTGAGTATTTTTCTTGATCAGTAGTTTGCCGGATTTCTCTGTTCTATTTCATATCTGTTGGTTCTTGTTTTTCCTTTTTTTATTCAATTGCTTTTAGGCGATTCTTACTTCAACTGTCAGAAACCTTCCTCGGGTTGTGCTAATATTCGACCAGTTCTGGTATTTTTTGCAATATCTTCAACTTTACTAGATAGGCAATTTTGGTGCTGTTTTGTTTTACTTTATCCCTAGTTGTTACCAGTATTGTGTTTTTCCTGCTTTCTACGATTCTATATGATGTTCTTTTTCGTTTATTTTCTCTTTGTAAGATGCTTCTTGTCTACCGTTTGGTGGTTTCTTTTTGCCTCATTCCAAGATGCTGTTTTCCTACGCAGGTCCTTTGTTGTGGTGTTAATGACACGTAAATTGGAGGAATGTGGATTCCATTGTTTGGGACTTGAAGTTGTAGATTGTGGATCTTTCATGGTTGATGTTTAAAAACAAAGAAAAGTGTAAAGAAAGCCGAGAGAACTGATAAACAAATGAGCAAGGGCTGTTGTTGTCAGTTTTGTGCTTGTGGGTGTCTCTGGTTTTAGTATTTTCTACTCGAAAACGTCTGTTGGCTGTGTCTCCCTGGCTGACTGTTGATATCCGGACTCCGTGGGCTTTGCCGGGGGAGTAGGAAACAATAATCGCTCTAACGCGACTTGGTTGGGCTTCTTTTGATTCAAGATCGTTTCGTACATTATCGCCATTGTTTGATCGAAAATATTTGGTCTTTAAACCCTTTGAACGCATTAAGTCCACCATTTTCAGGAGCCCCATATTTGGTTTCGCTCTCATTTTTGTGAGTGCATTCCTTCTTGGGCATGGATTTAGCAGAAGCAGGGTGGCGGCTGAGGATTAGCTCCCTTGCTGGCTAATTGAGAACTGGGACCGGTTCTTTGGTCGGATCTTTCCTTTGCCAAAATGAAGTTTATGAAACTTGGATCGAAGCCCGGTTCGTTTCATGCTGATGGGAATGATGTGAGGTGAGGTCTCAGGTTTTATTCCTTTGAATCATTTATATACATATGCTTGTCAATTCATTTGATTTAGGCTGATTTAATCTGCAAGCAGCCTTTCACTTAGAAATTTTTTTCGTTCTTTTTTCTTTTGGGTAAAAGCAGTATCACTGGTTAATTGCTCTAGTGTTCCTGGTTAGATACTTGCGCAATTATGCAAAGAAAAATTCAGGCTGCTGGAGAATCGCATTTCATGATGCATGTTTTCCTTTGCAGTTGACTTGAAACTTGTGCTGTGAGTAGTAACTATCTTAGGATGCCACTTGATTAAGTCTAGGTTTGCTTGTCCTTTATGTGGGGGTATACGCAGATGAAGATCATAACTGCTTGGCAGATGAAAATGTTTTAATGTTAGGTTCCTTATATGGGAGAGCTTGCCAATGGGTACTTCTGCTCTAAAAATTACTGCTTTTTATTGGATGGAAATTGTGTTTTCAAATTGTTCAGTAGTATTTAGACTTTGCATTGTTAAAAAGACCAGCTGGCTTTTTGGGTTTGTGCTGCTGTCTAGTCTTAAACATGGGTCTTTGCTGTGCTCCTACCAAATTATGTATGGAAAAGTAAGTTGCAGGACTTCTTCTGCCTCTTTGAAAGGCATACCTAAATAAATGTGCATATGTGCCACTTCTTCCTGTTCTAGCATGTCCACTCACAGGTAATCTCCGGGTTGCTCTTACATGTTAAGATGGCTGGTTGAGCTGCTATGTCTCACTTAATGGTATGACCAATATTCATCGGATGGACATTCTTCCAAGCCTTTCAAAGTGAAACATAGAGAGATCTGTGTGGTTTGTAGACTGTGCTACTCCTATTTAGCAGATGGTCTGCAGCTAATCTGGATTGTGCTTACATGATAACACATGTGGTTAAACTGTTATTGTCTATGTTATGCACGAATAGTCATCCAGTGACTTAACCTTTCAGTTCAGCATTATGAAATCATTGCACAGGGAATTGCGTCTGGATGCCTTTGTGGCAGAGTTATTGATGATATGTTCAGGAAACTTTTGGGGCTTGTTTTCTTCTCAGAAGACTAGGTGCACGTTATTGGGCTTTAAATTATTTACTTGATGTAGGCTTCAGAAGTAGCCTACCTTTGAACTTCCTTAATTATTCAGACACACTAAAAGAGATTTTCTTTGTGCCCTGTACTCTAGCTTTGATGCATGCTTAAAACTACTTGAGTTTGGAAAATCCATGCAATTCTAATGGTTGAAGTTGTAGTCTTTTCTTATGAAAGATTGTAATGTTACTTAAACATGTGTCCAGAAAGATACCAACGTTTTACTTTGGATCCAGTAGGTATTTTGCTTTACTATAGATGCTGAAATGTTTTCTTTTGAGTAAAAGACATATCCAGGAAGATTGTTTCTTTCGAGTGAAAATTCTTCAGAATTTGTGCCTAAATTGTAGAGTTGCCTTGCTTAAAGTTCATGTAGTGAGAACATACCACTCTGCAGTATCTGAGGTATTCCTCAACACTAGGATTGATTAGAAATGTTTGAAGTAGACAAAAGTGTTACTATACATGCCTGAAATTTATTGCTGGACCAAGGGTCTGGCAGACAACTTGGACGCCCCTCGTCATTTTCTTTGTCTACACTTCACTCAGTTATATGTTATTGCTTTCTTCTTATGGAAGTACGGCATGGATTCATGGATCAAACACTACATTGGATGCCAGCTCAGTTTCACTAAAATCTAACTAACTCAAGTAGGGTATAAGTTAGATAAGTTTGAAAGTCTTTCTTTCAAAATCTTAAGATCCTGTTAATATAAAAAAGAAAGATGGAGAATTGCAATACCCCTTGCTACTAGCCGGCAACTAAATCAAATAAATGATGATGGAAAGGATCAAGCTTTTTCTGTACCTCAATCTTTATTTGGTATGTGTCTCTTCTTTTTCTTCCTATGCTCCTAAGACTTTTTTACTTTGTTTTATTCATTAATGGATGACCTTTCTCTCTGTCTCCAGACTGCCCCATTCCTCTCCTTTTCCTGTAGTCATATTAGAAAATATCTCATGTTATTATATTTCAAAACTATTACCGCCCAAAATTCTCTCTCTCGGGTTCCTTCTACCCCTGAAATCTCTGTATACCTCGCCTAGACATCTCTTTGTCACTTAGGTTTTATCTCCTCCTACAAGTTCTTCCTTTGCACCAAAACAATCTGCCCCTAAAAGTCTCTTACTCTCTATCTCTTCTGCATTCTCTCAAGTGGTCATGATCCAAATGGTTTTCACCACCCAATTAGATAATTTAAGTATTTTGCATGCATCTTAGCAATTATTGGTTTCTAGAACTGGCCTTTTGGTTAGCTGATGGAGGAACATCACATGACCATGAAGAAACAGCCCAATCTTTTCATTTGAAGTTTTGAGCATCCAAAAGTTTTCAGAGTCAATGAAAGATGAAGGAAAATATCACGTGGAGAGAAATGGAGAGGAAACTACTGTTCATGTGAACAGTAAATGAAGCTATTTTGGGAACTGTTATGGGTAGTTGTTCTAGTAGTTTGTGTAGGACTTTCAGAAGATTATTTCAGATAGGATTAGTTTACAAATTCCTATGTTTGCTCTTCTTATAGTGAAGTCGCTATTTCCTGTAATTAGAAAGTTTATATTAAAAGATCAAAGTAAGAGAGCAGACAAAGATTCCTTTTTATTGTTGGAGTTTGATAAGTGGTAGGGATAAATATTTAAGAACTTGTGTGAAGCATGTTTTCAGTTATGAGTGTTACAGAATTTCTCTAAATTCTCTCTTTTCTATCTTTACTCTAGTTTTTTCTCTTGCTGAGATTCCTCTGCCCTATTCTGTCCATTTTCTTTTCTACTGGCTGGTGTGTTTAAATCTAGCTGTAGTTGGACTGAATCAAAGGGGGTGAATTCCTGATACAGGCACTCTTAACCCTTGCTACTTCTACCCTGGATTGGCAGGTGTATTGGTCTTTGAGGCATAGCCCTGTTCCTGCATTTTCAAGCTTAAATTTCCTGCACCATACAGCGTGACTAGTTGCCAGGCATTAAAATGTGCAAGGGGTGCGACTTGACTATGGATAGTCGCAAGGGGGGAAAAGTTGTAGTGCGACTAGGCGTGACTAGTCGCGCAACTAGTTGCTCCTGGCATGCCTGGTGACTTTTGCACCCCCAATTCCATGCAGTAGACCAATTTGCAATCGTCGGTCGTTGATTTTACTTCATCAAAGATGCGAATAGGTAAGAGGGGAGCAAGAGGGGAAAGGGAAATGCAGATTTTGCTGAAAAACTCAACATTTTCGTGTGTCGATCATCTGTTCTCTAAATGCGATCATTGACCATCTGTTCTCCACTGTTTCTACTAGCTGTGAGGAGGGGGTGGAGCATCAGTTTCTTTCCCTTCTCTCTCTCTTCTCTTCCTCCTTCCTTGACCTCTTTTTCTTCTCTCCCACTTTTCCCTCTCTCTGGTTTTTCTCTTTTCCTTCATCAGATGCGGCTTGGATCTGTTTATTTTTAAGAGGGGGTGCCATTATCAATTCTGGCCCCTCTATAAAAAAGAAAGCGAACTTACATTATATATTATATATGTTAATATATAATTAATTTTTAAATTTTGTGCGTGGGAAATAAGTCGCACGAGTAGGCATGCCTAGTCCCTCTAGGTGCAAGTCGCACCCCTTGCGCCTGTGACTATATAGCACCATACAAGGTTTTGAACCCTGCATGTTTCATTTTATTTCCTTGCAACTATTCTATCCTAAAGTGAGAGGACCTAGGATAGAGTTTGGGGAGAGAATAGGATATGATGGGCTAAGTACGGAGAAAGGGATGTGTGGTTCTAGTGTTGTTGGAGAGTGTATGTGGTGAATGTATTGCATGCCCTCTTTTGTATGAATGCATGGCTCCTCTGTTTATAGATATGTAGAGGAAAATTCTACAGTGTGTTGCACCCAATGGAAACCTAGATTCTTTTTGTACCTAAAATTGATCACAACTCTTGTCACAGGACTTCATCCTTTTAAGGGATTTGATCGTATCTTGGTTTGATCTCTTAATTGGGCCACATGGTGGCCTGAATTGAGTCTTTCTAGGCCAATCACATCTATTTGTTGGATGTGATTGTGAATCACACGGTTTTTCTGATTGCACAATGAATGGCTTTTTGTGTTTCATAGCTAATTGTGGATCACATTCACTTATACATGCGATGGGGCATGTTTCCTTGCAATCTATAAGACTTATCATGTGAGTTGTTCCGTTTGGAATACATTCTCTTGTGAAGACTCGATCATGGGGTCTAACTATGCTTGCAATCTACTCGAAATCAAGACTCTCTCCCATCTTTTTCAGAACTTGATATTTTGTTGTATTCTTCTTTATTGATGCGATTTTAACACTTAATGGGATGCCTATAAAGTACTATAGGTAGAGAATCTAGTCAAGGAATCAAGGTGATCATCATCAGGGTATAAATGGGTGGGTGTCAATTATGGTAGATCAGTTTTGGGTGTCTACAATTTGACAACTTCATTAGACTCAAGAAAACATGTTGAGCTATGAAACTCAACTACAAAATGTGCAATTCCTATCTTTCCACAGTATCTAAATAGTTGTCAATTGTGAGAATCTATCAACCTAGGGGAGATTTAAGGCTGTCTTATAAAATTTACATGGAAAAAGGGTTATTTTAGGAGCAATGCTAAACCAAAACACCAGGTTTTGCATGAAGAGGCCTTGCTTTTGTAAGATCCAATCTATTCATCTGGAACTTATGGTTTTAGTTTGGCCCCTAAACTTATAGGTCAGTTTGCAAGTAGCCCCCAAACTGTCTTGTATATATGTACCCGTTCAACTTTAAAACCCATTCATGGTCCCAAAGTGACGGAAGTCATTCATTTTACCATTAATTGGGGGACAGTCTAGGTTTCAACTGTCCCCATTTCCTTTAAACAAAACAACATGCTGCAATTGTAAAGAAACCATTTATCCCTTTTCCAAAACTTCACTTTCTTTCCTCTCCCTATCCTTAACATACAAAGAACTAGACTGATCTTCAGATGGAATTATGATCTTTTCTTTGATTTCACTTCTAATACATAAATCTAAGGTCTAATGACAAAATTTTTTCATTTTCGGTCCCAAATTAAATAGAAAAGGACAAGCAGAGGAGAGATTTGCTAAGAAGAGGATGCAGCAAAGGAGTTCCTTTGTAGAAAAATTACACCTTTATGGAAAAAAGACAGTTTGCGTTGAAATGCTAATGGAGGGGAAAATCATGTCAGCAATTAGTTCTATGAGAGAAATATTCTACTTACTTAATCTATAAATTGATGAGGAAAAACTGATTAAAACAGAGAAATTGCAGGGGACTTCTAGCTTACAAAATCTTTCATATTGGAGAACCAATTATGACAAATGAGGGCAAAAAAGAAGGAAATTTGATGTTTCTCTGGATTTTGCAATGAACACGATCTACCCAGTTCATAAACCTAGATTTCACCTAGAAAAATATGGACTTTGAGATGAAAACTACCCACAAATTGTTTTCTCTGTAGTTGCAATGGTTTTTTGGTTTAAAGGAGAAGGGTTAGTTGAAATAAGAAACTGCGCCCACTTCATAGTAAAATGGATGACTTCCTTCACTTTGGGCTCACAACAAATAGGTTTTTAAGTTGAAAGGCTACTTATAGACAAAAAAGAGTTGGGGGCTACTTACAGACCGACCTATAGGTTTAGGGAGCAAACTAAAACTAAAGCCTTCATCTGGTTTCTCTTGCTCTGGGTATCTCTTAAGAAAATACTTGTGATGTTTGGACCATTCTAGCATCTTATAAACATCTCTAGGTTGTTGACTTTATACATTTTGTTTTAATAAAAGTTCCAACCATCTATTTATTGTGATAAAAAGCTGAACCTTTTCAGATGCGGTAGTAGCAACAACAAGATGAACAGCTTAGATCATTCAAAGGTGGGTCACTTGCATGTAAAAGTATGATACTTTGGTTTGGAGCTTTGGTGAGCTCTTTGGTTTAGCATTCCCCTTATTTTAGATGATTTAGTCTTTAGAAGCTATAATTGGTAAAACATTAGATGACGGTTTTGATTATCTTCTTTGTTCTTTTCTTCCTCTAGAAGGTGCACCTTTTTCCAAGATACAAAAATGTTCCTCAATTGCCAAAACTTTATGCTCTTGAATTCGACAATGCATATTAGTTAGCTCCTTACATTCCTCAAACTAGTTAAAAATTTAAACGAATGAAGAGGGCATTTATTTAATCTTGATAAGGATTATTAATATGCTGAAAATCACATGAAATGCTCCATATGCTTTTGGGCCAATTGAACAAGAAACAAGGAAAAAGGAAAAATAGTTGGAAGTAGCCACCTTCAAATCAACACATGCATACATAATTAATACATGCATGCCTACAAAATATACCCAAAAACATGAACTACGAAAAGCTAAAAAAGTAAAGACCATAAATCCCATTTAATGCCATATATTACAAATGTACAAGGTGTACTATTTGATGGCTTAAAAGGATTTTCATGGAAATTGGAGGTTTTCTATGGTAAACCATGGAATTTGACGTGGAAATTTAACTAGGTCTTTTTTTTTTTTCTTGTAGTAGTTTTGGTGGATATTGATGTTTTTTCCTAGAATTTTAAATAAAATTAAGAAGTAACCAAACAACCAATAAGATTTTAGCTGGCCTACTTATAATTAATAAAGTATTATTATTAATGGGCTTACTTTTAGGTGGGATTTTCATTTTCATTTTTGGGCCATTAATAAGCAGAGCTACTTAGGCCCCTATTTTAGCCAACCTCTTGATCATCTATCGTAATTGCTTCTAGACAAAGAGGGCTTTGTAGACTAGGCTATTTCTATTGCTAGTTTATATTGAGGAGTTGAGTGTGGGTAAAAAAACATGAGCAAGCCACCCAAAGTCCAAACACTATTACAAGTACAGTGTAAATCCATGCCGTATAAGTCCATACAAGTCCACCACAAACAGCAATATACAAATCCAAACACTATTACACCACTCTGAGCTGTAACAACAACAACAACAATAAGACAGATAATGGCATACACTATGTAAGTGATTGCCTTGCTACAACAAGAAGTGCTGACACAGATGAGAGAGTCATTAGGATGCTGGTGTTGAGCTACCGTCTCCTGCATGGGCTCTAGAGCATGTATCTAAGGATGCGCCTGTGGGTTGGACTAATCAACCCAAATAAAGCATCAGAGATTCCTCTTCCCTGTAGGACACTAAAAAAACCAATGTTGTGTATTGTTTTTAGTGTTTGATTCATGTTTCTTTTTAAACACCATGTGGATTATTATGTCGAGTCCATTAAGAAAGTGGCAAAAGATGTTCTAGGAAGATCTAAAGGTAAAAGGTAGCTAGTAAAGGAAATTGGATGGTGGAGTGAAAAATTGTAAAAAGTTATTAAAGAGAAATGAGTATATTTTAAAGCATGACAAAGGACTGGAAATAACGAAAACTATGGGCAATATAATAATTACTAAAATGGTTGCAAAGATAGTAGTAAGTGAGGCTAAACTTAAAGCATATGCCAATCTCTGGAATAGATTAGGGTCAAGAGAAGGTAGGAAAGATGTGTCTAAACTTGCAAAAATAAGATAACATAAGAGTAGGGACTTAGAATACAAATGCATTAAAAGTGATTACCAAAAGGTTTTAGTTAAAGATGATGAGATCAATCAAAGGTGGGAAAGTTAATTTCAAAAATTACTACATGACAATTGCCCTAATAAAATATGGATTGAAGGTACTGTAAACCCAAATAATATTGGACATTATAGATATGACTATAGGATTGGAATACCTGAAGTGAAAGTGTTCTTGAAAAAGATGAAATCAAGAAAGGCCTTGGGGCGTGATGGTACATTAATAGAGGCTTGGAAGTATGTGGGAGATATTGGAGTAATTTGGCTTATATTTAATAAGATTGTAGAATCAAATAAAATGCCATATGAATAGAGGAAAAGCTCTATCATACTAATTTATAAAATAAAGGAGACTTATGAGACTAATTATTGTGGGATCAAACTTATGAACCATACAATGAAACATTGGGAAAGGTTGATTGAGAGGAGGTTACGATATGAGATGAGTGTATTGGAAAACCAGTTTCGTTTTATGCCTAGGACGTCTATCATGGAAGCTATTTTCCTACTTAGAAACTTGATAGAGAAATATAGGAAGTGGAGGAAGGACCTCCACATGGTCTTTATTCATTTAAAAAAGTTTATGACAGTATCCCTATAGGGTTTTTAGTGAGAAAGGGGTTTCACGGAGGTATATCGACAAAATTAAAAATATGCATAAGGGAGTGGTAGCAAACCTTAGGGCCACTAGTGGAGAGACTGATGATTTCCCTATCACTATAGGATTGCACCAATGATCGGCATTGAGCCCGTACCTTTTCCCGTTGGTTATGGATGAGTTAACTAAACATCAGCACAAGGATATTCCATGGTATGTGTTATTTGCAGATGACATAGTTATGATTGATAAGATAAGGGAGGGCATAAACACGAAGTTGGGGTTGTAGAGAGAAGACTCTAAAGGAAATTTGTTTAGCCGAACTAAGATAGAGTGTATGGAATGTAATTTTAGTGAGGAAAGGAGTGGGAGGGAAGCACCAATAAAGATTGACAACTAAGAAATCCCCCAAAAAGACCACTTTCGATGTTTGCTATCAATAATTCATGAGAGTGGAGAGATTGAGAGGAATGTTATCCAGAGAATTCAAGTGAGTTGGAACAAATGGAGATGTGCCTTTGGAGTGTATGGAATGTAATTTTAGTGAGGAAAGGAGTGGGAGGGAAGCACCAATAAAGATCGACAACTAAGAAATCCCCCAAAAAGACCACTTTCGATGCTCGCTAACAATAATTCATGAGAGTGGAGAGATTGAGAGGAATGTTACCCAGAGAATCCAAGTGAGTTGGAACAAATGAAGGTGTGCCTTTGGAGTTTTGTATGATCGGCTGGTGCCTCTCAAACCGAAGGAAAAATTCTATGGGATGGCTGTAAGGTTGGCCATGCTCTATGGATCATGGTGTTGGGCAGTTAAGGAATTACATGTATGTAGGATGAGCATAGCCAAAATGAGGGTGTTGAGATAGATGACTGGCAAGACAAGAAATGATAGAATTATAAATTAAAACATTAGAGGAAACTTAGAAGTATCGGCAATAGGTAACAAACGAGGGAGGGTAGACTTAGATGGTTTGGACTTTTCCATAGGAGATTGAAAATGGCACCAATTGGGAGTGAGTCAATCCAAGTCATAGGCTCTAAAAGGGCAAGGGGAAGGCCCAAAAGGACATGGATAGAAGTGGGAGAAAAGATTTTAAAAATTTTGGACTAAATGAAGCCATTACACTCGATAAAGGGGAATGGAGTAACAAGATTCATGTAGCCGACGCTTAATTGGGAGAAGGCTTTGATGATGATTCATGTTTCTCACCAACTACTCTACACTAATACCAATCCTGATTACTATATACCTCGATGCATGTTTAACCTAATCTCTCTCTCTCTCTCTCTCCTTTGTTTTCATAGGTCAGAGGTCATAACCATTTGCACTATTATGTTTTTGAAAGTTAATTGAAACCATACACAAACCACCAACTTAGGACTGTCAGTTCGAAGACATGAGAAGGGCCATTGCCGTGAAACAATAAGAGGCTCCTAATATCAGGTCTCATCTTGCAAAAGTGAAGATGTGAACTGGAAAGAATTAGTAATACCAGAAATTAGTATTGAGGATTGCTAATGTTGTTGTCTCACCGCTTGGGCACTTATTCTCATACTGTTATGGACTCTCTGCCATGAGGACAATAATATATGGTTTCAATTATCCATGAGTAGTGATTTTCTCTCTTGTTGTATAGAGCCTTAAAACATGAATAAAGTTACTTAACAACAAAATACTAGGCAGTCAATAGAGAGAGATAAGATCACTTACAAATATAGTTATTTACAATCCTGGAATAAAAAACAACCACTGGAGCAGATGCCATAGGAAAATATAAGGTGAAAAGTCCAACATGACATGGGATTCAAGCCCAAAAGAAGAATCTATGAATCACAGATCTGTAAATCAGTGAGGTGTTGCTTGACAAACTTATACCCCACTAAAGATGGGTTCACATGGGTTACTTGATTAGTTTAAACTGATAAACAAAACAAAGTAATCAGATAAATAAGAACTAAGGATTTGAGCAGGCATTTTTACACTACAAACTTCCCAGATTTTCACTTTCTGGGTTTTGGTGATTTTTCAGCACATGCAACTACTATCATGCAAGTCAAACTTGTCAAAAACTACCCAAACCCAAACCCTGAATTTTGAACAAATGTTCTAAAATCACCAACATCTTACGTGGTTTTTGCCCTAAAATCTATGAAAACCCAGAAAATTTTCAAAAACATAAACCACCATACCCATGGTAATAAATGGAATAACAGATGGATAAAGAGAGGATAAAGAAGCTGAGCGCAAATTGTATTTGATTCATAGATATCACATGCTAGTGCTACTTAGGAATTGAAAGGGCAAAATCAACAGCCTAGTGCAAAAGTATACTTAAATGTCCCATATGTCAAGACATAATCAAGCATAACATTGACGTCATTCATGCTTAAGATGATGGTTTGAGTCACCAAAATCTGGTCCCTACTTGTAATTGTAGCCGCTCCTACTACATTCTATGATCTAGTGAGGTGAATGAAGTATAATGCCTCTCTCTTTAATATATATATATATTAAAGAGGTTACCCAGAGAATCCAAGTGGTTTGGAACAAATGGAGATGTGCCTCTAGAGTTTTTTGTGATCGGCAGGTGCCACTTAAATTGAAAGAAAAATTCTGTAGGATGGCTATAAGGCTGGCCAGTACTTAATGGATTAGTGTATTGGGTAGTAAAGGAGCACCATATGCATAGGACGAGTGTTGCCGAAATGTGGGATGTTGAGATGAATGAATGGCAAGACAAGAAAGGATAGAATTATACTGAAATCATTAGAGGAAACTTAGGAGTAGCATCAATAGGTAATAGGATGAGGGAGATTAGACTTAGATGGTTTGTACATGTCCAATGGAGACTGAAAATGGCGCCCGTTAGAAAGAATGAGGTGATCCGAAAGGCTTAAAAGAAGTGGATAAAAGTGGTGATAAAAGATTTAAAAAATTTGGGATTAAATGGAAGTCATGACACTTAACAAAGAGGAACGGAGGAACAAGATTAATGCGACTGACCCCTAATTGGGATAAGGTGTTGAGATATATATATATATATATATATATAGGAGGACGAAGGGGAGCCTTGGCGTAACGGTAGGGTTGTTGTCGTGTGACCTTGAGGTCACGGGTTCAAGGCGTGGAAGCAGCCCCTTGCAAAATGCAAGGTAAGGCTGCGTACTATTGACCCTTGTGGTCCGCCCCTTCCGCAGATCCCGCATATGCTAGAGCTTCGTGTACCGGGGCTGTCTCCCTTTTATATAAGGGGGATGATAATTCCAGCAAAGAGTTGCAGGGGGCATTTGATTGGCTGGGGAAAGTTTTTAATTGCCATATTGTCTACCTTTTTTTGTTTTCTACTTTTTCCCAGCTAATTAGATCTCACCTGCTGCTTGCACCTGCATGAAACAGCTGAAATTACCATATATATGTGTATGTATGTATGTGTGTATGCATCCATTGGAGATTCTAGCCTACAACATATTTTGTGTAGCTTAAAACCACAGAAAAATCAGTAGACTTGAAATGCTCATGATAGAAGGGCAAGCCATGTAGAGAAAGTTTTGTTCTTGGTCTTTTGCAAGCTACAAACCGTATCATGTATTTATGGTTCTCTCCTAAATCAGCATCAGCAAAGGAAGAAACCCTAAGAAAGTATGGGCAATAAAATAAAATGCCAGTGATTTGTAGAAGAAAATCATGGATATAGGCAAAGGTTAGTAGCTTGAAAAAGAACCTTCTCTAAGTAGCTTGCCAGTGTGTGTGTGTGTGCATACTTTCACTTTGTGAGTTGTTTGATGACGAATGTAGCAATTTTTTTTTCTTTATTCTTTCTTTTATATTTTCAAATAATCAGTTTAAAGGCCACAGGTTAGACTTTAGAGGCTTAAAATTGTCAGATGGATTCAAAATTTTGTACATTGCTTTACCATGGCATAGCTTACCAAATAGACGGTTTAAATCATTCTTAGAATGGGACACGCTTGAACATTAGCCGGTTCATATTTTCCAAGTGAAAATATTTGCATCCATGATGTATTTTTTGAGAAGTCATTTAATTTTCACAATTGAATCTCCTTGACCTTTCTTCTCAGGGAAAATGCTCCGTTGTCTACTAACTAGAGCTTTTGTAAAGCAATTGGTAAATAGTAGCTTGCGTGGCTAACTGAGACTGTTAAGTGCTCAATCTCTAGTGTGAATGAGGTCCTTGGTGATTGTAAACATTTACCTGGTGTGCCTCATGATCTTTATATTACAATGCAAAAGGCAGTAGTCTGGAAAAGCATGGTTATGATTACATTTTTTGTTTTTCATCCATCAGTTTGCCTGCCTCTGTTTGACCAGGGGCATAAGTATAGCCATTATAAACATTTAGGAATATCTCTGGCCAAGTTGGTACGCTTTCATACATTTATGAATGATACTGCTGCACTACATGGCCTAGACATAATCCAGACACATGATACATGGTATGACATGTTTCCATTACTTGGCAGCTAGGTCTGGCTTGTTGGTTTGCTCTTTAACTGTAGGTCTATGCTAAACTGGGCAGCATGTTACATCTATATTTTGCTCTCGAAGTTTGGGCTTGATCTCTGACATTGAGAATAATATCTTGCAAAACAGGTCATTGATAGGTTATAGTATTATTGTAGGGCTGCTCTGTGAACTAGTGGTACTTTGAAGCAATCCATCTATGTCATATCTGTTAAATTTTTGTACTTTCAATTCGTTTATTAATTTTTTCTATTGATTTCCTACAAAATAAAGGATGATTAAGGAACAGTGGCAAGAGGGTATACTAATCAGGAAATGATAAAAGCAAGTTGTCTGGTCACACCGTCATTGACTTCTTATATTTGCTGGTTAAATGAAACCCTCTAGGTTGGAAACTTGTTCAGAATATTATACTTCAGAAGAAAATCCAAAACTAAAGTTCTTCTGCTCAACTGATGGACCCTCTTTTTACTTGTTTTATCCTATATCTTTGATTTTATTTGCAAGTCCTATATCTCCTTCTAGATTCAAGCTTCTTCTCAACTAATGCATTCTTTTCTACATGTTTTATCCTATATCTCTGATTTTATTTGCGAGTCCTACATCCCCTTCTAAATTCAAGGATGTATATTTTGGAGCTCATCTATCTCCTGGAGAAATGATAAAATTTTTTTTTCTTGTTTACAGGTATGTGGCAACTGAATTGGCGACTGACATCATCATTAATGTAGGAGACGTTAAGTTTTATTTACACAAGGTACTCTCTCCTTGTCATCTATTTAAGTTCATGCAAAGAGCTTGTATTGGTTTTTCAGTTCTATCCTTAAGTTTAGATGCCTTGGTTTTGCCCTGTATGGAAGTATATTGTTGATGTTTTCCGCAAAACAGTGAAATGACAGAGGTCTAATTCCAGAAAAAAAACAGAAAAAATAACATAACCTTGATTAAAACGAAAACTAGAAAAAAAAAAGAAGGAAAAATCTATTTCCTTAAGTACTATCCAATTCTTCAATTCTGGTATCACAAACTTTGATTAGACTTCATCAGCATATTCAATATATCCGTGATTAATGATCTAAAAGGGCAGGGCAGCCTTGGTGCATGAAGCTCCCGCCTATGCGCGGTCTGGGGAAGGGGCGGACCACAAGGACCTATAGTAGGCAGCCTTACCTTGTATTTTGCAAGAGGTTGATTCCACACATTGATTAATGATTTGACGGATGAATTTGTCAAATTCTTTAAATTTTTAGAGATTTAGTCTAATTAAGGAATTTAAGAATTAATGGCTTAGATCTGATTTCATAACTCAAATTGAAGATCAGGAATAGTGATCAAGCTAGAAACTATCCTAAAAGCAAGTTCAAAATGTTAATTGAAATTCTGAATTAAAATAGACAAGAAATAAGAGTTTTCTTGTGGTTAAACCAGAACCCATGATTTGGTTAAACAGGAATAGATAAGATAGTTCCTGGATTAACTACGGAATAACACAAAATGTGAATAACCAAAATGGAAATAACATAGAACACGAATAGTAACAGTAACAGGACAGAAAATGTAATTTAAAATATCCTCCAATAGGCAAAAGGGGATTTTTTTTTAAGCTTCCTTAAAACTTCTGTAAAACAGAAATAGCCGGAGAAGATGGGGATGGCCATGGCCAGCTGGTGCTGTGTGGGGCAGTATTGACTACTCCTTGGAGTAGAGAAGCCTGGTGTAGTGGGAGCAATGGGAAAACTAGGCCGACGCCGATGATCATGTGTGTTCGGTGGAGGGTGAGCTGGCGTCGTTGACTGGCTATGCGGCTGGTGAAGACTATGGCGTGGAGCAGAGGGGAATGTGAGATGAAGACGTCACTGGGTTATGGATATGGCTGGGTTGTTGATAGCTGATGAAGACGACCTGGAAAGACGTCGACCGTTGTGCGGTGGTGTCAAAAAACAACGTGCCTGGATAGGGGGAATGGTGGAGATCAGGTGGAACAAAGCTGTATGGAGGAGAGGACGATCTGGGTGGCTGGTCTGAGTGCTGAAAACGACTCCTTGGAGCAGAGAAAACCAGAGGAGATGTTGGGCTAGATGAGGAGATCAGGTTCTACCATTGAGGTGCGATGGAGGGTGGAAGCAGAACTAATCTGGGCTTAAGCCTAACCAGTGAAGAGTAAAACAGAGGGTGGATTGGGGAGAGAGGTCGAACAGAGCTGGGTTGTTTTGTCAAGCTAGAGATGAAGGGAAGTGCAATGATGCGGGTTGCTTTAGAGAGAGAGAAAATGGGGAGCGGTGGAGAGGTGGAGATGCTGAGCGGTAAAGGAAGGACCAGAGGGGGTTGGTGCGGATAGAGATAGGATACGGGTTTGGGTGTGGAGGTGTGATGGAGGGTAGGGGCTGGTGATGGATGGTAGGGGCTGGTGATGGGTGGAGTTGGGTAGAGGATGGGAAGAAGGCTGGGTTGTGGGTGACGGTGCATGAAGGAAATTGGAAAACAAGAGGATGTGAGATAGAGATAAAATACGGTAAAAGACTGTGAAAAAGATAAAGCACCAGGGGAAGGGATGATGAAAAACTAGAAAACTAAAAGCAGAATTAAGAAACTCCAAAACTCTCTTCAATACTCTCACAGTTCCCTCTTTATAACTTTCCCTCCTTCCTAATTCTCCTTCCCTCTTACCTTATCCTCTAGTAGTTGGTTTCCTCTTAGGAACTTTCTCTTACTTGCAAATCTCATCCATAATCTCCTCTTCTTTTTAGAATTCTTCTTCTTTTAAAAACCCTTCATCCTTTGCCTTATTGATCTTCAAGATGATCTGCATTGTTGAATATTGATTGAACCATTCAACCCTCCTATAGTTGATTTGTAAGACTAAAGACTAGAATAGAGTCATCTAAACCGTACATTAAGCATCCACTTAGCTTAATTGATCATCTGACCGTTAATTTTGAAAATTTATGGTTGGATGGTCACTTTGAGCTAAATTTTATATTTTATTCTAAAAATCATCAAATTGATGAGTTAGATGGTCTAATTAAATGCTAAATTAGGGGTCTTTTAGCCAAAATTATACACGTAACATATATGCTTGGAATTGTTGATAGAAATAGATCATAAAGAAGTAAACACTGTCTGACTAACTCAAGTGATTTCGATTTCATAAAAAAAGAAAGAAAGAAAAATGATATGCTGGAATTGAAGAGGTGATGAATTTGCCTTCTGTTTTAGTGGTCTTGTGACTAAAGGAAAAGGGTTCAATAGTACAAGCATGAGCCTTTATAAGGTTGGTGTCATGAAAAGAGAATAATGAGAGTATTTATCTGTACTAATCTCTTAATGAATTTATGGTGGAACTAAACTCATTGCCTTCTCAATCAAGCAAATTATGGGGTAAAGAAGCACCAATACTAGTTAACAGAAATTTACTTTTGTCAAGAAGAAATAATAAGGAAAGGTTTCCCCTTTTTGGAGGAAGACATCAAATTGATGGAAATGTGCTTGAACCTACCTTATAGTATTCATTTATATTGGACATAGAGTTTTTGTGTTGGTTGGATGTTCCATGCAGAATGGTTTACAAAACTAGTTTTATGGTGATGTGAACCATAATGCTGGCCCACATATTCAATAGGTCATACCCCAATAACCTTCTTTATATGATCCATATCTTCACTGTTATGAGTTGTAAAATGGACTCCGGAAGTTCAAATCATTATCATCATCAAGACTTTATCCCAATTAGGGGTTAGCTACATAAATCTTATTCTTTCATTCCTCTTTATTAAGTATCATGGCTTCATTTAGTCCCAAAGTTTTTAAATCTTTTGTCACCACTTCTATCCACATTTTTTGGCCCTTCCCCTTGCCCTTTTAGAACCTTCTACTTGCATTGCCTCACTCCTTTTGACCGGTGCCGTTTTTGGTCTCCTTTGGACATGCCCAAACCATCTAAGTCTAATCTCTCTTATCTTGTTAACTATTGTTGTTACCCCTAAGTTTCCTCTAATATTTTCATTCCTAATTCTATCCTTTCTTGTCTTGCTACTCATTCATTTCAACATCCTCATTTCCATGATGCTCATCCTATGAACATAATGTTCCTTAATTGCTCAACACTCTAATCCATAGAGCATAGCTTGCCTTATGGGCATCCAATAGAATTTTTCTTTTAGTTTGAGTGACACTTGTCGATCACACAAAACTCCAAATGCGCATCTCCATTTGTTTCAATCTGCTCGAATTCTCTGAGTAACCTCTCTCACAATCTCTCTACTCTCATGAATCATTGATCTTAAGTACTGAAAGTGATCTTTTACAGGGACTTCTTGGTTATTAATCTTAACTAGTGTTCCACTCCTACTTCTCTCGTTGTTAAAATTGCATTCCATATATTCTATCTTAGTTCGGCTGATTTTAAATCTTTTAGATTCTACTGCTTCTTTCCATAACTCTAGCTTTGTGTTTATGCCCTCTCTTATCTCATTAAGTAAGACTATCATCTGCAAATAACATGCACCATGGAATCTCCTTGTGTAGATGTTTTGTTAACTCATCCATAACCAATGTGAAAAGGTATGGGCTTAATGCCAATCCTTGATGCAATCCTACAGTGACAGGAAAATCATCGGTCTTGTCATTAGTAGTCTTAACATTTGCTACCGCTCCATCATATATATCTTTAATTATGTCTATATACCCTTTCAAAACCTCTTCCTTGCCCAACACCCTCCGTATTAACTCTCTAGGTACTATTATAAGCTTTCTCTAAGTCAATAAAGGTCATGTGGAGGTCTTTCCTCCTCTCCTTATATTTCTCTACTTATTGTCTTAATAAGAAAATAGCTTCCATGGTGGACCTCCCAGGCATGAAACCAAACTAGTTCTTCAATACACGTCTCATGTTATAGCCTCTTTTCAATCACTCTTTCAAAAAGTTTCATAGTGTGGCTCATAAGTTTGATCCCCCGATAATTAGTACAACTATATATATCTCCTTTATTCTTATAAATTGGTACAATAAAACTTTTACTCCATCCAACCGGCATTTTCTTTGATTTTATAATCTTGTTAAACTATTTGGTCAACTAAACTACTCCAATATCTCCCATATGCTTCCAAACCTCTATCAGTATACCATCAGGCCCCATGGCTTTTCCTAATTTCATCTTTTTCAATGCCTTTTTCACTTTAGGTATTCTAATCCTATGTTCATATATATAATGTCCAATATTATTTAGGTTTACAATAATTTCAATCCCTATATTCTCAGAGCCATTGTCATTGAACAATTTTTTAAAGTAAGTTTCCCACCTTTGTTTGATCTCTTCTTTGACTAGTACCCTTTTATCTTCACTTCTAATGCACCTAATATGATCTAAGTCCTTAACCTTCTGTTCTCCTACTTTTGCAAGTTTAAAAACATCTTTCTCACCTTCTCATGTTCCTAGTCTATTATAGAGGTCATCATATGCCTTAAGTTTAGCCTCACTTATTATTCTCTTAGCAACCTTTTTTAGCATTCTTATATTGTTCATAGTTTTCATTATTTCTAGTCCTCTGCCATGCTTTAAAATATACTAGTTTTTCTTTGATAAGTTTTTGCACTATTTCACTTCACCACCATGTTTCCTCTACTAATTGCCTTTTACCTTTAGATACTCCTAAAACATCTTTTGCCACTTTTTTAATGGACTTGGCCATATTATTCCATATGATGTTTATTTCTGTTTCATAGTTCTAGTTTTCTTCTACCATCAACTTATATGTGAATGAGGTTATTTTCTCTGCTTTTAAGTTCCACCACTTAGTTTTTGAATATCTTTTAAGTTTATTTTCTTTCATCCATCTTTTAATATAGATATCCATAACCATTAACCTATGTTGTGAGGTTAAACTCTCATTGAGTATCACCTTATAATCCTTACACATTGATCTTTCAATATTCCTAAGTAAAAAGGTCTATTTGGTTTTTATGAAGTTCACTTTTAAAGGTTATTAAGTGTTCATCCCTCTTCTTAAAGAATATATTTGCAATGGCCAGGTTATATGAAAAAGCAAAATCGAGGATAGTTTCTCCCATCTCATTTTGTTCTCCTACACCGTACCAGCTACATATCTTATTATATCCTTCCTTTTCTTTTCCTATATAGTCATTTAAGTCTGCTTCTATAAATATCCCCTCTTCATGTCTTCCTAAAACTGTTTTTTGATTACATCTTTTAACCCTACTTGTGGTGCGTATGCACTTACAACATTTATAATCTACTCTCGTAGAAAAAGTTTTATTATTATAATTCTATCATTGATTCTTTTAATGTCTACAACTTTATCCTTTAATTCTTTATCCATTATTATTTCTATGACATTTCTTTTATTATCCCTTCCTACGTACTAGAGTTTATACCCATCAATTTATCTAGTTTTAGCCCCTTTCTACTTGGTTTCTTAGATACAAGCAATGTTGACTCTCTTATGTTTCACTGTATCTATTAATTCCAAACTCTTGCCTATCAATGTCCCTATATTCCAAGTGGCGATGCAAATCTTATGCTTTTGAGGTATCCTATTTACCCACGCACTTCTCGACCTCCATGGCATAAACCTATGCCCACTTTTCACTGCACCTGGGTTCTGATGCAGCATGTTGCTTCCGAGGGGATGCTCTAGCAGCCCTTGCCCATTTTCCACTATACTTGGGATCCAATGTAGCATATCGCTTCTGGTGGAATGCCCTATCAACCCTTGCTCATTTTTTACTACACCCAAGATCCAATGCAGCGCATTGCCTATAGGGCCTAGCTTGAGGGAATGTCAGTTTTCGGTTTATGTCATGTTAGGGTTGCCATACTTTTAAAAAGCTGGAGATGATTTTTATTCCTTACAACTAATATACATATGCATATTCATTTGCAAGTAGAAAATAAATAACAAAATCATCTTCAACTTCTTCCTTGCTGGCTGGCACCTGACATAAGACCCTCCTTTTTCATTCGGGCTTGGGACCATCATCAGCGGAGTTACTCCCGAAAGTTCAAATAATGCCTGCAAAAATCTTGACCAATGGAGGGTTGGATGCATGAGATTTTTTTGGGCTATAGCCAACCTAAGGTTGGGCGCAACAGTTGAACGGTTCAGATCACACAAAACTGGGCCCAGCCTGTACTTTTAGCTGCCAGTATAAGCTATATGAAGATAGTCAGCCAACCACATAATAAGCACATGCATGTACTTGTGTCTATCTCAGTTTTCATCCTGGAAGCTGAATCTTTGAAAGAATGATTTAAATTCCCTGAACTTTCTTAGATTGACTTGTGAGCTTTTAAGTTATAGAAGAACTATCTTGTGTCCTATTATTGTAGAACCTCTGAGATGCAGAAAAATTTTCAGGTGCCATTGGCTAGATTTGTCTACCATCTCAAACAGCAAGCTATCTAATCTATTCAAGCTGAAACTTAAAACCCTACATCTAGTGAAATCCACACTGGTTGGAGAATAAACTAACTACCCATCTAATCTCAACTTAGCAAGATCCTTAACACAGAATTGGCTTCTGATTAAACCATCAACATTTGCATTTGTCTTTTTCCCAAAATGAAAGGAAGGACCTTCAGCAATTTGGAGTCTTGCCACTTGCTGGTATGATGTGGTTGTACATCTGCAGTACATACCAAAACCTCCATCAGAGAAGTGCAGATACAACCTCTCGAACCACTATAATCTCATATTGCACAACCATTGAAGTGCTGAAGAGGAGAAGTGCATACAGTAGCAAACTTCCATTAGAATGTCATGTCTCCTCAGTTATGAAAACAGAACGCATCATCCTTTAGTCAAATTCTTTGTCATCATTGCAGTAATTAGCAATCCATAGTTAAGAGAGAAAGACAATAAATAATCAAATAGTAGAAGAAAGAAAAAATAAAGGGGCATGAGCGAAGCTCCCACATATGTGGGTCTAGGGAAGGGGCGGGTCACAAGGGTCTATTGTATGCAACCTTACCTTGCATTTTTGCAAGAGGTTGTTTCCACACCTCGAACCCATGATCTTAAGGTCACATGATGACTTTACCGTTGCGCCAAGGCTCCCCTTTAAGAAAGAAAAAAACTTAAATGAAAAATCTAGATGTTGTATGGGTTGTTTGGTTCAGCTGGTTGTATATGGTATGCTCGTCATGATATAAAGGGCAGCATGGTGCACAAAGCCCCTGCATATCCAGGGTTCAGGGAAGGGGCAGACCACAAAGAGTCTATAGTATGCAGCCTTACCTTGCTTTTTTGCAAGAGGCTGTTTCCATGCCTTAAACTCGTGACCTCTAGGTCACACAACGACAACTCTACTATCGCGCTAAGGTTCCCCTTCTATGTTCGTCAAGATATATTAATACAAAATAGAGAGCTGGTTCTTGAGTGAGTTTAGCATCCTTGTATAATGAGATGTTATGAATGCTTGTAACAAGCTCAAGTCTTGAATTGTAAGCTTGAATGGAGGCTAGCAACCCTATATAGGGAGGTCCGCAAACAACTTAGGCTAGCTTTAAGCCTTGAGTCTGAGCAATAGGTTATTTCTATCAAACTAGTATCAGGTCTGCAAGTTCATTTGATCACCAAAATCCGAGCTGTTGAATTTGGTCATCTTAGATGGTGTCCAGCTACAAATTCTCAAATTGAGCAAGGATAATTATGACAATTGGAGCATTCATATGAAAGTTTGGCTTGTGTCGCAATATTTATGGGAAATCATAGATGAAGGCTACAAAGGGGAGCCTTGGCACAACGGTAGAGTTGTCATGTGACCTTGAGTTCATGGTTTGAGGCATGGGAACAGCCTCTTGCAAAAATGTAAGGTAAGGCTGCATACTATAGACCCTTTGTGGTCCACCCCTTCTTGGATCCCTCATACACTAGAGCTTTGTGCACTGGGCTGCCCTTCTCTTTCTTTTCTTAGATGAAGGCTACATTGAATTAGATTCGATAGAGGATGAATCTAATCTCACTGCTAATTAGATGAGTGTATTAAAGGAGTCACTGAAGAAGGATAAGAAAGCATTGTTCTTGATATATCAAGGCGTAGATGAAGCAACATTTGAAAAGATCTCAAATGCAAAAATATCCAAAGCATGGGAGATGTTGGAGACTTCAATGAGAGGTGTTGAGCAAGCCAAAAGGTATGCCTACAAGCACTACGAGCTTATTTTGAGATGATATGCATGAATAAAATAGAATCAATAGCTGATTATTTCTCAAGAGTTTTAGTTTTCGTTAGACTTTTAGTTATCGTTGATCAAATGAAACGTAATGAAAAAGTTCTTGACAATGAAAGAGTCATGGAAAAGATCTTTAGATCAATAACTCAAAATTTTGAGCATATAGTAGTGGCAAATGAAGAACCAAAGGATTTATCCAAGATTTCTATTGATGAACTTCTAGGTTCTTTAGAAGCCCATGAACAACAGTGGCTAAGAATGCTAGCAAATCAATAGATAAAACTTTGCAAAGCAAGTTTCGTACTAGGAAAGATTGCCAAAGCACTGCAACAAATGGTATTCAAGGCAACTATGCTAGTGGCATCAATAGAAGTGGCCGTGTGGTCCCACTTATAAGAGTGATTACGAAAGTCAAATTAGCCAAAAAGATCGTAGTAGAGAAATAACATATCAATGTAGAAGGTCAAGAGGTCAAGGAAGAGGAGAAATTTCTTATAGGAACTAATCTCAGATCCAATGCTACAAATGCAAAAGGTTGGGCATTTAAGCTATGCATGTAGAGCTAATAGAAATATTAATGTAGAAGAACAAGCCCACTTAACCACGGAAAGGGATGAAGGATCGCATGCTTGTTATATTGTTTTATATAATTATATAACTATAACTAACTGAAAGCAATGGCTTTATGTTTTGTTTATGATCCAAGGATGAAGTTTGTGAACCCTCTACGAATTAGTTCCACGAAAGGAATCATCCTAGGCATTATTAGTTCAAAAAGGAGAATGTAGAGAAGGGTAGAACCTTTGGTATTTTGATGAAGAAGCAAGCAATCACATGTGTACAACAAAAGAGCTATTTGCCAAGTTAAATGAATAATTACGAGGAGAAGTCACTTTGGTGATTCCTTGTAAGTGCCAATTAAAGTTAAAAGGAAGATTATGATCCAAATGAGAAAAAGGAGATCACAGGTACATTTCTGATGTATATTATGTTCTTGCCATGAAAAGAAAATTATAAATCTTGGACAACTTCTTGAAGAGGGATATGATATCCATCTTAAGTATCTCGCTCTAATAATAAGAAATAAGGAAAATGACTTAATTACAAAGGTAAATATTTATAAGAATTAGAATGTTTACCTTAAGAGTCCTGGTAGGGGTACATGCATTTGAGAGAGAGAAGTCCATGCCCTTTTTTAAGGTTAGTGAAGTATTATTCTGTACATCTAAGCCATTCACATATTTGGAATGACTTAGGCTAGAGATCAAATTTCATTTTCATTGGATACTTTAACCTATGTTTTCATGATAAAAAATAGTGGTCATCTATTTTTGTTGAATTTTTCAACGACCCAAAACAAGTATCCAGGATCATTCAACTGCATTGATTTTCATTGGATTGCCTATTTTTCATATGAAGATGATGAATGGCTTAGATCTAACAAAAAAAATAATCATCATACATGAAAAAGGAAGGGTGTGGATTTCCCCTTCTCAAGGCGTGCACACCTACCGATACTCTTTTACCTTAAATATCAAGAAAAACTCAGCAAAGTGTTTGAAGTCAATTCTGAAGTACAACTCATGGTTATGGCATCTACCATTTGGGCATCCCAGATTTAATGGACTCAAGTTGTTGTGGAAGGTTAACATGGTCAAAGTTCTATTTGAGATACAATACCTGGATTAGATATGTGAAGGCTGCATTCTCAGGAAGCAACATAGAAAGAGTTCTCCAATTGGGCAGATATGGAGAGCAAGGAAGCCACTCCAACTTATTGACACAGATATAACAGGGCCTTTCAACATTGAGTTACTTGAGGTAACAAGTATTTTATTACCTCGATTGATAATTTCAGTAGAAAGATATGGGTTTATTTTGTAAAAGAAAAATTAGAAGCATTTGACGAAGTGGCCATTAGATCAAGGTGGTGAAGTTTGATAGAAGTGGAGAATATTCCTCAAAAGCATTTCGGAAGTTTTGCAAGGAGAATGGAATCAAGCATCAGCTAACAGTTGCTTATACACCACAACAAAATGACATAGTAGAAAGAAAGCATTGGAGAATTCTTGATATGGTAAGAAGAATGCTAAAAGGTAAATATTTTCTGAAGAGTTGTTGGGCTGAAGTTGTACCTTGTGCAATTTATCTGCTGAATCATTTTTAAACAAAGAGTGTTTAAGACACCACTAGAAGCTTGAAACAATGAAAGCCTGGTGTAAGCCACCTAAAGATATTTGGATGCATTGGTTATTCGCATATTCCATATCACAAGAACAAAATTAGAAGACAAAAGGTGAAAAATGCATATTCATCAGGTAACCTAGGAGAAAAGTTCAATAAAAAAAGAGCATCAAAAGGATGTTCTACAATGACAACAATGAAAATGAGCAAAAATGATGAAGAAATTTAACTTCCATCTCCAACATGAACTCTCTTAACATCTCCATGATCTACCACGTCAGCTTATAGCGACAATTCAGTGGGAGCTCTGGTGAAGATACGAAGTCTGAGAGAAATCTATTATTAGACAAAGAATGTATACCAAACAACTTCACTATGTTTTGCTTACTTGTAGGTTTGATCCAATAAGTTATGAGGACGCAACTCGGGATGAAAAATGGTAGAAGGCCATGACTGAAGAAATTGAAAAAGTTGAGGAGCTCACTACACTGTCTAATGGACACAGAGCAATTGGAGTCGAATTGGTCTACAAGACCAAAATAAACTAAGAAGGGAAAATTAGAAAAATACAAAGCCAGATTAGTTGCAAAGGGCTGCAAGCTGCAGCTAGGTATTGATCATGAAGAAGTTTATGCACCAGTAGCAAGGATTTATAACAATTAGATTGCTAATTACTTCTAATTGTTGTGGCTGCACAAAATCGACAGAAGATATATCAAATGGATGTGAAATCAGTGTTCTTAAACAAGTATCTTGAAGAAGTTTATGTTGAACAACAACCTGGATATATTAATAAAAGCTATGAGCATCAAGTCTACAGAATAAAGAAGGCACTAGATGGACTGAAGTTAAGCCCTAAGAGCATGGAATACAAGTATTGATGGCTATTTCATGAGTAGGGATTTAAGAAGTGTCCTTACGAGTATTCACTATGCACAAATGCAAGCAAAGATGGAGATATTCTCATTATTTCCCTTTATGTTGATGATATGATCTTTACAGGAAATAATGTAAGCATTATGGAGGGCTTCGAAAGAAGTATGAGCAAAGAATTTGAGATGACAGATATAGGACTGTACTATTTCCTTGAAGTTGTTGAGATAAAATAAAGTGAAGACAAAATCTTCATTTCACAAAAGAAGTATGGAAAGCGGATACTTGAAAAGTTTAAGCTGAGCAGCTGCAATCCAGTGGCAACACCTATAGAAACACATCTAAAGCTAAAGCAAGAAATGAAAGGAAGCATAGTAGATCTCACTTTGTTTAAGAGTTTTGTTGGAAGCCTCAGATATCTAATGTTCACTAGACCAGATATCATTTATGGAGTCGGCCTACTAAGTCGATACATGGGGATATTGATGCAAGATCAATTCAAAGCAGCTAAGAGGATTCTGAGGTTTATCAAAGGCACTATTAATGAAGACTATGAGTCAGTCAAAGAATCAAAGTTAGTTGACTACACGGACAGTGACTATGGAGTAGGTTTAGATGAAAAAAGAACACTTTTGGCTATGTTTTTCGTATTGGATCAGCTGCATTCTTATGGTCATTGAAGAAGTAAACAGTTGTAGCACTCTTGTCATGTGAAACAGAATACATTGCATCAGCAGGATGCTCATGTCAAGCAATCTGGCTAAGAAACTTAATGGAGCTACATCATCCTCAACCATAGATAACGACTATCTATGTAGACAACAATCCAGCCCATGCACTTGCAAAGAATCTTGTCACTCATGGAATAAACAAGCATACCAATACAATATATTCTTTATATGGGAGGGAGTGAAGAACAACGTGGTGAGACTCATCTACTATAGGACAAAAGATCAAGTAGCTAACATTTCGACAGAGTCATTGAAGACAGAAACCTTCATGAAGTTCAAAGAAAATCTTGGCATGACAAGTTGGGTTTGAGGGGTACTGTTGGATATAAAACCTGACAATTGTCCAAACTTATATGATAGGTAAGAGAGAAGGACAAAAAAAAGAAAAAAGAAAAAAAGTAAAAAATCTAAATGAAGAATCTAGATGTTGTATGTCGGTTGCTTGAGTCAGCTGGTTGTATATGGTATGTTGTTTATGGTATATTAATATAACATAGTGAAAGTTGGTTCTTGAGTCGGTTTAG
The DNA here is from genome assembly GCA_035236585.1 of Warburgia ugandensis. Taxonomy (NCBI): domain Eukaryota; kingdom Viridiplantae; phylum Streptophyta; class Magnoliopsida; order Canellales; family Canellaceae; genus Warburgia; species Warburgia ugandensis. The sequence continues at coordinate 58,735,034 of CP141133.1, forward strand.
CCTCCTATAAATAGGGGATGCTATGAATCTTTGTAACAAGCTCTAGGCATGGATTGTTAGATTAAGTGGAAGCTAGAAAAGCCTATATAGGGAGGTCGGCAGACAAATGAGTCCAGCTTTAAGCCTCAAGTCTGAACAACTAGTTATTTCCATCACACTCTTCACATTCCTTTATATTTCTGTTCACCTTGAGAACACCTTTAGTCAATGCTTCTGCATATTTAGTTCATGGGGGTTGGAAACACTGTTTGAACACTTCCCATTGAAGCAGTTTTGGTCATGGTGTATCCGTAAGACTACATTGGTTCGGCATCCAATAATATAACTTGCCATTCAACTAATTAGTGACTGATCTGAGTGAACTCGATTTTAGCTGGGCAAGTTCTTGACCAAGTGTGAGTTCTTGAACACTGACATAACTTATAATCTAGAAGATACTGAGAAACAAATACTCTCAGCCATCTGTCAAACTAAAAACTACTTTTTGTGGTAATTATTTTTATTTAAACTCGAGTAAATTTACTCTCATCCTACTCCGTCTCTAACCTATGAAATGCAGAACACTGACATGAAAACTTGAATGAAAAGAATTATTTGCTGTGAAGAGGAAGAACAAGAAAAAGTTTATCCACAGAAAGGTTCAGTTACCATTACAGACATTTCGTATTAGAGAAATTAGATTTCTCTACATTCTTTACATAGCATGGCAGCCTTCCATCAGTGCCTCTATGAGACCTTAACTTTCTGTTTCACATTCTAGATCCCCGAAAAATTCTGTGTTGACAAGGGTGTTTGCCATCTTACTCAAATCAAATTCCTACTTGACCTACTATTGTTAGCATTAGCAACTTTATCTTAAGAAAATTAGCACCATTCAATATTGAACCTATTTAAAACCTTTAACTACACAATTCTAATTATTCTATGACTATCAGAAGTATGTTTTGATTTTTTCTTTCTCAGCGCAAAAGATACCAAGACGAATCACAAATTCTTTGAATGAATTTATGTGTAGTTTCTTGATCCTGACAATGTATGCCCACTGGAACTGCAGTTTCCGCTACTGTCCAAGAGTTTCCGATTGCAGAAACTGGTATCAACTACCAATGAAGAAAATGAAGATGAAGTCCATATACCTGACATCCCTGGGGCAGCTCCTGCATTTGAAATCTGTGCTAAATTCTGTTATGGCATGACAGTGACTCTCAATGCATACAATATTATTGCCGCTCGATGTGCAGCAGAATACTTGGAAATGCATGAGACCATAGATAAAGGGAACCTCATCTATAAAGTTGAAGTCTTCCTTAACTCGAGCATTTTCCGCAGCTGGAAAGATTCAATCATTGTTCTTCAGACTACAAAATCCCTTCTACCCTGGTGTGAGGACTTAAAGTTGGTTGCTCGCTGTATTGACTCTATAGCTTCGAGAGCCTGCATTGATCCTTCCAAAGTGGAATGGTCTTACACCTATAACCGAAAGCAGCTCTCATCAGAGAATGGCATTGAACCACAATGGAATGGTGTCAAAAAGAAGTTGCCAGTACCAAAAGACTGGTGGGTTGAAGATCTATGTGAGCTTGAAATTGATTTCTACAAGCGGATTATAACTGCTATCAAAACTATGGGTAGAATGGCCAGTGAAGTAATTGGGGAAGCTTTGACAGCTTACGCACTTAGAAGGTTACCTGGCTTCAGTAGGGGAATGACTTATGGTGGAGATGTCATAAAAAATCGATCACTGGTAGAGACCCTTGTCTGGCTGTTACCTGTGGAAACCGGTACTGTTCCATGTAGTTTTCTGCTCAGACTATTAAAAGCAGCAAGTTTGTTGGACTCTGGAGAAATGGCAAAGAAAGAGCTGGTGAAGAGAATAGGTTGGCAGTTAGAGGAGGCTTCAGTGAATGATCTTCTCATTCCTGCTCTGACAGGGGAGAATTTGATGTATGATATTGATATAGTGCAAAGCATACTGGAAGAGTATTTGATCCAGGAGCAGAGTACTCAAACTAACCTTGCTGTGTCTGAGGAGCTGCAAGAAATTAGAAGCCCCACATTTGTACCTAGTGCTTCCAAGGTTGCAGTGGCAAAGGTGGTGGATGGATACCTTACTGAAATTGCGAGGGATCACAATCTTCCTCTATCAAAGTTTGTTGATCTTGCTGAGATGCTGTCAAATGAGTCACGGCCTGTTCAAGATGGACTTTATCGTGCCATTGACATGTACCTAAAGGTAATATGCACAATGTTTTTTTTTTTTATTTACCTATTGAAATGCTTTCTACTAGTAGCTTCTCATTACTAATTTTTAGGTTTTAGCAAAACCTTGAGATTTCTCTGTCACACAATATAAGCTTTTATGTATTAGATTCTTCCCAAGCTTAGAGATGATAAGTACCTTTCATATTCATGTTAAACTAAATTTCTTTCCACAATTTGGCTGAGGGGTAACCAGAACTGGGATTTCCAACCTATCTTTGCTCATCTCATCATTCTGCAGAAGCTTCATGTTGACTTTTTGGTTACTTAGGTTCCTAATGTCACTCTATAAAGACTCGCCATCATTGGTCTTGAAATTGTCTGATAATGGAAACAATAGTCGCCCATCTCTATTATCTGGTTGATTGTTCAGGGCTGGTTGTTGTTGGTTTTTGGGTTATCCTTAGCAAACCCACCAGCACTGTCTACGAGTAACATGAATCAATGAAGCCATCCAGGTGATCAAGCTGAACCAAGTCTACTGGATTTGCCCACAGTTGGTTTTTGATCCCCTTCTTCGTGTTGGAACATGGCTGATGATAGGTTCAAGTCATATAAAGACAAGGGAGATAAGGTCGCATAACGGATATTACCTATGCATCCAATGAATATTTGGTAAATGTGATGTAACCATTTTGAAGTTACTTATCATTGAGATTTGTAACCATAAAATAGTTGTTTCGGTGAGTAAGCATGTGTGCTATATCCAACTAAGTGCTAGTCTGATAACTGATTAATCTTGATTTTCCCGCTGTAGGAGCATCCAAATATCACTAAGGGTGAGAAGAAGAGGATCTGTAAGTTGATTAACTGCAAGAAACTATCGATGGATGCCTGTATGCACGCTGCTCAAAATGAGCGGCTACCCCTTAGGGTGGTTGTCCAGGTTCTCTTCTTTGAGCGGGTTAGATCTGCCACATCAGGTGCTGGAGGGGCTGACCTCTCTGATAGCATCCAAGCCCCTATCCCAAGGGAGAATGGTGGATCCCATGGGAGCTCGCAATCTGCAACAACTAACACAGAGGAGGATTGGGATGCTGGCCAGTTGCAAGAGGATATCAAATCTGTTAAGGGAGAGATTGCTTCCATGAAGTTGGCATGTGAGAAGAATGGTGATAAAAGTAGCAATGACAAGGGAGTTACCAAAGGCAAGGGTGGGAAATTTAAGCCCAAGAAGATACTAAACAAGCTCTGGTCAGGCAAAGGTGCACCACAAGGCGAGAACAGCAGCTCTGATACCTCGGAGAGCCCAGGTTCAAGTTCTGTCAATGCCGAAGAGACTTAGTCGACGCCTTCTAGAAACAGGAGGCATTCAGTTTCCTAGTAGTTAGCAAAGAGAAACTTAGAACCGCTAACATCTTCTGGTTGACATGGGAGCAATGGAAGGGACGTTTTCGGTCTTGAGCCTGGTTAGTAAAGGTGTGACGAGTTTCTTCACCCTACAGTAAGCATCCAATTTTTCTTTTTTGTGGGTTTTGTCTAAGACCCAGTTTTGCTGTACCATAAAAGAGAAGGAAATACCATGTTTAATTTAGCCTTGGTTGCTTTTCTTTTCTGGTATAATGCAGGAAGTTGAATGGTTGTGTTTTTGTGAAGAATTAACCCCACTTACAAGCTAAGCTATGTACATGGACTCTTCATTAAGATTGCTTACATGTGTCTGAAGGCGCTAATGCATCTCTCACAGGACATCCAATGAAAAACCAGTTCTTATCGATTTTAGTCTGGTGTCAACTTTTGCTCCCATTTCATGCTTGGGTACAGGTATCAATGATTCTTAGCTTACATACCAGAAGCCTTTAGATGCTTCCTTTCCACGTAGATTCGCCATACGACCCAACTTACAGTGCTGCTATTACTTCTGCCAGTTTCTATCTTTTTAGGAAGTTTACTGTTAAATTATATATTGCCGCTCTTCGGTGGGGTGGAAAGTGATTTCTTTGTTACTGAAAACTTCAAGTTTGAGCAAAGGGAATCAAATTCTTGACTAAAGTGAAGTGGTTCACCGAGTTGATTCATAACCAATTAAAGGTTGTCAGCTTTTTCTGGTTTTGGCGAACTACTTGCAAATTGCAAACTTTCTCCTGTTGCGCGTGATATGAACTAATGGGCGAATTATTGCTTGAGAATTGCCACAAGGACAGCTAATTGAAGAATGCTGAAGTGATTGCATATGAGGTGCGGTCAAACCACCAGTTCTTTTGGAGCCACCTTTGCAAGGTCCTATTAGTTCATCTAGATATCCAGTAGTAGATAAAAAAGCATGAACTTTGGATGATTGCAGCACCTAAGAGCTTTGTTGTAGATCTGTTTTCAAGCACATTTTTTATGTTAGAATCATCGAAGGCATATGCTTTTTTACCTACGAAGGCATGTAAAGTTGGACTAACGGGATGAACAAGTCAGATCATGCAAAGGTGAGTTTCAAAAAATGTAGTCATTTGACTGCACTCATATAGCGGTCATTTTAGCATTCCTTTACAGGCATTGAGCTATTTTCTGCAATGGCATTTATAGGATATTAACCTTTTCCTTTGAATTATTCACAATTTCCATATTATATAATTGTTTTTGCATCTAGCAACAGCGCATAGGATAACTATTCCAGCAGCACACTGTCGAAACAGATCAGAACCTGGGTTTCACTTGCTCAGGTAAACAAGGTGTATTGTTGCATTCTACTGGAATCTTGTAGACCTAATATCCAGTCGATTGGCAAGACAACAATGAATTTACTTAATTGCACTGTGCATGTTGCAAAACATGGACGTAAAGCCAGAAGATGTTTGGATCACCAAACGCTTGGGTCCCGTGACCTTTGCAGGAATTAGGTCAATGTTTGATTTTTCCAACTCTGCGATGGAGTCTTTATTCATGATAAATTCAAGTGGGCACTTTGATCTTACTTAGGATGAGTGAGCTTTACTTGTATTTTTTATAGATCTAAGCTATTCACCGTGTTATGAATTATACTTAAGTGGGTTAAGTATCAAATTTCATGCCCCATTAGATAATTTATTTAATGTTTATTTTGCTGCGATTCTCAACTTAAAGAAGATGGGAAGATATCTATCAAGGATACGTTTGAATAAACACAAAGCCAAGCAATGCAATTTATAATCGAATAAGGGGAATGATAAATCCAAGTGCCTAGTTGGATCTTTCTTTATGTTGGAAACTGCAGCCGTATGCCACAGTTGATGAGCAATTGGGCATACCATTCCTCCAAAAACGTAGTATAAAGTATGCCTGTAGCTTTCAACTTAAAGAAAGACCCAAGTGGGTTCTTGGATTTATCATTCCTCTTATTTATAAAATCCATTGTTTGCCTTTGTGCTTATTTAAACATGTCGTTGACAGATATCTTCTCACTCCTGAATCAGGTTTCACCTCTAATGCTCCAAAAGCTACATTGATGCTTGAGTGGATTGATATGATGTTAGCTTCGAGGCTCTTCTTCCACAAGAGCAACCAGTCTTAAGCTCTCTAAAAGAATTAGGTGAGTCAGATTACTCCTCTAACTCATTCTGGTGGAGTTGGAAACTCAATCCATCAATAAAATTAACTCCATTATCCACTCCCGCCATAGCTCATTTGGAGTGCACTTTCTGTCACAACTTTGGCTCCCCTGATCCAACACAAGAAGTCCAAAAATTTTTGCTGACTCAAAATGAAAGAACACACATAAAATATATCCAAAATCCAATTGGCAAGTACAGTATGCTACACAAGTCCAACCAAAAAAAAAGGAACATGGGCAAGAATCATGTCAAGTATAAAGGGTTTAGAGAGTGAATACATACCATTCAAGACGTGACTGCTATTAAAAATTGAGTGCTCTCCAAACTTGACTGTAAACTGTCAAAAGTTAAGTGCTCTGGATCTCTTTATGCTGCTCAAACTAACTTTTAAGTCAACCATAAGTCACATACTTATTACTATCAAACAGTGAGAGGGATATCACTTGCATCAGTGACATGGGAGACTAAAAGCAAAAGCAAGAAATGGGTGGTTGTGAGAAATGCCTAACCTTCTTTGGTTATTACTGAAAATGCTTAGCTTGACTGTTATCTGTCAAAAGTTAAGTTCTTTGAACCTCCTTAAAATGCCCAAACTCTCTTTGAGGTCAACCTGAAGTCACCCACTATCAAATGGTATATACCAATTGTCCCAGTAAAATGGAAGACCCAAAAGCCAAAGCAAGGAACACCGAAACGTCCTAACAATTATTATTTATTTATTTTAGAAAATTCCTACCTTGATGACAGGGAGAGCAGCTTCAAAGAAATGTGGTAAAGTGCCACCTTCCTTTTTTTATCTTTCTGTTTTCTCATGTCTTAATGGTGAGATTATGCCTGTATTGACTTAAAACTCTGAGCAGGCAAGTCCCAGCCGTAGTGCTTATTATATGCTTATGTTGTATGTAAGAGTGATGTTGAAAGGTTATTTAAACTGAGACTGACCATCATCAAAAGAAGTTAGGTAACCAATCTTCCTTTATGTAAAGGAACTTTTTTCCAAGGAATAAGTATTGAAACTTTATTTGGCATTTCACACTTAGATCCGGATTTCAAAGGACGAAGGAATTTCTGAACAAGCTAAGGTTCAAACATGAAAATGCCTGTATTAAGCCCTTGTTTAGTGTAATGGTCCCTGAAAGTGGAGCTGCAAGGCTATACCTCTGGGTACATTTATACAGTGAATTGTCTGTTAATCAGCAGGAATCACTAAGTAAGATTAGGAGAGACCCAAATTAAAATGGAGCTTTGCAGCATGGAAATTTTGAGATGGAAGGGAAATCGTTGGGTTGAATTTGGGTATGTACCATAAATGGTAACCTGGTGGACTTTTATATGATCTGATGCCTGCAGCCAAATGATCAGCAGCCTGATCTTCATAGATGCATGCCACGTTTGTGGTCTATAAGCATGATGGGTATCTAGAAACGGCTGTGGGTGAGACAAAAGGCAGTACCCACCTCTTATTTATCTTCTTTTTCAAGTCAACAGTAGCCATTTCAAATCAGGTTATGAGCAGATGGTAAGAGAAAGCTTAACAGAAATTTAAGTGGCATGGTTATAAATTGATTGATTGGCAACATGCCACTAGCATATGGATGCCATCATCTCCTAGTAATCGTATTAAGTAAACAAATACATACAAGAAAAATAACATTTGAAGCATTATGATACAGACTCTCCTCGCTTCACTAAAAACATTTTAATTGGGGTTTATTAGCTTCTCCGGATGCAGAGAAATTTACTAAAGAAGTATTAATGGATAGTAGAAGGGGAGCCTTGGCGTAACGGTAAAAGTTGTCCTCGTGTGACCTTGAGGTCATGGGTTTAAGATGTGGAAAGAGCCTCTTGGAAAAATACAAAATAAGGCTGCGTACTATAAGCCCTTGTAGTCCACCCCTTTCCCGAACCTCACATAGGTAGGAGCTTTGTGCCCCAGGGCTGCCACCTTTAGAATGGCATTACTCAAAGTAGGATGTTTTATATGTCCTACCAGGCTAATACATGCATAGTAAAAAACAAGCAAATATTAAATATTTTGAAACAACAAAGGTTAGAAAATTCTATGTATATAACAACATATTGATGTATTTAAGTTTATAAACAACCTTTTTTATCCAATATCTAAATTCCCGAATTAGTAACAATGTCCAAGAATTCAGTAATGAGTCAATATTAGGCATTTGGTGAATTGTTTTCACGATTTTAGAGCAATAATTTTCACCTTAACTAGCATAATGGTTGAAAATGTGGAGAAAAGGGGAGCAGCCTAGTGGAATGCTTTTCGTGTTTAAGATAGAAGGAAAAATGCATGAGAATGTGCACATCCTTTTCCTGTGAATTAATAACCCAAGAAAAGAAAAGAGGAATCCTCCACGTGTCGCTGGTCGAGATGATTTCCAAAGCCCGTTGAGTTCCAGAAAACCTCGTCGTGGTTATGGAAGAACAGACAGGGAAAGGGAAATCCATTTAAGCTCTCTCTCTCAATGGGCTCCACCATCTCATCATTTTAGTGCACAACCCCACAACAGCAAAGACGAGAGAGAGAGAGCATGCTTATCTTGGTTGAGCCTCAAAACACGCCACTCTCGTGGTATGGTGGCACCAAAAGAGGCCCACCATAACCACTGAAAGAACTTTCGGGAGAGAGAAAATCTGCAAGCCATTTCGGTCGAGACTTGAATTCATGGCGCATCTTGATTCATTGAGAGACTCAAACCCTCGACAGGGGCCCAGTTGCTTTAGTCGTTTTCCTCCTTGTTTGCAGGAAATCTAATGCGGGTCGGCCCACATGTTTGTCTGTAACGTTAGAGTAAGGGCTAGATGGTGGTGATGCAGACCCTCCATCTTGTGGGCCATGCCTATGATATGAAACAATTACCTGAAACTGTTAAATAGACGATGTCGACATATACTCGTCAAATTTTAACTCTAGAAAACAATGGTTGAGATCATCAAATAGGTTGAAAGCCTAGGAAGATGAGCGGTTTGGATTGCCGTACATCTTGGCCCACTTATCCTTGAATGTGGATGACTAATGATATATCCTACGGTCCTGCACTCTATAGCCATGAGAATTACGAATTCAATTTGGTTTGAATACGAGAGACTCTGAATAGTAAGTCGGATTTAATCGGAAGTAAACTTCTCAAGCGGGACCCATTATGGAATGCAAGATCCATCCATCACCCAACTATAGAGGGTGAGGATCAAACAAGGAGGAGCAATGGAGTTGCACGCGGCCATTTCCTTCCAAGACAAATATCAGCAGGTAATGCGTCGGCAATGTTTATCCAATTAAATCTTAGCCGCACACTTGTCAGGTAATCAGAATGGATAAGGATCAAAATCAGTCATTTTCACGAGTGAAAGAAAAAACGCCGACATTTAGCATTGAGCGCCCACCCACATTAAAATCATCCTGCTTACGTGGCATTTAACACGTCATCTTTTGTCAAATAATCCGTCCTTTTCTCAATCAAAAGAACTCATAAACTACAAAATAACTCAACTCATAAAAATCCCGGATTTAAGCGCACAAAGTCCAAACCAGCTGGACCCACCGCAAACCTTCAAATCAACGGTTATAAAGCGCATGTAAAAAGGACCAATCATCAACAGATAATATGGAAATTCAGAAAAAAGATTTTGTTAAATAACAATTAGAATCCGGAAAGCAGCTGTAATGCCGAAATCCGTTACAAACTGCTAAAACAAATCCACAATCGTCGCAACAAAAACTAGAGTGAAAAGTAACAACCAAAGAGGAAGCGGGGATAATATTAATCCCGAACAGAAATATCACCCTTTTTTCTCTCCCTGGACTTACAAGCATCCAACATAAAAGAGCTGTTTGGCACCAAAATAACATAGTCAAGATAAGATCATCCACGGACGACGCTTTTATCACAGTACAGTAAGGGGACAACATCGTTATCCACGGATTATTTAACACTTGTTTGTTATTCTATGGAAAACAACCCAGAAAGAAGGCGAAACTAAACCAGAGGAGACCTCAAAAGTACCACATCCATTAACATGGGATATTCCACTTTCCAAACCGTTACAACAAAATAAAGTAATTTCCCATTTTCCATTTCTGACCCTGAACCATCTTAAAATTTCTCTAATTCCCATTTTTCCCAAAACCCACATCCATTTACATGACATATCTTCTTGTAAAACCGTTACCAACGCCAAAAAAACAAACAAAAGAAAAAGGAAAAAAAAGTACATCCGCTCATCTCTATTAAACTAGAAACTAGAAAAGAGGAAAAACAAAATTCCTATTCTGCGCCACTTCCCATCTTGCCCCCTGTGACCCAAATCAGAACTCTCGAGGATCAACGAAAACAGACCTTCCCGGAGCAGATTTAGTCCAATCCCCAACGGACCCATCACTATAATCCTCTCCTAGTCGTTTTATGCACCATAGATCCTCATCGCACGATAACTTCTTCCAGTGCGGAATCCCCGATCTCAACGGGTCACGATTTGCCACCTCGGTCACCACTACCCCACACCCATTCTCCTTAGCCATGTTATGGGCGAACCCACATAAACTCTTCGTCAATCGGACCGCATCCGGTCCGGCCCCACCCAGCCCATATAAGAAAAGTAAACCGAAAGGCTGAAACACTTTCGGCACCGACGGTATTTTCAGCCATGGCAACGCTTTGTCGACGATTCGACTCGTTTTGGCGAAGCCTTTTTTCAACCTGGAAGCGCCACGAACTTCCAGGCGAAACACTTCTTTACTGTTCCAGATACTCAGAACCATCCATGACTCGGGCGGTTCTGATAAGAAACGGTCTATGGAGACCCATTCATAAGCACCCTGATTCGATGAAACCGCTAAGAAAGTTCCGAGGTTGAGTCTGTTGTTTAATACTGAGTCGATATCTCTAGGGAAGAATTCGATTGTAGCAAACCGTCGACGGTATAACTTCTCGGCTTCTATCGGGTCCAGACGGATAATGGTGACTCTGTTTGAAATTTTGGCTCTATGGGCGAAAACCGGCTGGACCAAAAGAGACGGGGTTCGGAACTTGGCGTAGCCACAGCGGTCTATGAAGAGCTTTAGAGAGGCTTCGTTATCTTTCTCAGTTGCCATGTATGAATATTCGGCACCGTTTTCGCGAAACCAGTTTTCTGTTGAAGAAACCAGGCTGAACCCAATCCCCATTCGCCTGAAAATGAAGGAAAGACGATTTAGTTGAGGTTTTTACGCAAATCTTTAATGGGGTTCTGATGGGCTTTCTGCTTTGGACATGGGTATATTTACCTGTGGGTAGGAGATACACGGAGGCCAAGTATATACGCGACCTTGGTATATACGGGGAGATGATGGGTGCCGTTTTTGACATTTCTGGCGAGTTTCTTGCCGCAAGTGACGGTCTTGATGCAGCCACGGATTAATCCGACGATCTCTTTGGTTTCTGATGTTTCGGCTACCTGAGAATAGAAAAGTAGCGTGCTGATAAGGAATCAGAAACGTGTGAGGGGTTAGAGATAGAAAGAACAAGAGGAAGAATACATCATAGGGTTGAAAAGGGAAGAAGGCAGCCAGCCTCATAAGGAAAAGACATACCAACATAAGAAAGACAGGAGAATGGCGGACCCTGCAAATTGGATCTCCCATCAAATCGGTGAAGAGAGACATTTTTCCACTAGGCCCCACTTCGCACCTTCTCTCTACCATCTCCACTCCCATACAATCTCTCTCTGCATTGAACTCTCTCACTACAATCTTTATTCCCATCTCCCCCTCTCTCTTGAAAAAGCTTATAACAAATTAAAAGGAAGCAAACAATGAAGAGCACCACAGAAAGCTTCTCTTTCTAACAATGGAAAGATTGAGAGAAGAAGCCCAGAGAAAGGCTAAACTGAAACTGGAGATATCAATCTACCAGCTTTTCTGCTTTCTTTCTGAATCCAGGCAGTGGAATAACCTGGTTCACGTGTACATCAAGCAGCTAAGTAAGCTACTGAGAAAGAAGAAGCAGATATAAGAGGAAGCAAAAGAGGAAGAGCATTTGCCATTGAGAATACAACATAATAGCTGACTTTGAGAAACTCTGCTCTGTGTTATCTTTCGCTCTTGGGCTTCCCTTGGTACTGAGTAGGTTATCATTGGACCTTTAATGGGGTTTAAATACACCTCCGTCTCTCTCTATCTCTGTATGCGTCGTTGTTGTTGCTTCTCTTCTTTCTCTCTCTAGGCATAATAATCATCATGAAAAGGGCGACGGTGGAAAATGACGGCTATGGCTGCGCAGTCTTATTGCTGATTAATCATTTATTTCTACGGAAGGAGGCGATGCCATCATCACCACATTTTAATCATTACCATCCCATCGCTCCATCCATCTTAACAACATGCATACACACTATCGCTGATTCTTATTCCATCACCTGTACATGCATGCAATATGCCATGAGCCCATCTCATGTCATGCCTCTCTCTCTCTCTCTCTAGCTAGAGTAACCGCCGCCGGAAACGTGACGACGTGGCGAACTTGCCGCCCATCCCGTTCTTGCCTCTGCCACGTGTACTTTGTTTAAATTTTAGTAATCGAATCATTAGCGGTTGGATTAATTAAAAGCTTATAATTGAGAGCTAATAAACCGCTTCGACAATGATTTTGGGACGGGGAGGAGGAATCATTATTTCGTGAGAAACTGACTAATAATACCGCGAGAACGTGGAGGATTATTAGGGAGTTGTTCGTTTGTGTGTCCGTGTGTGTGTGTGTGTGAAAATGACCAAGAAAAGTGGGCACTTAGTTGGGGCACTAATGGGAAAGAAAGAATGGAAAAGACCTAAGTCGTTGATTTCATGATTGTATACTTTTGGAAGGCAAAGGATTGGTCTATGCTGCTTGTTATTGTTTCCTTAGATAATATTCTGTCACGAGGATGTCATCAGGTTTTATGGGTCTATTTTTGTACAAGAAAATTCTATTCCGCTCTGCTGCATCATTTCTTGTTTAGCAGGTGTCTCCAGCAAATTGGGGCCACTGATGTGTCCATTTGGGCCAACTTACTATATTAAAATGGTTTTCTCCTTATTTTGTACTTAGCTTTTGTATATGACCTAACTTGTTGTATGGGGTCATGGTATTTCCCTAAAATCTAATATCAACATTTTATATCAAATGAAGCTGTTTTTTCATGATTTCATCTAACGCATCCATCTTATTTGGATTCCCTCAAATTACCCACATACTAAAGTTTACTTTCCACACACTAAAGCCCTTGAAATCTGGACAGTTGATACTTAAAATTAAAAAATCAGTAATTTGGGTCATTTGATTTGCATGATTTTGCCTAAGTAGTTTAAACATAAAGGGGGGCAAACAGGATGAACGGCCCTACGTCTCAAAAAGAAATACAAGGGTGATGTTTGATATTGGGCGATCATTTTAATATGTTAGAATGCTGTCTCTTATGTACGTGCTTTTTGGGTCAATATTGGAAATTTGTTGAGTTATCTTATTTGACTTGATAATACTGCACAAGTTTGTGGTTCCAACGATTGTATTCTACAGTAGATTGGCAAGGGAAAATATTGTGCGAATAATCAATAAAAAGAACTTTACAGGATGTGAATGGTATAGGGTTTTTAGTTTAAATTTGTTTGATGTACAAATAAATTTGAGAACTTGACAAATATTTGTATCATTTGAGTTTAAATAGGTGAATTCATGTTGATTCCATAAACTTGCATTTAACCATAAACACAAGAACTTGAATTATTTTTTACCAACAAATTAAGGCATATGTTGGGTCCGTGAGTAGGGACAATGGTGTAAGTAGTGTTGTCAATACCATATCATATTGGCCAGTATTCAAGTATATGTTGTACCAGTAAAAAATATGGTACAATATTAGTATGAATATCATTTTGGTCAAATTTGTTAAATACCGGTCAAATATTGACAGTCGGTAAAAAAGTGTCACTCCCCATATTTTATTCAGCATATAAATAGAAAAGTTTCAAAAGTCAAGATTCCTGGTTTAAATTTTAAATTTTAAAATTGACTAAAAACAAAAACTTTGAATAAAGAGCATTTGTTTCAAAACCCCAGGAGTCTATGACTCACAAAATTACAGATTTAACGATGAAATAATATTCCCATTTCTATAAAAAAATCCAACAACGTTTCCTCCGTATTTTTTACCAATGCATTTAATGCAGGTGATGCCACAACACCTAATAAATACAAAAAACATAAACACAAACAACTGAGAGACTAAGTCTCTACATCTATCCATCTAGATCATACACATTTTCGCTAAAACCATATACCTCAATGGTAGAGTAAAATCAAAAGAAATAATGATGCTACCCAAGGTCTGTCCATACACAACCATCACGTCCAACCAAATGATATTCATGCATCCATGTCATAAAAGTGTAAATCATACACATATACAGTCCATAAATAATATCCAAGGTAAGGTTTTGAATAAATCATATACATCGTTGAAATCTCCCTATGCACTACTGAAGGCTGCCAACCCCCTCACATACTCTCTGCTTACGTACATTGCCTACTGTCTCTCTTTGTATATGAGGCATTATAAAAACATCACAATGCCTCAGCAAGTTATGCTTGTGTAGGTGACGATAATAATAATAATAATAATAATAATAATAATAATAATAATAATAATAATAATATCACAATTATTTAACGTGATATGAATAATCAAATATCAAGTTTTTAGGGCATGCAACAGAAATCTTTCTCATAAAATAGTTCTGACATGATCTCAATAATGAGAGTAAATATAAATAGAGTAGATCATAAATAATATGTTAAACCAACCAAATTAATGACAATGGCTAGGGGCATCTAGCTCATAAAACTGCTAAAAAGAAGAAAATACATCCACGCCACTTGCGTGCTTTAAAAAACATACTAAGTATGCAAAAGCTTCACATGCTTGTCAAAAGGCCAATATCAAATCGATGTAACTCATGTCAACAACGTGTCTGAAAATATGCCAAATCAACTAAACTTCTAAAGCTCATACACACACCAAAACCACATCATAGTAGGGCTTAAAAACTCAAAGAGTATATCAATAAACATACACATCATCATTAAGGGGCCCCCCACACACAAGTCCGAAGAGTGTCCAAAAATCACATCGATGTAATGCATTAAATACATAAGAAATATCTCAATGAATATGTACTTCATCAATGCAAGGCACCCTAACTTGAGGGTCTTATGAGTGTACCACATACTAATATGTTAGGTCATAAGTACTCATACCAATCTTCCTCGCGTTGTCATGTTGTGAGTATACATGGAATATCCATCCTAACGTGCTCACTACATAATATGATAAAATCAATCATCAAGAAATGCATGAACTGCTATGCTGTAATGATAGCCAACTTCTGGGTCTATAAACTGCCACTCCCCATAGACCCCAAAATGGGAGACTAGGTGTTCGTCCTACATGGGTGAGGAACAGAACTGTAATGTGAACTATCCATGATACAACTCTCTATGATATTTGCTCTTCTATAGGGTGGGGTGCTTATTATCTCACAAAGTCAAAGAGCAAGTGGCTAACCCCAAATCCCTCATAGTATGATATCCACCAAGTAGAAACACCCATCATAAATTTGCAAAAACACAAAAAATATCAATATCTCAAAAATCAAATATAAGAGGAAATATATTATGCACAAAACATAGGAGCACCTGTGGGTTGCCATTACAAAGCATATCCTCTATTATGGGGTTAGCCTCTCAAGAGCTAGCCATCAAGCCTCCTCAATCCAATTCACTAATAGATAAGCAATAAAATAGGGAATCTAAGTGCCTCAGCATGCAACAACAAATGAAATCACCATCTAATGACTTCAACAGTTTATAAGAATATGCTAAAATCATGTGCTTTTGCTATCGCTTATGAAATATAACTCATTATAGTCAAATCATTCATCCGTGAAAAAAAGATGATCAATGAAATCATACATGCATGCATTGATTACAAATAAGACAAATATCTCAATAAGAATCATGATATGATAACATATGCATAAAATTCATTCATACCTACTAAACTAATGTGATGAAAATCTATAATTTCAAAACAATATGCCCATTATTAGTTTTCATCATCTACCTTAAACGAAGAACTACTCATTTGTACCTCTCAAATCACAATCAAAATCCGCTCTAAATTAGTCTACCTCAGTCCCACCACTTGGATACATATCACATCCAAGTCTAACTTAGAATCCAAGTTATCTACTTAAGTTGGATTCCTAGTTATAAAATTAATATTATATTTTTAGATCTTAATTTACTATATTTCAATATGATCAAATGGTTACAACCCTGGGATCTCAAGGTGGGGCCCACTTTGGGAGGCTAATAATATAGATCATGCTTAATTGGGCCCACCAATAACTATGAGGTTCATTTCTTATTGGGCCCACCAATAACTAAGGCCCTCTTTCACTAAAATTTACCAAGTCGCCGGCATTGATCGATTGTCACTAGAGAAGATGAATGGTGTGGTTGCCGCTGGTGACTTAATTTTCTTTAGATTTGGAAATTGTTTGAGGGGAATTGTAGATCTGGGTCTCATCTTCACTGCTTTAAAATTTGACAAAGATCCGACATCCCTTGAGCCAAAAAAATTACAAAAAATGGGGTATTAGTTACTAAAATTTTGCCAGTCACCAATGTTATCTTCTTTGCCCCAGTTCTCCTTTGTTTCTTACTTGATGTCTATAGTTCTTGAGGGATTTTCATCATACCATTGCTCTGAATAGAATGATTGGCTTGGATCAGAGCTCTGAGCCATCAGCATATGTGGCAACTCCCTGCAATCGTCGCTTGCATCACACAGCTCCAACGGGCTTGGGTTCCCCCCCCCCCTCTCTCTCTCCTTCCTTCTTCCTATCTTTTTTTTCCCTCTCCTAGTTTTGTTCAATGTTGGACTATCACCTATTTTAAAGAGGGGTGGGGTGCCATTATCAAAACAGCCTCTCCCTTTAGTAAATATCTATTTTTTTAAATGCCCTCCATATTTAAATCATTATATCTTCTCAATCCGAACTTTGATTTTAATATGGGCTCTCTCTCTCTCTCTCTCTCTCTCTCTCTCTCTCTCTCTCTCTCTCTCTCTCTCTCTCTCTCTCTCTCTCTCCTAGTCCTGTTCGGTATTGGACTGTCACCTATCTTAAAGAAGGGTGGGGTGCCGTTATCAAAATAGCCTCTCCCTTCAGTGAATACCTTTTTTTTTTTAAATCGCCTCCATATTTAAATTATCATATCTTCTCCATCTGAACTTCAATTTTAATGTTCTTTGTGCTATTGGAATCGTCTTAGTGCATACATTCCAAATCTAATGGCTTCATGTTCCAATTTTGTGTTTTTAAAGAGGTCACTTTCATGGAATTCAATTTTTCATAGAATTCTACTCGTGATGCTTTTACCACTTAAATTATAATATAAATACATGAAAAAATAACTCAAAATTTGAGGCTTGTTAAAAAAAAAAAAAAAAATCCTTTTACATGTTTTAATTTTGCTTCTTAAAAGTTGTGTATATGTCATGTAAGGAAGAACTAAATGGTAAAAATGCCCTCTGGAGGAATTTTGTTGAAAAACCAAAAGTGGATATTGTGCTTTCTTCATTCAGAATGTTTCTCTATTGAAAGCTAGAAACCCAAGTGACAAGGAAGACATCCTAGCCCAGTTACAAATATCTCCACCTAATGAAAGTAATGTAAGCAAAAACTGATTGGTCAAAGAAACCTCTTCAATATGTATCCTAGTTTGATGGATTTGTTGATTCTGGAAGTTTTCTTGGCCTTTTATAATCAGTGGAGGGTAAGTTGGATTTGTTGATTGAAGGTATGTTTTTGAATTTGATTTCTCTAATTCATCCAATTTAGTAGAGAATTTGGTTCATACCCATGGGA
The DNA here is from genome assembly GCA_035236585.1 of Warburgia ugandensis. Classification (NCBI taxonomy): domain Eukaryota; kingdom Viridiplantae; phylum Streptophyta; class Magnoliopsida; order Canellales; family Canellaceae; genus Warburgia; species Warburgia ugandensis. The sequence goes on from CP141133.1 coordinate 58,752,773, forward strand.
TCTCATGTATGCACCAAAGAGAGTTGAAAATGTAGAGAATTGGGTTTGGGTAGAGCTAATCCTCGTTAACTTGCTAAATATTTTGTCATGGTTGAGTATTAACAAGAGATGCAAATTCTAGTTTAAAGCCTCCATTCCTCAAGAATCCTACCCCTTCATATTCTAGAAGCATCCCACAATCTTAGAGTTCTTTCAATCATGATTTGCCTAGTTGTGCTTGAAGTGGTTAGTAGATTTTCCAAGTAGCCTAGTCAAGTCTTAAGTTTATGGGTTCGATTTTTGTTGGTTCTTAATGTGTAGACAAGTTGTTTATTATTGTCTTATGTGAAAAGTCAATGTGAAATCTTTTAATTTTCCATCCAAATTAGGGATTCTTTTAAAAAAAATTATTTCCTATGTTTATGGATTTCTTTAAATATTTAAGTTTTTATTCACATAATGCATATACCAGCTGACATGGTATATGTGCTGGTATGCACCACTTTGGACTCAGTTTGACATTAGATTTGGTATGGTGTTGACCTCATTGGGAGCAATAGTAGGTGTCACTCATGTAGGTCACAAGTTTGAGTTGTTGGAATGTTGTGTGTGAGTATTTATCTAACTGTTGTCACAGTTCAAAGATAAAGGGCATCCATTATAAAGTCGAGTTCCGAAACTGGGAAACCTGAAGACTATTCTCAGAATATTTGAGCTATCTCAGGTCAAAGAATCAATATGGCTAGATCCTCCATTTCGTGCATTAAATTTGATGTTCCCAAAATAGATGAGATTGCTGCCTTTTGTCCCTCAACCATTATCAATAGTGTCCTAACCAATACTCCTCTTTATTCTTTCTTCCTATTCAAGTCCAACCAAGCATCACTAAGAAGCTCAAAAATCTTCAATGAAATTTCCTTGGACTAATGTTGTTGGCCATAAAAAGATTCACTTGGTTTGATGGAGTAGAGTTTGCCAACCTAAAAAATATGATGGCTTGAGAATTAAGAAGTTGTAGCTCCTAAGAGAGGCCTTACTTGTTAAATGGTGTTGGAAATTTTGTACAAAGAAATAATCCATTTAGAGGAAGGTCATGTGCAAGAAATAAGAAGAACACGATAACTGATGGATTGTAGGCTTCAACAATATTGGAAGATTTAGATTCTTGGCATGACAAGGCATTTCAAGGCCCGTCGATAGTCCATTCAAGATGTAGGTTTCATGTAAAGAAAAGGAACTCCATTCATTATTGGCAAGAATTATGGAATGTGGAACAAAGGCTCAAGGATTTCTATTGAAAAATTCTATAGAATTTTTACTATCAAATTTGATGATCTTGGAAAATTTTAAAATCAAAATGAGGAGGGCCTATAATGGAACTTCTATTTTAGAAGGCAAATAAGAGTTTGAGAAGTAGATGAATTTTGCCAATTTAAGACTCTCCTTCAACATGATGGTGGAAGAGTATTTAAGGAAGATAAAAGAATTTGGTTCCGTGCTATTTGTAGGGACTCCTCAATTAAATATTATGATTAGTGATGGGACATCAAGACAATCCAAAATTCTGTCACAACATTGTGTGGAGCACCACATTTCCACCTAGACTTACAACCTTATCTTGGCTAGTAGTTTTGGGGATGTCTTGAGAATGGATCATCTTCAAAGAAGGGTTGGCAATTGACTCATTATTGTATTGTGTGTAGAGATTTTGGAGAAAATTTAGACCATCTCCTTTTTTTCATTTGCTGAAGATGTTTGAAATGTGGAGACAAGTTCTTGGATGGTTCAATCTTTAGTTGATTCCTCTGAGGTTTATTGAGAAGCTTGTGATCTAATGGAGTTTAAGAGCAATCTCTAAGAAGCTGACAACCAAGTTCAAACTAGCATTGTTCTCTCTATTATGGATCATTTGGAAAGAGCACTACAACAACCCTAAAATTTGACTATTCTATGATCAGGTTATGAGTTTTCAAGAAGTATGTCTTTTAATAAGATAATAATTTGGAACTAAAACTGAAACCATTAATAGTACTCAAAAAATAGAATCTAATGAGCTAAAGAACGCTGAAAATAAAGTTCGTATAAAGAAGTTAGGGGACTTTGAAGTTAGGGGCAATATAGTAATTAAAAGATTTATAAAAGAAAAACTCAATGGAGGGGCCAAATTGATATTGGCACCCCCCTCACATTAGAAACCCGACGTAATGTCGGGTCTGGTTCTTTCCAAAACTCAACACCAACAACCCCAAACCCTAGCTCTCCCTTATTTCCAGCGATCACCAGACGAGCATCCAGGCATGGCCAGCCCTTGGGCAGGTTGGCGTGCCAAGCCCTCGTCCGATTTTTCATTCCCGACAAAGCCCCAGTAGGTTTCCCTACTCCCCTTCATTCTGGTTTTCTAGTGACCAAGAAGAAAACCCAAATTGAGTTTCTCGGTCAAGACAAGTTTCCCTGCTCTTGGCGACCAAGAAGAAAACCTAGATTGGGTTTCTTAGTCAAGCTAAGTTTCTCTGCTCCCTTTCCTTCTAGTTTTTTGACCACCAAGAAGAAAACCCAGATCGAGTTTCTTAGTCAAGCCAAGTTTCCCTTCTCCAATTTTTTTGGTGACCAACAAGAAACCCAGATCGGGTTTCTTTGTCAGGCCTGTGTGCTAGAACCACTCGGAAAACCCCATTTCCCCTCTATTTTCTCATGGATTTGTACTAGACGGTGACTAGAAGTCACCAGATCTCTGGCAAACCCATTTTTCATCATGCTCAAGCCGCACTAGCCTCTCGAGCTTTCCCCTCTTGCTTATCTTCCCCAGGCACCAGCACAACCAAGCTTTTAGGCCGGCCGATGTGCTCTGTTCCCCCTGACTAGATTGGGTGGTGGCTAGGAATTGGAAGCCACCTGACCACCACCATCCCTGCCAGTCCCCCTGCTTTTCCCTGTCACTAGCACAACCCAGTTTTTAGACATGCTTGCATTTTTCAGTGGCTGGGATTGGACAGCGCTAGTCCAGCCACTAGTCACCATCCAGCCCTATTTTCCCTGTTGTTTCACAGTCACCCGAGTTGGTCGCCTCTAACTCAATTGGACATGACCTAGTTTAACCCTTGACCTTCAAACCTAGATTCTGAGCAATCTAGGAGGAGTTTTAAAATTTTGAGAGTACCCTCGTGATCCTTGGGACATGAGGAACAAAACCCATCTTCCCAATTTTTGATTTGGGAATATCTGACAGTTGAAATTGCTAGACTTTTCATCGGAGGTCAGATCATCTAATCTGTGATGATCTGACTTTGTTTTTCCAATCCAAATAGCTTATCATGACTATTAGGAAGTGTAGATCAAGAATCTGATGAGAGATTTAGGATCAAAAGTTCGATTAGAGAAGATTTCACTGATCTTAATCAATGGTCGAGATCGATTTAGGATCCATGTATGAAAATTGATCAAGTTCTATGATCATGATCAATGTAGCTTATTTAGTTAGATCGTTCAATTAGAAGTTACTAATTGATTGTTTGATTTGGAGGGTCCAGGTAAAAATTAGGATTTTACCAGTGTGAATGGATGGTGATCAATGCTAGTAAAATTGAAGAACGCATCACACGAGGTAGGTGAAAATTTAAGACAGCATGCCTAAATAATAAGATGCATGTTCTAAACATGATCTTATTTCTAATTATAGATGTTATGAAACAAAATTGTTATGATTGATATTTGACATGCTTTAAATTGAAATGATGAAATAATGATTAAAAGAATTGCATGTTACAATTGAAGCTTATGACTTGTACATCATGTATGTGAATTGTAAAATTATGTTTATGGTATATGGGTACCATGTCAATATTGATGATGTGTGAGTCTAGGTTTATAGGATACATCCTTGGCGGATTATCACCAAGTAAGTGAGGATGCTATTCTTGTTATGAAATATATGAATAGGCGAATTACCTACTATTATTATTATTTTACATCTAGGCATGGAGGCTTGAGAGTTTTGTTTTAGATAGGCATAGGCCTGGGGATGCTATGCTAGTAGAGTTATGAGGGTTTGGCCGCTCGCTCTCCAAAATTTCTATGTTATGGATACCAAGTACTATGTGTTGCTAAAAGTCAGGTGGGCCAATTATGGGAAAGCTACCACTGTGATAGCCATGGTCCTCCCATATGGACATGGATATTGTGATTTCCATAGAGGATGGTATAGGTAGATTATTGAGCAGTTATTTGGGCATGCTGTATAGATTCTGATTGCATTCATAGTAGTCCTTATATTTGATGTACTATGGTGCTTATATGATGGCATTATGAGATGTCTTATATGATATGGCATGATGATATGGCTTATATTGTTTTTCCAGTAGTGGATGGAGGATTGTGGACCCCGTATAGTGAGGAGCATGAGGATTATACTGATATATCAACAGAGGCTGGATGATTATGAACCCCACATGATGAGGGGTATGATTTCTGAAGCCCAGTATAGTCTAAGAATGTAGATTAGGAGACTTATTGATTATATTCATAATTTTGTATGTCTTTTAACAATTTTCATATATGTGTACGTATGCTATATGTATATGATTAAGGACATAGTTTCATATAAGTTTCATATGGGTATATGAATGGGTAGAACTGTTATGTAGAGTATGATTTATGGAATTGGATTAGTTTATTTAGATAACAAATAATAATTAAAGATGTTTGATAAATCAATGGATTACTTTAAGTATGAAACATGTTAATAATTTATTCATCAATGGATTGTTAATGATTATGAAACATATAGATATTTGGTTTATAAATGGATTATTGAAATATGAAACATACAGTAAATCCCATTCAATAAAATTGCTATGAAAATGAATATTCTAATTACTATGGAATAATTAATGTATCTTAAGATTTGGCATGCTTCTTAAACTCCCCTACCAAGCATAGCTTGCTAAGATATTGTAAATGTTTTATGTTTACAATATCTCAGATACAGATAGATAGGAGAAGATATACACAAGAAGAGGAATTTAGCAACCATACTTCTGCGCTCAAGTATACATTTTATTAAAGCTTTTATATCATGTAGTTAGTCATTTGAATTGTAATATTGGACATTTAATATAATGTTATAGGGGTTGTACAAGTGAACCACTAGATGGGTCCTATTTTAAGAAATGAATTTCTATCTTCTAAAAAACTATATATTTGTATAGTGTCAGCATAAAGGTAACATTCGGGTTTTTGAAAAAATGAATTTCAAAGAAAAATATTCCTCTGTTTTTGTATTTTAAAATTTAGAGGTGTGCCACCTTTTGAATTAAACACAAAAAAATTTCATGGAAAACCCAGTTTGTCATAAGCACAATAAAAAAAGTTTTAACACCAAGACTACCTCTTCATCAATCACACTTTAGAAATATGACTCTATGGGTGTCTAAACATCTTGAGTTTCAACTTTATTCTGTGCAACATTGGGACCCCCTCTTTTGTTGTTCACAACTGACCAAGCTTGCAAATGGATAACTCCATTAGAGGGATGGTGAAATTGCAATTAGCGTGGGAACTCCAGGAGCTACAGGTATTGGTGGGATTATTAGGGACAACAATGGCCAATTACTATTATTATTATTATTTACTCTTTCCAACTTCTAACTCCATTCTTTATCTCTTTTTACTTTCTTCGTCTTTACTTATGTTTGGTGAACACACATGCTACTTTGAGTGTGATTGTTGGAATGTTTTGGAGTAGTTGAAGACATGTTTTGGATCAACTTTATGTTCTTAGCAAGTGATGCAAGAATCTTTCTTACTATGTTTGTGGGCACTTGAATTGTAACTCCTTCCATTCAATGAAAAGTTCATGGTTTATGCAATCTACTTTGATTGATTTCAAGGCTTTAAAGTTCTTCAATTTTTTATTAGTTTACTCCTTGAATAACACACATACTCCACACACAATCACCCATGTATTATGTGCATCATTCCTAGTTAATTAACCACTCTTAGTTCCATACATTTCATGCATCTACATCAACTTAGTTTTATGCTCATCTTGCACTTTAGTTTATACTTTACTTGGTTAAGATTGCATTGTATACCTCTAAATACCATTAATGTCATCTATATTTTTCCTCACAAGCCCATGCGCACAACTCCAAGGAAGCATGTGCATGGTACTTGAGTAAAGTTCTTTGGTTAGCTTATTTAGTTCTTAGTTTAGTTTTAGTTTAAGATTTCATTGCCTAGTTATCATGCATCTTAGATTGTTTAAAAATTTTAGAAGTTTTTCTTTTAGTTATACTTTTCAAGTTTCCTTAATTGTACTTTTCAATTCCATGCATGTTTAGTTACTTTCCTAATTCAATCAAATACAATCTTCCTTTGACTAGGATAGCAACTTTAATCAAGATCCAATCAATATAACAAGTCTATGAGATTCCTCATGGGATTGACCTCACTCACGTACATCTACTATAATTGGTTCATATGCTTTCGAGTAATTCTAAAGCATACATCAAATTACATCACATGCGTTAAATGCACATGTCCAAAAATTAGAGGTAACTAAATTTTTAGTAGAAATAAGGGGTTTATTTTACTATCAAAATGTGTGCGTTTTAAATGCATTACATAGATTTGATCTCATTGTGTTCTTCTAAGTTGTCTGAGTATGTTAAATAGAAAACTAAAATGTATTCGAGCATGTTTACACCTATGTATAATGACTCTTTTAAATAAAATATTTCACCTTGTGTAAGAAAAATGGAACATGAAGAAAATAACCCCATGAAGAAAAGTCTAACCCAAGCAGCCCTCAAAAGAGAAAGGACAAAGGGCCAACAACAATGGAAAATATTATTAAGAGAAAGTTAAAAGGGAATAAAAGATGCTATTTAGTTCAACAATCCCGGGTAAGGGATAAGTGACCATGCAGCCCCCTATATTAGTTATCTTTTGTAGCACGATAAAATTCACTACGCCTATTACAATTGATGATTGGAGACATGTGTCACCATCAATGGAGAAAATGGAAGAGATACCTTGCTACCAACTATCTACTTCCATTTCTAGATGATCCATAAAGGCTATGTAGTCCCTCACCTATACCCCAACATCATTGACTAGGAAGTATGGAAGGAATTTGTACAATGCTGCTTGTCTCCTGAATATGAGGCATGCGTTAAAACAATATCTAACTAAATTAATTGTACATCTGATTGTATTTACATTCCTTTCATTACATCAAATGTGTAGGCAAAGAGTGTTCAAGGGAGAAAGGTGCATGTGATCAATCATATGTCACACCATCTTTCTAGGTTGGCTACACTAGGTTGAAAGAATAAAAAGTAAGTATCTATGAGAGTTTATTTCTTTCTAATTATTCTCTAGTTATATTTGATTAGCTTACTTTAGTGTCTCTCTTGAAAGCAAAATAAAGATAGGATTGGATCTCCTAAACAGCACGATCCTATAGAAAATGGGGCATATAGAGGGACATAATGCCCAAACCTTCAAAAATGAAGCTGTTGTAAGAGCTGCTTCTAGAATAGTAATGCATGTGTTTACCCTTGTTTTTATTTTTAAAATATATATAGAATAATCATAGATTAATTAATGGAATTGATCGTGTTCTTATAATTAAATTGTGCATGTAGGAAGCGTTGACTCAAGAAACTATATCTATGGGGACCCTAAGCAGTGTTGCTGTGAATGATGACATCTTATATATAGCTTTGACAACAAACAAATCACCCTAAGTAAGGGGCCAAGGGCGCAATGTTGTTCCTTCCATATTCTTTCATTGAAAAGCACCTACAGTTGGTGCAAAGCCTATGAGTAGTTAAAAGTGCAATTCTAAAACTGATTGTGCAAGGATTTAAAGTGGGAAATAATGGAAGAGATGAATAGTACGAAAGGTTGAGAGAAACCTCCTTCTACCCCTAAGCCCCATTCTTATAGAAGCTACAATTCTCCTATAGAAGAGGATGAGAAAGAGCAACTTACACCCTCCAAAGGAGAAAGTTTGGCCAAGGAAGTATGTATATGTACACATATTTACGTTTTCATTGTCTAATTAATTATCTCACTTCATCCATTCTTATGTATCAAGTATTTCTAATTTACAAATGAGTCAAAGCTTGTTGTCCTTGAATTACATTGAAAACGTCATTACTATTGGAACATGGCATCAAATCTCCTCTATGTTTTTACATGGGTCGTTGATGCACCCACACACTAAGCATGTCTGCATTATTGTGGCCTATTAAGAGGATGTTTGCTTATCATGTTCAATACAAGTCGACTACATTTCTACAGTTGGGCAGCCATTGAATATCATGTAGCTTGTCCAAAATGATATGTCATTCCCCTAAAATCCAAGGTATATATGTTGTGATGCCCCCATCTTCAACAACATTTTTTAGAGAGCTCAATCTAATCATTTGTTGTTTGCATTTAATGTTAACCGAAAGCAGTAACATATGTCATCAAGGCTAACCTCATCTTCACCAACAACCCCCATCCTAGCAATCGATCTAATACTCGTATTTATATTTATTTTCATGATAAAATTAAATGTCTTTAATGAATAAATTTACGTTGATTAGTAATTTCTACAATTTTACAGCCACCATTAAAGGATCGACTATAAAATTCTAGCTAACATTCCTCTAAGCCTGAGGCCCCTCTATAAACTTATAAAATAAAGATAAGGTAATCAACCTCATACAGATAGAGCCTATAGTGGTTGTCGATGATGCAGTTGAAGTAACACTCATGATAGAGGACCTCGTAATATTTTATCAATGTAATGAACTCAATCATTTGCATATTCTCTCCTATATTAGGTATATAAATATTTGCTTCAATAAGAACCCTTGACATTTCATATTAATCAGTAATGATATGTAATAATTGTTTCTTCTTTGCTGGTACCTACATGATCAAATGTAGACATTAGAGGTCAAGGACATTTATAAATTCCATGACCTTGGTATCATTTCTGAAACAAGGAAACAATGGCCTATGGAGAGGCAAGTAGATGATATTCTACTAGGGTTCTTATGCTATTCGAACGGGTAAGCTTTGATGGTTCTCTATAATAGCGAGTAAGTTTTAACTTCTTGTCTTTTTAAATAATGTTTTACATATATATAATTTAAGAATTGCAAACTTTAATTATAATTCATATGATTGTGTATATAGGTCTCATTAGATGTTGCATATTTATTATTATTATTATTATTGTTGTTGTTGTTGTTATTGTTGTTGTTAAGCTCACATTCATGCCACGCTAATGAAAATCATTTATAAGTAAATTTTTAATCTTTTCATCTATTATAACAGTTTAATAGTTGATAACTAATTCTTTCTTAATATATAATGCATTTGAATTATAAATTTGAAGTACATGGTTAAGATAGGCTCAACTAACTGAGATTGTGTACCCACCAAAACTCACTTGAAAGAATGTCAAGGTAAGGAGAATTAGTTAACTAATCTATATATAAATTAAAGTTACAGTTAGACATAACCAATTTTATTGATCAATTATGTTTTCTTTTTTGCATAGTATCCTGGACACCAATCTAATTGGAAGCCATCTCTACTATGTTCTGAGATACATGAGAACCCTAATACAAGATGTGTTAGAGTCCCATAATTGAGAAAGGTAAAAGACTCTACTAGTCATCCTTTTATATTTTTTCATAATGTTGCATGGATTTTAGGTGAAAGAATGTGTCAATTGAATTAAATATAGTCTTGCACACAATGGTGCTACCTGATTAGGGAAGCAAGGTTTACTGCCAATTAGATCTGAACAAAAGCATATGGTAATGGGCTAAGTATGTAATGTCTTTTCATTATGACTAATATGTATATACTCAACCATAAGAACACTTGAACTATTTCAATCATTATAAATTTTTATAATGATTAATATGAAACTAGACTTATTCAATTATATTGATGCAAATGTCTTCTATTTTTTATTTTTTTTGAAGTATATGTGTTTTGTTTATTTGAATGAGGGGATGTTAGATTGTAAAAGCAAATGATTGCGTGCATAGAGAAGTGTGTATGTACGTGGAATGTAGATGTTGCAGTAAATCTTTTATGTTGAAAGTAATTGTGAATGTTGCAGTGAGTGTGTGGAATATAGATGTTGGTTTTTCTTTTTCTTTTTTCCTAGTCTTTGAAGATTGCATGAAGAATGTAATAGTGGATGTATATATGTACTTATGATTTTTTTCTTTTTATGTCTTTTAGTTTTTTATGTTGGAAGTGAATGCACATGGATGTTAAAAGTACATGTTAATATTGTAGTGAATGTGAAAGTAAATGAGGATGTTGTAGTTTCTTTTTCAGGTATTTGAAAATTGTAGAAAGACTGTAATAATGGGAAGATTGTATACTATCATTGAATGTGTAGGAAAATTATAATAGTGCTATATCACAAGTAAAAGGAAAATTAAGGTTTCTCAAAATCATCTTAAAAACTATGCACTTTTTAAGACAGTTTCTCAGAATCATTTCTAAGAAACAGTCCTAAAAACTATATACTTTTTACCATCTTAAAAAATATATACTTTTCAAGATGGTTCTGAGAAATCATATTAAAAAGTGCATAATTTTTAAGATGGTTCTAAGAAACCATCTTAAGAATTGCATACTTTAATAATCTTAAAAGCCTACATTTTTTAAGATGATTCTGAGAAACTACCTTAAAACATATGTACCTTTTAAGATGGTTTTGTAAACTATCTTTATTTTTATTTTTTTTAAAGATGGTTTTGAAATCGTCTTATTCTCAACCAAAATTTGAAGACAGCTAGAACAAAGACGGTTGTGAAACCATATTAGATATACATTTTAAACTATCTTAAAAACTCTTCACTACAATAATAGTGATAGAATCTATATAGAGATTTTAGGAAAGGTTAGAGATTAGAGAGAGATTTAAGAAAGGATATGTGGATAAAAATAAAGGCAAATCCTTTTAGGACATAATATTCTCATGTCTTTTTAACTAATGCCATACCCGAATTTGAGATTTTGTGGTATTTTAAGTGAAGGGATCCACTTTTTGATAATATGAGTTATTTGTATTAAATGTCTTGATATAGATAAGTCATGTCTCAAAGTCACAAACTTTGAGTGATCCTACCTTTGTTTCCTTTAGCTACTTTGAGTTTTGAAATGGAGGGTAGTAAATTGGAACAAAAAATAGCTAAGAAAAATCATCGGCAAGGGTTTTCAAAGTTTGCAATCTTAGGTGCATGGCTTATCTATAAGATAAATATGAAGGATTTAGATAATTTGAAAGGGTGGGCCTTACTTGTACTTTTACTACAAATAGCAAAATGATGGTATGCCATTAGTTCAAAAGGGACATGGGTATATTATTTCACCCTCCTAGGTGCCATTTATCCAACTAATAAGGCATATGATAAAGTAAAAATAATTAAAAATTTTAAACATCTTGACATGGTACAAAGAACACTAAGATTTTCAGTGCTCAAAGAAAATATAATTTATTTTTATATTTTTTACAACGAAGAGTTATGAAGCAAAATACTTATAACCTGTTATCCTAATTGCTAAATATAATTGATTGATAAGAACACTCATTTAATGCTTTTGAATAGCAATACATACCAACTACATGGGTGCACATGCTAACTGAAATGAATGTTCCTATCATTTTTCTACTTGAAATCTTTTCAACAAAGGAAAATATCACCTCAAACCTCTAATCATGTGTAACGAGTAGAAGTGCTATGTTGTCTACGATAAACCGCAATAGATTGCTTTCGAAAAAACGTGATTAGCTTAATATATAATAGATTTCTCACATCAAATGTACAACTACGATGAAGGATATAATCACAATCCATATACAAAATAGATCATAACATGGTCGACCAAAGGAGGTGCATCGGATCATGCCTAACTCTAGCAATTTGAATCAACAAAAAAGTGCAGCTAGTATTTACCTTGAAACAAGGCACGATGGGGACGGGGGAGCACCGAGGCGAAACAGCTGGCGCGAGCCACAGTAACTGAAAAGCCCCTTTAAAAATTGAAAAGATGCGAGGTGTCATGCAAGAGGTCACTCCACACGCTGGAAGATGAAACGCCTGACTATTTTGTTGAACTTGTCGGGGAGTGCCCCAATCAATACTCATGTTATGATTGGTGCCACGTCGCATGATAAGGCCACTAAAATAACCCCCACGGCACAAGTTAGTGAAAAAGCCCTTCTCATTTGTCTATTAATCATTTACTTACTAATTAGATAAAAAGTAATAAACAGATGGAATTCACAATTAATATTCACTCTTCGTGACTGCTAGGATAAAACGCCACAATATCACATTGGTGGTGTCATGTCCTCCAGTTCCTACTGCAGCATTCTTCCTCTTTCTTTCTTTCTTTAACTTGAGTGATTGGATAAGATGTAAACAGCTTGAGAATGTAAGAGTCAATAAAAGAAGGTAGATAGGATTAGGGGTGTAGAGATCAAAACAATGATACCTTAATTTCAATTTTCTAAATAAAACCCATGATTAGAGAAGCATTACTTAGGAAGTTTATGACTGACAGTGAACTCACCAACTAGCTTAAGATCCAGATATACCAACCATTGGTGCTTTCAGTCACAACCTCAAGGTTAAGGGCTTAATCTCACCCTTAGATGCGAAATTAGCTTTTCATATTGACATCAGAGCTAATCGTTCAACAGTGATTACTGTCAGCCTACCATTGCATTTAGTGGATGGTGATTGCAAGATTATGCCTATCATTTCTCCATCTTCCAGCTGCTAGGTTTAGTAGACCAGAAGTAAGAGAATCATGTTTTAAATGTCAATTAGGTACCTAACAGCTTTAGTCTGTAACCTACTTATTTGAGGAAACAATTATAGAAGAGTGATCATGCAATAACACTTATGGGCATCTCCTTTGAACTCATATCACTAGTAATAATGATGAATGTTTTGATATTGATAATGATGGAAATGGTAATGGTAATGACAATCACAATGACGGTTACGATGATCATCGACCGATCGAACGCATGGGATCATTGGCTCCAGACATTGTCCGCGTTCCCTTGATCTTACTATCTCCCATGTACCAAAATTATATTGAATGGCCCAAGTCTATTTGAGTAATGGGAAGAGGACCACCATGTTGTTTGAATGATTTTGCAATTGCTGAGGACTTGACATCACCAATGACATCAACCTTATATTTAAAAAACCAGCCGATTAAGGGTCCAGATGAGTCCTTCCTAGCCTAAAGACAAATGTAGGGGAAAAAAATAATTCTCCCCTAATAACATAACATGGGTCTTCGTACGACAATCTTCTTGTTTACGATATTGAAGAGCAAGGAGAGAAGAGAAGGCAAAAAACAATTAGAGACGAAAGGCAAAACAGGAGGGATCTTGTTCCCTCTCTACAGGTCTAGCTGGAGCTCCGTGCGTGCCCTTTCACCATCCTTTGCTAATGCGAACGGGCACGAAGCACAGCTAAATGTGTAGGGCAGCCAAGAAACAAACGGTCTAATTATCAGGCAATGTTTCTTCCATGGCATCACATGGAAGGAGGCTTGCTCCCTAAAATACTGAGAGATACCAAACGAGAAGGAGCAAGGTCATGGCATAATAAGACATGAAGATTAAAAGAAACGGGCAAGTGGGGAAACATGTCTACAATAATCTTGTAACTTGTCAAGCCATGAGAGTGCAATCAAGGGATTAATAAATGGCAAGGTTGCTAATGAAGATTAGGTTTGACCAAAAGTTGACCCAAAGAAAGGGCTTAGAGAAATGAGTGGGTGGTGTGGCTCGAGGAATGATAGAGGCAATTGTTAAAGTGCCTAATCACCCGATTTTGTTCCTTTCTATTCTATTCTCTGTTTGGTATGAATTAGGTTTCTGTGAGTTGGACATGCACCCACGAGGGTTTTGTCGTCGAGGCCTTCAATTGACTAGTGACTATCTCATTTGGTCGAGGGAGGAAGCTTAGCTACAGAAATTTTTGAGAGAGAGAGGAACAAACAAGTCTTTGTTTAGGGTTTTCTAGGGTGTAGGAAGAATCTGACTGGTATAATATGTATGACCCTGGCTAGACTACAATGAACTTTAAGAACAACTCCCTGTTTGTGGCATTTATTTAGGAAAATGGTTGAATCAAAGTGCCTCTCAAGCCCATTTTCTGATGGCCTATTGACCCTTGAAAGGACTCTTCCTCCCTAAATATTTTACTAGTAAATAAAATAAGATAAAATCTTAAGCATGTCTCTAAGACAAGATGTGATCACCATCCATATCATGGGCCTACCTTGAGTAAGTCAAAGTACGATGCTTATAGTTCATGCCATTAAACGAGTCCCCGTAGGGTCCAAGGTCAAGAGGTATGGAAGGCATGCATGCCTAAATTCTAAAGCATCGTGATCTGTAGTTCTTAGCCAATTATCATATGTTCCATATTAAAAATAGGTAATCCACTAGAAAAACGATGCATTCAATGGTTCTAAGTTCTAACAACTTGATTTGGGTCTTTAATAAAATTATTATGAGAAAATGCTATCCGGATTGAATAATGGGACTGACTCTGAAATCTAGACTGCATAAACCCCAGCATTGAATGATATGACTTATTCATCTTGTTTGGCCTACCTTAGATAGGCTAAATACCAAAATTCATGTTTGCTGGATGATTTTCGCCATGCTTTCTTCTTGTTTAAACCATAACCATTAAATTTTTTAAGGAAAAAAGCTAAAAATATCCAATGGGCATGAATTTTTGTAGATAGGCTAACTAAGAGATGATGAGCCGGATGATTGAGTTAGATCATTCAATGGTGGGTTTTAGCCAATTAGAGTTCAGGAGTTAATCCCAAAACTCAGTCGAGACATCATTTGTGATCTTTTAAACATAAAAATAGGCTAAAGCATCCAATGGTCTTGAGACCTAATATCAAGGCTGTGGAAGCTGTTAAGAACATAATGACCGGCTTCCATCTACAAAAACGCTATTTCAGCATGCATGAAAACGGGGGCGTGGTCTCCTCCATGCCACTTGAGGTGGACTCTTACAAGACTCTTCGATCGGTAGACTACAGTAACCAGAAGTTTGGATTCGCACGATGTCTAGTGGGAAAGGAAAGCGTACACGATTGTAGGTGAACCAAACGGCTCATCCTCTGAGGAATGTGATATCGGAAAATCTACCCCGTTGGATGATATTAACCTTTAAATTGGTTTAAGATTTTCTTGTGCAAATTTTTTTCTCTTTTCAGGATAAACAGTGTTAACCCACCACTGTAGTTTAAAAGACACGTGTCATGCTAAAACTGCTTCTAAAATTAGTCTGAACGGCTAAAGCCAAGTCAAATATCACTTTTCCTCAGACTTGTTCTTTTTCTACCACAAGATAACAAGTCAAGAAACGTTTGATGGAGGAGATCTTTTGTTGTATGAGTGGTTCTGATCACCAAAGCTCTGACTACTTTCTGCTCCATGCAAATCCCTATACACCTGCGAGCTCCATGTAACAACTCTGTTATCAACTAGATGTTAGAGACAGCTTACTAACATTTTAATCAAGTTGGAATTACTTGACATATGACTATCATTTGCAGATCTCAATCTCGTTGCTGCTTCTCATTAATGCAGGTAACAACCAAGCAAACTTAGACATAAAACTCGAAGACCCCAATTTGTACTTCTAATCTTACTGGCCTGCCTACACAGCTAATAACGAGGCGGTGCGCTGCAGCTGCAACACCAGCATGCCCTAGACAAACTAGAACCTGGACCACAGATCATCGAAGTTGCTTTTACGAAATTTACGGGATAATGTCTTTGAATGGTCATTAAAGCTACTTAAGATGTTTATTTCAATAAATCTTGCCCTTCATTGAGGTTTGACTTGAGGACGACCGTTGGATCAGTGGGCCCAACTTGTATCTCGAACCTAAGATGTACAAGAAAATATCTACGGGGGATATTAAGGGGGGAATGGTCATTTAAAGGTGCAAGTTACACTTGTCAGACAAGGGAACATCTTGTGCAGAATTGGTCAGTGATAATCTCTTGCCAAAAACACCCTCCGTCATTTCAGGAAATAGCAAAAATGGCCAACAATTTGTCTTTGGCTCGAGTACAGCTAATGAAACGAGGTTTTTGCAGAGGGAAAGGAGACAAAGCAGAGATTGGATTGCAGGAGTTCAGATATTCTGTACTTTGAAAGGGGACGGATTTCTAGGGCCAAGGGCTAGCCCCCAGCTGTCAATCAGAGGTTACTGGTTTGGTTGTAGCCACTTCCTCCGACACAAGGTGCGGCCCCCCTCGAGCCCTGGTGCCGCCCCAAAATCATGCTATTGCCTGCCCACGTCTGTGTATGGCCATGCTCTAGCCCCATGCTCTGCGTAAACATTTAACAGTGGCTCTGCTATCTGCATCTTCTCTTCTCCATGCATGCATGACTTAATTCAAAGTTCTTGGTCAGGTTCAATCCTACCAGTGCAATTAAGAGGATTTGCTGGTATGATATGGAGTTGGTCTACATTTTTGAATCAACGTGTTGAGTTGTTGTGCATCTGGTGATCCTGACGATTTGATCGATCGATCGTGCAACTTAAGTTTGTGGTCTTAGTGGTCCATAAACACTATGCGTGGTTCAATGGAAAGTAATACATTTTGATCGCGATCAGACCTGCCTGTGCAATCATCAACCAATGCGGATTATTTATAATACAAATATTTGAATGATCCAAACTATTGATCTAGCGGGCATTGCTACGATTCCGTCTCAATGAACATTCTTCACAGGTTGAGTGATTCTAATACGCTTTGTATTCTTGAAGTGTTTGTCCGGCAAAAAATCCATGGCTTTGAGTATTCAGATGGATTCAGATTTTGGCATGCCCTCCCAGATAGACGATTTGGATTATTGAAAAGATTGATCAGTCTAAACGAAATTTGAGCAGATTATAAAGGTGCTTAGATGGCATGGCATTATACGGGGATGATAGGTGATTTGACGGGAAAAGTCTCTAAAGCTTGCTTAGCTAGTAAATCCATGATTAACTAGAGAAGTAAAATGGGCTGCCATTGTAGGGGTCTTGCATAAGAGTAATGAGGTGGTATGAGTTCGGAAACTGCAACCATTCTAGTGCATCCTCTCCTTCATTTATGGGAGTGTTCAACTTAACAGCTCTCTCTCTCTCTCTCTCTCTCTCTCTCTCTTATAGAGCTGCATCTTGTTAACTTTGACTTGGATATATTATTGAACTTTGGCCTTACATTTGGCTGTGGACTTTGGACCTCTGGTGAGCTTTCTTAGTTGGGCTCAAATGAAAGTGGGTTTAAGTACAGAGAGGCTACTTTCTGCATTCGTGCACAGTTTTGAACTTGGTCAATTTCATGCAATCCCGCGTTATCTTGTTCGCTTCCCTTGATCCCGGGCTATAGGCCCTACTTTGGTGTTTCTGAATCAAGTTGTGGGTACCCTATGCCTCTGTGCATGTGCTCTCTACTCTGGTCCACTGGATGCCGAATTTGCTCTAGAAATTGACCCTCGGAGCGCACTTTTGATTGCCTACGATATCCAAACTGGCTGTTGTGTGATCGGGGTTATCTAAGGTAGGCAAAGGATACGATTTAGGGGTCTACATAGGCTAGGCCACATTGTAAGTAATCCCGTAAATATAGATCTGGTAGGTCAGTTTCGGTTTGACGAGACGCATATAGCATTTGGCAAGTGATTGATGGAATTTTGCATGCCAAGAACTAAAAAAACATCCGCCTAGTTCAGTTTCTCGCCCCAATGATCATTAAGGCAGCCTTGGATCCCTTGTGTTCTTTTCACGCAAAGCTGACCTTCCTCTTGGGTTCTCAACGATATAATGGTATAGATTGTATGATTCGACTGCCTGATCCTGACATGAAAGATCTTGTGGCTCAGTATGCTGGTCCATAATGCCATTCTGACCCTGCCTGATTGCATGTATCTTAAGGCTGCATGCTTACTTTTAAACACCGTTGCGACTTTATTGACCTACCCGCTTTAATCCACGGTAGAAGCCTATTCTTCTTTCTCGAGCTTATGGAACGCAAGTTGCTTCTAAAAATTGCCATTTCTTTTCAAAAATTATTTAGTTGATGGCGGTGTTGTTAATACCATACCTTACCAGGCAGTATTTAAATTAATAAATAACTAAAAATCATGAAAATATTTCAAAGTTATCAAACTTGTATCCAACAATTTTAAGTTCCAAATCACTAGACAAGGAACTATACTAATGAAACAAAGGCTTAGGAGTTATGACTGTTCCTTAAGGGGAATGAAATTTTGTCCTTAGCCTACTCAGACGATTTATCGTACTCAAGACAAAGTATGACCATCTAGCCAGCCTCACATACACAATAAAAAAGACTTTGAATCAGTTTATTAGACAAAGAATTGTGTCTATCAAGCTGGGATTTGGGTGACCTGGTGCTTCTTGGCCGTCAATGGGATTTTCAGACCAAAACCCAATGCCTTCCCTCTTATATCAATCTGACCCATCAAACAGAAGTGGTTCCCGAAATTTTAATTATTATGTTTCCACTGCAGTACCTCAAAAATAAAATGGTTCAAGGAACCCCTTTGAACGCCATCGTGTCTCTTGGGTCAATAATTTCTTTTCTCTAGCTTCCATATGTATATTTGTTTGTTACATATTATAAATATTTTATCTATTTATCAAATAAAACATTACTAAACTAGATTGTTTTTAAGATGGTTGAAAATATATGTCTAAGACCTTTTCAAAATTGTCTTAGAAAAGTAGTTGAAAAATAAGACCAATATCCAAACCATCTTAAAAAACTTTTTATGACAATTTCAGAAGTTTCACAGGCCATTTAAAAAAAAAATTAAAGATGTTTTTTAAAACTATCTTAGGGGGGTTTATTTAACGGCATATCTTTGGCGTTTTGTTGGCACATCTCCTGCGATATCTTCAATGACATGTTGTGTGATATCTAAGATATATGTTATACGTTCTGTGATATCTTGTATGATATATGAGATATGTGATATTTGTTCTATGATATCTCTGGTGATATTTCTGATGATATCTGAGATATGCCTCAGATATGAGAAACATATGCCTCTCAGATATCACAGTTAAATAAGCTGCAATTCTGACATATGCCATAGTATTAACCAGCACCTAGATATTTATCAATGATCTTGCCCATTCATCTATGCCATGATATTTCAAAGGCTCAAGGATTTTATGGTAAAAGCACATGAGGAGCCCAATTTCTTCAATGATTTAGGCCATTCATCTTAACTATCTTTGCATCTGGGCTTTCCCTTGCCTTTTTTGAAGTGTTATTGCTATTGCTGGGGTAGAAATCAAGAGTAACTTTTCCACATTATTGAAAAGGTGGGCCCCTTGAATAAAAGTTTGCATCATGCTGAATGCCAACCAGACACCTTAGCATGTGAACCTTCAATTCTAAGAGTGGAAATAGAGATTATCCAGGGGACTGGCAAGGTCATTTGCTAATAGGGCCAGGTCTGCTGTAGTGTGATGGGTGACTAATCCATCGAACTATTTGCAACTGACTTTTGGACCCAAGCATGGGTGAGACTGTAAGACCGACTGTAACATTTTTTTACCGTGTCAAGTTGAAGGAGTGATGCTATCCTGCAGGAAACTACGGGGCTTGCCGTCAGCACCAATTTTACATATTGCGCCCTAACTTGGGCTCACTGGACCTGTTTCTCCAGCTCAAGATTCCCCGCTATTGGATGACTTTAACATTGCTTAAGATTTTATAGTTTTTACTTTGATTTGGATAGATGTGCCTTCTACTTTATGATTCCGTACCTTTTATGGAAGAGTGTTTCTCACCGCCATGTGTTTGTTGCCTGGTTGCACTTTGATCCAATTGCTATGTTTTTGGACTATTATTCATACAGATTCCAGAAATCAAGTGAACAAGACCCAATAAGCAAGGTGGAATCCAGTTTGTTAAAGTTGGAATTTGCGGCTTGTTCCTGTCATTCATCATCAAATAACAAGTTCCCTGAAAGGAAGAAGACCCCAGATCCCCAGTCCCATTTCGACACGTATCCAACTAGATGAGGTTGAGGTCCCAAAGTGCATAGGAAGGAAGAGGTTTTCCTGAGACATTCTGAAACTAGACTACAAGTCGGCACTAAATCCAACTCATTCCACAACCTTGGCCCACACATTACTTTTTCATTGGCTGTCGATTGCTCCCAAGCCAATGCCCCGATCATATTAGAGAGAGAGAGAGAGAGAGAGAGAGAGAGAGAGAGAGAGAGAGAGAGAGAGAGACTTAAATTTGTAAGCAGGTTCTTATTTTACAAAGGACTGAGCAAATTCCACAAGAACAAACATTTAATTTTACAAATTCCAAATAATTTCCTGTAATAAATGTTGATATATTGATAATTTACAATGAAGAAGGGGAGGAAGATGAGAATGGCTCCTCCCACAAACATTTGATGACTAACTTGTGCCTCTTAGATTATAAAGAATGATGCATTACTACTAGAGATTTAAGAAACGAAAAAGTACAAATACAAATACAAACACAAACCACTCAATGGCAGGGGAATCCATCTGGGCCCCCTTCAACATCTCTTAAGAGATTTTACATACATCTAAATGCAATGAATAAATTTACAGCTAAGGACCTAAATATAAGAGAGACACATGGTGAAAAATGGGGTGGATTTACACCAATGACTGTAACCAGTGTCTGCTTCAGGGCAGTTGCCAAAATGCAACGACAAAAAAGAATGCCATAAAAAGATACCGCCGCCTTGCTATTGCAAAAATTGGAAGGCTTGATTCTCAAGAAGCATAGCTGCAGGCTTGACTGGGGTACTGCATCATATGATCACACCTCCATCTGTTCATGAAGCTTCTTCTGAACCTCCATATTCATCAGCAAAGGTTTAGCAATCTGTAAATTGTTGACAGAAAACCAGAAATCAACAACGCCTTTCCTACATAAACTTTTAATTAATTAGGCCCAAAGTTTTATATCTCACTCATTCTCTGATGTTTGGCTTCTTCCCATATTTTCATCATTGATATCGACACCCTCGATCTCAACACTTCTATCTGTTACTATACAATCTTCTATAGCAACCATCAACAACCAGATAAGGCAAGGTAAAGCAATCAGAATTCTTACTCTTGAACCCAAATCTCAACTTCTTCTTTGTTGTCATCACATATTACAGGCTGTTGACTCTTACCAAGCCTGTACTTACTGCAATTGATAGAAAACAAATTTGATAAATTAATGTTGTCATTTAAAGTGTTTGAGCTATGATAGATGACCAGATTACCAAACACGTGAATGTTGTTATGCACAACCAAGCAACACAGAAGAGTTTAGCTACATGCATATATAGTCTTATTGACAAACACGGTGAACCAACAAACAGCTTCTCCATGTTCAATATCCAATAGAATGCATAATTCATCCATAAAACTTAAGGGCTAAGTATATTTACTCTGATTTTCATCCATGTTATCTATTTTTGCCAAGATAGACTTCAAGTTTCACTTTGTCAAAGGCCAATATATTACCACCTTGCATCTTACTGATTTGGCTTATTTTGATAGGTAACATTTGGGAGTATCCTTCTTCTGACACATTAAGCAATTTAAAATAAAGACTCCATCAACTATCAATTTGTGAATATAACAACGAGATTTGTAAAAATCAATCTGCTTTCATCACGAATAGAAAAATCTTATCACATGAGGTCCCTGACAAGTGACATTTGATCAATAGGAAGTCAGCAGATCATCATTCATGCGGCCAGTTCGCAAGCTTCATGAAACCTTAATGCAGATGTTCAATAGGAGCTGGAGTCCCTTGAAGAAGACAGGAGACACCTTGCATCAGCACTATGATAGTTGACTTCACTCCTATGCACTTTTCCCTTATCAGCCCTTGCTCCACTGTAAGTACCTTCATCTTCTCCTTCGCAAGTCTCCAACAAGCCACTATGTACTGGGTCTGATATCTCATGTAGCAGGCTCAGAACCTGTTTAATAGAAGGTCTAGCTCTTCCTTCTCTCTGCGTGCACCACCTTACGTTCCTGACCCATACATGAAGTTCCAAGTCAAATGATTCTGAAATAGCAGAATCCACCAGCTCAGGTACCTGAGACCCTGTCAGCATGAACTGTTGAAACCATTCCACCAGATATCTATTATTTTGTATTGCTCGCTTGCTGTCACTAGCTCTACCAATAACACTCCATAACTATATACGTCACTCTTCTCAGTCAACTCCTGAGTTACGACATATTCTGGATCCATATAGCCTGCAAAACACCTTGATTTGTCTGTATCTTCGAAAAACAAATTATAGACAAACCATATTTGAGATTTCAATTAACTTTACCTAGAGTTGCCCAAATATCTGTATTAACTAGTTCAAAGCAAATCAAACCACTCCTCGAAGCATGCACAAGGCCAAAAAGAAAGGCCGTGGATCGAAGGAAAATGCATGTCAGGACACTTTACATTTGAAATCAACAAAGAAAAGTTTCACATCATTCATTTTTGCAGAAACATAATGCCAGTAGGAAAACCAATTAGACAAGTAACAAAATGTTTTGTCAAGGACCTCATTCATTTCGAGAAGACATAGGGGAACTATGTAAAAGCACTTATAATACAATGGCCTAGTGAATTTCAAGCAATTTTACCAATAGGAAGATTGTAAAATAAAGGGAGTTAAGATTCACACTCAAATCGCTCAAGTAGCTTAGGCTTGAAGCATTGACTTGAAAACAACCTAATTTAGAACTACATTAAATAACTTATGACATTTGTACTTCCTACGGACTAGGTAGCTGCGCAGTTTCCTAAGGAAAGAGAGGCAACCAGAGATTTTATTAGCATTGTATATATTTTAAGGTTGTACTCAATTATCTTCGAAATGCCTCGTATGAGTTGATTAGACATTCATGACCAACAAAAAGATACAATGCTTGCATACATCCAGGTCTCTGCAAAACAACATCCTAACCTACCAAGATTTGTGATCTCTGTAACAGTATCAGCACCTATGAATCATAATCCCAAAACCTAGTTTGACCTTATGCAAATCATGATCTCCTGAGCATGTTTCAAGTACCTTACACCAAATGCTGTGATTCAATGCCATAGTAAAAGTGATACAAATCCTAATTAAACCTCACAGATTAGAAGTTAGCTTATAATGGAATCCAAAACTGATGCAATTGCACTCAAACCTAGGTTAACAGAGAACTTAATAAAATAAACAAAGGTACTAGAATTCAGCAAAGAACAAATAAGGGCTAAGCTTCAATGTATAACAATAGAATTTGGCAAGGGCTTGATTAGGAACATCTTGATATCAATGATACATATGCCAGGTTGTGTGATCAAACCAAAGCAACTAGGAGAACAGACACAAGCGCAAAACAACTTGCATGACTGCAAATATCATATATAAGAAAGCAATGTTGGGATTCATTGTGATAACAGAATATACGTCTCTCTAAAAAATGAACCATCATATAAGCTAAAATAATGTACAAGATAAGGCAAAGTATACATCAACTGGCACGAATACAACAACTGTCATTTTAATCATTCAAAACAGTGACTGCAAATATCATTTATAAGAAAGCAATGTTGGGATTCATTGTGATAACATAATATACATATCTCTAAAAAATGAACCATCATACGAGCTAAAGTAATGTACAAGATCAGGCAAAGTATATATCAACTGGCATGAATACAACAACTCTCATTTTGATTGTAAATAAAATAGCAAAATCATTGATTTTTCATACTGCATTGACAAAAAGAACGAACCAAATGCAACAAAATTCTCCAACCCATGAAAAAGTACTAGATTATCATAGGTGCAATCACCCCATTTAGGAACTAAACAAAGCAAACTCAAACTAGAAGATAATCGGATGAAAAAATGGAAGCCAATGGAATTTGGCATAGCATAAAGAGCAACATCAATAGTTGAGTGACTATTGAATCATATGAGTCAATTGCACAAACTATAAATTGCAAATAGACACTAAAATGCAGGTATGTTGGAATTTCACATAAGGCACGTCTCTCCTAGATACATTACTAGCGACTTTCCATAGCCTGTGTATTATATCTCTAGATACATAATCAACAAATAGCTGCTTTCTAACCTTTCTTTTTTTTAACAGTAGGAAATAGCAGCCTTGTACTTTGCTAGATCTATTTAGGCTACATTGAGCATGCATGCAACATCAAGCATAAAGATTCTAGCCATACATTTTCTCCTTTTTTTGCCAGTTCTTTTATTATCTCTTTCGAATGGAACAAATCTTTATCAGATATGGCATAAGGAATAATCTTCTATCTAAATAAGAGTCCTAAAGTCATCTCTATTGACTAGATGGGACAAGTCCAGAGCTATAGAAGCTTTTTTTTTTGCTACGAAAGGCAAGGTTGGATGACCAAAGGCATTCAGGATAGCAACTCATAACTGCAAATCTAGCAACTCATAATTGTAAATCGATAGCAATGATCAACAAATTCACTTGTGCCCTCACAGGCAACGATGGCAGCTTAGGTTATAAGTTGTATATAATGCATGCCTAAATATCCGATCACTTTAATTTAAAGTTGAATTTGTACTGATTAAAAATAAAACAGCAAGAAATACATTGCCTAACAGCTATCACAATTAAAAATCCAAGTCTCGATGTAATTATTCCTAAGAACTGTTGAAAATTGACAACCAGAAGGAACAAAACACTGACATGAGAATATCCATGCATATCCACAAGACTTAACTACAACCACCCCTAGGAGCGTAGGTTATAATAAGCATTCAACAAGAGCACTGAAGGATCAAAACCTTCTAAGTAGTGTCATGTTTCCTATAAAAGAAGTATAGTAATTCATGTAAAATCTTCGATTCAGTAACAGAAAGCAAACAGGTTTCAGAACCCCATAGATAAAAAGAATGCTTCAATACAGTAATTCCACATGATTACAGCCTTGAACCATTCTCTGTGGAAATAAATGTGACATATGATTTTTCACAATAATGCATACATATGAAGAGGGGCACAGGACAGCCAGATCTATCCTCCCTGAAAACAATTCAAATGAGAGGTGTAACAAATGTGTAACTGCCATCATGTAGAAAAATGCAAATTTGCATAGTTTCATACACAAGGAAACCAATACTAGTAGAGAAATCGATCTAGAGTAATATATAGCAGATGAAACACAAGAAGTACAAAAGTTCAATAAAGAGCCTCATTATTCGATTCAGTTATATGTTTATTCTAGACATGACGAAAGTATACAACAGAATCGAAGATCTAAACATTTCAATTATAATGTAAAAACCAACACTTCCAAATATAAATATCAATATTACAATCACACTGTGCCTGCATGACCAACTAGTGACTACTATAACCATAAGTTTACAGCTTTGCATGTGGAGGAACAGCATCGGCAGTAAAGTGGGAGGGGCATGGAAAACAGTAGAAGAAAATGATGGGAGCCTTTTTACAACAACAGAATCGAAGAGGAATTCCTTGTCTCACTAATGTCTGTGGATGCACGCACATCAGCCTAGAAGCATGCATTCAGATCAGGGTGGGTAGGTCTAGGAGGCAGGATTTAACTTACGGACTCGTGACTCCAGCCAACTTCCCACACCTCGTGCGGGTTTACGAAAGTAGTACAAATTTGAGTACAAAAAAAACGCAGATAACCATTTTACAAAAGGTTTCATAGAAACCAGAAATCATGAACAATAGTAGACAAATGCTAATATAACAGCAAACCAAAAACATTCACCAAGAGGGGAGGTTGCTAGATCTCACCTTGCAGGGAAGTTGGATTTTACCCTAAACAAACTGGGTTTTGTGCACAATCGAATCTAGGGTTTTCAGATCCTAGATTTTCTCTGACCTTAAGCGAAGTGGGTTTTTGCAGGCGACTTTAGATCTCGTCGAGTAGCTGCTTGTGGAATGGTTTTTCGACGAACAAGACAGTAGATCCGCTTAGATCTGGTGCTGGCAGACCTTTTTCCCCTGCTTGTCGGGACTTCTCAATCCGGTGGTGGCGAACAAGTTTTCCACCTGGGCTGGTGAGAGCTTTTCTTGCCAGGACCTGGAACCAAAGGAGACTTCTCTTCTTCAAGGGCAGCCTTCCTTCAAGGGACGAAGAAGACGCCCTTCTCCTCTCTCTCTCTCTCTCTCTCTCTCTCTCTCTCTCTCTCTCTCTCTCTCTCTCTAAAATATGCTATTTTTTTTTGTTTTTTCTCTCTCTAAAAGAGGAGCAAACTTTACACTAAAAACTACATTTGGCATATTACAAATAACACCAAACATATCAACGTGATAAAACTTAAATAAACCTGATATCTAAGATATGCCAAAAATAACGCGGTTAAATAAACCTGATATCTAAGATATACCGAAGATAACGTGGTTAAATAAACCCGATATCTCA
Source organism: Warburgia ugandensis (assembly GCA_035236585.1). NCBI lineage: Eukaryota > Viridiplantae > Streptophyta > Magnoliopsida > Canellales > Canellaceae > Warburgia > Warburgia ugandensis. The sequence continues at coordinate 58,779,312 of CP141133.1, forward strand.
AATATGCTGAAGATAACAAGGTTAAATAAACCCAATATCTCAAATATGTTGAAGATATTGTAGTTAAATAATATGCATATTTGAGATATGCCGGCATATCTACAAAATACCTAATATGTGCGATTAAATAAACCCCCATTAAAAATTTCTTTTAAAGGTGATTTTTAATAACCATCTCTAACAACTTCATATTAAAAAATATAAAACTTGTTTACTGACAGTATATAACAATCTCCCCACTATTATATATTTGTCTATACCTTCTTTACAAAGTTATTCATCTATACTTCCAACATCCACATTCAATATAAAAAGTTTACAAATATATAAGAGAAAAAATTTACAAGCACTAACTAAAAATTATTATCTATTCCACACATGTACTTTTCTTCATATACACCTATTTACTTTCACACTCCAACATCGTCATATTCTTACAAAATAATTACTTATGTCTAAAATAAATTTCTTCCTTCTAAACTTCAATATCCTCTCATTCACATAAATAAAATACCACACAATTTTGTCATTCATCCATTCATTTAAATAAACAAACAACTTGAAATAGACAAACTACATAGTCCTTATTCATCCACACTTCCAAAATCAACATTCAATATAAAAAATTTGAAGATAATAAAAAACTTCGCAAGTATTAACTAAAAAGTATTATTCTTTCCACACATAGACGCTTCTCTATACATACCCATTTACTTCCAAACTCCAAAATCCCTACATTATTATAAAGCAAAGACCAATATCCACACTCCAATATCCTCTCATTCAAATAAACAAACCACACATATACTTCAAGCAAATAAAAAATACAATACACATTCACATTCGAGATATAAATGAAGTTCTTTTATTAATCAATATAATAATAATAATTATTATTATTGAAGTACACAAGTGTTAATAGGGTGGAAATATATATCAGTTATAGTTAAATTTCAATACAAGCTTAAAACATGCACAATTCTCTCTCAGGTTACCGTCTCTATAGAAGAACCCAAACCCAAACTGTTTTTCATTTTCCCTGTTTGTTCGCATTACAGGGAACATGACCCTATTTTCCCCAGCATCTCTCTATTAGACTTCTCAATCGGGAAAATCAAACCCGAATTCTATCCCCCTTGGCCCCCCATCTTTCTTTACCTCTTATCTTTCTCTCTCGCGGTTGACCTGCAACCCATCTTCAGTTCTCCCTCCTCCTTCATTTCTCATTATTCTCGACCCTATTTCTTACTTCTTCTTCTTTTTTTTTATAGTGATAGTCATTTTCCACTCTGGTAACTCTTTTGCTACAGTAGTTTTTTTTTTTTAATACCTATTTCTCACCATGTTTTCCTGCCAATTTTCATCTTCAAATCTTCACAGAAAGCCTCCAAATTTCTTTCCTTTCACCAATTTTCATTGTTAGAAATAAAACCCAACTCGGTTTTTCCTTCAATTCCCTCGTCTCCCCCTTCTTTTCATGCTTCAAACAAATAGCTCCCTACTTTTTTCTCTCGGTTACGGTTACAGGTGAGGATGAAAAGGAATTTTTGTTGAAAATTCCAATTCTACCTTACCTCAAATTAAGTAATTCCATTCATATCCTCATTTTTGTCTTTTTCCTTAATTAGTCTTTACCCCTATCCCTATTTTTCCTTATCTAGGTTTTGTTTTATTTTCAAATTAATCCATTCCAATCCTATTTGATTTAAGCTTAATAGAATCAACAGTTTAGCTTAAACCAACAGGATAAATTTAATTCCTAATCTTTTTCTCATCAAAATTCAAATCAATTCCTATATCTTCACCTTAAACAATTCTTAGCTGATTCAATAGTCCTAATATACAATCCAAAATCCAAAAATTTGATCTAAGTCATCCAAAACCCAAAATCTTTTCTTAATTAAGATCATCAAAATTTTGAAAAATCTAAACTATCTAGTTATTGGATTCTTAATCAAAGATATGATTGCAAGATTGATGAAGGTTGATCAACTTTGATGATACCCAATTTAAAGAAATTTTCCATCATCAAGTTAGAAAAGTTGATTTTAGTTGTTATATATTTAATTTTTTTGTCTTTTTGAACTTGGATTTGTGTAATTTTTATTAGTTAAATATATTTGAGTTTACAATTCATTGTTATTTAATCTTTTATTTATTATAATTTTTGGTCCATTAATTTTATTTAAACTCTAAAATTTTAAGTCGAGTCCTTGTGAAATCGACCCCTACTTGCATAAGTTATACTATAATAGCCCATGAACTTGCAAAAAATAATCAACAAGTTTTTAGCACTGTTGCTAGGGACCCACAATGGAGTTTTCATAAAATTTTATAAAAATCTAAATTTTTTTTAGGAATTGCATATTTTTAGAATTTTAGGCATTTTTAGGTCTATTTTCAACTTTTCTTAGAGCATAATCACTCTATTTCATGAATTTTGGTAGTTATTGTAATTTTTATTTTTTTAGAAAATTTGGCAAAGGAGCAGTAGTAGTGATCTTGTGGGCCAAAGCTTCTCCAAATTAGGATTTATTTGCTTCCCTAGATTAGTTTTTTTTTTTTTTTTTTTTTCTTTGAGTGAAATTTGTAGTGAAGCCCCATTATAATTTGTAATTAATTTTAATTTTAAATTTAAATTTGTTGTATCAAAATAGGGCAAGTGTGTAGAAATGTGGCCCATACTTGATCTTCATAAGAAATCTCACTATAAGTTTTCCTAACTTTATTTTTATATTTTTAGTATAGTTGCATTTAGAATAATTTTGCATTGTTTGGTAGTGTAATTGCATATAGACAACATACTTGATAACTGTTGCATTTTAGGGTTTACATTATTTTATTATTTTTCATTACATTTTAGGGCATATTTACGGCTTTAAGATGATTTATATGTTGATCAAATTACCATGGAATGTCGTAATTAATTAGTAAGGTCACCTGACCCCACAAGATCAAAGGTGAATTTAATCACCACCTCTTGGCCCACTTAGGATAGTCACGACAAGCACATAATCCAATCTTCCAAATTAATTTAAAATCAATTAGAAGAGACCTATATAGGTCATTACATACTCATAGGACCCTTTTGGAAGGAGGTAACCCATTGCCACTCTATTTACCTCTAACTAATCGTGTTGGTATTTAAATGACTAGCTCTATCAGCACATTTTGTGACTCAAATTACTTATGGTTAGCTGAGGAGGGTGTGAAGCAGTTAGTTAGGTTATGATCCAACTAGTAAGAGGTGGGGCAAGTCTAAAAGAGAGGAGAAGCATTAGATGAGGTTAATCTAAAAGCTTCTTCCCCACATAAATTCAAGAAAATCAAAATAGCTTGTTAGCCTTAGGGATTCTTTGATTGTGTCCTTTGTTTGTGCATCATTTTAGACATTAGGTTGCATCATTTAGTTTAGTTTTATTCAAAAAATAAAATAAAATAAAATAAAATAAGCAACATGATAAGTTGTATTTAATGAATAATCTAAACACTGATCAAAGGGGTAATTTACATCCCAACATTAACAGAGATGATATTTTCCCATGGACAAACAATCCCCTCTTTAATAATGATAAACCACCTCTCATCCTGAATAATGATGATGTTTTCTCATAGACGAGCAATTCTGTCTTTAATGCTAACGATCCTCCACCTCTATTTAATGATAATATACATCCATGGAGGAATCATTCTTTAACACATGGAAACAAAAGAAGGACATATACAAGGAATGGGACCAACTTAGAACACGTGAGGACAATTGGCATAAACAAAATCCTCATTGGAGAACATTAAGAGACTATTTACAGTCTAATTATACTAGCATACCTTCATGTATAAATTTACCTCCAAATGTTGGTATGATTAAATTAAAGGTGGGAGTAATTCAATTACTTCCTAAATTTTATGGGTTGAATATTAAGAATCTTTACCTACATTTACAAGAATTCTATGAAGTGTGCATGACCCAACATACTCAAAACTTCAAATTAAACATGGTAGGACAAACTATTTTCTTTTTCTTTAAAGAAAAAAGCTAAGATGTGGTTTCATTCACTACCAGTAGGTTTCATATGAACTAGGCAATAAATGACTAAGAAGTTCTTGAATAAGTTCTTTCCTATACATAAGACAAATACTCTCTGTAGAAATATAATGAATTTTACCCAAATGGACAAAGAAACTTTCTATCAATCCTAGAAAAGATTCAAGAAATTATTGCTAACTTGTCTACATCATGGATACAAACTTTGTTTTATCATTATTTTCTTTTATGAAAGACTTAATTTTGATATGCGCCAATTTGTTGAAGTGATATGCAATGACAATTTCTTAAATAAATAACCAGATAAGGTGCAAGAGTATTTGGAATGACTGGCAAAGGGTGCACAAACTTAGGCTGATTAAAAAAAGTAGGTTACCCAAACAAGCTTAAGTGCACCACCACATCCATTAGGGGAGGAATGTATGCTATGAGTGAAAAAGATGATATGAATAAAAATAGCACCCTTAGCTAAAATAGTTGAGGCCATGGAAATGGAAAAAATTTCCTCTAAAAAAGTTGAATAGGTGTGTCAATTTGTGAAAGTAATATACACCCCCCATTCAAGAATGTCCCATCGCTCTTGCATTCTAGATGAGCTTCATGAATAGACACATTCTTATGAGCAACATTTTTTTTCATCTTTAGAGACAATTTCAATTGGAGTAATCATCCTACTATCAGTTGGAGAAATGAATATAATGTTAATGTCTCATATAAGGCCCAACACCACCCTTACTAACCACCATAAGGACCACTTGTTCTTGGACCTTATCTTCCTCTGCCTAAGAGGGAAGTGGAGGATAACTTTGATCAATTCATGCAATACTAGGAAAAGAAAATTGCTCAAATTAAAGCTTAATTAAAAGGGAACATAGAATCTATTCCTAAATTGAAGGGCATGATGTCTCAAATGCTACAAACAATTAACAAAAGGCAATGTCCTATCCTACCAATTGAAAACCCTGATGATATGGACGTGGTAGGTGAGATTAATTCTTCATTTACAAATATGGAACAAATAAAGGCAATTACCACTCTTCATAGTAGTAAAATAATTGAGAAATTTGGTCCTAAACGGGCTGAGATAGTACCGATACTTGTTGAAAAAAAGAAGGTAAATTTGTTGATAAGGAAAATGTCTCACCCACTAAGACATATGATATCCTTGCTCTATTTTCACAAAGGCTACAATAAGCTCCCGCATTTGTCTCTAATTATGAGATGTAACCTAGAGACATTTGATACCTTAACTTGTGATAAAATAAAAAAAATCTAAATTGCAAGATAAATTCACTTTCTTTTCCTTTTTAAAGGCTTGTCAAGCTCATTTCATATAGACCCAAGGAAGTTTTAAACTTTAAAAAAAATTCATCTGTAATAATTATGTACCATAGTTTTATTTTAGAACTTTCTTTTTCTACATCTCCCATTTCATCATTTCTCAATGCATTATCATCAATCTACTTTTTAAACATTGAGGATAATGTTTCGCTTAGGTTGGGGGGTGTAGAATTCTATAAATTCTAGTATTTTTGTATTTTTTGTATTTTTTTGAAATTAAAAATTATAGAGTTTTAAAGTCAGTTCTTACATTACAATGAGAAATGGATTTTTTTGAAGTATAATCTAGATAATTTTAGCATATTAATAGAATTGAATATGATTAATTCATCATTTTACTCATTTTCTAAAGTATTCCATAAAAGCAAAGTCTTAGATTACATTTGTACACATGGTCGCATATAGATAGTCTAAATTGATAATTGGCTATAACTTGGAGATATTAAGGAAATTCAGTAGAGACCTATAAACTAAGTGAGTTTTAGAGCCATTCATTTTTTTTAGAGGTTATCAATATTCTAAAATTTTCTTTAGTGTGCTTAAAGTAAAATTTGACCCCATCAATTCTTAAATTTGGATAATTACTTAAATTATTAGAATATTACCTTTAAAATTTGGAAGTTCATTGAATCTGATACATTATATGAAACCTAGAAGATGATTTAGGCCATCCTTATTATTAAGCTACAAACATAAATCCTATCCTAAAAATATTTTTATCACCAATTAGCCAATTTGAGTCTTTTATATAAACCAAATATTTTTTCACCCAAATTATTCTTTATCCATGTTAACCTAGTATAATATATCCATTACCTATATTCTTCTAAAATAAGTTAGAGATGAATGAAGAATACCTTTAGTTGAAGTAAAAGTAGAAAAGTGAATATTGAGAAAAGAAATGTTTTTCAAAGAGATTCAAAAGTATTGAATAGAAAGAAAAAGTACTGAAAAAAGGTTTGAAGAATGGAGAGAAGTGGAAAGAGAAATATTTACTTCAGGCAGCAAAGTAAAGAAGAATTGTCAACTATAGTAGAAGACTTCTACTTATTTTTGAATACCCTTTATACCCTTTATTTTGTGCGTTGTCCTAAGCTTACATTTTGCCTTAGTTAAAGATCTATTGATTCTAGGATGAATATAGTCTAGATGAGGATATGAATATATAGGATTTAAAAAGTAGTATTTCTAAAAGTTCAAAGGTAATGACATCTTATCCTTTCTAAGGGGATCAAAATTAAATTCTTTTGTAACTCTTGTTCTTCATGAATATATATGAGAAAATTTTGATTTATTGACTCTACTCATATATTTAAAAGAGAAATATGCTTTGAAACCTTTTTTTGAGAGTTTTATTTTTTAGTGTATGTCATTAGTGATGCTTGAGGTCAAAACATATTTTAGATGGAGTTCAAAAGTTAGACTTTATTTAGAAATAATGATTATTGTATATGTAGATTGTACACACCTTCATTCTAAGATTTGAGCTAAAGTGGAATGTATTTAGCATATGAGTAGGGTTTTGAATTTTTCATTTAATTTTCATAGTATGCTAAAGTTGATAGATTTATTGAAGATAATTCTCTGAGGACAAAGTAGAATTTGACTTAAAAATAATTTTTAAAATTTTGAGATGGGATTTTTGGCATGATTTGCTCAGGACTAGCAAAATGCTGGTTAATGAGTGTATTAAGTATTCAATTCTAGCTAAAATATCCTTAACCTAGCATCTAATTAGATCATCTCATCAATCAATTTTGAAAATTTATATTAAAATTTGTAATTTAACTCCAATTGACCATATAATTGTTTATTTGCATGATTTAGCAATCAGATGATCATCGAAGTTGATTAGATGATTCTAATTTAATTTTTTGTTTTGTAGATTGACCAAATTGGAATTTGATGGTATGGATCAAATTAAATGGACTAGATTAAGAAGAAAAAAATGACTTGAAAAAAGAAAAAATTGAAGACAATCAAGACACGTTGCTAAAATTTGGATAAGGGAGAAGAAATTGAATTGCAATCAAAATCAAACTCCTCTGGAGAAAGCTATATAAAGGAGTAGCATGGTTGAACAAAAAATAAAAAAGGATGCATAAGAAGGCTGGTAGATCTCTCTCTCATTCCCTCTCTTTCTCTCTCACTTTCTCTCTATCTCCCTCTCATTATCTCTTTAATACTATGGAACCAGCACCTCATTCCCTCTCTATCTCACTCCTGTCTCCTTCTATATCTCTCTTTCTCAAATGCTACCAGATCCCCTTTCTCTCCTTCTCTTCAGGTTACCTCCTCCATAGAAGAACCCAAATCCACGTTGTTTTTCATTTCCCCCATTTTCTTCACATTACAGGTAACTTGACCCTATTTTCCCCAGTATCTCTCTATTAGGAAAATCATACCCAAATTGTCTCACCTGCATCTATTTCCTTTGCTCCCATCTTTCTCTACCTCTATCTTTCTCTCTCATGCCCGAACCACTACCCATCTTTATTTCTACCTTCTCCTTTGTTTCTCATTGTTCCCAATCCTGTTTCTTACATTTTTTTAGCTAGAGTCATTTTCCACTTGGGTAACTCTTCTACTACATTTGGGTTTTTTTTGTTTTTTCCCATTGTGTTTTCCCATCAGTTTTCATCTTCAAATCTTCATAGAAAAGCCTTTAAATTTATTTTCTTTTACTAATTTTAATTGTTAGAAACAAAACCCAACTCAGGTTTTCCTTCAATTCCCCATCTTCCCCTTCATTTCATGCTTCAAACAACAAATAACTCTCTGCTTTTTTCTCTCAGTTACAGCTACAGGTGAGGAAGAAAAGGAATTTCATTAAAAATTTCAAATTTGCCATTACCTCAAATTAGATAATTCCATTCATATCCTTATTTTTGTCTTTTTCCTTAATTTGTCTTTACCCCTATCCCTATTTTTCCTTACCCAGGTTCTGTTTTGTTCTCAGATTAATCCAATCCTATTTGATTTAAGCTTAACTGAATCAACAGTTTAGATTAAACTAATTGGATAACTTTAATTTTGGAATTTTCTTTCATTAGAATTCAAATCAATTCCTAGATTATTATCTTAGGACAATTTCTAATTGATTCAATAGTCTTGATCTTCAATTTGAAATCCAAAAATTTGATCTAAGCCATCCAAAACTCAAAATCTTTCTTAATCCTAATCATCAAAAGTTTGAAAATTTTGAACAATCCAGTTGTTTAATCCTTAATCAAAGATATGTTCGCAAGATTGATGAAGGCTGATTAACTTTGATGACATCAAATTTGAAGAACTTTACATAATCAAGCTAGGAAAGTGGATTTTATTTGTTATTTATTTAATTTTCTATCTTTTTGAACTTGGATTTGTGTCATTTTTATTAGTTAAATAGATTTGAGTTTATAATTCATTGTTATTTAATTTTTTTATCATTTTATCATTTTAGTTTTTGGTCAATTAATTTTATTTAAACTCTAAAATTTTAAGTTGAGTCCCCGTAGAAACGACTCGTACTTGCATAAGCTATACTACAATAGCTTGTGCTCTTGTGAAAAAAATCAACAATTAGAACTAGGACTCTAAGTAGAAAAGTTAGGTGGTTGATTAGAGATAGGAGATTAGAAGGTAAGGTGAGGTGGACTTCTAAATATGAGCAAAGGTAAGGGGGAGGCACCACCTTTGAAGGGATTAGGCATGGAATTCCTTTCCTTAAGGTGTTTTCTATGTTAGGACGGAAAGAAAGTGAAAAAAGATAGGAAAGATGGAGGAAAGACATAGGAAGGTAAGATAGTTGAGTGAGGAAAGGAATTACAAAGTGGAGTTGGAATTAGAAAGGGAGGCCCACTTTTCAATGAAGGTGGCTTGGCATTCCTTCCCTTTCTAATTGTGTGATATGGTGGGTAGAAAAGAGAGAGAAAAGAGGGAGGAAAAGAGAGGGAAAGATAAGGAATTTTGACCTAATTCTTTCTTAATTGATCCACCTATGCATGCATATCTTACCACGTTGATTATCACCTAAATTCCTTTCTAATTGTCCTTTAAAATTTGCTATGTAGCATAGGATAATTTCTTTTAAATGTCCTCCAATTGTGTGACTCTATGTGGCATGGCTCTCATGTAACTTGATGGCTCAATTTGATGACTTAATACTTGATGGCTTGAGTGGTTAAATTCCTTAGCTTGTTTAGGTTTCCTTGTTAGATTGAGAAACTTCATGTATGGCTCCAATTCTCATACAAAGGTATTAAAATTGCATGGTTTTTTGCATGGGCCCATTTTAGTCAACTTTGATGGTTCTAATTGCTTCCTTGGACTTCATTTGCTTGCCTTAAGATGATCTAGAACCTTGATTGGGAGTTGGAATGATGAAATTTAGTTCATTAGCCCTCTTTTGATCTTGATTTGCAAATCTTATCTTTCTTGATCTCAGACGTTGCATCATCTTCTTAACACCTACAAAAGAGTAAAATTTCTAATTAAATCTTAAAAAATTATAAATATTTACATACTTACTCTAGATTAGCTCATTAACCTACGAAATATCAAACTTTTAAATTATTAGATTAGAAATGCTTGTGTTATGAAATTTTGGAAAACCCTTAGAAATAACACTATAATTCACAATAGATGGGGTACTAATTGAGTACGTTTTATACAAAATGGAATACTTGCCTTGCCCCATCTAATTCTATCATTTATGCATATATTCTTTTTGAAATTTGAAAGAAGGTGTGATTGGTAACGGTAAAGAATTGCATCTTTAGCCATAATGTTTTTGTGATCTATAAGGAGTATGACATCTTAGCCATAGTGTTTCTTGCCAACAATTCAATATCAATCAAAGTTACATGAAAAGATCATAAAAAATAAATTGATGTAGAATATAACTTTCAATATATAAAATAAATTCCATGGATAAATTCACAATGTGGCTATTTGTGATGGGAATAAAAATCATGGATTTTGTTATGGAATTATAAAATTTTCTTATGCAGTATGGAATTTAAACATTTTCATTTGTATTATTTTCAAGGGAATAATTTAATGTTCTACAATAGCATAACCCATGATTCTTGTTCTCGTTGCAAACAACTTAATAGGAAGAGTAAAATTGACAACAAATAATTACATATTTTTACTTCACAATTCATTGCAAATTAAGATTTTAGATTTCATTGGTATAAGGAAAATTCTCAATAGGCAAAACTTGTAGTCAACTCAACACAATCAAATAAACCGAACAAAAATCACCACAAAAATTGAATGAAAAAATAAAAAGAGAATAAACCATTGATTGTTGAAATAAAAAAGCAAGATTAATAAAGTGGAAGAAAAGAAGTGTGACTTCATAAATCTTTCATGACAGTTGCTTGCCAATGAGGTTTGTTTGGAGTGAATTACACAAAGAAAAATAGAAAAAGAAGTGTTAATGACTTATATTTTATTTGAGAGATTTAAAGATGGGTTAACAATCATCATAGGAGGGTTGTATAAGAGTAGAGAACTTTTAGGAACATTGAAAAGGAAATGTAAAAATAATCTTTTCAAAAATCATAACGGGTTTTAAAGCTGAGAGTGAAGCATTTAAGAGTCATAACTATAATATATGTAAATATACAATTTCAATTAATATATCAATGCATTTACAAAAAGTCAGATAAATTTTTTAGTGCAATATATGTAAATATACAATTTCAATGAATAAATCAATGCATTTACAAAAAAAATAGGATAATTAATAAATCAATTTCGATTAAGGCATAGGGAGACTAGGGCATAGATTACTAAGGCACAAATGATTGATGCTTAGGTGATTGAGGCATGGGAGGCTGAAGTTATAGGAAACTATGTCATAGGAGATTATGTCCTTGGGAATCAAGGAAAGAGACCAAGTCACTGAAGGCTAAAGTATAAGGAATTAGAATATAAATGACTAAGTCTTAGGAGACTAAGGTTTAGGTAACTAAGTCATAAGTGATTTTAGGGTTGCATTTTTATTTTTTATTTTTTATGACTTAAGGAACTAAGATATAAGGGACTTATGTTATGGAGACTATGCCATGGGAACTAAGCCATAGGAGTCTAAACCATTGGAGGTTAAGGCATAGGATCTAAATCATTAGTTACTAAGGCGTGTCTTAAGACAGAGGGAATTAAGGCATACGTAATTTAAGACATGAAAGTCAAATTTAGTGGTTTAAGCATTAAGTTCTTAGTAAAGGAATGATTATGCATATTTCAACTTTTAGCTCAACTTTTTGGCATTCTTCAGCCGTTTAAGCATTTCAAAATTTTCCAGTACTTTATGTAACTAGAGTGCGCACACTTCCAGAAATGTACACATTTCTAGCACCAATTATAGTTCAAGTATTCATAAATTCCATCAGCGAACTATGAATGTAATCACTTCTAAATTCCAGCACAAGAGTATTTCCTGCATTCCAATCTCCAGCACAAAAGTTATTCCTGCATTCCAATTTCCAGCCCCATGGTAAAAGTCTTGTGTTGCTATGTGCAGTACAAAGATCTGGCTTAGAAACATTTCATTTTATTGTCTAATACTGCATAGTAGTTTAACGAAGTTTCATGGCCCATTTTCAAATGACTTTGTAATTCAACTAAGAGAAACAAGGCATCGTTTTCTTTTCATATTCCAAGCAGAAAATGCTGGTGCGTACAGGTCTGTTCTTGATCCAAACATCCCGCTGCATTACTTGGAATAAGTTCATTCCAAGGCTTCTGATTTTTATCTAGATTCCCACATTATCTCATCAGGAGCAGGAACAGGCTTTTAATTTGATGTAGGATTGAAGTGGGGTCTGCTAACCTGAAAACCCATGAATTGATTCTCCAAATTTGAGCTCTAAACCAAGGTTTTATAGCTAGGATTGAGCGCCATTTTCCTGCAGCAATGTGCAGGAATACGGGGTACGCCTAGTCCCTGTACATGTTTAGCACCCCCTAACAGCAAGAAATGTGTTTGAATTTTGAGCAGAATTTTATGCAATTTGAAAGTTTAATCACTAGTCTAAAAGTCCCATAATTAAGTTTTGGCTAAATTTTTAATTTTTAGTCTTTTTAGGAGCAGTTTTGGGGCACCATTTTCCTGCTGCTGTATGCAGGAAAATGGTGCGCTAGCAAGAAAATGGTGTGCTCAATACCAATATCGTTTGTACACCTCAAGCAAGTTGAAAATCATAGAAATGACCCAAATTTTCTATGCCAATCTCAAGTTCACTTATCAAAGGAAAGAATCCAGAATGGGATTTTGAAAAAAAGAGGTGGAAAACAGGGATGTTCATGCATGTGAATCATCCCCTGTTTTCCTCCTGCCTGCAGAAACAGAAACAGAGCATCATACAAGCAGTTAAAAGCTCAAAGTTTTTTTTAAAAAACCAGGTATTTCTAGTCATGCAATGCATCTACAACTACTAACATTCAGCATGAATATGGATTACAAGTTAAATCCATCAGAAATCAATAAATAAAAATCAGATTCTAGGTACTCTACATATGGTTACAAACTGCTACAGAAACATGATCATTTCAAAAAAAAAATTCCAAGGAAAAAAAACACATCTCCTTTTTCTAGAGCTAAGCCAAGACTCAAATCAGAAATCCTTCCCAACTAAAGTCACCCACCTGAAATCAAGCTCTGGACCTTAAAAATTCTCTGGGTTGCTGGTTTCTCCTGCTCTCTACGTGGAGCTTCAACCCAGGCTGAACTTCACGTTCAGCCCCTTTCCCAACTCCTCGTCTCCTTCTCCTTTGAGTTCTGCAAGCTCCTCACTAGGCCAACACCTCCTTTCCAGTTAGTTTTTCTTCGTGGCTCTCCCTTCACTCTTCCCTGCTCTCCCTTCACTCCCTTCTCAGATCAATCTCCCCCCAGCAGTCTCTCTTTGCTCTCTCTCACTCTCTCTCAAAGACCCTCAAGAGAGCTTACTCCAGTACCCATTTTCCCTTTGCTTCACTTCTCTTATCTCCTTCTTCCCCACTCTCTACAACTCCCTCTTCTTCTTCTTCTTCTTCTTCTTCTTCTTCTTAGCATGGCTGGAAATCCCAGCCTAAGTTTTATTTCATTTTACACATAGGTCATACAGCATGTAATTGAATAGGTAGGTGGCTTGGTGGGGTTAGCCAGCAGTCATGGGGAGACTTTCCCACATGCTGGCCGGATCTTCTCCATCCAGCCAACTATTCCATTTCAATTGATTCCAATAAAACCGCTGATTTCACCCAAATTTCTCAATTATAGCCTAGTTAGGGTACCCTAGTGAGTAATAAAATAAACTTTTTATTATTTCTAACTTATTTCTTGGAACTTTTACTTGGGCTTTGGGTTGGAATTAGGCTAGGACGTTCCTTTCCTAATTAACCTAATAGTTCCTCATTTGACATCATTTTTAGTTATAAGTATCTTTCAAAAAATTTCTTAAATTTCTTAATAATTACTTAATGTTATCTTGAACCTCTCTTTTATGTTGAGAAATTATTTCTAATTTTTCCTGACTCCCCAAAAATCACCTTTTAATTATTATCCTAATGTAATTCCTTAACACGCTTGTCAAATTTCTCCATTAACAGTTAAGATATATTTACTTAATAACAAATTAAATAAATGAAAAAATTATGCTATTTTTGCAAATCCATTAATTTATTAATATATTTACATATATTAGAATAAATATTTAGAAGGAGAAGATTTGGGGGAAAGTTGTCATGAAAAAGAGATTTTATTAGTTGGAATAGAGAAGATTAAGGGGAGAAGTCTTATTGGCTATAGAGCTACAACTATTGAAAATGTTGTAAGGAAACTAGGATCTTATTTATTTACACAACCATAAAATTCTTTGAATAACTGAACTTATTTTTGAGAAATTCCTATTTTTCTAATATCCAGAATTTTTCTGTACAATTCAAAAGTTTTATAGTTTTCAAATTCAAAGAAAATTCTAAGAAATTAATATAAATGACCTTACAAAGCTCAAATTTCACAAATACTTTCCCACATTCTCAAATATTATTGGTAAAACTAGAGAAATTTTCAAATTAAAAGCTCAAACTCATGTTTGGATAATGATTTTTTCCAATTTGTTCTTGAATTTTTCATGAACGATTGTTGAAGTTTTTAAATATTTGTGTTGCCAATTTATTCTGGAATTTGAACCTTATGACAATGTTTATTTGCCACTAATGAAAAAGAAAAGGTAAGATTTCACATAAGCCTTTGAATAATGGTGAGGGGAGGAAAAGCAATGATTGTTTATTACTCTAAATATAGATGGTTTCAATACCAAGTACAGCCAAACATTGATGATCCTATTCGCTAGCAAGTGTAAACTTGGACTATTTCTAGTTTAGGCATCCTCTTCAAGTGATCAACCATCATGTTACTATGGAGAGTTGACATTATAGATTGGGACACTTGAAGGTGAAGACTTTAGGACTACAAAAGCACAAGTTAATTAACTATGTTGGTACTAAGTGCTTTAATGAAGTGCACAAATATATGTTATTAGTCAAAAGACATAGTCTTCTTTTTTATCCATCTATTTCAATTGCTAGTAAGGCATTTGAAGTTGTTCGTGTAGACTTGTGAGGACCAGCCATTGTTTATAATAGGCCATAAATACTATTTCCTATTGGTTGATGAATTCTCCAGATTCTCTTGGCTCTTCCTTTATTTAAAAAAGAGAGACACCTTTGAATGATTCATTAATTTCTCCATTTTAGTCAAAAATTTATTTGGAGTTTTTATAAAGTACTTTCAAAGTGATGGCAACATCGGATTTACTAACATACAATTTGAGAATTTTACACAAGAATAGAATAGTCCACTAGATTAATGTTTTCACACCTTGGAACAAAATGGTGCCTACAATAACATCAATACATTAGAGAAATAGGTGTCTCTCTCATGACTAAAGCACAATTGTCCAAAATTTTGGTTTTAATGCATTTCACATGTAGTTTATCTCATAAATAGGTTAGTCACTTTGAAGCTTCAAAAAGAATCACCATGTATTTAACTTATTCAACAAAGTTCTAGAGTATAATCACTTTAGAATTTTTGGTTGTGCTGGTCTTCCCTATTTATGTCCATACAACTTTGATAAATTGGATCCTAGGTCTAGGGAATGACTCTTGATTGGCTATCCACCTCATCAAAATGGATAATACCATTGAAATCAAGAGTAGACATGCTTATATATCTAGGCATGTATTTGTTATGACTCTTCTTTCAAGGCTTCTCAAAATACTCCATTAGATCTAGTTCCCTACTACCACCAATTACTCTCTCATATGATAATCCATTTCAAGTGACTATACCAGTAGTGAATCGATTGCCTCCCACCATGCCACATCATGGGTCACCAAGTGAGCCAATACATCCCTTGTAGTTGCAACTAGTCATTCTCATATGACTACATCAATAACCAATCAATTGTACACCAACATGTTCATACTTGAGGCATCAAGTGAATCGTGAAACTCTTTCATAGCTACATCTCATATATCCTCATTAACAATCAATGATTCCTTATCACATTTAATTCCTAATATCTCATATTCAATACCTTTTTCCTTCACAATGTTAGCATCAATCAGATGCTCATCACAAGCTTACATATTCTAAAATTGGGAATTCTTGACACAAAGCTCTATATCATGAATTGCTATCCTATTCCTACTACTTACTTGGCTTGCTCCCAAGAGCATGTACCCACCTCTTTCAACGAAGCATTATGTGATCCTCAATGTTTGCCCCTATAAATGAAGAAGAAAATGTTTGCCCCTATAAATGAAGAAGAACTTGCACTTCAGATGAACAATACTTGGTGTCTAATACCTTTATCGCTTGGTCACTATAAATGGGTATTCATATTTAAGTACATCTTGATGGAAGCATTAAAAGATGAAAGGCTAGAGAGTTTCCCTTGGATGCAATAAAAAAACAAGGCATAAATTTTGTAGAAACTTTCTTAGTGGTGGTTAAACCTTGCACCACCTAAATAATTTTATGTAGTGCACATACACTGAATGTGAGATAAATCAATTAGATGCAAAGATCAACATTTATTCGTGGTACGCTAAAGGAAGTTTACATGAGATAGGACCTATCTATCAATTAGGTACCACTATCCCCTTAGTTTATGTTGATGATATAATTCTATCTAGATCTTCCTCCCAACAATCAAATTCCTTGGTGACATATTGAGTATCAAGTTTACAATGATGGATCTTAGTCCTCTATTCACTATTTTGAGAATGTCCCTAACAATTCAAGGGAAATGCCCTTTTGCAATGGGGTTTTGGAGACAGCATAAGCAAACCACCACATACAGTCTTTCCTAGGTTAATATATTGTCATTGTCTTGACAATATCAAGAAATTTTCATCCTTTGATTTTTGAAGGTGTGGTTATGTGAAGGGTGATGGCTGTCAAAATTTACTAATAGTTTAGTCACACTTCACTTGCCCTCATCTTCCCTCCTTTCCTCTTCTACTATCCATTGCCCCTCTCTTCCTCTTCTTTCCATGCACAAATTTCACTAGCTCTCTTCATTTCCTTCGTTCCCTTATTTGTTGTCTATTTCTCTCTCATATCTCCCAAAGTAACCCTAAATTTCTCTATCTAAAATCTGAAAGCTAAAATACTAGGTTTCATCTCTACCTCTCTTGAATCTAGATGAAGGTCCATCAATCCTCAAAACCTAAAGTTTCATTTCACTATTAACATATCATCTCTATCAAGTTGGAGAGAGTTTTTTCCCTTATGTTTGAGAAGATCATTTGAGCATTTTAGTAAATTACATTAGGTTTTAGTCTAATCATGCTCTTCAAGGCTTTTGTTGGATTGTGTAGATTGATTTTAATCAAGGCATATAAGAGATTTGTTATATTTAAGAAGTTGTTACAACATCTATTTAAAGAGATTTTTTAGTCTTTTACAATAGTTTTCAATAAAATCAAGCTACGAAAACAAATGATTAGATAAATTGATAATATAGAGTTATCAAATTTTGACAATTTAAATTAAAGTTTATATCCAAAGAACTAGGAGTTCTTCTTAAACCAAAAAATTGTAGTTAATTTTTTTTGGATTATGGGGATTTTGAACTTGTTAGGTATGTGAGTTGGGATTGGGGAGTTAAGGTTTCGGTTTCTGCATTGATTTTGAGAACAAGAGTTTCAACAATGTGCTATGTATTGGTTGTTATCACCATTAAGTTTATCTCTACTATCTCTAAAGTTTTGATATCTACCATTAAGTTTATCTCTACTATTCTTGTTCTTATCACCTTTTCTAATATAATCTTAGCTAAATACATTTGTAGCATGAAAGTAACTTCTATTAGTTGTAAAAAATGATTGAGTTCTTTAATAGTGCCTTTGACAACCATGTTTAACTTTGGATGCCAGCAGAGTTCTTGCACTCAGGAGTTCTGTTGCTTAAAATTTGTGAATGATGTGCCTAGGTGGTAGAGATCTAGAACTTAGGGATGATAGGAGTGCAAAACTTGGTAGACATAGAAATTTGAAAATGTTAGAATTCATGAATGGTTAATTGTAGGAATCTAATTTAGTGTCAAACTTGGCTTGAAAACTCCATTTTAAGTTCTCTTCTAAGAGGCAGTCATTCATAGCATTTTCCAAGTCCTAGAGCATCAACAAACTAGAGGGTGCAACTTCAGTCAAATGGACTTCTTTTGGCCAATAAGAAGGTATGCTCTCTCTCTCTCTATCAAAATTGCCAGGTTCACATTTCTAGGAATAAATATTTTGTCCTATTTTCATTCAAAATGCCCAGCAAAGCCCTCCTCCTCTTCTTCTCCTCCTCCTCCACCTCCTCCTTCATCTCTATCCATTAAATTTGGACCATTAAAATTCTTGAGGATTGTAATCTAGTTTTATTTATTTATTTGATTTTTTTATTTTATTCCAAAATTGCACAAAAACCCCCCCTTCTTCACTCCTTCCTTCTTTCTTTAGGATATGATTTTCCATCATTGGAATTGATATTTCTAATGATTGCTTTACGTAATTTTTTTTTCTATTAATTTTGTGGAAGCTCTCTCTAGCTTAACCTCCTCTCTCTCATTCGTCTCTAGTAAAATGAAATTGTGTTGTCTTGGTTTGTAATATGATGTTGAGAGACTCTAGTATGTTTGTATTTGAAATGTTTTTAGATTATGTACTTAATAATGAAAGGAATGGTTAAAATGATCTTCTCGGTCGTATATTGGTTTTTAAAATGTGCAATTTTAGATTTTGACTAAGATTTGTTAATTTTTTGGTAGAATTTAAAATGTATTTGGCATTAGTATAAGTTATGAATGTTTAATAGTGTGTTTGGCATTTATAATATGGTTTTATATATTCTTTTAATTGTAAGTTTGGATGTTTAGAGAGGTAACAGATGAGAAAGAAAACTTGCAACAACTAGATGTTTGTTTATCTTTTAGGGTAATATTCAAATATGGAGGTGTTAGTTATTATTTCATTAGTTTGTAAATATATATTACTATGAATAATTAATAGGGATGTAATGAAGAATTAATGTGGTATTGGTTGCATAAATGGTAGTAAGAAAAGATTTCAAGTTGGGAGTACACACACACACACACACACACACACACACACACACACACACACACACACACACACATAGGAGAGAGAGAGAGAGAGAGAGAGAGAGAGAGAGAGAGAGAGAGAGAGAGAGAGAGAGAGAGAGAGAGCGAGAGAGAGAGAGAGAGATATACACCTCTTTTCCTTACCTCGGACAACCCTTTTTGTAGAGGGAAAAAAGGGGGGGTGTACATATCATTGCACTATATATTGATGTAGAGTGATGAAAATTTCTTTTTTTATACATGTAGATGGAGTGGGATGGTGATGATTTTGATGAATACATTGACAACACCCAATTGGATAGCCAAAGCGGTAAGAAAGAATTAACAAGGATGGACTCAAGAAGAATATGCTGCATTTTTAGATATGTTGATTAATCTAGCCAACACCACATTCCAGGAATTTGGAGTTTTATACGCTTGGTTCCTCAATTAGGCTATTGTACCATGTTTTCCAACAAATACAAGTGAAGATAGTTATTGCTTGTAGTGCATTGCATTATTTTTTAAGAGAAGAGAATTTGCATGTGGATTTTCCTATTATCAATCCAATGGATGGTGAAGATGATGCCTATGCCAACAATGGTGATGATGCCAGAGATAGAAATGGATGCAATCTTAAAAATGATTATTTCATTTTAGAATACTTATATAGCCAACTAAAACTATATCGTGAAATAGATAGGTGGAGATAAGCAGCTAAACTAATGTGCAATGACAAAACATTCCTTACAATAGAGAATTAGTTTCCTATGATGTTGATCTCTTGTGTGTGATGTTGTCTTGTCATTACATGCATTGATCTATGATACTTCTAGAATTGGTGTATTGTTGTAGGGATTTGTTTATGTTGACATGTGATATTGTATTGTGACTTTCCACTATGTGTGTGTGTGTGTGTGCACACGCATGTGTGATTTTTTACTTTATATTAAGAGTAAACTCTATATATGGATTGCCTTTGTGTGCATTCATGTATAATACCATTTTTGTTGTCAATGCAGATGGCATGAGTTTTTCATTACAATGGAATTTGGGCATCCTTTAGAAGATAATGCAATGTCGAAGGAGTTGGTTCAGTTAGCTAACAATAGAGTTTTGGTTGAAGTATGCAATATCATTCTATATGACTCTAGGCCAAATTGTGCTACCTACTCTTCCAGAGAAGCCAAAACTCTAGCGACTTCATGTTGGCCATGAGTCAAGAAGAAGTGTTAGGGGCAGCTGAGAAAACTTGTTAATAGTCCTAGTTGGGGTTGGAATGTACGTGACACCCTTTGGTGAGAAGATGTTTTGTGGCATCTATCCAAGATGGTAAGCTTAGGGATTTCATTGTTACTTTGCTACCATACACCTTTGTCTTTCTTGAGCTATATCTAATTGCAATTAATTTCTATTAGGTATCACATGTTTGATGTTGACCTTTGAGGCACAACCAAACACTATTATGAGCAGTTGAGAATAATTTTTAGTTGAGGAGATGCTTCTTTTCTAGGAGATGGTTTAGATTCTAGGGTTGTAGTTGCTTCTTTTGTGACTTCTATTTGAGTGAGATGTTTTGAGGTAGTGTTTATTTTGGAGACCTTAAACTATATATATTCAATGTTGTCTATGTTGTTTGGGAAACATTAAATTATTTAGTAGCTATATTGAATTTTTTAAGTAATGTTTTGTATTTCATTCTATAGGTTTATTATGTTTAAGTTACCTTTTAAAGTTGCTTCTTCTATAGGGCCTACACTATTATTTACAATTTACCCCATGTACGAGTTTTAGTTTAACATGTTGAGGTTCTCCACAAGCCTAGAGTTTCTTTGCTTTGGCATGCATGCATGCATGTATATATGGGGCCCATTAGACATGGTTAAACATCCACTGTTAACAGGACCCTCTTGATTGTTTTGATTCTTTATTTTGCTCCATATAAATGGTCCCATTGTTGGCCATGGCCCAATAGCTCTACTAGGCCCCTTATTTTTTCAGCTCAAATATGGCATTAAACTGAATGGCTATACTATATGCAAATGTCCCACATATTCAACCTTGGGTGAGTGTTTGATATGTCAAAATACTTAAAAGCCAACTTCTTATATATTCTTAATTAACTTGTATTTAAGTTTGTAGTTTCACTAAGGTGATCAACCTAGTCAAATGGTTAGTTTGAAAGGAAGAACTGTGAACTTAGTAAAATGACCTTTATTTTTTACTATCTCTCATTGCAACTTAATGTTTTTTAATAAAAGCTTGATTTTTACATGTATAATGGGGAAAATTTTCATGTTTGGTTTTTTCGTGCATCGTAATTTATTTTAAAGAGGTGTGCTAGACATATAAATTTAATAGCCTACTTCATATCTACTTAAGCTTTTAGGTTGAATGATAAACCGACATGGTACTATAGCCTCATTGAGAAGAGGTCATGAGTTCAAACCTTGATAGCCTCATATTAATGATCCACATGTAAAAGCCTAAATAGGAGCCTCTTGGTGAGGAAGTGTGTTAGACGGATAAATATTGTTGGCCCACTTCCTATTAGATTAAGCTTATAGGTTGAATGGTAAACCAATAAGGTGAAAGATTAGTCAATCTTTACTGCTACTAGTAGATAATATATTAATTAAGGGATGTAACTAGTTGAATTTCCTTAGATGCATTTATTAAAATAGAGAAAGCATTACTGAACTTGGTTTCTCTTTGATGAGAATGACTATAGGTAAGAAGTAGTTACAGCTCTACTAATTTTTATCTATAAAAGTTGGAAACTCCCATAGACTAGAAAACAACCATATATAGATAGCACAAGCTGATATTCTCTAGTTGATCAAGAATATCTAGGTTTCATCTACTTGTCAGTGGAGTTACATGTTATAATAAGCTTTATAACAAGGACGTCATTGTGTTACTAGTTTGAATGAGTATCACATGCTTTCATGTTTTGGGTTTTTATCTTTTACATCTTTAAGTCCTCTAACATTTATCAAGGTGGAGGATAGTTTCTCACATCATGTCTAATTTATTCATATTCATTTGTATTCACTAACAACTAACATATATCACCAGTGAGACTTAAGTGTAGTTCATCTTATTAAACTTCCTAGTTTGCTTCTTTTTAAACTTAACTAAAATTTAAATGTGTTTTCAAGAGAAACTTTTGGGTTTAGATAGTATATTTTAGTCCATTGAATAAAATTTTTCTAAATCATGAATTTGGTTCTAAAAAGATTATGGTTCTTTGGGATATTGTGTTTTCTTCTAGTGGATAGCTGATATTAGAGGGAGTTGGTTGTTGTAGTTTTTACACAATAGTGATTATTTGGGGAGTTGGTTGGATGTTGTATTATTATTTTTGAGGTCTTATGTTTAAATCTCAGCTCAACCTAATTTGTGATTTGCTACCAAGTCGAGTAATTTGGATGAGCTTTTTGAGTCAACTAGCTAGTTTTAGAACTATGTTTATTAGCCTAAGAAATAAAGAGTGAAAGAGAAAAGTACAAATTTAGAGTATGATAATTGGGTTATGAGATCTCCTAGTTCTATTCCCTTTAATACTGTAGATCACTTTTTAAAATTATTTGTTGTAAGACATGAAAGAGATACTATATTTGGCTCTTCAATAAGAATAGCAAACATATAAAGACGTAGGGAAAAGACAGATAGAAAGCATTACTACAAGAGCAATGTTGCCCATGAACCAACATGAAAAACCTCAAAACTCCATCTTGGTGTAGGTAATATCATTCTGCTATGGAAATGATGATAGTAGACTACAGAAATATGAGATCCATAGCTTTTTTTTCAAGCACCTCATTTCGATAGGGATGTGATATCTAATGACACGAAGATATCCTTTATGCAACTACATATCCAGAGAAGTAGGAAGGGTAATTCTTATGTTATATGATGGTATGAATAAGTTCATTCTTGCATTTTCATGGTTTGCCACTAATAGTTAAAGGTAATCTTTTTTATAAGATTTGTCATGAGATACAACATAATTAGCAAGTCATGAGATGATCCTATAATTAGACAATATAGTAGGAATTCCATCACAAGTTTGCCGAGAGCCATGGTAAATGAGAAATGGAATTCTGGGTCTATGTAAGCCTAAAATAGTCCTCAAGAGGGAATGTGAATGGGAAACCCAATTCTACAACAGTAGCCAAATGTGATGTTACTATCAATTTTAGGTCATTTAAGATAAAGACCTTGAGCATACATTAGGGTGTGTGAAATTGTTTCACACATAGGATACGACATTTTTTATCTAAAACACATAGTGGACATTGTAAAGGGAGTGTCACTAGATGAACATAATCATATATACCTAAACTTGAGGAATTTATATGTTTGAATGGGATTCAATATTTGTCTTTGGTACAATCAATGAAAAAGTCTATTCATGATTGCTTCTAAGTACAAGTCTATTCATGATTGATTCTAAGTACACCAGGATATTTATTAACTCATAAGGAATATAGAGTGTCGAACATGAGACCTAGATATTCGATGTGGACCATCTAATAAGTGAAATTTGAAAAATCCTAAGCCCTTTGGATGTTTAATAAAATGTTTATTAAATTATTTTATCATATACACTTAAAGTAATATATTTTGAAAAAAAATTAAATATATTTTTAAAGTTTATTTAAGGATGAGGCCCATTACATTTAGTTGTACTAAGTTGGTGAGCTTAGGGACAAATATGTCCACATACCCCTTATAGTTGTTACATGTGGATATAGAATATTGGGAGAATTTGCTTGGTATCACATTATCTCTATAGATGGTAGAGAAAACATCGTTAGTGAATTTGGAAGAGTTTTAATTCAATTAGGAAAGGGTTTTGTAAAGCTAGAGGATGCTATTTTAAAAAGATTCATGGAAGGGTATAGTAATTAAGGTAGTTGAAGTTTGACTAGGATTTGTGATTTTCTAATGAGATGGACTAGGGAAGCTCTCCCCTATATATAAAAAACCTTAAAGAGATAAAAAGGACCTCCTTAATCAAGTTGATTTTTTTTTTTTTTTTTTCCAGAACTCTTTTCCTCTCTATAGTTCTCGATGGTTGGAGCTCAGAGCTACCTTTAGGAGAAGAAGAAGAAGAAGAAGCCTACGATTGTGGATTTTTTTCTAGTGGTAGACTAACTAGAGAGATTATAATTTAGATCCCAACAAGGTGCACATCTGTACCATTCTTGTTAGTCAAAATTGTTAGTCACATTGTTCAAGTTTGATCATAAATTTGCCTAATTCAAACTTTAAGAATTACCATAAAACTTATTTTTTATGTAACTAGTAATTCCCTTAGAATTTTTATCCAAAAATTTAAGGTCTTATAGCACTATTTAATAATTTCCACCATGACAAGTTTCATATAAGTAAAATTTCAATTGACATAGTTTTCAAATTTAGATAATTATTGTAACCATGGAGTGTAATTTCATTAATCCATGAATTATACTTGCAATTTGGTTTTAAAAATTTATCATATGATACAAATATCTTTATTTTTTTAAAGATGAAACTAAAAGATCAAAGTTTCACCCTTTTTGAATCCTTTTAAGATTTTATGCAATTTTTAAAAATAAATACATAAAAATAGCATTTATAGATTTATGATGAAATATGAAATTTTGTGTCATGGCTTTTGTTTCTGAGTTTGTTTTGAATTATCATTGCAAGTTACATGAATATTTTTTTTGAATTTTGTTAGAAAAGTAAAACTGTAGTTTCTAGGAGTTGAAAAATGGGCATTTATTTTATACACATAAAAACTTGGAATTTTTGCATGAAAAACAAGGGGTTTAGAATTTTTGTGCTTATGATAAATGCCCATATTTTCTTTTTTATAATCAATGTAAATATGATTTATTTAGGTTCCTCAAAGGTTTTGTGTTTGAGTAAAATCCATAAACGCCACATCATTTAATGGGATTATTAGAAAACCACAACTATGATATTCATGATGTGATGGCTACTCATATTATTATATTCATGAGAATGTAGTTACTAAAGTTGTTTAAACCATACATTACTTGTGTACCCTATCCTTGTCACCCAATCGTTGTGAACAGCTTGAAGTTGCCGAGTGAATATGTAAGGAGAAGAATTTTTTAAGATGTTCCTTCAAAGTCTAGAATCCAATGTTTCATCTAATTTACTTACATAAAGTGGTCATGTGCCCAAAAACTAACCTTTTCAAGGGCAAATTTGTTAGAAATTTTTGCCAATGTCTCTCCCCCTCTGAAGAAAGCTATGAAGATGATTTTAGAACTAGTTAGGTCCTATTATGCTCAAAGGAATGGGAAGAAGGAATGGATCATGGAAAGAGGGAAGGGGTTGTGTGAAGAAGGGATCTTATAGTTTATGGGAACCCCTAGAATCTTAGTGTAGCTTTAAAATTATTCACAAGAGCATGAATCAATGTAGTGATTTGCATGCTACACAGGTCAATCCCATGAGAAATGTCATGGATTTTAAATTACTTGGATCTTATTTAACTTACTTATCTTTAACCAAAAAGATTGTTTTGATTAAACTATAAAAGTAAATATCATGAAAATGGAAACATAAACTAAAGAAACATTATAAAAGTAATAAAGTGAAACTTAGAAACTTCAGAAAGACAACACTTTCTAAACTAACCTAAGATGCAAAACAAGTGACTATTGAAATATAAACTAACTTAAACAAAGATTAACAAATTAACTAAGGGAATCCAAATCAATCACCAGCGCATGACCCATGGAGTAGTGAGCATGGTTCATGAAGTGGGAAAATGGCTAGAATGCATGAACTATAGTTGGTTAACATGGAAACTAATCAAAACGTTATTTAATCTAACTAAAAATTTAAATGGGTTCTTAAAAATTCAAGCAACTAAGATGCATGGGCTACTGAAAATTATGAATGAAACATGAAGTGCAAAAATTCAGAATATGGTGTGCATGAAACTTAAATCAAACAAAGGCATGGAAAGAAACTTAGTGCACACTTTTCATGAAAGATAACACTGAAGATTGGCAGTACTTTAATTCTAAAATCAAACAGTAACAATGCTCATCCAAGAAGTTTATTCATTGAATTGGAAATTATATTCAAAGATGTGTGCATGTACGTAAATAGAAAAATAGGGAATTACGTACTTTTTCTTTGACTATAACTTGATCCAAAGTAAAGATTAAACACACTCCAATAATCTTAAACTAATCTTAGATATCATGATTGTGAAACTAAGAGATAACTCAAGAGAATAAGGACATAAAAGAGCCTGAAGATGGAAAAGAAATGAACAAGAAATAGACCTAGATCTAAGTAAGAAACAAAGAAAGTCATGCAGGGAAACAAGAGGACTCAAAGCTATTGTTCTCTTAGTTGTCGCTACAAGAGAAAAGAGAGCTTGAATCATGAAGAACTAAGCATGAAAACTAAGCAAAGTGGAAGTAAGATTTAAAGTAGCATGGAACTTAAACAACAGAAAGTAATAAACAAGGAAAATAAAGCAAGGAACTAACCTAGAATTGAATTATAAAAACCAAAGAAATAAAGCAAGAAGAAGTTGTGGAACACAAGGAAAGGTAGCCAAGGTGGATGGGTTGATGACTTGAAGATTGGCATGGAAGACCAGCCCATGATGGGGCATGGAACTTCTCTTATGAGAGATGGGATAATGGTTGTTATTTATAGATGAATTCTCCTCCCAAAAGATAAGATTTGATTAAGATAAGAAAGGAATCATAGGTAGGACTCTAGGAAAGTGGGTGGAAGGTGGAAAGAGATGGATTTAGAAAGTGGAAAGTGTAGTCACCTAAAGGAGGTAAAAATCATGATTTTTCATTTGGGATTTGACTTGGAATTGATGGCTACTTAGGGATTAGTTTAGATGGAGGGTTACTTAGGGAAAGATTTGGATATGATAGGCTTAGAAAGAGAGATAAGAATAGAAGCTATGAGATGGAATTAGAAGGTAGGGTAAGGTGGAATTCCTAAGGATAACCAATGGAGGGGGAGGCGTTACTTTTTAAGAGATTTGGCGTGGAACCCCTTCCCTATAGGTGCTTCACATGGAGGGATAGAAAGAGAGTGGAAATAGGGAGGAAAAGAAGAAGAAATATAGGGATGAAAAAAAATGTTCTCTCTATTGATTGATCCATCTATACATGCATATCTTACCATGTGATATTCTCCACAAAATCCTTGCTAATTATCCCTTGGAAATTCACCCTTTTATCATGGATAAATACTTGAATTCTTCATCCAATAGTGTGACTCCATATGGCATTAGAGTAAGTGGCTTGGTGGCTTACTTAGATGGCTTCCTGCTTGATGGCTTGAGTGGCTAAATGCATTGGCTTTAAGGTTTCATGGCTTATGACCCTTTAGCATGGCTTATAAGATTTAGGTGGCTTGCATGCATGGCTCCAAATCTCAGGCAAAAGTGGTAGAATTGCATGGCTTTTGAATGGGCCCATTCTAATCACCTTTGGAACTTCCAATTGCTTTCTTACTTGGCTTAGGATGATCTTGAATCTTGATCGAGCTTTGAAATGATGAATTTTAAGTCTTAAATCTTGCTTTTGATCTTCAATTCTCATCTTAATCAATCTCGACCTTTGGATCATCATCTCAATACCTGCAAAAGAGAACAAATCCTAATTAAATCGTAAAAAAATAGGATTATTCATATAGTTATTTTGGATTAGCTCCTGAACCTACCAAATATCAAAATTTTGAATCATTAGATCAGAAATACATGTGTTATAAATTTTCAAAAAAACCCTAGAGTAATGCCTATAATTTATAACACATGAGATATTAATTGGATACTTTTTTGTAAAAAATTAAACACTTATCACACCCCTAAACCAGCATTTTCCTTGTCCTGAGAAAAACTTGCAAAAAATCATGAAAATAAAATGGTTGCCATTTTAGTAGGTACTCACAATTACATTTAATATATACAACAAGCCCTTAAACCCTTTGGTTACCCTAGCGGATGAGTTAGACCTTATGAGGGTTTATAGTGAATATACCCACAAAATTTAATAAGGCTAAGTTTCTTAATTTAGCGTAGAGAATTATCATCTATTAGTACTCTAATGGCTTTAAAAATATAATAAATATGAATGAGAAATTCTACAAGTTACCCATATATCAAAGCCATTTTATTAAGTTATATCTCAAAGTGCAGTGTGTGTATAGGTTACATGAGTCTGGACTTCTACACAAATATGCTTATACTCTACTAGAGTAGTATTTTGACCTTGAACTTTCACTGGTATACACTTAAATTAAAGCTCTTAATGAAAAGGGACAAACAAGATTCTCTCATTATGCGACTAGATCCAAAGATACTAATGGTTCACGCAATCTTATAAGCACAAATGAGACTAAGGATTATGATCCCTAAGAATGAATGCCATTGCCAAGATCAGTCTATTTATCTCACCTTAATTCCTTCCCATTTATATCCTCTTTAAGGCTATATTCCACCTTAAGATCAACAGGTCTTTAGATAGGATGAAACTTAGGCTTGGCAATGGTTCTAAAAGAAAGGGTAAAAATGATTCAAAAGTTTCAAATTTGAGTAGAGGTCTTCAATAATTAAACAACTTTACTTTTGATTGCACTAAATGAATATCTTTTCTATTGTTCCTTTCCCTTCACAACTATTCTTTTTCTTTTGTATTTCTATGAAAAAAGGCTTTTTCTTTGTTAATTCTTTGATATTTCTCAGTTCTTAGACTTTTGTCCTTTTAGAATTTTTCTACCATCTCTACTCATTTTTGAATGATAAGTAATGGATATTTTACTTGGTTTCTGGGTCAAGGTATATAAGGTTTTGGAAAAAAAAAAAAAAAAAAGACTTACCAAGAGGCTTAAAGGGTCTAATATCAGATTCAATAAATGTTTAGAAAAGAAAGGTTGTATTCCTTTTTATTCTTGGAAATTGACCAAAATAAAGAACACTGAGAGATCCTTCAAATTTATGTACATTGTAGAAATTATGGAACTAGATATAACCCTATGAAAAATGATAGTCTCTAATACTCCCATGGGTAATAAGACTCCACTAATTTTTGTCAGGGTCTCTGAGTCATAACTATATATTAGTCTAGACTTATGCATTGCGTAAGTGTGTTCCAAAATTTAACTTTCATAAAACACTTGAAAACATGAATAGATGTAGAATTAACCATATGCATTTCTATTAAGAATTTAAAGTAGGAAAAATACTAAAATTTAGAAAATTCGATTCTCATCATAGTAAAGGAACTTGAACTTAAAAATCGAAAAACTTCTATTTTTTATTCAAAAATTCAAGAAAACTCAAAATCTTTTGTATATCTACACCCCAGCTTGAACTAAATGTTGTCCCAAATGTCTTCAAACATAGGAATTCTATATGATAAATGGGTAATATATAATAATGAGACTCTCTAAAAGCCCATTGGTTTCCTCCGAATAAGTGCTAAGTTTAACATCTTCAACCATATATACAATGTTGCAATGAATGCAAATCTTATGATTGATGCAAGTGTCACTGTACTTGCTAAGGTGGGTCATGGTAGACTAGTTCCTCTAGAAAGATTTTTTCTACTTCAGGGTTGACCAACTTTAGATAGGGTTTAAACATTTTCCCATTTACTTTGGAAATCTCTCCATCCTTTTCAATCTCAACAGCCCCATAAGGGTAAATAACATGTACTATGTAGGGTCCAGTCTATTAAGAATCAATTTTTTCTAGAATAGATGCAATCTAGAATTATACAAAAGGACCTTTTGTCTTTGGGTGTAGAACTTTCACAAAATGTGTTTATCATGATGGTTTTCTACATGATCTTTTTATATCTTGGCAGATTCATATGCATCTTTCTTTAGTTCATCCAACTCATTGAGTTGGAGTTTTCTGTGATCCCAATATTATATAAGTCAAAAGTGAGCTTTTTAATGGCCTAATATGCTTTATGGTCAAGTTCTACTGGGAGGTGGCAAGCGTTTCCATAGATTAATTAGTAGGATGACATGCCTATAGGGGTCTTGTGCGGAGTTCGTGGCACATAAAGTGTTAGTAAGTCTTAAAGACTAGTCTTTCCTATTTGGATTGACTATCTTTCCTAAAATTCGCTTTATCTCCATATTTGACACTTCTACCTATCCACTAGTCTAAGGATGATAAGGGATAACAATTCTATGAGTAACACCATTTCTTCATTAAGTTCTCAAGCACTCTATTGCAAAAGTGTGTCCCTCATCATTAATTATGGCCCTTGGGTATTAAAGCATCAAATATATTTTTCTTCGAAAACTTGACCACCATCTAGTAGTCTTTAGTCTTAGATGGAATGGCTTCCACCCATTTGGACATGTAGTCCACTCTTAGAAGGATGTATAGATAACCAAAAGAGTTAGGAAAAGGTCCCATAAAATCAATGCCCCAAACATCAAAAGGCTCAATGATGAGAATGTGATTTAGAGGCATCTTATTTCTTTTTCCTATGCTCCCTAACTATTAAGATCTAACACATGCTAAATAGTAAGCATGTAAATCCCTAAAAATGGTGGGCCAGTAAAAACCACACTGTAAAATTTTTGTAATTGTCTTTGTAGAACTAAAATGGCTTGTGCATTCATGGTCATGATGAAAGGAAATGATGTTATGATGTTCATTATCTTATATGCATTTCTTAATAACCTGATCAAGATAATACTTGAATAAGTATGACTCATCCCATGTAAAATGTTTGACCTTGACAATAAATCTTTTCCTATCTTGCTTAGACAAATGATTAGGCATTTGACTTGTGACAAGATAATTGACTATATTTGCATACTAAGGTAACTAGGAAATGTGCAACAATTGTTCATGTGAAAATATTTTAGTTATAGGCACATACTTGCTAGTAGACTCCACAACTAAACTGGATAAGTTGCCTACCTACAACATTTTTGAAACATTTTTTCTCCCAAATTTCTAAATCAAACTTCTGTAGTAATAATATTTACCAGATCGGCCTAGGTTAGGCATCTTTCTTAAAAAGAAGGCATTTTAATGTTGCATAGTCCAAATAAACAATGATCTTAAATCTTAGCATGTAAAATCTAAACTTATCAAGAGAAAATGCAACTACAACTCTTTTTCTGCAGTGAAATAATTGATTTGGGCATCATTGAGTGTCTTGGTAGCATACTATATCACATGAGAGAGTTTATCAATACACTACCCCAACATAGCCCTAATCGCGTAGTTTGAAGTGTGACATATTATTTCAAGTGGTGCACTCTTGTGACGACTCATGTTTTCACATGCATTTTTAAATGCAATAACTAATTCCTAGGGCAGGATCGATCCCTATTTGAAAACACTTTTAGAAAGCAATGCAATGCAGTGGAAAATCTTTTATTTTAAATTCATTTTGAAAACCCCGAGTGTCATTTGCTTTCGAGATGATTAAAGTAGTATTGAAAATTTTAGAAATCATAAATGTCTTCCTAGGTTTATCCAGCCCCAGCTCACAGCCCAACTGTAAATAAGTACAGATACATGTCCAAGAGGTAGAGTGTTTACTTACATTCATGCTTGTCCCTTCTTGCTTTACTTGATCGTAGTACTAACTTTTCTTGATACTTCTTCTACCCTTGTGTGGAGCTAATCTGAAAAATAATATATTTGGGTCAGTATTTCTCATACCCAGTAGGTGAATCTGATACTACTATTTTGAAAACATGGTAGGCAACATACATAATTCAAGGAGCTGTCCATATAAAACCTTAGTGATTCCTTTTTGTGTAAACATGCATATTTGTGCATAAAACATAAGCTCGTTGATGCAAACTCAACCATGGACTCTTTTACTGAAATCTAGTATTCAGCGATATAAATATGACCAAAATTATAAAATAGAAATTAATAGATTCATGTAAGAAGCTCTCGGCAAACATATCAAATCACGAGTCAAATATAATAATTATGAAACTCTTAAAATAGTCATCTTTCAAAGTAGATGCTAGCATCACTATAAGCATCATGCACTTGGTCTCTCGGTGAATCACATCTCGCCAACTGGTCACGAGTACTCATATACGACCATATCAATGTTATATGCATATCGATCACACTGAAATCATAGGGTCACTATGCTCATGATCAGCACACAACTGGAATTATGCGTCTCTGATATCTAGAGACTAACCCACCATAGCCTCCACAACAACTATGGCGTCCTTAAAAAGGATGCCGTGAACACCTCCAGTAGTCGTCCCTGTTTACCACAATAGTCAAGGAAGGGATAAGTCTTTTTGGTAGCGATACCATCCACCCATTGGTGGTAGAGGCCAGAAGGCTAACCCCGTACATAAATAACCTCTCAACATAGTGCCCACCAGGCTCATTAGCCCAAAAAATATAAAAATAATGTCCTCTTTGGGGCCCCCTCACACTACCTGGCCCTCACAACTGCCTAACTAGTGTCTTTTGGGCACTTCAGCGTCTTTGGTAACCCTCAAGGTTATGCATCATGTGATGGTATTATGAGATGATTTGTATAACATGGCAATCCCCAATCTCACTCATCGAAATTATGAAATTAATGCATCTCTTTTCAATCATGCGAGCAATGCATAAAATCAATTCATGATAATATCGTATTTAAAGCCATAAATCATGAAGACAATTCTGCATGCTGGTTTAAGAATATCACATCAAAAAGCATGCTAAATATGGTGATAAATTCAAGTGCTTCAAGGACATAAATTATGAAGACAAGTCTGCATACTGGCATAAGAGCATCATATCTCAAAGGCATGCTAAAAACGGTAAGAAAGGCAAGTTAGAGTTTAAGATACATTTATTAACTTAGTAGTATCAGACTACCTACTTCGGTGTCTCATGTATCGCGTTCTTCATTACTCGACCCTAACCCATCTTAATGAAACCCTGGATATTCATGAATAACAAGGATCCCAATATCATTTTCCATCCTTAGTAGATCATTACTTAGACTGATAAACTAAAGGTTAGATCTACCTTTTAGGTTATAGGTCATTGCTTAAGTGTGTTTCCAGGCTAGATCTCATAGATCACCTATCCTAATGCTTAGAATAGGTCTGTATATGATTTGAACGGCCAGATCTATCATTCAAGGCCTAGTGCATGCACTTTGGGGTTAATCCTGGGCTAGTAATCCCCTAATACTTCTAATGGATCAAGTTATGAGATCTGATCATCTTTGACATGTTAGATCTATGAGAATTCTATAGTTTTTGGGCTATAGTCATATAAAATAGTTCTCTGATCCTAATTTTCATAGTCTCATTAGGTCTGTGTTGTCGATACAGAAGCAATGGTTCTTTTGGATCGTCAACTAGAGTCCTACAGCTCTTGTAATTGCATTTTTAGTGTCCCAACGTCACAAACGAACCAGATTCGTTTACACAGGCCCAGCGCCGCATGGTTCCCAGGACGCCCGTGCGTCCTGGTCGAACTGTGTCCGCATTGCATCCAGGAAGTGCGCCACGTGGGATGCGTCTTAGGCTCTCAGTCGAGTCGGGCATCTGTTCGCACACGGCACGCACGTGACTGTCACCCCAGGGAACTCGGCATGGGTGCGCATCACGCCCATGCTCCCTTGGGATGCCCGTGCACCCATGGGACGCCCGTGCACCCCTGGGACACATTGCCGTGGATGGGTTTTCACCCGTCTGGTTTCCTTCCATAGAAAATCGGCGATTTTTGGCCAGAACCTACTAGATCTGGCATGGATTTGGGCCAAAAAAGAGGGGAAAACAAAGGGGAAAGAGAGGACGCAGAGAAGAGGGGTACCTAGGCAGAGATTCTGTGTTTTCTCTGAGGCTCCCAAACCCTACATGCTGGAACAGGCGAAGAAGAAGAGAAGAACCCAATTTTTCGGTGAACCTAGAGGAATAATGGGAAAAAACTGAGAAAGGGGAATGGCCGGCCTAGAGGGAAGACCTAAGCTAGTGCTAGAATTTGCAAGGGAAATGAGATGAGGGTTTGTTTTATTTTTTCTAGAAGCCCTAGCTCAAAATAGTCGAAGAAAGCATGATCGGAGAGGAGGGGAAAAGTGGGCTTTATAGCCTATAAAGGCAGTGCTGGCCAATGGCGGTGCTGCCATTCCTTGCGGCTTCGTACGGGCATGGCGGTGTTGTGCACCGCCTTCCTAAGGAAGATGATGCCTAAGGAAGATGACGCAGGGAGTGTCGTTATCAAAACGACCCCTGCATTTTTGTGTCTTTTGCATTTTTTTAAGTTTAAATTACAATACTGACCTTGATCTTTAAACGTCCATAACTTTGTCATATGAGCTTTGTTTTCATTGTTCTTTGAGGCATTGGATTCCATTTTGAGTGTAGAATCTAATAACACTGATTCTTATAACAAATTTTTTTGTTTTTATTTTAATTAAAATAAAACATCTAACCACCTATTATGGTGATTTAAGCATATATTAATTTCCAAAATAAACAAACCCAAACATCATGATTGATCGTGATTGTAAAAGTGGTATAATAATATAAAAAAATTTGAGTCATTACATCATTACCCCCTTCAAAAGAATTTTGGCCTCGAAATTCCATAAATTATTATCTTCAAGTCAGCTGTCTTCTTGATAAACATATTCTTCCTGAGGACTCCCTTAGAACTCGAACTAAGAAAATTCCTTAGCTTCATTCCATACTTCTTTTGTCTAATAGTCCATTATGTCATCATCCACTACTCCCTAATTGGGTTAATAAATAGAGTAATGTTGTCCTTAAAATTCTGTTCATACTATCTTACAACCAATCCTAGGCACATTCTCAATTTATCATATTTATAATTCCTTCTACAAGGCCTTACATATAAATTGTCAATATATCTTATCTGTTTACTTTAAGTATATAAGGGCCGCTTTCACTGCGTACTCTGATTCATAGTCCCATACTTGCCAGTTTAACACTACCGGTTTATAGCTGTAGTTCGTATAGCTATGCATCCTAGGGTGCTCATACTTCTCTAATCATATATAGGATAGTCTCCTCAGATGACCATACTCCCCTACTCATGCATAAATTACTCCACACTTCTTCTAGATCATATCATCTTATTTCTCATATTTCATTTTGAATAGCATGGGATAGACTCGTTTTTCCTCGTCTTCCATTTAGTGATCTATTCATCATCAATGTCTCCTTCTAAAGGTTGGCTGTATATTATTAGTAAGAGTCCCGAAAAGCTACATTCTTTCTAGTATGTCTAACTTTGCTTCTTATCTTCTTTGCTTTGTATTTTTCCCCAAGATACTTCAATAGCTGATATGGTATCATGTGTCCTCCAATGATAAAAACCAAACCCTTGATTAACTTCGAATTTCAACTATCAGTCGCTTTTCCTCTGTAACTTAGGTCCTCAACCAATGTTATATTCAAAATAAAACCATGAAATAAATTCAAGTAGCATCCTCCATAAATGATACTATCTCATACTACAATTAGGATCTCTGAACTGTATATCAAGTTTCATAGATGCTGAATCTATCAAATGCTTTTCTTCTTAAAGAATTTATGCAAACTCATTAGGATTTCCAGCAATGTCCATACTCATGTCAAAAGTCTCTTATCCATACTAGAGTATCCTTACTAGGTTATGATTAAATCCTTTACTTGCTTGATGATTTTCTTCGTGACTGTTCAGACCAAAAGTTCTATACTCGATCTAGTAAAGTTAGTCCTTAGGAAATTCCTTCAATTGATGCAACTAACTTTTTGTTTAAAGACAATTTAACATCAGATATTACCTTATAATGTGCTGGCTACCTCAACTTTTCTCCTTCCATTTCCTATAACAATATATTGTTCAACCTTTTATCAAGGCTTTATTGTCAACCATTCAGTCTTAATTGTTAGGAGGTATCATCATAAGTAGTGATTCTCTCAATTCCTCAAAATTTACCCCTTATACTTAGCTTATAATAATAATTCTCATTCAATAGCTATTATATCAAGTTGTGCTGAAGCTGTTAAATCAACAAGTTTGAAAAAAAAAAAAAAAACACTCAGGTAAGCATGGATGCTTAGAGGTCACCCTAAAAGATCTCTAAAGCGATCGATGCATAGAGGTCACCCTTAAATGACTTAGTCTAACCAGAATCTTCTTTTAGGGAAAACTTATGTCTAAGTACTTATAACTGTAATGATCCAAACATTTTATGCTCTTTTTACTAAATTTGGAAATTAATATATGGAATTAACTATACTAAATGTTTTAATTGTATTTTACAGAAATGCCCCTCTATCTTAAAAAGGACATAACTTGGTCATATGAACTCCGTTTTCGACGTTCTTTGAGGCATTGGAATCCATTTTGAGTGTAGAATCTAATTGTACTAATTTTTCTCACAAATTCCTATATTTCATGCAAATTATGTCATCTAAATATGACTAAAATCATAACATAGAAATCCATAGATCCAAGTAATATGATCTCGGCAACACATCAAATCAACGAGTAAGATATAATAATCATGAAACTCTCAAAATAGTCATCATTCAAGTAGATGCTAGTATCATGCACTTGAGTATCTCGGCGTACACGTCATGCCAACTGGACACAAGTACTTGTATACGGCCATCTCAATGCTATATGCATATCAATCACACTAAAATCATAGGGTCACTATGCTCACGCTCAGCATACAGCTAGAATCCACCATAGCTTCCACGGTGACTATGAATGTCCCCAAAAGGGTGCTGTGAACACCTCCAATGGTTGTCCCTGTTTACCACAGCAGTTAGGGAAGGGACAATGCCATTTTTGTAGTAATATCATCCATCCTTTGGTGGTAGAGGCCAAGAGGCCAACCCTGTACATAACAACCTCTTAGCACAGTGCCCACTAGGCTCAATAGCCCAAAAATATAAAAATCATGTCCTCTTTGGGTTCCTTATAGTGCATAGCCGTCACAGTGCCTCACCAACATCTTTTGGTAACCTTCAAGGTTATGCATCATGTACTGGTATTATAAGATGATTTATATGACATGGAAATTAGCGTCACAAAGTCACGGATGAACCAGATCATCCATTTAGGGCCCACGCATCACGGTACCCAGGACGCGTGCGCGTCCCGGTCGAGCCGCGACTGCGGTCACATGCTCTAGCGGTGCTACATTGCGCGTCCCCAGTCAGCGTCCTCGGATGCGTCTTTGAAGCAGGCGGGCCGCATCGTTGTGCCCAGAATGCCCTGCGCATCCTGGAAGAGCTGGAAGCCTGCGCACGCTTGCACAAGAGCGATGCTCGCCCCAGGGGATGCGTAACAAGTGCGTGTCATGCCTGTGCATCCTCAAGATGCCTGGTTCGATGGTTATGAACCAAACCCGACTTTTCCGGGGGGTTTTGGCCAGGAAAGATCACATCCGGCATGGATCTGGTTTGGAAGAGAAGGAAATTAAAGAGAGAAGGAAGAGGGGCTTACCTGGGCCAACTGGAGGAGTGAAGATGGGGTTTCCTATGGGTGTAGTTTCCTCTGTGCCTACTAGGAAACCCTAGACGATGAAGGCGGAGAAGAAGAAGAAGAGGGTGATTGGGGAGGAGGGGAACACGGGCTGTATAGTGTCGCGAAGGCGGTGCTGCCCAAAGGCGGTGCCACCATTGTTGCCACCTTACAAAGGCGGTGGTGGAGGTAGGGGACTACCTAGGGGGTGGCGTTAGTAAAACGGCCCCCTGTGTTTTCAGGCCATTTTGTTTTAATTGTATTTTACAGAAATGCCCCTCTATCTTAAAAAGGCCATAACTTGGTCATATGAACTCCGTTTTGGCGTTCTTTGAAGTGTTGGAATCCATTTTGAGTATAGAATCTAATGGTACAAATTTTTCTCACAAATTCCTATGTTTCCTATTTTAAATAAATTAAAACATTTAGTATAGTTAATTCCATATATTAATTTCCAAATTTAGTAAAAAGAGCATAAAATGTTTGGATCATTACATCAGACAATTTCACATGCTGGTATAAGAACATTATATAAAAAACATACTAAACACGAGAATAAAGCAAGTCCAAGTTTAAGATGCGTCTTAAAAAACTTAGTAGTATCAGACTACCTACTGGGTATGAAAAATACTCACCTAAATCTATTATTTTTACAGATTAGTTCCACATGAGAGTAGAACAAGCATCAAGAAATGTTAGTCCTACAATCAAGTAAAGCAAGAAGGTTACAAGCATGAATGTAAGTAACACTCTACCTTTTGGACATGTATCTGTACTTATTTATAGTTGGGCTATGAGCTGTGATTGGATAGACCTGGGAAGACATTTATGATTTCTGAAATTTTCAAAACAACTTCGTTTGTTGCGAAAGCAAATGACACTCGGGGTTTCCAAAATGAATTTAAAATATATAAAAAATTCCGCTGCATTGCATTGTTTTCTGAAAATGTTTTCAAATAGTGATCGATCCCGCCCTAGGAATTAGTTATTGCATTTAAAAATGTATGTAAAAACCTAAGTCGTCACAGTTGGTATCAGAGCCTAGTTTTATCTTTTCACAGCCAGTCCTACATGTCCAAAAGTCAGATGCGACTAGAATAGTTAAGCACTAATATTAGATCACAAGAAATAAGAGTAGGTCGCCATAAATAAATAGGTGAACTTAAGGGACAAATGGCTCAAATTCTAGGAAAAAGTTAGGGTAACATAATTAGGAAATAAAGATTGTTGCGCAGTGGTGAAAATAGGGAAACTCGTATATGAATCAGATTATGATGAAATTGATGAAAAAAAAGATGTTAGTGAACTTACTAGTAGATAACTTTGACCTGTACTAGATCAATCAAGTGAGAACATAGAAGAACTTAGATGGCATAAATGCGAACCTTAGGGCTATTTTACCATCATAGAGAAGATCACAATATGAGTACATCAGCAAGAGGGATACAACATGAGAACATTCAAAAGAAGAAGTCATGGCTTTATAGAATAGATGCAGATTTTTCATCTTGAGTCATATGGGTACATTGGAAGAGAAACCAATGAAGGGATGACCTAGCTATGATAACTATTGAATAATTCTTATTAGTACAAGTATGAGGTGATAATTGAAAGATGAAATTCGAGGAAATGAGAAAATCGTTACTTAAGATGATATATCCTGACAATTAAGCCTTAAAGGATGATGGCAAAGCCTAGATAAGGGGTTGTAATTCTATGAACTTGATAGAAATTCTATGCATTAGTATTGATAAATTAGCAAGAAAGGGACTAAGTATCAGAGTACACAAAGAAGTGACTCTTACGGACTTCAGGCAGGAAGAAAGATATGATAAATTTTAGATTCATTTAAGACCTTGTGGAAGAAAGTATGAGAATAGTAATTTGAGAATGTGCCTAAGTTGGGCTATGAGCTATGATTGGATAGACTTGGGAATACATTTATGATTTTTAAAATTTTCAAAACGACTTTGTTTGTTGTGAAAGCAAATGACACTCAGGGTTTTCAAAATGAATTTAAAATAATAATAAAATTTCTACTGCATTGCATCGTTTTCTGAAAATGTTTTCAAATAGGGATCGATCCCGCCCTAGGAATTAGTTATTGCATTTAAAAATGCAAGTGAATACCCAGGTCATCACACTTGGTATCAGAACCCAGTTTTATCCTTTCACAGCCAATCCTGCATGTCCAAAAGTCAGATGCGACTAGAATAGTTAAGCACTAATATTAGATCACAAGAAATAAGAGTAGGTCACCATAAATAAATAGGTGAACTTAAGGAACGAATGGCTCAAATTCTAGCAAAAAGTTAGGCTAACATAATTAGGAAATAAGGATTGTTGTGTAGTGGTGAAAATAGGGAAACTCGTATATGAATCAGATTATGATGAAATTGATGAAAAAAAAGATGTTAGTGAACTTACTAGTAGATAACTTTGACCTGTACTAGATCAATCAAGTGAGAACATAGAAGAACTTAGATGGCATAAATGCGAACCTTAGGGCTATGTTACCATCATAGAGAAGATCACAATATGAGTACATTAGCAAGAGGGATACAACATGAGAACATTCAAAAGAAGAAGTCATGGCTTTATAGAATAGATGTAGATTTTTCATCTTGAGTCATATGGGTACATTGGAAGAGAAACCAATCAAGGGATGATATAGCTGTGATAACTATTGAATAATTCTTATTAGTACAAGTATGAGGTGATAATTGAAATATGAAATTCGAGGAACTGAGAAAATCGTTACTTAGGATGATATATCTTGACAATTAAGCCTTAAAGGATGATGACAAAGCCTGGATAAGGGGTTGTAATTCTATGAACTTGATAGAAATTCTATGCACTAGTATTGACAAATTAGCAAGAAAAGGACTAAGTATCAGAGTACATAGCAGAAGCAGCTCTTACATACTTAAGGCAGGCAGACAGATATGATAAATTTTAGATACATTTAAGACCTTGTGGAAGAAACTATGAGGATGGTAATTTGAGAATGTGCCTAAGTTGGGCTGTGAGCTGTGATTGGATAGACCTGGAAAGACATTTAGGATTTCTAAAATTTTCAAAACGACTTTGTTTGTTGTGAAAGCAAATGACACTCGGGGTTTTCAAAATGAATATAAAATATAAAAAATTTCCACTGCATTGCAGTATTTTTTTAAAATGTTTTCAAATAGGGATTGATCCCGCCCTAGGAATTAGTTATTGCATTTAAAAATGCATGTGAAAACCCGGGTCGTCATAGTTAGTATCAGAGCCCAGTTTTATCCTTTCACAGCCAGTCCTGCATGTCCAAAAGTCAGATACGACTAGAATAGTTAAGCACTAATATTAGATCACAAGAAATAAGAGTAGGTCGCCATAAATAAATAGGTGAACTTAAGGGACAAATGGCTCAAATTCTAGGAAAAAGTTAGGGTAACATAATTAGGAAATAAAGATTGTTGCGCAGTGGTGAAAATAGGGAAACTCGTATATGAATCAGATTATGATGAAATTGATGAAAAAAAAGATGTTAGTGAACTTACTAGTAGATAACTTTGACCTGTACTAGATCAATCAAGTGAGAACATAGAAGAACTTAGATGGCATAAATGCGAACCTTAGGGCTATTTTACCATCATAGAGAAGATCACAATATGAGTACATCAGCAAGAGGGATACAACATGAGAACATTCAAAAGAAGAAGTCATGGCTTTATAGAATAGATGCAGATTTTTCATCTTGAGTCATATGGGTACATTGGAAGAGAAACCAATGAAGGGATGACCTAGCTATGATAACTATTGAATAATTCTTATTAGTACAAGTATGAGGTGATAATTGAAAGATGAAATTCGAGGAAATGAGAAAATCGTTACTTAAGATGATATATCCTGACAATTAAGCCTTAAAGGATGATGGCAAAGCCTAGATAAGGGGTTGTAATTCTATGAACTTGATAGAAATTCTATGCATTAGTATTGATAAATTAGCAAGAAAGGGACTAAGTATCAGAGTACACAGCAAGTGACTCTTACGGACTTCAGGCAGGAAGAAAGATATGATAAATTTTAGATTCATTTAAGACCTTGTGGAAGAAAGTATGAGAATAGTAATTTGAGAATGTGCCTAAGTTGGGCTATGAGCTATGATTGGATAGACTTGGGAATACATTTATGATTTTTAAAATTTTCAAAACGACTTTGTTTGTTGTGAAAGCAAATGACACTCAGGGTTTTCAAAATGAATTTAAAATAATAATAAAATTTCTACTGCATTGCATCGTTTTCTGAAAATGTTTTCAAATAGGGATCGATCCCGCCCTAGGAATTAGTTATTGCATTTAAAAATGCAAGTGAATACCCAGGTCATCACACTTGGTATCAGAACCCAGTTTTATCCTTTCACAGCCAATCCTGCATGTCCAAAAGTCAGATGCGACTAGAATAGTTAAGCACTAATATTAGATCACAAGAAATAAGAGTAGGTCACCATAAATAAATAGGTGAACTTAAGGAACGAATGGCTCAAATTCTAGCAAAAAGTTAGGCTAACATAATTAGGAAATAAGGATTGTTGTGTAGTGGTGAAAATAGGGAAACTTCGTATATGAATCAGATTATGATGAAATTGATGAAAAAAAAGATGTTAGTGAACTTACTAGTAGATAACTTTGACCTGTACTAGATCAATCAAGTGAGAACATAGAAGAACTTAGATGGCATAAATGCGAACCTTAGGGCTATGTTACCATCATAGAGAAGATCACAATATGAGTACATTAGCAAGAGGGATACAACATGAGAACATTCAAAAGAAGAAGTCATGGCTTTATAGAATAGATGTAGATTTTTCATCTTGAGTCATATGGGTACATTGGAAGAGAAACCAATCAAGGGATGATATAGCTGTGATAACTATTGAATAATTCTTATTAGTACAAGTATGAGGTGATAATTGAAATATGAAATTCGAGGAACTGAGAAAATCGTTACTTAGGATGATATATCTTGACAATTAAGCCTTAAAGGATGATGACAAAGCCTGGATAAGGGGTTGTAATTCTATGAACTTGATAGAAATTCTATGCACTAGTATTGACAAATTAGCAAGAAAAGGACTAAGTATCAGAGTACATAGCAGAAGCAGCTCTTACATACTTAAGGCAAAAGTGCATGACGGATATGATAAATTTTAGATACATTTAAGACCTTGTGGAAGAAACTATGAGGATGGTAATTTGAGAATGTGCCTAAGTTGGGCTGTGAGTCGTGATTGGATAGACACTGAATGACATTTAGGATTTCTAAAATTTTCAAAACGACTTTGTTTGTTGTGAAAGCAAATGACACTCGGGGTTTTCAAAATGAATATAAAATATAAAAAATTTCCACTGCATTGCAGTATTTTTTTAAAATGTTTTCAAATAGGGATTGATCCCGCCCTAGGAATTAGTTATTGCATTTAAAAATGCATGTGAAAACCCGGGTCGTCATAGTTAGTATCAGAGCCCAGTTTTATCCTTTCACAGCCAGTCCTGCATGTCCAAAAGTCAGATACGACTAGAATAGTTAAGCACTAATATTAGATCACAAGAAATAAGAGTAGGTCACCATAAATAAATAGGTGAACTTAAGGGACGAATGGCTCAAATTCTAGGAAAAAGTTAGGGTAACATAATTAGGAAATAAAGATTGTTGTGCAGTGGTGAAAACAAGGAAACTCGTATATGAATCAGATTATGATGAAATTGATGAAAAAAAAGATGTTAGTGAACTTATTAGTAGATAACTTTGACCTGTACTAGATCAATCAAGTGAGAACATAGAAGAACTTAGATGGCATAAATGCGAACCTTAGGGCTATGTTACCATCATAGAGAAGATCACAATATGAGTACATCAGCAAGAGGGATACAACATGAGAACATTCAAAAGAAGAAGTCATGGCTTTATAGAATAGATGTAGATTTTTCATCTTGAGTCATATGGGTACATTGGAAGAGAAACCATTGAAGGGATGACCTAGCTGTGATAACTATTGAATAATTCTTATTAGTATAAGTATGAGGTGATAATTGAAAGATGAAATTCGAGGAACTGAGAAAATCGTTACTTAGGATGATATATCCTGACAATTAAGCCTTAAAGGATGATGGCAAAGCCTGGATAAGGGGTTGTAATTCTATGAACTTGATAGAAATACTATGCACTAGTATTGATAAATTAGCAAGAAAGGGACTAAGTATCAGAGTACACAGCAAGCAACTCTTACGTACTTCAGGTAGGCAGAAAGATATGATAAATTTTAGATACATTTAAGACCTTGTGGAAGAAAGTATGAGGATGGTAATTTGAGAGTGTGCCTAAGACATGATAACATGAATGGAATTTGAAGGCTACAATTCCTCTACTCATTAACCCAATTAGAGTATTGGATGAAAGAATAAGGGAATGTAAGATGAAAGAATTATGGAATAAAGCAAGGAAATTTTCTTAGAAGTGGTTTAAGAGACAGATGACTTAAGGGTAAGAATTTGTGGAATTTCAAGGACGAAATTCTTTGAAGGGGGTAATGATGTAATGATCCAAACATTTTATGCTCTTTTTACTAAATTTGGAAATTAATATTTGGAATTAACTATACTAAATATTTTAATTTATTTAAAATAAGAAACATATGAATTTGTGATAAAAATTAGTACCATTATATTCTACACTCAAAATGGATTCCAACGCCTCAGAGAACGCCGAAAACGGAGTTCATATGACCAAGTTATGGCCTTTTTAAGATAGAGGGGCATTTCTGTAAAATGTAATTAGAATAGAATGGCCTGAAAACACAGGGGGCCATTTTACTAATGGCACCCCCCAGGTCATACCCTACCTCCAGCATTGCCTCTGTAAAGCGGCAACAATGGCGGCACCGCCTTTGGGCAGCACCGCCTTCATGAGGCTATAAAACCTGCATTCCCCTACTCCTCAGTGGTCCTCTTCTTCTTCTCCAGCTGTTCAAGCTAGGGTTCCGACAAAGTTTTCATCAGAAAACCCCTCAACTTGTTTCCTCTACAAATTTTGGCATGGCCCAGGTCCTCCCTTCAGACCGGCCATCCTTTTCTCTCCTTCTTTTCCTTCTCCCTCCTCTGGCC
Organism: Warburgia ugandensis; assembly: GCA_035236585.1. Taxonomy (NCBI): domain Eukaryota; kingdom Viridiplantae; phylum Streptophyta; class Magnoliopsida; order Canellales; family Canellaceae; genus Warburgia; species Warburgia ugandensis. The sequence goes on from CP141133.1 coordinate 58,823,964, forward strand.
TTTGCGATTTCACTAGATTTTTCCAATTATCAGGGTTTTCGGTAGGCGTCCTAGGGGCTGCACCACCAGAAGAAGGGCACGTTTCGGGCTGCCCAGGTAAGGCCATTTTGCTTCTCTCTCTCTCTCTCTCTCTCTCTCTCTCTCTCTCTCTCTCTCTCTCTCTCTCTCTCTCTCTCTCTCTCTCTCTCTCTCTCTCTCTCTCTCTCTCTCTCTCTCTCTCTCTCCCCAGATCCTGACTGGATCTAGGTAGTTTTCTGGTCAAAAAACTCCGGCTCTCTGTGGAAGAAATCAGACAGGTGGAAACCCGTCCAAGGCAACGCCTCCCAGGGGTACGGCCGTCCCAGGGGCGCACGAGCGTAGGTCGCCTGGGCTGAGCTCCTTGGGGCAACGTCACACACATGTTGCGTGTGGACCAATGACCGACTCGACCAAGACGCACGGGCATCCTAGGAGCCAAGACGTGCGCACAACTGCACCTAAGACACGTCGGTGTGACACCATCCAGGACGCGCACCCTGGTGTGCCATTCGGACGTGTGCATGTGCACCATTCAAACATACGCACTTGAGCCAATGTGGTTTAGGTACTGCCAGGGCGCACACCCATCCTAGAACCTGTGGCGTGCAAGGCCCTAGGCGACACAGCTAGGTCGTCCATTAAGATGCGACACTAAAAACCCAATTAAGGAGGCTATATAACTTTGATCAACGATCCAAAAGACCTGTTGCGTTTGTAATAACGACACAGACCTAATGAGACTATAAAAGTTAGGATCTGAGAACTATTGTGATTTTCGTTGTTTGAGCCCTTGAATCTTGAAATTTCTTTAGGCGTTTTGTAGCTAAGGTATGGTAGAAAATTTTACACAGTGCGATCTATGATATTTGATCTGGAACAGAGTGCCTAATTGAATTTAGGTCTCTTGTTCCAATCTAGAGGGAGGAGAGAGAAAATGAAAGAAAGGGATCTTTTGGGAGTTTTGGGTTTTTGGTAATGGATCTATGTTTTGTTTTGCAGGGGAAGTCAAGATAATTTTGTGGAAATTTTATGGACATTTTTAGAGGATTTTTTGGGGTGTATTTATAGTCATTTTGGGTGCTTTTCATGATTATGTATAATGATTATGGTTTATTCGTTTTATTATTTAATTAGCATTGGATTCTCCACCACCACCTTTGTCTCCACTACAAGCTGGTAGTGGTTTGACCCATAATTTTATGTGGGCTGGTCATTAAATTCCTTTTTAGGTCCCTTGTGGGCCCCATGTGGGCCCTACATAGTGTAAAAAGACCATGTTGCCCTTTATGTATAAAAATTAGGGTTTATTCCCATGATCTCGGAATTGAGTGTAGTTAGTGGCGTTAGATTCGTATTTCTCAACACATTCTAAATTTTAATGTCTCAGATCTAGATTATGGGTAAAATTACTATTTGACCCTTTTGTCCATAAAATAAAGAAAATTAAGGATTTTTCATCTGAATTCAGAATTTGTCGTGCTTACAGTCATTCTGAAGGGTTCGCTGAGTTCAATTTCAATTATATATGTCTTATCCCTTAATTATTCTTCTATAAGAAGTACATTCTAAATAACCCTAATATTCTAACCCGAAATTTTTGAAACTCAAACTTTATTGATTTTCTCAATCAATTACAAAAATTGGGATTATTACACATATAGTGTGGGAAACTTATAGTGAGACACTACAACTATATGATATACAGTAACACTAATTAAACTCAAAGATATAACAAGCGAGTTTCACCAAAAAAAAAAAAAAAAAACACCCAACTATTGTTATCTCACACAATGGAGATAGGGTGGTGCTCACAAATGAGGTCAGAATTTTTTGAATCTTCATAAAATGTATTTTGACTCTGTCCCAACGTTGTTATTAGTTAAGCTTCATTTTATAAGTTTTTCGAATATTAGCTTCCCTCTTATAGTTCATAGTCTCTAAAAATCTCCCAATCAAATATGAGAGGAATTAACTAACTTGTACTCTTTTATATGATATGTGAAACTTTTTAACTACAAACATAAAATATAATAGGGCCAACTGTGCATAGATATCTTATACATGAGTATATTTTAGGTTGAATCCTGTTAGGTATACATGCTCATGAATGCATGAAGAAGTCCATGTCCTTATTTTCATGCATGGTGAAGCTCTTTTTTATGTTGATCTAAGCCATTAATCATGTTTGAAATAGCTTAAATAGGTTGGAGATGAAATCATGACCATCCATTTTTATTAATTTTTTCAAAGACCTAAGACAAGTAGTTAAAATAATCTAAATGCACTGATTTCTAGTGGGTTACCTATGTTTTGATATGGAAAACATGATGAGCATATTAGATCTATAAGAAAGATTCATTGTGCACGAATAAAATTGGTGTGGACTTCTTCACACTCGCATGAGCAAGAGTGCCTACTAGGAATGTTTTAGATCTATCTAGTTCTTGATGTACATAAGGAGCAGTCAAATGATGAATGCATATGACAGATACCTTGTGGATTTCAATGGGGGCAGCTAGAGGTAAGTTGGGAAGGGGAGCCTTGGCGCAACGGTAAAAGTTGTCGTCATGTGACCTTAAGGTCACGGGTTCAAGGCATAGAAACAGCCTCTTACAAAAAATGCATGGTAAGGCTGCCTATAGGCCTTTGTGGTCCGCCCCTTTCCCAGACCCCGCATAGGTGGGAGCTTCGTGCACCAGGGCTGCCCTTTTAGCTAGAGGTAAGTTAGGTTTGGCTGGGGCTTCATTGGAGATTGGATTGGAAAGTTTATAACAGCCTTTGCAATTTATTTAGATGAACAAACTAACAGTTATGCCAAGTGAATGGCAGTTTTGCAGGGATTATCTTTAGCAGTACAAATTAATATTGATTTTCTCGATATTCAGTGATTCCCATATGGTATTTTAATCACTATCGCACCAACAGCATTTGATCAGTTCGTGGACCTAGGAGATATGGCTGCTGAAATTCGAGAGCAGGTTTCTCAAGAGGTGGACCTGCCGGAGCCTAATGCATACGTTTCAGCAGGGGAACCAAGTGGCTGATACACTGGCCAACTATGGTGTTGACAGCGAGGAGACTTTTATATGGCTGAATATCCCTTCAAACTTTCTTTTAGGTGCGTTAATTTGGGACTGTATGGTAACTATATGCCGAGATATTTGTAGCACTCTATTATCGTCTGCTATATGATTGCAACTTTCACAAAATAAATAAATGAATATGATGAATGTATAGAGTTTAACTTGAAAAAGGTTTGAATAGGCAAAAGTTAAAATGGGGCTAGCCTTTTAAACAGTCTAAGCAATAGGCCATGCGATGGATAAGTGCACAATAGGTAATCTCCTCTCGACGATATTCTAAACCGTTTGACGTGGGGAAGTCTGTTGCTGAATAAGGTCATGCTTTTCACTTTTCTAACCGTCTACCTAGATGCAACAAATCAGACCCTTCAAACTTTCCCCAGTGCACTTGCCTGCTCAAGCCTCTTATTCAATGACCAAAACAATAGATTTAGCAGGACTAGCTATGATAGCCTTAGACCAAAATTCACTGTCTCGGACCAAACTTCGATTTGGCAGGTCTTAATGATGGCTATAGACCATTGGCTGGAATGGAGCATTTGGAGCATGGGAAATCAGATGTATGTTTTGGATATCCGCCCCACTTGTCCTTCTCCCACACTGATTTTCCTCCAAAACAAATATGAGCATCCATGATATGTGAAAGTGATATTCTCAACTCTTTCCTGCATTTGACTTCTTCTTGTTTGTCTTTTCTTGAAAATTTAAGGAAAAGAGTAAATGAAAAGGGATGGAATATACATCAAATACAAATTATCATTTTTGGGTGCAACTTGTATGTCAACTGCAAAGTAACAATCTGCAGAAAACTGACAATAGTTTGGGAGATGTGGATATAATCCTGATATTTGTGCGGATGGATTGTGATTGTTGCGCTCTCTCTCTCTCTCTGTGGATATAATCCTGATATTTGTGCGGATGGATTGTGATTGTTGCTCTCTCTCTCTCTCTCTCTCTCCAGCATCAAAATCAAAGTTAGAAACTTCCTAGAAAGATATTTGTATCTTGTTTCAATGATATGTCAATATCAAGTGTACCTTGAGAATATCGAAACTGTCCATTTTGTTTTCTTTTATTTGGGCTTGAGGTACAGAAACTCCCTCCTTTAATTAGAAAATTTTTCTCCCCTGGTAGGTTCATTCCCAGGAGAACGTATACGAATGTAGAAAGGACAGATATTAACAAAGCAAGCTAACGAAAATGACTTTACATAACTCTTTATGATTGAGAAAAAAAGATACATAAAATAAGACAAGCTTTGCATGAAATTTCTCAAAATTTGTGAAGTTTCTGAACTTGGGTATTTGAGTCATTTTCAGCATGTAGGCTTCCAAGAAAATTAACTTTGGGTACAAGAAATGAGAATGAGAGTTAAAGTTGCTTTTGCATATAGAGCCTAGAGGAGTTGTTTCGTAGAGAATCATGAATCAGGAATAGCATAGATTCCGGTATTCAAGTTTTTGGATGAGCCTATATATATAATAATCAGAATAAGGATCTTGAAGATCCGTCCTGATTAACTGCCTTCTCCAAGGAAACGAGTCCACGTAGTTCCACTCAAAGGAAAAGTACACATGCAGCCACTTACTATTGATCCAAAATGATTGGCTTCTTAGTTCTCATTGTAGACAGGCTATATCCTGAAGATATATCCTAGGAATGATTCTCAAATTTGAAATACTGGTTTCAGAAATGGGGTGGTTCAGAAAAGTCATAATGCAGCCAATGAACAAGGCTTTCACTGATGGACGACTCTTGCTTCGTGGTCCATCCGAGGAATGCTCTCTCTGAGATATGTGTTTGAAAAAAGGAGCAATGTTCAGTCAATTTACGCTAAATTGTAGGGCTTAAGTATATCTACAACAAAGATCGCTTCTCTCTTCAGACGTATCCGTTGCTTCCGCAGTCAGCTGGAAGCTACGAATGGTGGAACGAAAATTAAGACAGAGATTTTAAGTTTTTGCATTCTTTTTTACGAATCTAAAATGTTCATCTGATTTGTCCTCGCTTAGATAACCTTTGCATCAAGTCTCACATCTTTTGAATGCATCTGTACCCTTCACTTTTTTCATCTTTCAGTTTGTGTAATGGACATTGTATAATAGAAAAGCCCTCATTCACTGTAGTTTATAAATACACATGTAGTATATGCATGACTGTGTATACTGGTAACTGGCAAGTGCGCGCTTGCACAAGAGAGAGAATAGATGGAGCTGGTACCTCTTTGAGAAATTATATGATTGAGACCGATGTATGCATGGTATCTTAAAAACCATATGTCTCCTTTACTTTGTTCTGTCTTATCAGTGATGAAAGTTGTTCATTCTATAATAGCTCGTCTATTGGATGACTTCAAAACCTCGTTTTTTAACTTTTTGAGCTTGTAAAATAGACGATATTCTATGGGAGTCTCATACTGAGACGTCCTGGTTAGTTGCTGGTACAATTGTATCTCACTTTTGTGGATGAATAAAACTACCTTTGAGGAAAAGAAAAAGATAGTATTTTATATTTTAGAGCTTTCACTACTAAAATCTTATAAAGTCAGATTTTATAAGACAATTTCTGAAAACTGCCTTATGTTATTCAAATAAAATGATAGTGGGAGAAAGTGGCATCTAGGAAGAATATAGGATGGTTTTTAGATAACCGTCCTATATTAGAAGAAGGATATAGAACGGTTTTTGAAAATCTTCATATATATATATATATATATATATATATATATATATATATATATAGTAAAAATATAGAACGATTATACATGAACCGTCCTATATAGTGACTAATATATATAAACCATCCCCTCCTCCCCATCTACAAAAAACTCAAAACCCTCCCTCTTACCCCGATACTGCTATGCTGTGGTGGTGTAGGCATTATGCTGATATGGCACGAGGCACTTGCACGATCAAGACTTGAGAGGATTTCAAAAAGGAGATCAAGGAGCAGTTCTATCCAAAAAATGTGGAGCCCGAAAGGATTTAAAGCGGTTGAAGCACATGGGCTCCATTTGTGACTACATGAAGGAGTTCTCCACACTCATGCTCGAGGTGCTTAATATGCTAGAAAAAGAGTTCTTATTCAACTTCATGGAGGCCTCTGGAATAACTTTTTGGTTGTATGAACCAAAGGGAACGATGACTTTGGTTATATATATAGGAAATATAGAACTATTATTCATGAACCATCCTATATAGTGACTAATATATATAAACCATCCCCTCCTCCCCACTTACAAAAAACACAAAACCCTCCCTCTTACCCCGATCAAAACCCAAGAGAGAGAGAGAGAGAGAGAGAGAGAGAGAGAGAGAGAGAGAGAGAGAGAGAGAGAGAGCATCTCACCTTGCGAGTTACCATCCAAAACCCTCTGCTACCCTACTTAAGGAGAGAGAGGAGAGATGAAGAAGAAAAGGAGAAGAGGAAAGAGAAACAGAGAAAGAGAACACATGTGCCCCACCTTACTCATCACCATCCATGCATCTAGTGCTTTTCTCCCTTTAGGTAGCCTCTCTGTCTCTCTTGATTTTCTTGTGTGCATGCTTCTGTTTTTCAAGAGCACTTATGCATGATTTCTCACTTTGTTAATTAATGAAAATCTCTAAAATTGATAGTGTTAGATAGAAGACCCAAGTCTTAGATTTTCAATTTTCATTCTAAAAAGTATCCAATGAAAATCTTAAAGCCTACTAGTTTTCTTTGTTCTCGTGATTATTAACAGTATTTTGCTTGTGCTTTAAAACTTGAATTTTTCCTTAATTTATTTATTTTATTGATCCAAAGTATTGATTATGTTCTAATTTGTGTTATAAAGAGTTTTATATTAGTTTCTAGTGAGAAATTGAAGTTTAAATTGTTGAATTTCATTGAAGAAACTTAATAGGCATCGTTGTGCAGGTTGGTGAATAGAGTGTGTTTGCAATTGAATATCTCACTATCGGCTAGTTTTTATGAAATCTAACCATAGCATTAGATTCCTTCTTGTTGAATTATGTTAGACACCAAGTCTCACTAAAACTTTCCTTCGAGAAGTCATTGAACTTAGTGGCCAAAGTCAACAACTTAATCATATCTATATGAGGAAAGAACCTGATGAGGTACTCATTGTAGATAGCTTACACATACACTGTTGCACTTTTCTTAGGTGGCTATAGATTGTCTCTTCCTAAAGGTGTAGTATTGCTAATGTTGGAAGCTCTCTATTTCCACATCCTTTTATCTAGGTTGTAATATTCTGAGATAGGACATAACTGACACTGAAAGAAGCTTTCAAGAGCCTAGATTCACTGGGTAGTATCCAATTTGCTTTTACATATTAGTTTTTTACTTTATTTCTTCTCTCTCTTTTTTTATCTTAAGATATTAATCATCATATTTTGATTCTATTTCATTGGAGCAGGTATGACCTAAATGTTGATATGTTAGATGTTTACGTAGACAAGAGTACCTTCCATTGTTCTTTTTTACGTTCAATCTCAAGTACAATCCTTGAGATCAAAGTAGGCTTAGGGAGATTTTCTTGAAGTAGGACAATCCTATCCAGGGTAAGTTATTCCCTTTGGACGTCTTTCCTTCAATGATATTCATGAACAAATCATTTTAGATGTTTTGTCATTCTATAATTACTTAAAAGGCTACTTTAACTTAGAAACTGTTACTTTGGACATAGCTACAGGTCCAATCGAGAGTGTCTAGTTATAGTATTATATAACATGGAACTGGCAATTAAATTCTAACTTCTTTTAGACTTTCTTCTTTGTGCTATAAGTTCATAACAAAAATTATGTTAAATGAAATATCAATCTTGTCCATATAATTTATCAAATTCATTGACCCTTAGATTCCTTTATCACGAATTTATATATGGTATACTTGATAAACCAAATAAGCACTCTTTTTAGTAGCTTTCGTTATTTTTCTTATTGAAATTACACCCTAGGTAATTTTCTTATCCTTGTTGCATCCTTATTCCACCATTATAGTGCTCATGAATAGTATTGTATCAAGTGTATGTTTTAACTGTTTCAAGATTCCTTAGCTTTCTATTAAAGGTAGAAAAGTCAACAACAATGCTTGTGCTTGCATACACAGTTTATCACAAGCATAAAAGGGTTATTCAGCTACTACAAGCTAAAATAAAACAAGTATAGGATCTTAATCATGACATCACAAAAACATCTTGGGAGCAAGCTGAAAATGATTACTGTTTCTTATGCTTGTGATGCAATCATAGAACATCTATCTTGAATTCAATGTCAACAATTGGCTTGAATAGCTTATTTGCATTGTGTCTTTAGTTTCCATTTAGAATTCATTTATAATAGTGTGCCTTTCTAACATCATTTCTTTTTTGTTGTTTACTTTAATAAATGCATTATGTTGGTTGCAATTGGATTTTTTTAAATGATAGTTAAGTTTCTTCTACCCTTTGTGGCAGATTGTTGTTTTAAGAAAATTTTACATTTCATTACTACCTAATAGGTTGTTTCCTTGGTTCAAAGCAAGTATTCTCTAATCATGCTGCAAGTAAATATCAAGTGTCTTCTCTTGTTGATCCTTGTAAAGTTGTTTGCAAGCCTAAATGTAATAGCAATCCTTTTTTTAGTTGTATACATTATAGTTTAGTCAATGTGGTAGAAAAAAAATGTGTACTAGGCATTGACAATCTTGATGTTTTTATTTATTATTAGGATTTATTATTTTAAAATACCAAAAAAAATCATAAGAGGACTTAGTTCATTGGTTATTGTAGGTATTATCATACTTAAGTATCCTCATGATTTTTATTCTCTTTGAGATTTATTCTTCTAAATATTTAAGTGAAGCATCCTTACACATTGGAAGCCATTCTTATCTGTGGGAACTCCCAAAATACTTTTAGCACAAGTTGCATGATGTAACACCCCGGATTTTTAAGACAATTTTTTTTATTTTTATAATGGCATTTTAAATAAGAGCATTTGGGATCCCATGAGAAAAGATTTATTTAACATTTTACTAAACCTATCTTAAAAACTCCGGGTGTTAATTTTCCTTTCACAAAATGGCGTACATGTAATTTAAACATAAATAAATAATCCGCGTATAAATCAACGTCAAATAAATAGGCGCCTTTATTTTAAATCAAATAAACGTTCAAAAGACAATAATAATATGGCCCAGGGTCTATCCATCATAACATCCCACATAAATGTCCAACATATGTCCAAAGATCTAAATCACATCCCAATATAAAATATGCAGTCCATAATAAAAATCCAAATGATAATCCTGTTTAATGACTCACATCACATGTCTAATACTATAGAAAAATGGTCTTCGGCGGCTCTCACGGCTTCTCAACGGCCTTGCCTTTCCCGTTATCGCGCTCGAGATCTAAGGCATTGCAAAACAAAGCAATGCCTCAAAGAAGCTATCGCTTGTGTAGGTACATAGACAATTAATGTAATAAATGCAAGAAATAATGAACAATACTGATGAAAAATCTAACATTTATGAAGATAGTGATATCATAATGCCATGTTCAATAAATGCCAATTTATTCCATATGCTAAAACATGAAATTCACGGAGTTAAAACATGACATGAATCAATAAAATGGAGCATACAACAAGAATAAGGGCACCCTAAGGTAATGGGTCCCACCACATCGCACTAACATCCCTGATCAGGAGTACACATAGTCAACCTCTGAGTGTCGTCACACCTGTGCATATCATCCATAACCATGCTCATCATACATGCCCACATAATAAGAATATGGGCCATCATGCTGCAGTGGCAACCCTCCATGGGTATCAACCACCGCCGCTCCCCGTCGACACCATAACGGGAGACTTAGCGTCTGTCCCCATGGAAAGGCTCAGGCCGGTAGTGTGGACTATCCATGTTACCAAACCCCTACCGAATGCCATCTATGGGCAGGTGTCTATCATATCACAAACTCATCACATCATAATCTCGAAAGGTGGGTGGCCTACTCTATCCCTCCTAGCATGACGCCCACCGGGCGAGAGCACCCGTCATCAAATATAAAACACGGAAATCATATGTATATGCTAAAACTCAAGAGCACTTATAGCTTGCAATCCCCAAGACATGCCCCTCATCCCGGGTTAGCCTATCAAAGGACCAAATTTAATAAGCCTCTATTCTCATTTCCATGTAAATCCATGCATTTTCTATATATATAATAAGAAATAAGTCTCTAAGTAAGCATAACAAATTAACATCATACCTGTAAAAGCATTTGAAATAAGTTTATTCAGTAAAAGATTTCAATTTGGAATAACCATCCTGTACGCAATGTAGCATGAAATCCACGGTAAATAATAATTGCATTTTAAAACACAATCACACATGATGCTATGTTTAAACATGGTTTAAAAATCAAGGCAAAACATTAGTTGTCGTCACCTACCTCAGTGTGAGATCACTAGCTTGCTAATAACTCCCTTTAATTGGTATATTCAAGTGCACCTGTACATGTCACATCACTATTTTAAAATTTTTCTAAATAAAAAGTGGTCATTTCTAAGTTTTTAAGTTAAAACTAGGTCCGCGTCGTCAATACGGTCACAACGCCTCTTCCGGATCGTGATTTGGACCTCTTTAGCTCCCAAAAATCAAGTTTTAGTGAAAACTACACTAAAATGGGGCCTGCCGGACCACCATAAGGTGGTTTAAACCGGCGGCGCCTCTTTTCCGCCGGTTTACACCGGCGTACACTGGCGCACGAAGACGCACGGCGTCGCAGACGCCGCACGGGACGCGCGCCGTGCTTCTTCGGCACCGTGACGCACGCGCGCGTGCGTCACGGTCGCCAGGACGCGCCGCGTCCCGGTCCCACCGCGACAGCCCACCGAGGCCGTCCCGCACGCGCGCGGCGCCGCGCACGCGTGCGACGATGACGTCATACGACGTCGTCCTCTGTGCGTCTCCGCGTGCGTCCTGGAGTCAGCGCCAGGGCGCCGACGCCTTTGACGACGCCGGAGAAGACGACCGGATTCCGGTCGCCTCCGGCGGAGCTACAGAGCTCCGTTTTGCGTGATTTTTGCTCCATTTTCTTCAGAATTTTCTCTAGAATCCATTTATGCCCTCCTTTTGCACTGATTTTTCCAAAAACCATGTTTTTTAAACGATTTTTCTCAAGTTCCTAAAAACATCCCTAGGTACTGGTTTTTGAGTTTTATGGGCAATTCCACCGTTGGATCACTCCCAAATTTAAAGGGTATGCTCTTGGGTCTCTTGTGCACTAGTTGGACGGTGCGATTTTCAAAAGGATTAGGTTTGATCCGTGAAATCACGCTCCAACAGTAGCGTGCACAAAGTTCCTAAAAATCTGATTTTTTTCCTAATTTTTAAATACTTTCCTAATTAATTTTCTAATTAATAAATACAGAAAAAACACGGTTTTGAGGCTTACCTTGTGCCTGATCGGGGTTTGCTCGTGTTGCCGGGGCTCCACTCGCCGGAAACTTCAGATTTTTGCAGGTCTAGGGTTTTGCGTATCATTCATGGAAAACGCTCAAAGTGGAGCGTTTTGGCTCCTAGAGGAGCATAGATATAGGGTTTTAGAGTCTTGGGGAAGAGAAACTCTTCCCCACACGGCTCTTCCCACGTCTCTCCGGCGATTTCGCCGGACTGGTAGAGACGTGTGTAGACAGGGGTGCCGTTATCAATTTGGACCCCTGTGTAACACGTTTCTGTCAAAAGACCATTTTGCCCTTACAACTTTGACGGCTCATAACTCCCTCGTTTGAGCTCCGTTTCTCGCGTTCTTGGTGGCGTTGGATTCGTATCGACGAGCACTTTCTAATTATTATGTTTTCAGGAAAGAATTTCATCCATAAATTTTTATTTTAATTTATTTAATAATTTCCTATTTTTATCTTAAAAATTAAGGATATTACACATGAGGATAACTGAAATTCGGTAATTGGTTTCTCTCCTATATTAAATAGAATATAAGATGGTTTTTCAAAAACCATCTTATAAATTTGGAAAATATAAGACAAATTTTCAAAAATCACCTTATATTCTAGGTTAATATAAGATGATTTTTCAAAAACTTCCTTATATTCTATTTAATATAAGACAGTTTTAACAACAAAATATAAGACGGTTTTTGAAAAACCATCTTATATTTTGTATAATATAAGATGCTTTTTGAAACCATCTAATATTTTTCTTTATTTTATAAGACAGCTAGGTATAAGACTATTTTTAATCGTCTTGTATATACATTTTTAACCATCTTAAAAATCACTCACTATAGTAGTGTTTTTATGTTACACCATATATAAAACTTTTAGGATTAGAGGCATGTGCCACGGGCCGAATCGTATGAACAACTTGGAGCACTCAACAAACTGAAAAGAAGTGGGGTAACATCTATTTCAAGATGCATTATATACAACTTCCATAAGACTGGTTGCATCATATAACTTCTCATCCTACTCATGGGTGCAAGAAAGAGGGGAGAGGGAAAGTATGAGTTCAGATTTCAAAACACTTTTAAGCATATTGAAACTTGTCATATTTCTGCATCCTTAAAGTGGGCGTTGGACTTTGCATTATACACAAACATGAGGAATTGGGGTTGTTAAATGATCGTTTTCGTCAAGATCCACCGATCTATACTCTAACCATTCTAACTGCCATGGAATCGGGGTCGGTTCAGATTCTACCTGGGATCCTATTTTGAAAATCCAAAACCTATCCATTCTGATTCAGTTCGGGTTTCGGATATTTTAGAATCTAATTAATAAGAAAATAAAAATATAAGTTTTTAACTATAAAATGCTCAAGTACCAACATCCGTAGCCCAAAATGCATTCACGATGCCTGCTAACCATACTAAAACACCAACAATGTCTAAAATATCACAGTGGGCAATGGATACGTAGAAAAAGAAAATAAAATGATTATTTTATCTTTTATGTGTACTTAACTTAAAATAACTTTAACATATAATGAAAGGTATTGGTCTCAATAAATATTGATACTTGCGCTTTGAATTAGAATGGGTCCTTGGTGCAATGGTAAAAGTTGCCCTCATGTGATGTTGAGGTCACAGATTCAAGGGGTGGAAATAGCCTCTTGCAAACTGCAAGGTAAGGCTGTGTACTTTAGACTCTTATAGTTCTCCCCATCCCTGAATCCCACATAAGCAAGAGCTTCGTGTACTTGCGTTTGAATTACCAACAATTTTTTATGCATCAAACATACTCATATTCAGAGTAATTGGAATATCAAATCATGATCCAAAAATTATTCGTCGTGTGAGATCTAACATCCATATGCATGAAAATTCGAGTTTGGTCTGATCGGATTTATGGAAAATCCGACCCAATTAACAGCCGAAGGGGGAATGATAAATTGAAGATGCTTACGTGTGCATATAATGAGAGAGAATTATTTTTCTAGGCGATTTATATATGAGGATCAAATGAACAAGGAAAATACTAGCGCCAAAAGTACACTCAAATTCCAATTATTATTTGGTGAAGTGGGCCCTCGACAAAAATATTATGTAGTAGACAATCCAAGCCCTCTCATTTGTCAAGGTTTTGTGCATTATTTTCTAAACTTTCGCCATCCGTCTACACCCCAAAAATATAATAATACTTTAGGATCAAACAAACTGGCCCATCCACGAAGGACATACTGTATCCAGCGTCTGTAATGTAGATTAGGACACACTAAACCTCATGTCTCCTAAATGCATATGATTTGATTACAAGGATTGGATTTACTAATTAATTCAGCAAGGCAAAAATAATCGAAAAACAAATGCGGTTTTCTGTTTAATACGGATATTTATAAATAAACAGTTATTTTCCTGGACAACATATGAAGGAAAAAGAGTCTTGTTACTCGTACCTACTCGAGAAGAGAAGGTATATGCGCCCATTTTTTCATGCAAGGTAGAAATTGCTTGATAAATCTAAGACATTCATTAGGTTTAGAATGCTTAAAATTGGTACCCATGAGAAATTAATGCATTTGAACGATGTTGACCACTTGTTTTGTATCTTTGAAAATTTAACAAAAATAATGTTAGTAATTTTTAACTAAAAAAGGTTGGCTTCAACCATTCAATAGACATGAAATTTGAGTTGTAGCATATATATATTGTTCTTAATATTATAAATGCCTTAGATTTGCAATAAAAGTTTTATCTTCCATGAAAAAATAGATGTTCATGCCTTCCTCTCCTCTCAAGTATACATCTTTACGGGGCCAAAGAAAAAAATATAAAACTTATTATTAAGAAGATATGATCACTAGATCATTAAATTTGCATTTAATCTTGCAAATGGAATCTAATTCCAAAAATTATGAGTTTATTTAAGATTTTTTATAGTTTAAAAATGTAAAAAAAATATTTGGAGAATTTTGAATCTAAGTGCTACAAAAAGAAAACAAACCAAAAGAGAAAAAATGCAAGCAACTCTCTAACTTTACAAATTATGTTTTTTCCCTCAACATATAAGGAGAATTTCAGCAAGGATTCCTGACCCACAGAAGAGTAAAGGACAAACAGTACCGAACAGACGGCATGGGAGCGGTCAATCAGGAATAAGACTAAAATCAAACAGCTCGCCTAGACATCCTTATGCGCATCAACATCAACATTCCATTCATGACATGCTAACTCTGCAATACATTCGTCATAGCAACATGATCATCAAGATCATGAGAAAAAGAAAAAGAAAATAGAGTGGTCCCGGCCCATAGGATGCCAAATGTCTTATAGACAAGAAAAGCTTGAGATACCAAGTTGTCCTCCTCTTGGGTTTTATGTGGGCCCAGAGCCCAACAAATCTAATAAACTTTGCCCTTTATGTGTGTAAATCACGACAATTGGCATGCTCGTGGAAAAGGACCGCAAGCTTTGGATGCCTTTCCTTTCTTGCCTGTGGATTGCGTGACTTTCATAAAAGATATTCCCAAAACGGTTTGTGAAGATGCAGGGGTTTTTGGGTGTGCCTCGCGGGTTCAAAACTTGACAACGGTCTCTTGCAAAAATAAGATAAGACTGCTTATTATAAACCCATGTATTCGCCCTTTCTTCAGACCTTACATAGACAATAAATTCGTGCATGGGGGGCTGCCTTTTTTTTTCACTTCATTCAAGTTCTACTATACGGTCTCTGGTTTAAGATGGGTTATGAAACGTGTTCATTTCATGAGCTCTTATATGGTATGTGCGCCTACTTTGGCTTAGAGATTGGTGGTGGACGAGAGCATAAGTGTGACTAAATCTTTTCAATGATCCAAATCGATTGTCACATAGATTATGCTTTTGATGATTATTATTGAAAAAGTTCTTGCCGATGGGGTAAGTTTTCACCTTTTTATCCTGCCCCATGATTTATTTTTCTTGCTTACCCTATTTTACCCTGCTATAGGTGACTAAATTTGCAACCTCAAGGTAGGGCAGACTGTGAAAAGCTCACCTTAACTTATCCCATCCCATTAACTGTTATGGGTAGTGCAAGGCAACAAGGGATGGATCAATATCACCATTTCTGCACGAGGGTTAAAATGTTTCTTTTGTGCTTTCTTTGAAATATACAAGAAAAATTATAATTAAGACAAAGACTTTATAAAAGATAATATATGGCTAAAAGTTTCCGGATCTACTTTTACGAAAATTCCCTTCTTTTGTAACTGAAGTACAATGATAAGCCATGGAAAATTTGCTATATGAATATTTGTAAATAATGCGGGTTAACCCATAGAATTTCCTTGCCGACTCACCCCAACTTGTGACACACGCCGTCTCACAAACTTTTGCCCCATCACAAGGGAGGTTACTGATTTACTACCCCAACCCACCTCAAGTAGCAGGGTCACACTGGTTTAACCTATCCCACTGCCATCCCTATTGATTTGTAAAGAGTTTGTTGTCAAATACAATTTGACTGTTTTCTTTTCAAGTTTTTCTAATAGGAGATTGAAAAAGATGCAACCTTGATTTGCCCCAAATATGGGTGATATCAATCCTTGTTCAATGTGCCCCATTTGGGCTGTGTGCAAAATTTCATGCCCATCAGGGACTTCTAACTAGTGGATTGTTTAGTTAAAATTTTCAAAGAGCGTAATTTAAAAACAAAAATGGCACTGTTCAAATCATCCAAGGGTACGAAGTTTGGCGGATAGACAATGTAAATAAGGCCGGTTATGAAGTTTGCATCGTTTTCCGTGTGTAGAAGGCATTTTCCAATTTTTTTTATTTTTTATTTTATCTAACTGTCCGTTTAAACTTTAAACGCCACAACATAGAAACAGGTACAAGAATCCCTTACGGCGCCCGCCCATATTTACACTTCAGAAATTGTAGTACGCAATTGTATAAGTAGGGCACATGCGTGGGTTCCCATGGATGGGTAATAAGAAAGGGAAATGGTATAAATCATATAAGCGCCTCCATTGTTTTATTCATTAGCTCGAGGGCTCAGATTCTTGAAGATTCAAACCATTCACAACATTGTGCTAGACTTTAAATTTTTCATGTTCTAAAATTTGGATCCATTGAATGATCCTAGCCACTGCTTTCTTAACTTATAAAATGAACAGTCAAACGTTTCACCATCATTTTTATAGTAAAAATAGTAGTTGCTAGAATCATCTACTGGATGGGATTTTTGGAACATGGCCTATCTAAGTTCAAGGCAACACTGAACCTTTTGGGTCTTTATATATATGGGCCCACTTAAAGTTATAGCGAATAAAAAATGGGGTGCAATTATATCACTTCCTAAACAACTTTCTCCATGGTGAGAAGTTCTAACTCCTAAACCTTTGATTCGTGGTGGCTCAGTTGTTGAATACAGATCGTTCGATCATTTAACAGATGCTTACAATTATGATCTAACAGCATGGCATAGGAGATGGACGGTTTGGATTATTGAAAAGAATGAGACCCACGTCTTTAGAAAGTTAAAACTCTCGTCGGATTTCGTCTACTTTCTCTAAGACCTCATTCACACCAAACTATAGAATGAGAAACGAAAACCATGTGTAGAAAGGGTGGAGGCAGTTGAAAGGACCTTTAGAGCAGATTAAGGCCATCTTTTGGCACGCTGAACAGTGATCGTGGCCCTTGAGTTGCTGCGTCGTTATGAAACTCCTCCTGCATGACTCAAAATTTGCATAAAGTCTCCAAGTCATTAAGAGCAAAGTTGAGTCGTACGCAACTCGATAGTTACAAGAAAAGTTAGATAACCAAGCAAATCAATCAACCAACATGGGTGCTGATCCAAATTGTCCACCTTATCCATCACATCATAGACACTCAGACACCCAAATTCTAGTTTGCATTCTGTATAAACTTTCTAGGCTATCTATTTCAGGGTAGTTGCGGGTTAGGATCAAGGATGAAGATGTTTGTTGGCCACGACCTGTAGATGTGTGTACATGGTTCTCTCTCTCTCTCTCTCTCTCTCTCTCTCTCTCTCTCTCTCTCTAACGCGGAACCGATAGGTACCCGCACCAAAATGCTTCCATCCATCGTTTTCCAGCACCTAGGGTGCCAAAAGTCTCATCTTTTGGGGACCTGTAAGTTGTAAGTGTAACACCCGTGTCCTACAATTAGGTTAAAACAAGAATTAACTCATTAATCTTCTCAGATTCTATGAAATAGGACAACCAAGGCAGGATTGAGCAGGTGGGCCTGCATGAGTCTAGTTGTAAATTGAAGACAGTTTTGGGTAAATTTTGAATCCTTAGAACTTGTTAAATTGTATATCTCATAAGGATTAGATGAATTGAAATTTCATTTGGATTCATAGCAAAATGTGAGCAAACTTATTTGAAAGTGGAAATTTTATAGAAATTCAAGTAATTATAAAGTAAACTAAAAATATTAAAATCTAGCAATGAAAGTTTGATTATTGGATTGTGCTAGATGAGAGCTTTCCAATGACATTAAGAACGCGTAAAATAGAGACTGGGACTCAAAAATCCAAAAGAAATTTACAAATAATAGGGGGTTCCAAATTGATAATGGCACCCTCGACTAACTCTTCTACACAATGTCATAGGGAAGCGAGTCGACGCGTGGGAGTCAGACTGGCCACGCGGACTCAGCCCCTTCCACCCCCACGCATCTGTAACGAGAGAGAGAGAGAGAGAGAGAGAGAGAGAGAGAGAGAGAGAGCCATCATTGGACGGCTTTCCCCCTCCACTCCCTTCGTTTCTCCTTCTCCCCTACCCTCACGAATCAACAGGAGGTTCTTGACTGGTTGATTATCTTCTCCCCATGTTCCAAGCCCAGCAGCCATGAACGTTGCCGAAGATGCTCGCCCTTCAACCCCAAGCCCTTGCCTGACTTGTCGAATCGGCCATCTCCACTCTGTCTACCCGTCTTGGCTGCGCCACTCACGCTCAAATTATCAAAACCCTCCCCATCATTCCCACCTTCCTCTCCAATTACCTCACCAACTTCTACTCCAAACCCAACCTCCTTCCTCAATCCACAACCCTCCTCTCACATTTCTCTCATATGCAACGACTTCAAATACAATCCATTGGCTTCACTTTCCCTTGTTTTTTTAGGCCTCTGCCACACTTTGCATGCCCATAACCTGGAAAAAGCTCCACGCTCTTGCTGTCAAGGTGAGTCATGCTTCCGATGTCTTCATAGCCTGCAGTGCCTTTGATACATATTTTAAAACTAGCATGTGAGAAGATGCATTGAAGCTGTTTGACAAAATTCCCAAACGAAAGATTGCTACTTTGAATGCATTTATTACTGATGTTGTCCTTGAACGTAAAAGGGTTGATACAGTAGCTACCTTTTTGAAACTTCATCGCACTAGTCGTGAGCCAAATTCAATAACATTCTGCATGTTATTGAATCCCTACTCTAACTATTCTGATCTTTGACTTGGGGCCCAATTATATAGATTCGTTATTTGATTGGGGATGGAAACATACGTCTCCATAGCCAATGGGCACATTGACTTTTAAGGAAAATGTCACCAAATTGCTGACGCTGGGGTGGTCTTTGATGGAATTTCTTATGTAACAATGTCTCTTGGTGTTTGATGATGGCAGCGTATGTACAGAACAATGAGGAAGAGAACACACTTATGACCGTCTAGCAAGTGAGAAAGGAAGGCAGTGAACTAATTGGTTCATAGTTTCCAGCGTGCTTAACACTTGCGTAGGGCTTGTTAGGCTTGAACTTGCAAGGCAGTTCATGCTCTAGCTGTTAAATCCTATGTTGAGGACAACATCTACGTGGGAAGCCCCCTTGTTTATATGTATGGCAAATGCAGGAGTATTATGAATTCTGAGAAAGCTTTTAATAAAATGCTAGAGAGAAACTTGGTAACCTGGAATAGCATCATAGGTGGGTATGAAAACCATAGTCATTCTGAGATGGCAATTGCTTTGTTTGAAGAAATGACAGTGTCGCCAACATATGTTATGTTTGCTTGTGTACTATTAGCGTCTAATAAGGCTGGGAAAGTAGAGGAGGGATTGAGGATTTTTGAAGAGATGAAAAGGAAGTATGGAATTGAGCTAGGGTGTGAGCATTATGCATGTATTGTGGACTCGTTGGGGAAGCTAGAATGGTGGAAAAGGTGTATGAGTTTATCAAGGGAATGCCCATACAGCCTACGGTGTCTATCTGGGGAGCACTTTTGTGGGCTTGTAGGGTACATAGGAAGTCCCAGCTGGGAAACATTGTGACTAGGAAATTGCTTGACCTTGATCCCATGGACTTTGGGAACCATGTGTTACTGTCAAAACATGTTTGCCTCTTCCGTCAGGTTTTGAATGCAGTTTGAAAGACATTGGTTATTGAAATGTGAATCGTACTACAAACACAGGTAAAGACCCTGAACCCTTGCATTCTTTAAATTCTTGTTGTTATGTTCTCTTGAAATTAACTTTATGCATGTGTAAAATGTATATGTTGTCACCTTGGTTCAATGGATGATAGAAATTGTAATTTCTTATTAAAAAGGTCATGTTATAGTATGATTTACTATGCTTAACTGTTGTGATGATGCAAACTATTATAAAATGGTCAAGCCCAAGATAGTAAGCCCTAAGGGCCGCCCGGTAAGCTATGATGACGCTTTCCAAGATGGTAATTTTTGAGGGAAAGGGCTACCTGGTTGCTTGCAACTAAGGGAAAGCCGCCCAAGATGGTAAATCCTGAGGATTGGACTGTCTGGTATTGAGCCTCCCAAGATGGTAAACCCTGAGGGAAAGCGCTTACTGGTTCTTTGAAATCATGGTGGAGCCTCTCAAGATGGTAAACCCTGAGGGATGAGCTGTCAGGTATTGAGTCTCCCAAGATGGTAATTCCTGAGGGAAAGGGCTGCCTGGTCATTTGGAATCACAGTGGAGCTGCCCAAGATGGTAAATCCTGAGGGATGAGCTGGCATATTGAGTTACCCAAGATGGTAAACCCTGAGGGAAAGGGCTGCCTGGTTGATTTCGACTAAAGTGGAACCACCCAAGATGGTAAATCCTGAGGGAATCTGACTTTGGCGCTACCCAAGATGGTAAATCCTGAGGGTCTGGCTGCCTTGATGATGATACACATAGTGGGCCGCCCAAGATTGTAATCCTTGAGGGAAATGATTGTTGAATCCTGGTGTAATGCTAGGCATGTTTAATATTATTGAGAAAATCATTAATGAGTATGCAGCTTTGTTGGATGTAACGCTTATAGTTTGCATTTAACTTTAGAATGAGGTTCATGACTTAGTCACTCATCTATTGAATGTCCTGTGGTTGGACACGAATGGGAAATCCTTATGGGGTGTGCTTGTTTGCATGCGATGACTGTTGCGTCATAGTTGAGTTTGGGGAAAAACTGTAATTTTGCTCTAATACCCATAGACCTTACTTGATAGCACATGCTAACTACGTTGTATATGACTAGTTAAAATGGAAATAAATGCTCGTGTTATATTGAATGTGTTTTTAAGCGTAGCAATGAGAATGATTGGATATGCATGGGTTTAAGCTCACCTTATTATTTTGCAGGTACCAGTCAAGCAGAGAAGAGAAAGGTCGTTGAGTGAATTGAAGAAAGCTTGCTTGAAGATGTTAAATTTTGAGTTGTGTATATATACATGTATATATGTGCTAATGCTGTAAACGAGTTATATCTTATTTTTGACACTGATCGTTATGCATCATATATGTTTTATTATGATAGATAGTATGGAGACTGCGTTTCCCTTCAGGAAATTATAATTGTTATATTGTCTATCAGGTGAATCGCATAGCATGCGTTAAATGCATAAGTCCGAAAAACAAGGGAGACTTTGTCGAAATTTTGGTAGGACTCGATTGTTAAAGGAGAAAAATATTTTACTAGTAAACTGTGACTTGCACAGGACAAGAGCACCTAGCTCTCTCAGTGCTTCTGCTGCGATAGAAAAAAGAAAAAGAAAAAAAGAAGCAAGGCCACGTAGGCCTAGCTCGGCCAATCGTTAGGCTTGATTAAGCCTAATCGCGGCCTCGGGGATTGGGGTCGTGACAGTAAGGCTCCCCACTTGACCCTCTTGTAGTTGGAAAGAGGGGGGGGGGGAGGAGGGGATATTTTGGCATTGTTACCCAAAATGTACCGAATAACTTGTCTCTATCTCTCTAAGTGATTAACAATTTTGCACTAATATTATAGACGGAGTTGAACCCGAGTGGCATTTGTGTATGCATGGAAAAGGTCACGTTAAGAAACCATGTTACATTTTAGCCAGGCGTAATTATACATTGATGGTGGCCATCAGCAATAACACTCGTCCTGGTCCAACCAAAAGTGTATAACTCATACCGACATATAGAAAATGCTGACCGACAGAATAAATCTTCAAAGCAGTTAAATAACCATATGAGGTGACCGAGCCCATCACCTAAATACTTAAACTAGAAATTCGCCAACACTAGCTAGTAGCTTAGTAGTTATGAACCAAATATGACAAACTTACAGACCAACCTGTATACCTTAATTTGTACCTACACTAAAACATGTATTTGCATTAGAAAGGCAGATAATCATTTTCGCATAATAAATTTCTTATTGCACACCGGGCATCTCCACATAATGGTATATTTCTAATTATTGAACTACTTTATTATAGTTGTCAATAATGTGCTTTTATTATATGCTCGCATGAGATTTTCCACTGGATAGGAAGTGAAGTATCAATGAATCTGTCACTTGATCGAGTTGATTACTTGCTGTGGGGACCTTGTTAGAAGGATCATGCACTGGTAGGAGGGCAGATGGCCTAGTGGACATGTTGGACCACTTATAGATTACAAACAAAATTTAACTATTATGTCAAGAAGTAATGCCTTGGACATGTTGCCATACAATTGGGCTTCTTATATTTGATATTCAGTAACTTTATGTCCTCATATACTTTATCCTATTCTTTTAAAATAGGATCCGTTTGCCTATTAATATTTATAATTGAGATTTTTAGCCATGAGATAGACTAATACCGAGAGGAAATTATACTATTATTCAATACAGGTTGACATATATAAAAGTATCAAAGGGAAGGTTTTTTGGTCATTCCAGTTGTTTTTTGGCTGTGCCCGAAATGGTTGTCCCATCCCCATTATAGAAAAGCTGTAAATAACTAACTCTTGTTATCTCATACAGTAGAGGAGTGGCAGATGAATGATTTGCATCTCTTCCTACTAGGCCCAAGTTTTTATGAATCCTCATAAATATTTCCTCATTTAAGCTTCGTCTTATAGTTATTTTGAATAGTGATTTTTGTATAGGGAAACTCTTTTAATATCTTTGAAAAATTCCTTGCCTATAATATGAGAGGGATTCACTAACTTCACACTCTCATATATTGTATAAAAGAACCCTTCCTTCGAGAATATATATATATATATATATATATATATGGAGTGATAATTTAGAGCTGTAGGTAACATTGATTGGCTGGAAAAAAGGTTTCTGACTGCCATGTTCTGTTACTTTTTCTGTTTTCTACTTTTTCCTAGCCAATCAGATGTCACCTACTCTTTGAACCTGCATAAAATTGTTGAAGTTACCTCTGCTATATATATATAGCAAAGGACCTCTAGCGAAGTTGCACGAGAAGGAACCTCTCTCCTGGTTGACCATGAATAAGACTCTTGATGGGCACATATTTACAGCATTCAAACAAACAAAAAACGATGTTTATGCATGTACATTTATGTGATAGAGATCTTTCAGCTGGAAAGGTAAAACTTTTAAAAAAAAATTATATTCATGAACAAAAAATTCACTAGTTTCTGGAGAAAGGAAACCTTGGAGTACATAGCTACCAAGGATAAGCTTTTTGGATGGCATCATGTCCCTTTTTATTGGTTGTCTCAAGAGAGGATAGATAATAAGAAGTATGAATAATTTCTACGAAAAGGTTATCTCGAGATAATTCATTCTAAGGAAAAACTTATCCATGGCTGGCTATTCCTGTTCCCAATAGTTATTAAGACAACTAATCCAAGGACCAAAACCATTCGTTTGGACATGATCCAACCTCTGGTTAAACAAGATATGAAACAAACCATTAACACATCATTTCCATCTAATTCAAAAATGGAGCAGACCAAACCTGCATTATCGCTAGTTCATAGAACATACAATCAAAATAGATCGCAGGTATTTGAGTTGCGAAATTCTAATTCAAGATCACAAGAATCAAGCCAAGACTAATTTTTGAGATATTCTGATTTAAATGTTGATTTTATGAAAAAGGAACCTAGATAAGTGCAAATCATGAGAACTAAAGAATTAATGGTCACATTGAGGATTTGTTACTTAGATTCCGCTGCTTCATTGACAGTATAGACCATGAACTCACTTACCCATTCTATATCCGCACCCGTCCTTGATACTCTACCTGTGTGCGACCATCGAATGCTACAATAACAGTAGGAAGGACAAATCGAAGCTCTTTTAATCTAGGATCCCGAGAACCACAGGGTAGAAAGGAATGCATAGCACCACCAATCAAATATTTTCCCTTTCGGGTTGTCTCAATTGTTCTGAGAAGACTACATCAGCATTGAAATGCCTAGAACTACGTTATAATCTCACCTCCTATTAAATAAATTACATGCGTTCAGGTACCATTCCTGTGCCCTAAATCCGGTTACATCTACGAAGAACAATAAAAGCAAAAATGGTTGAGGTTTATCTTTCGAGCACTCGAAATTGTGGAAGGTAGAAGCTCTTGTGGCTAAATGGTCGGCCACCATGTTTCCTTTTCTATAATCATGTCTAACTTTGACCTCCTGTAACTTGTGAGTTGGTCTTTCACATTCCATCGCTATTAGATTCGCTGTCTATCTTTTGTTCGGGTGGTGAACGAAGCCTTCAACCGTGGATTTGTAATCCATGCAAATTTCGTGCTGCAGCTGAAATTGAGAAGATCCATAATAGAGGGCAACTCAACCCACTTCATAGCTGCTTTTACTTCCTAGTTCTTGCTGAAACCAGCACGAAATCTTCCAGTCGCGTCACTAAACACCCCTCCAGCTTCAGCTAGCCCTCGATCTCACAGCTGATAGCTGAACCATGTGCTCAGGTGGTCGCATCCAGTAGTTACAAACCCCTTTTGATCCCGATCCTGAAGGTAGGTACATGATCCGGAAATGCATAAAGGGAGTAATCTTTACTTGCAATGAAAACTCAATGACCTCTGCCCCCCACCTAAAGCTGCCTTCCTAAAACCCAATCATTTCGGCCCTGCCAAATCTTCCAGGACATGGATGAGAAGGCAGCAGGAGGGAGAACAGAGATTCGAAACCTATAGGGGCCCTTGTGAAACCAAGCCAGCCAAGCCTCATCAAGAGATTGAGAGGATCTAGTCCAAAGGGTTTGTCCCAAAGAGGTTGGACCTCTTTGAATGACGGGATGTGCAGTGAATACGTAAAGCACACCTACCATCATTTTGATTCCATTTAATCATGCTTTAGTAGGGAGTAAAGCTTGAGCATAACTTAAGCATAGCTTCGGTAGTGTTCTCTCTTCTCTTCTTTGCATTTTCTTAGTCTAGTCCAGTTCTATAGCATTTCTTCTCTTTAATATCAATTCTTCCTTTGGTGTGCCTTTTTACTTCAAAAATTTAGACTTTTGTCTACATTTCTTGTGTCTTTAATTAGACCTTCATCCCTTTTGGCATTTGAGCCTAGTTTATTTCATATTTTCCTATGTTATTTAATCATGTCTTGTAACTTCTAAGTAGGTTATTCTACTCTCAAGTTTATTTCGATGCATCTAATTATTTTCTATAACAGAGTATTGTTTCTATACCATATTGATAAGTAAGCTCTATTCATTCATCATCATCATCATCATTATCAAGACCTTATCCCAATTAGGGTTGGCCACATGAATCTTTTTCCTTTATTCCTCTCTATTAAGTGTCATGGCTTCACTTAGTCCCAAAATTTTTAAATCTTTTCTCACCACTTCTATCAATGCTCTTTTGGGCCTTCTTCCCCTCGCCCTTTTAGAACCTTCTACTTGTATTGCCTCACTTCTTCTAACCGGTTCCTTTTTCTGTCTCCTTTGGACATATCCAAATAATCTAAGTCTAATCTCCCTCATCTTGTTACCTATTGGTGCTACCCCTAAGTTTTCTCTAATATTTTAATTCCTAATTCTATCATTGCTTGTCTTGCCACTCATCCATCTCAACATCCTTATTTTCATAATGCTCATCCTATGAATATGATATTCCTTAATTGCCCAACACTCTGATCCATAGAGCATGGCTGGACTTATGGCCATCCTATAAAATTTTCGTTTTAGCTTGAGTGGCACCCACCAATCACATAAAACTCCAGATGCACATCTCCATTTGTTCCAACCCTTTTGAATTCTCTAGGTAACATCCCTCTCAATCTCTCCACTCCCATGAATTATTGATCCTAAGTACCAAGAGTGGTCTTTTACTGGGACTTCTTGGTTATCAATCTTAACTGGCGGTCGACTCCTGCTCCTCTCCTTGCTAAAATTGTATTCCATATATTCTATTTTAGTTTAGCTGATTTGAAATCCTTTCTCATCTCCATAACTCTAGTTTTGTATTTACACCCTCCCTTGTCTCATCAAGTAAGACTATATCATTTGCAAATAGTATGCACCATCGAATCTCCTCATGCAGATGTTTTGTTAACTCATCCATAACTAACGTGAAAAAGGTATGGGCTCAATGTCAATATTTGGTGCAATTCTACAATGACAGAAAAATAACTAGTCGCGCCACTATTGGTCTTAACATTTGTTACCACTCTCTCATACATATCTTTAAGTATATCTATATACCCCCGTGAAGCCCTTTTCTCACCCAACACCCTCCATATTGGCTCTTTAGGGACTCTATCATAAGCTTTCTCTAAGTCAACAAAAACCATATGAAGGTCTTTCCTCCTCTCCCTATATTTCTCTATCAATTGTCTTAATAAGGAAATAGATTCCATTGAAAAGACCTCCCAGGCATGAAACCAAATTTGTTCTCCGATACACTCGTCTCATATCGTAACCTCTTCTCAATCACTCTTTCAAAAACTTTTATATTGTGACTCATAAGTTTGATTCCTCTATAATTAGTGTAGCTCTGTATGTCTCTTCTATTCTTATAAATTGATACAATGGAGCTTTTCCTCCATTCAATAGGATTTTTCTTTGATTTTGTAATCTTGTTAAACAACTTGGTCAACCAAACTACCCTAGTATCTCCCATTTACTTCCAAACATCTATTGGTGCACCATCGAGCCCCATGGCCTTTTTTTATTTCATCTTTTTCAAGGCCTCTTTTACTTTAGGTATTCTAATCCTACATTCATATCTATAATGTCCAATATTATTTAAGTTTACAATAATTTCAATCGCTATATTCTTAGAGCCATTATCATTTAACAAATTTTGAAATTAAGTTTCCCACCTTTGTTTGATTTCATCATCTTTGATTAATACCCTTTGATCATCACTTCTAATGCACTAAACATGATCTAAGTCCTTACCCTTCTGTTCTCTTATTTTTGCAAGTTTAAACACATCTTTCTCACCTTCTCTTGTTTCTAGTATATTATAGAGGTCATCATATGCCTTAAGTTTAGCCTCACTTACTATTCTCTTGGTAACCTTTTTAGTATTCTTATATTGTTCAAAGTTTTCATTATTTTTAATCTTCTACCATGCTTTAAAACACACTCATTTTTCTTTTATAACTTTTTGCACCGTTTCACTCCACCATCATGTTTCCTTTACTAATTGCCTTTTACCTTTAGATATTTCTAAGACATCTTTTGCCACTTTCTTAATGGAATCAGCCCTATTAATCCACATGGTGTTTACTTCTGTTTCATAGTTCCAGTTTCCTTCTACCATAAACTTATTTATGAATGAGGTTATTTTTTCTTCTTTCAAGTTCTATCACTTAGTTTTTGGATACCTATTAAGTTTGTTTCCTTTCTTCTATCTTTTAATATAGATATCTATAACCATTAACCTATGTTGTGAGATTAAACTCTCACAAGATATCACCTTACAATCCTTGCATATTGATCTTTCAATATTCCTAAATAGAAAAAAGTCTATTTAGCTTTTATGAAGTCCACTTTTAAAGGTTATTAAATATTCATTCCGCTTCTTAAAGAGTGTATTTGCAATGGATAGGTTATATGACAAAGAAAAATCAAGGATAGTTTTTCCTATCTCATTTCCCTCTCCTACACCATACCCTTCATATATCTTATCATATCCTTCCTTTTCTTTTCCTATATGGCCATTTAAGTATGCTCCTATAAATATCCCCTTAATATTAGGAATTTCTTGCATAACTCCCTCCATATCTTCCCAAAACTGTCTCTTGATTATATCTTTTAACCTTGTGGTGCATATGCACTGATAACATTTATGGTTTGCTCTCCTAGAACAAGTTTTATTATTATAATTCTATCACCGATTCTTTTAATGTCCATAATTTTATCCTTTAATTCTCTATCTACTATTATTCTTACATTATTTATGTTATTATCCTTTCCTACATACCAAACTTTATACCCATCGATTTCTTTAGTCTTAAGCTATTAAGTGTTTAATTTTGGTTAAAATAACCTTAATTTAACATTAAATTATATCATTTAACTGATCAAATTTGTAATTTTTAGCTTGATTTTGAATTTAGATCCAATTGGCCATCTAATCATTAATTTGTCAAAATTAACAGTCAGATGATTATTAAAACTTATTTGATGCTTAATGTACGGTTTAGATGACTCTCATTTGGTCTTTTGTTTTGCAGATCAACCAAAAGAAGCATGGATGGCTCAGATTGAATTTCAATGGTGCCGATTATCTTAAAGAGCATTGAATGAACCATATTACTCACAAAGAAAAATAGGATGGTTTCCTAAAAGAAAATTGATCTCAATTGGGAATCATGGAGAAGATTTTATCAAAAGAAAAATAACATGGTGTTGATTGTTTAACCGCTAGTGCACGGGCTATTGTAGTGTAGTTATGCAAGTACGGGTCGATCCCACGAGGACTTGATTTAAAATGATGGAGTTTTCAATAAAATTCAATTAATAAAAGAATATAAACTAACAATAAACTAAAATCCAATTTTATTCAATTTCTGTAGTTTGCACAATTATTTATTCAAAAGACAACAGAAAATAAAACTAAAAGGCATCCTGGATAAGCTTGTCCTTGATTGCACTGTCCCTGGATAGTCAAAATGTGAATAAAACAAAACTGGGACATAGATGTAATTAAAGTGAGGACACAGTTGGTATTAAACAAGGGACATTGATGGAATTAAACTGGGGACACAGATGGGATTTCTGAAAAAGGACAGAGGTGTAATTTCTGAGATCTGCCAAGGGCAGACTTGTAATTCTTCAGGGGTTTTGGTTTTTAACGAAAACCAGGAAAACGATGATGGAAACCGGAAGAGGGGAAGAAGGGAGAAGAAGGAAGAAAGGAGGGAGGAAGGAGAAGGGAAGAGGAAGGAGGAGGGAAGAAGGAGAGAATGGAAGGAGAGAAAGAGGATCGTGGGACTTGGGTTTCCTTCCCCGGGACGTGCGGGGATGCATAGAAAGACCGCCAAAGAAGGAGAAGAAGAAGAAAAGGAGGATGAGATGGGGAAGAAGATGGGAGAAAAGATTGAGGAAAACCCAATCTGGGTTTTTCCTCACTGGGTCGTCCGATGGTCTGGGTGATGGAAACAGGTGGAGTGTTTATGGATTTTGGGCATCGTCTCTAGGTGGAACAATCAAGCGGTGGACCAAGTAGGGCTGGCCGGTGGACGTGAAGCTGGCCTGGGCTGCGTGGAAAATGGGACAATTTGAAACGGTTTCCTGTTGGAAACCCAGAAAGGGAAATCGACTAGGTGGTGAAAAGGAGGGTGTTGAACTAGATGGGGATGATGCTGGGCAGGAATGGAGTAGAGGAGGAACTGGATGGGAGAAAAATGGAGGGTAGGGTAGAGCTAGTGAAGGCCGGCTGGCAGAGGCTGGGTTGTGCGGTGAATGAAGGAAAACAACGGAGAAGATGGGTTCGTGTGTGGCAAGTGGAAAGATGAAACGCGTCCTGGCCAGTGCTGGGATGTTGGTGTGTCACGCACCTATGGCCGGACTGGTTTTTTTTTAGTGGAGCTGAGGAGGATGAGTAGATGCAATAGGGAGAGAAAGGGAGCGTGCCGAAGGAGGGAGATGGGAAGATCATGAAGAAAAAACGACGCCTTTCTAGGCATCGTCTGGAATAGAGAAGCTTAGGCAAGGATTTCTGGCTTGTGCTAGAGGAGATGGGCTTCCGATGATAGTGCGATTAAGAGAGAGGGAGAAACAAACGAACAAGGAGAGGAATATAGAGGGAAGGTGAGAGAGAGAAGAGGGAAAGAATGAGAAAGGGAAAAAGGAGGTGGCAGTGAAGTTGGGAGAGAACGTGGGTGAGAAGAGAGATTGCCTCCCTCCTACGGTTCAGCCTAAAGAGGGAGTTAAAGAGAAGAGAGAAGAGGAAGAGGGGGAGAGGAAAAGGAAACCATGGGAAAGAGAGTAGAGGAAGAGGGATAGAGGTGTGTAGGAAGGAGTAGAAGAGGGAGAGAAGGTAGAATGGAGAGAGATGAGAAGAGAGAAAGAGGAGCAGTGGGAGAGGAAGGTGGGGAGAAGAGGAGAATGGAAACGTTGGGTACGTTAAGAAGGAAGGCAAAAAGAGAATAAGGAAAGTGGGTACGTGAGAATGAGGAAGGGAAAAAGAAAAGGAAAGAAAGAAAAGGAAAAGGAAGGAAAGAAGGAAAAAGAAAGAAAAGAGAAAAGAGAAAAGGAAGGAAAGAAGGAAAAAGAAAAAGAAGGAAAGAAGTGGGGGAAGGGGTTGTCTTTTGCTCCTTGCTAATTTGGGTCCCCTCTCTTGACTTTGGAAACTCCTACAGATTTGCAAGTTGCCCTTTTTGTTTGTGATTTCCACTTGAGCTCAATTATCATTTAGGAAACTATCCAATCCTTCTTTATGGTTGATCTGGCCCATCAATCCCTTTTAAAATGATCTGCACCATTAACTTTTAATCATAGCCATCAGTGCATCCTTTGGTTGATCTGCAAAAGAAAAGATTAAATTAGAATCATTTGAATCGTACATTAGTCATCTAATGAGCTTTAATGATCATCTGACTGTTGATTTTGACAAATTACGATTTGGATGATCAATTGGATTTAAATTCAAAATCAAGCTAAGGTTTGCAAAATTGAACGGTTAGATGATCTAATTGAATGCTAAATTAGGGTTATTTTGACCAAAATTGAACACTTAACACATGGGAATTGAAAGATGCATAATAGAAGTAATCCCATGTTGGAAAGTCTTAACCGTAGTGGAGACCTGGATTTGGAAAGAGGGGAAGTTTATATAAGAGGAAGATTCTTTTCTCTCATCTTCTAACCAATCCCTTCTTTGCTAGATTGTAAGCAGACCAACCCCTCCTCTCTCTCTCTCTCTCTCTCTCTCTCTCTCTCTCTCTCTCTCTCTCTCTCTCTCTCTCTCTCTCTCTCTCTCTCTCTCTCTCTCTCTCTCTCTCATGCTCCCCCTGCTCTTTTTCTTTCACACTCTCTCCTCCCCCACTCATTTCTCTCTTTCTCCTTTTATCTTTCTCCCGTTCGTTCACTCTCTCTCCCAGCACCCTGCTGCTCTCTACCCTGTAGCACCGATGTCCCCCACCTTCTTCACTGTCCAGCACGACGTCGGTGAACTCCAGTCACCAATGCAACTACTACCCGATCCCATCCCTCCCTTCCTTTCCCTACTCTCTCTGCTTTTATCACTCGATCTCCCTCTTCTTCACTATGCTATCCTATGTTCTCTACCTAGTCTAGTCACCCACACCACCTTATCTTCTCTACTCCACCTTGTTCTCCACCACTCAGCCACCTCTTTCTCACTCCCCTCCCATCACAGTCAACTCCTGCTCCTACCCAGCAAACCCACATGAAGCTAACAGCTCTCCCCAACTCTCCCTTCCACAGGGGTCATCTGCCAGCACCGTCAATCATCTTACACTACCCAGCCCATCTGGACAATTGTCACCACACAGCAACGGCACTGGCTTATCCCCTTCTTTCTAGTCTCCCCACTCTTGTCTCCCTTAATCCCACCGAATTCCCTCCTTTACCACACTGGACGACCTAGAGATAGAAACCTGATTTGGGTTTCCTTTTTCCTCCCCCCCTCTTATTTTTTTTCATTTTAAATATTTTTCTATTAATTCCTTTTTTATCCATGCCACTTTCTTAAATTTCTTATCTGTCCCCATTTTAATTCCTTCTATATCCCTATTCTATTTTAGTTTTATCTTGCTGTGATATGTTATCGAGGAACTACACAATCCAAACTGATTAATTAAAGCATAACCTAATCAACAAGTTAGCCTTAATCAACAAGATTTCTCAATTTTTCCTCTGTTTCTTTTTAGATTTTTAATTAACTTTCATATTTCATTCTTAGGACATCCCTTAGCTTAATTAATGTTTTTTTTATCTTTAATCTAAAATCCAAAAATATGTCTAGACCGTCCAAATTTCAAAATCCTTATTTAGCCCAGATCTTTATGATTTTAAGGAATCTGACTAATCCAACTATTGGATCTTTAATCAAGGACATGTTGAAGACATTGATGTAGGCTAATGGACTTTAAGAAGACCAGTTTTGAGGAAATTGACAGTAATTAAGGTAGGAAAGTAGATTTTTCTTGTTGTTTAGTTTATTTTCTTTATTCTGGAATTAAAATTTTTGTAATTTTTAGGAGTTGAATAGATCCAAATGTTGATTTCATTTCCAATATTTTTTTTTATTTTTTATTAATTAAATTTTATTTAAACTCCCACTTTTTAAGTTGAGTCCCCATGAGATTGACCCATACTTGCATAAGCTATACTACAGCAGCCCATGCACTTGCAATAAAACAAATTCTAAAAATATTTTTACCACTAGTTAACCAACTTGAGCCTTTTATATAAGCTTTTTCTTTTGTCACCCAAAGTACCTTTACCCATATTAACCTAGTATAAATTATTCATTACCCATTTTCTTTAAAAGATAAGTTAGAGATAATGAAGAAATACCTTTTAGTTGCAATGAAAGTAGAAAAGTGAATATCAAGAAAAGAAATGTTCTTCCAATTGATTCAAAAGTATTGAAATACAAAGAAAAAGCACTGGATAAAAAAGAGTAGAAAGTTTGAAGAATGCAAAGAAAAGTAAATATATATATATATATATTCACTTTAGTACAAACAAGTAAAGAAAGAATTGTCAACTTTAGTAGAAGACCTCTACTTATTTTTGAAGAAACTATGAATACGCTTATACTCTTTCTTCGCTACCCTGTCCTAAGCCTACGTTTCGTCCTAGTTAAAGACCTATTGATTCTAGGAGAAACATAGTCTTGATGAGAAAATAAATGAATAGGATTTAAAGAATAATATTTCTAAAAGTTCAAGGTAATGACATTTATTCCAAAGGGATCAAAAATAAAATTTCTTAGTAACTCCCATTCTTCATGAGTATATGTGAGATAAATTTGCTTTTCTTGACTCTGCTCACATATTTAAAAGAGATATATGATTTGAACCCTTTATCTAAGAAATTTTATTTCTCATTGTATGTCTATTAAAGAGGATTGAGGTCAAAACATATTTCAAATGGAGTTCAAAAGTTAAAAGTCTACTTAAAGATAAAGATTATTCTATGTGTAGGCTGTACACTCACACACTCATGCTAAGATCTAAGCTAAGTTAAAATATCTTTAGCATATAGGTAGGGTTTTGAATTCATCAGTCATTTTTATTAGTATGCTAAAGTTAAGAGATTTATTTGAAGATAATTCTCTGAGGAAAAAAGTGGAGTTGACTTGAAAATAAATTTTAGAATTTTGTGATTTGGTGATTTGTGATGCAAGTATGGGTTGATCTCAAGGGGACTCGACTTAAAAAGTGGGAGTTTAAATAAATTTTAATTGATAAAATTTAAAATAAATAACAAAAATTACTAAAAATGGAATCAAAGTTTAGATCTATTCAACTGCTCAAATTTATAGAATTTCCAACTCAAGAAGAAAGAAAACTAAAATAAATAACAAGAAAAATTTACTTTTCTAGCTTAATTATAGTCAATTTCTTCAACTTTGGTCTTCTTGGAGTCAATCATCCTTTATCAATGTCTTCATCATGTCCTTGATTAAAGATCCAATGGTTGGATTAGTCAGATTCCTCAAAATCTTAAAGATATGGACTAAATAAGGATTTTGGGATTTGGACAATTTAGATTGATTTTTGGAGTTTAGATTAAAGATCAGAGATGTTAATTAAGCTAAAGGATGTCCTTAGAATGAAATTTGAAAGTTAATTGAAAATCAGATATGAAATAGAGGAGAAATTGAGAAATCTTGATGGTTAAGGCTAACCCGTTGATTAGGTTAGGCCTTAATTAATCTAGGTCGGATTGTGTAGTTCTTGGATAAGTAGAATGAAGTTAAAATAAAACTAAAACAAAAGCAGGGACATATAGGAGATTAGAATGAGGAACACAAAAGGAATTGAATTTAAAGAGCAGAGGATGAAATTGGAATTTGAAGAAAAAATCCATATTTAAATGAAAAAGAAATAGGAAAACTGATGAGGAAGCTGGTGATGGTTAGAGAGAGAGAGAGAGAGAGAGAGCTGGGTAGAGATCGACATAGGAGTAGAGATGCTAGGGTTTGGGGCGATGGACTAGAGAACAAGGGAAGACAATGCTGGTGATGGAAGAGCCAAGAGAGGGAGAAATAGGGAGTAAGTAGGGAGACGAGAGTGAGATGAGGGGATGAAGGAGAGATTGGTGCTAAACTAGTTCAATGAGTTGATGGAGAGAATGAGTAGAAAAGAGAGATGAGAGGCTTAGCAGAGATGAGGAAGAGGTGGTGGAAGAAGAAACTGGTGCTGGTTCAGATAGGGGAGCTAGTGGTTTGTTCATGAAGAAGAGAGGGGAACTTGAGAATGAGGAGATAGGGAGATCGAGTGAGGGGAGGGCCGATGGGAAGTGCGATGGTTAGAGTGGACAGGTGAGACAGAGAAGAGATTGGGTGGTACAAGGGAGGAGAATGATAGAGAACGAGAGAAAGAGATGTGGGAGAGAGAGTAGAGGGGATAGAGAGAAAGAGAGAGGGGGAGATCTGGGTGTCGATTGGTCTAGTCGATGCCCTAGTGAATAGAGGAAAAAGGAGATGAAGGGAAGCTGGGAAGGAGAGGGAGACGCAAGTTGGGCAGTCTAGTGTGCTGGGATTGGTTTGACAAAGATTGGAAATAGTGGTGGGAAGAGAGGGATTCTAAGAGAGAGAGGAGAGAGATTGAAAGAGGAAGGGGGGTCAGTTGATAGAGGTGAGTTGGTGTTGGTTGCCTCCTATGGTCCAGAGAAGAGGAGATGGTTGGGTGAGAAGAGATAAAATAGAGAGAAGGAGATGGGTTTGGTTGATGGGGGTGAGAGAGAGAGAGAGAGAGAGAGAGAGAGAGAGAGAGAGAGAGAGAGAGAGAGAGAGAGAGAGAGAGAGAGAGAGAGAGAGAGAGAGAGAGAGAGAGAAGAAGAAGGGAAGGTAAAGGGGGGTGTGATGGGTCTGCTCTAATCTAGCCAAGAAGGGAGGTTGAGAAGAGATGATGGTTGCCTTGTCTTCTTATAATATCTCCACTTTCCTTCAAAGTGAAGAGTTCTTTTTGAACTTGGAAACTTATCCCCTTCTATTATACAACTTTCTATTTTAGAGTTGATCTCCTAATTTAGCTCCAATTGACATCCAATCATTAACTTGTCAAAATCAATAGTCAGATGATCATTAAAGCTTATCAAATGCTTAATGTACAGTTTATATGACTCTATTTTAGTCTTTTGTTTTATAGATCAACCAAAAGAGGCATGGATGGCTCATATCGAATTTCAACGATGCAAATTATCCTAAAATGCATTGAATGGACCAGATCACTCACAAAAAAAGACAGGATAGCTTCCTAAAAGAGAATTGATCTTAATTTGAAGTCACAGAGAAGATTTTATAACATGGAAAATAACATGGGAATGGAAAGATGCAAAATAGAAGTTTCTTAAGAATGGAATTGGAAGGAGACTCTATAAAGAGGAGGAAAACCACCATCTTCAAATCTCTCCTCTTTGTCTGGGCTGAAGAGGAAACCATTTCCTATTTTTTTCCTCCCACTCTCCTCATATATTACCCATTCCTCTCTCTCCATTCTCCTCTCTTCAACCCCTCCTTGGGTGGATCGTAGGAGGTAGTCACCCCTTCTCACCCCCCCCTGGGCACTTTAGACCATACTAGACAGACCCTTCTCTTCTCCCCTCTCTTTCCACCTTTCCTCTTCACATCTCTTTCTCTCGCTCTCATGTTCTCTCTCACTCCTTTGCTCCACGCTTTCCCCTCTCCTCTTCACTTTCTATCTTGTACCCACCTCTCTTTCTCCTTTCTCCTTTCTCCTTTCTCTCTCTCTCTACCTCTTACTCTCACTCCCTCTGTTCACCCGATCTCCTCTCCTCCACCCAATTCCTAGACAAGACTGCCCAACCTTTGTCCCTCTCTCCTTCATCTTTCCCCATTCTCTCCACTCTCCCTCTCTCTCGGGTCCTCCCTTCTATCGACATCTCCCTCCCTCTCTTTCTGTCTGTCTCCCATCTCTCTCTATGGAATTGGCCTCTGAACCAAGCACTGACAACTTCAATGAACTCTAGTCATCGACGCAATCGCTACTTGCTCACCTCTCTCTTCTGGCCCATCACCTCTGCTCTGTTTGTCACAACCAGTGTTGTCGACCCAGCATTGCTAGACAAACCTCACCGGCACTGTGGCTAATCCACTTGCTTCACTACACCCACATTGGCAACCCAGATTGTCACCATTTTGGCTCCTCTCCCTACTCCACCGGCATAGTCTTTCCCTTTGTTTATCCACGTGTCTCCATCAGAATCCAGCATTGGCCAGTCTTCACCCCACCGGCCGGCCCACTTTTCCTCTGTCCTCCCCTCTTTTCCCTCCTCCTCTTCTTTCCTCGTCTTCCTCAACTTCTCCACGCCACAATCACTGATTTCCTCTTCTTCCCCAGCAGATTTTCCATTTAATTCTTATTTTTTCCTTAATTCCAGTTCTACTCGTTGCATTTAATTAAAATTCCTTCTCTGTGCCTCATTCTAATTCCCTCTGTGTCCCTGTTCTATCCTGGTTTTGCTTTATCTTCATTCTGCTTATCCAGAAATTGCACAATCCAAGCCAGATTAATTAAGGCCTAACCTAATCAATGGGTTCTCCTTAATCAAGAAGATTTTTCTGTTTCTCCTCTGTATTAGAGCAGATTTTTAATTAATTTTCATATTTCATTCTTAGGACATCCCTTAGCTTATTCAACGTCTTTGATCTTTCAGCTAGATTCCAAAAATCAATTTAAGCTATCCACACTATTTAGTCTAGATATTTAAGATTTTTGGAAATTTGACTAATCCAACCATTGGATCTTTAGTCAAGGACATGTTGAAGACATTGATGAAGGCTGATCAATTCCAAGATGACCATATTTGAAGAAATAGATAGTGATTAAGCTAGGGAAGTAGATTTTTCTTATTATTTGGTTTATTTGCTTTCTTTTTGAACAAAAAAATCTATAACTTTTTGCAATTGAATATATCTAAAATTTGATTCCATTTCCAATAATTTTTGCTTTTGTCAATGAAATTTTATTTAAACTCCACTTTTTAAGTCCAGTCCCCGTGGGATTGATCCATACTTGCATAAGCTACACTACAACAGCCCATGCACTTGTTATAAAATACATCAAAAAGTTTTTGGTACACTTGCTGGGGACTTGCAACAAAGTTTTTATAAAAATTAATTAAAAATTCCAAAAAAATAAAAAGTTCCAAAAAAAATAGAAAAGGTAAAAAAAATTAAAAAATTTAGGAATGCATTGTTTTAGCATTTTAGGCAATTTTAAGTGCATTTTTCAATTTTTTTAGTGCATTATCACTTTGTTACCTAAATTTGGTACTTATTTCTATCTTTCTTCTTTAGGAAATTGAAAAGTGGAGGAAATTAGCAAGTGGATCTTCATCAAAATAGAAATTTTCTTGCTTTCCTAGAATATAATTTTTCTTTTCTTTTGAGAGAATCTTGTAGTGAGAATCTTTGTAATTTGAAATTCACATTTCAATTTTAAAAGGGTTGTATAATACAAGGCAAGTATGGGATAAGGTGACCACATTTAATCTTCATCAAAAACCTCACTGTAAGTTTTCCCCACTCCTTTTATTTCTTAGATTAGGGTTTGTATTTAGAATAATTTTGCATTATTTGGTAGTGTAATTGCATATAAAAACATCTTTGATAATTGTTATATTTTTAACTGCATTCTTAAGGCATGTTTATTGCTTTAAAGTGATTTATATGTTGATCAAACTACCATAGAGTGTGAAAATTAATTATTAAGGGCACCCAATCCCACAAGATCAAGGGTGGATTTCATCACCACATCTTGGCCCACCTAGGATAATCACCACAAGCGTGAAACCCTACCTTTCAAATTAATCTAAAATCAATTAGAAGAGACCTATAGTGCCATCGCATGCTCATAGGACCCTCTTAATAGGGCGCGATCTATTATCACTCCAGTGTCTTCTGAGCACCATGATTATAGTGGGTGTCTTAAAATCCAAGTGATTTTTCCACGCTTTTTTGTTGATGTATGTTGAGGTCTAAATATGTCCTTACATATGATTGTATTAACCACCTTACACATAACCTAACTGGTATGCATTGGTCAAATATGAAAGAGAGGAGGAGCTCTAAATTAGGCTAATCTAAAAGCACCGACCCTACACAAATTCAAGACAATCAAAATATTGATGCTTATTAGCCTTAGGATTATTTGAGTGTGCCCATTGTTTGTGCATCATTCTAGAAGTTAGGTTACATCATTTAGGTTAGTTTTCCCAACTAAAAAAAAAAAAAGACAAAGCTTTCTTTGTATGCACTTTTAGAGATGCAACCAAATCGATAGGTTAGTCAAGTACGATCGAAAAGACGTACAATCATATTAATCCACATTAATGAATGGTCAATGGTTAAGGTGTAATTTACCCCATGGTAGGCAAGGGCCTCCACTCATCATGAATGAGGACCCACCACCCCTAATAGATGATGAATATAAACCTCCACCAAGGAGGAATTACCATCAATCAAATAGAGATTGGAGAAGAAATAACAATAGGGAATGAGACCCACAAAGTGAACATGAGGATAATAATAATAATGATGGTTATCAAAACTTTTGTGGTAGAACTTTAAAAGACTACCTTCGGCCTACATGTATCAGCACTCCATCCTATGTCATTCTTCCTCAGAATACTGGTGCATTAAAATTAAAAATGTGAGTAATCCAATTACTTCCTAAATTCCATGATTTTGACAGTGAGAGTCTGTATTTGCACCTTAAAGAATTTGATGAGGTATGTAGTACCCAAAGAACACAAAATGTAAGTCTTGATACTGTTAAGCTCAAACTTTTTCCTTTCTCTTTCAACGAAAAAGAAAAAATGTGGTTTAATGCTCTACTAGAGAATATGGAATGAAATGACTAAGGAATTCTTTAAAAAAAAATTCCCTACACATAAAACAAATACACTTTGTCATAAGATAATAAACTTTATTTAAAAGGATAAAAAGTCATTCGATCAATACTAAGAAATGTTCAAAGATTTACTACTTACTTACCCACATCATGGTTATGAACCATGACGTATCATTAGCTTATTTTATGAAGGACTTCATTTATGCCAAGCGTCAATTTGTAGAAATGTTGTGTAATGGTAACTTTCTCAACAAACAACTAGATGAGGTAGAAGAGTATTTGGAATGCCTAGTTGAAAGTGCACAGACTTGGGCTGACTCAGAAAGGATAGAACATATAGATAGACCTAAGCCCAATACTGCCCATGCTAGGGGAGGCATGTACGCCATGTCTGAAAAAAATGAAATCAATGCAAGAGTAGCATCCCTAGCTAGAAAAATAGAAGTCATAGAAATGGGAAAGAAAAACTCAAATAAGAAAGAACAAGTGTGTAGCATCTATGAGAGTACCACCCATCTTATTATGGAATGCCCTACCATTTCGGCATTTTAAGAGGTACTTCATGATCAGCCTCATGCACTCAACACATATGAAAGACCTTTCTCCCCATATTTAGAGACTTACAACCTCAACTGGAGAAACCATCTAAATTTTAGTTGAAAAAATGGACATACTGCCAATGCACCACAATCAAAACCATATCAACCTCATCAACAAAACCAAGGACTTCTTACCCTACCATAGCAAACTCATCAACCCCCTTCTTCTGGACTTTACTTGCCCCCACCCAAAAGGAATGTAGAAGATAATAACAATCAACTCGTTCAAAACTAGGAGAGCAAAATTTCTCAATTAGAAGTCCAATTGAAACAAACCAAATAGTCTATTAATGAAATAAAGAACATGATGATTCAATGGATGCAAAGTATGAAAAAAGGAAAGTTCCCAACTCATCTATAAGCAAACCCTAAGGGAGTGCATGTGGTTAGCACTAATGCATCGGATGAAACATCCAGCTCTACTAAGCAACAGACTAAGGCTATCACCATTCTTAAGAGTAGTAAAAGAATTGAAAAAGATGAGCCCCAAAAGACTAAGCAGGTAGAAAAATCCACAAAAGTTAAAAGAAAACTCTACACAAAAGGACCCTATTTTACTCGTTAACACATGTCGTATCCCTACTCAATTTCCTCAAAGGTTGCATCAAGCTCCAAAATTTGCCTCTAATGATAAGATTTTATAGATTTTTAAGTAAGTCAAGATCAATATACCAATCTAAAACAAATTCCATCATATGCCAAATTCTTAAAAGACTTATGCACCATAAAGAAAAAACTAAATGTTCAAAAGAAGGAATTTCTTATTGAACAAGTTAGCTCTATTCTTCAACATCATACACCACCAAAATACAAAAATCCCGATTGGCCCACTCTTACTTGCATTATTGACAACCACAAGATTAACTAATCCTTGCTTGATTTAGGATATAATGTGAACCTATTATCGTGCTCGATATATGAACTGCTGGGTTTAGGTGAAATGAAACCTACATCTACTATACTTTAGCTAATCGATCATTGTGCAAAGATACTAAGAGGGGTAACAAAGGATGTGTTAGTTCAAGTAGAACAATTTTTCTTCCACATAGATTTTCTAGTTCTGGACACACAACTGGTTGTGAATGAGAAGAATAAAATACCAGTCATCCTGGGATAACCATTTTTGGCTACATCCAATGCCTTAATTCATTGTAGAAATGGTGTCATGAAACTATCCTTTGGTAATATGATATTAATGCTAAACATCTTTAACATTTATAAGCAACCTGGTGAAACCACTGATGACTTGCACAGTGTCAACATGATCAATTTAGTTGTGCAAGATTAGTTTTAGTCATCTTCCTTGTCGGACCCAATCGAACCCTATTTAGCCCATTTTAATGAGTTTAATGAGGATGCATTAATAGAGAAAGTTAATCTCCTCCTTAATTCTGTTCCTATCATGGATACAGAAAAATAAAAACCTCATTTCGAGGACATTCCACCAAGGGAGTCCACTTCCCTCCCATCATCAACGGAACTCCTTACACCTGATATTCTAATTGAGCCTTGTAAAGTAGAAGATGTACTTGATTGGGACCTACGTACTTTATTTGAACAACAATTAGATAAGAATTTAAGCCCACTTGAAATCTTACCTGTGCCAATAGAACAAAAAGAGGAAGAGTGCATTGATGTATTGTCCCTACATCAACCACCTCTAAAGTACACATTAGAAGATACTCAGGGTTTAAGCAAAATCATGGTCCCCCCTCTATTAATACAAGAACAACCTTTTTGGGAAGGGCAAAGTCAGCTTATACCCTAATTTCAAAACAATGTAAGGGAAATAGATGAAAATACATTGAATATAATGGTCATTTTTATCCTGAAATTTGGTCAAGAAAAAGACCATCAACTTCCATATGATTCAATAGAATTCAAATTCGCAGTAGTTCACATTATTATAGAGATTCTACCACCTAAATTTTCAACGTGGAGGAAATTTATATATTACCGTAAAATTTTGAAGATGGGAGATCGTCAGAGTGGTCCCACTCAATTTACAATCATCGTAGTCTATTATGTCATAATGCTACCATCATCAAGAATTTCATGGTGGAGGAGAAATATTGATTATCACAAGATTCTAAAGTGGTGTGAGAAATCCTTCCACTTCAATGTTAGGATTAGGAAAACTCAGTACTAGTTAGGTCTAGATTAGCATACATTAGGATATGTTTGGCTGAAGACTTTAAACTTAGTGCTTATTGGGAGGCAACCTAGAGTTTTTGCTTTTTGTTGTTTTTTGCATCACTCATATTCATTTTATTTCCTACTTTTTAAACATTGAGGACAATAATTTTGTTAGGTTGAGGGGTGTAGAATTCTAGCAAATTTTAGATTTTTTTTAGTTTTTTAGGTGATTTCCTTAATTTTTTTGAAAAAGGGTGAGAATTTTTGAAAAAAATTTAGGTTAATTCCCTCACTATGATAAGAATCAAATTTCCTGAAGTATAATCCAAATAACTTTAGCATATTAATGGAATTGAACATGATTAATTTATTATTTTACTCATTTTCTAAAATATTACATGAAAGCAAAGTCTCAAATCACATCTATAC
Source organism: Warburgia ugandensis (assembly GCA_035236585.1). Lineage (NCBI taxonomy): Eukaryota > Viridiplantae > Streptophyta > Magnoliopsida > Canellales > Canellaceae > Warburgia > Warburgia ugandensis. The sequence continues at coordinate 58,866,382 of CP141133.1, forward strand.
ACATAATTGCATATAGATAGTCTAGATTGATAAGTAGCTATGACTTAGAAATCCTGAAGAAAATCAGTGGAGACCTATAACCTAAGTAAGTTTTAGAGTCATTCATTCTTTTTAAGAGGTTATAAATGTTTCTAATTTTCTTCAATGTGCTTAAAGAAAATTGGATCCCACCAACCCTTAAATTTGGCTAATTACCTGAATTATTAGAATATTACCTTTAAAATTCTTGTTGTTAACCTACAGACATAAAGCCTACCCCACAAAGTATTTTTACCACTAGTTAGCCAGTTTGAGCCTTTTATATAAGCCTTTTATTTCCTCACCTAAATTACTTTTACCTATATTAACCCAATATAATAAATCCACTACCCATTTTCTTTAAAAGATAAGTTAAAGATGAATGAAGGAAAACTTTTAGTTGCAATGAAAGTAGAAAAGTGAATATCAAGAAAAGAAATGTTCTTTAAAAAGTTGAAAAGAAAGAAAAGTGGTGAAAAAAAAATGAAAAAGAAAGAAAGAAAAAGTTTGAAGAATGCTAAGAAAAGTGCAAAAAGAAATATTCACTTCAACAAAGTAAAGAAGAAATGTCAACTTTAGTAGAAGACCTCTACTTATTTTTTGAAGAAACTTTAAATACCCTTATACCCCTTCTTTGGTATCTTGTCCTAAGCCTACGTTTCGTCCTAGTTAAAGACCTATTGATTCTAGGAGGAATATAGTCTTGATGAGGAAATGAATGGATAGGATTTAAAGAGTAGTATTTTTTAAGTTCAAAGGTAATGGCATCCATTCTAAAGGGATCAATAATTAAATTCCTTAGTAGCTCCCATTCTTCATGAATATATGTGAGATAAATTTGCATTTATTAACTCTGCACACAAATTTAAACAAAGATGATTTGAAGCTTCTATCTTAGAAAATTTATTTTGAGTGTATGTCATTAGAGAGGATTGAGGTCAAGACCTATTTCAGATGGAGTTCTAGAGATAGAAGTCTACTTAAAGATAAAAATTATTCTATGTGTAGACTTTACACACACACACACACACACACACACACACACTCTCTAAGATCTGAGCTTCAGTCCTTTTTATTAGTATACTAAAGTTAAGAGATTTATTGAAGATAATTCTTTGAGGAAAAAGTAGAATTGACTTGAAAATAATTTTTAAAATTTTGAAATTTTGCATGCTTTGCTCAGGACTAACAAAATGCCGGTTGGGGGTGTGTGTTAATTGTTCAATTTTTCTCAAAAAACAACTAATTTTACATTCAATTAAATCATCTAATGGATCAAATTTGCAATTTTTAGCTTGATTTTGAATTTAGCTCCAATTGATAATCCAATCATTAACTTGTCAAAATCAACTGTCAGATGATCATCAAAGCTTATCAAATGCTTAATGCATGATTTAGATAACTCTAATTTGGTATTTTGTTTTGTAGATCAAACTTAAGAGGCATGAATGGCTCAGATTAAATTTTAATGGTGCAAATTATCCTAAAAGGCATTGAATGGACCAGATCACTCACAAAGAAAAACAGGGTAGCTTCTTAAAAGGGAATTGATCTTAATTGGAAGTTATGGAGAAGATTTATAACATGGGAGTGGAAAGATGCAAAATAGAAGTTTCTTAAGAATGGAATTGGAAGGAGACTTTATAAAGAGGAGGAAAAATGTCATCTTCAAATCTCTGCTCTTTGGCTAAATTGTACAGGGCTGGAAGAGGAAACCGTTTACTCTTTTTTCCCCTTCCCACTCTCCTCATATATTCCCCATTGCTCTCCTACCATTCTCCTCACTTCAACCCCTTCTTGGCTGGATTGTAGGAGGCAGTCACGCCTTCCCTCCCCCCTCTGGACTGTATAGGGCTGTCCCTTTTCTTCTTCCCTCTCTCTCCACCTTTCCTCTTCACATCTCTTTCTCTCTCTCCTCTGCTCCGCACTTTCCCCTCTCCTCTTCACTTTCTCTCTCGTACCCACCTCTCTTTCTCCTTTCTCCTTTCTCCTTTCTCTCTCTACCTCTTACTCTCACTCCCTTTGTTCACCTGATCTCCTTTCCTCTAGCCAATTCCCAGACAGGACTGCGTAGCCTACGTCCCCCTCTCCTTCTTCTTTCCCCATTCTGTCCACTCTCCCTCTCTCTCTGGCCCTCCCTTCTACAAGCATCTCCCTTTTCTCCCCTCTCCTCTGTCTCCCTCTCTCTTCGGTAGCGGCCTTTGAACCAAGCACTGGTGAAATCGGTGAACTCCAGTCACTGATGCAGCCTCTACCTATTCCCTGCTCACCTCTCTCATCCATCCCATCACCTATGCTCTGTTTATTACAACCGAGCTCGTTGGCCCAGCACCACCAGACAGGCCCCATTAGCTTTGTAGCTAATCCACCTACTTCACCACATCCACCACCGGCAACCTAGATCATCACCATTGCAGCTCCTCTCTCTACTCCACCGGCATCGTCTTTCCCTCGATTTCTCCCTGTATCTCTTTCAGAATCCAGCACTAGCCGGCCCATTTTTCCTTTGTTCTCTCCTCTTTTCCCTCCTCTTCTTTCCTAATCTTCCTCAACTTCTTCACCCAATAATCATCGGTTTCCTCTTCCTCTCTAGCAGATTTCCCAATTTTACGTTTAATTCTTTTTTTTTTCCTTTATTCCATTTATACCCATTGCATTTAATTAAAATTCCTTCTGTCCCTCATTCTAATTCCCTCTGTGTGCCCCATTCTAATTCCCTCTGTGTGCCCCATTCTATTTTCCTCTGTCTCCCTATTCTATTCTAGTTTTGCTTTATCTTTGTTCTATTATCCAAGAATTGCACAATCTATGCCAAATTAATTAAGGCCTAACTTAATCAACGGGTTAGCCTTAATCAATAAGATTTTTCTACTTCTCCTCTATATCAGATTAGGTTTTCAATTAATTTATATATTTCATTCTTAGGACATACTTTAGCTTATTCAACATCTGTAACACCCCGGATTTTTAAGACAAATTTTTTTTTTAATGGCATTTTAAATAAGAGCATTTAGGATCCCATGAGAAAAGATTTATTTAACATTTTACTAAACCTATCTTAAAACTCCGGGTGTTAATTTTTCCTTTCTCAAAATAGCGTACATGTAATTTAAACATAAATAAATAATCCATGTAGAAATCAACGTCAAATAAATAGGCGCCTTTATTTTAAATCAAATATACGTCCAAAAGACAATAATAATATGGCCCAGGGTCTATCCATCATAACATCCCATATAAATGTCCAACATATGTCCAAACATCTAAATCACATCCAAATATAAAGTATGCAGTCCATAATAAAATCCAAATGATAATCCTGTTTAATGACTCACATCACTGTCTAACACTATAGAAAAATGGTCTTTAGCAGCTCTCACGGCTTCTCAACAGCCTTGCCTTTCCTGTTATCGCGCTCGAGATCTAAGGCATTGCAAAACAAAGCAATGCCTCAGCAAGCTATCGCTTGTGTAGGTACATAGACAATTAATGTAATAAATGCAAGAAATAATGAACAATACTGATGAAAAATCTAACATTTATGAAGATAGTGATATCATAATGCCATGTTCAATAAATGCCAATTTATTCCATATGCTAAAACATGAAATTCAAGGAGTTAAAACATGACATGAATCAATAAAATGGAGCATACAACAAGAATAAGGGCACCCTAAGGTAATGGGTCCCACCATATCGCACTAACATCCCTGATCAGGAGTACACTTAGTCAACCTCTGAGTATCGTCACACCTAAGCATATCATCCATAACCATGCTCATCATACATGCACGCATAATAAGAATATGGGCCATCATGCTGCAGTGGCAACCCTCCATGGGTATCAACCATAACGGGAGACTTAGCGTCTGTCCCCATGGAAAGGCTCAGACTGGTAGTGTGGACTATCCATGTTACCAAACCCCTACCGAATGCCATCTATGGCCAGGTGTCTATCATATCACAAACTCATCACATCATAATCTCGGAAGGTGGGTGGCCGGCCCTATCCCTCCTAGCATGACGCCCACCGGGCGAGAGCACCCATCATCAAATATAAAACACCAAAATCATATGTATATGCTAAAACTCAAGAGCACTTATAGCTTGCAATCCTCAAGACATGCCCCTCATCCTGGGGTTAGCCTATAAGAGGACCAGCTAATAAGCCTCTATTCTCATTTCCATGTAAATCCATGCATTTTCTATATATACAATAAGAAATAAATCTCTAATTAAGCATAACTAATTAACATCATACTTGTAAAAGCATTTTAAATAAGTTTATTCAGTAAAAGATTTCAATTTGAAATAACCATTCTGTACGCAATGTCGCATGAAATCCACGGTAAATAATAATTGCATTTTAAAACACAATCACACATGATGCTATGTTTAAACATGGTTCAAATATCAAGGCAAAACATTAGTTGTCGTCACTTACCTCAGTGTGAGACCACTAGCTTGCTAATAACTCCCTTTAACTGGTATATTCACGTGCACCTATACATGTCACATCACTATTTTAATATTTTTCTAAATAAAAAGTGGTCATTTCTAAGTTTTTAAGTTAAAACTAGGTCCGCGTCGTCAATACCGTCACAACGCCTCTTCCGGATCGTGATTTGGACCTCTCTAGCTCCCAAAAATCAAGTTTTAGTGAAAACTACGCTAAAATGGGGCCTGCCGGACCACCATAAGGTGGTTTAAACCGGCGACGCCCCTTTTCCGCTAGTTTACACCGGCGTACACTGGCGCATGAAGACGCACGCCGACGCAAACGCCCAACGGGACGTGCGCCAGGATGCGCCGCGTCCCGGCCCCACCGCGACCGTCAACTTGCGCGCTCCCCACACGCGCGCGGCGCCGCGCACGCGTGTGACAACGACGTTGTGTGACGTCGTCCTGGGTGCGTCTCAGCGCGCGTCCTGGCGTCAGTGCCAGGGCGCCGACGCCATTGACGACGCCAGAGAAGACGATCGGATTCCGGTCGCCTCAGGCGGAGCTACAGAGCTCCATTTTGCGTGATTTTTGCTCCATTTTCTTTAGAATTCTCTCTAGAATCCATTTATGCCCTCCTTTTGCACTGATTTTTCCAAAAACCATGGTTTTTAAATGATTTTTCCCAAGTTCCTAAAATCCTCCCTAGGTACTGGTTTTTGGGTTTTCTGGAGAAATCCACCGTTGGATCACTCCCAAATTTAAAGGGTATGCTCTTGGGTCTCTTGTGCACTAGTTGGACGGTGCGATTTCCAAACGGAAAAGGTTTGGTCCGTGAAATCACGCTCCAACAGTAGCGTGCCTAAAGTTCCTAAAAAAATCTGATTTTTTTCAAATTTTTAAATGGTTTTCTTATTATTTTCTCTATTTAATAAATACAAAAAAATAGAGTTTTAAGGCTTACCTTGCACCTAGCCGTGGTTGCTCGTGTTGCCGGGGTTCCACTCACCGAAAAAATGAAATCTTTTCAAGCTAGGGTTCTGCGTAAAACTCAGAGAAAACGCTCAAAGTGGAGCGTTTTGGCTCCTAGAGGAACATAGATATAGGGTTTTAGAGTCTTGGGGAAGAGAAACTCTTTCCCACACGCCTCTTTCCACGTCTCTCCGGCAGTTTTTCCGGCACTGGTAGAGACGTGTGGAAGACGGCCAGTATCAATTTGGACCCCTGTCTAATATGTCTCTATCAAATGACCAATTTGCCCTTCCAACTTTGACGGCTCATAACTCCCTCGTTTGAGCTCCGTTTCTCGCGTTCTTGGTGGCGTTGGATTCATATCGACGAGCACTTTCTAATTCTTATGTTTTCAGGAAAAAATTTCATCCATAAATTTTTATTTTAATTTATTTAATAATTTCCTATTTTATCCTAAAAATTAAGGATATTACAACATCTCTGATCTTTCATCTGGATTTCTAGAAAACAATCTCAGCCGTGCAAAAGACAAAATCACTATTTAGTCCAGATATTTAAGATTGATGGGAATCTGACTAATCTGACCATTGGATCTTTAATCAAGGACATGATGAAGACATTAACGAAGGCTAATCGATTCTAAGATGACCATATTTGAAGAAATTAGAAGAGATTAATCTAGGGATGTAGATTTTTCTTGTTATTTGGTTTATTTTCTTTCTTTTTGAATTCATAATTCCATAACTTTTTGGAGTTGAATATATCTAAAATTTGATTCCATTTTTAGTAATTCTTATTATTTATTTTTTTCAATTAAATTTTATTTAAACTCCCACTTTTTAAGTCGAGTTCCCTTGGGATCGACCCGTACTTGTATAAGCTACACTACAATAGCCTGTGCACTTGCGGTAAAACACATCAACAAGTTTTTATTTCTCCTCTATTTTTTTTTTAGATTTTCAATTAACTTTCAGATTTCATTCCTTGGACATCCCTTGGCTTAATTAACATTTTTTTATCTTTAATCATAAATTCAAAAATTTATCTAGACCGTCCAAATCCCAAAATCCTTATTTAGCCCAGATCTTTAAGATTGAGAAATTTGACAAATCCAACCATTGAATATTTAATCAAGGACATGCTGAAGACATTGATGAAGGCTGATCTAATCCAAGAAGACCAGATTTGAACACATTGACAGTAATTAAGCTAGGAAAGTAGATTTTTCTTATTGTTTAGTTTTATTATTATTATTATTATTCTGGAACTGGAAATTATGTAATATTTAGGAGTTGAACAAATATAAATGTTGATTCCATTTTCAGTAAAATAAAAAATTAAATTAAATTTTATTTAAACTCTTACTTTTTAAATTGATTCCCCATGGGATCAACCTGTACTTACATAAGCTATACTATAACAGCCATGCACTTGTGGTAAAATAAATCAATATAGCCCCTTTTCACTTAGTTTCTTGGATACAAGTGATGTTGACTCTCTTATGTTTTATCGTGTCCACTAACTCCAAACTCTTACCTATCAATGTCCCTATATTCCATGTGGCAATATAAATATTATGCTATTGAGATATCCTATTTACTCGTGCAGCTTTTGCCCTCCATGGCATGAACCCATGTCCACTTTTCACTACACCTAGGTTCTAATGCAACATGGTTTCCTAGGGGATGCTTTAGCAGCCCTTGCCATTTTCCACTACACCCGAGATCCGATGTAGGATGTCGCTTCTGGGGGAATGCCCTAACAACACTTGCCTATTTTTTACTTCACTCGGGATCAGATGCAGCACATCGTTTATGGGAAAATGCCCAAGCTTGAGGGAATGTCAGTTTTCGATTAGTGTCATGTTAGGGTTGCCATACTTTGAAGAAGCTAGAGATGATTTTTATTTCTTACTTACAAATTAATATACAAATGCATATTCATTTTCTAGTAAGCTCTGTCCACTATCTTTACCAATATGCTCTGTGGTTGCCACTTTGAAGTGAATCCTTCACATCAAAAAATGAAACTCATAATGGATAGCTGAACACAAGATCAATATATAGAAAAATTATCCAATAAGGACAAATTTATTTTATATTTATCTAGTTAGTTTGTTCACAAAAGAGGTTAGGGAGACTATTTGTTCCAATGTTATGATGTATTTTGTCTTAGGACATACCGTATGAAAGACATTATCAAGTTCTATCTTTTTTAAAAGCTTAGTAGTGAATATGAGAAGTCTTCAGTTGATGAGAATTACATGAGAGAGCAGAAATATTTATGATTCATGGAATTATATAGTCAGTTGTTGCCTTCTTCTTCATTTAAGTCCTAACAATCTTTTTGTTCTAATAATTGTAAATCCTTATAAAGTCTTTGATAAAATATCTAGTTCTTTAGTCAAAAAATCTATACAAAAATTAACAGGTCAAAAACAATGTCTCAGTTAAGGAATATGTTCAAGCTTCCAAGTTTGATCAATTTCCTATTCCAGCTAATGAATTTGAAATATTCATCACTCTTGACTTCCTCATAACTTTCAATATGAAAATAGCAAGTATTTTCACATCTTCATTTTGGTGTTACTTTTTATGGTAGTAAAGGTCTTCCAATTGTCTCAAGGAATGCATTGCTTGATTCTTGTTTTAAACAATATCAACATGCCACTTATTAGTAAAGTTTAAACAAATTTAAATGCTAGCACTGTTTTGATAACTTCCTTTCCAAATTTTAATATGTCAATTAGAGATCCCCATCTATTTGACGCATTGAAAGTTCAAGTTCAAATCAATGGACTACACTAAGTGGAATCAACATTTGTTGCAACTCTCCACTACTAGATGATATACAGATTGCAAAACAATGCATTTGAATTTGTAATCACAAATCATGCCCTCTTCATCCAAATTGATCAAGATACAAGACCAATTTATACTTGTGTTCTGAGGCAGTTATCTCATGTAAAATTGAAGAATCTATTATCAAAAAAGTAGATTACAAAGTATGAAAACTGTAATATCCTTAAATTTTAAGATAAAATAGGAAATTATTAAATAAATTAAAATAAAAATTGATGGATGAAATTTTTTCCTGAAAACATAATAATTAGAAAGTGCTCGTCGATACGAATCCAACGCCACCAAGAACGCGAAAAACGGAGCTCAAACGAGGGAGTTATGAGCCGTCAAAGTTGTAAGGGCAAATTAGTCTTTTGACAGAAACGTGTTACACAGGAGTCCAAATTGATAACGGCACCCCTGTCTACACACGTCTCTACCAGTCCGCTAAATCGCCGGAGAGACGTGGAAGAGACGTGTGGGGAAGAGTTTCTCTTCCCAAGACTCTAAAACCCTATATCTATGCTCCTCTAGAGCCAAACGCTTCCACTTTGAGCGTTTTCCCGGAGTGCTACGCAAAACCCTAGCCCTGTAAAAACTCAGATTTTCCGGCGAGTAGAGCCCCGGCAACACGAGCAACCCCGACCAGGCACAAGGTAAGCCTCAAATTCGTGTTTTTTCTGTATTTATTAATTAGAAAATTAATTAGGAAAGTATTTAAAAATTAGGAAAAAAATCGGATTTTTTGGGGGCTTTGTGCACGCTACTGTTGGAGCGTGATTTCATAGACCAAACGTTGTCTGTTTGGAAATCACACCGTCCAACTAGTGCACAAGAGACCCAAGAGCAAACCCTTTAAATTTGGGAGTGATCCAACGGTGGATTTCTCCAAAAAATCCAAACCAAGACTCTAGGGATGTTTTTAGGAACTTGGGAAAAACCGTTTAAAAAACATGGTTTTTGGAGAAATCAATGCAAAAGGATAATAGAAATGGAAACTAGACAAAATTTGGAACAAAATGGTTCAAAAACCAAGTGATTTGGGTACCTATAGGGTCACCGGTGATGACCGGAAGCCGGCCGCCTTTCTCGTGCGCCTAAGCCGCATCGCCGGTAAATCCTGTAAACCGGCTGCTCGTGTAACCCAAGGACACCGGGTGCCGGTGTAACCGGTGTAAACTGGGCCGCCAGTGTAACCTCAGTGTACACTGGTCGCGGTGTAACCCAGTTGTAAAGCAAGGCCGGTGTAAACCAAAGGCACCCGCCAACACCTATAAATTAATAAATATTAATTTATGAAGTATTTTCACTTAAAATTGATTTTTGGGAGCTAGAGGAGTCCAAATCACGATCCGAAAGATGCGTTGTGACCGTATTGACGACGCGAACCTAGTTTTAACTTAAAAATTTAGAAATGACCACTTTTATTTAGAAAAATTTTAAAATAGAGGTGTGCCATGTACAGGTGCACTTGAATATACCAATTAAAGGGAGTTATTAGAAAGCTAGTGGTCCCACACTGAGGTAGGTGACGACAACTAATGTTTTGCCTTGATTTTTAAACCATGTTTAAACATAGCATCATGTGTGATTGTGTTTTAAAATGCAATTATTATTTACCGTGGGATTTCATGCTACATTGCGCATGTGATGGTTATTCCAAATTGAAATCTGTTACTGAATAAACTTATGTCAAATGCTTTTACAAGCATGATGTTAATTTGTTATGCATACTTAGAGACATATTTCTTCTTTTATATATAGAAAATGCATGATTTACATGGAAATGAGAATAGAGGCTTATTAGCCTGTCCTTTGATAGGCTAACCCCGTGATGAGGGGGCATGTCTCTGGGATTGCAAGCTATAAGTGCTCTTGAGTTTTAGCATATACATATGATTTCCGTGTTTTATATTTGATGACGGGTGCTCGCCCGGTGGGCGTCATGCTGTGAGGGATAGGGCCTGCCACCCACCTTCCGAGATTATGATGTGATGAGTTTGTGATATGATAGACACCTCGCCCATGATGGCATTCGGTAGGGGTTTGGTAACATGGATAGTCCACACTACCGGCCCGAGCCTTTCCATGGGGACGTACGCTAAGTCTCCCCGTTATGGTGTCGACGGGAGCGCGTGGCCGATACCCATGGAGGGTTGCCACCGCAAAGTATGATGGCCCATATTCTTATTATGTGTGCATGTATGATTAGATGGTTATGGATGATATGCTCCAGGGTGTGACGACACTCGTAGGTTGACTATGTGTACTCCTGATCAGGGATGTTAGTGCGATGTGGTGGGACCCATTACCTTAGGGTGCCCTTATTCGGATGTATGCTCCATTTTATTGATTCATGTCATGTTTTAACTTTGTGAATTTCATGTTTTAGATATGGGAATAAATTGGCATTTATTGAACATGGCATTATGATATCACTATCTTCATAAATGTTAGATTTTTCATCGATTGTTCATTATTTCTCGCATTTATTACATTAATTGTCTATGTACCTACACAAGCGATAGCTTGTCGAGGCATTGCTTTGTTTTGCAATGCCTTAGATCTCGAGCGATAACAGAAAGGCAAGGCTGTTGGAGAAGCCGTGAGAGAGCCGCCGAAGACCATTTTTCTATAGTATTAGACAGTGATGTGAGTCATTAAACAGGATTATCATTTGGATTTTTATTATGGACTGCATATTTTATATTGGGATGTGATTTAGATCTTTGGACATATGTTGGACATTTATATGGGATGTTATGATGGATAGACCCTGGGCCATATTATTATTGTCTTTTGGATGTTTATTTGATTTAAAATAAAGGCGCCTATTTATTTGACGTTGATTTATATGCGGATTATTTATTTATATTTAAATTACATGTACGCCATTTTGAGAAAGGAAAACTAACACCCGGAGTTTTTAAGATAGGTTTAGTAAAATGTTGAATAAATCTTTTCTCATGGGATCCCAAATGCTCTTATTTAAAATGCCATTATTATATATATATATAATTTGTCTCAAAAATCCGGGGTGTTACAAAAACATTCATAAAGAATCTCAACTAGTTCAGCCATCTACTCCAATCTTCACCTGGGAGCAAATAGACTTGTAAAAACCAAGGTTATAAAATCCAAGTTTATAAAATATTCTCAAGAGTCTTCCTCTTCAATTGTCTTCCACACAGAACTCAACCTTATTGAACCTGCATCATATACTCATGATCTCATTCCAATTATATCCTTTAACAGTCAAGGAAAACCAATCTTCTAATGCAAAGATCCAGAAAGAGGACACATATGCTGGGATATCTACGATTGTCAAGGATGCCAATAAGAACCACTTGATCCAATAAAATATGAAGGAAGGAAAAAGAAGAAAAAATCTTTCTAGTAAAAATTCAAAAAATTATATGAGGCAAGTGATCTAATCATTGGAACACTAGGGGAACTATTAGGTAAATTTGATTAATATATCATCTATCCAGCAGTGACACTCCTGCCAAAAATTCTTTCCAAAATAAACCTCATCAGAACCATCTTCCACCCACAAATTCACCTTCCAAATCTCAAATACCTTTACACAAATATTATCAAAAGGCACAGTCCCTTATTGATAATCCAGAAAATCCATCATTACTAAAATTGAGATCTTATAAGACGATAAATATAAGGCAGTTTATACACAACCATCTTTCATTAAAAATATAAAGGACAGCGAACCAAATTCATTTTTAAAATGATATAGAATAGTTCGTGAAAACCATTATATATATATATTATATAATACGATTTTCACTAACTGTCCTATATTTTTTCAATGTATAGGATGGTTTGAAAAAAGGTTTTATATATTTTTGAAATATATAGGACAAATTACCTAGAATTGTCCAATATATGTTCAAATTGTATGACGATTTTTGGATAACTGTCCCTTATATCTTGTTTTTAAACCAGTAAGTAACCCTATATTTTTTTTATTCTCACCTACTTGACAAAAAACTCAAAAATTAGGTTGGGTTTACATATGTTTTCTCTTGAACTTTAATTTTTGTTGTTGATATTAGTTTGGGTATATATTCGTTCTTCTTTTTTGTCTTATGTACTTTATTTCTTGATTATATAACCTTTTTCCCTAAAGTTTTCCCTTCCTGTGTGTGCATCATTCATGTGCATGGATCAATTAATAGTGTGTGAATCATTCATGTTATGTATCAGTAATGTTTTTGCGTCATTTTTTCTTGCAATTATCCCAATAATAGAGTTGTAATTTCAAGCCCTCTTTAATACACACACATATGTTTTTACCAACTGTATATACATTTTTTTTGCACACCAAGTGTTTGGTTAAATGTCTAACGTATGTTATTAATCTTTTTCATGTATAAAAAGTCTTCACACACATTTGAGCTTGAAGTTTTTGACAAAATAGATAAATGTGCTTGGATGACTGCAGTAAGATCATAGAATAATTCATAGAGTTTGCACTTTGGGCTTGTGGTGATTGTAATTGAATGTGATGTCCATGCTTGAGATGTGAAAACCTAAAAAAGGTAGTGCAGATGAGTTGGGAGAACATTTGTGCTTCAATTGAGTTGATAAAAGCTATCAACATTGGATGTTTCAAGAAGCATTTGATGACTTCTAAGATGATCCTCAATAATTCCTGTGACACCTAAGTTTTCACAACAATAAAATAACAATTTATAAAATGTGTTGAGATCCCTGTTTTAAAAACTTTGATTTTTAATCCACCAAAAATAAATACTGGGATAAAAGCATTTATTTCCCAAGACTCATATAACCATAAAATCATGGATTTAACGGTGAAATAAGATCCTATTTCTACTGAAAATCCGATAAAGTCTCCTTTGTATTTTGGACAATTGCACATCACATGTACGATATGAAAACCACCTGATAAAAAAATAATATGATATGACCCTTAGGAGACTCAGTTTCTATGCTCATCCATACAAAGCAAATACCATACTCAATAAAACAAACACTCTAACAATGGATAATAAAATCGAGACATGACAACATTTCCCAAGTTCTGTCCATACATAGCCATCACATCCAACATTAATACATATGCTTACATCTAGGTCACAAAATAAATTATACTAAAGTATAGTCCATAAACCATAACTGAAGTAAGGTCTGAACAAACATGATAGTTTTTTAAATATCTTTGATACTTTATTGGAAACTTCCTACTACTACTCTCTGTATCTAAGGCATTGCAAACCATAGCAATACCTTAGTAAGCTATTGCTTACTCGTGTAGGTGATTACATTCAATAAGAAGTGCAACGAAATAGTGTAGTGTAAAGATATCAATATCACTACAAATCTCATGAAGTAAAACATTTATGTAGTACGTCAAATCATCGGTAATCCATAGTAAATAGCACATGAAAGATCATGTGTCTAAGCAAATCAATGGTGGTCAAAGCATAGTTTACGAAGAAACATAAAAATATCATATCCAATCACCATGGCATGCAAGGCATGAATAATGCATGGTCATGCATCTATCAGAATCAAGTAAAGATAAGTTTCATCATTAAAAATATGAATGCATGTCATGATGAATCAGGGGCTGTACATAATCATACCCTAAGAGTGTCCCACTACACTCATATTACTAGCAATAAGTACTCATTCCAATTCCAAGGCTCCTCACCTGTAGGTCGCATACCAAGTGCTCGCTTAATCCACAATCCCACCCACATTTGGCCTTGCACATAGGCTTTACCCAATATATCAATAGAACATACGATCTCAAGGTTCCTCACCTGTAGCTTGCTCAGCCCGTAGGGCCCACCCACATCTAGTTGCCTACATAGTCGTCACTCAATATATCAATACCACATATGATCCTAAGGTTCCTCACCTGTAGCTCGCTCATCCTGTAGGACTACCCATATCTGGCTGCCCACATAGGCTTCCTCATATATATCCATACCACATGAACATACAAAATAATAACAAGGATTGCTATGCTGCAGCGACAACCACTCTAGTTTAAAAACCATTGCTACTCATTGTCGACACCGAAATGGGAGACTAATGTCTACTGAAGCATGGGAGTCGGTTAGACTTGCATGGGTAGCCTACCCATGATTACCACAAACTGCACGTAGTTGCCCACATATCAAGGCTAGTGTCTAAAATATATAAATTTAGAGGGCGGGTGGCCAACCCTACGGCTTCCTAGCATAGCATCTACCGGGCAAAAACACCCGTCATAAAACAGCAACAAAAATGATATAAATCATGAGGATCCACATGTGTAAACAATCTCAATGATATCAAATAAAAAAACATAGTAATATCTCATCATTCATATGCTATTTAAATAATCATGTGGACCAAGACATAATAATATCAACTGTGCATGATAGAAGCATTTTCATGAAAACATGATGGCATAAAACTCATGTTTCAAGGTTGTCAAATAGCATGTTAGACTTCATAAATCATGGAAATTTCCAAATGTAATCACGTACCTCAGGCCATGTACTACTCATCTGTTTCACCCAATTCAGTTGGACCCAACTCTAGCGTGATCCACCACAGTTCCATCACTTGGATACATATCACATCTAGTCATACTCAGAGTCCAATTTATCTAACTTGGATTCCTAATTACATAACATTATATTTTTGTATCCCAATACATCATATTTAAGACTGTCCAATGTTTTCTAGTCATGAAATCTCAAGACGAAGCCCACTCTAAATAGCTAATAATTCAAATCATACTCAATCAGGCCCACTCATGACCATTTGATCATTCTTCTTAATTATATCAATGCATATTTTAGAGCTACTAAGCTCAGATCACATTGATCTTAGGTAATTTATCATTCATGCTAATTAATCGAGCATTATTATATGAATTTTATGTTCAATCATATCTAATTACTGTCAAATCAACCCATCAAGTGATTAAGATAGTAATCTTACCTCATACTAGTCAATTTGAATGACACTCAACTATCTGCTTGGTCAAATTGTCCACCAATCGCCTCAATTGTGCTCGATCATCAAATATCCCTGCTGATCTCATCAAAATCCTCCACCTGATTGCCCTAGATCAAATAATAATTTAGTAATTATAACTAATTAATCCAATTAAGAATTCTAAATGGTCTGGATCATCAAATTGGATCCAAATTCACACCAAAATCATCAATTGATCTCAGCCGTTGATCAAGATCAGCTAGATCATCCCACATAAATCTCAAATCTAGTATACCTCACTTGGATCTTAATCTATGCATCACAAGGATTATGACGAATGGTTCAAATCTTATGATCTCATCTCATGGATATCTAATCCAACTCACATCCACATTGGACTGTCAGATGATGCCCGATCAAAGATGTAACCTTTCCAAGGTCTAGATTACACCAAAATACGCCTAGGGCATGATTTTCGCATCATTTATACAAGTCACCAGCATTGATCTCAAATCCTAAGGTTCTAAGGTCTAGATCACCGGAATTTATACAAGTCACATCGCAGGAGAAGGTGACCAGCACGATCGCTGTCAGTCACCCATTTTTCGTTGGATCTCAAATTCTTCAAAAGGGGTTGTAGATCAGGGTCTCACGTTCACTCTCTTGAAATTGGTGGCGATCTAACTTCCTTTGATGCTCAAAAATGCAAAGAAAAGTTGTTGATCATCGGATTACTACCACTTGCCAGGGACTACGTCTTCCTCTCTCTTCTCTTCTCTCTCTCTCTCTCTCTCTCTCTCTCTCTCTCTCTCTCTCTCTCTCTCTCTCTCTCTCTCTCTCTCTCTCTCTCTCTCTCTCTCTTAAGTGGCATCGTGTGACAGTCAACGACTATCACTTCACTAGAGGGAGGGTGCCATTATCAAAACAGTACATCGCTTTTTGAATTTTTTTTCTTTTGCTCATTGTTCAAAATTTTATATCTTTACCATATGGACTCCAATTTTAGCAAACTTTGTGTCATTGGAATTGTCTTTCTGAGTACTATTCAATTATAGAGGTTTCAATAGATGATTTTATGTCTATCAAAATTTTCCACTTGTAAAAGTTCAAAGCATGAAATTTCACCATTCTCTTTTTATTCCAATTTAACATTTTTTCAAAATTCACTCAAATTGGGATTTATCCTTATAAGAATTTGGTCCTCAAAATTTTCTCCTTGTTATCCTCCAAACAATTTTAGAAGCATCATCATATCACTAGATATGCTAATCATGTCAATAATTCCAAAGCCAACATCCATGAAAGATTCCACCACATGTTATCACCTTATATCTTAACTTATCATATAAACCAATATATATCAAATTGTCTCTTCATATACTTAGAACACTTCATAACCGGATATGATGCAAAGTAAATCACCATTCAGTACAATTAGAGCATATCAGCTCATACATACGCAATTCCATGCCAAGCCTATATCAATGCACATTAGCTCACCAATAGGAAAAAGTATGTCAACCAATACCTGAGCATATCATCTCACTAATAGGCAATCACATGCTAATCAAAATCAGAGCATACCAACTCACTAATAGGCAATCATATGCAATCAAAGTTAGAGCATACCAGCTCACTAACAGGAAATCATATACCAATCATACCAGCTCACTAACAGGAAATCATACGACATCAAAGCTAGAGCATACCAGCTCACTGATAGAAAACCATATGCTAATCAAAATCTAATCTACAACAAGATCATATTGTGAGCACCTAGAAGCCTGCTAGTGCCTCTCGCACCCGCCCTCATTGGTCACCCTCTTAGGCTGCCCTCATCAGCTACTCAAAAGTATAAGTCAAAATTTGAAAGCTGATTACACATAAGAATTTTCTTCCATACTAAACATACATTACTATCACACGTCTCACCTTCATGAGAAATCAAGCTCATATACGTAATATAAAATAGTATCCATGTCACTGCTATCCTGCAGAACTCAATAATCTAGTGATAACAGTTCATCAAACTAAGGAGACTATCAACCTTAGTCACTAGTTTGGCTATTCCTAATTCATCACAATCTTAATAAGCAATCTCTCTATCAATAGAGATATCACAATCAAGAAAATTCATCTTCTTTGACCATAATTCATACTCACATACATTTACTGCAAAAGATGAGCCTTTCAGATACTCAGAATAATGAACAAGCGTTTCTTGTGCTCCTTCAAGTCATGAAATATACAAAAATAAAAATAAAATCATTTACTACATATATTGAACCTTTAGAAATTCAGCCCATACTATCAGTGTACCAATTTCATCAATTGGTATCACCCAGAATTCGTAATAATCATAACAACTTCTAAAAACTGTCTTAAAGACATCTTAGTCACAATCCTCAAATCAATATCCACCAATACCATGCACATCCAAAGTTGATCATATAGATCATCAATACATTATAGAGAATATCAGTTCTTTGCTATGGTGCTATCAAACAATAAATAATCTGTGCATCACAATAAGGATCTATCTCTATTCTCATAAAGAGGATTAATGCACCCAATGAAGACCCACTAGGTCTAATAACCCTTGTCAGATAACTACTATAGCTGGAACCCTTCCAGCTCAGTCGGGCCATCCTGTATGGTACCTTAGAAAATGACACTATGTCTGATGCCAAATCAATATAAAAATCAATCTCTCGAGGTGTAAAATCCTAAAACTTCCTCAGGAAAGATTTTGAATTCTCACGCACCATATGTGTGCTCAATTTGTGGCTACTTTTTGTCATCCACTATCACACTAACAAAGAGGACTTGGCATCTCAGGAAAGTACTGCACTGCCTTTAAGGCAAAATTAACACAAACCTTAGTGATACTCTTCCTACACAGAAATGAGGTCATTGATTGTCCAAGTACACTAAAAGTAATCTTTTCCTCACAGCAATCAACTGCCCCCCAATAAATAGAATCCATCCTAAGGATGGTATCATGATCAGTCATATTAAGTAAGATTAGATCAATATCTATCCACTCACTCATCATAACATCCAACTCAAAGACTATCATACATACAAGCATATTCATCAAGGTGTCAATACATAAAGTACAAAAATGACTGGATCGTAGATCAAAAGACCCTAACATTCTTACCTACAAACAAGAAAATATTTTCCATTGCCCAGTTCGAGGCTTATACATGCCTCCAAGTAGTGTTAGAAATTCATCATTACCAATGTGGAGCCATCTCTACCCTGTCTCCAATGTCAGTCTGTCTGCCTCACTATCCATTGAGGCAGGTCCTGACTCTTCACAGCCAAAGCATTTAAAGGATTTCCATTGCGATGATGGCTACTGATGTTATTACCACTACTGCGATGGTTTACTAACTCTAGGACATAATTGTCTAGGTGTTTGTCCTTACAACTAGTACACCTCTCATCTGTATCCTAACACCACCTAATCAAATGTCGTTGCCTCAATGGCCTCTGCAGTTGTGTCAATAAAATGTCTCTTGGCCTTACTAAGCTAACTTGAACTACCCATGTCTGAGTTTCTGCAATCAGCCTTGGTCCTAAGAGAATCCCTTTTTACATAGAGGTTATGTCTACAACCTCACTACTAATGCAGAACATAACACAATCACTTGATCCCTCAATTCAGGTGTTAACATATCACAATCTATCCATGGTCTCCTTCTTCATGGTGAAGGAGTTAAGGCAAGTCTCTTCAACTACCGTTAGACCGTCTAATTCTTTACTTTAAGTGACAAACTCTCTTAATTTCTCAAAATACTAATTATTACAGGCCTTCCTAAGGGCCTTCTAGTTAAAAGTCTTAGCAATAGAGGAACACATGTTCTCAAATAACTATCCTTAGAATCCTAGTAATTATATTTTTAGTGTCCTCACCTCCACCATTTCACTTTCTTGAACTAATGAATTATTTCATGGTCATATCAAGCCAAATCATTTACAACTCAATCAATTTCACACCCAATGAAATTTATCCTTTATAATACTTCCTTAGTCATCAGAAAACACATTATCATCTCTATTAGTGTTGAATGTAAATCAATCATAATTAATTCCATCTCGCCTCATTCACTTCATATGTTTTTCTTCCTAGTTGATTCATTACAAAATCATTTCTATTCAAGAATTATTTTCATAAATTAGTTATCATGCCCTCCAAGTGATATGCACTTCAATTCATAATTAAAACTCCAAGAACAATTTGTAAGTATTCACTCCCCACTAATGTCTAATATCAATATTTTTGTAACTGCAAGAGCTTAACATTTTTCATCTCACCTTATTCTCACAGCAATATCTTTTCTCTATAACTACTTTAATCAGTAGCTCTCCCTCTACTTGATTTACATCACATGATAGACATCTCTGATCTCAAATCAAATAGCACATCTTATCAAATACTCATATATATAGTGTGATATTCAAATTACCTTTTCTGCAATCCCTTCCCCCAACTAAGAGATTGTTTCATATCATTCCTCACTGCTTGATTTACATCATTACTCCTAATTATCATTGTAACTAGTTGTTATATCCTCCAAGTGTTATGTGTCTCCAAATTATAAATAAAATTCTCAGAATAATTTGTAAGCATTCACTTCTGATTGATGACTGGCTATCAATATTTCTATATGAATAAGAACCCACAAGATTTTATCTCATAGTTCAGGTAAATTATCCATAAAAATATTAGGATCTTACTTTATCAAATTTTCAATAATTTTCACCATAAATAAGTCCACTTCAAGTTTAGATTAATACTATACTCCTCTCAACTTTCTCGAGTTCTCAATAGTTATAATCATTCATGTTCCTTCATCATTCTCATCATGCTATTGTTAATACAATGATTATTAAGCTTTTTCCGAAGGTTTGCTCACATTGTTCAAGTTAGAACTTGAACTCTCAAAAGCAATTCATATAAACATACCTTCTATCACATAATAAGGTTCTCACTAAGAGAAACAAATTTATAATCTTTATTCTGATTCATCATTCTAAGAATCATGCACTTCCCATAAAAATGTGCCCCTTGGTACTAATACAAGGATTTAAAGTCTCAAATTATGTAAGAAAATCTACCAACCTTCATGGCATCATCTCTTTCACAATCATGAACATCCTCCATATGAGTTATCTATGTAACTCATATTTAGGAAATCACCTCACCTTATGGACTTTATGTGACCCTTAAATTTGCTTGATTGGTTGTGATGGAGCAGACCTGGGCTCTGATACCAAACTCTAACACCCTGGGTTTTCAGAACAATAAAATAACAATTTATAAAATGTGTCGGGATCCCTGTTTTAAAAACTTTGATTTTTAAATCAACCAAAAACAAAAACCTAAGTAAAAGCATTTATTTGAAAATCTCGGGAGTCATACAACCATAAAACCCAAATTTAACAGTGAAATAAGATCTCATTTCTACCATAAATTCAACAGAGTTCCCTTTGTATTTTGGACAATTGCACATCCCATGTACGATATAAAAACTACCTAATAAAATAATAATATGACATGACACTTAGGAGACTTAGTCTCCATGCCCATCCATACAAAGAAAATACCATACTCAATGAAACATACACTCAAACAACAGATAATAAAATCGAGACATGACAACATTTCTCGGGTTCTATCCATACACAGCCATTACATCCAACATTAATACATATGCTTACATCCATGTCACAAAATAAATTATACTAAAGTACAGTCCATAAGCCATAACCTAAGTAAGGTTTCAACAAACTTGGTAGTTTCTAAAATATCTTTAATACTTTATTAGAAACTTCCATGACTTTTGTCTACTCCATCAACATGTCAAACCTGCTACTACTTCTATATCTGAGGCATTGCAAACCACAGCAATGCCTCAACAAGCTATTGCTTGTGTAGGAGATCACATTTAATAAGAAGTGCAATGAAATAGTGTGATGTAAAGATATCAATATCATGACAAATCTTATGGAGTAAAACATTCATGTAGAACATCAAATCATCAGTCATCCATAGTAAATAGCACATGAAAGATCATGTGTCTGTGCAAATCAATGGCTATCAAAGCATAGTTTATGCCGAAACACAAAAATATCATATCCAATCACCATGGCATGCAAGGCATGAATAATGCATGGTCATGCATATGTCAAAATGAAGTAAAGATCAGTTTCATCATGAAAAATAGGAATGCTTGTCATGATGAATAGTGCGCTATACATAATCATGCCCTAAGAGTGTCCCACAACACTCATATCACTAGCAATGAGTATTCATTCCAATTCCAAGGTTCCTCGCCTATAGCTCTCACACTAGGTAGCTCACTCAGCCCATAAGCCCGCCCAAATCTGGCCACCCACATAGGCTTCACCCAATTTATCACTACCCCATATGATCCTAGGGTTTCTCACCTATAGCTTGCACCCCAAGCAACTCGCTTAGTCTATTGGCTTGCCCACATCTAATCACGCATATAGGCTTCACCCACTATATCAATACCACATATGATCCCAGGGTTCTTATATAACTCACACACTAAATAGCTCACTCAGCTTGTCGGCCCGCCCACATTGGCTTCACCCAATATATCCATACCACATGAGCATACAGAATATGAACATGGATTGCTATGTTGCAGTGGCAACCACTCCAGGGTAAAAACCACTACTGCTCGCCTTCGACACCAAAATGGGAGACTAATGTCCTCCGAGGCATGGGAATCAGTTAGACTTGTGTGGGTGAATTACCCATGATTACCACAAACTGCACACAACTGCCCACATATCAAGATTGGTGTCTATAATATGTAAATTCAGAGGGTGAGTGGCCAACCCGACGACCCTCCTAGCATAGCATCCTTTGGGCAGAAACACCCATCATAAAAAAATGATAAAAATGATATAAACCATGAGGATCCACATGGGAAAGCAATCTCAATGATATCAAATAAAAAACATAGCAATCTCTCACCATTCATATGCTAAAGTATTAAATAATCATGTGGATCACATCATAATATCAACTGTGCATAATAAAAGCATTTTCAGAAAAACATGATGGCATAAAACTCATGCTTCAAGATCTTAAATAGTGTGTCATACTTCATAAATCACAAAAATTTTCAAATGTAATCACCTACCTAAGACGATGTACTACTTGTCCGTACCTCCTAATTCAGTCAAACCCAACTCTAGCGCGGTCCACCATAATTCCATCACTTAGATACATATCACATCCAGCCATACTCAAAATCCAATTTATTTAACTTGGATTCTTAATTACACAACATTATGTTTTCATATCCCAATACATCATATTTAAGATTGTTCAATGTTTTCCAGTCATGAAATCTCAAGGCAAGGCCCACCCTAAATAGCTAATAATTTAAATCATACTCAATCAAGCCCACTCATAACCATCTGGTCCTTCTTCTTATATATCAATACATATTTTATAGCTATTAAGCTCAGATCACATCAGTCTTAGGTAATTTATCATTCATGCCAATTAATTAAGCATTATTATATGAATTTCATGTTCAATCATATCTAATTATTGTCAAATCAACTAATTAAGTGATTAAGGTAGTAATCTTACCTTATACAAGTTAATTTGAATGACATTCAGTTGTCTGCTTGGTCGAATTGTCCATTGATCGCCTCAATTGTGCCCGATCATCAGATATCCCTTCTGATCTCATCAAAATCCTCCACCTGATCCCTTAAATCAAATAATAATTTAGTAATTCTAACTAATTAATCCAATTAAGAATTCTAAATGGTCCATATCATCAAATTGGATCCAATTCCGTACCAAAGTAATCAAATGATCTTAGCCATTGATCAAGATTAACTAGAGCATCTAAATCTTAGATCTAGTATACATCACTTGGATCTTGATCTACACATCATAAGGATCGCAATGGATGGTTTAGATCTTATGATCTCATCTCTCGAATCTTTGATCTGACTCACATCCACATTGGATGGTCAAATGATCCTTGATCAAAGATCTAACCTTTCTACGGTGTAGATCACACCAAAATACAACTATGGCATGATTTTTACATCATTCTAACCAGTCACCAGCATTGATTGGTTGTCGCCGAAGAAGGTGACCGGCGTGATCATCGCTAATCACCCATTTTTCATCAAATCTCAAATTCTTCAAAAGGGGTTATAGATCAAGGTCTCACCTTCAATCTCTTGAAATTTGTTGGCAATCTAACGTTGTTTGACGCCAAAAATTGTGAAGAAAAGTTGTTAGTCATTGAATTTCTACCACTCACCAGCTTCATCTTCAACAGCTTGATTCTCCCTTGTTACTTGCCCGATAGTGGTGATTCTTGAGGCCTTTTGATCATGGGATCATGAAGAATAAAATTATTAGCTTAGATTATCAATCTAAGCAATCATTTTTTCCAATGATGCCTACAAATCTAGCCCCTGTAAAAACATCAATTTCCCACTTTTTCTCTATTTCACACTGTCGCTAGTGCTCACGTCGTTGCCAGTGACTACCTCTTCCTCTTCCTCTCCCTTCTCTCACACTGTCGCTGGTGCTCACGTCGTTGCCAGTGACTACCTCTTCCTCTTCCTCTCCCTTCTCTCACACTGTCGCTGGTGCTCACGTCGTTGCCAGTGACTACCTCTTCCTCTCCCTTCTCTCTCTCTCTCTCTCTCTCTCTCTCTCTCTCTCTCTCTCTCTCTCTCTCTCTCTCTCTCTCTCTCAGCACCTCCCTTTTCAAATTTTTTTTTTTTTTTACTCAATGTTCAAAATTCCATATCTTTACCATTAGGACTTTGATTTTAGAAAATTTGTGTCATTGGAATTGTCTTTTTAAGTACTATCCAAGTATGGAGGTTTCAATACTTTATTTGGTGTCTGTCAAAATTTTCCACTTATAAAACTTCAAAGTATGGAATTTCGTTATTCTCTTTTTATCCCAATTTAACATTTTTCAAAAATCACTCAAATTGAAATTTAAAATTTTGGGATGTTGCAATTTCAAATTATATTGGAGGAATCTAATGAGGCATTATATATTTGATGTATAGATTATACTATGTTATCTGCGCCATGGTAGAACTTTATCACATAAAATTAAGATTTGGTTTATAGATCAAGGTTTTACAAAATTGTTAAAAGTGATTTGTAAAATATTACCGAAAGTGAATAAGATGGCTAAGTCGACATGGGAGGCAAAGCAAACACTTGCTATATTAGGGTTGAAGTATGAAAAGATACATGCATGTCCTAATGACTACATATTATGCAAGAAGGAGTACAAAGATAAAACTCTATGCCCAACTTGTGGACATTCAAGATGAAAGCTGAAGAAGAGTTCAACTAATTGACAAGTGAAAGATTTTGCTGCAAAATTCCTATGGTACTTTTCCCCTATTCAAAGGATCCAAAGAATGCTTCACATTAAAGTAACAGTAAAGAAACTAAATTGGCATGTTGAGGAGAGATGAGGTAATAAGTACTTATGCCATCTAGTAGATAGCCCAACGTAGAAGTTGGTCGACTTCATGTGGCCCCAATTTGGACAAGAATCTAGAAACCAACAATTTGCAATATCTGTAGACGGGATTAATCCTCGTGGTTGGCATGTTATAACATTTCATTACAACCTTTCACTGCAATTGTGCATAAAGAGAAAGTTCATGATGTTAACTATGTTAATATCGGGTCCCAAGTAACTTGAGAAAGACATTGATGTGTACTTGGCTCTATTGATTAAAGATCTTAGGACCTTGTGGGAAAGGGTTGAACCTTATGATGCATACAAGTAAGAGACATTTAACCTTAAGGCTGTACTACCATGGACAATCAAAGACTTTCCAGCATATGGTAACTTGGCAAGATGTACAGTGAAGGGATACAATGCTTGTCATAGTTGTAGTGACCAAACATGGGCCATACTACTCTAGCATGGTAGGAAGATGGTAGTCTTAAGCCACTAAAAATTGTTATATAGAAACCATTCATACTATTTTAAAAATAGAGAATAACAGTAGTGTGAAAACCATGACACCTACAAAGAGGTTAACTAGATGATAAGTATTGGAATAGATTGAGAACATTAATATCTCATGAGGGAAGAAGAAGGAAACTAAGCACACATATAATACCAAGATGAAAGGTTGTTGGAAGAAGAAGTCAGTATTCTTTGAGCTTATGTACTAAAAATCCCTTCATGTGCGGCATGTGCTTGATATCATGCACATTGAAAAGAATGTCTGTGAAAACTTGACTAGTACCTTGCTCAACATGCTAAAAAAAGGATGGTCGTGCAGCTCAAATGGATCTTATGACAATCGGTTTAAAGAGAAGATTGCATCCACAAGACATAGACAATCAAGGAACATACTTGCCTAAAGCAAATTATACTATTAGCAAAGAGAATAGAAGAATAGTGTGTAAAACCTTGACAAAGAACAAAGTCCCAAATAAGTACTCTTCAAGATTTAGAAACATCATCAACATAGAAGAGCTAAAACTCTTACGAATGAAGTCACATGATTGCATTGATGCAACAACTCCTGCTCGTAGCAATAGGTTCAGTGCTACTAGATAAAGTTAGAGGATCTATTACTAAATTATGCCACTTATTTAATGCTTTGTGCAAGAAGGTAGTGGATATTTCAAAATTATAAGAAATCCAAGAGCATCTAGTGACAACTTTATTTGAGCTTGAGACAATCTTTCCATCGTCCTTCTTTGATCTCATTGTGTGCATTTAATAGTGCATTTCATTGATGATGTTAGGCTATGGATAGCTTTATTTGTGACAAATGTACTCGTTTGAGAGATACATTAAGTTGTTAAAGGGGTATGTGTAAAACCACAATAGGCCAAACGGGTGTATCAACAAATGTTACATTGTAGAAGAAGTAATGGTTTTTTGCACTGAATATTTATCAGGTGTGAATTCTATTAGAATCCCTACAAAGAAATGATCGACTGAATTAAATGATCCAAGCGTGAGTGAAATTCTATTAGCAGTTGTGTATCAACTATTGATCATAAGGAAGGGGACCAGGCACACCTTTATGGGTTGCAAAACATTAATGTTAGTAAAGTTTAGCCATACATTAAGTAATTAATGCTCCCTTTGGATTTCTTTCACTTTTACTATATATGTTGAAGTAAAATTCATATACATTATTAATTTTCATCTCTTCATGTATGGCGCGCACATGGACTCCCTAAAAGAGAGATATTTAAGAGATACAAAGAAATAAGTGACTGCAAGATGAGCATTGTTGTTCCTTCACTACTTGGCTTTATTAGATGGTAAATACAATAAATTAGTGCTTTCATTCACTTAATTGATTTCTAATACATTAATCATCTCACTTAAGTAATATATTATACACAGGTTATAAATCAGTGAGCTGTTCCAGGTCATAGTATTTCTAAAACCTTGAATAAAGTATGCTAAATACGCTATCAATGGCTATCACTTTCACATAAATGACAATGATAACTCAAGAGTGCAACAAGGTAGTGGTGTTAGCTTAGTTGCTAAAGATGCTTTATTTTCTAGCTCAAAGGACAATAACCTAACTGTAGCTAATGATACTTATTAAAGGATTATAAGAAGATATGCACATTGGATTATACTTGTAGATATATTATTGTGTTTAAGTGCAAATGGGTAGAACACCACGAAGATAGCATTAAAATCTATGTCCTCGTATTAAAGGATTATAAGAAGATATGCGCGTTGGATTATACTTGTAGACATATTATTGTGTTTAAGTGCAAATGGGTAGAACACAACCAAGATAGCATTAAAATCAATGTCCTCATATTGACATTGGTTGACCTCAATAAGATCGATTATCAAAATGATCAATTCATTTTGGCATCTCAAGCAAGACATGTATTTTATGTTTAAGATAGGCATGGTATGAGATGGCCAACTATTTTATTTGCCTCCCCAAGAGACTTCTATGATAAAGATAACCTAGGTTATATGGCAATTGATTACTCTTGTCTCACTACAATGATGCCATCAATTGATCTAATCGAGGAGAATAAGATGGAATATGTGCACGATGCTAGTGAGGAAGGTACTTGGGTTGGATCAGAATGTATATGAGGGGTCAAATTAAAGTGTTTGTAACATTCGAATGAGTTACATAATTAATCAAGCTAAATATATACATATATATATGTATCTATCATTCCAATCACATGTTATACATTAGGGAAATGAGGGATGAGGGCTCCCTCTGTCCTTCACAACTTAATTAGACTTTCAAGATCCAAAAAATGAGGGAAAACTAATTATATTATAGAAAACATAGGAGGGGTTCTGATTTAATACATATAGAAAGATTCCTATGGGAACCGTCTTCTATTATTCAAATAAAATTTGAACGGGAGGAATCATATAAATTTATTCCAAATTTTAGTATAGTACAATTGTACATAAACTATCATATATATTAATAAAATATAGGACAATTTTCCTATAATTGTCCTATATTATTAACTATAGGATAGTTTGGGTAGAGCCGTCCTATATTTTGTTAACATATAGGAAGTTTTGAGTACAACCATCCTATACTACTAATAAATATAGGACGATTTTGCCCAAACTATCCTATATCTTCTTTTACATATATAAATTCCCCACCCTCCCCCAACCCACAATCTTCTCCCCTCTTCCCCTTCCCCTCCCCTGAGAACGCATTGAACTGCTTCTCCCTCACCCAAGAACACACTGAATTGCCCCGTGCAACAAAACCAAACCAACCTACTCTAATAGCAATTGCAAGCAGAGAAGAAGTAGAAGAGGAAAGAAAGAGAGAGAAAGTGAATGCGCAAGCTCCTACTTTGCGAGACACCATTTTTCCCATGTCAGGTAGGCTTGCACATTCCATATTCATTTAAATGAATTTCATCAGTTCTGATATGGATTTCAATAGTAATTTGGGAATTCTTATGATCTACTTTTTCTATTTTATTTGTGGATTTCTTCTTTTCTTTTTGACCTCAATAAATTATCTGAGCTGTCCCATTCCTTAGAAAATGACTTGAACGTGTTTATTTTATTTGCATCTTTAAAAGTTGTTTGCATTTTATCTATCCTAGAGTTTAGAAGAAATTGGACATGAATAAGATGTAGTCCAGTGAGTGTGTATGTGAAAATAGGCATATGATTGATATGAAGTTGACCACTCCTAAGAGAGGACAAAAGTGGTTGACTTGGCCCAGAGGACTTAAAGTTCCCTACTGTGAAGTCATTTAGAGAAACTTTGAAAAAGCATACAATTGAGAGGGGATTTCGTTATAGTTACATAAAGAATGGCAATGAAAGGGTGACAGGACAATGTAAGATGAATTGTGGATGGA
Source organism: Warburgia ugandensis (assembly GCA_035236585.1). NCBI lineage: Eukaryota > Viridiplantae > Streptophyta > Magnoliopsida > Canellales > Canellaceae > Warburgia > Warburgia ugandensis. The sequence goes on from CP141133.1 coordinate 58,895,047, forward strand.
GGATCCATGCCTCACTAACCATGGACAAACCTGGTTTTCAAATAAAGTCCATAGTTGGTGGGCCACACAACTGTGGGCTACAATTTAATAAAAAGAAAGTTACTTCCAAATGGTTAGCAGAGAAATACTTAGACCATGTGAGTACTAACCTAATCATGTAGTTCCACTCTTCTTGGTTTTGACTTGTGGGGAGCTAGTTCAAACTTTCAAAGAGTTAATTCCCACAACTAACATCAGGTGTTGTATTAAGCACTTGGATGCAAATTTCAAGAAGCACTTCACTGGAGCTGACATTAAAGAGGCCCTTAGGTTTGTCACTTTTGTATGCTTCTAGTTCATGATATTGTTCACATGTCCAATTCTTGTATTTAGTGCTATGCATTTTTGGTTTGTCATTTTGGTTTGCTTTGCATATCAACATTCATTATATGTTTATGCATGTGCACTACATATTAATCCAAGTCTCCAGCATATAAGTTATATGTCTAGTTCTTTTTTCTTTTCTTTTTTTTCTTTTTTTTTGCAATCATGGTAGAATTCTCTTCATGATTAATATTTTAAGATGTGTGCATGCACACTCTTTCTTTGAATATGTACAAGCTATAAATGATCTTTGATGTCAATTAATGTAGTATTTCACTTGCACATGAAACATGAAAGGTGAAGTGGAGATCATGAAGAACAATCTTGGGCAGGTGCTCCTATTAAGAGAAATAGTTGATGGCTAATAAAAATGGAACATATCATTAAGAGAAAATCTAAGGAAATAAAAGACGTGGTACAATTTAACAGCAAAGGGTAGGCAATAGGTAATAGTGCACATGCTTATACCAGTTTCATCTATTACACTATTAAAAGCATGGTGCTAGTCTAAGTGAGTTATTAGAGACATGTTTCACCATCAGTCAACGATGCAATATGGGAATTGGTGAAGGTATGTAAATAGGAGTTAAATATAACATACTATGTGCATTATCTTGTCTTATTTCATATAGATTAACTTACGTCTTTTTACTTTGTAGTCTACCTTTATTGTCACTAATGAGTGCAAAAAGAGTGCCTTACAAGGGGTCGATGAACAATGAAGAAAAAGGAAGAGTGAGATTGCCAGAAAGTACATATAAGTTTATATGTCTAGTTTAACAGAAAAGGGCATGCAATAAGTGATAGCACACATGCTTATACTAGTTTCATCTGTTGCACTATTAGAAGCATGGTGCCAGTCTCAGTGAGTGATTAGAGACATGTTTCACCATCAGTCAATTATGCAATATGAGAGATGGTGAAGGTATGTAAATAGAAGTTAAATATAGCATACTATGTGCCTTATCTTGTCTTATTTCAAATTGATTAACTTACTTCTTTTTAACTTTATAGTCTGCCTTTACTATCATTAATGAGTGCAAAAAGTGCCTTACAAGGGGCCAATGAACAATGGAGAAAAAGGTAGAGTGAGATTGTTAGAAAGTACATACTTCCAAATTCTCATGATCCATCGAGGCTCCAAATTATCCCTGAGTTGTATTCTAGCTTCATTAATCAAGAGGCATGGAATCAATTTGTTTTAACTCACTTATCTTTTAAGTTTGAGATAATTTCAAGTACCCTAAAGTTTGATTCCTCTGATTAAAAGTAATTGTGATTAATCACAAGTTCCTTTCACATGTAGGCAAAACATATGAAGGACAAATAGTGCTTACGACTAATCATTTGCAGCACCACCTCTTCAGGACTAGTTACGCAAGATTAGAAGAACAAGAAGTAAGTACATGTGACTGTTTACTTTCTGTTTGAATATACTAGAGTTTTATTTTATTACCTCTAATTTAGTGTCTCTCTTGACAGCAAATCAAGGTTGGGACCATGGAGCCTATCGACCACACCCTTCTCCAAAAATTTGCATATTCACAAAGGGCGTAACTCCTAGACCTGCACTGATAAAAGTGCCTCCGTAGTTGCTTCATGAATTGTAAGTGGTCTTACATATCTAGCTTTGTATTGCTTTCATTATATTACATATAATATGGAATTAATCATGATTTGATAATTACATGTGTAGGAAGATTTGACCTAAGAAAGCACAAATATGGGATTTTGTGTAGCACTGTTGCAACGGGAGACATTCTTTTTAGGCTATGGGCAACAAGGACGAGCACCCTCGTCGAGTGAGGGCTTAAGGTCGTGACATCGTTCCTTCTAAATTCTTCAATAAAGCAAAGGCTATTATAACAGGAAACTTTGAAGAATTAAAGGAGAAAATGATCGACAAGTTATACGAAAGGTCGAGAATGACTTTTATAAAGAATTTTGGAATTTAAGACCTTCTCGTGAGAATGTTGCCTCTCACTCCTATCTCACAATAGCTGTAGTTCTCCATCTGAAGAACAAGTGGAGGAGCAACTCTTCGACAGAGATATCCACATCAGGAGGTATGTATTAATATTTTTGCTTTCTCAATATTCAATTTCTTAGTAAACTTCATTATTACTAAGCTTATGTATATGTTATTTTTATTTACAAGTGGGTCAATGCATGTTGGCACTATATAGAACTGATAACTATTGAAAAAGCTACATTGTAAGAGGTACTATTGATCAAGCTGCATGGTAGGTTGATGCATCAACACACTAAGCATGTGTGCATCACTGTCGCCTTCCAACCAGATGTCCCCTACTATTTCTGATAGAAGCGGACGATATACATATGGTTGGAGATGCAATTAGATATTATGTAGCATGGCCGGAGAAGTATAATAAAATAATGTTATCTAAGATATGTACATGGTGTAATAGCCTCATTTTCAACAATAGTTTTAAGGTATCAGTTTTTTTTTTAAAAACTTTATTCATATCTAATTGTTAACCATAAGCATCATAAGATGCCATTGAGGCTGATCACCTCCCCTACAGAAAAGTCTGGAACAAAGATCATTCCGTCCTAGATATTTATGTCTATTTTTTAATATCCCTGTCTCTTTTCTTATATATTATTAATTACTAATAGCCAAAGCACTATAGGCACATTGTAGAGATCAAGTGAAGGTTCCACCTAACACTCCATCCCTGAGGGGACTGTATAGACTAATCGATGACGATAGCAAAATCAGCCCCATAAGGATAGAGGCTAGTGTGTTTAGAGACGATATAGTTGAGATTTTAATCATGAAAGAGGAGCTCTTAGTCATATGTAATATGGCTCGGATATGTCATATAACTAATCTATTAAGAATCAGATTTATATTACTTGTTAGGAGAAAATGATAAGTATTTGACATTAAGTTTCGGTAGGTCTTTGCATGATAAATTGCAAAGATTAGAGGTCAAGGACATTTATAGATTCCTTGACTGTGATGTCGTCTCTTCACCAAAGGAGCAACTGCCCATGGACAAATAAATAGAAGATACTATACCTAGGTTATGAGAAAGGATAGGCCTTACTAATTCCCTATAATAGCAGGTAAGTTATCAAATATCTTACTAACTTATGCCATTTAGTAAACATAAAAATCTATATAAGTATTGTAAATTTCATTTGAATGATTGTATGTGTGTGTGTGTGTGTGTGTGCCTATATTATATACATATATATAGACACACACACACACACACACACACATTGGATGCTACTAGCATCAAATGTGTATAATGGACATGCATTGTTTTTTTATTCTTATGCACATCCAAGGACCACTGATGGAAATGATCAACAAGTATTTATTATTTTATTTATTATAGTAGCTGGATAGCTTATAATTAATCTCTTATTAATATCTAATGCTTTTTTTAAAATAAAAAAAATACATGTAGAATGCATGGTATAAATTAGCTAAGTTGCAAAATATAAACCACCCAACAAAACTCTGTTGAAAAAAGGTTAAGGTAAGGTCTACTATTTCTTTAGTATTTGATTTTAACCTAAACTTATAATCAAACATGAAATATGTTACTTTTTTTTGTTATCTTTATTTTGTAGTGTCCTAAACAACATTCTGATTGGGAATGTAGATATTATGTTCTAAGATATATGAGAACCCTCATTCATGAAGGACTTATAATCTCATAGCTTAGAAAGGTAAGACAAATTACTGATCATCATTTTTATAATTTTCTACATTTCCTAAATGACTCAATTAAAGATATATTTCTCTTGATTTAATATATTATTATATATCTTATAGGCTGATTTATCATGGGGATGATACCATCCATCTTCATTTCTTAACCATTGATTTGTATGAGGATTTCCTGTTTCTCCATTTCCTTGATAATTTTTTAACTTTATAATAAGAAAATATTTCTTTGGATATCTAGGAAATTCTTTCAATCCTGCTACAATACTTCATTCTGAAACTTGTTAAACCAACAGGTGTTGAGATTTCAAAATCTGTAGACATCTAGTTTGAACAATACTGTTATTTGATATTCATTTAATAAAGACTATAAATAGCAATAATAAAGGGATATCCACTATGTATACCAGAAATTTAAAATAACTCGCCGTCAATGATCAAAATCTAGCCAAGAGATTAACCAATGGGAGTTTTTCTTTCAAGTGGTCATTAAAGGAAGTCTCTTAGTGCTTTTATGGATGTAATATTGACCAATGGCTTATCTAAGTTATTTTGGTAATTGTTCAATTGCTTTAGAGATATCAGTGGTTGGTTTTAGGAGATTGCAATGATTGAATATGTTAGGATACGAGAAGTGTTTGTTATTTTATTTTTCTAAAAAGAAAATCAACAAGGATGTTGTTCTTACAAGGGATGTATTTGACTTCAAAGGACCACTATGAGAACCAATTTATCACTCTAGTAACAACTTCTACTTGAATTGTAACATCTTAGGAAAAGATGACATAACTATTTCTACCAAGGTGTGACCAATGACATGAAATTTGAACTTTTCCATTACATTTTTCACTACTAGCATCTCTTTGAAAGTGGAGTGATAATGTAATTGAGTTGACTTAAATGCACCACTTTTGTATGCACAAAGATTTCTTTTTCCATCCTTTTCTTTAAAAAGTGCAGCTCCCCAATATTCATCATTAGCGTCTGTCTGGAGAATTCTTTTTCCTATGCTAGGAATTTGTAATGATGCAAGATGATTAGATAAGTTTTTCAATGCTTGCACAAATGTTATATATTTAGGAGACCATGAAACTGAGAGAGAACATTTCTACAACTTTGTGGATGAAATCTTCCATATAATTGACTATTCTTAAAATTTATTGTATGATTTTCATTTAAGATTTGTAAGAAAATTCTTTGAGATGTGTGGCAATGTGTGGCAATTGATACTTTCCATCTAAAATTGTAATTCCAAGAAAACAATCTTTGTTTGACCAATGAGCATCTTTTTCTTTGAAAGCATGATTTCATATTCCTTTCAGATATGGAAGAATTATTTAAGAAATTGTCCATGTGAATATGCATCTAGAGAAAATAGTAAAATGTTATCAATATAAATCAAAGAATTGTCCAGTGAGGGTTAAGATGGTGAACACGGCTTTTTGGAATTGTGAAGGAACATTGTTTAGTCCAAACGACATGATAATCCGTTTGAAATGGCGATCTAGACTTTAGAATGATATTTTTTTATGTTCTTAAGGATGAATTCCTAACTATCAAATTCATACTCTAAGATTAAATTTGTAGAAATTTTGGCATTAGAAAGATGTTACAAGAGACTATTTTGTGGAAAGAGAAAAATTGTATTCTATAAGAAAATTGTTCAAGGGTTAGTAATTGATAACAAGCCTAAGCTTTTCTCTGATATGTTCAGCTCTTTTATTTGCATAAAAGATTCCACAAGCACATGGAGAAGTTGGTTAAATGAAAACTTAGGATTATAATTGAGGTAGTTCTTAAACAGATAGGACACGATACTTGAGATTCATTCCTATGTGACTGGCTGTTATAGAATTGATATCCTCATTTTTCTTGAATGGAAGAGAGACAGAATGATGGATTAGTCTAGAGAGGTGATAAACATTTTGTGAAAAATTCTATGTGATTTTCTGTACAATAATCTTTGATTAATTAGAATTTTATGGAGTCAAAGGCATCTGTAAGGTAAAGGTTTAGGATTTTGAGCTAAGTAAGAAAGTTTTGCTTATGAGAAAGACCTTTATCTAACTAACAAAAGTTAAAAAATTTGTAGAAGATGTCAAAACTAAGGATTGGGTATTTGCCTAATAAGGGAGATCCTAAGACTTTGTGTAATGACTCCAATTTTGTAATATTAAAATTCCAAGTTTAGCAATAAAAAGTTCAGCTTTAAAGATAAGGGCATTTTGGTCATTTCACTAGTTTCCTTGACTAAACTCAGGAATTTGGTCCTAAAATTAGTTCCATTAGATGCGTCTCAGAAAAAGGAATCCAACGAGACCAAAATCACCCAAAACGGAGTTAAAATGAGCAAGATATGGCCCTTTGAAGTTCAGGGGCAAAATTGTAAAATTCACAAAAAACGACTTAACCTGAAAAACACAGGTGCCCGTTTTGATACGGGCACCCCATCATCTTCAAGCTCCTAGAGGCTTCTGGAACGGCGGTGTTTCAAGGAGAAACCACCGCCATTCTGGAGGTTTCCCCACCGCCATTCAAAGGCGGTTAGAACCCTTCCAGAACCCTCTTTAAAAGCCCTATAAATAGAGCTCTTGGGTGCCTCTAATGGCAGCCCAAAACCTTGGAGAAAACCCATCGCGAAGCAGTGACCAAGAGGGGAAAACATGGAGAGAAAACCAGCCACGAAGTAGTTATGCTCAAAAACTCTCCAAACCCATCTCACTCATAGTCCTAAGATCAATTCCCCTAAGTTTTTGCATGAAAAACCATGCAAAACGGAGCCTAGGAGAGCCACAAAGGACCCTGGGACGTCCCCAGGGCCGCACTGGTTCGAGGGTGACCTGAGGACGACCCTGGTCTCTAACGGGCGGGACGATCCAATAGGAACGTCCCACGTCAACCTGGGTCGACGTCCGTTTGAAAAACCAAACGGGCGCGTCCAGGGACACGCCCGCTAAAGGGACAGAGGGGCAGAGAAGTCGCGTACATCTGCAGACGCGTAGCGCGCTAGCGCACGTCAAATTTTTTGTGACTTAAGGAAGCAGGGCGCACGTCGTAGAAGCGCAGCGCCCTAGCATTCCGACTTTTTGTCTTTAAAGACTCTATGTACATACAACACTAAAACGCTTATAACTTGAGATCTAGAGCTCCGATTGAGGCCCCGCAAAAGGCGTTGTGTCCATGTCGACGACACGGACACATCCAAACCATAAAATCCCTTATCAAGGCCCAATAAAAGTAGGGCATGACCCTTAGAATAGGATGGTGGCGCATAGCCACTAGAACTTTGGAAAACTGAGGATACTAAGGCCCAATTTGGACCTTAAGACACCCATAGGCATAGGGATGGACCCCTAATGCCTAAGTAATAAGACCCAACTGCTCTAAACCCATCAAAGATAGGTTAAACTAACCTTGAGTCCCCAAACCATGTTCAGGAAGCGTACAAGGACAAAAGGGTTAATGCGACCTAGTTAGGTAGGTGCTCTATCACTATTAGATTCTTTTAAAAGAACTATTGTTATTTTGAGAACATATGTTTTAGATATATGACTTGATTTGCATGAATTAATTCAGCATGCATGTTAAATGCTTTGTACATAGCCATGTTTTGAAATGACTGCATATACATTATGCACATATATGTTTTGTAAACAAGAGCATACATTGCATGATTTAAGTACTTGCAAAGATTGCATGTCCTTGAGGTTGCCAAAAGATGCTGGAGTGCCGAGGGCCAGGCAGTTGTGAGGGACCCAAAGAGGACTGGTTTTGAACAGAGGTTTTTGGCTTATTTGATCGTACATGATTTGGGCTGGTAAACTCGTGGGTGCTATGCCTAGAGCTGTGGGTTGGTCACCCAGCCTCTACCACTGTTAGGTGGATGGGTACCACACCCAAAAAGGGCATGTCCTTGCTTCGACTACATGTGGTACAGGGGGCTACCACTGGTGTCACGGCACTAGGTCGAAGTGTCATATGCCCCGTGGAGGTATATGATCCTGTGTCCCTAAGTACCCGGGGACCACACGGCGGTGAGGTCGTGGGCATAGTGAGACCCTATGGTTTCATGGATTTATGTGCATTGCATATGGCATGATATGAGGTTGGTCGACCATACCATACTAGAGATCCATGAGTTGGACTCCATGAAGCATCTTATGCATATCATGATGTTATTATATATACGTATATAATACTTTCAGTTTTGGATTATGTGATCTTTTAAGTCATGAGAATTTCAGTTGATTATGGATTCTTATACTGATATTGAACTCGAGTATTCAAACATACGCATATTTTGAATTGCAGTTGATTACGGATTCTTATACTGATATTGAACTCGAGTATTCAAACATATGCATGTTTTGAATGAGCATATGATTTTGAAACATCTCATGCATTTATAAAACTAGTAGTGATAGGCTCCTACTGAGTATATTATATACTCACCCAATCCTCAACATTTTTCAGATACAAAGTAAATACTTAAGGGCAAGGGACATTTGTACTAGGAGACACAGGCTAAGTACAAGTAAGTAAACCCCTATCTTATCTTTCAATGTTACTTGATTGTAGTTACTCTCTAATAGCTGGGGCTGTGACTAACACTTTCTTGGGAATAATATTGATTTAAACTTTGCCATGGCTAAATTATTGGAGAATGTGTCTTCACACTCAGGGTTTTTATGAAAGATTGTTTTCTAAATGAAAAAGATTTTCATGCATCTCATACTTATAAAACAAGAGATCTCGCCTTTTTATCAAAATTGCATCATATAAAAACTCGGGTGGTGACAGTTGGTATCAGAGCACGGTTTAACGTTACTCACAGCCCAGTTATGAGGAGAATAACTTATAATCAAGTTTCATCCATGAAAGAGTAAGGGGTGATAGGATAACACAAAAACTAAGATTTGGTGAATTGCCTTGTGATTACAGATGCCTAGGAAGAAGGAAAGCAATGCTCCAAGACCTGAAGCCCCACCAGTGGACTCCACTGGGTCGGGCAATGAGATGGCTGAGTTATTCCAACAATTCTTACAAAACATGGGACAGTACATGAATGGTCAAAGCCAAACTCCTACCCCCCGAGATCCTTCCCCTGATAAAATAATAGATAAGACTGAGGTTCAGTTAGAAAGGTTTCAGAAACTAGCTCCCTCATTCACAGGAGAAGATGAAGCTTCTACAGCTGAAAAATGGTTAATTGATATTGAAAAGATATTTAAGGCCATGAACATAGCTGAGGAAAGAAAAGTACCCATGGCCACATTTGTGTTTAAAGGAGAAGCTACCTTTTGGTGGGAAATAGCAGAGAGAACTTATTTTGATCAGCAAGAAACAATAGGATGGGAAGAATTTAAAAAGGTCTTTAATGACAAATATTATCCTAAACATGTGAGGAAATAGAAGGAAAAAGAATTTATGAACTTAAAACAAGGAAATATGACTGTCCACCAGTATGAAAGTAGATTCATCAGCCTCCGAAGATTTGCACCACGTGCTTGTGCTGATGAGGAAGATGCGGCGGAACGATTTGTAGATGGACTCAACCCAGGACTCAGAAGCAGAGTTCTAGGTTTCCAACCTTCCACAGTAGCCAAAGCCGTAGAGATGGCCTCCCAATGTGAAAAAGATTATCAAAGGAACCAAGCAATAAAGGAAACTAAGAACATCAACACCATAGGAAATAAAGAAAAGAGACCATTTCAATCCTTCGAACCAAGGCCACCTTTCAAGAAGCCGTTTGAAAACAAAGAAAGAAGACCAGACTGGAAGACATGCCCTAAGTGTAACAGGTATCATTCAGGCAAACCATGTCCCATTTCCAACATCACTTGCTATCTTTGTGGAGAACGAGGACATTTTGCTAGGGATTGTTCTAAAAAGGAAGTTGAAGAGCGTAAAGGAGATCAAGTTCCAAAAAGCCAAGGACGTGTTTTTGCCCTCACCTCCAGTCAAGCCCAAACTTCAAATGCTGTAGTTGAAGGTACCCATAGAGTTGACAGAGGATCTCAAGCTAGAGACGAGACTAGTTGAGATCCGAAATAGTAAGAGTAAGAAATTGCGGAACAAGGACAAACCCTTAGTTAAAGTTTTGTGGAGAAATGCTCACATGAAAGAAGAAACTTGGGAACCAAAGTCAGAAATGCGAGAAAAGTACCCCGAGATCTTTTGACTGTATATAGTAGAATTTTGGGGGAGAAATTCCCCTAAGGGGGTAAGAATGTAATGAATCCAATTTTGTAATATTGAAATTCCAAGTTTAGCAATAAAAAGTTCAGTTTTAAAGATAAGGGCATTTTGGTCATTTCACTAGTTGCCTTGACTAAACCCAGGAATTTGGTCCTAAAAGTGGTTCCATTAGATGCGTCTCAGAAAAAGGAATCTAACGAGACAAAAATCACCCAAAACGGAGTTAAAATGAGCAAGATATGGCCCTTTGAAGTTCAGGGGCAAAACTGTAAAATTTACAAAAAACGACTTAACCTAAAAAACACAGGTGCCCGTTTTGATACGGGCACCCCATCGTCTTCAAGCTCCTAGAGGCTTCTGGAACGGCGGTGTTTCAAGGAGAAACCACCGCCATTCTGGAGGTTTCCCCACCGCCATTCAAAGGCGGTTAGAACCCCTCCAGAACCCTCTTTAAAAGCCCTATAAATAGAGCTCTTGGGTGCCTCTAATGGAAGCCCAAAACCTTGGAGAAAACCCATCGGTGAGCAGTGACCAAGAGGGGAAAACATGGAGAGAAAACCAGCCACGAAGTAGTTATGCTCAAAAACTTCCCTAACCCATCTCACCCATAGTCCTAGGATCAATTTCCCTAAGTTTTTGCATGAAAAACCATGCAAAACGGAGCCTGGGAGAGTCACCAAGGACCCTAGGACGTCCCCAGGGCTGCACTGGTTCGACAGGGTCGAACCAGGGTGACCTGAGGACGACCCTGGTCTCTAATGGGCGGGACGATCCAATAGGAACGTCCCACGTCGACCTGCGTCGACGTCCGTTTGAAAAACCAAACGGGCGTGTCCAGGGACGCGCCCGCTAAAGGGACAGATGGGCGGAGAAGTCGCGCACGTCTGCAGACACGCCCGTTGAGGCGCGTGCCGCAGATGCACAGCGCGCTAGCGCACGTCGAATTTTTTGTGACTTAAGGAAGCAGGGCGCACATCGCAGAAGCGCAGCGCCCTAGCATTCCGACTTTTTGTCTTTAAAGACTATGTACATACAACACTAAAATGCTTATAACTTGAGATCTAGAGCTCCGATTGAGGCCCCGCAAAAGGCGTTGTATCCGTATCGATGACGCGGACACATTCAAACCATAAAATCCCTGATCAAGGCCCAATAAAAGTAGGGCATGGCCCTTAGAATAGGATGGTGGCGTGTGGCCACTAGAACTTTGGAAAACTGAGGATACCAAGGCCCAATTAGGACCTTAGGACACCCATAGGCATAGGGATGGACCCCTAATGCCTAAGTAATAAAACCCAACTGCTCTAAACCCATCAAAGATAGGTTAAACTAACCTTGAGTTCCCAAACCATGTTCAGGAAGCGTACAAGGATAAAAGGGTTAACGCGACCTAGTCAAGTAGGTGATGTATCACTATTAGATTCTTTTGAAAGAACTATTGTTATTTTGAGAACATATGTTTTAGATATATGACTTGATTTGCATGAATTAATTCAGCATGCATGTTAAATACTTTGTACATAGCCATGTTTTGAAATGACTGCATATACATTATGCACATATATGTTTTGTAAACAAGAGCATACATTGCATGATTTAAGTACTTGCAAAGATTGCATGTCCTTGAGGGTTGCCAAAAGACGCTGGAGTGCCGAGGGCCAGGCAGTTGTGAGGGACCCAAAGAGGACTAGTTTTGAACAGAGGTTTTTGGCTTATTTGATCGTACATGATTTGGGCTGGTAAGCTCGTGGGTGCTATGCCAAGAGCTGTGGGTTGGCCACCCAGCCTCTACCACTATTAGGTGGATGGGTACCACGCCCAAAAAGGGCATGTCCCTGCTTCGACTGCATGTGGTACAGGGGGCTACCACTGGTGTCACGGCACTAGGTCGAAGTGTCATATGCCCCGTGGAGGTATATGATCCTGTGTCCCTAGGTACCCGAGGACCATACGGCGGTGAGGTCGTGGGCATAGTGAGACCCTATGGTTTCATGGATTTATGTGCATTGCATATGGCATGATATGAGGTTGGTCGACCATACCATACTAGAGATCCATGAGTTGGACTCTATGAAGCATCTTATACATATCATGATGTTATTATATATACGTATATAATACTTTCAGTTTTGGATTATGTGATCTTTTAAGTCATGAGAATTTCAGTTTATTATGGATTCTTATACTGATATTGAACTCGAGTATTTAAACATACGCATATTTTGAATTGCAGTTGATTATGGATTCTTATACTGATATTGAACTCGAGTATTCAAACATACGCATGTTTTGAATGAGCATATGATTTTGAAACATCTCATGCATTTATAAAACTAGTAGTGATAGGCTCCTACTGAGTATATTATATACTCACCCAATCCTCAACATTTTTCAGATACAAAGTAAATACTTAAGGGCAAGGGACATTTGTACTAGGAGACACAGGCTAAGTACAAGTAAGTAAACCCCTATCTTATCTTTCAATGTTACTTGATTGTAGTTACTCTCTAATAGTCAAATTTGTGACTAACACTTTCTTGGGAATAATATTGATTTAAACTTTGCCATAGCTAAATTATTGGAGAATGTGTCTTCATACTCGGGGTTTTTATGAAAGATTGTTTTCTAGATGAAAAAGATTTTCATGCATCTCATACTTATAAAACAAGAGATCTCGCCTTTTTATCAAAATTGCATCATATAAAAACCCGGGTCGTGACACTTTGTGTTTGATTGTAAGGATAAGAAAGACCTTGATCAGCAATGTTTTCATTGGTGGATATAAAATCTTGGCTATGGGGACACCAAAATTTTCAAGAAGGATTTTGGGGTTAAGGATGGTTGTTGTTGCACCTGTGTCAAAAAGGGCAATGATAGAAATAAATTTAGCATATGGATCAATAAGGTGGACTTGAGCTATTGGTGATGATTGGTTTGAGGAATACAAAAGGTTTGGGGGAGATGGTAAAATTGGGGTGAAAAATATTATGTCAGTTTCAAAAGTTATACTTTGCTCCCAAGAGCTTTCAAAATTACTTTCACTATCAATATAACCAATAGTTAATAGTGAGTATTCTTCATTAAAAAAGTAGACATATTCAACATTTGAGAAATATGTGTCTACATACACTACTACGCACTAAAGAACTTTGATACTCTTCCTTTTCTTTCAACATTATTTTGCAAAGGGCCCTAATTTTCTACAAACATAGTACCTACTTATATACTTTCCTTTGAATTTCTTTTTCCTCAAATATTGTCATTTCTTCTTTTACTAAATTTTGACTCGTGATGATACTCCTCTAAATTTTTATAGAACTTTCTCCTATGATATTTCTTTAGGAGCTATAAAAAAATAAATCTTTCTCTTTTTTTACGTTTGATAGCAACATCTAACCTCTCACATGTGATTCCAATCTTTTTGCCTATTTTTCTCATTTCTACAAGAAATTTTCTTTGATTACATAATCACTACAAAGCAAGTTGAGTATGCTGCCAGATAACTCATAAAGATGATTCTTCAAGGAATAACTTCATATTTTTCCATCAGCTTTGAGTTTCATTTTCAAGAGGTTGGAGTAATAAGTTGTGAAATACCTATTTGAAGTCGACATTGTCCATACCATTGATGGCATAGTATCTCAAAGACATCTTATCAAAATCCTCTTCTAAATCTTTGATCTTGAATGAATAGGATTTCATCTTCAAGTGTTTATCTCCACATGTTTCTGTTTGTTGATGTGAAGAACCAACAAATTCTATTTGCAAATGACTAAATAATCCTTCAAGAGAAGGGCATTGGAAAACTTATAATTGGCAGTATTTTTCAAGTGATATCCACCTATCTATTAATCTGCTTGTGAATCTTAGGATGAGTCTTTTTATGACCTTTGCAACTGTTGTTTGAGATGTTTCTAATTTTGTTTTACACCAAGCATGAATTTCTGCGATTCTATCATGCCATTTTGGAAGAGGAACATCATCAATTGTAAATAACATTTTTATATCCATTCCTAGAGGAACATAAAATGCTTTTGGAGGATCTGAAGGTTTTTCAACCACAAGTTCTTCATAAGGTTTTCTATTAGTGATATCTTGCATAAAAGCATCAAGAATGATATCTCAGTCTAACTCAAGGAATTCTAAACAAGTGTTTGAGATAAGGTTTCTTGGGAGCATTCAAGAATTCTAGGTGTAAGTTTAAAAAGATTTTTGAGAAAGCTTTCAATAGAATTAGGGTTTTCAAGAGCAAACATTTATGTTGGTTGAGGTTCTTCAGTCCCTACCATGGAATTATGAGAGTTTAATGGAGATGTTGATGAAGATGGTTTGATAAAAGATGATGGAATAGATATTTTTTCTTTTAGTTTTTGTGGACTTGGCCTAAGAATGAGTTTGTACATTTTTATGAAGAAATCTTCTTTGAAAGGGTTAAAAGGACTTTATATTCCTTCTAAAGGTTATAGTTTGAGCGGATGGCATTTTTGTGAAAATGAAATTTGGGTTCCTTAGAGTGATTGTAGCATGTGTGGATAATTTTGTTAGGTAATGGATAAGGAGAGAAGTTAGTGTGAGGTAGCATAGATTTTTGGTGTCAAATTGAAGATTGAGTCATTTTTTAACCGCGATACTTCTTTTTTCTAAGATGCTTCAATGAATCTAAGCTAAGCTTGTAAGAACCTTTTTCTACCTCTTTTTCACTGAGTAATCTACCCTAAGAGAGAATTCTTTGAATGATGTGGCAATAGTGTAACATTCTTTGTGAAAAGCTTCATTCTTTTCTTTGAATTCAAGAATAAGAGTATCCCTGAAAGATAGCTTCTGAGTAATAGTAGTAGATTAAGCCTCTTAATTTTCTAAGATTTCATAAAGGACTTTGTTTTTTTGTTCTTGCATTTTTCTACTTGTCAATTTAGAACTACTTATGCTGCTAAGATTTTCTTCCTATGTGTATCTTCATTTCTTATTGGAAGATTTTTTTTCCAAGCATAAGTTGTGTTCCATTGAGGATAATCGAACACAGAGAATGGAGAAAATTCTACTATCACGATCTTTAATAAGTTCTATCTACTTTCTTTTCTTTTTATTGATTTTTGATCTTTTCCTTGTTATCCTCTTACCCAGAAAATATCCTAATTGTTCTAGAACAACTAAAAAGAGATTTCTTTAACCAAAAAGAATTCAATTTCCAATATGAATCTATCTAATTCAAAAGGGAAGAACTTGCATCAATATCTCAATTACAATTCGTAGAGCCGTATGAGGTGAAAATCTCATGCACGAATTTGTAGAGTGACAATAAGGGTGGTTATTCTTGTTCCTATATAATTCTCATGTATATGAATATGAATATATATGTCTTTCTTTGTAATGGTTTTACTAGATGTAAATTTTTTTAATTATCAATAAAGGTTGGTGCTTGTTGATAATATTTAGTAAAGATGTCTAAAGTTTAGAAGGTGAATTTGTGGGTGAAAGATAGTTCTATAAGGTTTATTTTGAGAACAGTTTTTAGCAAGGGTCAATGCTAGGCTAAATGACATAGTTAATCAAATTTACCTAATAGTTCTCTAAGAGTTCTGACAGTTGAATCATATGCCTCATATTTTTCTGTGTTTTTACTAAAATGATGTTTTCTTCTTTTTCCTTCCTTCATATTCTGTTGGATCAAGTGATTCTTCTTAACAATCTCGACAACCACAAATATCCCACCATATGTGCCTATTTCTTTGCCTTGGATATTAATTTTCTTTGACTATTAAAGGATATAATGGGAATGAGATCATGAGTATATGATGCAAATTGAATAATGTTGAATTCTAGTTGGAAGACAATTGAAGTATTTGAAAAGAAAGACTCAAAAATCTTTGATGAACTTGATTTTTACAAAACTATCTACTTGCCAGGGGAAAGATTAAAATAGATGACTTAAATGGCTAAAATTCTTTATATATCTTTTCACTTTGTAATCCAATTTTCTGGGAAAAAAGTCTTCAATTATACATGGAATAACTGCCTTGGAACATAAGTGCAAATCAGTCTTGCATCTTGATCAATTTAAATAAAGCAAGCATGATCTACCTTTACATGATCTAAGACTGCAAAATCAAATAAATGATTTTGTAGTATATATATCACCTGAAAGTAAAGAGTTACTACAATTGCTAATTCCACTTTTCCAATGTTCATGTTTGGGCCATGGTTAATTGAGCCTAAATAATATACGTAACCTACGAGAAGAAGCGCAATTGAAGAACTAAATCTTTGATATCATTATCAAGATTACTAGTTTTCATGTCACCCCAACCATTCCTGTTTTTGTCAAAAATAATATACTTGACCTCTCTATTTATTTGCCCATCTGGATTAAGTCGATAAGATTTCGGCTCTCCATCCAGTTATCAATCCAGAAACGAATAGAACTACCATCTCCAAGCATCCACTTTATCCCCTTGCAAAGACACTCCCTGGATTTAGAATCTCTTTCCAGGCAGCTAGAGTTCCAAGACATAGGATGCATCCTAAAAAACTCTCCCTACTTAATATATTTTGCATCCATCAGCTGAACCAGGAGATGCCATTCTAGCATCACCTCTTATAGACTGGTCTGCTCATATAAATATAAAGACCCATTTTCTGCCTTGGCTTGAAACAGCAAGACTTCGGTTGTTCTGGGTTCTACACTTAAGCCATCCAAGTTTTAAGAATAGATTTAAGGCATGCATATCAGATAAACAAGTACGAAGGCTAGATCGTATCTCAAGCTTACTCAGTATGGAACAAGCTTATCCTCGTGTAACTGATGAAGTAAACCTGGTACACGTGAAACGTGAAACCAATTTCAAAGCATCAGGTACAAATATAAAAACAGGAGCAATGCAGAAGGTAGACATCTAATACTAACAGGAGATGGCGATGACGATAATCATATACAGAAAATCCATAGAAATAAAACGACAGTTTAATTACTACAGATTACTAATCTTCCAAATAAAACACAGCCTGATCGTATTTTGTGGCCAAAAACATAGAATGAAGATTGGGTTCCAGTAAGAGCAACCAGACACGTTATTCTTTTAGAGCAGAATTTAAGCTACTTTGAGCTCTGGTCCTGCTTTCTGCCCTTCTCACGGGATAGAAGTAATGATGAGCCTGCATGAAAGCAGAGACTATCAGGTCACAATTCAGAACGGAGTTGGACATCAGAGAGAAACAATCAACTAGAGGTATAGTTACCATTGCTTCTTTTGCAGTTGGTCTTTCCTGGTGATCATATCGGAGCAACTTGTCAAGAAAATCAATCGCCTGGAAAACATGGTTTGCATTGATCAGGCTACATAAAAAGAGTCATTCAACTTGATTAAAGATATCCTCTACCTTTCCTTGAAAATCTTATAATAGTATGACATACCTCGGGAACTACCAAATGCTCATTATCAGAATTAATGAACTTGGTCCATGGTTTCCTGCTATGTCTGTAGCAACAATAACTCGTTTCTTTCAGAAACATCAATCATTATGGATGACACTGAAGAAGCAATCACATGGAAGTGTAATATCATTACCTCCCAACAAGGGCCTCAAGATGGGGATCAAGCTCCAAACGATATTTGCTCAGGTAAGCATTCAGTTCATCAGTTCCAAGCACCTAACATGAGAAACAAAGAATTCAAGTTCTTTATAAAACTCTCCGATGCAGACTCCCATAAAAGATAAAAATGCAAAGAGTTATATAGATCACGTGGAAAACCGAGTAATGAAACTTATTGTTTCCCTAGCTCTTCCAATTGAGCCATGAAATCAAGATGGATCCAATTTTGAAGTCCCAATAGCTGGCAGACATGGCTAACAACCAGTGTGTCCCTTTAAGAATACAGGTTCCTCCGACCAGTAGCAGTCTTTTGATGATTTACGGAAAGCAAGATATATGCATCAAGAAATTTTTTAACCATCAAACATTCTAATCCTCATACTGTATACTCTTTCCTCATTTATCACAGACCTGATGAGTACATGCATAGATGCATGAATACATACATACATGTCTATACCCATAAGAAGGACAAGTCACTGTGGAAGACTTAAAATATAATCAGGTTAGCTAATGAAAATTTTGCAATAAAAAGTGATTTTACTTACAGAATTCACTATCAATAGCATCTAGCACCAAGATTTCATCATAGGGACAAATGAAAAGTCACTGAATATTTAATGTACATGGTAGCTGCCGCATGCTTTCTGAAGATTTATTTCACTAGACAGTCGTAACTGCATCTGGAATAGGCCACTCCCCAAGTCTTCTCCACTAGACGGCCCTAACTAGGGCCGTTGATAACCTGGACAGCTCAATGGACTGTCACAATCTGATGAGATTTGGAGGTGACAGGAACATACAAAACAATCCAATAAACTGCATTTGAATTGTAATCTTAAAGTCCGAAGGTTGAATGGACTAAATCGGTACAATCGACTCAGATTTTCATTGGATAGTCCCAAGTTTAAATGTTGGCTTAAGATTACTTGTGTATACCTATTTAACTATCTAAACTATATCTACAGCTATTTAAAACGAATTCTATTCAAAGTAAACAATCATTACGGTACAGTGAATGGAAAACAACAAGTTTGGTTTCTGAGTTTTACCCATTTACAAAATCTCCAACTTCCCCTCTTCAAAATTCCGACTCCAAACAAGAAAAGAGAAAAAGAAAAAGAAAATCTTCACACTAGTAAAGACATTCATTTCCTATGATAAGGCTCTTCTTCTCTAGTAAGAGGACTCTCCCTCTCTATCAATCATTATAATAAATAATTTAGTTTTAGTGATTGGATCCGGTATAGTCCGAATCCAAAAGAAATTGGATTAAGACATCAAAGTTATGATCCGAAGAATTAACAGAATAGGACAACTTTAACTGAATGGATCTTGATTATGACATGGGAGAATCTGACCTGTATCTGACTCCTTAACAGCCCTAACCCTTAATACATATCCATGGAACCTTAGAAAGTTCAAAAACAATGCAGACAGAATTTAACCAAGTGGAGGGTTAATATCACCCCATGGAGAAGATATTTGGGTATTCTGTATTTATGGCATGCCTCATATGATGAATGGTCATGTAAACATCTGCCTGCATATAAATCATTTGCAATAAGCATGGCTGTAAGGCTGGCCATGCTCTATGGATCAGTGTTGGGCAGTTAAGTAACAACATATATATAGGATGGGTATGGCTAAAATGAGGATGTTGAGATGGATGCATGGCAAGACAAGAAAGGATAGAATTAGAAATGAAAACATAAGAGAAAACTTACAAGTAGCACCAACAGGTAACAAGATGAGGGAGGGTAGACTTAGATGGTTTGGACATCTCCAACGAACACTGAAAATGGCACTGGATAGGAGTGAGTTGATCCAAGTCGAAGGCTCTAAAAGAGAAAGGGCTAGACATAGATAGAAGTGGTGAAAAAAGATTAAAAAACTTTTGGACTAAATGAAACCATAACACTTGAGGGGGGGATTGGAAGAACAAGATTCATGTAGCTGGACCCAAATTAGGAATAAGGCTTTGATGATGATGAATATAATGTAAAATATTTTCCCGTCCACATTATATTTTAGAATGTTAAAATATAATTGGAAGACCGTGACAGTGCTTACCTTTGCTATTTTGACCAGTTGATCATAATTATCATGGCCATAGAAGAAGGGCTCCTTTCGGAATATCTGCAGATAAGAAATTCATCAATATGCCATATAGTATTTTCCGGTATTCCTTTTCCCTTTATAAGTAGAAGCTTGGATGATGATTGGCTGCTAATACTAACCATTCCAGCAAACATACAACCAAGACTCCACAAATCTAAAGAATAATCATAGTCCTGTAAATCAACAAGGAGCTCTGGGCCCTTGAAGTACCTGGAGACAATGTGAAAGAGCATCTTGTCAAAAAATCAGAATGGTTGTAATATCCAAAATTGTAAAGCCAGCCCAGGCAAACAACAGTCAACACCAGTACATCAATCAACAACTCAAACAGAATCATTCAATCAATAAGAAAGTGTACCAAATAAATGAGGTAACTATCCAAAAGCGTAAGTCAAACAAATTATTCTTTGTCAACAATCTTTATACTACTTACTAGAAACAACAATGGTTTCCTGTTCAGTATTTTTCTTGAATAGCACAAAACAATAGAATTTATTGGCACAAAGAAATAAGACTCATCACTCCAAAGAGTTAATGTGACCTCGTATACATAGAATCTATGCCACCTGGACTTTATTCTAGCTTGATTTCCAATCCATTAGAAACTGGATCTGGATAAGCTTAATAGAGAGAGAAGCACAAGAGCTCATATAGGAAGACAGTCTACAGAGCTATCCAACAACTCATAAAAAGGCAAAGCTACAGGCTGTTGCCATTGAGTCAAGAAGAGAACATAACATCAACACTCGACAATACAACTGCAAGCCCCATCCTGAAAGATAGATAAGTTTGAAAACAGTTGAAAGTAAATCCTACGGATAAGAGACCATGTCCTCACCTGTAGAAGGATATGGCAACTTTGATTATCATAGGAGCATATTAACTTTCTAATGGATGTCATGCTTAGATTACTTACAAGTTAATTTAGAGGCACTGTCAAACTTCTTATTCAGCTAAACCCATGAAAGCCTGATTAATTACATAAAACCACCTTTAACTTGATTAATTACAGGCTTGTATGCATATTTTGTCATTTCCATATCTAGGAAGCATAAGTTTAACTTTTAAATACAAATGCAATGCTTATTACATAAATGTTTATCCAAATAATTCTCAAATGTGGTGGTTCTCTAAATCTTCAAAAAGATATGAATCCTTCCTTTGATAGTAAGCAAAAGCCCGTCATAAGCTCAAGAGATAGGCCGCTCAGAATTATGAGACCAACTAGACCCTTGGCAATATCCAAGGTAATAAATGTGTAAATAATGTGCCAAGATGCTTCTCTAGCAACAGAGTTTGCCAACAAATAATGAACAATCCAAAACATCAGTAAGTTACTGCTAAACAAGACATGATCTGAACGTTGGAACCACTCATCCAACAGGTGTTACCTTGGTTGAGCCATTGTCCAAAAATCTCATGACCATATGATCCTATCCAATCAATAACCTGAACACTGAATTAAAGGACCACTGGTTGGATGGCTAGGAATGTCTGTTAAGTGTGATTTTCAGGCAATGGCCCATTCATGACAGCCCACTACGACCAGTTCCGGTCACTCAAATAGAGGCAAATAACCAACAATGGTCATTCAAGTCTTCCGATCATTCCTACTACTAGCAATATCAATGATTCCTATTTCATGAGCAATAAGCAGCTATCAAGCTATCAGATAAAAGATGCAGGAAATGAACTAGAGAAATCAAATAAAAATGAAAAAAGACATGGTCTGACACAAAGGAACCAGGCTAAAAAGAGACATTGAGCACACCTAGAAGCAACACGGACATTGTACTCCTTGCCTGGATGATAGAACTCTGCCAACCCCCAATCTATAAGACGAAGCTTACGCTGCTCATGATCAATCATGACATTGTGGGGCTTCACATCTCTATGCATAATTCCTTGTGAGTGACAATAGTCCAAAGCCTGCACATACAGCTATAAGTTAAATGCAGTTCCATTACATTGGTAAATCTTCAAATCAATAAGACCACCAGAATTATAAATAAAAGAAGATTAAAGAAATGGAAACGAAGTACTGTTCACAAACACCAAACTAAACGATTGGACAACAAGTGTACAATGTTAAAGAAGAATGAAAAGGGCAGAAGAAAGGGATGAGTAAGAAAAAAAAAAAAAAAAAACTATTCATCCTATAAGAGGAGAAAAAGAAACGACGGCACCACAATGAAATCAATCTACATGAAGCCAACTCATAAACAAATTACAAAATTTTGGGGGAATCAAATGCTTATTTCGAAAGCATAGCTTCTAATAGCCACAACCTAATTCTTAATTGAAAAGTAAAATATTGAAGCAACACTTTTTTAATATAAGTTGTCATATACAAAAACTCTGCTCTATGACTTCACAGCCAGGAGGTATATAATGACAAAATAATGGTAAAATTAGCAGGCAGAAAGAAGATAGGTTTCAATCTTAAAGCAGAAGGAACAAGGCGTTAAAAAGATAACATAATTACTGATTAGAAAGAACAGATGCTGAAGGCATTGGAAATGGCATCACTTTTACAACCACTAGTCATAAAACTACTCAATTTGATCATGAACTTAACAGTAGTTGTGACCAAGTCGGCTCAAATGCTAAGATCGCTATTTGTCACAGCGTTAAAGGGTTCTGTAAGCCCCCACAACCTCAGGTGGAATTCCACAAAGCCCTTTATGAGGCAATATTCATGTAGCCGACCCCTAATCAGGATAATGCTTTGATGATGATGTTGTGCGGCTATATATGTAAGAGATTTTAATCATTCTCACAGTTGTGTACAAAATTTGGTAGGGGCTGAAATATTCTAAGTTGCTTTAGAGTCTTTAGATTGTTAGTGCTACATCCCTTGTCTGTTGGACAATTGATATTAGAATGACACATGAATAAATGAATGCTCTGACCACAAGATAACTCTGCAATGTTCAACACATGCAATACAAAAAGCATAGTCTGAACCCTCTCTTGTACCACTTCCAAGTATCAAGTGTATTCCTTAATCGATTAAGCCAGGTAGTATTTCTTAGGCTATCTTGAGGTAGTATTGAAGAATGCCAAAGTGAGCCAAGACTGTTAGAAGTGCATGAGATATTGTACAATTACCTGCTTTAAGGTCCAAAAACAGGGTGCTGTTTCTTATTGGATCCCAATATCAATTTGTTCATAAGATAGAAGGGAACCCTAAAGCATGCACCTTAAACCAATTTGCATAAGATATTAGTAGTAGCTTATATACATACTAGTCCACAAGTGATGCCGCATTTCAACTGTCCAAGTATTCTTTAACAGTTTACAAGTTGGGGTTCCCTAGGTTGATGCATGACTCGGCAATTTAGACTTATAAGCAGATAGGTGACTGATTTTGAGTAGTTTAGTCACTGCAAACATCTACTATAGATCATCTAAGCATGATTCCTCAAGAAGGCTTCTTTTTTTCTCCTTTTCACTTCCTACATGCAAGAATGGGATTTAATTTGCTTTTTCTTCAGCAGAGTTTCGTTGATTTGTTTCAGCACTTATTTGTTTCTGTGACCACTTGACTACTAAGAAGTACCTTACATCCTAATCTCTCACACTGAATTATTTCCACAGCCTTTCCTAGACCAAATTTTAAACCAAGCCCATCCTTCAATCTCTATACACTTCCATTATTCAGTATCACACAAAAATATGAACACGGGCTTGGTTTTCACATAGTTCATGTTGGAAGCTTCTAGAAACCCAGTTTCATTTGATGTTGAAGCGCCACATGTTCTTCCAACCGTCCAACCAATTTAAATCTGCCATCCTTTAACCTGATTTAGTGTAGTTCCAGCCACACTTGGAACACTAGAGAAGAGTTTCCAAAAGAAAACAAAAAATCTAAGCTTAGAATTTGTGAGTTCTATTCATCGTAACCTGAACTCTTGACCATGAGAGCAGGCAGTTTATGGATTAAATAATATCCCAATTAATTGACCAGCAACAAAACATCACAAATTTCAATGCTGCATCCCTAAGGAAATGGCAATTTTAGTGAAGCTTAAAAGGAGTTCTGGAGAGCTTTTCTTGCTCAGACGAACGCGATACAGAAACTAAACAGAAAGATATTTAGTATGATTCATGTTCCAGTGATTGCTACACAAGTGTCATGCAATCAATTAGTTGTATAAATAGTAAAGATTTTACATGTCACATCTAAATCAAGATTTTTTTACTTTAACACTTTCCAACCTAGACAATAATACATTCTTGTATTATGGTATGCGACTTGTTCCCAGAGTTTAGCAATTTTAACAAAGCTGAAAAGGAGTAACGGACAATTTTTCTTGCTGAGGGGAATGCAATACAGAAATCTGACAGGAAAAGATTTAGTTTGATTCATGTCCCAGTAATTGCTCAACGAGTGTCACATCTCCAGTTAGTTGTATAAATAGAAAAGACCATGCATGTCAGAAGCAAATCAAGTTGTTTGACTTCAACGTTTTCCAACCTAGGTATACATATTCAGATATTTTTACATTTACCTAGTTGCTTTACTCTACATCTGCTTGTTTGGCCTTCTCTTCCAATCTAGCACTAAGACAACATGAGTTAGACAGTGCCTGCTAACTTACCATGTCAAGCCACCTACAGAAGTCTCAGCCAGGTATCTAAAGAGCATACAATCTTGTCCACAGAAGGAAATCCATCAAGTAACTTATCCAGGACCAATATTAGGTGTTAACTTTTGCAGAGAACTGTCATGTCGTAATCAGGCATATCTAGACTTGTAGAACTCAAAATAACAAAGAAGTTATATTGAAAGAACTTGGGTACATTTAGAACGGGAAGAAACTACAAACTAAAAGATTTCCATCAATTGAGAGCTTAAAAGCAAACAAACAACTTTACTGTATTACATCCACATTACTGGGTCACTTCAGCTACCAAAAGAATCCCGTTAATTCACATATGCCCCTACCTTTTCATGATTTTTGGAAGGTCTAATCCATTGATCTTGTTTGGCTACAAACCAAAATCACACCCATTTCTTTTTCTGGCAACCAAAACACACTGATTGGCTTATGTTAACTTATGCCTCTTTGGGTTTTAAATCACAACCACTGATTGTGAAACTAAATAAAGAATGGGAAATGAGGGGGTTTGTGGTTAGAATCAACCATCTAAAGTGGCATGATTGTTCACAGATAGCCTAAAAGAGGGGGGAGACAAGATCTAAGAAAAAAGTCAAAAGTGAGAGGATCTGGGGGTTTGTGGTTAGAATCAACCATCTAAAGTGGCATGATTGTTCACAGATAGCCTAAAAGAGGGGGGAGACAAGATCTAAGAAAAAAGTCAAAAGTGAGAGGATCTGGCACCAAACACATATGGGAATACCATTTTCCTTACTGAAACATAGTATAGAAAACATTGCCACATTAATTAAAAGAGCATACATGCAGCAATTTGATTGTCCTACTAAAAACACAAGGATAGTAGACTTGCCTTCAACAGTTCATAGATGTAATATCGAGTATCAAAATCAGATAATGTTGGATACAGCACTTTGAAATCAGTGTTGTTGACATATTCAAATATCAGACTGGGGGTCTTTGATTGCTGATCCCTGACAATATCTAGCAATTTCACAATGTTTGGCCCACCACATAGGTTCTGAAGTATCTTGATCTCCCTCTTGATCTGCATATCATAATATATCAGATGCAACCCCAGTGACCTTTAGACAATGACAATAAACAGCAAAAGAGACAAATAAGCTAGATAGGTATGTCTCAGCAAGGAGTTGCAGATGACATTTGATTGGCAGGGGAAAAGTTCCTAACTGTCATTTCCTCTAGCTTTTTCTGTTTTCTACTTTTTCCTGGCCAATCAAATGTCACCTGCTCATTGGATATGCATGAAACAGCTGAAATCAGCACACCCCATACATATAACATACACATTTGTGTGTGCATGTAGATATAACCACCTTGTGCTGATCAGTATGTGAGAAGTGAAATAGTGGAACACTAAGTTATCAGCAGATATATTAAGATGCCGAACATAAGATCACAAATCAATGTTGATGATATAAGTTTGCACACTGTGGAGAAGCTATGTCTAGGTCAGATGTGAACAACAAAGAGCTCTGTACAGAAACACCTAGACTTTAGATAAAATCTTATGTCTCTTTGATTACAATTCAAAGATGATCCAGATAAATTTTCTTTCTTTTGGAAGCATTTTAAGATAATGTACCAACATCTCCATTAGATTTAATGGAAAACAATAAATGGAGCATCCATGATGTATTAGACTTAATGGAAGATAAGCAGCAGGTTCAATCTTGTGTTACTGTGATACACTTACAAAAGAAAAAAGAATGCCCTTTTCTTTTTTTTTTTGAGGAGAGAGAAATAAGAATCCAAAGGTATAAGGATAAGATATGCAGCATAAATTGCAACAAACCCAAGCAGAGGTGGCATGCCAGCCAAGAGAGGTAGTAATATAGTCCCCCAAAATGGATGATTTTTGAAGGAAAAATAAAAGGAAGGTTGCATAACAAAGGGCGTAAAGGAGAAATACATATTTGAACCCCTAGGTCATAGTGTTAAGCAATTTGGATGGTTCAAGGAATGTATCAAGATTCTTGAATCAAACATTGGAAAAAACATCTTTCATCGAAATATCTGACCACATGTCCATCACATTCTTACCAGATCACAAATATTATTAAGGCCCAACTGCAGCAGGAACTTCAATGGAAGTTCAACAGAGTTTATCAGCATGCAAGAAATCCCTCTAGTCATGATTTTGTCCAGAAAGATAGACCATAGGAAATGATTTTCTATTCTGCATTACAGTAGCCTGCTCCATACAAGTCTATAACCTCTTCCTATACCATGGCAGATTAGTTGACTTTAGCATCCACACTATTCTTCTTTTCATGGATAGGCAAGTATGCTAAAAAACAAAAAGGTAGAACAAAAGGCTGCCAAAATCCCAAAACAAAAAGAAAGCAAGAGACTGACTAATTACAAAATGAAAATGCATGCCAAGCAAATGCCTATATACAAGTGATATCAAAATTGTCTGGATAATCAGCTTTAAATATTTTCACAATTTAATGAAATCCCAACCACTTGAAAAAAGTTAAAAAAATCAGCTTTGAAGCCTCTTCAAAATCAATTTTTGCTAAGGCACATTCATCACATCCAGAAAAACATCTCTTAACTTGCTATGGTCTCCCCTCAAACTCCACCAAGGACATAATCTACCTTGATCCATCATGCAGTCTGGCCAAATTCTTCATGTGGCCAACCCCTAATTGGGATAAGGTCTTGATGATGATGATGAATGATCCAAACTGTCTATCTACTATGCCATGTTAAAATCTATTTAGTAGGCTGGTCCAATTTTCTTTATCCTAAAAGGACTTGTGGTTTATATTCCTGCAAGGACCAAATGATAGTAAATGAAAAGTCCACTATTAGGTAGATGTACATGTCTCCAAAACATAACAGCTGGTCCCATTTTCTGTCCTAAAGGGACCCGTGGTTTCTACCCCCACAAGGAC
The DNA here is from genome assembly GCA_035236585.1 of Warburgia ugandensis. Taxonomy (NCBI): domain Eukaryota; kingdom Viridiplantae; phylum Streptophyta; class Magnoliopsida; order Canellales; family Canellaceae; genus Warburgia; species Warburgia ugandensis. Next base: position 58,922,572 of record CP141133.1, read on the forward strand.
CAAATGATAGTAAATGGGGCCAAGAACCAAGAAAGACAACACCTGGTGCATACATAACCCAATTCTCAAAAGCTGTGAATTTCATTTCAGTTAACCATGTACAAACAAGGAGAAAAGGCCAAAGATAAAATTGTAGGACACATTTTCATTTAAAAGATTGCACATATGGTGGGCCCAATTCAACTAAAATCATGCGACTAAGAAACGGGGACATGAGTAGAGTTAGGTTTTCTAGTTATTTTTTATAATTTCTCTATTGATTTGTCTCACGTATCCTGGAGTTTAGAGAGTTAGAAATTAGTAAGTTTTCATCAAGAAGCACCTAATGGCCTAGGAACTGAGAGAAACAGAATCTATATAAAGGATCCCATATGTATGTTTTTCTCATGCCATGTCAAGTTTCTGCTATTAAATTAAATGAAATTCTGAGATTTCTCTCAACTTTGTGAAGTGTGACAGTTCCTCAACCAAGGGTGCAGCTCTCTTGAAGCACTTCTAAGAGTGACGCTTAGAAAAACATCATCAATATCTGGGCAGTAGTACATGGAGATTAATTGCTGAGAGCAACAGGTGCAATGCCTGTTGATACTTCCCCTGAAATTCGATTCTTACACTTGAAGAAAACAAAAATATTGGTTGTTTTCCTTCATAGTTCATTAGTAGTCTTATCAAATCTGTCTCTTTTCTGTTAGAGCTTTCTATCATCTCCAAATAAGATTTGTTTCCACGAAAACTTCATTCAGCTCATAATTTTCACTTTTACACTGCTATGAAGTACTTGATATCAATTTCCAAGCAAATTAGGATCTGGTACTATTGACCCTTGTGGTCCGCCCCTTCCCAAGAACCCGCATATGCGGGAGCTTCATGCACCTGGGTTGCCCCTTCTTTTACCTCATTAAATATAAAACCTCAATCATATCGTGCTTAGTTTTCGGATTTGAGCCCCTATTTGCATTCTAGCTCAAATTCTCCAAGTGGGTTTTGTGATCTTCTGCAGAATTAGAATTTTATTCTCTAAACTGAATTTTCTTGTTATGATTGATAATTTTCTCAGCTAATTCTTTCGCTTACTCATTAATTTGAGTGCTCCAAGTACAGTTTAAAATTCAGGAAATTAGTTAGGCGAATATTCAAACTACTTAGAATCAACATTCCTCTCCATGATGAGAGCAACTCCAACTCTCTGAATCTCCTCAAAAGAAACACCCCAATCATCACCAAACATGGACAAGATTTGTTTTCAAATTGAATGAGCCACCTGATAACAGAGAAGTTAATGGCTGCTGACATCACACTTAGACATTATGAACATATATCACCAGCATCTAAAAATATCCTTGTTGTTCATTTTTTTACAACAAACCATCAGTCCACAGCACTGAATCTTAGAGGGGCAGCCCATAGTTGCCTACACAGGAAGCGGAAGCAGGAAATGGAAGCAGAAGCAGAGGCAAAAAGTAAGTGATCTTTAGGAGGGTGGAAAGCAGGATGCTCAAAGCATGAAAAGAATACAAAATAATGATGACGATGATGATAATAAGATTCAATGAGAAAGTACAGAATCTGAATAAACATGTCAAAAGGAGTGTTCTATGCATTGAGGTCACAAGATTGAGTCCTGCTAGGTGCTTTTTGCATCAAAAATGAATAACTAAATAAATTAAAGCCAAAAAGGAAGCATGCTCCTCCACATTTTCCCACTTTAGAAGTGCTTCATGGAGCTTTTTCCCATTTTGAGGAAGCGAAAAATTTCCAGCTTCAAAAGCAAGCTTCCCCATTTTCCCAGAAGCTTCCAGCAACTATCGAACAGGCTTATACAAAATTCTCCTCCATCAGCTAGAGTGGGCACCTTAACAGACAAGATACCAAGAGAGAAATTGTACCTCAGGGGAGTGAAGGAGATTCGAGAGAATAAATTTTCATAACCCTAAGATTTCTTCCAAAATTCCAAGCTGCCACCACCATTGCTCACTCTCTTATAACAAATAGCAACATCAGAACCCTTCTTACCAATGAAACTATGAAGGTCCTATAAAACATAGCACAAAGAGCTATAAGCTCCTAGAAAACCTAGCACAAAGACCTATAAGCTATTCAAAACATAGTACTTCTTGTAGTACCCACCACAAAATGAATAGATGAATAAACATTACAAATTGACCGCCAAGACCCCGAGCTTCTACCTTCAGCTAACACTCTTTCTTCCCACTGACCCATCCAACATTTCACAAAATAATAAACCTGCATAAAGTGTCACCCCTCCGAAAAACAGCAAAATAACTCACCTAGGAGAATTTTGTTCTTAGCAACATTATTTATCATTCCTTCACTTCCTTGCTTTAGGCCTGCAAGATTTTGCCTGATGCAAAACGTTATTCTTCAATTTTCCTTTCATAAGATGCCTAGTAATCAAGAAAGGACCACAAGCCATTCCTTATGAATTTAACCTCTACAACAGCCTCACTTGTTGCATGAGCCACAATGTGCTAGGCACTTGCTGATAGTTGAGGACAGAGAATATCACCAGCTCATGCGACATAAACACAGATGCATCCATCTCCAAAGCTCCACCTCTTCTTTCAGCTTCAATAGAACCACAAGTAGGTCTAGACACAAAGCTATTATTACAAAATTCAAATACATGCTACGGGTTTCAAATCTTATAAAGCGTAGTCACAAATTGGATGAAGACTTCCTGTGCCTCCTACCATCTCTATGTTCTATGATCGACAAGTTAATCATTGAAAAAACTAGTTCTTGTGGAACTTCATGTCCTTACAGAAGCTACTTGATCTTATCATAATTAGCGCCAAGGACAATCAAATAAATGAAAGAGCAGCCCCGGTGCAAGAAGCTCCCGCCTATGGGGGGTCTGGGGAAGAGGCGGGCCACAATGGCCTAAAGTAGGCAGCCTTACCTTGTATTTTTGCAAGAGGCTGATTCCATGCCTTGAACCCGTGACCTCAAGGTCACATGACGATAACTTTTACCATTGCGCCAAGGCTCCCCTTCAACAATCAAATAAATGAATGATCCAATATTCATTCAACTTCATGTAGGAATAAGCCAATACTCATATTCGTATTAGTGACCTCAATCGCTCCAACAATGAAAACAGGTCTTAAATGTAAAAGTCAATAAGTTAAATAGCAATTGGCAACACATTTTTATAAGTTGTTATTGGATAAGTTGTTATCCAATAGGCTGTTATCTGATATTGTTTTTGAAAATATGAACACTGTTTGGTAAAAGTTGTTTATAACATCAGCTTATCCAATGATAAACACAGAACGGTCTTTGGCAACCAATATCTGTTTATATGCTATAGAAACTTGTTTACCTAGTCTCTTCTCTCTCACTACAACAAAGAAATGGGCCATCATCATCATCAAGACTTTATCCCAATTAGAGGTCGGCCACATGAATCTTATTCCTCCATTCCTCTCTATTAAGTATCATGGCTTCATTTAGTCCCAAAGTTATTAAATCTTTTCTCACCACTTCTATCCGCATTCTTTTGGGCCTTCCCCTTGCCTTTTAAAACTTTCTACTTGCATTGTCCCACTCTTAATCAGTGTTATTTTCAGTCTCCTTTGGACATGTCCAAACCATCTAAGTCTAATCTCCCTCATCTTGTTACTTATTGGTGCTACCTCTAAGTTTCCTCTAATATTTTCATTTCTAATTCTATCCTTTCTTGTCTTACCACTCATCCATCTCAACATCCTCATTTCCACGACGTTCATCCCATGAACATGATGTTCCTTAACTGCCCCACGCTATGATCGAAAGAGCATGGATGGCCTTAGGGTCATCCTATAGAATTTTCCTTTTAGTTTGAGTAGCACCCGTTGATTACACAGAAATCCAAATGCACATCTCCATTTGTTCCAACCCACTTTGGTTCTATGGGTAACCTCCCTCTCAATCTCTCCACTCTCATGAATCATTGATTTTGATCCTAAGTACTGAAAGTGGTCTTTTACGGGGACTTCTTGGTTATCAATCTTAACTGGTGTTCCACTCCTACTCGAGTTACTAAAATTGCATTCCATATATTCTATCTTAATTAGGCTGATTTTAAATCCTTTAGATTCTAATGCTTCTCTCTATAACTCTAGCTTTGTATTTACGCCCTCCCTTGTCTTATCAAGTAAGATTATATCATCTGTAATAGCTTGCACCATTGAATCTCCTCATGCAGATAGTTTGTTAACTCATCCATGACCAATGTGAAAAGGTATGGGCTCAATGTCAATCCTTAGTGCAATCCTACATAGACAGGAAAATCACCGATCACTTTAGGTGGGGAAATATTTCTCCCTTTAGGTGCTCTTTAGGGGGAAGATGAGGTATTTTTCATATTTTCCCTCCAATAGAGACCCATAGCCATTCTTTGTGTGCTTGATAAATAAATTTATTAAAATGAATCTATATAAACTAATTTACTTCAAGTGTGGGAGCATTTACTTAGAGTACTATAACTGAAAGAGGCTAGATAATTACCACCCTACCTTTACTTGATCAAACTTGTCCATCTGATTTCTTTGACTTTGAATGACCACTACTCCAGAAATAGAGAGGTTTGAATGACGTTTGATGACCACGTTGTGGCAGTCTCTCTCTTAATTGATTGCTTGATAAATAAAATTAATAAATTTTATCTATATAAACTAATTTACTTTGAGTGTGATGAGCATTTACTTAGAGTACTATAACTAAAAGAGATTAGATAATTATCACCCTACCTTTAGTTGATCAGACCTGTTCATCTGATTTCTCTGACTTTGGATGACACTCTACAAAAACAGAGAGGTTTGAATGACCTTGGAATCTCAAAAACGTACGTTTGATGACACCACATAAAAAGAACGATCCATAATCAACGAGTAAGAAGTATAGATTTTAGATTTTTAAATCATCCAATCACTTTGATGTGTAGCACAAACATATCCAAAGCTAGAGAAATCAAATGGACAGGTTTGATCAACCAAAGTAGGTCCCATTTGTGGAAACTTCATTATAAGACCCACTCGTGTGATATCTACACAAATTAACCACATGTGCGGGAGGACTAAGATAAAAAGGGCAGCCCCGATGCATGAAGCTCCCGCATATGCGGGGTCCTAGGAAGGGGCAGGCCACAAGGGTCAATAGTACGCAATCTTACATTGCATTTTGCAGAGGCTGATGTGAACAACTATTTTCGTTTGCCCTTAATTAATTGAATGGCAACCAATCACTCAATTAGTGCAACAATAAGGCTTCATTCTCTCCATGGTAGAGCCTAATAAAACGAAGGGCTAGATCATGCTAACATTAGTTAGTTGGGCCTTCTCATGAATATCTAGTACATAATGTCTTAAAACATAAAAATTACCCCCCTCTCTCTCTCTCTCATATTACAAATAAACAGACCTGCTCTACAAGCCTTCTCCTCATTGTACAGCAAAATATCAGGAAAGAAAAGCCATTATTGGTTATCACAAGCATCATATTTCCGCGTTTATGTTATCACATTTGAGTGGGTACAATACTCACTTCTTGAATAGGCACTTTGGTTGATAATAGTGTTTCACCATACACAGTTATAATAAGAGGGAACTTAAAGTGCTTATAACCCATAAGCGATTACAATAAGCATCGTCAACCACACCCTTAGAAATATCTTCCACAATATATGGTTATCTCCAAAGAGAACATGAGGAAATGCTTCTTCGAGTTAAGCACATAGCTTAGCACCAAACTGCTGAACACCTTAACCTTAAGTTTAGAGTCCAACCCAACCTTTGCAATGAAAATCATAACTGTAGTAAACTAAATAGTACATCTCCACTCACAGCTGAATTTCATGGCAAATGATACCAGTCATTCCCACGGAAGACCCCAAATTTACGAGGATAGCCAAGGCATGCCATGTGACCTTGAGGTCACGGGTTCAAGGAGTGGAAACAGCCTCTTGCAAAATGCAAGGTAAGGCTGTTTACTTTAGGCCCTTATGGTCCGCCCCTTCCCCGGACCCCGCATAGGTGGGAGCTTCATGCACTGGGGCTGCCCTTTAGCCAAGTCATCCCATCAAACAGGATCCTGTCAACTCTTTAGCTCAATATGTTTTTAACTTCTTCTTTCAACTAAAGAAAACCCAAGTAAAACATCTGAAACACTCATAAAACAAGCAGGCACACTGCAAACTATTACCAGAAAGCAAACAGAATAAAATTAATGAGCAAATGAAAAACAAATCAAGAAATGAAATTCTCAACAATGTTATGAACTAATTACCACTAGCAGAATGTTCACATTTTGAAAAACCCAATTTAGACCACACTGAATTACTCCACTGGAACCAACAAGTAGCAAAATATTCAAATAAACATTTCAATAAAACGCAAAATCAAATAAAAAATCAAAACCCATGAAATTAACGTAATTCATCACGAACCTACCTTCTTCTTCTTAACAGGCTTAAGAATCTTAATAATGCACCGCTCGTTATTCGGAGTATGAATCCCTTCGAATACCTCGCTATATTTTCCCCTTCCAACCTTCCTCACCACCTCATAATCATCCTGTTCCCTGACAAGAAAAGCCCAACAACCAATCACTAAGAGAGAGAAAAAGAAACCCACGGAGATAAAAACAAAAAACAAAAAAGTGAAAATTCAAGGTATGGGTCTTCTTTTTTCGCGTTGGTGTTCTTACCCCCATTGAACCGTAAGCGATTCATAGTCCCAGTAATCTTTGGGTCGAAGAACGTTAACATCCGCATGAACCCTAGCCTTGGAGGTGGCCCCAGGCCGGCGAATCGATTTTCCGATTTTCTGCGCCAGGTCTTCCAGTATGGATGGACGGGTTTTAGTGGGTTCAGGGAAAGCGAGAGGGGCTCTTGTGCAGGAGATTTTTCGGATGGAGAAACGGTGAACAGACGAGCGAGATGAAGGAAAGAGGAGCGTGTGAGAAACTGAGAAAAGGGCCCTTGCGGCCATTCAATGGGGAAAAAACAGGAGAGATAAGAAGATCGGGCGTTTTTCTCTCATCACGTTTCGCATCTTCTGCTTCGCCCTTTCTCTCTCTAGTTTTTTCTGCATTTTCTTTGGCTTTCTTGTCTGCCTTCTCATTTGTATTTCTCTCCTCGTAAATTTCTGCAGCTTTTAGCTGGAGGAATTATCCACGTGGAATGCATGTTCCGATGGGACATAGTGGGTCTCCCACTTATTTACGAATCGCAACCGTCCATCTGATACAACTCAAAACAGCTCCTACGCAACAATTTTAAGATCGCTCCCTCAAAGTATTTGATTCTACCACTGATATGGCAAGACCGTTAAGATGAACGGCTCTGATTGTTGAAAATATGAGTCGCATAATATTTTTATTAGATCTAGTCTCTTGTTACTGGAAATTGACCTAGATAGGCTAGAAATCAAAATTTATGCTCAATTGGCTGATCGGTGATTTCTTATAGGTTGCCTATATTCTAAGTGCTTTGGTGCGTGGCCTTCTTTTTCTAAGGGCTGCCAAAATGTTTGTTGTTTGTTTTTGCTGTTATATCATCTCAATCTAGTTAGTGATTAATAAATTACACCATTCAGAAAGGGCATACAGATCTACACCGAGGGAAGTTGTGCCTGAGATGATGTTTGGCTATCCAACCGTTGGTATTTTAGGGCACATCTTGGATGACTCCTGCACCAGAAACCTTCGCCATCGGATGGTCCTGATTACTATTGTGCTAGGTCTCAAATGTGGACACGTACACCTCAAAAAGTTGGAATTACAGTAGAAAAATATTAATGCAGCAGAGAGTTAAGAACGCTTAATGGAGAATATATGCGAGGTATTGCATCTTTAAGCTGTGGCCTAAAAGGGAATAGTTTGGATCCCCAACCAGCTGGGACATGCATATGGTTTTGTTTGTCTGTGTCTCAACACGATTCTATCAAGAAAACATTAAAGGTGAACGCAAGTATTTCTAAATGATTAACAGTTCTAGGTTATCAATAGTATAGGCCACAAAATGAAAGGTTCAAATTTTTTATTTTTTTGAAAGGTACGGTCCAAAATTTTCAATAAATTATGCAGAGAAACTTGTCCTCCAATCTAAGGTCTAGATTGTCAAATGCTGGACATATTTTGGTTTAATGCTTATGGAGTAGACGGCATAGATGAATGATTTGGATTAGCAAAGTTGAATTAAAATGGCAGTTTTTCACCAACATTTATTTGGAAAATAATGGGACCTGACAGTTGTCAATGGCTATATTAAAATCAAGTAAATATAATGCAGGGCCTATTTTTGGGTGATCCAAATTATTAATTAATTCTTTTTGTTCTATTAATGGACAAGATATTACCCCAAAGAATCTTCTTCTTATGATGATGGTGATTGTAGTTATTAGTGTGTTAATATGTTTTGTGAAATAGCTCAACAAGTTTTTTAAAAAATGTTACAAATTCGAAGAAAACTTGATACATTAATCGATCTTTACCGTTAATTCAAGTAGCCGCCTTGCTTTTCTAATATTTCAAAGCTACCCTCACCTGTCGTGCCTTTTACTTCAAAGACGCGGCCACTATTAAATATGGAAGGAATCCTAATGGGAAAAAATAGTCACAGACACATGCACGTGCTAGTGAACGTGTGACACTAATGGGATACATATTTATTGGCAGTAAACTCCTTTATTTACAGCAATGCCATTGAAATTTTCTTTAGAGATTTTCCTTTATTTACAATTATGCCTGCATTTAGATAGTTTTACTAGAGAAAAGGGCCCACCTATCCCAAACGCTATAATTCTTTTTTGCTACATAGTTGTTCATGTTAGGTAAAGGAAAGCTATAGCTCGATCGAAGAAAATCAGCTGGATAAAATTAAGCAAGATGAATTAATTTTTTATGGCCGAAAGTAGAGAGTGGTTCACTTGGATCTAAGCTTGCCACACAAAAATGAAACTATGTGCTTACTTCATTGAAATGGTTATGGAGCTCTTGAAATTGCATATCTATCATGGTATAAAATAACTCAACATTATAATGGTGTGCATTTGCATTTTTCTTAATATAACACCATGGTCACCATTTAGCAACATATATATCATCCACAGTCAGGATGCAAAATTTATATTTATTACTAAGTGAAAATTTCTGCCAACAAATGCCATAGCATTTATAGTTTCTTGATATTTCCTTTGTAATGCTTGTAATAGTTCATTTGTGATAGCCAAAATGTTTCTCATTCATTACTTGTAGGTTGAATATAAATACAAATAATTAAACTAAATCTAATAGATCGTCAGCTTTAGCTCTTTGTTTAGACTTTGAACCATCCTCTAATACAAATTTAAGCTCATCAATAATAGAGGAGAAAATGACAATTAAAAATTTATCAATGTACCGTAGTGAGAGCTCCAATGAGCATCGCTAGCCTATTTGACACCAAGTTCTTGAATTAGGCTTCACTCTCTTGAAGAACATCTTGACGCTTGCATGATGGTCAAACAATATTCAAGAAACTGGCTACCATATTAGGAGTAAAGCAATTTAGGTGTGATTCTTAGCAACAGCTACAAGCGTTAACTTAAGTTGATGATCAAATCAATGAACATAAAAAACATGTTCATTCTCTTTTAAAATCAAACTCTTGAAACCATTAAACTCACCTTGCATATTACTAGCCCCATCATAACCTTGTCCTCTTAATCTTGATATACTTAATCAAAGAACAAAAAACAATTGTCCAATTGCTTCATTAAGAAATAGAGCAGGCTTATCAATAACGTGGACAATAGCAAGAAAGTGCTCAACAATGCATCCCCTCTTGTCTACATAATGGAAAGCAACTACCATCTGTAATTTTTTTAATAACTAAAATCAAAACCAACTCATCTCTAGGATCCTTTGGTATGACTTTAGCAGCTTCAGTCCCAATGCATTCATGTTGCCTTTTTCAATATCATGGGCTGTTAATTTCAAATTTTTGGAAGCATTCTTCAAGATTACATTGTTTATACTTTTGGTATTCTTTCATTATGATCAGCAAGAAATTATAGAAGTTGAAGAAAGTTTCTTGATTATGCAAATCCTCAAATTTATCATGACCTTGAAAAGATAAATGCTATTGTAAAAGGAATTGAATACAATCAACTATAGCATTTAAGTATGTTGATATTCACTTCGAGACTTATGTGCCTAGGAAAAAAAAAAAACAACTTTGTGTGTTGATCTTGGTTCATTAGATCTCAACACTTTCTAAATGCTATGTTCTGAGCTTTATTAGGATTTACAACATGCGTATCAAATCTTTCCTTTTTAATTTAATATGTAAACCTATGTTTGACAGAGGAGTCGCTACCTGCGTGCTTCACAAATGTTGGCTTAAAAAGGTAACAACATAGATAAAAAAAACATCATCTTTCTCTATACAATATTCTAGCCAACTTTCATATTTACCAAACCAATTGCGACTAAATCTAGTCTTTTGATTCCCATACTATTTTAGTAGAAAATCATGGATACAAGGTTGAAAAGGTCCCTTTTGAACAGATGCTCTTCTTATTTTATCTTGGTCAGCATGGTGATAATTTGAATTTGATGCGGTAAATCTAGTCTTTTGATTCCCATACTATTTTAGTAGAAAATCATGGATACAGGGTTGACCTATTGCAGTTAATGTAACAAATTGATATCTATTTTTGTAATGTAAGATCTCTCTCAAGATTTTCCAAATTAATTTCAACACAATGTTGCCTATAAGAACTTTCTCTGTTATTAATGATGTGATTTGCTTGGACAAGTGTTGGTTGCTTTGAAACCACTTTTTCTTTTTAAAGAAATATATCCATGGTTGATCAAACTATTCACAAAAGAATAACAAACAACAATCAATTGAGTGAAGCATGACCACTTGTTCTTTTTGAGTTATCTACAGGGTGGTTACAATAACAAGTATAAAATAATTAGTGATTGATTATCATTGCACTTGAGAAGTGAAATTGTTTGGTATAAAGTCGATCCTTAAATCCAACAATGAATTGTTTGGGATTGTCAAAAGACTTACATCAAATAGGTGAAAGATAGAGAAGCATCCTAATATCAATTTAGAGTTTAATATAAGCTAGAATGTTTGAGTTAAAAGAATCAGTTGCATGTAAGAAAAGGGCTGATATGGAAAATTTCAAATATATTCATAATTAGACAAAGCAACTTAGATTATTGAACATTTAAGCAAGTAGACAATAGTCAAAATTTGAATGGAAAGATTAAAAGATCTATAACATGGAGTCCTTTCTTGAAAGAGTAAGAAAAATAAAAGGAAGAAGAGAAGAAGAAATAAGACAAATCATACATACCCATTGTAGAGGATCAATTTTTTAGTACAAAAAATCAAGAAATCCTTTCAAAACATTCTTCTATAGCCTTCTTCATCATAAGATTCAGAGTTTTTCCCTCTTTTCTCTAATGTTTCAAAGTAGATTAACCCCTTGAAAAATAGCTTTTATGACTTGTGAGTTTCTTAATCAATTATAAAAGAACCAAATTACTTTTAAGGACAAAAATAAAATAAAAAAATCAAATACTATGTATCATACAAGTTAGAACTAGTGGATTTTAGTAATAGAGCGGGGAGAAAATTTATAAACAAATTCATGGGTCTTTTTTAGGGGGATCTTAAGTGGTGTTTGCCTATAAATAGATTCACAATTTAAACTTTTAAAAGATTTGAGGGAGGTCTTAAAACCCCCCTTCCATACATGTGCTCTATCTGTGCTCCTATGGGACTTAGGTTGCTCTCTAAAGGCACTCTGATAAGTATGAGATTAGTGCATTGCCCATAATAAAGCACCCAATGTAAGTTCAAATATCTCCTTAAGAGATGTCCATGTGACATTTCTTATTTTGGAATAGTAGTTTAAGACTTGATTCACTAGTTGACTCATGTTCTTTAAATTGTATACACTTCAAGATCTGTTCACTTCTTTGGTGCACAAATTTTGTTGAATGCTTAATCTTCTATTTTACTAATATCTTTACTATCTTAGCTATCTTAATTCTGTTTGACTTAAAATAAATGAAAAATGTTTTACACTCTTAGATTCCTTCAGGCCTAGTCTCATTCAATTGGAAGGCCTATGTTAGATAGAAGTTTATGTGGGCACAGCACAAAAGATTGGGCCCATATTGTAGAAATAACCTAACCCATCCTAGCTTATATCATTAGAAGTCCATAAATTAAAGCAAAGTAGTTCCTTGAGGCTTACTACTTAAGATGCTTCTCTTGTTTTTATTTAATGAAGTCATGTTGCCTAGGAAGATTCTTTTTAATGGTTTTTTTTTCCTTTTTTCCTTATTGTTTTTAACTTAAAAACAAGTGGGGAAACTTCTTCTTTTTTCTTTTTTTTTACCTTAAAACAAGTGGAAGATTGTTAGCATTTTGTTTTAAGTTAAAATACTATGGTGGGATCCATTTAAGATTAAAAGGGGCCTAATTAGAATTAGTATCCTACATAAGAAAACTAGATCTATTTCCCACCTAGACCCCTTAATGTCAAAGATACATTAGTCTTCGCCTAGACTTCTTACCACCTAAATACATTATTTTCTTACATGGACTCATTTTTGTCCAAATTTAGCACCTTGCCAACCAAGTAAGTCTAGAGAGAATTTAGGACCAAGCAAGACTACTTGACACCTAAGCAGGTCCCTCATATAAGGGGTGCCCCCTAGGTCATTCCTCCTAACTACACACACCATTTCTCATTCTCTCTTCTCTCTTTATGGTTTTGCAAGTTATTTTGCTAGGCTTTAGAAATTCTTGGGATTAGAGGTGCCTAGTCCCTCTATAGATCTATTATTTTGTCTACTTTTTAGACCTTAGAGTCCTAATTGTCTAAAACCAAGTGCATTTTATTAGTTTTACTAAGATCTTGATTGTTTGGCACCAAGTGATTTTTCAATAGTTTGATTGAGATCTTGATTGTCTAACACAAGGTGCTTTTTGCATTAGTTTGATTAAGATCTTGACTCTTCATCACCAAGAGTTTTTTGCATTGGTATGATTGAGTTCTTGATTAGTTAACATCAAGTGCCTCTTGCATTGGTTTGATTGAGATCTTAATTGTTTGGTGCCAAGTGTCTCTTGCATTGGTAGTTGGAGGTCTTGGTTATGAACAAGATTTAAACTTCTTGAAATTTTACCCTAAGGGTAATCTAATTTTATAGACTTATTTATTTATGTAAATATTGAAGTCATTCAACTTGAAAACAAAAGTATACACTAATTCTGATCATGCAAGAGCTATTCTTTCCCTTGTACAATTTGAGAGGCTTCAGCTATCTTGAAGAAGTTACTATAAGCATGGGTCTTATAAAGAAGCCTTTACAAGTATGACTCTACATGGTTATCTATGCTTCTTCCTTCTATTGTCTACATGGCCTCACTAATACAACAAAGAGGTTGTGAGTTCAAGTCACCACTTACATAGAAAAAAAATAAAATAGAGAGGGTCTATAAATAAAAAATAAAAAAATAGAGAGGGTCTGTATCTAACAACTTGTTTGTATTCAATGAACTTTTTCTTTTTCTTTCCTTATCTTCTAATATAGTTGCCACCCATAGTAAGGTTCAACATGTTCTAGTTCAAAATTTTAACATTCGTTTTTTATCACATACTACTTCTAAATATTCTCTTTCCTTTCCTTTTTGATTTGTAACTTCCATATTTACATTGTTTCATAGATAAATGGCTTATTTAACAATTGGATCAACTCGCTTTAAGCTATAATAGCACTTATTTATATAGAATTTAAACCTTTTCATTTTTGTCAATAATTTGGTCTTTAACATTAAATTTGTACATAGCTAAGGTCATTATTTGGCCAAGTACTTTTTCTTATCTTCTTTAAATGGGTGTTATTAATACTCAGTTAAGTTATTGACTGTGAGTAAAGTTATGAATTCTCTCTCTCTCTCTCTCTCTCTCTCTCTCTCTCTCTCTCTCTCTCTCTCTCTCTCTCTCTCTCTCTGGTAGCCAAGTTAGTTTGTATAAATAACCCTAAACCAACAATATTCTCTCTGGTAGCCAAGTTGGTTTGTATAAATAACCCTAAACCAACAATATACTTGAACATGTGGTCTAGGATGGCAAAGCCCCTTTCTTGACCCCTTATTTTGTAGTCTTCCTATTCCCTTCCTACATTTTAAAATATTTAGGATAATTTAAATTTAAAATGATAAAAACATCGTTACAAAAGAGACTAGGGACTATAGAGTGGATTGAGGCCTTTAACAAAGCCAGAAGTAGGGAATCAAAAGTGGAAAGTTATGATCTTGAGAGGATTCGATCTAGTGAGGTTTATTTGTTCAAGAATTTAGAGTTTGTATGAAAAGCTAGTTGGATTTGAAAAGAATTTTTGGTAGAGGAGTTTGGTGATGTTGGAACCCATTACTAATGAGAGGAAGAAAAGTAAGAAGGAAATTATTGTTAAGGTTTTGGGGAAGAGGAGAAGAAGGTTTTTGCTAGAAAAGATCGATATAGAAGCTAAGGCCCTATTCTTGTCCATCTCTCTGTCTCTCTTGGAAGAGAGAGGGGGGGGGGGGGTTATGGTTGGGTTTTATCACCAAAGGAAAGAGGATTTGTTTTACAAATTAAAGATATTTAAGAGGTCAACTTTATCATTTTAGTTTAATATTAATTAGAATTAAATTATTTAAGAAAAGGATAGGGACTTTGTTGATGGAGGGGGAAATAATATCATTTCTCTTTCTTATATGCTATGTCCTCTAGAATCCTCATTAACCATCACGATTATTTTGATATGGTCTACATTAATCTTCTATCATTCTTTCCTCTTTAGATTGTCCATTTTTAGGTCACTATATGGTTAAGATTGTGCAATTTGTATCATTTTGAGTGCCTATAAGCATGTGACTAATGACAATGCTAAATTTACATTGGTTGAAGTTAAAGAAGATAAATGCAAGATTAGCAAAAGTGAACAATTACCTTGTGAAGTGTGCCTCTCTATCATGAAATAGATGGTTCATATGCATTATTTGCAGATTCCATCATAGGTAAGCCTACGAAATCTTCCTACAATGGTGGACTACAATTTCATACAAGGAACTTTTAGTACTTGGCCTACCAAAGATGAATGGTTGGGATCACTATGCAAATATATATGTGTGTGTGCAAAAATATATAGAAATCAAATATACACAACAGAGGGAGGATGGCAAACACAACCAGTACCTTTGTTATAAAGTCATTATTAGGAACTTCTACATCACTTTCCATTTGAGATGATTTTGACAAAGACTTGGGTCCTCCTATCCTTTGAGAACCTTAAATCCAAAAGTCCTAAGATATGTAAATTCAAACATAGGAATGCTTAGCCCATAAATATCTACCACAATCAAGTTGGGGTGTTTCTTAAAGTACCTTATGTGGCAAGTTTAAGCTGCCACTTTTTTCTTTGGCTGGGAATTAGATTTAGGAGTGTGTGAGACTAATTTTCTTTGTAAATCTTTGCTTGTACGAAAAAAGAACAAACATTAATTTTTAGTTGATATCTAATATGTTGCAATTTTTAGGCTACAAGTTATTGAAGATCAGGGAAATGAGATGAATGGGCTGATCCACCAAAGTTGCATTCATCATGCCTAGAATTTTCTCCTTCTATTCTATACCAATTTGTTTGATTCTATGTCAGTCATACCTAGCGAGATAGGAATGGTTAGTGGGAAAGCAATCCATAACAAGAAATCTAATAATAGATAATAGTAGCAAGAGGCAACTTGGTCTTCATGAAGATATTTGAGTGGCATTTTGGCCATTTCAATCCTAAAATATATGGAAAGTACATTTTTTTTGTGGTACTACGTTGATGCTTAATTCTTTACACTTTGGTCTAATGGATAGATGTGACTTGATCAAAGATCTCATCCCCTATTGATGATGACAATTTCATGGTCATTGTGAAAAATACAACTTATTAGAATATAATTTTTAGCTATGTCACTTCTCTTCCTCTCTACTTGGAGATGGGAAAGCATGTAACCTGTATTCTATATCTATCATAAGGGTCTTAAATTTTCTTATCTTGTTGCCCATCACTTTCTAAATCAATTGGTGTTATTCTTATTTTTTCCTATTTAAATTTCCATAGTATGCCTTACTTATATCTGACATTAATTACCATTAGTATTCCTTAAATAATACATTAGTATGCCTTACTTAGGTCTTTAAATTTATCATCTTTTACATTTGTAGGAATTAAGAAAAATAGTGGATTGAATCCAATGTTCATTCTCAAATATTGCTTGGGGTTTTGAAGGAATTCACTATTTTGATAATGGGCCAATCACAGTTTAGTATCTATTCATTTTGGATGCATAGAACTTTTGTGTTTGGTCAAGTATGCTACATCCTCATCATAATTACTCTGCACTACCCCATTTGATTCAAATGTACATTGCCACTAAGCTAAGTCTGAGGTGATTTTGTTAGAGTGAATCATGTAAAGTAGAAACTTTTCCTTTTTATTGTTTCTTAGGTTTCTTTACTATCTGCATTTTTTCCAAATAAAAATTGACATCTCTTTGTATCCTTTTACTTTATCTTCCATGTTTTCCTTGCAGAAACATAAAAGGTATGGCATTTATCAAATCAAGAATAGGCATTTTTCAAATTGCTACTAGGTAGCTTCATAGGACCCCTGGCTCATATCTTGTTGACATGGAACATGCTTTCCCATAATATACCTTTCTTCATAATAGAAACTTGTCCATAATGAATACATATTTGTCATAAACCTCATAGTTTGCCAAATTATGTGTGGATTCTATTAGTTTTTTTTTTTTTTTTTTTCTCTCTCTTTCATCCTCTACAAAAATCAACCATAGTGTGGCTTGACAAAAGCTTCAATTCTATATAATGTCTCAAAGACCATATGGATAAAATGGCCTAAGTTAGACCAATCAATTAAGCATGTCCTGCCTATGCCTAATGTGGATGGATTAATATGAAGTCCTTACAGTGCTCATTGTCTTCATTGAGATTGAAAATTCCAAGACTTACACATTCTATTTGTAGCTAAGGTATTTTTAAGTTAAGAGTTGATATTACATGACATTACTTTTGATAATAATAGGTAAAGTAACTTTTGGTAGTAACACGGATGCTGGTTCAGAAGAAAATTTTGATACAACATCGATAAACTAACTTCCTTACCCAAAAAGTTTACAATCTGCAATGTTAATGTTGAGCATCTATTTTTATACTAAAAACCCCAAGTTATACATTGTTCTAGAATATTTGGATGTTCAATTTCACATTTATACAGTGTAGTTGTACTAAAATATTTATTAATCATCTAACCATGAATTGGCATATTTTTAGCATTAGATGAAGATCCTAAGTAATTATATGATTAAACCACTTGCAAAATAATATTAATTAGATCTTCTTTTGTGTTTTGTAGGTGGAAGACAAATCTAAGAGTTTGATTAAGTGAGTCAACCTCCCAGATCTTCAATTAAACTTGAATAAAAATTGACAGTTCAGATCAATCTAGATGGAACTTCAATTATCCAAATCAAGTCAAGAATCAATACTTACATTTTTCAAATGCGAAAGAGAGTGTCCATAACATTTTTTAGTATAGTCAGAATCCTCGAATAGGCATCATTTTCTAGACAATTGAGATTACACACAAAGGTGACAAGTTCTCATGCAAGTTTCCATCACCTTACTATCTATGAAGAAGTCATGCATTCGTCACACTATATGGGATGTCCCATGCTAACATAAAAAAGAGCTACATGTTTTTACATCTTTTTTTAGTTAAAAAAGCCATATAGATGGGGCCCACTTACATCTATCTCTCTCCCATTAACATGCTACATTGTTATACATTATTTCCCCCTACATTTTAGCTAGGGAAAAATATGTTTTCAAGAGGTGAAATATAGTGGAAAACATGTGCATGTATTGAGAAAAAAGTAGGAGCTACAATGTATTCCACTATGGAGTGTAAAAAAATGGAAATCAATGCCTGAGAATTAATGGTTGGGATCATTGAACATTTAATGTTACTTAAAGTGTATTGTTTTCATGGAAAGAATCAGCCCGAGAATAAACATTTTTTTAGGAAGAAATATAGAGAGAGGAGGAAATAGAGAAAGGGAGGATGAACTTGGATAGTTTGTAGAAATTCTAGAGGTCAATTAGTGAAGAGATGACAAAACATAAGTTATCTAAATCAATTAGGAAAGAGTGGGATGTGCACAATGAGGATTAGGATGTTACATACAAGGAATATGTATTTCTATAAGTTTCTAAGTGGAGGAGGTAGTGTGGTCTATAAAGGGAGCTACTTAGCAGAGGGAAAAAAAAAGGCATCCTGGAGTTTGGGTCCAGATGTGTTCTACTTGGAAGGAGAGTTGGAGCACGACTTCTTCTTAGTTTTTTTCTTTTGGTTTTCCAAGAGTAGAACAAAATAAAGAAGACTCCCATGCATGTTTTAGAGAGAAGGTAGATGCAGAAAAGGTCAATCCATTCAATTTTAGAGAAGGAAACATAGGAAGCTGTCTATAGAAATTTATAACAAATAGGTTCCTACATTCAAATTTTTGCACTTTTTTCTTCAATTCCTTTTTATTTTTATTTATATTTATCCAATAAAAGGCTTACATAAGGCACTCATACATCTTAGGAATAAGCTAGGATAGATTTACAATGAGAAATCAAGGTTGAGCAAGTTGTTTTTCAATAAGGAATCATAATGAGTTCTTATGCTATTTCTATAGAACCTTTCAATGGAAGTGAGTTTTGCAGTGATCCTAACCTTTCAACGGTTGCTTGCTATTGCTTGCCCAATCTTTCTTTGCTGCACTCTACAAACTTGGTGCAAAAATATGGCCTATAGGTCATGGGCTTGACCAATCTTTCTTGGGACATTTGGAAAAACATCATACTCTATTTTCTCTATTGCCAGCAAGCTCTTATGCTAAGTTGTTGTCCTTTATTTTTTTATTATTGTATTTTAGCTATTATTTACTATTTTTATCTAGTTTAGTTCATTGTTTATTAGTTCTGAAAATTAGTTCTTGTCTTTTTTCTAGTGGGTTAGTGATTCTTTTGAGTACATTCATTGTTTAGTTGATTCAACCCAGTGATTCTTTTGAGTACATTCATTGTTTAGTTGATTGGTTGCATTCATCTTCTTCTTCCTACTTTTTTTGGATTGGATGGACATTCTACACTAGTTGTTGGATGGTTTTTTTTCTTGGATTAATGTTAGAAATTGATATAAATGTTGAGTGTTTCATTGAGGAAAAAGTGGGTGTGAAGATGGAAGATGGACTACCAACTACTTTAACATTTATGGAAGTTTAGTTTAGTTGTTTTTTTTTGTTTTTCTCATTTTCATCCATCATAATGCTCAAAGGATTGAATGTAATGGAAGTTATTTTTAGTAAATTTATTTATTATTTTGTCATGTTTTGATTTTAAGTTTATGCTTTAATTCCTAGTTTGGTTTTGGTGATAGTTGTCTAGGTCGTTGTTTTTCGTGTTTAATTCTAAAGTGGTTAGAATTTATGTTGATTTAATCCTAGCTTAGATTTAGTTCTTTTAAGTAATTTAATTTCTCTTATTTAAGCATAATAGAACTTGATATTTTCATGCATTAGTTTAGGATTTTGTGCTATATTTTCATACTATATCCTCCCTATGTATTCTACCTTGCATCACTACAACTAACTACTGTATGCTTGTAGGAAAACTCAAACAATTAACTAAAAGAAACAAAGTCCAATCTACAAGACCAATCCATGGATAATTGAAAAGAAATGGAGAAATGGATTTTACATATGAGAGTTCTTATTTATGCTCAAGCATAATCATGGACTTGAGATAAAGTGGTCAAATGCTCTTCGTAGAAGGACCACCTGAATTTCAGCATGTAAGATCTCAAAGAATTGTATACAAAGATGATTATTAGAATAAAAGTTTGGCTGATTGCAAGAACAACCAACAATGTACTATGTATTTCATACTATAATACAAAGTGATTGCTGTCAGTGGCTATCTGTTGTGTTCTATAAATTCAACAATGCAGATGGTGATATTTTAGATGCATTGTGGTTGCATGAGACCACTTGGGATCCTATGAGATAGTTGTTAAAAATATTATTGCCCAAAGCTTTAATTGGATATTTGAATAGATGGTGGATTACAGATAGCCAAGTTGCAAAGCAAAAAAAAAGGTTGTAGAGACTATTGTGGATCTGTTAAGCACCATGGAGAGGTTTTTCCATGAATTTTGTGTTGGATTTCCACAAATAGAATGAGCTACAAATTATCCTTTTGGTTGTATATAAGTTCTCTAAGATGTTTTCTTTCCTTGGAGACAAAGCTCTATATGGGCCCAACATTCTCCCACATTCTTCTTGTATATGAGATTTGATGGAGGGAATAGGGTAGTATGAAGTGTGAAATGTACCATAGCATGAGTTTCTCATCAAATAGCATTAAACTACCTCTATAATTTCACTGAGACAATTTTTTGTCATAGAACTGTATCTTTCTAAGGAAAAAGTTGCTGCTCTCCTTCTTTAAGAACTTATGTTGAGAAGCAACCTCCACCTGTTATTAGAATAAATTAGGTTTCATGGTTTTATTTGAAACCAAAACTCAATCACAACCTCCATCATGATTGGACTATGACTTTGTGAGAACAAACACTAGACTCAAGAAAGCCACAAGTTTGAGTATTGTTTAATGAATTCTATACAAAATGATATAATCAACAATTACATAATTGAGAGTAGCTAAATTCTCTTCTTCTTTTTGTGGGATAAAGCTTGCTCCTAGAAGAGGTTCAATGCTCCCATTTGCACTCTTATACTAAGTATTTAGAGAGTGACTTCTTCTTCTTATGTTCTCCTATTCTTTCTCTAAGTGAAGTGAAAGTTTGATTACTTATTTCTTACTTTCTCTTCATGTTTTTGTTGAATTATTCGTCTTTGCATATTATTCTGGTGTAGTGAGAGTACTAGCAAAGTCATTGTATTTATTTACTTTTTTTTATCCAATTCTATTTGTAACGGATGTCATTGCTCTAAGTATGATTTTTGATGTAGTTTTAATTATTACTCACAAGCACATGAATCAAACTAGTATGATGTATACGAGTGAGGTCGATACCATGAGGAATCTCATGGATTGCATTCAATTGGAATCTTATTTTGATAAATTATTCTAGCCAAAAGAGTTTGATTATGATTAGTCTATGAATCAAAAGAAATAGGAAACATAAATAAACTTTGACTAAAAGAAACTAATATTATCTAATCTAGATCTAATCTGAGGGTGCAAAACTAACATGATCCATGAATCTAACAAAATCTAAACATTCTAATTAAACATGCTTAATGAACAAAATCTAGTCTAAACATTCAAGTAACATCATTAATGAATCAAAGTATTCATGAAATTGGAACAATGTGCATAACATAAGCTTTGTTTTATTGAATATAAAAATGTAGCAAAGTGGTGCACATGATTCATGATCATCTAAGCAATAAGTCTTGTCTTCAATCCCAGATATAAGACTATCCAACAATGCCCATGCATGTAAATTAAGGGACAGAATCAAGTTGCAACAAAACAAAAAGAGACAAAGGAAGAACAAGCAACAATTAAAAGGCAAGCAAATACATGATGGTAAAGATGATCCAAAGGCTATTATCTCTTGGCTGTCACTATAATAGATCGATAGCCTTTGATTAAAGAAACTAGAGCACAAAACTTGAAACAAAATACAAAGAAAAACACATGAAATATGTGCATGAATCAAAGGAACAAAACTTAGCAAAAGGTAAATTAAGGTGCTTGGAAGACTTAGTTGGAAGATGGCATGGGAACTAGAATGGTGCTTTGAGACCTTGAATGGAAAAAGGCATGGCGAAGAGCTGCTATGGAAGATGCATTGAAGGCTTTGAATGGTTCTAGGAATAGGTGTGAAACCTCACCTTGAATGATGAATGTGTGGAGAACTTTCCCTTGAATGGGGCGTGGAACTCCTTTATGGATATATCTTTCAAAGTTAAATTTTTATAGATGCTGGAGAGTTTCCTATTTGCATATGAGTTTCACCCTTTTAAGAGAGAAGATTTGCTAATCTTTACCTTAAGAAAAATAGGAAATAGGGATAAGATTTGGAAAACAAGATAAAATAAGATAAGATGAGGATGGGGGGAAGGTAGTTGGATAAGACAATGAGACTTAAGAAGTGGTAATTAAGAAG
Organism: Warburgia ugandensis; assembly: GCA_035236585.1. Lineage (NCBI taxonomy): Eukaryota > Viridiplantae > Streptophyta > Magnoliopsida > Canellales > Canellaceae > Warburgia > Warburgia ugandensis. Next base: position 58,944,886 of record CP141133.1, read on the forward strand.
GAGGATTTAGGAAGTGGGAAACCTAAGGGAATTGCTTGAAAGTGGGAAACCTAGGAAAAGGAAAGCTTAAAGGAGTTAGGTTTCTTCTCATATTGGTCCACATGTGCATGCCAGCTATCCTTGTTGATAGAGTCCCATTTCTTCTCTTTATATCAGTTTTTTTTTTTTCCTCGTGGGAATTTGCTTAGAAAGCCTAAAAAATGTGGACCCAATGTGACTTGACTTAAATGGCTTCCTTGTTCACTTCATAAGCTTGTATCTTGGCTTCATGGCTTGGCTTCTCCTAGTCATTAGTTCATGGCTTTAAATCACATGCAAAGGTGGTGAAATTATATTGCCTTTTACATGGATTTTTCATGAGCCCATTCTATGCACCTTGTCTTCTACCAATTGTCTTTGAAACTTATTGCTTGGCTTGGAATGATCCTAACTTTTGCTTAGACTTTGAAATGATGGAAAATGGGTCCTGGTCTCTTTGGATTGATCTGGATGATCGATTATATCTAAAGCGATCTAAACCCTTCGATCATCCTTTTAACACCTACAAAATATAAAAATACTAATTAATATCTAAAAAAAAATTCATAGGTCATATACTTACTCCAGATTAGCATCTGCACCTACAAAATATCAAATTTCTAGATTATTAGTTCAGAAATGCATGTGTTATGAATTTTTTGAAAAACCCTAGAATAATGTCCTATAATCTGTGACATATGAGCTGCTAATTAGGTACTTTTTATACAAAATTAACTACTTATAAATTTTGTTTTCAAGTATACGTTTTCTCCTCTTACTTTAGATTCATTGTTTATATGCATGTAATTCCTTGAAGTTGTGAAATACTTTGTATATTAATATTTTTTGAGTCATTTTTCTAGTCAAGTGATCTTCTTAATCATGGAAGTTTAGATTATTTGGGACCATGCTTGCCACAAAAGTTGCCAAGTGATATTGCTTATATTAAAGACAAGGAACTGAATTATGACATTCAAAGTTGCTTTGCAAAATGATCAATCTACCTTTGATGAAGATCATCTACAGAAGCATATTGGTATTTATCCTTTCTTTCTTTCCTTTTTTTTTTTTGGAAAGACAAGAAGTATTTATCCTTTGTTTAACCTAGCACCTTTGCTTCTTGTACCTAGTAACACTAATGAGCTACATGCTTGATCATTCTCTGGTCAATGTTCCTAAGAGTAGTTTCCATATACTGTGATACTTTTGCTACTTCTGTTAAATAAATGGTCCCATTTGAATTGTTTGATAAGTTGTTGTCAGGTCCTGAACTATGTGATATGTTGAATTAGCCTTGTTTGCCTCCTTTGGAGGACAAATGTATACCCCAACTACATGAGGTATAATCTAGAAACTATTTAGAGATTTTAGTAAATAGTCAACTTCAAATTGTATAGTCCTTCTAAATTGCTTAACATTTTTTCCTACATATTTGTAAGACAATTTTTCTTATTTGAGTTCCCTTTCTTAATGAATACCCTGATCCATTACTATGTTTTGGATTTTCGTCTCAAGGTAGTTACAACAAGGTAACTTTTTACTTTGTTGATAATAATTTCCAAAACGCTCTAGTGGAATTTGATTAGATGTCATGGTAATTTGACTTGCACTTCAATTTATTTACGTTGTCCTGGAGCTTGATAGAAGTTTTGGGGGAAAAGCAACCAACTTGTGGAAGCTTGTGAAAAATCTATTGCATCTCTTTTTTCTCTTATTACATGTCATTTCCTTGGTATACATTCTCTTAATTAAGATGTATAATGAACAATCATGTTTCCAAATTGGATTCAAGACAACTATATTGTATTTGTGAAAAGATTGGGAACAAAATTACAACTCATGGACTATAGTCTTCTATCTCAGGGAATTAGAATGGCCTCCCCTATACTTAGGTCATAGGATTAAGACTTTCATGGGTTATGGTTATCCATAAAACCCATGTTGCCTACTAAAAGAAGAAAAAAACATTATCTTTGTTAAGAAATATGTGAGCTAGAAAAACATACCATGAATTACTTAAATATTTTGTAATGCTTTTTTCAAAATCTATTGAGTGGAAGTTGTTGTAAGAGATGCCATTCTTAGATTAAGAGAAAGTCCATACAGGGTTTTCCATCCAACTATTTTTACCTTGTTTGAATTTTTAACAATCACCATAGAAGTGAACTTCTGTAACCTAGAAATGTACACATGGGTTCTTGATAACCGTGTGTCTGACAATGTAAAATATTACATTCCTAGAGAATCTTATTGGTCAACATGTATGCATGGCTGCATGATAATATTGAAGGATGTAGTATCATACATTGTTGGCTCATATATAAGCATCATAAATGAATATTACTCTAGAAAGAATACACTGGAATACCATATAAGTAGTAATTTCCAAATAACTATATAGTGAACTAGGAAATATGATAATAATCAAATCGTTGCCTTAATGCATATATTTTCCTTCTTGTTTTAAATTGAAAAAAGCATATCCATTTAGGTGTTGCATGTGAACCTATAATTTCTTCATAATTTTGCTAGTTGTGGTTTAGGCATGGCTATTTCCTCTTGTTGTTTGTTTCTTGCTACTATAGTTTATGATAGCTATTTCCTTCTTGTCTTGATTTGACAATTCATACTACATGAGAACTAAACAAAGTACTATGGGAAGACATTCCTAGAACATATTTTTGTTCCGTTCTGAGAACAATGAAAAGGCAATTGGAACGTCTTAGCACTGAAGAAGTAAACAAGTAAACAAAGTACCAAGGTGGACATACCTAGATCCAAACATAGGATCTCATTTGGTGGAGTTTGAGAAGGATCTTGAAGATCTATCAACAAGATAGATGAGTTTGGTCAATAGAGTTAATAGAACCAAGAGCATCTAAATTAATTGATAAAGGACTTGGATACAAGCTCATGCTATTTGACAACATTTTCTTGAAATGTATAGTTTGTTTTAACGAAATAGATTTACATTGGTTGATACTAAAATGCAGATGATGATAACACAACATCTATTTTGGGGAATAGAGTACCCAAAAAGACAATTACAAGATCACATGCTATTTTAGCATTTTTACCACAAAAGATATGAACAAAACAAGTAAAAGGTGTTTTGAGAAAATAGGGAATGTAGTAACACTAGGAAATGATAGATGAAGGCATATTTATTAGTTAAAATTCTTCATGAGCCCAATTATACCAAAGAATCTCATCTTTAGCATATGCATTGATTAAAAAGATCCTAGATTTGATAAGGATCACACTCGTAGGTTCTGTGAAGATTGTTAAGGCCATTAGATTATTTTATTTTTGAAAACTTATTTATTTAAGAAGGATAATTTAGTATTGTATAAATTAGGAGTTTTTTTATGCTCCCATAAGTAATTATAAACAACATATGGTTGAATTTTTTTTTGAGATTGATCGATTGAGATTTGTGATTGAACTTCCTTCAAGTGTGCTTTCAGAGTGGTGTGAGGCCACAAACCTTCTTGAGTCTTTTCTATTGTTTCAGTTTTACTTCTAATTTGGTATCAAACACAAACCTCATTGTAAATCATCATTATCTACCTCGTTTTCCTTTTATAAATATCAAAGAGCAAGAAAAATCTAAACTCTATGATCTCATGTTGTACCTAGAAGTCATTGATCTATGTTGTTGCCATCATTGTCGTTGGAAAAAGTTAATATGCATCATTGTCATCATTGTTGCCTAAAACATCTCTTCATCATCATAATCATTTTATGTCACTTTTGTCTTTCTAATCTTCATCTCAATCCTCTTAAACATACAACCATATTGACAAATGCTCATGTAAGGAAGAAGAAAACCCAACCCAATTGTTTGGGTTTTCATCTTTTAACATTGTTTGTTACTTTACCTTTTTCACCTAATTTCAATTTTGCTCCTCCTTTGTCTGTTATCACACTCACAGCCATTTGTCTCTATTAATTTCACTTATGCCCTTTTGTCTTGCTAATTTTTCTTACACCCTTCTATTTTCATTTATTCTAATTATACGTTTTCTTTTATTTTCAATCACTAAAGACAGTCTGGTTTCTATTATCACAACAATACCCCACGTTTCTTCTTCTTTCTTTTTTCTTTTTCTTTTTTTTGTATCCAACCCATTTAATCTTCAAAAAATAAAGTACTCCATATTATAATATGTGGCTTGTTTCCTACTTTGCTAAGTTTTCCTCTTTAGAATTTGAATTATTATTATCTATAAGATTTTCATTTGGAGAACATCTTAAGGTGTCAAATTTCTTCATGGATAACTTGACTATAGTAAGGATGACTACATGAAGTGGTGTAAAAACTTAGTCCATGTTTAACTAAGAGGAGTGTGACCAATTATTGTTGGGTTGTAGTTTTCCATAAATCATAATCAAGTCCAACAAGCACATCTAATCACTGAAGTTGACCAATTAAAAGTCGTCTAGAAGCCTTAATCTTAGGATAGAGGCTTGTGCATGAGTGTTAGGATCCACCAAACCTTAAGGGTAGAGAAAAGCCTCAATAGTTAAAGGGAGTGCCATGTAAAAATTTACCAAACCATGAAAATAGATTAGGAGATAACCACTAAGGGGTTGTAAATGAGGCAAACAAGCCTCGCTGACTATAAGTGAGACCTCTTCAAAAGTTTCAGTATGATCCACCTTGTTTTGGAGATTACCCACATAGAAATGATTTTCATGGAGAGGAGTGATATAATATTGTTGAATATACTGCATATCATAGGAGTATGAATGACTATGATATCATGTATGATGGGCAAGGTAGAAATGATTGTTGTGATTAGTAGAAGGACATTGATAAAAAGACTCAAGTTGAGGCTCATAGATTTGATGGGAATCATATCCTAAAATCTTTGATGATTAGTGAGTTAACATGGATTATTGTTCTAATTGGTGTGGTGTATCCTATTGTTAGAAGGTTTGATTTACAAAAATGAAATGATAGGTTTAACCAAAATTTATTTGATGAATGTAGAGAGGCAACTTGCTTGTTCTTGGAAAGTACTTATGTGGACTACCTCTTACATCAAATGAACAAGATATGCTAGGGTATAATATCTATTTAAGATTACATGAACAAGTATTAATGATTTCATGTGACACTAAACACCCTTGGTAACACTTTCATGGCTTCGTAATGGGTTATATGATGATATCTAGAAAAAAATAATGCAACATCTTATTAGTACTGTCAAGGATGCCTTTTAGTTAGCCCTTAAGTTTGAATGCTATCTAAAGACACCTTTGTTTTGAAATTACTTTCCAAACTGGGAGAATCTCTCATTTTTCCTAATACTAAAGCTACAAACCCTAATTTGCTTGTAACCTATGGTAGAGAAGACAATAAACACAAGGCAACTACAATTGAGTCTTCTGCTTCAATTGTTTGTTTTAAATGTCATAAACCAGGGCACCATGCTTATTAATACACCCTATAAAATTTCCATTTAGGAAAATAAGATGAGGAAGTAGCAAATGAGGACTATGCACTAGGCTCACAAACATGAGGAAGGTGCGAGTGATGTTGACGAGGAACTTGAGATGGAAGATCCTCTTGCTGCTTCATGTGTGGGTTGGTGTTTCATAGCCACACCTAAGAAAGAAGATGAATGGAGACACCCTTTAATTTTTTAAACATACACTAAAGTTGTTGTTTGCAGTTGCAAAGTCATTATTGATAGTGGTAATTTCAAGAATGTGGTCTCCACAACTACTGTTGCTTGGTTATGGTTGAAATTTGAACCACGTCTTCAAGTTGTTGATGGGTTTTCACAAGTGCACGAGCTACTGTAGTACAACTTATTCAAGTACGAGTCAATCCCAAGGGGACGACTTAAATTTTTCGGGTTTAAATAAAATTTAATTGACTAAAAATTATCAGCCATAACATTCTATGATATGTCATGAATCAGATCCTATTCGTGGATTTTCTTAATGAAATACCATACCAACACCTCTTACTATGTCTATAAGTGGGAGAGTGTTACTTAAAAAGAACAGTCATATGCAGCCCCGTGTGTGTGACACTAGCTAAGCAGTTATCTTATGCCTGTTCACTATCTAAGATTAATCTAGTCTCTGTTTACAATCCAAGAGTAGTTAGAATTCACAGAGATTTCACTAAATTTGGCTACTAATTTCTTCTGCTTTCTAATAGAAATTTTCAATGAAACTTGGTACCTAAAACAATTTGATATCAATAAATTCAATTGTATAGTTAGATTTCAAATCAAGATAACAAAAATTAAGATACTTAATCACAAACATAGGCTGTTCACCAACCTGCACAGTAGTACATTTCAAGATTATTTCATAAAGTTAAATTAATTGACCATTAAACTTTAAAAATTTTTAAATGAAACTCTTTCTAACTCAAATAAGAATATAAGCAAAGGGTTATATTATAAAAAAACTCATCAAATAGACCAAACTATAGGTGCAAAACTTTAAGTAACCCACTATTACTATTCATGCAAACAATAGCAATTAACTAATTTTAACCAATTCAAATTACAAGATTTGAAATGAAAATTGAAAATCAAACGTCTGAGTCTTCTTCTCCTTGATGTCTTCTATCCAATGAACCAAATTTTAGAGATTTTTGTTGAGTATCGAAGTAGAATTTGACATGCTAAGTATCCCTATTCACTAACCTATGTGTGCATTGTTCATCTTCTTCAACCTTCTTTTTCATTAAATTTTCATGCTTTTTTCTCACTCCATATTTGATTTTGTATTCATAGACCAAAATTCATGCTAAATAAAGGTAATTTATGAAATAATGGACTCTTAACACACCTCCCAACCAACATTTTGCTAGGACCGAGAAAAATATGCAAAAAATCAAATTACAAAATTGATACAAATTGCCACTTTTGTAGGTATTCATGATTGGATTTAGCATAGGAAACAAGCCCTTAAACCCCTATGTTACCCCTAGTGGACGAGGTTAGCCTCATGAAGTTTTGGAGTGAATATACCCACGCAATTGTAAAACTCATTTTCAAGTCAATTTTTATTTTTTCCTTAGAGAATTATCTTTCATAAATCTATCAACTTTAGCATACTAATAAAAATGAATGAAAAATTCAAAACCCTCCCCATATATTAAATACATTTCATTTAAGCTCAGATATCAGAATGTGTGTGTATAGTCTACATATAGAATAATCTTTATCTCCAAGTAGACTTCTAACTTTTGAATTCCATTTGAAATATGTTTTGACCTCAATCATCATAATGACATGCACTCAGAAATATAATATCTGAGATAAAACTTTAAATGATATCCCTATTTTAAATATGTGAGCAGAGTCAATAAAAATAAATTTATCTCACATATACTCATAAAGGAACTAAAGTTACTAAGGAATTTAATTTTGATCCCTTTAGAAATGATAACATGCCATTACCTTTGCTTGTACTAAAGTTGTCAATTCTTTCTTTACTTATATTGTAGTGAATATTTCTTTTTTCACTTCTTAGCATTCTTCAAACTCTTTTTTTCTTTTTCTTTTTTATCAACACTTTTTCTTTCTTTTCAACACTTTTGAATCTCTTTGAAGAACATTTCTTTTCTTGATATTCACTTTTCTACTTTCATTATAACTAAAAAATATATCTTCATTCATCTTTAACTTATCTTTCAAAGAAAATAGGTAATGGATATGTGTAAAGGTTAATTTGGGTAAGAAAAGAAAAGGCTGATATAAAAGGCTCAAATTGGCTAATTAGTGGCAAAATTACTTTTGGGTAGGCTTTATGTCTCTAGGTTAACAACGTGGATGGCCTAAATCCTTTTCTAGGTTTCACGTAATCTACCAGATTCAATGAACTTTTAGAATTTTAAAGTTAATATTCTAACAATTCAGGTAATTAGCCAAATTGAAAAATTGATGGGATCAAATGTTACTTTAAGCATGCTGAAGAAAATTAAGAACATTTGTAACCTCTTAAAATAATTGATTGACTTTAAAGCTCACTTAAGTTATAGGTCCACTAAATTTCTTTAGGATCTTTAAGTTATAATACTTATCAATCTAGACTATGTATATGCAACTGTGTGTACACATGTGATCTTAGACTTTGCTTTCATAAAATACTTTAGAAAATAAGTAAAATAATAAATTAATCATATTCAATTCTATTAATAAGCTAAAATTAGCTACAATATACTTTAGAAAAATCCATTTCTCATCATTGTGTAGGATTTGACCTAAAAATTAAAAAATTTATTTTTTCATTTTTTAGAAAATTAAGGAAATCACTTTAAAAAAACTAGAATTTGCTAGAATTCTACACCCCCAACCTAAGTGAAACATTATCCTCAATGTTTAAAAAGTAGGATGATGATAATGCATTGAGAAATGAAGAAATGGGAGATGCAGAAAAGGAAAGTTCTAAAAAAGAAACTATTGTACATAATTATTACAGATGGAAATTTTTCAAGCAAAAAATTTACAGAATTCAAAACGCCTCTGGGTTCCATACAAAATGAGCCAGATAGGCCTTCGAAAAAGAAAGGTGAGTGAATTTATCTTGCAATTTTGAATTTTGAATTTTATCAAAGGGCAAGGTATCAAATATCCCTTCAAGATGCTTCTCATAATTAGAGACAATTGTGGAAGTTTGATGCAGCCTTTGTGGAAATAGAGCAAAGATGTCATATGGCTTAGTGGGTGGGACATTTTCCTTATCAAAAAATATATCTTCTTTTCTAATAGGTTTGGGTACCATCTTATTCTTTTTAGGACCAAATTTCTCAATTATTTTACTACTATGAAGAATGGTAATTGCCTTTGTTTGTTCCATGTTTGTAAATGAAGAATTAATCTCCCCTACCACATTCACATCATCAAGGTTTTCATTTGGTGGGATACGACATTGCCCTTTTTCAATGGTCTATAGCATTTGAGACTTCATGTCCTTCAATTTAATCATAGATTCAGTGTTCTCTTTTAATTGGGCTTTAATTTGAGCAATTTTCTTCTCTTAGTATTGCATGAATTGATGAACGTTATCCTCCACTTCCCTCTTAGGTGGAGGAAGGTAAGGTCCAAAAGCAAGTGGTCCTTTTGGTGGTTGGTAAGGGTGGTATTGAGCCTTATGTGAGACATTAACATTATATTCATTTCTCCAACTGACAATATGATGATTACTCTAATTGGAATTATATGTCCCTGCGGATGGAAAAAAATATTGCTGATAAGAATGTGTTTGTTCATGTAACGCATCTTGAAATGTAGGAGTGATGAGGCATTCCTCAGGGTAGTGTGTATTACTTTCACAAATAACACACACCTATTCGACTTCCATTTCCATGGCCTCAATTGTTCTAGCTAGGGATGCTATTTTAGTATTCATATATTTGTTTCAATCATAACATATATTCCTTCCCTAGAGTATGTGATGGTGGACTTAAGTTTGTTTGGGTAACCTTCTTTTTTCGAATCAACCCAAGTTTATGCACTCTTTGCCAGCCATTGAAATACTATTGAGCTTCTTCAAGTTGTTTATTTAAGAAATTGCCATTGAACATCATTTCAACAAACTGGTGCATATCAGAATTAAGTTTTTCATAAAAGAAGCTAATGACATACCAAAGTTTGTATCCAAGATGTGGATAAGTTAACAATAATACCTTAAATCTTTCTCAGTATTGGTAGAAAGTTTGTTTATCCTTTTGGGTAAAATTTATTATATTTCAACAGAGAGCATTTGTCTTATGTAGAAGAAAGAACTTATTCAAGAACTTCCTAGTCATTTTTTTCCAAGTTCGTATAGAACCTGTTAATAGTGAACGAAACCACATCTTAGGTGTTTCCTTTAAAGAAAAAGAAAATAGTTTGACTCTTACTATGTCTAATTCAATATTTTAAGTATATTGATCATGCACACTTCATTGAATCATTTTAAATGTAGGTAAGAACTCTCACTATCCAACCCATAAAATTTAGGAAGTAATTAAATTACTCTCACCTTTAATTCAATCATACCAACATTTGGAAGTAAATTTATACTTGAAGTTATCCTGGTATAATTAGGTTATAAATAGTCTCTTAATGTTCTACTATGAGGATTTTGGTTATGCCATTTATCCTCATGTGTTCTAAGTTGGTTCCTTCTCTTATTATCATGTGGTGGAGAATGATTCCTCCGTGGATGTATATTATCAGTAAATAGAGGTGGAAGATCATCAGCTTCAAAGAGAGGATTGCTCATCCATGAGGAAACATCATCATTGACTAGGATGAGAGGTGGTTCATCATCATTAAAGATGGGATAGTTCCTCCAAGGGAAAATATCATCTCTATTAATGATGGGTGAAAATTACCCTTTCGATTGGTATTTAGATTATTCATTGAATGCAACCGATCATGTAGTTTTTTTAATTTGTTATTAAAAAAAAAAAAACTAAACTAAATGATGCAACCTAATGTCTAAATGACGAACAAATAGAAGACACAATCAAATGATCCTTTAGGATAACAAGTAGAAATATTTTGATTTTCTTGAATTGGTGTGGAAAAATCAATAGAAGGCATGGAAAAATCACTTGGATTTTAAGACAACCACTATAACCATAGTGCTCAGAAGCCATTAGAGTAACAATAGATTACGTCTTTTTAAGAGGGTCCTATGAGCATGTGACGGCCTCTATAGGTCTCTTCTAATTAATATTAAATTAATTAGAAAGTTTGGGTTGCACACTTGTTGTAATTATCCTAGGTGGGCCAAGCGGTAGTGATGAAATCTACCGTTAATCTTGTGGGATTGAGTGCCCTTACTAATTATTTTTCACTCTTCTTTGAAATTTGATCAGCATATAAATTACCAAAAACAATGAATGTAACCTAAGAATGCAATTAAAAATATTAAACTAATGCAAACCCTAAAAATGCAAGAATTATCAATTATGCTATATATATATGCAATTACACTACTAAATAATGCAAAATTATTTTAAATGAAACTACACTAAAAAATAAAAAGAGTGAGGCAAACTTATAGTGAGGTTTCTGATGAAGATCAAGTGGGCCACCATATCCCACACTTGCCCTATTTTAATACAACCCATTTAAAATTGGAATTGAAATTGTAACTTATAATATGCCTCAAAACAAGATTCACTCTAAAAACAAGTTCTATTTTAGGAAAGCAAGAAAATTCTATTTATTTGATAAAGCTCCATTAGCCAATTTTCTCCTTTTTTAATTTCTTAAAAAATAAAAAAATAGAAATAAGTATCAAATTCAAGAAATAGAGTGATTATTCACTAAGAAAAATTAAAAAATGCCCTATAAATGTCTAGAATGCTAAAATAATGCAATTTCTAATTTTTTTAATTTTATTAAAATTTATGAAAACTCAGTTACTGATCCCGTACAAAGGTGCCATAAAGTTATTGATTGTTTTTCACAAGTGAACGACTATTGTGGTATAGTTTATGTAAGTATGGGTCAATCCCATGGGGACTTGACTTAAAAATTTAGAGTTTAAATAAAATTTAATTGACCAAAAATTAAGATCTACCCATAACATTCTCTGATATGTCACACATCAAATTCCATTTATGGATTTTTGTTATTTTTTTAAATTAAAATACCAGCGCAACACCTCTTATTGCTTCTGCAACTGGAGTGTTACTAGAAAAGAAGAAGGTCACTAAGATATTCATACACAGCTATGTGCCTGTGACACTAGCTAAGCTGTTATCTTATCCTTGTTCACTATCTAGGAACACTTTGATATCAATAAATTCAATTGTAGGGCTTGATTTCGAATCAAGGTAGTAGAAATTAATATACTTAATCACAAACATAGGTTGTTCACCAACTTATACAATAGTACCTTTCAAGATTATTTCATAAAATTAAACAAATCCGACCGTTAAATCTCAAAAAAATTTATATGAAACTCTTTTTAACTCAAATAAGAATATAAGAAAATGATTATATCATTTAAAAACTCATCAAATAGGCCAAACTAAAGGTGCAAAACTTTAAGAAACTCATGGTTACTATTCATGCAAACAATAGCAAGTGGCTAACTTTTACCAATTCAATAAGTCTTCTTCTCCTTGATGTCTTCCATCTAATGAATCAAATTTTAGATGTTTTTGTTAAGTATCTAAGTAGAAATTGATGTGCAAAGTACCCCTATTCACCAGCCTGTGCGCTATTCATCTTCTTCAACCTCCGATTTTCTCCAAATTTTCAAGCTTTTCTTACTCCATCTTGGATTTGGTATTTATAGATGATGGGAAGTCAGTTTGAATTTGATTTTTAGTAATTTCCTCCTCCATTATCTTGCTTTTCTCCAAAGAATTCTAAATCGACCAAATTTCCTAATTTTGAACTTCGTTTCCTAATAGAAAACTATTTTATCTTCATCCTTTTCACTTTCCATCATTAAACATAAAATCCCTTGGCATTGTTTATTCTCTTGTGCTCATGGTTTGGTTTTGATGCTTAAGCATTGAAATGGAGTCCTTGATTTTTATCTAGATAATCTAAATTGATCAAAGCCGTCCATTTTAATCTAAGCTTGATAAAAAATCTAGGATGTTGATTGACTTGATCTAGTTGCATGGATCTTGATCTACCACCTATAGAACAAAGAAAATAACCTAATTAGTATTATACAATATTTGATTTTACACATACTTACCTTAGATCATTGTCTAACCTTGAAAATTTACCAAATTAAGGTTAGATTATAAGATTTTCAAATGACATATTTTTCATAGAAATTTATAAATAATATCTTTAAAATCAAAATTCATGCTAAATGAAGGTAATTTATGCAATAATGGACTCGTAACACAACTATATAAAGTGGCTTGGCTAGGTAAGACATCTATGTCTATGACTCAAATGTGTTTATTACTCATTTAGTTTCCTACTTACAAGGCTAATACATGGTATAATGTTTTACCTATTAATGTTGCACACATTTTGTTAGGTAGGCCCTATTAATATGATTTGTCTATGACTCTGGAAAGAATAACACTTATGTTTTCTGCCATGAGGGCAAGAAAAATGTATTGTTTTTATTTAGCCTAAGATCCTACAATGACTCACCTAAAAGACTCTTGTCCTCTTATTGAGCAAGCAAAACCATTCAATGTTATAAATAGAGAAAATTTTGAACTAGAGTACAAAAGAAGAAGGGATCATCCATGCCTTTCTAGATATTAATGTTAGAAATCTTTCTATTGAGCCCAAAGAGGATACTAGTGCTGAAAAAGTTATGTCTAAGGAGCAATGTTATAGACATCCACCCTTTTAAGCAATTCAACATACCATTAATTAGGTTCCAAGATCCTCTTTACCTAACCTCATTATAGGATAAGTCTCACTGAGCACCTTGAGTTACAAAGGTAGGTAGAAGAGTGGTTGCAAAAGGGTTTTCTTTGAGAGAATCTCATTTCTTGTATTGTTCCCACATTATTCACCCCTAAAAGGGAAGGTAGCTACAGGATATATGTGGACAAAATATGATTATGAACAACATTGTATCTAAGAAAACCTTTTTGAGTAACAAAGCCATTTATGTTTTCTATGACATTGGTTTTAGGATGTAAATGGTTTATTCTTATTTCTTATGTGTACTTTAGTTATAGATCTATTTATGTTAACTTCTTTATAGCATGCCATAATTTTATTAGCAGCAATGATGAAAATGCCTCCCATTCTTATGTGTTAATTGAATCGAAATTTGATTTCCAAGTAGAGGCAATTACACCTAAACATGCATCAAGTAACATGCCTATTTCCCATCATTTATATTTGATACAACTTATATGAAGTCATTGGAAAGCATCTCTTTGGTGTGGTTCCTTTTGGTGCTAAGATTATCTTTTAATTGGGAGTCATTTCAATACTGTAGGATTTCCCGATCACTCCATATACAAAGGTCACTAGATTTTCCTATCTAACAAAGCACATATATTCACTATAGATCTATGGGGTGCCTTTAAAGGTCATAGATAGGACTATGACATTGGCTCAATTACTATATTTGCATACTAGATTGTCCTAGCAGTGCTTAGACAACTTGGTGTGTTAAAACATAGTTCAGCTTTGGCTATTATTATTGATGGTAGTGATGAAAGAAGTTCTGGTAGCGAGTAAGAAATCTGCATATTTATGACATGGAGTAGGTTTTGATGATGATGATGAGCAAGTAGGAAGTTAAGATACAAGCTTGCTTTATTTATGCTATGGAGAAAATGAAAGAGCTCGTGAAGACAAGATCTGGAAACCAGGTTAGATCTTATTCTTAAGGTGTGCATATTAAGTGATACCTAAATAAAAGGGCAGCCCTCGTGCATGAAGCTCCCACCTATGCGGGATTTGGGGAAGGGGTGGACCACAAGGGCCTATAGCACATAGTCTTACCTTGCATTTTGCAAGAGGCTTTTTCCACGCCTTGATCCCCTAACCTCAAGATCACACAATGACAACTTTTACCACTGCACCAAGGCTCCCTTCAAGTGATACATAAGTCTATATATATTACACACATACTTTTATATTTATTAGGTTTTAGCCCTTGAACTTTCCATTAATAGTGCTAATTAGGGTTAATTCTACATTTTGCATCCAAGCTACATTGTGGACCCACGCATGCCTAATATGAAGCTAGAAAGTTTAGAATAAAAATTGGATATCAAATATAATGTCAGAGCAGTTAGAAACCCAAAGTGAATCATTGAACCTTATTCATTCAAAATAGGGTGTTCATGTCAAAAGAAAGGTAGCAAAACTTTGCATGCATGCATTCCACTACTTTAGGAAGATTTTAAGGGAAGCTCAATTCATATACAATGAGAGATTTCTAAAGTAAAATAAGTCAAAAGACTAGGGCCTGTATAATAATTCTTTCTTACACTCTCTCCCCTACTCAATCAAAGGAAGAGACCACCTAAGAGAGAGCATGAAGTTTTCTTGCAAAGTTAGTTGCTTCTACTTGATTCTACATGATTTACATAAGGGAATAAAGAGGATTTATGGAAAAAAGGAGGAGGAGAAGAGAGAAAGACAATTTATAGGAAATCTATGATTGAAATTTGTCTTACTTTTCAAGTACTTAAAGGCTAGCTCTATCCTTGTAGATACACTTTCTAAGCAACCAATTGGTGCTTATTCAAGCAAGGATATGCCAATGAAAAGCTAAGTTGCAATGAAGACCAGACTGAGAGCTCATTGGTGCAAATTTTCTTGATAGTTTTCCCACATATTTTCAAGGAAAAAACTCTTACTTTCAAGAAAAAAGATGCCCCACTTTGGTGGTATGCTATTGGTTGGAGAAATTTATGGTGGACTGAGAGGAAAAGAAGAGAAAACCTAGACTGGATAAGGAAATCTCAATGGAATTTAGGCCATCTACTCTAGGGTAGTTCAATCCAATAGTGGAAAGTAAAGAAGCACTTAAGAAAGATCTCTTTGGATAAGAACACTTCAACCAAATCTCAGCCACTCAAGCTAAGGTAATGATGATCTAAGGGTAGGAATAAAGTATTGGAAAGTCACATAGCCACCTAGCCTTTTTGAAAAGCCATTCCACGCCTCCCACCTCATTTCCTTCCCATTCCCACTTATTTTCCTAAGTTTTTTTCCTTCCTTCCTATCCTTTTTCCTCCTTAGTCTATCCTTATTCCAATTCTCTCATATCTCTTTCCTTCCCTCCCTCATCACCTTCATCCATATCCCCATGGATTCCATACCTCCTACCTTCTAATCACTATTTCTTGCTTAGATGCCCACTATCTATCCCTCCTTTCACTCATATGATCTCCACCATCCATTCCCTAGGCTTCTACTCTAAAAATCTATAAATAAGGGTGCTTTACAAGTAGTTTTATCTTTGAAATTTCCTTAGAGTTCAAAGCCAAAGCTAGGAGAAACAACGGGAGGAAGATCACCCTCACCCAAGCTCCCATAAGATTCACACATCCCATTCCATGGAGTAAATAGAGGCTTCTCAACTATAACCCATTTCCCTTTCTTTTACTTTCATTTCCCCTCATTCTCTTTTCCATTCTCTTTCATCTTTTCATCTAATTTGTATCCATTTTATGCTTAAATCTTGCATGCATCTTTGTTATGATCTTGCACTTGCATGTTTAGTTTCATCTTTCATGTTTGCACACATAGTTTTTATTGCTCATTCACTCTCACATTGCATACATCCTTCTTTCCTTAAGAATTGCACACATACATGTTCCTTGCTCTTTTAGATCACACATTAGTATCATCTAGGATCCATATAGAATCATGCACCACCTTGCATGCCATAGGTTTTGCATGCGTTAGATTCTTCTTTTAATCAATTTCATGCATTATCCTAGATTAAAAACATTTGCCTTTTCTTTTTACTCTTTCATTGCTTTTGTATTTGCATAGCATCCATCCTAGGATCCATCTTAGTAGTTAAATGTATCTTTGCATGCATTAAGCATTGCATGCACATCCATCTAGCTTGCATGCATATTCCATTCTAGCATAGCACTCCCATTTCATCCTCCCTAAGTTGCACGATCCTTCACTTCTTTTACACACACTTCCCTTATCATTCCATGCATTCTAGACTTACACGCATTCACTTCTCCCCTCTCTTCCAGGCACATTCTCGTCTTTTTCTCTTTTTCATCCATGCATAATCACTTTCACTCCATTCTGCCAATCTTTATTACACACATACTCACTTTTCCACTTCCTTTTACATGCTTCACCCTTACACCCTTCCATACACGCCTCACCCTCCACTTCCACTCTCTCACTTGCACACACTTCCTATCACTCTTTCTCACTTCCATCCATCACACACATTCTTCTCCTTATTTTTCTATTTTCTTTTACTTTTGGGATTTGAATTAATAGGAGAAGTAAAGAATCCTTATACCCTTTTATGGCAGCAAGGAGTCTTTCCAGTCCTAGATTAAAGTTTGAGGGAAACCCAAATCCTTTCATAAAGCCACTCAAATTTTGGGTTGAGGGCATTGTGTTGAAGAGTAGGACCACTTCCAAGGTAAAGTACCTATCTCCTTCCTCATCTTTTAAAACTAGAATAGGTGAGTCCCAAGCCAAGGGCCACTACCTCCCCTTTAGTTTTATTTTTCTTCTATTTCATTCTCAAGGTAGGAAGCCTCCTCTATGGTTATCCCTACTTTAAAATGAATGACCTCTTATCCTCTCTTGCCTCTCTCCTTAAAAGCTACCCTCTTTTCAAAGAGTATCTATCTAAGAAGGTGCAATATTTTCTTTTACAATTCCATTCCATCTCTTCTTTCACTTTCTTTTATGGGTGTGATCTTTTAAGAAAGGTGTTAGGTGCCTCTTTTCTAGGCTGTCCTATCACTTCATTCCTAATGATTGTTGAAAAGGATTTGACTTAGGTTATGGCATGTTGGTTTAAGGAGATGAGAAAAGCTTGGTGGTAAAGTAGTGTAATATTGGTTGAAGAGAAGCCTACAAGCTCCGATGGAGTGACACAACAAGAGTGCCCTATAGGGGAATTCAAGCTAGAGTTGAAGAAGTTTCCTTTACTTTCTTGCTTTTATTTTCTCAAGTAATTCTTTCCTTGTTTATTATCAACTCATCTTAAATAGTGAATTTAGTAGTCTTTTCTTTCTTTAATTTGTTATTTCCTTGCTTTAGTTAAGTAGTTTCCTTTCTTTCCCTAGTTAGATTGTTTATTTCCTTAATTAGTTTCTTATTTGATTTTCTTTAGTTTCCTTATTGGTTTCCTTTCTTAAGTTATTTGCTTAGTTAGAATCTTTAATTTCCTTTGGTTGGCTTGGTTAAAGTATAATAACATAACTTTAAATTAATTCCTTAAAAGAGTCATCATAGGATCGACCTGTATTTGCCTGTCACTTCAATTGAACTATGCACTTGTAGTAATATTAAAGCACATCAAGTTTTTGGCACCATTGCAGAGACTTGCAATAAAGTTTACTTCAGATCTAGGTTGTAATGCTTTACTACAAGTCTTAGTTTTAGGGCTACATATAGTTGCGTTTGCATACTTTTCATATTCTTATGAATTTGATACTTGCCTTTTCTTTTGTGCAAGAATTTGGACAAGAACAAAGACGTGGAGGAAGAACTTAGGATAATTTTCAAATTTTTTATTTGAGTAGATGTAGTGAGATCATTATTGTAATTTATTTTATACCATTATTCATTCATTTAAAAAAGGGTTATAACAATACAAGTTAAGGGTGGACCTTCCTAACCTGGAAGAGAAGGTGGCGTGTGCATGGACCCACCCTTGTATGAGAAGACTTATTTTAGGACCACACTATGAGCTTTCATAACTTCTTTCTAATTCCTAGATTAGGGTTTGCAAAAGTATTTTAAATCCTGCATCATGAATGGGTAGTGTAATAGCATATAGTTGCATTCTATTAGTACTCGGTGCATACTATTTAGGGCTATTACATTAGATTAATGGTGGATTTTATCACCACACTTTGGCCCACCAAAGTTAAACAACTTCTGATGCACTACAACCTTCTAGCTTTCAATTAAAATCACATAGAAGAGACTTTAGTAGCTTATGAGCTCATAGGACCCTCTTGAAAGAAGGCAGATTATTATCACTCCAGTGGCCCCTATTTAATTGACTATGTTGGTATTTAAATGACTTACTTTGCCAACACATTCTATAACTCATATCACCTATGAATGATTAAGGATGGTGTGAAGCGGCTAATTAAAATTAAGATCTAAATAGTAAGTAATAGGATAAATATGAAAGAAAGGAGAAGCTACCTATGATTAGCAATAATCTAAAAACCTCTCCTTTAAAGAAATTCAAGAAAAAAATAACATTTCAGCTTATTTGCCACAGGGTTAGTAATACTTTGTATCCTTTTTTGTTTGTTTATTTTAGTATATAGGTTGCATTATCTATTTTAGGTCTCCCTTAAACCAGGTAGAAAAAAGGCTCTTTTGTTGTATTCAATGACTTAGCTCTGTTGTATATAAACCAAAGTCCATTGCACCATCCATTGGTGTATGCACGGTTGTCGATCACTCAGTCTTGATCTAGGACCTTTAGATATAGAAATTTAATGAACTGTTAGGCAAGGCCAAACGAATCAAGAAGATCTAGAGATCCTTACCATAGAAATGGCTGATGAGGTAGTAGAAGTGAAACTGTTGAAATATTATTTTCCACCTCTCCAATTCAACTCACCAACTTGTATAGCTCTACTTGCAACTAATGCAAAACACTTTGAGTTTAAACTAGGAGTCATTCAACTCTTAACTACTTTGTATGGGTTGGACAAGGTGCACCCATACCACCATGTCTAGAAATTACTTGAAATTATTCTACCTTCAAATATTGCAAGTTCCCATTTTTCCTTAAGGATAAAGCTAAGGGATGGCTCACCTCTTTAGAAGTAGGGTCTATCACTATATGGGATCAACTTTTCTAGAAATTTTTTGAACAAGCTTTCCCAGTCCACAAAACCAATGCCCTCATGCCTGAAATTATAAATGTCCAACAAAAAGTGGAAGTACATTTTTACAAATGCTAAAAATGTTGGAAGAATTTGATTATGAAATGTCTATACCATGGATTTGAAAAGTGGTAGCAGGTTCAATATTTCTATGAAGGTCTAACATTATAGTATTAACATATGATAAATGCCACTAGTGGAGGGGCTTTCACCATGAAAAGCAATGTGGAAGCCTAGAATTTCTTTAAGTCACTTGCTGAGAACTTCCTAGAATGGGATTACTCTACCATATGGAAAAAAAATTCATAAGTGCAAAAGAAAGAAGGCTTATATGAAGTAGGGGCCACACTAAACCTTTATAGTAAAATAAATATATTGACGCATAGAGAAGAAAAGGTAGATGATCTATCCGAAAGATTAGATGGCTTTGTCATGGATATATCTCCTCTGCAACCTTAGTACGAGGTTTGTTTAATTTTTTCTAGTCCAAATCACTCTATTCCATCATGCCCATCTACCTCTGGTTTCCTCAAGTTCTTTTCAGAGTAAGCTAATGCTATGAATGCATATCCCCAACCCAACAATAATCCTTATTTAAAGACCTACAATCTTGGATAGGCTAGGCATCCAAACTTCTCCTAGTAAAAAAATACCCACTAAGGGGGTCCATTAAGGAATCCCCTTTAACAACCTTTTCTTAGAAACAACATGCCTTAGAAGCAGCAACCTCCTCATTAGTTTCTACCATAGCAAAAGAAGCAATTAGTGGAGGAGACACTTAATTAATTCATGCAAGGGACTATGAAATTTCAAAAATAAATAAATAAATAATTTATAAAGATACTAAGCAGACCTTGCAAGCCAATTCGTAGTCTATTAGAAGTTGGAGTATCAAATGGGTAAGCTATCTACTACTCTACAAGAACAGGAAAAAGAAAAGTTCCCTAGTTAGTCAGTGATAAACCTCAAGGGTTGTATGAGGTCCATTCAACATTGTCAGATTAGGCTAAGTCAATCACAACCATTAGGAATGGAATACAAGTAGATAATAGTTAGACCAAACTATGATATCCCCACAACTAGGGAACTAGTGAAGCTTGCCCAACCTTAGAAAGAAAAAGAAAAAGTTTAGCCACCTCTCTCTCCACCCAAACCCCTTCCTAATGCCCCATATGCTCCGAAAGCCCCTTATCCTTAACGATTGAATGCAACAAAGAAGGAGAACAATTACAATGAGATAATGAATGTTTCTAAACAAGTAAGTGTTAGCATTCCATTAATCTATGCATCAAAGAGTTCTCTCCTTATGCTAATTTCCTATAGGACCTACGCATGTGTAAGCATGAGTTTAATGTGTAGAAAAAGGCCTTCTTCATGGGACAAGTGAGTTCCATACTACAACACCAAATCCCTTTTGAGTACAAGGATCCCAGATACCCTCTAATCTCATGTGTTATTAAAGAATACAGATTTGATGAGGCATTTCTAAATTTAAGGGCTAGTATTAACCTGTTGTCGTATTTGGTAAATGAGAAGCTAGGTATAAGTGAGTTAAAAACTACCTCTACCACTCTACAACTAGTAGACCTATCTATCTAAATTCTTAGAGGACTGGTAGAATATTCTCGATACAAATAAATCAATTTCTTTTTCCAGTGGATTTTCTTGTCTTAAACACAATATGTAATTAATCTAGATAACAAGATTCCTATCATCTTGATCTGACCATTCTTGGCCACATCTAATGTCATAATCAACTATTATAGTGGAATTATGAAACTATTATTCATCAATATGAGACTAGAATTTAACATTTTTAATGTAGCACAACAAATGGACTCTGTTGAATCATTTACCTTCAATGTAATTGAAAGTCTAATTCATCCTCATATTCTGATCCACTTTTGTATCCAAGTGGTCCCATGGAGGAAGTGGACCCATTACTTGAAGCTGCAATGGTAGTGGATACTCCAAAATAGAGACAAAAAGTAGAATCCCTGACACCACCCTCCACTGCTCAAGACCCAATTGAGAAAACACCCACATTAGACCTAAAACCATTGCCAAAAAGTCTAAAGTATGCATTTTTAGATCCTTTTAAAACCTTGCATGTAATCATCATGCTTAATGTTCTTTGGAGACATAAGACAGTGATAGGTGGTCCATCTCAAACATAAAGGGAATAAGCCCAACTGCTTGTATGCCTTGAATCCATTTAGAAGAAAATGCAAAAACACCTCAGGAATCACAACAAAGGCTCAACCCTCACATGAAGGAGGTTATTAAGGCTGAGGTACTTAAGTTGTTTAATATCTAAGGCATTGCAATAATAACATAATGCCTCAGCAAGCAATGCTTGGTAGGTACATAGACATTTAATGTAATAGCAATGGAACAAAATCAAATAACAATGTTGATATAATAAATAAATCGATATAATAATTATAAGCAATGCCAATAAAATCTTATAACATCATATACGATAAAACATGCATCTCATGTACGTGGGTCTCATGAGCATCCCATACGCTCCTATCACAGATCATGAGTATTCATATCAAACCTCTGAGTGTCGTCACACCCAGACATACAATAACATCTTCATGCTCATCATGCAATCACACATAATAAGAGTATGGATCGTCATGCCGCAGTGGGAACCCTCCAGGGTCTCAACTACCACTGCTCCCCGTCAACATCATAACGGGAGACTTAACGTCCGTCCCCATGGAAAGGCCCAGACTAGTAGTGTGGACTATCCATGTTACCAAACCCCTACCAAAAGCCATCTGTGGGTAGCTATCTATCATATCACAATCACATTACAATCTCGGAGGGTGGGTGGCCAGCCATACGCCCTCATAACATGACATTCACCGGGCGAGAGCACCCATCTAAAACACAAAACACAAAAATCATGTGTCTTAAAAAAATAGGAGCACTCGTAACTCGCAATCCCCAAGGCACGCCCCTCATCTTGGAGTTAGCCTCTAAAAGGACCAGCCACCAAACCTCCACTGTCTTTTATTATTTTCTATTATTTTCTAAATGGCTTTTTATGGTATAAACAGATAGAAATTGCACTTGAGGATCAGAAAAAGACCATCTTTACAAGTCCTTCTAGCACTTTTGCTTATAAAAGGATGTCATTTGGATTACATAATGCACCTGCCACATTCCAGTGCTGCATGTTGAGCACTTTTAATGATATGACATAGTGACTTTTAAATGTCTTTGTGGATGATTTCTCTAGTTTTGAGAAGAAGAGTTTATTTTTGCAGTGGGGGAAGTTCCACTATATTTTCATATGGGACTTAGGGATATATCCTTTTCATTAGGATTGAGTGGATCTGATTCCTCTATATCATCTTTTGTATTTTAGAATTCGTTATTTTTTGCATCACTTGTATTCAATTTTGGTCCTATATTTCAACATTGGGGACAATATTTCTTTCAGGTTGGGGGTATAGGATTGTAGCAAATTCTAATTTTTTTAGTTGATTTTCTTTATTTGTTAAATTTTTTAATAAAAATGAAAATTATTTTGAATTTTTAAAAGTTTTTAGGTCAAATCCTACACTATGATGAGAATTACATTTTTTGAAGTATAGTAAGCTAACTTTAGCTTATTAATGGAATTGTAGATGATTAATTTGCAAATTTACTCATTTTCTAAAGTATTCCATAAAAGTTAAGTCTCATATCACATCTGTACACATAGCTCTAAATTGATAAGTACTTATAACTTTGAGATCCTAAAAAAATTCAATGAAGACCTATAAACTAAGTGAATTTTAGAGCCATTCCTTCTTTTGAGAGATTATAAATAAATTTAAATTTTCTTCACCACGCTTCAATTAAATTTAATCCTGCCGAGTCTTGAAATTTGGCCAATTACCTAAATTATTGGAATATTATCTTTAAAATTATGAAAGTTCATTGAATCTGATATTATTATATGAATCCTAGGAAATGATATAGGCCATCCTCGTTGTTAACCTAGAGACATAAAGCATGACTAAATTTTTTTTATCACTAGTTGGCCAAATTGTGCCTTTTATATAAGCTCTTTCTTTTGTTACCAAAATTATCTTTTACCCATAATGACCCAATATAAATTATCTATTACCTATTTTCTTCCAAAGATAAGTTAGAAATGATTGAAGATAGACTTTGAGTTGTAATAAAAGTAGAAAAGTGACTATGAAGAAAAGCTCCTCAAAAGTGCTTGAAAAAAAGAAATGAAAAATGACATCCTTTCTAAAGGGATCAAAACTAAAATGCTTAGTAACTCTCATTCTTTTGTGAATATATGTGAGATAAATTTTACTATGCTTAGATATTTATAAGAGAGATATGTTTTATCTTTTTCTTGAGAGTTTTATTTCTGAGTGTATGACATTGGTGAGAATTGAATTCAAAACATATTTCAGATGGAGTTCAATAGATATAATCTAATTAGAGATAAAGATCATTGTATATATAGACTGCACACACACACTTTCTAATATCTAAGCTTAATTGGAATGTAGTTAGCATATGGGTAGGGGTTTTGAATTTTTTATTTAATTTTATTAGGATGCTAAAGTTGATAGATTTAGTGAAGATAATTCTCTATAAAAAAAAGTGATGAATTGACTTGAAAATAATTTTTGAAATTTTGAGATTGATTTTTCACATGTTTTGCTCAGGACTAGCAAAATGCTATTTGGGGGATGGATTGAGTATTCAATTTTAACTAAAATTCTCTTAAATTAGCATTTAAATAGATAATCTAATCAATTAATTTTGAATCTTCTAATTAAATGTGCATTTTAGCTCTAACTGATCATCCAACCTTTGATTAGGTGATTAATGCTTGATTATGATGATTCTAATTGATGCAAGATGCAATCCAAGAGAAAACAGCTTAGGAAAAAAGAGATTGCAGACAATCAAGAAGTAGTTTTCTAAGTAGGAAACTAAATTTGGATAAGAAATAGAGAAATTAATTTGAAATCAATAACAATTTATAAGGAAAAAATCTATATAAAGAGATGGCATTCCCTTTATTTAGCCCCTTCTTCATCACTATCGTTCTTCCCTGTTCCTCACTGTTTTTCCCTTTTCACCGTTCATTCCAATTTCTATTTATTGCTGTCAATTTTTTGTTGTTTAGATCATATTTGCTACTTCTCATTGTCTTGGAGAAAACCCAACCTCATCAACAAACCCCCCCCCCCCCAACACACACACACACACATTCCCTCTTCTCCACTTTAGTTCCTATGTTGTTTGCATTCTCTATGTTGCATTGTCTTCTTCCTAAGTACTATCCAAAGAGTAGTATTTTCAACCCAAAATTTTCACCCGTTGCACCCTATTTTAATTCCATATTCATCCTTGTTTGTCCTTTACCTATTTATCATTTTCTAATAAATCAAATTTCATTTCTACCCTTGCAACTCTTTTATAATTCCTACATCTTATTTGTCTTTCTCTCTATCTTGTCCTTTTCTCAAAGATCCCCTAGACTATGCAGATTCAGCCCTTGTTTGGTTTTAACCAAACTGAATCAACAATGTAGTTTTAACCATAGGACCAGTTTAAGTTCCTTTATGACCTCTTTTTAGATTTTCAATCCACTTTCAGATCTTCATCAAAATATAATTTCTAGTTGATATATAGGCTTTGATCTTATATCTGGAGTTCAGGTTGTCAATCTAAGCCTCCAATTCCTAATTTCTTACTTGATCAAGATCATTAGTTTTTTGGAAGATTTGCTTAATCCTACTATTGGATCAATAATTAGAGATGTTGTTGATGGATTGGTGAAGGTTGATTGATTTGGATGCAACTAGAAGTGGAGAATTTCTCTGTTGGATGTGTTAGGGAAGTAGAATTAGTTTCTTATTTAGTTTGACTATCAAGAATGTCCTGTGAGATTTGAAGCCAAAATATACTTTTGGATGGTAATTTGTGTTATAATTTACATGGAGATCCATACTTATATATATATATATATATTGGCTATATTCACGCACTCACATTTTAAGCTTAATGAAATAATAGAATATCTTTAGCATATGGGTAGACTTTTGAACTATTGGTCATTTCTAGTAGCATGCTAAAGTTAGGAATTTAATGAATGTTGAATATGAGAAAATTTTCAAAGAAACATAAAGGACTTTGATGAGATTTTTGAAAATATTTATGGGCTGAGACTACAACTCATCCACTAGGGGTAACCTAAAGGTTTAAAGGCTTTTTTGCATATGCTAAATGTAGACAAGAGTACTTACAAAAGTGGTTAGGATTTATTTTTAAATTTTTTTGTATTCTATAATTTTGCTCGAGGACTAGCAAAATCTAAGTCTGTGGTTATTTGATATATATAGAAATACTGTACACATACCTTTATATGTAGCAAGTTTTGACACCTGAAAAAAATGCACAAATTGGACAATTTTACCTCTAAAAGAGCAAATTTACCTTCCAAGCTACCTTGTGGATCCACACATGCTAAATATAAAGTTAGATAATTCAAAGTAAAAATTGGATGTCAAATATAAAGTCAAAGCAGTTAAAAATTGTAAGTGGAGCATCGAGTCTTATCCATTCAAAATAGGAAATTCATATTAAAAGTTAGGTAACAAAACTTCCCATGCATGCATTTTACCACCTTAGAAAGCTTTTATGGGAAGCTCAATTCATGTACAATGAGAGCTTTCTGAAATAAAATAAGTTGGAAGACTAAGGCTCGCATAAGAGTTCTTCCTTACACTCTCTCTCCTACTCAACCAAAGGAAGGGACCATCTAAGAGAGAGCACAAATTTTTCATGCAAAGGTGGTTACTTTCACTTGATATCACATAATTTACATGAAGGAATAAAGAGGATTGATGGAGAAAAAGGTGAAAAAGAGAGAGAGAATTTATAGGAAATTTATGGTTGAAATTCTTCTTATTATTCAAGTACTTAAAGGCCAAAATCTATCCTTGTAGATACACAATGTAAGTAGCCAACATATACTTACCCAAGCAAAGATAGACCAGTGAGAAGCTACATTGCAATGAAGACCAGACTGAGAGCTCATAGATAGAGATTTTTTAGTGGGTGTTTGAGTTTTCCTACGAGTGCCAGTAATCAGTTGTAATATTATCCAGAGTCGAATCCACTAGGAGGATATAGTGAGAAAGCCAAAGTTAATTAGACTAATTATCCTAAAACTAATACAAAATTAAAGAAAGATGAGAATTTTCTAATTTAATGGTTGTGAGAAAAATGGATTTTTAATTTAAATGTAAATTTCTAGGTTAAAGATTACTTATTTTAAATTAGTCACATCCCATTATTTATTTTATAAATCAAGAATTGAATTACTACAATTACCATCTCAAAAAATATTTTTTAAATTAATTTAAATTTAAACATTAAAAACCTAAATATTTCATCAAATTTTAAGCATTCCATGTAAAACTGTAATGACCCCAATTTTTGTAATATTAAAATCCTATGAAAAGTTCAGTTTTGAAGATAAGGGCATTTTGGTCATTTCACTAGTCGCCTTGACTGAACCCAAAAACATGGTCCTAAAAATGATACCATTATATGCGTCTCAGAAAAAGGAATCCAACAAGACCAAAATCACCCAAAACGGAGTTAAAATGAGCAAGTTATGGCCCTTTGAAGTTCAGGGGCAAAACTGTAATTTTTATAAAAACGGATTTAGCTGCAAAACATAGGGGCCCGTTTTGATACGGGCACCCCTTCATCTTCAACCTCTAGAGGGTTCTAGAATGGCGGTGATTGGAGGAGAAATCACTGCCATTCTGGAGGTTTCTCCACCGCCATTCAAAGGCGGTGAGAGCCCCCTCCAGAACCCTCTCTTAGCTCTATAAATAGAGCTCTTGGGCGCCTCTAATGGCAGCCCAAAATGTTGAAGAGAACCCGTTGAGGAGCAGTGACCTAGAGGAGAAAACAAGGAGAAAAACCCAGCAACGAGCCAAGTATGCCCAAGATCCCTCAAAACCCATCTCTACCATGGTTTCAAGAACAATTTCCCTAGGTTTTTGCATGAAAAACCATGCAAAATGGAGCCCTGGAGACTCACCAAGGACCCAGGGACGTTCCCTGGGCTGCGCTGGTTCGACAGGGTTGAACCAGGGTGTCCTGAGGAAGCCCCAGTTCCCCAACGAATAGGACGTTCTAGTCGGAACGTCCCACGTCGACCAAATTTGAAAAACCAAACGGGCGCGTCCGGGGACGCACCCGCAAAAGGGACAGTCAGGCAGAAAGCCTGGCGTGTCTGCAGACACGCCCGCTGAGGCTCATGCAGCAGATGCGCAGCGCGCTAGCCGTACGTGGGTTTTTCGTTTCTTAAGGAAGCTGGGGCGCACAACGCAGACGCGCAGCACCCTAGCATTCCGTCTTTTCGTTCTTAAGACCCTTATGTACGTGTGACACTAAAACGCTTATAACTTGAGATCTAGAGCTCCGATTGAGGAGCCACAAAAGGTGTTGTGTCAGTATCGACGATGCGAACACATCCAAACTATAAAATCCCTGATCAAGGACCAATCAGAGGTGGGCATGACCCTTAGAATAGGATGGTGGCGCGTGGCCGCTAGACCTTTGGGAAACTGATAATCCCAGGGCCCAATTAGGACCTTGGGACACCCATAGGCATAGGGATGGACCCCTAATGCCTAAGTAATAAGACCAACTACCCTAAAACCCATAAAAGATGGGCCAAACTAACCTTGAGTCCCCAAACCATGTTCAGGAGCGTACGAGGACAAATGGGTTAGCGCGACCTAGTCAGGTAGGTGCTCTATCACTACTAGATTCTTTTAAAAGAACTATAATTGTTTTGCAAATACATGATTTAAGTATATGACTTGTTTAGCATGCATGTGACAAATGCTTTATGCATAGACATGTTTTGTATATACATTATGTATAGAAATGTTTTGCAAACTATTGCATACATTGCATGATCTATGAGCATTAAGTTCTTGCAAAGATTGCATGTCCTTGAGGGTTGCCAAAAGACACTGGAGTGCCGAGGGCCAGGCAGTTGTGAGGGACCCAAAGAGGACAGGTTTTGAAAAAAAGGTTTTGGCTTATTTGATCTTATGTGATTTGGGCTAGTAAGCCCGTGGGTGCTATGCTGAGGGGTCTGGGTTGGCCACCTGGCCTTCTTCCAGCAGCGGCAAGAGCTGCTGAAAAACGTAAGCGCATTCTCTCCTTCTATTTACTTTACGTAAATTTCTTCTTTTCTTATCTTAAGAAGGCAAGCAAGTCAGGCGCAAGGTGGGTTGATCTTTGCTGCTGAACCTAATTCACTTGAGTTAGACTCATGACTCATATCCAATAAGACCGCATGGCCCTTATGAAGGCAGTACCCCTATCAGATTGGGCCATGATGAACCTTAAAAAGGTTTGGATTGACCCATAGACATAGTTCTATTTTAACTCCTTCTCCTTAATGAGTCCATATAGGGTTTGGTATACCATTTCGAAATCGAGAGTTCAGAAAAAGAGTTGAATTTCTAGCTAAAATCATGTTTTGCCTTAAGGTGGATGGGTACCACACCCAAAAAGAGGCAAGTCCCTACGTCGACTGCATGTGGTACATGGGACTACCACTGGTGTCACGGCACTGGGTCGACGTGTCATAGGCCCCGTGGAGGCTATGATTGAGTGTCCTCAGGTACCCGGGGACCACACGGCGAGGAGGTCGTGGGCATAGTTGGACCCTATGGTTTATGGACTTATTTGTATTGCATATGGCATGATATGAGGTTGGTCGACCATACCATACTAGAGATCCATGAGTTGGATTCAATGAAGCATCTTATCCATATCATAATGTTATGATATATATGTATATGATACTTTCGATTTTGGATTATGTGAATCCTTTAAGTCGTTAGTATTTCAGTTTGACAACGGATTTTTATATCGATATTGAACTTGAGTATTCAGACATGCACAGGTTTTGGAAAGAGCATATGATTTAAAACATCGTATGCATTATAAAGCTAGTAGTGATAGACTCCTATTGAGTATAATATATACTCACCCTATCCTTAACATTTTTCAGGATAGTTCCACTCATAAATAGAAGACGTCTAAGGAGATATTAGTGCTACGAGCAAGTGAATAAACAAAGGAGACAACTATACATGTGAGTAAACTCTCTACCCTTTGGACATGTATTTGTATTTAATTACAGTTGGACTGTGTACTGTAACTGGATAGACCTGGGGAAAAATATTTATGATTTCTGAAGTTTTTCAAAAACTACTTTGGTGGTTGTGAAAGCAAATGAGACTCGGGGTTTTCAAAATCAGTTTAAAACAAAAGATTTTCCGCTGCATTGCATGGTTTTTATAAAATGGTTTTCAAACTGGAATGCATCTGGCCTTAGGAAATTAGATATTGCATTTAAAAAATGCATCAGAAAACCTGGGTCGTCACAAAAACCTAATTATGATGGACCAAAGATCAATTCCAAGCATCCACTATGAAAGTAATAACACAAAATTAAAGAATTATACTAAGGAAGAAATTGTCTTTTTCAAATTAGTTTAATTTTTTAAGAAATTAAAACATTGAAAGTTTCTTAAGTGGTGTTTCTAACTTAAAAATAAGGTCACTTTAATCTTAGGCAAAAGAAAACAAGCCTAGCATGATTTCTAAATTTATTCTAGAATTTATTAAAATTAACAAATAATTTCTAAAAAATAACACTTTCTAATTAAAGCAACTACTTGCTAAATATTGTTATTTTAGATCACCCATAACATTCTTTGATACGTCACACATTAGATACTATTCATGAATTTTCTCAATTATTTCAAATTAAAATAGAAAGCAACACCTCTGACTGTGTCTGCGAGTGGTAGAGTGTCAAAAAGAATGTATAGCTAAAATAGTCATAAACTATCATGCACGAGTGACACTAGCTAACCAATTACTTATCCATGTTTACAATCCACATTTGGTTTAGTCTCTATTTAAAATTTATGGATAGTTAGAATCTATGAAGATTTTACTAACTTTAGCCACTGATTTCTCCTACTTTCAGATAGAATTTTTCAATGAAACTTGGTACTTAAAATAATTTGATATAAAAATTCAATTGTACTATTAGATTTCAAATAAAGATACCAAAAACTAAGATATTTAATTGAAAACATTGGTTGTTAGCCAACCTACATAACAATACCTTTTAAGCATATTTTATAAATTTAAACCAATCCAACCATAAAATTAAAAAAAAAGAAAAAAAAACTTATATGAAATGCTTTCTAACTCAAATGAAACTATAAGCAAAGGATTAGATCATTCAAAAGCTCATCAAATAAACTAAACTAAAGGTGTAAAACTTAAGTAATTCCTTGTTACTGTTCATGCGAACAATAGCAAGTAGCTTACTTTAATAAATTCAAGTTATAAGATTTTGAATGAAAATTGAAAATAAAAAACCTAGATCTTCTTCTACTTGATGTATTTTATACAATAAAATAAAATTTATAGATTTTTTTCTAGCATTGAAATAAAAATTGACACATGAAATACCCTTGTTCACCAACTTACGTGTGCATTATTCATCTTCTTCAACCTCCGTTTTTCCTCTGAATTTTCATCTTTTTTCCACTCCATCTTTGATCTAGTATTCATAGATGATGGGAAGTCAATTTACATTGCTTTTTAGTAATTTTCTTCTCTAATTACTTTCTTCCTAGGCAAAGTTTCTAAGTTGATTTCCTTACTTAAGAAACTTCCTCTTCTATGCATGATTTTTTATCCAAAATTTCACTTTCCTTATCTCTCTCTTCATATCTAAGCCAAGTAAGATCAATGTGATACCCAAGTTGCTGATGTTCATTATAACCATTCATAATGTGGACCATACTCAAATATATTAATACTAAAGAAATCTTTTGGATTTTTGACAATTAAGGCTATCCATAAGTTAAGATTTATCCATTAATATCTTTCTAATACTATCTTACCCTTATGATCTTTCATCTCCCATGGAATTATCTTGATTCAATCCAAGACATCTAATAAAGTTTTTTTTTTTTTTTTTAAATGATGATTTTGAATGATTGGACCATTGATCATGTCCATCTTGATAATAATTTTGCATCCATGACCAATCATTCTAAAGATTATGTATTCCAAGAGGTTTTCTTAGAGATATTTTAATCATTTAAGCTAGATCGTCATTGATTTTCTTCAATTTGCCACTAACCTTGGATTCATTAGACCATTTGTAACTAAAAATTATTGGAACATTGTAGCCATCCATTTTAATCTATGCTTAATCTACAATCCAGAACATTGATCCACTTGATTTAACAACTTGGATCTTGATCTACCACCTACAAAACACAAAAAAGTCCCAATTAGTGCTATAAAATATGTGATTTTGCATATACATACCTCAGATAATCATCTAACCCTGAAAATTTATCAAATTATGATTAGATTATAGAAATTTCAAATGATATATTTTTCATATAAAATTTTAAATAAGGTCCTAAAAATATATCAAATGTCATGCTAAATTAGGGTAATTTATAGAAAAATGGACACTTGACAGTGGGCTACCCAACTCTTTACAAGGAAAAAACTCCTACTTTCAAGGAAAAAGCATCCTGCTTTGGTGGAATGCTATTGCTTGGAGAAATTTATGGTGGGTTTAGAGAAAAAGAAGAGAAAACCTCGAGTGGATAAGGAAATCTCAAAGGAATGTTGGCCAACCACTCTATGATAGTACAATCCAACGGTGGAAAGTAAAGAAGCCCATAAGGAAGATCTCTTTGGATAAAAACACTCCAACCAAATCTCTACCACTGAAGCTAGGGTAATGATGATTTAAGGACAAGGAATGAAACATTGGAAAGTCACAAACCCTAGCTTCCTTGTCCTTGTTGAAAAGTGAAACCAAAACCATAAGTAGAAATGATCTATACCGCTCATTTCAATCCAATGGTTTGCATTCATCTCAATTTTTTGAACTCCAACACAACCAAAAAGCCATTCCATGCCTCACACCTCTTTTTCCTCTCTTTCCAATTTATTTTCCTAAATTTTATCCCTTTCCATATCCTATGTCCTCCCTTAGCCTCATAGATTCCCCGTGCCCTACCTTCTAATCTCCACTTCTTGCTTAAACCCCCACATCTATCCTTTTGTTCACTCATATGATCTCCACCCTCCCTTCCCTTGGGCTTTCACTCCAAAAATCTATAAATAGGGGTGCTTTACAAGGAGTTCTATCTTTCAACTTTCCTTAGATTTCAAAGCCAAACATAGGAGAAACAGAGGGAGAAAGATCACCCTCACCAAGCTCCCACAAGCTTCACAAATCTCATTCCTTGGAGTAAAGATAGGCTTCTCAACCATAACACATTTTCCCTTCTTTTATTTTCATTCTTCCTCATTCTCTTTTTCATTCTCTTTCATCTTTTCATACAATTTGCATGCATTCATCTAAGGCTACAACCATCCATTTTATGCTTAAATCTTGCATACATTGTTGTTATGATCTTGCACATACTTGTTTAGTTTCATCTTTCATGTTTGCATGTATAGTTTTTATTGCTCATCCACTCTAGCTTCGTATGCATCCCTCATTCCTTAAGCATTTCCTGCATACATGTTCCTTGCTCACACATGAGCATCATCTAGGATCCATATAGAATCACGGCCCACCTTGCATGCCCTAGGTTTGCAAGCATTAGATTCTTCTTTCAATCAATTCCAAGCATTTTCCTAGATTGCATACATTTTCCTTTTCTTTTTACTCTTTCATTGCTTTTATTTTTGCAGAGTATCCATCCTAGGATCCATCTTGGTAGTTTACATGTATCTTTGCATGCATTAAGCATTGCACGTTCCTCCATCTAGCTTGCATGCTTATCACATTCTAGCATAGAAGTCCCATTTCATCCACTCTAAGTTGCATGCATCCTTTACTTCTTCCACACACATCCACTTCTCCCCTCTCTCTTCCATGCATATTCTCATCTTCTTCTTTATTTGATCCACACATCATTACCTTCACACCCATTCCACCAATATTTATTACATGCACACTCACTTTCCTTCTTTGTTTTGCTTGCTGCACCCTTACACCCTTCCATAAATGGCTCACCCTCCACTTCCACTCTCTCACTTGTGCACACTTCCTATCACTCTTTATCACTTCCATCCATCACACGCATTCTTCTCCTTTATTTTTCTATTTTTTTATTTTTGGGATTTGGATTAATAGGAGAAGAAAAAGAAGCCTTGTGCCCTTCATGGTGGCAAGGAGTCTTTCCAATCCTAGATTGAGAGGAAACCAAATCCTTCTATAAAGCTACTCAAATTATAAGCTAAGGGCATCATGTTGAAGAGTAGGACAACCTCAAGTTAAAGTACCTATCTCCTTTCTCATCTTTTAAGGCTAGAATAGGTAAGTCCTAAGCCCAGGTCTACTGTCTCCCGTTTAGTTTTCTTTTTCTTCTATTTGATTCTTAAGGTAGGAAGCTTCCTCTATGGCTATCCCTACTTTAAGATGAATGACCTCTGATCCTCTCTTGTCTGTTTCCTTAAAAGCTACTCTCTTTTCTAAGAGTATCTAGTTAAGGAGAAGCAAAAGTTTCTTTTATAATTCCTTTCCATCACTTCTTTTGTTTTCTTGTATGGGTGATGATCTTTTGGGAAAGGTGTTCAGTGCCTCTTTTCTTGAATTCCCTAGCACTTCTTGACTTTTGGGTTGTGGCATGTTAGGTTAAGGAGTTGAGAAAATATTTGTGGCAATGTAGTGTAATAAGGATTGAAGAAAACCCTACAAGCTCATGTTGAGTGACACAAGTGGAATTCAAGCCTGAGTTGAAGAAGTTTCCTTTACCTTCTTGCTTTTATTTGCTTATGTAATTATTTTCTTGTTTATGTATCAACTCAATGTAATCATTTAAGTAATGAAATTAGTTGTCTCTTCTTTGATTCATTAGTTATTTCCTTGCTTTAGTTATGTAGTTTCCTTACTTTCTTTACTTAGTTTCTTGTTTGATTTCCTTTAGTTTCTTTATTGCTTTCCTTTCTCAAGTTATTTTCCTTAGTTAGAGTCCTTAATTTCTATTGGTTGGCTAGGTTAAAGTAAAATAACCTAACTTTTAATTAACTCCTCAAAAGAGTCCTCGTAGGATCAACCCTTATTTTTTGGTCATACTTCAATAGAACAGTGCACTTGCAGTAAATGTTAAAGTACTTCACCTACTCTAGTTTTAGCTCTGGTTTGTTTCTTGAATTTTGGGCAAGATGTTGCATGCAATAGTTTAGTTTAGGCCATTTTAGAATTAAACTACAGGTTGTTGTTTACAATTCATCTAGTCAAGCTTTTCAATGTGAAATATACCTTCCATCTACTCTTTTGTTCGATAGTATTATGCGGTTCTCACATATTTCTTGAAGCATGATTTCCCTTTTTAGTTGATATCATAGTTCACTTTCCTTTTTCTAAAATATACATGCAAGCTGCCTCTAAGATTTGTGCCGCCAAAAAGTCCATCTCTAATTCATTTTCAGTTTGGACCCCTCGCATGGTAGAAGTATTTACATTCAAAAAGGCCTGGTAAAACTTTTTTTGATGTGCCATCACTCAGAGACTCTTTAACCTTTCCAAAAATGTAATATAGACGGGTCTAATCTTACTTGCTCATGTCTAATTTCTCCAACAAGTAACACATAATTAGGTAAAGTGGTGTAGTTTAAAATGAAGCCCTGTCAGTTCCCTAAACAAAAACAACACATATCATGAAAACTGTAACATAAGTGAATTAGAACCTTTAGAGCAAAGATCATTAAAGTTTGTAGTTCATCAATTGTTAGCCACCCCTCTCAATAAAATGTTATATAACTTCATTGAGCAAGTGAGAGAGCTATCTCTGTTTCACTACCACTGGCACCAAAATACGATCTGTAACATGGTGGATGGAGGTCTTGGAGGATCTTAACTTTCTCATGCCAATAGGTAGTGCAGTTGACTTACTCTACTCTTAGATCCAGTGTGTAATCTCCATAGAAGTTAATATTGTTAGAACTTTTATGAATTTTATATCTTGACTTGGAAGCTTAGAACCTATAGTTACACCTAATGAGAAGGAGAGAGTGTTAAGATAGGCTTTCAATCTAATACTTTGAAATCTATGCACACTTTGTCGGAGCAAATGTTCCTAGTTCATGTAATACAATCTTTTAGGTGAATTCTAATTCTGAAATTCAAAATATGAAATTAGTCTAATTGACCAATATAGTCTTAAAGATGAAAACCACCTACGTGTCCCTTAATTTCCTTCACAAGTAATTTTGCACAAAATTGGAAATTGCATATATGGAGAAACATGTTATTTAGGTTTCTTGTTCCTATATTTATTAGAAATGGTATGTCCATACCATGTGTAGGTTTAGAAAAGCAAATGATAATGTTGAAGATAATTGGAACTTTTATCCCTTGTTAGACCAAATTTCTAAGATTGGCGGGAATTTTTTATCCCTCGCTAGACCAATTTTCTTAAAGTTGTAATCATCATGTGTTCAGAAGAAATTTATGCACGAAAGTAGGAACGCACTGAAAATGGGTTATGGCCTATCCCTCTCAATCATGATAAATGGGTTTCATTAAGGCCGCGAGTGGCCCTTTGCATGAAGATCTGCTTTCCCTCAAGGATTTATCATCTCTAAGGTAGAGGACTAAGATTTAATTGAGGGTTTATGCATCAATACCATAGTGTTTCACCTCAAGTTTGCTGATGATATAGTGATGTTTTTCTTTTTTCTTTTTTCTTTTTTCTTTTTCTGGGGTCTAATGAACAAATCGAATTTGAGGTACATGTAAGGTTTTTCGGAGACGCATTTTCATGGTTGGGATTAGTATGAAGATAATAGATTGGAGGGTATATGTTGGAAAAGGTACAGTTTCTTTATCTTGGCTTTCCCTTTGAAATAAGCTTTACTCCTCCCTTTAATGTCTTTTGTTGAACTCTGTGTGGCGATCCCATTAGCCATGATATTCTAATTATATTCAGTAACAAAGTTAGACTACACTGTAACAGTACTCCATTAGAACAATAGCTATAAGGACCAAAAACTAATAAAACGAATAGTGAACTTACATGGCTGCTAAACTTACTATACTGACTTCTATCCAAGTGGCTGTAACAAAAAGCTAAACTTATTTCAAGCTTTGAGTTAAAAATCCTAACTAATCTGATTGACTGATCTATTTATGATTGCTTAGTTACTTCCAAATATCCTACTAATGCACTTCAAAGAAAAGCTTCAAAAACAAAAAAGTGGATGGCCTATATGCCTGCCACCATCTGCAAACCTAGAAGTAAAATTTAAGAACAGTTGTGCATGATGTAGTTTCTCCAGTATAATTTATAGTTCATGATAAAGGCACTCCATTATTGTTAGTATTGCTAAAGCACATTGCCCTTCTGTCTATCCATAATTCTTTTTATTCCTCTACATTGGTTTGGTGTAGCTATTGTAATGTCTTAAGCATCTCTCTAGTTAAACTTTGCTTTTGTTATGAAAATGTCATTCATTGGATGCCAAACTTGTTTGACTTGTTGATTACAAAATATATACACTATTAGTGTATCTCATATTTGATGTTTTCAAGTTGGCTATCCACAAACATTGCTTACCTACACTAATTTTGAGTGAATTTACTTGTTTACATGCTGATATAGACCTAATCTCTGGCTTTAGTCCTTTGGCATTCAGTTTCCATCATTACGGCACCACAAGACACTCTCAATATTCAAGAAACAATAAGAAATGAATTGTATTATTTTCTTCTTACTTTCTTGTGTTTCTATTTACAATTGAGAGGTCTTATATAGATTTTACAAGGTTCGTAGTGAAGGTAAATGTTTGCAACTATGCTACAGTCAATGGCAATGTTTCACGTGTGTTGATTTTCCTCCTTTGAATGAGTACGCTATATCAGCATAACAAAATAATACTTCCATTGAATTTTTTCCCAATATGTTTCTTGTGAAGGATTTGAATACAAGGGCATCCTTATTCTAAGGCCGGAGTAGAGGGAACATTTACGAATGGCCATTGTCTTCCTCACTCCATCATCAATCGCTAACCGCACTCTCCGTCTCTACAACTGCTTCTTCAGACACCTGGCATCAACGGCATGGTCAACCTTACTCTTCAGTTCAGCATAAAATTATCACTCGCTTTAATTTGCCCATTTTGAAGTCTCAGTCCATCAACTCATATTATGAATTTTTCCTATGTAATAAAAGTCATAGACTCTCCTTCAATAATTCCACTAGTATGTAACAAACCTCTACAAGTCATCTACACTGATATTTGGGGACTGGCACCCATCACTTCTTTTGATTACATTCATTATTACATCATCTTTGTGGACTATTTCACCAAATACCCATGGTTCTATCCTCTTAAAGCTATTCAATGTACCTTTAATCTTTGAACAATTCAAAAAGTTGGTGGAGAATTTTTTCAAATCCAAAATTCAAACAATTGATTTAGATGGTGGTGGAGAATATACAAGTTTATCTCATTCTCTTTCTCAACATGGTATCCAACATCTATAATCACCTGCATATACTCCTCAACATGTTGGATTAGTAGAATACAAATATAGACATATTGTAGAAACAAGACTCACCTTACTTCATCAAGCCTCTTTACCCCTTTAATTCTGGACAACTGCTTTTCAAACTGCCACTTATCTAATAAATTGAATGATCACTCTTGTATTACACTGCCAATCACCATTTGAGAAAATATTTTACGAAAATCCATTTTTTTAAAACTTAAAGGTCTTCGGATGCTTGTGCTTTCCTTAGTTATGACCATACTCAAATCACAAACTAGAACGTCGCTCACGCCCATGTATTTTTCATGGATACTCTATACAACATCATGCATTCAAATGCTATGATTCTCAATCATAAAAAAGTCTTTTTATCAAGACATGTTCAATTTATTGAGTCAATTTTTTCATTTGAACATCTTTCCCAAAATGACTCACATGTCAATAAAAACACTTCATGAATGGAATAAGTTAACTACTATATCTCCATCAATAACTAAAGTTGATTCAAATATTCCATCCTCAAATAGCACCAATAGTTCTACTACCTCTCACTCTCTTTTCATTCCTTCAACTAACACATGAATGTCTCCACAGGCCAGGTGCTCTTCTCATTTGATAATCCCCTCACAAGTGATTCCCCAATCTACTCCTCGAATATCTAACCATGATCACTCTCTTCACACATCTAATTTCCCAAGTGAGCAACCACTATCCATCATTGACAAAAGCTATGATCAATCCAACCAAACATTCTCTACTCTACTGTGACAAAGGAGACTACTGTTGAAGATCCCTCACATGTAAGTACTTCACCTCTCTCTCATACCTCTGCATCACCATCACCTGCCAAGTCACCCTCCCTAGTCTGAAAAATTATCACCCACTCAACAAACAACATTTTCAAACCTTGCAAAATGCTTAACCTCAATACCACACTTCAAAAAAAGTCCACCTCCCATGAACCCACAAGTGCATCTCAGGCACTAAAATATCAACACTGGTGTAAAGCCATGTGTGAAGAATATGATGCACTCATTCATAATAAAACATGGACTCTTGTTCAACTCAATCACATACAAAACACTATAAGTAGATCTTTAGGGTTAAAACAAATCCATGATGGAACAATTTCCTACTACAAAGCATGTCTTATTGCAAAAGGATTTCACCAGAGATCAAGTGTGGACTTCAGTGAAACTTTCAGCCCAATTGTAAAGCAGGCAACAATTCAATTAGTTCTAAGTCTTGCCATCACCTTAGGATGGCATCTTCAGCAACTAGTCATCAATAATGTCTTTTCATAAGGTTCTCTCACTGATAGTTTTTTCATGCAATAGCCTACAGGTTTCACTCATCCTAAACTTCCTAATTTATGTGTGCAAATTGAACAAGGCCATCTATGGCCTCTAACAAGCACCACGAGCATGGTATCATGAACTACGAACATTTCTCCTATCCAACAATTTTTAGAACTCACATTCAAACAACTCTCTCTTTATTAGAATAGAAATGAGCATATCACCTACCTTCTTGTCTACGTTGATGACATAATTATCACAGGAAACGAGACTTCTGTCAAATAAGCCTTCATAACCCAACTTGCCAACAAATTCTCCTTAAAAGACCTAGGCAACTTTTTGAAGTTACACAGACTCCATGTGGCCTATTTCTTTCTCAAAGCAAGTACATTTCAGATATTCTAATCAAGACAAATATGATGGATGCTAAAAAAGTAATCACACCTCTATCCTCTACTGAAAAACTCCAACTTCATGATGGTAGTCCTTCTACTAATGCTACATCTTATCACCAAGTCCTTGGTTCCATGCAGTATATATCCTTGACAAGGCCTGACATCTCCTTTTCAGTAAACAAGCTATCTCAATATATGCACAAACCTATAGCAAATCACTAGACAGTAGTCAAACGAGCTCTTTGCTGTCTTAATTAAAGGAGCCCGCAATCATGGCATCTTCATTTGTAAAAACTCACCCATGACCATTCATGCCTTTTCTGATATGGATTGGACTGGAAACCCTGATGATCGTACTTCAACTACAACATATTTAGTCTTCATTGGAGCCAATCCTATCAATTG
Source organism: Warburgia ugandensis (assembly GCA_035236585.1). NCBI lineage: Eukaryota > Viridiplantae > Streptophyta > Magnoliopsida > Canellales > Canellaceae > Warburgia > Warburgia ugandensis. The sequence continues at coordinate 58,985,134 of CP141133.1, forward strand.
GTCATCAAAGGAATAGAAATCAGTAGCAAGATCATCCACCTAGGTTGAATATCGGGCTATGGTGTCCACTGCAGCATAACTAAATTGGATTATCAATTTATTGAGAGAACTTGGTATAACACCATCAACTACTCCAATAATATACTGTGACAACATTGATGCTACCTGTCTCTCAACTAATCCAATATTTCACACATGAATGAAACACATTGCAATTAATTTCCACTTTGTCCATGATCAAGTCACTAAACGTCAACTTCAAGTATCTCATGTTCATATTTCAGATCAACTTGTAGATTCTCTCACAAAATCAATTGCTCGCAAGCAATTTATCCCTCATAGGTCCAAGATTGGCATCCTCGACAGAAGCTCAATCTTGTTGGGGCATAATAGAATGTAACTGTGACTGCATTGAAAGAAGAAATTTAACACACTTTATACTAATATAACATACTCATTCAAAAGAGGAAAATCAGCACATGTGAACATTGCCATTGATTGTAGCATAATTGTAGACATTTACCTTCATTGCAAAACTTGCAAAATCTATATAAGACTTCTCAATTGTAAATACAAACATAAGAAAGTAAGAAAAACAATACATTTCATTCATCTCATCGCTTCCTTAGTTGTCACTGTTTCTTCAAATATACTATTGAGCTGTTTACTTACTATATTGACCTTGCCATGACTCATTTCTAATTTGAAAGGAAAGAAAAGAGGAAAACTGTAATTATTGATTCAAGATTTGCATCAGTCATGGTCAGGCCTTCTACACGGAAGGGCTGTGTTTGTCCTCTCTTCAGAATATTCTGGAAACAAGGCTACATTTTATGAATTTGATTAATGAAGTTCCATTTAAGGCATCAGATCAGCAAGATGTTGGTGATTCCGTTTAAACCAAAGATGATCCTCATATGAAAATCCGAATGCATTGTTTGTCACTGCAATACTTGGGGGAACTTGCATTTTTCTGTGGCCGATTTTTTAATTGCTGCTCTGAGATATGCAACAAGTCATGATGAGGCTGCACCAATTATAGGTTCAGTGTTGCAAGAGATGAACTCATGTCTGACTGTCGTAGCTCCTGATGGCTTACAGTTTGATGACCTGTGATTCAACAAACGATTGCAGACAGGTAGTCATGACTTCATATGCTATATGATGTTTGCTATCGAATGAGCTGCCTTGATCCTGAAATGTTGTACCCGTTTCATTTTGTAAAACCAGAAATCCTAGCCATGTGAGTGGAGAACTGCATGAACATTGTTGTCAGGATCACAACGCCACAAACTAGAAAGGATAAATGTCTTAAAGTGGGATCCTGAATTAAGTTGCTCGTAAGTTTCTCCCATCAGGTCGCCCAATCAGTGATCCTAGCTGACTCCCATTGGAAATTTGAGAGCAATTTTGGCGCATCGGAGTGGCCAACCAAATCAAGGGTCCCAATGAAATTTGGGCTCCCAATGTGCAGAAAGAATGAATTGAATTATAGGCAAATTGTTAATTCTGCTTTCAGCAATGGATTCTTTCATCATTCCTCTTCCTCTTGTTCTGAAGCATTATCAGGTACTCCAGATGATGACTTTAAACTAAACTTCGATGGGCTTATTGGTATTGGCGACTTAATGAAGCTGAAATACATGCCATCCTTTTTTTCTTTCCATAAAAACTACTATCCTTTTTGCTGTTTGCATTTGGAATTGCTCTAGATTTCTTCTACTTACCATTGAGGAATGTGATTCCCGCAACACTGTCATTTGGATGGCATCAATTATTCAAATTCATTTTGAAAAATCAGACAATCCTGATAATCTGATTGGAGAACTTGGAGTCCCTGTGAATTTCCCCCCATTTTCCAGTTTCTAATTGCCATTATATAGTCAAGATTGCCAGCTTATCAATACAAGAAGTGCCAATCCTATGAAAGATCTGAATGCAAGTGGCTCCGTATTCACAACAAAAGGAGAATTGCATCATATTATGGGGCGTCATAGCAGTATCAGATCATTCGTCTTTCTTGAATATTTACATGTTTTATGGGAGCCCGCTGTTAAATGCTTCATCAGTGTTGTTCAAAATAATAGCACAAATTCGCGTCAATCAATTCATGCATGTAGCAAAGCATATGCTTGTATCAGTCACGTTGAGCCTCCTGGATTCTTTGTGATTGGCAAGCTCCCATTATAAGTTCACCTTAGCACGTCTGTCTTCCTTAGTACGCGTAGACTGATTGGCAAACTTGTGGCTTTGGGCCTAGTGTCCTGCTCATACAGACTATTTGTACGAGGCTGTTTCCACAAAGGTTTAATAGTATGCAACCTTACCTTGCATTGCAAGAGGCTGTTTCTATGCCTCAAACCTGTGACCTCAAGGCATATGACAATAACTCTATCATTGCACCAAGGCTCCCCTTTACTTCCCAAATAAACAGTAGAAACAAAAATTCGAACAAGTAAAAGAAATTCCTAGTTCCCATTTTTCTTTCCTGTTCCATCATTTAAGGCTTCCAAATTCTAGGGTTTTTAACACATATAGATGAAGAATCCAAGTACCTGCTCTTTCATGTATCCGAATTTTGATAGGTAATCAATAACATTGAGAACTGCCGTCCCGTAGGCTACGCTAGCGTCCAGGTAATGCTGCCCACCGCTCTTGTCGACACCGATCCCTTCGAATACCAGCCATTCAGAGCTTCTCTTGGTTCGACAGGGCCAATCTCAAAGATTGGATTAACGTGAAGAGGTGTTGGACCCATTGGTGTCAGGTACCTCCTAGTATGATTTCGCACCTGAAAAGCATGGTGAATATTTAATTAATAATTAGTTAGGTTTTGATTTATTTCTATATTTTTAGGAAAGGGTCTATAGTATGCAATTTTAGCTTGCGATCATAATAAAAACAAGAAATTTTCAGTCAGTATTATTTCCATAGTTTCATTTAGTACCAGAGAAAAAGTGAAGCTGCTTTAATTCGTTTGGATATGTTTGTTTCTTTCCAATATTGTGATGTTGAGGATTTACGTTTTAGAGGAAGAACTATATAAGAGATAATAAAAGAACAAAATATAATGAAAATTTTTACGACCTGTTAATTATTTATGCTAAATAGTAAAATCGTGAGGAAAAAAAGAAACACTATATCAAATAAAGATAACCATGAGAATCAAGCAAAAAATGATATTCTTGACAACGAGAGAAGTCAATACTCAATACTCAAAAATCTTTTCTTGGTGGTGTGGGCAATAAAGAGAGAAATTGTGAGAAATAAGTTGTATCTTTTAAGTTTACGAACAAAAAGGTGATTGCATTAAAAAGAACATACCTTTTGCAGTGAAATGCAATTCTTTGGTATGGTTAAACTCAGAATGAAAAAATATTTAGAGAGAAGGAGCAAGAGGCAGAAATCGGCTAGGATTCTTTGATTTGAATTTTGAAAGGTCATGATAACTAAAGAGACCTGCAGGAGTTGGTTCCTAACTATTTTTATTTTCTAGTTAGAAATAAAAATCCGTTAGGAAGTTATGATGGCTGGAGAAAATTCAGGAGACCTCCACACCATCTACTTATTGTGAAAGCAATATAGGGAAGTAGATCTTTAAACCAAACATTTTACGAAAGTTCAGTTTTTAAGTATCCCCAAAAGTAGGAGATGGAATTCTGTTAATAAATAGTATAGATTAAGAGTTATGGAGAAGTGCTAATAGCTATGTAGGTTGCACATAACCTTTATCTTTGAGGCATGTGTGGACTATTTTCTAATAATTAGTCTATCTCTCTCTCCCCCCTATGTGTGATATTTGAATGGTAAAGTGTGGTTAAGTAACGCCCCTGAGAAACCAAGAGATCTGATGTAAAGATAGTCCTTTTTTCTTTTTATATTCTAAATCAAATCAAACATCATAAAAAACTTACAGGAAGATAATACAGTTATACAGATCTCCACGCCATCTATTTGTTTTGAAAGCAATATAGTGAAATGGATCTCTTAACTAAACTTTTTAAAGAAATTCAGTTTTTTTACTGTCTTTAAATGTAGGAGGGGAACTCTCTTAATAAATAGTATAGATTAAGAGAATTCCCCTTCTACTTTTAAGGGCAATTAAAAAACTGAATTTTTCTAAAATGTTCCAAGCAACAGTTTCATAAACATGTAAAAAAATTAACATGAAAAGAGGAACAAAACATAAAAACATGTTTGCCGTTTCAAACAGCAAAAAGCTTTTAAATCTAAAAGCTGGTATTATATAATTGCTAAGACTAAGAGTAGTTGGATTACAATGGAGTGATCAGCAAATTTGATGTCGTGGGCAGAATCGTTATGTCCGATACTGCCACTACCGGAATCCATCATTTCAATTCTAAACATTTCTTCTTCTTTTAACCTCGGAGACTGGAGGTATTAGCTGATGCCAAGAGTCGTGAAGAGGCAGCTTCTGTTCCCATGGCTTCTTCTTTACATCGATGGGATCACCAATCTGGGACTTTGAGGAGGAGCCACATCTTCTCTCACTCAACTAAAGCTATGATCTAAAGTGGAAATGTGAATGTCCGTGGCTAAGTTGTTCTTGTTGTTATCGCTTGTACTTAAACATTACATGATGCGAAATGCAATCATTTCCAACTTCAAATACAGTTCTGTTGGACCCCTACTGTCACATGATGATACTCTTAGGTCCTTGCTGCTCCACATCTACCTTAGATGGTTCAAACTGCTTATCGCTGCACTTAACACTAGCATGATCCTGGATTATATTATTGTTTGGTGTTTACATTTAATGCGATTAAGGCGTCTCGGAATATTATCCTCTTAGCATTTTTCAAAGAAGTGGCGAACATGCAAGAGAAAAGTCAGCTGGGCCCATAAGATAAGACCTGTAATCTCATAGATGGCAGTTATACTGATGAAGATGGCCACTGAACTGGAGTGAGTGAATATAAAATTATTCACCGCAAAGATATTTGTTTAATAGTGAAGAAGGTTTTAAGTGAGCAAGTAGTGGAAATGGTTGACGGGTTGTTAAATGTAAGTTTAGCCCTCATTTTCCGCTAGGAAATGGTTCAACTTCAGATTCCATAGCCCATGAATTGTGACAAGCCTGCTCTTCTGCTTTTGGCACGATCTTAGACAGCGATGTGATTCCATTGGAAGGGTATCTGTGATTGATTCAGACAGTTCAACTGGCAGCCAACTCTGGTACCAATGGTGAACAATCAAAAAGATCTAAGTAAAATACTAAATGCTTATTTGGAATTTTATATGGGTTCCTACATAGATTTAGGCCCTTACTCTCAGTGTCATGAACACGAGATCAGATAGCAGTTGTCTGGTTAAAATGGTTCTTGATCAATTTGATATACAGGGTAGGAGCCAAAAGCTGAATGATCTGAATTGACCCACGGTTGAGATCCACTATATTTACATAGTGTGCTGCCCTTCACTCACAATCGTGGGAGAAACGTGTCAAGACGGCACGTGAGCTACCACAGCCAGCCGTATATCCGGACGTAGCTGAGTCAGATAAATGATATGTGGGATCAACCATAGAAAGTGGAGGAGTTAGCACAGCTGATGTGTCTACTCTAGCATGCTTCATTATGCAGGAAAACTTCATAAATTAATTATCTTGCTACTAAAGCAAAGCGTCTTTTTTCAATTTGGACCAACATGATAAATTAATAAACTTGCTAAACTATTAGATAATAAATTTTTAGAAATCTTTGAGGACCCATTAGAGAGAGAGAGAGAGAGAGAGAGAGAGAGAGAGAGTTTATAAGAAATTGGGATGAACTAGAAATGAGAGATATTTCTTTGGAGAGAATTGAAAGAGAAGGGGGGGGCGCGGTGTTTGTTAGATATTTATTTACTATGTGAGAGTAAATTAGAAAGGTAGGAGAAAAACTAGGAAGAGATAAATGCAAGAGAGGATTTATACAAAGAAAATAGAAGTGGTTGCTAAAAGAGGAAAAACAAGAAGGATAGAAATTTTGTGACCACTACAAAAGTAGAAAAGACATATGATTAAAAAAAAAATGTAGAAAAGACACAAGGCCGTGAAGATTAATAAAATGCATATTAATTTAAATAAGTTATATGATAAAATAAAACCCTACTAATTAATAAAGAATCTCCGGTATCAATGCTATTAATTTGAGGAGGTTTTACTATGTTAGAGAGTGTTCATTAGCATTGGACTAGAACCATGTACGTTACCTCTCAAATAAGCTACAAGATAAAAGGTTTCACCCAATGCTTGTAAATCAACCATCTCAGCCCAAAAAGTGGATCATCTGGCTCAATCCTTCGAGTACGACTTCGTATAGCTTGCCTCATGATTAACATACCTCATATGAAAATAAGAAAAAGGTCATATTGTGCAGCAATCATATAGGAGAAGCATCAAGGTATGGTGTCCAAACATTCAACAATTCCATCAGTGTGATACACCAACCTTTTCTTAACTCTTCATGAAGGTATTGTATTGTTTAAGGTAGGGCAATGTGAGCTATTATATGGTGGATGCACATATTCACTTAAGGCTGTTAGACATGCTGTGGATAATCCATGCATGACAAGTTGAACCTAATTGATTATTCCAGGTCTTTAATTTGTGGCTTCCAATAACAAAAAAATAAAATAAAATTCAATAATTTACAATAATCAAGAAAACCATTATTTACATATGTTTCTACTTAGTACGTGATGGATAACATTTATACATTACTCACCTATCATTGTAAGCACTAAGAGGTTATTGGTTTGGACAATTGAAATAGTGGGTCCCACGTGTACAAATACCTAAAGGGCATCCCTAGGACACGAAGCTCCCACGTATGTGGGGTCCAAGGAAAGGATGGGCCACAAAGGTCAATAGTATGCAACCTTACCTTGCATTTTGCTAGAGACTGTTTATATGCCTTGAACTCGTAACCTCAAGGTCACACAATGACAACTCTACCATTGCGCCAAGGCTCCCCTTCACATGTGCAAATACCTTCCAAGTCAAAATATGCCCATTCAACAAATAATAGGAAGTCATTATAATTTGATTACAAAAAATAAATAAATAAAAATAAAAATTTCTTAGTAAAATTGGTATTGAAGTCTTTCATACAAGAGAGAGATGGTATTTGGTGCTTACATAGGTAGCAGGCAGGAAGCACCAAGAGATAGAAAGAAAATGAGGTGTCCACTTTTTTGCATTTTATCATAAATTCAAAACATTTATATGATGTAGCTTCACTCAGATGGCCTAGATACAAAATCTCACATCTTTAAAATGCATAAAGCCTTCATTTCTCAACATCTTTGGTTTATAAAATGGAGTTTTTTGGTGAATGTGGACATATCCATGATGCGAACCAGAAGTATGAGGTCCAGGGAGGGCACAGAGGGGGTGAATTGTGCCCTACAATGATGAGTTGAAGTTTGACACTCGGAGTTTTAAAATGGATTTCAAAGAATATTTTTCGCTATTTGTTTTCGAACTTGGGGCCCCACATTTTGAAAAGGATTATGAAAAAGTGTTATAAAAAACAAGATCATTACAGGCACCAGATCAAGAAGATGTTCTATTGAAAGTGCTTGCTTGTTTTGATTAGAAGCTTTTGAATTACCAACATTGTCCCATCCAAACATCACAATGGTTACTTGCTATGGGTTTTGACTAGGGTTGTTAATGGCCGGATTCCACTCAAAAGTAGAACTAGAATGTTTGATTCAAAATAATTGGAACCAGACTATTTTGGGGTTCGGTTCTAGCTTTAAGGACTAGAATTAAACTATTCAGTTCCAGTCTAGTTCTCGGTACTTATTGGTTATGTAATGTAAACTAATTCGATAATGTTTCTCTAATTTGATGGAATATTACAATTACTATCGTAAAAATAAAAGATGCCCTTGCAAACTTATTCAAAGTGCCACATTCAAAGAAAAAAAAAAATGTCATCATCTATGATAGTTACTCAAGAACCTACATATCTTTCAAGCATGGCTACTTGTTATATTTATATTTCTTTTATGGTTACTGAAAATCAAATATTATTCTTCTATAAAGAATCTCAAGATAGAACAATTAGAAGTTATGAGTATATTTCTTTAATTACAAATGGACTTGGAAACTCATACTTTTACTACCTAATTGTTAAATTAGACTTCAATTTTTCAAAGTTAGTTCATAAATGTGTTAAGTGTTTAATTTTGGCTAAAAGACCCCTAGTTTAGCGTTCAATTAGATCATCTAACCGTTCGAATTTGCAAAATTTAGCTTGATTTTTAAATTTAACTCAAATTGACCATTCAAACCTTAATTTCTCAAAATCAACAGTTAGATGATCATTAGAGTTTATTAGATTATTAATGCATAGTTTAGATTATTCTAATTTAGTCTTTTATTTCACAGATCAACTAAAAGAAACATGGATGGCTAAGGATCAATGTTCCAGATTATCTATTAAGGATCAACGGTGCAGGTCAAGTGAAGATCAAGAAAGCAAGAATCCTAATGGAAGAGGTTTCCTACGGAAGAAGAGTCCTAATGGAGGAAGAATCCTAATTTAGAAAAGAGGAAATCCTAATAGGATTCTACCTCTTCAAGGATAGAGTTGGATGAAGAGTAGGAGAGGAAATTTTCTTATAAATAGGGGAAACCATATGGAGTTAAGGGGGGGAGTTTTGCTTTTAGTAGTATTGATTTGTTTTCTTCCTAAGCTTCCTTTTCTACTTGCATTGTGTCTTTTACTGTTCATTCAATTTATCTCTCCTATTTTACTTTTCTCAAACCTCTCTTTGTTTTATTTTGTTCAACCGCACCACTACACTTCACAGATCATTCTAGCATGTCCACTACACTAGATCTTCAGCCTTGCATCCATTGCACCACTGCACAAGTCATTTCATGGTTCAACCTATCTTTCATGTTCACAAACCAGAAGACCCACGTCATACCACCTTCTCCGACCAGCCTTCTTTATTAACCGTCACATAGCTAGGCAAGAGCTGGCTCTGTTTAAGATGAAGCCAGACGTCAGTCTTTTTTCATCCTCGAACGAGCTTCCATTAGTCACAAGCCCAGACTAGGAGTTTCCTCACCACTAGCTGACTTTTTTTTCCAGCCTGACAATATCTGGCTCCATCTTCTTCAATTGGTCTTTCCCAAATTATTTCCCTCTGCCCAGATCTCCTCCAGCACACCTCTTCACCGTGTAGTTCCAGACGATGCCCAGAAAGGCATTGTTGTTTCAAAGACGCATCTGAACTAGACGATGCCCAGAAAGGCGTCAATTTTTTTTTTTTTTTCTGTTCTCCTCTGCTCCCCATCGTTTCCACCGGCTGGCCCATGGAGAGAAAACCCAGATTGGGTTTTTCCCCACTCTCTTCTCCTCTCCTTTCCCCCCTTCTCCTCCAGCTCCATCTCCTCCCTCCTTCTGGTCTTCTTCACCTTTCCCCTCTCCTCTTCTTCCTTCTTCCCCATCGTTTTCCTCTGGTTTTCGATTAAAACCAGAAATTCGACAAAATTCCAATCTTGCCCTCATCAAATCTGTTTAATTCCTCTTCTGTCCTCATTTTAATACCAACTGTATTCCCAATTTCATTCCATATGTGTCCCTGACTATTCTAGTTCTGTTTTATTCGTATTCTGTTATCCAGGGACAGTATTATCTGAGAATGCTTATTTAGTTTTATTTTCTATTTTTTTTTGGAATTAGAATTTCTGTAAATTGGAGTAGTTAAATAAATTGAGAATTTTTATTTCATTGTTAAGTTAATTATGTTATATTCTTTATTTTTATTTTTATTAATTGAATTTTATGTAAAACTCCAAAATTCTAAAGCGAGTCCATGTGGGATCGACCCGTACTTGCATAGTTATGCTACAATAGCCCCATGCACTTATGGTTAAACATCAAACAAGTTTTTGGCGCCGTTGCTTGGAAGTTGCAAAGGAGTTTTTATAAAATTTAATTAAAAAATCCAAAAAACTAGAAAAATCCAGAAAAATCAAAAAGTGTAGGAATTAGAGTTTTAGCATTTTAGGAAATTTTAGTTGCATTTTTTAATTTTTTTTTAGTGCATGACCACCTAATTTCCTAAAACTAGTACTTATTTTTTATTTTCTTTTTCAAGGAAATAGGAACGTGAAGAAAATTGGCAAGAAAATCTTCATCAACATAAAAATTTCCTTGATTTCCTAGATTAGGATTTTTTTTTTTCCTTTTGAGTGAAACTTGTAGTGAGGACCCTTGTAATTTGCAATTTCCATTTTCATTTTAAAGGGTTGTATAATACAGGGCAAGTGTGAGATAAGGTGGCCCACACTTGATCTTCATCAGAAATCTCACTGTAAGTTTACTCACTCATTTAATTTCTAGATTAGGGGTTGCATTTAGAATAAATGTGCATTGTTTGGTAGCGTAACTCATATAGAAAGCATCCCTTTATAATTGTTGCATTTTTAGGATTTTGCATTAGTTATTGCTTTTCATTGCATCTTTGGACATGGTTAATGCTTTAAGGTGATATATATGCTAATCGAACTACCATAGAGTGTGAAATTAATTAATAAGGGCGCCCTATCCCTATAAGATCAAGGGTGAATTTCATCACCACTCCTTGGCCGACCTAGGATAATCACCTCAAGCACTCTACCCTAACCTTCAATTCAAATTAAAATCAATTAGAAGAGACATGTCGGGCCATCACATGCTCGTAGGACCCTCTTACTAAGACGTGATTTATTATCACTTCCAGTGGCTTTTGAGCATTGCGGTTATTGAGGGTTGTCTAATAGAGCCTCGCTCTTCCCTTGCCTCCTATTGACATTTGTGAGGTCTAAACTCCTCCTTACATGAGGGTTGTATTAACCACCTTGCGCAGAACCTAACTGGTAAGCAATAATTAAATATAAAGGAGAGGAGGAGCGCTAGATTAGGCTAATTAAAAGCATTGTCCCCACACAAATTTAAGAAAATCAATATGCTGCTTATTAGCTTCAAGGATTATATTGTGTCCTTTGTTTGTGCATCTTTCTAGGAAGTTAGGTTGCATCATGTAGGTTAGTTTCATCTTAAAAAAAAGAAAAAGAAAAAAAAAGGAGCCTATCAAGAAGGGGATAGATTTCACAGATTAGATGCATAGATTAATCGGTTAGATCTTATGAAAAGTCAATTACTTAGGCTAATAGCTTTTAGGCAAGTTGTGATACAACCTCAATACCATAATGACTATACCTATTCTAAGTATCCCTATTCCACTCCTTCCTGGCCCCCATCAAGCTCCACATACAATGAATACTATCAGGAGCCAATGGATGCACTTAATGCATTCGCATACTCTAGTAATTTTTATTCTAAGACAAATTATCAAGACTCTAATGGATGTGCTAGGCATCATGAACAACCATGGTCTCGGGATTACCAATATCAGGAAGAACCACAATGGTCTCACCCTCGTCAGTACTACCATGATTATTCAGAATATCAGGGTCAACCATCATGTGTTCAGCCTGCTCAGTCCTTTTTCAGTACCCCAATGCCACAACACTACCAACTTTATAAGTCATTTCCTCTACGGGAAGAACCACTATTAGAATAAAATATGAAGCATAGGTGTGAAATAATAGAACAAGACATGGCTGCTAGGAATACAAAATGAAAACAAATGATGGAAGAGTTCAATGAGGAAATAAAACGAGAGAGGGAGGAATTTAAGGAGTTACTGAAACAAATTAGGGGGAATAAAGAGCCATGTATTCTTGACACTAGGATGGAAATTTCCTATGATCCTTACGAGTCACAAAGTCTACAACCGTCCTTAGAAATCTCCAACTTCGATATACTTGAGTCATGTCCTAATTCTGATTATGAAGAGACTTCTGTTGATGAAGAGCATAACACTTTAGAAAAATCCAACCCTAATCCTCTATATGCGTGTCCCACCTATTTGTATGACTCTGATGAAGACACATCTATTGAGGACATGCCTGAGTTGTTGGATACTGTGCCTTTAATGGATACTTCTAGATTGCAAGATAAAGTAGATCATCCTAAGCATGAAATTCAGATTGCGCCTTTTAATGTTACAGATGTACCTGATTGGGACCTAGCAACCTTATTTGAACAAACATCAAATGATAATATAGGCCCAATTGCTACTGTACCTGTGCTTATCAAACAGAAAGAAGCAAAGTCAGTTGATATGCATCAACCTACTGTAGGGTACACATCAGAAGATAACCAGGGTTTAAGCCAAACCTTGTCCCCGTTTCTAGTAATACAAGAATAACTTATTAGAGAAGGGCAGAGTCAGGTTATTACCATAGTTTAGGACAATGATAGGGATACTAAGGAAAAAGATAAATTGCATAGAATGGTCATCATTATCCTTCAATTTGGTCAAGACAAGGACTAATTGTCACTATATGGTCCAAGAAAATACACGGTAGTTCATGTAGTCATTGAGTTACCCTCACCTCAATTTTCGAGGTGGAGCAATTATATTGACTACCGTGAAATCTTAAAGATGGGGGATCATCAATATGGTCCCACTACTTTTACAATTGCAGTGATCTACTGTATTATATTCATATCACCACCTAAAATTTCAAGGTGGAGGCCATATATAGATTACTGTGAAATTTTGAAGTGGCGTGAGAATTCTCGCCATGTCATCTTAGGGTTGGGATTAGGACAAATAAAGTTGACCCAGTTAGCTCTAGTTTTAGAAAGTTAGGTTAGGTAATGTCTGGCTGAAGATGTTAAACTTAGCACTTATTAGGAGGCAACCCAAGGGTTTAGAGTCTACATCTCTCAACTTTCCATATAGAATCCTATGTTTTTAAACATTAGGGACAATGTTTCATTCTGGTTGGGGGGTGTAGATGCACTAGATATTTTGAATTTTCTTGAAGAAAAAAAAAAGTGGAAAAAATTTTGGAAAAAAAATGAATTTTTTTTAAAAATAATTTATTTTTAAAAGTAGAGTTCCCTTACTATGATGAGAACTGAATGTTCAAGATTTAGTAAATATACTATTTTCACCCCTTAATGGGAATGCATATGATTAGTTTTGCACGTCATTCATGTGTTGAAGCATTTTATGAAATTTAATTCTCAGAAACCATTTACACACAGCACAGAATCAAGACTAATATAGAGGTATGACTTAGAGACCCTGAGGAAAGTCAGTGGAGACCTATAACCTAGTGAGAGTTTGAGACTATCTTTTTTTAGAGAGTTATAAGTAATTTCATAATTTCTTCAGCGTACATACATTAGTGTGATCCTGTTATCTTTGTTTTGGTTAAACATCAAGAATAAAGAGGAATAATAGCTTTAATTCTAGAATTTTATTGAATCTGATAGGCTTTAGGAAACCTAAAAAATGATAAAGGTCATCCTTGCTCAGCCTAGAGACATAAAGCCTACCTAATATAATATACCACTAGTTAGCCTTTTGAGCCTGTTATTAAGCCTTTTCTTCATTAACCCTACTCACCTTAACCCAGAATAACCCAGTAAAATAAATAACCATTACCCATCTTCAAAATGAGTAGAGTAGAAAAAAACAAAGTTCAAAAATAGAACAAAAGGTCAAAGAAGGAAAAAAAAAAAAAAGAAAAGAAAAAGAAAGACCAAAGTCTGAAAGAGAAATTCACTTCAAGTACAAACCTAAAATAAAAGTTGTCCTAGTAGATATTTATTGAAGACATCTACTCAATTTTGAACCTCTGAAATCTTTATACCTTTCTTTTCTAAACATGTTCTGAGCCTACATTTCGTCATAGTTAAAGACCTATTGATCTTAGGTGGACATAGCCTTAAAGAGGAGATAAAAAGAAATAATTAAGGTGAAAGACCCCTAATATTCTTGGTGATAACATCCACTATTATGGATCACTTTCCTTTGTCTCCTGAACATTGAAAATAATTATGTGAACCATCAGCTTATTGGATTCGGTCACATAATGAGAGAAATATGGTTAACCCCTTATCTGAGAGTTTTATTTCTAAGCGTATACCTGTGAGGAGTTAAGGTCAAAGCATATTTCCAATGGAATATAAGCATATGAAATTTCTAAGTTCAAAAGAACTTCCTTCCACTCATTTTTGTGGTTGGATTGAAAGAAATCTTGGTATTTCATTTTGAATATATTAATTTACTGGTGGTTTGGAATAAGAATAGAGTTGATGTTGCATTCGAAGTTTCCAATTTTGAAGGAAGAGGTAAAGATGAAATTGCCAATGGGAAGATGGAAGAAATAAACCAAGTGAGATTTGAAATCATGAAGTCAATATATTAAGGAAATATTAAATTCTTTGTTCAACCCTAAACCCTTGGTTAACTCACCATTCCATAAAAAAGGATGACAAGAAACAATAACCGAACCATTTTTAAACCTTATATCCTAATTAGTGTGCTAAAGCATTATCACTGACTAGCTTCTAAGCAAGTTCAATTATTTAGTGATGAGGGTTTTTCTTTTCATTTTTCATGAGAAGTCTCACATACATACATACATACATACATACATACATACATACATACATACATACATATATATATATATATATATAGAGAGAGAGAGAGAGAGAGAGAGAGAGAGAGAGAGAGAGAGAGAGAGAGAGAGAGAGAGAGATTAATGTTTGGTTGCTCAGTGTTGAAAAGAGAAACAAGGGAGCCCTTGAGAAATTTAGAAAGATGACAGTTTAGCTAGTAAATCCAAGTGAATTGGAACAAATGAAGATGCACCCCTGGAGTTTTGTGTGATCAGTGGATGTTACTCCAATTGAAAGGAAAATTCTATAAGATGGCTGTAAGACCAACCATGTTCTATTATCAAACTGTTGGGTAGTTAAGGAACAACATGTAAATAGGATGAGTGTAGTTGAAATGAGTTATAGTACATTGCAGATTCTCATCCAAGACTTGTATCATTTGATGATGCCATGTGAATTGCTACAAACATATGCAATGTGTGTCTAACCCAATCACACTAAATTTTTGTAAGGAGATTGGAGTAGGCTACCATGTGAGAAAAGATCTTCTTTTTAAAGAGATTTGATTTGGAGCTATTCTAAAAAGATAGAATTAGAAAGGAAAACATTAGAGAAAGCTTAGGAGTAGCACCAATAGGTAACAAGATGAGAGAGATTAGACTTAGATAGTTTAGACATGTTCAACAGAGATTGAAAATGACATCGGATAGAAATGAGGCAATCCAAGTCAAAGGTTTTAAAAGGGCAAGGTGAAGGCCCAAAAGAATGTTGATATAAGTGGTGAGAAAAGATTTAAAAACTTCGAGACTAAGTAAAGACATAATACTTAATAAAGGGGAAAGGAGGAACAAGATTCATGTGATTGACCTCTAATCAGGATAAGGTCTTGATGATGATGATGGTGATGATGACAGTTTAGCTTGAAAATTAAGTACAGAAATGGGAAAAGGAGGCTCATTGGAGAAACCTTAAGAGCATATATTACCACCATGATGACACTCTTTGTATACACTATTTAACTCACTTCTTTGGTCATCATTACTCATAATTAGCATTGACGAGGAGTGTTCTTATCAAATCCAAAGTATAGAAAAATAATTCTCTAGAATATGCTTGAACTTTGCTTTCCTTTATTACTAGCAATTTGCCCCCAGATAGTGCATAGTTTATAAACTTTTTGAGTATTTTAATTAATGCAGTTAAGAATTAATCTAAAAGGAATGATTGCTTAAGTTCATGATTTAGGGTGGCTTCTTCATGGTATTATAAATCAATGAACAAAATTTGACCAAGAATTTTCAAAAGTTTGTGCCAATTTTTAGTGATGTAGACTACTTTGTGTTGGAGAGAGAGAGAGAGAGAGAGAGAGAGAGAGAGAGAGAGAGAGAGAGAGAGAGAGAGAGAGAGAGAGAGAGAGAGAGATTATTGCCAAGTGTCATAAAGAGACTCCAAGGAGCCCTTGAGAAATGTGGAGAGATGATAGTTTAGCCAATAAATCAAGTTCAAAAATTTATAAAGGGATCATTGGGGAAAATCATAGGGTGCATATGCCACTACCCTGGTGACACTCTTTTTGACACCACTTAATTGACTTTCTTTAGTTGCGATTATCTTTAATTAGCATCAGCAAGGATTGTTCTTATCATATGTAGAGTGCAAGAACAATTTACTAGAGTATGCATAAACTTTGCTTTCATGTATCTCTAGCAATTCACCTACAGGGTATAAACTTTTTGAATAATTTAATTAATATTGTTAAGACCTAATCTAAAAGGAACAACTACTTAAATTCATAATTTAGAGACGCTTCTTATTAGTTTGATAAATCAATGAATAAATTTTGAATAGGGATTTTAAAAATTATGCCAATTTTTAGTGATGAAAACTACTTGTGGCTGTTTATGGAGAGAGAGAGAGAGAGAGAGAGAGAGAGAGAGAGAGAGAGAGAGAGAGAGAGAGAGAGAGAGAGAAATTAGACAATAGTATCATGTTGATTGCGGGACTATATGGTAGCGAAAAGAAAAGTGAGGTTGGACAGACTTTTTCATACTTTTTCCAAGATCCAATTCTTTCATTTACATCGATTAGACCTAGATAGCAAAGAGAACAAAAATCACATGGGAAGAAGTCTCGTTAGCCTTCTTTCTTATCCCATTTTGAGTTTTACAATGGATGGCCATGTCAATCAAAAAGTTTTTTTGGTTCTACACAGTCCATTTTGCAACCCAAAGTGTTCCAATAAAGAAGGATGACAAGGTTTTCTTCAACTACCAGCCATTTTAGATTAGGCTCCCTTGCGTGCAACAAAAGATTCGTAAAAACCTATGGATCCTAGCTATTAGGGAGGGTTCAATTTGATCTTTCTATCTATTTTTTTTGTCAAATTACAAGTCAAAATTGACAAGTGGAATCCATCTTATTCTACTCCCTTTCTATCAAGTCTTTTTTTGTGTAAGCATTCCATTGACCAAGACTTCTACAAGACAATCTTCTTAACGAGTTTATCTATAACTTCTTGAAATTTACTATTCACCATTGACAAAAATAAAGCTAAGAAGTTTGCATAACAAACCAAACATGAAACGGGCTATTTTCCAGCTTCTCTCAACAAGAGTTCAAGTGGGTATTTTCTCTGCATTGGACATTTTGAGAGTTTAAATGACTATGTACATGGGAGTTTTCAGGTGTTTAAAGGACTGCCTCCAATTACGGTTTGCAATAAATTCGGCTCTTGATTTAATAGGGATCTTGTATGAAGCTTATTTATCTAATTACTTGTCTTTGTAACTTGAGTTTGTTGAATGAGTATCATATGGGAGATTCAAATTTTGAACAGAGGTTAAAGGAGAAAACTTCAATTGTCTTTGTGGTAATACTTTTACATGTAATGTAATAACCCTAATCATTACCAAGCTCATTCTAAGCTATTGTGATTTTAGTCCACCTCATATAGTTCTCTGCAGAAATTGGATACTAGGATTTCCTCATCTAAGGTTGAAAGTCTTACCTAGGTAGTGTGATGGATTAAGTTGGTGTAAAATAGTCTATGAACATGAGCAATAAGATTAGAGTTGGCAAAAACAAACAAAATCTCAAATATCCACTTATCCTTTTAAAATATGTGGGTATGGATTAGACAAATTTGATCTATAGATAAAAATGGATTGAACTAGTTTGATCCATTAAATCCATGATTCACAAGGATATATTTGTGAATATCCATTTTAAGGGCATTTTGGGCAATTAAATTAAAATTGCAAACCATGGATGTTGATATCTTTTGAATGATCAAAACTGCTAATCTTGTTTAGTATCCCCAAATTAGGTGATTCGTGAAAAATCATTGCATTTGGATGATCCTACCCACTTATTTTATTTCTCTGAAAAAAGAAAAAATAGTGGCTCTAATTTCAACATATATAACTTTAGATATAAGAATCTACTACTCTTCAAATTTGATACCTAGGTTATGTAAGACATTATGAGGATGACTAACGGTTTAGATCTTTTAAAAGAAGTCAACATATGAAATTCTACATAACTTATGAGGAATGGGTGGATAATTTGTAAAGCCATGATTCAGGCCTATACCAAGATTAGATGTGGATGGGGTTTTTTGATCTATGATCTATATGGATCAAAAATCTCAAATTGTATCCCATTTGTATATGCACAAATCAAAATGGATTCAATCCACTTATCTATTTTATCAACACTAAGCATGACACTAGAATTCTTGGGGCAGGTGGAGGACATTTCATTGGCATCTCAATTTACTAAATTTTCCAAGTAATGAACTATTGAGTCCATATTTGTTATCCACTCATCTTATAGAATTCAACATCAAAGTTTGCAGGACCTCAATATGTAACTTTAAGAATAGCTGCAGCTCCAAGTACCCTATTAAGTTACGTAAAAGGGGAAGCAAGAAAGAGATGTTGGAGATATGTTTCTGGTCATAGTTTTGTTTTTGAAGAGAGAGAGAGAGAGAGAGAGAGAGAGAGAGAGAGAGAGAGAGAGAGAGAGAGAATCTAATGGTTGTATTTTGAGAATTTCATACAATGTAAGGGTACTTCTACCTTGTGCCATTTGAGAGAACATGAGAATATGGTCCCACTTGTCACTTCCATATTTGACATAAAATAGGTGGAAGGACTATTGAACTTTGCATAGTAGTTCGATCCATAGATTTTGCCAATTTTTTTGTTGGGGGGTCTAATCTAAACAGCTGGTAGTTGGCCTTCTCTCTCTCTCTCTGGGCCATAGCATCGAGATTTTTACATCATATTTGTCCTGGTTGCCGACTCATAAGAGGCCAGCGTGAAACAGACAGAAGACCAGAAATATTATGTCTTTTTCCCTCCAGAAAACCAGTTTCTGTGGTTCAACTACACAAATGACATTATATAAGACGCGGGTTAGATTCATTCTTAAACTTGTTCTTTAGGTACTAGCTGTCACATTATATAAACACATTTCTTAATCCAAAACAACTCAAAGAGGAAACTTTCGAAGAAAATCTTTATCCAAAGTCATCTACATTGCACACCAGCAAGCAGTGAAAGGTAATATAATAGAGAAAAAATGGATCACATAGGAACAACACGGATAGATATGAAATTATATTAAGTTTTCGGCAAGAAGCAAATGCTTAATGGGGAGCAAAAGTTAAACAAGATAAACAGACAGATAAACAATTTCTTGTCAAACTAAACCAGACCCGTCCAACCATTTCGTACGGATTATGATGGCTCTGTTACAAGAAACCCTCTGTAAGGATAATGGATAACAATGCCAGGTCATTCTTCTACAACAAAGACTCTCTCTCTCTCTCTCTCTCTCTCTCTCTCTCTCTCTCTCTCTCTCTCTCTCTCTCTCTCTCTAAGTTATTCGCTGCATTAGATGTAAAAAACAATTGAAAATAAGGTAAATAGAGCTTAATTAGGCTATTTCTTCTTAAATAATCTTATACATGTTTAGGGCTGCAAGATCAGTAGAAAATCATAATCCAGAAGAACTTAATTTATGGTTTGTTAATCCCATCCCAAACAGCCCAATCAGACTCCCTTTAATTTACCAACCTCTCTTTCACTTTATCGCTAGAGTTTGCTGAGACTTTACTGTAGGTCACAGCTTTGAGAATTTGTACCAATGATCTTAACCCCAGTTCCATTAATGTATCAAGCGATAGAATCCATTTTGTAAACTTACTTCTTACATGGCGTTAGTTAGTGGTGCTTGAGAGGAGATAAACTAACTTGAGATAACATCGAATGAGATTATTTGGCTTGAGATGATTTGTATTTTGAGTTGGGTTAATATTATCTAAATTTGACTTGAGATGAAGTGAAATGATGGAACACATTACTTAAGCTGCAGTGGGATGAGCTGGAGGAGATGGTAGAAGAAATGACTCTCTTTTACACTGAATGAGATGAGATGGCTTGAGATGGAAGTGATATGCAGACCATTATCAGTAAGCTGAGATAAGATTTGAGATTTTTCCTCCTAATGGTGAGCTGGGATGAGATGATGATTTTCATCTCCTCTCAAGCACCACAAACGGTGAGATAAGGAGAAATTACTTCATCCCATCTCAGCTCAAGTAGCACTAACAACCTGCAAGTCACTGCTAAAACAAAGGCAAATTTATGGTAGCTAGAACCTAGGCATCCAGGAGGGTGACAAAAGAATAGTTTTCTAGAAGAATTGTGAGGAAACAAGGAAAACGTCAAACATAAAAGACATGAAAACAAGCATCCATTGAGGCAGCCCACGTCCCGTTATTTAGATGGCAATCCGTACCACCATGGCTCAAAATAGCTACAGAAGCTGGTTTTGGACGTAAGCAATGGTTTATGTTCTGTAAGGGATGGACCCACCAACCATCTCCTAGGGATAACGGATAATAATGCTACCTCCTGAACACGTATTTGGATTTGTATGTATATCCTGTGAGTATGTACGTATTAACGTATCAGCGAATGTAGACCACCTTCAATGTGGCAGTTTTCTGCAATCAGCATCGTCGATTTAGTCTCATTGACTTGATCACGAGAAATGATAGTCAGAGATGCTCACAAGCAGTCTCCACGAGAGATTCCACAATAGTACAATTTATTTCTATATCTAGAGCAGCGTCAATTTATTTCTAGAGCAGTATATATATATATATATATATATATATATATATATATATATCTTGTCATCGTTCAGACCTTATCCCAATTAGAGGTCAGCCACATGAATCTTGTTCCTCCATTAGCCTCTATTAAGTACCATGGCTTAATTTAATCTCAAAGTTTTTAAATCTTTTCTCACAACCTTTATCCATGTTCTATTGGGCCTTTTTGGGTCTCCTTTGGACATGTCCAAACCATCTAAATTTAATCTCCCTTATCATATATATGTGTGATATTTTCATGGACCAAAGGCTATAACTATAAGTTGCACTCATGGCTATCCAATTGGTTAACATAGTCTAGACACTAATGAAGTAGCAAGTATGGATCCAACCAAAGAGTTGAGGGATAGACTAGGTTCATTATTAATTGTTGAACCTTGTGATAGACTATAACACTTAAAAAGATTTTTCTGAAATATTTTTAACTAAAATTAATCATTTCAATAAAGGGTGTGACTTGGATCCTATGGTTCTTTATTAAGGTCCCTTTGGAACTAGTCAATGCTTGAAGGGAAGTATTATTAGCGCTCTCAACTACCAACTACCTTGCATTAGACCGCCTAATTGCTGATTGGCGAAATTTTTCCTACCTAATATTATGAAGGGTTCAAGGTGGTCCTTCCTCCTATGTTCTATCAAATCAAAGAAGGAACATGTGGGCCCAAAGGGATTTATCTTCTACTAATGTGCTCTCAAATAACAAAAGTACTCATATTATGGTATTAAAGTTTCAAAATACAATCATTAGCCTCTCTCACTCTCTAAATCCAAATACTTACTAACAATCTACATATAATTTTTGAAAGAAAAATCTCTGCCTTATTACGGCCCTCTTCTGATCACTTTCCATGAAATCTCATCCTTCAAACTGTCTTAATCCTCTGATTCGTGGATTGCACCCTTTTTGCATTTCCAAACGTCCATGCAAGGAGGATAAACTTGAGGCTAAGATTATCTAAGTTGCTAGATTTTTTGGGCACATCTTATCACATGAGGCCTTAATAGATCAATGGTTACGATCATCAGATAAACATTTGAAAGAATATAGTAATAGAAAATGATATTCCCACCCCCTTTAATAACATCCTTTCTCGCTTCCTCTCTCTTCCTACCTAACTTGGATTTCCAGCAAAAATGGGAATGAAGAAGGAAAAGCTAGCGGCAGGAAAGTAAAAGGAGAAAATCTCAGTTTCGGCCATGCTTGAAATCATTGATCAAAAACAAAAGAAGAAACTCCTAAATGGGGGGGTTTTCATCCAAACCAAACCCAATTCCAAAACCCTTCCAATATTGAAAAAGATGACGAAATCTACGTTGAACAACGGAAATTTGACGGCCTAGAGAAGTAGGTTTGGAGTGTCAGTGAGTATTTCGGTTGCTAGTTAGTAGGAGGAGAATCAGATGGAGCTTCCTAGCACCTCGCTAGGGAAGGGAGGTGATTTTGGGTTTGGGAGATAACTATGTGCTTCATGGGAGGATTTTATTTGCTGTACAAGCAATAATGGAAGGGAAGAAGACGAGGGGTCTCACTTGGCCCCATTTTACGTGATTTCTACATTATAATGTATTTCTACAATGACTAAAAATAGTTTCTAAACTAATAATGAAGGTTTTGGAGTTTTGCTTGAGTTGTTGTTGTTGTGTAAGGCAATTACCTTAATGCCTACATATTTGTGTTTTAAAATTTTTAATATGAGAGCATTTTTATCATTTGAAATAAACTGTATAAGCTACTCGGATTCCGTAATTTTCAGCATTAACTCTAGCTGACCCTCTCCTTCCTCGGATTATAAACTTTTTATTCCTAGTCTTGCTCGAGTCATAAATATTTTGCCCCTTAACCTGACCCAATGGGGTTATATTATTTTCAGTTCATTCTGGAACAGGTTAAAATCGTTGTTTTTGTAACAACTGCTAACAATTATTTTCTCTCAGACATAGCTTTGTTTTCCGAGCTGCTTTTAGATTTAAAATGGATAGTAATGAAATTGGTGGTGCTAAAATTAAGCAGCTCGTGACAATCAATGGCAGCGTCATTCAAGTACTTAATTTTGGGACAATACACACCTGTGGTGAGGCAGTCAAGATGCATGGATCAGATAAGTTAGAAAGGTGACCTTGCTTACAATTTTAAACACAAAAATCCAACGGGTATGTATTTTCAACCCTTGGGACTTGGACTTTGAGTCTCGTACTGCTCTCCATGGCCTTGCGATCGTTTTATTAGCCGTTAGCCTATATTGTTTACTCAATTATTTGACTGGTTTTAACCAATATTTTTATAGGGTATTAATAAGGTCTCTCATAACCCAATTATTATGATTGCTAGGTGGTTGATCTCTGAACTATACAGATCTTTAAAATATTGACTTATAGCTGTTTATAACCATTTATTGAAGGGCTCGCGAGGAAAAACAAGGAACCCTTTTTGTAACACCATTAATAGTTATTTCTTTTGAGATCGATGATCCTAACATTGTTTCTCCTGGAGCAACTTTTAATAGTAAATTTAAGCGACTCGAAATAATCAACCGCAGAAACATCCATGTATGTTTGGCACATGGCTGCAAGACAATCGAGAGGAATGATTCAGATTATTCAAAAAGGTGGCACATGACACAGCATGGCAAGACAATCTAAATGTGACAAGCGATTTTTTTTTGGGACTAAAATCATGTTTTTGAAGGGGAGCCTTGGTGCAATAATAAAATTTGTCATTATGTGACCTTAGGGTCATGGGTTCAAGGGGTGAAATCAACCTCTTGCAAAAATGCAACATAAATTTGCCTATTTTAAACCCTTGTGGTCTGCCCCTTCTCTAGACCTCGCATAGGCAGGAGCTTAGTGCACCGGGGCTGTCCTTTTTTGTTAAACCAAAATCATGTTTTTCCCTAGCTAGAACTATAAGAAAGCCAAAGATCAGCTATTTTCAATTTTTGTCATATATGGACGGACGTTTTCCATGGGGCACCATTATAATAGTAAAGCAATAGCACAGAAAATCCTCCAAGTAATCTCGGGTTAGTATTAGGCAAGGATTTGTCTGTTGCCAGATTACATTAGCCTAAGACATTTGGATTTGCCGGACGAGATCACATTACTCGGCCAGCAGCTAATCTTTTCCCATGACTTTGCAGCTGATTTTTTAACTTGAACAATCTGAAAATGATAGAGATAAGCAGTAGCTTCCTTGAGCAAGCTAGGCACCTTTTGGGCCCATTCTTCCTTATCTGCATGAACGAATCCATTAATTAATCTGGCAGCTAGCGACAAGTTCGTCCCAATGAGGTTGATTGCCTTGATAGGATGCCTCTAAGCCTTTGGCATGGGATTGAAACTTCATGGTCTCCTATTAATTTTCTGCAACTTTAACCTTCTCCTGTTGGATGCTTGTAGACCTAAAACCTCATGGGCCTTCTATTGATTTAGTAGGCGTACTCCACCCAACAACAGTAAGATGGATGAAATTCATCTGCTCGATCAACCTGATCAAATGCTAGTCATTCATATACGTACCTCTCTGTACATTAAATCGTAAATCACCATCATCAACGGAAATATGCAGGGTCACGAGCAGACACAGCTTCAAGAGTAATTGGGTTCTGAGGTATGGAAATAGCCTCTTATAAAAATATAAAGTAAGGCTGCATGTTATAAACCCTCTGTAATCTGTCTTTTCTTCCACACGAGCTTCATTCACCGGGCTGCTTTTTTTTTTCTTTTTTTTTAAATGATGCTGTTAAACGTAGAAAAATATTTCCAAGAGGAAATGGCCAGTAATTTTGTCTTTGGCGTAGAATGTGTCTTGTTGATACTGGTTTTGGACGAAAAGAAAGGGAACCCATTCTACGTGAATGGGTGGTGCAGAAAACTACTGTTTATTATAGTGTTTCCAACGTAAAAAGATAGTCTGGAAAGCCATTATCGATGGTAAATGATGCTTCTTTAAGAACTTTAAGCATCATTTACCATCGATAATGGCTTTCCAGACTATCTTTTTGAATATAATAAATTGGTAATCACATTTTCATTCTTTTTGAGCCCCCACGGTGGTCCGTGTAGAAGACGAGCTCGCTCCATCAATGGATGAAGAATTATCTCCCGATATGCTTCATATCACCGACGTGGCACACGTGTAAATTGATTGCATCATCGTCGCCAGTGGGTCATCATCTAACTTCTAATTGGTTGGTTTTCAAATGGATGGTTTCATGTGAGGGAAGCAATATTGTCTGTGTCAAATGGTTAGAAAATAGTATTCACTGATCAGAGTGATCTTCAGCTACAGATTGTTTTCGTAGGTGTAAAGTTGCAGCTTTTTTCTCAATTCACCATTGAATACTTCAGGGATATAAGACTAGTAAGCTGGGCACTTCTTGGGCTACATGAGAAAATCTATGTGAGGATCAACACCGTCAAAGTTGCAATCAATCGACAAGAGACCATGGGTTTGGTCAAATGCCAAATGGATATCTCATCCTCGGCAAAAATCAATGGTCTATATTTCCCTGAAAAAGTCCTAGATAGACCAATGGATGAAGTGTGTGGGGTCATCCAATGCAGGCAAAAAGCATCTATTATTGGGGATTGGTTTGTCACAAGTTATCTGATTAACGGATTTGGTCATGCACGCATGGCACATATGGGACCCAAAAGGTGCCTGACTTGCTCCTGAGATCTAATGTCTATCTCCTTCTCGTTTTTCTTCAAAAAAATAAATGAACATTTCTGCAGATCAGGATTTGAAAGATTAAGATAATGGTATATAGGAGGACATTAATAATAATTTGTCTTTCAAGCAATAAATCCCACTTTAAGCTCTCCAGCTGGCACACATTTATGGTGATTATGGCAACTAAATTTCTGAGTCCATTTAGCTACTTGATAGCAATGAATCTAAGAGCCTCTTTTGTAGGACAAATTTCAATAGGAGGCTCTTCAATGGTATATACCATATTAGCAAGTAGAAACAAACATGAGGCTACTCAATAGATGTTCATTCATGGCCTTGATTTCTCTAATTTTTCTGTTTCATGTTGGGTTAATGGTAACTTCTTTATATATATAAATATATATATATATATATATATATATATATATATATATATATATATTATCTTTGATGATAAGGCATTTGCATTAAAAGAAAGCCCCTCGAGATGCTTGATAAGGTACAAAGGATGTGCCTCCAATCTAAGATGAAAAAGGGTAGATCGAGTACAAAATTAGAAATTGGTCCAAAGGAGGTATTTCATCGATATTACCCCTATTTTTGATAAATTAGCCCCTATTAATATTTTGACGGCTGTAATTCTACGTGGGCTCAGTTTTGTTAAGATCCAAGATGCTCAAAATGTTGCACTTGACTTAGATGTTTCATGGGCTAAAATTCTCATCTACTAAATGATCCTAGGCATTGCTGTTTTTATTTATAAAATGAGCAGTGAAACTTTTGACAGTTCATTTTACAGCTCAAAAAAACAGTGGCTAAGTTTATGAAATGCATGAGAATTTTGGATCTTAGCCCATCTAAGTCAAAGACAACATTCTAAACAACTTGCATCTTCACAAAACTAGGCTCACATAGAGTTATAGCCATCCAAAACATTAGTAAGGGCCTAATTTATCAAAAATAGGTGCAATTATGTTACGTCCCAATGTTAATTAGTTGGCATTTTTTTTTATAAAAAGAACTCTTATCAAATGATAACTCTCCTTTCTCTGGATCTAAACTTCTTTAACTAGATATTACAGGAGGCTCTCATGCACATTTTAAACTGTCAACATACATCTACTAACAAAGTGTTTAACAGACGCAAGGGTTTCATTATCAGGATGCACAAAATGCAATAAATGTCATTTTCAAGGGCCACCATATTAGTGTATGTGTATATATATGTGCGTGTATGAGAGAGACAGAGAGAATAAATATAAAAATATTTTTAGTTAGTGAGCTCTCTATGGCATATTTCCAATAGGATCAGTCAAGATGAAAATGCATTCTATAGTGAAGACATCTTCACTTGAGGCCCTTAATGTGATCCTTGAAGTTGGATGGAAAGAAACTCCTCCTGTTATTAAATGTAGTAGTCAATTCTTATCACAACTAAGCACTTACATGAGATTAGTGGATTGAGATAGATTGAGATTTTGGTAAATAAAATGAGATGCTAAAATATTTGCTATTAGTGCATTAAGATATTAAAACACTAACAATTTCAATTTTAGTGCATTGAGATATATTGGCTAAAAGTTGGATTTTACAAAATCTAAAATTGTTAATGGTGAAAATCCTAAATTTTGAGATATTGGATTATTTATATGTCAGATTATTTAGAATGGTAAAAAATAAATACATGATCCATAAAAGTAAAAAACTAAAAATATTAGGGTTTCTACAATATCCTTTTTTCTTTTTCTTTTTTTTTTTTTTAAGTTTTGAACTTATGACCTACTAGGAAGAGCACATATTTACTTGGCCTACTAACAAATAAATTGGTTTTTGCAAGGTGACATGGCCACAGCTCAATCATTGCGCCAAGGCTCCCCTTCTTTGTGATGTCTAGGGAAGGGACAAACCACAAAGGGTCTATAGTGTATATCCTTACATTGTACTTTTACAAGAGACTGTTTCCACACCTTGAACTTGTAACCTTGAAGTCACATGACGACGACTCTACTATTATGTCAAGAATTTCCTTTGCATGAAAACCCATATGACTTATCTAATTTTATACTACAATCCCCTCCGCTAATTAAAGTAGCCCTATTATACCTCTCTTGTTACTGTAGAAGAATATGTGGGGAGACATTTTTACTTATCCAACCCATTTATTTTCTTTGCATTTTAGAAGATCTAATCCATACACATCATAGGTTATACTAGGCCTAAATTTAAGAAGATCTAAACCATTCACATAATTAGCTATGTGAGACTTGGACCTACATTCAAATTACATGTCAGAGTTGGACCTGCTTCTTTAGAATATCTAAATCATTTACATTGTTAGATATGTGAGACTTACACTCACATTTTAGAATATTTAAACTATTCGAATTATATGTAAGAGCTGGCCTATATTTTTAGTAGGTTTACATCATTCATATTATAGGCTATATAAAGAGCTGAGCTTACATTTTAAAAGATTAAATCATTCACACCTTTGCCATGTGAGATTTGGGGCCATATTTTAGAAGATCAAAACCATTCAAATAAAAAGGTATATAAGGCTTGGGCCCACATTTTAAAACATCTAAACCATTTAATTAATAGCTTGTGTAGGAATTGAAACTATATTTTAGAATATCTAAACCATTCAATTCATAGACTTACAAAAGTTGGGCCTACATTTTAGAATATCTCAACCATTCAAATCATAGGTCATTTGAGACTTGCACCCACATTTTTTTAATGATTTAAATGTTCTAAAATATGGGGCAGAAAATATTACATGACATACTAATTAATGGTTTAGGTCCACTTCATAACATAAAAACCAAGTTTGGTTGTAGATTCTAATTGATAGGTTTATTGGGTACACTACGGAAATAAGCTTTTCTACTTGTAATTTCAATAAAGCTCTACATGCTATATGTCTTATTGTAAAAGTAAGCCCAATTACTTAAAATGAGTCATCAAGATATTGCAATCTTCAAAAAATACCCAAAACTGGCTTTTGTAAAACATTGGATATTTAAAATCCTTATTAAAATTTAAGACTAGTTTT
Organism: Warburgia ugandensis; assembly: GCA_035236585.1. Taxonomy (NCBI): domain Eukaryota; kingdom Viridiplantae; phylum Streptophyta; class Magnoliopsida; order Canellales; family Canellaceae; genus Warburgia; species Warburgia ugandensis. The sequence goes on from CP141133.1 coordinate 59,013,540, forward strand.
CAAAAAATTTATAGATACTTAAAAATCCTAACTTCTGCAAAATTCTGATTTCTTTCAATCCACTAATCCCCAATTAGCTTTGCGTCAAGTCATAACAATACCCTCAGTTAATGTATGAAAATAAATGACAGAAGCATGTCTCAATAGTTTATTATATGGTGAATGGCTATATCTTCCCTTGGAGAACATGAGTGGGCTAACTAATAAGTGTGACCCATTAGTTAGATGATCACAATTTTTTATGTATGGTGCTTTTGATGATGAATGTAAGTTATTGCTTTTTACCCTTTCTAATAGCTGTATTGAAGGGCAGAAATGAGAGGCTATGATTACTAGATTGGTTATCATTTTGGTACATGACTTGTCCATAGAAGGTAAACAATTTGGATCATTAGGAAAAGTGGGCTGTAAATGTATTTTAACCCACTTAAGTTTTTCAAGTAACAATATGGGCATCCATTATATAGGAACCCATCTCAGTAAAAGATACAAGCATCTTTCAATACCATTTTCATTGTTATTAGAGTTCGACTATAAAAACGAGAGTTCTTATTTTCAAATGCTGCCTTCTATTGATTTTAGGATTGATTTTCGGAAGATCTAGCACGTTTATATTATTGAGGACCCCTTAGATTATTGCCACACAAAGAAAGAAAGAAACTATATTAGATGCTTGCTGCCTTATGTTTCTTTGTGCTTTGAATCACAATCATTAAAATAAAAAATAAAGCAAAACTAGAAGTTAGGATCCTCCAATTAGCATGATTGTTCATGGGGCAAGCTAAAAATAGGACACAAACAAGATAAACATCTTAGATCTGGAAAAAAAAACAAAAAAGGCAATGGCTGAAAATAAGGTGCTGCTTTAGCTTTTGAAAATACCAAGACTCTACAAACAAAGGCACTTTCTTAATCAAGGAAGAAGTGGGCCGGCATGAAAAATATATATTTGGATCTATACACTTAAACTTTCATGAAATCAACTTCTAATCATGTGGCTTTATCTCATGCCAAACAGACATTCCATTGAAATGCTATAATTCACCAAAAACCACTTGTTTATGTTTTATGTCAAAGCCCTAAATACATCTTGTTGGGTGAAAGGTCTAGAAATATCCAATCAAGATAAAATCAGTATTTATAGGTTAAGCTCGTTATAATGTGTAAGATTTAACGGCTTGGATTTTGCCTACATGGCACCCATGTGGGTCTCAAAATTCTTCTTCCTCTTCAGTGAAAGTGCCTTTCTCGAAAGCACTTGTCTTGTAGGTTTTACCCACGAAACTAACAGGCATGTGCTGCCGCAGACGCGTGTCGTAGTTCTTGTTGATGCTTCAAGGATGTGATTCATTCTGTTCCTCCATGTTCTCTTCATATCCACCCTTCATTAAGAGAAGAAAAGAATGTCCCACCTTACCTAGAAAGAAGAAAAGAATTGAAAAAAGGAAGAAGAAAGAGAGGGATTTGTTTTCTAGTCAAAGCAGTCACTTATTTTAGTGGAGAAACGGAGAGGCAGAGATGAGAGAAATGTGAACTGCATTATTGTGCTGAAAGGTATTCCCCTCATGTTGTATTTTCTAAATCCCTTACTTTATTGGGGCTTCATAAATCAGCCTCCCTTTTTGGAGCACAGCCGCCCCCAATCTTTTACTTTACTTTGGTGTTACTAAATGGGGGGTGCGAGAAGTAAAGAAGCGGGCAACATTATTGTCCCAAATTTTCCTTTTTATATGTTATTACTTTTGCTAACGACACTCTCACGATCACATCAACAGCAGGCCCCACTAGATAACATGATAGTCACCTGACCAGATGAGACTAATAGACTACGCCAGAATAACAAAGTAATCTAACGGATGGAATGCCGAAATACGAGACTAGTCTGAAAGATGAATGGCTCGGATCGCCAAATCTGCCCCGGTTCTAATTTAAGCCGCTAACATATCTTAAATAATCTGCTCCCACATCATTAGTCTACAGAAACGACTGCAGGCTCCCCATTTTGGACACGATCAAATCACTCGGAGGTAATTATGATATATTAACTTTATCAGATCAGCCTTGATCCTTGGATCTGTATTTCTTAGTTAAAGATCAACTATATTTTTAACGCCTGCTTACACGGCATCATATCCAGCCACTTGTCAAGTTGATGGTCAACAAGTTCAACGGTATGGATTATGCACATATTTGCACCCACATATAATCCGAACGCTAAAATGAGAACTAGAATTTGCGCGAAAGTCACTAGCATTGGAGTTTCTACGAATCTACATACTCCGTAGTCTACTCTAGAGAAAACAAATAAATAAAGTAAAAAACCAGGAAAAAGATATGTAGAATCCGCGCCAGGTATCCAACGGTGGAGCGACACGGTTCGCGGAAACACGGAGCCGCCCGCACCCAGTACTTTGGAACCTAACTCAAGTTAACTTAACCCTAACCCAACCTATATTTAATTCCAAACGCTTGGCTTATAAATCCACCTTCATCGGTACTGCCTGGCCTCTCCGTCCCAATTTTCTTCCATCTTCTCTCTCTTTCTTGTACTCCAAGCAACAAGATTTCTCAGAAATTCGCAGCTGTCTCTCTCCTTCTGTTTCCCCCGCCGGAATCTGATTTTCATGTCCGTTCAAAGTGCCAGGCAGAGTGACGAAAGACGCCGACGATGAGTTGCAATGGCTGCCGCGTGTTGCGAAAGGGGTGCAGCGAGGCTTGCATTCTACGCCCCTGCCTTCAGTGGATTGAGAGTGCTGAAGCTCAAGGACACGCTACCGTCTTCGTAGCTAAGTTTTTCGGCCGTGCCGGTCTCATGTCTTTCATCTCCTCCGTCCCGGAATCGCAGCGTCCAGGTACTAAAATCTTTACGATGCAATTCGAAATTCTCAAACTTTTTTCCAACTTTCTAGATCTGATTGTATTTTCATTCTTTTCCAGCTCTGTTTCAGTCGCTTCTCTTCGAAGCGTGTGGCAGGACCGTGAATCCGGTGAACGGAGCGGTCGGATTACTCTGGACCGGAAACTGGCACGCGTGTCAAACAGCGGTGGAAACCGTTCTAAAAGGCGGCACTCTGCGGCCGCTGACGGAGATCCCCTCCGGTATGTCGCCGCCGGTCCTGCTACCGGTTTCTGACGATGCATCCGAAGTGGAAGTCGGGTGTACATATAAGATCGCACGAGATCCGCTCGGTCGATCTCGTCCGTCGAAGAGACGAGGATTTGGACCCGGTTTCTGCTTCAGCGACAAGCCGGCGAAATCGCCGGATCTCGATCTTTGTCTCACGTCTGGATTTCCGAAAAGCACCCCACCGCGGTTGGAGAAACGACGATCGACAACGCCGTCCATGAATTCAGAGGGATCGGTGACGACGAGCACAGAGAGCGGTGGAGATCACGTCTCCGGCGATCGAAAGCTGCTGAACTTGTTCGTCTGATCGGATTCCGTGCATTGAAAGAGGTGTAGAAGAAAGAATCTTGTGTAGTGAGGAAGGTGATGTGAGATTTTCCAGTTCCCGGCTTTTCAACGTTGCAATTGAAATCCGGCGAGGAGTTTGTATTTTCCGGCAGGTGATTTTCCTCTTTCCGGAAAGCGAGATCCGGCCGGAGAATTTCCAATTTCCAATTTTCTTTTCTTTTCTTTATCCTTTCTACTCCGGACTTAAATATGAATAAAAGGAAATCTCTTTTCCGTTTTCTCCCGTAAAGTTGTCCAAATTCATAATTTCCAAGTTTATCTCCCCGGAGTTATCCAAGTTCCTGGTTGTTTGGGAGAACGGCGTCAAGCTTCCTCAACCACCGCCAACAAGTCCTTTCCCAAAATACTCATGTCATGGTTGTGTCAACGGGAACTATTACAAGGGCAAAATGGGCACTTCTTGCAAGAAAAACTGGATGAGAACGAGAGAACGGTGGTAAGGGACAAAAGAAAAGGACAAGCGAGAAAATCAAAATCTCGGTAGGCCAACACGAATACTACTGTTTAGAATTTGACCAAGCTATCCTCGCCTGTAATTGAGTTGTCGTAGTAAATTCACCATATCTGCAGGGGTAGTTGTGTAAGTGGAGGAGGAAGATGGGTCTTTGTCTTGTAATTATCCGAAACCGCGTTTATTAAGAAAACGTCTTGTTTGGGTGCGTGGAGAAGTAGACAGACGTGCAAATTGCAAGGAAAGAGAAGCGAGAAAGTCGGTGAGGTGGGTGGGCCCGCCAAGTGGGCGAGATTTTGGCGTTTAGCTTGGAGAGAGGTACGGCTTCTGGGAAATGGGGAGAGGCGTGTTGGGCAGGAGAATAGTGGGACCCAGTCCATTGTAATTACAAAACGGAGTCCCATCAAGGAAGGCAAGTGTGCGGCGCATGTCAGCGTCTACTTTGGCGGTTCCTTCCTTCCTTCCCCCGTGGGAGCTCTGTGGGTCGCACTGAAAATGCCCTTTTCTTTCTGCATTTGCGACCAACTTTCATTAATTCCTCTCCTGGCCGCGTCTCGCCGCATATGGTGTGGGTCCCAGCCCACTTTCTTGGCTCGAATCTTCACCTTTCTGCCCACGATAAAGGTGTGGAGTTCCAGTTTTCGTCTTATTTTTTTCTCCGCTGTTTATATTTACTAGCTACAGCCTTCATGTGGAAGGTTGGTGGGCCCAAGTACAACTGGGTCCCACTATTTTAATGATCCAGACCTGCATCTCGTTGGTGTGTTCAGTGAATGAGTGATATATAACAGCTTATGCACCGTTTGATGATTATGAACCTTAACTAAACCATGTGGTCGTCGCCGCGGATGAATTTAAGCCGTTGCTTTTACTAATTTTGTTTTTACACCGACAATTTCAGGGCCAGAAAGCATGGCCTAGCTTGTAGACGGTTTGGATTATGGAAGAAGAGGGCTCCACTTGTACTTTGTCTGCTCATGTTTTTCTACGTGCAAATATTTTTATCCACTGTATATCGGCACACCACATCAAGTGGGACCAACTTTATGATTATCCAGACCGTTTATGTGATGGAACTTGCGGTGGATAAGTCGTAAATAAAACTTTTCCAGTCTCCAACGTACTGAATAGACACCATAGTCTTCTGATTTTCTAACATTCTTTAAGGGCAAAATATCTAAAGATCGTAACATTCGCGTAGACCCTGATTTTGTGGCATGGATCATCCGATCCATAGTATGAACTGGCAGATAGACGGTCTTGATCGTAGGAAATAGTATGCCCTCTCCATTCCCATTGAGATATAAAGACTCCCAACAGAGAAGTTGGAGGAGTTAGTGCAGTAACATGATTAAGACTAGTTTTATTCGGTGTTTGCCCGACTAGATTGGAGCACGGATTTATACGATCAGACCACGTCCTAGTCACTATATTCTGATTATACAATGGACGGCTCAGAGCATTGAAGAAATGAAATGAAATGAAAGAGAAAGAGAAATTTGTACGGTGCCCTGAAGAAGAAACTGTGTCCATCGTAATCTTCTCTAGATGCTTAACGTGGCCCCATATTTAACATCAACCGTCCATTGTTACCCTCTTAGACAGCAAAGGGTCACGATCACTGAATGGATGAGAATTCTTATTCGGGGTCTATTTCTGCCCGGGACGAGCCCAGAAAATGAACAGTTTGAGTCTTCAGAACTGGGCCCTACTGATGGTGTATACCATTTCCTAGAAAGATCTTACAGTCATTTATCCTTATCCTTAAACTGTATTAATCAACTCTGAGCAATTAGTGTCTATGATTGACTTGACCTCATTAAGCAAGTGATAACAACATTTCACCATCTATAATTTTGACACTATGTCGAATCTGCACCGCATACGATCCCATCTATGCATAAATGTGGGCCCTTGCCCTAAGATTGATGGACTATATCATGATGTTCTTATGTAGCTAAAGCTACCAGTTTGAGATTGGGACACCCATTACATATGGACGGTCTAGATTCACCTACACTTATCTAATACAACATACAGGGGCCTGTCCTTTGATGCTAGCCTTCCATCTTTCATTTGGGACCGTTCTTGTATTGATTAGAATCTCAAAATTTTCTCAACTGTTGTGACATTTGGGTATCTATGTGCACGTACGAATTACCCCTGAGAAAGTCCAAAAGTAATAATAGGAAAGATCTGAGCAATGATTATCTAATCCCTTAAAAGTATATGGACAACAGATAAACGGTCTAGATCAGGAAACAGCTGGCCTCCAAATATCTAGGGACGTGGCCACTTCTCGTCATCATCAACAAAAATAACTGGCCCACATGCTCCTTCTTGGTCACCAATTTTATATTTTGTAAACTAAAAAAGCCAAAAAGGAAATTAACGTATTAGTAGACGGAGATAGACCCACAGAAAAGGCTGGGCGCGTGACGCGGACTCCACCTTTCCTTTTACATTGAATTTGGTAACAAGGACAAATTCCAAGTTTCTTGGTGGACGAAGTCGGACTTTGAAGCACTCACAACCACTTATTTTGCTCCGCTCGTACTTGATACCGACACCACCCTCTCTTTGTCCGGTTAGATCTTGCATCAACAAAGTCTCTCCTCATATTCAGTAACCGGTGGTCATGATCATGATCAGCAGTGAATGGATGGTAGGGTCGAGATGATATGATATTCTGATCATGCACGTCCTGCCGTTCGATTATGTCTGGTATCTGGATGTGATCCTGTCCTTCCAAGTCGGTGTGCACCTGGGTAGCACAAGCCAAAGAGCAGCCCCGAGACACAAAGCTCCTGCCCATGCATGCAATTCTGAATAGCACAAACTCAGCCCTGCAATTATGACGCGGAAGCAGTTAATTGGATGGTTGTCGTCAATAATTAAGGTTGAATTAGGTATCAAATACCGAATCTCATTAGAGGGAGGAATTGTGTCAGCCAACCTTCCACATCCCATTTTATTAGTATTCTAATGTTTGAAGGTCTTGAATTGGGGAACAATAAGGACTGGCAAGCCCATTGTGTCCATGTCATACCATGGATTGCATAAATTAATCACCATTTGCTTTCAAGTTAGGTGCTCTTTTTCCTAGTGCACAATTCTCTCTCTCTCTCTCTCTCTCAATTAGAGCAAGTAGGAGTTGCTTCAAATGAAATAAGATGCTGCTTTCTCTCATCTTGCCTTTCGAGATTTGGAATGTTGTTGGGCCTCCCAGTTTCCACCTCTCCACTTCTTTTTTCCTTTAACATAAAAACAATAAGGGTATCTCGTCGTAAATGGAATTGATGGTTATGAGAAATATGCCCTTTCAATGGCCTGTAAAGTCCTCTCTCTCTCTCTCTCTCTCTCTCTCTCTCTCTCTCTCTCTCTCTCTCTCTCTCTCTCTCTCTCTCTCTCTCTCTCTACTAGTTTATTGTATACCTTCTCATACTTATCTCAAAAGTTCTTATCTGAACTATCAGCAGATCTACAGGTAAGCTTCTTGTTGTTATCTGAATGCAACACTTGAGAAGCCCATCACACTCAGGTTTTGCCAACATGCAAGTACCATCTTATATATAGACGATATACTGTTTGACCAAACACCTACTGTTCTATGATATCAGCCATCCGATCACAAAAAGCCCAGCCACACTAATGATAAAAAAAACCCCAAAAGACCTTCTCTTTGATGGATTGGTGAGTTGTCCTTAGTGTCCATATTCTATCCAATCAATCAACACAGTTGTAGAATGCCTTGTTTGATTAAGGATCAGGATAAGAACAACCGTCTCGATCACTATTGCTAAGTGGGTTTAGCCAAATTACATGTGGTATAAAAAATATAATCTTGACTGAATGATTAGTTTGTGGTGCTACCAGTTAGGTCATTTGTCTCGGAGAAGTCCTTTTACTAATCATATTGACTAAAGCCATTAACCAAACCAAGTACAGAACTCCATGAAAAGCCGAACACTTGCTATTGCAATGAAAAGTGGCCAAAAGTGCTAGACATTTAAGGCCACCCATTGGATGTGTCATGTGACATGACCCAATCCTATCCCTTGCTGCATGCAAATGACTGGTGAATGGAGACACTTTGGGCATTGCCATCACTAGACCTAGCAAATGGATGCCTCTTTCTTGATTGATAACTTGGACCATCCATCTACTGCTGTCTCCAGTAAAATCCATCAACTCCAAACTGTTTTTCTTCTTATCTGTAATTATTGCTCATTTTTTCTCTGGTATGGTAAATGAACATGAACTCCCACTCTCTCTGTTGTGAGATGCTGCGTATAAACAACTTATTATACAAGTGGTAGTGGCTTAGTCCTTAGTCCTAGTGCCATGATCTTCAAAAAGAAAATTCGAAGAGATCTTGATTGGTTTACCAGTAGGGGAAGGTGGAAGGTAAAAGATCACCTCAAAGCTTCAGATCTTTACTATACATAGTAGGAGCTGAAATTATAAGATGTTCAAAAAGGAGTGGTCAACACCTTCTCAAGAAATATCCAATCACGCATGCACCATATTAATTGGAGAGTCTAAAAAGATCTGAATTGCAAGTTGAATCCAATGACAGTAGACATAGAAAATTATGGCCAAGCCAGTGCGGATGAAGGTTAGTACTTGATTCTTCCCTCATCCAATAGAGCCATAAAGTTCAAAAAATTATACCTACCAGTTGGGATAAATCTCAAGACTGACTGTTCAGAGCTGTCCAGCGCAGTTGCAGGCAAACAACAAGGTGTCCCTTCTTTTTCCTCTTGGTTAGAGGTTCAAGATGGCACTTTCCCCTTATTAGGGAGATTTCGAGTAGATTTAGAAATTGTGTTATATAGCTTCTAGCTAGTTTTTTTCATAACACTTTATTGTAAAAAAAGAAAATAATAATAATTGAGATAGACTAAAAATGTGCATCAAATATTGTTATTGATCATAGTCCAAATAATTGATTTCCATTCTTATTCTTTCTTTTTTTAAGATGACAATTTATGCTCCATTATATTCCTGAATTGTTCAAAGTTCTTAGTTATATCAAATTTAGGGAAAATTTGAAAAACTTAACATGAATCTACAAATAAAACTCAAGTTCACATTCCATAATTCTTTTTCCCACTTTACCAAACTTTCTAAAAGTCTTTCTTGAACCATAATGGCAATGTTGATTTATTATGAAATCTGAGATGGTGAAGTAATGTCATGTGGCGTTTAGCTTTGTAATAATCTAAACTATTCATCTGCTAGGCCTTACAACGGATGGCAAACATATAAAACCTTGCGGGCTTGCATTTAATAGGCCCCAACTTAAAGGTTAGAAATTTCCAATTCGGTGGAGAAGATTTGTGGAGTGACCTATCCATGGGGGAGAACGGCAAATGAACAGTTAAAAATCATTGCTTAAGTGGTCCATATAGTATTCTATTACATACCTTAGCTCTTTTCAAAAAATAATCAGTCTTGGACACAATATCTGCCAGGATATCTGCTATAATGGATATGATTAGTGGTTTCTCATTTCTCTTGCTTTTTTGCCTGCTCGTTTGTCTTGTTTGTGAGCATTGCTTGCTCATTTGTGGCTTTTCTACAAAAACGAGTGCCGGCAGTTGTCTTGTTTTTTTGTTCAATAACAACTACAAAAAGGGGCTAAAAATATACGTGGCAAGTTTCAATTACATGTCAAATTATAATATTATGTTAAATAATAATAATAGTAATAATTCATCAAGATTTTATCCTGATTACTAGTAAGCCATATGAATCTTATTCCTCTATTTCCCTCTACTAAGTATCATGGTTTCATTTAGCCCCAAAGTTTTTAAATCTTTTCTCTCCACTTATATCCACATTCTTTTGGGCCTTCCCCTTTCCCTTTTAGAACCTTTGACTTGCATTGCCTCACTCCTAATCGATGTTGTTTTTGTTCTTTGATATACATGCCTAAACCATATAAGTCTAATCTCCCTCATTTTGTTACCTATTGATACTACTCCTAAGTTTTCTTTAATATTTTCATTTTTATTTCTATCCTTTCTTGTCTTGCCACTCATCCATCTCAATATTCTCATTCCAGTTACATTCATCTTATGTACATGATATTCCTTAACTGTCCAACACTCTGATCTATAGAGCATGTCTAGCCTTATAGCCAACCTATAGAAATTTTCTTTTCGTTTGAGCACCCTTTGATCACACAAAACTATGGAGGCGCATCTCCATCTATTCCTAATTGCTTGGATTCTCTTAGTAACCTCCTTCTTAATCTCTCCACTCTGGTGAATCATTGATACTAAGTACCGAAAGTGGTCTTTTAGGGGGACTTCTAGTTATCAATCTTTTTTTGTGCTCCATTCTCACTCCTCCCCTTGCTAAAATTGTATTTCATATACTTTTGTCTTAGTTTAACTAATTTTAAATCCTTTTGATTGTAATGCTTCTCTCCATAACTCTAGCTTGTGCTTATGCTTTTCCTTGTCTCATCAATTAAAACTATACCATCTTTAAATAGCATGCAACACAGAATCTCCTCATGTAGATGTTTTATTAACTCATCCGTAGCCAATGTGGAAAGGTATGGGCTAGCTTAATCAGCTGATTCTTGGTGCAAACCTAAAGTGATAAAGAAATCACTGATATCTCTGCTAGTGGTCCTAACATTTGTTACCGCTTCCTTATACATATCTTTAATTATATCTATATACTATCGTGAAATCTTGTTCTTACCCAACGCCCACCATATTAACTCTCTATGGACCTTATTATAAGATTTTTCTAAGCCAACAAAGATTGTGTGGAGATCCTTCCTCCTCTCTCTACATTTCTCTATCAATTGTCTAAGTAGGAAAGTAGCTTCCATGGTACACCTCCCAGACATGAAACCAAATTGATTTTTCGATACACTCGTCTCATGCCGCAACATCTTCTCAATCACTCTTTGAAAAGGTTCATAGTATGGCTCGTAAGTTTAATCCCTCGATAATTAGTGCAGTTCTATATGTCTTCTTTGTTCTTATAAATTGGTACAATAGAGCTCTTCCTCAATTTATCCAACATTTTCTTTAATTTTACAATCTTGTTAAACAACTTTGTCAACCAAACTACTCCAATATCTCTCATATGCTTTCAAACCACTATTGATATACCATTGGGTCCCATGACCTTTTTTTATTTCATCTTTTTCAAGGCCTTTTGCACTTCAGGTATTCTAATCTTACAACCATATCTATAATATCCAATGTTACTTAGGTTTATAGCACTTTCAAACCCTAACTTTCCCACCTTTGATTGATCTCATCATTTGTGAGTACTATCCTTTGGCCATCACTTCTAATGCATTTAACGTGGTCTAAGTCCTTACCCTCCTACTCTCTTTGCTTTGTAAGTTTAAACGCATTTTTCTCACTATCTCTTGATCCTAATCTATTATAGAGATCATTATATGCATTGAGTTTAGCCTCACTTACTATTTTCTTAGCAACCTTTTAAGCATTCTTATATTGTCCAAAATTTTCATTACTTCTAGTTCTTTACCATGCTTTAAAACACACTCTTTTTTCTTTAATAACTTTTTACACTTTTCACTCCACCACCAAGTTTCTTTTACTAATTGCCTTTTACTTTTAAATACTCGTACACATCTTTTATCACTTTTTTAATGAACTAGATGTGACGCCCCGGGTTTTCATTACACTTTTTAAATCCAAAAGACGTTGACTTAGAGAGCTCAATTTCTAATAAAATCATTTTTGAAGTGTAAACAAATGCGGAAGAATCTTTTCTTTTAAATTTTCTTTGAAAAACCTTGAGTGTCATTTTTCTTTTATTAAAAACAAGGATTCTCAGTGAAATGAGTGCTCATTTCTATCGACAATCCGACATAGTTTCCTTTATTTTTTGGACATTTGACATTTCATGCATGTCATTGCGAAGTACCTGATAAATATTTTTGACAATTTTAAAATATAAATAGAGACTCTGTCTCCTTTTCATACATCTGCCCAAATAGAGACAAATCAAATCCAATAAAAACACAACCAGGAACTCCACACCACAACCAAATCACATAAGTTATCCAACTCTCTAAAATTACATATATATAGCAGTCTCTTTCCCATCTCAGATAAAATGACTTCAAACATAAACCAATCACTACCTGTCTATGTCAAAAGCTTTTCGTCGATGTACTCCTATCAATAAGCTCCTACTTCTTGGGAATCCTCTGCTCTGAGATATTGTAAACAAATACAATATCTTAGCAAACTTACGTTTGTGTAGGTGGAATAAGAAACAGTTATATATAAACAAAATCATGATATTCTATATAATTTAACTTGTCCATGCTGAAACATGCAACTAGTATTTAATTTTCATTTAGCTTGAAATAATTCAACATTCATCAACATCATAAATTCATTCCAAGATGGAAAAAAAACATCAATGCATTAGTACTAAAACATTCTTGAAATGCAAGTATGCAGTCACATGTCAAACTCACTAATCATTTTCATTTCCTGATACCAGTCTTTGCTCATACGAGCCATTTCACATTACCGAACACTAATGCGTTGTTGTGTGTATCAATTACACAGCAGACGATACTATCCTCTTTAGCGCAATGAGTCAGTGCAATGGGTTAAACCCAAAGACACACCTCAAGGCTTTACTCTTGAGAGGTCGATAGCTCGTCCAGCCCGAAGGCTCGCCCACATCATAACGACTCTGTAGCCTGCCCATATCATAACGACCCCTCAGGAGGCATCAGACTCCCCAAACAATAGAGCCAAATCCCAAGGACTGGTAGCTCATCCAGCCAGGAACTGGTAGCTCGTCTAGCTCGAAGGCCCACCTACATCATAACGACTCCGTGGCCCACCCACATCATAACGACCCCTTTTGCTCTTACGAACCAACTCATAATTTTCTGGTATCAGTCTTATATTTTCTCACATAATTCACAATAATGTATAGCTTTTACATGAACAGTTTAATCATGGTTAAATTTTATCATGCACATTCATCTTGCCTTTCATATAAATTAAAAAGACTTGTTTCAATACTTAAATTTCATATACAAATACGTATATAGCAAAAATCTTAGCAATATCAATTTCACCTACCTCAAATGGTGCTCTTCTAGTTCACTGACGCGAATACTTTCCTTAATTTGAGTACGAGCTCCCAAATCAATCACGCCTCTGTAAAGTACAAGAAAACATATTCAGATATGCGACTTTGGGACTTCTCTTAGCTTTTCTAGTATGAAAGCTCCCTCTAAGTTAGTCACTGACACTAGTCGTCATAAGGCGAAGTGATAGTGCTTAATTCCATGCTAAGGGTGTTTCATTAACTATTGATTGATAACTAGTTAAATGACCTATGGTTACTAAATTGCCAATACACACCATTGGTTCTAGACTAGCTATTCACCACTTTTCTTAAGTAGTTGTAAGTTGTTTTCATCGTTAAATGGTCTCATCTTGAATTTTCCAAGTATCTTAACTTATTAAAGGTTAGGGTACACCATGGTATCGTCTAATCACCAATCAAAAGTGGCAGGTCTTTTTTTTTACTGTCCAATCAAATGATTTAGATTTTTATATTAATTTCAGTCTAAAATTTTCAATTTGTGCCATATCCTAGTAATTTCAGTGCTCTAGAACTTGTTTGTGGTGTCAGATCGTCAATCAGACGTCAAAAGGTTACTATGTGAACAGTACTTGTTTGGACGGCTGAGATTGTCCAATCAATTTTTAGCCTAGATATGACATTTTTGTGTGAGCAGAGTTACATCATGCATTAAATTACCTATCCCTACACATGGATTGGGGATTGGACGGTTGGATTATCCAAAATTCTAGATCTAGGGTGAAAATGCACGGATTTAGCAAAACACCACAAATTAAAAGTTGGGTTTTGTAAATCTTACCTTCCAAGTGTCTTATTGTGTTTTTCCCTCTCTAGAATGGGCTAGATGGGCTCCTATTCATCGAAAAACCCTCCAACATATGCGTGTGACATTTCCCCTTTCAATCCGATGTTCAGCAACGCTTGGATTGTTCCAAAACCTTAGGGTTTTGGTTCTTACTAGTGTGCTGAGGAGATTGGTCGACTCAATTGATGATTAGAGTCGTTGTCTTCTTCGGCAAAGTCTGTGAACTCCGGGACCCGAAAAACCCTAAGTTTCTTCTCCGGCATGGTGGATTTCCAAGCATGCGATTTCTTCCCCCTCTCCTTTCCTTTCCTTCTCCTTCTCTTCCTTCTCTCTTCTTTTTCTCCTTTTTCTTCTTCTTTCTTCTTCTTTCTTCTTCTCCTCTTCCCTCCTTCGTCAGGTTTTCTCCCCTTCTTCTTCTTTTTTTCTTTGTTCTGGTCCATCCTTCGATTTGAGAGGAGATAGGCCCGATGGCCTCTCTTATGTGGGGTTGCCAGTATCAATTCTGGCCCCCCTTCGTTTAAGTGATTTTTTTATATTTTATATTTTGTTGTTGTTACACTCGACCATATTAATCCACATGATGTTTACTTCTTTTTCATTATTCTAGTTTCCTTCTACCATTAACTTGTTTGTGAGTGATGTTATTCTCTCCTCCTTTAAGTTTCACCACTTAGTTTTTGGACATCACTAAGTTCATTTCCTTTCTTTTATCTTTTAATATAGATATTTATATCCATTAAGCTATGTTGTGAGGTTAAACTCTCATCGAGTATCACCTTACAATTCTTACATTTTGATCTTTTGGTATTCCTAAGTGTAAAAAGTCTATTTGTCTTTTATAGAGTCCACTTTTATAGGTTATTAACTATTCATCCCTCTTCTTAAGGAATTTGTTTGCTGGGGCTAGGTTATATGTGACAACCTGGGTTTTTAAAACACTTTTTCATGTTTATTTTCAAAATATGGCATGCCTAATTTGGAAATTTTTAAAAATTAAATAACAAAAAATGTTTTCTTTGAAATTCATTTCTAAAAGCCCAGATGTCACGTCACTCTCTTACCATATATATATATATATTGGTTATAAAATAGATTTCTCTTGAATTAACAATAGAAATTCATTTCTTGAAAATAGGACCCATCTAGTGGTTCACATACATAGGCCCCTATATTTATTTTATGAAATGTCCAAAGTTCACAATCCAAATAATTAACTATACAATGCAAGAATTTTAATAAGACTATGTACCCATGATCAGTAGTATGGTTGTTAGTATCCCCATGTTGTATCCATCCACTCCTATCTATCTGTATCTGAGATATTGTAAACATTCAAACATTTACAATATCTCAGCAAGATATGCTTGGTAGGGGATTTAAGAAGTATATGGAATTTAAAAACATGATTTATAATCCAATAATTCCTTGATAATTCCAATATCCATATTCATCATATTCCATTTAAATAAAGTAATTCAAATTTCCATGAGCCATATTCTGTATAGTAAATCCACATGTAATTTTTCATGTGAAATCTTCTATGAATATATTCTCCAATAATTCATATATAATTATACCATATATACATAAATTGTTAAAATTGTGAAAATAGTTAATGTTGTCAATAGTAAGATCATAATATCCACACTTAAACCATACTGGGTCTAATATCCACACCCCTCACTATATGGGGTCCATAACCATGCAACCTCTACTGGGAATTATCTTTTCATGGGAACATCAGTAATGAGCTCATACTGGGCATCTTATCATCCCATCACATAAGGCATCTCATTATTCCATCACATAGCGCAACTCATCATGCCATATCATCTGCACCATAGTGCAAAATATATAAAAGACTACTATGATGTAATCTCTATCCATACCAGTGCACTTGGATGACTACCTACGTAATTCGTTGATACCACAATGGAAATATATAATGTCACTACATAAATGCAGAGACAGAACTTTCACAGTGGAGGTCTTTCCATAATTGCCTCATTCGAATTTTAACCACTCTTTGGACATGGTATCCATATATCATCATCAGTTTTGGAGAGAGGGTAGCCAAACCCTCACAACTCTCCTAACATAGTATCCTCAGGCCTATGCCTGTTGAAAACAAAATCCACAGGCCTCAATGCCCATATAGAAAATAATGATAATACTAGCAAACTATTTTCCTATCCATATATAAAATTCATAGTAACATCATCATCCTCATTAGTTGGGTACTTATATACCAAGGATGTAATTTCTTCATCTAAGTTCACGAATAAACAGGTAATATAAATGGTACCCATGTACTAAACATATACAATTTTCAATTTAAGTAGATAATGTAATTCCAAATCATGCTTTTCAGATAATGATCATATAATTCTAAGAATAAGATCATCATATCATTCTAATTAAATTATTGGACATCTTAAATAATTAAGGCCTACTAATTTGTGACCATTCTACTTGATGAATAATTTCAAATTCTATAATTTTTATAATATTAAATAAGATCATGTTTAGAACATAGATATTGTAATTTAGAAAAATGCATTCTTAAGGTTCCACCTACCTCGAATGTAAGAATTTTTTATACTTAGAATGATCAATGATCTTGTTCACCGTATCAATCTGTGTATTTGTCAATTCATATGTACATATAATGTCATTTTCTATCTCTTGATCATTATAATTTTGGATGATCTTGCATTTGATTTTCTTTGATCATATTTATCCTCTTTTAGGATTTGTCTGATCATTTTATCTTGACCATTGATTAACAATTAATGGTCTAGATTTCTTTGTATTTCTTAATCTTAACTAATCTATCTTTTATAGATAGTTTTTCTCACATTATAACAGTTGATCTATGAATCTGATGGTTGGATTCACGTCTGATCTATCAAATTTAGGTTTTTGAACTATTCCTTAATCATAATTATTCATATATATCATGTTTGGTCTTTGATCATCTTTAAAGATGATGATCTAGGTCTTTATGGAATTCTAATATTTTTTTATCAAGGTTTCAAATCATTCCATTATCACTTATTTCTATTGATTTCGGTTTGATCTTTATTCTAGTGCATTTTTCAATATTTGACCTATTATGATTTGATCTACCTTTGATTTATCTTTTCATAATTTTGGATGATCTTTCATTTGATCTTCCCTGATCATAGCCATCTTGTTTAAAGGCTTGTCTAATCATTGAATTCTAACCTTTGATTAAGTCTACTTGTTTAATCTATAGCTATATCGGATGAAATTTTACTTAGTTGTATTACTTTCAATAATTTTATCACATATTTAAAGTTTTTATATTGATCTAACAGTCATATCTCATCTTGATCTCTTAGATCTAGGGTTTTGAATTCAATCAAGGTCCAGATCATATTTTATTGCTTGTATGGAAGATCTAACCAGTTGATTTGTCTTATTTCTTCATTATAAGATATTGTAATGGTTTTTGGCTTTTGATCAATCTAAAAAGTCTTTAAATACTAAATTTTATCATTAGA
Source organism: Warburgia ugandensis (assembly GCA_035236585.1). NCBI lineage: Eukaryota > Viridiplantae > Streptophyta > Magnoliopsida > Canellales > Canellaceae > Warburgia > Warburgia ugandensis. The sequence goes on from CP141133.1 coordinate 59,030,921, forward strand.
TTCATTTTTTTAGGACAAATCCAATCGATGTTTTAGATCTAAATTTGGAATTGTATTGACTTCTGAATTGAATTTTTAAGTTTCTAACATTTTTAACAATCCAAATTTAATTCTAAATTGAAAATGCAGCAAAACATTGTCATCGACATGCTTGGAGCGGAATACTCAATCCAAAACGCTCTATGCGTCCTGAACTCTAGAACACATCAAGGTGCATTGCAGTTCCTAGAACACAGTAGCAATGTTCTTAGAGTGCATCTCAGTCACCATACTCTGGAGATTGGTGAGATAGTCCAATCTAAACTGTTAGATCACCCATCTCCAGATCAACGCCAAGGATGCATGAAAATTTTATTGTTTTTGCTAATCTAAGGGTTTTGGGGTCCCACAATTGCATCTGATGGCTCAGATCTTCCATCTAAGTCATCTTCGGTGTGGGTCTCAACCTGCACCACTGGATTTGTCTTTCCAATAGATCACTGACTAGGGAGTCCTAATCGGAGAGGGAAACTAGAGAAAACATGAGAGGAAGAGGGAGGAAACCTACCTGCAGTTCCTAAAGGAGAAAGATTAGAGAAGAAGAGGGAAACAGTGCGAGATATGTGCGGTCGCCAGTTTCTGTTCTCACTGGTGAATCCTTACGTTGATTCTCTGGAGGGAATAGGAAAACAACAGTGAGATTGCCAGACATGAAAGGGAAAAAGGAAAAGAGGAGTTACCAGTGCTGAAACAGAAATCTAAACCCTATTCGGTCAATCTGTGCATTCCATTCCATTGTGTCAGGCCGGCATGTTAGGGTTCAAGCCATGTTAGAGGATGAATGGGGAGAATAGGGAGAAGGGAAAGAAAGGGAAAAGGAAAAAGGAAAAAGGAAAAAGGGGTGCTGACAATGGGGCTTGTCAGATGGAAAAAGACTGGGAAGAGGAAAGTTCGAACTGGAGGGAAAGAGGTTGCATCGATTGAGTTTGAGGAAGGTGTGTGTGTGGACCACATTGTCGTCGACTTGAACAACTGAGGTATCGGGCGGGTCAATAGACACGCTGCCAATTAAGAGAGAGGAGAGAGAAAGAGGAAAGAGAGGAAATGGTAAGAGGGAGAGAGGAATTCTGGAAATTTTTGTGGGAATCTTGTGGGTATTTACAGGTTTAATTTTTATTTATTTATTTATTTTATTTATTTTTTTATTCCACTAAAATTATTTTAATGAAAGTGGAATTTCTATGTCTCCACTTTCATCTTTATCCTAGCTGACTCATATTTTACCTAACTTTTGTAGAGCCTATACAAAAGTGAAATTACCATTTTACTATTTTTAATACAATTAAATTCTAAAAATTAAGAAAAATAAGAAAATTTCACTCGAACTCAGATTTTAGGATACTTATAGTCGTTGGACTTGTTTTTTGAGTATATTCCAAATATTCATGTTTCAACTCCTAATTCCTTTTCTATAAAATGTTTATTTTCTTAGAATCACAATTTCTAATTCCATTTTAAAAATTTTCAATTCACATCAAAATATTCACAAAAATTGGGGTTATTACATTATATGTCAAAACAAAATCGATAATAGCTTCCCCCATTTCATTTAGTTCTTCAATACCATTTCCTTCATGTACCCTATCATATCTTTCCTTTTCTTTTTCTACAAACTATCTCTTGATTCTATCTTCTAATCTTATTTGTGATGCATATGCACTTATAATATTTATGATCTTCTCTCCTAGAACAAGTACTATTACTATAATTCTATCATTAATTCCTTTAACGGACTAATTCTATTATTATAATTTCATCACTAGTTCCTTTAACGTCTATAACTTTATCCTTTAATTCTTTATCCACCACTATCCCTACATTATTTCTGTTATTATCCTTTTCAACGTACTAGAGTTTATACCCATTGATTTCTCTAGTTTTAGCCCTTTCCACTTAGTTTCTTGGATATAAGCAATGTAACTTTCCTATATTTCATAGTATCTACTAACTCTAGACTCTTACCTACCAATTTGCCTATTTTTCATGTGGCAATATGAATCTTATTCTAATGACTTACACTATTTACTCATGCACTTCTAGACTCCAATGAGATGAAACCGTGACTACAACAACAACAATAATAATAATAATAAACGATAAATAAGACCTTTTTTTACGTCTTTGGGCAGATAAAGGCATAATGCCTTTGAACTTAAGCATTTGGGTGCCCAATTACTTCTAAGGCTTGTCAATACATGGTATTAGGCCCCTGTATTGTAGTACTATGGGCCCCACATAGAACATATAATATTCATAATATGTTTTATTACTATATTATGATCGTGCATCATAAGATCTAGTATTAGCAAGCCCTTTAAATAGAACTATAGTATATACATAACATTTATAGGCCACACACACACACACATAAAAGTATGTTAATTTCAAATGTTTAATGGAGGTACAAGGAGCAGATGACATTTGATTGGCTAGAAAAAAGTACAAACATAAAAAGTTAGAGGAAATAGCAATTAGACACTTTTACCAAGCCAATCAAATGTCACTTGTGCTTTATACCTGCAACTCCTTGCTAAAATTATCCCTCCTACATACATACATACATACATACATACATACATACATACATACATACATACATACATACATACATACATACATACATACATACATGTTGTTTTTGTGGGCCCCAAATTTCAACATGTCACAAAATGTATAGCATATGTAGCTTTTGTGGGCCCACCTTCCATTCCAAAGAAAAGGGAAAAAACCTCCTCCAAGTAGTTTAATGTAAAATCCACTTTCATTTCAATGAAAATTGCAATATTCCAACCAAAAGCTAGCCATTATTGTTGGCAAGAACTCTTCAATGATCTACTACAATGGGGCCTAGGAAAAAATGAGAAAAATATTGCCACCAATCCTAGGTTTTTTAGGGGGAAAGAGGGTCTCTTCTTATTTCTGTAGCTATCTTTAGGCTACAAACAAGCATCAAACCACTAACACAGTCTTCTCTAATTTCTTCAACAACAAAAAAAGCTCATGTGACCTCATCTGCATCCATTAACGCCCATTTTTGTTATTCACCTATCTCTTGTAAACCATTGATGCTCAATTCTCTTGTTTCTAAAAGTAAATGAGACAAATAGGAAACCACTAACATGCTAAGATGGTGTAAAATTCTAAAATTTTTCTTTCTTTATTTATTTATTCTTTTAAAGGCACCATTTATTTATTGTTTATGGAAAAAGAAAATATATTAAAGTAAAAGAAAAACAAAAAAAAATTGGGCCACGTGATTAGTTACAAGTTTAGGCACTTTAGTGCCTCTAGCACCACCCAAAAATAGATAAAAATGAAAAAGAGGAAGAAGATTGATTCGTCTAAGATTTAGAAAGAGAAGAAGACATACTATTATAGCTAAGTGATCAACTACTTTTATTTCTTCTCTGAAGATGTAACTAGAGGAGGATCTAGATTGATATTCCCAAAGCATCCAATGAAGCACTTTCCAATAACTTGATCCATCCAAGTTGCTTTCGAAAAGCCTCTCAATGATTTGATGATCAAAGTGGAGTAGCCTACTACTTGCAACTTGGAAATATTCATATTAATAGCCATTTCTAGAGCATGTAGGAGCACATACTATTTAGTATAGTCCCTTTTTCCAATAAAAACGGAGTAAGAATCCTAGGCTCAATGCTTAATTAGGACTGTCGATGAGTAATTGTGTCTAAAGAATTTTTTCATAGGGCTAAAAGAAGTCTTTTGTTATTGAAATACTATATGGATATTACTTAGCACTTGGTTTTTTGTTATTTACAAGGGAACCTTCATGGTCTTTTCTTAAATGACAATTAGAGTTGATACGCTCAAAGCGCAAATTATGGTTCTATTGGAGGGTGAATTGGGCCAAAAGAATATTTTGAAGCTTATTTGCAAACTTGAAATATTTTTAAAAGAGTCCCAATAAGCATACATGCTCAAGATGAGAGGAAGGTGTACATACCTAATTTCTCATGCAAGGTAAGATTTTTATTGCATATACAAGCCATAGTTAAGTGTCCATTTTTGTATAGATTACCCTCATTTAGCATCACATTTCATATATTTTTAGGGCATTATTTAAACTTTGTTTTAAAATATATCATTTGAAAATTTTATTATCTAACCATAAATTGATGAATTTTCTAGGTTAGATGATGATTTGAGGTAAGTATGTGCAAAACCACATGTTATATAGTTCTAATTAGGATTTTTTCTATGTTTTATAGGTGGCAAATCAAGATCCAAGAGGTTAGATCAAGCTGATCAACATTTCAAATCATCAATCAAGTTTAGATTGAAATGGATAGCTACAATTAATTTGAGATAAATTGGACGATTCAGATTGAATCAAGACAAGATGGTTCAAGTTTATTTTTTTTTAAAAATTATAAATGGCCTAAAGATTCCAAGATTAGTGGCAAATCAAAGTAAATCAATGACGATCTAAGCAATCTAGCTCTAAACGGTCAAGATCTCTCTCAAAAAAATATTAAAATGTATCATCTTTATAATGATTGTTCATGGATGTCAAGGTATTATCAAGATGGACATTAGTAATGGTTTGGATAATTAATATTTATTATTTTCTGGACAAGATCAAAAGATTTTATTGGACATCTGGGATTAAATCAAGCTAATTCTATAATAGATGAAAGATCAGTGGGGTAAGATAGTATTGGAGGGATATTGATGGATAAATCTTAAATGATGGAAGGCCTTGATCGTAAATAACCCAAAAGATTTCTTTAGTATTAACATATTTGAGTATGGCCCACAATATGAACAGTTATAATGAAATATTAGTAGAAACACAATTTGCTTTAGAATTCTCTTGGGGAGAAAGAGAAATTAGAGAAAGAAACTATTAAAAAGTGACAAAAATTGACCTCCAACTCCTCTATAAATACCGGATTGAGGGAGTGAAAAAAGGGATTCAAAATTTAGAGAAAAACAGAGAAAAAGGAAGAAGATGAACAATGCGCATGGCTAGTGGACAAGGGTACTTCGCACATCAATTCCCACTTTGATACTTTACTTAAATATCTTAATTTTATTTTTTTAGGTAGAAGACTTCAAGGATAAGAAGGCCCATGTTTTATATTTTTTATTTGGAGTCAAGAATTCATCCAATGAAGAGCTCAAAAATGGAATCCTATCATTGTGCTTTGTAACAGTGGTATTGTCACTCTCTTAGTTTACATTGTCACTTTATATCTCTTTCAATTCATATGTGATTTTTATATTTAATTAATGAATCTTAAATGAAATTTATCAAGGAATCTATTTTCAATGTTATTTTTATGATTTAGATTTAAATTTGGCTAGTTTCAAATTGTTTAAAGTTCAAAGTACTAGTGTCACTCTCCCATTTACAATTGCACAGTATCTTACTTCATTTCTTGTTAAAGTTTTACAGAAATTGTGTGAATTTTTTTCTTTTCTTTTAATGCATGACACATTAGATGACATTATGGGTGATCTCAAAATTTAATTAATTTAATATTCTTTAATAATTTTAGGTATTAAAGTCAATTAAAAATTTATTTTGTTTAGGATTTTAGTTCGTTCTTTTATTTGTTCTAGGATATATTTTAGATTGTTAGATGTTACTTTTAATTTATGTTTTAATATTTAGGAATTATTTTTGTTAATTAGTTAGAAACTTAATCTTTTAGTTTTCTAGTTAAATTTTCATAATTTTTAGAATAAATTAAAAAATAATGCTAGGCTAGTTTTATTTTTCTAAGGATTAAAGTGGTTTTATTTTTACGTTAGAACCACCACTCATTAAATTTTTAAAGTTTTAATTGTCTTAAGAAATTAATTTTAAAAATTAAATTATTTTGAAAAAGATAATTTCATCCTTAGTATAATTCTTTGATTTTGTGCTATTACTTTTCATAGTGGATGCTTGAATTTTTTCTTTGATAGATTATAGTTAGGTTTTATATAGAATGCTTAGAATTTGATGAATTATCTATATTTTTAAATTTTCTAAATTAATTTTTCAAAGAAAATATTTTCAAGATGGTAATTGTAGTTTTAATTTGATTCTTGAGTTATAAAAGAAAATAATAAGTGGTGAAACTAATTTAAAATAAGTGATCCTTAATCCTAGCAATTTAAGTTAGATTAAAAATCCATTCAATCACATCCATTAAATTGCATAATTATCATCTTTCTTTATTTTTGCATTAGTTTTAGGATACTTAGTCTAGATCAACTTTGGTATTTTAATATTTAACTATATCCTACCTATCGATTCGATACTGCATGATATTACAAATGACTACTATGCACTTGCAAGGAAACTCAATTAGCTATTTATAATATTAGCAACATCATATATAGGCTAGAAGTCAAACTTCACGCTCCTTGAATGCTTTTAGGCTTTTTTTTTAGGTCAAAGGTACAACCATAAACTTTTATTAATTTTTCAAACACTAAATACAAGTGGTCTAGGATCATCCGAATGCATTAAGTTCTCATATGTTACATATATTTGGCATTCTAAATATGATTATCTACAATAGAAGTTCTACCTTGCATGAAAAAATGGACACACACACATTCCTCTCCTCTTGAGCATACTTACCAAGACTTATAGTGGTTTTCCCCCATCTTGGCACCTACATCCATACTTTCAAAGCAATCCCAACCTCACATCTCTAAAGATTATACCCACCTAAGGTTCCACTAAATCTTTATAAGATTTTTACAACCACCAGAGGACATTGTACTAGTGACACAAATAAGGGACATAGCACTTGCAGAAGATCTTCCTTTAACAAATCCTTGATAAATATTGTAAGTATAGTAAGCGTAACACCCCTCTTGCAAGAGCTACTTTCTCTCAAAGGAATATTTTTAAAGCAATAGGGATCTCTCTCTCTCTCTCTCTCTCTCTCTCTCTCTCTGTGTCAAAGTTATAATACTTTTATAAAATTTGTATATATATATATATATATATATATATAGAGAGAGAGAGAGAGAGAGAGAGAGAGAGAGAGAGAGAGAGAGAGAGAGAGAGAGAGAGAGAGAGAGAGAGAGAGATTTAATAGTTTCTAAAAATGGACAACATTAGCATAGAAATTGAAAATTGACTTGCTTGATATGTGAGCTTGGATTGCTCACTTGATGCTCTCTTTTTCTACTTCTTGTTGAACCTTCAGAATAAGCTTCAATATGTCTTCAGTCCAAAACAAACATTGGATTTTACTTTATAGCCAATGAAGTTGAAATAGATCCATTATGTACTTCAAACAACAAATTGGAAAACAGTTGGAACTTGATGTTGACTTTCCAATTGAATGGAGTAGATCATTGGCCAAGTAAAACACAATTTTCCAAAATGTTTCTTTAGATGGACCAGCTGGTTTATCCTATGAGTTGGTTGGTCTGAAGCCCATAACTTTGAGCCCATTTTGGCTTATCTTAAGTAACCGGCTGGAGAGATTCCTTTAACCGATTGGTTCTACCCAAACTGTCTGAGCATAGCTAGTATTTTCTATTGAGCCGGTTGACTGTGGTATAGACCGGTTGTGTTTTGCCAACATTAATTTCTTCAACTTTTTATCTCTTATCAGTGGGTTGATCAATTCAATTGACTGATTAGAGCACTAACATAATAGTTTGAGTATCTATCAACACTTTGATCAATTGGTTGGTTCGACTATTGATCTATTTGATTCTTACTCAACTTGTTTTCTTCTCTGAATCAAGTAGTATTATTTGGTTGGGAGATTGTTCATCGATCTACTGGCATTATATAAAGTGTTTGTACTTGTGTATACTTTTTAGTAACCAGTTAGTTTGGCTACTAACTAGTTGGACTGGTTGAAAATCTCTATGCACATGAAAATTCTTTAGCTTCTTGAGATTGAATGAGTTCCTTTTGCACTATTCTTATCTCTGTTTTCTAAGTTATGAGATAGTATCCTTACACATAACAAATGTGTCTAGACAATTAAGATATTTTTATTATTGAAATATAAAAAAATTGCTTGGGCTAACACAAAAATTTGTGGCATATTGATGTCCTAAATCAAATTCACCACAATATAATTGATTTCAAATTTAGCAACTAAATTTAGAAAACTCAAATAATAAAAATTGCATACAAACAAATTCCAATAGTGTTTACTATATATCAAACAATAGGCAGCTAAAAGTATTGCATAATAGAAAAAATACAATGAATCTTGAGATAAAAATCCTAACAATAAAATTGAGTTTTCCTTGTTATATTATTTATTTTAGGGGAAAACTAATATGAAGTAAGGTTATATGGGAGATAGAGAGGCAAAAGAAGAAGTGTAGAGAAAGAATGAACAAGTACTTGTTAGAGAGTTGAGGTCGAGCCTTGGTCTTGCTGTTGTCCACACAAGAGGGAGATATATATATATATATACATATAGAGAGAGAGAGAGAGAGAGAGAGAGAGAGAGAGAGAGAGAGAGAGAGAGAGAGAGAGAGATAGAGAGAGAGAGAGAGAGAGAGAGAGAGAGAGAGAGAGAGAGGAATAATTTACAAGTCCCAAAATTTTCATCAATTGATGTCAAAAACTCCAAATTGGAATATATTATGTCTATAGTTAAACAAAAATCTAACTAAAATAGATAAATTAAAAAACAAATAAATTCATGGCTATGTACCACTACTTAACTAATTAAATTAGACTTATTAACTACATTAAATCTCCCTAGTTGGGAAGAACTCAATAGTCGAGTTGCCCTCCATGTAATATAAATAAAGACCATTACACTTGCATTACAACTTGTCTTCACTGATTCACAAACTATCAATCAAAGGATGCCCACTCCAACATACCAAGTAGCACCAATATAAACCATGTACTAAGTAATGCTAATACAATATACTACGAGTATCCATGGTACGAACATCAATTACATCAACAACATCTTTCTCAGTAGCATGTGGTATCTCTACTATCTCTAAAGAAGCAAAATTCAAATGATTTGGGGATCTCCTTAAAAGTCACATAGATCATCAATTTGAAGATGGAATAAATTGGCAAGTCCAATGGAAGGTTAAGAAGATAGGCATTGTCTTTGAGCTTATTCATAATATGGCAAGAGCCAATCTTTGCTAACTCAACTTGCTACATGTGCCTGAAGGAAACTTCTCGCACCTCAAATGTACCATTACTAGGTCTCCTATAGAAAAAAGAGTGTTATCGCCTGTTTGAATTTGCTACATCTTTATATTTGGCATACATATCCTGCAACCTCTTTTATTGATCCAAGAATCTCTACTTTGATGATAACAGAACATCAATGGCAAGTGATTCTAACTTGTTTGCAAGAGTGTTATTGCAAATCTTTGTTTAGAAACAAATGTGAATTAAAATGGTGAAGTTTTTAGTGAAATGACTAAGTTTCATAAACTTAATCTAATAAAATTGTAATCGGGTTGACTATCGAGACTTATCAATAGATCCATCTGACTAGATTAAAAAGAAAGAAATAGAAGAAGTTGTTTGAAGTAGAGTCGACTATTTGGAAAATGGCCAACTACTTTTTTTTGTTTATTTCCAAAGCCTAAAATTCATGATTTTAGCTAACTATTTGAAGATGCAATGTAGCTGGATTGAAAAATTGAAGATTTCATACAAGTGTTGACTGACATGAAAATATGCCAACTATCTTTAGGTTTCTTCTTCTTCTTATTTTTATTTTCCTTTTTTTTTTGTACAGAGCTATGACACAAACTAGTTACAAGTATATCATATTCCTAAATATACTTGAAATCTCCCTAATAGGAGAAAATAGTCACCTCAAACCTCTAACCAAGCATAACATGAAGAGGAGCCATAAATGTTTGCAAACAAAAGTACTAGGAACTTTTGCCCAACTATCTTTAGTGTGAGTCAACTATTTTATCCTAGTAAGTATGGGATGAATTTCACTTATCACAATAGTCAACTATCTTGGACGCCTAGTTTGTTAATGGATAGGACTTGTAGCTTACTTAAGCAAATATAAACCTGATTCTAAATTTGAGTCGACTAGATGAAAAATTAAATATGTTTTAAATTCTAGGTTGAAAACAAGTTGATTAAGCATAAAGAACTTGCAATTATGTTTTCAATGACAGATATTTAGTTTACTCAATTCTTAATATAGTTGAGTAGAAAGGAGACAACTTTGATAGCTATCATGCACATTTGAATTTCTATCTTTTGGACGGTTAATGATGTTCTTTAATAGCTATTTGATTGGATCCAATGAATATCTTTGGCTTGGGACTGTAAATATGAGCTGCTAGGAGAGAAAAATAAGCAAGTGAAGAGATTGAAAGTCAAAAGGAGCCAACAAGCTTTGCTCAAGCATGCTTCCTCAAGCCTTTAAATGAATTCTTTCTGTATTTCATTCTTTGTAAATTCTCTGTCTATAATTTTCATCTATGATTGATGATATTGAGAGAGAGAGAGATTCTTCTTTAAGTTATTATTTGTATTTGAGAGTGATATAGCACTCTCTTTCTTGGATAGTTTTCAAGGGTTTGTAAGAAGTTAGAACTATTGCAAATGCTTTAGCCCTTTTTTGTGGCTAGTATACTATCAAATGGTGTATAACTCTTGTAGGAATTAGCAAAAGACCAATGTAGGGTATACCTTAAGAGAGTGAAAGTAGGTGCCTGGATTGGATGGTTGAACCATTGTAAAATCTTATTTATGTTTAGCTTCTCATCTACCAAAGTTTTTCAAAAACTTGTTTAATAGTTTTGAGTATCATGTAGAAGTTCTTAAAATTCATTTGAGGTCCAATTCATCCTCTTATTGGGACCTATTAAATCAGTGCCAGATTATGTGCTCTTTAATTTATAAAAATAGTCCAAGATCTATTTGCAAAATTTTTTTTGAAATGACATAATGAGCAATCATAGGAACAAAACTAAGAGAAGGTCATTCCACTTACAAAACACCATTCTTTGATGACACCTGCTATAACATTAGAAAACAAGGATGAATATCTTCATCAAATTACATGTGAATCAACTCATGAGATGTGGAGAAAATTTATATGTTACTCATGAAGGTACAAATCAGGTCAAAGAAATTAGAATTAATTTTCTTATTTGTGACTATATATGAATTGTTTTCTATGAAGTCTAATGAATCTCACTAAAATGTTTACAAGATTCACCAATATTATTAATTCCTTAATAGTCTCTTGAAGACTTTCACTAATTATGAAGTTTTTAATAATATTCTAAGGTCTTTACCAAGTTCCTTGAGTCCTAAGTTAATTGCCATTCAAGTGGCCAAGAACTTACAAGCCTTGAACTTAGATGATAATATGAGATCTTTAATGAGATACAAGATTAATTAGTGAAATATGTTTGATGGGCGATGAGTCCAAAACTAAGAGAGACAATCTATTGCTCTTAAAGTTGATGATGTGGAGAGTACTCTTCTTTGTAGAAGGTCTAACAACATAGTTAAGGGAAATGCGAGTGGAAAAAGACAAAGGTTCTTAAAGAAGGCTACGTCAAAAATAGACCCAAGTACTACAAAGGATCCAACAATTTGCTTTCATTGTAAGAAGCTTAGACACATCAAACCAGATGTTCCACCCTTAAATAAGATGTAAAAGAAGGTATTTTCGAATAAGAAGAAAATTCTTGCTACGACATGGAGTGTGAGTGAAGAGACCGATTCTTCAAGTGTAAAAGAAAGAGTTGTCAACCTCTGTTTTAATGTTAATTGAGGAAGATATTCATTAATATAATCAATAAACTTAGATAAATGATTTAATATTAGATGAATTAAATGATAAATTTGCTAATCTTACTTTTGAAAATGAACTTGCAGAGTAACGAATCCTCATGATAACTCTTTCTAAATTAACTAGAGAATTAGGTGATGCTTTTATGGAAAAAGATTGCTTAAAAGTTTCTGTTAATGTTTTTAAAGAAGAGAAAGTTTTTTTGAAAATGGAGAAATTACTATTACTTGATGAAGAAGATAATTTGGAAAATAAGAAGGAAGTTTTGAAGCCATCCTTGGAAAATGTTTCTATTTTGAAAACTAATTTGGAAAAATCAAATTATTGTTCTTGAAAAGGAACTTTAGTAAACACTTTGCTTATTACTTCTCAAATCATGACAAAGAAAAATAAAAGTTGGGCAAATTTGGATGATTGAATTAGTATCATTGTCTCAACTAACTCCAAAGGACACAAATTTCAGGTTTGAGTACCTAAAACTAAAACTTAACTTGTGAATGCAAGTATCTCTTAGATCCCAAACTTCAAAGAACATTTGGTATTTTGATAATGGGTGTTCATCATACATGATTGGAGACAAAATCCTATTTACTAAATTGATTCCATTGGTGGTTATCGAATGGGAATATTGAAAGGTATTAGAACTATTGGTAAACACCTTGCTTGCATTGAAAATGTTGGTATGTTGGAGGTCTAAGCTTGTTGGTAATAAAGAAGGTAATATGCATATATTTGATTTGAATGAGATCTTTACATCAAGAGAAAGATGTCTTATTTCCAAGGATGAAGACTTTAGTTATGGCATAGAGGACTAGTTCGTATTATCATGGACTACTTGCATAAACTATTAAAGAAAGATTTTATAGTTGGCCTACCCAAGCTTTCATTTGAAAAAGACAAAATTTATGATGCTTGTTAAAAGGGAAAGCAAAGAAGGATTTCTTTCAAGCCAAAGAAAGTAGTTTCAATTGAAAGATATCTGCAGATGTTGCAATCAAATTTATTTAGTCCCTCAAATATTCTAGTGTTGATTGAAAAAGATATGCTTTAGTGGTGGTGGATGATTTTTCAAGATTCACTTGGGTGAATTTTTTGGCTCACAAAATGAAACTTTCAAAGTGTTTTCAAAACTTTGCAAAAGACTTCAATAAAATAAAATAAAAAGTTACTCCATATCTTTAATTAGATTTATGGTGGAGAATTCACAAATCATAACTTTAAAAAAGTAATGTGAAAAGCATGGCATTGAGGACTCCTCAACTAAATAAAGTTATTAATATTAAAAGGTCAATTGAGGAGCTTATTATGACAATGCTTTGAGGAAATGGTTTGCCAAATTACAATTAGGAAGAAGTTGTAAATACAAGTTTAAATGTTTTGAATAAAAGCACCATCTATTTTGAAAAAGTCATTTGGAAAGGTAGGAAACACAATGTTTCATACTTTCATGTATTTGGTTGCAAATATTTATTTTTGAACAATGGAAAGGATAATCATGGTAATGTATAAACCTATTTTCTCTTTGAAAAAATAACCTAGGTTGGAAGATAATGAAGAGGATGATCTAGCTCCATAAACAGAGAAGATCAACACCGATGGAGAAGATACTCCAAAGGATGATGGTACTCGTCAACAATAACAAGAAGATTAGTCTTAGCTATTGCCATAGGACTAGAAATATGCACATGGACACCCAATAAGTTAAGTTATTGGTGATTCGTCAACTAAGTACAAATTAGATCAAATCTTAAGAGTGTCAATTAAGTCACAAATTGTACCTAAGACCACACATGACACACTCTAAGACATCAGTTGCTTATTTCAATGTTAAAAGAACTAAACCAATTTGATAGAAATGGTATTTTAATTCTTATGACTACTGATGACTATCCTATCATAAGTACTAAATGGGTATTTAGAAATAAATTTGATAAACTTGGCTTAGTTATTAGAAACAAAGTTAGACTTATGGCTTAAGAATATATACAAGATGAAGGAATCAATTTTCATGAGACTTTTGTACCTATGATCATACTTAAAGCTATTAGGATGCTTCTTGAATTTGCATGCTTCAAAGGTTTCAAGTTTTATTAAATGGATATCAAAAGTACTTTCTAAATGATTTCATAAGTGAGGAAGTTTTTGTTGAACAATCTCCAAGTTTTGAAAATCCAGAGTTTTCTAATCATGTTTTTAAATTTTCAAAGCTCTTTATATTTCAAACAAGCTCCAAGAGCTTGGTCTAAATGACTAATCAAGTTTTGCAAGGAAAATGATTTTCTAAGAGGAAAGTTGACACAACCCCATTTACAAAGACTCAAGGTAAAGATATTTTGATAGTTCAAATATATGTTGATGATATTATATTGGAGCTACTGATGAAAGTACATTTAAGGAGTTTTCTATGATTATGTAGGCTGAATTTGAAAGGAGCATAATGGGAGACCTAACTTCTTCCTTGGCCTCCAAATGAAAAAAAAAAAAAAAAAAACATAAGAATGAATATTTATCTACCAGGACAAATATGTCAAAGAATTACTCACAAGGTTTGGGATATATGAAGAAAAGCGAATATGTACACTAATGAGTCCATCTTTGAAACTTGATGAAAATGAGAAGGATAAATATATTGATTTTAAGAAATGAAGAAGTATTATTCACTCGCTATTGCAACTCACTATAAGTAGACCTAATATTCAATTTACTTTTGATTTTGGGATCCCGACTATAATTATTGTTATTATAAAAAATATATTATAAAAACTAGGGGTGTTACAACACTAATCATTATGTAATATCTTTGATTTTTAAATGAAAATTTACAAAATTTTTGAATTATGTCAAAAGAAAATTATTTTGAAATTCTCAATTTTTTTAGTTATAGAAAATAAAAATTTTATAGGCATCAAATCTGATATTAATACATCAACACTATGATTGTACTAAAAAAAACAATTCCATCGACACTAAGTTTACTATAATTGAAATTCAAATGAATACATTTTGATTTTTTTTTTAAAGGGTAATTTGGTAGTTTCACATAGTATGCCCTACTTGCAAAAATTGGAGAATTAAGTAGCACTCATCTACTTATTTTTTACTATAATTATATAATTAAATAATTAAGTAGTAAAAATAATATAATTTTCAAGGGTAAAATTTTTTAAAATTAAATTTATTAAATAAACTAAAGGATGGGCCTATTTTGATAATGGCACCCCTCCCTCTTAAAATAATTTTTTTGTTTGAATTAAAATCATTTATAAAGTCGTTTAGAAATAAACAACTTTTGAACTTTAAAGGTGGAAACTTTTAAAGTCGTTTATTTGTAAACGACTTTGATAATGGCACCCCCTCTCTTCATGATTAAAAACCCAATGGAAATACTTTCTCCTCCTCCCATCGACAGCCGCCCTTTAGTGCCCTCTCTGGCAATAGAACTCCCGCAGGCAACAAAAGCCTCCTCTTCGGCATCTTCCCAGCGACCTGTAACCTGCCCTCGTGCAGATCCCTCGCCAGCAAGCTCCCCTACTTGGATCCGCTACTGGCAAGCTCACCTTCACCCTAATCTTCCACCAGCAATGTCAAAAGCCCCTACCTTCTTCTCTAATTCAACCAATCATGCCCAAAAAAACAACGACCCTCTTTCAGTCGAATTCCTCTATCGGTGATTGAAACAGCCACCGGCCACCTATGCACAACCCACACTCCTTTCCTTCTTTTCTTCACTCCCTTTCATCTCCGACCTTCATCCTCCTCTGGCCAGTGCAGCCAGACTAGCACATCAGCCCATCCCCGCTTTTCTCCCCTATCATTCTCCCTCCATTGATGCAGCCCCGACTAACATGCGCCCATCCTCTTCTTCCTCCGACCACCCACGTGCCTGAAAACCAATCTTCCCCTTCCTCCACCTCTCATCTCCTTCCCAATTTCACCATTAACAATAGCTCTGTAATTGTGAAACAAAGCCATTGGTTCCCACCTGATACAGGTATTATGGCAACTCAGATCTAAGATCGAAGCCATTCATCTTGTCCATCCTAGCTTCTAGAACAACAACCCTCAAACCATGCCACGATCGGCAAGGATCTAGCAATGATCCAAACTCCATGATGATGGATGGATGCATTTTAGTTTTGGGACGATGATCTCGCAACGATATGACACTTTTGATGATCTATTAAACTAGAAATTATGCTCTCATAGGTAGGATCTTCCATTAGATTGCTTTAAACTTTGATTTCTGTTTTGTGCTCATAGTAAATCAGAATTTCTTGAAATTTTGTTAATTATTAACCTTAATTAAGTTATAGAATGTTAGATATAGACTTATAAAATGTTTAATCAGGAAATTAGGTTACGGTTAACTTACATTAAATTATAAGATCTGAGTTTTTGACAGCTGACGTCAGATTTCTATTGAAAACTCAGATCCAAAATATGTAGTTATTATTTTTACATAGTATATAAAATTTGACTATAAGATTGTCTAACCATGTAGAATTCAATCATTCATACACAAATTAGAGTTGGGGATTTACTTCAAATTTTCAGTACAAATTAAATTCACATATCTACACCAAATTAGATTAGAACAATGGTCAATAAACATCGATATATACAACCTATAGTTTAAGAATAAGATTTAAATGACAATATGTGGATCTAGACACTTGAACAAGTGATCCTAGTACGATCATAGGATAGATTGAAAGACAAGTCATAAGCTAAACCTTCAATTTAGAAGATTGATTAATAGTGTTATATGTGCATATCTTAGATCAATCACATATCATAGTTTAGAAGCTCAGATGAGTGATTTAAATCGCAGATTAATGCTCAGATCAATCACTGGTAGACATTGGTAAACCAAAATGGTTGATATTAGGTAGGTGGATTAAGATTGATATCTTGGAAAAACTAAATCGTTGCTATGTTTTGATAAGAATGAATTAATGTGGATGATGATTTACATGTACTATCTTAAATTTTAAATGGAATCAAAGCATGTGAAACATAGTTATCATCTTGTGATTCATTCTACTTTATCAAATTGAAAATCGAATGATTGAACTTACACTTGAAATTGCTATTATTGTCTAGTTATAGCGCTTGAATAAAAGAGTATGAACTATCTCTGTTAGACTAGAACTTTGTGTGTGTGTGTGTGTGCGCGTGCGCGCGCGCCTATATCTAGTGGAACCTCTACAAGTTAAAGTCAGTATGTGAACATAGGCTACTATTTAACCGAACTACTGATTTAGGCATTGAGACTAAACCATACATTAAAAATTTGTAGTGGTCCCTCTCTCAGTAGAGTAGTGTAGACAGGTTAACTGAATTTGTAAATTTAATTAGTTTATTCATAATCTTTTCATGTTGTATCATTGTCATCTTTGATTATCTTCACTAAAGATGTGTTTTAACTCTTTCTCGTGAATGAATAAGAAATGCCATTGAATAACTCAAGAATGAATAACTTCATTTCAACTAGTCATGTTTAAGAACAAAAGATGGGTGCGTGTGTGTATTTAAGGACAAGTCGTAACTAAGTTCTCAAGCATATAGAGGGACTAAAACTGTGGCAAATACATGCTTGCTTTTGCAGAAAATAGATGCACTTTCAAGTATGAGAAATGAGTAAACAAGTAAAATAAAGTATTAAGAGCCAACTAATGTGCACTAATTTGAAGTGGATTATGAATGATTCATTACATTGATAATGCGTGAATTACAAGTAAGAATGGAAAGCATGGTGCACATGATTGTGAGATCTAAAACATGGAATAAGCTGCAAACTAACTTAGATAGGATACACAAATGGAATGCATGGACAACTAACCAAAAACAAACTAAAATTTAAAGGAGAAACATTTCAAAACTACGTGCATGAACCATGGGAAGTGCATGAGAGTACGCATGAACCAAAATGTAAACTAACCAAACATGGAATGCATGAAATTAATCAACTAATGCATGGAAATCTAACCTAAACAAGCAAAATAAAGTACTAAGAGCCAATTAATATGCACTAATCCAAAGTGGAATGTGAATGATTCATTATATTGATAATGCATGAATTACAAGTAAGAATGGAAAGCATGGTGCACATGATTATGAGATCTAGAAGCATGGAATAAGCTGCAAACTAACCTAGATAGAATACATTAAATGTATGAACAACTAACCTAAACAAACTAAAATTTTAAGGATAAACGCTACAAAACTATGTGCATCAACCATGGGTTTGTGCGCATGGTTCACGTGTCCCCTTTGTATGAGATTCAATCGTAACTAACCTAGGATAAAACACAAGTAATTAAGGTTGAAAGGAACAACTAACAGCCATGAAAAACTAATTGCAAGGGTGATGCACATCCTTCAAGGGATGTGTGCACCCTACTTAGAAATAATTACAATCCCCAAAATCAACTTCTAATCTATCTTCAAACATTCAAATATTAAGCAACAATGAACGTGCATATGAAATGGACAGGGAAATTTAAGGAGAAAGATGGCAATGTACTTAATTTAAGTACATATATTAGATATTGTATGTTTATGTGAATGGATGGAGACAGAGTCTCCTTTATTTTTATTTTTTTACTTAAACTGTGTTTATCGGGGTCATCACATTTGCATGCGTAAAATGTGTAAGTCTGAAAAAACAGAGGAGACTATTAGATATTTGGTAGAAATGTAGGGTTCATTTCTTTGAAAAATTTTGATTTTTAGAAAAGACACACAGCACTCGAGATTTTTAAATGCTAATTCACCTAACCATGTTTAAGAACAAAAGATGAGTGTCTGTATGTGCATGAGGACAAGTGGTAACTAAATTCTTAAGAATATAGATGGACTAAAAGGGATTAAAACTGAAGCAAATACACGTTTGTTTCCCATAACTAATCTATAAGTTGTCCTTATACATGCTTGATCATTTTGATAAGAATGACTTATAACATGTTTTTAGATATGAGCATAAATAAGATGCAACAAGACATACATGCAGGCTTACTAGTAAATGCTTTAAGATGTATCTCTTGATTGCTAAATGTTAGTCATAGTTGCTTACATAAAGCTAGATTATTTCAGCCATGTTTATATTAGTGCAGATGAATGTGTATATAGATGTGCTATGTTATGACTAAAATCATGCAAGTTAACATTGCTTTACTTATATCCTGATTTACATAGAATTATGCAAGTTAACATTGCTTTGCTTATAATCATACAAATTAGTTTCTAGGTTTAGTTTTAGGAAAGTTAATTTTAGAAATATCTATTCTTTAGAAAGTTTCTATTTTCATGCATGTCTTATCTGATTTCTTTCGGTTTGTTTGGAACATATGTCATGTCTGTTTGGTTTCTTTAAATGAATTACATGGCCTTTTTTATGTCATTGTCTAAATATCATTGTGTTCTTCTTTGTAGTAATGATGGAATGCGAAGAACATCAAATAGAAGATTACGCTCACAATGAAGAGCATGAACAAGAGGCCAACATGAGCATTACTCCAAAAAGAAAGGGCAAAGGGCAAACAACAATGGAAAAGGTTATTAAGAGAAAGTCTAAGGGAATTAAAGAAACTATCTAATACAATAGTAAGGAGCAAGAGATTGGAGAGAGTGCACCTGCTTATAGTAGTTTTCTCTGCTCTATAGTAAGAAGCATGATTTCTATCACATTTGATGATTGGAGACTTATGCCATCCTCAACAAAAGATTCAATAAGGGAAATGGTGAAGGTATGCAAACATTATGTACATGTATGATATAAATTATAACTTGCCTTATTTTTCAAATATAGTAATTGGTTGTGTACAATTTGCAAATTGCCTTTGACTTACCAAATGATAAGAAGATGTGTGCTTTACAAGGGGTTGGTGAGCAATGGAGAAAATGAAAAAACTACCTTATTTGTAATTACATAGCTCCAAATGTCAACAATCCATCAAGACTGTACTCGATGCATTCCATTTACTCCAACATCATTGATTAGGAGGTTTGGAATGCATTTGTATATGACCACACCTTCCTTGAATTTGAGGTATGTACAGAAATGATGTTTCATTTAATTAATTACATGTAACATTCCATTATTGCACTTGATCACGTATGTACAAATGTGCAGGAGAAGAAGGTGCATGAAACAAATATGCAGCACCGCCTGTCTAGGTTGGGCTACACTTGTTTAGAGGAGAGCAAAGTAAGCATCTGTGATAATTTATCCCTTTCAATTTAATTCTACTATAGTTATATACATATTGTTCTCTAACTATAATGTCTTTACTTGACAACAAAAGAAAGCTAGGACTATGGAACACATTGATTGCTCCATCCTTTAGAAGATGGCATATTCGGTGGGTCGTACTAGCAACAAGTTCTTAGATGAAAGTACTGCACAAATTGCTTCTTGCATAGTAAGTGGTTCCTCCCATCTATTAAGTTTATACAATTAATTAGATGACATGATCATGTCTTTCTAATTAAATTTTGCAGGACATTCTTACCCAAGAAAGCACTACTATAGGAACTCTAAGCAACGCTGCTGCCAATAAGGACATCTTGTATAAGGCTACGGGCAATGAGAAGGACCACCCTAGTCAAGTTAAGGGGATGGGTTGCAGTGTTGTTCCTTTTAAATTCTTTGATAAAGAATGCTTACCTAAAGTTCAAGATGATGAGGAGGCCTATAATGAGCTCATTGAGAAAATAAAGGCTAATATATTTACTCAGCTCCGTGAGGGAGGTTTGATGATTGTAACTCCATCCCTTGCTCATAAATCTCGCAGCACCCCTATAACTCCATCAAATGTGAGCTACAATTCCCCAACTGAAGAAGATAATGAAAGACAAAACTAGAAATTTTCATTGTCCTTCTATAATAATTTCCTATCTCAACCTCTCTATTGTATATTTGATTTGTAGGTGGGTCAGTGCCCATTGACCTTGGATTTTTGTCAAAACATCATGGCAGTTGGTTCATGCTATGAGCATGAACCAAATGTTTTGCACGAAATTAGTATGCCACCACATACTAAGCAAGTGTCCATTATCATAGCTCTAAATGATAATGCCTACCTACCATTTCCATTAGAAATGAAAAATATTATAACCATATGGTAGGTAGTTGCATATTATGTTGCTTGGCTGAAGGCACTAGTCATTCTCATAGAATCCACATAATGTATCTTATCATACTACCTTCCTCATCAATATTTTTTAGCTAGAGACCTCAATTAACTTAATACGGTTAATCAGCAACAATATGCAACACCGAGATTGGCCGCCTTTCTAGTGTCATCTATTGGTGCTGCACCAATGGAACAAGTACTTGTATTTATTTTATTTTTATCATAAATTAAATCCTCTTCATTGATTAATATTATTTAGATGAAAATTTTTACATCTTTTACAGTAGTCATCCAAGGAGGGTGTGGAAGTCCCACCTAACACACCTCGATCTCTAAGATTAATCTGTGGTCTCATCAACAATGATATGGCAATCAACCCTATACAAATCAAGCAGGGAGTCCTTTCTAAGGACGCTGTTGAAGTGCCACTTATGGTAGTGATCCTATTATGATTTTTCCTATGGGATCAACTCGAGCACCCTCACATTGTCTCTTACATGGGGCATATTTACATACTTGCTTATAAAATATTTGACACTTACATGTTATATTTTCATGGTATAGGTAATAATTATTTCTTTTATGCAGCTTCTTGAAAGACGCGACTAACCTTTTTTAGGGTGAGGGTATACTTTATCAATTCCTATACTCTAGCATCATTTTTAGAGCCATAGAGAAAAGACTGATAGAGAGGTGTGTTTATTTTACTAGGCTTCTTTAGCTGCTCTCAGAGATAGGGCTTAATGATTTCTTACAATAGCAAGTAAGTTTTATTTTTCTTATTTTCTTGCCAACTTATTCTATACTTAGGGATTATCAACTTCCATTATAATTCATATGACTATCTATGTAGGTCTCATTAGATGCTGCTTGTTTTGGATGTGCATGATGAGCATGTTGTCTTTTTTTATTCTTGTGGATCGCACATCCGTCCAGGTCTCATAGTAATGATAAATAAATAAGTAATTAATTATTATTATTTTCATGTGTTATGTGTAGACAAGTAGTTTTTTAGTCATCTATAATGCATTTAAATTTGGTTTAAATGGGCTAATATCGTCGAGACTATACAACCACCAAAAGTCACTTGGAAGAATGTCAAGGTATATGAAATGGTTAATTACTCTAAGTTACCACTAATTAAACTTACATTATTACAAATGATATTTATGGGTTATTTTTTGTTGTCCTTGTTGCACAGTGCCCTAAACAATAGCTTGATTGGGAGTGTGGGTACTATGTCCTGAGATACATGACAACCCTCAAATTCGATAATATTCCTATCTCCCATTTAAAAAAGGTAGAAAACTTTTTACTTTTCATAATCTTATATTTTTCTACAGTTTTTATGGATCTAGTTAAAAAGTTTGAACTTAATTAAATATGTTGTATTTCAGGCTACTGTGCTTTCTGAGTGGCCAAATAATAAGAGTTACTCCAGAGTAAATCTCAATGAAATATGAACTGAATAAGCTGAGTATGTAATGAGTTTCAATTAAATCACTTGGAGTAACTACATGAACCTAAAATATATAATAAAGTATTTTTTTCATTCACTTGTGTGTGTTCCCTTATATTTTATTATTTTCTTTGAAATATGTATGTATGTATGTATGTATTTTAAGCAATGAATGAGTGAAAATTTGGAGTGTGGGAATAAATGAGTATGGATGAAGTGAATTTGGAGCTTACACATGAAGTGAATATGTTGCAGTTGGTTTTCAATATATTCATTGAATTATATAACTTTTATGAGATAAAGAATGAGAGGGTTACTTCAAGTGTGAAAGTAAATACGAATGTGTATGGATTTACAAATAAAGTGAATATGGATGTTATAGAGAATGCATGTGTTGTAGTTTCTTTTATAAATTATTTTCAAGATAGATGTGGAGGATAATGATGAGTTTGGATGGTTTTGTACCCATTATGGATGAATTAGGTGTTATATTGTAAGAATGACTAGGTGTATCAAGAAAGATGTGGATGTGTTGTATTGGATGTTTGATTTTTCATATTTATAAAGATTGTTTGAAGTATCAGGTGTATAGAATGTTTATTATTCAATGTATACACATTGTAGTAGATATTGGTTTTTCATGTTTGTGGAGATTGAAGTATTAGGTGTATATGATGTTTAGTTTTTCATATTTATAAAGATTGTTTGAAGTATCAGGTGTGTCGAATGTTTGTTATTCAATA
The DNA here is from genome assembly GCA_035236585.1 of Warburgia ugandensis. Classification (NCBI taxonomy): domain Eukaryota; kingdom Viridiplantae; phylum Streptophyta; class Magnoliopsida; order Canellales; family Canellaceae; genus Warburgia; species Warburgia ugandensis. Next base: position 59,054,055 of record CP141133.1, read on the forward strand.
TATATACATAAGTGGTAGTGTATCAAGAAAGATGTGGATGCATTGTTGTGGATGTTGATTTTTCATGTTTGTGGAGATTGAAGTATTAGGTTTATATGATGTTTGGTTTTTTATGCTTATAAAGATTGTTTGAAGTATCAACTCTATATGATATTTATTAATCAATGTATACACAGGTGGTAGTGTATTAAGAAAGATGTGGATGCATTGTAGTGGATGTTGGTTTTTCATGTTTGTGGAGATTGAAGTATTAGTTGTATATGATGTTTGTTATCCAATGTATACATGTGGTATTGTATTAAGAAGTGGATGCATGCTGTTAGAATAGGTTTTGAATGTTTATAAAGATTGTTTAAGTATCAGGTGTACAAAGGATGTGCATTTTCAATTATATACAGGTGGTAGTGCTCGGATATAAAATTAAAAAAGATACTTTTGAAGTTGTTTAGCCCTAAACAACTTTAAAAGTATATATTTTGAAGTCGTTTATCTTAAATGGCTTAAAAAATATACACTTTTAATGTTGATAAGCCATAAACGACTTCAAAAGTTTAAACTTTTAAAGTCATTTAGTGCTAAGCAACGTCAAAAGTCTGAAATTTTAAAGTCATTTAGTCTAAGTGACTTCACAAGTCCATCAAAAAGTTTGGGCTTTTGAAGTTTCTTAGGTAAAAATGACTTCAAAACTCACCATCTTTTGATGTCATTTAGTGTAAGCAACTTCAAAAATCCATATAAAAAAGTTGGGCTTTTGAAGTCGGTTATATAAAAATGACTTCAAAAGTGACCAACTTGTGACTTTTAAAGTCATTTGTTTAAGCGACTTCAAAACTACCTTATTTTTAAAGTCATTTACCTAAACGACTTTAAAAGTTTTTGAATTTCTAAGTAGGCTTGATAGAAGTCACTTAATAAGCAACCTCGATTATCCTTTTTAACCAACTTTAAAAGTCCCCTATCTAGTACTGTTAGTCAACTCATCTACAAGAAAAGTTCATGTCTACAAATAGTTTCACATTAAGTTGACTACTGTAATGACTTTTTTTCCAAAAAAATTGTCAAAAGTGTATAGAAGTCACTTAGTTTACTCATTTTCATCAAAAATTTTAGTTTGAAAATAGCTTCATGTCTAGTCGATAAATATACTAAGTACTTGGACAAGAAAAACATCCAATCAGTACTAGTTTTGTTTATTCAATTATCTTAAATATTAATTGACTTGAATTTTACATATTTCATGTTTTTCCCTCTTTCATAGATCTAGTCAACTAACCATCAAGAATAATCGGATAGATAGTGTTGAAATAGTTTTGAAGCAATTGCAGTTTTGGATTTAGCTAATTAAAATCCAATTTTAGTCAACTAAATTCCAAGTCACTTGTAATTAGTAGGCCCTCATTTTCATTTGGGATAGTTAGTAGACTGCGTAGGAGCTAGTCCATGACTCTACTTTTTCCCAAATCCAAATACTTCATTTCCTCTATCCAAAAAAACAAATCTAATTATCTTAACCTTCACAAAAACACATTTGATGAATGCATTTATGTTTTATTGATGAAAATCAAATCCCAAACCTTTTAAACCTCATAGATTGGAGAAAATGGTTGGTACTTAAAACGAAAGGAAAACTCTCATGGTGTAACACTAGTTCAACATCAAAGAAGGATATTTTCTAAGGGTGGTAACCAAACTTTTGCAAATCTTTTGGAATGTAGCTTCATTTATCACTTCGCTAGAAACTCTCACATCAATTATGCCCAACTCATTTAGAAACATATGTAGGACTCCAAAGAGAAGGAAAATGTTGCTCTGCCTTATGGAGCTTTCATTTCAGAAATTCCTTTCAATGAAAAATCATATGTTCCATTCAAGCATTACTACATTGTAGCAATAGCAAGTGTAGCCCCAAGCTCTCACCTTCCATTACACCATATTCTTAGGAGCCTATACAGGCTTTTTTGGTACTTGTTGCTTTAAAAACTTAGTTTTAGTTTTATTTTGCTTGTGTAATGGTGGTTTAAGATCTTAAACTTTATTGTTGTTAAATTTGTGAATGTCTAAACTCTGATGGTTATGATTGGGTAATTTATGTATGGATGCATGGTTAAAACTCTATTATATATATATATATATATATATTATTCTATATGATTGGACACATTGAATATCTATGGATGGTTATGAGCATGAATACGTTTATGAAAATGTATAGAAATTTCTCATGTATTTTAGTTGGCTTTGTACTTTGAATAATAATTGGCTTGATTAAAAATGGATAAATGTTTATAATTTTGTTATCATGCGCATATTACTCTACTCCTTGGACTTGTAGTGAAAGTATGTTTGAAGGGGAGCTCTCTCTTTATCCTAATCTTTCATGTTATGGCATTTTGAGGGGAAACTCTACTTCTCTTATTCGATTTTTTAGGGGGAGTATTATTTTTAGAGAGAGTACATTGAATGTATGAACATTTTTTTACTCTCCTTTGTACTCCAATCTTTCTTTTATTGCATTCTTTCCTTTCTTGCCCTTGTACTAATTACAAAAGTGGGGAGAGATTGCTTTTAGAGAAAGTATAAAAGCCCAATTACTTTCGTGTGTTTGTATTTCATTTATTTTTGCTACTATTAATGTTTTCTCATCATCAAAAGGGGGAGATTGTTGGCCGAAGCACCTCTATTTTGATGATAACAAAGTACCAGTGATGAATGATTCTAACTTGTTTCCAAGAGTATTATTTCATGCCTTTGTTTAAAAATAAAAATCAATTTAAAAGTAGTGAAGTTTTAGTTAAATTGACTAAGTGTCGCAATCTTACTTGACTAAAATTGTAATCAAGCCAACTATTAAGACTTAGCTAATCAAGTTGACTACATCACAATAGAAAAAAATGGACGAAGTGTAGCTAATCCATTTGACTAGATCACAATAGAAAAAAATGGAAAATTTTATTTAAAGTCGAGTGGACTATTTTGAAAAATAGCCAACTATTTTTTTATATTCATTTCAAACCTGAAATTGTATTTTAGTCTATTATGAAAATAGTCAATTATTTTTAGTATTCTTTCCAAAGCATGAAAATTGTGATTTTAGCCTACTATTTCAAGATGGAGTGTGGCTAGATTGAAGAAATAAAGATTTCACATAATTGTTGACTTATGCATAGAAAATAGCCAACTATCTTTAGTGTGAGTTGACTATTTCATTCCATTTAAGTTTGGGATAAATTTACCTTTCCATGGCAGCTGAGTATTTTTGAAATAGGTGCCTTGGTTGGCTATTCAAACTTTTATAAAATCATGTGTCTAACTTCTCTTGTGTACCAAAGTTTTTGAGAAACTTGTTTTACTATTTTGAGCACAATCATGCAAAAGTTTTCAAAATCCATTTTGGGACCAATTCATCCCCCTGTTGGGACCTATCAACTTACTACCTTTTGATGAGCCACTTGAATATGCAATATACTCATCAATCTCAACACTAAGCCTCCTTGTAAAAGGTAATAGAGAAAGTATGAGAGTAAGTAGGATATGGTGGTCATAGAAAATCTCAAAAGATGAGTTCTCCAACGAATCTATTATAAGAAAACAAGGAACTATTCTAAGCAAATTTAGATTGCAAAAGACTTAGGTCCCACTAACGTTGTCAAGTACATGAAAGATATTTCAAAAATTTCCCAATTTGTGGTTGGTCAAATGGTCTGCTCATTAGTCTAAGGATGGTAGGCATTACTATAGTTTAAAGATGTACCTAAATTTGACCACAAAATTCTCCATAAATAACTAAGAAATCTCATATCACAATTAGATGTGATTTATTTGAGCACATGTGGAGATGAAGAACCTCTTTTAAATAAATACTTACAGCATGCACATTACCAAAAGTTTTTTGACAAGAAACAAAATGAGCCATTTTAGAAAACATGTTAGGCACTAGAATTATAGAGTCAAAGTCCTAGTTGTTTTAGGCAATCCTAACACAAATTTCGTGCTCATAGCTTGTCAAAGGCCATTAAGAATGGGTAATATAGTGTAAAAACTAGTGTCTTGAGTTTGGCCTCTGGAAACTTGGAAGACACAACCATGACAAACATAATGTTGGATATCCCATCATAATCTATGCTAGTAAAGCTATTCACATAATGCTATATATCCCATCATAATCTATGCTAGTAAAGCTGTTATATAACTGAGGCAAGTGTCTTGTCTTCATCATAGTGACAACCTAGACCTACAATGTGCAAATCTTGCGCAATATTCTCATGAAAGGAAGCCTCAAGATTGCATAAACACAACTTAAAAATAAATACACATCCTAGATAAGGAATTTTCCTAAAGGTTTAGTATTATTTGGCTGATAAGAATTCCAAATAGGACCAAATTGTAGGTCTGTAGTATACTGATCCGCAAGGGACTGAAATCCCACAACCACATTGGGCAATGTTTCTAAAAGAAAAGAACAATGACTTAGAGCATGAGCAACCTTGTTGTTAACACCAGATTTATGTTTCAAAGTGAATGTGTATTTGTGTAAAAATATGATCCTATTGGCATTGCAAGCATTCAATGGTCTTTGCACTCAAAGGTTACACAATGCCTCAATATAATACAAATTCTCTCTAAATTAAGTAGTGCCTCCAATATTTGAGAGCTCGAACAACGTCATAAAATTTTACATCATATGCCAAGTAATTAGATTTAGGCATTCTCAACTTTTGTGTTAGAAAAAATGCAATGGGACAGCTCTCTTGACTTAGTATTGCACTTATGCCCACATGAGAGGCATCATAATCCACCTCAAAGACCTACCTTGTTAAGAATAGGAAGTGCAAGACTGAAGCACTTGTGATTTTGGCATTAACAAGTTGGATACTCTATTCAACTTGTTGGGTTTACTTGAAATATTCCTCTTCCTCCATGTATTGGTTATAGGACTACTAAAATTATAGATAAACCATTTATATAAGGAAGTAAGACTATGAAAGCTATGCACTTCATTTAATGTTCTAGGGAAAGGCCAGTTTTGGATGGCATCAACTTTGGTTGGATCAACCTTATACCTATCACACAGAAATGTGCACTTCTTAAGGTTGACATGTAGTTGTTTTTTTAAAGGACATCAAGTACCTCTCTTAAATGTATAAGATGGTTAGCTTTAGAGATACTATAAATCAAAACGTGATCAAAGTAAACCGACTATAAATTTACCAATGTAGGGACTTAAGACTTGGTCATCACTCTCATAAAAGGGTTAAGTGAAACTGGATAAACCAAATTGCATGGCAAACCACTCATATAGGCCTTGATGGTCTTGATTGTTATCTTCCTTTCATTCTTGTTGAATATGAATTTAATGATATCTCTCTTGAGGTATATCTTAAAGAAAACACCACACAATATATCTAGTATGTCATGTAGGCAAGGTATGTGGAACCTATACTTTGAGGTGATCCTATTGATGGAATGACTATAAAAAAGACAATCTCCAATATCTATCCTTTCTCTATGCCAAGGCACTAGGATGGCAGTGGACTCATACTTTGTCCAATATATTCCTATTCAAAGAAGGTTAAAAACATGCCTATGCAACTCTATACTCAGCCGGGCTCATCCAATAATTTGGTAAATGAGGTAAAGTTGAGCCAAGAATGAAATCAATGCAATGCTGTATATTTTCATCGGAGGTAGCCAATTAAGAAGCCAGAACAGCATTTCTTTACCATAATCAAGGGTCACAGATGATCCCAAGTATGTCGTGGAAAACTGGTAGGCGACAAGGGAAAGAGCCATGCTACCACGAGGCTTGTTTTTATTTCTCATGAAAAGACCGGAGAGGGAGAGAGAGAGAGAGTCGGCAAGAAGCAAAAGACTCGCCGACATCGTTGACTTGGATTACGGCTGACGTTGGAGAATGTTTCCTTGACGGGCTTTCGTCAGACGCGGTCGCACTGCCCATTTATTGCAACGCCGCCTCTGCCGACGTTGCAGGTGCATGAAAACGGGACCCACATTTTATTCTTATCTTTCCTGGTTTCTCTACGGTGATATAACAGTATTTGGTCCAACCTACATAGAAATACAAGTATTATACAAGAGGCAAGTGACCCTAGCAATGTTGGAGTTTCATTTACGTCTGAGTTCTATTGTTATTGAAAATTTTGATTAATTAGATTAACCCACAATTTCAAAGCTTATTGAGGTTGCACCCTTAATTGGTGATCTCACCACTCATAGTCTTACACAATGCTAGGCAAGACCAGTGGAATACTTGAGTGATCTCAGCCATTCATCTTCTTCTTTGTCCCACAGATGACACTAAAAAGTTATCCATTGTTTGATGGATAAAGCCTTTGATGTGTGGTGCATTTGGTGATGATTGGAAATCTTCTGCCATATGTAACTGTCATTTTGAAGTACATGAGGTTTGGATCATTGAGGAAACTGGCCCTCCTTGTACAATAATGAGGGCTACTTCATTGAAATATTATAATATAGTGAGGCTGCTTACCCACTTTCTCTTAATGGGTCCAACTTGTAGTTTATTCAAACCATCCATCTTATCTCTAAGTCACTGAATCTCTAATAGTTCAAAATCAACGTCACCTGACAAAAATATATTCAGTTCGGAGTTACGATCCTCCAGTTGGCATGATTTTAAAGCCTACGAAGATCAAACGTCAGATCCATCAAATGAACAGTCCAGATCAGCTACAGGTGGGGCCAAAATATCAGATATTGAGAGCTGCTCCATGCTGAAGCGTTTCCCGGATTAATGTTGCGACTACCTGCCTATTACTTGTAGTAGCAACAACTGTACTTAAAATTGAATCCTCAGTGATAGGGAGGAAAGTTAAGTGTACACCCACCCACGGTGAAACTTCGTTTTGTAGGTCTAAGCCAAATTCATTATATTTAAATGGCTAAGATAGGTTAGAAGTCAAATTTCGTGTTCACTGAATGCCTTTAACCTAATTTTCATGAGAAGAAAATAATGACCATACAAGGCAAAGTTGTTAGGATCATTCAAATACAGTGACCGATCATTGCATATTGGAAATAAAGGCAAAGACTTCTTCTCACCCTCAAGAACATGTACGCCTACCAGGACACTAAAAGTTTTCCTCTCCTTTTAAGGACAGGTTATATCATGATTATATTTTCCACTCAGAAGCAGGCAATGATAAAATGATACCAACCATTTATCAGCAGGACGGGCTATTAATGAACAACGTGCCAGAATTTGAACCCCCATCTGGTAGTTCTAAGCTTCTGATTTGAGACATTCAAACGCTAGTAAACAGTAAAAGCCAGGTTTTACATTCATAAGCAGACCCTCCACAAAGCAAATGCTTTTGAATCTTCAAACAATGAAGAACTCTTACATTCATAGGTGTTAAAAAGGGCAGCCTGGTGTACAAAGCTCTCGCGTATGCAAGGTCCAAGGAAGAGGCTTTCCACAAAGGGTCTATAGTATGCAGCCTTACCTTGCATTCCTGCAAGAGGTTGTTTCCACATTTTGAACCTAGGGCCTCCAGGTCACGCGGCAACAACTCAACAGTATGCAGTGTTCTATTGAATAAATGGTTCGGATCATTGCTTCTCTCAATGGCCATTCAGAAATCATAAGCACATCCTGCAAAGCCTTGGATGATTTTAAACACCATTGCCATGGCAGCCTTTCGCTAAGAAGAAGAAATTATCAGAGAAGAAAATGGATTTTCAATGGAATAGAGAACTGAGAAGATCATCTATATACATCAGATTTCCTTTGACCTATAGTAAGTGCATGTATACAACTAATACAATTCGTGAAATGAGGAAGGCCCATTCCCTGTAATCTATGCATACAAAAAAAATTGATACAGCCGACACCTCCTGCAAATTCCAAGAGGCCCCAATCAACACTTGCTTTGCACCCGAACAGGCCCAATCAATCCTTGGTCCGCACCCAGCTACTACCACACTTATTGCTCCCGGTGCTCTCTCCAGTTAGAAATTGAAACGGGTTGATGTTGATGTTAGCATTTAGAAATGATTGTCACCAGATCTGATCTACAGTTGTGTCAGTTTTGATACACGTTTTAGTTGTAATAGATGCGTTCTCAGGCTACACTCCTCAACCTGTTTTCAGAAGTTTGTGTTAGCAAGGGAATAATGTTAGGTTGGAAGTTGACTGATAGGAGTCTGATTGCTCTTACCTGCATTGAAGCTACTGCTGACAAGATATCTCTGCATTGTCCTAAAAGAGCACGCTCTTGAGCAGCCACATTCGCAAGCTCAGCCACCAATGAATTCACCCTCTCTACCTGGTAAATAACATGCAGATCTAGAGCATGAGTCAAAGGAAGGTAGGCTATATGTTACCTGACAATGACAATCAGAAAAAATGTTCAAATTTTGAACTGGTTTAATATATAAGATATGGTTATCAAACCAAGCGCACAGGTCACAATAATGGGCAAATCATCAAACTCTTGTTTGGGAAGAAACTAGGGTAAGGAAATTGACCTAAGAATGAGAATTTCATAGCAATCATAATGCTAAAATAGACCAGTAGAACTATTGTTTACAAACAGGAGACAATGAAATGAAATAGAAGTCCCCACTCTTGAGGCCTTTCTCCTGAGCAACAGGAATTCATTTTGGTGTTCGAGGTAATTTTACAATTGAATCTGGCAAAATTCGTAACCATAGGGAATGGTTCAAAAATTATAGCTGACGCATTTCAGCAGACAGTCAAACCAAAAGAAACAACAGAGTTGCATTAGACTGCTGAGAGGCAACAAAAGCCACTCTCCTATTGGTTGTCTAATTTTAATCACATAACAGGCCTGTTTAACAGCTGAGCTTAAGTCAGACAACTGAATTTCCATATAATGCAGATCATATTGAAGTTCACATTCTCCAAGAACAATACCAAAAGGACTTGCAACACAATTGTCTCTTTCTAGCATGTTTCTTAAAATTATTGTAGTAAATTTGATGGATGCTTTGATAAGATTGAAGAAATTTAATTATTGAAATCTATATAAATGTATCAGAGTTAAATTAGTGGGCAACGTAAGTAGGTTGTTGATTAACTGCATATGTGTCAACATAGTCGGGATAACCTATAACACGTACACAATCAATCCAAAACTGCACCTACAAGATTGTGGTTTGAACCAGGAAGAGGAAGAAGTTTGGAATAAACAAGGCAAGTCACATGAATGTATACCCAGGAAGTTCCAGGAGGAACAGTATGCTAAAGTATTTAAGTCAAGCAGTGCAAGTATTAAGTCAAGAAGCCTGTTAAAAGGCTTCATTATGTCAATGTTTTGCACAAAATGCATCTATTATGTGCAAATTGAACAGATACATGCCAACAAGGAATAAAACAGCCTTCTACTAGGTGAGAGACATGAGATCAATTTTATCAAGAGTCCCACTTGGAGCAAGATGCTCTTCGGCGTCCTAAGGAGTAGGCATTGCCTTCTTAATCATGTTGATTATGTTTTGTAGATCTAAGCCATTCATCATATTTGGAATAGCTTAGATAGGGTACAAATCAAATTTCATAACAATTAAATGCTTTTAGCCTATGTTTCTTCTGGTCTGAAACCAAGACCATTCATTTCTATTTCGTTTTCAAAGACCCAAAACAAGTGGCTAGGATTGTCCAAATATGATGATTTCTCATGAGTTACTAAAATTCAGCAGAGTGTACATGATAACCAGCTTAGATCCTCAAAAATAAATTCTACAGGGTTAGCTTCTACTCCTTTGGGACGCTTAAGAGCATCTGCACCTACCAAGACTCTTTTATCAATTGTGTCTTTTCTTTTTGGTTGATCAATGGTTCCATGAAAAAAAATTAGAAGGACCATTGTTAAGCATCCATTTTTATACCAAAAACCCTCACTTTCACATTGTTTTAGTGCATTTATTGTTCATTTTCATACTCATAGGATAAATTTGCACTAAACTACTCATTTTTCATCTAACTTAGTTTGATATATTCTCAAGGTTTGATAGACATTCAGAGATAAGTACGTCTTAAATCCAGTGCTTTATTGTCATACTATATCATCCGTATGGAATGAACCCTACAAAATACTACACTGATCAACTATGCACTTGCAGGAATAAACAAGAACAGCCATGTTTCATGGAATAATTATAATATTTGCTGACAGGAAACAAAGAAAATTGGAAAGAGGAAGAATGAAAACCAAAATATCCTCAATATGAACTAGTAATTGTGATAAAATCGAAAATAGAAGAACCAGAGTGCCTTCACCTTTGACAATATGTAGCCTATTGAGGATCCCATCACTTGCATCACATCAACAGCCGAACCAACAGCATCCTTCACCTTCTGGATATCTGCCTGTTGAAAGAGACAAAATATGATCATTACAAACTGTTTTGACATCTTTGGTTGCCAATGCCAATTAAACTTCCAAAGGCACATACCCGTGCTCCCACAGTGACAGGAAGGCGTAGAGTGCTCGCCTTCAAAGCTTCAATTGCTCCAGATAATGAACCGGAATGATCCCTTTCTAAACGAGCCCAATCTTCAAGGTAACATATCTGCATTTATCAAATGCTAATGGTGTTTTAATACTTGAAATTTGAGGAGATATTACAAATCTTGCAAAGCATACAATGTAACAAACTCAAAGATCAACCTATCAAAGTTCTCACTTATCAGTAGTATTAACTAAGAAGAATCATTACACCTTCGAATAGTAGATGCTTAACTAATTAACTGCCCCAGTCTCTTGTTTAAGTAAACAATAAATGTTCAAGTGGAATTAACTATGTATATAATGCACAAACCATTGTCTTACCCAGAAGTGGAGTTAAACTATCTTGAAAGCAAGGCTCTTCAGGTTTGATTTAATTAATGCCAAAGAAACATCTTTGCAATGAGAGAAGTTTTTTGTAACCTTAGTTACTGGGTACTAACACATCTGGTTTGGGGTCTTACTTTGTAGGGAACCTAGTTAGCTCTCCTTCATATTTGCTTCGGTAGCACTATACACTATTTGATGATAAAATATTATTCAGTATATCTCAATCATATTGAATTTTATTATGTGTATACATTATATAAGACTTATACCAACTAGAATATATACAAAATGGAACTTAACATTATAGACAACATGGATAAATAACGTGTTAATAGGATCCTCCTGTGTCCTTCCTACAGAAAACTGTTGCTGGAAGATTTCTTTTGTTTTTTATCTTCTTTTTTTTTTCCTTTTTTCTTCTAAAACACAAATGTCAAAAGCTAATTTGCTGGATGATTTTTGCTTAGGTACAATATGTCATATTCTATACATGTGTGTGTACAATTGATGGGCTCCTCCATTAACTTAAGAGGCTATTTCTGGCTGAGCAAAACCTGAGAAAGGTCAAGAACCTCAACAATCAAAGATAATTAGATTCATGGTGGACTCCTTCCAGTTCATAAACCATATATCTGATGCCTACTCGTTCAGTTTTCAGAAAAACATCTAATAAACATGAACCATTGGGTCTTAGATTTGAATTTGTCCCACCAGCAAAACTGGTCGTGGTTCATCATCTGATTTTACAGCCCTGAAACCATGTCCATCAAATGTAGCAAAGTTCCATCTCTTGGGAGTGTGGTACCAAATTCTCTCCTGTAAAGACTAGAGTCACTGGTCTAAACCAAAAAGAGATTAAAATGTCCAACAAAATGTTTGAGCACTTAGCAAGGTTGGTTGAGAGCCTTGTCACACAAACAAAAGCCAGTGGCTCCAAGTCCACTCACCATCCAAAGAAATTCACATGTTTTCAACACAGAAGAAAACATTCAACATTTAACATACGAATTCAATGTTTTCAACAGTTATTGGTTATGCTATATCAGCTTTTGCTGACAGGCATCTCTATTTTCTGACAGTTTAATACATAAGCACATTATGCAGAAGGATAATTCAAAGCTGCAATTTTAACATAACAAAACGAAAATGCACAACCACAATAATGGTTCCACAAATATTAGCAGCCACTAGGAGTCAGCTCACCCAGTTAGCCATGTCAGTCAGCCATGAAGAAAACAGCTACAGCAAAGAAATCACTTGTTTCAAGTGTTAAAAATTGCTAGTCTTTATCAGCCCTTCCGCCTCTTACATGTTGTCTTTCTGTCCCGGCTGTCCCGACCTAACCAATAACTCACTTCCTAAAGCAAGAGTAAGGTGCCAATCTCACTTCTGTGTAAACCCCTTTTATTTCCTTCTGTGTCAAAGGAGTAGCAATTCATGCAAGAACAAGTTTGTACACAATGTCAACATGGCCTTTCTCACACCTTTACATGGATGAGTTTCAAAATCAGTGTGAGAAACATATTTAATATGTGGATTTCTTTAGGTTTCCAATACCAGCACAAAACATATCTTTTCTGCATCTATTTGAAAATGGGTTTCCATATCTTTTCTGTTGAGAGCAGAAAATGTCTGTTGACAAAATGGATATATCAACTTCAATTTATTAGTCTCTTAATTAATTTTAAGTTTGTTCTAGCTCCTTCAGGAGACTGTGTCGCGTTCAGACAATTAAATCTTATAACAAGGGTCTTTCCAAGCATCAATCTAGGTAATTTCTTATCCTGGTCTTTTCAAGAGTACCAGAGCAGGAAGTTTGAGAGATAAGTTTCAGGAAAATTTTCCACCTAATGTTGCCACTTAAAAGTCATAATTTGGTGGATGTATTGAGCTTTCTTCTTCCAAAATTTTCAGAGCTTCTTTCTTCTATGAAGCTCTTTAGAAACTTTTATCCTCACATAGATTGCTATTTTCATCACCTTAAGACAGACTCTTCCCCATTAACATCTAAGACGGCCATTATTTCCTTCATACAGAAAACAAGTTTTCCAAAAAGCTTTCATGTTTACATCTGTCTTACAAATAAACCTATTACGCTTCTTCATCTTGATGACCCAGTCTCCTTCCTTTCCACCAATACTGCAGAGGTTTACAGCAGGAGTTTAAGATGGGAAAAAGAGAATAGAGTAATTGATTCAGGGTAGACGCTTCTGAGTTTCAGGCATCTCATTCATAAATATGCAGATGAGGTTGTCATCTTGTAAGTGGCAAAGAAGGATCAAGCTCACCATCCGAAGGTAATCCTTAGGTGCTATAAGGCAGTCATAGACCAGAGAGAACCTACAAAATTATACGATTATGGGGTTAAGATAAAGTATTATATAGAGCACAGACTAGCTCAGCTGAGTGAGAATAGTGCATGTGCTTTTTCCTCATCATCCAGTGTTGCTTCCATGTATTGGACAAACAGCAAAGACACTGCAGGACATGGTGAATGAATGTTTTGAGAAAAACAACCTTGTGGACCAGAAGTATGCTCTCTCCTAGTATCAGAATTACACTTATCACAATAAGACTTACGAACTTGTCCATCTACTTTGTCTCAATTCAATGCTTGGTATTTTATCAAACAATTAAGAAGAATTCAAAGAGACATTTTATGGAATGGCACAGGGAAGAAACAGAAGCACAAGTTGGTGGGGATGTACTGTGTTTCCTAAGAGGAATCATGGCCTTGGCTTTCATAAGGGATCATCAATAGCAAATACAGTCTAGCACTTCAAGGATTGGAGTAAAAGCAGCATGAGCACATTGGGAGATCCAGCAGTAGCACAGATCCCATGGGCCAGGGGAGTTTCATAAAGGGATTAAAAATGGAGTAAAGGTGACAATGATAATTTGGATCGACCTGGGGTGGACAGTGTACATTTGGTAGTAGGTTCGACGGGTTGATTCAGATTGCTTCCAACAATGAGGTCGTGGTGTCCAAGCCATAATGAGCAAAGGGAGAAATATCACTGATGAGTACTTAGCTGTGTTCTCTTGCTTCGCTGAGACCTGAACCAACAACCAAGATCATAAACCAGCATATGGCGCAAAATCAGCAAAAGAGATTTTTCCTTTAGGATTTTCTTAATCACCTAACTCTGCGTGCGTAACTACACTGCTGACAATCTCAAGCCCTGATAAAGGAGGAGGGTTTTGCATCAAGTGCCAGACAACAAGTAATACCATGGCAAACCTCATGCACAAATCAATGTTTGGCATTCTCTCAAGCTAGAGTATTTCCTGTAAGAGATGCGTCGCATCAAATCCTGGATGCAATGGAAAATGTACAAGAGTTGCTAGGATGTTCCCCCAGAAGCGACGCATTGCATCGGATCCTAGGTGAAAATAGGCCAGGGCTGATAGAGCGTTGGCTTGAAAGTCAGAACTGCACCAGAACCGAGGTGTAGCGGAAAGTATGCAAAGGTTTCTGCATCATTCGTGAAGTGCGCAGGTAAATAGGCTAGGTTAGGAGAATAAGATTTGTATCGCCATATGGAACATAGGCACACTGACATGTAAGAGTCAAGATTTAGTAGATACGATAAAGCACAGGAGAATTGACATCACTTGTATTTAAGGTGGAAATGGGCTAAAACTAGAGAAATCAATGGGTATAAGCTCTATTACGTAGGAAAGGAAAATGATGGAAATGGAGTAAGAAGTAGATAAAGAATTAAAGGATAAAGTTGTTGACATTAAAAGAACTAGTGATAGAATTATACTAATAAAACTTGTTCTATGAGAGAAAATCATTGATGTTGTAAGTACATACACACCACAAGTAAGGCTAGAAGATAGAATCAAGAGATAGTTTTGAGAAGATATGGAGGGTGTCATGCAACACAAGGGATATTTATAGGAGCAGACTTTAATGGTTATGTAGGAAAAGAAAAGGAAGGATATGATAATGTACATGAAGGGGATGTTATTGGAGAAAGAAATGAGATGGGGGAAGCTATACTTGATTTTGCTTTTACATATAACCTAGCTATAGCAAACACAAACTTAAAGAAGAGAGATGAATACTTACTAACCTTTAAAAGTGGATCTTATAAATGCCAAATAGACTTTTTTCTACTTGGCAATATCGAAAGATCAATGTGTAAGGATTGTAAGGGATACTTGGTGCGAGTCTAACCTCACAACATAACTTAATGATTATAGATATCTACATTAAAATATGAAAGAAAGGAAATGAACTTAATACGTGTCCAAAAACTAAGTGGTGGAACTTAAAAGGAATGAAGATAGCATCATTTACAAATGAGTTGATGGTAGAAGGAAACTGGAAAATGAAACAAAAGTAAGCACCATATGGACTAATATGGCTAAGTCCATTAAGAAAGTGACAAAAGATATCCTTGGAGTATCTAAAGGTAAAAGGCAACCAAAAAAGAAAACTTGGTAATGGAGAGAAAAAGTGCAAAAAGCTACTAAAGAGACGCAGGTTTGTTTAAAGCATGGCAAAGGACTAGAAATAACTAAAACTTTGAGCAATATAAGAATGCTAAAGGGTTGCTAAGAGAGTAGTCAGTGAGACTAAACTTGCAAAAGTATGATGATCTCTATAATAGATTAAGATCAAGAGAAGGTGAGAAAGATGTGTTTAAACTCGCAAAAGTAAGAGAAGAATAGTAAGAACTTAGACCATGTTAAGTGTATTAGAAATGATGAACAAAGGGTACTAGTTAAAGATGACAAGATCAAACAAAGGTGGAAAAGTTACTTTCAAGAATTGCTAAATGACAATTACCCTAAGAATATAGGGATTGAAAGTACTGTAAAACCAAATTACATTAGACATCATAGATGCAACCTTAGGATTAGAATACTTGAAGTGAAAGAGGCCTTGAAAGGAAAGGCCCTAAGGCCCAATGGTATACCAATAGAGGCCTAAAAGTATATGGGAGATATTGGAGTAGTTGGTTGACAAAGTTGTTTAAAAAGATTGTAGAATCGAAGAAAATGTCAGATGAATGGAGGAAGAGCTCTATTCTACTCATTTATAAGAACAAAGGAGACATACAGAGTTGCACTAATTATGGAGGGATCAAACTTACGGGTCATACCATGAAACTTTTTGAAAGAGTAATTGAGAAGAGGCTACAGCATAAGAAGAGTATATTGGATAACTAGTTTCTTTTCATGCTTGAGAGGTCTACCATGGAAGCTATTTTCCTACTTAGACAATTGAGAGAGACATATAGGGAGATGAGGAAGGACCTCCAAATGGTCTTTATTGACTTAGAAAAAGCTTTTAATACAGTCCCCATAGAGTTAATATGGTGGGTATTGGGTGAGGAAGAGGTTTCACAAGGGTATGTAGACATAAGTAAGGATATGTATGAGGGAGTGGTAACAAATGTTAGGACCACTAGCAGATAGATTGGTGATTTTCCTAGCATAATAGGATTGCACCAAAGATTGGCATTGAGCCCGAACCTTTTCACGTTGGCTATGGATGAGTTAACAAAACATCTGCAAGAGGAGATTCCATGGTGATGTTATTTGTAGATGACATAGTTTTGACTGATAAGACACGAAAGGGTGTAAACACAAAGCTAGAGTTATGGATAGATACATTAGAATCTAAAAGATTTAAAATTAGCCGAACTAAGACAGAGTATATGGAATGCAATTTTAATAAGAAGAGGGGGAGTGAAGTACCAGTAAAGATTGATAACTAAGAAATCTCCCTAAAAGGACATTTCCAATATGGGATAATACTTCATAAGAGTGGAGATATTGAGAGGGAGGTTACCCAGAGAATCCAAACAAGGAGATGCACCTTTGGAGTTTTGTGTGAACTGCAAATACTACTCAAACTGAAAGGAAAATTATATAGGATGCCTGTAAGGCCAGCCATGCTCTATGGATCAGAGTGTTGTGCAGTTAAGGGACAACATGTACATAGGTTAAGTGTCAACAAAATGCAAATGTTGAGATGGATGAGTGGCAAGACAAGAAAGGATAAAATTAAAATTGAAAACATAAGAGGAAACTTAAAGAGTAGCACTAATATGTAATAAGATGAGGGAGACTAGACTTGGATGGTTTGAAAATGTCCAACGGAGACCAAAAACGGCAATCGGTTAAAAGGAAGGAGGTGATCCAAGTCAAAGGTTCTAAAGGGCAAGGAGAAGGCCCAAAAGAACATAGATAGAAGTGGCGAGAAAATATTTAAAAACTTTGGGAATGAAGGAACATGATTCATGCAACTGACCCCTAATCAAGCTAAGGTCTTGATGAACTCCATATGTGTGGTTTTATGATCTTGCAGCCTATCCCAAGCCCCAATAAAGGAAGGCTGCGTTAGGCGCCCGCTAGCGTAAAATCCTTAGCATGAATCTCAAGTATAAGGCATTTCCTCAAGCTAGAGCGTTCCCCATAAGCAGTGCACTGTATCAAAGCTCGGATGCAGTGGGAAATGAACAAGGCTTACTAAGGCATTCCCTCGTAAGCAACACACTGAATCAAATGCCAAACACAGTGAAAACTGGGCAAAGGCTGCTGAGGAGTTCCCCTGTAAGCCACGCGCTACATCAGATCCTGAATGCAATGGAAAATAGGGATTCCCACATCGTTTTAGATGTGTAAGGGTATAGAGACTAGCTCAGGAAAATAAAAATCATATTGCCACATGGAATATAAACACATTGACAAGTTAGGAGTATGGAGTTAGAAGACAAAATGAAACATAGGAGAGTCAACATAGCTCATGTCCAAGAAACTAAGTGAAAAGTAGCTAAACCTAGAGAAATTGACGGGTATAAGCTCTTGTACGTAGGAAAGGACAATAATAGAAATGACTTAGGGGTAGTGGTGAATAAAGAAATAATTGATATAACTGTAGATGTTAGAAAAACCAACAATAGAATATGACTAACAAAACTTGCCCCAGGAGAGAAGATAATAAATGTTATAAGTGTATACACCCCACAAGTAGGGTTAAAAGTTAGAATCAAAAGACAGTTCATGGAAGATATGGAGGGAATAATGCAAGAAATTCCCAACACATATCCAATATTTATAGGAACAAACTTAAATAGTCATGTAGGAAAAGGAAAGGAAAGATATGAAAGGACACATGGAGGGTATGGTATCAAAGAAAGAAATGAGATGGGAAAGCTATCCTCGATTTTGCTTTAGCATATAACCTAGCTTTAGCAAACACATACTTTAAGATGAGGATGAACACTTACTAACTTTTAAAAGTGGTTCACATAAAAGCCAAATAGACTTTTTTCTACTTAAGGATACCGAGAGATAAATGTGTAATGATTGTAAGTTGATACTTGATGAGAGTTTAACCACACAATATAAGTTAATGGCTATGAATATTTACATTAAGATTGGAAGAAAGCAAATGAACTTAATAGGTGTCTAGTAACTACGTGGTAAAACTTAAAAGGAGAGAAGATAACATCATTTACAAACAACTTGTTAGTAGAAAGAAAGTGGAATAATGAAACAAAGGCAAACACCATTTGGCCTAATATGACAACATCCATTAAGAAAGTGGCAAAAAATGTTTTAGGAGTATCTATATGTCAAAAGCAACTAAAAAAGGAAACTTGGGAGTGAAAATGTGCAAAAATTTATTAAAGAGAAACCAACATATTTAAAACATCACCAGGGGCTAGAAATAAAGAAAATTTTAAGCAATATAAGAATGCTAAAAAGGTTGCTAAAAGAGTAGTAAGTGAGGCTAAACTTAAGGCATATGATGATCTTTATAATAAATTAATGTCAATAGAAGGTGAGTAAGATGTGTTTAAGCTTGCAAAAATAAGAGAACAGACACTTAAGGACTTAGACCACGTTAAATGCATTAAAAGTGATAACCAAAGGAAACTAGTTGAAGATGAAGAGATCAATCAAAGATCAGAATTTACTTTAAAAAATTGTTAAATGACAAATGTCCTAAGAATATAGAGAATGAAAGAACCATAAACCCAAACAACATTGGACTATATAGATACAAACATAAGATCAAGATACTTTAAGTAAAAAGGGCATTGAAAAGGTTGAAATCAGGAAAGGCACTGGGGCTTAATGGTATAGCAATAGAGGTTTGGAAGTATACGGGAGATATTAGAGTAGTTTAGTGGGCAAAGTTGGATAACAAGACTATAGAATCGAAGAAAATGTCAAATGAATAGAGGAAAAGCTCTATCATACCAATGTATAAGAATAAAGGAGACACAGAGTTGCATTAATTATTGCAAGATCAAATTTACAAGCCACACTGAAACTTTCAAAAAGAGTGATTGAGAAAAGGTTATGACATGAGACGAGCCTAGGAGGTATATAAAAGCTATTTTCCTATTTAGATAATTGCTAAAGAAGTATAGGAAGAAGAGGAAGGACCTCTATATGGTCTTTATAGAATTGGAAAAAGCTTACTATAGGGTCCCTAGAGAGTTAATATGGTGGATGTTGGATGACAAAGACATTTCACAGGGGTATATAAATAATTAAGAATATGTATGAGGGAGCGGTAACAAATGTTAGGACCACTAACAAAGACACTGGTATTTTCATATCACTATAGGATTGCACCAGGGATCAACATTATGTCCGTACCTTTTCACGTTAGTTATGGATAAGTTAACAAAACATCTACATGGGGAGACTTCATTGTGCATGTTATTTGCAGATGGCATAGTTTTAATTGATAAGACAAAAGAGGGCCTAAACACAAAGCTAGTGTTGTAGAGATGCTATAGAATCTAAAGATTTAAAATTAGCCGAACTAAGACAGAACATATTGAATGCAATTTCAGCTAGGAGAAAAGTGAGAGTGAAACACCAATAAAGATTGATAACCATGAAATGCCCCCAAAAGACCACTTTTAATACTTGAGATCTATGTAGTTGCAGGCGCAACGAGTCGCCATCAGCTAGGAGAATAACCATGAAATCCCCCCAAAAGACCACTTTTGATACTTGAGATTTATGTAGTCGCAGGCTCGACTAGTCGCTAAGCACAAAAAGGCATTGGCCATGTGACTCGACTTCAAGTAGGCGCAGTGACATAAGACGCACACCTAGATGCGCCTTGCGCCTAATGCGGCCCCATTCTAGGCACAGCGACAGGCACTTAAAACCCTACTTTTGGTTTTTTTTTTTTTTCATTCTTCTTCTTCCCCATTCCACTGCTTCCTTTCTGAACGAGTAATCTTCCATCCTTCCTTTCTGAACAAGTAATCTTCCATCCAAGTAATTGAGGTAAGATTGTAACTTTTATTTAATTTTTTTATTTGTTTTTTCATTTTTCTATAAAAAAAAACGGTAAAACCAGTATCGCTTTTTCATTTTTTTCGCATAATGCTTCATTTTTCTTTGAAAACTCAACATATATATACTCTAAAGGTAAAACGAAAACTCCATTTCATTCTTTCCATCCGTTTTCATTGATTTAGTGTATTATGCACTATATTTGTAGTTTTCTGTATTTTTTTCCCAAAAATGTAAAATACATCAGTGTTTCATATTTTTTTCATTTTTTAAGCAAATATGCATATTCTCACCATCATAATGCTAAAAACAACTGACCATGAGCTTAATTGACTATTTTTGTTACTGTCTTTTTTTTTCTTTTTTTTTTACAAAAAACAATGAAAAACAGTAAGGGTTTTTTTTTTTCATTTTTGTAGCAAATGTGTAAGTGTCATCATAGGAATGCCAAAAACAACTTATCAATATAATTTTTTTATGTTTTTTTTTTTTCACTAACAACAGCAATTTTTTTTATTTTGTACTATTACTTATTTTATTTTATTTTGTTAATTTTTTTGTTCTATTTGTTTGCATGTTTCCTCTTCTGAATCTCTGATTGCTTGATTTGTTTCCATTCCACTCTAGTAGTTTCCTGTATTCCTATTTCCTATTGATGCTACAATATGTCATCATCAAGGGGCTCCACCAATGCTTCTTCTAGAGCAATGGATCCGAGGTGGGAATATGCAAAGGCACGAGATCCAAATGATAAAATTTTGGTATGGTACGAGCTTTGTGGGAATGGATATAGTGGTGGAATATTTAAATTAAAGCAACATTTGACAAGAAGGCATAGGAATGCCAAAAAATGCTCTCTAGTCACTCCTGAGATATCTATAAAAAAAAATTAGATTATGCAAATGAAACAAAGAAGAAAGAGACTAGAGAGAGAATAACAAGGGAGATGGAACAGGCAAAAAAATTGTTTGGCTTGTATGATGATAATGGTGAGGCTGAAGTGCAGGAGATTGATAGTACCAGGGCTACTGGTATTTCCATTGGGGGTAAGAGGCGTAAGATGGCTACACAACAAACAAAATGGCCTATTGATTATCTCTTTGCTCCCAACCCTGAGGCCCAAGGTAGGGGAAAGGCACCCATGCAGTAGATGACAATGAATAGAGCATACAAGGAGTGTAGAACAAGAGCATGCGATTACATCGCCTCTTGGTTCTATGAACATAGCATTGCATTCAATGCTGCTTGTAGTCGTTCATTCCAGACCATGTTAGAGGCAATGCAGCAACATGGTCTAGGTATATATCTTATATTTTTTTTATAATAAATAGTTATATATTTGCTTTAGCCTTTTAGCTAATCTTATATCGTATAATCTTATGTGACTAAGGTTTCAAGCACCCTCGTGTCATAAGTTGAGGGTGAATCTTCTTCAAAAGCAAGTAAAGGCGACAAAAGAGTACATATATCAGCGTAGAGGTGATTGGATTAGGTATGTGTTCAATGTCCTTTTTCGCATTCTTGTATTATTGTATATTACTTTCAAGTCTCAAGGTGACACTGTCACTAAAAACAAGAGTGCTCCATAGTATTATGCTTTTATAGGTATGGGTGCTCCATCATGTCAAATTGGTGAACCAATGGCAAGGGTCGCACCCTTGTCAACTTTTTGGTGAACTGTCCAACTAGAACAGTTTTTTTGAAATCTATTGATGGGTCTGCATATGTCAAGAGTGCAAACCCAATACTTGACATGTTGGAGGAGGTGATTGATGAAGTTGAAGAGAACAATGTGGTTCAAGTAATAGTTTAATTATATATATATATATATATAAGTTGTTAGGTATTTTAAACTGTTTATAAGCATATAATGCAAGTTCATCCTATATAATTTTACCTTTTTTTGTATTTTAGGTCATAACTGACAATGCCTCCAACTACGTGGTTGCGGGAAGGGAGTTGATGGTGAGGCCCATTTATATTGGACCCCCTATGCAGCTCATGGCATTGATTTGATGTTAGAGGACATAGGGAAATAACCAGTTGTGAAGAAAACTGTGGCAGGAGCTAAGGCGATGACGGTTTTTATATATAGCCACACACACATGTCCTTCACCTTATGAGAAGATTTACAAAAAAAAAGGAATTTGGTTAGACCTGCAGTGACGCGCTTTGCCACCAACTTCTTGAGCCTAGAGAGCATCCACAATTTCAAGACAAAGTTGAGGGCAATGTTCCACTGTTCATAGTGAATGAACAGTAAATGGCCAAAAGGCTTGAGGGTAAAAGAGCTGAAAAAGATTGTATCGCGCACCAATTTCTGGAACCACATCCTTTTCTGTTTGAAGATTATGGCTCCACTCGTAAAGGTTTTGAGGGTGGTGGATAGCGAGGAGAAGCCAGCGATGGGATATATCTTTGAGGCTATAGTCAAGGCCAAAGATAAGATTCAAGCCAATCTAGCAGGGGATGTGCACTAGGCCACTCATGTTTGGGAGATTATAAATAGTAGATGGAGTTCTCAACTTCACCAGCCTTTACATAAAGGGCAGCCCCGGTACACAAAGCTCCTGCCTATGTGGGGGCCGGAGAAGGGGCGGGCCATAATGGCCTAAAGTAGGCAGCATTACCTTGCATTTTTGCAAGAGGCTGATTCCACGCCTTGAACCCATGACCTCAAGGTCACATGACGACAACTTCACCAGCCTTTACATGTAGCGGAATATTACCTCAACCCGCCCTCCTATTATGACCATGGCATTGAAATTGAGCATAATAGTGATATCAAGAATGGTCTAATGCATGTCATTAGTAGGTTATATGATGGAGATGAGGCAAACATGGTGATAGATTAGATATCTATCTATAGACATGCTAGAAGCTTGTTTGGCAATGACCTGGAAATACACAAAAGAAAAACCCTAGCCCCTTGTAAGTATTTTATGTTATTCCATGTTTTAACTTCTAAATTTTATTTATTTTTCTAACTTTAATTTTTTTTTCAACTTTTGTAGGTGAGTGGTGGATTATCTTTGGGGCTGAAGCCCCACATCTTTAAACATTCGCCATTAAGGTCATCTCCCAGATATGCAGTGCATCTCCTTACGAGCGCAACTGGAGTGTCTTCAAGAATGTAAGCTACTTAGATATTAATATGTAGTTGTTAGTTATTAGTAATTTAGTATAACATTCATTGTATTCGTATTCTAAATTTATAATTACTTCTTTTTTTCCAAATCCACACTAAGAAGAGGAATAGGCTACATGCTAAGACATTGAAAGATCTAGTATACGTTCAATACAATCAGCGCCTTCGTCGTCGACATGAAGATCTTTTTAAAATGCAAACGTATACAGATCCTATTTTGTTACGAGAGATCGACAAAAGTGATAAGTGGATTGTTTAAGAAGATGCTAGAGATGATCTAGTGCATCAAGGTGATGACCTCACCTGGTTAGATGCTGAGCTTGCCGAAGGATCAAGTGAACATGAAGCTCCATCTACTAGGCAATACCAAAGGCAAGGGAGGGGGCAGAGAGAGAGCCACATTTCTCAATCTCAAGCTCATGCTCATTAAGAACCAAATGAGGATGTTGGGGAAGAGCTGGGCAATGAGGAGACCAAGGAGGAGGAGGTCTACATCTCTCAAGGAGATGATTCTAATGGTGGTCTTGATCTTACTGATGGGGAAGAGATGCACGAAAATGGATGTTAAGTCTTAATAGTTAACTTTAATATTTGCTTTACTTCATTTACAAACCGTTGTTTGATTGTTTATTGTTTCTGAATTTACAGGAAGATGATGGTGATGATGACAAGACCACAGCAAATTGAGGGAGTAATCCCTCCCTCCTAGGCTGCTACTCCTTGTTTAATTGTTTATTGTATTTGTATGTTTCTCAAGTCTCTACTTCTTTGTGTACAACTGTATGATTGATTGATTGATTGTCTGATTTAACCTTAGGTCCTTAGGTTGTTATTGTTGACAAGTATTTATTCATATCTTTATATTTCTATGTTTTTCTATTTTTTGGATTTTTTTTTGCAATTTTTTAGATTTATTCTGAATTTTTTTTCTTTTTTTAAATATTTAAATTCCTTAATTTTGTGCCTTGACATCTAGTCACACGACTAGGAGCGCCTAGTCCCTCTGGGTGCAAGTCGCACCCCTTGCGCCTTGCACCTGCAACTACATAACTTGAGATCTATAATTGATGAGAGCAAAGAGATTGAGAGGGATGTTACCCAAAGAATCCAAGTAGGCTGGAACAAATGGAGATGTGCTTCTAGAGTTTTGTGTGATCAGTAGGGGGCCAGTCAAAGTGAAAGGAAAATTCTATAGGATGGTTGTAAGGCCTGTCATGCTCTATGAATCAAAGTGTAAGACAGGTAAGGAATAACATGTACATAGGATGAGTGTAGCCGAAATAAGGATGTTGAGATGGATGAGTGACGAGACAAGAAAGGATAGAATTAGAAATGAAAACATTAGAGGAAACTTAAGAGTAGCACTAATAGGTAACAAGATGGGGGAGGGTAGATTTAGATGGTTTGGGAATGTCGAACGAAGACCAAAAACGGCATCAGTTAGGAGTGAGTCGATTTAAGTTGAAGGTTCTAAAAGGGCAAGGGAAGGCCCAAAAGGGCATGTATAGAAGTGGTGAGAAAAGATTTTAAAAAATTTGAACTAAATGAGGCCATGACCCTTGATAAAGGAGAATGGAGGAACAAGATTAAGGTAGCCAGCCCCTAATAGGTATAAGGCTTTGATGATGATGATTTTTTCGATCACCTTAACGAAGGGTTGGTGCATGGAGCTTGTTGGTGAGGCTCTTGCCCCCTTTCTTCAGTAAAAGCTCCAATAGTTGTGGAATCACCCTTGAGTGTAATTGAGCATTTTGCCAGAAGTTTTCTCGATCAAGGATATATGTTGATCAAGATATGGAACTAGTTGAAGACCATCCTTTGATCAACAATATCCCCATCACAGCTATGGTGGTGAATCTTGGAACGAGTCCATAATTCCACTCACTATTTGTCAACAAAACTTTAATTTACAGTCAATCTTTATCTTAATAACACATTGTTATTAAAGGCAACATCTAGTCCCACCAAAACTAGAAATCTAAGCATATTCTAATATATATAGAAGGAAGATAGGATATACTCGTCTAGAAGAAGATCTTTATACTAATAGTCCTAAAAGATCACTAAGAGCTTATATCCTAGAAAAAAACATCCTAGTTCATTTTAGTTTAGAGGACCTACTTCCACTTTTGGGCTTTCCAACCACAATAAATTAGGACGACCACTTTACAAGAGACAAATGGGACAAGCTAAGAAACTCGTGCTCATACATTGTTGGAAGAATATAATCCAGTTGGATGGAAATGAAATCAACTAAACACACGAATAAAGCAATCAAGAAAAGAAATTAGACAAGACAATGCTTCAAATGGAAGAATTTTAAGGAAAATGGAACACAGTTGGAAAAATATAATCCAGCTGAGATGGAAGGAAGAAGAAATCTACCAAACATGCCAAAATAGTAATCAATACAAGAAATAAGGTAATGCTTCAAATCACACTGCCATAAGACTGGATATCTCAACTACAGACATCAGCATCTTAAAAAATGGAACTGAAACCTAACTAGATTGAAAGACTTAAACAGATGTCAACGTCCTTTTTAAGAGATACATCCGCTACATCAATCAGTAGAATGAAAATTCTGTTTCCCATGAGACACCTACGTAAAATGTAGGAGCACCGGCTTCTTAAGGCTGGTGCAATTCAAAACTAATATGGTTTTAGCATTACAACTGTGAATCATTTCCTTAAAAAGGTTTATCCAGAAGTTTCTCTTGGCCACACAAGCTAACATCTGCAACTTCACACTAATAGTTATCATTATTCATCTTGTACACAGCTCCTCAGTCATGGCTTCAAATAGCAGGTTTCAAAATACTTGGCAAGACAAAATAAATGTGGATAGCCAGAAACAGCCTTGCCCAAGTATAGGTCTGCATCTCTCTATTTGAATGGAAGCTAAAGTGTGGAGAAGAGAAACAAAATTAGTTTTGAGAGGAATTATATGGTGCTTCCAGGAGTAAATGGGGGTATCTGCCTATTTTACAACCACAAAAAGGTTCAAGAACAATGCCTTAGCGGTATCCAATACATCAGATTTTGGTACCTAGGCTATCTAGGAGAGGCCGAATCAGATGAAAGGATTGGGTCACTAAAAATGTCCAAAAGAGTAGGCCCGCCAAGTATTTTTCAGTACACCTGACATATTCTCCCATGTACCTCTGAAAGCACTATATAATTTCTTGTTGGCAAAGATTCCCCTAATTGCCTCATTCAGTTCCTTTTTTACTTTTTCCCTTTTGGTTGAGGTTTTCCATTTCCTTGGTATCGCATGTATGAATCTTATCAAAACAAACTCCAATCTTCCCTAGAGAGTCACCAAGTCATTTGAACTCCCTGGGACACATATAAGAAAAGAGTCTCACCTAAGAGATACCCCTAATCACATTCATAAAAAGACAAAATGCCACAATCCAATTGCCCCATTCCTCACCCAAGGGATCAGATTCACCAAGACAACCTCCAACATCAAAGAATCAGACAACCACGCCTACAAACGTGAGAATTGGAAAGAGGGCACGCACCTCCCCCTGCTTAGAGTCACTCAAACCAATAGTACAGGAGAAAACTGCAGGTGACCTCTCCTTTATGATTCTAAGGAACCCTTCCATTGCCTGCCAACCAAGAATTTCTCAATGAAGCAACTCTAAAATTTCAGTTCAAAAAGCCCTTCAAGGTTGCAAGCGAACCATTTGCTCCTAGAATTTATCAACAATTGTAGGATTCCAATTCCTATAGACACCTTGAACGCAGCTCTATTAAAATCCTTTCTACCACTGGACACTGAAAACCATTTGACCCACTGCCTTCAAAAGCAACCATCTAAGTTCCTCCTTCAGCCCGTGAACATTCTAACATTACACTCCTTCCCCATTGATTCATGCCACGATTGACACATATACAATATAAGTTAGCTTTGCTGCCCAAATACCCACATTTCACCTATCCAAGAGATCATTAAACAAATTAGGAAAAAAATGATGCAAGAGCAAATGATAAAAATGATATCCCTCCAAATTGACCTAGTTATCCCCCAAAGGATGAGAAGAAGATCCAAACTATTAGAATGTTAGACATCACATATTAAATATGCATCATCACTCCCATCTGATTGAGCACATCCATGGTATTTAGCTCTGACAGCAAGCAAATCAACAAAACTTCTTGTATTTTCAGAGGCATTGAAGAATTGCAGAGTTTCCTTTGTTAGGTGGAGATGCCCCTGAGAGAGGTGCAGACCAAGAATACAGGGTTCAAGCATCCAAAAATTTACTGTCCGCAAAGGGAGGAGGGAGCAATCCAGGACAAGAAGTAGACACCTCATCTTTAAGGTTTCATATAACAAAAATCCTCCCAGCTCATGTTGCATGTATAATCCTACATTTTATTTTTAGAAGAAAAAGATAGCATGTGGATATATTTTTGTTGGCTCACAAGGCTTGCTAAAATCTGGAACTATTCAAAAGTTGTCCTTGGATATCCTGAAGTCCTAGGACTGGAAATGTTTTTCAAATGTCTTTAGAGAAAATTCTTAGAGGAATTTGTAGCAAAAGTGGATCTAGGGGAAGCATTCTACTTACTGCATCTTTTCTGTTTGATCTTGCATGAAATGATATGTACTTCTCTTCAAAATTGCTCATTTCACTCTTCGTCAAGGAAACATGACAACCAGATTATCACAGCCATTGGCAATGGAATAATTCAATTTTCTAATCTATAAAGTCATAGATGCAACTGTTAGTATGTCATGCAATTTAATCTGCCTCTTCTTACCATATCATGAAAAAGCCTCAGAAGCTAGCAATGCTAGTTTCCTATTATCGAGACATCAACATAAGGACATCCAATCAACATTAGGGTTATTAGATTGGGAGCATTTGTTCAATAATCACGTCTACTCATTTTTATTTGTATAATTAATCTATGTAAAAACATCCAGTTGTAAGTCTTTCTACCAACAATTATATCCATTGACTTTATTTTCTTTCTCCTTCAAGTTTTCACATTGTATCAAAGCCCATGAATACTTCATTCATTAAAGAAGAGAATCAAAAGAAAAGCAGATCTTTCTCTAGTTAATCCTTTCCTTCCTCAAGCATTCTTCATCCTCTCTCCATACTTGCTATTCAATTACCTTCACTTTCAGGCTTATTTCTTCTCTCTCTCAATTTCTATGTCTTTCGCTTTCTTTCCTCTTGATTTCTCTATGGTCCACTCTATTTTGACTCAGAAGCCATTTTCCTTGTGCATTCTCATAGTTTTAGCATCCACAGGCACTTCCCCAATTATCACGTAGACCCACATGGTTGATTCCCCCATCATTTGATAGAACAGAGTTCCGGGTATAATAGGATCCATATCTCATTTCAAATTGATCAGAATTGATGGAAATCTTTCCGAAGATGTTGAAGATAAGGGTTCCTATCATCTTTTATCCTTCCAAAGATTAGGGTTAAGCATGTTAATTCTCTTTCCTTTTTCTGTATTTTGAATGATAAGTTTCCTCTTTCCTTTACCAGAATTATCAAATACTTAGTTTGTGCTTTCCCAAAGCGGGTTTCACCTGTTTTTTACAATTGATTTTCAGCAACTACTCATCATCCTTACGATGGACCAAAGACGGTTAGGATTGATCCCGACCGCCATTAGTGGGTAGAAATAGATAGCCAAGGCAACCAGAAATAGGACAAAGTGAAAGCAATGGTAAAAAAGCAGCAGCCCGGTGGATGAAACTCCTGCGTATGCAGGGTCCAGGGAAGTGGCGGACCACAAAGGGTCTATAGTATGCAGGCTTATTTAGCATTTTTCAAGAGGCTGTTTCCACACCTTGAACCTATGATCTCGAGGTCACATGGCAACAACTCAACCGTTGCACCAAGGCTTCCTTACACAAATTCAATCCTACAAGGGGCAGCATAAAGTGGCACTTCTGCTATTATATAAAACACAAAAACAGAAAGACCAAAAAGCCACTTATAAAACTAAAAGAATGCCACTTTTTTAGGGGAAAAGAAGTTTAACAGAAGTTTGTGATGTTGCTAACCTACACACAACGTGTTGCAGGTTAGAAGCTAACACACGCACACGTACACATGCATGCACACACACCAATATGCCAGATTGAGGGAAGTATTTAAGTACATATTGATTTGATGGATATGCACCATGTCATTGTATACTTCATTCAGGATCCTGCCATTAACCACCATATTAGTAAAAGAGAACTGATTCCCACTAGTTCTTGAATTCTTTCTTCCTTTTCAGATTTTTCTTATCTCTATGATCAACATCTTATAGGCTTCCAAAATAAGGCCTACATAAGTAGAAATTCAACCTTAGTCTAGTCACAAAAAAGAAATAAGTCTCAATCCCCTTCAAATTTCTTGCTACTGCGCTATGATTAAGCAAAAATCTTGTCCCAAATAAGAAACTTCTAAAGCACATCATAAGTCAAAAGTTGCAAAAGAAAAGAGCAAATTTTCTTCACTCAAAATTTTTCACTTTTATTCCAGCTACAATGATGTCCTATGCTAGCAAGCTTGTCATATGTATAGTGATAAATGTGATGCATGCATACAAAAGGAACTTGATCTTAGGACACAAGAACAAGGAGAAAATGATGAACAAGAATGATTGCATAAACAATTTAAGTTGCATCAACTTTCATGTTATGATGATACAAAAGTTGATGAAAAACAAAAACCAGGAAACACAGATTTACATAGTTTCCTCTAAATTGAGGCATATCCACAGGTTCACCCCAATTTCACTATCTTCACAGCCAGAAAATAGCTGCCACAAGAAACAAAAGATTTCTCCAACCTACGGAACCCTAAGGTCTTGGAAATACATATATATCTCCTAGCAATAGACATAATTGTCCCTCCATATAACAAAATAGAAAACTGTCTACCTTTTTCTTTTTGGGGGCTCCGCCCGCCGGAACCCCAATTCGTAGCACAACATAATTCGATACAGGCACAATAGGATCAAGCCAATCAGGCTCTACACACAACATTTCAATCAAGTAAAACTGTTTACATAATTAAAAGTATTGTTAATATCTTAGAGTCCATTTAAATCAATGCTGAAGATCCACTCCACCATGGTCTACCAAGGATAGTAGCTTTTAGGCAATGGAGTACGTCACTAACTTCATTAATATTACTCTGGCATGAGCAAATTCAAAGCATACAAATGCCAGAAACCAAATAGCAAGAACCACTGGATCCTAGAGATTGAAAAAAGCTGCAATATAAGTGGAATGTATGCCAAATACTCTCATCGAATTTTGTCAAGGTTCACAGATTAAGTACAATGCAACAATTATATACACACCATAATGGTGTATCCAAAGAAGAAATAGGCTTCAAATGAGCTGAGTAGATCAATGACAAACTCGCTATCCTACAGCATCATCGGGTGCAACAGAAACAACTTTAACATGGATGTTGTTTCACCCCTTTAAGCAAAGAAGATGTCAACAACATATCAGCTCCACAATGCTGGTGGGTCCTACATGTACCTGCTCCACCTTGCCTCTCATTTGATGGAAGGACATCCCAGGTTGTTTGGGCATTGTTACCTCTTTAAATTGACCGCAGGCTCTATCCTACAGCTATAGTTTAGAGCACCAACTGCATAACAACCATATCCTCAGTTGACTCCAGTCTCAACTGCCACCTTGTATTATCCTCATTCAAGTGCTGATCAACTGATGATTTTCATCTCTACCAAATAATCTTTACAGCTCTAAATATAGCCGCCAGTGCAGGAGGCAGGAGTGGCACGAGATGCAAGAGGCAAAAGCAGAAAACACAACTTTTTGAGGGTGGAAAGGTGCACATTGCCTTTCAAAATGAGCTACAGGAAGGGAGTCTTCCCGTTTTAAGGGAAGCAGGAAGTTTCCCACTTCCAAAAATGAGCTACAGGAAGCAAGCTTCCCAGCTAGCCAGAACTTTGACAACTATGGCTCTACAGAAACCTAGCTCAGGTTTCATCAATCGCTACCATGGGTTAAACTTATGTTCCACTAATGCCATCTCCAGGGTATAAAAGAAGAATCTTTGTGCATCCTCAGGATACTGATGCCAAGATGTTGACACCAAGAGATCCTAACATCATCAACATCTGGAGTTCATCCAAGACTATTACTTCCAATAGATAACATACTTTAAGCCATGAAGCAACAACCTTAAAAGGCAATAATTCAACTAACAATAGGAGAGTTCAGTTCAGAGTTAAGATGCATTATATCCCTGTCACAGTGCTCCTAAATAAGAAGAATCAAGACCTTGGGGCACTTCAAGAGCCAAGCTTTTGGATCATAGAGAGGCAAGTTCTTGGCTTCATAGGCATCCATGGGATTTAGACAAGCAGTAAGATCAGCGAGGGAACTGGTAAATCAGGTTCTCTTTTTCAAACTGCAAAAGATAATTCTCTGTTTGTTCATACTGTTGCAAGTCAGTTTGAAAGTGCATACACCATGTGTTGCTCATCTTTATATGAGGATATTATAGTATATCATCTTCTCCAAAGAAAGGTAAGTATTCTGGAAGAATGAACAAACAATACCAAAGCTTATATCATTTTCAATTAACCAAGATCCCACAGTGATGGACCATCTACTAGTGGTTGGTACACATTTTCTGCAACAGCTTGATTCCATGGAGAAAATAGAAATAGCAATCCATTATAGGGCTTATAGTTGAGGATAAATACTAGCATTGACTCACAGACCACATGAAACTATTTGGTTGATACCCGTTCCAATCAAATAGGAAATATTTTATGACAAGCAAACAAGATGAGTATTTCCTTGATTATTGTGTTTCAAAAGCACAAGAACATTTTGGGGTTGAATGTCAGTTTGTTGTGAACAACTGGTGAAATAAAGGGAACGAGATTCTTTGTGACATCAAAAGATCAATTGCAAGATGTTTCCACCAATGATAGCAATCAACTCATATTCCTCCATTTACCAGGGCCTCTGTTTCTATGCTTCCAGTATATTTTCTTTGTGGGTGTGTTCTTGTAAATTTGGTTAGCCTAATGATAACAAATATGTATGAGAGTAGACTGTAGCTCAGATGAAAGGAAAAAAAAAAAACTTTTTTGCTTTATTCTTCTTTTGAAAGTTACTGAATTTTTCTTTGTTTTTAACATCTATACTATAGCCACCAAATTTTTAACAAAGAAACATAAATTTACTACCAAAGTACCTATGACTCAAGTGACTCCAAACCAATAATCCGAACAGAATCTTGCAGGTCCTACAAACATAAGAAAATATTACTGAAATAGAAACATTAATCTTACTTGTCCTTTAAGAATAGTAAGTAGCTTCAAATTTTGCCTCAATCGTTGTAGCTGCACCCTTCTAACTGTTACAGTGTCATGCAGTTCTGAAGTGGTTACCCATGCATTGTACAGATATTTCTGAAACAGTACAAAACAGTTAAAAATGATGAGTTCTATATGATGCCATGAAAACATCTATCCTAATGCAGACAAGACAAGAACCAAAAGTGATATAAAAAATGTTAGGAAGGGAATAGAACTCCAAGGTAATGTTAACAAAATAAATAATAAAGCGAATGTTTAAACTGCATCCCTATCATAAGCATTGGTTTTTGAGAAACCTTAATGAACCTACAGACCCATAAACTGAATCCTGAATGTTGGACAAGAACTAACATCTTATATAACAGATTTTTTGTATATGTGCATGACACCATTGAATAAAGAAGCCTGACATAAATCTTGGTATGCTGCAAAAGAAAGTTCACCAATAAATAACCGCAGAACTAAATAATGTGACACTGTGATACATAACACAAGATTCACTAATAAGGGAAAAAGAGATGTACACAAATTATAAATAAAGACAGGATAGTAAAAATTCTTCGGAAACTTCTTAAACAAAACCATAAGCCAATTAAGGCACAGGGAACATAACTAATCTGTAGGTAACTATTGATCTAACTGTCATTAACACAGCAAGAACACCAACAGCCAACTTTGATGATACATACACATGGAATAGGTCAAATTTGGGTTTGAGCCAAATGTTCTGAACAATCTACTCCGCACAGGTGTGGGCTTACAGGGCCAGGGCTCATAAACCCTTTCTGTCATTCATCAATAGGCTCATACTGGTCATGGGTTGAGAAAGGGAGTTGTTTTTCACTTGGAATAGTTAATAAAGCCAACAACCAAGAGCGGAAACAAGAATCACTGCCCCCACCGCCTGCGTGAGTTCAGCAATTGTCAAATCGAAGGGCACTGTAGTTCCATGTTGTGCCAGAAAAAGTTGGTTGTTCCCCAAACTTTGGGAGACTATCAGCAAGGAGAAAAGCAAAGCCCATGCTTTGGGTGGCCACCATTTAGACACTCTTTGCATCATCCCCTTAAAACAAAAGAACGTCTAGGACAGAGAAGCAGGCCATTTAAAAATACACCATTTGACAGAAAAATAAATAAATAAATAAATAAATAAAGTCTGTTTAGATCTACAGAATTTAATGTCAATTGGAGCTTAAGAAGTAACTAAGTTGACCATGTGAGAAAGCTTTCAGGAGAATCGGTATCATACATGCATGACAGCCAAAATGCTAACACAATGACACCTGAAATTATTGCACCTCCCAGATAAGCCAACAGGGTTTAGCTGAACCATGTATCTTGTCAAAATGTTCTTTCCTTGGCATACTTATATTGAGAAAAGCAACACCAACAAATTGGAGCAAACACATCATACTGTGGATCAACCTGCTGGATAAAATCTATGAGACTGAGGCCCCACCTTTTATGGAAATAATAATACGATATGCACCAATAGGATCTCAAAGTTGTCTAGGAAAATAAACATGAAAGACTCAACTTTACTGTTCTGAAAGGAGTGGACAGAGCTGAACTGTTGAGACCACCTTGGAAGGTCCTGGCTAACACCTTAAATTCTTTCATCAAGCCTACAAGTGGAGGCTGCTGAATTCGCACCTCAAGTCAAGAGCAAGACAATTTATTTTTCACATCATGTAGGCAAACACACCATCAGTGAGAACTAATAGTAGAAAGGAAAATGTGAACAGTTGTCACTGTAACAACTAGGCGGAAACATAAAAGACAAGTTTGCATGCACAATGAAGTCTTCGAAAAGCTTTAGAGTGATCTAACAGAGCTTTAAGTTGATCAAATACATCCAATAGCCTAACTTTCAGTTGCAGAAATCCATCAATGTTTATCCAAGTAGTTTGTGGTTCCAAGGAACAAATATGGTTATGATGATGAACATCCACTTGTTACTATAGAAGCTCCAGAACAGGATGGAATCTGCACCAGCAACACATGTCACTCAGAATGCACATGATCAGGAAATGCCTAACAGAGAATGAGAAGACTGATTGCTAGAAGCTATTTTATTGATGGCAAGAGTTACAAAGGACTACAGAGCTTTAGATTGTGCTCTGCCACTAAAGACGAATAGCAGTACCAGAAGTTACTTCGGAGACAGTTACCAGAGTTCTACAATAGTGGATCAGCATTATCCAAAGGGAAGGTAGACGAGATAAGGCAAAAGACATTACGCCATTATTACAGTAAACTGCAGACACACAGGGTATTCAGCAGTTGCAATAAGGTGCGCCAGATATGTGGGAGAGCAATAAAATTGGAGATTGCCCCTGTCATGAAGCTGCAAAAGAAAAATAGAAGGAGAACACATTGAAAAGTATGTCATGGGATATATATAGGATAATGCTAGTCGCAGGACCCATTCCAGGACTTAAACAATGATATTCTTCGAATATTACTATAATTAAGGAGAAAACACATAGGACAACCATGGAAAGTTGGGACAACAATTATCTGAAAGGTTACGACAGTAATAGGGATCAGGGTCTAATTGTTATGAGCTAAAGGATATATGTTGCATAATCAAGGGCCTGTTTTTCTGTAAATAAGATTTAAACAAAAAGAAATAGGTTTCATTGTACAATCCATGACACATTCTCATTGAAGTAATTCCACCTTATATTTTTTACCAATTTCTTCCACTTGGCATCAATCAAAACCTAGACCTATGTGTTTCTGGATTAATTTTTTGAAGCAGATTGCACCCTGGAGAATCTTAGCTGAGTAATTAACCAATAGAAGCTTCTGCTGGTGACCAAGAAATGACAACAAAGCCATAAGATAAGTACATGTCTTTCACAAAAGTACCTTGCTTGATATAGAAAGGCCTAAAGATTTATCCAACTATTCTTGCACAACTTTTTGGAGTATTAGAGCTTCTTTGGGTTTCCTACATTAAGTTGAAATAAAAACTTCACAGAGTTTTTGCATTATTGATTGAAGATAGAGTAGCTAGGAGGCTAGGAAAGGAGCATTACTGAAAGGGCCACTTCCCTACTAATCTTCTCGTGACAATCTAGGTAAAGAAATTTTATTAGGCACCAACAAACTCAGATGAAGTATATTTTTGAGCATAGGCTGCATAGGGCACTCTTCTTCTTTTTTTCTCCTTTTGGAGGGTGGGGTACCTCTTAGGGAACTCATTTAATCTTATCTCTTTATGTTTATCTTGATTTATTATAGTTATGGATAGGGAAATGATATTCCCACGCCAAGCTACAACTATTGGTAGACCATAATTTGGGAGCTTTTTCGTAAAAGTACAAGTGAGGCCTGACTTTTTTAATGATCTAAACCATTACTCTTAACCTCTCACCATAGATGAACACTGCCCCAAAAATCAGATACTATGGATAATCATACCATTGTTTTGCTTGAGCTATTCTGATGGGAAAATGGATGGCAGTAGAATGACGATACTCAAAATAGCTTAGGAAGACAATGGTAGGATCATGCTGAGTATGTAATTTTGGAAACAATTTACACTTCCATCAGTTTCCATGCATTTCATAATAACCAAACAAGCTCTAAAAATAAAGTCCTAATTGGACTATTAGTCTTGTTATTACTGTAGGTAAAGGTGTACATGAGGTGGAAAACAAGTCAACCTACAGTTGGAGAAGCTTCTTCCTCTCTTCTCTCTCTTGGTCTTTCTTGCATTCCTTCTCAACTTACATGGTAACCAAGCAAGTCCTCACAAGACCAAATAGATCTAACAAGCAAGCTAGGAGAAAGGTAGGCATTCGTTTCAAAAGGTTCAGATGTTATCCAGTAATCTCACCAGAACAGTGAATAACTAGTAAAGCACATTAAGATCTTTCAATTCATAAGTTTCAGAGGAAGTATTCTAAAAATCAGTTAACAAAGTCAAAACAGAAACATGGTCAGACAATTTTGTATGACTATCTCTGGACCTTAAATATCAGTATATCCTATTCACAAAGCATGCACCAGATATACACTGTATCGTTTTGCCAACAATATTGATACATGCCATTTTAGCTACAGGTCAGAATCTTGACGAACACTGGATTAAACCTTGCATGACAGTAATGCAAGAAAAAACTGGTGGAGAAATAGAAGATGAACATATATTGCTAGAAATATTTTTTTCCAACATCAGAATGCCATCACTAGATCTTGAGGTTCCAATGATGCTACAATGAAAACTTGGCATTTGAAATCTACTCAGCACAGTGCATCCTGGAACAAATGTGAGGCAGCAGATGCAAACTCTTATGCAGTTTTTCATAACTTCAGAAAAGAACCCACTACCTCCTACCAACTAGAAAAGGTCAGATGCCGTTTGATACCATATAAACATAATACATGTCTTGACGACAAGGAATAATTATCTCGTTCTACGTACACATCCTATGAACTGTTTGACATTCAAAAATATTGCTGAGAAATGAAAAGGATTCAGAAATAGCAAAAATAAGTGCTAGTTGGGTGAACCTAGCTCACAAACATGAGTAAGTGATTCATCATCTGCTGACTCATCCACAAGACTCAACTAGATCAACCAGTAATTAAGCACAAATTAGCTATATAAAGCAACCAGCCCATTTTCTTACTTGTGGACTAATTTAGAAGAATACGTAAGATATTGCAAGTAGCCTACATACATTTAGCTCAATAAGCTAACAGAAGTTATCAAATAGTTCATCATCTTTAGATGTTATAGTTCTTCTAGGTTCCCTTCCAAATAAATATGCTTCTCTTGATACAATTGTGTTATTTATAGTATCTTTTCTCTCTCTGAAAGGTGAAACTAATTGGTAGCACATAAAGGAGACCAAAAATGGAAAATTGCATAAAGATAGACGCACCGAATCAGCAGAAAGTAGACGTCATTCACCATTGAACTATCAGACTAGTGCCTAAAACTGATTTTCCACAAAATAATATACTGCATAAGAAAATGGAGACTTAATAATATCAACTTAGCAGTCAAAACTCAGAGACTCATACCTCCGCAGTTAGTCTTTGCACTGTCAGCGCAGCATCTGCTCTTGCATTAACAAACCGCCACTGCAAGTGCCGGTTATACAACAGCCTAAACAGGTGCACGTCTTCAATCTTATTCTCCCCCATCTTCCCTCTCCGAACATCAGCTGCAAAACTGAGAATTGAAGGTGCATTGCTTGACTGACTACTTACAGAGCTCGCAGATGAACTCCTCATCCGAAGCGGACTTGTCATTCCCCTTGATGGTGAAGATGTCGATGACACCATAAGTTTACTGGGAGAAGGAGGCCGAATTGGTCCCCGCAGTGGTGATGACAATGCCCGACTAGTTGAAAGAGTACGAAGGGATGATAAGGGACTATCTGATAATACTTTCTTCGTTGGAATCAGCTTTGCAGTAGCCATCATTCTTGAGCCAGTAGTCGATAATGGCAAGCCTGGCTCTTGCAATCTCCTCAGCCGGCTGTTCGTCTCCTGCCAAAATCTAGCAGGGACACTAATTTCCCGGGCAACCCGGCTTCTGGCCATCCCAGCTAACTCCGGCATACCTGAGTTACTCCCTGAAGAAACACTCTCCGTATCTGAAGCAGTAGGATCACATGGAAGAGGAGACCCATTATCTGAATCAGCATCAACAGGCCCCAATTGACCTGTTTTGCATGACAATAACTGTGCCGAATCCACATTGCCCAAATCCGCCCTCAATCTTCCATCAAACGAAACCCGCCTCCCCTCATCAATCATTGATTGCCGTAACGTCCGAATCACTGCTCGATTCCCACCCAATTTACTCTTGTCAATAGTGCCACAATCCATACTCCTAGTAAGTGGATTTGCCTGCGGTGTTCTTGCAGCAGGCCACCGATGTTGATCCATCATAGATTTCGAATTCTCCAACTGATCTCCACCGCCCACTCTCCCGGCTCTCAAAGGTGTCGTCCTCCGCCTTTCCGGCGTAGCCCCTTTCCGGGCATTACTCAAATTCGGAGTCTGGGGAGCCGTTTTCATCTTACTAATGGGAAGCGAAAACGATTCGCCTTGAAAAGAAACAGACAAACTTCTAGTGGAGGTCCACAGAACCTTGGACGCGGCCGAAACATCGGTCGCTCCACCAGCATTGCCGTGCCGCGAATCAGGCAGCGGGGTAACCGGCCGACGTCTCTCAGCAGATTGAGAGCGTTTGGCGATAGCAGAACGGTCAGGTACATTACTAGTAGCAGCAGTTCTCGAAACAATGGGAGATGGGCATCTTCTTGAAGATGAAGTAGAAGAACACGAAGTAGAAGTAGAAGAAGACATGTACCTGGAAGTGACTTCTCTTGCTCTTGGTCTCCTTGGAACAACCCCATTGTCTTTCTCTGAAGGAAGCAGTGGAGGCCTTGCTGGGTTCTGTGCGTTCTCTTCTCGTGGGGTTTTGGGGTTTGAAGGTGTGGCAGAAATGGCAGCCACCATTATAGCATAGATCTTTGCTTCACATCTCTACACGAACAAATGTTGATGAAAAACCATTTGAAGCAAAACCCTTCTGTAGAATCACCACCTGAAGAAAACCCACATCAAGATTTCTTCAGTTTATAACCGAACACCCACATCCGGATTTTCAGAGTTTGTAACGAAAACCCCATATATAAAACCCCTCTTTGATTTAGATTCGGTTAGGCGTTTTGCTGAGCTGCCTAACAAGCTCTTCAATGTATTTCAAGAGTGAGAAAGAGAGAGAGAGAGAATAGTGTGTAGAACAGTGAAATGCAGAAATTTAAGAGGGAGCGAGAGAGGCGTCGGTTATGCTTTTCCGACGCCGGTATTCGCCGGAGAAAAGGTAAGGCTGATTTGTCAGCATAAATGTCGTAGTCAATGGAAAAAAATAAACAAGAGAAAAAAAAAATGAGAGAGAGCATGCGTCTTTGTATCTTCAACATCAAGTCATTTGATGTGAGTGAGCTATCAAATCTTCAACTGCAAACAACGTTTTTTCTCTGCTAATCTTTATTTTAAACAAACAAACAATAAATAAATAATGACTATTCATTGTTGAATCTCCATCGGTGGATCTCAGCTGTTCGTGTCACTAAGGTTAACCTCATAAATGAACGGACGGGTGAAAACAAACTGAACGATGGCCCACATTGTCTGAATATCCAATAGATCCGATGGCACTTGCTGCACCTTGGCTCAATACAATGCAGTACAATCCCCAGACCACATGCTAACTCTCTCCAATAACCCAAGGCATTTAATTCAGGCCCATAGGATGAACCACGCACTAAACTGCGGACGCATCTCTTAATTTGCAGCCTTCAAACGGATTCTTGAAAAGAAGAAATAGTGATCTACTTTCATCAACAAAACCTCCAGATATCAAGGCTTATAATCATCAAAATTTGTCAACTTAACATCCACCCATAGCCCAACCTAAGGGCAGTCCCGGTGCGCAAGTTCAAGTGTATGCAAGAATGGGAAAAGGGACGGACCACAAGGGTCAATAGTATGCAACCTTACTTATAGCCCAACCTATCAAATGAAAATTTTGACTCCTCAAAATGCATTCGAGCAATAATATTGTATGCACATCCACCGGATAACAACTCCAACCTAGACTTGCTTCAAATATATGGACGGAAAGGATCTGCGATCACACACCCAAACTAGATGGTGATGTAGCTTTAGTCTTAATTAACTTCAATCCTTTTCTAGTTTAGGTCAACTAGCTTAATCTTATGAGGAGAGATGAAGAAAACAAAACCAACCCTCTAATTTTGCTTTTGATAAATTAAGTTATTGTTAGAAGATGATCAGTCAATTCTGATTTACAAAATGATGGATGTCTCTTTATATGACATGTGCACTCTTTTGAGCTGGTTTGAGTCCCCCACCACCTTAAGCATATTTATAATAAAGCTGTTAGAAAGCTACCACTCTTGAGCTAGTGGTTGTGACTTGAGATCACAATAGCAATGGCTAGGACCAGCAGGTGACCTCCACGGCAAGAGTTTAACATGCACTAATCATTATACTATGGTTTGTAAGAGGGGCCATCCAATTTATATTATTAAAGTGACTCTTAAAATATTACCAAACAATGGTAGTAGTTGTACGAAAGGTGCTCACGGTACAACCTCTATTGTTCAAGTCCAAATACATGTATGTAATGTATATAAAAAGGGCTGTCCAGGTGCACAAAGCTCCTGCCCTTATGGGGTTTAGAAAAGGGATAGAATTCTATTGTCTACAGTACAAAGTCTTACTTTGCATTTTTGCAAGAGGTTGTTTTCATACCTTGAACTCTAACCTCAGGGTCACACGACAACTTTACCTCTATGTATATAAAGCAAGTCGTCGCGTGTTACTTATCGTGTATCCAAAATAACTTAATTAATTTGTGGGACAATTTCTAATCTGTCATATCTTTTATTGGTTTTTATTTTTCAAGTTGGTGAATCAAGATTGTTCAGTTCTTGGATTATTTAAGAAGAAGTACTATTGTCTAGATCCAACCAATAGCTTTTTCTAAAGAAAATGTCAAATATTGTGTTTGTGTGTGTGGACTGAAGGTCTTTAAAATGGCAGCCCCGGGCACAGGGAAGGAGTGGACTAGAAGGGCCAATAGTATGTAGCTTTACCTTGCATTTTGCAAGAGGCTGTTTCCATACCTTGAACTTGTGACCTCAAGGTCACACGACGACTCTCCTTCGGTGGACTGAAGGTCTTTGCCAAAAAAAAAATGTTAGATCATGAGCATAGTTGTCGATATCCTTTTGTTGGGGCCAAAATTTTGGGTTCAGCCAAAAAACGAAAATGCAAAATATTACTAAAATTTTGGTCCAAACCAAAACAAGGCGTTTTTCTATATCTTCCTATGCATGAAAAATAGCATACCCAAGTTAACATACAATTCAACCAAAAGATTTGATTGAATCTGCTGAAATGCCAAAGTATCAAAAATGGTATTTACTATGATTCTTAGTCAATGGCATATAAACAGATACATAATTAGGAAAAGAAAGGGCAAATTTCAACATTCAAATACTCTGGCGAAGTGTTAGAATTTTGCTTAGCATGATGTGTGGCTGGATGGATGAGTGGTCCAGATCATGCTGAAATCTTATGGATCAATTGAACGGACCACAAAGTTCTCATGTAGGTGTGTTCCAACAAGTGGATGGTCCATTAAGTCCAAAGCACATAAATACATGTAATCCATTAGTCACATTCACTTGGAAGGAAACTCTTATGTTTTTTGCAATGTTTTCCATCTAATGCTAAAGCATACTCTTTCCTTTTCCTCTCTTTTCTTTTTCTTTTTCTTCTTTTGTGTCATAATGGTATTTTTATTTTTATTTTCCATTATCAATTTTAAATTATTTTTCGGAGTGGTTTTTATTAAACTAAGGTCAACATTTTCCATTGTTTGGGTCAGTGCATGTCATCAAAGTAAGGATCTTGAACTATAGTTTCTGTAAATGTAAAGTTAGTCTTTTAGAGTGCCAAATTTCTTCTTCTATTTCCTTGGACACACATCCGGGAGCGGCTTTGAATCTGTTACTGTGACGACCCGGGTTTTTCAACCCTATATATGTAAAAAAATTCGAAAGGTGGGGCCCCATTTTTTTTAAAAAAAAAAAAACCCAAAACAGTGAAAAATAATTTAAATCGAATTTCATTTTCAGAAAAATCCCGAGGTCAGCCATTGACACAAAACAAGATTTTATTTTTATTTTTATTTTCCAAGTAAACATGTTTAAAATAGATTTGCTATTCCAGGATCATCCAGTCATCAGCCACATTCCCTTAACAGTATAATCAAGTCCAATAACATATGTACATACACAGTCCATGTGAAATTTGAACATACCTTTGAATGAGACTTCTCGATCACTATTCTTCTAACTCCTCATGTGTCCTGTCTTTCTTTAATATCTGAGGCATTGCAACAAACGCAATGCCTCAGCAAGCAAGGCTTGGTAGTTACATAGACATTTAATGTATATCAATGGAACAAAATCGAATAATTGTATTGATACAGTGAGTAAAGTAATTTTTACAAGAATATAATTATTTTAAGCAATGCTAATAAAATCTCAAAACATCATATACGATAAAACATGCATCTCATGGATTTAAAACATGATATAATCTCATGTAAATGAGCATACAATAACAACAAGGCACCCTAAGGTATATGGGTCCCATGAGTGTCTCATACACTCGTATCACAGATCATGAGTACTCATATCAAACCTCTGAGTGTCGTCACACCCAGGCATACCATCACATCTTCATGCTCATCATGCATACACACCAAATAAGAGTATGGATCGTCATGCCGCAGTGGCAACCCTCTATGGGTCTCAACCACCGCCGCTCCCCGTCGACACCATAACGGGAGACTTAGTGTCTGTCCCCATGGAAAGGCCCAGACCGGTAGTGTGGACTATTCATGTTACCAAACCCCTACCGAATGCCATCTACGGGCAGGTGTCTATCATATCAAAATCTCATCACATCACAAATCTCGGAGGGTGGGTGGCCGGCCCTCTCCCTCCTAGCATGACATCCACCGGGTGAGAGCACCCGTCATAAAACTCAAAATACGAAAATCCTGTATGTCGAAACCAAGAGCACTCGTGGCTCGCAATCCCTAAGGCACGCTCCTCATCCTGGAGTTAGCCTCTAAAAAGACCAGCCACCAAGCCTCTACTTTTCTTTCCCATAAAACCTCATCAATTTCAATGATGCAATAAGGAAAGATAATTTTTCTAAGTGTGTATAAGTATATAATCTCAATCTCATAAAACCATCGATCATAGTCAATTCAATACATGATTGAAATCAAACAAAGAATCATAGCATAAAACTCTAAATCTCACTAAATCATCGATTAATAATAAGTGCAATTTAAATCACCATCAATCATAATGCCATGATAATACAAGGTTTTAAAATCAAAATGAAACATTAAATGTCGTCACCTACCTCAATTGTCGTTACTTAGCTCGTGTCCCTTCTTCAGTCGAGTCCGAGAATACCTTGGTAAAGTCCTGAATGATGTTCAAACATAAG
Source organism: Warburgia ugandensis (assembly GCA_035236585.1). NCBI lineage: Eukaryota > Viridiplantae > Streptophyta > Magnoliopsida > Canellales > Canellaceae > Warburgia > Warburgia ugandensis. The sequence goes on from CP141133.1 coordinate 59,097,774, forward strand.
AGCTAGACGTTATTTCTAGGTTCACAGGGTAAGGTTAGATCTATATGATTTGTTGGTTTCTAGGGGTTACTCTATGATATTTTTAGGTTGATCTTTATCTAAGAATGTCCTGCATTTTATTGTATAATTGGGTCCGTGTCAAAATTACGGACGCAACGGTCCTTTTGGCTTGTCAAGCGGAGTTATATAGGCTCCGAAATTGGATTTTTCAAGGTCGCGCCTTAATGGACGACCCAATTGTAGTGCCTAGGGTCCTGCACGCCGCGGTTCTAGAATGCGCGCTCTACGGTTTCTAGTATACGCGTGCGCCTTAGTTGCACTGCAACCAGGCTCATGTGCATACGTCCGAATAGTGTGCCAGGGTGTGCGCTATTGCGCGGATGTGTCTTAGGCGTGGCTATGTGTGCCTCAGCTCCTAGGACGTCCCATGCATCCCTGTCGAGCTAAGACAACTATCTGCATGTGACGCGTGCGTGAGGACAGCCCCCAGGGAGCTTGGCATGGGTGTGCGTCAAGCCAGGCGCCCTGGACTGCGCCGTGCACCCTAGGACGTTCATGCGCCCCTAGGAGGCACTCTCTCTCTCTCTCTCTCTCTCTCTCTCTCTCTCTCTCTCTCTCTCTCTCTCTTGACGGGTTTTCACCCGTCTGGTTTTGTTCACGGAAAGCCGGTGATTCCGGCCGGAAGAGCACCCAGATCCGGTGTGGATCTGGGCTGGGAAGGAAAGGAGAACGAGGCCAGTTTGGGCAGCCTGGAACGGCGCCCTGGTCGGCGAGTTTTGGAAGGGAACCCGTCTTCTCCGGGTTTCCACGGCATTTCCCCCAGCCGGAAAACACCCGGATCGGGCGTGGATCTGGGCAGGGAAGAATGGCAACTAAATAGGAAGGGTTGGGGGGCTTACCTGTAGCCTGGGGACGCCCTTTTTCCGGGTGGTGCGGCTCCTCCTTTCCACCTGTCCAAACGCTTGTTGCCGGGTAAACTCGATGAAGGTGGAAACTCCTATTGCCAGACTGGAACGGAGAAGGGCATGGGGAGATGGCCGGCCCGACTAGGGCTTGGCCGTTGCCGGAGATTGCAGAGAGACGGGTTTCCGGTTTTTGCCGGAAACCCCAGTCTCAAACGACTGGAAAAGACGCCGGAAAACGGGGTTTTTGGAGAGGGGAGATGGGGTTTTTATAGCCCTGCTATGGCGGTGCTTGCCAATGGTGGTGCCGCCATTGTCGGTGGCAGAAATCTCTGGAAACTAGGGTTTCCGGAGAAATCGAGAGGAAGAAGAAGACGGGGTGCCGTTATCAAAACGGCCCCCTACGTTTTCTGCGTTTTTCGTTTTTAATTTAAATTACAGAAATACCCCTATCTTTAAACGGCCGTAACTTCTTCATACGGACTCCGTTTTGGGTGATTTTGGTCTCGTTGGATTCATTTTTCCGAGACGCATCTAATGGTACCATTTTCAGGACCAAGTTTCTGGGTTTAGTTAAGGCGACTAGTGAAATGACCAAAATGCCCTTATCTTCAAAATTGAACTTTTCATGGGCTTTTAATATTACAAAAATTGGGGTCATTACAATTACCCATGCCCTAGAAAGTGCTAACACCTCTAAACTGAAAACTATTTCTTTCCGTCTTTGCCTTACTGGGCATTGTATACTCTTGTTCCAAGAGAATTTCAAGGTCTAATCTGTAACTTGAACGAAAGGTTAGTAGATAGCCCAAAAGTGCAAATTATTTTTTTTCTCCTTTGGTAGGTAAGTGGAAATGTGCAATTCAAATGAACTTTTCATGCAATTGGACATTCACCTAAAAATTCCACCCATCATTTCAGAAGCAGGCACAAATGAGTGGCCAAGAATTTACTTGAAATCTTGTAATCTGATATTTCGTGGGAGAAATACTGTAAAAGAAATTACCTAATACATTTGGTTGCTGCTACGGCATGGCCTATGTAGAACCAAGTGTTTCACTCTTTTCATTTTTATGTATTTATATATCATATAATAAAAAATCATGTGATTTGAATGACCCTAGCATCTAAAAAGCATATGAAATATTATTTCTAAGAAGAGAGTTTAAAAACTTCATAATAAATGTAGAAGATAATATTGGCTAGAATCATCCAAACCACATGCTTTTTTATTTATAAGACATCTAAATGTAGAGCAACGAAATGAAGGAATTAGATGACATGTAGGTAAGCCTCATAAAATGTAGTCAATAGACGACACCCATAATGGGATCAATTTAGTATTCTTCTTCAAAATATTATATTTGATTGGTCCTCTAACATGATGTGGCTATTTCACTATAAGAAAATTATTAGTGCAAGAAGGGTGTCTCTCGTGGTACCTAGTAGCTCACAGGTTCAAAGTGGGTGCTTGAATTAACATTGAAAAAAAAAAAAAGTTCAAGGAAATTGTGCTACTACCGAGGAACTACTATGTTCTTAATCTAAATATACTGATATTTTAATTTATTATAAAGTATATTTTTGTTTCAAATTTGTGAGTTTCAGGTCATTTTCCGAGTCATCTCATTGAGTCAAGATTGATCATGTGATCTCCAAATAGCAAAGACCAACAGCTTTACAGTAATCCCCTAGCATTTAAATTATGTTAGATTGCCAACCACATTTGTAGTTATTTACACATCAAACATTCAAAATGAGCTATTTAGGGGAGTATAATTTCCGAAGTAGCTTCAACCAGTGAAAAGAGAAGTGTCTAGCAAAGGGACGATACAACACTAGCAAGCAAGAGTTTTATTACACGACACATGTGCATGCTAATTAGTACACGCATTTACACGCAGCTAAAAGTACACATGTAGTCTGCCCAAAGGCCCCGGACGTTGGTGATCCGTTTATTCCAATCAGCTTTAAATCCAGTAGCGGTGACAAAAATCTTCTTCCCCGTGGTAATCTAACCACTGTTGTTTTCGAGCAGGAAATGGAAGGCTTGGGAAGTCCAAGAAGAGTTTGTAGTTAAATCTTAACCAAACGAAGCGTTAAGATTATCATTTGATTTGCATCGCCCACCATCATTATTAGGAGAGTCTTGGTGTAACGGTAGAATTGTCGTCGTTATGGATTCAATGCCCAAAAATAGCCTCTTACAAAATGCAAGGTAAGGCTGCCTACTGCCCTTTTACAATCACTATTAGGGTGACACATGTACTAACAGTTTGTATTCTTTCTAAAGAAAGGGAGCTTTGGCATAGAGTTATTGCCGAGTAACCTAAAGGCTATGGGTTTGAAGTGTGAAAACAACCTCTTGCAAAAAGCAAGGAAGGCTGCATTCTTTAAACCCTTTATAATCCGGCCCTTCACTAAATCTCCTAGAAACGTCGTGCACCAAGCTGCCCTTTTAGATAGAGTTCTAAAGGCAGCAAAGCCTTCTAATGATCATTAGGCTCATAGAACTAGGAAAAATGGCAAGAGGCCTTCGAGTTAGACCACCTCTGCATTTTTCGATCCAAGAGAAGAAACTCATGTCAAACAATGAAAAACCATTCCATATGAGAGAGAGAGAGAGAGAGAGAGAGAGAGAGAGAGAGAGAGAGAGAGAGAGATCAAACTAAAAATGTAAAAAGGAGTACCTAATTGATAATAATAGCTAGAGAGACAGAGAGAGCCAGCTGATCATCCACTTAAATCTCTAGAGCAGCATCGGAATTGTGGTACGTGAAGGTGTTGCAGCAGAAATGATCAGAGAATGGAGGTGCAAAGTAAGAAAAAGAAATCCTAAACGCTTGGCTGGTTATAATTTGCACGGCAAGGTTTCTGGGATGCCCCGTCGCCATTTTTATCTCCTCCTTTTCTTGCTGTCTTCCTTGCTTTCATCGGGGTTTTGCTCCTCTTTCTCAATTCAATTCTCTTCCTCCACCATTTGGGTCCCACCCTTCTTTATAACTATTAACTTTAATCACAATTTTTCTCTCGATTCTTGTCTGGGGCGGAAGAATTAATGTTCAAGATGATGCCCACAATATCTTCATCGGCCGGTATGTATATATCCAAATGATATCGACACTCCTGCAAAAGTCACACCCGTGATACAATGGCTCCAATTCTCCTGTCTATTTGAGAATTGAGATCTAATCTACAAGATTAAGACTGCAAATGATCAATGGTTGGGCATTTTTTAGCAAACACTAAATGAGTACATGTTTTATCATCACCGTCAATAGCAAGGCTAATAGGGCTGGTTCACAAGAGGATAAGAAACTACAGACCAAATTCTTCATAGATAAAATACCTAGTGGGTCACTGGTTCAAGCTGCTCATGGCTGTGTGTGTTTCACGTTATATATATATATATATATATATATATATATATATATATATATATATATATATATATAGACACCAATATTGGCAGAAAATAAAATAGCAATCTCTGGATAAGGTGAAAGCAAATCATTCCCAAAGAAAAAAGAAAATCATTCCAAACAAAAAATAAAAATGCAAAAGGTGATTATTCTTATCACAATGTGGTCCAGGAAAATCGACTCCCCACTGTGAGAGTAAAGGATCCGTTACAAAGAGATTGTGGGTCCAAGAACAAGATCAACGAGCCTGCTCATGGAGACAGGAAGGCCACATTTCAAATTCTTTTGTTGGCCACCTGCCCTCCTTTAATTAATATACAATAGCAGGGGGATTCATTTGATGTAACACTTACCTAGGGCCGGTATTAGCATCTAACTCCTAGGCGGGCCCTAAAATTAGATGGGAAATCAAATAATAAGATTGAAGTAAATGCACTTAGGTCCACTACTAGGAATGCAGGTCAATTGACAAGCTAGCTTTATTAGATGTTGTCCATTTAAGCAATAGATTTGTTAATTGATAGTGATAGAAGGGTGGTTTAGGCTGTTAGACTTAAAACGCACTCATTATTGTATGCAAGTATAGTCTTTAAGAAACACTCTGCATTAGAAAATGTTCCTTAACTAAATCTAATAATTAAGTAGCCACGTTGGAAGTAATTAGAAGCTTATGAAAAATGATTGTTAGGTCCCCATGTCTCTACCGCCCTTTTCTTGCCACCCAAAAGGGTAAGACTATGACCTAATACCACACAGTGGTCCCACTTCGATTGATGGAAGGGGCTGTGAAAGAAGACAAAGGGAATTTCCATGGAGGTGTTATGCAGGGAGTTATCTTATTCCCTGTTAGTTCCTAGCTTTTATATGGTGGTTGCTTGACTAGGAAGTACAACTTTAATCTAATGACCACCAAAGCCTTTCATCTCCAATGCCCCAAAAGTTTCGTGGATCAGATAGTTTGGATTATTTTTTCACAGAAATAATGCTCATGGATTGAGTTATTTCAATGCAAATCATTGAAGAATTACATCTTCTTCAAAATTATTGGAGTTATCTTTTTCCAGGCTTTTTTTATATAGTACCAGTGAAGAATTATAATGCAAATCATTTACACTCACACGCACTCTCAAATTTAATTTTCCCGCTATTTGCATCCTTAAAATATAGATAAAATGGCTTTAGAAGTTTGGACCGTTATTTCCTAGATAAAATTTCTATCTTTTAGGGCTGCAAATAGCGGAGGGAAAAACTAACTATTCCGGAATAACTAAATCTACTATTTTTATTACCATCCCAAATGGCCTTTTCAACTGCTTGTGGTTTCTACTCCATTTATTTTAATCAGGCGTGCACTTTAGGCCGTAATATTATATATTATTAGGATCATCCAATATTAGAGAAGACTTTTGAATCACAGGAAAGAGATGGGAGCCACTTGCACTCTTGCCCCCATAGTAAACTGATGCTTAATTTTTCATCAGCCAATCGACATATAAAACGTCGTTAACAGCCACAAACCATTGACTATGGTTATTTAAGATGAAACACCTTTTGTTTATGTTTGGGGCTGCCAATGCCAGAAGGTAAAATAAACTATCTACGAATAATGTTGCCCACTGCCAAGGACTTGAGTGTCTGCCACCTCCTATAGGATTTGTGGATGCATACTTTTGAGTCTGCGAAAAAAAGGACCTGAGTTGAACCAATGCCATCACAGGGTAGTAGTGTGAGGATGAGCCCAGCAATGCCCTGCAAAGCTTGTGACAAGGTTTTCTGTGCAAATTCCTACTTGTGCCACGGTAACCTGTGCCTAGTCCTGCCGGCTTCACCGAGTCTCAAAAGTGCCCTTGTCACAGCCCCGTCGGGCCCCCAGCAATGATATTGTCCAGTGCGCACGCGCACGGGTTTTGGTCCTTTCCCTGCGTCCAGGGGAAAACGCGTCATTGCTGTGAAGGGAGAGAACCCACCTTATAACCAGGCCCATCACCCCCCCTAGCCGATGTGGGACTAACTGTCCTGCGTCCCGCCCTCAGACCATCTTGGGTCCCCTCACAAGGCCAACCCTCAGGCCATCTTGGCACGGTAGCCATCTCCCGCCTACGGGACACACGCCCCCGTGTGTCACCACACGAGCGACGGTGCGGCTAGCCATCCACCCTCGGGGTCGGGGTTTGGCTTTGATACCATTTGTCACAGCCCCGTCGGGCCCCAGCAATGATATTGTCCCATGCGCACGCGCACGGGTTTTGGTCCTTCCCCCGCGTCTAGGGGAAAACGCGTCATTGCTGTGAAGGGAGAGAACCCCCCTTATAACCAGTCCCATCACCCCCCTCTAGCCGATGTGGGACTAACTCTCTTGCGTCCCGCCCTCAGACCATCTTGGGTCCCCTCACAAGGCCAACCCTCAGGCCATCTTGGCTACCTCCCTTCACAGCAATGACGCGTTTTTCCCTGGACGCGGGGGAAGGACCAAAACCCACGGGACAATATCATTATTGGGGGCCCGACGGGGCTGTGACAGCCCTGGTAGAAACACTGTTAAGGACTGAGTGCTTGTCACCTCCTATAAGGTTTGTGGGAGGGACCCGAGTTGCACTAACGGCAGCAAAGGGGAGGATGAGCCCTATCCTATGCCAAAGAATCCCCTCTTGGCGACTATCATAAGTTTCTACTAATGGTGCTAAGAAGTAGTTGCATTGGAACTAGAAAAGGAAGGTGATGTAGAAAGAAAAATCATATTGCCAATGAGATTAGCTTCAAGGGAAAGAAATGTTCAAGTGATGTGGATGGATAGAAAAAGGGAGTTGGGGCAGATAATGCACCATGTTTTCGGTGAGTTTTTGGGCTCTTAGTGGTAGGTGAAAGTAGAGAAAGATGACTACATGCCCAGTGCCCCATAGAAAAAAGGTATTGCTATCAGAGTAATGAGTAGGTTGCGAGCCCCGTTTCCTTTTCTTCTTCTTTTGCTGAGAAGTGAAGTTGTGTTCTTAATGACTCTATAAGCAAAGATCTTGTAGCAAATCACAGAAAACTGAGAGAGTTCAGGTTGGAAGTAATAATTTAAAGATGATCTGTGGATAAACAAGCAACAAGCAGATCTTGTTTGCAAAGCATGATAATAATAATAATGGGCGAAAGAAGATCTAGACGACGATGTGATCCATATTGACTGTGATGAAACCAGCAAAACAGGTAAATGTGCTAAATGAACAAGCTAATGACTGTCCTCGCTTCTCACTTTTGTTTTTCACCTTTCTTTTGGTTCAATAATGAGCAATGATGAAGATCATTACACACATTGATGCCAGATGGAAGTGTCCTGCAGCAGCCCAGCGGCGATCATGTGTTATGGTGATGGTGACACAGGTAATGGCCCGCCGGTTGGCCTCTCGCCGCCATCGTGTTTCGCCGTGTTGGCACGGCGTACTTGCAATTCGTTGCTCAGCCTTTGGATGTTTCCTTGTTTGTGTCGCTGAATAAATAAGATACAACTTGAGCAATGAATTCATAAATAGAATGAAAGCTCTCGACATGAGATCTCTTCTTTTGGACGTGGTTGAAAAAAGTATCAGACTGTGCAATGATGAGAATAAACAAGAATGCTTGTCAAAAAATTTTGTTCCTTTTTTCAAGGAACTATATGGTGGAACAACTAAAAAAGGCTATTCAGCTTCAATCATAAAATGATTCCATCACTTCAATGGAAGGTTCCATACGAACGGTTTGGATAAATAAGATCCCAAATGAACATGTGCAAAAGTTATAATTATAAACTACGATCGAATCGATGCAAGCATTGGTTTATACATTCCTTTTAGTCTTGACTCTAGAGATAATAACCACCTAGTTATGTCACAACAATGTCTGGTGCAAACTTAAACTTTGAATGATTAGTTTTCTTTTGTTGGCAATTAAGGTTTTCATCCAATCTTGATGAGTCATTTTGATATGTGGTGCCAATTACGGAGTTATAATGGTTATGATCTTCCAATTGAGAAGATTATCGGTGTATGAGTATATACGTAAGATGTAGCTCAAAAGAATGATGGTTTGGAGTTGCCCATTCTCTAGTGCTGCAGGGACTCTTAGCGGCATCACATCCTCGTGCTGATTGCAGGTGTATACACCACGTTGAAGCTCTTAAAGACGATGTTTTCTCTCCCTTGCTTTCAACTTCCTCTTATTGAGGATGTCAGCGATGGGGATAACAATCCATGGACTATGTTATCCATGAGAGTAAATTCCCTTTATCTGCGTTTTAAGACTGCAAATAGAGGGGGAAAATCCACTATCCAGCAACAACTCAATCCATGGATTGTTATTCCCGTCTCAAACAGCCCAGTTGAGTGTCGAGCGTAAATTCCAGGAAGCTTAAGTAAGCAACCAATAGGAGAAGCTCAAAGCAAGGGTGTGTGAGTATCGTCCCTTGTAGCTTGATCCGCATAGATGGGCGGGAACACAAGTTAGAGACCACCTATTTTAGTTGCCAACTTTTGTCATGAAACAAAATTCCGGCCAGTAAATGGTTAGCTAAATGTGCAAGCGAGGCACAAATTCTGGTTGATCTGAACTATTCATCTTTACTACCTATCTTACCTGTCTTAGAAACCCTACTCTAAAGATCTCATCCATTAGACAATCCTGGATTTTGCTTTCTGAGTTTAGCATGTGCAATGAACTATTGAAAGCCAAAGTGTCAAATTGTCCAATGGGACGAGTTCTGGAGGAGCATATCTAAGAACAAAGGTATTGAAGATAAATGGCTCTGAAGATAAATGGCTCCGATCAGGAGGATCTGAAGATTTGCTTGTACTTACTTTTATCAGTCCATACTCCAAACATTTATCAGGGGAGCCTTGAAATCATGGGTTCAAAGCATGAAAATAGCCTCTTGCAAAAATACAATATAAGGCTACGTATTGCAGATTGGTCCGCCCCTTCCTTGGACCAGCATATGCGGTAGCTTTGTGTGCCGAGCTGCCTTTTTTAACTCGAAACTATGCTAAGTAAAACTATTATTTGTACTTGTAGCAATAAATAACATATACTGTGCAAAACTTCACAGCCAACTTAATTCTTCTCAGGGAAGTTGCAAGGTGCAACGTATGTATATCCTCACTAGAGTGGACTGAGTGCTGTTTTGGCTTTGAAGATCTTCTGCATCTACTCTCTAATTCGGAGCAGATGGCACACCTTTTATTTGATCTAAGCCTTCCGCACCTCCTTATGGTTAGATCGTAGTCACGTCCATCGGTTGATCCAGCTCCCTTGACTGGAAGCCATGGGAGCCACCAGCCTAGTAGACCTTCAAAGGCGGAAACTTATACACAGTGGAAGGAGAAGAACGGTAGGTAAGCCTGTAAGAAGACAGGGATAACTTCTGCAATGTCAGGGTACTATTGTATTTATCAGCACCAGGGTTGATAGAGACTATAAAGTGGCCGTTTGGTCCAAATTTCAACATAGGGCTTTTTAAGACCTGAAATTTCCCAGATAAATCGGGCAAGTTAATTCTATAACTCTCTCTGTTTACTTTTATTGTTTGAATGTTATGAAAGAGAATGCAGCAATCTGTTTCTATGATCAGAACCATCAGAAAGAAGAAGATACAAATAGGAAAAGAGTGTGCTGATGATTACAAATGTAAGAACGGCAATAGGTCAAATCCATTATAAATTTGGCCGACGCTAACCCTGGTCTAATTAACTTGGGATCATAGTTGGGTCAAAAAATATTATTGCCCCACGACCATCTTGAATTCGAAGGGAAGCCTTGACGCAATGGTAAAAATTGTAGTCATGTGACCTTGAGGTCACACGTTCAAGGCGTGGAATCAGCCTCTTGCAAAATATAAGGTAAGACTGCCTACTATAGACCTTTGTAGTATGCCCCTTCCCTGAACCCTGCATAGGCGGGAGCTTCGTGCACTGGGCCTGCCCTTTAAACATCCTGAATTTGGATCGAGTTCCCTAATTGACCCTAACACCTACAATATTTAATACTTGAAAATTTGATAGATAACAATTACGTAGTAACTATATCTTTTCATATTAACAATTTCCACCTTATATAAATAAATTAGAACAGTTCTACTAGAGAGAAATGGACAATAGATGCATGCTAAAATTGGGAAACTTTTAATTATCAAAATGTCCTTGCATTTATAGTTTCATATAAAAGTATTTGGGCATTTTAGTCAATATATAAAAAGCATACAAGACTGTTCCAAGCCCTGATGTGCCCAAATATTTTCATCATTTACAGTAGCCTGATGCTAACAGGAATTCGGTCACAAATTTTGACCCTAGCCCTGCTCCTAACACCAAATTTCTTGACCATAATCAGACCCAGGTCAATTAGGATCAGGTCCCCTAATTGGGCCGACCCCTTGCCCTCCTTACAAAAATGATACATGATCAAGACGAGGCCTGAACATCAGTCGAGTAGCAAGAATACTTGCGTCAATTATAAGGCAGTAAAGGACAGCAGTACCGAATACTATTTAGGTGAAGATGAACTAGCGTCCCATCTATATATGCTTCTACTGCAAGATCAACGCTTCAAAGCATTCCCTAGAAACAAAGTTATTGCAATACTCACATTTAGTAGAACTATCACCGGACAACTCAAAGCTTAAAAGAGTTCAGACATGGCCGCCAGACTGACAGGAAGAGAATGACCAGCTATGGGGATCCACCATGCTTGGGGCGACTTGGTGCAGGAGGCGTTGGATGCGGTATGTAAGGCATGAGAGGAGTGCCATGTTCAATTGTTCCACTTCTTATAGATGCCTTTGAACTTGGAACTGGGTTGATGTTGTGGTAGTCATTCAAGTTTACATTTCCCAAGTCTCGAATCTTGTTGTTGCCACCAGAATTGTAGGTGATCTCCTGAGAAAGAACGACAAAGAATGTTCCAATAGACCAGAATAATCATCCATTGTCTCACTCGTTTAAATAAATGAAACATATCAAACTATTGGTCAACTTAGATTTCTCTGAGAGAGTGCACCATTTACCTTCAACCTCCTGTGAGTTGTCATCGATGTTACGCTTCCCCCACAAACAGGGAACGCCAAATCTGTGTAAAATGCAAGTGCATAGCTTCAGTAGTTGAAAGATTAACCCTTTATTCTAGAGTAAACGACATACCTGGAGTTCAATATTTATTATAAGTACATATTTATTATAAGTACCGTGTTTTCTATAATCAGGACTGAGACTTGAGATGCAGAGTGGACTGGAAGGACAAGAAAGAAGCAGACCACAACCCCTTGAGAGCTACACCACTCATAGGAATCCAGTGCAGCTAAAACTTCATCACTTGACAACCAAGGACTGATTGCATAATAAGTGACGGTTACGCTTTATCTTGTGGTCTGCAAGAATTCAAAACATGGACATGATTCAGCCCCATGCAACTTCCTAACCATGTGAAACCAGTTGACCTGAGAACTTGCCAACTTGCATCAGTTGTTGATAAAATGACAAACTCTCCGGTTGAATAAATTAGGCCTTTCCCTTTCTCTAATTTCGACATAAGACGAAATTAAAGTGGGTAGCTTAACCCTATTTACGTGTGAAATGGTCTACGCAACATATTCCAACCAAAGAAGCCAAGCCAACGTATACGTTTGTGTTTTCAGAAACCTTATTTCCTACTATTCTCAACCATCAGGCACCTTGATTTCGAGTGCAACTACTATGGTAGTCTTTCCTAGGTTCAAATTTATTCAGATGGTTAAAACGTACAGGGTGTGAACTTCATAAGAACTAGAAAAGGACCAAAAGGTAGTAGGGTTTTAAGTCTATAAGTATATAAATATTATACAGTCTGGTTGAGTAATGCCTCATTTTGCAGTTCCTTGAACATTCAGAATAAAATACCTTTATTCATTGTCTTACTGTCACCAAGACCTTTTCTTATATTCTCTACAGTTTTCTGATAACTTGGTAATTTGAGAGATTTACATTTTTATGATTTGTTCTTGAGAGAAATAAAACACAAAGTCTAACATAGGAAATGGCTGATTCAATTGAATTTTCTCGAGTAGAACAGATGGTTAGGGAGTTAAATCAAATACAGTAGCATATAAGAAAACTGACAATAAGATAGGCTTGGAGAAATCGTTGACCTGAAAACAGTTCTAACATGGTGGACGAAATTTTTGGTGTCCAGAAAACTCAGATGCACTCACAACATTTTTACTTTTGAAAGACAATGAATGCAGAATAGACTCAAAATGGAAAAAAGGGCAAGGACTTCATCAACAACAAATTCCATATTGTACTGATTTGAGATAAAATAAGAAAGGACATTTATGCCTGACCCAAACTTGGAAATGTTGTATTTGAAAATTTGAAACCACCAAAGATGAAGGTTGAATCATGCTTGATGGCATCAATCACATCAACTCTCCTTGACACCTCCTGTATATTGTTGGTGCCCGGTGGCTAACCAACTCAACTAAGTGCTTGAACCCACCCGGAATGTGTGTTAAAGTGGATCACTTTAACATTACCTTAGAAGCTCGGTTAAATATTCTTGGATGAATGAATTATGTTTTGTGGAAGTCTTTCCCTTAGAAGCTCTCTTTTTCCTCTGTTGGTATTGCTCCTCTTGTGTGACAGTCCCAATTCTTCATCTTTATTTTCATTTATCAAATTCAATTGAAACAGAAAATGGGCAGCAAAGTGAGATTTGGTATCATATACCGAGAAATAGTTTGTACAATAATTGAGCCAGTAAATAATGGCTTTCTTGCCACCTTGAAGTAACTTGGCGTGACAAAATTCTAGATCCAAAACTCCCTATTCAAACTTGAAGGCCTGCAAGAAGGAACCCTGCAGGAGGCCCTCTCTGCTGGTTACTCACAGGGAGACATGTGAGAAACATAGTCATATTCATATATATGACTATTAAGAGGAAAACCTTTTCAAGGATTTTAAATAAAACTGCTTCCTACCATCAGTAATAGCTTTTAAAAAGGCTGAGGTAATCAGAGGGTTATTTGGGATTTTATACATTCTACATGAGTTTCTTAGTATCTGTATTAGCATAATCACTATATTCCTTCAGTTCCTCTGGCTTTTATACTAGCATTGATGCACAGAAGGGTTAATTAGCATAAGGCTTCATTCCTCGACCTAGTGGGGAACTAGCAATTTCTCATTGTGTGCATGGCAACAAAACCAACAAAACTTAAAGCAAACTGTGATACTACAAGCTAGTTTTTGTTCTACTGTTCCCAGTAACAGGATTGTGGTGATTTCAAGAAACTTGTTTCTAATATCTCACATATTCATATGGGTTTACTTCAATATTTATTGACCAGCAATGTCAGTTTGTCTATGGAGACTACTAAGGTGGTCATACAAATCGATTACTTCAAGTTAAGAAGAGAATCATAAACCAAACTTGTGTACTCTACTAGCAGCATTTGCTTCTGGTATTTCATGTGGGCCACTAGTGCTGTTCTAAACTGTCTCTGTTGAGCCAAGGGCAAGCAAGGAGACTTCAAGATTATGCTCCTGCAAGTCTCTCCACCATTTATCCCATTACTCTCTCTCTCCAAAGAAAATCTCCGCCATCAAGTTCTCAGTTCTCCAACAGAATAGAAGCTTAAACAATCAGAACATCTTTATGGTGACACCATCACTCATGAGGTACCACCTCTCCACTGATCTAGAGGCTCTAGACTGCTTTCGTATTCCTTTCAATATTTCACTGTTTGGGTTTTGAAGAAACAACCTTTGCTAGTAACAAGATAACAAAATATTGGAGATCAAGAGAACCCACTAGCGAAACAGATTCAGCTCTTAGAATAAGGCATCTTCCTGGTGGGATTGGTATCGCAAGAGAAGAACTAAAGAGAAGTTCATTTGTGTCATTTGACAATGTGAAGGTAGATACTGGAGGATGCGATTTTGAAATTGCCACTTGGTTATTATTTTGATCTTTTTTCTTTTTTTTTGAGTGTGGAGCTTTCTTTCTTTTCTTTCCTTTGATGTCTTTTGCAGGCTGGCTTTCTTGATCATTGATGTTTTTGTATCTTATGAACCACTCAGACATCTTTGCTGTAAGTATTCTCTTCTTAATAAAATACCAATCAACTTTCAACAAAAATTTATTAAATGGATGATAATAGCAAAGGATCTAAGAAGTTTGATATAGACCAGCATAACAACCTATCAAAGAAGGAATCTCACTCAAGCGTAATAAAAGGACCAAGGATTTAACTTCATTCTCTTAAATAATGCCATCTAATACATGATCAGCATTTCAAGTTCATCAATGGCCAGTTGGACCTTGGTAATGACCAATGCTTTTTGTTCCCCATAATGCAAAGACAAGTGGAGGCCCTTGTTTGGACATGTTGGTATTTCTCTTTTCTGTTCCTTCTTTTAGAATGGTTACATGTGGATGTCCAAATTTCTTATGGGATTAAAAACGGGCGTTTACTCCTCATCATGTCAAAAGAGAAACATTTATTTGACTTACAGAATCCCACACTCCCATTTCATTTTCAGAGAGGCACAATATTCCGAGGCAAAGAGCAAAGGCAGAAGAGGGAGCAGAGCAATGACAGGCCGGTCCTTAATGGTTCAAGGTCCTAAAGCATTTTAGTAACTGCATAACTGGTAGCAAAACTTGGTTCCAGTCGCGAACTACATCAAGAAATTTGGAGTTCAGTTTCACATCCCTTTCTATTATAATGTCTCTAGGAAAATCCTCAAAGATCCTAGAGCATAACAAGGTCCAAATTAGTCTATATATAGCACTTTCCACGAATTGAACAGGGAAACACATCATAAACACCTGGTAACCCATTTACTCTCAAAGACACTGAAAGAGAAACGAAATGTTGTTTAATCTATAACAGTGAACTCATAAAACAAACACAAACACCTCATACACAATCTAGACACTGAAAAGAGAACTGTCTGTTCAATCTGCAAGAACAGTGAATTGATAAACCAAAAACATTTCAAAACTGATCCTCCAATCCCAATGAATTCAAAAGCAAAGTCAGCATACCACACCACAAATTGGAACTGAATATAAATCCTACAAACCTCTATCAACAACTACACTACGACGATAAAATTCCTTTGTTAGGCTATTCCGGCAAAAGTTCCCATTTTTCAATCCCCATTATAGACCCACAGGGCACAAATGTTCCAGACAATAATCTTCTGCATTTTCCATAGAAAAGAAACCCTGTCTCTCCTCTGCCTATAAACTCACCTCATCTAATATCAACCAACTGAACAAACAAACTATACCATCAGGAACAAAGTAACGCCCATTACTAGAACATGCATCGATCATCACCAGAAAATCACATAAAAAATCTTCAAAACCATCTTTAGACCCAATCCATGCAAGAAAGAATAACATACCTGGAAGAACACTACGCCAGTTCCCACCACCATGATCAAAACCCAAAATCCAAAACCCCTCATCATGTCAAAACAATTCCCCAAATTCCTTCACACGAAATGAGCAGTCTCTCAAGCTCTCAACTCCTTTTTAAGTAAACTCAACCCATGCAAGAGAAAGAACAAGACAAAGAAAAACAAAAGAGAACCCTCCAAAGTCCACCGCTATCCCTGAAGATTGGAGATATGTCTAAAATACTCTCCAAAAGGATTTCTGGTGGTTTTTTCCTCCATTTTTCTTCCCTTCTTTTGGTTTTGTTTATGTGGGTGTTGCAGAAAGCAGCGTATGAATTGCAATAAATGCTGGGTGTGGTGGAAACCGAGCCATCTGATGTCTTGCAGAAGGGGGAATTGGGTTTTGAGCGCGTCACTCTTCTACTGATTGCAGTGAGAGAGAGAGAGAGAGAGAGAGAGAGAGAGAGGAGTCGAATTCGAGCTTGTTTTCTTGCATTTGCGTGGAGTAGGCTGGTCAGTCGAAGACCATGCAGCGACGATGAGAGAGGGGTATAATGTGAAGGACAATATGTGGATCATGGGACGTATTCGGCCGTTCGATTTAAATACTTCCCGATTGCAGGTCATGATCCCATCTAATGGAATCTAAACAGGTAAGACTCCAGGAATTTGGAACCCATGTTAAGTAACATATCGATAAAATCCGAGTTGGGTCTATTCTTTTATCTTGCAGGAGAAATCAACGATTATGCAGGGGACCCACTCGAGGGTGCAAGTTGGTGTATCTTTAAATGATCTAGCTATCCTATCTTAGCAAGGCCATGCAGGCAAAGTCTCATCCTTCATGCCACACACCATAATATGTTTGCAAAATCACAAATTAGTTTAGTATTAACTCATCAAATGAGGCAAAATAACTTATAACGCTTAGTCTAAGCAAACTACTAAACTAGAGGAATGTTTCTCTCTGAACATACATCCATTGTGGTGGAAGGAACTGAACTACTCTGAAACTCTCGGTTTTAACAACAATATAATAACAATTTATAAAAACAGTCGGGATCCCTGTTTTAAAAAGTTTAATTTTTAAAGTAACAAAAAATATAACTCGAATAGAAGCATTTAATTCAAAGTCTCAGGAGTCATACAACTACAAAACCACAGATTTAACGGTAAAATAAAATTCCATTTCTACCAAAAAATCGCTAGAGTCTCCTCTGTATTTTGGACTATTGCACATATCATGTGTAATACAAATCACCTAATAAGCACAACATAAGACATGGCGCATGGGAAACTTAGTCTCCACGCCCATCTACCCAAATCAAGCACAATTTTCAATAAAAATGTGTACTCCAACAATGAATAAGAAAGTCAAGTCATAAGAAAATACCCAGAGTCCCTCCATACAACCATCACATCTAACATGAATTCATATTCTCATTTCCAATCACATTGCAATTTACATTAAAGTACAGTCCATAAACAATAACTAAAGCGAGGTCCTAAACAAACCTTATTATCTCTGAAATGTCTTCAATGCTTCACTAGGAATCGTCATCACTTTTGTTTGCTCTATCAACGCGTCCACCTATTGCAACTCTCTATATCTGAGGCATTACAAACAAAGCAATGTCTCAGCAAGCTATGCTTATGTAGGTGATTTACATTCAATAACAAATGCAATAAAATCATATGGCATAGAGTATCAAGATCATGGTAAATCTCATAAGATGAATATATACAAAGCCCACAAAACATCAGGCATCCACGATGAAGAATACAAGAAAATCATAGTCTAAACAAATCTATATTAATACTGAGCATCATGACATACAAAGCATGAGACAAATACGTGGATATACATCCATCGAAACAATGAAAACTTGTGTCTACAGAATGATATAATATATGTTAAAATCTATAGAATATTGTACATAGTCAAGCCCTATGAGTGTCTTAAGTACACTTACGGCAACGTGAGCCTAACTCTCAATACTTTTCACTTTAACCCTTTTACCCACGACAGGGCACTTAAGCACTTACAGAAAGACGCGTTTCAATCCAACTTTCACCCTTTCACCCACACGGGGCACTTAATCACTCACAGAAAGACATGTTCCAATCTCATTTTCACCCTTTCATCCACACGGGGCACTCAGGCACTCACAAAAAGGCACGTTCCAATCCCGTTTTCACCCTTTTACCTACACGGGACACTTAGGCACTCAGGGGGGAATGCATCCCATCACAACCTCAATTATTCCAATCGACAAAGCATAGAAACTCCAATGAGTAACCATCTCCATAAGATCTAGTCTAGGACAATGGTAGTGCAATATCAGTCATATAGTGAAATATATGACTATATCTTGTAAATTAAGGTATCATAATATCAACCATATATGATAAAGGAATTTTCATGAAACATGATAATGCATAAAACTCATGCTTCGAAGTTCCCAATTAATATGTCATGAACCATGAAATCATGAAAAACTCTCATATAAAATAACCTCAATAGGTACGATCAAAGCCCATGATAAAGTACAATCCATCATATGTAAAACATGGTTATTCATAAAATCGAATGTCATGCATCAACAAGAAATAGGGAACACTTTTATGTAAACACAATAAGACACAAAACACATGCCTTAAGAACTTTAGACAACAGGTCATGATCAATAAAATCACGAAGAAATTTCGAAGAAAATCACCTACCTCAGATGACGTACTACTCGGCTGTACCTCCTAGCTTAGTCAAACCCATCTCTAGCGCGATCCACCACGATCCCATTCACTTGGATACATATCACATCCAGTTATGCTCAGAATCCACTTTATCTAACTTGGATTCTTAATTACTCCTCATTATATTTTTGAATTCATTGTACTGTGTTTAAGACATTTCAATAATTCCTAACCTTGGAATCTCAAGGTGGGGCCCACCTTAATTGACTAATAATTCAATTCATACATAATATGGCCCACTCATAATCATTTGATCATTCTTCTTAATCATATCATTGCACATTTCAAGTTACTAGACTCGGATCATGT
Organism: Warburgia ugandensis; assembly: GCA_035236585.1. Classification (NCBI taxonomy): domain Eukaryota; kingdom Viridiplantae; phylum Streptophyta; class Magnoliopsida; order Canellales; family Canellaceae; genus Warburgia; species Warburgia ugandensis. The sequence goes on from CP141133.1 coordinate 59,116,557, forward strand.
CAATCTCATTTAATTTATCATTTCATTCAATTAATCGGGCATTATTATATGACTCTCATACTCAATTGTATCTAATCACAATTTGATCAACCAATCAAATGACTAAGATAGTGATCTTATCTCGTACTAGTCAATTTGAATAACATCCAGTTGTCTGCTTGGTCAGATCATCCACTGATGACCTCAATTGTGCTCGATCATCAGATATCTAGGCTGATCTCATCAATTTTCTTCACTTGATAGCCCCATATCATATAACAATTTAATTATTATAACTAATTAATGCAAATAGAACTTTAGACGGTTTGGATCGTCCATTTGGATCCAATTTCAAACTTAGATCTTCAGTTGATCTCAACCATCGATCATGATCGGCTAAATCATCTACATAAATACTTTGAATCCAAAATATCTTACATGGATCTTAATATATACTTCATGAGGATCATTACAAACTACTTGGATAAAAAAAACAAAGTCAGATCATCACATATCAGATGATTTGACCTCCGATCAAATGTCTGGTAAAATTGACGGTTAGATCTTCCCTGCTCTAAAAATGGGAAGATGGGTTTTGTTCCTAGCATCACAAGGACCACGAGGTTACTCTCAGATCTCCAAGATCCTTCCTGGATTGGTCATAATCAAGGTTCAAAGTTCAGGATAAAATAGGGGTCACTCGGTCAACTCAAACCCTTCCAAAACGAGTCAGGGTGAGTTGACTTGGCTAATCAACTCAACCCTAAATCGCCAAAATCAATGGAGGCAGGGGAGTGTCATCAGAGAAACCCCATCTAGGTTTCTCTTTGATGTCAGAAAAAGAGCTCAACAGGGGAGGTAGCCGAAGTTAGGGAGAGTGAGATCAGGCGGGATTTCTGTGCGGGTGATCTCTCCCACGTAGCCGATAAACGGAGATCATGGTTGGGCGAACAGATGGAGGGGGAGACGATGCAATAGCTAGGGTTTTCTCCCCCTGTGTTTTCCCCCCATCTTATCCTATTCTCAACTTGCGTTCACAATAGACAAAATAGGGGGTGCCGTTATCAATTTCAACCCCTTGTCAATTTGTAAAATATTTGGAATTTTCACTTTCGATCTCCTTTTCATGCGAAACTAGAGTCACTCGAATCGTATCAACACGTACGTTTCAATTTTGATAATTTCGAGTCCAAATTTCAAGCCCATCAAAAGGTCATTTTCATAAACTTAATTTTCATAGAATTATAATTTAAAATCATGGAAAATGACCTAAATTTTAGAGTTGTTACATTCTTCCCTCATAGGAAATTTGTCCTTGAAATTCTTTTCATGTTATTCTTCAACAATTCTAAAAACATCTCGATACCATAAGATCCACATATCATATCAAAAATTTCTTTGGGTCAATGTTAATAACAATTCAATGGCATGTCATCCCCTCATATAGCAACTCATATATATAAATCAAGGTATATTTCAACTCTTCCAAAACAACTAACTCAGATTATGGTTAGAACACATCATAAGCACATATAATGCAATTAGCATAAACCATACTCTCATCCAAGAGCTAGTATAAGTAAATCCCCTTATCAACAAAATTTAAGGTACCACAACTCACATATAGTCAATTAATGCCCAATCTATTCCAGCGCATAGTACCTCATCATTAGGCCATGTATATCAATCACACCATATCATATCAACTCATGAACAGGCAATGCACGCCAATTAAATCGTAACATATCTACTCATCAATAGGCAATCCATGCATAAACAAAATAAGAGCATACCAGCTCGGTAACAAACAATCATATGCCAATCAAAATAAGAGCATACTGGCTCAATAACGAACAATCATATGCTAATCAAAATCAAAGCATACTAGCTCAATAACAAGCAATCATATGCCAACCAATACTAGATCCACAATACGATCATGCTATGAATACCTAGAAGCCTGCTACTTAGAAGCTCGCCACCTAGAAGCCTACCAGTGGGTCTCACATCCTCCCTCATTGACCGCCCTCATCAGCTACTCGCAAGTATATGCCATAATCTAGAACTAAATTACATGTAAGAAAATGCTTCCATTCTAATATACTTTACTCCCACACTTCTCACCTTCATGAGAAATTCGGCTCATATACGTAATATAAACAATATCATGTCACTGCTATCATGGAGAACTCAATCATCTAGTGATAATAGTTCATTAGACTATGAAGACTATCAACCTTAGTCATCAATTTTGGGTAATCTAAGCCCATGCCTTCTTAATAAACTGCCTCTCTATCAATAAAGGTATCACAGCAAGAAAATTCACCTTCCTTGACCATAATTCATACTCAGTTACCTTCATAGCAAAAGATGAGTCTGTCAGATACTCAAAATAATGCACAAGGGTCTCTTGTGCTCCTCCAGGTCATGGAGTATACAAAACATCATTTCACTAACATAATCCTGACTCATCTCAGTAACCTTTAAAAATTCAGCCCATCATATCCATACATTCATTAGTGTATTAATTTCATCAATTGGTATCACACAGAACTTGTAATAATCATAACAAGTTCCAAAAATTGTCTTAAAGACATTTTAGTCACAATCCTCAATAATGCTCCTCCTACACAGAAATGAGGTCAGTGATTGTCCAAGTACACTAAAAGTGATCTTTTACTCACAGCAATCAACTGTCCTCTAACAATGGAATCCATCCCAAGGATGATATCATAATCTATCAAATCGAGGAGGATAAAGTCAATATCTATCCTCTCACTCATCATCATGTCCACTAGTAACCCATAGAAGTACTTACAAGTTTCAATAACTTGCCAATCAGTGTCATAACCTCCAACCCAAGGATTCTTAAATAGATATAAAGGCACATTCATCAGGGTGCCAACACTCAAACTACAAAGACAACTAGATCCTAAATCAAGGAAGATCCTAGTATGTCTATCAACAATCAAGAAGGTGCCTTCCTCAACTTGGGTTGAGGTTAGTACTTGCTTCAAGTAATGGCACTGACAGTCAAAAGCATGATCTGCATATAAATGTAAAGATATCATAATGAATCATCATTACCGATGTGGGGCCATCTCTACCCTGTCTCCAATGTCAATTTGTTTGACTCATTGTCCATTAGGATAGTCTCTAAAGGAATATCTTGACTCTCCACAGTCAAAACATCTAAAGCCACTATGATAACAGCTACTGATGCTATTACCACTGCTGTGGTGGTCTACTAACTCTAGAAAATAATTGTCCATGTGTCTGTCCTTACAACTAGTACACCTTCCCATTCGTATCCCAACATTGCTCGATCAAATGTTGCTGGCTCAATGGCCTTTGCAGCTGTGTCAATGAAAGATCTCTTACCCTTATTAGGCTGACTCAAACTACCCATGTTCGAGTTTCTATGATCAGCCTTGGTCCTGAAAGGATCCCTCTTTACATAGAAGTTATGTCTGCAACCTCGCTTCCAGTATAGAATGCGACACAATCACTTGATCCCTCATTACAGGTGTCAACATATAACAATCTATCCACAGGCTCCTTCATGTTGAAGGAGTTAGGGCAAGTTTCTTTAACTGAGTATACTAGTTCAATACTGTTGAATCGTCCAATTTTTTGCTTTATGTGGCAAACTCTCTTAGCTTTTCAAAAATACTAATTATCATAGGCATTCTCAAGGGCCTTACAGATAAAAGTTCCAGCGATAGATGAACACATCTTCTCAAATAACTATACTTGACATCCTCATAATTATGTTTTCAGTGTCCTCACTTCCACTATTTCATTTTCTTGAACTAATGGATTATTTCATGGTCATATCAATCAAAATCATTTACAACTCGATTGATTTCACACCCAATGAAATTTACCCTTTATAATGCTTCCTTAATCATCAGAAACCACATTATCATCTCCATCAGGGTTGGATGTAAATCAATCATAATTAATTTCATCTTGTCTCATTCACTTCATATGTTTTTGTTCTTAGTTGATTCATTACAAAATCATTTCTATTCAAGAATTATTTCCATAAATTAGTTATCATGACCTCCTGGTAATATGCACTTCAAATCATAATTAAAACCCCAAGAACAATTTGTAAGTATTCACTCCCATTGATGTCTAATATTAATATTTTCGTAAGCATAAGGACTCATTAGCTTTTATCTCACCTTATTCTTACAACAACATCCATTCCCTATACCTACTTCAATAAGTATCTCTCCCTACTTGATTCACATCATTAATACTAACCATTTTCAAAAAATGGTTGTTATATCCTTCAAGTGCTATGTGTTTCCAATCATAATTGAAATCCTCTGAATGATTTATAAGCATTTACTTTTCATTGAGGACTAACTATCAATATCTCTATAGACACAAAACTCACTAGTTTCATCTCATAATAAGATATTTCATCCATAGAAACACTAAGATCTTATTTCATCAAATTTCCAATGATTTTTACCATATTACAATTTATTTGTCAAATAAATTTGATTCAAGTTTAAGTTAATACAACACTTCTTTCAATGTTCTCATGTTCTCATTAGTTATAATCATTTATGATCCTCCATCATTCTTATCATACTATTGTCATTGTAATAATTGTTAGGCTTTTCCAATAGTTTACTCACACCATTTGAGTTAGAACTTAAACTCTCAAAAGCAATTCATATAAATATATCTGCTATTATATAGTAAGGTTCTCATTAAAAGAAACTAATTTATTATCTTTATCATGATTCATGATTCTAAGAATCATGCACTTCCCATAAGAATGTACCTCCATGTGTTCATACAAGGATTTAAAGTCTCAATTTCTTTAAGAAAATCTACCAACCTTCATGGCATTATCTATTTAGCAATCATCAACACACTTCACATGAGTTATCTTTGCAACTCATATTTGAGAAATCACCTCAATTCATGGATTGTATGTGTTCTTTAATTTGTTGGAATGGCTGTGATGGAGTAGACCTGGGCTCTGATACCAAACTATGACACCTCGGGTTTTAACAACAATATAATAACAATTTATAAAAATAGTCGGGGTCCCTATTTTAAAAAGTTTGATTTTTAAAGTAACAAAAAACATAACTTGAATAGAAGCATTTAGGTCAAAGTCCTAGAAGTCATACAATCACAAAACCACAAATTTAACGGTAAAATGAAATTCCATTTCTATCAAAAATTCGGTAGAGTCTCCTTTATATTTTGGACTATTGCACATATCACATGCAATACAAGTCACCTGATAAACACAACATAAGACATGACACATGGGAGACTCAGTCTCCATGCCCGTCTACCCAAATCAAGCACAATTTTCAATAAAAATGTGTACTCCAATAATGAATAAGAAAATCAAGTGATAAGAAAATACCTAGGGTCTCTCCATACAACCATCGCATTTAACATGAATTCATATTGTCATTTTCAGGTCACATTGCAATTTACATTAAAGTACAGCCCATAAATAATAACTAAAGCTAGGTCCTAAACAAACCTTATCATCTCTAAAATGTCTTCAATGCTTCACTAGGAACCATCATTACTTTTGCTTGCTCTATCAACATGCCCACCTGTTGCAACTCTCTATATTTGAGGCAGTGCAAACAAAGCAATGCCTCAGTAGGTTATGCTTGTGTAGGTGATTCACATTCAATAACAAATGCAATAAAATCATATGATGTAGAGTATCAAGATCATGGTAAATCTCATAATATGAATATATACAAATCCCACAAAACATCAGACATCCATGATGAATAATACAAGAGAATCATGGTCTAAACAAATTAATATCAATCCTGGGCATCATGGCATACATAGCATGAGACAAATACGTGGATATACATTCATTGAAACAATGAAAACCTGTGTCCACAAAATGATATAATGCACATCAAAATCAATAGAACATCATGCACAATCAAGCCCTATGAGTGTTTTAAGTACACTCACTGCAATGTTGGCCTAACTCTCAATACTTTTCGCTTTTGTCCTTTCACCAACGACGGGGCACTCACGGAAAGACGTGTTCCAATCCCTCTTTCACCCTTTCACCCACACGGGGCACTCAAGCACTCACTGGGGGGGTGGGGGGTGGGGATGTATCCCATCACAACCTCAATTATTCTATCAAAAAAACACAAAAACTCCAATGAGTAACCATCTCCATAAGATCCAGTCTAGGACAATGGTAGTGCAATATCAGTCATATAGTGAAATATAGGCTAAATCATATAAATCAAGATATCATAATATCAAACATATATGATAAAGGAATTTTCATGAAACATGATAATGCATAAAACTCATGCTTTGAAGTTCCCAATTAATATGTCATGATCCATGAAATCATGGAAAACTCTCTTGTAAAATAACCTTAATAGGTATGATCAAAGCCCATGATAAAGTTCAATCCATCATATGTAAAACATGATTATGCGTAAAATCGAATGTCATGCCATCAACAAGAAATAGGAAACACCTTTATGTAAACATGGTAAGATGCAAAACACATGCCTCAAGAGCTTTAGACAAAAGGTCATGATCAATGAAATTACGCAGAAATTTCTAAGGAAATCACCTACCTCAGACGATGTACTACTCGTCTGTACCTCCCAGCTTAGTAGAACCCATCTCTAGAGCGATCCACCATGATTCCATTCATCTGGATACATATCACATCCAGTCATACTCAAACTCCACTTTATCGAACTTGGATTCTTAATTACTCCTCATCATATTTTTGAATTCATTATACCACGTTTAAGACATTTCAATGATTCCTAACCCTATAATCTCAAGGTGGGGCCCACCCTAATTGATTAATAATTCAATTCATATATAATATGGCCTACTCATAACCATTTGGTCCTTCTTCTTAATCATATCATTGCACATTTCAAGTTACTAGACTCAGATCATATCAATCTCATTTAATTTGTCATTTTAATCAATTAATCAGGCATTATTATATGACTCTCATACTCAACCGTATCTAATCACAGTTCGATCAACTAATCAAATGACTAAGATATTAATCTTATCTTATGCTAGTCAATTTGAATGATATCCAGTTGTATGCTTGGATGGATCATCCATTGATGGCCTCAATTGTGCCCGATCATTAGATATATAGGATGATCTCATCAATTTTCTTCACCTGATCACCCCATATCATATAACAATTTAGTTATTATAACCAATTAATCCAAATAGAACTTTAGATAGTTCGGATCGTCCAATTAAATCCAATTACACACTTGGATCTTCAGTTGATCTCAACTATTGATCACGATTGGCTAAATTATCTCCATAAATGCTTCAAATCCAAAATATCTTGCATGGATCTTAACTATACTTCATGAGGATCACTACAGACTACTTGGATCAGAAAAATGAAGTCAGATCATCATAGATCAGATGATCTGACCTCTGATCAAAGGTTTGGTAAAATTGACAGTTAGATTTTTCCTGCTCTAAAAATGGGAAGATGGGTTTCATTCCTCGCATCACAAGGACTACGAGGGTACTCTCGAATCTCCAAGATCCTTCCTGGATTGGTCATAATCAATGTTCAGTGTTCAGGATAAAATAGGGGTCACTACGTCAACTCAAAACCTTCCAAATTGAGTCAGGGTGAGTTGACTCGACGAGTCAGCTCAACCCTAACTCGCCATAATCAATGGAGGCAAGGGAGAGGGAGATGGTGGGGGTTTTGGCATGTAGGCTGCCCAACGGCTTGGCCGTGCCGGCCATAGACAAAACAGGGGAAAGGGGTGACGATGGTGGCTGGCCGGTGGAACCCATTGGGGTTTTGGTCATGTAGCTGGAGAAAAACCCTTCAAGGGGTTTCTATCACACCGGAGAGAGAAGAATCAGGTGATGGCGTTTCCAGTGTGCGTGGCTCTTTGTGGTGTCGGATGAATCGTAAGGAACCCAACAAGGGTTTGCCAAAAAAATGGCAAGGAGAGGGGAGAAGGTAGCTCACTAGCAAGAACCCGACTTGGGTTTTATCAACACTGGAAAAAGGGTAATAACCTGGGAAGGAAGAGAGAGGAAGTGGCAGCTGGGTGGCCGGCCACTTGAGAAGAAACCCGATCTGGGTATCCCTATCAACACTGGAAAAGAGGAGTGGGAGGGTCAACAGAGAAACTCGATCTAGGTTTCTCTTTGTTGCTAGAAAAAGAGCACAACAAGGGGCATAGTTGGAGTCAAGGAGAGTGAGAACAAGTAGGATTTCCGTGCCAGTGATCTCTCCCATGTTGCCTATAAACGGAGATTGTTGTTGGGCGATCGGATGGAGGTGGAGACAACGCGGTAGCTAGGGTTTTCTCCCCTTGCATTTTCCCCCCGTCTTATCCTATTCTCAGTCCGCATGTCACAATAGACAAAACAGGGGGGTGCCGTTATCAATTTCAATCCCCTGCCAATTTGTAAAACATTTGGAATTTTCACTTCTGATCTTTGTTTCGTGCAAAATTAGTGTTGTTTTGAATCGTATCAACGTGTACGTTCCAATTTTGATAATCCCAAGTCAAAATTTCAAACCCCATAAAGAGGTCATTTTTATAAACTTAATTTTCATGAAATTTAGTTCAAATTTCTTATCCCTATTAAAATTATAATTTAAAATCAGGAAAAATGACTTAAATTTTAGAGTTGTTACAACTACTTTGACATGTTAAGGTTGTGGGCCGTGAACTTACATTATGACATCTGACCACCTCTTTAAGATCACGCGGTTGTAAATGATGGCTGCATAAAGAACTTGATGGGTTTCTCGATGAGATCATCTACCCTTGGCTTCATCTCAGTAATGAGGACACGAATGGCCCACTTTTTTAAGTGGAGAAGAACGAGCTCATCTTAAAGAGCACCAGGAGTCAGGGCCACTTTTAATCCGACGATCAAAGACATCTTTAATGAATGAAAACTTATATGGAGAAAGCTGATGCGCTGCTAACGAGGAGCAGAGATGAGAGTGGAAGGATTAGAATCCTTTGCAGGACACCTGTACGGTATCAAACAAAATCATCTAATGGATGAGATTGCGCCATAGCCCATCTCTCTCTCTCTCTCTCTCTCTCTCTCTCTCTCTCTCTCTCTCTCTCTCTCTCTCTCTCTCTCATACGTAGTTTGGTTTCCCCTCATGCCCATGCTCTCTCCATGTGCACTGCAGAACAATCGCCCATTCTTCATGCAGTTTTGTTCTCTCTTTTTGTGACGAACTTGCTTGGTAGTTTGTTTCATTTTTCAGGCAACGAAAATCTCTCATCTTGTTAGCATGCAAGACCTGCATAGTTGCGCTTATTCTACTAGGAATTTCTTTGTTCTTTTGGCAACGACCCACAGTCTAGCTACTCCTTTAATCTGACCATAACGGCATCAATCACTTTTAAGTAACCCCTATATTTTGTTTTGTGTGAATCGGAGAGAGAGGGGATTTAAGGTAGAGATGCCGGGAAATGGTCTTATCGGCCCACTTGCCTGTTTGTAGAAGTCACTTTTTACAACCATAAGCCCGCCTATTTTTCATGTGCTCTTTTATGAAAAAATTGCATAAAAAATCCTCAATTCTTTGCGAGATAGCCTTTATGCCACCAATTCTGAATTAATTTGAACAAACCCTCAATTTAAGTAGCTGTCACAATTGTTCCTAAAGAGCACACTGAAGCTCACTTCATTATGAGTTTGTGATGTGGCCCTTCTATATTTCCATTAACTAACAGAGTGTCTTTTTCATAATCTGACATTGTAATATAGGTAATATGTAAATACCACAAATAATAAATATCAATTACAAAAAATTGGGGTTTTTTTTTTTTTAATGAGCAAAGCTTTTAATAAGTTATAAGGAGAAGAGAGAGGACATGATTTAAATGATTAGAGAAGAGTAGGAGTATCCTCAGTGGCTTGGGATGTAAATGGTAGATTATAGAGATACGAGGTGGAAGAAATTAAATACCCTGGTTAGAAAAGAGCAAGCATAAGGTACTATAGTGCCCTAGGGTAATAATGCAACAATTATTTAAGGATTATGAATAAAATTAGACTATAGTTTAGAAGACAAATAAGGATGTAGAGGAGGCTATAATGGGTATAACACATGAGAAATCCCCCATGCCATCATTGCATGCATGTAATGAATCAAAAGAGAGAGCTGACCTTGCTTGTAAGATTAGCCAAGCCCTCACATTTTTGCATGAAAAGGGGCAGGTAGCCTCTTGCATGCAAGGTAGCTTGCCATGTGTTGTAGAATAGTAGAGGAGAGTGCCATGTACCCAAGAGGGTTAAGAAGGAGCTGCCATGTGTCCAATAGGAGTAAGGAATGAATGACACATGTCAATGTGTATAAGAGTGAAGGGAAGGCCATTGAGCCTCTCTTCCAAAACTCCATATGTACTTTTTTTGACCTTGTGAGAGAGAAATCTCATTGTGTGAGCAGAACTTCCTTGAGAGAAAGATCAGCAAGAGAAGGGTTTGTAGCTAGGAAGAGAGGGTGAGAGACACACCCAAGCTTTGCAAGGAAGCTTAGAAGAAAGAGGAAAGAGAGCTAGAAGAAAGGAAGGCTTGAAGCACTGGAGTGGAATGCTCAAGGCAAGGAGAGGAACTAGTTTTTGAGCTACAAAAGTTGGTTGTAAGTGTTTAATTTTAGTCAAAGTACTCCTAATTTATCATTTAATTAGATCATCTAACTAATTAAATTTGTAATTTTTAGCTTAATTTTGATTTTAGTTCCAATTAATCATCTAACCGTTAATTTGTAAAATTTAGCAGCTAGATGATCATCAGAGCTAATCAGAGGTGTAATGTACTATTTAGATGTCTCTAATATTGTCTTTTGATTTGCAGATCAACTAGATTGTAGCTTGGATGACTTAGATCAAAATCAACAGGTGCAGATCATCTTAAAGATCAATAAGGTAAGATGGGATGGCTTCCTAAAAGAAAACAAGTTCTAATTAAAGGAAAGGAAATCATGGATAAGATTTTCTAAATAGGAGATCAACTTTGGAATAGAGAGTTGCATAATAGAAGGGGGTAGGAGTTTCCAAGTTGGAAAAGAGCTCTTCATCGTCGAAGGAAAGTGAAAATTGGAAGGTGGAGATACTTAATAAGAGGAGGAAGGTAGCCAAAGCTTCTTCTCTCCCCTTAGATCATAGGAAGAAACTCCCCCCCACCCCCTTTCTTCTCTTCTTCACTCCCACTTTCCTTCTTTCTCTCCATCTCTCTCCCTCTTTCTCTCTTCTCTGCCTTACTATCATTCCCTCTCCTTTGCTGTCTCTTTCTCTCCCACATACTCTCTCTCTAGTTTCCTCCCTATATATCTCTTTCTCTTCTCTGTCTTGGTTCTTTGCTTTCCCCATCTCTCTCGTTCTTTGTTTCACAACTCTTCCTTGGTATCTCTCTCTCTTTCCCGAACAGTTCTCTTCATCTCCTTTTCTCTCATCTTCCCTGCCTCTAGCGTCTTCTGCTCTACCTTGCTAGACTCGAATCTATCTCTTTCACTCTGTTTCCAACAGATCTGTTTCTTCTCATGTTCATCGTCTTTTTCTCTGTTCACCGTAGTTTTTCTCCTTTGTTTCTCATTGTAATTTATGCTTGAATTCTTTTTCTTTTGCAATTCCTTGTGTTTCAAGCAAAACCCAACTTGGGTTTTCCCAAAAATTCCTTCTTTCCCACTATTTCTCCCTTCCTTGCAGTCATCTTCTTGCCCCTGCAGGTTTCTCGTTCGTTTCTGTTAAAAAACCAAAAAGACAGAAAAAATCCATTTTTACCTTTTAAGGACATCTCTTAACTTATCCAACATCTTTGATCTTCAATCTAAAATCCAAAAGTCAATGTAAGCCGTCCAAAATCCAAAATCATTAGTAAGTCCAGATCTTAAAATTTTTGGGGAATCTGCCTAATCTAGCCATTGGATCTTTAATCAAGGACATGTTGGAGAGATTTATGAAGGCCTATCTACATTGAAAATATCATATTTGAAGAAATTGGCTCTGATCAAGCTAGGGATGTAGATTTTATATGTTTTTAGTTAATTTTCTATCTTTTTGTATTTGAAAATCTATAATTTTCATCAGTTAAATAGATTTAAATTTTTATTTCACTATTAGTTAATTTTTGTTATTTTCTTTGATTTTTGAATAATTAAATTTTCTTTAAGCTCCATCTTTTCAAGTTGAGGCCATGTGGGATGGACCTATACTTGCACAAGCTACATTACAATAGCCCGTGCACTTGCGGTAAAATAATCAATAAGCTTTTGGCACCATTTCTAGGGACTTGCAATGGAGTTTCATAAAATTTAATAAAAAATTCAAAAATTTAGAAAATAAAAAATTTAGGAATTGCATTGTTTTAGCATTTTAGACTTTTTTTTTATATTTTTCTTAGTGCATAATCACTCTATTTCTTAAATTTGGTACCGATTGCTATTTTTAATTTTTAGAAAATTAGAAAGTGAAGAAAATTTGCAAGTGGAGTTTCATCAAATAAATATAATTTCCCTGCCTTCCTAAAATAGGATTTTTTTTTCTTTTTAGTGAATCATATAGTGACGCACATTGTAACTTGTAATTTTAATTTTAATTTAAAAAGGGTTGTATTAAAACAGGTCAAGTGTGGGATAAGGTGGCCCACACTTGATCATCATCAGAACTCCCGCTATAAGTTTCCTTCACTCTTTTTATTTTCTAGATTAGGATTTGCATTTAGAATAATTTTGTATTGTTTGGTAGTATAAATACATATAGAAAACATATTTTATAATTGTTGTATTTTAGGGTTTGTATTAGTTTATTATTTTTAATTCCATTTTAGGGCAGTTTATCACTTCCCAAATTCCATTAGTTAGACAGTAAAAGTCCTTACTTGCACCTTAAAGAATTTGATGAGACATGCAATACTCAAAGAATACAAAATATATGTCTAGATAATGTTAGGCTTAAACTTTTTCCTTTTTCTCTAAAGAAAAAAGCTAAAATGTGGTTTAATGAACTGCTAACAGGTTTCATAAGGACCTGGAATGAAATGACTAGGGAATTCTTGAAAAAGTTTTTCCCTATGCATAAAACAATTACACTTTGCTATAAGATAATGAACTTTACCCAGAAGGTTAAAGAATCAGTTTATCAATATTGGAAAAGGTTCAAATATTTATTACTCACATGCCCACATCATGGTTATGAACCATGGCACATTATCAACTTCTTTTATGAAGGACTTAATTTTGACATGCTCCAGTTTGTAGAGAAGATGTGCAATGACAACTTTCTAAATAAACAACCAGATGAGGTAGAGAAGTATTTGGAATGGCTAACTGAAAGTGCACAAACCTATGCTAATTTAGAAAGAGTAGAACATTCAAATAGACCCAAGCCCACTACCACATCTACTAGGAGAGGTATGTATGCCATGTTGGAAAAAGATGAACTTAATGTCAGAGTGACAACCCTAGCTAGAAAAGTAGAAGCCATAGAAATGAGAAAGAAAAACTCAAATGAAGATGAATAAGTGTGCATCATTTGTGAAAGTACTACCTATCTTACTCAAGAATGTCCTACTATTCTAGCATTTTAAGAGGTACTTCATGATCAGGCTAATGTACTTAACAATTATAAAAGACCTTTCTCCCCATATTCATAAATGTATAATTCTAACTGGAGAAACCATCCAAATTTTAGTTGGAGAAATGGACCAACTGCTAATGTCTCACAACCAGGCCTATACCAACATCATCAACCAAACAAAGGACTACTTGCTCCACCACTATACCAAACTCATAAATCTCCTTCTTTTGGACTTTACTTGCCCCCACCCAAAATGCCTGTAGAGGACAATATTAATCAACACATTCAAAAAAAGGAGAAGGGAACATCTCAATTAGAGGTTCAACTAAAACAAACTAATTACTCTATGAATGAATTAAAAAAATATGATGAGTCAATGGATCCAAAATATGAAAAAAGGAAAGTTTCCAGCTCAACCACAAGTAAACCCTAAGGGTGTGCATGCCATTAGCGATAATACACCTAATGCATCATCAAGCTCTACCATGGAACAGATTAAAGCTATCACCATTCTTAAGAGTGGTAAAATAATTGAGAAAGATGAGCCCTAAAAAACTGATATGGTAGAAAACGCACTAAAAATAAAGAAAAATCTAAAGAAAGGGACCCATTCCACCTGTTGAACGATGTCCAATCCCTGCTCCATTCCCTCAAAGGTTGCGTTAAGCTCCAGAGTCTTCTCTAACAATGAGATTTTAGAGATTTTCAAGCAAGTCAAGACTAACATACCGATCTTAAATGCAATAAAACAAATCCCATCATATAACAAATTCTTAAAAGACCTTTGCACCCTAAAATGAAAACTAAATATTCAAAATAATGCATTTTTGACTGAACAAATTAGTTCTATTCTTTAATATCATATAGCACCAAAAGATAAGGATCCAGGTTGCCCCACTCTTACTTGCTTTAATGGCAACCATAATATGAATGAAGCTTTGCTTGATTTGGGATAGAGTGTGAACTTGCTATCGTACTCGGTATATGAATAGTTAGGTATGTGTGAATAGAAAACCTACTTCTACTACACTCTAACTAGTTGATCATTCTATGAAAATATCCAGAGGGGTAATAGAAGATAAGCTTGTCCAGGTAGATCAATTTTGCTTCCCTGTAGATTTTCTAGTTTTGGATACCTAACTGGTGGTGAATGAGAAGAATGAAATACTAATCATCCTGGGATGACCATTTTTAGCTACGTCCACTGCCTTAATTAATTGTAGAAATGGAGTGATGAAGATGTCTTTTGGTAATATGACATTAAAGCTAAACATCTTCAACATTAGTAAGCAACCTAGTGAACCCACATATGACTTGCATTGTGTTAATATGATATATTCAGTTGTGTAAGATCATTTTCAATTATCTTCCTTATCGAAGCCACTTAAGGCCCATTTGGCCCACTTTAATGAGGATGCATTAATAGAGGAAGTTAATGCCCTCATTGATTCTGTTCCTATCATGAATACAAAAAAAATGGAAACCTCATTTAAAGGAACTTCCATCGAGGGAGTCCACTCCCCTTCCATCATCAATAGAATGCCTTGTAGAACCTAATATTCCAATTGAGCCTTGCAATGTATAATATGTACCTGAATGGGACCTACAGACCTTATTTGAACAATCATTAGATAATAATTTAGGCCTACCTGAAATCTTATATGTATTTGTAGAACAGGAAGAGAAAGAGTCTACTGAGGTACTGTCCTCACATCAACTAACTTTAAGGTACACATTATAAAATAATCAGGCATTAAGCCAAACCATATCTTTGCTTCCAAAAAATTAAGAACAACCTTTTTAAGGAACTACAGAGTTAACTTATTCCCCAATTTTAGAAAAATGTGAGGGAAAAGGAAGACCATCCATCTTCACATGGTCCAATAGAATTTAACTTCGCAGTAGTTCAAATTGTTATAATGATATCATTGAATAAAATTTTAAGGTGGAGAAATTATATTAATTACTGTGAAATTTTGAAGATGGGGGATCACCAGAGTGTTTCCACTCAATTTACAATTGTGGTGGTCTACTGTGTCACAATGCTACCATCACCAAAACTTTCATGATGGAGGAAAAATATTAACCATAGAGAGATTCTAAAGTGGCATGAGAAATCTTGCCATTTCGTTGTTAAGAGTAGAAAAATCAATACTCGTTAGGTTTAGATTAGCGTACATTAGGATATGTCTGGCTGAAGTCGTTAAACTTAGCACTCACTAAGAGGCAACCTATAGTTTTTTTTTGTTGGAAAGTCTCAGTTTTTTATATCACCATATTCATTTTAGGTCATACTTTTTGAACATTAAGGACAATATTTCTTTTAGGTTGAGGGTGTAGAATTCTAGCAAATTCTAGTTTTTGTTATTTTTTTTAATTTCAAGAAAAAAGAAAAAAATTGCTTAAAAATTGAAAATTTTTAAGTCAATTCCTACACTATGATGAGTGTTGTTGTTTTTCTCAAGTGCATAGGCTATCATAGTATAGTTAATGCAAGTATGGCTCGATCCCACGGGGATGCGCCTTTAGAAATTGGATTTTTCAATAAAATTGAATTAATTAAAAATTAAAATTAATTGACAAAAATTAACAAAAGAAAATCAAACTTCAAATTTGGTTTAACAGTGAAATCATAGAGGTCTAATCCATAGAAAATAGAAATTTAATTAAAAACTTAAGAAAATTCCACTTCCCTAGACTACTTATCTTCAATTTCTACAGATATGGTATCCTAAATAGTGATCAGACTTTATTAACATGTTTCTAGAACTTTTGATTAATTATCCACTAGAGGGATTAGGCAGATTCTAAAAATTCAGAAAATCTAGGCTAAATAAGAAATTTAAGATTTGACAACTTATATTTGATTTCAGATTCTTAAATTAAAGATCAGGAATAGTAAAAGTGCTTTAAATTCTCCTATAACACAAATCTGAAAGTTAATTGAAGACTGGAATTTTAACGAATGAGCAATTGAAGATCACTTTAAATTAAAGCAGAACCATTGATTTAGTTAACCATGGATAGATAAATGTAAATAAAAATTTTCTACTAAGGGCAAAAAGGAAATTTCCCCTGAAAGTTCCTTAAACTTCCTGTAAAATAGAAAAACAAGGGAGAAGAAGGTTTGCGTAGAAAAGATTGCTGTCAGAGGAATGAGAGTGGCCGACCGGTGCTAGTTTGATGCTTGGGCCGGTGTCAACGATGGGAAATGCCAATGGAGAGATGAGGGGTGGGAGTAGAGTGAAGCAGGACCCGAGGAAACTCTGTGCGTCGTTGATTGGCCGAGCTATGAGGATCAACTGGGCGTCGTCCGGTGAAGGGAAAAGTTCAAACAAGGGAGCCTAAGCAATAGATGATGATGGATCTAGAAATTGGGAATGGTTTTGTGTTGTAGAGGAGCAGGGCCACTGGATGCGGTGATTGGAGATGGGAGAGAAGACTTGGGCTGTGAAGATGGAGGATAGGGGGAGTTTGATTGTAACTGAGAATAGGGGGAGACGATGAGAACGAACGGAATTAGAACTTGGTTTCCAACAGGAAACTGAGAAAGGGAAACAAAAGAGATACTAGGCTTGGGCGTTGGTTGGGAATTCGATGGGCTTATTGGGTGGAAGACGATGATGTGATGATGGAAGAGGAGGGTGGTGAAAAGGAGTGTGCTAGGTGTGGAACTTAAGTAGTAGCGGTGAAGTGGAGACAATGAGAATATGGGCAATATGATGAAACATTAAACAAATTAAATAGATGATGAATAAGGAAAGGAAAAGACAAAACCCAAAACTCAAAAACTTCCCAACTACCAACTCCCCCATGGTTCCATCTTTATAAATTTCCCCCCTTCCTAATTCTCCTCCCCCTCTTTCCTTACCTTCTAAGACTTAGGAAACTTTCTCTTCTTCCAAATTAGGACTCTTCTTCTATTAAGAAACCTTTAAATTCTACTTTGTTAGAGATCTGGTCCATTCATTGCTCTCTTGACTCATCTATATCGTTGAAATTCACTCTGATCCATCCATTCCTCTTTTCATCAATTTGCACTGTTGAATATCGATATGAGAAATCCAATCCTCCTTTAGTTGATCTGCATAACCAAAGACTAGATTAGAGTAATCTAAACCATACATTAAGCATTCACTTAGCTCAAATGATCATCTAACCATTAATTTTTATCAATTTACTATTTGGATGGTCAATTTGAGCTAAAATTAATAGATTATCTAAAATTCATCAAATTGATGAGTTAGATGGTCTAATAAATGCTAAATTAGGGGTCTTTTGGCCAAAATTAAACACTTAACACAACCCCCAACTAGCACTTTGCTAATCTCGAGCAAAACATGCAGAAAACTATTTTACAAAGGTTGGTACAATGTGCCACTTTTGTAGGTACTCACGATTGCATTTAGCACATGCAACAAGCCCTTGAACCCCTAGGTTATCCCTAGTGGATGAGTTATGTCTCGTGAGTGTTTGCAGTGAATATACCCACAAAATTCAATTAGGTTGAGTTCTCTATTTTATCTCAGAGAATCCTCATTCATTAGCAATCTACTAGCTTTTCACAACTTAATGGAGAGGATTTGACAATTTTACACATCATACACATATTAAAGACATTTTAGTTAAGTTATTTCTCAGAGTGCATATGTGTGTGTACAGCCACATAAATCTTGAATTCTAACTAGATATGCTTAAATTTCATTGGAAAATGTCTTGACCTCAAATCCTCATAGGTATACGCTCAAAAATGGAATTCTTAGATAAGGGTTTAAACATATTTCTCTTATAATGTGACCAATTCCAACAAGCTAATGGTTCATATAAATCTTTAAATGCTCATGAGACAAAGGAAAGTGATCCATAAGAGTGGATATTATCACTAAGAATATTAGGCATCTTTTACCTTAATTCTTTCTTTTTATCTCCTCTTTAAAGCTATGTTCCACCGAAGATCAATAGATTTTTAATTAGGACGAAATGTAGGCTTAGGACATGATAAAAAAAGAAGGGTATAATCATTTTGAAGGTTCAAAATTAAGTAGCGGTCTTCAATGAATATTTGATAAGACAACTTTTCTTTTGGGTTTGTACCTGAAGTGACTATTTCTTTTATATTTTTGTCTCTCTTTTAATTTTTTTTTTTCACTTTCCTTTTTCCTTGGCTTCATTTTTCTCACTTCTTTGACTTTTTTTCCTATTTTTGAACTTTTTCAACTAACTCTACTCATTTTGAAAATGGGTAATGGTTATATATTTTATTGGGATGTTCTGGTTTAAGGTGAATGGGGTTAAGAAAGAAAAGACTTAATAAATGGCTAAAAAGGGGTTAACTAGTGGTATGATATACTGGGTAGGCTTTATGTCTCTAGGATGAGCAAGGATGGCCTATATTATTTCCTAGGTTTCCTAAAGCCTATCAGATTCAATAAATATTCCAAAATTAAAGCTATTACTCCTATTTATTCTTGATTTTTCACCAAAACAAGGATAAGAGGATCACACTAAATGATGTACGTTGAAGAAATTGTGGAATTACTATAACTCTCTGAAAGAAGATAGTATCTTAACTCACTAGGTTATAGGTCTCTACTAGTTTTCCTCAGGGTCTCTAAGTCATACCTCTATATTAGTCTTGATTATGTGCTGTGTGTAAATGGTTTTTGAGAATTAACTTTCATAAAATGCTTCAACATATAAATGATATCCAAAACTAATCATATGCATTCTCATTAAGAGGTGAAACTAGTGGAATTACTAAGTTCTGAACATCCAGTTCTCATCATAGTAAGGGAACTCTACTTTAAAAACCTTTTTTTTTTCTTTCAATTTTTTTCTCAAAAGAAAACTTAAGAAAATTCAAAATCTCTATGTGCATCTGCACTGCCAACCAAAATGAAACAGTGTCCTCAATGTTTGAAAACATAGGATCCTATATGAAAGTTGAGTGATGTAGACTCTAAACCCTTGGGTTACCTCCTAGTAAGCGCTAAGTTTAACGTCTTTAACTAGATATAATGATGGGTGCAATGATGATATGTTGCAAGGCTCCTGGAGGGGCAATCTAAGGTGGATTATGATACTCAGGTGTCTCTTCAATTTCAAGGTCAGGCAGTTGACCATTGACTTTTTGGATTTCTCCATCCTTTTCAATCTTGATGGTCCCATGAGGATAGATTGTGCATACTATATAACGTTTGGTCCATCTAGATCTAAGTTTCCCTAGGAATAGATGCAATCTAGAGTTATACAATAATACCTTTTGACTAGGAGTGAAGGATATCCTTAAAATATGTCTATCATGTACAGCCTCTATTCGGTCTTTGTACAATTGTGCAGATTCATATGCATCTTTCCTTAATTCTTCCAACTCATTGAGTTGGAGTTTTCTATGGGTCCCAGCAAAATCTAAGTCAAAATTTAGCTTTTTAATAGCCCAATATGCCTTGTGCTCTAACTCTACTAGTAAGTGGCAGGCCTTTTCATAGACCAGGAGATAAGGTGACATTCCTATAGGGGTTTTATATGCTGTATGATAAGCCCATAGAGCATCAATAAGGCTCAAAGACCAGTCTTTCCTATTTGTATTGATTGTCTTTTCTAGAATCCATTTTATTTCCCTATTGGACACCTCTACATGACCACTGGTTTGAGGGTGATATGAGGTAGCTATCCTATGGTTGACACCATACGTTTTCATTAAATTCTCAAACACCTTATTACAAAAGTGTTTTCTCCCATCACTTATTATGGCTCTAGGAGTACCAAATCATGCAAAAATATTTTCTTTTAAAAAATTTACCCCAACCTTGTGGTCATTGGTTTTGCATGGTATATCCTCCACCCACTTGGACATGTTATCCACTCCCACTAAGATGTGCAGATTTCTAAAAGAATTAGGAAAAGGTCCAATAAAATCTATGCCCCAAACATCAAAAGGTTTTATAATAAGGATTGGGTTTAAGGGCATCACATGTCCTTAACCTTTGACAAATTACACAAGCTTTGCAACAAGCATGTGCATCCTTAAATATGGTAGGCCAATAAAATCTACACTGCAAATTTTTTGTTACTGTCTTTCTAGAGCTGAAATGGCCCCCACATGCATGATCATGATAAAAGAAGATGATTTGATTATGTTCACTATCTGGTATACATCTCCTAATTACTTGGTCAGGACAGTACTTAAATAAGTACAGATCGTCCAAGTAAAATATCTAACCTCGGTTAAAAATCTTTTTTTTATCTTGTTTGGTTCAATGATTAGGCATTTGTCTTATAATAAGATAATTAATAATATCTCCATACTAAGGTAACTATGAAACATGTAATAACAGTTCATCTGGGAATGACTCAATTATAGGCCCTTGATCACCAGTGTGCTCCATCACTGATCTAGATAAGTAATCTACTACTACATTTTTTTGAATCGTTCTTGTCCCTAATTTCTAAGTCAAACACTTGTAACAGTAGTATCCAATGAATCAACCTAGGGTTTGCATACTTTTTAGAAAGGGGGTACTTTAAGGCCGTGTGATCTGAATATACTATAACTTTAGACCCTAACAGGTAAGATGTAGACTTATCCAAAGCAAACACCATAGCTAACAACTCTTTCTCAATGGTTGAATAATTGAGTTGTGCATCAATTAGTGTTGTACTAGCATAATATATCACATGGGAAAGTTTATCAATGCGCTGCCCCAAAATAGCTCCAATGGCATAATCTGACACATCACACATGATCTCAAATGGTGCATTCTAATCTGGTGGTCAGATAATAGGTGCAGAAGTCAACTCGGCCTTGAGTCGCTCAAATGCTTTCTTATAGTCATCATCAAAGTCAAAAGTGGCCTCTTTTGTTAGTAAATTACATAGGGGCTTGGCAATTTTGCTAAAATCTTTGATGAATCGTCTGTAAAAGCCAGCATGTCCTAAAAAGGAGCGAATTTCTTTCATCGTCCTTGGTAGAGGAAGGTTGGCTACTGAATCCACTTTTGCCTTATTGAGTTCTATCCCATTGGGTGATATTATGTGGCCTAATACTATCCTACTCCGTACCATAAAATGACACTTTTCCCAGTTTAACTTCAAGTGGTGTAGGCACTCATTAAATAATGATCCAAATACTGAGAAGTCATCCATAAACACCTCAAGAAACCTTTCTACCATGTCTAAGAAAATGCCCAACATAAACCTTTGAAATGTAACTAGAGTGTTACAAAACCCAAAAGGCATATGTCTATGGGCAAAGGTGCCAAATGGGTAGGTGAAGGTGGTCTTCTCCTGATCCTCTGGTGCTATAGGAACCTGGTTGTGACCAAAATATCCATCCAGAAAACAATAATAGCTATGTTTGGTCAACCTTTCTAACATTTGATTAATGAAGGGTAGAGGAAAATGATCTTTCCTTGTGATCAGATGGAGGTCCCAAGCTTAGATGAAAAAGGAGGGTCTTGCATTAGGTCCCAGCTGAGAAGGGAGAAGTTGAAGATGATTTTGTTATTTCTTTCTTACAAATGAATATGCATTTGTATATTAGTTTGCGAGGAAGAAATGAAAATCATCTCCAGCTTCTTGATATATGGCAACCCTTGTGTTAGGTGCCAATCAGCAAGAGTGAAGCTGAAGATGATTTTGTTATTTCTTTTCTGCTTACAAATGAATATGCATTTGTATATTAGTTTGTAAGGAAGAAATAAAAATAATCTTCAGCTTCTTAAAATTATGGCAACCCTATCATGACATGAATCCAAAACTGACATTCTCTCAAGCTAGGGCATTCCCCATAAGTGACAAGCTGCATTGGATCCCAGGTGTAGTGAAAAATAAGCACGGGTTGCTAGGGCATTCTCCTAGAAGTGACGCTCTACGTTGGATCCTAGGTGTAGTGAAAAATGGGCAAGGGCTACTAAAGCATCCCCTCGGAAGCAAAGCGCTGCATCAAAACCCACGTATAGTGAAAAGTGGACATGAGTTCATGCCATGGAGGTTGAGAAAGGTGATAGTAAATAAGATATCTCCAGAGCATAAGATTCATATCGCCACATGGAATATAGGGACATTGACAAGTAAGAGTTTGGAGTTAGTAGACGCGATGAAATGTAGGAGAGTTAACATCGCTTGTATCCAAGAAACTAAGTGGAAAGGGGATAAAGCTAGAGAAATAGATGGGTATAAATTATGGTATGTAGGAAAGGATGATAACAGAAATGGCGTAGCAAAAATAGTGGATAAGGAATTAAAGGATAAAGTTGTGGATGTTAAAAGAATCAATGATAGAATTATAATAAAAAAAACTTGTTCTAGGAGAGCAGATTATAAATGTTATAAGTGCATACACACCACAAGTAGGTTATAAGATATAATCAAGAGATATTTTTGGGAAGATATGGAGGGAGTCATGCAAGAAAATCCCAACACTGAGGGGATATTTATAGGAGCAGAATTAAATGTCCATGTAGGAAAAGAAAAGGAAGGATATGATAGAATACACGGAGGGTATGGTATAGGTGAACGAAATGAGATGAGGGAGAATATCCTCGATTTTTCTTTGTCACATAACTTGGCCATTACAAATACACTCTTTAAGAAGAGGGATGAACACTTAATAACCTTTAAAAGTGGACTTCATAAAAGCAAACAGACTTTTTTCTACTTAGGAATGATGAACGATCTAGGTGTAAGGATTGTAAGGTGATACCCAGTGAGAGTTTAACCTCACAACATAGGTTAATGGTTATGGATATCCATATCAAAAGATGGAAGAAAGGAAATGACCTTAATAGGTATCCAAAAATTAAGTAGTGGAACTTAAAAGGAGAGAAAATAACCTCATTCACAAATAAGTTGATGCTAGAAAGAAATTGGAACTATGAAACAGAAGTAAATGCCATGTGGATTAATATTGTTGAGTCCATTAAGAAAGTGGAAAAAGATGTCTTAAGAGTATTTAAAGGTACAAGGCAATTAGTAAAGGAAACATAGTGGTAGAGTGAAACAGTGCAAAAAGTTATTAAAGAAAAATAGATGCTTTTTAAAGCATGGTAGAAGACTAGAAATAATGAAAACTATGAAAAATATAAGAATGCTAAAATGGTAGCTAATAGAATAGTAAGTGAGGCTAAACTTAAAGCATATGATGAGCTCTATAATAGACTGGGAACAAGAGAAGGTGAGAAAGATGTGTTTAAACTTGCAAAAGTAAGAGAATAGAAGGGTAAGGGCTTAGATCATATTATGTGCATTACAAGTGATGATCAAAGGGTATTAGTCAAAGATGATGAGATCAAACAAAGGCCAGAAACATGCTTTCAAAAATTGTTAAATGACAATGGCTCTGAGAATATAGGGATTGAAAATACTATAAATCTAAATAACATTGGATATTATAGATATGCACATAGGATTAGAATACTTGAAGTTAAAGAGGCCTTGAAAAAGCTGAAAATCAGGAAAGGCCATGGGGCTCGATGGTATACCAATAGAGGTTTGGAAGCATATGGGAGATATTGGGGTAGTTTGGTTGACCAAGTTGTTTAACAAGATTATAAAATCAAAGAAAATGCCTGATGAGTGGAGGAAAATCTCTGTTGTACCAATTTATAAGAATAAAGGAGACATACAGAGCTGCACTAATTATCAAGGGATCAAACTTATAAGCCACAGTATGAAACTTTTTGACAGAGTGATTGAGAAGAGGCTATGACATGAAACAAGTGTATAGGAGAATCAATTTGGTTTCATGCTTAGGAGGTCTACCATAGAAGTTATTTTCTTACTAAGACAATTAGTAGAGAAATATGGGGTGAGGAGGAAAGACCTCCACATGGTCTTTATTGACTTAGAGAAAGCTTATGATAGAGTCCCTAGAGAGTTAATATGGAGGATGTTAGGTGATAAAGGGGTTTCTCAGGGGTATATAGACATAATCAAAGATATGTATGACATTTGGAGGTATCCATGATTGGTGCAACATCGAAAATACTATTGTAATGACTCAAAATTTTCAATATTATTATATCATTTTTACAACTACGATCAATCATGATGTTTGGTTTGTCTATTTTGGGAATTAATATACGCTTAAATTACCTTAATAGGTGGTTGGATGTTTTATTTTAATTAAAATATGAAATTAAAGAATTTGTGAGACAAAATTTAGTATCATTAGATTCTACACTCGAAATGGAATCCAACGCCTCATAGAACACTAAAAACGGAGTTCGTATGACCAAGTTATGGGCATTTGAATATGAGGGGCATTTGTGTAATTTGATTGTAAAACGAAAAGGACCAAAAACACAGGTGACCGTTTTGATAACGACCCCCCTGGTTGTCCCCTACCTCCAGCACTGCCTCTACAAGGCAACGCCGAAAAAATGGTGGCACCGCCATTGGGGAGCACCGCCTTTGCATGGCTGTAAAGCCCTCTTTCCCCCCTCCTCCCCAACCATCCCTTTGTCCTCCTCTTCTCTTTCGGCTATAAGCTAGGGTTCCAGGCATGGAGAAATCTCATGCCAGTGAAAAGGGGGAGCCATCTCTGGCTGTCGAGGTAAGAACCCATCCTCCTCTCTAATTTTCCCTCTTTTCCGACCCAGATCGATGTCAAATTTGGTGGTTCTCGACTAGAGAACGCGCCAGAAGAAGGGTTCGTTTCAGAACCCTTGAACTAGAACCTTCCAAGGGATGCTGCGCGTAATCCAGGCTAGAACGTGGTCCCTAGGATGGACTTCGTGCGTGCAGTGTGCAGGCGCTGGTCCTGGTTCGACCAGTGCACATGAGTGTATTGGGAATAGTGACGTTCGCTGCACGCGCTGAAGATGCCTCTGCGTGACACAATCCAAGACGTGCGCCCTGGTGCATCGTTTGGGCGTGTGCATGTGTGCAAACGTGGTTTCAGTTCAACTGGGACGTGCGTGTATCCTGGGCACCATGACGCATGGGCCCGATATGGACGAATGTGGTTCGTCCGTAGATTCGCGACGCTAAAAACCCAATTAAGGAGGCTATATAACTCTGATTGAATATCCGAAAGAAATGGCATTCATATTAACAACATGGACCTAATGAGACTATGAAAGTTAGGATCAAGGAACTATTTTATATGATTATAGCCCAAAAACTATAGAATTCTTATAGATCTACCATGTTAAAGATGATCAGATCTCATGGCTGGATCCATTAGAGGTGTTAGGGGATTAATAGCTCAGAATTAACCCCAAAGTACACGTATCAACCCTTGAATGATAGATCTAGTCGTTCAAAAACAAGTACAAACCTGTTCTAAGCATTAGGATAGGTGAACTAAGAGATTTATATGTAAGATCTAGCCTGGAAACACATTTAACAACAATCTATACTTCTAAAAGATAGATCTAACCATAATGATCTATAAAGTACGGAAATGATACTTGAATCTTTGCTATCAATTAATATCCTGGGTTTTACAAAAGGACTCAAGGTCGAGTAATGAAGAGCCAATTCAAGGAACATCGAGGTAGGTAGTCTGACACTAAGTTTTTATAAATGCATCTTAAACTCTAACTTGCCTTTATTACCGTTTTTAACATGCTTTTGAGATATGCTGTTCTTATAGAGTATGCAGAATTGTCTTCATGTTTTATGGCTTTGAATGCGATATTAGCATGGACTGATTTTATGCACTACTCGCATGGTTAAAAATAAATGCACAAATTAGATGATTTCGATGATTGAGATTTGGATTTATCTATATATGCTTTTTGAGCTATTGAGCTTAGTGGCCACTATGCTGAGAGGTTCTTATGTACGGGGTTGGCTTCCCGGCCTCTACCAATAAAAAGGTGGATGGTATCACTGTAAAAAAGGCTTGTCCCTTCCTTAATTGCTGTGGTAAATAGGGACGACCACTGGAGGTGTTCACGACACCCTTTTTAAGAATGCCATAGTGGTCGTGGAGGCTATGGTAGGTTGGTCTCCAGATATCGGAGCCACGTGATTTCAGCTGTGTACTGATCATGAGCATAGTTGGCCCTCTGATTTCAGTGTTATCGATATGCATATAGCATTGAGATGGTCGTATACAAGTACTTATGACCAGTTGGCATGATGTGTTCGGCAAGAGACTCATGTGCATGATGCTTATAGTGATGCTAGCATCTGTTTTGAATGATGACTATTTTAAGAGTTTCATGATTATTATATTTTACTCTGGTTTGATGTGTGGCCGAGATCTTATTACATGGATTTATTGATTTCTACTCTATGATTTTAGTCCTATTTAGAAGACTAGATTTGCATATGAATTCCCTAATTGAAATTGCATCAATGAGCTTATGTTTTATGCAAAAATATGCATGTTTACACAAAAAGGAATCACTAATGTTTTACATGAAAAGCTCCTTGAATTATGCATGTTGCATGATGAGTTTTCAAAATAGTAGTATCAGATCACCCACTGAGTATGAAGAATACTCACCCAAATATATATATTTTTATAGATTATCTACACACAAGATTAGAAGAAGCATCAGAACATGTTAGTGCTATGATCAAGTAAATAAAGAGAAGGTAAACAGAAATGTAAGTATATGATCTACCCTTTGGACATGTATTTGTAATTACTATAGTTGGACTGTGTGCTGTGACAGGATAGACTTGGGAAATATTTATGATGTCCTTCATTTTTTCAAAAATTTCCTTATTCATTTTGAAAGAAAATGACACTCGGGGTTTTCAAATTGAATTTAAAACAAAATATTTTTCGCTGCATTGCATAGTTTTTCTAAAGGTGTTTTCCGATAGGGATCGATCCCGCCTTAGAAATTAGTTTTGCATTTAAAAATGCATGCAAAAACCCGTGTCATCACAATTGTTTACCTCCTCAATGGACTTATCTATATCAAATTCTCCATTAAAGTGCACGAGACAAGCCTCTAGTGGGTCAAAGGTTGTCAATGGTGGATTAATCTCATTAATTAGACTCTCTATCAAGTTGACATCACAGGGATCATCAAGGTGTAAATGTTGTCGATCACCATTAAAGACATTAAGCTTAACATTCATGTTGTCAAATGAGAGTGCCATTACACCATTTCTATAGTTAATAATGGCATTGGACATTGCCAAGAATAAACATCCAAGGATGACTGGAATTTGACTATCGGGATCATATATAGGTTGGGTGTCTAGTACAATGAAATCAACAGGATAAAAATACTTATCTACTTGTATCAAAACACCTTCAACCAAACCATGAGGTATCTTCATGGATCTATTTGCTAATTGTAGTGTGGTAGTGGTTGGTTTTAACTCACTGAGTTTTAGTTGCTCATAGATAGAGTATGGAAACAAGTTAACATTAGCCCCTAAGTCATGAAGTGCCCTATTTATGACATGATCTCCAATGATACAAGTGATTATAGGACATCCTGGGTCTTTAAACTTTGGGGTCTTTAAACTTTGGTGGGGTCTTATGTTGAATTAAAGAGCTCACTTGCTCAGTGAGGAAGGCTTTCTTTTGCACATTAAGCTTTCACTTTGTTGTGCAAAGCTCTTTTAAGAATTTAGCATAGGCAGGGATATCTTTAATTGCATTGAGTAATGTTATATTGATTTGTACATGTTTAAATACCTCCATGAGGGTTAGGGTTTTGAAAACTTGACCCTATCTCAAATTGACCCTTAGGGTTAGGGATTGGTTGACTAGGAAACTGACCCTTTCCTCTATTATGCAGTTCAGCAGACAATTTGCTTACATGCATCTCTAACTTGGTTATGGCTTGAGAGTTGACATTGGCTGAATGTCTACTCTCATTTTGCAACTGGTGTAAGGCCTTTTTAGTACAATCATTACCTTTTACAATTTGTTCTAGCATGGTGTGGATGTTTTCCTCTGAAGATGGTTTCTTTTGTTGTTTAGGTTGTTAAAAGCTAGGTGGCTAATGGGGAACTGGAGTTTTAAGAGGAAAGTTTTGGACAAGAGGTTTTATCGATAGTCCCCCTTGGTGGTTATTCTTTGACCAAGACAAATTGGGATGCCTAGCTGTGATGACCCGGGTTTTCTCATGCAGTTTTAAATGCAAAATCTAATTCCTAAGGCGGGATGCATCCCTATTTGAAAACCATTTTATAAAAAACCATGTAATGCAGTGGAAAATCTTTAGTTTTAAACTCATTTTTGAAAACCCTGAGTGTCATTTGCTTTCATAAGCACCAAAGTAGTTTTTGAAAAACTTCAGAAATCATAAATATTTTGCCCCAGGTCTATCCAATCCAAAGACACAGTCCAATCAGAATAAATACAAATACATGTCCAAAGGGTAGAGAGTTTACTCACATGTATAGTTGTCTCCTTTGTTTATTCACTTGCTCATAGCACTAACATAGGCGTCCTCTACTCGTGAATGGAACTATCCTGAAAAATGTTAAGGATAGGGTGAATATATACTATACTCAGTAGGAGTCTATCACTACTAGTTTTGCAATACATGCTATGTTCAAAATCATATGCTCTTAAAAACATGTGCATGTTCGAACAATCACATTCAATATTGATATTAAAAACCACTGTCAAATTGAAATACTGACGACTTAAAGAATAGCATAATCCAAGTCGAAAGTATCATATATCATAAACATAATGATATGCATAAGATGCTCAACTGAATCCAACTCATGGATATTTGGTATGGTCGACCAACCTCATGTCATGTCATACGCAATGCAAGTAAATCCACGAAACCATAGGGTCCAACTATGCCCACGATCTCGCCGCCGTGTGGTCCCAGTAGGGACACTCGGTCATAGCCTCAACGGGGCATATGACACGTCGACCCAGTGCCGTGACACCAGTGGTAGCCCCTTGTACCACATGCAGTCGACGTAGGGACGTTGCCCATTTTTGGGCGTGGTACCCATCCACCTAATAGTGGTAGAGGCTACAGGCCAACCTAAACCTCTCGCCATAGCACCCACGAGCTTATCAGCCCAAATCATATCAGATCAAACAAGCGAAAACCTCTTTTTCAAAACCTGTCCTCTTTGGGTCCCTCACAACTGCCTACCCAGCTTCTTTTGGTAACCCTCAAGGACATGCAATCTTTCAAAAACTCAATGCTCACAAATCATACAATGTATGCAATTGTTTGCAAAACATAACTATGCATAATTTATATGCAATAATTTGCAAAACATATCTATGCATAAAGCATTTATCATATGTACGCTGGATTCGTTTATAATATTAAGTTATGCTAAACAAATCATATAACTTATACTTAAAACATGATTTTAACACAATCATGGCTCTTTTTAAAAGTCTAGTAGTGATAGAGCACCTACCTGAAAGTCTCCTGGAGTCGCGTCCTTTATCACTTCAACTCATCCCTGGGTCTCATTTATAAACTCCTGGGTATGAATGGATACAACGAGTCCTTATTAATTTCAATCCATTTAGACATTAGATCGCTAGCTCTGCCTATTGGGTCCATGGTCCTTGCCTAATTCATTCGTCAGGATAGATCCTATGGTGTGGATCTACTTTCCAATAGTTAAACTCTGTAATTTATCCTCTAATCCTAACATTAATGTCTCATTAGGTCCGCGTGCCCCAGTTCCCAGGACAACCGTGTATCCTGGTTGAACCGCAACCGCCTTACGTGCGTGCGCGCCCAAAGGCAGTGCCAGGGACCACGTTTTGCACGCACACATGCATGCTCAAGTGACGCGCTATGAGGCGCATCATCGCACGGACGCACCTTATAGCATGGCTCGTCTCAGCTCCCAGGGCACCCCGTGCACCCTAGTCGAGCCAGGACCCCTGCCCCATGTCGCACGCGCACCCGAAGGTCGCACCTGGGACAGTGTACGCACTGTTGTACGCCTGGAGCCCATCCCTGGGACCCTGTCCCAGGCACACATGGAGCAAGGCATCCCTAGGACGCCTAGCTCGTGCAAGGTCATCTGAGCCGGTTTGGGGACGTTTTTCGTCCAGGAAATCCGGCTGGAAAACATCTGAGAATGCTAGATCCAGCATGGATCTAGCCTAAAAGGGGAAGAACCAAGAGAGAGAGAGAGAGAGAGAGAGAGAGAGAGAGAGAGAGAGAGAGAGAGAGAGAGAGAGAGAGAGAGAGAGAGAGAAGAACAAGCTTACCTGGGCAGCTTGGGGACGCCCATCGCTGGTGGTGGAACCCCATTTCCGTTTGAAACTTCCACTCTCTTTCTGTCTGAAACTTACGTTGCTGGGAAACTTGAAGAAGGGGGGGAAATCCCCATTGCTGAGACCGGAAAGAAGAGAGGGAATGGGGAGATGGCCAGCCCGACTAGGGCCTGGCCTTTGTCGGAGATTGCAGAGAGACAGGTTTTCGGTTTTTGCCAGAAACCCCAGTCTCAAACGACTGGAAAAAATGCGATTTTGAAGAGGGGGAGATGGGGTTTTTATAGAGGGGAGAAGGCGGTGCCCCTCAATGGCGGTGCCGCCCTATCCCCTGGGGTGTTCTAGAGAAATCGGGAAAAACTAGTTTCTGGAGAAGTCTGGAGGTGGAAGACGACAAGGGGTGCCGTTATCAAAATGGCCCTTTGCGTTTTTCGTCTTTTTCGTTTTTCTGTTTAAATTTCAGAAATACCCCTATCTTTAAACGGCTATAAATTCTTCGTACGAACTCCGTTTTAGGTGATTTTTGAGGCGTTGGATTCCAGTTTTTGAGTAGAATATAATGGTACTAAGTTTCCTCACAAATTCCTTCATTTACTATTTTAAATAAAGTGAAACATTTAACTCAGTTTATTTCCTATAGAATGTTCAATTTTCGTTAAAAATAGTGTAAGTTGCTCGGGCATTACACTATTACCCCTGTAAAAGAATTTCATTCTCGAAATTCCATAAATGATCATTTTCAAGGTATTTTGCCTCTTTGATATCTTCTTGGTGAACGCATTCTCCCTTTAGGAATCAAATCTAGGCTCAATCCTCAATTTATCATTTTTTTATTGTTCCTTCTACAAGGCCTTACCTATACGGGCCGCTTTCGCTGCGTACTCTAATGCATACTCTTATACGTGCCAGTTTAACAATAGCGGTTTCTAGCTGTAATTTATCTATCTCAAAATCCTTAGATTCCTATACTTTTCTCATCATGTATAAGATAGTCTCCTCGTAGATCATGCTTCTTTATTTATGTATAAATTACTCCATATTTCTTTGAATATCATAGGATAATCCCTTTCTTCTTATCTTTCATCTAGTGATCTCTTCATCATCCATATCTCCTTCAAGGGTTGGTTATATGTGATTAGTAAGAGCTCAAAAGATTACCTTCTTTCCATTGTGTCTAACTTTGCTCCTTATCTTTTATATTTGTCCCCAAAATACTTCAATATCTGACATGGTATCATGTGCCCTCTAATTGTATTAATGATAAAGCCAAACCCTTGATTAACTTCGAATTTCAACTGTGTGTCGTTTTCCATATGTGACTTGATTCCTCGACCAAAGTCATGTTCAAAATAAAATCATGAAAGCCAATTAGTAGCATCTTCCATCGAGGACCTTATCATATACTGAAAGTAAAATGTCCTAACTTTATATCCAGTTCATAATTATTGAATTCATTAAACGATTTTGTCATGTCAAATGTTAATGGTTGATTTTTCATTATGGTTCAAATGTTCTTGTCCAGAGGCCTTATCTCACTATTCACATCAATTTGTCATTAGGATTTTCAATAATGTTCCCATTTATGCAAAGCAAAAAGTCTCTTATGCATAACCGAGTACCCTTACTAGGTCATGGTTGAATCCTTTGTCATCATCCTCTTTGTCCTTTCTTTGCTTGATGGTTTTCTTTGTAACCTTTCAGTCCGAAAGTTCTATACTCAATCCAGTAGGGTTAGTCCTTAGGAAATTCTTTCAATTGATTTTTCGTACTTGGTATATGCTCATAACGACTAACTATTTGTCTAAAGGCAACGTAACATTAAATCTTCACCTTATAGTGTGCTAGCCATCTCACCTTTTCTCCTTCCATCCCCTATGTCAATATATTGTGCAATCTTTTATCAAGGCTTTATTGTAAATCATGCAGTTTGTATTGTCAGGAGGTATCCTCATAAGTAGTGATTTTCTCAATTCCTCAAATTTTATCCTTCAAGTGCCTTCTCATACTTAGCTTATAATAGCAGTTCTCATTCAATAATGATTATATCAAATTGTACTGAAGTTGTTAACTCAACGAGTGTAACAACACTCAGGTAAGCATAAAACATTTTCTTAGACATAGAAAGACTTTATTTGATTACCTATTGATCTCTTTCCAGATATATCTATGTCATAAGCTCAAGGGCCTCTAAAGTGATTAGTACTTATTTGCCTTCCTTTTTAATCCATGTCAGCAACATCTTTCAGTCCAAGGTAATTTCTTCACCTTGTCATGGTAGCCATTAAGGTTTTTGGGAAATCTTTCACATTGGTGGAGATCGCTCCTTATTTTTGCTTCTGTCTCAGTTGTTACTGTACTCATTGTACTTGTAGCTCCTTCATGATGTGGCCTAATCAACTCCATGATGTGGCCTAATCAACTGACCTCATACCCTCAATTGACTTAGTCTAACAAGTACTTCCTTCAGGAAAAACTCATGTCCAAATACTTATAATATCCCTCTGAGTATATACTTTTGACTACTAACTCATAGATACTAACATACTTGATCACTTAGGGTGGGATACCTTTATTTAGCCAACAGTACTCTAAAGGTAATGACTAAATAATGGTCTTAAGATTTTTGGCCTTCCAATCTATGATAGTAAGACCTCAATTTGATTCTTGATGGTACCCTATTGCTAAATGGACAAGTTACTGTCCCGGTGTAATTCCTTTATTCACTCATGTAGTGACAAGGTAGGATATCACCAAATTTTCCTTTTTATGGACTATACCCATTGGTGTTCCTTATACACTAATGGATCCAATAAGAATCTAATTGATATCAAACCATTTGTAGAATTTAATTTCTAGTTGGTCACCATTCCTCTTCAGAAATTTCTTGTTGCATAATCTCCTGAAATTCGATACTCTACTCAAAGTCTTAAACCCCATATGCTTTCTCTCTTTTATACTCTTTTACAATAAGATCACCAACTCATCTATCATTATTCCTTGGAAGTTGATTGGTTTATCTTCCCACTTAATTCAAGATGAAAATTTTCTATGGATCTATTCTTTCCTCAATAAAGTCATGACCTTTTTCTTTTTCTTTTGAATATTCAATATTCAATGAATACTGGTAGTTACATCTCTATCTCTTTCTTTCTTTTCTTCAAAATCCTCATTTTTGTCTACGTAGATTAATGTCTTCATGTGCTTTGTTGCATATAATCGATACTTCATCTATTCCTTTTTGTAACATATATGATAAACTGAATGCTTCTCAGAAATTCTAAGCTGTCTTAAGATCATTGCAATCTTCAATTGCCTATAGCCTCAATAAAATTCATAGAATGTCTTAATAATGGCATTGACATTTTGATCATGCTATACTTTTCTTACAAGTTCATGTTAGGATCAATCTATTATCATCCTTAGTATTATCATCAAAATCTTTTGATAACTCGGTCAAATTCATTTCCCTATCATATTCGTATTATGTTTCTCTTAATCATATAATATGTCACTTGTATACATCGTCTGGTTTGCTCCATAATACTCAGGTACTTATTATTCGATATCACTTCACTCTTCATGAGACTCCAATGAAGGTATCCAAAAATTGAGCTAAGTCCTTCAGGATCCATACCTTTGTGATCTAGCACGAGTCACAGTTATCCCCTAGTATCATCTTGTATGCTCATCCCTATTAGATTATCATAAAAATCTTCTCAAAGTCTGTCTTTTACATCCCCTATCATGCTCATATCATATCCTTGTGATAGTGTACTCGTATTCTGATATTCTTTATGATGGTAAGATAGCCATCTAGGTTCTTCGATGTTCTTATCTTTGGTGAGATTGAGCTATTACAGGTCAGAACTATCTACTAACAAGTCCACTAACATCTTCATTCATCATTTTCATCATAATATGATCCATATATGAGTTTTCATATTTGCACCACACAACAATCCCTAATCCTTAAGTCGTCTTAGACTGGATTTTGGATAAGGGTTGCACTATCCTCTGCCTAATTATTTGTTAAACCAAGCTGTATTTCACCTATTTATTTATGGTGAAATGCCTTGAGCATTAATAGTGTAATCCTCAAATAGTAGTCATCTCTACTACTTCTATTTATCTTACTTCTTCTTGATTTTCTTTATTGTCTATGACCCTGGGACATGCTAAACTGGCTATGAAAGGATAAAACTTGGGCTCTGATACCAACTGTGATGACCTGGGTTTTCTCATGCATTTTTAAATGCAATATCTAATTCCTAAGGTGGGATGCATCCCTATTTGAAAACCATTTTATAAAAAATCATGCAATGCAGCGAAAAATCTTTAGTTTTAAACTCATTTTTGAAAACCCCAAGTGTCATTTGCTTTCACAACCACCAAAGTAGTTTTTGAAAAACTTCAGAAATCATAAATATTTTGCCCCAGGTCTATCCAGTCACAGCACACAGTCCAACTGTAAATAAATACAAATACATGTCCAAAGGGTAGAGAGTTTACTCACATGTATAGTTGTCTCCTTTGTTTATTCACTTGCTCGTAGCACTAACATAGGCGTCCTCTACTCGTGAATGGAGCTATCCTGAAAAATGTTAAGGATAGGGTGAGTATATACTATACTCAATAGGAGTCTATCACTACTAGTTTTGCAATACATGCTATGTTCAAAATCATATGCTCTTAAAAACATGTGCATGTTCGAACAATCACATTCAATATCGATATTAAAAACCACTATCGAATTGAAATACTGATGACTTAAAGAATAGCATAATCCAAGTCGAAAGTATCATATATCATAAACATAATGATATGCATAAGATGCTCAACTAAATCCAACTCATGGATATCTGGCATGGTCGACCAACCTCATGTCATGTCATATGCAATGCAAGTAAATCCATGAAACCATAGGGTCCAACTATGCCCACGACCTCGCCGCCGTGTGGTCCCTGGGTACCTGAGGACACTCGGTCATAGCCTCAACGGGGCATATGACACGTCGACCTAGTGCCGTGACACCAGTGGTAGCCCCCTGTACCACATGCAGTTGACGTAG
This sequence comes from Warburgia ugandensis, assembly GCA_035236585.1. NCBI lineage: Eukaryota > Viridiplantae > Streptophyta > Magnoliopsida > Canellales > Canellaceae > Warburgia > Warburgia ugandensis. The sequence continues at coordinate 59,152,345 of CP141133.1, forward strand.
GGACGTTGCCCTTTTTTGGGCGTGGTACCCATCCACCTAATAGTGGTAGAGGCTGGAGGCCAACCCAAACCTCTCTTGCATAGCGCTCACGAGCTTATCAGCCCAAATCATATCAGATGAAACAAGCGAAAACCTCTTTTTCAAAACCTGTCCTCTTTGGGTCCCTCACAATGCACAGCCCTCTGGCCCCTACCCAACGTCTTTTGGTAACCCTCAAGGACATGCAATCTTTCAAAAACTCAATGCTCACAAATCATACAATGTATGCAATTGTTTGCAAAACATATCTATGCATAAAGCATTTATCATATGTACGCTGAATTCGTTTATAAGATTAAGTTATGCTAAACAAATCGTATAACTTATACTTAAAACATGCATTCAAAACAATCATGGCTCTTTTTAAAAGTCTAGTAGCAATAGAGCACCTACCTGAAAGTCTCCTGGAGTCACGTCCTTTATCACTTCAACCCATCCCTGGGTCTCATTTATAAACTCCTAGGTATTAATGGATACAAGGAGTCCTTATTAATTTCAATCCATTTAGACATTAGATCGCTAGCTCTGCCTATTGGGTCCATGGTCCTTGCCTAATTCATTGGTCAGGCTAGATCCTATGATGTGGATCTACTTTCCAATAGTTAAACTCTATAATTTATCCTCTAATCCTAACTTTAAAGTCTCATTAGGTCTGCATGCCCTAGTTCTCAGGACACCCGTGTATCCTGGTTGAACCGCGACCGCCTTACGTGCGTGTGTGCCCAAAGGCCGTGCCAGGGACCGCGTTTTGCACGCGCACATGCATGCTCAAGTGACGCGCTATGAGAGAGGGAATGGGGAGATGGCTGGCCCGACTAGGGCCTGGCCTTTGCCGGAGATTGCAGAGAGACGGGTTTCCGATTTTTGCTAGAAACCCCAGTCTCAAACGGCTGGAAAAAATGCGATTTTGAAGAGGAGGAGATGGGGTTTTTATATAGGGGAGAAGGCGGTGCCCCTCAATGGCGGTGCCGCCCTTTCCCCTGGGGTGTTCTAGAGAAATTGGGAAAAACTGGTTTCTGGAGAAGTCTGGAGGTGGAAGACGATAGGGGGTGCTGTTATCAAAATGGCCCCCTGCGTTTTTTGTCTTTTTCTTTTTTCTGTTTAAATTTCAGAAATACCCTTATCTTTAAACGGCTGTAACTTCTTCATACGAGCTTCGTTTTGGGTGATTTTTTAGGCGTTGGATTCCATTTTTTGAGTAGAATATAATGGTACTAAGTTTCCTCACAAATTCATTCATTTACTATTTTAAATAAAGTGAAACATTTAACTCAGTTTATTTCCTATAGAATGTTCAATTTTCGTTAAAAATAGTGTAAGTTGCTCGGGCATTACACTAGCCCATCCAAGGTTGTATGTCTCAGAATATGGGTTGTCACTAGGTTGGCGATAAGCATTCAATGCATTTACTTGGTCTATAAGATATTAAGGGAATACTTAATTGGATCAACAATCTGAAGTTAAATGAGCTAAACTAGAATAAGTTGAGCATACTTCTTGTGGTGGTTTTTGGGATAAGGTAGCAGCCTTGAAAGATTGAAACATAGTTTTAAGCTTGTCCATTCTTCCACCCAATTTTTCAGTGACATAGTTGAGCTTATAGGACAGATCAGTATTCACTCTTATCTCATAGATACCTCTTTTGTTAGTGGGTTGGTTAGTTCTTTCTCTCCTATTTGAACAATACCATTGCTGAGAATTATCAGCCATAGTTTGAAAGAATTCCCATGCCTCACTTTCATCTTTTAGCATGAGTGTCCCTCTACTCACTACATCTATCATTTGTCTATTTTGAGGCATCAATGCCTAATAGAAGTATTGAACTTGCTACCATTTCTCAAATCCATGATTAGGGCATTTTTGCAGTAGTTCATTCCACCGTTCCCAACATATGTAATATTGGTCATCATCCCTTTGTTGGAAATTTATAATTTCACGACGTAGGATATTTGTTTTATGAACAAGGAAGAACATGTTCAAAAACTTCTTAGACAATTGGTCCCATGTATGTATGGAACTTGCTTCCAAAGAATTAAGTCATGAATTAGCTTTGTCCTTAAGTGAGAACGGGAATAACCTAAGCCTAATCGAATCATCCAAAAAATTTTGGAACCTAAATGTGGCACAAATATAAAGGAACTCCTTAATACGTAAGTAGGGTCTTCGCAGTCTCGACCATAAAAAGTAGGGAGTAATTGAATGACTCCCTACTTTAATTCAAAGTGGTTAGTATTCGTGGGAGGTACAACCATGCAGGATAGGGCATTGAGCTAGAGCCACACATAAAAATATCTAATTATTTTACACTCATTCTCCGCTGGTGGTTTAGCCATGGGGATGGGAACTAAGTTTCTTTTCCCTTGGTGATGGATGCGTTGAATCTCTAGGTCTAAAGGTAGTAGCTCTGGGTTCTGAGATTGATGCCCTTGCATGAACTAATCCTAATCTAAAATATCTTAATCTAAATGCTAACTCTAACTCTATGTGATTCCAAAGGCACAGTTAAACAATCCTTAGGCTAATAAATAGCAATAACTTGATTTTCTTGAATTTGTGCAGGGACAATGCTTTTAATTTAGCCTAATCTAAAGTTCCTCCTCTTCTTTCTATTTAACTATTGCTTACCAGTTAGGTTCTACCCAAGGCATGGAAAAATCACTTGAATTTTAAGACACCTACTATAACCACAGTGCTTAAAAGGAACTGGAGTGACAAATAGATTGCGTCTTCATAAGAGGGTCCTACGAGCATGTGATGGCCATATAGGTCTCTTCTGATTGATTTTAATTTGATTTGAAGGGTAGGGTAGTGTGTGTGATGTAATTAACCTAGGTGGGCTAAGGAGTGGTGATGAAATCCACCCTTGATCTTGTGGGGATAGGGTGCCCTTGCTAATTAAATTCAACACTCCATGGTAGTTTGATTAGCATGTATATCACCTTAAAGCATTAACCGTGCCCTAAGAATGCAATTAAAATAGTAAGCTAATGCAAAACCATGAAAATGCAACAATGAAAAAAAATGATTTCTATGTGTACTTATACTACCAAATAATGCAAATGCAAACCCTAATCTAAGAATTAAAAGGTGTGAGAAGACTTACAATGGGGTTTCTGATGAAGATCAAGTGTGAGCCACCTTATCCCACACTTGTCCATGTATACAACCCTTTTAAAAATTGAAATAAAAATTGCAAATTATAAAGGGACCTCACTACAAGATTCACTCAAAAGAAAAGGAAAATTATAATCTAGGAAAGTAGGAAAATTTCTATTTTGATGAAGATCTCCTTGCTAATTTCCTCCTCTTTCTTATTTCCTATAAAAAGAAAATTATAAATAAGTACCAACTTTAGTAAATAAGGTGGTTATGCATTAATTTTTTTTTTAAATGCACCTAAAATTGCCCAGAATTCCATAGCTAACAAATTTTTTTTGAATTCTTTATTAAGTTTTATAAAAACTCCTTTGTGGGTCCTCAAAAATGATGCCAAAAACTTATTGTTGTGTTTTGCAAGTACATGAGCTATTGTGATATAGCTAATGCAAGTACGGGTTGATCCCGTAGGGACGCGCTTTTAGAAATTGGAGTTTTTAATAAAATTTAATTATTTAAAAATTAAAATTAATTGACAAAAATTAATGGAAATAAATTAGAGTTCAGATTTAGTTTAACAATGAAATTATAGAGGTCTAATTCATAGAAAATAAAAATTTAACTAAAAAATTAAGAATATTCCACTTCCCCGGACTACTTATCTTCAATTTCTACAGATATGGTATCCTAAATCATGATCAAACTTTATTAACATGTTCCTAGCACTTTTGATTAAGTATCCATCGGAGCGATTAGGCAAATTCTAAAAATTCTGAAACATCTAGGCTAAATAAGAAACTTAAGATTTGACAGCTTAGATTTGATTTCAAATTCTCAGATTAAAGATCAGAAATTGTAAAAGTGCTTTAAATTCTCCTATAACACAGATCTAAAAGTTAATTGAAGATTAAAATTTAAATGAATGAGCAATTGAATATCTCTTAAAATTAAAGCAGAACTGTTGATTTAGTTAACCATGGATAGATAAAACAGTTCCTGGATTAAGTGAGAATAACGTAAAACACCGATAATAGAACAGGAATAACACAGAACGCAGATAAGGATAAAAAATATAAATAAAAATTTTCTACTAAGGGAAAAAAGGAAAATTTCCTTGAAAGTTCCTTAAACTTCCCATAAAATAGAAAAATAGGGGAGAAGAAGGTTTGACAGAAAAGATTGTTGTTGGAGGGATGAGAGTGGCTAGGCAGTACTATGCTAGTCTGACGTCTGGGTCGGTGACAACGATGAAAGTGGCCAATGGAGAGATGGGGCGTGGGAGCAGAGTGAAGCATGACCCAAGGAAACTTTGTGCGTCGTCAACTGGCTGGGCAATGAGGATCAGTTGGGTGTCGTTCGATGAAGGAAAAAGTTCGGACAAGGGAACTTGGGCAACCAATGACGATGGATCTAGAAATTGGGAACAATGCTGTGTTATAGAGGAGTAGGGCCGCTGGATGTGGAGATTAGATATGGGAGAGACGACTTGGGCAATGAAGAGGGAGGACAATGGGGAGTTTGGCAGTAGCTGAGAATAGTGGGAGACAGTGAGAATGAACGGAACTGGAACTTGGTTTCCAATAGGAAATCGAGAAAAGGAAAGAAAAGAGATACTTGACTTGGGCATTGGTTGGGAAACTGGTGGGCTTATTGGGTGGAAGACAATGGTGTGATGATGGAAGAGAAGAGGGTGGTGAAAAGGAGGGTGCTGGGTGTGGAACTTAAGCAATAGTGGTGAAGGGGAGATAATGAAAATTTGGGCAATATGATGAAAAAGTAAACAAATTAAACAGATGATGAATAAGGAAAGCAAAAGACAAAACCCAAAACTCAAAAACTTCCCAACTACCAACTCCCCCACGGTTCCGTCTTTATAACTTTGCTCCCTTCCTAATTCTCCTCCCTCTCTTTCCTTATCTTCTAAGACTTAGTTTCCTACTAGGAAACTTTCTCTTCTTCCAAATTAAGACTCTTCTTCTATTAAGAAACCTTAAAATTCTGCTTTGTTAAAGATCTGGTTCATTCATTGCTCTCTTGACTCATATATACCATTGAAATTCACTATGATCCATCCATTCCTCTTTTGATCAATTTGCACCGTTGAATATTGATATGAGAAATCCAACCCTCCTTTAGTTAATCTGCATGACCAAAGACTAGATTAGAGTCATCTAAATCGTACATAAAGCATCCACTTAGCTCAAATGATCATTTGATTGTTAATTTTGTCAATTTACTATTGGATGGTCAATTTGAGCTAAAATTCATAGATTATCTAAAAATCATCAAATTTATGAGTTAGATGGTCTAATTAAATGCTAAATTAGGGGTCTTTTGGGCAAAATTAAATACTTAACTATGAGAATTGGATTATAGTCTAGATAACTTTAGCTTATTGATGGAATTGAACATGATTAATTAATTATTTTACTCATTTTCTAAAGTATTCCATGAAAGCAAAATCTCATATGATATTTGTACACATAGTTGCATATACACAGTCTAGATTTATAAGTAGTTCTAACTTAGAGATCCTAAAGAAATTCAATAGAGACTTATGACCAAAGTGAGTTTTAGAGCCATTCATTCTTTTTGAGATGTTTTAAATGTCCCTAAATTTCTTTAGCAGGCTTAAAGAAAAATTTGATCCCATCAAATTTTTTTGAATTTGGCTAATTACTTGAATTATTAGAATATTACCTTTAAAATTTTGAAAGTTCATTAAATCTGATAGATTGTATGAAACTTAGAAAATGATTTTGGTCATCCTTGTTGTTAACCTAGAGATATAAAGCTCACCCAAAAGTAATTTTACCACTAGTTACTCAATTTAAGCCTTTTATATTAGCCTTTTCTTTTCTCACCCAAATTACCTTCACCCATATTAACCAGTATAAATTATCCATTATTGATTTTCTTTGAAAGATGAGTTAGAGATGCATGAAGATATACTTTTTAGTCACAATGAAAGTAGAAAAGTGAATATGAAGAAAAGAAATACTCTTCAAAGTGATTCAAAAGTGTTGAAAAGAAAGAAAAAGTACTGGAAAAAAAAAGTTTGAAGAATGCAGAGAAAAGTGGAAAAAGAAATATTCACTTTAGGCAAGAAAATTAAAGAAAGAATTTCCAAATTTAGAAGACCTCTACTTAATTTTGAAGAAATTTTGAATACCCTTTATACCCTTTCTTTGGTAGCCTGTCCTAAGCCTAGGTTTCGTCCTAGTTAAAGACCTATTGGTTCTAGGATGAACATAGTCTTGATGAGGATATAAATGAATAGGATTTAAAGAGTAGTATTTCTAAATATTCAAAGGTAACAACATCCATTCTAAAGGGATCAAAATAAAATTTATTAGTAACTCATGTTCCTTCATGAGTATATGTGAGATAAATTTTCTTTTATTAACTCTGCTTGTATATTTAAACGAGAGATATGATTTGAACAATTATCCAAGAGATTTTATTTCTAAGTGTATGCATATTAGTGAAGATTAAGGTAAAAAAATATTTCAAATAGAGTTCAAAAGTTAGATGTCTACTTAAAGATAACGATTATTCTATATGGAGACTATATACTCACACGCTCACTCTGAGTTCTGAGCTTAGGTGGAATGTTTTCAGCATATGGGTAGAGTTTTGAATTCTTCATTCATTTTTATTAGTATACTAAAGTTGATGATCTATTGAAGATTATTCTTTGAGGAAAAATTGGAGTTGACTTGAAAATAATTTTTGAAATTTGGTTTTTCATATGTTTTGCTCGGGACTAGCAAAATGCTGATTGGGGAATATGTTAAGTGGTTAATTTATGTCAAAATACACCTAATTAGCATTCAATTAGGTCATCCAATAAATCAAATTTGCAATTTTTAGCTTAATTTTGATTTTAGTTCCAATTAATCATGTAAAAATTATTTTGTAAAATTTAATAGTCAGATGATCATTAGAGCCAATCAGAGGTGTAATGTATGGTTTAGATGGCTCTAATCTAGTCTTTTGATTTGTAAATAACCAGATTATGGCTTGGATGGCTCAGATCAAAATGAGTAGGTGCTAATTATCTTAAAGAATAATAAGGCAAGATGGGATGGTTTCCTAAAAGAAAACAAGTTCTAATTAGAGGAAAGTAAATAATGTATAAGATTTTCTAAATAGGAGATTAACTTTGGAATGGAGTGTTGCATATGTAGGAGTTTCCAAGTTGGAAAAGAGCTCTTCATTGTCGAAGGAAAGTGAAAATTGGAAGGTGGAGATAGTTAATAAGAGGAGGAAGGTAGCCAAAGCTTATTCTCTCCCCTTAGACCGTAGGAAGAAACTACTCCCCACCCCCTTTCTTCTCTACTTCACTCCCACCTTCCTTCTTTCTCTCTATCTCTCTCCCTCCTTCTCTTGTCTCTTCCTTACTGTAATTCCTTCTTCTCTCTCTCTCTCTCTCTCTCTCTCTCTCTCTCTCTCTCTCTCTCTCTCTCTCTCTCTCTCTCTCTCTCTCTCGCTCTCTCTCTCTGCCCCCTTCACCTCTTTCTCTCACTCTCCCCATTCTCTACTTCCTATAACTTTCCCCCTAGTTCCCTCATTCTTTCACAGTCTCTCTACCTCTCTCATTCACTTCTCTCTTGGTTTCATGTTGGAAACCGTAATTTCAGACGCAGGAAACCTCTCTCTCTCTCTCTCTCTCTCTCTCTCTCTCTCTCTCTCTCTCTCTCTCTCTCTCTCTCTCTCAAAAACATAGGAAACCTCTCTCTTGGAGTCTCACTCTCTGTTTCACAACTCTTCCTCAGTATCTCTCTATGTTTCTTGACCATTTCTCTTCCTCTCCTTTTCCCTCATCTTCCCTCCCTCCAACATCTTTTGCTTTGCCTTGCCAGACCTGAATCTATCTCTTTCACTCCATTTCCAGCAAATCTATTTCTTCTCCTGTTCATCATATTTTTCTCTATTCACTGTAGTTTTTCTCCTTTGTTTCTCACTATAATTTTTGACTAAATTCTTTTCCTTTTGCGATTCCTTGTGTTTCAAGCAAAACCAAACTTGGGTTTTCCCAAAAATCCTTTGTTTCCCACTATTTCTCCCTTCCCTGTAGTTATCTTCCTCCCCCTGCAGGTTTCTCGTTCATTTCTATTAAAAATCCAGAAAGATAGAAAAATTCCATTTTTGCCCTTTAAGGATAGCTCTTAACTTATCCAACATCTTTGATCTTCAATCTAAAATCTAGAAGTCAATCTAAGCTGTCCAAAACCCAAAATCATTAGTTAGTCTAGATCTTAAAATTGTTGGGGAATCTGCCTAATCCAACCATTGTTTCTTTAATCAAGGACATGTTGGAGAGATTTTTGAAGGCTGATTGACATTGATAATATCATATTTGAAGAAATTGGCTGTGATCAAGCTAAGGAAGTAGATTATATATATATATATTAGTTATTTTTCTATCTTTTTGAATTTAAATTAATGTAATTTTCATCAGTTAAATAGATTTGAATTTTTATTTCAATATTAGTTAATTTCTATTATTTTCTTTGATTTTTGGATAATTAAATTTTATTTAAACTCTATCTTTTTAAGCCGAGTCCCCGTACTTGCATCAGTTATACTACAATAGCTCATGCACTTACTATTAAACAATCAACACTAGCCTAAGGGATGTCCATTAGAGAGCTTTAAAAGAGGTAGGGGCAGTAGGAGTATTATTAATATGGACTAAGGCTTAGCTTAAAAAAAAAGTTTTTAAAAGGCATTTGAAGTGGGTTTTGTTGGCTATTCATGTTATATCATGAATGAAGCATGTTTTTGCATTCTCTTTAGCTCTTAATCAATTCCATGATTTTCCTATGTTATCTCTACATGTTAATCATGACTCTAAGCTTGGAATTTCTAATGTTTAGTATGCTAGTAGCTGGTATTACATGATCCATGTTGCATGAATTTTGGGCAATGTTGAAATTGGAGGAAATGTAAGGGTGAATCCTCGCTGGGAACACCCCTGTATTTCCATCTTTTCATAGAGGTTTACTTATTGATTCTTTTTGGATTTTATTGAAGAGTTCAAGGGGCTCAACATATAGGAATTTTGGGGTTTTAGTGGTATTTTTAGTAGTGGATGAGGGGTTAAAAGTTTACTCTAACTTCTTAGCTCTTTGTCTAGAAATGGGATGCCAAAATCCTTCCCATTTACGGGGTTAACGACTGACCTTACTTGATCAAAATACCTAAAATCCATTTTGTTGTTAAATTCCTATAAGTAAGCTTCACAAACATATAAGAAATTTTTAATTTTGATGCAAATTAGAAGGTGAACACCCTATCTAAGTGAAAACGTTCTCTACTAGAAGTTACAAGGAGGTCACTTTCACTTAGGATGAGTTTGAAGGGTGAATTTGCTATTATCTATGAATAGTTACACTTAGATTTTTGTTCTAAAATGTAATTTCATTAGTTGACATAAGATCCATAAAGTTTGGTCAATACATTGACATTTAGTCATCTAGCAGGTGCTTGATATATATAAATATATTTGACCAAAGTACAATTGGGCCTTATTCATTTAGTAATGTTGCGACCTAGGTTTTTTAGCGCATTGTTAAAATCTTTTTAGAAAGTTGAAATCCTTTATTTGATTATTTTTTTTTGAAAAGAAATAACAAAAACATTTTTTGGTTACATAAAACATGAGTTTATTGGTGAAATGAACCTTTCATTTCTACTGTAAATCTGATAGTGTAACACCCCGGATTTTTATAAACTTTTCCTCATAAATATAAAAATAATAATATGTTTTAAGAAAATAGACGGGATCCCTAAAAATTAAAAATTTAAATTATAGAACTTTTAGTGCAGCTTTAAAAATAATTGATTGAAAGCAAAAACCTCGGGGTCAACCACATTCGAAACTACTATCATAAACAGCATTAAAACCTGGATACTCTGAGCATGCTCGATCCAAAACCACAATAAATACACGATATAATTAAAGATGATAATAAATCAGGGCAAATGTCACCAGGTTCCATCCATAATCACCACAATATTTCCATCTAAACTTTAACATCCTTCATACAATAATATGAGTCCAATCTATAAAAATAGACGGGATCCCTAAAAATTAAAAATTAAAAATTTAAATTATAGAAAATTTAGAACAGCTTTAAAAAGAATTGATTGAAAGCGAAAACCTCGGGGTCAACCACATTCAAAACTACTATCATAAATAGCATTAAAACCTTGATACTCTGAGCATGCTCGATTCAAAACCACAATAAATACACGGTGTAATTAAAGACGATAATAAATCAGGTCAAATGTCATCAGGTTCCATCCATAATCACCACAATATTTCCATATAAACTTTAACATCCTTCATACAATAATATGAGTCCAATCTATAAAAATATCTCCACATCTAAGAAAGTCTCAAAAGTCTAGTCCAAGAAACGTACTCTAATATATGTCTGAATAAGAAAATAAAATGGACTGTCTTCAAGTCTCCTTCTAAATCCCCGCTACTCCGCCTTCTTTCCCTTGTTGTTATCACGTTCCAAATCTGAGGCATTGCAAAACAAGGCAATGCCTTAGCAAGCTATGCTTGTGTAGGTGATTACACTCAAATAAAGTTTAACAAAATTTTACAATAGGATTTCATAAGGGAAGCATACTCAATACATGTCAAATAACTGAATGCTTGCAATTACAACTTTTACAAAATAGATGTCAAGTTAAATCAGTATAGCATGCAAGGTCTAATCAAAATAAAAGGTAAGTATACCAAAACCATACTAGTATATATCCATGGAATAATATCCATGCAATCATGGATAACAAAACACTGTATCAAAACTATACCAAAATGCTCCAATATACTCAATCACCAGTGATGTATACCCATACTAATGTTGGTCCCTCCCGTGCAGCCCGCATCAGCCCCCGGAGCCTCTCACGGCCTAGGCCCGACTTGCCCCGGTTCACCCTACATATAAAGTCATATGAACATGCACAAACTATACGGGTTACTATGCTGCAGTGGCAACCCCATCAGGATCTGAACCACTGCCGCTCCCCCTCGACATCAAACGAGAGACTTCCTCCGTTCCCATGGGAAGGAACGGACTCGTAGGGGGGACTACCCATGATACCACCCCTACGTACCTGGCCCTGTATCACTCTAGGGCAGTTTCTAATCGTCATCATCATCATCACAAAATCAGAGGGCAGGTGGCCAACCCTATAACCCTCCTAGCATTGTACCCACCGGGTGAAAGCACCCTTCATAAATCATCGGCAAGATATAAATCTTATAAACCATGTAAATGTGCTATAAATAATCTCAATAACACAATTAAAGTCCAGCATACATTGTTATTACCAAATTGAAAAGTCATGCTACAACATGAAATTAGGGATCTAATTATGTGCATGAGAAAACATAAAACACATGTCTCAAAGCTTTAAAAAAAAATCCACTCATGGTTACTGAAATCATGAAATAATTGAATGGAATCACCTACCTCAATAAATGTAGTGCTCCAATCAAGTGTGTGAAAATATCATGTTGCGCCCTCTGAGGTACCTGTTACATCATAGATTCTCCATCATTTGGCAATTCAATGATGTTCATCTCTCTAATCCTCTAAGTTATCTCACATTTGATGCGTACCATCAAGATCTAAGGACTGATCATCCATTGATCAGCCTGATTGAGATTATCTCACCACATTCAGTGGTTCAACTCTTAAAAAGGAATTTATATCTAGCTTTTCAAGTCAAATCTAGGTCTGCGCCGTTGATACTGTCGCAACGCCTCTTTCGGATTGCGATTTGGACCTCTGTTGCTCCTAAAAATCAAGTTTTTATAAATGGACAGGTTAAAAGACCCAAAAAAAAATCCAAAAATCATGTGTCGCACGTGCGTGCTACAATTCCATGAGGGCGCGTCTACAAACGCGCCGCATGTGTATGCGCCTGTCTTCCTACAGGCGCGTGCACGGACGCGCTGCGCATGCGTCGACTTCGTGCGGCGCATGCGTCGTTTTGCGCATGCGCGTGCACTGCAAGCGTGCACGGGTGTTCGTGGGTGCGCTGTGCGCACGTGTACCTGGCGTGCGTCAGTGTGCTGCGCACGCGTGGTGCATGGTGCCACGTGTAGCTTGTGTGGGACGTGTGGTCTACGGTTGCTGCGCGTGTGACGTCGTGTGTCGCGCGCATGGCATCATGCGTCAGGCGCGTGCTATTTGCATGCATGGTGCCTGCATGGCACCAACATGGCGCCTACATGGCTTGTAACAGGGGTGACACGTGTCACCAACGGTTGCCGTAGCCGAAGAAGACGGCCGGACCCCGGTCGCCGTCGGCAACGCTTAGGTGTCCAAATGATGCGATTTTTGCACCGTTTCGTTCAGTTTTTCGCGTAGACCCCATTTTTATGCCCCTTTTCAACCAACTCTACCTTTTTTTAGTGTTTTTACACAATTTCACGTCCCTAAATTTTTTCCATCTACTATTTTATGAGTTTTTTTACATCTCCAGCCGTCCGATCACCATGAAAATTCATGGGATTGTTCTTCATGTTTCAACGCACAAGATGACTGATCAAATCATGATCTGATGCCGTTTCATCCATTTACTTTATCAAGAAATAATAACGCATACTAGTTCACCAGAAAACAGCAATCCACGCCGTTTTCCGACGTTAAAACGACAAAAACTACAGGAAAACAAGGGAACTGGTGGAGGGTGGCCTACCGTGGTTAGATCGTCACTGCGTGCACCTGCTAGGGGAGTTCCTCATTGTTGCCCTGCGTCGTCAACACAGAAATCCAAGGTGAATAGTTTGGCCATACAAAAGAGAGGGCAGGCTTTTATAGCCTCATCGTGGGTCCCATGCCCTGTAGGCCCACGTGTATTTACCAATTTACCCCTCTTATTATTATTAAATTAGTAATTTTAGGGTTATTACAGATAGAGTCTCGCAAATTTTTTTTTATATGAGACATTTAACCTGGGCAATGTGATACTCTTAGTAAATGTAGATATGGCCATCAAATTGCATTTGGACTCAGTCCCCACACCATGCATTCAAACATAATGGACAAGTTTTGAAATTCAAGTTTTTGAAGTTAAAATAGTTTAAAACAAAATTACAATTTTTCCAAAAATCCATCCAGTCTAGCGTCCACATGTACATGATACATTCATACATGTCCAAAGTTTAATAATAAAGTCACATTTATATAGTCCATTCAGTACTTCCAATAGGGAAAAGTAAGTGTTCTACTTGAACACAATCAATTAGCATGGTCTCATGCTGCCGATGCCCTCATTCCAGACTCTGTCTTCTAGTTCCAACTACTTTTCTTTCAAATCACTTACTCAAATCAATACAATATCTCATCAAGCTTGTGCTTGTGTAGGGTTTTTAATATATAATTTGGCATTTTTCATAAATTTAAGACAAATGGAATTCCAAGCTAGTATGCATTCATAGAGTCATAAGCTATACATATATTAGTTTTATAAAGAACATGATGTGTACATGAAGTCATAATCATGCAAAATACATTAGTATAATAAAATCCATCCGTGTTTAAATTTATCCATGTATATAAGTATAAAATTTGCACTGCTTTCATGTCCATACAAATCCATGATATTTATAAAATCATGATGAAAAATATCACAAGGTCAAAGGAGCATCAACTTATAAAAATACTTAAAGTGTATAATCTCATCGTGTCGATTATTTACCGTAAGAGCATGGGCAATTGTAGTAGAGCTTGTGCAAGTACGGGTCGATCCCACGAGACTTGACTTAAAAAGAATGGAGTTTAAATAAAATTTAATTTGTCACATATTAATAAAAATTATAGGAATTGAATATCAATGAACTAGAAATGCATATCCATTGAATTAATGAAAATTACACAATTCCAAGTTCAAAAAGATAGAAAATAAAATTAAATAGCAAATAAAATCTACTTTCCTAGCTTAATTATGGAAAATTTCTTCAAATTTGGGTTCATCAAAGTCTATCACCCTTAATCAATCTTGTAATCATATCTTTGATTAAGGATTCGATGGCTAAATTGTTCATATTTCCAAAGATTTTGATGATCTTTACTAAGGAAAGATTTTGGGCTTTGGATGGCTTAGGTCAAAATTTTGGATTTCAGATTTCAGATTAGTGTTGATATATTAGTTAGGAATTGTCCTAAGGTGAAGATATAAGAATTGATTGAAAATATAATGAGAAACAAAATAGGAAATAAAGTTATCTTATTGGTTAAAGCTAAATCATTGATTCGGTTAGGCTTAAATCAAACAAGGTTGAATTACTTTATTCCTAGATTAACTATGAATAGAGTAAAACTTGGACAGCATAGAACTAGGATAAGAATAAGATGAAATAGAGAAAAATACAAAATAGGGGACATAGTTTGAATTAAGAAAAAAGGACATGGGAAAATTGGAATTTTCAACAAACTTCTAGTTTTGCCTCAAAGAAGGAGAAAATGCAAAAAAGAAGGCACAAAAAAAGTAAGATAATGATGGGGGAGGGGAATAAAGGAAAAAGAAGAGATTTTGGATGAAACCCAAGTTGGGTTTTGAGTGAATGAATGTTAAATTGCAAAAAATTAAAAAAAAAAAAAAAAAAAAAAAGAACTTTGGCAGATTTCTATGAATAATTTAAAGGAAAAAAATACTGTGAATAGAGGAGAAAAATAGAGAGAGAGAGAGAGAGAGAGAGAGAGAGAGAGAGAGAGAGAGAGAGAGAGAGAGAGAGAGAGAGAGAGAGAGAGAGAGAGAGTGAGAGATAGAGAGAGAAGCCTCCTTCTGTGTCCCCTATCAACCGTGCTGCCCCTTTTTATATAGATTTCCCCTTAGAGTGTGTTTTTTATTCCAATTTTTCCTCTCCCTTATCCAAATTTAGAAATTTATGTCATAATTGTCTTTAATTTCTTCTTTTTCCAAGCAGTTTTCTCCTTCTTGATTTGGTCTATTTAATTTTATCTAGATTATCCATTTCCAATTTGATTGATCTGTAACACACAAAATTAAATTAGAATAATTTGATTAACTTTGATGATTATCTGACTGTTAAATTTTGCAAATCAATAGTTGAATGGTCAATTGGAGCTAAAATGTAAAATTTTATGCAAAATTTCAAAAGTGATTGATGAGATTATCTAATTTGATGATAGATTAAGGGTATTTTGCCCAAGGTCCTACATCAACCGATCATGAGTACTCATGCTATAGAACTATCTAGGCATCGTCATGCCACATCAGCTCAAGTGATATCACTCAATCATGATCATAGCACCAAGGCCAAGTCAGCACATGTCATATCACCGAACTGAGCTTATAGCACTGTGCTTCCTCTAAAATCATATCAAAGAAACATGGACCATTATGCTGTAGCACAAACTCAAAGGTGGGCCCAATTGCAACGCTCTCATTGACATGGATCACTATCATGCATGGGAGTGATGAATAGTGCAAAGCGGCTTCCCATGATCGCAACACTCAAAGTTTTAGCCACTTTTTGGGCTTAATGTCTAATATTTCAAAATTTTAGAGGATGGGAGTCCAACTCTACTACCCTCCTAGTAGAGTTTCCACTAGGCAAAAGCACCCATTTAAAACAAATCTATAGAAATCAAAGGATAAATCCCGGTACCTATTATGATAACCCTCAAATTTGGGTTTTGTTTCATATATTTACATTAAAATTTTAATTGGAGTGGAATAAGGAATTAAATTCCATCAAAAATTTTAAAATGTACATGTTGAAATGAAGATCGGAGCAAAAAAACCTCAAAATTTTAAAAATTTGGATGGGTTCAAAATTGACAATGACACTTCTTTCCACTAAACCCATACTAGCAGCATCTGGAGGAACTCAATATGTGGGGATTGGCCCACCATATGGAGTTTGACTCCCATAGTAGAGGAGATGAGAAAATTTAGGGAAGGGTTGATCAAACATCGATGAGAACCCCCTTATGCTCCATTCTTCTCTGACAAGAACCCCTTCTTCCTCTTCTATTTTCCCTCCATCTTCTTCTCACCGACACCGATGAGGACCCATCTCCCGAATTTTCCATATCCCTCCCTTTGGTCTTCCTCTTAGAACTAACAACTCAAAACTGTTACCATTTATTCTTTGGCAATTGTCATTACAACTAGCACTGGCATGTTCTCCTTCTCCGATGACTAGACTAAGATCTTCGATTGTCACTTCCTCTTCTCCAGTAACAAGCACCGAACCCAAAAAGCCAAAATCCTTGTTTCTCCAAAGCAAACCCCTCCTCTCCAATCCCTTGTTCTTTTGTGAGACATGCACCAGACGTCCCCCCCTTCATCCTCCTCCACCAATCACTATCCAACGCCAGCATCTTGTAAGTGACAAGGAACCAACGATGATGTTACACAAGACAAACAGAAAAACCTATATATATATATATATATTCCATTTTCTTCTCTGGCTCTCCCTTTGTCTAGTAATTTTAGGAGAAACAGACACTGACAGACTGACACCTTTCTCTCTCTTCTCCCCACTGTCTCTTTCTTCCCCTGTGCTACCGATCCAGCACAATTGCCTAATCCAACCAGCCATGCCAGATTTCCTGATTTCCTCTCCCCCATTCTCTTCATTGGCACTGGCTACAACTGATAACCAATGCTTTTACTTCTCCTCGTGGTCGACTAGCCTACATCGACGACCCTTTTCTATGTCCTATCTGTGAAAGTTCTCACATAGTTGACTATTGATAAGAATCTGACCATATATCTGTCACTAGCACCTAGGCTTGTGATCGATCCAACCATTCATAATCATCTAGCCATTGATGTGTCTCCAAATGTCAGATAGGTGACCAATCCACAAACTCCCACATGATCCAACCATTGATTAGTTACAACATCTAAATCTATGATCTATCGACGGTTCATCACGATCTAGCCATTGACAGGTCACTAGACTCCAAATATATGTCTAATCCACCCCTTTAAGATGATTTAACAGTTGTTCAACCACTTGGATCCTAGATCCTTGATTGATTTGAGTTCCCATTTGGATCTAATTGTAGATCTAACTCTAGACCATCTAATATGTGATTTAGCTTGCCTCTCACCTTGATTTGACCATAGGCCTATCACTACACCCTCGGAACAGTGACATATATGACCCTTTCCATTATCTTACCATTTATTAGTTGTACAATGCTAGATTTATGTGATCAGGAACTACCTCTTTCTCTCTCTGACATGTGGTGGTTCCACAATTGGAGTGATAGATCAATAGAGCTATGACTCCTTGTACAATGATCATTGGCAGAGACAATCCATCAAAGACATCCATTTTGGAGATGAACAGATATATAGATCAATAAGAATTCTAACCTTTTTGTCTTTGTGATTTTGCGATGTATGTTGTTATGCATATCGTTAATGGTGAAGTTTGATGAATACAAAATCAAAATTCCATATGATCATGAAATCTCATATTTAAGCTATAGTTTGAATTAAATTGTGTGTATGTGTGTGTGCGCGCGTGTGTGTAACTTGAGCTATTGTTCAAAATCCAATAGTGCATATATGAATTTCCAACAATCAAAGAATGGTTAGATTGATTGGAAAGTTGAACCAATAAAAATTGAATGGTTGAGATTGTTGGATGATGTCAAGATTGTTTTTCACCTAATCTAAAAAGATTTGAATCATCAATTGTGATGAAAATTACAAAACCTAAGTTAATGAATGTTTGTGAGAAGTATTTGTGTTGATGCGCTATCCAAACTTGGATGCATGATTTAAATACTAAACTGTACTAGGATTTTATATGCTATCTAGGTTTTGATTCATATTTTTGTAGTTTGGATATGCAATCACAAGTTGATGGATGATATTAGGTGATTGCTAATACTTACAGTGTAGAGTTATAACATAAAAATCAAATGAACATTTTGAAGTTAGAATATCAACATGTTATTCTAGTCAATTGATAAATCAAGCTGGAGGGACATAACCAAACTGAGAATTTCACAAAGAGGTAGGTAGTTTTAACATCAATGTACATTTTGTAAAGTGGGAACCGTATAAACTATTTTATTGAAAACTAGTAAAAATGTGACCATGTGATTTCTAAATTGCATGCAGTTGAGCACATTTGTATTTTATGTAAAATATCAGTTCTAAAATACCATGTTGGTTTATTTATGTATGGAAAACATATTACATATAGTTGTGTTTGAAAATGCATTGATTGCATGATTTATGAAATGTTGAGTATTGATATTACTTTGTAGAATTCTTGAACTTGACCCTTGTGAGGCTGCATTTACTTGGCTATGTAGTGACATTTCACTAGTTCAAGATTTTTGACTATTTTTGTGACTACTTGGGTTTTTAAATGACTTTTTCTCAATTCTTTTTGAAAAGCGAGGCCTCTCGTTAAAAATTCTTTTTAGAAAATGAATAGTTGAAACATTTTTCAATGAAAATATTTTTACAAAAACCTCAAGTGTCATTACTACTTTACAAACATGGCTCTGATGGTAAAATGATCATTTCATTTTTACCAAAAATCCGACAAAGTTTCCTTTGTTTCTCTCATATTGCACATTTTTAGGATGTGATGCAATATCCATGATAGACATCAATCACACACACACACACACACACACACACACACACACACACACACACACACACACACACACACACACACACACACACACACACACACACACACACACATAAACAATAAAGGAGACTCTATCTCATTACATCATTAATTTTAAAAGTAAATCATTTTCCTTTTAAGGGAATATTTTGAAAACCAATTTTATCACACCCATCATTCCATACATTTCTCATGCATATCCCCAAAATATAAGTCATGATGTAACAGTCTAATATAATGATTCTATAAATAACATTCATATATTCTTCTACTTACTTTGACATTACTAGTGCTTTTCTCTTTTGCAAATCTTCATTCTATCTTTTGCTCTCATTCTTCCATTCTATTTCATCAAATATGAGATATTATAAATAAGTACAGTATCTCAACAAGGTTGTGCTTGTATAGGTGGAACAAGATGCATAAATAATGAAACACATTTTATAATTTACTAGAAGTCAATGCTTAAGTGTTTAATTTTGGCTAAAATAACCTTATTTTAGAATTTAATTAGATTATCTAATCAATTAATTTTGTAATTTTTAGATAAAATATGAATTTTAGCTTCAATTGATCATCCAACCATTGATTTGCTAAATTTAATGGTTAGATGATCATCAGAGCTAATAAGATATGTAATGTATAGTTCAGAATTAATAGTGCCAGATCATCTTGAAGAGCACTAAGGCAAGATGGGATGGTTTTCTAAAACAAAATGGGTTATAATTGTAGAAAAGGGAATCATTGAGAAGATTTTCTAAAAAGGGAATTAACTTCAGAATAGAGAGCTGGAGTTGGTAAGAGTTTCCAAAGTGGAGAGTTTATAATCGCAAAAGAGAGCTTGAAGGAAGTTGGGGGGGGGCGAGGTTGTTAACGAAATTAGGACTTTATAGATGGAGCCTTCACCATGGTGGAAGGGAGGAGGAGGAAGGTTTAGAAGAAGAGAGACCAAGACCGAACCTACTCCAATTTCTATCTCTTCGCAGGGTCTCTATCTCTTCACTATCAGGAAGTCTTGAATTAGACACACAGTTGAAAAGGAAGACCCAAACCCAGCTCCTCTTCTTTGTTAGTTCCCTCCCCTATCTCTTTATCACCCACGCTCTGCTTTCTGTAGAAACCCAGTCAGCTATGTCCCTGTTCTCTTTCACTTTCAACCAGTCACCCACCCTATCCCTCTCCTCTCTTTCACTTATGTTCCTCAATCTCGTGCTTTGCTCCATCTCACATAGAACTGCACCTCTCTCTCAGACTTCCCTCTAGTTCTCGCCCTCTCTCTGCTTCTCAATTATCTTCTCTATAAGAAGACCAAACCCACATTTTCTTCCCATTTATAGTATGTTTTACCTTCATTTTTTTCATCATTATTTTCTTTTTTTGCGTTGTTTGTAATCCATTGTCACTTCGAAGCCAAACCTAAATAAGGCTTTCTCCCAATTCTTCTCCTTTCCCTTCTGCCCCATCTCCCCTGCATTTTCTTCCTCCATCGATTTTCCTACACTTCTCATTGTCTTCTTTAGTTATGAGTAAAAGAAGGAATTTTTAATGAAAATTCCAATTTTTCCCTTAGCCTTATTTTTTTTAATTCCATTTGCATCCATTATTTAATTCCATATGTATCCCTATTCTTATCCATGTTCTACCTATCCAAGTTTGGTGTTATTCTCATACTATTCCAGGAATTGAACAATCAAATCTTCTTAGATGTAAGCTTAACTGAATTAATGGTTTAGCTTTAACAAATAGGATCACTTTATTTCCTGAACTTTTTCTCATCGGAATTCAAATCAATTTGTAGATCTTGCTTTTAGGACAATTTCTAGCTGATTCATCAGTTTTGATCTTCAATCTGAAACATGAAAATTTGATTTTAGCATCCAAAACCCAAAATCTTTCCTTAGTCTAGATCATCAAAATTTTGGAGAATCTGTTTAATCCAGCCATTGGATCCTTAATCAAATATCAATGAGAGATTGATGAAGGCTGATTGACTTTAATAACATCATATTTGAAGAAGTTTTCCATACTCAAGCTTGGGAAGTGGATTTTATTTGTTATTTAATTTAATTTTCTACCTTTTTGAACTTAGATTGGTGTAATTTTCCTTAGTTGAATAGATTTGAGTTTACAATTCATTGTTATTTAATTTCTATTAGTTCTTTCAATTATTGGTCAATTAAATTTTATTTAAACTCCAAATTTGTAAGTCAAGTTCTCATGGGATGGACTTGTACTTGCATAAGCTACAATATAATAGCCTATGCACTTGCCAAAAAAAAAATCATCAATCATATTTGATGAAAGTCTATATATCTTAACTAAATTCTCAATCTACACACTTGGTAAGAACTGAATTCAATAACATATGATCATAATACAAATTTGAAACATAATTTGGAGAATACATGTTTAAAACCTTTGGTCTTTCACATTCTCATGCACTCATAAATCAATATCAAATAGTCATCAACTTGTGAAACATGTCCATTTAATAACATTGAACCATGGTTAGTTTTCAGTATGAAAAATGAAGGTATAAAACCTTAATGCATCAATGTCAATATATTTTATTTAAATTACCAAATTGTAATCAATATCAAATTCTCAACTCAGTGAGAGAATTCAAACATAATGTATACATATACATAACCTCTTCCAATCTCAGTGTAGAGGCATCTTACCAGAATCATAACAAAACACAATGAATGGAGGATCGAGACTAACTATCACAAGTCATCTAATTTTAACCATATATGTGAAACACAGTTTGTAGATGGGCCAGACCAACTCACACGAGTTGCCTGATTTTAACTATATCAATATAGTATAAAATATACACAGGGTAGACCAACTCGCATAAGTTGCTTGATTTTAACCATATCTATGATCACATAGAACACAGTCTTTAGATGGGTTAGGGTCAACTCTTATGAGTTGCCTGATTTTAACCATATCCACATAACATAGTATGTACACAAATCAAGACCAACTCTAGCGAGTCACTTAATTTTAACTGTATCAACTTAACAAAGTCTGTACATGAACCAGGACCAACTCTCATGAGTCACATGATTTTAACAACATCAACACAACATATTCTATACACTGACCAGAACCAATTCTCATGAGTCACTTTAATTTTAACTATTTCAAATTAACATAGTTTGTACATGGAGCACAACCAACTCTCTTTAGTCATATAGTCTGCACATGAATTAGGACCAACTCTCGTGAGTTGCTTGATTTTAATTGTATCACCGTAACATAATATGTACATGGACTAGGACTAACTCTCGTGAGGTAGCTGATTTTAATAGTATTAACATAACATAGTCTATACACAGACTAGGACAAACTCTTGTGAGTTGCCCGATTTTAACCATATCTATGATCACATGGATCCTAATCTTTAAATCATAGTCTTTAACAATTAAGATCTCGTGTCAAAATGCTCAAAAAAAATCCTCAAAATTTATTATTATCATCTGAAACAAATTTGCAAAAAACACATGCACAATTATGTTTAATCGTATACCCAAGCACCAAGAGACAATCTTGTAGACCTTCCTTACAAGACAAACACTAAATAACATGTACCTTTACATGAATAGGTATCTCATCATTCAAAACACAGTATAAACATTTCCAGCAAATATGCTGGAAAACATTGCAATCTTACTTTCACCTACCTTGTGTGAAGTTTATCCATTCTACTAGCTTCATAACCATCAAATCCATACTGATTAGTAGTTAAGATTGATTGTTCACACTTTCATCCATCATTACTCGTGAATCTGCTAAACATATAAACATTCCTATTAAAATTCTTCATCATTTGCAATCTATGTCTTACTCAATCATCCATGGTTAAGATCGACTGTAGATCACTTTTTCATCTTTACTTAGCATAGATCATCATGATATTGTCAATCTGTTGATCGATCTCTCCCAATTATGGATCTTCAATTAGATCTCAAATGGTTGATAGGAACATAGATCTATACGGTTAATTGTCAATCCACGGTCCAAATCCCTCTTTTAGCATCTAAAAATTTTTATTTGCAAAATACTTTTTCAGAAGTTGGTAACCTTAACCTCTTGATCCACAACCAAATCCAAACTTGGATGGTTAGATCTAGGGTCCATGAATTCTTCATAGTCATAAAACTGTTGGATCAAGTTTTATAGCATGATAATGGTCATTAACAAATTCAATGTATGTGTATCTATTAGAAATCCAATGGTTCACAGCCATCGAGATCCCTATGTGATGAATTAACCCTTAGATCTAATGTTACATGTCTAATTTGGTTGATTAGACTATCTAAGGGACTAGATTAAACCTACATGATATTAATAATGTCCAAATATCCATAAAATTTATAAGAATTAAAGGGTATATAGTGTGTATTATGCTAAAAATAAGATATGCGATAAATTGGAGATGATTAGTAATCATCTTACTTGTGATCATGTTAATCCTCATCTAGTAGATCATTACGAGCATCAAATCACTGATGGACAGTCACGTATTTGTGCGATCTTGGTCTTACAATACTATTGCATCTAGATGTCCATAAGATCAACCCCGATCATCAATTTTCTTTAGGGGTTTGTTCGCAATGTTGAGAGGAACACAATGAATGGCTTTGATCTTTGATCTGAGTCATTTTTGCCTAATGTATGCAATGTACTAAATGGCTTCACCATCACAAAGGCATTGTTAGAAACAAGGATGGTGCATGGAAAGCAAGGGGGAAAGAGGAGGGAAGAGGGAAGAAGGGTGGGGAGATCTGGGAGTTACCAACAGTTGAGCTCAGGGAAGAAGAAGAAAAGGAGGCTAGGTTGTTTGTCGGTGGAGGAAATGATTGTCGTGATTGGTGGCTCTGTTCTGGTCACCATCTATCATCAGATTCAGATTTGAGGGGGAGAGCAAAGAGGTGAGTGGAAAACAAGGGAATATGGGTTGCATTTCGACTTCGTTGAACAGTGAGAATGAGGAAGGTAGGGAGGAGGGTTTTTGCGCATCTGGTCAGCTCCAACTTCCTATTCTTGGTTGGCAGTGGCACATTGGTGATCGACTGGTGGAGGGAAAAAGGTGAGAAGGAAACAAGAAAGGAGAAAATCAATAGTCTGTCGATTTTTAGTTAAATGGAAGGGGGTGTAAATATCAATTTCTGGCCCTCCTTTAAGTTTTTTTTTTTTTTTACAAATGGACCCACTAAGCATTATTACTAAATTGTCCTTCATATTCAAAATATCATTACTTCTTCATTCAAACTTTGATGTTAGAGTTATTTATGTCGTTGGTATCATTTTTCTAACTACAATTCAATTCTTGAGGTTTTAGTAGTCAATTAAGTGTCCTTCAAAAAGTCTATTTCCTAAAACTCAAATACAAAAGTTCAAATATGAATTTTCTTCAAAAATAATTAGAAATTATACAAAATGCAATTTTAGAAATTGGGGTTGTAAAAGTCTTACAAAATGCCTAGTCATATTATGTTATGACGGGTACATGGAACTTGATGTACATAGTGCTAGGAGAGTTGATGACTAATCATCTTCCCTCTAAACTTTCATATATTTGATTCCTGGCCAAAATAGGTTGAAGTCAGGTTATGATGACATCAAGGGTGGGTCATGGCCTTGCACACCATGTTTCCCACATGCATGGTGCATGAAGTCTATCCATTTTGGTATTGGTGGGATAGCTTTAGACATTACTATATCTTATCCACTACACATATGATCCATTATTTTTGAGATCTTAGATTGGTATGTATATAACATGATAGCATGATAGGTGTTTAGCACCCTGGAACTTTAGGTCTATAATGAGTACTCATGATCAATGGTAGATAGCTAGATTTCAAGTGGTGTTACACTCGAGAGACCTCAATTAGGAGGCAAATCCAAGGATATTAACTGCATGTTTATTATGAGATACACTAATGCATTTAAGGGATTTTATTGTTTTAGTTCTTCTCATCTATTTATTGTTTGATGATGATTTGCTATCCATGTGTGGATGAGGATATGCATGACAATAGATATATTGTGATTATGCATAGTTTGCAAGATACTTTGCAATGTTTATTATTACTTATGAAAAAGCATGTAAGGATGCCTTAAATTGATGAAAATTAAAATTATTTAGCATGAATATTATACTATTTATTATGCATCGTATTCTTCATAGCTGCATAACTTATAACTATTGATTTCCATTGGATTTGAAATTGTATGATAAAACTACCTACATAAGTGCAAGATTACTAAGATATTGTACTTGCTTATAATATCTTAGGTTCCAAGAAATAGTACTAAGAAGTTATAGAAGAATTTAACAAATGTAATGTTAAAGTAGGTAAATAGACATCTTGAGAATTGTTTAAGAGTTTTATAGAACTCGCTGTACTATGATTTAATTTACTTGGACAAGTGGGATTGTGATATTGAACCTTGGATATATGGCCATGATTGCATTGCTCCTAGTAGAAACTATTTAATTTTTGTTTCTTTTTTTATTATAAAACTTTAATTTTAAAAAATATATAAATGTTTATATGTGTGATTGAATGGAGACAAAGTCTCTTTATTAATATTTTGATATATAGTATTTACCAGGGACACAACATTGCACCCAAAAAATGAGTGAGGTCTAAAATACAAAGGAGACTTTGTCGAACTTTTTTTAGAAGTAAAACAATCACTTTATCAAAAAGTCTATATTTTTGTAAAGAAAAATGACACTTAGGATTTTCAAAAGTCTTTTTGTGCAAGACATTTTCCTTCATTTGATATTTTAAAGTATCTTGAAAACTTAGGACCCCACATTTGGAAAAGATTTTGTGAAGTAGTTGTAAAAAAATTTGGGGTGTCATAATTGGTATCAATGCCCAATCAATCCTTTCATAACTAGTTTAACATGTTCAAAAGTCTTATACAGTCAAACAAGTGAGAATAGATTGTCTAGATATGAGTTATGTAATGACTCATATAGGTAAGATTGAGGATTGTGAAATAGATGCCACCCATGAAGGTTGTTAGATTTTAAGAAATAAAGGAGACTTTTGATTCTTTTATGAGTATGACAAAGTATACCTTCATGAAAAGTGTATAATTCTTAAAGTAAACCACCAGAATAAATAGTATATAAATTAGTATCATTAAGTGACAACCTTGTCATATGATAAGAGATTTATTGACATGGATGACCTCCTAAGAATTTAAGTTTTCAACCAAATTGTGCTTGCATTCTCTAACGACAGTGAGCTAGAGGTAGCCGAAAGATGGATGTTTGAGGTGGAGAAGGCCTTTGGGGCCATAGAGGTGCCACAAATAAGGAGTTACAGATTGAGACCTATGTCTTAACTAGAGAGCTCAGGTTTTAGCAGTTGTAATCAGAGAAGACCCACTTTACTAGTGGTAATGGATCACTTGGGAAGACTTTAATGAAGTCTTCAGTGACAAATACTTCCCACTCCAAATGCGAGAAGTAAAAGTGTAATATCCACCATTTTTAAATTCTGAAAATGCACAATTTGTGGAATTTTGCAAAATTTGAGGCAATTGTGGAATTGAGAATTTTAGAGATTAAATCATGAGTTAAAACCTCAATAATTGGAATGTACTCAAGAAATGGAATCCAACGCTACTAAGAAGGCTAAAATCGGAGATTAGAGGAACAATGGCTAATTAATTTAATTTTAGTATTTAATTAAATTTTAGAAGGGGTTAAAATAGTAAATACGAGTGGGGCCCATGGACTGGGCACGGGAATCCGCAAAGACTTTAAATACCTATTTTGTTTCTCGCACAACCATAACAACTCTACATTTCCCATGCACCTACAAGGACGCTTGACATCGGCGACATTGATGCAGGCAATTTCTGCACACCAACCTTACATGTGCTTGACAGAACACACCTCCGGCTAGCCTAATTCAAGGTAAGCCTCATCCTCCTTCCCACGTTCTTCATTTCTAATAAGGGTGCAGAGTTTTTAAGTTTTTAACATCAAAAAACAATGTGGAATGTCAATTTTTCGACGATTGCATGAACCTTACTGATTTTGGAAAAATAACGTGATGAAATGGTGTTATATGGATGATCTAAACTGTTCATCTTGTGTATGATGAAAAAAGAACAAACCCATGAATTTTCATGGTGATCGGACGGCTAGGGATGCCAAAAAACCAAGAAAATAGTAATGGGGAGATTTTTAGGAACGTGATGAAAATCATGTAAAAATGCAAAATAATGATAGAATTTGTTGAACGGGAGCTTACAAATGAAATGTACATGAAAAATGGACGAAACGGTGCAAAAATCACAAAATTTGGACCACCAGGGGTCGCCGGCGGTGATTGGAGTCCGGGAGTTGTCTCTGGCTATAGTGGCCTGCCAATCGTTGTTCCCGATGACAGTACCCGACAGTGGTTGCTTGATGGGGACATCGAGTGGCACACACACATGGGCGACATTGGTTGGTGCGCGCACGAGTGCAACACGCGACACGTCACACACACGACACGCGATGGGTTACGCATACGCCACCCGGCACGACCCCATGTGCGCCATGCATGCAGCGTGCGGCAGGCATCACGCGTGACACATAGCATGACTAGTGTGTGACACATGGCAACAGGCAAGTTTTTTCTTGATTTTTGAGTTTTTGTTGGCAGTCCATTAACAATAAGTGTGATTTTGGGAGATGTAGAGGTTCAAATTGCAATTCGAAAGAGGCATTGCGATCATCTAGATGACGCGGACCAAGATTTAAGATAAAAACCTAAATTTGAGCACCTTTTAATGGTTAAACCACTAAATACTATTAGATGACCTAGAGTAGGCTGATCAATGTATGATCAGGCCTTAGACCTTGATTGTATACATCAATTATGAGATGATCTAAGAGATTAGAAGAGTAGATCTTATTAAATTGTCAAGAAAAGTGATCTTAATCGTCGATCTGAGCAGGTGCCTTAGGATGTGTTGATTAGAGAGTGATTTGACCGTCAGATAGACACGTAATGAACAAGATACTTGTGAATCACTAAACGAAATAGAAATTTAATGCATCATGAATGAAAATGAGTAGGGTTGAAATTGAAAGTGATATATGACGGTCCAGATGTTAGAAAGACAAACATCTAGCTTAGGATTACCCTAGTTGCGGGTTAATCAGATAATCTGGGCTGTTAAGGATTAACTACCAGATCAAAGAAGTTATCACTTTGACTTGTTATTTGAGATGTGAGAACACCAAGTGATCGATGACTTATGATGTGATAGGTACAGCAAGGCGCACGATGTGATATAACTTACGCACCTGATTGGAGTACCTCGTTTATCGAGGTTGGTGATTACATTCGAGATTTTTCCTTGATTTTATAACCATGATTTCTCAATTGAAATTCCTAAGGCAAGTGTTTTATGCCCTATCATGTTTATTAAAACATGTTTATTACTTCGCTTTTGATAGCATGACATTGATTATAAGATTATCCATGTTTTCACATGTGATGGTTTACACTCTATCATGTGTTTTGATTCAACCTATTGAGGTTTATTTTACTTGGGAATTTTTTATGATTTATGGTATGTTTTGCTGCTTTATGACGGGTACTTCTACCCAGTGGGTACTATGCTAGGAGGGTTGTAGGGTTGGCCACTCGCCCTCTGACTTTGTGATGATGATGATTAGACACCACCCTTGAGTGGTATAGGGCCATGAATGTAGGTGGAGGTATCATGGGTAGTCCCCCCTATGGGTCCATTCCTCCCCATGGGGATGATGAAAGTCTCCCGTTTAGGTGTCGACGGGGAGTGATAGTAGCTTAGATCCTTTGTGGTTGCCACTACAGCATAGTAGCTCATACACTTATTCTGTATACTCATGTGGTATTTATATGTGGGTGAAGCCTATGTGGGCGGCTAGATGTGGGTGGGCCTATGGGTTGGGCGAGCTACCTAGTGTGCAAGCTATAGGTGAGGGACTTGCCTATGTGGGCAGCCAGATGTGGGCGAGCTTATGGGTTGGAAGAACTACCTGGTGTGCGACCTATAGGCGAGGGACCGTAAGTTTGGTATGAGTACTCATTACTAGTGATTGAGTGTTGTGGAACACTCTCAGGGCTTGTTTTTGGTATTGTGACCTATTTTATCATGACATGCATTATATTTCTATGTGGACTCAGATTCTTATTGTTGTTGATGGATGATCATCCATATTTTGACCATACCTTGCATGCCATGATGTTTTGCTTTGATATTGTATTGCCTCAGACAAAAAGCCTGTTTGATCTTGATTGTTCGTACAAATTTATGAGCTTTACATTCTGAACATTGATGATTTCAATTTTCTTATAAATGATTTACTCTATTGATACTCAAAATGATATTAATACTCTTCACAAGTGTTTATTTCACATTTTATGATATTCAACATGATATTGGTACTCTTCACAAATGTTTATTGCATATTTTTATTTCTCGTAATCACCTACACAAGCATAGCTTGCTAAGGCATTGCTTTGTTTGCAATGCCTCAAATACAAAAAGTGACTATAGGTTGACGCATTGATAGAGGAGGTAGAAGTGATGGCAGCTTCCCAGTGAAGCTCTAAGGATATTCAGAGATGACAAGGTTTGTTCAAGACCTCACTTTGGGTTTTGAGTATGGAGTGTACTTTAACTAAAATTGCAATGTGACCTAGATGTAAGAATATGAATTCATATTGGATGTGATGGCCGTATGGAGGGACCTTGGGTATTTTTTCATGACTTGATTTTCTTATTCATTGGAGTATATAGTTTATGGAAAATAGTATTTGATTATGTGGATGGGTGTGGAGACTGAGTCTCCCATATGTCAGGTCTTATGTTATGTTTATCAGGCTATTTGGTATTGCACTAGTCATATGCAATGGTCCAAAATACAGAGTATGACTCCCTGGATTTTGAAAGAAATGCTTTTATTTAAGCTTTGTTTTGGTCACCTTAAAAAATCAAAGTTTTTAAAACAAGGATCCTGACTTTTTTTTAAATTGTTATTATATTGTTGTGAAAAACTTAGGACGTCATAGTTTGGTATCAGAGCTCAGGTCTACTCCTTCATAGCCATTCCAATATATTCAAAGGTCACAAACAATCTAGAAGCTGAGGTGATTTTCCTAAATATGAGTTATAAAGATAACTCATGTGAGAGATGTTGATGATTGTGAAATGCTGATGCCATGAGGATTGGCAGACTTTCCTAGAGAAATTGCCTCTTTAAGTCCTTCTATGAGCACAAGGAAGTACACTTTTATGAGAAGTGCATGATTCTTAGAATCATGAATCAAAATAAGGATTATAAATTAGTTTCTCTTAGTTAGAACCTTATTATATGATAGCAAATATATTTATATGATTGCTTTTGAGAATTCAAGTTCTAATTTGAACGGTGTGAGCAAATTTTTAGAAAAGACTAACAATTATCATAATAACAATAGTATGATGAAAATGATGAAGGATCAGAAATGGTTACAATTATTGAGAACTTGAGAGGAGTATGGTATCGGTTTAAACTTGAAGCAAATTTATTTGACAAATAAATTTTAATATGGGAAAAATCATTGAAAATTGAAGAAATAATATCCTAGTGTTCCTCTAGAGGAGATATCTGATTTTGAGATGAAAACTGGTGAGTTTAGTGTATAAAGAGGTGTTGAAAGCTAGTCATTAATGAAAAGTAAATGTCTATAAATCATTCTGAGGATTTTCAATTACGATTGAAGATGCATAGTACTTGAAAGAGATAACAACCCTTTTTTACAATAATTAGTAGTAATGATGTGAATCAAGTGGGGAGAGATATTTATTGAAGTTGATGTGGAGAATGAATATTGCTGTGAGAATAAGGTGAGATAAAAACTAATGAGTTCTTGCGCTTACAAAAATATTGATGTCAGACATTAGTGGGGAGTGAATACTTACAAATTGTTTTTGGGGTTTTAATTATGATTTGAAGTGCATATTACTTGGTGGACATGATGACTAAATTGTGAGAATAATTCTTAAATAGAAATGATTAGGTAATAAATCAACTCGAAAGAAAAACATATGAAGTAAATGAGGCCAGACGAAATTAATTATGATTGATTACATCCAAAATTAACAAAGATGATAGTGTGGTTTATAATGACTAAGGACACATTATAAAGGTAAATTTCTTTGGATGTGAAATTAATCGAGTTGTAAATGATTTTGATTGATATGACCATGAAATAATTCATTACTTCAAGAAAGTGAAATAGTGGTAGTGGGGACACCAAAAATATAATTACAAGGATTTAAGGATGATTATTTGAGAAGATGTGTTCCTCTATTGTTGATATTTTTATCTAGAAGGCCCTTGGGAAGGCCTATGATAATTAGTATTTTTGAAAACCAAGGGAGTTTGCGACTTGAAGAGAAGAATTAGACAGTTCAATGATAGTTGAAGAGACTTGCCCTAACTCCTTCACCATGAAGAGGGAGACCATGGATAGATTGTTATATATTGACAACTATATTGAGGAATTAGATGATTGTGTAGTGTTCTACACTGGTTGTGAGGCTGCAGACATAACCTCTATGTAAAGAGGGATTCTTTTAGGTCAAGATTGATCACTGAAACTCAGACATGGGTACTTTGAGTTACCCTAGTAAGGGCAAGAGACCTTTCATTGACATGACTGCAAAGGCCATTGAGCCAGCAACATTTGATCAGCCGGTGTTGGGATACGAAAGATAGACATACTATGTACTAGTGGTAAGGACAGACACCTAGACAACTATGTCCTGGAGTTAGTGGTAATGGCATTAGTAACCGCCATCATGGTGGTAACCCTTTAAGTGTTTTGACTATGGAGGGTTAAGATATTCCCTTAGAGACTGTCCTAGTGGACAGTGAGTCAAACTGACTAACATTGGAGACAGGGTAGAGATGGCCCCACATTGGTAATTATGATTCGTTATGATATCTTTACATTTATGTGCAAACTATTCATTTGACTGTCATTATCATTACTTGAAGCAAGTACTAACCTTAACCTGCATTAAGGAAGGCACCTTCTTGATTGTTGATAGACATACCAAGATCCTCTTCAATTTAGGATCCAGTTACCCTTGTAGTGGAGTGTTGGCACCCTGATGAATGTGCCTTTATATGTATTTAAAGATCCTTGGGTTAGAGGTTATAACACTTATTAGCAAGTTATTGAAACTTGTAAGCATCTCTAACAAGTACTGGTGGAAATGAGGGCAAGTGAGAGGATAGATACTGACTTCATCGTCCTCGATTTGAGAGATTATGGTATCATCCTTTGGATGGATTCCATTATTGGAGGATAGTTGATTGCAGTGAGAAGAAAGGTACTTTAATATAGTGGATAACTATTAATCTCACTCCTAAGGAAGAAGGGGCATCACTGAGATTTGCGTTAGGCAATATAGTACTCATCTAATGTACCGAGTTCTCCTAATTTTATGATTGTGGATGACAGAAAATGGCTATAAGTTGAGCACACAGAGGGTGTGTGAAGATTCACGATCTTTTCAAGAAGGTTTCAAGATTTTACACCATGAGAGCGTGATTTTTTATACTGATTTGGCATCAAATATAATGTCACTTTCTAAAGTGCCATATAGGATGGCCCCAGCTGAGTTGGAAGGGTTCTAGCTACAGTAGTATTTGACAAGAGATTATTAGACCAAGTGGGTCTTCATGGGATGCATTAATCCTCTTGTGAGAAGAAAGATAGATTCTTATTGTTAAGCACGGATTGTTGATTGTTTGATAACTCCAAGGTGGAGAATTGATATTCTTTATCATATATTGATGATCTGTATGATCAGCCTTAGATTGTGCATAGTATTGGTCGATGTTGATTTGAGGTCTGGTTATCACCAGCTGAGGATTATGACTGAAATGTCTTTAAGACAATTATTAGAACTTGATATGATTGCTACAAGCTCTGGATCATATAAATTGATGAAATTAGTACATTGATAGTACGTATGGATATGATGAGCTAAATTTCTAAGGGTTGCTAAGACGAGTTATGATTATATAGTGAATGATGTTTTCTATATATCATGATCTTGTAGAACACAAGAAGTTCTTATGTATTATTCTGAGTATCTAAAGGACTCATCTTTTGGTATAAATGTATGTGAGTTGGACTTATGGTCAAAGAAGATGAATTTTCTTAACCGCATACCTTTATTAATAAAGATACAGTTTATGAGGACTATGATAATTTGGGACTAGTAAACTAATAACTATGGTTGATAGTCTCCTTAGTCTGGTGAATAGTTATGGTTGGACGATAAATTCTCCAGGATAGCAATGACATGAATACTATTTTATATTACACATATGGGCCTGATCTCTCATGCAGGTGAGATGTGTGACAAAAAAGTATGTTTAGTATGAGAGCAATTTCTTTTGTGTAATCAACTCAAAATTCTGGCTTATACTTGTGAGTAGCCGATGAGGGCAGCTTAAGAGGGTGGCCGATGAGGGTGGGTGTGCGAGGCACTGGCAGGCTTCTAGGTGGCGAGCTTCTAAGTAGCAGGCTTTTAGGTACTCACAGTATGATTGTGCTGTGGACTGGATTTTTTATTGGTATGTGATTGCTTGTTACTGAGCTAGTATCCTCTAATTTTGATTAGCATGTGATTGCCTGTTACTGAGCTAGCATGCTCTAATTTTGATTGGCACATGATTGCCTGTTACTAAGTAGGTATGCACTAATTTCAATTAGCATATGATTGCCAGTTGATGAGCAGATATGTGCTGATTTTGATTAGCATGTATTGCCTGTTCAGGAGTGCATGTGATATGGATTGATGAATATACACAGCCTAATGATGAGGTAATATGCGTTGGAATGGATTTAACGTAGAATTGCCTATATGTGAGTTATGGCACCTCAATTTTGTTGACATGGTGATTTGCTTGTGCTAAAGATGTAAACAAATGATTAACTCTTGGATGAGAGTGAATTATGTAAATTGCATAATATGTGATTAGGATGTGTTCTAACCACAATATAAGTGTTGGATTCAGGACGGTTTGAACATACATTGGTTTATATGTATGAATTGTCATCTAAGGAGATAACATGATACAAAATTGTCTATTGACATTGACTCTTAAGTGATGATCCCATATGTGAGTCTTGTGATATGGGGATGTTCTAGAATTGTTGAGGAATGACATGGAAAGAATTTAGAGGATGAAATTTTCTGTAAGGTAGGTAGGATGTAATATCTGCCATTTTTAAATTCTAAAATACACAATTTATGGAATTTTGCAAAAATGGAGGTAATTGTGGAATTGAGAATTTTAGAGATTAAATCATGAGTTAAAACCTCAATAATTAGAATGTACTCGAAAAATGGAATCCAACGCCACTAAGAACGCTGAAATCGGAGACCGAAGGAAGAATGGCTAATTAATTAAATTTTAGTATTTAATTAAATTTTAGAAAGGGTTAAAATAGTAAATACACATGGGGCCCATGGATTGGGCATGGGAATCCACAAAGGCTTTAAATACCTATTGTGTTTCCTGCACAACCATAACTCCTCTCTGTTTCTCGTGCGCCGACGAGGACGCATGATGCCGGCAACAGTGACGCTGGCAATTTTTGCACACCAACCTTACGCGTGCTTGAAGGAACACACCTTTGGGTGGCCTGATTCGAGGTAAGCCTCATCCTCCTTCCCACGTTCTTCATTTCTAATAAGGGTGCAGAACCTTACTGATTTTGCAAAAATGACCCAATAAAACAGTGTTAGATGGATGATCTAAACTATTCATCATGTGTATAATGAAATAAAGAATAAACCCATGAATTTCATGGTGATCGGACAGCTTGGGATGCTGGAAAACCAAGAAAACAATAATGGAGAGATTTTTAGGAATGTGATGAAAATCATGTAAAAATGCAAAATAATGATAGAATTTGTTTATAAGGAGCTTAGAAATGGAATGCACGTGAAAAATGGAGTGAAACAATGCAAAAATTGTGAAATTTGCACCACCAGGGGTGGCTGACAGCAACCAAAGTCTGGTAGTCGTCTTCAGCTACGACAGCCAACCAGTTGTTGTTCCCGATGACGATACTCGGCGATGGCTGCTCGATGGCGACATTGGGCAACACGATTGCAACACATGGCATGTCACACCATGACATGCGACGTGTTACAGACATGCCATGCGGCATGACCCCCCACGTGCAACACGCACACAGTGCGACAGCCATCACACACGACATGCGACACGAGGTGGCACAAACGCGGGTGGCACGCATGGGTAGTACATACGCATCAGCATGTGCAGTGCGGCTTTTTCTTGATTTTTGAGTTTTTCTAGGCCGTCCATTCACAAAAAGTGTGATTTTTGGAGCTACAGAGGTCCAAATCACAATCCAAAAGAGGCGTTGCTATCATCTTGACGACACGGATCTAGATTTAAGATAAAAACTTAACTCTAAGCACCTTTTTAATGGTTAAACTACTAAATACTATTAGATAACTTATATTAGGATGATCAATATATGATCAGGCCTTAGACCTTGATTGTATACATCAATTATGAGATGATCTAGGAGATTAGAAGAGTAGATCTCATTGAATTGTCAAGAAAAGTGATCTTGACCATCGATCTGAGCAGGTGCCTTAGGATGTGTTGATCAGAGAGCGATCTGACTGTCAAATCGATGCGTAATCTCAAAGATACTTGTGAATCACTAAACGAAATAGAAATTTAATGCATCATGAATGAAAATGAGTAGGGTTGAAATAAAAAATGATATATGATGGTCTAGATGTTAGAAAGACAAACATCTAGGTTAGGATTACCCTAGTCGAGGGTTAATCAGATAATCTGGGCTGTTAATCTAGGATTAACTACTAAATTAGAGAAGTTATCACTTGGACTTGTTATTTGAGATGTGAGAACACTAACTGATCAATGACTTATGATATGACATGTACGTTAGGTCACATGACGTGATATAGCTTATGCACCTGATTGGAGTACAACGTTTATCAATGTAGGTGATTACATTCGAGATTTTTCCTTGATTTCATTATCATGATTTCTCAATTGAAATTCTTGAGGTAGGTATTTTATGCCCTATCATGTTTATTAAAACATGTTTATTACTTCGCTTTTGATAGCATGACATTGATTATAAGATTATCCATGTTTTCACATGTGATGGTTTACACTCTATCATGTATTTTGATTCAACCTATTGAGGTTTATTTTACTTGGGAGTTTTTCATGATTTACAGCATATTTTGTTGCTTTATGACGGGTGCTTCTACCTAGTAGGTACTATGCTAGGAGGGTTGTAGGGTTGGTCACCCGCCCTCTGACTTTGTGATGATGATGATTAGACACATTCCTTGAGTGGTACAAGACCATATACGTAGGTGGAGGTATCGTGGGTAGTCCCCCCTACAGGTCTGTTTCTCCCCATGGGGACAATGAAAGTCTCCTATTTAGTGTCGACAGGGAGCAACAGTGGTTTAGATCCTATGTGGTTACCACTACAGCATAATAGCCCATACACTTATTCTGTATGCTCATGTGGTATTTATATGTGGGTGAAGCCTATGTGGGTGGGCCTATGGGTTGGGCGAGCTACCTGGTGTGCGAGCTATAGGTAAGGGACTCGCTTATGTGGGCAGGCCTATGGGTTGGGTGAGCTACCTGGTGGGCGAGCTATAGGCGAGGGACCCTAAGTTTGGTATGAGTACTCATTACCAGTGATTAAGTGTCATGGAACACTCCTAAGGCTTGTTTTTGCTATTATGCCTTGTTTTATCATGACATGCATTATATTTTGATGTGGACTGGGATTCTTATTGCTGTTGATGGATGCTCATCCCTGTTTTGATCATGCCTTGCATGCCATGATGGTTTGCTTTGATATTGTATTGCCTCAAACGAAAAGCTTGTTTGATCTTGATTGTTCATTCAGATTTATGAGCTTTACATTTTGAACGTTTGATGATTTCATTTGCCTTATAAATGATTTACCATATTAATACTCGACATGATATTGATACTCTTTACAAGTGTTTATTTCATGTTTTTTTATATTCGACATGATATTGGTACTCTTTGCAAATGTTTATTGCATATTTTTATTTCTTGTAATAACCTGCACAAGCATAGCTTGCTGAGGCATTGCTTTATTTGCATTGCCTCATATACAAAGGGTGACTACAGCTTGATGCGATGATAGAGCAGGTAGAAGTGATGGTAGCTTCCCAATGAAGCATTGAGGATGTTCAAACATGAGACCTCACTTTGGGTTTTGAGTATGGACTATACTTTAACAAAAATTGCAATGTGACCTAGATGTAAGAATATGAATTCATGTTAGATGTGATGGCTGTATAGAGGGACCGTGGGTATTTTGTCATGACTTGATTTTCTTATTCATTGGAGTATATATTTTATGGAAAATAGTATTTGATTATGTGGATGGGTGTGGAGACTGAGTCTCCCATATGTCAGGTCTTATGTTATGTTTATCAGGCTATTTGGTATTGCACTAATAATGTGCAATGGTCCAAAATATAGAGGAGTATGAATCCCCGGATTTTGAAAGAAATGCTTTTATTTAAGTTTTGTTTTGGTCACCTTAAAAATCAAAGTTTTTAAAACAAGGATCCCGACTGTTCAGCACTACGAGAACCATTTTACCCAGTTGAGGAGATTTGTTCTTAACACTTGCTCGACGGTCTCTCATGTCGCATATCGATTTATTTATGGCCTAAGTTTGGGGTTGAGAAATAGAGTTTTGTTGACACTGCCAACCACTATGGCCCGAGTAGTAGAGATAACATCTATTCTTAAGCAAGACCTTCTCATAAGTCAAGTAGAATGGAAGAAGAGTATGGGTAGTAGTAGTGTTGGACAGTCTAGTAAGGTTAAGAGGCCCTTCTCTATGACAATGTCATAGAGACTCCATAGTCAGTAGCAGTCTACTAGATCAGGTGGAGATTTTGAGCATAGGTGATGCCAAAGGTGCAGGAGTGCCCATGCCAACTAACCATGTCCCCAAGCAGGATTAGCAATTATGACACCTTGGGTTTTTATAATACTTTTTCCAAATATAGGGCTCCTTGTTTGAAAATTCATTTCAAAACTAAAGTAGCAAAAAAATTTGTTGATTGAGAAGAGTTTCTAATCCTGAATGTCATTTCTAACAGAAACATAAGAATTTTCTAGCGATGAATGTTTCATTCCCACTGAAAATTCAAGGATGAATGTTTCATTCCCACTGAAAATTCAAGAGAGTTTCCTCTATTTTTCATATAGAAGTACATTTAACGCATGTGTGCAGAACACGTGGTAGATAATACCAATAAATTTTTATTGTTTTCAAAACAAATACATACATCTTATTACATCCTAAAAATTTTAGTCACAACCACATTACATCACATTTTACTAAATACAGACGAGTCCACTACTTCAAATTAAATATACATTCATAATATCTAATAGATCATAAATTAAATTTCAAGTGGTAAGGCTCACTTCTTAGATATTGAAAATCCCAAACTGCTATAATTACCACTTTATAGTTGCTTTCACCTCCTTCGCTCAATCTGTTCATCCTTCCATTCTAATTCTTCAAATCTAAGATATTGTAAACAATTACAATGTCTCATCAAGCTTGCACTTGCGTAGGTGAAAAAAAGGTTACTATTTTGGCATGTAATTCCTGATTTTTGTAACCAATGTAATTTAGCAATTATTCATATCTAAGCAAAAACATGATGTCTTAAAACACATGCTCGAATTAAAATCATAAAGTTTCCAAATCATACACTATATGAAATTAATTCATAAGTTCTGAGCAGATAAGTTGACAAATCCTATCCATTTCAAAGTTTGTGAAAGTATCAATACATCATTCCTTTTCATATATATATATATATATATATCTGAGCAATCCTATGTCATTATCATTTCATGAACATTTAGTCATACAAGAATATGTTTTCATGCATATACATACTCATTTGGTTCCATTCATAATATAGGATACTTTAAGATCATTCATTATTCATATATGCATGTACTCATCTCACCTACTTTCCTTTATGAAAATACTGCATTTCAAATTCATGTATGATTGATTACATGATCATGCATAACTACTAATGATGCCTCATTAATCCAATACATTCGTAAACCAAACCTTGAAAACGTCATCAAACTAGAAGAATATATATATATATATATAACACAAAATTAATTGGTAAAAATCATTGTTTGGGAACATAAACGTAGATAGGAACTAAGCTTGCATGATTTCATTAGAGCATATATGATCACAAGTATGCTTAAATTTAACAATGACTTCAAATCTAGCATAATCAACATGATACTTGGAAACATCCAGAAAATCATTCAAAATACATGTTCTCAAGTAAAACCTTGATCGATAAACTCTCAATAACGAAGAACACGATAAAATGATACAGGTTCCACAAATATACTTGTAAA
This sequence comes from Warburgia ugandensis, assembly GCA_035236585.1. NCBI lineage: Eukaryota > Viridiplantae > Streptophyta > Magnoliopsida > Canellales > Canellaceae > Warburgia > Warburgia ugandensis. Next base: position 59,191,731 of record CP141133.1, read on the forward strand.
ATCATGTAAGTAATCGTACATGACATACAGGGTGACAATTTAGTCCTATAATAAGGACATTGGCACACCTATCCTACCAAAGACGAGGACCATTAGATTAATGGTTTGGATGCACCAATGTGAACTGCATCTCACATTGAGTATCTTCAACCCAATTCACCCAAAAATCTCCTTGTGCTAAGTTGTTCCCTTGTTGGGAGCATAGAAAATAGGTAACTAATGGGAGATTAATGCATTTAGATCATCCTAACTACTTGTCCTTAATATTGACAAAATAGATAAGAAAATTGAATCCAATCCAATCTGAATGGATATAGATTAGGATTTTAGATACTCATAGATTAGAGATAATAATAAAAACTCCAAGTTGTTTATGATCTAGGTACTGATTATAGGTTTGTGGATTATCCATATACTCCACGTAAGTCATGTACAATTGTCGATGTTGACTTCTTTTGAAAGATCTAAACCATTGATCTTATTTAGAATGCTTTGATAAGCTAAGTAGTAAATTTCAAGAGCAATAGATTCTTATAACTAAATTTATAGAAGTTGAAAAGTAGAGCCACTAATATATTTTCAAGGAAATAAAACAAGTGGTTAGGATCAATCAAATGCAACTAATTTTCATGGTTCACCATATATTGGGGATGTTGAACAAGATTAACATTTTAGATTTTTCAAAAGAAGTTAGTAATTATGGTTTATATCATTTTTTAATTTAATTTTCCAAAATATCCTTTTAAATTGTTATTTGTGGATATGTTTGTTGTAATGACTCCAATTTTGTAATATTAAAATCCCAAGTTAGCAATAAAAAGTTCAGTTTTTGAAGATAAGGGCATTTTGGTCATTTCACTATTCACCTTGACTGAACCCAGAAATTTGATCCTAAAAATGGTACCATTAGGTGTGTCTCAGAAAAAGGAATCCAACAAGACCAAAATCACCCAAAACAGAGTTAAAATGAGCAAGTTATGGCCCTTTGAAGTTCAGGGGCAAAAATATAATTTTTATTAAAAAACGGATTTAGCCTGCAAAACATAGGGGCCCGTTTTGATATGGGCACCCTTCATCTTCAACCTCCTAGAGGGTTCTAGAACGGCGGTGATTGGAGGGGAAATCACCGTCATTCTAGAGGTTTCTCCCTCGCCATTCAAGGGCGGTGAGAGCCCCCTCTAGAACCATCTTATAGCTCTATAAATAGAGCTCTTGGGCGCCTCTAATGGCAACCCAAAAGCTTGAAGAAAACCCGTTTTGGAGGAGCAACCTAGAGGAGAAATGAGGAGAAAAACCCAGCAACGAGCCAGGTATGCCCAAGATCCCTCAAAACTCGTCTTCACAGTAGTCCTAGGATCATTTTTCCTAAGTTTTTGCATGAAAAATCATGCAAAATAGAGCCCTAGAGAGTCACCAAGGACTCAGGGACATTCCCTGGGCTGCACTGGTTCGGCAAGGTCGAACCAGGGTGTCCTGAGGCCGCCCTGGTCCCCCAAACCAGCGAAACGCTCCTTACCACACAGACACGTCGACCGCGTTCGAAGAGAACTAAATGGGCGCGTCTGTGGACACGCCCACAAAATGAAAAACCAGGCGAAAAGTTTAGCGCGTGTGCAGATGCGCCAGTTGAGGCAGATGCCACAGACGCGCAGTGCACTAGCAGTTCAGAATTTTCCTCTCCTTAAGAAAAGGAGGGCGCATGCTGCTGACGCGCAGCACGCTAGCATTCCGCCTTTTCACTCTTAAGGCCCTTATGTACGTGTGACACTAAAACACTTATAACTTGAGATCTAGAGCTCCGATTGAGATGCCGCAAAAGGCGTTGTGTCCATGTCGACGATACGGACACACTCAAACTATAAAATCCCTAATCAAGGCCCAACAAAAGGTGAGCATGAACCTTAGAATAGGATGGTGGCTCGTGGCCGCTAGACCTTTAAAAAACTGAGGATACTAAGGCCCAATTAGGACCTCAGGACACCCATAGGCATAGGGATAGACCCCTAATGCCTAAGTAATAAGACCAACCACTCTAAAACCCATAAAAGATAGGTCAAACTGACCTTGATTCCCCAAACCATGTTCAGGAGCGTACGAGGACAAAGGGGTTAGCGCGACCTAGCCAGGTAGGTGCTCTATTGCTACTAGATTCTTTTAAAAGAACTATGATTGTTTTGCGAATACGTGTTTTAAGTATATGATTAGTTTAGCATGACTTAATTCAGAATGCATGTGATAAATGCTTTATGCATAGACATGTTTTGTAAATAATTGCATATACATTATGCATAGATATGTTTTGCAAACTATTGCATATATTGCATGATTTGTGAGCATTAAGTTCTTGCAAAAATTGCATGTCCTTGAGGGTTACCAAAAGACGCTGGAGTGCCAAGGGCCAGGCAATTGTGAGGGACTCGAAGAGGACAGGATTTAGAAAAAGAGGTTTTTGCTTGTTTGATTTAATTATGATTTGGGCTGATAAGCTCGTGGGCGCTATGCCGAGAGGTTTGGGTTGGCCTCCAGCCTCTACCACTATTAGGTGGATGGGTACCACGCCCAAAAAGGGGCAACGTCCCTACATCGACTGCATGTGGTACAGGGGGCTACCACTAGTGTCACGACACTAGGTCGACGTGTCATAGGCCTCGTGGAGGCTATGACCGAGTGTCCTCAAGTACCCAAGGACCACACGGCAGGGAGGTCGTGGGCATAGTTTGGACCCTATGGTTTTGTGGACTTATTTGCATTGCACATGGCATGATATGAGGTTAGTCGACCATACCATACTAGATATCCATGAGTTGGATTCAATGAAGCATCTTATGCATATCATAATGTTATGATATATATGTACATGATACTTTCGATTTTGGATTATGTGATCCTTTAAGTCGTTAGTATTTCAGTTTGACAATGGATTTTAATATCGATATTGAATTTGAGTATTCAAACATGCACATGTTTTGAAAGAGCATATGATTTTAAAACATCTCATGCATTATAAAACTAGTAGTGATAGACTCCTACTGAGTATAGTATATACTCACCCTATCCTTAACATTTTTCAAGATAGTTCCACTTACAAATAGAATATGCCTCAGCAGATATTAGTGCTACTAGCACGTGAATAAATAAAGGAGACAACTATACATGTAAGTAAATTCTCAACCCTTTGGACATGTATTTGTATTTATTTACAGTTGGGCTGTGTCTTTACTGTTGGATAGACCTGGGGAAAAACATTTATGATTTCTGAAGTTTTTCAAAAACCACTTTGGTTGTTGTGAAGGCAAATGACACTCGGGGTTTTCAAAAATAAGTTTAAAACTAAAGGTTTTCCGCTGCATTGCATGGTTTTTATAAAATGGTTTTCAAATAGGGATGCATCCCGCCTTAGGAAATTAGATATTGCATTTTAAAATGCATGAGAAAACCCGGGTCGTCACATTTGTGTAGACTATAGATTAAATAGATATATTGATTAGATCTAGTTTATTAGTGGATCGAATTTATCCAATCTTTATAAGCAAATTTAAACTGACAAATGAATCTCCATGAATTTTTATCTATTTTGCCAACACTACTTGCTCTAGCTCTTTAAAAAGTTGATAAAATTGGTAGTCTAGATTCCAACTCAAAGAAACATTGGCTAAAAGAATTCATTCAGTATAACCATAATAATAAAGTTGATATTTGAGAATAAGTCAGCAAGCCAAATATTCATAAAATAGACAAATGTTTCATGAATAGTTGGGGAAAAAATCAAGGAAAAAACAATTTCACATATGATTTTAAAATTTTTATTTAAATTTTTACTAAATATAAATACTATTTTAGAGTTTGATAAAATATTTGTGAAATTTAGGTTTTATTATGTAAATTAATGTTAATTTATTGAAATTTATTTTCAATATTGAAAATGTAAAAAGTTATTGTTCATTGGAAAAAAGTTGGGCATGAAAAAACCAGGACCATTTTCAAAAAAAATTTATTATTTAGAGAATTTTTATTGTGCCAATCTAAGACTTTTTCAATATGATGAACAAAACTTCACCATGCGTGTCAAGAGGGAGACTCTAGAAATTAACATGAGACAATCCTTGGGTAGAATAACTATGATTACTTTTAATAAGGCATTGCTTTCAGTTTCAAAGAGATCATTTGTAATTCTTCTTCTCCTTAATGACCTTGCTAGTATATTTCTATATTGATGGTAGTGGGAAGCGTTCAACCATAATTAGAAGTTAGTGGTCCACATATTGAACCAATCAAACAAGATAAAATAAAGTTCAGATAAAAGTAATAATAATAATTGTAAAATGCCAATGTGGCACAAAGAAAAATATAGCTTAGAGGAAGGGAGAAGTATGATTCAAAGGGCTAAAGAAATGCTATTTGCTTAATATGTAATAATAGTAAGATTATATAATAGAAGAAAATTAGAATTAGAAGGAGATAGATAGGATATGTTAGAGAGAGATTTTAGAGATTCAACTAGGGCCTACTTACTTGAAAATAAGCATCATACCTTAATATTATATTATGAGGATAGCTAAAAGTTAGAAGAAGATAAATAGGAAAGGATAAATAGAGAAAGATTTTAGGATTTGTGATAGATAAAAAGGAGAAAAAAAACTTTAAAAGCTGATAATAAAAAAAGAGAGGATAAGGATAAATAGCAAAAGTACCGCATGTCAAAATAGTAAATAGTTGGTTGAAAAACTGTATTACTTTAGTAGATAACTTAAAATGTTTCCTTCTTTGTTTTTGTGAAATCCTATAATGTTTCTAATATGTATAGAGTAATATCAATTGTCATGAGTCCCATGTCTCATGAGACATTAAGTAACAAGCTTGTAAATGCTTTACTTGTAATATATCATATTGAACATACAAATGAGTCACACAAGTAGGTTTCTCAATCTATTGTAGCAAACATAGGTGAGCTACACCAAGCAATAGCCCCAACCCTGATAATCAACAATGTCTTGGCACTAAATAACAACAAACGGAACAAAAATAAATAAAAACTACTTAGAGCCACCAGCCACATTTTGCATCTTTTTGAGGACAATTAGTGTACGAGCTTCTGATTCTACACCAATATTACCTTCTTGTACCTAAGTTATACTCGCTGTAAATAGAAATGAATAAGAAACAATAAGATCTAACCTACAATTATCCTCCTATTAAGGCAAGAGAATCAATTTAAACAAGATTTATTTTGGGACTTCATGCTTCCACGTTTGAAAGGTGATCCTCACAAAGTGATTAACACAAAACCTGCACATTAATCAATAGTATTTACTACTCTATGGCATTTTGGGATGATAAACCATATATTTAAAGGAATACTAGTACGTTCAAAGAAAAGTAAATGGGCAATGCTGATTATTAACTTGTAAAATGGGGTTTGGAGAGTCCTTTATGTAATAACCCTAATTTCTAAATTTCATTTCATATGATTCATATCATATTTAAATAAAATGTGAATTTAGATTTTCAAGTTTTAAATTTGTGAAAATAAACTTTTGAAAGACACTTAATTGATCCTCAAAGCATCAAACACCAAGAACACTGAAATCGTAGTTTGGAGGAAAAAGTTAGAGCACTTCACAAACTGAGGGTATTTTAGTAAAAAAGAAGAATATATATATATATATATATATATATATATATATATATATATATATATATATATTAAATGCCTAAAACGAAGAAGCCATTTTTTATAATGGCACCCCAAACTAAAACTAAACACCACTTTCTTTTCTTCTCCCTACTTTCCTTCTTCATCGACAGTCAACAATGGCTACGGCTCGACGATGCACGCCATCCTGCCGTTATTTGAGCCAGAGCCACTTGATGACCAAATAGAAAAGCCATTTGGAAAAACCTCATTTCCTCAACTCTCCCTCTTCTCTGCTTGATCCTTACAGCCATCACCCAACTATTGCGCAACGAGATCGTACGATGCCGACTGTACCGAGATGGCTGCACCGCCGGCCAATACCATGTCACCCAACTCTCTTTCTCCCTTAATTTCTTCTTGTTGGGATACTGTCGGTAGCTGCGCAACTTGGCCACTATGCGCCATCGACCGAACGTCCCTTTAAGCTGCACTCCCACTATTTTCTTCCTCTTTTCCCTTTTCTTCTTCTTCCCGTTCCGCCATTAACGACGACCCTGTAACCGAGAAAACAGAGCCGTTGAATTTTATTGTGTACAAGGAAGAGGATAGCTTGGATTGAAGATCTGAGGCATTCATGTTGTTCTTTCCAGCATTTAGAACAAAACCCTTCAAACTATTCAACGGTCAGCAAAGATCTGACCAAGGTCTGAAGTGTACAATGATGGACGATCATGATCAAGTCGCATTGTAATGATCTAGCAACAATTTGACACTTTTGGCGATCTACTCAACATGGAGTTCGAGCAATCTAGGTAATTCACTAAATTACTACAAGTTTTGATTTGTATTGGTGCACACAGTAAATCTGAAGATTTCTTGAAATTTAGTGAGTTATTATCTTTAGTTAATTTATACAGTTCTAGATCTGAGATTAACCAGCTGATTGTCGGATTTATGTCCAAAACTCAGATCCAAAACAAAAGTTACTATTTTTACTTAGTACATAAAATTCGACCGTTAGATTGTCTAAAAATGTAACAAATTGGACCACTAATGATAATCCATACTGTGTAATCTTATATTTGATCTTCAAAAACTACATAACATCATCGATTAGGGGATTAGAGTTGCATATTTCCTAAAATAGTAAACCATAACCATACGAACTGTAGTTTTAGATGTTAAAAACAGTGATCTGGATAATTAACTGATGATTAACTGTGCAAATCTAATGATCCAGCAACCAATGATAATCATATCAACAATACATGACTAGTAAAGTACTCTCAGCAACATGAACGGCTGTGATCGCATTGTTCTGTGTTGATCAGTATGGAAAATTAATATAAATTACTTCTAAATGGTAGGTAATCATGGGAGAACCCGGATTGTGGAATCTTAGTAAATGTATGCACAAATTGGATATCTACGTGCAGTAATGAATTTGAATGTCCTAATCAGAGGTATGTGGTTTAAGATTGCTATTCTTTTTGTGTATTTGATTTCTATTTTAGCAACAGATTTTGATAAATCAATGTAATGGTTGAATTTCATTTGGTTGAAAACTGTATTAAATGATAGTATGAGTGAGTTCATGAATTTTATGACGATCGTCAAAGATTATTATTGTTGAATATGCATGCAAAGGTTTTATTTATGACAATTGTTTTGACTTCTTTATGAAATTGAGAGACTGTGTATTTCAAATTGCATTTGTGATACAAATGAACGATTTTGATTATGATCATGACTGTATTTTGAAGCATGAGTGCTATTATTAATACCATGCATGTAGGACTCTAATTTTCATAATACAAATATTTATTTTTGTAAAAGTTATCACTACCAGCAAGCTCGCTCAACTAGGTGTGCAGTGAGTATTATGGACTTAAGTCTAGAGTTCAAACCACCAAAACAACATGCTAATTTACTTTTTGGAGAAAATGCATATTTGTAGAACTAGGGGAAGATAAATTAGTACAAGAAGAAATAAAGGAAATTAAGTAAATTCTGAAAAATTAAGAACGTCAACCTAGGATTGTGATCTAGGGTATAATGAAAGGAAAGGCTAGGATCATGTGAATCTAAGGAAAGAATAAGATAAAGATCTTTGGAGCATTAAATATGAAAGAAATTAAGGTACATGACTTTTATCCTTCAAACCAACCCATTTTAATTTGGACAAGAAGACTATAGAAGAATGGCTTCATCAATGAGGTAGGGACTGTGTTTATAGGAATTTGTATAAATCAGTTGATTTCAAATGCATATATATGATCTCACACTTGATTTAGATGTATTATTTGTTGGATCTAAATGACTCTATACCATTTCTATGCACGTAATATCCTAAAGGGATTTGAGTATGCTTTCATTTTAACATTTTCACATACTATGATCATGTTTGATTTGGCCAGAGAATACATCTAATCTTTATAGTTAATCTTGAATTTATTAATAAGAGAAAATCCAAAATGTTGGACTACAATGATTAGTTGTAAGCGCATGGGGCATAGATGTAATCATGCGCCTATTTACAAGGGTGATTAAGAATCTATGCATATACATGCATGTATTTTCTACGATTTTCTAGAAGTTATAATATGCACATAGATCAAGCACATGTACAGTGACATAGTCCTTAGGATGTTGAGGACGTTAGATCTCTTTTATATGAGATAAGTTCATCATCGGGTACTTAAATTGTAGTTTTAATGCGTATTCTTAAATAGATAGTTACCTTGCTTACCTCCTTGCATGGAATAGTTTTAAGCAAACTTCTTACGGATTGATACCATGCTCATCACTATGCATAGTTATTATGCGCGTGACCTTGCAATGAGTGGTTCCATGCAATTAGTACAAAGCTAGATATAATACTCTCTACTCAATAATAAATGGTTACATGCTTTTCATGATTGGGAATGACACTCGTGTGGAAGACCTTTCAACTGGGACAGGAATGCATGCATGCGCGGCACCCACTCTTATCCTTGCGCATAATCCTATTATAGTTTTTCATTAATCTTTGTTTTTAGTATCGATGGAACTACACGTTCATGCATGATGCGTGAAAAACCACTGTTATAGTATAAGATTTAAGTGCAGGATAGACGACATGTTGAATCTCTTACATTTTCTTAAAATCACAATCAATGATTCATAGTTCGCCATTGCCAGGATGTTTCATATGATTTGATATGTAAGCTTTTGCATTTTGTTGCATGCTTTAAGCTATAAATCTTCTTGCTTTTTCTTCTGAATTTCTATTATCCTTAGAGACAATGGTTAGATAATGTATTTGACCCATATTTGCATGATCTGCTGCATAAATCTTTAGTGTTTTAATCCATGCCAAATAATTGGAGAAATGAACGGTTTTGATCGTGCATAAAATGGACACGCTCTTATTATACAAGCCATCTCTAATTGTGATCATTGGATAGTGAGTTAACTCAAAAGTTTTCCATTAGTTCCATCTCATCACTGTGCGCATGCAACTGAACCATGTAAAATGGCGTATGTAACTTGTTTACCTAGAATGAACTGTAGCATATTAGAAAAGGTGTAGAAACACTTTTTCGTGAACTTTGTATTAATGCATACACCACTTAGAAGTATAGTATTAGGCACCCATTGATGGTGTAGTTGGATTGGCTTAGGATTTGCATTGAACGTGTTCCCATTTGATTTATTACTATAGTGTGCACATTACCATGAATAATAGTCATATTAGGTAGCTCTTTTCTCAAAAGATGAATTTCTACCTAAATACTAGTGCATGTGACGCATTAACTAGCTACTAGGCAATATTGTTTAGGGATAAATTGTTAGTGCGTTCATGCTAGAGAGAAGCCTGCCTTTCTACGATTTTGAGCATGTTAGGGAACAACCATGTTATCCACAGTTTAATCATGCTTAAACATCCAGGTTTCTATAGTTTGATATATGTTAGAGTGACCGTGTTTTCTACAGTCTGGTCATGCTAGAATCAACGAGTTTTCCATGGTTTGAGACATGCTAGGATAGTCCTGCCATCTACTTATGACACATGCTAGAGTTGGCGCATCTTTTATAGATCCATCTAAAATTATGAGAATCCAGCCGTTAATCCTTTGAAAGAGGTACACATATCTAGAGCAGATTCAATTGATCTTGACTGATGATCCATCTATAAATGACTCACATATATGTTTTGCTTGAAAACAATTTACTTTAAGATCCTTTCATAGTCATCCTTGAGGATATTGACCATTGATTTTTGTGAGGGTGGTACAAGATTTTGGAATCTAAACATTTGGAAGAATATTCCTTAATGCATGGTATATTTCTCTGGCGTGATCCATACAAGATCTAGCCGTTGATTTTCTATTTGTATTTGAGGTCTACTCATAATCCATGACAAGCTAATCTCTGTCATTGATCTTCCATTTGATTTATATAATTTCCAAGAGGATGGATGGTTTGTGCATATAGCATTCAATTGTTATTTCCTGCAAAAATGGAATTTTTCATTATCTATTACTCTATGCATGTGAGCTTGGTACTTAGTAACTTTGATTCATTTTGAAAAAATAGACGAATTATGTATACTCAACATATATGTTTTGTATAAGATTGATGATTCATAGCCATTGATATCTATTATGGTACAATATATGATTTTGAAAATGTTGAGCTGCGAACATGGTACAATTATATATGCTAAGACTAGAATAAGATAGTCGATGATTTATGCTAATTGAAATATGGCCTGAGAATGGGAAAGTTATTCAATTCTTTCATAAGATGCATTGAGCAATGTAAAATGATTTAATGAATAAAAAATTTAGGCAACTTGGAAGAGTTGTGCCTAGTCTAAAATTAGGTAACTCAGGAGAGTTGTGCCTAACCCAAAATTAAGCAACTCATGAGAATTGAACCTAGCCTGGGGCAAATCATAAGACCCCTCTAGTTGCTATGCTAGGAAGTCCAGTTAACCACTGGCTTCTAAAATGAGATACCTATCCTAAGAGACCCATTAACATGAGTATTGTGTCATGTGGAGACTGCTCTCTTGTAATCCAGTGCTCCCATGAGGACTGGTGTAGCTCATTTCTTGTCCACAGCTGAAAGTAGTTGGATGTGGATCCTTTATGTGCATAGTATACTATAAAATTATTGGACATGAATTGACATGCCAGTCATCCTTGAGGATATTGACCATTACCTAGATGGACTTGTGGTAGGATATAATACTCAGTGATACAACAAATTGTGGTATGCCATTCTTTAACAGAAGTCTTAATGGGCTTGTATATGTGAGATCTGAAGGATATATGCTAAATATTTTTGGAAACATTAGGATTTTTGTACAAGCATAAATATTTTTTTAATGTGTTATATCACACTTATAATCGAGCATTTAATTGTTTGCATTGCTTAATTTATGCCAATATGTTTGTCATAGTTTTCAAACTGCTAGTTTAGGCATTTTCCTATTGAGTCTTTATACTTACCCTACAAAACATTTTAGGTGAAACATGAGAGGATTAGGTGGTTGACTATTGGAAGTTGAACAAAGAAAAGTATAAGAAGAAAGTATGAATAAGAATAGTTAGTTGAACTTGTTACTACTTTAATTTTTGAACTATGAACAATTGAGTATGAATGTAGTAAGACAAGTGACATTGAGATATTTAGTCTAACTTATGACTTGAATTTAAATTCCTTACTGTTTAGGCTATACTAGGGAAGCCTGGAATGGTATGATTTTTATTCCGCTATTATATGTGAAGGTTTTTAAAGTGACACCGGTTGAAGGGTGAAATTGAGAAAATAAGTATGTATTTATATTTGAAATGTTTTATAAAATAAAATCCTTTAGAAGAGTTTTTTTTTCTAAATTTTATTTTGAAAATTCTTTTATGAAAACTCAAGTCATCACAATGCAGATTCGATCCATGGTTGATTTATAAATAATAGAAATAAGGCTATCGAGCCCCATTTGGGGTATATGAATACCCGTGTTCTTTGCATATATTTTGTGTGGATTTGTTTAATGATTTTATATGGATGTGATGAGGCACCGCATTGTGGATTCGGTAGGGTGATGATACTCTAGGCCGAAAGGGCACCTCATCATGGATGCAATAGGGCAGAGATACCCTGGGCCATTGTGAAGGTGCTACATCATGGATGCGACAGGGTGATGACACCCTTGGCCATTGTGGAGGTACCACACCATGGATGCAATAGGGTGATCAAACACTGGGCTGGCATGCACTATTCCTTGGATGCAATAGGGTAGCAATACCCTAGGCCATTGGTGAGGCACCATACCTACATAGGGTAATGATACCTTGGGCCATTGTGGCATGACGATGCCCAGATTTTGATTATGTGGTTTTTCATGGTTAGATTTATATGGGACCATGGGTAAATGGTAATACCTAATTATTATGAGATATCCATAACCTTTATGAGTTCATACTCTTGATGATCTGTTATTGTTATTTAGCATAACTTTAAAATTATTATGGGTTTGATTGGGCATGAATGCTTTCTAAGGTTTGCATGAATACATTATATGATCAAATTTTAATTCTGAAAGTGATACATAGGCATTTCATCTTATGAATTTCAGATGTCATTGATGCATTATTATTCTTCTAATGAGATTTGCAAATGGCATGGAATCTTTTATAACAGGGAATTGTATACATAAATGGGTATTTAGGTGTATATCTATTACTCTTTTTAACAACCCAATTTTTTTTATATCATTCCATGTAAATTATCACAATTTTGACTGAAAAATGGGACAAAGAATCGAATTTTGTTGAAATTAAAATCCACAAAAGTGAATTCATCGAAAACTCCAAATCATGCTTTGAAACCTCAAAATTCAAAATGTACACTATGAGAGCTTTCCAACACATTAATTTAAAGTGAACCAAAGGTTGAGGACATAAAAACCCAAAATTTTACTAAATAATAAAGGGGTCAAATTGACAACAACACTCCCGTCACAACAAATGAGCCTCACATGACGGCCAACCAAGAGGAGCTCAACATGTAGAGCTCGAATCTCATCCGTCAGGATCAGGCATGACCCACCGACGACTACCATTGGAAGCAAGGTAGAAAACCCATTGCTCACAATATTTCCTTCTCCTTCTCCCTCTCCCTCTCCCTCTCCCTCTCCCTTCTATCTTTTCCATTCTTTCTTTCTATTTCTCTTTCTCAGTCTTGCACGTTTTCTAGAAAACTCAACCAAGTACCTCTGTTAGGTTTTTCCACTTTTTCAGCACTAAACGGCCATAGAATCACTCTAAATTTCATGGGAGTGAAGGTAAAATTGAGATCTACAAGTCCCATGAATTATTTTTTTGAAATTTTGCATTTTTCACCACTATGTAACAATTGTTGGCAGTGATCTTTTTCCAATCATGTTCTCCGGGGACGATGACCAAATTCAGGTAAGGATAAAATTTTGAAATTTATATTTTTGGAATCCTTATTGAATCAATTACAAATTGTATTAATGAAAGTTCAATATGAGATCATTCTATCATTGAATTTTAGATCTAAACATGGTGCACACGTGGTACTAGATCTACAAATCTGACCATTGAAAAATCAATCAAACCGCAAATCTAAGAATTTAATTATATGAATTGCATGTTAAGGATGATCTAGGTTAAAAATAATAAATGAAAATCTTTCTAAATGTATAAAATCTTATCAAGCCATTAATTTGTAGATGTGATCACTCCAGCACTTGGATTCATGTGATCTAAGAGTAGAAGATCAAATCTAACCATTGATATGTAAAATTGATTTCTCCCAACACCTAGATGTATCTGATTTGAAATTGAATGATAGATCAAGAATGATCTAATAATTCAAATTAGGATCTTGATATACAAATCTACAATCTAGGGACTAAGCTATGATATTTATTATATATTTCTCAGATTGATACTTAATTGATAATAAAAGCTATGATTGGTGATTCCTAATCGTCGATCAAACTCCAAACGCATTTGCAATTGATCTCGATAAATCTAAATCATCAGATCGGGATAGGTAATTCTAAGATTGCTAAGTTTTCAAAGTAATTATAATTATGTATGATTTTGTTAAATACATGTAATTACTACATTTAAATTGTAGTTAATGACTCTATTTGAGGCTGAAAAATATAGCATTCTTATAACTTAAATTATGGGAAAATTCTTAAAGTATTTGTGGATGAGACCATTTTTATTTAAATATAAAATTATGATTATTAGGTGAATCGCATTCCATGCATTAAAAGAATTTTATAATTATACTTAAAATGGTAAAAAGCATATCATGGGTTGATTTATAAATAAATTTCATGCATCATTTATATTTGACACCTTATTATATTTAAATAAAAAATATGTACCTTAAACCATGATCAGGATTTGGTTGTGTGACCAGTAAATGACTAATATATCACATAGGAGGGTACACTCGTACCTAGACTCTTATTCATTGATTTACCGAGCATTTATTTTAGACAGGTGATTTCACCTAGTGGATACTATGATAGTAGGATTGTAGGGATAACCACCTACCTTTCAAAAGTTGATATTTTGTCACCAAGCCTGAGTGGCTAAATTTTGGGTGTGACATCATGGGAAGGTTACACTCTGCGATCAGTTCTCGTCCCATGTGAGACGGTGATAAGTTTCATGTAGTTGGTGTCAACATTTGAGCACACAATGTCCCACTATTGGGTATTTGCCACAACATAGTGATCCATATATCCTTTACACTGCAGTATTCCACAATTGGGCAATTGTTGCAGTGTTGTGGTGTCCCATTATAGGACAGTTTCCGCATGTTGATTTTTGTGGCACCACGTGTGTAATAGGGTTATAGATACCCTGGCTATTAGGCATGATGATGCCTTGGATGATTTGAAAGTTGATATATTTATAATTGCATGTTAAGAGCTAATATACTCAATATAAATTGACAGGAATTTTCCTATGAGTGATTTAAATTGAGATTTCATTGCTTAATTAATTTATCATCTAGTAGTCCACAGGTATGATGTGGATTCTTTTGATATTGACATACTATTTTACTCTTGTATTATTGTTGTACTTGACTAAACCGAAATCTTTGATGAAATTCTTAAAAGCTATGCAAATGGTGCACTATAAATTTGTATTATATATAATGGATTGTGGGCTGTAAATGGACAAAATTCTAGTAAATCATGAGTTTTGGCTTGTTATATTTTGAATATAAAAATGTTGGTGTTAGAACTCATGAATATGTTTTCTTCAGTAAGAGGATACTCAAGGTTTTTTGGAAAAGTCTTTTCAAAGAAAAAAAAATGTTTCTACTATTTGTTTTATAAATAAAATTTTTAAATAGGGATCCCGCCTTTTGGAAATCCTACCTTTCAAAAATAATTCTAAAAGTGTATTTGAAAAACCTGAATCATCACGCCCTTATAATATAAATCATTATTTTTGTTTTATAATGCATCGTATTCCACCTACACAAGCATTGCTTATTGAGATATGTAATTGTTTACAGTATCTCATGTTTGAAAGAATAGAAAAAGAAACCAAGAGATAAAGCAAAGGGTTGCTGGTGAAGACCAACAAAAAACAATCAAAGCAAGTTTGAAGATATAGTTTTACATTCTTTAGGTTTGTTGCATGATCTATTATATTACAACTTACATTCATTGAAATGTGTGGATATGTAATATAAATGATGGACATATGGCTGTGACTAGATAGATTCTGGCTAAACTGGTTAAGTCTTCTACTTTGTTTTTCATTTGATCAATGTTTGAGTTTCAAACAAATATTTATGTGATTGAATGGAGATAGAGTCTCCCTTTTCTTTTTATATTTGATATTGTGATTTATTAGGGATACCGCATCGCATGCAAAAAAATATGGATATCCAAAAAATGAAGGATACTCTACCAAACTTTCTATAGAAATGAAATGATAATTTTATCGTTAAATCCATATTTGATGAATTATAAATGACACTATGACTTTTGAAAATTCTTTTCATAAAAAATGGTTTTCATTGTTTATTTCTAATGTTGTTTTTAAAAAATTTGGGCCCCACATTTCAAAAAGATTTACTAAAAATGAATATGTCAAACCTCACTTTGAGATTTCAAATCATGAGTTACCACATGTATTTTACAACCCAAAAATCATAATTTATAAGGCAAGGTTTATGACAAAAAGCATCAACTTACATGAATATTTTGAAATGTCAAAACTATCATATACCAAGCATAATTCAAAACTAAAAAGCATCCTCTATAGGGTGTCAAATTGAACTGAACATTAGCATGTTAAAAATGTCACTCACATGTACCCTTTTTAAAAACTAATAAATTAAATTTTTAAATGGTACTCTTTGAGTGAAAAAATCAAATAGATTAAGGACATAAAAAGTTAAAAACTGTAGCTAAAGAGCATAGTAATCATGTGAATCACACTAATATAATCAATAAGAAGGATTAATAATTCTACTAATATTGAACATGCCAGTGCATAAATAACACTAGATTCTATTCATAACAAGTTAAGGAAATATGTTAGAAAATGTCTATAAAGATTTTGCTAGAAATGTCCATAATGGAATAGGAAAAACATGCTAGAAAGCAAGCATAATTACATGTAATGACCATGGTGATAACCTATCATCCAAGCATTACTTTAAGATCCAAAATAACATATGTACCAAATTTTCCAAACTAAAATGCTTATTCCAAATCTCTAAAGCTTATTGAAAATTTAACGTTCTATATACACCTATGTTTTTTATGATTTAGGAAGTTTGTTTATGTTTATCCTCAAATTTTCCCTTCTCCTTCCTATATTTTCCTTCTTTTATAGTTTGCTTCTCAGCACGAGAGTAGGGCATCTCTTCCTTCTTCCTCTCTTAATCTATTTGTCTCTTTTCTTTCTTTCTTCCTTTCTCTCCTTTCTTTATTTCCTTTTCTCTCTTTCCTTCCTTGTTCTCCTTTCTTATACTTTTCCCACCCAAACTTCTGGGTATCCAAGGCGACCAACACTCCAGAGGATAGAGGAGACATCAATTTCCCTTGGTTGCTTAACTTCCAAGGTAAGACATCCAGTGTAGTATAATTCCTTCTAGTAAACAACGTCAAGATATGGGCTCCCTTCTCCTACAAAATGTCTAAACTAGATAAAAAGGGATGCCATTATCAATCCTACACTTGACATGCCTATGATACAGACCTCTATAGGTTAGATTTGTGACATCATTATATCATTAAATATTTCCTAGCTTTATTCACCTATTTTAGTTTCATTATTCAATTATTATGCTACCAAAAACTAAATTTTTATAAGTGAGAAAGAAAATCTTATTTTTCATTAATAGCAAAAATAGTTACAAAATTTTGGGTTATTACATTAGTATCATCTTCAAGGAATTTCGTCTCCAAAATTCTTTTCAACTTTAGTTATAAATAATTTTGGATGTTTTCCTCTCATCTCAAATTCCTTATGGTGTTGCCTCTTCAACTATTGTCAAAGGACTTCAATAAAAGGAATCTTATGTTTCTTAGCTATCGGTCTTTCATGTCCAAAGTTCAAAATAGTTTTGTTTCAAATGTCAAATCCAATTACAACTCGATTTGTGCTTGTTCAAGCACATGTGCAGTGTTAGGTACATACCTCCGTAGCTTGGAAAACATATGAATATTAGATAGTTGCAGCACCAATGCTAGTTGGTATGATACTAAACCAATTCTATCTAGAATCTCAGAAGGACTATTAAATTGAGAACTTAGTTATCCTTTAATGACTCCCTTGATCGGAGAGTTCTTCAAAAATACATGGTCCCCAACTTCAAACTCCAAGTCCCTATGCCTCTTGTTAGTTTAGATTTTCTGTCTACTCCAATTTCCTTTTCATCCAATTATGCGTGCTTATAGCATGTCCTACAAAGTCTAAATCGTCCTCTCAGACTAACTGGCTATTGGAAGATGAAAAGTTGTGCTAAAACTCAATGACGATCCTAAAGACTCATGTGTACATCTCTGTGATTGCAATGTGAATTGCATGTCCCTAACAAAAGCAATAGTCACTGGTATTCTATGCAAGCTCATAACTTCTTGAATGTACAGCTGTGCCTGATTATTGATAGACTGATTTTGTCAGACTGGGAGGAAGTTGCCAATTTTGTTAGCTAATCAACTATTACCCATATTTATGTTATGCTATTGGACATCCTGGGGAAACCCATAATGAAATCCATGGTGATATGATCCCACTTCTAGTTTGAAAGCTTAAGGGATTGCAAAAGTCCCGCAGTCTCTCATGTTCAATCTTAACCTGCTGACACGTTAAGCATGACTTCACAAACTCTCCCACATCCTTACTTCACGTCATTCAACTAAAAGCACCTTTCCATATCTAGATGCATTTTTTTTCTACTTGATGAATGGTATAGTATGACTAGTGTTCTCTTTTAGGATTTCTTGCCTCAATTCAATACTTGATGGAATCACCAGTCTTCCATGCATCCGAACACTACTATCCACTTTCCATGTAAAGCTTGGCTTCCCAAATCAATGCCTATGTCTCATCATGGTCCTTATGCATTTGAAGAACTCTCTCAACCATGATAGATCTTACAGTCAAGTTTGTTGTGAATGATCTTTTATCACTGTGCTGCATTTTTTGTCAACAGTTGACTAATTCCTACAATAGTTTCCACCTCCTACAAAGCATGCTCGCACAAATCCTCTAAGTCTTTCAACTTAATGCATCAGACACTATATTAGCCTTCCTTGGTTGATATTGAATGGAAAATTCATAGTCGTTCAAGTACTCCAACCTCATATTCAAGTGTTTCTATGAGAATATGTACATGAGTCTCTTGTGATTCATGAACACCTTGAACTTTTCTTGTACAAATAATACCTCCAAATATTTAAGCAAAAACCATAGTTACCATCTCCATATCATGAGTAGGATAATTAACCTCATGCTTTTTTAGGTGTCAAGAAATATAGGTAATCACCTTCCCACTCTGCATCAACACACAACCTAATCCTTTGCCTGAGGCATTATTAAAAATAACCACTACTTGATAGCAAGGTAAGTACTTATGCAATGGTCAGCTTCCTCTTTAGTTCCTAGAAGATTACTTCACATGTGTCATCCTATGCAAATACCACATCTTTCCTTGTTAATTACTTCACATGTGTCATCCTATACAAATATCACATCTTTCCTTGTTAACTTGTTAAGCCAATATGTGGTAATCACTTAATAAATCTATGGTGGTATCTAGCAAGACCTAGGAAACTTTGTATCTTTGTCACCATCTTGGGTATGTCCCCCTTCAACATTGCCTCTACCTTCGATGGGTCCATTACTGCACCATCTTTTTAAGCAAAGATGGCATAGAAAATTGACATCTTCTAATGAAACTTTACATTTATTGAATTTGGCATACAATTTATGTCTCTTGAGCATGTCCAACACACATGCAAATGTTCCTTATGCTCCTCCTAACTCATTAAATAAATTAGGATGTCATCCAAAAATAGCATGATGAATTTATTAAGGAATTACTTAAACAGATTAAGCATTTGTTAATCCAAATAGCATTACTCTGAATTCATAATGACCATATCAAGTTTTGAACATCATCTGTGAGATATATTCTTCTTTAATCCTTAGCTAATGATACTTGGACCTTAAATTGATCTTTGAAAAGACCCTAGCTATATGAAGCTAAATGAAGAGGTCCTCTATTCGAGGTAGAGGTTTCACTATGATTTTATTAAGCATCTATTAGTCAATGTAAAGTCCCATTAACCCATCCTTATTTTTGACAAAGAGGACTAGTGCTCCATATGGAAAAACACTAGGTTTGATAAATCCTTTGTCCACCAATTTGTACAGTGGACTATTCAACTCTTTCAAGCTTGTTGGGGCCATTCTCTATGACTCTTTGGAGATAGGAGTTGTGCCTAGTATCAATTTTATAACAAAATATATCTCCCTTTAAGCAGTAATCCTATTAGATCCTCAAGAAACACATTTAGAAATTCCATGACTACAAACACATTTTCCATCCTAGACTGGTTAACCTTTACAGCCTCAACTCTAGCCAAAAAAGGTCTAACATCACATAGCAATGTGTTTAACCACCTTCATAGTTGCAATGACACATGCCCCTGCAAAGTTCCATCTCCTGTGAAGGGAGATCATCACCTCTCCTAAGACCCAATGCAAATCCAACTAGTCTATCCTTAATTGGCACATCTGGAAAGAATTTTTGTGCCATGGGCTCACCCAACAGAGTCATCACTTCTAAACAGAACACTAAAGTAAAAACCAAACTGCTCACACACAATGTAAAATTGTACAAGATAAAATAGTGTATGGAACCTGAATCAAAAAGAACTTTGGCAGGTATGTCATGAACAAGAATAGTACCTTCAACCGTAGCATTTGATGCATGTTCCTGCACCAAAGTGATGGCAAACACTCACCATAACTTCTAAGAGTTTGATCTTTTTGAGCTTCTCCCTCTCATTTCCTCTTAGATAGTCTCTAATGAAGTGTCTTCCCTCTTAGCAGTTATAACACGTGAAATCAGTAAAAAGGCATGATCTGCCCTAATGGTATTTCCTACATTGTAAGCATGGTCTAGACTCTGATGCCTTTTTGTGGTTGCCCAACTGACACTTCTTTGCCTGTTGTGACCCTGAGGATAGCATGGATCTCTTCTCCTTCCCGTAATGTCTACTAGTGCTTACCTTTTTCTCCATCTGCACTCATCGGTAGTCCTTCTCAAAAATAGAGGTCATTTCGAATGCTCTAGCCATGGTGTTAGGCTAAACTCCAAGGACCTTACTTATCAACATTTAAATCAAACCATTAATGAATTTCTTTGTCACTTTCTTTTCAATAGTGCACACATTTGGTACGAACCTGCGAAGTCTAGTGAACTTATTATCATATTGGATCACAACATATTGCCTTGTTCTAAGCTTAGGAATTCTTTCTCCTTCTATCTTTGCATGTGTAGAGGAAACTACTCATTGAAGAAACCTGTCCTGAATTCATCTCATGGAATAACACTATTACCTGCCAAATAAGTTTGTTATGTAGTCTGCCACTAAAATGTTGCCTCCCCATCATCATAAATGAGACCATAACTTCCTTCTTCTTTGTAAGGACCTCCAATTCCCTGAGGACTTTCTCAACCTTAAATATCCATGTCCAAGTTGTGTTAGCCTCATCCTCTCTAGAGAATAACAACACCATCTTCTTTAATTTGTTTAATAGGTTCTCTCTCCTGCAAGCATTTGCACCTGGAGCTCCTACCCCTCCAGTTAGTGCTGCTTATGGTTAGTTTTGCAGGTATTAATCTGTAACACCCCAAGTTTTTATAACATTTTTTATTTTTTTATAATAATAATAATAGTCAAGATCCCAAAATCAAAATATTTTATTAAGTATTTTATTAGAACATTTACTGAAAAACCTCTAGGTGTTATCTCCTTTTTCCAAAAACATCACAACCACGATTAAAAGATAAATATAAGTACGCACCAATAAATTTAAGACAATAATAATATCAAATCCAACGTCAAAATCAACATTACCTTTATTTTTTTTTAAATAATATCTAAAAACATAATATTGTGGCCCAGGGTCTATCCATCATAATAATCCACCATACTTAAAGACAAGTCCATTATCTATGTAAGGTCATAATCAAATCCATCTAATAAAGATATACAGTCCATAAAAGGTTCAAATTGTAGCTCATCTAATCACTCATGCCGAGCTATCTATCAACCAAATCAAAGTGGTCCCCACTGCTATCACTTTCTTTGCACGGCCTTGCCTTTCATGCTGTCGCGCTCGGTATTTGAGGCATTACAAAACAAAACAATGCCTCAGCAAGTTATTGCTTGTATAGGTATATATACATTTAATGTAATAACAAGGGAAAACAAAATCTACTAACAATGTTGATATAATGTGTGGGTTAATTATCCATAAAAATATAAGTATCATAAGCAATGTCAATATAATCTTAAAAATTCATATATGATAAAACATGCCTCTTATGGATTTCAAACATGATAATCTTGTGGGTGTAAAACATTATATGATCCAATATCAATGAGCATACAATAACAAATACGACACCCCAAGGTACGTAGGTCCCACGAGTGTCCCATAAACTCGTATAACAGATCATGAGTACTCATATCAATCCTTTAAGTGTTGTCACTCTCAAGCATACAATAATATCTCCATGCTCATCATGCAAGCATACAGAACAAGAGTATGGATCGTCATACCACAGTGGCAACCCCTCTAGAGTCTCAACCAGTGCTGCTCCTCGTCGACATCATAACGGGAGACTTAATGTTTGTCCACATGAAAAGACCTGGACCGGTAGTGTAGATTATCCATGTTACAAAACCCCTACCGAAAGTCATCTGTGGGCATATCTCTATCACATCACAATCATATCCCAATTTTGGAGGGTGGGTGGCCGGCCCTACTCCCTCCTAGCATGACATCCATTGGGTGAGAGCACCTGTCATAAATCACAAAATACAAAAATCGCGTATCTCGTAAAACCAGGAGCACTCGTGGCTCACAATCCCCAAGGCACACCCCTCATCCTGGGGTTAGCCTCTCAAAGGACTAGCCACCAAGCCTCCACCATCAATGTTATGCAAACCAATCAATCTCAGTGATACAATAAGAAAAGATAATTACTAATCATACATATGATACATGGTATCAATCTGATAAAATAATTGATCATGAAAATCCATTCAATAGACTATCGAAATCTAGTATTAATCATAGCATAAAACGTTGAATCTCTCAAAATCTCAGAAAAATTAAACGAATGCAATCAATCACAATCAACCATGGATGCTATGATAATGCAAAGTTTTAGAAATCAAAACATAACATTAAATGTCGTCACCTACCTCAATGAGAGATAACCCAAATCAAGCATGTAATCCTCTTAGCTCGCACACTATGATGTACCTATCAGTATCACGGTACAATTTTGTGTTATTTATTTCATTCAATTGAATCTATGACGATCCAACCGTTAAATCATTCTCTAAGATCTCTATTTATGATTTGGTCCTTAATCCAAATGTTATTGGTCATTAATTAGTCTTATTTCGTGTTTATCTACTCATTTTTGTGTGCATCTACAGTTTACACCTTGATCTGACAGTCAGATCATCTTTAAATTCACAATTTTCTAAGATCTGGGTTAGATCAATGGTCTAGATCAATTACTAGAGTAATTACATCTAATCTTATCCTTAGAACCCTCAATTAGTATCATATATTATCTAGTTACCCAAGTCCTAGTGGCTAATCACCCTTTGATCAGACAGATCTAAGCGATTAGGTGTTATTTTATAAATTTGACCTGACTAGATGTGATTAGATCAAGATTCTAATGTTAAAATCATGTTTTCATTGTTGAGACGATTCTAATGGACCTTTGGGATCGAAGATTGGGCTTCAATAGCTTCCAAAATCTTAGAAAAACCATTCCAGATTAAAAATCAAATCAAAACCGAAGTTTACACCAATTTGCACAGGTGAAAGGCGTTTACATCAGTTTACACAGAAGAAAAAAGGCATTTTACACCAATTTACACCAGCGAATGACATTTACACCGGTTTACACCAGCGAAATGATGTTTACACTGGTGGACGGGTGTTTGCACCGGTTTACACTAGCACAAACCGACATCCCAGAGCGCATGTGTGCCAGGACGCATGGCATGTTCTAGTCATCCGAGATAGCAAGCATAAGCCGTCCTGTGGGCATTGGTGACGGGGCTCTAGCGTGCGCCGTCCACCTCTATGCATCCCTATGGACGTCTTGGGTGCACCGCCCATCGAGGACGATGAACCCAAGCTGTCCATCTTGTTTTGGCTTGATCGGATCCCTAGATGGTCTGATTTTTTTATCTGTTTTCATCGTTCTTAGAGTTTTTGGGTCCAAAGAACACAATGAAAGGCTCAGACCTACCATTTGAGGTGTCCTTAATGTGAGGTCTAAACATGCTCCACGGTTTTGACTTCCTAGGCCATCCAATGGTCGTTCAATCTAGATCCAGGCCGGATCTGGGAGGGAAAGTTGGGAAATGATGTGAAAAACAAGTTAGAGTATGTGGCTGACCTGATTAGAGCCAGAGATGAGAGATCAGAGCCCTATGAAGCATGCAAACTTCAATTCATTTCCTTGGCATATATAGGAGAAAGCTAAGGTTTTTCTTTGGTTGTTTGGCATGGGAATGGAAAGGGGAAGGTATTTATGTAATTGTAGATCCGATTTTCTTGAAAGAAAAGGTAGATCACCACCTTCCTCCATTAGAGCTACAATGAAAATGGAAAGGGGTGTTGTTATCAAAATGACCCCCTCTAATTTGGGTCCCTGACAATTTACTAATTTACCCTTGAACTTAAAATGGTCATATCTCACTCAACCAAACTCTGTTTTCAACGTTCTTTATACCGTTCAATTCTTATTGATGTGTACTTTCTAATTTTAGTGGTTTCAAGACCAAATTCCATGCATAAAATTTTTAATTTAATTTATTTATTTTATTACTAATTCAGGGTTAAAAATTAAGGATTTTACATAGTCAAGGTATTACACCAATAACTGGATAGCTTCATGCAGTACATTCCCCTATTCCAATGAACCAATTGGGGTGCTAGTTAGTGCTGAGGTTGTTTCTCCATGTCTTCTTGGTGGCATCTATTTTCAAAACGAGTAATCTCATGTGAGTACTCTCTCTCTTATACTAAGCCTAGATCTAAAAGTTCTACTAATGCTAGAACTAAAAGTTTCTTATTTTATTCACTATTATTACCTTTCAATAAATAATTGGTTGTGAATTACATAAACTTGGATCTAATTCTAACTATAATGACCTAGGTTTTTAAAACACAAATTTTATTAGTTTAAATTCATTTTGAAAGGAGGGATCACTATTTGAAATTTTCTTTTATAAAACAAATCACATGGAAAATTCTCTTTCAAAGAAATTGTTTAAGAAATATCGGAGTGTTATCATTTCAAAACATTACATATAAAAAAATACTAGGCTCGTGTTTCAATCCTATATTAGTCCATTTCATTTCAAAACATTCTCAAGGTTTATCAGTCACAAACCTAATTATAATGTAAAGCTCAATAAACATATAATCTAGCACTTTGTGCATGAATATATTCACAGTCAACAAAATAAATATAAAAAAAGTAAACTCCAAATCATCTTAAGTCTCACTTTTCTGCTTCATTTTTCATTAGTAGATCACTCTCCTATCTTCTATTCTTTTTTAACTGATTTGCAATGTTTTTAGTGGGTTGAGAATACTAGTATACCTAGTAGATCGAAGTAAAAACTACAATATAAAAATCTATTGTAATACGGCATGTACCACATATAAACAAGCGCATATGATTTGAAAATATGTTAAACATGAAAAACCATACTACTAACTTCGTTTTAGTCATTCCATGCCATGCATCATAATCACTCAATAGCACACATATACATCATGCATATAATATATATGTACACACACACACACACACACACACACAAAGAATAAATATCACAACTTGACAATTTTAAGTAAAATCATGATGCATCAAACATCAACAAAATAGTAAAATACTTAAAATCACAATTCAAGCATTCTCTCATGTCGAAAAAATTTCCAAAGCTCATTGGCAACCTCTGCCATTATGGTCATAAGTACTCATCTAGGGACCAATAACATCTTTATTTTTCAAACTATCATCTTGCTCCTCAGAAGCATAAAAACAAAATGCATGAGATCATTATGCTCATGAATAGCATGGCTAAATCATGTGCCCACCAGTACTTAAAAGAGACTTCCACTGAATCTATCACAAGACCTATGGCTAAACATCGAAAGATTGTCTTGATCAACACAATTGGAATTGGCACTCTTTTAGTGTTCAGTATCTAACAGCCTTATGTTTGGAGGGGGGGAACATGAAATCCTGGGTATTTCTATACCATATATATTTTACACAATTTCAAGTAAAATCTACAATGTAAATCAAAATATAGATCATATAGTAGGTCTCTTTCAATGCTAAAGTTAAATGTCATACTTTCAAACTAAAATAAAATGTTGATGCACTACTTTGAAAACTCAACCAAAAATTTCAAGTACAAGGCACTAATTCATGCCAAAATCGAACATACCAAGCCTTAATTCAAAGTCTAAAACTTATCATTCTTCAGGCAAATAAACACAATAAAACTAATTTATTTTGAATTTCCAAAATCATGATTTATAAGATATAGCAAAGCAATAAAAACCAATCTGTCAAACCTCACATTGAGATTTCAAGATCATGATTTACTAGGTGTATTTCACAAATAAAAAGGCGTGATTTACATGGCATGGTCTACAACCAAAAATCATCAACTTACATGCATATTTTCAAATGACAAAACTATCATATACCATGCTCAATTCAAAATAAAAAAATTGTCCTCTGTAGGGCATCAAATTAAACTAAACATCATTTACATGAACCCTTTTTTAAAAAACTCAAAAAAAATGTCTTTTATACGATACTCTTTGAGTAAAAAATCAAATAGATTAAGGACCGAACATCTTGCTAAAAACAATACCCAAAGAACACAATAATCATGCAAATCATACTAAGTACTAGATCAAGAGAAGGATAATAATTTTGCTAAAAATAAACATGTTAGTGCATAAATAACCCTAGAATACATCCATAATAAGTGAAGAAAATACGTTAGAAAATTTCTATGATAGAGTATGAAGATTTTGCTAGAAAATGTCCATAAGAGAATAGAAAAAACATGCAAGAAAGTGAGCATAATTACATGCAATGACCATGGTGATGACCTATCATCCAAACAATATTGAAGATCCAAAGCAACATATGTACCAAATTTTCAAAGTAAAATGCCTGTTCCAAATCTTTAAAATTTTAAAGACCTGTTGAAAACTTAGCAGTTCTAGATCCACCTACCTTTTGACAATTTCATAATATTTCTCTACATTTTTTCTGAGCTTCTTCCTTCTCCTTCCTCTGTTTTCCTTCTTTTACTATCTACTTCTCAACACAATGGTAGGCCATCTCTTCCTTCTTCTCTTCTTCTTCCTCTTTTCCTTCTCTTTTGTCTCATCCTCTATCCTTTTTTTATTTCCTTTTCTCTCTTTCCCTCCTTTTTCTACTTTCTTATGTGTTTTATACACAGAGTTCTAGGCGTCCAAGGCAACTAACACTCTTTCCTATGGAAGAGAAGTTAGTTTTCCTTGGTTGCTTGGCTACTAAGGTAAGAAGTCCAGTGCATAAGTCCTTTTATTAAAGGACATCTAGATATGAGCCCTTCTACTATAGAATGTCTAAAGTAGATATAAAAAAAATGGTGCCATTATCAAACCCCATACTTGACACACTTATGATATAGACCTCTATTGGTCAAATTTGTGACATATTTATATCATTAAAAATCATTTTCCTAGCTCTATCCACCTATTGTAGTTTCATTGTTCAAATATTGTGCTACCAAAAACTAATTTGTTACATCTAGGAGAGAAAATCTTGTATTTAATTAATAGCAAAAATAGTTTCAAAATTTTAGTTTATTACACGTTGATATGAGCAAATTGACTCATTAGAAAGCTCTCTCAAACTATATGATTACAAGCCCACCCA
Source organism: Warburgia ugandensis (assembly GCA_035236585.1). Classification (NCBI taxonomy): domain Eukaryota; kingdom Viridiplantae; phylum Streptophyta; class Magnoliopsida; order Canellales; family Canellaceae; genus Warburgia; species Warburgia ugandensis. The sequence continues at coordinate 59,219,167 of CP141133.1, forward strand.
CTCTTCTCCAACGTAAGAGAGTCTCTCTCTAACCCATTACGTCACTTCTCTCTCTACTATTCTTTCTTCTAAAGTAGCTAAAGATGAACTTTCTTGATCTTCAAAAGATTTCACTAGAGTTTCTACCACGCTAGATACAACTCTCAAATGCAAGGTTAGCTATCTAAAAGATCCTCCTTTGCTCAACTCATGAATGTGTTGTATAGAGAAGTGATGCCATGTACGATACTAAGCTAGATGACAAGTTGTTGGATGCCACATTGTACCGTGTCAAGTTAGGTATCATAATGAACAATGGCACTATGCCTTCCTCATTTAATTCTATGAAGTGATGAATCTTCTCTTCTTCATGTGAAATGACAAAGACACGATGTGGTGATTCCTGACTAGGAGAGAGATTTTGTCTAATACGTAACTAATATGTTGTCTATCTTGATAAGACAAATGTGCCTTTTTCATTAAATGGTTGGAGACTGAAGAGGTTATTAACCATGTGATGAGGGAAATCCTTTCTCCTTTATGTCTTGCTCATTCATTGGTTCTTATCATGCTAGTAAAGTCCCTTGTATGGTAGATTCTTAGGGTTTGAGATGAGACTTGATCATGGGCTTCATTAACAAGCCTCGTGCGAACTTGTCCTTGCCTTGTCTGTCTTGTTGAGGTGGGCTTTATCTTGGGCTAGGCTTAGATCCACGGGAACCACTTCTTGTCTCTGTAATGGGCCTTCTTTTTCCATGACTCCTTGATCACCACAATGGGTCCAACACCTATTGTTAGGACACATCAGATTGCTGCTCTTTGTCATGTCTTATTTGATGTAGGATCCATTGGTGTGACAATTTATTTGACAAATTTTGGATCATCCACATTAGACAATCATTATTTTTATGTGACGACCCAGGTTTTCTCATGCATTTTTAAATGCAATATCTAATTCATAAGGCAGGATGCATCCCTATTTGAAAACCATTTTATAAAAATAATGCAATGCAACGAAAAATCTTTTCTTTTAAACTTATTTTGAAAACCCCGAGTGTCATTTGCTTTCACAACAACCAAAGTAGTTTTTGAAAATTACTGTAATCATAAATGTCTTCCCAGGTCTATCCAGTCACAGCTCACAGACCAACTGTAAATAAATATAGATACATGTTCAAAGGGTAGAGTGTTTACTTACATTCATACTTGTCTCTTCTTCATTTACTTGATCGTAGCACTAACATTTCGTAATGCTTCTTCTACTCGTGAGTGGCGTTATCCTGAAAAATAATATATTTGAGTGAGTATTTCTCATACCCAGTAGGTGATCTGATACTACTATTTTGAAAACACAGTAGGCAACATGCATGATTCCAAGAGCTTTTTGTGTAAAATATCAGTGATTCTTTTTGTGTAAGCATGCATAGTTATGCATAAAACATAAGCTTATTGATGCAATTTCAATCATGAAATCCTTTCTCATAATCTAGTATTCAACAATATAAATATGATCAAAATCATGAAATAGAAATCAATAGATCCATATATGCAGATTGCGGCAAATGCATTAAACCAGCAAGTCAAATATAGTAATCATGAAACACTTAAATTAGTCATCATTCAAGCAGATGCTAGTATCATGCACATTAGTCTCTCGGCATACACGTCATGCCAACTGGTCACGAGTACTCGTATACGACCATCTCAATGTTATATGCATATCAATCACACTGAAATCATAGGGTCAATATGCTCACGATTAGCACCCAGCTGAATCGTATGGCTCCGGTATCTAGAGACCTACCCACCATAGCCTCCACGGGACTATGGTTGTCCCCGAAAGGGTGCCGTGACACCTCCAGTGGTTGTCCCTATTTACCATAGCAGTCAGGGAAGGGACAATGCCTTTTTAGCAGTGATATCATCCACCTTTTTGGTGGTAGAGGCCAGGAGGCCAACCCCGTACATAACAACCTCTCAACATAGTGCCCACTGTGGACTGCCTCATTTAGCGATCTGCCCACTAAAAAGAATATATAGATAATCCAAATCTCTTTCATAGTAAATCATGCAATTTAAGCATTTGTTTTCAAAACATGCAAGCAATGCATAAAATCTGCTCATGCTAGTAATCGCATTCAAAGCCATAATTTTGTATGCGTGTACAAAAACATCATATCCCAAAAGCATGCTAAACATAGTGATAGATTCAAGTGTTTTAAGGCCATAAATCATGAAGACAAATCATCGTAATCATATAAGAGCATCATATCTCAAAAAGCATGCTAAATACAGTAATTAAAGCCAAGTAAAGCATTCATATTAGAAATGTATTTGAAAACTTAGTAGTATCAAACTACCACCTACCTCGATGTTCCTCGAATCGCGTTCTTCACTACTTGATCCTGGATCACTTTTGTGAAATCCTAGATATTAATGGATAACAAGGATTCAAGTATTATTTTCCAACCTTTATGGGTCATTACCTAGACTTATAGATTAACGGCTAAATCTGCCTTTTTGGCTCTATAAGTCCTTGCTTAGCGTGCTTCTAGGCTAAATCTAGAAGATCTTTATAGTTCTTAGGCTATAGTTATACTAAATAGTTCTATGATCCTAAGTTTTATAGCCTCATTAGGTCTGCGTCGTCAATACGGACACAACGGTTCTTTCAGATCGTCAATCGGAGTCCTACAACTCTTGTAATTGCATTTTTACTGTTTCAACATCACATACGAACCATATTCATCCATGCGGGCCTATGCATCACGGTTTCCAGGACGCTCACGTGCCCAGGTCAAACCAGGACCCACACTCGCATGTCACGTGCCTGAAGGTCGTGCCAGGGACCGCGTTCGCACACGCACGCATGCCCAGACGATGCACTATGATGCGCGTCCTGGATGGCATCGCGCGAACTTGTCTTTAGCGCAGCACGGCGCGTCTCAGCTCCTAGGGCACCCCATGTATCCTAGTCGAGCCAAGACCCGTGCCCCATATTGCGCGCGCCCAAAGGCCGCGCCAGGGACCATGCCCCGGGCACGCATCTCTCACCACACCCCTGGAACAGTAGGGTGAGGGTTCATGAACAACCCGTCTTCCCCGACTGATTCTGCAGCCGGGAAACGCCACATGTTGCCAGATTCTGGGGAAACGTCGAAGGGGAGACAGAGAGGGAGATGGGGGCTTACCTGGGTAGTAGGAAATGCCTTCATTCCAATGGTGTGGCTCCCTTTTTCCAATCTGAAAACCCAACTCGCCAAAAAATACGCAGAAAAGGAAAACCCCAATTGTCTGGCGAGACCAGAGGAAGAAGGGGAAAAAAGAGAAGGGAGGGGGATGGCCGGCCCGAGGAAAGGTCATGGCCATTACCGGAATTCATAGGGAAAATTGGAAGAGGGTTTTCCGATTTTTGCCGGGCCAGAAACCCTTGCTCGAAGTAGCCGAAGATGGGGAAGAGGAGGGATGGCTGAGGGAAGAGGGCTTTTTATAGCCTGTCCAAGGCGGTGCTACCCATGGCGGTGATGTGCACCGCCTAACTAGTCCATGCTGGAAGTTGCTAGAAAGGGGAAGACGATGGGGGGTGCCGTTATCAAAACGGCCCCCTAAGTTTTTAGTTCTTTTCCTATTTTAAATATAAATTACAAAAATGCCCTTAATCTTTAAACGCACATAACTTCTTCATACGAAGTCTGTTTTTTAAGTTCTTTGAGGTGTTGGATCCCATTTTGAACGTAGAATCTAATGGTACTAATTTTTCTTACAAATTCCTTTGTTTACTATTTTAAATAAAATAAAATATTTAACATGGTTAATTTCATATAGAATGTTCAATTCATTTTGTTTGTAAAATGGATGCAAAAGTAGCAAAAATGCTCAAGGGATTATATTTTATCACTTGAAAAAGAAAAGAGTTAGTCATTTGATCAATAAAATGGTGATATCTATGCCTTCCATTAACAAAAATTCAAACATTTCTCTTTGAGTTAACTTACTTTACTTTATAGTCATGGCACCTTCTTCCATTATTTGTGGCAACAACATCATTAGCCCTTAGTCTTGACATAAGCGCTCGGGCATAACCAAAGTGGTTACATGCCTAAGGACATGTAGTTTGCACTATTGGATACCATGTTTCTAGTGGTACCAAGGGAATACGCCCATGATAAATCATTTGGGTCACTCTTGAGGTACCTAATTTAAGGCTAAGGGTAGTGGAATCATTGCAACAAAGAGGAGGGAGATAGGAAATATAGAAGATTGTGCCACATATAAAGACAGGTGGTGATACAATAGCAAGTTAAGAAGGATTTAAAATTTGGGACGGCGCATTCTGTAGGTTGGAAGGCAACCTTTTTTGTTGTGTTCTTGAACAGCGTATGAGATTGAATTTAAAAAAGAGAAACAACGAGGTAAAGATACACGAAAGTAAGAAGATATAGGAATTCTAATGTAAGGTGTGACCACATGGCTTGGTGCTATAATAGGCAATGAGAACCTAACACACTAGTGGGTGCGCTCATCCCAACCTAAAAGTTTTGGGTTTTAGAATAAGAGCCACCAACTTTATTATTCAAGCGACATGGTACAAGTAAGATTTTCATTTCAACCTGTCACCATTCAAATAAATGAAGTCTATTTCATTGGAAATTCATTTCCATTTCCTAGTTGTACAACTACTCACGAGAAACTAAGTTTCTAAGTTTTATGACCACTTACGAGAAACTAAGAACTTGTTATTCGCTTATCGAGAGTTGACTGAACCGGTGGATTTTCTTTTTTAAAAAAACTACAAATCCTTTGGTAGTCATGCATACAAATTGAGTACATCGACTAAATCATGTAAATATGTGTTTATTATTCACACATTTCCTAGATTTACCCTTAAATCTAGGAAATCATTGTCAATCGTAAATCCGCTAAATCCTGCGTTATAAAAGGTTGGTGATTTGCAAACCACCTAAAATAATTAGGACACCAAGAAACCACTACTTTAAGGTTTATCTTTTCTTTCTACCTTGCAAATCACTTAAAAAGCAAGTGTATGTGCTCTTTTCTAAGTTAACTAAAATGATGGTGTAACTATAAATGCAATTATTTAGGAACCTAAGTTTTATAATAATAAAAAATGGGTAAAACCTGATTGCAAGCTAAAGCAAGAGGAGGAGAAAATGTATAAAAAATAAGGTAAAAGAAGAGAGAGAGGAGAAAATGGAGGGAAGAAAATGGAAGTAGAAGAAGAAGGAACATAATCTTTAGAGATGTGTAACAATCTAAAAGTTTCCTTAAGCTTATGATTCTTTTTCCCTTTCCTTATGCAAGTTTAAGATATTTTCAAATTTTTGTTTTACCCTTTTTTTTAGTTCATACTTGATATTTTCTACTGATGATTTCATTTGGGGCTTTTAGTATAGAAAGAATTATTCAAATATTAGGTTCTTGATTACTAATTTTGTTTCAGCTATGTGAAATTTGACACATGTAAGACTAAGTTATTAAAGTTGTACTTGATAAGAAGATACTAATATAAACATAATTATTATATTTAATATCCCTAAAAATTATATTTTTAATAAAATTACTTAATATATCATTAATTAGGATTTGTTTTGTATTTTGCAAGATTAAGGTATAATTCAGAAAAGTGCACATTTTGGGTAATTTTAAGTACTAAAAAGGATGCTAGTCAATCATCCAAGTAAAGATTCCTTGGACTCACATTTAAAAAGAAAAAAGCAAAAAAAAATTAAGTTTCTGAGATTATTAGCGGATTGAAGAAGATCAATGGCGAGCTAAGCGATCTAGCCTTGAAAGGTCAAGATTTCTCCAAAAATCTCTCGAAAAGTGTGTTGATGTGTTTTACCACAAGTGTATAGGCTATTGTAGCATAGCTAATGCAAAAATAGGTCGATCCCACAGGGTCTAGACTTAAAAGTGGGAGTTTAAATAAAATTTAATTACCAAAAATTAGAAATAAATAACAAAAAATTACTAAAATTGGAATAGAGTTTAGATCTGTTCAACTTTTAAAAGGTAAAAAATTCTTAATTAAAAAAAATGAAAATAAACCAAATAACATGAAAAAACTACTTCCCTAGCTTAATCTCTCAATTTCTTTAAATATGGTCTTCTGAAAGTTGATCAACCTTCATAAACATCTTTAGCATGTCCTTGATTAGAGATCTGATAGTTGATTTGTTAGATTCCTCAAAATTGTAAAGATCTGGAGTAAATGGTAATTTTGAGATATAGACTGTCTAGATCACTTTATGGATTTTAGATTAAAGATCAAAGACATTATTTAAGTTCAAGAATATCCTAAGACTGAAATCTAAAAGTTAATTGAAAATCAGAAAAGAAACAGAGGAGAAGTTGAGGATTCTTGGTTGATTAAGGCTAACCCGTTGATTGGTTAAGCCTTAATTGATCTAGCTCAGATTGGATAGTTCCTAGATAAGCAAAAGGCAAATAAACTAAAACTGGAATAGAACGAGGCACAGAGGGAATTAAAAAAGAGACACAAATGGAATTAAAGCAGGGACACAGATGGAATTAAAGCAGAACATGAAGGGGTAAAAATGAATTTGTTTTATTTTTCTAGTTTTTTAACAGAAACGAAGGGAAGTCAACGAGAGAAAGAGAATGAGAGAAGTCAGCGAGAGGAAGAGAATGACTGTAGGGGAAGTAGAAAGAGGGGGAAAGAAGGGAATTTTGGATAAACCCAAGTTGGGTTTTGATCCAAAATGACAATGGAATGCAAATAACACAAATTAGAAAGAAAACAAAGATAAAATAGATGGAAAGAAACCAATGAACAAAGGATGAAAGATTGTGAGGAAAGGAGAAACATGGTGAGAACAAGGGGGGACATTGTGATGATTGAAGGTGAGGCAGAGGGCTGTGAACAAGTAGCAGAGAGAATAGAGAGATGGGTGATGTGATCAATGACTAGTTTCCTACGGAGAGCAGAGAGCGGGTAGGACTGCCGACTTCGTGCTGGTTCATCGATGATGAACTAGGCAAATGAAGACAAGGGCTGGTGCATTGCGAGCAGAGAAACGAGGGAGAGATAGAGAGGGAGAAAAGAAGAGAGGTGGTTGCTAATAATCGAACCCAAGAGGAGCAATAGAGGGAAAGAGATGGAGATGGAGATGGGAGCTTGATCATGGGGAGGAAAAGAGCAATAGAGAGAGCAGTACTGGGTTCCAAAACTGAAGGGGAGAGAGGGAGCACTGGGATCACTGCCAAGAGCGGTGAAGGGATGCATACTAAGAGAGAAGCAGGTGACAGTGTGGTGGATTGGGGGAAGCACAGAAAGACGGTGACGGTTTGGGAAACAAGGAGTAGATGACAACGTCGGAGATGAGAGCTAGGCAGTCCGGTGCTGTGGTGCGTTGATGGGTACTTGTCGAGGAGAATGGGAAAAGGTAGAGAGAGAGAGAGAGAGAGAGAGAGAGAGAGAGAGAGAGAGAGAGAGAGAGAGAGAGAGAGAGAGAGAGAGAGAGAGAGAGAGAGAGAGAGAGAGAAGGGAGTTGGGCAAAGCGGGACAGTGAGAAGGGAAGAAGAGAGGTGGAGAAGAGGAGAGAAGTGGGGAAAGAGAAGGTGGCGGTTATGCTTCCTTCCCTTCCAACGTCCAGCCAAAGAGGAGAGGTTAGAAAAAGAGATAGAGAGGAAGTGAGAATAGGAAAAAGATGGGGGGTAGAGAAGAAGAAGAGATAAGAGGAGGGGGAAATGGTTTCCTACTTCTAGCCTAGGGGGAGAGAGATGTGAAGTAGGAGGAAGGTTTAAGGGTTTCCTCCTTAATGTCCTACCAAAACAGGAGTGGAGGAGAGAGAATCTCGCGGCTGGATTCCTCTTCTTTATAAAACTTTTCCACCTTCTATTGTACGACTTTTCATTCCCTGAAGATCAATTTTCATTTAGGAGACTATCATATCCATCATTGTGAGTGATCTGGTCCATCCAATGCTCTTTAGGATAATTCGCACCGTTAACTTTTGATCTTAGTCATTCATGCCTGTTTTAGTTCATCTGTAAAATAAAATACCAAATTAGAGTCATTTGAACCTTACATTAATCATCTAATAAGCTCTAATGATCATCCAACCGTTAATTTTGACAAATTAATGATTGGATGGTCAATTGGAGCTAAATTCAAAATCAAGCTAAAAATTACAAATTAGATCAATTAGATTATCTAATCGAATGCCAAATTAGGGGTATTTTGACCAAAATTGAATACTTAACAAAGTCTCATTTTAAGCATGACTAAACATGGGTGTGAAGATATCAATACGAAAGTGTTAATGGTTTGGATCATTCAAAATTATAGGTTTTTGACAAAGAACAAAAGATGCATATTTTAGCTTTTATTGGACATCTTGGATTAAATAAAGATAACTTCGTTGGTTATGATGGCTTAGATGTTCCAGATTTATGCCTTTGTAATTAAGGAAGGATCAGTCATGGATTTCTAAATATAGCAAGTCAAAAACACCCTTTAGAAGGTTAACTTAGTCAATTTGTAAAAGATGGCATTTCCATATTTAGAAGGTGGAGCAAACGCATGTGAAATATTTTGCATGGAAAGAGACTTCGATAGTTTCCAAAATGGCTGTTTTTGAAATAGAAATCCACTTCATATGGGAGACATGCATCTAGTTTTAACAAGGTGGGGCATGTTGTTTTATAAAGAAGTGAAAGACATAATGAAAAAGAGGATCTAATGTGTGCTTGGGAAAGGCGTCTATCTTGGGAATTCTATGATGTTTAGGAAAAATGAAGAGGAAACATAATATATTAAGAAGAGGAGATGACGTCTTTTGGTGGGAGCTTTCGGAAATAAAGTGTTTATATAGAAAGGAGCTTGCTGTTGAGACGTGTTTCCTTGTGAGGGGGACTGCTATAAGAGGAAACACGTTCTTGTACAAGGTAGGGAGAGGAGCATATAAAAGAGAGTGGTGGCTGCATGAGAGGAGGACATTCTTCCACGTGAAAATGGTCAGTTTAGAGGGGAGTGCAACTTAGAAAGTTAATCTAGTTTTGGATAGGAGGTGCATAATGTACGTGTGTGTGTGTGTGTCTATATATATATATATATAGAGAGAGAGAGAGAGAGAGAGAGAGAGAGAGAGAGAGAGAGAGAGAGAGAGAGAGAGAGAGAGAGAGAGAGAGAGGAGAATGTTTTCTAGATAGAAGGGGGCTGCCCGGCTATTCACCACTGGAGTGCATAATGATTTTAATATTGAAAGAAGGAGCACATAACTTTTATTGAGATTTTTACATTTGATCATCCATTATAAGCAGCCTAAAGGAAACTATTAATAGTCTTCGTAAGCTTTAATAAAATCTGATATCCAAACATAGTTTATGTAATCTGCAAACCATAATTACTATTCAAAAAGTTCATTAGTAAGTATCCAATGATTTTCTTCTTGCACTGAAAATTGTAGCTATAAATTTCAATAATATCTAAAACAAAAATACCATTTTGAATTATCTATCTTTCATGGATAATTCCTCTACCAATATACACAAGGGCAAAAAAAATTTACAATGCATAAGGGCTATCCATGGTACGATGGGCAACGGTAGTACAAGAGTTTCTTACACGTGTGTGTGCACACACGAATAATTGAACAAGCTTGTAAACTTGTGAAACACTAAAAATTGCCTCAAGTAAGCATGTTTATGATCTCTAACAAACCATTTTTCCATCTCAACAAAACTAGTGTTTTCAAGAACCTCATATCTACTAAAATCATCTACTACCTATAGATAGCTAGAAGAGAAAGTGAATAATTGTGCAAATTTGAGATAAGTGTTGAATGGTTACAATTGTTTAGTGACCTTCATTTATTTCTTGTGATATATGGTCTATAGGAAAGCCACTAGTTAGTGGTTTAGTTTTCCATGTCACATATCATAAATATCTCGTAGAAGTGCATTCCTGAAATTGGTCTCTGTAAACAAATAAAAGCATGTCCTTGTTAGATTTGAAAGGACTTGCTTTGACCTGGACATTATTAGCCTAGTAGTATCTATCTAAATTAGCCTTCTTTTTTCATTGGTTAGTACATGTTTGCTATAACAAGAAAAATATTGTTGAAGATAGTACTCCACTAGTTAATATTTTGTAATAAATGCCAACTAAGTAACCACAATCATGACCCACACTATACTATTTGAAGTGAGAGAGGATACATTTAGATCAAAAAGACCACATTTAAACCGTGAATATGTTTTCAATGACTAGCAACAATAATCACTTAAAAGTGCTTCAAATTTAGTTTTCTAGGTTGTTTTCAATGACCATATAGTGTACTCTTGTAGCTATTGTTTGGGACAAATAATTATTATATGATCTCCAGCAGTCTCGACACATTTTATCACAATTAACTTCTCAAGGCCATCAGAATGACAATTATTTCGTTTATATATGAATCATGTTCCATGGTAAATTAAGATTCAAAATTTGAAAACCAATACTAGAGTTAATGATTTCATAAGAATTATTGCATGAACAATTCACAAGCTTACTTAGTCATCAACCAAGAGAGGAAAAAAGTAAAAGGCCCAATTGACCATGTGAGCACTTAAATAAAATGAAATTCATAATCCAACTTCAATGGTATATAAATCAAATAGGTAGAAGGCATACCTATAGAGTTTGTTGTTTAATCTCCTTTGGCATTAGAGAGTTTTTGCAATTTCACTTACTGACAACATCGGTGGGATCAAGGAAGTAGACAAGCATAAAGTTACAAGGGAGAGAGAAATGGGGCAATTGCCTCTACTGCTAACAAATGAAGAAGCTCCTTATCATTCTTGATGTGATTCTCCTCCTTCCTTCTCGATTTGCACCACAAAAATAGAGAATGCAAGAGATATGATGGAAGAGGCATTTTAAGAGATGAGCTCTTGTTTGGGTAGAGTTCTTGTTTTATCTATAAAATTTAAGTTGAAAGATACCTCAAAATACATATTAACTTACAAACTATGCAACCAAATCAATTTAGTTAGAAAAGATCATGTGTTGAAAGCAAACGTTTAGTTATCGAGCAAAGAGAAAAGAAACAACAATAGCATGTTCCTTGATTTCTTGACAATTTTACACAGTTTGAAATTCACTAACCCTATAAAAACCCTAAATTCGGCTCCTTTGTAAGACATCAACCTTGAAAACTCACCCTAAATAAATCAATCTAAAAAATCCACAATGTAGAGTTAGAAGTTACCAGTTTGCTCCAATGGTTTGGTCAACAACATTATAGTCAATGTTAACACCTGAAAGAAGTAAAAAAAAAAAAAAGGGATTGTGATTGAAAAAACCAAAAATAAGCATAGCTAAATTTTATTTTTCTATTTTTTGTGTTTTCTTTAGGAGAAAAAAGCTTTGATAATTGTGGTCTCACAAATAGGTTTGTGTATACCATTTTCATATGGTTTGGAGATTAACTAATTTAGGTTTGACATATCAATCTAATATAAATGATTTCATATCAGTCTATTATAAATTATTTTATAGATTAGGATAATAGTGAACACTCAAATAAGTGAAATTGATAGCATGCCCACACTATTTTAACTATAGTTGTAATAACTTATGCAAGTCTAATGCAAGTTTTACATATCAGTCTATCATAAATTGTTTTACAGATTATGATAATATTGGACACTCAAACAAGTGAAATTGGTGGCTGGTCCTCACTATTTTAACTCTGGGTGTAATAATTTATGCAAGTGCTAGACTACGTTTTTATTTACAGATATTAATGTCGATGGACCCACTACAAGTAAAATTTGATGGTGCCCCAACACCTAGTTCACTAAATGTTGTTGTATAATTGATGCAAGCTCAATAAAGGGGGCCCATAAACATGTGAAAATTTAATGATAGGTTCACAACTATTTCTCTTCTTCTTTTTTCATTTTTTTTTTTGTGAAAAGGGGGTTTTGTTTGTGCATACCTATATTTTTCGTATGAATTTTGTGTGCAAGTTTCATTTGTGGGCCCAACTTCTGTTTATAGGTTTTAATGGTTATGAGCCCTAAACATTTGAAAATTGATAGTGAGCCTACACATATTTAAATATAATTATTTATAAGTAATGCATGTCTGTTTGCAAAGTCATTGCACTTTAATTTACAGATTGTATCAATAACAGATCTTCAAATAGATAAAAACTAATACTAGTAGGCCTTATTTTGTATTATTTGGTGACAATGGACCTGCAATTAAAGGGCCAATAGAAATTTGCAGCAAGCTCATAAATTAGTTAAAATTGATGAATATAGCATTTGTAATTTGATATATGTTTATTGTTGGCCCGTCCAACATTGATTTACATATTATGATGCTATTTGACACAAAATAGTATAGTGAATCTTGTTTTGAAAAATAGCAGTGCTATAACTAGAAGGCCTAAAAAGTGACACAAGCTGACCCAACTTAGCCCAATACTATGCGTCTAGCCCACATTTGCTTCAAGGACCTTAATGCAAGGCCTACACTTTAAAACCCATAATCTAGAAGGTCCAAATACATCATGTAAATATCTTGTCTCTAGAATACTTCAAGAATATCTTGGAATGTGGTAGAACTTGATATTTGTGCAGAGACTTCTAGAGAGGATTCTAAAATAGTCCTTAACCATTGGATGGTTAGCACAAACAAAAATATCCACCATCCATTGAGGAGGTGGAAGGGGGAAAGCATCTATAAATAGGGGAGCACCCTCATTTGCAAGACATCCAAGAGTAGTAAGCATCTTCAAAACAAAAAAGCCAAAGTTCTCTCCAAGTCCCTTTTAGTTGTTCTTCTCCTTAGAGGTTTTAGTCAGGCTTATTTAGTTGGTGCAGAGTGACAAGCCAAGCCAAGTGTTGCACAAGAGTTTGAGAAGCTAAGCGGGTGATAGTTGGTATTAGAGCAAGGTTAGGAGGAAAAGTTCTCATCCTAGTAAGGAGAAGATGGCGAATGGTTCTCATGTCTCAAATGTGGATCTTGTTAGCGAAGATGCTCTGAGGAACAAGAGAAGTAAGTTCAAATACTTGGTCTTATCTTTGGAATCCAAACTTGTCAAAATGGATACAGTCGTTGTCGACATCTCTACTCAGTTAGAGGAAGAGCACCCTGTTTGGGACCCTTGAAGCTATGGCAGAAGTGCTTAAGGATGAGTGCGAGGATGTTCTAAACTCCATGAGGGATGCAACTCATAAGGAGATCCAAACTAAATTTCATAAGCTGTTTATGGAGCTAGCTACACTTCATGATAAGACGAAGGTGATGCATGAGGATGTATCATTATACAAGGAGGCCATGGCTATTAGGAACCACATGGTTCACAAGGCCCCTAAGATCGATGTTCTAAAGCCAAAGAGTTATGGTGGAAAACAAGATGTAAAGGAGATCGACACATTTTTGTGAAATATTGAGAGGTACTTCTGACAGCTATAAATGGAGGAGAATGAGTAAAAGATTTGCTACAACTTTGCTCTACCTCACAGACAATGCCCTGCTATGGTGGCATCAAAGGAGCATGGAAATTAAAAAAGGTAAGCTCATCATTAACATATGGAACGAGTTTAAGGATGACCATAAAACACATTTTTATCCTAAAAATGCATGAATAGAAGCTAAGCAAAAGTTGCTATGGTTAAAACATGCAAGGACTATTTGTGATTACATTTCAAAATATTCAAATCTTTTGATTGAGATCCCCGATATGTCTGAGAAAGATAAGTATGTGTCCTTCTTTAGTAGGTTAAAGGATTGGGCAAAGCAAGAGTTATGCTATCATAATGTCTCTACTTTGTCCATTGTAGTCACCACAGCTAAATCCTTGGTAGAATTTAAGAAGGACAATGCGAAATCAAAGATCTAAAAGACTAGTCATGTCAAAGGTGAGAGATACAAGGGCAACCACAAGAGCAAGCCCAAGTCCTCCAAACCACCAAGTTGAAAGAGAAAGAACAAAGAGCAAGGTAGCCCATCAAGAGCTTGCTACTTTTGTGATGGACCTCACCTCATGCGTGACTGGCCAAAGAGGAAGGCCTTAAACTTCATAGTCATACACCAAGAGGAAGAGAGTACTAGGGAAGAGTCTAAACTATCTTTCCTACAATATCTCAATGATGTCAAGTCAGAAGTACCCAAAACCTCTAGCAAAGGGGTTGATGTATGTGGATGCATGGTGAATGGCATATCCACTCATAAGTTAGTAGGTACAAGAGCTACCCACAACTGTGCCTCACAGGAGGAAGCCAAGAGACTAGTCCTTAGGGTCTCCAAGGTTGGCAAACGTTTGAAGATAGTAAACAAAGATGCCAAACCAATTATAGTTATTTCTTAAGGAGTCACTGTTGATTGTTTAACACAACTGCACGGCTATTATAGTGTAGCTAATGCAAGTGCGAGTCGATCCCATGGGGACTTGATTTAAAAAGATGGAGCTTAAATAAAATTTAATTGTCTAAAAGTTAAAAGAAATGATAAGAATTAAATAACAATGAATTGTAAACTCAAATCTATTTAACCAAATAAAACAAATAAAATTCATTAAAGCCAATCGACCTTCATTAATTTCTCACTGATACTTTTGATTAAGGATCCAATGGCTGGATTAAACAGATTTTCTAAAATTTTGATGATCTGGAATAAAAAATGATTTTGGGTTTTGAATGGCTTAGATCGAATCTTTGGTTTTTAGATTGAAGATCAAGAATGTTGAATTAACTAGGAATTGTCCTAAAAGTAAGATCTATGAATTGATTGAAAATAAAAAAATGAAGAAGATCAAGAAATAAAGAAATCATGTTTATTAAAGCTAGAGCGTTGATTTGGTTAAGCTTAAATAAAACAAGATTTAGATTAAATAGTTCCTAAATTAATCAAAAAATAGTAGAAAACTTGGATAGTAGAATTTGAATAAAACAAAACTGGAATAAGATCATAAAAGGATGAAAATGAAATTCGAATTATGGTCTAAAGGGTAAAAATAAAACTTTTCCATTTTCTAGTTTTAAACAAAAAAACAGAGGAAACCCGCCCAACAGAGATGATGAAGTATGGGAGAAGAAGACGTAGGGAAGGGAAAATAGAGAAAACCCAACTTGAGTTTTCTCCTACAATGGAGAAAGGCTGATGGCGGTGGATGAAGGAGTTCGTCGAAGCTGAAAACAAAGGGAGCCAGAGACAGAGGAGAGAGTAAGGGAAAGAGAGAGCATGAAAGAGATGAGAAGGGAGAGGGTGGTGCGGGAGTGAAAGAACAGCGAGACAGAGAGTGTGGTTCATCTTCCTTGCAGTTGTTTTATGGTGGAGAGGCGATGGACGACTAATTCGGGTTTGGTGAGATAAAGCAATGCATGCCGGCTGAGAGAGAGAGAGAGAGAGGAGAGAGAGAGAGAGAGAGAGAGAGAGAGAGAGAGAGAGAGAGAGAGAGAGAGAGAGAGAGAGAGAGAGAGAGAGAGAGATGAGCAGGAGCGGGTGAGAGAAAGAGAAGAGAATAGAGCAGATCCTACAATGGAACTTCTTCAGCCTTTTAAAGTTAATATTCTTCTAAATTTGGTCTCCTTTCCTTACTTAGAAGCAGTATCTGAAAGGAAAAACCGATATAGGATTTTCTTTCCAGACTCCCTCACTTTTCTAGCTTCCCATTTCTTTGTTTGTTTCCTCTTTAATTTGTTTTCCAATTAAGAAATTCTCTCATGATCCATCTTGCTTTGATAATGATCTAGTTCATTGATTTTATCCTAACCATTTAATGCTGCAATTTGGTTGATATACAAAGCATAAGACTAAATTAGAATCACATAAACTATACATTACACATCTGATTAGCTCTTATGATCATCTGATCGTTAAATTTTACAATTCAATGGTTGGATGGTCAATTGGAGCCAAAATTCATATTTTATCTAAAAATTATAAATTTGATTGGTTAGATGATCTACTTAATGCTAGACTAGGGTTATTTTGGCCAAATTAAACACTTAACACGCCCTCTAACTAGCATTTTGCTAGTCTTGAGTAAACATGCGAAAAACCAATTTACAAAACTCCAAAAAATTATTTTCAAGTCAACTCAACTTTTTTCTCAAAGAATTATCTTCAATAAATCTATCAACTTTAGCATACTCATAAAAATGAATACAGCATTCAAAACTCTACCTATATGCTAAAAACATTTCAGTTAAGCTTAGATCCTAGAGTAAGTGTGTGAGTGTACAGCCTATATATAGAATAATCTTTATCTCTAAATAAACTTCTAAATTTTGAATTCCATCTAAAATATGTTTTGACCTCAATCCTCACTAGAAGACATACACTTATAAATAGAATCTCTCAAAAAAAGGGTTCAAATTATATCTCTCTTTTAAATATGTGAGTAGAGTCAATTAAAATAAGTTTATCTCACATATACTCATGAAGGAATGGGAGTTAGTAAGGAATTTTTATTTTTATTTGATCCCTTTAGAAAGGATAAGATGCATTACCTTTGAACTTTTAGAAATACTACTCTTTAAATCCTATCTTTTCATATCCTCATCAAGGCTGTATTCTCCTAGAATCAATAGGTCTTCAACTAAGACAAAACATAGGCTTAGGATAAGGTACCAAGGAAGGGATATAAAGGATATTCAAAATTCTTCAAAAATAAGTAGAGGACTTCTAAAGTTGAAAATTCTTCTTTACTTTGCTTGCCTGAAGTAAATATTCCTTTTTCCACTTTTTTACATTCTTTGAACTTTTTTTCCACACTTTTTCTTTCTTTTCAACACTTTTGAATCTCTTTGAAGAATATTTCTTTTCTTAATATTCACTTTTCTATTTCATTACAACTAAAAAGTATATCTCCATTCATCTCTAACTTATCTTTCGAAGAAAATAAGTATTGGATATATTTATACTAAGTTAATATGGGTAAAGGTAATTTGGGTGACAAAAGAAAAGGCTTATATAAAAGGCTCAAATTGGCTAGCTAATGGTAAAAATACTTTTAGAGTAGACTTTATGTCTATCAGATTTCATATAATCTACCAGATTCAATGAACTTTTAGAATTTTAAAGGAAATACTCTAATAATTTAGGTAATTAGCCAAATTTAAAAATTGGTGGGATCAAATTTTACTTTAAGCACACTGAAGAAAATTAGGAACATTTATAACCTCTTAAAAAGAATGAATGACTCTAAGACTCACTTAGTTTATAAGTCTCTACTAAATTTATTTGGGATCTCTAAGTTATAACTACTTATCAATTTAGACTATGTATATGCAACTATATACACATATGTGATCTAAGATTTTGCTTTTATGGAATACTTTAGAAAATAAGTAAAATAATAAATTAATCATATTCAATTCCATTAATAAGCTAAAGTTGTCTAGACTATACTTCAAAAAATCCAATTCTCATCAAGTGTAGAAATTTATCTAAAAATGTTTTTAAAAAATTTTAAAAATTAGCAATTTTTTAATTTGTTATTATTTTTATTTTTATTAAGAGAAAAAATTAATAAAAATTAGAATTTGTTAGAATTCCCCCAACTTGAAATAAAAATTGTCATCAATGTTTAAAAAGTAGTACCTAAAATGAATATGGATAACGCAGAAAACAACAACAAAAAATACAGATGGAGTTCAAATACACTCAATCCTGATAAACAAGATCCTCTAGAGTTGTGGACTTAACTTCTGGATTCTCATATTCAAGGACAGGCTTTAAACATTGACTATTCACTTTGAAAGTATGGCCAGTCCTAGCATCCTCAATCTTGATGGTCCCATATGAAAAAACTTCTTTTACTATATATGGACTGGTCCATCTAGATCTAAGCTTACTTGGAAATAGGTGGAGCTTAGAATTGTAAAGCTGAACCTTTTCGTTTAGAGTAAAGGATTTTCTCATTATATTTTTATCATGAAAAAATTTTATCTTTTCTTTATATATTCAATTACTCTTATAAGCTTCCTGCCTGCTTGATTTCTTTTAACTCATTAAGTTAGAGTTTTCTATGTGAGCCTACTTTATCCATGTTGAAATTAAAGGTTTTTATTGCTCAATAGGCTCTATGTTCCAATTCCACTGGCAAATGCAAGCCTTACCATATACAATATGATGGGGAGACATACCAATTGGGGTGCAATGTGTAGTCCTATAAGCCTAGAGCTCATTAGCCAGTCGAAGCGACCAATCCTTATGATCCAAATTAACAGTCTCTTGAAGAATTTGTTTAATGGCCTGATTAGATACTTCAACTTATCCACTTGTTTATGGGTGATACGATGTTGCAACTTTATGTGTAATGTTATATTTTCTTCATTAATACTTTGAATGGTTTGTTACAAAAATGTGTATCATTATCACTTATAATGGCTCAAGGAGTCCTAAATCGAAAAAAAAAAAAAAAAAAAAAAAAAAAAAAGAATTTAACAACTATTTTTTATCATTATTCCTACATGGGATAGCCACAATTCATTTAGAAATATAGCGTATAGTCAATAAGATGTAAATGTAGCCAAAAGAAAGTGGGAATGGCCCCATGAAATCTATGCCCCAACAATCAAAAATTTCTATGACAAGGATAGGGTTGAGAGGCATCATATGCCTATGGTTTATCCCTCGTAACTTTTAACATTGCTCACAAGCTTTACATAATACATGTGTTTCTTTAAACAATGAAGGCCAGTAGAAACCACACTGTAAAATCTTTGTAGCTATTTTCTATGTAGAAAAATATTCACCACATGCTTCTATGTGACAAAAGGAGATGACACTATGTTGCTCTAAGTCATGTACACATCTCCTAATTATTTGATCTAGGCAATACTTAAATAGGTAGGGATCATCCCAGAAGTAGTGCTTAACATTGGAAAAGAATTTTTATTTTTCTTGTTTATTCCAATGTTCAAGAATCTTCCCTGTGACTAAATAATTTACAATATCAACAAACCAGGGAGGATGGGAAACATGAAAAAGTTAATCATCATGGATAGTGTCTTTAATTGGCAACTCATTTAAAGATTTTATTAGGACTAAGCAAGACAAGTGGTCTACTACAATATTTTCTACTCTTTTCTTATCTTTTATTTTAATGTTAAACTCTTGAAATAGAAGAATTCATCCAATTAGTCTAGGCTTAGCATCTTTCTTGGAAAGAAGATACTTAAGGGTCGAATGATCAGTGAATATGACTATTTTAGATCTAACCAAGTAAGACCTGAATTTATCTAATGCGAAGATAACTGCTAAGAGTTCTTTCTCCATAGTGGAATAGTCCATTTGAGTGTCATTTAAGGTCCTACTTACATAGTAGATGGCATATGGTTTTTTATCTTTTCCCTGCCCTAACACAGCTCCTACAGCATAATCACTAGCATCACATATGATTTTAAAGGGTAGACTCCAGTCAGGTGGTTGCATGATAGGAGCAGTAGTCAACTTGTCTTTTAGCTTTGTAAAAGCTTCTTAACAATCATTAGTCCACCCAAAAGGGGCATCCTTTGTACAAACGTGGCATGATGGTTTGGATATATCACTAAAATGTTTAATAAACCTCCTATAGAATCCTACATGACCTAGGAAAGAGTGAATGTTTCTAACAAATTTTGGGATAGGTAGATTGGTAATTAGGTCAACTTTGGCTTTATCTACCTCTATACCTATGGATGACACTATGTGGCCTAGGATAATTCTCTTAGGAACCATAAAATGGTACTTTTCCCAATTAAGCACTAAGTTCTTTTCTTTACAACAACTTAAGACTCTTCTTAGATTTTCAAGACATGTTTTAAATGAATCACCAAAAACAAAAAAGTTATCCATAAAACCCTCTAAGATTCTCTCTACCATATCACTAAACATACTCAACATGCAGCCTTGAGATATGATAGGAGCATTACATAATCCAAATTGCATTCTTTTATAAGCAAAAGTGCTAAGCGAACATGTAAATGTTGTCTTTTCTTGGTCCTCGGGTGCAATTTCTATTTGGTTATACCCTGAGTAACCATCTAGAAAACAATGAAACCGATGTCCTGGAACCCTTTCTAACATTTGATCAACAAAGGGTAAAGAAAAATGGTCCTTCCTAGTGACATCATTCAACTTTCTATAATCAATGCACATACACTAACCAGTAGTAACTCCAATAGGGATTAATTCATTGTTGGCATTAATAATCACTGTGACTCCAGACTTCTTTAGAACTACCTAAGTTGGACTTACCCATTTTCTATCACTTATGGGATAGATGATTCCAACATTAATCAACTTAAGGCCTTCTGTTGTAACCACATCCTTCATATTAGGATTTAACCTCCTTTGCATTTGACAACATGGTTTAACATCATCCTTTAGATATATCCTACGGGTACTGATTAAAGGGTTAATGCCTTTTATATCAGCAATGGTTATAGCACCTTTGTGTTCCTTTAAAGTGTCTATTAACTTTTCTTCCTTAGAAGTTTCTAATTAGGAGAAAATCATCACAGAAAAAGTCTCTTTTTCTCCTAAATAGGCATGTTTTAAATCTAATGGTAGAGATTTCAATTCAAACTTAGGAGGTTTTACTAATGATGGAAGGAGAGTGGATTCCCTCAGTCAAAGTTCCTCGAAATGAGGTTTCTATTTTTCTGCATCCATAATAGGAACAGAATCAAGTGCATTAACTTTCTCTATTAATGCATCATCATTAAACTCATTAAAGTGGGCCAAACAGGCCTCAAATGGGTCTGACAAGAAAGATGATTGAAAATGATCTTTCACAATTGAATTTATCATGTTGACATAGTGCAAGTCATCAATAAGTTCACCAAGTTTCTTACAAATATTGAAGATATTTAGTTCTAATGTCATATTACCAAAAGAGAGTTTCATGACACCATTTTTGCAGTTAATTAAGGCATTGAATGTAGCAAAAATGGTCATCCCAGGATGACTGGTATTTTGTTCTTCTCATTCATCATTGGTTGTATATTCAAAACTAAAAATTCTACAAGAAAGCAAAACTGTTCTACCTAGACAAGCACATCTTCTGTTACCCCTCTCGGTATCTTCACAAAACAAGCAGTGCTTGAATGTAGTAGAAGTAAGTTTTAACTCACTAGACCTAAGTGTTCATATACCAAGTAGGGTAGTAAGTTCACACTAGATCCAAATCAAGCAAAGCTTGATTAATCTTATAATTGTTAATAATGCAAGTATGAGTGAGGCAAACATGGATCCTTGTACTTTTGGTGGTGTATGATGTTGAAGAATAGAACTAACATGTTCAATCAAAAAGACCTTCTTTTAAACATTTAGTATTCTTTTTATGGTGCAAAGGTCTTTTAAGAACTTGGCATATGATGGGATTTGTTTTATTGCGTCTAATCAGTATGTTGATCTTGACTTGCTTGAAAATCTCTAAAATCTCATCATTAGAGGCAAACTTTGGAGCTGAACACAACCTTTAGGAAAATTGAGCAGGGATAGGACATGAGTAAACAAGTGAAGTGGGGTCCTTTTGTTTAGAATTTTCTTTAACTCTAATGGATCTTTCTACCTGTTTAATCTTTTGTGGCTCATCCTTCTCAATTCTTTTACCACTCCTAAGAATGATAGCATCCTTAGTATGTTTCATAGTAGAGTTGGATGATGCATTAGATGCATTATTGCTAACCGCATGCACTCCCTTAGGGTTTGCTTATGGTTG
Source organism: Warburgia ugandensis (assembly GCA_035236585.1). Classification (NCBI taxonomy): domain Eukaryota; kingdom Viridiplantae; phylum Streptophyta; class Magnoliopsida; order Canellales; family Canellaceae; genus Warburgia; species Warburgia ugandensis. The sequence goes on from CP141133.1 coordinate 59,240,841, forward strand.
AGCTAGAAACTTTCCTTTTTTCATATTTTGCATCATTTGGCTCATCATATTTCTTATTTCATTAACAGAATGATTGGTTTGTTTTAGTTGAACTTCTAATTGAGAAGTTTCCCTCTCCTAGTTTTGAATGAGTTGATGAAAATTATCCTCTACAGGCCTTTGGGTGGGGGCAAGTAAAATCCAAAAGAAAGAGGTTGATGAGTTTGATATGAGGGTAGGGCAAGAAGTCATTGGTTTTGTTGGTGAGGCTGGTATGGGCTGGGTTATAAGACATAGGCAGTAGGTCCATTTCTCCAACTGAAATTAGTATGGTTTCTCCGATTGGGATTATGAATATCTGAGTATGGGGAGAAAGGTCTTTTATAGGTATTAAGTACATTAACCTAATCATGAAGTACCTCTTGAAATGCTAGATTGGTAGGACATTTTTGAGTCAAATGGTCAGTACTTTCATAAATGTTACACACTTATTCATCTTTATTTGAGTTTTTCTTTCCCATGTCTGTAGCTTCTACTTTTTTAGCTAAGGATGCTAGTTTAAAATTAATTTCATCTTTATCAAACATGGCATACATGCCTCCCCTAGCATAGGTGGTAGTAAGTTTGGGCCTTTTAGATGTTCTACTCTTTCTAAGTCAACCTAGGTCTATGCACTTTCAACTAGCCATTCCAACTACTCTTCCACCTCATCTACTTGTTTATTTAAGAAGTCACCATTGCCATCATCTCTACAAACTAGTGCATGTCAGAATTAAGTCCTTCATAAGAGAAGCTGATGATGTGCCATGGTTCATAGCCATGATGTGGGCAAGTGAGTAATAGATCTTTGAACCTTTCCTAGCATTGGTAAAATGACTCTTTATCCTTTTGAGTAAAGTTCATGATCTTTTGGCAGAGTGTATTTGTTTTATATGTAGGGAAAAACTTTTTCAAAAATTCCCTAGTCATTTCATTCTAAGTTCTTATGGAACCTGTTAGCAGTGCATTAAACCATATTTTTGGATTTTGCTTTAAAGAGAAACGAAAAAGTTTAAGCCTAACAATATTTAAACCAATGTTTTGTATTCTTTGGGTACTACATGCCTCATCAAACTCTTTCAGGTGCAAGTAAGGACTTTAACTGTCTAACCCATGGAATTCGGAAAGTGATTGGATTACTCTCATTTTTAGTCCTAAAGCACTAACATTTTGAGGAAGAATGACACAAGATGGGGTATTGGTGCGTATAGGCTGAAGGTAATCTTTTAAAGTTCTCCCACAAAAGTTTTGATAACCATCATTATCCCCATCTTCACTTTGTTGGTCTCACTCCCTATTATTATTTCTTCTCCAATCTCTATTTGGTAGATGATTATTCCTCCTTGGTGGAGGTTGATATTCATCATCCATTAGAGGTGGCGAATCCCCATCCATGATAAGTGAAGGGCCTTGACTACCACGGGATGAGTTACCCCTTAATCGTTGATCAGTCATTGATGTAGACTAATCTGGTTGTATGTTGTTTTAGTCATACTTGGCTAACCTTCCAATTCTGTCGTGTCTACAAAAGTGCATACAATGAAAGCTATTTTTCTTTTTTCTTTTTGGAAAAACTACCCTAAATGATGCAAACTAAATTCCTAGAATGTTGCACAAACAATGGGCACAATCAAATAATCCTTAAGGCTATCAAGCAAAAATATTTTGATTTTCTTGAATTTGTGTGGGGCAATGCTTTTAGATTTTCTTAATCTAATGCTCCTCCAACCTTTAAGATTTGACTACTACTTACCAGTTAGGTTATGCTCTAAAGTGGTTAATAAAATCCTCATGTGAGGAAGCGTTAAGACCTCAATTGACGTCAATGGAAGGTGTGAGAAAATCACTAGGATTTTTAAGACACTCATTATAACCATAGTTCTCAAAAGCCACTGGAGTGACAATAGATCACGTCCTATTAAGAGGGTCCTACGAGCATGTGATGGCCTATATTGGTCTCTTCTAATTAATGTGGAAGGCTAAGTTGCTTGCTTGTGGTGATTATCCTAGGTGGGCCAAGAGGTGGTGATTAAATCTACCCTTGATCTTGTGGGGTCGAGTGCCCTTACTAATTAACTTTAACATTCCATGGCAATTTGATCAACATATAAATTACCTTAAAGCGACAGACATTCCCTAAGAATGTAATTAAAAACAATAAACTAATATAGACACTAAAAGCACAATAATTATCAAATATGTTATCTATATACAATTACACTACCAAACAATGCAAAATTATTCTAAATGCAACTAATCTAAGAAAATAAAAAGAGAGCAAGGAAAACTTACAATGAGTTTTCTAATGAAGATCAAGTCCGGGCCACCTTATCCCACACTTGCCCTATTTTAATACGATCCTTTTAAAATTGAAATTGAAGTTACAAGTTACAATGTGCATTACTACAAGATTCACTCCAAAAAAAAAAAGAATAAAATTTCCTATTTTTGGAAAGCAAGGAAATTATATTTATTTGATGAAGCTTCACTTGACAATTTTTTCCTTTTTTAATTTTTTAAAAAACTAAAATAGCTTTAAGTACCAGATTCAAGAAATAGAGTGATTATGCACTAAAAAAGTTGAAAAATACACCTACAATGTCTATAATGCTAAAACAATGCAAGTCCTAAAAAAATTTTATTTTTCTTATTTTTTTATTTTTATTAAATTTTATTAAAACTCCATTATGGATCCCTGGAAATAGTATCAAAAACTTGTTGATTGCTTACCGTAAGTGCATAGGCTATTGTAATGTGGCTAATGCAAGTACGAGTCCATCTCATGGAGACTAGACTTAAAAAGATGGAGTTTAAATAAATTTTAATTATCTCAAAATTAAAATAACTGGAAAAAACTAAATAGCAATAAATTGTAAACTGAAACCTATTTAACCAATGAAAATTATAGAAATCCAAGTTCAAAAAGACATAAAATTAACAAAAAAAAACATATAAAATTTGCTTCCTTAGCTTGATTGTGACAAATTACTTCAAATCTAATATCATTAAAGTTGATTGACCTTCATCAATCTCTCACTGATAATTTTGATTAAGGATCCAATGGTTGAATTAAACAAATTTTTCAAAATTTTGATGATCTGGAATAAAGAAGGATTTTGGGTTTTGGATGGCTTAAATAGAATCTCTGGTTTTCATATTGAAGATTAGAAATGTTGAATCAACTAGGAATTGTCCTAAAAACAAGATCTAGGAATTGATTGAAAATCAAACATGAAAAGGATTAAGAAATAAAGAAATCATGTTTATTAGAGTTAGACCTTTGATTTGGTTAAGCTTAAATAAAACAGGAATTGGATTACATAGTTCCTGAATTAATCTGAAAATAGTAGAAAACTTCAGTAGCAGAATTTGAATAAAACAAAACTAGAATAAGATAAAAATAGATGAAAATAGAATAAGAATTATTGTCTAAAGGGTAAAAACAGAACTTTTTCATTTTATGGTTTTAAACAAAAAAATAGAGAAAACCCACACGATAAAGGCAATGAAGCAGGAGAGAAGAAGACGTAAGGAAGGAGGGGAAAATAGAGAAAGCCTGACTTGGGTTTTCTCCTACAATGGAGAAAGGCTGATGGCGATGGATAAAGGAGTTTGTCAAAGCCAGAAACATAGGGAGAGAGAGAGAGAGAGAGAGAGAGAGAGAGAGAGAGAGAGAGAGAGAGAGAGAGAGAGAGAGAGAGAGAGAGAGAGAGAGAGAGAGAGAGAGAGAGAGAGAGAGAGAGAGAGAGAGAGAGAGAGAGAGAGAGAGAGAGAGAGAGGAGGAGGAGGAGGGGGGGGGGGTGGGGGAGGTGCATGAGTGAAAGAACAGGGAGATAGAGAGTGCGGTGTGTCTTCCTTGCAGCTATTCTATGGTGGTGGAGAGGCGATGGAGGACTGATTCGGGTCTAGAAAGATAAAGCAGTGCATGCCATCTCAGGAGAGGGAGAAAAAGAAAGAAAGAACAAGATAGAGAGTGATGCAGGGAAAATCTAGGGTGCAGGAGAGATGAGGAGGAGTGGATGAGAGAAAGAGAAGAGAGGTGCAGTGATGGGGGTGAAAGAGAAGAGGAGAGAAGAGAATGAGAGAGATACCATAGGGGAAGAGTGAGAGAAAGAAGGAGAAGAGAGGGCGGCTTCCTCCAGCTACCTTGGTGAAGAGGGACTTTTCGAGTTCTCTAGTGCAAATCCTACAGTGGAACTTCTTCAACCTTTTAAAGTTAAGATCCTTCCAAATTTGGTCTCCTTTCCGTAGAAGTAGCAACTGAAAGGAAAAACCCATGTAGGATTTTCTTTCCAAACTCCCTCACTTTGCTAGCTTCCCATTTCTTTGTTTGGTTTCCTCTTTAATTTGTTTCCTAGTTAAGAAATTCTCTCATGATCCATCTTGCTTTGATGGTGATCTAGTTCATTGATTTGATCCCAACCATTCAATGCTACAATTTAGTTGATCTACAAAGCATAAGACTAAATTAGAATCATCTAAATCTTACATTACACATCTAATTAGCTTTAATGATCATCTAACCTTTAAATTTTATAAATCAATGGTTGAATGGTCAATTGGAGCTAAATTTCTTATTTTATCTAAAAATTTCAAATTTGATCAGTTAAATATCTAATTAGATGTTAAAATAGCATTGTTGGCCAAAATTAAATACTTAACAGCCACAATGCAATTTGGCAAGTGGAAAGGGTTGATAGACTTTTTCATCATCCCCATAGATGATTTTAATTTAGTGTTTAGCATGGAGTTCTTCAACAAGGTTAAGACACTTCCACTGCCACACTACAATACCATGTGCATAATAAAAGGAATATCCATGTGCACCATTCCCATCACAAGATAAGCAAAGGTGGAATCTATGACCTTGTGTACAACGTAATTATCGAAGGGATTGAAGAGGTATGAGTCAACCTTCCTTGCTACTTTGAAAGAAGAAGTTGGAGATCCTTCCATGAAAATACTTAAAGCCATCAAGGTGTAATATAGGAGTTCAAAGACATCATGCCCAAAGAACTCACAAAGAAATTACCACCCAGGAGAGAAGTGGATCATGAGATTGAGTTGGAACAAGTGTAAAACCACCCAATAAGGCCCCTTACCATATGGCACCTCCAAAACTAGAGGAATTAAGGAAGCAACTCAAGGAACTATTGGATGCAAGGCTCTTCCAAGCTTCTAAGGCACCATATGGAGCATTGGTCCTATTTCAAAAGAAGAAGGATGGCTTGCTTCCATTGTGCTTCTGCTACCTAACCCTCAACAAAGTGACTATGAAGAACAAGTATCCTATCCTACTCATAACAGATTTGTTTGATCAACTTGGGGAGCTAGGGTCTCCACCAAACTCGATCTTCAGTTGGGTTACTATCAAGTTTAGATAGCCAAAGGAGATGAGCCCAAGACTACTTGCATAACAAGGTACGGTTAATATGAATTTCTTGTTATGCCCTTCGGTCTCACAAACACACCAACCACATTCTGCACAATGATGGACATGATATTTGACCCCTACTTAGATAAGTTTGTGTTGGTCTATCCTGTTGATATCGTGGTCTATAATAAGACATTAAAGGACCATGTGCATCATCTAAGAAAGGTCTTCCAATTATTGAGAGAAAACAAGTTATATGTTAAGAAGGAGAAATGTTCACTCACACAAGAGGAAGTCTCCTTCTTAGGACACAAGATTGAAGATGGGAGACTCATGATGGATGAGGCTAAAGTTAAGGCCATCCAAGAATGAGATCCACCCATGAAGGTGTCAGAACTGAGATCATTCTTCGGGCTAGTCAACTACTATTAGCATTTTATAAGAGGACATTCTTCAATAGCTGCACTAATAATAGACCTATTGAAGAAGAATAAAACTTGAAACTAGATGACTCATTGCCAAGCTACTTTTAAGAAGCTAAGGGAGGTGATTTTTTGGAAAACAGTAATGCATTTACCCAACCCAGCAAGTCATTTGAACTACATAAAGATTGTAACGCCCCAAGCATTTTACGCTATTTTTGCATATATTACAAAAATGAATTGGACATTCAATATGAAAGTAGCCATGTTAAATGTTTTATTTTATTTAAAATAGTAAATGAAGGAATGTGTAATAAAAATTAGTACCATTAGATTCTACTCGAAAAATAGAATCTAACACCTCAAAGAACGCCGAAAACTGAGTTCGTATGAAGAAGTTACGAGCGTTTAAAAATTAAGGACATTTCTGTCATTTATATTTAAAAACGAAAAAGGCAAAAACGCAGGGGGCCGTTTTGATAACGGCACCCCCGTCTTCTTCCTCCTCTAGCTGCCATTCCAAAGGCTTCTACCACCGCCTTTGTAGGGCGGCAACAATGGCGGCACAGCCTTTCACCCTCTTTAAAAAGCCCTCTTCCCTCCTCTCTAAATCATGTTTTCCCAGCTACTTGGGGGTGGGGTTTCTGGCAAAAAACGGAAAACCCTCTGATTTTTCGTGTAAATTCAGGCAAGAGCCAAGCCTTTCCTTCGGGCTGGCCTCTCCCCTCTCCTCTCTCCCCTGTTTTTCCCCTGGAGGCACCGAGAAAAATTGGATTTCCCCTTCACGTGTTTTCCAGCGACCTGGGAATTAGGCAGATGAAACAGGGGAGCCGCACCACCGGAAAGGGGGTCTACCACCAGCGATGGGCGCTCCCTAGGCTACCCAAGGTAAGCCCTCTTTCCCCTCTATCCGTTTTTCCTTCCTCCAGTCCAGATCTATGCCGGATCTGGTCGTTTTTCAGCCTAAAAATGCCGAATTCCTGATGGGTCTGATAACCCATCGAAGAAGACGACCCTGAGATGCCAGGTGTGACGCGCTCCCTGGGGCAGTCCTCTTGCGTGCACGCCACATGCGGGTGCAGTCCCAAGTTCGACCAGGACGCACGAGCGCCTCGGGAGCCAAGGCACATCACGCTTGCGCCAAAGACGCGTCTGCGCGACGCCATCTAGGACGCGCGTCATAGCGCATCGCTTGGGCATGCATGTGCGCATGCGAACACAGTCCCTTGTGCAGCCTTCGGGCGCACATGATGTGCGAGTGCGAGTCCTAGTTCAACCAGGGCACGCGACCATTCTGGGAACCGTGGCGCGCAGGGCCCTAATTGACACATATGGGTCTTCCATTAAGGCGCGACACTAAAAATCTAATTTTTCATGTTTAAATGATATACATGAGCCATAAAGGTACTCTAGGACTCAGCTGAAAGAGGGACACCAGCGAAGTGACGACAATCGAGGTAGGTAGTCTAATACTGCTACATTTTAATACGTATCTTAAACTCGGACTTGCTTTATTTCCATGTTTGCATGTTTTTAAGATATAATATTTTTATGCGGGTATACAAACTTGTCTTCATGAGTTATATCCTTGAAACCACTTGGCTCTATCACCAAAATTAGCATGCTTTTTGAGATGTGATGTTTTTATACAAGCATGCAGAATTGTATTCATGATTTATGGCTTTGAATGCGATATTAGCATAAACTGATTTCTGCATTGCTCGCATGGTTGAAAAGAAATGCATAAATTGCATAATTTATGTTGATATTTGGACTATGTATGGTATTGGACTATTGAGCCTAGTGGGCACTATGCTGAGGGGTACGGGTTTGGCCTCCCGGCCTCTACCACCAAAAAGGTGGATGGTATCATTGCCAAAAACGGCATTGTCCCTTCCCTGACAACTGTGGTAAATAGGGACGACCACTAGAGGTGTTCACGACACCCTTTCGGGGACATATCCATAGTCGTTGTGGAGGCTATGGTGGATTGGTCTCTAGATACCGGAGACACACGATTCAGAATGGTTCTGGTCGTGAGCATAATGACCCTATGATTTTAGTGTGATTAATATGCATATAGCTTTGAGATGGTCGTATACGAGTACTCGTAACCAATTGGCATGACGTGAATGCCGAGAGACTGATGTGCATGCATCTGCTTGAACGATGACTATTTTAAGAATTTCATGACTATTATCTTTTGACTAGCTTGTTTGATATCGATGGATTTTTATGATCTTGATTATCTTTATATCGTTGAATACAAGACTATGAGAAAGGATTTTATGATCGAAATTGCATCAATAAGCTTATGTTTTATGCATAACTATGCATGCTTACATAAAAAGAATCACTGATGTTTTCCATGAAAAACTCTTGGAATCGTGCATGTTACTTACCGTGCTTTCAAAATAGTAGTATCAGATCACCTACTGGGTATGAGAAATACTCACCCAAATATATCATTTTTCAGGATAGCTCCACTCACGAGTAGAAGAAGCATCAAGAAATGTTAGTGTTGCGATCAAGTAACTGAATAAGAGACAAGTATAAATGTAAGTACACACTATACCCTTTGGACATGTATCTGTATTTATTTACAGTTGGGCTTTGAGCTGTGACTGGATAGACCTGGGAAGACATTTATGATTTTTCGTAATTTTCAAAACTCCTTTACTCATCTTGAAAGTAAATGGCACTTGGGGTTTTCAAAATGAATTTAAAATGAAAGATTTTTCCGTTGCATTGCATTGTTTTCTAAAAAAAATTTCCAATAAGGATCGATCCGTTGCATTTTAAAAATGCATGTGAAAACCCAGGTCATCACAAAGATGCCTCTGACTTTTCCATTGGAGGTGTACTAATGTAAGAAGGACATCCCATAGCTTATGAGAGCCGTAAAATCAATGACACGGAGAGGATGTACACAACTTAAGCGAAAGAGATGACGGCCATAATACACTACCTATGAGTTTGATGACACTACTTGCTTGGATCCAAGTTCGTGATCAAGACCGATAACATTACCACTAACTACTTTCAAACTCAATAGAAGCTTAGTCCCAAGCAAGCTACGTGGTAGGACTTCCTCACTGAATTTGATTGTCTTAGAATACAAGCCGAGTAAGACTAACTCCATGGCAGATGCGCTAAGTCGAAATGCAGATTTTGCTGCTATAACTGAGCCAAGCAACACCCTCCTTGATCATATAAAAGAGAGTGAAGGATGATGGACTCCTCTACACTAGAGATAAATGCATATACATACCCAAGCAAGGAAACATCATAAAAGAGCTCATAAAAGATGTCATGATAGCAAGTGAATAGGGAACCCTAGTGCTCCTTGCACCTTAGCATTATTGGAGGATCACTACTATTGGTCCCACATGCGAGATGATATGGAGAAATACATAACACTTGTCTTGTGTGACAACAAGATAAGCTTGAACATAAAACACCAGAAGGACTACTTGAGTCGCTCCCTTCTCCAAAAAGATCATGAGAGACTATCTCATTAAACTTCATCACATGTCTACCAAAGTCTAAAGGATTTGGCACAATATTGGTGGTGGTTGATCGATTCACCAAGTATGCAACATTCATAATACCATCCACAAACTGCATAGTGGCAGAAGTGACTCACTGTTCTTGAGAAATGAGGTAAAATATTGGGGAGTACCCAAAACAATCATCAGCAAAAGGGTTAAGTACTTTACTGGAAAGTTTTGGTTGGAGCCCTTCAAAATCATTGGCTCATAGTTAAACTTCTACTAACTTTCACCCACAAACTAATGGTCAGACCGAGAAGGTGAATGCCTTACTGGAGTTATACTTGAGACACTACGTGAGTGCCAACCAATGGGATTGGGATAAGTTACTAGACATTGCCCAACTTTCTTATAACTTGCAGCTATTCGAATCTACAGGGAGTAACCCATTCGAATTTGTGGCGGAATGACCAATATTTTAGCAGCAAGCTACTCAAGGAATAGTCCAGAAATATACAAATTTGCCAAAGGATGGCATGATTAGTAGGACATAGCGTGTGCTTCCCTAGAGAAAACATCTAAGAAAATGAAGAAGTGTGCTGATAAGAGGCAATGTGCATTAGTGTTCAAAGAAAGAGATCTCGTTATGCTTAAGCTTCTACCAACACAACATAAGGCTATATGACACTTGCACAAGGGATTGCTTAGGAAGTATGAAGGGGCCTTTCCCATCTTGAAGAAGATAAGAAAAGCGTCTTATCAATTGGAGTTGCTACTGAGAATGAAAGGGTCTACTAAAAGCTGAAGCAAGTTGGGAAACAAAAGCATCCTTATGGCAATTCAAGGATCACATCAAGAAATTTCACAAGTAAAATGCTAAACAAGTCATTACATCCGGCAAGGGAGAATGACACTAGTCGACCTAACTTAACCCAATACTATGGGTCTAGCCCATATTTGCTTTACGAACTTTAACTCAAGGCCTACACTTTGAAAGCCACAATCTAGAAGGTTCAAATACATCATGTAAATATCTTGTCTTTAAAATACTCCAGAAATATCTTGAAATGTGGTAGAACTAGATATTTGTATAGAAACTTCTAGAGAGGATTTTATAATAATCATCAACCATTGGATGATTAACACATGTAAAGATCTTCGCCATCTATTAAAGAGGTAAAAGGGGAAAGCATATATAAATAGAGGAGCTCCATCATTTACAAAGCATCTACAGTTGTAAATATCTTCAAAGCAATAAAGCTAAAGTTATCTCCAAATTCTTTTCAATTGTTCTTCTCCTTAGAGATTTTAGTCTGGTTTACTTAGTTGGTGCAGTGTAAGAAGCCAAGCTAAGTGTTGCATGAAAGTCTAAGAAGCTAAGCCCATGATAAAAGGCAAAGTAGAGAAGGCTTATTTGATTAGCTAAAATATTAATGCAAGGCCGAATGAAAATTTGTCACCGGATTTTTATGGATCTTTAGAAGATGTAATCCCTTCCTCATATTTTGGCCTTCATTGTATACCTATGCATCGGTACAAACAGCCTTCGGGGGTGTCTAAAGAAACATTTCATTAGGAGCGTCTCCGTACCATTTCTCCAGGGTGGAACTGATCTGATGCAGAGCCCCACGAACGTTTAGGCTGTGGGCCCGTTGCAGCCGCTCCCTGCTTCTTTTCTTTTCTTCTCTATGGTTTTGTTTAGTTTGTAAGGCCGGAAGAAAGAAGGGTTCGAGTTGCAGAGACTCATGGCGTGTTCTTTAATCCCTTGTAAAGCTGCTGCCACCATCTCATCCCCCATCGATGAACTTTCTTCCTCTAGAAATAGCTCTTTTATGACCTCTTCCAATTTGTTTGTTTTCCCCTTTCTTCCTTGCCCAAGAAGAAAAATTTCTCGGAGGTTTGAGTTGCAGTGCTCAAGCAACTACGACCACATACCCAAACAGTTTCGACAAGAAAATCTCAAGGATGGATGTGAGTCAAATTCCCATATATTTTTACTTTCCATTTCGCTCATTTGATTGTGTTTTTCTTTTTTGGTTTCTGTTTGTTATGGGTGCATTTGTTTCAAGGGTTAGTTGTCTCTTTGTTTCAACTGAAGGAGTTCAGTGGGTTTGATTTCAACTGGGCCTTGTAGTAGTCAGTTGGATGAATGCTCAATATGACTTGCTTGATTGGCTATGAGACCATTAAAGCACCATATGTCAATTAGATGAATAGAACTCACTGTCTGTTCTTGCATCAGTCCAGAATCAGAGCTGTGGGTGAGGCTTGTTGTAGTCACACCGTCGCATATGTGCAATTCCAAGAGATACTGACAGAATACATGAGATAAGACAGAATTTTACACTAAAATGTTTTATGAGATTATGTTCTTCAATTTAGTTATTTGGTGTTTTGACATGTTTGTAGGGTTTACATAGACTAAATCAATGTGTGCTTGTAGTCAAATCTGATTTTACTTACCTTGGTTTGCTTCACAACCTACTCAGTTTTTTTCTATGGTAAGCAAAAGATCTAAATTTTCTCGTATGCATGTATCATACACTAGAACAAGCACCCCGTTGATTTCTAATAACATTCAGTTGGTCTGCCTTCACAATAAGAGAAAGTGCAGTGAAAAAATATAGCAGCATAGATGTCTAATGGAGGTGCAATTTCCAGTTCTCAAACAATGTAACAGATAATGCATAGCCGGAATATACACCTGGGTGGGTGCTAGGTGGCAGATCAGGCCATTCCAAAGGTGGGAGTAATTAAATGCCGAGTATGTTAACTGATAAAATCTGCAACTACACCAAGTAATTGTTTTCAACATTTATAGTCCTTCTCCAGAACAACAGTATGGCTTTTAAAGTTTGCATTTTCAGTTAGATAATTTCTTTTGGTTATAACAAAATGAAGAATGTTCTCGGGGATTTGGTGTTACAAATATTGTTTTCTCCTTCTGCAGTGATGGACAATTTTAAAAATGTCCCACAACATCTGTATGGACTTTCTCCTTCGCAGATGGACATGTTCATGACAGAGGATAGTCCTGTTGCGAGACAGTCGCAAAAAGTCACCGAGGTACATGCTTTCTAAATATGTTATTGTATCTTCAAATTTTAATTCATAAAACATCTGTATTAGTAATTGCATCATTAGTAACTGATGGACTTAATCAGCATATCCAAATCAGAACTAAAGCATTTCAAGCTGAAGCTCTTTGTTGGCAGAAGGCCAGAAGGATCTGAATCTCATATTTTAAACTATGGTGACAGGGAAGTATTTCTTCAGCCAGGAACTACCTAGACAATGGTGGGATGTGGAGCATGTCAGGTATAAAGGACAGTGGTCCTTCAAAATACAGTATGAGTGTAAGCATGTATCGTGGAGGCGCCAGAGGATACGGAAGACCACGAAGTGCTCCTCCAGATTTGCCTTCTTTACTCTTAGACGCTCGAATTTGTTACTTGGGCATGCCTGTACGTTTTAAATTGAGCTCACTTTATTTATTCTTGGATATGTAATCTGAGCTTTCCCACTTCATAGTAAGTTATTCTGTGAAAAGGTTATGGGTTTGACATTCCATATTTGATCGTGATAACAGATTGTTCCAGCAGTAACTGAGCTTCTAGTCGCTCAATTTATGTGGTTGGATTATGATAACCCTTCGAAACCCATATACTTATATATCAATTCATCTGGAACACAGGTTAGCACTTCAATGAAATCTCTTATTCTTCAATACTGAATATTTTCTTCAGATTTATAAAACCAAGAATTATTTGTTGTCTATTCATGTGAACAAAGGGTTTAAATGCACAGAAAAAGCTATGTAAGAGGTCCATCGTTTGGTGATCCAAACCATTCTCGTATTGAATCTAATCTTAAATAGGTTATGCCCCAAGGGATGTCGAATGCCAGATATTCCTGGCCCTCTGAATGGAAACATTCTGAGTGGTCATTTTTTTACACCCCATAAAACTAGTGATTGCAGTAATGCTATGGAGTGGGTTTTGGAGCACGCCGTATCTGAGATGGGCCCCATGAGATAAATAGTTGGATCACCATACTAATGCTTCCACGTATACTTTTAGCTGTACATACAAATCCTAACACATACCATGTAAAAAGCTTTATAAAGATGTTGAGCAAAGGCCTTCTAGCGAAATGGCTGCTCATGGGTGCATGCATTTCTCATTCAGAAAGAAAAGGTCAATAAAGATGTAATGTTTAGGAGTATCTCCATTGCAATTTGAGTTACTACCTATACAATGCTCTATATTGATAATAATGTCTTCCTTTGATCAGAATGAGAAGAAGGAGACAGTTGGATCTGAAACTGAGGCATATGCAATTGCTGATTCCATGGCTGTAAGCAATTTTCCTTTTACTTGCTTACGATTAACTGTTTTTCTTAGGATTTCTTTCAATAAGATAGTGTTGCTAGCTGACCTTGCTGCATTTTCTTGGTTGCTTGTTTCTGTCATCTTTACATGGCAAAAGAATTCTTTGCTATTGCTACACTGGATGACATGAGAAATTTTTCTCGTGACGACTTTTGTCCCAGTTGTTCTGAGACACTCATTATGCTTATGTGGTCTTTGACTGTAGTATGGCAATGGTGAATCTTAGGATTATTTATTGTCCCTAATTTTAGGGTTATTCATTATCAATACGTGCACTATATGTATTTCACTGATATCTTCTCTGGAATTTTAATTAATTATTCAGTGAATACTTACATATACATTTTTTTGCAGTGGTCTGCGGTTATTTCATTTCCCCTAAACACCTTGATAAACACATAGATATAAGTAGAATTTAGGGCTTTGCTTTTTAGTAGTGAATAATGATAATGGATTGGAGTACGAAGCTGAATGTGGATACTGCTGTTTCTGCAGTAGCATATGAGTCCAACCTGGATACTTCTGGAAACCCTTCCTGGAGCTGGGAAGTGAGAATTGTTGTTTGACAGCTGCTTTTTTTGTGGGTTTGGCACAAGTTTAAGCAGAAAGTGGAAGAATAAAAATATGTTAAAGTGCTATGACCGGGTTATGTATAGTTATGTCTAATAGAACGGAGTGCAGTTGATAGGCTATATACAGATCATCATAGGTTAGCTTAGGAGTAGCTCTAAAGCTAAACCAGAAAGACTAGAATCCCATGTCTGTCAAGAGCATTATCTTTATCATTAATTTGTTTTAACAGATAATTGCAGAATGGATGTGCTCATGGTAGATGGTCCTTAGATTTTTGGTTAACCAAATAAATGTCAACCTGACATATTTGATGACTTTTGTTCTGGTCTCTTCTTGTTAATGGTGGAAAATAAAATCGAAGAGTCAAATGACCTGTAAAGAAACTCTTAACTGTGAGAATGATGCAAGAGGTAATAAGAAGTTCAGTCAATGTCAATTCAGCATAGTCGAGAATTGTCAGATTTGAACTATGACAATCTTGCTCTTGGTATATTGGCATATCCAAGTGAGTTATCATTCTTTATGTAGGAATATGCTGAGTCAGCTTGGAGTTCTCCAGAGTTCCAGAGTTCCTGGGAGAACCAAGTGTTCACTGGCAACGGTAATGCCACGGGTTTTATTTTTTGAAGAACAATCCTACACAGATGTTGAAACTTGAAACAGGAAACTGGTATAACTTGCATCTAATGAATTTTGTCATCCTACATCGAAGCTTCTCCTTGTTCTGTTTTCCTTGTGGATTCAGTCACTAGATGGATGCTTTGCTATTTTACTAATCATTTGTCTTAGATGATCCTCAAGAATCACAGTAGTTTAAGATTATGATCAAACCCAAGGAGACAGGCTTTGCAGTTTCACATGCCAATCAAGCTAGTATGATGTACTGCAATGCTAATACTCATTACCAGCCCTCAGTCAGCAACTCAGACTGTGAGAAACTAGAATTCCTCAAACCTTTTCTGCGATTTCCCTAGCTTTTTCCAATATCAACAAAGATAGGTTATAATTGTTGGGGAATCCCAAACATCTAAAAATCTCAATCTCAAGGCAGTAATAATGTGCATGTGCCACTGCCTTGATTTTGTTTCCTCTGCTCATCGCCAAGATGAATCAATTTTTGTAACCTGTATACATTGATTATCAATTGTTGAATTTGTGTCAGGTTGAAAACAATAATTGTCTGAGAATAGTTGGTTAAGACTGCTTTTTAAATCTTTCTGTTCCTTTATAGAGGAAAATAGATATTAAGATGGTAGCCATTAGTGAGTATTTGGCTCTCATGCCTTGATTCAACACAGAAGCAGGCTTATGATAGTCTTAACTGGTACTTCTTCATTTATCTATGGGGAGTGTGTAATTGGGAGATTGTGTTAGGAGGGGAGAACTTAGGAGTTTCTTTCTAGGTAAGGTTGATGTTGAATTCTTAGGTACTGTACCAGCCTTTAGTGTTCCCCTCAATACAGCATGAGCCAGGCCAAGCTTTTCTGATGCAATGATATTTTTCGTTTTATCCTCTTGGAGTTGCAATTAGCCAACCCCTAATCGGGATAAAGCTTTGATGATGATGTCCTCTTGGAGTTGCGAATATTGCAAGTTCTTTTGGATCATAGTACTGGAGAGGATGGAGTTGTTAGCAGGATAGGAGAGGAGGATCTGTGAATAGATAGCAGTGTAACCCTGGTGGAGCTGGCTCTATCTAATTTATGTTTGTGTTTTACATCCCAGTTTATAATCCCTAAAGAAGTTTCATATAAGGAGATTTCCTTACGGCAACAAGGAAAATGCGAAAGGGTTAAGCATATTCCAGAAAGAGGCAATGCAAACCTAGAGGGGGTTTGGGTTTTATTTACTGTCCTAAGCAGTGATGGTCTTTCTGAATGTGATTGTGGTGTTGCAAGGAAGATGAGGTTTGGTGGAGAAGAATAATAGTGGGAGTTAGTCCAAGATAGGTAAGACTACAGGGGTTCAGGACTTCAAATGGACGTGAAAGTTCAGAAGCCTGTTGGTCAGTCTATTTAAGTGAGAAACAAGTTTTGACTGGGATTAGGTCAGATCTGAGTAAACTTAAGGATAGGAAATAGTTCTTGCTCAATGCGTTTGAATCTTTTCAGGTTTGTCCAGAGATGGTGAAGGCAAATTGAGTGCCCCGAGAAAGTGTTGGGGAAAGTTGCTTAGTGGAAAATGGTGTCTCCCAAGTGATTCTTTCTTCACTTTCCTTGTGGGTGATGGAGAGAAAGAGAGTATATACAGGAGAATATGGAAGTCAGCAATTCCTTTAACCATGCAATAACTTCATCTGTACTGTTGGCTTTCAGATGATACTTCGGAATTTGTCAAACAGATGCTATCTGAACTGTTGGTTTTTCATAAGATCACATTCTGCTGAGCACATGTTTGTTCGTTGTTTGTTGGCATTAAGGGTATGCTGGCAGTATTCAAGTCGGTTGGGTGCAGTGGAACCTTGGTAATTCAGTAGCAGGATTTGTTTTGACTGTTATTGCTCTCTATGTTGACTGAAAAGATCAAAAGGCATACATTCTTATCATTGGTTCTGCCTTTTGCATTCATTTGGATTTTGTGAAATGGGAGAAGCATTTGCTTCTACCAAGTGTCTCTTAGTCAGATTCCAAGGGAGATGGCTTTGTTGCAAATGGGATTTAATGGAATATCCAATATCTTTTATGGCATATGGAAGTGATTGAAGGAAGATCAGTCAGGCAGCCTATGTGTGCATGTTGGTTTCCAGTCTGTGTTCAATCACAATGTAACTTTTGATAATTGCTCATTTTGGAAATCCAGGTCTTGCAGGTGAAGGGGTCTTCTGAAAAAGTATAGTGAAGTTGTTGACTTTACCTTAGACCTATCAGCAAGAGTTTAACAAGGCTACGATAATGGGCTGCACATATTCCAGGACAAGTTCAAAGACCCAGTTGTGGAATGGACTCAGAAGCTGCCATTAGATGGATGTCTTACAGGTTCATTGCCTTGGCTGTTTGAGTACGTATCCTTTATTTGGAGGGAGCAGGGGATATTATTTCTGCATTGTCAAGAGAAAGGCAAGCTCTGCCCTCTTGCTCTGTTTTTCTTCTTGTTTGTGGAGTAAAAATTAGTTTAAAGTTTCTTGGCTGCATGAAGTCAGAAGCTTCTAGGAGGCTAAAGAAGCAACACGTGTCTTGTTCTCACAGGACACCCACGATGAGCAGGGATGAAATGTTGTTGTTTAGCAATATCATAAGCATAGCATGATTCTTAGAGCAGCATGACATAGCAGGGTTCTTTAATATCTTGTCACTATTCTTTGGTGCTTTACTACTTGTATCATTACATGCAGAATGCACGGATAGTTCTTTAATACCCGGAAATCCTCACCAATTAGTTTCTTCAAACTAGAAACTCGGCCTTATAAAGACGAGTCTGGGTTCTGCTGCATCTTGCCCACTTTCTCGGGTGCTATGTTACTGTTGAAGTTCAAGTTCTGGGGGATGATTAAGTTTCCCTTTCATCACTTCCGGTTAGCACGCAATGACGCTCCTATTTGTTCTTTTCTTTTCTTTTCTTTTTGTCAACAGTACTGCAAATCGAAGATTTATACAGTGAATTGTGGAATGGCATATGGCCAAGCAGCAATGCTCTTATCACTAGGTGCCAAAGGCTTTCGAGCTTTACAGCCAAATGCTTCCAGTACGTAATGTTATTCTACAGAAGTTCCAAGACTAAATTTGACGTGTGCTATTCTAATGTCAGATTATGTCATCTTGCAGCAAAACTATATCTACCAAAAGTCAATAAATCAAGTGGAGCAGCCATTGATATGTGGATTAAGGTACTCTCTCTCATATGATAATATTGCAGATTTTTTATGGTCCAAATTATTGATCTTCTCGGCTTATCTAAGAGAAGCTATAACCACAAGAATCTCATCCAGTCGATGATCCTAACCTCTGAATTCTGAAGCTCTTTCTGCTATTTAATATTAGTCACTGTGGACCACCCATTATACAGGCAAGCCCCAGAAACCAATGGTCTGGATTACCAAAACCTGAGCCCACTTGTACTTTTGGCTATCTTATCTTAAGCATTCCTGTCAATGACTATCATATCATCCAATCTTTCACTGATTTCACAAATGTGCAGGCAAAAGAGCTGGATGCCAACACAGAATACTACATTGAATTGCTAGCGAAGGGAATTGGGAAACCAAAGGAAGAAATCCAGAAAGACATCCAACGCCCAAAATATTTCCAAGCACAGGAAGCTATTGAATATGGCATTGCAGACAAGATAACTGACTCCCGTGATGCTGCATATGAGAAAAGGGTAAAAAATCTGGAACTTCAATTGTCTCGGCAATACAACTAACTGTTTTTCTCTCGTCTAACTGATTCTTGTTTTTTATCAGGACTATGATCAAATGCTAGCTCAGTCTAAGGCCATGCGCAGCAGAGCATCTCGAGCAGGCACACAAACAGCTCCAGGTGGACTTGCATAGATTCAAAAATGAAATATGTTAAAGAAAGAAATACAGAACAATAGATGCTACTGAACAATTGTAGTTCTCATAACTTCAACTATTGTAACCCATCTGTTTCTGTCTACTGTGGTGGTGGAGCTGGGTACACTTTAGGCTTTGGCTTGACTTCAACTTCATTAATATTGCGAATGAAGATTGCATCTGGTTCATGACTGCAACAAAACATAAGATGATTCTTATTCTCAGTGGGAACATGCTTAATGCAGTAGGATCCATTGACAGAAATGAGATACGTACGGCTTATCTCCCTCTTCATATGTGTAACTAGATGCCACAGCCAACAGCCGGCCATCCCTGCTGAACGATAGCGCTGCAATGCTTGTAGGGTATTTTGAGTACTGCAATAAGTGACCAACTATACCATGTTATATATAACTAATTCAGTAATGAAGCTGGATATCCTTCTGATTTTTTTATTTTTTTTGAAAGATCTTTTAGAAAATTATTACCTGATATAATCTTTTCTTATTGTTGCCATCCCAGACATTTACATACCCATCGCATCCTCCCGTTGCAAATGTACCATATCTGCAAAGAATTAAATTCAGGCACAGGTCGATATTTGGTGTATCAGGGTGAATAAAAAGAAAAAGGAGCTTACATGGGGTGGAATGCAATAGCATTGACAGGATATACAGTGTCTCTTCCAGCCTCTGATTTCCTATGGCATTTGAAAGCGTACCTGCATGAAATGTAACCACATTAAGAAACAACGAGACAGCATATAGATGTTACACATTTTCTGGCATTTATTGTGTAGCGACGGGCAACCCTTGATCTGCCCACTTCCGCTTCATGCAACCATACAACAGAGAATTTGTAAATGTGATTTGGGGCATGGTTTTCGTCATAGTGAATGTATTCTGTTTTAAGCTGCATACCAGATGAAACTGACACTGCACGATTTTAGAATCATTAGAGACTGTCTTGCGTCGTGCAAGAACTTGGTAATGGATCTCAAAAGCATTTGCAACCAATTAAGAGGGAGACGATAAGTGTACTCGCTTATTCTGTATGGCTGGTCCTTTTCATACTTTACGCTTCCAATCGTTTGCTAACCCTCGATGAAAATTTACCAGCAAGAAGTGTAAAAAACAAGACTGCCGATAGGAACAAGGATTGCTTTTATTACTTAAGTCAACAGAATAATACAAGGGACTGAAAAAAAATACGCATAATTCAGTATTACATGTCCAATGGCAACCATGTAGGTTACTGGCACTGACCATATGTAAGGAGAACCGAGCTTTTAATGGGCAAGTCCACTCAGTCGACGACAACCACTTTAATTATGTTTATTGTAACTGAGAAGTGTTAATAGCACGTATACCTTACCAAGGAATGCTAAACTGATTGCATGGGAGGAGCAGTCAAATGACCTTATCTTGTGGAGCCCCCTGCTCCAGCTTTTGATGTCTAGTATATAAAAAAGAGCATGCGGTGTGGTTGATTCTGGCATCTTAAAAGCTGGTGGCTGTTTTGTGGAGTTTCTAACCCTGTTACTAAGCATGCTTTTGAATGCTCGAATCATTGAAACCAACAAATGTAAAGCTGGAGAACACAATGAACAAGTTGGATTTTGCAAAGATAGGCTCCAATAAATGTGGTCGTTTGACTGGACCTCATACTGCAGATCAGTTTTGCATTCCTCTATATTATCGATGCAAACAGTTCCATATCCCAGCACTTGCAGCGTGTCCTGTTCTTGCTGAGGAATTCCCAGTTATCATATAAACATGTTTAAATTTAGAGAAGACATACATACTTTTTTGCTTGACCGGCTTCAGATAAATCAAAGAACTCCATAGCAACCCTCCCTTCCACAGAACTAAGGGCAAATCCTGCAAAATGAAAAGAGGACGCATCAAAACTTGAGAGATTCCAAGTATACATCTCCATATCTTAGCAACAGGATACATCTTATGCACATAAAGTCGTCATCATCATCAAGATCTTACCCAATTACGGGTAGGCCACATGAATCTTATTCCTCCATTTCTCTCTATTAAGTATCATAGCTTCATTTAGTCCCAAAGTTTTTAAATCTTTCCTCACCACTTCTATCCACGTTCTTTTGGGCCTTCCCCTTGCCCTTTTAGAACCTTCTACTTATATTGCTTCATTCCTTCTAACCAGTGCCATTGTTGATCTCTTTTGAACATGTTCAAACCATCTAAGTCAAATCTTCCTCATCTTGTTACCTATTGGTGCTATCCCTAAATTTCCTCTAATATTTTCATTTCTAATTCTATCATTTTTTGTCTTACCACTCATCCATCTCAACATCCTCATTTTTGCGATGTTCATCCTATGAACTTGATGTTCCTTAACTGCCCAACATTCTAATCTATATAGCATGGCCGGCCTTATAATCATCCTATAAAATTTTCCTTTTAGTTTGAGTGGCACCCGCCGATCACACAAAACTCCAGATGCACATCTCCATTTGTTCCAATCCGCTTGGATTCTCTGGGTAGCCTCCCTCTCAATCTCTCTATTCTCATGAATCATTGATCCTAAGTACCGAAAGTGGTCTTTTACGAAGACTTCTTAGTTATCAATCTTGATTGGTGTTCCACTCCTCTCCTTGCTAAAATTGCATTCCATATATTCTGTCTTAGTTCGAGTAATTTTAAATCCTTTAGATTCTAATGCTTCTCTCCATAACTCTAGCTTTATGTCCTTGTCTCATCAAGTAAGACTATATCATCTGCAAATAGCATGCACGAGAGAATCTCCTCGTGCACTTGTTTTGTTACATCCATAACTAATGTGAAAAGGTATGGGCTCAATGCCGATCCTTCGTGCAATCCTACAGTGACAGGAAAAATCACCAGTCTCGCCACTAGTGGTCTTAACATTTGTTACCGCTCCCTCATACATATCTTTAATTATGTCTATATACCCCTATAAAATCCCTTTATTGCCCAACACCCTCCATATTAACTCTCTAAGGACTCTATCATAAACTTTCTCTAAGTCAATAAAAATCATGTGGAGGTCTTTCCTCCTCTCCCTATATTTTTTTACTAATTGTCTTAGTAAGAAAATAGCTTCCATGGTAAACCTACTAAGCATGAAACCAAACTAATTCTCCGATACACTTGTTTCATGTTGTAGCCTCTTCTCATTCACTCTTTCAAAAAGTCTCATAGCGTAGCTCATAAGTTTGATCCCTTGATAATTAGTGCAGCTCTGTATATATCTTTTATTCTTATAAATTGGTACAATAGAGCTTTTCCTCCACTCATCAGACATTTTCTTTGATTTTATAATCTTGTTAAACAACTTGGTCAACCAAACTACCTCAATATCTCTCATATGCTTCTAAACCTCTATTGGTATACCATCCAGCCCCATGCCCTTTCCTGATTTCATCTTTCTCAAGGCCTCTTTCACTTTAAGTATTCTAATCCTACGTTCATATCTATAATATCCAATATTATTTAGATTTATAGTATTTTCAATCCCTATATTCTCAAAGCCAATGTCATTTAACAATTTTTTAAAGTATGTTTCCCACCTTTGTTTGATCTCATCATCTTTGACTAATACCCTTTGATCATGGCTTCTAATGCACCTAACATGATCTAAGTCTTTACCCTTCTGTTCTCTTACTTTTGCAAGTTTAAACACATTTTTCTCACCTTCTCTTGTTCCTAGTCTATTGTAGAGCTCATCATATGCTTTAAGTTTAACCTCACTTACTATTCTCTTAGCAACCTGTTTAACATTCTTATATTGTTCATAGTTTTCATTATTTCTAGTCTTTTGACATGCTTTAAAACATCCGTTTTTCTTTAATAACTTTTTGCATTGTTTCACTCCACCACCATATTTCCTTTACTAATTGCCTTTTACCTTTAGATACTCCTAAGACATCTTTTGTCACTTTCATAATAGACTCAGCAATATTAATCCACGTGATATTTACTTCTGTTTCATAGTTCCAATTTTCTTCTACCATCAACTTATTTGCAAATGAGGTTATTTTCTCTCCTTTTAAGTTCCACCACTTAATTTTTGGATATCTATTAAGTTCATTTCCTTTCTTCCATCTTTTGATATGTATATCCATAATCATTAACCTATGTTGTGAGGTTAAACTCTCATCGGGTATCACCTTACAATCCTTACACATAGATCGTTCATTATTCTTAAGTAGAAAAAAGTCTATTTGGCTTTTATGAAATCCACTTTTAAAGGTTATTAAGTGTTCATCCCTCTTCTTAAAGAGTGTATTTGCAGTGGCCAGGTTATATGACAAAGCAAAATAGAGGATATTCTTCCCCATCTCATTTCTTTCACCTATACCATACCCTTCGTGTATTCTATCATATCCTTCCTTTTCTTTTCCTACATGGCCATTTAAGTATACTCCTATAAATATCCCCTCAGTGTTGGAAATTTCTTGCATGACTCCCTCTATATCTTCCCAAAACTGTCTCTTGATTATATCATGTAACCTTATTTGTGGTGCGTATGCACTTATAACATTTATAATCTACTCTTCTAGAATAAGTTTTATTATTATAATTCTATCACTAATTGTTTTAACATCCACAACTTTATCCTTTAATTCCTTACCCACTATTATTCCTACCATTTTTGTTATTATCCTTTCCTACATACCATAATTTCTACCCATCTACTTCTCTAGCTTTAACCCCTTTCCACTTGGTTTCTTGGATACAAGCAATGTTGACTCTCCTACGTTTCATCGCATCTACTAACTCCAAACTCTTACCTGTCAATGTCCCTATATTCCATGTGGCAACACGAATCTTATGCTCTGGAGATATCCTATTTACTATCGCTTTTCTTGACCTCCATGGTATTAACCCATGTCCACTTTTCACTGCACCTAGGTTCTTATGCAACGCGTCGCTTCCGAGAAGACGCTCTAGCAGCCCATTTTTCACTATACTCTGGATCGCCCATTTTTCACTACACTCGGGATCCGATGTAGTGCGTCACTTCTGGGAGAACGCCCTAGCAACCCTTACCTATTTTTCACCATACCCGGGATCTGATGTAGCACATCGCTTATTAAAAACACCCTAGCTTGAGAGAGTCAGTTTTCGATTCATGTCATGTTAGGGTTGCCATAGTTTTAAGAAGCTGAAGATGATTTTCATTTCTTCCTTACAAACTAATATACAAATGCATATTCATTTGCAAGCAGAAAAGAAATAACAAAATCATCTTCAACTTCACCCTTGCCGGCTGGCACCTGATGCAATCTTATGCACATAAAGTGTAAATTGTAAAATGTAGGTTTAACAGCACCTAAAGATAGATAAATATATGTAGGAGTAACAGCCAAGCAAACACAAATTTTGTGGTATAAGGTCAATGCTTGGCTGATCTCAGACATGGTTCTTTATAAATAACAAGAGTTATCAAATAGGAATAAGTATCTCCTTCTATGTGCCTTATATATCACTAGGATTCTCCATGTGCAGCATCCTCCCTGCTGTAATATTTTAGTTACAGGCAGCATGCAAATTTCTGTAGATGAAGAACTTGGAGTAATATAATAGTTAAGTTTCATTAAGTTTTAGATATTTACTGTGGCATAATTATGAACATGCTTTTTTCTATTCCATATGCTATTACAGCGTTCTTCACAAAAAAGAGATTTCTCTTCAAAAAGTTCACAAGACAAAATTAAGATATGGCTTCCAAATATAAAACTTTCATTCATTTTAGACCCTGGATGTGGTCAAATCTTTGATTTTTAATAGACTTTCCTCAGATGACATTGAACCTGTGCATATCATCCGTTGATAAAGTTGTTCCTTTTGCTCCTACATTTACAGAAGTCCATTGCAAGAGGGAAAAAAGATTATCTTAAGTGGACAGCTTCAGCACATATCATCCATGGCAAGAATGCTCCACTTATAGCTCAAGGAGTTGGCCAGCTCAGCAGCCTTTCTTAGAACATCAACAATAAAATCATTAAATATCTCAAGATATTGAAGCTCACTAATCACTTTTGAGCTCTACTCAGTCCTGAGATATTATCTGCAACTCAAGCAATACTATTTCAAGAATCCTTTACTATGCCATCCTAGCTGCTTCAAAGATGCAAAGCCAAAAGAGATCACAAGCGTCAACCTCATTGTAGTAGAGATTCGTTCTCCTACTCTTCCCCTTGATAATCAGATTGGGAGATACAATTCTTTTGGCATATGG
The DNA here is from genome assembly GCA_035236585.1 of Warburgia ugandensis. Lineage (NCBI taxonomy): Eukaryota > Viridiplantae > Streptophyta > Magnoliopsida > Canellales > Canellaceae > Warburgia > Warburgia ugandensis. The sequence goes on from CP141133.1 coordinate 59,265,839, forward strand.
CAGTGAAACTCAAGCTTATTAGAAACACTTCCAAGAACAGGATATATCAAAAGTTCAACTGCAAGGACTTGGCCATGTCACTAGCAAAGGTTAGAAGAGATATCAGAATCCATGGACTACTACTCGTCAAAGGAGGTGCTATTGCTCATGTTATATAGCAATTCTTGACCCCAGTAATTCGGCAGTTTCACCTTCCTCATCTTATCAGCATTCACATTGGATCTTTTTTCTCTCTAATCAAACTCTTGCACAAGCTATTGGTCCCATGTTATGAAGGTTCTGGATCAAGAACAGATGTTTCTTCTTTGTGTCCCAAGGACTTTAGTTTCAGAGCCTGCTATCATGTGATAGGGGCAAAATCTTCTCACTTCAAGACTCACACACACTTGAATCCAGAAGACATAAGCCTTCCATACCTGTATTTAGAGTAGGTTGTCTTCTATTTTCTGGTGCACAGGTATCGTTGCTATTAACCTGAAATGTCACTGTATTCACTTTATTTGCATAATCTTCTTTCTTTACGTCTCTCACTCACATGCTTGAGTCCAGAAGAAATAAGCCTCCACTACCTGTATGTAGAGTAGGTTGTCTTCTATTTGCTGGCGCAAAGGTATAGTTGCTATTAACCTGAAATGTCACTGTATTTACTTTATCCGACCAAGCTTCAACAATCTTATACTGCTTTTCAATCAGCAAAAATTCAGAAGAACAATCGCATATTGATTCTCCTCTGGGTTTTTGTGCTGGACCTTCAAATAGTGGGTTGGTTAATCTGCATTCCTAATGTTGGGAGGGTGTTTGATTTGAATGTCAATGATGAAGTAGTCCGGTGTGTGTCTGTTGGTCTATTCAAATTAAGAAATGAGTTTATGCTGCTGAATCAAGTGTCCATTCGGTGCTTGCTTTTCCAGTTATTTCGAATTTTCATTATATTTGCATTAATGCACTCTTGAATATTATGGGCAAGAGACATAGTGATTTCATGTCTTTAAAATAAGTAAGAGACAAGGAAAATCCATGGGTAGTTTGCCATTTGCACCGAAAGTGAAGAAATGACTCTATTGCCAAGCGACAACAAATTTGAATGTAAATACATGATCTGAATCTAGAGAAAAAACACAATGATTCTTGAACTTGTTTACAAGATCCAATAACACTAAGAAAAGCATTTGTAAGTACAAAACTATGACCAAATTGAATCCAGATAAATACCTGTCCCATTGGGGTAACAACGCACGCATCTAGTTTGATATTTCAATGAAGACTCCCTTCGTTGCTCAGGTTGGGACATATTGCGCAGATCATAGACATTTACATGCCTTCCTGCAGTAGCTACCACTAAACGATTGCCAAAACTAGAAAGAGAATATACACGTTCAGGTTGTGGATAAGTCCCAACAAGTGTTTGTTCCTGTCCACTAGCACCTCTAGGATCCCAGGACTTCAATGTTTTGTCCCAACTGCCAGTTATCACTTGTCCTGAATAATAACAAAATAAAACAACAAAGAAAAACTTTAAAGAACCATGATGATTTAGATTCATATTCCATAATGAAGAAATATCCATGCAACTAAGCTGACTTAAGACCTTATAATCACAGACTTAGCTGAAAATGAGTCCAACAAACACATGCATTGCCACAAGATAGCAAAAATATACACCATAGTAATCAGATAACCCATTGATGAAGTCAACAATAACAAACAAATTCCGAGACCTACAAGAGAATCTATGTTGAGTGTTCAATTTTAACTAGAATTCCCTTAAATTAGCATCAGGATAGATCATCTAATACATTACTTTTAAATGTTTTGATTAAATGTGCATTTTAGCCCCAATTGATCATCCAACCGTTCATTTGCAAAATTTAACGACCAAATAATCATCGGAGCTATTCAGATGATTAAAGCATGATTAAGATAATTCCAATTGAGTTCTATACGTTGCAGATCAACCAAAATGGAATTGGATAACTCAAATCAAGTTACAGAGAACCAGATTATGCAAGATAAAATCCAAGAGAAAACGGCTTTTAAGGAAAAGTTGAAGATAATCAGAAAACTAAATTTGAATAAGGAATCACAGGTAGAACAGAGAAGTTAATTTGGACTCAACAACAACTTCTAAGGAAAAATTTATATAAGAAAGAGGGGGTTTGCACGATAGATACGAATACTTAGAAGAAAAAAAAAAGGGACAAACCGTAGCACCAAATGAGAAGGGAGAGCCAGTAGTGCTCCATTGTAGAAAGAAGAAACCGAACCCATCTTCAGTTTCTCCTTCGGTTGCTCCGATGACCCAAGCCTTCTCTTCCAGTCCCACTCTCGGTCAACATCGTTTTCCCCTGTTTTTCACCTCCATCCCCCACTTTCTTCACTGTTGAGTTAGCATCTTTGTTTCAGCCGTCGGATTCCCCTGCTTCACAACCATTGTTCTCCCTTGTTTCAGTCCATTCCACCCCCAGTTTTCACCATTGTTTTCTTTTCCCTGTGTTTTTCCTTGTTTCATCACTGTTTGTTCTTCCTCTCAATTACAAAGTTTTTCCTGCATTCTCTATCAGCTTTCCTGTGTTTTTCCTGTTTGCTATTAGTTTCTTGCATGTTTTTTCCCCTGCTAATCACTGATTTTTCTTCTAATTTCTCACCTATTTGCAAGCTTCCATTGTTTCCAGGAAAAACCCAACTCCACTTCACCCCAAACCCCCCTTCTCCACTTCGTTTCAGCCTTTCAAATTACCTACAGGGAGCTGTTTGAAACACCACCCTGTGTCATCGTCTTCCTCTCTTTGCTTAAGGGTAAAAACAGAATTTTTCAGAAAAAATTTCAGTTTTACCCTTAGGCCCTTTTATTTAAGACCTTCTACGTCCTTGTTTCATCTTTTTCCCTTCCCGTTTCCTATTGTCTTTTTCTCAGAAAACCCCTGAACTTTGCCATTTCAGTCCCTATTTAATTAAGGCCCAACCAAATCAACAGTTCAGCCTTAAACAACAGTTCATTTTAATTCCTAATTAATTTCTTATCAGATTTCAAATCAAATTTTAGATCTTCATCTTAGTCTATAGCTTATATAATCGTTCTGATCTTACATCTGACATTTAGACAGTCAATCTAAGCCGTCCAAATCTCGAGTAATCCATTAATCAAGATCAACAATTTTTTTGAAAATTTTGCTTAATCCAACTGTTGAATCAATAATCAGGGACATCAGTAATGGATTGGCGAAGGTTGATTGATTTGGATGTAACCAAATTTGAAAATTTTTGCTGCGATCAAGTTAGGGAAGTTGATTTAGCTTGTTATTTTCTTTAATTCTTTTTCTTTTAAATTCAGAATTATGTATTTTTCAATTAATCAATAGTTCTGAGTTTTTAATGCATTGTTAGTTAATTCCTTTAATTTATGTTAACTTTGGGTATTTAAATTTTATTTAAACTCCACTTTTCAAGTCGAGCTCCCGTGGGATCGACCCATACTTGCACAAACTATACTACAATAGCCTATGCACTTGCAAAAAACAAACAATTAGCAATTACATATTGCTATAACATCCATGAACATGCAGATCGTGTGAGCATTCAGCCTACAGAAGCATGAGATTTTCATCATTGCCAAAGCATACAGTATCTCAATCATTAGCAATAAATGGATCGGCTTCATTGCAATTATTCAAACAAACAATTGATTGAGGAAAACAAACAGAGACCTAACAGTGGCAAAGGTAATAGTATGATGCAATCATCTATCTATTATATTATTGACCAAAAGATCTCCAAGAAAATACAACCACCTTCGTAAAGTTTGAGACAACATATCAATGCAAACATTTTGCAAAGCATTGTATCTCACCACAATCAAATTGTCTAACCAGCTTGGCACTTCGAAACCACCCATAATCCATAGGAAGTGGAAACTCTCAAAAGATTGTAGTGTAGGGAAATAATGGGTGTTTCAGTCTTATCCATGTCCATAATGGGATTGGCATGATTAGTCAAAATGTCTTTCTCAATCAATCCTGTATTTTGAGTATATTTGTTTGCTTTCTCCAGTTTATCTCACAATTTGAAATGGTAGCTACCGTAACAAAGTGGGAAAATAAAAAAAACAAGGGGAAGAATCAACCCAAAAAAAGCAAAGTTAACAATAAAGGAGTTGAATTACCACATCCTAAAGTACTAAATGATAATAGCCCTAAGAATGTAGAGATAGAAAGAACCATAAACCCAAATAATGTTGGACTATATAGATACAACTATGAGATCAGGATACCTAAAGTAAAAGAGTCCTTGAAAAAGATGAAATCAAGAAAGCCCCTAAGGTGCGATGGTATATCAACAGAGGTCTGGAAATATATGGGGGATACCGAAGTGGTTTGGCTGACAAAGTCGCTTAAAATGGCTTTAAAATAGAAGAAAATGCTAGATGAATGGAGGAAAAGCTCTATTGTACCAATCTATGAAAATAAAGGAGACACACAGAGTTGCACAATTATCATGGGATCAAACTTATGAGCCACACTATGAAACCTTGAGAAAGAGTGATTGAAAAGAGGCTACGATAGGAGACAAGTATATTGGAATACCAGTTTGGTTTCATGCTTGGAAAGTCTGCCATGGAAGCTATTTTCCTCCTTAGACAATTGATGGAGAAATATAGGGAGAAGAGGAAGGACCTCTACATGGTCTTTATTAACTTAAAAAGATCCTTAGAAATTTAATAATGCAAGTGTTGGGCAAGAAAGGGGTTTCACGAGGATATATAGACATAATTAAGGATATGTATGAGTGAGTCATAACAAATGTTGAGACCACTAGCGGAGAGATGATGATTTTCCCATCACCATAGGATTGCACCAATGATCTGCATTGAGCCAATACCTCCTTACATTGGTTATGGATGAGTTAACAAAACACCTGCACGAGAAGATTCCATTGCGTATGTTATTTGTAGATGACATAGTTTTGATTGATAAGACAAAGGAAGGAGTAAACACAAAGCTTGAGTTGTAGAGAGATGCTATAGAGTACTAATTCTATAATCCGAATAAGGCTTTGATGATGATGATGATCCTAAACTTGATAATAATAATAACACCTTTAGAAAGTGAACCTACTAATTCATAAGCCTCAATGTATTTGCTAGACATTGATTTGCCTTTAAGCTCTCAGCGAGTTTAGTGTTATGGAATAGTGCTAAATGTTGAAGTCTTGAAGGCATTACTTAGTTAATAGTTTCACAGATCTAAATCTTCCAACAAGGTTGCAAGTCTCGTTTTGGTATCTTGTGATTCAAGAAGCTTCAGTCTTAGAACAGCTTATCTTCCACCTCTATTCATACATCATTTCTTGTCATTCTAGTTTATTAATGGCCACCAGTAATAGAAAACAAAAAGGAAGAAAGAATTGCAACCAATTTTGCACGTGACCTGAAAAGCATATGCAAATAGCACAACTTCAGAGCAAAGTAATTTGAAATTATTGTCCCATCTATACTTCTATCTGCATTTTGATTGCTTATTACCTTTATCTATTTCAAATTATCAGTTTTAAAAATTTTGAAATTATTGTCTCATCTATCCTTCTATCTGCATTTTGTTCACTTATTTACCTGTTCTATTCCAAATTATCAGTTATAAAAATGAACACCAGCATAGCACATTCAAATGCAAATTTGTATTTTTGGACTTCAAATTAACTCAATGTTTCAGACCTAGAAGTATATATGTTAAATATGAGATAACTGTTTCCTCTAAAACCACAAAACAGCAATACCACCAAGAAATTGGACAGAAGAAAATTAATTTTATTTGATAATCTATTAAAATCAAGTATCTAACCAAACAACCTGTTGCATAAGAGTATTCAACACAACGCACAGGTGCATCATGCTTTCCCAAAATGTCCTCCTTGCTTGAGCTGAAAACATACCTAGAATAGCAATAGCACCAAGATGAAGCCTGATTAATTATTATTCAAAGAAACTACACTCAAACTAATAAAACTCAGATGAAATTATAAAATTTGATCTGTTAGGAACCACAACATCCAAATACTATTACGTGTGATCACTTCAGCTCCTATTTCCTAGAAGGTTTTTACAGAGATAAAATGTGAAAGAGAGAGATCTTTGGGTTGGTAAATACATATCGTCTACACAATGGAGCATGAAACAAAGAGACCGCAAATATGCGTGACAATGGAGAAGAAGAGTCAAAATTTGAACTTGCTAAGCTGCACTTCTTGACCTTTTCCATCACATAAAAGGCTTCACTAAATGCAGGATGTCTTAGCAAGAACAAAGAACGGTTGAAAAGCACAAAATGCGAGGCCTCAAACCTCAATCATGTAAGGAAATTGTGTGCTGTTTACTTCATGATTATATAAATTATGGCAAGATAGAAAGAGAAAACACCCACAATAATTACAAGAAAGAGCACAAAAAATTTCAGGACACAATTTGAAAATAGACATAGAAAATCAATTCTACAGCCCTAGGTAACTCATAGCTTATATCTTGTGCTGTAACTTCCCTACAATATCATCATTAATAAGTGTTACATATGGCAAGTTTTCTTCTAAACAAAGTATAGATATGTTTGTTTTATTGCAGCTACCCATATGTTGGAGCATCTTTTAGGTTAATTATATTTCTGTTAGAAATAGGTTCTTCAGATTTTCAATAACTTAATATGCCATACTAATATGTATTCTTTCAATATTAACAAGTTTGATAGCAATGACATAGAATTATATGCTTCCTACTAGCTCACATCATGATAAGAATCCCAAAGAAACGTGTATCAACTTGTTGAGAACACAATGCTTATGTCTAGGAGACTCAAGCTAGTGGCAAAGATATGATGACAGACAAGATTCAGAAAACTTATATTTATGCACACAAGCACACACAATAGTTCCTAGAGAATATTAAGTAGGAAATCATTTGACAAAGTGATCAGGGAAATAGACGCTGTAAGAATGAGTCAAAATTGATATTTTTCTTAGCAATGTCAAATAGGCATCCAATCTGCTCTGGAAATAGAAAGCCAGGTTGCCCTATTAAAAGAGCATGTCAATGGAATCTTCTTTTTCCTTGATTAAAAAGTTGTGATCTTCTTCAAATTCTCAAGGGCCATTTTAAAAACTAGTCAGTTTGAGAATTCTTTAATTCTTCTGATCCCATATGCTCCATCTCCATCATTTCATATGAGAATATATAAAATACATATGACAAGACATGAGGAGAAGAATTGTCTGAGTGACCATGGCAAAAATTAAATTCTTATATCCTATACAAACCTTTAGCAGAGATAATAAGTCAGGAAAACTTAACTAAGAATTTCTCAAGAAGTGGCAAAATGGTAGGCTTTTGCTCTTTAACAAAAATATTGTCCAAATGTTTTGTACAACTTAAAGAGTACTACTGTTGAAAGAAGATCCAAAAACAGTTGCACTGTCCAGCTAATTCGACCTTGTAGAACGAGCACAAGATATTTAACGAGAATTCACTCATCAATAATTTCTTCCAAATCATGATACTTACATAATCAACCTCTTAGTATAAAACAGACATAATCCTGCTGATGTTGTTTAGCAAAGGGATTCCTCAAGTGAGTGATCCACAAACAATATTTTTCTCGGCTGCTATTCACGGCCTTAAAATAAGGATAAAAGTATTCGAACATAGATAAAACAGCCTGATATAATGCATTTGTCTATTTTTAAATTACTAGATCTATGTTTTAAGGGTGCAAATAACAGGGGAGAAAATAGTATCCATGGATTGTTATCCTCCTATGTAGCACTAGAACCATCAGCAGCACTATCCTCCTCAAATAGTTGCATTGTCTAGCTCATTCGGCCTTGTAGAACAAGCACAAGATATTTAACGAGAATTCACTCTTCATAATTTCTACCAAATCATGACACTTACATAATCAATCTCTTAGTATAAAACAGACATAGCCCTGATGATGTTGTTTAGCAAGGGGATTCCTCAAGCGAGTGATCACAGACAATATTATTCTCGGCTGCTATTCACAGACTTAAAATAGGGATCAAACTTTTCAAACATAGATAAAACAGCCCTGATATAATACATTTGTCTATTTGTAAATTACTAGATCTATGTTTTAAGGCTGCAAATAACAGGGGAGAAATTATTATCCATAGATTGTTATCCTCCTCAATAGCAGTATCCTCCTCAAATCGTTGCATTGTCTAGCTCATTTGACCTTGTAGAATGAGCACAATATATTTAACAACAATTCACTCATCATAATTTCTTCCAAATCATGATACTTACATAATCAACCTCTTAGTATAAAACAGATATAAACCCTGATGATGTTGGTTAGCAAGGGGATTCCTCAAGTGAGTGATTCACGAACAATATTTTTCTCAGCTGCTATTCACAGACTTAAAATAGGGATAAAACTATTCGAACATGGATAAAACAGCCCCAATATAATGCATTTGTCTATTTGTAAATTACTAGATCTACGTTTTTAGGCTCCAAATAACAGGAAAGAAAATATTATCCATGGATTGTTATGCTCCTCAGTAGCACTAGAACCATCACTTTTCCTCCCGAAAAACAATGCCATATTAGGATGATTGACACTACTCATTGCATCATTACAAGGTAAACCTATTTTTACATATTGGGCCTCACTTTTGAATGATCTAAACTGTCCATATGATAGGCCCCATTCCAAATCTCTAATGACTTGAAGAGGATTGCCATTTCCAGTTATATGATTTTTTGTCAAAAGATGTGAAGTGCTGCTTGAGTGCTGTCTATTACCATCCATGTCCAATCAGCATAACATTTTTGTGTCATTATAGATCTGAGATATTTTTCTCAGATAAATGGTTAGATAAACCAAAAGTGGAGCTGACTACGAAGCTCATTATGTGAAAGCGTGTGCCTCATCCTGTTGAAATGAGATAACACCCTACCAGCGCATTCTCCATGCTCTACAACGTCAAACTACATTTTTCTCTCTCCTTCTATACTTTAAACTAGTGTTAAATCAAGTGAGACTTTCACATTGAACAAACTGTTATAGCGAAACACATGCTACTGATAGTGCAACTTTCAGTCTTGTATAAGCTACATGAAGACCAAATATCAAAGATTAGAACCAGAGAATTATTAAACAAAAATCTAGAGTAAAACTTCCCCTACCTTCTCACAGTATGATCCTGACTAGCACTAAAACCAGAAGAATCGTCGTGAAAGCAGCAATCCAGGACCGCCCCGCCGTGCATGAATTCTCCCCTCAACACATTCGCACTTGCATCATACAATCGAACACTCTGATCCGAAACATCTAACAGAATTAGTTTTTCAAAATGGGGAATCAAAAATCAAAGAGGTAAAAAAGAAAAGTAAACAGAAACCTACTCTGTCCCAGGAAGAAACGAGGAGATTGTCGCTATGGTTGGAGAATCGGAGGTTGGTGATGCCATCGGAGGGAGGGTTGGAGAGCTCACTCCCTGGTGCGGGAGGAAGGATCGCTGTCATCGTGTATTAGGGTTTTCTAGAGAAAGGGTATGGAGTTGCAGAAGAAATGGTGGAAATGGGGGGAATAATTTTGAATATCTCTCTCTTTAGTAGGCATTGATCGTTAAAACGCAGAACTGAGCGGGCGTATGGTGTTCGACATATTGGCAAATACAGTAAATATGAAACTTTGGATAAAGTACTTGGGCTTTTTATCCCTGGTACAAGTGAATTGTATATTCTGGTCCTATGAAGTCTATTTTAATTTGGAGCACATATTAATACTTGGCTTTGTGCATGTAAGTCCAAATTTTCATACATCATACAGACCCATTGGTTTCAAGGGGTCCATTTGACTGCCTAGAATACTATTAGGTAGCACTACTTATATTAAATGGCTTAGCTATAATGTTGGTTCAAAAGATTAACGGTTTGGATCACCAAATAAGGGACCCACATATACCTTTTCTTATACTCAGTTTCACTAAAGTCCTTTTCTTTCTTAATCAACTAATATTACAAGTAGAAAGAGATACCAGAACCCCTGAAAATCTAAATCTTGGATCTCTCTCTCTCTCTCTCTCTCTCTCTCTCTCTCTCTCTCTCTCTCTCTCTCTCTCTCTCTCTCTCTCTCTATGCTGAATAGATTATTTGTCCACTAATTAAGGAAGACTAAAAGCAACAAACTATATTACAATAGGTATCACCCACTTATCACTAGAAATGATCACTATAAAAGGTAGTTTCAAGTTTGGGTTATGTGTTAACAGAACATGGTCTTCGTCATATCTTCCAAGAGACCTACTTGAGATGGTATAAGCCATGTGTCATGGCCCAAGCTAATGTAGCATCTAGGATACTTAGCCGCACCAAAGCACACGAGAAATACTGAACGATGCCGTCTCCATTAGTCTCTAAATACTGATTCACATGAACTATGAAGTCTCTAAATTCTAGTGTACAAGTGAGGAGATCTACCCTATATATAAACTTCTACATCCTCAACGGAGATGGACGGTCCAAATTGTTACATGCATCTCCAAACCAATGATTTGATCAACCTATAGAATACTCCTAGAAATATCTCTACTTCTACTCCCTTTTAGACTCCTCTATGAATATATCAAACTTGAGATATTTACATAAGAACTATCCATATGCTTTTTAGAATACAAGTCTTATGTCCAAATCTTCTTATCCCAAAACCATGATCAACCTCAAGAGCAATATCATTGAACATGTGACTTTGTAACACATTGTTTCACTATTAGCCTTTCTTTTTGGTATCCCAAAACCATGATCAACCTCAAGAGAAATATCATTGAACATGTGACTTTGTAACACGCTGTTTCACTATTAGCCTTTCTTTTTGGTATAAATGAAGATTTACAAACCAAATCACCCACATGCACTCCTAAATCTAATCACCAACCAGGGGGGAAAAGCAACAACTCAAGCTTATGACCAATCATATTTAAGAGAGATGCCTAGATTATTTGCAACTAACTGTGCTAGACATTTGTTGGCCACTTCACTATTAGGCTGGCCACATAATTTCAAAAAAAATCATAATTCAAATGGTATCTAACATATGTCTCTCTCTTTTTTCTTTTGGTATAAGCTAGAATAACAAAGAAAATCACTCATACACTCCTAAATCTAAATTTTGGCCAAAGGGGAAAGTGATGGCTCAAACTTGTAACCAAGCATATTTCAAGGAAAATGCAGAGTTGTGTACAAACCAAATACGCCATATATGTGTTGGTGCAACATATTTCTATCTTAATACTTGCACATTTAGAATAATATTCCACATTTCATTAAGGAAACAAGTAAAAATAAATAAATTATTATTATACAAATGATGAGGGTTATAACTAGAGAAATCATATGCCACTTTGCTATTTTGTATGCTTCCTAAAATTATCTACAAAGTTTTGAAAAGCTTGAAAATGATATAAAGACGTTATTATGGAGACGCAAAGGAGAGATAGTGCACAATAGTAGAACCCTCTTAAATTAATACCCAATAAATGAATTACCTCTCTAAGGTAATACAATGACTCCTCGCAACTAGGGGCAACATGGTAAACTAACAAACTCACTAAATTAAAAAGATAATAAAAGTTCAAAATTTTCTTAAAGGGTCTATTGATTGCATAAATTTAATATTCTCAAGTTTAGAGACCTCTTCTAATGTGAACAAGAAGCTCAAAGTCATTTTCTTGGACTCAATTTGGGTGCATTCATGTATGAGAGAGAGAGAGAGAGAGAGAGAGAGAGAGAGAGAGAGAGAGAGAGAGAGAGAGAGAGAGAGAGAGAGAGAGCTTGTAATCTAATAAACTCGTATAATAGAATAAGAAATTTTGATTAAAATGTGGAATGAAAAGGACAATATATAGGATGGGTAGAAGGAGAAAGAGTTGTGCCTCTTGGCTTAATTTCTAGTCTAAAACTAAATTAGAGATGCCCAAAGGCAAGGAGCATTCTGTTGCAGAAAATTTTCAAATGGAAATATATTTGCTTTTCTCTGAAGAGAAAATTAGAAAGGAGAGAGAAATGAGATATATGTTTATCCATTGGAAAGAAAATTAGAAAGGTTAGACAAAAAATAAGAAGAGATGAAGGCAAGAGACTACCTAGGTACAAAGAAAGAATTTGATAGTTATTGAAGAGAGAGGAACAAAGAGAAAGTAGGAAAAACAGACAAAACTTGCTTAATTAATAAAATGATAGGCATCAAATATGTATGTTAATTTGAGGGGTTTACTTGATAAAATAAAATCCTACTAAATGAATATAAAACCTCTAGTCTAATACTTATTAAATTAGTGTGATTCTACTATAGTATTTTCTTATCGTAATATTTGCATCTACATAATGAGTGAGTTAGACAACTTTCTTGACCTTTGTACAACACCCTTCTTTTGTTCAGCTTTCTCAATATTTATCAGACACAAGCAGCGTTGAAGGGTAATACAATTCTAAATTCAAAGTTACTAAAAACCTTCTATCAATGACAACTAATCGCACATATAATTATAATTTGAGGAATTATATAATGCTCTTAGAAGTAAATGGGAGCATGTGCCAAATGAACTTAAAACTACAAGGTGGTTCATCATATTCAAAGTCTCTTAGATTCCTTAACTATTACAAGTCTCATCTTAAAGATAACCTCAAAGCACTTGTTTTTCTTGTCTTTTCTTAATTATAAAACAGACAGGTTTCTGTGTTTTGTTGCAATTTTTTATAGAGTCTATTTCACAATTATAGAGGAGAGAAAGAAGGTTCTAGGAGTTATCTTTGAGATAAAAGTTTTGGTAGTTGGAGGAATGTGGAAGGGGTCAAATTTGGTGAACATCTTACATACAATTTCTAGATGTCTAACATATGTTCTTGCTTGCTCCCAGAAGCACCGTATAACTCCTCTTATAATTCATTATCTAGAGCTATATCTTACAAAGATCTCATTGTAAAATGTTTTTTCATTGTTGTTATTTACACATCCACAAGTGTGCAAAGGTTTGGATCCAGCAACCATCTAGCACTGTTGGTTGTTGACAACTTAGCATCTCCCCTTGATCCAATAATAAGATTTTAGGAGTGTGCATGAGTAAGAGTTTTTAAGTGATTTGCTTCGTAATTCTCTTGTTACAAATAATAATAATAATAATAATAATAATAATAATAATAATAATAATAATAATAAAGAGATCATGTGCCTTCAAAATAGATAGTCTTGAGTATATAACAAAATATTGTCTTTAGCATAGGACCATCAATTAGGTTGGATTATCTGAAAACCTAATTAGACTGAACCTAAATTAGTGTTTATGGTTGTTAATTTTCATATGATGGATAACTTGTAGATGTTAAATCTCATCCAAAGTCAACTTCCATATAAGGTATGGTTTGATGCATAAAAACTGCAAACAATGCCAACCAAAATGTCCTTTCATTATATGATAAAGTAGGTACATAAAGGTCAAAGTGATAATTTAAAAGTTATTTTCTTTGTAACAATGCACCCATTCGACTATTCCTATTCACCTACTTCCATTCCCTCTTCTTTCTTTCTCCTCTCTCCCTCTTTTGTTTTTTCTTTTAAGCATTCAATTTTCGTCAAAATACCCTTAACTTAGTATTTAATTAGATAATATAACTAATCAATTTTGCAATTTTAGATAAAATATGAATTTTAGCTCCAATTGATCATCCAACCATTAATTTGTAAAATTTAATAGTCGAATGATTATCAAAGCTAATCAAAGGTATAATGTACAATCTAGATGACTCTAATCTAGTTGTTAAGTGTCCAATTTTGGTCAAATTACCTCTAATTTAGTATTCAATTAGAGCATCTAGACCATCAATTTCAGGATTTTTGCATAAAATATTTCATTTTAGCTTTAATTGGTCATCCAACCATTGAATTGCAAAATTAATAGTTAGATGATCATCAAAGCTAATCAGTGGGATAAAGAATGGTTCAGATGATTCTAATTGGGTCATGTGCATTGCAGATCAATCAACAAAGCTTGGATGAACCAGATGATCTATATCAAATCAAGGAGAGAATGATGAAAATTCCTGGAAAGAGAAGACTGAAGACTCCTAAGACAGAACAAAATTAAAGACTTGCAAAGTTCTAGCAAGACTAAACTCCTAGTGGACCCCACCTCTCTCTCTCTCTCTCTCTCTCTCTCTCTCTCTCTCTCTCTCTCTCTCTCTCTCTCTCTCTCTCTCTCTCTCTCTCTCTCTCTCTCTCTCTCTCCTACCACCCTTCTGCTTCCCTTCTTCTTCTTTCATTCTCAATCTCTCTCGTGTTCTTCCTACCCCCATCGGCTCTATTGCATCCCTCTCTTCTTTGGATAACATTCCTCCTTCCTCCTCTCTCTCCAGTCTCTCTTCTCCGTCGAAGGCAAAACCCTCCACTCTCATCTTTCCTCTCCTTCTCTCTCAACTTTATCTCGTTCTCTGCCCCAACTTCCATCTTCCTCTGCTACACGCTTTCACCATCTCCACCAGGATCACCGTCCAGCACATCTTCTGCTCAACCAATCAACGCTAGTGGCATAGCACCTAGACACCAATGTTTTCTCTTCCCCCTCTCACTAGCTACTGCCTAGAATTCTTGATGTACATTCCAACTCCGGCTCTTCCACAGTCATCCTCCGACGTTTTTCTCATCGTCGGATGACTAGGGGAAGGAATCCCGAAGCAGGTTTTTCTCCTTCCCTCTCTTCCTCTTCTCTTTCTCCTCTTCCTTCTTCCCTCTTCCCCCTCCTCTTCCTCCTCTGCCTCTCTTCTTCATCTGGTTTTTTTTTTCTTAAAACCAAAATTTTCACGAATTCTAGTTGTACCCCTGCTCCTTTAAATGAAATCCCATTTCTGTCCTTTTTTCAATAATCCCATCTGTGTCCCGTGCTATTCCAGTTCTGTTTTATCTGTATTTTCCTTATCCATGAACTACCTAATCCAAGACAGATCAATTAAGGTCTAACCCAATCAACGGGTTATCCTTAATGAAACCAAAATCTTCAGTTTCCTATCCATTTCTCATCCGAATTCAAATTAATTTTACAAACTCATTCTTAGGTTCTCCCTAGACATAATAAACAATTCTGATATTCTGTCTGAAATCTAGAATTGTAATATCCTTAATTTTTAAGATAAAATAGGAAATTATTAAATAAATTAAAATAAAAATTTATGGATGAAATTTTTTCTTGAAAACATAAGAATTAGAAAGTGCTCGTCGATACGAATCCCACGCCACCAAGAACGCGAAAAACGGAGCTCAAACGAGGGAGTTATGAGCCGTCAAAGTTGGAAGGGCAATTTGGTCATTTGGTAGAGACGTATTAGACAGGGGTCCAAATTGATACTGGCACCCCCGTCTTCCACACGTCTCTACCAGTGCCGGAAAAATCGCCGGAGAGACGTGGAAAGAGGCGTGTGGGGAAGAGTTTCTCTTCCCCAAGACTCTAAAACCCTATATCTATGCTCCTCTAGGAGCCAAAACGCTCCACTTTGAGCGTTTTCCATGAAAGCTACGCAAAACCCTAGACTTGCAAAAAATCTGAAGTTTCCGGCGAGTGGAGCCCCAGCAACACGAGCAACCCCGACCAGGCACAAGGTAAGCCTCAAATCCGTGTTTTTCTGTATTTATTAATTAGAAAGTTAATTAGGAAAGTATTTAAAAATTAGGAAAAAAAAAATCAGATTTTTAGGAACTTTGTGCACGCTACTGTTGGAGCGTGATTTCACGGATCAAACCTAATCCGTTTGAAAATCGCACCGTCCAACTAGTGCACAAGAGACCCAAGAGCATACCCTTTAAATTTGGGAGTGATCCAACAGTGGATTTCTCCAGAAAACCCAAAAACTAGTACCTAGGGATGTATTTAGGAACTTGGGAAAAATCGTTTCAAGACCATGGTTTTTGGAAAAATTAGTGCAAAAGGAGGGCATAAATGGTTTCTAGAGAGAATTTCGAAGAAAATGGCGCGAAAATCACGCAAAACGGAGCTCAGAAGCTCGCCGAGGCGGACCAGAATCCGGTCGTCTTCTCCGTCAGTCAACGGCGTCGGCGCCACAAGCCAGACGTGGAGCAGCGGGGATGATGTCGGATGACGGTCGGCGTCGCACGCGTGCGCGGCACGCGCGCGCGAACGCCCGGTTAGCATGGGCGCCGTGGGGCCGTAGCGCGCGCGCGTGCGTCACGGTGCCGAAGAAGCACGGCACGCATCCCGTGCGGCGTCTACGTCGCCGTGCGTCTTCGTGCGCCAGTGTACGCCGGTGTAAACCGGCGGAAAAGAGGCGCCGCCGGTTTAAACCACCTTATGGTGGTCCGGCAGGCCCCATTTTAGCGTAGTTTTCACTAAAACTTGATTTTTGGGAGCTAGAGAGGTCCAAATCACGATCCGAAAGATGCGTTGTGACCGTATTGACGACGCGGACCTAGTTTTAACTTAAAAACTTAGAAATGACCACTTTTTATTTAGAAAAATTTTAAAATAGTGATGTGACATGTACAGGTGCACTTGAATATACCAATTAAAGGGAGTTATTAGCAAGCTAGTGATCTCCCACTGAGGTAGGTGACGACAACTAATGTTTTGCCTTGATTTTTAAACCATGTTTAAACATAGCATCATGTGTGATTGTGTTTTAAAATGCAATTATTATTTACCGTGGATTTCATGCTACATTGCGTACGGGATGGTTATTCCAAATTGAAATCTTTTCTTGAATAAACTTATTTCAAATGCTTTTACAATCATGATGTTAATTTGTTATGCTTACTTAGAGACTTATTTCTTATTATATATATAGAAAATGCATGGATTTACATGGAAATGAGAATAGAGGCTTATTAAAGCCGGTCCTTTGATAAAGCACCCAGGATGAGGGGCATGTCTTGGGGATTGCAAGCCATAAGTGCTCTTGAGTTTTAGCATATACACATGATTTCCCGTGTTTTATATTTGATGGACGGGTGCTCTCGCCCGGGCGTCATCTTAGGAGGGATAGTGAGCCGCCACCCACCTTCCGAGATTATGATGTGATGAGTTTGTGATATGATAGACACACCGCCCATAGATGGCATTCGGTAGAGGGTTTGGTAACATGGATAGTCTACACTACCGGTCTGAGCCTTTCCATGGGGACAGACGCTAAGTCTCCGTTATGGTGTCGACGGGAGCGGCGGTGGTTGATACCCATGGAGGGTTGCCACGACATGATGGCCCATATTCTTATTATGTGTGCATGTATGATTACCATGGTTATGGATGATATGCACAGGTGTGACGACACTCGAGAGGTTGACTATGTGTACTCGATCGAGGGATGTTAGTGCGATGTGGTGGGACCCATTACCTTAGGGTGCCCTTATTCTGATGTATGCTCCATTTTATTGATTCATCTCATGTTTTAACTTGGTGAATTTCATGTTTTAGCATATTGAATAAATTGGCATTTATTGAACATGGCATTATGATATCACTATCTTCATAAATGTTAGATTTTTCATCAGTATTGTTCATTATTTCTTGCATTTATTACATTAATTGTCTATGTACCTACACAAGCGATAGCTTCTTGAGGCATTGCTTTGTTTTGCAATGCCTTAGATCTCGAGCGCGATAACGAAAGGCAAGGTCATGTTGAGAAGCCGTGAGAGCTGTGAAGACCATTTTTCTATAGTATTAGGCAGTGATGTGAGTCATTAAACAGGGGTTATCATTTGGATTTTTATTATGGATCGCATATTGTATATTGGGATGTGATTTAGATCTTTGGACATATGTTGGACATTTATGTGGGATGTTATGATGGATAGACCCTGGGCCATCTTATTATTATCTTTTGGACGTTTATTTGATTTAAAATAAAGGCGCCTATTTATTTGACGTTGATTTATACGCGGATTATTTATTTATGTTTAAATTACATGTACGCCATTTTGTGAAAGGAAAATTAACACCCGGAGTTTTTAAGATAGGTTTAGTAAAATGTTAAATAAATCTTTTCTCATGGGATCCCAAATGCTCTTATTTAAAATGCCATTATTATAAAAAAAAAAAAATTTGTCTTAAAAATCCGGGGTGTTACAAGAATTCAATCTGAGCCGTCCAAATCTTGAAAAGACAAAATAGCCCAGATCTTGACCATTTTGATGAATTTGACAAATCTAACTAGTGGATCGCTAATCAAGGACGTGATAAAGACTTATATGAAGACTAATCATCTCTGTGGACATCAGAGTTGAAGATTTTGATAGAGATTGATCTAGGGAAGTAGTTTTTTTCTTGTTATTTGATTTTGTTTGTTTTATTTAAAAACTAAAAATTCTATAATTCTGTTGGATATAATCTCTTATTATGATTTCAATAATTTCAGTAATTTTTAGTGATTTATTTTTAATTTTATAAAATTAAATTTTATTAAAA
The DNA here is from genome assembly GCA_035236585.1 of Warburgia ugandensis. Classification (NCBI taxonomy): domain Eukaryota; kingdom Viridiplantae; phylum Streptophyta; class Magnoliopsida; order Canellales; family Canellaceae; genus Warburgia; species Warburgia ugandensis. Next base: position 59,284,304 of record CP141133.1, read on the forward strand.
TTTCTTTAAGTCAAGTCTCTGTGGGATCGACCCGTACTTGCATCAGCTACACTACAATAGCCCATGCACTTGCAGTTAAACATCAACACTGGTCTTTTGTTTTGTACATCAACTAGATCGAGGCTTAGATAGCTTAGATTAAATTTAATTATGGTAGATCAACCCACAAAAGGCACGTGGGCAATTGATTAAGGAACTATTTCTATTTGAAAAAAGGCAAAACTAAAGGATGAATATTGAAGAGGAATAAAAAGATACAAAATTTGGTGAGTTTTCGAAGGTGAAAAATGCTAAACTATAGAGGAAAGTTGCTTGAAGGAAAGTGGAGGGAGGGAACCAAAGAGGAAGGTGGAGATAGTTTATAAGAGGAAGAAGGAAGCCAAGGATTCTCTCTCCTCTCTAGTCCATAGGAGGCAACCCAGAAGGAAACTGACCACATCCTCCCCTTCTCCCACGTTCCCCCTTCTCTTTCTCTCTACTCCCTCTCTCTTCCCATCTCTACTACACCACTTCCCACTGGTTCTCTCTCTATCAAAGAACCTTCACCATCTCTACTTCTCTCATTCTCTCTCTGCTCCACGTTCCCTGTTCTTGCTCTCGTCTCTTATCACTGCCAGACACACCCTCTGTCACCCATCCCTCTTTCACTTTCCCTCTCTGCTTCCTTACCCTCTCTTCATCTGCATCCCCCTTCTTTTGCTCCTTCCCTTCTCTCTCTCACTGCCCCAACTAGCCTAAGCAAGTCGGGTGTCTGCTCTACCCAATCAATCTTCCTTCATCTCTCTGTCCCAGCCCATCTTCTCTGCTTACTCCAATCATTGTACCATTCCTCCTTCATTGCACTCGCCATTCCCTCTCTAGTGTACCAACACACCCTAGAGCCCTTGTAGCACCAACCCTCCTTTTCTCTTCTTTTCTCTCTATCACACCAATAGAACCGCACCAATCAGCCCATCACCGCACTGCTCCCGGTCACCTCTTTGCACCTAGTTCCTCCCTTCCCTCTCTTATTACTCTCATCTCCATCCCAGCTTCTCCCCTACCTTTTCCTCTCTCTCTCTGATTCACCCGAAGCTAGCATCTTCCTCTGTAGCTGGTTTGCTTCTCTCCTTCCCTCTTCCTCGCATCAACTGGTAGGCTCCCACAAGCTAAAACAGAGAAAACCCAATCCAGGTTTTCCCTATTTTCTCCTCAACTCCCCTCTTCCCCTCTTCTCATCTCCCCTACTATTCATCATCTTCCTCGGGTTCTCCCTATTTTTTTCATATTAAATCAGATTTTTTGTGTGTGCAAATTCCAATTCTGTCCTTTAGACAATAATTCCAATTACATTTTCATCCCTTTTAGCTTATTGCAGTTTTCTTTATCATTGTTCTACTTATCTAAGAATTGCATAATCCATATCCAGTTTGATTAAAGCTTAACCTAATCAACGCTTTAGCCTTAACAAATAAGATCTCTCTATTTCATGATCTTTTCACATTAGAATTCAAACCAGTTTACATATTTTGTTCTTAGGACATCTCTTAACTTATCCAACATCTCTGATCTTCAATCTGAGATCCAAAAATTGATCTGTCATACCAAACCCAAAATCATTATATAGTCCAGATCATCAAAATTTTAGGGAATCTGAACAATCCAGCCATTAGATCTTTAATCAAGGACTTGTTGGAGAGATTGAAGAAGGCCGATAGATGTAGATGATATCAAATTTGAAGAAATTGATGTGATCAAGATAGGGAAGTAGATTTTTATGTGTTTTTTAGTTAATTGTCTATCTTTTTTAATTTGGAATTCTGTAATTTTCATCAATTAAATATATTTGAATTTTTATTTCATTGTTAGTTAATCTTTGTTTTTTTTTTTAAATTTTTGGACAATTAAATTTTATTTAAACTCCATCTTTTTAAGTAAGTCCTCGTATGATCGACTTGTACTTGCATAAGCTACACTACAATAGCCCGTGTACTTATGAAAAACAATCAACAACTTCACAAGCCTTTGCTAGGCCCCACCTTTGGATGATTTTATCAATCATCTTGTTTGGCCTCCCTACTTAAGGTCGCTACAAGACTCATGTCCATTAAGTACTTCTAGCTACTAGTTTTTTCTCATTTTGAATACCACAAGTTGGTTGGATAAGGTTAAACTTTTATGATAATGTCTCAATGATGAAGGGAAATAATTAAAGTGGTTATTTGGGGCATTATCAAGGTTGAAAAAAGTAGCATACCTTACTTGCATATGCTAGTCCCGTTAGTTTAAAAGACTAACTTGAAGCAAAAGTCTTAGAAACAAAAATAGACATATTGCTTTCTAAAAGATATAGTGGAAAGTCTTTGGTTATTGAAGGCGATTCAAAGGTTGTGATCTAGTGGTTGAAGGGTTCATCAAATACTAACTAGAGATTTGATTATATATTTTTTATGAGATTGCCTTATCTATATCAAATACTGAAGGTGAGATTGTATGTTTATAGATTAGCCAACTCAGTGGCTGATGTATTAGTAAGAGAAGGTGCATATATGAAAGGTTTAAAAATTTATATATCCTAAGCCTTCACTTATTATGATTATAATGAGGGTTGTATATTTCAACTCATGGTTCTATATCATATTGGATGCATGGTTATTAAAGGTCAATTTAATCATAATGAGTGATTAACATATTGCCTTAGGTACCTAGTTGTATTCATTTTTCTCTAGTTCACAAGTGTAAAAGGTGCAATCTATAACATGATGACTTCAATATTTATTATAATCCATTAAACCTTTGTATGCTCTATGAGACTTTGCTCTTAGTGACTAGTTACGTGATAGTGATCCTTTGCTAAATTTAAGGGTTGGTTTCTTAAGCTACATTTGGCTTTGAGAAATTGTTGTATTTTCTTATAATATACTCGATTGAAATAAATAAAATTCTACCTTTCACTTTAAAAAGGAATTGAATTTTAAACTAAAGAAAATAATCATTAGAGGCATCTAATAAGCATGAGCTTTGTAGCTTAAATAAGGAGTGTCGGCATCAAATTTCACAATGCATGAGATGAGCAAATAATCAAATTCACACAAGAAACCTAAAGGGCAAAAATTTCCTAAGAGAAAGGGGTTTAAATTGTATTTTACTTTATCAAGTGATGTGAGTACATTGCTCCACCTCTAATGGTCATTAATTACATTTCCTTTGAATGAAATAAAGAAAGGAAAATAAAAATAAAATAATTTTTTTTTTTCCTACTCTATGTAGTAACCATAACATAAGTTTTAGTCTCCTGATTTTTTCATATGCTGTAGTTATAGTTTGGGTCACAACCCATTAGATCAGTTTTACAACATGATTTGATTGTTAGCTTAGTTTTACAACATAATCTAGTTGATCATACACACACATAGCCCTTCAAAGTTTTACTCAGGATTAATAAGAAAAAATATCTTTAGAATTCATGTATTTGGTATGGAGTATGGCACTAGCATGCTGTCACTCTCTTTAATCTTGTAAGTATAAATAGCATTGTCGTGATCTTCAACACAATAATATCCTTTATTTATATTTTTGGAGATGCCTAGCATCATTGGGCAATATCATAACATTCCTTTAGTGTTTCGGTATTTGGAGAGAAACACATGTTTTCATTGACTAGGCATTTTTAAGAGGACCACAAAGTTTGTAGTGCTTTTAGAGCCTTAGTATATCTTTTGTAGACATAATTAACAATAGAACTATAACGGGGCCCATAAAAGATAGAATAATGATCATCTTAGGGCACACATAGAAGGGCCCACATAGGTTAGTGTTCATCACATTAGGGCACATACATGGATGGGGGTAATTGAGGCTAGAATGAACAACACCTTAAGGCTTTCATGCAAAAAAGTTCACGAAGGATAGAGTAAAGATTGTACAAGCAAAATTACTCACTCCGTATATTTGTAATAAGCAAAAGTATGAAGAAAATAATACAAAATGAAAGTGAATACATGTCTCCATAACCATGGGCTATTAATTATTTGTGATAATAAAAGGACAACACTTTTGATTATGTATCACATTCCATGATTAAATGCCATAGGCCTAAGGCTAGAATAAGCCATAATTAGGTTTTATGGGAGTCACAAAGCAATAAAATAAAAGCATAGAGGTAAAGTATGACTAGTCATAGAGAGGTCCAAGTGGCATTATGTCACAAGGTTCTCGAAATGTAAAGTTATAAGCCTAAATAGTGCTAGCTAACCTATGCCTTACCAAAATAGCTTAGGGACCATGTATACTTTTAGAGACAAGGTTTCTAGTCAGGCATAAGGGTTGAGTCACAAGATAGGTTATGTGGATAGTGTCTAGCATAATCCGTGGCTTAGTGTTTAGGCAATGATCAGCTTAAAATGAGATATTATAAACCTGGCTAGTCAATCCTTTAGGTACCATGGCTAAGACTAGAATGGATTAAGACACATGATTGTTAGCCATTAGTATCACCCTAAGTGGATAAGGATAAGGTAGTCCAAGCTAGGGTCATGTGGAGCATATAAAAAATGGTCATAGCTTTACCCCAAAAGGACAAATGCTAAGTCAAGACTTTAGAACCAGGGAGCATAGACCAAAATGAGTCATGGTTGGAACCCTTAAGAAGCACAGTCTGGTTATACCTAGGCTCATATTTCTTTTAAATACTTTGAACCAAAATGAAAATTACAGAGTTTCTCACCTTGTGAATAGGGAGAGAGAATACTAAACTTCTTAAGAGTGTATGCAGAAACTGGAGTTGATTTAATATTTTGAATTTCCTAGACTGGAGGCTAGAACCCCTATTTATAGTTTGGGGAACCTAGTTAGTTATTTTGGGTAGTTAATGAGGCTAAAACACCCAATTTATAACCACATTAGCTACAATGCTAGACCAAAGTGCTCTTGTAACACTAGTATGTGTAATCTAGTAAAATCATTGGGGTAGTTACATGACCGTCACCAAGGGTGAAAGCCACTAGATGCTCTCATTTATTAAGTGAAAATCATAATTAAAATGAGATCAATCGACACAATGTAAAGAACAAGTTCATCAAGTTTGAAGTTGTCTAGTGCCATGCAAAGAGGAGGTAAACTTGATTGATGCCACTAATTGTTTGGCACCACCTTGGAGGCAAACTAGAATGACCAACACCATCCCCTTCCTTAGAAAAATTAAGAGTGTCCAATCAACCTTGAAGTGAAGAAAGGTGACTAGTGCCACCATCTATCCCATATGATCTAATGCCATCTTGGCATGTCAACTTCACCTTTATATTGAGTTTCATCATATGGCGGCATCTTGAGGCGTGAAGACTATTAGACTTTTGGGCCCATTTTTTCCTTTTAAACAAACATCAACTTGGGCCACATGCATAGATGAGGGCCACTTAGGTTAGTATTCATCACTTTAGTTACATTTTTATATTATTTGAATGTGACCCATATATGGTAGATATATGTATGGCCTCAGGATGCCCCTTTCTCATTGCTTGATTGGAATCTACATGACCCACATATTTTGCATTAATGGGGATGGGCCCACCAAATCTAGCCAATCATTTAGTTTAATCTTTGGGAAAAACATTAAAAAAGGGGCAACCCAATGCACAAAGCTCCCGCATGTGTAGGGTTCTAGGAAGAGGCGAACCACAAAGGGCCTATAGTACGCAACCTTACCTTGTATTTTGCAATGAGCCATTCCCATGCGTCAAACCCGTGACCTCCAAGTCACATGGCGACAACTCAACCATAGTTCCAAGGTTCCTCTTCTCTTTAGGACAAACTATGGATCAAAAACATAATTAATTGATTGGTTTAGTCTCTAGGCACTATAGGGCCCAACTAATTCAACAAAACTAGATTGGTTTCTAGCACACCCATAAGACCGATGAAACACAACTAATTAACATGGATTAGCAAGAGTCAGTCAGCTTAGGAATAGTTTGACTAATCTTCTCATTATCTTGCTAAATTATGTTATTCTAGGAAGAGTTTATCCAATTTTCATGAAAATCTTTTAACTCAACATTATTTTAGTTGATTATCTTGCTAACTCAAAGTTAGTCAAGCAAATTTACAAGATTTTGTTGAAACTCCACCTCACTGTGTGTTACTATACTAATTCTCAACTTGCTAACTCTTTGGTGGAATTTTAGCTATGGGGACTATTTTTACTATAAAATGAACTAGAAACTTAGCTCCACCAAAAAAGGGGGAAGAGGGCCAATTTTTAGTGAGGTTTGCTTAGTTTCTCTTAAAAATCAAAACACCCTGTATATGATTAAAAGGATAAAAGCCTAATAAAAGCCAAAAGAAGCCTAAAAGAGTTTCTTTCTCATGTGATTAAGAAGCCTATGAGAGCTTCTCTCATTTTTTGGCCCCTTTTCCTCTCATCAACACTCTATTTAGAGGAAACAGAGAGAAGGGAACAAGGTACTCTATATTTGTCTCTTTGAAAACATAGTGATCTTATAAGTGGGTTTACTAATAGGGAAAGTTTTTCACCCTTGTTTTCTAGATTTTGATATAAATCAAAGAAAGTCTACGAAGCCTCCTTTCTCCCTCTAGCCATTTTTGCCATTTGTAAGCTTGGATTTTATCATCTGTAAATTGGCAATGCCTAAAAACTAGAATTTTTGTAAGGTATGTCTCTCTTTCTCTCAATATATGTTATATCATATTGCAATAAGTATTGAGATAGTTATGTCATATACAATTCTGAATTGCAACTCCAGCTTATTAATGGATAACTATGGCATGCAAGTAGCCACATGTAATATTATAATTTCAATGTACAATAGTTCTCTCCAACATCTGATAAATGATTTTTGAGCTACAGAAAGGAAATACATTGAGTTAGCAAAAACATTATTTAGAACTATACACTTTTTTTAGCACTTCACTTGAGAGGCATATTTCTTCTTTTCCCATGAGATGACCCACTAGAATCCAATCAAAATCAAGCATGGCATACTTTGATTAGTTGTTAAGTTCTACTTTCTACTTTCTAGTTTCTTTAGTTTAAGTTTTATTGTATATAAGGCTTATGCAAATTATGAAGGTTAATGTAAGGTGTGATGCATGTCATCATAGATGTGGAGAGTGAAGGCATGAGATTGGGGATGAGTATGTGCTTTCATGATACCTTAATCAAATCATGCAACCAAGAGCAATAACAAGTAAGGGATAGCTAGTTAGTTAATATTCCGTATGTAGGGTGGAAAACTTAATCTAGAAGTAGGATTTCTAGCCTCTGAATACTAAGGAAACATACATCTACAGTGCTTCCCTTAGCTAAGAATATGTAACCTACTCAAACTTTTGTTTTTCTAAAGGATTGTTTTTACATTTGATAGCAACAAAGGAATATATATTTAGTGTACCTAGTGGAGTGTAATTAAGCTTAAATGGGTTGTTTTAAGTTTCACTTGAATATAAAGAGATTTTTTTTCAAAAATCGTAGTAACTTTCTTTAGGTGTAAGTGACATGCTTTAACTAATTAGTTCTTCACATTGTAATAAGCAATGGAAAACAACCTTGAGTTTCATGTCAATCTTAAATCCTTCATTTGTTGCTCCCACCAAATTAGTTTGGTTAGGGTTTCTTTATCAGTGTTTGATCCATGGATGATTTTTGTAAGAAAATTTCATTTCTACAATTATACTTCTCTTGAAACATGGGTTATAGTTACAAATTTGTGTATTAGGGAATAAATTGGCAATTCCTAAAGGAGACCAATATTTCCACACTTTTTTTGTAGTTTTACTCTAATTTTATCCAACTTCATGATAATTTGAATAGTTCATCAGAATGGTTATGCATTTAGGTGAGGTCTAACCCAAAAATTACATATACTTTATTTCTATTCTTGGCAATAAAATGAATGGTAAGAAGTTAATGGTTTTGTAGTAAGATCCTGTTTATGTATGAGACTTTGGTATATCCATGACTTACATGCACAAACAATATGTAATACTAGTCACAGGGTCATATAAAAAGAGTGAATTTTGATAATGTTGAATGCCTCATTCATTTATTGAGGCATCCTTGCTATTCCAAACTATTTTGTAATTCAATTGGTGCATTATTTCTATTCAAACTAGTTACTAGTCCAAAGTCATATCTACTACTAATATAAATCTGTGGTGGTGACTTACTAATCACTTTTTTTTTGTTGGAAAGATCACAGTATGAAACTCAATTTGATGAACACCTCAGTACAAGGATATATAAATCGAAAAGATAGGCACTTCAATTTGTCAATTCTAAGAGTAATATGAAAGTATTTTGAAATCTCAAACCAAGGCTTCTTATAATTGTATGCTTATAAGTCAATGATCAAATGTTTAGATTGCTCAATAAATGTGAAGCAAATCATGTGCATCACAGGTTGTGCAATAAAGATTATCACTAGTCTCACATCCATCTTTAGTTGTTACATTCTACATCTAAAGTTATAATAAATACCTTTCAGATGCTAATTTATACACCACTGAAAACTTGCACTTGATTTATAAAGATTGAGATATTTATACTACATTAGTATATGATATATTAAAGTTATCATGTCCACCTTGTATCTTTGGCACATGCGTTCAGCAAGGCAAATCAAAAGAATTAGAGTGTATGCCTGTTAAGATAGAAACAAGAATTCACTAATAAGGAAAATATTTGGATGTACATGATTCTTGTTAGATCATTTAGTTGGGTACTATAGTTACCACTTGAATAATTTGGTATCAATGAATGGTTAACATTATGTTTGATTAATTTAGTAGCTAAATACACATAATATCAATGCATGTGTTGCTATTTTGAATGTCATATATTCAACATCTCTTATTAATTTAAAAGCTTATTAGAGAATTAGCACAACTTGTTGTCAATAGTGGAACATATATGTGTGTAAGACCCATATGAGACTACTCCACACCTCTTCTTTTTACCTATGTTATGCTTCTATTTTATAGATTAGTGGAAAGGAGAAGTCTTCCCAGAAAAGAAAGGCTTAGAGCGATGTTGAAGATACATGGATGTTAGAGCAACTAGCTAAAGGCATGGAGTGTGTTGATGAGTTATTTAGTGATGGATTGATCTATAATGCACCTAATGTTAAAGATCTACTCAAAAGATTCAATGAGGTGTAGTGGCAAGACATAGACTTTTAGCAGTTCCATGCAAACATGAAAAATATAGTATTTCAAATAAAAGGTCAAGGATTTGAACATGGTACGATTAATATTTGGACTTGTTTAGGATGAACATAGTGGTGATTTAGTGAAAGTGATTCAAATTATCAAGAATGAATTCGTGTGAGGCCCAATTACCCAACAAAAATTTATAAATTAGGATTATACTAGTGATTTAACTAATTTTACTTATTAGGAGTGTAAATTTGAATGTTGCATTTTGATTAGGGTAAAGCAAAAGTGAGGAGTCTTGAGAATTTTATTGTAGATTTCTAGAAATCATAAGGGGAAGGACTCTTATTATAGGAAGGCTAGAATAGGGAGAGAGAAGGAATAGAAGAAGCAAAATTATGGAGTCAATAATGAACATGGAGAATTATGTGCCTCATACAGTTCTAGATAAGGCTATGTACTATTGACTCTTGTGGCTTGCCCCTTTATACAATTCTAGATAAGGTTATGGATTCCAATGGCACTCATGATTTTGATAATCAACCTCAAAATTATGATCCCAATTCATCTTTTGTGGAGGGCTTATTTGATGGGAATGTATTCTAACAAACTCTGACTCATACACAGCCTCAAAGAGCTTCATTGGAATCTCTAGCTAGAGCTTCATCTGCACCTATGTGCAAGTCCAATCCACATGTTGTAATGCCTCAACAAAAAAAGAAAAAGGACATCTAATGAAAGGTGAGTTGTTACAAAACACATCTAGAGGCTTATAGTGAATGTGGAGGTGGAATGATATATCTCGGTAGGAATGAGCATTCTTTAAATGTTGACTATGACTCAAATTGGATTCATACTATTGAGAATATTCAAGATTGACACCTTTTGAAAGAATTGAGGCACTTAGCTTGATGAAAGGTGAACATCCACTTGTGAGGTAGAGGTGGTTTAAGTGGAGTTAGGATTTGAGGTACCAAATGATTTGTTGGTGTTTAGTCAATTTTTTGTTATAAATAATACTTGTAGATATCACTAAATCACTTTATGAGGGTAGTGATGATATTAGACATAGTCAATTTTTAGTTGGTACATACAATATATTATAGGTTTTGATGGTGATAAACTATGTTTTTTGTTTTTTTTTCTTTTGTTGTTATATACATTTTGAAATTATTAATTGATATATTATGTGATAGTAATGAACTATATTTATGAATTGGCAATTAGTTTGTGTTATGTTTCATTGTGAATGGGCAATCAACTTATATTGTCCTTCTTTGTGACTAGCAATTGGACTATATTATTTTCCTTGTGAATGGGCAATTACTTTATGTCATTGTGATAGACTATTTTTTTGAATTTCTATGATTATGTTTGATTTTTAATCTCTAATAGTTTTATGCAAGGCACCTATAAGAGGTAGACATATATGAAAACTGAGGTTGTTGAGAGTCACGTTAAGAGTGATCTGCACAAAATGCAATGAGATAACAGATGAAAGATTCCTTCTATACTTAAATGCCTAGATGGATTGAAAGAGAATCATGACAATAGGTTAAGATAGACTCATGCAATTCCACGAAAATCTAGAGTTATTTCATGGAATTTACAAAAATGTACCCCTAGCAATTTTGAATAACATGCTGCATATTCAAACAACATAGAGTCCTTTGTGAATCTCAATAAATTATTGTAAAAGAAATTGTCGTAACTTTTTTTTAATCTATTTTGGGATATAAACACAAGTACAATCCATTAACATTGAAGTTTGATGGATCAAAGTGAACGGTTAGCAGTGAATGGTTAGCAGGAATTTCAATAAGGCATTAGAAGCAATACTTCATATCTTCACTTTTTTATGGTGAATCCTCTTTAACCACATCCTACTTAATTTTTTGAAAGTTCTCGTTAATACTTCTAGGTAATTTCACTTCAATAGTAGTGTTGCAATTTTAGGGTCATATTTTGATTTTTATATTAATGGGATTCAATTTGTTAAATAGAACTTTGTTGGAGCCATCAATGGGATATATATTCCTAAGATATTGATGTGATACTATACACAAAAGGTGCAGTAGAAAGGGTGTTGTTTGCGAAAACATGTTGATAGCATATAACTTTGACATTTTATGTATGTTTTAACTGGTTGGGAAGGTACAAACATGATTCAAAGAGTGTGCAAATTGCTTTGACTAATCCAGAATGCAATCTAACTTTGGCTCTAGGTATTTTAGATAGATTGTAATGAGTGATTGTAGAAGATTGAGAACTTTTCTCAATTATAATAAAGAACTAAAAACTTGATTTTGATCATACTTTGTCATGTGAATTAGAATTTTAAAACTAGAGTCAATATAAAGAAATATACCTTGTTAGGATAGAAAATACGAACCCTGTATTTGGTCCATCATTAGTTGAGATTAACAACTCCTTGCTTGATCTTCTTCTTCTTCTTCCATAGAGGACTCCACATTCTAACTCTTAGAACTAGAAGAAATGCAAAGAGGAAGTAGAAAGTTGAATAGATTAAATTATATGGCATTTGGCACATCCACCCACTAATAACTACATGAGGTCCGTATTAGAAGATAAATTATAAATGTATCCTCTATATATAATTACCATTTTACTCTTATAGATATTTATCATTATACCCTGCCATGTATCTATATTAATTTATGACATCAATATAGGACATGTAGATTCACACCCCTAGGCATGTCATTTTTCTACCTTCAATTACAATGAGAACTTAAAATCTCTTTCAAATCTCCTCTTGAAAATATCTTATATTAAATATATATATAATCAATTTGATAAATATTTTAATAAAGATAACCAAGGCCTTTAGTTTTTTGAAGTTCATTTATAAAATGATCAGCAATGAATGTCTAACTTCATATAAGTTGCACATCTTATACCCTTCATGACTTGATAATATCCCACTAAACTTAGAATCAATGATTATGTATATCTAGTAATGGTAAGTATTCTAGACAATTGAGGTCATGTCCTATGTGTAAAACACTTTCACACATTCGATGTGTGTTCAAGGTCTCTACCTTAAATGATTTGAGAATTGATTGTCTTCATCTTATAAAAACATTCCATTCCACAAGTATTCTAGAATTAGTTTATCTATTACTATTCTTTCTTAAAGCATATTTTAGGTTTAGGTAAAATCAAAATTTAGATGACTTTAGAATTGCAAGGCAATATTGCAAGCACCAAAACTACTTTGATGAAGAGTCGGTTTCCAAACACAATGCTGGTCTTGCTAATGATATGTAATTGGTTTTATTATTTGCGTGTCATGAATCCGTTGCTATCTTCAAATAAATGAAAAATATACTATTTTTTTCTCTATTGTTATTAATGTCCATATTAATTTCTAATATTTTAATTTACTCTAAAAATAGTATGCTGTGTTCAAATTTAATGGGAATTCAAAATTAGTGTGGTCTATATTTATACGTGAATTGTCCAAAATTCGTTTCTCATTAATGTGATTCATACTATCTATGATGAAATTAAGTGAAACTAGATTTTGAGTTCAAACTCTTGGCAGTTCATGCAAAATTGTGGCAACTCAAAATCTAGAAAGCTGAACTTCAAAATTGTGGCAATGCAAGATCTAGACAGCTGAACTTCCATACTTTAACTAAAGTGCCGTTATATATATTACTCAATCTGAATTTCCATACCACAATTTGCCAAAAGCATGCGCGTGGCACGCTAGCAAACTGGGTTAGTGACAAAAACGCTTCCCAGGGTAGAAAACGGAATATTCTTCGGAGGGTTTTTGCAGAGAACCCTGCAAACTTCTCCTTCTCCAGCTTTAACCAGATCTCCAACCATAAAATCTCAATCTACTTCAAATCCACCTCTCAAAATCTCTTGATCGATGCGATGGTGGTCTGCAAATGCCGCAAGGTACGCCTAATCATACCATCGTCATCTAAATTCCTCTCTCTCTTTTCTTTCCATCACGAGCAATTAAGATCCCAAACCCTTGATGCCCACATTTTCCATTTGTCGAGTTTTTCATTTGTTTTTAAAGTTTCATTTGAATCGCAGACATTCAGGAAACAATCGTGAAAAGGAAGAGGAGAAAATTCCATTATAATTGTCCTTTTTCGGAGTTCATATTGTGCTGGGATATACGAAGTGGATTTTCTGAATAACAATATGTTCGATGTGTATTGGTAATTTATTTTGTCTTGTTGCTCATAATTTTTAGGTAGAAAGAGAGAAAAAGCTAGTTTTGCACTTAAATTGGACAGTATGTTTGATAGATAAACTGATAATTGGCTCGGATGCAGTCACATTTGAATTGTTTGCTTTTGGATCAGACTTATTAGTTGCCCAGTTTACGTTTGATGTGTACATCTAGGAGGTTTCACCAGCTTCAGTGGTGTGATTGGACGAACGTCACCTTTGTTTTGTCTCTTGATTGAAGACAAACATTTCTGTTATATGCAGTACGGTGACACTGGTGACACCTTAATGCAAGTAGATATATTATTATAACTCAGTATCTAAATTTACCATATGCTGATGGAATATGTTATTGAATTATTTTCACCATTCCATTTGCTTTCTGTTCATCTTTGTTTGTTCTCTTTATTCAAGCTCTGTGATATGGTCTCGTCTACATTTATGAGGACATTGTAGCTATTAGAATGTTGAATGATTTGCGGGTTTTATCTTCTATTACCTGACCTGTATTTGATGATTTTTGCTGCACTTACGAACTTCTTCTTTTTAAAATTTTAAATATTTTTTGAATTTTGAGTGATTTGAACCTAGAACCTCTTGGTTGTGAGACAAGGCACTTAACCAACTCAGATAAGTATCCAAATCAACTGCTCTCACCATCGGTTGCCACTGTAACTTGGTTTTTGTTTTCATTCTTCTGGGAACTTTGTTTTCACTCGAATTCCATCCTTAGTTTGAAATGAAGGACTTCTGTAAGATATCAAGAGGTATCTCATTGGATTAAATCTTTTTCCAATTGTTTTTCTAGGGTTACTTTGCTCTCTTGTTGGTCTTTCAACCATGGGAGAAAAGGAAATAGATCAAATGGTCTGGTGGTTCATATTTACTTTCTACAGTTTAGCTTTTTATTACATAGTCAATATTGCATAAGGAGAAGTATTCTTTGGGATCACCTGGTATGCTATGCTGTTGTTGTATATGAACATAATTTGCAGATGCATCTGCCATCATTCTCTCTGGTGCTTAGAATGACTTGTTTTTGTGTTGAAATATTTATCATTTGCAACCATTTTTTTGGGTTCTAATTTGACCCTTTTGGTTATGTTAATTCTAATATCTGGAGAGGTTTTCATTCAGGCGACTAAGCTTTATTGCTTTGTGCATAAAGTTCCTCTTTGTGGAGAATGTATTTGTTTCCCAGAGCACCAAATATGTGTGGTAACTACCTAAACAATAATTTTCTTCTGTACATATTCATATTCTATGCTTCCTAGACTTGTGCGCTGAAGATAAATTGAACATGGTTGACTGCAATTATACATTGAGCAAAATGTTTCTTCTTGTGCCCATGAATTCTATCAAATATTTCTTTATCTTATGCCTTTTGTTTTTCAGAGGTATGTCTCAAATTCGTGGTTTGGTTTGATTATCATACTGTTATGTTCAATATTAGTAACTTCTACAATGAGGTTTCTGTAATTGTTTTTGCCTCATTTTGAATGGTGATGATTCACGAGCTTATTTAGATCTAGTAACATATTTCTTGAATATGTATATACATGTGTATGTTTCTTCTTCGTATATTAAGTTATTTTTCGAACTCCTTTCCACTGAGAATGCCCTCAGTTTCTGATTTGGACAATTGCACAACAAGCATAGTTGGACTTACTTCTGCATTTTCTGCTTGTAGCCTTCTTTCTTTTTTGCTTGTGGGATTTTCAAAATATCTCCTGTAGCATATTAGTGTAGCACCTGATCTTAAATGTCTGGATAGAGCAGATCTTTTTAGATGTATTATATTCTGGTCTTTCTTTGATCAAACATCTATTGTGATTAGGAATCCTGGATAGCTTCATAAGTTCTAGAGCTCCTTTAGACATTTTTGCATATTCACCATGCAAAATAGCATTATCTGTTTCCCACAAGCAATAGGGAAGGTTTATCTCTTCTAAAGAAGAATTTCATTCCTTGATGGTGACAAGTTGGTAAAGGAGAAGGAAAAATGGAAAGTAGAGAATGAAAATGAAAGAAAAAGATGGCATGATGGGACTAATAGTACATGCTAGAAGGAATATAATGGACACACCAACTGCTTGATTGAGATGATTGACCAAAAAGGCTGATTTGAGAAAGATCTGTGATAGCCTGGAAACTAGCACGACCACTGTGTTAGATAGACAGAACAATCTAGATATTTGAGTATATTGACTTCACAAAATCATGGGAAGTACAACCTTCCCATGATAATGGAAGGCATCATATTACTGATATTGGGTTTGCTGGAAAATCTTCCACTATCTTCATGAAAATGAGAAAAGGTCAGAAGACGATGAAGTTCTGCGAATTGAAAACTTAGTGGGGAAACAACCATGTAGAGTTAAAGAGATGAATTAAAAAAATATAACATGTGAAAGGATAAAATTTCTTGTTTCTCAGTCCAAGGGAAAGGCAAGAATCACTGAATTAAGTGAAAGAAACAGTCTATGAATGATTCTGTGTTGGTTAGTGAGCTTTAGATCCTCTCTGCTTTTTTCTTGTTCCATGGTTAAGAGCTTCCAGAAGAGGAGACGGGGGTCTTGAATGAAGGGCTTATTAGAGAGATATGAAGAGAAATGAACCAGTAAACTAAGGTCACAAGTAGAAAGAAAAAAGGTTGAGAAGAAAATTTTGAGGTTTTGAAGGCAATGATTTAGATCTACAGTTTCAGTCTTTGGCTAAAGGGGGATACAAAAAATAAAAGAAACAGACCGTGCATTGTTTAGAGGAACTACAGAAAAGAAGTTATCAGGATTATTGGCTTGAATAAAGCTCTGGGAAGATTGGGGCTTTTCAGAGGGCACATTATGTATAAGGCTTTTCAGGAGACAAGGGAGGGAAGAAGAAGGAAGACGAGAGTAACAGATGGAATGAACCATTGTTGCTCAGAGCTCCTGGAAACTGCAGAAACTTGCTTCGGAGGCCCACTTTCCCAAAGTGTCTGGGAGCAGAAAAAATTCAGGGAATCTCGCATCCTTTCTGGATTTTTGTTATTGGTTAGTTTTCTTCAAAGGCAAAATGCACCTAGGCAGACTATACTCCCAACCTCAATGCATAGACCACCCTTTTTGGCTTGTATAATTTTTCTTCAATTCTTTGTAATTTTTCTTTTCTTTTCTTTTTTGACGTTTTAGCTTCTTATCACCAAATAATCACCCACTTCACACTTTGCTTCTGCTTCCTGCTCTATCAACTATGAAATAACAAGGTTGCATTGGGGAAACTGATTCAGTACTTTTTTTGATAAGTCTGGTTCTTGACGTGTTGAACCTAGGTCATATACTATGACAATAAAATGAATATATAGAAACAGAAAAGGCTGCATACTATAGATCCTTTGGGGTTCATCCCTTCCCTGGACCCTGGGTATGCAGGAGCTTCGTGCATGAGGCTGCCCTTTTTTATTACAAACAGCAAAGTGGATAACAGCCTTAATCAACAAAAAATGGGCAAAAAAGTCAAGAAGACAGGAAGATCTTGGGGTGATTTGCCTTTATAAGCCTGACAAGAGGTCAATGAACTGTTTTTGTTTGCCATAACACTAACTAAATGTAAGATGACAGAAATGCCCGGGACATTTTAACAGCTCATATGCAGAAGTCCTATTACCTTTTGGAGACAGCGATAAGTGGCCTAAATAATAAGCAATTTCTTGAAAATTTTCGAGCACGACCTCTGTATATACCAGATCACTGTTGTGTAGCAAATGTCTCAAATTACCTTATTATGGCCTTGAGTGTGTGAATCCTGCTCTAGTATAGAAAAGAAAAAGACTTGAGTACCCTTAGTTCTTTATATCATAAATCAATTACCTGTATGACCAGTCAAGAAACTTCCATGAGGTAACCCTCATGCTTTTGCTATTAATCTACTTACTTCCTAGGATGTCAAAGTAATTAAAGAAAGAGAGAGTGGTGATCATTCTGACAGATTATATTTTCAACATAACCCTTTAGGGTTGTTACTAAGGAAACTGATTCACACATGTTCTCTTGTACACCTGAAACTCCAACATCATGGAATTCCAGAATTACACGATTGTAAGTAAAGTCATATCCAAATTTTATGTTAATCCACTCAATCTTCTCTATACTTTGAGCAGCCATGAGTTCATAAACCGATAAAGCTCTTTCCAAGATCTGAAAGGGCTGAGAAGGTTCCCTTTTGCAGGGGAGGTTGTATCAAAAACTACCTCACAAGTCCTGTGATCTTATCATGTGTCCTATCTAATCAACTGTTCCAAGTCTTGTAGCTCTTTTACTTTGGAGATTGACACTAAAACTGGTTGCAACTAAGTCTTCACTCAGCCATTTTCTTTCATACAACCCATTTTACGTCTTCCTTAATCATGCATGGCGGACTTAGGCATGCAAACTGCTGTCACAGTTCCACCCCACGTTATTGGATAACACCTGCCATAACCCCTCCTCAGGTCTTCTGATTAATGTTGCTCAGGAGAAATCAACCTATGAAATGGAAACCATGTAGCCCTCTAATTATATATGCACTATTTGCTGATTCATATCCTTAAGTTTTGTTTCCATGTGAATCAACATATGATTGTAAGACTGTACTATTTCCCCCCCCAGTCTTTTCTTGCTGTAACCAAGAGCTTAAAATTAGATCCTGGCTTTCTTTCTTGAGACTTCTAGATATTGTAAATTGCTGTTTAACTTGGTTTCTAATCTTCTTCTCACTGTATCTTATTTCATTACGCTCTTAAAATAATGGTAGGTACTAGAAACGTTGTTTTTGGTTATGCAAAGTTCCTTAGTGGCAACAAAGATTATCTTAATTTATCTTTCCCTTATAGATCTTATGGAATATAACAATTACTGTTAATTGTATTTATATATTTTCGTGGTTAAAAGGGGGAGCCTTGGTGCAACGTTTGAGTTGTTGTCGTGCGATCGCTTATTAATTTTCTACAACACTCTCATGGGTGGTATACTGTGTAATCCCTTATTGATTTTCCTATCTTATCATTGGGTTTTAGGTCCGTACCTACTCAGAATGGGTAATTGATGGAGAGTATGACTGGCCTCCTAACTGCTGCTCCTGCCAGGCAGTGCTTGGGGCTGAGAATGATTCTATTACTACTCGGTTGGGCTGCTTGCGTATGTGATTATATATCTGGTTTATCATCAGTTGTCATTTTTTTTCTTTAGTGGACAGCTTGTTGAATTTAAATTGGTTTGTTTTAGCTGCTCACTTTTTTGTTTGTTGCAGATGTTATGCACACAAGTTGCTTGCTGTCACATATTAAAAGTTTTCCACCTCACACTGCCCCAGCCGGTTACGTGTGCCCTGCATGTTCTTCTCCTGTAAGTTCAAACTACAGTTGTGGTTAATCTTGCTTAGTTTCTTCTGTTCTTTTCATTGATGAATCATGAGCTGATACTATCAACTCGTCTCACCTGGTGCTGAGGTTACATAGAAGCTAGTATACTTTTTGTTAGCAACTTATTTTTGTCCGCATCATACCTTGAAGCATCAGTATGCTGCAATAATTTGTAAAACGAATGACATGAATTTGGGAAGAGGAGTCTACTATAAAAAGAAATATCTTTCATACAAAATGCATCCGGTTGCTCTGCCATATCCATTCCTGAAATCCTTGGGTTCATAATGGGTCAAGAATTCATTGCTTAGGAGGTGGCATTTCCTAGGAGGAGCGAAACTTGTCTGTCTTTTTATCTACAAAGCTGTTTTTAAACAGCCAGTCAAACCCACATAAAATTGAGAATTCATTCTTTCACGGAGAATAAGAATACTGGAAGTCCTTACTATTACAATCAAGATTGAGCATTTAGGAACCAATTGGAGGTTCAAATGAGTCTTCACGTATATGAAAAATTCTGTGTATCAACTCAATTTAGCTTTTTACTAGTAAAAAATAACCATGCTTCAAGCATGGCTATCACAACTGGCCATTTGCACTCTTTACTGTTTGGAATATTTAGATGTTCTTCTACATCCAAGCTTCGCCATGACCTAGAGGCAATGGATGTTGTATAAGCCTTACATTTTTTTCTCCAATTTGATCATTTCCTTTACCCTTCTGTGAAGAAATAAAGTGATGAAATTACTGTAATTAGTGTCCTGGTTTAACTTTATGTCATATTGTGGTTGTGGTCTCTTTAACACATTAACATAGGAATGCTTTTGCAAATTTTAATTCCATTTCTCAATGCTTTCTGATGCAGATATGGCCTCCTAAAAGCATCAAAGATTCAGGATCACGTCTTCATTCAAAACTAAGGGAAGCTATAGTTCAGGTGAGAGTCCTGGTGTTTTGTTTTTAATTTTTGTTGAAGAAAAATATTGAAAAAGGAAGGAACAGACCATAGGCAGAGACTGTGCCAAGCAGTAGATCTCTTTTTGTAACATCTTTCATTTCCTAACCTTGGAAATGCTCCTAGGCAATAAGTCTTTCTTTGCCTTCTGACATGCGAATATTTGAGCTTTTCCGCAGAAGAGCCAACCTGAAGACACTGATGAAAGGCTGGCTGTGAAAGTCCAGCCAAATAGAATTGAAAGAGAACTTATTAAGTTTTAAAATCAATTTAAATTTTCCATCCATGGATATTTAAGTTTTAATACCCCCCAAAAGATCACTTTTGATACGTGGGATTGATAATTCATGAGAGCAAAGAGATTGAGGGGGACATTACCAAAGAATCCAAGTGGGTAGGAACAAATATAATGGCCTCTGGAGTATTGTGTGATGCGTGGGAAATTTCTCGATTATTTTATGATGATTTCTTAACTTTCAATAGATAGACTGGAATGACATCTCTTGTGTCAATGATACCAAAGTGATCTTAAATGAATGGAATTGGAATATGGATGGAATATTATAATTCCATCAAATGCATTTAATCTATGTTAGAATCACAAGCGTTCGTACACATATTAATCAAGCGAATCTCGTCTTGATGGGTCAATAAAAGCAATTAGGAGGGATCGGTCTTAGGACAACCATACACAGACACAGACACACACAGTTTTGCTATTATCCCCCTCACTACTACTCAAATTGAAAGGAAAATTCTATAGGATAGCTATAAGGCTGGCCATGCTTAATGGATTAGAGTGTTGGGCTGTTAAGGAACAACATGTACATAGGATGAGTGTAGCTGAAATGAGGGTGTTGAGATGGATGAGTGGTAAGATAAGAAAGGATAGAATTAGAAATTAAAACATTAAAGGAAACTTAGGAGTAGCACCAATAGGTAACAAGATGATGGAGGGTAGGATTATATTGTTTGGATATGTCCAATGAGACCAGAAACAACAATGGTTAGGAGTGAGTCAATCCAATTCGAATGCTCTAAAAGGGCAAGGGGAAGGCTCAAAAGGACGTGAATAGAAGTGGTAAGAAAATATTTAAAAACTTTGAACTAAATGAAGCCATGACCCTTGATTAGAGGGCAATGCAGGAACAAGATTTGTGTAGTTGACTCCTAATTAGGATAAGGCTTTGATGATGATGATGATGATTTGGATATTGAAACTGGTGGTATTTGGCCACAATCATGATTGGAACTTGAGTTTTGTTCTTGAGCATCTTTTAAATTCATTCTTGGATTGAATTTTCTAGAAGCTAATGACTTAGAACTAGTAAAACAACTGTGGTTGTTTATGAGTTCAATTTCTTTCTTCCTATTTTATGAAAGGAAAAGTTTCATAGTTAGAGTTAAAAAAAGAAGAAGGGAGTTTCAAAGTCTAGTTGTTATTGGGTTTTCTTCTTAGGCAGCCCAAATTGATTTCATATTTATGTAATTGACTTAGAGGTCTCTTATCTTTTTGTCCCCTCAGAAGTCAAAACCAAAAAAACCTTGCTCCTATGTTTTGAGTTGATAATAGTCGTACTTTCAAACACCGCTTGTGTGGTTTTATGATCTTGCAATTGGTCCCAAGCCTTGATAGATGAGGGTTGCCTCACGTGCCAGCCGGCATGAAATTTTTTAGCAAATCCTTAGCTTGAATCTAAAGCATAAGTCATTTTCTCAAGCTATGGCGTTCCGGATAAGCGACACGCTATGTCGGTGCCTAGATGTAGTGGAAATGGGCCAGGGCTGCTATTGCGTTTCCCTGTACGTGACGCACTGCATTGAATCCTAGATGTAGTGGAAGATGGGCAAGGGCTGTTAGGGCTTTTCCTCGTAAGTGATGCGCTGCATTGGATCCCGGATGCACTGGAAAGTAGGTAGGGTTCTTGTGCCATTCTAGATACGTGCGACTAAAGAGACTGGGTCAAGAAAATAAGATTTGTATCACCACATGGAATATAGGCACATTGACAAGTAATAGTATGGAGAGTCAACATAGCTTGTATCTAATAAACTAAGTGGAAAGGGGATATAACTAGAGAAATTGATGGGTTTTATCTCTAGTATGTAGAAAAGAATAATAGTAAACATGACTTAGGGATAGAATTTTACTAATAAAACTTGTCTTAGGAGAGACGATCATAAATGTTATAAGTGCAAATGCCTGATAGGTAGGGTTAGAAGATAAAATCAGGAGATAGTTATGGAAATATATGGAGGAGCAATGTAAGAAATTCCCAACATAGAGGTGATATTTATTAGGGCAGACTTAAATGGTTATATAGGAAAAGAAAAGGAAGGACATGATAGGATACACGGAGGGTGTAGTATTGGAGAAAGAAATGAGATGGGAGAAGCTATCCTTGATTTTGCTTTGACATATAACCTAGCTTTAGCAAACACATATTGTAAGAAAAGTGATGAACACTTAGTAACCTTTAAAAGTGAATCATATAAAAGCCAAATAGACTTTTTTTTACTTAGGAGTATCGAAAGATCGTTGCGTAAAGATTCAAGGCGATACTTGGTGAGAGTTTAACTACACAACATAGATTAATGGTTATGGATATTTACAATAAGAGATGGAAGAAGGGAAATGAACTTAATAGGTATCCAAACACTAAGTGGTGGAACTTAAAAGGAGAGAAGATAACATCATTCACAAACAAGTTGATTGCAGAAGGAAATTGGAACAATGAAACAGAAGTAACACCATGTGGACCAGTATGGCCAAGTTCATTAAGAAAATGGCAAAAGATGTTCTAGGAGTATCTAAAGATAAAAGGCAACCAGCAAAGGAAATCTGGTGGTGGAGTGAAAAAATGGAAAAAGTTATTAAAGAAAACGGGTGTATTTTAAAATGTGGCAAGGGATTAGAAATACCGAAAACTTAGAGCAACATAAAAATGCTAAAAAAGTTGCTAAAAGGGTAGCGAGTGAGGCTAAATCAAGGCATACGATGATCTTTACAATGGATTAGGGTGAAGAGAATGTAAAAAAGATGTGTTCAAACTTGCAAAAATAAGAGAATAGAAGAGTAAAGACTTAAACCACATTAAATATATTAAAAGTGATGATTGAAGGCTGCTAGTCAAAGATGACAAGATCAATCAAAGGTGGGAAAGTTACTTTAAAAAATTACTAAGTGACAAATCTCTAGAGAATATAGAGATTGAAAGAACTGTAAACTCATATAATGTTAGACTATATAGATATGACCTTATGATTAGGATACTTGAAGTGAAAGAGGCATTGAAAAAGTTGAAATGAGGAAAGGCCCTAGGGTGCGATGATATACTAATAGAGGTTTGGAAATATATGGGAGATATGAGAGTAGTTTGGCTGATAAAATTAATTAACAAATTGTAAAATCAAAGAAAATGCTAGATGAATAGAGGAAAAGCTCTATTGCACCAATTTATAAGAATAAAGGAGATATACAGAGTTGCACTAATTATCCTGTGATCAAACTTATGAGTCACACTATGAAACTTTGAGAAAGACTAATTGAGAAGAGGCTATGAATGAGACGATTGTATCGGATAACTAGTTTGGTTTCATACTTGCGAGGTTTATAATGGAAACTAATTTTCTACTTAGACAATTGATGGAAAAGTATAAGGAGAGAATGAAGGACTTCCACGTGGTCTTTATTGACTTAAAAAAAGGTTGTGATAGGGTCCCTAGAGAGTTAATATCGTGGGTGTTGGGTGAGAAAGGGTTTCACGGGGGTACATAGACATGATTAAGGATATGTATGAGGGAGCGGCTACAAATGTTAGGACCATTAGTGGAAGGACTAGTGATTTCCCTATCACTATAAGATTGCATGAAGGATTAGCATTGAGCCTGTACTTTTTTATGTTAGTTATGGATGAGTTAATAAAACATCTACATGAGGAGATTCTATGGTGCATGTTATTTGTAGATGACATAGTTTTGATTGATAAGATAAGGGAGGTCATAAACACAAAGCTAGAGTTGTGAAGAGATATATAGAGTCTAAAGGGCAGCCCAAGTGCATGAAGCTCTCCCCTATGCGGGGTCCGGGGAAGGGGCGGACCGCAAGGGTCTATAGTACTGTAGATATTATAGAGTCTAAAGGATTTAAAATTAGTTGAACTAAGATAGAATTTGTAGAATGCAATTTTAGCGAGGAGAGGAGTATGAGTGAAGCACTAGTAAAGATTGATAACTAAGAAGTTTCTCAAAAAGATCACTTTTGATACTTGAGATCAATTCATGAGAGCGAAGAGATTGAGAGGGTTGTTACCTAGAGAACGTAAGAGGGTTGGAACAAATGGAGATGTGCCTTAGGAGTTTTTTTGTGATTGATGGGTGTCAATCAAAGTGAAAGAAAAATTCTATAGGACGGCTGTAAGGCTGGGCATGCTCTATGGATTAGAGTGTTGGGCAGTTAAGGAACAATATGTATGTATGATGAGCATAGTTGATATGAGGGTGTTGAGATGGATGAGTGGCAAGACAAGAAAGTATAGAATTAGAAATGAAAACATTATAGGAAACTTAAGGTAGCACCAATAGGTAACAAAATGAGGGAGGGTAGACTTAGATGGTTTGGATATGTCCAATGGAGACTGGAAACGACAATGGTTAGGAGTGAGTTGATCCAACTTGAAGGCTCTAAAGGGGCAAGGCGAATGCCCAAAAGGACATGGATAGAAGTGGTGGGAAAAAGATTTAAAAACTTATAGGTTAAATGAGGCCATGGCCCTTAATAGAATAGAATGGAGGAACAAGATTCCTGTACCTGACCCTTAATTGGGATAAGTCGATGATGATGATAATGGTAGTTGCACTTTCAAAAGAACAATATTGATTGTTGACATATTTGTTTTTAGTTGTTCATGAATCTTGCTGTCTCTCAAAATTCTTCACCTAAATTTTAAAGATGTCCCCATGGTTAATCAATGAAATCACTCAACCTAGTTGCTTACAATGTTTACAACCTACTTGATATCCTGGATCTGTACATCTGGTGCTGGGAAGAGGGCTCTTTTACTGTATCGAGGGCTTCCACTCTGTCACTGTGGCCTTGATAATGCCAGAATGTACGTTTTCATTAATTGCATTTTTTAGTGTATATATGCTTATGCTGTAGTAACATGCTGATATTGGTTGATCATGTTTGTTACATGTATAGCCACAATTATATAATAGCTCCAGGAAAAGGCAATTGACACTGTTTCTAACTTTGATTTCAAATTTTCAACAAGTTCTGTGAACCTCAAAATTATAGCTGAAATCATTGATCTCACTCTTGCTGTATGAAGTAACATTAATGTTAAGTTTTAGCTCTTATTTTAGGAGGTCAGTCATGCCCCTTTGACAGGCAATTGACACTGTTTCTAACTTTGATTTCAAATTTTCAACAAGTGCTCTGAACCTCAAAATTATAGCTGAAATCATTGATCTCACTCTTGCTGTATGAAGTAACATTAACGTCAAGTTTTAGGTCTTATTTTAGGAGGTCAGTCATACCCCTTTGGAAAGTGTTGGGACCCAACATAGTTCAATACTTTTGAACTTGCAAAGCTTTATGCTGAAACAAATCGAGGAAGCATGCACTACACTCTTATGACCTCCGATAAACCTGAAGTTAATTATTTATATGCTTTTCTTGTATTTGTGCTACAGGATTAACTTTTCCTTCTTGTGGTGCCTGCTTAACATGCTGTGGATGTCATTTTCATAGGCCTTACACTTATTCAGTCAGACAGTTCTCTTCCTTATAGTAGGACAATCTTGTAAATGTGCTATGAGAATTCATGTTTCATTGGTTTGCAGACTGGCATGGAAAAAAATGTTTTAGGAAACCATCTGTTTTCGGTGCCACCAGCAGAGCCCCGTGCTCCTCCTCCTGCTTTTTCTTCAGATCCACTAGTAAATGCACGTACTGCTGAAGGCAAGGACAGAAGTAGCACAAATTTATCTCCATCTATAAAAGATCCAAACTTGGCATCATCTTCAGCTGGAAAAGAGGGAGGCTACTTACATGAAGGAAACTCGGGTGCCAAACTTACATCACCAGATATTGTGGAGATAGATGGTCCAAGTTCTGCAGGAAATCAGTTTACATCTGATCCTGAGCCTCACTATATGAGAAGTGTCAGTCCTACTGGGGTAAGTAGATGTTTGTGATATATATTCATTTGGATTGAATTTAAGAATAATTATTATCATCGTGTGCATCTTCATTGTAATATTTGCAAGAAACATAAATAGGCTATCTGATGCTTTTGACTTTCTGTAACACAGAGTGGTGCTACAACAAGAAAGGGTCCATACAATGTAGATAGACAAAATTCTGAAATTTCTTATTATGCTGATGATGAAGATGGAAACCAGAAGAAGTACACCCGAAGGGGTGAGTTGTTGCCCGAAGCACTTCAATAGTGTTTAAATTTCTGTCTATATTGCATATTATTCAGATAGCTTGCAGAACTTATCTTGCAAAATTGGTATGCACCACTATCTGAAAATTTATCTCAATGTCTAAATGAAAATGTCACATGAGGACCTTTCTAGGTGTGAACTGGTTGAGATCATGTAAAATTCACTGGATGTCTTCTACTGAGCTTTATCTCTTGGTACTTAGGCTTTTTAACATTTTACGTTATCCCCTCTACGAATCATAGGTTATTTGTCTGAGCGACTATTTAGTTTTTTGTTACAGGTCCTTTCCGTCACAAATTTCTGAGGCTTTTGTTACCTTTCTGGTCTAATGCACTACCAACTCTACCTGTGACTGCTCCGCCACGTAAAGATGGAACTACTACAGACAATGTTCCAGAAGGTCGTTTGCGGCATCAAAGATCCTCAAGGATGGACCCAAGAAAAATCCTTCTTATCATGGCTCTCGTGTATGTTCTCATTCTTTCATCTTTCTTTCCTTCTTAATTTTTTTTAACTTCCTCACGAGAAGGATAAAACTTGTCCCCTGTTCATCCTAGTGCAGATTCTTTTGTATTAAGCGAACTGCTCTATTCTTTATCTGGAATTCACTAATCTATTTCACTTCTTGGGGGTGAACTGATGCCTTTTAGTTATTAACGCACAAATCTATCCAGTTGACTCACATAGGTCATAGATATATGCATGAAAATACTTCTGCTATTTATCTATTTCTGTTTTGAAGTTGGTGTGACCATTCAAGAAAAAACTGAATATGCTTGAGATCCTGTTTTGTAATAGATTCTTTCTTTAGCCAGGCTTGGTACTCAGGACATGAATGTCAATGAACACTATATACATACATGACTATTAAAATGGATGATTGCACATTCACTTGAATTGCAAGAATCTGATCGTGTGTGTATAGTTTCATATTCTTGCAACATCTTACTGGTCTACTTCACATGGTTCTAGTGTGTCTGGCTCAGTTTGCTTGATGAGTGGCATTTCTGTCAGAACACTGTCATAGCATTTGCATTTCTTCTTTCAAAGCCATGCATTATATCTGATCTCTACCAACTCAGGCTGCAATAGGACATAAATTATAGGATAAAGGAAAAGACATATAGTTATGTCGGCATTTCTGGATTGCTACATATTTGAAATAGTAGAGTTCCACTCAGAGGAAGATTTGCAATATGACTGGAGATTACGCCACCAACAGAGAATCACTATGGACACTTTCATAGCAATGGATTCCTAAGACCATTGACATCTCTAGGGATAGAAAGAATTGAAAACTGATTATGTGTTGGCATCTCGCAACAGTCCTCAATGATTATTACAAGTGTCTTGGACTGCCTTTAGTGAAGCAGTGCTTTCTAATCAGTCACCTTCAATGAAGAGAGGCCACCAAAATTGTGGAAGAAAAAACTTAAGGCATGGTTGTAAAATGAAGAAACATCAGTAGTCTTTGGATCTTCTTGACCTAAGGACATGGGCTGAGGAAGATAATCCACCTCTTTGGTGTGGATAAGTTCCTCTAGTATCAGCATACTCCAGATTGCAAAATGACACCCCATTAGAGTTTAATCTGCGGGAGTCCATTCCAGTGGACTCCACTTGACCATTATTTTTGTTGTTACACTATTTGCAATGATAGCTCTCATTCCCACTACTGATCTTAAGGAGAATGGTATTTGAACTCCTCCTAAGATGTCAATTGCGAAAGCAATTGCCCAAAATTCTCTAGGAGCAGCTAATAGCTAATAATAAAGATGTTTGCTGTGTCATTCATCTGATAATGTACCAAAAGCTTGAAGAACACTTAATGGAGGCCAAATGATTAAAGGTTGTGGCTTTGAGAAGCTATTGAAGCAGTCAACTGCTTTCCAGTTAAGGAAGATAGAAAAGAGATGCACCCTCACCAAAACCCATTCTTGCCAAAGATAAGGAAAATGATCCAAATCTACCAACATCCTAGTCTTTCGGCAAGTATGTCTTTGAAACAGTTCCTAGTGTCTCTTCCCTTTTCCTTGATTCAGTGCAGTATTTGATGCTAAAGCCCATAAAAAATTTGCTTACCCTGAAGAAAGGCATATTGCAGTGGAAAGATAACATCTCCAATGACTTAGTTTATTGGTGGGGGTCTTGATCTAGATCTTATAATCCCAGTAACCCAGATTATGGGTTCAAAGTCTTTAATTTCTAATGCGTCTCTTTTGCATGAAGGTTATGAAAGAGGCTCTGCAATTCTTACCGATAACATTATTTTCATAAAAGTTTCAAGCGTTTGAAAGATATCACCTTTCAAAAGCAGAACTTGAAATAAGGGGGATGTAAAAACATCTGCTCCAGATGCTTTATCCCTTCTGCATACGTTAATAACATCTCTTTCCACACTTTTTTATCCAAAAATCACTCACCTAATGATCTGTTGCTTTTGTTGTAGTAGTGAAAGGCCATAAAGAATGGGTTGGTTCTTTTGTCAACTCATGTGAAACTCTGGATAGATGTCTCAAATGGCATCTAGAGTTATCTTCTTCATCTTTAATAAGAATGTGGTTGACCTTGTTGACTTTACAAAATTGATATTGCAGCTACCATTAGCATATTTCTGGAAGAGGATTGACAGCGCAGCTAGCATTAGCATATTTCTGGAAGAAGCCTGTAATATCTCCCATTTTAAGCTAAAAAACCCCCCACTTCTGATTCCTGTCTTGTTCCATCCATCTGATCAACCACTAGTTGGACAAGACTTCATGGTGGAATGACATTGGTCTTCCGCATCTACTATTTACCTTCTTTCCTCGACTGCCCAATCTTTAACTCTGTTATGATACTTTCTTTTTATATTGGACGGACAATTATGATCCCTAAGGATTTTCTTTAGTTCCTTAATCTTTCAAGAGTTGTTCAACCAGTGTTGTCAATACCATACTGGCCAGTGTACCTGTCTGAGGCCCAATAGATATGTAGTGGCAGTGCATGCTGTATCAGGGCCAGTACATGTGGTATTACGTTTGCAAATAGATAAGAAGAAATGAAGACAGGTTGTCTTTTTTCTGATCCCTGCAGTATTATTAACAGATGAGAGAATGTCTCTGACAACTCCTTTTGAAACTTAAAACCCTAGAGAAGTGAAACCTCTACCTGAAGTCTCTTTTAAATGATGGTTTTCTACCAATTCTTATCGATGCTACCAGATTTTCATCGCTGCTATGGTAAAAAACAAAGATATCCAAGTTCCATCCATATCTCAACCAACAGAACCGCAAATATGTTTTCTTGTTGCCAAAAAACCAGAAAGGCGATTTCTTTCTGTTGAGGATTCTGGAAAAAATGGGTGATTCTTGGGTTGAGGATTTGCAGTATCGGAGAAGGAGAATAGGAAAGGAAGAAGGGAGAAAAAAACAAGATCCAGCTCAGAAAACCTGTTTCTGATGATGAAATACACTGGCTGGTACAGAACCACCATGCCAAAATCAGCTAGTATTTGGGTTTCTGACTGGATCTGATATGAGGGTCTTCCATACCCCTTTCTCCACCTGGTATAGAGAATACCGGAATACTGGCCACTACAATATGATGTTGACAACAGTGGTTTCAATGGCCTACTATCAGGATTCTGGTAATCCATTCCAGTTTTCACATCTAGGGTTAAAATTTCAAAATATCAAAGCAATAATTAGCTATATGTGAAGTACTAGGACCAAATGCTATTCCTTCTATCTCACATCAATTGGGACACTGTCTATGATGTATCTAGGAATTGACAATTGGGAGATCCCACAACGTCTAGTCAAATTTGGAGCCTACTGATTGTTTCATGAAGGGCTCCTCTTACTCTGACAGTAAGTCCACAAGCTCATTTTTCTTTCGGAGATTCTGCAGACCTTTTTGTGCTTGCAGTAGCTCCTTATTTTCTACACCTTTAGGCATGATCTTAAGCCCTGCTTTTATCCTCCATGGACAAACCTTATGAACTGTTAGGACCGGCTTCATAAGATGGGAAGACATGGCCCTCTGACAGCAGAGGGAATTTAGCGAGCTAAAGCTTTGGGCCTTGTCTTTCTGCTATCTTTCCCCCATTCTTTATAGTTGTTTACATTATTCTGGTTTCTCTGGCCCTTGATTCAGGTATCAATTTTCCCTTTGCAGCATTTCTGTAGCATGTTATCTGGCATGCTACTGTCTGCTTTGTCCTGCTGTCCTTCCCTCCCTTTTAACATGTCTATTCAATTTCCTATCTACATGGTTTTCTGCTTATATTTTTAATTAACTGGCAAGTGAAATGCAATAGCTAATGTCCTCACTCGAACATATCAAATCAAAAAGCACGTAGAAGAAATTTTGGACATATAACCTAGATGTAGAGGCAAAAGATTAGGCTTGAGATTTTTCAGAACATAGGATATTTTTTCAACATGGGATTTCTTTGGCATGAATATGAGACATGTAAAGGAAAAACACAGTAAAAACCTCGGTAAATTCTACCTCGGATATGGAGATCAGTCATAGTCATGATTTCATTTGTGTAAGATTCATACCAAAAGTTATGCTATATAATTAGCAGAAGGCATGAGGGTTAATTCAAAGAGAATGGATAGGCTGCTTACTATAGGCCCTTGTATAAAAAAAATTATTGTGACCAACATGACATTATATCATGTTGGAGATGGCTTCTTGCGCTGACAGAAGTATCCATGTATCATCAGCTTACATGCTACAGGGATGTGAATTGTGAATTTACACTAAATGCTAGATCAATATTTCCAAAATTTTGTGAAGAAATTTCCAACCACGCTGGATGTGTTAAATGATAAAAAACATTGAAGTTGGTGAAAATACCATGTATTCACATTCTACTAGAATGAGTTCCCAAAATTGTGCTTGCAGAGTAGGTCTTTGATTGGGTTGAAACTGTCATGACAATTTGTTCTCCCAGCATCACGGGTTTCGTTCTTCTTGGGCAAGCCAATTCACAAAAAAAAAAAAGAAAAAAGGAAAAAAAATTTCATTCAGGGAATCTTGTTTCTGTGCAGGGCATGCATGGCAACAATGGGCATTTTATACTACAGACTAACACAACGTAGTTTCATTGACAATCGGCCTGAAGATGAGCAGCAGTGAGTATATGTTGTTTTCGCCCTAGCTGGATTAAATGATGTATCTCTTGAGACAACCAGTTAGGAAGCTTTTGTTTCTTGCCTCACCATCTCATGTTGCCGACTCGACAAATCGTGGACATCCAGCTTCAATCTTTTCTTGCTGTATCCAATGTCTTTTTACAGAAGTTAACACAGCCACCTTTATCATTAAATCACGGTCTCTCTCTCTCTCTCTCTCTCTCTCTCTCTCTCTCTCTCTCTCTCTCTCTCTCTCTCTCTCTCTCTCTCTCTCTCACTTGTGTGCGACTGTTGTAATTGAAAGTGATCAAGAAGGTGAAGGTAAAAGTCATGCTTTTCAAATGGGGGTTTGCTTTTTGTATTTTCTGCTCCTGATTGTTTACATAAACATAAAGAAAACTCTCTCCCCACCTTTTGAGTCGTTAAATACCCGAACGAGTATGCCTAAACAATCTGTAGCTGTCTACTTCTACGGACAGGTTGGCGAGTTTATATGATCCAATTTATTGATTATGCAGGATTATTTCATATAAAATTTATATGGAATACTTCGCCATATTCCAATAAACCGAATTATATCAGCTTGCCAGTCAGGTCCTTACTGGTAATCCAGAATTAGTTCTTTGAATTTTGTATGTGGAACAGATAAAGGTTTTTGTGGTGAACAGAGATTTCATAAACTAAACTAGCTTACTAATAATGAGGCACAGCGGCCCATTTTGTCCACCCTTAAAGCATTTAACAAGAGGTCAGGAGCATGGTTCATCCATACTTCCTGTTTCTTCCTCAACGCAGCTCCACTAGCTAGTAAGTACCCCGCTATTCTCCTCGGAGTGAATGCCACAATGAAAAGACATGGCATCATATGCAACAGCGTTGAACACAGAAGATCTTGAGAAATGCCCATGGAACTTCGCTTTCCTCCTGAAGCCTTCAAACCAATTGTGAGTCACCAGATAATTGATTGCGGTTGATTTGCAGCTTCAGTCTCAGTTGTTAAGGCTTCCAGTTTTGCAAAATTATTCTTTTGAAAAAAGAGCAAAAAGATGCAGCCCTCTCTTCATATTATTGATTATTACTGCCCATATGTTGAAGGAAGCAATCGCCCTTCCATCTGTAGTGACTGAATAGAATTGTTTATGAATGGATCGAGTTTTTATTTACTGGTAGGTGAATTGCAATTGAACCCAAGTTAATGCATTATTAGTTCATCTCTAGAACTCAAGCAACGCAAATTGAACTGAAAGCTTCGTTCCGTTCTCTAATCAACCCTCTCTATCACCAACTACAGAATATTAAAGTGGCTATTTTCTTTCTGAAAAGATGAGCTATGAGTCGCACTGAAGTTGTGTAAATAGATTGTTGACAAGTCACTAAAAGGATCAGCAAGTTAAGTTGTGAATAATGCAGTTTAGGAGAAAACACCACCACCTCTATTTCTTCTTGTCAAAGAGAGTCAAATTCACGAACAAAGCCAGCAAGTTCCACAGAATATATCACTCGATGGAATTTGTAGTTAATCTCAATTCAATAAATTATAACTTTAGTAATTGAATTTGGTGTTGAAGCCTCGCCACTTCATCCTCTACTGTGATCTACTATAGAATGATAGGAATATTAGAACGTAAAAATTGAACTTTTGTGTAGAGATAGTTGACAATGTGATTGCAATTTAGCAGGAAATAGCTCTACCTCGATATCATCTGGTTGCAATTCAAGTCCAAAATCCCGTATTCCTACGAGGTGATTTTGCAAGTAAACCTAGGTCAGTACATTGTTGACTTAATAGCAACTAACCCAAAGCGTTGGATTTCTTTTTTTAAATTAATGGTGTATTAGTCTCCCATCTCTATTTTTTATATAAGATTATAAGAGATAAAGAGTGGTATCTTTACAGAAGGGACATGAAGGTATAGCCTCACATTGCAACATAATTTTGGTTTTTTAGAGTCTATCTAACTGAGACATTCTTTATTCTCTATCTTCTCTTTAGATTTTGCTAGTTAGTGAAATACTCTATTCTCTTTGCTTGTAGAGTTCAACGAGTTAGATGCATTCTCTGCTTTGTTTTGTTTTTTGAGTTTACCCATTATTGGCATGCTCTTCAAGAGTTTTTCTACTTGGTGAAGATATTTGGTACTAGAGTTCAAGTTAGGAAGATGAGACCGGAAAGTATTTCTTTCTAGCACTCTTGTTCTAGAACTTTTGAAGTTGTGGAGTTCTTCTTGCTCTTTAGTTCTGCTGAAACTTCAAATTCCTTATCCATTTTGATCTTGTTTCTAAAGTGAATTGAGTTTTGATATTTTTCTCTTTGAAAAGTTCATTGTAATATGAAGAAAGAAGTTTAAAGACTTCATTTTATGAAATTCTTCTTGGAGCCAAAGTATGCAGCGATTCTAATAGTAAAAATTAATTGAGGTATAGATTGAGTTTGGCTTGGTTGAATCTCAAAGAGAGAGCTACCATATCCCTTGTACAATTTAGGAGGCTATCTTCAAGAAGTGCATTTTGACTTGCACACTCTTTAATAAAAGAAAAATAAAAAATATTTGAAAATGCAAATTATGAATGGTCATAAGATTACTTCTTCAACACAAATAGAAGTTTTATTCTCTCAAAGACTCTTAAAGCTTGAGAACCTTTCTTGATAACATAAAATTGCTTTGCAAAAAGACAAAATGTTTGACTAAACTACT
Organism: Warburgia ugandensis; assembly: GCA_035236585.1. Lineage (NCBI taxonomy): Eukaryota > Viridiplantae > Streptophyta > Magnoliopsida > Canellales > Canellaceae > Warburgia > Warburgia ugandensis. The sequence goes on from CP141133.1 coordinate 59,318,279, forward strand.
TAAGAAAATAAAGGTACTAGATATTGATAAATTATTACTTGATTTGTGAATACATTCTCTAATAAGAGAGAGTTAAAGCTGGTGCCTACTATTGCTATTTATTTATGACAATAATACTACCATAACAAGGTGTACAGTGAATGTTGCAATGAAAAGTCTCCCTAACTACATTTGAAAGATGATGACATGAGAGAATTGATCAAAATTGGTGTCGTAGAAGGCAAAAACTATTCCAGATGTACAGAACAGGGGGTTTGGATGGTGAAAGTTGTTATTAGAAAATTTTGAAGGAGTTATGTTGCAACTATGATAGCTGAACAACTTGAGATTCACCTCTTGCAAGGCAATGAACCTTAATGCAACAAAATCACAAGATGATTAAAGAGATCCTAGTATCAATAATTATTTTTTTATGAAGTTTAAATGATAAAACTAGGATGCAGCTTCACAACCAGATAGTAGATCTAAAATGGTAATTACATAACTTTTGTTGTGGATCATCAATCAGTAGAAGCTGAAAAGAAGGTTGGATTAGAAAAGCAATACTTCTTCACTTGAATAGGAGGGTCATATCATTTTACTTGCTATAAAGATTCCAAGGTGTGATACCGAATAATTGGTTGCACTTGTTGGGCTACCCTATGAATAGTATGGCCTATAGATTTTCAAGTTTAAAATTTTGTAGAACAATTAATGTTAATTTTGTTAAGAGTTCATTTCCTTCTAAAACTGATGAAAATGAAGCAAAAAAATAAAAAAATAAATCATCTATATAGTATAAGAAGTCTTTTAAAAATTGATCAAAATAAAGTAGAAGAAATTCCTTCTTTTAGTAAAAAAGATGAATTTTTCATGGACTGATGCTACTATATTATGATAGAAGATGACTTCACCACCATTGCAAATGCAAAGGCTTGATGGATGATGAAATACATGTCACAAATTGATAAATTTGTTTGAATATAAGTTAAGTACTTACTTAAATATAGATCGAGAGTCTAATAACAGATATGTAAGATCTATAAATTTTAAACTACATGAGTTTTGTTGGCTTTATATGTGCGAAGACATGTATATAATTGACAGAGAGAACTTTCAATCATATTCAACATCAAATTAGAATTAAATAATGAAAAGTGTTTGTTTACATGAGTTCAATGGTGTTACTACCAACCATATTTTTGTGAAGTATGAATATTTCTAAATACTTGTGCGTTTTATCAAGAAATTGAGATATGATCAAGAGCTAATTTAGATGTCGTTGCTTCATAGATGAACAATCATGATATTGAAGTTTGATCCAAGAGGCATTTGTAATACTTCAAAATAGTATTACATTAATAATTTTGAAAGTGTGGGGGTATCTTGCACATGTGAAGATGTAGGTAAAAGACTCAACTTTGGGATGTTCGATAAGTGATTGTGCTTTTATTAACTATGGTTAGAAATCCCACAGATTCTAAATTTGGAAACTATAATAACCCCAATTTTTGTAAAATGATTGAGAAAATCAATTTAGTTTGAATTTTTAAAAATTTCGTGTTGGAATATTAGGTTATTGGAAATTCTTTTTTTTTATAAAAATTAAAACATGATTTAAAACTTATAAAATATGAATGTACTTAAAAAACTGATCAAAATGACACTAAGTACGTTCAATTTCGAGTTAAAATGAAAAATTCCTAATTTTCTCCATTTTTATAAATAAAAGGGTAAAATGGTAATTTTATCCATAACCAAGATCTAAGACATCAATATTTAGAATGTACTCATAAATATAATTCCAACACCACTATATATGCTCAATTTCGAGCTCGGGAGAATAAAACAGATTTTTCTCCACAAAAGGGCAAAATGGTCCTTTTACACCTCCATAGGGCCCACAAATGGATCCAACGCCCAGAAAACATGTAATGAGTGGTCAAACCACTACCAGATGATAGTGGAAAGGGAGATGGCAGTGGAGAAACCAATGTTAATTTAATATTCAAAAGAATTAAAACATAATTATTACAAGTAATTATGAAAAATTCAAAAATATCTATAAATATACCCCCAAAAATCCTTAAAAAATATTCATTAAAATTCACACAAAATTATCTTGCTTCTCCTTAAAAACCAGATATAGATTGCTTCCCAAATTTCTAAAACTCTCAAAAATCTGTCTTCTTTTACTTTCTCTCTCCTCTCTCTAGATCGGAACAAGAGACCTACATTCAATTAGGCACTTTGTTCCAAATCAAATCTCACAAATCTCCCCATCCCTATTTTCCTAGACTACCTTATCTAAAAAATTCCAAAAGAAATTTCAAGATCCAACGGTGCAATCAATGGGAAATCACAAAACAAGCAGTTATTAGGTGATCTTATCATCAAGTGGATATTTCTTTTAAATTGGGTTGCAAAACCTACCTTTTTATCCAATCAGGTAGTGGAAACTCTTCCCATACTTATTTTATGTTATTTTATATAATTTTTATTTTTCTAAAATTAGTTATTGGTTAAAAATAATAAAAATCAAGTAAGGACAAGAACCCTTCATTTCTATATGATGGAGGGCTCAGATGAAAAATCTATGCCATCCAATTGATCCCAAAGGACCCAAAACCCCTAGAGTAGAATTTTCATGAAATTTAATCAAGTTTTGGGCCTTTGATTAAAGAGGAATTGATTGGATAGTCCTTCTGATCTTCCTAATAAGATCGGCTCTTGGGACGCCGCACGGAAACGTGCCTTGCGAGAGCGTCTCCACGCATGCACTCCATGTGCAACGATGTTCCAATGGAACGTTCACTCTATAGCAGTGGTCTCGGGGGAGTGAGTTGACTGCTCTGCCCTACTGGACTGCTTCATCAGAACAATCTGGGCCGTCCATTCTGCTGGGCCCAGATCAAATCTGTACGCCGCACGGAAACGTGCCTTGCGAGAGCGTCTCCACACATGCACTCCTTGTGCAATGATGTTCCAATGGAACGTTCACTCTATAGCAGTGGTCTCGGGGGAGTGAGTTGACTGCTCTGCCCTACTGGACTGCTTCATCAGAACAATCTGGGCCGTCCATTCTGCTGGGCCCAGATCAAATCTGTACCCTCGGAATGACTGTGAGCTTCAGTCTTCAATTGTGGAGTCATTTGAACTCCAAATTAAGATAAAAAGAAGCTATGGAAAGCTCGTAATGTCTATTTTCTTTTGAAATAAAATTTTTAATAAAACTCTTCAAGAAACTTTCTGTTTTGAGGAATTAAGATTCTAATTTTCATGATCTTCAAATCTTGGGGATCTAATGCAATGATGATATAATATTGAAATCAAGTAATATCCATGATTTATTTTGATAGATCTAACATAAATTGAGAAATCTACCCTTTATGGTAGAAATTACCTAAAAATACAAAGGGACCCACTTGATCAATGAGATCAAGCATGATTAGACCCTTGGGATGGATTGAATGAATGGGATTATGAAGGAATCCAGTGAGATCATGGATTAAATTTGATAAAAATAAGTGGATATTATCTTTGGATCTTAATGAAGTAAAAGCCCTAAATGTAATTAAAACCCTTGATCTAAAGGAAAAGATCTAAAATCTAATGGTTGGATCATAAGTAAAAGTTTCTAATAATCTTAATCTAATTAGTTTAATTGTCTTTTATTTGATAATAGAATTGTAAATGTGATTTATGTTATAAATTAGGAAGCATGATAGTGTAATTCTTAAATTTTAGCATGCTATGCTCTAAATGTTATTAGTCTGTTATTAGGTAGGTAGATTTAATTATCTTAGGGCCATGTTAGTTTAAATTTGAGATTTTAACATTATTCCATTAGATTAGTAGTAAAATTTCATGTATTTAATAACTTAGGATTATGATAGATTAAGTATAGTTTTATTCCATTAAGTTAAGTTACATTCATAAGAAGCATGTTAGTGTAAATGATTGTTAAACTTATATTGGACTTATGCTTTAAAGTTTATGATTTAATTGTTGTAAAATTTTATTAGTAGATTCAATTGTTATGAAGTTGTTAAGATATGATGAGCATAAATTACCAAAAAATAAAAACTAATGGAATATAGAGATTCATGGGCAATTAAGATGAGTGAATGACTTTGATGTAATATTAGTAAGGGCTATAGTTAGTAGGATAATATAAGGATTATCAAATCCTTAGCCCAAACTAGGAGAATAATAAATCCTATGAATGACATTTTAAATGTTCATGAATTTAGTTAAAATTAATTAGAAAGAGTACTTAGGGTTAAAATGCTCATAGGAACCTTATGAAAGGTAGAGCTAAGGTCACTCTAGTGAATGTTGAACATGATGGTTAAGGGGGTTTTCTAATAGAGCCTTGCTCTTCCTCTACCTTCCATTGACATTTGTGACTTCTAAACGCCTCCTTACATGAGGATTGAAGTAACCACTTTGTGTTCAATCATTTAGCTAGTAAACCTTAGCCAATTGGAAATAAGAGGAGTAGTATAGACTTAGGATGGAATAAGCTATCTTCAACTAGTAAAACATTAATTGGTTGAATAATAATAAGAGCATAAAAGGTTAGTAAATTATCTAATCCTAAATTGTAAGTAAGATAAGGATGATTAAACAAGATCCATATGGTCTTGAATGATGAAGAATAATAAGAATCCCAATGTCGTATTTTATTATGTATCTATGTATGTATGTTGTAGACAAATCTAGATAGAGAATCCAAACCCTTGATCAAATATGATTCAAGGAAGAGAACCAAGACCATTCTCCTTTAGGATGATCAAACAACTAAACTTATATTTAAGAAGAACTAGATGATAGAAGATTTAAGCTCTTGATCTTTATTAAAAAGTGTAAATTCTTGATCAAAGGATCTATGAAAGATCAAGATCAAAGAATGGAATACACAAAGACTTAGAATAGAAAATACTTATATCGAAAGGTTAGAAGATCATTCTAATCGTCAGATCGATTGATCAATACTATTTGAGGAAGATAGATCATGATAGAACACAAGATCTAGATCCTTTATATCAAAGGACAAGATTAGACAAAGAATATAGATATGATAAAAAATATAGGATTATTCAAATTGTATAAATATTGACAGTATGTATGGATTTACAAATTACAAATGTCAGTTAGGATCATGGAAGATCTGAAGAGATGGATCACTACTTGAAGGTAGGAGGATTTTATGAATGCATATACATAAGAAATACATGTATATACATAAGAAATACATGTTGAATACATGATCTTATGTTTGGAAATGTTGACAAGTATAATGTAAATACTTGTATTAAATCCATTAAAAACCCTTATGATCCAACCAAAACACATATGAAATGGTTGAGTTAGAATTGAGGAAAACTCTAAGTGAATAGGGCACTAGAAGGTATTCCAGCCTTAAATAAACAGACAAATTGTTTGATAAGTATAAAATCAATACATGGGAATCATTCATATAGAATGATCATCCCTAAACTTGTATGAACATGGGTATCATTCATTGTAAATGATGATCCCTAAGTTTGAAGTGAAATCCTATCCTCGGTATAAGAATACCAAAATATGAGGATAATGATATAAATAGAAAAGATGTCTGATAAGTAAAAGAATACTTTAGATACAAGCAAGTAGGCTTGTGGTTTTTGTTTTAAATAGGTGTATGCCTAGGGATGCTATGCTAGGAGGGTTACGATGGTTTGGCCACCTACTCTCCGAAATGTGATATATATGATGATATCGTGCCCAAAGAGAGACAAAATATCAGGTGGGGCAATTATGGGAAGGCCACCACTATGACGGTTTGTCTCCCCATATAGACATGACATAGATGATTTTTCACATTTGGTATCTGTGGAGTATGAAAGCAGTTATCCGAGGGTGCTAGTATAGATTAGATTGCTACATAGTAGTCCTTTGAGTATTTTGCATTATGATGCGTGGCATAATAAGATACCGATACTGCTCAAATAAGAGGGTATTTTTCCAACAGAGTCTAGATGTTTTATCAACTCAGTATGGCTGAGTGTGGTGATACTGCCCAATTGAGGGAGCATTTTCCAGTAGAGTCTGGATGATTGATCAACTCAGTGTGTCTGAGTGTGACTATTGATGTTTGAGATATTAACTATTTTTTACCGTTTTGACTGTATATATATCTATACGACATATATAGTATGTATGTGTAAGAATGTACATATATGACAAAGTAAAGAGATTGATTCATGAGTATGAATAATGAGATTATGAAGTATTAGGATTATACTGTCAAATTATTATGCTTCTTGAATCCCCTACCAAGCATAGCTTGCTGAGATATTGTAAATGTTTGAATGTTTACAATATCTCAAATAGAGAGAAGGAGAATTAGGAGCTCAAGACTTAAGAAGATTTGGAAGAATAATCAATCAGGGTATATCCCTTGAAGACATGCATTTTTATTTGAGAGCATTGTATTGTATTGAGAGTTTTTAATGTATGATAAACTTTAAAATTTGGATTATGTAATTTGGACAAGTATTGTACTAATACCCGGGTTGTACTGTGAATCATTGGATGGATTTTGAAATTTAATAAAAGTATATTTCTTCAATGGAATTTTATCTTGTACAAAATTCTACTTATGTTATATATGAAGTGATGACTTGGGTTTTACAAAACAAGTTCTAAAGAAAAGAATTTCTGCTGCTTTGTTTTGTGAAATTTTTTTACTACTAAGGGCCCTGTCTTTGAAAAATATATTACAAAATGTGTTACAAAAACCTGGGTTGTCACAGAAACTCTACGTCCAGAGCAAGGTTGTAAAAATTAATGAAAGACTTCGCACAAATAAAGAAATCTTCAACTAATTTTGTTGAGTTACAGACACTTGAAAGCAAAGGGACTTATATCCTAATTCTATATTTGAGGATACCATAATAAGATGGTTTTATCTTTATACACATTTTTTAGCTACAAGCACCCACTTCTATGGTACTATGAATGGGTATATTGGTTATACGGTTACTGGACATTAGGATTCAAATAGAGGAACAAGGCCGTTAATAAACAGTTATCAATTATTTCTAATTAGTCAACATTATAGTAAGATTTGTGGCCGTTTAGATAGCATATACGAACTAGTCTGTAATGACATGTATGACACATGTATATCTTCTATTGGCCAATCATGTTAAGAATTGTAATATACTCTAAAGCAGCAACTTGAAATCTCATAGATGTGACTGTAGCTAGCGTAATAAAGCAAATGGTGGAGATATTAAATTGTACAATAGGCATAATGAGTTGTAACCTCAGTCAAATGATGTTTTATCCATAAGATGGACTTGCTAAATGAATTTGGGTGGAAATAATGTGATCTTAGGAATCATTTATAAAAAAAATATAATACTTAGTTCATGCACTGTTTAGCTATTGTGGAAAGATTCTCAAAAGCATTTAGTCATTCGACTAATGATAAACACCCAAACTGTTTTGAATGGAATGTTCTTAAAGCATATTAAGACCTAGTTTGGTCAACTTGAGTCCTACAATTACATAGTGGTTTGATGCAAGACATGATTCTGAAATCTTAGATAGAAGTTGATCACTAAATCCAAGTGGTGAACACGAGATAGTTTTATGAGAATTAGCAGTTTTCTTCAATGAATCTTCATTGTGTGCTTTAAGACAGGGGATGAATTGAGCTACTAATAGCATGGATTTTCACCCAAGAGGTGATCGTAGAAACTTGTGAAGTCCTGAATAACAATTTTAAAAATGACCATACATATCATAATGGTCAAAAAGTAGAGTTTTGTTCAATGGATTGTTAACCACTTGATTTTGAATTGGTGATAGACACTTAATTTTGAGTTTTATATAGGAGCTAGACTACATAGAATAGATGAGCCCCATTTGAAAAGAGCTTTATCTAGGAGCTCAACTCTATTGATTAGATGAGACCTATTAGGGAAGAGCTAATTAGGAGCTAGAATTCATTGACTACCTTAGATATGTCCTATTCAGAAAGGGCTTTATTTGGGGTTATACTGCTTGGGTTGGCTAGAATGCCTTTGGTAGGCATACCAATTATGTGAAGTCCAAGCAAAATTTATTTGACCCTTTCTACAAAGGAGTAGGAATAGAGCTAGAGGATATGACATTAGGGGAAATGTGCTTGAAAACCTTTAGTTGACAAATATTGGTAAAGCTACTTTGTATTGTTGACCATGTTTTAAGGAAAAAATAAGCTATTTTGCTATATTGATAGCACTACAATTTTATTATATTTTTTTGTTCTTATGGTGTTTGTAGTATTAAGAATGACTTATGCCTCAATGAACTTATAAATTTGTCAATTTCGGATTGTGGTGTATTTAGTTGCTCCATTTATGAACTTACCTATGCCTAATGTGAATGTTTGGCTGTTAGCTATGGAGCTCAGGTTGGTCTTTAGAGTACAAAGTGTGACACATTTGAAGTCATTTTACAAAAGTCAAGATCCCAGATATTAAAATTTCTTTTTGAAAAGCAAACAATAGAAATTTTTTACTTGGAAAAACACTTTTCCAAAACTTCGGCTGTCATATATTTAAAAAAAAAAGAAGGATTTAATGGTGAAATGGACATCCATTTCTACCAAAAATTTGACAATCTCTATATTTTAGACATCCATATTTAACACATGTAATGCGACATCATAACAAAAATACTTAAGATTAATAAAAAATATATATATGGAGACTTGGTCCTCATACCAACTCATTTGAGGACTTAATAAGAGTTTTAAAGACATTGAAGTCAAAATCATGATTAACTCAAAATAAAACTAGAATTTACTCCATGTCACACTCCACAATCCATATACATATATCAGATTTATAAAGTCCACATCATATAGAGAAATTTAAAGTCTACATTTGTACAGTCTTGAAGAGATACTGATTAAAATGTACTTCTACACACATTAATGGAGTTGGCTCGAGCAATTTTAGGTCACGTCCATGCCTCCAAAATATTGTTGCCAATCCAAATCACTACTTTAGATCTAAGATATTGTAAACAAAAAATTTACAATATCTCAACAAGCTATGATTATGTAGGTGTCTAACATCACATTTAATAGTTTTTGTGATTTTAAATGAAAACAAAATTTCATACCATAATGCAATTACAAGATCACAGGTCATTTCTAACGAACATAGTTCTTTCATGAGATTATATGCAAGGGGACATAAAAACCATATCCAAAAGCATGATTCTTTCATGAAATTATAAACTAATGGGCATGTCAATATAATTAAGAATATGAAGAAGTAGATATTCAAATACGAACTAAGCAAAAAATTATAACAAATCCATGCTCTTTACAAAACCATCTTTGATAAGTAATATCACATTCAAGAACTCAAAATTTCATAAATATCAGTGCTATTCATGCTCTGCACAAAAGTAGTGATGCATTCACGAAGTTAAAATCTCGTAAAACACTTAAATAAGTGAAGAATTCAATCATTGGTGGGGATAATCTATATCACAGGGTCTCAACCACTTGTAACTCGGTCACAAGTACTTATACCAACATCTAAGTATTGTCATGCCATATCAGCACAAGTACTATCACTTTTTCATGATCGCAGCACCGTGTTCTACTAAAGTCATAACAAAAACACATGGATGACCACGCATCTACAACCCAAACCTAGTCCATTTGAGTGCTCAATGCACGGATACCATAGCGAGGGGACTATGATCCACACTGCATGAGGAGATATTGACCAAGGCAAGCAGGTCTTTCCATGATGCCCAGGTTGAAAAATGACTATCATGGCTATGCTAGGTATCTCAAATCTCATAAGGCGGGTGGCCAACACTAAAGCCCTAGTGTCTACCGGGTGAAAGCACCCATCTAAAACAAATCCATTGAAAAACAAAGCGATAAATTTGGTATCTTTGTACCCATGAGACTCATCGTTTGCATATTAATCATCCGTGAAATCAAATAGCAGATAATAAATCAATGCGGTGTAAAAGCAATATTCATGCAAAATTTTTAGATTTAATAATTATGCTATAACGTGGATTAAGCCAAACCATGGATCAATAAGTGACAATCATTTCAATGTAGTTTAGATATTTTCAACAAATGATGATTCATTGGATTTTTTTAGCATAAAATAAATATGAAAATCCTCATAATCAATTTAAAATTTAAACTGAATGAAACATGATTTTTTTCTTTTTTCAAAATCTTATTATGCAGAAAACAATAGTGATGTTAGAATACGTACTTGGAACCATAGTTCCAAAAACTATCAAAATCAATAGAAGCAGTTGATCTTAACCTCTACCACACAAATTTGGGAAAACATATATTCAACTTCATCAATTCATCGAATTTTAGCTTTAACAATTAGATGGCCCTTGACATATCATCTAATTTGTAGATCATTCTAAATTGTACATTTTTCGTATCTAAGTCCTTAAAAATCCATGTTTCAATCCTTGATTGATGCTCTAATTGAGTCATCTGCATCATATTTAGATTTGCCCCTTCTTTCATTCAAAATTTGGAAGTGAATAAGAGAAAGGAAAGAAAGGAAAAGGAAATTGAAATAAAGTCTATCACAGATCTTCACCGATCTCAATTTGATTGGTTAAATCCAGCTTTAAAACTATAATTTACTATAGATATATAATTGTTGATCATGATATGCATCAATAATAATATACTTGATTGATTATAAAAATAAAAGAGTTAAAATCTTGTTGATCGTGCATTTGATTAAACATTCGAGAATGGATGGCTCAATGTCTTTGATTAAACATTCGAGAATGGATGGCTCAAATTGATTGGTTCGACCACTGATCGGAGAGATGGAACACCCAATCTCATGAATCTGGTGTTTGGTAGTTGATTGATAGTCAGATTGTAGTATAAGATCGGATAGGTAATAGATCGAATGGTCCAATGTTAGATTTACGATCAGATCTAATTAAAAGTCCAATTGATCTGCATTGTATGTGTCATATCAGGGTCGGATCAGTCACAGATCAAGTTACCGACGATTGATCTGATGATCAGATTTGGATCAGCGGTTGGATCTATGAGGATCTTCACAGATGGGGCGTAGGAAGGGATCAAGGGTCTAGGACGGCTGATGGTAGCAGGTCTACTCGGGACGACTAGCAGGAGAGAGAGGGCGATGGCAGGTGGCGACCGGAGAAAGGAGGAGTGGCATATGGTGACTATCGATGCTCTAGGTCACTGCGGGTGACCTCTGTCCTCGTCAACTTGTTCTTGTCACCGGGAGGAAGAAAAATGAGGTGGTTTTCAGTCCCTGTCGCGGGGGGGAGAAGAAAGCAGGGAGGAGGAACGAGGGGTTGTCTGCGCTGTGATTTTCATCGTCGTATGCTGGCGGAGATGGGACGCAACACCGGTGAGAGACTTGAGTGGAGGGTTTGCGCCAGTCGGATATCTGTGTCAGTCTGGTTGCCGGAGAGGAAGGGAGATCGGAGAAGGTCGTGCACTTTTGCTGATCTCAGTTTGATCGCTGGATAGGAAGGAAGACCGCCGAAGAGAGAAGAAAAAAGGGGAGAGGAAAGGGGGTTTCGGGTGGCCGGAGGTCTTCTGCACTGGACTACCTTTTCTCTGTCTCAAAATGTCACCCGACGCAAGGAAGAAGGGCGACGCGTTGCAGCTGATCCCAGTCGCATGTCGAACCCGACACCCACGCGTGATAGGTGAAAATTCGATGGGAGGAGGGGGTGTTGTTATCAATTTGACTCCGTTTTCATTTATAAAATACTGGAATTTTTTACCCTTATATTCATTTTGTACAAATTTAGTATAGTTGAAATAATCTCGGCATGTACATTCTAAATTTTAAAGTCAAAATTTGAGTTTTTAAAAAGATTATCTCAACAAAATTCAATTTATATGAAAATTTTAATTCTTACTCTATTTGAATTAAAATTGTAATATAAAAATAAAAAAAGAAACCTAAAATTGAGGGTTGCTACACATGGTGAATTACTAGATTAGCATATGATCATTAATTAGAGAAGTGTGTTTTATATTTCTTCTTTTCGATAGTAGTTCAAGATTCAATTTACCAATTGCCTTGATGCTTCTTAAATTGTATACACTAAGAAAAAGCTCAAGACTCTGTTCACTTTTTTTCATGTACAAAATTGAATGGCCAAATTTCCTTTGTTTACTTCAACTTTATTTTACTAATCTGACCTTTATTGTACTTTATTATATCTTATTTTAAGAACAAATGAGACTATACTTGTGAGTTGTTTTAACTTTAAAACAAGGGAGAAATTGTTCTCTTTGTTTTTTAAGTTAAAGGGACTATTAGTCTTACATTGCCTTTTCTTATAAGAGATGCAGTGGTATCTCTACATAAGGGATATAAACTTATAGCCCCACATTACTCCTGATAAAAAGGCTAGAGCAAAGAAACCTCTATATAAAGGGGTGATCCCAAGGCCATTCTTACAACATCTCCTCTTTCTTTCGAAGCTCTTCAACTTTTGGCTTCGTACGGTCTATCCTACTTGGATTTTTTTTTTTCCTCTATAGAGTTTGCTAGTTAGTGACATTTTATTCTCTTTGCTTTTAGAGTCTATGTAATTAGAGGGATTCTCTACTTTGCTTTTTTTCTTGATTTTACCTATTATTGGCATGCTCTTCGAGAGTTCCTCTACTAGTGAGGAACTCTGGTTCTATTCAAGTTAGAAAGACGAGACTTGAAAGTACTCTTCTAACACTTGTTCTAGAGTTCCCAAACTTATGGAGTTCTCCTTGCTTTTAGTTTCTCTTGAACCTTCATATTCCACTTCCATTATGATCTTGCTTTTGAAGTGAATTGAGTTCTAGTATTGTTTCTCTTTGAGAAGTTCATTGTGGTTTGAGGAAAGATTTTTAAAGATTTTATTTTATGACATTCATCTTGGAGACAAAGTACGGATAAATTCTTATTGTGCAAATCATCTGAGGTAAAAATTGAGTCTGACTAGTTGCATTTTAGCAATAGAGCTATTATATTCCTTGCTTTGAGAGACTTCCAGTATTTTCAAGACACGCATTTTGAGTCATGCCTCTAAGCTAAGGCTCAGTGAATTTAGTGCAAGATTTTTAACAAGTTAGACTGAAGCTCTTGAAATTAGCACAGAGACTTGTTCACAAAGCATTGAATTGAACATTTATGTGATAGAAATTCAGTATAGAGGGAACGCTATTACACCAAACCTCTATTATCATCTGATGGGAATAATTGAATGCAAGATGGGCCATATTTACTTCTACATTACCACTTGGTGGATCACTACTGCGCCAAGCAGTTTCATCCTAGAGATGAATATAATCATGAATCGGTGATTATTTGGTTATATAGCAGATCATTATATTGGCAGTTGCAATAATGCAAACTTTACGGGAATGGGCATATCAGGAATTATACTAGTCACCACTGATGTTGGTTTTATTTCATGAAAAAAAGATTGGCATTTGCAGAAGCTCTAGGGATCCACCGGGGTCTTTGGTTCGGGCCACTTGACAACACGCTGTACTCGCTTATCTAGCCTTATCAAACTGAAACGACGATGACATACTCAAATAACTGCTGATTATAACAGATAAGGGCTGCTCCGGTGCACACAGCTCCCATGCATGTTGGGTTTGAGAAAGGGACGGACCACAAGAGTTAATAGTATGCAGTCTTATCTTGTATCTTATAAGAAGCTGCTTTTACGCCTTGAACTCGTGACTTCAAGGTTGCACAACAACAACTCTGTAATTGCACCAAGACTCCCTTTCAATTGGTGATTATAACAGATCCAGATTAATATTATCCTATGAGTGTTTAGTAGAATGCCACGTCAAAGGAATGCCACATATAATATAATCGGGGGAGCATAAATCATGCACTAATATAATCAATTGACTCCTCACCCTCCCTTTCTCCACAGAAATGCTTTGTCAATTCTTCTTTATGCTTCTTTTAGGCGATTGATGATGTTAACTTCTTTGATCTCAGTTAGTTTATGCTCATTTTTATTGTTTTGCAGGTACAGACCATCTAGTAATCGAGATTATAAAAAGGTTCTTCAGAAGACAGCTGAAAACCAAGTGGTCCTCGCAAGCTCAAGTCCTTCAATTTCTATAGCCTTTAAAGTTATGGGAGTTTGCATTCGCAACTGGTAGTTTTTCTAGCCTTTGAAGGGAGCTTTGGCGCAATGGTAAAATTGTTGTCGTGTGACTTTGAGATTATAAGTTTAAGGGCATGAAAACAGCATTTTGCAAAAATATAAGATAAGACTACGTACTACAAACCCTTGTGTTCCGTAGCCTTTCCTGCATAGGTAAAAGCTTCATGCACGGGACTGCTCTTTAGCTATTCTAGCCTTTAAAAAAAATTGGGTACTGTTTGAAAGTTAGATGACTTAACAAGATTGCTATCGTACAACGCTCGCTTGTTGCCTGACCTTGATATGATGGATCCCACCCGATCCTTTCAGTTGATTCTTTCCAACTTAAACAATGTGGTCCTACCATGATTTTCTTGTAGGGTGAAAATCATGATAAATGAATGATTCTAGTATCTAAAACCGTATTTTTGAATATGCACCGTTGTGTATGCAAAGTTTCTAACCATAAGTTCTGGTGGCCCAATCAAATTAGATTTTTTTGGGTGCTAGAATCATCCATCAACGTGATTTTTGGGCTATAAGATACCTAAATTCAGGGAATCATCTGAACGGATCGGATCAACAAAAAATATGGCCTGTCATGTGAAAAGAGAACACCACACTAACACCTTGTATCATGCTGTCGCGCTCTATGGTAGCATTCCTCTATACAAATTTAGTTTGATGAGGACACGATTTAGTTGTGCAAAATTTCCAGTCATATCTTCTTACTCAAACTGATCACTGCGAAATAGAACAATGTACATATAGTTTGCAAACCTAAAACTGATAGTCCTTTTCATTACATTGGGCATGCCATCTTGCTCGTAGGCCCGGATTTGTGACTTGCATTACAAAACCAGATTATCTAATTCGTGAGATAACCGGCCAAGAATTATATAATCACTTTGATTGTATAGTACTCCAAATTACCAATTAATATAGTTCTTTTGGAAAGGCAATTATCAACTTATGTAATTGAATGAAACAGATATATTGTTTGTCTTGGATCTAAGAGGCCATCGCATCCTTAGTTGTTAGTGCCGGTTCTTATCCGGTACCGGCCTTGGGCCTAGCCGGTATGTGCGAGTGGTTATTACGACTGGTACAAAACAGTTCCCCCTTTCTTTCTCTCGTGATAAAAATAGGTCGATGCCGCTCCAAATTGGTATATCCGTTTAGGTCATTACCAGTTTTGACTTGCATGGACCAATTTTGATTGGTAGCAAGATAGGTTGTTTTCTTCAAGGGTGAACGATATGACTGATCATCTGAAAGTTGATTTTGCGTTTTTTTAACAATCCATCTTTTAGTGACTAAAAAATAGGGATTTCGAAAATTTATTTTATTTTAATTAAAATTATCAAAATTTACATAAATAAGAGAAATCATTATTGTCCACAATCACCAAATTATATCGTGATCATTCTGTGTCATAGGCAATCCCAGGACAAAGTCATAGTAATGTGATTCTACTTCCACTCTAGATGCTCAAATGTCTACAACTTCCCTGTTGGCCTTTACATACTGACAGGTTAGACAGCATGCCACACAATCACTAATGTCCTATTTTATTCATTTCCATCAAAAATTTCTATTGAAATCCTTATATATCTTCGTACCTTCTAGATGAACAATACACTGTGACTGATGTGCCTTCGGTAGTAGTTCCTATCTCAACTCTATGATAGCTGAAATTAATAATCCCTCTTGAAGCATGAACCTCCATTTGCCCCTCTAGTGAAGCTAATCTTTTTGCACAATGCTTCTTCTCAGCATCATCACACTATGCCTGCAGATCCCAATCTAAAACTGATTTGAGTGAAATGTATGCAACAAACACCCTCGATTTCCTGCTTAAATCATATATCTCAACATTGGCATTTTTGGGGAAGTACTGAATGGTGAAGTCATAATTCTTGAGATACTCCATCTAGCTTCATTGCCTCATGTAAAAGTTGTGCTATGAGAAGACATACTTGAGGCTTTTGTGATAAGTGAAAACCTCAAACTTCTTTGTGTAGAGATCGTGTCTCTAAATCTTTAGAGCGAAGAAAATTACTACCAACTCTAAGTCATATGTGGGGTAATTTACCTCATGCTTTTGCAATTGTCTCGAAGAAAAGGCGATGTCCCTCCCATGTTGCACTAGCACACATACAAGTCCACTGCCGATGCATCACAAAAGACAATAAAACCTTTGCTACTCGAAGGAAGTGTCAAAATGGATGCGGGGGTCAATCTCCTCTCTAGCTCTTAAAAGCTCACCTCACAATAGTCACTCCAAACAAACTTCATGTCCTTCATGGTTAATGACAAAGCAATATTTGAAAACCCCTCAATCAATCTGCAGTAGTATCCCGCAAAATCAAAGAAGCTAGAAACCTCTATCGCTGTATTAGGCCTCTCCCAGCCCCTCACTGTTTTCACTTTCACTAGGTTCACTACAACCTCATCCACATACACAATAATGAACTTATGCAAGTAATATTTAAAGACCTGATTCATAAGGTCCATGAAAAATGTAGGCATGTTTGTTAATTAGAACGACACCACCAAGAACTCATCATGATTGTAACAAGTCATGAACCTCTATCGCTAGTCAATGCACAATTGCATCAATCTGTCCTTCTTCTTGACAAAGAGGACCAGTGCTCCTCGAAGAGAACCACTGGGTATGATGAACCCTTTGTCTAGAAACTTTTGCAGCTAGCTTTTCAACTCTCTCAACCAGGTTAGGGCCTTGGAGATTAAGTTGTGTCTAGTACAAGCTCAATGAAAAAATCACTCTCTCTTCAAGGTGGTAGTCTAAGTAGGTCGTTAGGAAAGATGTCCATGAACTCCCTAACTACTTCCAGCTCCTCCAACTTTGGTTTTTCATCCCTAGTAGCCCATTGCTTGTAAGAAAAGCCTGATACCCCTTTGAGATGTGTTGGGTTGCCTTCATGGCTGAGATGATGTAAATACCAATGATATCTAGTCTCCCTTGGAGTGAAACCACTGCCTGACCTGTTGCACAAAATGTGACCCTCTTCCTATGAAAGTCCATTGTTACCTAATGCACTATTAGCCAATTCATTCTCAAATGACATCAAAGTCCATCATATTGAGTAGAATGAGATCCACATCCATCTGTTTCTTCACGACCATAATGGTAATATCCTGAAAAAAACTCTTGAACTCACCATGACTCTCCAACTGGAGTCACCCCATCCAAACCAAAACCTAGCATAGGAAGTCTCAAACACAACACAAAACACTAGCTGTAATGCCTGAGAAATTTGCACTATTTTTAACAAAAATGAATTGGACATTCTATAGGAAATGAAAAGTTCCCTTTTTGGAGATAAGGGTATTTTGGTCATTTCACCGTTCACCTTGACTAGACCCAGAAATTTGGTCCTGAGAATAGTATCTTTAGGTGCGTCTCAGAAAAAGGAATCCAACAAGATCAAAATACTCAAAACGGAGTTAAAATGAGCAAGTTATGGCCCTTTGAAGTTCAAGGGCAAAAGTGTAATTTAAATTAAAAACGGATTTGGCCTGAGAAAAACAGGGACCCGTTTTGGTACGGCCACCCTTCTTCTTCAACTTCCTAGAGGGTTCTAGAACGGCCGTGTGCAGGGGAGAAACCACCGCCATTCTGGAAGTTTCTCCACTGCCATTCCATGGAGGTAAGAACCCCCTCCAAAACCCTCTTCAAGCTCTATAAATAGAGCTGTTGGGCACCTCCAATGGCAGCCCAAAAGCCTGGAAAAAACCCATCGTGGAGAAGCGAAAAAGAGGAGAAAACATGGGAAAAACCCGGTCACGAACCAGGTATGCCCAAAACCCCTCCAAACCCATCTCCCCCTTAGTCTTAGGATGAGTTCCCCCAAGTTTTTGCATGAAAAACCATGCAAAACGGGGCTCTAGGGACCCACAAAGGACCCAGGGATGGTGCTTGGGCATACTGGTTCGACAGGGTCAAACCAGGCGTGTCCGTGGGCGCGTCCGCAAATGAGAAAACGGGCAGAAGGCCTGGTGCGTCTGTGGGCGCGCCCTGTGGGCCTTCCATGTATTCTGAATACTAAAACACCCATAACTTGAGTTCTAGGACTCCGATTGAGGTGCCGCGAAAGAAGTTGTGTCCGTATCGACGACGTAGACACACATAAACCATAAAATACATAATCAAGGCCCTATCTAAGGTGAGCATGACCCTTAAACTATGATAGTGGCGCGGGCCACTAAACCTTTGTAAACCTGACGATACCAAGGCCCAGTTAGGACCTTAGGAGACCCATAGGCATGTGAATGAACCCTTAATGCCTAAGTAGTGATACCAACTATTCTAAAACCTATAGAAATAGGCTAAGCTAACCTTGTTCCCCTAAACTATGAGCAAGAGCGTACGAGGATAGGGGGCTAGCGTGACCAAACCAGGTAGGTGCTCTATCGCTACTAGACTTTTAAAAAGAGCCATGATTGTTTTGAATGCATGTTTTAAGTATAAGTTATATGACTTGTTTAGCATGACTTAATTTTATAAATGAATTTAGCATGGATATGATAAATACATTATGCATAGACATGTTTTGCAAACGATTGCATAAATTGCATGATTTGTGGTTATTGAGTTTTGAAAAATTGCATGTCCTTGAGGGTTACCAAAAGACGCTGGAGTGCCCAAAAGACGCTGGGTAGGCAGTTATGAGGGCCAGGCAGTTGTGAGGGACCCAAAGAGGACAGGTTTTGAAAAAGACGTTTTTGCTTGATTGATTGTATATGATTTGGGCTAGTAAGCTCGTGGGCGCTGTGCCGAGAGGTTTAGGGTGGCCTTCCAACCTCTACCACTATTAGATGGAAAGGTACCACGCAAAAAAAAAAAGGCATGTCCCTACGTCGACTGCATGTGGTACAGGGGGCTACCACTGGTGTCACGGCATTGGGTCGATGTGTCATATGCCTCGTGGAGGCTATGATTGAGTGTCCCCAGGTACCTGGGGACCGCACGGCGAGGAGGTCCTGGGCATAGTGGGCCCTATGTTTTGAGAATTTACTTGCATTGCATATGGCATGACATGAGGTTGGTTGACCATACCATATATCCATGAGTTGGATTCAATTGAGCATCTTATGCATATCATTATGTTTATGATATCTATGATACTTTCGACTTGGATTATGCGATTCTTTAAGTCGTCAGTATTCTAATTCGACAATGGTTTTTAATATTGATATTGAACATGAGTGTTCAAACATGCACATGTTTTAAAGAGCATATGATTTTAAACATAGCATGCATTGTAAAACTAGTAGTGATAGACTCTTACTGAGTACAGTATATACTCACCCAATCCTTAACATTTTTCAGACACAAGTAAGCACTTAAGGACAGAATACGCGCGTGACAGAAGACACTCAAATATATCATTTTTCAGAACAACTCCACTCACGAGTAGAAGATGCCTCAGGAGCAAGTAAATAAAAAAGAGACAATTATACATGTAAGTAAATACTCTACCCTTTGGACATGTATCTGTATTTATTTACAGTTGGGCTGTGAGCTGTGACTGGATAGACCTGGGAAGACATTTATGATTTCCGAAATTTTCAAAAAACTACTTTGATTGTTGTGAAAGCAAATGACACTCGGGGTTTTCAAAATGAGTTTTAAAACTAAAGATTTTCCACTGCATTGCATGATTTTTATAAAATGGTTTTCAAATAAGGATGCATCCTGCCTTGAGAATTAGATCTTGCATTTAAAAATGCATGGGAAAACCCGAGTCGTCACACTAGCAAACTGAAAGAGTGTGTGGAACCTAGATCAAATAAAGCCTTTGCATGTATTTCAGAGGCAAGGAGTGTACCTTCAATCATTGCATTCAGGGTTTGTGCCTGTCTTGATGTGATGGCAAACATTTTCCTTTGACTCTTTGGCTCTAACTCAATCCTCCATTCACTATTTGTCCTCTTCCTGGGATAGCCTCTCACAAAATGCTCGGTCTCACAGCAACAATGGTATCAATGTGACAGTTGTTATTGCCACTACTAGTGCTATTGCTCTGCTCCATAGTAAGATTGGCATAGGTGGGAACCCTACCCTATCCAGCTAATTGATGTCCTTGGGTCTCTGAGACATTGATGATGGGTAGGGCCTCTTGCCCTTCCAAAATGTCTGCCACTATTACTATCTCTGAGCCCAACTTGACACTATTGTAAATCCCTCTAAAAACTCAAAGCCATCTCCACTGCTAATGCCATGGTGGAAGGCCATGTCCCCAAATCTCCTCAGCTGCATGAACGGGTTCTCTTGTTGGATGACTAAGAGGCTCCCTTAGGAACTTTAGCCTCCTCCTTCTGCACATGGAGAAAGAAATACTTATCAAGGAAAACCCTCTAAAAATCATCCCATGTAATGATGTTGTAATTTAGGAAGAATGTCCTCTTTGCCATTGACCACCAAAAAGTGGCCTCCCCAGTAAAAAATGAAGGTTGCAATCCTTACCTTCTTCTCATCAGGTACCTCCATGACACCAAAGGTCTTCTCCATAGTCAAGACCCATTTCTCAACTGCCTTAGGCTTGCTGTCACTTAAGAAAATTGGTACCATCCTCTGAAAATGCTCAAGCAACTTATCCACTCTGCCGAGATTCCCTTTTAAGCTCTGTATGGCTTAAAATTGGCCAAGTTGTTGAAAATATTGCAAGGTGCCTTGCACTCCAGGTGTGACCAATGGACTCATTCACATGAATTGTAATATAAAAATCAAAACTTTAATTAAAAAACAAGCATGCTTCAAAATCAACCAAATCAATGATCTCAACTTTCAAAATCGAAGTCGAAACTTCATATTCTCAAAACCACCTACCCTGATTGTCCTCTTTTTTTTGCTCCTTCCCATCCTCCTCCTTGATTAGCTACTCTAAAATCATCGAGTTCCTTTGGCAATTCCCCACCCCACCCCCCTCCTCTCTCTCTCTCTCTCTCTAATGAGTTATGCTGAGAAGAAAGCAACTTAGCCCACCCATCTCCCTTTTGTTGTCATCCATGCATGGAGGGTGACATATGCTTGGCCACATGTCTAAAAAGACACATGCACATGCCAAGTGTTAACTCTCTTATATACAACATCATGATTGTGGTTGTGATGATGTCATGCCATCTCACTATACTTGTGAGAGTTGAATTTGTAGGGCAGATGTCATATATAGTTTGTGGGTCCCACAAGTCCACATCATTAGGGGTGCCATTATCAAGTTTGGTCCCCTTGTTTACGACATTTGAAATTTTGCATCCAAACTCGGATTTTGACGTTCTTAGTGTTGTTAAAAAGCTCTTTCATGCACAATTCAAAAATTGAGGTTTCAAGATTTATATAAAATAAAATTAAAATTTTTTAGGGTTATCACACAAATGTTGTGATCATAGGAATCATTATTGTAAAGAAGGTAATAGCTAGTTCATGCACAATCTAACTATTGTGGAAAGATTCTTAGAGGGTTTAGTCTATTTGACTAATGATAGACACCTTGATAGTTTTGAATGAAATGCTGTTAAAGTATATTAAGAGCCCATTTGGTCAGCTTGAGTACTATAAGTTCACAGTGGTTTGATACAAGACATGATTCTACAATTGTAGATAGCAACTCAGTACTTTATCCAAGTGGTGAATACTGCATTGTTTTATGAGAACTAGACTATGCATTGTGGACTTTAAGACTTGCTATGAATTAAGTCATTGATAGCACGCATTTTCATCCAATAAGTGGCCCTAGAAAATTGTGAAACCTTGAATGGCAATTTAAAAAAATATCATGCATTTGATAATCTATAATAGGAACAATTTTATTTAATGGATTGTTAACCACCTGATTTTCAATTGGTGATAAACAATTGATTTTGAGTTTCATCTAGAGCTAGATTGTATTGATTAGATGAGCCCCATTTGGAACTAGCTTTATCCAAGAGCTCAACTCTATTGGCTAGATGAGCCCCATTTGAGAAAAGCAATTAAGGAGTTAGATATTGACAGATTCAATGCTTGATATTCTCAATCTTATTAAGAGAAAAAGAAAGGTACAATGTATATAATACAAATCAAGCTAATTTAGGAAACTAATAATACAAAAAATCAGGAAACTAATTACCGAGAGATTAGCTTTAAACTCAGTAATTCAATAGTCAATCCTAACTGTACAATTTCTATAAAACTAATTATAAGAAAAAAATCTCAACACTACCCATAAAGTTGGTGCATATATGTCACACATGCCCAACTTGTTTAAAAACTTTAGGAACACTCAATTTGAAACTGCTGTGGTGAGAATATCGGCCAATTGATCCTCAGATCTAATCTTAGGTAATTCCACAATTTTTTTGTCCAACTTCTCCTTAATGAAGAATCTATCTACCTCAACATGTTTCGTACGATCATGTTGAACTGGATTATGGGCAATATTGCATGCTGCTTTATTGTCACAATATAGTAGAATCGGTTGCTCAGACGGATAACCCAAATCCTGCGAGAGAAGTCTTGGCCATAATGCTTCACATAGTCCAAGAGCCATACCTCTGAATTCACCTTTTGCACTTGATCGAGAAACAACACCTTGTTTCTTGCTTCTCCATGTAACAAGATTACCACCTACGAAGGTAAAGTAACCTGAAGTAGACCGCCTATCATCTATGGTGCCAGCCCAGTTGGCATCAGTATATGCATCTATGCTCTGAAAATTTGCATCTTTAGTGAACAAAATTCCCTTTGCAGGTGCAGACTTCAGATATCTCAAAATACGCATAATTGCATTCATATGTTGCTCTCCTAGATCATGCATAAATTAACTAACAATACTCAATGCATAAGCCAAATCTGTTCTCATGTGTGCAAAAGTACATCAATCTTTCTACCAGTCTTTGATATCTTCCTTTATCAACCGGTACCTGATTGGACTCAACATATAACTTCAGACCTCTATCATATTAGTCTCTTGTAAAATATCTAAGGCATATTTTCTTTAAGATAGAAAGATTCCTTTATGAGATCGAGACACTTCAATTCCAAGAAAATATTTCAAAGGACTTAGATCTTTTATTTCATATTCTCTTGACAAGTAATTCTGTAGAGATTTCCTTTCTTCAGGATCATTTCCTGTAACCACCATGTCATCAACGTATACGATGAGTGCGGTGATCTTATCTCGTTGTTTTTTTAGGAACAATGTATGATCTGAATTTCTCTGGTGGTAGCCAAAGTCTATCATAGACTTAGCGAACCTTCCAAACCATGCTCTTAGAGATTGTTTCAATCCATACAATTATTTCTTCAACCTGCACACCTTGTGGTTATGCCTTTCAAGTATCATGCACCCTGATGGGAGATCCATGTAAACTTCTTCGGACAATTCTCCATGCAAGAAGGCGTTCTTCACATTGAATTGTTGTAATGGCCAATCTAAATTTGTAGCTAAAGACAATAAGACTCGAACAGTGTTGATTTTGGCTATAGGTGCAAATGTCTCTGTATAATCGATCCTATAGGTTTGGGTGTAACCTTTAGCCACCAGTCTTGCTTTAAAGCATTCAATTGTGCCATCAACCTTGTACTTTACTGTGTAAATCCATCGACATCCGGTTGGTTTCTTTCCTGGTGGAAGAGTAATAAGTTCCCATGCTTCATTTTGTTGCAAGGATTTTATCTTTTCATTCATAGTTGCTTTCCATCAAGGATTAGTTAAGGCTTCATGCACATTGTTAGGAATAGATACAGTAGATAATTGATTTACAAATGACATATTTGATTATGACAAATGATGGTTAAACACAAAATGACTCATGGGATATTTGACTTTACCAGAAAGTTTGGGTTCATATGTGGGTTTAGGAAACCTTTGGTGTGATGATGTGGTAATTTTCTGATTGACTTAGATACTAAGTCAGGAACATCCTCAACAATCTATTGGTTTAGTATATCAGTTGCGAGAGACTCTAACTCAAATGAAGCATTTGTTGGAGTCACATTATCCATTTTTGGGCATTCATTGCCACTTTGATCCAAAATTATACCCTCATCTTGATTGTCTGGTCTAGCTTGTGAGTTGTTACCTTTGGAATGCAAATTTATACCACTTATATTCAAGTTGCCCACATCCTGATTACTAGATTTAGACATGTGATGATCATAATTTAGAGAGTCATAATCTAAAGTCTCCATTTCCTTCTGATACCCCTTCTAAAGTTCAGGCTCAGTGGAAAAATACATTATGTCTTCATGGAAAACAACATCCATCGTGATGAACATTTGTCAAGTTGGGGGATGATAACACCGGTACCCCTTTTGATGATTGGCATACCCAAGGAAAACACATTGCAATGCCTGAGGAGTCAACTTATTGCGCTGATGTTTATGGAGGTATACAAAGGTGACACAACCAAAAACATGGGGTGGTAAATTTGATACTGCCAGGGCAACAACTGCATTAGTGGGAGCCTAGAATGGTGTACAGAAGTCAATGGATCTAGAGGGTAACCGATTGATTAAATATGCTGCAGAGGCAAGTGCTTCTCCCCAATACGATAATGGCATATGAACTTCTATCAATGAAGCATGAACAACCTCCAATAAGTGTTGATTTTTTGGTTCAACGACTCTGTTTTGCTGGGGTGTATTGGAACAAGTAGTCTGATGAATAGCTCTGTGTGCTTCCAAATACTGTTGAAGTTCAAAACTATGATATTCTCCACCATTATCACTGCAAAGAACCTGGACCTGTGCCTTGTACTGAGTTTCAACCTTTTTATGAAACTTTTGAAATAACAAGTTTACTTCACCTTTGGACTTCATCAAGTACAACAAGGTCGTCCTAGTACAGTCATCAATGAAAGTAACAAACCAAAGTGATCCACCCAAAGTAGTGACTTTGGAAGGACCCTAGACATCGGAATGTATAATCATAAATGGAAGAGGACTTTTATTCAAATACAATGGAAACAAAGCACGATGGCTCTTTGCTAGTTCACAAATATCACACCCAAAACTAGAAACATCAACCTTTGCAAGTAAACTAGGAAATAATTTTTTTAAATAACCAAAGGAAGCATGCCCCAGACGTCGATGCCATAACCATATTTCAGATGTCTTCTTCTCCTTCTCAGAACAATCCATTGTTAGAGCTTGATGTAATCTATTAGAACTCTTTGACACCAAGTCCAAGTAATACAGCTTCCCTCACTTAATACCATAACTAATAGTTTGTTTGGTGTGGATGTCCTTAAACATACAAAACTCAGGCCAGAAAATTACTACACAAGATAAGGCTGAGATTATTTGGGAAACCGGCAACACGTTATAATCTAATGATGGAACAACTAAAACAGAATCTAAATTTAAAGTATCTATGACAACTCGGGTTTTCATAACGCTTTTTAAATACAAAAGACATTGACTTAGCGAGCTTGATTTCTAATAAAATCATTTTTAAAGTGTAAACAACTACGGAAGAATCTTTTGTTTTAAATTTACTTTGAAAAATCCCTAGTGTCAATTTTCTTTTCTCAAAAGCAAGGATTTTTGGTGAAATGAGTACTCATTTCTACCGAAAATCTAGTATAGTTTCCTCTATTTTTCAGACATATGACATTTAACGCATGTCATTGTGAAGTACCTAATAAACATTTGTTGACAATTTTAAAATATAAATGGATTTTCATACATCTAACAAACAAAAATAATTTACTTCAACCCAACATACCCAGAACCTCCACAACACAACCCAGTTACATAATTCTTCCAAATTTCCATACAATGCAGTCTCTTTCTCATTTGTAATATGATAACTTTAATTCAAAGACTAATTCTTACCTGTCCTCTTCTAAAGCATCCGTTGGTGCACTCCTGTTAGTATGTTGCTCCTATTATTTTGGAAGCTCCTTGTTCTGAGACTTTATCAACATGCCAAACTTGCTACTATTCATTGTATTTGAGTTATTGCAGACCACAACAATGCCTCAGCAAGCATTCACTTGTGTAGGTGGAATAAGACACAAATTTTTATATAAACCAAAATCATGGTAATTATATATAGATCAATTTAGCCATGCTGAATCATGCAAACAACAATTCAATTATCATTTAACTTGAAATCATTCAACATTTATCAAAATCATGAATACATGCCAAGATGGAAGAAATACCAGTGCATCAGTATAAAACACATTCTTTGAAATGCAAAGTATACGGTCACATGTCAAATTTATAACTCATTTACATTTCTTGATACCAGTCTTCGCTCTTACGAGCCATTTCACATATCAAATACCAACGCATTGTTGTGTGTATCAAGTACTCAACAAACAATATTATCCTCTTTGGGGCAGTGGATTAAACCCAAAGACACACCTCAAGGTATTACTCCTGAGTGACCGGTAGCTTGTCTAGCTAGGAACTGGTAGCTTGTCCAGCTCGAAGGCTTGTCCACATCATAACGACCCCTCAAAACGTGTCAAACTCTCCAAACAATGGGGCTCAAGGACTGGTAACTTGTCCAGCCAGGAACTGGTAGCTTGTCCAACTTGAAGGCTTGCCTACATCATAACGACTCCATGGCCTGCCCACATCATAACGACCCCTTTCGCTCATACGAGACATTTCATAATTTCCTGGTATTAGTCTTACATTTCTCTCACATGGTTCACAATAATGCATAGCTTATGCATAAACAGTTTAATCATGATTCAATTTTAGCATGCACATTCATCTTATCTTTCGTATAAACAGAAAAGATTCATTTCAATGCTTGAAATTCATATACACAATGCATATATAGCAAAAATCGTAGCAATCTTAATTCCACCTACCTCAAATAGAGATCTTTAGGTTCTTTGAAGCAAATAATCTCTTTAGTTTGCATACGCGCTCCCGATCAATCACACCTCTGTAACAATACAAACAAACACACATTTAGATATACAATTCTAGGACTTCTCTTAGCTTCCATAGCATGGAAGTTTTCACTAAGTTAGCACCTGGTACTATTCCTCACAAGGCGAAGTGACAATGCTTATTTTTATGCTAAGGATGTTTCATTAGTTATTGATTGATAGCTAATTGAGTGACAAATAGTTACTGAATTTTCAATCCATGCCATTGGCCCTGGATTGGCTATCCACTACTCTTCTTAAGTGACTACAAGTCACTATCACTATTCAGTGGTCTTAATCCTTCATTCATATCCATATCAACTCTTAGGTTGGAGCTGGATGTTATTTTCTATACTATACTCTTTAATACAACCTATAATTGTATTCTTAAATCAAATTGCTATAATGAGCATCATGAACAGTTCATGTCACCCAATTTTCAATATAAGTTTATCCACATTCCATACTTTATATCATATCTAAGCTAATTCAACATTCATGAATCCATCTGTAATCATTAATCATTGATCAAACATCACAAGGTGTCTATTTAAATAGTGGCAGATCGGATGTCCTATATCATCTGATTTGTTTCACTTCAAATTCATATAATTTTAGTCATTCTATCATTTTTAATGACGAGGAACTCATCTGTGGTGCCTGATCATCGATCAGGCATCACGAAGTTACTGTGTGAACAGTACCCGATCGGACGACCGAGATTGTCCAATTGGTTTCTAGCCTTGATCTGAAGTTTTTTTTGTGTGATCTGAGCTACATCATGCACTAAATTACCTATCCCTAAGCTTTGATTTGAAAATGGACGGTTGGATCATCCACAAAACGTAAAGCTAGTATAAACAGTGCGAATTTTGCAAAATACCTCAAATCACAAGTTGGGTTTTTGTGGATCTTACCTTCTAGATGCATTTTCGTGCATTTTCCACCTTTGGATGGGCTGGATTGGCTTAGATCCATTGTCACTTTCACCTGTAGGGTTTCTGAGATTGTCGCGCACTGTCTCCCCTCAACCAATGGTCCAGATCTCGTCAGATTCTCCAATAACCTTGGGGGTTTTGTTTGGCTCCCCGTGTTGGACAACATGGCCAGTCAGATCATCGATCCGAGTCGGTGTTGTCTCCGGCGACGGCCTGGATCTCTGGCGTCCTAGAAAACCCCGTTTTCCCTTCCACACTTGCACGTAGCTCTCTCTCTTTCTCTTCCTTCTTCTTCCCCCTCTCTCCTTCTCCTCTCTGGTTGTTTCCCCCTCGGTTTGTTCTCTCTTGCTGGCAGTTTGCCCCTTCTTCTCTCCTTCTCTTCTTCTTCTTCTTCTCCTTCTCTCTCTCTCTCTCTCTCTCTCTCTCTCTCTCTCTCTCTCTCTCTCTCTCTCTCTCTCTCTCTCTCTCTCTCTCTCTCTCTCTCTCTCTCTCTCTCTCTCTCTCTCGGCATTGGGTTTCTCTGGCGTCGTCTACCTCCTCTTCTTTTTTTTATTTTTTATTTCTCTACTTGTTCATTTCATGTGGTGAGGTCAAGCTTGGGAACAGACTCAACGTCTGTTTGCCGTCCCACTTAAGTTGAGGGGGGTGTCATTATCAAATTTGGCACCTCCCTTTAATCACTTTAATCCTTTTTTTTTTTTGTTTTTGAAATGTTACATTCTTCCCTCCTTATAGGAATTTCATCCTCAAAATTCTTTCCATGTTATTTTTCAAATAATTCCAAAACATCCTCAGATCCCAAGATCCATAGATCATACCAAAAATTTCTAGAATCAACGTCTATAAATAGAAAATTTCACATCATGTCATCTCCTCATATTTCAATTTACATATAAATCGCTAAATAATAAACCATTTCATATCAAACAACTCATAATTCAATTAGAACACATCATTACCACATACAATGCAATTAACATGAACCAAACTCTCATTTAAGAGTTAGTTATTTATATACAACTTTAGTATTGCTAAAATCACCATATCAATAAAAATCGATACGTCTCAGCTTATATATTAGTAAATCTACACCAAGTCTATACTAGAGTGCATGAGCTTATCAATAGGCAAAACTATGCCAAATTTATTATAGGGCACATCAGCTCACCCATTGTCAATCATATGCTAGTCAAAACTAAAGCATATCAACTCTCCAACATGCACTTTATGCTAATGAAAACCAATCCACAACCCAATTATACTGTAAGCCCCTAGAAGCTTGCCGGTGCCTCTCGCACCTGCCCTCTGAGGCCGCCCTCATCAGCTACTCACAAGTATCAATCGTACATTGAATTCTAATTACTCGTAAGAGAATAATCTTATATATTACTATTATCCTAGTGAAACTTAATTACTCGACGCCATTAGTTCATAAGACTAAGGAACCATGAACTTCAATCACCAGTTTGGCCAATGCCAGCCCATCACAGTCTCAATAAACTACCTCTCTAGCATTCAAGGTATTGCAGTAAAGGAGATTTACTTCTTCTGACCATAACTCATCCTATAGATGTTCATAACAACTGATGAGTCCTTAAATGTTCTGAATTAATGCACAATGATTCCTTGTGCTCCTCTCTGTTTATGAAGTATGCGCCAATACTATCTATTAACACAAGCATGGCTCATCCAATTAACATTTGAAGATTCAATCCATCATATCCATACATTCTATCAGTGTATTGGTTCTACTAATTTATACCATCTAGAACTCGTAACAATCATAACAAGTTCTAAAAATCATCATAGAGATGTCATACTCAAAATCCTAGGCTGGTCATAACCACACCTCAAATCTATTTCCACAAACATGATGCAACATCCTTAGTTGATCAAATAGATCGTCAATATATGATTAAGAATATCAGTTCTATACCGCAGTATTATCAAACAAATGAAAATCTATGCATAGTAACAAAGATCTCTCTTCTCATGAAGAAAACTGCTCTAGGCTTGTTAAAATCCTTATTAAAAGCTTATATAGTTGGAACTTTGCCAGCTCTATTGGGCCATCCCATGTAGTATTTTGGATAAATAATACTATACCTGAAATCATTCTCTTGCAACAATATCATGAAAACTCCTTAAGAAGGACTGCAAACTCTTGCACATCATCTTTGTACTTAGTTTGTGGCAGCTAACGATC
Source organism: Warburgia ugandensis (assembly GCA_035236585.1). NCBI lineage: Eukaryota > Viridiplantae > Streptophyta > Magnoliopsida > Canellales > Canellaceae > Warburgia > Warburgia ugandensis. Next base: position 59,348,507 of record CP141133.1, read on the forward strand.
CTCCATTGTCACACAAACAAGAAATAAAACTTAGCACCCTCTGAAACATGCAGCATTACTTTCAAGGTGGGATCAGCCAATCCATCCCAAAGATGACATCATAATCCACCATATCAAATAGGATGAGATCATCGTTCATCATCTCTCTCTTATTAGGTTCATAGGTGCCTCTTAAAAGTACTCATTAGCCTCTCGTAACCTTCCTGCTAAAGTCATAATACCCAATCAAAAGGATAACACATCTAACATATCTAAGCAAGATGGGTCCTGGATTCAAGGAAGATCATAACATGCCTACCAACAATCTTGAAAATACTCTCCACCATCTGGTTTGAAACTCATGCTTACCTCAATATAATAGCAAAAACTCATCACTGCTAAGGTCCATCTCTTCCCTAATCCTAATGTCAAACTGTCTAACTCGTTGTTCTTTGGAATAGTCTTTAAAGAAATGCACTGACTCACTATAGTCAAGCATCTAAAATATTTCCACTGTAATGATGGCTGTTGATACTATTGCCTCTGCTATGACGTCTACTAATTATAAGATATAACTGTTCAGGTACTTGCCCTTGCAAGTAACACACCTTTTTAGCCTGTAAACCTGTTTCAAATACTGTTGAACTGCATGATACCTCTGCTTTAAAGTAGCCAAAACTCTCTCTACATCACCCGTTACTCCTCAAGCAAATATATTGATCATTATCGGCCTTCTTAAGAGCCTTCTAGATAAAAGACTCAGCAATAGAGGAACACGTCCTCTCAAATGACCATCATTAGACTCATAATTACAATTTTTGTGTCTTCACTTCCACCATTTCCTTTCCTGTAACTAATGAATTATTTCATGGTCATATTAGTCAAAATCAATTACAACTCTATCAATCTCACATCCAATGAAACTGATCTTTTATAATAGCCTTTGTTATTAGTAACCACAATCTCATTAATATCAGTGTTGAATGTAAATCAATTATAATCAATTCCATCTTACTCCATTCACTTCAACTGTCTCTCCCTAATTGATTCATCACGTGTGATGACCTACGTTTTCCCATGCATTTTTAAATGCAACATCTAATTCCTAAGGCGGGATGCATCCCTATTTGAAAACAATGTTATAGAAAAACAATGCAATGCCGCAAAAAAATCTTTTGTTTTAAATTCATTTTGAAAACCCCAAGTGTCATTTGCTTTCAGAACAGACAAAGTAGTTTTGAAAATTACTGTAATCATAAAAGTCTTCCCAGGTCTATCTAGTCATAGCTTACAACCCAACTCTAAATAAATACAGATACATGTCCAAAAGGTAGGGTGTTTACTTACATTCATGCTTGTCTTTTCTTCATTCACGTGATCGTAGTACTAACATATTCGGATGCTTCTTCTAATTCTGTGTGGGGCTAATCTGGAAAAATAATATATTAGGGTGAGTATTTCTCATACTCAGTAGGTGATCTGATACTACTATTTTGAAAACACGGCAGACAACATGCACAATTCAAAGGGTTTTCTCATGTAAAACATTAGTGATTCCATTTTGTGTAAACATGTATATTTATATGCATAAAACATAAGCTCATTGATGCAAGTTCAGCTATGAAATTCTTTACCAAAATCTAGTATGCAACGATATTGATATGACTCAAAGCATACAGTAGAAATCAATAGATCCAGGTAATGAGATCTCGGCAATACATCAAGCCAACAAGTAAAATATAACAATCATGAAACTCTTAAAATAGTCATCATTCAAAGCAAATGCTAGCATCACTATCATGCATATGATCTTTTAGTTTTGTTCCCACCGCATGCTGCTTTATTCTGTGATCTGCCCACTTGGAACTCAAGATGATGGGTCGGTAAATATATCAAACCTATTGGTCACGAGTACTCGTATACTACCATCTCAATGTTATATGCATATCAATACAACCGAAATCATAGGGCCAACTATGCTCACGATCAGAACACCTCTGAATTGTGTCTCCGGTATTTAGAGACCTGTCCACCATAGCCTCCACGGCGACTATGGATATGTCCCCGAAAGGGTGCCATGAACACCTTCAGTGGTCTTCCTTGTTTACCACAATAGTCAGGCAAGGGACAATGCCGTTTTTGGTAGTGATACCATCTAGAGGCTGGGAGGCCAACCTCGTACATCATCACAACCTCTCAGCATAGTGCCCACTAGGCTCAACAGCAAAAAAAAAACATATATATAAATCTAAATCTCAATCATCGAAATCATGCAATTTATGCATTTCTTTTTAACCATGTGAGCAATGCATAAAATTAGTTTATGTTAATATCACATTCAAAGCCATAAAACATGAAGACAACTTCTCATGCTTGTACAAAAACATCACATCTCAAAAAGTATGTTAAATATGGTGATAGATTCATGTGCTTCAAGGACATAAATCATGAAGACAAGTCTGCATACTCACATAAGAACATCATATCTCAAAAACATGCTAAAAATAGCAATAAAGGCAAGTCAGAGTTTAAGATACATTTAAAAACTTAGTAGTATCAGACTACCTACCTTGATGTTCCTTGAATCGCGTTCTTCATTAGTTGATCTTGAGTTACCTTTGTGAAACCCTGAATATCAATTAATAACAAGGATTCAAGTACTATTTTCCAACCTTTATGGATTAGTACTTAGATTAACAACTGGATCTGCCTTTTAGGATCTATAGGTCCTTGCATAACGCGCTTTTAGGCTAGATCTCGTGCACATGTAATGATTAGATTGCCTTTAATCTCTTCCATGTCATCAAGATCATGTCATTGAAGGGTCAGATCTCCCAGGTCGCCTGTTCTGATGCCTAAAACAAGTATATACTTAATTTGGACTGTCAGCTCTATAAGTTCAAGGTAGATGTGTGTAACTTAGACTAGATCTAGGCACATTGGCCTCCTAATAGACCCAACAAATCAATTTACAAAGTTTGATCATCTTTGATCAATGTGGACGTAATGGTAGTTTCGGATCGTCAATCAGAGTCCTACAGCCCTGTAATTGCAATTTTAGTGTCGCAACGTCATGGATGAACCAGATTTGTCCACGCGGGGGTCGCGTGTCACTGTTCTCGGGACGCGTATGCGTCTCGGTTGAACCAAGACTGTGTTCTCACGCATGCGCATGCCCGAACGGCACGCCAGGGTGTGCATCCTGGACGGCGTCACGCGGATGCGTCTCCGGCATTAACACAGCGCGTCTCGGCTCTCAGGGAGCTTGTGCGTCCTGGTTGAACCTAGGACTGCGCCTGCACCGTTGCATGCCTGAAGCCTTGGGTGAGTCTCGGTCGAACGTGGGACTGCGCTCATACACAGTCGCACGGTCAGGGTTCACCCCACGGGGCGCGTTCTGAGCGCATCACGCACCTCGCCCTGGGATAGTCGGGTGAGGGTTCTGGAACAAACCCGTCTTCCCCGACTGATTCTCTGGCCGAGAAATGCTAGATCCAGCCAGATTCTGGGGGAATGGCGAAGGGGAGATAGAGAGGGAGATGGGGGCTTACTTGGGTAGCCAGAGATGCCATCTTTCCGGTGGTGCAGTTCCCTTTTCCTTTGCTTGCATCCCAGGTTGCTAGAAAACACAAGGAGGGGGAAAGACCCATTTTTTGGTGATTTTAGGGGAAAAATGAGGAAGAAAAGAGAGGGGAATGGCTGGTTTGAAGGAAAGGCTTGGCCGTTGCTGGACTTTGCAGGGAAAACCGAAGGAGGGTTTTCTGATTTTTGTTGGAAACCTTAGCTCCAAGTAGCTGGGAAAACATGATCGGAGAGGAGGGGGAAAGGGCTTTTTATAGCTTGGCCAAGGCGGTGCCGCCATTTTTGCCACCTCACAGAGGCAGTGCTTGTGCAAGTAGGTGCTGGAGGTAGGGGACGACCTGGGGGGGGTGTCGTTAGTACAATGGCCCCCTGTGTTTTCGGGCCTTAGTCGTTTTACTATCAAATTACAGCTCTGCCCTCCATCTTTAAACGCTTATAACTTCTTCATACGAACTCCGTTTTTGGCGTTCTTCTGGGCATTGGATTCCATTTTGAGCTTAGAATCTAATGAGATAAAGATTTCTCACAAATTCCTTTATTTCCTATTTTAAATAAATTAAAAATTTTGTATGGTTAATTCCACATATTAATTTCCAAAAAGAGCATAAAATGTTTGGATCATTACATCACGTGATCATCTCTATTTAATAATTATTCTCATGAATTAACTATCATGTCCTCCAAGCAATATACATTTCAAATCATAATTAAAACTCTCACAATAATTCATAAACATTCTCTTCTCACTAATTCTTGCTCAGAAACACATCCATAAGAAAACTAGGACCTTATTTCATCAAATTCTTAGGGATTTCCACCATGTTATAATTTATACGTCAAATAAATCCAGTTTCAAATTTTGGTTAAAACAATACATGTCTAACTCTCTCGTGTTCTCATTAATTGTAATCATTCTGGTCCTTCATCATTATCCTCATACTATTGTTGTTACCATAATTGTTAGGTCCTTTCAAAAGTTTACACACTTGCTAAGTTAGAAATTGAACGTATTCACTAAGTTTCTGTATTCATGCTTCAATTCTCCACTCATCTGCTTTTCTTTCTTATCATTTAGTAATCATCCTTATAAAATAGTTGCCATATCCTCTATGTGTTATGCATCTTCAATTTATAATTAGAACTCTCAAGAATAATTTAAATAGGCATTTACTTCTCAATGATAATTAGCTATCAGTATTTCTATATACTTAAAGAATAACTCGTTTTCATTCCTTCGATCAATAGTTCCTTTACATAAGCAGACTAACTGCCACTGATTTTCCTAATATCAAAATTTATCCATCGAATCTATCCTCAACATGTATAGACTAATATTGTAATTCTCTTAATTTTTCCTAAGTTCTCTTCCTTGTGATTATTCTCTGCCCTCTTTTTATTAAAATTAAAATATTATTATGCAATAGAAATCATAACCTCACAGGTTTGTGCTCATCGTCAAAATTGAAACTTGGATCCTCTAAAGGTTGCCCCATGTGAATAGATCTATCTCTGATAAAGGTTTCATTCAGATATACGAGTTTTGTACTCTTATACTATTGTTCCTTACTCTAAGAATTATACTAATTTCATAAGAGTACTCCTCTTACTCATGCTAGGACTAAACATCTATTGTCTTTGTAGAACTTGCCAACCCTCATGGGTTGCATCTATTGTTGTTGTTGCACCAGCTGATTAGGGTTTTGCATCATGTTGGCCATGAAGTCTGAAATTTGACTCCCCTGGTCAGATGGCTCAGTAGAGGGGTTTGTTATCCTTTGACTCATCCTCTTAGGTGACATTCTCCCCTTCATTGCAAGGTTTTTTTTTTTTTTTTTGAGTTACTCTCAAACTCATTAGTCGCAACATCTTACTTTAAAGACTGCTTAAGACTTACTCAATGTGACTAGCTGTGAGTGAACTGAACCTGGGCTCTAATACCAACTGTGATGACCCGGGTTTTCATAACACTTTTTAAATACAAAACACATTGACTTAGCGAGCTCGATTTCTAATAAAATCATTTTTAAAGTGTAAACAACTATGGAAGAATCTTTTCTTTTAAATTCACTTTGAAAAATCCTGAGTGTCATTTTTCTTTTCTCAAAAGCAAGGATTTTTCGTGAAATGAGCGCTCATTTCTATCGAAAATCTAGCAGAGTTTTCTCTATTTTTTGGACATATGACATTTAACGCATGTCATTGCGAAGTACCTAATAAACATTTGTTGACAATTTTAAAATATAAATGGATTTTCATACATCTAACAAACAAAAATAATTTACATCAACACAACACACCCAAAACCTCCATAGCACAACCCAGTCACATAATTCTTTCAAATTTCCATATTTACATACAATGCAGTCTCTTTCTCATTTGTAATATGATAACTTCAATTCAAAGACCAATTCTTACTTGTCCTCTTCTAAAGCATTCGTTGGCATGCTCCTGTTAGTATGCTGCTCCTATTTTATTGGAAGCCCCTTGTTCTGAGACTTTATCAACATGCCAAACCTGCTACTATTCACTGTATCTGAGTTATTGCAAACCATAGCAATGCCTCAGCAAGCATTCACATGTGTAGGTGGAATAAGACACAAATTTTTATACAAATCAAAATCATGATAATTATATATAGATCAATTTAGCCATGTTGAATCATGCAAACAACAATTCAATTATCATTTAACTTGAAATCATTCAACATTTATCATTATCATGAATCCATGCCAAGATGGAAGAAATACCAATGCATCAGTACAAAACACATTTTGAAATGCAAAGTATGCAATCACATGTCAAACTTACAACTCATTTACATTTCCTGATACTAATCTTCGCTCTTACGAGCCATTTCACATATCAAATACCAACACGTTATGGTGTGTATTAAGTACACAGCAAACAATATTATCCTCTTTGGTGTAGTAGGTTAAACCCAAAGACACACCTCAAGGTTTTACTCTTGAGAGACTGGTAGCTTGTTCAGCTAGGAACTGGTAGCTTGTTCAGTTAGGAACTGGTAGCTTGTCCAGCCCAAAGGCCTACCCACATCAGAATGAATTCGTGGCTCGCCCACATCATAATGACCCCTCAAAACGTGTCAAACTCTCCAAACAATGGGGCTTAGGGACTGGTAGCTTGTCCAGCCAGGAACCGGTAGCTTGTCTAGCCCGAAAGCCCGCCCACATCATAATGACCCCTTTCGCTCTTACAAGCCATTTCATAATTTCATGGTATCAATTTTACATTTCTCTCACATAGTTCACAATAATGCATAACTTATGCATAAACAGTTTAATCATGATTCAATTTTAGCACGCACATTCATCTTATCTTTCGTATAAACAGAAAAGATTCATTTCAATGCTTGAAATTCATATACACAATGCATATATTGAAAAAATCATAGCAATCTTAATTCCACCTACCTCAAATAGGGATCTTTAGGTTCTCTAAAGCAAATAATCTCTTTAGTTTGCATACGCGCTCCCAATCAATCACACCTCTGTAACAATACAAACAAACACGCATTTAGATATACAATTCTATGACTTCTCTTAGCTTCCATAGCATAGAAGTTTCCACTAAGTTAGCTCCTGGTACTATTTGTCACAAGGCGAAGTGACAATGCTTATTTTTATGCTAATGATGTTTCATTAGTTATTGATTGATAGCTAGTTGAGTGACAGACAGTTACTTAATTTCCAGTCCGCGCCATTGGCCCTGGATTGACTATCCACTACTCTTCTTAAGTGACTGCAAGTCATTATCATTGTTCAGTGGTCTTAACCCTTGATTCCTATCCATATCAACTCTTGGGTTGGAGCTATATGTTATTTTCCACACTACACTCCTCAATACAACCTATAATTGTATTCCTAAATCAAACTGCTATTATGAGCATCATGAACAGTTCATGTTACCCAAATTTTGATATAAGTTTATCCACATTCCATACTTTATATCATATCTAAGCTAATTCAATGTTTAGGAATCCATCTGTAACCACTAATCATTGATCAAATATCACAAGGTATCTATTTAAATAGTGGCAGATTGGATGGCCTATATTATCTGATCTGTTTCACTTCAACTTCATATAATTCTAGTCATCCTATCATTTTTAATGACGAGGAACTCATCTGTAGTGTTTGATAATCTATTAGGCATCATGAAGTTACTGTGTGAACAGTACCCGATCGGATGGCTGAGATTGTCCGATCAGTTTCTAGCCTAGATATGAAGTTTTTTGTGTGATTCGAGCTACATCATGCCCTAAATTACCTATCCCTAAGCTTTGATTTGAAAATGGATGACTGAATCATCCACAAATTGTAAATCTAGCATAAATAGTGCGGATTTTGCAAAATACCTCAAATCACAAGTTGGGTTTTTGTGGATCTTACATTCCGAGATGTGTTTTTGTGCATTTTCCATTGTTGGATGGGCTGGATTGGCTTATATTCGTCGTCACTTTCACTTGTAGGGTTTCCGAGCTTGTCGGGTACTGTCTCCCCTCGACCAATGCTTTAGATCTCGTTGGATTCCCCAATATCCTTGGGGGTTTTGTTTGGCTCGTCGTGCTGGACAACATGACAGGAGTGCCAGGTTTCCCCCTTCTTCTCTCCTTCTCTTCTTCTCTCTCTCTCTCTCTCTCTCTCTCTCTCTCTCTCTCTCTCTCTCTCTCTCTCTCTCTCTCACTCTCTCTCTCTCTCTCTCTCTCTCTCTCTCTCTCTCTCTCTCTCTCTCTCTCTCTCTCTGCATCAGGTTTTTCTGACGTCGTCTTCCTCTTCTTCTTCTTCTTTTTTTTTTTTTTCATTTCGTGCTGTGAGGTTGGGCTCGGGAATAGACTCAACGTCTGTTTACTGTCCCACTTAAGTTGAGGGGGGATGTCGTTATCCAATTCGGCCCCTCCCCTTAATCACTTTAATCCTTTTTTTTTTCAAATATTACAGTATCAGTTAGGGTAAAATATCCTTCCCCAGTAGCTGGAGTCGAAGTACTGGTGGCAGTGGAAACAAATCTTTTTGTGGATGAATTAAGGGATGAGACATGTTTAGAATCAAATGTCATATGATTTGTAGCACAGAATCAATTATCCATGCACTATTAAAAATAGGTGTAGAAGTATTTAGAACCTTACCACCATTATTTGTAGTTAATACCAATGCTGAGGCTTTTCCAGTAACATCATCTTCTATCATTGTTTCAACAATTGCTGCAGTGGAGGTCTTCTTTGGTGGGTCACGAGTATGATCCCAACATTCTGGATATCCCACAAGTTTGTAACACCAACTTTTGGTATCACTAGTCTGATTGCAATGAGTGCATTTGTAAGTAGACTTGTCGACACCATTATTGTTCTTAGGCTGGTTGGTCCTAGTTCGGTCTTGCCAATTTTAATTAGACCGATTTCAAGCTACCAAGGCTGAGGCTTTAGAATATTCAGACTTACCATTCAGAGTTGTATGATGCATTGCCTCTCGTCGAACCAAAGAGTAGCATCCTTCTAAGTCTGGAATTGGGTCTTTGTGTAAAATCTCTCCACGAATTTGTTCAAAGTCACCATCCAATCCAGCAAGAAATATGTGTACCCTTAGTTGTTCGATGGACTTCTTGTATGCTGCAATGACCTCAGGATCTTTCATGAAAACTTTGTCACGATGGTCTAACTCTAGAAAAATCGAGGTTAACTCTCCATAATATTCAGATAGGGACTTTACATACTGTTTGGCAGTAAAGGCCTTTTGGTTAAGGGCAAAAACTTGCAACTCGTCATTTCCATCATAGAAGGTCATTGATAGAGCACTCAACAAATTTTGTGAGCAGTGGGTAAACGTAAATAACGCTTCATAATTTCTGGAGTCATAGACATCAATAGCCACCTCTTCACCTTTTGATTTTCAGCATACCACTTTTCATATCCATTTTCTGATTCTGTAGGCGGCTTGATTTTGCCACGAATATAGGATAGTTTCTCCCTTTCGGCAATATGCATCTTCATTAATTAGGACCAAACATCAAAATTTGATTCAGTAAGAATGATTCTTGCATTAAAAACATTGTCAAATTGAACAATAATTGGAACTGATTTCGTTCCTAATGATTCAACAATTTTTTCACTCTTTTTTTTTTTTTTTTTCAACTAGAGTCTTCCTTTTTTCTTCACCATGATCTCTTGAACAACGCCAACACAGAAAAAATAACTAATTTTGAACCAAATTCTTCCTCCAAAGATTTCAACAACCCCCGAATAGATTCGTTTCCAATCGATTTGACAGGCAAACCTATAACACACAGACATCTGTCACAATCCATCAAAATCAATGCTTCCAATGGGAAAATCACAGCCATTCCCCAAATGATGAATTTCTCCAACAGATCTATTAAAAAGGCACAAAATCCCTTCCGATGACTATTTACACAAACAAAAATTGTCAAATCTTCTCGAACTGATCCAAAACTCAACCCTTACAGCAACATAGATCGAACAGCTCCAAAGATTAAAAATCTCCACCAAGAACTTCAATAATCAATAGACCATAAAACTATTGTGGAAAATAAGAATTTTTCACTGTAGGTGATAGATTTCGGCACGCAACAACGAGATCTGGAGAAAGAATCCGCAATCTTGAAGAAAATTATCTTCTAGAAGGAGTCCATCATGAGAGGAAGATGAAGATTCCAAGGGTTTGGAGGGTATTTTGGGGGAAAATCATGTCAGGAAGAAGCTTCCAGTGTTTCCAACTTTCCTGCATTTCTCTCGTCAGATGTGCCATGTTATATCTGAACAGAATTGGATCCGAACTCAAACAAACAAGATAAGTAGGATACAGTTACCTCCTTCCAGTCATCGGATTTCAATTGATCAAGATCGAAGATCAAACCTCAAGCTCTGATACCATATTGATAGATTCAATGCTTGATATTCTCAATCTCATTGAGAGAACAAGAAAGGTACAATGTATATAATACATATCATGCTAATTTAGGAAACCAATAACACAAAAAATCAAGAAACTAATTACCTGGAGATTAGCTTTAAATTCGGTAATTCAATAGTCAATGCTAACTGTACAATTGCTATAAAACTAAATTATAGGAAAAAAATCTCAACATTGGACTCCATTGATTGCCTAGATATGCTCTATTCAAAAAAGGACTTTATTTGGAAGTTAAACTCCTTGGATCAGCCAGAACGCCTTTGGTATACATACAAATTATGTGAAATTCAAGAAAAATTTATACGATCCTCCCTTAGAAGACATAAGAATAGAGTTGGTGGATGTGATATTAGGGAAAATAAGCTTAAAACTTTTATTTGACCAATAGCTGTAACCCTACTTTGTGTTATTGACTTGATTTTAAGGAAAAAGCAAGCTATTTACCTTTATTGATAGTACTGTAATTTTGTTTTATTTTTCCATTCCTATGGTGTCTGTAATGTGACATATAGTATTAAGAATATCTTACGTCTTACTAAGTCTATAGATATGCAAATTTTGGATTGTGATTTATACATCTGCATTATTTATATAGACTTACAGGAGTGGGGTTGGAAGTTTAGCTACCTCTTGTGGGGCTTAGGTTTGCCTTCAGAAAGGTTGATGAATTATGAGAATAGCACATGATCATTAATAAAAGTGCTCAATTTTAAGTATAATTGCCTCCTTTTAAGAAGTGTTTATTACTTCTTTTTTTTTTTTTTGGGCAATAGTTCAAGATTTAGTTCACTAATTATCTTGATACTTCTTGAATTGTATACACTAGGAGGTAGCTCAATACTTTGTTCACTTTCTTTGATGTACAAAATTTTTTGAATGCCCAAAAGTTTTTATTTACTTCAACTTTATTCTACTAATCTAACCTTCGGTACTGCTTTTTATTTTCTTTTTTAAATTTGACAGCAAGTGGGAGGATATAATTTTGAGTTGTTTTAATTTAGAAAACAAGTGAGAGATTTTTTTATTTTTTATTTTAAACTTAAAGGGACTCATTGCTTTTTCATAAGAGATGTATAGTAGTATCTCTATATAAGGGTGTGAACTAATAGTCACACATTGCTTATGATAGAAAAACTAGAATAGAGAAACCTCTATATATGGAGGTGACCTCTAGGCCATTCTTTGTAGCTTCTCCTCTCTCTTCTTAGAGCTCTCTAGTTTTTAGCTTTTTAAAGTCTATCTAGTCGAGACATTCTATATTCTCTTTAGAGTTTGCTAGTTAGTGTATTACTCTATTCTCTTTGCTTCTAGAATCCACCTAGTTAGAGGCATTCTCTACTTTGCTTTAGTTTTTGAATTTGCCTATTATTGGCATGCTGTTCAAGAGTTCTATTACTAGTGAAGATTTCTGGTTCTAGAGTTCAAGTAAGAAAGATGACCCCAGGGCATCTCTTTCTAATAATCTTGTTCTACAATTCTTAAAATTGTGGATTTCGTCTAGCTTTTTAGTTTCTCGTGAAACTTCAAATTCCTGTTCCATTTTGATCTCGCTTCTGAAGTGAATTGAGTTTTTATATTATTTCTCTTTAAAAATTTCATAGTGATTGGAAGAGAGATTTCCGAAGACTATTTTATGGCATTCATTATGGAGGCAAAATACGGACCTATGCTTATTGTGCAAATTACTTAAGGTAGACATTGAGTCTAGCTTGGTTAAATCCCAAAGATAGAGCTGTTATATAATTTGAGATGCTTCAAATATTTCAAGAAGTTATTTTGACATGTGCCTATAAGCTAAGTCATTGAATTCGGTTTGTACAAGATTTCTAACAAATTAAACTGAAGCTCTTCAAATCAGTCTTTACTAACGACAAATGATACATAGACAAACTCATCTCTCCTGAAAGAGTACCTATACATAATTGAAGTAACACAGACTTGGTCACAAAACATTGAATTGATTACTTATGTGATGGAAATTCGGTATAGAGGGAACGCCATTGCAGCGAACCTTTGATATCATCTAATGGGAATAATTGAATGCAAGGTCAGCCATAGTGACTTCTACATTACAACTTAATGGTTCTCCATTGCACCAAGTAGTTTAATTGCTAAAGATGAATACAATCATGGACTGGTGAGTTATTTAACAGATCATTAGATTGACAGGCGCAATACTGCACACTATACGGCAATGGGCATAACAGGGGTTAGACCAATCACTACTAATGGTGGTTTTATTTCATGAAAAAATGATTGGCATCTGCAGAAGCTCTAGGAATGCACCAAGGTCATTGGTTCGGGCCACTTGACAGCACGCGGTTCACGGTCATGTCGCCTTTTTGTCAAACTGAAACGATGATTACACAGTTAAATAATTTGTGATAATGACAGATCCAGATTAACATTATACGAACAAGAGTTTGGTAGAATGCTATGTATAAATATAATCAGAGGGAGTATAAATCATGCACTAATATAATCAGTTGACTCCTCACCCTCTCTTTCTCCAAAGAAAAGCTTTATTAATTCTTTCTTACAGGTCTTTATAGATCCTTGGCTCAATAGAGTTGTCGTCATGTGATTTTGAGGTCACGGGTTCAAGGCGTGGAAGCAGTCTCTTGCAAAATACAAGGTAACGCTGCATACTATTAACTTTTATGGTCCACCCCTTCCCCCGACCCTGTATACGTGGGAGCTTCATGCACCGGAACTGCCCTTTTTTGGGTCTTTTAGGTGATTGAAGATGTTAACTCCTTTGACTCTAGTAGTTTATGCTCTTGTTTATTGTTTTGCAAGTAGATACCATGTTGTGATCGAGACTATAAAAATGCTACTCAGAAGACGGCTGAAAACCAAGCGGGCCTTGCAAACTCCAGGTCTACCAAGCCCTTTAATTTCTATCACCTCAAAAGTTATGGGAATTTACGTGTGGGGACCGCCCATGAACATTTGAATGTCAATGATGTGTACATTCTATGGACATGCTATTCTATGAATATCATATGGTCCCACCATGTCCCAAATGCATTTTCAAACCCCAGAAATGGCAAATTTGGCCCCGCTACTGCTTAGTGTTTCAATTATTTAGAACCGAACGAGTTCAACATAATGGTCTCCATTTAAAAAATTAGGAACTCTTGACACGAGTCTCTTTGATAAACTTTGGATGAAATATATAGAATGTAGAGAAAGCTTATGCCGATGGATAGAAATTGACTGATCGGATGATTGGGATATTCGATCAGGTTTTTCCATTGGTTGATGTTAACCGAATGGTAGAGGTGGAAAATGATTAGGATCACTTAGTTCTTGAATGTAGAAAGGCCAAATTACAGTATACATAATTGTCTTCTACCACTGATGTTGTTTATTTAATTTGTTGTAGCGCATATATGGCTATTAAATGAGCAAAAAGTATTAGCAAACAGCCATGAAGAAGCTGCTTGTGCAATATTAATTTGGTTATTATATAAAAAAAAGAAGAACAAATAATCTATTCATTTGCTGAAAATTGACTCTTGTATAGCGACTTTTTATTAACAATCTCTTATCCTCTAATTAGAGAATAGTCTTAATCTCTAATTATTTTCTATTCATGCTTCTTCTAGAAAGAATGAATGTGCCAGCTGTCAAGTGACTAGAGAATGGATTAACAATCCAAATATTAGCCTCCGCAGGGTAGTGAAGAGACCAATACCTGAACTTCACTTTCTTGCTAAATAGCCTTTCTGCCTTAATTCTTGATCTCAGGGAAGTACTATCATCTTCTGGTCAAGATTGAATACTGATGAGAAATGGGCCCTGATTTAGAGATTTTGGAGTAAAATAGGCCCCCCTACCATTGAATTCGCGTTGAGATTATGGCTTTAATCTTCATTTTTACCGTTTGAAAGGGAGTCTTGTGTGGGTATCAAATATTGACCAGTGGTGGATTTGGGCCCCAATTTATGGTCCCACTTTTGCCCTTTGAGCAATGAGAAAAGACAACTTTCTCTTATGTCTTTAATGGCTCCTTCACTGGCATAGTTAAGTGTGTTTATCTTCTATTCTGTACTATATATAGACAGATATCCAAAATCTTTGTAAGACCGTCTTCCCTATTAAACTTTTTTCATATGTATTATGCCGAGTTGGATATTGCCGAATTATTCCATGTAACTAGTCATGAGCACGTGCATATGCACATGTGTGAAATTAGAACATGACTGGTAAGATAGCACACGAGAGAGAGAGAGAGAGAGAGAGAGAGAGAGAGAGAGAGAGAGAGAGAGAGAGAGAGAGAGAGAGAGCCTTATTACATGAATGATATGACTGTGAAGCGTGCACTTCGGAAGTACTATAATGTTGTTCTTTCTCTGTGCAAACATCATATGTAGTTTGTCAAGAAAAAAAAAGAAGAAATTCAAAAAAAACATTTAAATGCAATCTCCCTCTGTTCTCATATCTTAGTTCAAGAATATGAAAAGAAAAAAGGTAAAAACTCTCATCATTCGAGAGTAGCACCTCCTTAATGGACAAACATAATCAATGAGTGTGCTATGTTCTGATAGAACAAAGAAGAAAACAAAGTAAGAATTGAATAGGAAGGGCAAGAAGGAGGCCAAAGATGGGATTAGAATCTACAATTTAGATAAAAGGTTTTTAGAGAGACAAAGGGAATTGATTTGCTTATTTAGTAAAGGGGTGGGGGGGATGTGGGATCTTTCAGTACCGAAGAAGATGTGGTTGACTCATTTGCAAACACCCTATCCAGACCTTTTTGCAGGGAGCAAGAGATCTTCCGAGCAGCAAGCTTCCATTAAGAAATTACTAGGACCAAGCCCTTGCTTCCTCATCTCCTTAAGAATGTTGTAAGCTTCTTTCAGTCTCCGAGACTGCACAAGAATGAGACCATCACATTATAATTGTCCGTGTCTGATATGCAATAAAATCTGGTTTCCACGTCTACTGCTAAGCTCCTCCAACATTTCCCAAGCCCTCAGAAACTCTTGAGACTTAACAAAGCCTATGAACTATTAAAACAATAACAACTGATCCATTAGTCTCCTAAAGTCTATGTTTAATCCTATCAAACAAACCGATGTCTTCTTCAATTTGAAAATTCAACAAATAAAAGGGCAACCCAAGTGCACGAAGCTCCCACCTATGCAGGGTCCGCGGAAGATGCAAACTACAAAGGTCAATAATACGCAGCCTTACTTACATTTTGCAAGAGATTGTTTCCATGCCTGGAAATTCAACAAATCCGATCAACAAATACTCCAAACCCAATATTTCTCGGAGCAATATCACTATAGATCATCGCATCAAAGCTCCTTTGAGCTAATTCCACATGACCATCTGAAGCTAGAGCAGCAAGAAGTGAATTACAAATACTGGGGTCTTCATCTGAATCAAATTCAATCAATTCAGTTAAAACATGAAACACATCAACTAGTTGTCCATTGAGAAGTTATTATGGATTGGTAGGCATCGAGATTGATATGGATTTTCTTGGTTTTGATCTGTTTGAGAAGTTTAGAATTATATTTGAATGAGATTATTCTAATTAAATTGGCAAATTCAAGGTATAAAAGTTAAATCATAAAAATTTCTAGACTTTTTCATGGTTTCTCCTAAAATTTAAAATAGAGTTAGTTATATAACTCAAAGCCCAAGCCTATACTGATTCAGCGCCCCTCCTTAAAAGTAGGAGCGTTTATTCTTTTAGTATAATAATATAGATACATTTAACAACAAATTTTCACTCTTTTCTGTTGATACTAGTCTTTATAATGCATATTTCAATAGCTCATTACAACTCTCAAAAGCCATTAAGACCAACTAGAAAGGTCTTTGATAAACCATTAATTATAAAAAAAATAGGAAATAGAAATTTCATTTCCCTTATAATAGAAAAGAAAATATTCACCTGCCATTAGCATTTGGCACCCTTTTTCTATTTGGCTTACTCTGAAAGTGATCCTCCACGCCTATTTTATGCTTTGAAAAGTGATATATCTTCATTAAAAATATCTAATTAAGAATATTGAGAATATAAATAGAAAATTTAATGTAAAAATAGACAAGTGGCATCTAAAGTATCACATGTCCATGTTATGGGGGATAAGATAGTATCAAATTACTTAAATCGTATAGGAACCCTATACCAAATGTGACTACTTGGGGTTTTGAAAATAATTTTTCAAAAATATTTTCTAAATAAGGAGAACGTCCTTGTATTTTCGTATCATTTAGAAATCATATTTCTTACTAGTTTTCAAATCACACCATCAACCATTAGGTGTCATTCAAAACTTCACATATAATGAAAATAATCACATAGTCATAACAATGTCAATACCCACTAGTCATAGTCCAAACATCTAAGTCCAATTAGATCAAATATAACAAGTACCAAGTACTTAATTACATCCTGTTAACAATTAAAATAACAATTACTAAAGGATTTAAAAGACTATGTTCTTCGTATTTTTATTGCTATTGCTCAAGTCTCCAAATCTTTTACTTTTTTAATCTTGTCTATTTCCTCAATGTTCACCTGCAATATTTTTGGGGGTGAGTATCACTACTTAGTGTAAAACCTCTAAATTGGTAAAAAACCATGGAAAACATATGTATACATAATATGTAATACATGCAATTATGGTTAAACCATTTTAAACTCAATTGTTTTAGTTTTCTCCTATCGTTAACTCTCAAAAGTCTTGCAAGGCTCTCAAATGATCTAACTATTGGAAACCATTTTAATATCAAATTCTCCATTCATGATTAAACCATTTCAATAAGAAATATCAACTCATGATTAAACCATTTCAATAACAAATCCTTTGTTGAAGGCATAATCTCAAAATATAATGATAAACATGAGAAATCCAAACCATCCATGTATCAAACATATACTATCACATCACTGAGTAGCAATGTCCCATTGTAGGCTGTAAAGGCAAAAAGGTCTATCATGATAACCATCAGGGTGTCCTATATCATCCCATAGGCTTAACTATCATGAGTTGCCTATCATCAGCGGTACTGCTTGCACCTTGAGTGTGTAGTTAAAACATACACCTCTCAAGGTGAAAATTAGAAATCTTGAATATCAAATCCCATCCAACAGTATTAAAGGCATTCAAATCATTTCATTTATAAAACATGAGTACTTGTGCCCCTTGGGCAAAATTTCAATATTCAGATATTGGATGAAATGTGTAAGTTTCCAACATAATGCACATGTATAAAATAAAGATGCATATACTATATCGGGTCACGAATGGAATCTCAGATAGCATGTAAAAATTTCATATAGCTAAATACAAATCATGCGTCAAAATCATACATGCACCAATCCCATATAGGAAATCAAATCAATGCAATACATTTTAAAAAATATAGATTTTGATAATGAAATAAGCTCTTCATTTTCACCAAAAAATCGATAGAGTATTCTCTATTTTTTTGAAAATTGTATATTTAACGCATGCATTGCAAATCACCTAATAGATCATAAATTCTTATTTCAAAACATAAATAGAGACTTAGTTTCCCCATTGTTCAATTTCAATAATGAATCCATTTCCATACATGCAATATTCATCATTAGAACTTATTTAAAAATTAAAGAATTATTTATGCACATATAATTCTTCAATATAAAAACATTACTAGCATGTACTTAATAATGAGACAAATTCACTCAAAATTGATCAAAAGTGACGTGTGCAATTCATAAGACATGATTTCACAATTTAAAGATTTTTCCAACAAATAAACAAATAGTTGAAGATATAGATTGGATAAAGTCTTTTGATTTTGAAGGGATAATAGATCTAATTTAGAAAATTCTCTATGCCCCTTACTTGTCTTTCTTCTACTTCTTTAGTAAAATCAAAATCCTTGAGCTTTCAATAGTGATCTGTAGTCAATTTGATAAAAAGATAAAGAGAATTACTAATTAGTTTCTTGATCATAAATAATGCACCAAAATAAATTATTTTTATGTACATTCTAGATTGCACATCTCATATTTAGACATCTAATGCAAATCACGTGTCACATATCTCTCATCAATAATCAAGTAAAGTCATAAATACAAATCATAATCAAATTTGACTACAATCTAATGGTCTTGTTAGCATGTGAATGTATAGCTGCAAAATAAAGCATATTATATCTTGGATTAGTGATTTAAATCTTTCAAGGTGATCCGACAATCAAGATCAATTGTAGATTGATCCTCTATAACTGATCAGTGAAGAGGGCCACAAGATCTAGACCATTAGATTGATTGATGTGATTTTTCAGCCCCAGATCGATAGCAAAAAAATAGAACAATCACTAGAGATTTGGATTTACACTATTGGTTTTTGATCAAAGGTCTAGATCAATATGTATAAATCAAGAATCACCCATTCAAGAATAAGGATGGTTGGATGCAGATCAATGCCTCTAACCATAGATCGTCATTCCAATATGGTCTTTGAAAGGTAGGATATGTGGTTCATGGACTGCCAGCCACAGATCGTGGTCGAATTTGATCTTTCAGGCCACCTGATGACAAATAACATACAAAACAAGGTGATTAGATCTTAGACCCATTTTTTGGACCATAAATCCACAACTAATAGTCTTAAAAAAACCCAGATCTAGTTATCCAAGGTAAATCGATCTAGTCTTTTGTGGCTTTGACTTAGACACATTACAGGGAAAAATTGAAGAAGTCTATATCTATGCATACGTTAACTAACAGTGAAAGATTGGATGGGAAAGGAAAGAATCCTACCTCAATCACGCTTTTCGACCAGCGGTTGTTGCTAGAGAAAATAATTTGAAACTATTTTTTAGTGCCTGACTTTAACGGTCATTGTTACACCTTTGTTCTTGATTGGATCTCCACAAAATCTTTAAATCTAATGTATCAGGCAATGATGGAGGTGGGTTTTGCGTTGTCTTCTCAGGGAAGGCGATGATAGTTGCCAGTGATGACTTTTAATGCCAGTTTTTGTTGTCTCTTCATCTTTCCCAAAGTCACTAGTTTGCTTCTTCTTAGACCATTGGTGGATGTGGGTTCTTGAAGTGTAAATGAGTTCAATGTGTCACCATCATTCTGTAGTCGTCAATGTGTCACCATCATTCTATAGTTGTTGGTGACATGAAAAACTTGAGAGAAAGATCAAGGCGAGGGAGATAGAGGAAGGCATAAAATGTCATCTTAAGTTATCACTGGTAGATTCATCATCAGAGCAGTGATTGGTGAGAGGAAGAAGGGAGAGAGGGCAGTAGGCTTAGGATCAATTGTCTTTTCTCTTTTATACTCTTGTTAGAATAAAAAGAGGGTGATGACATTATCAAATTTTGCCTCTTGTTCAAGATTTTCAGCTTTACTCATCCAAATTTCAATTTCAATATTTCTAGTATCGTTGGAAAGCAATTTTCTAGTAATTTCCATTTTTTGAGGTTTTAATTATTAATTAGGTGTTCTTTAAGTGTTCATTACCTTGAAACTCAAAACATAAAATTCTAGATCCACATTTCATTTCAATTTCAATTTTAATAAAAATGCATAAAATAAAATTTAGAAATTAGGGCTAGTATTATACCAAATATCTAGTTGTTCTTATTATCTCAATGCAAAGCAGGTTATAGCTTTGACAAATATATAACCCAATAAAAATGCAATCGTGCAAGGCGGCTAGAGGGCCATGGTTTTTTTTGTCAACCTTCATTTCTAGATAGATCAACGCCCTCTTTGTTTGAATACCTTTATTATTTTATTTATCACTAAATAGTATTTTTAATTGAAAAAATATTTCCATTTTGTAAGTACAAACATTGTATATTATTATTATTTGAGGTGGTAACATCCTCTACATATTTTAATTTGATGAAGTGCAAAGACAATATATCATTGTGAATATTTATAGGAGGGTAATAAGTGACTATATATACATCCTCATGAGTTCAATGGTTAGATATGCTATGCGACAAAATGTAAGGTTGAAGTTGATTAATTGGTATATGACTTATAAAATGAATGGCTAAAAATTCTAAAAAACAAGGGTAAAAAATGTTGATCATCGAAAATTAGATTTGTATACTCAAAATCTATACAAGAGGATGAGAATCACCAAAGGCGATGAGGCCCACTTCTACTTAACATATATATAAGGCTGCCCATCAAAATTGTCTAAGGCATGATATTTTGGGGTTTAACCTATTTGAGAGGAGAGGCAATAGATTAGATCACTGAAAATATAGTCTACTTGTGTGTGTACATATACAAATACCATGCAGTCCGATATATACCATTTTCAAGCAGCTAAATAGAGAGAGTGTTCTACTATCATTTCAATGGAGAAGAATTTTGAGGGTCTCATATCTAAGAGCTATCTTAGATGATGGATTTTGGATCACCAGCATTCTGAACCTCATGTATGCTTAATTTCATAAATGTATGTACTGCATGTACCTTATTGTGCTCATACAATACCTAACATGTCATTTTCTAGCTTATTTATCTAATTAACTACGTACCGACATATAAATTTTTTTATTGTGTTATTATGATATTTTGCTGATTTTAAGAAAAATCTTCTTTTCCTCTTAGTAATACAGGCAAATATTTTGGTAGATCTTGCCATTCATTTGCCATGTGCATGTACCAGTACCACAATGCTACAATTTTAACGGACAAACTCTCCCCAAATCAAAGGCTTAAAAACATCCGGCAACAACGATTTTCTGTGTATTACTAATCCGTAGCATGATCTACTAGATAAATGATTTCAGGGGCAGGGCTGTATTTCTTGCATCTCATATTTTCCAAGTGAAAGCATGCATTGGGATAACAGCCCATAGATGCAGATATCACCCACACATGTATATGTATGTAAGTACATAAATTAGCGATAGAACTGTTTATGACTGTGATTTAAATTGGATCATTCACCTAATCAGCTCATTTAACGTTTGCGTTCACTAATTTTTCATGGATTATAATTATTTTTTCAAAGAATCTCAAGTTAAACCCAAGTAGCAAGTGGAAATGCTAGAAAGGCTTCTGTTATTCTAATAGTCACATCTGTTCTCATATGTTCCACGAGGAATGATTAGTGATTCATTAAAACTAAATCTGTTTGGCTTCATTAAGTATTCTGCAAAGAAAACATTAAGGGTCGAATGTAGTTTATAATCATATTCATAGATGCATGAGGCTAATGTAATCTGATTGGCATTTGGACAGTCCATCGTTACGATTATTCAAGTTACAAACATATACGAGACATTGGACCAATGTTGTTAATCAAGATTAAATTATAGCAAACCATGTGATGAAGTCCTACCAATGTGATATTCGGTAGTTATGATCATATTATCCATTTGCAGTGCTCAAAATTCCTTTGGTATGATTGGATTGTTTAGCCTATGTTAATATCATGGGTTTCCACTTGGCACTAGACTAATACCATGCGATTTGCCTGTACGTTCAAGCTGCGTACAGATAAGTCGGATTGGACAAATGTTGATTAGTTAAGACTAGCTACAACTAAAAGGAGATCAAGCCATAACCATGAGATATTCGGTTGTTATGATCATATCACCCATTTCTGTTCCTTCAAATTCCTACATTTGGATGATAAAGATCACTTAATTAGACCATTTGGGCTATGGTAATTTGGCTAAACAAATGAATCGGCAGCATCACACATAGAAATCTCCGTCGTGTACCGTTTAAGAACTATCAAGTACAATAGAAAATGGGTAGTACAAGACCGGATATTTTGCTCTTCCAACTCATTGGATTTGGTACAGGCAAGCAAATCAAACCAAGAAGAGGTTTAAACAGGTGGTCGTGGAAGATACTGAATAAAAAGGAGTGGATACCATTTTCTTTTCACTGTTTTGCAGAGCTTAAATTCCTGACAGATCGTGCAGATGGCCGGCGGGGCCTTCAATGGAATAAACTGGAGGCTTCAAGGAACCTTGATCTTCCAAGTCATTCCCGTAAAAAATCAAGAAAAATTGTATGCAGAAAACCCAAATCTCTCGTATTCCAAACAGAGAAAACGCTGGAATCTCTGCTTTGAAAGTGGTAAAATAAAAAATAATAACTACTGTTTGTATCTTTCTCATGTAATGGGGTCAGTTCAGTTCTGTTGCAAAATCTGAGCTTGTGGGACATATCTAGGTTATGAATTTTTATCCAAATTTTGTGGGTTCAGTTTAGAAAACCTTAATTCGGATTTAGGAGGATTTTCTGGGGTTTCTACAAAATGGGATTGCTTTACTTTGTGTGGGTGGGATTGCCAAAATCTTCCTTGTTTCCCTCTATCTAATCGACACTCACGTTTTGAGGAGGCAAAATACAAAGGGGTCCATCTACCAGTGATCCAAACGGTCTATCTGGGAGGTCATGATATGCATTAGTCATATATAAAAATTCTCCACTTTTGCACTAGTCTAAGTACTTCTATTTCCGTAAATGTTACGAAACAAACAGTTGCCTTCCACTATCCTACGCATCAGCCTGGATGCTGGCAGATTGACGGTTTCGATCATTGTCAAATGTGGAACCCACATGTACAGTTGCCTGCTCATATGAATTTCTAAAGTAAGAATATGGTTGGAACTGGGAAACATTGAAATTCCAAGTTCTTAGGCAATTGATTACAAAATAAAATGGTAATGAGATAGTTACACATGGTGGTTATGGTTATCATATAAAATGGATCGAACCGGATGTACCGTCCGGAAATAGTTCCATTTCATTTTAGGTAAATAGACTTGCAAAATAAATAGAAGGGCAGCCTTGGTGCAACGTTAGAAGTTGTTGTGTGATCTTAAGGTCACGGGTTCAAGGTGTGAAAACACATCCTCTTGCAAAATGCAAGGTAAGACTACATCCTATTGACCCTTGTGGCCACCCTTTCCCTAACCCTGAGCTTCGTGCAACCGGACTGCCTTTTTTTAACACTTACAAAACAAGTACTAACCGGCCAATTCTCCTGGGTTGAACCGGACCAATTCCCGTCCAGCATTTTGTTTTCCTTGTAGAAATAATCTGTAAATCTGCTATGGAAACTAGAGCTTCCATGAACCCGGTAGTGTTGCAAGATGAAGCAGGAGACACTTGTTAGGTTTCTAACTGCCAAGGAGACAACAATCGGAGCCGGCTGATACGGTTCCCCGTTTGATTACTTAAGAATGTCAGACCCGTCTCCACGATCTCGCCGTCCTGGGTTTGTAATTTTAAACTCCCCAACCAAATTCCCTCTGCTTTTAATAATCAAGAAGACTTCCCACGTTCTCTCAATTGCCAGAACGTGAATCTCCTTGTCCCTTGATCTTTACTAAACCATCTTTTAGAGCCTAACCAATCACAGATTAATCCACTTACAATGATTTCCTTAAGACCCTCATTTGAATCCAACTTCTGTGTAACTGATTATTCTATTCGTCCTCCTTGTGTCTTTGTGCCTTTCAGAAGTCAGATGCTGTTAAAGGCCTTTGAAGGCTTTATCCTGTTTTTTAATCCATTATTGCCTGAATCTGACCCAGTATGAGTTGTACTTCCGCGTATCCATCCGCCGTGGACTCTTTACGCATAATTTTAATAATTAAGAATGTCATCGTTGCTAGCAGAAATGAACTCGATTCTCTGCAACACTCCTAGAGTCGGTATAAATTTGTCCAATCTTGCTTTCTTTCCAAGCGGCGAGGAATTTGAGCTTCTTTCAAACACTCCCCTACACAAGACACCTTGACTCTAGGCCTCCTACCGAGCACAAATGGAACCTACAGGAGTAACGTCGGAAGTTAACTGGGGTTCTTTTACTGGAATGATATCAAATGATGAAGCTGAATTCATGGCACAATTGCTCGGTACCTATCCGTCAAGAAACGAGGAAGATTCAAATCCAAGTTTCGGGATCCCATCTACATTGTGGACCAGTCATGAAGCTCCAAACATGACATGTGGTGATGGGAATTCATACTATTATTCTTCCGATAATGTGAATGCTAGTTTCTGTAGCTGGCCGCAAGGGAACAGTAGTGCTCTCTTTATCCCCACATCAAACTATGAGCAGCACTACACGGTTGATCCGACTAACGCGCCTCCGGGGATGGATACTAGCTCTGCATCAGTGGATCTTTGTATGGTGGAGCAAAATACTAACTCGTCACTTCGGGTTGTTACTGAGAATACGTTTGAGGAGACTGCTCACTTGAATGAAGAGATAAGCAGTAACGATTTGGCAGAATCTGGCTGGAAGACATCAAAACCTGTTCCTTCGATTTCAACAATTCAGCTCAAAAGGAATCTGCCGAAACCCGATAAAGCCATACTAGACGGCAACAACAAAACTAACACTAATGAGAATCCTAGGAAGAAGTCTCGGGATTCAGGCGATGTAAGTATATGAAGTTTCTACTGTTAAGTTCTTCTCAAACAATGCCAGAGGTGTTCTTGTTTTATAACCTAATCACAATGCAAATGCAGGTTCAGAAGAATGGAAGAAGTGCACAATCAAAGAAGACTCAGAAACTTGTTAAGATACCTGAAGAAGAGAGCAATGCCGCCTTGAATGCCCAGAGCTGTAGCAGTTACTCCTCAGAAGATGACTCCAATGCCTCCCGGGATCAAACTGGAGGTGCAACTTCGAGCTCTAAAGGGTCTACTGCTCTCAAATTAAATGGGAAATCTAGAGCCACTAGAGGGTTAGCCAACGATGCTCAAAGCCTCTATGCAAGGGTAATTACCTACCAGCTGTAAACATATGTTACTACGTGACCACTATCAAATTACAAGGACTCATCTAAGCACAACTACATCTTCTTTGCCGCATAGTCATGGTTTCTTCATGAATTCCTCTGCAGAAAAGAAGAGAGAGGATCAATGAACGTCTGAGGATCTTGCAGAACCTGGTCCCAAATGGAACTAAAGTAAGTTAATACTTGGAAAGCAGTGATTTCTCTTCTACAATCACAAAACTTGATGTCCAAATGTGTTTCTCTTCTAATGCCCTCCTAGTTCGAAGTTGAATAGCACCAACTTATGTTTTCTGGTGTTGCTGTTAATATGCAGGTTGATATGAGTACTATGCTTGAAGAAGCAGTTCAATATGTGAAGTTCTTGCAGCTCCAAATTAAGGTAAAACAAGAACACAGGCATAAATTTCTGCATCGAGTTTTTGACCATTTATGAGAGTTATGGGTCCCTTGTTCACATGTTGTTCTAAAAGAGACTTGGAAAATTGTGACAATTCCCACAATCTAGAAATGAAAAGCAGAGCTCTTTTATTTGTGGATTTGAGCTAAACCATGGATCATATTGTATAATGCCACATTATTTTTATACATGAGTGTCCAAATTCAGCTACATTATTTGGAAATATGCTATATTAAATATATTTATAGGTTTATTTGGAAATATGATATATTCAATATATTTATAGGGACATAAACTACTATTTTTGAAAGCATTGATCTAGCTAAAAAATTCTGCAGTACAAACTTGTTGATTCATGGTTTCTTCTTTTTCTTTCAGCTCTTAAGCTCTGATGACCTTTGGATGTACGCTCCACTTGCTTACAATGGAATGGATATCGGGTTTGATCTAAAGATATCTTCAATGAGATGAGTTTGGCACTTGAAGATGGTGTTGAAATTATCGATGTCAAGATGTCTAATTTTTCTAGAAACTCGTTGCTCTTGGGTGATGCGTTCATAGAAATAAGTCAATGTACAAATTCATTTTTAATTCATGAGGACAAAGCCTAATCATACGTAATGTGGCCATCTTTTGTATTTGTTTTTCTAATTAACAGAATAGTTCACATATTTTTGAGACATAAATCCTGCATTCATCATTGTATCCAGATATCAAAGACTAATATTTGCATTGTCTATCAATTATACATTGGGGCATGGACATTTGGTGATTCAAACTATTAATTTCCAACTCCAAATCTTAGATAGGTCCTTTACATTATAGGATTAGTTCTTCTACCTTTAACAAATTCACACCCTATAGTACATGTGAGTATTTGCCTCCCTTTCATGGGAGGTCTTAGAAGATGTTTCAACAACCTAATTTTATGGAAAAAATTCACTTCACTGTCTTGAGCTTTGCCCAAAATCTCATGTAAGGACTCCATTTTTTAAAATGATATCTTTTTGGACTTTGTTCTTAGCTTTGAATGGAAAGGCATGCTCGATGTTATGGCCTCTCTCTCTCTCTCTCTCTCTCTCTCTCTCTCTCTCTCTCTCTCTCTCTCTCTCTCTCTCTCTCTCTCTCTCTCTCTCTCCTCACAACAAAACAAATAATTCACATCTTACCCAAATTAGAACCCTCCCTCTTCAATCCACAAAAGGAGACAAAAATGCAGCCTAACTATCTATCTCCAATCGAAAACTAAGTCTTTTCTTTCCTCTTTCCCCTTTTTAGATCTCTCTCTCTCTCTCTCTCTCTCTCTCTCTCTCTCTCTCTCTCTCTCTCTCTCTCTCTCTCTCTCTCTCTCTCTCTCTCTCTCTCTCTCTCTCTCTCTCTCTCTCTCAATGCTAGGTTTCCTTTTTTTTTTCCTTTTCTTCAAAGCAAGTGCCAAAGCAAAAGAGACTTGTGGTGAATGAGAACAAGTACCAGATAGGAGAGTTTAATAGTGGAGGAAGATTGATTGTTCTTCATAAAAGCTTCTTAGTTCATTAGAAAATATACCAAATTTTGCAATACCAAATTCACAAATTAGGTCCAAAATGCCCTTTGCCAACATGAAAATCCATAAACATGAATAAGATTTTTGGACATACACGTGAAGTCTTAGTCCATTATTTAACCTGGAGGTTTTAGCACTATATGAAAGAGAGCTCTTTGATGAGGGAGAATAGCTGAAGAAGATGGTTTTGGGAAAACCCAGAAGTAAAATCTCTTAGAATGCATATTTGATGCTGAAGAAGTGCCCACCAGGTGAAGAAAATTGTGTTGTTCAATGACTTTGAGAGGGATTATAAAGACATTTGAGGACTGTAACAATTTTATTTCCATTACAAAATCTTGTAATGTTTGGATGAGAGAGAGAGAGAGAGAGAGAGAGAGAGAGAGAGAGAGAGAGAGAGAGAGAGAGAGAGAGTGTTGATGGGTCAAAAGGAGGTGAGAGTTCTAATTATTTTTATGAAGGAAAGGTTGATTGATGTTGTTGATACAATTCTCCAGTTGAAAGAGGAACAATTGGGGATTTTATTTGAGGGAATCCCAAGGGCAATAAGGCAATGTTAAGGGTATGGAGGTGTGAAGTTTGTAACATATATGGATTTCATTGGGTTTTGCAAGTTATTGAATGAAGAGCAGTAGAGGATGGTCAAATGTGGAGAGTTCTTCTCTTTTGAGTATTAGATTTTTTTAGGTTTATAGGTTTCTTCTTTTTGTTTTTGCTTGACACAGATGTATTCCCTATTCCTTATTTATCTTCACATTTTCTTCCCTAGTGTGTGAAAATGGTTTTGTTGATTCATTGTTCTCCTTTGTGTTTGCTATTAAAAAAAAGTTTCCAAACCAAAGAACAAAAGTTGGGTTGCTTCTAATCTTCATCTTCGTCATAGCAAGTGCCCAAAGCAAATAGAAATATTCTAAATTAATAATGATGATTTGATAGAGCTTTCATGAACTATATTAAGAAGACAGAAAGGTTTAGAATGGCTTGCCAGAATCAGCCAAACTACATCCATACGAGATTACCTTCTCGTTGCATGCTACAAGAACATGAGAGGAAGAAGATGGAATAAAAAGACCTAATTTTTATTTGAAATGATAGTTTTGCCCCTTGAAAAAAACTAGTAAAAGTCATGTGACAATCTCCATATTAGAATTTTAATAGCCTATTTGAAATGGACCATGGAGATACAAAATAATTAGGCCCTCATGCATTAATTTTGAAAGATGGGGTCCTTATGTGAGATTTTAGGCAAAGTTCAGGGTAGTAAAGTGAAAATTTTCCTAATATTGTTGTCCTCTATTTTCATTGAATGGCTTATGTAGGGGATTAGTAATATAATTCATAAGTAGTTTCATGTGCTTTCTATTAGTTTGTAATTGAAGGCTGCCATCTTCAACCATTGTCTTCAATTATGTAAATTATCATTATCATACACAATACACATGTAACACGCCCCTTGTTTGCTGGCAACCCACATGCCATGTTAGATTCATAGAGTTCTAGATTTATATTTACAATGCAAATCTTGATCTCACAAACCTTTCCTCCTCAAGGATTTCTGCAGCCCACCTTCCCTACATGTCAATTAAAATCAGTCATTCACTCTGCTCCAATTGCCGCATTGTATATATAGCTGCAATCCTAAATAAGCCTTCATTTTCTTATGACATGTCTCAACTTGAGACCAAGAGTCTAGGTGAACCCATTTCTTTAGAAGATGCATCTGATATGTTTTGTATGGAACGTATGAATTTGGACCCTTTTGGGATCATGAGTTGGGCTGCTTAAAGGAGTGCTTGGAAATGCCCCAAAAGTGTATTATTCTTGAAAGATGAAGATTTGAATGAGAATCCTAGACTTCATTTGAAAAGGTTTGCAAAGTTCTTGGGATTCTCTATGGAGGAAGAGAGAGGAGCATCAGATGGAATATCAAAGGCTATGTAGTTTAAAAATTTGAGCATTTTGTGTTCTCCACAAGAGGGAAGGTGGCCAATTGGATGAACCATTTGATGCCTAAGATGGTTTACCAACTAGATCATCTTACTGTAGAAAGGTTGGGCAATTGGGGATGATGTAGCTAGCCTAATTAATTCGAGTAATGAAGTTCACAATGAGATATTATAAGAAAATGATGCATTGAGCACAAAAGCCTTCTAGCCAAGTGGTCCAAGGAGTCTCCTATCTAGGTGACTATGGTTTGAGACCATGTAGCAAATTTTGTGTGTGTGTGTGTCTACCAAAAAAGAAAAGAAAAGAGTGAGGCAATGTGGCATGCTGCTGCTGTTGCTCTCTCTCTCTCGCTCTCTCTCTCTCTCTCTCTCTCTCTCTCTCTCTCTCTCTCTCTCTCTCTCTCTCTCTCTCTCCATTTTTGGGGTTTCTTTCCCTCAATTACTCACTTGCATAAATATAAGTAGGAAAAAATTACATGTTTAGAGATTGGATAATTTATCTCATAAAGAATGGCCATGGATAAACCATATTTAGAAGTTCACCACTCTTAAGAGCCAAACTTAGCCTTTATGTTTTCTTTCTTTCTTTCTTTCTTTCTTTCTTTCTTTCTTATCTTTTTTTGTTTAGTTTCATTCATTGTATTGGCAGACTTTTACATCTATGTTAGGAAGTTCCCTTAAACATGTAGCTTTAATCTCTTGTAAACCAGAATTGTTCTTTATAGTTAAAAATTTCAAGAACCCTAGAGGTAAATAGAATAGCTCCAAACTCCTCCATCTCTCTCATCCTTCTTCTAATTTGAGTATAGACTCTTTCACTATATCAAAGAAAAATTGTCACTCAGATTTTCCTTTTGATCCTCTTTCCTGTCTCCCTAATATACCTTTTGGACATTTATACCTTCCAACAATTGTATCTTGTTCATATGATATTGGAAAGAGGCTTTTTTTGTGGTTGAAAAGACCTTTTATTGCTGTAGGTACTGGAATATTGTAGGTGCATAACAATTTCAATGCATTGTTTTGGGCCTCTAGTTAGCTTGTGAAGATTTTTGGATAGATTATCTACCATTTATCATCTTTTTTTGCTATTACTCTCAATGGAGCTCTTGGGTAGACAAGTACATCTATCCATGTTCTTTCTAATGAAAATTATTTCCTTTTGCAAGACTGTATTCTCTCCATCCACACTTCCTTTAACAATTAGAATGTATTACAATGGGCGTACTCAATAGTTCTACTCATCATCTTACTTGATGCACATTAATGCACACAACTATCTCTAATCCATTTGATCCTCCACATGATGCACCTTCCTCTAGTAGAGTCATGCCTATTGACTTGCCACCTATGGTTGACTCCTGTCCTACTTCTCCCTGACCTTCTGATGTGGAATCTTCACCAGCTGAAGCCATTTCACATGCTTTTGCTCTTATCTTTACTGGTACAAGCACTAATGTGTATCCTATAGTGATGTGACTTAAGGACTACATTAGTAAGCAAAAGATTTTACTTTCCAATTGGCACCCTTTCTCTTCTCATTTCTTGGCACGCTTTGAAGTTCACCAAAATAAGTTCTTTCAAATAGGCATGAAAGAATCTACTTTGAATGCTGCTATGAACATGAGATTGTTACTCTTGAGAAAAACTATACCTTGACTCTTAAACTCTCCTACAAGTCTAATATTGTGGGTTGCAAGTGTATTCATGAACAAACTCACTACTAATGGCCATCTTGAGTGTAGAAAGTCTCAACTTATTGCTAAGGGTTTCATTAAAAACATGGTCCCAACTTTAATGATACATTCCATGCAGCGGTTAAGGGGGCTCTTACTATTTGTCTTGTGCACTCCTTAGTTTGATCTTATCATTGGCCACTCTATCAACTAGATGTGAGCAATGCCTTCTTATGTGGACCACTCTCCAAGATTGTCTGCATACAACAACCATTGGGTTTTGTAGATCTCACCTAGCCTAATTATGTGTGCTTTGTAAAGTAACTAGGCATAAACAAGAACCATATGCATGGTTTGCCCATTTTATCTTAGTGTCATAGTCATGGAATGGCTGCTAATAGACATGACTCCTAGTACTATCATCATTGTTTTCATGGCTGCATAATTTTTTTTACTATAAATTAATGATATGGTTATAACATGCATTAATAATGGTGGTATTCAATCCTTGGTCTGTTTTTATCAAATTGATTTGTTATACGATCTTGACAACTTATTATATTTTCTGAGAATGGAAGTCTCTTACACATGCTATTCCATTGTTCTCACTCAAACCAAATATGCTACTAATCTCACTCCTCCTTCACTTAGCTCTAAGCTCTTAATTTATGATGGTGACCCATTACCTGATGGAACACACATGGTCAATAAATATGAGCTTTCCAATATTTGACATTGTTTTATCTTGATATCTATTTTTCAGTTAAACAAAAATTTCATTTATGCATCACTTTGCTAGTATTCACTTGGAGTTATATATGGCCTTTGTTTCAAGGTTGTAAGGATTTCTCCTTTTTATGCTTTTAATGGTGCAATATAGGCAAGATCTCTAAATGATTGACAATCCACTATAGGGACTTGCATCTTTATGCATTGTAATTTGATCTTACAAGACCCTAGCAAGCAGCAAACTGTTACCAAATCAAGCACTATCATGCTATTGCCTTAGCTACTACTGATATGTATTGGCTTAGGTTCCTGTTCAAGGATCAGCTTGTTTCTTCACTTCCCCTACCTAATTTATTTTGCATTAGTGCCATTTACATGGTGACTAATATGTCTTCTATGCTAGGACAAAACAAATTCAGGTTGACTATGTTTTGTGTGAGAACAACATATTATTGGAGCTATTCTAGTTTTCTTCAGTATTACAAATAATCAATTTCAGAGGCAAGGCAAATTACTACTTAGCATTTTTTTAGTTTTATGGAAATAACATGCCAAACTTAGGCTCTAAGTTTTCTCTCTTTACTTTTTACTTATTCTTTCCTTTGTTTTATGTATTCATTTATTAAGGAACTTTCTATTTCTATACTAGGAAGTTTCTCTAAATCTATAAGTACTCTAATAAACCCTAATTACTCTCTATATAATGAAATATTTGCAACCCTAAAGGGAAAGCAAATTTGCTTCAAAATCTCTCACCTCTCTCTTTCTTCTTCTTCTAATTCGAGCACAATCTCTTTCAACCATTGGTGAGTGATTCTAAATCTTTTGATTTGTGAGGAGATTGTTGGAAAATCTAGACTTGTTCTTTCATTTAGTAAATTCGCATTTAGAAGCTAGTAAATATGGGGATTGGGATCGTGAAGCCTTGTGCAATCAAGAACACCAAAGGTTATAAATCTTTCCAATGATCCGTAGTAACTATGTAATTGGTTTATGCTTGTGCAAACTTGGCAAAAGGAAGGAATCATTTCCAATAAAACCTTATCACCTTTATGATAACATTAAAGATGACTTTTACTTGAAATATTCTCATACAACTATTGATTAAATTAAAATTCTAGTTGGCCTTCATGAAATTATGTATTTAACACATTCAAGAGGTAGATATCATTTGGACATGCCTCTATGTGACACCCTAGGGTTTTCAAAATAATTTTTGAAAACTATTTTGAAATTTAGAATATCCCTTGTTTGACATTCTTTTCAAAAACAAAATAGCAAAAGTATTTGTTCTTTTAAAAGTGATTCTGAAGATCACGAGTGTCATTTCTCACACAAATACAAGGATTTTACAATGAAATTAGCATTTCATTTCCACCAAAAATTCAACAGAGTTTTTTCTATTTTTCAAACATGTACATTTTGTTTCCACCATAAAGACAAAAACTTATGACATCCCAAAACCTCCAGTCACAACCATATCAAAACCTATTCCACTAAATACAAATGAGTCCACAATCATGAAAGTAAATATATATTCATATTTTCCAATGAAATCATAAAGCTAACCTAAAGTTGTAAAGCTCACCCTTCAGATACTTGAAAATCTCAATCTTTTGAAATTTTGAGCTCCATAGCTACTTTCACATTCAACCTGTTCATCCTTCTATTCTAATTCTTCAAATCTGAGACATTGTAAACAATTATAATTATATAATCAATGCATTTTGAGCATTTATCATAATTAAACAAAAGCCATGATGTTTCAAAATAAGTACTCATGCCGAAATTATAAATTTTCAAATCGTACATTTATGAAATTAGTTTACAGGTGCAATTCAATACAGTTGATGAATCATAAGTCTTTCATGATTTCTAAAAATATTATTTCCTTTTTTTTCTTGAGGATAAAAGAAGTTTAAGCTTTTATCGTCTATACTATGACAATTTTCCATGATTAGACACATAAGCATTCTAAATTCATTCACGATGCAATAGTTCTTAAAGATCAATGGCCATGCATGATCATTCAAATTATCCCTATAAATGTCTAAGTAGTTTGTCATTTGATGGTTGAATTAACCTATGAAAAGTGAGGTATCTAACATTCTAATTGTCATATGTAAAGGTAGTTATCTAACATCTTAGTCTTAACAAACACAATGCATTTTCAAATGTAAAAATAAATTAGTACATGATCATAAAGAATCACTCATAATGCTCAAGCAAACTAACACCTTAATAAGTTGACCCTGGTAAAACCATCAGTTTAGGAAAATCAATACGCATTATAATACTAAGGTCAAAGACACTAGCTAGGTGTAAGCATCAAAGTACAATATTGATAAAAAGTTAAAGTCAGTCGATAAGGTCAAATAGCATACTATGTGTTCATAGTGTGATCATTAAGAAACCAATGTTTGATAAATCTTTGATATGGTAAAACCAAAAGTTGTTCGTGGTTTTCAAAAGCATAATAATCAATTCATATGCAAAATAGTTCTTTTCGCATCAAATCAAACTGGAAACCATAGCCATAAAAATTGGTCTCACACTTGTGAGTGAAAATCCATGAGAAAAATCTAGTAATCAAAGTCATGTGCAATACCCAAAAGAAATGGAAAACCAATCCATTCTATTAGATCAAATAAGTAAATAGCAAAAGTCTAGGCTGCATAGTCCTTAGTCAACAAAACAAAAGTTTGAACCATATTGTCATGGAAAATCGATCGATTTAAACTACAATGGCAAACTATCCTACCATTAGGGATTGATCTAAATTCTCAAAAAATGATAGGCATGCCTAGCATGCTGAAACCACTCATGCACTTAGGCTTTAGGGCCCTTCTGTCAACCACTGGCTACTATCACGACCTCTATGTTGTCACGTGGATACCCTCATGGCCATGACTCATTGGACCTCATGGGGCTACCCAACTACCACTCAAAGCACTTCCTCAAAGGAAGCTACTTCTATGGCCCTGCTATCTCCATCACAGGGATGGTATCAATCTCATATATCTCAGAGGTGAGTGACCAAGTCACATCCTAGCATAGGGTCTTCAGGACTTACAGCGGTGAGTAGCATGCCTGCCTCTAGCTCTTATTGCCGCCCAAGGAGTGTAGGCCTCTGGGTATTATGGTA
Source organism: Warburgia ugandensis (assembly GCA_035236585.1). NCBI lineage: Eukaryota > Viridiplantae > Streptophyta > Magnoliopsida > Canellales > Canellaceae > Warburgia > Warburgia ugandensis. Next base: position 59,383,223 of record CP141133.1, read on the forward strand.
CTCGCAGAGCACTTGCCAAATAATAATTCAGGACTTAGGACACTCTAAGAATGACTTCCCAAAACATCAATGAAATCCATATCCACAGGGACTTACAGCTGCTCGTAGAGTGCTTGCCTAAAGTATTAATAAAATCATAACCATTAGGGCTTAAAAACTGCTCGTGGGGTGCTTGCTTATACATCAACAAATCTGCATCCAACAAGACTTCTGGCTACTTCGTCGAGTGGCCACCTAAATCATAAATCATATACATTGCTAAAATTATTTTGTGAAAATAAAACTACTATTTCAAAGTTTTACAAGAAACCATTCAAATCTATTTATTTTCAACCCATATTCTCACCAAGCTGTAATATATATATATATATATATATATATTTGTAAGCATTCAATACATGCATATATATATATATATATTTCATATATTAGATGATTCCTTTTCATATATTGCCTAAATATCAATAAATTCGCATCCATCAGCACTTACTGCTACTTATTGAGTGCCCGCCAAATAAAAAATCATATACGTCTCCAAAGTGATTTCATGAAAATAAAACTATTGTTTCAAAGTTTTATGAGAAACCATTCAAATATATTCATTTTCAACCCATATTCTCAACAAGTTATAAAAAAACTTATCTTCATAAGCATTCAAAGCATGCATTCTTTATTCACGTATTAGATAATGCTTTTTCAATTCTCCAAAGTATGCATGAAATGCAATGATTATAAAAGATAAATCTTTAACCAATAATGTAAAAATGCATGTCGCTAAATGGACCATAGTTAAACTAGTGATAAAGCCTTTATCAGTAAAGACAAACATGTTACAACTCAAGGTCATGGCTTATAAATATCTATTGCATTTGTCCATAGCATTTAGAGATCCTTTCTAAGTTTAAATGTGAGTCATTTCATGTAAATACGATCAGTTGTAGTCTTAAATACTAGTAGCTAGCTCATTTCAACAAATAGTAGAAAAAAATAGGGTTAAAACAAGCCTAGTTAAGGGCAACTGAAACACACTTGTTATTCTATGTCTTGGTTTTGAAGACCTTAGATTATTCCTCCCAACTTCTAGCAAAATTGCTTAGGTCTTCCTGTGGTTCAACCTTATGAGCTACTTTGAAATCTTTACTTTATTACTGACATACTTATTAGCATTCCATACTATTTAAGCATTCCAACTGTTGTAGTATCAAATATGCAAGTGCTTTATGGGTTAGTAGCATGTCTAAAGTCTAACTATGTTCAAGGCAGTGCAATGTCCACATAAATGTACATTTCAACCTTGGTGATCTGTTTGATTACTCTTTTGCTCTAATGTTATAATTTGGATAAGCCAAATATTTTAAGCTTAGCTTGCCTTTGTAGCTAGTCCAAAATAAATCATGTTTCTAAGTATTTTTAGTATCAACTAAACATATACATAATAAGTTCCAGTCAAACAGTATAACATCTATTCTTTTGTTTGGGTGATACAACTAGGGTAGCATTAACATTTTCTATTTAAATTTAATCATTCATTTTTAATTTGATAAAGTGAGATGTGTCACAAAATAACCATTAAATTTATCACATGCTTCCATAATTCTTAGTAATTAAAGACAATACTCCATAAATCATCATATGCATTAAATCATTCTCATAAACACATGACGATTATTAAACTTTCCAAAATAACAAATCATAATCCACCTACCTTGTATGGAATTTATCCTCGGTTCTCGTGTGTACGTCCTTTAGCTTGATCAATCCATTAACCAATTAGTAGGTTTCCTCTTCGATCTATAGATGGATGGCTCCTGTCATGTCTGTTTCACTAACTAGTGTACCGAAAAAGCAAGGATGTGTTGATCTCTAGCTCCAACTATGGAACGACTATAAATAAAAAAGAGATATAATGCTAGATTTGATCTCACAAATCTAGCATTAGATAGTCAATCAACTATCGGATCTTAGGAACGAGCTAGATATGTCATTGTTTTAGAGATTTGATGATGGATATATGGTCAGATCAGAATGAATACTTAAATGAGATATGAATCTAGGAGTATGTTTCACTAATATATGGTTAGATCAAGATGAATGGTTGGGTTAGGTTCAAATCTACCATTTGGAAGTAGATGAATGGTTGGATATATGATCTAGAAATTAGTCACAGATCTATCATTCAAAGATAGATCAATGACTAGATCATGATGGATGATTGGATCAATTACAGATCTGGCAATCTAGTCTGATTGAGATTCTGGTCATGATCAATGGTTGAATCTTCTCCCATCAATGAATGGTCAGGTGGGTCTTGTTCCTCACATTTGAAGGATCCAACAATTGTCTCAAAACTGCAAAATCCCTCCTAGATTAGGTTGTAGAAGGGGTTAAAAGTTTAAGGGAAAGTGGGGCTACTGTGTCAACTCAGCTCACCGAGCTGAGTAGGGAGCAAGTGACACAGGTAAGTGGCACTGGCCAAACTCATCGTCGGAGTAAGAGGGAAACAAAGCAAGGAGGTCGCGCAGGGCTAGTGCACCTGTCGGGCTGCACTGGCCTGAGGAGGAAGCAAAAGGGGAGAGGCTGAGAGGGACGGGGCTGGCACACTGATGGCTATGGGATGATGTACCGGTGGTTGTGCTGTCTTGAGGAGAGCAGAAGGGAGAGGACCAAGACTAGAGTGGCTTGCCAGTTGAGCTGCATCGATTTGAGAAGAACAAAGGGAGAGAGAACGAGAGTAGGAGAATAAAAGGGGAGAAGGGGAAAGGTGACAGGCTAATGCGCCAATTAGGTTGTGCCTACCGGAGGTGGTGAAGACAAAGTGGAGAGGAACGACTACCAGTTGGGTTGCATTAATTCGAGAAGAACAAAGGGAGAGAGAATGAGAGCAGGAGAATAAAAGGGGAGAAGGCGAAAGGTGACAGGCTGGTGCACCAATCAGGTTGTGCCTGCTGGAGGTGGTGAAGACAAAGTGGAGAGGAACGACTGGCGCGGCCAATCAGGTTGCACCCAGCTGGAGGGAAGCGAAGGAGAGAGCGAAAGGAGAAAAAGGGAGAAGTTCGAGCACAGCCAGTCGAATCAGAGAAGAAACACGCATGGGGAGGGAAATGGGTATTTGGGTTATCGATGACAGGGATCGTGTGAAGGAGATGAAGAGATAGGGAAGGTGGTTTCCCGACCTTTTTTATTTTTTTTTTGTCGGTGGGGGATTAGATCGGAGAATAGCTTGGGGTTGTTGAGTTTTCTCCCTTCTCTGGCAACCCCCTATTTTCCTAGTTTTTTGTTGCCCTGACACTAGACAAAGCAAGCGGCTTGTGGCAAACAGACCCACCACATGTTGCATTAGAAACCAAATGACGTGAGGGTGCCGTTATCAATTTGAACCCCTAATTTTCATTTCATATGAAATTAGTGTTGTTGGAATCATCACAACATGTACTTTCCATTTTTATAGTTTCAAATACAAATTTTGAGTTTTCAAATGAATCACTTCCTTGAAATTCAATCTTCAAGGAATTTAATTTTTTATTTTATTTCAATTAAAATATATTATAATTACATTAAAATAAAAAATAGAGGTTATTACACTCTAGCTAGCTCATTTTGACATAAAACATTGCTAGCCCTACCTAGTTCACGTGAAATCTATCTATAATAATGCTATTCTCTCTCAATATGAGAGTTATTTATCATCCTACTTTGCAAGACTTGTAGCGTTTGATAAAACTTGTTACATTTCATACCATGTAATGCTTCTTATTTCAAAATGGGTATGGGTAGCTTATGGGCCCTACCATGTAAATAACTTTATATTTGAGAATGAGCGTGGATAGCTTTTAGGGCACGTCATGCAAAATAACTTCTAATTTGAAAATGGGTTTCGATAGTTTCTTGGTCCATGTAAATAGCTTCCTATTTCACAAATAGTTGAGGATAGCTTCTAAGGCTGACCATGTAAATAGGTGCATCTTTTCTTTTCTTTTGAAAACATGTTATTAATTAAAGAAAATAAGATGAAGAAAGCCAATGCATAAACCATAAGAGTTGTAAAATTAGTTTATCTATTTTATTTCTAAGAGCATATTTTTCACTTCATATTTGGATGTAAATGATTATTTGTAAAATCTTAATCAGCAATTAGTGCTACCAGACATGTATACTAGAGTCTCAAAACTTGAAACCATATTAGAAATAACCATTAATGAAGCAAAATCTTTCAAGATCTATTAAAGAATATAAGAGGAGATAAGAAACTCTATTTAAAGAATATAAGGAGATGGGCAACTTTGAAAGAAATTAGGAAATTGATCATGATACGATATTAAAAATTTAGCAAGTGAGAAGAGAAAGCAATTTAAATGCAAGTAGAAATGATAGATATATAACTTGGAATCTATTCACTATGAACAAAATCACCAAATAATTTAAGTCCATCATGAAAATTCAAACATAATGGAAAAGAAAAAATTATGATCCACCCAAAAATGAGTAAAGAATTCATCCATCATGTCAATAATCTCATAATAGTTTACTTCTATCTTGAAAACCAAAGATAAGGAAAAACAAGATATTTAGAACCTACCTATAAAATTATAGAAATAAATAGTAAAATAGAGAAATGTTGACTGTGTGTGTGTGTGTGTGTGTGTGTGTGAGAGAGAGAGAGAGAGAGAGAGAGAGAGAGAGAGAGAGAGAGAGAGAGAGAGAGAGAGAGAGAGAGAGAGAATAAATCGAAATTAAGAAAAGTTCATGTAAAATGAATTAGATACCTATATAGATTTATGGGAGAAAATAAAGAGATATGCTATTTGGTGCTCAGGTAGCAACTAGAATCAAGAAGGAGGCAAAAAACCTTCTCTTGTTTATACTACTAGCATTAGCCCCATGCATGCACTAGATAAATTATTATTTAATAGTTTTACTTTTAGAAATTATTATTTCATAGTCTTAATTCATGTAAAATGAATTAGATACCTATATCGATTTATGGGAGAAAATAAAGAGATATGCCATTTGGTGCTCAGGTAGCAACTAGAATCAAGAAGGAGGCAAAAAACCTTCTCTTGTTTATACTACTAGCATTAGCCCCATGCATGCACTAGATAAATTATTATTTAATAGTTTTACTTTTAGAAATTATAATTAAATAACTTTATATATTTTGTAAGTATGAACACAAAATATACATGCATATTGATTTGAAATTTATATATTACTCTTTAATATTAAAGAGTGCCATGCCGGGGCAATAGGCACGCTGTAGTCATGCATTCGAGCAAGAGCCTTTCTTCACTATGTAAATAGAGGGCCGGAATAACAGACCCTCAACAAAAGAATGGATTAAGGTGATAGAGTGTTATCAAGGGCTAGCCCTTCATCAAATAAGTGAATAAACTTTAAATTTGTTATATCCATCAAAATGCAACAATATGACTACAAATGTAGTTATCATTGTATAGCTAAAAAGAATTATATAATTTGTATAGAATTATATTTGTTTTGCTTAAAAATATAATATTATACCTTGGTTGTTCCTTCTAGCATAATTTCCTTATGATGTTATTTCTTCATATTTTTTAATATTCTAGCCTATTGTAAGTAAGATTACAAAACATAACTAAACTCAGATGTTGAAAAGATATTTAAAAATATGATTCTTTAGAGAAATTCCTTGCCTCTAAAAATAGGATAGGTTGGGAAACATAAATACAATAGATAGGGGCAAGTAAACTGCAGATGGTATAGATAGATATATGCAAGTGTTATATGCATGGTACTAGAGAGAGATAAAGAGAGTTATAGGATAGAGAAATGGAGAGTAGTGAGAGAAAATAAAAATTGAATGCCTTAAAATAAGAAAAAAGTTGGCTAGAAAAGTATTTTATTATTATTAAAATCATATGTCCTACCAACAGTATGTATCTATAAGATGTTATTTATTAAATTTTACAATAATTTTTTTTCACTAAATTAATAGGAACTGGTCCTAAGGCTATTGAAAAATTCTTCATTACAAAGAAGAAAGAGTTAAAGTCCTAAGGCGGTTAAAAAAATGCTTTATTAGGAAGAAACAAAGTGACAAATCATCTAAAATGATAGCAGAGTCATTTAGAAAAAATATTATCAACAAATCTTGGCTGTTGCAGCCACCTAAGAAAATAACCATTAATTTTTTGAAAAAATGTTAGATTTTATTTGATGGTGGAAGAATAGCCCTTCTTGTGACTGTACGAAACCAAAAGCTAGAAATGGAGATTATCTTTAGCTTCACTAACAAGGATCTTAGTATACATGAATCCATATACAAATAGAACAAATGAAAAAACATAGAAGAGCAATGCTGCATGAAATCTAGAGATACATGAGGATTCTAATCTTGTTTTTTGCAACAAACTCAATTTCTTGTTAGTTCATTTGTAGAGCTGCTTATATATCTATAAGTAGAAGTTATAGAAAAGACATGTCCCCTAAACATGTATCTATAAGATTAAGGGAGTCGCCATTTGTGAAGCTTTAAGTGAGATTGTATTTCAATTCTTATAACTAGACAGAGACTTCTGCTTCATTAAAATCACATATGCCCAAAGGACCAGAGAAATCCATAAGAGTATAACCATAATAATTGAATAGTATGCCCCCAACCCAATTGGATATGAGGTTTTGGTAACATGTCCTCTCAAATTTGAGTTTGTACCAATTTAGAGGGGACTCCATTTTGGGGTGCAGTTCTCATTCCTCTTCACATCTTGACTATTACTGTTCAAGTCTCTCAAGATGATGTTTACTAAAATTGAAGAGAACCATTTAGTGGATGTTGCCCAAGAAGCTGCAACTCTAAGAATGGGATCAATGAGAGTAGCTTGAGGTTTTTGCCTACCATTGAAACATGTAGAGTTTTTGTTAAGCCACAATAACCAAATAGCTATGAACAACATAACTTCTAAAGGCCTTTAACTTTAGAATTCACCTTTTCTTTGAGAGCTCATATCTTAAAATTTCTTGGGAGAGACCAAAGCACGTTAAACTTCCTCAATATGTCTAACTAAACTCCTTGTGCAAATAAACATTGCAGCATAAAATGATCTCTAATCTCATAGCTAAGAATAGCAAATAGTTGGACCCAATCTCTCTCTTGCATTCAACTTATCATAGGTGAGGATTGGGAGGGTGGGTTGGAACTAGTATGAGAGTACTACAACATTCTAGCCATACCTATGGACTATGATTAGGAGTGAGGCATAGGTGTCTAGACTTAATTGTGAATCTACCACTCAAGCTACGAATCCAAAAAATAGTATACTTCTTTTTGATATCAATGAAATAGCTCTTGATTTTATCAGTCAATTCATCAACTTGCTCCTACCCAAAGCCCTCAAAGCTCTTCTTGAATTAATGCTCCACTTGATTGAGCCATTGGCTGAATTGTAAAGGTTGCTTACTAGAGCATCAAGTTTTGTGGTAAATCTAAACAATGGACCAAATTAAGTAGTTAGAGAGTTGTCAGCTAACTAAGAATCTTTCCAGAATTTAATTCTATTGCATTAATATAACTTGAATTGAATGCATTAATATAACTTGAATTTAGTATGATCATTGAAAAAATCCAGATCTTTTATAATGTGCCTCCATATGAGAAAGCATGTTGAGCATTTTATACGAGTTATTCACTAACTATTTGATGGATTATCTCTCTCCTTAATTACATTTTTTTCATAGACTCACTTCTTCATAGGAGAATTTCCATTTCCATATTCATAGTAATGTTGGGTTCATCTCTTTCAGTCTTCTAATACCCAAACCCCATCTTTTTGTGGCTTGCAAACATGTTCCCAAGATACTAGATAATATTTAACATTGTTTTCACCATTCTTCTACAAGAGTTTATCTATATTTTATCCATGGACTAAATCGCATTATCTTAACACTTAAGTAAGGACACATAGTACAATGGAAGGTTAAAAAGAGATGCTCTATAAGTGTGACTCTGCCACCACTCACAAATAGGCCATGTTGGATGGGGCAAGTTTATTTTGGGGAGAGAGGAGGTTCCAAATAGGTGCAGGGAAAGCAGCTGTACTCCTCCCATGTTTAATGCTATTCTATCAATCTTATGTTGTTTTGTATCAACCCCATAGTTCTTATTTTTGTGAAGATTAACCTTCTATCATGTAACCAATCCAAAGCACTTGAGAATGGCTTAATTATAAGGCCTTGGTCATTTAAACTTTAAGCTATTACCTGAGTGTCGTATGGATAGTTTAATTGCGAGAGCATAAATTGAGAGTTGGAAACATTAAGCCCTTTGTAGATTCCTTGAAAGTGGGGTGGTTGCATAAGCTTGTTGAAGACCTATAAAACAAGAAGAAATAACTAGGGTGATAAGAAACACCCTTTCCTTATATCTTCTGAGTTTTTTAAGAAGCCTTGAGGTGCACTGTTGATGATTATTAACCAAGCTAACTTGACATATTCTTGGATCCATCTTCTCCATGTTATTCCAAAGCTCATCTTTTTCATTAACTAGTCAATCCATAGCTTTTCAAATCAATCTTGCATAGAATACTCCCCCTCTTGACTTTTTCTTCATATCTAGTGCCTCATTTACATGGTAAGTTTTTCTTACCCCGTAACCATTGAATAACATTCTTCGAGTTTCTTTAAGAAAGAAAATCTGTAAATGAAGTGGGCATCCATAGCTGTAGAAGCAACTGTAAGTTTGCATATGTGTGAATCACCTACAGGCAAGGATCCTATAACATCATGCAAAATTTTTCTTTAATGATTCTTGAGAATGGTTATCAATCTAGAATTCCCTAGATTTCCATAGCTTACTTCATCAAAATTGATTTTAAGTTCACCTTGACTAGGAGGTGTCCATCTTAGTTTAATCTTACTGGGTAATATTGCCCTTAACTTAGATGGGCTATATTCCAAAATTTTCTCCCATCAACTGATCCTAGGTGATATTTTCTTACTTGTAAAATGGATGCTAAAATTTTTTATTGTCAATTTTACAAAGCAAGAGTTGCTAGCATCATTTGATGGATGAGAATTTTGTAACATGACCCATCTAAGTCAAGGACAACATTGTAAATAGTTCATATCTTTACAAACATGGGCCCATTTAGAGTTATAGTCATTTTAGCCATTTATTAATGGACTCATAAGGAAAAACAATGGCTTCACACACACACACACACACACACACACACACACACACACACACACACCTCTTCTACCCCTTTTATGACTATATTTGATCGCCCTCACCATGGATATTAATTCTTAATATATATATATATATATATAGACACAATATTGCATGTATCAACAAGTGAAATAGGGTTGTTGTCAAAAGAGAGAGAGAGAGAGAGAGAGAGAGAGAGAGAGAGAGAGAGAGAGAGAGAGAGAGAGAGAGAGAGAGAGAGAGAAAGAGAGAGAGAGAGAGAGAGAGAGAGATTTGCTTTGGAATATATAGGAGAAGAAGAGGAGAAGGTAAAAATGCTAAGTTGAAAAATTGTTAATATATTTGTTTCCAAGAAATATTTGAGAATGAAGCATAAAAATAAAATATTTTACAATGGTGATGTCATTGCTCTTTAATAGAAAATCACAATAGTACAAAATTCACCAAGAAAGACTTTAGTAGTATGAGAGATAAGTTGCCGTTGTTAGAATGATAATTATGAGAGAGCGAGGGTCCAAAACAATAGAAAATATTGCTCCTTTTGGTGGTTGTGAGATATATTAGAGAGAAGAATTTCTATCATACAAAATGTTGCATTATTTTACTTTAAAAAAAGTGTATCCTACACTTTGTATATTTTTTCAGTGACCAAAGTTGTTCATTTGAATCAACTTGTCCTAGATTGCCAAGGTACCAAAAATCTTATCTTTTGAATACCTATAAAACCTTGTCTCCTTTGTCTTTTGTGGTTGTCAAATAGAGTAAGTAGCACAAAACGTTTTCTCTATTGAAATCTACGAGACCTTGCTTCCTGGACCTTTTGTGTTACCTAGTCTATTTTACAGCCACAAAAATTCTGAGAAACAACTTCTAACTTATAGGCACCCAATAGACTAGTGTTTTGGTAAATAACAATGTAACATTTTACATGACAGAATTTGTAGAGAGAGAGGTTTTTAAGGTGCAAACCATTTAGAAGTCTTTCTTCTATAGTTACAATTTTTAGAAGGGTTTTGGCCAAAAAGAGCTTGAATTTTTTAACGTTTAACAACTGTACCTAGATTAATTTTTAATTTCCACATAACAAGATTTTTGAAAACATTAACAATCATTCCGAATCTTGTAATGACAAGTAACGCCATTGGGAAACTGTCAAGCTAGAAGCAAATGAGGCAATTTAAGCCATCTTAACTTACTAAGTTAGCTTAGCCAACATGTCTTCTTTTTTTGCTAAGTTTTTACGGTATTCTGAACCTCTTCTTCATTCTAATCACAAGTTTTCCCCCTAGCTTATTGGGTTTCTGAACAAGCAGTGATTTTCATCTTCTTTTGATGTTGGGTTTTCGTTTTTGTGGGAGATTATTCCCTTTTCCATTGGGTTTTTGAGTTCTTGGTAAATATTTTCCCTTTTTAACTAGTAAAAATGTGAAGTTGATTATTCTAGACTTCTGGATTTTACTTCTCCTCTTAGATTTCTCCTCCTAAACCAACTCCTGCAAGTAAAATTCTTCTTTGTATTCATCTAGGCTGTAGAGAAATCTGTTTTTTTTTTTTTTTTTTCTCACTCTTTTCTCAAAATAAAGAGAAAGAAGAAGAGTTTGAGTAGGATTCTTTTGATTGACCATGAATAGTAAATTTGAGGGTTTTTTGGTTGAAGGATTTGATTTTGTATGTTAGGATATGAGATTTTATCAGTTCAAGGTTTTGAGTAGCATGTTTCCTCTTTAAAGTAGTGAAGAAGAAGGCATGAACAGTTTAGTTCTGTTAGATTTGGTCCAAGCCAACTCAGCAAGTCAAGATGTCCAATTGCCATTACAAGATTGGGTACAATTATCAATGTTTTCAAAATTTTGGGTATCTAGAAATTATATCTAGGGTACACACTTGAAATTTTTTAAAAATTTTAGGTTTTTTTGTCAAAAACCCTATTTAAAAAGCAAATAAAAACAAAAAAGAGATGAGGAAAGGGTATTATGACTTGGAGTATCCAATGGTGATATTAATAATAGAGTTAATTGTAATTAATCTACTCATCTATAGTCAACCAATCTTGAAATAATGATATGTTGATTGTTTGTAGTTTTCCTCTAAGTGCACAGTAGTTAGTCGTAGTATTATGTAGGTTTGAATTCATAGAGAGCATATAGTATAAAATTAAAGTACTAAAGTTGAGTAGACTAATTATTTAAAACTAGTACAAAGTTATGGAACTATGATGGTTTTCCAATTAAATAAATGAGAACTAAAAATGAATTTTTTGTTCTAAATTTGAATTAATAGGATTAAAGATCACTTATTTTAAATTAGATCCACCACTTATTTATTTTTCTTTTTATAACTCCAGAATTAAATTGAAACTATAATTACCATATGAAAAAATGGTTTCTTTGAAAAATTAATTTAAAAATATTTAAACTTTAAAAATTGTATATTTCATCAAATTCAAAGAACTTTATATAAAACCTAACTATAATTTATCAAAGATCAATTTTCTCAGCATTTATTATGAAAAGTAATAACCTAAAATCAAAGAACTATTTAAGGATAAAACTATCTTTTCTAAATTAATTTAATTTTCTAAATTAATTTACTAAGACAAATTAAAATATTAAAAATTTCTTAAGTGGTGATCAAATATAAAAATAAGATCACTTTAATCCTAGGCAAAAGAAAAGTAGCCTAACATGATTTCTAAATTAATTTTAAAAATTATAAAAAAAAATTGAACTTTTTTTTAACAACTAAAGGAAACTTGCTCATAAACATTGAAACATGAATTAAAGGTAACATCTAAAATAAAAAATAAAACCTAGAATATAGAATCAAAGAAGGAACTGATGTCCTTAACAAAATAATTTTTTATTCACTTTAATTGCCTACAAATTACTAAAAACCTAAATTAATTAAATTTTAAGATCAAACATGCTTATTCTTAATGTGTCACACATTAGGACTTAACTATAATTTTTTACAAATTTCTATAAATAAGTAAAAAATAAAAGCAACACACTATAAATCTATAAACAGGGGATTGACACTAGTATAGAAAATTTCTAACAAATTGAAGAATTAGCATAAACACGAAACAATTAAACCTTATTCTAAAACTAAGCATCAAAATAGATTCCTTGATTAAGTTCATTCAAGATGCAATAATTACAAATTAAAACAAAGTTCAATTGAAAGAGAAATAAAGTGGAACAATATTCAGGGCAACTAACAATAGTAGAAAACAACTATAACAACAATGTTCACACGAAGAACAATAACAAATGGCTAGTTTTGTGCTCTTAGTTCGATGCTTTCTTTAATTCACATAAAAAATACAAAACATGGGTCCCCTTATCCAGAGTCTCTTCTATCCAATTCAATCAACTGTGAAGTTTTCAGTTGAATGATGGGTTAAGAAATAGAGCACAAACACCCCATGCTTTCTCTTCTTCAACCTCTATTTTTCTCTTAATTTTGATCCCTTTTCTATTTCAATCTTATACTCATAGATTATGGGAAGGTGGGTTTGTTCCACTTTTTTAGTTGTTTCCTTCTTAATCTCTCTTTCTCTCCAATCAATCCTCACAAAGTGAAGTTTCCTAATACAATTAGGAAATATGTTTTCAACTTTTCCATTCTTACCTTCATTATACATATCTCATTCTTTGCCCCACTCTTTTGGTAGTAGTTTGAAACTGTCATATACGATAAATGCAACTTCCCTTCCTATGTCAAACATTGTAGCCCTTGAGGCTGATTGATCATCAAAATCATTCATATTGTGGGACATAGTCAAAGCTGGAGGTACCAAAGAAATCTTTTGGATTTAATGATCAAGGTCATCCATCAATTAAGATTTATCTATCAATGTCTTTCAATGCTATCTTACCCATTCAATCTTTCATCTCCCATGAAATTTCCATGATTCAATACAAGATGTCCAATAAAGTCTAAAATAAGTGTCTTTTGATCTTTGCCCAAAAGCTATAATTTTGAATGATCCAAACCATTGATCATGTCCATCTTGATGATACCTTCACATCCATGACAACCATTCTAAGATGACATGTTTCAAAAGATTTTTCAAGAGATCTTGACTATTTAAGGCTAGATTGCTTATATTCCCATTTATTTTTTTCAATCTGCCACTAATCTTGAAATCCTTTGACACTTTAACCATTTGTAATTGAATATTATCAAAACTTGAGCCAATTTTTTTTTTTTATATTTTGATCGGATCATCCAAATTCATTTCGAATTGATTTAGACCATTCATTTCAATCTAAGGTTGATCAAAGATGTGAAAGTTGATATGCTTGATCTAACCATATGGATATTGATCTACCACCTAAATAACATAGAAAAAGTCATATTAGTTCATACAAGATGGTTTAATAAAATACATCATATATCAATCTAATCTTGAAAATTTCGCAAATGATGGTTAGATTATAAAAATTTTAAATGATATATTCTCAAAAAAATTTATAGATAATGGCCAAAAAATATATTAAATATTATGTTAAATAAGGGTAATATATACAAAAATGGACACAACATCGATTTTGATGATCTAATGATGACCTAATGCTTAACGTCTTGATTTGAGAATTTGCATGGTAATTCACACTAATCTAGGTGACCCATGATGCAATGTTTATTTCACATTGATCAAATGAACTTGACATTGATTTTGATTTGTATTTGATACAATGATCTAATGATCTGAAATTTAGTTCATGATAATCTAACATAAATGTGGAGTCGATCACCTAACCTTAATTGACTATAATCTATCATAGATCTAAAGATGTAAGGGTCTAACATATTTTTGTCAACAAAGGATTTAACAATTTTATGAATGGTGATAATTCATTAATAAAAAAAACAAAATGTAAAGCCATATGAGAAGTATGAAAAATAGAAGAAAATTTTAAACCTTGATTCGATATAAATTAAAAGAAGATATCTAGTCAACCTTGATCTAGCAGAAGGGAGAACCTTTGGTTGATTTTGATCTAGTGCAGATTCAAGGATCTTATGGTTTAACCTTTCATTGATATTGACATGATGATCTAGTGTTGAATTAACTATATCTATAGTTAATTTCCAAAAATCCAATATCCACTCGGCCACTATCAAAAAGTTGCCTTGAACAAGTTGTGGGAACTAAATGCAAAATGACTTAATTATTATCTTTCCTTCTCCTAAGGAACATTTAAGCTACTACTATTTTATAGCCTAGAGGTGTCATCATCAAAATGGGCTAGAGAGTAGCTAACATGTTTACTAAGAATCTTTATGTGGCCCATTTTAATGATGAACATATATCAAGATTATCCCTCATCGAACAAATCCAAGCCTTTAATTTACGAAGATGAATGAAGGCTGTTTTATTTTATACTTTTCATTTCCAAGCCTTCTATTTCAAAGCTAGAATAAAGATGCCAATAAGTTTTAGATGTCCTAGGACATCTATTTTCTACCTTTAAAAATTCTATATTTTTTAAATATATATATTAGAAATAGCTCCCAAATTTTTACTTTTTTCAAAAGAATCTTCATTTCTTTAACTTGTTAATTCCACCTTTGGAATAACATTTTTTTCAAATGAAATTGGCTCACTTAGAAAGCATAACACCATTAATTGTGTTTTGATATGGCATGTCTATGTGGCCACTGAGTTGCTAACATGGTTTTTGATATGATGACATCTCATTTGACCATTAAAAAAGGAGAACAAGGTTACTATTTGTGAATAATCTTATTTAAGATCTTTATTCATGGATAATCTTATCCACATATTCTAAAAGTCCTTCTTAAAACATCAATGAAGTGGTTGTTTCTCCTTCCATGTCTTCTAATAAAGAAGTTGCTCTTGTAGTTGTTCCAATTGATTCTCCTACCATATTAGAAAATTACAAACAAGGACATTCTAACCATTCCCAAAGGATGGAAAAAAAATTGCAGCTATCCCAACTGATTCCCTTACCATATTTCAAATCTACATAATCAAAATCTAATAGATGTTTATTGTTGAGAGTGGAAGAAACTTACTACTTTCTCTCTCTTTAAGATGGTGTCATGGCTTTTGGATGAGGGTTTTAGCATATTCACTACACACCTTAAAGACGAAAGTTTGTTATCTCCACATGCATTTTCTCTGTTCATGCCAAATCTCTCACATCTCATTGTTCCTTCTTATAGGTCAAACTAGTTTGCATGTCCTTTACAAAATTCAATTTTCTATGTAGGTTTTGAGTAGTAGCATAAATTTACCTATGATTTTCTAGCATTGGTGAAATTAGTGTTTTGTTGTTCTTATTTTCTTTTTTATCTTAAATATTTTTTAGGGTTTAGGGTAATTTGGTTTCTAGATACTTGGAATTTTGAGGAAGACTTTAGGGTTTTTGGATTGGTGGAGTTGTTTGATTTAAGTGTTCTAAATGATTTGAAATTTTGAGTGGTAAGGTTGATTATGTCGTACTTGGAAAAAGAAGTTTTTTTATTTCTTGATAATGTCTTTCATCTAAAATTTAACCTTCAATTATGCTTATATTGGTTATTTTACATTAAACTATCTTCTAATGGTCAATCAATGCCATGTTAGCTAGTTAGCGGTGACACAAACATGCATATCAAAACACAATTAACAATGTTATGTTTTTTAGCAGAGTCAAATTCATCTAAAAACAATGTCAAAGTGTAGGGGTAGCATTGACAACTTGAAGTGGGGATTTTTTGGAAATGAGTAAATTAGTTTAAGATTTTTTTGTTATTTTAGGAGAATTCCATATGTGAGCTTTTCACAAAAATTAAATCCAAGAATGAGCTTATGAGCAATCATTTCCATATTTAGATAGCTAACCTATGGATGGTAGTGGAGGGTTAAATTTATGACCTACCTTGTACATACTTGGGGTAGCGCTAAGGTGGAAATCATCAAGCTGAACCCATAGTGGGGCAAAAGGATGTGACTTGAGGTGGGTCTAGAGTGGGGTGGGCAATGAGGAAAACCCAGTGACCTAACATGCATTGACCCACACTGTTTACATATAAAACATATACAAAAAATGTCCAGTGTTGTTAGTTTTCTTTAGTTAAAAATTAAGAGCATTTTTGTAAAATTAATTTTAGATCATATAAAAATGTTAGAAAACTATAGTCTATGATTCTATCTCTTAGTTTTCTTATCCTGAGGTGTAGGTCAATTTGGGTTTCTCACATTCTGGTCTGCACTACAATGGGATGCAAATCTCAATGACCCCAACTGGGGGTGGGGCGAGGTAGGGCAACTGAAATCAAATCATGGGACAAGGGAAGGTAGGTGAAACCTACCCATCCCCATTGATATCCCTAAGCTCGCCAAGGGTCCTCCCATTTTAGGACAAAAATGCTCTCATTCCCTAAATCTCTCTCTTGCATCAATTAAAGCCTTAAGACTCCACTAAAACTCACTACAAAACTCCTTTAAAAAATTAAGTTCCCAGTAGGATCTCCTACCACTCAAATTTTAATGCATAGCAAAATGGGTTTTCATATCTAAGATGTTTATCATATTTGGCTTGTCAAAAATAAATAATTCAAAGAAATCAATGCATTTGTATCATCTTAACCACTTGTCTCTGGCATTTGAAAAAATCAATAAAAATGAATATTGGTGACTCTTAACTTAGAAAAAACATGTGTTAGAAGCATTCAACAGGTGTGCAATTTTGTCCCTAGCCTATCTAAGGCATGCATAACATGATGAACAACTTAGATCTCTAAATTGATTTCACAGTGCTAGAAAATGAGGAGCCAAACTCTTGGACAGTTAAATCTTCCAAAAGGATTTCTTCTTAAATCTTGAAAAGAAAAATGCCCACGAAGTTTTTTTTTTTTTCTTTTTTTAATTGGTGGAAAGATTAGTTTTTCCATTCTAACTATTGTTTCTTTGGGTGACAGCAATGAAAGAGAATCAGTAAAATAGAGAACACAAATAGGAAGAAAGAATAAAACATACATGATTGCACCTTTCTTTTGTCCTCTTGTGTTTTCTCTATGTTATTAATTGTCTTATTGCTATCTCTAAAAGAAGCAATTGCTAGGATAAAAAAACTCATCTTTCTCACTCACCAAAAGAAAAAAGCATTTGAATTTGTAGATTTCAAAAGAAACTTATCCTCAAAATCTGATTTTTAAGACAAACTGAACCTTTCTCAGAGCTTTATAATGAGTTCTAATAAAATTTTGAGATTTTATATCATGGGAAACAGAGATTAAGGAATATAAAGGCATTTTAGTCTTAAAAGCCCAAATATGAAAATGAAGTACTCAACAAGAATGACGAGCCCTTTAATTTTCATGAGAAGCCCAGATATTAAATTCTCCCTGCTTTTCTTGGTCGTAGTATACGTGTCCATTGTTTTTCTTCAGAAACCCCCAAGTAAAATATAAGAATAGCTCAACTCTGGGTAGGCCAATTTCCTTAAGATTCAAATTTTACACAATTTTTTGTCCATTGGTTAATCCACTTACTGCTTTCTTGAGTTGTAAAATGAATGACGAAAGGGAATTCAAGATCTTGGCCCATCTAAGTAGAAGGCAACGTTGTAAACGATTCTGATCCTCCAAAGCCTAGGCACACTTAAAGCTAACCATGCAAAGATGACTGAAAGAAATATGATATACAGTACGGCCACATAAAACCATCCATGCATTTCAGAACTGTAGAGACTAAAGATTGCTTCAGGCTAACTTTACAAAACCTTCCGTGCCTCTAGTGCAACATTGTTACAACATTAATAAATTTCTGGGCGTCTAATCTACCCTCTCTCGTTTAATAATCCATCAAATTTTTACAAACAAAGCCTCCCTATCTTGAGAGAAGTTCCTGTAATGAGAGAAATACAGGTGCATAATACGACACCCGCCTTTTCATCAATGAGAATCCACAGAATTAACTTGCTCCTCAGGCCCGCTCTTCATTAACATGATTTGGGACCTCTCCTTGACTATCCAATGGCATGTACTGCGCCATTATAGCTCTTATCTCTGAATCCATGTATGACTGAAACATCCAAAAGAAGAAACACCTTAGCATCTAGAATTCCTCAACACAAATAAAAGGAAAGGTGTCCAGAGAAGGTGTCTTAATGGCACAGTATGAATTATTAAACTTAAGATGTCGTACTTATCATGAACCTAGTATTCTAGATTGCAATGAATCCTGCCTAGGTGAAAGTGTAGCAATGTCAAATTTGTAACAGGAGAACTAGAATGTCAAGAACATGTTCAAATTCAAGAAAAAAGAATAGCAATAGCATGACTTTATTAATTTTGCAACAAGCAGACTTCAGTGACATGAGTACAGAATTATAAATATCGGATGACATGCACAAAATGGTAACACTAGAAAAGAGATTTCTGCAGTTATAGTTAACGCCTATGACTGATTCCATTTACATATCTATGAGAGCTCATGCTTTTTTCCCCTCTATCTTTTATTACTCTAAACCATGATGGTGAATGCTATTCTAGACAATCAATCAGCCACTAACAACTAGCAAAGGGCAACATGCCAGCATTCTCATGGAATTCAAGTTCGGAACGAATATGATTGGAGTCATAATCAACATTTATTTCTTGATAGATAAACAACATTAACGCAAACTTACTCGTAATCGATATTTATAAACAATATATGCTCCCGCAGCAGCAATAGCCAACCCTATCAAAATGACCCAAACAGCAGCCCATGCCGTAGTTGCATTGCTCATGCTCTTACCTGTGCATTATACAAATGATACAAATGAAAATTCTGTCGGAAGGAACACTCTACTAAGGCATAAAAAATTCGGATTGCTGGACCTACCTACGCATGTGTCATGATCCCTGATGTACAACAAGTTCTGTCCAGTACAAGTGCACTCATAGCTACCCCATGTATTCTTGCATCTGCACTCATCGCACTGGCATGCCTTCTTTTTTTTGCATTCATTTATATCTGCCAAGTGCCAACAGAACCAGTTTTCCACGATGAAGATATGATTATGGAAGTAACAGGCAAATGTATACATAAATATAGTTGAGAATTTGGGATTTCCTAAACTGAAAAGCTACCCAACTTATTTGATTGACACAAGTTATTTACTATGAAGAACTAGCATAACATTTTCCAGACAACAGTACAGGATGCAGAATGTGATAATTAAGTTCCAACATACCTTTACAGCTTTTCACACCATCTCCTCTGAATCCAGGAGGACACTGGCATTTGCTGCCCCCGATATCCTGTGGCAGCAGACATGAGAATGTATACTTAAGTCTAATAGGCAATAAAATCTGATAAGAACACGAACCAGACAAGCAGAGTAGGTGTGTCCATCTCGAGTATCTTGCCAACAACCCCCATTGTTTAGCCGGCACCTTCCAGGACCACTTGCTGCATGATTCAAAGATTTAATATTAGTGTTGCATGGTATAAGAGAGATCATTTAAGATTTAATATGATACATTTCTATGTTCTTCTTTCTTCAAAGGATAATAAAATTTTATTTACCCAAAAAAAAAAGGACTTTGTATAAGAGGGATAAAGACTTGACCAACACCACATGATCACATGAGCACCTTCCCTACCTCAAATCAGACAAGGATTGGTTTCTTAAAACAATGAAGATATGATGCATGTACCCCCACAACTGATAACTAAAACTTCAAGCCAAACCTAAGCTCTTACAAAGCACCCGTGAATGAGCAGTCTGCTGGTACTAACTACACATCTCTTTCTCAAAAACCTGCTGCTGAGCATGAACCTCCAATCGATGAGGTCCACTATACCAATTGGCACAACAAATGACTTCTAAAGATGCTAAAAACCAAGCTACACCTAGATTGCCCACGAGCAACCATCAAAGAACAGGTTAATAGTATCCAGCAGCTGAAGTCTCCAACATAAATCTATACTCTCCAGCCAACCTCACAATCATTACAGATGACATACTCACTGCTGGCATATTCAGAGATGCATGTTCACATACTCACTAGAGATCAAGTCTTGGTGTAATTCTGCCCCTTTTTGGTGTTGTTGAATATAAAGTGGCTGATCATCTTGCTACTGAAGCATCGATTAAAAGTCTAAGTGAGTGACGGATTGGTGAGGCTCCTCCTTTTCATTTTGGCAACTACTGAAAAATGTTTCGGGTGAGGAGCTGCCATGTCATCAACGAGTCTAGCATTACAGGAATCATAGGTATAGGATTTACTCCTGTGTTTGTGTTCAAGTCTTAGCATTAGTCTTGGTCTTATGTAGTATTGGTATATTTGTTATCATGTCGTTATTTTGTGTTAGTTGAATGAATTTTTCTAACTCCGCCGATGCCAGTCCCAAGCCCGGATGAAAAAGGAGGAGGAAAATTCTAAAGGATGGCCATAAGGCCGGCCATGCTCTATGGATTAGAGTGTTGGGCAGTTAAAGCACATTGTGTTTATAGGATGAGTGTCGCGAAAATGAGGATGTTGAGATGGATGAGTGACAAGATAAGAAAGGATAGAATTAAGGATGAAAACATTAGAGGAAACTTAGGGTTAGCACAAATAGGTAACAAGACGAGGGAGATTACAATCAGATGGTTTGGACATGCTCAAAGGAGACCCAAAATGGCATTGGTTAGGAGTGAGGCAATGCACGTAGAAGATTCTAAAAGGGCAAGGGGAAAGCTCAAAAGAACGTGGATAGAACTGGTGAGAATAGATTTAAAAACTTTGGGACTAAATGAAGCCATAGTACTCAATAGAAAGGAATGGAGGAACAAGATTCATGTGGCTGACCCCTAATTGGGATAAGGTCTTGATGATGAATAAATTTTTCTCTTCCAATAAATTATGTTTTTTACCCAAGAAAAAGTAAAGATATCAATGTCACAATTGTCATCAGATATGGCAATTCAGATAATCCATTGAACCAAATGGAAATGATTATAGTGCAGTGGGCCAAGTGGTTATAATCACTCTCGTAGGGAACAGCATGATGTCAAGGTTAGTGGAGCATTGATGTTTCTTAAACACAACAAACCAGATGTAGGAAATCAAAAGAGTATGGTTATTCTCAGTCCAACAACAGGACCAGGATTTGTGACATGCTCAGCAATAGAGAGAAAAGGGCCAACAACATCCACTTTTAACCAAGTAAACATTTTGGTGTTGAAAAGGAGAACTGCTGCCACGAGAAGGTATGATTGTAGGAGCAAGAAATAATCCATCACCCTTTTGTACCCAACATTCATGTATTACTCCTTGGATACTTTCTCGTCAACTTTTGTTGTAAATGCACTTTGAAAAACAAAAACTCTAGTACCAAACATCCCATTAGCAATTTTGCTTCCTGGTCTCTATGGTTGAAAGCAAGGTTGCTAAACATAGGTATGGGCTGAGATGGCCTAGGCGATCACCTGCAAGTAGAGTATGAAATTTTATCCCAAGAAGATAGGTTGATCTTTTTTATTTAGAGAAGGGAATTTTGTGTTTGAATATCAAAACACTATACACCCATACTCATTTGTTTTATAAGTCATAATACTCAGTCGTTC
Source organism: Warburgia ugandensis (assembly GCA_035236585.1). NCBI lineage: Eukaryota > Viridiplantae > Streptophyta > Magnoliopsida > Canellales > Canellaceae > Warburgia > Warburgia ugandensis. The sequence goes on from CP141133.1 coordinate 59,404,964, forward strand.
TAGTTTCCTATAATTCATTTCTTTACACTATTTAAGTTCTTCCTTTGCAACCTTGCATTCTTTTATTTTTCTGAGTGATAGAGATACTTCCTTTAAAGGAGAGACAAGAAGCACAAAGAAGTGACATCGTTATATAAAAAAACCAACACAGAGATGCAGATAACAGAAAAAAGCACAACCATGAAATAATATCAAATAAAAAGGGAATCCCAGATCCTTGACCAACCCATCAGCTTCAGGTTTCTAACTATACCACCCATTCTAGCTAGCCCTTGATCAACAGAACATGCCCAATTAAAATTCATTTTAGTCAACCTCAGAAGAGGCAGCTGCTGATGCATAGGAGATGACTTAGAGATGAAGTCCTCACACTGGTATCCCAGCTTTCTCCTGATGTCCATCATAGTTGTTTTGAAGCACTTTGTAGCACCAGAACACCATATAATATGGTTATAAGTACGAGCAGACAAGGACATAAATGGAAGAAGACAGATTGTGGAAGAGTCGATTCTTCTTTTCCATTCAGATGAACCATAAAAGAGTTAGGAAAGGCAAGTTCCAGACAACTAATCCTGCTGCCCCTGGAAATCCAAGTCCAAGAGTTCATGATCCTGCCAGAGACTCAGGCAGGACCTACTCCACCTTGCTCTTTGAAAGGATAAATGCTTTTACTATCTAACCACCTTCAGCAAATCAGTAAGTGATCCACCATCTCAGACCTCACAGCACATAAGACATGCATTAAGTGATTCTCTACAAATGAATCCAGTCATCAGAGTAAGGACTTTTATCTAATTGGAAGGTTAACAATGCCGAAGTTGTAAATGTAGGCTCTAATTGCAAAAACAAGTATCAATGAGTTCAAAATTCAAGGATATTCCTAGGGAGGCAAGAGCTCAGTCACCATCAGCTCTTCGGATGGGAACATATTAGAAGATCTAGGCTGTATCAGAGATCGTTTGCAAGCTTGTTTATCTGAATGTCATAAGGCCTGAATGAGCACATATAAAATAGGTTGTAGCAAAGTTTTACTTATACTTCTAGCAATCTACAACATAAATTAAAGAACAAATATTAAGTCAAGCCAGGTTTTTTATGCTCCTAACAGTCCATATTCCTAGATCTCTTGCATCTATCAGTGAGTAATTCCTGCAGGAGAAATCCTTTTAACTCCAGATTAATTGGTTGAAAATTATTACACTTTCATTTAAAATTACTTTATGGATCAAGACCCCACTTAAAAAGCACTCTCTTCAGCATTAAAAACATGCAATTCTTAGATATCAGTTCTTAACTAGGAAGGGATTCCATTTGGACATCATAGGACTCCCCTATTAATAGCTTATTCATATTGATTGTGCAAAGTACTCCTCCGAATAAATGGCTATTGAACTAGATCTCCACATTTGTGTATTCTGTTGAATTCAACTGAAGCAGAAAACCAAGATCACTCAATAGTGTTAATGTATGGTCCTGGACTAAACCTGAAAAAGATAGTTCTAGATGTTTCTGTTCAATGATTGTAAATGGTAGTAGGTGGCTTTTCACATAGCTTGTGAAGTCTAATCTTCAGGAGGACCATGCAGAAAAAGGGTTTTTGTTACATTATGAGAGACAAGATATATTTCAAGGGAGCCTGTCTATGCATGCAAGATCCATAAACAAGAAGCACCTCAAAATGGGGTCTCACCTGTAGCTGAATAGTCCAAGTACAGGTAAAGTAAATGGAGTTCTCCATAAATCTAAATGTTGTTGCCGATAAATAGATGCATGAATTAAATATTGACCACTTCGGTGCCCTTGCATTTTCTCCACATGCCTTTTTAAGAAGTCTGCCACATTATTGAGATAAGCAGGTCACCAACTTTTTAGTGAGTCCTGGTACAAATCCATGCTCAAGAGGAAGGAGTCCACACCCCCTTTTTCATGCATGGCCAAACATCTTTCTAGATCTAAGCCATTCATCATGTTACAAATGGCTTAAATAGGATAGAGATCAAATTTCTTGTCCATTGGATGTCTTTAGCTTATGTTTCTTTGGGTTAAAAATCACAACCATCCATTTCTATTAATTTTTCAAAGACCCAAAACAAATGGTTAGGATTGTCCATATACATTGATTTTTCATGGATTACCAATTTTTGGCATTCCAAGCATGATGAACATCTTAGATATACAAAAAGCTTTACCATGCACGGAAAAGAGGCGTGGACTCCTTCCACTCTTAAGTGAGAACTCTTACCAGGACTCTTTTTTAGTTGATGAGGTTTTTGTCAGCACAAAGCCAAAAACACAATGCAGATCTGTAGCTATGAAAACAGCTTGAACTTTTTAAATAAAGAGCTACTACAGACATTAGTTATTTTCTTTAGCAAAAAGCTCAATTATAACTGGCTGTGAACTCACAGACAAACCTTAGTTGCCTGCAGAAATGCACCATTCCTATATTAAAATAAAGCACAAAAAGTTATGCATGTAACTTGCAGTACTGTACTCAACTGCAACGAGGTTTCTCAAATAGTTTGTTTAAGTCAAAATATAGTTCACAAGCAGGCTCACATTCCTCAGCAAGAAAATATAATCTTGTACTTGATTTACAATATGACAAATATCTCACATGCTTCTTCAAGAAAAACCTGTGAGTTCAACATAAGAAAGAGTCAGAGAGACAGAAAGAGCTTTACCTTCACAAGTGGTGTAACCATCTCCCTTGAACTGCACACCTTGAACTAGGGGACACTCACATACCCTTCCACGGAAGGTATCCTGAGAAAATATTGCATATGTCAGTGCGTAAAGAACCAGATACATCAAACATTATTTACATGAATACCTTGCAGGCAGTGACATTGGAAATTTTGTCTTGCCAACAGCCACCATTATTATCCAAACATTCATTTGTCTCTATATCTGCAAAACAAAGTTCCATGGTCAGAAACCTACTATACAAATAGGAAATTACACTGCAAGAGTTAGATCTTCTAGAAACTAGCTGCTCACCATCACTTAAACAAACAAGTGGTTCAGTAGTTTCCTCAAAACCAGCACAGATAGCCTTCAAAACAGCACCTTTCTCTAACTTCCCTGCAAGTACAAACGTTAGCACCAGTCACAGACTTGATATAGAGTGAAGAAATAACTCTCCATGACTGACCTCGATATTGCCGACTATTAACAACAAGGGTAGGCAGTATAGTAACATCCCCCCTGGATCCTTTTCCAATCTACACAAAGAAGTTTTTGTCATATGACAGCTAAATATGAAGTAACCAAATACACCAATTTAGAAAAGAGACATAATTCACTATCACTGGTCCACCAAGAATCAGAATAACAGAAGCAACCAAACTGATTGAGAAAAACAATAATAATTTTATATGAAGAGAAACCAACTTGGGCATCTTGTTCTTCTTTGAGAACAGGATTGTCAGAATCGGCATTTGGGTCTCCCATGCACTTCTCAATCTTCTTGTTGTCCAGTCCTGTCCAAATGCAATATATCAAATTTCCTCTTCAAAATAATCAATTTCCCTAGCATTAAAGAAGACATCATATGTTATGTTCCGTGCCAGAAAAGATCAGATTCCAAAGATAACCTACCTAGAGATTTAATAACAGTCATTGCGCATTCTTTATTGTACTTCTTCTGCTTCATAGGACATCTTATTTGAAAATCAGTAACATAATCCCACCAGACCCAAGGTCTTTTGGACTCATTTGCAACTCGAAAGACACATAACTGTCTCAAGTTTTCAATAACCACATCTTTGCCTTCATAACCTTCGCTGAAATCCTGCTCAGGGTCTGGCGCACAATACCTTCCATGATTAATGCATTGGGACTTGCACTGTTTGCTTATGATGAATGCTTGTGGACAGTACCAAGTTATATAATGAGGTGTAAACTGTGTATAACCACCTCGCTCGAGTATCTGTGCAGCACCTTTGAAATTTTTCAGAAATCCCATCAGCATGTCACATTTGGGGCCACATTCATCATTACTGTTGGTCCATAACTCATACTCGACACGATTGTCAGGATGTGGAACAGCTTCCCTCCAATCAAGATTCACATTGACCATTTCCCCACTGCCGATGGCCTTCTTTAGCTTCTCTCCGAAGCTTTTATCTATAAGTGCAGATGGAATTGTTATGTTCTGAATATATCTTTCAGCTTCTTCATCCTCTCGAGGAGAATCCATGGTTATCAATGGTTCTTCAACATTATCCGCCACAAGCACAGCAGAAGCCCCAGCATTCTGTGCATTCCAGATCTTTAAAGCAAAAAAGCAATCTGCAAAGGAACATAAATCAGTCACACAGTTAGACTCATTGTTATTCTTTGAAGAAAAAAGTATAGGCTATGCCTATACCATACTCCAGCTACATGAACAAATATAAAAGACTAGAGAATTTTATCCACCATAAATCCCACAAAGAAGTATTCCTCTCAAGCTATAACACCCATAAATTTACATGAGCAAACCAATCCGAAGATGTGGAGTACAAGAATGGTATTACATATCAAACTAGAAGCAAGTTTACGCCTGTTCAGCATAAAACTGTATTCTAGTTACACGGAATATAAGCATTACTAGAATGTCTTATCATAAGCAGATTGGATGGCACTAGGCAGCTACTCACTGAACAATATTAATTGAACACTAAAATTATAGAAGCAATTAAGCTGAGCAGTTTGTCCAAAATAGAGCAGCTTCAACTACAATTACACTGTCACTGACCAAATTGTTACAATAAAGAAATGCAATACCAATAATCAAGAGGGTAAGATCTTTCTTCAGCTAACTACAAATTACTGTACAATTGGTATGAGCCAAATGAGCAACGAGCACCTACATCACTGATAAGTCTTCTTGTTACCCAACCAAGGGTTAGAGGTTCGAGGCTGCACATCCCTCAACTTTCAGAAATACAGTTATGGGCCAAACAGCTTCTACAAAGAAACATAATGGCAATTACTGAGCCAGCATAGCATTTCATTACACAATGAATTTGCTAAAAATAAGTTGCAGTTATTATTATTTGCAGGTTCGAGTCCACTCGCCCTCACCTGCTACAAAACTGCTATGGGCCAAATTGCTCCTATAAGGAAATGCAATGCCATCTAACACCTAGTTGCATCTTTTTATAGGCAGGGCACAAATAGGTGCAGTTATTATCATTGATATAATTAAGTTGAGAACTGGGTCCAATGGTTAAGAAACTTGAGTCATATTGATAGTAGGTATGTATGAGATCTCCATGCAAAGGTCCTGAACCAGGCATGCTTAACTTACCAATTACATATCAATGCACTAACTTCCATCATTCGTCACGGAAGCTTGAAAACTCCATCTTAGCTTCTTTAGAGCAGAAAACCCATCATGAAGAAAGTTTGCCTTGTTGATTAGAAGGTTAATATTATTAGAAGCTGCCAAGAAAAAGGCATTAGCAGACAGAAGAAGCACAGAGTATGGTTGCATTGGGCTTTTACTATGTACACTAGGGATCATTCAACATCTCATCATTTCTAGAAGTTTCAGCCAGGAATTGGCTTCCTCCTATTCATGGTTCTTTCTAGTGCCTTTGGTGTTCAAGGTAGAACCTTTGAGAAATACACAAGCTTTCAGTTTGGCCATACTTATGCAAAGAGTCACAGTGTTGCCAAGCTAACCAAGGCAGTGCATTGAGATTTAGCGGCTAGATATGAAGAGTGAAAACTGGCTTCTCCTGAAAAGGTAGCATCAGTTACAGACTCTGCTATGTGGACTATAGCTTCTTGTCCATTTACATAGTAAAATTTTGAAATCTTAAGTTGGTAATCGCCAGCAAAGTACTTTCTGAACAGGAGGGGGCTGGAGAAATTTCTTACCATTTCTCACCTTCATCAGGACATGATTGGATCCTAATGTCAGTGCCGTAATCGCTTATGTAATGTTTTACCAGGTCTTATCCCATAAACAACATGAAAGTGTTTCCAAGAACGACTTAGAAGAAATCAGCATTTCTCAATAAGACTCAGATGGGATGCATTTCCCCTTGTTAGGCCAACATCCACAAAGTGGAACCTAAGGAGACTTTAGATTATCTCAGTATTAATTTGCAGCTCTATCACTAGTAGCCTCTTATCCACTAAACTTCCGCAGCAGTACATCTTCGCTCAATGATTTTCCCTACAGATGACTGGTTATGACAGAGAAAATTTTCACAAAAGATCATCAATCGATTACCATCCTGTTTTCCAGGTTTTTTTGCATCTTCAGCTGAGAAAGTGAACACCATATGTCCTCTCTTTATCAGATATCCTTGCATAAACAAGCTGACTTTTATCTTTTATCTTTATTTAAATTATTATTGGTAAAAATATTCATCATACATTCCCCACAGTGCAACCTGGTTGGAACCAGAGAACTCCTGATGGATCTTTATGGCCTTCTGTTCCTTGCACCATAGGCCAAAGGCCCGAACAACCAGTTGTTCTATGCAGTTTAGATGTACCTAGAGAGTATTCTTGAAGCACTAACTCTACCAAATTCATTTAAGGGCCTCCTCATAGAAAAATTCTCTTTTTGTCAAACAATACCTAAAAGATACACCAAGCACAAGTGAAAATCACCTGAAACCGAAAGGAAGAAATGAATCTACAGACCCCAAAACAAGAATGAAGGAAAGCCATGTGTTCAAGAGTGAAGAAGCACATATTAACCGCCAAAATATGCCTAAACTAGCCCAGGCTAGCATTTCTTTTTGCAGCAAGAAACAACCAGCCAACTCCATATGGTGGCAGGATTAAGCTAAACCTTAAGGGAAAGCAGCAAAGATATTAGGAGGGACAAGTTTTTGCTGGCACGTCTTCTAATGGGGAGGCAATCAATTATGTTTTTGCAGATCTAACAGCAAATTAAAAATAGGTATATCTAACCTACTAGCCTCTTTAACAAACCAATTTGTCAGAAAGCTCATGCCCAGTGCCACAGGATACAGCAAACTGGAAAAACATATAACAAACTTTTTTGAATATTAGGAGCACATAAATACCTGGAACATAAGTGCGTGTTTGGTAAAAAACAAAATAATAATTCCCCAATTGAATCTGTAAACCAGAATTAGGATTATTGGATACAGATCCAAATGATGAACATTTGAAAACTAACGAGAGAATATTTTCTTTTGTTTGTATTTTGCAGGAGAAGAGATCTGATATTCTATCTTCTGAAAGAAAATATCCCAACCTTTGTTTTCATTCAAAGATATAATTCAAGAACCTTTTTTTTTTTTTTTTTTTCTGTCAAGTGAACGTACCAACAAAAATAAGAAAGCGACCAAAATGTTTTCAATTTCTAAACGGGAAAAAAAGGCTAAATACAGTGTTCCCAAATGCACCCTAAAGTTACCAAATGCAGGTGTAGCATGAAGGGCGTGACCCAACAGGAATATAAGAAGGTATTCTCAGCAGCCCCGTCACTTTTAAGAGGACTACCTTTAAAATTCATCTGGTTAACATTTCCCTAGCTTCCATGAAACATGGGGTCAAGTTGTGGTTGCTTCCAGGGAATTCTATTGAACAGAGCCAATGGTTAGGCTGTCCATCTTCATATGGTCTAGGATCTAAGAGTCGTACAAATGATCTAACAGATTGATCCTTTCTTTTGCTAACATATACATTGGAACTGACTACTTTTGTAAAATATAAGCACTGTGTTTAAAGATTCTAGGTCACAAGTCTCTTTGAGGTTTGAGCTGAGTCAAATCAAATGGTCAACATGGTAAGAGCAGGCGAGGTATTCCAGAAGTAAAAGACAAGGTAGCAGAACTCAAAATGTAGACTCAATGCAGACTTCACAAGGAGTCAATGAGGATACTGTGGGGGAGAATGTGGATAGTACAGCCGTGCTATTTTGAGAATGCAAATAATACAGTGGACTTTGCAAAAAGGAGTCTATGAGGCTACTGTGGAGGAGAATGCATATAATACAGGCAATCCGTTTTGAAGGTAAGATTCGATCATTTTATTGCGAAAGATGCTATGCCATGATGTTTAAAATGCTTCACAAGCTTCAGGTTGTAAGTTCAATTCTTCTTCAACCAGTTTACTACCCAGTGAAACTTGATAGAGTCGTATAAGCAAGATGAGGAAAGTTAAGCTAAGGCCTTCAATCCCAATGGTGCTAGAAAGGCCTCTCCAGCGCTTAGGTCACAGGTTCAAGGCACTAATGGGTTATCCATAGAACCCCAGCTCGTCTATCCAAAAAAAAAAAATGCCAAGGAGTTTTGATACCATGGTAAAAGAAAGGATGAGTCTAATCATTGGGTCCAAATCAAGGAAGAACCTCAATGGGATTGAGCGATACTTAATGAAAATGAATGAAGAGAGAAGGAAGAGGGAAGAAGACCATTGGAAAATCAACATGGGAGCCTATGGAGTTATTGTTTGGTTGATATCCTCTTGGAAATATAAAGCATAGTAGTTTAAAGGGTTTCATAAGGATGATGTGTGAATAACATGTTCCAATTTTCAGAATCCCATACATATGATGCAGTGCTTGAAACGAGGGGTAAAGTTGCAAAAGCAGGGAAGCTAACAATTAAGGGTGCCCATATGCAGCAAAATGAAAGCAAGTTAGTTATTGCCCGAGCAGGAAAGCACCCTTCTCAGATCCCCATAATATGCAAGCTATCTATAGTAACAAAACTGCTGCAACACCAAAGAAATGTTGAGACAGCTGTTGAAACCACAATGATGGCAACCCATCACTTCAAGCTGAAGATTTATTTGTGGCATCTGGTATCCACAAATAAGAGGTTCTAATGTCATGCTACATCTGCCTTTGGTGTGTGAAGGAGCACTTTTTTGAGACTGAATTTGACCCACTATCCTAGGTAAGGTATTCATGCCAAAATAAAATTAATAGTTAGGACAATTTTCTCATGTGCCCTTGTTTGCTATATAATGAGCTAACCGTGGAAAAATGTTTAAACCTTCTCACTGTCTGAATCAGTTTGCAGGCATAGGATAAGTATTTGAATTAAGAGAATGTCTCATTCAAATTATGTTCGCAGAACTGACTAAGCATGTGGAAAAATCACAGGTTGGTCTGATCCAAAGTTTCCTGTGCAATTCATAATTAAACCTGAATGTAGGGCATCCCCAATGGTTTGGAACAAAGCAATGAGAGAAATGGTACTCCATTTATCAACAATTTAACATAGATCAAGAAGAGAGGAACATGAATGGAAAGATCCAAAAAGATATCCTTGGAGATATACAGACCAATAGAGAGAAATTTCTAAAATATATAAGTCAACTAGGTTCCAGTATTAGTCAATTTCACCAAGTCAAATAAGTCCAGTCAGCTCTCCATAACCTAATTGACATGTATATTAACTTTTGGCCAGTTGTTACTCTAGTGCAAAGAATTGCAAGAGTAGGTGCCTCTTTTACCAAACAACTGAATTCAGATTTTACAAGCCTTAAATATGCTTCACAATATCTATAACAAGAAAGAGCTTGACAAATAAGGCATGTCTGTCACAAGCGTGAGGAATGTTATTCAGCACAGATTTGACATTCACCAATTTCAGTAGGAAGATAAAAGCCAAGAGGAGAAAAGAAACAAGTAATGACTAACCCAGTTAACACCAAAGTGATAAGAACAATGTCAAGAATCTCAGACTGAACTTAGTAAAGGCTACTCCAATCACAAGCACAAGCAAAGACAACTATCCCTAATTGTTAAACCCGAGAATGCTATCTAAGGTAATAAAAAGAAGGCAGGTAAATGCAAAACAGAAAAGTGACACCAAGTTATCAAAAACTAGAGTTTGATTTTCATAGCGATGTTCCACTTGGCAGCCACCAAAAAAGGGTGTATCACCAGTTGATAGTTACAACTCGGGATGTTTTAAGCCAGTCAGACATTAATGATCCACCCCTCATATTCCTTGTCCTTGAAAATGGTCTATCAAAGAAGAAATTGATCATATGCTAGATAACTGCAATCTCCACTTCTCTTCTGCTGGGTACTAGAAAGTATGTAGCGAAGCGATGATAACCATAATATCCATATCAAAGACCTAACTATCCATCTGGTTGAGAGATATAACAGTGCAAAACAATTACACAGAAGACTCAGAATCTGAGACAGGGTGCCAGGCTGAGCAAACCCAAATCATTGGATTCAGGATTTGGCACAGAAGTTAATTAAATTTAAGCACTTAAAAGGTTAAACCATATTTGAGAGATATGCGATGTTACAAATTTCTGTCACTGAACATAAGAAACTTCTCAAGCATATGACATAGAATGAGTATGTAATAGTCTCTAACAAAGCAACAATGAAGTTTTCTTGCTTGTATAATAAATTAAAAGAAGCAATTTCACCTTTATCATTTACAATAAAATGTTGAGCATAAAACACTACGGAAGCTCATGAGAGTGAAACCAATAAATTAAGAACCAAGACCATGGAGATCCCTTAGTCCTCAACTTGTCAAATCCTTAGTATGGGACAGATAATGCACAGCCAAGAAAGGTCCAACAACAGCTGCATTGTGATCCTGGTCTAGTAACTTCCATTACAGCTTAATTACCCAAAGAGAAAAATAAACCCTTGCAAGAACCTTACAACAAGCCAACAATAACTAGAATGGCAACAAGCTGGAAATCCAAGCCATAAGATGCCAGTTAAAAAATGATACAGGCATATAGGTAGTTTCTAATGCATGCTACACGAAGCTACTCCATTGCATTTCTCTGTACGAGTTAATATAAATGGATTCTTCAACTCCCTCTTTAAAATTGAAAGTGGCTGCTCCATTGTGAACCTCACCAGTAACTTGTTCTGATTCTACAGGTTGAGTATTTGAGCTTACAAAGCTTTTTGGTGGAATACTCACATTACTTGGAATACCTGGTCCTGACTGTCAAATGTAATATAAATTCTTCAATTTATTTGTTCCTTAGTTCCATTCTTTCAATCCTTCGATCTTTCTTTTCGAAATACTTCCCAAGTTTCATATGTTTACTCCTTCAAACATAGTACAAGATGAAATGAAATGATTTACACAGAAATCCTAGGATGGAAATATATTTACCCTATGTTTTTCACATAAATGTTCCCATAAAGCTTCCAAACTCATATTCATCAAAAGATAATCCGAGCAATTAGAACAGGAGCTGAAAACAGCGGAGAAGGGGAGAACAAAAAAGGAGGAACATCAGAATCTCATCATAACAACAAACAATTCTCCACCTAAGGGTAACAAAAAAAAGCATAAACACAAGAAAGCAAATTGTCACAGCATTCACCTTCCACTACACTACCAACATAATTAATAAAAATAATAGCAAAATTAAAACCCACTCCCCCATTACTAAAACCCAAAAAGATACGAAAAAAAGAAAAAGAAAACATCCATTTTACCTCCACGATCAACCAACAAGAAATTGGGGAGAGCTCCAGCTTTACTCTTGAAAGAAACCTCGTCAAATTTGTCACAGCCCTTCCTATTGTCCTTGGGATAAACTACAGTTCCAGCCATACTTCCACCATACTGAGGAATCCCCAAGTTCCCAATAGCACTGTCATGGTTCCCTCTAATACTATCAGGAGAAGTCACGATCAAACTGTTCTTCTCCACAACAAATCTCCCCCAAACTGGTACCATGAGAGTCCCAATCAACAGACCCAGAATGGATAAAGAAAACCCAATTGATTTCCCCATCTCTAACGCAAAACCAACACCCCAGAAATCCAAACAGGGAAAGATGGTGCGAATTGTGTCTATCACATCACACAGGGCAGGGATGAAATGAGAAGAGGATGAAGGGGCGCGGGTGTTGCTTTGTTCTTTGGGGAGACAATAGGGTGCGGAGATTGGAATTGAGATGTTTCGGTTGCTGTTGCTAGAAGAGAAATTGGACAAGGCAAACGGGAAGGACCTGATGACTTTATCAGTCTGCTGTTTTCTTTTCACTCTGATGCTGTTGGTTAGAAGGCGGGGGTCTTCTAAACGGTAGACTTCAACAAAATAAAGGTTAAGATTCCACTCGATGATGGTTCTTACTGGTTTCATTTGATGGCCCGCGGATTACCAGTTGGAGTCAGGCTGTGGACCCTAACCGACAAGAACAGTGGGACCCACATTTTGTTCTTGTTTCAGTTTCAACATCCATGGATAAGTCTATCCCTGACCATTTATGTGCCAAACAGCTACGGTATCCCTTGTCATAAATTGATGAAGCTTCCCAGAAGTGCAAACGACGATGCACCATCATTCAAAATCTGCATTACAAATGGACCACATTTACCGTGATCCGTAAGATTCATTCAATCTGATAGCCAATTGTTGTATGTGATCAAACGATTAGAAATGGGTGAGGCAAAGTGGAGCCCACTAGTTGGACAGAAGATCAATAATTATATCGATCAACAATCGGAGATGTAAACATCGCAAGAGCTTTGTAATCCAAATTTTCTGTTTGTAATGCAAAAATAGAGTACATGATAGTTTGTCATGTAAGTTTATATTACGTGATGATATGCATAGTTTGAATTCGATAATGACATTATTTTACTTTACTAAACACTTCTTTGATTGGTTGTTTATAGCAATTAAAGGACACTATAATAGTCAGTCATTTGAAACGACACTATCAAAGATATCTAATGTTGGATTAAATCAGTTGAGCAGTCCAAATCAACCAAAAGTGGGCCCGCAATGTAAATATTAACTAGATGCCATTCATTTTCTAATCCAAGGAAAGATACAGCCTTGTCCGGAACGTCCAAATACTCTCAACCCTCAATTCCTATCTTTGTTTTTTTTTATTTGTAATTTATGGGTGTAACTATCACTTCCTTCAGTGAGATATAAGAATAGGGATGCTAAGTCAAAGCACTTGTAAGCGCTCGAGTCAAATACTCGTACTTTTTGCATCATTCAATCCACTTCAATATGATCTGCCTAATTTATCTAATTCCATTGCTTCAGGTGTCTCCTAGTCCAAAATCATGCAGATTGGACAATTCTATCATCTAAAAAAATATTCTTTTCGTGGAAGACTAATAAATTTCTAAACAACGACTAAATGCACAAACGAGAAACATGATCTTGTAGCTTGCCAATCTACGTGATTTTAGACGAGGAGACATTCAAAGCTAAAGATATTAGATATACAAAGCAGACCATCTATTGGGAACACATCATGTAAAAGATAGGAGCACTTTGACGCAAAACGCATACAAACGCTTATATTTAGCATTCCTCTATAAGAAATGTGTTAAGATATTAGTTTGAGGTACACGTTATTTGTGGTAATCCTTTGCCATTTAGAATTTGATAGCCCACCCTAATAGGCACTGGCAAACTTGAGAAACCACCAAATGGGAGATGGATACAAGAGAAGGGCTAGTTTTATCAACTATTTATCTTCCACAAGAGGTGTCGTAAGAGCTGGGGCTCATTTTTTTATCTTTGATCACTAAGGTGGGAGGTTAAAAGAGTTTCTTACGTTTCATATCCAATGTAACCAAAAGTCTTTTAGAGGGGTTTATTTAATGGCACAAGTTTGGCTTTGGCGTTTCTGAGATATCATGGCATATCTAAAAAATGCACCTTATTTAACTCCGATATCTTTGGCATATGTGAGATATCAAGTTTATTTAACTGCAATATATCTGGTATATGTGAGATATCATGTTTATTTAATTGTGTTATCTTTGGCCTATCTGAGATATCGGTTTGATTTAACTACGTTATGTCGAGCATATCTTACATATCACCCTTATTTAACATTGGTCCAGTTGATATCTTTGGCGTTTTGGAGATATGTCAAATGCCTCATGTACTGTAAAAATCATCCATTTTTAGAGCGAGAAAAATCATTTTCAAAATAGCATTTTTTAGTGAGAGAAAATGAACTACTTCGTTGCTAGCTGAAGGGGCTTGGGTTCTCCAGTGAATGTGTAGAGCGACGAAGAGGGAGTTCGTTGCTGCAGGAACAGAGACAAAGAGGGAGGTTTGTTGTTTTATTGATCGAGAGTGAGGGGGGTTCACTGTCCAATTTGAAGGGCAAGAGAGAAGGGGATTGTTGGTCAGTTTTGTTAGGGCAAGGGAGAGGGCTTTGATCAGCTTCATCAATTAGTAGGGCGATAGAGGGTTCATTTGTTGTTCTATTCACCAGTTTCATGGATCTGTAGGGTGAGAGACGAGGGTTCAATAGTTTTCCTATTCACCAGTTTCATCAATCAATAGGGTTCTTTTTCCATTTTTCTGTTGTAAGGCGAGAGTGAGGGGTGTTCGTCAGCCAACCTATAGGGCAAGAGAGAGGTTTGTGAGTTTTTCATTTCTGAAAACCTTAGATTTGCTTGGGTGCAAAACCCAGTTTGCTTCTTCCCTGCAATCTCGTCTCGTCTCTCTCTCCCTCTCTCTCTCACGTCTCCAAGGTATGTTTTTTCTTCTGTGAAACGTCGTTTCTTGTGGAATGATTTCTACTAATGTTGTTCTTGGTCTGTGATTTGTTGTGCATTTCACCATTTGTGTTCAACTTGAAGGGTAAATCTGCTAGAAATGATGCCGGATGGAGTCTTTCATCTTGGTTACCTTGTTCCCTCTTCTGCACTTTTCGGGATCTTATAGGCTTACCAATCATGATATATATTCATCATTGATTGATTTTTAACATTTATGAATGGTCATGGTTTTTGACCCAATGAACATGCAATTTGGTCTCTAACCTATGTAATCAGTTATGAACACATCGCATTAGACGTAAACAAGATTATCACTGCATGGTGAATTTCCATTGATTTTGTTTGATCTTTTTGCATATAAGGTATGAATATGATTACTCTTCCTGTTCTGGATGCAAAGCTTATTCCATCCTATTTTGTTGATCTTTGTATGGAAGCACATCTTACTATAATATGTAGTTAGAGTAACCAATTTTGTTGATCTCTGTATGGAAGCACATCCTATTTTGTTGATCTCTGTTGGTCGTTTGTGCAAGCTAGTAACTTTAAATGGCTATCTGCATGGTGATCAGTTTTGCTTGAAATACTTATATGCTAATGATTGCATTGCTTCTTATAAATGAAATTATGGGAGATTGTATAGAAAGTGAATTTGGAGCACTTACTTTGGTCTGTAATAAAGTCTAGCAATAGCCAAAGGTTGACATGGTCTAATTGGTCATTTGAAGTCAAGGTCCTGCAAAGAACTTTATTTGCATAGAGCAATAGATTTGAAATAGCATTGCACGATTGATTCTATTATTTGATTTGTAGTTGCTGAATCAAAATTGCATATATCATTTTTGCACTTCATATTGTTTCCAAATTTTCATATACATGGCCAATGTAATTATTAAATAATAGGTATTTTGTTTGACATCATATATAGACGTACACACAGTCCCTCGGGAGCTTCTTTTCATGGATATGCAACATCCTTGCCTTCAAACCATGCCCCACTTGTCCAATTAGTACCTTGCAGTTCACACAGTCCCTGCATTTGTCAAGTATAAAATGTGTCTTCTAAACCGACCAACTATACAAAATTATTAGAAGTACAATTATCACAAACTAATTTTCTTTTATATATATTATTTTGATGCATCCTCTTGTTGTTACAATCTATTTGAGATATTTTTCAGATTCCAAGCAAAAGAAAAGAGAGAGTCCCTATGACACCTAGTCTTCGTTTATTTTCATGTTTTTATTGCTTTAGCCATGTTCTCATTAAACATGTTCTAGGCTCTATGATTGTTCTGTTGTATCTGCAACATGGAGTTCTGTTGTATCTGTTTTATATGTTGGTCTCCTGTTAGGAATGAACTCCATCTTAGAATTAAAATGTGATTGTGCCTTTGTTTATGTAAAACTTATCTTCTAACTTTCCTGCAATAACTTTTGCTTGTAATCATCTATCTTCTAATTGCAATTTCCAACAATGTCTACATATGGTTATTTTTCTATCTCATATAACGTATTTGAGTGTGTGTGACCATATGAATGTTGATTGGTGCTCTTCTATGAACTTCATATCGGGTCTTCGTCATGGCTGAGAGAGGAAGTTGAATCCAAGTAAGGTGGTACTGTCTTTCTTGTAGACATTTTCAATGGTACACTTTTGAGAGGACGATTAAGTGATGGAACATCTACAATGAACAGATGGATACCTGTAGTTCTCAACGACTCAGTGAGGGAAGATAAACAAAATTTTATCTCCTTATTCATAAGTTTTTTGTACTACTCTACAGTCATAGTCTCTATTAATTTCTTGAGCAGAACTATAAAACAGATGAATAAATATTAATTGTTCAGTATTCTCCTTTTGCTCTTTTGCATTACAATGGTTATTGTTATTTCTTTGATTGGGTACCTTCACATTTGGAAGTCTTTCTAGTTCTTGACATGGTATGAAATTCACTCACACCCATGCTTAAAATTTCATAATTTCTTTGGTTATTTGCAGCTTGATAACTGAGGAGTAACAAGGTGTGATTATACTTTATCATTTCAATGTTTTTTGATATTTTCTCCCTAATGAATCATTCTACATCTTTATTAGCTTGATTATAGTGATGGATTCTTTATTTACTCTCTGACACAGTTGGCTTGCCTTTGGTTGGATAGTCCTTTATCTTGGCAGTGTATAGTGTAGGTGGGACATGTTTTAAAGCCATTACATGATGGAAACTACTGTTCTTTTTGGGTCTTTCCATTATTCTCAAGTACTGAGATGATGAATTTGTCATCCTGGAATACAAAGGAATAATCTCTTAATGATTCAAATTTCTGCATTGTTTCATGACTCCGCAGACAAAGAAGTCCATTTTATTCGAACATCAGTCTCTCCCTTCTTGCCTAGCCTTGTGCAGTAACTCACAGTTTTTGGTTATGAGTCCAGATCCACATAAAAGGTCATTGTTGGTCTTTGCTAACAATGCTTGATTAGAATTTGATTCCTCAGAACCAAACAAGTGAGGGTGCATTCTCCATCTCCAACTTTTTTATTTAATTCTTAGGTCTAGATTGATTAGTTGATACCATGTGTTATATTTGTGTATAATGTTGATTCCAGGATATTCACTTTTTCTAAGGATCTGCTCCTACCGAATGTAGCATGGATACGTCAACATGAGAGAAGGGGCTGAGGTTCTTGCAAATAATGAAGCAGAGCATTCCTGCTGCTATTCACTCTGTTGTGGTACATATCTTTGCAAGAATATGTTTTTCTAGTTAGAATAATATGTTAACATGAACATGTATGTTTCTTTCATTACAAAGCAACATACAGTATGGTATTAAATTTATCTGGCTTTTCTTGGTTTTGCATATAACAACAGCTTGTAACTATTAAGCACTTCAAGTTTACCATATTACATCTTAAATCCTTCGATATGGCTGTGTTGCAAATCTAAGTTGCACCCTTTTGAATGTTCATTCACATATGGGCTTTGTCAATAGATGGGCATAGACTATCTAAGGCTTAGTGCATGTGGCTTTCTATTATGCCCCTTAGGAACTTTTGTTGACTAAGTTCTCATAGGTTTTTTGTAGATAATATACTCACTTCACAATTTTCTCAAGGATTTCTACGCACTTTTGTTGTAGGCAAAACGAGGAAGATAAGTTCTGAAGAGTTTTCTTTCATGAGGACATTCTATGCTTGTAATGAAGGTTATCATTACATAGAAAACCATTGAAACTTGGCCAAAAACCCAACTCACCACCAAGATTATTCAATAGTCTGGTAGACTTTCTCCCCAAAGACATTTCTGGTAGGTTTCTTTTCATCTTTTCTTTACTGTAGTTTTGTAGCAGAATTAAAAGGATTGATGTTCACATCACTACAATGCAATAGAGCCAGAGAGAGCAATTGACTAGAATCTAGTTTCTGCTTCCACAACTGTTTAAATCTACTTATGTGGGTGTAGACTTCTAGAACTGGCCAAGTCTAGAATTTATAACTAGCATATTCTAACTTCAAGCAGGTAGACTTTGGGAACTCACCACTTCTTCAAGTTCTAAGTAGCATAAGTTCTTAAATTCTAGAATTGGCAAATTCTAAACCATAACCCAGAGCTCAACTTAGAAGAAAAACAAGGGAAATCAGTTCTTTCCCATTCTTAACTCATTTTGCAAGAACAGTGGAGTTCTTTAAGGGCTGCAACTGGCGACCTCTCTCCCATTCTCCTTTTGCTCTTTTTGCATTGTAATGGTTATTGTTATTTCTTTGATTGGGTACATTCACATTTGGAAGTCTTTCTAGTTCTTGACATGGTATGAAATTCACTCACACCCATGCTTAAAATTTCATAATTTCTTTGATTATTTGCAACTTGATAACTGAGGAGCAGCGAGGCGAGGACTGAAATTTGAGGCTTCTCAAATATAGCTTTGGCCGTGCTGATGTAGAATATCAGCACACAGGTGCTGAATGGCTAATCAAGCAGGGCCTTGCAGAACCTGGCTGGATTTGGCTTGTATGGGTGGACCTATGGTGGGTACCTCTCTACCATGTCCTTAGCAAGATTTCCTGAGACCTTCAGATGTGTAGTATCTAGTGCCCCTGTGACCTCATGGGATGGTTATGACACAGTTTACACTAAAAAGTACATGGGTTTGCCTTCGAAAAATCCAGCAAGCTATGAATATGGTTCCATTATGCATCATGTGCCAAAGATCATAGGAAAATTGCTTCTCGTTCATGGCATGATTGATGAGAATGTTCATTTCAGGCACACTGTGGCTTCTCAATGCATTCATTGCTCATGGAAAGCCATATGAGCTTTTACTTTTTCCAGATGAGTGCCATATGCCACACCGGCTTAAGGATGGATTATACATGGAATAGAGAATTTGTGAGTTTCTTGACAGGAACTTATAAGGGACCGATTTTTGGCACACCTAGTTTGTTCATATCCCTTGGTGTGGAATGATCTCTGTTAGACAGACTTAGCAGCTAGCAGTGATGGCGGAAGGTTGTGCGAATTTGTGAGAGGCCTGTAAATCTACTTGTATTGCTAAATGTACAATCTTGTATAAGGCAAAGGCCATATTTTCCCTCATTCTCTGTTTCCATTTACTTGAATAAAAGAAGGAAGAGGTGCACAAGTGTAACAGATCTATTGTTTGTTGCTAGTTCTCTGCTTATAAAATAAAATAAAATAAAATAAAAGGAAGCACAATGAAGCTCGTATGCACGGGGAAACAAACAATCTGTCAATTTATGAAACTTGTTCAAAAATCTAGTTATAAATCCACATTAAAAAAATAAAATTCACATCCTATGACTCACCTTGGAATGTTATAAATATAGACAACATGCTAAGCAAAAGTAATCCAATAAGACCCCTTAGTTGAATGGCTTAAAGTCCACCGTCCATATGTTTAGATTCAGGGATGAGGAGTGGATGCACGTTGTCACGTGGGATTTGACTACATTGCATCATCCAACATAGAAAGGAATAATTCTCTAGATGTCTTCGCCTTTTCTATTCCAATGGAAACTTCTTTGCATAAATACCTTCCAAACTAAGTGGGCAGTCGAAGCTTGAGGTTGGTGATTGGGTCCTTCATCTGGATGGCTAGGTCAAGTGGCTGCTGGTCCAATTGACAGTCTGGATCCTCGAATCGGAGGCTGATAAACATGCTATTTTGGGCTTTGTCAAAGTCCTGCTACTTTGCTCATGTTGGTGGGTTCAGGGTTTTGGGGTGAAAGATGGCCCCACTAGACGTTGTCAGTGGATCAACAATCCATATCAGCCATTGCCTTGTGAGATGATCCCCACCTATGACTGGTTGACACCATCCAAACCATAGCACCTCTGTCAGATCTCTAATGGTTCTAAAATCATGCTTATAGAGTAATCAATGGTTCAAATTGGAGGAAGATTGTACCTTGGCATGATTTTTCAACCATTGAACATCTAAAATCAATCCGAGGAGATGGTGGCCTTTCAAGTTAAAACATTCTACTAGATTTCTTCTAAAGAGCAAGAGTGTGTCATATGAGTATTTACATGATACATGTAAGGTCTATTAGTAGAGACTTTGACATGCAATTCACATACATATTTCAGATATCACAGAACAAATGCCACATATCTCAGATATCACACAAGATATCACAGAACACATGACACATATCTTATATATCATAGAAGATATCGCAAAAGATATCACAGGAGATTTGCCAACAAAAACGTAAAACACATGACGTTAAATAAACCCCCTAGTTTCGTCAATGACCCTATAGATGTGTACGTCTGGCCGTTGTGAACCCGGACTAGCGTGCACTGGGAAACTCCCCTTTTTAACTGTTCATCCCTTCTCTTTAATCCTTACTCATCCATCACATCTCAAGCCATTTGACTAAAATTGTGACACCCCGGGTTTTCCAAATCCTTTCCCATATTTATACTAAAATAATAATAGTTTATTAAAAAAAAATAGAGGGGATCTCTAAATTAAAACTCATAATTTAAAACTTTTCACAGCGTCAAGAAAAATACCAAATGAAGAAAACCCCGAGGGTCATTTTACCTCAAAACTACTCTGAAGAAACAGAACCAAAAGTAAACCTCTTGAGCATGCTCACAATTTAAAACCACGGTGATTTTTTTTTTCCTGTATAGATACATGATAGTGAAAGTTCCAAAGCTCTAGGGTCTATCCAAGATCACCACGTCATCCATGTATAAGCATATGCATACTATACAGTGTGATATGGGTCTAATCTATTAATATATACAACGACTAAGTAGAAGTCCAAATATCCATTACCAGTCCAACACAATGTACACCACTCTGTCTCTGAATCTGACAGTATCTGGTCCTCAAGCCCCCGTCCAGCTCCACTCTAGTTCGCCTGCTTCCCTTTTTGACTGTCGCGCTCTGATTCTGAGGCATTGCAAAACAAAGCAATGCCTCAGCAAGCGATGCTTGTGTAGGTGATATACATCTAAAGTAAACTCAATAAAAACAAGTCACATGGCACAAGGCATGCTTGTGTAGGTGATATACATCCAAAGCCTAATCATCCATTAATCGGCTTAATCTAAGTCATTGATTAGTGCTTAGTCGTTTGGCTATAAAAAAGCTGCTCCAAACTAGATTTTTATCTTAAATCTAGGTTCGCCTTGTTGAGACTATCACAATGCCTCTTTCAGATCGTGATTTGGACCTCTGTAGCTCCCAAAATTCATAATTTTCATGAATAAAGGGTCAAAACCCTCATAAATAAGAAAACGGGCCTACTGCACATGTGGCACGTGCCATCCGCACACGTGTGGCGGGCACGTCTGTGGACGCGCTGTGTGTTCGGAACCCGTGTGGGTGGCGCGCACGTCTATGGACGCGCTGCGTGCGTGAGCGCTGTGCACTTGGTGCGCATGTGAGAAAACTGTGTGCGTGGCGCCCTCAAGGCCCACCGCATGTTGCCCCGTGTGGTGTGCTCAGGGAGTGCCATGTGGCACACTAGAGAAGCACTGTGTGGCACACTTTGCACCACGCATTTCTCACTACGCGTGGTGCGTGCGTTTCGCACCATGTGTCTCCTACATGGTGCACGCCTGTTGTGCCACATGGCCTGCAGTTGCACCGCGCGTCACACTTGGTCGTGACGCACGTCGACATGGTGCCACGTGTTGCGCGTCTTCTGCGTGCGTCCTCAACACTTGAGCGGTCCCCGTTGCCGGGAACGGCAATCGATCTGGTTCATCGTTGCCGGGGACCCCTAGGTGCTCCATTTTTTGCAATTTTTACACCTATTTGTCCAGTTTTTCACATACATTTCATTTTCACCCTCTATTTTCACAAATCCTACCAAAATCTATCATTTTTTTCACGCTTTTTATCGCGTTTTCAAAAACTCCCATCATACTATTTTTTGGGTTTTTCGGCATCCCTAGTCGTTTGATTGCCACGAAATTTCATTGGTCCTTTCCTCACATCATCATGCTCAATATGAATGGTCCAGATCTTAATTTGACACTGTCTCATCAAATTTTTTTGGTGAAAAACAATAAAGCATGAATTTTTTTTTACAGAAAACTACATGGTCACACCTTTTTTTGGCATTTACAAGTTAATAAGCCTTAAAATTAATGCAAAGAGAAGGGTGGAGTAATCCTACCTTGGCCCGACTGTTCAAAGGGTGGAGAAATCCATCATCGGGGTGCGTGACTGTTCATGTGAGAGAGAGAGAGAGAGGAGAGTGCGTTTTGAGCACTCTCTCCTCCTTACCTTATATATATTTATTATATTATTTCATTTATTTCTCTCTCTCTCTCTCTCTCTATATATATATATACCAAAATTAAAATAATTCAACATTGTTACTCTTATCTCCGATTTTGGCATTTTTAGTGGCGTTGGATTCCATTTCTCGAACAAATCTCAATTATTGAGGTTTTAACTCAAGATTCTGTCTCTAAATTTTTCTCAATTTAGTTTCCCCTACAATTCTAAAATTGTAAATGTTACATTCTACCCACCTTATAGAAAATTTCATCCTCGAAATTTAAAATATGCATACCTCACTAGAAGAGCTCTGGATGGGTACGTGTCATCTCATCCTCCAACTCCCACGAAGCCTCCTGTGTAGAGTGATGCTACCAGAGGACTTTGACCAGAGAAATGGTCTTAGTCCTCAACTCCTAGGTCTTGCTATCCAAGATTTGTATAGGGCGCTCCTCGAATGTCAAGTCAGGCCGTACCTCCTGTGGTATCTGCTCTAGCACGTGGGATGGGTCCGGTATGTACTTCCTCAACATCGAGATATGAAAAATGTCATGTACTCCAGCCAGCTGTGGGGGTAGGGCTAACTGGTATGCGACTGGTTCTACTCTATACAAGATCTCAAAAGGACCTATGTATCTAGGACTAAGTTTCCCCTTTACACCAAACCTCATTAAGCCTTTCATAGGGGAAACTCTAAAAAATACATGCTCTCCGACCTCGAACTCCAAGTCCTTCTGTCTCCTATCCGCATAGCTCTTCTAGCGACTATGGGTTGCAAGTAATCATTTTCGAATGAGTCAGACTTTCTCTGCACATTGCTCAACCAACTTTGACCTCACGATCTGTCTCTCTCCTACGTCACTCCAACATGAAGGAGATCGACATGGTCTGCCATACAGTGCCTCATAAGGGGCCATACCAATGCTCACATGATATCTATTATTATACGCAAACTCCACGAGTGGCAAATGCTCATCCCAACTACCTCTCTAATCCATGACACAAGCCCTTAACATATCCTCCACGGTCTAGATGGTCCTCTCAGTCTGGCCATCTATCTGGGGGTTGAAAGCCATACTAAATCTCAACCTCGACCCTAGAGCCTCATGTACACTCTGCCAGTACTTTGAGGTAAACCGTGTGTCTCGGTCTGAGATAATCATCAATGGTACTCCATGAAGGCTCACGATCTCCCTAACGTACAACTTCGCCAAGCTGTCCACGGTCTAAGTCATCTAATAGGGAGGAAATGGGCTGACTTTGTCAATCTGTCAACCATAACCCATATCATGTCATGCCCACTGGCCGTCCTCGGGCAAGCCCACTATAAAATCCATAGTGAGGTGATCCCACTTCCACTCTGGAAGATCTAAAGTCTGTAATAACCTAGCTGGTCGTTGATGCTCCGCCTTGACTTGCTGACAGGTCAAGCATCGTGCTACGCACTCACCAAAAGTGTTGTCTAAGGTCTTGGTACATCTTTGTACCTCCGGGATGAATAGAATACGGGGACTAGTGCGCCTCCTAAAGCAAGTCATGCCTCAACTGATCATCTACAGGCACTACCAATCTGCCCCTATACCTGACACCTCCATCTCGCCCTCTAGAAAAGTCGGCCTTATCGGCCATGTCCTGCATCTCAGCATCGCTCACCTGTGCTTGAAGAATCCTGTCAAGAAACCTGGATCGAGTCAAGAGGTTAGCAAGCATCACTCTCGATTTCCTACTTAGGGCCTCAACTACGATGTTAGCTTTCCCCTGGTGGTACTGTATGGTAAAGTCAAAGTTCTTGAGGTACTCCATCCATCTCCTCTGCCTCATGTTCAGATCGCTCTGCGTGAAGAAATACTTGAGGCTCTTATGGTCAGTGTATACCTCAAAATTCTCGCCATATAAATAGTGTCTCTAGGACTTCAACGCAAACACCACTACAGCCAACTTAAGATCATGTGTCGGATAATTCACCTCGTGCATTTCAATTGTCTCATCGCATAAGCTATGACCTTCCCATGCTGCATCAGCATCGCTCCTAGACCTCTGCTTGATGTTCACAAAATATGATGTAACCACCTGATCTTGAAGATAGGGCAAGTACTGGTGCAGTAGTCAACCTCCTCTTGAGCTCCTGGAAGCTCTTCTCACAAGCATCAGTCCAAACGAACCTGGTGTCCTTCTTAGTCAAAGTGGTCATGGGCAAGGCAATCTTCAAGAACCCCTCAATGAATCGCCGATAGTAACCAGCTAAACTGAGGAAACTACGAACCTCTATCACCGTCATAGGCCTCTCCAAACGCAAAACTGCCTCCACCTTCGCTGGATTTACAGCCACACCATTCTTGGACAATACGTGCCCCAAAAACTACACATGTCCTAACCAAATTCACACTTACTGAGCTTCGCATACAAGCGATGACAGCGAAGTGTGTCCAACACAGTGCGAAGATGCTCCATGTGGCCCTATGGTTAGGAGAATAGATCAAGATATCATCCACAAAGACGATCACAAACTTATCTAAATAAGCTTGGAATACCTTGTTCATCAAATCCATGAACACTGCTGGTGCATTCGTTAACCCAAAGGGCATTACCAAAAACTCATAATGACCATACCGACTCCTGAATGCAATCTTAGGGATATCCTCCTCCCTAATCCTCAATTGGTGATAGCCTGAACGTAGGTCGATCTTAGAGAACACCTGTGCTGACTGCAGCTGTTCAGTAATTGGTAGTCTATGCACAGCCTCAATGATCCATCCTTCTTCTTAATGAAGAGGACTGATGCTTCCCAAGGAGACCCACTCGGCCTGATGAAACCCTTATCCAGAAGTTCCTACAACTACACCTGGAGCTCTCTCAACTTTGCACGAGCCATCCTATAAGGCGCCTTAGATATAGGCCCTGTACCTAGCACCAAGTCTATAGTAAAATCAATCTCTCTGCGTGGAGGTAGTCCTGACAGCTCGTCTGGGAATACATTAATAAAGTCTTGCACCACGTCAATCTCCTCAATCCATGGCTGCTCCCTGTCAGTCGTCATGATGCAAGCCAAAAACACTCGACAACCTCGAGCATAACATCGAGCTGCTCTCATGGCGGAAATAATACAAGGGCCACTATCACTCCTCCTGCCCTGGACTACAACCATTGGTTGACCCAGTGCACTACACATAGTCTATTTCTTGCGGCAGTCTATAGTGACCCAGAACATCGCTAGCCAATCCATCCCTAAGATGACATCAAAATCCATCATGTCTAATAAAATGAGGTCAGTATCCATCCTCATACCTGATATCTCCACTGATACCCTCTCAAGGTACTCAGTAGCCTCCACTGTCTCTCCTGATAGCATTGACACATCTAACTCGAATGCTAGCTTGCACGTGGGCAAGTCAAGGCATGATGCAAATGTACACGCAATAAATGAGTGGGTAGACCCCGAATAAAAAAGAACTCGGGCATGTCTATCAGCTACTAGAAAAGTACCTTCCACCACTTGGTTAGAGGCTTGTGCCTACCTTAAAGTGATGGCGAAGACACGGCCCTGACTGCGTGGCGTTGCCTCTGTGGTGGCATCAGTCCTCGGTGGTCTATCTCCCAGACCTCTCGGGCACAGTCTCATCATGTGTCCCATCTCGCCACAGCCATAGCACCTAAATGGCTCACTCTGTTGGAAGAGCTACTGTCGCTGTTGCTGTTGAAACTGGTGGGGTTGATATGGGCCCTAACGTTGACGGCCCTGTCATGAGCACAATTGCCCCAAGTGTCAACCCTTACAATGAGGGCACACTCTCCTACCCTGATCTCTCCTCTGTCTAAGAGGGTACTGCGAATCATGTCCCCCCTGAGATGGTGTGGATGCAACGGGCCTCTTGCCCTTGAATGGCTGACTCATCTCTCCTCTACTTCGTCGCGAATCCCTCTCAAGCATCGAAGCCCTATCTGCCGCCTGCGTCATAGTAGTCGGGTATGCTATCAGTACTTCGTGCCTCAACTGTGGCACCAACTCATCAATGAATCTATCTGTTGCCTACTGATTTAAGGCAAAAGGGGTAGCTGCAAATCTGCGCAGCCTAGTAAATCAGGTCAAGTACTACTGCACCGTAAGTCTCCCCTGTGACAATGTGGAGAACTCCCTCTTCATGGTGTGCAGAGCATGAGGAGGGAAATCTTGCTCGTCAAATGTCCTCCGAAAATCCTGCCAGGATAGTGGCGCTAAAGATGGGGGGCATATCTGCTGCTGGGTCTTCCACCAAAACCCGACTTCTCCTACCAATAAGTATGAAGCTAATCTAACCTGATCCTCGGGTGCAATCTCCATCCCCGCAAAGGCCTTCTCCACCTCAAACAGTCATCTCTCTGTTGCTGCTGGCTCTCCTTCCCCATGGAAGCTAGGCACCATCCTCCGAAACCTCTCGAGCTACTTAACTGGTGGAACACACGTGCTCAAGGATCCTCCCTCTGCAACTCCCTGTGTGGGTGCCATCGGTGCTACATGGGACGAATGCGCTACTGAGTTCTCTGGGACTGCTGCAGTCGTCACCGAGTGGACAGGGTGCAAGGCCTGCACCTCCACCCCAACCTGCCTCGTAATATGCTCTGTGACACGTGATAAAAGGCTCTCAACTACGCGAGTTGCAATGTCTGCCTCCTGCCCCCTTGCTCTGGTGTAGTGGCAAGGGTGGTAACTGGTAGAGCGGGGGTAGACCTAGTCCTTCGTCGAGGAGCCATCTATTAACAACCCATAACCCATGGTATAAGCATTTCTCAGTCTAAGCCAACAACTAATTGGCTATCATGCTAATTATACCCTTAGAGTGGTGATGATGGAATAAGCCTGGGCTTTGATACCAAACTGTGACACCCCGGGTTTTCCAAATTCTTTCCCATATTTATACGAAAATAACAATAGTTTATTAAAAAAAAATAGACGGGATCCCTGAATTAAAACTCATAATTTAAAACCTTTCACAGCGTCAAGAAATACCAAATGAAGAAAACCCCGAGGGTCATTTCACCTCAAAACTACTCTGAAGAAATAGAACCAAAAGTAAACCTTTTGAGCATGCTCAGAATTTAAAACCACGGTGAATTTTTTTTTTTTCTATATAGATACATGATAGTGAAAGTTTCAAAGCTCCAGGGTCTGTCTAAGATCACCACGTCATCCATGTATAAGCATATGCATACTATGCAGTGATATGGGTCTAATATATTAATATATACAATAATTAAGTAAAAGTCCAAATATCCATTACTAGTCCAACATAATGTACACCACTCTATCTCTGAATCTGACAGTATCTGGTCCTTAAGCCCTTGTCCAGCTCCACTCTAGTCCGCCTGCTTCCCTTTCTGACTGTCGTGCTCTGATTCTGAGGCATTGCAAAACAAAGCAATGCCTCAGTAAGCGACGCTTGTGTAGGTGATATACATCCAAAGTAAACTCAATAAAAACAAATCACATGGCACAAGCATAAAGATTGTAAGATGGTCAAACATAATATAAAGCCTTAAATTTCACGATGAAGGACATACCAAGTCCATGAAATAAATTAGATATCATTTATCATGATATCAGGACATGCACCATCCAAGAAAATCTAGAAACACACAAATGCATGTGAAAAGTATTGAACATCAAACACAGTCAAGCCCTATGAGTATTTCAAGTACACTTACGGCAATGTGGGGTCAGCTCTTTGTACTAGCCGCTTTCACCCTTGCACCCTTACGACACTCAGGCACTCACAAAAATGACACGTTCCACTTTTGCTTTCACCCTTTCACCCTCACGGGCACTCACGGGGTGAAGAAATGCATCCTACCACAGGAGCAATAGTCTCAAACATCAAAACAAAGCGACTCTCACATGTCAAAAATACCAATAATCAAGGGAATATCACAAAATATATCAGAACAGTGCATGCAATAACTACCCGAAAGATAACACGCACATAAGAAACTACATGCTGAAATTAATCTCATGCATATGGTAAGGCATAAATAATATGCTTCAAAAACTCAAATCACCAAGTCATCATTTGAGAATCATGGAAAATTTGTGAATGAAATCACCTACCTCAGTATCGCAATATCCCAAACAAACGCATAAACGATATCAAGGTATATGCCTTGATGTACCTGTCATGCCATAAATTATTATTCATTGTTAGGCCTCTCATTTTCTCCATGATCCTTAAATTTTCTATTTTGTTTAGTAAACCACAGTTATCTTTGTGATCGCGTGTCGATCTGATGGTCTGATCATTCTAATCTCATTATCATTTCATGTTTAACATATACAACCAAAATCCAAAGCATGATCATCCATTAATCGGCTTAATCTGAGTCATCGAATAGTGCTTAGTAGTTTGGCTATTAAAAAGCTTCTCCAAACTAGATTTTTATCTTAAATCTAGGTCCACCTTATTGAGACGATCACAACGTCTCTTTCGGATCGTGATTTGGACCTCTATAGCTCCCAAAATTCACATTTTTCATGAATAAAGGGTCAAAACCCTCAAAAATAAGAAAATGGGCCCGCTACACGTGCGGCGCGTGCCTTTCGCATGTGCGTGGTTGGCACGTCTGTGGACGCGCTGCGCGTCCTGAACCCGCGTGGGTGGAGTGCGCGTCTATGGACGCGCTGCGTGCATGGGCATTGTGTGCTTGGCATGCATGTGAGAAAACTGCATGCGTGGTGCACTCAAGGCCCGCCGCGTGTTGCCCTGTGTGGCGTGCTCAGGGAGTGCCGCGTGGCATGCCGCGTGGCGCTCTCTGCACTACGCATTTCTCACTACATGTGGCACGTGCGTTTCGCACCACATGTCTCCTGCCTGGCACGCGCCTACTATGCCACGTGGCCTGCAATTGCACCACGTGTCATGCTTGGCTGTGCGCACGTCGACAAGGTGCCACGTGTCACGCGTCTTCTGTGTGAGTCCTCAACACTTAGGTGGTCGCCGTTGTTGGGAACGGCGACCGAATTGGTTTGTCGTCGCCGAGGACCCCCAGGTGCTCTGTCTTTTACAATTTTTACACCTATTTGTCCAATTTTTCACATACATTTCATTTTCACCCTCCATTTTCACAAATCCCACCAAAATCTATCATTTTTTTCACGCTTTTTATCGCGTTTTCAAAAACTCGCATCATACTTCTTCTTTTTTTTTTTTGCTTTTTTTGGCATCCCTAGTTGTCCAATCGCCACGAAATATCATGGGTCCTTTCCTCACATCATCATGCTCAATATGAACGGTCCGGATCTTAATCTGACACTGTCTCATCAAATTTTTTTAGTGAAAAACAGTAAAGCATGATTTTTTTATACAAAAAACTACATGTTCACGCCGTTTTTCAGCATTTACAAGTTAATAAGCCTTAAAATTAATGCAAAGAGAAGGGTAGAGTCCTACCTTGACCCAGCTGTTCAAAGGGTGGAGAAATCCATTGCCGGGGTGCATGATTGTTCACGTGAGAGAGAGAGAAAGAGAATAAAGAGGGAGGAGAGTGCGTTTTGAGCACTCTCTCTCTTCCTTACCTTATATATTTATTATATTATTTCATTTCTCTCTCTCTCTCTCTCTCTCTCTCTCTCTCTCTTTTATATACCAAAATTAAAATAGTTCAACATTTTTACTCCTATCTCCGATTTTGGCGTTTTTAGTGGCGTTGGACTCCATTTCTCGAACACATCTCAATTATTGAGGTTTTAACTCGAGATTCTATCTTTAAATTTTTCTCAATTTAGTTTCCCCTACAATTCTAAAATTGTAAATGTTACAAAAACTTCGTCTGGATAGATGATCGATGCTCTACAGGAGATTCTATGGTCTATCTTGAACAAAACCTCATCTCTTGGTCCGCTAAGAAGTGGCCCACTGTTGCAAGGTCATGTATTGAGTCCAAGTACTAAGGTGCCTACGAATTGCACTGCTGAAATCATTTGGCTACAATCTCTTTGAAAAAGAACTTAGAATCGGTTCGTAACAATATGTGATAATCTCGATGTGAGATACTTGAGTGTAAATCCATTATTTTATGCACGAATTAAACATATTGAAGTAGATTACAATTTTGTTCATGACCATGTCTCCAAAAATCTACTTTTAGGTTCATTTTTATCATCATCATTGTAAGATCTTATCCCAATTAGGGGTTGGCTACATGGGTCTTATTCCTCTATTCCCTTCTATTAAGTATCATGGCTTCATTTAGTCCCAAAGTTTTTAGATATTTTTTCAACACTTCTAGCCGCATTCTTTTGGACCTTCCCCTTGCCCTTATAAAACCTTCTACTTGTATTGCCTAACTCCTAACCGATGCCCTTTTAGGTCTCCTTTGGACATGTCCAAACCATCTAAGTCTAATCTCTCTCATATTGATACCTAATTGTGTTATCCTTAAGTTTCATCTAATATTTTTATTCCTAATTCTATCATTTCTTGTCTTGCTACTCATCCATCTCAACATCTCATTTTTGCGATGCTCATCCTATGATCATGATATTCCTTAACTGCCCAACACTCTGATCCATAGAGCATGGCTGGCCTGATGGCCATCCTATAGAATTTTTCATTTAGTTTGAGTGGCACCCACCAATCACACAAAACTCTAGATGCATATCTCCATTCGTTCCAACCTGCTTGGATTCTCTGGGTAACCTCTCTTTAAATCACTCCACTCTTATGAATCATTGATCATAAGTACCGAAAGTGGTCTTTTATTGGGACTTCTTGGTTATCAATCTTAACTGGTGTTCTACTCTTACTCCTCTCTTTACTAAAATTGCATTCCATATATTCTTCGTTCGACTGATTTTAAATCCTTTAGATTATAATGTTTCTCTCCATAACTCTAGCTTTGTGTTTACACCCTCCCTTGTCTCATTAATTAAGACTATATCATCTCCAAATAGCACACACCATAGAATTTCCTCATGCAGATATTTTCTTTAACTCATCCATAACCAACATGAAAAGGTCTGGGCTCAATGCCAATCCCTTGAGCGAGCCTACAGTGATAGAAAAATCACCAGTCTCACTACTAATGGTCTTAACATTTGTTACTGTTCCCTTATACATATCTTTAATGACGTCTATAAACCCCCACGAAACCCTTTTCTAGCCCAACACCCTCCATGTTACTTAACTCTTTAGGGAATGTATCATAAGATTTTCCTAAGTAAATAAAGTCCATGTGGAGGTGTAAGGACCGGGGTCCCACAGCCACAATATTGTCTACTTTGGGGGTCCATATCACCTCTCACAGTTTTGCTCTTCCCCGAAGGGAAAATGCATCGTGACCATAAAAGTTGCCCGCACCCTTATCAATAGCCCAGTTCCAACTTCCTAGGCAATGTAGGACTAACTCTCAGTACCTCCCTTGTAGCTTGCCACCCATTCACCGGGCCACCTACCAAGGTTCACCTAAGAAAAGCAAAAGAAAGGGTGCAACACGAAGACTTCCCCAAGAGGTCACCCATCCTAGTACTACCACTCAAGCACACTTAACTGCAAAGTTCTGATAGGATTTGGTGCATTAATATTGGTGTGGTTGCAGTTATTGCTTTGATACCAAATTGTGACACCCAAAAAATTTAAAAACCTTTTTCCAATAATAATAATAATAATAATACATTTTATAAAATAGGCGGGAACCCTAAAATAGAAACTTACAATTAACATAAATAACACAAGCATTCAAGAGAAATGTTCAAAAGAAAACCCCGAGGGTTATCCAAGATCCAAACCAAGACAAACCAAACACCGGTCATGAAAAAGATAGTAATGATAACATGTCCAAAATCCCTAAGGTCCATTCATGATCACCACATCATACACACATGTGCAAGTAAATGTACATTATACTAAAGTGTGGGTCCAATCTATCTGAAATAACAACATCCATGTACAGCCCAAAAGAGTCCATCCACAAGTCGGAGAGACATACACTAATCAGTCTCTGGTGTGCAACATAGCAGATGGTCCTCGAGTCCTAACTCAATCAACGCTGCTCCACCTACTTTTCCTTTGCGCTATTGCCCTCCAAATCTGAGGCATTGCAAGAAAAAAAGTAATGCCTCAGCAAGCTATTGCTTGTGTAGGTGATTACAATTCATAAAAACATGCGATAAACACTTTCCAAGGAGTACAAATATCATGCCTAGTGTCATAGAGTAAATCATTTATAAGGCATTTTAAATCATTAGGCATCCATAATGAATAGCACATAAATCTCATAAATATAAATGAAAAAATCAGGATCAAAATATGCTTTTTGCCTAAGCAAAGCAATATAAAAAAAAATACCATGGCATGCGAAGCATGATCACTACATAAATAAGCATCTATCAAAACAAATAAAAACCTGTGTCTACAAAATAATATGAAGCATGTCATGATAAACAGCGCATTGCATACAATAAGCCCTAGGAGTGTCCCACTGCACTCAATCATTGGCAATGAGTGCTCATCCCAACATTTAGGGTCTTTAGCTAGTAGCTTGCACACCAGGTAGCTCGCATAGCTTATAGGCCCACCCACATCTGACCACCCACATAAGCATCACCCTCAATACATCGTCACATTGTGGGTATCCATATGCATATGCACTCCATGGATACTAAGAATAAGAGTATGAGCTATTATGCTGCTGTGGCAACCTCTCCAAGGTCTCAACCACTGTCGCTCCCCATCGACACTGAAACGAGAGACTTCCTCCATCTCGATGATACCACCCCTACGTACCTTGCCCACCTTTGGGGCAGGTGTCTAATCATATCATCATACAGTCAAAGGGCGAGTGGCCAACCTTATAACTCTCCTAGCATAGTACCCATTGGGCAACAACACGTGTCATAAACACAACAAAACATGTTATAAATCATGGAAAACTCCCATCTGAAATAAACCTCAATAGGGTTAAATCAAAATCCATGATAAAGTATAATCCATCACACGTCAAAACATGGATAATCATATAATCAATTGTCATGATGTCGAACATGAAGTAATGAACATATTTCCATAAAACACGATAGGACGTAAAACACATGCCTCAGGCATTTCAAATAATGTGCCATGATCAATGAAATCATGGAAAAGTCCAAATGTAATTACTTACCTCGAAAATGAGGTACTCTAATCAACACAAAAATATCAAGTCATGCACTCTAACGTGCCAGTCACATCATATCATCCAATCACTTGGTGTTCTTAAATTTTAAAAATAAGCTAATCTAAGCGATAACTTCCATAATCTAATAGTTAATCCTTGGTCAACGGTCCAGATCATATGATTAACCCTCAATTAGGGTAATCCTAAACTAAATGTTGGTTTTTCTAACATCTAAACAGTCATATGTCATCTTTGATCATCAATCTATGTCATGATTTATTCAATTAATGTCCCTTAATCAATAAAGGGTCTATCTCTTTCATCTTATGAAGTTCGGAAATGATCCAATCGTTAGATCACTCTTTATCACTTATAAGCAACATTTGATCACCCATTCCAATCATTATCATCATGATCCATCTAATTTCTATGTTTGTTTAATAATTTACATGTATGTCCTTAATTATATGTCGGTCTAATGGTCGGATTGCTCTCTGATCAACCAGTCCTAAGGCACCTGATCAGATCAATGGTTAAGATCACTTTTCTTGACAATCACATGAGATCTGTTCTTCTAATCCCCAAGATCATCTCATATTTGATACATATAATCAATTTCTAAGGTCTGATAATCCATTAATTAGCCTAATCTAGGTTATTTAATAGACCAATTTAAAAGTGGTCAAATTAAAGTTTTCATGTTTAATCTAGGTCCACGTTGTCGAGATGAACACAACGAATGTCTTGAATTATGATTTGGACCTCTGTAGCTCTCATAATCAAGGTTTTATTGAATGAACGGTCTAGATTAATTAATTTTTAAATAATTAATTCAATCCAATGTCGGGGGACACCACCGTGTGATGCACGTTCCATCTTGCATTGGAGACGTCACACGTGCAGCCCACAAGCGTCCTACACATCATTATCCACATCTCATTGTGTCCCAATTGGTTCGCCATCATTTGACACGACAACCAAACTTCAGTCGCCGCCGGTGATGCCCATCTTATCCAAACTGCCCAATTTTTATGCCATTTTGAGCCAATTTTTGCATACATTCATTTTATAACATTCCCATCAACTAATTTTACATGAATATAAGGTTTTTACTCGATTTTCATCATGTTTACAAAATTTTCCTCATTCTTATTTTTCAAGTTTTTTGGTGTCTCTAGCTGTCAGATTCCCATGAGATTTCATGGGTTTGTTCTTGGTTTCATCATGCATAAGATGAATCATTCAGATCATCCATCTGACACTGTTACATTGTTTTATTTTCACAACAACCGTAAAGTGTATATAGTCACCAAAAAATGGCAATCCATGCCATTTTCCAGTGTTAATAGAAGGTAAACGAAATGAAAAAAGTTGAAAAGGTGGAAAGGGGAAAAATAACTAGGCCTACCTCAGATTAGGCCAGTCGAGTAGGGGAAAATCCATCTCGCGCATGAGGGGGACGCTACATCATCACTGCTGGTGACGAAGTCGCCGTCTCTAGTGACACGAGAAATGGAGAGGGGGAGAGTAATGAGGAGGGCATTAATGGGGGAAGGTGCATTTAAAGCCTCCCCATTAATATGATTTTACTTTATTTTATTTTATATAAAATCGGATATTTATCAAATGCAAAAATGATTACCAGCCATAAATGCTGGTAATCATCACCACGCTTATGTAATGCCTGTCAAATCATGAATTTTAGCACCTGATTTCATGGGCATCTCCTGCGAAATTACAATTCTACAACTTTTTTTTTATTTTAATTGAATATGAAAATTAAAATAATTAGCCATTTTTCATCCAATCTCTAATTTTAGCATTCTTGGTGGCGTTGAATTCCATTTCTCGTGTACGTTTCACATGAGGTTTCAGCTTGTGATTTCATTTCTAAAATTTTCAAATCCCCCATTTTCTCAATTTCACAAATTTCCAAAATTCTACACAATTATGCAATTTTCAAAATTTAAAATTAGTGGGTATTACATCCTCCCATCCTTATAAAAATTTTGTTCTCGAAATTCTTTCCATGTCATTCCTCAACAATTCTGAAAACATCATCATACAATAAGATCTGCATATCATATCAAAAATTTTCCCAGTCAATGTCAATATAATGCCATGGTATGTCATCCCCTCATATAGCGACTCATATATAAAAACCAGGATATATTTCAACCGTCCTAAAATAACTAACTCATATTATGGTTAGAACACGTCATAATCACATATAATGCAATTAGCATAAACCATACTCTCATCCAAGAGCTAGTATAAGTAAACCACCTTATCAGTACAATCAGAGCATCTCAGCTCATACATACGCAATTCTATGCCTAGCCTATTTCAGTGCACCTTAGCTCGCCAATAGGCAAAAGTATGCCAACCAATACTAGAGCTTGTCATCTCACTAATAGGCAATAACATGCCAATCAAAATCAGAGAATACCAGCTCACTATTAGGCAATATATGCTAATCAAAATCAGAACATACCAGCTCGCTAACAAGCAATCGCATGCCAATCAAAATCAGAGCATGCTAGCTCACTCCTTGGCAACCATATGCCAATCAAAATCTAGTCCATAGCTCGATCATATTGTGAGCACCTAGAAGCCTGCCAGTGCCTCTCGCACCCCCATCATCAGTTGCCCTCTTAGGGCTCCCTCATCAGCTACTCACAAGTGTAAGCCATAATCCATAAGCAGATTTCACATAAGAAAATGATTTCATATTAAACATACATTACTGTCACACTTCTTACCTTCGTGAGAAATCAAGCTCATATGCTTAATATAAACAGCATCCATGTCACTGCTATTTTAGATAACTGAATAATTTAGCAATAATAGTTCACTGGACTAAGGAGACTATCAACCTTAGTCATTAATCAGCTAGTCCCAGTTTATCACAATCTCGATAAATAGTCTCTCTATCAATAGAGATATCGCAGTCAAGAAAATTCATCTTCTTTGACCATAATTCATACTCACATACATTTACAACAAAAGATGAGTCCTTCAGATACTTAGAATAATGTATAAGGATTTCTTGTGCTTCTCAAAAATGTCATTCACTATAAAATCACGACTCATCTTAGTAACTTTTAGAAATTTAGCCTGTCATATCAATACATGATGTCAATGCATTGATTTTACCAATCGATATCGTCCAGAGAGATGTCTCCCGCAACAATCATTGACCACTGGTGATGACATCTCAAATCAATTTCCACCAACATATGCACCAACCAAAATAGTTCAATTAGATCATCAATACACAATAGAGAATATTAGTTCTCCACTAATATTTTATCAAACAAACAGATCTGTTCATAATAGCAAGGTTTTGTCTCTCTCCCATGAAGAGCGTTATTGCCTTTCATGAAGACCCACTTAGTCCAACAAACCCTCATCAATAAGCTTTCGTAGCTTAAACTCGTCCAGCTCAACCAGGGCCATTCAGTATGGCACCTTAGAAAATGATACTATGTCTGATGTCAAATCAATATAAAAATCAATCTCTTACGGCATAAGATTCTGAAACCTCCTCATGAAAGATTATGAATTCTCGCATACCATATGAGTGCTCAATCTATGCTTACTCTCTGTCATCCATTGTCACACTAACAAGGATGACTTGGCATCTCAGGAAAGTACTGCACTGCCTCCAAGGCAAAAATAACACAAACCTCAGTGATGCTTTTCCAACACAAAAAATGAGGCTACTGATTATCCAAGTACACATAAAGTAATCAATCCACTATCCTTCTACAATTAGTATCCATCCTAAGGATGATATCATGATCAATCAATTGAGTAGGATAAGATCAGTATCTATCCTCTCACTCTTCATCATTTCCACAAATACTTCCTATAAGTACTTATAAGTTCCAATAACTCGACCATTTGTGCCATAACTCCCAACCCAAGGACTTTCATATATATACAGGCACATTCATCAAGGTGCCAATACTCAACCCACAAGGATAACTGGATCCTAGATCAAGAGGGATCTTGGTGTGTCTATCTACAACCATAAGAGCACCTTCCATAACTTGGGTTGAGGCTAGTAATTGCTTCAAATAATGGTAATACTCATCATTACCACTATGGAGTCATCTCTATTTTATCTTTAATGTCAGTCTTTCGGACACATTGTCTTCTAAGACAGTCATTAAAGAATGTCCTAACAGTCACAGTCATAGTGTCTCAAGGATTTTCGTTGTGATGATGGCTACCAATGTTATTACAGCTACTATGATGGTCTATCACTCTAGTACAATATTGTTTAGGTGCCTGTCCATACAACTAGTACACCTTCTCACAGTTACATTTCAACACTGCCCGTTTAGATCTCACTGGTTCCATGGCCTATGTAAATGTATTGATAAAAGAGACTCTTGCCCTTACTAGGTTGGCTTGAATTATCCACATCTGTGTCTCTACAATTGGCTCCCTTGGCCCTATGAGAATTTTTCCTTAACATAGAAGTTATGCCTGTTGCCTTTATCACTAATATACAACGTGCTAAAATCAACTATCTCCACAATTCAGGTGTCAACACATCAACAATTCTATATGTAGCCTTGTATTCATGGTGGGGCTAGGGCAATTATTTTTAGCAGCGTAAATAGGCTTAATACCCTTAAATAATCAAATTCCTCTATTTTACAATGACAATCTCTAGCAATATCACTAACTACTCATATGACAAAATATTGATCATTACAGGCCTTCCCAAGAGCCTTCTGGATAAAAATCTCAAAAATGGGGAAATGCGCTCTCTCATACAACTATCATTAGAATCATCATAATTACATTTTAGGTTTATTCATCCTTATCCTTAGATTTTTCTTTAACTGATAATTCATTTCATGCTCATAACAAGAACAATCAATTACAACTCTATCAATTTTAAGTCCCATGAAATTGATCTTTCACGATAACTTTCTTAGTCATTTGGGTTCACATTATCACTTATATTCATGTTGCATGTAATTCATTTATAATTAATTTCATCTTACCTCATTCTCTTCATATGATAAAATGCCTCTGATTGGAATCAAATAACCAATCTTGTCAATTACCCATATATAGTATGGTATTTAATTTAACTTTTTCTATCGTCTCATCCACTAATTATGAGATTGTGTTAATATCATTCCTTTCTCATCACTTGATTACCATCATTACTGCTGATTATTATCGTAAAACAGTTGTTATATCCTCAAGTGCTTTACTTCTATAAATCATAGTAAAATCCTCAAAATAATTCATAAGTATTGAATTTGCATTGATGACTGGTTATCAAAATTTCTATATGTATAAGAACTCATTAAGTTTTACCTCATAGTTCATATTCATCAAGAGAACATTAGGATCTTACCTCATCAAATTCTCAATAATTTCCACCATTTTAGTATTTATACATCAAATAAATCCACTTCGAATTTAAATTAATACAATATTCCTCTCCACTTTCTCGAGTTCTCATTAGTTGTAATCATTTTTTATCCTTTTCCATTATTATCTCACGATTATCGTACAATAGTCGTTATGCCTCTTCTCATGTTCATACATACTGGCCAAACTAGGACTTGAACTCTCATAGGGTAGTCCATGTGAATATACCTTCCATCATATAATAAAATTCTTATTTGCAATTATCAATTACACTCTCCATTTAGATTCTATACTATAAGAATCACACACTTTTCCTGAGAGTGCGTTTCCTCATAATCATACGAGGATTAAAGTCTCATCTTTACTGACAAAAGTCTGCCAATTCTCATGGCATCAACTATTTCGCAATCCTCAATATCTCCATATGAGTTTTCTTTGTAACACACACCTAGGAATTACCTCACTTAATAGACTGTATGTGTGGTATCTGGCCCTATGCCACTCAGGCCACTAAATCTATGTCATGGTTCCCTTACCCTGATGACTCGGCAGGGGTGGCAACTAGTGGAGCTGGGGTGAACCTAGTCTTCATTTGAGGAGCCATCTGTCAAAGTTCCAATGTCACATCGTATAAGTATTCCTCCCATCTCAAGTTTAGCATGAACTTATGGGTTGTTAATCTAATTGGACCCTTAAAGTAATGATGATGGAATAAATCATGGCTTTGATACCAAACTGTAATGACCAGGGTCCCACAGCCATGATATTGTC
This sequence comes from Warburgia ugandensis, assembly GCA_035236585.1. NCBI lineage: Eukaryota > Viridiplantae > Streptophyta > Magnoliopsida > Canellales > Canellaceae > Warburgia > Warburgia ugandensis. The sequence continues at coordinate 59,444,505 of CP141133.1, forward strand.
CACTTTGGGGGTTCATATCACCCCTCATGGTTTTGCTCTTCCCCAAAGGGAAAAAGCGCCATGATCATAAGAGTTCTCCATACCCTTATCAATAGCCCAATTTCAACTCCCCATGCCATGTGGGACTAACTCTCAGTACCTCCCTTGTAGCTTGCCACTCATTCACTGGGCCACCCACCAAAACTTCACCTAATTAGCAACAGCCAGGGGTCCCACACCAACAATATTATCCCCTTTGGCTGCCCATACAGCCTCAGGATTTTGTTCCTCCCTTATAGGGCAAGGCCTCGTTACTGAGAGAGTTCCACTGAACTCTTATAAACCGCCCAGATCCCTCTCCCCAGGCAATGTGGGACTAACTCTCAGGATCACTCTGCAGGTCAATAGACTCAGGCTAACTGCCATCCTGGCCTGCTCACCAAAGCTCTTGCTTTTGCCTTAGGGTACACGCATCCTCGTGTGTTGCCACGACGTCAGCATGCAATATCTTTATCCCTACTCATGTAGTTATTTTTCACAATACAAGTTGCAATATCTCTATCCCACCTTCGAAATTTTTTTGCCTTTTGTTTGTACCTTTGAAAATAAAACTTTAGGTGATGACATGTGGCAACAAGTAAACATACTAATTTTCAAAACTATAGTAACCAAGGTTAGTGCATTGGATCCTTCAAGGGAAAGATCAAGGGAATGGATCTTCCTTTGTTGTTCCCCTCTTGAAAATGTTAACCTAGAAAACAAAGAAGTTTCAAGAAACTCCAAATAATATATCTAGCTAAATCAAGAATTCTAGTCCTTGAAATCAAACCACTAAGAAAAGCTTCAACTCATTTCTCTACTAAACGAATATTAGAGTATATATCCTTGGATTTCTTTCCTTCAAAGGAATGAGAGTAAAAAAAACAATAAAAATGAGGCTACTAAATTGAAGAAAGTAGTTTATAAAAAATAGGAATAAGTAAAACAAACTTCTTATAGGGTTGAAAGTCATCTTTCTCTTTAAGGGGGGATTAGAGATTCGTTAATCATATCTCCTTGAATGAAGGAAAAATTCTCATGCCCAATTTAGAGAACATAATTGAAGAGTCATTAGAGACTCTTTCTAGAGATTCCACTAGAAGAGAGTTGTAGTTTGAAACCTTAGTTTTACTCTCTAAATGCAAGAAAAAGATAAAAAAAGTAGAGAAAAAAAAGTTATTTTCTTTTCTAGAGTTTAGAATTGAATTCCCTAAGTTAGAAATTCCACTAACCCTGGGAGAATCTAATTCTCATGCCCAATATAGTGTAGAAGTTAGGAAGCTTCTTTTAGGAAAAGTTCTAGAAATTTCACTTGAAGTTTCTCAAAATGAAGATCCTCTCTTCTATTGTACTATCCACAAAAGAAACCACTAAAGTCACAATAGTAGACAGAGAGAATGATGCAAAGATTCTTCTGTAAATAATCTAATTTCATGCAATTTTATGTTCCAAATTTGGTAAGAAAACCCTTATTTGTAGAGGCTAGATATGACATACTTAGTAATTCCATACACAATCAAGGGCAAGAGTAAAATCGAATTCTTTTTATGTTTATGTTTATATGGTTCATGATTGTATCATTATAAGGGCCAAAACTTAATAATTGTGAACTTCTCTTATGAGTCAAGGCACAATGACCATGTGGTTTATGGCCCTTGAAGTTCATGATTGGGATGCAATTGTTGCAAACTTTTGAGAAGAATCCTTGAGAAACCAACTAAGAGTTCAAATTTGGTAAAGAATAGATGGCTTAAATCATCTTTGGACATAAGGATCACTCACTTCATGATCATATTATTCGAGAGATCAGAACCTCAAAATCATGTAGTCAATGAGGTTTCTCTTTTAAAAACTCAACCTTTCATGTCATTGATGCAAAACTTGAGTTATTTTGGCCCTTTAAAATTCTTTTGAAATGTGCCTTAGCATGATTGTCTTGTTTTCATCCTCGTAATGTGTGTTCGCACCAAATATGGCATATACAGTTGTGATCCCAAGCTTTTCTAGAATCAAGATCTTCTCCTTCAAATAGAGGTCCCTTGAACAAGAAGAGAAAGAGGAAATAGAAAGTGTTCTTACCAACTTGAAGAACTAGAAAAGAGAAAACCTTGGAAGCATTTTTCTTTGTAGAATGGTCTTAAGGGAGTTGCTCTTCCATCACATGGATGGAATGCCCTTATAGGTATTTATTAGTTGGGTTGAGTTTCCTCTTAGGAAACTTCTACAATACTTACTAATTATTATCTCATACCAAATAGGAAACTTACTTATCTTATACTTCTTTTATATTCTTTGTACTACAAATTAAGGTGTGATTTTAGGTTTCTTAATTATGGCCAGTCTCATTCCTATAAAATAAGTCCAAATGGGTTCAGCCTTAACCAAATTAAGTAACTATGGTTAACCTTTGACTGGACTTGCTACACAAGCCACTACCATATAAGGGGCCACCTCATACTTGTGGGCTGCACTAGAGGACAATTTGAAAGAGATACATAGTGTAATCATGTTATCCATGACCAACTATACTATGTGGTCCCACTAGTTATTGCAAGTACAATCTTGACTACATGTTTTCATGTTAATATCTTTTGAGCTATTTTACCAAACTATGCTCCTACATTTCTATATTCATAAGTATCTAATGTGAACCTAGGTCATAATAAACTTGATATCTAGATACAAAAGTCCATGTAGCTCCATCATTTACAAATAACTTTACTAAATCAATTTGATAAACTCTTTTATTAAATATTATGCACAAATTTCTCAAGTTCACTCTATGATGAACCCTACATGAATATATTTTCCCATAAGGGCATGGGTTTTGTATTGAGCATCTCGTACTCTAAGTAAGTCCAACATATGTTTCGAAGCATTTATGCATCATCTATAATGAGAAACTAATTATTAATACCTCAAGAATAAATACCATGTCCACTTTAAGTAGAAATGTCTCAAATCTAAGGATACAAATAGTTTTGTTTCTAAAACATTCCTTTAATCATGTACATTGAATGTTCTAACAAGTCGAGATCAATGCTCGATGTATAGTTACACTTTTGTACACCTTTATATATGCTCTGATTTCTACTTGAATGAATTTTGAAAGATCATCTCCAGTCTTATTGGTAGCATCACATTTTGCAGCTATTTCAAAATATGAATCACTAGTCTCATTCTCACTTGAAGACAATTTTAGGTTTACGCGGATCCGAACTTCTCTACGTTCTATGATCTACTTCACCTCAATATACAATTCTTACAGTCTTCCCTAAGGTTCTAACTATCATCTCATTCATTATGCAAACATTCAATAAATGAATTTTATTCATTATGTAAACATTCAATAAATTGATTTTTTTTATTATTAATGAGGGCATACGTTTCCAACATTTTTGTTGGTAAAAAGTTCTCTAGTTTCTTGAGTTACAGTTAAACAAGACTTAAGTGTATTGTTCTTCTAATTCCTTGGTTTTAAAGCTTCTAAACTTGGGAAGATCATCTTGAATTTTAGTTTCTCATTGAAACTTTAGATTTTTGAACTCTTTTGATCTAATTTTCTAAAGTGATTTAATTACGATATCATGAATTTTCTCAAAGACTTCATTACAATTTAAGGACAAATTTTTGAAGAACTTGGTTTTGAGGCATCATCTTAGAGTCAAAAGTAATAACTTATTTTGATCATGCCAATTAGTTGATGTACAAACTGAGCCTGGCTTGATTGAATCCCAAAGAGAGAGAGAGAGAGAGAGAGAGAGAGAGAGAGAGAGAGAGAGAGAGAGAGAGAGAGAGAGAGAGAGAGAGAGAGAGAGAGAGAGAGTTGCATTATCTCTCTCACTATTTAGAAAACTTCAACATCATCAAGAAGCATGTTTTGATGTGTGCCTTTAAGTTAAGGTTCATTGAATTCAATTTGTGCAAGATTTCCAACAATCTTCACTCACAACAAATTTTCCAGTGAAATCATAATTAATTACACCAAAACCCACATATCCGGGTTAGTATCCAATGCACCATCAAAATAGAGTCAAAATTGGCCCTATTTGGGTCTTATCCATTAGATTAGAACAACATGCTTAAGAGACTGATAAGGAAGTTTTTGGTTCCAAGTTTTGAGAATATTGCGTGACTTGGAGAGTCATGGCTCTTTTTAGCAAAGGTTGGCTACAAAGATGTAGTAAACTAGCAGTTAATGAATTGTTTGATGTCGACAGTCTTTCTTTCATGAATAACTTGGTCCTTAGCATAATAGATTGCATTTAAATGATAGACACGAGCAATCAAGCTAGTAGACTTATAATGTCGGTTAAATGAGATGCCAGAATTTCCATTTGACGTCACTTGCGGCTAGTAGACATATAATGTCGGTTAAATGAGATGAAGGGCTTGGATTAACCACAGGTGGGTCCTACTATGTAAAGGTTGGGTGCTTGATCCTATATCATTCTACTCAAAAATACATGTAGCTAACCGCTCATCTTGCTGTATGTGACATGGACCATGCACCAGTCATCTTCTATCCAATCCGATGTCAATCTTTTCTTCTTTCCTTCTTTTTGTGAATCAATCTTAGTAATTGTTATTTTGGTATGAATAACAGACGGCACGGAGTTAAGAACAATGGTAACTCAAAATATTGCCAAGCCGGATGTTTTAAATCATCCAGTGAAGAAGATTCTTGAGATATCACGTATCTAAATTGAATGTCGTCTATAAAATGAAGGGCTTAGATCGCAGCTGATTGGGTCCATATTTTCTCAATATACTTGATCTTTCTTGTCGAAGCTAAGGGCGGCCAGTGGCTACGCTTATAAAGCATCAATGATCAATTCTTTCCAGATGATCTGTCTAAAGGGCATTTAACTAGTTGGTGGGGCAATTCTAACCATAGAAAGGAAGCATACATTCAGAATGGGTCCCAGCCAAACTTTCTCACAGTGGGACCCACGTTTTACTTGATCACTTGATCTGGACTTTTTGAGGGGGTTAAATATCCAGGGGTGGTCTAATATCTTCTTATCTTTTACTATATTTATCTTACGTATCAATCTTTATAAGAATTTTTATTTATTTATTCATTTAGATCTCTTTTGTTTCATCTAGGTTATCTGGATTCTCCTTTTCTGTTCAAACCCAAAAATCAACGTAGAATGGTTTCTACATCCTAAAACGCAATCACTAGCTTTATATTTATGTCTAGGCTCATCTACAGCACTACTTATGAGACAGACGGTGTGGATTTTGACAGTGGGGCCCGCACGTAATCTAGCTCTATCAAAATCGTTGTTCTAATCCATACTTAGAGACCATAAATGGAACTAAGGAGTAGATTAGCATTACGTATATCAATGGAAAGTCTCTCCCAAGAAATCCCATAAAATATTTTTAACTATTAAGTTCTTGCTAAACTTGAAAATCAAATGCCCATAAAAGCTCCAGCCTGTGAATCGTATCTCATATCCTAACTTAATTTCACCTTTTACCACCATGGCCACCATCAAGGTGTCATCCTCTTACTTCACTCTGCTGGCCATCCTTCTCCTCCTCGTTCCCTGCTTTTGTAAGTTATCTACTTAGCTATCTTTCTTTTAGTTTCTCTCTTAGAGTTACAGTCTGGCAGTAATGGAGATATATGATTCTTGTGTATGTTCTTACCGCCGCTAGCGGATCACAGCAGTGTGGTGAGCCTTGTTCGAGGCCATGGCCTGACATCTCTCCACTGCACATTACGATCAGGCGGTGTCGATGAGTGCATACACCAATTTTTTTGGGTCTATATCTAAAAGTGTAATATTTACATTGTGCTTTGCTAGGTTCGAGGATTCAACCTGCGAGGAAGTGCAATCAAAGATTCCAGTTCGAGCACTGTCTCAAAGCCGGTTGCAGTTTGCTTTGTGAATCACTTCATCGTGGCCCTGTAACGGGCAGCTGCACTGATCAGAATCACTGCACTTGCGTCTATGATTGTAGTCAAGTTCGTGCTCATGCTCTTAAACCTGAAGCCAATGGTTCGTAGAGGCGTTATAGCTTGCCACATATACATGAGTATTTGGTAACATGCCCGTCTGTTTAGAGCCGTTTGATGATAAATAAAAGAAAAAATTTCTTCTAGATGCAAAAGCTTTCTCTCTCTAGACATATCAAACGATGTGATTATGGTAAATACCACTTGGCGGGACCAAGTTCTAAGGTTTGTCTTGGATATATCACGGCCTACACATCTCATGCATCAAACAGTCATAATTTTTTCGGTATATCGAGTTGTAAAGGGTAAATAGCTTGATTTCAACTTGCTACGATTGTTCAATCTGACAGATAACTAGGACCCCATAACTCTACTCAATTTCAATCTATTCAAAAAGAGGGCAATTCTAAATTACGAACTTGAATGCGTCACCAACAAATTTCATGTCTTAGAGCAATTCGAAACAAGGAATTTGAATGCGTCATCAACAAGTTTCATGGCTACAATGAAGGACTTAAAAAATGACACAGCTTGATACACAACTCTTGAATAGGAGTAGGGATAAGAAAGCACCCTGCAGAACTGTATCAAGTGGCTTTGAATGTGCTAAAAAAACCTCATTTGCTTAATATAAACTTGCATATTTGTGCCTTCTGATGCACATTTTGATACATATGTTTGTTGATCCAAACCACTTATTTAAGTGGGGCTTGTTTCATCAAAACACCCGCACACAAAGAGAATTTCTTTCAGAATCCCTACCCTCAAATAGGGTTCAGAGGAAGTTGACTATGTGATGCAAGGAGAAGTATGGTTCAAAAAAATCCTATTTGCTTAATACATAATAGATAATTATATTAGAGGTTTTGTTTGAGCCTTTGAATCCTATTTCTCCTTGCTCCATTTCATTGGTTAACTAAGTAGGCTACTAAGAATTTAGTTGTTTCACTAAATGGCTAATATATTGTTATTATCCACTCCTAAATATGATTTCTATCTTAATTCTTAGATTCAAAAATATTGGTTTGATGATCTAGTGGAGATCTAGTTTGATCTAAGCTCTAAGATAAGATGTCAAGCTGTAAAATAAGAAAAGATAGAGTGTAAAAATGATTTTGGGAAAGTTTAGAGATGAGAGAGATTTAAGGAATTGACATGTAGCTAACAAAGAGAGGGTAATCCTCTATGGCCCTATTTATCCAACTATGAGTCACAATAATATAAATAATTAAGGAGTGCTTAGATCATTCCAAAGTTTCATCCCTAAAAGATGAGCAATTTTAATTGTGTCTTTGAAAAGAAAACCACATAAACAAATTTGGTAAAGTTAAAGGTTATAGGGATTGATCATATGGTTGAAATAATAATAATAAATGCTACTTAAAAAGATGAGCTAAAATAGGAAAGAGAATATAGTAAAAGAGGTATTTAATATTATACATAAAATATGAGAGATAGGGAGAGAGATTTTAGGAATTAAAATGTGGTTGAAAAGGAGACACTTACAAAGCAACTCCTTTAGGGGCCCATTCATCCAACTAGTGATATAGGATAAAAATAAAAATAACTTAAAATCTCAAAAATGCTGATATGGTGAAGGAAAAAAAAGTTTCAAGTGCTCAAAGAAAATACTATTAGTTAACATACAATAGATAAGAAAAAAAAAAAAAAAGAGAGAAAAAATATTACTCTTAAATTGACCCACTTATTCAACTAATAGTATATTATTAAATAATACAAACATAATTAAAAATAAAATATAGAAAAGGCTAGAGAGAAACAAGTTTTGGGAATTCAAGTGAGGCATACTTGTGTGAAAAATAAGCCCCAAAGGTGTTCCTTATAAAGTAGTTGTTACTAAAGGGGGGTTTTTATAAAAGAGAGAGATGGAGACAAAAAGAGAGTTTCTTTACAAGTAAGGAAATATTATAGAAAAAAGAAGTAGAGAATAACTAAAAGTTAGAAGAAGATAAATGGAAAAGGTTAGATGGATTGATTTTTATGGACTTGTGGTGAAAGAGAGGATGTACAAAGAAAATCCTACATAAAACTAAAAAAAATAAAATAAAATTATGTGTGTGTGTGTGTGTGTGAGAGAGAGGGGGAGAGAGAGAGAGAGAGAGAGAGAGAGAGAGAGAGAGAGAGAGTCTCTCTCTCTCTCTCTCTCTCTCTCTCTCTCTCTCTCTCTCTCTCTCTCTCTCTCTCTCTCTCTGTTTTTAATTTTTTGAAAGGTATTAAATTTATTGAAGAAGCTATTGATTGAATAGCAAATGGAAACATCAGATGAAATATAGAATGATTGCAACAACAAAAGGGAAGTAATACATCATAAAAGGAAAAGGAAAAATGAGATATTACAAGATAAAAAGGCTAATGAAATGAAATGCATAGCCCTAAAGCATTACTTCCCTCTCTGGTGAGGCTATTAAGTTCTCTATATAATAGAGGATATGCCTAATAGTGAAACTCCTATATGAGAGAGAGAGAGAGAGAGAGAGAGAGAGAGAGAGAGAGAGAGAGAGAGAGAGAGAGAGAGAGAGAGTCAATGATCTCATCAAATACATTTGCCGAACTTCCATCCAATGGAATCCAAATTAAAAATCCACACAACCATGATCTTACTCTCACATTCAAATAATCAAGTGTTAGTAATTAAATCTATTTGGAATCAAGATACTTGTCTTAGCAACAAATAATATTCTACTTTAACTATGTCTTTGTACCTGATCAGACTAGCAAAGTCAACAAGAATATCACCATTGTGGTCTCTAATGGCATCATGTACTTGTTGAAGCCATACATACTCTACTAGAGCCATTAAAATTCAGTTTAATCAAGCCTTGAAAGTGTGGTTGCCATTGAGATCTTACCTTAGTTTACCATTGAAAGTTTCCTTATTCACTTATTCAACTAATTATATAAGATTATATAATAGGTAAAAATTAGAATTAGAAAAAGATAAATATGATAGGTTAGAGAGAGAGGAAGTTTAGGAATTCAAGTGGCGTCTACTTAAGTAAAAAAGAGAAATCATAAAAGTACCAAGTGGCAAAATATAATAGAGGTGGGTGAAAAACTATATTTCTTTAGTATATAGTAGACTAGTAATTTGTTTATTGATCAAAACCACTAATTCAAGTGGGATATGATCATTTTAATATTAGAAATATGTTATTTATTATTTTATTTTTTAATCCACCAAAAGAATTGTCATAATTGTCGTTGAAACCACTAAATGTGGATGAATTTTTAGTTTTGTGCATAGAATGTATCGTTGATAAATGACTTAACCTACCAAAAAAGTTTGTGGATAAATTTTTAGTTTGGTGCATACAATGTGTTGATAAATGGATTAATCTAGCACAAATGATAAATGGCTTAACTATCATTTCCATTTATACCATATCTGTAACTATCATTTCCATTTATCCCATATTTGACGGAGTGTGTGTTTTGATTAGCAGGAGCTTAACTTATGTTAGACTATAGAAAGGAAAACTAAGCTAAGAAAAAAAATGAAATATTATGAGCAATAAAAGGCACATACTGATTAAATGTTATACTTAATTAAAATGGGAAACATAGTTTCCAATTTAGTTAATGTGAGTACTTAGTTTCAAAAGAGAATGGGAAAGTTAGAAATATGAAGAGGAATAATAGAGAAGTCTATATTTTGATATTGAAGAAGAGCGATCTTTTGGTATAGGCATAGAAACACTCTAATATTCTTTTCAAACAAGGGATAAATTGCAGTGACTCTTTGCAGAATAGGCCTGCAATAGACCAACTTGGTAGTAACGAAGCATGAAAAGTATATTTAGTTCTTCTTTGCACCTAATTCAGAGATTATATTTGATTACCAAAGCAAAAAGAGACTATCTGTTGATGAGTTATTTGCTTTTAGACAATTAATTTGTCCATGTTTTAAGGCTACATGGCCGACTCCTAATCGAGATAACGTCTTGATGATGATGATGATCTTTTAAGGCTACAAATAGCAGGAAATAAGGTAGCTGTTTCTGGATAACTTTTATCAACATTGGACTAAATGAGATTAACAGACTAGATTACCAACTGGTATACAATAGTCAATGTGTTCCACCTTTGTGAATGGCTCATCTATAGGACAATCTTTTTGATAGATAGTTTGGATCATAATAATAGTAATTATATGATTGTGTAATAGACCAGACTGTTGATGCAGCACAAATCTGAATGACGCTGAATGGCTTGAATTATCCAGTGGATGCGCCTCGTGTGTTTTTTTAATTAGATCTGCACTACCAGCCCTTCGCCTTCCTTTCTCTCTGCAAATGGATATATGATTGTGTGTGCTGGAAAGTTTTACCACGAAAACATTTAGACGATCAAACACACAAGTTTGGAAGAAACAACAGCATGCTCAAATCATCCAATGGTCATGAAATTTGTTGTCAAGCCAGGCGAGTCGGCTACTATGAATGGATCATATCATCAAAAGCAGGGTCCAAGGTTTTCAGCATTGGGACACAGTAACTTTTGTCCTAAGATAATCTAACCACAGTCTAAAATGGATGGTTCTAAAAGTTTCAGTGTGATGGTACGGTTGAGAAATAAAGATTGTTGTTATCACCTGCAAGCTTTTCGGTCAAAAGATGGAATCATAGGAGGGTTATCAAATGGTCAAGTAGAGCACAACCTTTGTAGTTGTTACGCTTATGCACGTTCATTTGGAGTTCCATTCAATAGAAGAAGTGAGCTGTAGTGTCAATGTACTCAGTTCTGAAATTGGATCTAAATTCCTTTTCCTCCTAGATGGCTTTCTTTGTGTCAAACTTACGAAAAGGCAAATTCTTTTAGAAAGAAGTTGTAAGGAGCAAACCATGAGAGAAAGAACAGTACCATGTACTATAAACCTCCACTATATGAAAGCAGATCAAGTAGGTTGTTGAATTTCTTATAAAGTATCTACGCTCCTTGTTACCTTGTGGTTTAGGAGTATTTGTCCGCTGGTAAAATTTGCTTGGCCTAAGCTTGAGTTTTGAAGGGGCAACCACGGACAGGGATAGCCGGATAAAGGAAAAAGCTAGAGTAACAGTAGGCATAAAGTGGAAACTATGAGAAGGGCCACTAATATAATCCAGAGCTTGAGACGGTAGAGCGCCATGTACATTGGCTATAGAGCATAGTGTTGTGGTCCTGTTTAATTGTCTAGCTTCAATGTTTTAAGGAGTATTGGCTAATAAAAACCTAGTGGGGCATTATTTCCCTATGAACATGTGTCACAATAGGCTCAATCTAACTATATATGGGCAACTCACTTAGTTGCAACTGTTGGAATGATAGCAACCTTCCAATCAAGGGAGAGGCTCCCTTCAATAGCGCATATGGTAGATTTTCTCCATGATCCATGGAAAGCCTCGAAAAGAAAAACCAATGCGGTTACACGTGATTCTTGCCAAACTTGTTTCAAGCATATAAGGAGAAGGTGGTGATAGACACGACTTAAAGACAAATCTTAAGATTGAAACTCCTTGTTACTATTGCCACTTCTCCAATTTATCAAACAAGAAAGAGACTATACTTAAGCCATTAATTACCAAGCAAACAACATAGTGACCTTCACCATCATCAAAATATACATTGCTACATCCATCAAATTTTCCTTGGTCAAATCATAAGCAAAAGGTAAAAGACATAGCAGACCTACCAAGTTGGAGGAGGAGAGAGAATGAAAATGGACGATTTCCAAGTGTAGAGTGGATAGGGTCACATTTAGTACGTATTTCACAATCACTTGATATTTATAAATTAGAGAAATTCTAACTCCTTATCCATGCAAGAGGAGATATATTCTTTCCTAAAAAATGTAGGAAAGTTATATATATATATATATATATATATATATATATATATATGGCACAAGAAAAAATAGGGCTTTAATTAAAAGGGCAGCCCCAATGCACAAAGTTCTCACGTATGCAGGGTCTGTGGAAGGGGTGGACCACAAGGGTCAATAGTATTCAGTTTTACCTTGCATTTTGTAAGAGGTTGTTTTTATGCCTTGAACCCATGACCTCAAGGTCACACAGTGACAACTCTACTATTGGGCCAAGGATTCCCTTAAAAAAAAAAAGGCTTTAAGTGATCAAAGAAAATAATTATCGTTTAGGTGTGTGCATATATATAGCAAACTAAATTTCTAAAATAGTCAGCTACTATGATAGGTGAAATTCATCCCCAACTTAATGGAATGAAATAGCCAACTCACATTAAACGTAGTTGGATATTTTTGTCCAAGTGAGTCAACACTTACCAGAAATATTCAATTCTTTAATTGTAACTACACTCCATCTTCAAATAGTCGACTAAAGTCATAATTTTTAGAATTTGGAAGAACACTCAAGAATAATAAGCTATTTTGCTAAAATTGTAATCTATTAGTGATCTAGTAGGCTAGATTTTTATTTAGCCAATCCAATTTCCTTTGCATTCCGCTAGATCTACTACTAAGTCATGATAGTCAACTTGATGAAAGGTTTCGTTGAGTAAAATTGTAAAATTTAGTTAACTTGACTGAAACTTTTATCATTTAGATTCTTGTTTGTTTCTAAACAAAGATATATAATAAAAACCTTGTAAACAAGTTAGAATCATTTGTCATTGATGTTTCATTATCATCATGTGCTTCTTCTTAATCTCATTATATATTTATACTATGGGACCTATGAGAAAGACGGTTTGGATTGTTGGATAAAGTGGGTTTTGGATGTCTTTTATTTTTTGTATAAGTGAATAATCACAAAGCAAATAACTTGCACACTCTCACTCACACACACTCTCATGGTGTATGCATGTGCATGGGAGGAGCTTTGGCTCAACGGTAGAGTTGTCGTCATATGACCTTGAGGTCACAGGTTCAAGGCATGGAAATAGGCTCTTACAAAATGCAAGGTAAAGCTACGTACTGTTGACCCTTGTGGTCCGCCCCTTCCCTGACCCCCACGTAGTCGGGAGCTTTGTGAATGGGGGCTGCCCTTATATATAGTTTATAATATACCCACTTAAGATCCCATGACCCTTACATATATATAGGAAGCCACTACATTATGTCAAGCAAAAATACAAATTCACACCATTGTTGTTTTGAGTTATTTTATACAGTGATAGACTTGCAAGTTTTGGAGCGCAAAAATTATTTCAATGAAGTAAGCACAGAGTTGGTTTTTGTGTGTCATGCTTAGATCTAACGGAGTCATTCTTGGCTTTTGACAGGAAATTTTTTTAATTTGCTTGCTCAGTTATTATTATTTTTTCCTAATAGAGCTAATAGTAGTTGATAATTAACTTGCTACTTAAATTCAAGATATATGCTGGTACTGATTCTTAACAGTGAAAGGAAATAGCTGTCTTGGTACTAAATTGGTGAAGACAACAATAGACATTATGCATCTATTAGTGCATATGCTTATTGAGTTATCTTTAATATTGCTGGTTGCAACTGCTTTAGTTGAAAGCGCATTTTATGTAATAACAATACTGAAAAATTAGCTACTTAATCGAATAGGAGATAGATGGATGAATGATTGCTCGGTTACATACATTGCAAAGGATGTACTTAAGAGCACTAATAATAAAACAACTATATAGTTCCAAAATATGAAGCAAGAAGAGGAAGATTGTAAATTGAAGCTGATGGGTTTTATATATTTTCAATATTGTATAGAAATATGTAAAAGTTATTTCAATTTCTTATTGTGTTCAAATAATTTTTTTCTTAAGATTTTTTTATATATTTATTACAAAGCCCCATTTAATTGAATTCTTAGCTCTGCAACTGCACACTTCTAAGTCTAATTCCCCACCAGCGAAACGCTGTCACACTCGAACGTTGGACTACCCAAGTCTATTCCACGGGAGGCATCTCCCTGGATTACGCTTGGTCACAGGTGGAAGGATATACACGCAAATGTAAGGACAAAACTGTTGAGCAACATTATATGGAAAGTGTAGATTGTGGGACATCAAGGAGACATATACAAATAGGAAAGACTAGGTGAGCATTAAATGTAATTAGGAAGTCTCCCCAAGAGATCCAATAGAATATCTGTATTTATGGTTATTGATAAATGTCCACTCCTCAATTTTCCTTCGTGAGCCCCTTAACAAATGAAATTTCCTATTTCAAAACCTGGGTCGAAGGGAAGTGTCTCCCAACAGATACTTCATACTATTGCTAAATATTCTGTTTCCTAAACTTTGTACAGTAAAGGCTTATAATAACTCTACCATATATAACATATTTCTTACGCCAACTTTCATCACCATTTTCACCCAACAACAATAATAATAATAATAGTTCATCACCATGGCCAACATCAAGGCGTCTTTCTCTTGCTTCACTCTGCTCTCCATCCTTCTCCTCCTTGTTCCCTGCTTTGGTGAGTTACCTATCTTACTTAGCTTGTTTCTTTTCATTTCTTATTCTTAGTCTTACGGTCTAGGGTAGTGAAGATATATGCTTCTGGTGTATGTGTTTACGACCACTATCTGATTGTACGGCTATGGTGAGGCTTGTGCAAGTTGAATCTTAACCTAACATATCACCACGAGACAACTTATTTACCATCTTTTGCGTAGGTTCGAGGATTCAACCAGCTGCACCAGTGCGGAAGTTCTGCTATGTAGATATCGATTATGAACACTGTGATGACTTCTACTGCCGATTGCTCTGTACAGAAATGTACAGCAAGACTGCAACGGGCTTGTGCACTCACGAGGATCAGTGTACTTGCCAGCATGACTGTATTCATGTCCCTCCTCGCGATCTTGGTATTCATGTCCCTCCTCAAGATGTTGCACATGAGCCGACTAGTTCGTGAAGGCGTTATGGCTAGCTTTGCCGTAACCCTTGTTTTTCTTTCATTATGTGTGTTGAAAAAAGGTTGGTGAAATAAGGGCTAGGATCATTCAATATACTTTTATAACTTTTTGCTTGGCCTATTTTAGGATTTGATAGGTAAATAAATCTGGTGCTCGGTTTTACTTTCTGCTATCCATTCAATAAAGTTAGGAGACTAGTGCATAATAACACAACATATTTATACTTAAAAAACACACACACATGCACATGATTTACATGGTTTGGTAGTGCCTAGGCCAGGGAGAGATTTACTTAAAGTAGGGCTTAATTTTACTATTCGTTTTCCATCCAACTAGGTCAGGAAACTAGTGCATAATAACACGATAAATTTACATGGTTCAGCTGTGTACCTATATATGTTCACGATAGGGCCCCAATAAACTATTTCATATAATAAAGTTTTCCCCATTGAATTCGCCTCTTTTGCAACTTCTATTTCTCACAACTAACCTAAATTTGATTCCCTAAGACTCATCCCTAAGGTGAAGTGTC
This sequence comes from Warburgia ugandensis, assembly GCA_035236585.1. NCBI lineage: Eukaryota > Viridiplantae > Streptophyta > Magnoliopsida > Canellales > Canellaceae > Warburgia > Warburgia ugandensis. The sequence goes on from CP141133.1 coordinate 59,459,888, forward strand.
TAGTGCCTTTACTGAACCCATACGATACACCTAGCACCCTCCTATGCTTGAAGTGGACATTGACACCATATAGTAATTAAAAATCAACTCGGACTAAGTTGCTGATGATTAGGCTCATCCCTTTAGGAGATTTAGGAAAGGGTATTAGCATGTTGAGGGATGTCCCGAGAATATGTGTGGGAAGGGTGCGTTAGTTACCAGTTCAAAAACCAAAAAACAGTTGCTGATGATTAACTAAAGTATGCCAGATTGATTTCAAAGAAAATTGATCTATAATTTATGTAATAATAAAATATTTCACAACATAACACAAAATACTCGTGCTAGTTATTGTTTTGAATTGCATAGGCAATAAATATTGTTTTACTTTTGTGCTCTCTTCGTGGTCCTGTGTTTGAATCCCGTAGGCAATGGATGTTGTTTTGCCTTGCAGCATGTGGCTCGAATGGACCATGCATCAAAATTATTCTTCTAGAGAGCAAATAGACTGATCTTTCAAAAAGAAATAAATAAAACGAAAAAAAATAATTTCTTAACTGATCGAAGAGTTAAGATATGAGCCTGAAAATGGACGGTCCAGACGTAAAGAAATACAACAGCAATGTCTACATCGGCAACGAACCTTTTACATATTCCTAACGATTGAAATCATTCAGTCGGTGGAATAGTTTTACATGTCCTTCATCCGAAGCATTCCTTAACGCAAAATGCGCTGCATTTGAAGTATGCCAGAGTGAGGCATCCAGGCAAGAGCACATCACATAAGCGGCTGTAGCCTTAAAATTACATTAATTGATCAGCCAAGATCTGAATCGTCGAATTTATATATGCACCCTCGTGGCCAAATTTGTAAGGCCTTCTTTAGATAGTCTGTCTGCCAATCCATTGGCTGTTCTTGGAACATGTCCGAAATGAAAAGTAAGGCTGTTGTATAAACCATTGATCTGATCGATGAACAGCTAGAGCCTGCAACCGGCAGTGTCTAGACCATAAATATACTTAATCGCGTCACTTTCCGTAATTATAGGTCTGTTAGGATATCCAGCAAAGAACTTAGCGCCATGGTTTGCACTCTGCATTGTATTCGATCACTGGAAACTAGTCACCTTCCATGATCATTGACAACTCGCAGACTCTTCAACTGGTAATCAATTTTGGGGAATGACGGACATCAATTTAATTGGATGTTGAGTTATCTGTAGCAACTTACTCGTTTGTCAGAACTTATTCATCTCAAGAGATGAGATCCTACTTTTTACACCCACTTTTACATGGTGCAAGTGCCAGATCTGTCACAAATTTGCATGTCCAACAATTAGGATTGAGAATCTATAAGGATGAGCACAGACATAAAAAGAGACGAGGAGTTTACATTGTTCAGCTATCATACTTACGTCCATAAAAGAGAAGGACTATACTATCTAATCAAATTACACAGTGGAGGAGTCGTCTCAAAGCCTCCCTCAACTCTCCTCCGCTTCTCTACATCTCAATCTCTCTTACTAACACTTACACAAACATTCCCACCCTAACAACATGCATGACTATGAATGATTCAGATCTTCCATTTAACAGCATCGATTTTCTATCTCCAATGAATTCAAAACCATGCATTGAATCCAGTTAACATGTGATGAAGCTCTTTTAAAACGCTGCAACTTTCTATTGTGCATTGTATGGAAAATGCCACTATATATCCTATTTATCCAGTTCATTCTTCTACTTCAAAAATTTTCTTATCAATCATCACAGATGTTTCCAATCTGTTTTGCCATAGATTCAGAGGTCTAGATAATAAAACTGAAACCCGCTAAGCATTTGCAAATTAGGGAGCTTCACCAAAAGTAAAGAGCAGCCAATCTCTTGAGAGCATAATTCTAGAACTCATGAGTTTACTTGGAAAACTCGTTAAGTTACTCAACTCGATAGAGAGTCAAGTAACTCCTATATTCTGTTTGCCTAAGATTAACCCAAAACTTCTAAAACAACAATACCACACGTTAACCGACATCTAAATAATTAAATATGCATATAAAGCACAAGTTTTAAATATAACTAAAAGTAAATATAATATTATTAAAATTTTCACTTGAATATCTTCAAGTTATTCACAGGTCATTTCGAGTTAACTCAACTCAACCCACTTATCAGTCCAGTGAAGTTTTTATACTATGCTTCATTACAAGGCTATCAAATATTTGAAACTTGTTTCTCCAAAACTCGTTTTAGTTACTAACATAAAACCATCTTTAAAATAAAGTGAAACTCATCTAAGATGTTTGTGAAACACTTAAAATACTAATAAGAAACTCATAAAAAATTTAAGAAAATTGATGGGAAGAAACACATGAAAAAAGCCTCTTTAGATGCAAAAATGCTTTTGCATACACCTAAGAAATATTTCAACTCTTTTCTTTATATTGCAACCACTTTTCCACTTCTCATTTCTTTCTTGCAGTCTCATCTCTTTTTCACTTCTTTTCCATCATTTTTTTATATTATGTTTCTTTTATATTTTCAAAATGTTTCGTGTAACAATTTTTACATTTCTTGTTTTATGTTAAACTTTTGTGGACATATCATGATTTTATTTCACATACCATTTCTCATTCCATCTTAGAATCTTAAAACTGCCGTATAAATGGTTCAGTTATCTCATACTTACGATTTGATTACTGGTCCAGATGTGGACTTTGCTATTCCTTCAACAGGTGAAGAACTTCTAGGGCTGATTCATCTGTAGCATGACCTACAAGGTGAATGATTTGGATCGACGAAAAATGGGTCCTATATACATTTTCCCTTGAAAGCTCAACGTCACGGTTGCATGTTTAGGTAAGCCAATGCACCAAAAGAACATCCACAAAATGGAGATTGCAAATAATGGACAAAATATTTTTATGGAGTACCATACTTGAGACAAGTGAAGGTGTGGCTGCTGGGCTGGCTATTGTGTGGGACGGTATGATTAGCTTTTGTGATATGGGTTTGCAAACCACGGACAAAATTATCTATGGACTATTACACAACCATCCAAGCGGTAAAGAAAGACCTGGAGGTATCGTTAAAAGTGATATTTGGTACTCAGGATATTTGGATGAGGCCGAACAGACAAACGGTCTAGATCTAATAAAAGTTAGGCCCAGTCGTCATCTTTCTGCCTAACCCCGTTATAGTTTTGAGAGAAAGAGTTACTTCGGAGGGCCCAATGTTGGGAAGATCTAAGCTAATTTGAAGAGCTATGCACCAAATCTCGTCCATTGGAGAGAGAAAAGGAGATACTCATTTTAGGTACACTTCTTCAAAGATCTAAAATATCCATAGTCTTGGCCTTATCTTAGGGTCAGAAATACGGCTCTGTGACTCGCTGGACGGTCATCTTAGTAAGGAAGAGCACATATTTACAACCAACGTTTGGAAGAATCAATTTGTTTCATCAAGACAACTTCCAGCCCAAGCTCGCAATCAGACCAAGTACGGTCAGCAGGTTTTTGAAAATCCTTCGGATCATGTTGCTAGCACAGGAAATTACTTCCCCTTCCTGTTTTTACCGTATTTCTCGTCATCAGAAAAAGGAAAAACTGAGAAACAAGGACTAAAATTAGCAAGTGGTCCCAACAATAGCTCCTGTTAGCATTATTAGTTTTGCATAACCCCTGTTAAAAATCTAGACCATTAGCTTAGTGGAGCACACATCAGGATTGTGGATTATTTTGATGGCTTGTGGATAGAAAACCCAGGATCCTACTCTCAAAACTATTTTCCAAAATGACCCATCTTAGTTAGGCCATCAGTTTGCATGAGGTTAAAAGCTATTCCTCATTGCCAATGCTGCTACAGCGCCCCGGTTTTGCATTATGAGCCCAACCTATGGTTGATCAGAACCGTTCATCTGATTATAGTCACTTTGACATAAAATTTACAAGATCAGCACAAGTATCTCTAATCTGAAAGCATTCTTCTAGGCCCTCTCTTAGTAAGCCATGACCCAAAAATCTCATGCATTGTCTGATATTAGACTTTGCTGTTCAGCATTTAAGATGATCATAAAATCTGTCTATGATCATTAGTCTTCATTCCTAAACTAAGATAACCAAAGGCTCAATTAATCTAATTGCACAATTCTTTTAGTACACAACCTAACATGACTGGTCCATGCAATGAGTGGAGTGGCTCGGCCTATCGACCTGAGCATATCGTGGTTTACGGGCAAGTCAAGTCATTTTGTTTGGACATGGAAGACTTGGAAAAGGAAAATTTTGATTGTCAATCTCCTTCCATCTCCAATGACTTTGATGCGTACCTAATGACAATCTTCCATCAGATGGACCCACAGTCTAGAAATTTCATATTTTAAGACAGGTAGATTTATCTTGGCTTCACATGGAAGACTAAGGTGTACCATCAATATAAATTTAATTGAAAAAAGTGGAGAGGTGGAGACACCCCTCTTGTTACAAGCCATGACTCCAAGTGAAATGATTTACTCGTGGATGACTTTGGTGAGTGATGGATTCCATCGATGGAAAATTTCTTGCGGTCGCTCTAAAAGAAAGTAAGTCAAGGATAAGCCTATGGAAGGGATTCCTACTAGTTAGTCAAGGGAGATGATTTACACGCGAAGTTTGGACAGTTACAATTAACAAGGGGTCATTTTATCAAATTACATAAATATAATGATTTACCCATGTCATGTTTTTCCAAGAATCTTTTCTGCCCAACCTAGTTTGATCTAGACTGTCCACTTCATGGTGGAACTCAGAGTAGATCAGGATCCTAGCCCCTTCTCATAATGAGAATGTACATAACCTTATTCCGGCCTGGTCCGGTATGAAATGAACTTATAATTTGATGATAGGTTATTTCAATGGTCTATAGAGCATGGATAGTAGATCCAGAATCCTAGTACCATCAAGTAAGACGTTATGTCGATCTATATATTTGTGCTTATCTTGGAGGCTACTACCATTATTGATTGAAGTTGTATTTGGAGTTTGCAGATAAGTCATTTCAGTATGAGGGCTATACGTGCTTGTAGCATTTTGGTGTTGTTTGTGAGTCCATGTTGATGTTTGAGAGGGTATGATGGATGCTTGGAGAAAGAGAGAGATACTCTCATACAAATCAGAGACTCTGTTATCAATTTAGATGGTTCTTTTTGATATTCTGAGTCTTGGGCTGCAGAGGATTGTTGTGCATGGGAAGGTGTATTGTGCAGCACATCTTCTGCTTCATCTCAAGTATCTCATTTGACTGAAATCCATCTTTCAGCTTTAAGAGATGATGATGTTCCACGAACATGGTATCCGAATGCCACTTCATTTGCCCAAGTCACTGAATTACAATCGCTACGTCTGAGCGTCAACAACATCAGTGAATGGGCTAACCCAGATGGTAATGTTGACTATATATTGCTATCACGGAGGTGATGTTCCCAAGCCCCTTTGGAACTATTGCCACACTCTCACTCGGGTTTTTGTACTGTAAATACTATTGTACACACTATTTGGGGATTTGCATAAAGGTAAGTGCTCGCCGGACTGAGTTTTCAGACTAACTCTGGGACGCTGCTAGCTAAGCCCACCTTTGAATGCTTTGATCCAATCATTTCGCCACTCCCCCACCTACCTTTTCTTTTAAATTTTTGATAGGAAAGAGTTATGAAGCAAACTACTAAGAACTGTTATCCTAATTCTGAACATGCTTCAAATCTTCCCAAAAGGGGAAAAGTATCACCTCAAACTTCCAACCAAGCTTCCACAAAAAAAAATAAAAAAATCCAACCGAGCATAATGAGTAAAGGTGTCATGTTGTTTGTGACCAACTATTCCTACACAGCGTTGCGGCTCCAATGTGGACTGTGCAAAAAATCATAACCATTTGCTTCTTGCTCTTAACCTTCTTAGTTGAAAAATTCCATGATCATTATCCAAAACCTCAACTACATAGCTAAAATCAACCAGCGGTCATGAATTCTAGTGTCCAGCCAATATAATAAGGCCAAACACAATGGATGGGTTGGACCATCTAAAGGTGGGGCTTAGCTATGAGATCAGTTTGAATATAATCTCTAGTAAGTCGATGATCATAACCCCTTGTTCTAGGTCTCTGAAAAAAATTAATAAAAATAGATGGTTGTGATTCACTAAGAAACATAAGCAAAAAAATATCCACCCCAACAAGCATGATATTTTAGTCTCTAGCCTATCTAGGCCATTCTCAACAAGATAAATGCCTTAAAAAAAGAAAAAGAAAAAGTGATCTAATGGGTGTGGACTTCATGAAGTCTCTTGAGCATGGATCATACATTGATATATGTTGAGTGTTGGCATCTCTAGTGTCGTTGCTCTTTAGCCACTTTTTCAGCCCCATATGTAGTCACATAAGCACAACTAGTATGTTGACAAGACCTATGAGATAAGATTAGCATTTGCAGTTTATATCATATTTGTAAAATTCACTAGTCAAATTAAAATTTTTTAACAAGTTATTGGACATGAGAGCAAATTGAGTAACTAGCTGAGTTGACTAGTTATGTCACAAAAATATTTATCTATGATCAATTTGGAATCCAATTGTGTGTTGAGAAACTTAGTTTTATTATTTTATGGTATTCTTTCTATTTTACAATAGAAAATTAAACTGAATTTTTATTGTGAAATAGAAAGATACACTAAAAACAAGTTACCAAGCACGTTGCAAGACTTTCTAATATAAAAAAGAGTACTAACTTAACCCATTCATGTAAGAGTTATGCAGGGGTTAAGTAACTTTGGCACCGAATCCAAAAACGAAAAAAGAGAAAAACATACTTTAGTTTTTTTAACTATTCACCTATGACACCTAGGTCCTTAAAGTTTTAGAAAAAGAAATTGGTCCTTGAAATTATTGTTTTGGGTTGCATTTTAGTCCTTTTTTTAGCTTCCCATTAGGTTAGGCCCTAGAAGTAAACTGTTTTTTGGAACTTTAATGACTAAAGTTTCATAAATGAATAGTTTAAAGACTAAAGTGGCATAAGTGAATAGTTTTAAGGACTAAAGTACCACTGGTGAATAGTTTTAGGGATTAAAGTATACTTTTCTACAGCCGAACCGTTAGTTGTGTTGATGAAAAGTTAACCAAATGACTAAAATGCAACATAAACTAATAATTTCAGGTACAAAATTGTTTTCCTAGAACTTGAAGGACAAAAATATCGTGAGTGAATTGTCTCAAGGACTAAAGTGTACTTTACTCAACTCAAAGGTCATCTTCTAGTTAAAGCAAAAAAAGCCAGTGATAGTAATTGTTGCAATTCTAGTCTCCACAAATCATGTGTTTCGGACAAAGAAAAATCACTTTGTCTTCTTATTAGCTAAAAAAAAGAAAGCACAAGTGAGAAGCTATGGCAATGGGGCAAGGCAAAGTGGGTTTTCACCTACCCCACATCCATGATTTACCTTCCCTTGCTTTGCCCTACCTCATGAAAGGTCTCTTAGATTTGCAACCTATTACAAGACAAGGTAGATTGTGAAAACTCCACCTTGACCAATCCTGCCCCGTCAACTCTTATGGGTGGCATGGCAGCATGGGCTTGTCAATATCACCATATCTGCATGACTATTAAGATATTTCTTTTATTATTCTTCTATTTTTTTTCTGCCTTTTTTGAAATGTACATGAAAGATTCTGATTTTCTAACCCTTTTCATTTGTCGGAATCTGATTTTACAAAAATTGTATTCTTCTATAACTAAAGTATGAAAATAAACTACAAGCACTTTTGGTATAAGAATAAATGTAAAAAATGACCCGCCCTATGCTACCTTAGATCACAAAATGCCCAACCCAACACAAGTGTGGATCATTGATTTCTTGGGTAGGGCCATACCCCATTGCCATCCCTACACATGAGGCTCTACTCTTTTGTGCCCAACCATATTCATTGATCAGGCTCCACCCAACTTGGCATGGGCCAAATATCTCACACTTAAGCCATCTTGACCCTTCCAGTATGCCTAATAATCAAAGTAAAATAGACAACCACTTCACAAATGATTGATCATAATATCTATAAGATCTCAGTTCATTTGTGTTAAACATTTCTGTTGGCTATATAGTTTAGAATAGTATTCAGTGTGTCAGATCTTATATTCTTTTTATCAACTTTTGTAGGCTTATGTAGTCTCACAAAACTACAACAACTAGATCTTCGTAGAAACAATCTTGAAGTTGGAGCATTTCCACCATGTTTACTAAGAAACCTCTCTCTATTAGAACAATTGGACTTAGCTGAAAACAATCTGGGAGGAGATACATCAAGGTTCTTAATAGGTACGATGAAAGGAGACTACAAATATCAGTAGTTAGTGTTAAAGGTGCTAAGCTTTTAGCTTTTAGAAATATTTTGCAAAGGTTACACCTTCTAAAGCATGATTATGTAAAAGCCAAGGAGATGCCCATACATAGGCCTATTTCTTTGGTAATCTAGACTAATTATCTATTAGAAGTTTTGCAGTATAAAATGGATTAATTATCAAGTTTCATGATCTCATCCTACTTATCAACTTAGGAAGGCTTATGTGGTTTGAAAAAACTACAAAAACTATACCTTGATGAAACCAATCTTGATGGTAGAGTATTTCCACCATGTCTATGGAGTGATCTCACCGAATTAGAAACATTGCGGTTATCTTCAATCAATCTAGAAGGAGACTCATCCGGCTTTCTAACAGGTACTAGGAAAAAAAACATACATTTTCTTTTCTTCTTTGAAAAGGGAGGGAAGAAGCATACTTTCCTCAGACCTTTTGTTTGATAGGAAATAGGGATGCATCTTCAATTGACTTGGTAGTTTGGCTGGTAATGGGTGGAATTTTGGGCGGTATTTGAATTCACTAGTTGTTTATGAGTGAGGATTTTATTGTGGGATTTGTGACTTTATTTTCCTCTCAATTTTGTTGGGTGGGTTCTTTGTGGATGTCAGGTTGGATCTCATTGTTATCGTGATCACCTTGATCACATTTGGATCATTTTCTCAATCTAATATTTGTATCATGAGAGAGAGAGAGAGAGAGAGAGAGAGAGAGAGAGAGAGAGAGAGAGAGAGAGAGAGAGAGAGAGAGAGAGAGAGAGAGAGATTCCCTTTGTTGCAAAAATTGCTAAAGGACATGTTTGATTAATAACACGAGGCCCCAATCTAGACTGACTTTAGCATGCATTTATCTAAATGTTTACAATTATGAAAGGAATTGGTCAATATATGTACCAACTCTCTGAAATTCCACTGAGTTTTGTAGGTCTGTGTAGTTTGAGATATCTGCAATCCCTAGATCTTCAGAATACAAATCTTGGCAATGGAGCACTTCCATCATGTCTACAGAATAGCCTCAATCTATTACAAGACTTATATTTACCCTTCAATAATTTGGGTAGAGACTCATATGGCAATTTAATAGGTATAACTTCTAACTTTCATCTAATAGCGACCTTCTCAGATAACCCATGCTCCAAAAGTTTGGATGATCATGGTCACTATTTGTTTGGGAATAAAATTATGTGGATTAGAAAATTCAAAAGTAAAGATGATGTAAATTTTTCGCCCCAGGTGGCAACAACGTTAGAAATTTGACAACTTAGAGTTACGACATATCTCGTTGATGAGGTATGGACCCCACTATGTTAGAATGTCCAACTTGATTTATGCTTTGGATCATGAAATCTATGCCCAATTCTACCATTGCAATTGGATTGAACTTCGATGAGTGGTTTGAATCACCAACTCTCACAAATAAGGCTTGAATTGTGTAGGTTTATGTAGTTTATCAAAACTACAAAGATTATACCTTGACAACAATAGTCTTGGCAATGAAGCATTGCAATCATGTCTATGGAACAGCCCCAATCTATTGCAAGAGTTGGACATATCTTCCAATAATTTGGGCAGAGATTCATCTTGAGGTTTAGCAAGTATAATTTCTACCTTTCATCTGATAGCTACCAGTTTACCATCACATATGAACCGATCCCCAAAAGTTTGGATGATCCTAGTCACTATTTGTTATTTTGTTTTGGTATTAATTAGATGGATTACAAAATTTATTGGAAAAAATGGTAGAAATTAGATAACTTAGAGTTACAAAATATCTCGTTAATGAGGTATGGACCCCACTATCATAGAATGATCCAACTTAGACTTATAGTTTGGATCGAGAAATCTATGCCCATTTCTTCCAATGCAGAGATAAGTAGATTGAATCATTAACTCTCACAAATAATTCTTCAATTTTGCAGCTTTATGTAGTCTGAGAAAGCTACAAAGATTATCCCTTCGCAACAATAGTCTTGGCGATGAAGCACTTTCACCATGTCTACTAAACAACCCCACTTTCTTGGAATACTTGGACTTGTCTTCCAATAATCTAATCAGAGGCTCATTTGATAGTTTAATTAGTATGATTTATATATTTTGTCTGACATCCACCTTCTTAGATAACACCTCTATTGAAAACAAAAGGCCTTGGGTGAAAGTAAGACATGATATTCAAGGAGTGCATGTAGAGGGAGAATGAGCTGAGAATGGGTACATGGGAAAAATCTTCTTATTTTTCGAGATTGAAAGAAGAAAGTTGTATTTTCCTACACCACACATTCTAATGATTTCATGGGGTTCCTCCCTTCCCTTAAATTGCTTTAGTTGTTCTTTTGAGAACTAAAAAAAGGGCAGCCCCGGTGCAAAAAGCTCATGCTGATGCAGAGTTTGGGGAAGGGGCAGACCATAAGGCCCTATAGTACGCAGTTTTATCTTGTATTTTTGCAAAAGGCTATTTTCACGCCTTGAGCCCCGTGACCTGAAGGTCACAGGATGACAATTGTTACCATTGCACCAAGGCTCCCCTTCGCTTGTTCTTCTAAGAACTGAAATGCAAAAATGTAGAACAAAATACATATTGAGTTAGAAGACGAATGCATGGAAAGGGAGAATGAGCTCTTTGAAGTTAGGGGAATGACTAGGTAGGAAAATCCTTCTTATCATTCTATTGAATGAAGAAAGTTGTTTTTCCTATACCACCATTCCATAGGTTTCAGTGGGTTCCTCTATTTATGTTTCATTCATTTAGTAGTATCTTACAAGAGAGAAGTGAACTGTAACAAATATAGCCTAGTGGTTAGGATTAGGAGCCTCTCCCATAAGTAGGCCATGGGTTTAAGGTAGTGCATCACATTCCTTTAAGGGATGTAGGGTGCTTGCACATTCAAGGGGGGTCCTGAGGATACCTAAGGAAAGGGAGTATACAACAAAACCTATTGGTGTGAGTTACTGGTTCAAAAGAAAAAGAAAAGAAAATGATAAATGTAGAGGCAAAAATACCTAGAGAGTTCAATGACAAGTGCATGGAGAGGGAGACCGAGTTCTTTGTAGGAGAATGGGTAGTTAGGATATCAACTTAATCTTTCTAGATTAGAAGAAACCTTTTGGAAGAATACATATTCCAATATTAAGGAATAAACACAGAAGGAACCAAGACCAAGCTTCCAACTTTCCTACCTTAGCTACTGCTTAAGCTACGAAGATCATTTGCATCTCTTCTCATAGCACAATCTTTCCCTTACAAAATCATTTTAAAAAGCAACAACCATCCAACCTTGTAATTGGTATGCGCCCTTCCTCCTACTCTTTGGCCAAAGCTTCATAACAAGTAACATTCTTTGAAACACTTGATTCCCATTTTCTCTATCATGTTGTACATTTAGACCCTTAGTAATCCCTAGTTTTATACCTTTACCTCAAAAACATAATCCCATAATCTTCCAAAGTGATCTCCAAAGTTCCATGTACTAGTTACAAAGCTAGAGCCTTTGACCTCTAATATTGGCCGGTGAGCAACTGTTTTAGGTTACATATGAGTTTGTAAAGAGTAGAGGATAATATCTTATCCTAGATTGAAAATTTATAATCGGTTGGAATGATTATTAAGTTCTTTATTAAATATGAATATTTTCTTTAAGTGAAATTATTCTAAGAATGGGAGAAATGGCAATATTCATTTAATCATTCTGATAACTCTTATTGAGTTTTTATCTCAAGTTCATGTAAATCTAAGAAGTTTAGATAAATGGAGTTGCCACATGAGATAAGAATAGACCTTAGGACCTAATGACTCAACTAAGTCCAATAATCAAAGATCTAGAGTTCGGACATCTAAGAGAGTTAAGATAGAAAAGAATACAAGCAAACTTAGTTTCCTTAACTTTTTAGGTTTAAGACACTAGTTACTTTGAGTTTAACCTTTGACTAATTTAGAAATTTATAATTATGGAATCAAAAGTTCGATATGAAAGAAACAAAGCAAGTCATCTTTAGGCCATGATGTGTTCATTTCATAAAAACCAAGCTACGTTGCAAATACACATGGAAATAATAACAAAAACCCTTTCTTTTTGAAGAGCAATGACTATAGAAACTTTACCAATTAGGGGCATGAAATGTCTCATTGATAAGGTAAGGACCCACCTATATTACGGAAGGGTCCCACTTGATTTAGATGAATGTTTTGATTCATTATCTATCCAAATGTTTGAAAATGTAAAGGGTCTTTTATTAAAAAAAAACTATATTTTGCATCTTTTTTTGTTTATACTTCTCAATTAATTCTTGGGTTTTTTGCAAAAGTGCCATTAAGTTTGGCATATTTGCAAAAAGTCCAACATTTTTTGAGTTTTGCAAATTTGTCATTAAGATTTGGTGAGCTTTGCAAAATTGCTATTCCGTTAGGTTTTCATCCTCTTTCATTGTCAATTTTTACAAAATTTTGATATTACCCTTTTCTAACAGACCTACTATCTCACAAATGCAGACATGATTAAGTTACCAACTTCGACTACTAAGTTTAATGACTTTTTGATAAAATTTTTTTTACTGAAACTTGGTATCTAACACAATTCTATAACAAGGAATTTAATGGTAGAGTTGGATTTCAAAAAAAACCAACCATAGTGAGATATTCAAATGCAAATATGTCATATTCACTAACTTGGTATTCAATTGCAAAATTTTTTTTACTGAAACTTGGTATCTATCACAATTCTATAAACAAACGTAGACGTAGACGTAATACTTGCTAGCATGTTCAATTGCATGATTTTCTCCTTCACCAATTAACAAAATTCTCTAAATTTAATCTTGATAGATAAAAGACATTGGGAAGAAGAAGACCCAAGTTTTAAATTTCGCAATTTCATTTATAAAAACAGTGAATAAAGAGCTTAAAGTATGCTACTCATGGTTGTTCGTGTGAACAGTAACAAAACTTTGCTTGTATTTTAAACTTGAATTTTTTTCAATTATTGTATCTTTGATTGATCCAAAGCATTGATTATGCTATAATTTGTGTTAGAAAGAGTTTCATATCAGTTTTTAAAGAGAAACTGAAGTTTAAATTGCCGAATTTCATTGAAAAAGCTTATCAGGTGCTATTGCGCAGGTTGGTGAACATTGTATGTTTTTGAATTTGAATATCTCATTAGTGATTAATTATTGTTGAAATCGAACTATACTATTATATCCCAAGTTATTGGATTATATTAGGTACTAATTTTTGTTGAAACTTTTCATTGAAAAGTCATTGAACTTAGTGGCCAAAGTTAGCAATTTAATCATGATTGCGTCTATAAGGTAACAAGTCCCGTTGTGTAGGTTGGTGAACATAGTATGTTTGCAATTGAATATCTCACTATTGGTAGATATTTGTTAAGATCTAACCGTACTATTATATTTATTACTATCAAATTATATTAGGTACCAAGTTTCGTTGAAACTTTCTATAGAAAGTCATTAAACTTAGTCACTAAAATCCCCAACTTAATCATGTTTATGTCTGTGAGGTAGTAGGTACTGTGCGTACATTGGTGAACATGGTATATTTGCAATTGAATATCTCACTATTTGTTGGTTTTTTTTAAAAATCCTACTTTACCATTAGATTCCTTCTTATTGAATTATGTTAGATACCAAGTTTCACTGAAATTTTTTATCAGAAAGTCATTGAACTTAGTAGCCGAAGTCGATAACTTAATTACGTTTGCATCTATAAGATAGCAGGTCTATTAGAAAAGGGTAATATTGAAATTTCATAAAAACTAATAATAAAGGAGGATGAAAAATGATAATTTATAAAGCTCACCAAAATTTAATGGCAAAATTGCAAAACTCAAGAAGATATTGGACTCTCTTTTTTTTGTTGTTGTAAATATGCCAAAACTTAATGGCATTTTTGCAACCAAAAAAAAAACCCTTAATTCTTTAAAACCTTCAATCTTAAGACATTGACGCATTAACCGTCATATTTGGCACAGACTTCACCGTTAAAAAGGAAAAATTAGAAATTTTCAGTCTTAAAACCATCTTCGTCCTCCTCTGTTCTGCCCCATCTGTGAAGATGATTCGAGGGATTTGGGATTCTTGGTTTGGAAATTCACTTCTCTTTCTTGATCTTGAGCATTTTGCGTTTGGGTTTTAAAGTTGTCCTAATTTTCGTTCCAGAAGATGTTCATAGCAAAACAGGTATATTTTCTTGGGGTTTTGCTAAAACTTTTCAGATTGAGATAAACTTATTTAAGTTATTACCGATGGAATTAATGGATTAATAGAAATCCATCTCCAACGGCTTTAGGCAAGTGTCCCGAGTCCAGAACTACAAGGCAACGATGGCGTTTTGTTTTCTCACGCCATCTTAGTATGTTCTAGAAAATATAGGAGAAAAACTTCAAATTATAGCATAAAGCAAAACTGCGCAACACCCAAGAGCCACTTAACAGCAGCTACACCCACTGAAATAGCACCATCGACGAAGGGACTGAAGCAAGCTTTTCCAACCCAGAAGCAACTAGCTCTTCCAAATTCTTCCCCTTAATTTCATACAGGAGTAGCTCTATCCTATCATCATTTGCTTCCGTAAGCTTCAACCTCTATATTGATGGTTAGCGGACGAATCGGATCGGCAATGAAGGTGTTGCTGCTATCATCATCATCATCATCATCATCATCAAGACCTTATCCCAATTAGGGGTCGGCCACATGAATCTTATTCCTCCATTCCACTCTATTAAATACCATGGCTTCATTTAGTCCTAAAGTTTTTAAATCTTTCCTCACCACTTCTATCCACGTTCTTTTGGGCCTTCCCCTTGCCCTTTTAGAACCTTCAACTTGTATTGCCTCACTCCTTCTAACTGGTGCCGTTGTTGGCCTCCTTTGAATATGTCCAAACCATCTAAGTCTAATCCCCCTCATCTTGTTACCTATTGGTGCTATCCCTAAATTTCTTCTAATATTTTCATTTCTAATTCTATCCTTTCTTGTCTTATTACTCATCCATCTCAACATCCTCATTTCTGCAACACTCAGCCTATGAGTATGATGTTCCTTAATTGCCCAACACTCTGATCCATAGAGCATGGCCGGCCTTATAGCTATCATATAGAATTTTCCCTTTAGTTTGAGTGGCATCTGCCGATCACATAAAACCCCCGATGCACATCTCCATTTGTTCCAACCCGCTTGGATTCTTTGGGTAACCTCCCTCTCAATCTCTCCACTCTCATGGATCAATGATCCTAAGTATTGGAAGTGGTCTCTCATGGGGACCTCTTGGTTATCAATCTTGACTGGTGCTCCACTCCTACTCTCCTTGCTAAAATTATATTCCATATATTCTGTCTTAGTTCGGCTAATTTTAAATCCTTTCGATTCTAATGCTTCTCTCCATAGCTCTAGCTTTATGTTGACACTCTCCCTTGTCTCATCAAGTAGGACTATATCGTCTGCAAATAGCATGCACCAGGGAATCTTCTCATGCAGATGTTTTGTTAACTCATCCATAACTAATGTGAAAAGGTATGGACTCAATGCCTATCCTTGGTGCAATCCGACAGTGACAGAAAAATCACCAGTCACGCCACTAGTGGTCTTAACATTTGTTACTGCTCCCTCATACATATCTTTAATTATGTCTATATACCCTTGAGAAACCCCTTTAACACCTAACACCCTCCATATTAACTCTCTAGGGACTCTATCATAAGCCTTCTCTAAGTCAATAAAGACCACGTGTAGGTCTTTTCTCCTCTCCCTATATTTCTCTACTAATTGTCTTAGTAAGAAAATAGCTTCCATGGTAGACCTCCCAGGCATGAAACCAAACTGATTCTCTGATACACTTGTTTCATGTCGTAGCCTCTTCTCAATTACTCTTTCAAAAAGTTTCATGGTGTGGCTCATAAGTT
Organism: Warburgia ugandensis; assembly: GCA_035236585.1. Lineage (NCBI taxonomy): Eukaryota > Viridiplantae > Streptophyta > Magnoliopsida > Canellales > Canellaceae > Warburgia > Warburgia ugandensis. The sequence goes on from CP141133.1 coordinate 59,476,150, forward strand.
TGATCCCTCGATAATTAGTGCAACTCTGAATGTCTCCTTTATTCTTATAGATTGGTACAATAGAACTTTTCCTCCACTCATCAGGCATTTATTCTTATAGATTGCTGCTATGGTGATCGCAATTTGTGAAAATGCCATCATGATAAAGGGCAAGAATCCTATAGGTGGTGGGTCCATGGCTGCTCAATATCTAGAGGGTGAGATCACAGGAAAGTTTTCCAAGAAAGATTGCAGGGAATCTGGGAGGTGGGTTTTTCTTCTTGTTCATTGACCCGGCATGATCACCGCATAATTTTTTTGCCACATACATACAACATAGGATTTGGAGAACAAGTTGGGGAAGAAGGAAGGTTGAGCTTGGAGTAGAAACTCGTCAATTAGATTGCTCCCGTAGCAAGATGAAGGGGTGGATGAAGAAGACCGCATTAACGCCATTGATGTCAAGGTATGTAAATGAATTGTGTTCGTAGATAAGATTATCCACCAGTAGGGATCTTAGACGAAATTATCCAGAGTTATTTTCTTTTTATTTTTTACTAGTAAAATAACACATTATCAAGTCAACCCCAATTCAGTTTCAATTCTTTGAATAATTTGGGTGCCTGCATGTGGGGCTGCTGTGCCGTGGCCGTTATGCTATGGTCTGCCTGCATGGCTGCTCCTCACACTTTGATGGACTAGTTGCAGGACAAATCAGAATGTTCTCTAACGCTTTTTTCTTTTTTTTTTTTTTTTTTTAATATTTAAGACTATGTGATTGTAAAAAATACGGTGTTGTTGATGTTTTTCGCAAGTACACGGGCTATTGTAATATAGCTATGCAAATACGGGTCGAACCCACAGGGACTTGCTTTAAGTGGAGTTTCTAATAAAATTTAATTATTCAAATGATGCATTTTACTTAACTTTCAATTCCAGAAAACATAAAATAAATTAATCAAACATCCCTGAATTACACTGTCCGTGGATAGCATTGTCCGTGGATAACACTATCAAAAGATGGAAAAAATGAAGCTTAAATGGAATAGAAATAGATGTAAATAAAGCAGGGATACAGATGTAATTAACTAAAAATTCCATAAATGTAATTGATTTAAATATGAAGGGCAAAACTGAAATTCTGGAAAAAAATCTGGTTTTTAACAAAAACCAGGAAAAAAAAACCAACGAGGAGACGATGGAGGATTCTGTCAGAGAAGATCCTCGGATTTGATGAGACGGGCAGATAGCTGGGCATGCTCCTCTTCTGGGTTCGTTGTATAGGCCTGTGATGAGATCATGCCGGAGAAGCGGTGAGTGCAAAACAGAGGCGTCGTGGAAGCCAAGGAAGAAGGGGTTCTGGGCTTGGTGCGTGAAGATGGAGAAGTGCCCAGATGCTGGTCTGACGCCTAGGATGATGTCGTCTGGTGCGCTGGGTGCTTGTCCAATGATGGCTGGAGCTGGCGTTGTCGACTAGCTGAGTGTAGAAAAAGGAAGATCTGAGGGAAATGACACCTTGGTGCGTGGAGGAGATCTGGGAAAGAGAGGTGGCCAGTCTGGGTAGTGGAGAGAAAACGTCACACGATCCTGGAAATTGCAAATAGAAGATGGGTGGAGGGCTGGTTTAGACCGCCTGGATGGGTCTGGGCGTACAACCAGTGAATGAAGGGAAACGATGGATGAGAGGGGTGTGGGTAGACTAAGAAGGGTGAAGAATTGAAGCAAAGGTGTGCTTGGGTGGTGCTGTGTGCAGAGGAGAACAACAGAGATGGAAGGTGGGTTGACTAGTGAAAAGGGATGGGGAGCCGCCTTGGAGGTTCGGTCGTAAGATGCAATGAAGGCCGGGTATGTAGAGAAATCAGTGCACTAGGGTGATAGTGAAAGATCCATGATGATTGTTGGACTGAAGAAGGAGAACAGTGCTAGAGATAATTGGGTAGTGGGATGGATGAAAGAGGGATGTGAAGAAGAAGATGGTGCTGGGGATGGTGCGGTAAATAGATGGAAAGCTGGAACAAGAAATCCCAAATTGCAAAGCAAAACAAAGATAAAAAAATCAGAACTTTCCCCAAAAAAACCAAACACAAAAACACCCAAAAAAACTCCCTTCAAACTTCATACGAGTACTTTTTATAGCCTTTTCCTTCCTTCTTTTTCTCCACCTTCTTCCTTATCTTCATCAACTCCTTCCTTAAACTCTATCCTTGAAGAGTTAGAGTTTTATGGGGAAACTTTCTCCTCTTCCAATTAAAACTCCATCCCTTTTAGGAATCCTCATCTTTTTACAACTCCTCTTCCAACTAGAACTCTTCCAATTAGGACTCCTCGTTGATTAGGACTCTTGCCTTTTTGATCTGCACTGTTGATCATAGATTTAAGCCATCCAACCTTCCTTCAGTTGATCTGCAAAATAAAAGACTAAATTAGAATCATCTAAACCGTACATTAATCCTTTAATAAGCTCAAATGATTATCTAACTGTTGATTAAGGTCTAGATAGATAATCAAGCTAAAATTTGAGATTTGGAGGATTAGATGACCTAATTGAATGCTAAACTAGGGGTCTTTTAGCCAAAATTAAACACTTAACAAGTGTCTACACCTTGGTATTAAAATGAAACTATTAGAAACCTCAAAAGCATCCACAGTAGTAACATTACCAATTAGATCGAGGTTAGGAAGTTCCATTTACGAGGCAAGGATGTGGCTTATATCAAAGCGGTGAAACATCACATGAATGCCTTAGGTCTCCTTCTATAATGAGGCTTTGCTAGCCATTCAATTAAAATATAAGATGAATGTTTTATGTCATTAGAAAGCGGGTCTGGCTGGATTTAGCGGCATACGCTCTTGGATTCATAGGTGCAAGTAGCACAATACAGATCCTCTAAACCTGACATAAAAACAGTGTGAGTCTTGGCACATGTCAAAGCGAAATAAATTGACAAGAGTGCTTATGAGTTTGTCCATCTTTAGACTCAGTTTTATAGCTTACTGATTTTGTTATTTACAATATTTATAATTATTTCTTGTACGTTTATGTGGCTTGACGAGACTAATTAGTCTAGATCTATCTAACAACAATCTTCTTTCACCATGTGTGGGCAACCTCTCCTCCCTAAAAGATCTGTATCTCTTAAGGAATAAGCTTAAAAATCCTTTTGGCATCTCATCCAATGAAATGACACGTAAGTAGCTTTTATCACTTGTGCACAATTAAGTATTTTCAAAAGCACCTTTTTTAGCATTTTGGAATTTAATTATTAACTTTACTTGCTCTAACATATTGCAGGCTTAAGGCCATTAACTAATCTGCAGACACTATATCTCCATGAGAATTTAATAGCTGATGACAACGTTGGGAACATTGTCCCATGGCTAACCCGACATCCCTAACCTTTCTCTATCTGAGCAGCAATTTCTTGAGAGAGTCATCGACATTGATGTGTAAGAGCATTATGCTTAGTGAAGCTTAGAGTTAAACTATGCACCACTACTAGTTATTACTATTAATTTAGAAAAAAGGATAATGACATGGAGATGCCATTGGATACGCACTGGGATAGACATAAGAAGGGGAAATGCTATCTGAGTTGAGCTTTGGGACTGACTCTGAAACCTTGCCAAGCCAAGCCCTAGATGATCTAATCTTCTCATCTTTGACCTTGCTTATATGCTAAATACTAAAAGTCATATTTGTGGAATGATTTTAGCTATTCATTTTTAATGTTTAAATTATAACTTTTAGATTTTTCAACAAAAAAACTAAAAGCTAGAAGTGCCCAATGGGATAGTCTAAATAGGAAATACCAAACAAAGCTTGGGTCAAATCATTCCAAGGTGAGGTTTAGTTAGTCAGGGTTTTGGAGTCAATACCAAAACTTAGTCTGGATAGCATTTCTCTGTAAGAAGTTCTTATTGCTTTGCAATTCTAAAAGTCGAATATGAAAAAATTTATTGAAATCTTCTAATCAAAAGCATTAAAACAGAAAATAAATCAAGCAAGATAACCTTGTGAAGATCATTTCTCGACCATGGTTGTGAGAGTACAGCACTATGCACAGCAAAAATAAAATCTTAAGAAATGCAATAGATCGATGACAGCCACGACATATATTTTTCTGGTAAATACAAGAACACCCTAATAGTTGTTTTGACACGCCTATCTTTCAGCATGTGGGCTAAACAGTTTTTTAAAAGACAATTCAAACAACTAAAAAATGTTGTTTTGGCTTGTTGGATGTTGACCGTTGCTTACATGAGCTTTTTTTTTTTTTTCCTTTTCCTTTTAGCAACAAGAAATTGTGAGAGAGAGACTTCAACATGGATATGGGAATTAGGTTAACGTATTAGTGAATAATTTACTTTCTAGTTCTTTGTTGCAGAAAATAATGGCCCTACATGCTAGTCCATATAATGGATGAGCGGCCCACCAACTCAAGGCATATTGTAGTCCTTTGATTCATTGTCTGCTAGCAGATGGTCAGGAAAGAAGTCATCTTGATTTACATTCATCAACAAGACCACCAAATGTCCAAGCTTAGAAACATTGAAGAGTAGATATCTGCATACATAACTTATCCATGGCATCTGCACCAGTCTAGTAGTTGTGGACCATTGAATCATGAAGATCTACTTATTCTTTAGTCTACTAATATCTCCCAAAGGAAAGTTTTAAAAAGATGTGGGAAGTTTATTTTAAAAAATTGGCAAAAAGTACAATTTAATTCTAGAAACTATTCACTTATAAAACTTAATTCAGTCCTTAAAGTTCCATAAAAACAATTTAATCCCTAAAATTATTACTTCAAGTTGCACTTTAGACCTTCTGTTAAATTTCTATCATGATTGGGCCTTGGTAAAGTACACTTTAGTCCATGAAACCATTCATTGGTACAACTCATGCATATGGGTACAAGTCATGTATCTCCCAATAACAATTTTCTATTATTTTCCTTCATTTGATTGTTCTACTATTCCATTACACAAGTTTCATAATTATTTCTTCTAATTCTTGCAGGGCTTTGTAAATTAAGGACGTTAAAATATTTGGCTCTGACGAATAACTCAATTGAAGGTCATCTATATTCCTATATTGGAGCCATGTATTCTTTGAGCACCTTACATCTCTCTTAGAACCGCTTTATAGGAAACATTCCATCTCACATTTTCGATAACCTAACGATGATTGAGTTGATCGATCTATCATAAAATCAGCTTAGTAATGTCCTCTATTATCAAATCTATATTTGCTAACCTCGCAGTGCTTTCATGCATTGACCTCTCAGAAGATATTAAACTAGAGGTTGAAACAGAGTACCCACATTGGATTCCTACTTTTCACCTCTCTGACTTATATTTGAAAATTTGCAACCTCAACCTGCACAGTACCTGTGGCATTCCTACCTTTGTCTCCAACCAAAATGGCTTAAGTAGATTATATTTGGGTCATAATTCTCTTAAAGGGACCATTCCATCCTGGTTGTTGTACAAAAGTGCATTACGGCACTTATTAGTAAGGGGTAACTTGTTCGAAGGCTCATTTCCACAGTCTCCCAACAACACTAATGGCTCAACTCTCAAACAGCTTGATATCTTTGCAAACAATTTATATGGGACACTTCCTACAAGCATTGGAATGCTACTCCCCATGGTAACGTACTTGAACATATCTGGAAATGCCTTGCAAGACAATATACCTTTATCCTTAGCACAAATGGATTTTCTAAAGGTATTAAATCTTCCTAACAATCGTCTTTCAGGAGAAATCCCATATAAACTAATGAGTTTCAAATCCCTACAATGCTTGGATTTCTCTAATAATTATTTGCAAGGGCATATGCTTCCAAAAGATTCAAACATGATAAGGCTAAAAGTTTTACTTCTTAGTCATAACTTCTTCATAGGGACAATTCCAACAAGCTTCTTGAATAGTTCATTCTTAGAAATTCTAGATATAAGTGACAATGACTTATCTAGCCATATTCCAAGTTGGTTGTTCAATCTTCTACATTTGAAGTCACTTGTTTTAAGGAATAACTTCTTTCAATCACATATTTCCAAACAATTGTTTCAATTCAGTAATCTTCATTTGTTAAACCTCTACAACAATTCTCTTATAGGAAAGATACCTTCTTATCTCAACAATATTACTTCATGGAAATGAAATTCTACAATTTAAATTCATGGAGGATTTTATTCTCCTAGACAGGAGGCATTATTGCCTAATATACCAGCCAGGGTTTCAACTTCATTCACCACAAAGGGAATACGTTATATTTTTTAGGGTGAACATTTATCCTTGATGACAAGGATTGATTTGTCCATGAACAAATTAACAAGCAATATTCCACCAGAATTGGGAGACTTGAAAGAGCTTCACTCATTAAACTTATCATATAACCTCCTAACTAGCCCTATTCACCGATCCTTTAAAAATTTAGAAAATTTAGAGAGTTTGGACCTTTCATATAACAACTTGTTTAGGTGGATCCCTTATGAAATAACTGAAGTTGATACACTTAGTACTTTCACTGTGACCTTCAATAACCTATCAGGCAAAATTCCTTTCGAGAAACCATTTTTGACATTTAATGAGACTAGCTATGAGAAAAATCCAAGACTCTGCGGAGTACCTCTAAAGAGAATTTGCTCATTTGATACTTCCTCTGAAGTCCCTAAAAGGAAGAGCAAGTATTCTAATGTTCTTCGAAATAATGTTGTGTTTTACTCATTTGTAGCAATGTCGTATGTGATGGGATTTTGGTGGGTTATTGGCTTTCTATTATTTAACAAGGGTTGGCAGAGTACATACTTTGAGTGTATGGATGTATATTAGAAGGCATTGACTAGGAAGATTTTTAGATTTTATCTTCACTTCAAAAATTGTTCCCATCATTGAGTTGTAATGGGAAATCAATTTTGTAAATTTTCTTGGGTTAAAATATATTCATTTAATTTTGCTTATGAATCTAACTATTTATGCATACAATCTTAGAGTGCCTATTCAAAGCAATGAAAGAATATTGATTATAAAATATGGGCATGAGGTACTATGAATGGAAAAGATTAAACTACATCCTAATAAATTAACATTAATTTTCACAATTTCCTTCTTTATTAAATATTTATTCTATTTTATTTTTTTCTTATTCTTATTCTTCTTCTTCTTCTTCTTCTTCTTCTTCTTCTTATTTTTTATTTTTTTCTCTTTTTTTGCTTCTTTTGCTTTTTAGATCTCTTTGTCAACCTTAACATTTAAGTATTTTACCTTGTTTATGGTTTTAGACTTATCTAGGAAGAAATTTTGTAATTTTCAACTTCTTATCAACTATCAACTCTCATATTAGTTAATTTTTTAAAGAAAGTATTAACTTTTATTGGATTTGGGAACAATAGCCTTCCCATGGCTGCACATATTATGGGATTAGGAGATTGAGTTTATCTAAAGTTACTATAAAGATGCAAGTGAAGAGCCATTATAAACAGACTAAAAACCATACAATACACTATTGGAGTGAACATAACACCTATGATAAAGTGCTCGAAGCTCACTACATGATCAAATTCTCTAGTAATCCAAGAGAACACCTTCTTGTGTTGACTTGTTTACATAATAGTTTGTAGAGAACTAGACATGGGAAATTGAGCAGAGATGACCATCCATGTGTTGGTCAATCTTGTCAAAATGATCCCAAAACCTCCACTAGTGATTGAAATTTGAATTGAGCCTAGATATATATCCTTGCCACTAAAGTAGAAACCTTTGTTTCAACAGTGTCACATATGGCCAATGAACTAGAATAGTCAAGGTAGAAGACTGAATTATGATTTGAGATCATGCCGAACACCTCACTGGGATGGGATTTAAGTAACAACCCATTGAAATTCAATTTAAAATAGTTCGATTGAGCACGCTTCCAATTCTAGGAGTGCTTCACTTTCCTTCTAACATATTGAGGTATACAAGTCTTTTGATCCTCATTTAAGTATCCTTGAGTTCCTTTCCAACCATATTACTCACACCATTAAAAAGAAGTAATTCTTCCATAGGTTTTTGGAATTTTTATTAAGTTTATGTGCTGGCCACTGAGAATAGAGTCCTGAATGCTAATAGGCAGCATCAAAGACATGCAAGATTTTTTAAGCATAGCAACTTAGACCTCCTAAGAAAAGGACACAATATGGTCTCTTGTTTCAACCTCATTCCAATTGAAGTAACAAAAAGAAGGTCCAATGATCCCTGTAGCCATTAGTTTATAAAAAATTAGTACTTTGTTGAGTAGAAATAGTCCATGAAAAGAAGGCAACTCCTGAGGGTATTTGAGAGTTCCAAACCATGATGACATGCACCAATGGTTCACCTCATTCATAGGTTGATTTTATTGAGAAACAAATAGTTGAAGATGGGCACCAAATAATTGTGACCTTTCTTCTATTGTTAATTAAACAATTTTGAAGCTTATTCACTAATTCCTTTAGACTTTCATTCTCAAACTCTCTCAGACTTCTTTTTGAAGCTAATGTCTTAGATAGTAGAACTTGAAGAGATCCTAAGGAATTGATTGGCTAGTGTCAAAGGATTTGAAGTGACCTTAAATAGTCTTGAGTATGAGACATATGGAGGGTTGTCTGTAATCCACTGATCATGACAAAAACTTATTTTATCCCCTAAATAGAGCTTCAAATTAATATGCCTTCTAAAGAAATCAAAGAGGCTATGATGTTCCTCCCAATAAGAGTGCTTATTTTATATTCCCAAATAAATATCCACCAATTACATGTTGTAACAGCCTGGGTCCAACAGTAACAATATTGTCCGCTTTGGGTGCAGCCCGCACGGTTTTGTTCTTCCCCGATTTCCTAGGAAAAAACGCATTGTTACCGTTAGAGTTCTCTGAACTCTTATAACCAGCCAAAATCTCTCTCCCTAGGTGATGTGGGACTAACTCTTAGTACCTCCCCGCCCTTGTTCCCTCAGACTATCTTGGGCCCTGACCTCAGACTTGGCTCACCCTCAAGCCATCTTGGCGAGCACCTGCGAGTTCACCTTTCCCCCTTTAGGGACACACATCCACGCATGCGGCTAGCCCTCCCCATCATGAGGGAACTGGCTCTGATACCATTGTAACAATCGGGAGGCCCACCTAGTAACAATATTGTCTGCTTTCCATTGACGATGCCCATACACCACCATTAGTCACGGCTTTGTTCTTACCATGCGGGCTGCACCCAAAGCAGACAATATTGTTACTGTTGGACCTGGTTTGTTACACATGTAGAATTGTTCCTTCCATTGACGAGATTCTTTTGAAAACCTGGAGCTTCACGTGAGTATCTCCATAACCACTTACATACAAAGGCCTAATTCATTACTTTCAATCTTTTAATACCAACAGTACACTCCTTCATTAGACTGCAAGCACTTTCCCAAGCCACCAGGTTATATTTGTTTTTGCCTTCACTTTTTTTCCTTAGGAAGAATCTTTGCAACTACTCTAGACATTGAATGAACTTCGTGTGGCAGTTTAGAAGGGACATGAAGTATGTGGGTGGGAGGTGGTTAGCAAGGAAGCTTTTATCAAGGTAACTCTCCCACTAGTAGTCAAACAAGAATGTTTTGAAGTGGCTAATTTGGTTTTATATCTTTCTATTACAAGTACCCTAAGAGATATTTTGTTTGTGTTTGGTGCAAGTGGTAAAGTCCAAGAAGGTACAAGAAAGTGAAGCAATCCTGCCATCAAGATCAATAGCAATACTATGAAGAACCACTAGTTTATCTTAGCGCCAAAGACTTGTCTTTTGACATATAATCATCTCAAAACATTTAAGAACAATGCTAGTGTTCCTCTGATCACTATTATTGGTAATAATTAGCAAAGTATTAGCTACATAATTGAAATGCATAAGAACAAGCTATCAATTGGGCACCTTAAAACCATGAATGCTCAATGATCTTATTGAACACTTCTTAGACAAGAAAAACCAAATAGGTTGAGGAACAACGCCCTTGTCATATGCCGTTAAAGCTCTTGAAAAAGCCATGAGATATCACATTTATGATGATTGAAAACCAAGCAGACAATATCCATTTCATAATACAAATTTTCCACTTTGATCCAAAGTTCATCTTGAACAACACCCAATTCTCCATTCCACTATGTCAAAGGCCTTTCTTTGAGTCAATTTTGCTAAGAATTCTACCCAAATTTGTCTTTTTCATCATGTCTAAAACTTCATTAGCTAGCATAGCCTTGTCTACTATGTTTCTAGGATCCAGGTAAGTAGACTGATTAGGTGAGATAATCTTTTTGAGGACCTTCTTCCATTAATTTTGTTGTAATCTTATTGTAGCATCTAATTAAGCTAATCATTTTGAACTTCTTTATATGATTGACACCTTTAACTTTTGGGATCAAGATACGAAAGATGCTCCTATGTGTCTATCAAGGGAATCACCCTCACAGATGTCAGCAACAAAGTTGTCAACATCTTCCTTAACTATATCCTAATAAACATAAAACCCATCAGGGCCTGAACATCTGTTAGGGGTACATTTGAAGATCACCTTATCAATATCTTCTCGAGTGAAAGGGCCTCTCAATATCACAATTTAATGTATCATCAATTGTTTCAAAGTCCATTAAGGTAGGATTGTGTAGAATTTTTTTTCTAGATATACTTAGAGTTTGATAAAAAGAAATGACCTCCTTAAAATGGCTTTAGGTTCCTCCATTAGTTTGCCATTAATCCATAAGCTAGAAATCATAGCCCTTCCACAGGCATTGGCTGTAGCACAAAAATAAATTGTATTTTTAACATATGCTTTAAGCCAACGAATTCTTGATCTTTGCTTCCATTTAAATTCTTATATTTCATTGGAGGGCAGCTTCTTCTTTATCATAGACTTGATGCATCTTTTCTCTTCAATGAAAATAGACTCTTCTTCATTATTTTTTGAAGAGATTAGAAGTTCTTTGACTATTTTAGCTTCCTACTTACATTCTTTATCCATTGTTCTAGACCATTCATTCAATTTGTCTTTGAGGAACTCCAGCTTAAAGGCTAACCTAGTTCTTGCATTGCTTAGTATTAGAGCCTCATTTCACCACTGCTTGATTAGATATCTAAGTTCCATCTTTTTAGTCCATCCTTGAAATCTTAAGGGCATGGATCCCTAAGATCTGAGCATGATATCAAGTAGCATATGGTAATGATTTGAAGCTTTATTGTATATGATTTTGTTATTTGTATAAGGAAATCATTTCATACATTGCAAATTGACTAAAAAGTCTATCAATTTTGCTCATAATAAGCCTATCTTGATGATTAGACTAAGTGTATTTGCCACCTTATAGCTCAAGATCAATCAAATCTTTAGTATGAAGGAAGTTTTGGAAAGTGATCATACCTCTTGATAGGGCTTTTGCAGTGTTTCTCTCTAAAAGGAAGCCTCACAACATTGAAGTCTCCACCACAACACATGGGCATCTCCACATTAAAAAAACATTGCTGAGCTTGAACCAAAGAACCTTTCTATTCCTCCCATCATTTCGTGCATAAACAACAGAGACAACAATTATGTTCCCACTCATCAGTAGTAAGGATTGAGCTTATTGAAACTTCAGTTCACTTATAAAAGAGCATAGAATCAAAGGCATAGAATTGTCAGATGATATTGGCTTTGAGGTCCTCTTGTTTCATCTAGTGATGTGGTCATAATTACTGCTACTTGTGGCTATTAATGACACTTCTTTGACAACTGAATATATACACATAATCTTTGACTACTAAGTATTTATAGACAATCTTTGGTTGACTGGTGTTAAGTGTTCAATTTTTGTCAAAATACCCCGAATTTAGTATTCAATTAGATAATCTAACCATTCAATTTTGCAAAACTTAGCTTGATTTTAAATTTAAATCCAATTGACCATCCAAATCATAATTTTTTCAAAATCAATGGTCAGTTGATCATTAAAGCTCATTAGATGACTAATGTATGATTCAGATGATTCTAATTTAGTCTTTTCTTTTGCAGATTAACCAAAAGAGGCGTTGATGGCTACGATCAAAAGTTAACAGTGCAAATCATCTTAAAGGGCAATGGATGGACCAGATCACCCATGAAGATGGATGTGACAGTTTCCTAGAAGACAATGGAGCTAAATTTGGAATCATGGAGAAAAAGGCAATCCTTTCCCCCACTTCTTTCTTTCCTTTTCTTTTTCTTTTCTTTTCTTTTCTTTTTCTTTCTTTTCTTTTTCTCTTTTCTTTCTTTTTCCTTCTTTCCTTTTCTTTTTCCCTTGCTCACTCTCACGTACCTACTTTCCTTACTCTCTTTTTGGCCTTCCTTCTTAACGTCTTTCTCCCCCTCTTCCCTTTCTCTATTCTATTCCTCTCTCCATTCTCACTACCTTCTTCTTCTCTCCCCATCTCTCTTTCCCATTCTATTCTATTCTATTCTCTCCTCTCCTCTCCCTTCTCATTCTTTTCTCTTCTCCTCTCTCTCACAGCTTTCCTTCACCACCAAACTCTCTCCCTGCTCCCTCTCTTCTCTCCCACGTTCTACCCTTCCTCTCACACTCTTCTCTCTCCATTCTCACATCTCTTCTTTTCTCTCCCACTTCCCATCTCTCACAACGCTCCACTCATTCCCCTTGTTTTGTCTGCACAACCCAAGCTCCTCCTTCTCTATCTCCACCCTTTCCCTTCTCCTTCGCACTTCTCTTTCCACCCGACCAAACCCACCTTATTCTCCTCTCCTCTCCTCTCCCTTGTGTCTCTTCTCATCTGCCCCGTACCCCACCTTTTCTACCCAGTCCATTCCAGGCTGGTGATCAACACCCAGGCGTCATCTCCTTCATCGAGCAGAGCAAAGTCTAGGCCAGATCGCACTCCATCTTCTTCCTACAGCATCGCACCAGTCACTGGCCGGATTGCACACCAATCTCTCAATCTCAAGCGTCTTTCTTGTCATCGGACAGTCCAAGAGGGGAAACCCAAGTCGGGTTTCCACTCTTTTTCCTCTCCTCCTTCCTCCTCTCTTCTTCCCTTCTCCTCTCTTCCCTTTCTTCCTTCTCTTCTCCCTCTTCGTTTCTCTTCCTTCTTCTGGTTCTTGCTTAAAAACTAGATTTTCAAGAAATTCCAGTTTTGCCCCTTCTCTTTAAAAGAAATTATATTTATGTTCTTTTTCGTTAATTCCATCTGTGTCCCTAGTTTATTTACATCTGTGTCCCAGTTATTCTGGTTTTGTTTTATCTGCATTTTTCTTATCCAGGAACTGCCTAATCTCTATCAGATCATTTAAGGCTTAACCCAATCAATGGGTTAACCTTAATCAAAACCAAAGCTTCAATTTCTCCTTTGTTTTTTAACGGATTTCAAATTAATTTTTTGGAATCATTATTAGGACATCTCTAGATCTAAGTGAAATTTATGATCTTCGATCTGAAATTCATAAATCAATATGAACCGTCCAAATCTTGAAATCACAATTTAGCCCAAATCTTGACCATTTTGAAGAATCTGTCAAATGCGACCGGTGGATCACTAATCAAGAATGTGTTGAAGATATTTGTAAAGGCAGATCAGCTTTTAGAAGACCAGAAGTGAATATTTTGATAAACATTGATCTAAGGAAGTAGTTTTTTCTCATTATTTGATTTTGTTTGTTTTCTTTAGGAACTGAAAATTCTGTATTTTTGAGAAGTTGATTAGATCTGAACATTGATTCTCATTTCAATAATTCTAGTAATTTTTAGTGCTTTTTTTTTTTTAATTTTACATAATTGAATTTTATTCAAACTCCATCATTTTAAATCAAGTCCTCGTAGGATTGACCCGTACTTGCATAAGTTATACTACAATAGCCCGTGCACTTGCAGTTAAACAATCAACAACTGGGTATAACCAAAGTACAATAATTAGTGGCTTTCAATTATCTTCAAGTGTTAGTTTCAATAAATTTTACAACACAAATAACTTATCGACTCAGTTTTACAATGTGAGTCATTCGATGACTAATACAAACATGCATTCTAGAGTATCACATGGACTGAATACAAGTGTTAGCCTTTAGAGCATCTCCGTGTAGTGTTAAGTGTAGTATTAAAAGGTTTTCTCTTTACTTGTTTAGGCATAAATAGCTCTATCGTAGCCTTAAGTGCATAGCAATGTCCTTTAATGTGTATAGGAGAAATATAGCAGCATTGGGCATGGATTTTGCTTCCCCTTAGCCATTTGATATTGTAAGAGAATGCATGTATTGCCATTGATTAATCAATATTAAAAGGGCACGAGGCTTAACTTTGTTGGAGCTGAAGTATGTCTTTTTCAAACACAATAAGTTGTATGTGGTAAGGATTTCCATTATTTGGGGCTTCTGAAGTAATGAAACTCTTCTGATTGAAATCCTTTGTCATTTTTAAGACTTTTTAGTTTATGAGAGCCGTCTAGTCAAGGTCCTTGATTTCTACTAGAATCCTTAACTTCTATGGCTCTTTTAGTTTTGGGGCCTACTTGGCTAGTTTCATCAATTTATGAGACTCTTTGAGCTGCATGGCCCATTTGACTAGCCTTTAATTTGTGGGATTCTTCAACTCGCGAGACCTTTTAAATTAAAATACTTTATTTGTGAGACTCTTTGAGCTAGCGAGACCTATTCAACTAGAATACTTTATTTGTAGGACTTTTTGAGATAGTAGGAAAGCAAAGAGAAAGATGTTGAAATAAGTCTTGTGATGAATACAAAGGTGTGTGTGTGTATGTGTGTGTGTGTGTGTGTGTGTGTGCGTGTGCGCGCGCGTGTGCGTGTTGAAATGGGTTACATTTGAGACTCCAACCAATGCGCCCATTTTATAATTGGTAGCCTTGGGTAGGCCCCATTTCACTTGGTTAGTTTTTAGAACTTAAGTTTTTCCTATGAGAAAACTTAATTTAAGAACGAAGTGTTGTGAGGGCCCCATTTTGCATATTTTAAATTTCCTTTTCTTTTTAAAAGATTTTGGCATGAGAGGAAGTCCATAGGGGCCTTTTTTCTTGTATTAATGATTCTCACTTACTAATCATTGTGGGTCTCATTCATAGCATTTGAGCATTTGAAACATGGAATAGTTCCTCCATAAGAGAAACTCAAACAAGAGACCCCCATAAGGGCATTTTCTTTTGAAAGAAAATGATCTCTACTCTACAAATAGAGTGTGTTGCATCTTTGGTTTCATATGTTGCTTCAGAAAAGTCCTATGAAGTAAGGGAAACTTAAGAAGGCCTTGCATGGGGGAATTTTTATTATTTTAAGAGGCCCCACCTGCTAAAGTAGGCCATATCTTGAGTAAATTTAAAGGATCCTAAAACCTTTTAAAAGAACACAGAGAATGCCTTTTGAAAGTAAATATCTCTTAGAAGAACCAAATGCAAAAGAGTCCCAAGTCACTTTAGATAGAAATGCACCCATGGATGGTATTTTTATTAGACAAAGAAAAGTGGAGTATTTTTTATTGCATCTTGCACGACATTGCAAATGGCACTTATAGACTATAATGTTATTTAAGTAAATAAATTATGGTTGTTTTAATTTTACTTATAGACTATAATGTTATTTAAGTAAATAAATTATGGTTGTTTTAATTTTACTTACTTAAAACATTATAATGTAAATAAGGCAATACCCCTATTTTAGTTCAAAAAAATAGTTTCAAGACCTAATTCTAAGAGAAAAAAGTCAATCCTTGATTCCTAATACAAAATTAAAAATTTTGAACTTAGGTCAAAATTTTAAATTCAAATACTAGGGTTATTTCTTTGATTTTAAATTCTAAAAAATTATAAAATAATATATTATTGCTAAAATCCAAAATTTTACAAGAAAACTCTAAATTTAAGTCACACAAAAAAAAATTTGTTTGCCAGTGCATTATCACAAATTTTTAGAAATATTTGACTGGCAAACAATAAGTATGAATTGCTTTATTTTCTTTTGAAACTTTAGCAACATCGGCGAGACCCGTGAAGGCATCCCGGCTCTTTGCTTTACATTAGTGGACCTATAGGTCAGGCCGGGGCTCAGCACTCTTTCGTTCTGTGTGGGACGATGCAGGGGAGAAAAGGGAATGCGTTGAGTATGCAGCATCAACCAACAAAAAAGCATAGTCACGGCCTGTGCTATAATGCATCTCCAAAAGCCCTAACTATCCCCACTAGAATCAAAATCTTTAGTTAGATCACTACCTTGTGAGGAGGTTCGATACAATATAAAACACCCATGTTGCTGCATGTGGGGCCACCACATATAGTTGTAGTTTATGCTGTAGCGTTGTTTATTGCTGTGGTTGCGAATGACCCAATCTATCTATGGTATTAGTTTCAACACTTAGAATTTTAAAGCATGGGCTTAATAACCATTTGGTCACCCTATTGCCTATTCATGCACATGTAGAGTATGGTCAAAACTCTATTTTGTTGACCATGTAAAATGTCAAATTTCAAGGCCAACATCAATCCCATGTATGCTCTTAGCCTTCTAAAACTCTAATAATTTCCCAGTAGAAAATATGCCCTCTTAATTTAATCCCATATTTGCTGGAAATGAAGACGGAGTGGGATTCGAGTATATATTAGCTAGGTTGAAGTAGATGGTCTTCTCTTATTCCCAAATTCTTTAACAGATGGGAAGAAATCAAATGGACTGGTGAATACATTGCGTCACATAAGCTATGTAATACAATTGAAGCAACGAAGCATATATTGATTATCGAAAGGAAAGCCCTTTGCAATGTAATTTTAGCATATAAAAATGTTTGTAGAATTGAACTAGGCCGTCCCATCTGAAGATAATGGTCAAGATCAATCAGGTGCAGCCCAGCATATAAAAGTGAAGCGTTCCTCCCCCTCCATATACAGAAGTAGCAAAGCGACGGATTGACTACTGACAATGGAAAGACGAAGCCGGACAGTGGTCAATGGTAAGAGAGAAGAGCCAAGGGTTTGGATCATTAAAATAGTCGGTCCTCCTGCCCCATGAGGTAAGGTTTGCTTGTAAGGCATCTCCTGCCCCGTGAGGTAAGGCATCTCCTCTTCTCCTGTGTTTCCTCTGTTTTAATCATATTTATATGCAGAAGCTGATCAGGATCAAGTTTTAGGAGAAATCTTTGGAGAAGTAAAAGCAGATGTAGACATGCATAAAAGGAAGTTAGAGATGGCCAAACATGGAAATGCTTTCATTGCCTTCGTGTGAATTTTCAATAATCCACTTACAGATTACCCTTTCAATTGGATTTTACACAAGTCATTCCCTAGGCAGTTATGACACCATGGAAGACCTGCTGGAGATGATAACATGGTCTCATATGGGCATTCATGAAAGACCAGTAATATGGTGGTTTCTTTTTTAATCATTTTTATTTGTTTAGAATGATCTTGTGATCTTATTTTCTTCAATTAATATAAATAGTTAGTGATGTTCTATACTTTTTATTTGATCTGTTTGTGCTTCATAGAAGATTTGACTGAGATTTCTACATTGGAAAATGTAGTTACTGGCTTCCATCATTCAGTAGTGATGCTGTTAGTTGGCCTTACCTCAGTAAGTAAAATATCCAGGCAATTGTCGACCTTATGTAGCATGCCTTAGTCATAAGGAACATTTCATGGATGAGTCATTAGGGACTATGATGTAGGCCTAAAATATTTCTGAACTTTGCATTAAAATATTTTCGATTCAGTTTTTGTGCAGGGATGATGGCTTGGTTGTCACGTTAGAGGAGCTATCAACTATTGTTCGTGTTGCTAATTTGATCGAAGTGTTGATATTTTTCGCAAGTGCACGGGCTATTGTAATATAGTTAATGTAAGTATGGGTCCATCTACAGGAACGCGCTTTAAGAATTTGGAGTTTTTAATAAAATTTAATTATTTAAAAATTAAAATTAATTAACAAAATTTAAAAAAAAAGTAATCAGACTTTAGATTTGGTTTAACAATGAAATTACAGAGGTTTAATTCAAGAAAGAAAAGGAAAAAACAACATAACCTTGATTAAAACTAAAACTTGAAAAAAATAGAAAAAATCTATTTCCCTAGCTTAAGGACTATTCAATTCTTCAATTCCAATATCATAAACTTTGATCAGACTTTATAAGCATATTCAATATGCCCTTGATTGATGATCTGATTGATGAATTTGTCAAATTCTTCAAATTTTTAAAGATCTAGTCTAATTAAGGAATTTAAGAATTAATTATTTATATATGTTTAAACTAGAAACTATCCTAAAAACAAGTTCTAAAAGTTAATTGAAATTCTGAATTAAAACAACCAAGAAATAAGAGGTTTCCCGTAGTTAAACCAGAACCCTTGATTTGGTTAAATATGAACAGATAAAATAATTCTTGGATTAACTATGAAATAATACAGAATGCGAATAACCAAAACTGGAATAACATAGAATGCGAATAGTAACATTATAGGGACAAAAAAATATAATTTGAAATATTCTATAATGGGCAAAAGTGGAATTCTCTCTAAAAGTAGACTGCTGGAAATCTTGGAGAACCCGATGGAGTGCTGGCGGTCTGGTGCTGTGGCATGGTTGAGATCTGGGCATCCGTGCTGGAGCAAAGACACAAGGAAAAAACCCTTTGTAGCAGAGAAAACCGAAGGAGGGCCCAAGGAGCAGTGGGACGATGCCTGGGCTTGTGGCCGACGTGCGCTGGGTTCTTGTCCGGCGGGGGCTGGAGGCAGAACCGATCCGGGCTTTAGCCTGGCCTGTGAAGACGACAAAGGCGTCGGGTGTGCTGGGGAGAGAAAGATCGGCCTGGTTGTGCAGCCTGGCTGGGCATCTTCTAGTTCGTCTGGAGCAAAGGAGATAGGGAGCGATGCACAGCTTAGGGCATCGTCTGGTTCAGTGACGATCTGGGCCGGTGACGATGATGGGAGCGTAGCGAAGCATATGCCTGGTGTGATCAGAGAATCGAGAGAGAGATGGGATAAGGTGAAGCCAGTGATTTGGTTTCACCGGTGCTGAGGAAGGGGAACCCGACCGGCTAGGTGGTGACGGTTGGAAGATTGCGCAACAGAGATGGAGTGCTGTGCTGGAACAGGGAAGGTGTAGTGAAGGGTTGTGGAGTCAGGATAACAAAGGAAAGCGGTGAGCGATGGAGAGATGGGAAGCAAAGGAGATGGTGGTGCTTGACTGTAAACAGGAAAACAAATATACTGCAAAACATGATAGAAAAGTAAAAATGGAAAAGTAAAAACATGAATGAAGAAATAGTCCCCTCCCCTTCGGCTGCCTTCTACTCTTATACTTGATTTTCCTTTCTAATTTTTTCTTTCTTTCCTTTTTCCTTTTCTTCCACTTTCCAACGATTAAATATACTCCACCAAATCCCCTTTTTATAATTTTAGCTTCTCATTCCCAAACAATCTCCTTAGTGAGTGATATAATCTATTCAGCATCTTTTAAAATAATCTGCACCGTTGGTTTTTTTATTTGAGCCATCCACCATCTTTTAGTTGATCTGCAAGACCAAAGATTAGATTAAAGTCATATAAACCATACATTAAATATCCACTTAGCTTAATTGATCATCTGACTATTAATTTTGATAATTTACTGTTGGATGGTCAATTTGAGCTAAAATTCATAAATTATCTAAAAATTAGCAAATTAATGAGTTAGATGGTCTAATTAAATACTAAATATTAAACACTTAACACGAAAAACATAGTGTAAGCCTGATCTGTAACATATTATTTTTTTGTTTTAAGATGTAAGCTTGATTTTGATTAGCATGATATATTTTCTACTGTGAATGCTCAACATTTCTTGTTCATCTTATATTGGCCTTAACAAGAGTCTCTATGTAAAAACTGGCTTGGGAGATAAATTACCCTGTGCAAAATTTGGATGTAACTTCAAGTGGAAAGATAAGAATTAGAGAACGAAATCCCCACCTGATAGAATTATAATACTTACTTACATGATACATTTTATTGATTAAAACAACCTTGCCTATACGTAATTCTGAAAGAACTCTTATATCACAACATAAAATCAAAGAAACATGATATAGACAATGGAATTTTATGGATCGCCACTAGCTAGTAGCTAGCAATTGCATCTCAAAATCATGGACCCAAGTTCAAGTTCCACCCAAAAAGAGAAGAAAAACATAATATTCAAATTCCGCCCCTACTCTATGGTTTATATAGGGTCGGCACAAGCTGTGACACCCAAAAAAGGGGGTTTTCGGTAAAAACATTTTTAGATTTATTATTATTGCCTGATTAATCCTTAGATATCTTCTAATAGTCAACAAAGACTTACTTTATAAAATAATTGCTAAGAGACCTTCAAAATTAACTTCTTTTAGTTGTTGTTTTAAAAAAATTTTAAATTTCAATTTTATCCTAATTTTATGCATCAAGCAATAATTTTCAAAAACTATGGAACTTCAGAAAATGTTTTAAAACTGCAACTATCTAAAAGAGATTTTAAGGGTTTCTTGGAAACTATTTTCTATAATCAGTCCTTATTGAGCATTACAAGGTAGTTAAGGATTAATTAGACAATAAAAACCAATCTAAGGACGTAAATAAAATAAAATAAAATAAAAATGAAGCCTCCAATTACACGTCCTATCGCATTATCTTGGGCGTCTTTTTTGTAGATCCAAGAAATTCATTTGGTAGGACCCACCTTGATTGGGTTAGATATGAAAGATCATACCAATCGAATGATTAGTAGCTCTAATTTCTCTGTTGTAGGAATAAAAAATAGTGATTTTCAACGCAAGGAAAACATAGCCTAAGATAATTCCATCAATGTGAATTTTGATCTGACTAAGGAGAATGGATTAGATCTTCCAATGATCTGACTAAGAAAACAGCGTCTTCCATGGAGACAATCTCTGAATAATCTCTCTAATTGGTACGAAAGGACACCGTGAAATGGACGATCACTCACGTAGCACATGAACAAGAGTTACTAACCTTGGATAATGTAGACATTGTAAGTTAGATGCGCTCGCACATACACACAAGCATAACTAGGAGGGATAATAAAATGATGAAAAGAGGGCATAGCCTAAGCTTTGGGAGATCTAAGCCATTTATATAGTCGTGCCTTAGGTAGATTACAGCACGTACGACAAATCACACTCTGTTGTTTGGCTGGTTTCTTCCATTCTTCATAATGAATCTTACCTCCGCACTCTGTAGAGAAAAGAAGCCATTTGCATGCAAAATTCTCAGTTGAAGGGAGCGTTTGTCTGTGTGTGGCTCTCCTAGGAATACTCCTTGTTAACGCCATTCCTGGAGCTGGTGCTGAAACGAGCAGGAGAGAAAGCAACAGTTCTATTGCTTAACGCTACGAAGAGGAGATGGATTCAGAGATAAGTAGAAGGATTCTAATGAGAACCAACAACTACAATTATGATGCTCTCAAAGCAAACTAAGCTACCTACTGCGGTTCTTCCAAAGGAAATCCTTATAGGATACAAGGTGATTTCTGACTGCAGGATTTTTCACACATAATGATAATCTCTCTCTCTCTCTCTCTCTCTCTCTCTCTCTCTCTCTCTCTCTCTCTCTCTCTCTCTCTCTCTCTCTCTCTCTCTCTCTCTCTCTCTCTCTCTCTATGTACTTAGTTGATGTTTTGCATTTGAATTATAGTTATTGTTATCCGCACTACAGTATTTTAGTACAATCATCTTTTAAATCCTGTGTAAGGGAGGCAATTGTGCCATAACCCAAAAATCTGCGTGGCGTCCCATTTCGCGAGATCCAAACTATTCATTTAATTTCTCGAACTTGGATACATATCTTGTAGCCCAAGAACCCTGAAGACGGGATAATTCTATCATCTGAAGAAATCGATTTTTAGTCACCTGATTATATCACAATTTTTTGGGTGCTGTAATCGTCTATAATCTTCACGATTTTGGCTATGATCGAGGTACTCAAAAATGAATTTATGAGATCAACGGGCTGGATCAAAAGCTTGGAATTGTCATATGGGTGTGAATTTTGGTAACTTGATCATCCATAGGATGCCTGGCCCGACTAGGGATGGCCTGGATGGTGATTGCTGATCATCACGTCTACTTACTAAATTGAAGCATATACTAAACATCCATAACACGTCCAGTGCAATGCAGTTTCAGCATGTCAAAATGCTTGTGCAATCTCATTAAACTTGTGGGTCTTAATTTTGCTAGCTACTAATCTTGCAAGAAACATTTTTGGCCGCCAATAAAGGCGCGCAGTTAGTCACACACCACTCTGGTGTCTCCTCTGAAGTATGCTTGATTCAGGTTTGAGATACCGCTCTTTCTTTTAACCGGAATTAGATGTAGGAGCGTGTAAGTTATTTGCTTTATAATTCCTTGCTTAAAAAAAACAAAACAGAAGGTATTTCACGCCTCATGCATGTATAATATAATAGCTCCAACATGTAACGCATGCATTTGGACCATGACTTGGAATTTCTTTCCTAAGGTATATATAGTAAGGTCATGGATGTATAGCTGCTAAATAGGCACATTACTCTGAAGCTTCTGTAGGCATGATTCAGAGATCTGCATGATCTTAGCCCATTGGTTTTAAGTATTGTGTTCCTTTCAGCGAGGGATGTGAGTGAATAGAATATACAAATTAAAAAAGAAATTAGAGAGCTTAAAGCGAAGATCAGACAGAAATAGGATGGGTACAAATGTCTAGGCAGGTGTTTGCACACAACTTTCATCTCCTTAATCACTCTGACAGGATCTGCTTTTCTGCTTTGGCCGGGAATTACATTTAGGAGTGTACTAGTACTATGCACACGATGTGTCTGCACAGAAATACAGAGAGAAAGAGACAGATCAATATACCACGATTACAGGTAATTGAAGGAGTAAGAATTGAGGTTAGTAAGGGTCTTGATTGGCTCATGGAGAGAAATAAAATAGTTAATCCGCTTCCTAGTTTGGTTGCCTCCTGACATGATTGAAGAAGCAGCAACCTTTGATAATAAAGCTGTAAATTTCTTCCATGATATTAATATTATCTGCAAGGCAGGATTTTCCTCTTTTGAATCCACTGATTGACATTCTCAGAATCTCCCTCAATGATTAAGTTGGGACGTTGTTCAAAATTCCAGCATTGAGAGAGCGGGTTTCAACGTCATTCGAGTCTGGAATGCCCAAAGGTCCAGCAAAAGCCTGAATTTGTTTTCTCGTGCAAGTTCTGAAAGTTCCAGCGGCACCTGGGTTTCCATAACTCGAACCGTCAAAATTGAATTTCATGAATCCAGCCGCAGGGGGCTTCCACTTGTCGTGGGTTTTCCGCTTTGGAACCAGGGAATGGATTATCGCCTTCCAGTTGGTGAAAATTTGGGTTGCATTATATTCTCTCAATTAACAGAGATTTTGAACTAGTTTTAAAAATGTGGGACTGGAGTAGAAGAGATGAAAGATGATGTGGTATTCTATTGGCAAATAGGTCTTCTCACAAAAATACTCAAAATATCCACATTTATTACTACAAAAATTAAAAATCTATCTGGTGTATATATATCTACATCAAAACTCCTTCAGACGCATCTTATCATGCTTTGGATGAATTACTGCCAAAGATGAGATATCATCTTGAAAATTCAAGACAAAAATTAAATATGAGTCTTCATAAATATGGACACTTAAAAAGAGTTTAGGATACAATCGTAACTTTTCTTAATTCTAGGCAATATATTCGAAAGATTCAATTCATAAAACTTGTTTGGCTTCTCTTACAATACTAACACACCAAAAATTTCTTTAATTGGATTGCCTTAGCATATATTTAATATTTAAAAGCAGAAAAACAAGTATGGCTAAATTTACAGATGAACATGATTTTGTACAAACTAGCTAAACATGGCACGCAAACAAGATAAAAGTATTGGACCTAAAAATCAAAATCAAAATCCTAGAGTGTATTAAGTAGACTCTTTTAGGTGTCTACACTTATCAGGATTTTTTAAATATAAGATATAAGTTCGGTAATTGTGCCAAATTCAAATAAAAAATGCATGTGGAACTGTTTAGGTGTCTTAAATAAAAAAGGCCAGCCCCGGTGTATGAAGCTCCTGCCTATGCGGTGTTCAAGGAAGGAGCAGACCACAAAGGGCCTATAGTAGGCAACTTACCTTGCATTTTTACAAGAAGTTGTTTCCATGCCTTGAACCCGTGACGTCAAAGTCACACGACAACAACTTTTAATGTTGTGCAAGGCTCCCCTTATGTTTAGGTGTCTTAAATAGATATAACAAATAAGAAATTGCAACTTTCAATAGAGATTAGAGGTAAACATGGTCTAGCTGGTGTGTAATGCTCTTTTATGTAGCTGCCTTGGTTACCAACAAAGAATTAGCGACTATATCATTCTTTGCTTCAAATTTTGCCTCACTAGCCCTTTCAGTTTGCAAAATCTACTACAAATAAATAATAACCTTTCACATGTTACTCAATTGCAGTTCTGAGGAAGTGTAGAAACAATCCAAATAACTAATAAATCTATAAATTAATTCAGGTCACACACAAAGATTCAAGTTGGATGGATAACAAAGTACACCTAAAGGCTGGAAAAAAAATAAAAGACAAGTTTTCTCAAGAAATGATCTCCACTTTACAAATTTGTAGTTTTAAAAGAAGATGAGCCTTCAATTTTTCTTATATATCCATGAGAACTACTCATAATCCAAAAGCACACAACTTCATGAGTTGGGTATAGCGGTGGACACACCAATCTATGAATCAGGATGTTAGTGTTATCCCAGGTACTTGAAGCTCCAAGACATATATTATAATATAAGTAATTTTGTAACTCCATCCATAAATCATAAATTGTTATATGAAAAAAATGAGATATATATTTTTTTCTTTTAATTTTTCTCATCCATTTACTACTAACTAAGTGGTATCTTAGGCATTGTATAATCAAGTCAGAGATTGATAAGGTGACTTATTAAACTGGCCTAAGATTGTATGAGAGTTAAGTATCATAAGGTATCTAGCATAGGAAGATTTGAAATAGAATGTGTAAACATGTATTAAACGGTCACACACACACACACGCACGCATGCGCGCACACACACACACACACATAACCATACAAGGATAAATGATTTAGGAGAGAGTGTTAAGTGATGTCGTAAGAATCAATGTGTGATGATTAAGTACCCAGGTTGTAATGACCCAACATTTTGTATAAAGAACAAACATAGTGTGATGTGCTAATGATCTTGTAACTTGACTATTTTGGGAATAAATATATGTTTATTATATGTCTAAGGGTCTTATTCGGTGGTTGAATGTTTGATCTAAATTCACATAGGGAACTTAGGAATTTGTGAATAAAATTAGTACCACTAGATACTACATACAAAATGGAATCTAACGCCTTAAAGAATGCCAAAACGGAGCTCGTATGAAGAAGTTATAGGCGTTAGAAGATTGAGGGCATTTTTGTAAAATGCACCTAAAAAACAAAAAGGGTCAAAAACCCAAGGGGCTGTTTTGATAACAGTACCCTGTCGTCTTCCTCCTTCAACCCTGCACCTCGATTTCTCCAGAAAACCCCCCTCTCCCGATTTTTCCAAAACCTCCAGCACCGCCTCTGCAAGGCGGTGCCAGGGGAAAGGGTGGCATCGCCATAAGACGACATTGCCTTCCCTCTCCTATAAATCTCTCCCCACTCCCCCTTCCCAAGCATAGCATTTCTGGCTCAAACCCACTTCCATACCATCTTCAGCAGCATCCTAGGCGTGAGACCCACTCCATCTCGAAGTCACAGGTACGCTTCTCTTCTCTCTCCCCTCCATTGTCCCTCACAATCCGGCCGGATCTAACGCCTCCCGGCCGGAGAACCCGGAAGATGGGTTCCTTACAAAAAACCTAGGGATCAGACGACCAGGGTGCCGTTCTAGGCTGCCATGCCAAGCTCCCTGGGGGCTGTCCTCACACACACGTCTCGTGTGAATAGTTGTCTTAGCTCGATAGGGAAGCATGGGATGTCCTGGGAGTCGAGGCACACTGTAGCTGTGCCTAAGATGCGTCCACGCAACGCTGTCCAGAGTGCACACCCTGGCACACCATTCGGATGTGCGCACATGACCCAACCTAGTTGCCGTGCGATCGGGGCGCATGCATATACTAGAAACTGTAGAGCATGCATTCTAGAACTATGGCGCACAAGACCCTAGGCACTACATTTGGGTCGTCCGTTAAGGCGCGACCTTTTAAAATCCAAATTTGGAGCCTATACAATAAAATAGCATAGAATAACGCCTAGATTTTATGTTTGGACATCACTCGGGACCTTACCAAGATGTTCTCAGACTCGAAGTGAAGACAGGCACGAGCGACGTAACAACGCACAAGGTAGGTAGTCTGATCCTAGTCTGTTTTGAAAATACATCACAAACTTTCTTTAAGTTACTTGTTTTTAATATTGTATTGAGCATGTGTTTTAAACTATGCTGTTCCTATACAAGTGTGCGGGACCTATTTTCATGATTTATGTAATTGAAAAATCTTGCATTAAATGAAGAATGCTGTTGAGAAATACTGTTTTTATACACGTTACAGATTCATGGCATTTTACGCAATGCTTGCATACTTTAAACACAAAGTCATAAATTGCATGGTTTATGTTGATTTGAGGTTTGGGCTATGTATGGTTTTGGGCTATTAAGCCCAGTGGACACTATGCTGAGGGGTACGGCTTTGGCCTCCCGGCCTCTACCACCAAAAAGGTGGATGGTATCGCTGTCAAAAACGGCATTGTCCCTTCCCTGACTGCTGTGGTCAACAGGGACGACCACTGGAGGTGTTCACGGCACCCTTTTGAGGACATATCCATAGTCGCCGTGGAAGCTATAGTGGACTGGTCTCTAGATACCGGAGACATGCGATCCAGAGTGGTTCTGGTCGTAAGCATGGTGACCCTATGATTTCAGTAGTATGGATATGCATATAACATTTAAATGGTCGTAAACGAGTACTTGTGACCAGATGACTTGAGACCCGTGCATGTTACTTCATGATGCTATCATTTACCTCATATGAAGACTACTTTAAGTATTTTCTGATCATTATGTACCACGCATGGTTTTGACATATGATGTAGATCTCATAACCGAGATATAGTGAATCTATTGATTTTCACTTTCTAAACTCAAACATACTGTTGGTATTGCATACTAACTCGTGATTGATAAAGAATCTCAATAGATGGCATTACTTACACTTTATGCATACATATGCGCATCCATTACAAATTTAGCATGCCTTTCATGCAACCACTTTGAACTCTGTATGATGCATTGCTATGTTTTCAAAAAGGGTAGTATCAGGTTACCTACTGAGTATGATAAATACTCAACCCAATCCATTATTTTTTAGATCAAACAAAAGACAAATAGAAGAAACATCAGGAGGTGCTAGAACCAAAGTCAAGTAGGCAAAGGTACGATTTAATTAGTGATTTCCTTGGGTAACTACTGTAATCTTGATTATAAATATTTGTTGTAGCTGTGGCTATGACTAACAATCCTAGGAGTAATTACTTGTTTAATTTGGTTTATAAATTGCTATGGCACTATGCATTGAGCGTTCATTTTGACACTCGGGCTCTTTATACAATGTTTTTGAAAAAGAAGAAAATTTTCCTGCATTCTTCTGCATAAATTGTTTTAAAACTAGAGATTGATCTTGTTGTGTTTACTAAAAATGGCATTAAAAAACCCAGTCCAGCATGTCCAAGGGTCATAGACAATCAAGAAAATCAAGAAAAAGTAGTATAAATAGAAGTAGTAGAGATGACTACTTCTATTTGAAGATTACAATATTAATGCTCAAGGCATTTCACCATAAACAAATAGGTGAAAAAGGAGATGAGTCTAGCAAATACTTAGATATTGGATGGCTTAAATCTTATCGATAAGGATTGTTGTGCAGTGGTTTAAATAGGGAAACTCATATATATATTATATTATGATGAGAATGATGAATGAAGATGCTAGTGAACTTGTTAGTAGATAGTTCTGACCTGTAATAGATCAATCTCACTAAAGATGAGAGCATCGAAGAACCTAGATAGCTATCTTATCATCATAAAGAATATCAGAATATGAATATGATTGGGGATGTAAAGGATGGACTTTGAGAAGATTTTGATGATAATCTAATAAGGATGAGCATACAAGATGATACTAGGGGATAACTGTGACTCGTACTAGATCACAAAGGTATGGATCCTGAAGGACTTAGCTCAATTTTTGATATCTTCATAGGAGTCTTATGAAGAGTGAAGTGCTATCTAATAATGACAACCTGAGTATAATGGAGGAGATCAGAAGATGTACAACTGACATATTATGTGATTAAGAGGAACATAACACGAATATAATAGGAAATTGTATTCGACAGAGTTACCAAAAGATTTTGACGATAATATTAGGGATGATAGATCTGTGATAATAGATTGATCCTAATATGAACTTGTAAGAAAAGTATAGCATGATCAAGACGCCAATGTCATTATTAAGACATTGTATGAATTTTATTGAGGCTACAGGCAACTGAGGATTTCAATGATCTTAAGACAGTTTAGAATTTCTGAGAAGCATTCAGTTTATCATATCTGTTAAGTAAAGGAGTAGATGTAGTATTGATTATATGCAACAAAGCACATGAAGACATTGATCTAGGTAGACAAAAATGAGGATTTTGAAGAAAAGAAAGAAAGAGATAGAGATGTAACTACCAATATTCAATGAATATTGAATATTCAAAAGAAGAAGATCATGACTTTATGGAGATACATACAATTCTTTCATCTTGAATCATATAGGAAGGTAAACCAAACAGATGCAAAAAGATGACACTGACACACAAGCATTAGTTGGAAAACCAGGATTTGTCAAAACAGCGGATGAGAGTGTCTGCCTGCAAGGGAGGTTAGTTGTGCTAGCCAATGATGAGATAAGACAAGAGGTCTTAAGGGAAGCACACCAATCAAAGCACACTATTCATCCTGGTGGAACAAAGATGTATCAAGATTTGAAGCGACATTTCTGGTGGAATGGTATGAAAAGAGATATAGGAGAATTTGTCGCAAGGTGTTTGATGTGTCAATAAGTTAAGGCTGAACATCATAGACCGGCAGGATTACTACAACCACTAGAGCTACTAGAATGAAAGTGGGATCATATTACTATGGATTTCATCCTAGGGCTACCCAAGACACCAAAGGGACATGATATGATATGGGTGATCGTCGATCGACTAACCAAGACAGCACATTTTCTCCCCATACGACAAAATCAATCCACTGATAGCCTATCTCAATTATATATTAAGGAAATAGTTAGTTTGCATGGGATACCACTCGGTATTATTTCTGACAAAGACAGTCGTTTTACCTCACAATTATGGAAGTTAGTACAAAAGTCCTTAGGATCCTCATTAAGTTTTAGTACGGCTTTTCACCCTCAGACTGATGGCCAATCTGAGCGAACAATTCAGGTATTGGAGGATATGTTAAGAGCGTGTGCAATTGACTGGAAGGAAAGATGGGATGAAAGTCTACCCTTAGTTGAATTTGTGTATAATAACAGCTTCCATTCAAGCATTGGAATGGCTCCTTACGAAGCGCTCTATGGAAGGTCCTGCCGATCACCTGTATGCTGGAATGAAGTAGGTGAAAACAGAATCATACAGTCAGAGTTAGTGGAACAATGCGCAAACAAGGTAAAGCTTATTAGAAAGCAGCTTCTTGCAGCTCACAGCCGACAAAAGAGTTACGCAGATAGGCGACGTAGGCAGTTGGAATTTGATGCTGGAGATCATGTCTTTGTGAAGACATCTCTGACTAAGGGCATCATGAGGTTTGGGATAAAGGGAAAACTTAGTCCTCGATTCATTGGACCATTTGAAATCCTGGAAAAAGTAGGAAAAACTGCCTATAGGATAGCGCTACCACCATGGTTATCAGAAGTCCACAATGTATTTCACATATCCATGTTGAGAAAATATGTGCTTGACCCTAAACATGTTCTTGAACAGGTACCAACCGAGCTACAACCGGATTTAACCTTGGAAACAAAACCATTACAGATTCTGGACAGAAAGATCAAGACACTGCGGAATAAGGATATCCCATTAGTTAGAGTTTTGTGGCGAAATACAACCATCGAAGAAGAAACTTGCGAGGTGGAATCGGAAATGATAAAGAAGTACCCCGAACTATTTTCTTGAAAGGGGTTGGGGAATTTCGAGGGCGAAATTCTTTTAAGGGAGTAATGATGTAATGACCCAACATTTTGGAGACATTTTGTATAAAGAACAAACATAGTGTGATATGCTAATGATCTTGTAACTTAACTATTTTGGGAATAAATATATGTTTATTATATGTCTAAGGGTCTTATTAGGTGGTTTAATATTTGATCTAAATTCACATAGGGAACTTAGGAATTTGTGAATAAAATTAGTACACTAGATACTACATGTAAAATGGAATCCAACGCCTCAAAGAACGCTGAAAACGGAGCTTGTATGAAGAAGTTATAGGCGTTAGAAGATTGAGGGCATTTTTGTAAAATGCACCTAAAAAACGAAAAGGGTCAAAAACCCAGGGGGGTGTTTTGATAACGGCAGCCCATCGTCTTCCTCCTTCAACCTGCATCTGGATTTCTCCAGAAAAACCCCCTCTCCCTATTTTTCCAGAACCTCTAGCATCGCCTCTGCAAGGCGGTGCCAAGGGAAAGGGCGGCACCGCCATAAGACAGCACCGCCTTCCCTCTCCTATAAATCTCTCCCCACTCCCCCTTCTCGAGCATAGCATTTTCGGCTCAAACCCACTTCCATACCGTCTTCAGCAGCGTCCCAGGCGTGAGACCCACTCCATCTCAAAGTCATAGGTACACTTCTCTTCTCTCTCCCCTCCATTGTCCCTCACAATCCGGCCGGATCTGGCTCTCTCGGCCAGAGAACCCATTAGGGAAGATGGGTTCCTTACAAAAAACCTAGGGATCAGACGACCAGGGTGCCGTTCTAGGCTGCCCCGACTGACCCTCCTTTCCGCCTCATTCCAAGCCCAGATCCTCGTCAGATCTGGGAATTTTTCGACCAAAAATCACGGGTCCTCGGGGAGGAAAACCAGACGGGTGAAAACCCGCCAAGAGAGAGAGAGAGAGAGAGAGAGAGAGAGAGAGAGAGAGAGAGAGAGAGAGAGAGAGAGAGAGAGAGAGAGAGAGAGAGAGAGAGAGCCTCCTAGGGGCGCACGAGTGTCCCAGGGGTGCGGATGTCCTTGGGAGCATGGCGCAGTCCAGGGGGCGCCTGGCTGACACACACCCATGCCAAGCTCCCTGGGTGCTGTCCTCGCGCACGCGTCTTGTGCGAATAGTTGTCTTAGCTCGACCGAGACGCATGGGACGTCCTAGGAGTCGAGGCACACTGTAGCTGCGCCTAAGATGCGTTCGCCCAACGTTGTCCAGAGTGCACACCCTAGCACACCATTCGGATGTGCGCACATGACCCAACCTGGTTGCGGTGTGACCGGGGCACATGCATATACTAGAAACCGTAGAGCGCACATTCTAGAATTATGGCGCGCAAGACCCTAGGCACTACATTTGGGTCGTCCGTTAAGGCGCGACCTTTTAAAATCTAAATTTGGAGCCTATACAATAAAATAGCATAGAATAATGCCTAGATTTTATGTTTGGACATCACTCAGGACCTTACCAAGATGTTCTCGGACTCGAAGTGAAGACAGGCACGAGCAACGTAACAACGCACGAGGTAGGTAGTCTGATCCTACTCTGTTTTCAAAATACATCTCAAACTTTCTTTAAGTTACTTGTTTTTAATACTGTATTGAGCATGTGTTTTAAACTATGTTGTTCTTATACAAGTATGCGGGACCTGCTTTCATGATTTATGTATTTGAAAAGTCTTGCATTAAATGAAGAATGCTGTTGAGAAATACTGTTTTTATACACGTTACAGATTCATGGCATTTTATGCAATGCTTGCATACTTTGAAAACAAAGTCATAAATTGCATGATTTATGTTGATTTGAGGTTTGGGCTATGTATGGTTTTGGGCTATTAAGCCCAGTGGACACTATGCTGAGGGGTACGGCTTTGGCCTCTCAGCCTCTACCACCAAAAAGGTGGATGGTATCGCTGCCAAAAACGGCATTGTCCCTTCCCTAACTGCTGTGGTCAACAGGGACGACCACTAGAGGTGTTTACGGCACCCTTTCGGGGACATATCCATAGTCGCTGTGGAGGCTATGGTGGATTGGTCTCTAGATACCGGAGACATGCGATCCAGAGTGGTTCTGGTCGTAAGCATGGTGACCCTATGATTTCAATAGTATGGATATGCATATAGCATTTAAATGGTCGTAAACGAGTACTCGTGACCAGATGACTTGAGACCCGTGCATGTTACTTCATGATGCTATCATTTACCTCATATGAAGACTACTTTATGTATTTTCTGATCATTATGTACTACGCATGGTTTTGACATATGATGTAGATCTCATAACCGGGATATAGTGAATCTATTGATTTTGACATTCTAAACTCAAACATACTATTGGTATTGCATACTAACGCGTGATTGATAAAGAATCTCAATAGATGGCATTACTTACACTTTATGTATACATATGTGCATCGATTACAAATTTAGCATGCCTTTCATGCAACCACTTTGAACTTTGTATGATGCATTGCTATGTTTTCAAAAAGGGTAGTATCAGGTTACCTACTGAGTATGATAAATACTCAACCCAATCCATTATTTGTCAGATCAAACAAAAGACAAATAGAAGAAACATCAGGAGGCGTTAAAACCAAAGTCAAGTAGGCAAAGGTACGATTCAATTAGTGATTTCCTTGGGTAACTACTATAATCTTGATTATAAGTATTTGTTGTAGCTGTGGCTATGACTAACAATCCTGGGAGTAATTACTTGTTTTGATTTGGTTTATAAATTGTCGTGGCACTATGCATTGAGCGTTCATTTTGACACTTGGGCTCTTTATACAATGTTTTTGAAAAAGAAGAAAATTTTCCTGCATTCTTCTGCATAAATTGTTTTAAAACTAGAGATCGATCTCGCTGTGTTTACTAAAAATGGCAATGAAAAACCCGGGTCGTCACATAGGTGAATGAAAAATGTTCCCTTATCACCTTATAAAAGAATGATTGTGTAAGCATCGAAAGCTAATTCATGAACTTATTTGTACCTAAGTAATAGAAAGAGTGAAATGATGAAATGTATGCAATGGAGTTGGTGCAATGATATTACACGCATGGGAGAGTGGCTGGTCATGATGACCTCCCCACATGCAAACCATAGTGCATATACTAATGCTTGGTATATATATATAATACCCGTAATGATGGGGGAGGAGAGTTGAGTGGATGGCTAGCCCTTGCATGCATGCAAGACTAAGCTCCACACGTGATGACTTATGAGGTGGCAGCTGGTTTTGTTGCATGCAAGGTAGCTTCCCTCATGCTTGTATAATGGAGAGTAAAGTGAGCCATAGATGTAGTGAAATAAGGAAAGAAATCATCACACATCCCTTACCTTTGGATGACTAGATCTAGAAAGAGAAAGCAGCAGAGGTAGAAATCAAGGCAAAACCAGTGAGGAGAAGAGTGAAACCAGACAAGAACGTGAGGAAGAAAGGTGGAGAAGAAGCAATGGAAGAAAAGCAAAGATGGAGGAGCAAGGGAAGAAATTGAAGTGAGGAAAACGCCCAAACAAAGGAACATATTGCAACTACTTGGGGGACTGTGGTTCCAGAGCCAAACGTCCAATTCTTGGAGGACTTTTACCAAGTAAGGGGCATAGATGCACTCTTACTGCAATCCATGACTTTGGTTTCAGCATGTTCCCTTGCTGAGAAAACGCCTCGTTCTAGGTGTAGTTTTCAGCATGTTTTGATGTTCGTCTTGAGCTCTAATAATAATGCATGTTTTAGCGCATTATATATTGGCAGTGTAGAGCTTATTCACATTGAGAAATGGGTCTTAAATCTGATGGAACAGCCATGCATGTTGAGTGAAATACATCTTCATTGATGAATCTCTTCTACACTAGGTGCTTAGCTCTAGATTGAGTTTTGGAGCAAAGTTTGGGTTTCTTTTAATCTATGATCTTTATGTATGGTTTATCTCATTGTATGAGAGTAGATTGAAGCTAAATTTTGTTGAAAAATGAGCATATAACAGTTAAAATGGTTAGGCATTGTAGAAAGAAATTTTATTCTTCTTAATGATCTCCATACACCATGCTCTTATGCTAGAAGGAATTTAGGAGCTTGTTTGTTGACCTTCTTGATCTCTGATTTTCTTCCATGTTTTTCTTATGATATGTCAATAATTTACAGTTAATCATGTTGAAAAAGAAATCATAAAAACCATGGAAACAACTATGTAAGTTGATGGGAAAGTCACTTTTACTTCTAGCTTCAATTGGATTGAAAAACGCAGGGTGCTCCCTTGCTGAGAAAACACCTTGTACTTCACTATTTTGAGTGGAGTTTTTCAACTGATTCTAAGGCCATCCTATAGCCTGCTATTGGGGTAAGAAATTCCCTTGAATTGGTGAAGAAATTGGGGGTTTGGAGAGACTAAAAAGGAGTAGAGAATGAGGGGTCAATTCTCTGCTCATTTCTAGAGGGAATTACACGTTCTTTTTCCCAAAAGTTTGAAGTGTTTTGTTATTATTGAGTGAAGAGAATGCATGAAAAACTTTATTTATTTATACTCCTGTCAGTTAACTTGTAATTTATGCAAAGATTCACTTAAAATTGGAAGGAAATAAGGAAAAAGCATAGGAATAACCAAAATGCTCACTGTAGAAATCTGCAGGGAGGCCCTAAAAAATTGGGATTGTTAGGCCACTTTTCATACTTTTTCTTTGATCTTTTTGTTGTGGTTTGATACATCTTGGTGCCTTATTATTTGTGAATGTTTTAGTCTTCGAATAATGTTGAGAGGAGGTCCAAATGGGTTAATCTCCTCACTTGAAAAATGGCTCCCTGTTCTATCCTAGAGTGGTGAGATTGTAAACTTGTAAAAGCATGTCAATCCTATTTCTAAGTTGGGTAAATTGGTTCATAATTTGATTTGTCATTGGATAGATGAAAAAGGGTAGCCCCGGTGCATGAAGCTCCCGCCTATGCGGGGTCTGGGGAAGGGAAAGGCCACAATGGCTTAAAGTAGCCAGCCTTACCTTGCATTTTTTGCAAGAGGCTGATTCCACGCTTTGAACCCGTGACCTAAAGGTCACATGATGACAACTTTTACCATTGCCCCAAGGCTCCCCTTCAAAGTTTGGATTGGATAGATTAATGTATCTTTAATTTTCAAAGTTTCAATTGATTGGAATTAGCATGAAACAGTCCCTACAATTCTTTCACTAGTTTGAAACATGAAACTAGTGATAGAATTGAAACGGTTATACATGATCCTATACTTCTCTTTTGTTACTGACATCAACTAAAAATTATCACTCTTTTCTCTGATATATGTGCCATGGAAAATGTAATGAGATAGCACTTGTGAGTACTTGGAATAAGATGCAGTATGTGGACTTTGGGTTATACATGAGGCTATGTAATGCATCATCTTCTACTTGTGCTATGGAATATTTTAGGGCATGATTTTATAGCTATTTTTAATAGCTTATTCTTTAATAATGCATATATTTGAATGCCCAAACTCATCCCATAATGTTGTAGTAACAGTGAATGGAGAATGAGGAAGTAATAGCACATGTATTGACCCTAAGGAAGGACTTAATGGAAGCGTTAGGTCAAGAGTGGTAGCCTTTGATATGTACTTGAAACTTACATGAATTACTATGCTAGAGATACTTGTTTTAGCATCTTCATAGTTTCTCTATGATTTATGCATGTAGTTTGATGATGATACACCTATGGGGGTGGTTGGAACCCTTTACTTGCATGCCTTATTTTCACTTAGTTTCGCGATTTCTTTGAAATGCAACCTTGTACCATGACTATTGAAAGAAAGCCCAGAGTTTGACAAATGATGCATATTGGTCTGGTTTTTGTTCATGAACGAAATGATTTCCTAACTAAATGATGCATGAGCAATGCTGAGCATATGAAAGAAAAAGAAAGTGATTTGCACAATGAATTATTTTAGTTTTGTGCATGATTTGGTGCTTGCATATTGGCTCGGTATGGAGCATTCTTTGGGAACAATTTGGAAGGGCAATGAGTAAGTCCCTTGAGAGACACTACGCTAATAGAAGTAGGTTGGCCTCTATCCTCTGATTTAGTACTGGCTCAACAGGACCTAGCTCAATGGAAGCTTATTGTAAAGTGTAGTTTCATTGGAGACACTCTAAGGCCACTTGGCAAACTGATGAGGCTCAGTAGAGTAGTCCGCGAGGTATGCATGACAATCCAGGCGTGACAGTAGGTGTATTACATGCATAGTTGTCTAGGTTGATGTGGATGGGTATGGACATGTTAGTCACTATGCAGAGTTTAGACTTGGTCCCTAGTAATAGGATTGAATAATTCTTTTAGCTTTAGATGGTAATGATGGACTTGACAGATGAGTTGAGCCATTGAGTCACTGATTTGTGATTACAAACACCAATGATGATAATTTATCAATTGTATCTTTTATTGATACCATATTTTATCCTGCATTCTAAATGCTTTCATCAATTTATTTTGGCTATATGTTGAAATAAGAATGGATTGAATGCCTATGAGTATGAATGATATTAAATTACTGTGTCGCTATGAGTGACACTAGAAAACCATGCTTATTTTGAATACAAAGACTTGGTATGAATTTTATGCATCCATGATTGTAAACTCATGAAATGCCTTAATGTGGTACGTGAAATCCATTTATTGTATGATAAGTTCTACGTGATTATGAGAAACGATATCTTACACTGCTCTTAGGTCTCCTTGTGAATTAAATTAATAGGTTACATGATAGAAACCTTGAATAGGTATATCTCATGGCATGTACAATTGAATGACTTATTAAATTGTTCAAAACTAGTGTACATGTGTGAAATGTGTAATTCGGCCTAGTCTGGATTAAGTTTTCTTCTATTTGAGCAGTCGTGCTCACCCTCATCAACATTTTTAAGTGAGTCTTCAAGGTGACTGCTTGACTTGATATGTAAGCATTAAGTGGACTAGGATGCTTTAATTAGCTTTTGGATTTGTATTTAGACACTTATTAGACAATATATATTTTGAGTTGACACTTCATTATATTGGAATGTAAATGGAACTATTAAGGATGGTTTGATAATAGTAATCTCGGTTGTGACCAGTAGATCCTGTGGCATGTTTCTAATTCTAGTGTGTGTGTGTCTATATATATATATATGAGAGAGAGAGAGAGAGAGAGAGAGAGAGAGAGAGAGAGAGAGAGAAATGTATGTATACTCTATCTCAATTGACTCTATGTGAAGGTTTGAAGAAGTGACCCGTATGAAATGTGAATTTGAGAAAAATCTCTTAAATGCTATAAGTGTTCAAAGTTCTCAAGGAATTGAACTTTTTAACAGAAATTTCCGCTACACATTTACAAAGGACATTTCAAAAAATCATTTTTGAAAACTAGGATGTCACATATATAGGGTTACCGAGGCACATATGAAATACCTTAAAGCCTTGGTCTATTTGTTCTTTAATTCTTGTCTATGTTCACTTTCAATGGATAAGATAATGCTGTGCCAAACATCCTTATGAAATAAACTCGAATCTATTATCATTATAAAAAGGTGAAAGGAAGGCAGCTGTTCGTCCATGTTTGACAGTTTGATTAATTACAACTTTGCCATTAATATGACAATTACATTGTTACCCTTTTATATTAAAATATTAAATAAGTTGCTTTTTGTACCACGTTTCTAGAAAACCAACCAACTCAAATTTATTTCTTTTTTCACATAATGGCGCTCAATCGAACTTTATCTCATGGGGCAACTGACCCTTTCTTCTTCCTTGCAACCAACTCTTTCTTCTGCCCATAAAGCTCTCATTATGAAAAAATAAATAAATTAGAACCCATTTCAATTGATTTCAACGAGCCTCTTCCTGCCCATATGTCTGTTTTAAGTATGAACATGTTGATACAGCTGCTCGACAAGCACTGGACTACCCAGAAAACACCTATGACCAGGTAGATCATGAGATGCATGTGCCCGTGCCAAAATTCATGTGGGCCCAGACAAATTTGTGAGCCAAATACATCTTAGATAAGACCAAGATTGCCTCAAAATGATGCTAAATCCTTTAGTGCTAAATAAACATCCTAGAATCTAAAACCTGCAATATAGCTGGTCGAGTTATA
This sequence comes from Warburgia ugandensis, assembly GCA_035236585.1. Lineage (NCBI taxonomy): Eukaryota > Viridiplantae > Streptophyta > Magnoliopsida > Canellales > Canellaceae > Warburgia > Warburgia ugandensis. The sequence continues at coordinate 59,514,545 of CP141133.1, forward strand.
TCATACTCACTATTGGATCATTGTTTCTTAGATGTGGACTTTGCTATTCCTTCAACAGGTGAAGAACTCTGGGTGATTCATCCGTAGCATGACCTACAAGATGAATGATGTGGATCTCACGGTTGCATGTTTAGCTAAGCCATGGACCAAAAGAACATGTACAACATGGAGATTATAAACCATGGACGAAAAATTTTCATGGGTATCAGCCTTAAGACAAGTGAATTTGGGGTTGCGGGGCTAGCTATTGTGTTGGATAGGATGGCAAACCGTGTGCCTTTACATTAGCTTTTGTGTGATGGGGATCACAAACCATGGACAATTACACAACCTTCAATCGGCAAACAAAGAGATATCCGTTAGAAATGATGTTTGGTGCGCAGGCTATTTGAATGAGGCCGAACAGATAAAGGGTCTAGATTAGGCCCACTAGTCATGTTTCTACTTCATACCGTTATAGTTGAGAGAGAGAGAGAGAGAGAGAGAGAGAGAGAGAGAGAGAGAGAGAGAGAGAGAGAGAGAGAGAGTATAACCCAATTCTCTAGAGATCTAAGCTAGTCGAAGAAAACCTTCTTCCATCATCACTAGTCTTCATTCTAAATTTAAGAAAACCAAAGGCTAGGATAATCTAATGCCATTTTTCTTTTAGTAAGAAGTAAACATTATGGCCGACCTCTAATTGGGATAAGGTCTTGATGATGCTGAAGAAGTAAATATTATGTGGACTAACATAGCTGAATCCATTAAAAAATTAACAAAAGAATTTCTAAGAGTATCTACATGTAAAAGGCAACCAGCAAAAGAAATTTGGTAGCAGATTGAAAAAGTGCAAAAAAAAAATTAAAGAGAAATTGGTGTTTTTTAAAACATGATAGGAGACTAGAAATATTGAAAACTTTAAGCAATATAAGAATGCTAAAAAGGTTGTTAAAAGAGTAGTGAGTGAGGCTAAACTCAGGGTGTACAATGATCTCTATAATAAATTTGGGTCAAGAGAAGGCGAAAAAGATGTATTTAAACTTACAAAATATAAAAGAACAGAAAAGTAAGGGCTTAGACCATGTTAAATGTATTAAAAGTGATAATTAAAGGATACTAGTCAAATATGACAAGATCAATCAAAGGTGAGAAAGTACATTAAAAAATTACTAAATGATAAATGTCCTGAGAATATAGAGATTAAAAGAACATTAAGCTCAAATTTTGTTGGACTATATAGATATGACCGTAGGATTTGGATATACCTAAAGTGAAAGAGACATTAAAAAAAATATAAAATCATGAAAGGATTTGGGGCTCAATGGCATTCCAATAGAGGTTTGGAAGTACATGAGAGATACTTGAGTAGTTAGGCTGATAAAGTTATTTAATAAGATTATAGAATTGAAAAAAATGAAAGATAAATGAAAGAAAAATTATATTGTGCTAAGTTTAATGAATAAAAGAAATATATAGAGCTGCACTATTTGTTGTGGAATCAAACTTATGAGTCACACCATGAAACTTTGAGAAATAGTAATTGAGAAGAGGCTGAGATATGAGACAAATGTACTAAAAAATTAGTTTGGTTTCATGCCTGAGGGGTCTACCGTGGAAGGTATTTTTCTACTTAGACAACTAATAGAGAAGTATAGGGAGAGGAGGAAGGACCTCCACATATTCTTTATTAACTTCAAAAAAACTGATTATAAGGTTCATAGAGAGTTAATATGGTAGGTATTAGGTTAGAAAATGGGGTTTCATGGTAGTATGTAGAAATAATTGAGGATATATATGAGGAAGTGCTTACAAATGTTAAGATTGCTAATGGAGAGAATGGTGATTTCCTTGATACTAGAGGATTGCATTAGAGATCGGCATTGAGTCCATGCCTTTTTATGTTATTTATGGATGAGTTAACAAGACATTTGTACGAGAAGATTCCATAGTGCATGTTATTTGCAAATGACATATTTTTTATTGATAAGATAAGGGAAGACGTAAACACAAGGCTAAAGTTGTGGAGAGATGTTATAGAGTCTAAAGGATTTAAAATTAGTTGAATTATGACATAATATACGAAATGCAATTTTAGCAAGGAGAGGAATGAGAGTGAAGCACTAATAAATATTGATGATAGAGAAGTTTCTCAAAAGGACAAGTTTTGATACTTGTGTTCGATAATTCATGAGTGGAGAGATTGAGAGGACTGCTATCTACATAATCCAAGTGAGTTGGAATAAATGGAAATGTGCCTCTAAAAGTTTGTGTAATTCGCGAGTGCCACTTAAACTGAAAGAAAAGTTTTATAGGAATGGTGTAAGGCTAGCCATCTTCGATGGAATAGAGTATTGGGCAGTTAAGGAACAACATGTACATAGGTTGAGTGTAGCCAAAATGATAATAATGAGATGGATAAGTGGCAAGACAAGAAAGGGTAGAATTACAAATAAAAATATCAGAGGAAACTTATGAGTAACTCCAATAGGTAATAAAATAATGGACAATAGACTAAGATGGTTTGAACATGTCCAACAAAGACCAAGAATGGCCCTTATTAGGAGTGAGTCTATTCGAGTTGAAGGCTTTCAAAGGGCAAGGGGGAAACCTAAAAGGAATAGATAGAAGTGGTAAGAAAAGGTTTAAAAACTTTTAGACTAAATGAGACATGATCCTTGATGGAGGAGAATGAAAGAACAAGATTCGTATAGCTAGCCTCTAATTGAGATAAGATTTTGATGATGATGATGATGATGATGATGATGATGATGATGATGATGATGATGATGATGATGACACAACAATCATGACTAGTCCATGAAAATGAGTAGATTGGTTCGGTCTATCAATACAAATATATCATGGTTTACAGGCAAGTCAAGTCGTTTTGTTTGGACGTGGAAAACTTGGAAAAGGAACATTTTGATGGTCCTTTAAGATGTTGGTAGCTTTATCTTAGTTTCACATGGAAGACTAAGATATTCCATCAATTTAAATTTAACTGAAATAGGTGGTGAGGTAGAGACTTTGACGAGTAGTTCTATACGATAAGATGCCAACTTTTCATCACTGATCGATTCCATCTTTGGGAAATTTACTTGCTGCTTGAGTCCTTGAAAGGGATTCCTACCAGTCACTAGAAGGAGATCATTTACTAGAGAAATTTGGATGTTTACGATTAAGCATGGGCTATTTTACAAATTACATAAAGATAATGATTTACTCATTTCATGTTTCTTAAATGTCTCACAAGTAATCTTTTCAGCCCAACTTAGTTCGACCATCCACTTAATAGTGGAACTTATAGTAGATCAGGATCCTAGCTATGGGTAATTTCAGTGGTCTAGTAGATCCAGGATCCTAGCACCATCAAGTAGACTTAACATCAATCTATATATTTGTGCTTATCTTGGAGGATACTACCACTATCATTATTGATTGAAATTGTATTTGGAGTTTGAAGATAAGCAATTCCAGTATGAGAGCTTTACATGCTTATAGCAGTTTGGATTGTTTGTTTGTGTTGCTGTTTGAGCGTGTATGATGGATATGAAATTGTATCTGAACGTCCTTTTTTTTGTAGATCCAAGCAATTCATCTGGTAAGACCCACCTTGTTTAGGTTAGGTATGAAAAATCCTACAAATCGAATAATTTGAAGCTCTAATTTCTCAGTTGGAGGAATAAAAAGTTGTGATTTTCAACATAGGGAAAACAGAGGCTAAGATCATTTCAATCAATGTGATTTTTCATGAGGTAAGTATCTAAGGGAAGGTGAGTAAGGTGAATGGATTAGATCTTCTAACGATCCTAACTATCTGTGAAGAAAAGAGGCCTTCCATGAGACAATTTTACTTTTCTTTTTTGCTTTTTTTCCTTTTTCTGTCTAGCTCTGAATTATCTTTCTCCAATTGTCACCAAACGACACCGTGAAATATAAACAGACGATCACTCACACGGCACACGAAGAAGAGCTACTACCCTTTGTAGAGATGACAAGTTGGACGCAAACGCATAAAGTATAACTACAGGGGATAATAAATAGACGAAAAGCACATATGAGATTTAAGCCATTCTTCGTATAGCTCGTGCCTTAGATTATGCAACATGACAAATCAAACTGTTGTTGTTGGTTTCTTTTACTCTTCATAAGGAATCTTACCTTTCTTCTTTCTTGGAACTAAGCAATTGGTCGGGTTGAAAAGCCAAAATTCCCAGCCACATGCATATGCCTGTTGCTAAAAGTATAAAATGGTAGTAGTAGCAGTAGCATGTACATGAGTAGCAGAGAAAAGAAGCCATGCAAAGTTCAAGGGAGGGTTGTTGTGTGTGGCTTGCCTAGGAATACTCCTTGTTGACGCCATTCCTGGAGCTGGTGCTGAAAGGGGCAGGAGAGAATGCAACAGTTCTATTGCTGAATGCTACGAAGAGGAGGAGATGGAGATGGGTTCAGAGATAAGTAGAAGGATTTTATTGAGAACCAACGACCATATCAGTTATGATGCTCTCAAACCAGACCAAGCTGCCTACCGCGGTTCTTCCCAAGGACAACCTTATGGCTGGGGATGCTAGATGATGTATGGCTGCAGGAGTTTTAGCCCCCCTTATGATAATCAACCGGCTTGCAATTTGGGCCCTGCAGTTCTGCTTCTCTCTCTCTCTCTCTCTCTCTCTACATGCACTGTGCCATAATCCAAAAATCTTCGCGACGTCCCATTTTGCAAAATCCAAACGATTCATCTGATTTCTCCGACCCGAGAGCCGTGAGGACTGAATAATTCTATCTTCTGAAGAAATCTATTTTTGCTCACCTGAAATTGATCGACCGTTAGATCACATTTTTTTGGGTGATATAACCGTCTATAATCTTCATGATTTTGGCTATGAACGAGGCACTCAAAAACGGATTAATGAGATCAACGAGCCAGATCAAAAGATTGGAATTGTCAAATGGGTGTGAATTTTGGTCACTTGATCATCCATAGGATGCCTGGCCCGACAAGGGATGGCCTGGATGGTGATTGCTAATCATCACATTGCTGATCGGGATTACTAAATTGAAGCATATACTAAACATCCGTAGCACGTCCAGTGCAATGCAGTTTTAGTACGTCAAAATGCTTGTAGAATCTCATTAAACCAGTGGGTCATAGTTTTGCTAGCTATTAATCTTGCAAGAAAGATTATCAGCCACCAATAAATGTGCGTGGTTAGTCACACACAATTCTGGTGTCGTCTCCGAAGTATTACTTGATTGGAGGTTTGAGTCATCGCTGTTTCCTTTAGCCGGAGATTAGACGATGGAGTGCGTGAATTATTTGCTTTGCTTTGTAATTCTTCAATAAATGTAATAAAAATTTTAAAAATAAAAACATTTCAGGCCTCAAGTATATATATGATACAACAGCTTCAGCATATAACACATGCATTTGGGCCGGATTGGGTTGATGTTCCATTTACCTTAGTATAAGATCAAAGAGTGGGGGTAGCGAGAGATCAAAGTGTACCACCCCCGTTAGGATACCCCAGTCAGGACTCTGTTTATGTAACTCTTGTGCATCTTTCTTTCTCCCATGCTTTCTATTGGTTAATAACTAGCTAAAATTCTTTATAATTTTTCACTACTCGTACAGGAAGTACTCTCTTTCTGTCTGGAGGAGAGATGAAATCTGAATAGAAAATAAATACCGTCATCCATTTCTTTTGTTGTTGTATGGTACTACTAAATGTAGTGTTGATTGTTTATTGTTCAACTCTAACTATTTTGCAGGCATGATTTGGAGATCTTCTGCATGCTCCTAACCCATTAATTAAACTATTGTGTTTCTTTCAGCGAGAGATGTGAGTGCATAGAATATACAAATTAAAATAGAAACTACAGAGCCTAAAGAGCGGTTAATAAATGTGCAGGCAGGTGGTTGCAGACAATTTGGTATCTCCTTTAGCAACTCTAGTCGCAGAGTCGCAGCTTTAGGAACTGCTTTTTGCTTTAGGCTTGCATTACAATTAGGAGTGTACTAATAATATACATGCACGATATCTGCAGACAAAGAGAGAGAGAGAGACAGAAGAACATACCATAATTACAGGTAATTGAAGGAGTAAGAAATTGTCTTTATTGTATTCTTATCTATGTATTGAGGTTAGTAAGGGTTTTGATTGGATCTTGGAGAGAAATAAAATAGTTGGAAGTATACATTAGCAGAACGAGAGGTAAAGGGAGTGAGATACCAATTTTCGCAGGTTGATCCGCCTCCTTGTTTGCTTGCCTTCTGACGTGATTGAACAGGCAGCAACCGTTGATAATAAAGCTGTAAATTTCTTCCATGATATCAATAAATCTCCAAAGGAGGATTTTTCTCTTTTGAATCCACTGAATGCCATTCTTAGAATCTCCCTCAGTGATTAAGTTGGAGTGTTATTTAAAACTCCAGCATTGAGAGTGCGAGTTTCAGCATCATCTGAGTCTGGAATGCCCAAAGGTCGAGCAAAAGCCTGAATTTGTTCTCTCATGCAAGTTCTGAAAGTTCCGGCAACACCTGCCCGTCCTGGGTTTCCAAAACTCGACCCGTCAAATTTTAGTTTCAGGTATCCAGCCGCAGCGGGTTTCCAGTTGTCGTGGGTTTTCCGTTTTGGAACCACAGAATGGATGATCGCTTACCAGTTGATGAAAATTTGGGTTGAATTATACTCTCTCAACTTTACAGAGATTTTGGTCTATATAAAAAATGGCGGGACTGGTTTTCTACTGCATCGAGTAGATGGAAGATGACGTGGTATTCTATTAACAAATTAGTCTTCTCATGTTCTCTTCTTACGAGTTTAGCCTTGCACCACAGTTGAGTTGTCGTCGAATGACCTTGACGTAGGTGTACAAACAGTCTCTTGCAAACTTTCAGGTATAATATCTATCCAAGAAAACTAAAAGAGTTGTTGGCTGCTCACTGCTTGTTGAGAAGCTCTCCTAATTTATGCAAACTTTGAGGTGTGGAATCTGTCCAAGATTGAAAACAAGAGAAGTTTAGATAACTCTCTTATCCATTCCCTGATAATGCTTTTCTTATTTTGGTGTTTTTTCTAGAGTGGGAGAATAAACCATTTTCATGTACTTCCCCAGGTCCATCCTGACAAGAATGCAGCTGCAAACATTCCGCAAACACAGCAACAATTAAATGATTTGGTGAGTTGCCTCCAAAGTGTTATGATATATTCTGACAGGTTTGACACTACTGAGCTAGGACTGACAAAAATTTTGCTTGCCAATGCACCAGTGCCTGACACAATGCATATAGCTGCGGGTGTTTGCATAAGAACTCCCATGGAGTTTGGTGCAATTCGGAGAGATTCACCGCAAGTCCAAATTATATTCGATAACTAAGAATGTCGGATAAATGGAGAGAGAGAGAGAACCAAGACAAGTTATCGCACCATTTTTCATTACTGTTCCAGGAATGTTTTATCCCTGTAAACAGGGCTAGTGTCAATCTATAAGAAGTTTCGTGTTGATGGATTTTACAGATGATGAATGCAACGTGTTCAAAATTCGTAGACTGATGATGAATATATTGTGTTCAAAAAAATTTTGTGTTCAATTGGTCCAGAGAAATAATCTTCTTGGCCCTTAGAGAAAGAAATTGGTTTTCCTAGCGGCTGCTGAATAGCAGGAAACATATATACATGGCAATTCTGGGAGACATCAAATTATCAACAGTTCTCTTGTCGTGGTCAATTACACATGTTGGCCTTACATGAATCTCCCGCTTGCAGGAGCCACAGATTGCACGCGGAAAAAGAACAATGAATTTTGGTGCCTGGCTTATCTGTAGTATGGGCTACTAGATAATTTGAAGTATGGTGCCACAGCATAGTCATAGTATATGTTTCTTTCTAATTTAAATCATAACTGTTTATATTTAAAGCAAAAGAATAAATGGCTAGAATTTTTAGATGAACATGATTTTGTACAAATAAGCAAACATGGGTGCCCAAACAAGAATAAATGGCTAGAATTTTTTTTATTCTATCTTCACTTCAAAAAAATTTCCTTCCCTTGAGTTGTAATGAAAAATTAGTTTTCTAAGTACTCTTGAGTTGGAATATATTAAATTACTTTTGCCTATGAATATGAGTATTTATCCATACGATCCTAGATAAATAGGTTGTGATAGTATTCTTCAAAATGAAAGTATGAGCACCCTTAGATAGGGGTTTCTTCCATGGGGATAACAATTCATAGATTTCAGATAACGATGGGTAGAAAGCCTTGATTCCTTGAACAACTATTTTCACCCATTTTGACAACAGACTGCCAAATTTTCCAAGCCTATTTATATGTGCATATGTCATTCCCCTGTGAGACATTTTCCCTCATATTCATCTTTCCCACTTAAAATACTCCCCCTACCAAGTTCGGATTCTGTTGCTTCACCTTGACATTCTATTCATGATGCTTAAAGCAAAGAAAACAAGCCTTAATAAACTCATCCCAAGATTTCGACCTTATCCCTTGCTGTTGGCAGCATAAACATGGAGGGTGGAGGGAATTTAATCACTATACAAGGACAATTCAATCCACAAATAACTATGTATGTAGGAAAAACCAATTCAGAACTCACGAGCTTTGTTCTTTATTTCTGAGAAATGGCTCGCAGCACAAAGGATGCAAATATTTACCAAACTAGAGCAATGAGTCTGAAGATACGAGGACTCAGTCCAAGAGTGAAAATACATTAGCTTTAGGGAGAGCAAAAGATTCATTTATGAGCCGCAAGTATATATTGTATAATATCTCCAACGTAGAAAGTATATGGAGCATAAACTAGCAAACTAGGTAAACCGGGGCACCACCCAATCGTCTGCAGACATGATTCAAGGATCTCATCTGCTGGATAGTTCTAGCCCATAGATCAATTCTTGTACTTCTATCCATGATGAGAGACGTAATTATCAGATATAATAAGGAAAAAATTGGTAACTCTAAGAGATAATATAGAAAACTAGAGAGATAAAGGGAAGATTATCCATAAAATAAGAAAAATGTTAGAGAGAAATAGGAAGATTAAGAGTCGCCTTTCAAAAGAAAGAAACTTAGATTCAAAGATTTCTTTTGTCATAATCCAGTCCATAAACCATGACTAGTTGTCTCTCTCTCGCTGGCACTTAAACCCGACCTTTGTAACTAAAACTCTAGAACCAAATGTTTTTTGCTTATCTCTGCTTCAAATCCAAAGAGACCTATACCCTCTACAAACAATTTGAAATCCTTCAAATCCAAGGAGACCTATACCCTCTACAAACAATTTGAAATCTTTGGCTTTCGTACAGTTAACTTATTTTACCCAAGTCATTGGTTGGTACTTGCTGCAAGCATAACGGATCTACAAAATCCATCTTAATCCTGTTTGTAACATTTCATCTTTGGTGAATTTTGTATTTATTTTTTGTATTTTCCTTGTTGACATGATTCATTCATTTCAAGAGAGGGGTGCCTCAAACTTGATTTATTGGATACTGAAGTAGAGAAATCAAATGAAGAAGATTATTTCCCACTTAGTGTCAGTAACTTACCCAAGGATGTTATCCAGCCATTCTCACATGTTTGCCCATTAAGGATACGGTAAAGACCAGCATCTTATCCACAGAGTGGAGAGAAAATTGGATTATCATTCACGTCTTATATTTAATAAGATGGTACTCCCAAATTCTACAAAAAACCTAAAATATAATCTTGCCATGCATATCGTTTATATGTTTTGTCACAATGCAAATGAGCAATTCACAATTTCTAGTATTCTAGTCTAATTTTTATGAATTGGACTCCATTCCTATCCAGCAATGGGCCAAGTGCAGTTAGCAGGTTTTCTGAAAATCCTTTGTCAAAGTATGGCTAAAATCAATCTAAAGACATAACGTGTAGTTTAATTGAGAACCCAAACTTTGAAAGCAGGTCTACAATAGTTCAATACTGCATCACCACGAACATTAACAATTACAACAAGAGATTCACCATTTTAATCAATTAAAAAGGCGTTAATTACAACAAGGCATTCACCATTTTAATCACATAGCAAGGCACGTTACTCTTGCAAATGGATACAAGAAGGAAACTATTTCAACAGTAACACTAATGAATCACAGTTTCCAGCGCTCACTGTCAAAACTACATGCAAAGCAAACAGAACCGAAAACTTGAAGCTGATGAACAAATTTCATCGGAGGAAAGCTCCAGCCATCAGAAATTCTTTAATGAACAGGCAGTACGTTTAACCAGAAATCAATGAGAGAAACAAACAGAAAATGGTCGCTAAAGCCAGAAAAACAAAATGACACAGAGAAGAAGACTCAAAAACAATGATTCATCCAGAAACAAGTTTCAACTTTTCAACCAAACAGAAATGGCGATTCAAACTCTTAAGATCAACAAAAAAACTACGGAGAAGAAACAAGAGATCGCCAATGAAAAAATCTGAAAGAAAAAAGAAGAGAAATGAAGCAATTAGTGTGAAGAAGAAGAGCAATGTACAGTGTAACACAGCTTGGTCCCATAGACAGGTGGTAGTTTTGGGGAGATACCCGCTAAAACAGGGAAAACCCTCCAACCTAAAAACTTTCAGTTTTAAAACCATCAACCTCCTCTGTTCTACCCCACTTGTGAAGATGATTTGAGGGATTTGGGATTATTGGCTTTGGAATTTTCTTCTTTCCTCGGGAACAACAGGTATAATCGTCTCCACTCCTCTGTTCTTGACCATGAGCATTTTGTTTCTGGGTTTTTAAGGTGTCCTAATTTTCTGTTCCCGAGTATGTTCGTAGCAGAACTGGCATATGATCAATGGGGTTTTGCTAAAACTTTTCAGATTTTTAGGTGACTGAGATAAAAGTATTGATCGGCTTCAACATGGTTGCCTGTTTAGCTACGCCATGCGTCAAAAGAACATCTACAACATGGAGATTACGAAACATGGACAAAATTTTTCCTCACCTTGTTTATCCTTAAGACAAGTGAATGTGGGGCTGCCGGGCTGGCTATTTTGTGGGACGGGATGACAAACCATGTGCCTTTACATCAGCTTTTGTGACATCAGATTACAATCTATGGGCAAAATTATCAGCGGACTCTTACACATAGGGGTGGCAATTCGGGTTGGTGGGTCGTGTTTGTGGCGACACAAACATAACACGATTAGAGTTATGGGTCGACACGAATATGATACGATTAATAGTCATGTCAAAAACCTATGATTCGTACACGACCCGGTTCTTAAAAAAATAACACGACACGACCTGTGTAACACTATTAATTGACTGAGTCGTGTTGGATACACCACACAACATGAAATGACTCTATTTTCTATCACGACTTAGTTAAAAACTGTTCCCAAGTGAACGGACTGAACCCAGCCACAAAACGTAGGACGGTTATTCTACAACCGTCCTATAAAATATAAACAATATAGGACGGTTACATCATAACCGTCCTATATGTTTCCTGTATCGGACAATTATGCACTAACCATCTTATATTCCTGGCAACAGCGTTAAGTAATGAATGTTGCAATTTCTATATCCATGTCTACAAGGGATCGACTCTCTCGCATTGCTGGTCTGGGCTTTTCTAGTTTAATGTAACTCCATCTTATAAGGTGTAAAAGGGCAGCCCAACCTTAAGTCTTCAATGAACATTGCTACATACATGTTCACATTTCCCACCATGTGGATCGAGACAATACGGTGTTGCTCCAAACAATTAATGTAATATAAAGACCAAATAAATGAGGAATAGAAACAACGAATTAATTGAGCATGTTGTAGCATCCCATTGCCTTTTCCGTAGATTAATTTATCTCTCTCTCTCTCTCTCTCTCTCTCTCTCTCTCTCTCTCTCTCTCTCTCTCTCTCTCTCTCATGTGTGGGTGGGGCGGGGTGTGAATGGTGAAATGCACGTTAAGTTCTATTTTGTTCAAATGTTTTCAGCTTTCCATTTAAAACTTAGAATTGCAAAAGGCTAGCATCAGTCAATGGATAAGATTTCCTAGTCATGGTCTTGCACATGAATGGTTTTGATCACCAAAGCCTAGCCCCACTTATGCCTCTATCCATTAGTGTATTATGTCAACTATATAGGACGGTTACATCATAACCGTCCTATATAGTTAAACTATAGCATGGTTATAAACTAACCGTCCTATAGTTTATTGAACTATATAGGACGGTTACTTCATAACCGTCTTGTAATTAACTGAACTATATAGGACGGTTATGAAGTGCTAGACTTCCAGTGACTAGTCTGCCTGTGCCGGCAAACAGCTTAGCCTAGGCACCAGGCTACATGACAGGGATAGATAGCACCCTTTCCTCCAATTCCAAATTGGCACATTGCAACTGGAGTTAATGAAACTTACACTTTAATCATTTGTCAAATATTTTGAATCCTTAATATTAGATTTGATGCGTGGGCGGGAAAACAAAATGAAACTAAAAAAATAAAGGTTTAACTAATTAATAATTATCTAGGTCTACTAAGTTAATCTAGTATAAGGCAATTGTTTTGTCTTTTTATATGCAAGTAAGCCCAAATCCAATTATCCAATTGAATTTGACATCTTATTATGCTAAACCCCTGCTGGGCTGGTTGTTTGTTATACCTATAAGTTATAACTTATAACCTAATACTTAGCTACACCTACACACTATCTTTAATTTTCTTATCAACCATTTTAAGATTAGCTACACATTGTCAGTTACAAACTTACAAGTTACACTTAGTAGAAAATTAGTTAGCCAAGTTTTGTAACTTGTACAAGTATAAGTGAGAGACTAACTATATATTGTATAAAATTATAAATGCTAATGATTTTCTTATGTTAATTTCACATGTCATCACCAGTTGATCTAATATATCTCTTTTTCATCAAATTCATGACTATCATGTATCCAACTCATATAACTCAATATTCGTTTCTCATTTCTAACTCCCAATTGATGATAATAGATTGGGAATAACTCATTCATCCATGATCCATTGATCTATGTAGCATAAAATTAAGTAACTCCCTTAGTAATATCATTCAACATTTTTTTTTTTTCTCGTGATTATTATTCATTTTACCATCAATGCCACTTTTTTTCACTATAGAGTATAGACCACAATCCATAATTAATTATAGTTTCACCAAAGTTATTATATAAATATCTCTATAATTCTCTCTTGATAAGCTTTTGTGTTAATTCAACACATAACTCCTATTCTCTGTTTTCATTCTCACCTCACCTAATGAGTTAATTACATAACTAATAACTATTCCCTTCCTATACTCATTATCAATCAATGAGATAATTACATAACTCTTTCTATACTAATTGTCAAGCTACTGAGTTAATTACATAACTGCTTCTATTCTCATTCGGTGATTCTTACCTAATGAGTTATTAATTACATGACTCTTTCTTTACTTATCCTCAACAACTTTTGAATTGAGTATGAGTTACTTACATAACTTTGCTTTTTAAAGTGGATCTTCAACTGAGATCAGATGATCCAAAACAACTATTGAATTGAGTATGACTGTGACGACCCGGGTTTTCTCATGCATTTTTAAATGCAATGTCTAATTTCCTAAGGCGGGATACATCCCTATTTGAAAACCATTTTATAAAAACCATGCAATGCAGCGGGAAACCTTTAGTTTTAAACTCATTTTTGAAAACCCCGAGTGTCATTTACTTTCACAACAACTAAGGTAGTTTTTGAAAAACTTCAGAAATCATAAATGTTTTTCCCCAGGTCTTTCCAATCACAATGCACAGCCCAACTGTAACTAAGTACAAACACATGTCCAAAGGGTTGAGAGTTTACTTACATGTGTATTTGTTTCCTAACACAGATGTCCTCTTTTTGTGAGTGAAGCTGTCCTGAACCATGATATATACGGACATATCTTGTCCTTGAGTGCTTACTGATGTCTGAAAAATGTTAAGGACTGGGTGAGTATATAATATACTCAGTAGGGCATATCACTACTAGTTTTATAAATGCATGAGATGTTTCAAAATCATATGCTCATTCAAAACATGCGTATGTTTGAATACTCGAGTTCAATATCAGTATAAGAATCCATTATCAACTGAAATTCAAAATATGCGTATGTTTGAATACTCGAGTTCAACATCAGTATAAGAATCTATAATCAACTGAAATTCTTATAACTTAAAAGATGACATAATCCAAAAGTGAAAGTATCATATATATGATGACATCATGATATGCAATAGATGCCTTATGAAGTCCAACTCATGGATCTCTAGTTTGGTATGGTCGACCAACCTCATATTATGCTATATGAAATGCACATCAAATCATAAGGTCCACTATGCCCACGACCTCCTCGCTGTGTGGTCCCCGGGTACCTGAGGACACTTGGTCATAGCCTCCACGGGGCCTATGACACGCCGACCCAGTGCCGTGACACCAGTGGTAGCCCCTTGTACCACATGCAGTCGACGTAGGGACTTGCCTCTTTTTGAGCGTGGTACCCATCCACTTATTAGTGGTAGAGGCCGGGTGGCCAACCCAGACCCCTCGGCATAGCACCCATGGGCTTATTTGCCCAAATCACATAAGATACGTCAAAACCTTTTGTTAAAACTTGTCCTCTTTTGGGTCCCTCACAACTGCCTGGCCCTCGGCACTCCAGCGTCTTTTGGCAACCCTCAAGGACATGCAATCTTTTTCAAGTACTTAAATCATGCAATGCATGCACTTGTTTGCAACACATATATGTGCATAATGTATATGCAGTCATTTCAAAACATGGCTATGTACAAAGCATTTAACATGCATGCTAAATTAATTCATGCAAATCTCATGCAAATCAAGTCATATATCTAAAACATATGTTCAAATAACAATAGTTCTTTCAAAAGAATCTAATAGTGATAGAGCACCTACCTGACTAGGTCGCGTTAACCCTCTTGTCCTCGTACGTTCCTGAACATGGTTTGGGGACTCAAGGTTAGTTTAGCCTATCTTTTATGGGTTTAGAGCAGTTGGATCTTATTACTTAGGCATTAGGGGTCCATCCCTATGCCTATGGGTGTCCTAAGGTCCTAATTGGGCCTTGGTATCCTCAGTTTTCCAAAGTTCTAGTGGCTATGCGCCACCATCCTATTCTAAGGGTCATTCCCACCTTTGATTGAGCCTTGATCAAAGATTTTATAGTTTGGATGTATTCGTGTCATTGATACAGACACAACGCCTTTTGCGGGGCCTCAATCGGAGCTCTAGATCTCAACTTATAAGCTTTTTAGTGTCCTATGTACATAGTCTTTAAAGACAAAAAGTCGGAATGCTAGGGTGCTGCGCGTCAGCGTCCTGCGCCCTGGCTTCCTTAACAACCAAAAAAACGATGCTTCGCTAGTGCACTGCACGTCTGCGGCGTGCGCCTCAGCGGGCGCTTCTTCAGACGGGCGCGACTTTCTCAACCGTCTTCCTCTTTAGCGGGCGCGTCCACGGACGCGCCTGTTGGTTTTCTTCTCAAACGCGTTCAACGCGTCTCGTCTGGAGCGGGCCGTCTCCGTTGTTGGGGGACCGGGGCGTCCTTGGGATGCCCTGGTTCGTCCCTGAGGAACCAGTGCAGCCCTGGGGACGTCCCAGGGTCCTTGGTTGCTCCCTAGAGGCCTATTCTCCATGATTTTTCATACAAAAACTTAGGGACACCGAGCCTAGGACTGTGGGTGAGATGGGTTTGGGGATTTTTTTAGCGTACCTGCTTCGTGGCTAGTTTTCTCTCCACGTTTTCCCCTCTTGGTCACTGCTCAACGATGGGTTTTCTTCAAGGTTTTGGGCTGCCATTAGAGCCACTCAAGAGCTCTATTTATAGGGCTTTTAAAGAGGGTTTTGGAGGGGTTTTAACCTCGTTTGAATGGCGGTGGAGAAGCCTCCAGAATGGCAGTGGTTTCTCCTTGAAACACCGCCGTTCCAGAAGCCTCTAGGAGCTTGAAGACGATGGGGTGCCTGTATCAAAACGGGCACCTGTGTTTTTCAGGTTAAGTCGTTTTTGTAAAATTTACAGTTTTGCCCCTGAACTTCAAAGAGCCGTATCTTGCTCATTTTAACTCCGTTTTAGGTGATTTTGGTCTCGTTGGATTCCTTTTTCCGAGACGCATCTAATGGAACTACTTTTAGTACCAAATTCCTAGGTTTAGTCAAGGTGACTAGTGAAATGACCAAAATATCCTTTTCTTTAAAACTGAACTTTTTATGGGCTTTTAATATTACAAAAAATTGGGGTCATTACAATGACAATATGAGTTACTTACATAACTTTGTTTTTAAGCTGATATTCAACTGAGATGAGTTAATTACATATATGCTCTGTCTTTTTAAGCTCATCTTTAAAGAAATTAAGATGAGTTAATTACATAACTCTTTCTTTACTCTATATTTAATAACTATTTTTATTTAAGCATATCCTCAACTAAGATTAATTAAATACATAACTCTTTCTTTACTCATCCAGTCATCCTCAACTGAAATAAGTTAATTACATATATGCTCTGTCTTTTTAAGCTCATCCTTAAGGAAATTAAGATGAGTTAATTACATAGCTCTTTCTTTACTCTATACTTAATAATTATTTTTATTAAGTACATCTTCAACTAAGATTAATTAAATACATAACTCTTTCTTTATTCATCCAGTCATCTTCAACCGAGATGAGTTAATTATATATATGATCTGTCTTTTTAAGCTCATCCTTAAAGAAATTAAGATGAGTTAATTACAAGTGGGTCCATATTAGATTATTTATGATCCTTGATCAAGACAAATAACTTGATCATGTTGCCATGCTATACTGATGTGTGTAGCAAAGGAGAGCCTTGACACAATGATAGAGTTGTTATCGTATGACTTTGAGGTCAAGGGTTTTATACTATAGAGATATTTAGTTGCCTATATTACGTAATATACGACGGTTCGTTAGCCTTACTTCAAAAGAGCAAAGACCTATAAATTCCTTTCAGGCAATGGAGGCCCCTACCCAAACTTCAATAGGTAGACAGAAAGACGTGGATCCCACTAAAATTAGTAAACAAGGCATACAATTTGGATTTCTTAGGACAGATGGCGCTCCTCTTAATGCGTCTTTATTAAAATCTTGTACTATACTAGGATCATTAGCCATGAGTCATTGCTACCTTTTTCTTTAGTCACTGGACATCAAATCGGACCCAACTGTCACAAAACGTGACCCCTACTTGTCACCAAATAAAGTCCTTCACAGAAGGTATTCTGGTTTGCCAATTTCAATGGCTATTGGATCATTGATAACAGATTTTTTATGCTAAAGATACAACAACCATGCTTCAAACCCAACCAAAGCCAACATTTCTACAACACCCATATGGGTATGATTCCCTTTACTCCGAATGGAAGCTAGCCTGTTTGCACTCGCTAAAAAGATTGGGAACCCATCCTATATTTGTAATAGAAGACGGGTTTGGTAATAGAAGACGGTTTTTGAGGAACTATCCTATATTTTCAATCATTGGTTAGATGGGTCAAGGTGATGAGTAAATAGGTCGCGTGTCAAACAGGTCGATACTACAAGTCAAATTGATTGACTCGAATACGACATGATAAGACTCGACTCGAACCTGCTAAATTCATGTCGAGTTCGAGTCGTGTTATCGTGTCGTGTCATATTTTGCCACCCCTACTTACACAGCCATCCAAGCGGTAGAGAAAGGTCTAGAGATACCCGTTAGAAATGACGTTTGGTACCCATGCTAAAAGATAAACGGTCTAGATCTAAGAAAAGAAAGTGCTAAAAGATAGGCCCAGTGCTCATCTTTCTGCCCTCTTAACACCGTTAACAGTTTTGAGTGTGTGTGTGTGTGTGAGAGAGAGAGAGAGAGAGAGAGAGAGAGAGAGAGAGAGAGAGAGAGAGAGAGAGAGAGAGAGAGATACTCTCGTGGGGGCCAATTTTCAAAAGATCCAAGTAATCCACAATTTGAAGAACTAGGCAGGAAAATATCATCCATTGAAGAGAGAATGAGACCCTCATTTTAGGTCCACTTCTTCCAATATAAAAAACAACCATTTATTATGGCCTTAACAAGCAGGTGCTCAGTACAGTAAGAAAAAGGAAAAAATGTACAGCGGGCCCTCAATGGAATTTTCTTACATGACTCGCCGTGGGTCCATCCTTTAACGGTCGGCGTAATATTGTCAACGAAATTCAAATTATACCCACCTGCTTTTAATTAATCCTTTTTCCTTTTTATTTATTCTGCTGGTAGGAAAGTGTTTTCTTATAGGCCGCAAGAAGAATACACAGTCTTAAATTTAGCTGATCGTAGCCATTCATTTTGTTCAGCCTGCTGCCTATTTATCTCCATACCAAAATTTATGGCCAACGGATGCCTCCATATCAAAATTCATGTGTACACAGTCTAGGAAAGGAACATAACACAAAGGGTTTATATGACATAACTTAACATTGCAATTTTACAAGAGGCTGCTTTCATGCCTCAAACTCATGATTTGTAGGTCACACTATGAGTTGCATTAAGGCTTCCCTTCTTTCCATAAAATCTCTATTTTTCTCTAGGAAATTATAAGATATATAATTTTCTATAGATTTTGCGATAATTTGCATTCTAGTTAATACATGTTTTCGTAATAAAAATTTTCTATTTTGATATAATTTTTCTATAAATGCATGTTTTCTGATGCATAAACTATGTCCAACTTTATTCTCATGTAGTGAAGACTCTTGATCTAGGATTGATTTTGTTGTTTGAAGATAGCACAGATCAGTCAATGCAGTGTATAGATGCAAAGACTACCTTTTTTCCTTTAAGGGAAATGGTAGGTAGTTAAGCTAGAGGATATTCACAAACATGATTAACTCTGTCTTACAGTAATTCATCTTATAATATTACATTTGTTTTAAAAGGATTATTGGCAATTCTTAATTAATGCTCAACAGTTTAAACTTTTGTATAATTTTTTATCTCTGCGGGCAAAGGCTAGCATATTGGAACAAGGAACCTTGTTGCAAAAGCTATCGTCATGTGACCTTGAGGTCACAGGTTTAAGGCGTGGAATCAGCCTCTTGTAAAATGCAAGGTAAGGCTGTCTACTACATACCCTTGTAGTCTGTCCCTTTCCTAGACCCACATAGGTGGAAGCTTTGTGCACCGAGGCTCTGCCTTTTATCTTCTTAATATTTCTAACTGATGCACTTTATCATTCCAAAATTGCCACTAACCATGTGTTTCCTATACTTCTTCACCAAAAAATAAACTGTGGCTTTGATGGGCATCTAATGGAGATGGGAGATTGTCTAATTATGAAATGCATGCCCTTGACATGTAAATGGTGTCATATATGTTAGAATAGATATATGACGCTTCTATCTATGTTCTTTTGGGTCTCCTTGCCCTTTGAAAACTTTCTACTTGCATTGACTCACTCCTTCTAATTTATGTCATTTTAGGTATAACAACCGGGAATTTTCAACACTTTTATAATTTTAATAAAAAAATTTCAAAAGGTGGGGCCCCATTTTATAAAAACACAGCAAAAAATATCTTCGAATGAATTTTATTTTCATAAAAACCCTGAATGTCACACATCAACTCAAATCTCAAACCAAATTTTTCTAATTTTTCATCATAAACCATTTTAAAACAAATTTACCATACCAGGAACCATCTAGTCAATAGCCATATTCCAAACAACAATATAATCAAGCCCATAAATACATATATAAATGTATACAATCTAGGTAGAATTAAAACATACTTCAAATAAATATGATGTCTTGATTGTTATTCGTCTGGCTCCTCATGGGTCATACATATCTCTCTATATCTCAGGCATTGCAACAATAATGCAATGCCTTACTAAGCAATGCTTGTGTAGGTACATAGACATTTAATGCAATGCAATTATGACATAAAAAAATAGCTAGGATGATAAAAATTGACAAGAGCGTAAGGCATAGTCATAGAATACAAGTGTCATAAGGCATGTAGATACGAGTAGCAAAGTATTATGTGCAATAAAACATATATTTCATAAATATAAAGCATGATATGGTGTAATCTCAATGAGCATACAATAACAAACCAGGCACCCTAAAGCAAGTAAGGCCATTATATTGGATAGTCTAGATCGTACTCAGATAAGCAGAAAGATCAAAATGCCATAAGCACATAAGGCTATCATACTAGAATAGCTTGTCTACAAACCCCAAATACAATTTCAATCAATATACTGTGAGTTCCACTATGAAGTGGATGGTCTAGATCATACTAAGTTGGGCAGATAAGATTCTTCGAGAAACATGACATAAGTAAATCATTATCTTTATGTAATTTGGTAAAATAACCTATGCTTAATCGTAAACGTCCAAATTTCTCAAGTAAATCATCTCCTTCGAGTGACTAGTAGGAATCCCTCCAAGGATGCAAGCTTATCCTTGACTTCCTTTCTTTTAGAAAGACAGCAAGAAAATTACCCAATGATGGACATTAACGAAGAAAGACTGGCTTCTTATCTTTTATAATCACTTGTCAAAGTCGTCAACAAGCATTTTTCTTGGGTCATGGCCTTCTACCGTATAACAAGGTGACGAAAAATTTTGTCCATGTTTCGTAATCTCCATGTTGTAGATGTTCTTTTGACGCATGGCGTAGCTAAACAGGCAACCATGTTGAAGCCGATCAATACTTTTATCTCAGTCACCTAAAAATCTGAAAAGTTTTAGCAAAACCCCATTGATCATATGCCAGTTCTGCTACGAACATACTCGGGAACAGAAAATTAGGACACCTTAAAAACCCAGAAACAAAATGCTCATGATCAAGAACAGAGGAGTGGAGACGATTATACCTGTTGTTCCCGAGGAAAGAAGAAAATTCCAAAGCCAATAATCCCAAATCCCTCAAATCATCTTCACAAGTGGGGTAGAACAGAGGAGGATGATGGTTTTAAAACTGAAAGTTTTTAGGTTGGAGGGTTTTCCCTGTTTTAGCGGGTATCTCCCCAAAACTACCACCTGTCTATGGGACCAGGCTGTGTTACACTGTACATTGCTCTTCTTCTTCACACTAATTGCTTCATTTCTCTTCTTTTTTCTTTCAGATTTTTTCATTGGCGATCTCTTGTTTCTTCTCCGTAGTTTTTTTGTTGATCTTAAGAGTTTGAATCGCCATTTCTGTTTGGTTGAAAAGTTGAAACTTGTTTCTGGATGAATCATTGTTTTTGAGACTTCTTCTCCGTGTCATTTTGTTTTTCTGGCTTTAGCGACCATTTTCTGTTTGTTTCTCTCATTGATTTCTGGTTAAACGTACTGCCTGTTCATTAAAGAATTTCTGATGGCTGGAGCTTTCCTCCGATGAAATTTGTTCATCAGCTTCAAGTTTTCGGTTCTGTTTGCTTTGCATGTAGTTTTGACAGTGAGCGCTGGAAACTGTGATTCATTAGTGTTACTGTTGAAATAGTTTCCTTCTTGTATCCATTTGCAAGAGTAACGTGCCTTGCTATGTGATTAAAATGGTGAATGCCTTGTTGTAATTAACGCCTTTTTAATTGATTAAAATGGTGAATCTCTTGTTGTAATTGTTAATGTTCGTGGTGATGCAGTATTGAACTATTGTAGACCTGCTTTCAAAGTTTGGGTTCTCAATTAAACTACACGTTATGTCTTTAGATTGATTTTAGCCATACTTTGACAAAGGATTTTCAGAAAACCTGCTAACTGCACTTGGCCCATTGCTGGATAGGAATGGAGTCCAATTCATAAAAATTAGACCAGAATACTAGAAATTGTGAATTGCTCATTTGCATTGTGACAAAACATATAAACGATATGCATGGCAAGATTATATTTTAGGTTTTTTGTAGAATTTGGGAGTACCATCTTATTAAATATAAGACGTGAATGATAATCCAATTTTCTCTCCACTCTGTGGATAAGATGCTGGTCTTTACCGTATCCTTAATGGGCAAACATGTGAGAATGGCTGGATAACATCCTTGGGTAAGTTACTGACACTAAGTGGGAAATAATCTTCTTCATTTGATTTCTCTACTTCAGTATCCAATAAATCAAGTTTGAGGCACCCCTCTCTTGAAATGAATGAATCATGTCAACAAGGAAAATACAAAAAATAAATACAAAATTCACCAAAGATGAAATGTTACAAACAGGATTAAGATGGATTTTGTAGATCCGTTATGCTTGCAGCAAGTACCAACCAATGACTTGGGTAAAATAAGTTAACTGTACGAAAGCCAAAGATTTCAAATTGTTTGTAGAGGGTATAGGTCTCCTTGGATTTGAAGGATTTCAAATTGTTTGTAGAGGGTATAGGTCTCTTTGGATTTGAAGCAGAGATAAGCAAAAAACATTTGGTTCTAGAGTTTTAGTTACAAAGGTCGGGTTTAAGTGCCAGCGAGAGAGAGACAACTAGTCATGGTTTATGGACTGGATTATGACAAAAGAAATCTTTGAATCTAAGTTTCTTTCTTTTGAAAGGCGACTCTTAATCTTCCTATTTCTCTCTAACATTTTTCTTATTTTATGGATAATCTTCCCTTTATCTCTCTAGTTTTCTATATTATCTCTTAGAGTTACCAATTTTTTCCTTATTATATCTGATAATTACGTCTCTCATCATGGATAGAAGTACAAGAATTGATCTATGGGCTAGAACTATCCAGCAGATGAGATCCTTGAATCATGTCTGCAGACGATTGGGTGGTGCCCCGGTTTACCTAGTTTGCTAGTTTATGCTCCATATACTTTCTACGTTGGAGATATTATACAATATATACTTGCGGCTCATAAATGAATCTTTTGCTCTCCCTAAAGCTAATGTATTTTCACTCTTGGACTGAGTCCTCGTATCTTCAGACTCATTGCTCTAGTTTGGTAAATATTTGCATCCTTTGTGCTGCGAGCCATTTCTCGAAATAAAGA
This sequence comes from Warburgia ugandensis, assembly GCA_035236585.1. Lineage (NCBI taxonomy): Eukaryota > Viridiplantae > Streptophyta > Magnoliopsida > Canellales > Canellaceae > Warburgia > Warburgia ugandensis. Next base: position 59,537,517 of record CP141133.1, read on the forward strand.
ACAAAGCTCGTGAGTTCTGAATTGGTTTTTCCTACATACATAGTTATTTGTGGATTGAATTGTCCTTGTATAGTGATTAAATTCCCTCCACCCTCCATGTTTATGCTGCCAACAGCAAGGGATAAGGTCGAAATCTTGGGATGAGTTTATTAAGGCTTGTTTTCTTTGCTTTAAGCATCATGAATAGAATGTCAAGGTGAAGCAACAGAATACGAACTTGGTAGGTGGAGTATTTTAAGTGCGAAAGATGAATATGAGGGAAAATGTCTCACAGGGGAATGACATATGCACATATAAATAGGCTTGGAAAATTTGGCGATCTGTTGTCAAAATGGGTGAAAATAGTTGTTCAAGGAATCAAGGCTTTCTACCCATCGTTATCTGAAATCTATGAATTGTTATCCCCATGGAAGAAACCCCTATCTAAGGGTGCTCATACTTTCATTTTGAAGAATACTATCACAACCTATTTATCTAGGATCGTATGGATAAATACTCATATTCATAGGCAAAAGTAATTTAATATATTCCAACTCAAGAGTACTTAGAAAACTAATTTTTCATTACAACTCAAGGGAAGGAAATTTTTTTGAAGTGAAGATAGAATAAAAAAAATTCTAGCCATTTATTCTTGTTTGGGCACCCATGTTTGCTTATTTGTACAAAATCATGTTCATCTAAAAATTCTAGCCATTTATTCTTTTGCTTTAAATATAAACAGTTATGATTTAAATTAGAAAGAAACATATACTATGACTATCCAATAAAAAAGTTTTTTGATGTATCAATAATGTAAGATATATTGTCATTGCTTTGAATAGCCGCTCTAGGATCGTATGTATAAATAGTCAGATTCATAGGCAAGAGTAATTTAATATATTTCAACTCAAGAGTACTTAGAAAACTAATTTTTCATTACAACTCAAGGGTGGGAACAAATTTTGAAGCGAAGATGGAATAAAAAAATCTTCCCAATCAATGCCTCCCAATATACATCCATAGTTGCAAAGTATTTATACCGCCAACTCTTGTTGAACAATAAAAAGCTAATAAATCCCCCAAATCCCAATGCATATGACATTGCAACAAATGAGTAAAATGCAACAATATTTCTAAGAACACTAGGATCCTTGCTCTTCCTTTTTGGGACTTCAGAAGAAGTATCAGATGAGCAAATTCTTTTCAATGGTTCTCCACAGAGTCTTGAATTTCCCTCATAGCTACTCTCATTAAATGACAAAAAATGATTACTGAAAGGAATTTTTCCTGGGAGGTTATTGAAGGCCACAATGAAAGTAGTAAGTGCATCAATTCTAGCTATTTCATCAGGGGTCCTCCCAAACAAGTTGTTATGTGAAAGGTCCAAGCTTTTCAAATTTTTAAAATTTTTGAAGGATTGATGAATATGGCCAGTTAGGAGGTTGAATGATAAGTTTAATAAGTGAAGCTTTTTCAAGTCTCCCAATTCTGGTGGAATACTGGCTGTTAGCTTGTTTATGGATAAATCAATCCCAGTCATCAATGATAGCGGCACACCCTCAAAATTGTAACTTCTTCCCTTTGTGGTGAATGGAGTTGAAACCCTAACTATTGAACGAAATAATCGCCCCACCTCTCTAGTAGGATAAAATCCTCTATAAATTTGAATTGCAGACTTTCTTTTTCCATGAAGTAATGTTGTTGAGACAAGAAGGTATCGTTCTTATAAGAGAATTATTGGAGAGGTCTAACAAATGAAGATTACTAACTTGACACAATTGCCTCGAAATATGAGATTGAAAGAAGTTATTCTTTAAAACAAGTAACACCAAATCGAGAAGGTTGAATATCCAATTTGAAATAGAACTAGATAGGTTATTGTAACTGACATCTAGAATTTCCAAGAATGGACTATTCAACAAGCTTGTTGGAATTGACCCAATGAAGAAGTTGTGACTAAGGTGTAAAACTCTCAACTTTGTCATGTTTGAATCTTTTGGGAGCATATGCCCTTGCAAACAATTGTGTTAAAGATCCAAGTACAGTAGGAATATGACACTCATTAGTTTGTATGGGATTTCTTCCGAAGATGATTGTTAGAAAGATCTAATGCCTCTAGAAAATCCATTCGTCCTAAAGATGAAGGTATATTGCCTTACAAAGCATTTCCAAATGAAATATCAATTCATCTAATCCTTACAAGATATACAATTTAACAAGTTTTGCAACTGGACCTGCTCAATCCTGCCTTGGTTGTCCTGTTTCAGAGAATTTGAGAAGATTAATGAGTTAATTCTTGTTTTTAGCTGATAGTAGGACACGAGTGTGACATCTAATGAACACAAGTTTGAGATGTTTTAGATTATAGGGGGAATGACAAGGAATCACCATAATGTTTTCTAGTAATTAAATAACGAGTCTTTTGTTTTTATTCTTCATTTTTTTCCAATAAATAGTCAAATATTTTTTCACCAATGCCTTCTAGCAAAGTGGCACAAGGAGTGTCTTGCTAGGATACTAGAGTTTGAAAATGTGCACCGATGGTTAAGTGTCTAAATTTCAAAAAGAAGTCAAATATTTGTTAGTGCAAAGTACACTTTAGTCCCTAGAACTATTTGCTTGTGATATTTTAGTCCTTAAAAGTTTTAGAAAAACATTTTTGTACCTAAAACTATTGATTTGGATTGCATTATACTCCTATTAGTTGGTTGCCTTCAATGTTTCTATGCCCTTAGATATTTGGTGGTTTTGTTGATGAATGTAGACCAAGATGACTTCTTCTCTCGACAATGAATCAAAGGTTCACAACAACAACATGCCTTGTGTTGGAGGACAGCTCATCCATGATATGGTCTAGCATATAAACCTTTTTTTTATTTTTTTTACAACAAAGAACTAGAAAGGAAACTATTCAGTAATTTGTTAAACCTAATTCTCATATATATGTTAAAGTCTCTCTCGTGACTTGTTGCTAAAAGGAAAGGGAAAAATGAAACAAGAAACTCTATGTAAGTAATGGTTGACATCCAACAAACTAAAACAACATTCTTTAGATGGCTTTTAAAAAAACTTTGTACCACCATGTGCCCAAAGATAGGGGAGTCAATTCAACATTATGAATGAATCATATGTGGGGCTCATTATTGTGATATTATTGTATTAACCAAAGAAAAATGTGTTGTTGTTGTCCATCTACTACATTTCTTAAATTTGATTTTTGTTGTGCATAGAGTACTATATTCTCCAAACATGGTTGAGAGATGATTTTTTAAACAGTTATATTGCTTAATTTATTTTCTATTTTAATCCTTTTGATTAGAAGATTCCAATGATTTTTTCATGTTCGATTTTTTACAAAATGCATAGAGATCAGCATTACTTATAGATATTTATTCGGACTAATTTCAAATTCAAAACTCGCATGGCTAAATCCCACCTTGGAATGATGTGACATGATCATTTTTTTGGTGTCTACTACTGAGACTATGTGAAAAAATCATGCTCATTAGATGCTTCTAGCTTCTAGTTTTTTTCCTTGAAAAATCTAATGGTTATAATTTAAACATTGAAAATACATAGCTAAAAATCATCTAACAAACATGAATTTTGGTATTTAACTTATCTAAGAGAGACTAAATAAGATGGAAAGATTGAATCATCCAAATGTAGGGCCAAACTGGGCGAGGATTCAGAGTGAGTCCTAGAACTCACTTAGAATAGCATTTCTCCTTCTTATACGTTATCTCCCAACGCGCATCCAATGGCGTCTCCATGTCATTATCTTTTTCCTAAATTATTTTGTACCAAACTATAGTAGTGGTGCATAGTTTAATTCTATGACCCACAAGAAAAAATATAATGTGTAATATAGATGCTCTTACATGTCAATGACGATGAGTTTCTCAAGAAATTGCTGCTCAAATAGAGACTGGCAGGGGATGTCGAGTTATAAAGCCATGAGACAATGTTCCAAACATTGTCATCAGCGATCAAATTCTCATCGAGGTATAGCTCCCAAAGATTAGCGAATGGCCTCACACTTGCAATATGTTGGAGCAAGCAGAGTTAACAATTAAATTACAAAATGCTAAGAAAGGTGCATCTGAAAGTACTTAACTCAAATGCGCACAAGTGATAAAAGCTACTTACCTGTCGTTTCTTTGGATGAGATGCCAAAAGGATTTTTAAGTTTATTGCTTGACAAATCCAGCATTTCCAGGGAAGAAAGGTTGCCCAAACAAGGTGAAAGACTTTAATCCTCAAGACTGTTGTTAAATAGATATAGATTCTCTAGTCTCCTCAAGCCACATAAACTTGCAGGAAATGAGCATAGATAGTGTAAACAATAAAATCAGTAAGATATAAAACCTAATCTCAACATCTATTCGTATCTCGTTTTTATCAGTGCAGGGGCAAACTCACAAGAACTCCAGCCAATTTAAGTGAGTACGAAGGCTTTCTCAAGTTTTTAATGCAAAAAAGAGCCAACTGTCAATAACATATTTTTGTTTGAAACATTTTTTTTAACTGTAAAACATCTTACCAAATACGTCAAAATCATTTTAGGCCCCTGGTTTGATTAAATAGACAAAGTTATTTTACTTTTGAGTTTGTATTGAAAAACCTTAAATTCTGTGTGTCTTACCATTTATACCCTAAATCTCAATAAATTCTAAAAAAATCTTTAATTTGAAATGTCTTCACAATTGCACCTGAAAATCTGATGGGAGCTCAGCCATTCAAGTACTACGTCAACCAATTCTTTGACTAGCTAAGTTGGGGTTGACTTGATGGTCTGTTATTTTACTATTAAAAAAAAAACAAGAAATAACTATATCGATAATTTTTGTAAGATCACCAATCGTGGATAATCTTATCCAAGAACACAATTCATCTACATATCATGACATCAATGGCATCATTGCGGCCTTCTTCATCCACCCCTTCATCTTGCCAGGGTGACAATTTAATCGATGAGTTTCTACTCCAAGATCAACTTTCCTTCTGCACAAAATTCTTCTCTGAATTCCAATCTGTACTTATCCACTCGATTGAATGCCAGGTTCATCTGAGTGAATCATACAAGATGTAAATCCCGGCACTTCCCTCCTTATTCATCGAACTTTATGTTCCGTATTTGCCCGTTTTCATAATGACACTCTCGTTATTTCCCATTTTCCCCCCTTTTTAGTTTCTCATTATTTTATATGGTGTTGGATTGAGGTTTCGGTGGACTGCGCAATTGTGATTAGCCAGAGGAAGCAATTATTGACACACACACAATGCAAAGTGGATGGATTCAACGTATTGACAGTCTAATCTTACACGCCCAGACAAGGAAGAGAGAGGGAGAGAGAGCAAGTGTGCGGTTGGTGGAAACACTTTGCTTTTATCTTTTTGTCCCATCATCTATATTAGGGTTACATTATTTTAATTTTGGAAAGGGAATTGTATTTTTGGCTTTCCTGAAATTGCTTACGTCTTTCCCAATAAAAAAGATGCACATTGTAGGTGGGCCCATCACATGACCAATATCTAGATCCCAGCCGTATGGTTGTTGGATTAGAAGCATTTATTGGTTAGGAATGTAATCAAATGCATCCTATTCGATTGGGTGGATCGATACGTGTGTTAGGTTAATTTTCGTGAATCAAAATATTCATCTAAATCAAGTGGGACCACCCTGTAATATACGAGTGTGGTTACCTTATCAACGAGACTTCCAGAAAGGAAAAAGAAAAAGGTACGTAGAAATCATATCAACTAAATTGTGAGATGAGTCTCTGCTCAGATTATTAAAACTTAAGTCCAAGTATTCCAACAGAGTGAGGTTGTGCAGCAGACATGGTGGAAGTGCTCCATCGATAATACTGTTGTTGTTAAGGTATAATGTTCATAGCTTTCTCAAACTACATAAACCTACAAAAGTCAATAATTATTTGTTAGAGTTGGTGATTCAAACTGCCCATTCATGCTTCATCCAATAGCAATGGTAGAATTGGGCCCATATTTCGTGATCCAATCCACAAATCTAAGCTGGATCATTCTATGATAGTGGGGTCCATACCTCCGTACCTCCAAGTTGTCAATTCTACCATTGTCGCCATTCGAAAAAAGAAAGAAAAGGGTTTGCTTCATCCTTCCTTTTGAATTTTCTAATCCATCTGATTTAATACCGGAACAAAATAACAAATAGTGGCTGCAGGGATCATCCAAACTTTTGATGGTGGGCTGGTGTACATGAGATGAAAGGTAGAAGTTATACCTGTTAAACCGCCAGATGCCTCTCTGCCCAAATTATTGTCAGATAAGTACAAGAATTCCAAGAGAGTAAGGTTGTTACATAGACACGATGGAAGCACTCCATTGCCAAGCCTAATGTCCCCAAGGTATAACGTTTGTAGTTTTGAGATTCAAACCACTCATCTCAGTTTAATCCAATCGCAACAGTAGAATTGGGCCTAGATTTCATGATCCAAACCAAACATTCAATCTAATCTGTCAAGTTTCTACCGTTCTTACCATTGGGGGAAAAGATTTACATCATCCTTGCTTTTGAATTTTCTAATTAATCCATCTAATTTTATACCCAAACAAATAGTCACCAAGATGATCCAAACTTGTGGGGCATGGCTTATCTAAGAAGGTGGCTATCAAATGAAATGCAGACGTCGTACCTGTTAAACTGCCAGATGAGCTGTTAACCAAATTATTAGAATTTAGGTCCAAGTATTCCAATTGATTGAGGTTGTTCACTAGACACAATGGAAGTCCCCCCATTGCCAAGATTGGTATTCCCAAGATCTAGCCTGCAAAAATCAATTGACTTTTAGAGAGTTGGTCCATATATTTGACCAATTCCTTTCATAATTGTAAACATTCAGATAAATGCATGCTAAAATTGTTCTCAGCCAGGGACTTGTGTTATTAACTAGACAACATCCTTTAGCCAATTCTTCAACTATTTGGTACAAATCCCAAGCCATACTACTGAGAATGGCCGGCACATAATATGGCTCTTCTATAACACACCACTTTCCACCCATGCACGCAGAACAAGTGGATATGGCTAGTGACCCCACCCGGTGGGACAAAGATCCCTGTTTCTCTATCAATTTGTTTTTTTGGATGGTGTAAATATTAGATTGAGAAAATGATAGAAAAGATGATCACAATAACAATGAGATTCAATCAGACATCTGCAAAGAAAGAATCATCCAATAAAATTGAGAGAAATATAAAGTCACAAATCCCAACAAAAACAAAATCCTCTCTCTTAAACAAGCTAGTAAATTTAAATACCACCCAAAATTCCATCCATTACCAGCCCAAAACAGCCAAGTCAGGCGAAGAAGCATACCAGTTTCTTATCATGCTTGAGAAGGTATATCGTTTACAAAATATTTCCAAAAGCCAAAAGTTTAACACCTTAACACTAACTATTGATATTTATAGTCTCCTTTCATTGTACCTGCTAATAACCTCCATGAATCTCCGCCTAGATTGTTTCCATATAAGTCCAATTGTTCTCATAAAGAGAGGTTGCTTAGTAAACATGGTGGAAATGCTTCAATGCCAAGATTGCTGTTTTCCATTTTACATCAATTGTTAGCCAACTTTTGATATTGGAAGGGTCAAGATTGCTCATGTATGAGATATTTAGCGTATGACAAATTGGGCGGAGTGTGATAAATGAATATGGTTTGGCACAAAAGAGTGTAGGCTCATGTAGATGGATGGCAATGGGGCAAGTTAAACTGGGCCCCACCCTACATTGTGGGTTTTCATAATTTGTCTCACCCTATATTGGGTTGCAAATCCCAATGACTTGTGGTTAGACGGGGTAGATGAAAACCCACCTAGCCTCGCCCCATTGCCATCTGCACTCACATGTATTTATTTTTAGAGCTGATATGAAGACACAGTGATATTTTTTTGGTTCAAAGCACATTTTCTTCGTAACACATTGACGGTGGAAACTAGAATTGCAACAATGACGGTCACTTGCTTTTTTTGTATTAAATATGAGAAGACTTTTTTTTTTTTGGTTGAGAAAATGCTCCTTAATCCCTAAAACTATTCACTTATGATATTTTAATCCTTCAAGTTCATGAAAAATAATTTAGTCCCTAAAAAAAAAATTTAGTTGTACTTTAATTATTGTGTTAACTTTTTGCCAGCAGAACTAATGGTTAGGCTATGAAAAAATACGTTTTAGTCCTTAAAACTACTCGCTTGAGAAACTTTAGTTCTAAAGCTAAACTGTTGCTTATGGTACCCAACCATCAGTTCCCGTGATGGAAAGTTAGAAAAGGACTAAAGTGCAACTCAAACAAATAGTTTAAGGGACAAAACTTCTTTGTCTAGAGCTTCAAGGACTAAAGTGCCATCTGTAAATAGTTTCAAGGACTAAATTATACTTTTCTCTTTTTTCTTTTTTGGATTTGAAGCCTAAGTTGGTATACTTAGATTACAAAATCTTGCACATGCTTGGAAACTTGTTTTTTATTGTATTTTTCTATTTCACAATAAAAAACCAGTATTAATTTTCTGCTGTGAAATAGAAAGAATACAATACAATATATTTCCTAACACAAACTTGAATTCAAATTTGAGCGCACATAAATAGTTTTGTTACATAACAAGTCAATAAGTTACTCAACTTCTTCTCAAGCCAAATAAGTTGGATGAAATTTTGAAGTTGACTCGGTCATTTTAGAATTATGTATAAAATGTGGAAATATTGATCTTGTCTCATAGATTATGTCAACATACTAATCATGTCTATATGACCATATATGGGGCTGAAAAAGTGGCTAAAGAGCAAACATGCTAGAGATGTCAATGAGGAATAGCCTATAACCTCATGCAGAGTACTGATGGCCTAACTAAGGTGGGTCATTAAGGAAAATAGTTTTGACAGTAGGACCCTGGTTTTTCTACCCAAGAGCCATCAAAATAATCTACAATCCTGATGTGTGCTCCACTAAGCTAATGGTCTAGATTTTTAGTAGGGGTTAGAGAAAACTAATAATGCTAATGGGAGCTATTGTTTGGGGGGCCCAACTAATATTTTAGTCCTTGTTTTTTAGTTTTTCCTTCTTCTTTTTTCTGATGATAAGAAATATGGTAAAAACTGAAAGGGGAAAGTGATTTTGTTCAACTCCTGCAGCCAGTTCGTTTGGTCGAAAACGGCGAGATTCGAGTCTCGTCCGGCTTCTCTAACACTAGCTTGGCCACAAAAGATGTCTTCAAGGCCCAATAATTTTCCTTCTTGTACTGAACTTCCACCACTGATGATTACGAGAGACTCACTCAAAAATGCATACAAAAAACTTGGGAGTAATGTCTGTACACTGTGCTTAGGCTCTGTTTGAAACTTTGAGAGCCCTTGGATTATGAGTAATTCTCATAGATAAGAGAATTTTAAATCTTGTCTTCTTTTGAAATTACAACTTCAAAATAGTGACCATCTATTTGTATTAAAAAAAAAAAATTTAAATGCAAAACAAGTAGGTAGAATCGTTCAACTGCGTTGATTTTTCATATGTTACATATGATGAATGGCCTAGATCAACAAAAATAAAAAGTTAAAAATCAACGTGTGTAAAAAAAGAAAGGCGTGAACTTCTTCTCCACCTACCGGCCCTCTTTAAAAGTTCCAATCTTGTGCACCTATAGTTCACTTAATCTTGACCGCCAAGCTCTGTGGGGCCACCACCTGGAATCTCATGATCCAGTTCACGATTCCACGAATGTAGGGCCTATATAATGCTAGTACACTTTGGATAGTTACCGTCCAAATGCAATATTAATCAGCAGATCAGAGCCCTATGATATTGTGGTGGTGCTTGGATCATCTGGGTCATAAATGCAAGTTTGACAGCTAAATCACGATACTGGGTCATTTTGAAAATTATTTATGATCCTAGGATCTGGGATCTACCATCCAAATAACTTAGGATCCTGATCAACAGTGAGCTCCATCATTAAGTGGATGGTCTAGATCGTACTCAGATAGGCAGAAAAGAGCGCTTGTAAAACATGCCGGAAACAAGACATGACAAAATCTTCATAATTGTGTAATTTGGAAAAATCACCTAATGCTTAATCCTAACCGTCCAAATTTTCACAAGTACATCATCTGCTTTGAGTAAGTTGGTGCGAACACCTTAAGGACGCAAGCTTATTCTTGACTTCTTTGTTCTTGAGTGGCCGCTAAATAAATTCCCAAATGATAGGATCCACCAGTGCTGAGAAGTCATCATTTGTCCTCAGCCACTCAATCCAGCAATCACTTGTCAAAGTCGTCAGTGGTGAGTCGCTTTCTTGACATGTGCAAAAGTAGGGACCAGTTTGTTTGTGATGCCAACCATCTATTTCTAAGTTGCGCATCGAATATGTCATGCCTGATAATTTCCAATAATGCCATCATTTGCCCAAGTAAATAGTGTCATATATCTTATAATAGATTGCTAGGATCATCTGTTGGGAGAAGATATTTTGGGCATGGCCAATCTTAGACAAAATGAGGAAGACTAGGGATGGGGAGGGGGCGTGTAGGTTAACAAGCTTTCTCTTTCAACCGACAGATGTGCACTGTTTGGTGGGTCCCATGATGTGGAAATGTTACTAGAGCAAATGATAGCGTTACTGGAAATTTTGAAGCATGGCGTAACCGATGCGCAACCTGAAAATGGATGGTTAGCATCACAAACAAACCAGCACCCACTTGTTGACATATCAAGAAAGCGAACCCTTTCCTGTAAGCACACCACAGAGGACTTTGACGAACGAGTGCCGGATTGAGTGGTTAAAGATAAATGATGACTTTTCATCATGTAGATCCCATCATTTGAAAATTTAATAAGCTGCCACTACAGAAGAAAGGAAGTCAGGAATAGGCTTGCATCCTTGAAGGGATTCGCACCAACTTACTCAATCCTGAAAAATTGGACGGTACGATTAAGAAATAGTCGATTTTACCAAATTGCAAAGTTATAAAGATTCTAAAAGAGCATTGGTACGGAGTGCAGACATTTTTCCTAAGTTTTTTGTTTTTTGTATACTTTTTTAACGTGGAGTCTCTCAACGGTACATGAATGAAGATTTTTGGGCCTTGAAGACAACTTTTGCAGCCAAGGCATGTGTCAGAGAAGCCGGACGAGACTCGAATCTTGCCATTTTTTTACCCAAGGAATTAGTTGCAGGAGTTGAATAGGAAATCACTTTCCACTTTCAGTTTTTACCGTATTTCTTATCATCAGAAAAAAAAAGAAGAAGAAAAAAAGAAGAAGAAGTGAAAAACAAGGACTAAAATATTAGCAAACGGGTCCAAATGATAGTGCCCGTTAGCACTATTAGTTTTGTATAACCTCTGTTAAAAATCTAGACCATTAGCTTTGTGGAGCACACATCAGGATGGTAGATTATTTTGATGGCTCGTGGATAGAAAACTCAGGATCCTACCGGCAAAACTATTTTTCGGCAAAGACCCATCTTAATTAGGTCATCAGTCTGCAACTACTCCTTATTGCCAATGTTGCTACTTGGGCAAATGATGGCGTTACTAGGAATTATGAAGCATGGCATATCAGATGCGCAAGCTAGAAACATTGGCACAAACAAATTGGTCCCTACTTATGCACATGTCAAGAAAGCGAACTCTTTCCGGTGGACCCACCACGGACGACTTTGACGAGTGATTGCTGGATTGAGTGGCTAAGGACAAATGATGACTTCTCAGCACCGGTGGATTGCATCATTTGGGAATTTATTTAGCAGCCACTCGAGAACAAAGAAGCAAGAATAGGCTTGTGTCCTTAGGGGGTTCGGACCAACTTACTCAAGGCAGATGATTTACTGGTGAAAATTCGGACGGTTAGGATTAAGCAATAGGTGATTTTTTCAAATTACGCAATTATGAAGATTTCGTCACATCTTGTTTCTGGCGTGTTTTACAAGCGCTCTTTTCTGCCTATGAGTACAATCTTGACCATCCACTTAATGAGTACGATCTCATGTAAAATCTCTTCATGATCACTAATTTGTGTTCCTAAACTAAGAAAACTAAGGACTAGGATAATCCAACGGTATAATTCTTTTGGCACGCAACTTATCATGATTGGTCCATGAAAATGAGTAGACCGGTTTGGCCTATCATACAAGCATGTCATGGTTTATAGCCAAGTCAAGTCATTTTGTTTGGACATGGAGGACTTGGAAAAGGAAGATTTTGATGGCCTGTCACCTTCCATCTTCAATGACCTTTGATGTGCACCTGATGGCGATATTCCATCAGATGGACCCACCATTTGGAAATGTCATAGTCGAAGACAGGTAGCTTTTATCCTGGTATCACATGGATGACTAAGGTGCGCCATCAATTTAAATTTAACTGAAATAATTGATGAGGTGGGGACACTCCCCTTGTTACGGCAGAAAGTTCAGAACTCAAGAGAAATTTTTTTTCTCGTTGATGACTTTTATGAGGGATTGTAGAAGATAAGATGCTGGCATTTCACCGCTGATGGAGTCCATCATTTGGTAAATTTCCTTGCTGTCGCCCTAAAAGAAAGTTGGTCAAGGATAAGCTTGCATCCTTGAAGGGAAAGGATTCCTACCACTTACTCAAGGGAGAGAGGAGATTTACTATTGAAATTTGGACGGTTACAATTAAGCATTGGTGACTTTATGAAATTACATAAAGAGACAGATTTGCTCATGTCATGTTTGTAGCTTTTCTGAGCAACTTAGTTCGATGTAGACGTTCCACTTAATAGTGGAATGCATAGTAGATCAGGATCCTATCACCATCAAGTAAGATGTGATATCATTCTATATATTTGTGCTTATCTTGGAGGATACTGTCACTACCATTATTAGTTGAAATTGTGGTTGGAGTTTGCAAATAAGCTATTCCAGCATGAGGGCGTTAGTTTCTCATAGCATTTTGGTGTTGCTGTTTGAGCGGGTATGATGGATGTTTGGAGAAAGAGAGGGATGCTATCATGCAAATCAGAGACTCGGTTGTCAATTTAGGTGGCTCTTTTTGATACTTTGAGTCTTGGGTTGAAGGGGATTGTTGCAAATGGGAGGGTGTAACATGCAGTACATCTTCTTCTTCCTCTCAAGCATCTCATGTGACTGCAATCTATCTTTCAGCTCTAAGAGATGATAGTGCTTTGCCAACATGGTGTCCGAATGCCACTTCATTTGCCCAAGTCACCGAGTTACAATCGCTAGATCTGAGCCGCAACAACATTGGTGGATGGGCTAACCCAGAAGGTAATGTTGGTTCTCTGTTTATATAGCATAGGTAATGTTGGGAACTTATACAAAGAAAAATGCTATCATGACTGAGTTTTCAACTAACTACGGCATACTGCTAGCTAAGCCCACCTCTAGATGATTTGATCCAATCATTTTGTTTGGTCCTCCATTAAAAAAAGAAAAAAAAAAATAAAAAAATTTACAGCAACAAATTACGACGCAAACTAGTGAGAACTATTATCCATATTCCTAAACATGCTTCAAATCTCCCTAATAAGAGAAAAGTGCCACCTCAAACTTTCAATTAAGCTTCTACTGAAAAAAATCCAAGTAAGCGAGAAGTACCACCACTTTGTCTGCAAACAACTAAGCCTTGACAGCTTTTGGCCCCCATGTAGACCATTAAAAAAAATCACAAACATTTGCTTCTAGCTTTTATCCTTCTCAATTGAAAAATCCCATGGTCACTATCCATAACCTCAACTCCTTAGCTATGATTAACCAACGGTCATGAATCCTAGTGTCTAAACAATATAAGGAGGCCACATAAGGTGGATGGGTTAGACCATTCAAAGGTGTGGCTTAGCTATGGGGTCAATTTGGAAACTCAGTTTGGATAGAATTTTTCTTGTAGATCCATGATCATAAATCCCTTGTTCTAGTCTTTATAAATGAAAATATTATAAATATAGACAGTTATGATTCACTAAGAAACATAGGAAAAATGCAAACCACGCCAATGGGCATGAAATTTTGGTCTGTAGCTTTTCTAAGCCATTCTTAACATGATAAATGTCTCAGATTTGGAAGAAAAAGAAGAAGAAGAAAAAAGCATGTGATGAGAGGGGTGTGGACTTTATCTAGATCTCTTGAGCATGGATTGTACTAGGATGTATGTTGAGTGTTGAGATCTCTAGCATGTTTGCTTTAGCCACACCCCTCTCATCACATGCCCATCAGCCCACCATCAAAAGTTTGGATGATCCGTCCAGCCACTATTTGTTATTTTGTTCTGGTAGTAAATTTGATGGATTAGAAAATTCAAAAGGAAGGATGAAGCAAACCTTTTTTTTTTCCTAATGGCGACATAGGTAGAATTGACAACTTAGAGGTATGGACCCCACTATCATATAATGATCCAACTTAGACATAGTTTGGATCACGAAATCTAGACCCAATTCTACCGTTGCTAATGGATTAAGCATAGATGAGTAGTTTGAATCACCAAATAATTGCTGACTTTTGCAGGTTTATGTAGCTTGAGAAAGCTACGAACATTATACCATTACAACAACAGTATTGGCGATGGAGCATTTCCACCATGTCTGCTGAACAACCTCACTCTATTGGAAGACTTGGACTTAGGTTCTAATAATCTGGGCAGAGACTCATCTGAGAGTTTAGTTGGTATGATTTCTTCATTTTATTTGATGGCCGCCTTCTTGGATAACACATGTTCCGTAATTTATATGGGTGAGCATAATCTTAGATTCCTGAAGCAATGATAATAGAGACCCCCTTTTTGTCCTTTCTGGAAGTCTGACTGATAGGTAACGACACTCGCATATTACAGGATGGTCCCACTTGAACCTAACATACGTATCAATCCACTCAATCGAATAGGATGCATTTGATTAAATTCTTAACCAATAAATGCTTCTAATCCAACAATCTGGGATCTAGATATTGGTCATGTGATGGGCCCGCCTGCAATTGCTCTCTCCCTCTCTCTCTCCACCTTGTCCGGGCGTGTAAGATTAGACTGTCAATACGTTCAATCCATCCACTCTGCATTATGTCTGCGTCAATAATTGCTTCCTCATGCTAATCACAATTGCACAGTCAACCTAAACCTCGATCCAAAACCATATAAAATAATGAGAAACTAAAAAAGGGCAAAAAGAAAGCCAGGAAAATTGTATCCTTGCTCGGTGTCATTATCAAAATGGCTGAGTGTAAAAAAATGGGAAATAACGAGAGTGTCATTATGAATAAGGAGGGAAGTGCCGTGATTTACATCTTGTATGATTCACCCAGATGAACCTAACATGCAATCAAGTGGATCTTACACACGAATGGTGATCTTACACAAAATTATCAATATAGTTATTTCTTGTTTTTCTTTTAATAGTAAAATGACAGCCCATCAAGTCAACCCCAACTTAGCTAGTCAAAGAATTGGTTGACGTAGTACTTGGGAAAACAAGTGGCTGAAGTCCCATCAGATTTTTAGGTGCAATTGTGAAGACATTTCAAATTAAAGGTTTTTTAGAATTTATTGAGATTTAGGGTATAAATGGTAAGACACCCAGAATTTAAGGTTTTTCAAAACAAACTCAAAAGTAAAATAACTTTGTCTATTTAATAAAACAAGGAGCCTAAAATGATTTTGACGTATTTGGTCAGATGTTTTACAGTTAAAAAAATGTTTCAAACAAAAATATGTTATTCACAGTTGGCTTTCTTTTGCATTAAAAACTTGAGAAAGCCTGCGTGCTCCCTTAAATTGGCTGGAGTTGTTGTGAGTTTGGCCTTGCACTGATAAAAATGAGATACGAATAGATGTTGACATTGGGTTTTATAACTTACTGATTTTATTGTTTACACTCTCTATGCTTATTTCCTGTAGGTTTATGTGGCTTGAGGAGACTAGAGACACTATATCTATTTAACAACAATTTTGGAGATCAAAGTCTTTTGGCAGCATCTCATCCAAAGAAACAACAGGTAAGTAGCTTTTATCACTTGTGCGCATTTGAGTTAAGTATTTTTAGATGCACCTTCCTTAGCATTTTGTAATTTAATTGTCAACTCTACTTGCTCCAACATATTGCAGGTGTAAGTCCATTACCAGAAATGCTATTCTAAGTGAGTTTTGAATTTAGTCCCAGAAATTAGTCTGAATAGCATTTATCTATAAGCAGTGCTGATCTCTTTGCAATTCTAAAAAGTCGAACATGAAAACAGTATTGGAATCTTCTAATCAAAATTTTTGGGCACACAGTGGTCCAAATTTTTTTTAAAAGACATCTCAAGCATCTAAAGAATGTTGTTTTGGTGTGTTGGATGTCAACCGTTGCTTACATAGAGTTTCTTTTTTCCTTTTTCCTTTTGTTTTTAGCAATAAGTCACGAGAGAGACTTTAACATATATATGAGAATTAGGTTTAACAAATTAGTGAATAGTTTACTTCCTAGTTCTTTGTTGTAAAAAAGAAAAAAAGGATTATATGCTAGACCATATCATGGATGATCTGTCCTCCAACACAAGGCATATTGTTATTGTGAACCTTAGATTCATTGTCGAGAGAAGAAGTCATCTTGGTCTACATTCATCAATAAAACCACCAAATATCTAAGGGATTAGAAACATTGAAGGCAACCAATTAATAAAAGGAGTATAATGCAATCCAAATCAATAGTTTCAGGGACTAAAATGTTTTTCTGAAACTTTTAGGACTAAAATATCATAAGCAAATAGTTTTAGGGACTAAAGTATACTTTGCTCTAACAAATATTTGACTTCTTTTTTGAAATTTGGACACTCAACCACCCTTGCACATTTTCAAACTCTGGTATCTCAGCAAGACACTTCTTGTGCCATGGTGCTAGAAGGCATTGATGCAAAAACATTTGACTATTTATGAGCAAAAAATGAAGAATAAAAAAAAACAAAGGACTCGTTATTTAATCACTAAGAAAACATTATGTTGATCCCTTGTCATTTCTCATAGAATCTAAAATATCGCAAACTTGTATTCATTAGATGATTCAAACTAGCTAAACATTGTCCTTAAAAAATGATGGAATCCAAACAAACCTTTTATCAAATGATTAAAACTTTTCAGATTTTTTGGTGACTGAGATAAACGCATTGATCAGCTTCAACATGGTTGCCTGTTTAGCAACGCCACGCGTCAAAAGAACATCCACAACGTGGAGATTACGAAACATGGACAAAATTTTGCCATGGAGTATTATCCTTAAGACAAGGGAACGTGGGGCTGCCATTACATCAGCTTTTGTGACATCGGATTACAATTCATGGACAAAATTATCCGTGGACTCTTAAACAGCCATCCAAGCGGGAGAGAAAGGTCTGGAGATACCCGTTAGAAATGACGTTTGGTACCCATGCTAAAAGATAAACGGTCTAGATCTAAGAAAAGAAATTGCTAAAAGATAGGCCCAGTGCTCATCTTTCTGCCCTCTTAACACCGTTAACAGTTTTGAGAGAGAGAGAGAGAGAGAGAGAGAGAGAGAGAGAGAGAGAGAGAGAGAGAGAGAGAGAGAGAGAGAGAGTTACTCTAGTGGGGCCCAATTTTCAAAAGATCCAAGTAATCCACAATTTGAAGAACTAGGCAGCAAAATCTCATCCATTGAAGAGAGAATGAGATCCTCATTTTAGGTCCACTTCTTCCAATATAAAAAACAACCATTTATTATGGCCTTAACAAGCAGGTGCTCGGTACAGTAAGAAAAAGGAAAAAATGTATGCCGGGCCCTCAATGGAATTTTCTTACATGACTCGCCGTGGGTCCACCCTTTAACGGTCAGCATAATATTGTCAACGAAATTCAAATTACACCCACCTGCTTTTAATTAATCCTTTTTCCTTTTTATTTATTCTGTTGGTAGGAAAGTGTTTTCTTATAGGCCGCAAGAAGAATACACGGTCTTAAATTTAGTTGATCGTAACCATTCATTTTGTTCAGCCTGCTGCCTATTTATCTCCATACCAAAATTTATGGCCATCAGATGCCTCCATATCAAAATTCATGTGTACACAGTCTAGGAAAGGAACATAACACAAAGGGTTTATATGACATAACTTAAAATTGCAATTTTACAAGAGCCTGTTTTCATGTCTCAAACTCGTGATTTGTAGGTCACACTATGAGTTGCGTCAAGGCTTCCCTTCTTTCCATAAAATCTCTATTTTTCTCTCGAAAATTATAAGATATATAATTTTCTATAGATTTTGCTATAACTTGCATTCTAGTTAATACATGTTTTCCTAATAAAAAATTTCTATTTTGCTATAATTTTTTTTATAAATGCATGTTTTCTGATACATAAACTATGTCCAACTTTATTCTCATGTAGTAAAGACTCTTGATCTAGGATTGATTTTGTTGTTTGAAGATAGCACGGATCAGTCAATGCAGTGTATAGATGCAAAGACTACCTTTTTTCCTTTAAGGGAAATGGTAGATAGTTAAGCTAGAAGATATTCACAAACATGATTAACTCCATCTTACAGTAATTTAGCTTATAATAGTACATTTGTTTTAATAGGATTGTTGGCGCTTCTTAATTAGTGCTCAACAGTTTAAACTTTTGTATAATTTTTTATCTCTAAGGGCAAAGACTAGCATATTGGAATAGGGAACTTTGCTGCAAAAGCTGTCGTCATGTGACCTTGAGGTCACGGGTTCAAGGCGTGGAATCAGCCTCTTGTAAAATACAAGGTAAGGTTGTCTACTATAGACCCTTGTAGTCTGCCCCTTTCCTAGACCCGCATAGGCAGAAGCTTCGTGCACCGAGGCTATGCTTTTTATCTTCTTAATATTTCTAACCGATGCACTTTATCATTCCAAAATTGCCACTAACCATGTGTTTCCTATGCTTCTTCACCAAAAAATAAACTGTAGCTTTGATGGGCATCTGATGGAGATGGGAGATAGTCCAATCATGAAACGCATGCCCTTGACATGTAAATGGTGTCATATATGTTAGAATAGATATATGACGCTTCTATCTATCTTCTTTTGGGTCTCCTTGCCCTTTGAAAACTTTATACTTGCATTGACTCACTTCTTCTAACTGGTGTCATTTTAGGTGTAACAACTAGGAATTTTCAACACTTCTATAATTTTAATAAAAATTTTCAAAAGGTGAGGCCCCATTTTATAAAAACAAAACACAGCAAAAAATATCTTCGAATGAATTTTATTTCATAAAAACCTTGAATGTCACACATCAACTAAAATCTCAAACCAAAATTTTCTAACTTTTCATCATGAACCATTTTAAAACAAATTTGCCATACCTGGAACCATCCAGTCAACAGCCACATTTCAAACAACAATATAATCAAGCCCATAAATACATATATAAGTGTATACAATTTAGGTAGAATTAAAACATACCTCAAATAAATCTGATGTCATGATTGTTATTCATCTGGCTCCTCATAGGTCATATATCTCTTTCTATATCTCAGGCATTGCAACAATAATGCAATGCCTTATCAAGCAATGCTTGTGTAGATAATGCAATGCAATTATGGCATAAAAAAATAGCTCGAATGATAAAAACTGACAAGAACATAAAGCATAGTAGTCATAGAATACAAGTGTCATTAGGCATGCAGATACGAGTAGCAAAGTATTATGTGCAATAAAACATGTATCTCATAAATATAGAGCATGATATGGTGCACTCTCAATGAGCATACAATAACAAACCGGGCACCCCAAAGCACATAAGGCCATTATATTGGATGGTTTAGATCATACTCAGATAAGCAAAAAAGATAAAAATGCTATAAGCATCAATAATAGTAGGGTTTGTATCATCCAAGGTAAGCACAAATATACAGATCTATATAACGTCTTACTTGATGGTACTAGGATCTAGGATCTACTATCCATGCTCTATAGAACATTGAAATAACCTTGCTAGGGTCCTGATGATCTACTGTGAGTTCCACTATGAAGTGGACGGTCTAGATCATACTAAGTTGGGCAGAAAAGATTCTTCGAGAAACATGACATAAGTAAATCATTATCTTTATGTAATTTGGCAAAATAACCTATGCTTAATTGTAAAAGTCCAAATTTCATAAGTAAATCATCTCCTTCGAGTGACTAGTAAGAATCCCTTCAAGGATGCAAGCTTATCCTTGACTTCCTTTCTTTTAGAGCGACAGCAAGGAAATTTCCCAATGATGGACATCAATGATGAAAGACCAGCATCTTATCTTTTATAATCACTCGTCAAAGTTGTCCACAAGCATTTTTCTTGGGTCATGGCCTTCTACCGTATAACAAGGTGAGGATCTCTACCTCAGCACTTACCTCAATTAGATTTAAATTGATGGTACACCTTAGTCTTCCATGTGAAACTAAGATAAAACTACCTTCGTCTTAAAGTATGACACTTCCAAATGGTGGATCCATCTGATGGAAGATTACCCATCAGGTAGGCATCAAACTCATTGAAGATGGAAGAGGAAAGACTATCAAAATCTTCCTTTTCTAAGTCTTTCATGTCCAAACAAAATGACTTGACTTGCCCGTAAACCACGACATGATGAGGTCGATAGGCCGAACCACTCCACTCATTTGCATGGACCAGCCACAATAGGTTATGCCCTAAAAGAATTGTACTATTAGATTATCCTTGCCTTTTAGTTATCTTAGTTGAGGAGTGAAGACCAGTGATCAAGACCCAATTTTACTAGCCACTTTACATGCCGAACAACAAAGTCTAGTGTCTGCCAGTGCATGAGATTTTTGGGGCATAGCCAGCTAAGAGAGGGCCTAGAAGAATGATTTCGGATCAGAGATACTTGTGCTGATCTTGTAAATTTTAGCTGCCTACATTGCATAGTCCCAAACGGTTGAATCTCTCACTTTTCTGAGCTTTAGGAGTTTCTACTTGTCTTCAAGGCTCAAAAATCTTCATTCGTGTACTGTTGAGAAACTCCACCTTAAAAAAGTACACAAAAAACTTCGGAGCAGTGTCTGCACTCCGTACCAATGCTCTTTTAGAATCTTTATAACTATGTAAGTTGGTAAAATTGCCTATTGCTTAATCGTAACCAACCGAATTTTTATCATTAAATCATCTCCCTTGAGTAAGTTGGCACGAATCCCTTCCAGGACGCAAGCCTATTCCTGACTTCCTTTCTTCTGGAGTGGCAGCTTATCAAATTTCCAAATGATGGGATCCACCGATGATGAAAAGTCATCATTTATCTTCAACCACTTAATCCGGCACTCGTTCGTCAAAGTCCTCCATGGTGGGCCCACAGGAAAGGGTTTGCTTTCTTGATATGTCCACAAGTGGGGACTGGTTTGTTTGTGATGCCAACCATCCGTTTCTAGGTTGCATATCAGTTACGCCATGCTTCAAAATTCCCAGTAACGCTATCATTTGCTCTAGTAACATTTCCGCATGGTGGGATCAGCCAAAGAGTGCACATCTGTCGGCTGGATCAAACCATTGAAAGTGAAAGCTTGTTAACCTATCTACACGCCCCCTCCCCATCCCTAGTCTTCCTCATTTTTTCTTAGATTGGCCATGCCCAAAATATCTTCTCTGACAGATGATCCTAGCAGTCTATTCTAAGATAAATGACACCATTTACTTGGGCAAATGGTGGCGTTACTACGAATTTTGAAGCATGGCGTATCCGATGCACAACCTAGAAACAGATGGTTGGCATCACAAACACACTGGTCACTACTTGTGCACATATCAAGAAAGCGAACTCTTTCCGATGTACCCACCATTGACGACTTTGACGAGTGATTGCTGGATTGAGTGGTCGAGGACAAATGATGACTTCTCAGCACCTGTGGATCCCATCACTTGGGAATTTATTTAACGGCTACTCGAGAACAAAGAAGTCAAGAATAAGCTTGCATCTGAAGGGGTTCACACCAACTTACTGAAGGCAAATGATTTACTCATGAAAATTCGAACGGTTAGGATTAAGCAATAGGTGATTTTTTCAAATTACGCAATCATGAAGATTTCGTCATGTCTTGCTTCTGGCGTGTTTTGGTACAATTCTTTTGGTACACAACCTATCATGACTGGTCCATGAAAATGAGTAGACTGGTTCAGCCTATCAATATGAGCATATCGTGGTTTATGGGCAAGTTAAGTTGTTTTGTTTGGACATGGAGGACTTGGAAAAGGAAGATTTTGATGGTCTGTCTCCTTCCATCTTCAAAGACCTTTGATGCGCACTTGATGGTGAAATTCCATTAGATGGACCCACCATTTGGAAAAGTCATAGTTTAAGATGCAAGTAGCTTTTATCTTGGTTTCACATGGACGACTAAGGTACACCATCAATTTAAATTTAATTGAAATACTTAGTGAGGTGGGGATACTCCCCTTGTTACGGGAGAAAGTTAGGACTCAAAAGAAATATTTTACTCGTTGATGACTTTTGTGAGGGATCGTAGAAGATAAGATGCTGGCTTTTCATCACTAATGGATTCCATCTTTGGGAAAATTCCTTGCGGTTGCCCTGAAAGAAAGTCAATCAAGGATAAGCTTGCGTCCTTGAAGGGAAGGGATTCCAAGCACTTACTCAAAGGGAGATGATTTACTAGTGAAATTTGGATGGTTACAATTAAGTATTGGTGACTTTACCAAATTGCATAATGATAATGCTCATGTCATGTTTCTATCATATTTGACGATGAATATTTTCGTGCGACTTAGTTCAATCTAGACATTCCACTTAATAGTGGAACACACAATAGATCAAGATCCTAGCACCATCAAGTAAGACATAATATTAGTCTATATATTTGTGTTCCTCTTGGAGGATACTACCACTACATTATTGTTGAAATTGTGTTTGGAGTTTGGCAATATGCTATTCCAGTATGACGGTCTTACGTGCTTATATCATTTTGGTGTTGTTTGTGAGTTTGTGTTGCCGTTTAAATGGGTATGATGGATGTTTGGAGAAAGAGAGGGATGCTCTCATACAAATTAGAGACTGCATTGTTAATTTAGATGGCTCTTTTCAATACTCGAAGTCTTGGGCTGAAGGGGATTGTTGCAAATGGGAGGGTGTAATATGTAGCATATCTTCTTGTAACAGCCCAAGGGCCCACACCTTACAACGAGGCCAGTGAAAGAAAAGATTAGTTAGAAAACTATTGTTTTGATGGATTATCAAGTAAAGGCTGTTATCAGAGTACGCAGTGAAAGTGATTCTATTGCTTATTGTAGATAGAAAAACTGCTCTATTAAGTGACAGAATATCTAGTTTAAGTTGAAAATCATTTATATTTTGAAGATTGACATTTTATTGAAGTAATTATCTGACTTTAAATTTAGAATGAGATGAGAATATTATTAGAGTTATTGAAAAGATACCATGAAGAGAATTTCTAAGATGAAATTCTCTAAGGAGGGAAGAAGGTAATGATTGTAAAAATTTCGAGGACAAAATTTCTCTGAGGGAAGATTGTAACAACTCCAAAATTTCACTATTCTATGATTAGGTTATAAGTTTTCAAGAAGTATATCTTTTTATAGAAGTATAATTTGGAACTAATAAAATCATTAGATAGTGCTCACAAAACGGAATCCAATAGGCCAAAGAATGTTGAAAATCAAGCTCATATGAAGAAATTATGGGCCTTTGAATTCAAGGGCAATATGGTAATTTAAAAAAAAAAAGGAAAAAAAAGCACACAACCCCATTTTGTCAGGTATGCTCTCTCTCTCTCTCTCTCTCTCTCTCTCTCTCTCTCTCTCTCTCTCTCTCTCTCTCTCTCTCTCTCTCTCAAAACCTAGGGCTTTTGCCCTGCTTGAATCTTCCCTCAGCATGGCAAGCTTCCCCTGGCTCTGATCTCCCACCGGCAAGCTTTCTTGCACCCCCACTTAAGAAAGGAAAATCGTGGAACAGACCTAAGTCTATTCCCAAAATTCGATGAACAAAGGAAAGAAGGAAAAGAAGAAGAAGAAGAGGAGGAGGAAGAGGAGGAGGAGGAGGAGGAGGGAGATATGTGACTGGGTTTTACCCAGTCACATAGGATCCGAGGTTTTTGTGTCGCAGGAAAAGATGGAGTTCTCCGATGACAACGACGGCAAATAGCATTATTTTTAGACGATTCAAATATAGGTATGCGTTTTTCTAGTTTTTGATGATTGATTTCATTCTTTGCCATGAGCGGTCAAATCTTGTTATTACATTCTTAAAAATGGGCATTGATCGATTAGCATATGTTCAAGTTTTTTATTGTGGGTTTTTATGTGTTTTTCTTTCGGGAAACTAGTGTCGATATCTTGATTTCAAATCTGGCCGACCACTAATAGCACTCTGAAAACCCCTTCTTCCCCTTTCTTGCACTAATGATTTTCCCTTCAGTTGGCCACATGAAAACCCCACACCATTCTTCCTTTTCTCTACTCATCTCATTTCCAGTCCTAGGAGGCATCAGTGTCAAGGGCCACTGCCCACTACCGAAAACCCCTACCCTATCTCTCATCTTCTCTCCCTCTCGGTCTCCTATTGTTTTTCCCTAACAAACGCAGCCTGACATGCAGGTTGCGCTAGTCGCACACCCCCTTGCTCTTCTCCCTCTGGCTTGCTACTTGGGAAGGCCACCAGCAAGCAAGGTGCTCCCTGATGCCATTATACACCAATTACCTCTGTCTAGCTTCTAATCCATGCAAATCTCCACAGATTTGATCGTTGAACACAATCGGAGCCATCGATTGGTGGATTGACAACAAAACCTACAAATTAGAATTAAACTATGCACCACTACTATAGTTTGGCTGAAAATAATTTAGGAAAAAGATAATGACATGGAGACGCCATTGGATACGCGTTGGGAGATAACGTATAAGAAGGAGAAATGCTATTCTAAGTAAGTTCTGGGACTCACTCCAAATCCTTGCCTAGTGAGGCCCTACATTTGGATGATTCAATCTTTCCATCTTATTTAGTCTCTCTTAGACAGGTTAAATACCAAAATTCATGTTTGTTGGATGATTTTTAGCTATGCATTTTCAGTATTTAAATAATAACCATTAGATTTTTCAAGGAAAAAGATTAGAAGCTAGAATCATCCAATGAGCATGATTTTTGCACACAGTCTTAATAGTAGACACTAAAAAAAAAAAAGATTATGTCACATCATTCCAAGGTGGGATTTAGCCAAGCGAGTTTTGAATTTAGTCCCAGAAATTAGTCTGAATAGCATTTATCTATAAATAGTGCTGGTCTCTTTGCAATTCTAAAAAGTCAAACATGAAAAAATTATTGGAATCTTCTAATCAAAAGGATTAAAAAAGAAAATAAATTAAGCAAGATAACTATGTAAAAAATAATCTCTCAGCCATGTTTGGAGAATACAACACATGTTTTCCCAATAAAAATTTTCTATTTTGCTATAATTTTTCTATAAATGCATGTTTTCTGATGCATAAAGTATGTTCAATTTTATTCTCATGTAGTAAAGTAGGATTGATTTTGTTGTTTGAAGATAGCAGAGATCAGTCAATGCAATGTATAGATGCAAAGACTACCTTTTTTCCTTTAAGGGAAATGGTAGGTAGTTAAGGTAGAGGATATTCACAAACATGTACTATTATTGTTTGAAGATAGCAGAGATCAGTCAATGCAATGTATAGATGCAAAGAATACCTTTTTTCCTTTAAGGGAAATGGTAGGTAGTTAAGGTAGAGGATATTCACAAACATGATTAACTCTGTCTTACAGTAATTCATCTTATAATATTACATTTCTTTTAATAGGATTATTGGCACTTCTTAATTAATACTCAACAGTTTAAGCTTTTGTATAATTTTTTATCTCTACGCGCAAAGAGTAGCATATTGGAACAGGGAACCTTGCTGCAAAAGCTGTCATCATGTGACCTTGAGGTCACAGTTTCAAGGCATAGAATCAGCCTCATGTAAACTGCAAGGTAAGGCTGTCTACTATATACCCTTGTAATCTGCCCCTTTCCTAGACCCGCATAGGCAGAAGCTTCGTGCACCGAGGCTATGCCTTTTATCTTCTTAATATTTCTAATTGATGCACTTTATCATTCCAAAATTGCCACTAACCATGTGTTTCCTATGCTTCTTCACCAAAAAATAACCTATAGCTTTGATGGGCATCTGATGGAGATGGGAGATAGTCCAATCATGAAACGCATGCCCTTGACATGTAAATGCTGTCATATATGTTAGAATAGATATATGAGACTTCTATCTATGTTCTTTTGGGTCCCCTTGCCCTTTGAAAACTTTCTACTTGCATTGACTCACTCCTTCTAACTGGTGTCATTTGAGGTGTAACAATCGGGAATTTTCAACACTTGTATAATTTTAATATAAAATTTCAAAAGGTGGGGCCCCATTTTATAAAAACAAAACACAGCAAAAAATATCTTTGAATGAATTTTATTTTCATAAAAACCTTGAATGTCACACATCAACTCAAATCTCAAACCAAAATTTTCTAACTTTTCATCTTGAACTATTTTAAAACAAATTTGCCATACCAGGAGCCATCCAGCCAACAGCCACATTCCAAACAACAATATAATCAAGCCCATAAATACATATATAAATGTATACAATCTAGGTAGAATTAAAACATACCTCAAATAAATCTAATGTCATGATTGTTATTCGTTTGGCTCCTCATCAGTCATATATTTCTTTCTATATCTCAGGCATTACAACAATAATCCAATGCCTTACCAAACAATGCTTGTGTAGATATATAGACATTTAATGCAATGCAATTATGGCATAAAAAAATAGATCGAATGATAAAAACTGACAAGAGCATAAAGCATAGTAGTCATAGAATACGAGTGTCATTAGGCATGCAGATACGAGTAGCAAAGTATTATGTGCAATAAAACATGTATCTCATAAATATAAAGCATGATATGGTGCACTCACAATGAGCATACAATAACAAACCGGGCACCACAAAGCACGCAAGACCATTATATTGGATGGTCTAGATCGTACTCAAATAAGCAAAAAAGATCAAAATGCTATAAACACATAAGGCCATCATACTAGATTAGCTTGTCTGCAAACCCCAAATACAATTTCAATCAATAATAGTAGGGTTAGTATCATCCAAGGTAAGCACAAATATATAGATCTATATAACATCTTACTTGATGGTGCTAGGATCTGGGATCTACTATCCATGCTCTATAGAACATTGAAATAACCTTGCTAGGGTCCTGATGATCTACTGTGAGTTCCACTATGAAGTGGACGGTCTAGATCATACTAAGTTGGGCAGAAAAGATTCTTCGAGAAACATGACATAAGTAAATCATTATCTTTATGTAATTTGGCAAAATAACCTATGCTTAATTGTAAACGTCCAAATTTCTTAAGTAAATCATCTCCTTCGAGTGACTAGTAGGAATCCCTTCAAGGACGCAAGCTTATCCTTGACTTCCTTTCTTTTAGAGCGACAGCAAGGAAATTTCCCAATGATGGACATCAATGATGAAAGACCAGCATCTTATCTTTTATAATCACTCGTCAAAGTTGTCCACAAGCATTTTTCTTGGGTCATGGCCTTCTACCGTATAACAAGGTGAGGATCTCTACCTCAGCACTTACCTCAATTAGATTTAAATTGATGGTACACCTTAGTCTTCCATGTGAAACTAAGATAAAACTACCTTCGTCTTAAAGTATGACACTTCCAAATGGTGGATCCATCTGATGGAAGATTACCCATCAGGTAGGCATCAAACTCATTGAAGATGGAAGAGGAAAGACTATCAAAATCTTCCTTTTCTAAGTCTTTCATGTCCAAACAAAATAACTTGACTTGCCCGTAAACCACGACATGATGAGGTCGATAGGCCGAACCACTCCACTCATTTGCATGGACTAGCCACGATAGGTTATGCACTAAAAGAATTATACTATTAGATTATCCTTGCCTTTTAGTTACCTTAGTTGAGGAATGAAGACTAGTGATCATGACCTGATTTTACTATCCACTTTACATGCTGAACAACAAAGTCTAGTGTCTGCCAGTGCATGAGATTTTTGGGTCATAGCCAGCTAAGAGAGGGCCTAGAAGAATGATTTCGGATCAGAGATACTTGTGCTGATCTTGTAAATTTTAGCTGCCTGCATTGCATAGTCCCAAACGGTTGAATCTCTCACTTTTCTGAGCTTTAGGAGTTTCTACTTGTCTTCAATGCTCAAAAATCTTCATTCATGTATTGTTGAGAGACTCCACCTTAAAAAATGTATACAAAAGACTTGGGAGCAGTGTCTGCACTCCGTACCAATGCTCTTTTAGAATCTTTATAACTATGTAATTTGGTAAAATTGCCTATTGCTTAATCGTAACCGTCCGAGTTGGCAGGAATCCCTTGCATGACGCAAGCCTATTCCTGACTTCCTTTCTTCTGGAGTGGTAGCTTATCAAATTTCCAAATGATGGGAACCACCAGTGATGAAAAGCCATCGTTTATCTTCAACCACTCAATCCGGCACTCATTCGTCAAAGTCCTCCATGGTGGGCCCACAGGAAAGGGTTCGCTTTCTTGATATGTCCACAAGTGGGGACCAGTTTGTTTGTGATGTCAACCATCCTTTTCTAGGTTGCGCATCGGTTATGCCATGCTTCAAAATTCTCAGTACCGCTATCATTTGCTCCAATAACATTTCCGCATGGTGGGATCCACCAAAGAGTGCACATCTGTCAGTTGGATCAAACCATCGAAAGTGAAAACTTGTTAACCTATCTACATGCCCCCTCCCCATCCCTAGTCTTCCTCATTTTTTCTTAGATTGGCCATGCCCAAAGTATCTTCTCTGACAGATGATCCTAGCAGTCTATTCTAAGATATATGACACCATTTACTTGGGCAAATGATGTCGTTACTTGGAATTTTAAAGCATGGCATATCCGATGCGCAGTCCAGAAACAGATGGTTGGCATCACAAACAAACTGGTCCCTACTTTTGCACATATCAAGAAAGCGAAATCTTTCCCGTGCACCCACTACTGACGACTTTGACAAGTGATTGCTGGATTGAGCAGCCGAGGACAAATGATGACTTCTCAGCACCGGTGGATCCCATCACTTGGGAATTTATTTAATGGCTACTTGAGAACAAAGAAGTCAAGAATAAGCTTGCGTCTCAAGGGGTTCGCACCAACTTACTCAAGGCAGATGATTTACTCGTGAAAATTCAAACGATTAGGATTAAGCAATAGGTGATATTTCCAAATTATGCTATTATGAAGATTTTGTCATGTCTTGCTTCTGGTGTGTTTTGGTACAATTCTTTTGGTACACAAACTATCATGACTAGTCCATGAAAATGAGTAGACTGGTTCAGCCTATCAATATGAGCATATCGTGGTTCACGGGCAAGTCAAGTTGTTTTGTTTGGACATGGAAGATTTGGAAAAGGAATATTTTGATGGTCTATTTCCTTCCATTTTCAAACACCTTTGATGCACACCTGATGGTGAAATTCCTTTAGATGGACCCACCATTTGGAAAAGTCATACTTTTAGATGCAGGTAGCTTTTATCTTGGTTTCACATGGACGACTAAGGTACACCATCAATTTAAATATAACTAAAATAATTGGTGAGGTGGGGATACTCTCCTTTTTACGGGAGAAAGTTAGGACTCAAAAGAAATGGTTTACTCGTTGATGACTTTTATGAGGGATCGTAGAAGATAAGATGCTGGCTTTTCATCACTAATGGATTCCATCGTTGGGAAATTTCCTTGCGATTGCCCTGAAAGAAAGTCGGTCAAGGATAAGCTTGCGTCCTTGAAGGGAAGGGATTCCAAGCACTTACTCAAAGGGAGATTATTTACTAATGAAATTTGGACGGTTACAATTAAGTATCGGTGACTTTACCAAATTTGCATAATGATAATGCTCATGTCATGTTTCTATCATGTTTGACGATGAATCTTTTGGTGCGACTTAGTTCAATCTAGACATTCCACTTAATAGTGGAACACGCAATAGATCAGGATCCTAGCACCATCAAGTAAGACATAATATTAGTCTATAAATTTGTGTTCATCTTGGAGGATACTACCACTACATTATTGTTGAAATTGTGTTTGGTGTTTGGCAATATGCTATTCCAGTATGAGGGCCTTACGTGCTTATATCATTTTGGTGTTGTTTGTGAGTTTGTGTTGCTGTTTAAGTGGGTATGATGGATGTTTGGAGAAAGAGAGGGATGCTCTCATGCAAATTAGAGACTCCATTGCCAATTTAGATGGCTCTTTTCAATACTCAGAGTCTTGGGCTGAAGGGGATTGTTGCAAATGGGAGGGTGTAATATGTAGCATATCTTCTTGTAACAGCCCGAGGGCCCACACCTTGCAATGAGGCTAGTGAGAATTATATATTCAATGTTTGAAGTTAGTGTAAATATTTATAGGGATAAGGAAATAGAAAGGTTGAGTTGGAGAAAAATATATATATATATATATATTTTTGTTCTAGGAATCATTATAATTAAAGGAATTTGGAAGTTGAAATGAAAGAAAAGTTTAGTTAGAAAATTATTGTTTTGATGGATTATCAAGTAAAGGTTGTTATCAGAGTACGCAACGAAAGGGATTATATTGCTTATTATAGATAGAAAAACTACTCTATTAAGTGACAGAATATCTAGTTTAAGTTGAAAATCATTCATATTTTGAGGATTGAAGTTTTATTGAAGTAATTATATGACTTTAAATTTACAATGAGATGAGAATATTATTAGAGTTATTGAAAAGATATCATGAAGAGAATTTCTAAGATGAAATTCTCTAAGGAGGGAAGAAGGTAATGATTGTAAAAATTTCGAAGACGAAATTTCTCTAAGGAGGGAAGATTGTAACAACCCCAAAATTTCACTATTCTATGATTAGGTTATGAGTTTTCAAGAGGTATATCCTTTTATAGATGTATAATTTGGAACTAATAAAACCATCAGATAGTGCTCACAAAACGGAATCCAACAGGCAAAAGAATGTTGAAAATAGAGCTCGTATGTAGAAGTTATGGGCCTTTGAATTCAAGGGCAATATGGTAATTTAAAAAAAGAAAAAGAAAAAAAAGCACACAACTTAACTAGAGGGGGCCAAATTGATATTGGCACCCTCCCTCACGTTGCAAACCCGACGAAATGTCGAGTATGCTCTCTCTCTCTCTCTCTCTCTCTCTCTCTCTCTCTCTCTCTCTCTCTCTCTCTCTCTCTCTCTCTCTCTCTCTCTCTCAACCTAGGGCTTTTGCCCTGCTCGAATCTTCCCTCAGCATGGTGAGCTTCCCCTTGCTCTGATCTCCCACAGGCGAGCTTCCTTGCAACCCCACTTAAGAAAGGAAAATCGTGGAATAGACCTAAGTCTATTCTCAAAACTCGATGAACAAAGGAAAGAAGAAGAAGAAGAAGAAGAAGAAGAAGAAGAAGAAGAAGAAGAAGAAGAAGAAGAGGAGGAGGAGGAGGAGTAAGGAGATCTGTGACTGGGTAAAACCCAGTCACATAGGATCCGAAGAGTTAGGCAAGGGTTTTTGTGTTGCCGGAAAAGATGGAGTTCTTCGATGACAACAACGACAAATAGCATTATTTTCAGATGATTCAAATATATGTATGAGTTTTTCTGGTTTTTGATGATTGATTTCATTCTTTGCCATGAGCGGTCAAATCTTATTATTACATTCTTAAAAATGGGCATTGATCGATTAGCATATGTTCTAGTTTTCGATTGTGGGTTTTTATGTGTTTTTCTTTTGGGAAAGTAGTGTTGAAATCTTAATTTTAGATATGGCCGACCACTAATAGCACCCTGAAAACCCCTTCTTCCCCTTTCTTACAATGATGATTTTCCCTTCAATCAGCCACATGAAAACCCCCCACCATTCTTCCTTCTCTCTACTCATCTCATTTCCAGTCCTAGGAGGCGTTAGTGTCAAGGGCCTCTAGCCACTACCAAAAACCCCTACCCTATCTCTCATCTTCTCTTCCTCTCGGTCTCCTATTGTTTTTCTCAAACAAATGCAGCATGACATGTATGTTGCGCTAGTCGCACACCCCCTTACTCTTTGCCCTCTGGCTTGCTACTTTAGAAGGCCACTAGCAAGCAAGGTGTTCCCTGATTCCATTATACACAAATTACCTCTATCTGGCTTCTAATCCATGCAAATTTGCACAGATCCAATCGTTGAACACAATCGGAGCCATCGATTGGTGGATTGACAACAAAACCTACAAATTAAGCAATCAATTAAATGGAGCTTGAGGTACACATGTGAGCCGAGGATGAGCACCAGTTGAGATTAAAGCACATGGAGTCGATCGTGGAAAAGAGGACAATTAAAGCTAATAGAATCCAATGAATGAGTCACACGAGGTAGCTAAAAATTTAAGACAACATGTCTAAATAATAAGATGCATGTTCTAACATGATCTTATTTCTGATTATATGATTGATATTCGATATACTTTAAATTGAAATAATGTTAATTAAAAGAATTGCATGTTATAATTGATGCTTATGCCTTGTACATCATGTATGTGAATTGTGAAATTATGTTTATGGTACATGGGTCCCATGTCAGGATTGATGATGTATGAGTCTAGGTTATAGGATATATCCTTGGTGGGTTGTTACCAAATAAGTGAGGATATTATTCTTGTTATGAAATATATGAACAGGCGAATTGCCTACTATTATGATTATTTTACGTTCGGGCATAGAGGCCTGAGAGTTTTGTTTTAGACAGGCGTAGGCCTGGGGATGCTATGCTAGAAGAGTTATGAGGGTTTGGCCACCCACTCTCCAAAATTTATTATGTTATGGATATCATGCACTATGTGTTGCAAAAAGTTGGATGGGGCAATCATGGGAAGGCCACCAATATGACAGCCATGGTCCTCCCCATGAGGACATAGATATTGTGATTTCTATTGAGGATGGTATAGGTGGATTATTGAGCAGTGATCTAGGCGCACTGCACGGATTCTGACTGCATGCATAGTAGTCCTTATATTTGATGCACTATGGTGCATATCCTTGAGAGTTGCCAAAAGACACTAGAGTGCCCAAAAGATGCTGGTTAGGCAATTGTGAGGGCCAGGCAGTTGTGAGGGACCTTAAGAGGACAATATTGTATCCGTTGTGCATTCTACCCACGGGACATGCATATATGATGGCATTATGAGATGCTTTATATGATATGGCATGATGATATGCCTTACATCATTTTCCTAGCAATGGTTGGAGGATTGTGGACCCCGTATAGTGAGGGGCATGAGGATTATATTGATATACCAATAGTGGCTGGATAATTATGAACCTCACATGATGAGGGGTATGATTCTGAAACCCAGTATAGTTTGAATGCAAATTAGGTGACGTTGATTATATTCATAATTTTATGTCCTTTAACAATTTTCATATATGTGTATTTTTGCTATATTAATATGATTGAGGGAGTAGTTTCATATAAGTTTTCACATGGGTTAGTGAATGGGTAGAATTGTATGCACAGTATGGTTCATGGAATTGAAGTATTTATTTGATGATAATTAATACGTAAAGATATCTGATTTATCAATGAAATTATTAATAATGATGAAAACATGTAGATATTTGACTTACAAATATGGTTATTGAGATATGAAACATATTGTAAATTCAATTTAACCAAATTGCCATGGAAATGAATATTCTAATTACTATTGAATAATTAATGTATCTTAAGATTTAACATGTTTCTTAAACTCCCATACCAAGCATAGCTTGCTGAGATATTGTAAGTGTTTTAGGTTTACAATATCTCAGATACAGAAAGACAGGAGAAAATGTACACAATAAAAGAAATCCAACAACCATACTTTTGCGCACAGGTATACAT
This sequence comes from Warburgia ugandensis, assembly GCA_035236585.1. NCBI lineage: Eukaryota > Viridiplantae > Streptophyta > Magnoliopsida > Canellales > Canellaceae > Warburgia > Warburgia ugandensis. The sequence goes on from CP141133.1 coordinate 59,571,428, forward strand.
TTTATTTAAAGCTTTTGTATTGTATAGTTAGTCATTTGAATTGTGATATTAGACATTTAATATAATGTTATAGAGGTTATACAAGTGAGCCACTAGATGGGTCCTGTTTTCAAAAATAAATTTCTATCTTTTAGAAAACTATATATACATATGTATAGTGTGAGCATGAAAGTGACATCCGGGTTTTTGGAAAAAAATGAATTTCAAAGAAAAACCTTATGCTAGTTTTGTATTTAAAAATTTAGAGGCGCGCCATGTTTTGAAATAACTACGAAAAATTTTCATGAAAAACTCAGGGTGTCACAATTGGTATCAAAGCCAACCCTTGACCCGGTGTGGATGGCTAACCGCACGTGGGCGCTCGCGTGTGACACGCGGGGACGCGTGTCCCCTAAGGGGGAGAGGTGAAGCCTTGGGCGATGAGGGCAGGTTGATGAGAGCAGGCCAAGAGGGCTGGCAGGCTTCTAAGCAAGGTGAGGGACTGAGAGTTAGTCCCACATCCCTAAGCGAAAGTTACTGGGCTGTTGATAAGAGTGGTGAGGACTTCCCTTGCAACGACCAGTTTTCCCCCATAGGGGAAGAACAAAATTGTGTGGGGGCTGAGTGATATAGGCCCCAGTCTTCAAAGCAGACAATATCGTTGCAGGGTGTGGGCCCTCGGGTTGTTAAACTTCTTCCTTCTCTCAAGCATCTCATGTTACTACAATCTATTTTTCATTTATAAGAGACTATCCTGCTCCACGAACATGGTATCCGAATGCCACTTCATTTGCCTAATTCACCGAATTACAATCGCTAGATATGAGTTATAACAACATCAGTGGCTGGGCTAACCCAAAAGGTAATGTTGGCTCTCTATTAATATAACACAGGTGATGTTCCCAAGGAAGGGGAGCCTTGGTGCAATGGTAAAAGTTGTTATCATATGACCTTGAGGTCACAGGTTCAAAGCGTGGAAACAGCCTCTTGCAAAATGCAAGGTAAGGCTGTGTACTTTAGGACCTTGTGGTCTGCCCCTTCCCCGGACCCTGCATAGGCAAGAGCTTTGTGCACCGGGGCTGCCCTAGGTGATGTTCCCAATCCTCTTCAGAACTATTTCCACATTGTCACTTGGGGTTTTTGTAGTAGATGTACAAATTATTGCTATATCCTGCTTGGAGATTTGTACAGAGAGAAATGCCATCCTGACTAAGTTTTCAGACTAACTCCTAGATGCTGCTAGCTAAGCCCATATTTGGATGATTTGATCCTATCATTTTGTTTGGTCCTTCATTTTTTTTTAAAGAAAAATTTTTACAGCAAAAAGTTATGAAGCAAACTAGTGAGAACTATTATCCTTATTCTCAAATATGATTCAAATATCCCCAATAAGAGAAGAATGCCACCTCAAACTTTCAACCAAGCTTCTAGCAAAGAAAATCTAACCAAGCATAATGAGAAGAAGCACCACATTGTCTACAAACAATTGCACCTAGACAACTTTTGTCCCTCACGTAGACTATGCAAAAAATTATAAACATTTGCTTCTAGGTCTTATCCTTCTCAATTGAAAAATGCATGTAGTCTTCTCAATTGAGGAGACTAGAGAGTCTATCTCTATATAACAACAGGCTTGAAGATCAAAGTCTTTCACCGTGTCTGGGCAACCTTTCTTCCCTGGAAATTCTAATGTTGTCAGGCAATAAACTTAAAAATCGTTTTGGCATCTCATCTAAAGAAATGACAGGTAAGTAGCTTTTATCTCTTGTGCATGTTTGAGTTAAGTATTTTCAGATGCACCTTTTTTAGCATTTTGTAATTTAATTGTTAACTCTACTTGCTCCATCACATTGCAGGTGCAAGGCCATTCTCTAATCTTCACATGCTATATCTCGATGAGAATTTTGTATAAGTATTGTTTTATATACAAGCATGGAGGCTTGTGGTTTTGTTTTAAATAAGTATAGGTCTGGGGAAGCTATGCTAGGAGAGTTAAGAGGGTTTGGCCACCTGCTCTCTAAAACTTGATGATATTGAATACCAAGCCTAAGAAAGGTTAAAAGTCGGGTAGGGCAATTATGAGAAGGTTATCACTATGACAGCCATGGTCCTCCCATACGGACATGGGTATTGTAATTTTCACTGAGAATGATATAACTGGATTATAGAGCAGTTATTTGGGTGCATTGTGCAGATCAGACTGTAAGCATAGTAGTCCTTGATTATTTTGCATTATGATGCATATGAAATTGGCATGGTGAAATGCTTTAAGGGATGGCATGATGAAATGCTAGATAATTATATATTATCAACAATTTTCCTAAGAAGGGAAATTCCCAGTATAGTAACTGGCTAAGATACAAATCTCCTATAATGAAAGGAGTTGATCAGTTTAGTATGAAAATGATTATTGACTATTTTCACAATTTTAACGGATTGTTCATACGCAATATATATATATATATATATATAAAGATGAACACAAATGACAAAGAAATGAGATGTCCATATAAATGATAATGGTCTATGAATGTGTTTATGATAGAATGAATTATGAGATTATTGAATATTGAGATTATACTGTCAATAACTTACATTCTTATCCCCTACCAAGTATAGCTTGCTGAGATATTGTAAATGTTTGAATGTTTATAATATCTCAGATACAAAGAAGGAGACTTAGGAGCTCAAGACTTGAAGAACTATTGAAGAATAAGTAATCATGGTATATCCCTTGAAACATTGTATTGAGAGCATGTATTGCAGTTTGAACTTTGTAATTTGAATTGTGTATTTGGACAAGTATTGTAAGGATACAATGGCTATGTACTGTGAACCACTAGATAGATCCTGAAGTTTAATAAAAGTATATTCTTTCAAAGGAATTTTATCTTGTACAAAATTTCACTTATGTTATATATGAAGTGGTGACTTGGGTTTTACAAAATAAATTCTAAAGAAAAGAATTTCCACTGCTTTGGTTTGCAAAATTTTTTTACTCTAAGGGCCCTGTCTTTATAAAATGTATTGTAAAATGTGTTATAAAAACCCGGGTCGGCACAATTGGTATCAGAGCCATTCATCCAGTCACTGTACAATCCCAATATGTCCAAGGGAGAGTTGACAATCCAAATTTAGATTAAAATAGAAATAGTATAAGAAATACTTATAGAAATTTTGGTTTATAAGCAGATGCCACCCAAGAGAGTCACAAGGCAGACAACTCAATGTGCACCTAAAAATAATATGGAGGGATTATCAATAAGCAATATGGAAGAAATGGTAACAAGAGTATTGAGGAACCTTCTTTCTCATATTCAACTGCCCCAAAGTTCATTGCCTCCAGTTGAGATTCCTAGTATTCAAGCACAAGTTTAGCTTGAAGTTAGACCCAATGCACCAACACTAGATACTCTCACACCAATACAGGGTCATTCTTCCCTTTTACCTAGTGGGGAAGTTGAAAATTCTCCATTAGCGGTAGAAAAGATTGACAAAATTGTGGATATATTTCAGAAGATGGTAATTGGATATAATGGCAAGGGTGAGGATGAAAAGGAAGAGGAATGGATGTACAAAGTAGAAAGAACATTTGGTGTACTATGTACCCCTCCATAATTGAAGGTCAAATTTGCCACATATCTATTAAAACAAGAGGCTGCCTTCTAGTGGAGATCAGCCAACAATACCTTCTTCTCAAATTATGATGGGACTACTTTGGAGGAATTCAAAGAAGTTTTTAATAATAAGTATTTTCCTATCCATGTAAAATCAAGGAAGGAGAAATAACTCTTGGAACTTAAATAAGGAAACCTATCAATGGTGGAGTATGATAACAAGTTCACCCAATTAAAGAGATTTGCTACACATATGTGTGACATAGAAAGGTGCATTGTGGATAGATTTATGGAGGGACTATAGCCAGTACTGAAGGTGAAAGTGATGGGTACTAAACCCCCACTTTGGTAGATTGTGCAGAGATGGCTTCCAGGTTTGAAGAAGAATTCAAGAAGACTCAACCCATAAAGTTTGGAGGAGGAAACTACAACCAAAGGCCTTTTCAGAAGGGCAAGAGACTCTTCAACAATTTCAAACACCCCCAGTAATCAAGGGAATCATACAAAAAGAGGCCTTGTCCTAAATGTAGAAGATTCCATCCTGGAAATATGTGTCCCACCCCAATACAACAACGACCTCCGATAAGATGTTTTAATTGTGGAGAATTTGGGCATATATCTGCGAACTACAACAAACCATTAGTTGTTAAGGAGGCAAAACCAAACAATGTTCCTCTTCACCAAGGAAGGGTATTCGCTATCACTGATGGCCAAGTTGGACCATCTAATGCAGTGATTGAAGGTACATTACTTATATCTGACAACCATGCCAAAGTATAGTTTGATTTTGGATCTACGCATTCCTTTATATCTTGCGTATTTGCATATATTATACAACTGCTAGTAAAAAACTTGGGATTCAATCTAGATGTAACAACTCCAGTGGGTAAAATAGTTAGACGACAAGAATACCTTCATAATGTACTAGTAAAAGTACTGGGAAAAAGAAGGGATGTAGACCTCATTTTACTAAACATGATGGACTTTGACATCGTACTGGGTATGGACTGGTTACCAAAATATTGGGTAGGAAAATTTGTTTTGAGATTTGAGTTAATGTTTGACATTGGCGGTTTTTCTAGAAATAAAATTCATTCGAAGATATTTTTTGATGTGTTTTGTTTTTATAAAATGGCCCCCACCTTTTGAAATGTTTTATTAAAATTATCAAAGTGTTGAAAATTCCAGGTTGTCACACCTAAAATGGTACCAGTTAGAAGGAGTGAGTCAATGCAAGTAGAAAGTTTTCAAAGGACAAGGAGACCTAAAAGAACGTAGATAGAAGTGATGAGAAAAGATTTAAAATTTTTGAAATTAAATCAAGCTATAATACTTAATAGAGGGGAATAGAGGAAGAAGATTCATGTCGCCAACCTGTAATTGGGATAAGGTCTTAATGATGGTAAATTTTTAACTAATAAAAAATCTCTATTTTGTTTGAAATTATTACATATTTGATTGTGTACATATTTTGCTATAATTTGCAATCTAATTAATGCATATTGTGGGAGTAGAAAACTATCTATTTTGCTATCATTGTTCCATAAATGCTTGTTTTCCCAATGTATAAACTATGTCCAACTTTATTCTCATAAAGTAAAAGCTCTTAATATAGGACTACTTTTGTTGTTTGAGAAATTTGGAAAAGTAATTAAATAATGTTCCAGATATTGGTTTTAATAGGATTGCTGGCACTTCTTAATTAATGCTCACCGGTTTAAACTTTTGTATAATTCCTTACCTCTGCGGGCAGAGACTAGCATATTGGAATAGGGAACAATATCTTCATAATATTTTCAACTGAAGTACTTTATCATTCCAGACTTGCTACTAAACATGTGTTACTCATACTTCTTCATTAAAAAATATACACTGTAGGTTGATGCGCATCTGATGGAGATCCTCGACCAGATGGACTCACCGTTTGCAAATGTGTAAGTTTATCTGGTCCCACATGGAGGAATCACTAAGGTGTTACATCAATTAATTTAATCGAAATGAAGTGGTGAGATGGGAGATAATCCACTCATGAAACACATGCGCTTGACTCTCGGACTCCGTGGTTAAGCCGCTGCTTTGTAAGGAAATCCCCCAAAATTAAAAAAAACTCATACATATTGTAAATAGTCTCATATATCCTAAAATAGATGACTACGATAATGTATCAGAGAAAATATTTTTGGCATGGCAAATAAAAGACCCGGTCCAGAAAAATTAAAGAAGAATGGGAATGGCGATGTTGCATGCATAAAGTTTAACAAGCTTTCACAAGTGTGTTTTGCTGGTTTTGATCCAAGTGACAGATGTGCCCTCTCGGGTGGATCCCACCATGTGGAAAGGTCATAGCCTAAGATTCCATCTTTTTAGGTAATCGAGTCAATGTGTGACTGGAAAATCGGTGTTTGGACGGTTAAAATTCATCCAAGTTGATTATCACAAACCAACTCAAGTAATTTGTCGCATCTTTTTTCAATCTAGACATTTCACCAAGTGGGCCCTCTCTTAGCAGGCTATGACCCAAAAATCTCATGCACTAGACTTTGTTTTTTGGCATGTAAAGTGGATAGTAAATTTGGGTCATGATCACTAGTCTTCATTCCTAAACTAAGATAACTAAAGGCTAGGATAATCTAATAGTATAATTCTTTTAGTGCATAACCTATCATGGCTGGTCCATGCAAATTAGTGGAGTGGTTCAGCCTATCGACCTGATCATATCGTGGTCTACGGGCAAGTCAAGTCATTTTGTTTGGACATGAAAGACTTAGAAAAGGAAGATTTTGATGGTCTGTCTTCTTCCATCTTCAATGAGTTTGAAGCCTACCTGATGGGCGATCTTCTATTAGATGGACCCACCATTTGGAAATTTCATACTTTAAGAAGAAGGTAGTTTTATCTTAGTTTCACATGGAAGACTAACGTGTACCATCAATTTAAATCTAATTGAGGTAACTGCTGAGGTAAAGATACTCACCTTATTATACGGCATAAGGCCATGACCCAAGAAAAATGCTTGTGGACGACTTTGACGAGTGACTCTAAAAGATAAGATGCTGGTCTTTCTTCATTAATGGATTTCATCGTTGGGAAATTTCTTTGCTGTCGCTCTAAAAGAAAGGAAGCCAAGGATAAACTTGCTTCCCTAAGATTCCATCTTTTCAGGCAACCGAGTCAATGTGTGACTGGAAAATCGGTGTTTGGACGGTTAAAATTCATCCAAGGTGATTCTCACAGACCAACTCAAGTAGTCTGTTGCATCTTTTTTCAATCTAGACATTTCACCTAGTGGATCTAGACTTGGATCTCCAATCCTACAGACCAAATAACTCCATCGAACAAGCCAGTAGATGGCTGTCCCCATTGCAGCGGATGGTCAAGATTGAGTAAATGTGGGCTGCATTCCATGGCCATTGCCATTGCTAAGATTAAAAGTAGCATTAGAAAGGATCTAGCATTATGTATAACGTTTGGAAGATTAAGATGCGTGGCTTATTGTAGATCACTGTCATTAAGATTAAAAAGCACTTACAAGTGAGCCCAAATCTCTGCTGATAATCACCATTCATTTGCAGTATTACTCGGACAAACCATGCCCAGTTACTTGGGCAAATGATGGCGTTACTGGGAATTTTGAAGCACGGCGGATCCAATGCGCAACCTAGAAACAGATGATTAGCATCACAAACAAACTGGTCCCTACTTGTGCACATATCAAGAAAGCGAACTCTTTCATGTGCACGGACCACCAATGACTTTGACGAGTGATTGCTGGATTGAGTGGCTGAGGACAAATGATGACTTCTCAGCACCGGTGGATCCCATCATTTGGGAATTTATTTAGCGGCCACTCGAGAACAAAGAAGTCAAGAATAAGCTTGTGTCCTTAAGGTGTTTGCACCAACTTACTCAAGGCAGATGATTTACTTGTGAAAATTCGGAAGGTTAGGATTAAGCATTAGGTGATTTTTCCAAATTATGCAATTATGAAGATTTCGTCATGTCTTGTTTCTGGCGGGTTTTACAAGCGCTCTTTTCTGCCTATCTGAGTACGATCTAGACCATCCACTTAATGATGGAGCTCACCGTTGATCAGGATCCTAAGTTATTTGGATGGTCTCTGGATGGTAGATCCCAGATCCTAGGATCATAAATAATTTTCCAAATGACCCAGTATCGTGATTTAGCTGTCAAACTTGCATTTATGACCCAGATGATCCAAGCACCACCACAATATCCTAGGGTTCTGATCTGCTGATTAATATTGCATTTGGACGGTAACTATCCAAAGTGTACTAGTATTATATAGGCCCTACATTCGTGGAATCGTGAACTGGATCATGAGATTCCAGGTGGTGGCCTCACAGAGCTTGACGGTCAAGATTAAGTGAACTATAGATGCACAAGATTAGAACTTTTAAAGAGGCCCGATAGGTTGAGAAGAAGTTCACGCCTTTCTTTTTTTACGCACGTTGATTTTTAACTTTTTATTTTTGTATTCTACCATATGTAACGTATGAAAAATCAACGTAGTTGAACGATTCTACCTACTTGTTTTGCATTTTTTTTTTTTAAATTAATACAAATAGATAGCCACTATTTTGAAGTTGTAATTTCAAAAGAAGACAAGATTTAAAATTCTCTTATCTATGAGAATTACTCATAATCCAAGGGCTCTCAAAGATTCAAACAGAGCATAAGCACAGTGTACAGACATTAGTCCAAAGTTTTTTGTATACATTTTTGAGTGAGTCTCTCATAATCATCAGTGGTGGAAGTTCAGTACAAGAAGGAAGATTATTGAGCCTTGAAGACATCTTTTGTGGCCAAGATAGTGTTAGAGAAGCCGGACGAGACTCGAATCTCGCCGTTTTAGACCAAACGAACTGGCTTCAGGAGTTGAACAAAATCACTTTCCCCTTTCAGTTTTTACCATATTTCTTATCATCAGGAAAAAAAGAAGGAACAACTGAAAAACGAGTAAAATATTAGCAAGCGGGCCCAAACAATAGCCCCCATTAGCATTATTAGTTTTCTATAACCCCTGCTAAAAATCTAGACCATTAGCTTAGTAGAGCACACATCAGGATTGTAGATTATTTTGATGGCTCTTGGGTAGAAAAACCAGGGTCCTACTGTCAAAACTATTTTCCTTAATGACCCATCTTAGTTTGGCCATCAGTACTCTGCATGAGGTTATAGGATATTCCTCATTGGCAACGCTGCTACGGCCCCCCAGTTTTACATTATGAACCCAATTTATGGTTGATCAGTACCGTTTGTCTGATTGTAGTCACTTTGACATATAATCCGTCACTAGAGAATCCTAAAGCTTAAACAGGGGTGACTATCATGTAATCCCTCCTTAGTTACTAGAAACTCTTAAAGCTCGGAACAGTGGGCCATTCGACTGTTTTGGATTATGCAATGCAGGCAGCTAAAATTTACAAGATAAGCACAAGTATCTCTGGTTCGAAATCCCTCCTCTTGCTCTCTCTTAGCAAGTCTGTGACCCAAAAATCTTATGTAAAATCTCTTCATAATTACTAGTCTTCATTCCTAAACTAAGAAAACTAAAGGCTAGGATAATCCAACGGTATAATTTTTTTGGTACACAACCTATCATGACTGGTCCATGAAAATGAGTAGACTGTTTCGGCCCAACAATATGAGTATATCGTGGTTTACGGGCAAGTCCAGTGATTTTGTTTGGATATGGAGGACTTGGAAAAGGAAGATTTTGATGGTTTGTCTCCTTCTATCTTCAAAGACCTTTGATTCACACCTGATGGCCATATTCGATTAGATGGATCCTCCATTTGGAAATGTCATAGTTTAAGACACAGGTAGCTTTTATCTTGGTTTCACATGGACGACTAAAGTACACCATCAATTTCAATTTAACTGAAATAATTGGTGAGGTGGGGATACTCTCCTTGTTACAGAGAAAGTCAGGACTCAAAAGAAATGTTTTACTCGTTGATGACTTTTATTAGGAATCGTAGAAGATAAGATGTAATGGATTCCATTGTTGGAAAATTTCCTTGCCGTTGCCCTGAAAGATAGTCAGTTAAGGATAAGCTTGCGTCCTCCAAGGGAAGGGATTCCAACCACTTACTCAAAGCTTCCAGCGCTCACTGTCAAAACTACATGCAAAGCAAATAGAACCGAAAACTTGAAGCTGATGAACAAATTTCAGCGGAGGAAAGCTGCTTTAACCAGAAATCAATAAGAGAAACAACAGAAAATGGTCGCTAAAGCCGGAAAAACAAAATGACACAGGGAAAAGAAGACTCAAAAACAATGATTCATCCAGAAACAAGATTCAACTTTTCAACCAAACAGAAATGGCGATTCAAACTCTTAAGATCAACAAAAGGACTACGGAGAAGAAACAAGAGATCGCCAATGAAAAAATCTGAAAGAAAAAAGAAGAGAAATGAAGCAATTACTGTGAAGAAGAAGAGCAATGTACAGTGTAACACAGCTTGGGCCCATAGACAGGTGGTAGTTTTGGGGAGATACCCGCTAAAACAGGGGAAACCCCCCAACCTAAAAACTTTCAGTTTTAAAACCATCATCCTCCTCTGTTCTACCCCACCTGTGAAGATGATTTGAGGGATTTGGGATTATTGGCTTGGGAGTTTTCTTCTTTCCACGGGAACAACAGGTATAATCGTCTCCACTCTGTTCTTGATCTTGAGCATTTTGTTTTTGGGTTTTTAAGGTGTCCTAATTTTCTGTTCCCGAGCATGCTCGTAGCAGAACTGGCATATGATCAATGGGGTTTTGCTAAAACTTTTCAGATTTTTAGGTGAATGAGATAAACGTATTTATCGGCTTCAAATATGTTATCCTCAAGACAAGTAACGTGGGTCTGCCGGGCTGGCTATTTTGTGGGACGGGATGACAAACCATTTGCCTTTACATCAGCTTTTGTGGCATCGGATTACAATCCATGGACAAAATTATCCGTGGACTCTTACCCAGCCATCCAAGCGGAAGAGAGAGATCTGGAGATACCCGTTAGAAAAGACGTTTGGTACCCATGCTAAAAGATAAACGGTCTAGATCTAGGAAAAGAAATTGCTAAAAGATAAGTCCAGTACCCATCTTTCTGCCCGCTTAACCCCGTTAACAGTTTTGAGTGAGAGAGAGTTACTCGCATGGGGCCCAATTTTCAAAAGATCTAAGTCATCTACAATTTGAAGAACTAGGCAGCAAAATCTCATCCATTGAAGAGAGAAAGAGCGACCCTAATTTTAGGTCCACTTCTTCCAATATCAAAAACAACCATTTATTTTGGCCTTACCAAGCAGGTGCTCAGTACGGTAAAAAAAATGGAAAAAATGTACGGGGCCCCTCAATGGAATTTTCTTACATAACTCGCCGTGGGTCCGTCCTTTAATATTCTGCACAATATTGTCAACAAAATTCAAATTACACCCACCTGCTTTTAATTAATCCTTTTTTCTTTTTATTTATTCTCCTAGTAAGAAAGTGTTTTCTTATGCGCCGCAAGAAGAATACACAGTCTTAAATTTAGTTGATCATAACCATTCATCTTGTTCAGCCTGCTGCCCTATTTACCACCATACCAAAATTTATGGCCATCAATGCCTCCATATCAAAATTCATGTGTACACAGCTTAACATTATATTTTTACAAGAGGCTGTTTTTATGCCTCAAACTCGTTATTTGTAGGTGACATTATGAGTTGTGTAAAGGCTTTCCTTCTTTCCATAAAATCTCTATTTTTCTCTCAGAAATTATAAGATATATAATTTTCTATAGATTTTGCTATAATTTGCATTCTAGTTAATAACTGTTTTCCCAATATAAAATTTCTATTTTGCTATAACTTTTCTATAAATGCATGTTTTCGCATGCATAAACTATGTCTAACTTTATTCTCAGTCAATACAGTGGACGACCTTTTTGCCTTTAAGGGAAATGGCAGGTACTTAAGCTAGGGGATATTCACAAATATGATTAACTCTGTCTTCCAGTAATTCATCTTATAATATTACATTTGTTTTCATAGGATTACTGGCACTTCTTAACTAATGCTTAACAGTTTAAACTTTTTCTTTTATAATTTCTTATCTCTACGGGCAAAGACTAGCATATTGGAATAGGGAGCCTTGGCGCAAATGGTAAAAGTTGTCGTTATGTGACCTTGAGGTTATGGGTTCAAAGCGTAGAATCAACCTCTTGCAAAATACAGGATAAGATTGCCTACTATAAGTCCTTGTGGTCTGCCTCTTCCCTGGACCCCGCATAGGCGGAAGCTTCGTGCACCAAGACTGCCCCTTTTATCTTTTTAATATTTCCAACTGATGCACTTTCTCATTTCAAAATTGGCACTAACCATGTGTCTCTTATACTTCTTCACCTAAAATTAAACTGTAGCTTTGATGGGCATGTGATGGAGAGCTTGGACCAGATGGACTCCCCATTTGGAATTGTTATACGTAAAGAAGTAAATTTATATGGTACCACATGGAGGAATTATTAAAGTGTTACCATCAATTAATTTAATAGAAATGAAGTGGCGAGATGGGAGATAGTCCAATCATGAAATACATGCCCTTGACTCTCATACACCGGAGTTAAGCCCCCTTGTTTTACAGGAAATGCCCCAAATTTCAAGAAACTCACATGTAAATGGTCTCATATATCTTAGAATAGACGGCTAGGATCATTTGTCGGAGCAGATATTTTGGGCATGGCCAATCTAAGAAAAAATGAGGAAGACTAGGGAGGGGGCGTGTAGATAGGTTAACAGGCCTTTCACTTTCGATGGTTTGATCCAACTGACAGATGTGCACTCTTTGGTGGATCCCACCATGTGGAAATGTTACTTGAGCAAATGATAGCTTTACTGGGAATTTTGAAGCATGGCGTAACCGATGCGCAACCTAGAAATGGATGGTTGGCAACACAAACAAACCGGTCCCCACTTGTGAACATATCAAGAAAGCGAACCCTTTCCTGTGGGCCCACCATGGATGACTTTGACAAACCAGTGCCGGATTGAGTGATTGAAGATAAATGATGACTTTTCATCACCGGTGGATCCCATCACTTGGAAATTTAATTAGCTGCCACTCTAGAAGAAAGGAAGTCAGGAATAGGCTTGCGTCCTTGAAGGGATTTGGGCCAACTTACTCAAGGCATGATTTAATGATAAAAATTTGGACGATTACAATTAAGTAATAGACGATTTTACCAAATTACACAGTTATAAAGATTCTAAAAGAGCATTGATACGGAGTGCAGACATTGCTCCCAAGTTTTGTGTACTTTTTTTAGGTGGAGTCTCCCAACAGTACATGAATGAAGATTTTTAAGCCTTGAAGACAACTTTTGCAGGCAAGGCTTGTGTTAGAGAAGCCGGACGAGACTCGAATCTTGCCGGTTTTCGACCAAACAACCTAGTTGCAGGAGTTGAACAGGAAATCACTTTCCACTTTCGATTTTTACCGTATTTCTTATCATCATCAGAAAAAAAAAAACAGGGACTAAAATATTAGCAAGCGGGTCCAAACTATAGCACCCGTTGGCACTACTAGTTTTGTATAACCCCCGTTAAAAATCTAGACCAATAGCTTAGTGGAGCACACATCAGGATGGTAGATTATTTTGATGGCTCGAGGATAGAAAACTCAGGATCCTACTGCCAAAACTATTTTTCCAAAAAGACCCATCTTAGTTAGGTCATGAGTCTGCAACTACTGCTTATTGGCAATGCTGCTACATCGTCCTGGTTTTACATTACGAGCCCAACCAATGGTTGATCAGAACCATTCATCTGATTATAGTCACTTTCACATATTATTCGTAACTAGAAAATCCTAAAGCTCAAAAATGTTTGATTATCATATAATTCTACTTTAATTACTAGAAACTCCCAAAGCTCAGAAAAGTGAGAGATTCAACCATTTAGGACTATGCAATGCAGGCAGCTAAAATTTACAAGATCAGCACAAGTATCTCTAATCCGAAATCATTCTTCTGAGCCCTCTCTTAGCAAGCTATGACCCAGAAATCCCATGCACTGGCTGATACTAGACTTTGTTGTTTGGCATGTAAAGTGGATAGTAAAATCAGGCCATGATCACTAGTCTTCATTCCTAAACTAAGACAACTAAAGGCCAGGATAATCTAATAGTATAATTCTTTTAGTGCATAACCTATCGTGATTGGTCCATGCAAATGAGTGGAGTGGTTCAGCCTATCGACCTCATCATATCATGGTTTACGGGCAAGTCAAGTCATTTTGTTTGGACATGGAAGACTTGGAAAAGCAAGATTTTGATGGTTTGTCTTCTTCCATCTTCAATGAGTTTGACGCTTAGCTGATGGGCGATCTTCCATCAGATGGACCAACCGTTTGGAAATGCCATACTTTAAGACAAAAGTTGTTTTATCTTAGTTTCACATAGAAGACCAAGGTGTACCATCAATTTAAATCTAATTGAGGTATGTGCTAAGGTAGAGATACTCACCTTGTTATACGGCAGAAGGCCAGGACCCAAGAAAAATGTTTGTACACAACTTTGACGAGTGATTCTAAAAGATAAAGATGCTGGTCTTTCTTCATTGATGGATTCTATCATTGGGAAATTTCCTTACTGTCACTCTACAAGAAAGGAAGTAAAGGATAAGCTTGCGTCCTTAAATGGATTCTTACTAATTACTCAAGAGAGATGATTTACACGTGAAATTTGGATAGTAATCATTAAGCATAGGTGATTTTACCAAATTACATGAATATAATGATTTACTTATGTCATGTTTCTCGAAGAATCTTTTTTGCCCAACTTGTACGATCCAGACCGTCCGCTTAATAGTGGAACTCACAGTAGATCATCAGGATCCTAGCAAGGTTATTTCAATGGTCTATAGAGCATGGATAGTAGATCCCGGATCCTAGCACCATGAAGTAAGACGTTTTATAGATCTATATATTTGTACTTACCTTGGATGATACTAACACTACCATTATTGATTGAAATTGCATTTGGGGTTTGCAGACAAGCTATTCCAGTATAATGGCCTTGTGTGCTTATAGCATTTTGCCTTGTTGTTACAAGCAATCTTTTCAGCCTATCTGAGTACAATCTAGACCATCCACTTAATGGTGGAACTCATAGTAGATTAGGATCCTAGTTATTTGGATGGTCTATGGATGATAGATCCCAGATCCTAGTATCATAAATAGTTTTCAAAATGACCCATTATCATGATTTAGCTGTGATACTTGCATTTAAGACCCAGATCATCCAAGCACCATCACAATATCCTAGCATCCTGATTTAATGATCAATATTGCATTGAAGCAGCTAAATATGACAAGCACCGGCTTAGAAGCTTAACGGGAAACAAGGGCAAGATCATGGTCCTTAAGACTGGTGAATGTGGGGCTGCCGGGCTGGCCATTGTGTGGGCTGGGATGGCAAACTGTGTGATATGGGGATTACAAATCATTGACAAATTTATCCATGGACCATTACACAACCATCCAAGCGGTAATGTTTTGGTACCCATGCTATATGCACGAGGCCGAACACATACATTGTTTAGATCTAAGAAAAGAAAATGCTAAAAGATAGGCCCAGTACTCATCTTTCTGCTCAAAGAGAGATATTTTTGTAGGGCCCAATTTTCGAAAGATCTAAGCCATCCACAGTTTAAAGAGCTATGCAGCAAAATCTGATCCATTGAGAGAGAGAGAGACCAAGCGATGCATTTTATGTCCACTTCTTCAAAGATGTAAAACATCCATAGTCTTGGCCTTATCGCAGCTCATTCATCAAATTTTCATTCGTTAGATAGAGATTTTTGGATGAATATACTGTTACAAGTATTGATCACGTGCGCAGCACGCCCTCAGAATAGTAGTCAGTGGAACAAAAAGGATAAATTGTACGGACATTCGACCGTTTTAGATTATTCCATGCGGTCAGCTAAATTTTATAAGATAAGCATAGGTGTCTCTGGTTCGAAATCATTCTTCTTGTCCTCTCTTAGCTAGTCATGACCTAAAAATCTCATGGAAAATCTCTTCATGAGCACTAGTCTTCATTCCTAAACTAAGAAAACTAAAGGCTAGGATAATCCAACGGTATAATTCTTTTGGTACACAACCTATCATGACTGGTCCATGAAAATGAGTAAACTGGTTCGGCCTATCGATACGAGCATATCATCGTTTACGGGCAAGTCAAGTCATTTTGTTTGGACATGGAGGACTTGAAAAAGTAAGATTTTGATAGTCTATCTCCTTCCATCTTCAAAGACCTTTGATGCCACCTGACAGCGATATTCCATCAGATGGACCTATCATTTGAAAATGTCATAGTAGGTAGCTTTTATCTTGGTTTCACATGGACGACTGAGGTGCACCATCAATTTAAATGTAACTTAAATAATTGGTGAGGTGGGGATACTCCCCATGTGAAATGTTTTACTTGTTGATGACTTTTATGAGGAATCGTAGAAGATAAGATGCTGGCTTTTCATCACTGATGGATTCCATCGCTGGAAAATTTCCTTGCGGTTGCCGTAAAAGAAAGTCGGTCAAGGATAAGCTTGCGTCCTTGAAGGGAAGGGATTCCAACCACTTACTCAAGGGAGATGATTTACTAGTGAAATTTGGACAGTTACAATTAAGCATTTGTGACTTTACCAAATTATATAACTATACAACGATTTGCTCATGTCATATGTCATGTTTCTATCATGTTTGACGATGACTCTTTTCGTGCAACTTAGTTCAATCTAGACGTTCCACTTAATAGAATCGTTCAACTACATTGATTTTTCATATGTTACATATAATAGAATATGATGAATGGCCTAGATCAACAAAAATAAAAAGTTAAAAATCAACGTGTGTAAAAAAAGAAAGGCGTGAACTTCTTCTCCACCTACCGGCCCTCTTTAAAAGTTCCAATCTTGTGCACCTATAGTTCACTTAATCTTGACCGCCAAGCTCTGTGAGGCCACCATCTGGAATCTCATGATCCAGTTCACGATTCCACGAATGTAGGGCCTCTATAAAGCTAGTACACTTTGGATAGTTACGGTCCAAATGCAATATTAATTAGTAGATCAGAACCCTAGGATATTGTGATGGTGCTTGGATCATCTGGGTCCTAAATGCAAGTTAGACGGCCAAATCACCATACTGGGTCATTTTGAAAATTATTTATGATCCTAGGATCTGGGATCTACTATCCAGAGACCATCCAAACAACTTAGATCCTGATCAACGGTGAGCTCCATCATTAAGTGGATGGTCAAGATTGTACTCAAAGGCAGAAAAGAGCGCTTGTAAAACACGCCAGAAACAAGACGTGACGAAATCTTCATAATTTCGTAATTTGGAAAAATCACCTATTGCTTAATCCTAACCGTCCGAATTTTCACGAGTAAATCATCTGCGTTGAGTAAGTTGGTCCGAACCCCCTAAGGACGCAAGCCTATTCTTGCTTCTTTGTTCTCGAGTGGGATAAATAAATTCCCAAATGATGGGATCCACCGCTGCTGAGAAGTCATCATTTGTCCTCACCACCCAATCCAGCAATCACTCGTCAAAGTCGTCAGTGGTGGGTTCACCGTAAAGAGTTCGCTTTCTTGATGTCTGCTCAAATAGGGACCAATTTATTTGTGATGACAATCATCTGTTTCTAGGTTGCGCATCAGATACGCCATGCTTCAAAATTTCCAGTAACGCCATCATTTGCCCAAGTAATTGGGCATGGTTTGTCCAAGTAATACTGAAAATGAATGGTGATGATCAGCAGAGATTTGGGCCCACTTGTAAGTGCTGTTTAATCTTAATGACTGGCTCTACACTAAGCCACACATCTTAATCTTCCAAACGTTATATATAATGCTAGATCCTTTCTATTGCTACTTTTAATCTTAGCAATGGCAATGGCCATAGAGTGCAGCCCACATTTACTCAATCTTGATCGTCCGCTGCAATGGGGATAGCAATCTACCTGCTTGTTCGATGGAGTTATTTGGTCGGTAGGATTGGAGATCCAAGTCTAGATCCACTAGATGAAATGTCTAGATTGAAAAAGGATGCAACAGACTACCGGAGTTGGTCTGTGAGAATCACCTTGGAAGAATTTTAACCGTCCAAACACCGATTTTCCAATTACACATTGACTCGATTGCCTGAAAAGATGGAATCTTAGGCTATGACCTTTCCACATGGTGGGATCCACCCAAGAGGGCGCATCTGTCACTTGGATCAAACCAGCAAAACACATGCACCAACGCCGTCGCCACATGGTGAAAGCTTGGTAAACTTTATACATGCACCATCGCCATTCCTATTCTTCTTTAATTTTTCTGGGCTGGATCTTTTAATTGATGGTAACACCTTAGTGATGCCTCCATGTGGGACCAGATAAGCTTACGTGTTACGGTATGACATTTGCAAACGGTGAGTCCAGGTCGAAGATCTCCATCAGATGCACATCAACCTACAGTGTATATTTTTTAATGAAGAAGCACAAATAACACATGTTTAGTGTCAGGTTTAGAATGAGAAAATACATCGATTGGAAATATTATGAAGATATTGTTCCCTATTCCAATATACTAGTCTTTGCCCCCGGAGGTAAGAAATTATACAAAAGTTTAAACTGTTGAGAATTAATTAAGAAGTGCCAGTAATCCTATTAAAACCAGTATCTGGGTTATTATTTAATAACTTTTCCAAATTTCTCACACAATAAAAGTAGTCCTAGATTAAGAGTTTTTACTTTATAAGAATAAAGTTGGACATAGTTTATACATTGGGAAAACAAGAATTTACTGAACAATGATCGCAAAATAGATAGTTTTCTACTCCCGCAACATGCATTAATTAGACCGCAAATTATAGCAAAATCTGTTCAGAATCAAATATGTAATAATTTCTAAAAAATAGAGATTTTTTATTAATTAAAATTTTATCATCATCAATACCTAATCCCATTTACGGGTTGGCCACATGAATCTTCTTCCTCCATTCTCCTTTATTAAGTGTCATGGCTTGATTTAGTTTCAAAGTTTTTAAAGCTTTTCTCACCACTTCTATCTATGTTCTTTTGGGTCTCCTTGCCCTTTGAAAACTTTATATTTGTATTGACTTGCTTCTTCTAACTAGTGCCATTTTAGGTGTGACAACCTAGGATTTTCAACACTTTTACAATTTTAATAAAACTTTTTCAATAGGTGGGGCCCCATTTTATAAAAACAAAACACAGCAAAAAATATCTTCGAATGAATTTTATTTTCAGAAAAACCCCGTGTGTTAAACATCAACTCAAATCTCAAAACAAATTTTTATAATTTTTTATCGTGAACCATTTTAAAACAAAATTACCACACCTGGAGCCATCCAATCAACAGCATCATTTCCAACAACAATATAATCAAGTCCATGAATACATATATAAGTGTATGCAGTCTAGGTAAATTAAATCATACCTCAAATAAATCTAATGTCTTGATTATTATTCATCTGGCTCATCATCGGTCATGTGTCTCTCTCTCTCTCTGTATATCTGAGGCATTGCAATAATAATGTAATGCCTTAACAAGCAATGCAATTATGGCATAAAAGAATAGCTCGAATGATAAAAACTGACAAGAGCGTAAAGCATAGTAGTCATAGAATACAAGTCTCATAAGTCATGCAGATACAAGTAGCAAGTATTTTATGCAATAAAACATGTATCTCATGAATGTAATGCATGATATGGTGCAATCTTAATGAGTATACAATAACAAACCAGGCACCCCAAAGCACGTGGGTCCCACGAGTGTCTCTTGCACTTGTAACAACAAGTCATGAGTACTCATACTATACCTCTGAGTGTCGCCACACTTAGGCACAAGAATATCTCTAAGCTTATCATGCATATATACAGAATAAGAGTATGGATAGTCATGCTACAGTAGCAACCACTCCAAGGTCTCAATCATTGTTGCTTTACGTTGACATTGTAACGGGAGACTTGTCGTCCGTACCCATGAGTAGGCCTGAATTGGTAACCCCTACCGAAAGCTAATTATGGACAAGTGTCTATCATCTCATAATCTTAGAGGGCAAGTAGCCAACCCTATGACCCTCTTAGCATGACATCCACTAGGTGTCATCACCTGTCATAAATCACAAAACATGACAACCACAGATCTCATAAAACTAAGAGCACTCTCAGTTCACCATCCTAAGACACTTACCTCATCCTAGGATTAGCCTCTCAAAGACCAGCCACAAAACCTCCATCCACGAATTTCATAAAAACAAAGGGCACTTGCGGATCATCATCCTAAGGCAGCTCCCTCACAGCTCCGTAAGTGTCAAAATCATAAAACTTGTTGAATAAAATTCATTCAATGAATCATAAAAATTTCATGTCAATCATAGCATAAAACTTATAAATCATGAAGCATAAATTGCAAAATCATGTTATAACAATCCCAATCAATCAATATACTATGATATGACAAAATTTTATAAAACAATATAAACATTAAACATCATCACCTACCTCGTATATGTCCATCAAATCCTCAAAATAGCCCACAATCTCAATTGCACATTAATCGATTTATCTATTAAGTCATACACACATCTTAAGTCAATCATTTACTCAAAATTCATCATCCATTACTCATCTACCCTACCCTCTGATCATCCTCAATTATGATGAACTAGCTCTTAGTGATCTTCAATCGGTCTTATATTTCATTATTTTCAAAATATCCATAAATTTTGATCAAAATTTCAAGGTCAATGGTCCAGATCATTTGATCTAACTCAATGCAAGTCAGTCTAACTATGATCTGTCAAACAGATGCATTCTAATCATTACAAAGATTAATCATTCCATTTTATTAGAATTTGGGGTGATTCAACTGTTGGATCATTCCTTCAAGTCCCTATTCGTGCTTAGATCATTAATTCTCACTTAGTTTCTCATTATTTTATATAGTTTTGGATTGAGGTTTCGGTGGACTGTGCAATTCTGATTAGCTTGAGGAAGCAATTATTGACGCACACACAATGCAAAGGGGATGGATTGAATGTATTGACAGTCTAATCTTACACACTCGGAAAAGGTTGAGAGAGGGAGAGACGTGTACGGTTGGAAAGGGAATTGTATTTTTGGTTTTCCTAAAATTGCTTACGTCTTTCCCAATAAAAAAGATGCACATTGTAGGTGGGCCCATCACATGACCAATATCTAGATCCCAGCCGTATGATTGTTGGATTAGAAGCATGTAATCAAATGCATCCTATTCGATTGGGTGGATCAATATGTGTGTTAGGTTAATTTTCGTGAATCAAAACATTCATCTAAATCAAGTGGGACCGTCCTGTAATATACAAGTGTCGTTACCTTATCAATGAGACTTCCAGAAAGGAAAAAAAGAAGGTGGCCATCAAATAAAATGTAGAAATCATACCGGCTAAACTGTCAGATGAGTCTCTGCCCAGCGTATTAAAACTTAAGTCCAAGTCTTCCACCAGAGTGAGGTTGTTCAGCAGACATGGTGGAAGTGCTCCATCGCCAATACTGTTGTTGCAAAGGTGTAACGTTCGTGGCTTTCTTAAACTGCATAAACTTGCAAAAGTCAGCAATTATTTGTGAGAGTTGGTGATTCAAACTACTCATCTATGCTTAATCCATTAGCAACGGTAGAATTAGGCGTGATCCAAACTATGTCTAAGTTGGATCATTCTATGATAGTGGGGTCCATACCTCCGTACCTCTAAGTTGTCAATTCTACCTATGTCGCCATTCAAAAAAAAAAAAAGTTTGCTTCATCCTTCCTTTTGAATTTTCTAATCCATCTAATTTAATACCAGAACATCCAAACTTTTGATGGTGGGCTGGTGGACATCAGATGAAAGGTAGAAGTTACACCTGTTAAACCGCCAGATGAGTCTCTGCCCAAATTATTGTGAGATAAGTCCAAGGATTCCAATAGAGTGAGCTTGTTGCTCCATTGCCAAGGCTATTGTTCCTAAGGTATAATGTTTGTAGTTTTGATAAACTACATAAACCTGCACAATTCAAGCCTTATTTGTTAGAATTGATGATTCAAACCACTCATCTAAATTTAATCCAATCGCAACAGTAGAATTGGACCCAGATTTCGTGATCCAAACCAAACGTTCAATCTAATCTGTCAAGTTTCTACCATTCTTGCCATTGGAGGAAAAAATTTACATCCTCCTTGCTTTTGAATTTTCTAATTAATCCATCTAATTTTATACCCAAACAAATAGTGACCAAGATGATCCAAACTTTTGGGTCATGGATTATCTAAAAAGGTGGCTATTAAATGAAATGCAAACGTCGTACATGTTAAACTGTCAGATGAGCCGTTGCCCAAATTATTGGACTGCAAGTCCAAGAATTCCAATTGCTTGAGGTTGTTCGTTAGACACAATGGAAGTGCCCCATTGCCAAGATCTAGCCATTGTAGTTTTCTCAAATTACATAGACCAGCAAAACTCAATGGACTTTTAGCCAGGGCCTTGTGTTATTAATTAGACAACATCCTTTAGCAAATTCTTCAACTATTTGGTACAAATACCAAGCCATACTCCCAAGAATGGCCGGCACATAATATGGCTCTTCTATAACACACAACTTTCCACCCCATGCATGCAGAACAAGTGGGTATGGCTGGTGATCCCAGCCGGTGGGACAAAGATCCCTGTTTCTCTATCAATTTGTTTTTTTGGATGCTATAAATATTAGATTGAGAAAATGATAGAAAATGTGATCTCAATAACAATGAGATCCAATCAGACATCTACAAAGAAAGAATCATCCAATAAAATTGAGAGATATATAAAGTCACAAATCCCAACAAAAACAAAATCCTCTCTCTTAAACAAGCCAGTAAATTTAAATACCACCCAAAATTCCATCCATTACCAGCCCAAAACAGCCAAGTCAGGCGAAGCAGCATACCAGTTTCTTATCATGCTTGAGGAGGTATATGGTTTACAAAATATTTCCAACGGCCAAAAGTTTAACACCTTAACATTAACTATTGATATTTAGTCTCCTTTCATTGTACCTGCTAATAACCTCGATGAATCTCCTCCCAAATTGTTTCCATGTAGGTCCAATTATTCTAATAGAGAGAGGTTGCTTAGTAAACATGGTGGAAATGCTTCAGCGTCTAGATTGTTTCTACCAAGATTTAGTTGTCGTAGTTTTTTGAGACTACATAAGCCTGCAAAAGTTGAGAAATATAATGTAAGATTTGAGACATCGAACACTATTCTAAACTGTACAGCCAATAGAAATGTTTCACACAAATAGACTGGGATCGTATAGATAGTGTGACCAGTCATTCGTGAAGCTGTTGTCCATTTTACATCAATTGTTAGCCAACTTTTGATACTGGAAGTGTCAAGATTGCTTATGTATGAGATATTTAGCATATGCCAAATTGGGCAGAGTAAGAAAATTTCCTAACGATGAAATCCATCAATGAAGAAAGACCAGCATCTTATCTTTTAGAATTACTCGTTAAAGTCATCCACAAGCATTTTTCTTGGGTCATGGCCTTATGCCGTATAACAAGGTGAGTATCTCTACCTCAGCAGTTACCTCAATTAGATTTAAATTAATGGTACACCTTAGTCTTCCATGTGAAACTAAGATATAACTACCTTCGTCTTAAATATGACATTGCCAAACGGTGGGTCCATCTGATGGAAGATCGCCCATCAGGTAGGCTTCAAACTCATTGAAGATGGAAGAGGCAGGCCATCAAAATCTTCCTTTTCCAATTCTTTCATGTCCAAACAAAATGACTTGACTTGCCCATAGACCACGATATGATCAGGTCGATAGGCCAAAACACTCCACTCATTTGCATGGACCAGCCATGATAGGTTATGTACTAAACGAATTATACTATTAGATTATCCTGGCCTTTAGTTATCTTAGTTTAGGAATGAAGACTAGTGATCATGGCCTGATTTTACTATCCACTTTACATGCCGAACAACAAAGTCTAGTATAAGCAGTGCATGGGATTTTTGGGTCATAGCTTGCTAAGAGAGGGTCCAGAAGAATGATTTCGGATTAGAGATACTTGTGCTTTAGGAGTTTCTAGTAACTAAAGTGGGATTATATGATAGTCAAACATTTTTGAGCTTTAGGATTTTCTAGTGACGAATAATATGTGAAAGTGACTATAATCAGTTGAACGGTTCTGATTAACCATATGTTGGGCTCATAATGTAAAACCAGGGCAATGTAGCAGCATCAGCAATAAGGAGTAGTTGAACTGTTTATCTTGTTTGGCTTGCCCTGTTTAGGATCCATACCAAAATTCATGGTGATTAGAGGCTTCTACCTACTAGATTTTATGGGTATATATTTTCAACGTACATGATTTAATAACAAAACAAGGCATGGCTTAAATCATCAAACAATTATTAAGTTTGTTAGTTAGCCAACCTATGGCTGATCAGAACCGTTCATCTGATTAATTATAGTCATTCTGACATATAATTCGCCACCAGAGAAACCTAAAGCTCAAAAAAGTGTGACTATCATATAATTCCTCCTTGATTACTAGAAACTCTTAAAGCTCAAGAAAGTGGGACATTCGACCATTTTAGATTATGCAATGCGGGCAGCTAAAATTTACAAGATAAGCACAAGTATCTCTGGTTCGAAATCATTCTTCTTGTCCTCTCTTAGCTAGCCATGACCCAAAAATCTCATGTAAAATCTCTTCATGAGCACTAGTCTTCATTCCTAAACTAAGAAAACTAAAGGCTAGGATAATCCAACGGTATAATTCTTTTGGTACACAACCTATCATGACTGGTCCATGAAAATGAGTAGACTGGTTCGGCCTATCGATACGAGCATATCATCGTTTACGGGCAAGTCAAGTCATTTTGTTTGGACATGGAGGACCTGGAAAGGGAAGATTTTGATAGTCTATTTCCTTCCATCTTCAAAGACCTTTAATGCCTCCTGATGGCGATATTCCATTAGATGGATCCACCATTTGGAAATGTCATAGTAGGTAGCTTTTATCTTGGCTTCACATGGACGATTGAGGTGCACCATCAATTTAAATTTAATTGAAATAATTGGTGAGGTGGGGATACTCCCCACCTGAAATGTTTTACTTGTTGATGACTTTTATGAGGGTTTGTAGAAGATAAGATGCTGGCTTTTCATCACTGATGGATTCCATCGCTGGAAAATTTCCTTGCGGTCGCCGTAAAAGAAAGTCGGTCAAGGATAAGTTTGCGTCCTTGAAGGGAAGGGATTCCAACCACTTACTCAAGGGAGATGATTTACTAGTGAAATTTGGACGGTTACAATTAAGTATTGGTGACTTTACCAAATTACATAACGATAATGATTTGCTCGTGTCATGTTCCTAGCGTGTTTGACGAGGAATCTTTTCATGCGACTTAGTTCAATCTAGACGTTCCACTTAATAGTGGAACGCACAGCAGATCAGGATCGTAGCACCATCAAGTAAAACATAATATCGGTCTATATATTTGTGCTCATCTTGGAGGATACTACCACTACCATTATTGGTTGAAATTGTGGTTGGAGTTTGCAGATAAGCTATTCCAGTATGAGGACCTTACGTGCTTATAGCATTTTGGTGTTGTTTGCGAGTTTGTGTTGCTGTTTGAGTGGGTATGATGGATGCTTGGAGAAAGAGAGAGATGCTCTCATGCAAATCAGAGACTGTTGTCAATTTAGATGGCTCTTTTCCATTCTCTGAGTCTTGGGCTAAAGGGGATTATTGCGCATGGAAGGGTGTATTATGCAGCAGATCTTCTTCTTCCTCTCAAGCATCTCATGTGACTGCAATCTATCTTTAACATTTAAGAGATGATGGTGCTCTGCGAACATGGCATCCGAATGCCACTTCATTTGCCCAATTCCCCAAATTACAATCGCTAGATCTGAGCAATAACAACATTGGTGGTTGGGCTAACCCATAAGGTAATTTTGGCTCTCTATTAATATAACAGAGGTAATGTTCCCACGCCTCTTTGGAACTATTTCCACACTATCACTTGGGGTTTTTGTAGTAGAAGTATAGACTATTGTTATACCATGTTTGGGGATTTGTATAGAGAGAAATGCTATCCCGACTGAGTTTTTTGGCTAACTCTTGAATGCTGCTAGCTAAGCCCACCTTTGGATGATTTGATCCAATCATTTTGTTTGGTCCTCCATTTAAAAAAAAAAAGATTTACAGCAAAAAATTATGACACAAACTAGTGAGAACTATTATCCATATTCTTAAACATGCTTCAAATCTCCCTAATAAGAGAAAAGTGCCACCTCAAACTTTCGATTAAGCTTCTACCGAAAAAAAATCCAACTAAGAGTAATGAGAAGTACCACCACTTTGTCTACAAACAACTGCGCCTAGACAGCTTTAGGCCCCCACGTAACTATTCAAAAAATCATAAACATTTGCTTTTAGCTCTTATCCTTCTCAATTGAAAAATCCAATGGTCACTATCCCTAACCTCTACTCCTTAGCTATGATTAACCAATGGTCATGAATTCTAGTGTTTAGACAATATAAGGAGGCCACATAAGGTGGATGGGTTAGACCATCCAAAGGTGTGGCTTAGCTATGGGGCCAATTTGGAAACTCAATCTAGATAGAATTTCTCTTGTAGATTGATGATCATAAACCCCTTGTTCTAGGTCTTTAAAAAAGAAAAAATGATTAATATAGACAGTTATGATTTGCTAAGAAACATAGGCAAAATGCAACCACACCAATGGTCATGAAATTTTGGTCTATAGCTTTTCTAAGCCATTCTTAACATGATAAATGCCTCAGATTTGGAAAAAAGAAGAAGAAGAAGAAAGCATGTGTTGAGAGGGGTGTGGACTTTATCTAAGTCTCTTGAGCATGGATTGTACAGGGATGTATGTTGAGTGATGACATCTCTAGCATGTTTGCCCTTTAGCCACTTTTACAGCCCCATATATGGTCATGTAAGCATGATTAGTATGTGACATAATCTATGAAACAAGATCAATCTTTCCACATTTTATACATAGTTCTAAAACTAGAGAGTCATCTTCAAAATTTCGTCCAAGTCATTTGGCTTGAGAAGAAATTAACTCGTTGAGATGACTCATTATGTAACAAAAATATTTATCTGTGCTCAAATTTGAATTCAAGTTTGTATTAGAAAATATATTTTATTGTATTCTTTCTATATCACAATTGAAATTTAATACTGATTTTTTATTGTGAAATAGAAAAAGACAATAAAAGACAAGTTTCCAAGCATAGGGCTAGACTTTGTAATCTAAGTATACCAACTTTGGCTTCGAACCCAAAACAAAAATAAAATAAAATGAAAAATTATAATTTATCCTTAGAATTATTCACTTATGACAATTTAGTCATTGAAGCTCTAGAAAAAGAGTTTTCCCTACAACCATTTATTTGAGTTGTACTTTAGTCCTTTTCTAACTTTCCATCATGAGAACTAACGGTTGGGCACCATAAGCAATTGTTTAGCTTCATAACTATGTTTAAGGAATTTCGATGACTAAATTTTCTAAGTGAGTAGTTTAAAAGGACTAAAGTGTACTTTTTCAAGGCCTAACCATTAGTTCTACCGACGAAAAGTTAACGTAATGACTAAAGTACAACCTAAACTAATTGTTTCATGAAGTAAATTTTTTTTTTTGAACTTGAAGGACTAAAATATCATAAGTGAATAGTTTTAGGGACTAAAGATTACTTTTCTAAAAAAAATAGGTCTTTTCATATTTAATACAAAAAAAAGCAAGTGATCATAATTGTTGGAATTCTAGTTTCCACCCTCATTGTGTTATGAAGAAACCGTGTTTTTGAGCCAAAGAAACATCATTGCGTCTTCTTATCAGCTCTAAGAAAAAAAGTACACATAAGTGGAGATGGCAATGGGGCGGGGCTAGGGGGTTTTCACCTATCCCAAGTAATCACAAGTCACTGAGATTTGCAACCCAATATGGGGCAGGACAGATTATGAAAACCCAATAGGCGGGATGGGCAGCAGGAGACAAGTGAAATGTGCAATAAAAATTATGGTTTTCTAACCCTAACTATATATTTGTACCTGATTTTTATAAACATTGTCTTCTTCAATAACCATTGGCTATGTGAATAATGTGGGTCTATCCACTAAATTTCCTCACTGATCAGCCCCGCGTTGCCTCATATAAAAAAATATCTACCCCATCACAGCGGCAAATCATTGATTTTTGGCCCCAGTCAGCCTAGGCAGGTGCCAGGCGGATGGGGCCCAATTTAACTTCCCCATTACCATGCATACACATGAGGCTCCACTCTTTTGTGCCAAACCATATTCATTTATCACAATCCACCCAATTTGGCATACGCTAAATATCTCATGCATACACAATCTTGACCCTTCCAGTATCAAAAGTTGGCTAATAATTGATGTAAAATGGACAACAGCTTCACCAATGACTGGTTGCACTCTCTATACGATCTCCGTCTATTTGTGTTAAACATTTCTATTGGCTGTATAGTTTAGAATAGTGTTCGATGTCTCAAATCTTATATTATATTTATCAAAATTTGCAGGCTTATGTAGTCTCAAAAAACTATGAGAACTAAATCTCTGGGAAAACAATCTCGGCGTTGAAGCATTTCCACCATGTTTACTAAGCAACCTCTCTTTATTAGAACAATTGGACTTAGATGGAAACAATCTGGGAGGAGATTCATGGAGGTTATTAGCAGGTACAATGAAAGGAGACTATAAATATCAATAGTTAGTGTTAATGTGTTAAACTTTTGGTTTTTGGAAATATTTTGTAAACGATATACCTTCTCAAGCATGATTAACTATTTAAAAGCCAAGGAGATGCCCGTTACACATTAAACTAATTATCTATTAGAAGTTTTGCTATGGAAAATGAATTAATTATCATGTGTCATGATCTCACCATAATTATCAACTTTTGCTGGCTTATGTGGCTTGAAGAAACTACGAGTACTGTACCTTGACAATACCAATCTTGATGGTAGAGCATTTCTGCCATGTCTACAAAGTAACCTCAGCCAATTAGAAGCATTGGGCTTATCTTCAATAAATCTGAGAGAAGACTCATTTGGCTTTTTAAAAGGTACCCAGAAAGAAGTATGCATTTTTGTTTTTTTATTTGAAAATGGCAGAAAGGAGCATACTTACCCCGTCATTTCTTTGATAAGAAACCGGTATGCTTCTTAGACCAACTTGGCAGTTTTTGGCTGGTAAAGGATGGAATTTTGCATGATATTTAAATTTACTAGCTTATTTATGAGTGAGGATTTTTTTGTTGTTGTTGGGATTTGTGACTTTATATTTCTCCCAATTTTATTGGATGATTTTTTTTTTGTGGATGTCTGATTGGATCTCATTGTTAATGCTACCACAATTTCTATCATTTTCTCAATCTAATATTTACACCATCCAAGAGAGAGAGAGAGAGAGAGAGAGAGAGAGAGAGAGAGAGATCTTTGTCCCAGCGGCTAGAGCGCTGGCCACACCCACTTGTTATGTATGCATGGGGTGGAAAGTGGTGTGTTATAGAAGAACCATATTACATGCTAAAGGATGTTGTCTAGTTAATAACACAAGTCCCTAGTTGAGAACGATTTTAGCATGCATTTATCTGAATGTTTACAATTATGAAAGGAATTGGTCAAATATATGAACCAAATCTCTAAAAGTCCACTGAGTTTTGCAGGCCAATGTAATTTGAGAAAACTACAGTGGATATATCTTGAGAATACCAATCTTGGCAATGGGGTACTTCCATTGTGCCTACCAAACAACCTCAATCAATTGGAATACTTGGTCTTAGATTCCAATAATTTGGGCAATGGCTCATCTGACAGTTTAACAGGCATGATGGTAACCACCTTCTTAGATGAGCCATGCCCCAAAAGTTTGGATCATCTTGGTAACTATTTTGTTTGGGTATAAAATTAGATGGATTAATTAGAAAATTCAAAAGCAAGGATGATGTAAATTTTTTCCTCCAATGGCAAGAATGGTAGAAACTTGAAAATTTAGATTGAACGTTTGGTTTGGATCACGAAATCTCGGCCCAATTCTACTGTTGCAATTGGATTAAATTTAGATGAGTGGTTTGAATCATCAATTCTAACAAATAAGGCTTGAATTGTGCAGGTTTATGTAGTTTGTCAAAACTACAAACATTAGACCTTGGGAACATTAGCCTTGGCAATGGAGCGCTTCCATCATGTCTATGGAACAACCTCACTCTATTGGAATCCTTGGACTTATTTGACAATAATTTGGGCAGAGACTCATCTGGCGGTATAACTTCTACCTTTCATCTGATGTCCACCAGCCTACCATCACAGATAAGCTGTTCCCCAAAAGTTTGGATGATCCCTACAACCACTGTTTATTATTTTGTTCTGGTATTAAATTAGATGGATTAGAAATTTCAAAAGCAAGGATGAAGCAAACCTTTGTTTTTTCCCAATGGTGACAACGGTAGAATTGACAACCTAGCGGAACGGAGATCACGAAATCTGGGCCCAATTCTACCGTTGTAATTGGATTAAACTTAGATGAGTGGTTTGAATCATCAATTCTAACAAATAAGGCTTGAAGTGTGCAGGTTTATGTAGGTTATCAAAACTACAAACATTATACCTTCGGAACAATAGCCTTGGCAATGGAGCGCTTCCATCCTGTCTAGGGAACAAACTTATTGGAATCCTTGCACTTATCTGACAATAATTTGGGCAGAGACTCATCTGGCGGTTTAACAGGTATAACTTCTACTTTTCATCCGATGTCCACCAGCCTACCATCACAGATAAGCCATTCCCCCAAAAATTTGGATGATCCCTACAGCCACTATTTATTATTTTATCCTGGTATTAAATTAGATGGATTAGAAAATTCAAAAGCAAGAGTAAGAATGAAGCAAACCCCCCTTCTTCTTTTTTTCCAATGGTGACAATGGTAGAATTGACAACTTAGAGGTATGGACCCCACTATCATAAAATGATCCAACTTAGATTTGTGGATTGCATCACGAAATCTAGTCCCAATTTTACCTTTGCTAATGGATTAAGCATAAATGAGTAGTTTGAATCACCAACTCTCACAAATAATTGCTGACTTATTGCAGGTTTATGTAGTTTGAGAAAGCTACGAGCATTATCCCTTGGCAACAACAGTATTGTCGATGGAACACTTCCACCATGTCTGCTGAACAACCTCACTCTGTTGGAACACTTGCACTTAGGTTCTAATAATCTGGGCAGAGACTCATCTGACAGTTTAGCTGGTATGATTTCTACATTTTATTTGATGGCCAAAGTTCTTAGATGTCACAAGTTCCAAAGTTTATTTGGGTGAGCACAATCTTAGAATCCTGGAGCAATGATAATAGAGACCCCCTTTTTCTTTTTCCTTTCTGGAAGTCTCGTTGATAAGGTGACGACACTCGTATATTACAGGATGGTCCCACTTGATTTAGATGAATGTTTTGATTCACGAAAATTAACCTAACACACGTATCGATCCACCCAATCGAATAGGATGCATTTGATTACATTCTTAACCAATAAATGCTTCTACTCCAACAATCATATGGCTGGGATCTAGATATTGGTCATGTGATGGGCCCACCTATAATGTGCGTCTTTCTTATTGGGAAAGACGCAAGCATTTTCAGTAAAACCAAAAATACAATTCCCTTTCCAAAATTAAAATAATGTAACCCTAATATAGATGGGACAAAAAGATGAAGTGTTTTCACCAACCGCACACTTGCTCCCTCTCCCTCTCTCTACCTTGTCCGGGCGTGTAAGATTAGACTGTCAATACGTTGAATCCATCCACTTTGCATTGTGTGTGTGTCAATAATTGCTTCCTCTGGCTAATCACAATTGCACAGTCCACCGAAACCTCAATCCAAAACCATATAAAATAATGAGAAACTAAAAAAGGTCAAAAAGAAAGACAAGAAAATTGTATCCTTGCTCGGTGTCATTATCAAAACGGCCGAGTGTGAAACAATGGGAAATAACGCAAGTGTCATTATGAAAACAAGAAAGTACGGAACATAAAGTTCGATGAATAAGGAGGGAAGTGCCGTGATTTACATCTTGAATGATTCACTCAGATGAACCTAACATACAATCGAGTGGATAAGTACAGATTGGAATTCAGAGAAGAATTTGGTGAAGAAGGATAGTTGATCTTGGAGTAGAAACTCGTCGATTAAATTGTTACCCTGGCAAGATGAAGGGGTAGGTGAAGAAGACTGCAATGACACCATTGATGTCATGATATGTAGATGAATTGTGTTCTTGGATATGATTATCCACCAATGGTGATCTTACACAAAATTATCAATATAGTTATTTCTTGTTTTTCTTTTAATAGTAAAATGATAGACCATGAAGTCAGCCCCAACTTGGCTAGTCAAAGAATTGGTTGACGCAGTACTTGGTAAAACAAATGGCTGAGCTTCCATCACATTTTTAAGGGCAATTGTGAAGACATTTCAAATTAAAGGCTTTTTAGAATTTATTGAGATTTAGGGTATAAATGGTAAGACGCCCAAATTTTAAGGTTTTTAAATACAAACTCAAAAGTAAAATAACTTTGTTCATTTAATAAAACAAGGAGCCTAAAATGATTTTGATGTATTTGGTAAGATGTTTTACAGTTAAAAAAATGTTTCAAACAAAAATATATTATTGACAATTGGCTCTTTTTTGCATTAAAAACTTGAGAAAGCCTTGTTGCTCCCTTAAATTGGCTGGAGTTCTTGTCAGTTTGTCCTTGCACTAATAACAATGAGATATGAATAGATGTTGAGATTGGGTTTTATATCTTACTAATTTTACTTTTTACACTCTCTATGCTTATTTCCTATAGGTTTATGTGGCTTGAAGAGACTAGAGAGTCTATATCTATATAATAACAATCTTGAAGATCAAAGTCTTTCACCATGTCTGGGCAACCTTTCTTCCCTGGAATTTCTGCATTTGTTAGGCAATAAACTTAAAAATCCTTTTGGCATCACATCCAAAGAAATGACAGGTAAGTAGCTTTTATGACTTGTGCGCATTTGAGTTAAGTATTTTCAGATGCTCCTTTCTTAGCATTTTGTAAATTATTTGTTAACTCTACTTGCTCCAACATATTGCAGGTGTAAGGCCATTTGCTAATCTTCTGGTACTAGATCTCGATGAGAATTTGATAGCTGATGACAACATTCGGAACATTGTCCCATGGCTTTATAACTCGACATCCCTCACCGGTCTCTTTTTTAGCAGCAATTTCTTGAGAAACTCATTGTCATTGACATGTAAGAGCATCTATATTACACATTATATTTTTTCTTGTGGGTCTTAGAATTAAACTATGCACCACTACTATAGTTTGGCACAAAATAATTTAGGAAAAAGATAATGACACAGAGACGCCATTAGATATGCGTTGGGAGATAATGTATAAGAAGGAAAAATGCTATTCTAAGTGAGTTCTGGGACTCACTCTGAATCCTCACCTAGTTAGGCCCTACATTTGGATGATTCAATCTTTTCATCTTATTTAGTCTCTTTTAGATAGGTTAAATACCAAAATTCATGTTTGTTGGATGATTTTTAGCTATGCATTTTCAGTGTTTAAATTATAACCATTAGATTTTTTCAAGGAAAAAAACTAGAAGCTAGAATCAACCAATGAGCATGATTTTTGCACATAGTCTTAATAGTAGACACCAAAAAAAAAAAAGATTGCATCACATCATTCCAAGGTGGGATTTAACCAGGCGAGTTTTGAATTTAGTCCCAGAAATTAGTCCGAATAGCATTTATCTATAAGCAATGCTGATCTCTTTGCAATTCTAAAAAGTCGAACATGAAAAAATTATTGGAGTCTTTTAATCAAAAGGATTAAAATAGAAAATAAATTAAGCAAGATAACTGTGTAAAAAATCATCTCTCGACCATGTTTGGAGAATACAGCACTCTACGCACAACAAAAATCAAATCTTAAGAAATGTAGTAGATGGACCAACAACACATTTTTCTTTGGTTAATATAATAATATAACAATATTGAGCCCACATTATGATTCATTCATAATGTTGAATTGACTTGCCTATCTTTGGGCACACGGTGGTACAAATTTTTTTTAAAAGGCATCTCAAGCATCTAAAGAATGTTGTTTTGGTTTGTTGGATGTCAACCATTGCTTACATAGAGTTTCTTTTTTCATTTTCCCTTTCTTTTTTAGCACAAGTCACGAGAGAGACTTTAACATATATATGAGAATTAGGCTTAACAAATTAGTGAATAGTTTACTTTCTAGTTCTTTGTTGTAAAAAAAATAAAAAAAGGTTTATATGCTAGACCATATCATGGATGAGCTGTCCTCCAACACAAGGCATGTTGTTATTATGAACCTTTGATTCATTGTCGAGAGAAGAAGTCATCTTGGTCTACATTCATCAACAAAACCACCAAATATCTAAGGGACTAGAAACATTGAAGGCAACCAATTAATAGGAGTATAATGCAATCCAAATCAATAGTTTTAGGGACTAAAATGTTTTTTTGAAACTTTTAAGGACTAAAATATCATAAGCAAATAGTTCTACGGACTAAAGTGTACTTTGAGCTAACAAATATTTGACTTCTTTTTTGAAATTTAGACACTTAACCATCGGTGCACATTTTCAAACTATGGTATCCTAGCAAGAAACTCATTGTGCCACTTTTCTAGAAGGCATTGGTGCAAAAAAATATTTGACTATTTATGGTCAAAAAATGAAGAAAATAATAATAATAATCACTAGAAAACATTATGGTGATCCCTTGTCATTCCTCCTAAAATCTAAAACATCG
The DNA here is from genome assembly GCA_035236585.1 of Warburgia ugandensis. Classification (NCBI taxonomy): domain Eukaryota; kingdom Viridiplantae; phylum Streptophyta; class Magnoliopsida; order Canellales; family Canellaceae; genus Warburgia; species Warburgia ugandensis. The sequence continues at coordinate 59,605,994 of CP141133.1, forward strand.
CAAACTTGTGTTCATTAGATAATTCAAGCTAGCTAAACTATTGTTCTTAAAAAATGATGGGATCCAAACAAACCTTTTATCAAATGATTAGAATTGTCAGTTAGTTTAACTTTATACAATTAGCAAATGCTAGAGATCTAAAATGACATTTGAGATTTTATTTTACACAATGACTACCATAATACAAAATGCTTTATCTTTGGATAGTATAAGAGATGCATACTATATATGGAAGAATAAGAGGCATGATCATTGCTTTAAATAATCAATTCATCAGTTGCTCAAAAGAACATGTGCGTAGAGATTCAAGTCATGTATTCATTTTCCTTCATTTAATTTAATTGTTCCACTATTCCATTACACCAGTTTCATAATTATATTTCTTACTTGCAGGGCTTTGCAAATTAAAGACATTAAAAGAGTAGGATGTCATGAATAATACAATTGAAGGTCATCTACATCCCTGCATAAGAGCCATGTATTCTTTGAACCATTTATCTCTCTTTCATAACCAACTTACAAGAAATGTTCCATCATTCATTTTCAACAATCTAACAATGCTTGAATGGATCGATCTATCAGAAAATCAGCTTTGTGGTGTCCTCTACTTTTCCATGTTTGCTAACCTCTCAAAGCTTTCAACCATTGACCTCTCAAACAATAAACTACAGGTTGAAACAGAATACCCACATTGGATTCCTACTTTTCACCTCTTCGGGTTATATTTGGAAAATTGCAATCTCAACCTACACAGTACCTTTGGCATTCCTACTTTCATCTCCAACCAAAATGGCTTAGAAGAATTATCGTTGGGTCATAATTTTCTCAAAGAGATCATTCCACCTTGGTTATTGTGCAAAAGTGCATTACGGACCTTGTTAGTAAGGGAAAATTTGTTCGAAGGCTCATTTCCACAATGTCCTAAAAATACTAATGGCTCAACCCTTAGACAGCTTGATATCTCTGCAAACAATTTATATGAGACACTTCCTACAAGCATCGGAATGCTACTCCCCATGGTGACGTACTTGAACATCTCTAAAAATGCCTTGCAAGGCAATATACCTTCATCTTTAGCACAAATGGATTTTCTAGAGGTATTAGATCTTTCTAAGAAGCATCTTTCAAGAGAATACCATATAAATTAATGAGTTTCATATCCCTACTGTACTTGGATCTCTCACACAATTGTTTGCATGGGCATATGCTTCCAAAAGATTCAAATATGACAAAGTTGAGAGTTTTACACCTTAGCCATAACTTCTTCACTGGGTCAATTCCAACAAGCTTGTTGAATAGTTCATTCTTGGAAATTTTAGATGTCAGTTACAATAACATATCTGGTCCTACTCCAAATTGGATATTCAGCCTTTTAGATTTGGTGTCACTTGTTTTAAAGAATAACTTCTTTCAATCTCATATTTCGAGGTAATTGTGTCAAGTTAGCAATCTTCATTTGTTAGACCTCTTCAAAAATTCTCTTATAGGAAAGATACCTTCTTGTCTGAACAACATTACATCATGGAAAAGAAAGTCTACAATTCAAATTCATGGAGGATTTTATCCTACTAGAGAGGTGGGGCAATTACATAGTTCACCAGTTAAGGTTTCAACTCCATTCACCACAAAGGGGAAAAGTTACAATTTTGAGGGTGTACCACTATCCTTGATGATTGGGATTGATTTATCCATGAACAAGCTAACAGGTAGTATTCCACCAGAATTGGGAGACTTGAAAGAGCTTCATTCATTAAACTTATCATTCAACCTCCTGTTAAGTGTTTAATTTTGGTCAAAATTCCCCTAATTTAGCGTTCAATGAGATCATCTAACCGTTCAATTTTATAAAACTTAGCTTGATTTTGAATATAAATCCAATTGACCATCCAAACCTTAATTTGTCAAAATCAACGGTCAGATGATCATTAGAGTTCATTAGATGACTAATGTGCGGTTCAGATGATTCTAATTTAGTCTTTTCTTTTGCAGATCAACCAAAGGACGCACGGATGGATACGAGTAAAAGATAACGGTGCAGATCAACTTAAAAGGCGATGGATGGACCAGATCACCCATGGAGAGGGATGGAATAAAAATGGACAAAATGGAAAGAACAACTCCTTCCCCCACTTCTTTCTTTCCTTTTCTTCCTCTTTCTTTTTCTTTCTTTTTCCTTTTCCTTTTCCTCTTTCCCTTCCTTTTTCTCTTTTCCTTTTCTTTCTTTTCTTTCCTCTTCCTTTTCCTCTTTTCTTTCTTTCCCTTTTCCTTTTCCTTTTCCTTTTTCCTTTTTTCCTTCTTTCCTTTTTTTTTTTTTCCTTTTCCTTTCCTCATTCTCACGTACCCAACTCTCCCTCTTATTCTCCTCACTTCCCATTCTTCCCCGGACTCTTCTTTCCCAAGCAGACGTCAACCCCACTTCTTTCTTCTCAAAGTCCTCTCCCCCTCCTATCTGCTCTCTCTCTCGTTCTTCTTTCCCCCCCGCACCAAACCCATCAACGGCCTCTCTCTTCCTAACCCACTTCTTCTCCTCTCTCTTTCTCTCCCCATCTTCTCCACGCTATTACTTCCCCCATCTTTCTTCAATCATCTCCACCCCTCTCCTCTACTCCTCACCTTCCTTTCTATCCTATCAGCACTCCAGCCTTCCTTTCTTCTTCTCCACTGCGTTGCATTTGCCTCCACTGGAATCAGGCGACGCCACCACTTTCTCTTCTTGCTACAACCCAGCTTTCTTTCACAGCCATCTACTTTCACTTCAGTCCACCACACATCCTCTGCCCATCACTGCATCAGTCATTACCAGCCTAACACCTTCGTTTGACTCTGTTATTTTTCTTCCCATCACCGCCTGAACCAGAGGAAGTGGCCTGACAAACACGTGTCAAACCCCTTAGATACTTCTGCCTTTCTGCTCGGTCCCTTGGTTCATCTTTCAGATCTCGTTTCTATTCTTTTGCTCATCGTACCTACCCATATCTGTTATTCATCTCTCTCTCTCTCTCTCTCATCACCGGACCAGTACAACCCAACATCTTCTCTGTCCTCATTGCTCCAGCAGGAAGCCAGCAATCCCTTCTGTTTGCCGTGCACGCACCGCCCTTCTCTCTTCCCTTTGTCCCGGTTCTTCACCTCCCTTGTCCGAACCCCCACAAGTATCACCTGCTCACTGGTATCAGCCAGTTGACCTCTCCTTTTCATTGCACGAAGCTAGCTTTGGCTCCCTTTCTCTATCATCGTCTTCCCCCTTTGGCTGCACCTTCTGCTCTCCCTTACTTCATCAGTGCCGGTGAGATAAAAGGAGAAAACCCAACTTGGGTTTCCTCCATTTGCTCCAATTTCTCCACTTGTTCCTCTCCTTTCCTCAGTTTCATCTTCTCTCTTCTCCCATCTCTGTTTCTCCCTTTCTTCATCGGGTCCTTTTCCTGGTTTTTGCTTAAAAACCAGCTTTCCCATAAAATTACAGTTTTGCCCTCTCTCTTTAACAGAAATTACAAATCTGTTCTTTTCTGTTAATTCCATCTGTGTCCCCAGTTTAATTCCATCTGTGTCCTTCTTTATTCCGGTTTTGTTTTATCTGCATTTTTCTTATCCATGGACAGTGCAATCCAGGACAGGCTTATCCAGGACTAATCATTTTATTGCATTTTCTGTGTTTTTGGAATTAATAATTGTGTACATTGCAATAGTTGAATAAATTTGAATTTTATTTTATTGTTAGTTTAATTCTAGTATAGTCTTTGTTTTGGTTCTTTTATTAATTAGATTTTATTGAAAACTCCATTTTAAATCAAGTCCTCGTGGGATCGACCCGTACTTGCATAAGCTACCCTACAATAGCCCGTGCACTTGCGGTAAAACAATCAACACCTCCTAACTGGTCATATTCATCTATCCTTCAAAAATCTAAAAATTTTGGAGAGCTTGGACCTTTCACATAACAACTTGTTTGGGAGGATCCTTGATGAAATAGCTAGAATTGATGCACTTACTACTTTCACTATTGCCTTCAATAACCTATCAAGAAAATTTCCCTTTAGTTATCATTTTTCGACATTTAATGAGAGTTGCTATGAGGGAAATCCAAGACTCTGTGGAGAACTGCTAAAAAGAATTTGCTCGTTGGATACTTCCTCTAAAGTCCCAAAAAGGAAGAGCAAGGATCCTAGTGTTCTTAGAAATACTGTTGCATTTTACTCATTTATTGCAATGTCACATGCATTGGGATTTTAGGGATTTATTAGCTTTCTATTGTTCAGCAAGAGTTGGCGGTATAAATACTTTGAAACTATGGATGTATATTGGGAGGCATTGACTGGGAAGATTTTTTCATTCTATCTTCACTTCAAAAATTGTTCCCACCCTTGAGTTGTAATGAAAAATTGGTTTTCTAAGTACTTTTGAGTTGAAATATATTAAATTACATTTGCCTATGAATTTGACTATTTATTCATACAATCCTAGAGCGGCTATTCAAAGCAATGACAATATATTGATTAAAATAAATATGAGTACGAGGTATTATGAATGGAAAAGATTAAAGTGCATGCTAATGAATTAAAGTCGAGTTGAAATATGTTAATTACTTTTGCTTATGAATCTAACTATTTATGTATAAAATCCTAGTGTACCTATTCAAATCAATGACAAAATATTGATTAAAACAAATATGCGCAGAAGTTACTATGAATGGAAAAGATTAAACTGCAACCTAATGAATTAATGTTTTCACCACTTCCTTCTTTGTTAAATGTTTATTCTATTTCATTTTTTCCTTTTCTGACTTTTCTATATCTCCTTTTTTGTCGCTTTTGCTTTTTGTTTCTCTTTGTCAACCTTTAACATTTTGAGTATTTCTCTAGAATATGGTATTCAAGTATTTTACCTTGTTCATATTTTTAGACTTGTCTATGAAGAAATCTTGCAATTTTCAACTTCTTGTCAATTACATATTACTTAACTTTAAATAATGCATTAGCCCTTATTGGACTGGAGAAAAATAACTCCCTATGGTTGTGCATTTATGGGAGCAATAGATTGAGTTTATCTAAAACTATCATGGCCAATGCAGGTGAAGAGCCAACAGATACATACTAAAAATGCAAAATACCTTACTGGAATGAACAAAATACCAAACAGTGAAGTGCATGAAGCTCACTAAAGATCTAATTCTCTAACCATCCAAGAGAACACCTTCTCTTCCCAACTTATATGCTTAACAATTTGCAAAGCAGTAGACATGAGAAATTAAAAGATATGACAAGCCAAGTGTTGGTCAAACTTTTCAAATTGATCTTAAAACCTCCATGGCCTGCAATCACTATTTTTCAACTATCCAATCACATCCAATCAATGACCCTCCACCACTAGTTGTTGAAATTTGAATTGAGCCCATATATCTAAACCTATTACTAAAGCAAAAACCTCTGCTTCATCAAAGTAACTTATGTCCAGTGGCTTGAAATAGTCAAGGACAATGACTGAAGTATGATTTGAGAACATGCCACCCATCCCATTAGGATCAAGGTTCAAGTAACAAAGCCCATCAAGATTCAATTTAAACCAGTTGGGTTGAGAAGGCTTTTGATTTTGGGGTGCTTCACTTTTCATCTAACATCTTCAATAATAATACACCAAATCCTTATAATGTAGTTCATTTAGTTTGAAGAGAAGTCTTAGGTTGCTATAGCTTGAGTGTAGATAATCTAAGAATGGCATGTATGATGGTATGCAAGCCTTTGAATATCCTTGAATTCCTCTTCAACCACAATAACCATTCTGTTGCAAAGAAACAAATTTTCCATAGATTTTTTATTTTCCTTATTTAAGTTTAGGAGCTGACCATTAAGAACAGAGGTACCAAACGACTAATAGGTAGCTCCCAACATATGCAAAACTTTTTAAGGAAATCAAGTTAGACTTCTTAAGAAAAGCACATTGTATCATAATATGGTCTCATGTTTCATCCACATTCCAATATAAGTAACTAGTAGAAGGTCCATAGATCCCTTTAGAAACTAATCTTATCCCTTGAATAGGGTTTCATCTTAATATGACCTCAAAAGAAATGAAACAGGCTAGAGATGCTTCTCCAAATACGAGAGCCTCTTTTATATTCATGAGGAGACATCCACCAATTACATGATGGATTTTATCTTTCCTTGACAAGATTCTACAATAAGCCTGGAGCTTCATATGAGTATCTCCACAACCATTTACACAAAAGGGCTTAATTCATTACTTTCAGTTTTCTAGTACCAAGACCAACCTCCCTCATTAGTCTACAAACACTTTCCCAAGCCATCGGGTTGTACATTCATTTGCCTTCATCTTTTTCCCATAAGAAGTCCCTTTGCAATTGCTTTAGACATTGGATGACATTGGTGGGAGCTCATTAGAAGGGACATGAAGCATATGTGGAGGCTAGATAGGGAAGCTTTTCCCAAGGTAACTCTCTCACCATTAGTCAAACAAGCACATTTCTATGTGGCTAATTTAGTTTTGTACCTTTCTATAACAAGCGCCTAGAGGGATATTTGTTGGTGTTTAGTACAATACTCTAAAAAAACACTTGATCAATCTCAACTTCAAAGACTTTTGTCTTATGCAAATTACCTTTTTGACACAGAGTCATCTCAAAACATTTAAGAACATCCATGATTTTTTTTCTGCTGATTATTGTCATTGGTCGCAATCAGCAAAGTGGTATCTATGTAATTTAAATGTGTAAGAACAAGCTCTAAATTAGACAACTAATTATAACCTTTGTACATACCATTGGAGCATGCCTACTTAATGATCTTATTAAATACCTCTAAGACAAGTACAAATAGATAGGGGGGAGAGGATACCCTTATCTTATGCCTCTAGAACTCTTGAAAAATTCATGAGAAGTCTCATTTTGATGACTGAAAACTAAGCAACCCTATATATATATATATATATCAGAATCCAATTTCTCCACTTTGATCCAAAGTTCACCTTGAATAGCATCCAATTCTAACACTTTCATTCCACTCTGTCAAAGACTTTCTCCATGTCAAAATTTCAAAAACTTCTATCTAATTTTGTTTTTTTCATTATGCCTAAAACTTTATTAGCCATAAGAGCCCCATCTGCTTTGTTTATAGCATCCATATATGAAGGCTAATTATGTGATATGCCTTTTTGAGGACCTTCTTGAACTTGTTAGTCATTAGTTTTGTTATAATCTTATAGCAACTACTTATTAAATTAACTGGTTTGAAATCATTTAGATAATTGGCACCTTTAACTTTTAGGACTAAGACCACAAAAAGAAGCTCTTTTCTGTCTGTTAAGGGAATCACCCTCACTAAAGCCATCAACAACATTGTAAACATCTTCCTTAACTATATTCTAAGAAAAACTTGAAACAAAACTGACTAGGGTCTAGACATTTATCAAGGACACATTTGAAGATCACCTGATCAAAACTACATTTTCATCCCACATTTGAATAGTTGTAGAGATTAAAGTGTGCTATATATATATATATATTTGACTTCTTTTTTGAAAGTTAGACACTCACCCACCCATGCACATTTTCAAACTTTGGTATCCTAGGCGAGACACTCTTTACACCATTGTGCTAAAAAGCATTGGTGCAAAAATATTTTACTATTATGGGCAAAAAATGAAGAATAGAAAAAAAGTACTTGTTATTTAATCACTAGAAAACATTATGGTGATCTCTTGTCTTGCCCCTCCTTGAATCTAAAACATCACAAACTTGTGTTGATTAGATGATTCAAGCTAGCTAAACAATATTGTCCTTAAAAAATGGTGGGATCCAAACAAACCTTTTATTAAATGATTAGAATTGTCAATTAGTTTATACAACTAGCCAATGCTAGAGATATAAAATGGGCATTTGAGATTTTATCAAATAAAATGAGCTATGTAATACAGAATGCTTTATTTTGGTTAGCAAAAGAGATGCATACTATATATGGAAGAATAAGAGACAAGATCAATGCTTTAAATAATCAATTCATTAGTTGCTCAAAAGAGCATGTGCATAGAGATTCAAGTCATGTAGCTCCCAAGAACATTGTTCTGTCATTTTCCTTCATTTAATTTAATTGTTTCACTATTTCATTACACTAGTTTCATAATTATATTTCTTGATCCAATACTTGCAGGGTTAGGGTTCTTTACTTTTCCATGCTTACTAACCTCTCAATGCTTTCGTCCATTGACCACTTAGAAAATAAAGTAGAACTTGAAACAGAGTACCCACATTATATTCCTACTTTTCACCTCTCCAGCTTAAATTTGAAAATTTGTGACCCCAACCTACACAGTACCTATGACATTCCTACCTTTGTCTCTAACCAAAATGGCTTAAGATTATTTTTGGTTATAATTCTCTTAAAGGGATCATTCCACCTTGGTTATTGTACAAAAGTGCATTATTGCACTTATCAGTAAGGGGTAATTTGTTCAAATGCTCATTTCCACAATCTCCTAACAATACTAATGGCTTGACTCTCATACATCTTGATATCTCTACAAACAATTTATATGGGACACTTCCTACAAGCATCAGAATGCTACTCCCCGCGGGGATGTACTTGAACATATTTGGAAGTGTCTTACAAGGCAATATACTTTCATCTTTAACACAAAATGGATTTTTTAGAGGTATTAGATGTTTCTAACAATCGTCTTTTATGAGAAATCCCATACAAAACTAATGAGTTTCAAATCCCAATAGTACTTGGATCTCCCATTCAATTGTTTGCAAGGGCATATGCTTCCAAAAGATTTAAACATGACAAATTTGAGAGTTTTACACCTTAGTCATAACTTCTTCACTGGGTTAATTCCAACAAGCTTGTTGAATAGTTCATTCTTGAAAATTCTAGATGTCATTTACAATAACCTATTTGGTCCTATTCCAAATTGGTTATTCAACCTTCTATATTCGGTGTCACTTGTTTTAAAGAATAACTTCTTTCAATCTCATATTTCGAGACAATTGTGTCAAGTTATCAATCTTCATTTGTTAGACCTCTCCAACAATGTTCTTATAAGAAAGATACCTTCTTGTCTCAACAACATTAAAACATGGAAAAGAATGTTTGCAATTCAAATTCATGAAGGATTTTATATTACTAAATGTGGGAGGCTACTGTCTAATTTAGCATTTAGGGTTTCAAGTCCATTCACCACAAAGGGAATATGTTATATTTTTAGGGTATACCATTATCCTTGATGATTGGAATTGATTTATCCATGAATAAATTGACAAGTAATATTCCAATAGAATTGGGAGACTTGAAACAACTTCGCTCATTAAATTTTTCACACAATCTCCTAATTGGCCCTTTTCACTAATCCTTCAAAAATTTAAAGAGTTTGGACCTTTCACATAACAACTTGTTTGGACGGATTCCTTATGAAATAATTGGAGTTGATACACTCCCTACTTTCAATGTGGCCTTCAATAACCTATCAGGCAAAATTCCTTTTTAGAAATATTTTTCAACATTTAATGATAGTACCTATGAGGTGAATCCAAGACTCTACGGAGAACCATTGAAAAGAATTTGCGTGTTTAATACTTCTTCTGAAGTCCCAAAAAGGAAGTGTAAATATCTAGTGTTCTTAGGATTACTACTGTATTTAACTCATTTGTCGTAATGTCATATGCAGTGTGATTTTGGGAAATTATTAGCTTTCTATTGTTCAATAAGAGTTGGCAATATAAGTATACTTTGAGACTGTGGATGTATATTGGAAGGCATTGATTGGGAAAAGTTCAAAAATTGTTCCCGTCCTTGAGTTGTAATGAACAATTAGTTTTCTAAGTATTCTTGAGTAGAAATATATTAATTTGCTCTTGCTTATGAATCTAACTATTTATGCATACAATCCTAGGGCAGTTATTCATAGCAGTGACAATATATTGATTAAAACAAATATGAGTATGAGGCACTATGAATGGAAAAGATTAAACTACATTTTAATGAATAAACATTTTGACAACTTCCTTCTTTATTAAATATTTATTCTATTCTAATTTTCTTATTCTTACTTTTATTTTCTTCTTTCTTTCTTTTCCTTTTGCTTCTTTTTCTTTTTAGATCTCTTATCAACCTTAACACTGAGTATTTCTTTGACATATGGTATTCAAGTATTTGCTCTTGTTTGTGTTTTTTGACTTGTCTGTGAAGAAATTTTACAAATTTCAACTTCTTGTAAGCTATCAACTCTCATATAAATTAAATTTTTTGAAGAAAGTATTAACCTTTATTGAATTGGGGAAGAATAGCCCTTCCCATGGCTGTACATATTATGATAGTAAAAGATTGAATTTATCTAAAGTTAGAGTCATTACTTACAAACTAAAAACCATACAATACCTAATTGGAATGAACAAAACACTGATCAATGAGAGAGCAATTGAGAGAGCACCTTCTCTTACTAACCTGTCTGCACAACAATTTGTAGAGTAATAGATATGGGAAGTTGAGAGGAAATGACCATCCAAGTGCTCGTTAATCTTATCAAATTGATCCCAAAACCTCTGTGGCCTACAACCATTATTTTTCAACCATTTGATCACATTCAATGAATCATTCTCCAACACTAGTGGTTGAAACTTGAATTGAACCTAGATCTCTCTACTTGCTTCTAAAGCAAAAACCTTTACTTCAATAGAGTCACATATGCTCAATGGACCAATGTAGTCAAAGAAGATGACTAAATTATGATTTGAGAACATGCCATCTTCCACATTGGGGCTAGGGTTTAGGTAACAAGCCCATCAAAATTCAATTTAAACTAGTTATGGTTAGGAGGCTTCCAATTTTGAGAGTGCTTCACTTTTCTTCTAACATCTTGAGTAATGAGCTACGAATCTCTTACAATAAGTGATAAAAATAGGTAATATATGGATTGCATTTTTTGGGTGTTATAACCGTAATAATTCACTATCTATCATTTTTAGCATAATAACATTGATGTTGGTTCTGAGCTTGGATAAAAAAGGAGGAGAATTTTGCGTTAGGTGTCAGTCAGCAAGTAAAATCTTTTTGAAGAAGTTGAAGATGATTTTGCTATTTTCTCTTCTTTCTTGCAAATGATTATATGCATATTAGTTTTTAAGCAAGAAGAGAAGATGATGAAAATCATCTTTAGCTTCTTCAAAGTTTGGTAACACTAACATATGACATGAATCAATCACTAACATTCCCTCAAGCTAGGGCATCCTCTAGCTACGCCCTACATCCGATCCCAAGTGTAGTGAAAAATGGGCAAGGGTTGCTAAGCATTCTCCCAGAAGCGATTTCCTAAACTAATCTTGGGTGTAGTGAAAAATGGGTAAGGCCTGCTAGAGCATCCCCTCGAAAGTGACAAGCTGCATCAAAACTCAGGTGTAGTGGAAAGTATGGATGTGTTCATATTAGGGTCAAGAAGTGCGTGGATAAATAAGCTATTGCAAGAATGTAAGATGTGTATTGCCACATGGAATATGGGGACATTAATAGGTAAGAGTCTGGAGTTAGTAGATACGATAAAATGTAAGAAGGTCAACATCACTTATATTCAAGAAACTAAGTAGAAAGGGGCTAAAACTAGAGAAATTAATGGGTATAAGCTCTGATGCATAAAAAAAGATAATAATAGAAATAGCATATGAATAGTGGTTGATAAAGAATTAAAGGATAGAATTGTAGACATTAAAAAAAATCACCAGTAGAATTATAATAATAAAACTTGTTCTAAGAGAGTAAATTATAAATGTTATAAGTGCATACACACCACAAGTAGGGTTAGAAGATATAATTAAGTGACAATTTTGGAAAGATATGTAGGGAGTCATGCAAGAAATTTTCAACAAAGAGGGGATATTTATAAGAGCATATTTAAATAGCCGTGTAGGGAAAGAAAAGGAAAGATATGATAGGATACTTGGAGGGTATGGTATCTAAGAATGAAATGAGATGGGGGCAACTATCCTTGACTTTGCTTTGGCATATAACGTGGCCCTTGCAAGCACATTCTTTAAGAAGATGGATGAACACCTAATGACCTTTAAAAGTGAACTTCATAAATCTAAATGACTTTTTTTTACTTAAGAATATCAAAAGATTAATGTGTAAGGATTGTAAGGTGATACCTGATGAGAGTTTAACCTCACAACATGGGTTAATGGCCATGAATATTTACATTAAAAGATAAAAAATAGGAATTAAATTTATAAGTATTCAAAAACTAAGGGGTGAAACTTAAAAGGAGAGAAAATAACCTTACTCACAAATAAGTTGATGGTGGAAGAAAATTGGAATAATGAAATAAAAGTAAACACCATGTGGACTAATATGATTGGTCCATTAAACAAGTGGCAAAAGAAGTCCTAGGAGTATGTAAAAGTAAAAGGCAATTAGTAAATGCAACATAATGGTGGAGTGAAACATTGCAAAAAATTATTAAAGAAAAATGAGTGTGTTTTAAAGTATGTCAAAAGACTAAAAATAATGAAAACTATAAATAGTATAAGAATGTTAAAAAGGTTGCTAAGAGAATAGTAAGTAAGACTAACTAAAGGCATATGATGATCTCTATAATAAACTAGTATCAAGAGAAGGTAAGAAAGATGTATTTAAAACTTGCAAAATAAGAGAACAGAAGGGTAAGGACTTATGCCATGTTAAGTGTATTAGAAGTAATAATCAAATGGTACTAATTAAAGATGACGAGATCAAATAAAGGTAGGAAAGTTACTTTAAAAAATTGCTAAATGACAACTTCCCTAAGAAGATAGGAACTGAAAGTAATGTAAACCTAAATAACATTGGACGTTATACATATGATCATAGGATTTGAATACCGAAAGTGAAAGAGACCTTGAAAAAGATAAAATTAGGAAAGGCCCTAGGGCCTAATGGTATACCAATAGAGGTTTGGAAGCATATGGGAGATATTAGAGTAGTTTGGTTGACCAAGTTATTTAATAAGATTATAATATAAAAGAAAATGATGGATGAAAGGAGGAAGAGCTCTATTATACCAATTTATAAGAATAAAGAAGACATACATATCTGCACTAATTATCAGGGAATCAAACTTATGAGCCAGACTATGAAATTTTTTGAAAGAGTCATTAAGAAGAGGATACTACATGAGACAAGTGTATAAGAGAACCTGTTTAGTTTCATGCATGGGAAGTCTACTATATAATCTATTTTCTTACTAAGACAATTGATAGAGAAATATAGGGAGAGGAGGAAATACCTTCACATAGTCTTATTGACCTAGAGAAAGCTTATGATAGTGTCCCTAGAGAGTTAATATGGAGGGTGTTGGGTGGGAAAGGGTTTATGTTATGGTATATAGACATAATTAAATATATGTATGAGCAAAAGGTAACAAATGTTGAGGCCTAGCAAAGAGACTATTGATTTTTCTATCACTGCAGGATTGCACCAAGGATCAAAGAGTATAAACACAAAGCTAGAGTTATGAAGAGAAGCATTAGAACCTAAATGATTTAAAATTAGCCGATCTATGACAAAGTATATAGAATGCAATTTTAGTAAGGAGAGGAGTGGGAGTGGAGCACCAATAGAGATTGATAACTAAGAAGTCACTATTAAAGACCACTTTCGATACTTAGGATCAATGATTGATGAGAGTGGAGAGATTGAGAGGAAGATTACCTAGAGAATCCAAGTGGGTTGGAACAAATGAAGATATAAATCTAAAGTTTTATGGGATTGACGAGTTCCACTCAAACTAAAAGGAAAGTTTTATTAGATAGCTATAATGCTAGCCATGCTCTATGGATCAGAGTGTTGGGCAGTTAAGGAACATTATGTTCATAGAATGAGTGTAGAGAAAATGAGAATATTGAGATGGATGAGTGGCAAGAAAAGAAAGGATATAATTAAGAATGAAAACATTAGAGGAAACTTAGAGGTAACATCAATAGGTAACAAGATGAGGGAAATTAGACTTATATGGTTTGGACATGTCCAACAAAGATCGAAAATGATACCGGTTAGAAGGAGTGAGGCAATGCAAGTGGAAGGTTCTAAAAGGGCAAGGGGAAGGCCCAAAATAATGTGGATAGAAGTGGTGAGAAAAGATTTAAAAACTTTGAGACTAAATAAAATCACGGTAATTAATAAAGTAGAATGAAGGAATAAGATTCATGTGGTTGACCCTAATTGGGATAAGGTCTTAATGATGATGATTGTGGTGGCTATGACAACGACGATGACAATGATGATATTATTTTTAACATGTGTATATGTTACATTAATAAATCTAATTATTCCAACATATATCATTGACTATATATATCATCCCTAACATTCATATAGATTAAATAATAGATTTTTACTTATCCTAAATAATCATCTGCTTTTCGTTCCTAGCATGTGTATATATTAAACTAGTAGATCTACTTGCTAAATCTAATAAAAAAAGGGCAGCCCCGGTGGACTAAGCTCTCGCCTATGTGGGGTCCAGGGAAGGGGCAGACCACAAGGGCCTATAGTAGGTAGCCTTACCTTGCATTTTGCAAGAGGCTGATTTCACCCCTTGAACTCATAACCACAAGGTCACATGATGACAACTTTTACCGTGTGCCATGGTCCCCTTCTACTTGCTAAATCTAATATTTATACAAAATTTAATAGGAAGTGTACTTGTTGCGATGTAATATCCCAAATTTTTAAATAAAGATGTAAGTAAATTTGAGGATTTTGTTAAATAGGAATGAAAAGAGAAGATTGAATTTCTAGTTTTAAGTTTCGTGCACTGGGGCTGCCCCTTTGGCTATTAAGCTCTTCATAGAAATAGTAAAACACCAAAAAGAAGTAATAATTTTCTCCTATTTTTAAACTCTTACAGTTACTAACTTCTCTCTCATTGATTATATGTAGACCTATTTTTTCAGTTATTTTTAATTATCCAAGATGTTCATCTAACTCGCCTCATCTCTACAGCCTACTTAGCATATCTCATGTTTGTTGTATTTGTTTTGGACCTCTTGAAGCAACATAATAGAGCGTATTTTGGGTTTTGTAGCTCTGCAGTATTACATGCCAGTACAAGAGGGAAGAAAACGCAAATGAGAAGATAAATAAAGAAGATTAGAGAGAAACAGGAATAAAATCTGTCCCTCCCTCTTACTAGACTCTCTCTTTCTCGGTCTTACGTGCCAGGATAAAAGGGAAGAAAAATAAAGAAGATAAGAAAGGAATAACTAGAAAAGTGCTCAGATGAAATGGAAGGCTACTTTTCTTGACAATCAAGAAATCAATGCATTTGGACCTTTATGGTCACTTGTTTTGGGGCTTCAAAAGATTAAATAAAATGGATGGTCTAACCCAAAGAAACTTAGACTAAAGCAACCAATGTTTATGAAATGTAAATTCGATGAATGGCTTAGATCTACAAATGAGTGAAAAAATCTAGCTTCTCCTTCTCGGTATGCTTATAACCGTCTCCTTCTTAGCACTTCCCATGTCAATCCTCTCTCACCTTGCCTTCTTCCCGCTGCCTCCTATTTTTCCTCTCTCTCTCTCTCTCTCTCTCTCTCTCTCTCTCTCTCTCTCTCTCTCTCTCTCTCTCTCTCCCTCTTGTGCTATTCCTGCTGAATCATGTACATGATTTCCACTTCCTTTGATTGATGAATGAGTCTAATATTAGTACATTACGACTTAAGAGGCTGACTGGTATCTCAATGAGGTGAGTTCTTTCTATTTCTCTATGTACCTTGCATGTTCATATGCTAGTCCCAACTTAGGACTGGCTACATTTTGTTGGTCTTATTCACCAAGTAAAGAAATCAAAGGAAGAAAAAGTACATCTCAACAACAGACAAGATCAGCAATCTACAGGGGATGTCATAGAAGCCATTGTTATCCATATGCGAATCAAGGATGTGATAAAAAAAGACTATCTTTTGGGTGCTTCATCTTATCTTTAATCAAACCACATCTCTCAGTAGATATGGGGCACTTCCAAAACTCTTGGAGGCGATCAAGATAGCAAACATTGTAAGCCATGTTTTATCACGTCATAGAGGTCCAATTTACAGGTTCAAATGATCCACTGCGGCTGCATCTGTAAGCTAGCATACTATTGATCTATGATCTGTCAAGCTCAAGGCTGTTTCAGCCTTGTCCTGTGCCCTCTTGTAACTACTCTTTCAAAGAATGACTCATTTGGAGCTAACTAACTGTAAATTTGGACCATCTTGCACTTTCCTCGTCCCACAAGCATTGTAATTGCCAAATACACATTGGAACATTTGATTTCCATCTGCCCTCTTCTTGGTAGATTGACGTTGATAACGATCCCTCTCACCTACATAAATGTACAAGCTCCCAATTTTCGTATTTTAATGGCCAATTTGAAGCTGTTTCTTTTGGAGATTTCTCACTTCTAGCTATTGTATCTATTATGCGGTCTGTACGAAGGGCTAGACTTGAACCCTGCAGTCTCAGCAAGACTCGACCCGTGAAAATAAAATCCGAAAGCTTGTAGCCTTGCCTTCTTCTTTGGAG
This sequence comes from Warburgia ugandensis, assembly GCA_035236585.1. NCBI lineage: Eukaryota > Viridiplantae > Streptophyta > Magnoliopsida > Canellales > Canellaceae > Warburgia > Warburgia ugandensis. The sequence goes on from CP141133.1 coordinate 59,622,538, forward strand.
GTCTCAAATATGATTCCATGGTCATAATATGGCATTACTTGGGAAACCAATTTGCCGCCTGTGTTCCATTTTTACATTGCTTATAATGCAAGGATGTTGTTAGAAATAAGCAATTGAAGGCAAAAGGCGCCTTTCTTAGCAAATGAGTCTGCAATAGAATTGGCAAATCTGTTACCGAGTGAGAATTATGCATGGCTCCTCTAGCCAGGCCAATGACGTTGGCAGAGTCTCCCTCAACAATCAGCTAGTTTGAGAAAGAGAACCAACTTCGAATGGCGAAGGCAATGGCTTCGAGTTCTGCAGTGTCAGAATCCGTTAATCCTAGTGGACCTAAGAAAACGAGAATGGGATACCCATGTTGATCTCTAAACATTCATCCTGTGCCAGCTGAGCCTGGGTTCCCGGAGGAAGACCCACCAAAATTAATTTTGATTTTTACATGGTTCTGGAGGACTCCCGGAATGCTGAATCTTAGGTTTGTGGAAGGAAATGATTTTATAGATTCTCCAGTCTCTTTCCAGTTCCTGAGAGATGATGCCTTTCAATTCCTTCTTTCCCACTAGCCAATTTGTAGTATGGAGTATTGCTTTCTAAAGTTGGTCGTTGATCCAAAGCCTTTCAACCCAAGAGATTTCATCTGAATCACAACTTTGCACCAAATTGAGTGATTTGCTTTGTAATTTGTTGTTTGGGCGTCTGTTGAAATTGCCATTTTTGGTCTGTTGAGATTAGATTTAAAAGTTGATGGGTTTTGGATACCAAATCATGCATTCCTTGTTATAAGAGTGGCATTATTATTAGAGAGGAATAAAAGAATAAGATTTATGTGTCCGACTCTTAATTAAGATAATGTCTTGCTGATGATGATGGTTATTGTAGGAATTGGCAATGTCTGACAGTTTCGACACTATCCCTCCATTAGCACTGTCATGGAAGAATGGTCTCTCTTTCAGGCACCTGCTTCTATCATCTTTTTGCCTTCCACAGAAGTTCCTACCACAACATAAAACATCACAAACCCCCCTTTCTGAAGCCCCTAATCCTTGCAAAGTAGACCCACTTGCATCTGAACGTGTTTTACAGAGCTATGAACAAGCCAACAGTACCATTTCTGACTTTTACAAGCATGCAATCGAAATCAGACCCCTATGCTCACAAGAGTAAGTAGAAGAAGCACTTATCTGCTGCTTCAAATAGAGAAAAATTACCCACCAACTCAACTAGATACTTACACCTACAACTTCCTTTTAAGCACTTACATAAAGTAGGGGAAATTAGAAGATGCACAGAATCTATTTGAAAAAATTCCCCAGAGATATGCAGTTTCATCATCTTCGATATTGCTGCAAACACTCAGTATGGGAATTTGGTTCTATCCTTTCATATGTTTTGGAGAATGCTAGAGGAAGGACTGAGACCTAATGAATTCACGCTGGGTAGCCTTCTTAAGGTAAGCTCTAGTCTGGTTGATATCGATGCCTGCAAGCAACTCCATGGTTGATCGGTAAAGACTGGTTTTACATCCAATGTTGGTGTTTGATCTTCCCTTATAAGCATGTATTCCAATTGCAAATTCTTGGACGATGCTGAGAGGATTTTCTATGAAATTCCACCTTCTATGCAAGATGATGTTCCAACGTGGAATTCAATCATTACAGCTTGTATTTCGAATGATTATTGGTCTGAAGGCTTAGAATTGTTTTCATAAATGGTCTATATAGGCCTTGTTTATCCAACAGAACCCACTTATGCTAGCATACTTAATGCTTGTGCTTCTGTAGGGGCACTGGAGTATGGCAAGGTAATACATGGAAAGATTGTTAAAGATGGATTGGGTGACAAGACAAGGATGGGAAATTTTCTTGTTACGTTATATGCTAAGTGTGGGAATGTGGAAGATGCGAACAAAATGTTCATTATGATATATCAGAAGAATATAGTTTGGGCATGAATAGAATGGTGAAAACAAGACGGCCATAGATTTGTTCCACAGACTAGTTTCACTAGAATTTAGTGTAAAACCAAGCCGAATAACGTTCCTTAGTGTGCTTACCGCTATATCTACAGTTCATCTTTGAAGCAAGGACAGGAGCTTCACTCACACATGATCAAATCAGGACTTGAACACAAGACAAGCACAACAAATTCTCTTATTACAATGTATATAAAGTGCAGAGAAGCAAGCAGAGCTAAAATACTATTTGAGAGATTGCCATACAAAGACATTATTACTTGGAATTTAATGCTTGCAGGATATGAGCAGAACAAGGAATTTGGGAAGTGCTTTGAACTTTCACAAGAATGCAATTGTCAGGAATCAACCCTGACAAACACAGCTATACAATTATTCTTGATGCATTATTGACACACCCATCCATCTCAAAATATTACAAACATGGTAGGGAGATCCATGGTTATGTATTAAAGAGGGCTATAGCTGAAATATACTTTTATATATAATGCCCTCCTACTAATGTACGCAAAATGTTTTAGGCTGGTTGATGCAGAGAATATATTCAAAGGTATAAGTAGGATAGATTCTTACTTGTGGAATGCAATGATGGAAGGCTATTCCATCAATGGCCTATATCAAGAAACAGTCGAGCTCTTTTTAGGATGCAATGTGATCAGTTGGATTTTTTCTATTCTTCTTACAGCTTGTGGGAGATTAGCTTCCATCAAATTAGGCAAACAATTACATGCTTTCATCATAAAATATCAGCATCCTCATCCTATTCAACGAACTTATCTGTTGTCAGTCAATAATGCCTTGGTATCATTGTATTCTAAATGTGGTAGCATCAATGATGCAAATGGTGTATTTAGAAGGATGGTAAGAAGAGTTGTTTTTTCATGGACAGCTATGATTACTGGGTATGCACATCATGGCATGGCTTATGAATCTCTCCATCTCTTTGAGAAGATGAAAGCAGCTGGTGTAAAGTCAAACTCTGTTACCTATCTTGGATTGCTTACAACTTGTGCTCATGCTAGCCTAGTTGAAGAAGGAACCCACTTTTTCAGCTCTATGGCCAAGGATCATAACATAGAGCCAAACGCAGACCACTATGTTTGCCTTGTTGATCTGTTTGGTCTTTCAGGGCAACTTGGAAGAGCTCAATAGTTGGTTGAGACTGGTGTATCTCTCTTCCAGTTTGACTGGAACTTCTGTTTGAACTTGTAGAAGGTTTTACTTGGGGCACGCCATGCAGACAAGCAACTGGACCTTGGTGTACTTGCTGCAACAATAATATTAGAGTCGGAACCTGAAGATGAGATTACTCATATTCTTCTCTCTAACATCTATGCTTCTTTTGGCATGTGGAATGATGCAGTAAAAATGAGGCAGCTGATGAAAGATAAAGGGCTAAAGAAGAAGGAAGTTGGTTGCAGCTGGATTGAGATAGGAAACAAGAGGCACATTTTTGTTGCTGGGGAGGTTTCTCACCTACTTAGTGAAGAGATATATGAGAAGCTAACAGAGTTAGACAGAGAATGTAGATGTTTGGGTTATGTCCCCTTGATAGAGTATATTCTTCATGATGTTGACGAATTGAAGAAGGAAGGAATCATTCGCTTGCCACTGTGAAAAGCTATGTGAAGGTGCGAAATCATGGCTGATGGGTATAGATCTAGTGCATGACAAAAGTTGCCGCTATCATTAGCAGAAGGGTGCAAAAGATAGCAGCCAGCATTAGAAGTGAAGGATATTTTGTTGTCTACAAATTTGGTCTAATGACCCCTGAGAATAGTTGGGATCATGGTAATCCGATAGTTTGGATTGAATCAATGGAAAAATACTAACCTGCATGATGAGTTCCCGTGATGCCATCACCAGGCATCATGTTGATTTCTAGAAATTCATTTAACTTTGAAGACACATTGTGAAGTCAATAGGCGATTAGATGAAACTGTTATCCTTTAAAGAAAACCTGATAATAAGTTTGCGGCTCTTAATACTAAACAGAATAGTCATATGTTCATGGCATGGAAAGCCACAAAGGACAATTTCCATTGAAGTGGCATTCTTTTTTCCTTTTTTGGGATGGCAAACTACTGAGGTGACATTGGAAGATATATCAAAATGACATCATATATGCAATATGTAATCTATATTTTTTCTGTATTTAATCTTTTCATTTCCCCCTTTTTCTGTGTGCCTATAATCTTGGATCATTGTTGGCGTCATGTTTGATAATGTGCTACAGTATAATGTTAAAATAAAATCTGCTGTCTCATGGTATCACACACAACATAAGGGCTCTCACCTCTGAGTTGGGTTACCTACTTCTGCATCTATAATTTGAACTGACTACATTGATTTATGAATTGTTTTTCTTCTCACCAACTGTTTATCATTCACTTGGCTAATGTGGCTGTTAGTTCCATCTAATACAATTGTGGTTTGGATTATCTAATTAATGGAGAAAGTGGGTGATATATTCACATTTTTATTGGTCATTTAATTTTGAAAGAGACCAAGTAAATTAATTAAGGGAACTGATATTCACCCCCATTGAATAGACATACTTCCGCCACCTACATGGTAGTAATTAGGCATTTTTTTTGGTTATGTAACATGAAAGTCGACTGGTTATGTGACAGAGAAAGAGATATAACATTACTCATCAAAGGTACAATTTATAAGTATCAACCATAGTTTTAGAACTTGAAAACTTTAAACAAAAGTAGGGTGTGTTAACTTGAAGTAACTTGTGGGCAACTCGAAATTAATCAAGTGGGATTCCAAATAATATTTTGTTTATTTTTGGTTACTTTCAAAATTTTCATTTTTTATGCACACGTAGGGGAGTTGGTTAAGATGTGCTATTGTTGTATTGGAGGTCTTGAGTTCGTAACTTTAATAGCGAGTTGACTTGACAACTTTTCAAGTTGACTTGCGAGTTTTAGAATTATGGTGCCCTCTTCCTAGCTAAAGTAACAATGTGCCAGGTTGTGGGAATCTATGTAAACCTTTGTTAAGTCCCATGGTAAGTCATGCCCCTAGAAGATACTCTAAAATCAATGATCTCAACTTTTGAGCTGATTTGACACTTCTAAATTTCTAACATCGGTTTACAGGGTGTTAGTGTTGCTTGAGATGGAGTAAGCTGACTTGAGATAAGATCAGGGCCATTTCGCTGTTAGCAATGCTTGAGATGAGATGAAAGAATGTGCAGCCCATGGAGATATTTTATGAAGCTTAGCAGAATTTTCAACTGCATATGAATACAAAAGAACTGTAAAATTTTAGGAAGGTAATGGTCATGATAGCAAAGATTTTATGAGATTTTTGAAGCTAATGGTCAAGATGAACTCCATGTGCACTAAAAGTAGTCAAAAGAAGTCCTCCAGAAATTACTTCCGACAATAGTAATCTGAAAGTATAGACATTGTTTTCAGGTTTAGGTGGCAAACGTAGTCGGAAAGTCTTTTTAGAAGCTGTTCTCACAAATCTACTTAGAGCACATTGTAATATAGCTGATTAATGTACCTTCGCAGTAAAATCATCATTCAAATAGACACAACTTGGCAGGCTTCTTTCGCCATGAGTTTACCCGAAGTCCTTAAAATTTCATGTTAAACAAAATCAGTTTGCTATGGTTATACATTCATTTGACTTTTGAATCCAATGTTGCTATCCAAGTGGCAGCAGTCATGATTCTTGCTATTGTTTTGTAATCTTAGGTTCCAGATTGAGTTAAAAATTGGTAGGCTTATTTCAATATGAGTTGAAAATTGGATCTATAAAAAAGGGTAACTGTGGTGCACGAAGCTCCCGCCTATGCAGGGTCTGGGGAAGGGGTGGACCACAAGGGCCTATAGTAGGTAGCCTTACCTTGCATTTTGCAATTGGCTGATTCCACACCTTGAACCAGTGACTTCAAGGTCACGGGTTGCATTTCTATTTTGTACGTTTGGAAGTCCATGATTCATTACTTAATTTTTGTCAACAACTGAGTTTTTCTAATTTTCTGTCAGCAGCTAAGTTTTCTTATTCACTTCTAATTGTGCCTATTCAATCATGGAGTTGGAACTAGACAGCTTTTTACCTAGATAACATCAATAGCTTAGAAGTGGTTAGATTGCAAGAAACAAAAAGGAAACTTGAAATCCAAGAAAATCTTACCTCGATATACCCTCTACATCTATAGAATGCCCTTCTAAAGTCCTAGATCACCATCTTTCCGTGATCATATGGGCAATTCTTTCTTGGAAGTCCCTGACTGAAAACTGGTAGAGTAGCCATATGGTCTAGTGGTGCAAAACCCATAAACAGTTGGACAAATTTGGTCCCATTTTAGCTACAGACAATGTCCTAGATCGTTTGGGGAAGATGACAAGCATTTTTTGCTGCTTCCCCCTGGCTTTGTAAAAGATAGGCGCAGTTGTGGGGTTGTCTATAGACAAACTGCAAAGTTATGCGGCTCATCATAAATCAAACCCCTTCTTGGATAAAGATGAACTGTCTTGAATATCAAGGTTGAGTGGTTGAGCCTCAAGGCCCATTATAGGCTTAATGGTTCAGCTCAAAGAAGCACTAGATGACTAAAATTTGGAATTTCACTATCTAAATAAGGAGATACACCTTGCTTGGTCCCAAATTAGCATTGGTTAATGTGGTTACGATTGAGCTTTGTTTTTCCTCAGAGAATGGTGGTTTAGCTTACTGAATGCTCCTCTACCTTCAGGGTGTTTACTCATATTATTTGTTTCTTCGGGGTCGCATGCCCTTTTCTTCATTGTTATATTATTTGAATGCTACTGGATCATGGAAATTCCTTTGTATGGTGAGATATTTTCAAGATATGAAATTCACCAAAATAGTTTGTTTGTCCTGAAGGAATTTCCATGCCAATTTGGTCTGAAAAGCTTGATTCATGATTCTAATGTTACGAATCTCTAATCCCCCACAAGACTTCTAATGACAGACATCTTCACAAGCCACCAAACTCTTTCCCCTTCTCTTGCTCCAAAGTAGACCAAAGAAAATTTCCTTAGGAAGCTTAGCACTTTGAAAGGAAAGAAGAAAAAAGCTTGAAGCCAAGAGAATGCATAATTAGGCTTCCTTTCGTAATCAATTTATATAGTTGGATCTGTCCTGCCATCTAGAGTAATTTAGTGTTTTCCAACCGGCCATTCTAGTTGAAATTCTGTCCTAATGGCTAAAAAAAATGATTGGATGGCCTTGGGTTAAGAACAGGCAGACCCAAGTATTTGTCACCATACAAAGGTTTATGAATCCTGAAATCTTTTTGCCACCAAACCCACTTCTTATCTGAAGTTTTTTAGAAGACTTACTTTTCACTATTCTTTTATGAAAAAAAAAAAATCAATAAATCATCTGTATATAACAGAAGAGTGATGTTAAGATTATTCTTAAAGAGCCTTGATGCAACGGTAAAAGTTGTCATCATGTGACCTTGAGGTCACAAGTGCAAGAGGTGAAAATAGCCTCTTGCAAAAATGCAAGTTAAGGCTGTATACTATAGACCCTTGTGGTCTGCCCATTCCTTGGACCCAGCAAATGTGGCAATTTCATGCACTAGGGTTGCCCTTTTTAGCTTCGATGGGTTAAGCTCATTCATGGCAGTGGCTCTATGGTTACTGGGGGGGAGAAGTTGTAAGAAAAGAACGACCAGGTAAGGAGACAAGTGATCTCCTTGCCTAACCACAGAAAATATAACTACGGACACAATCCATGATAAGGGATATCTATCTTTGATGGAAACCAAAAGCATGGCGTGTGGACTTAAGAAAACCCCCATCAGAGGCTGTCATATGCCTTATAAAGGTCCATTTTAAGGCAAACATTTTCCCCTTCTTGCTGTTTCCTAAGACTTAACAAAGGATCTCATGTGTGAGCAACACATTGTCGTAAACTGCTCTACCTTTGACAAAAGCAGCTTCGTTGGGGTTAATCGATTTCCCCAATTGTGGGTGGAGTCAATATCCTATAGATAGCATTGTAGAAGCTAATGGGGCAGAATTTTGAAATTTGGTTAGTCCCTTGTTCTTTAGGGATGAGAACAATGAAAGTATGATTCAATTCCCTAAGAAGGTGACCTAACTGAAGGAAGGAATTGATGAGATTCATAATTTGATGGTAATTTGATAGCAAGTAGCCTTGTAAAAGTCCACATTGAAGCTACCTAGTCCCAAAGATTTTGATGATTTCATGCTAAAGAAGGCTCTACATCATTCTTTGGAAAAAGCCAAGTAACAGGCTCGAGTGCTACGGATGCAAAGACTATTTTCAATGAGTTATGAGAGAGAGAACTGTTCTGGATCTGACAATTCGTGGAAAAATCCCTGCTTTTAAGGGAGCCCTCCTTGGTGATTTCTTAAAGTCCTAATCTTTGATTTCTCCATTTGCGCGTTGGTGATAGAATTAAAAAATTGTGTGCTCAGGTCACTTTGATTAAGCGAGAAAACTCTTAAACTTTTGTGCCTAATGTTGTTCTTGATGAAGAAGGACATTATGAAGTTTGCCCAATATTACAATCTCCTTTTGATCAAGATCGTCACTAGAGCACTCCACATGTCGTCATTGGATGATGTCAAGATCATTATAAAGTGAACTAACATTTGCTTGAATATCTCCGACGGTCTTTTCGTTCCAGGTTGTCTGAGCATTTTTCCTAAGTGTATATATATATATAAAATGAAGCAAATTACTTAGAACCTATTATTTTAATTTTTAAATTTATTTGAGATCTCTCAAAAAATAAGAGAGTAGAAAGTGCCACCTCAAACCTCCGCCTTGTTGCCAATGGCACTATACAGCGTTAGACATGAGGTAGATTTAATAAATAAAGGGCATCAATAGTCTTTATTGAAGTTTAGTGCACATATCAGGTACAATTTTTGAGATTCCAGAATTATCTAATCCGTGTGCTTTTTGGATGCTGGTAATCTAAAACCGGAAAAGTCAGACGAAGGGGTCGGATCATCCTAAGGTGGGCCTCTTCATGTAAAATGACAGGGCGGTTCTAAGTGCCTTATAAGGCCCTTTATATTCCACCCTATTAGGAACTCCGCTATCCTTAGATAATCTAATTCATGAATTTTTTACTCCTGATATAACATTAGAACTTAGAACTCTAGGGTTTTTCTGTTTCCAAAACCCTTTCTCCATTCCTTCCATGGATTCTGGAAACATCGAATCACAGAAGAAAGACTTTGCTCCCTTAACTGCTTCAGCATACCTTGATCCTCACTACTGGTACAACTTCCTCCTCTTTCTACTAAAGTTTCACTTTATTGGATTTTTTCCTAATATTTCTTACTTCCATCTGAATTCAACTCAATTTACCCCTAAAACTCCAAATTTGTCCTAAAAAAATTGACATTTCTTGTAAATGTACACAAAAATTAAATCCTAAATTATTAGCAATTTGAGGTTCTCATCAATCTCTCGGACCAGTGTTCTATTTTTCTTTTTATTTCTTGAACATTTTTACCGAACTTTCAGAATTTCTTGTGAATATTTTGATTGTTTTTCTATTTGATGTTTTGGTGAACTCGGTTCTTCAGGGATCAACGTTTTGCTGCAGAGGAACACTATGAATGGTTCAAGGACTATACTCATTTCCAGCATCTTATCCAACAATATGTGAAATCTACTGATTCTGTATGTAAATTGACTTTATATATGTTGTATTGTATGTTGAGTTCAGTAATGCCTGCTTTCTACATTTGTTCTAGTAATAGTCTGTCTGCATCACAATTCAGTTGGTTCTTATTTGCTGCCATAGTGAAGTTCTTCTTCTCCATGTAAATGTGAAATTTTCATCAGCTTATCATTAGACTTGACAGACATCAACGCTGAGTTTGCGTTATAATGCTCTAATACGCTCCTAGTTTCTCTGTAGTCTTCTCATCTGCAGGGTCGGTCATTTCTAAGAACCAAGGCTACCGGTTGGCAAAATTCACATTACTGGCAAATGATTTCCAATTTTATGGATGGCCATTCCGACCAAGTGTCATGTACTCATAGCTGCATTTTGCTGCATAATAAGTACTGCCAACCCTAACTCAAAGTTATGTTCAGTTGAAACCATTCATTATGGCATCAGCTACATTAAACAAGGTGACTGAAGGCTGTTTCATGTTTTGGAGTTCTTTAATTCAATGTTTGTCCCCAACACAATACCAGATCGCAACTTCAAGAAATCTGTAAACAAACTCCCTCTGTGTTTGTCATAACTTTGTCTTATGCTACTGCATCGCAATTTTTTATGACATTACTTCTTCTGGGAATGGATGTGACCAAATTAATCTTAAGATAGGTGGTAACTTCTTTACTCAATTCTGTTACAATTGACAAGTTTTAATTGATATAGAACAGGTCCCTTTTCATCAATTTTCTGTCGGTGGGACTCTTTTGGTGTTTATTTAGTTTGATTCAGTGGTCCATAAGTTGGTTAAGACAAATAACTGAAATGCAGGTACTGGAACTTGGCTGTGGAAATTCTCAGTTGTGTGAAGGATTATATAAAGATGGGATTACCAATATAACATGTACAGATCTTTCTGCAATAGCTGTTGAAAACATGCATAAGCGACTACTTGCAAAGGGATATGAAGGTCTGTGGCTAGGATCTTTATCATATATGTTCTTTAATGTATGCCTCTTTGTTATTGGAAAGTTGTCTTATTAAGCTGCCAAAAGCCTTCTATCCAAGTTCTTGACAAAGAAGATGTGCTTCCCTGTTGATGGCAGGTCTCAGGTTCAAGGTTGGTACCTTCGATACAATTAGGGGATATGTGTTAGTTCAAGGAGAGTGTGTCTTGCTTACTTAATTATGTGCTTGTACCAACAAAAATTGAAAAGGAAAGGAAGTTGTTTTACTAAGCTGTGTCAGAAGCATGTTAACCATGGGGACAATGTCATTCAAGTCATTAGTTTGAAGGTCTTAAATTGCAATGTAGTGTCTTAGACTAGTAAGTGACTCCTCTGTCTTTTCAAAATAGTAAAAACTATTTCAAAATATGGAAACCCACTGCTTCTTTCTATGCATAATAAGGACACATAAACTTCCTGTTGGGCCTACCTTCTAACTTGTCTTATCATTACACACCTATATTGCCAAATTGTGCAGATAATCAATATAGCTAGAACCTTTATCATTTTTGAAAACCTATGTTTCAGGTATATTGGAACCTGGTTATCTGTAGTTTCACCCAATGGCAATGCAATATTTTATTTGCCAACAGTGGTTCAAAATATCTGCCACTGGATGGTGACAGGTCAAGGAAGTCAGATGCTTTCCCTTAGTCTTCTAAGGAAGTAAACATTTGAAGTTAGACTCTGTGGAACTGTGTTCATATTTGAAGAAGGCAGTATATGTTTCATTGTAGTATTTCTGATCCCACTTCTTGGTACAATTCTTAGATATCAAAGTGAGGCAAGTGGACATGCTGAAGCTTCCTTTTGGTGACCAATGTTTTGATGTCATTATCGAGAAGGGAACCGTGGTAAGCATTAAAGGCATAAAACCTCTCTGCTTTTAGCTATGTTACAGTTGCCGGTCCAAGTAAACACTCTCTGGCTCCATCTATCTTAAAGTACTGATTGATCTCAATCAGTTTAAGTTAGTCTGTAACTATCCACCATTCCTTTGCTTTCCTAATCAAATAATTTTGTTGAGCAAAGCATGCAAAATGTTTTGAACTTTAAGGATGTATTGTTCGTGGATAGTGGTGACCCGTGGAACCCGAAACCTGCTACTGTAGAGAAGGTGATGGCAATGCTTGAAGGTGTTCATAGGGTTCTGAAACCAGATGGAATTTTCATTTCAATTTCTTTTGGACAGGTAACCATACAGTAACTCTGTCTTTTATCGTCCTCCATTTCCAAGCTTTAATTTACATGTTATACAGCCACACTTCAGGCGTCCGTTATTTGAAGCACCAAAGTTTACCTGGTCCATGGAGTGGAGCACTTTTGGGGATGGTTTTCACTATTTCTTCTATACCTTGAAGAAGGTTTGTAGAACTGCCAGACATATTCTTCTCTGTTTTTAGCCACTACATTGTTGTTAGTTAGCAGAATCCTTTGATGTCTGATTTTGAGTATATACATCTTGCTTGCATCTCCTTGTGCTTTTCGATCTAGCTTTTGTTGGCAATAAGATTTAGTTCTTGTAGTTTTAATTTCGTCAAGCAAGTTTTATAGTGATTGGCTGGTAAATTTGCATCTCCCATTGTTATTTTGCTTCTTATGTAAAGAGAAATTTAAAAGGTTTCTGCTTAGTGAGAATGCATTGACATGTTTTGAAGTTCACTTAATTTACTTTCTCTCTCTTTTAGCAGGCGTCCTGATTATGATATTTTCTGTGGCACCTATGTTATCTTTTTTCAGGGAAGTAGACCATTGGACTGTGAGAGTTTGACAGACCATCCATTTGTTTATTACAGGAAGAGTTGGAGGATGAGAATTATATCCTCCGAACCAATATTGATGTGTCTGAAACTTGAGCAGACTTTTCCTCTATATCCATTTACACTTCTTGTTGTGGTAGATGAGGTAATAAATGTCTATAATCTTGGAAGATTGGGGCTCTACCAAACTGTTTCTTTTGGCTTAAATTAAGCACAGAAATGTTGGCCAAAGAACTGGTGGTTACTTCTGTAAGGATTCACAAGGGTTGCAATCAATGGTAAGTCTTCCAAGATCTTTTCAGACCAGGTCTGTCTCCTAAGTAATTTGCTGAGACAGATGGTTGGGAAAGTGTATTGTTGAAAACATTTTCTGATATTTCACCTACAATTTTTCCATTGAACATATCAATATGACATTTGTATCTGAATGTATTTGGTTTACGAGCTATTATGACAAGTTCATTATTTTGATTTTGGATCTATGTATAAGATCGTCAAATTGCTTCCCTTCTTGTAAGACAGGTTACAGATAGTATCTGTGCAAATCAACTATTCTCAGATACAAGCTTCAAATGCATATTGTGGAGCTATTAAATCAAGGAGAGATCAAGAGTAAGGAGGCTTTCATTGTGAGACTTAATTGTCATCTGTGCATCGTGAACCTTATTGAGACATGCTAGGAAGTTGTAGAAGAACATTTTTATCTGAACAAATGATGCTGCTGATAACATAAACTGGTTTTGGATTCCTAAATCAAACACCTTGGTTGGCTGAGTGTGTTAACTCAGCTCCGGTATGATGAAACTTACACCTCTCAAAAAGGGGAAGTTACAAGGTGTCAAATCCTATATATCCTGAGTTGTTATCTGGTGTATGTGCCTGCAACTTAGTACAAGTATCTAGATAGCTAAAGCACATGAAGAGCTCAGATGGTTGGTGATTAAAGTTGTATATATTTAGGGCTAGATGTAAACATACGATACTGACCACAATTGTTCTGTACGGGAACAGGGATGTCTGGGAAAGTGAAGGAAGATTAGGGTGGACAAGTTTTAGCTAGTTGATGGTTTATCTATTGGAATGATGGAGAAGTTTGTTGGGGTATTTCATAGCTAGATGTGATTTAGAAGATGAACTGTTTTGATCACCAACCGTCTGAGCCCATCATGTAGTTTTAGCGTACCTTAACTGCTTTCCAGATTAACATGGATATGAAAACTCATTTTTCTAGGAAGCAAGTGGGATCCACCGCTTGATAATCCAAAGCATTCATCTCAAATAATTAGCAGTGGATGCTGACCACCATCGAATAGGATACATTGCAGGCAAGAGAAGAGCAATTGCTTACCTGAAGACATAAAGGACAGCCCCGGTGAACAAAGCTCCCGCATATGCGGGGTCTGGGGAAAGAGCGGATCACAACAGTCAATAGTACACAACCTTACCTTGCATTTTGTAAGAGGCTGTTTCCATGCCTTGAACCTGTAACCTCAAGGTCACACGATTACAACTTTACCATTGCACCAAGGCTCCCCTTCACTTACCTGAAGACATCTGTATCCAAAATTCAAAATGAAATGTGGAATGCTTGTGTTGACAATAGTTGGGCACTGTAATCAGCAACCTTTGCTTCTTTTCTTATCAAGTCACAGATTTTTAATGAAAAATGAATGATTGGACCCTGCTTCAGAGGAATCACAGAAGCCAATAGGACCTGCAAGGTTGAGCAGTGTTTTACCTTGATGATTAGTGAGAAGGCCTCCAACACCAGTAGCTCCTGGATTTCCATAGCAGGCACCATCAAAATTAAGCTTGTACATATTTAAAGCAGGGGGTTTCCACTTGGGACTGCTCTTGTTTTTCCTTTTACAGTCATGAATGATGGACTACCACAATCTTGCTGGAGACTTTACTGAGTAAGCAGGGAAAGGCTTTGTATTGAAGCCCAAGTGTAACACCTGTGCTGTCAATTCGTTAATAAAATTCTGAGATTTGCTTTTAGCCCTGAAACACCTTTCATTCCCCTCAAATCCAGAGGAATCATACAGCAGACATGAAACAGAGGTCCCAAAGAGCTTAGACCATATTTTTCTGGAGTTGTTGTATGGCGTATGCGAGTATAATAGGTACAGATGAAAGTGCTAAAAGAACTGATAGAGCCAGATGGGTTGATGAAAAAGATCATGACTTCCTAAGGTTGAAGCATCATCAGTGGAGAAGATTTCTGGCGCATTGCTCTCATATGATCCCCACACGTGAGTCCCGACTGATTTACACGAACACTCTAAGAGGAAATTTGCCAACAAGCACCAGAATTTGTATAGTGTCTCTGCATACAAATCGCTGCACCAATCAACAGATATACTGTACATGTGGGGGCTCAGGTAGCTTGATGATTTGAACTGCAACTTCTGGGCCAGATCTTAATACCCATCACAAGAATCTGATTCGGTGTATGATAACTCTGCAATCAGGCACGATGTTATCTTGCCCTTTCTATTCGTAGAACTTTCTCAACATAGCGTATCCAGTATATAATTAATGGTCAGGATCTTCCGTTATGGATCTTTTCAGGTGAATGGACTACCTAAGATGAGCCCTAAAACATGAGCAGTTTGTATCGCCAAACTCTAGCCACTAGACGTGCTTTAAAGTCATGCAAACCATGCACTGTACACACAGGCACCATATATTAGAACTCCAAACAACAAGTGGGCCCACCACATTCTTATTTCTCACGAAGGGTGTGGATAAATCGATTGTAAGAGTGAGATGTGGATCTATTGATCGTAAGACTGAGATTATCAGAAATGCAAAAATGGATTAAAGTGCAGATATACAGTCTGGTACACTTGATCTAAGGGAGATCTACTACATCCTTAGCCAGAGTGTTCCCTAAGTGGTCCACTCACTTTGTTAATGGAAGGCACTCACCTCTTGATGCAGTGGGATGCATCAATGGCACAAAGTTCATCAGATTATCCGGACCCAGTTACTTGTGGAGACTTGCATGCATTTTTGTTTTCCTTTCCGTAGAAAAGCCAACTTCCATTGGCACACTGAGAAAGCAAAAAAGCAAGCATGGGCATATTGTACTGTTTTGTGCTTTTGCCTTTGTACTGTTTGGCTTTTTCAGTTCCATAATAGTTTGTCTTATGAGTTAAGCAATATACATGGGTAGCTGGTCCAACAGAAGTTCACACACACACACACACGGAGCTCCTGATCTGAAGTTCCTGCATCAGGTAAAGGCCTTCACTCTCTTATTTTCTCCGCTCTCTCCCATGGGAGTTTTGCATTTCTGAAATTAATTATTTTATGGATGTTCATTTGCTGATCAACCTCCTACCATGTACTTTCTTCATCTGATGATGAGAGTCCAACAGAAGTTCACACACACACACACACACACGGAGCTCCTGATCTAAAGTTCCTGCATCAGGTAAAGGCCTCCAGTCTCTTATTTTCTCCGCTCTCTCCTATGGGAGTTTTGCATTTCTGAAATTAATTATTTTATGGATGTTCATTTGCTGATCAACCTCCTAACATGTACTTTCTTCGTCTGATGGTGAGAGAGAGAAAGCTCACTGGCCAGCATAGACTAAGCCAACTCATTATCATCATCGAAGCCTTGTCCCGATTAGTGGTCTTCTAATAGACTAAGCCAACCACTCTCGAAAACCCATCTCCCCTACTTTTCTCTGCTACTTCTGCTCTACTTTTCTCTCTTGAAACCACTCTCACTCTTGTTAACTCTCTGCCATATATACTCGTTTCAGAATGTTAATGTTCTCTGCTTAGGACAAACATCTCTTAGTAACTGAGATACTTAGATGACAAAGAGCCTAATTGATGTCCCAATAGAGCTTTAACAGTCCCTAATAATCAGTTATATAATCTTTTAAATGCACTGCAAATTTTCTGAGTTAGACCTAAGTTAACCAATGAAATGAGAAATTTAGGACTAATTTGATAAATTCCAAATTTTATTTGTAAATCCAGTTGCAATCCAAACAAAAATATAAATTTGATAAACGCTTCCCGGAACTGTCCTGAATTTTTGTAACTTTTGATCTGCCAACTTGTACCTTCTAAGTTAGATGTTCTTCTTCTGAACTATAAGCACGTAATTTTGCATTTTCCAAAGTACAAAACCATCCTTCCCCTACAGTTCTGATTCGGGTATTTGTATGTTTGTTGCATCTGTTTCTTCTTATTTTTTTCTTGTTATACGTGTTGCTTTATTGAGCTTCAGATGCGCAGATGCTAAAAAGTGAACTCTCACTGATTGAAAAATGGAGGGGCCTGCTGACTTAGATCTGGTCAGTAATCTACTGAAGGATGTTTTAGATGCTCTCTTCATTCGTTTTGCAACTCCTGTTATCTTATGTACTAAAGACCACCACGACTGGATGTTTTTTAACCTCCAAAAACTATTCTTTCAACTGGCTTATTTTGGACCATTCCTTTAACATTGTTTGTAGCTGTTCATATTAGTATGACTGAAAGGACACCTTTTCGACCACAAGAGAAAAATCAAATGACAGACCTGATCAACTAAAGGTGAGGTCCACCATGGTAAAATGGGGCACAGCGAGAGAGAGAGAGAGAGAGAGAGAGAGAGAGAGAGAGAGAGAGAGAGAGAGTTGTTCCAAAAGATTTAGTAAGAGACCCATTATTCTGGCATCAGATACTAAGCCTTGGTTTGTGGACATTTTCGTTGACTCTACTCTTTTACTTTTTCAATTATTTATCTATGGTGTTTGCTTTTTCTTGAAAGTAGTTGTTCTATACTTGTATGGATGTTAATCTGCTGATCATTCTCCTACCATGGACTTTCTTTTTCTTTTTCTGATCCTGAGAAGCAGAGGCTAATCGAACAACTCTTACTCGCTACTTCATACTTTTTCTCCTGAAAATGACTCTTCTTTCTCTACCTTCACTTTGTTAATCTCGTCAACTCTCTGCAATGCATACTCCAGAACATTAACGTTCTATGCAGAAGGTAAACATCTCTTAGTAACTGAGAAACTTATATTACAAACCTTAGTCCCTAATAAATAGCCCACTTTAGACCTTAAATAGTCCTTAATAATTCGCAAACTCTTTAGCATTTGGCATGAACTGCTAAAGATTAAACCCAACGAAATGCAAATTTCAAGACATTTGGCAAAATTACTAGTTGCTAACACAACTAATAGTATTAATTCACATCTAATGATCTCTCTTCTGATGGCAGCCCAAGTGTCCCACAGAAGTGTCCTGAATTTTTTCTCTAGATGTGCCAACTTGATCCTTGCAATTATTGTTATATGTATACTCTTTTGCTTATCTATTTAGCATTCAAATTTGCAATTATTTTTATCCTTTCCTGATATGATCTTTGATAAGTTGGTTCAAATCAAGGAGAACCGGCTGGGTCAATTAGAGAAGAACCACAACTTGTAGCTAAAGGCAATATCTATTTCCCTTCATTAAGTAGTTGGTACATATATTTATAGACTTGTACAAAGCTCTTTAGTAAATTCTTCTCAAAAGTAACTACTACTGGCTAAAACATGTCACATTAAGAATCATCATTAATAACTTATCCCGATTAGGGGTCGGTCACATGAATCTTATTTTTTCCATTCCCTGCTATTAACATGTCACATTAAAAAGAGGCAAGTGAACTATCCTGTTGAATGAAATAGAAATACTTCTAGCCTAAGCAGCCTTATTTTAGTAAACTACTTGCTAGTTGTGACACCTCTTTAGCAAATTCTCACTTGGGCTCTCTAGTATCATAACATTTGTACCCCATTCAAACGAACCTTGCGAACATTCTTTTTCTTTAGTAGTTGAACACCCATATTCTAAAATCCATCATCATCAACCCTCCTATAAAATCAGAAAACCAACAAGCAAAGTTATATCACCTGCCATCTTAAATTTGGTTGCTTCAACTAATAAAAGTCCACCAATATTTGGGGCAAAGTCAAATAGCAGTTGCTTGAAACGCATAATATCATAGTACTTCCTTATATGACGTTGGCTATTATCTCTAGGAAATGCTTTTGCATTGGCTTGCACTAACGTTCCATGCCCATTGCTAATTCTAAGATCAACGCTTGCGATAATCCCTTCTTGTTGTACTCAAAAAATGTTGTCGTAGGAATCTGGTTTATGTATCTGCGTTGCTGTCATAGTTTTCAGATGACCCTTCAATGTCGTATTTATACCGAAATTACTTCAGTGATCTTCTTGACTTTCAAATGTGACATCACTTTCTCTAAACACATGACTTGTGCCTCATCGGTTGCCATGGATTATGTAACTCTGGTACCAATTGATACGATCCTTGATAAGTTGGTTGAATTCAAGAAAAACCAGTCTCCTTTTGGTTCATTTAAGAAGAACCACAACTCCTAGCCAAAGGTAATATTTATTTCTTTCCTTTCAATAAGTAGTTGTTACATATATTTATAAACCTCTTTAAAAATAATAATAATAATAATAATAAACTTCTTCTAGAAGGAAACTACTATTATTGGTTAATACATGTCATATTAAGAATAAAAAGAGGAATGCAAAAGGACGAAAAAGAAATACTTGTGGCCTAATAGCATTATTTTAGTAAACTAACTTACTAGTTATGACACCCCTTCATCAAGTTCTCTCTCTTGGGCCCACGCTATCATAACATCTCCACCATCTTGTTTGTGGTATGTTTATGTCAGTTGCATCTGTTTCATCTTCTTTTTCCTTCTTATGTATGTTTCTTCATTGAACTTCAGACGTACCAAAAGCTGAACTCTCATTGCTTGAAAAATGAAGGGGCCTGCTGACTTAGATCTGGTCAGTAATCTACCGAAGGATGTCATGGATTCTATACTCATTCGTTTGCCGATTAGAGATGCCGTAAGGACAAGTTTATTATCGAGCAAGTGGAGGAATAAATGGGTTACCATTCCGCAGCTTATATTTCTACGCGAACTACAGATACCTCCTTCTATTAGCCCAGAACTCATGAAGATAAACATTGTTGATCAAATTCTCCTGCGTCATAGTGGCCCAATTCACACATTCAAGTGCTCTTATTACCTGCAAAGCTGTGCCGCTATTGATCGGTGGATACTTTTCCTATCTAGCAAGGGGATTAAGAAATTCATCCTTGACATGGCAGTTGGAAATGACACATTTGGAGTTGTTTCAGTGTAGTTTCAAACCACCTCCTACCTTCAAGAAACTCTGCAGCCTCACCTGTATTGATCTTCAGTGGGTTTTCATCGACAATGACACTTTAGAGCAGCTGATTTCCAACTGCCCACTTCTTCAGAGATTGATACTTAAGAACAATGACTTTTTAACTCGTCTTAATATTCGTATCCCAAGTCTCCGCTTTTTGAGCCTAGTTGGTCTTTGCAATGTACTTGATTTTCAAAGTGCCACGCTTTTAGCTGATCTTACTATTGATTTCTCATCTCCGTTTTTGAGTGCCGAATTCCTTGAGCAAGACAGTACTCGTAATTTGGTCAAGGATCCTGGTTGTCTGTATGAGCTTGAGAGACTCAACGGGCTGGGATATTTTTTACAGGTAATACTGTTTTAATAGCTCTCTTGTGGACATCTCAAACTGGCCGCTTCTTGTAGTTACAGCCATTTGATACCCCACCTATAGCAAGATCGACAGGGATTACTTGATAACAAGATAATGGTTCAGGACTTCACTTTTAGCAATTGCAAGTGGGCACCTAAATCTACAACTCATCTAGCAGAAACTGTATTATGGAGTATCTTTTACGTCAGCATAAGTGGTCCACATTGATGCGAGATCTCAGCCACCCAAACTTTTCTATCTTCATTGCAATCTTATGTAACCCTTGTAACGAAATTCTTATCCTGTCGTTGATCCTATTTAGGAGTTCATCTATTTTTTACCCCAAAATAACTAATGTTGTGAGATGAACCGTTTCGATCCTGGAAATCGAGGACCCACGTTTACTCCTGCAAAACACATAATAATACATATGATCACCATGCCTTATTATATAAGAAGGGGAGGGTTGGTGCAATGGTAGAAACAGCCTCTTGCAAAATGCATGGTAAAGCTGCGCCTTGTGGTCCGCCCCTTCCTCAAACCTCACATACGCGAGAGCTTTGTGCACCTGGGCTACCCTTTTTAGCTAAGACCCCCAATTGACAAGGCTTGTATACTGCAACTATGTAATCATGCTAGATTATTCCTTACTAATTTGATAACGAGTAAGTCTCTATGGTCTTGTAAACCGGATTATGTAGGACGACAATTACTTCTTACTCAACATTGTAAGCATCTAGTTATATAGGGCTCAAGCAACTGACTAAGCAGACTATTAGGGCTACTAAATGGATTGCATTATCTGAAATCCAATCCGATCCAATTGCAATGGATTGGATATGGATTGAAAGTTGCAGACCGTGGATTGAATGGGTTTTATTTAAAACCCATTTGGAAATTATTTAAATATGGATCGAGGTGACTAAAGCCATTTAAGGCAGTTGTTTGCAGAACACATGGCGCCTTTCCTCGCTATACTTAGTTAGATGTTTGAGGCGACTTTTTCCTTTGTTGAGAGTTGAAGTATATTTAAGAATTAGGATAATGGGTTCTAATAGTTTGCTTCATAACTCCTCAAGAAAGGGAAAAAATAAAAGTGGATGGAGGCACTAAATCCAATTGGTAATTTTTGTCAGTCTAAAAGGCTAACTTAGTTGCCAAAAGCCGTCTAACCCAGTTAGTACTAGATAATAAGGCGCCTCTCCTTGTTACTCTTCATGAAAAGTTTGAGGTGACACTTACTCCCTTGTTGGAAAGATTTCAAGTAGATATAGGAATTAGGATTGTAGTTCTAGTAGTTTGCTTCAAGATTTTTCAATGTAGCGAAGAAAAATATCCATGTATTTTTTTATATTTTGTCATAGGCAGGGGCCAAAATTATTTTTTGACATATAATAATGAGACTAAAATGACTTCAACTAGAATTTTGTATTTTTATTTTTTACTGTCATTCATCTCAAGATTGTTTTCTGGTCTGTATTCGTTCTCTTGGTTTTTCCATTTTTATTATATACCCTCATCTGTTAGTACAACATTCAATAAATTACGTGGGTGGTCTAATAGATGGATTTGTTTTATCGCCATAGCTATAAGTTCAAGTTTTTAGGTGTCTAATCGTGTTTTCTTCCATTGTTCTTGAAATGAAAATGAATCAGGTTACAATGAAAAATTATGTACTCTTACCTGTGCCTTACGCATTAAATGCTATAGGTGTCTCTGTTTTCTCAAATAACTTTCATACCAAGAAAGTGGTTGGCCAACTTGTTGATCAAGTATGAAGAATGACATCTGGGAAAGGCAAAGACCTACTTTCGCTGACGCCATTGGCTTTTGTGTCTAAAGCACCTCCTATAAAGTTGGTTGAGAAGGATGAGACTGAAGCTGCTAGGTATTTCGGCTCTCTAGACTTAATGTATATAGTTATCTCTATCTCATGTTTTGCTGTCCTTCGATGCTTCTATGATCATGTGATTTTTATGTTTGCTTTTTTCCTGGATATGATGGTTATTATTGTTTGTTCTGCAGAGAGAAGAAAGAGAAGAAGGTGACCATTAAGTTTGCTTCTCAAGATATTCATCATCTTGACTAGTTCTCAGCTAGTAAGCAACTGGATTAACAACAGCAAACCCTACAAGTTTTGGACGTGGTATTGAGACAAAC
Organism: Warburgia ugandensis; assembly: GCA_035236585.1. Classification (NCBI taxonomy): domain Eukaryota; kingdom Viridiplantae; phylum Streptophyta; class Magnoliopsida; order Canellales; family Canellaceae; genus Warburgia; species Warburgia ugandensis. The sequence goes on from CP141133.1 coordinate 59,644,664, forward strand.
ACCTAGCTATAATACAGTAATCATCCATTTCCACTATGTATCCTTACTACTTTGAAGGGTTTAAGTGCCATTGGTTGTGCTACATTAACTGTTTTTATCTGTTTGTCGCAGTTATGACCAAGTTGGAAGGTCAATTTCCTCTCCTTAAGTGGCTAGAAGAAACCCTATAGGCGATCACTTAAGTGTTGGAGGGAATCCTATCAGAGTATTCGTTGTATGCAGACGGGGTTATCATAAATCAACAATATTGGCACTAGCCATTTATTAACTTCTCGTTAATATGCAAATTTGTTATCGCCTCCAAGTTGGATCTCGCCTGCTTCCAGTTCATGTTTTCCACTAGTATTTAAGGACTTCTTAGGAAAGTTTGAATGGACCTGTTACCAGCCTAAGAAGGTTCCATTAAGCTGCACAAAATTCTTCAAATACACAATTAGAGATGCATTGGATACCCACCAAGATTCAGCTTCATTGTTTAGAGATTCTGGTCTGCAAAATTAAGAAAAGCAAACAGTTGATGGTAAGTAACTGCTCTCTTCAAGCACTACCAATGCGAGAAGTCCTTGCTCAGCCAGTTGTTGATTCATGTACCAGTCCTAAATTAGATTGCACATTGGAAAGGGGACATGTAAGGACTATGGTCTATGTTCTATGTATACCCTACATTTTGTTTTAATAGGAAATGTTGAACTAAATTAAACAGAAAAGGAAAACAACCATACACAGTTCTTCAGGTTCTGGGGTACAACGTGCCTTTAGCATCATCACAGGGTAACAAACTTGTCTGGGGCAACATCTATCCAAACAAAATATCTACCATTTGCACGTAAGAGCATTAACTATATGGTTAAAAAAGAACAGCCCAGTACACACAACTCCTGCATATGCCAACAGCAAGAGTTTATAATATGTGGCCTTACCTTGCATTTTTGCAAGAGCTATTTTCACGCTTTTAATCTGAGACCTCAAGATCACGCACGATGAAACTCTACCATCACATGAAAACGTTACGCTCTATAAAGGTGTGATTATTTCAGAGCAAAGAAACCCCAGAAAGTAGGCCCATCTGCTGCATTCATCATTGGGCGTGTCTCCCAAGTCCACGAGTGTGAATCCTTCTAGTCTAGTGTCAGGGCCTGAAGTTCTAAGAAAAGGACGACTAGGTAAGGAGACAAGTGATCTCCTTGCCTAACCACTGAAAATGTAACTACAGACACAGTCTATGATAAGGGATATCCATCTTTGATGGAAACCGAAAGCATGGAGTGTGGACTTAAGAAAACCCCGGTCAGAGGCTATCATATGCCTTATAAAGGTCCATTTTAAGCCAAACATTTTCCCCTTCTTACTGTTTCCTAAGACTAAACAAAGTAAGGATCTCATGTGTGAGCAACACATTGTCCTAAACTACTCCACATTTGACAAAAGCAGCTTCGTTGGGGTTGATCGATTTCCCCAATTGTGGGTGGAGTCAATATCCTATAGATAGCATTGTAGAAGCTAATGGGGCAGAATTTTGAAATTTGGTTAGTTTCTTGCTCTTTAGGGATGAGAACAATGAAAGTATGATTCAATTCCCGAAGAAGGGAATTGATGAGACTTATAATTTGATGGTAATCTGATCGCAAGTAGCCTGGTAAAAGTTCACATTGAAGCCATCTAGTCCCAAAGATTTTGATGATTTCATGCTAAAGGAGGCTCTACATCATTCTTTGGAAGAAGCTAAGTAATAGGCTCAAGTGCTTCAGATGCAAAGACTATTTTCAATGAGTTATGAGGGAGAGAACTGTTCCAGATCCAACGATTCATGGAAAAATTCCTAAAAATGGGATATAATGAGAGAGGATATATCTTCATGCTTTTAAGGGAGCCCTCCTTGGTGATTTCTTAAAGTCCTAATCTTTGATTTCTCCATTTGGGCGTTTGTGGTAGAATAAAAAAATTGTGTGTTCAGGTCACTTTGATTAAGCAAGAAAACTCTTAAACTTTTGTGCCTGATGTTGTTCTTGATGAAGAAGGGCATTATGAAGTTTGCCCAATATTAAAATCTCCTTTTGATCAAGATCATCACTAGAGCACTCCACATGTTGTCATTGGATGATATCATGATCATTATAAAGTGAACTAACATTTGCTTGTATATCTCCATAGGTCTTCTTGTTCCAGATTTTGAATATTTTCCTATGTTCACCAAAGTATTCACATTGGCATAGGCATATGAATAGAATCAATATCAATATATATATATATATAAGGTATAAACTAAATTACTTAGTACCTATCATCCTAATTTTTAAGTCTATTCAAGATCTTCCAAAAAGGAAAAAAAGTGCCCCATCCAACCTCCAACCAAGAATAATGGGAAGAGGTGCCTTGTTGTCTATGACCAATGGCACTAAACAGCTTTCTCATGAGGCAGATTTAATAAAGCGACAAGCATCACTAGTCTTTATTGGAGTTTTGTGCATATATCAAGTACAATTTTTGAGATTTCAGAATTATCCAATCCGTGTGCTTTTTGGATGCTGGTAATCTAAAGCCGAAAAAGTCAAACGAAGGGATCAGATCATCCTAAAGTGGGCTTTTTCATGCAAAATGAGAGGTGCTTCTGAGGAAGTGTCTTATAAGGCCTTTTCTGTTCGACCGTATTAGGAACTCCACTATTCTTGGATAATCTAATTCATGAATTGTTTATTCCTGATATAACATTAGAACTTAGAACTTTAAGGTTTTTCTGGTTCTAAAACCCTTTCTCCATTTCCCTCCATGGATTCTGGAAACATCAAATCACAGAAGAAAGACGTTGCTCCCTCAACTGCTTCCGCATACCTTGATCCTCACTACTGGTACAACTTCCTCTTCTTTCTATCGAATTTTCACTTGATTATTGGATTTTTTCTTGATATTTCTTACTTCCATCTGAATTCAACTCAATTTACCCCAAAACTCCAAATTTGTCCTAAAAAAAATTGATTTTTCTTGTAAAAATCTTTTTTTAGTTTTGAATTATTAGCAATTTGAGATTCTCATCAATCTCTTGGACCAGTGTTCTGTTTTTCTTTTTATTTCTTGAACATTTTTACCGAACATTCAGAATTTTTTGTGAATATTTTGATGGTTTTTCTATTTGATGTTTTGGTGAATTGAGTTCCTCAGGGATCAACATTTTGCGGCAGAGAAGCACTACGGATGGTTCAAGGACTATACTCATTTCCAACATCTTATCCAACAATATGTGAAATCAATTGATTTTGTATGTAAATTGACTTCATATATGTTATATATTGTATGTTGAATTCAGTAATGTCAGCTTTCTACATTTGTTCTAGTAATTATACTGTCTGCATCACGATTCAATTGGTTCTTATTTGCTACCATAGTGAAGTTCTTCTTCTCCATGTAAATGTGAAATTTTAATCAGCTTATCATTAGACTTGACAGACATTAACGCTGAGTTTGCATTATAATGCTCTAATACGCTCCTAGTTTCTCTGCAGTCTTCTCATCTTCAGGGCCGGTCATTTCTAAGAACCAAGGCTACTTGTTGGCAAATTTCACATTACTGGCAAATGATTTCCAATTTTATGGATGCACATTCCTACCAAGTGTCATGTAGTCATAGCTGTATTTTTCTCCATAATAAGTACTGCCAACCCTAACTCAAAGTTATGTTCAGCTGAAAGCATTCATTATGGCATCAGTTACATTAAACAAGGTGACTGAAGGCTGTTTCATGTTTTGGAGTTCTTTAATTCGGTGTTTGTCCCCAACACAATACCAAATCCCAACTTCAAGAAATCTGTAAACAAACTCCCTCTGTGTTTGTGATAACTTTGTCTGATTCTACTGCATCACAATTTTTTATGACATTACTTCTACTAGGAATGAATGTGACTGAATTAATCTTAAGATGGGTGCTAACTTCTATACTCAATTCTGTTACAATCGACAAGTTTTAATTGATATATAACAGGTTCCTTTTTCTATCAATTTTCTGTAGGTTGGACTCTTTTGGTGGTTATTTAGTTTGATTCAGTGGTCCATAAGTTGGTTAAGACAAATAACTGAAATGCAGGTATTGAAACTTGGCTGTGGAAATTCTCAGTTGTGTGAAGGATTATATAAAGATGGGATTAGCAATGTAACATGTACAGACCTTTCTGCAATAGCTGTTGAAAACATGCATAAGCGACTACTCGCAAAGGGATATGGAGGTCTGTGGCTATGATCTTTGTCATATATGTTCTTTAATGTATGCCTCTTTGTTATTAGCAAGTTGTTTTATTAAGCTGCCAAAAGCCTTCTATCCAAGTTCTTGACACACAAGATGTGCTTCCCTTTTGATGGCAGGTCTAAAGTTCAAGGTTGGTACCCTTCCATACAATTAGGGGATATTTGTGAGTTCGAGGAGACTGTGTGTATTGTTTACTTAATTATGTGCTTGTGCCAACAAAAATTGAAGAGGAAAGGAAGTTGTGTCATTAAGCTGTGTTAGAAGCATGTTAACCATGGGGATAGTGTCATTCGAGTCATTAGTTTGAAGGTATTGATTTTGTAGATACTATTTTTCTCCCAGATATTATTGCATATAATTCTTAATTAATGAAAAATCTCTATTTTGGGGGGAAATTATTACATATTTGATTCCATACATATTTTGCTATAAATTGCAGTCTAATTAATGCATGTTGTCCCAATAGAAAACTATCTATTTTGCTATTATTTTTCTATAAGTGCATGTTTTCCCAATGTATAAACTATGTCAACTTTATTCTCATAAAGTAAAAACTCTTAATCCAGAACTACTTTTGTTGTTTGAGAGATTTGGAAGAGGAACTAAATAATGACCTAGATATTGGTTTTAATGGGATTACTGGCACTTCGCTCAACAGTCTAAACTTTTGTATAATTTCTTATCTCTATGGACAAAGACTAGCATATTGGAATAGGGAACATATCTTCTTAATATTTCCAACCGGTGTACTTTCTCATTCCAAACTTGCCACTAATCATACTTCTTATACACCGTAGCTTGATGGGCTTCTGATGGAGATCTTCGACCAGATGTTTGGAAATGTCATTTCATAAGAAGTAAGTTTATATGGTCCCACATGGAGGAATTATTAAGGTGTTACCATCCAATTAATTTAATTGAAATAAACTGGTGAGATGGGAGACATCCCACTCATGAAAACATATGCCCTTGACTCTCTTACTCCGGGATTAAGCCCCCTTCTTTACAGGAAATGCCCCAAATTTCAAAAAACTCCCACAATAGAATAGACGGCTACGACGGAGAAGATATTTTGGGCATGGCCAATCTAAGAAAAACATAAGGAAGAATAGGGATAGGGATGGGGATGGGGCGTGCAGATAGGTTAACAAGCTTTCACAAGCACGTTTCGATGGTTTGATAGAAGGGGCAGATGTGCACTCTTGGTGGATCCCACCACGTGGAAATGTCGTAGCCTAAGATTCCATCTCTGCAGGCAATCAAGTCAATGTGTGACTGAAAAGTGCGTGTTCGTACGGTTAAAATTCATCCAAGGTGATTCTCACAAACAAGGTCAATTAGCCTATCGCATCCTTTTACAGTCTAGTCATTTCACCTAGTGGATCTAGGTATGGATCTCCAATCTTATAGACCAAATAGCACTATTGAATGAGCAGGTTGAAGGTTTCAGGTTGTCCCCATTGGAACAAACGGTCAAGATTGAGCAAATGTGGGCACCACTGTCGTCATGGCCCTTGCTAAGATTAGTGGGTAACATTAATAAGGATCTAGCATTATATATCATGTTTGGAAGATTAAGATGTGTGGGAGGTGTAGATCACGGTCATTAAGATTAAAAAGCACTTGCAAGTGGGCCCAAATCTCTGCCGATCATCATCGTTCATTTCGGCATTCCTTGTGTTAACCGTGCCCAAATACTTGAGCAAATGCTAGCGTTACAGGGAATTTTGAAGCGTGCCAATGGGCAACCTAGAAATGGATGGTGGGATCACAAACAAACTGGTACCCACTTGTGAACATATCAAAAAAGCAAACTCTTTCCTGTTGGCTGACCATGGATGACTTTGATAAATGAATGCCGGATTGAGAGGTTGAAGATAAACGATGACTTTTCATCACCGGTGGATCCCATCATTTGGAAATTTATTTAGCTGCCACTTTGGAAGAAAGAAGTCACCTATAGGCCTGCGTCCTTGAAGGGATTTGTGCCAACTTACTCAAGGCAGATGAATTAATGGAGAAAATTGCTACGATTACGATCAATCACTAGGTGATTTTACCAAATTACACATTTATAAAGATTTAGTCATGTCATCTTTCTGGCGTGCTTTACAAGCAATCGTTTCCGCCTATGTGATATGATCTAGACCATCCACTTAATGGTGGAGCTCACTGTAGATCAGGATCCTAAGTTATTTGGATGGTCTGTGGATAGTAGACCCCAGATCCCAGGATCATAAATAATTTTCAAAATGACCCATTATTATTATTTATCTCTCAAGCTTGCATTTATGGCCCAGATCATCCAAGCACCATCACGATATCCTAGGATCCTGATCTAACGATCAATATTGCATTTGAACTGTAACTATCTAAATTGTCCTAATTTTATTGGAGCCGTACATTCATGGAGTCCTGAACTGGATCATGAGATTCCAGGTGGTGATTCCTACAGGACCTTGTGGTCAAGATTAAGGAAACCGCTCTTGCACAAGATCCAAACGTAAAAAGTCCTGGTAGGTTAAGGAGTCCAATTCGTTCTTTTTTCATACACAATGATTTTTTTTCAGATTTAAACTGTTCATCATATTCTCCGTACCCAAAATAGGTAACCTGTGAGAAATCAATGCAAAATGATTATCACTACTTCTTTTGAGCTCTCGGAAAAGCTAATACAATGGACAGTCACAATTTTCTTCTCATGGAAACATAGACTAAATGCATCCAATGAATACGTAATTTTATCTTTAAACTATAAAAAAAATTTCAAATGTAACAAACAGGGTAGATCTATGGAATAAAAGTTTTACCATGCATGAAAAATATGAACGAAGTTTTACCATGCATAAAAAATATGTAGTGAACTTACTTGTCATGCTTACGGACGCGCATGCCTATTGGGGCTCAACATAAAATACTTGTAGAAGTTGACTGTTAGGCATGGTAACGATCTATAAATTAGTGCCTGTGATTGGTGATACAGGCACAGCCATTATTGGAGATAAAGCGCGCTAGTCCAGTATGAGCAGGGTTTTACTTAGTTATAGCAGTATTTTGTTGTTGGTGGTGAATTTGTCTTGGGGTTTTAGAGGGGGTGATGGATATTTGGAGAAAGAGAGAGAAGCTCTCATACAAATCAGAGATTCCATTCTCAATTTAGATGGCTCTTTTCATGGATACTCTGAATATTGGGTTGGAGAGGATTGTTGCAAATGGGATGGGGTATCATGCAGTTCATCTACTCAACCATCTCATGTGAATGGAATCACTCTTTTTTATCTTAGGCCTTGAGATCGAGCATGGTACCCCAATGCTACTTCATTTGCCCGATTCACAGAATTAGAATCCTTAGATCTGGCCATGAACAACATCGGTGGATTGCCCAGCCCAGAAGTTAATGATGGTTTCTCAATATTTTTGTAAACCAAATATCTGTGCACGGTCTCAACCTCTGGTCACCCTAGCGAGAGATTCCTCTTTGGGCCACTGTGCTTTGGTGCAATGTTGGTTTTTCTATCATTAATATTTCACTCCATTCTGATCTTGGGCAACCGCCGAATATCTCATACTTTAAGCAAGTAGATTGATCAGGACCCTTCCAGTTTTGAAAGTTGGCTAGCACTCAAAGCAAAATAAACAACAACACAATTTTCTGGTCATGTTAACATATGATCGCAATCTACTTATATTTGTATAAACAGCCAAGACTACGTGTTAAACGTCTATTCTATTTTTAAACACAACAATCTTGTTGCTGGAGCATTTCCTCCGTGTCTACCAAGCAGCCTCTCTCTATTAGAAGAATTGAACTTATATTCAAATAATCTAGGAGGAGACTCATCCGGCTTCTTAACAGGTACGATGAATGGAGCCTACGATCATCAATAGTTGGTCTTGGAGATTCTAAGCTTTTAGCTTTCAGAAATATTTTCAAATGGTACGTCTGCTGGGTGCTTTGTGGGGATAATATTGCCTAACTGTCACGTAAAGGCTAAGCGTGTTCGACAATTGCTGTACCCATCTTTGTTCAACCTAGAATATCCGCCTAGTAGATCTCGACTTGGATTTTCTATCCTATGGACCAAAGTACTCATTTTGGCAAAGCAACCAGTGTCGGGGAACCCGATTTGGTCATAAAATTGATTAATTTCTTACAGGCTGCAAATCTGTTCCTAAATCAATTTAGAAGAATGTAATTCTGAGATGCTCGTTTTGAACTCCTTTCTCCATGTGATCGACCATAGATTTAGCAGACCTGAGAACATGATTGAATGTGATCTGGTCCTTTGCCGTTCATTCCTTCGTTCTTTCAATCCAATGAGCACCTCTCAAAGGGAGCAGAGCTTTCCCTGACATACATCTGATAGTATTGATACAGTCACCCTCGATCTGAAGTGGTAGTTGGTCCCCTAGTTTCAAGGTTCTGATAGAGTGAAAAGCTGCCATTACTTCGGCAATAGTGGAGTCTGTAACACCAAGAGGAACAGCTATTGCAAATATCTTGCCCCCGCTTTCATTTCTTAGAATGCCACCAAAGCCGGACAGTACGGGATTACCATCACTAGAACCGTCAAATTTCAGCATAACAGCACCATGAGGAGGGGTCCATTTGGGATTGGGTTTAGGGATACATGTGACACAATATTCTTCCACCGTAACTTGAGATTTGATTTTGGAAACAACATAGGCCGCGGAAGCTTTGGAGTTGGATAAAAATCTTTGGTTTCTCCGGTCCACAGGGTGTATGAGAAAGTTGCTTTCCACATGAGTTTCCTAATCTTGGATCCTCTGATACTTGACCACTGGCAAAGGAGATCATCAAAGTTCAAAGGGCAGATCTAAGTAATTGGAGCATGGCTGACCACACTTTGAAACCAAGACTACAATGGATGAACAGATGGTAGAAGTTTTCATAGGAAGCATAACAGAGAGCAGAAGCTAGAGAAGGACAATCCTCTTTTTGGAAGGTTTTCTAAAGTGAGGATTCTATCGTTTGCCAGAGTACACTTCCCAACATTTCTGAACTTGATCAATAAATCCTCTCGCCTGAAGCCAAATATTGTCAAACCTAAATGGTTTAGGTCCCCACCCATTAAGGCTCGCCTCCAAACAAATGGGTTTGTGATCAGAAGTTTCATTGTGATGCAAAGTTTGACTGATCATTGGGAACTTGTCCAACCACTGTTTTGAGACAAGGAAATGATCGATCCTGCTAAACATTGGTGAATCCTGTCTGTTAGACCAGGTGAACTTACTCCTGATAGTGGCAGGTCCACCAGCTCCAATTCACCAATGAAATTCGAGAAAGCTCTCATGGATCTGGCAAGCCTAGTGGCTGAAGTTCTCTCTTGGAGATATTACAACATTGAAGTCTCCTGCCACACCCTGAAGGTCCCATTTAGTAACTTTGTTCTTGATCCTATCAAACATATCCCGTCCTCCTGAATCAATATTGAACCCATACACGGACGACAGCAGCTTCAAACTCTTGTTTAATGACATGCGCCCTAATCGCTACGAAATCATCTTGAATTTGAAGGGCAGCACGAATTTCTTGCCCTCTCCAAACAAGCAAAATTCCACTTGTGTGCGAACAATAAAGCAATCTCTGTCTAGCGAGCCCATCACGGATGACTTTGATTCGATGTACCGGGTGTTTGAAAATTAGACGATGACTTTTCATTAGTGGACTCCATCATTTTGGAACTTTGGCAACCTGCTTGTAGTTTTAGGATCTTAGAATCAATATCTGGACAATGAGAATTCCAAGGTGCACAATACAATTTGGATGTTCGGGATTACTTATCAACTTACACAAGTAGGTAGATTTACTAGCATCATGTTCTAGCGTCTTTCACAAACATTCTTTTCTACCCAGCTCGTTGGATCTAGACCATATAACGATGGAGCTGACTATGGATCTGTTATCCGCTGCACCAAATTAATTATGTATTTAGTCAAACCAATGAATGCCAGCAAGCCCATGTTTCTTCCACAAAAGTTGTGAGAGCAGAAGATTAGGACGTAGCAACAAGACGTAGTATCAATCTATATAAATTTGTGCTTATGCTCATCTTAACCATTGCACCAAGATGAGTCATCTGAAATGTTTTAAATGTTTTCCTTGGGTTTGATGGGTCATGCTCTGAAATTCTCATTCATTTGATGATCTGGCCTCTATTTTCTTGAGTTGAGAAATGGACTTGAAGCAGCAGTTGTGTAATCCCCTAATGGACCAAAAATTTCAAAGCATGGCCACCTAAGCTAGAGGCTAGACAACGAAAACATAATTCGACCTTTTGGTTTTTGTTAGCTGCCTTAGGTACCATCAGTAGTTTTACTCATAGTTACTTAAATGTGAAATATATTCAATATATTCAAGAACGGTTCACAAAAAGAATCCATAAAAGCTTATGTAAACTTACATGAAACAAGAAATGTGAAAATGTTTCAAAAACTTAAAAGAAATATAATGAAAATGTGAGAGAGATGAAAGTGAAACAAAAGAGAAGTTAGAGAAAGAGAGTGAAAAAATAAATGAGGGAAAGGAAAATGTGGTTATACAAAGGAGAGAATTAAAATATTTAGACTTGGGTGTATATAAATGAATAAGTGTTTCTCATGTGTTTTAGAAGAGTTTTGCATTAATTTTTCTTAAGTTTTAGATGAGTTTTGCAGTGGTATTTCAAGAGTTTCTTAAACCTGTGGATGATTAGAGATGATTTCGTATTGGTACGTGAAACAATTTCTAGAGAAACCAGTTTCGCATGTACTATTAAGGTATTTGGTAATTATGGTTTTACTACAAGCTAAACCCAAAATAGCTCTACAAAACAATGGTAGACTATGGTAGGATCATTTAAAATGTATGATTTTCGAAGAAGAGATCATCTATGGCAAGAATGACAATATGAATGATCAACTCATTCTAAAAGGTGGGCCCTTTCAGAATTTCAAAACTAGTGGTTAGGATCATCCAAACACAATGATTTCTCATAGATTATAATTTTTTTTTTCTCTTTTTGGTGCACTCTGAACATTACAAATGGCTTAGATATACCAAAATAGTTATATCTTGCATGAAAAAGATGGACGTTTACACCTACTCCTCTTGGGCGTGTATGCTTACTAGGATTTATGGAGGTCTCACTCCACCTTTGTTCGTTTGCCAGATGTCCATACTTCGGTGGTGAAATAAACAGCTTAAAAGTTTTCTGGATCTGTGTTAAGCATTTCTACTAGCTATACAAATACTAAAGTGATAAATGTCTAATTTGTTTATCAGCTTATACAGGGTAATGTGGTTTGAAAAAACTACGAAAATTATACCTCAGGGACAACAATATTGATGATAGATCATTTCCACCGCGTCTACCAAACAGCCTGTCACTATTAAAAGTGTTGGACTTACCTAATTACCAGATTGGGAGGAGATTCAATCGGCTTTGTAACAGGTATATATGAGGAAAGGACTTTGTGAATAAGTGATGTTAATGTTGTTAAGCTTTTAGCTTTCAGAAATATCGTCAAATAATACCTTCTCAAGATTTGCCTTTTAGCTTTACCCTATTAGGAGAATTGAGTTTATCTTCAAACAATCTAGGTGGAGGAGACATATCGTGCTTCCTAACAGGTAAGAGGAAAGAGTCTTACAAATATTACTAAGTGTTAAAGTCTAAGGAAATTAATTTCAAAACCCAATGTAAAGAGATACAAAACCAATGTTGGCCCAAAAGTAGCTAGTAATGTACGTTTTTATAGTACAAATCTTTAACAAAAAATTAGTGACCAGACTTTACTGCATCTGGGTTAAGCTATCCAGTTATCCGCGAAGCAGTAGTATGAGTACTCTTTGACACATAAAGAGTAGCTTTCCCCGGTTCTAAAATCATATGCATGTCCTCGTCTTTGATATTTTGCTTCTTTCGTACTTGTCTTTGTGATTTCTTTGATATCTTGCATATCAACTGGCTAGGATGTTTGTTTGGCCTTGATCATGAGCCAAACCCACCTATGACATACCTTTTTGGACCTAGTATAGGGTGAAAATGGTTGTTTGTTATAAGAACAGCATTACTTTGGCATCATTTGCTGGTGTAAGGTTTGGAATCTATACCAAGCAGTTGAGAAAAAAAAGAAAAGAAGAAGATTGTTTTATGACTAATAAAAGTGAGGCCTAATTCTATAATAATTTTAGCATGTGTTTGTTGGAATCATAGTTGTCTTGCACAAAATTAAACTGATGAACCTTACTTTAAGACAAGCGTCAAACTGCACTTCTTGAAGATAGTTGAATCCTCCAAATAACTACAAGGGATATGGCAGCTCTATCTCTAGATTCAATAATTAGTATTGGTCCATACTTTAGTCATTACATTGAATGTTGTAAAATTAAAAGTCATCATAAGTCTCTCCTTAAATCACAATAATTCTCAAAGAGAAACTATATTAGAAAAATCAAAACAAAAAGAACTTCACAAGTTTAGAACTAGAAATATTCACAAGTAGAAGAATCCTCAAAGTGATGCTCAAAATTGGCAAACTCTAAATAAATTAGGAAATAGAGTGATGCATAGAAGTGTTAGGCTCTAAACTTTAAACTCTAAATAAGCTAGAACTAGAAGAAAATAGAGTGATGCCCAAATTTAGTAAACCTAGAAAAGAGAAAAAGTAGAGAATGTCTCAGCTAAATAGACTTTAGAAAGCTAGAGACCAAATAACTCTAGGAGAGGAGAAGAGAAAGGTGTAAGGTAGAATGGCTTGGGCTCTTCCTTTATATAGTGTGTAGTGCTTGGACATTCAACCTTGCTTGGTCCCCAGGGTAGTCTAGAACTGCTCCTACACAATCCAAATACTTAAGCCCATTGACATTCCTATTTTTGGACCTTCTTGGTCGATTCTTGTGAACTAGATGTGCCTAGAAGTCATGAGTTGTCTCTATAGTGATAGGTTGGACGTGCTAAACCTCGCCCAATGGGTCGACCAATATCTAGAATGTCCTACCCCATAGGCCATCCATCCTAGTTGGTCTAGGCTAGATTTCTACTCAAAATTAAAAGAGATTAGGGAGGCCTACAACAATGCGAGCATGCAATATACAAAGTGCACACTATTGCGTACAAGTGCACTTTTGCTTTTGCACTCATGCACACATATGCGCACACATGTACCAAGCGTGCAACATTTCTAAAGTGTGCTTCGAAAGCAATGTGAGAAACTATGAGAGTGTTTGGAAAGACTAAAAGTTCTCTTCCAACTTTCAATGTCAACTAAAAATTTGTGTTGTTTTCAAAAGTGAAGTAGCTAAAGACAAGTTTTCAAATTCAAATGAAATTTGAGTCTCCCTTTAAAACTAGATAATCTAAAAATTCTACAAACTACCCTTTAATTATGAAACAATTCCCACACACAAATAAACATGTGTTCTAAGAATTGATTTAATAAAAATAATTTCAACAGTCCTCCTCTTGCTTTAAGTTAAAACAACTATCAAAACATTTTCTCAATTGTTTTAAAGTTAAAACAAGAGAAAAATAAAGTGTAGATCAAGATTAGAAAAGAATCAACCATAAGGAAAAGAAATTTTGGCATTCAAATGAGATTACTACATGAAAGAAAGTAAATAGATTCTTGAGTTTCTTCCTAGTATATACAAATCAAGAAGTGTTAGGGCAACTATTAACATAAATCTTGAACAACTGCCCCATATATAAAATTATAATACACTTCTCTTAAAAGGAGACATGTACTTAAAATTGAGTACTTTTACTGCTGACAATATGATAATCCCGTAATTGGTCGAGTGCTCTAGAAACCAACCTAATCCCCATAAGAGGTGGCCAAAACCTCACACTAGAATAGATAAATCCATTCGTGGTGCACATGTATACACCACAATCTAAAATTGGCAGATCTATATACTCATTAAAATGTAAATCATCCTTAATACCACAAATCATACTAAATATATTAGGAATGGAAATAAAATTTTATTCATAAACATAGCAGTAGATTAGTAGATTCAGATAGCTTGTTTATCCCTTGGAACCGAGTCAATGACATTAGATAGGGTTACCACAACTAGTCAATTATAGGTTTTTAAGCTCATTTCCTGTTTTGTGAGTTTATTTAATTAAAACAATTTCAACAGTGTTTATCAAAAAATTGCGAAAAGAATTGATCTATAAGCATTCACTCACGTATAATGCTTGACTTTTGTAGGTTTGTGTAGTTTGACAAAACTGCGAATACTATACCTTTTCAACACCAATATTGGTGAGGGAGCACTTCCACCATGTCTACAGAGCAACTTGACTCTATTGGAATCCTTAGACCTAGGTTTCAATAATCTAGGCAAAGACTCATCTATGAGTTTAAAAGGTATGAGCTCTACATTTCATTTGATAGCTACTTCCTAGATAGGTCAAGCCGAAAATTTTGGATAATCCTAATTACTAATAGTTACTGTATATTTATTTTGGTATTATAATTGACTAATTAGAAAATTCAAAAGTAACTATAATAGAAATATCTCTTATTCTTTTTTTACTTAATGGTAAGATGCAGAGAGAATGGTCATGTTTTTGGGCTATAGACCTATCTAAAATAGGTCCCAATTTTAGTTGTCATTGAAAATCTATCACAAGTTATGCTCATATCTTTAGGTTTATGTGGTTTGAGGAGACTCACGCCTCTAGATCTTTCTGACAACAATCTTGAAGATCAAAGTCTTGGATCATATATGGGCAACCTTTCCTCTCTAGTATGGTTGGGATTATCAGGGAATAAGCTTGAAAATCCATTTGGCATCTCAGCAAAAGAGATGACAGGTGAAGTAGCTTTTATCACTTGCTATTGAATTACTACCTTTGCTTGGACCTTTCTTAGTATTAATGATTTATATTACAACCCACTTGGTTCCAACATATTGCAGGTGTAAGACTATTCCCTAATCTTAAGACATTGTATCTTCGTGGGAATTTGATAGCTGTTGACAACATTGGAAACATTGTCCCGTGGTTGTATAACTTCACATCCCTCTCCAATCTCTACTTGGATAGAAATTACTTGAGGAAGTCTTCGACATTATTGTGTAAGTGCCTCTATAGTACACATTTTACACTTGTGGAGCCTACAACCAAACTGAAGTTATTATTTTGAGGAATTGCTAGCAAAGCACAATGACACTACATTAATGAAATTAATGAAAGTCCTCCACTATATATGATGGGCCCCAATTGATTGATCCATGCTAGTGATCTGAATCGCCTACACTCCCTTTTTCTATTAAGCTACTTACTCATCCCATATTTAGCAGGCTAAAACTCAACTTGGGCCCATCCTTTGGAAGATCCTAACAACTCACAACCTTGTCCTCATGCTAGAAGAGCTATGCACCAAAAATCTCATCAATTTGATAGTCTTAACCATTGATGGCTTGATTTTTAAGATGGATGGTGAAAAATCTCATCAACCATTTTCTAACTTAAAAAGGCATGTTTTAGGACATGAAAAATATTGTGAATGTTTCTAATCTTCCCAAAAGTTGGCCCGATTGAAGTTATAGTGTGCATATTAAAAAGTTGCTTTGCAGATATCAAGCGCCTGATAGCAAAAAAAGTAGTGTTCATGTTCTTGTCGATTATAGTGGATCTGATCCAAAAATCAAGCCGTAAACTAGTAAGAAGGTGGCATCTGATCCAAGGTGATGGTATGCAAAGAGTTATTTAATTTACCCAATGATTATAGTGGTCAATCAGCTTCACTTGAGTCACTAAAGATGAGAGATATCAGTCTACATCGTTTTGCCACTAACGATGTAAATTGTTAGGCTACATCATTTGGCTTAATAAGTGTTAGAGAAATTACTGATGGCCTACTTTCTAGCAGCATGAGCTTTTAAATGAAAATATGATAAGTTAAAATCATTCATTTATCAAATACACTTAAAAGAGCTCAAAAAAAGATGTTGTATTAAATAATAACTATTATTAACCCACTTTTTATCAACTTAAGCTTTAAGGTTAAAGGGTAATTTGAAAATAAGACATACTTCCAATGGTTGAATGGTAATCCAATAATAAGGCATATGACCAATGGATAAGTTTACGCTGCTTTTGTTAAATAATCAATTCAACAACTGCTCATAGAAGTAAGCAATACATGT
Organism: Warburgia ugandensis; assembly: GCA_035236585.1. Classification (NCBI taxonomy): domain Eukaryota; kingdom Viridiplantae; phylum Streptophyta; class Magnoliopsida; order Canellales; family Canellaceae; genus Warburgia; species Warburgia ugandensis. The sequence goes on from CP141133.1 coordinate 59,661,064, forward strand.
GACACGTTGCAGAGATTCAAAGTATGTCCTTCCATCATTTACCTTGATTAAGCTCTACTTTCTCATGAGACCTGTTTCATAACTAAATCTCTTTGTATAATATTTGCAGGGCTATGCAAGTTGAGGACGTTAAGTGTTTTGTCTCTTGGAAATAACTCAATGGAAGGTAGTCTCCATCTATGCATGAGAAAGATGCATTTCTTGTCTCGGTTGCATCTCTCTCATAACTATTTTATAGGAAGCATTCCGATGTTCATTTTCAACAACCTAACAATGATGGAGGTGCTTGATCTATCAAAGAATCAACTTACTGGTGTTGTCTCCTTTTCCTTGTTTTCCAACCACTCATTGCTTACAAACATTGACCTCTTAAGAAATGTCAAATTAAATGTCGAAACAGAGTCCTTACATTGGGTTCCTACTTTCTAGCTTCATTCTTTGTATTTAGAAAGTTGCAACCTCAACCTAAATAGTACTTGTGGCATTCCTACCTTTCTCTTTAACCAAACCAGTTTACTAACCTTAAATATGGGTCATAATTCTCTTAGAGGAGTCATCCCAACTTGGTTGATATACACTAGTACATTACAATTCTTGTCATTAAGGGGCAACTCATTTGAAGGCTCATTTCCTCAATCTTCCAATAATACTAGGGGTCTCAACTCTTACGTAGCTTGATATCTCTAAGAATAACTTATCTGGAGCACTTTCTAGGAATATTGGAATGCTACTTCCTTGGATGGCTTGCTTGAACTTATTAGCAAATGCCTTGCAAGGTAGTATACCTTTGTCTTTAGCTCAAATGGATTGTTTGACGATATTAGATCTTTCTAATAATTGTCTTTCAGGAGAAATCCCATATCATAGACTAAAAGTTTTAAATCCCTTGAGTACTTGGATCTTTCATACAATTGTTTGCAAGGAGACATGCATCCAAAAGATTTGAACATGACAATGTTGAAAGTTTTAGTTCCTAGTCATAATTACTTTAGAGGAACAATCGCATTGAGCTTGTTGAATAGTTCATTTCTAAAATTTCTAGATATAAGTGACAATAACATAACTGGTCCTATTCCATGCTAGTTATCTAACCTTTCATTCTTATCTTAAGAAATAACTCCTTTAGATCACACATTCCAAGGCAACTTTCTAAAATGAGTAATCTCCATTTGTTGGATCTTCCCAACAATTATCTTCACGGAAAGATACCTTACTGTCTTGACAACAATACTTCATGGAAACGAAAATCTAAAATCTAGATTGTCCCAATTGTAAAAAGGATTTATACAACACATCTGAGACTTTCACTTGGTGTAGCAGTTAGGGTCTCGACTTCTTTTACCACAAAGGGAAGAAGTTATATTTTTGAAGGTTTGCCCCTATTCTTTATGACTGGGATTGATTTGTCCATGAATCACTTAACAAGCAATATTCCATCACAAATAGGAGACTTGCAGGAGGTTCACTCATCAAACTTGTCGCATAACTTTCTAAGTGGCCTGTTTCCATTGTCCTTAACAAATTTAGAAAATTTGGAGAGTTTGGATCTTTCGTATAACAAATTGGTTGGATGGATCCCTAATGAAATAACTGAAATCCATACACTGGCTATTTTCATTGTTTCCTTCAATGGCCTATATGGAAAAATCCCCTTTGAAAAACAATTTTTAACATTTAGTGAGAGTAGTTATGGGGAAATCCAAGTCTCTATGGACAACCATTGAAAAAAAGTTGTTTGATTAACACTGCTTCTAGAGTCCTTAAAAGGAAGAGTAAGAAATCTAGTATTCTTAAGAATGACGTTATTTTCTATACATTTGTGGCAATGTCATATGCATTGGGATTTGGGGAATTATTGGCTTTCTTCTGTTTAACAAGAGTTGGAGGTACAAATACTTTAGGACTATGGATGTATGCCAGGAGGAAATGGCTAAGAAGATTTTAGAACTCTTTCTTTACTTGAAAAGTTGTACACATTCTTGAGTTGTAATGAAGAATCGGTCTTTTGTTTAACAAGAGTTGAAGGTACAAATACCTTAGGACTATGGATGTATATCAGGAGCCAATGGCTAAGAAGATTTTAGAACTATTTCATTACTTGAAAAGTTGTACTCATTCTTGAGTTGTAATGAAGAATCAATCTTAATGATAGAATTTTTCTTTAATTGTGGTGTTAATTTATTTTTTCTTATGAATTAACTATTTTGTGCGTACAATCCTATCAAACTTTCCAAAGCAATTAAAGCTTTGAGATATATATATATATATTTATTTATTTATATTTATATAAAGTGGCAATTCTTAAAAGTCATAATAAAGTAACATTTCTTTGTCTCAATTCTTAAACCATTTTAATTTTTTTCTAAACTATATAATACAAAATAAACTACTTACCTCCACACATAACCGTGTGTTTTTTAAAGAGAATTTAATATTCAGTCTGAATCTTAAATGAAGAGGTCTTCTATTCTTTTGCAAAAGTTTAAAGAAAGGGTTAATGGAACCTTAATTCCTACGACCTTTTAAGCTATAGCAAACAATAGTATTTGTGATAGTGTTTGCAATTATTTGCAATGGCCTTTAGCCATTGTATATAAACTCAATTTCTAAACTTAAAGTGGGGCCCCTTATCTGCAATAGTTGGGGACTGTAACAAATAAGTTATATGTGATTACTATGCAAATTATCTGTAAATGCTAGGAATGAGTGAATATTCCTAATAGATTTGGGGATAGGTAGATTAGCAATTAGGTTAACTTTGGCTCTGTCTACCTTTATACCTTTGAATGACACTATGGCCAAGGACAATTCCCTCAGGAAACATGAAATGACACTTCTCCCAATTAAGCTCTAGGTTCTTCTCTTTACAATGGCTTAAGACTTTTCTTAGATTTTCAAGACATGTTAAATGAATAACCAAAAACAGAAAAGTCGTCCATGAAAACCTCTTAAGTTCTCTTTACCATATCACTAAAGATACTCAATATGCAATGTTGAAATTTGGAAAGAGGATTACATAATGCAAATGACAAATGACGTTCTTTTGTAAGCAAAAGTGTCAGAAGGACATGTAAAAGTGGTTTTTTCCTAATCCTCAGGTGCAATTTCTATCTGGTTGTACCTTGAATACCCATCTAGAAAACAATAAAATTGATGTCCTATAACCCTTTCTAACAATTAATTAACAAAGAGCAAAGGAAAATGGTCCTTCCTAGTAACAACATTCAATTTTCTATAGTCAATACACATACGCTAACTAGTGGTAACTCTACTAGGTATTATTTTATTGTTGGCATTAGTGATTAATGTCACTTTAGACTTCTTTGGAACTACTTGAGTTGCACTCATTTACTATTTGCTTATGGGATAGATGATTCTCACATCAATCAACTTAAGTACTTCTGCTCTCACCACATCTTTCATATTATGATTTAACCTTCTCTGCTATTGACTACATGGTTTAGTATCATCCTCCAAATATATTGTATGGGTACAGATTAAAGGGTTAATGCCCTTTATATCAATAATGGTTCATCCCGGGAAGAAATTATCATATGAAAAATGTCTTTTTCTCCTAAATAGACATATTTGAGTTCACAAGGTAGATGTATTAAATCTAGCTTAGGAGGTTCAACTCAGGATGGATTGGGAGTAGATTCCCTTGGTGAAACTTCCTCGATATGAGGTTTCCATATTTCTATATCCATGATAAGAACAAAATCAAGGAGGGCATTAACTAGCTTTATTAATGCATCCTCATTAAACTCATTAAAGTGGGCCAAACAGGCCTCACATGGGTCCTAAATCAAAGATGAAAGAAATTTATCTTGAACAACTGAATTTATTATGTTGACATTGTGCAAGTCATCAGTGCTTTCACAAGGTTGCTTACATATGTTGAAGATGGTTAGCTCTAATTGCATATTACTAAAGAATAGTTTCATGACCATTTTTGCAGTTAATTAAGGCATTAGACGTAACCAAGAATGATTATCCCAAGATGACGGGTATTCCATTCTTATCATTCGCTACCAGTTGTGTATCAAGAGCTAGAAAATCTCTCTCAGTATCTTCATAGAATAGTCAGTTAGCTAGAGTGTAGTAGAAGTAGGTTTAAGCTCACCGAAACCTAACTATTTATATACCAAGTATGGTAGTAGGTTAACACTAGATCTTAAATTAAGCAAAGCTTGATTAATCTTATAGATGCCAATAATACAAGTAAGAGTGGGGCAAACTGGATTCTTGTATTTTGGTGGTGTATGATGTTGAAGAATGAAATTAACTTGCTTCATTAAAAATGCCTTCTTTTGAATATTTAATCTTTCGTTTATGGTACAAAGGTCTTTTAGGAATTTGGCATACGGTGTGATTTGTTCTATTGTGCCTAAAATTGGTATGTTGATCTTGACTTGCTTGAAATTTTCTAAAATCTCATCATAAGAGGCAGACTTTGGAGCTTAATGCAATCTATAAGGGAATGGAGTAGGGATATGATATGGTTCAACAAGTGGAGTGGGGTCCTCTTTTCAATTTTCTTATTCCTTAATTGGTCTTTTAACCTAAACAATCTTTTGTGGCTTATCTTTCTTAATTCTTTTATCACTCCTAAGAATGGTGATAGCCTTAGTTTGTTCCATGGTGGAGCTTGATGATGCATTGAATACATTATTGCTAACTCCATGCATACCCTTTGGGTTTACTTGTTTTCTTTTTCCATATCTTGCATCATTTGACTCATTATATTTTCCATTTTATTCATAGACTGAGTGGCTTGTTTTAACTAGTTTTCTAATTGAGAAGTTTTCCTCTCTTGATTTTGGATAAGTTGTTAGAGGTTATCTCTACAGGCCTTTTGGGTGGGGGCATGTAAGGTCCAGCAACAAGAGGTCCATGAGTTTGTTGTTGGTACAGACATGGGACAAGGTGACCTTGATGTTGTTGGTGAGGCTGGTATGGGCTAAGTTGTGAGACATTGGTAGTTGGTTCATTTTACTAACTAAAATTTGGATAATTTTCCCAATTGAAATTATATGTCTGTGAGTGTGGGGAGAAAGGTCTTTTATTTGTATTCAAAGCCTTAACCTGATCATGAAGTACCTCTTGAAATGTTGGAATGGTGGGACATCCCTGAGTAAGATGTGTGGTACTTTCACAGATGCCTCTCCTAGTATAGGTGATGGTGGGCATGAGCCTATCTAGATGTTTTACTCTTTATGAGTCAGCCTAGGTTTGTGCACTTTCAATAGCCATTCCAAATATTCTTTTGTCTCATCTGGTTATTTATTTAAAAGTTGCCATTGCACATCATCTCTACAAAATGGCGCATATCATAATTAAGTCTCTCATAGAAGAAGCTAATGATGAGTCATGGTTTATAGCCACGATGTGGGCATGTGAGTAAAAGATCCTTGAACCTTTCCCAACATGGGTAGAATGATTCTTTATCCTTTTAACTAAAGTTCATTATCTCACAGCGGAATATGTTTGTTGTGTGTAGAGAAAAACTTTTCAAGAATTCCCTAGTCATTTCATTCTAGGTTCTTATGGAACCTGCTAGCAGGGCATTAAATCACATTTTAGTTATTCCTTTAAAGAGAAAGGAAATAGCTTAAGCCTTATAGTATCTAAACCAATGTCTTATGCTATGTAATCACAAGCGCGCCTAGTCGCTAGGCGCAAAAAGGCGTAGCCTGGTGACGCGACTAAGGCCAGGCACAGTGTGACTATGCGCACCTAGGCACGCGACTTTCTATGCCTTGCGCCCTTGACTCTAGGCGCACCGTAAGTGATATAGAACCCTATTTCAGATTCTTCTTCTTCTTTTTCTTCCCAGTCTTCCTTTCTTTTTCTGACAACCATCCTTATCTTCTAGTGGTGATTAAAGCTTTGTTGAAGTGATTAAAGGTAAGAATTTTAAGATTTTCATTGGGTTTTTTTTTTCCTGATAAAAGTGGTAAAAATAGAGACATTTTTTTCATTTTTAATGATCAATGCTTACCTTTTTGTCAAAAATGTCTAATTGCTAAAAACGAAAACTCCATTTCATCATTTCCATTTCTTTCCATAGATTTAATATAATATTTGCTGTTTTGTCTGTTTCTTGAATTTTTAACCAAAAATTACGATATATATTAGTATTTTTTTCTCTAATTTTTTGTGGAATACATCCATAGCTTTGCATGATATAACTAAAAATGACATTCCCATGGTATTGTTTCATGTTTTCTTTTTTACCTCTTTTTTCTTTTCTTTTTCATTACTTTTCAATGAAATATACTACTATTTTAATATTTTTTTGTTCATTTTAGCAGTAATAGTAAAAAAATCATTCTAATGCTAAAAATTGACAATTCCACACCATCGTTTTCATAATTTGTATTTTGTTTTTACTATTTTTGGTTAAAATTCATGAAATACATCATAGTTTTTTGTTAATTTTAATAGTCATAGTAAAAAAAACATTATAATGCTAAAAATGACAATTCCACATCATCCTTTTTATAATTTGTATGTTTTTTTTTTTTACTTTTTTTTTGTTAAAATTCACTAAATACATTACTATTTTTTTTGTTAATTTCAATAGTAATAGTAAAAAAAAATTGTAATGCTAGAAAATGACAATTCCACATCGTCCTTTTTATAATTTGTATGTTTTTTACTTTTTTTTGTTAAAAATAATGAAATACATTACTATTTTTTGTTAATATCGCTAACAATAGTTTTTAACTTGTTAATTTCTTATGTTTCTTAACTTTGATTACAGGGTTCAAGTCAACTTAGGTTTCCAATCCACAAAACATAGATATGTCTTCATCAAGGAGTTCAAACGCTAGAAAAGGGCAACCCAGTGCACAAAGCTCCCGCCTATGCAGGGTCCGGGGAAGGGGCAGACCACAAGGGCCTAAAGTACATAGCCTTACGTTGCATTTTACAAGAGGTTGTTTCTACGCCTTGAACTCATGACCTCAAGGTCACATGACGACAACTTTTACTGTTGCACCAAGGCTCATCAAGGGGTTCTAACACTGCATCATCAAAATCAATGGATCCAGGATGGGAATATGGAGAGGCAAGGGATCATCATCACCATCATCAAGACATTATCCCAATTATGGGGTCGGCCACATGAATCTTATTCCTCCATTCTTCTCTATCAAGTACCATGGCTTCATTTAGTCCCAAAGTTTTTAAATCTTTCCTCACCACTTCTATCCATGTTCTTTTGGGCCTTTCCCTTGCCCTTTTAAAACCTTCTACTTGTATTGCCTCACTCCTTCTAACCAGTGCCATTGTTGGTCTCCTTTGGACATGTCCAAACTATCTAAGTCTAGTCTCCCTCATCTTGTTATCTATTGGTGTTAGCCCTAGGTTTTCTCTAATATTTTCATTCCTAATTCTATCCTTTCTTGTCTTACCATTCATCCATCTCAACATCCTCATTTCTACGATGCTCATCCTATGGGCACAATGTTCCTTAACTGCCCAACACTTTGATCCATAGAGCATGGCCGGCCTTATGGCCATCCTATAAAATTTTTCTTTTATTTTGAGCTAAACCCGCCAATCACACAAAACTCCAGATGCACATCTTCATTTGTTCCAACCAGCTTGGATTCTCTACATAACCTCCCTCTCAATCTCTCCACTCTTATGAATCATTGATCCTAAGTACCGAAAGTGGCCTTTTATGAGGACTTCTTGGTTATCAATCTTGATTGGTTTTCCACTCCACTCTCCTTACTAAAATTGCATTCCATATATTCTATCTTAGTTCTGCTGATTTTAAACCCTTTAGATTCTAATGCTTCTCTCCATAACTCTAGCTTTGTGTTTACACCCTCCCTTGTCTCATCAATTAAAACTATATCATCTACAAATAGCATGCACCAAGGAATCTCCTCATGCAGATGTTTTGTTAACTCATCCATAACCAACGTGAAAAGGTATGGACTCAATGCCGATCCTTGGTGCAATCCTACAGTGACAGGAAAATCACCGATCTCGCCACTAGTGGTCTTAACATTTGTTACCGCTCCCTCATACATATCTTTAATTGTGTATATATACCCCTATGAAACCCTTTCTCACCCATCAACCTTCATATTAACTCTCTAGGGGCTCTATCATAAGCTTTCTCTAAGTCGATAAAGACCATGTGGAGGTCTTTCCTCTTCTCCCTATATTTCTCTACCAATTGTCTTAATAAGAAAATAGCTTCCATTGTTGTAACGAACCGGGGTCTGCCCACAGTAACAATATTGTCCGCTTTGAGGTGCTCATACACCCCTCACGGCTTTGTTCTTCCCCCGTAGGGGAAAACGCATTGTTACCATGAGAGACCACCCACCCTTTATCAATGGCCCAGTTACTTTCCCCCTAGCGATGTGGGACTAACTCGCAGTCTCTCACCCCAACCTAGAAGCCAGCCAGCCTAGAAGCCTGTCAGCTCTTCTTGGCCCGCCCTCATCAGCCTGCCCTCATCAGCCTGAGGCTTCACCTCACCCCCTTAGGGGACACGCGTCCTCGCGTGCAGTTAGTCACCCACATCGGGTCGAGGTCTGGCTCTGATACCACTGTAACGAACTAGGGTCTGCCCACAGTAACAATATTGTCTGCTTTGGGGTGCCCATACACCCCTCACGGCTTTGTTCGTCCCCTGTGGGGGAAAACATGTTGTTACCATGAGAGACCACCCACCCTTTATCAATGACCCAATTACTTTCCCTCTAGCGATGTAGGACTAACTCTCAGTCCCTCACCCTAGCCTAGAAGCCTACCAGCTCTTCTTGGCCCGCCCTCATCAGCCTGAGGCTTCACTAAAAAATTTGATGAGATGATGTCATATTAAGATCGGGACCGTTCATATTGAGCATGATGATGTGAGGAAAGGACTCATGAAATTTGGTGACAATCGAACAGCTAGGGATGCTGGAAAACCAAAAAACAATATGATGAGAGTTTTTGAAAATGCAATGAAAATCATGAAAAAAAGATAGATTTGGGAGGGATTTGTGAAAATAGAGGGTGAAAATAAAATGTACACGAAAAACTGGACTCATAGGTGTAAAAATTGCAAAAAACAGAGCACCTGGGTCGCCAACGACGGCGAACCAGTCCGGTCATCGTTCCCGGCAACAATGACCCGCACGGGGAAGAAAACAAGCGGACGAGGGAGTGCCACATGGCATGATGAGTGCACCCACACACAAGGCTCGTGGTGTGACTCGCGTGCGCCACTCGCGGTGCTCCGAATGCACGCCACGCGCACTGTTTCCGCCCCCACATGCAAAGCGCGTCCACAGACACGCGAGCCATGCGTGCCATGTGTACAATGCACGCCCGTGCGAACAGCACACGCCACACGTGCGACGGGCCCATTTTCTTAATTTTTGGTATTTTTTACCTTTATGCATTAAAAATGTGATTTTAGGAGCTACAGAGGTCCAAATCACGATCCGAAAGAGGCGTTGTAATCGTCTCAACAAGGCAGACCTAGATTTAAGACAAAACTCTAGTTTGGAGTAGCTTTTTAATAGCCAAACTACTAAGTACTATTCAATGACTTAGACTAAGCCGATTAATGGATGATCAAGCTTTAGATTTTGGTTGTATATGTTAAATATGACATGATTATGAGATTAGAAGAATAGGCCCTATTGAATCGTCAAGAAACAATGATCCCGATGATTGATCTGAGCAGTCCCTTGAGAGGTGTTGATCAAAGAATGATCAGACCGTTAGATCGACATGTTGTTTGGGATATTGCGATACCGAGGTAGGTAATTTCATTTACAATTGTTTCATGATTCTCAAATGATGACTTGGTAATTTGAGTTTTTGAAGCATATGATTTATGCCTTACCATATGCATGAGATTAATTTCAGCATGTAGTTTCTCATGTGTGTGCTATCTTTCGGGTGGTTATTGCATACATCGTTCTGATATATTTTGTGATATTCCCTTGATTATTGGTATTTTTTACATGTGGGAGTAGCTCTGTTTTGATGTTTGAGACTATTGCTCCCATGGTAGGATGCATTTCTTCACCCTGTGAGTGCCTGACTGCCCGTGAGGGTGAAAGGGTGAAAGTAGGCGTGCAATGGGACTTTTCGTGAGTGCTTGAGTGCCCATGAGGGTGAAAGGGTGAAAGCGAAAGTGGAACGCATCATTTCCGTGAGTGCCTGAGTGCTTGAGTGCCCGTGAGGGTGAAAGGGTGAAAGTGGCTAGTACAGAGAGCTGACCCCACATTGCCGTGAGTGTACTTAAGACACTCATAGGGCTTGACTATGTATGATGTTCGATACTTTTGACATGCATTCACATGTTTCTAGATTTTATTGGATTGTGCATGTCCTGATATCATGATTGATGATATCTTATTTATTTCATGGACTTGATATGTCCTTCATCATGTGATTTAAGGCTTTATATTATATTTGACCATCTTACGATCTTGATGCCTCATGCCATGTGATTTATTTTTATTGAGTTTACTTTGGATGTATATCACCTACACAAGCATGGCTTGCTGAGGCATTGCTTTGTTTTGCAATACCTCAGAATCAGAGCGAGACAAGCAGAAAGGGAAGCAGGTTTCTAGAGTGGAGCTAGACAGGGGCTTGAGGACCAGATACTGTCAGATTCAGAGACAGAGTAGTGCACTTTTGTTGGACTAGTATTGGATAATTGGAATTCTACTTAGTCGTTGTATATATTGATAGATTAGACCCATATCATTGTATAGTGTTTATATGCTTATGCATGGATGACGTTGTGATCTTGGACAGACCCTAGAGCTTTGGAACTTTCACTATCATATATCTTTACAATTGCAAAAATTTCACCGTGGTTTTATTTTGTGAGCATGCTCAAAAGGTTCACTTTTGGTTCTGTTTATTCAGTGTAGTTTTTGAGGAGAAATGACCCTTGGGGTTTTCTTCATTGGTATTTTTCTTGACGTTGTGAAAAGTTTTTAAATTATGAGTTTTAAGTTCTAGGATCCCATCTATTTTCTATCAATAAACTATTATTATTTTCATATACATATGGAAAATGATTTAGAAAACCTGAGGTGTCACAATTATAGACCTCCCAAGCATGAAACCAAACTAATTCTCCTATACACTTGTCTCATGTTGTAGCCTCTTCTCAATCACTCTTTCAAAAAGTTTCATAGTGTGGCTCATAAGTTTGATTCCTCAATAATTAGTGTAGCTATGTATGTCTCCTTTATTCTTATAAATTATTACAATAGAGCTTTTCCTCCACTCATCCAGCATTTTCTTTTCTTTTATAGTCTTGTTAAACAACTAGGCCAACCAAACTACCTCAATATCTCCCATATGCTTCCAAACCTCTATTGGTATACCATCAGGCCCCATGGCCTTTCCTGATTTCATCTTTTTCAAGACCTCTTTCACTTCAAGTATTCTAATCCTACATTCATATCTATAACATCCAATGTTATTTAGGTTTATAGTATTTTCAATCCCTATATTCTGAGAGCCATTATCATTTAACAATTTTTGAAAGTATGTCTCCCATGTTTGTTTAATCTCATTATCTTTGACTAATACCCTTTAATCATTCCTTCTAATGCACCTAACATGATCTAAGTCCTTACCCTTCTATTCTCTTACTTTTGAAAGTTTAAACATATCTTTCTCACCTTCTCTTATTCCTAGTCTATTATTAAAGCTCATCATATGCTTTAAGTTTAACCTCACTTACTATTCTCTTAGCAACCTTTTTAGCATTCTTATATTATTCATAGTTTTCATTATTTCTAGTCTTCTACCATGCTTTAAAAGACATCATTTATCTTTAATAACTTTTTGCACTATTTCACTCCACTGCCATGTTTCCTTTAGTAATTGCCTTTTACCTTTAGATAACTCCTAAGACATCTTTTGCCACTTTCTTAATGGACTCAACAATATTAATCCACATAGTATTTACTTCTGTTTCATAGTTCCAATTTCCTTCTACCATCAACTTATTTATGAATGAGGTTATTTTCTCTTCTTTTAAGTTCCACCACTTAATTTTTGGATGCCTATTAAGTTCATTTCCTTTCTTCCATCTTTTGATATGGATATCCATAACCATTAACCTATGTTGTCAGGTTAAACTCTCATTGGGTATCACCTTACAACCCTTACACATAGATCGTTCATTATTCCTAAGTTGAGAACAATCTATTTGTCTTTTATGAAGCCCACTTTTAAAGGTTATGAAGTGTTCATCCCTCTTCTTAAAGAGTGTATTTGTAATGGCCAGGTTATATGACAAAGCAAAATTGAGGATATTCTCCCCTATCTCATTTCGTTCACCTATACCATACCCTTCGTGTATTCTATCATATCCTTCCTTTTCTTTTCTTACATGGTCATTTAAGTCTGCTCCTATAAATATCCCCTCAGTGTTGAGAATTTCTTGCATGACTCCCTCCATATCTTCCCAAAACTATCTCTTGATTATATCTTATAACCCTACTTGTGGTGCGTATGCACTTATAACATTTATAATCTGCTCTCCTAGAACAAGTTTTATTATTATAATTCTATCATTGATTCTTTTAAAGTCCACAACTTTATCCTTTAATTCCTTATCCTCTATTATTCTTACGACAATTCTGTTATTATCCTTTCCTACATACCATAATTTATACCCATCTATTTCTCTAGCTTTAGCCCCTTTCCACTTGGTTTCTTAGATACAAGCTATGTTGACTCTCCTACATTTCATTGCGTCTACTAACTCCAAACTCTTACTTGTCAATGCCCCTATATTCCATGTGGTGATAGGATTCTTATGCTCTGAAGAGATCCTATTTACTATTGCCTTTCTTGACCTCCATGCAATGAACCCATGTCCACTTTTCACTACACCTTAGTTCTGATGCAGCGCGTCGCTTCCAAGGGGACGCTTTAGCTACCCTTGCCTATTTTTCACTACACTCGGAATCCGATGTAGCGCATCGCTTCTGGGAGAATGCCTTACCAACCCTTGCCCATTTTTCACCATACCCAGGCTCCAATGCAACTCATCGCTTATGGCGAATGCCTTAGGTTGAGGGAATATCAGTTTTTGATTCATGTCATATTAGGGTTGCCATAGTTTTAAAAAGCTGAAGATGATTTTCATTTCTTCCTTACAAGTAGGAAAGAAATAACAAAATCATCTTTAGCTTCTCCCTTGCCAGTTGGCACTTAACGCAAGGGTTGCCATATTTTAAGAAGTTGGAGATGATTTTCATATACAAATGCATATTCATTTGCAAGAAGGAAATAAATAACAAAATCATCATCAACTTCTCCCTTGCCAACTAACACTTGACACAAGACCCTCCTCCTTTTTCATTCGGGCTTGGGATCAGCACTGGCGGAGGAAATAAATATGGAGAGGCAAGGGATCCAACTGAAATTTAATTTGGTGCAAGCTTTGTGACAATAGGTATAGCAATGGAATATTTAGATTGAAACAGCATTTGATGGGCGGTCATAGAAATGAAAAAAAGTGCTCTCAAGTCACTCCTGACATATCTAAGAAGATATTAGATTATATGAAGGAATCAAAAAATAAGAAAGAGAACAGAGAGAGAATAATAAAGGAGATGGAGAGGCTAGAGAATTTATTTGGCTTGCATGATGATGATGATGATGATGATGATGATGATGATGATGATGATGATGATGATGATGATGATGATGATGATGATGATGATGATGATGATGATGATGATGATGATGATGATGATGATGAGGTGGAGGAGATTAATAATACTAGGGCTGGTGGTATTTCCATTGGAAGGGAGAAGTGCAAGGAAAAGGCACCCTCGCAACAGATAACAAAGGGGCCTATTAACTATCTTTTTGCTCCTACTGAGGCTCAGGGTAAGGGAAAGACACCCATGTAGCAAATGACAATGAATAGAGCTTATAAGGAGTTTAGGACAAGAGCTTGTAATTGCTTTGCCTCTTAGTTCTATGAAAATAGCATTGCATTGAATGTTGCTCCTTATTGTTCCTTTCAGACCATGTTAGAGGCAATTGCGCAACATAATCCAGGTATCTTATACTTTAAATAATTAATACTTAATAGTTTAATATTTGTTTTAGGCTTTTAGCCATTTACCTAATCTTACATCCTATAATTTTATGTGACAAGGTTTCAAGGAACCCTTGTATCACAAGTTGAGGGTGAGTCTTCTTCAAAAGCAAGTAGAAAAGAAAAAATAGTATATATATCAGCATAAAGCTGATTGGATTAGGTGTGTATGTATTCACACTGTTCAGTGTTTTTTTTTTTTGCAAAATCGCATCCTTGTATTGGTATTATTGTATATTCCTTTCAAGTCTCAAGGTGACAATGACACTAATAGCAAGAATGCTCCATTATGTTTTTATAGATATGGGCACTCCATTATGTCTAATTGGTGGACTGATGGCAAGAGTCGCATCCATGTCAACTTTTTGGTGAATTGTCCAACTGAAATAGTTTTTTGAAATCTATTGATGGATCTGTGCATGTTAAGAGTGCAAACTTAATACTTGACATGTTGGAGAAGGTGATTGATGAAGTTGGGGAGAATAATATAATTCAGGTAATTATTTTGTTTTATATCTATAATATGTTAAGTATTTTAATTTATTTATGATGCAAGTTCACCCTATATAAACTTAATATTTGTCATGGTCTTATATATATATATATATATATATACATACTAGGTCATAACAGACAATGCCTCCAACTAAGTGGCTGCGGGAAGGGAGTTGATGGTGAGGAGGCCGCATTTGTATTGGACTCCTTATGTGGCACACTCTATAAATTTGATGTTAGAAGACATTGAAAGAAAACTATGGAAAATGCTACGGTGATGACAATTTTTATATATGGCCACACACATGTCCTTTATCTTATGAGAAGATTTATGAAGAAAAAAGATTTAGTCAAACTTGTAGTAATGCACTTTGCCACCAACTTCTTAAGCTTAGAAAGCATTAACAACTTGATGCCAAAGTTGAGGGCAATATTCCATTGTTCAGAGTGAATGAACAGTAAATGGCCTAAAAGGCCTGAGGTTAAAAGAGCTGAAAGGATTGTATTGCATAGAGATTTTGAGGGTGGTGGACAGTGAGGAGAAGCCAATATTGGGATACATCTTTGAGGGTATAACTAGGGCCAAAGACAAGATTTAAGCCAATCTGACAAGGGATGTGTGTTAAGCCACTCATATTTGGGAGATCATAAATAGTAGATGGAGTTCTCAACTTCACCAGTCTTTGCATGCAGCAGGATATTACCTCAACCCATCCTTCTACTATGACTATGACATTGAAATTGAGTGTAATAGTGATATTTAGAATGGTCTAATGCATACAATCAGTAGGTTATATGATGGAGATGAGGCTAACATGGTGGTAGATCAAATATCTATCTACAGACATGCTAGGGGCTTGTTTGGCAATGACCAAGCAATACACAAAAGAAAAACCCTAGCCCTTTGTAAGTATTTTATGTTATTCTATGTTTTAACTTCTAATTTTATTTATAATATTATTTATTTTTCTAACTTTAATTTTCTTCAACTTTTGAAGGTGAGTGGTGGATTATCTTTGGGACTGAAACCCCACATCTTCAAACATTCGCCATTAAGGTCCTCTCCCAGATATGAAGTGCATTTTCTTGTAAGCGCAACTGAAGTGCCTTCAAGAACATAAGCTACTTAAATATTAAGATTTAGTAGTTATTAGTAATTTAGTATAACATTTATTGTATTCTAAATTTAAAATTACTTTTTCTTTTCAAATCCACACTAAGAAGAGGAATAGGTTGCATGCTAAGAAATTGAACGATCTAGTATACATTTAATACAATCAGCGCCTTCGTCGTCAACATGAAGATCGTTTGAAAATGCAAACGTATACAGATCTTATTTTGTTATGAGAGGTTGATGAAAGTGATGAGTGGATTGTTCAAGAAGATGCTGGAGATGATTTAGTGCATTAAGGTGATGACCTCACCTGGTTAGATGTTGAGCTTGCTGAAGGATCAAGTGAATGTGATGCTCTATCAAGTAGGCAATACCATAGGCAAGGGAGGGAGCAAAGGGCGAGCCACATTTCTTAGTTTCAAGCTCATGCTCATCAAGAACCAAATGAGAATGTTGGAGAAGAGCAGGGCGATGAGGAGACTAAGTAGGAGGATGTCTACTTCTCTCAAGGAGATGATTCTGATTATGATCTTGATCTTCCTGATGAGGAAAAGGTGTAGAAAAATGACTCTTTTCTTAATAATTAACTCTAACATTTGCTTTAGTTCATTTATAAAACTGTTGTTTGATTTTTTATTGTTTTTGGATTTACAAGAAGATGATGGTGATGATGACGAGACCACAGTAGGTGGAGGGAGTAATCCTTGTTACTCCCCATTTGATTATTTATTATTTCTTGCATTTGTATGTTTCTCAACTTCTTTGTGTATGATTTTTTTATTTAACCTTAAGTTGTTATTGTTGACAAGTATTTATTCATATCTTTATATTTCTATATTTTTTGAAATTTTTAGAATTTTTGGGATTTATTTAGAATTTTTCTTTTTTAAAATTTTAAAATACTCAATTTTGCAACTTGATGCCTAGTCACACCTAATCCCTCTAGGCACAAGTCGCACCCCTTGTGCTTGGGTGCACCTTATGCCTGCGACTATATAGGTTTTGTATACATTGGGTACTGCAAACCTCGTCAAACTCTTTAAGGTGCAAGTAAGGACTTTCACTATTTAACCCATAAATTTTGGAAAGTAATTGGATTACTCCCATTTTTAATTCTAGTGCACCGGTATTTTGAGAAAGAATGAGGCAAGATAGTATTGGTGCATGTATGCTAAAGGTAGTTTTTTAGAGTTCTTCCATGAAAGTTTTGATATAAATCATTATCCTCATGCTTACTCTGTCTCACTCCTTATTTCCATTTCATCTCCAATCTTTATTCATTAGATGATTGTTCCTCCTTGGTGGAGGTTGATACTCATCATCCATTAGAGGTGGTGGATCCTCATTCAAGATGAGTGGAGGGCCTTGATCACCTTTAATACTTTCACGGGATGAGTTATCCCTTGATCATTGATTAGTCATTGATAGTGACTAATCTGGTTGGATGTTATTTTGGTCGTACTTGACTAACCTTCTAATTTTATCGCATATCTAAAAGTGCATACAATGAAAGCTCTTTTTCTTTTTTCTTTTTTGAATGGGAAAAACTATCATAACTAATGCAACATAACCCTCAGGCTAGCAAGTAGACAATTTGATTGTCTTGAATTTGTGTGAGGGAGAAACTTTTAGATTGGCCTAATTTAACGCTCTTTCTTTCAAACTTGCTCCACCACTTACTAGTTAGATTCCAACCTAATCATCCACTTCACACCCTCCTTCGCTAACCATAAGTAGTTTAAGTCATAGAATGTGTTGGTAGAGCTAGTCGTTTAAATACTAACGCAGCTAGTTAGACAGGGGCCACAGTAACAATGGTTCGTCTCCTTTCAAGAGGGTCTTACGAGCATGTAATTGCCTCTATAGGTCTCTTCTAATTGGTTTGAAATTAATATGGAATATTGGTTTACACACTTGTGGTAATTATCCTAGGTCGTTAAGAGATGATCTTACTAATTAATTTTCACACTCTATAGTAGTTCGATCAATATATGAATCACCTTAAAGCGATAATCATGCCCTAAAATACAACTAAAAATAATAAACTAATGCAAACCCTAAAATAAAATAGCTATCATGTATGTCATCTATATGCAATTACACTACCAATCAATGCAAAGTTATTCTCAATATGCAAACCCTAATATAGGAATTGTAAGGAGGTAGGATTGCTCATAGGGGGTTTTGGATAAGATCTTCTTGTACAAGGGTGGGACCATTTATATTCCACTTCCATTTCCACGTTATGAAGGTCCACCCTTGACCTGTATTATTACAACCCTTTTAAATGAATTGGGATTAAAAAAAATACAACACGTCCTCACAACAATTCACTCAAAATAAAATTTTGGCTATCCTAATTAATGTCCTCCTTGAATTCCTCCTTTTCAATTTCTTGCAAAATAAAAAATAGCAATAAGTACCAAGTTTTAGGAAATGGAGTGATTAGCACTAAGAAAAATTGACAAATCCACCTAAAAATGCCTAAATTGTTAAATGGATGCAATTCCTAAAAATTTTAAATTTTCTAAAATTTAAATTTTTGAATTTTTTATTAAAATTTATGAAAACTTCGTTGTGGGTCCTTGGCAATGCACCAAAATCTTGTTTGTTTGTTTTTCGTAGGTGCATGGGCTATTGTAATACAACTTATGTAAATAAGGGTTGATCCCATGGGAACTCGACTTAAAGAAATTGGAGTTAAAATAAAATTTAATTTGACAAAAATTAACAAAAATGATAGAAATTGAATAACAGTGAATCAAAAACTCAAATCTATTGAATTAATGAAAAGTACACATTTTCAAGCATAAAAGATAGAGGATTAAACAAAATATTAATTGAAATCTACTAAGCTTGATTATAACAAAATTCTTCAATTTTGGCTACATCCAAGTCGATCAACCATCATCAATCCATCCTTCAATTCTCTTATTAAAGATTGAATGATTAGATTTTGTAGATCTTCCAAAAATCTGATGATCTGGATTAAATAAAAATTTAAAATTGGATGGCTTAAATTGATTTTTTGGATTGTAGATAAAAGTTCAGATCCATTAGATTAGCTAAGAATTGTGTTTAGATGAATATTTGAGAATTGATTGAAAATCCAAAAAGATAAAGATAAAAAACTAAACTGGTACTGTAGCTAAATCATTGATTTAGTTAGGCTTTAATCAAACAAAGATTGGATTAAGTAATTCCTGGATTAATTGTGAATAGTACGAAGCTTGGATAAGTCAAAAAAGGAATAAGAATAAGACTATATAGGAAAAAAGACAAAATGGGGGATATAGTTGGAATTAAGGAAGAAGGACCATGGACGAAAATGAAATTATTCCATTTTTTCCAATTTTACTTGTGAGGAGGGGAAAACACACAAAAAAAATGCAGGGAAGGTGGAAGATGATGATAGGGGAGGGGGAAACAATGGGAAAGGAGAAAAGACAGGGGAAAACTCGAATTTTGTTTTCTCCTTAACAATGCAAGTAAAATTGAGGAAATTGTTTTTGAAAATCAAAGAAAAAATGGTGGTAAAATGAAGGTAAACGAAGAAATGAAGAACAAAAGAGAGATAACAGAGAACGAAAAGAGACTGGGAATGATAGGTGATGAATGGAGAAAAGGAATGAGAACAGGGAATGGTGAAGGAGAAACAGGACTGGAGATGAGTTCTTCAGTTCTCTTCTTCCTCTAGGTTCTTCGATTTCTATGGTGGAGAAGTCTCTTGTAGTGCAACAGTTTAGATCCTTCTACAGTGGGTGCTCCTCGAGTTGTTTTGGTTGAGAGAAGTCTTGCGTTGAAAATTTTCTACTGTGAAGAAATCTCCACCATTAAATAGTCCTGCAATGGTGGTTCCTCATTCTCCCCATACTCCTTTGATTTTAAACTCATCGGCCCTTCTTATTTGAGTTTTTTCCCTTCTTAGTTTGATTCTTTCCTTCTCTCCTTTGTTTCCTCTTTTATGGTACACCCTTTCCACTTTTTTTTTTCTTCTAAGTTCAATTTCCTCTTCTAAAGCTTTCTACCATTTCCACTTTGGTTTTGTCCTTTCCATTACAACCTTTTTGATTTGGTTCCCAATTAGGAAATCATCCCATGATCTATCTTGCCTATTGATCCTTGATGGGTGATCTAGTCCATTGATTCGATCCAAGCCATCAATGCCCAATTTGGTTGATCTGCAATATACAAAACTTAATTAGATATATTTTGATCATACTTTAAGCCTCTAATTAGCTCTGCAATGCCAGTCCAAAGCCTAGATGAAAAAGGAGGAGGGTCTTGTGTCAAGTGCCAACTAGCAATGGAGAAGTTGAAAATGATTCTGTTATTTCTTTCCTTCTTACAAATGAATATGTATTTGTATATTAGTTTCTAAAGAAGAAATGAAAATCATCTTCAGCTTCTTAAAAGTATGGAAACCCTTGCATTAGTTGCCAGCCTAGAAGGGAGAAGAAGATGATTTTGTTATTTCTTTCCTACTTGCAAATGAATATGCATTTATATATTAGTTTGTAAGGAAGAAATGAAAATCATCTCCAGCTTCTTAAAAGTATGGCAACCCTAACATGACATAAACCAAAAACTAACATTCCCTTAAGTTAGGGCATTCTCCATAAGAGATCAAGGGATTGGTAGAGAAATATAGAGAGAGAGATCAAACTTATGAGCCACACTATGAAACTTTTTGAAAGAGTGATTGAGAAGAAGCTACGGCATGAGACAAGTGTATTAGAGAATCAGTTGGGTTTTATGCCTGGGAGGTCTACCATGGAAGCTATTTTCTTACTAAGACAATTGGTAGAGAAATATAGGGAGAGGAGGAAAGACCTCCACATGGTCTTTATTGAGAAAAGGGTTTCACGGGGGTATATAGGCATAATTAAAGATATGTATGAGAGAGCGGTAACAAATGTTCATACCACTAGTAGTCATACCTTTTCACATTGGTTATGGACGAGTTAACAAAACATCAGCATGAGGAGATTGCCTGGTGCATGCTATTTGCAGATGATATAGTCTTACTTGATGAGATAAGGGAGGGTGTAAACACAAAGCTAGAGTTTTGTGCGATCGATGGTTGCTACTCAAAGGAAAATTCTATAAGATGGCCATAAGGCCAGCCATACTCTATGGATCAGAGTGTTGGGCAGTTAAGGAACATCATGCTCATAAGATGAGCATAGCAGAAATGAGGATGTTGAGATGGATGAGGGGTAAGACAAAAAAGATAGAAATAGAAATGAAAATATGAGAGGAAATTTAGGGGTAGCTCCAATAGGTAACAAGATAAGGGAGATTAGACTTAGATGGTTTAGACATGTCCAAAGGAGACTGAAAATGGCACTGGTTAGGAGTGAGGCAATGTAAGTAGAAGGTTCTAAAAGGGCAAGGGGAAGACCTAAAAGAACGTGGATAGAAGTAATAAGGAAATATTTAAAAACTTTGGGACTAAATGAAGCCATTGTACATAATAGAGAGAAATAGAGGAATAAGATTCATGTGGCCAACCCCTAATTGGGATAAGATCTTGATGATGATAATGATGATGACTTTAATTCTCTAATTAGTTCCTAGATCATCTGACTATTAAATTTTGCAAATCAACGGTTGGATGATTAATGGGAGCTAAAATACAAAAAAATTGCAAAATATGCCACCTAGTTTTAGTTCATAATGTGAATAAATCCAGCAAACCTGCTGCATGATTTCTTTTGTGTTGAGGGAATGCTTGCTTGTTAGGATCTTTCTTGTCAAACAATTTCATCAATGTAAATCTGTGAAGCCAATCTATTTGTGCTTGTTTGTTGATGCCCTTCTTAAGTTTTACTAAATACCCGTTGTCTACATCTTCCGTATCCTGTAGTTGTTCCATGGGGACTTATTTTACATATCCATGGGAGGAGGTGTTTTCATTCGTTTGATGAAGATTCACATTTTTTTATTGGCTGGAGTCAGTAGCTGAACTCTAGGTAATCTTCTATCAAAGACTGAAAGTCAGAGATCGAAATATTTCTCATCCTTATAATAAATTCAGCTTTCTACCAGATAACTCTTCCAAGATATCTGTTTTAGTTAGTATGCTGCTTGTAACCATCTGCTTTCTATCTGATCTCCCATGTGAAGATAGTTGGCCTTCTCTATCACAGCTCTGTTCAAACCTGACCACGGTTTCTTCTTCTTCAGATGAGCTCGGTCATTGTAGACACTTGCTATGCGTTATTTTTCTGAACATAGTTTGTTTCATACAGCTCCTTGAAACATTTCACAAGATGTACACAACAAATGTTCAGGCCTCATTTTTTATGCTTGCAGGTGTATTGTTTCATTGTATGTCCTCTCCTAGGATTTTCCTTCTTTTATCACGGATCCCTTATTAGAGTTGAGATACTGTCAACAGGAAGTAAAGATATTTTGGAATTTGTGCCCATTAGCAATGGGATGGGTTGTTTGAAAGGAATGCGATTGTGATCTATTGGGCTTGGGCAAGCATCTATGTAGAATTCAAAGAAATATTCTGTTCAAGAGATTTCAAAAATTGACCCTTGTGGTCCGCCCCTTCCTGGGACTCCGCATATGCGGGAGCTTCGTGCTCTGTGACTGCACTTTTTTTTTGGTTAAGCCAAGAGTTAGTGCTTCACCGCCCCCCTCTACTAAGGGTTATATTAAACTAAACTTTCGTCTCGCTCGTTTGGGAACCTCGGTGAGGTGGAATCTCTGGATGTTTTGTGATCATAAAGGGAAGTTGCTGAAATGTATCTCTGGTTCTAGTGATGTTCCAGCAAAGATAAGGTGCACCTTACTTAGTAGAGAAGTGTGATTTAGTTGATTTTAGGCCTTTGATTGTGGAAGTCTACTTGAAAAATGTCATTTCTTGAGCTAAGAATGAATATATGGTCCATGGTAATCATTTACCTTTTGTAAGTAGGATTAGGAGTATGTCGTTCATTGTTCATCGTTCTCTCTCTCTCTCTCTCTCTCTCTCTCTCTCTCTCTCTCTCTCTCTCTCTCTCTCTCTCTCTTTATTTTCTTTTGTGCATATCCCTAGATGCACCAATGATGCAGCGGACTCCCTGGGTGAGGTTTGTGCTTGTGTGTGTTTGAAGATAAAAGTAAATGTTGTTTTAGGAAAGCATCATTAAAGTGATTTGGAATTTGTTTAACGCTTCCAACTAATATCTTACGGATGAGGTTTGTGCTTGTGTGTGTTTGAAGATAAGAGCATAAGCATGATTTATGTGACATGGAATTGGTTTAACGCATCCAACTAATATGTGATAGCCAAGCATGTACATTTGACTTCCTTTTCTTTTTGCAGGATAAAAATGGAGAAAGTGAACCAAATGAAGATGGCAACAGGGAGGCAATTTCAGATGCATCAGTTTTGTGATTGACACGAGTAATGGAAGTTAGAAGAGATGCCGAATGTGTTGGATATAAAGAAAGAAAAAGGGCTTAGTGGTTTCAATATTGCAGAGAGAATATTCGTATGTGGCCTGTGCTGTTTTCCTTGTGTGCATAGGGCGTCTTCCTACAGATGGCCTACTGTCCATCCCTATCTTTATAGTGTTTTAGATGCTGAAATTTGAGGGCAAATAATGCTCGATAACGAAATTTGCTTTGCATGATGGTAAGGCTGACCTTGAGGTCACAGGTTCAAGGAGTGGAAACAGCCTCTTGCAAAATGCAAGGTAAGGCTGTATACTTGAGGCCCTTGTGGTTCGCCCCTTCGCCAGACCCCGCATAGGCAAGAGCTTCATGCACCAGGGCTGCCCCATGATGCGAAGGCTGACACATAATTCAATTCACTATACCAGGATGACTTGCAGGGTCTGCATGCCAAACATGGTACATGGGACTACAAGTACAGGTGGGACCCAAATGTGGGTGATCTGAACCGTTCATGTTCCTAGCCCTGCATTGTAGGCAACTGTCAAATATCTCTTCCATTGCTTTGTTGTGCCAAGTTGTAGATGATGCCCATCAGTTTTCACCTCCACTTTGCAATTCATAGCAGTGAAAGGCTGAATATTGACATTTTTCGGCCGATGGACTTAGTAGGGACAGAAGACGAATGGTTCCAATCGCTATAACGTGGGCCTGCCTGTACTTAACCGTTCGTTTCACATCCTATATGTCCTCATGTTTCACTAGCCTGCCCATGAATGTTCGGGAAATAAAATTTCAATGGTCATCTGAAAACTTTCAACTATTCAGACAGGCAAGCATTTAACTTATTGGCATGTAATGCATGTGCATCGGTGTCCACCATTCATGTAGTCCATGACAACCGGACCCTTGTTCCACACTGGCTGTGTTGGGGAATCAGACACTTGTTTTTCAAAAGAAAAAAAGAGGCCCACACTTTATCTGCTGAACATACTAACGCAAGGGGAGAATATGGAGATGCTAAAGTTTCTGGTTAAAAAGATACGATGGAACATGCCGGATACTTAGCAGAATGGAATATGCCGGATATCCTGTACATGCAGGAAATGGCGACGGAGGGTACAAAATTCTCTCCCTGTCATTCTTCAATTATATGATTCCTTTGCATTTATATAATACCATCCCTGACGATGGTTCTTTCCTTGTCCCTCTCTCTCTCTCTCTCTCTCTCTCTCTCTCTCTGTGGACTAGTAATGTAAGAAAATATAAAAATAGACCCAGGTAAGCAGGTTATCAAATTAACAGAAATTCAGACACTTGGAGCACAAATTGCTTCCTTGATTGTTTGGATATAAAAGAGTGGTCTGCTGGCAGCTAATATAGTCCATGGCTTAGCTACTAATGGAAGTTTTGCTGCTTGAGTAAGCTTATCCAGATATTCTCTGATCTTTTCTTTGGCAAGGAGATGAGAGAACTTAAAGGTTGAAGTCAACAAGACGATAATGACAAGGCCAATGGAGGTATTGAGATTGGGGCTGGCAGGTGTGACATAGGGGAAAAAGTATGTGGGGGGTAATGAAGGTTCAGGTTACGCATGGTAGACCTAAGGCTGGCATTGCCTAAGCCAAATGTTGAGAATGAAGACTTTGGGATTGTTATTATGGTCAAGGTCGTCTCGTGGTGATAGATAACGGTGAGCAACATGGTTTCCGAAAGCAGAGGGAAGTCAGAATAGGAGAGAACTTAGTTCAGAAATCCCTGTAAAAGAAAATTAGATTCAATGGGAGGTTTCTTGTTGATTGGTTTGTAGTCATGGCAAATGCTGCATGACTATGAAATTGAGGCTAAAAAACTATGTAGTTCATTTTGCACATGCTAAGCAGGCCAACGGGCATTTCTTTATTGGTACCTTCAATGAATTATTAGGTAAAAATCACAGTTTGATAACAGTGTATACTGCACCTGAATGGCACATGAACATGCCAATAACTATGTATACTATTAAAGAAAAAGCAGTAACCTGATCTTCCGTGTATAGTATAAAAATTGCAGGAATCACAACTTGCTATTTAAGATAGAGAAATTACGAGGATAATATATCGCAGGAATCACAACTTGCTATTTAAAACAGAGAAATTACAGGGACAATATCCCCATACATATCAAAAAATTCACGTCTATAAACATCACTATGTGAATGAAGAAAATAAGGAGAAATACTTGTTCATTCTGACATGGTTATCAGAGCAAGGTTGATCTTCAATCTTGTCGATTGCCAATCTCAGATCTTGCTCTTTATCATCCTTGTTCATAGATCTGTCGTCCATTGCACAAGTCTAGAGCTTTGCTTGATCTTATCTGGCACACCAGATCCCTATAATCGAGGAAAGTGCAGCAGCATCCCAACTGAGGACAGAGATCATGGCTTTAAACTCACCATCGTAGAGGTGTAAGAACCCTCTACATCAGCTAATCTAGAGGAAAAACCATTTCTAATCGCAAGAGAGCCAATGCTTTGGAAAAGCAGTATCATCATCGAAGAAGACTGTCAGAGAAGAAAGTTGGAGGGGTTTGCCTCTGCCTTGCAATAAATTTAGCCATTGAGGGTGGTCACATGGAGAAATTATAAGATAGATGTTTTGGAGGATTACTTGTTAGGCTATGATCTTGCTTGATGAGTTAGGATCTTCCTCTTACACATAGAGGAAATTTACATTGTTCGGGCAAACTCGGCCAACATCCACGGGAAGGGAAAAAATTACTTTCACCATGTAGGTATGCACATAAGTTTACTCTAAGGGAATGATTTACATAGGTTGCTCTCGCTCCTATTTATAGGAGTTCAGGGGATCATGATCACCAGATTTCTGTAGAGAAATTAGGTCCAAAATTAGATTTTGATTTCTTTGGGATATCCAAAATTTGTCCTTGATTTTAGTCTCCAATTTTGGCATTCGTGAATCTCTCAATCTCGATGAATCCAAATTGATTGACGAGGTGAATAAGGTAGTGTTAACTACCAAATAGGTACTGACCTATAAATTCTCGTCCTCCATACCCATGGGAGGAGAATATGTCGCATCTCTTCAGTTTGAGTCCATTCTTACTATGTCTCTATATAATATCAGCTTCTCGTTCATTACCACCTCCATCAACATATCTGATGAATTCTCATCAGTGTAAATCTTCTTCAGTCTTAACATCTCCACCTCGACACCTCTTGTATCTATCATATCGAATGTCGAAGTGCTTTGTACATGTATGATATATTGAATTCTTGTTCAAGTCCAAAGCACTCTGATTATCACAATGTGCTATGTATCCTTTTGCATGATGCCTAGTGTTTAGAGAAACTGTTTCATTCAACATTTCCTTACTAGCTTCTAATGCAGCAATGTAGTCTACTTATGTTGTTTACAAAGTAATGCACTTCTGCAACTTGAACTGCCAAAACACAACTATCCCAGCACAAGTAAAGAAAAATCCTGATATTGATTTTCTACCATCAAGATCTCTCATCATATATGCATATGTGATTGGTTCTACTCCTTTGAAACCTAAGTACAAGTTGGATGTTCCCTTCAAGTACCTTAGTATCCACTTCATAGCTTACTAGTGATCTCTTCCTAGTTTGGACAGAAATATGCTCACAACTCTTATTACATATGCAGTGTTTGGTCTCATATAGACCATTGCATACATCAAACTCCTAATAGTTAAAGAGTAGGGAACTAGTGCCATCTTATATGTTTCGTGTCTTGAAGAGGGACAAGTACACTTGCTCAGCTTGAAATGATTGTCAAGTGGAGTATTGACTAGCATGGAGATCTTCATGTTAAACCTCTTAATTACCTATTCAACATATTTATACTGTGATAGCTACAACTTCTTTGCTTTTCTATCATGTGATATCTTCATTCCTAAAATCTTCTAAGTTAGACCTAAGTCCTTCATGTCAAAATCTTAGATAACTTCTTAACTTGCTAATCATAGTAGTAACCCTGATTCATCATGAATGAGTCAAACCCCCATTTTTCATTGGCTACTTAAGGTTACTCCCCTTTACCTTATGTAACAAGTAAAGTTTATAGCCATCCCTCCATTTTACTAGTGGCACCCCCTCCCCCCAAAACCTTATCCAACCACCCTATCCTTCGCGACTAGCAACCCCTGTTTCGACATATCTTACCTTAATCAAACCCCCTCATTTTTCTATTGAAAGCCCTATTTCTTTATCTTATTTGGCATTACCCTTTCATTCATAACCATCATGAATTCACATACTTTTGAACTCAAATCTATCAATATTGAATTAGATGACACCAATTGGCTATACTAGGCAATCTTTGCACCCTAGTGCTTCATGCTTGCCAAAAAATCGCATGAATTAGGATAATTTTTCAAAACCCATAAATAAGGAGCCCAAGATCAGAGTCGTAGTGGTACATATGCCTTGGTATGGCTTTTAACTTACCATACTAAGGCATATAAACTTTTCATTATAGTAGAGAGGTATTGTGATTTATCATGCATGTAGTAGAGTAAAGACCATTTCTAATTGCACTATTGTAACAACTAATGCAACATGTGATCAAACAAGCAAGATCAAAGAGAGTATTGTAACAACTGATGCAACATGTGATCAAACAAGCAAGATCAAAGAGAGAGAGAGACTTACATTTTTCCAAATGTAGAGAGAGTCAATGCTTTGAAAAAGCAATATCATCATTGAAGAAGATAGTTGGAGAAGAAAGTTGGAGGGCTTTGCCTTTGCCTTGCAATATAGGTAGCCATTGAGGGTGCTTGCACAGAGATATTATAAGATAGATATTCTGGATCTTTAGGGAGAATAAGGAGTATTACTTGTTAGGCTATGATCTTGCTTGATGGGTTATGATCTTCCTCACACACACACACACACACAAAGGAAATGTTATGTGGTTTAGCCAAACTTGGCCTACATCCACGGGAAGGGAAAAAAAATACTTTCAATATAAAGCTATGTACAAAGGTTTACAATTACATAATGATTTGCATAGTTTTCTATAGCTCCTATTTATAAGAGGTCAAAGGGTCATGACCACCGAATTCCCGTTGAGAAATTAGGTTGAAAATTGGATCTTGATTTCTTTAGGGTATCTAAAATTTGTCCTTGATTTTAGTCTCCAATGCTAGCATCTATGAATCTCTCAATCTCGATGAATCAAAGTTGATTGATGAGGTGAATAAGGGGGTATTAGCTGCTAAATGGGTATGGACCTATCAATTCTCCCCCTTCATACCCATGGGATGAGAATATATCGCATCTCTTCAATTTGAGTCCATTTCTGCTACGTCTCTATATAGCACTAGCTTCTCATACATTACCACCTTTGTCAATGTATCTAATGGATTCTCGTTAGTGTGAATCTTCTTCAATTTTAACATCTCCTCCTCTGTCACCTCTTATATCTAGTGATACCAAATGTCTACATGCCTTGTATTCCTTTTGCATGATGCCCACTTTCTAATGAAACTACTTCATTTATAACATCTCCTTGCAAACTTCTACTACTGCAATGTACTATACTTCTATTGTTAATAAAGCGATGCACTTTTGCAACTTGAACTGCCAAGACACAACTCCCCAACAAAAGTGAAGAGAAATTATGATGTTTATTTTCTACCAAAATCAAGATCCTGTCATATATGCATCGTATATCCTTTAAAGATTGGTTCTAGTCCTTTAAAACATAAGCATAACTTGGATGTTCCCTTCAGGTACCTTAGTATCCACTTTACGGCTTCCTAGTTTGGACAAAAATATGCTCACAACTCCTATTGCATATGCAATGTCTGGTCTTGTATAACCATTGCATACATCAGACTCCCATCAGTTGAAGAGTAGGGAAATAGTGTCATCTTATCTATATCTTGTCTTGAAGAGAGACAAGTGTGCTTGCTCAGCTTGAAATGATTGGTAAGCGAAGTATTGACTAACTTGACTCTCTCCATGTTAAACCTCTTCATTACCTATTCAACATACTTATGTTGTGACAACCACAACTTCTTTGCTTTTCTGTCACATGATATCTTCATTCTCAAAATCTTCTGAGCTAGACCTATGTCCTTCATGTCAAAAGACTTGAATAACTCCTTCAACTTGTAATCATAATCGTATTCTGACTAGCTATCAACATATCATCAACATAGAGTAGAAGTATGACAAATTTACATTTTGGAATTCTCCATCCATATATGCGCTTATCCACTGTAATCCTCTTGTATCCTTGACTCATTATGAATGAGTCAAACTTCTTGTACCACTACCTTGGTGTTTGCTTAATGCCGTAGAGACTCTTATTTAACTTGTAGACCAAGTATTTCTTCCTAGCAACTTCAAATCCTTATGGTTGTTCTACGTAGATTTCATCCTTTAGATCTCTATGACAAAAGGTTATCTTTACATGTATCTGTTCAAGCTCCAAGTTCTAACTTGTTACTGGTTCAAGTATAATCCGAATTGATGTCATCTTCACTACTGGTGAAAAGATCTCATCAAAGTCAACTTCCTTCATCTGTTCCAAGCCTTTTACGACCAATTGAGCTTTATATTTGACTAGTTCTCCATTGCTACCTCTCGTCACCTTAAACACATATTTATTCTTTAGTGCTCATATGCCCCTAGGAAGTTTTACTAGATCATAAGTCTGATTCTTCTTTAGAAACTAATTTTTTTCTACATGGCTTGCGTCCATTTTCCCTTTTCTGCATGTGTTTGGGCTTCCTAAAAACATTCTAACTCCCCTTCACCAATAAGCATAATATATTCTGATTCCAAATATTTTTATGAAGGAATCAATATGTGACCTCTTGTTGACATCTTTGGTTGAGACTCAGCTTCTAGTTGAGACTCAACTTCGCATCTGATGGTCTTGCATCTTCTAGTGGAGGGGGTTGATGCTCCCCATGCTTAATACCCTCTGTATCTTCTTCGTCTACTTCTGGTATATCTTCTTTGTCAAATCTCTATGGGTGCAGGATTTGATATTAGATATGGAGCAATAACCTTTTGGACTGCTTGTAGAATTGATTTTCATGAAACACTACGTGCCTTCTTTGGATGATTTTCTTTCCTTCAAGATCCCATAGCATGTATCCAAATTTTCATCTCTATATCCAATAAAAATACGAGTAGACTTCACGTCGAGCTTCCATCTCATCTATTTGGATATATGTGCAAAAGCCTTACATCCAAATATTCTTAGGTGTTAATAAGAGATCTTTTTGCCAAACCACTTATGTTCTAGAACTTCAAAGTCTAGTGGTGCTGACAGTGACCTATTGATCAGGTAATTGAAAATTTGTATAGTTTCTCCCCACAATGGCTTAGGTAGCTTTGCCATATTGACCATGCATCACTCTCTCCACAAGGGTCCAATTCATTCTCTCTACTATTCCATTATGTTATGCGGCATGTGGGACCATCTTCTCGTATCGAATACCATGCTTAGTGTAGTATGTCCTGAAATCCTTTAAGGAGTAGCCTTCCTTGTTGTCTATTTGAAGATGCTTTAGCTTCTTTCCTGTTTACCATTCTATCATTGTGTAGAATCTTTTGAAGTATTTGAACACTTGGTCCTTACTTTTACAAAGTACAACCATACCCTCCAAGATGCATCATTTACAAAGGTTACAAAATATTTATTCCTGTCTAGTGACTCCACTTTCATGGGTCTACGCATATCAGAGTACACCAAGCTCAATAGTTCTTTTTTTTATTAAAAGGGAAAGAAAATTCAACTGTGTTTCTTGTCAAACAAATAGTGATTACATGGGTTTAAGGTTATACTTTTGGCAACTTTGATGAGTTACTTTTTCCCAACTATGAGTAGCTCCTTCTCTCCCCTATGACCAAGTCTCTTATGCCAAAGATTCGGTGATACCTTGTATTCTACATATTTGTCCCCTTGCCATGATCATAACATCTTTTGTAAATTTCCAAGTGTTATTATATGAGTAATTGGTATAGCATTGTTTGCCAAGGATTGAAATTGAGATTAGGTTCGGTGAAAGTTCTTAAATGTGCTGCACCTCTTTTAGCACCATTGTACAATCAAGATTTGTCTTGGTTTGCACGTCTCCAATCCCTACTATTTTGTAGGAACTATTATTTCCCATCTTTATGATGCCAAAAATCATTCCTTTTAGTGCTAAAGAACTCTTTATAAGAAGTGGTGTGTGTTAAGTGTTCAATTTTGATCAAAATACCCCTAATTTAGTGTTCAATTAGAGCATCTAGGCTAGTAATTTCAAGATTTTATATAAAATATTTCATTTTAGCTTTAATTGGCCATCAACCATTGAATTGAAAGATTTAGTGGTCAGATAATCATTAAAGCTAATCAGAGGAATACTGAACGGTTCAGATGATTCTAATTGGGTCCTGTGCATTGCAGATTAATCGACTCAGGCGTGGACGCTCCAGATCGAATCAAGGATATCAGATGAGGATGATGAAGTTGCATGAAAAAAGAAGACTTTGAAGAGTCCTAGGACAGCACAAAGTTGAAGCCAGAGTTCTAGCAAGACCAGGAAGCTAGTGGACCCCACCCAACTCTATCTCTCTATCCCCACTCTCTTATCTCTAACATTCTCTTATCTTCACTTATCTCACACGTCTCTCTCTCTCTCTCTCTCTCTCTCTCTCTCTCTCTCTCTCTCTCTCTCTCTCTCTCTCTCTCTCTCTCTCTCTCTCTCTCTCTCTCTCTCTCTCTTGTCCTTTTATACACTGTTTTTCCCTCTTGGGGATTCACTTTAGACTTCCCAGGCAAGACCGGACCGGGGTGGGCTGGATTTTCCCCTTCTTCCCTCTACTCTCTACTCTCTTGTTCCCCTCTTGTTAAGCTGGGCTATTCTACTCCTCTGCATTCTGTTCTCTTCTTCCACATCTCATTCCTCTTCTCTTGGCCGGCCATAGGTGCGCAACACACTTAGAAGACCTGGCATCAGCATCTCCCTATCTTTTGATCACTGTACCAAGCCTTCACCAGCCCAGCTCGTTTCATAATTTCCTCCCGCTGTTCCTCCTATTTCCAGCACAGTTTTCCTGTTATTCTCCAGCATTTCCACCAGACGACGTCAATACTAGTCGCATCTATCCAGCAGGCCTAGCAACCCCTGGCATCTGCTTCACGTTGCGTGTGACGCCCCATCTGCTCCAACCGGCCCAAGGAGGAAAAATGATTTTTTTTTTTAATTTTCTTTAAAAAAAAATTTTAATTTTTTTGAAAAATGAGCAAAAGAGTTTTTAAAATAGAGTTCCCTTACTGTGATGAGAACTGAATGTTCAGAATTTAGTAAATATACTGTTTTCACCTCTTAATGGGAATGCATATGATTAGTTTTGCATATCATTCATGTGTTGAAGCATTTTATAAGTTAATTCTCGAAAACCAATTACACATAGTACATGATCAAGACTACTATAGAGGTATGACTTAGAGACCTTGAGGAAAATCAGTGGAGACCTATAACCTAGTGAGAGTTTGAGACTATCTTCTTTAAGAGAATTATAAGTAATTCCATGATTTCTTCAGCGTACATACATTAGTGTGATCCAGTTATCCTTATTTTAGTTAAACATCAAGAATAAATAGGAGTAATAGCTTTAATTTTAGAAATTTATTGAATTTGATAGGCTTTAGGAAACCTAGGAAATGATATAGGCCATCCTTGCTCTGCCCAGAGACATAAAGCCTACCCAATATAGTATACCACTAGTTAGCCTTTTGAGCCTGTTATTCACCATTTTTCTTTCTTAATCTCATTCACCTTAACCCAGAATAACCCAGTAAAATAAATAACCATTACCCATCTTCAAAATGAGTAGAGTATAAAAGGTTCAAAAATTGGACAAAAAGTCAAAGAAGTAAGAAAAAATTAAATGTCTTTCTTCCAAAGAAAAAAAAGAGAGAGAGAGAGAGAGAGAGAGAGAGAGAGAGAGAGAGAGAGAGAGAAAAGAAAGACTGAAGTCTGAAATAGAAATTCACTTCAAATACAAACCTAAAAAGAAAAGTTGTCCTGTCAGATATTCATTGAAAACATCTACTCAATTTTGAACCTTTGAATTCTTTATACCCTCCTTTTCTAAACCTGTCCTAAGCCTACATTTCGTCCTAAGTAAAGACCTATTGATCTTAGGTGGACATAGCCTTACAGAAGAGATAAAAACAAAGAATTAAGGTAAAAGACTCCTAATATTCTTGGTGATAACATCCACTCTTATGGATCACTTTCCTTTGTCTCATGAGCATTGAAAAGAATTATGTAAACCATCAGCTTGTTGGATTTAGTCACATAATGAGAGAAATATGTTTAACCCCTTATCTGAGAGTTTTATTTCTGAGCGTATACCTGTGATGATTTGAGGTCAAAGCATATTTCCAATGGAATGTAAGCATATCCAATTAGAAGTCAAGATTTATGAGGCTATACATACACATATCCACTCCGAGAAATAGCTAAAATAAAATGTCTTTACTATGTGTATGGTGTGTAAAATTGTCATATCCTCTTCATTAAGTTGTGAAAAAACTAGTCAATTTGCTAATGAATGAGGATTCTCTAAGATAAAATAGGGGACTTGACTTTACTGAATTTTGTGGGTATATTCACTACAAACCCTCACGAGGCTTAACTCGTCCACTAGAGGTAACCTAGCGATTCAAGGGCTTGTGGCATGTGCTAAATGCCATCGTGAGTATCTACGAAAGTGGCATCTTGTACCAGTTTTGTAAAATAGTTGTTTGATTGTTTTGCTTGGGACTAGCAAAATGCTGGTTGGAGATGTGTTAAATGTTCAATTTTGGTCAAAATACCCCTAATTTACTATTCAATTAGAGCATCTAGGCCAGTAATTTCAAGATTTTACATAAAATATTTTATTTTAGCTTTAATTGGCTATCTACCATTGAATTGAAAGATTTAGTGGTCAGATGATCATTAAAGCTAATCAGAGGAATACTGAACGGTTCAGATGATTTTAATTGAGTCCTGTGCATTGCAGATTAATCGACTCAGGCGTGGACACTCCAG
The DNA here is from genome assembly GCA_035236585.1 of Warburgia ugandensis. NCBI lineage: Eukaryota > Viridiplantae > Streptophyta > Magnoliopsida > Canellales > Canellaceae > Warburgia > Warburgia ugandensis. Next base: position 59,695,254 of record CP141133.1, read on the forward strand.
ATCGAATCAAGGATATCAGATGAGGATGATGAAGTTGCATGAAAAAAGAAGACTTTGAAGAGTCCTAGGACAGGACAAAGTTGAAGCCAGAGTTCTAGCAAGACCAGGAAGCTAGTGGACCCCACCCAACTCTATCTCTCTATCCCCACTCTCTTATCCCTCTTTTCCTTCTCTCCTCTCTTTTCTCTAACATTCTCTTATCTCCACTTATCTCACACGTCACGTCTCTCCTCTCACACATCTCTCTCTCTCTCTCTCTCTCTCTCTCTCTCTCTCTCTCTCTCTCTCTCTCTCTCTCTCTCTCTCTCTCTCTCTCTCTCTCTCTCTCTCTCTCTATCTCTCTCTCTCTCTCTCTCCTTTTATACACGGTTTTTCCCTCTTGGGGATTCATTCTGGACTTCCTGGCCAGGACCGGACCGAGGTGGGCTGGATTTTCCCCTTCTTCCCTCTACTCTCTCCTCTCTCGTTTCCATCTTGTTAAGCTGGGCTATTCTACTCCTCTGCATTATGTTCTCTTCTTCCACGTCTCATTCCTCTTCTCTTGGCCGGCCATAGGTGCGTGACACACCTAAAAGGCCTGGCATCAACATCTCCCTATCTTTTGATCACCGTACCAAGCCCTCACCAGCCTAGCTCGGTTCACAATTTCCTCCCTCTGTTCCTCCTATTTCCAGCACAGTTTTCCTATTATTCTCCAGCATTTCCACTAGACGACGTCAATACTAGTCGCATCTATCCAGCAGACCTAGCAACACCTGGCATCTGCTTCACTCTACATGCGACGCCTCGTCTGCTCCAACCGGCCCAAGGAGGAAAAACCCAGATTGGGTCTTCCTCGCTTTCTTCTCCTCTTTCCCCTCGCTCCTTTTCTCACGCCCATCTCTCTCTCATTTTTTTCCCAGCACCGGCCACACTGCCCTGCTTGCCGTTGATTTTCCTCTCCTCCTTCTTCCTCTTTCCTTCTTCTCTCTTCTCCTCCTTCCCCACCATCTTCCTTCGTCAGGTTTCCTAGGGTTTTTTTCTTAAAACCATATTTTTCATCAAAATTCCAATTTTGCCCTTGTTTATTTAAACAAATCTCATTTCTGTTCTTTCTGGGTAATTCCATCTGGGTCTCCAATTTAATTCCATCTGTGTCCCTGACTATTCCGGTTCTGGTTTATCTTTATTTTGCTTATCCAAGAACAGATTAATCAAGACAGATCAATGAAGGTCTAACCCAATCAACGGGTTAGCCTTAACCAATCAAAATCTTCAATTCCTCATCTGTTTATCTTCTGATTTCAAATTAATTTTACAAATTCATGGTGAGGATATCCATTGTCATGATTAATGTCTCTGATCTTTAATCTCTAGAAAGTGATCAAAATTGTCCAATGTCCAAAATTCTTATTTAGGCCAGATCTCTTAGAATTTATGAAGTCTGCCTAATCCATCTGGTGGATCATCAATCAGGAGTACCAAAAAGATTCTGATGGATTTTGATCGAAGTTTATATGCTCAGATCTGAAGAAATTGACAATAACCAGTCTAGGGAAGTGGAATTTTCTTGTTTCTTTAGTTAATTTATGTTATTCTTGTGTTGAACTTATGTAATTCTCATTGACAAATTATATCTGAAGTCTGAGATTTTTTTTTGTGCAATTTTATCAATTGATTGAATTTTAAATAATTAAATTTTATTAAAAACTCCAAAATTCTAAAGCGAGTCCCTGTGGGTTTGACCCGTATTTGCATAGCTATACTACAATAGCCCGTGCACTTGCAAAAAACATCAATAGTGTGGTAGGAGGTTGATGTATCTAGCACCCACTCTGTCTCACTATTTCCAACATGCAAGTACAATTATTATTCAACAAAGAGCATTACTATGTCCTACACAACGATGATGTGTTTTACCATTGTCTTCCTTTGGTTTATTTTTTTTTCTAGCTTCTGTAATTTTCTACAATCCTTGCTCATGCGGTTCACAATACCACAATGGAAGAACTTGTGTTTTTTCCCTGTGGCGACTTTTGGATCTGCCACAATCCTAAAATCTCTCCTAATTCCTACTTTTACTCCTCCCTCTACCATTGTCTCTTCTAGTATATTTGTTTTCAGTAACCAAGGCATCTGTTTGGTCCATGCTAGCTTCTCTTTTCTCAACCTCTTCAATGAAAAGGGTATCTAAACAATAGCCATGGTAAGTTGGCCATTTGGAACTAAATTGCTGATAGAGATTACTAGGGTCTTCCAGCTATCAAGTAAGGAACTCATTAGCATTAGGGCCCATTATTCATCGCCCAAGCGTAGCTCAATAGATTCAAGCTAATTCACTAGATTATGGAATTCACTGGTGTATTCAGCAATGGTCATTCTGCTCTTCAGTTTTAGATTTACATGCCTTCTTATCAGCAAGGCCTTATTGCGAGCGTTCTTTACCTAATACATGTTCTATAGCTTATTTCAGAGAATATAGGCATTATCTTCTACTACATGGAGAAAACATTATGGTCGATCCCCTACCTGATATGACCTATAGTTTTCTTATTCATTTAATCAAGTCCTTTTTTGAAGTTCCCTCAGGCCTTACTCCCGTATCTTTTAGCGGGTCATAATGATATTTACAATATAAAAGATCTTCTATTCTAGGTCTCCAGATGGTATTGTTTGTGGCGGTGAGCTTTATCATAGCTATATTCAGGAGAAACTATTTTTGGCAAAACTGTTTTTAGGGAAACTATTTTTGTGGAAACTGTTTTACTAGGAGAGAGTTTTCGTGAAACTACTAACTAGGAAACTATTTAGCAAGTCGACACGGTCTCTGTTCACTAAGTCAACCTGGGTATTGTTCATGAGTCAACATAATATCACTCACTGTGTGACTCGGTACTTGAGGTGCTGATACCAAATTCTAGGAGTACTATTTTAAGCATATAGGGGGTGCTATTGTAAAAACTCAACTTATTAATACAGACCATCAGGGGATGTAATTATCAATTTAGAGTTCACATATTTTTAATCCTTGGGGGTGCTAAAATAGGCTTTTGATATAAAAATAAAATGATGAAATCTCTTAGTTTCTCCACCTTCTACAGGAGACTCCTTTCATAACTGGTAGATTGTTGCTATCGACAGTTCCAGTTTCTCTCCCTTTGGGCTATTCTCTTCTTACTGTATCATCAGCGACAAGTGCCCACCCCCCCCCCCCCACCTTGCTTTGACATCTTGCTCAGCCACATCAATTGGTCGAATCCAATGCCAGTCTCCACCCTCACCTTCTCGCTTCATTTTTTTTTTTTTTTTGTGCTTTACTAATCGACATCTGCTCCTCCTTTGCAATCTCCTGATCATCTTTTTTTGTTACTGATTGATGGTTGCACCTCTACTACAACCCACTGGTCTTCCTCCCTCATTCTTCACCAACGATGAGCTGGGTAGTTCTTGCTGGCTGTTTGACTTCTTCAATCCTTCTAAACGATGATGGCTACTCTAATGACATTGCAGCCTACCAACTATTGCCAGTGACCTAGATAAGAATGATCACCAGCTCAAGTTTCTCTCCAGCAAATAGTATACATCCCACAATTTACTTCCTTCTTCTCCCTTTACTAGCATCATGCATCACCCAATTTCGTTCTTAGATAGCTAGAGTTGATTTCACTATTGTTGTAGCATATGAGAGGTAATCTATTATGAGAGGGAATTTATTTTGGCAATTGTAAATGGCTCTGACACCACTTGTTAGGATATGATCTTGCTTGATGAGTTAAGATCTTCCTCACACACATAGAGAAAATTTTACGTGATTCATCCAAACTCATCCTACATCCATCGGAAGGGGAAAAAAACACTTTCACTATAGAGGTATGTATAGAGGTTTACATTGAGGGGATGATTTACATAGATTGCTTTGGCTCCTAATTATAGTACTTCAAAGAATCATCCAGAAATCAGGTCCAAAGTTGGATCTTAATTTCTCCTGGATATCCAAAATCCATCCTTGATTTCAGTCTCCAATTTTGGCATCCATGAATCACTTAATCTCGATGAATCTAAGTTGATTGACGAAGTGAATACGACAGTGTTAACTTCCAAATGGGTATGGACCTATCACACTCTTCCAAAATGACTTAATATGGAGAGAATGAGTAGGATTGGAAAAGGAAAGCGGTGAAGCAAAGTAGGGATGCCTTAATTTTGATATCTTCAGTCCAATAGTTCAATGAATTCTCTCGCAAACTAGTGCAGGCAACCCGACCCACCCACATATAGATAGGCAAGCGAGGTTATGGGTTGTTTTGCTTAGGTTGTAAAACTACACCCATGAATAGCTTTATATAGGTGCAGGTCATCGGTCCATGGCTTGAAATTACACCCCTATAAGTATGAAAGAGAAGGAATACTAGTATAAAGTACAACAACAGTACAACACATCCACTTTTGTATAGTGGGCCTCACTAAATCATTAATCTAACCATTCATCTGACTTCCCTAGCCTTGGATGTTTGGCAATACAAAAGCTATGCAAAAAGGGAACAATTAGCATCCAAGGAATGGTGTTTTGCTTCATTAAATGTAAACCATCACTTTTAAAGAGCTTCAGACTATCCACATCTACCAAAATAAAAGTACAATGTTTTAGGAGCTAATTTTGTACTTTTGGCATGACTTTTGCACTATTAGATTTCAAGGTTAGAGTTAGATGAATGGTATGGACCAATGGTCTAGTTGGACCCCACTACCCAAGTGGAGGCATTTTATGCTTTGTTAGAGCAGAATTGCATATATGCCTTAAGAGAAGAACAAGTTAGATTTAGATAAGTACTTGATTTGTAGTTATGGAGAGATGCACTTGGAAGAACAGGCCCCTCCTTTACATAGGAAGTATAGATAGTAGATGGATTGCAAATATTTGTACGTAAATATCAAGAGGGAGATGGAGAATAGATGGAAGGTTTTTAAAGAATGATAAGAAGAAAGAAAGAAGAGTGAGAAGGTAGGAAATTGGAAGATTTACATATGGATTGTTTGGTTATTAACTTTGAAAAACTAGTACTTAGAAAACAGGACACAATGTGTGTCATTCGTTTGCTACCCTTATTATCAAGCATCTAAAAATCCTTTATGCTAGCAAATCCTTGATTTCAAAACAACCCCCATCCTTATCTACTATGAAATTGGAATTCGATGACACTTGCTGTAGCTTTAATATTACTCTCAAGTGCACGAATCAAAGTAGTATTTGCACACGAGAGAGGTCAACCCCATGAGGAATCTCATAAATTTATATGTTGAATGAATCTTATTTAAAGTTCTAACTTCAGTCAAAGAGAGAGATTGAATTTAAAATTGAATTCAAATTAGAAAAGTAATTGCATGAAATTACAAACTACAATTAAAGAAACTTGCTACAATTAAAACTAAACAATAAAATTAGAAACTAACCTAATTAACGTGCACTTAACAAAAGAAACTAATGTAAAAGTTAGAATGAATTAAACTAAACAACTAACTTAAAAAAAACTACTAAAAGGAAACTTTCCCAATCCAACACTTTTCCAGACAAGAAACTTTCTAAAATTCAAAAAGAAAACTTTCTAAACTTAAACTAAAAAATGAATTAACAACATCCAAAGTAAGATTAAGCAACTAAATTGACCAAAGATCAAAGTGAATTGACCCAATGTTTCATGTGCCTAATCCACAAATGGAGCGCATGGTTCATGGGTCCCAAGATGACTAGATTTGATGCTTTAAAAGAAAACTAACATGTAAGATAATCAATGAACTCAATAAACAACATAAAAATCTAAATGGGTTCCTAAGGAATCAAGCAATTAAGATGTTTTGATGGCTAGAAACAAAGCATAAAAATTAAGAATAAAAATTCCATATTTCAAGTACTTAAAACTTCAACTTAAATCAAGTATAATAAGCAACTAAAACAATAATTTTTATACAAGAAAATAACCCATATTTAAAGTACTTTAATGAGATAAAGATTCCAAAACAAGAATCATTAACAGAATTTACTGTATTATCACTAAATTACATCAAAAATCTTCTCATAAAACAAGTGTATAAATATAGAAATTGCACATGAAACTAAGCCCTAAAGCATAATCTAAATAAAAACAAAATCTATTCTAATGATCACAAATTAAAGTAAGTTAATATTTTAAGAAAATCTAGAAAATAATTCAAGAGAGAAGATGACTAAGGTGATGAACTATAGCAATGATATGCACCTAAACTAAAGTGAAAAACAAGGTAGAAATATGAAATTCAAGAGATCAAGCCAAGGCTCTAAGCTATCTCTTCTTGTGGCTATCACTACTAAAGAAGAGTTAACTTAGATCTTGATTGAATGACAAATAAAAACTAGTGGAATGGAGTGAAGAAGAGAGAGCATGAAAAATAATTAAAAAGACTTGTGGAAATAGAGAGCAAAAATATAAACAAAACACAATGAAATTAAAGCAAGGAAACGAAATCACTAACATGGAATTGAAGAGCAAATAATATGACAATTAAGTAAAAAAATCGATGGAAGAATAGCCCACAAGAATGCTAAGGTCCAGCTTCAAAGATCACCAAAGTAATAGTGTAATTTCAAAGTTGTCTCACCCAAGCCCTACTTAGGTAGAAACATGGGAACCATGAGAGATTTATAGATGGCTAGGTTTTTAACTTACGAAAAGATGAATCAAAGAGGAAAGGACATCTAGATCTAGGGTTTTAAAGTAGTAAAGTTAGGTAGAGAGTGAAGGAGGAAAGTTAGGTGAAAGATGAGGTGGAATGATGATATAAGAGGTGACATGGCTGGTTTCTTGATTTAGAAGGGGGGATGTGTCTTTTTCTTAAGAAGAAAGTGTAGGCCTCCAAGCCCCCTCTTAAGGTGGTTTTGGATGGTAGAAAAAGAGGGAATAAGAAAAAAATTAAAGATAGAAAATTTGAAAGAAAACCTAGGTTTTGATGTACTTTAAAGAGACTTAGATCTAAGGGTTTTCTAATTAGGAAACTAATTGAAATTACCAACTAAGTAAGGGGGCGTCCTCTTCTAAGAAGGTGGCTCCCTCCTTGGGTTAAAAACGTAGAACCCTAGGATGAATGGTAGATTAGGGATGAGAAATGGATTAGGAAAGTGGAGTTTTCGCTCTTAATGAGTCCCTTAATGCATGATCTTACCTTTTACAATTCTCTTAAAATCCCTTAAAAAGCACAATTTAACAAAAGATAGTTGCTTGAATTGATACTACAATTGTGTGGCATTCATCCATAGCTTGATGGCTCATTCCTTAGTAGCTTAAGTAGGTTCAATGCTTGAGTAGCTTGGCTTCTTTAGATTTCCTAGTTGGACTAGGAAACCTTATGAACGACGCAAATTCTCATGCAAATGACGGAAATGTGTGGTTTATTGTCTTGGATCATTTGATTCAACTTTTATTTCTTTCAATTGCTTTCTTGCTTGCCTCATGGTAATTTTTAGAACAAGGGCTCTGTCCCCTGCACCCACAGCAAAGGCACACCGCTCTTTGCAACCCCAGTGAGCTAACTGCATAGATCAACCCTAAAAAAACTTAGTGAAGCGCAATATAGGTCATTAGATCATCTTCTCCCTTCCTACAAAAAGAGTAAAAACCCTAATTAAATCCTAAAAAGTTATGATAATTTACATACTCTAGATTTTTTTCTAAACCTACAAAATATCAACTTTTGAACTATTATGTTAGAAATGCTTGTGTTACAAAATTCTAAAAAAATTATAGAAATAACACTATATTTTATAACACATTGGGTACTAATTGGGTACTTTTTATATAAAATTGAACACTTATCAATATATTCAGGGGATTCCTCTAATTTGTAGTCAGCCGTAGCCACCCATCTACTGCAAAGAAGCTCGTATTTCCCTATAATGGGGGTTAAGTTGGAGGACATCACTTATATCGCGGATAATTGAAGACCCAAAACCATTAGTCTTTTTACAAGACTTGCTATTTTCTCTCTCAAGTTGGTTGGGTTACTTTTGTATTTTTTTCATTGATCTAAGATGTTTATATAATTTGGCCTCAATATGATGTTCTTGGTATCAAAACTCATTTCTAATGAGAATATATTAAGGCCTTTATTTCTGGTTGTGATGGTGTAAAATGAAAAAATTCTCTTATCACCTATTTTATAACTATCAAAGGCCCAGCAATGAAGACCTTAGAAATTTTCAATAGATTTGAGTTTTAGCACAAGAACATCTTGTTGAAGTAGAATCATATGAATGTCATGAAAAAGTACAAAAAGTGGGCCCAAACACTTTTCTTCAATACATACGTACGTATGGTAGAAATTCAGTCTCTCTCTTTCTCTAATGAATAAATTCTTAACGTAGCAATGCAGGTTGTTCGCAGCATTGACATTCCTCGAAATGCCTGCCTGGAGCTATCCAACGAATGCAATCAACCCAAAACTTACAGGTACATGGCAAAGGTTTGCAATTTCTATATCTGTACTGTATACCATCCACCATTACAGATAACCTTAGAGAAGTCGGCAAACACTGCAATAAACTTTTGGTGCTAGGGGTAACGCGTGTGGTAGATGAGAACCTTTGCTTGCAACATTATTCGATTGCTTCCACAGATCCTGGGTCTGGTGCTGTTCTGGTCTTTTACACCCACGGAGAATCTTCTGATGATACTGAAGGGTTGCAAAAAACTACTATTTATAATAATAAGGGGCCATCGAAGTCTGAAAATCGACTGTGAGATATTGGAAGCAGCTCCTCATATCATCAACCTCCACTATGAGGGTGAAGCTTGGATGTTTAGTGCAGTAGCCTAGGACGTTTGGTCAAGGAAAATCAACTTTCTGGTGCTCTTCTTCTTTCCATTTTTTTCTTCTTTTATCTTGCTGACATTAGAAGCTGAGACTGAACTGCTCTTTTACTCAAAGAACAATTGGATTTTCATTTGATTAGTGCAAGACTTCCATCTTTATCCTTGCAAGTTGTAAACATATAGGAGTTCACTAGAAGGATGGAGGCCATATTATAATTCAAATGGTTTACTTTCCAAACCATTTAATTGTGGGCTACATTTCTCTTTTCTTTTTTTCGTTTTACTGGTGAATAAGGTTTATTAAGAAAGAATTAATTGCAGTAGGGAGGTCAACACCAAACGAAAGAAAGGCCAAAAGAATTTCCACCTTGCAAAGAGAAATAAAAGCCCATGTAAGCTCTTAGTTGAAGAATACCCCTATCAACCCCAATTTCGCCAATTGATCAGCGGCCCTCTCATTACCTAGTCTCCAGATGTTGTTGCTCAAGATATAATTGTCTATAGTCCAGAGACCCAAAAGTTCCATGGATTTCCACAGTGCTCACTTGCAGAACCAGGCAATAATCTTCCAAGGTACCAAATAAGCGATGAATGGCTTAGATCGCCCAAAATTTGTCCCACCACGGGCTTTTTTCACTTGCCTATGGAAATTGTATGTTACTAATATATATGACAATTGGAGGAACTGGCAGGGATAGGCGCTCCACTACATGCAGTTTGTGTAGGCGCCATCCAAAAAGTGGTTAAATCATTGGATTATCTTGATTTTTTACATTTTACCTAAACCTGAACATGACAAATGGCTAAGATCTATTTAAATAATGATATTAGGTAGCGGCTAACTAAGGTGTATTTTTGTTGAGAAATACACTTTAGTCCTCAAAATTATTCCCCTATAACACTTTAGTCCTTGATGTTCTAGAAAACAATTTAGTTAAGAAAAATAATTTAGTCCCTAAAAATATTAGTTTAGATTGCATTTTAATCCTTTTGTTAACTTTTCATCAATAGAACTAATGATTATTATAGATAATAATTTGTTATTATCTTAAAAATATATAACATTACACTTTAGTCTCTCGAATTATTCACCTAGTTCCGTGGATAAAAAGTTAATAAAAGAACTAAAATGAAACCCAAGTTAATATTTTCTGAAAAACTAAAGTGTCATAAGTAAACAGTTTTGAACGCTAAAGTGTATTTTTCTTTTTGTTTTTATTTTAAATCTAAGGTGCATGTTCCAAGGAGCCTAAGACATAGCCAAGGAGAATGTCGGGTGCAGTTGTAATTATTTGCCAGCTAAAAGTAAAAAGAAAAAGGAAAAGAACATAGGACATACCGAAGAAAATAGCGACCACAGAAACATTTATATATGAGAAAAGTTGAACACAAGCCTTTTTTCTTTTCTTTTTTTTTATGAATTTCCATTTGGGAACCCGGTCTCTAATGTTCCTCTAGTTTCTGTTCATGGAGAAACACTAGCAACAAGTTTGGAAAATTTTGTTTTCATGTTTTGAAGAGTCATTTCCTGTATTTCCACCCAAAACGTAGAAAAATGATGATCAAATTCCTCCTGGTGATGCATAATTGGCTAGTTAAGGTTTGCCATTAGAAGTGGTGAAGAGTGAAATTTCTTTTGAGGCAGGATATTACAACAGTGGAATCACCTTCAATACGAAACTTGAAATGCATCACAAAATAGCAACGCTCGTTGCTGCCGCTTTCATCTCCATATCCTTTGCCAATGATTTTCCAATGAAACAAAAATAGATTAAAATTGTATTTTCTAGCGATGGGAGAAACTGAAAATTTTGTTGACAATTTCAAAGATCAATCTGGGTGGATTCATCATTGAGGAATACGAATGGATGGCAATACAGATGAATGGTTCGGATCAGCTGACAAATGTGCCCCACATTCTAGCCGCGGTTAAGAAACACCGCAGACACAATAAACATGTACTAGAGATTGCAACACATATCACAACAATCAGAGTGGCGCAGCGGAAGCGTGGTGGGCCCATAACCCACAGGTCCCAGGATCGAAACCTGGCTCTGATAGAAAAGAGTAGCTTCCTTCGCCTGTCCTTTTTATTACTTTTTCATATTTTCCAAGGGCATAAGAGATGAATAACAACGCCACTACAACTTTCCCAACAAACTCAGCAGAGAGAGAGAGTTTCCAAAGAACAGAAATACTGATCAATTAAAATTCCAGATAACGACTATTCAGGGAATAAAACTAGAGGTAAGTCCCATCAAGACCAATGTTAAATGTTTCAAGGTAACTTCTTTTTGTTGATAAAAGATCAATTTAAATGAGTTCACATTTTAATTGGTCCTCATGGAATTTGTTGAAAACCTCCTAGGATAACCACATAAAATATGAGTTCTTGTCATAGTTAATCTGTTGCCAATAAAATGTTGGCTTTTAACAGTGTTTTTAATGGGCTTGAACTTAGCATTCAACACAAACAGTATTCTGAGAAGTCTCTGCATAAGAGTTTAACATGAGAACTTCATATGTATAGCCGTGCAGAACTGACTACAAAACTGAGAACCACATCCCCCTACATACCAGCAGTCATTAAAACTTTCTAATGCCCTGTTCTGTGAAGAATTGATAGAATCCCACAAATACCAAGTTTAAAGTTTCTATCTAAATTGCTATTGATATGAAAAAAAGGCAGTTTTTGACGCTGAGATAATGAACAGAAGAATTGGTTCCAAATCTATCTCCAGACTTCTCTCCACACACGGACCTGCTCATTAGGTGAGAATGAATCTGCAGTTCCGAAAGCCTGCAAGAAGCAAAACATTTGTTAATGGAAAAGGAATCTTAACCAAAGCAAAGAAAAACAGAGGGAATTTTCCTTTCAAAATGGCATCTTCTTTGTGAGACATCTTAAATAAAGAATGCAAAAGTAAAAATTCATCTTATTTCAGTGCAATGGGCAAAGAAATTCATAGTCTATTATATTTCAGAATACAAAGGCCAAGGCCCAAAACTAGATTTAGGTGGGATGAACAAGCTGAGTCGGACAAATAATTGTCTTCAATTATTCAAGAAAGACAAATATTATGGACATGCACCTTCGAAACAGTGTAATTTATTGAAATATGAGTACTTATTTACATAAAAATAAGTGTTCTTGAGCAAAGATCTAGAAAAAAAAAAAACCACCTTCCATCATGGCAAAAAACTTATCTGGATTCTAGACTCTACAAATCAATAGAAAATATTTAATAGCACATAACTCAAACCCCCTGCATGAGCCATACACCCTCTGTCAAGAAATCATAAATAGAGCATTTGGATAGCACCCATATTTTCCAAGTCATTCTTGCCCCCAATTAGACATTTATAGTAAAGCCAAATTCCTTCTATCAATATTATTCATAAGCACCACATCATTTGAAAAGTTACCCATAATTCCTACAATTATCCTAACCAAACAAGAATTTTCCTCCAGTCATTAAATCACAAATCTTATGGAAAAGATACCAAATCAATTGAAAAATAAAACCTACAACAATATATATATATATATATATATATTAATCATACTTGGGTCTGTGTTGATGAGTATGGCAGTCCCTCCAAAACTGCAGCTTCCTCCATTATTCTTGGTCTTCTGCCAAAAGCTGTTGAAGGCATAAGAAGCATGTGCAACAATAGTATCAGGATTATAACAGCTTCCATGAGGCTGAATTTCTTCACAATCAGCGCCTCCTACTCCACAAGCATAATCCAGGGATTCCTGCAATGTTTCTGCAGGAACACTAGGCTTAGCAACACACCACAACTTCTTCAGCGGCGCATCCGCTTCCGGAGGTGGTGTTGCCGGCGGCGAGGCAGCACATGGTGGCACATCAGAAAGGTCTGGTGGGTTCGCCGGAACGACCACCGGAGACCCATCTGGGACAAAAGAAAAGGACCCTGCAGGTGGAGGGGCAGTTTGGAAAGATGGGGGAAGAGCAGTTTGGAAAGATGGGGGAGGAGCAGCTTGAAAAGATGGGGGAACTGGCGGGCTCTTGACTCTATGTGGTGGGACAGTTTGGGAAGTTGGAGAAAGTGGGCTCTTGGATACATGGGCAGGAACAGAGTAGCCAATGGAGGAACGAATTGGGGACAACGGTGTTGGCCTTGCAGGGAACGGGTCTACAACTTCTGAACTCACAAGCGAAGGCTTTCTCGTGATGGGTTTCTCTTCTTTCTTTTGGGCTTTGGAGACTATCACATTGATGCTACTTAAGTGCACAAATCCAAGCTTTTTCATGAAAGATTCATGGGCTGGCACTAAGTTCATGGTTTCATCTGAGGTGTTCACAGAATATGTGTTGTCGGTGCTTTCAAGAAAATACATCAGAGGTTCGAGCAAGTTTTCAGAAAAACCATCTAGAGATCCAGGGATGAAACAATCAGCTTGAAAACAAGGTGACACCTTGATTTCTTTCTCCAGACCCCATCTCACAAGAGAATAGTACAAGTTTCTCACAGTGGGTAAAACCGAGCTCCAGTTCTGGTCATTGCAAAGCAGAGTGTTTCCTACAATAATGGTGGTGATTTTTGTTGCAGGAAAGTGGGTCAGGACATGGCTTCTTAGCCAAGTTTCTGCCATTAAAACGGTAGAAGAAACCATGGAAAGGTCTTCAGCACTGACAGAGACAGCCACAGGGATGTTTTTATGAGCCAGAGATTGAAGGACTGAGGGATTTGAGTCATGGAGGTTTACAAAGTTGTAAGTTTCTTGGCCTGCATCTGCAATAAATAAACAGGCAGAGATCAATTGCAAAGAACCAAAGCAAGCTACAGAAACAGAAAAAAATGTAGAAATGAATGGCGTAGTGTTGTTGTTTACCAGTAAGACCCAAGGAAGCCAGAGAAAGAAGAAGAAGCAAAACTCCCACCATCTTCAACGTATGATACAGAGCAGCAGTAAAACCCTTAAACCCTGTAAATGGCCAGAGGGTTTTGGGTTGGAATGCATTTTGCATGGTCCGAGGAGCGGGTTTATGAAGAATCGAGGGATTTCACATACCTCTGGATTTAATAATGACACTCCTCCTCTCTTCACTTTAGTCGTTTTCCTTTTCCTTTTTTTCAATAAACGCCTTGGGCCTTATCAGTCATACATAAAATACATTCAAGTTCTTGAAAATTAGAAGGAAACTTTATGCACATGACACAATGGCATGCTTTTTCTTGTTGTCTGAGTTAATTTTATAGATTAGAAAAAATAAAAACCAAAAAAATTAGAAGTCTTGACACCCATGTTTCCTTACAATCCATGAAATTATAACTATGTACAAAATTTGATGGTTCATTAATCCAAACATTACAGTCCTTTAATTTATTGATACATTTGGCCAATTTATCTATTGGCTTGTTTGTCATGAAATATGACTTTGATGTCAAGTTGGTCTGACTGCTGTTCTGGTGGGAGTGGTAGTTTTATTTAGTCATGATTGTTCTGATATTCCAGTTTAGTCAGCCAGGCCATCTAAATTAATAACTTGTATGTTAAGCCAACATTTCAAAGGCGACAGCTTCTGCTCCATATAAAATTATAACAGTGTCTAATTAATGTTCAATTGGGCCTAGAAAGTTGATTGACCAGATATCCGTACAGTCAATCTTGAATGGCAGAAATTGGGTGGGAAAATTATTTCTCCAAAAGGCTGAAATTTTCACTAACTAATCCAAAGTTTGTGATTTACATTGAGAAGAAATAGAAAGGGAAGGAGTGCAATTATCATTTGTATATGAAAAAATCGAGAGGGCATTTTGGTCCTTGGAAAGCGTGTCAACCCAAGAAAAGGAGGTAGGACAAGCGGGCTGCCCAAGACAGAGGAGAGAGAGGACACGTCCTCGTTCTGTTGCACTAGCATTTTGTTCATGCAAGGTAAAGAGATTGGTCACCAGACAGGCTGTCTCACTCTCGCAAGAAATTAAAACTTTGGGAGAGGAACGGTGGATGATTATCCTCAGTCCAGGCAATGCTACCGTTTCCAGTGGGATGATCTTGGACGTCCGACTTTTGCAGTGGGCCCCTGATGATCAGGTGGAGATTGGGAGGCAGGCTGTCCTATAACTGGGACAAAATTGATGGTTCAGATCACCTTTCTCCCTTTGATAAAGGGGCATACATGGACGGTGATCAGAGGGGCAGGTAAATCTGGCAGAGCCCACGATGATTTGACCGCTTTGCCTATGTGGGGTCTGCATGGTTGGACTTTTATGAGCTTTTGCATCTTCTGCAGCAGATAACAGGGAATAAGTCTCATGCAATGCAATCGAGATGTATCCATCTCGTTTCACATTTATGGTGCAGTGTCTAAAAGTACACCGGTTGACGTCCAGCTGAATGGCGACCGGAAATGTTCACATTTGGGTCCAATCCTAGCCAGCTAAAGCCATTGCCCGAGATTGCTCCTTTCGGTGATGCAAACCCTTGCTCTGTACATGGGTATAGGAGAATGGATCAGGGACTTAAAAAGCAGCAGCAACAACACGTATTTGGTCATTGCTCAAAACCACTGTTGCCACTGTTTCAAGCAGGTTTATATATACAGCAACAACGCCTATTTATTCATTGCTCCAAACCACTGTTGCCACTGTTTCAAGCAGGCTTATATATATACATAGGAAGCGATAATTTCAGCAAGGAGTTGCAAGTGTAAAGTGCATGTGATATTTGATTGGCCAGTGAAAAGTTTTTAACTGCCATTTTCTTCAACTTTTTCTGTTTTCTACTTTTTTTCAACTAATCAAATGTCACATGCTCCTTGCACCTACATGAAACAGTTAAAATTAACAAACTCCTATATATATATATATATATATATATATATATATATATATATATATATATATATATACCATTGCAGCAAATTTCTACAGCCACAACCAGCAGCTATCTCTTGATTGGTTGAGAATAAAATAAAAATAAAAATAATTCACTAGGAGATGGCTCTGTTAAAACATGCCGTTAAGATATTTATTTCAAATTTTCTTATTACAATTTGAAATTTCAATGGGTTTTTACCCCCCTTCCTCTCTACAATTCTGATTTTACCCTCCTTTTCAATTTTTCAGCCACCTTCTCTCTCTATCTCTCCCCCACTCCCTAGAACATGCCTCCCGTCAAGGGAAGCTCACCCTCTTTCTTTGTCAAGCCAGTTCTCATTTGTAGGTTGTAGTTGTCCCCTTCCTCTCTGCAGTTCTCATTGTCCAGAGGGTGCGGCCAGCTTCTCATTTTTCCCTTTTCAATCTCCCTCTCCCTGCAACCTTTCTTGTCAAAGGCAATTCACCCTCTTTCTTTGTCTTTACAAGTCCTAAAACTCGAATCTTCTATTTCAGTCTTCTCTGTGTTTGCAAGCCCTCTAACTCTATTTTTGCAAGTTGAATCTTCTATTACATGCTCTAAGATTTCACCAACATAAAGAAGGAACAAGTGAGCTCACCTCTTCTATCTTTCTCACTCTTTACAAGCCCTCTAACTCGCTCTGTTTCCTTTGTATTTAAGGTAACGTCTTGTAGGTCAAATATATTGTAATAGTGAGGACATTCTGTAATGACCCAGGTTTTTATAATACATTTTTGTAATTGTTTTTTAAATATCAAGCCCTTATTTTGCAAAAATATTTAGAAAACAAATAGTGAAAAATATTTTTCATAAAAAGACACTTTTAAAAACCCCGAGTGTCATTTTTATTTTCTCAAAAAGGATTATCAGTGAAATGAGCTCTACATTTTTACCAAAAATTCGGTAGAGTTTTCGTTGTTTTTGGGACATCAGACATTTAATGCATGTCATTGCAAAGTACCTGATAAATACAATTTTGATAAATAAAAGGATAAGAGAGACTCCGTCTCCATCCCATCACATTTACATACAGAATTTTGTATTTTAAAAATCAAAATTAAATCAAAACCAAAAAAACATCAACGACTTAAAATATACCTGCCATGATCAATCCAGTCACAGCCACTCAATCACGACCTCAAGTTATATGTCTACATATCCATAAAGTAAAGTCATATTAGATCAAAGTGTTACTTCAGTCTACTATTTAAATTAATCATAATGTAAACCTATTTGATATACCTGATTAGTCATATTGAACTCTCTAACACAATCCTCTGCTTCATTTTCCTTGATCTATTTCTTCAACCTGAGACATTATAAATACTTAACAATGTCTCAGCAAGCCTGTGTTTGTGTAGGCAGTTTCACATCTATTTTACCAAGTTTTTCATGCAATTCTAAATAGCATCTCAAATCCTTTTTCATACAATTTCTAAAGAATATGATAAACAAATTAAAGATAAGAAACATGATTAAAGTCGTTTTTCAATATCAGTTCCACAATTTTATGTTAAAACATTTCAGATAGTATCCATATAAAATATGGACAACTTTAAACATGCATTTTTCAAATGGTTGAATCATCATAGTAATCTCAAGTAACTTTGCAATATAGAATATATCTCAAAATTACATGTAAATATAACTTGAGAACTATGTGAAAGATCCACTATCTAACTTGATAAATCAAACATCATAAGGTCCTCAAAGTATTAAAGTAGTGATCGATTAAATAGTAAATGTTGGCAATCCTAAACTGATAACATCATTAAGTGCACATATGCACCGCAGCAAACACATCAGCCGGTTGGTCACAAGTACTCATCTAAAGACTATCGTCAAGCTCATCTACGCGGGTCACAAAACAGAAATCCTATGACACACTATGCTCATGACCAGATCACTAAATCGGCCCTCTTCGGTATCTGGGTGTCATGACCACCTCCAATGGTTGTTCCTATGACAACAGTCGAGCAAAACGATGCCACTTTGGGCATGGATACCTACCACCTTTAATGGTTAAAGGCTAGGAGGCCACCTCGTATAACCTCTCAACATAGTGCCTACCAGGCTCATTAGCCTAAACCAATATATATCTCAATCTCAAATGATCTTAAATCATATAATATACATATCTCATGCAAAATCATGTTTTTCTTTATCTCATCTCAAAACATGGAATTGATGCATTTCAAATATCACCATTTTCTTTCAAAAACACTCTCCTACATGTAATGAGCAATATCATTTTCGTCTTTCATATAAAAGCATGCATCATGGCTATGAAGATATATATATATATATATATATATAGTTCACACACCCCATTTACAAACATTATATTCTTTACAAGCTTAAAACAAAGTAACATGATGAAGTGTAAGTTTCATGATAGTCAAGTAATCTAAAATAGAAAACATGATAAACTAAGATTTGATTATAAATGTTAAAACCATCTACCTCATTGGCGAATTTTCCACCAGTTCTTCCCTTTTAAGTTTAGCTTTAAACTTAACTTCAATTTGGTCAAACCGCACCTGAAACTGTCGAGCATATTCAACATCTGAATCCCTACATCAACATAGAATCATATAAGCATCTAAATCATGCTTAAATCTAACTAGTGTATAAAATTTGCTTTTTTTTCATGCTCTTTCAGGAAGCATTTATAACACAATTGAGGACTTCATGTCTGAATGTGCTTCACCATTTGTATATTAGATTATTCATCTAAACATAATCCTATTATTCATATTAAACCCTTAAATTTCATACAATTTCTCAGTTTCCTAAAAATTTGTAGACTGATCTTAAGATTTCAAAGTATCTTACCCTAATAAGGGTCAAGGTATGCGATGGTAGCGTCTAATCACCAATCAAACCTTTGTCAAGCCCTATTCCTTTACAGTATGATCGAATGGTTCAAATTTAATTGATGAATTTTTATCTAAATCTTTAATTTATGGCATATCTTAGTTAATTTAATGCTCCAAAACTCATCAGTGGTGTCTGATCATCGATCATACATCAAGAAGTTACTGTGCAAATAGTACTTGATCGGACAACTGCAATTGTTTGATCGGTTTCTAGCTTAGATTTGCAAATTTTGTGTGATCTGAGCTACATTAGGTCTTTAATTACCTATCCCTAAGCTTAGATTGAAAAATGGATGGCTAGATCATCCCTAAACTTAGATCTGGTATAAAATTGTACAGATTTAGCCAAAAATCAAGAGTTGGGTTTTGTAGATCTTACCTCCTGAGAGTGTTTTTGTGGGTTTTTCACCTTTGGAACAGATGAATTGGTTGTCATGTTCACCTGTAGGGTTTTTCGAGCTTGTCGCGCACCGCCTCCACCTCGATCGACAATCCAAATCTCATTAGATTCCCCAATAATCCTATGGGTTTTCTTCGTTTCATCATGCTGGACAACATGACTAGCTCGGATCGTCGATCTGAGTCGTCATCTTCTCCAATGACGGCCTAGAATCCCGTGACCCAGAAAAACCCTCGGTTTTCTCCTCTGTTTTGCTGGCGTGTTGATCCTCTCCGACAACTCGACTCCCCCACTCCTCCTTTCTTCTTCTCCTCTTCTTCTCTCCTTCTTCTCCTCCTTCCTCTTCTTCCTCATCTTCTTCTTTTCCTTTCTCTTCTCTCCGTCGAGTTTTCTTGTTGGGTTGAGAACAGACCGAATGGTCTGTTCTTTTTGTTTAAGTGGGAGGGTGCCAATATCAATTTGGCCCCTCTAAGTGTTTTAATTATTTTATTTTATTATGCATACCTAATTATGATGTTCTGCTGAGTCCCAACATCGTGATTTCAATCAAAACTAATAAGTATCATTTGAGCATTCTTAGTGGCGTTGGATTCCATTTTTCAAGTACATTCTAATTATTGAGGTTTTGACTTGAGATTTCATCTCCAATTTCTCCAGATCCTTAATTTCCTAATTTTCCAATTTTTTTCATATTTCTATGAAATTACGTCTTTTTCAAATTTTAAAATTTTAGGTTATTACATCCTCTCCCCCTTATAGAAAATTTCGTTCTCGAAATATAATGTGTACATACCTCTAAGTGAAGAGCTCTAGGTGGTTACGCCTCATCTCATCCTCCGTCTCCCATGCAGCCTCTTGTGCCGAGTGATGTTGCCAAAGGACCTTGACTAGAGGAATGATCTTAGTCCTCAACTCCTAGATCTTGCTATCCAAGATCCGTATAGGGCGCTCCTCAAATGTCAAGTCAGGCCATAGCTCTCCTGGGACCTACTCTAGTATGTGGCATGGATCCGGCACGTACTTCCTCAGCATGGAAATATGGAAGACATCATGTACTCCAGCCAACTGTGGGGGCAAGGCTAACTGATAAGTAACATGTCCAACTTTGCCTAGGATCTCGAAAGGACCAATGTATCTAAGGCTGAGCTTCCCCCTAACACCAGATCTCATCACTCCCTTCATAGGGGAGACTTTAAAAAATACATGCTTCCCAACCTCAAATTCCAAGTCCTTTTGTCTCCTGTCGACATAGCTCTTTTGGCAGCTATGAGCTATCAATAGTCGTCTCCGAATGAGTTGAACCTTCTCTGCACACTGCTCAATCAACTTGGACTTCACCACTTGTCTCTCCCCCACATCACTCCAGCACAAGGGAGATCGATAGGGTGCCATAAAGGGCCTCATAAGGCACCATACCGATACTTGCGTAGTAACTATTATTATATGCAAACTCTACTAATGGCAAATGCTCATCCCAGCTACCCTTCCAATCCATGATACAGGCCCTCAACATGTCCTCAATAGTCTGAATGGTCCTCTCAGACTGGCTATTCGTCAGGGGGTGGAACGCTATACTAAATCTCAACCTCGACCCCAAAGCTTCCTGTACACTCTATCAGTACTTTAAGGTGAATTGTGTGTCTTGATCTGAAATAATAGTCAAGGGTACCCCATGCAAGTTCATGATCTCCCTAACATATAGCTTTGCCAAGTTGTCCATGGTCTGAGTCTGTCTAATAGGGAGAAAATGGGCATACTTTGCCAATTTGTCAACCACAACCCATGTCATGTCGTGCCCGCTAGCAGTCCTTGGCAAGCCCACTATAAAATCCATAGTGAGGTGGTCCCACTTCCACTCTGGAAGGTCTAATGTCTGCAACAACCCCAAAGGTCGCTGATGCTCTGCCTTGACCTACTGACAGATCAAACATCGTGCCACACACTCACCAACATCCCTCTTCATCCCATTCCACCAAAAATGTCGTATAAGATCATGGTACATCTTTGTACCTCTGAGATGAATAGAATATGGGAACTAGTGTGCCTCTTGGAGGAAGTCATGTCTCAACTAATCATCTGCAGGCACCATCAATTTGCCCCTATACTTGACACCTCCATTAAGACCTGTGGAAAAATTGGCCTTATTAGCAATGTCATGTGTCTCAATATTGATCATCTGTGCTTGAAGGGTCCTATCAAGAAACCTGGATCGAGTCAAGAGGTTAGCAATCATCACTCTCGACTTTCTACTCAAGGCATCAACTACAAAGTTGGTTTTCTTTGGGTGATATTGTATGGTAAAGCTGAAGTCCTTGAGGTACTCCATCCGTCTCTACTGCCTCATGTTCAGATCACTCTACATGAAGAAATACTTGAGGCTCTTGTGGTTAGTGTATACATCAAATTTCTCACCGTACAAATAGTGTCTCCAGGACTTTAACGCGAATACCACTGCTGCCAACTCTAAATCATGGGTTGGATAGTTCACATCATGCATCTTTAGCTGTCTCGACGCTTAGGTGATAATTCTCTCATGCTACATCAACATCGCTCCTAAACCTCTGTTTGATGCATCACAAAACACCACATAGCCACCCGAACCTAAAGGTAAGGATAGTACTAGCGCTGTTGTCAACCTCCTCTTAAGCTCTTGAAAGCTCTACTCACAAGTGTCAGTCTAGACAAACCTGGTGTCCTTTCGAGTCAAAGTAGTCATGGGCAAGGCAATCCTCAAGAACCCCTTAATAAATCATCTATAGTAACCTGCCAAATCGAGGAAGCTATGAATCTCAGTTACTATCGTAGGTCTCTCCCAATGAGAAACTACCTCCACTTTGGCCTAATCCACAGCCATGCCATCCTTGGACACCACGTGCCCTAAAAACTACACTTGTCCTAACCAGAAGTCACACTTACTAAGCTACGCATACAAACAATTACAGGGAAGTGTGTCTAACATGGTGCGAAGATGCTCCTTATGAGCCTCGTGGCTAAGAGAGTAGACCAGGATATCATCAACGAAGACGATCATGAACTTATCCAAATAAGCTCGGAATACCCTATTCATCAAGTCCATGAACATTGTCGGCGCATTTGTCAAACCAAAGGGCATCACCAAGAACTCATAGTGGCCATACCAACTCCTGAACGCAATCTTAGGGATATCCTCCCCCCTAATCCTCAACTGGTGATAGCCTGATCTCAAGTCAATCATAGAGAATACCTGTGCCGACTATAATTGGTCAAACAAGTCATCAATACGAGGCAAAGGATACCAGTTCTTCATAGTAACACCATTCATTAATCGATAATCTATGCACAGCCTTAAAGACCCATCCTTCTTCTTGACGAAGAGGACTGGTGCTCCCTAAGGAGATCCACTCGGCCTGATGAAACCCCCATCCAGAAGCTCTTACAATTGTACCTGGAGCTATCTTAACTCTACAAGGACCATCCTATAAGGCACCTTAGAAATAGGTGTCGTGCCCGGCACCAAGTCTATGGTAAATCAATCTCCCTACGTGGGGGTAGTCCTGATAGCTCGTCTGAAAATACATTAGCAAAATCTTGCACCACATCTATCTCCTTAATCCGTGGCTGCTCACTATTAATCGTCGTGATGCAGGCCAAAAACACTCAGCAACCTCTAGCGTAACACTGAGCCACTCTCACGGCAGAGATAACACAAGGGCTACTAATGCTCCTCCTTCCCTAGACTACGACCATTGGTCGATCCAGTACACAACATATAATATGCTTCTTACAGCAGTCTATCGTAACCGAAAACGTCGCTAACCAATCCATCCCCAAGATAATATCATAATCCACCATATCTAAGAGAATAAGGTCAGCATCCATCCTAACCCATGATATCTCCACTAGTACCCTCTCAAGGTATTCAATAACCTCCACAGTCTCTCCCGCTAGCATCAATACGTCTAGCTCAAATGCTAACTCACATATGTGTAAGTCAAGACATGATGCAAATGTATGTGAAATAAATGAATGGGTAGACCCTAATTCAAAAAGAACTCTAGCATCTCTATCAGGAACTAGAAAAGTACCTTCCACCACCTGATTCTAGTCTTGTGCTTACTCTTAAGTAATGGCAAAGACGCATCCCTGACTATGGGGTGCTAGATCTATGGTGGCATCGGTCCTCGTTGGCTTATCTCCCTGACCTCTCAAGCACTCTCTCCTCATATGTCCTATCTCTCAGCAGCCATAGCACCTGAGCGGCTCTCTCGGCTGAAAAGGCTGATGTTGCTGATGGTGGTGGGACTGCTATGGGCCCTGATGCTGACAGCCCTGTCTTGGGCATAATCGCCCCACGTGTCGGTCCTTACAACAAGGGCACGCTCTTCTAGTCTGGTCTCTCTTTTGTCTAAGAGGGTACTGTTGGTCTGGATCCCACGGGGCTACGTGGATGAAAAGGGCCTCTTGCCCTTAAAGGGCTGACCCATCTCACCTCTGCTTCGTACAAGGTCTCTCTCAAGCACGGAAGTCGTGTCTACCACCTACCTTACCGTGGTCAAGTGTGAGATAAGTACCTCATGTCTCAGCTGCGGCATCAGCTCGTTGACAAATCTATCCATTGCCTCATGATCTGAGGCAAAAGGGGCAAATACTAATCTCTGTAGTCTAGTGAATCAGTTTAGATACTACTGAACCATCATGCTCCCATGTGCTAATGTGGCAAACTCCCTCTTCATAGCATGTAGGGCATGAGGAGGGAAGTACTGTTCATCAAAAATCCTCCCATAAAAGTGGTGCTGAGGATGGAGGGTGCATTTGTTGCTGAGTCTTCCACCAAAACCCAGTCTCTCTAGTCAATAAGAATGTTGTTAGTCTGACCTAATCCTCAGGTGGGATCTCCATCCCCTCGAATGCCTTATCTACCTCAAATAGTCATCTCTCTACCACTGCTGTATCTCCTTCCCCACAAGAAGAGGGCACCATCCCCTAGAACCTCTTAAGTTGCTTAGTCGATGGAATGTGCATGCTCAAGGATCCTCCCTCTGTAGCTCCTAACATAGGAGATGTCGATACTAGGAGGGATGGCTGCATTGATGTGTCCCCCTAAACTACTGCAGTCATCACTAGGTGGGCAGAGTGTGTAGCCTGCATTTCTACCCGGACTTGCTATGTAATCTACTGAGTGAGACATGGCATAAGGCTTTGAACTACATGGGCCGCTACATCTGCCTCCTGATCCCCTTGCCTTGGTATCGCGGCAGGGGTAGCAACTGGTGGAGCGGGGGTGGACCTAGTCCTCCATCTAAGAGACATCTATTAACAACCTAATATCACATTGTATAAGTATTTCTCTTATCTCTGTCTAAGTCATAAACTTATGTGATGTAACTCTAATTGAACCCTTAAAGCGGTGATGATGGAATAAACCTAGGCTCTAATACCAAATCTGAGACCTCGGGTTTTTCTAAACCTTTTTCAAAGTCATAATAATAATATGTTTTTAAGAAAAATAGACTAAATCCCTGAATATGAAAATTTAATATTTATAAATTTTACGCAGCGTTAAAAGAAATAACCCAAACAAAAACCTCGGGGATCAACCACATCTTAAAACTGTGACAATAAATAAAATCAAATCCAAGTACTCTAAGCATGCTCAATTCAAAACCATGATAATTACACAAGCTTAGAAAAGACAATAATAATACAAGTCCAAAAGCCTCCAGGTTCCATCCATGATCACTACATCAACTACAATTATAAATAAATGTACACTATATAATAGTGTAGGTCCAATCCATCCAAATATATAACCTCCAAGTAGAGTCCTAAAAAGGTCTAACAAAGTCTAAGTGACATACACTAATCAGCCTCTGAACACAAAAAGGTATATGATCCTCAAGTCAACGTTCAAATCCACGCTAATCCACCCACTTTTCTTTCTAACTATTACGCTCCAAATCTAAGGCATTGCAAAACAAAGCAATGCCTCAGCAAGCTATGCTTGTGTAGGTGATTTACATTCAATAACAAAATGATGGAAAATCACATGGTGCAAGGTATTAAGATCATGGTAAATCCCGTAAGATTAATATATATATATACACAAAACATCAGATATCCATGATAAATAATACATGAAATCCATGATATAAACAAAGCAATAACAATCCTAGGCATCATGACATATAAAAAAACAGAAAATACGTAAATACACATGTGCTAAAACAATGAAAATCTATATCCATAGAACAACATGAATGTATCTTAAAACCAACAAAACATCGTGCATGGTCAAGCCCTATGAGTGTCTCAAGTACACTCACAGCAACAAGGGACCAACTCTTTGTACTTTTTCCTTTCTCCCTTTCACCCACAATGGTGCACTCAGGCACTAACAAAAAGATGCGTTCCAATCCCGCTTTCACTCTATCACCCTTTCACCCATACGGGGCACCCAAGCACTCATGAAAAGACGCGTTTCAATCTCATTTGCACCCTTTCACCCACATGGGGCAGTTAGGCACTCACAGGGGGATGCATCCCATCACAAGCTCAATTGTCTTAATCGACAAGAGATAGAAACTTCCATGTGTAAAAATCTCAATAAGATCAGGTCAAAGACATGGTAGTGTACTATCATCCATATGTTCAAATATATGATTAAATCATGTGGAATAAAGGAATTTTCCTAAAAACATGATAATGCATAATCATTCTTGATAAAACAAAATCAAGTGAGTAATTCAATATATCAACATCATGCATAGCAAATCAGTGAATAACATCCTCAATAATCAAGTTGATGGAATTGAAATATACTAAAAACAGTGCATAAATCATTCACAAAGGAAGTAGCAAACATATCAGCAATACATGCTGAAAATGATCTCATGCAACATGGCAGGGCATAAAACCTATGCCTCAAAGTTTTAAATACTATGTCATGATTTAAGAAATTATAGAAAATTCATGAATGTAATCACCTACCTTGATAAACGCAGTACTCCAATCAGGCGTGTAAGCTATATTACATCGTGCACCTTGACGTACCTGTCACACCATAAGTCATCTATCACTTGGTGTTTTCACATCTCACATAACAGGTTCAAGTGATAACTTTCTTGATCTGGCAATTAATCCTAGATTAACGGTCCAGATCATCTGATTAACCCTCCATTAGGTCAATCCTGAGCTAGATGTTTATCTTTCTAACATCTAGATTGTCATATGTCATCTTTGATTTCAATCTTATTCATTTTCATCATGATCCATTTAATTTCTATGTTTGTTTAGTGATCACATGTATCTCTATGATTACGCGTCGATCTGACGGTCAGATCGCTCTCTGATCAGCCCATCCTAAGGCACTTAATCAGATTGATAATTAAGATCACTTTTATTGACAATTCAATGAGATATATTCTTTTGAGATATATTCTTTTAATCCCCTAGATCATCTCATATTTGATGTATACAATTAAGGTCTAAGGCCTGATCATCCATCGATTGACCTGATCTAAGTTATCTAATAGTATTTAATGGTTTAACCATTTAAAGGGTGTTCAAATCTAGATTTTTATCTTGAGTCTAGGTCCATGTCATCGATACGATGGCAACGCATCTTTCGAATCGTGATTTGGACCTCTATAGCTCCTAAAATCACTTCTTCTTTTTTTCAAATGAACAACTTAGAAAATCCAAAAAAAATCAAGAAAAGGCATTTTAAATCACGCGGCACGTGACTAATGTACGAAGCTTGTGTGCCTAATGTTCAATCACCATAAAAATTCATGAGTTTGTTCTTTATTTCATCATGCCCAAGATGAATGGCCCAGATCATCATCTGACAACATTTCATCCACTTATTTCAAAAAGGATAATGACGCAAAAAACATGCTAGAAAATGTCAAATCCATGCCATTTTTCAGCATTAAAAGAACAACGAACCAGGAAAAAAATGCCAAAAAGGAGAGGGGTAAAGAGGGGACAATGCCTACCTCAGTCTAGCTTATCAGAGGGGGAGAAAAGTTCGTCACTACATTCGCTAAGGGTAAGCTGCATAGTTTCCTAATTGTTAAGGTCATCGGTGATATGCAAAATAGAGGGAGAATTGCGGAAAACAAGACAGGCAGGGAGGCACATTTAAAGCCTCCCATAATGATTATCACTTCGTGGATTCCCTCGCCTAGTTCGTGGGTCCTGCATGAATTTACTGTTTTACCCCCTTCTGCAAATTTAGTTAAATATAGAAATTAAAATAATTAGCCATTTTTCCTCCAATCTCTGATTTTAGCTTTCTAAGTGGCATTGGTTTCCATTTTTCAAGTACATTCTAATTATTTGGGTTTTAACTTGAGATTTCATCTCCAATTTCTCCAAATCATTAATTTCCTAATTTTCTAATTTTTCTATAATTCTATGAAATTACGTCTTTTTCAAAATTTAAAATTTTGGGTTATTACAAGTGAGTAGACAACATACTCAGTAGATAATCTAATACTATAAAATCTAAACCATGGCACACACATACAATGATTTGAAGAAAGGTTTTTCTGAATGATAATATCCCTTAGCCACAAGCCATCACATGGAATGCATCATAAGCACACGTATGCATATGTATGTATGTATATCATCCACAAAATTTGTATTATACTTGACAAATCAAGTAATATATGATTACTTTAAAACTCATAGTAATTAGTTAAACTACATGTCCTTCATTTCAAACCACTAAATGTATTATATTTCAATTGTCCAGCCCATCATATAAAAACAAATCATAGTAAAACAATTACCATAAAATGTCTTCTATCAACACCTGTCGACAAGATGCTCAAATTATATAATACATTAGTGAATAAGACAAGGATAACACTGTCTAATTAGAATAATCAATACGTACTAAAATCCCAACGATAACACCACTAATGAAGTATATAAGCTAAAATACAACATCAATAAAACTTAAAGGTAATAAATAGGGAAATTACTAGAATTTCAATTATCATCAAACCATAGACCAATAAATCTGTAATCTGGCAAAACCAAAAGCTATTAATACTTTTTCAAAAGTATAACTGATCAATTCATAAGTGTAAATAGTCCGTCCTGTCTCACATCAAACTGAAGTCGTGACTGTGAAAATCAGTCTCATACTCCTTAGGTGAAAATCTAGGAGGAAATATCGTGTTCTCAAATCATCGTAATGTCCAAAAGAATTTGGTAAGTTTGGCAAACCAATGTACTCAAAACAAACAAAACCAAATCAACGCGCATAGTAGTACTAAAGCCAAAAGGTATAAATCCATGCCCACATTGTTGTGAAAAATTGATCTCTCCAATCATGATGACATACAATCCTGCCACCCTAGATGAGGTCTAACACTCGAAACATAACCCACGTAAATACCACACAAAAATTAGACACCTATGCTCGCAGGGCCCTACTGTCACCCACAGGCAACTACCGTGGCCTTTACATCTGCTCGTGGATGCTTGCACGAAACATGACTCATTGGACCTCATGGAGGCTACATGGCTACTACTCAAAGCACTTCCCTAGGAGAAGATACTCTTACTGCCCACTATCTCCATTGTAGGGCTGGTATTAAATAATCTCAGAGGTTAGTGGCCAGCTGCACCTCCTAGCATAAGATCTCAAGACTTACAGCACATAGTAGGCCTCCAAGACTTACTGCACAAAACAGGCCTTCCTCCAGGTCTTACAGCTCACAACAAGCTTGCGAGCGGTCTGAGACTTAGGACACTCCTATAGTGCCTACCCAAAACATTGATGAAATCCAAGTCCAATAAGACTTACAGCTGCTTGTAGAGCACATGCCTAATGTATCAACATATCCATATCCATTAGGATTTATAGCCATTCTTAGAGTGCCTACCTAAACCATTAACGAAATCATAAATATAAGGACTTACAGCTGCTTATAAAGAGCTTGCTTAGGTATCCACCAAACTACATCCGTCAGGACTTAGGGCCACTCATAGAGTGCTTGCCAAAAGCATCTATGAAATCATAACTATTAGGACTTACAGTCGCTCACAGAGTGCCTGCTTAATGGGTAATCACCAAAAGATCCACATAATAGATCTTAAAGCATATAAGATAGTGAACATACTTTATGCAAATCTCAATTATTCATTTCAAAGCGTGGCTCAATAGCCAATTCAACCCATTTTCATATATCTAAAAATCTTATCATATGACTTACATACCGTATGCAAAACCATGCATTTTCAAGCATTCCTTTCAAAGTAGGAAAATCATGTAAATGCAAACCATGATCTTTTCATGTCTCACAAGTAAAGCAAACATTTGCATACATTGAACTAGGCAATTCATGGTTCTTTCAAATTTTGGTTGCAACGTGAGCTTAAAGTCATATGCCAATCTACACGTTTCATTTATAAATTGTCAGATAAAGAACAAATGATAGATCATGAATCTACATGATAATCATATGTGTAAAAGTAATATATGTATCAAATCATTGATATGATAATTCAAACCATTTTAAACCAGAAATAGTTCTCAAACCATTTTTCTCATTTTGAAGTTCATTTGATTGTCTCAACTTTAGTTGGAAGGGTAACTCATCTCGAATCCACCTCCTTATTTGGCATCGTGCAACGTCTAAATAACCAATGAAGATAAATTTTAGATTATTTTCAATTCTCACATTTAAACTTTGTATGTTTAATGTAAATAATCATTTCATATAACTTAGATTACCATTACAATATGATATTCACCCTCTAGACCAGTGATCACACTATTAGAACTTGTAGAATTTTGATTTTTCTTATCAATCAACTATTATAGTCAATGAATCATGTTCTAGTTTGTCAATTTGTTTGTTTTTCATTTCTAGTCGACAAATCAAAACTCAACAAAGTAATTCAAGTTCCAACCAACTGTGAATCATCCACCTAATGAAGGTTTACTAGGTCAAATTGCATTTTTAGGGCATCCAATGAATTTATGTTATAATTTTAACAGCTCAAGTCACTTCAAGGACATGAGACTGTTAGATTTAAGATTTATTATTGGTTAATGGTTAATCACTCAATCAATTTATCATAAAGTGGCCAGATTTGGCTAGTTTAATATTTTACAATTACTATTCTTAGGTCAAACATGGAGATATGATTACATCATTATCAGATCTGTCATTCATTTTTCAAATCATATATCCAATTGATGGAAGTGTTTAGTTTATGTTTCTAGTTAATAATTAATAATTTTATAAGTCAGATTAATGTATGACTTACTACATCTCTGCCCTGGATGCGAATACACACCATCTAATCACTATAAGAATCATACAGGCATAATTTTCACTAATCAGAGGGGTGGATTTGAAATTAGGAAATAATTCATGCATTTTCCTTATCTAGATCATGAATTCCTTATAGTTTACTCACTAATCAGGACTATCAATTCTAATCAATGTGAGATCTCCAAGATCCAATAGTTGATTGGAGTTCTAATCAATTGATTGGAGTTCTAATCAATTGATTAGGGCTCTAATCAGCCTTGGATAGTCACAATTTTTTGAAATTATACACCTTTAATCATAATTTTAAGAATCCGATGCAATCCAAGGCCCGGAATCATAAATATTGGATCTTTACATGGAAGATCAAAACTCACGTAGGTTGATCAAGGCTTCTGTCTATCTATGTCCTTAAATTAGGGATGAGATCTACGGTTGGATCTATGTGAACATCTAAATTGAGTGTTTTTCATTAGATTACAAGGTCAGATTAACCTTTTATAGATGATCCAAAGACCAAAGCTTATTAAGAGCAGTCAAATCCACCTTATACAAATGATCTGATAGCTAAGGTTTATTGTAATTGGTCAGATTTAGCCAATTTAAGGGTGTGCAATGGTCAAATGGATCGCTTTCAGCCTTGGATCAACAATCAAAACTCATCTGTGGCGTGTGATCATAGATCAGACATCAAGAAGTCACTGTTTACATAGTGACAAATCAAACAATTGAGATTGTCTAACTGGTTTTATCCTAGATCAACAATCTCAGTCAGATCTAACCCATATCTAATATAGATTTACCTATTGCTAAGCTTAGATTAACAATCAACGGCTAGATCATCTCAAAACCTCAGATCTAATGTGAAATAGTATGAATCTAGCTAGAACAGGGAATTCACAAGTTGGGTTTTGGAAATCTTACCTTTAAGGTGCGTTTCGAACCTCCAATCTTGGCTGAAGGAGTTTGCCATTGACTTTTCATTGCTGGCAAATCACGGGCTTGCGACTGTTTTTCCCCTTTTTCCTTGCCAATTCTTATCTGATTAATAAGCAACCACAAGGTTGTGGTGGGTAGGAGAAGATGGTGAACGGTCCAATCGTTGATCAATGTCGCTGTTCATTCTATATTTTTTGGTGACTAGTGTGCATACTGTTTTCCCCTTTGATCTGGTGTCGTTACTCCTCCAACCACAATGAAACCAAAGGGCTTTTGATTGTGCCCTTAAGTAGAATAGAATGGACGGTTGGATTTGAGATTAGAGCCATCGTTGTCGTTGGTGAGCTTTGTTTCTCCAGGGACCTAAACCAGTAAACTCAACCTCCTCCAATGTGGCTAGGTTGTTTTCAGCATGCAGGCTTCCACTCATGTTCCCTCTTTCTTCTCTCCTCTCCTTCTCTTCTCCTTCTTCTTCTCCTTCTTCTTCTTCTTCTTCTTCTTCTTCTTCTTCTTCTTCTCTCTCTCGTCGGGTTGCTCTCCTGCCAGTCAAGTTTGGGAAACAGATGTTTCATGTTTTGTTTAAGGGAGGCGTGCCAATATCAAATATGCCCCCCCTTTAAGTAAGTAATGATTTTACTTTTACTTTATTATATTATTTAATCTACCTTTCATTATTTATAATCCCTTACTTATGATGATGTTTCTTGGTCAACAAAACATCATTATTTAGTGAAAGATATGCATGTGCCTACATGGACAACTTTGGTTTTTGGATTTTCATGAGTAGGTCCCATCATATAAAATTACCAAATTGCTTTTCGTAAGAAAAATCATAACTTATTCATTCGAGCTCCGATTTCAGCAAACTTAGTATCATTGGAAACATCTTTCCGAGTACAATCCAAATATGAAGGTCTCTTCACTTGATTTGATTCTATAAAACTTTCACTTATAGAACTCTAAAAATTAGAAATTTCAATATTCTCTTTTCATTCCAATTTAAAATAATTCAAAATTTACTTAAATTGAGATTTAAAAATTAGAGATGTTACATCCAATGAATTCAAGAGTGGTGTTCTTGGTAAATTAACTAAAATATGCATAATTAATAGTGTGGATTCTCTAAGCCTAGAAAAATTTTAAGTTAAAGGATAAATGGTGAATGATTAAACATTGATATGGAACTCATTCCACACACTATTACAAAGATATTATTAACATAAACTTGAATACAAAGAGTAGTTATCTTAGTTTTATCTTGAATTGCAATAGAATATTATTCATGTTTATGTTCTAATCATGGAGTGATTTTCTCATATTTCAACTTGACGACAATTAGGAACATGATTTATTACTAATCTTTCTAGATAGTTAACACTAATAAAGTGATTAAGGTAGGGAGTTATTATTCCTATATTTGAATTATTAAAATACATGAATCAATACCTAAGTATTTTGAGATTTAAGTGATCTTGATATGTCATACTAAAGTTTAGTAATACCATTTAGTTATGATTTATGATTCTCAGTTTTCAATGTTTGTTAGTTATGATTTACCATTTTTGAATATTTATGAGATTTGATTATCATGTTTCAGTTTTGATTTGCAATATTGTGTGTAATTCATGACTTTAGATGTTGATTTTCAGCATTGAATTTTTTGTCCTAAAGTTTGAATATGATTTACTATGTGTGTTGGGATTAACTTACTACTAGTGATAGCAGGCGAACCTATAAAGCAAGAGTTTTATTCCCATCCTAAATTGCATGTTGTTGGACAAAAGCTGGCCATATGTGTATTTCTTATTCCATGTTAATGTAAAGCTATTGCTAGTTTGATCTTTGGATGGAGATGAGGATATGGATATAGTTGGTTGGAGTGTTTATATTAGTTTTGACTGGAGTATTCAATGGAATCACTAGTGTATGTCTTGGTATATTGATGTTATAATTTTACCTAACTAGTTTAAATAATTGTATCCATGTGATTGTTTCCCTTCTACTATGAGATAGGTGAAACTTCCCAAGATAGTAACCCTGAGAAAAAGGTTTCTTGGTAGACTATACTGATGGTGGAGCCACCTAAGATTGTAACCTTGAGGGAAAGTACTATTTTGTCTAAGTTATATATCAATTATAAGTTATTATTCATATGAGATGAAACTTTGTTTTGAAGAATACTGTCAGTATACACTAGTTTAAACATATGTATCTACGTGATTATTATCCCTTCTAGGAGACTACTTGGTATGTTGTGAGACAAGTGAAACCTCCCAAGATAGTAACCATAAGGGAAAAGGATTGGCTAGTAGATCATAACCATGATGTAGCCGCCCAAGAAGGGAACATGAGGGAGAGGGCTACTTGATGGGCCATAGCCATAGTGGAGTTGGTCAAGTTGGTAAACCTGAGAAAAAGGACCACCTGGTGGACCATAACTATAGTGGAGCCCCCAAGATGGTAATACTAAAGGAAAGGGCTACCTGGTGGACCATAGGCATATTGGAGCTGCCCAAGATGATAATCCTGAGGAAAAAGGCTGTCTTGTGGATTACAACCATCATAGAGCCGCCTAAGATGGTAAACCTAAGGGAAAGGGCTACCTGATAGACCATAACCATGGTGGAGTTGCCTAAGATGGTAATTTTAAGGGAAAGAGTTGCCTGGTAGTTCATAATCATGGTGAAGCTACCATGGTAGTGGTCCTGAGGGGAAGTGCTACTTAATGGACCATAATCATGGTGAAACCACCCAAGATGGTAACTTTTATGAGAAAGATTTTAGATCATAATGTTGATTCTATAGAGAGTATGTGTGTTTATGATATTTAAATATTATACTTATTGTATTGCTGTTGAAATTGTAAAATGAATGAGATTCCTAGATAAATGGCTATGTGTCAATTTGATGAAATATGTTC
Organism: Warburgia ugandensis; assembly: GCA_035236585.1. Taxonomy (NCBI): domain Eukaryota; kingdom Viridiplantae; phylum Streptophyta; class Magnoliopsida; order Canellales; family Canellaceae; genus Warburgia; species Warburgia ugandensis. The sequence goes on from CP141133.1 coordinate 59,729,355, forward strand.
ATAGCTTATAGTAATTATTTATGAAATAAAAGGATATATTACCTAATTACAGTGAGGGATGTGGTTGGTCTAGGCTCAACAAGAACTGTGGGATATACTTGTGGGGTTTAGTTTTTTCCCTTTTGCACTTTGCAGCTCATCCTATCATTTTATAGGTACAAGTCGAGCGGATAAGAGAAAGGTGTTGATATGTGGGCAATGAGACGCAATTGGATGCTATTATTACACTATGTTATGCATTCATGATTCATTTTGATACTTGTATATTGATGAACTGGAGATATATAAATCTTCATTTTGATGAGAAAGCCTATGTACGATTCTAATTTTTACCCTTTTGAATTATGTATATGTGCATGGATGTAATTTAGAACTCCTGGTTTTGTAAATAGGAGAAGAAATATTTACATTTAAATGAAATGGTAATGATGCTGACTCTCCATTTGTATTCAGGATGTTTATTAAGTGAATCGCAATGAATACGTTAAATGCGTAAGTTCAAAAAATGGACGAGACTTTTATCAAATTTTCTATAGAAATGGAAGGTTCATTTTGCTGATAAAACCATACTTTGTGAAGGATAAGAGCATCTTGCTCTGTTGTGATTTTCACTGCTAAAATTGAAAAAAAAAAAAAAAAAAAAAAAAAAGAAAAGAAAAGAAAAGAAAAGAAGGGAGAGTTATTTTGGCCTCACCTGAGTTAATCATGACATTGAGGTTTTTAACTATGGCCTTTAAGAAAAACTAGTTGTGTTGGGATTTGTTTTGTGTCTTGCTTGTGTTATGATGGATAGTTGATGGCTATCTACTTGATTGATTGGTCAGTTGACTTTAATTGTTTGAACTTTTGAGAGGTGCATGCCTGGTTGAGACTGGGAATTGTGGCTTGAGTTATGGAGGATTAGTGTTGCATACAGGGGATTCAGTCTAAGATGTCATTGGACAGATGGCTAAGGCAATTGTTGAGGCCATAAGTTAGGGTGTAGGACTTCAATCACTAGTTCTGCCAGCTCTATAAACCCCCAAAGAGGGTTTGAGTAGGGAGACACTTGCGTTGCATTGATTGAGAAAGTTGGGGCCACCAAAGTTTGATGGGGTGTTAGAATCCATGTGGAAGAAGATTAGTAGAACAGATCTAGAGGATCTGAATATGAGTCAAATAAGATGGTTGAGTGCTTGCAGAATTTTAACTTCACACTTCAATTACCATTTAGGAAAGGAAAATGTTGTTGCCAATGCATTAATTAAGAAGTTTGGAGGTTTGATAGCAGGATTTCATGGTTTTAGATGTAATACTCATGAGTCATTAACTGAGTATGACTTGTAGCTTAGCTCTTTTAAGAGTTTATGTATTTCTGTGTCATGTGGTAGCTCGACCTTCAATGAAGGAGAAGATTTTGTGGGTTTAGCTAGATGATGATAAGGTTAGAAAGAGTTATTGAGTGAGGCACATTGATCTCAATTTTTGATACATCCTAGTAGCACAAAGATGTATCATGATGTCAGGAGGCATTTTTGGTGAAAACGGATGAAGAAGGACAACACTAAGTTTGTTGCTTGATGTCTTATGTGCCAGTAGTTTAAGGCAAAACATTAGAGGCTTGTAGGACTACTACAGCCTTTGCCAGTGGCAGAATAGAAGTGAGAACACATTACTATGGATTTTGTGGTAGGTCTTTCACTCACTCGTCAAGGTTGGAACAACATGTGGGTGGTTGTTGACAGGTTGACAAAGTCGATGCACTTTTTACGGGTAAAAGTTACAAACTTACTCGAGACATTGAGTCAACCGTATATGAAATTGTGTGGAATGCCTATATGCATTATGTTGGATAAAGATCCGAGGTTCGCATATAGGTTCCGGAAAGGTTTATAAGAAGCAATGGGTATGAAGCTGAGTATCAGCTTGGCATTTCATCCCTAGATAGATGAGCAGTCTAAGAGGGTGACTTAGATTCTTGAAGACGTGTTGAGAGCATGTGCATTGGATTTTTAAGGAAAATAGGTTGAACACTTATCATAGATGGAATTCTCATACAACAACAATTTCTACTCTAGCATTGGGATGGCATGATTCAAGGCATTGTACCATAGACCATATTATTCCCTAGTTTGTTGTGTAGATGTTAGATAGACTTTGTTGATAGGCCTTGAGTTGATCAGAGAGATTGTAGAGAAAGTGAAACATATTAGACAATGGTTGTTGATAGCTTAAAGTCAAACCAAGAGCTATGTAAAGCATAGGAGACAATCATTAGAATTCGAGGTAGTCCATATCTATTATCTAGTTGGCCTATAAGCATACCTACAAATTCTAAAGTCCAAAAAATTTAAAAAAAGATTGAAAAGAGTTGAGAAAATAATAGGAATGCATTTGACAACTTCTTAGGCATAAATTTATTTTATTATAGACAAAATAAAACATCTTTATCCAAGATAATAATTATATTATCATATACCAACATGAAGCTTAAGATTGAAGTGAAAAAACAAAAAGAAAGAAGTAAAAATAAATAAATCATATTTTTAAAGATTTTTTTAAATGGAAGTAACTTCAAAAAAATGAGTCTTGTTAAAGTTTAATGCGACTTACACAAACAGACAGAATTTTTTAAACAAAAAATAAAAAAGAGAATTTTTTGTAACTATGCAACAAGTTGTGAATGGGCATGTGTTTTCTCCTTGTAATTTTAGTATGATCCCATCTATTATGCCTTGTTGTAAAGTGTACCCATATAACTTAAAGTAATTAATAATGTTTGTCACAAAAAAAAAAGAAGCATCAAATATTCATAATTTTGGAAAGCATCTCAACACAAATTCAAGAAAGAGGCATCAAGATTTTGTTAAATACTATATATTAAAAATATGTGACAAAATTTATAACAAATACTTGGCATCTTCTCCTGAAATACGTTTTGTTCATAGGCTCGAGCTTTCCCTTTTGGTTAGAGGTTAGACATATGATTATCTTGTTTTGAGCTTTGCCTTTTGGCTTGAGATAAGGCTTAGGATTTTTTTTTATTTTATTTTTGATGATACAATTTAATTCAACCAAATTAGATAAAGGTCGTTTGAGCTACACCATTCAAAAAGGGTGATGGAACAAACAGACTAGAGCATCTCCGAAACCAAGAAAAGAGAACAACCCCCTATTCAAACAAAAGGAAGAAAACTAGTACAAAGACTTCACCTTAAAAAACTAAAGAGCTCCTAAAATCAAACCCACAGGTCAAAAGAAAAGCAAAAATCATTAGAATATTTCTTTGATGGGCAATATGTTTGCTTAATGATTTGGAGACCTATGAATATGATGAAATGAAACATGCATATTTTGAATAATCCTTAATAATCTATCCATCTGATCCCAATATTTCCGTGCTTGATACTTAACACGAGAACACCAAGCAACCATGTTTTTATATTATCCCTCCACCCATATTCTATGTAAACCCAATCACAACATTTTTGGACATCAGAAAACTCTGCATGATGAGCATCTCTTAGTGAAATGGAACTAGCAAAATCAAACTATATTTCTCTATCGTTGCTTCTAAGAAGCCTTCTAATTGCAAAAGCACCAGAATTTGAGATACATGCCTCATCAAAATTCAATTTCATCATACCTGGAATAGGACACATTGTCCTGGCAGTTGAACATTTTAATAGCATGCCAGTCCCTCTTCATCATCAGCACTAAAGTCCCTTGAATTTTGGTGCTTGAGATACCCAAAAGCAAACAAAATTTAGTCTTCTTCCATAAAGCTGGTATTGAAGAAAACCTACCATTGAGATAGCACTAAGTTTCTCTATTTCCAAATACATCACAAGCCCTATAGTTTGCGAGTCATTTTGTGTAATAAAAAAGAGGAAAAAGATCCAACACTTTTGGAAAAATATTTATTTCTCTCAATCCACTTACACCCTTGTATGTATAATGACTCAATATCTCTTGCTAGATGTCCATAATTATGCCCCATTCACATAATAGAATACGTCTTAAAAAGAGTAATGGTATACTGCACGACACTATAGTAGTTACATAGATTTAAGCCTAGAATGAACCACATCTCATGTTTAGAGCCAGCAAAATGGATAAAAATCCATGGATATCCATTTGTTTGTTTAAAATTTGTGGATACGAATTAGATAAATTTGATATGCAGATGAAACGGATTAAATCAATCTAATTTGTTAAATTCACAATCTACATGGATATATCTGCTTGTTAAATTTATATCCACGTGGATATAGTCACAAATATCCATGGATATCTGTTAAAAAGGGTATTTTAAAATTTAAAATTGAAAAAATTTCTAAATCATGGACGCTGACTTATTTTGAAAAATCTAAACTGTAATCTTCTTTTGCATTCCTAAAATAGATGACTCATAAAAAATTGTTGCATTTGAATAATCCTAATAACTTATTTTATTATATGAAAAAAGAAAAGATTGGTGGCTGTAATTTTCAACTACCTTAGAGCCATAAGAATCTAATACTCTTGGAATTTGATATCTGGCCTATCTAAAGCATTTTGAACAAGATTAATAATTTAGACTTTTTGAAAGAACTAAATATATGTAATTCTACATGACTTACATAATTTGCAAATCTGTAGTCTGCGACTAGATCGGATGGAATTAATGTTCTTATTCATTTTGCCACACTAATCATTCTAATTATACAAATCCAAGAATCATCTCCAAAATGTAGACGACCAAAACCTACCATAAGCAATAGTTGACATTTAAACGACCAAATTTCCATTTAACCGGCTGATTGGCAACGATGTTTAAACCGATCCCACTAGAAGGCCGGCTGAGATCAATCACACATGACCCACGACGTAAAAGTAAGCGGCTAACTGTATTACAATGTGGCCGGCGCCATCACGTGATCCCTCTCTCTCTCTCTCTCGCGTGAATCTCCAAAGCCCCAGCAGAACCCTGCAAGAAGAAAAGAATAATCGAGGGAGAAGGAGAAATCTCAAAGAGGAAGAAGAGAGAGAGAGAATTGACGTCAAGATGCAATCTTTGTCAGAATCTAATCACAAAATGCCACCAATTATTGGCTACTTTCCATCTGGTTTCAATTCCCGAAATGGCCAGGAATCAGTCGAAGATCCGAAGATGAGGGTTTTCAAGCAGAAGAAAAGAGCCATCTTGAACTTGTTGTAAGCCTTAAGATTCCAAAATTGAGTTCGTCGGCGGATTCTGCACAAAGAATCACAATCCCTGAAAATCGTTCCAATTGCAGCGGACAAGGTTTTGAGTAGTTTTCTTTTGTCCTTTTTGTTGTTCTTTCTTATTGCTTGAGTTATGCAAGTACCGAATGTTTTTGATACAATTTGTTTAGGTAAATCTACAGTTACGATAAGAATGAATTCGCAAATGGATGATTTAGTTAGGAAATTCTTCGAAAAATTGAATCTGTTTTATTGAAAACAGTACTGACCTTTCGATGCAGCAATTTAATTCCTCATAATTCGGAAGTTCTTACATTGTACAAATTTGATGCAATGTCATCGAAGTAAACCGGAAATTTTCAAATTAAGCTTAAATGTCACGTGTAATTTGTTAAATTCTAATGTGCTACTCCAAGACTAAATTTAGATGCTAATGGTGTTTTCGTCCTCTAGTTTTGCAAGCTCTTTCCAAATGGTTCATAAATTTTTGTTGTTGCTAATTTAGTCTCAAATATAAACTCTGCGACTGCAATTGAACAAGCAAGAAACTACAAAAAGGTGGAGGCTTTTGGGCGCTTTGTCTATGGACTTTTTGTGCCCACGTTTGCCAGAGTAGAGTTTTACAATATTTACCTTGTCAAATATTTCTCAAATGGGAACCCTATATCTGTATTTGAAGAAGAGGTAAAAAGCTAGAAAACAGTGAGTCGTTCGTGGCCTTTGCTAATAGACTTTATATGGTGCCCACATTTGCCATGTTGACACAATTGAATCCGTTAATCTGACATGACCGCAAGTCTGTCCCATTACTGCTGATTTTACCTTACTCAGATGCCCCTACGATTGGGAATCTCATTTAGGTTTCTGACAGAGGATTGTGAATTGTTGATTTTTCAAGCAATATCTTATAGATGGCATATCAGTTTGGCGTGTGAGTGGAACTGCGTGGTTAGGCTATTGCTTGTCCATGAGTTCTGTGGTCTTGAATCTTGATGATGCATGCATTTGGGTATGTCGGCGGAAAGTGGAGGATCAGGTTAAATCCATACGTACTAACTGTGTAGTCACTCTCTTTGAACAGTGAAGATGTTATTGATGAAGTAACTGATGCTATAATAAAAATGTAGACCTTTTTTTATTACAAAAATAATGATATTTTTGTTCGTTCTTTTAGTGTGAAGGAGGTTATGTATCAGGTTCAGGATGCTAGAATTTATGGCATGTTATTGAAAGATGTTTTTTGTTCTTTCGTATTTGCTGAAATGTATCCTATATTTGCATCGGAAAGGAAATGTTCTTTCGTTTCTGCTGCTTTTTGGTGTATGTAGTTCCTGAAATCTGAATGAGGAAAAAGGATTTTCATGCATTATTCAGATCTGTAAACCTGAAGAGGAGCCATGGCGGAACGGTAGAGTTGTCGTTGTGTGACCTTGAGGTCCTGTGTTCGAGGCATGGAAATAGCCTCTTGCAAAATGGAAGGTAAGGCTGCGTACTATAGACCCTTGTAGTTTGCCGCTTCCCTGGACCCTGCATACACGGGAGCTTTGTGCACTGGGCTGCCCTTTTTTAGTCAGATATGTAAACCCATCAATACCTAATGAAATTTTACTAAAACTCAGTAAATTGCTACTCAGCCTGTCAAAGTTTGGCCTTGTTCACATTGGGACAAGTACTTGAATGCTGTTGTCCTAGTTTTGAATCTTGATCAACCCCTTTCTTTTCTTGAGCATATTAATTGATCACTTTGCTTGCATCAGAAAGGAACTTGGTACATGTTAAAATATGAAGTTCCATTGAACTATTCGAAAATTTAGTGGCAGTTTATGTTGATTCTCCTGATGAGGGCCTCATAGTTGTTTAAATTGTCCAATTTGGGAGTTATCAGTTAGAGTTAAATTTTCCAATAGAACTGTGTAGCCTTTAATATTCTGTTTGATGTTTCCACAGTGCTACTACTGAAGTCCTTGCATAAAGGCCCGCTACACTTAGAGGTCAGGAACTATTTAGCAAAGCTTGTATTTTATGAATCCCTCTCCTAGTGGGTCTATCTTAATTTTCTTTCTTATCTTTGAAGTAGTGATTTTTTATTTGTAATCTATGGATATAATTGATGTTATCTCTTATTCCATATTTAATTGATTCTTTAGTTTATATGTCTCCCAGCTCTTGACTTTGCACCATTCTCTCTTAACTAAGTCATTACCTGCAGATCTTCAGATTAGAACCAAGAGTAAGAGAACCTCCAAAGGAGTCAGATGGTGTGAAACATACTACGGAAAATAAAGCAAACAAAAGAGACCTTACAAACCTTTATGGAACTAAGAGGGATATAAGAAAGGTACAGTGCTTCTACTTTCCCTTATCTAGTTGCTGGTGAAAATTGCATATGATGTGCAAATCACTTGTGCATTGGATTTGCTCACCCTTCTATTTCATTTAAAATTTTAAATCGCAAGTGAATTATGTTGGGAGTCTGTTGCGTTTATGCATAACATTATCTGAGTACTTATTGGTTGATGATGATATTTATGGAAGGTGAGAGTATTCATTTTCCAAAAGATTATTTTCTGAGATTGTTACACTGTTTTTCAATGTAATTGTCATTGGAAGTTTACTCCTACAAGGAATTGGTTTATTTGTTTACTTTTACAAAACGAATTGGAAATTTCGCAATTTTGAATGACAAGTCACTTCCATGAATTGGATTATTAGAGGCCATTTTAAATAGGTTCTAGTAGTCTTTGTTTCAGTTTAGTAGGATTTTATTTTTCATATTGCAAGTTACATGGTAACTTTTCAAAAAAGAAGAAAAACAACTGTCCGGCTGTTTGTCGATTACAAGACCATATACCAAAAGAAGAAGAAACAATAAAGTTGCGTAATTACGAATGCTGTTCTGCCAGTTATGTTATTTTAGCCAACCCTTATGCTTTGCCTGGTTGCGAGTCCTAAATATTTTTATTGTCAAATCAGAAGCATTTCTCCATTTTTTTTGTCCAACCCTTATCCATAGTCACAAAATTTGATGACTTTTCCATTTTTAATGAAAAAATCACTGAACTTATCATCTAGCGGATCAAACTTAAAAGTTACGTGCATTTTTCACTGGTTCTCGTGTTATTACAATTAATCCCGAAATTTTCAAATAGTATGTAGTCTTTGAGAAATTTGACAGATTTTCCACATTTTAGAATTGGGTTTCTTTAATTTTAGCTATTTTAAGATTTTCAGTTATGTTAATACGGGATCCTTTCCATGGACTCAAATCATATTACTTTCTTCTCCAAACTCAATAGTAAAATCCTAATTCTAGATTACCAGTACCCCGTCATAATTTGTGCTTCCTGCCTTCCATCTGTTTGCCTCTCATCTTCTCTTTTGCCACTGAGAAGAAGACTCATGCTGCTGTCAACTATCTTTTGCCATCGGAAACCACCTTGGTTTCTCTAATCATAGGGCCCACAAGAAAGGTAGTAGGAGTAATAACAAAGACAAAAAACTTCAGCCAAAGAGAAATCCAATGTTATAATTCTCTGTAAAGCTCGACTCTAATTTCAGACCTTGTTTGAAAACCTAGCCTAAAACAGAAAACACATGTAGAAACCCAGACACAACAAAACTGGTTCCTTTAACCCCCCTCTTTTTGGTTTGTCTATGATGTAGTGAAGCACATGTGGAGATGCACTGGGTTTACCAAAGTGCAGGTGGGGCCTACGCCTTAAAAGATCAGGGCCATTTATTGGCTTGTTATGGATGGTCCAAATACCAAATTCCTTCCTCTTTGGACAATTCTATACTATGATACTTGATGGAAATTCTGTTTTCTTTCATTCATTAACACTTCAAATTTTGTTTCTCATACAGTTTCAATTTGTAATCTGCTTGTATGTCTGAAATCTTCCTCAGTTTTCTGAATCAATCCTGTATTTTCCAAAATTTTTGCAGAAATACTTCTGAACCAATCCTGAACTCTCCAAATTTTTGTAATTTTGCCTTGCTGCCTAGAATTGGAACTTTGTGACTATACTTTCTTGGTATCACAGTATGCAATTCATAGACCTTTGTGGTCCGCCCCTTCTTCAGACACAGCATTAGTGGGAGCTTTGTGCACTGGGCTGCCCTTTTTGCAGTATGCGATTCATAACTAAGTTTTTATTGAACAGTCTGCATTTCAGATCACTTTCATGATTCACTAACTCGAATTGCAAGAGAATTTTCAACTTAATTTTTTGGCTTACCAAGTTGGCTACTTTGGCATTCATTTCAACTAGCCTCAGAAACATGCAACAGTTCTTTAGTGCCATATATAGTTGTTAATCCTGTACAGTCAGCATATGGGTCTGGCCCTCAAATGGGGATGTATGGTAGGGGTCAATTGGTTACGATGGTCAAGCCGATCCATATAATCCAACTAGATTTTTTGAGTATTTGAACACTTAATTCCATGTATCCAATCGAATTTGATCATTGCTTTTATGATCTGATTTTTATTTGGTTGGCACATGATCCAATTAGTCAAAATCCAATGTATTTTTTCGAAAGACTAAAATGGCCTTAATTTTTTTATCAAGACCTTATTATACTAATATGGCTAAATCCACAAAAGACTAAGTAAATCATATTTCCTTTTATCTAGGTTCTCGTACATATAGGACTTGACTTTCTATTTTCTTTTGTAGAGTGAACTCTTTACCGAAGTTTGGTACTTGCTTTTCTTCTAATATGTAGCCAATTGATTATATAGCATTCATGTGTCACTTAATTTTATGATAGTAGGTATTTATACTTTTATCTATGTATTATATCCGAGATCACCCCATATCCAATCTGATTCTAATGAAGGATTTGATCATTGAGCACAAGATCCAAAGAATTGTCCACTTGGATTTGAACTGATTGGGATTCCTAGTTTTTAGGATAATAAAATGGGTGGATCCAATCCGATTTTGACTGATCGACGGCCTTAATGTATTGGTGGGATGAGCAATTCTGGACCATTATTGATTGATACCCAAAAGCATAATTTAAATAACAAAAAATGCTTAAAAATAGAAAAAATTCAAACAATCCCATAAAAAACAAAAACAAAAACGGAACTATGAAAAATAGATGGGTTGTGGTCATAGCAGCATAACAAAGACTTCATTAGGCCCTTTAGGCAAGCAATCAAGGTATTGAAGATATTCCAAGTCATCTTCTCCACTGTATGTGACTTTACAATTGCAGAGATGAGAGCGATATGTAATCCCAGCCAAAACTTCATTTGATCAACAAAAAATATCTATGTTTGTGGTCTTATTGAAGTAATAAACAGACCTTTAGCCTTTTTCTGGCTAGAAATCAAAGTGTTGAAGAGCTTATGAGTTGTGTCATCCACTATTTGTGGCCATATAGTTGCAGAGATGATGAAATCCAGCCAAACTTAACCAAAACTACCAAATGGAGATGGGTCTTGGTCATTTTGGCAAGACAAACAGTCCACTAGCCTTTCTCCTGCAAAAAAATGATGTTGGTAGAGGTTCTGGGCCATCTTCTTTGTGCGGCCTGCTGCCCAAGGTTTCATCTGGGAGAAAATGGGGGAAAGGGGCCGTTTTGATGAAAATAATTTCTGCCAATCCAATGGGACTAGGAATTGGCCACCATGCCCCTTAATTTAGCAATCGAAACCTGTTCCTGTTGGGGTAATGTAGGAGGGAAGAAAAAGAAATATTACAATAATTTCATTTTGATCAGTACCAGAATGAAACATCTTTTCTGGCAGGTATCACCGGAATTGGCAGGTATTGACCTTATTGAGCTGAACCAGTACTACCCCTTTTCTGTACCCTTTTTTGGACCGAAACAGGGAGTACTGGTATATGGGCTGATACGGTACAAATAATTGACAACCAAGTGTCATGTCTCTCATTGTCTATAGGTTGAAATCATGAAATTTTATTACGAAGTTGACTTCTTGAAAATGATTGGTACTGGGTTTGTTATTTTTGTTTGTATATCATACTGTATAACCTGTTATAAACAGATAATCATAGTTCTTGTGTATCCTAAAAGGTCATAGTGAATGTCACAGGCTAGCAAAATGGATGCGCTGCATCAGAAAGAGGGGGATCTTGTGGCTCAGGAGGATATAGAAAGCAAAATTGAGGATATCAAAGTCTATAGAGATCTTAACACCGCTGCATATATGGCTCGTAATATTCCGCCCCATGATATCACTGCCACCCCGCCTGATAAACCTTATCTTCTAGACAAGATTATTCTGAAAGTGGAGCATGCTCAACTTTCTGATTTTCTTGACCTTATGGAAGCTGAAGGATATGCAGCCTTTTCATCTGCATTTTGGCAACAGAATGATTATCCCAGTTTTGTTCATACTTCATAGTAGGATACATAAACTTGGGGAGGTCAGGCATGGTTTGTGCACGTGGGTTTTCTTTAATGCATCCATCTGTTTTATTTGCATTTGCATATGCTGATGTATATTCTTTGTGTTTAACATATTTTATCTTTTTACAGTAACTTCTATGGATTAAGGAGGGCATGAATCTTTTATACTATTGATATACTATCTGAACTTAGTTTTTTAGGTCAACTCTGTCCCTTCCATATCTTTTTCTCCTAGTTATTTGCCTCTTATGTATGTAGCTGGGTATTCATTGAATTCTTTTTCTATTATCTTGCATGCTTAGGGTCAATTGGCCAAGTACAACCTAAAGACTTATGAATACCAATAAAAAAAACCCTCTCGGTTCTGCCCCTCCATTTTTTTTTTTAATCTGCCCTAGACAACAGAACTAGCTGGATTGGTCATTTGACTTGCCAAAATCTGCGTGGTTTCGCACTGATCCAAAAAAGTTTACATGGTTGAAAATTTGCAGAATTAATCTACAAGGCAATCAGTCTGGAGTCTGGATGCAGATTGCAGACTGGTAAGGGGTCATACATGCCATCTCCCTTCTAAATTGGCTAAAATTTTATCCCCACAATTATCTATAATTTTGTCTCACATGGGCAAAACGGTAAAAGTTGTCGTCATGTGACCTTGAGGTCACGGGTTCAAGGTGTGGAAGCAGCCTCTTGCAAAATGCAAGGGAAGGCTGCCTACTATAGGCCCTTGTGGTCTGCCCCTTCCCTGGACCCTGTGTAGGCGGGAGCTTCGTGCACCAGGGCTGCCCTTTTTATGGGCACATAGCATATATAAGATAAACGAAATGCATGGAATAAAATAATATTCAAGTAATATGATGCAATTTCATTAGTCTTTGTTTTCCAAAGCATTCTAGGATATAGAGAAAGAAATTTGGAGAATCCAGCTTGCCTCAGAGTTTGGTCTTCAAGTTTGTCTGGTCAGCTGATGTTTTTAAGTTATCTACTTGAACGAGTAATTGAAGTAGCTAAACCTATGATTTAATGGAATAAAAGTAGAAAACAGCAAAAAAATAATTGCATAGGAGGGACTCAGTGATCAGTTAATTGCCAAACCAAATTTTGTTCTTGATACTAGGTGGGAGTTTGTAAATGTTGGTCAGAAGGACTGCTGCTCCTGCAATGAAATCCTAGTTGGGGAAGTGGGGTGATGCAAACTGAGTCACCTATTTGGCTATTTCTCTCTCATTGTTTCTTGGGAAATTGGGGTGAATGGTGACTGTTGTCAATCTGCTTTAGATCAGAATTGAACAGATTCAAATGAATGCATGAGTTACATTTACTTCTAAGTTTTTGCTATTCCAGTATGAATGTGTGAATTCTTCTTACTGTATTACTGATTTGGTTTGCGACTTTGACAGGAGGAAGATGAAAAGAAGAAATTGGCTTGGATGTTTTCATACATAAGACACCTTATAAAGTCTAAGAATCTAGAAAGCCATCCTCGGAAGTCCCTGGAAGCAGCCCACATTCATTCTGGGAAGTACTATAATATACCTACTGTTACATTTCAAAGGTTCATTAAGTAGTCTGCGGATTCTGATGCAAACAAACTATCACTAGACAAGTTTAATCTTCTCATGAGTTTTGTTTTAGACCTTAAGCTTTTTGTGGATAGGTTCGAGACTGAAATATCTGATATTGCTAAGGACTTGAAAATCACAGCTGTGTAATTGAGATAACACTATCAGAACCTGGGTTGTAAGCTTTCAAATGTCAAAAGATCACAAATTTCCAGTTCCTCTCAAATTCCCAGAGCTGAGGATAAAGAAGAGGTATAATGGTAAGAGGTAAAAAATGTATTTGCATTGATGCACTAAGTGCTGAAATCTCACACATCCGTGCAATTTAACCTGACATCAAAACTCGATCTTTGGAGGGTCATTTACTCCGACATGGTCTTGTTTGGGCTCGACTTGATATTTCTTATATACAGGTTGATATCTGGATTCTACTATAAAGTGTCTGAAGTGATTGATCAATTCAGATCTTGGTTGTGTAGGCCAGGGTATAATACAAGACCGAAGCTCCAGGAACCTATGGCATAGTCAGTTTTCCTCAATTCTATTTAAGTTAAGACATGGAATCAACAACTGAGATTCGTACGGGGTCCTTGCTTTTCTGTTAATTTGTTTGCATTTCTATTGGCATGGAAAATGTTGTTAATTTGTGAGAAGAAATGACAGATCCCATGTCTGGACAGTCTGGTATTTCATGTTCAATGTCACCGTGCTTCTGTTTAAGCTGTACATGTTTTTTCTAGATAAGGGGTCGAATTTAAATGAGTATCCTTGGTACTGGTAATATCCATGGTCACATGGCACATATAGCTTCTTTTGGGTTGCCACCGTCGATAACCTGTTGATTTCTAGCAGAGGAGATGATGGCCGCAATCATAGTATATGCCAAATGGAATATGATCAATGATCGATGCTGCTGCTTATCCGTTTTCAGCCAAATATAAACAGCATCAATTAAGTTCTGGAAATCATATTCCACAAGCTCAAAAATAGTCTCTGAGATTTTTTCACATCTGTTATCTCCATGCATTGGAGGATGAGATGGTCCTCAGTTTCAGTTGCCTTGTTACGCATAGGACAGAGCTTTCGTTTAGCTTCCACCCATTCTAATAATAGTTATTATATATTGTATGCGATCGGAAATCCTAAGCCTTTGATTTTAGAGTTTTTGTACTGCACGCTTGCTTATTATCTAACCATCTGATTCAGCGCCACAAATCAGAGCCTTTAATTATGGGTCCAAATTTTGGCACATAGCTCATCTATGGTGCCACTGGAAAGATTTCATGGTCTGCATCATCCGAAAGAGGTGGGTGAATTGTAATTTTGCTCCCTCATTTTTTCCTAGTGGAAATATGCTCAGCCATCAAATAAATTCCTAGTTTAGACGTTGTTTTCAAGTTGTCTTTCTTTTAGGAAGGGAAAGTTTGAATTGTTGTGGAGGCTTTTTGTCCAATTTGTGGTTCATGTTTAGATGTTTGAAGATCAGCCTTCTGTGTGTATACCGCAGCTGGTTGCAGACAGCAAAAAATTTCCTCTTGAATGCGCTTGGTCACAGGTTTTAGTTGTCACTTTCCCTTTTGGTCTGGGTTTAGATATAGGACAGTACTGAGTGATTTTTTTTTTTGGGTAATTCTTCATATGAAAAAAAAGAGCCTTCCATAAATGCTTATATTTTGTAGTCAAACGGAATACGGTTAAAGCTTCTTAACTTCAATTGGGAACAACGGAAACCAACAAGTTCATGCCCAATACATTTCGGGATGCATGAGTTCCATCATTTCAGTCCATCAGTCAAGAAGATGGACTTGAGTTCTATTGTGGATGATATGTTTCCACCCTTTTGTATGTACACTTGAATTCCTGTAGGTGCAATGTGCTATATGAAGCAAAATATTTTTGTCAGTTGGCTTTCAAGTGGATTTCCAATGGGCCAGTTCAAGGGAGAAATGAATTCTACAGCGAACCCATCCTGTGTCACAGATGATATCCAAGTATTGAAGACAAAAACTGCCAAAATGAATGTTTTTATCTTACACCAGTATCTTCGATGCTCAGCCCGTTTATCCAACTTGACAGATCGCTATGCATACGTAGATGATACATTGTCAATCTGATATCCAAGTATTTTGTGGCCTTCTTGTGATAGTGGTTCCCACTGAATCCTACTCGCCTAGAGAGTTCATCTTGAAGCATACAGAAGGCTATACCAAAGTGATTCCTTACTAAGTCCCTCGAAAAGCAACAACTGGAGAACATAGTATCGTCCATACATTCATATCAGAGAGGAACCCGACCGAATAGTCATGCGACTCCAGCTCACGTCAGCCTCAGGTGGTGAAGAGCTGATATCGAGATGCCAAATCTTCTTGTTGACGTGAACTCTTGAAAAAGATCAGCCTAGTATTCGCAGAGTAACTTTTATCCATTGATAATCAAATTTCGATTCATCCAAGAACTTGGAATCCCGTGAGTGAAGACATGGTCTCTACTGACCTCATTGAATTTTCTTGGAGGAAGTTTATGGAGATCCACACTCAAATGTAGGGCATTCTCCATCGATCTAGGAACTTCTCTACCAGAAGCAATGGCCTATCCAATTATAGCCCCTCTACAATGTAAAAGATAATCATTGATGCTGAGAGTTTGAATAACATAGTGTCCACAAAGATGGTGAATTAGTTGGGGCAGGAAGGCCAGCTTTCTATACAAAGATTCAAAAAGAAAAAAGATCATTAAACATCTTACTAAATAATCTAATTGAATGAGGAAGAGCTCTTTATGCGGTCTCCCTTTTCTTACATAATTTCCCTCTTCTCATGAATATTGTAAAAGCCGCAGGAATCCTCATATTTTGTCCACCTTGCATAAGAATTTTAAATGCATTTTTGCTGAGATGATTGCGCCTCGCAAATAGACATCATCAGAAATTAGCTCATCGACTCTTCGAATGGTACTATAAGAATTGGTATTGAACATCCTTCTTGTAATAGTACAAGCTCCCATAATAATGACATATTTTGATTTTATTTTATACATCATTCCTAGGCTTTTGATGTCTTATCCGTGTGCTTTTATTCATTTATTTTGCTTTTTTCCTTTCCATTCAAAGCTTATGTTAAAAAATAGAATGGTCATAATTTAAAGATCCTTCGAATTGAACAACCAGAGGTGGTGGGTTGTGTGTTCTTACAAAGTAAATCCATAGGTTTAATCAAGGCTGTTCAAATAGGCGCAATTCAACTAAATGGTATTCCATAACAATTGGTGTTATTGATTTTCAGTTTGTGGGGTATAGTCAGTATGGAACGCTTAGTAGGCTAGAAAATAAGATCACCTCTTTGATGGAGTCATACCCAAGTAGGGTTGGATCAGTAGGCTGTCTGTGATGGAGATCAGACACAACAAGCGTTTGCGTGTACAGATCAATCTGTATATGTAAATCACTGACAATACGTGTGGGGCCATAACGGCTGGTAAATTTAGGCTCTTTCTCATATTCTTCATCACATCTTCAAATTTGACAAAAAATCTTCTTGACTGGCTGGTCCTTCTTTGTTTGTAATTATTATTATTTTGAAAGCTGAGTGGACGACTTTGAACCATCAGATGAAGACATTCATGGGCCTCCTAAGAACTGCGGTTTCGATTGCCTAAAGCCAGCCCTCCCACCTCCACATGCACTGTAGCTGCCTGTCCAATTACGAATTGTTCCTCCTCAAACCTTATATAAATCCTTTCAACATACACACCGCTTGCTTGGGTTACTTCATTTCCTAGAGACCCGTAGCAGCAACTCAGAATAACCCCTTGCCCCCGATTTATTTACGAGATTGCTCCTCCAGTTCTGCTTCTCATTTTGCATCACCAACTGACAGACAAATCATGTCTGCTCGATCTTCTTACAAACACGATTCAAACAAGGGTTTTGGCAGAAGTCAGCAGAAATTTGTCCCCCGAAACGATAATTCTTCGAATGAAGCCAACCGAGACAGGAAATTTGTCCCCAAAACTGAAAATTCATCGAACGAAGCCAACCCAAGTCTCTCATTTACTAGTTCTTTGAGAGAATCCTCTTCGAAGATAGGTGGCGACGTTTCGAACTCTGCTTCCCGGAGGGTTAAATTGGGAGAAAATGCGAATTGGGTATCTGGAAAAGAGGGGGGTAGTTTCGTAAATTACTTACCACAAGATGAAGCTGTTGCAGTTGGTTTGGGTGTTGAACATGGTGGATTGGATGCTGTTGAGTCGCAAAGAGTGGTGGATCTCTTGAATAGAGAGTTGTGTAGGTTGCTGAAGATGGGCCCCAGAGATTTTTGGAAAGAAGGTAATGCTTTGATATTTTGCTTGTTATTATTATATTTTGATTATTATTATAATAGACAATTTTAGATGGTGCAATTGTGATTCGTTTTTATGTGTCTTAATGATATTGGGCACTGGTGGGTTGAGTCTGCTTTGAATTTTGGTTATTAGTTAAATGACTTATGAGTTTTAACTTGAGTGTTTCATGTTTGTACTAGTTGTTACATTTTGATGGTTTGGGAATTGTTTGCTGTGATATTTACCTATCTGCTTACACATATTTGGTATTTATATGATTCCATATGGATGAATGGCTGTGGCTTTGTTGTTGTAGTGACGTGGTAGTTATTGTAGGAACGTATTTACGAGGATGAAGTTAGCAATTTATATATGAACATGTCATGTGGGAGTAATGTAGTAAGAAGGAAGGGAAGATACGAGTTCTGTGTGGAATCTTTGCCCCTTTGAAGTGGCATATCTATGAAGTTGGTCCCCACACAGTGGTCTCACCAATAGAGTATTATTAACTTAGATCATTTCTTCTTAGTTTTGTGTGGGAGTAACTCGATGTGGTGTTTTCTGTTGTTTGAAATGGTTTAGGAAGGAGGAAAGTGAGAACGAGAGTTTCAAGTTTTGTTGAAATGGAGACGTCTATAAAGAGGGGCATTGGTTGTAGATGGCGGTGAAGGGTTTTATCAAGAAAGAAACAATATGGATGTTCATGCCAAAGATGGAAATTGTATGATATCGGTAAATGAAGATCAGGCGACTTTGGAAGAATTTGTGATTGGTTGGAAGATGGGCAATGGCAGTCTTAATTTGCTTGCAGAAGTTTAGTTCACTTTATTTATTGGCATTTACTATTTACAGCCTTAATGAACCAACAAATGCTGGTGAAAGATCCTTTTTTTCTTGTAACTAATGAAATGGATAGTTGATAATGCTTGTGGCTCTATGCACTATGTTGTGCCTTACATTCTGTATGACCTCCTCCTGCTGGACATCATCTTTTCTTGGTTTCTAGATTCTGCAATCCTGGTCTCAGATATTAACAGAATTACATATTTGTGTGTCACCAGCTCCTTGACTCCCCAATATCTAGATGAACCACCTATGTTCCAATGTGAAGCTCAAGCTTCAGAGATAGAAAACCTGCGATGCTTTCACCTCATTAAAAGTTCTTGCTTTTTCATATGAGACAGAATATCTAATGATATGAGCCATACCACCTCCATGTTCTAGTTTTCTGCAACCCCTCTCCTCATGTCACAATGCATTCTACCATTTATAATATTTGCTTTCGTAGCCACTTTTTCTGTTTTTCTTGTCAACTCTGCTTACCAAGAGCATCCCCCAAATTTACTTAGTACCCAAGCACATCCACACACTTTTAGCTTGACCTTTTAATGTTCCAGTCATTGTCTTGATCAACTAGTAACTCATCAGCAAGTCTATAATGGTAGTTTGCCTGAAACTTGACCACTTTCTGCTATTAGTTATGTACCTTGCAATTTAACTAGTTGTTGTTATTGCTCATAACTACTCACCCTTTGAAGTTTTCAATCTGTCAATGAATGAATGGATTCTGCATAAAGAAAATGAAATGGAGACAATATCTCACCAATTATACATGTGCATTTTAAATTGCAAATAATATAATGGATAAGTAAGAAAAGAAAGAAAAATGCAAGAAATGGTGTCAATACCTTGACTATGTTATGTTAGAATCTTATATTTGCTGTCAATATTTTGATAGGAGGCAAGGAAGATTTGGGAAAACATACTCCAGGAGAGACGTGGCTTGCAAGGATCTAGAGTAGTGGCTCAGACATAAGAGGTTATGTAATAAGGACAGATGGAAGGATGTCATAGGCCGATAGAAGAATTCTGTTATGAGGATCGGATTTTTGTTGTTGGAGTGCAGGTGGCAGAAGGGGGTTGGTTGAAAGAGGGAATTTAGTTACTAGGAAGGGGAGGAAAAGGAAGCGAAGTGGGGAAAGAGGGGCGTAGGCAAGAATAGGATTTGGAAGGGGCTTTGGACTACAGGGACAGTCCAGGGATTCATCGAAAACTTCTATAGTCTCCATTCTTTTCTTATCTGTTATCTTCTTCAATACATTTGTAGTGTGGAAATAGCAATGAATACATCTTACTCAATTTCCTTCTCTCTTGTTATAGTTTACTGTTTAAATTATTCCAGACAGACCTATTAAAAGGGATCAGAGCCTCAGGTATTGGGGGTATGGTAATAACTCAAACAGAGAGGACGGAAACCATGGAGAAGGAGGTGGAAAATATGCGAGTCGAGCTCAGAAGCATGAAAGACGATTTCAGATGTCTGCAAACCAATGTCATGACCATTGGTGAGTCCCTGTTGGAGATTTGGAACTAGATTCGACAAAAAGAAGAGGGAGCTGAAGCTCTACCTAATCAGGGTGGAGAAAGTGGGAAAGTGAGGGTATAGGAGATCGGGAAGACCTCGAGTGGAAGAGACCACAATCTATCGATGATGTCGGAGAACCAAGGGCACAATCACCAGCCATGGGAGCTCAACCTTCTTGTTTTTGAGGGAAATGATTCCTAAGCTTAGCTATGCAGGGCTGAACGATACTTTTAGATTAATCGACTTTCCAACGGAGAGAAAGTGGTGGCAGCTACGGTTTGTATAGAGGGAGAAGCCTTTTGCTGGTTTCTCTGGATGGATTCCCGCACTTCCTTCCGAACTTGGCCCCTATTTTGGTTGTCTCTCCTCCAAAGATTTCGTCCATCGTAGTTGGACAATGAATACAAGGCGCTTCTGGCACTGCTACAGGGAACCTCTGTTGCTAATTATCGTTGCACATTCGAGCTGATATTGGGTCCTATGGTGGACCTGCCCGATGAGTTGTTGAAAGGGGCTTTCATCAACGGACTACGGGAGGATATCAAGGCTGAAGTAAAGATGTTCAGGCCCGCCTCTTTAACTGGACTTATGGAGCTGGCCCAAAAGGTGGAGGAGAAGAATGAGACCCTGGATCGAGTCAAAGCTCATGGAAGCTGATCTAGACCTGGGCCCAAATTTTCGGGGTCCAACAATCCTTACTTGAAGAGCTCATCCACTAAAATTGCCCAGCAAGGGTAGTTTTGTAATTTCCCACAAACCCTAACCCGACCCTTGAAGACAACGAAGGAGACAGGTTTCAGGGGTGATCTACCTGCCCATACCATTGAACCAAGTCCAAGTCAATGCGATTTTTTTCAGCGGCTTACTGAATGGGAACTCTAGTAGAATGAGCACTCGGATTGTGCTTCAGATGTGATGAGAAATACTCTCTGGGCCACTGATGTAAGAATTGCCAGTTGTAGGTACTCTTATTGGAAGATGAAGATGATGACCCAGAACTTGGGGAGCCCCCACCCTAGAGGAATCCTGTTGCGCGACTATGAAACACCTCGGTCAAAGCTCTCTATGCAGGTGATCGTCAAAATCTCGACGGGTGATGTCATGGAGTTGAAAGGGCACCTGGGTCACTGAGAGGTAGTGGTTCTAATCGCTAATGTAGCCTATGTAGTTAGAGGCCCACCTAGGCACTAGGCGCACGTATTGCGCCTAGATTATGTAAATTCGCAAGGGTTTCAGGCGCCAGCGTCTAGGCTCACTCCTAGGATGCACCTAGAGCCTATGTTCAAGTGCGCCTTCGACGCCTACGCTCATGTGACGAGTTGTTAAAGCCCCAAACTTCAAATTTTTTTTTTTTCTTCTTCCAACCCTATTTTCTCTTCTCTTGAGAGCTTCTACTGTGGAAACGATCATTCCTCTTCATGCTTTTACAAATCTAAGCAAAGAAAAGGTATGAATTCATGAATCTTCCACCTAAAACCCTATTTTTCTGTAAAAAATGTAAAGATCAGTACCATTTTTTTAATTTTTGGCTTACTTTTTTTTTTAATAAATCTTGATGGTTTCTTATTCTATATGTAGAAACAAACATTCCATTTGATTTTCTTTTTTTATTTGCTATAGATTTAACTTCTTTCTAGGTTTTAAAAATTTTTTTTTTCATTTTTTTGAAAAAGAGTTATAGAATTTTGAAATAACTTTTGTTTTTTACATTATTCCTTGAAACATAGTTTCATTCACATATATAGCTTCCATAGAAATTAGCATGTTGGATAATATTTCATCATAGAATTACATAGACTGTAGCATCTCACAATTTCACTACCAAAAATCTAATTGTTGAGCTACAATTGCCAGTTTCCGAGACGAAACTTTTTGGCATCCAAGTGGGAGATGGACATTGCATCAGAGGGGCTGGAATTTGCCGGAATCTCGTCCTTCTCTTACTTGGAGTAGTTGTCTAGTAGCATTTCCATCTCTTTGACTTAAGCGGAACTGATATTGTTCTCGGGGTAGCATGGTTGCAAATTCTAGGGGAGGTTTTGACCAACTACTGTTACCTCAGCATGCAATTTTTGGTGTAGGACAAATGAGTCATGATATGAGGTGAAACCTTAGCACAGTTTTCGCTTTCCCTCAAGTCCATGTTGCGACTCATCTCTGGCACTAGTGAAAGTTACATGGTCGAATACCAAGAATGACAGGTCGATACTGACCAGCAGGTGTCCATGAATCATTTTTTGGTTAACTTCTCTCCTGGTGTAGTTTTCACATATCTTTGATCATCCCCTACAGTTATCGGACAATCGTACTCATGATCATGCCATCCGGATCTAGGATGATGCTCAATCTCCTAATATTCGACCATATAGGTACCCACATTGTCAAAAAACGAGATTGAATGGATCATTAGGGAGTTATTAGCTGCTGGCATCATGCGCCTCAGCACAAGCCCTTTCTTGAGTCTGGTACTTTTAAGAAGGAAGACAGTTGGCGTTTTTGGGTTGATTATCGGCCCTGAACAAGATTACAATTCCTGATAAATTTCCGATACCGACAATCTATGAGTTGTTGGATGAGTAGGGAGGGGCTACTATTTTTTCCAAGCTAGATCTCAAATCTGGCTACTATTAGATTTGTATCAAAGAGGAGGATATCGCCAAAACTGCGTCCAGAACACGTGAAGGTCACAACGAATTCTTGGTCGTGCCCTTTGGCTTGACCAATGCCCCATCCACCTTCCAAGCCCTTTATGAACAACATCTTTTGCATGCATCTCTGTAAGTTTGTTCTGGTGTTCTTTGACGATGTATTGATTTATAGTTCTGATATCAATATGCATTTGGAACACATAACCATTGTCATACAGATTCTTGGATTGCATAAACTAGTTCTAATAAAAAGAAATGACTATTTGCACAACCCACGTTGGAGTATCTCGTTCACGTAATTTCAGCACATGGGGGTGATAGCCGACAACTCCAAAATAGACTACATGATCAGCGTGCCTATTCCACAAGATTTAAGGGCACTACGAGGTTTCCTGAGCCTCACTGGATATTACTGCAAGTTCGTAAGACATTATAGACTGATTGCACAACGACTGACCAAGCTCCTTAAGAAAGATAATTTCAAATGGGATTCCAAGGCACATGCAGCATTCGACATATTGAAGCAAGCCATGACTACCATTCCAGTATTGGTAGTTTCAAACTTTAGTAAACAATTTGTTCTGGAGATTGACGCATCTGGCAGAGGAGTTGGGGATATGTTGATGGAACAAGGGTGCCTGATTGCCTTCTTTAGCCAAGCTATCATCACTCGGTCTCAATCTAAGTCAGTTTACGAGAGGGAGCTTATTGCTATTGTGTTAGCTATTCAAAAATAGCTTCATTATCTAATGGGGAGGTACTTCATAATCAGAAAAGATCAAAAGTCTTTGATTCTTATTGGATCAATGGGTGCTTAACTGTGATCAACGGAAATGGTTGATCAAGCTAGTGTGATTTGATTTTGAGATTCAATATAAATTAGGGTCAGAGAATCGTGTGGCTGATGCCCTCTCCGGCTGATAGGAGTGCTATGCTATGGACTTTCTCGACCAGGAGGCCACGGGCGATGCTAGTCTAACTACATTCTCCCCTAAGGCACCTTGTAGCTACAATTTTCACCTCTTCCCATTATCTATAGCCAGCTGTGAAGGGGTAGAAAACTTATTCGAGGAGCTTAATTCCGACCAAAAGCTTCTCAACATCATTCAGTAATTACTGGTTGACCCTAACAGTCACCCAGGTTATGTTGTTAAACATGGCGTGTTATACTTCTAAGGAAGTTTGTTTATTCCTCAAAATTCTTCCCTTATTATGAGGTTCTTACAGGAGTTTCATTCCACATAAGTGGGGGACATTTAAGATTCTTCCGCACCTATAAACACATTGCCAAGAGGGAATCCAGCGGGATGTTCAGAAGTATGTAACTGCCTGTGATGTATGTCAACGCAATAAATATTCTTCCACCAAACCTGTAGGCTTGCTCCAACCTCTTCCTATGCCCTTATCAGCTTGGGATGACATTACATTAGTCTTTCTTGGTGGCCTTCTCAAGGCATAGGGGTTTGACACTGTACTGGTTGTAGTAGATTGTTTTATGAAATTCAGTTACTTCCTTCTTCTTTGTCACCCGTATACTACTAAGGATGTTGCCATTTTGTTTGCGAAAGAGGTGGTCAGACTTCATCAGTATCCAAGGTCCATAATAACTGACCGTGATTGCATTTTCATCAGCCAATTTTGGAAGGAGCTGTTCAAATTATCTGGTACTATATTGAAGATGTGCTCAACCTATCATCCCCAAACCGATGGGCAGATGGAGGTGGTTAACCACTGCCTTGAAACTTATCTTTGTTGCTTTATTGCTGGGAAACCAAAAACCTGGCCTTCATGGGTGTGTTGCGCCGAGCATTGATATAAGACAACTTTTGACAACTTTATCGGCATGACCCCTTTCCGAGCTCTATATGGTTGAGATCCACCCTCCTTACTCAAGTTCTAAGGAGGCGAATCCGCGGTTGAAGAAGTAAACCGCCAAATTACTACTTGCAATGCTATCTTATATGAATTAAAACATCATTTGGAGAAAGCCCAATCGTGCATGAAATCACAGTCAGATAAACGAAGACGAGTCTTCTCCTTTCAACCAGGCGACTTAATATGTCTCAAAATCCAACCAAACCACTTCAAGTCACTGGCTGCCAGGATCAATGAGAAATTGTCTAACCCTTATTATGGACCTTACAAAGATGCAGAATGCATTGGTGAAATGGCATAGGCTAGACTTGCCCCCTACCACTAAGATTCACCCTGTCTTTCATGTTTTACAGCTCAAACCAACTACTAATCCCTTTATCAGCCATCAACCACAACTGACATGCCTTTCTGAAACCTTAGAACTTCAAGTATATCCAGCAGCAATTAAAGCTACACGCACTCTCCTCAATGGCCAGCTTGAAGTACTGGTTCAGTGGGAATCTCTTTCGGAGCATGACAGCATTGGAACAATTTGAGCTCATTCAGAAACAGTTTCCAGCCTTCCACCTTGAGGACAAGGTGGGTCTTTTAAGGAGGGGGGTATTGATAGGAGGCAAAGAAGATTTAGAAAGCATAATCTAGGAGACGTGGCTTGCAAGGATCCAGAATAGTGGCTCAGACATAAGAGGTTATGTAATAAGGACAGATGAAATGATGTCATAGGCTGATAGAAGAATTCTGTTATGAGGATCAGGTTTTCTGTTGGAGGGCAGGTGTTAGAAGGGATTGGCTGAAAGATGGAATTCAATTACTAGGAAGGGGAGGAAAAGGAAGGAAAGGGGGGAAAGAGGTAGGCAGGTAGGAATAGGATCTGGAAGGGGCTCTGGACTGTAGGGACAGTCCAGGGATTCATCGAAAACGTCTACAGTCTCCATTCTTTTCTTATCTGTTATCTTCTTCAATACAATTGTAGTTTGGAAATAGCAATGTATACATCTTACTCGATTTCCTTCTCTCCTGTTATAGTTTGCTGTTGAAATTATTTCAGACAGACCTATCATATTCCTAAAAGGAAAAGAAAGAAAATGCAAGAAGTGGTGTCAATACCAAGATTATGTTACATTAGCATCTTATATTAGCTACCAGTATTCCTAAATGAATAAACCTGTCATATGCTCTACTGTGAACCCCTGTACCATGCAAGAACAAACAAAATAAAACAACTTGGACAATTGAACAATAACTCAGCTCACAATAAAACTAGATTAACGTGAGTCGGTGATGGGGTCAACTATTCATTAGCTCCGGCTTGTTCGAGTTTACAGTTGAGTCAAGCCCAAGTCAACTCTTCATGATAAACTTGCTCACTGGCAGAATTACTTGTCATTTTTTTTTTCTAGCATTGTTTTGGTGATGTTGCAGCTCAAAATATATTTTATGGAGAAGGTTCTAGACAAGTTTCTGTATTTTGATATCTTTCAAAATATTGACCAAGACTTCCATTTTGTTAATTTTTCAATATTTGAATGAGGTCTTGATAGAGGAGAATGGAGGAACAAGATTCATGTAGCCGACCCCCAATTGGGATAAGGCTTTGATGATGATTTGAATAAGGTCTCTAAGGTACTTCTTGTAGTTGCTTGCTTGAAGCCCACTTATTTAAGTTGCAAATATCAGCTTATCGACTCTTTGCAGCTTGGAGTAAAACTTCAACTTGGTTAGTTTAACCATCTTGATCCACCTTTAATGTCAAATCTACTTCTTTTACATGTTTTTTGTTTCTGTAGAAAGTTTTGAAGAAGTCTTCCATGGGTATTTTGACTTTATCAAATTTGAAAAGTATTCTGGAGTTCTTAATTGATATTTTTGAAACTTAGGTCATCTTTTTGATGGTTTTGGTGTGTCAGTTAAACTGAATTGCAAGAGTCAGCTGAGCAAGTCAAAATTTTAATTTAGAGAGCCCAACAGTTTTTCCTTGGATCAAGAGAAGCTGCATGCTGGAAAATGATAATGTGGAGCTATATTAGTTCTTTTGGTCAATTATTATGAAGGTTTCATTTCTTGGAAGAATGAAGACATATTGGGTATTGTTCTCACTATTGCTGTTTATTATTTTTTTCAGTGGCTAATGATGGTACCCTACACGAATTTTTGGATAGCTATTTGCAGTTCAGGAGTAGATGGTATGACTTCCCTCATCATGGGTCTAAAGAGACCGTCGCTGGTATCATCGTTGGTGAGTTCGAGCTAAACCGTCGTGTCTTGATGATCTTATATCGCATGTAAGTTTTTCTTCATTTCTATGATTCTTGAGGTGTTTCTTGTTCTAACTGTGGGATCTTGCTTTGCATGTTCTCATCTCGATTCTTGACTCATTTGGCAAGTGCTTTCTCATGCAGATCTTCCAACAAAGATCCTGGTGCCTGTGGTCATGATACTCTCAGTGCAAAAGAGCATGGAGGTGTCTTATATTTTGCAACTTCACTGTCCGTTTTGTGTGACCTTGATATTTGATTGTAGCAAATTTAGTATCACAAATAATTAGACACCTTATTCATGCATTTCGTGTATAGCCTTCTTGCTGGAAAAAAAGCTTCTTGACTTACCGAAATTGTTGGATATATGTGGCATCTATGGTCATGATAATGAAGACCTGGCTAGAGTACTGGTAAGCCCTTTCCATATGAAAGATGTATTGCTTCACCTCTTTGCATATGTATGATTTTTCTACAAATTTATATTAACTAATTGACAAGTGTTTGATGGGGTCTAGATTTTTCGGTCCAGCTATTAGTTCTTTGTCAATGTAATCTATAGCTCAACTACTTTGGTAGCGTCCTTGTTCATTATTCTAATATTTTTTTCTATATTGTACATTGAGAAAAACTTGTTTAATGAGTCAGAAGCATTTTCTGTGAGAAGGCTTTTCTCTTTTGTCATCCTGGAAGTTAGGATTCTTTGATTGGGGGAGAAATTTGGCACATTCTCATTCATTGAGAGGCGAGTAATAAATGATTTGGATCGATGAATGGCATGTGTTGTGGTATTTCTGCCTGCTATATATGTGAAAAATACATGCTTTCATAATAAAAAGCTCACTATAAGAGAGGATTTGTTGCATGCTACAGATGTTCTTAGAATTTCACATAAAGTCAAGTTGGCTTGCATTAAATACAAGGTGTCTGTTTCAGTTTCGATTTGAAAGGATTAGCAGGTTTCCATGGGATCATGATGTTTGCTCTTTAGCTTCTTTGCATGTGAATAAGTTGACTACCTGGTGTATAAAGTATAAACCACTGCAGGCTGTGTGTGATCAACTACCAAAAGAGAGCTTGATTCTGTTTTTCTATTAACTGTGATGATTTGATTTAGTTGACAGTTTGTCTGGTTCTGACTGGATCTGTCATACTGGCTGGTTTAACTGGTTTTTGAAGTTTTCACTTTATAACCAGAGATATTTTTGAATTAGAGGTTCTTGGTCTCTATTCCTCCCTTAATATCCAGGATATGTGTTACTTGAGGATCTGTTTGGAGATAGCAGAGAGCTGTTTCTGGAACTGGCAGCATCTGATACACTCTAATCATGTGAATAAATATTACTCTTATTCTCTCTACAGTTGTGCCAAGGCTCCCCTTTATCTTGCAATACAGTGAAATCAATAATATTAGACATGTTTAGATATACTTTCACTTCCATTCTTTTATCCTCATAATAATAACTTGATAAAGCTACATGATATGTTTTAATACTGAATGCTAGATGCCATTGAAATCCTTCTTTCTATTGTTTGCCCCAGCCATTGAAATCACTGCTTCATTTGTCATTTTCAAGAGTAGCAAGAGGCCATGAAGCCCTTTCTGTAGTAACAATGTAAAGGAAATGATAGAGATGACTAGATATCCATTATAAGTAGAAGAGGGGTTGTTTCACATGAACCAAAATTATTAGACCATTTTTTCTGGACCAAACATCTTCCTCAACTTACAAGCACATCTGAGAGAGCATCAAACATGCTTGGGGTTTCAGAGTTTAGGGTAGTTTAGAGTTTTACCATTTTCAGTGTTTATGCTGAAAGGCATCTTTTCAAATATCTGATGTTCCTTCAGCAAAATTTGTCCTTCGGAACAATATGATCAAAATGGAAAAGAAAAGGAACCTCAGTTACTCAGTGCATCCATAGCGAAATGTAGTTACTGGACATAATAGTAGAAAAATGACATTGTATGTAATCCCACAGGAGCCTTTTTTAGCAATACTTGGCCCCCTCATTTGGCCAACAATTCCTGCTTTTCAGGTCACTTAACCTGGCATACATTGAGATACGTAAATCACATGGTTTCTGAGAATGTCTGAAGCAAAGTAGCCTTTTGTGCTAGATATAATCCAGAAAGTGCATATGGTATTGCTCACATCATAGTGATTTCTGTATGTGAGAGAAGTGCTTCCTGTTCAGGCTCTATTTGCATTTTTATACAGGATTGACAAATGAAGCACAGCTTAGTAAGTGGTATGAGATCTTTACAACCGATAGGAAAGGTATTGGCAATCAGATTTTAAGTTACAAGGAAGACTTGTTTTTCTTTAAATTTCTCCACAAGGTACTTTTAGATTGGAATTATGAATAATGTTGTTGACTTCTGTTACAGATCTAAAATGATTTCAGAAACTTAGGCACAATCCCTAAGCTTATATCTTGTTTATATCTAGTATTTGACAAATGTTTGTTAAACAACAAAAAAGCCATATTGAGAGAGTTTCACTTGGAAGTGTGATAAAAGGTGTTATAACCCATAGGCATCTTATGTTGGAAATTAGGCATTAATATCTTTACTGAAGCTGTAAGTAACAACTACTTTCAAGATTTTTTTCTTGACTTCTTATGTGCGAAGGTGCATTTAGTAGAAGTCTTGTTCTACTCCTGGAATATTAACACCATGAGGTCACTTTGTCTCAATAATGAGCACCTTTTACTAGAAAGTTCTCATTGCTTTCAGGCACGACACACCAGTGACTTTACCGACAAGAGAGAATTTGACCGATGCTGAAGGTAGCTTGCTTACCAAGCCACCCACTGGAGAAGCTAGTTGCCATTATAGTTATTATGCGAAGTTATGTTCACTGGAAGATGACATGTAGAGTTCTGAGTTTCTGTTTTCTGACCTTCCATTCTGTCTTTGACCACCTTGGTTGTAGTGAACTTGTTCCTCCCCTTTAATTAGTATATATCATTTTTGAAAGGAAAAGATAGCCTTGTCTGAATCAGTACACAAATTCTTGCAGACATATTGCTCGAAGCCCTGCACTTGTATTTTTAACTATATCTTGATATGCTCTTTTCTGTCTCTTTAAGGCAACTAGGGATTAATTTGGATATTTGCACATGCTTGCAGCTTCCAATTCATGTTTTCTGCATTCCATTTTCCATACAATCTCTTGAAATTATATCCTGAGCTGTTGAGTTTTCTTAGCAGACTTGTATAGTCACTTGGATTCCATTTCTGCTATTACTTTGTAGTATCTGGTCTTCCTGTGAAATGTTGCTCATCTTAATTGTAAGTTGTTGGTATTATGATTCTGAGGCATCCTAAAATATTCTTCTTTTTCCCCAGTAAGAATGTTTCTGTTGTTATTAACACGATAATCATTTTGAATGCAGATTGTTCTAGTTTCACTTTAAGGGGCATGTGATGCATCCATCTTTTTAACAGCTCTTGTTTCTCCAGGTTAACAATGCAATGAAAGCCCAGCCAACACTTCTTGAGAACTTGACAGGAATAGTATCTCATTTTCTAAGCATTGCCCACACGATGCATAAGAGGTGCAATTCATCATTGGAGGTGCCAGATCTTAACCATAGTAGAAAACTTACTGATCTCTCTTTTGATTGATTCTTAAACGTTTTGCTAGAATTGTGATATTTTAGTTCATTTGTTATGTTCTGCAATCAGGAATCCTTTTTTTTTTTTTGTTGTCTCTCTTATGTAATATGAAGGGGAGCCTTGGTGCAACGGTAAAAGTTGTCGTCGTGTGACCTTGAGGTCATGGGTTCAAGGCGTGGAAACAGCCTCTTGCAAAATGCAAGGTAAGGCTATGTACTTTAGGCTCATGTGGTCTGCCCCTTCCCCGGACCTCGCATAGGCGGGAGCTTCGTGCACCTGGGCTGCCCCTTTTTTTTCTTATGTAATATGCAAGTCATTCTTGCACCCTTTGACCCATGCTTTCCTTATTCACATGGGTAAAAAGTATCAATCTCATGTGCAGTTTCTTTGGAACAAGCTTAATGTCCTAGGTTGCAGGTTTTGGACTTTGGTGGACTCTGTCAACGCCATTTTCTCTGATTGTTGTTTGTAGATTCTCTTTGTTCCTGACATTCCTAAGTTCCTTCTAGTTTGCTGCTAGAAAAAGATATCAGTTACATGTTTTGGATGATTTTGAGTGTTCAGATTGTTGGGCACAAGTATCTCCTGTTTGTCCATAAAGTGATTGCAGTTTATGGTTGTTGTGAAGCAGCAGGAAGCATCAGTTAAGCTGAAACCTGATTTTCCCAGGGGAGAGAGCCGAAGGTTGAGAGGTATCTGGGAACCAGAAATAACACTGGCACTAACTCAAACTTTTGACTTTTTTATCCAAAATAGCTAAAGGCATGAATCAGTAAATGAGAAGGAAAGAGAAAAGAAAGTAAACTCAGAATTTTATTCAAAACTCAAACAATTGATCATAATATATGCTTACACCAGTTCTCTAATTCGAAAACTACTTCTCCAAGAAATGGAACTTAGTCCAACTAAAAACTCCCTAATTAGAACAAGAAACATAAAAACTGGAACTAATAATACAAATAGAAATTCTAAAATAAAGGAACTAATAGTATTCTCAAATAGAAACTATCAAACCTCTAAACACGTAGACCTTCTACAAATAAGCAAGGGTTACTGTCAGATGTCATTACTGACGTGAATAGTAACATGAATAATGTCACTGTTACACGTAAACATTAAATTCTTCATTTCCCCTATCTTCTTCTTTTTCTTGTAAGCTGTCATTATTTAAGGATGGGATGAGATGCTCCTGCATCATGTTGTTGCCTTGTAGGCATTTCCAACTTGAAGGACTCTCAAAATTTTTTGTGCAGTTTGCCTAATCTCTCTAGATTTTACTAAAATCAGAAACAAGAGCTAACTAACAACTATGGGATAACATACTAATCTTGGGAAATTCCATTACCTATTGTCTTGAGCTTTCAACTGGATATTGGGAATGGTTTGCTGCCAATTGGATTCCATGGACAAATCTTGCATTCAACAAACAAATGAAAGATAAGAATGTCGATTATTGGAGGAGTCTGGGTAGTAAGGAGCAGATGAAGCCTGTTTCTCTGTATCAACAGTTTGGAGCTAATCTTTAATTCTTTATGTTTTTTGAACGTCAATTGGTCAAAGTTCCTCTTGAGAACGGATTGCAGTTATTTATCTGCAGATCTTTCAAATAATTCATCATATTTCTTTACGCAGTGTTCTTGGATTCATCTGGAATCTGTAGAACTTATAATGACATAATATATCAATTGAACAGTGCTCATATTTAAGCTCCTGTACCAAGAAGGGAAGGGATTCTATGCACTATACCCTTGTTTTGAGCCTCAGTTTTAACTCCAGCTACTTGCACACGTTGTTTGTTCAGCTGTTATTTGTTCATCATACATTATAATGAAATTCGATGTTGTCCAGGAAGTACTCTAGCAGCTTCTTTATTACCTTAAGAGTGGGCTTCATGTTAAGCTGAAATTTCCTGAATCTTTCTAACCAGTGTAGTTCATTACTAATACAGTTCGGACTGCTCCTTCAGGTGTAAAAGAAATATTGTTGAGCTACTGATACAGGACAGCCAAAAAAAATCTTCTAATGGAATTTCAAGACTTGAAGCAAACCGTAAACAACCCAAAATTAAGCAGAAGCAAAATCTTTAGGTCAGAAAATTATTTTCCAGAACCAGTAAATTCAGCTTAAGTAAAACTGAACAGAAATTTGCAGGAACTCTGGAAAACACAGACAGAGATTTTGCTAGAACTTTCAGATGACATCTCGGATTGATCAACCAATTGAAACACAGTTGAGAAGGATGAAATGAAAATGAAACTAGTTTCTTAAAGATGCAGATGCTGGTTTGGTGGGTAAAATTTCTGACAACTTTCAGACAGCAGCAACATGAAAATTTCTAAACTCAAATTAATTTCTAGCATAAACCAACTTGAATCTTGATGTACTTGGATGAAATAAACTAGAAAGAAGGGATTTTGATTCCTGGAAATAATACTAGAGAGAAATCAAACTATATTTTTGTCATTTGTGAATAAATTTTAGGATTAACGAGTGTCACACTTGTTAATGCTCACTCAAACAGTCTTGGAGTTGCATACAAGAGTCTGCGGAGGTTTTTCTAAACATCACACTTAGAAGAAACTAGTCAAGCGGTTAGGCATTGCACCTAGGGCATCAAACTCAAGGAAGAAACAATAGAGTTACACTCTTGCAAACACATGAACTGTTGCAGTTCACAAGAGAGAGATCTCAATTTTCATTCAATTCAATTGAATAACAAATCCTGAGAGTGAGAAAAACCATACATATGTATCCTTTATATAGGAGTTGTTCTCTCCAAAACTCAGCCCACTAGGCGCTTGAGCTGCAATAACTTTCTGTCCTAAGAAATTCTACTTTCTAATTCCTAAGCACTTATGACTAGGACTTAGGCTTGATACAGAAAGGAAACAGAGAAAATAAACTGGCAAACTCTAGAACTAGTAGCAGTGAACCCTTTGCATTGTGCATGTAAATCAGTGGGGGCGTGCATGCTTTGAATGAAAATGGGGTTCAGGCCTTTCTTTCTTATTCTTTCTTCTATATGCTTTTATGTCTGTACCATCTGCAATGCCAGAATATAATGTTATGGTGGTGATTTATCCTTGAAATGGGTTTCATTATTAAAAATCATCATTCAACTTGTTGCCTACTTTTTGTACAGGTTCTACTTTCTTCTGCAGGTCATGAAGGTTCTGGACACAGCCAACTTCATTTAGACTTTCTAGAGGCAAGTGATAATCAATTACCACATGACTCTGTCCCATGCATAAACATGCTTTCTGATTAGTTTATATTTTGTTTCCTATCAGGTATTGGACTTCATAAATGATGCAATTGTATCACTGGATGCCTTTGTTGATGTATATATACCAGCAGCTATCTACTTCTCTTATCCTGTAGAATTGAGGTACTGACTCTTTATTGATGCTTTTTTAATGAATTCATGTGTCTTTTCGTAGATCACCTGATTATCATCCATTTATGCTGATCAAATTGCACATTGTTGCATCTGTTTACTGCACAGCTATGGGAGTGAAGAACTACTTAATACTTTGGCAAAATTGCATGATTCATTGTTACCATCTTTACTACGAGGTTTTTCGCTCATTTCTGCTTCTACAACTGATGGGAGACACAACTGCAGCACGCTTCCAGATGTTTCTCTTATTTTAAAGATGTTATCCATGAGGATAGTTAAGTTTGGCTGGAAATTACTGGACTTCTGCTATTTAAGTGATGATCCATCTGAAGATCTCAACCCACCTCTAACTGCTACAAAGATTTTTCCTGCAAAAGTTGAAGATCCAGTAATAAGGGGAGACATTTTGGTTCAGACTTTCAGGGAGATAAGTGGTGGAGCTTCATCTCATTCTCCAGATAACCAAAAGAGTGCGACATTTCTTCAGAATGTTGAAAAAGAATACAAGATATTGAGTAGACTTCAAAATCTCCGGACTAATGGTAAGTATTTACCCTTAATTAGTTTTGAATGGGTTGGATTACAGGAATTTACTGGTACTATTCTTTCGCAGAGGCTTATTGCTATGATTGTGGTGACTTGGTCATTTGGCTGTCAAGCCATTCTACTTATGTTTTTAGAATTAACTGAAATTTCTAGCTGGATGGAGTCTAGCTTCTCGGAAGTCAGGTATTAATGCATTTGGAGTTACAGCTTAGTTTAAAATCTTATAAGTGCAGGAATGTGGCACTATTTCAAGACTTAACAGGATAGAAAGCTCTGTATTGGGAATTGCTTCCTGCTATAATCCTGGTGACTATATCTGAATATGACCCTGACCCTTGGAACATGGAAATATCCTGCATAGATGGGTTCTCATTGTGCTTACATTTTGAAGGGTTGCAGTTTGTTCTCGTCCATGCTTGCATATGTTAGGCAACACTGAACGTTGAGTTCGTAGACCTAATTGACCATAATAGTTACTTGTTAATTTTCTTCCATTTGAGGGCTCAATTTTTACCTTGAACATCACGTAATAAGTCTCTTTATGGTTGTTGTTAATGTGATCAAATTGTTTAGATGGAAACTGAACCAGTCTGCAGACATGCTTGTAAGCTCTGATATCAACTCCAACTAATTGGGTATAACTAAGGATATGGGACTTTAGATGCAGTTATATTGGAGACAAGTTGCTTCATTTTAGGGCTCTCTTAGTCCTGGCCATGGTCCATCCTCATCTTCTATCATTCCATGCATGCATTTCTGTGTTGAGTCCCACTGGGAGTAGACTCTCTAGTGCTTTCTAAGAAGTAGACGCTGCTAGAGAGCTTCATATATCCACTTTAACCTGTAAAACCCAACCTGAGTTACTGTTTCTCGATTTCTTTTGATTTTCTTTTTATAATTTTCACTGGAAAATTATTTTTTGATATTTCTTTTACTCTTCCCCATTAAAAAGTGCAGGCTTCCCAAGAAAATAAACCCAGAAAGAGAGCCCCACCATCTGTTTCCTCCTCCTTCAAACCTAAGATCATCTTCTTCCAAAACAGTCTTACCAGAAATCTTTGAAGCCCTTTACTGGACGTCTTCGAAAAATAGAAAACCATCATTTTCTCTTTCCTCTTTCTCCCTCCCTCCCCTTCTCAGAAAATCCTTGGAAAGCTGTAAACCCTATTCAAGAATTCTCTGCTCATGCTATTTTTTGTTTCACGAAGAAGAAGAGAACACCTGGAGCCCCTTCATCAGATAGGAATCATGGTTTTCTGATGTGAAGTCTACATCTTTCTAGTGGCATCTACTCCTAAGATCGCACTAGAGCTTCTGCTCCTATGAGGACTCTTCTATGTTTGATATATTTTGCCTTTTGCCTCCAGGTGCATTCTCTCTATTAAGAATATTGTTATCACTGTGTGCATTTTATGACACCATCTTCAAATATAGCTTCTCGTTTGAAAAAACTGATTCGAACTTCTATTGGCATACAGGATGGATATTTATGGATGATGAACAATTTCAGTACTTAGCTCTTATTGCAACACCGGTGTCTTCAAAGGCCATAGAGAAAGTGCCCGTTGCCCCAACTAATTCACTGAACAGGGTGCAGATGGATGAAGACACAGCAATGATTGAGTCCAAGATCAGTCAAATAAAGGACATTTTTCCAGACTATGGTAAAGGATTTCTCTCTGCTTGTCTTGTGGTCTATAACCATAATTCTGAAGAGGTCATTCAGAGAATACTGGAAGGAACTCTCCATGAAGATTTATTATCTCTCGACACCTCACTAGAGCAGGTTCCTCCTCTACCACCGAAATCATTATCTCTTAACAAGAATGATAAAGGAAAAGCAGCATTGGTAGAACCAGTGTCTTTGAGCAAGAATGGTAAAGGAAAAGGCACACTAGTAGAAAAATCAATGACAACATCAACCTCAAATATGGAGACCTCAGTGGGAGATATGGCTATAGGTGGCTCATCATCGTCATCCTCATCTTCATATGGTAGATACATGAGGAAGTCTAAAGATGACAAGCTGGACTTTGAAATTCTAAACATGAAAGGTGCCAAGGATTCTGTGAGATCTGCTCTGCTTGCTTCACAATATGAGTATGATGATGAGTATGATGACTCATTTGATGATCTTGGTCTGAGTCTTGTAGAATCAGGATTTGAGGAAACAGAGAGCATGGGAGATAGGATTTCTTCTTTACCGGAGAAATCTACACTGATGGACTCTGAGAGTTCTGCTAAACAAAGATGGTGGGAGCAGAAGAAACCACAATTTTATGTCAAGGATGGAAAGAATTATAGTTACAAAGTTTCTGGTTCCATTGCTGCATCAAATGCTCAAGTAGCTGCTGTTATTAATCACACCCAGAAGGGCATTATCCATGGGTTGGGACGAGGTGGCAACATTCCTCATGGATCTGCAAAACTGCCAATGAGTTTTTACGAGCAGGAGAACCAGCCATCTGAAACCCCGGAAGCAGGAGTGAGAGCTGATACAAATAGCAAACAGGATAATCAGGTATCTAGCCTTCCAGAAACAGGACCGAGAGGAAATTCAAACTCATCAAACTCCAGAGGTAGGGGCCGTGGAAGAGGTGCTGGCAATCATTACAGGAAAGATAGGGCTATTGATACTTCTAGTGGACAGGATAATCAGGCATCTACTGTTGCAGAAACAGGAGCGGGAAATTCAAATTCCAGAGGCGGGGGCCGTGGAAGAAGGGCTGACAGCCATCACAGGAAAGATAGAGCAATGAAGAAGCATTTTACAGGATTGACTAGCCTCTAGTCGAAGGAAGTTTTGTCAAATTATTTGTTTGGGTGTCTACAAAAAGAGTTGGATAAACAGATGAATGTTCAAATGCAGAGAGTTTGTATAGAACTTGTTTACTGTATATGCAGTCTATTTTTGGGTGTGATACTGTATGTGCAGTATGGTTCATTAGCACAGTAGGAAGTGAAATTCTGCCCATCAAACATGTAGGTTGAGATTTCCTTGTTGTTTTATTGCATGTTAAGGTGAGAAATTTTGTATTTGTCTTAAGACCCTTGATTATGGACCCGTCAGAGTAGCTCAAGACGAGGGTGCCCCAGTCCTGGTAGAAAATGAATAGCGTCAATATTGTTTTATTTTACAAGTACTTATCAA
Organism: Warburgia ugandensis; assembly: GCA_035236585.1. Taxonomy (NCBI): domain Eukaryota; kingdom Viridiplantae; phylum Streptophyta; class Magnoliopsida; order Canellales; family Canellaceae; genus Warburgia; species Warburgia ugandensis. The sequence goes on from CP141133.1 coordinate 59,766,676, forward strand.
TCCCCTTGACTCCGGGCGGTACAGCTCTTAGTGCAGTAAACCAGATAACGAGAGTTTGGGAATTAGGAGTTGTCAGGACCGGATCAAAACATCACCTAGGCGACAGAGCCTAGGAAATGCATTAATTTGGGGAGCAGATATCTGTTTATATGTTCGCCTATGGTTTTTCGGGTATTGAAAATAAGGCCAGTTCCTACAAAACCCATCTCCCTTGCATAAAATTATCTTCTTCTGAACCATCCAAAATGCTTGTTTTTCTCTGTTTTTCAATCAGGAACTACTCAAAATCCCATCTTTTGATTCAGAAACCAGTGATGTTCGCCTATATTCCGTGCCATGGTGGTTATATCTTGTGGGTGAGATTGTGTTTGCCTTCCTCGATTGTTTAGGTTGAGCTTTTGGGTCTATGGACATTGTAGTCTCATAGATAGATACAGTTTGAGCATAACATGCTTTCAATTTGCATGGTTCTTGCTAGATAGCTTGCTTTGTAGCAACAAATTCAAAAAGTAAGAAGGACTTACCTCTGTGGACATGTATGATAGGTATGTAGGATCATCAAAACATTGATTCTCTTTGTCGTCTCTTAGGATTTTATATACTGATTTTTCAGAGCCCTTCCAAAGCTATCGTAAGCAAATAAGAGAACAGAAGCGTGAATGGTCAGCCCTTGAGCTTTTACATAAAATTTTTCTCAAGCAACATACTGACAAGACAAACTTTTGATATCTTGAGACCCACTCGAATAATAAGTAACCTTTAGCAAGCCACTTTATTTTAGGCCTTGTCAAACATTATTTAACAATGGCAAAATATACATAAGTATTTGAACTTTTGATACGTTTCGGACTCTCATTTACCCTTCGCTTGAGCCGTTTTGATGGGGTAACTTTTTGGCTTCGGTTGAGGATGTCTTTCTTGCTTATCAATTATAAACTGTCTGTCAAGTACAAAATATCTGGAGATCAATATTCGTCTTTCCCTTATTACTATTTCTTTGCAGGATTAGGTCCATGGTTCTTATAAATAACTTATCGAACGAAATCATTGCAGAAACTAAGGAGCAAGAGAGTAGTACTTATGCATGCCTCATCTATACTATTATAATAAGAGAATATCCTTTTCTAGTTTTAACGAAGGGGAGTTGAATCCGTTTAGTTTTGATGTACCTTTATAATTCGATTTGAGAAGTGGCATATGTAGGAGCGGTAACAGCTCCCTCATCTTAGGAGCTTTTCTGAGAAGATACGTGACTAATTTAACCCAAGATGCTTGTTAACATAGTTTGAAGGCCGCATGTCATCTTAACCAGCCCTGGTTTAAACTGGCCACGGGTATTCTCAAGAAAGCTCCTAAGATATGGGAGCACTTAGAGCTTTGACATATATTATTTCTCACTGCTTTTTAAGTTGTATATAACTTGTTTGTTTCTAATTTCATTAATTTTGTATTCAGTTATCTTTTATTTATCTCTTACTATATATCTATCTACCAATTTGATTTCAAATAGGATTCTCTTTCCTCAGCTTTAGGTAGTTGCCAAAGTTGCTATCTCTAGAATAAGTATACCCTATTCCCTCCTAATTTTTAGGGCCTGCAATCTAGAAAACTACAGTTTGAGTAAATTCCTTTTCTACCAAACTCTAATGTAACCTTTTGCCTCCTCCTCTATAGTGTTTGTGGTCTTTTTTTTTTGTCCCATAAGAATATATCTTACTCTTCTTTAATTCACTTTGCCTATTGATCATGTGTTAGTGCTAGATGAGGTACATTTTTACTTCTTTCTTTTCTTTTTCTACTAAAATATTAGATGCTAGAAATGAAGGTTGGAATTGTGTGTTTCTTTGTCATTGAGTTTCTACATTTTTTCCTTGACAAAATACCTATTGTTTGCATATAAACAATGTTAAAACGTTATAGTATGACCAAGGCGCGCTCTCTCTCTCTCTCCCCTATTTTTTTTGCATTTCCTCATCAAGACTATATTTCTCCTAGAATCAATAGGTCTTTAAGTGGGACGAAACGTAGGCCTAGGACAAGGTACCAAAGAAAGGGTATAAGAATATTCAACGTTTCTTCAAAAATAAGTAGAGGTCTTCTAAAGTTGATAACTCTTTTTTTTTTCTTTGATGAAGTGAATATTTTTTTTTTTCTTTCACTTTTCTTTGTATTCTTCAGACTTCTTCTTTTTTCTTTCTTTCTTTCAGTCTTTTCTTTATATTTCAATACTTTTGAATCACTTTGAAAACTATTTCTTTTCTTGATATCCACTTTCTACTTTCATTACAACTAAAAGGTATTTCTTCATTCTTCTCTAACTCATTTTTCAAAGAAAATGGGTAATGGATAATTTATATTGGGTTAATATGGGTAAAGGATAATTTGGTTGGCAAAAGAAAAAGCTTTATATAAAAGGCTCAATTTGGCTAACTAGTGGTAAAAATATTTCTAGGTAGGCTTTATGTCTCTAGGTTAACAACAAGGATGACCTAAATCATTTTCTAGGTTTCCTATAATCTATCAAATTCAATGAACTTCTAGAATTTTAAAGGTAATATTCTAATTATTCAGGTAATTAGCCAAAATTAAGATTTTTGTAGGATCAATTTTCTTTAAGCACGCTGAAGAAAATTAGGAATATTTATACCCTCTCAAAAAGGATGAATAGCTCTAAAACTCACTTAAGTTATAGGTCTCTACTGAATTTCTTCAGAATTTCTAAGTTATAGCCACTTATCAATCTAGACTATCTATATGCAACTGCGTGTACAGATGTGATCTGAGACTTTGCTTTCATAGAATGCTTTAGAAAATGAGTAAAAAGATGAATTAATCATATTCAATTACATTAATAAGCTAAAGTTATATAGATTATACTTCAGAAAATCCAATTCTCATCATAGGGTAGGAATTAACCTAAAATTTTTCATTTTTTTTCAAAATTTTTTTTGTTGTTGAAAAAACAAGGAAAAACACCTAAAAATAAAAAAAAAACTAGAATTTGCTAGAATTCTACACCCCCAACCTGACAGAAACATTGTCCTCAATGTTTAAAATGTAGGACCTAAAATGAATATGGGTGATGTAGAAAACAACAAAAAGGAAAAACTCTAGGTTGCCTCCCAGTGAGCGCTAAGTTTAACATCTTCAGCCAGACATATCCTCATTTATCTTTTAGTTTTCCTGATTCCAATAAAGAAATGGCAAGATTTCTCACGCCACTTCAAAATCTCACGATAGTCTATATATTTCATCCACCCTGAAATTTTTGGTGATGGTAGAATTATAACACAGTAGACTACTATGAATGTAAATTGAATGAGACTACTTTGATAATCTCCTATCTTCAAAATTTCACGGTAATCAATATAACTACTCCACCTTAAAAATTTAGGTGGTGGAATCTTTATAACAATGTGAACTACTGCAAATTTGAATTCTATTGAACCAAATGGATGTGAATGGTCCTCCTTTTCCCTTACATTTTCCTGAAATTGAGGTATAAGCTGACTATGCCCTTCCTTAAAAGATTGTTCTTGTATTAATAGAGGAGGGATCATGGTTTTGCTTACATCCTGATTATCGTCTAATGTGTACCTTAAAGTTGGTTGACGTATGGACAATATATCAATGGACTCTTTCTTTTCCTGTTCTATTGGCGCATGCAACAAATCAGGTGGGCCTAATTTCTTATCTAATGATTGTTCAAATGAAGGCTGTAGGTCTCAATCAGGTACATATTCTACATTAAAAGGCTTATTTGGGATTTCAAGTTTTATAAGGGGTTCTATTGATGATGGGAGGGGAGTAATCTCACTTAATGGAAGCTCCTTAAAAGGAGGTTTCCATTTTTCTGTATCCATGATAGGAACAGAATCAAGGAGGGCATTATCTTCCTCTATTAATGCATCCTCATTAAACTCATTAAAATGGGCCAAACATGCCTCCAGTGGGTTCGACAAGGAAGACGACTGAAACTGATCTTGCACAACTGAATTGATCATGTTCATACTGTGCAAATCATCAGTAGTTTCATTAGGTTGGTTACAAATGTTAAAGATGTTTAGCTCTAATGTCATATTGCTAAAGGATAGTTTCATGGCACCATTTCTACAGTTGATTAAGGCATTGGACGTAGCAAAAAATGGTCGTCTCAAGATGACTGGTATTTCATTCTTCTAATTCACCACCGGTTGTGTATCTAGAACTAGAAAATCTATAGGGAAGCAAAATTGTTCTATCTGGACTAACACATCCTCTATTACCCCTCTCGGAATTTTTACAGAACGATCAGCTAGCTGGAGTGTAGTAGATGTAGGTTTCAGTTCACCCAAACCTAACTGTTCGTATATCGAGTATGGTAATAGGTTTACACTAGATCCTAAATCAAGAAGAGCTTGATTAATCTTGTAGCTGCCAATAATGCAAGTAAGAGTGGGGCAACCAGGATCTTTGTACTTTGGTGGTATATGGTGTTGAAGAATAGAACTAACCTGTTCAGTCAAGAATGCCTTCTTCTTGACATTCAATTTTCTCTTTATGGTGCATAAGCCTTTTAAGAATTTGGCATATGATGGAATTTGTTTTATAGCATCTAAGATCAATATGTTGATCTTGACTTGCTTGAAAATCTCTAAAATCTCATCATTAGAAGCAGACCTTGGGGCTTGACGCAACCTTTGAGGAAATGAAGCAGGTATAGGACATGGATCAACAGGTGAAACAGGGTCCTTTTGTTTAGAGTTTTCTTTAACTTTCGTGGATTTTTCTACCTTTTCAGTCTTTTGAGGCTCATCTTTCTCAATTCTTTTACCACTCCTAAGAATGGTAACAGCCTTAGTTTGTTCCATGGTAGAGCTAGATGTTTCATGAGATGCATTAGTGCTAACCGCATGCACTCCCTTAGGGTTTGCTTGTGGTTGAGCTGGGAACTTTCCTTTTTCCATATTTTGCATCATTTGACTCATCATGTTTTTTAATTCATTCATGGACTGATTGGTTTGTTTTATTTGACTTTCTAATTGAGAAATTTTCCTTTCCTGGTTTTGAACGTTTTGATTATCCTCAACATGCCTTTTAGGTGGAGGCAAGTAAGGTCCAGAAGGAGAAGGTTGATGAGTTTGATAAGGTAAGGTAAGAAGTCCTTGGTTTTGTTGATGAGGTTGATATTGTCCTGGTTGTGGAACATTAGCAGTAGGTCCATTTTTCCAACTAAAGTTTGGATGGTTTCTCTAGTTGGGATTATAAGTGTTTGAATATGGGGAGAAAGGTCTTTTATATGTGTTAAGTGCATTAGCCTGATTGTGGAGTACATCTTGAAAAGCAGGGACTGTAGGACATTCCTGAGTAAGATGTGACGTACTTTCACAAATACTACACACTTGTTCATCATTAATTGAGGTTTTCTGCCCCATTTCCATGGCTTCTACTTTTCTCGCTAGGGATGCTACTTTGGCACTAATTTCATCTTTTTTAGACATGGCATACATGCCTCCCCTAGCCTGGGTGTTATTGGGCTTAGATCTATCTGTATGTTCTATTCTTTCTGAATCAGGCCAGGTTTGTGCACTTTCAGCTAGCCATTCCAAATACTCTTCCGCCTCATCTGGTTGGTTGTTGAGAAAGTTACCATTACACATCATCTCTACAAACTGGCACATGTCAGAATTTAGTCCTTCATAAAAGAAGCTGATGATGTGCCATGGTTCATAGCCATGATGTGGGCAAGTGAGTTGTAGTTCTTTGAACCTTTCCCAGCATTGATAGAATGATTCTTTATCCTTCTGGGTAAAGTTCATTATCGAAGCGTATTTGTTTTATGGGTAGGGAAAAACTTCTTTAAGAATTCCCTAGTCATTTCATTCCAGGTTCTTATGGAACCTGATGGCAGTGCATTAAACCACATTTTTGCTTTTTCCTTTAAAGAGAAAGGAAAAAGTTTAAGCCTAATAGTGTCAAGACCTATATTTTGTGTTCTTTGGGTACTACATACCTCATCAAATTTTTTAAGGTGCAAGTAAGGACTCTCACTATCTAAACCATGGAATTTGGAAAGTAATTGGATTACTCCCGTTTTTAATTCTAACGCACCAGCATTCTGAGGAAGAATTACACAGGATGGTGTGCTGGTGCGTGTAGGCTGAAGGTAATCTTTTAAAGTTCTACCACGAAAGTTTTGATAACCCTCAATATTATCATCCCCATGTTCACTTTGCTGGTCCCACTCCCTATTGTTTCTTCTCCAATCTCTATTTGGTTGATGATTATTCCTCCTTGGTGGAGGTTGATATTCATCGTCCATCAGGGGTGGTGGGTCCTCATTCATGATGAGTGGAGGCCCTTGACTTCCATGGGGTGAATTACCCCTGGAGCGTTGATTAGTCATAGATGTGGCTTGATCTTGTTGCATGTCTTTTTGGTCGTACTTGACTAACCTTCCGGTTTTGTCGCGTCTCTAAAAGTGCATACAAGGGAAGCTTCTTTTTGTTTTTGTTTTTTTGTCTTTGAGAAAACTAACCTAAATGATGCAACCTAACTTCTAGAATGATGCACAAACAAAAGGGCACACTCAAATAATTCTAAGGCTAATAAGCAGCAATATATTTGACTCTCTTGGATTTGTGTGGGACGACGCTTTTATTAGCCTAGACTAGCACTCCTCCTCTCTTTAGGAGTTGATTACTGCTTACCAATTAGGTTCTAACCAAGGTGGTTAATACAACCCTCGTGTAAGGAGGCGTTTATACCTCAACAAACGTCAATAGGAGGTGGGGGAAGAGCGAGGCTCTATTAAGTAACCCCCAATAACCACAGTGATCAAAAGCCACTGAACTGGTAGTAAATCGTGTCCTATTAAGAGGATCCTATGAGCCTGTGATGGCCCTATAGGTCTCTTTTGATTTATTTTAAATTAATGTTGAAGGACGGTTTGTGCGCTTGAGGTGATTATCCTAAGTGGGCCAAGCGGTGGTGATGTGATCAAAAGCCACTGAATTGACAGTAAATCGTGTCCTATTAAGAGGGTCCTATGAGCATGTGATGGCCCTATAGGTCTCTTCTGATTGATTTTAAATTAATGTTGAAGGAAGGTTTGCGCGCTTGAGGTGATTATCCTAAGTGGGCCAAGCGGTGGTGATGAAATCCGCCCTTGATCTTATGGGGGTAGGGTGCCCTTACTAATTAATTTTCACACACCATGGAAATTCGATCAGCATATAAATCACCTTAAAACATTAAACATGCCCTAAGAATGCAATTAAAATCAGTAAACTAATGCAAAATCCTAAAATGCAACAATTATAAAAGATGCTTCTATATGAGTTACACTACCAAACAATGCAAATTATTCTAAATGCAAACCCTAATCTAGGAAATAAATGAGTAAGGAAACTCACAGTGGGGTTTCTGATGAAGATCAAGTGTGGGCCACTTTATCCCACACTTGCCCTGTATTATACAACCCTTTAAAATTTAAAATAGAATTTGCAATTTACAAGGATCCTCATTACAAGATTCACTCAAAAGAAAAAAGAAAGTCCTATTCTAGAAAAGCAGGGAAATTTCCATTTTGGTGAAGATCCACTTGCCCAATTCCTCCACTTTCCAATTTCTTGAAAAATAAAATTAGAAATTAGTACCAAATTCAGGAAATAAGGTGATTATGCCCTAAAAATAATTGAAAAATGCACCTAAAATCCTGAAAATTGCAATTCCTAATTTTTTTTATTTTCCTGGATTTTTTTTGAATTTTTGAATTTTTTGAATTTTGACTTTTTAATTAAATTTTATGAAAACTCCTTTCCAAGTCCCCAGCAATGGCTCCAAAAACTTGTTGATTGTTTAATCGTAAGTGCACGAGTTATTGTAGTGTAGCTTATGCAAGTACGAGTCGATCCCACGAGGATTTGATTTAAAATGATGGAGTTTGAATAAAATTTAATTATGTAAAATTAAAAATAAATAACTCAAAATTACTAAAATTATTGAAATGAGAATCAATGTTCAGATCTAATCAACTTCTCAAAAATACAGAATTTTCAGTTCCTAAAAAAAACAAACAAAATCAAATAATGAGAAAAAACTACTTCCCTAGATCAATCTTTATCAAAATCTTCACTTCTGGCCTTCTAAAATCTGAGCTGCATTTACAAATATCTTCAACACATTCTTGATTAGTGATCCACCAGCCGGATTTGACAGATTCTTCAAAATAGTCAAGATCTGGGCTAAATTGTCTTTCCAAGATTTGGACGGTTTAGATTGATTGATAAATTTCAAATAAAAAATCGAAGGCATTGATTATGTCTAGGGATGTCCTAAGAATGAACCTGTAAAATTAATTTGAAATATGAGAAGAAACGAAGGAGAAATTGAAGATTTGGTTTTGATTAAGGCTAACCCATTGATTGGGTTAAGCCTTAAATGATCTGGTAGAGATTAGGCAGTTCTGGATAAGAAAAATGCAAATAAAATAAAACCGAAATAAAAAGGGACACAGATGTAAATAAACTGGGAACACGGATGGAATTAACGAGAAAGAACAGATTTGTAATTTCGTTAAATGAACAAGGGTAGAATTGGAATTTTGAGAAAAATCTGGTTTTTAAGAAAAATATTAGATGAAGGAAGAGAGAAATAGATGAGGGAAAAGGAAGAGAGGAAAAGTGGGAGAAGAAGAAGAAGAAGAAAAGGAGGAGAGGAAGAGAAAGAGAAAGAGGGAAGAAGGAGGGAAACCCGTTTCGGGTTTCCTTCCTCGGGACGTTCGACGACCAAGAAATGCCGGTGGAAAAGATGGGGAGTAGAGGAGCCTGGGCGGCTTGGTCGATGGTGTCGTCCGAAAAAATTGACGCCTAGGAAGAGCGTCGTCTGGTGCCCATGTGAAGAGAAGATGTGAAAGTACTGGTTCTGGAAGAATGCAATTAGGATGCGGGTGAAGGGCAAATGGGAGCAAAGGGTGATGATTGGTGTCGTCCCCAACCACATTGGGTGTTGAAGGACTGGCTCGTGCCTGACCAGTGATGTCTGGAACAGGGGATGTGAGTAAGAGACGGTACAGGAGAGAGAGTGCAGATAAGAAAGGAGAGTGGAGTCGTAGGTTTGGGTGGTCGAGCAGGGGAGGTAGAGGAGAGTAAAGAAGAAGGCTGGAAGCTGACCAGTGGGGAAGGAGGTGCAATGGACGTGGAGTCAAGCAAACATGGGAAAGTGGGAGATTGGGATCGGTTCTAGTTAGTGGGGATGATTATGTAGGGTAAAGGCAGAGATGGAATGAGAAGAAGGGAAGAAGGGCAGATGCGGCTGGGTTCTAGGTGATAACAACAACAAAAGAAGAAAAGGGTAGGCTGGGATAGAGAGGAAGATGAGGAGAGGAGAGAATAAAAGAGAGGGAGAGATGTGAGAAGGAACTGGTGATGGTGAAGGAGAAAGAGAAAGTGGTGGTGCTGGAAGCAGATGGGAAGAAGAGAATCAGATGAAGGCTGTCCTCCTACGGTTCAGCCAAAGGGGGTGAAGAACGTGAGAGTAGGGGTAGAGGGAGAGAGAAGAATAAGGAAGGAAGAAAGAGATGGGAAAGGAGGAAGACGGGTACGTGAGAGAGGATGGTGGAAGAGAGGAGAAGAGGTGGGTGAGAATGAGAAGAAGAGGTGGGTGATAAAGACGTTGAGAGAAGGAGAAGAAAAGTGAGAAGAGGAGTTGGGTACGGTGAGAATGAGGAAGGAAAAAAAAAGGAAATAGGGAAAAAAAGAGAAAACTAAGGAGGAAAAGAGAAGAAAGGAAAGAGGGAGTGGGAAAGGAAAGAGAGAATGAAGGAAAGAAAAAGAGAATAAGGAGGGAAATAGAAGAGGAAGCGAAAGAGGAAGAAAAGGAAAGAGAAGTGGGGGAAAGAGTTGCCTTTTGCTCCTTGCTAATTTGGGTCCCCTCTCTTGACTTTGGAAACTCCTAAGATTTGCAAGTTGCCCTTTTTGTCCATGATTTCCACTTGAGCTCAATTATCGTTTAGGAAACTATCCCATCCATCTTTATGGTTGATCTGGCCCATCAATCATTTTTAAAATGATCTGCACCGTTATCTTTTAATCATAGCTGTCTGTGCGTCCTTTGGTTGATCTGCAAAAGAAAAGACTAAATTAGAATCATCTGAACCGTACATTAGTCATCTAATAAGCTCTAATGATCATCTGACCGTTGATTTTGACAAATTAAGGTTTGGATGGTCAATTGAATTTAAATTCAAAATCAAGCTAAGTTTTGCAAAATTGAACGGTTAGATGATCTAATTGAATGCTAAATTAGGGATATTTTGACCAAAATTGAACACTTAACACTTTGTTTCTTGAGTAACTTGAAATGACTTCCATGTGGTGTAGTAAGGAGCTTGGCAAACACCGTCTCAATGTACTTCTTGTGTGATAGTCATAGCTTCTTAGCCTCCGTATCGCCCTTAATTGTCTTCCCCAAGATTTGTTTTGTAGGCCTCAAATCCTTCATAATAAAGGACTTGCTCAACTCATACTTCAACCTGGCTATCTTGTTAGTATCATGCCCAATAATTAACATATCATCAACACAAAGAAATAAAATAATAAAGTCACCATCAGTAAACTTCCTAGTGAATACATAATGATCTAAAGTTGTCCTCTTGTAATCATGCATTATAAAAAAAGAATCAAACTTTTTGTATCATTGCCTTGGAGCAAGCTCTTCTTTAGCTTGCATACCATATGCCTTTGATTTTAAATCCCTCTGGTTATTCCATGTATATCTTTTCCTCCAAATCACCATGAAGGAAAGTAGCCTTGACAACAAGTTGCTAAAACTTAAGGTCTATGCTAGCAGCTAGACCTTATACAACTTGAATGGATGACATCTTCACAATGGATGAAACTATCTCATCAAAATCAACACCTTTCTTTTGCTCAAATCCCTTCACAACAAATCTTGCTTTGTACCTTAGATGTGAAACACTCTTATTGGCCTTTAACTAGTATGCTACTTATTTTTTAAAGCTCTCTTGCCTTTAGGAAGCTTTACCAATACATAAGTATGGTTTTCATGTAAGTATTTCATCTCGTATTGTTTGACTTCTATTCATAAATCCTTATGGTTATGCTTTTGACTTTCCTACAGCTTTTTGGTTCTCTATACTCAATGAGTGTGACATAAGTAGATGAATGATACCATGTGGATTGATTTCTCTTTCTATTTGATCATCTTGATATGAAAATTCCCCTCTTCCATATCACCTTGAATGAAGTCATCATCTTTATCTAGGCCACTTTCATGATCAAGAAAATGATTAACATTGAAGTCATCATCATGTTTTACCCTATTCTCTACATAATCATTATTAACATATATAGGTTCATTACTTTCATTGTTATGAAAATCTTGTGGAACATGGAGATCATCATAAACTTCATGCACAAATTGCTTTGGTGCTTCATCATAGACTTCATGCACGACTTGCTTTGGTGCTTCATCTTTCCCAATGTCTTCAATTGTTTGATCTTCTCTAAACACCACATCATTACTTCTAATGAGTTTCCACATCTTTACTTTTAATGAATTTCTTATTTTTAAATCTCACAACCTATAACCAAACTCATCATCATCATATCCCAAAAAACTACATTCAATACCATCTAGTTTTGTTCTTTGCTCTTTTGAGACATGTACGAATGCCTTGCAACCAAATACCTTCAAGTGTGATTAAGAGGGATCTCCACCATTCCACACTTTCTCATGTATCTCACAATCCAATACATACAAAAGAGACTGATTAATCAAGTAATAAGTGATGCTCATAGGGTCAACCTAATAGTTCTTTGGTAGCTTTGCCAAATATAACATACACTGAATTTTCTCCACTATTGTTTGATTTATCCTATCCACCACACCATTGTGTTGATGAGTATAAGACACCATTTTCCCATAACTTATACCATGCTTGCTATAATAATCATCAAACTTCCTTGAAGTGTACTCTCCCCCATTATTCATGCAAAGACATTTTAGAGTTTCTCAATTTGTCTTTCAACCATAACATGAAACTTTTGAAATGTGTCAAAAACTTCATCCTTTCTCATTATGCCAATAGCCCCATAATTTCATAGATGCTTCATCAATGAAAGTAACAAAGGATAAAGAGCCCCCAAGTTTTTCTCTTCCATGTAACCACAAACATTCAAATAAAAAAAGATCAAGAACATTTGTTCTTTTTTTGTGCTACTTGTAGAGAATGAAACTCTATGTTGTTTGCCAACCAAAAAATAATCACAAGGAGTTAAAGAAGTACCTTAGATAGTTGCCCCTAAATTTTGTAAAGAGTACAATACTTCTCCCCCTTGGCTACCACAAGAGACCCCCCTTGTGAGCTTCCACACACCTTTTCAAAATGTGATTCATATCCCTTGTTTGTTGATATATATTATACCATAAATTTGAAATGTGTTTTACAGATCTAAGAATTAATTTGTGACCCACACTAGTCACAAAGTACACATTTTCTTTTCCAATAATCTTTGAAACCACCTACTTCCCCATCTTCACCCCCAAATCACCCTACACATCTAGTGAAGAATTCTTTATGAGAAGTTAAATGGTAAGATACCTCGGAATCAACAACCCAACTAGTTGCACTTGTTGAACTTAAACAACTTTCATCACAAACATAGATCATAACAATGTCCTTACCCTTTTTCCATGGCATTAACTTCTCAAAGTTGCTTTCATTTCTCATTTGGAGAATCTTCTTTTTGTTCACTCAAGAACTTATAACACTGCTTAAAGTGTCCAAGTCCACCACAATAAAAACATTTCAAACCCTTTCAAGAATTAGACCTTTTTCCATTTTTACCATTCTTTAGGTCTCTACAATTTGACCTTGCTCTTCTTTGTTCAAATATTAAGGCTTGAGATGAAGATCCCAAGTACTTTTTTGAAACCATTCAATAAGCTACTTATAACTTGGTTCATAGATTGTACCCCATTTGGCATCAAATTGTTAAGAGACACCACAAGTCTCCCAGTTCTCTAATAAGGGACTAAACAACAACAGGACTTGCAACTCATCATCCAAGCTCATCTTCATAGTTGCTAATTGGTTTACAATGCTTTGTATCTTATTTAAATGCTCCACCATTGAACCAATCTCCTTAAACTTTAAGTTCACAAGCTTACATATCAAGAAGGCCTTCTTTCATACAACTTGTATAGCTTATCTTAAAGGGCTTTTGCATTAGCTTTACTAAACACATGGTAGAACATAAAATCATCCAACAATTGCCTAATGCATGCTATGGCTTTTCTATATCTTGCTTCTAATCATCATTCGATGTATCCTCCAACTTCACTCCCAAAACTAGATAAAAAAGAACTTTAGAATATAAAAGGTCCTCCATCTTGGATTTTTATATTATTTAATTAATCTTGTTCAAGCTAATCATCCTTGTGCTTTAATTCTCCATCTTGACAAACTCAAAGATAACTTCATACAAAAGCTTTAATACCACTTTGTTGGAAAAACCTACATCTTTTTCCCCTTGTGAGTTAGCCAAAGAATAACAAATAACACACTTCTCTACACCAAAAGTGATAAAATTATATTGTATATACTTTGATAATGTGTGAACAACAAACAAGCACACTTACGAAGTAAGATTACATAACGAGCATTTCATCAAACATTTGGAACCCACAAATTTATCTCCCAGGAAATAGTTACATCCATGTGGCCAAGAAATTCAGTCAAATCCATTTCCAACTTATGAAAATACTATCTTGTAGAGACTACAACAATCCAAGGATCACAACTCTCCTCACATACAATGGAGAAATTTCACAATAATGGATAAACAAAGAATAGACGGAAGGGATTACTAAATACAAACCAACTTAATTTAACTTCTTTTTGCCAAGAGGATCCACTTGAGCTTTAAATGCTCTTCACTTTTCTTCTCTTTCTTTTTATAGTCTATATGAACTTCTACTTAATGTACTCTTTCTTAAAAAAAAAAAAAACTCTCTTAAGAAGATTTGGACTTTTGATATAAAAGCCCTCCATTTACTCCAAAGTGGGCTAAGCCATGGACACATGAGAGAGATGTCTAACAATGAGCCTCACATGAGAAGAGAAAAGTCCAACAATTTGGAGATAAATAATTTTTTTCATATATTTTTAGTGTTAATAAGGTTAGAAACAATTTGATTACTATTAATTTGGTTATGACTGAAGGTGGGAAAGATGTTCACAGATGGAGTAGTGTCAACTCACTCATCAATCTACATTGTGATATTCTTTCCATTACCAACAATCTACAGAGCACCAAAAGATATAAGTTCTTTTATTTCAAAATTTTCTTTCAAATAGACAAATCATTTGATTTGGAATAATTTTAAGAGTAAATTATATTCCAATTTGTCAATTACAATTCTTTATCAAACTTAGAAATTTTCTTCAAGAATTTTCTTTGAATTTTTTCACATTCATTGAGAATAATTTGAGGAATAGGAAAGTCGACATTGAATAAATGAGAATACTTATAATAATTGATTTGACAAGGGTGAGCTCTTTTGTTGACACCTCGGGTTTTTATACAACATATACTACAAATTTTTAAAAAGTTGGGATCCTTATTTTAAAAATTTTGATTTTAAAATCAACTAAAAACAAAAACTCCAATAAAAAGCATTCATTTCAAAATCTTAGGAGTCATACAATCACAAAATCAAGAATTTAATGGTGAAATGACATTCCCATTTCTATTGAAAATCCAACAGAGTGTCCTCTGTACTTTGGACCATCGCATTTATCCCATGCAATATAGCCATACCTGATAAATATAATAAACATAAACACACCACATAGGAGACTCAGCCTTCATACACATCCATCTAGATCAATTACAAATCTCGATAAAACCATAACCTCAATAGTAGAGTAAAAATAAAAAAGAACAACAATATATCCTAGGGTTTGTCCACGCACATCCATCACATCCAATGTGGATACATCTATACATTCGAGTCACAATGTAACTTATACACATATACAGTACATAAATAATAGCTAAGGTAAGGCTCTGAACAAGCCTTTTCCATTTATGAAATCTCCTCTGTACACTGCTGAAGACCACCATCACCGTCGCCTGCTCTATCAATACGTCAAACATGCTGCCTCTCTCTGTATCCGAGGCATTGCAAAAACATTGTAATGCCTCAGCAAGCTATGCTTGTGTATGTGACTACATTTAATATCAAATAAAGAATAGGTAGTGTAACGCATAAAGATAAGAGTTTATGATAAAGCTCATGGATGTTAAACATTCATATAAGAAGATAAATCATCAAATATCAAGAATGAAACGATGCATGAATAATAAGAAGGCTGAATCAAATACAATAACTAATGAGGAGATAATTTGGTCCATAAAATATAGAAGTATCATAAACCAAATACCATGGCATGCATAACATGAATAATGCATATGTCATGAAACTAGTAGAGCCAAATACAGTCAAATATATCATATCAAAGCATGAATGCATGTAATGAATAACAAAGTATACAACACAACCAAGTCCCTAGAGTGTCTCACAACCCTCATATCCGGCCATGAGAACTCATATGAACCCTCTAGGTTCCTCACCTGTAGCTAGCCCACAGGGTAACTTGCCTAACCTGTAGGCTTGCCCATATCTGGCCACCCACATAGGCTTCACCTTGAGGATGTGTTGTCATGCTATGGGTGCATTAGGATATAACCATCCAAATGTGTCTACAATTACATGTGCACATAGAATAATTTATGTTGCAGTGGCAACCACTTCGGGGTATCAACCACTATCGCTCATCGTCAAAACCAGAATATGAGACTACTGTCCGTTGAGGCATGGGAGTCGGTCAAACGACGTGGGTGGCCTACCCATGATTACCACAATTTCATGTAGTTTGCCCACATATGGCAGGTGGCCAACCCTATGACTGTCCTAGCACAGCATCAACTGGGTAGAAACAGTTATAAAAAATTAGTGAAAACACAAAGCCAAGTATCAGGAATCCATGCATAATCATTTTCAATAAAATCAAGTCGATAAGGTATTTTAATGTATTGATAATCATGCATCCCTAATCCGCATATAATATCATCAAATAATCCAATTGATGAAGCATATAATGTATCAAGAATAATGCATGAATCATGTAAAATGAGAAGATAGTATACGCATTGGCATCACATGTTGAATGATAATCTCAAAGAAATCATGAGCTTGGTTTACATATCTAAGCATCAAACTATCCATGTGAATAAAGTCGTCTAGTAAATAATCATGATTTGTGAAATCATAGGAATATTAAATGTAGTCAGCTTCCTTAGACGAAGAAGCATTCATCTGTACCTCTCAAATTAGTCCTCTCTAGTCTCACCACCTGGATACACTTCACATCAAGGTCACACTTAGAATCCAATTTTTCTAAGTTGGATTCTTAATTATAAAACAATTATATCTCAATATATCTCATTTCAATAAAATGTAATGGTTCCCAGCCATGGGATCTCAAGGTAGGGCCCGTCCTATTTGGCTAATAATTCAAATCACACTAAATTGGGCACACTAATAATCATCTGGTTCCTCTTCTTAATTATGTCATTAAATATTTCAGAGCTATCATGCTCTGATCATATCAATTTCAAGTAAGTTATCTTTTCATTAACCAATTGGGCACTATTACATGCAATTCATGCATACTCTTATCTAATTATTGCCAAAATAACCAAATCAAATGATTAGGATGCTAATCTTACTTCTCAAGTTAGTTTGAAGGACATTTGGTTGCTTACGTGGCTGGATCATCAACTGATCACCTCAAATATGCCCGATCTAAGATATCCATGCTAATCTAGTCACAATTCTCTACTTGATCGCCTAGATCAATTAACAAATTAGTAATTCTAACCACATAATTTGATTAAATAAATTGAATGGTATGGATCATAGAATTGGATCCAATTTCATACCTGAATCCTCGGTTGATCTCAACCATTGATCAAGGTTGGCTAAATCATCTAAAAAATGCTTCAGATCTAAGATATCTCATTTGGATCTTGATCTACACATCATGAGGATCATAATGGACTATTTATATACTAAAATAAGGTTAGATCATCACAGATCAAATGATTTGATGTCTGATTGAAGGTTTGATCAAGAACGATGGTCAGATCTTCCTCGATCAATGAGTGAGAAGATGGGCATTGTTCCTTGCATTGTAAGGATAGCGAGGGTTATCTTGGATATCCAATATCCTTCTTGGATTGGTCAAAATGGAGGTTCAAAGTTCAAGGGTTTAATAGAGTTTATTGAGTCAATTTAGTTCTCCCAAAAAGAGTTGGGAGCAAGTTGACCCGACAAGTCGACTCAACCTAACTCTTTAGAACAGGGAAGATGGGAGAGGAGGAACTGGTGGTTGGCAGTGGCTGTGGAGATATCACCACCTAAGTTCGATCACAGGAGAGGGAGGGGGGTATTGGGTTCAGGCTCGTTAGCCCACCCATGGCCTAGTTGACCTGGTGACAGAAAAGCCTGGTCATTGGCTACTGGTTTGGTCACCACCCGAACTCTACAGGTAAAGACGGGGAAGGTGAGAGATCCATCGTGGTTAGCTTGCTTAGGTAAGCAATCGAGTTGCGTTGATGAAAGGAGGTCGACCGAAGAAAAATAAAGGGAAAGGGCAATTAGTGTGGTTAGCCCATGTGCACAGGGGTGTCAGGTTGGCTGCTT
Source organism: Warburgia ugandensis (assembly GCA_035236585.1). Lineage (NCBI taxonomy): Eukaryota > Viridiplantae > Streptophyta > Magnoliopsida > Canellales > Canellaceae > Warburgia > Warburgia ugandensis. Next base: position 59,784,451 of record CP141133.1, read on the forward strand.
GAAGAGAAACCCAACCCAGCGCTAGGAATGGGGTGATTTGGTCTCTGCGCATGGCCAGTGAATAGAGGGGAACCGCCAGCAGGTGTAAAAATCAGAGAGAGAAAACAAGGAGGAGGGTTTCCCGCTGCGCATAGTTAGAGAGGGGGTTTTGGGGTCATTGTGCTTGGGAAGAGAAAGATTGGGTTGGGGTTGTGCATCGGTGCCAGTGATAGAAGAGTTTGGGGGGGGGGGGGGGAGGGGGGAAGGGTTGTTGATGGGGAAGAGATCGGGGTTCCATGCGATGCTGGTGAAAAACCCGACAGGGGTTTTTTGTCATCGCAGGGAGGGGAATCTGCTTAGGGAAGGCAAGCTTCGTGTGCCAGAGCTGGAGGAGGCTTCTTGTCATAGAAAATGGTTGATCGAGTAGGGAGATCGAATGGGAAAATGGAGGTTGGTAGACGCTAGGGTTTCTCCCCTTCTTCTTCGGTGTCCCCCCATTTTAACATGTTCTACCTACTACAACCCATTGCAGGGGAGATGGACTGATGTGTGGCAACTGATAGTCTGCATGTTGCATCCACTCCTCACGTGGAGCTACATGTGCAGTCTACAAAATGACAAAATAGAGGGGTGCCGTTATTGATTTTGCCCCCTCTAAATTTGTATAACTTTTGGACTTTTCAGTCACGATCTCCGTTTCATGCAAAATTAGTGTCATTGGAATTATATTGATTTGTATACTCCAATTTTGATGGTTCCAAGCCCAAATTTTTAGTTTTCAAGGGGTGACTTTCACAGAATTCAATTTTTGCATAATTAAATTGCTGATTTTATTTTCATTAAAAATATAATATAATACATAAAAAAAATGACCCAAAATTGAGGGTCATTACATTCTTTCCTCCTTATAGGAATTTGTTCATGAAATTCTTTCCATGTTATCCTTTAAACAATTCCAGAAGCATCCCTTTATCATAAGATATAGTCATCACACCAATAATTTCAAGATCAGCATTGATATACAATTCCACGTCATGTCATCCACTCATTTACCAACTCGTATATAAACTGATATATGTTAAAACATCTTGAATCAAACAACTCGTAATTTAATTAGAATGCATCATAACCACATATGATGTAATTACGTAACCCAAATCCCATCCAAGAGTTAGTTGTTTATGTACAACATTAGTATAGGTAGAATCACCATATAAATAAAAATCTGAGCATTTCAGTTCACATATAAGCAAATCTATGCCAAATTTATTCCAAAGCACATTACCTCACCAATAGGTAATGTATGCTAATCAAAACCAGAGCATATTAGCTCACCATCTGGCAATTTATGCCAATCAAAACCAGTCCACAACTCAATCATACTATGAGCATTTAGAAGCCTGGCACTTAGAAGCCTGCCAATGCCTCTCGTAGCTGCCCTCATAGGTCGCCCTCTTAGGCTGCACTCATCGGCTCCTCATAAGTATAGATCATAAATCAATTTCTAAGTACATATAAGAAAATGATGCCATACAAAACATACATCAATGTCATACCTCTCATCTCATGAGAAATCAAGTTTATAATATGAAAACAACTTCCATATCACTGCTATCATGGAGAACTCAATAACTTAGCAATAGCAATTCACCAGACTAAGGAAACTATCAACCTTAGTCACCAATTTGGGCTAATCCCACCCCATCGCAGTCTCAATAAACTACCTCTCTATCAATAAAGGTATTATGGTCAAGGAATTTCACCTTCTTCAACCATAACTCACACATACATAAATTCACAACAACATATGAGTCTTTAAGATACTTTGAATAGTGCGCAAGGATTTCTTATGCTCCACCATGCCACGGGGCATATAAGAACATCATCCACTAACATAATCATGACTCATCAAAGTAACATTTGAAAATTCAGCCCATCATATCTATACATACTGTCAGTGCATTAGTTCCATCAATTGGTATCACCCAAAACTAGTAGTAATCATAACTAGTTCTAAAAATAATCTTAAAGCTGCCTTGCTCTACAATCCTCGGCTGGTGATAACTATACCTCAAATCAATCTCCAATTATATCATGCATCATCTAGAGTTGATCAAATAAATCATCGTTACACGATAGAGAATATTGATTCTACATTGTGGTCTATCAAACAAGCAATAATCTATGTATAACAATAAGAATTTGTCTCTATTCTCATGAAGAGAACTAATGCACTTATGAAGTGTAATAGGTAGGGGTCCCACAGCAACAATATTGCCTACTTTGGTTGCCCATAGAACCTTATGGGAACATGCCTCATTGCTAGGAAAGTTCCATAAACTCTTTTAAACCGCCCAGTTCCCTCTCCCCAAGTGATGTGGGACTAACTCTCAGTAGCTCACCCTGTCTTGGGATTCATCCCTCAAGGCTTCACATCTTCCCCCCTTAGGGAACATACGTCCTCACGTGACAGCCATGACTAGGCACCATGTGTGGCTAACCACCACACCACAAGGGGAACTGGATCTGATACCAATTATGACGACCTTGATTTTTTTATCCTAATTTTTTTTTCTTCTGAAAACAATGGGCCCCTAGTTTTAAAATATTTAAAAAAATAATAATTAAACACTAAAATCATATATTTATGTTTAAAATTCGGCAAAGTTTCCTCTGTTTTTCATACTTAAGCATTTAACGCATGCGATGCGAAAATACCTGATAGCATTCATAAGATTCAATATAATATAAAGATTTAAAGATTTCATTTCTTTTAGAATCATATACTAGTTACAGCCCTGAACACACTCATTAGTCAAAATCTACCAACTATGAAGTATAACAATGTATCTTTAATAATAACCAGTCAACTCTTTATTTCAATTAGAAACTAAATGGCGTCACACCCTTTTCTAATTTAAAGATCTCTTCAATCAATTACCTTTTTCTCCTTGTTAGAATTTTCACCTGAAATTGTTGGTTGTAATGGGGGTGAGTATGATGACTCACAATAGGAATTTACAAGGTTAGATAAAACCATGTCAATCAAAATCCATATCTATATTCAGTATAATTTATAAGACATAAGATTTCATATTAAATCCATCAATATTTATGCAAATAAAATCACCTAGTATATGATTGTGAAGTATAACTTAATACATCTAAAGACGTCATTGTTCATAAAATTCAACAAATCTTCAATGACAAAGATTTCAATAAAACAATTTAACATCATTAGTCACAATCTATCAAAGCGTCAACTATCAAAGTTGATCACTAATCTTCCTAGATATCCTAACATGTGCGAACATGTCTCACATAAAAACAAAATAATTTAAAACATAATGCCCACTGGCAAGTTGCGGCTCTGGTATGCATTAGAATTGTGCCTAGATACCTTGGCCACTACACTGCCTCCATGGGAAGGAACAGATCAATATCGGATGGAGTCTATCCCATGTACTTCTCCCTTAAATAATATACTGGTATCTATATCGAAAGGAACTAGTGGCCAAGCTAGTCCTATATCATACATAGCTAGCATGAGTGTCTAACCAACCACTCACCCATGTAAAACAATTCTCGAGTTTGATTTACAACTCAAGTTAAATCCTGTATTTGATGTCTAGCTAGTCATCCAACCTATTTAAAATTTGTCTTTAGACATAACAATAGAATTTTAACTAAATAATCACTAGAACACTTCTATATACAACACTTTCCTTAAGAAATCATTTATATTAGAAATTCTCTTTTACAAAAACAAATTAATAAGATCCAAATCAATTTCTTTTTATTTCTTTACCATAATACACAATTTATAACATGTACCTACTTTTGAGATTATTCAACCTATTATCTTTATAAAACTTTCTACTTTATTCTTGGTGAGATGTTCAACCTACTTTGTTATTTTTCCAATCTTATAATTATCTTTCTATACTAATAATTTCACTCATTACTCATTACTCTTTACTCATTATAGTTTTCTTATTAAGGTCATCATCTTAATGTGATTATTACTTATATAAGAAAGTCTTCAAGTATTAATTTGTTTGTCTTTAATGTAATTTAACTTAATCTTATTACTTTAAAACCATCAATACATTTTATCCAAAGTAAACACATATTTAGTAGTCCTACTCTGGATGCCTATATAATATCATTTAAAGAAATGGAGTTTATTATAGCTGGAACTAGGACTTTAGAGAAGATCATAAGCTCTTAACACAAAGAACTTATTCTATGTTAAGTAGTAATATTTATACCTTATTTTAAAAAGAATGATAGTTTGTAACTAACAAACAAAATAGTATGTAGTTACATTATATATATATATATATATATAATTATCTTACTGTTTTGTAAACAAAACTATGTACTACATATCTTATAGTTTATTAACTATGATGGAAACAGAATTTTAACTTCAAAACAAGTATGAAATTGATTAGATGAATATAATATTCGTATAAACAAATGACTCATTTTAGAATGTTATAATTAGTCAGTGTTTCAATGTATTAGAATACTACTATTGTTTGAAATTTAGTGATTAAGCTATTTGCATTATAGTTTATAGATTTATAACTATAGCCAAAGGGGTTGAGTTGTTCAGAAATTTCCTTCCTTTGTAAGATTAAATTATATGAATAAAACAAAACTAGGACTACTATATAAGCTGATATTTGGCCCAATAGATGGAATCAAAGTTATAACAGACCACATACTATATATATTACTAAATCAACAACTAAGTCTGTAACATTTATCTATTTCATACTAAAATCATTGGAACTTAGGTTTAAAGCTTGTTAATAGTTCTGAAATTTTCAATGACTCTTAATTTAATAGAAATATTTAAACAACACCAATTAACCTAACTATCCATTTAATAATGGATAGTCATAGGAAGTTAATTATTTGTATATCAATGTACAATTTATTTTTTTTGAATACTAGTTAATATAAAAAGTTTCTAATTGTTTGTAAATTAGCATAGAATGGTATCCAATGTTTACAACTAATGCATACTCACATAGGGATATTCGATTCATCATCTATAGAAGTCTTTTAAATGGAATGATTAGTTAAATTTAAATGTAATCTATTTTCTAAAAATTTTATTTTTACAATTGTATAATTTCAGATCTATCTCAGAAATAAAAATTACTTCTTGCGAACAGTTTATTAAACATATTAGATATAGATTATTTTTTTTCGTGTAAAGGAATTTTGACATCAAGTTACCGTATAATAGATAAATTAAAGTATTAGGATTCTGTAGCAAAAAAAGAAAAGAAAACTACATATGTTATCTGAATTTTTACTGACCAGCAATTACATATTTCATCAGAAATAAAATCACTGGAAATATAATTATGGAATGATTCAAAACTATGATTACTATTTGAATGTTTTAACACAATAGATTACTAATTATGCACAAAATGATTCATAAAATTTGAACTATAGAACTACTATTTGTAATTGTAGAACAATAGATTGTTATACTATGAAACATGATTCAAAAGTTTAAACTAATTATTCTGTAAAAATTTAAGATTTTATATCAACTACAATGTTGTTGCTTGAAGTTTTAAAACAATAGATCTGATTCAGATATAACCAGAAAAATTTGAAATAAATCAAAGCATACATATACTGATTTTTAGACAAAAATAATATTCAAAATTAAATCTAAACAAGTAAAAACCCACTTTCTCCTCACTTGTAAATGCTATTTTTCCTACACACTTCCTAAATTCATATATCCTCTGGTTTCCCATGAATAAAAATGCAAAATAAACCCTCTTTTCTCTACATTTTTAGTAAAACCCCTCTTCCCTCTTCGGGTTTCCCTTCTAGGGCTTCCACACAAAAGGCCTAGTTCTCCTTCTATTCTTACACCCTTTGTCTTCTTCTTCTTCTTTGGTTCTTCATGAAGAAAACCCAAAATCTTGCTTCTCTTCCTTACGTTTTCAGTAGAAAAGAAAACCCTTCTTCTTCTATGATTTTCCCCTTCTAGGCTTTCACACAAAAAACCCTAGATTTCTTCTTGTCTCTTCTTCTTCTTTTCCTTCTTCTTCAGCTATTTTGCATTTTTTTTTCTTTTCTTATTCTTTTGGGTTCCTTTACAGAAAAATGAAATAAGGGTATATATTTCCTTATTTCATTTTAGAATATAATCCCTTTGTATGTCATACACTTTTAACTTATAATAACTTCACTTGTAACCATTGGATCATCATCTGATGGCTATTATTTGTAACAGGTTTTTTTTTTTTTTTTTAACTCATTGACTTCTCACATTTCCCTCACATGGGATTTGCATTGCTTCACATGGATTTTCATATTTAGATGTTCACATGACAAAAATTCGTAATAAATAAATAATTGATTAATAAAATAATATTAACTAAAATAAAAACATGATTTTCTTCCTAAAAGTTGTCAGGGAGGTGGTTTGAAGTCCAACCCTCACCTTAACAAATTGTACTTGGAACCGCTTAACTACACTTAGCTTAGGTCGTCGAGTCTTACTAGATTAAATTTTTATTAATACTTACACCTTAATTACACACAATTTAATTAATGAGTTATTATAAGGAAATTTGTTTAGGCTTTATTTCAACTCACTTTTGCACCATAAAAATCAACAATTGACTTAAATATTTTCAAAATTTGTAAACGTAATATTTCTTTTTTTCTAAAAAATGCGGGGCATTACAATCTTGCCTCCTTTTAGGAATTTTGTCCTCAAAATCCTATTAATGAACTTGTGCTGTACATCAGAAAACAAGTAAGGAAAACTAGTTTTCATATCTTCCTTAATTTCCCAAGTAGCTTCCTCAGCAGAATGATGTTGCCATAGAACTTTAATCAAATAAATTGTCTTGTTCCTTGGAGTCTTTTCTTGGTAATCCAAAATCTTTAGAGGTCTCGTCCAATATGTCAAGTGTGGCTATAGTTCTATAGGTATTTGATCAAGTATATGTGTCGTATCAAGAATGTACTTCCTTAGCTTCAACATATGGAATACATTATGTACGTCTGACAACTGAGATGGTAATCTTAAACAATATGCAACCTTCCTGATCCTCTCCAATATCTGAAATGGTCCAAAAAAACTTGGACTCAACTTCCCTTTTACTCCAAATCTCATGACTCCTTTCATTGGCGAGACTTTAAGGAACACATGATCTCCAACCTTGAACTTGAACTTGAGATCGTTGCATCTCTGATCTGCATAACTCTTTTGTCTACTCTGTGATGTCAACAATCTCTTTTGAACTAGCCTGACCTTTTTGGCACACTGCTTGATCAATTCGATCTTCACAAACTGTCTTTCTCCAACATCACTCCAACTGGTAGGCATCCTGCATGGTCGTCTATACAATGCTTCATACAGAGCCATGCTTGATCAATTTGATCTTCACAAACTGTCTTTCTACAACATCACTCCAACTGGTAGGCGTCCTGCATGGTCGTCTGTACAATGCTTCATACAGAGCCATGCCTATACTGGAATGATAACTATTATTATAAGCAAATTTGATCAAAGGTAAGTGGTCATCCCAGCTACCCTTCCAATCTACAGCACAAGCTCATAGCATGTCCTCAAGTGTCTGAATCATCCTCTTTGACTGTCCATCAGTCTATGGATGGAATGCTATACTAAATCTTGTAGCTATGCCAAGTCCCTCGTATACACTCTGCAAAAAGTGAGACATGAAACGATTATCTCTATTTGATATGATAGTCAAAGGAACTCCATGTAGACTTACTATCTCCTTAATGTAAAGTCCCGCCAAACTTTCCAAAGATTGCTTCTGTTTTACTGGTTGGAAGTGTGCAGATGTGGTCAATCTATCCACAATGACCCAAATCATATCATGTCCACTAGAGGTTCTAGGTAGTCCAACTACAGAGTCCATCGTTATGTGATCCCACTTCCACTCTAGAAGTTCTAGAGTCTATAGAAGTCCTACTGGTCTTTGATGTTCTTCCTTTAGATGTTGACAAGTAAGACATTTAACAACACAATCTCTGATTTCCTTCTTCATTCCATTCCACCAAAAACTCCATTTCAGATCTTGATACACTTTAGTACCACCAGGATGAATGGCATACTTTGATGTATGTGCTTCCTTCAATAATTCTTATCTTAGACCTTCTGTAGGAGGTACTACCAACCTACTCTGAAATCTTATGCTTCCATCAGTTTCTTTACTGAAGCCTTTACTACCCACCAAATCCTGCGTCACCTCACAATCCTTTTGTGCTTGGAGAATTCGATCTATAAACAATGATCTTATTGATACATTCATGAACACTCCATGAGATTTTTGACTCAAAGCATCTGCGACCACATTCGCCTTCCTAGGGTGATATAGAATAAAAAAGTCAGTCTTTCAAGTATTCTAACCACTGGTGTTGTCTCATGTTAATGTCACTCTATGTAAATATATACTTTAGACTTTTGTGATTTGTGTATACTTCAAACTTTTTTCCATAGAGATAATGTCGCCAAATCTTAAGTGCAAACACTACTGCTGCCAGCTCCAAATCATGTGTCTAGTAATTTACTTCATAAGTCTTCAGTTGTCTGGATGCATAAGCTATAACTTTCCCATGTTGCATGAGTATATACCCTAAGCCTTTTCCTAAAGCATCACCATATACTACAAAGCCTCCTGTACCCGAGGGTAATGTCAAAATAGGAGCCGACGTAAGCCTCTTCTTCAACTCTTGAAAGCTCTGTTCACAATGGCTTGTCCACTCAAACCTAGTGTTCTTCCTAGTTAATTTGGTCATTGGCTGAGCTATTCTGGAAAACCCTTCGATGAAACATCGATAATTCCTAGCCAATCCCAAGAAACTTCTAATCTCCATAATAGTCTTCGGTCTTGCCCACTTCATAATGGCTTCTATTTTTGTAGGATCAATTGAAACTCCTTCCTCTAAAATAATATGACTAAGGAATTGTACTCTATTTAGCTAGAACAAATACTTGTTGAATTTTGCACATAATTGATGCCCTAGTAGTGTGCTAAGAACAATCCTGAGATGCATCCTATGTTCCTCCTTACTTGATGAATAAATAAGGATGTCATTAATGAACAGTATCACAAACTAGTCTAGATATTTTTGAAACATGCGGTCCATCAAATTCATAAATGCTGCCGGGCATTGGTTAGTCCAAATGGCATTACTAGAAACTCGTAATTTCCATATCGGGTTTGAATTGCTATTTTGGGAATATCCTCATCATGTATCCTATACTCATGGTATCCCAACCTTAAATCAATCTTTGAGAATACTCTCGTAGACCACATAGATCCATTCTTCTTCTTTACAAATAGTACTAGAGCTCCCTATGGTGATACACTTGGTCAGATGAAACCCAGATTCAACAATTCTTGTAGTTGTTATTTGAGTTCCTTCAACTCTGCAGGTGCCATATGGTAGGGTGCCTTTGAGATGGGAGATGTACTAGTTATTAAGTCTATGGTAAAGTCCATCTCTCTCTCTTGGGCGGAAACCATGGAAACTCATTTGGAAATACTCCTCCAAAATCCTATACAACATCTATGTCTTCTAACTTCTGTGTGGACTCCTGAGTCCCCATTGTGCTCACCAAGTATGCTCTATGGCCCTTTGTAACAAGCTTTGTGGCCTTCATAGAAGATATAACATGAATTTATGATGTGTCAAGTCTGCCTTGAAAAGTGTAAGCGCTGCCACCTATTTCCTCAAACTGTACCTTCTTCTTTTGACAGTTGATTTTAATAGTTCCAATTTCTGAGGCTGATTTTTGTTCTTTTTCTTAGGACAGTTGTTTAGAAAATGACCCTTTTCTTTACACCCAAAGCACCTCCTCTCTGCGACATAACATGGCTTCCCTGAATGCTTCTTTGCATAGTGTTTGCAAATATTTTGATCAACTTCCTTCCTTTTGAACTTTGGCCTCTGTGGTGGTATAGAACGACGTGGTACCACTGCTTTCAATAGTTGTTTAGGAATGATTAGCCGCTTCCCTTTCCAGTTCTACATATTTCCTCCGGTAGGAAAATTTTCTGCTCTCATCACCCTTAACTCTCTCTCACATAGAGAGGATAACTCAACAGCCTTAGCCAAAGTAGTCGATTGTGACATGAAAATACGAATTCGAATAGCCAAGTTCAGCCCGTAGATAAACTTTTGACTAGCTCTGAGCTTAGTGGGGCATACCTCTAGAGCAAATCTCCTTAATTTAGTGAAATGAGTCTCATATTCACTTACTATCATGAAACGTTGAACCAGGTTCATAAACTCTCTCTCTTTTGCCTCCACAACGTGTGACAAATAATATTTTTGTTCAAAAACTCTCTAAAATTCATCCCACATAATGACTTCAATGTTTGAGAAATATGTTTGCTCCACAGTTGGCCATCAATGTGCTGCTTCACCTCTCAACACGAAGGTAGCAATAATTACTTGTTGCTCTTCTGGTACCATCATCCCCTTAAATAATCTCTCGACCTCATAAAGCAAGGTCTCAGCTACCTCGGCTCCCTCAACACCAGAAAACTTTGGTGCAATCTTCTTGAATCGTACTAGCAAGTTGTCACTCTTACCCCTTGTAGAAGAACCCTCCTTTGATGATACTTGTAGCTTCTGTTTCATTTGTTGAAAATATTAATTGCGTTACTTCACTAGCCAGGTCTATTGGCGCACCAACACATGGTTGTACTTGTACCGATGGTTCCAGTATATCCTGTTGAACCTCCAGGGGTACAATTGCATGTGCTTGATTCCCAACAGTACTAGACTCTTCTGCAGGGACTAATATATTCATTCTACTACGACGAGGTGGCGTCTGTATTTCAACACAAAATGCTTATAAGAATTTTCCTAAATTATTTAAGTTAAGATGTACTATGACTTGTCATTTCATCTTTGATACACTTTGACTCCTTGGTGTGTTTGGTTGTGAGTAGTATGAACCTTAGGCTCTGATACCATTTGTAACAGTCGAGGGTCCCACAGCAATGACATTGTCCGCTTTGGCTGTCCATACAACCTCATGGTTTTATTCCTCCCTTATGGGAAAAGGCCTCATTGCTAGGAGAGTTCCCTAAAATCTTATAAATTACTTAGTTCCCTCTCCTCAGGCGATGTGGGACTAACTCTTAGTACCTCACCCCATCTTGGGATTCATCCCTTAAGGCTTCCCATGAAGACCCACCAGGCTTGATAAACCTTCGTCAAGTAACTCCCATAGTTGGAACCCTTCCAGCTCAACTGGGGCAATCCTATATGACACCTTAAAAAATATCACTATGTCTATGCTAAATCAATATCAAAATTAGTCTCCCGCGATGAAAAATCCTAGAACTTCCCTAGGAAGATTATAAATTCTAGTATATTATCTGTGTGCTCAATCTGTAGCTCCTCTCTAACATCCACTATCATACTAATAAGGAGGACTTGGCACCTTAGGAAAGTACTGCACTGTCTTCATGGAAAAAATAACACAACCCTCAGTGATGCCCCTTCCTACTCATGAGTGAGGTCAAATAGCTGTCCAGGTATACTAAAAGTACCCTTCTTCTCACAATAATCAACTATCCTCCAATAAATACAATTCATCCTAAGGATGATGTCTTAATCAATCATATTGCGTAGGATGAGACTAATTTCCATCATCTCCACCAATACTCCCTGGGAGTACTTACAAGTTTCACTAACTCTCTCATTAGCTTCATAACATCTAACTCAGAGGCTGTCATATATATATATATATATATCGGCACATTCATCAGGGTGCCAACACATAAAATACAAGAATGATTGGATCTAGATCAAGAAGGATCCTAGCATGTCTATCAGCAATCAAAAGAGTACCTTCCACAACTTGGGTTGAGGCTTGTACTCATCTCAAGTAAAGACAGAAACTTATCACTGCCAATATGGGCCCATCTGTGCCCTATTTTCAATGTCAGTCTGTTTGACTCGTTGTTCTTTAGGATAGTCTCAATATAAATGCCCTGACTCTCCATAACCAAAGCATATCAAGAATTGCCTCTGTAATGGTAGCTATTGATGCTATTACCACTATGGTGGTATACCAACTCTAGGACATATTTGTTTAGGTGCCTGTCCTTACAACTAGTGCGCTTTCTCTCATCCACATCCCAAAACTACCTATTCAAATGTCACTAGCTCAATGCCCTTTGTAATTATATCAATGAAAGGGTCTTGCCCTTACTGGGCTAGATCGAACTATCCATGTCTGAGTCTTTGCAGTTAGCCCCTAGTCTTAAGAGAATCCTTCTTTAACATAGAGGCCATGTCTATTGCCTCTACTGCAATATAAAACACTTTAAAATCACCCAATTCCTCGATCCATGTGTCAACATATCATGATCTATTTGCAGTTTCTTTTTCCATGGTGAAGGAGTTAGGGGAGAATCTTCTCAATTGTATAAACATGTTCAATACCATTGACCCATCTAATCCCTCTTCTCTAAAGCAACAACTCTCACAGTATCACCAGTTGCTCATAAGACAAACATATCAATCATTACAGGCCTTCCAAAGAGCCTTCTAGATAAAAGTCTTAGCAATAGAAGAACACATCCTCTCAAATGACCATCATTAGAATCCTCATAATTACATTTTCAATGTCCTCATTTCCACCATTTCCTTTCATTTAGCTAATAAATTATTTCATGGTCATATCAAATAAAATCATTTTCAACTCTACCAATCTCACATCTAATGAAATTAATCTTTCATGATAATTCCTTGGTCATTAAAAGCCAACATATCATCACTATCAATGTTGAATGTAAATCAATTATAATCAATTTCATCTTACCTCATTCACTTCGTCTGTCTTTCTTCCTAGTTGATTCATTACGAAATCATTACTATTTAATAATTATTCTTATAAACTAGTTGCCATGTACTCCTCCCAAGATTTTGAAATGAAACTTTTTATTCGAGTTTCTTATTTTAGTTGATTTTTAAATCAAGGATCCTGACTTTTTAAAAATTGGTATTATATGTTGTATAAAAACTTGGGGTGTCACATTTTGGTTTCAGAGCCCAGTCTACTCCATCACATCCATTCCAACAAATCCAAAAGTCACATACAATCCATTGAGTGAGGTGATTTCCTAAACATGAGTTATAGAGATAACACATATGAGGGCTGCTGATGATTGTAAAATAAATGCCGCCACGAAGGTTGGCAGGGTTTCATTGGAAAAGATGAGATTTTAATCCTTGTATGAGTACAAGGAAGTGCACTTTCAAGGAAAGTGTATGATTCATATAGAATAGAATTTAAATGGAGAGTATAAATTGGTAATTTCTTGTGAGAACTTTATTATATGATAGAAGATCTGTTCATAGGGATTACTTTTTAGACTTCAGGTTCTAATCTGGACGATATGCATAACATGTGAAAAGGCATAATGACTATTATATGAAAATATTGAGATAATAGTGAAAAAGGATCAGCAATGACAACAATTAAAGAGACCTCGAGGATATTCAAAGAATTATATTGTTAGTCAAAATGTGGTTGAATGAATTGACAAAAACAATTATAGTATGGATAAAATCATTGAAAGTTTGATAGAATAAGATTGTAAATATTCTATGGGTGAAATACCTTATTATGAGATGAAAACTACTGAGTTTTTCTATATACAAAAATATGGATAGCTAGTCATTAGTAGGAAGTGAGTGCTATTAATTCTTTTTAGAAATCTATTTTATGATTAGGAGACACATAGTACTTGGAGAATATAACAACTATTTTATAATAATAGTTATTAGTAATGACATAAATCATACGGTGAGTAAGGAATAGTATTAAACAATCTCCTAAATAGTGGAAGGGATGGTAGAAAAGTTAATTTGGATATCATACTATATATGAGTATTTGATAAGATAGTTTATTTGATTTTAAATCAAAAGTGTCTATTATATTATGTGAATCAAGTAGAGAGAGATACCGATTGAAGTAGATATGGAGAAAAGATATTGTTGTGAAAATAAGGTGAGATGAAAATTAATGAGTTCTTGCGCATACAAAAATATTAATGCTAGACATCAATGAGGAGTGAATGCTCATAAATTATTATGGGGATTTTAATTATGATTTGAAGTGCAATCACAAGATCATAGATTTATCAGTGAAATGATACTCCCATTTCTACCAAAAATTCGACAGAATCTGCTTCGTATTTTGGACCATTGCATTTAACCTATGTGATACAGCCATACCTGATAAATACAATAAACATAAACACACCACATAGGAGATCCAATCTCCATACACATCCATATGGATAAATTAAAAATCTCCATAAAACCAGAACCTCAACAGTAGAGTAAAAATAAAAAAGAACAACAATATTTCCCAGGGTTTGTCCATGCACATCCATCACATCCAACATGGATACATCTATACATTCAAGTCACAATGTAACCTACACACATATGTAGTCCATAAATAATAACCGAGGTAAGGATTTGAACAAACCTTTTCCATTTCTGAAATCTCCTCTATACATCGCTAAAGGTTGCCATTGCCCTCGTCTGCTCTGTCAATATGTCAAACATGCTGCCTCTCTTTGTATTTGAGGCATTGCAAAAACATCACAATGCCTCAACAAGCTATGCTTGTGCAAGTGACCACATTTAATATCAAATAAAGAATAGGTAGTGTAACACATAAAGATCAGGGTTTATGATAAAGCTTATAGATGTGAAACATTTATATAAGAAGCTAAATCATCAGATATCAAGAATGAAAAGATGCATGAATAATAAGAAGTCCGAATCAAATACAATAACCAACGGGTATATAATTTTGCGCATAAAATGTGGAAGTATCATAAACCAAATACCATGGCATGCATAATGTGAATAATGCATATGTCATGAAACTAATAGAGCTAAATACAGTCAAATTCATCATATCAAAGCATGAATGCATGTCATGAATCATAGAGTATACAACACAACCAAGTCATTTGAGTCTCCCACAACACTCATATCTGGCCATGAGTACTCATACCAACTCTCTGGGTTCCTCACTTGTAGCTTGCCTAGCTCGTAGGCCTACCCACATAGGCTTCACCTTGAGGATGCATCATGATGTGGGTGCATCAAGATATGACCATGTAGATGTGTCTGTAATTACACGTGCACACATAATAAGTGCATGGATTATTATGGTACAGTGACAACCACTTCAGGGTATCAACCACTATCACTCCCCATTGCCACCAGTATGTGAGACTACTATCCACCTAGGCATGGGAGTCGGTTGGACGACATGGGTGGCTTGCCCATGATTACCACAACTGCACACAGTTTGCCCACATATCAGGGTAGGTGTCAATCATCCATATACTCGTAGGGCGGGTGGCCAACCCTACAACCCTCCTAACATAGCATCCACGGGGCAGAAACACCCGTCATAAATTAGGGAAAACATGAAACTAAGTATTAGAAATTCATGCATAATCATTCTCAATAAAATCAAGTTGATAAGGTATTCTAATGTATCAATAATCATGCATCAAAAATCCATGTATAACATCATCAAATAATCCAATCGATGAAGCATATAATGTATCAAGAACAATGCATGAATCATGTAAAACAAGAAGATAATATAAGCATCAGTAGCACATAATGAATGGTAATCTCAGGGAAATCATGGAGTGGGTTTACATATCCATGCATCAAACTGTCTATGTGAATAAAGTCGTCTAGCAAATAATCATAATTTATAAAATCATAGGAATATTAAATGTAGTCACCTACCTCAAACAAAGAGTCATTCATTTGTACCTATCAAATAAATCAGACTCCACACTGAATTAGTCTCCAGTCCCATCACCTGGATACACATCACAACTAGGCCAGACTTAGAATCCAATTTGTCTAAGTTGGATTCTTAATTATAAAACAATTATATCTCAACATATCTCATTTTAATACAATCTAATGGTTCCTAACCAAGGGCTCTCAAGGTAGGGCCTGCCCTATTTGGCTAATAATTTTAATAACATTGAATTGGGCCCACTAATAACCATCTAATCCTCTTATTAATTATGTCATTACATATTTCAAAGCTATCATGCTTAGATTATATCAATCTCAGGCAATTTATCTTCTCATTAACCAATCAGGTACTATTACATGCAATTCATGCATAGTCTTATCTAATTACTGCCAAGATAACTAAATCAAATGATTAGGATGGTAATCTTACCTTATACAAGTCAGTCTGAAGGACATCAGGTTGCCTACATGGCTGAATCATCAACTGATCATCTCAAATGTACCCGATCTAAGATATCCATGTTGATCTAGTCACAATTCTCCACATGATCACCTTAGATCAATTAATAAATTAATAATTCAAACCAAATAATTCAATTAAATAATCTAAATAGTATGGATGATAGAATTGGATCCACTTTCATACCTGAATCCTCGGCTGATCTCAGCCATTGATCAAGGTTGGCTAAATCATCTAAAAAATGTTCCAAATTTAAGATATCTCATATGGATCTTGATCTACACATCATGAGGATAGCAATGGACTATCTAGATCATAAAATAAGGTTAGATCATGACATATCAAATGATCTGAGTTTTGATCGAAGGTTTGATCAAGATCAATGGTCAGATCTTCCCCGATTAATGAATGGGAAGATGGGTATTGTTCCTCTCATTGAAAAGATAACAAGGGTTATCTCATATCTCTGAGATCCTTCCTGAATTGATCAAAATGGAGGTTTAAAGTTCAAGGGTTTAATAGGGTTTACTGAGTCAACTCAGCTCTCCCAAAACAAGTCGGGACCGAGTCGACTCAACCTAACACGCCAAAATAGGGAAGATGGGAGAGGAGGAACTGGTGGTTAGTGGTGGCTATTAGGATGTCATCACCTGAGTCCGACTGTAGGAGTTGGAGAGGCAGGGAATTGGATCTTGACTTGTCGGCCCACCCATGGCCTGGTTGAGCTGGTGAGGGAAAAGATAGAGGGG
Organism: Warburgia ugandensis; assembly: GCA_035236585.1. Lineage (NCBI taxonomy): Eukaryota > Viridiplantae > Streptophyta > Magnoliopsida > Canellales > Canellaceae > Warburgia > Warburgia ugandensis. The sequence continues at coordinate 59,801,498 of CP141133.1, forward strand.
CAAAAACGGGTGGTGGTCATCAGTTGCTGGTTTGGTCACCACCCAAACCTAACAGGTAATGATGAGGAAAATGAGAGATCTAGCATGGTTGGCTTGCTTAGGCAAGCAACCGATCTGCACTAGTGAAAGGAGGTTGACTGGAGAAAATTAAAGGGAAAGGGCAGCTAGTGCAGCTGACCTATGTGCATAGGCTTGTTAGGTTTGTTGCCTAAAGAGAAACCCAACCTAGGGGGAGAAAGAGGAGAAGGTTGGGATGCTAGCGCTGGGGAGGGGGTGATCGGGTCTCTGCACGTGGGCGTTGAACAGAGGGGAACAGCTAGCGCGTGTAAAAATTGAAGAGAGAAAACAAGGGGAAGGCTTTCCCATTATGCATCACTAGAGAGAGCTTTTCAAGGTCATCGTGCTGGGGAAGAGGAAGATCAGATTGGGGTTGTGCATTGGTGTCAGTGATTGGGGGAAGGTCATTGGTAGGGAAGAGATCGGGGTTCCGTGCGATGCCAGTGAAAAACCCGACAAGGGTTTTTTGTCAGTGCTAGAGAGAGGGGAAAAGATGCTAAGAGTGGGGAATCTGCTCAGGGAAGGTGGGCTCCATGTGCCAGAGCTGGAGGAGGCTACTTGCCAGAGAAAATAGGAGATTGGGTAGGGAGATTGAATGGAAAAAAGGGGGCGGACAAACACCAGGGTTTCTCCCCTTCTTCTCCGGCATCCCCCCATTTTAACGCTTCCTACCTACTATAGCCCATCACAGGGGAGATGGGCTAAAGCATGGTGATTGATAGTCTGTGTGTCATGCCTACTCCTCGTGTGGAGCTGCATCTGCAGTCCACAAAACGACAAAATAGAGGGGTGTCGTTATCGAATTTTGCCCCTCTAAATTTGCATAACTTTTGGAATTTTCAGTCCCAATCTTTGTTTTGTGCAAAATTAGTGTCATTAGAATTGTATCAGTGCGTACATTTCAATTTTGATAGTTCCAAGTCCAAATTTTGAGTTTCCAAGGGGTTGCTTTCATAGAATTCATTTTTTTTGCAGAATTAAATTATTGATTTTATTTCCATTAAAAATATAATATAATACCTAAAAATGACCCAAAATTGAGGGTTGTTGCAATTCTAGACAAGACTTTTTGCTTCCTTCAAGTGAGTTTGGACTATATTTTTAGAACAGTGAATTTATGGGCCTAACTACTAGGTTTACCTTTTTTGTAATGGAGACCAAGATATTTATCCTTGATAAGGAAATTTTCACAAATACAATATTCTAAAATTTCTTGACATGTTCTCTAAGAACATTAGAAGATGTTCTAACCTTGATTTAGTTGGGCTCATGGTTAGACCAACTTCTATTCCACACATTTTGAGGCTTTTTTCATCTGTGGATAGTTTTTATGGTTACTTTAGAGTAAATTATTAAATCATTAACCTCTTTTCTCCTTAATGGGGTTCATGACTTTGTGAGTGGTATATTCTCAATGGAGAAGGGTAAGACTTGGCCATATAGGACAAAAATATAAGCATAGAAGGGATCTCCTTATCATATTCTCCTCTTGGGGTTGAACCACTCAATAATCCATTGACAAGAATCCCCATTGATACATAGTAGATGCAATTCATAGTGTGATTAACCTAGATATTAGAAAAATTGAAGGCATATAGGGTATTTTTAATGAAGGTCTAGCTTAGGCTACCATATGCATTCACCATGTCCACCTTGTAAACTATGTTTGTTTGTTTTTTTTTAATCTCTTCTTTTCTTCGTTTTGGTAGAAACATTGTAAACTATGATAAGAATATTATCCTAGACAAGTCTCCCCGGGATGAATGCTCATTGCATTGGTTCAATAATTGAGGTAAGGGTCTTATTTTGTTGACTAAGATCTTGGAAATAGTCTTGTAGATAAATTGAACATGCTTACATACTGTATATTGTTAATTCCTTTATGATTAGATATTGGGTATAAATGCATGGAATTATCATTTGTCTCCATTAGGATATATTGAATTTCCATTATTCTTTTAACAATATATAGAATTTCATTTCCAACCAACTACTAGCTTTTTAGGCAGAAGCTATTAGGGCTTGCAGACCTCTCATGATCTATACTTGGGTCTAACAACATAAAGTACTAGGCAAGGCTATTGTTGTAAGTCCAATCTTTCTTATTACATATAGTATGGGTTTTGAGAATTGTAGACAATTGCTAAATAGAAGGTACAACTTAAATAAGAAAAACATGGAAGGAAAATACAACAATGTAAAGCATGAGCAAGAGAGAGTGGATTTCCAAGAAAATTTTGCTGAGAAGTGCAATTAGGTTGTTGCTGCTACATGAATTATTTCTTGAAAATTCTTTATGGTTTATTAATTTCCTTTCCTTTTCAATTATATTTCCCTTTTGGCATTTGAGTGACTATTTATATATTTGCTATCTCATATAAGCAAACTCATTATGTAATAAAATCAAGGAAATGCATATAAGAAATGAGCGGAAAATATCAAGTCCCTTAATTTAATGAAAGAGATTTAGAGATGAAATTAGAACTATAAAGCAAATTCAAATGAGTTGTTGTAATAACCTCAATTTTTAACTCTAAATTAGTAATAAAATAAGAGAAATTGATTAAAAAAAATTATGTATAGAATTTGGTTTTGAAACCACTAAATCTAGAAAGTACATGTCGATAGGAATTAAAAGTATAAAGAACGTCGAAAATGGAGTTCAGATGAGTGAGATATGACCATTTTAAGTTGTAAGGGTAAATTGGTAATTAGTCAGGGAAGTGAATTAGAGGAGGTCATTTTGATAAGAACGACGCCCTTTTTAATTCCCATCTAGCTCCAATGGAGGAAGACAATGATCTACCTTTCCATTCGAGAAGATCGGATCTTAACCTATAAAAACAAACTTCCCCTTCCATTTCCAGGCCAAACAATCGGAGAAAAACCCCTCTTTTCCCTTTACACACTACCAAAACGCATGAGATTTTGCACGCACTAGAAGACCTTGTTCTCCCATCTCCGGCTCTAATCAGGTAAGCCACATACTTTAAGTTGTTTTTCACATCATTTCCCAACTTTTCCCTTACAAATCCGAGCTGGATCTGGACTGAATGGTCATTGGATGGCCTAGGAAGTCAAAACCATGGAGCATGCTTAAACCCACATTAAGAACACCTCAGATGGTAGATTTGAGCCATTCATTGTGATCTTTGGACCCAAAAACCCTAGGAACAGTGAAAATAGATAAAAAATCGGAGCATCTAGGGCTTTGATCAAGCCTAAAGAAGGTGGACGACTCGGGTTCATCGTCCCCGATTGACAGTGTGCCCAAGATGCCCACTAGGACGCACAAAGGTGAACAATGCACTCGGGCTCTTTGTCGCACGCACGCGTTCGTTGGATGCTCACGCGCACTATCTCGGACGACCGAAACACGCTGGGCATCTTGGAATACATGTGCTCTGGGACGTTAATGTGTGTTAGTGTAAACCGGTGCAAACACCATGCCCATCGGTGTAAACTTCCATTTTTTTGGTACAAATCGGTGTAAAATTGTATTTTGATTTGATTTTTGATATGTAATGGTTTTTCTAAGATTTTGGAGGCTATAGAAGCCTGATCTTTGATCCCAAAGATTCGTTAGAACCATTTCGATGATACAAACATGATTTTAGTATTAGAATTTTGATCTGATCATGTTTAATTGGGCCAAATTCATAAAATAGTACCAAATCACTTAGATCCGGGTGATCGAAGGGTGATCAGGCCCCAGAACTTGAACAACTAGATAATATATGGTACTAACTTAGGGTCCTAAGGATCAGATTAGATGTAATTACTCTAGTAATTGATGTAGACCATTGATTTAACCCATATCTTGGGAAATTATTGATCTAAGGATGATCTGATCGTCAGATCAAGGTGCAAACTATAAATGCACACAAAAATGAGCAGATGAATATGAGATAAGACTGATAAATAATAAGTAATGTTGGGATTAAGGACCAAATCATAAATAGAGATCTTAGAGAATGATCCAATGGTTGGATCGCCACAGATGCCATTGAGATGAAATAATTAACACAAAATAATGTCGTGATATTGACAGGTACATCTAAGCATGCGAGCTAAGAGGATTACATGCTTGATTTGGGTTATCTCTCATTGAGGCAGGTGACGACATTTAATGCATGTTTTGATTTCTAAAACCTTGCATTATCATATCATCATGGTTGATTGTGATTGATCAGCATTTATTTATTTAGTCTGTGATTTTGTGAGATTCAAAGTTTTATGTTATGATCGATATGAGATTTCGATAGTGTATTGAATGGGTTTTTATGATCGATTGTTTTATGATATTGATACCTTTTATCTTATATATGATTAGTAATTATCTTTCCTTATTGCATCATTGAGATTGAATGGTTTTCATAACATTGATGGTGGAGGCTTGGTGGCTAGTCCTTTGAGAGGCTAACCTCGGGATGAGGGGTGTGCCTTGGGGATTGTGAGCCATGAGTGCTCCTGGTTTTATAAGATACGTGATTTTCGTGTTTTGTGATTTATGATGGGTGCTCTCACCCGGTGGATGTCATGCTAGGAGGGAGTAGGGCCAGCCACCCACCCTCTGAAATTGTGATGTGATTTATGATGTGATAGACACTTGCCCATAGATGGCTTTCGTTAGTTGGTAACATGAATAGTCCACACTACCAGTCTGGGACTTTCCATGGGGACGGATGTTAAGTCTCCCGTTATGGTGTCGACGCAGAGCAGCTGTGGTTGAGACCCTGGAGGGGTTGCTCCTGCGGCATGATAATCCATACTTTTATTTTGTATGCTTGCATGATGAGCATGGAGATGTTGTTGTATGCCTGGGTGTGACGAGACTCAGAGGATTGATATGAGTACTCATGATCTGTTAGACGAGTGTGTGGGACACTCATGGGACGCACATACCTTGGGGTGCTCTGCTTGTTATTGTATGCTCATTGATATTGGATCATATCATGTTTTACATCCACGGGATTATCATGTTTTAAATCCATGAGATGCATATTTTATCATATAGGATGTTTTAAGATTATATTGGCATCGCTTATGATACTTATATTTTTGTGGAAAATTGACCCCCACATTATATCAACATTGTTATTAGATTTTATTTTTTCTTGTTATTACATTAAATGTCTACGTACCTACACAAGCAATAGCTTGCTAAGGCATTGCTTTGTTTTGCAATGCCTTAGATATCGAGCGCGATAGCTAGAAGGGTAAGGCTGTGGAAGGATAGTGATAGCAGTGGGAACCACTTGATTTGATTGATAGACAGCTCGGCATGAGTAGTTAGATGGATTACTGTTTGAACCTATTTTATGGAATGTATACCTTTATTAGATGGATTTGATTAATGATATATATTATGAACTTGTCTTTAATTATGGTGGATTATTATGATGGATACACCCTGGACCACAGTATTATATTTTTGGATATTATTGTTTTAAAAATAAAGGCTCCGTTGATTTTGACTTTGGATTTGATATTAGTATTGTCTTAAATTTATTGATGTGTACTTATATTTATCTTTTAATTATGGTCGTGATGTTTCTGGGAAAAGGAGAGAACACCCGGACGTTTTTCAATAAATGTTCTAATAAAATAATTAGTAGATTTTTTAATTTTGGGTTCTCGACTATTATTATTATTATTATAAAAACCTAGGGTGTTGCAGTTGATATCAGAGCTCAGTCTATTCTATCATAATCCTTACAAAGGTCCACTTATATGTGGGTGGCAGTCCATGAATTATAGCAAAAAAAGAAACTAGGAGAGAGGAACTTACACTTAGTGATATTTGAATCCCTGACAGATGATTCCTCGAAGAAGGACAAGGTCTACCCCTGCTACACCAGTTGCCCCACCTGTTGAGTCCTCTAATCAAGGGGATTGCGAAGCTGAGTGAATAGGGTGATCTAGGGTTGATACCCCTCATACATTAGCAGATTAGGGTTGCAGTTCAGGTTGGTAACCCTAACCCTGTGACACCGCCTACATTGGCCCCAGTGGATTCATCTGTTCATTCCACACACCCGGTGCAGGCACCACCAGCACTTAAGACCACTGAGGGTGATGCTACGAGTGAGCCTAAGAAGATAGATAAACTGTTAGAGCGATTCAGAAGATGGTGCCACCCTTCTATGGTGATTGTGATACTGAGGAGGCTAAGCGATGATTATTTGAGGTAGAGAGGACATTTGACACAATGAAGATTGCACCAGAGGATCAAGTTTGGGTAGCTGCCTACCTATTGAAGGGTGAGGCAAGCTTTTGGTGACAGACTTTTACACGTACGTGACCAGACCCTACAGAGACGATCACATGGGAGGCCTTTAAGTAGGCTTTTGATATTCAGTACCTTCCACCTCATGCATTGCAATAATTGAAGAAAGAGTTTGTTACCCTAGAGCAAAGAGATATGATGGTTTAGTAGTACTTGAACCAATTTAATCGACTGAGGAGGTTTGCTCCTGACGCGCTTGCTTCAAATAAGGAGGCAACAGATAGATTTGTGGATGGACTGACACCTTGGCTGAGAGATCGAGTGATTACTTCACAACCCACGACTATGCGAGATGCAGCTGAAATGGCCTCCATACTGGAGAAGAATTCTCTTAGGACTAGAGGGAGTACATACCAGCCCACTAAGGGCAAGAGACCTTTCAGTGCTATGCAACCACATAGAGCACTAGGTTATCAGCCACAGACCAAGCCTAAGAGAGACATAGAGAAGAAGAGTTGTGATAGGTGCAGGGGTTGGCACCCTGGGTGAGGGAGTAATAAATTTGACAGGCCACAGTATCAGAGGCAGCCCCAATAGTAGCGACAACACTAGCTACCTTTACAGAGACAGCCATACAGGTGCTTTAGTTGTGGGGAAGTGGGACATTTCATTAAAGACTGTCCTAAGGGACGGAGGGAGAAGCCGACTGAGATGGGTAAAGAGATAGCTACCGCGCCACATAGTCAGGGATGAGTGTATGCCACATCAAGGTAGGCACAGGCCTTAAACCAGGTTGTAGAAGGTACTCTTCTAGTCTAAGACCACCATGCCAGCGTCCTCTTTGACACAAGGTCCACTCATTCTTTTATTTCATGCATTTTTGCATCTTGCCTTGATGTATGTATGCATAAATTAGCATTTGGATTGGATATTATGACACCCATGGAAGAGATAGTAGAGGCTACTGAGTATCTATGGGAGATACCTGTGGAGATATCAGGTGTGAGGATGGACTCAGATTTCTTCTTATTAGACATGGTCGACTATAATGTTATATTAGGAATGGATTGGTTAACTAACTACTGAGCTACTATAGATTGCCGTAAGAAGCGGGTCATTTTTGATATACCTAGGCAACCAAGAATATTGTTCTAAGGTAGAAAAAGTCTAGCAAGTACATGCATCATCTCTACTATGAAAGCGACACAGTTTTATTCACAAGGGTGCAGGGCGTTCCTCACTTATGTGATTGTTGAGGATAGAAGGAGGCCACAGATTGACGATATTGAGGTTGTCTGTGAGTTTGTAGATGTTTTTCCTAAGGAGTTACTAGGATTGCCGTTGAATAGAGAGATAGACTTCACCATTGACCTAGTGCCAGGTACATTGCCTATCTCTAAGGCATCATATAGAATGGCTCAAGCAGAGTTAAGTGAGCTCAAAGTACAGTTGGAAGAGTTACTTGATAAGGGCTTCATCCGACAGAGCGGATCTCCATGGGGAGCACCAGTCCTTTTTGTGAAGAAAAAGGATGGGTCGCTGAGACTATGCATTGACTATCGGTTGTTGAATAGCGTCGCTATAAAGAACTGATACCCTTTGTCACGCATAGATGATTTATTTGATCAACTTCAATTCGTACGAGTATTCTCCAAGATAGACCTGAGATCAAGATATCATCAGTTAAGGGTTAGAGAAGAGAACATCTTGAAGACTACTTTTAGGAGTCATTGTAGTCACTATGAGTTTTCAGTGATGCTATTTAGATTGACCAATGCACCTGCAGTGTTCATGGAACTAATGAGCCATGTCTTCCGAGCTTACTTGGATAAGTTCTTGATTGTCTTTGTCGATAACATCTTAGTTTACTTGCCTAGTCATGAGGCACACAGGGAGAATCTTCACACGGTATTGGACACACTTCATCAACATCAGTTGTATGCCAAGTTTAGTAAATGTAATTTTTGGTTAGATCAGGTGTAGTTCTTAGGCCACATGGTATTTAAGGGTGGAGTGGCTATAGACCTGGCGAAGGTTGAGGCAGGGCTACATTGGGAAAGGCCCAAGACGGTGATAAAGATATGCAATTTTCTCGGTTTGGTAGGATATTATTGTCGGTTCATTGAGGGATTCTCGAAGATTGCGTTACCTTTGACTAGCCTAACTAGGAAAGAAACTCAGTTCGTTTGGACCGATGCCTGTGAGGAGAGCTTTCAAGAGCTTAAGAGGAGGCTTACTACTGCCTTGGTGTTGACATTACCATTAGGTGTAGGCGGTTATGTAGTTTATTGCGAGGCCTCAGGTAAAGGATTAGGAGCAGTGTTGATGTAGCATGGAAAGGTAATTGCCTATGTGTCGGGATAGCTTAAGACATACGAGGTGAATTACCTAACACATGATCTAGAGTTAGTAGTAGTGGTATTTGCACTGAAATCCTCTAGACATTATTTATATGGCGAGAAGTTCGAGGTATTCACTGATTGCAAATCCTTAAGTACTTCTTTACTAAGAGTGATTTGAACATGAGGTAGTGTAGATGGATGGAATATCTCAAGGACTTTGATTTCACCATACAATACCACTCATGGAAGGCTAACGTCGTTGTAGATGCCTTGAGTAGGAAGTCTAGAGTAATAATTGCCAATCTGTCGACTTAGTCTAAGTTTCTCAATAGGATATTAGAGGCACAGGGCAAAGATAAGGAGACATAGGATCTGGAAGACAGGACAGATTTTATGAGAGGACCGAATGGGGGAGTCAGATTCAAGGGTAGGTTGGTGGTACTGACAGATGATGATTTGAAGCATGAGTTACTTTAGGAGGCAACCAGTCCCAGTATACAATCTATCCTGGAAGTACAAAGATGTATCAGGACCTCAGGAGACATTTTTGGTGGAATGGAATGAAGAAGGATGTTGGAGATTACGTGGCATGGTGTCTGACCTATCAGCAAGTTAAGACAGAGTATCAACGACCATCAGGGTTACTTCAGACATTAGATCTCCCTGAGTGGTATTGGGATCATATTACCATGGATTTCATTATGGGCCTTCTAAGGACTGTTAGAGGACATGACATGATATGGGTCGTTGTGGATAGATTGACCAAGTCCGCTCATTTCCTTCCTATCAGGCATAATCAGACGGTGGATAGTTTAGCGAAATTATATGCCAAGGAGATCGTAAGTCTACATGGAGTTCCCTTGATGATTATATCTGATCGAGACACTTGGTTTAGCTCGAAGTACTGAAAGAGTGTGCAAGAGGCTCTAGGATCGAGGGTGAAATTTAGCACAACATTCCACCCTTAGATAGATGGTTAGACTAAGAGGACCATCTAGACAATTGAGGATATGCTACGGGTGTGTGTTATGGATTGGAAGGGTAGTTGGGGAGGATCATTTAACACTAGTAGAGTTTACCTATAATAACAACTATCATGCAAGTATTGGCATGGCTTCATACAAGGCACTTTATGGCAGGCCTTATCGGTCACCCTTATGTTGGAGTGATGTAGGAGAGAGACACATAGTGAAGTCCGAGTTGGTGGAAGAGTGTACAGAGAAAGTTTGACTTATTCGAAAGAGATTATTGATAGCTCACAACTGCCAAAAGAATTATGCTGACAAAAGGCAGAAAGACCTAGAGTTCTCCTAAGGTGAGCATGTATTCTTAAAGGTTTCCCCTATCAAAGGAGTGATGAGGTTTGGGAATAAAGGGAAACTTAGCCTCAAGTACATTGAACCTTTTGAGATTTTATGCAGAGTTGGGTTAATAGCATACTAGCTAGCCTTACCACCACAGTTGGCAAATGTACATGACATCTTCCTTGTATCTATGTTGAGGAAGTATGTACAGACCCATCACACGTGCTGGAGCAAATCCCAAGGGGAATTACAGCTTGATATGACATTTGAGGAGAGACCTGTGCGTATACTGAATAAGAAAGTCAAGGAGTTGAGGACTAAAACTATTTCATTAGTCAAAGTCCTTTGGCAACATCATTCACTATAGGAGGCCACATGGGTGATAAAAGAGGAGATGAGGAGGATCTACCCAGAGTTATTTACATAGAGGTATGTACTGAGATTTGACGAAATTTTTATAAGGAGGGAAGGATGTAATAACCTCAATTATTAACATTAAATTAGTAATAAAACAAGATAAATTAATTAAAAATTTTATGCATAGAATTTGGTTTTGACACCACTAAATCTAGAAAGTACACATCCATAAGAATTGAACAGTATAAAGAACGTCGAAAACGGAGTTCAGTTGAGTGAGATATGACCATTTAAGTTGTAAGGATAAATTGGTAATTAGTCAGGGACGCGAATTAGAGAGGGTCATTTTGATGACAACACCCCTTTCCATTCCCATCCAGCTCCAATGGAAGAAGGCGGTGATCTACCTTTCCATTCGAGAAGATCATATCTCAACCAATAAAAACAAGCTTCCCCTTCCATTTCCACTCCAAACAACTAAAGAAAAACCCCTCCTTTTCCTTTGCATGCTGCCAAAATGCATGGGCTTTTGCACACACTAGAAGACCTTGATCTCCCATCTCCGGCTCTAATTAGGTAAGCCACATACTCTATGTTGTTTTTCACATCATTTCCCAACTTTTCTCTCAAAAATCTAGGCTAGATCTGGACTGAATGGCTGTTGGATGGCCTAGGAAATCAAAACCATGGAGCATGCTTAAACCCACATTAAGAACACCTCAGATAGTAGATCTAAGCTATTCATTGTGATCTTTGGACCCAAAACCCTAGGAACGACGAAAACAAATAAAATTGGAGCATCTAGGGCTTTGATCAAGCCAAAAGAAGGTGGATGGTCCGAGTTCATCATCCCCAATGAATAGTGCACCCAAGACGCCCATTGGGACACACAGAGGCCAATTGCGCATGCGGGTGCTCTGTCGCGTGCATGCATGTTGTCTCAAACGACCGGAATGCGCTAGGCCTGCTAGCATACTTGCGCTCCGGGACGTCAGTTTGTGTCGGTGTAAAATGGAGCAAATACCCGTTCACTGGTGTAAACTAGTGGAAACACCCGCCCGCCGATGTAAACTTCTGTTGTTTTAGTGTTAATGAGTGTAAAAACATATTTTGATTTGATTTTTTATTTGGAATGATTTTTCTGAGATTCTGGAGACTACAGAAGCTTGATCTTTGATCTGAAAGATCTGTTAGAACTGTCTCGATGATGTGGACGTGATTTTAGTATTAGAATTTTGATCTAATCACATTTATTCAGGTCAAATTCATAAAATAGTATCAAATCACTTAGGGTGATCCAACCAATCAAAGGGTGATTAGGCCCCAGAACTTGAACAACTAGATAATATATAGTACTAACTTAGGGTCCTAAGGAATTGTGACGTGATTTATGATGTGATAGACACTTGCCCATAGATAGCTTTCGTTAGGGGGTTGGTAACATGAATAGTCCACACTACCGGTCTGGGACTTTCCATGGGGACGGATGTTAAGTCTCCCGTTATGGTGTCGACGCGGAGTAGCTGTGGTTCAGACCCTGGAGGGGTTGCTCCTGCGGCATGATAATCCATACTTTTGTTTTGTATGCTTGCATGATGAGCATGGAGATGTTGTTGTATGCCTGGGTGTGACGAGACACAGAGGATTGATATGAGTACTCATGATCTGTTAGACGAGTGTGTGGGACACTCATGGGACGCACGTACCTTGGGGTGCTCTGTTTGTTATTGTATGCTCATTGATATTGAATCATATCATGTTTTACATCCACGAGATATTAATATTGTATGCTCATTGATTTGATATTAGTATTGTCTTAAATTTATTGCTGTGTACTTATATTTATCTTTTAATATGGTTGTGATGTTTTTGGAAAAGGGAGATAGCACCCAAAGGTTTTTCAGTAAATGTTCTAATAAAAAAATTAATAGAATCTTTTGATTTTGGGATCCTGACTATTATTATTATTATTATAAAAAAATGTTATAAAAACGTGGGGTGTTATAGTTGTTTAGTTGGTCCAATACTTAGAATCCTAGTCTCTTGGAGGAGATGAAATTTAATGAAAACAAAAACTGACATGAGATGTAATTGTGAATGTTGTGATTGATTGCATATCTTACATGGTGTTATTGATACTTTAGTTGGATTGAGTTGGTTTGAGATGAGATGACTTGAGATAATATATGCTTAAGATGAAGCGATATGCAAATCACAAACAATAAACTGAGTTGAGATTGGGATTTCTGCACTTATCATAAGCACTAATAGTGAGATGAGGGGACATCACTTCATCTCAACCTACTTCAAGCACCTCTAATAGTGATATGAGTTATCTTACCTCATTTCGAGTAAGATTACTCCATCTCAGACACCACCTACACCCTATTTGATGTTTGTATTTTGATAGCTATACGGTAATACACCAATAGCCTCCTTAATCAATTGACCTCATACCCCTTATGTTCAATTCATTGTCTCCAAATTCCAATCATCTATGGTTAAGAGATAAGAAAGACTATCCAACCTACATGTCAATGATAGACTATTGGGCATATTTTCACCTTTTCTTTTCTATCCCAATCCCAGTTAAATATTATACAAACCCTCAATTTTTCCTTTTGTTAACTAATGCAAATCAAATATAATCTCCTATGATTGTCTAATCCTTTGTAAATGAGTCTCCATTTGAATAAAATCAACATGTTCATGAACAATAGAAATCAAATTTTATAAGGTCATACACTTATAATTAAAGCTTCAAAATCAATAGTAAGTGCATTATGAAAAGAGCACCCTAGAAACTTAATAGAATTCACCATTCATGGTTAGAATAATTGACGAGTTATGTGCCACTTATTAATGAACATGTTATTTTACAAAGTGAGTGATTGCTCATTATGAGAAAACTTTAATGATTAAGGAACTCATTTGATTAGCTTGAACCTTTTAAAGAACACCCATCCACATAGAAGTGACTACCCAATATAAGAAAATTTAATAGTTTAGGAACTCATCTAATTGGCTAGAACCTTCTGGAGAATATTCCTCTATATAGTGAGCATTATCTCCTTTTTACCAAAATGAGCAACACTCACAATGTGTTTATTTCTGATAAATCTTCATGAGAAAGCATTACAAAATGAAAGTTTGTGATGAAATTTTGGATGTAAAATCCCCTAATTCCTATTCTTCTTCAATTCTAGCTTTAGGAGGCTGAGAAACAAGAAGAAGAATGTGAATAGCAAAACACTTCCATTTTGAGGAATCAACACTTGAGGCAGTAGTCCATCAATCCTAGTTCCAACTTTTTTTTATTTTTTTACTTTTGGTAAATTTCTTCTCTATTTCATTTTATTTTATACTAAAGTGCGTTGTTAACTATTTATTTTTGTATTCGATCTTTTTCCATTTATAGCAATGTAGTTTATTTGTAAAGATGCTTGCAAACCCAGTTATATACTTGACAACTTTCCAAATGCTGCCATACTTGCTTATTATCTTACTCCTTGCATCGTTATATTTCCAATTTTATAGTCCTTACATATTCATTTTGTTAGCCCTCTCATTTCTTTTTTAACTCTTCCATGTATTTGAAATAATCTTTTATTTTGAAAATCATGATGGATGGGAGGAAGAATGAACGAATAACTCCTTTGCATAATAAGCACGAGTTAGTTGTACAATATTCTCTTGAAGATGAGGTTTTTATTTTTATTTTTCTTGAATGGTTCTTTTATAAGAGCTAGTTGAATGGTAAAGTCCAAAGGTTCTCACTAGAGTTTTCTAGGTGTCTATTTTTTTAATTTGGATTTGTCTAATATTAGTTCTTTTTCTTTTCATTCTCTCTTACAGCAACCTTAAAAGCTGCCTTTTCAAGTGTCTATAGTGGGACATTTTGTCTATCACAACTTATGTAGGCCTAAACATGAACTTTCTTAGAAAATATGCTTGAAGTGCAGTCGAATTAGGCAAAATGGAAAAAAATCCATTGTAGATTAGGCATTGATTAACAACTTCATCATTCTCATGAGATTGGCTTCCTTCCATATGGATCCCCTGTGCAGCTCTTCCAAAAGCTGGGACTTGCCGATGTATACTAGCAGGAAACGAACATCACTGTATTTGACGTAACAAGACAAGGCATGGTATTGCTAGATAATGATGGGACCCTCCCCTTATTAGTGAAGTCCATCAAATCCTTAGCGGTTGTGGGGCCTCATACCTATTTACTTTGGTTGCTAGATAATGGAAGGTTGTGAATGCTATAAAAGTTATGATAAGCAACCGTAAGGATCCCATGTAAGTAACCTAGCTACCGAAGTAAGTCCAAGGGTTGAATTATCAACCATGTTGGTGATATTAAATGTAGTAATAAGGCCTCATATATAGATATAGCAGCAAAGGCTTCTGTAACTACCAATGTTTTGGTTCTTATCGTGGGACTCGAACAATAACGGCTGGAGGTTTACAGAGGGTAATTTGACCTTTCTAAATATGCTGGAGAGGCTTGTAAGTGAGGTGGTGGAAGTCGTGGTTGAGCCAAAGATGCTTGTGATCACGTTAGCAAGGCTATCAATGCATCGTTTGAGGTTGTGTTAGCTCATTATGTAGAAAGCACAAATGAGTGGCAGGAGAAGCTGTAGGTTTAAGTCATCTTTGGAAACTGCAATTCATGTTGTGCTTTAGCTCATTATGTAGATATCACAACAGTAGGAGAGGAAATAGGTTAAGTCATATTTGAAGACTAGAATCTAGGTTATGCTTTAGTTTATTATGTATAAAATACAAATCAGCTATAGATCTTGTATCACACCTTGTCCTTCAAGAGAGTCCAACTAGTAAACAAGGCCACTGGTGTCTTGATCCTTGGCTTGCCAATTTATGAATGGTGGGTTCAAGGTACTTCACAGAGTCTAGTATTAGTTTGCAGTAAAATTCAATGCCACTAGGTTGGGGACAAGTTTCCTTTGGGTCCTATCTTTTGCAAGGCTCAATTCATCGCTTTGATAAGAAATGGGCAGCACGTTTCATCAGAAGCCAGGGTCATGTGCAATGTGGTCTTGGCTAAACTAACCTATTGGAATCTTCTTAGCTTTCTCTCTTTCTTTTTTCCTTGCTTGTCTCATATATACCAATACACATGTAATAATCAGACCATTGATACAAGATCCCTGCTATTCTGTAACACGTCCTACTCTCCAAGAGAAAGTACAATAATTAGTAACAAGACCACAGCTATGCCAAGGCTTGGCTTGCCGAGCTATGAATGGTGGTCCAAGGTACTTCATGGAGTCTTTAGAGTCGGTCCTGCAATAAAATTTAATGCTTGGTGCAACAAATTTTCCGGCAATCCTATTGGTTGGAAGCTTCAATTCTTCACTTTGGTACGAAATGGGCCATGTTGTTTTGGTTGAGGCTAGGCCTATGTACAATGTGGACCGGGCTGGACTAACTTATTAGTTCTAATGTTAATGTTTATCGGGATCCACAATGAGGAAGGGCCAAGATAATCCTAGTAAAGATCCATTTGTTGTATCAAATCTATGGGATTATCTCAGAGGGCTCTACTAGACTAGTAGTGCGGGAAATGTAAGTGATAACAAGTTTAAGATTTCTAGTTGCTGCAAGCATCGTACCTAGAAGGATGTTGATTGGTTTCACTTCGACACCAAGGTAAAGCACTAAAAAATGGAGGATTAGGATGCTTTAATCTTCAATCTTAGTTCTTAACTTTAAGTAATTTTCCTAATGATTTCAATCCAATGCTTACTAATCCATAGCTTGTTTGATGCATAGTTTTCGAATTTATATAGCAATAGCCGAACCTTGGACTTACATTAATATGAGCCTGATTAGTGAGGGTTATAGCACTCAATTCATTATGTTATTTCCGAATTTATATGAAATAATACGACATAATCACCAAATTGGACTGTATAGTTTGGCAATTTTATCAATAATTGTATCCTTCCTTACCATATTGGCCTTCACCAATTATAAAGCCAAACGTTAATTGCAATATCTACATTAGAGATCGCTCCATTAGTCCATGTGGGTTATGAAGTGTTTTTTCTGAAGCTGTTATCCTGATCATCTCGTCAAATGCATGGTAACTAAGTTTCATAAAGTGAGGTAGCTATTAGTTTGTCCATTTTCAGAAAAGTTAATTTCTGTTTTGTCATAAAATAGATTGAGATACTGTTCAAAATGTGAAAATGATAGAAAATGAGTTGTATATCATAGGTGGGAAATTGCCTTGAATCAAGAGGAGTGATGGAGATCTTAAGCAATTAATATGTTTATTGGTTAGTATTGAAGTGTAAGCAATTATGAGAATATGTTCAATAGAAGAGGAGTGCACAAGATAAACCTATCATGGACATTATTGAATTAAGGTATCCATAATTTGTCAAACACCTCACTTCATCATCAAAATGAGCTGCTACCCACTTTATCATCAAAATAAGCTGCCACTCACTTTGTCATCACATTTAGCTGCCTTTCACTTATTCTGCAAACAAAAACATCTCAAAATAATACTATCAATAATCTTTAAGCAGACACTCACAACCATGTATTTCTAGCCTTTCCATTTTATAGAAGATAGCCCCTAAAAATCACGAGTCTCGTGAAAAGTGTTAAGTGTTCAATTTTGGCCAAAATACCCTTAATCTAGCATCTTATTAGATCATCTAAGCAATCAATTTTGAGATTTTACATAAAATTTTGCATTTTAGCTTTAAATGGTTATCCAACCGTTGAATTGTAAAATTTAATGGTCAGATAATCATCAGAGCTAATCAAAGGTGTAATGAATGGTTTAGATGATTCTAATTTGGGCTTGTTTATTTCAAATCAATCAAATCAAAATTGAATGATCCACATCAACTTGAATAGATTAGATCAAGATGAGGAAACTTCTTGGAAAAAGAGGAGATTGAAGATAATCAAGAAACATAGATGGATAAAGAAGAAGAAGAAGAGTTTGAATCAAAACCAAACTCCTCTAGAAGATCTATAAAAAGGGAAGAAATTTGAAGAACAAAGGTTGGAGGTGGATTCCTCCCTCTTCTCTCTCTCCTACCTCTCTCTCGTTCTCACGCTCCTTTCTTCTCCCCCTCTACTTCCCCTCTTTCTCTTTGACTTTCTCTCTTTCTTCTCCCTCTTGTTCTATCCTTTCTGTTTCTCTATTTATCCCTTTCTGTTTCTCTCTTTCTCACATCCTCTCCTCTCATCCTTACTTCCTCTCTCTTGCACCGATTAGTCCTCTTCTCCAGCCAGAATCCCTTTTTCTTTCACTCTTTCTCCCTCGTCCCTCATCTCTCTTCCACTACTTCTATCTCTCTTTCTTGCATCTCCTTCCTAGATCTCTCTACACTCGCACCTCTCCTTTTTGCTCACTATTTCTCTCTGCTCCCATTCTTCTTCTCTTCTCTATTTATCTCTATCTCACTTTCCCTCCCTCGTCTATTTCTTCTCTGTCAGAACCCGACGCCCATCATCGTATAGTGCTGGATTGCACTGCCTGAACCAGCTGGTTGAACCATCTTTCCTCACCACTCTATCTCCTTTTTTTGCTTCATTGGCGAGATTAGAGGGTTTTCTCCATTTTCTCCTTCCCCACTTTCTCTCTTCTTCTCCCATCTCTGGCTTCCCCCCTCCTTCATCGTCTTTATCCTTTGTCGGGTTTCTCCTCTATTTTTAGTTAAAATCAGAAATTTGGAAAAATTCTAAATTTTCCCTTTATAGAATAACTAAAATTCCATTCTCATCCCTTTTATAATCCTATTCCAGTTTTGCCTTATCCCTATTCTGCCTATCTATAGATTGTGTAATCCAGGCCTATTTATTTAGTTTAATTTTTTGTCTTTTTGGAACTAGAAATTTTATAACTTGTATTGTTTAAATAAATCTAAAATTTTATTTTATTGTTAGTTTATTTCTGTGATTTTTTAATCTTTTAAATAGTTAAATTTTATATAAACTCCATATTTTTAAATCAAGTCCCTGTAAGATCTACCCCCTACTTTCATCAACTATACTACAATAGCCTGTGCACTTGCGGTAAAATAATCAATAGAATGATAGCTTTTTTTTTTTAAGATGGGTGTGATAAGAAGATGCCAAAAACTTGTGTCTTCGCTATTCTTGTCATTGGAGCCTCCTTCCTTCTTGAGATGGAAGATTCTAGTGACTAGAGATGTCAATTGGACATTTATCTAATTCTCAATCCTTCGACTAATGATTGGATTTGGTCTTTGGTCTCATGATCTCTGGTCCTTATTTTTGGTTATTCCTCTTTTTTCTAGTTTTAACTATTCTTTAGATTTTTCAACTTTGGACAATGACTTGCAGATATACACCTCCATTTGTTTTAAGGGGTATAATCAAATGTCATGGACCATGGAACTAATACGAACTAATACAAACTAGAGGAATAATAGAAGGAAAAATAACAAAATGAAGAGCAAAATGTGAAGCACTCTAGTATTTGATAAAACTTAAAGCACACTTCTATTGATTGATAAAAGCCTACAAATAGATAGTCAATAGTAGAAAAATAACAAACAAATCTTACCCAATAATTCTTATAAAAGAGCCATTAACTTTTACCACTAACTACTACAAAACAGAATAATAAAACCAACTTTTAAAGCTACTCAAACCACTATCTTTCAAATAAATAAATCCCAAAGACTATGACAAAACAACAAGCTCCTAAGAATAAGACTTTCAAACTTAAAGAAGTAAAAATAATAAATCTTAACACCCTCCCTTAAACTGACATATGCAAAAATCAGTTTAGGAATAAACAAACTTCAACAATTCTGTTATGCCCTCCCTCAGACAACATCATTTGAGGAGCATACTCCAAGCATTCTTTGAAACTTTACAAATGCAGGTTGCTTGAGTGGTTTAGTCATAATATTAGCCACTTGATTTTCACTTTTACAGAACAACAGATCAATTACATCATCATTGCAAAGATCACACAAAAAATGATATCTAACATCAATATGCTTTCTCCTTCCATGTAAAAATGGATTTTTTGAAATCTTGATTGTTGAAACATAATCATAGTGGATTGTTGTTGGACCTTGCTGCTAACTTCGAAGTGTTTCAAGCAATCTCCTCAACCAGATAGCTTGACATGAACAACATGCTACTACAATAAATTCAGCTTCTATAGTTAACAAAGTAATAATTTGTTGTTTCTTTGATGACCATGATACAGCTCCAAAACTCATCATAAAACCAAACCCATATGTACTTTTTCTATCATCAAGATCTCCAGTATAGTCACTATCAGAAAAACCAAATAGATTTTCCTTTGATCCTATTTTATACAAAATTCCAAAGTTAATTGTACCTTTCAAATAATGAAAGATTCTTTTTGCAGCTAAGAGATGATTCTTAGTTGGATTCTCCATATATCAACTTATTAAACTAACACCATGCATGATGTCAAGTCTTATTGAAGTTAGTTATATCAAACTTTCAACTATCTTCTTGTAAAGAGTGGCATTTATCTTCTGCCCTACATCATCTCTCATCATCTTTAAGCCACATTCAATTGGGGTACAAACTGAATTGCTATCCTTCATTTTGAACCTGTCCAAAATCTCAAGAACATATATATATATATATATATTGTGAAATAAAAATACCAACTGATGCTCGCACAACTTTAATACCAAGGAAAAAATGCATCAATCACAAATCTGGCATATCAAATTCAGTCATCATATTCTTCTTAAAAGCATCAATCATGAAACTATCATTACTAGTATATCACAGATCATCTACATATAGACATATAGCAAGCATCTTTTCATTATTTCCAAATTTTGTAAAAAGCATATACTCATGAGGACATTTATGAAAACCCTCTCTAGAAAAATAAGCATCTAGTGCTTGTTTTAGTCCATATAATACTTTTTTTAGTTTGTATACCTTATTCTCACTACCTTGTTTTACATATCCAAGAAGTTGATCAACATACACCTCTTCCTGCAGCTCACCATGCAAAAACACCAACTTCACATCTAATTGATAGATGGACCATGAGTTCTAGGTTGCCATGGACAACACCAATCAAATAGTATCAAGCCTCGTAACTGGACTAAACACCTCTTTGTAATCAACAACAAATTCTTGCTTATAGCCTTTTACAATGAGACGAGCTTTATACTTGTCAACTCCACCATCCTTGTTGAGCTTAGTTTTATAAACCTATTTCACACCAATGGACTTTTGCCCACTTGGAAGATATGATAGCTCCCAAGTGTTTTTTTTTTTCTTGACCGGATCTCCTCATTCATGGATTTTTTGCACTTTTCATCTTTGATAGCTTCTTGGAATGTTAAAGGATCACAATATGCAAACAAAGCAAAATGAGCAATTGAATTGTCATCAGATAAGTCATCTCCACTTACATAATCCATCATCTAGTTTGGCCTTTTTCTTGGTCGTGGATAAACATCATCAATAGGCTCAATTGTTGTTGAATTTTCACCAAAAGATTGAGGTTGTTGGTCTGCAATAGGGGATTGCGCTTGATGTTCTAATTTGTCTTCACCTTCATCAAAAGTGACTGAAATAAGTTGTTGCCTTGAACCATTTTTATTCCAATTCTAGGTATTCTCCTCATAAAAAACAACATCTTTGCTTGTCACAATCTTTTGTGTGAGCGGATTGAACAATTTATATGCTTTGGAAGCTTTACTTATGGCCAGAAAGATACACTTTTCACCATTTATCAACAAGCTTCTTCCTTTTCTTATTTGGAACGTGTGCATAAGCAATGCAATAAAAAATTCTAAAGTGATCTACATCTGGTTTGCGCTCACTCCAAGCATCCTTATGGGTCATGTTTTGAATAGAAAAAGTGGGACTTTTATTTAACACATGAATGTTCTAATTCACTGCTTCCGCCAAAAGTTCTTTGGAATGTTCCCTCTTGTCAGCAAGCTTCTCACCATTCTATTGAGGTGTATAGGCAGTTGTGAGTTCCCTTCAAATACCTCATTCATCACTAAATACTTCAACTTCTTTTGAATAGTATTCTCCACCACGATTAGTATGGAGAGTTTTAATGAATATATCTAATTCATTTTCCACATGTGCCTTGAAGCTTTTGAATGCACTAAATGCTTCTAATTCTCCTGCAAAAATAAACCCAAGCTTTTGGAGTATATGCATCAATGAAGGTAATTAAATATCTTTTACCCCCAATAGAAGACGGATTTATCAACCCATAAATGTCAAAATGAACTAATTCTAGGACATTCTTTGCTTTCCATGACTTTCCTTAAGGGGACTGTGGATGATGTTGTTTGCTAGCAACACATTCTTCACAAACTTGAGAAGGAATGACAATTTGAGGAAGATCTAACACCGTATTTTTCTATTGGAGAGTTTTTAATCCACCAAAATTCAAGTGGCCTTAGCAAAAATGTCAAAGCCATGAAGGATCTTTCACTTCAGCCATTAAGCAAGTTTGAGAATTTTTTATCTTCAATGGAAACAACATGTTTGAACTCAATTAAACAGCAACAATACCTCCTCTTAAAGGATCATATATCTCACAAGCACCCTTTTGAATAGTGATTGCATAACCTTTCTCTTGCAATTGACTAGCACTGAACAAACTGCTTTTCAAGTCAGGAACATAAAAAACATTGGAAATTGTTTCTACAAAACCATTATTGGTTCTTATATTGATATCACCTTTTCCCATTACATTCACAGTAAAGTAATCACCAAAACTCACAGTAGAATGAAAGACTTCTTTTAAATAAGAAAAAGTAGACTTACTGCCATACATTTGGTTACTGCAACCTGTATCCACCATTTGACTTAGGTTCCTTGTTGGTATGGTAAGCCATCAATACAGTTTCTACTTCCTTATTTTCTATAAAATTTGATTTCTCCCCTTTTTCTTTGCGTTAGGCAATTTAGTATAACATTTGAAACCATAATGACCAAATTTATGATACTTGAAGCACCTACCTTGGATTTGTCAAACTGTTGTTTCCGTCCTTTCCCTTTACCTTGAAACTGATCATCATTAGCTTTGAAATTTTGATACTATCTACCTCCATCTCTATTACCTCGACCTCCTCTTCCTCTTCCTCTTCCGCTTCCGCTTCTGCTTCCTCTACCTCTACCTTATTCCCTTCCTCTAGAATTTGAGAATTGAGTAAAGGTAGAAGCCTTTAGAGCTTGCTCATATATAGTTGAACTTAGTTTATCTTTTGTTTGTGGACCAAGAAGGAGATCTGGAGTTCATTAAGTGA
Organism: Warburgia ugandensis; assembly: GCA_035236585.1. Lineage (NCBI taxonomy): Eukaryota > Viridiplantae > Streptophyta > Magnoliopsida > Canellales > Canellaceae > Warburgia > Warburgia ugandensis. The sequence goes on from CP141133.1 coordinate 59,824,089, forward strand.
GAGTTCATCTATGTCTTTAGATTCTTCTATTTAGCAAACAACATAATCATACTTTGGTGTTAAGGAACATAGTATCTTCTCAACATTGGCAATGTCTTCCATTTTCGCACCATGGAATTGGATTTTTTTTTGCTATCCACATGGTCCATGCACAATAATTGTTAATAAACTCACCATCTTTCATTTGTAGAGTCTCAAAATCCCTCCTCAAAGCTTGAAGTTGTGCACGCTTCATCCTTGACAAGCCTTGATATTTTTTGTTCATTGAATCCCAAATTTTTTTGGAAGTTTTTTTTTTTTTTTTTTTTCTGAGAATTGTTTCCGAGATAGAATGATCAATTGCTTGGAAAAGATAGTTTTTTGCCTTCAAGTTCTTTAGCTTTAGTCCTTCCAATTATGCCCCCTATGTTTCTATCAATGGCACACCAACTACTAGTTCTGCTATCCCAGTACTAAGTACCTGCTAATATTCTTTGGACCTCACGAAGTTCTCCATAAGCATGCTCCAATGGTTATAGTGACCATCAAAATGAGGAATAGCTGGCTGAACAAAGCTATCAAATGCGATCTAGCCTTAGAATTGTAAAGGAATAAGGTGAGTATTTAGAAAAGTGCTGCTTTTCTCTATTCTATATCTCACAAGAACTAGGCTCTAATACCATTGATACAAATTAGAGGAATAATAGAAGAAAAAATAACAAAATGAAGAGCAAAACGTGAAGCACTCTAGTTTGTTAATTGATAAAACTTGAAGCGTACTTTTGTTGATTGATAAAAAGCCTACAAATAGGCATTACAACAGTAGAAAAATAACAAACAAATCTTACCCACTAACTCCTATAAAATAGAACAATAAAACCAACTTTCAAAACTACTTAAACCATCATCTTTCGAATAAATAAATCTCTAAAGACTAGGACAAATTAACAAACTCCTGCGGTTAAGACTTTCAAACTTAAACAAGTAAAAATACTAAATCTTAACAAGAACATGGAACAAACAAAATAGCAAAAAGTATTTACCCAAGCAAATGCATGACATCAAGAATTTGGAAACCGACAGTGGATATGTAACATATTTGCTTTTCATAATTTTGCATTCAGGGTCTTTTGCTGGAGATGTAAAAAGTTATTGAATCCTTATGACAAAATGATTGTTCCTTCTCTAAAACTAAAACAGTATGAAGTGGCTCCTCAATACTATTCTGATTTAGGAGAAAACAACATTCCTTTAAAAAAACAAATGACGTCTCTCCTTCAATCCTTACCAAAAGACCACCTACATTACCTCTTCACTGCAATGGTGTTCCCAACGAAGAGGTGCTACTCCACAACCATAGTCCACTTTGTTCACCCATTGTGCTTTCAGAAAAGGATGACTATGAGAAAAAGGTTTTTTCTAAAGAGGTGTTTGACTGGAGAGGCTATGAATATAAAGGCTCTGGCATCTCTTCTAGAGTATTAGATCAGGTTGTTCTGGCACCTAGATACCCAAGTGAAACCAATCAGCAATTTGTAACTTTTTATTATCATGGAATTAGAATATGATGTCAACAAGGTCATCAATGGAAAACTATTTCACACAAAGGTTTTCTCGTAAGGTTAACTACGAATTCTACCAACCTTTCCTATATCTACTTACCCTAATGGTTTGGTTTTTCAAGATTCTTTTTCTTTTCCTCAAGCTTGAGCACAACACAACTCTCATTCAAATTCTAAATCTCCATCCCCATGGTAACTTTTCCACAAATTTAGATGAGTTTGACTAAAGAAGTGATATGTGGGAGTGCTAACCACTCCCACATCTTAGGAGCTTTCTTGAGAAGACACGCGTTCGTTTAAAAGCCACACATAATCTTAACTGTTCTTGGGTTAAATTGGCCATGTGTCTTCTCAAGAAAGCTCTTAAGATGTGGGAGCAGTTAGTACTCCTACATATATCATTTCTCTTTGACAAATTTTATATAAGTTTCTATTGTAAAATTTCAAATTTCCAAGAATTCTTTTTCTTCCCATTCTCTTCATAAAATCATTCCCAAGTTCCCTCTGTCCATTCAGTACGAGTGGGCCATTCCTCATATTCTAAAGACTATAGGTCAACTTCATCTTCTCAACTTACTGGGGACACAAAAATCAACTTTCTAGGAATCATTCCCCTTCCCGTAATTTGGTGCAATGTGTTTCCCCAAATTTCTTGTCATCTTCCCTTGCTACAGGCGATTTGCACATTCTTTTCTCTCTCTCTCTCTCTCTCTCTCTCTCTCTCTCTCTCTCTCTCTCTCTCTCTCTCTCTCTCTCTCGTGCCTCTCGAGTCCTTCTTTCCTTCTCGATTTATCCTTTCTGTGCTTTCATCTCTCCTTCTCATGATGACGTCTTTCAAGCCGGTTTCCATCCAGATTTCCATGGAGTGGTCCATTATTCCAAATCTCGTTCTTTTTGGTCCATCTCGTGCCTCTCATTCCCCCCATAAGCGACCTTAATCTTCTCGACCACCCTACACCTACTCATATTGTTTTTATGCCTCAAGCATTAATTTGTTAGTGAAGCCATTTCAAGAATCTAAAGTGTCAGATTTGAGTCATTAAGAAGCACATACACACGACCATAGGGTTTGAAATGATTCTCAATGGCAGCCACCCTCACACATTCTCTCTCCAGCCTAAGAGCTAGGAATGATTTGAGTCATTAAGAAGCACATACACACGACCATAGGGTTTGAAATGATTCTCAATGGCAGCCACCCTCACACATTCTCTCTCCAGCCTAAGAGCTAGGAATATACTTTTATGGGCGTAAAAAAGTGTTGGAAAACACTTAGGACTCGGAAACTCTTGGTTGCCTTTTGGAGAGATTGTCATCTTCCTCTCTGATGAGACACGTGGGCGGCATCAATCAACTTGCTGTTTTAGTTTTATCTTTCTTTAGTTCATTATGAAGCTACTAACATGGAATGTGAGGGGCACGGGGGTGCAGAGACGAGTTTTGACTTGAAAGAATTTCAGAAACTGCTCGACCAAGGGTTTTCGCTGTTCAAGAGAGCAAAGCTGAACAAGTTTATCAATTTCTTTTCTCCAAAGTCTGCAGTCTCTCTAATTATGACAGGATAGTGATCAATTCTCAGGGTTCCTTCGGTGGTATCATTTTTGCATGGGACTGTTCAAGATTTACTAAAGTTGATCATGACATTAATCATTTTTCAATTTCGGTTGTGTAAAATATTTAAGGATGGGAAAGCTATGGTTTTACAAGAGTTTATGGGCCGAATGACCCGAGTCAGAGAGCTGACTCTTGGCAATGTGTTTAAAACAATCACAGAAAGGTGGCCATTTTCTTGGGTAATGGCGGGTGGATTTAACATCACTGACGGTCATATGAAAGGAACAACAACTAGCCAAGATCCTCTTCCATGGAGCACTTTAATAATGTTATTGAAGAACTTGTGGATCACCCTTTGGCAGGTGATTTTTACACTCGGTTGAATCATCAGTCTAACCCAACTCTTGCTCGGCTTGATAGATCTCTAGTGCCTTCGAATTGGATTTCTCTTTTTCCACAGACCTAGCAATTTAGACTCGAGAAGATTACCTTGGACCATTAGCCATTGATATAGAATTCTCGCAAGATAACTAGGGACCAAAGCCTTTTCGGTTTGAATTGGAACGGTTCTAGGATCCTCTTTTTTAATGACCTCATTTGTTCATCGTGGAACGAAATATTATCTAGTTGCAATACAATTCTGAAAATTTGTAGTAAAGTAGCCTTCTTGAAATCCAGAACTAAGGAACGGGTGGCTGATAGAAAGACTAAGAGAACCGAAAGAGAGGAATTGGCTCTAGCATTGAAGAATTAAGATGAAAAGGAAGAACTTTCTCCTCTTTCCAATGAAGAACAAAACCAAAGTGCAGCAGGAAACGGGATTACAAGAGTGGGTGATTCAAGAAGAGATCGAGTCGAAACAAAGATCTAGGAAACGATGGATATGTGAAGGAGATAAAAGTACAAAAAAAATTCATTCATATGCCTTATGTCACGGACTGTTGGTCCGTGACACTTAGCAAGAGAGTGCTCGAATAGCATTTCAAGACTACGCTTGATGGACGCATTCTTGAAGATCCAGAAGATATAGAGGAGATAATAGTAGGTTTTTACACCTATCTATACAAAGACGATCCTAAATTTAAGCCTATGCCTGATGATATCCAATTTTAGCAATTATCGTGGGCACAAAGGAATCTTTTGGAAGCTGATTCTTGTGTGGAAGAGCTTGAGAAGGTTATTAAAAAACTACGGACAAATGGTGTACCTGGCCTGGAATGCTTTTATATTGCCTTTTTCAAAAAGTATTAGAATCATTTGTAATCAGATTTGTGGGAGTTGGTGTTAATGTTTTAGCCTTGTTATGCTATGGGAAAATACTTTGGTTCTTCATTTATAACCCTCGCACCCAAGACAGGCACCATAGAAGAGGTAAGGGACGTTAGACCTGCTTCTTTGGTTGGCTCAGTTTATAAAATCATAACCAAGTTGCCTGCATATAGAATTAAGTTGGTTATGAAAGATGTGATTAGCCAAATTAATTTGATTATGTTGAAAAAAAGGATAAATTATAGATGGTCCTCTTATTGCAAATGTAGCTATTCTTTCTATGATTAGAAGTAGAAAGCAGGATTTCATATGAAAGATGGACTTTGAGAAGGCTTATGACCTTGTTGACTGGAAGTTGCTTGAATATATGATGGGTAAAATGGCCTTTGGACAAAGATTCATTCGTTGGATTATGTCGTGTTAGATCATCATGGATATCCATTCTTATTAACGGTTCTCTTAGAAGTTTCCTCAGAGCATCAAGAGGCGTTAAACAAGGGGATTCTCTTGCTCCATTTTTATTCAACATCATTGGAGAGTGCTGAGGGCATATGCTGTCCTAAGCCTGTTACTTGGTTGTTCTCAGGTTTCAAAATGGAAAAATCTAATTTGCATATCAGTCATCTCCAATAATCAGACTGTGTTTCCAGGAAGGATGTTATCCTAGCCTCTAATTTGAAAGCACTCATGAAATCTTTGGATTTGTTTCTGTGGCAGAAAGTAAACTCCACAAAATCTGCAATCATGGGGGGTTGGCGTGGAAAATCATGAAGTTCAGAAATTTGCCGATATTATGGGGTGTATACTTTTTCATTGCCGACCACATACTTGGGTTTGCTTTTATCGGTTGGTGGACCTGGTGTAGCTTCTTCAGAGGACGTTTTTGATAGAATTGAGAAGAAGCTTTCTTGCTAGAACCGCAAGTTTCCATCTATGGGAGCTCGTGTAACTCTTTTAAAGGCAACCATCCTGGGGACTATTCCTAGATACATGTTCTCTTTATTTCGTTGCCCAGCATCGATTATCTCTACGATTGTGAGTTGCAACAAAGACTTCTGAGAATGATTCGGAGGAACATACGAAATTCCATCTCATCAATTAGCACCAAATGCATAGACCTACAAATAAAGGCGGCCTAGGGATCAGATAGTTGAAAGAGTTTAGTTCCGTGCTACTAATGAAATGGATTTAGAGATTTGGTGACAATAGAATTTGCTTGGGAGAAATTGTATTGAAGCTTTTTATGGTTCCACAAGGAGTGAATGAAAATCCTCCACCTATGTTACGAGGACATGGACCATGCTTCCAAGTTCTGAAATTATTTCATGAGCTTGATCAAGGGGTGAGATTCCAAGTTAGAAATGGTTCTGATGCGGTTTTGGGATGATCTACGGGTCGGGATACTTCTTTGAGGATAAAATGCTCCAGGTTGTGTACAAGGGTTCCCAACGACGAGGTCGCAATTGCTGACTATTTTCACATAATTGGAAAATCGAGTTGAGTGGCAAATTCCGCTGTTGAGACGCAGATTCTCGTATACGTCCCAAATGGACAGTTATCTATATGCTAGAGTTAATGGGTGTTTTATTAAAGGAAATGGGCATGATAGAAGGTGGGTTTGGGATTCAAATTTCACGGTTGCCTCGGCATACAAGAGGGTTATTGGAGCAAGCCATACGAATGCTCCAATCGCTAGAATTTGGGCTTGGAATGTTCCTCCAAGAATTCGGATTTTTGGATGAAAGGCTTGCTGCTAGAGGGCGCCACCCAAGATGTCTTGCAACCTGAACTCTTTCATATTGCTAATTGATGAAACACTGAGAGAAATGAAGAGACAATGAGAGAAATGAAATGTATTGTTTTCTTGGTGATTTCATACATACAATTGAGCTGCCTTAAGTAGTGTTTACAAGGCTACAATGAAGGCAACAAATTAAATACATACAATTATGCTATAATCCCTATAATTTGTGATAAGAGTGTATGCTGATTTTGCTCCTGTAGTTATGTATTACAACAATGGTAAACCCCACCCCCCCCCCCCCCCCCCCAAATTGAGCTTCCATCAAGGATGTCAATCTTGAACTAAAGAGTAATAAATTGCTTGTGAGCAAGTGCTTTTGTGAGAGAATCTTCAAGTTGATCGATTATATGTATATAAGAAACCTAAAGTTGACGTTTAGTAACTTGATCACACACAAAATATAAATGAATAACAATATCCTTCATTCTTGAGTGAAAGACTAGAATAACAAAGAGGTAGGTGACATCAATATTATCACAATATATAATTAGAATCATTGACTGTGTTATGCCAGGTTCTCGTAATAGGTTGAAAATCCAATTCAGTTCAACTGCAGTGGATGCTATAACCCAATATTCAACTTTCGTGGATGATCTTGTTACTATTTTCTACTTCTTTGATGACCAAATGATAGAATTAGTTCCAATGAAGACCACGTATGGTGTAGTTGAGGTATGATCATCAGGGTTTTTTGCCTAATCTGCATCAAGGAATGAATAGTCTTGGGTGAGTTTTTACCAATGAAGTTACCATGATTACATGATCCTTTGACATAGAGAAGAACTCATTTAACTGTTGTCTAATAATTCGCTATAGGTTTATGCATAAATTGAGATATTTTGTTTATTGTAAAGGAGATGTCAAACCTGATCAAAGATAGATATTGCATGTAACCAAGGACATAGTGGTAAGTTGTGGCATTGATAGAAGGGCTGCCATCATGAAGTTGAATTTTTTCAGTAGACAATAGTGGTGTAGTTACTTCTTTATCATCCATCATTTTCATCTTGAGTAGGAGATCTGTGATGTATTTTCTTTGAGAAAGAAAGAGACCATTTGGAGTCTGTGTAGCTTCAATACCAAAATAATAGTGCAAGTTGCCCAGATCTTTTAAGGAGAATCAGCTAGCAAGTTGGTCTACAAAAACTTGAGTGATAGAGGAATTGTTTCCTATGACAATGATATCATCGACATAGACAAGAAGGTGAGTGATATGCCCATTTTCTATTCTCATGAAGAGAGAGTTGTCAAATTGTGAGTTCTAAATTATGAGATAGGAGAAACATCTGGAGTTCATTATACCAAGCCCGTGGTGTATGCTGAAGGTCATCTATAGCCTTGTTCAAATTGCATATATAATTGGGAAGTTGAGGGGTGACTGAAACTTGCAGATTGTTGCTTAAAAATGTTATTAGTTAGAGATCCCTGTAAAAATGCATTATTGATGTCAAGTTACTGAAGAAACCATCCTGAAGTGACTGCAATGGTCAAGACTAATCGAACTATTAGTGGCTTAACAATTGGGTAGAAGGTCTCAGTAAAGTCCACACTAGGTCTCTACTGAAATCCTTTTGCAACAAGACATGCTTTTGTAGCATGCAATTGTTCCATCTGGGTTTATTTAACCGAAAACGTCCACTCACAACCAATAATATTTTGTATGCAATTAATGAAACAATGGTCCATTTTTATTATGAATGAGTAAATCATATTCCTCACACATAGCTTTATGCCAATGTAGATATTCTTTTGATTGAGATACACTAGTGGGTTTATGGGAGGACTCTTTTTGAGGAGAGGTGTTGAGGTTGAGCATGTTATGAGGTTTAAAAATATTATTTATTGAACGAGTGACACTTTTATGGAATAGGGTGGGTGATGTGGCGAGGGTGAAGAAGAATTGTGAGAGGGAGGTGAAGCACATATCTACTAGGGATCACCATTGGTGGTTTCCTTTGTCGTAGTAGAAGTGGAGGATGCTTGATTGGATTGATCATTATCATTAGCAATATTGGAGAGTGGTTGTCTACTCGAGGATCAAATGTGGGACAAGAGTTATTGGGGTTGGATTTTTTAGTAGAAGAATGGGAAGTGATGTGTAAGGGGTAACTAAATGAGGAGATTCCCATGAATCGACCAGTGTATCTCAAGCAAAAAATGAGGGAGTAACTAAATGGGAAGAGAGTTAGTGGAATTGGAATGCTAATATTATTAGTGAAAGGGAGATCTGAATCAAATTCAATTATGGATTGAGATGTAGAGGTCAACTTATTCCGTTCATGAAGTGTGTTTTTATTAACACATGGATTGTAAAATAAGCATTATTTGGACAGAATTGTGCTAGCTGATTGAAGAAATTACTTCCTTGTGGACATCGAAAATAACTTTGATGATTGTTATTGCCTCGAAAATTTTTGTGTGTTGCACTGTTGATATTTTGACCATTGTTATTGTAGCCGCTTGATTTTTTGACACGTCCCTTGTTGTTTGTCTTCTGATTGAGTTAGGTAGGGGTGGAGGTTTTTGCAGGCTACTTGAATTCTTCCCTTTTTATATAAGTTTCATGATTGATGAGTTTATCATATAGTTCTTAAAACATCAGTGGGTTTTCTTGGGCTCTAATAGTAACTGTTAATTCTTTGAAATCACTACTTAGGCCATTTAGAATGTGGACGACTACTTCATTACTAAGAGAACATCAATAATGTTTTTCATCAATTGCATGTAGTCGAGACATAGTTTTTGTCCTGCTTAGTTTTCATTAAAGTCACTAAGAAGGTTAGCGCATACTGGTGCTAGACTTACTTGCAAAAAATTTCTCTAATTTCATCCATGCCTCTACAAAAGTATTGCAAGATGTGATAAGAGAAGCAATAGAGCCATCCATAGATGTTTGAATTCCTAAGTACCAAGCAATCTTGTCGTGTCCATGTCAATACTTTGGATTTTCAATCTCGTTTCCATTTGGAATCTCTAATTTTCTTAATCAGAGATGGAAGAAAACCATCTACATATCCTAGTAATAAGTTGGTGAACTACTACTTTCGTGAAGCATAGTTGCTTCCTTTTGATAGTTTGAATGAGATTTAGGTTTGTGTTGAGTGAGATGAGATGAGAAAGATTATTTGTGTTTGATTATTATTTCCAATGGAAATAATAACTAGTATTTCTGTGGATGAAGAAATGTCTGAAGAAGAGAAGGCATGGAGATGACAATTTTTTTTTTTGAACTGACTATGTAACCTTAACCTTAAGATTAGGGTTACAAGTAAGGTTTGAAGAGATTGCTGATGCACATAAGGATATCATCAATGCTTTAGAATAATGATTTAGATTCCCTTGAGCACAAGTTCAACATAGAGGGAAATGCCACCTGAAGGAGTTACGACTGGGTACTAGCAGTCGGTGGGGCTATAAGAGATGTAATCAACAATCCAAGAACACTTGTATTTTTTACAAATGAAGGAATAGGGTTGAGGATTATTAACCATAAAGGCATGGCTACGATAGGATAAACGGTGTGAGACACCTCGAGTTTTTCCATGTCATATAAATACAAATTTTTCAAAAGTCAGGATCCTTGGTTAAAAATTCACATATTTAAAATCAAATGAAAACATTTTTTCAATGAAAGTACTCAATTCAAAGTCTCGGATATCATACAACTCATAAAACCACAGTTTTAATGTAAAATGATCTTTCAATTTATACCAAAAATTCAACAAATACCATAAGTACGAATATTGGAGATTTGGTCTCCATAAACATCCATACACTACATTTGTGGATTTAAATAAAACTGTATACATTAGCAGTAACAGTAAATTACAAATCAAAATAAATGACAACATTGCCCAGGGTCTATCCATATAGAGTCATCACATCCAACAAGATTCTACTCTACATCCAAGTCACAAAACTATAATCCACATATATGCATATACAGTCCATCTAAAATTAACAATAGTGGGCTCCACAAACCTCATACATCAAAGAAATCTTCTCTATACTCTACTGGGAGCTACCTCTAATTGAATTGCATTTAATCTACTTGCTTATTCTGTTGTCTTTCTCAATATATGAGGAAATGCAAAATCCTCAATGCCTCAGCAAGCTATGCTTGTGTAGGTGGTGATAATAATAATAATAACCATTCACAAATATTTAAATATGAATTGTTGAGCGTCAAGTCTCAGGGCATGCGAAGAATATCTTTATCATAGAAATAGTTCAAAAGGGGAGCCTTGGAGCAATGGTAGTGTTGTCTTTGTGTGACCTTGAGGTCATGAGTTCAAGGCATGGAAACAGCCTCTTGCAAAATGCAAGGTAAGGCTGCATAGTATTGACCCTTGTGGTCCACTCCTTCTCTAGACCCTGCATACACAGGAGCTTCGTGCACCAAGGCTGCCCTTAGCATAGAAATATTTCTCACATGATCTCAATAAGGAGCATAAATAGTGATGAAATAGATCATAAATAATATTCTAACCAATCAAAACAATGACAATAGTCAGGCATCTAGCTCATAAAAAAAATGATGAAAACAAGGCAATGTAAACGTCAACTACGTGTCTTTAAAAATGAACTAAGTATATAGAGCCTCTTAGGCTCATTCAAATATCAATATCAAATCAATGCAACTCACCCTACCTGTGTGTCTTAAAACATGCAAAATCAAATGAGCTTCTAAGTCTCATAAATATGCAAACACCACGTCAATATAGAGCGTCAAAAGCTTGAAGAATATATAAATGAATATACAAGTCATCAACAAGGGAACCCTCTCACACGGGTCCCAAGAGTGTCAAAAATCAGTGCAGTGCATCAAATAAGCAAGGAATATCTCAATATAAATATGCACATTCTCAATACGAGGCATCCTAACACTCGGGTCCCACGAGTGTACCACACAATCATATATCAGGTTATGAGTACTCATACCAATCCTCCACTCTTTGTCACACCATAGGTACACATATAATATCCATCCTAAAGTGCTCACCATGCAATATGATAAATCAATCATCAAGAAATGCATGGACTGCTATGCTACAGTGATAAGTACTTTTGGGTCCATTGACTGTCATCTCCCCATCGACACCAGAAAGGGAGACCAATGTCAGTCTTGCATGGGGCGGATTCAGACCTGTATGTGGACTAGCCATGATACCACTCTCTATGAATTTGCCTCCTTTTAGAGTGGTTGTCTAATCATCAACATCATCATCAAGTCAAGGTGTGGTGGGAAATCCTATCAACCCTCCTAGAATAGCATCCATTACGTAGAAACAGCCATCATAAATTAGCAAGATACGAAAATCATGCGACAACTCAAGGTAGAGAAATAGAATGAAATCCTCTGATAATATAATGAAATATATGAGCCATTGTGGCTTGCCATCATAAGGCATTGCCCCTCATCCTAGGGTTAGCTTCTCAAGGACCAGACATCAAGACTCCAAAAAAAAATTCAGGAGCACTTGTGGCTCACCATCACAAGGCACTACCCCTCATCCCAGGGTTAGCGTCTCAAGGACCAGTCACTGAGCCTCCTCAATCAAGTCCATGGATAAATAAGTAATAAAAATAGGGCTTCCATACACCTCAATATGCAGTGGTAAATATAGTTGTCATTTAATGACTTCACCTATCATCGAAGAATACTAGAATCATGCAACATCACTATCACTAATGAAATATGACAAAATCAAGGTCAAATCATGCATCCATGGGAAAATGATAATTGAAGCAATCATGTATCAGTGCATTAGTTGCAGATAAGATAATTATCTTAATAAGAATCATAGTATAGTAATATATATTTAGGATCCATTTATAAATACTTAGATGATGCAATGAAAATCTATAAATTTTAAAATAGAAACACGTCAATTATTAATCTTCATCACCAACCTCAGACAGAGAACCACTTATCTGTACCTCTCAAGTCATAATCGGACTCTACTCTAAATCAATCTACCTCAATACCACCACTTGATATACATCACATCTATATCAACTTAGAATCCAAGTTATTAAGCTAAGTTGGATTCTTAATTTAAATAATTTGGTGCCCATGTATCATCAATATGAATTTGATTTTTAAATATTTTGTTTGATCTTTGATCATGCCATTGATTACGAAACAATGGTATAGATTGCTTGATTTTCCTCTATTTACATTTATATGTGTCTCAAAATCACTCTTGTCCCATATCACAACTTAATCCATCGATCTAATATTCAGATCTGATCTTGATCGATCAAATCAATAATGTAAGTCACTTCCCAAATCAAATCTTATTGATCTCTAGGTTTCTAGGATGATCCAATAATTGGATCATTATCAATACTATTTTCTAGATCCCATATATCTCAATCCATCATAGTTATAGTTTTTTCTAATATCCATGTGTGGATTAATATTCAATATATTGATCAGACAATCAAATCAATCTCTAATCCATCAAATCTATAGTTCATATCTCATTTGATGGTTTGGATCAAAATCTAAGTTTAATTGAATGATTTGATTCTTAGATCTCTCAAATCACTTATTTAATCATCTAATTGATAGAATTCCAAGGCCTGGTCATGCTCTGATCTATTGATCTGAGTTATTCTATCATTTTTAGATTTTAATCTAGTCAAATCATAAATTTATCCTGTAATTAGGTCAATGTTGTCGAGACGAATACAATAGATGTCTCAAATCAAAATTCAAGCTTATGTAGAATCTTTAATGCAAATTTTTTATTTTAGGATTAAGTGAAAATTTTAAAATAAATTTGGATTAAATAATACTACAAAAATCAACATCACTAAGATGCACGACCTAGGATGCATGTCTGGACATGTCCGCGTGCATGCTGGGAGTTGGGATGCATGTTGTGTGCGTTAACATCTCCTAGATGCATAGTGCATTGATCTCCTTTTGCTGATGATGCACATGGGCTTATGTGTATGTCGATGCGTTGGCAATGAAAGTCTCTGTGCATGGGCAGTCAGTTCATCTTCGACACAAGTTGATTGGATGGTCACTATTCAACTTGTAGGCATTATTTTTTTATGTCAATTACTACATCCAAACGACATTGGAATTTGACTATTTTTTAACCAATTTTCTCCTCTTGAGATGGTGAACAAGATGAATAGTTTAGATTTTGAAATTTTAGTTTCTTTAACATGTCTATCATTGTAAATTCTTATCACCATTATTTGGACTTTTACCTATCCAATTGACATTTGATCAAAAAGATTTTTCAAGGGTTAGATTGTGTTGCTTCTCCAAAGATAATGAATGATTTGAATCTTTATTTCAAGCCATCGTGGTCTCTGAATCACCTCCTCCCCTTTTCATCCTCTTCTTCTCTCCCTCTCTCTTTTCTTTTCTTTCTTTTTTTCATTGAAGTGGAGAACAATTGTGTTTTCAATTTCATTTAAGAGAGGGGGCGTTGTTATCAAAATGACCCCTTCCTTTATACACTTTATATTTTTTATTTTAAATTCATCAAAAAATTGAGTTAAATGCAATTTTTTTAACTCAATCAAGATGAGGTCAAAGATATAATCATTTTTCACCATTATGTCATCTTACCAAGTATGTTACAAATTTTCATAACTAGGGCCCATAATATGAAATTACCAAAATACTCTTTATAAGAAAAAACCCTAACTTTTTCATTCAGATTTTGATTTCAACAAACTTAGTGTTGTTGAAATCATTTTTCTAAGTAAAATCCAAATATAGGCATATCAACAACTAATCTGATATATATATATATATATATATAATTTCACTTTCCAAAAGTAAAAAATTTAAAATTTCAACATTTTCATTTCATCCCAATTTAACATATTCCAAAATTTACTCAAATTGAAACTTAAAAATTAGCAATGTTACATGGTGGGAGATGGATGTTGAGAAACCAATACTTTCCACCATATGGGTTGTTTCAAAAGGCCTTCATGGGTGGTTTTCTTCCTGGTTTTGACATTTGTTCTTGTTTCATGCCTTCAAACAACAAAAAAGAATGATTTTCCAATGTGGTTGTTTGACATGTATTGTTGTTTTTTAGTAGATGCAAATAGTTGTTTTGTTTTCTTATTTTTTTGGGTAGAGACTATCGAGAAAATTTATGATGTCTTTAATGGATTTTGTGGTGTTGGAGGTGCAAAGATTTTAAATATTGAAGCATTGAGTAGAGGCATTGATCATCTCAAAGTGTTTGCTAATAAGGGTGGGGCCCAACTCAATATCATTTAAGGAAGATGGATGGAAAATGAGAAGCTAAAAGTGAAGTTGTAGGTGAGGTGATAGATAAGCAATTCATAGATAGTATTAACCACGAACAAAAATCTTATAGTAAGCAAAGAAAAATATAGAGATAATGAGGAATTTTTGGAGAAGAGAGTAGGTTACTATAAGGATGAAATGATAGAAGGATTTCCTGAATATTTTAGGTACATAGGTGATCTTCACAATTCATATATTTTTATAGGATATGGTGACACATCATTTAATGAGGTGGTTTGTTAAGGAGACTTGATGTTAGCTCCTTAGCTCGTGACTTGATGAGGAATGCACGTGGTGGAACCTTGCACTCATGCAAACCTTAAATGTCCATGCTTCACATCTACTCTCTCTTAGAGGATGAACCACTCCTTCGCTATTGCCCCTCACTATCACTCAACAACATGGGATCACACACTATTAGGTGGCATGAAGCTGGCTGTGGCATGTGGAACAATGTTAGCTATGGCATGTGGATCCTAGGTAGTTATGGATGGTTCTTAACACATGGCACAGAAGGAAGATGGTTCCCAAACCAATTATGGACAATTTTTACATGCAGGAACAAGGGAAGATTACTCCCAAACTAGCTATGGATGGTTTTATCATGTGACATTAAGGGGAGATGGCTCCATATGGTTATAAGTAACTTGTTAAGCTATGATTGGCAACAAGACCTAGGGTGGTTGGGTTGTAACCACCAAACAATTTTAAGTGTAGCCTATTTAAAGACATGCCTAGGTGAACAAAGGGGTAGTGTGTAAGATGCCCATATTGTGTCTATAACCCAAAGCTTCATTCCTTGTATTCTAGTGCCAATAAAAAGGTTAGGTAGTTACCTGTAAATTGTGTGTGACTTGGGTTCTATTGCATAAAGAACTTGTGTCCCTCTTTGTTGTGATGGTAAGTGTTGAAAGGCTATGTAAGTGAGCCATTTATTGTCGCATAGAAGGCAAAAATTCATGGTGAGAAAGTCGCCCCTGTGACAACTAATTTCAAAGCCTGTTGAATGTGAATGGCTGGTGGTTTTGCTATGGAACAACTCAAAGAAAGAGTTGCACACCTTGGGGATATCATTGTGAACTCTCCAACAGATTCCAGTGCTGCCCTTATTGTTTAGATGGAACATTTGATGGAGGACTTAGAGATCTTAAAGAAATCCTTTGAGGATCATGTTATTGCAATTGAGACAAAGCATGAGTAGACTGAGGGTGATATACTTGCCTTGACAGATGCCTTGAAAGAGATATTCAAGGCCATGGAAGATGATGTGGCCCTACTTAGGAGAGTGGGGCTAAATAATCCATCCCAAAATGGTGAGTTTGTAGTAAAACACAAGATAAAATTTTTTGAGCAAAGCCATTTACTAGAACTCATAATGTCAAAGAGTTGGACAATCTCTTATGGTATATGAAGTAGTACTTCAAAGTTGCTCATGTGCTTAAACTAGAAATGGTGACTATAATGTTCCTCTGATGTTACCAAGCCATGGTAGAGAACTCGTACAGAGGATGATGCTGATTTTGGACATCATAAAATTGACTCATGGGACACTCTAAAGAAGGAACACAATGAACAGTTCCTACTCACCAATACCACATGGGTGGCATGAGATGACTTGAAACGTCTTCACCAAAAAGGAATTGTTCATGTATATGTCAAAGAATACAGTTCACTGCTACTTGACATCAAAGATATGTTTGAGGCACACAAGTTATTCAACTTTATGTTGGGATTGCAATCTTAGGCACTCCATAGGCAAGGAGTTCATGATCTTCCTACCAGTAGCAGATAGCTTGATTGACTACATATTTGGTAACTCTTTTCCCTATTCCTTTAAAAGTTCTAAGTTTGATAAGTCTATATCAAAAGAAAAAGGCAAGACTAAGTCCCAAAAAGATAAGAAGTGGGATATGAGAAAGAAAGATGATGGTAGCAAATCAAGTTCTAGTGCAGAGGCAAAATCAAGCAAAGGGAGCAATAGATCATCTAGTTGCTTCATTTATGATGGACCTCATCATGCAATAGAGTGCTCAAAGAGAGAAAAGCTAAATGCAATTGTAGTAGAGAAAAAAGGAAAACCTTCATATTCTAATTGGTTTGTGAGGGTCAATCCATTATAACTTATAAATGCTTTGCAGTCTGAGAGAATCTCTCACAAGGGACTAATGTATGTCCAAGCCATAGTAAATGGAGTTGATGTGTTGGTCATGATTAATAGTGCTGCTACACACAACTTTATAGCTAATAGAATGGTGACTCACCTCAACTTAAAGGTTGTATAGAATTTAAGCCAAATAAAATATGCAAATTTGGAGGCCTAAACCATCTCAGGGGTGGCTAATGATGTTGATGTCCATATTGGTGACCCAAGAGGAAAGACAACCCTCATGTCTGTACCTTTAGATGATTTTGATGTTATATTGGGTATTTAGTTCTTTTTAGAGGCTAAAGTGGCATCAATAGCACACCTTGGTGGATTGTTATTTAATGATGAACATTAACCACGCTTTGTTCCCATGGTGATGGATAACAAAGCAAAAGCAAATGGTAAATCAAAGCTAAAATGCTCGCAAACCTTCAAGTCAAGCCATGCTTGAGAAGAGAACATGAGACATTTTTGGCAACTTTGGTGGAGATCTAGTAAGACAAAACTATGGAGGTGCCATACAAGATTACAGAAGTTTTACAACATTATATAGATGTAATTCCTTATGAATTCCCCAAAGTTCTTCCACCTTGATGTGCTGTTTACCACAAAATTGAGTTGTTGCCTAGTTCCAAGCCTCCTACACAAGCTTCTTATAAGATGTCTCCATCAGAATTGGCTAAGTTAAGGAAGCAATTGGGAGAACTACTTGATGTTGAATGTAGTGAACCTTCTAAAGCTCTATATAGTACTCCAGTTTTGTTCCAAAAGAAGCAGGATGATTCCTTGTCAATGTGTGGACTATAGGGCCTTAAACAAGGTAACAATAAAAAATTAATATTGAATTCCTTTAGTTACTGATTTATTTGATCATTTGTGTAAGTCTAGATACTTCACCAAGTTGAACCTACATGTTAGATATTGGTAAGATAGAATTGCAAAAGGTGATGAAGAAAAGACTGCTTGTGTGACTAGGTATAGGTCTTATGAGTTTCTTATAATGTCATTTGAGCTAACTAATGCCCTAGCTACCTTTTTGCAATTTAATGAACAATGTCTTTTATGAGTATATCGATTGATTTTGTGGTCATTTACTTGGATGATATTGTAATATATAGCCATAGCTTAGGGGAATATGTAGAGCACTTGATCAAGGTATTGGATTGGTTGAGACAGTACTAACTCTACATTAGAAAGGAAAAAAGTGAGTTTTCCCAAAAAGAAATAATGTTCTTAGGACATTGGATCATCGAGGCAAGATAAAAATGGATGAATGAAAAGTTCAAGCCATTCTTGGGTGGTCGATTCCTACCAAGGTAATAGAGTTAACATTCTTCTTTTGGTTGACTAATTTCTATAAGAAATTTATCCAAGGTTACTCTAAAAAGGTCACACCCTTGACACATCTATTGAAAAAGGTAGAAGGCAGTGGCGTCTAAACTAGTGTTGTAGCTACTAGATTTTGAACCACCTTTTGAGCTGCATTGTGATGCATCATATTATGCTATTGGAGACGTATTGGTGTAGGAAAAACTTCTAGTATCCTTTGAAAGCTAAAAATTGAATGATGTGGAGCAGTATTTTTCAAAACATGAGAAGGAGATGACTGCCATAGTTCATTACTTGCGTACTTAGAAGCCTTATCTACTTGGGAGCAAATTTATTATTGTTACAGATAATGCTGCTAACAGTTTTTTCTAAACTAAAAAGAAACTGACCTTCAAATAGATTCAAGGTAAGAATTTTAGGCGAAATTCAACTACGAGTGCTAGCATAGGCTAAGAAGGCATCGCAATGTTGGTGATGCATTAAGTTGTAAGAAGATAGTGGATATTGTGGGGGCCCTTAGCAAGCTCGAATTTGACTTGCTTTCATGTATGAAGGAAGCTTGTAAAAATGATGCCCCTTATGTAAAACTTGTATAACTTAGAGATGGTCTATGAAGAGATATTGGCTTGAAGATGGAATTCTTTATGCTAAGGGAGAGGCCTTATGTCCCTAATCATGAATTGCATATAGAATTACTCAAAAATACTAATGCTTCTGAATGGCTGACCATCCAAGAGTTGAAAGAACTCATGTTTTGCTATCACAAAATTCATACAAGTAAAAAATTAAAGATGATGTAGTAGCCTATGTTAACCCTTGTTTGGTATGCTAATAAGACAAGAGTGAAAGAAAGAAGCAACACTACTACATTCCCTACTAATTCCAAAACAACTGTGGAGGAGTGTGTCCGTGGGCTTCATTGGAGGGCTATCTAAAGTTAATGACTATCAATCTATTTTTGTTGTTGTTGACATGTTCTCCAAATATGCAATCTTTATTCCTGCAACCTTGACATGCTCAGTAGAGGAGGTGACCCAATTATTCTTAAAAAATGTGATTAAATATTGGGGTCTACCAGAAGACATAATCAATGATCGTGATGCAAGATTTATTATTAGGTTCTAGATAGAACTCTTCAACATGACATGACCCAAACTAAAGTTTTTTACAATAAACCATCCTTAAATTGATGGTAAAAAAGATTAGATCAATGCATTGTCAGAAGAGTACTTACAACACTATCACATATAGTCAGAAAAATTGGTTGGATTTGCTGAACTTAGCACAGTTGTATTACGACCTACATGAAAGCACTTCTACTAGAAAGAGTCCATTTGAGCTAGCCACAAGCTGTTTGAGTTTTTTACAACTGCCCAGGCTATTGTAGTATAGCTTGTGCAAGTACGGGTCAAACCCATGGGGATACAACTTAAAGAAAATAGAGCTAAATATTATTTTTTTAAATTTAGCGCAAATTAACAAAAAATATAGAAATTAAATAACAATGAACTAGAAACTCAAGTCTATTGAATTAATAAAAAGTATACAATTCCAAACTCAAAAGATAGGAAATTGAACAAAATATCAAATGAAATCCATTCATCAGGTCTTTGATTAATGATTCAAATGCTGGATCATGTAGATCTTCCAAAAATTTGATGATCTAGATCGATGTAAAAAATTAAGATTGGAAGGTTGGGATTGATTTTTAAGATTGCAAATGAAAGACCAGATCTACTAGATTAACTAGGAAGTGTTCTAAGATGAAGATTTGAGAATTGATTGAAAATCTAAAAGAAAAAGATCAAGAATTAACTTGGTGTTGTTAGTTAAAGCTAAACCAATGATTCAGTTAGGTTTTAATAAAAAAGGGACTTGATTAAGGAATTCATAGACTATTAAGAATAGAACAAAGCTGTAATGAGGCAAAACAGGGATAAAACAAAATAAGGAAAAGAACAAATTGGGGATATAAATGAAATTAAAGAAGGACCATGGGCATTTTTGGAATTTTATTATCAAATTTTTAGCTTTTAGTTGAGAAGTGGAGAAAAATAATGAGAAGAAGATGATGATAATAGAGGAGGGGGGAAGCGATGGGAAAAGAGGACATTTTGGGAAAAAAGGAATTGAGTTTTGAGTGAAATACTATAAATTTGAAAAAAAAAAAAAGAAAAAAAAAAGGAAGTAAATTTGGTGGAAATCTATGAAGAATTAAAGATAAAACACAATAGAAAACAGTAGAGAAAATAGGAAACTGAAGAAGGCTAGGATTCAAAGGACTAACAGTGACTGGGAGAAAGAGAAAGAGCAGGCAACAGGGAACGAACGTGGAATGGAGGATGAGAACAATGAGAAAGAGTAACCTGAGAATGAGAGGAATCTTGTGATGTAGATGAATGCTTTGGTTTGAGCTTTCCTACAACTACCCTACGACAGAGAGAAATCTTGTGATGAAACTCTTCCTCCTTCTACATATTGCCAAGATCTGTCAATCCAAAGAGAGAGAGGTCCTTGCTCTCTCTTTTTGATCATTGACTATGACACCCTGGTTTTTATAAACACCAAATAATCATATATATATTTTATATTCATATAATAGGCAGGATCACCAAGTTAGAATTGAAAATTGAAAATTGAAATTTTTGATTTTTTTTTTTTTATAAGAGAAGTAAACTTCTAATAAATAGTGTTGATTATTTACCTAAAGTACACAAGCTATTATAGTGTAGCTCATACAAGTACAGGTCGATCCCATGGGAACTTGACTTAAAAAGATGGAGTTTAAATAAAATTTAATTATTTAAAATTAAAAAAATAACAAAAACTAAATAACAAGGAACTCAAAATTTGGATCTATTGCATCAATCAAAAGTACAAAAATTTTGAACTAAAAAGGTAGAAAATTAAAGAAATTAAGAACTAAAATCTACTTCCCTAGCTTGATCATAGTCAATTTCTTCAAATTTCATGTCATCAAGGTTGATCAAACTTCATCAATCTCTCACTGATACTTCTGATTAAGGATCCAACGGTTATATTAAACAAATTCTCCAAAATTTTGATGTTTTGGATTACAGAATGATTTTAGACTTTGGATGACTTAGATCAAATCTCTGAATTTTTTATTGAAGATTAAGGTTGATGAATAAACTAAGAATTGTATTGAGAACAAGATCTAGTAATTGATTGAAAATTTGACATGGAAAAGATCAAGAAATAAGGAAATCTTGTTTGTTTAAAACTAACCATTGATTAGGTTAAGCCTTAATAAAAAAAAGGGTCACAATTGCACAGTTCTTGAAATTAACTGAGAGTAACACAGAACTTGGATATGCAGAATAGGGATAATGCAAAACTAGAATAAGATGAAAATGGAATTACAATCATTATCTAAAGGGTAAAAGTGGAATTTTTTATTTTTTTTAATTTTAAACTGAAATCAAGAAAAGCTGCCCCAGGAAGAAGATGATGCAAGCAGCCTCGATAGAGACGATGATGTAGGTAGGGGAGTAATGGTGGGGAAGATGTGGGATTTTGGGAAAACTCAAATTGGGTTTTGCTCCAAAGTGATGATGGAATGGAAAGAAGAAAAGAAATCTAGGAAAATCACAGTGAAATCAGTGAGAAAAACTAAAGGAATTATGATGAAAGAACAAAGATGAAAAATTATAGTGAAAGATTGGAGAGAAAGTCACGATTGAAACAAAGAATGAAACAATTATAAAATAGGGAATGAGATAAGTAGTAATGAAGCAAGAGAATCGAATGGCTAAAACAAAGATGAAAATTTAGTGGTTGAAGAAGGCTATGATGGTAAGAAAATAGGGAGATGGAAGTGGGAAACAAGAAAAACCAGTGTGGATTGAGAATGAGAGTGAGAACAAGTAGGGAAAGAGCGAGAATGGAAAGTAGGGAGTGATGTGCTAGGAATTGGGTATCCGTCAGAGCAAGCCGACAATAGAGAGGAGATGAGACTAAGAAGGAATGAGGGAGAGAGCAGGTAACAGAGGGGTGTTGTGTTGCTGCCTCCAACTCCTATAGTGCTTCGGTTCTATGGTGAGCCTCCGCTACAGCAGTCCTTCCTCCGGTTCTCCCCTAAGTTTTTCTTCTTCCCTCTTTTTATAATCCCCACTAGTATACTCTCTTTCTAAAACCAATAGATATCTTTCCCAAAATCTTTAATTCTTTCCAAAATCTTCCATGCTCCAACTAACTAATAGCCCACCTTTTTCTTCTATTCCTCTTTTCTCTTACAGGTTTTCCTCTTTCTACTTCTTAGAAAGCAAATATACAAGACAATCTACAAGATTTTCTTTTTTATTCCTTTAGGCATCTCCATCTGGCATTGTGGAGTCCATCTAACCTTTTGATGATCTGGTACTGATCAGTTCAATCTGAGCTATCTAAGTTTGTTTTGTCTAATCTTCAAAATACAGGACTAATTAGAATCATATGAACTGTACATTACACATTTGAATAGCACTAATGATCATCTAACAGTTAAATTTTACAAATCAATAGTTGGATGATCAGTTGAAACTAAAATTCATATTTTATCTAAAAATTGTAAAATTAATCTATTATATGATCTAATTAAATGAAAATTTTATGGTATTTTGACCAAGATTGAATAACATATGCCCCAATTAGCAGTTTGCTAGTCCTAAGAAAAACATGCAAAAAACTAATTTTCAAATTTTCAAAAATTATTTTCAAGTCAACTCCACTTTTTCTCAAAGAATTATCTTCAATAAATCTATCAACTTTAGCAAACTAATAAAAATAAATGAGAAATTCAAAACCCTACCCATATGCTAAATACTTTCCACTTAAGCTTAGATTTCAAAGTAAGTGTGTAAGCGTACAATCTACATATAGAATAATCTTTATTTTTAAGTAGACTTCTAAATTTTGAACTCCATTTGAAATATGTTTTGACCTCAATCCTCACTAATAAACATACACTCAAAAATTGAATTTCTTAGATAGGGGGTTTAAATCATATTACTCTTTTAAATATGCGAGCAGAGTCAATAAAAACAAATCTATCTCATAGATGCTGATGAAGAGTGGGAGTTACCAAGGAATTTTATTTTTGATCCCTTTAGAAATAATAAGATTCCATTACCTTTGAACATTTATAAATACTATTATTTTAAATCCTATCCATTCATATCCTCATTAAGACTATATTTCTCTTAGAATCAATTGGTCTTTAGTTGTGACAAACCATAGGCCTAGGACAGGATACCAAAGAAAGGGTATAAAGGGTATTTTTAAAAAATTCAAAAATAAGTAAAGGTCTTCTAAAGTTGACAATTCTTCTTTACTTTGTACTGAAGTGAATGTTTCTTTTTCCACTTTTTTGATATCCTTCAAACTCTTTTTCTTCTTTTTTTATCAACACTTTTGAATCTCTTTGAAGAACAATTCTTTTCTTGATATTTACTTTTCAACTTTTATTACAACTAAAAAGTATATCTTCATACATCTCTAACTTATCTTTCCAAGAAAATAGGTAATGATTAATTTATACTAGGTTAATATGTGTAAAGGCAATTTGGGTAAGAAATGAAAAAGCTTATATAAAAGGCTCAAATTGGCTAACTAATGGTAAAAATATTTTTAGGTTAGGCCTTATATCTCTAGGTTAACAACAATGATGACCTAAATCATTATCTTAGCTTCATATAATCAATCAGATTCAATGAACTTCTGGAATTTTAAAGATAATATTCTAATTATTAGGTAATTAGCCAAATTTAAAAATTGACAGGATCAAAATTTGATTTAAGCATATTGAAGAAAATTAGGAACTTTTATAACCTCTCAAAAATAATAAATGGCTCTAAAACTCACTTAGGTTATAGGTGTCTACTAAATTTCTTCAAGATCTCTAAGTTATAACTGCTTATCAATTGAGACTATATATATGCAACTACATGTACAGATATGACATGAGACTTTGCTTTCATAGAATACTTTAGAAAATTAGTAAAATGATGAATTAATCATATTTTAATTCCATTAATAAGCTAAAGTTATCTATACTACACTTTAGAAAATGAAATTCTCATCATAGTGTAGGAATTGAACTGAAAATTTTCAAAAAATTTTAAAAAAAATTAAGCAAAATTTTTAATTTTTTTAAATTAAGAGAAAAACTAATAAAAAACTAGAATTTACTAGAATTCTACACCACCCAACCTGAAAGAAACATTGTCCTCAATGTTTAAAAAGTAGGACCTAAAATGAATATGAGTGATGCAAAAAACAACAAAAAAATACGAAAGATGTTATAGGGGGATCAGATCTACTTTATCCTAATAAACATGATGCTCTAGAGTTGTGGACTTAACTTTCGGATTCTCATATTCTAGGAAAGGCTTTAAACATTGAACATTCACTTTAAAAGTATGGCCAGTCCTAACATCCTTAATCTCGACAGTCCCATATGAAAAGACTTCTTTTACCATATATGGATCAGTCCATCAAGATCTAAGCTTACTTGGAAATAGGTGGAGCTTGGAATTGTAAAGCAGAACCTTCTAGTTTGGAGTAAATAATTTTATCATTAAAAACTTTCATCTTTTCTTTATATATCCTATTACTCTCATGTGCTTCTTCCCTGATCTCTTCCAACTCATTAAGTTGGAGTTTTCTATTTGAGCCTGCTTTATCCATGTTGAAATTAAAGGTCTTTATTTGTAACATCCAAAAATTTTGAAATGCCAATTTGAGAAAATTTTGGAAAATTGTGAAATTATGATGAAAACAATATATTGAAGTTTATATTTTTGGAGTTTTATAAGTGAAAGACTTAATAGATATCAAATCATGTATTGAGACATCCATAATTGGATTGTACTTGGAAAGACTATTCAAACGGCACTAAGTTTGCCAAAAATAGAGTTCGGATGAGGAAGATATAGACATTTTAAGTTCTGAGGGCATTTTGGTAAATAGGTAAAGGGGGACCCAAATTAGAGGGGGTCGTTTTGATAACAACACCCCCTTCCACCCCTCCTTTCTGACTCCGATGCCACTGGAGGAGAAGGTTAGTGACTAGCATTAAAAACCTCCTTTCCTCCTCTCTCTCTCTCTCTCTCTCTCTCTCTCTCTCTCTCTCTCTCTCTCTCTCTCTCTCTCTCTCTCTCTCTCTCTCTCTCTCTCTCTCTCTCCAGACTTTTTCCCCTCCTCATCATCTCCATCACACCTTTCCCCTATAGGCTTACCCTTTGCTATCTCAATTTTCCAGCAACTAGGGTTCCAACAAATCCCCACCAAAAAACCCCTTTTTTCCCAACATCTGCCTGAAACCCCTTTCCTTTTCCCTCATTTCTTTTCCCTTTTCCTTTTCCTTTTCCTTTTCCTCTTTTTCTCCCTAGTTTCCCCTACTCTTTGCAATCTCCATTAGCTAGAGGCATCGGAAGGCACAGCACGCCTGCAACCACCAGTAAACCTAGATCCACCTCCCCACCAACAGATCTAGGTAAAGCCTTCCTCTTTTTGTCCTCTTCCTTTTTCGGCGTTCTTTTCTTAGATCTGGGCCAGATCTGTTCCCACTGGCTAGCCATTCACTAGTGAAAACAAATCCATCGAATCTATTGGGAACCATCTCAAGGACAGCTCAAATCCAAAATCCGAACCGTCCAATGAGATCAGGGGACCCCAAAACCATTAGATATGGAAACAATAGTAGATTTCTAGAAGATCTAAGGTTGATCGAACAATCCATATTGGATTGTCTTAACCCTGCCAGTTGGATCTACGCCCAAGAAGCATTCTGGAATGCATCTTAGGGATGCGCAATCCTGGTCGGCTATCGTGTGTGCACCGTGTGTGTGGGGTAGACAAAGTTCGACTAGGACACCGATGCGTCCTGCGAAGACTGATGTGCATACCCTGTTGAGATCTAGAAATTGAATCTAGACAATTCATTTGACCTAAAACACTAAAACTGCAATTAAGAAGGCTATATAAGCCTAATTAACAATCTGAAATGTCTATTAGAATTGTATTGATGACGTTGACCTAAATATGCAATAAAATTTATGACTAGAAACTAAATGTAGATTGATTTACCCCAAAAACTATGGAAATTAAATGAATAGGCCAAATCAAGGGTGATCAGGCCATAAAACTTGAACAATTAAATAATCTAAGGGAAGAAACGAGGGTTTTAAGGACCAGATTATGTGTATTCACCATAGAAATTAAATTGGACCATTGATCTAATCTAGATCTTGGAACTGATTAATGATAATTAAAGTTAGAATTAATTATCTAATCATAAATAGAGGCCTTAAAGAACGATCCAACAATTGGATCACCATAAATTCCATTAAGATGGAATAAATTGAATCTTTTAGAATTAGGAGACATTAAATTGGCAAACTATAACTTCGATCAATTATTAGATGAAGCAAATGTGCATTAAATGATCTAGACCACTGAGCTAGATCAAAAACTAGATAAGGAGGATCACTATATAATTGGATACATAAATGGACACAACTTGAGAGAAAAAATTATAATAGATTTTCATTGAGGGAAATAATTAACATGAAATTGTACTATGATATTGACAGGTACATCAGAGCATATAAGCTAAGAGGATTATACATTTGATTAGGTTATCTTTCATTAAGGTAGGTGACAACATTTAATGTTGCATCTTGTTTTCTAAATTCTACATCATCATAGCATTATGATTGATTGAGATTGCTTGTCACATGGTTATCATTTTCAAATACTTGTAAATTTCAAAGTTTTATGCCATGATAGATATGAGATTTCGATAGTGAATTGAATGAGTTTTCATGATCGATTGTTTTATGGTATTGATACAGCATATCTTATGTATGACTAGTAATTATCTTTCTTTATTACATCACTAAGATTGGGGATTGTAAGCCACGAGTGCTCTTGAATTTATGAGATATGCAATTGTCATGTTTTGTGATTTATGACAGGTGCTCTCATCTAGTGGATGTCATGCTAGGAGGGAGTAGGGCCTGTCACCCACCCTTTGAATTTATAATGTGATTATGATGTCATAGACACCTGCCCATAGATGGCTTTCGGTAGGGGTTTGGTAACATGGGTAGTCCACACTATCGGTCTGGTCTTTCCTATAGGGACAAACATTAAGTCTCCCGTTACGGTGTCAACGAGGAGCGACAGTGGTTAAGACCCTGGAGTGGTTGCCATTGCAGCATGACGATCCATACTCTTGTTCTGTATGCTTGTATGATGAGCATGGAGATGTTATTGTGTGCCTGGGTGTGATAACACTCAGAGGATTGATATGAGTACTCATGATCTGTTGTATGAGTATATGGGATATTCATGGGACCCACTTACCTTGGGGTGCCCTGATTGTTTATTGTATGCTCATCGAGATTTGATCATATCATGTTGTACATCCATGATCATGTTTTACATCCATGAGATTCATGTTTTATCGCACATGATATCTTAATACTATATTGATATAAATTATGATACTTATATTCCCTAGATATCATGACCTACACTTATATCAACATTGTTATTCAATTTTTCTTTTTATGTTTTATTTGTTATCACATTAAATGTCTATGTACCTACCAAGCATTTCTTGTTGAAGTACTGCGTTATTGTTGCAATGCTTCAGATATTGAGATAAAGACATGATTGATGAGGAGCCAGATGAATAGTGATCGAGATATGTCATAAGGAGGTATATTTCTAAATTCTACCTAGACTGTATATGTGCATCTAAATTAATTAGACTTGATTAGATTGTTGTTGGGAATGTGGCCATTGACTAGATGGATCCTGAAGAAGTAAACTTGTTTTGAAACTATTTACTTGAAAAATGAAAAATGAAAAATTTATTTGAGTTTTGAGTTAATGGTTGACACTCAGGGTTTTCTTAAAAGGAAATTCATTGAATTTGTTTTCACTGTTTTGGTTTTAAAAAATTGGGGCCCCACCTTTCAAATTTTTTTATATTAAAAAGTGTTCCAAAATCCGAGTCATCACATTATTGCCCAATAGGCTCTATGTTCCAATTCCATAAGCAAATAACAAGCCTTACCATATACAATATGATACAGAGATATACCAATCGGGGTTCAATGTGAAGTCCTGTAAGCCCAGAGAGCATTAGTTAGTCAAATAGACCAATTCTTATGATCTAGATTAATTGTTTTTTGAAGAGTTTATTTTATAGCCTGATTAGATACTTCAACTTGTCCACTTGTTTGTGGGTGATATGGTGTTGCAACTTTATGTGTAATGTTATATTTTTTCATGAGTGCTTTCAATAGCTTGTTGCAAAAATGTGCACTGTTATCACTTATAATGGCTCAAGGGGTCCCAAATCTAAAAAAGAAGTTAAAAAAAAAAAGAATTTAACAACTATTTTGTGATAATTATTCCTACATGGGATGGCCTCAATCTACTTAGAAACATAGTCTATGGCCAATAAGATATAAATATTGCCCCAATAATAAAAAACTTTAATGATAAGGATAAGGGTCAGAGGCATCATATGCATATAGTTTATTCCTCTTAACTTTTGGCATCGCTTACAAGCTTTAAAGAACATATGTGTGTCTTTAAAAAAATGAAGGCCAGTAGAAACTACAATGTAAAATCTTTGTAGTTGTTTTCTGTGCAAAAAAATGTCCACCATATGCTTCTGAATGATAAAAGGAGATGACACTATTTTGCTCTAAGTTATGTACAATCCCCTAATTAATTGATCTGGGCAGTACTTAAACAGGTATGGATCATCCCAGAAGTAATGCCTAACATTGGAAAAGAATTTTTGCTATTCTTGTTTATACCAATGTTTTGGAATCTTCCTTGTAACTAAATAATGTACAATATTAGCAAACTAGGGAGGATGAAAAACTTGAAAAGTTTCTCATCAAGGAAAGTATCCCTAATTGACAACTAATCCAAAGGTTTTGTAAGGACTAGGTGAAATAAGTGGTTAGCTACAACATTCTATACTCCTTTCTTATCTTTTATTTCAATGTCAAACTCTTAAAGTAGAAGAATCCATCTGATTAGTCTGGGCTTAGCATTTTTCTTGGACAGAAGATACTTAATGGTCAAATGATCAGTGAATATGACTATTTTAGATCCAATCAAGTAAGATCTAAATTTATCCAACATGAAGACAATTGCTAGGAGTTCTTTCTCTGTAGTGGAATAGTTTATTTGAGTGCTATTTAGGGTCCTACTTGCATAATAGATGATATACGACTTTTTCTCTTTTCTCTACCCTAGCACAACTCCTACATCATAATCACTAGCATCACACATGATTTTAAAGGGTAAAGTCCTGACAATCGTCAGGTCCACTAAAAAAGGGTATCCTTTATAAAGAGGTGACATAATGCTCTAGATATTGCATAAAATATTTAATAAACCACCTATAGAATCCTACATGACCTAGAAAAGAGCAAATATCTCTAAAAATTTTGGGATGGGTAGATTTGTAATTAGGTAAACTTTGGCTCTAGCTACTTCTATAACTTTGGATGATATTATGTGGCCAAGGATAATTCCCTTAAGAACCATGAAATGACACTTTTTTCAATTAAGCACTAAGTTCTTTTCCTTACACTGACTTAAGACTTTTCTTAGATTTTCAAGGCATGTGTCAAATAAATTACCAAAAATAGAAAAGTCGTCCATGAAAACCTCTAAGATTCTCTCTACCATATCACTAAATATACTCTACATGTAGTGTTGAAATGTGATAGGCTCGTTACATAATCCAAGTGGCATTCTTTTGAAAGAAAAAGTGTTAAAAGGACATGTAAAAGTGGTCTTTTCCTAATCCTCAAGTGCAATTTCTATCCATTAGACCCAGAGTAACCATATAAAAAATAATATTACTAATTTCCTACAACCTTTCTAACATCTGATCAATACAGGGCAAAGGAAAATGGTCCTTCCTAGTAACAACATTCAACTTTCTATAGTCAATGAGCATACACTAACTAGTGGTAACTCTAGTGGGGATTAATTCATTGTTGGCATTAGAGATCACTATTACTCCAGACTTCTTTGGAACTCCCTAAGTTGGACTTACCCATTTGCTATCACTTATGGGATAGATGATTCCCACTTCAAGTAACTTAAAGACTTCTCCTCTAACCACCTCTTTCATATTAGGATTTAACCTTCTCTGCATTTGATGACATGGTTTGGCTTCATCCTCTAAATATAACCTATGGGTACAGATTAAAGGGTTAATGCCCTTTATATCAACAATGGTCCATCCTCTATCACCTTTTTGTTCCTTTGAAATGTCTATTAACTTTTTCTCCGGAGATATTTTCTAATTAGGAAGAAATTATCACAGGAAACGTCTCCTTTTCTCCTAAATATGCATATTTTAAATCTAATGGTAGGGATTTCAATTTAAGCTTAGGAGGTTCTACTGATGATGGAAGGAGAGTGGACTCCCTAGGTGGAAGTTCCTTGAAATGAGGTTTCCATTTTTCTGTATCCATGATAGGAACAGAATAAAGGGGGCATTAACTTCCTCATTAATGCATCCTCATTAAAGTCATTAAAGTCAGCCAAATAGGCCTCAAGTGGGTCTGATAAGGAAGATGATTGAAAATAATCTTATATAACTAAATTTATCATGTTGACACTATGCAAGTCATTGATGAGTTCACCAGGTTGCTTACAAATGTTAAAGATGTTTAGCTCTAATGTCACATTACCAAAGGACAGTTTCATGACACCATTTCTATAGTTAATTAAGGCATTAGAGTAGCAAAAAATGGTCATCCCAGGATGACTAGTATTTCATTCTCCTCATTCACCACTAATTGTGGATCTAGAACTAGAAAATCTATAGGGAAGCATAAATGTTCTACCTAGGCAAGCACATCTTCTATTACCCCTCTCGATATCTTCATTGAACGATCAGTTAGCTGAACTGTAGTAGAAGTAGGTTTCATCTCACTCAGACATAACTGTTCATATATTGAGTAAGGTAATAGGTTCACACTAAATCCTAAATCAAGCAAAGCTTGATTAATCTTATAGTTGCCAATAATGCAAGTAAGAGTGGGGCAACCTGGATCCTTGTATTTTGGTGGTGTATGATGTTGAAGAATGGAAGTAGTCCAGCTTCTTTTGAACATTTAGTCTTCCTTTTTATGATGCAAAGGCCGTTAAGAATGTGGCATATGATGTGATTTGTTATATTGCATCCAAGATCAGTATGTTGATCTTGACTTGCTTAAAAATCTTTAAAAACTCATCATGAGACACAAACTTTGGAGCTTAACACAAACTCTAAGGAAATGGTGTAGGGATAAGACATGCATCAATAGGTGAAATGGGGTCCTTCTATTTAGAATTTTCTTTAACTTTAGTGGATTTTTCTACCTGTTTAGTCTTTTGTGGCTTATCCTTTTCAATTCTTTTACCACTCTTAAGAAATGGTAACATCCTTAATTTGTTCCATGGTAGAGCTTGATGATGCATTAGATGTATTATTGCTAAACAAATGCACTCCCTTAGGGTTTATTTGTGGTTGAACTAGAAACATTCCTTTTTTCATATTTTGAATCCATTAAATTATCATTTTTTTATTTCATTAACAGACTAATTGGTTTGTTTAATTGAACTTATAATTGAGAAGTTTTCTTCTCCTGGTTTTGAATGAGTTGATAGATATTATCATCTACATGCTGTTTTAGTGGGGGCAAGTAAACTCTCGAAGCAGGAGGTTGATGAGTTTGGTATGAGGGTACGGCAAGAAGTCCTTGTTTTTGTTGGTGAGGCTAGTATAAGCTTGGTTGTGAGACATTGGCATTTGGTCCATTTCTTCAACTGAAATTTGGATGGTTTCTCCAGTTGTGGTTATAAGTCTTTAAGTATAGGGAGAAAGGTCTTTTATAAGTGTTAAGTGCATTACCTTGATCATGAAGTACTGGAATGGTAGGACATTATTGAGTAAGATGAATGGTACTTTCACCGATGCTACACACTTATTTATCTTTGCTTAAGTTTCTCTGTCCCATTTCTATGGCTTCTACTTTTCTAATTAGGGATGACTACTTTGGCATTAATTTCATCTTTGTTAGACATGGTATACATGCCTCCCATAGCATGGATGGTAGTGGGCTTAGGCCTATCTAGATGTTCTACTCTTTTTTAGTTAGCTCAGGTCTGTGCACTCTCAGTTAGCCATTCCAAATACTCTTTCATCTCATCTGATTGTTTATTTAAGAAGTTACCATTGCACATCATCTTTACAAACTGGCACATGTTAGAATTAAGTCCATAAAAGAAATTGATGATGTATTGAGGTTCATAGCCATGATGTGGGCAAGTGAATAAATGATCATTGAATCTTTCACAGCATTGGTAGAATGATTCTTTATCCTTCTAAGTAAAGTTCATGATCTTATGGCTAAGTGTACTTGTTTTATGCATAAGAATTTTTTTTTCAAGAATTCCCTAGTCATTTCATTCTAGATTCTTGCTAGTAGTGTATTAAACCACATTTTAGCTTTTTCCTTTAAACCAATGTTTTGTGTTCATTGGGTACTATATATCTCATCAAACTCTTTAAGGTGCAAGTAATGACCTTCATTGTCTAACCCATGGAATTTGGGAAGTAATTGAATTGCTCATGTTTTCAATTCTAAAGCACTAGCATTCTGAGGAAGAATGACATAGGATGGGGTATTGGTGCATGTAGGCTAAAGGTAGTCTTTTAGAGTTTTGCCACAAAAGTTTTGATGACCCTCATTATCCCCATGTTCACTCTATTGGTCCCACCCCCTATTATTATTTTTCCTCCAAACTCTATTTGGTAGATGATTATTCCTCCTTGGTGAAGGTTGATATTCATCATCCATCAAAGGTGGTGGGTCCTCATCCATGATGAGTAGAGGACCCTGACTACCATAGGGTGAGTTAGCCCTTAATTGTTGATCAATCACTGATGTGGACTGATATGGTGGTATGTTTTTTTGGTTGTACTTGACTAAGCTTCCAATTTTGTTGAGTCTACAAAAGTGCATACAATGAAAGATTATTATTTATATTTTTTTTAATGAGAAAAACAACCCTAACTAATGAAAGCTAAATTCCCAGAATGATGAGCAAACAAAGGGCACAATCAAATAATCCTTGAGGCGAACAAGAAAAAATATTTTGATTTTCTTGAATTTGTGTGAGAGAGATGCTTTTAGAATAGCCTAATCTAATGCTCTTCCTCTCTTTCATATTGGACTATTGCTTACCAGTTGGGTTTTCCTCTAAAGTTGTTAATACAATCCTTGTGTCAGGAGGCATTTAGATCTCAACCAATGTCAATGGAAGGCATGACAAAATTACTTGGATTTTAAGACAACAACTATAACAATAGTGCTCAGAAGCTACTGGAGTGAATAGATCTCATCCTATTAAGAAGGTCCTACAAGCATGTGATGGCTTGAAGAGGTCTCTTCTAATTAATTTTAAATTAATTAGGAAGGTTGAGTTGCGCGCTTGTGGTGATTATCCTGGGTGGGCTAAGAGGTGATGATTAAATCCACCCTTGTTCTAGTGGAGCAAAGTGCCCTTACTAATTAGTTTTCAAACTCCATGGCAGTTTGATCAACATATAGATCACCTTAAAGCAATAAATGTGTCCTAAGAATGTAATTAAAAATAATAAACTAATGCAAACTTTAAAAATGCAACAATTATCAATTATGCTTTCTATATGCAATTACACTACCAAACAATGCAAAATTATTCTAAATACAATTAAACTAAGAAAATAAAAAGAGATAGAGAGAAACTTACAATGAGGTTTCAAATGATGATCAAGAGTGGGCCACCTTATCCCACACTTCCTCTGTTTTAATACAACCCTTTTAAAGTTGAAATTAAAATTGCAAGTTACAATGTGCCTCACTACAAGATTCACTCAAAAAAAAAAAGAAAAAGCCCTATTTTAAGAAACTAAGGTAATTCTATCTATTTGATGAAGCTCCACTTGCCAATTTATCCCTTTTCCAATTTTCTGAAAAATAAAAAGAGGAACATGTACCAATTTCAGGAAATAGAGTGATTATGTACTAAGAAAAATTAAAAAATGCTCCTAAAAATGTCTAGAATGCTAAAATAGTGCAATTCCTAAAAAATTTATTTTTCTCATTTTTTATTTTTTAAATTTTTATTTAATTTTATGAAAACTAAGTTGTCAGTCCCCAACAACAGTGCCAAAAACTTGTTAATTGTTTACTTCAAGTGCACATTCTATTGTAGTGTAGCTTATGCAAGTACGGGTCAATCCCATGGGGACTTGACTTAAAAAGATAGAGTTTAAATAAAATTTAATTATTTAAAATTAAAAATAATAGAAATTAAATAATAAGGAACTCAAAATTTAGATCTATTGCATTAATCAAATGTACAAATTTTTTGAACTACAAAGACAAAAAATAAAATAAAATAAAAAATAAAAACTACTTCCTTAGCTTGATCATAGCCAATTTCTTCAATTCTGATGTCATCAAGGTCGATCAGATTTCATCAACCTCTCACTGATCTTCTGATTAAGGATCCAACGGCTAGATTAAACAGATTCTCCAAAATTTTGATGATTTGGACTAAAGAATGATTTTAGGTTTTGGATGGCTTAGATAGAATCTTTGGATTACAGATTGAAGATCAGGGCTGATGAATAAACTAGGAATTGTCTTAAGAACAATATCTAGGAATTGATTAAAAATTTGACATGGAAAAGATCAAGAAATAAGAAAATCCTGTTTGCTAAAAACTAACCATTGATTAGGTTAAGCCTTAATCAAATATGTTCTAGATTACACAATTCCTGAAATTAATTGAGAATAACATAGAACTTGGTAGGCAAAACATGGATAAGGCAAAACTAGAATAAGATGAAAATGGAATTACAATTATTGTTTAAACCGAAGTAAGGAAAAGATGCCCAAGGAAGAAGATGATACAGGTAGTCCTGACATAAATGATGATGTAGGGAGGGGAGTAATTGTAATACCCCAAATTTTTGTAACTTATTAAGGCAAATTAATAAAGTTTGCATTTTTAGGAATTCTGGGCTGGAATATTAGGTTATTGAAAATTCTCTTTTTATGAAGATTATATCATGAATTAAAACATAGAAATTATGGATATACTTGGAAAACAGATCGAAACAACATTAAGTACATTCAATTCTAAGTTAAAATGAAAATTCCTTAATTTTCTCCATTTGGGGGTAAAATGGTAATTTTACCCATATTCCATATCCAAGAAATAAGACCTCAATATTCATGAAGTACTTAGAAATATGATTCCAATGCCACTAAGTACGCTCGATTCCGAGCTCGGACAAATATTGCCTATTATTCTCCAATTTTGGAGTTCAAAGGGCAAAAACGTCTTTTCACATAAAAGTGGGGCCCACAAAGTGGGCCAACGTTCTAGAACAACAATAATTGCTCAGTGCATTATTTCTGGTAGTGGAGAATGTAGTGGAGATTGTAGTGGAGAATGGAGAATGCACTTGTAATAAAAAATTCTAAAGTAATAAAATATCTTATCAAAATAAATGATAAAAAATTCAAATTTGGCTATAAATATGTCCCAAAAATTTCCAAAAATTTTCACAACCTTAACCACAAAATTTCCAAATCTTCCCTAGAGTTTCAGCTCCAAATTCTCATTCATCCCTCCCCAATTTCTATTTTTCTTATTTCTCTCTCCTCTTTCTAAGTGGAACAAGAGACCTAAATTCAATTAGGCACTCCGTTCCTGGTAGAATCTGATAAATTTCACCATTCATAACCTCATATACCATAGTATATACAAAATCTCCAAATCAATTTCAAGATCCAACGGTTCCAACAACAGAAAATCACAAAAACGGGGACAATCGGGCTATATTATCATCAACCGATAATTCTCTCAAATTGAGCATCAAATATATGTTTTTTCTCCAATCAGGTTGGTGGAACTACTTCCCATACATATTTATTATGGTTTAGTGTAATTTTTATTTTTCTGTAATTTAATTTGAATGAAAAATGGTAAAAATAAAGTAAATACCAGATCCTTCAATTTATGCTGATAGAGAGCTCAGATGGAAATTCTGAGCTTTCCGATCTATCCAAAAGGGTTCAAAATCCCTAGGGTACAATTTTCAAGAAAATCTAACAAGGTTTGGACCCTCAATTGAGAGAGATTAGTTCTGTTGGGCCCAGATCAAATTTGGACCCTAGGAATGACTGTAAACTTTAATTTAAGATTGTGGAGTCATATGAATTTCAAATTGAGATCGGAAAGAAACTATGGAAAGCTTGTAATTTCTAGTTTCTAATGAAGTCATAATATTTTTAAAAATTATTCCTGAATTATTCTCTATTTTGGAAATAAGTGTCCGATTTCTAAGATCTTCAAGATCTGAGGTGATCAGATCTTGGAAATTTATTTTAATGATGATATAATACTATAATAAAGTAATATCTATTGTTAATTTAGACAGATCTAGGATAAATTAGGAGATCTACCCTTTATGGTAGAAAAACCCTAAAAATACAAAGGGACCCACTTGATCAATGAGATCAAGTATGATCAGATCCTTGAGATGGATTAAAGGGATGATATTATGATAGAATCTAGTTAGATCATGGATGAAATGTGACAAAATCAAGTGGATATGATTTTTGGATCTTAATGGATTAAAAGCCCTAAAGGTAATTAAAACCCTTAATTTAAAGGAAAACACCTAAGATCTAATGGTTGGATCATATTTAAAGGTTTATTATAATCTTAATAAAATTACTTTAATTGTCTTTTATTGGATATAGAAGTGTAAATGTGATTTATGTTCTAAGTTTTAATTGTCTTTTATTGGATATAGAAGTGTAAATGTGATTTATGTTCTAAGTTAGAAAGCATGATAGTGTAATCTTTAAATTTTAGTATGATATGACCTAAATGAGCAATTTGTTAGTAGATTTGATTATCTTAGGATCATGTTAGTGTAAATTAGGATTTAAACATGATTTCATTATGATAAAAGATGTGTTTCATAACTTAGGATCATGTTAGTTTTATTTCACTAGCTTAAGCTACATTCATAGGAAGAATGTTAGTATATAGTTGTTAAACTTATATTTAATTTATGCTTTCAAGTTGATGATTTACTTATTGTCAAATTTTATTCAATTGTTAAGTAATTGTTAAGATATAAGGAGCATAAATCACCAAAAATGTAAACTAATGAAATATAGAAATTCATGGACAACTAAGATGAATGAATAATTTTGACTTAATAAGGGTTATAGTTAGTAGGACAATATAAGGAATGATTTATCATTTCCTTAGCCCAAAGTAGGAAAATAATGAACATCCATGGATGACATTATGCATATCCATGGAAATTAATTAAAATCAATTAGAGAAGGGACTTAAGGTAAAGAGCTCATAGGAACCTTGTCAAAGGTTGAGCTAGTACCACTCCAGTGGACTCTGAACATTATGGTTATAGGGGGTATACAAAAGCCAAGTGCTTTTCCCTCACCTCCCATTGATGTAAGAGAGGTCTAAACGCCTCCTTACATGAGGGTTGTATTAACCACTTTTTGAGCAGACTTTAACTGGTAAGTACTAGTCATCCTGAAATAAGGAGTTGTCTAGTGATAGGAAGAAATAAATTATCTTCAACCAAGTAAGACA
This sequence comes from Warburgia ugandensis, assembly GCA_035236585.1. Classification (NCBI taxonomy): domain Eukaryota; kingdom Viridiplantae; phylum Streptophyta; class Magnoliopsida; order Canellales; family Canellaceae; genus Warburgia; species Warburgia ugandensis. Next base: position 59,861,759 of record CP141133.1, read on the forward strand.
CTAACTGGTTGAATAATAATAAGAACATAAAAAGATAGCAAATTATCTAACCCTAATAAAAATAGTAAGTAAGATAAGGATGATCAAACAAGATGAGATCTTGTATGATAAAAAACAATAAGGAAAAAGAAACATCATTGTAAATTAGATTGTTATGTATGATATAGATAGTATTTGTATAGATGATATTAAACCCATGGATATATGATATTCAAGGAAGAAAGATTCAGATCATCCTACATAAGGATGATCAAAAGACAATGTAGTATGTACCCTTGATTAGAAAAATGACATTATACATATGATTTGACAGATATATATTGATCGAGACTATGGCAGATTTCAAGGAGTAAGAATACCTTATTGAGGTAGGTGGATTATTAAGAATGCCTTTACATGAAGATACATGTCTAATACATGATCTTATGTTTTGAAGTATTGACATGTATGATACCAATATATTAAGGTAAATACCTCAAATTGAAATATAATCCAACCAAATGATGAGGAAAATAAGTATTAAATGGTTAAGTTGAGAATTGAGAACAACCCTAAGTGAATAGGAAAGTAGAAAATATTCCAACCCTAGATAAACATACAGATAGTCTAATATGTATAAATATTAATTTACATACAAGCTTGGAGGCTTGTGGTTTTGTTTTAAACAGGCATAGGCCTGGGGATGCTATGCTAGGAGAGTTAAGAGGGTTTGGCCACCCACTCTCTGAAACTTGATGATATTGAATACCAAGCCTAAGAAAGGCTAAAAATCGGGTGGGGCATTTATGAGAAGGCCACCACTGTGACAGCCATGGTCCTCCCATATGAACATGGATATTGTAATTTCCACTAAGAATGGTATAAGTGGATTATTGAATAGTTATCCGGGTGTGCTGTACAGATCAGACGCAAGCATAGTAGTCCTTGATTATTTTGCATTATGATGCATATGAAATTGGCATAGTGAAATGCCTTAAGGGTTGGCATGATAAAATGCCAGGTAATTGTAAATTACCAATATTTTTCCCAAGAAGGGAAAATCCCAAGATATAATGCTTGGCTGAGATACAAATCTCCTATAATGAAAGGAGTTGATCAACTTTGTATGGAAATGATTATTGATTATTTTTACAATTTTAACGAATTTGTCCTCATATACTATGTATGTATAAAGGTGAACACAAATGACAAGGAAATGAGATGTTCATATCAATAATAGTGGTCTATGAATGTGTTTATGATAGAATGAATTATGGGACAAGTGAATATTGAGATTTTACTGTCAATAACTTACATTCTTATTCCCTACCAAGCATAGCTTGCTGAGATATTGTAAATGTTTGAATGTTTACAATATCTCAGATATAGAGAAGGAGACTTAGGAGCTCAAGACTTGAAGAACTATTGAAGAATAAGTAATAAGGGTATATCCCTTAAAACATTATATTGAGCATAGATATTGTATTTAGAACTTTGTAATTTGAATTGTGTATTTGGACAAATATTGTAAGGATACAATGGGTTGTGTACTGTGAACCACTGGATGGATCCTAGAAGTTTAATAAAATCATATTCCTTCAATGGAATTTTATTTTGTACACAAATTGTACTTATGTTATGTATGAAGTGGTGACTTGGGTTTTCAAAACAAGTTTTAAAATAAAAGAATTTTTGCTGCTTTGTTTTGCAAAAATTTTTTACTGAGGGGACGCCTTTGCCTTTGAAAAATATATTATAAAATGTGTTTCAAAAGCCCGGGTCGTCACAGTAATGGTGGGGAAGAAGTGGGATTTTAGGAAAACTCGAATTGGGATGTACTCCAAAGTGACAATGGAATGCAAAGTAGAAAAGAAATTTAGAAAAATCATAATGAAATCAGTGAGAAAAATTGGAGGAATTACAATGAAAAACTACAGTGAAAGACAGGAGAGTAAATCATTACTAAAACAAAGAATGAAACACCTATGAAATAGGGAATGAGATAAGTGGTAATGAAGCAAGAGAATCTAATGGTTAAAAAAAATATGAAAACTTGGTGGAAGAAGGTTGGGATGGTAAGAAAAAAGCGGGATGGAAGTGGGAAACAAGAAAAATTAGTGTGGACTGACAGTGAAAGTGAAAACAAGCAGGGAAAATGCGGGAATGGAAAGCAGGGAGTGAGGTGCTGGGAATTGGGTTTTCGTTGGAGCAAGTTGATGGAACAGGGTGAAATATATATATATATATATATATATATATAGAGAGAGAGAGAGAGAGAGAGAGAGAGAGAGAGAGAGAGAGAGAGAGAGAGAGAGAGAGAGAGGTGCTGTGTCAATGCCTCCAACTCCTCCTATAGTCCCCTAGTTCTATGGTGAACCTCCACTACAATAGTCCCTCCTCTAGTTCTCCCTTAGGTTTTCCTTCTTCCCTCTTTTTATAGGACCCAATAGCCTACTGTCCTTCTAAAACCAAAAGATATCTTTCCAATCTTCACTTCTTTCTAAAATCTTCCCTGCTCCAACTAACTAGTAGCCCACCTTTTTCTTCTATTCCTTTTTTCTATTATGGGTTTCCTCTTTCTACTTAGAAAGCAAATATACAAGACAATCTACAAGATTTTCTTTCTTATTCCTTTGTGAATCTCCAACTTGTATCATGGGGTCCATCTAACCCTTTGACCATCTAGTACTAATCAATTCAATTTGAGCTATCCAAGTTTATTTTGGTTCATCTAACCATTAAATTTTACAAATCAATGGTTCGGTGATCAATTAAAGCTAAAATTCATATTTTATTTAAAAATTACAAAATTAATCAGTTAGATGATCTAATTAAATGTTAAATTTAGGGTATTTTGACCAAAATTAAACACTTAACCAATAGCAATATTCAAAAGCTTAGGGCATCAATGTCCCACTAAAAGCACAAGATAAAATACAAAGACTTGTAAATAATATCAACTCATGAATAAAAGTAAATCACATTTGTCTTCCTAAAAACTATGTATGGAATTAGGAGTGATAATAACAACATGAAAACATAAAATCATCAAGACCTAGGGTTTATCCATCATGGAAAAACTTCAATCCATAGATACAATATCCACAAGTCTAGTACTCACAAATTAAATCCAATACTCACAACCCATGTACAGAAAACATATAATATCTAACCATCTATGTACATCTGTATAATAGTCTCAAAAGTACTTTGATGGTGCCCTCTGCCTTCAGTGATCCTCCACCTGTTTTTCCTTCCTAGTGTCCCTCCCTATATTTGAGGCATTAGAAACCACAGCAATGCCTCATCAAGTTATCACTTGTATAGGTACATAGTCATTTAATATTCAACAAATAGATACTAGTAGTGTGATAGATAAAATGCAAGATCTCATAATAAAACTCATGGATGTAATAATGATATGAAAACTAAATAGCCAAGTCTCATAAACAATACAACATCCACTTATAATCTATGTCAAAACCAAAATCCTGTATGGCATATATGAACTCGTATAAGTCATAAGAATCACAAGAGTCAAATCAACATGACTTGCATACCATGGTATAAATCATGGCCCATAAATCTGAAAGTTCCAAGTGCAAGAAAATCCTTCACATCTAAATATGAGTGCAAGTTACGAATAGAAGGGCACACAATCCACTCGTGTCCCACATCTAAATATGAGTGCATGTCATGAATAGAAGGGCACACAATCCACTCGTGTCCCATGAGTGTATAACACACTTTCACATCCGGCCATGAGTACTCGTACCAATCCTCTATGTGTCATCATGCGATGGATACATACGGATATACTAATCTAAGTAACGACCATAATATTGCATGAAAACTCAAAACAACCATATGGATTGCCATGTTGCAGTAGTAACCACTCCTGAGTCTACCAAATGTAGCTGCCCGTTGACACTAGGATGGGAGACTAAACGTCTGTCCCGTATTGGGGGAGGGACAAACTTGTAGTGTAGACTACCCATGATACCACTCTCCAAAAATTTGCCTCATCTTGGGCCAGGTGCCTAATCAACTCATTAAGTTAGAGGGTAGGTGGCCAACTCTATATCACTCCAAGCATAACATCCACCAGGTAGAAGCACTCATTATAAATCGGAGAAAATACGAAATTTCCTTAACATCCCCTTAACAAGTGACAACACGTCATGTCTAATGCACGAAATATAGGAGCATTTGTGACTAGACATCCTAAAGCATTGCCCTCACCACAGGATTAGTTTCTTAGGGACTAGCTACCAAGCCTCCTCAATAAATCCACATCTAAACAATTCTAATAAAATAAGTGAGTCAAAGCATCATGATATCCAAATAACCATGAGTTCGTGGAAAACATATAAATCAGAGTGATAGTGCATAAATACAAAATATACATGTTGAATAATGATCTTAAGGTCATAAAGACAAATAGATATGCATGAAATCTCCTAATGAACATCCATGGTTTTGTACAAAATATATCAATACTAAATGTTGTCACCTACCTAAGTGAGAACCAACTCTCTCAGGCATACCGCCTCTAAAATTAGCATGATTTGATGCACTTGTCCAAACCACACAACATAATCCATCATGTATTGCTCAACATTCATCATTTCTACTAATATCACTCCAGATCCTCCTCAATCTGGGTGATTTAGTGTTCATTCATCACTAGTTAAAGTCTGATTTCTCTTAATCTTTTGTTTGATCTTTGATCTTAGTCGTATGTTGCAAATCAATGTTCTAGATCATTCAATTTTCCACAATCCACAGAGATCAATATCTTATAACTAGTCTTTTCCATTTCCATAGTCAATCCAACAATTAGATGGTTGGATTGTTCTTGATCGATCAAATCAATAGTTTTGATGACTTTCAAAGTCCAATCTTACTTAATGCATAGTTTTTTGGATGATCCAACCATTGGATTATCCCAAACATCCTCTTGGGTATGTCATATACCCTTAATCCATCATATTCATAGTGTTTTCTAAGATCCACATGTGTACTAATAGTCAATCTATTGATCTGACAATTAGCTCATCCTCTAATCAGTCAGATCTATAGTTCTTTTCTCATTCAATGGTTTGGATCATAATCTAAGTCAAATTGTGTGATATAATGGCTTAATCTCTTAATTCATTGGTTAGATTATCTAATTTGACCAATTTTCAAGGCATGATCATTCACTAATCTAGCCAATCTGGGTCATCAAATGATTTTTTGGTTTAAATCAAGTCAAAATGTGGTCAAATCTAAGTTTCAGCACAAAATTAAATATGCGTAGTCAAAACAAATCTAAGGAATATCATTAATTAAAATTTGAGCTTGTGTAGCCTCAAGAATTGAAAATTTTCTATTTTAGATCAAAATCAATTGTTCAGATCATAATATGGTCCCAAATAGTGTCATCGAGATGCACTACATCTGTGATGCATGTTTGGGATGCACAGGATCGTCAAGGTCACCGGGATGCACACGTGTGCGTCTTTGTCACCAGGATGCATGCACGCATGTTCTAGGCACAATATCCATAAGGGGCAATGCACTTGGACCATCCATTCTTTTTCCTTTAGATCTACGGTCTGGATCTTCTCATATCAAGATGAATTCAACACTACCTAAGTTTTTTAGGGTCAAGAAATCCATTGGATGGCTTAGATCATCCATCTGAGCTACCCTTGAACTGGGTTTTTACGATGAAACGGGGTTTTCCCCTATGAACCTTTGCCGACCAAAAAAAACAAGTTTGAAAAGCATGGGGAGGAAAAAAATGATGGAGTGGGAAAAAAGCTTACCTGCCCAGGGGAATGGTTGCCAAAGAAGGAAGTGAGGTTAATGTTCTCCTCGGATCGTGCAACGTCTTGGACTACACTGGGCATGATGATTGGTGTGGCTCGTGGCTTGGTGTGGTGAGTGTGTAGGCTAGTAGTGATCGAAGAAACAGGAGAGAGAGAGAGAGAGAGAGAGAGAGAGAGAGAGAGAGAGAGAGAGAGAGAGAGAGAGAGAGAGAGAGAGAGAGAGAGAGAGAGAGAGAGAGAGAGTAAATGAAGGGGGGAGATAAATGCTACTTATATTATTTATTTATTTTGTAATAATTCCTCTCATTAATGAGGTAGACATATCATTTAATTTTGTGAAGCTTTAATTAAGGCATTTATGAATCACCTACTCCATGATTTGCATGTCAAATTTGGTGCGCCCCACTTATGGTAAATTATCTTTCTACCCTTATATTTATTAATTTAAATATACTAATTAAAATAATTATGAGTTTTTCATCCAAACTCTGATTTTAGTGTCAGTAGACTCCTTTTTTCAAGCACAATCCAAATATTGATGTTTCAACCCTTGACTTAATTTCTATAAAAATATAATTTGAAATTCTCAATTAATATTATATATAATAATTCACAAAATTTAGTGATATTACATCAACAATGGAACTCTCTGCAGTTCTCCCTTTTCTCTTCTCTCATGGTCTAGTTTCTAGGGGTTTTTGAAAGCTCACCACCCTTATAAATTTAGTTGCTTTCTAAGTTCGGTTTCCGTCCTCTTCTATTCTTTCCTCTACGAATTTTTTCTCAGGTTTGCTTTTCCTTTTTCTAGTTTTCCTTTGAAAAATTTAATGATGTGCAGCTTCCTCTGTTACTAATTTCTTTCTAATATGATCTCACTTTCTTAATAAATTTGAGCCTCACGCTTTCCTCCCACAAGTCATAATGAAGATTAGTAAGATTTTTTTCTTATTCCCTTAGGTATCTTGATCTTGTATTGAGGGACCCATGTGTCCTTTTCATGCTCTTATAGGGTGAAGATGATTTGGTATTGATCAGCTTGATCTGAACCATTCAATTCCCAATGTGGTAGATTTACATCACATAAAATTTAATTAGAATTATCTAAATCATGTTTTAATCATCTAATCAGCTTTGATGATCATCTAGCCATTAAAATTTTCAAATCAAGGGTTAGATGATTAATTGAAGCTAAAATTAACATTTAACCTGAAATTGCAAAATTGATCTATTGGTGGTCTATTAGATGCAAATTTAGGGATTTTAAAACTAAAACTAAACACTCAACACACCTCCCAACCAACATTTTGCTAGTCTCAAGTAAAATATGTAAAAAATCAAATTACAAAATTGATGCAAATTTGTGACGACCCGGGTTTTCTCATGCATTTTTAAATGCAATATCTAATTCCTAAGGCGGGATGCATCCCTATTTGAAAACCATTTTTATGAAAACCATGCAATGCAGCGGAAAATCTTTAGTTTTTAAACTCATTTTGAAAACCCCGAGTGTCATTTGCTTTCACAACAATCAAAGTAGTTGTTGAAAAACTTCAGAAATCATAAATGTTTTTCCCCAGGTCTATCCAGTCACAGCACATAGTTCAACTGTAAATAAATACAAATACATGTCCAAAGGGTAGAGAGTTTACTCACAGGTATAGTTGTCTCCTTTGTTTATTCACTTGCTCGTAGCACTAATATCTCCTGAGACGTCTTCTATTTGTGAGTGGAACTATCCTAAAAAATATTAAGGATAGGGTGAGTATATACTATACTCAGTAGGAGTCTATCCCTACTAGTTTTGCAATGCATGCTATGTTTAAAATTATATGCTCTTAAAAACATATGCATGTTCGAACAATCACGTTTAATATCGATATTAAAAACCACTGTCGAATTGAAATACTGACGACTTAAAGAATAGCATAATCTCAGTTGAAAGTATCATATATCATAAACATAATGATATGCATAAGATGCTCAACTGAATCCAACTCATGGATATCTGGTATGGTCAACCAACCTCATGTCATGCCATATGCAATGTAATTAAATCCTTAAACCATAGGGTCCAACTATGCCCACAACCTCGTCGCCGTATGGTCCCCGGGTACCTGAGGACACAGCGTCATAGCCTCCATGGGGCATATGACACATTAACCCAGTTCCGTGACACCAGTGGTAGCCCCCTGTACCACATGTAGGCGACGTAGGGACATGCCCTTTTTGGGCATGGTACCCATCCACCTAATAGTGGTAGAGGCTGGAGGCCAACCCAAACCTCTCTGCATAGCGCCCATGAGCTTATCAGCCCAAATCATATTAGATCAAACAAGCGAAAATCTCTTTTTCAAAACCTGTCCTCTTTGGGTCCCTCACAACTGCCTACGCAGCTTCTTTTGGGCACTCCAGCGTCTTTTGGTAACCCTCAAGGACATGCAATCTTTCAAAAACTCAATGCTCAAAAATCATACAATATATGATTTTGTTTGCAAAACATATCTATGCAATTATTTGCAAAACATATCTATGCATAATGCATATGCAATTATTTGCAGAACATATCTATGCATAACGCATTTATTATATGTACGCTGAATTAAGTCATGCTAAACAAGTCATATACTTATACTTAAAACAAGCATTCTCCAAACAATCATGGCTCTTTTAAAAAGTCTAGTAGCGATAGAGCACCTACCTTAAAGTCTCCTGGAGTCATGTCCTTTATCACTCAACCCGTCCCTGGGTCTCATTTATAAACTCCTAGGCATAAATGGATACAAGGAGTCCTTATCAATTTCATTCTATTTAGACATTAGATCGTTAGATTTGCCTTTTAGAGTCCATGGTCCTTGCCTAATTCATTGTCAGGCTAGATCGTATGATATGGATCTACTATTCAATAGTTTAAACTTTGTAATTTGTCCTCTAATCCTATCCTTATACTCTCGTTAGGTCTGCGTGTCCCAGTTCCTAGGACACCCGTGCATCCTGGTTGGACCGCGACCGCCTCACGTGCGTGCGTGCCCAAAGGCCGTGCCAGGGACTGCGTTTTTGCACGTGCACATGCATGCTCAAGTGACGCGCTATGATGCGCATCATCGCACGGACGCACCTTGTAGCATGGCACGTCTCAGCTCCCAGGGCACCCCATGCATCCTGGTTGAGCCAGGACCAGTGCCCCATGTAGCGCGCGCACCTGGAACAGTGTACGCACTGTCATATACCTGGAACCCATCCCAGGGACCGAGTCCCAGGCGCAGGTGAATCATGGCTTACCTGAGACGCCTTGTTAGTGCAGGGCCGGCCCAAGCTGGCTTAGAGCGTTTTTTGGCCAGGAACCCGGTTGGAAACGACTGGAAAAGACCATATCAGGCATGGATCTGGCCTGGGGGAAGCAAACGGAGAGAAAGTGGAGGAAAACGACTTACCTAGGTCGCCTCGGGAGGCCTTGTCGGTGGTGCTTTTCCCTCTGCTGGAATTCCATGTTTGTCGGAACCCACGAAGGGGAAAACCCCAATGCCAGACCAGAACAAGAGGAGAGAGAGGAATAGGGAGAATGGCCGGCCCAACTAGGGCCTGGCCGTTGCCGAATTTGCAGAGAGAAGGGTTTCTAGTTTTTGCCAGAAACCCCAGTCCAAAAGTTGCCAAAAAACGTGTTTTTGGAGAGGGGGATATGGGGCTTTTATAAAGGGGAGAAGGCGGTGCCCCTTAATGGCAGTGTGCCATTTCCCTTGGGCTGTTCTGGAGTAATCGAGAAAAAGGGTTTTCTGGAGAAGTCTGGAGGTGGAAGACGACAGGGGGTGCTGTTATCAAAACGGCCCCCTGCGTTTTCTGTCTTTTTTTGTTTTCTGTTTATTTTACAAAAATACCCCTAATCTTTAAACGGCCGTAAATTCTTCATACGAACTCCATTTTCAGCATTCTTTGAAGCGTTTGTAATGACCCCAATTTTTGTAATATTAAAATCCCATGAAAAGTTCAATTTTGAAGATAAGGGCATTTTGGTCATTTCACTAGTCACCTTGACTGAACCCAGAAACTTGGTCTTAAAAATGGTACCATTAGATGTGTCTCAGAAAAAGGAATCCAACAAGACCAAAATCACCCAAAATGGAGTTAAAATGAGCAAGTTATGGCCCTTTGAAATTCAGGGGCAAAACTGTAATTTTCTCAAAAACGGATTTAACTGCAAAACACAGGGGCCCGTTTTGATACGGGCACCCTTCATCTTCCACCTCCTAAAGAGTTCTGGAACGGCAGTGATTGGAGGGGAAACCACCGCCATTCTAGAGGTTTCTCCATCGCCATTCAAAGGCAGTGAGAGCCCCCTCCAGAACCCTCTCTTAGCTCTATAAATAGAGCTCTTGGGCACCTCTAATGGCAGCCCAAAACATGGAAGAAAACCAGTTGAGGAGCAGTGACCTAGAGGGGAAAACAAGGAGAAAAACCTAGCAACGAGCCAGGTACGCCCAAAATCCCTCAAAACCCATCTCCACCATAGTTCCAAGATTAATTTCCCTAGGTTTTTGCATGAAAAATCATGCAAAACGGAGCCCGAGAGAGCCACCAAGGACCCAGGGAAGTTCCCTGGGCCGCACTGGTTCGACAGGGGTTGAACCAGGGTGTCCTGAGGACGCCCTGGTCCCCCAAACGACGGAACGTTCCAGTCGGAACGTCCCACGTCGTCTTTGTTTGAAAAACCAAATGGCGCGTCTAGGGATGCACCCGCAAAAGAGAGAGACGGGCGGGAAGTTCTGCGCGTCTGCAGACGCGCCCACTGAGGCAAACGTCGTAGGCGTGCAGTACGCTAGTGTCGCGGTTTTTTTTCGTCCCTTAGGGAAGCCGGGGCGCACGTCACAAACGCGCAGCGCCCTGGCATTCCATCTTTTTATTTTTAAGACTCCTATGTACGTACGACACTAAAACGCTTATAACTTGAGATCTAGAGCTCCGATTGAGGCGCTGCAAAAGGCATTGTGTCTGTGTCGATGACGCGAACAAATCCAAACTATAAAATCTCTAATTAAGGCCCAATCAAAGGTGCGCATGACCCTTAGAATAGAATGGTGGCGCGTGGCCACTAGAACGTTGGAAAACTGAGGATACCAAGGCCCAATTAGGACCTTAGGACACCCATAGGCATAGGGATGGACCCGTAATGCCTAAGTAAAAAGACCAATTACGCTAAAACCTATAAAAGATAGGCCGAACTAACCTTGATTCCCCAAACCATGATCAGGAGCGTTCGAGGACAAAAGGGTTAGCACGACCTAGCCAGGTAGGTGCTCTATCACTATTAGATTCTTTTAAAAGAACTATTATTTTTTTTAGAACATATGTTTTAAGTATATGACTTGTTTAGCATGACTTAATTCAGCATGCATGTGATAAATGCTTTGTACATAGACATGTTTTGTAAATGATTGCATATACATTATGCACATATATGTTTTGCAACCAAGTACATACATTGCATAATTTAAGTACTTGCAAAGATTGCATGTCCTTGAGGGTTGCCAAAAGACGCTGGGGTGCCGAGGGCCAGGCAGTTGTGAGGTGCCCAAAAGATGATAGGTTTTGAAAAGAGGTTTTGGCTTATTTGATCTTATGTGATTTGGGCTAGAAAGCCCGTGGGTGCTATGCCGAGGGGTCTAGGTTAGCCACTCGGCCTCTACCACTATTAGGTGGATGGGTACCACGCCCAAAAAGAGGCAAGTCCCTACGTCGACTGCATGTGGTACAGGGGGCTACCACTGGTGCCACGGCACTGGGTGGATGTGTCATAGGCCCCGTGGAGGCTATGACCGAGTGTCCTCAGGTACCCGGGGACCACACGGCAAGGAGGTCGTGGGCATAGTGGACCCTATGGTTTGATGATTTATGTGCATTACATATGGCATGATATGAGGTTGGTCGACCATACCATGATAGATATCCATGAGTTGGATTCCATGAAGCATTTTATGCATATCATAATGCTATGATATATATGTATATGATACTTTCGATTTTGGATTATATGATCCTTGAAGTCGTTAGTATTTCAGTTTGACAATGGATTTTGATGTCAATATTGAACGTGAGTATTCAGACATGCACATATTTTGGAAAGAGCATATGATTTTAAAACATCGCATGCATTATAAAACTAGTAGTGATAGACTCCTACTGAGTATAGTATATACTCACCCTATCCTTAACATTTTTCAGGATAGTTCCACTCATAAATAGAAGACGTCTCAGGAGATATTAGTGCTACGAGCAAGTGAATCAAAAAGAAGAAAGTTATACATATAAGTAAACTCTCAACCCTTTCGACATGAAGTTGTATTTAATTACAGTTGGGCTGTGCTGTGACTGGAAAGACTTGGGGAAAATATTTATGATTTTTGAAGTTTTTCAAAAACCACTTTGGTTGTTGTGAAGGTAAATGACACTCGGGGTTTTCAAAAATGAGTTTAAAACTAAAGGTTTTCCGCTGCATTGCATGATTTTTATAGAATGGTTTTCAAATAGGGATGCATCCCGCCTTAGCAAATTAGGTATTGCATTTAAAAATGCATGAGAAAACCCGGGTCATCATAGCGTTGGATTTCATTTTTTGAGTAGAATCTAATGGTACTAAGTTTCCTCACAAATTCCTTCGTTTACTATTTTAAATAAGGTAAAACATTCGACACAGTCCATTTCTTATAAAATGTCCAAATTAGCGTAAATTGCTGGGGCATTACAAAATTGCCACTCTTATATGTTCTCACAATTGCATTTAGTATATATAATAAGCCCTTAAACCTCTACGTTACCCATAGCAGATGAGTTAAGTCTCGTGAGGATTTGTAGTGAATATAACAGCAAAATTTTAAAGTTCTTTTTCAAGTCAACTCTTACTTTTTCTCAAAGAATTATCTTTAATAAATTTATCAACTTTACCATACTATTAAAATTGAATAATAAATTCAAAACCCTACTCATATGCTAAATACATTCCAATTAAGCTGAGATCTCAGAGTGTGTGTGCATACATTCCATATATGCAATAATCTTTATCTCTAAGTAAACTATAACTTTTAAACTTCATCTGAAATATATTTTAACCTTAATTCTCATTAATGACATACACTCAGAAATAAAGCTCTCATATAAAGGGTTCAAATCATATCTCTCATTTAAATATTTGAGCGGATCAATAAAAGCAAATTTATCTTACATATACTCATGAAAAAATGGAAGTTACTAAGGAATTTCGTTTTAATCCCTTTAGAAAGGATAAGATGTCATTACCTTTGAATACTTAGAAATATTACTCCTTAAATACTATCCATTCATATCCTTACTAAGAATATATTCCTCCTAGAATCAATAGGTCTTCAATTGGGATGAATTGTATACTTGGGACAAGGTTACAACAAGAAAGTGTATAGGATATTCAAAATTCTTCAAAAATAAGTGGAGGTCTTCTACTAACAGTTGACAATTCTTCTGTACTTTATTTGAAGTGAATATTCTTTTTGCACTTTTCTACTTTATTCAAAATTTTTAGATTTTTTCTTCTTTTTCAACACTTTTAAATTTCTTTGAAGAATATTCTTTTTTATTGATATTCACTTTTCTACTTTCATTGCAACTAAAATATATATCTTCATTCATCTCTAACTTATCTTTCAAAGAAAAAAGGTAATTGATAACTTATACTAGGTTAATATGGGTAAAAGATTATTTGAGTTTAAGTAAGAAATGGCTTTAATAAAAGGATCAATTTAGCTAACTAGTGGTAAAATTACTTTTGGGTAGGCTTTTTATCTCTAGGTTAATAATAAGGATGGTCTAAATCATTTTCTATGTTCCATATAATCTATTAAATTCAATAAACTTACAATATTTAAAAGGTAATACTCTAATAATTTAGGTAATTGGCCAAAGTTAAGAGTTGATAGGATCAAATTTGCTTTAAATAATCTAACAAAAAATTTAGAATACATTTATAACCTCTCAAAAAAAGTGAATAACTCCAAAAGTCACTTAGGTTATAGGTCTCCACTGAATTTCATCAAGATCTTTAAGTTACAACTACTTATACTATGTACATATAACTATGTCTACTTATGTGATTTGAGATTTAGCTTTCTTGGAACACTTTAGAAAATTAGTCAAATGATTGATTAATCATGTACAATTCCATTATTAAGCTAAGTGCGTTAAGCTATACTTCAAAAAAGCCACTTTTCATTAGTGTAGGAATTGACCTAAAAACTTTATAAAAAATTCAAAATTTTCTTCTTCTTTTTTTTTTTTAAGAATTCAACTGAAGAAAATAGAATTTGCTAGAATTCTACGCCCTCAACTTGAAAGAAACATTGTCCCCAACGTTAAAATATAGAATAAAAAATGAATATGGATGATGCAGAAAACAACTAATTCTAAGATACAAAATATGGTGTAGAGGGATTAGATCCGCTAAATCCTAATAAACATGATCCTCTAGAATTGTGGGCTCAATTTCTAGATTCTCATATTCTAGGAAGGGTGCCAAATATTGAATATTTACTTTAAAAGTATGGACATTCATAGCATCCTCAACCTTGATAGTCCCATATGGAAAAACTTTTTTGACTATATATAGAGTGGTCCATCTAGATTTAAGCTTCCTTGGAAAGAGGTGAAGTCTAAAATTGTATAGAGGACTAAAGGATTTTATCATTATATTTTTGTCATGAAAAACTTTCATTTTTCCTTATAAATCCTATTACTTTCACAAGCTTTCTAGCTAATCTCTTCCAACTCATTCAGTTGGAGTTTTCTATGTGAGCCAACTTTATCCATGTTGAAATTAAAGGCCTTTATTGCCCAATAAGCTCTATGTTCTAATTCCATTGGCAAATGGCAACCCTTATTATATACAATACGATATGAAGGCATACCTAATCTAGCAAAATTTGTTTTATTTGAATAATTTAACAACTATTTTATGGTTAAATCAAACATTATATTCTATCTAATTCGAGGCATAGTTGGGACAATGCCAAGATGATTTGTAATAAAAAAAGCAGCCCGGTTCCTTCAAAAATTCTACTCTTTGCATGGAGAGTGAGCCTTAATGGGATCTCAACGTTAGAGAAACTGCAAAGTTCATGGAATTCATGAGACCATCTAAGTGTTTCTTTTAGTAGATCAAAACTAGAAACGTGAGATCATTTCCTGCATCTTGCCCAGTGACCAGAAGTATTTGGTATCTCATTTTATACAAATCAATCTTTCTTGGGTAATGCCTAATTCCTTCGACTAGCTACTATGTCAATGGGAAGCAGTTAAATTTAAAGCAAGAGGACATAGGTTATGGCTAAGCAATTTTATGGCAGTAATCTGTGAAATGGTCTGATCACAACAATAGATGCTTCAGAGGTTGAATTAGAAGCTCTGACCATATGAAGGAGAGTATTGTTAAATGTGGCTAGTTGGACTTCATTCTCCAAAGAATTTTTTGACTTTTCCAACAATGACATTATGAGAAATTGGTCGGATATCTCTCTTGTATCTATTCCTAAGAACAAATATGACCCAAGTTGGGTTCCTCCTTCACAAAGTTCTTACAAACTCAGTTTGACGGGGCAAGTTATGGGAACCTGGGCCAATTGGGGATTGCCATTCTTCTATTCAAATGGTACAGCGACATGGACTACATTGGTCCTATAGAACTCAATGATTCTAACGAAGCAGAACTTCTATCGATCAACACGGGTATTCAAATCTAGACAGAATCAGATTTTCAACAACTGATTCTTGAAGGTGATTCATCAAGTGTTATCAGTTGGCTGAAATTGAGTGGCGATATTGCATGGCGCTTCTGGAATATGATGGACAAAATTGAAGGGGAGCCTTGGCACAACAGTAAAAGTTATCGTTGTATGGCCTTGAGGCCACGGGTTCAAGGTATGAAAACAGCCTCTTGCAAAAAATGCAAGGTAAGACTGTGTACTATAGACCCTTGTGGTCCGCCCTTTCTCTGATCCCACATAGGAGGAAGTTTTGTGCACCGGGGCTGCCCTTTTTCTTAGATCTTCAAATTCCTCTTCAGATATGATCTTGCTAGGGAAGGGATAATTCTTGATAATCTCAGAACAAGTATGGCATAGTGTGAAGCATAGAGTGTTTCTGGTTGAATGAAGTATTATTCTGCAAATTCTTTTCTTTTCTGATTTCTTGCTCATGTCGTTATAACGGCATGATACGACCATTGAACCAATTTCTAGTTCTGTTTCGGCATAAACTTGAATCATCTTTGGCTCATATGTGCCTTATTTTTGCAACTAAGGATTCTCTTGATCGTTTTCTTTAATATAATATAATAATAAAAAGAAGAAAAAAGGTTAGAATCGTTGAATGAGAAAGGATATTCGCGCATGTTTACAGTAGCCACTGACAAATGAAGGGGTTTGACTTATTTAACAAGTGTTCAGTGTTCTACAATCTTCAGTTTTGCCGATTCGAATTCTATGACTTACACATAAAAAAAAACTACTTTTGATCGTCAGATTAGGTCCTTACGTACCTTCTGAAAGCAATGGATCGACAACCCGAAGCCCATGTTTTCGGATGCTCGAGTCATCCAGGGAGCGTGATTTTTATGCCTCCTAACATTCAACGTCAAGAGATATCACATGACTGGCATGTATCAACCAAAACTTAGGCCAATTATTGTAAAAGAGGGGCTGCTTCGCAGTAACTTGCCATGAGGTCACGCCAAACTGAAGCATTCCTTCTGTAACTATCGAACAAGTGGTCCTGTAACCTTTCATTTTCGCCTGCCGGCCCTTTTCTTCTGTTTGAAAAAAAATAGGTCTAGCACACGTAGTACTAAGTAAAGGGAATAAACTTGATTGTGTCTTAATTAGATGATCTTATAGCTATAATATTTAAGAAGGTTGGTAATATCCCTTAGCTACAGCTCCCCTCCGAACCATGATGTGTCTTCAGCACTTGCACTGTCTTCGAAGTCACTCTTCCATGAATGCTATCTATTTATAGGGGAAAATAATATAACACACCTGTTAGCTTGATGCTACGTTTTCGGAATACAGGCAACGTGTCAATGGATCATTGACTAGCAAAATCAGAATTTAACAATGGAACCTCTTTACAGTTCAAATGTACATGAGAAAAGGACTTGTTGCGTCTTGATGTAAGCGTAAGGGATCAGCGTCCCGCTATCATTTCCCTTTGTATAAAGTGTTGAAACACTTATAACGTCGTACTCTCCTTCGATAGCCCCAAATACTTGCATGAGACGTATGGAGTTAGTTTCCTTCTCTCTCCAGATCTCATCTTCTTCTACCGTCTTTTCTGGAATTCAATCATTTATACCATTATGCATGTGCTTGCATGGCAAGAAAGGGGTTGTTATCGTGTGGCCCAAGACACTCAAAAGGAGGACCAGTTTCCCTAGTATTTGGAGACTAATATTTAGTAAGTCCATTCAAAGATGAGTTTGCCTCTCTCTCATGCAGTATTGTGGTGTCCACATTAGGTCCCTGCAGGGATTTCGTTGATCTTCACGGACCCATCGCTCCCACCAGTTATGGTATAACTTTCTGGTCTTCTAATAAGGCACTGTACAACGACAAATACACACACATACAAAAGAAAGAAAAAGAAAAACAGACATACAAAAGAATATAACGATTTAGCGTGGCCTTGGCGGCCTGCTTATGTTCCATGCTAGATTCCCAGCAGAGATCCACTCAACAATCACCAAATGAGAAGAATACTAAACATTTCCGTGCCAAGAATGACATCTGATCAAAGGCATTCAACCACAGTGGCTCGAGGTCTATCTCTCATGGTAGGTCATGGTTCAAGGCTGCTCATGGGTGTATCTGTCTCTGTGTTCAACATTCCAAAAGAAAAATGAAAAAGGAATCACCTCTGTGATAGCACTAATTAAACTCCAAAATGTGTATACATGAATCACATTTTTTAGGTAGTGAAGTACATGATGCACAACAGCAAATTTTGAAATCAATTATGTTACCCTTGTTTTTAGTTATCGCCTCACCTAACACGACAGGCACTTATGGATTCGATCACGATTCGTAACCAGCATGTGTAGCATCTGAACCATCTATTTTTCATTCATGATAAAAGATAATGACAGGCACTTGATAGAGAAATAACCCTAGAAAAGTTGAACTTGGACATGAACCTGTCTGTGTATAACTCGGCAAATGGTCTTTTGACTCCGATTGAAGGTAAATTATTGTCTCTTGGTGTATTCACATTCTATATGGTCGTAACTCATAACCCGTATCAATAGTTCACTTGTTGTTTGCTGAACCTTATAAGAGGTTTCATGGATCCAGGGTCTAGGGTCAGTCGATCAAGGTAAACTCTAAAGCAAACTAGCTATTAGATTAACGGACTCGATCGTGTTCATGTAGCACCAGTGTGTGTGCAAAAGTGTATCTTCTAGTTTGACGCAGCCTCCGTCTTTTTGGCTTTTGTCCTTTAAACCAATGCAAAAAGAGAATCTACATGAACATTTCCTTATTTTGATATTTACACACCCCGCTTTATTTTATGGGCTCGTACAACTCCCAACTTCACTATAAAACCTCAGCTGCTGCATCTTGATTTCATACCATATAATACAGCAATGAAGAAGCAGGTCATCTTTGCCTTCTGGGCCTCTTTTCTTCTCATCTGCCCCTCTCCTACGTATCAATACGCATGTAACAATCAAACCACCGACATAAGCTCCTACCAATTCTGCAACACGTCCCTACCCTTTGTTGTTCGTGCCAAAGATCTTGTATCACGCCTTACCCTCCAAGAGAAAGTCCAACAGTTAGTAAATAAGGCCACAGGCGTGCCGAGGCTTGGGCTGCCGAGCTATGAATGGTGGTCCGAAGCACTTCATGGAGTTTCTAACGTCGGTCCTGCAGTAAGATTTAATGCAACTGTTCCGGGTGCAACAAGCTTTCCTGCGGTCCTTCTATCTGCCGCAAGCTTCAATTCTTCACTTTGGCTTGAAATGGGCCGCGTTGTTTCGACGGAGGCGAGGGCCATGTACAATGTGGGCCAGGCCGGACTAACCTATTGGAGTCCAAATGTTAATGTTTATCGGGATCCACGATGGGGCAGAGGCCAAGAAACTCCTGGGGAAGACCCGCTTGTTGTGTCAAAGTACGCTGTGAATTACGTTAGAGGACTCCAGGAGACTGATACTGAAGGGAACAATCTCAAAGTTTCAAGTTGTTGCAAGCATTATACTGCCTATGATGTTGACAATTGGAAGGGGGTTGATCGGTTTCACTTTGATGCTAAGGTAAAGACTAGAAAATGCAGGATTACGATTATGTTATCTTCAATTCTAATACTTTTCCTTGAAAGGTTTGTTAATGCTTACTGGTAAATGGCTACTCTGTGGACTAGTTTCCAGCATTATCTAGGAATGTGCTATCCCTGGACTTCATTAATATTTTGGTATCTTTACGTAGGCCTCGATTGGTGAGTTTTATATCGTTTGATTTATGCAATATTTATTAGATATCATTCATATGCAATAATCCCAACATCATCGCATGCGCGTACGAGATTATACATAGCCCTGCCAATCGGGCCATAGTTGCCCCGTTTCTTACTTGATGTAGCGCACATGAGCTGTTCTTTCCGAAGCTGTAATCTAGATCACATGTAGGAGATCAATCCCATTCTCTACCGTGTTTATCACTACATACAGTTCATGATTGGTTTGATGAGCATATCCTTTCTCTTCCGAAATTAAGGCTATCCAAGCATGGTTTCTAAGAATATTCTTTTGCACCGGATTCATCGCTGGGTTTGATAGGATGAATCTGGTTATGAGAGTGTTGTTGTTGGACTTCTTTTTTTTTTCCTTTTAACGGACGGGTCACCTGTTGATTTTTAGGGTTATTTTTTCTGACTACATGAGAATCTGGTTTTAGGGGCCCTATCCATAAAAACCTAGCTTTCGTTAAAGAAAGAAGAACAAGAAAGTGGGGATTGCCTAAAACACCACGCTTAATGCTATAATTGCCACTTTGATCTAAAACAAACTCCTTTATCTATGTTCTCTCTTGCTGCTTATGAACATGCAATTGGGGTTGCAGGTGACATTGCAAGACTTGGAGGATACATATCAGCCCCCATTTAAGAGCTGTGTATTGGAGGGACATGTAAGCAGCGTGATGTGTTCTTACAACCGAGTGAACGGCATTCCGACCTGTGCCGATCCGAACCTTCTTAAAGGGATTGTTAGAGGCCAATGGGGCCTAGATGGGTTTGTTTCATGTCCATTTTCACTTGTTTAATTTATTTCCGGCTATCCGATCATGCAAGTTATCTTCATAGTGCCTAGAATAAACCACCTCCCACCACTTGCACCCCTCCTCGAATAGATGCCAACAAATACATGATGATCGGTATGCACGTATACTCAAAAGTTGCAACTTGACTGCAACTTGGATGTTAATGCAAGTAGTAGGTGCAAACCATCTTGCTTTGTTTCTTATTTATATCAATTGATGTGTGAGCAGATATATTGTTTCGGATTGTGACTCTGTAGAGGTATTCTACAACTCCATTCATTATACGGAAACGCCGGAAGATGCTGTTGCCCTTGCACTGAAAGCAGGTTCTCTCCCTTAATCTCCTTTGAGGAAAATTAGTAGGCATAATATTCTTGAAGGAAAATGAATCTACAAACCCATATCTGATAATTGCACTTTCTTTGACTGCTCATAGCTAGGCGTTAGCCACATACAGCAACTGTCAGAGGTGTCTGTTCTAATCAGAAGAAAACTATATATTTATTTATTAATGGCGAACCACGACGAAGCTCATAGACTTCAAAGAAAACATGTGCCATTAAAAAGATAAAAGAAAAAGAAAATGGTACATATGAAAGTGCCAAAGTTTCATTGATGTTGGATGGTTAGGATCTTCAGATCAGAACGATTTCTTGATTTGCCGGCCCCTTGAGTCTGGATTGATCCGGGGACCGACCAGTCACATCAGAACCACGAATCCTGTGTTGTAAGTTTTGTAACAGAAATTTCTCTAACGCATGCAGGCCTAGATATGAATTGTGGAACTTTTCTCGGCAAATACACTGAGAATGCAGTGAAGTTAGGTAAAGTGGAAGAATCTATTGTAGATCAGGCCTTGATCAACGACTACATCGTTCTCATGAGATTGGGTTTCTTTGACGGGGACCCGACACAACAGCCCTTCGGGAAGCTGGGCCCTTCGGATGTATGCACCAATGCCAACCAACATCTCGCCCTAGATGCAGCAAGACAAGGCATTGTCTTGCTAGATAATGATGGGACCCTTCCATTATCACCCAAGTCCATTAAATCCTTAGCTGTTGTGGGACCCAATGCAAATGCTACACAAGTCATGATAAGCAACTACGCTGGAATCCCATGCCAGTATACTAGCCCTCTACAAGGGCTACAGAAGTACATCCAAGGATCAAATTATCAACCAGGCTGTGCTGATGTCAAATGTGCTGATGGGGCCCTCATTGATGCTGCAGCAAAGGCTTCTGCCACCGCAGATGCTGTGGTGCTTGTAGTGGGCCTTGATCAGTCGATTGAGGCTGAAGGGTTGGATAGGGATAATTTGACCCTGCCAGGATTGCAGCAGAGGCTTGTCACCGAGGTGGCAAAAGCGGCCGTTGGGCCAGTTGTGCTTGTGATCATGTCGGCCGGGCCTATAGATGTGTCCTTCACGAAGAACGAAACTAAGATCAGAGCCATCCTGTGGGTGGGGTATCCAGGTCAAGCCGGAGGAGATGCCATAGCTCAAGTCATCTTTGGAGACTACAATCCAGGTTCTAACCTCACTCTCTATATTGTTACATAACATTGTGTTGGGACTGTTAAAAGGTACTAGTGGAGTTTTCTCAACAAAAATATGCCCTAGGGCATATTTTGGACAGGTTATGTTCCCAGAATTTAACCGATTGATGATCCTAGCATTTGGCTTTTTCTGAGGTTTTTCGTGCAAGGCAAAAACCAAGTGCTTAGACTTTATGGGACATAGCCTCTCTACGGTCCGGCTCATTTGGGTTGGTCGCGGAATTTTGAGGCACGGCTAGTATACAATTACTAGTTTAGGTCACCAAAAATTTGGACCCCAACTTGCACTTTTTCTTTTCTAGTACTGTAAACTTTGTACTCTCTGCGGGATTCAGGAATGTCAACTACCATATAGAAATGGGTCCAGGTAGCACCGCTCAAGGGCGACGAAGGAGTACCCGCCGCCCAAGAGCAATTTTGGAAGATCCAAATCATGTTCAACATATAAAACTTAGATACTTTGGGAAGAATAAATAATAGAGAGGTGATTTTAATCCGCTTATTCTCTTTTTGGAGTTTTTGAAAAACTAATGGCCATGAATTTTAGCGCAAAAAAATGCATCCGATGAACATGAAATTTGGTGTCTACCCTATTTGTACGAATCCAAACATGACTACTAAAAACTATATATATATATATAAAAGAAAAACCTGGAATGTACTTATTTACGTGCCTTTGATCTTGTAATGCCTACTGGGCCTTTACAGATTTCTTCTCTAATACAGACACACCCCTATATGTACCTAACAAAATAAGTGCTTTCCAGGTGGAAGACTACCAGTCACATGGTACCCACAAGCATATGTAGATCAAGTCCCTATGACAGACATGAACATGAGAGCCAACACCTCCTCAGGCTTCCCTGGGAGAACTTACAGATTCTACAATGGCCAAACCCTCTATAAATTTGGCCATGGACTCAGTTACACCACATTTTCCACATTCATAAGTTCTGCCCCTTCGACCCTTCGGATTCATCTCAAGAAGTCTGATCAACCCATTTCATACAACATTATCTTCTCCAACTCGACGAGTGGCAAAGTAATCGATGTCACTGACGTAGACTGTGAAGGCCCGAAGTTCGACGTGAAAATGGGGGTGAAGAATGACGGTGATCGGAGCGGTAGCCATGTAGTATTACTCTTTTGGAAGCCACCATCTGGAATTAATGGATCTCCCAAGCAACAACTTATAGGGTTTGATAGAGTCCATGTGAGGAAAGGGGGAGTTAAGAATTTGAGCTTTAAGATTGATGTTTGTAGGGATTTCAATGTGGTAGATGAAGAAGGGAAAATGAAATTGATTCTGGGACATCAAACACTGATTGCGGGCATCTCCAATGAGCATCAAGTGAGGCACCGCGTCTATCTTAGGTTGCTCGGAGAGCAGGGTGACATTCTATCTATGTAGAAGATGGTTGTGTGTGCTGAATTTGAAGATCAGAGAATCATCATCAGGAATATTTGATATTAGAATCATATTATGGTTTGAGTACTTACAGTCGATGGATGGCGTAGAAACTTATGAACGAGTGTTATATGTACTAGCTATGTACGTGCCATGTAGAAGATGGATGTCCTAGAAACTTGCAAATTATATGTACGTGCCATGTAGAAGATGTTATATGTACCATCGATCGAATAATATCACAATCTCTTCTTTGATTGATCCGGTTAAGGCTACGGTAGGGCACAGTAGCCGTCTTCTGTTTGCTTGCTTGACCCCCCTTTGATTGAATGTTTAACCATTAAAGGCTATTGTGCCCTACCGTAATCACCTGAAGATGATTTGTTTGGGTAATACAGTCAATCCTTTGTCCAAGAGCCTGTAAATGGTGAGCGAATAGCAATGCTTGCAAAGGTGTAACACTCTTGGTGAATATAACATAGGCATGAGATGATTGATGGGATAGATTAAAGGATTTCTTCTAAGAGTATTGTTAGAAATCTCGCACAAATTATATAAGGCGACCCGAGTTTTTAAAACACAGTTTAATTGGAAAATTCCAAGTTTAAAATCCCAAGGCCCGGATCGACACTATTTAAAAATACTCAAGGAAAAAGACAAGTCAAAATTTTTATTGTTAAATCAATAACAATAAATCATTATTCAGCTTTTTAAAACTCTGAGTGCCTCATCCGAAAATCACAAGTAATAACTAGAAATAAAAGCTGGCCCACGTCTTAGTCCAATAAAAACTCATAAACATAAGCAATCCCAAGAATCTCATATAAGTCACGTACCAATGTCCCCTAGTCTCAATAATATTAAAACCATAATTGCCATTTATGCTACAATCTCCTGAATCTTAAAGATAATAAAGTCTAAAAAGTAAGCCATCTTCTCATTTCTTCAAGTACTAGGGTGCTCATTAGGTTCTTCACTCTTCAATCTTCACTTTCCCATAATAATTTGCATTTGAGTAGTAGGTTGAGTTTCATAATACCTGGTGGATAAACTTGAACGCACAAAACACGGCACCTAGTACACATGATTTTGAAAACATATTATAAGTATAACAAAATCATTACTATCTTACATGAGTCCAATTTTATGCAAATTATACTCCATGCATTCACAGGATATCAATTATCATATCTCATAGATAATGCATATGCACAAAATCTTAATCATCACCATTGGTAAATCAGATCGATAAAAGTGTGCCCTTGGGTACTATGACTAGTAATCCCGCCATCTCATCTTTCGAGAATAATCCATTATTCATTTGTCATCTGGTTCCTCTTAAAACAACTCAAACAATCTTACAAAAATCATCTGGGAATTTTCTATTTTCATGATCAAATCGCTATATCATCTGCTTTTCGATATCCTAGAAAGACGGGACTATATCCTCATGGGGCCTAAAGACTGTCTCAATAGTGCACAATGAGTCGCCTACTATAGTACACATTAACAATCGAGAAAATTGTCCTTTTTAGTTGGTGGATATTATCCCACCCTTGGGTGGTCTTAGGCTGATATGCCAAACCCACACTACCTCCTTGCATAGCTCCCATAGGCCTTTAACCTATCTCATTCTCTGAGTACTCTCACCCATCATCTTAGAATAAAATCAATAATTAAAATCGAATAAATAAATCATAATAAAATATAAAATCATCGTCAATCTTAAGAGATGAATAAGAATACCACCTCTTCTATCGTAATCTCATCACAATTTATATCCATGCATAGATGTATCTATCTATCCAAGTATGCTCAATAATTAATTTCAACTAATGATTTTTTTAATAACATGATAATCAAACTAATACCGCAAGTTATCATAGCTCAGTGAATCTGTGAGCTCTAACTGTCAATGCTAGTTACATCTGACCATTGATTTAACTGCCATTTTCTAGTTAGATTAACTGTTGATCTCATGGTTAATCATGGGCTTAAGTACCCATCTCGTTCACCAGAAATCAGATCTTATGTTCCTGTCAATCTCATACGGGTTTTGATTTGATGGATTAAGGATCTAATGGTCAATCTTTTCTAGATCGCGACATCGATTTTGACACGTCTGATCTTACCCAAATCAAACCATAACTTCATGGTCAATCGCTCCTCCAACTACATCATCAACTCTTAATCTTTACTGATTAACTTAGGACAGAATATCCAAACAATTTTTAGCCCATATCGGGCCATTAATTAAATTTGATTTAACCATGTAACACCAATAGCTCAAACGGTCTTAATCTAGCGCCTATCAATGTCCGATCAAGGTCGAATTAGTTTGTAATTCTTACAGGGAAAAGTATGTGCTCTAGAACAGTAGCTCCTCAGTCAATCCAACCTTGATCCAACTGCCAATTTGCTGTGATCAACACATCAATGTGTGATTGCCCCAGCCAACGGTGGATCTAGCTCATCTTCAAATGCTAATACCTTGATTTATATAGTTTTCGTTTAAGCATTACATGTATTGTAGTTACGAAGACAATTCTTCCCGTATAAAATTTGGGCCATCATGGTTAGATCCGGCTGTTTGCACATGAGTCTAATTATCGAGATCGATAGGGCCATTCATTCAATGAACGCCTTTGATTGATCAAATCCATGCGTTCCACATGGATTTTTCTTAATCCATTGGGCGTTCCACATGATTCATAGAAAATCCATTAGGCACAACCTGACTGTAGGTCAAACAATAGAAGGCTGGATTCTCTCTCTCTCTCTCTCTCTCTCTCTCTCTCTCTCTCTCTCTCTCTCTCTCTATATATATATATATATATATATATATATATATATATATATATATATTTGTTTGTTTCACGTTGAAAACACTTTGATATCTTTACTTAAAGGTGCTCACGCGAACTCCCTGTTTAAATGTCATGAGTTTTCCTTATTCTTCTCCCCAATTCATTCCCTTAAAGTTTCCCATATGGTTAGTTTAGGTCTCCTTCAAATTTGTTAATTCTTCAACGCTTCCTCATTCTAAGTACATTGTATCTAGAAGTTTTTAATATACTACTTTCCTAGGTTAATTAGGAAAACTAGATTCTAGGAGGTCGTTGTATTTATCTTCTATTATTAAAAATTAGTGAGACCCACCATTGTGCATCATTTAAAATCAAGTTACCAAGGAGGTGCCATTATTAATGTACATGACTTTTTATATCATAACTTTTATCTCAACTATCAGATTTTCACTATGTTACAATCTTTGTATTTCTCTCTTCCAGCTTCATCCATTGATAGAGATTTAGTAATTAGATTGTCTAGCTATTGTGAATTTTTGAAAGTTGGATAAATTGAATTGTCATTAAAAGGCAAAAATAGTTAAAGAAATTTTGGTATGTTATACTGTATTTGATGAATCTTAGCTTAGAGGCACACTAATATAAGCTTTTTGATGATAGTTAAAGCCTCCCAAATTGTGTAAGAGATATGACAATTCTATCTCAGGGATTCAACCAAGCTAGACTTGATATGTTCCTCAATTGATTTGTACAATCAGAATCAATATGTACTTTAGTCATAGAGATGAATGCCTTAAATAATTTTCTTAAATTAATAAGTATGCAAAATTGGATTACTTTCCTTTAGGATAAAAGTTCAACAAGTTCAAAAACCTATCACAATTAAAATCTCAAACTACTCAATGCAAGAGGCAGTTGGTGTATGACAATTAAGATCCCCATCAAACTAATGTAAGAGGCACTTGATGTGAAACAATCAAGTTCTTAATCAAACCAATGCAAAAAGCACTTAGAGTTAGTCAGTTAATAAACCAATGCAAAAAGTATAGTGTTAGGGTTGTTGGTATTAGTCAAGCATCCAAGACTTTGAGTTCTCGAGCTTAACAAAAGAAGAGATCTTAAATAGACTAGGCTTCTCCAATCTCACGAGTTCCCAAAACCCTAGCAGACTAACTCTCTGAACCAGAAAGAGAGAACATAGAATGAAAATGGTCTATCATGAGAGGAATGGCCTAGGGGGGGTCCCTTATATAAGGGAGCCTCTCTAGACTTACTCGATTGGCAAGGTGATAAATTTGGGCATAAATGACAATGGTGAGAAGATAATGTATTTAGACAATAAGATGTCTAGGTGAAAACCAATGTATCATGAAATTAAGGAGTCTAAGTGGTAAACAAATCTAGTTTCCTTATTTGTGTAGGATACTAATTCCATTTTTCTATTAACATAGAATATTTCACAACTTTTGAGCTTGAATTAGTAGGTCTCATTATAATATTTTAACTTAGAATAAAATTCTAACAATGCCCCATTTGTTTTAAGTTAGAAACAACCTTGCCCCCTCCACTCCAAACTTGTTTTTAAGTTAAAAACAACAAGCCAAAATAAAGCAACCATAAAAAAAAAGCATCTTGAGTTGTAACCCTCAAGAAATCACCTCTCTATAATTTATGATGGTTTCTTAGTGAGATGAGCCTAGGCCATCTAATTAGATGGGTCTAAGCTTGGACTCATTCCCGAGATAATAAGAATAAAAAATTACCCATTTGTCTAAAGTAAAATATAACTAAGATCACAGAGACTGTAAAGACATAATAAAATAAATACAACACATTTAACAAGATCCACGAATCAAAGAAACTAAATGGTCATGAACTTCCTCCTAGTTTATTCAATTCAAAGAGTATTAGGGCAACTAGTGAATTAAGTCTTGAACTATTATCTTGAAGTAAGAAGCATACTTAATACTCACTTCTCTTAATGAGACAATTATAATCAAACTATGTGCTTTTATTATTGAACATGTGCTAATCTTGTAATTCTCTAAGTGCTTTAGAGACCAACTTGAGTGCCTTAGGAGGTGGCCAAACCTCCTCACTTATAATAGTGGGCCCATAAATGATGTGCATGTATACACCATAATGCAAAAGAGATAGATCTACAGATTCATTAAGACATAAGTCATCCTCAATACTAGAGGCTATACTATAGCCAACATGGGAATGGGAATATATAATAAAATTACAGTACATTTGATAGATACAAAATAACTTACTTTTTCCTTGGACCTTGATCCACAACACAAGATAGGGTTGTTGGTATTAGTCAAATAGAGGTCTTTTAAGCCCATTGCCCTTCATGTCACTCTTGTATGTCAGTCTTTGACGTCACATAAATGGTTCATCGATTGAAAGCATTCCAATCAGTCCATGAGTTTAGATCTCAAGTGAAGCAAGCCTTCCACGAATGGGGATCATCCTATCCAATCCAATTAATGGAGTCTATCTCCTAAACAAAACCCTCCCAAAATGGGGCTCATCCAATTACCAATGTCTAAGGAGGTCATCACACTCCATACAAAACTCAAGTGGCTATCAAATTCAACAAACCAAAATGAGGTGACTATTCTAATCCATCAATAAATAACTCTTCTTATAGCAAATTTTCATATATATGATCACCTCTCAAATTGCTAGCACAGTGTCACAATTTTTCTGATCACCTATCATTTGGTGAAAAATCCATGCCATCACTGGCTCAATTTATCCTAGTCTTATCATTTGTAGCCCACAACATAGAGCCATTGAAGACATTGCTAATTCTCATAAAACTGTCTAGCTCAACACTTGGATTAAGCACTCAAATTTCATCTGTAATTGTATAATCACGTCTTATATAAGACCACTAAGTGTTCTCAGCACTCAAGCTGCTTCCAAGATGCTTTAGTAGATGAGTCTTATCATTTGTAGCCCACAATGCAGAGCCATTGAAGACACTAATAATTCTCATAAAACTATTCCACGTTCAACACTTGGATTAATCACTTAAGTTCCATTTGTGAATGGAAAATCACATTTTATATAAGACAACAAGTACTCTCAATACTCAAGTTGCATGAATGGGCTTCCAAGATTCTTTAACAATATTCCCTTCAAAATTATTAGGGTGTCTATCACAAGTCAAATTGACTATACCCTCTAAGAATCTTCTTACTCTAGCTAGACATTGTATGAACTGGCCATTATCTTCTCTAACAATAGTGATTTCCAAGATCACTAGTTGCACCTAGATTTAAACTACTCTTTGTCAAGGATATATCATGTGCATAGGGTTTGTATCCATCATATATGTTGTACACTCAAATACATTCATCACTTCGTAAATTTCACTGGATATTGTTACTTCACCTAGCTATTCAAGTTACTAGTTGGCATGTATTTCAATTCTTTTTCTAACATGATTGGTCCATAGCAAAATCCTTATGGCTTAGATTCTCATGAACTTCATATGTAATTCTTATATATGTCTTTCCAAACTTTGTTCATTCACACCTTTTGAATAGCTATCGAAAAAAATTTCGACCAATCAATAATAATAGCTAATTATTGGCTAACAACCAAAATATAATACTTAGGACCTAAGTTCCTTTTATTTAAAGCCTTTGGGTGTAAATTCTGTTTTAGAGATTTCTTCATTTGTATACAACTTTTTCATTATTTCCACAGCCATATTTGGATGTGAAATTCCTAAAATTAGAATCCACAAGACTTGTAATCACTACCAATGAAAAGCATAATCAATAATCTAATATCTCAATTTGATTCTCTTTTTACCTACAACATTACATGCACTAAGTACCCTCACACTTTCAAAATTAAAACACAATATTCTTCTAAACAGTTCTAGTGTCTCTTGCATCAGACTTTAACTTCTTGATCACTCATTTGTGACATTTTAGCATCCCAATAATGGCAAACCCAAGCAACTTCAATTGAAATCATGGATGTGGGTCCACATCTCATGCTAGGTCTGTAACTTGGTGCACCTTTTCTATTTGTTGCAAATTTGCTACTCTTACAATTTTGGTTAATTATTAGCCACAAAACAATTTAATTTCAACTTCCAAGTTGAAGCAAACATTTATTGTTCATTAAGTGTTCATTTACTCATCATATACTTATAGAATTAGTAGCTCGGGAGGTTACATATCTTGATGCTTGCTTTAGAGTTGTTGGTATCTCCACTGTTGCAATTCTTAGTTTTATTTTTATTTTCATTATTATTAAGGGGATTATCTTTATGATAGTCTCATATTACCATTTTCAAATAAAAGGGGGAATAGATATCCTTGTCTAAAGTCTTTTAATTTCGAAAATATATTGTGTGAATGGACCTTGACTAAAGTGAGGGGTGTGTGTAGTGTGTTTAGTGGGAGAGGTCCAAGTGTGTGAGCCCATTGCAGCAAACGTAGCCCAATGCTATAATGACCAACTCTCATGTGAGTTCCATATATGTCCAAAGAGGGCGAGAGGTAGTTTATAAGAGGCTTGTCACTTAAGGAATCTACCTTGTTGCCCATGCTAAGGACATCCTTATATAATTATCATTCCCTACCATTCTACTACACTCTCTTCTCTCCTAAAGTTCTCAGAATGTCAAGTTTTCTATTGTTTAAGAGTATATTCCTTTTAGTAATATCTTTTATTGTTCTAATAAGACTCTACCTTTTTAGACATTCTCTCTCTTTTCAAGGTTTATTCCACTTAGGAAGTTCTCAAGTTTTGGAATTTTAGCTAAAATGATGAGATCTAAGACTATCAAACTTCTAGTACCCTAGTTTCTAGATTTTTGAGCTTGTGAAGTTCTTCTTATTCTTTACTGGAGTATGTTTGATCTCGGCATTCTTTATTAGTCTAGAGATAGTTAATTCTAAGTGTGTTTATCTCATCCTTATATTTTTGCAACCTACATTATGATTAATTGATCACAAGTCTAAGAACACTAAGAACTTATTGTGAGTGAATTTTTTTCACTAATCAAAGAATTTCAAAGAAAATCACTTGCAAACACTCGTAACTCTAATCCTCAACTCGAACTTGTGGCCAAGCATATTTTAGGTAAGATGCTAATTTGTTTATGACTTGACTATACTAAACATTTGTGGGCAAGGTTGGGTTATTTAGTAAACATTGTCACAAACCATTGGGAAATTTTCAAGAACAAGATTTTGACATAATTGTTATTTAATGGTGCCGAGGGTGAATTGGGCCCAAAAAGAAAACCTAGAGATTTTTGCCTACCAATCTAATTTAAGACATGTTTGAAGTGTTCTCAACTCAAAAATCACTCACTAACAATTTTTTAAACACTTTGGAAGTAATCAAAAGGATGGACAATGGATAGCGACAAGAATGACTAAAACATTTCTCACAAACTTTTTATCAAACACAAAGAAGATGCAAAACAACGAGTTTTCAATGAATCAAAGTTTTCCAAAACAATGCACAGAAGCACTTTGTCAAACACTTGATAACAACAACAAACACATGAGAGATTTAAACAAGAACTTGTGGGAATTAAAACAAGAACAAACCAAGCACAATAAGAAACAATCACAAGGTAAAGACATAATGATTTATAGATGTTTAGCTATCCTACTAGGCACTTACTTCCTGTCTCTCAAGGATATCCCCTCCTCCAGTCCCTCAACATTATTCCCACTTTGAGCTTTCACTCACCCTTATGAGATTTTACATACTAAGTTGATGAAGTGCTTGGTCATTGAAGATTGAGTACTCACAGCTTCTCAATCTCTTTTACAAAGAAATCTTGGAGAAATCGCCTTCTCTAGAAAGAAGAAAGAATGAAATAAAAAAAATATAGTTCCTCACAAAACAATGAATACACACTTATAAAACAATATCATAGGAAATGAATCACATAGATTGAAAGAATTTGTGCTTGAATCACTACAAGAGAATCTTCTTTGAGAGGTTGGACTTGAGCTTTAATGGCTTCCATTGAATAGTTTGTATTTTCTCTTTTTTTCCTTGGTCTTTTCAAATATTTACTCTTCAAAGTGAAACTTTTATACATCTTTTTAGATATAGCTATTGTGAGGTTTCTCTCCTTTGATTGGAAGATCATATAGATGTTGATAAACTATCTTCTTCTTATAGGATGTTGAAAGAGCTGTTAGAGAAACCTAAACTTTGATTGTAGTAGCCAATTGGTTGTTAACAAACTCTAATCCCATTGGAGAAGCAGTTTCAATGGTAGGCATTTTGAAAAATAAACTTTGCAATCAATGAAATGAGCCCACATAGAAAACAAGCACAATTGTTTAAGTTTTAAACAATAAAAAAGTTTTGGAGTTATAAATTTTTAAGTTAAAATTTGTTATTGTGGAAGTCGACTCTTGGAATGGGAGCTATATCCTACAAATTTGAATGTCTCATGTGGCAGTTGGCTCCTAATGTTGATATGAGAAACCCAAAAATGACCTATGGGGAGCCAGCACCCATGTTACAATGACATCCCATGTGGGAGTTGACTCTCATAGTAGGGGTTGACTCCCATCTTTGCGCTATTCTCATGTGGGAATTGGCTCCCCCAAAAGGGGTTATCTCCCATGGTGTGTTCCCCATGAATGTGGAAGTTGACTGCCATTAGAAGCAGAAACTCCAAGGCCTCAAAAGGTTGAGTCCTATGAAAGGGTTAACTCCTAGAAGTGGGATTCCTTGCCACTTTGTTATGGAGTGTTTGAAAGCACATTTGATTTATAAGCTATAGAATTCAATCCTTTAAATTTCAATCCTTAAATCAATCTTTTGGGGAAGTTTCTATGTAATCATTTTCATTAAAAAAATATTAAAATATTATTTTAATTGATGTTTAATTAAAATTACTGGAAGTGCATGGATCAATTGAAATATAGATATCCAAGTACAGGCTAATCCCACGAGGACTCAATTTTGAAATTTAGAATTTTAATTAAAATCTAGCTTAAATTATCATAATCTAGTCAAGTAATATGGACCAAATGAGAACATATAATTAACTATCAATTATGCTAAAATGAATAAATTTAATAAATAAGAAATCTGGGTTTTTGAAATCCACCACATTAGAATCATAAACACTCATAAATAGCTACCATAGATTTAACATTTCACATGTTAGTACAACATCAATGAAATAAAAACTTGAAAGGCATGTGCATTAAAAGCCTTAATTCTTATACTTTATCAACTCTCATGATTTTCCTAGCTTAACCTGTATGCATTGAAAGTATAGCTTTATGATTTGTTACAATCACAACTTATATAAGAGTCCATACATATTAGGCTAATTAATATATCACAACTAGTTCCTAAACTACAAAAAGTACCAAATAATTCCTATGAAAAGAGTATTAATTATATATAAAATTTTGAATACCTTATTACAAGAATTAATAATGTAATTTCTAAATCTAATGGTTACTTCTATTTTCATGAAATTACTAATTTTTATTTGGTTTCATCCTAACCCTAGATATAAAATTAGCTACTTATAATTAACTTGAAAACTACACTCAAACCAAGCCTAAAAATACAACCTAAATAGCAAGATAAAAAAAATGTATAAATTTTAATATAACTTTAAACTAAGAAGAACACTAATCTAAATTATAAACTAAGCATACAAAATATGGAAAAATTCATCCAAAATTCAATGGAAAAACATCCTAAAAATCCTTAAAATTCTACATCAAAACTAGCACAAAACAAGTAGTATACAAGTTCTTAAGCTTATAATTAGGTTAGCCAAGTTTCTAGCCGCATGTAAGATAATTGAAAAATAATCCTATGGTGGCTAAAAACTTTACTAGATCCTAAGGTAATCTTAACATGAAATTAACTAGAAATCTAGGCTAAAACAAATATATAGATTATAATAAAAACACGTAAATAAATCTATGTAAAAATAAATACTGAACTCCTAGAATACTAACATCTAAACATTCTAACTCAACATTTAAAGTAAACAAGAGAAGCATGATATTAAGTCAAAACTACTTTCTAAATCAAATAAGTATAAAAACATTAAAGTAAACTAAAAAAAACAAAACTAAAAATTAAAATTCTAAACTAAACTAGAACAAAGCATACATAATATAAGCAAAAGAAAAATAATTCTAATAAGACAATCAAGTACTTTTTAGTATTACACAATCTTTAAAACATTACATGAGTAAAGATATAGAAAAGGGAACTTCCTTGGATTGGAAGTAGATGCCTAAGATCTCCTCTTCGATGTGTTACACATTGAAAAAGCCTCCTAAGTTCCACTCTAAGGCAAGAAAGAAAATACAAGAGCCTCCTTCAAACACTAGTGTAGCTTTAATATTACTAATAAGGTCATATGAATCAAAGTAGTAAATGTACGAGAGTGAGGTCGATCCCTCAAGGAATCTCATGGATTTGTATGTAATTGAATCTTGATTTAGATTAACTATCCTAGCCAAAATAGATATTGAATTAATCTAGAAATTTAAAAAAACTTGGAAATTTAAACATGCATAAACTTAAACTTAAACAAAAGGAAACTAACTTGTATTCAAGAAAGGAACTCATGCATACTAGAAACATAAATAAAACATAATTAATCTTAAAAGCTAAGATCTAATCTAAGAATGCAACTAATATAAGCATGAATAATGAAATCTAAACATGACTTACACATGATTATTGAACAACTAAACTAAATATGCAACCAAACATACCAAATCAAACATGTATCGAAGGGAAAGTGCATTGGGAACATGGAAAGAAAAGTGCACATGAAATTAAATCTCATTCATTGAGTGTATATCATTACAAAGTGGTGCGCATGATGAAAACAACTAATCTTGATTCCAATATCATGTTGAATACTATCCAGCACAGGCCATGCGTGGGAACCAAGGAAGAAAATTGCATTAGAGAATGAAAGCAAGTTGAAGAACCAAAATCCTTAGTGCTAAAGGAAGAACAAGCACAATTGAAAGGCAAGCAAATTCAAGGAAGAACAAAGAACAACTAACTTGATCCTAAGAATGCAACTAATTTAAGCATGAATAATGAAATCTAAACATGATTTATACATGATTAATGAACAACGAAACTAAATATGCAACCAAACATACCAAATAAAACATGTATCAAAGGAAAAGTGTGTTGGGAACATGGAAAGAAAAGCGTGCATGAAATTAAATCTCATTCATTGAGTATATATCATTACAAAGTGGTGCACATGATGAAAATAATTAATCTTGATTTCAATCTCAAGTTGAATACTATCCAACAAGGCCCATGCATGTGAAACAAGGAAGAGAATTGCATTAAGAATAAAAGCAAGATGAAGAATCAAAATCCTAAGAGCTAAAAGAAGAACAAGCACAATTGAAAGGCAAGCAAATTAAAGGAAGAACAAAGAACAACTAACTTAATCCTAAGGTTGCCATATCTTGGCTATCACTGCAAGAGAAGGATGGCCTTAGGATGCAAGGATCTAAAGTACAAAACTAGAATCAAACAACAAAGAAAAACAACTAAGGAACTAGGCACATGAAACAAAGAAATAAAACTTGCAAAGAGAAGAAAATTTCATGGAAAACAAGAGGAAAAAGGACGTTACAATTTAGTATTGAATGATGCTTGAAACATAGGCCAAAAGAGGCATGGAATCCTTAAGGGAAGATGGTGTTTTGATCTTCAATGGAGGAGGTATGATGTACCTTGAAGGAGGTGCAGAGGACCTACCCCAAGAGGAGGCATGGAACTCCCTAGGGTTGTCTTTCCTAAAGTGATAAGATGTGGTAGAATTCTATTCCTAAGAAAATAGGAAAAAGAGATAAGATAAGATAATGATATGATTTAGAAAGTAGAAAAGAGGAAAGCGGAGTTGGGAATGAGATTTAGAATGTGAAAATCATGGGATGACTTAGAAGGTGGGATATAGGGAATTTAGGAAGGGGATTAGAAAATAATTTATGTGGAGTTGGAAACCTAAAAGGAAAAAGCAAGAAGGAGGTGACACTTTTCTAGGGAAGAGGCATGGAACTCCTCTTTATAAGTAATTCACAATGGGGGAAAGAGAGGCCAAGAGAGGAAAAGAGAAAAGAAGAAAGATAAAGAATTAAGGCACTTCTCCTACTGGTTTACCCTGACATGCCACTTGACCTTTTTTGACAATTTAACTTTCCTCAAGTTTCTTCTCTTCAAATCGCATTTTCTTAAAGTGTAGATCAAATAAAAAGTTCTCAAAACTTGTGGATTCATGTTGAATTGGCTTAAGGGGCTCAATTAACTTCCTTTGATGGCTTCTAACTTGGTGGCTTCATGGTTTATTTGGCTTGGCTTCTCTGACCCCTCAGTGCATGACTCATATAGCCTATAGTGATATAATAATCCTACTAAACTAATAAGTTAAGTGTGATTACTTAATCATCATAATGAACAAATGTTCAACTTTAGGTAGCTTGTATGGGTTGAATTCTCATCAAATGTGATGGATTTTGCATGGATCCATTTCTAGTCACCTTGAACTCTTCTAAATGATTTGTAATAATCATGACCCTTGCTTGAACTTTGGAATGATGAAAAATGGGTCCTTGTTTATTAGTTCAGAAATGCATGTTTCATGAATTATGAAAAATTACTAGAATAATGTGCTATATTTTATAACACATGAGCTACTAATAGGATACTTTTTATGCAAAATTGACTACTTATCAAATACAACTAATACAACTTTCTCTCTTGATATGTCACTCATGAGAGAGAGAGAGAGAGAGAGAGAGAGAGAGAGAGAGAGAGAGAGAGAGAGAGAGAGAGAGAGAGAGAGAGAGAGAGAGAGAGAGAGAGAGAGAGAGAGAGAGAGAGAGAGAGAGTTAACCCAAAGCATGCCATAACCCAAAGAAGACAAACCTTGAAGAGATCGAAACATCTTTAGCAACAAAAGTCTCACCAAAAGAACACATTAAATGTTAGACCATAACTCCCAAAAAATAATGCATAGAAGCCCTCCAGATCTCCTTCCATACTTCCCAACTCCTACAAAAGAGAAAAAAATGTTGAACCCCAAGAAGGAGAGAGGGAGATGTCTTACTCAAGTCCTCCCTCTAATTCAGGTTGCAGGCTCCTTCTACACAGAAAAAAAGAAAAAGAAAAAAGAAGAAGTTTTTCCCTTTTTCCTCTCTTTCCCCTATTGATTGGGTGACTTCCCTTCTCATTCATTTTCTCATTGGTTTACCTCAAAAGATTTTCATGGTTTCTCTCCTTAGAATCTTTTTAAGCTGTCTTGATTCATCCTTCCTTTCTCTCTTTTTTAGCTACCTCAATATCTCTTTCTAATAAGCTTTATTCTTAGCCAATCATCTTCTACATAGAAAAAGTTTAGATCTTATAGCTTGGAATAATCCTATTATGCAACAAATCTTAGCTATTGAATAATCTAAGACTTGTTTGTTTATGAGTATAAAATTTTCATTTTTCATTCCTCAAAGTAGATGTTTTTGAGTCCTATTTTTTCTCCACGCATAACACGTATTCTCTACTCTAGAAAAGCATGTTTTAAGCTCTTTGGAAAATATGTTTCTCCAACTAAAAAATATGGAGAAATTTGTGTTTTTATTTGGGCCTTTTAGCATGTGTGAATGAGAGAGAGAATAAGTGCATGTGGACCTTTCCTCTGGTTTTATGAGTTCAAAAAAAGTGCAAAAACATGTGACTCAAGCTTAGGCTAGCATGGGACATCTCTTTTGATCGTGGTACTTGCATGGATTTACTTATAATTTTTGTAGGGTGGTGAGGTAGTGAATGCTTGTATGAAAACTTGCCACTCTGCATGTATACTAGCAGCCCAGAAGGTGGTAACATACACAGGATGTTTGACTATTCTAAACATGATACTGGCAACCCCTCTGCACTTGAGATATTTTAGAGTATAAGCCACTAGATCTTGACTTGATTTGGATTGTCCAAAATCAATCCTAGCTTGATCTAGACCATCCATTTTATCTATGTTTTATTTGTGATGTGTAATATTGAATGACTCGACCTAACCATTTATTCTCTTAGCAGCTTCATATCTAGAACATACAAAATATAGTAAAGGCTCTTGTTAGTATTATTTCGCATGGTTTGACACATATTTACCTTCAGATGTCCATCTAACCTTGAAAATATAGCCAATTAAGGGTAGATGACAAATAAATCATTTTAGTGCAAATCTATCTTATAAGTATGAAAATAAAAGATTAAATGTACTAAAACAATGTAAAATTTAGGATTTTTGGTTGTAAAAATGGACACTTAACACACACCCCAACCAACATTTTCCTAATCCTAAGCAAAAAATTTGAAAACCATTTAATTAAAATTGATAAAAATTGTCATTTTTGTAGGTACTCTTGATTGCATTTAGTATATGCAATAAGTTCTTAAATACCTAGGTTACTCCTAAGTGTACAAGTTAAGCCTTATGAAGGGTTATAGCGAATTTATCCACAAAATTTTAAAAAGAAGGTCAATTCCTAATTTTATCTTTGAGAATTTTCTTCCATCCATACTCAGATCTACCAACTTTAGCATTTCAATAAAAAAAGTTCCTAGATCCTACTCATATGCTAAAGATACTTTATTTAGGTTAGGTCTCTAAATATAGTGTGTGTACAATCTACATGTATATTATATCTTAACTTCTAAGTAGACCATGATTGAAGAACTCCTTCTGAAATATGCTTCAACCTCAATTCTCACTGGTGGACATATAATTAGAACTAAAACTCTAAAAAAAAGTGTAAAACATCTCTTTTTAATGCATGAATATAATTAAAAACACAAAAGTATCTCACATATTATATAGTTATGAAAGAAGGGGAGTTATTAAGGAACTATTTTGATCCCTTTGGAAAAGATGACATTTAGCAAAAAAGTTAGAGATACTATACCATTATTTCTATTTGTTCATAATCATCATCAAGACTATATTCCTCCTAGAATCAAGAGGTCTTATATTGAGACAAAATGTAAGCTTAGGATAGGGTTATGAAAGAAAAGGATGTATCAATCACTCAAAACCTTCATAAACAAGTAGAGGTCTTCTACTATGAGTTGACAATTCTTCATTGTTGTACTGAAGTGAATGTACTTTTGCACTTTTCTTCTATTTGCTTTATCTTTCTTTTTCTTCAATTTTTTTATTTTATTTTCTAGAAATTAACTTCCTTACTTGTATTGCAACTTAAAGGTATTTCTTCAATCTTCTCTAACTTATTTTTGAAGAAAGTAGGTAATGGATAATTTCTATTATGTTAATGTGGGTAAAGGTGATTGAAAAAATTACCTACATACATGGCTCACTAATGATAAAAATATCACTTACTAGGCTTTATGTGTCTAGCTTGAAAACAAAGATGGCCTAAATCATTTTCTAGGTTTTATATAGCCTATATAGTCAATGAATTTTAGTAGTTGACCAAATCAAATAATACTAGGATCAAATAAAATTATGCATGTAAAGAAAAATAAAATTTATATATAACACTCAAAAGAATGAATTTCTTTAAAGCTTACATGGGTAGTAAGTCACCACTAATTTTCTTCAAGGTGTAAGTCATAACTACTTATTGATATAGACTATATATATGCTACTGTGTTCAAAGTGTGATATGAGATTGGCTTTTATGAAATACTTTAGAAAATAGTAAAATAACAAACTAAACATATGCAATTCTACTAATAAGTTTAAGTTGGATATACACTCTAAAATTCAGAAAATCCAATTCTTATCACCGTAAAGGAATTGACTTAAAAACAAAATAATTTTTAAAATTTGCTCAAATTTTTTCAAATCTTCTCAAATAGAGAAAAAAAAATTATAAAATTACTAGAATTTTTTTAAATTCTATACCCCCAACCTAAATGAAACATTGTTCCCAATGTCAGGAAGTGGGATAATGAAACAATGAAAAATAAAGAAATGGGTAATGCAGAAAAAGCAAGTTCTAAAAAACAATTGTACAAAAACATTGTAAAGTGATAGGGTCCACTCAATTCGTGGGTCCCATATGAAAATGTAGAGGTGCTTTGCCTAGTTTAGCCCTAAAATTTTCACCTCACAATGGTTTAAGACTTTTATTAAAATTTTAAAACATATATCAAATGAATTCTCAAAAACAAAAAAGTTATCGATGACTACCTCTAAAAAGTGCTCTATCATATCATTGGAGATACTCAGGATACATTCTTAAAAGGTAGCTGAGGGTTGTCCTATAGATAACCATACTTGAGATTAGGTGATGGAGGTGTCAACTCAAGTTTAATATGTTTGACTGAGGATGGAATGGGAGTGGACTCCTTTGGGGGAAATTCCTCAAAATGAGGTTTTTAATTGTTAGTGTTTTTTA
Source organism: Warburgia ugandensis (assembly GCA_035236585.1). Classification (NCBI taxonomy): domain Eukaryota; kingdom Viridiplantae; phylum Streptophyta; class Magnoliopsida; order Canellales; family Canellaceae; genus Warburgia; species Warburgia ugandensis. Next base: position 59,902,085 of record CP141133.1, read on the forward strand.
TTAGCATAGAATTAAGATAGGCATTAACTTCCTCTACTAATGCATCCTTATTAAATGCATTAAAATGGGCCAAATATGCCTTAACTAGATCCCAAAAGGAAGATTTATTAAATTGATCTTGCACCACTAATTTTATCATGTTGTCACTATGCAAGTCACAGGTGTTTGATATATTAGATTACTCTGAAGAACTTCCCAATTTCATTGCATATCAAAATGTGTATATAACACAAATTTCCTTTTTTCTAAACTTCATACGATGAAAGATATGTTGTTTGTTTTATTTTATATACAATTTAGAGTTTTCTTTTACTTCTTTTACCTTGTATACAACAAAGAAATTTTCTTTTATTTACAAGAATTTTTTTTAATTTTTTTGTTTCTTTAAACTAGACATAAGAATCCTAAATTAAATGATGCAATCTAGTAAATAAGATGATGCACAATGAGAGGACATGAGACTAGCTAGTCAATCCCTAGTGATGTGAAGGTGAAAATTTTGATTATCTTCAATTTCTTAAGGGGAGTAACTTGTAAATTATCTTAATCTAAACAGCTACTCCTTCCTCGATTAGCAATAGGTAACCTAAGTCATCATATATGTTGGAAAAGCTAGTCATTTAAAAACCAATACAATAATTTAGGGCAGGGCCACTATAGTGACAATAATTTGCCTCCTTCTAAGAGGGTCTTATGAGCTCGTGGGCTTCATAGGTCTCTTCTAATTGATTTTAACTTATATCTTGAAGGTTAGGGTGTGTGATAGGTGATGAGTAACCTAGGTAGGCCAAGACGTGGTGATGAAATACACCCTTGATCATACTGGGTATGTTGCCCTGACTAATCAGTTGTCATTCACTATGGCCATTCAATGGACATATAAACACCTTAAAGAAAGTAGACATGTCCTACAAATTCAAGAAAATAGGAATCTAATGCAAATAATTATATGCTATTTACACAAATGGTCCAAGCCTCAACAGACAAGACAAGATAGTCTATGCCTTGTTAGTTATAGTCAAGCTTAAGCTATCCTTGTTGAGCAGGTGCTTCTAGTGCAACAATCCTAGAAAGTATAAAATAAGTAAGATGAATGCAATCCATATGAAATTATGTTTCCATACAAATATGCAAAACTACTTTAACCATGCAAAGCCTAAAGCTAAGAAATGTAAGAAGTTAGAAAGAGCTTACATTGAGGTCTTAGATCATCGTTGTCTCATACAAGGGTGAAACCATTAATGTACCACCTCCACTTCCAAGTTAGAATAGTTCACCCTTGACATGTATTACTACAACTTTTTGAATTAAAAAGCAATAAAAATATCAATTACAATTCAACATCACCATAATCCCACCCAAATAAATAAAAAAGTGAGCAATAATACTAATTGAGCAACTACTCCAAATCCTACATCAAATTCCCATAAAAGATAAACTAATAATGAAAATAAAATAATTAAAGGAATTGGAGAAAATATGTATATCCTAATTAAATGTAAATATGAGAAATGCACCTAAAAATTACTAAATTCTAAATGCATGATTCCTAAACTACAACTACTGGTAAAATAATCTAACCTATATCCAATCAAAATTTCATTGTGAGTCACCGGCAACCGTGTTAAAAACTTGATGTTTACTTAAAATTATTAGAATGCACTATTCCACTAAAATCTAGATGTGGAAGTATAGGTCTATCACACGTGAACTCAATTTTGAAATTTAGAATTTTAATTAGATCTAACTTAAATTTCTATGATAAAACTAGCACAAAACAAGTAGCAACAAGTTCCTAATCTTAGCTTAGGTTAGCCAAGTCTCTAGTCATGCTTTGGATGGTTGAAAACAATCCTATGGTAGCTAAAAAATGTACTAAATCATAGGAAAACTAAACTCCTAGAATGCTAGCATTTAAACATTCAACTCAACATTTAAAGTAAACAAGAGTAGCATGATAGTAAGTCATAACTAATTCCTAGATCGAACAAGTATAAAAGCTTTAAATTAAGTTAAAATGAAAAAAAAACTAAACTATTGGAAAAAATTTTGAATTAAAATTCTAAACTATAATAAAGCATGTGTAGTCTAAGTAATAGAACACTAAAACTAATAATAGAATCAAGAACTTTTATTATTACATAATCTTTAATTTGTTCTCTCCTCAAAATCACTCGTCGAAATCAAATCCATGGAAACTTGTTCTGTCTAGAACTTGAGTTGGTCAAGTAAAAAATATCTATAATACTTTGGTAGAGTCATACCTGTGAAAACATCTCATGAGGCATCTCTTCCTAACCATGACCTTACATTGGTAGAAAAAATTACTATGACCCAAAGATCATGCCATGTGAGACAAAATATGAAATCTTGGGTACCTGTATACCCTATACGACTTAATAATCATGTTCTAATCATAGGCCAAACCAAATAGCAAATCAAAATACAAGTCACTAATAAGATGGCAATGCAAGATACAGATCACGAGTCAAAAACTTAGATTGCATATCTTAAACAAAACCAGATAAAAAAAATATGAATATGGACTAGACTGTGACACAAACTACAACTCATAACACAAAACTAAAATTGCAAATAAAAATATAGATTACAAATCAATTACAGATCCTAGATCTAACTCAAATTGTGCATCAACATGGAACGCATGTTAATCAATAGATTGAGCATAAAATACAAATTGTGATCTAACATGATTTGAAGATCTAAAAACTATCAATTATAAGGCACAATATTATTCTAAAACTAAACATATATAATAGGCTTATTGATAATGAAACATTGCAGGGCATGTAATCTTGCTAAAACCGATCATCATAGGGCATGTAATTAAGCTAAACCAATCATTACAAGGCATGTTGTCACGCTAAAATCATTCATCATAGTACATGTAATCATGTTAAAACCAATCATCACAGCGCATGAAATCATGCTAAAGTTGATCACCACAGGGCAATATTTATGCTAAAATTTGATCATCACGGAACATGTAATTACGTTAAAACCAATCACCACAAGTCATGTCAAATTCATTGAAAACTTAGTAATGTCAGAAACACCTACCCGTGATTTGATGGTTTAAATCTTCCAAGATTAGCCACTGATCAATCCAAACATTTATCGATAGATAAGAATTATCGATCTGATTCCTTGTTACAAATCAATGTGCATGGTGTCAGAATTTTGTTGATCTACTACTCCAGTCATGGGTTGATAACACATCTATAAGATGGAGCGTAGATTGACATGTGTAGCCAATGAAAACTGAGAGAGAGAGAGAGAGAGAGAGAGAGAGAGAGAGAGAGAGAGAGAGAGAGAGAGAGAGAGAGAGAGAGAGAGAGAGAGAGAGAGAGAGAGAGAGAGAGAGAGAGAGAGAGAGAGAATCCCATATCTACACTTTTGGGTCACAAATCTACATTGTTAGAATCCCATATCTACACTTTTGGGTCACAAATCTACATTGTTAGATTGCAGATCTACACTTTTAAATGTAGATCAACAAACAACAGAGAAAAAGGAATTGGAACTTATCGATCTAACTTTCAATTGTCTATCAATGAGTGTATGGCTTGAATCTACTTTTTTAAAAATTGGTGAATACAAAGAAGAGCATTGGTCAAAAATACAATTGTGGTTGTATATCAGAAAATACAAACTAGCAGAATAGTTGTAAAATCCTCGATCTATACCTCTAGCTACTTTTAAGGCTTCTATAAAACATTGATTTGAAAAATCAAATCTTGATTTCATATTATAAAGTTCTACCACTACAAACAACTTGGTATAATCTTTACATTCAGGGTACAATGGCTTTTAGGCTTGCTCTAATATTGTACTATGAAATTGTTCAGGGTCATCCTGAAAGTCATCATATGAATCTCGAAACATTGTTATAGCTGTACTGTTTACAACACTTCTTACAATGTCTTCATATCTTTCAGGCCTTGTCAAGGGCCTATGTGAAAGTTCTTCTCCATGCTAAATCCATAGAGAATAGCTTTCATCGATTTCATTGAAGCACAAGTGTTCTCTCAACACCCCTGCAATTACTTTTTTCAAGTTTTTAAATTTGGAGCATGGACAACACATACGATTATGATCACCACCTGCCTTAAGTATGAATTGTATGAACTTTTCTCTTCCCTACTCATATTCTTCTAGTGTTCTTGTTGTAGGCATCCAAGCATATTTATCCATTATATCAAGAACTAGAAGCAAATCTATGTGTGGAGACTTGGTAGACATAAAAAGATTAGGTTAGGCACTTTACCAAATACTAAGTATACAAAAATTATAATTATTTAAAATAAATAAATTACATGCATGTACACATGTAAATTTTTTTTAATTAACAATGAAAATAAAAGAAAATTATGATAGATACATTCAAAAATAAATTTAACTTTTAAAAAGGAAGTTTCTAACCATAACCGTGCAAAAAATCTTCAAACATGCACATATATATATATATATGAGAAAAACAAAGAGATTATAACCAATACTCAAAAATTGATATCAGCTATGAATATGTGAATGTGGTTCCAATTCAAAGTTGGGATTTGGTTGAGGATAGCCACAAAAAAAAATGAACATTTATTTTGTGTATAGACGAAGTAGTCAGAAAAAGCAAAGTAAAAGTCGATGAAATAACTCTTAAAACAAAGACTTTGAAAGTCGTTTCCAGAAAATGACTTTAAAAGTCTATACCAAAAGTGACTTTTTTGCTAAATTCACTGTTTTTAAAGTCATTTTCTTTAAAATACTTTAAAAGTCATTGTTTTTAAAGTCATTTTTTTCAAACGATTTTAAAAAATAATATATTTTTTACTTCAAAATTATTGTATTTAAGTACTTACAATTTCTTACATAAATACATAATGAAACCTATTTTTTATTATAATTAGCGTTGATTCATGCATTCTTTGCACACAAACACATACGCACATATGCATATAAACAAACATGTGAACAAAGAAATCAAAGTGTTTTTAGAATAACTCCTCAGTTATCATCCTTTTATTACATATTATTAAATCTTATTAATATAAGATCATGATCAAAGAACTAATTAGAAATGATTTTATCAAAATCTGGCCTCCTAATATTCAGTTGTCACTACTCTAAAGGGAGAGAGGATAAAGTTTTAAGCTACTACTTCATCGGCCAACTTGATGGTACCATTTTTCTTCATCAAACCCTAATTTTGGGTGAGAACCATAAATTGTAATGTTCTCTCTTTTTACAATAGTGAGTGTTAGAGAGAGAAGTAGTTACAGTTTGTAGTGAAATCATACAAATTTTGTCAAAATCATGACGATCTAACACACTTCTTAACCTCATCATCTATAGTGATAAAACCCACTTGATCTACAAAATGCAAATAGAGAGAGTTGGTAAAAGGAAAGTCATGCATGATAAAAAGAGGTTTTGGTTTACTTATAGTAGTTTTCATAATCCAAATATTCAAAATATCTAAAATGGCAAGCAAGAAGGGAAACAGGATAGAGAGAGACCTAAGGACTATAGGAGGAGGCTATCATGCCATTTGTAAGATGAAGAAAATGAACAAAGAATACAGGAAAAATAAGATGACTTCAACCTTTTATAATTGAAGAAGGAATTTTAAAGTCATTTTCAGAAAAAGACTTTAAAAGTTGAAACTTTTGAAGTTGATGAAAAAATTGTTAAAACAAAGTATTACTTTTAAAATTATAGACTTTAAAGTCATTTGAATCAAATGATTTTAAAAGTCTATACTTTTAAACTTGTTTAGAAAAAAAAAAAAAAAAGACTTTAAAAGTTTTAACTTTTAAAGTCATTTGATTCAAACAACTTTAAAAGTATAAGCTTTTGAAGCTGCTTAGAAAAAAAAAACTTTAAAATTTAAGCTTTTGGAGTCTTTGATTCAAATGACTTTAAAAGTCTTTTTTTTGTGTAAAAATTCCTTTTTACGCCAAACTAAAGAAGTATTTTTCTATTAAATGACTTCTTAAGGGTGATTTTTGAAAGTTTTTTTTTTTGTTTTTTTCTAAACCATTTGTAAAATAGAAATTAGTAGTCGAAATAACAACTTCATTGTACCAACTTTAAAAACCTCATGTGTAGTAGTGTGCAAAATACTGAAAGGCTAAAGTATCATCAACTCAACCAAGTTAAAACCAATTGACTCATTTTCATATATGCTTCATAGAGCACACCAAAATGGCTACTTCATATGTCCACCATTGTTAAGTGTTTAATTTTGGTCAAATACCCTTAACTTAGCATTTAATTAGATCATCTAACTCATCAATTTGATAATTTTTAGATAAAGTATGGATTTTAGCTTAAATTGACCATCCAACCATTAATTTGTCAAATTTAACGGTCAGTACCACAGGAACTCGCTTTAATAATTTGGAGTTTAAATAAAATTTAATTATTCAAAAATTAAAAATAAGTGACAAAAATTAAATAAAAGTGCAATTAGACTTCACATATGTTTAATCAATGAAAATTACAAAGGTTCAATTCAAAAGGACATAAATTTAACTAAAAAATAAGAAAAATTCACTTCCGTAGCTTAATAACATCATTTTCTTCAAATCTAGTATCTTTAATATTGATCAGACTTCATCAATATTTTTTTGGTGCTTCTGATTAAAGATATAATGGATGGATTAGGCAGATTCTCTAAAATTTTAAAGATCTAGTATATATAAGGATTTTGGATTTTAACAGCTCAGATCTGATTTTTGAATCTCATATTGAAGATCAAGAATGTTAAACAAGCCATAAAATGTCCTAGAAACTAGATCTGATAGTTGATTGAAAATCAGATGTGAAATAGGTGAGAAATTGAAGATATCCAGTGATTAAAGTAGAACCATTGATTTAGTTAAACAGGAATGTATATATAGTTCCTAGATTTATCATGGAATAATGAGGAACATAGATAATAGACCAAGTGTTAATGTTTAACCACAAGTGCACGGGCTATTATAGTGTAGCTTATGCAAGTACGGGTCAATCCCATGGGGACTTAACTTAAAAAATAGGAATTTCAATAAAATTTAATTATCTAAAATTAAAAAAAAACCTAAAAATTATTGAAATTATAATTAGAGTTTAGATCTAATCAACTTCTCAAAATTACAGAATTTCTAGTTCCTAAATAAAATAAATAATATGAAAAAGACTATTTCCCTAGCTTAATCACTATCAATATCTTCAAATCTAATCTTCTTAGAGTTGATCAGCCTTCATAAACATCTTCAGCTTGTTCTTGATTAGAAATTTATCAGTTGGATTTGTCATATTCCTCAAAAATATAGAGATCGGGGCTAAATTGTAATTTCAAGATTTGGATGGCTCATATTAAGTTACTAATTTCAGATTAAAGATCAGATACATCAATTAGGTGTAGGGATGTCCTAAGAATGAAATTGTAAAGTTAATTTGATATCAGATAAGAAACAGATGATAAATAAGCAATTCTTGGTTGATTAAGGCTAACCCCTTGAATGGGTTAGACCTTGATCAATTTGATTTAGATTAGGCAGTTCTTGGATAAGAAAAATACAGATAAAGTGAAACTGGGATAGACAGGGACACAAATGTAAATAAAGTAGGACTGAAATGAGAATTCAATTAAAGATTAAATGGAAAAATTGAAATTAACAATAAAAAAAATTTTAAATGAAAAAAACAGAGGAATCCTGATGGAGGAGAAGCCAATGATGGAGGGGGGAGAAGGGAAGAGAAGGTGGAGAATAGAGAGGGAGAAGAGAGAAAAGGATGGAAACCCTTTTCGGGTTTCCTTCTCCAGACCGGCCGACAGCGGAAAGTTACCGGTGAAGCTAGGCTGGAGGAGCTAGGTTTGTGCGTTGAAGGATGGAGTGAACAAATGGGAGTGAAAGTGAGAAGGGAAGATCAGGTGCCGATGCTGACTAGTTGCTGGTGCGATACTGGACTAACAACCCTGTGGCAGTGGTTGGCTTAGATCGCCAGTGCAAAGGTAAAGGTGCTGTGCAGTGGATGAACTCCTGTGTGGTGCTGTCTTCTAGAATATTGATGACAAGGGCTGGACAATGACTGGGGGTTGGATGAACAGAGGAGAGAAGCCAGTCTAGAGAGTTGAAGCAGAGGTGATCCGATGTCAGAGATGGGAGGAAGAACCAAAGCAAAAAGGAGAAGCTAGAGGCATCGGGGTTGTCTAGGTATTGGCCAGAATTGAGAAAGAAAGATAGAGATGGGGAGAGAAGGGTGATGAAAGAAGCAAAAGAGATAGAGCAAGGAGAACATGGGAGAAGGAGAGACTGGAGAGAGGGAAATTGCAGTGAAGGTACATGGGAAGGGGAGAGAGAGAGAGAGAGAGAGAGAGAGAGAGAGAGAGAGAGAGAGAGAGAGAGAGAGAGAGAGAGAGGAGAGAAGAGGAAGTGAAGGGAAAGGGTCTGCCTCTTCCACTGGTTCAACTAAGAGGGGAAGGAGAGATAGGGGAAGAGGAGATGAGGAAAGAAGAAGGAGAGAGGGAGTTGTGCATGCAAGACAAGAGGGGAATGGTGAGGAAAAGAGGGAAGAAGAGGAAAGAGGAAGATTTGGGAAAGAGAGTGAATAGGACGTAGGGAGAGATTGAGGGAAAAGAGAGTGGGGAGTGGGCTACGGTTGCCCTTTGCCTCTTATTACTTTTTCCTTGCTAATTTGGGTCTCCCCTTTTTACTTTGGAAACTCCTCCATAATTGCAGGTTGCCTTCTTCATGTTATTTTCCTTTTGTCCATGATGCTCAATTAAGCTCAATTATCTTCTAGGAAACTACCCTATCCATCTTTATGGGTGATCTGGCCCATCCAGTCCTCTTTAGAATGATCTGCACCGTTAACTTTTGTTCTTATCCATCCATGCCTCTTTTCATTAATCTACAAAAGAAAAGACCAAATAAGAATCATTTGAACTATACATTAATCATCTAAGAAGCTCTAATGATCATTTGACTACTGATTTTGAAAAATTAAGGTTTGGATAGTCAATTGGAGCTAAATTCAAAAGCAAGCTAAATTTTGCAAATTTGAATGGGTAGATGATCTAATTGAATGCTAAATTGGGGGTATTTTAACCAAAATTGAACACTTAACACTAGGAATAAAATAGAAAGCGAATAAGAACAGTAATAGGACAAAAATGTAATTGAAATTATTGTTCTATATGCAAAAGTGGAATTTTCCTGAAAGTTCCTTCTTTTTCTCGCAAAATAGAAAAACTAATCGGAAGAAGGGGAAGATAACGCTGGTGATTGGAATTGCCAGTGTTGTGAAGTGATGGAGCAAGGAGAAGGGGGAACGATGACAATGCCATTGATTGAGATTGCTGGTGATCGGAATGAAGTAAAGACAGGTGCATGTTAGTGGAGAATAGAAGCAGACACGTTGGATGGAGCAGAGTAGAGAGATGCTAGGCAGAAGCTGATGCTATGCAATGGAGAGAAGGGCCAAGAGACACTGGTGATCTATCTGGTGCTGTGAAGAATTAGGCAGGGAACCGATGCTGGCTTGGGTGACGGTGTGGATAGGGAATGCCAGTGGTTGTTGCCGGTGACGGAGATAGGAGGGGAGTTCAGGCCAGTGCGACAAAGAGCAAATAGGCATAGGAGAGGTGAGATGAAGAGCAAAGAGAGCATCGAGATTAGAGAGCAGTCGGCCTGGAGAATAGGAGAAGAGGAGAAGAGGGGAGGTGAGGTAGAGGAGTAGCGTACGGTGCATTGGAGAGGAGAACAGGGTGTTTGCCATGTGACACTGGTCAGAATGGAGAAACAGAGAGAGACCAAGAGAGACGATGGATGAGAGACAGTAAACAATTAGGTGGAGAACAAGGCAGATGACGTGATGAAAAGAGGAGGGAGATAATAACATGGGGAAGTGTGGAGAAAAACAGAAAGGGGAAAGGGGAAAAAAAAAGAGAAATATAGCTATGGATATTGAGAGAAGGAGAAGAGGACTTCGGTAAAAATAGGAAATAAAAGAAAATGACAATGAACAGAAGGCAAATATGAAAAATAGTAAAATAAAATTCTTTTGGTCCTGTAGTGCCCTCCTCCTTTTGAAGCCCTCATGCCCTCTAATTTTGTTCTCCCCAGCTTTCTTAAGAATTGGTTTCCCACTATGAAACTTCTATCCCTTTGAATTATTCCTCTTCATTCCAAAATTGATCTATTATTCATGAAATCTTATCCAAGATGTCCTTTCCTCTAATTAGAACTCTTTTTCCTTTAGGAAATCATTCCATCTTGCTTTGTGATTAACTCTAGTTCATTCAATGCCCTCTTGGGTAATCTGCACTGTTGATTTTTCATTTGATACTAATTAGCACAATTCAAGTCATCTAATATCCAATCCAACTTATCTGCACCATAAATTTAGCTGTTCATACCACGATCAATTTGATCTATAAAATATAAGACTAGATTAGAGTAATCAAACCATACATTAAGCATCTTCTTTGCTCGGATGATCATTTGACTAGTAAATTTGATAAATTAATGGTTGGATAGTTAATTTAAACTAAAATCCATACTTTATCTAAAAATTATCAAATTGATGAATTAGATGATCTAATTAAATGCTAAATTAAGGGTATGTTGGTCAAAATTAAACACTTAATACACCCCCCAATTGGCATTTTGCTAGTTCCGAGCAAAACATGCGAAAATTTATTTTTCAAAAGGTGATATAAGGTGCCACTTTTGTAGGTACTCACAATTGCATTTAGCACATGCAACAAGCCCTTGAACCCCTAGGTTACCCCTTTTGGATGAGTTATGGCTCGTGAGGGTTTGCAGTGAATATACCCACAAAATTCAATAAGGTTAAGTTCCTATTTTATTTTAGAGAATCCTCAATCATTAGCATTCTATTAGTTTTTCACAACTTAATGAGAAGATTTGACAATGTTACAAATCATACAAATATGAAATACATTTTATTTGAGTTATTTCTCATAGTGCATGTGTGTGTGTGTGTAGCTACATAAATCTTGACTTCTAATTAGATATGCTTAAGTTCCATTGGAAATATGTCTTGAACTTAAATCCTCACAGGTAGAAATGAAACTTATAGATAGGAGTTTAAACATATTTCTCTCTTTATTTGACCAAATACAACAAGCTAATGGTTCACATAAATCTTTTAAATGATCATGAGACAAAGGAAAGTGATCTCTAAGAGTGGATGTTATCACCAAGAATATTAGGGGTAATTTACCTTACTTCCTTCTTTTTATCTCCTCTTTAAGGCTATATTCCACCTAAGATCAATAGGTCTCTAACTAGGATGAAATATAAGGTTGGGACAGGTTCAGAAAAGAAGGGTATAAGGATTTCAAAGGTGCAAAATTGAGTAGATATCTTCAATGAATATTTGTTAGGACAACTTTTCTTTTGGGTTGTACTTAAAGTGAATATCTCTTTCATATTTTTGTCTTTCTCTTTCAATTTTTGTTTTATGGTACTTCTTTCTTTTCACTTTTCTTTTTCTTTGGATTCTTTGGAAGAAAGATGGCTAATTTTCTCACTTCTTTGACTTTTTGTCCTATTTTTGAACTTTTTCTATTAACTCTACTCATTTTGACAATGGCTAATATATATTTATTTTACTGGCTTGTTTGGGGTTAAGATAAATGGGGTTAATAAAGAAAACACTTAATAATAGGCTCAAAGGGGCTAACTAGTAGTATGATATATTGGGTAGGCTTTATATCTCTAGGCTGAGCAAGGATGACCTATATCATTTCCTAGGTTTCCTAAAGCCCATCAAATTTAATAAATTTTCTAGAAATAAATCTATTACTCTTATTTATTCTTGATGTTTAACCAAAACAAGGATAACAAGATCACACTAATTTATATACACTAAAGTAATTGTGGAATGACTTGTCACTCTCTTGAAAGAAGATAGTCTCAAAATCTCACGTGGTTATATGTCTCCACTAATTTTCCTCAAGGTCTCTAAGTCATACCTCCGTATTAGTCTTGACTATGTGGTGTGTATAATTGGTTCATGAGAATTAACTTTCATAAAATGTTTCAACATATGGATAATATGCAAAAGCTAATCATATACACTTTCATTAAGAGGTCAAAATGGTGGAATTATTAAATTATGAACATCCAGTTCTCATCACAGTAAGGAACTCTTCCTGAAAAACTCTTCTTTTTTTTCAATTTTTTTGAAACAAAACTCAAGAAAATTTAAAAGCCTTATATGCAAGCACTTTTCAAATGAAGGGGCTTACCTTTGCTTCATCACACCATCTCATTTCTTGATTTTAGGTTGACATTATGGATAAATGAAAAACTAACCACTCAAGGAGTCATGCCCAAATACCACCATTTTATGGAGCCCACCTTTGAATGATTAAACTTGTTCATCTCCTTGCGTCACCTGTGCATATCTAATGGATCAAAAGACATATGAATTGGTTAACTTTACTGTCTAATAAGTATGCTTTAAGATGAACACTTAACGAACTTTGATAAACAATAGTTGAAATAATAAATCTAGATTTAAATAATCCACACGCTTTTTATCTACTAAATATCCAAGGGTGGATCGAAGAGGTGAACATGATAGATCATGCAAAAGTGGGATCTAGAAAATATGGTCATTGGATGCACTTCTTTTTGTTGTAGGTCAAACCAAGATGATTTGGACAAATTCTCCAACATCCATAGAGGAATTTCATTTAGATGCTATAATTAATTTCAAACCTCACAAATATTGGGTACTTTATTGAAGGCAAAGATATAGGTTGAGCAAGCCTAATCAAGGAAAGGAGGCTCCCTTCATGGGAAAAAGGACATTTCATCATTAGTAACCATTGTATCTCATTCTATAGTACATTCTCCTCTACTAGGATATGCTATGTATAAAGCCTTAACCTAAAGGCTATAAATGGTCATGTTCTGGTTTGGTTTATGAAAAATGAAAACTAGACCATTGAGATTTTAGATTTTTTGATATTGTACCACTTCGAACTTTGATTCCTAGTTTAAAAATCATTACTAAATTTCTAGTTCAGGTCTACTTTTCAAGTATATATCCATTCTAATGCACAAAAAGAGAAAATGTAAAAGATGAACAATTTAAAAGGTTGAAAGTTAGATTACTCATTATTTTTGTTTATTTAATTTTTTATATACTAGGTTACCATGAATTTGTTGGTTAACTAGTACATGATAAGTAAGAAAAAAACATAAGAAACTATACAAAAGTTAAAAATATGTATCATGCTGGTACCTATAGCATAAAGAAATTAATAATACCATGAACTCAAAATAAACAAGCAACTATGCTAGAGAGGACAGAGAGAGTTAACATAAAAAAATATTCAACAAACTAACCACACTAGTTTTCATGTCTCCCTTTTATATAATATGCTATTAGCATGTACATGTTGATATTTATGGATGAACCATAATGGGCTATTCATCACTAATGTCAATATTAGTAGCTAACTTTAACATGAAATAAATTACATGTAAATATAATATAAAAAGATAATTAATGAGTACTAAAATTTAATAAATTTAAACAACTATTTTCCCCTCATATAAACTTACGCTTAAAATAATATTATAAGGATATTTTAGTATAGTATTTAATTTTTTAATTTTCAGATTTGGTCTGGGTACCTACATATAAAATTGATACTGTAGCAATAAGATTCAGTTTCTTAAAATGAAAACCAATACCTTACCACTAGTTCCAATTGTATAAAGGTTTGGTTCCTGTCAACTTTGTAGTTCCAAAGATACCATTCACGCCCTACATAGCCCCTCCTACTTTGTAAGGAGAGCAGGTTGTAGCCTTACATGTCATATTTGCTAATAACTACTTTTTTCTTGAATTTTTTAAAGTTAGACGCATACCCATACATAGCCTTGATCTCTAGTTAACCAAGTGAGAGACTTATCACACCACTACACCATAAAACTTTGGTGTGTCTTAAGTAATTCATAATTTTTTTTGGGTTTGCGAGTATTGCACAGCGGGACAAGAGCATATCATAATTGTGCAGGTCATGAGTTCAATCCCATTCAAGGGTGTGTGTGAGTATTTATCTATAACGCTATGATTTAAAAAAAAGTTAACAAATTTTCTATGTTAACATCTCGCTGCATATATCATGCTGGTGATAAAAGGCACATGGTGAGCACCATCTTTCAGTTATTAAGCTGCCTTCGTCCATTTTACAAGTTAAGGAGCCTAAAACCAATGCATAGGATGATCTAATGGGTGAGACTTATTAGTCATATAGCCCGTCAAGAAAGTGCCAATAAGATCAACAATATCAATCATTGAAAGACATCGTCCACGTGTTCTTTTCCAGACGATTTACTAATGGTGTTTCTTATAATGTTTCTTCTCTCCCTCTCACCTTGGAGAGGGAGAGAGAAATAGTATTTGGTGTTTCCATGGATGCAAGGAGTACCTAAAGACAGAACGAAAATTGGGTTGCAGACCACCTTTTGGCATTCTTTTACCAATCTAAGATGTTATCTGACTTTCTTTTTGTGCTTAGGTACTAGAACTTATATCTAGCTGATACTTGTGAGGCATTCCTTCCTAGGCAACCGCAAACCCTCAAAAACAAATGCCGCATGATACCTTAGTCATTTAATAAAGGGCAAACCAAATGAATGTTTTGGATTGGTGAAAAAAAAAAGGGGGCTAAACAGTGGGCCAGCGCCCCAAGTTTCATTCTGTCATTCAATGCCTTCCTCTGCTTACGGAAGCACCTTAAGTAACTCAAACTATCTCTCTCTCACAGATCAATCTATATTTGTGCATATACATGCTACATACTCAAAACTGGGTTTCTTGGAGGCAACCTTTCCAAGGGTTGGGGAACTAGATCAATGAAATGGATCTTCATGATGAAAGGCCTAGATTAGAGTCTCTGTTGAGGCTCCTAAAAGGGAGCCTCAGTTTATCATTTCTCTAAAGTAATCTGAAAACAAGAAGGATGTAATTGTTTGTAATCATCTTAAGATTTTTAACCTACCTAACCATTAACAAATCCTAGATTGCTCCAGGGCTTCAAAATGAACTGGGTAGTCCATTAAACAAGGGGCATATCCACATAGCAGAGCCGAGTCCTCCTGGCGTATTTAAAGCATACAAGGAACAATTTCAGATGGACTTCTCACTGTTTCTCAAGTTTGCGTGGAGAAGAAATTATTCCTGGAGAACGTATGGTCCTAACAATCATTGGTAGGAGAAGTCCAGATCCATTTAGTAGAGAATGTTGTGCGCGCTGGGAGCTAATCGCTCAAGCTCTGAATGCCATGGTTACGCATGTAAAGGCACAGTGTTAATTTCAGCTATTTCGTCGAATTTAGGAATTGATTGAACAGGAGAAGATGGATTCTTTCAACCTACCATTTTATGTATTCAGGAGCTGGGGACTGTGACTGCGAAAGAAGGATCTTTTGGTCTGAGTCGGATGGTGAAAATCGATTTGGAAGCCAGTGAGAATGGGCAAGAGGAACAGCCAGACTTCTCCAGTGCCCAGACTATTGTCAAATGTCTAAGAGCTGTGTCAGAGTCCATGCTCATTAACCAATTTGGAGAGACGATTATTGACGATCTATTCCAAAGATATGACGACAATCTCACTGATTACTTATGCAAGGAGAAATTCAATGACATTGACTTTGTCATTTCTATGACTAGAAGATAATGAGTTTGAAGCCATGGCCTTCTGCGACACGCCGGGTTTTCACAACAACAAATAATAAATTTCAAAATGTGTCAGGATTTCTGTTTTAAAAACTTTGATTTTTAAATTGACCAAAAACACAACTCGAATAAAAAGCACTTCCTTCAAAATTCCAGGAGTTGTACAACTACAAAATCATGGATTTAACTGTGAAATGACATCACATTTCTATTAACAATATGATAGAGTCTCCCATGTATTTTGAACCATTGCACATAATACGTACAATACAAAAACCACTTGACAAACACAATAATGTGGTATG
Organism: Warburgia ugandensis; assembly: GCA_035236585.1. Lineage (NCBI taxonomy): Eukaryota > Viridiplantae > Streptophyta > Magnoliopsida > Canellales > Canellaceae > Warburgia > Warburgia ugandensis. The sequence goes on from CP141133.1 coordinate 59,918,119, forward strand.
ACACTTAGGAGACTTAGTCTCCATGCTCATATACCCAATTAAATGCAATACTCAATAAAACATGTACTCCAGCAACGAAAAATAAAATTAAGATACGGTAACATTAACCAAGGTCTGTCTATGCACAACCATCACATCTAACATGAAAACTTATCCATACATCCAGGTCATAGTGTAAATTATATTAATGTACAATCCATATATCATAACTAAAGTGAAAGCCAAACAAACCTTCTAGTTATGATATATCTTCAATACTTTACTAAAAACTGCTATTGCTTTTGCCTGTTCCGTCAACATGTCAAACTTACTGCTACTCTCTGTACTTGAGGCATTGCAAACTAAAGCAATGCCTCAGAAAGCAATTGCTTGTGTAGGAGACTACATTTACTATAATGAAATTATGGCATAAAAGAATAACTCAAATGATAAGAGCTGCTAAGAGCATGGAGCATAATAACCATAGAATACAAATTCCATAAATTATATTGATACGAGTGGTAAAGTATCATGTACAATAAAACAGGAATCATATGAATGTAAAACATGATATGATACAATCTCAATGAGCATACATTAAACAAGTAGGGCACCCCAAGGTACGTGAGTCCCATGAGTGTCTCATACACTCATACAACAAGTTATGAGTACTCATACCAATCCTCTGAGTGTCGTCACACCCAGGTACAAAATAATATCTCCATAGTCATCATGCAAGCATACAAAATAAGTGTATGGATCGTTATGCTACAGTGACAACCACACTAAGGTCTTAACCACTATCGCTCCCCGTCAACACCATAACGAGAGACTAGCTGTCCATCCCCATGGGTAGGCTCGGACTGATAGTGTGGACTACCTATGTTACCAACCCCTACTGAAATGTCATTTATGGGTAGGTGTCTATCATCTCATAATTTCAGAGGGTGGGTGGCCGTCCCTAATCCCTCCTAGCATAACATCCACCGAGTGAGAGCACTAGCCATAAATCACAAACACAAAAATCATGGGACCTCAAAAAAACCCAAGAGCACTCATGGCTCACAATCCCAAGGCACCCTCATCATCTTGGGGTTAGCCTCTCAAGGACTAGCCACCAAGCCTCCATCATCAATTCTATGAAAATCATCCAATTTTATTGATGCAATCAATAAGAGATATTCATAATATATATATATATATATATATAAGATCCATGAGTATTAATACCATAAAACTTGATCAAGTAAAATCCATTCAATGTGCTATCAGAATATCATATCAAATCATAGCATAGAATTTTGCAAATAATAAGTGTGCGTAATAAGAAACCATATGACAATTAATCATAATCAATCAAGATGCTATAATGATGCAAGATTTTAGAAAATGATATGTAACATTAAATGTCATCACCTATCTCAAACGAAGTACCACTCATTTGTACCTCACAATAAGCTAGACCCAACTCTAGCACGGTCTACCATAATTCCATCACCTGGTTACATATCACATCTAGTTATACTTAGAATTCAATTTATCTATCTTGGATTTTTAATTACACAACATCATGTTTTCATATCTCAATATATAGTGTTCAAGATGATACACTGATTCTCAGCCTTAAAATTTCATGGCTGGGCTTGCCCTAAATAGCTAATAATTCAAATTGTACCCAATCGGGCCCACTCATAATCTTTTGGTACTTCTTGTTAATCATATCATTGCACATTTCAAAGTTACTATGCTCAGATCATATCAATCTTAGTTAATTTATCATTTAAATAAACTAATTGGACATTATTATATGACTCTCATGCTCACTTGTATCTAATCATGATTTTACTCACTTGTATCTAATCACAATCAAATCAACCAGTCAAATAACAATCAGTTGTTTACTTGGTTGGATCATCCATCAATGGCCTCAATTGTGCCCGATCATCAAATATCCATGCTAATCTCATCAATTTCTTCACCTGATTACCCCAGATCACATAATACTTTAGTAATTCAAGTCAATTAATCCAATAAAGAATTCTAAACGGTTTGGATAATCAATTTGGACCCAATCTCATACCTAGATCTTCAGTTAATCTCAGCTATTGGTCACGATCAACTAAATCATCTCTATAAATGCTTTAAATCCCAAATTATTATATAGATTATTGATCTACACTTTAAGAGGATCACTACAGACTACTTGGATCAGAAAAATAAAGTCAAATCATCACAGATTAGATAATCTAACCTCTGACCAATGGTCTAGTAACATCAACATTTGGGTCTTTCCTAATCAAGAAATAGAAAGATGGGTTTGTTCCTCATGTCACCAGGATGGCGAGGGTACTCTCTAATCTCGAAGATCCTTCCTGGATCATCCAAAATCAATCGTTGAAGTTCAAGGGTGTAATAGGGTCAACTTAGTTATCTCAAAACGAGTTGGGATGAGTTGACTCAGCGAGTTGACTCAGCCCTAACTCGCAAGAGTCAAGGGAAATAGGGAAGATGGGAGAGGAGGAACTGGTGGTTGGCAGCCACTGCCTGCCCGATTGCATGAGAGAAAAGATGAAGGGGAAGTAGGGAAGCCTGTGTGGCTGGCCTATGCCCACGGGCATACTAGGCTGGCTGGCTGCAATGCTGCCCGATTGGGAGGGGAAGAGGAAAGGGAGGTGCAGGCCTCTCACATGGGTTAGGCTGTGCTAGCATGGGGGTTTTGATGGTGGCCTACTCTGGTGGGAGTGTAGGTCGGAGAGAGGGAAGGAGATGTCGGGGTTCCATGTGACACCTATGAAGAAAAGAAAACCCATTCTGGGTTCCTTGTCAATGCTAGAAAAGAGGAGTGGGGTGGGGAAAAAGGTAGTCGTAGGATCCCGATTTGGGTTTCCTTTCGTTGCCGTAAACAAAAGAGGGTTCGAAGGTGAGCAACCTTGCTGAAAGAGCTTGATTGAGAAAGGGGCTGCGCATTGGTGAAAAACCCCAATCCGGGTTTTCTTGTCAATGCCGAAGAAAGGGAAAGAGATGCCAATGTAGGGGCCTTTGCCTGGGAAAATTTAGCACACCAATGACCGTAGGCAATCACTAGTGCTGATGCCCTAGACAGAGGGAGAGATCGAGCTGGAAGGATTTAGGTCGCTAGGGTTTCCTCTGCCCTGCGAATGCCCACACACACACCGCCCCCCCCCCCCCCGTCTAGTCCCGTTCCAATCAACGTGATTGCCACAAAACAACAAAATAGGGGGGTGGGGGGGGTTAAAATTTGTGGGCTTTTCTAGCTTCGAAAAATTAGTGTCGTTGGATTCATATCAACACGTACAATCCAAATTTGATAGTCTCGAGTCCAAATTTTGAGTTTACAATAATGTTATTTTCATAAAACCCAATTTTCATAGAATTAACTTCTGATTTTATCTCTTTTAAAATTATAATCTAATAAATAAATAAGACCCAAAATTGAGGGTCGTTGCACCTTCTTATCATCGTTGTAGTTGCTCATTCATTCATTCTATGAAACGTTTTCAACTAAGTACTCTCTCCTTTTTCTTTTGAACGTACTCTTTTGGCTTCTATGCCTCATAATTTAACTTATATAACTTTTGAAAGAAGGGGAGTGTTGACGTAATAGTAGAGCTGTCGTATGTGACCTTGAGATCACGGGTTAGAGGAGTAGAAACAGCCTCTCACAAAATGCAAGGTAAGATTGCATATTATTAACTTTTGTAGTCCACCCCTTCCTCAGACCTAGCATTTAGGGAAGCTTCATGCACCGAGCTGCACTTTTTTTAATCTTTTGAAATAAGTACTGCCAATAGTTCATGAATTGTTTCTATTCTACTTTCGCGGCTATCACAGACCATGGGCATACTTTGGCTTGGGAAAGATGAATGGGCATAAGTACGGTTTATATAGATTGTTTTCGATGATTGAGACGATGATGTGCTAGATCATGCTATGAAGAGACAAAAATGATTTCTCCGCTACTAGATGATTGAGCCTTTGATTTTCTAATAATCCATTCAACCACAAAACTGAGGGTTACAACTGTCATTCGGATTGGACTTTGCTAACCAGGCTGATGAGTTGGATTTTGCAAGAATAGGACCATTTGTATTTTTACCAGCTCATATTTTTCGTAGACCTTTGACAGATCATATTCATAAGCTTATATGTGCATGCAAAGTTGCATATTGATCTGACCTACCAAGTAGATGATTTACTTGGATCACTGAAAAAGAGTAGGCCTTTCTTATTCTTTATCCTTGGTATTCCCCAAGTGAAAATATGTGTCCGTCATTAGCAGGTTCCATTCCATTATGTTGTTGTTATTTCATCAACAATCATTATTAGTAGCCTCGCAAGGGTCGAAGCTCAAGAGCGTGTGAAGTCGTCTAGTTTTATATGCATGGCGAAACTTTTTTCAGATCAAGCATTCAATATGTTCGAAATGGTTTAGATAAGTTAGATATTAAATTAATATTCGACGAATGCTTTTAGACTATGTCACTTTAAAAAAAATTATAGCCTCTTTTTTTATTAGTTTTTTTAAAGTTGTTAAGATCATCCAAATTCATTGATTTATTATAGTTTATTTGCTTTTGGTACAGAACACACAATTAATTAACAGATTAAATCATTAAATTCAATTAATTATAAAAAAGGAAAAATAATAGGAACACCCATTTTAACCAGCAAAAACCTTAAATAATTGTTATTTAATTTTTTTAAATATAAAAAAATGTCAAATAAATGTTCATAATATTTAAAATGGGTGTTTCTAAAGCATTACTTCTTCACATGTAAAAGTGAGAGGCTTCGCGACAGCTTACACGTTGTCTCCCGACGTTAGAATTCCTCTCATTTGGGTCTTCTCGCTGCATGTGTCATCTATGGATGTTCACATGCTACAATGGCCTTCGTCTGCCAAAACAAGAACAAGTGCAGTAACCTTTAGTTGTCATGATCAAAACAAAGGTACGAAACGTCATTTGCTTTTCTAGGAAAATCAAGAAATGAAATATGTGAGCTGACTTCATGCCAAGTGGACCCAGAAACATTATTGCGCATCTCTATCGAATTTTCACATCACCGACAATCTTGGCATTTTCCTCTGCAATTTCAATTGTTGACTCTTTACTTCCATAATTTTTGTCGTAATTCACTTTTTTAATTTTGTTTTATCTTGTTTGTGTAGGCCCAAGGGGTGGGGTTAGTACCGTAAACAGCTCCTGTTTGCCATGATTAAACTACAATCAACAAAAAAGAAGCTACTGGAAAATATCTCAATCCACCTCATAATTCATAACCGAAGGTCGGAAAAATTAGTGGTCTAAGTGAACCACAACATGCAACACGGAGCAGCAATCCTGCTCATGCAGGCGTCTAGATCATCCATGGAATCCACATCTTCGTCACAAGGATCACAAGCAACCATGTTTTTCTTCTAAAAGAAGGGCACTTGGTAGCTTCTAACATTTGCTTTCTCTAGATCCACAAAAGATACCTTCCAAGTACCTTCCATGAAAACATAGATGGCGCATAATGAATAAGCCACCTTATGCGAGATAGGTGCATGGTGATGTCATTACTGAAAAGATAGAAGCATCTTGCTAGTAACTAAAAGAGTAGAGATAAGAGAGAGGCTATTTAATGTTGGCCTATGTCATTGCACATGTAGGCCCACGAGCATCCTACAAAACCTAACAGGGGAGTAGTAATGCATGTCCCTCTCTATTAGAGGGTCCATTTAATGGCATATATTAGGCGTTTCTGAAATATCATGGCATATCTCAAAAATGCAGCTTATTTAACTACTATATTTTTGGCGTTTATAAAATATTAGGTTTATTTAACTGCGATATCTTCGGTATATATGAGATATCAAGTTTATTTAATAGTGATATCTTTGGCATATGTGAGATATCATGTTTATTTAATGATGATATTTTTGACATATGTTAGATATAAGGTTTATTTAACTTTGTCATTCTTGATATGTTTGGTGATATTGGAGATATGCCAAATTCTATTTCCAGTATAAAATGTGCTCCTTTTTAGAGAGAGAAAAATCAAATTCAATAGATTTTTTTTAGAGAGAGAAACAAGCATTGTCTCCCTCTCTTTCCATCCCTACATGCTACCATTGACGACGAATGGGATTCTCTCCAACGTAGTGCATGCCAGACCGCTACTAGGAGAGCCCTTTGGAAACATGTAGTTGATGACCCATGTTGGCACTAGGAGACTATAGCGCATAGCTTAAAGACAAAAATATTGCCTACTAAGTCGTACCAATCCACAAAGTAGCCAACCAAACCAATGGTTCGAATAGTGGTTGATGTGGTACATTGGGATTCTAATTATAGGTGGTGATTAGACTTTCATGTAGTGGAATTTTTTTAGACTTAGGTGGTGATTAGACTTTCATGTAGTGGATCTGCATTCCCCCATATGGGCTCCCATCAAAGTTGTAACTAGATTTGAGATTTTTATTCGTTGAAAGTGCATCCTGACCAACCATTTCTTTGTTGGCTAAGGAATGTATCCTTGAGATCCAGCTCATAATTAGATGGCTATGATCGCTCAATTAATGAGATATTGTGTTTATGCCCATCAACAGTGGCCCTACAGGCCAAAATTTCAATGGTAGTGTAATTGCATCTTATCAAGTTTGGTATTCCCAGTATATAACTTAAAGTATGTACCTAGTATTGATTAAACTTTTCATCCATGTGTGAATTTTACTGCCAAAATTAGACGAATGTTGTTTTTCAAACATTTGGGTACCCCTAATTAGACGGCTCAGATCATTCAGTTTTCTAATATACTTTCTCTGGATGCCCATCTATAGTCTTGGCAAAGTCCACGCTCTAACACATGGAACAAACCATGCACCTTGCTCATGCATGAGGAACATTTATGGTAAACCTAACCATTCATCATATTCCTTGTAGCAAGGGGTGGTGGACTTGCTCAAGGGGGGATAAAAAGAAAAACTTTTGAATCTCGAAATGATGAAATGTTTAGAGCGGATGGAAATGGAAATGGTCAAGGATTATTTGGGGCAGAGGACTATCTATGCAAGATTTAGAATCAATGCTGATAAAAAGGTAGGTCGAGAAATGTAGGCATCTAGCAAAATGCAAATAGTTCTTTGATCGCTATGGAGGAAGAAATGTGACTCAACAAAGAACTCTAGAAATTGGCAATCAAAGGCTGGAACTGCCAAAATTCAAACGAGCAGATTGGTTGATGGTCATTGTTGCTTGATTGGTTGACGCATTAATTTTTATTAAAAAATAATAAAATATTTCTCATGTCGTATTTCAGATATCACCAAAGATATCACTGGAAATATTACAAAACAAATGTCACATATCTTAGATATTTCGAAAGATATCACAGAACATATGATGAATATCTCAAATATCATAGAAGATATCATTGAAGATATCACAAGAGATGTGCCAATAGAAACGCCAAACATATGCCATTAAATAAACCTCCCTTAGACAAAAGCTGTCCCATATGCCACCTCCACCATCTATATGAAGAGGTAGTGCTCTTCTTCATGAACTTCTTCACCTCTTAGACACATACTCTCTCTTCACAATTGTAACCTTCTTTTCAAGCTTGGTGGTACTTGAACTTTCTTTATAGTTTTAATCTTCAAGACCCTCAGACAACACCATACCAAGTCCTGTTCAAGAAAAGCTAACAAGAAGGAGCAAGATTTCGCTTCTCAAGAAGAAATCATGCTTTCTGCAGACTCAAAAAATCCTATAAAGTGCTTCTTCTTTGATTAGATCTGATCCAGGCCTCTTAAAACCTATATAAGGGTCTTGAGATTCAATGGAAGTGATTAGCATTCTCAAATGATATCCAGGTCTACTACAATGACTATCAGTTTGTAAATACCCTCTACTACTTAGGGAAGCTGCCCGGTGGTTGAAGTTGTAACTACAAATGCTGTAGTTTTCTTTGGAATTTGAATACAAAATCTCTTCAACCTCCATGAACTTATTTCAGAATATATGAATGCTAATCTCCTGCACATCTGAACCTGTTCAGTATCATATTTGCTCGTTTTATCTTTCCACCGTGAAGTGACAACTAGCCATGTAAGAGAAATCAAACAGCCGCTAGTCCCAGGGTCCTTGGGCTTGCCTGCTATTATGCAGGCACCTTTGAAGATGTACAAAGTGACTGTCCATGGAGGATATATGTTTCATTATCAACGTAATTTACACTCTTATTATCATTATTATAAGGGAGGTGTACGGATATATCTTACCTTCCACTAAATAAGTTGTTTATATAATCAACTTTGCCTCTAGAACAACTACACAGTCTCTTTTTTCCCTCTCAAAACTCCACTGAGTTAGCCATCAATTTAGTCAATGGACAAGTGGAGACCACTTTTAGCAGGCCGGGCGGGTGCAACCTTATAATTCCTTTCCACCAGGTAACTAAGGCACAAATCTAACTCTGAAAGATGTGAACCACTAGGTGTTTGGGTTGGTCATTTTTTCATTTTAGGGCAAGTCTAGTTAAAGGACTCATGGTAATGGGCTGCACGGTCCACTAAGTTCGCCTCTCTTTTTTCACTTCTTTATTTAAATTCTAGAATCACATCATCTGCATTATGTCTGTCAAGATGATTAGTGGGTCTTAGAGGTAACATAAACCTACACATTTAGTAGCCGTCCTAAGCTCTTTGCGTCATGTTTACTTTCAAGTGTTTGTTTTAGGAGATCTGGTTAAGAATCAGCACGCATCATAGCTTCAAGGACCACTAAGTCTCCTGTTTTGTTGAGTCCAAGTACCTAGTTCAGGACACCACTTTCGCGAAGACTTAACCAGATAAAATATGCCTCTAAAAAATGCTTGTCCTTATGAGCATGGGGCAGTTGGACCATTCTAAACAGAAACTGCAAAATAAGAATGAGGAATTAATTAGGAATCCTATGTGCCCATCCTAGAGTTCTCTCTGGTAACAAACGAGAGTAGTGACTCTAAGACCCCATTTTTATATCTTCATCGGACCACTTATACCACCATGGTTAGTTGTGTGAGTTGTGGACCCCAAATCTACATCCCATATAACTACAAAAGCGATTATATTGGGAATGCCCAACCTAAACAGTCCGTTGGTATGAGTGAATGGCTAAAATATCAAGTACTGAAGGGAGTGATCTTGTCACTCTGTCTCTCTGTGTTGTCATGTGTGCTTCGAGCATCTTGCTGGTGCACCAGTATTTTATATTTTTGTGCATGTTTACTTTGTGTGCTTATGCCTGGATGGTCAGTATGCCCATTTGAGGGCACCTCAATATAGTGGGTTGATACGATGCCACGTGAATGCTTGGCCTAGGGCGGCTATTAGATCGCCCATCTACATTTGGTCTAGAGCCAAGGGGGATCTCTTCCTTATCATGGAGGGATCACAAAGAATAGGGACTGCCGGTACCTCAATCTCTCCTGAGGTAGTCCGCCCATCCAGCAACAAAGTGCATTCAGTGACGTAGCCCTCAAACTCCTTCGAGAATATCCCTGTTGCAAGCTCCCCACGCTAACATATGATTGCCCCGAGGGTCACGTATATGTCCTAACTGCCATCAACAACTTATTAAGAGGACGCATGGTTAATCTCACTACCTCACTATTGTCATCCCATCAGTCTAAGGCCCCAGCACACTTCCTATATCGAAAATGCCTCTTCGATCGTTCCAAAACCCATGTAATAGTCCCAAGTGTCTTTATATTCAAGCAATAGGACGTAAGTCAAGGCTGCACGAACAATGCAACGGCATCCAGACAACTCAGTACACTAGGCCAGCACTCGCTATGTACAGGAAATACGACTCGTAGAAATGGTCCATCCGCCCCATCCAAAGAGTCCTCATTCTCTAGTCGTTGTGGCTAGCTATCAAGCCAACTTGGTGGTCCAGCCACAATTCCAACATTAGGCTTTGAACTACCAACCTATTCTTACACTCAATCGTGGTTGGAATCGTGGCTTGGCCATTGTCTAACCAAACTTAGTTCCTTTCCCAGTACTGACGTGCCTCCCGCTCGTAACCTCACACAAGTACCTGCAGCATTGATCTATCTAGATTTGTCACAACCACCGAGAGGGGTGACATCCACCCAACTAGCGCCCATGCCATCTAGCCCCTAAGGTAGTATTCTTTTGCAGCCTCGGCCCTCCAATCATATTACATCAACAATTTTGGGCATCCCATCTAAATGACGCAATGCAAGTGAATGGTCCACTACCCTTGCGAGACTAAATTTAAGCCACTAAACTGCCCAAGTGGAAACAAATCTTAAATGAAATAGAAAATATAAAGGCTTCTCAAAAGAATCAACAAGTGTACAAGTATGCAAATAATTTTGCCAACTTGTGTCTTTTCCTGGAGCTAAGGTTGCCATCAAAATACAAAATCGCCAAAACGATAGGACCTCAAAGCCTAGTACACAGATTTGTCAAAAATTGCAGCGGATGAGTAACAGTACTTGGTCAAATACTTCCAAAAAATCCTTTTGGGAGTCGTAACTCAATGGTTTAATACATTTAGTCAAGAGACAATCACGTCATGGTTAGTGCTAACAAAATCCTTCATCCACAAATAATCCCATAATCTCAACAGATTACCGAAAAGAGCCAACCTTGAGGCCTTGTATTAATCAAACAAAGAAACCTTTGTGGCATATATGCAAAAATGGTGAACTGTTTAACCCATCCGTCCATCAAAGGTTATTTGATGCCATAGTCGCACACTAATTTTGAGAGCCTCATTAACACTGGTACATGTACGAAAGTCAAAATGAAGAATTGAGGGGTTTCCTCCATGGATGTCACCTAAAAAACTCAAACCCTGCGCGCCCCCCCCCCCACCCTGCTTCCTACGGCTACCACCACCCTCCACCCTCTTCCCACCCTTTCCCTGCTGTGACAACCACCCGATGCCCCCCTCTCCGCCTTCAATACATTCCTCCAAAGGTAGTTACTCCTCTCCAAGTGTTCCACGCCTTGGCAAAGCTTAGTTCCTCTATTAAAAGGTTGGTTGTTTTTTCTCTTTTTATTCTGCTTCTTCAATTTTTATAATTGCTTAGTTCCATGCATAGGAATTTGTTAAATGATTTTCCATTCCTTTAAATCTTCTTGCTTCTTGATCCAAAGATCTAAGGTTATTTTCCCTTGAAGTGATAACTAAGGGAAAGTCACCTTAGATCCATTGGTTATACTCTACATCTCTTTGCTTAGATTTCGTGATTGTGCTTCTTTTCCCATGCTTCCTTTTTGAACTTATTCACATGCATGTTTCTCAGAGATTGGGATATTGCTTGAGATGTTTTGGGAATTATTTTTAGGTTTACATAATGTAAGTATGGTGCTTCTATTTCATGAATTGTACGCATCGTCCTTGTACTTCTCCATTTGAATGAATGACATCTTGATGATTCTTGATTCTCTCTCTTTTTGATGGATGTTCCTTTTAGTTGTTGTACATGTTTCTAGTTCATATTTCAAACTAGAGTTTTTAATTTAATCAAAAGCACCTTGATTCCATGTGCACCACTCTAGGTGTCATGTGCATGGTTTTAAGGAGTTTTTGTTGTTGAAGTTGTGAAAGTTTGATACATGATCAATAATATTAGATCTTGAAGTGTTATTCTTTCTTACAAGTTTAGGTCATGTTTAGGAGATTGAATCTTAGATTACATAGATGTTTAGCATTTTCACAATCTTTGGAATGTTTAACATGTTCTTAGATCTTGTTCTTTTAATTTAAAGTTAGTTTTTCATTTTTGTCCTTGCACTTTCATTACTCCCATTTACATATTTTACATTAAATTTATGAGATTTCATAGTGAGGAAACTATGACTACCCGGGTTTTCCAACACTTTTCTTTTTATAAATTTTTTTTTTTGAAAGGTGGGGCCCCAATTTAAAAAACCAAAACAGCTAAAAATAATTTCAAATGAATTTTATTTCAAGAAAAACCCAGAGTATCAACCATCAACTCAAATCTCAATTAAATTTTTTATTTTTCAAATAAACCTTTTTAAAATAAGTTACTACTCTAAGACTCATCCATTCAATAGCCACATTCCCAACATCAATGTAATCAAGTCCAATAAAACACATACATATACAATCCATGTGGAATTAAAACATACCTCCAACTGAGATATCTCGATCACTATTTGTCTACCTCCTCATTAGCCTTCTCTTTCTCTCAATATATGAGGCATTGCAACAATAACACAATGCCTCAGCAAGCAATGCTTGGTAGGTACATAGACATTTAATGTAATAACAAATGAAACATAAAAAGCAAAATCGAATGACAATGTTGATATAAGTGTAAGTCATAACATCCAGGGAATATAAGTATCAGAAGCAATGTCAATATAGTATTAAGATATCATGTGCGATGAAACATGAATCTCATGGATGTAAAACACGATATGATCCCATCTCAATGAGCATACAATAAACAAGTAAGACACCCCAAGATACATTGGTCCCACAAATATCCTGTATACTCATACAACAAATCATGAGTGCTCATATCAATCCTCTGAGTATCATCACACCTAGGCACACAATAATATCTTCATGCTCATCATGCAATCATACAAAACAAGAGTATGGATCGTCATGTTGCAGTGGCCCAGACTGGTAATGTCTGTCCCCATGGGAAGGCCCAAACTAGTAGTGTGAACTACCCATGTTATTAAACCCCTACCGAATGCCATATGTGGGCAGGTGTCTATTACATCATAATCTGAGTGGTCGGCCCTACTCCCTCCTGGCATGACACCCACCTAGTGAGAGCATTAGTCATAAATCACTAAACACGAAAATCATGTACCTCGTAAAACCAGGAGCACTTGTGGCTCACAATCCTCAAGGCACGCCTCTCATCCCAAGGTTAACCTCTCAAAGGACTAGCCACCAAACCTCCATCACCAATTTTATGAAAAACCATCAATCTTAGTGATGCAATAAAGAAAGATAATTACTAATCATACATAAGATATGCGGTATCAATACCATAAAGCAATCAATCATGAAAACCCATTCAATGCACTAATGAAATCTCATATCGATCATAGCATAAAACTTTGAAATTTACAAGTATTTGAAATTAATAACCACGTGACAAGCAATCGTAATCAATCGTAATGCTATGATGATGCAGGATTTAGAAAACAAGATGCAACATTAAATGTTGTCACTTACCTCAATGAAAGATAACTCAATCAAGCATGTAATCCTCTTAGCTTGCATACTCTGATGTATCTATCAGTATCACAGTACTATTTCATGTTTTTTATTTCCCTCAATGAAAAATCTATTATAAGTTTTCTCTCAAGTTATGTCTATTTATGTATTCATTTATATAGTGGTCCTCCTAATCTAGCTTTTGATCTAGATCAATGGTCTAGATAGTTTGATTTTCCTTTATTATGTCAGCTTTCATAACATTTAATGTCCGTCTGTCTCATCTGATCATTAATCAGAGTTCTGGATTGCCAATTTAATGTCTCCTAATTTTAAAGATTGAATATATTACACCACCTCAATGAAATCTATGGCGATCCAACTATTGGATCATTCTTTAAGACCTCCAATTATGATTAGATCATTAATTCTAACCTTAATTATCATTACTCAGTGTCATTTCATGTCCATCTACTCATTTTAGTGTGTATCTAAAGTTTACACCTTGATCCAATGGTAAGATCACTCTCAAATCAATGAATTCTAAGATCTAGGTTAGATCAATGGTCTAGATTAATTCTAAGATGAATACACCTAATCCATTCTTTAGATTCATCAATTGATCTAAGTGTTCAAGTTCTAAGGCCAGATCATCCTTTCATTGGCCGAATCTAAGTATTTGAGTACATTTTCTTAGGTTTGATCAACTAACTATGCTAAGATCAAGGTTTAGAGGTTAAATTCATGTCTACGTCCTCGAGACAATTCCAACAAACCTTTTGGATCAAATATTGGGCTTCTGTAGCCTCTAGAATCTAAAAAAAAACCCATTTTAGATCAAAATCCAGACAAAGATCCAGTTTACATAGGTTTGCACGATGAAACGATTTACACCGATGTAAACTGGTATTCCAAAACGAGCTGCGGAACACACCGTGTGCATCATGATCGCCTTGGATGCGTCTTAGTTTCCAAGATGATGGGCATTTCGGCTGTCCGTGATAGCTTGTGACAGCGTCCCCACGTGCGTGCACGACGGAGTGCTCGTGTGTGCCATCCTTGCCTGGGCATCCCAGTCTGCATCCTGGGCACATCGTCCACCGCGAATGATGAACCCGAGCTGTCTATTTTCTTTTGACTTAAGCCCCAAATGCTTTGATTTTTTTTCTGTTTTCATTGTTCTTAGGGTTTTGAGGGCATCTGAATTCATTGAACGGTTCTGATTTTTCATTCGAGGTGTTTTTGAGATGGGTTTTCTACTATATCATGATTTTTCATAGATTCAACCCTAACTCCATGAAATCTTCAATATAAGTACTAAAAATGATACAAAATAGTGAAATAAGGCCAATGGGAAGAAAAATCAAGAGGAAAACTAGGTCTTACCTCCTAAATCCGTGAAAATTCTGATCTTTAAAGTTTTACCCAAGATTGAGAGATGGAGAAGAAAAAGCATGATCGCGATGCTTTTCCTGTGTTCCATCGCTGCTACTTCATGGATGGAGGTGTGATCCTTCTTTAGTGTTAATCACAGCTAGGTCAGATCATGCTTAATCATGGAAAAAGAAGAAGATTGGAGGAGTCTATGGAGTGAAAGAGGGGTGTTTTGCCTTAAATACGATTAGGGTTTACATTCATGTACTATGAGCGCCCACTTGATAAATGACCATTTTGCCCTTAGAACTTGAAATGCCCATATCTTCCTCATCCGAACTCTGTTTTTGGTAAACTTAGTGACATTTGAATCATCTTTCCGAGTACAATCCAATTATAGATGTCTTAATACATGATTTAATATCTATTAAGTCTCTCACTTATAAAACTCCAAAAATGTAAACTTCAATATATTCTTTTCATCCCAATTTCACCTTTTTTCCAAAATTTTCTCAAATTGGCATTTAAAATTTTTGGGATGTTACAGAAACACACTAGAATCATGTGTCCCATCCTATGGTCATACACATGGTTCTAGGTGCACTTTCCTTAGGTTTGTTGTTTAATGATGTCTCTTAAATTCATGGCATGATGAATGATTAGATTGTTGCTTAGCTTGGAATAGTAGTCTTCATTAGTTGGTTGCATCATTGAGGAAATTTCCAATTTTCATGTTTAGGAAGTAATTAATTTAGGTAAGTTCTAAATTTAGAAGGTTTTAATCTTAGGTAAGTTTTATCAATTTTAGGAAAGTTTCCAAGTTGGTTTATTTTACAATTTTTACATGCTTGTATTTAAGTTAAGTCCCTTTCTTAATTTAGGACAAAAATTCTCATTATCCTAGCAGGCTAGATAATTTAAGGACCATGCCTCTTGGCTACTTCTTGGCTGCTCTTTTCCAAGCCTCCATTATTCCCTCTTACTTGTGTTCTTTGGTCGCTGCACTCTTAATTTCTAGGTTAATTAGTTCATTGCTCTTGTTCTTTTCTTCATTTCTTTGGTTTATGATTTTTTATTTAGATTTCATGCACAAACATATCAACAACTCTATGTGTAATAGTCCTAGGATTCATGCATTCCATTTTAGATTGTTTCATGTATTTTTTCTCTTATCCCTATGGGCACCATGCACACATCATTTGCATTTCTCTTAAATTTGAATAGCATGTTTTATTTGTTCTTAAGCTAGATTGACTCTTCTTAGGATAGATCTTATTAGTCCATATTTAGAGGTTTCTCTTCATTGACAAGTTTAATTGCATGCTATGTTAGGTTTAGGTTTTCATTGATTAAAGTTGTTGCATCTTTAGAATAGTTTAGTTAGTTTTTAGGTTTAATTTTAAGAAAGTTTAATTTTAGAAATTCTATACTTAGAAATTTCTATTTTAATGCATGTTTTATCTGATTTGCTTTTGGTTTGTTTGCCACGTATGTCATGTTAGTTTGTTTTCTTTAAATGGATTACATGACCCTTTTTCTTATCTTATTGTTCTAATATCATTATGTTCTTATTTGTAGTAAAGCTGAAATGAGAACAATATCAAATGAAGAATATGAGAAAAATGAAAAGCATGAACAAGAGGCCAACATGAGCACTACTCAAAAGAGAAAGGGTAGAGGGCAAACAACAATGGAAAAGGTTATCAAGAGAAAGTTGTAGGGAATTAAAAAAACTATCCAATACAATAGTAGGGGCAAGAGATTGGTGAGAATGTAGCCTCTTATAATAGTTTTTTCTGCTCCACAGTAAGAAGCATTATACCTATCATAATGGATGATTGGAGACTTGTGTCATCCTTGACAAAAGATTTAATATGAAAAATGGTGAAGGTAGGTAAACACTAATAATATGTACTATATAATTTATAACATAGCTTATTTTTAAATATAGTAGTGTGATGTGTATTTTGTAGACTGCCTTTGATGTACTTGAGTAGTAGAAGACAAGTGTCTTACAAGGAGCTGGTAAACAATAAAGAAAATGGAAGAACTACTTATTCGCAATTACATAGCTCCATATGTCAACGATCCTTGGGGGATGTATGGAATGCTTACTATTTATTCCAATGTCATGGACTAGGATGTGTGGAATGAATTTGAGGTATGTATGAAAATGATGTTTCATTTAATTAATTACTGTAAAGATACAAGTATGCACCAGGAACGTCTAAACAACAATCTAGGAGAAAGATAACACTACTCAACACTACTGATATTTCAGTTTGACAAGAACAGAATACAACAATGGATTGTCCCACCATGTACTCTCTAGCAGAGCTTCAATGGCTTCTGGACATACGAGAAGAACAATAGGAAAGAAGATCTATAAAGCAACAAAAATCTTTAATGCCCTTTAGGAGGCTTTTGGCATGCCAATTTATAGCCTTCTCCAAATAAGCTCATAGACTTGACCTTTCATTAGGCCTCTAACATGATAGCTTTAGAACTACAATAGGGGTGGCTCATGATCATTTAATGCGTTAATCAAAGAGTGGTTGCAGGTGATTTTTCTTGTTGATAGTCAACCTTCCATTGATAGACGATGCAACACCTAGACTTTGCCGCCAGGGGGCATTTCCCCCTTGGACCCCCACTAGGGCTACCACCTCAAGCCCCGCTACTCGAGGGCGCTGCCCCCAAACCCCATTATTCTTTCTTGTAACTATTGCAGTCCCTAGTGACCTCATCGACACTAAGTTGGTCATACAAATCTCATACCTCTGTGGTACACCAAATGGTATCTTATTAAGGTGGGCATTGTTATATACCAACAATTACATGTAACATCTAATTACTACACTTGATTAAGTATGTACAAATGTGTAGGCAAAGAGTACAAGAAGAAGAAAGGTGCATCAAAATAATATGTAGCACCACATGTCTAGGTTGGGCTATGCTCGTTTAGAAGAGCAGAAAGTAAGCATTTGAAACAATTTATTCCTTTCAAAATAATGCTACTATAGTTATATATATTTTGTTCTCTAACTATACTGTCTTGCTTAATAGCAAAAGAAAGCTAGAACTACTGAACTCATTGATTGCTTCATCCATTAGAAGATGGCATATTCGGTAGGCAATACTGGCCAAACATTCTCAGATGAAATTACTGCACAAATTGCTTCTAGCATTTTAAGTGGTTTCAACGGTCTATCAATTTTATACAATTAATTAGATGACATGATCATGTCCTTCTAATTAAATTTTGTAGGACATTCTTACCCAAGAAAGGACAAGTATTGGAACTTTAAGTAGCACTATTGCCAACAATGACATCCTGTGTAGGGCTATGGGCAATAAGAAGGAACACCATGGTCGAATTAGGGGCAAGGGGCATGGTATTGTTCCTTCTAAATTCTTTGGTAAATTTTTACCTACAATTTGAAGGTCAGGAGGCATATAATGAGTTGGTTGAGAAAATAAAAATGGATATACTTAGCCAGTTTTGTAAAGGAGGTTTGATGATAGTTTCTGAATCCCGTGCACATAATTCTCGCAATGCCCCTATATTTCCATCAAATGTAGCTACATTTTCCAACTGAAGAAGTTCATGAAGGACAACCGATGCCCCTCAAAAAAGAAATTCTAGCTAAGGAGGTATATATAGACAAAACTAAAAGACGATGTAGGCATATATATGTGTCTTAGATCATATCCAAGTATGCACATATATTCGAGGATCAAATGTAGCCAAGTACATATGTCTTACATTAGAGCAAAGCATGTGCACACATACACACATGCACGCGCGCACACATAGAGAGAGAGAGAGAGAGAGAGAGAGAGAGAGAGAGAGAGAGAGAGAGAGAGAGAGAGAGAGAGAGAGAGAGAGAGAGAGAGAGAGAGAGAGAGAAAGGAACGATAATTTTAGCAAGGAGTAGCAAGTGTAAAGTGCAGGTGACATATGATTGGCTGGCAAAAAGTTTCTAACTGCCATTTCCTCTAACTTTTTTTTCTTCTTCTTGTTTTCCAACCAATCAAATGTTACCTACTCCTTACACCTATATAAAACAGCTGAAATTAACACACACACACACACACACACACACACACACACACACACACACACACACACACACACACACACACACACATATATACTTATCGACGAAGATCTATAAGTATCTAGTATTCTTAACATGCATATGTATAAAACTTATAGATTTACTAATCCAAATGTAATTACCGCACTATCCATTATTCCTAGCATGCGTATGGGTAGACTATTGAATCTAATTATCCAAATGTATATCATCGATCCCTAGCATGCATATAGATTAAATGAATAGATTTACTTATCCTGACTTAGATAATCATCTATTTATCATTGCTAACATGAGTATAGATTAAACTAATAGATTTATTGGCTTAATCTAATATTTTTACAAAATTTAACAGAAATATACTTATTGAGATCACGATATTTTCCAAGGCTTCTTGCAATTTCCTCTCCTCTGATCTATCTAAGAAATTTTTTCTCAACTTCTGTCCTTAATGTATCTTAATTTGGATCATGTTTTTGTTTAGGTCTAACAGTTTCTTTAGTAGGAATTGAAGTATAAGAATAGGGAAAATGAGAGAAGTATAAGAGCTTAGGAAAAAGAGAGATGTCCTTTCCTACTCCCTATAAATGTAAATTGTCCAAGAACATTCATGTTGATTGTTTTACCACAAATGCACGGGCTATTATAGTGTAGCTAATGCAAGTATGAGTCAATCCCACGGGGACTCAACTTAAAAAGATAGAGTTTAAATAAAATTTCATTGTTTAAAAATTAAAAGATGATAGAAAATGAATAAAAATGAACTATAAACTAAAATATATTTAACCAATGAAATTTATAGAAATCCAAATTCAAAAAGACAGAAAATTAACTAAAAACAAATAAAATATGCTTCCCTAGCTCGATTATGACAAAATTCTTCAAATCTGATATCATAAACGTCAATCAGGCTTCATCAATTTCTCACCGGTACCTTTGATTAAAGATCCAACAACTAGATTGAGTATATTCCCTAAAATTTATATGATATGAGCTAAAGGCTCCTTTTGGGTTTTGCATGGCTTAGATCAAATTTTTGTTTTTTAGATTGAAGATCAAGATTGATGGATAAACTAAGAGATGTCCTAAGAACAAGATTTAAGAATTGATTGAAAATTTGATAAAGAAAAAGATGAAGAAATAAAGCAATCCTGTTTATTAAAGCTAGATTGTTGATTAGGTTAAGCTTAAATAAAACAGTCTTGAATAACACCATTCTTGGATAGGCAAAATAGGGATAAAGTAAAACTGGGATAAGAATAGGGAACAAATGGAATTAAATCAGGGACACAAATGGAATTATATTTAAAGGTTAAAGGGTAACAACAAAATTTTTCTAGATTTCTGCATTTAAATGAAAATAGAGGAGAACTCGACAGGAAGATGAAGTAGAGGGAGTCGAAGATGCAGGGAAGAAGAGGAGGAGAAAAAGAGAGAAAAAACCAACTTGGATTTTGTTCCACGATGAAGGAGAAGGTGATGGGAAACGAGAAATAGAAGGAGAGAGAGGAGATGTGGTGCGGTGAGTGTCAAGTGGAACAAGAGAGCATGGGTGAGAAGGGTACCGGCCAGTAGAGAGGAGAGAGCCGGTTTTATAGGGAGAAAGCGGGTGTGGTGTCATGTAGTAGAGAGAAGAAAAAGAGTCTAGGTGAGGAGCTACCGACTGAGGAAAACAAAGGGAGCCGGTGGAAGGTGGTCCAGTGTTATCTTCCTTCTACTGTGGTGTTAGGAGAGATGAGAGAGAGAGAGAGAGAGAGAGAGAGAGAGAGAGAGAGAGAGAGAGAGAGAGAGAGAGAGAGAGAGAGAGAGAGAGAGAGAGAGAGAGAGAGAGAGAGAGAGAGAGAGAGAGAGAGAGAGAGAGAGAGAGAGAGAGGCTTTGTCACAACCTACCAATGAAGGAGAAGGGTGGAAGAGGATCGGGTCCTTCTACTGTCTAAGTTGCAAATTGAAGGGGAGAGAAAAAAAGACAGAGTGAAAAAGAGCAGGTGAAGAGAAGCTAGCTATAGGTGAAAGCAAAGAAGGATGAGAGAAAGAAGTGAGGTGGTGAAGAACAGAGAGAATGTGATGAGAGATCGAGAAGGAAAAATAAAATGAGACATAGATGAGCAGGGAGCGATCTGGGTGTTTTGGTATTCCAATTTCATGTTGGAAACCAAGAGAAGAAAAGAGGGGGGGGAGCAAAGAAGCAAAAAGAAGTAGGGTGAGGGAGAAAGAAGGAACGAGAGGGGATGACATGAGAATGAAAAGAAAGGGAGAGTAAGAGGGGAAGTGAAAGAAAGTAAGATGGAGAGAGAGAGAGAGAGAGAGAGAGAGAGAGAGAGAGAGAGAGAGAGAGAGAGATCCATCACCTTTAGCCTTTTTCTTCAACTTTGCTGCCTTTTCTTTGTATAGAATTTTCAGAAGAGTTTGATTTTGATTCAAACTCCATTTCTTCTATCTTATCCAAAATTTGTACTTTATTTCCTGATTATCTTCAATTTCTTCACTTTGATCTAGGTCATCCAATTCCAATTTGGTTTATCTGTAAAACATAGGACTAAATAAGACTCATCTAAACTATATATTATACATCTAATTAGCTCTTGTGATCATCTAACCATTAAACTTTACAAATCAATGGTTGAATTGTCAATTGGATCTAAAATATCAAATTTTATGCAAAATATCAAAATTGATTGATGAGATGATCTAATTTGATGCTAGGTTAAGGGTATGTTGGGTGAATTTGAACACTTAACACACACCCCCAACCAGCATTTTGCTAGTCCCAAGAAAAATATGTGAAAACCCAAATTCTAAAATTCCAAAAATTATTTTCAAATCAAATCTCACTTTTTCTCAGAGAGTTATCTTCAATAAATCTATTAACTTTAGCATACTAATAAAATTGAATGAAAAATTAAAAACTCTACTCATATGCTAAATAAATTCCACTCAAGCTCAAATCCCAGAGTGAGTGTGGGTATAGTTTACATATACAATAATCTTCATCTCTAAGTAGAATTTTAACTTTTGAACTCCATCTAAAAAATGTTTTTACCTTAATCCTCACTAATGACATATATTCAAAAATAGAATCTCTCAGATAAAGGGTTAAAAAACATATCCCTCTTTAAATATGTGAGCAAAGTAAATTAAAGCAAATTTTTCTAACATATATTCATGAAGAACAGGAGTTACTAAGGAATTTAGTTTTGATCCCTTTAGAATGGATGCCATTACCTTTGAATACTTCAAAATATTACTCTTTAAATCCTATTCATTCATATCCTCATCAAGACTATATTTTTCCTAAAATTAATAGGTCTTTAATTGGGACGAAACATAGGCTAAGGACAAGGTACAAAAGAAAGGGTGTAAAGGACATTCAAACTTCTTCAAAAAAATAAGCAAAGGTCATCTTCTAAAGTTAACAATTCTTCTTTACTTTCCTTGAAGTGAATATTTCTTTTTCCACTTTTCTACATTTTTTAAACTTTCTTTTCCAGTACTTTTCTTCTCTCTTCTTTTAACACTTTTGAATCTCTTTGAAGAACATTTATTTTCATGATATTCACTTTTCAACTTTTATTGCACCTAAAAACTATTTCTTCATTCATCTCTAAAATATTTTAGAAGAAGATAGGGACTGAAAATATTATATTGGGTTAATATGGGTAAAGGTAATTTTGGGTAGGAAAAGAAAAGGGTTATATAAAAGGTTCAAGTTTGGCTAACTAGTGGTAAAAATACTCTTTTGCGTAGGCTTTATGTCTATAAATTAATAACAAGGATGGCCTAAATTATTTTCAAGGTTTCCTATAATCTATCGAATTCAATGAACTTTTAGAATTTTAAAGGTAACATTCTAATAATTCAGGTAATTAACCAAATTTAAGACTTGGTGGGATCAAAATTTCTTTAAGCACACTAAAGAAAAATTTGGAACATTTATAACCTCTCAAAAGAATTAAATTGCTCTAAAACTCACTTAGGTTATAGGCCTCCACTGAATTTTTTTAAGATCTCTAAGTTATAACTACTTATCAATTTAGATTATGTATATGCAATTGCGTATGTAAAAGTGATTTGAGACTTAGCTTTCATGGAATACTTTAGAAAATGAGTAAAATAAGGAATTAATTATGTATAATTCCATTAATAAGCCAAAGTTATCTAGACTATACTTTAGAAAATCCAATTCTCATAATAGCATAGGAATTGACCTAAAATTTTTCAAATTTTTTTTTTTGAAGATCGAGGAAATCTTATAAAACCTATATATATATATATATATATATAATTTGCTAGAATTCTATACCCCCAACCTAAAAGAAATGTTGTCCTCAATGTTTAAAAAGTAGGACCTAGAATGAACATGGGTAGAGCACGAAGACTTTCTTAAGAAAACTCTAGGTTGTCTTCCACACTACTAAAATTTGGGATTTATAAGACAATTTTAATACAACCATCATATATATTTTATAAGACGGTAATGAGAAACCATCTTATATATTATAATAGTATGAGACGACTTTCACATAACCATCTTATAAAAAAATTATATAAATTGTCTAATATGTTTAAAAGAATATAAGACGGTTATTCTTATATAAAATTTTAATAAGATGGTTATTGATAACCATCTTATATTATTAACAATATAAGACAATTTTCAAAACTATTTTAGAAGAAACTTTTAATTTTTTACTCTCAGCTACTTCGACAAAAACTTGAAAATTGGGTTGGATTTACATGCACTTTGTCCCGAACTTGTATTTTCTCAACTAATATCAGTTGGGTAGTATTCATTCTTGTACTTTGTCAAATGTTTACTTTATTTGATTTTCATGGGTATAAAATTCTGTTTCTTTTTCTTCTTACATTTGTGTGATATATTCATATGTATGGATCGATGTGTGGAATATTTATGTGTATGGATTAGTCATGTTTTCCATCATTCTTACTTTTTCCTATCCAAGACTTGAAAAGTGTTTACTCCTCTAATACATATTAATTATATATATTTTTACTAACTATGTACATTTTATGTGCACACCAAGTATTTGGTTAAATGCATAACCCATGTTATTAATCTTTTCATGTCTAAAAAGACTTCGCACACATTTAAACTTTAACTTTTGGACAAAATGGACAAATATGCTTGAATGGGTGTGGAAATATCACTAAGGGAATGTGAGGAGGGAATATAAAAGTTCATTGACTTTGCACTTGGAGCAAGTGGTGATTATAATCGAATGCAATGTCCATGCTCAAGATGTGGACTCTTTAATATAAGATGGTTTTAGAAACTGTCTTATATTTGTTTTCATTTTATAAGATGGTTGAGTATAAGACGGTTTTTTAACTATCTTTTATAGCCATTTTAAACTGTCATATAAATCCCTCGTTGTAGTAGTGCCAGTGAGCACTAAGTTTAATGTCTTCAGCCAAACTTATACTAATGTACCCTAACCTAGACCTGGATGGTACTGAGTTTTTCTAATCCTAACAATGAAATGGAAAGATTTCTCACACCACTTCAGAATCTCATGATAGTAAATATATTTCCTTAGCATTATGACATAGTAGACCACCCCCATTGTAAATTGAGTGGGGCCACTCTGATGATCTCCTATCATCAAAACTTCACAGCAATCAATATAATTCCTCCAACTTGAAAATTTAGCTAGTGGTATCACTACAACAATGTAAACTACCGTGAATTTAAATTCTATTGGACCATATGGAGATGGATGGTCCTTTTCTTGACCAATTTTAGGAATAATATTAACCATTATACTTAAAGTATATTTTTCCTCCTTTTCCCTTACATTTTTCTGTAATTCAGGTATAAGCTAGCTCTGCAGTTCTTTAAAAGGTTGTTCTTATTTTTTTAGAGGCAGAGATATGGTTTGGCTTAATCCTTGATTATCTTCTAATGTGTACCTTAGAGTTGGTTGATGTAGGGATAGTACATCAAGGAACTCTTTCCCTTCCTATTCTACAAATATAGGTATGATTTCTGGTGGGGCCTAAATTATTATCTAATGGTTGTTCAAATAAGGCCTGTAGGTTCCAATCAGGTACATATTCTACATTACAAGGATCAATTAGAATATCAGGCTATGTAAGGCATTCCATTGTGCTTTGCCATTGAGAAGTGCTCATTAGTGGCATAATCTCCAACAATTCCTTCACCTCCTCAATGGATGGCTTCATCAAATTCATAAAAATAAGTAGGAGATGAATTGAATAGATCTGGGTCAGAAGTTTCTACAATTTCCTTTTTTTCATCAATGGAAGTCTCTTCATCAAAATCATAACAATGACTCAGATCTGCCTGGGTTATATCTATACTTGAGGTTTAGGGGCTTTGTAGCTCAGAATGATCACATGAAATTTTAATCCTATAATCAGTAATAAATGGCTCCTCATTATTCCCATTTGAATCAAATTCTCCAATCCTTTCCATAAATGCATAAAGTCGACCCATCTCTTCACGCCATTGTTTAGTTGACTCCATAAATAACTCAAGGGTCTTGTCTAATGCTTGATCCCCCTGTACTAGAGACATCAACTTGAAAGGCACATACTACTATGTCATTGAAGTACTAGAAAAAGATTGATCAAGTTAGGAACCTAATGGTTGTCCCTGATTTTCCTGATAATTCTGGTAGGGTTGATCAGGGTAGGACCATGTTGGTTCTTCCTGATATGGTTGATAATCCTCAAACCATGGTTGTTCATGATACTTAGCCCATCCACTTTAGTCTTGATAATTTGTCTCAAGATAGTAGTTGTTGCTAAGTTCTGTGAATGCAGGAGATGCATCCACTAGCTCCTAATAATAATCATCATATGCTAAGCTAGATGGCCATGCAGAAGTGAGATATTGTGATTTAGAATAGGCATAGTAATTATTGTACTGAGGTTTTGGACATGACTTAGTATCTTGCTATGAGGCAAATAACCTATCCAATGTACCAGTCATCCTTTATCTATCCCCTTCTTGATAGGCCATTGTAATCAATCTTTATATGCAACAAAATAAATCTTTGTATACAATGAATGAGTACCACTTTTTCTTTTCTTTTTTTCTTTTTCTTTTCTTGAGAAAAAACTACCCTAAATGATGCACCCTAAATAAAGGGCACAATCAAATAATTCTTCAGGCTAACTTGTGTTGGATTGATGCTTTTAGATTTGCCTAATTTAACACCACTCTCTCAAATTTGACTACTGCTTACCAGTTCGGTTATGCTCTAAAGTGGTTAATGTAATCCTCATGTCAGGAGATGTTTAGACCTCAATAGATTTTAATGGAAGACATAGCAAAATTACTTGGATTTTAAGACACATATTATAACCACAATGCTCAAAAGCCACTAGAGAGACAATAGATCATGCCCTATTAAGAGGGTTCTTTGAGCATGAGCTAGCCTCTATAAGTCTCTTCTAATTAATTTGACAAGATAAAGTTTCGCGCTTGTGATGATTATCCTAAGTGGGTCAAGAGGTGGTGATTAAATCCACCCTTGATCTTGTGGGGTTAGGTGCCCTTACTAATTAATTTCCACACTCCATGGTAGTTTGATCAACATATAAATCACCTTAAAGAGATAAATGTTCCTAAAATATAATTAAAAATAATAAACTAATGCAAACACTAATATGCAACAATTATAATATATGCTTTTTATATGTAATTCTACTACCAAACAATGCAAAATTATTCTATTAATGCAAAACCTAATTTAAGAATTTTAAGGAGTTAGGATTACTCATTGTGGGGTCTTGGATAAGATTTTCTCATACAAGGGTGGGATCTTTTACATTATACCTCCACTTCTAAGTTATGATGGTCCACTCTTGACCTATATTATTACAACCCTTTTAAATGAATTGTGATTTAAAAGAATACAATGAGTCCTCACTTTAATTCACTCAAAATAAAATTTTGGCTATCCAAATTGAAATCCTCCTTGAATTCTTCTTTTTCCAATTTCCTACAAATAAAAAGAGTAATAATTTCAAAATTCAGGAAATATAGTGATTACGCATTATATTTTTTTTAAAAGCACCTAAAAATGCCTAAAATGCTAAAACAAGACAATTCCTAAAAGAAAATTTTTATTTTTTGGATTTTTTTGAATTTCTATTAAACTTATAAAAACTCCATTGTGGGTTCCAATGATCCCAAAAACTTATTGATTGTTTTACTGCAAGTTCACGGGCTACTATAGTATAGCTGATGCAAGTATGAGTCAATCCCATACGGATTTGACTTAAAAACATGGCGATGTGGTGTGGTGCGTCTCGAGTGGTACAAGAGAGCGTGGGTAAGAAGGAGGTGTCAGTTGGTAGAGAGGAGAGAGCGGGTGACAGAGGGAGAAAGAGGGAGGATAGAGGGACATTGTGCCGTGCGGTAGAGAGAAGATGAAGAGGGGGTTGAGGAGCTACTGGTTGAGGAAAACAGAGGGAGCCAATGGAAGACGGGCTGGTGCAATCTACCTTCTGCTGCAGAGAGAGAGAGAGAGAGAGAGAGAGAGAGAGAGAGAGAGAGGCTTCATCACAGCTTGGCAACGATGGAGAAGGGTTTGCAAAACTAAAGGGGAGAGAAAAAAGACAGAGTGAAAAAGAAACAAATGAAGAGGAGTGGGCTATTGATGAAGGTAGTGAAGGATTAGAGAAAGAAATGCGGTGGGGAAGAACAAGGAGAATGCAAGAGATAAGGAAGGAAAAAGAAAACGAGAAAGAGAAAGAGAAAGAGAAAGAGAGGAGCAAGGAACAATTTGAGGGTCTGGGTATTCTCATTTCCTACTGGAAACCGAGAGAAGAAAAGAGGGAAAAGCATAGAGAGGGAAAGAGAAGCAAGGTGAAAGAGAAAGAAGGAACAAGAGGGGATAACACTGGAGTGAAAGAGAGAGAGAGAGAGAGAGAGAGAGAGAGAGAGAGAGAGAGAGAGAGAGAGAGAGAGAGAGAGAGAGAGAGAGAGAGAGAGAGAGAGAGAGAGAGAGAGAGAGAGATCCCCCACCTTCAGCCTTTTTCTTCAACTCTATTGCCTTTTCTTTATATAGATTTTTCCAAAAGAGTTTGATTTTGATTCAAACTCGATCTCTTCTCTTTTATCAAAATTTTATACTTTATTTCTTGATTATCTTCAATTTCTTCACTTTGATCTGGTTTATCCAATTCCAATTTGGTTGATATGCAAAACATAGGACTAAATTAGAATCATCTAGATAGTACATTATACATCTGATTAGCTCTGGTGATCATCTGACAATTAAATTTTACAAATCAATTATTGAATTGTCATTTGGAGCTAAAATACCAAATTTCATGCAAAATATCAAAATTGATTAATGAGATGAGCTACTTTGATGCTAGATTAGGGGTATGTTGCTTCAATTTGAACACTTAACACACCTCTCAACTAGGATTTTGCTAGTCCCAAGCATAATATGCAAAAAACCAAATTCCAAAATTCCAAAGATTATTTTCAAATCAACTCCCACTTTTTCCCATAGAGTTATGTTCAATAAATCTATTAACTTTAGCATACTAATAAAATTGAATGAAAAAATTTGAAACTCTACTCATATGCTAAATATAATCCACTTAAGCTCATATCTCAGAGTGAGTGTATGTATAGTTTACATATACAGTAATCCTTATCTCTAAGTAGAATTTTAACTATTGAACTCCATCTAAAATTTGTTTTGAACTCAATCTTCACTGTATTCATACTAAATTGGGACGAAACATAGGCTTAGGAAAAGGTACAAGAAAAGGGTATAAAGGAAATTCAAACTTCTTCAAAAAAATAAGTAGAGGTCTTCTACTAAAATTGACAATTCTTCTTTATTTTCTTTGAAGTGAATTTTTTTTTTCCACATTCTTCAAACTTTTTTTTGGTACATTTCTTGTCTCTTTTTTAACACTTTTAAATCTCCTTGAAGAACATTACTTTTCTTGAGATTCACTTTTTTACTTTTATTAAAACTAAAAAGTATTTATTCATTCATCTCTAACATATTTTAGAAGAATATAGGGAATGGATATATTATATTGGGTTAATATGGGTAAAGATAATTTTGGGCAGGAAAAAAAGGCTTATATAAAAGGCTTAATTTTTACTAACTAATGGTAAAAATACTCTTTTGGGTAGGCTTTATGTCTCTAGGTTAATAATAAGGATGGCCTAAAGTATTTTCTAAGTTTCCTACAATCTATCAGACTCAATGAACTTTAGAATTTTAAAGATAACATTCTAATAATTCAGGTATTTAGTCAAATTTAAGACTCAATGGGATCAAATTTTCTTTAAGCACACTGAAGAAAAATTTGGAACATTTATAACCTCTAAAAAGAATTAAATGGCTCTAAAACTCACATAGGTTATAGGTCTGCATTGAATTTCTTTAGGATCTCTAAGTTATAACTACTTATCAATTTAGACTATGTTATATAACTACGTATACATAAGTGATTTAAGACTTAGCTTTCATGGAATACTTTAGAAATGAGTAAAATAATGAATTAATCATGCACAATTCCATTAATAAGTAAAAGTTATTTAGACTATACTTCAAAAAATTCAATTCTCATCATAGTGTAGGAATTGACCTAAAATTTTTCATTTTTTTTTTTTTTGTTGAAAATCAAGGAAACCATTTAAAAACATAAAAAGAAAAAAAAAATAGAATTTGCTAGAATTCTATACCCCCAACCTAAAAGAAACATTGTTCTCAATGTTTAAAAAGTAGGACCTAAAATGAACATGGATAAAGCACTAAGACTTTCTAAAAAAAAACTCTGGGTTGCCTCCCACGCTACTTAAAATTGGGCTTTATAAGATGGTTTTAATACAACCATTTTATATATTTTATGAGACAGTTATGAGAAATCGTCTTATATATTATAGTAGTATAAGACAGTTTTCACATAACTGTCTTATAAAAATTATATATAGTCTTATATTTTAAAAGAATATAAGATGGTTATTCTTATATAAATTTTTTATAAGACGTTATTAATAACCATTTTATATTATTAACAATATAAGATGCTTTTTAAAAACTATTTTATAAGAAACCTTTAATTTTTTACTCTTGGCTACTTTGACAAAAACTTGAACATTGGGTTTGATTTACATGCACTTTGTTCCAAACTTGTATTTTCCCAACTGATATTGGTTGGGTAGTATTCATTTTTGTACTTTATCAAATGTTTACATTATGTTTATGGGTATAAAATTCCTTTTCTTTTCTCTTCTTGCATTTGTGTTTATATATTCATATGTATGGATTAGTGTGTTGAACATTTATGTGTATGGATTAATCATATTTTGCATCATTCTTACTTTTTCCAATCCTAGACTTGAAAAGTGTTGACTCCTCTAATATTTATTAATTATATATGTTTTTACTAACTATGTACATTTTATGTGCACAACAAGTATTTGGTTAAATGCCTAACCCATGTTATTAATCTTTTCATGTCAAGAAAGTCTTTGCACACATTTGAGCTTCAACTTTTGGACAAAATGGACAACTATGCTTGGATGCGTGTGGAAAGATCATCAAGGGAACATGAGGGAATAGAAAAGTTCATTGAGTTTGCACTTAGGGCAAGTGGTGATTATAATCGAATGTGATGCCCATGCTTAAGATGTGGACACTTTAATATAAGATGGTTTTAGAAATAGTCTTGTATTCATTTTCATTTTATAAGATGGTCAGGTATAAGATGGTTTTTTAACTATCTTTTATAGCCATTTTTAACCATCTTATAAATCCCTTGTTGTAATAGTGCCATTGAGTGCTAAATTTAACATCTTTAGTCAAACATATCCTAATGTACCCTAATCTAGTACTGAGTTTTTCTAATCCTAATAATGAAATGGCAAGGTTTCTCATGCCACTTCAGACTCTCACGATAAAATCAATACATTTCCTCCACCATGAAATTTTTGGTGTTGGTAGCATTATGACATAGTAGACCACCACGTTTGTAAATTGAGTGGAACCACTTCAATGATCCCCAATCATTAAAACTTCATGGTAATTAATATAATTCTTCCACCTTGAAAATTTAGCATGTGGTATCACTATAACTATGTGAACTACCATGAATTTAAATTCTATTGGACCATGATCAAATTTATGAATAATATTGACTATTATACTTAGTGTATCTTTTTCGTCCTTTTCCCTTATATTTTCCTACAGTGGGGTATAAGCTAACTATATAGTGCCTTAAAAGGTTGTTCTTATTTTTTTGAAGGAAAAAATATGTTTTGGCTTAATCCTTGATTATCTTCTAATGTGTACCTTAGAGTTGGTTGATGTAGGGATAGTACATCAATGGACTATTTCCCTTCCTGTTCTATAAATATAGGTAAAATTTCAGGTGGGCCTAAATTATTATCTAATGGCTGTTCAAATAAGGTCATAGGTCCTAATCAGGTACATATTCTACATTACAAGGCTCAATTGGATTATCAGGCTCTGCAAGGCCTCCTACTCTAGCTTGCCATTGAGAAGGGTTCATTGATAGCATACTCTCCACCAATTCCTTCACCTCCTCAATGGATGTGCCTTTGTCAAATTCATAAAAATAAGTAGGAAATGAATTGATGGATCTAGGTCGAATGTTTTTGTAGTTTCTTTTTCTTCATTAATGGAAGTCTCTTTATCAAAATCATAACAATGACTTAGATCTGCTTGGGGTATATCTATATAGGAGGTTTGCATGGATGGTTGGGGACTTTTGTAGCTGAGAATGTTCACATGAAATTTTCATCCTATCATCAATAATAAATGGCTCCTCATTATTCCCATTTGATTCAAATTCTCCAATCCTTTCCATAAATGTATAAATTCGACCCCTCTCTTCACGACATTGTTTAGTCAATTCCATAAATAACTCAAGGGTCTTGTCTAAAGCTTGATCCCTCTATACTAGAGACATCAACTCAAAAGGCACATACTACCATGGCGTTGAAGTACTTAGAAAGGATGGATTAGGTTAGAAACCTAATGGTTGTCCCTGATTTTCTTAATAATTCTGGTAGGGTTGATCAGGGTAGGACTATGTTGATTCTTCCTGATATGGTCAACAATCCTGAGCTCCTGATAATAATCATTATATGCTAAGCTAGATGGCCATGCAAAAGTGGGATATTGTGATTTAGAATAGGCATAGTAATTGTTGCACTATGGTTTTGGATATGACTCAGTATCTTACTTTGAGGCAAATAACCTATCCAATGTACCAGTCATCCTTTACCTATCCCCTTTTTGATAGGTCATTGTAATCAATCTTTATATAAAATGAAATAAATCTTTGTATACAATGAGGGAGTACCTTTTTTATTTTTTAAGAAAAAAACTACCCCAAATGATGCAACCTAAGTGCCTAGAATGATGCACAAACAAAGGGCACAATTAAATAATCCTTAAGGTTAACAAGAAAAAATATTTTGATTTTCTTGAATTTGTGTTAGACTGATGCTTTTACATTAGCCAAATTTAACACTTCTCCTCTCTTTCAAATTTGACAACTGCTTACTAGTTGAGTTTTTCTCTAAAGTTGTTAATACAATTCTCATGTCAAGAGGTGTTTAAACCTCAACAGACGTCAACAGAAGGAGTAGAAAAATTACTTGAATTTTAAGACACCTACTATAACCATAATGCTTAGAAGCAATTAGAATGACAATAGATTGCGCCCAATTAAGAGGATCCTACGAACATGTGATAGCCTCTATAAGTCTCTTCTAATTAATTTTAAATTATTTTGACAAGCTAGGGTTGCGGCTTATGATGATTATCCTAAGTGGGCTAAGAGGTGGTAATTAAATTCTCCCTTGATCTTATGGGGTCGGGTGCCCTTACTAATTAATTTTCACACTCTATGACAATGCAATCAACATATAAATCACCTTAAAGTGATAAATGTGCCTTAAAATGCAATTAAAAATAATAAACTAATGCAAGCCCTAATATGCAACAATTATAAAATATGCTTTCTATATGTAATTATACTACCAAACAATGCAAAATTATTCTTATAATGTAAAACCTAATCTAGGAATTTTAAGGAGTTAGGATTACTTATAGTGGGGTCTTGGATAAGATTTTCTCATACAAGGGTGGGACTATTTACATTCCACCTCCACTTCCAGGTTATGATAGTCCACGCTTAACCTGCAATTTAAAAAAATACAATGCATCCTCACTATAATTTACTCAAAATAAAATTTTGGCTATCCAAATTGAAATCCTCCTTGAATTCCTCTTTTTCCATTGTCCGACAAAATAAAAAGAGTAATAAATACCAAAATTCAGGAAATATAGTGATTACACACTAGAAAAATTAAAAATACACCTAAAATACTAAAAAAATGCAATTCCTAAACAATTTCTAATTTTTTATTTTTAAAATTTTATGAAAACTCCATTGCGGGTCCCCAGCAATAGCACCAAAAACTTGTTGATTGTTATACCGCAAGTTCATAGGCTATTATAGTGTAGCTGATGTAAGTATGGGTCGATCCTATGGGGAGTCGACTTCAAAAGATGGAGATGCAGTGCGATGCGTGTTGGGTGGTACGAGAGAGCGCGGGTGAGAAGGATGTGCCAGTCAGTAGAGAGGAGAGAGTAGGTGACAGAGAGGGAAAGAGGGAAGGATGGAGGAGGGTGGTGCCATGTTGTAAAGATAAGAAGAAGAGAGGGAGTGAGGAGCTACCAGCTAAGGAAAACAAAGGGAGCCAATGGAAGGGGGGCCAGTGATGTTTGCCTTCCATTATGGTGGCAAGGGAGATGAGGAGGAGCAGGTGAACAGGGAGACAGAGAAGGAGATGAGAGAGGCAAAGGAGGAAATGAGAGAGAGAGAGAGAGAGAGAGAGAGAGAGAGAGAGAGAGAGAGAGAGAGAGAGAGAGAGAGAGAGAGAGAGAGAGAGATGCTTCTTCGCAGCTTGCCAATGAAGGAGAAGGGTGGAAGAGGAGCAGCAGGTCCTTCTGTTGTCTAGGTTGCAAAACTAAAGGGGAGAGAAAAAATATAGAGTGAAAAAGAAATTGGTGAAATGGAGCTGGCTGCTGTTGAAGGTAGAGAAGGATTAGAGAAAGAAGTGCAGTGGGGAAGAACAAGGAGAATGCAAGATATCAGGAAGGAAAAAGAAAACAAGAAAGAGAGGAGCAAGGATAGATATGGGGGTCTAGGTATTTTGGTTTCTTACTGAAAACCAAGAGACAAAAAGGGGGGGGTGGATAGAGAGGGGAAGAGAAGCAGGGTGAGAGAGAAAGAAGGAATAAGAGGGGATGACGTGCAACTAAAAGAGAGGGAGAGTAAGAGGGGAAGTGAGAGAGAGAGAGAGATCCACCACCATCAGCGTTTTTCTTCAACTCTGTTGCCTTTTCTTTGTATAGATTTTTCTAGAAGGGTTTGATTTTAATTCAAACTCCATTTCTTCTCTCTTAACCAACATTTATACTTTATTTCCTAATTATCTTCAATTTCTTCACTTTGACCTAGGTCATCTAGTACAAATTTGGTTGATCTGCAAAACATATGACTAAATTAGAATCATCTAAACTATACATAACACATCTAATTACCTCTAGTGATCATCTGACAATTAAATTTTACAAATCAATGGTTGAATTGTCATTTGGAGCTAAAATACCAAATTTTATACAAAATATCAAAATTGATTAATGAGATGATCTAGTTTGATGCTAGATTAGGGGTATGTTGCTTGAATTTGAACATTTAACATACCCCCCAACTAGTATTTTGCTAGTCTTGGCCAAAATATGTGAAAAACCAAATTCCAAAAATTATTGTCAAATCAACTCTCACTTTTTCTCAGAGAGTTTATCTTCAATAAATCTATTGACTTTAGAATACTAATAAAATTGAATGAAAAATTGAAAACTCTACTCATATGCTACATATATTCCACTTATGCTCAAATCTTAGAGTGACTGCGTGTGTATAGTTTACATATACAATAATCCTTATCTCTAAGTAAAATTTTAACTTTTGAACTCCATCTAAAATATGTTTTGACCTCAATCCTCACTACTGATAAACACCCAAAAATAGAATCTCTCAGATACAGGGTTCAAAAACAAATCTCTCTTTTAAATATATGAGCAAAGTAAATTAAAGCAAATTTTATCGGACATATATTCATGAAGAACAAAAGTTACTAAGAAATTTAGTTTTGATCCGTTTAGAATCGATGCGATTACCTTTGAATACTTAGAAATATTACTCTTTAAATTCTATTCATTCATATCCTCATCAAGACTATATTCATCCTAAAATTAATAGGTTTTTAATTAGAAAAAAATGTAGGCTTAGGACTAGGTACAAATGAAAGGGTATAAAGGAAATTCAAACTTCTTCAAAAAAATAAGTAATGGTCTTCTACTAAAGTTTACAATTCTTCTTTACTTTGCCTGAAGTGAATATTTCTTTTTCCACTTTTCTGCATTCTTCAAACTTTTTTCAGTACTTTTGTTCTCTCTCTTTTAACACTTTTGAATCTCTTTGACGAGCATTTATTTTCTTGATATTCACTTTTATACTTTTATTGCAACTAAAAAGTATTTCTTCATTCATCTCTAACATATTTTAGAAGAAGATAGGGAATAGATATATTATACTGGGTTAATATGAGAAAGGTAATTTTGGCTAGAAAAAGGAAAATAAAAGGCTTATATAAAAGGCTCAATTTTGGCTAATTAGTGGTAACAATACTCTTTTGGGTAGACTTTATGTTTCTAGGTTTATAACAAGGATGGCCTAAATCATTTTCTAGGTTTTCTTTAGTTTGTTAGATTCAATGCACTTTTAGAATTTTAAAGGTAATGTTCTAATAATATAGGTAATTAGCCAAATTTAAGACTCGATTGGATCAAATTTTCTTTAAGCACCCTAAAGAAAATTTTGCAACATTTATAACCTCTCAAAAGAATTAAATGGCTTTAAAACTTACTTAGATTATAGGTCTCCAATGAATTTCTTTAGGATCTCTAAGTTATAACTACTTATTAATTTAGATTATATATATGCAATTGCGTATATAGAAGTGATTTGAGACTTATCTTTCATGGAATAATTTAGAAAATGAGTAAAATAATGAATTAATCATGTACAATTCCATTAATAAGCCAAAGTTATCTAAACTATACTTCAAAAAATCCAATTCTCATCATAGTGTAGGAATTGAACTATTTTTTTTTTTTTTGAAAATCAAGGAAATCATTTAAAAACCTTTAAAAAAATACTAGAATTTACCAAAATTCTATACACCAACCTAAAATAAACATTGTCCTCAATTTTTAAAAAGTAGGACCTAAAATGAATATGGGTAGAGCATTAGGACTTTTAAAAAAACTCTGGGTTGCCTCCCATACTACTAAAATTTGTGCTTTTTAGGACAGTTTTAATACAACCATCTTATATATTTTATAAGATGATTATGAGAAACTCTCTTGTATATTTTAATAGTATAAAACGGTTTTCACATAACCGTCTTATAAAATTTTTATATAAATCATCTTATATTTTTAAATGAATATAAGACGGCTATTTTTATATAAAAATTTTATAAGATGGTTATTGATAACCGTCTTATATTACTAACAATACAATATGGTTTTTAAAAAACTGTCTTATAAAAAAGCCTTTAATTTTTTACTCTCGATTGCTTCAACAAAAACTTGAACATTGGGTTGGATTTACATGCACTTTGTCCTAAACTTGTATTTTCTCAGTTGATATCAGTTGGGTAGTATTCATTTTTGTACTTTGTCAAATGTTTACTTTATTTGATGTTTATGGGTATAAAATTCCTTTTCTTTTTTCTTCTTATATTTGTGTGATATATTCATATGTATGGATCTATGTGTGGAACATTTGTGTATGGATTAGTCATCTTTTGCATCATTCTTACATTTTCAAATCCTAGACTTGAAAAGTGTTGACTCCTCTAATATATGTTACTTATATATGTTTTTACTAACTATCTACATTTTATGTGCACACCAAGTATTTGGTTAAATGTCTAACCAATGTTATTAATCTTTTCCTGTCTAGAAAGTCTTCGCACACATTTAAACTTCAACTTTTGGACAAAATGGACAAATATGCTTGGATACGTATGGAAAGATCATCAAGGGAACATGAGGAGGGAATAGAAAGTTCATTGCATTTGCACTTGGGGCAAGTGGTGATTATAATCGAATGCAATGTCCATGCTTGAGATATGAACTCTTTAATATAAGATGGTTTTAGAAACTTTCTTTTTTTCTTTTTTTTTAATTTATAAGATGATTGAGTATAAGATGATTTTTTAATCGTCTTTTATAACCATTTTTAACCGTCTTATAAATCCCTCACTGTAATAGTGCTAGTGAGTGCTAAGTTTAACGTCTTTAGCCAAACATATCCTAATGTACCCTAATCTAGACCTAACTGGGGCTGAGTGTTTCTAATCCTAACAATGAAGAGACAAGATTTCTTACACCACTCCAAAATCATGTGATAGGCAATATATTTCCTCCACCATGAAATTTTTTGTGATGGTAGCATTATGATGCAGTAGACCACCCTGATTATAAATTGAGTGGAACCACCTTAATGATCCCCTATCTTCAAAATTTTGCTGTAATCAATATAATTCCTTCACCTCAAAAATTTAGCCTGTGGTATCACTATAACAATGTGAACTATCCATGAATTTAAATTGTATTGAACCATATGGAGATGGATGGCCCTTTCTTGATAAAATATAGGAATAATATTGACCATTATACTTAGTGTATCTTTTTCCCCCTTTTCCCATACATTTTCATGCAATTGGATTAGAAACTGACTTTGCAATTCCTTAAAAGGTTGTTCTTATTTTTCTGGAGGTAGAGGTATGATTTGGCTTAATTCCTAATTATCTTCTAATGAGTACCTTAGAGTTAGTTGATGTAGGGATAGTACATCAATGGACTTTTCCCCTTCCTGTTCAACAAATACGAGTAAGATTTCAAGTGGGCCTCAATCATTATCTAATAGTTGTTCAAAAAAGGTCTGTAGGTCCTAATCAGGTATATATTCTACATTACAAGGCTCAATTTGAACAACAAGCTCTATAAGGCATTCTACTCTAGTTTGCCATTGATAAATGTTCATTAATGGCATAATCTCTAGCAATTCCATCATCTCCTCAATGAATGTGCCTTCATCAAATTCATAAAAATAAGAAGGATACAAATTGAGTGGAACTAGGTCGGATGTTTCTACAGTTTCCTTTTCTTCATCAATGGAAGTCTCTTCATCAGAATCATAACAATGACTCAGATCTGCCTGGGGTATATCTATACTAGAGGTTTGCATGGATGGAAAAACTTTGTAGCTCAAAATGATCACATGAAATTTCAATCCTATCATCAATAATAAATGGCTCCTCATTATTCCCATTTGATTCAAAATCTCCAATCATTTCCATAAATGCATAAAGTCAACGCATCTCTTCATGACATTGTTTAGTCAATTCTATAAATAACTCAAGGGTCTTGTTTAATGCTTGATCCTTCTGTAGCAGAGACATCAACTTGAAAGGGACATACTATTGTGGCACTAAAGTTCTAGGAAAGGATTGATCGGGTTGGAAAACTAATGGTTGTCCTTGATTTTCTTGATAATTCTGGTAGCATTGATCTAGGTAGGACCATGTTAGTTCTTCCTAATATGGTTGATAATCCTCAAACCATAGTTGTTCATGATGCCTAGCCCATCCACTATAGTCTTGGTAATTTGTCTCCAGATAGTAGTTATTATTAGGTTCTGTGAATACATGAGGTGCATCCACTGGCTCCTGATAATAATTATTGTATGCTAGGCTAGTTGGCCATGCAAAAGTGGGATATTATGATTTAGAATAGGCATAGTAATTGTTGTACTGAGGTTTTGGATATGACTCAGTATCTTGCTTTGAGGTAAATAACCTATCCAATGTACCAATCATCCTTTATATATATCCTCTTCTTGATAGGCCATTGTAATCAATCTTTATATACAATGAAATAAATATTTGTATACAATGAATAATTACCTGTTTTTCTTTTTTGAAGAGAAAAAAACTACCCCAAATGATGCAACCTAAGTGCCTAGAATGATGCATAAACAAAGGGCACAATCAAATAATCCTTGAGGCTAACAAGCAAAAATATTTTGATTTTCTTAAATTTGTGTGGGATCGATACTTTTAGATTAGCCTAATGTAACACTCATCCTCTCTTTTAGATTTGACTACTGCTTACCTGTTGGTTTCTGCTCTAAGTGGTTACTACAATCCTTATGTCAGGAGGTGTTTAGACCTCAACAGGCATCAATGAAAAACATAAAAAAATTACTTGGATTTTAAGACACCTACTATAACCACAATACTCATAAGCCACTAGAGTGGCAGTAGATTGTGCCCTATTAAGAGGGTCCTATGAGCATGTGATGGACTCTATAAGTCTCTTCTAATTAATTTAACAGGTTAGGGTTGTGCGCTTGTGATGATTATCCTAAGTTGGTCATGAGGTGGTGATTAAATCCACCCTTAATCTTGTGGTGTCGAGTGCCCTTACTAATTAATTTTCACACTCCATAGCAATTCGATCAACATAAAAATCACCTTAAAGAGATAAATGTGCCCTAAAATACAATTAAAAATAACAAACTAGTGCAAACCCTAATATGCAACAATTATAAAATATCCTTTCTATACGTAATTATACTAATAAACAATGCAAAATTATTCTAATAATGAAAAACCTAATCTAGGAATTTTAAGGAGTTAAGATTGCTCACAGTGTGGTCTTGGATAAGATTTTATCATACAAGGGTGGGACCATTTACATTCCACCTCCACTTTCAGGTTACGATGGTTCATGCTTGACATGCATTATTACAACCCTTTTAAATGAATTTTGATTTAAAAAATTACAATACGTCCTCACTACAATTCACTCAAAACAAAATTTTGGCTATCCTAATTGAAATCCTCCTTGAATTCCTCCTTTTCTAATTTCTTGGAAAATAAAAAGAGTAATAAGTACCAAAATTCAAGAAATATAGAGATTGTACACTAGAAATTTAAAAATGCACCTAAAAATGCCTTAAATACTAAAATAATGCAATTCATAAAATAAAAAAAAAATATTTTCTTATTTTTTGGATTTTTATTAAAATTTATGAAAACTCCATTGTGGGTCTCCAGCAACGGCACCAAAAACATGTTAATTGTTTTACTGCAAGTTCACGAGCTATTATAGTATAGTTGATGCAAGTACAGGTCGATCCCATTGGGACTCGACTTAAAAAGATAGAGATGTTCTACGGTGCGTGTCGGGTGGTATGAGAGAGCGCAGGTGAGAAGGAGGTACTTGCCAATAGAGAGGAGAGAGCGGGTGACAGAGGGAGAAAGAGGGAAGGACAAAGGGGGGCAGTGCTGTGCAGTAGAGAGAAGAAGAAGAGAGGGAGTGAGGAGCTACTGCTAAGGAAAATAGAGGGAGCAAATGGAAGGCGAGCTGGTGCTATCTGCCTTCTGCTACAATGGTAGGGGAGATGAGGAGCGGGTGAACAAGAAGACAGAGAGGGAGGAGAAAACAAGAAAGAGAGAGAGAGAGAGAGAGAGAGAGAGAGAGAGAGAGAGAGAGAGAGAGAGAGAGAGAGAGAGAGAGAGAGAGAGAGAGAGAGAGAGAGAGAGAGAGAGAGAGAGAGAGAGGCTTCATCGCAGCTTGCCAATGAAGGAGAAAGGTGGAAGAGGATCTGGTCCTTCTGCTATCTGGGTTGCAAACTGAAGGGGAGAGAAAAAAGACAAAGTGAAAAAGAAACAGGTGAAGAGGAGCCGGTTGCTAGTGAAGGCAGAGAAGGATGAGAGAAAGAAGTGTGGTGTTGAAGATCAAGGAGAATGTGACAGATTAGGAAGGAAAAGGAAAATGAGAAAGAGAAAGAGAGAAGAAGAGAGTGATCTAGGGGTCTAGATTTTCTAGTTTCTCGCTGAAAACTGAGAGAAGAAAAGAAAGAAAGAAAAATAGAGAGGGAAAGAGAAGCGGGGTGAGAGAGAAAGAAGGAATGAGAGGGGATGCCGTGTGAGAGAGAGAGAGAGAAGAAGAAGAAGAAGAGGAAGGAGAGATCCACCACCTTCAACCTTTTTTCTTCAACTCTGCTGCCTTTCCTTTATACAGATTTTTCCATAAGTGTTTGATTTTGATTCAAACTCCATTTCTTCTCTCTCATCCAAATTTTGTACTTTATTTCCTTATTATCTTCAATTTCTTCACTTCGATCTAGATCATCCAATTCCAATTTGGTTCATTTGCAAAACATAAGATAAAATTAGAATCATCTAAACTGCACATTATACATGTGGTTAGCTTTGGTGATCATCTGACCATTAAATTTTACAAATCAATTGTTGGATGATCAATTGGAGCTAAAATACCAAATTTTATGCAAAATATCAAAATTGATTGATGAGATGATTTAATTTGATGCTAGATTAAGTGTATTTTGATTGAATTTGAACACTTAATGATTCAGATATAGTTTTATGTTCTTGAACATTTTAGATCCGGTTGATAAAGGGACTTTTTATTCATGTATGGGTTTAATTGTATGAAAGTTTTCAGATTGAAGTCTAATTGTCTTTTGAATGTCCATATCTAATTTGATTTGAATTGGACATTCCAGATTGAAATGTTTTTTCTTTGAACATTAATAGATTTAAATGTTTATGTCTGAATTTAATGTACTATTTATATCTGAATTAAATTAGTTATAAATTTAGATATAGGATGTTTTCATATCTAAATTTGATTAGCTTTTGGACATCAAGGACTTAGAGATTAAATTATATGCTTTGATTCTTGAAATGAGTAGTATTAATGTTTAGATCTAGTCTAATTAGAAATTATTATATCTGAATTTAAATGTAATTTTTATATCTAATTTAAAATAGATTTAAAATCAAATTCTAAATAAGTTGAACGTTTTCATATTAGGAATTTATTCCAGATCATTATCTTTTTATATATTGAATTTTATGTTTATTTACATTCAATTCTTAGTAATTCACTTCTATTCAAACATACCAATCTAATTGAACTAGTTCTTAATTAATTCCTTTTTAATGAACTTAGTTTTCACTTCATAAACTCACTAAAACTAACTAATTGGTTAGTTAGACTAACTCAACTAACAAGTTAGTCAAAATACATTTTTTGATCCAAATGTTTTATTCAGTCTATTAAGTTTTCAAGGACGTCTATCCATTAGTATAATCATTTCTCAATTGACTAATTTACCCTTAAAAATTCATAAAATTTTTGTATGAGCTCACATGTGGTGATTGGAATTACATTAGAGTAGATAGGCCTATGCACCACTCATCCGAGGAACTCTTCAGACCGTCCTCCATGACTGTGTCGTAATGCTCCCACCCTCGACCTTGAAAGGAACTAATCCTAAAAACCAGAAAGCCCGATGATATTAAAACCCTCACTGGCATATCTAGAACCAACAATACCATCGGATACTAAAAGAGTCGAAGCGATTGCCCCGCCATATGACTGAGCCCACCTTGCGCCAACTCCGCTTGTCTTTCCTGCTCCCTGAATGAGAGTGGGTCACAGCTCTATGCCTCGAATGCCAATGCTAAACGCCTCTGTTGGTACCAAGCCAAAAGTATCAAACCCTAAATAAAGGGAGCTCCAGTAATTTCCAAAGGAGTATTCCACAGCCTCAGCAGGCACATCGCACCAAGCCCTAGCGCCTAATACTCGAGAAAGTTTTGCAAATGCCAGCCGACTTGGCAAAAGGCCAGTTCGTAGCTATCCACTGTGTATCCTACACCTAAATCTCAGTTCAGGGTGTCAAGCTAGCACAACAGAACACAAATCGCCGCAAACCAAGTCCTGAACACGGGGTGGGAGGACCATCCTGTGAACCGACTTTGCAAATTTTGCCCACAAACATACCTAACAGGTTCACCTACTGCCAAAAAAGGTAAAGCAATCGCCTAAAGATGCAATGAGATAAGTAGGGTTGGCTGGATGGAAAAGCTGATGGCCGAGTAAGTGGGCCGTTGCCCCACCAAGAAGGTACAAACACTTAACTTGTAGAAACAACTCCAGAAGACCATGGCCAATATTTTTGTTTAGGACTGATGGACACTTCATCTGTGCACCATGATTCCATGAAAAATACCCTTCAAAATGCTTGAGTACCTCAAGAGATTAGATCAAAAGGTTTGGAAAGAAGCATGTCGACGGTGTTTCAAAGCAATACGATTGTGTTTACATGTGACGAGCTAACCCTTGCTAGCTGCAACCATACTAAAGCATTACACATTCAGGTATGGTATAAAAAATTCTGAATTCGAGAAGTCTTGATCGACCTCAAATCGGGGCTACGCATGTATCCTTTGCAAAGGACTATCAATATTGGGTCAAACCCAGCAACATTCCAGAAGCATCTTTTTGCTGTCTTGTGATAATTCACACTGGGAAGCCCTCGGTGCAGCATACATATTTCTAAAGATAGTCCCAGACGAGTTCTCTATTTCCTTCATCTATCGTGGACATGGAGCCGATTTTCAACATGCTGCTTTAGACGTCGTGAGTGCCATCTCAGAGGTAATTGCTGTCCATGTGCACCACATCAGATATGGCGAATGATCCCATCATGTTATCCTAATCAACCAAAAGCAGAGGGTGATGTAGTGGAACTGTGAACAAGAAGACACAATCCCCACATCGACATCATGCCTTTTCCTTAACCTCGGTGCATGTTCTTCTTTCTTGAAGGTAGACTTTCTTGCATTACAGAGCGGGTGCACTATTGACCTTGTCTACTAGTGCAATTGCCTTTGAACAGGTCAGTAGGAGCATCTTATCATCATCAAGACATTATTCCAACAAGGGGTCAACCACATGAATCTTGTTCCTCCATTCCCCTCTATTAAGTATCATGGCTTTATTTAGTCTCAAAGTTTTCAAATCTTTTC
Source organism: Warburgia ugandensis (assembly GCA_035236585.1). Lineage (NCBI taxonomy): Eukaryota > Viridiplantae > Streptophyta > Magnoliopsida > Canellales > Canellaceae > Warburgia > Warburgia ugandensis. The sequence continues at coordinate 59,961,855 of CP141133.1, forward strand.
TCACTACATTTATCCATGTTCTTTTGGACCTTCACCTTGCCTTTTTAGAACCTTCAACTTGCAATGCCTCACTCCTTCCAACTGATGCCATTTTCAATCTTCATTGGACATGTCCAAACCATGTAAGTCTAATCTCCTTCATCTTGTTATCTATTAGTGCTACCCCTAAGTTCCTCTAATGTTTTCGTTCTTAATTATATCCTTTCTTGTCTTGCCAGTCATTCATCTCAATGTCCTCATATATGCTACATTCATTCTATGAACATGATATTCTTTAATTGGCCAACAATTTGATATATAGAGCATGGCTGGCTTTATAGCCATCTTATAAAAAATTTCTTTTAGTTTGAGTGGCACCCACCGATTATACAAAACTCCAAATGCACATCTCCATTTGTTCTAACTCATTTGGATTCTTTGGGTAACCTTCCTCTTAATCTTTCCTCTCTCATGAATCATCGATTCTAACTACTGAAAGTGGTCTTTTATGGGGACTTCTTAGTTATCAATCTTTACTGATGTTCCACGCCCACTCCTCACCTTGCTAAAATAGCATTCAATATACTCTATCTTAGTTCAACTTATTTTAAATCCTTTAAGTTCTAATGCTTCTCTTCATAACTCTAGTTTTGTATTTACACCCTCCCATGTCTCATCAATTAAAACTATATCATCTTATCATCTGCAAATAGCATGCACCATAGAATCTCCTTGTTTAGATGTTTTGTTAACTCAACCATAATCAATGTGGAAAGGTACGGGCTCGATGCTAACCCTTGGTGCAATCCTATAGTAAGAGAAAAGTCACCGGTCTCCCCCCAGTTGTCTAAACATATGTTACTGCTTCCTTATACATATCTTTAATTATGTCTATATACCTCCGTGAAACACCTTTCTCCCCCAACACCATCCATATTAACTCTCTAGGAACCTTATCATAAGCTTTTCTAATACAATAAAGACCATGTGGAGGTCATTATTTCTCTATATTTCTCTATCAATTGTCTTAGTAAGAAAATAGCTTCCATGGTAGACCTCCCTAGCATGAAACCAAACGGGTTCTCTGATACATTTCTCTCATGTCGTAGCCTCTTCTCAATTAGTCTTTCAAAAAGTTTTATAGTGTAACTCATAAGTTTGATCTCCCAATTATTAGTGCAACTCTATATAGCTCCTTTATTTTTATAAATTGGTACAATAGAGCTTTTCCACCATTCATTTGGCATTTTCTTTGATTTTACAATGTTGTTAAATAACTCGGTCAACCAAACTACTCTAGTATCTCTCACATGCTTCCAAACCTCTATTGATATACCATCAAGCCCAGGGACTTTCCTAATTTCATCTTTTTCAAGCCTCTTTCACTTCAAGTATTCTAATCCTACAGTCGTATCTATAATGTCCAATGTTATTTAGGTTTACAGTACTTTCAATCCATATATTCTCAGGCCAATTGTCATTTAGCAAAAATTTTGAAAGTAAGTTTCCCACCTTTGTTTGATATCGTCATCTTTGACCAGTACCATTTGATCTTAATTGCTAATGTACTTAATGTGGTCTAAGTCCTTACCCTTTTGTTATCTTATTTTTGCAAGTTTTAAATACATCTTTCTCACCTTCACTTGATCTTAGTCTATTATAGAGATCATCATATGCCTTGAGTCTAACCTCACTTACTATTCCCTTAGCAACCTTTCTAGCATTCTTATACTGCTCATAATTTTCATTATTTCTAATCTTTTTCCATGCTTTAAAATATACTCACTTTTCATTAATAACTTTATGCACTGTTTCACTCCACCACTAAGTTTCCTTTTAGTAATTGCCTTTTACCTTTAGATACTCCTAGGACATCTTTTACCATTTTCTTAATGGACTCATCCATATTAGTCCACATGATCTTTAATTTTGTTTTATTGTTCCATTTTCCTTGTACCATCAACTTATTTGTGAGTGAGGTTATTTTCTCCCCCTTTAAGTTCCACCACTTAGTTTTTGGATACTTATTAAGTTCATTTCCTTTCTTCCATCTTTCCATGTAGATATCCATAACCATTAACCTATGTTATGAGGTTAATCTCTCATTGGGTATAACCTAACAATCCTAATAAAAAGAAAGTTTATTTGACTTTTATAAAGTCTAGTTTAAAAGTTTATTAAGTGTTCATCCCTCTTATTAAAGAATATGTTTGCAAGGCTCAGGTTATATGCCAAAGCAAAATTGAGGATAGCTTCCTCCATCTCATTTTGTTCTTAGATATCATACCATCTATGTACCCTATCATATCCTTCTTTTTCTTTACTTACATGACCATTTAAGTCTGCTCCTATAAATATCCCCTCTGTGTTGGGAATTTCTTGCATGACTCCCTCTATATCTTCCTAAAAATGTTTCTTAATTATGTCTTCTAATCCTACTTGTGGTGTATATGCACTTATAATATTTATGATCTGCTCTCCCAGAACAAGGTTTATTATTATAAGTCTATCATTGGCTCTTTTACTGCCTACAACTCTATCCTTTAATTCTTTATCCACCACTATTCCTACACGATTTATATTATTATCATTTCCTACATACCAGAGCTTATACCCATTGCTTTCTCTAGTGGCGATACAAGTCCTATGCTCTTAAGATAGCTTATTTACCCATGCACTCCTCGACCCCCATGGCATGAACCCATGCCTAATTTCTGCTACACTTGAGTTCTGATGTAACGTGTCATTTTCGAAGGTACGTTCTAGTAGCCCTTGCCCATTTTCCATGTGATAACCTAGGTTTTTCAAACTCATTTTTATAAATGTTTGTAAAGGTAGGGCCCGATTTATGAAAAAATTTAAACCTAAAAAGCAAAAAAGCATTTCCTTTGAAATTGACTTGCAAAAACCCAAATGTCACTTTAACTCTCTTGCTATAAGTAGATTTTTGTATAAAATAAATTTTCATTGAATAACAATAAAAATACATTTATTGAAAACAGGATCCATCATAATGGTTTGCATACACAGCCCTTATATTATTACATCAATATGTCCAAACTACACAATCCAAACAAACTATCTACTTAATACAAATTTCTAATAGGAAGTACCATGAATCAATAGTATGGAAGTTGATACCCTTTAGTCGTGATCTTCCACTCCTATTTATCTGGATCTGAGATATTGTAAACATTCAAACATTTACAATATCTTAGCAAGCTATGCTTGGTAGGGGAATTTAGAAGCAAAATGAATTAACATTATATCTCATAATCCAATAATCATATTCTATATGCATGAAATAATTCAATTTATACAATGTATGACAATTCTATCATTTAACTTCTCATATGAAACTTTCTATGAATTATACGTATATATTGTACATAAGTAAATCCGTTAAAATTGTGAATATCGTCAATAAAGTCAATAGTAATTCATTCCCAAACTATATTGGTTTCACTATTAGCACCTTGCACTATATGGGGTCAATATTCATTTATCAACACCTTTCACTATAGGGGTCAATATTCAGCCAATCTCTATTTGGGAATTATCCCTTCAATGAAAATATTGGTACTAAACTTTAACAAGGCATTTCATCATACCAACACATAAGGCATCTCATTATTCCAATCTCATATGCACTATAATGCAAAATACATAAAGGACTACTCTATTGCAGTCAAATCCATACTAGCATGCCTGGATAACTGCTACATGTTCCACTGATACCATGATGGAAAAGCACACAACGTCATGTCTATATGGGGAGACAGACCATCACAGTGGCAGGCCTTCCCATAATTGCCCCACCCAACATTTTGCCTTACTATGGGCATGGTATCCGTATCATCAATTTGGAAGAGTGAGTGGCCAAACCCTCACAACCATCTTAGCATAGTATCTCTAGGCTTATGCCTGTAGAAAACAAAACCACAAGCCTCCTTGCTTGTATGGAAAGTAAGGATTTTACTAATAGACTATTTGTTTATTATATGAGGGTTGTGACAATATCTTCTTTCTCATTGATTTGGTGTTCTAGTACTAAGGTTGAATTTCTAAATCTACCTACATAATTTTCCAGACTTAAAAATAATTGCATAAGTATGTCATCATTATTTGTTATATCATAAACATTTTAAGGCATTTAAAAGCATTCAATTTGCATCATTCAACTTCTAAAATTCTTAGAATAAGACCATGTGTAAAAACATGAATCTTTTAAATAAATGCATTCTTAAGGTCCACCTACCTTAATTGTGATAATTCCAATTCTCAATGATCTTAATCATCGTAGGCTTCAGTGTATCAATCAAATCATATGTGTATAATGTAATTCCTCAATACCATATGTACTTCTTATTTGATCTTCTTATCATCCTTAAATATGATGATCTAAATCTTTTTCTTTGATCAATGGTTAAGATCTTCTAACTACTAGCTTCTAATTATCTCTAGGGTTTTGGGGCCACAAGAATCCAAAGCTCGGGCACTGTTACTGGATTCACCAAAAAACCATGCCGAAAATCCAGTCTGGTAAACCCATTTCCTACAAAAACTACTGAAAATTGTAAAGGTGGAAGAACGTAACTTACCTGGAATGTCCAGAGAAGAGAAAAATACCAAAAAAATAGAAAACCTTGCCAAAGAAGATAACAATGCCAGATTATTATTTTTGGTGAAGTTTCATGATAACCACGTTGTTAATCCTCAAATAAATTGAGGGTAAATTGAAATGGAGTTGTTCCAGAGATATTGAACAGATCAGATCATGAAAATAATGGCTGAAATTGGCCGTCTAATTCAAATAGGGTTGCTGGGCAAAAACCCTAGGTCGTTGGGGATGACACATATATGGATGTGCCTCAACATGATTCTAGGAATCTTCTATTGAGCACATCTATAGACGCACACTGCGGAGAGAGAGAGAGAGAGAGAGAGAGAGAGAGAGAGAGAGAGAGAGAGAGAGAGAGAGAGAGAGAGAGAGAGAGAGAGAGAGAGAGGAGAGAATTTCAGTGTAATTTCTTGGAATTTTTGAGAGGGGTATTTATAGGCTAATTTTTTTATTATTTTAGTTAGTTTTTATTTATTTTATTATTTATTCCACTTTTCTTATTAAATTGAAAGTAGATTCCCCATTATTTCTACTTTCATCATTTTAGATTTCTCATGCTGGTTGTCACACAGCTCACCTAACTTTTGTGGACCCTACACATAAGTAAAATTACCATTTTAACCCTATGGGTAAAATTAAATCCCAAAAATTAAGAAAAATACAGATTTTTCATCCAAACTCTGATTTTAACATGCTTATAGTCATTGGACTCAATTCATTGGGGCAAACGATGTAATTGCTTCAGTTAGAGCAAAGCCGAAAATGGCATAACTAAATGATTGTTTAGCCAATGATGGATTTTGTGCCATGGAATGGATCAAGGAGCTAGGGACGTTTCCAATACTGACATCGGAGAGTGGCACACACTCTCACCAGCACCAGGTGAACGAACAAGGGAGAGCCCAATAGCTGTTGGGCAAGCCCTATGCTTCATCTAGGGAGGCAGAGTTCACAGCCATATGTATTGAAGTGACGATGATGGTCTTCCTTACTTTGAGAGATAATGATGACTTCTGCTTTTGTGGTATTCCAAATATCTATGTTTCAATCATTAATTCTATTTTTTTTTTTTTAAAGTTGACTTCTATGAATATAATATTTCACCTCGATTTTCTAAAAAATTTCCAATAAGTCAAATATTGGTACAAAAATTAGGGTTTTTACATTATTTCCCCTTACAAAAATTTCATACTCAAAATTTACTTACACTATAATTACTCAAATAGTTCAGGATGTGATTTCCTCATTTTGTCTTCAATCCCCCATGTGGCCTCCTCAACTAAGTGATGTTGCCACAAGACTTTGACTAAAGGAATTGTTTTGGTTTGTAACTTTTATTCCTTTCGATCTAAAACTCATCTTGCCTTCTCCTCAAAGGTTAAGTCTGGTTTTAATTCTTGTAGCATTTTCTGAAGTACATGTGTAATGTCAGGTATGTATTTTCGTAACTTGGAGACATGAAACACATTGTGTACTCCTGCTAATTATAGGGGTAAGGCTAATCAATAAGCTACTAAACCAATCCTTTCTAATATTTCAAAGGGACAGATATATCTAGGACTGAGTTTTCTCTTAGTTCCAAACCTCATAATTCCTTTAACTAGTGAGGCCTTAAGAAATACATGATCCCCAATTTCAAACTCTAACTTTCTGCGCCTTCTATCTGCATAACACTTTGAAGACTGTGAGCTGTTAACAATCTCTTTCTAATTACTCTAGCCTTCTCTACACATTGTTTGACAAGTTATGACTTTATCAACTTTCTTTCCCCAAACTCACTCCAACAAATTAGTGATCGACAAGGTCATCCACACAATGCCTCATATGGAACCATACCATACTTGCATGAAAACTATTGTTATATGGAAATTCTATCAATGGAAGATGTTCATCCCAATTTACTTTCCCATCTAATGCACATACTCTTAACATATCTTCTAATGTCTAAATGATTCTTTCTTATTGACCACCTATTTGGGGATGAAATGCTATATTGAATCTAAGTGTTGTACCCAATGCTTATTGTACACTCTTCCAACACCTAGAAGTAAATCTTCCATCTCTGTCCGAGATGATGGATAATGGAACTCCATGAAGACTTGCTATTTCTTTCACGTACAGTTTAGCTAAACTGTCAATTGACTTGTTTTGTTTAATTGAAGAAAGTGTACTAACTTTGTCAATCTATCTACTATGACCCAAATCATGTCATGCCCTTCACGTGTTTTAAGCAATCCAACCATAAAGTTCATAGTAAGTGGTCCCATTTCCATTCAAGAAGGTCCAGTGTCTGCAACATTCCAGCAGGTCCCTGATGTTCATCTTTCACTTGTTAACAAGTTAGACATTTAGCTACAAAGTCACCTATATCTCTCTCTTCATACCTTTCCACCAAAAATTTCTTTTTAAATTCTAATACATTTTTGTTCCCCCAGGATGGAGAGAGAATATTGACTGATGGGCTTCTTGTAATAATTCTTTCTTTAAGTCTGCACTTGATGGAACCACTAGTCTTTCCTAGAAATGAATACCCCAATCAAGACCTTTGTAAAAGCCATTCTTTTTGCCCAATTCTTGAGTCATTGTATTCTCCTCTTGAGCCTTATTAGTTGAACTACAAAACCTAATTTGATGGTAAAGTTGGTAAGTACTAGTCTTGTCTTTCTACTTAATGCATCAGCAACTACGTTTGCCTTTCCAAGATGGTATTGGATGGTGAAATCATAGTCTTTGATGTACTCCATCCATCTATGTTGTCTGATATTCAGGTCAAGCTAGGTGAAAATATACTTAAGGCTTTTGTGATCGGTGAATACATTGAATTTTTCACCATACAAGTAATGTTGTCAAAATTTTAAAGCAAACACTACAGCCGCAAGTTCTAGGTCATGTACTGGGTAATTCATTTCATGCTTCTTTAATTGTGTGAAGCATAAGCAATGACTTTCCCATTTTGCATTAATACACTTCCTAAACCTTTTCCTAAAGCATCACAATAGATTTCATAACCTTCACTCCCTGAAGGGTTAAAACTAGTGTTGTAGTCAACCTCTTCTTCAACTCTTGGAAACTATTTTCATATTCAACCGTCCAAGTGAATTGTACACCCTTTCTGGCCAATGTAGTTAAAGGTAGGGTGATACTAGAAAACCCTTCAATGAATCTACGATAGTATCCCGCAAGTCCAAGAAAACTACGAATTTCTATTACTGTCTTAGGTCTTTCCCAATTCATCACTACCTCAACTTTTGTTGGGTCCACCTCAACCCCATTCTTAGAAATTACATGACCCAAGAAATTGAATTTCTCTAACCAGAATTCACACTTACTAATTTTAGCAAACAATTTATGGTTTCTTAGTATGTTTAGCACAATTTGTAAGTGTTCTTGATGTTCTGTGATATTGGCAAAGTAAATCAATATATCATCAATAAATACGATTACAAATTTATGTAAGAAGGGCTTGAAGATTCTATTCATCAAATCCATGAAAACTGCATGTTCATTTGTTAAACCAAAAGGCATGACTAGGAACTCACAGTGTCCATACCGAGTCCTAAATGCTATCTTTGATATATCCTCGTCTCTTATTCGCAATTGATGATATCATGATCTAAGGTCAATTTTAGAAAAGACCTTAGCAGACTGAAGTTGATCAAAGAAATCATCAATGCATGGTAAAGGATATTTATTCTTTATAGTCACCTTATTCAACATTCTATACTAAATACACAATCTCATTGACCCATCTTTCTTCTTCACAAAGATGACTAGTGCTCCCCAAGGTGAACTACGCAGTTGAACGAATCCTTTCTCTAACAACTCTTGTAGTTGACTCTTCAACATTTTCAACTTCGCTGGGGCCATCCTATAAGGTGCTTTAGAAATTGGAGTTGTACCAGGTAACAATTCAATGGTAAACTCAATTTCTCTATGAGGTGGTAACCTTAGAAGTTCTTCTAGGAAGACATATTAGAAATCTTTGACTACATCTATTTCCTCTATCTTGGGTTGTTCCGCATCCAAAGCAACCAGTGTTGCTAAAAATGCTTGGCAACCCTTGGAGATGTTTTGGCATCCTTCATAGCTGTTATGATACATGTGCACTATTGCTAGAAATGCTTGGCAACCCCTGGAGATGTTTTGGAATCCTTCATAGATGATATGATACATTTGTTTCCCATGAAATACCATAAATTCCTCACCCGGTATACTAAATGTCACTTTCTTTTTGCGACAGTCCAACATTACCTGGTATTTTGCTAACCAATCCATCCCCAAAATAATGCAAAATCTACCATGTCCAGTAAGATAAGATCAGTATCCATTATTTTCCCTAGTACTTTGATAGGTACTTCTTGAAGCAAAGTCACATACTCATACTGATTTACTAACTAGAGTTATCACATCCAATTTAAATCCCAAGTCTTTCACTGGTATATTTATACTTGATGGAAATGCACTAGAAATAAAAGAATGTGTAGATCCTGAATCAAATAGTACCTTAGCATGATTATTATATATGAGTAATGTACCTTCTATCACTACATTTGAGGTTTGGGCTTGTCCATTAGTGATAGCAAATACCCTCCATTGATGCTGAGGAACATTCTCTAGTTTCACTTCTCTAATTTCTAGTTGTTCATTGCAATTATTGGCCATATGCCCAATTTCACCACAAATGTAACACTTGATAGGATGTCTTTATTGTTGTTGCCCTTGATTATAACATATTTTTCTAGGGTGAAATCTTTTACATTTAGGACTTAGTCTCTAATTCTATCCCATTGTAGGATTTCCTTGATATCTTGGAAGTTTATATGTTTTCATGGTCCCTTTGCCTTTCTTAAAAGGTCATGGATTGTAGCTTCCCATTTCTCCTCTTTTCATATTTTGATTTTTCTTGAAATCCTCCTCAAATTTAGAGGCCATTTCAACACAGTTAGCCAGAGTTGTAGGTTTTGTACCCAAGACATTAGTTTTCAATCCCGATTGTAGGCCTTCCAGGAATCAATCAGCAATTTGCTTATCCGTGCCACAGATATTGGGTGCAAACCTTTTCAATTAATTTATTCTCATACTCTATTACCAAGAGGTTACCTTGCCTTAGATTCAAAAATTATTTTTCCTTTGTTTCTTGCACATGAAGGGGAAAGTATTTATTGTTAAATGCCTACTTAAATTCTTCCCATGAAATTTCTCCTTGATTGGGAAAGAAATTCCTCTTTACTAATCTCCACCAAAAAGCAGCTTCTTATTTTAAGATATAAGTAGCAAGTTTGACCTTTAATTCTTCAGGAATCCATAACACATCAAAAGTCTTCCTAACCTAATATATCCATTCCTCAACCTTTTCAGCATCACCCTAGACCATAAGGCCTAGGACCATTTTCTGAAATCTCTCCACCATCTTTTCTAATTTCTCAGGTGTTACTTGAGAACTTCCAACTACTCCACTTGGTGTAGGTGAAGAATGATCCTATACAAGTGCTGGAGTATTCTACCTTTGTATTGGTGTGATGAGCCCTACTTCAGTTTGAGCTTGAGTCAAGGCACTTTGTACTACTACAATTTGCATTGGTGCTTGAGGTTGTTGAATATGGGGAAGAAGATCCCGCAGCACTCGCGTTATTATTTCTTCAACATTGTTTTCTTTTGAAGAATTCTCCATGTTAGAATCACTATCCTTTGAGCTGTCCTCCTACTTCTCTTAGGATGCATCTGCTCATAAACCAAAATTTCTTGATAAGTCATCTATTTAACTAATTCTATCCAAACCTATATTTAGATTGTCATCTTTCTATTGGACATATTAAGTCTGCAAGTGATTGGATGAACTACACTGATACCAACTGTGATAACCAGGGTTTTTCAAACTCATTTTTATAAATGTCTGCAAAGGTAGGGCCCTGATTTGTGAAAATTTTTGAAAACTAAACAACAGAAAAGCATTTTCTTTGAAATTGATTTGCAAAATCCCAAATGTCACTTTAACTCTCTTGCTATATATAGATTTTTGTATAAAATAAATTTCCATTGAATAACAATAGAAATACATTTATTGAAAACAGGATCCATCCAGTGGTTTATATAGATAGCCCTTGTATTATTACATCAATTTGTCCAAAGTACACAATCCAAACAAACTATCTACTTAATACAAATTTCTAAAGGGAAATACCCTGAATCAATAGTATGGCGGTTGATACTCTCAAGTTGTGATCTTCAACTCCTGTTTATCTAGATTTGAGATATTGTAAACATTCAAACATTTACAATATCTCAACAAGCTATGCTTGGTAGGGAATTTAAGAAGCATAAGGAATTAATGGTATATCTCTTAATCCAATAATCATATTCTATATCCATGAAATAATTCAATTTATACAATGTATGACAATTCTATCATTTAACTTCTCATATGAAACTTTCTATGAATTATACATATATATTGTATATAAGTAAAGTATTAAAATTGTGAATATTATCAATAATGTCAACAACAATTCATTCCCAAACTCTACTGGTTTCACTACCAACACCTTGGGGGGTCAATATTCATTTATCAACACCTTCCACTATAGGGGGTCAATATCTAGCAAGTCTCTATTTGGGAATTATCCCTTCATGGGAAATATTAGTAATAAACTTTTACTCGTCATTTCATCATGCCAACACATAATGCATCTCATTATTCCAATTGCATATGCATTATAATGCAAAATAAATAAAGGACTACTATTGTGTAGTCTAGTCCATACTAGCGCACTTGGATAACTGTTATATATTCCACTAATATCATAGCGGAAAAACACACAACGTCATGTCTATATGGGGAGACAAACCATCATAGTGGCAGGCCTTCCCATAATTGCCCTAGCCAACATTTTGCCCTGCTATGGGCATGGTATCCGCATCATCAATTTCAAAGAGTGAGTGGCTAAACCCTCACAACCCTCTTAACACAGTATCCCTAGGCTTATGCCTATCAAATACAAAACCACAAGCCTCCATGCTTGTATGAAAAGTAAGGATTTTACTAACAGACTATTTGTTTGTTATATAAGGGTTGTGACAATATCTTCTTTCTCATTGATTTGGAGTTCTAGTACTAAAATTGAATTTCTAAATCTGCCATCATAATATTCCAAACTTATCTTAACAATAATTGCATAAGTATGGCATCATTATATGTTATATCATAGACATTTTAGGCCATTTATACACATTCAATTTGCATCATTCAACTTCTAAAATTCTCAGAATAAGACCATGTGTAAAAACATGACTCGTTTAAATAAATGCATTCTTAAGGTCCACCTACCTTAATTGTGATAATTCCAATTCTCAACGATCTTGATCATCATAGGCTTGGTGTATTAATCAAATCATATGTGTATAATATCATTCCTCAATACCATATGTACTTCTTGTTTGATCTTCTGATCATCCTTAAATATGATGATCTGAATCTTTTTCTTTGATCAATGTTTAAATCTTCTAACTACTAGCTTCCATTGATCTCTATTTAATCTAAAATCCATATTATCTATCAAGTTAAATCTAAATTTTATAAATCTACCTTTGGTTGTTCTTGATCACCATGATCTCACATTTGATCATGCTTGATCATAATTATCTTATTTAAAGGTTTGTTTGATTAACAGATCTTAATCTTTAATTATCAATTTATGATCTCAATATTATTCTTAAGTTCAATTAATGCATTATTAGTCTTAAGGTATTTGCTGATTGAGAAATTTTTTTTATTTTATCTCTCCTAAATCTTGACAACTCCTCTTTATCTCAGGTTTGACAATTGGTTACTAATTAAATTCTACTCTAAAGTGGTTAATACAATCATCATGTAAGGAGGCATTTATATCTCAACAAACCTCATTAGAAGGCATGGGAAAATCACTTGGATTTTGTATACCTACTATAACCAAGATGTTTAGAATCCACTAGAGTGGCAATAGATCTTATCTTTCTACAAGGGTCCTATGAGCTCTTTTACCCTAAGTCCCTTTTCTACTTGATTTTAAACTTATATCCAAGAACTTTGATAATGACACTTAGGGATGTTTCTTGATTCCTAAGGGGGCCTAGGATATAGTGATAAATTTCATTCCTTATCTTATAAAAGTTATTGCATGGCATTACTTGCATTAATTTCACTTCATCATAAAGTTGCAATTGTTCAGAAATATAAATCTAAGTTCAAATTAATCATATTTTCAGTTTTTGATAATTTTTTGAGTAAATTTTCCATTCTTACATATCATGCTAAATTTGATAGTTAATTAAATCTAATAGATCAATATACAATAATTCAGGTGCAATTTACACTAAAATTTCACAAATTCAATAAAGTTCCTATGTTGATCCAATGGAAAGATCTATATTTTATCAATTAGATCTAGGGTTTTGATCTAATCAAAGGCCCAAATCATAATTTCTGTCATTTTTGAAAGATCTAACCCATTTATTTATGTTATTGTATCAATTTAACATGTATTCATTCAAATCAAGTGGTTTAATCATCTTTGATCTAGCTGATCAAAGGTATTTGTAGGGATTTTGTCTATGGATCATCAAAAATAGTATCTAAATCATAAATTTTATGAGTTCAGTAGATTCTACTTGTCAATAAGATTCCAATGGATCTTTTCGATTTCAATTTGGAGTTGCATTGAGTTTTGAATTGAAAATTGAAGTTTTCAGCTAATTTCAATGGTCTAGATTTGATCTAGACCCCAAGGACTCAAAAGAAGGGAGCAGCACGCATCTTCATTTCCAGGACACAGGCACAGAGGCATGCCCTGAAGAGTACGTCTCCTATTGTGTTTCCATCACGTGTCTTGGATGCAGTTAACCAAAGATTGGTGAGACAATCTGATCTGGACCGTTAGATCACCTTCCTCCAGATTAACAACATAATGAAATTGAAATTTTACTGTCATACCCTTTCCTTGGGTTTTTGGGCTCCAGCAATCCATTAGACGGCCCAGATTTCCCATCTAAGCCATCCTTGATGGTTTTTTAGAGCTAGGGCACCGTTACTGGATTCATAGAAAAACCATGCTTGAAATCCAATCTGATCAACCCATTTCTTACAAAAACTACTGAAAGTTGTAAAGGGAGAAGAGGGCAACTTACTTGGAATGTCCAGAGAAGAGAAAATGTTAGAAAAATAGAAAACCTCACCGGAGAAGATAACAATGCCAGATTTCTATTTTCTGGTGAAGTTTCACCATAATCACATTGTTGATCTCCAAATAAACTAAGGGGAAATGGAAATGGAGTTGTTTTGGAGAGAATGAGCAGATCAGATCATGAAAATAACTGCTGAAATTGGCCATCTAATTTAAATAGGGTTGCTGAGCAAAAACCCAAGGTCGTTGGGGATGATGAGTCTATGGGTGCACCTCAATGTGATTCTAGGAATCTTTTGTCAGGCGTGTCTGCAAATGCGCTCTATGGCTGGAAAGGGAGGAGAGAGAGAAAAGAAAAGGAAAAAGAAAGGGAAAAAGAAGACAAAAGGGGAAAGATGAAGAAGGAGAAGGAGAAGGAGAAGGAGAAGAGAAAAGAGAACGGGAGAGGGAGAGGGAGAGGGAGAGAGAGGAGGAGGAGAGAATTTCAATGTAATTTTGTGGGATTTTTGGGAGGGGTATTTATAGGCTAATTTTTTTTATTATTTTAGTTAATTTTTAATTATTTATTTTTATGAGTTATTCCACTTTTCATGTTAAATTGAAAGTGGATTCCCCATTATTTTTATTTTCATCATTTTAGATTCTTGTGATGGTTATCATAGACTAAGTGAAGTTACCATTTTACCCTATGGGTAAACTTAAATCCCAAAAATTAAGAAAATTTTGGATTTTTCATCCGAACTCCAATTTTAGCATGCTTATAGTCATTAGAATCAATTTTTTGGGTACATTCCAAATATCTATGTTTCAATCCTCGATTCTATTTGTTTTTTTTTAAAAGTTAACTTCTAGGAATATAATATTTTACCATGATTTTCTAAAAAATTTCCAATAAATCAAATAAAACTACAAAAATTGGGGTTTTTACACTCCACTACACTCGAGATCCATTGTAGTGCGTCGCTTCTGGGGGAACATCTTTACAACCCTTGCCTATTTTTCACTGTATCTAGGATCTAATGTAGCACTTTTGCTTATAGAGGATGTCCTAGCTTGAGGGAATGTCAATGATCGATTCATGTAATATTAGGGCTTTCATAATTTGGAGAAGTTAAATATGATTTGCATTATCTTCTCTTCTTCCTTACAAACTAATATACACATGCATATTCATTTGCAAGTAAGAAGAGAAAATAATAAAATCATCTTCAACTTCTTCAAAAAGGTTTTACTTACTGACTGGCACCTGACGCAAAACCATCCTTTTTTATCTGAGCTTGGGACTAGCATTGGCTGCTCTTTGAGAGAGTAGGAGCATATAGACAGATAAAATAGTAGCACAAGTAAGTGATCTTTTGAGCATGGAGTCCCTTTCCTTAGATAAATCAATATGCTTAATGTTTCTCCAGGAGGAGACACCTCATACTACCTTCTCCATGTTGCCTGACTATATACATGTAAAAGGGACAGTTGGGTCAAGTGTCATTGGTGCTACTCTCTCAAAAACACCTATAATTAAGGGTAGTTAAGTGATCAATTCATGTTTAAAATGTTCAGAAAAGTTATTGCTTCTTATAGGCATCTCACATTCCTATTGGAGACTATATGCAAGTTGACAATGCAAGATTTTGGGCTACAATCACATCATTTTCAAACTAGTGGGGTTCTAAATCATCATGAAAAAGAAAAAAAGAGGAAAAAGCTTTAGAAAAACATTAGGGTGTCATAAAAATGTGAAGGATATATATAAAATTAAAATGAAGAATAGGTGATGGGAATAAAAAAAAGCACCTTTGAACAAAGAAGAGGGATTACAATCAGAAGACCATATGAAAGGGGGTAGGAAGACAGTCAACAAGCTGGCTGCATCTCTAACATAACAACTTTCAATGGGTTGACTAGAGGAATTCCAGCAAATATCATACTCCTAATACTTGAGGTGCAGCTTCAAATGAGAGCTGCATAAAAGAAAGGAAAGGCAAAGCATATATGATCTTGAAGTAAGCAACATTGATATAACAGTTCACTAATTAGTTTAACACCATAAAGGATAGAAAAAATTAAGGATCTCTCTTATGGTGAGTGTTTCAAATGTGACCAATAACTACAAAGATAGGGAGATCACATTAACAAAGTGAAGGGCACATTCAAATTAGAATTTTTCAAGATCTGAAAGCCAGAATTGAGACAATAGTTGTGAAGGAGATCCAAACTAAAGATGAAGGTAGAGAGAGTGGATCATTTTCTTCGTTTCTTTAGGCCAAGGCCCTTCTATGAATTTCCAGGTCAAGTCCCCATTTTATGTTTCAATATTAAGTTCCCATTTCTTAGTTTTACATCAACTCTCCCCATCACAAGCGAAAGGTGATGATCAAACGAGAAATTGCTAGAAGACATAGTTCAAGTAAGACTGGTGTCCAAGCCCATCCGCAGCCATACACCAGATTACTCCCTCTAAGAAGCAAAAATTGTACCCTATCTTTGATGAAGCTTAGCACCCAAAACAAGTCTACCTTGAATGGTAATAGAAGAGAGACTATTTACATTTTATCATATAGTCATTCTAAACTCCAACAAAATGGGGCCATCTACAAACACCCCTATTTTTGCCACCATAATCCTTAATTAACATCAAATAAGGCATAAATTTTTTTTATCTCAATCCACCCCACAAATCATACACCAAAGTTAGAGAAATCAATGGTCCAACTAGACAACATAGCAGCACAAGGTAGCTACTCTATGCATTCTGGTGTCTAGATCATTTGAGGAATTTGTATCATTGTCACAAGGACCAAAGCAACCATGTTTTTGCTTCTAGAAAAAGGCCACATGGAAGCTCCTAACACTTTGCTTCCACTATAACCACAAAAGATACCTCCCAAGTAGCTTATAGTAGACCATATATGATATACACATTAATGAATCACCTTCATCATTACATAAGATGGTTGCATGGTGATGTCATCACCAAAAAGAAAGAAGCACATCTCAGGTGATAGAGGGAGTAGAGATAATAGAGGAGCTATTCCTTGTGAACCCATGTCATTGCACTTATAGGCCCTAGAGCCTCCTGCATAACTTAATAGGGGTAGTAAGGACGCTTGTCCCTCTATTAGACAAAAGATGCCTCATATGCTACCTCCACCTTATATGAAGAGGCGGTGCTCTTTTTCTAAGACTTCTTCACTTCTTGAGCATACCCACACCCACTCTCTCTCTCTCTCTCTCTCTCTCTCTCTCTCTCTCTCTCTCTGATCTTAATTTTCTTCTCAAGCTTGATGGTCCTTAAACTTTTTAATCCTCTGATTTTTTCCTTGAAGACCCTCAGATAATACTATACTAGGCCCCTTTCAAGACCAACTAGCAAAAAGGGGTGAATTTTTGCCTCTTAAGAAGAAGTCTCTCTTTTTGTAGACTCGAGGAAAAGCCTACAAAGTACTTCCTCTTTCCTTAGATCTAATCCAAGCATCTTGAAGCTTGCCTAAAGGTCTTAAGGATCAATGAGAGTGATCAACAGGCTCAAACCATGCCCTAGTCAACTAGAATAGCTATGAGTTTGTAAGTACCCTCTACTACGTGAGGCAACCAAACTGTGTATAAAGCTGTAACTATAAATAATATAATTTTCTTTGAAAATGTAATATCTGTTATTTTTCTTAGGAAATATTTAATTTATGTATTTAATTTAATGACGAAAGGGGTAAAATGGTAAATGTATGTGGGACCCACAGATTGGGCGTGGAAACCAACAAGTGAGGCTTTAAAAACCTTCCCTGCTTTTGCATACGGCCAAAAACATTTTCCCCTTGGCTTCCTTGTCACCAATGACGGCAACGATGCCAAACACTGGCAACAATGCAGATAGCCCCTTCCCAGGCGCACATGGATAGGAAGCCTCTCATTTTGGCAAGAGTGACTGAGGTAGACCATCGTCCCCTTTTTCCCACTCCATTTTCAGCTTATCTCCATTTAGTTTGCCATTTTTAAAGCAAAAAATGACGTGGAATGTCGTTTTTCGGTGATTGCATGATTTTACTATTTTTGTAAAAATAACCCAATGAACTAGCGTCAGATGGATGATCTGAACCATTTATCTTGTGCATGGTAACACAAAGAACAAAACCATGAATTGTCATAGTGATCGGATGGCTAGGGATGCCGAAAAACTCAAAAAACAATAGAGGAAGATTTTTATGAACGTGATGAAAATCGCGTAAGAATGCTAGATAACGATAGAAATTGTTGAAGGGGAGCTTGAAAACGGGATCTATGTGAAAAACTGGGTGAAATGGTACAAAAATCGCACCATTTGGACACCTGAGAGTCACCGACGGCGACCGAAGTCTGGCCGCCGTCGCCGGCGACAGCGGCCAGCAGGTCATCGTTCTCAGTGATGGCACCCAGCGGCGATAGCTTGACGGCACACATGGGCTATGTTTGGGCTGCGAACACACGCGGGTGCATCGAGCGGTGCGCAATGCGCAGTGACATGCAACTTGAGCGACATGTTGCACGCAACGTGCACGACACACTGCACACAACATGCACGACATGTGATGACACGGAGTGCCACGTTCTCAACATGCAGCGCCACGCAGGCTGCATCAGCGCATGCTATTGCATGGGCGAGCATGCTGCTACACACCTACAACGCACATGCAAAAGGCACATGTGTGAGCGGCACGTGTGACACTACTTTTTCTTGGTTTTATTGGGTTTTTACTGATCGTCCATTTACAAAAACTTAATTTTTAGAGGCTACAGAGGTCTAAATCGTGATCTGAAACAGGCGTTGCAATCATATCGATAACACAAACCTAGAATCAAGATAAAAACCTAGCTTTGAGCACCTTTTAAATGGTCAAACCATTAAATACTATTAGATGACTTATGATATAACAGGTATGTTAGAGAGTGCGACGTGACATTGCCGACACGCCTAATTAGAGCACTGCATTTATCGTGGTAGGTAATTTCACTCAAATTTTTTCATGATTTCAGTAATCATGACTTGTTCTCTAAAGTTTTGAGGCATGTGTTTTTATGTCTTCTCATGTTCACATAAATAGGTCCCTACTTTTTGTTAGTAGCATGATATTTCATTTTTGCGAATAATCATATTTTACATGTGATGTACTGTTTTTATCATAGGCTTTGATCTTACTTATTGAGGTTATTTATAGAGTCTTTATATGATTTACATTTTGTTGATGATTTATGACAGGTGCTGCCATCAGGTGGGTACTGTGCTAGGAGGCTTGTAGGGTTGGCAATTCGCCTCTAATTTTGTGATATTGATGATTAGACACTGCCCTTGAGTGATACATGGCCAAGTACGTAGGTGGTGGTATCATAGGTAGTCCTCCCTACCGGTTCATTCCTTCCCATGGGGATAGAGTAAGTCTCCCGTTTAGGTGTCGACGAGGAGCGGCAATAGTTCAGATCCTGTTGGGGTTGCCAGTACAGCATAGTAGCTCATATTGTTATTCTGTATGCACATGTGGATATATATGCGGGGTGAACCAGGGCAAGCCGGGCCTAGGCCGTGAGGGACTTCGGGGGCTGATGCGGGTTGCAAGGGAGGGACCCAGGATTAGTATGAGTACTTATCACCTGTGATTGAGCGTCGTGAGACACTTTTGGGATTGTTTTTGATATGGTGTCCTATTTATCATGACTTGTATGCATAGTATTCTGAGGACATGAACTTGTATTATTTTGATGGACGCATAGCTGCACTTTTTATCATATCTTGCATGCCATCATGATTTGACTTGATATCTATTTGTGAAGATTTATGATTTCGTATGTTACTCCATTATGAGCATCTGATTATATATATTTGTTTCAAGAGATTCACCATGTAACTTTAATAAGCTTTAATTAGTGTGATCACCTACACAAGCATAGCTTGCTGAGGCATTGCTTTATTTTGCAATGCCTTAGATTTGGAGCGCGACAACTGGAAAGGTAAAGGGGTGGAGTAGCATTGATTTGGGAGAGGACTTGAGGACTATTCACTTTTCATATTTGGAGACAATTAGTATATATCTCATAGACTTGTATTAAACCTTTAGGATTTTACTTGGATATGTACATATATTTGGATATATTGGACCTATACTATGGTGTAGTGAACGCTTAATCAAATGTAATTATTGTGGTGAACATGGATAGAACCTAGTGGCTTTTTGACTTGATTTATTATTGTCTTTAATCAGTTTGTGTATTTATCATGGTTTTAACTCGAACATGCTCAGAGTATTCAGATTTGATTTTATTTATTGTTGCAATTTTGGAATGTGGTTGACCCCCCCTAGGTTTTCGTTTCCGGTTAATTCTTTAAACGCTGCATAAGATTTATAGATTTTGAGTTTTCATTTCCAGGGATCCCATCTATTTTTCTTAAAAATATATTATTATTATTATTATTATTATTATTATTATTATTTTGAGAAAAAGGTTTATAAAAACCTAAGGTGTCACAAAAAACTAAATAAAAATTCATTTCAACCTCCATATACTTATCTCACAATATGTGAATGCTAACCTCTTACATATCTAAGCTTGTTCACTCGTGTATTTGCTCATTTTATCTTTTTGTCGCAAAGCAACAACTTGCTCTGTGGAAGGAATCTAAACAAGCCGTTAGTCTTAGTGGGCTTTTGCTTGTTTGTTATCGTGTAGGCAGCATTTGGAGGTGTACAAAGTGACTATTCTTGGTGGATATATGTTTCCTTGTTGATGTAACTTTTATTATCATTGTGTAAGGGTATTGTATCTATAGTTAAATTTGCCTATAAAGTAATTACACTTAGTCTTTTTTTTCCCTCTCAAAACTTCATTCGGTTAGCTACCAGTTTAGCCCACAAACAAGTCCGGACCACTTTTCACAAGCCAAGGGGGGCAACTTTATAGTTCCTTCCCATCTTCTAATTGAGGCACGACCTAATATCTCAAGGTGTGGACCACCAAGTGCTCGAGTTAATCAATTTTTCATTTTAAGCAAGCCTCGTTATAGGATGTATGTTCTTGATCGATCCATTATGTCCACCTCTCTTTTTTATTTTTTATTTCAATTCTTGTATCACATCATTTGCATAATAGCTGTTAGGATGATTAGTTGGTCATAGGAGGTAATGTATCCCCACACATTCACTAGCCGTCCTAACCCCATACATTATGTGCATCACATTTACTTTCAAGCATTTGTTTTAGGGGACTTGGTTAAGGACCAGTGGGTCTTATGGCCTAAAGGACCACTAGGTCTTCTATTTTGTTGAGTCCAAGCACTAGTTAAGGACCTCACTTTGTAAAGAATTAGCTAGAAAAGATTTGCCTCTAAGAAATGTGTCCCTAGGAGTACGGGTAGCTGTGGATGACTCTTGTTTGCTGCAAAATAAGGCCAATGAATTAATTAGGAGTCTTATTTGCTGGCTTAGAGTCTACTCTAGATAGAAAACAATGGTGATGACTCTAAGACCCCATTTCTACATCTTTAGCGGAGTATTTGCACCGTTGCAGCCAGATATGTGAGTTTTGGATTCAAATTCACATTGCATGTACCTATAGTGGCTATAAAGGTGAATCTACTATCAAAGATAGGGGTGGGGTCACATAAATGATCCCATGATTCAATATATATATATATATATATATATAGAGAGAGAGAGAGAGAGAGAGAGAGAGAGAGAGAGAGAGAGAGAGTATTTCTTTTATACATGCATGTAAATTGAAGAAAAATAGTGTTTGGGCACAGTTTTACTTTTTTATTGATCCAAGACCTTCATATAATTTTGCTTCAATTAGATGTCCTTCGGACCAAAACTCACATCTATTGAAATTTCTAAGGTCTTCATTTTGGACTCTTTCATGATTGTAAAATGGATGTTAAGGTGGCTTTTACATTTTACATTGTCTATCATATGGCCATAAGATGCTAAGAAGTGAAGGCCTTAGATAATCTCACTAAAAAATGAATTTTGGCATCACAAAAATCTGATTGAGGATTTGGTGAATGTCTTGGACCAATAAAAAATACAAAAAAGTACATTTAGAATATTAAATTGACAAGTGATAGAAACCATAGATACTTACTTTTTTGAAAGATCTAAACCATTATAGGTGACCAAAGAAAAAATGTTGCGATGATTCCAACCACTTGTCTTATTACTAAAAGAAAAAAAAAAAAAAACAGTGGCTATAATGATCTACTGCTCGTGACATTTAGTAGCTGGCCTGTCTAAAGCATTATGAACAAAATCAATGATTTAAGTCTTTCAAAAGAAGTTAAAATCTGCAGTTCCATCAACGTGACTTGCATGAGATAGATAAATAATTGGCAAATTTGTAATCCGTACCCAAAGGGTCGTTTCTGACTCAATAAGCTTTTCCGTTTCGCCATCACTACACAACGTCGTATCAACCATGATGATCTTCAGCAAACCAGTATTCTCCATGGATCGATATCGGTGATTATCCATTAGAAGTAGGTATTGATTATTTCCCTTTCGTCTCAAGTTGCATTTGCCTATTTCCATAAATATTTTACGAGGAAATGAGAAACATGCCGTGATTCTCTACGTATTGTGATCCAATTCTTCTTTGTTTTCTTTCCTTTATAATGTGTAGGTTATTGCCCGTTTTTATTTTGATGTACCAGATCGATAAGATCGTCGGATCACAAAATTTAAAGGCTATGGTCCACCGTCATGCTTACAGTGCGTGGTTGTACTGAGTAGATACTGAGTAAACCCTAAGCACCAAGTGACATGACAGGTTAACTACACCTTTTCTGATGAGGTCTGATGGATCAGCAACTAAAAGAACCCATTGCGATGGAAATTGCAAAGAGATACTTACCGTGCAGAAGAACCAAAAATAAATCATAAAAGAAATATAAAAAATGAGCGAAAAAGCGAAATGCTCTCGGCGTGTTGTTATTGTTATTGCATGTCGCCGCGAGGGCGCCTACTGGACGGCCAACGCCAGAAGAAAAGAAAAAAGAATCGGATTCCGGCAAGAACAGTCGAATTTTAAAATGATAGTTGACGGTACCAAGTGGATCATGCAGATGATTGGTAATCTAAACCGTTCATGTCCCGGGTCCCATCCAGATTTTACAACCATTTCGATTCAGAGCAATCGGATCATCCGATGGACAAGATTTGTGGCTAGCTCTAAGATTTGCAGGCATGGACCCACAGTGCACGCCTACGAGTGGTCGTATATTCTCGTACTTCTGCGTGATCTAGAAATTAGTAAGAACAAGGATCCCCATGTCTCAACTGGCTAGAGGATTGGTAGCACACATTTCGAGGCTGATGGCAAGTTGGTAGATAATTTATTTCCCAGCTCAACCATGCAAGAAAATATTATTAGTTAATCGAGGTAGATTTAACCTTTAATCCATGACATTCAGATGATCGATGGTCCACATTTACCCTTTGGTGGGTTGAGATCATCCAGAGGCGACTAAGAATCATCCAACCACCAGGGCCCGCATGTACTTGTAAGTGAAAATGATGGACTTTGGGGCGTAGATTAGATATATATTTTGCAGGTTAAGTGGTGGAGGACGAGGCATTTCTAGAACGGATAGTATAAGAAAGCCTGAAGCAGCAAGCAACCATAAAGAAGTCACTTTTTCTTTTGTTTCTAATCTTTGGATACTTTGGCAATAGAACATAAACTGCAGAAGAAAACAAAGTTATGTGAAACCTAACGTTCTTGTTCCCATCCATCCATACATGCTATGCGTAGTATGGTGGCCCCCTTCATAGTACATGCTGTTATTTGGGCTAATGTCTTGATTATTCTCTCATGTCCCCCAAATGATATCTGCACTCTTATTTATTTTTTTTATTTTAGCAAAGAGTTATTAAACAAATTACTTATATATTAATTCCTAAAACTACTGGGTCTCGCATTTGTAATAGTTTCGTGTAATTAGGCTACCTTTTTTATTTGAAATCTCTTAAATAAAAAAAAGTGCCACTTCAAACTACCAACCAAGCATAAGAGAAAAGGCACTGTGTTGTTTGTGACCAACTGACTCGACGACTTTCGACCTGCACTCCTACACTTTACAACCTTTAAAAGCTAAGTATTTTAGAGGAATGATAGTATAGCCACATAGAGCAACTCGCTATAGTGTGCCCTCAGTTAGGTGATAGGCCCTACCTTTCCTTGATCTTTTATATACATATATATATATATATATATATATATATATATATATATATATATATATGCTATAATTAGTGAATCACCTTCACTTTTGGCATACGAGATATTAATAGGCCAGATGGACGGTCAAGTGATCTGCTGGTGGGACCATCTTGCAAAAGTGCTGCGCACTACAACAACTCGTGATACCTAATGGTAGGCACTATGCTAGGAATAGTAAATGCTGCTAACATTACCAAAATAATACCGACCAGAAAAGAAATTACATGGCCGACAGGTGATGAACTATTTATCTACTGCAGACATCTAGTTGGTACGCTGAAAATTAATAGCATGATGTTAACACTTATGAATTAATAATTTACAGAAAATTGTTTACAAGAATTTTCGAGCCATTCGACTCCCACTCCACCAACAATAGTGGTGAGAATCACCAATCAAGAAGAAGACAATTTTGATCCCGATGTAATACAATAAAAGTTCGATAAATTAATAGCTTTCTACAAAATATTTTATATTGACTTTGCTTATTATTAAAAAAATATCAATAATATATAAGGAATTCCTTTTGTTTGTATTATAAAAAAAATTTCAAGGTTTTTCTTTCCTTTTACTATTATTTTTCTCTCTCAACTACCAAAATTTTCTCTCTTTTTTCTTCTTTCATCAATCAATATGTTTTTGCAACTTAGTGCTTGGGTTTCTCTAACCTTGTAAGTTTTCCTCAACAACTAAAGAAATCTCTATACCTTTTCTTTCTTCAAGAGAAAAATCTAATGATATATATATATATATATATCAAGCTTATCCTGCACTTAACATAAGGAGTATTTTTCTTTACCGTTTTTCATAGAACACTAATTTATGTGCGCAATGATCTTAAAGAAACTTGAAAAATGTATTATTTTATAAATTTATTGAGTTTTTTTTAATGGTAAGATTATTAATTTATCAAATGAGTCCAAGTAGGGATCGAGACATTGTATCATCTTAATACGAAATGGAGGCAGCACATAATATGCCCAAAAGAAAAACTCAAGTATGAGTGCAATCCAACTTTTCCAATTTTTGAATGATCCATTCCGTTCATCTAAGGGGATGCCAAAAATCTCAACCAATCCATACTATTGAGGCAGGTTCCCTTCCTCGAGCGCAGATGATTGCCAACAAAGATTTCATTTTTATTTCTGTTAAGATGACCACCCTTCAGTGGAGAGACCTTTTAAAAGTTTGATTGGGTAAGATTTTAGTATTCCCATCCTGAGAAAGGGAAAATCCAATCAACCGAATGAACCGTTCAAAATTTTTTAGGGCGGGCCCCCCTATATCGCGAGCGTCCACCGTAGAGGAACCCAAAAATGCATTAGA
Organism: Warburgia ugandensis; assembly: GCA_035236585.1. Classification (NCBI taxonomy): domain Eukaryota; kingdom Viridiplantae; phylum Streptophyta; class Magnoliopsida; order Canellales; family Canellaceae; genus Warburgia; species Warburgia ugandensis. The sequence goes on from CP141133.1 coordinate 59,987,169, forward strand.
AGCTCCAGAATTGATACTTGCACCCAATACCTTATACTCTGGATTGATGTGTATTTTATGATATGATCAACATGAAACCTTTGTCCAATTATGACTCTCATCCGCCAAAACCACACCCAGAAAAGTCGACATAGAAAAGAAGATTCTCAGTGCCACGTGTTATTCGAAATTCCAACTTCTGAGGTCATGCAGAGCATCCAGATCTTGCAGCCAAAAGAAGCTTCGTGTAACCGGTCCAGTAGAGAGAGAAACTAGCAAATGGATCCACAACTATGATCATCACGTTCTTCACGAAAATGATGAAACCAAAACAATCATGGATTTGAATTTCAAAAAACCACTTATTTTCCTTCTCCTCTTCTCTCTAGCGCTCCAATCTTCACCTACGGTAATTGCAACTTTCAATTCCGGGGACGGCTACCGGAGAATTCTACACCAGCCATTGTTTCCGGTCACTTCTAATCCTCCACCAGCTCTTCCACCGCCACCCCCAGAAGACCCAACTTCTGATTGGCCATTTTTTCCTCAAACTCCACCTTCATTAACCCCAGACCAACAAACTCCGCCTCAAGCCAATCCACCTCCGGCAAATGGCACCCTTTCCGGCAACCCAATTCGGTCCGGTATCCAGAACACTACGCCACCCACAAGAAAGATCAAAGTTGCAATCACAGTCACCATTGCCTCCCTTGTTTTACTATCAGCATTGGCCTTTTTCATCTACCGCCACCGGATTAAACGCCGACCAGGATCCAAAAAACTCTTTGGAAATGAGAATTCAAACCGATTTCAGGGGAACCCCTCTGCTGCCAATGACGTACTTTACCTTGGAACAGTGGAGCCTTCAAGCAATCGCCGCCAAGCAGGGGGTGAGAACAATTCGTCGCCTTATCATAAACTAAGCTCAGTTCAGAGATCAGACATGTATCGACCCAGTCCCGAGCTTCAGCCGCTTCCACCGTTAAATGGGGCCGCTCGGAGGGTGTCACCTCCGGTTGCTTCTTCGTCTGATGAGGACACTGCTTACTACTCTCCACAAGGCTCAACTGCGGCTAACAGTGAGAGCTCGCAAGCATCTGATCAGAGGCAAGTGGTTCCGGCCAGTGCTACTCCTACTGTTACCAAAGGGGTCATTCACACTTCAACTCCATGTTCTCGTAGAACTTCTCCCAAGTTACGCCTTTCGAATTCTTCTTCTGATAATAAGCAAGCTATTAGTACTACATCAGCTACGCCACCGCCTCCCGCACCACCATTACCAAATATTCAACAACCCCCAATGCCAAGTGTGCATTACACTCAGCCTAAAACACCATCTCCCCCTAAAAGGAACGCGAAATTGCCTTCATCACCTTCTCCACCAGCAAATTTGATGCTTCCCCCTTCAATAAATGATCAAAAACGGGCAGTAAAGGATTCATGCCCTCCACCTCCACCGCCTCCGCCTCCAGCACGAGTTGGAAGAAGTTCTGGTCCACCACCACCACCTCCGCCACCGCCGGCAATTGGAGGGAAACTCAGACACTTGGAACCAACTGCCTCTACCAGGCCAGTTAGACCGCTGCCTAAGATTCAACCAACTAGACCTTCTCTTATGGAAACAACTCGAGATAAATTACCACAATATCATCAAGTCAATCATGCTGGCAGCTCTTCGGAACCGCTTGCTGTGGCAGACAACATGGATGATACCAGGGCCAGGTTGAAGCCTTTGCATTGGGACAAAGTGCGAGCAAGTTCAGATAGAGCTACTGTCTGGGATCAGTTGAAGTCGAGCTCTTTTCAGTAAGCAAATCATTTGCCTTTCAGTCTCCATATATTCATCCATTTCAGCTATAGGTGCACTTACTATGAGTTGCAGAGCAATAAGATTACCTGGAAAATTTAAGGACCAATTAAAACAGGTCTGCCGAAGCATTTCATAGTTGTTTTGGAAATATACAGATTCATGTTTGACACCTTAACCATCTCATATCTGTCTTTGTTATCTGCTGATAACTTCACCAAATTCTGTGATATGAAGTTTTGATATATCTTTGGCCTCAATTGCAGATTAAATGAGGACATGATTGAGACTCTATTCTGCAATTCCACAAACCAAGTTCAGAAAGCAGCAACCAGAAGACCAGTTCTGCCTCCTGCTGAACAAGAGAACAGGGTCTTGGACCCCAAAAAGTCACAGAACATTGCTATACTTTTAAGGGCACTGAATGTAACACGAGATGAAGTGACTGAAGCACTTTTAGATGGTATGTACATCTATTCTCTAAACTTCTTTTAAGCCAGGATACATATGTTTTATTTTCTATATTAGATTTCAGATTATTGATAGTTTAGACAATTTTCTTGTAACATAAATTATGGTGTGAGAGTTTGCTTATGTTGGAAATGTAATATCCCGATAGGATAATTTCTAAAGCCAAACAAGGAGATTTGGGCTGAAAGGTCTTGGTCTAAGATTGGAAATTAAAGTCATAGATATATTCAGTTAACCAGACTTCTGCAAGATTTGGCTTATAGTGCACAAAGCCCCTTCATGGTATTCCTGGACTTGTCAATGCAGTATATGTCATCCTCTGGCAATGACTTTAAGATAGGATATGGGGACAAAACAACATTCAAAATAGTTCTGAAAACATTGAGCATGGATACAACACTCATTTTGAGAAGTCATGAATGATGGTCTGTGGTTCACATGACATGTTTGGTGATGGAAGCTCTGGGAGGATGGCTGTTGAGAAAGCATGATCTGGTAAATCCACAATAGTCTATTGTTTCTAATATTGTATCATGGAAGTTCCGTATGCTCAGTCTACATCTTTTCCTAGGGAGATTATAACCCAAACTCCAACTAAAACGCAGACTGACTCGTGCATATCATCCACCGTTCTAAGGTCCATCTGAGAGCACTGAAGTTGTATAGTGCCTTAATAGTATTTCCGTTTATTTACCTGAGTACATCTGATGCTTATTGTCTTGTTTTTCATTTGTCTGATTGTTCCATCAGGAAGATAGAATGCCCTTGATGGAAGATTCTAGCACCCCAAAGCATGTTTGCTTATCTCTGTATCTTTTATGATGATTCCAAAGCAGGATTCAGTTGAAGGAACCTTAAATCCTCAAGAGGAACGTTTTGGGAAAGCAAAACACTTCCAAGTTTATTTTATGGATCTTACTGGCAGTAACTACTAGTTTTTGCTTTCATCTGGTTCCCTAGTCTTTCTTCCAGTAAGATCTAGCTCAGTATCCACAGATCCTATGATAGACAGTTCTAACAAAGTAAACAGTACAAATGCAAAGTAATATGTTTGTATTGAAGTATAGAAGGTTTTTAAAATGGAGAGGTTATCAAAACAGAAAGCTTCCTAGTAGATCCTTCTGGTATGGAAAATTTTGTAGGACTACCCATCCCTGAAACTTTGCTTATATAACAATAAATTTTCCTCTTACCTGCATATCTACTCTCTGTAAACATAGAATTGTAGAATGAATAAGAAATGGAAACAGAACACCTCCACAACAGGCATCCTGTTTTGCAGAAAAGATCCTTGTCCACATGTTCAAATTGATTTGTTGGATCTGTCTTGCTATCTCACTCTATCCTTTAGTTTCTTTCAGTTGGAGGTTTGAAAATATTTTTATTCCTTGCTTGATGCCCTGGGTGAAGTTGAGGGTTTAGAGCAGGTTTTTGTTGTGATTGGGAGGACTTTGCAATTGATTTCTAGTGTGGTGAGTTTCCAAAGAGAGAGAATAATGTAGTTGCGGTTGATGAAATTGGTTAGGAAACCTCAGGTTTCACCATCGTGCAAGTCATGCACATGTTTGTGGGATGAATTTCCCAACTTCAGAGGTATTGTCAACTATGCATATTATGCAGCAATGCCTTGTAAGAATGGTCTATACTTGTATAGGAGCAGCGTTTTCTATGTTTATGCAAGAAAGTGATAAGTTGGTCAGTTTGAGAAAAAGCATCAAATAACTTAAACTTGAGTAAACCTTCAAGGTCCATGTTCAAATACCTCCATCTAGTCATTAGTATAATCTTATCATCCTTTTCAGCAAATCCACTAGACTGTAATCCACCTCTCAACCTTCATATTAAAAAGCACCTTGTTTCAAACAATCTAGTCCAAAAACCAAAGAAACCTCCCTCAGAAGTCCCAGCATGAAACTCTCTATATTCAAGCTAGATTATGTATAGAGCTTGGGTAGGCATGACGGACTTCTTTCTTGATTAGGTTCCTCCTGAAGCTTGACTCTATCCTTTACAAGCTTTATGATATGTACAGAACAAGACAGGTCAGCGGGTGACTGGTTTTCTTAATCAGACAAATAATTTTCTTTACTTCAATTAATGATGTAAGAATATTAAATAAGTATGCTAGAGAGAGAGGGAAGAGGGAAATAATGCCAAAAAAAGGGCAACAGAGTCACTATCATACACTCGATAGGTACTTCTCACCATAGATGCCAGATCATGTTTGTTGAATCTGTTATATGGTTGAATATGTTGAACATATTAATGCTCTACCTTAATATGGTTGGAGGCTCCAGAAGTAATTCACATCCTTGGAGATGAATATCCAACTGGCTCCTATAAAATCATCTCCAGAAAGTGTAGGGAGGACAGCAGTAGGAAAAGCAATGAATCCTATCTTAACTCACCCACTTCACAGTCCACAGTAGGACTGAAGTCAGCTCATGAGTTGCAATTGGAATTTATCCTCCCATCTCTGGTCTCTCCGTTGGCTGGATTTCACATACTTGAAATGGTTGGAGATAAAACTTTTTTCCATGGTTCTGTGGCCACTTGGTGTGCTCATCAATAATACTGCTAGGTACCTTGAAATAGTTAAATATTTATGTTTTCTTAGGGTGAGATGCATAGTGCATTACCTTTGCTGAAATTTTTCTGCTAATGTTGTTACCACTTTTAACAAGAAAGAGTGCCTTGTAAGATGATGAAGCATCTGGCATAGCATTACTGCACAGGTAATTCATTTCTTGAAGAAGCTTGGGAAGAACCCTACCCATGTTGAGGCTTGAGAATAGTAGTCTACAAAGAATATCTTCCTAGTGATTTTCAAATTCAGGGCTCAGTACAAGAGAAATTGAACTAACATCACCTACTGTGAATTTTACTATGCTTGAAATGGAATTACTGGAACAGTGGCATGTTAAACCGAAAATCACCGATCTGTAGTGGAAGAAGATTAAACCCATCAAAGAGGCAAGAGATAAGGACGCATCCATCAAAACAAGTAAAAAGCCTTGCTTGCAGATAAGGAGGACTTATAGAAAGAGATAAAATGATGGTTGCTGGCAGGTTTTTTCTGAACAGCCATTTTTCATGCCCAGCGTGCACACGTCCTGATACCTGTTCACAAGAAGATAGAGACAAGGTAGATAAAGATATTTCCCTCTTCCAGTCCACTCAAATCAGTACTTTCCATCTACAAGTATCTGCTAGGCAGTAGGGCACTTTTATACTACAGCAGAGAGATGAGGGAAGTTTTTAACTTGACAGCATCTGACTGAACCAGAAGCTGTTCCATTGAGTAGACTAGAGAAACTCTGTTCATGGTGTGCAATCATCGAATGTATTCACTTGAATTCTATGAAACACATCCTACTAAACAATTTCTCTAAATATTCCCAATCAAAATGATCACAGATATGTATCCGTAGTTACCAAGTAAATGGGCTTTCCTTTGCTACTCAAATAATCATTCATTGGCCAGAAACACATTGCCAAGGCACTTATATAGGAGGCATACTAGAATCCAGTGCCTCCTTGAACCTAGTTGATAGAAACTTCCTGATGATCAGGAGAAAGCTACTGACAAGGCCTATCAATTACAAATTCCATATGTCCACCCCATCACCTTCTTCCATGATAAAGTAGCATTATTACTTGCTGATGCAACCATTTGATTTTATTTCTTAAAACCTGTTATCTTTTTAGATAAGCCAAAAATATTTGCTCAAAATGTTAATCATCTTCATTGTCACGTTTGCTGGTTACTTTGTAGAAGATCAATGAAAGCACATAGCAATTTGTTCCTATTCTGATGGAGGATTACCTACTTCATCTTATCATCTCAGACATCTCTCTGTATGTCATTTTTCCTAGAAAGTCAAAATGGTGCCAATTGGCATCTTCGTGACTGAGTGAACATCTTTTCTACTCATATTTTTAACAATCTAGTAAGAGTTTCCAAACGTCTTTTTGGTAATCTATAAGAGGGTGACCTGTATAAGCATGTCTCCCTATTAGTCGATTGCAGTCTTATATAAAAATCTTTTCTACAATCTACCTCTTGCCATACAGGTTAAGTATGACAAGGTTGGGACCTTCTTGGGATAGTGGTTTCATGGGATGGAATTGATTACATGTGGTTGAGAATGAGATAATGAAAAACCACTAGAATGAGAGAGGCATTTCTACATGAAAGGAGGTTGCTGGGAACCAGATCTGCAAGATCTAAAAATTCTGCCACATATATTTTCAACCAATAACAATACTTCATTTGAGTACCAGAACAACAAATTGTCAGATCTTGAGATGAAAACGAGACCCAGAAGTGTAGGCCAATGATGCCTCCTTATTGAGCTCCATTTCCATCTGTGGCAGACGTGGAAAAACAAAGGTTGGACATTGATCATTTTAAAGTTTACTCTGTTGATTCTGTGGTGTCAAAATATCTTCCCTTGATTAACCATTATGGTTTTAGTCCTCCTAATCAAAACCAGACTTGAAAAGTTGACCAAGAAAATTTTTACAGCTTCAAAAAGGTGAAAGACCTCTAATTGACTCGATTATGACATTCTTACTTCACCATTCTGTTACCAAACAATATTGCATCTGTGCGGTCAGCATTGTATTGCTGAAGGAATATTACTCAAAAGCTTAAGGTTTGGAATCTGCAGAAGTATCTTCTATCACCCTGTAAGACTTACCATCACATCCAACTATTGTTATCCAAACTACCTAGTATATCCTTCATGCTTAGCACAGTACCATTTATCAGTATAATGACTTGGCTTGTTGCACTTTTGGTTAGTAGTAGGACTATGATTTCAATTGCATTACTTGCCAGAATGTACAGCAGAAGATTAGAGAAGAGGATCAATGACTTGTACTTATGGGGAAATCCACAGAGCCATGTAAAGGAGCATCTTCTGCATCTTATCACGGAGTACTCGCAAAGGGTATTTTAGTCATAGTTGTTAATTTCATTTTGGTGAATGTTTTGGTTTGGGCTTAAAAATGGAAATTTTAATTTCGAATTCAATATTGATCTAAATTTCACTATTAATTATTTAAATGTAACACATTTTGTATGAAAAATAAGTTGTCTCAATCTAAACTAAAGTATTGTAGGCTCGTTGGAGGAAAGAAATCGATATGCCAGTCTTGTTTCCTATAGAAATAGCACAAATACAAGGGAGATAATAGAGTCTAGATGGTATGCACAGCTGTGGGATAGTTGATCAAAAGTAGTGCCTTTATGTTAAAACTGACAGGGAAAGATATGGCCAAGAAAAATCGGAAAACCAAGAAAGTGGCACACATTTCAGCCAACATTTTGCTTGAAATATCATATCAGTAGAAAATCTACCCAAACTGCCAATACTGACCGATATTTGACTAAAACCGATGTTAGCTACTCCTCGTTTTGATTTTTTTTATGAAAACACAATTTGGGCCGTATTGCACGATGTGGAATGAAATTAATAACTATGGTTTTAGTACCTCAGCCCTAGGCCCAGGAGTAATGCTCCACTATTAACACGTAAAGCAGTAGAGTAGAAGTTGGCGTGATAACCATGATTTAAATCCATTCTTACAAGATGTCATATTTTTCAAATTGGAATCAAGAGATAACATCAAAAGCAAATGGATAAGTAAAAACAAGAACATATGGATAAATTATGTACCGCACAGTCAATTTTATTACATGGAAAGAGGGGTTCTCAAGAGCTACAGGGAGGAGAAAATCCTCAGTGCATTATTAATTATAATTCGCAATTCTCTGTTCTACGCTTCTTTAGTGCATCAATAAGATTTATGATCAGATAGTAACAAACAGAATGTTGTTAATATCAGCTATGTAATTTAACTGTCTGCAACTGCAAAGCTTGTCTGAAATCTTACATTTTGTGTGATTATCATGTATGTCAACAAGTTCAGGGGGTTGTTATATGGGAAAAAAATCACCAAAATTATTTGTTTCAATATGTTTGAGCTGTTACATTGTATTTCAATCATACTATATAGAATATTGGAAGTGTGACCAATTATACAATATAGAATATTAGAAGTGTGACCTTTAAAAGTTGAAATTTAGCATATTTGTACATTCTCCTTGTGAATAGCGAAGAAAACAAGAACTGGCACAGGTGAAAATGCATTGGTGACAAATATTCTTTAAGGGAAAAGAATTTACCAAATTGTATCTCTACAACTTGTTATTTATCATTGTTCTCCTAACTTCTCTTCAGTGCATTACAATAAATTACTCCACTTTGACAGGTAATCCTGAAGGTTTAGGGGCTGAGCTTTTGGAAACTTTGATAAAAATGGCTCCAACTAAAGAGGAAGAATTGAAACTCATAGACTATAATGGTGATCTATCGAAACTGGGATCTGCAGAGCGATTTCTCAAGGCAGTGCTGGATATACCATTTGCCTTCAAAAGAGTAGATGCAATGCTATATAGAGCCAATTTTGATGCAGAAGTGAAATACCTGAGAAAGTCTTTTGAAACGTTAGAGGTAGTATTCATGAAAACTCTAATTACCAAAATTCCTTTGTTTTCTCAGCCTAAACAAGAATTCAGGGTTTTTAACACACACACACACACACACACACACATAGAGAGAGAGAGAGAGAGAGAGAGAGAGAGAGAGAGAGAGAGAGAGAGAGAGAGAGAGAGAGAGAGAGGCAGATGATGAATCCTACAAATGATTCTGCCGTCCAATCCAGAAAGGGTCTGTGTGTATGTGCCTATCTATACACACACACGCACACACAAAGAGAGAGAGAGAGAGAGAGAGAGAGAGAGAGAGAGAGAGAGAGAGAGAGAGAGAGAGAGAGAGAGAGTAATAGATATATGCTCTGTTGGTCCAAACCCTTGCAGAAACTGTACTGTTGGCCTAAGCCTTTATAGTCTTTCAAAGAATAGAAGATCCTAGATAACCTAAGTAAGACATTTGATCTTCAATTCATTTTTTTGGGGGGGAGAATGGTGATGCAAATTTTTATTAGAAGAAGAAAAAGAGAACACTCGCTGAGGCTGAGCATGTCCCAAACCTATGGCACACCAAAAACAGCTTGGCCATACAAGACGCAAAACAAAAAGATGAAAAAGCATCTCAGTCACATAGTTTAATCATATTAGCTACCACCAATTAACCGCTTCTCACCCTGGCTTTTGCTAGTGCATCAGCTATGTTGTTAGCCAAGTGCCTAAAATCAGTAAAGTTCACATCTAGCCCTTCAATCCAGCTTTTCGTTTCATCAGTTTTATGCCAAAACCTCCAAGGAATCCGATATTCAGTTTGGATCCAATGGATTACATTCAGTGAATCGCCTTCAACCATGAGAAGTCAATGGACTTCCTCTACAAATTGTCAAACCTGTACACAATGCTAGCCACTTCTGCTTTGTTTGAATCCGAATCCCTTGTCAGATTCAAAAACATAAATGCAGTCTGATCGTGGTGGTTACAGAGAAGACCAGAACTCCCGACTCACCTGGATTACCAACCTGATCTTAAATTTTGTCTTAGTTATTTTCATCATATGTGAGAAATACAGATGAAATGGATTTTGTGCCCTTGAATATAAAGCAGAACCTATGAAAATCCTTGACACAGCAGAAATAAAATGAGAAAGGCACTTGTTTGTTTTCATATTTCAAACGCGTAGAAAATTGCTTTGGTACCCTTTAATATAAAGCAGAACCTGCAATACTTGTCAGACACTGACGTAAAATTATCAAGGCACGCACTTGTTTTCATATTTTGAACTTCTGATTAGCAGTTGGCAGCAAATTAGTCCAGCCAATGGGAAAGTGGAAAAACAGGAAGAGTTCTTATAGCAAAAACTAAAGACAAAATTATATGTAATGTGAAATTCCAAACTAATCTTATATAAAAACAGCTTATTACGAGTTTGGGTATTTGCAGGTAGCATGTGAGGAATTAAGAAATAGTCGACTATTCCTGAAGCTCCTAGAAGCAGTTCTCAGAACAGGGAATCGAATGAATGTGGGCACTAACAGGGGTGAAGCAAAAGCATTTAAGCTAGATACGCTACTAAAACTTGCAGATGTAAAAGGAACGGATGGCCAGACAACACTGCTTCACTTTGTAGTCCAAGAAATTATCAGATCACAAGGTTCAAATTCAGATAACACACCCCAAGATGAACTTCAAAACAAAGTCAAGGTTGAGGAAGAATTCAAAAAGCACGGCTTGCAGGTCGTGGCTGGACTTAGCAGAGAACTCAGCAATGTCAAAAAGGTAGCTGGAATGGATTCAGATGTGTTGAGTAGCTACGTGTCCAAACTTGAACTGGGTCTCCAGAAAATCAAGCTTGTTTTGCAACATGAGAGATGCAGTACACAGGGCAAGTTCTTTGAGGCAATGAAGGTGTTTCTTAACAATGCACAAGAGGAAATTGTTAGAGTCAAGGCAGAAGAGGAGAAAGCTCTGTCCCATGTCAAAGAGATCACAGAGTATTTTCACGGGGACACTGCCAAGGAAGAAGCTCATCCTTTCAGGATCTTCATGGTTGTAAGAGATTTCCTTTTAGTGTTGGATCAGGTATGCAAAGAAGTGGGTAAAATGCAAGATAGAGTGGTAGTGGGTTCTGCTAGATCTTTTAGGATATCTGCATCTGCTTCATTACCAGTTCTCAATAGATTCAATACAAGACAAGAAGGGAGTTCTGATGAAGATAGTTCATCATCTACGTAGAAACTTACATGAAGAATATACACCCGGATTTCTTATTCAAAGTCTTCATCAATAAAACCCATGGTTTCAGCATTCAGCATTTTTTTGGTTAAAACCAAGGTTTTTCTTCTGGGATTCTAGAGAAATGACAGAAAAAACAAGAACCCATTTGCAGCAGCAATGCAGAGGCGGAATAAAACAGTTGTACACCGTCTAACAAGTAATGTTTCTGTAATGTATTAACACATACCTTTTCGGATATTGGAAAATGAAATTGACGTTTCTTATTTGAGGTAAAAATGAAAACTGCATATGAGGGCCAGCATATACCGCTTCAGGGAGGATTAACGTTAGGATGAGGAATGTACTTAATTTTTATGACTGCTTTACTAGTTGCAGGTCAACATGTCAATAGGGGATGATACACCAAACAATGAGGTCAAATGATAATGAGTTTTCAAAAACAGTATACTAACTAGAGACGCAAAGGGTGCACATGACAGGGAGGTATAGGCTGATAGAGCAGAATCCTGTGGTGGAGGGTCCTAATACTTGGCGGGGTGATGCGTAAGTAAGAAATTGAACTGGCTAACCGAAACAATCCCTACTCCCCACAGCAACTGAATTCTTCCTCAACGAATGCACAACCATCTAAATTCAATTGTGGAAATTGAATTTCTCGCTTAAGAATTAGAGTCCAAGCATTCAGCGCCACCCTTCACCTTAAGTACTGATTTCCAAATGCGCAACGCCATCCCTAAAGAAATGTTAAAAAGGATGTTGGCTGCTAAACTTTTAGGTAAAGGTGGGTTCTCAGACCCGCACATACAAAGTACAAACAGAGATGTGACTGACCTGGATACCAAGTCTCAGCCTATATCTTTCAAGAAACCTTTATCAGATGATTAGCTTTGAAAAACAATATACAATAAGTGAACAACGCAAAACCATGGCCACCAGATCAGCCTTCCAAATTTCAGATCTAGAACCAAAATGCCCTTCTAAAACAAGAGTTAGAACATGAGCAAATATATCTTCATGTGTGAGGGCATCTAGGCTAATACCATAGAGATCCTATCATCAGATGGCATGATTATAAGGTTTCAACCAGTTATGTAACCCTGTTTCACACGTACCACGTTCATAAAGGGACCATTTCAACCATACTCCGTTATAGTTTCTTCCTTTGGTGATACCAGTCTCAATATCTACGCATTCTTGTATTACTCTAATCCACTTACAGCTCTCCGTTACCTACTAACGTACAGAAAATGAAGGAGAAAACCATCACATGCCTCCTCACCATTAAGATCTCCATCATCCTCCTATCCACATCCACACGGGCATACTGGCACTCTACCAAGCATCCAATGAGTTGACACAAACTTGTTCATCTTCTTCTTTCTTAAATTGACAAAATATATGAAAGAAGTACCTGTTAACCTTGACAACTAAGTTTCTCTTTATTCATTTTGCTCTTCTTTTTGTTTACGGATCAGTCCAAATGGCTCTGATCTCATATGATAGAACAAATGAAGAAAGGGCCCTAAGCGGTTGACCGGCAGTGACATATCATTTCAAGTGTAAGATATGCAGGCCTTGCAAGCCCATGGAAGTGTGGCTTTATCCTTCAAAGGATGCGTATTATCCTTAAGTATGGAGATGCATGTGCCAATATAAGCTATTCTCTCCGTGACTACTTATATTGTGAAGTTAGTTGGTAAAGAAGCTTCATCTTGAGATCAAAAGCATGATTTAATAGATATGCTGAGCTTGTACTTTAATCAAACTATGTTACATTCTTGAGTCTTTTGGGGTTCAAGGGCTGTGAATGGTGGAATGAAGGAGAACGCTATCATTAATATGGCAGAAAATTGGATACACTACCTCGACACCAGGGCAGCAAATCTCATAACCCCACCCCCCATTGAATTAAAGGCTGGTAACAAAAATCACATTAGATTAGTAGGAATAGTTATTGAAACATCTCTAGTGTCTCCAATGCCCACAAAATGTAGTAGGTGGAAATAAACACTAAGCCCAATATGCACCATGGAATCTCCTCGTATAGATATTTTGTTAACTCATCCATAACCAATATGAAAAGTTGTGTGCTCCATGAAACCGTTAGTACAATCCTACTGTGACAAGAAAATCAATAGTTTCTCTAGTGGTGGTCTTAACATTAATTATCTCTTCCTTATACAAATCTTAAATTATGTCTATATACCTTTGTAAAACCCCTTTCTTACCCAACACCTACCATATTAACTCTATAGGAGCCCTATCATAAGCTTTTTTTAAGTTAATAAACACCATGTGGAGGTCCTTCCTCCTCTCTCCATATTTCTTCATTAATTGTCTAAGTAAGAAAATAGCTTTCATGATAGGCCTCCCAAGCATGAAACCAAACTGGTTCTCTAATATACTTATCTTATGTAGTAGCTTCTTCTCAATTACTCTTTAAAAAAGTTTCATTATGTGGCTCATAAGTTTGATCTCCTTATAATTAGTGCAACTCTATATGATCTCATTATAATTAGTGCATCTCTTTATGTTCTTATAAATTGGTATAATAGAGCTCTTCATTCATCTGACATTTTCTTCGATTTTACAATCTTGTTAAACAACTTTGTCAACCACACTACTCAAATATATCATTTATGCTTCCAAACCTCTATTGGTATATCATCAGGCCCTAGGGCCTTTCCTAATTTCATCTTTTTCAAGGCCTCTTTCACTTCAGCTATTCTAATCCTCTGGTTATATCTATAATGTATAATGTTATTTGGGTTTATAGTACTTTCAATCCCTATATTCTCAGGGCAATTGTCATTTAGCTATTTTTGAAAGTAAGTTTTCTACCTTTGCTTAATCTCATCATCTTTAACTAGCACCCTTTAGTTATCACTTCTAGTACACTTAGCGTGTTCTAACTCTTTTGTTCTTTTATTTTTGCAAGTTTAAACTCATCTTTCTCACCTTCTCTTGATCCTAATATATTATATAGATCATCATATACCTTGAGTTTAGTCTTATTTACTATTCTCTTCCCAACCTTTTTAGCATTCTTATATTGCTCAAAGTTTTCATTTTTTCTAATCCTCTACCATACTTTAAAACATACCCATTTTTCTTTAATAACTTTTTATACTTTTTTACTCTACCATCAAGTTTCCTTTATTAATTGCCTTTTACCTTTAGATACTCATAGGACATCTTTTGCACTTTATCAATGGACTTAGTCACATGAATCCACATGGTGTTTAATTCTATTCATTGTTCCAGTTTCCTTCTACCATCAACTTTTTTGTGAGTGATATTATTCTCTCTCCTTTTAAGTTTCACCACTTAGTTTTTGGACACCTATTTAGTTCATTTCATTTCTTCTAATTTTTAATGTAGATATTTATAACCTTTAATCTATGTTGAGAGGTTAAACTCTTATTAGGTATCACCTTACATTCCTTACACATTGATCTTTCGATATTCCTAAGTATAAGAAAGTCTATTTGCCTTTTATATAGTTCAGTTCTAGAGGTTATTAAGTATTCATAAATCTTCTTAAAGAATGAGTTTGCCATGGCTAGGTTATATGTTAAAACAAAATCCAGGATAGCTTTTGCCATCTCATTTCGTTGTCTGAAACTATACCCTCCATGTACTCGTCATATCCTTTTCTTTTCTTTTCTTTTCCATGTGACCATTTACGTCTACTCCTATAAATCTCCCATATGTGCTTGCAATTTCTTACATGACTTCCTCCATATCTTCCAAGAACTACCTCTTGATTCTATCCTCTAACCCTACTTGTGGTGTGTGTGCACATATAACATTTATTATCATCTCTCGTAGAACAAGTTTTATTCTATAACTAGTTCTTTTAATGTCCACAACTTTATCCTTTAATTCTTTTCCACCACTATCCCCACGCCATTTCTATTATTGTCCCTTCCTATGTACCAGAGCTTATCCTTATTGATTTATCTAGTTTTAGCCCCTTTCCACTTGGTTTCTTGGATATAAGTGATGTTGACTCTCTTACATTTCATCGTATATACTAACTCCATACTTTTACCTATCAATGTGCTTATATTCCATGTGGTGATATGAATCTTATTCTCCTAAATTAACCTATTTACCCATGCACTTCTCAACCCCCCATGACATGAACCCATGACTACTTTTCATTGCACTTAGTTTTTGATGAAGTGTGTTGCATCCGAGGGAATGATCTAGAAGCCCTTGCCCATTTTCCACTACACCTGGTATTCTATGGTAGCGTGTTACTTCTAGGGGAATGCCTTAGCATCCCTTGTCCATTTTCTATTGCATCTGGGATCTAATGAAGCATGTCACTTATGGGGGAACACCCTATCTTGAGGGAATGTCAATGATTAATTCATGTCATGGCAGTTTTGCTATAAGTTAAGAATTTTAAGATTATTTTCTCATCTTACTTACAAATGGATATACATATTTATATTCATTTGTAAGTAAGAAGGGAAAATTATGAAATCATCCACAACTTTTTTAGAAATTTCTATTTGTCGGCTGGCACCTGATGCAAAATCCTCTTCCTTTTTTATCTGGGCTTGGGATTGGCAGAAGCGGAGTTAATCATAATTAAGTAATAAGTACATAAAATACAACATAATGGTTAGCACTCACTAAATCTGCTTTGATCCCAAATTTTAGGAGCTCTAACTCTAGCTTGAGATTACTTTAACATGGATTTCTAGCCTTTGGTCACTGATACAATCTTGAAGCTTCTTAGAATTAAATGATGATAGATTAGTCTTAGGCGCGGAGTGTCACAAAGTTGTGCTAGTTGGGATACATCAACCACATCCTCTTTTAGTGAGTAGATCATTCTCCAGTTGCTGACCACATTATTTCTTCAGCAATGGAATCATGAATACATGTGATAACACCAACAAATGCCTAACAAATTTATTCATTTCTTCATGCTCATTACTACAACCGAAACCAGATAACCTTAATCAGATGCCAAAGGCAATGCATAGTTCTGCAAGTTCATAGTTAAATAAGTTGATTTTATGGAGTTGTAAGTGTTGAGAGCTTGTACCATGAAGAGTAGATGAATCAAATAAAAGCTCGAATAGCCTGATGTGGGACATCTATGATAGAGATGGATCATTGACCACCATGGATTCTTAACTACCGCTAGGTGTTCTTCATCATAGGAGAAGCCATTCCCTGTGACAAGCTAACCATTAATGCAATGACAGGGAAACTTTTGTTTAGGATACTAATTCATTCAATCTAGATTGCTTCAATAATCATTCTTGCTATACATTTTCCAAACTAAAGAACGATATGTATTAGACAATAACATTAATGTTGTCTATTACAATGAGCAAGAGAATCAGAAACTGTAGAGTAGGAGAAATCTAGACACTACAATTTGCGAGGATGATTATTAATTTGAACATATTCTTTGTAGCTTTCATTGAAGAGGAGGTCACATAAGGATATTATAACGGTGACAACATAGGCATGGCCCCTTAATTTAGTAACTAGTGCTTTTTTTTAGTGACTAAACCTTGAAATGGTGGTGCATTCGAGGAATCCTATTTACAATTATATGTTTAGGGAAGGTGTACATATGTAAAGACCTATGAGATGTGTGTTACCAATTCAAAAAATGAAAAAGTGAGAGGGAGAGATTTCAACTTTCCTTTTTTCAATAAAGGGTCATCTAAGGTGCATCACTACATACCTTAGAAATCGTCTATCACCTAAACCGATTATGCAACTAGGCAAAAAATAAATAAAAAAATATAATAGAAAAAAAAGAAGCAAAAGCTGAACAAGGAAAGTAAAAAGGAAATCACAATACCAAACATAAAACCTCCTATAAACCGACAATTCCAAATTTCTCATAAGAAATCTAGGAAGTATGAGTTGATCATGCTATAGAATCTCCTCATCAAGATAGAAAACTGCCCATCCAAATTCTCACAAACCCTGTACCTAAATTTGATAAACTCACTATGATTGAGTGCCAAGCTCTTCTACCCTCAAAGAACAAAGCCCTGTGAGCTTCATCAAATTCATATAAAGATAAGAAAGGGTCACCAGATTTCATATAAAAAATGTACAACCTCTTCTCATGGTAGTGATGAGATCTGTTTTGTTGATCAAGACCAATTACGATTATTGAGGTTTCTCATTTGGGTTGGGGGCATTCATATACTCTTAGAGAGTGTAGATCTCAACAAATAGGATTGTTGATGAGAATATGATTGGAGAAGGTGAACAGATTGGGTTTATTTGTTGTACTAGTCCCACATTTGCTCTGATATTGTAATAGCATGGAGTCACCGAGAAAATTTATCGAACGTATGGGTTATTTGATGGGATTTCAATTTCAAAGAGGATACTTTTCATTTAGGGAGCTTTTTCCATAGAGGTCAAGTAGAGAAGGAGTTTAAGGTTGAAGTTGAAGTTAAAGCAATTGGACGATTTTGAAATAAGAATATAGTGAGAATTCTCTATTATTATGCTAAAGGAGTTTATAAGATATTGATCTCCACTAGCCTTTATGCTTCTATCTAAATTACAAATTCTAAAGAGGCAATATAAATGCCATTGAAATGGACTAGGGAAATGGAGAAATTCATTGCTTTTCCTTTTTGTTTTCCTTGTTCACTTTTTCCTTTTCCTTTTTTATTTCTTTGTTTTTCTCTTATTTTTTCCTTTTCTCTCTTGTTCACATAACTAGTTTACAGATTTTGAGTTATAAGCCATTGTAGCAATCCTAAGGTGAAAATTAGGCAACAAAGCCCTTCTAAAGTCTGTTACAATGCACCTTAGACATACCCTTCCAAAAAAAGCCATTAATAGCTTCACTGTGAAAGAGAGCAGTTTTCTTTAAGAAAGAGGGGATGACTTTCAATCTTCCCAAATCGAAATTTAGCAATAAAGAAAATGAGTAAATGCTGTTGTTGAAACTTGAACTATTGTATAGTAATAACCTAAACCATAGTACTTTCTTTTAATGGTTAAACATAGAGTCTATTTTCTATAATACCATTTTACTTCTTCAATTTTTAATATTGACTATTACATTTTTCTAGTATATTAGTGAACAAAATTTTAGTTTGTTGAGTCTATTCGCTTCCTATATAGTACATATTATTTGATTTAAGTGCTTTACATAGTATTTGAAAAGATATATTTTGATCTTCATGGGATTTTAGCCATCATGGTTGAGATTCATAGCTCATGAAGATTGAGAAGAAACTGAAATTATTACCAACATTAGTATCACACTAGAACCCAAAAATGCTCTTATAATGCTATTTTGAACTTATAGCTTTACTAGGTTATATAATAATTGAAAGTTATATAATTTTATTACGATTTATTGTATGAATATTATATATTTTTTAATTTAGTTCAATGTAATCTTAACACTTCGTTTTGAGATAAGTTATGGATGAACCATTGTGATTTATCTATAATTTAATATTTTAAGGGAAAATTAAAATATATACTCCCCCAACTCTCTCTCTCTCTCTCTCTCTCTCTCTCTCTCTCTCTCTCTCTCTCTCTCTCTCTCTCTCTCTCTCTCTCTCTCTCTCACCTAGCCCAACTCTAGAATCTCCCTTATCACCAACCAGATGAACAAATTTCTAGCAAAATCCTCTATTCTTTTCACTTTCTAACCAAATCCCTAGATTTATGTACCTACCTTTCTTCTTTTCCTATTTTCTCAAATACAAAATCCCCTAATTTGTTTTTCTTTCTTTTTTCCTATTGTTATTGGCATGTGATATATAGTTTTAAGTTTTTGCATTGTTTTCTTATTTGCCTATATACTAGTTAACTAACAAATTCATAATTAATAATATATATATTGATGAGTTTCTATTTTTGTATAAAAATCACCCAATTAGTTGCCCATATATTGTAGCTTATAGTGTTTTGGCTAAAAACTAATGACTCTAAAGTTTGATAATTTGCAAGTCTGGAAGCTAATCCAAGATAATTATGTGAATAATCATATTTTTAGGATTTCATTAGTTTTTTTTAATCTTTTGTAGGAATTGAGATGGTGACTCAACGACCAAGATCGATAGAGATGAAAATTGGATAAAAATCAAAAGATTAAGTCCAGGCTTAAATTTCATCAATCCAAATTAAGATCAAGGATCAAGATCACCTTAAGGTAAGCAAAGGATGGAATTGGAGAACTTAAAGGTGACTAAAGAGCCCGTGCAAAAGACATGTAAAGTCCATCACCTTTGCATGAGATTCACTTAAGTCACCTAAGCAATGTAAGCCATGAAAAAGGTAACAAGCTAAGGAGTCTAGCCATCCACCAATGCCAAAGGGGTTGAGCCAACAAACCAATCCAAAAGAATTGCCAAAGCCAGCCATGAAGGGAAGTCAAATGAACTCTCAAAGTAAGCCATCAAGCTTCATGGAAGGCATGATTGGAGGAGAATCTAAAGCAAATATCCATGGGGTTTTTAAGAGGAAAATGAGAGGATATTTGTGTAAAAATTAATGAGAAAGCATGCATGTGGACCAATAGAAAGTTGACACCTTTATTTTTCAATTTTTCATCTTATTTTTTACTTTTTTCTCTCTCTCCACCTCACCCTACATGATTCCCACGAATTTTTACTTAGGGGGAAATCTTCCACCTAAGACTCCTACCTTTCTAAAACTCTTACTTACCCAATCACCATCTCACTTTATCATAGATTCAACTAACCACCTATTTCTACCTAACCTCTCTCTCTCTCTCTCTCTCTCTCTCTCTCTCTCTCTCTCTCTCTCTCTCTCTCTCTCTCTCTCTCTCTCTCTCTCTCTCTCTCTCTCTCTCTCTCTCTCTCTCTCTCTCCCCCTAATTTTCCAAACTTTCCACAAATTTTTACAAGGGAGAGATGCCCTGCTCCTAAAAAGGTGGTGCCTCGTTGGTTGTCTTAGATCTAATCTTATCCTTACCTTTTCTATACATATCATCTCCTCCTTAGGATCACCAATTATCTAGATTAGAAAGTATCCAAACCACATATAAAATCTTCTCAGGGCTTCCACATGAAGATCAACTTGGAGAAGGGGAGAACACCACTCCTTTGAAGGAGGCATCTCCGCCTTTCCTTCTTTCCAAAACTCTCAACGATTTTCTCCTTGAATGTAGCCATCTCCCTCTAGCATTCCACATCTTATCCTTCTTGTTTGATGTCCTTCAAATGCAAGTTAGTTGTCTTTCCATTTCATGTTTTGTTTGCCTTTAGTTATTGCGTTGTTTCAATCCTTGATTTCATGTTTTATATATTTTGGTTAGTTCTCATTTTCCTTTGATTCTTGCACTTTGTTCCCACCTTAGATCCTTGAATCTAAGGACTGTAACTCTTTTGTAGTGATAGCCAAGAGAGTACAGTTCTTAGATCAAGTCCTTGCCCATCTTTCTCCTTAAGTTCTTTGCCATCTCTTACTTATTTCCCTTCTTTTTCTCCCTTTGCTTTCCTTAGGTGTTCCTTGGATATGACATGCATGCTTATAATTGAATGGTGGAAGATTGAAGCTTTTAGTTTTGGTCATAATTGAAGCCTTGAATGGTACGTACACTTCATGGAGAGTGTGCACCAATCTTGTACTTTATTTTAAACCAATTAAAGAGATGTGGTTTCTTGTTTGAATGCTTAGCTTTCATAGATGATTAGTTGATTTACTTATTGTTTTTCATGTTTCTTGAATCATTTCTCTTAGGTAGTTGCTTGTATCTTTCATTTAAGTTTCTATATACATCATTCTAGGTTAGTTTTTCATCTTAAAATCTCATACACGACACACTTGAACCATGCGCACCACCCATGGGTCATGCGCATGGTCTTGATGTGTAATTCCTTAGATGATTGATTGCTTATTTAAGTTTACATGCTTTAATTCTAGTTCTATTCATGCATCCCATGCTAGATTAATTTACTTCTTAGTTCATGCATTCACTCATGTCTCATCCATGCTCTTTAGTATCTTTGGTTTCATACATTTGTATATCTTAATTCCATGCATACTAAGTTCCTTTACATCATTAGTTGTAGGTTCACTTATTTGATGAATGAATTCCATTGTTTTGCATGTTTAGTTGAATATCTTAGTTGCATGTTAGGATAGGTTTAGATTAGGGTTAAGGTTAATTTACATGTAGATTAATTTTGGTAAATTTTCATGTTTAATTTTAGGAAGTTTCAAATTTAAAAAGTTTCCAATTCCATGCATGTGTTTAGTTTTCATACTGGTTAATTTCTTAGTTTAGGTTAAAATTACCTTCTTTTACTAGGCTAAGTAGTTTAAGTAAGAACCTATTAATCACACAAATCCATTTGATTCCTCATGGGATTGACTTCCATCACGTGAATTTACTATGACCGATTTGTGCATTTGTGATTTAATCAAAATATCACAGCAAGTTTTTAGCACTATCGCCGGAGGAATCACAATAGAATTGTGTGGTGGATCTTGACTTAAATTTGTTACATCTAGTCTAGGTTTAGGTTGCATTAGATTAGGGTTTTGCATTTATTTGTTAATTCCTCATAATTGACCATATTTTGTTCGATTTTGTGTGAGGGAAAATTGGCTAAGCACTAGCAGCGATCCCATGGGCCAAAGCTTAATCACATTACATTAGGATTTTAGCTTTCTTAGATTAGGGTTTTGAGTGGAAGTTGTAATGAGGCCCATTGTATTTTGTACTCTATTATTTAATTTTTAAATATGTTGTACTAATACTAGGCAAGTGTGGGGCATGGTGGCTCACACTTGATCTTCATCAAACACCTCGCTATAAGTATCCTTCACTTTCTTTTTATTTTTTGAGTTTAGTTGCATAAATCTTGCATTATGGATGGTAGGATAATTCATATAGACTAGGATCATTCATGATAAATGTTGCATTTTATTTAGGGCTATTACATTAGTTTTTGCACCTATTTAGCAAAGGTTAGCCTAAGTTGGGCTATAACCAAGGCATAGGTTATATGGTTATAGTGTCTCATCTATTGAGGTGTTTAACCCTTTGTTATATAGTATATAGGTGGCAATAGTTTGCTTTTTTACTACATTGCACCTTCAATTGCTTTTTGGTGGGATGTATCACATTGATAATAAGGGCTCTATAGGTACCCTCATAAGATAAGGACTAAATTTTATCACTAGATCCTGGGCCCACCTAGGTAATTAAAATTGATCCTTATATGTTTGCAATCCTAGCCCTTGAACATAATTTAAAACCTAGTTGCAAGAGACTTAGGGTTTTTGAGTTTGTCGGAACCTTTTGAGAAGGTTAGGTCTATTAATAGGTGTCTAAAAATCCAAGTAACTTTCTCACGCCTTTCATTGACTTTGGTTGAGGTCTAAATGACTCCTGACATGAGTATTGTACTAACCACTTTAGAGCAAAAATGTAACTGGTAAGCAGTAGTCTAGCTTGGCTAAAAGGAGGATTTGTCTAGATTTAGGTCTAAAAGCTACCACCCTATACATTAATTAAAGATAATCAATTTAGCTCATTAGTAAGTCATTAGCGTTGGTTGTGCATCATTTAGATTTAAGCTAGCATTTAGGTTGCATCATATAGTTAGTATTTTTCATAATAATCACATTACAAAAAAAGAGAGAGTACTCTTTCATTGTATATATTGATTTGTTTCAATGTATATAAAGTTCAGTACAATATCCAATCAAGAAAGGAGGATCTAAAACCATTGTGCTACTATTTTACTCCTAAGCCATTATCTCATGAGGATATGTATAAGAACAATGCAAGATATACTCCTGATTTGCCGAGTAAAATTAATAATCAATTGGATAAGATAATTGGTAAGTAGGATGAGATAATAGCCAGGATAGAAAGAATGGATAGGTTCTTTGCTTCCAAATAAAATGCTAAGGCATATCTACAATCCCCATATGATAATTCCTATGTTGAATCATATCAACAACCTTAGTACTAGAATTATTATACTAAGGCATATCAATGACCTCATTATGATGACTTTATCTCTCTTGACTCTCCCTATTCTCCCACTTTATGGCAGCCAAATTCAACTATAATGAATATTATTAGGAGCAAGTGGATACAACCACTGCATTCCCCAAACCTAGCAATTATTATCCTAAGGCAAACTATTAAGACTACAATGGATGGGCTAGGCATCATGGAAAACCATAGTCTCAATATTATTAAGAAGAACCATCATGGTCCCACCCTGATCTACCCTACCATGATTATTAAGAATATCAGGGTCAACCATCATGGGTTCAACCTGCCTAGCCCTTTTATAGCTAATGCCACAATAATACTAATCCTTGAGTCATTTCCTCGGCAAAATGAAGAATCATCATTAGAAGAGAATATGCAACAACTTAGTGAACTAAAGGATCAAAATCTTGTTGCACTTAAAAATGGGGCCAAGGAAATGATAGAAATTAGAGAGGAGAGTGAGAAAACACCTTAAAAGAATTTCAAGGTGGGAATTACCAATTTCTGATGAATCTCAAAGCTTTTTTTACCAAACTTGACTATTGATATTTATGATAAGATGGAAATATCTTACAATTATTCTAAGGAAAAAAATCCACAATTATCCATAGAAACCTCCCCCCCATATCTACTTGATCAATATCTTTCTCCTTGTTACAATTATGATGAAGATACTTCCATTGATGAAGAGAATGAAGCCGTAAAAACATCCAACCCAAATCATCTAGAATCGTTTCTTACTTATTCTTATGAATTTGATGAAGACACATCCACTGAGGAGGTGGATGAGTTGTTGGATACCGTGACTTTGATGGATACTTCTTAATGGCAAGCTACAGTAGAAACCCCTACAGAGCCTAAAATACAAATTGAGTCTTGCAATGTAGAAGATGTACTTGATTGGGACCTATATACTATATTTCAACATTCACAATATAGTAATATAGGCCTACCTGAAACCTTACTTGTGGCAGCTGAATAGGAAGAAGAAGAGTCAGTTAAGGTACTGGTCATACATCAACCAACTCTATGGTACACATTAGAAGATAATCAGGATTTAAGCCAAACCAAGTCCATGTTTCCAATAATACAAGAACAACCTTTTAGGGAAGTGCAGAGTCAACTTATACCCCTATTTTTTAGAACAATGTAAGGGAAATCAAAGATAAACCAAGCCCAATAGTCAATAGTCAATATTATCCTTAAAATTAGTAAAAATGAGGATCATTCATCTCCATACGGTCAACCAAACTTTAAATTCACTATAGTTCAAGATGTCATTGATTTACCACTAGTTTAGCTTTAAAATTACTCACAAGTGCATGAATCAATGTATTATTTTCATGCAAACAAGGTCAATCCCATGAGGAATCTCACAAATTTGCAATGGATTGGATTCTATTTAGAACAATTAACTTCATCCAAATAGATAGAGATGTGATTAAACTAGGAAATTAAAAAAACTAAGAAGGAAACATGAATGGAATTAGAAATTAGAATTAAAAGAAAAACTTTAAAATTAAAGCTAAGAAATTAAAATGAAAATTTACCTAACTAAAAATAAAGAAATTAAAGGAAACTAATTCTAATTTAGAATGAATCAAACTAAGCAACTTAACTCAAGGAAACTACTAAAAAGGAAACTTTCCTAATCTAACACTTTCCTAAACTAAAACTTGTTAAAAATGAAGCTATCTAAATTTTAAAAAGGAAACTTTCTAAACCTAAACTAACATGTAAACAATGAATTAACTACTACTATGCAACTAAACTAAGAAAAAACAAAAAGGAAAGTAACCTAGTACCATGAACATGATCCATGGATTATACGCATGGTTCTAGGTACAAAAGTAACCATACTTGATGAATCTATAATGACCTATCATGTAAAATAATTAATTTATCTAATAAAAAATATGCAAGCTAAATGGGTTCCTAAGGATTCAAGAAAATAAGGTGTTTAGATGGCCAGAAACAATGCACAAAGTTAAGAGGAGAAAATTCCAAATTTCAACTAAAGAATATCGAATAAAATATGCATAAGGAAGCAATTGCAACCACAACTTTTATACAAGGAAACAACCAATATCATAATTAATTTGATACAAGAAACATTCCATAACAATAAATCTTAAGGAACTTTATTGAATCATCTCTAAATTACACCTAAAATTGACGCATAATACATGTTCTATTGTTGGAAATTGTGCCCAATTCCTAAGCATAAAATCCTATATAAATAACATAAAAAAATGAATATAATGCTCAAAATTTAAAGTATAATGATATGCAAAGAAAACACAAAAAGGAATTCAATAGAAAAGAAGGCTAAAGGATAAACTAACTATGGAAAGTGGGCCTAAAACTAAGGGCTAAGAACGGGGAAAAAAGTGAATTTCAAGGGAGGAATTCAAGGTTCTAAGCTAGCTCTTCTCTTAGTTCTCACTATTAGAGAAGTACCAACTTGAATCTCAAGGGAACAAAAAACAAAAACTAGTGGAATTGGGATAAAAAAGAAAGTGAAAGCTAGATGAATATAAAGGTGCAAAATTGGAAAGCAAAACAAGTTAAATTAAAGCAATGAAAACTAAGCCAAAGTAAGCAAACTACTAACCTAAATTGGAGAGAAAATAACAATAATAATAACTAGAAATCCAAATGAAGAAAATAATAAAATAAATTCCAAATTCTGGCAGCAAATTACACCAAAAGAGAGCTTGATTTTAAGGTGTCTCACCTACCTCTACTTAGAAAATTCGTATGAACTATGGCCAATCTATAGACGAGTGAATTGCTAACTTAGGAAAGGGTGAATCCATGAGAAATGTGGCTCTAGGGTTTGGTATTGAATGACGAAGGTTAGGAAGATTTTTGGAGGAGGAAATGTAGGTAGAAATGATGTCATAAAGATGATAAAAGAGACATGAGTAAGCATGGGCTGGCTGGTTGTTGATTTTGTAAGAGTGGATAGGCATCATTTTCCAAGGAAGGAAAGTGGCTCTCTACCCTCCTAATGGAATGGTGATTGGTTGGTGGGAAAATAAATAAAAATAAAGAGGAAGATCTAGAAGAAAACCTAGGTTTTTTAAATGTTGGCATGGGCTTGGATTTAGGGTCTCCTAATTAGGAAAGTACTTGATTTTGCCAACTAAGCAAGGGGGTGTCCTCCTCTTAGATGGTGGCTCATTCCTTGACTTAAAACCATGCAACCCTAGGATGAATGGTGGATTAGGCATGGGAAATGGGCTAGGAAAGTGATTTTTCTCTCTTGATGGGTTCCTTGATGCATGATCATCTTACCTTTTGGAATTATCTCTCAAATTCACTTAAAAATTACACTTTTAACATATGAAAGTTGCATGAATTGATGCTTCAATCATGTGGATCCATGTGGCACTCCTCCTTGGCTTGGTAGCTCATTCCTTGGTGGCTTAAGTGTCTTCAATGTTTGGCTTCAAGGCTTGAGTAGTTCATAAGGCTTATCACCATTTTTCATGGCTTTAATGGCTAAGTGGCCTGAATGGATCCCATGCAAAGATGGTGGAAATGAACGGCTTGATGTTGGTCCATTTTTAGTCACCTTTTGCATCTCCAATTACCTTCTAACTTGCCCTATGATAGTTTTGAACCTTCATCACACCTTTGATTTGATGTCATTTAGGCTTTGGCTCACTTAGATTTCCTAGTTAGACTAGGAAACCTCATGAATGGCCTCAATTCTTATCTCAATCAAGCTCAACCTTCGAATTACCTTTCAACACCTACAAAAGTAAAAAAACCTAATTAAGTCCCAACAAATTATTATCATTCACATACTTTGGAATAGCTCTTGAACTTAAAAACATCAAACTTTTTGTACAGAATTGGGTACTTTTTATCAAAAATTGAACACTTATTACATCCCTAACTAGAATTTTGCTAGTCCCAAGCAAAACATGTGAAAAGATCATGAAAACAAAAATGGTTAACATTTTCATAGGTACTCACAATTGCATTTAGCATATACAACAAGCTCTTAAACCCCTAGGTTACCCTTAGTAGACGAGTTTGCCTTATGAGGGTATACAACAAATATACCCACCAAATCCTTAAGGCTAAGTAATTTATTTTATCTGAAATAATCCTCATCCATTAGCACTCTACTTGCTTCAAGAACTTAATAAATATGAATGAGAAATTTAATAAGTTATCCACATACCCAAGCCATTTTATTACAGTTATATCCCAGAGTGCAGTGTGTGTGCGGCTGCATAAGTGAAGACTTCTCAATAGATATGCTTATTGCTCCTTTGGAAAGATGTCTTGACCTCAACTTCTCACTAGTATACACTTAGAAATAAAGCTCTCTGAGAAATGGGGTCAAACAAAATGCTCTTATTATGTGAATGAGTTTGATAATCTGATGGTTCACATAATTTCTTTTAAGCACAGATGAGACAACAAAATATGATCCCTAAGAATGTATGCCATTACAAGACCATAAAGAATAGTTCACTTTAATTCCTTCCTTTATATTCTCATCAAGACCATGTTCCACCTAAGATCAATAGGCCTTTAGATAGGACAAAACGTAGGCTTAGGATAGGTTCTAAAAGGAAGGGGAATGAGGATTTAAAGTTTCAAATTTGAGTAGAGGTCTTCGATAATTGGTTGGACAACTTTTCCTTCTGGTTGTACGTGGAGTGAATATTTATCCATTTTTCCTTTCTCTTCATTTCTCAACTTTTCTTTCCTTTTCTATTTTTGATACTTTTTTCACTTTTCCTTTGTTTTTCTTACCAGGAACACTTTTCTTTGTACTTCTTTGAAGAAGGCTTTTTCTTTCTATGTAAACACTTTGATATTTTTCACTTCTTTGAATTGTGTCCTTTTTCTAATTTTTCTACCATCTCTATTCATTTTTGAAAGGTAGGTAATGGATATTCTTACTAGGGTTTCTATGGTTAAAGTAAATGTGGTTTTGAAAATAAAAAGTCTTACTAAGAGGCTCAAAGGGTTTAGCTACTAATCCAATATACTAGATA
Organism: Warburgia ugandensis; assembly: GCA_035236585.1. Lineage (NCBI taxonomy): Eukaryota > Viridiplantae > Streptophyta > Magnoliopsida > Canellales > Canellaceae > Warburgia > Warburgia ugandensis. The sequence goes on from CP141133.1 coordinate 60,015,182, forward strand.
GGCTTTATATCTCTTAGCTAAAATAGGATGGCCTATATTATTTCTTAGGTTTCTTAAAGCTTATCTAAGTCAATAAATATTCAAGAAGCAAAGTTAAAACACTTTTTTTTATTCTTAGCAATTGGACTAAAATAAAGATACTACTAAAGAAAATATGTAATTACATATAACCCTTAGAAGGATGATAGTCTCTAATACTCACTAGGGTATATAAGCCTCCATTGATTTCCTCAGGATTTTTAAGACATAATTATCTATTATTCTATACTTATGCACTATGTGCAAGTGTATTTTGAGATTTAACTTTCATAAAACACTTTAAGACATGAATAAAATGTAGAATTAACCATGCGCATTTCTATTAAGAGGCTAAAGTAGTGGAAATATTAAACTTTAAATAATCCAATTCCCATCATAGTAAAGGAACTTTGACCTTAAAATCTTTAAAAACTTAAAATTGTAATTTAAAATTTTTTTTAACAAGAGCTCAAGAAAAACTCAAAAATCTCATGTATGTCTATATTGCTAACCTAAACTAAACATTATCTTCAATTTTTTGAAATATATGACACTTATATGATAAATAGGTAATGTGGAGTAATGAGACACTCTAAAAAAAACCTTGTGTTGCCTCCTAGTGAGTGTGAAGTTTAATGTCCTCAACCAGACATAGCCTATAATTAACCTAATTGTCTAAACCTTATAATGAAATGGGGAAATTTCACACGCCACTTCAGAATCTCATGATAGTCTATATACATTCTCTACCTTGAAATTTTTGGTGGTGGTAACAATATGAAATAGTAGACCACCGTAATTTTAGATTTGGTGGGACCACAATGAAATTGATGATCCCCCAATTTTAGAATTTCATGATAGTCAATAAATATCCTCCACCTTAAAATATGAGGCGGTGGTAACTTAATAGCTTAAAAGACTACTATGAAGTTTGTTGGACCATATCAAAATTAATGGTCTCCTTGTTTAACAAATTGAGAGATATTGGTGCCTGTAACAATTAGTATATGTTTTTCCTCCTTCTCCCTTACATTTTCTTAAAACTGGGATATAAGCTAACTTTGTACTTCCCTAAAAGGTTGTTCTTGATCTAATGGAGGCAAGGTGGGCCTAAACCCTTAGTGTCTTCTAATGTGTACCTTATAGTTGTATGATGATGGATCAGAACATCAATTGACTCTTCTTCTTCTTATTCTACAAACATAGGTAAGGTTTTAGGTGGACTATATTGCTATCTAAAGTTTGATCAAATAAGGTTTGTAGGTCCCAATTGGGTACTTCTTCTACACTGCAAGCTCAATTTGTATTTGAGGCTCTATAAAGGGTTCTACTCGGTCTTACTATTAAGAATTGTCCACTAAAAGCTCAGTGTTTAAGTATTCATGCTCTTCATCAATGGATGTCTTTTCATCATAATCATAAAAAGGAGTAGGACATGACTCAAGTGGATATGTCAAAGGTTTGCAAGGATGATTATGGACTTTGTGCTTTAAATGATCATAAGATATGTCCATTCTAATATTGGTAATAATGTAAAGGATGGTTGAAAACCTTGATTCTCTGCATGAATAGATGGTTATTCCCACCTTGAAATTCTTATAAAGGTTTTTTCACTCTTCTCCCTCATTTATTTCATTTCCTCAATGGCTTTTTGAGTTGATTCCATATATATCCCAAAGGTTTATTCAAATGATTGTTTCCTCTGTTGTGGAGGAAACAACTCGTATGGCATTGAGGTACTGGGAAAGGAATGATTAGGTTGGAACCATGACGATTGTCCCTAATATGGTTGATATTCCTAAGACCATGGTTGTTTATGATGCCTAGCCCATTCATGATAGTCTTGATAGTTTGTCTTAGGATAATAATGATTGCTAGGTTTAGGGAATGCACTAGGTGCATTCACTTGCTCCTCATCATATTCATTTTAGGTGGAGCTTGGTAGCCATGAAATAAGGAGATATGTCTGTCAGAATAGGTATAGGAATTCTTGTACTAAGGTTGCTTAGAAGAAATTAACCTATTCATTAGACTTTCCTTACTATCCAATTGACTATCAATTGCATTGGAAAAATTAGGAGAATACCTTGTCTCTGTTTCATACATATCAAGTAATGGCTTAGGAGAGAAATAATATGAAAGTGGTGGCTTTTCATCCCTTGTTTGGTAGGCCAGTACACTCAACTTTGCATACGACAAAACAAATCATTGTATACAATGAATGAGCACTTTTTAACTCGTGAGAAGCCCTAACTATATGATGCAACCTAACTAAATTTGACTCCTATCTCTAAATGATGCACAACAAATCCCTAATGCAAGCAAGCTTGATTTGATGATCTTTGTTAATTTGTGAGGTTGTAGCTTTTAAACCTAAAGCTAGATAGCTTCTCTTTCAATCCAAACTTGACTATAACTTATTAGTTAGATCCTGCACAAGGTGGTTAATACAATTCTCATGGTAGGAGGCATTTAGATCTCAACAACCGTCAACAAAGGCATGGGAAAATCCCTTGAATTTTGGACAACCACTATAACCACAAACTTTAAGAGCCATTGGGGTCACAATTAGTTGCCTCTTTCAAAAAGGGTCCTATGAGCTCAAAACCCTAGGTCTCTTATTACTTGATTTTAAATTAAGATTAACGATTGGGATCACAAGCATACAAAGAATTGATTTGATTTCCTAGGTGTACTAAGGATCTATTGATGAAATCCAATCCTTACCTTGTGAGGGTTCCTATGGGACCCTTACTATTATTAAGTTTCATCCACCATAAAGCAATAAATGTGCAGTGCAGTACAAGAAAGTAAACCTATGCAACCTATATGCTATCCAACCAAGGGTTAAATATGTGCAATCTAATGCAACAACCCTAAATAAGATTAAAAAAATAAGATAAATGACCCTAAACTATATTAATCAATCTACTAACCAAATGCAAAGTTATATTAAATGCATCTGCCCTAAGAAAATAAAATCAAAGTAAGGATAGTTACGGTGGGGTTTTTTTACGAAGATCAAGTGTTGGCCTCCATACCCATCACTTTCCTTGTATTAATACAACCTATTTAAATTTTGAATAAAGAAATTGCAAGTTACAATGGGGATTTATTATAAGTTCACTCAAAAATAAAAACCTATATAAGAAAGCAATCAAATTTGATGAAGCTTTGGCCCATAGGATTACCGCTGCTCCTTTGCCAATTTTCCCTCACACAAAACAAGTAAGATGGATCACTTCATGAGGAATTAGCAAAATATGCATATATGATACAAAAATCCTAAGCTAATGCAACCCAAAACTATGACTAAAGATAAATAATCCAAATAAGAACCCAACCACAGATCTATTGCAAAGTCAATCCCATGGGGAATATCACAGATTTGCAATAGATTGGATTCTATTTAGATCAATTAACTTTAACCAAAGAGACAGAGATGTGATTAAATTAGGAATTAAAACAAACTAAGAAGGAAACATGAATGCAATTAAGAACTAGAATTAAGAGAAACTTTCTAAAATTCAAGCTAAGGAATTAAAATAAAAATTTACCAAATTAAAATACAAGAAACTAAAATAAACTGGTGCTAATTTAGAATGAATCAAACTAAGCAACTTAACATAAGGAGACTACTAAAAAGGAAACTTTACTAAACTAAAACTTCTTAAAAAATGAAAATTTCATGAATTCAAAAAGAAAACTTTTTAAACCTAAATTAATATGAAAATAATGAATTAACTACTACCAAAATAAGATTATGTAACTAAACTAAGCAAAAACCAAAAAGGAAAGTAACCTAATACCATGCGCTTGATGCATGGATTGTACGCATGGTTCTAGGGTGCAAAAGTGACCAGACTTGATTAATCTAAAGAGAAATATGATATAAAATAATTAATAGATCTAATAAAAAACATGAAAATCTAAATGAATTCCTAAGGATTCAAGCAAATAAGGTGTTTAGATGGCTAGAAAAAAAGCACTAAGTTAAGGGGCGAAATTTTTTCAAAATTTCAACTACTTAAGAACATCAAACAAATTAAGCACAAGGAAGCACTTGAAACCAAAACTTTTATACAAGAAAACAACCAATATATAAATTACTTTGATGCAAGAAACATTTCATTGAAAGAAACCTCAAAGAACTTTATTGAATCATCTCTAAATTACACCCAAACCTAGATGCATAATACTTGTTCTATTACTAAAAATTGTGCCCAATTCCTAATCATAAAATCCTATGTAAACAACAACAACAATGCAGTTCAATAATCACAATTTAAATAATGATGATATAAAAATAAAACATAAAAATGAACTCAAGAGAAAAGAAGGCTAAAGGGATGAACTAATTATGGAAAGTGGACCTAAAACTAAAGGCTAATAAAAGGAAAAAAAACATGAATTTCAAGGGAGGATTTCAAGGTTCTAAGCTAGCCCTTCTCTTGAATGTCACTACCAGAGAAGTACTAACTTGAATCTTGAGGGAATAACAAATAAAAACTAGTAGAATTGGGGTAAAGAAGAAAGGTAAAGCTTAATGGAAAAAAAGGTACAAAACTAGAAAGCAAAATAAGTGAAATTAAAGCAATGAAAACTAAACCAAAGCAAGCAAACTACGAACCTGAATTGAAGAGAAAATAACTTTAAGGATAACTAGAAATTCAAAGGAAGGAAAGCATAAAAAAATTCCCAAAGTCTAGTAGCAAATAACACCAAAAGAGTGCTTGATTTCAAGGTGTCCCACCCACCTCTACTTGGAAAATTGGTATGAACCACAGGCTATATATAGATGAGTGGATTCCTAACTTAGGAAGAGGTGAATCCATGAACAAAGTGGCTCTAGATTTAGGGTATTGAATGATGACAGTGAGGAGGAGTTTTGGAGGAGGAAATTTATTTAGAAATAATGTCATAAAAATGACATAAGAGAGATGAGTAAGCATGGGTTGGCTGGTTACTAATTTTGTGAGGGGAGAGGAGCATCATTTTCCATGGAAGGAAAGTGGCTCTCTACCCTCCTAATTAAATGGTGATTGGCTGGTGGGAAGAGTGGGAAAAAGAGAAAAATCTAGAAGAAAACATAGGGTTTTTTCATGTTGACATGGACTTGGATATAGGGTTTCCTAATTAGGAAACCACTTGATTTTTCCAACTAAGGACGGGCATCCTCGTCTTGGATGGTGGCTCCTTCCTTGACTTAAAAACATAGAACCATATGATGAATGGTAGATTAGGGATGGGAAATGGGTTAGGAAATTGGATTTTCTCTCTTAATGGGTCCCTATGTTTTACAATTATCTCTCAAAATCACTTAAAAATTGCACTTTTAGCATAGGAAAGTTGCATAAATTGATGCTTTGATTGTGTGGCTCCATGTGGCTGAGGAAATGAACTAATGGATCAAAATCTTACTACACTTAAAAAAGGGGCTGAGGAAATGAAATAAATTAGGAAGGAGAGTGAAAAAACACCTAAAAGAATTTCAAGGTAGGAATTACCAATTCTTGTTGAATCTCAAAGTTTTTCACCAAACTTGAATATTGATATTTATGATAAGATGGAAATATCTTATGATTATTCTGAGCCACAAAATCCACAATCGTCCATAGAAACCTCCAACTCATATCTACTCGAGCAATATCTTGAACCTTGTTACAATTATGATGAAACTTCCATTGATGAAGAGAATGAAGCCATAGAAACACCCAACCCAGATTGGGACCTATAGACCCCTATAGAGCCTAAAACTTCTTAATAGCAAGCTAGAGTAGAAACCCCTATAAAGCCTAAAAAACAAATTGAACCTTACAATGTAGAAGACGTACCTAATTGGGACCTATATACCATATTTGAACAATCACAAGATAATAATATAGGCCCACCTGAAACCTTACCTGTGCTAACTGAACAAGAAGAAGAAGAGTCAGTTGAAGTACATGTCCTACATCAACCAACTCTAGGATACACATTAGAAGATAATCAAGGTTTAAGCCAAACTATGTCCATGCCACTAGTAATAGATGAACAACCCTGTAGGGAAGTGCAGAGTCAACTTATACCCCTATTTTAGAACAATGTAAGGGAAATAAAAGATAAACTAAGAACAATAGTCAATATTATCCCTAAAATTAGTAAAAATGAGGATCATTCATCTCCATATGGTCCAACAAACTTTAATTCACTGTAGTTCAAGATGTCATTAATTTACCACTGGTTTAGCTTTAAAATTACTCGCAAGCACATGAATCAATGTAGTATTTTAATGAAAATGAGGTAAATCCCATTAGGAATCTCACATATTTGCAATGTATTGAATTCTAGTTAGAGCAATTAATGCCAGCCAAATAGATAGAGATGTGATTAAACTAGGAAATTATTTCCAATTTCATAGGGCTGTTCACGATTTTTATAAGGAGGAGATGCCCCTCCTAAAGAAATGACATCTCCCACCTTGTACCACTTTGTTTCCACCTTGTCTCCACCTCAAGAGTCCTCGTAGTTAACCAATCCTTACTTGCCACCTTACTTTCCCCTAGGGTTTTCTTTTAGAAAGCAACAACCCCATATAAAAGTCATATGAGTTTCACATGGAAGAACTTATAATGTACCCTCCTAAGAAAGAGGCATCTCCATCCTTCATTCCTTCCTAATGTTCCCAATGTGTTTCCCTTTGTTCTTCTTCAACTCTTCCAGCCCTCCACGCCTCATTGCTTTGGTTTTGTTCTCTTTAGGAAGTCTTTCAAGCAAGGTTAGTTCTTCTCTCCATTTTTAGATTGTTGTCTTTGATCCATTGCTTGTTTTATTCCTTAAATTCATGCTTTAATTTCTTTGATTTATTGTCTTGTTTCCTTCTATCCTTGCCTTTTGTTCCACTCCTTAAAACCTTGAATCTAAGGACTATAACTCTCTTGTAATGACAGCCAAAAGAGTGTAGTTCTTAGATCAAGTTCATTGTGCATCTTTTCCTTAAAGTTTCTTGTCATTCCATTCTTTTCCTTAGATTTCTTTTGGTTTCCATGAATGTTTATCGTTGATTTCTGTTGGAGGAATAAAAGACTTGATTTGAATTAGTTTTTTTTGGACTTAAAATAGGCTATGCACTGCCCTTATAAACGTTTGTAATCTTGACTACTTCAATCAATGAGAATTTTATGTTCCATGTTATTTGCATACTATTATGGTTCCTCTAGATTATTTCAATTTAGTTTCTCATGGCCTTTAGATATTATTTCCATGCTTAGATCACTTGTATTTCATTCTAGATTAGTTGCAATTGAACTTCATATAAACATTACACAAGAACCATGTGCACAAGCCAATGGTTCACGCACATGGTTTCAAGGTGTTTCCTTTAACAATGTTACTTAATCTAGGTTACATTCCCATATTCTAAGTTAAATTCCTTTCATGTATTTCATGTTAACTTAGGTTGAATCTTAGTTTAGACATGCTTTCATCCTCCATTCATGCATTCTAGTTTATTCTATTTCATGCACTTTCCAAGGTTAGTTCATGCACATCATGTCAGGTTTAATTGCTTTGTTTTCTTAGATTAAGTCATGTTTAAGTTCAATTGATCATTGTTTAGGTTTAGTAGCATGTCAGATTAGCTTTCATGTAGTTAATTTCTTAGTTTGGATTAAAACTACTTTCTTTGGCTAGACTAAGTAGCTTAAGGACCCACTAATCACACAAACTCTTCGATTCCTCGTGGGATCGACCTCACTCGCGTGCATCTACTACAATACATTCATTTGCATGTGAGTTTAATTAAAACATCACAACAACCAATAGGAAGTGGAAACCTTTATTTTCCTTTTTCCCATCTTAGTTTCCACTTTTTTCTCTCTCCACCTCATCCTACGTGATTCCCATGAATTTTTACTTAGGGGAAAAGTCTTCCACCTGAGACTCCCACCTTTCTAAAACTCTCACTTACCCAATCAGCATCCCACTTTCCTAACTTCATCATAGATCCAACCAACTACCTATTTCCACCTAATCTTTCATCTCTCTCTCTCTCTCTCTCTCTCTCTCTCTCTCTCTCTCTCTCTCTCTCTCTCTCTCTCTCTCTCTCTCTCTCTCTCTCTCTCTCTCTCTCTCTCTCTCTCTCTCTCTCTCTCTATAATTTTCCAAACCTTCCTGTGATTTTTACAAGGGGAGACACCCCCTTCCTAAAATGCTGGCACCTCCCACCTTGTCCTTGGCTGCCCTAAATCTAATCATAACCTTACCTTTTCTCTCCATATCATCTCCACCTTGGGATCACCTATTATCTAGTTAGGTAGTACCAAACCACATATAAAAACTTCTTAGGGCTTCCATGTGAAGATCAATGTGGAGAAGGGGAGAATGCCCCCTCCTTTGAAGGAGGCGTCTCCTCCTTCCCCTCCTTCCCAAAACTCTCAATGACTTTCTCTTTGAAGGCAGCCCTCTTCCTTTAGCATTCCATGCCTTATTCTTCTTATTTTGATGTCCTTCAAGTGTAGGTTAGTTGTCTTTCCATTCCATGTTTTGTTTTCCTTTAGTTATTGCTTTGCTTCAATCCTTGATTTCATGTTTTGTTTCTTTTGGTTGCTTCTTATTTTCCTTTGATTCTTGCACTTTGTTCTCACCTTAGATCCTTGAATCTAAGGACTATAACTCTCTCATAGTGACAGGCATAGAGTGTACTTCTTAGATCAAGTCCTTGTGCATCTTTTTCCTTAAGTTCTTTACCATCTCTTACTTTGTTTCCCTTCTTTATATTCCTTTATTTTCCTTAGATGTTCCTTGGATATGACATGCATGCTTATGATTGAATGTTGGGAGTTCCAAGCTTTTAGTTTTGGTCATAATTGAAGCCTTGAATGGTGTGCAACTAGGATTGTATCTATATGTAATTCCAATTCACAGTTGATTTGGTTTAAGATAGCCAAACCAAAATCAACCAATATGAGCTCAGTTTGTGTACAGAGGAAGACATTCGAAACCAAATCGTAAGACCATGTCAAAATTCTAAAAACAAACTATTAATTTTAAAGTTGGTTTTAGAAAACAACTTTAACAATACACACTTTTAAAATTGTTTTACTTTGTCATTTCCAAAAAATAACTTTAAAAGTGGGCCACTTTTAAAGTTCTTTTTTTGGAAACAATGTCTAAAATCTTTTCCTGCAAAAAGAAGTTATACTTGCTAAAGTAAATTAGGTAATTTTAAGTTTTTTTTTTGGAAACGACTTTTAAAACATAAACTTTAGAAGTTGTTTCTATAAAACTACTTTAAAAGTCTACAGTTTAAAGTCATTTTCTAAAAAATAACTTCTAAAGTCCATGTTTTTAAAGTCATTTACTAAAAATAACTTCTAAAGTCCGACGAAAAAATAGTTTTCTGCACCAGACTAAAGAAGTCTTTCTTTTACATATTGACTTCTTATGTATAGTTTTTAAAGTCATTTTTTATTAATGACTTTGAAATATTTTACAAAGTCGGTGGTCTAAAAATCAAATTCTTTATTCTGACTTTAAAAGTATCAATTTTAGTAGTGGAACTTTGGGAGTAATGGATTATTCTTATTTTTAAATCTATTGCACCAACATGCAGAGGTAAAATAACATAGGATGATCTAGTGGTATTTGTTGGCTGTAGGTAGTCTTTTATGGTTCTTCCATGAGGATTCTAATGAAAATCATTGTCCCCATGATCACTCTATTGGTCTCAGTCTTTGTTTCCATTTGTTCTCCAATCTCTATGCATTGGATGATTGTTCCCCATTGGTGGAGGTTGGTACTCATCATCTATTAGATGTGGTGGTCCCTCATTCAAGATGAGTGGAGGACCTTGATCACCTCTAATATTTTCATGGAGCAACTTACCCCTAGATTGTTGACCAATCATTGATGGTGACTAACCTTGTTGTATGTCATTTTCTCCATACTTAATTAACCTCCCGATTTTGTCTCATATCCAAAAGTACATATTTGTTTTTTTAATGTAAAAAGCTAGCCTTAATGATACAACCTAAATGCTAATGATGCATAATGATAGAGCATGAAGTTTAAGAAACCCTAAGGCTAGCAAGCAAATAGTTTAATTATCTTGAATTTGCATGGTGGAGAAGCTTTTAGATTAGCTTAATCTAACTCTCCTCTCTTTTAGACTTGCCCCACCACTTACTAGTTAGATTCTAACGTAACCAACTACTTCACACCCTCCTCAACTAGCCATAGATAGTCTAAGTCATCAAATGCGTTGGAGAGCTAGTCATTTAAATAGTACCACAATCAGTTAGATAAGGGCTGCTAGAGTGGCAATGTGGTGATTATCCTACGTGGGCCAAGATGTGGCAATGAAAACCTCCCTAATCTTTTTCTAATTGGACTTCTAATTAAGAAGTTTTCTTCTCCTAGTTTGGATATGTTGATGTAAATTATCCTCTACAGGCCTTTTGGGTGGGGACAAGTAAGGTCCAGGTGTAGGTGGTTGGTGTTGGTATCAGGCTAGAATATGCTATCCTTGATTTTGTAGGTGAGGCTGGTATGGGCCAGTTACGAGACATTGGCAGTGGGCCATTTCTTCAACTAAAATTTGGATGGTTTCTCCAGTTCAAAGCATGGGTTGAAAGGTCTTTTATATGGATTCAGAGCATTAGCATGATCATGGCATACCTCTTGGAATGGTGGGGCATTCCAGAGTAGGAGATGTGGTTCTTTCACAAATGTTATACACTTGTTCGACCTTTTAGGATGTGATGGTCCCCATTTTCCTGACCTCTTCTTTGTAGGCTAATGCTACTTTGAAATTAAGTTCATCTTTCTCAGACATGCATACATGCCTCACCTAACATAGGTGGTGGGCTTGGGCCTATCTAGAGGTTCAACTCTTTATGAGTCAGCCTAGGTTTGTGCACTTTCAATAAGCCATTCTAAATGCTCCCTCATCTTGTCTAGTTATTAATCTAGGAAGTTGACACTGTACATTATCTCTACAAACTGGCGCATGCCAAAATTAAGCTTGTCATAAAAGAACTAATTATGCACCATGGTTCATAGTCATGATGTGAGCATGTGAATAATAAGTCTTTGAACCTTTCTTAGCATTGGTAGGATGAGTCTTTGTCTTTCTAATTAAATTTCATTATATTTTGACAGAGTGTATTTGTTTTATGTGCAGGGAAAAACTTTTTCAAGAATTCCCTAATCATTTTATGCCAGGTCCTTATGAAACCTACTGGAAGTGCATTAAACTATATTTTAGCTTTTTCCTTTAAAGAGAGGGGAAACAGTTTAAGCCTCACTATGTTTAAGGTGATACTTCATCAAATTCCTTAAGATACAGAAAGACTCTCATTGTCTAACCCATGGAACTTTGGGAGTAACTGGATTATTCTTGATTTTAACTCTATTTATGCACAAGCATTCGAAGTAGAATAACATAGGATGGTGTTATGGTGCATATTAGATATAGGTAGTCTTTTATGGTTCTCCCATGAGGGTTCTAATAAAAGTCATTATCCCCATGATCACTCTGTTGGTCCCACTCTCTATTTTCATTCCTTCTCCAATCTCTATCCATTAGATGATTATTCCTCCTTCATGAAGGTTGATACTCATCATCCATTTGAGGTGGTGATTTATCATTCAAAATGAGTGGAGGGTCTTGATCACCTCTAATACTTTCATGAGGCAAGCTACCCCCAGATTGTTGATCAGTCATTGATGGTGACTAATCTGGTTGCATATCATTTTAGTCGTACTTAATTAGCCGCCAAGTTTTGTTGCGTATCCAAATCTGCACATAATAAAAGATTTTTCCTTTTTTTCCTTTTTGTTTGTGTCTTTTACTTGTTGTTTTTCATTATTTTTTATGGAAAAATCTACCTTAGATTATGCAACCTAAATGCTAATGGTAAACAATGATAGAAGACAAAATTCAAATAACCCCTAAAGCTAGCAAGCAAATAGGTTGATTGTCATGAATTTGTGTAGGGTAGAAGCTTTTAGATTAACCCAATTTCATGCTCCTCCTCTCTTTCAGATTTGCCCCATAGCTTACTAGTTAGATTCTAACCTAACCAACTGCTTCTCACCCTCCTCCTCTAACTATAGATTGTTTGAGTCATCAAATATGCTAGGAGAGCTAGCCATTTAAATACCAATGCAATCAGTTAGATAGGGGCCACTAGAGGGGCAATGGGTCGTCTCCTTCCAAGAGGGTTCTACGAGCATGTGAGGGCCTCTATAGGCTCTTCTAATTAATTATCAATTAATTTAGAAGCTTGGTTACGCACATGTAGTGATTATCTTAGGTGGGCCAAGAAGTGGTGATAAAATTCACCCTTAATCTTGTGGGATCTGGTGCCCTTACTAATTAATTTTGATACTCCATGGTAGTTTGATCAACATATAAATTATCTTAAAGCAATAAATGTTCCCCAAAAATGTAATTAAAAGTCATTTTAACTAATGCAAGGCCTGAAATGCAACAAATATAAATTATGTTATCTATATGAAATCACACTACCAAACAGTAATGCAAAATTATTCTAATTATGTAAACCTGATATAGAAATTATAAGAAGTTAGGACTACTCACAGTGAGGTTCCAGATAAATTCTTCTCATATAAGGGTGGGACCATGTATATTCTACCCTTGCTTCTAGGTTACAATGCTCCACCCTTGACCTATATTATTGGAACCTTTTTAAATGAATTACTATTAAAAGAACTACAATTCACTCAAAATAAAAATTGAGCTATCCTAAGTGAGATCCTCTTTTAATTCCTTGTCCAATTTCCTACAAAATAAAAAATAGCAATAAGTACCAAATTTCAAGAAATAAAGTGATTATGCACTAAAAATTTGAAAAAAGAACCTAAAAATGCCTGGAATGTCAAATGAATGTAATTTTTAAATTTTATAAGACCTCTGTTGTGGTCCCTAGCAATGGCATCAAAAACTTGTTATTGTTTTTCACTAGTGCAAGAGCTCTTGTAGTATAGTTTGTGCAAGTATGGGTCTATCCCATGGGGACTCAACTTGAAATGTGGGAGTTTAAACAAAACTTAAATTAAAAAATTAACAAAAATTAAAACAATTAATTAACAAAGCACTAAAAACTCAAATATATAGTTGAATTAAAAATTGCATAATTTTGAGTTTAAAAGGAAATGAATTCAAAAATAAAAGTTAAAATTCTACTTTCCTAGCTTGATCCTAGCCAAATTCTCCACATCTAATAACCATCAAGTTGACCAACCCTCACCAATCCATTACCTATATCCTTGATTACTGATTAAATAGTCGGACGATGTAAATTTTTCTAAAATAATTATTGATCTGGATCACTAAATGTATTTGGGATTTGGACAGCTTAGATTGACTATCTGGACATTAGATGCAAGACAGAGCTCATAAACCATCTATGAACTAAATTTAGATGAAAATCTAAAAGTGGATTTAAAATTGGAAAAGGGATCGATTAGAAATTAAGATGGTCCTGTCGATTAAAGCTGCACCATTGATTCAGTTTGGTTAAAACTAAAAAAAGATTAAAACTGAATAATTTAGGGACTTGTTGAGAAAATGATAAAATAGGAAAAAAGACAAAATAGGAATACATATGAAATTAAAACAAAAACGCTAAGGGTAAATTTGGAAATTTATAACTTTTCTATTTTAACTAAGAGGGAGAAAACACACGGAGCTCCTTACATCTATTTGGAGTTGCAAAAACTCAAGAGAAGAAGAAAATTCAGGTGAAATCCAAATTGGTTTTGCCTAAAACAAAGAAAGCACACAAAAACTAGAGAATTCAAGGAACAATGATGGTGAAAAAATAGAGAAAATCAAAGTGGAAAATTGTGGGAAAACACTAAAGGAAACGAATGAGAAACAAAGGACTAGATAGTGGTGATGTAAAGCAAGGGAAAATAGTGGTCAAGAAGGAAAAATACAGCGAGGTAGGGAGGCTAGGATCAAATGGCTGGGGATGGAGATGGGTTCTTTGATTCTAGTTTTTGTTAGAGCCCACTGAAGGATGAGAAGGACCACTGAGGATGGAGCTAGGTTCAGTATTCTTTCTTTGGTTTCCTCCTCTATAGGTCTTGCCTTTCTTCTATGGTTTCCTTTGTGTGTATTCTAAGTATATCTTCAATCATGCATCCCGCCTATCTCTTATATAGATAACTTTCCTATTTTAGTTTCCTAATTGTCTTCTTACTCTCAATCTCCTTCCCACAACATAAGAGATAATCTTTATCATGTTTTTGAAGTCCTAATTATCTTCTTAAATTCCTTTTCTATCCGTGAACATTTCATTCCCAATGGCCATCTCCTAAGCCATCTTGCATTGTAAAATCCATGTATCCTTTTGATAATCTTGTCCCACTTAAGTTGATCTGAGTCATCCAATTCCATTTTGATTGATCTACAACATATAAAATTCAATTAGATGCATCTTAACCTTGATTTATTCATCTGATTAGTTCGATGATCATCTAGCCATTAAATTTTTCCAAAAAATGATTAGATAATCAATTAGGCCTATTATGCGCATTTAATCTAAAATTTTAAAATTGATTGATTAAATAATCAATCTTGATGCTAGAATAAGGATATTTTACCTAAAATTGAACACTCAATGTCTACTAAATACCTATATTTTAAATCAAATAAGTCAATTAGAGTGCATTATTCAATTGGACATTTTTTCCATAGTGTTGAGAGTATGGATTGCTTCTTAGCTAATAGCATTTTTTGCATCTTTTGGAGGGATCTCCAAGAGTGGTGAGGCACCTAACTTTCTACCCCAAGGTAGTGAATGATCTATATCCTTGGGGTGATGAGTTCGTTTTCTATATCTCTTTCGTGGTGTTTCTATATCCAAGGAATGGTGAGCTATTATTCCCCTTAGTTCTGTATCTCTTCATCATGTTTTTGTATTTAAGAGTGATGAACTAACCTTTTACTTGAATTCTGTTGTGGTAAACATTCTATATTGATAGAAAAATTGAACTACTTTTTCTTTTATTATAATAAATTTTATTTTACTTCATTATCTAGTGTTAATTTGGTATTAGAGCATGAGGTTTTTTATGGTTAAAAGCAATGAATGTAGCTACTTTTGACAAAGACACTCATGATTTGGAGATAGACAATTTGAGGAGACAGATAAAATAACTTGAAAAATGTCTAGAACATTATAATAGCTATGATGATAGAGGTAAGAATTAGACATTGAATCTTCTACTAGCACCTCAAACAATTCTCTTTCTATTTCTAAAGTCGAGCTTTGGCATGAAGATCATCATAAAAAATACTCCTAAAAGGAAGTGCAATTTTTGTTTATCTAGAATAAAAATGAACATTGCTCTCAAGGAACAAAGAGCATGGGAAGGAAAGAGTAAGATTAAGACTTGGGACAAGACAAAAAAGAGATTTCTACTTCAAAATTGCAGGATGGATAAATATTGAAGATTATTTTATGGAGTTTGAGCACTTGAAGTTGAAAAGTGATGTGATTAAGCCTAAAGAAAAAACCATAGCATACTTCTTGAGGCACAACACATTTGTAGCAATACTGATTCTTCAATGATGTTAGAAAGCTTCCTTAATAGTTGAAAAACCACAAAAGAATGTCTCTAAAAAGGACATTTTCAAATCCTATGGAAAGAGAAACTCTGTCAATTTAGAGAGTGCCTCTAATTCTAAATTGGACACCTAATCTAAAACCTCAATAAAATCAAGGTAAGAGTAATGATAAGCAATTTAGTTCCTCAAGTTCTAATGTGCGGAGATGTTTTAAGTGTCAAGGTCTTGGACACATTGCCTCTAAATGTCCAAACTATAAGGCTATTGCTTTGGTGGAGGAAGAATTAGAATCTAAAGATGAAGAAGAATCTCAATCATGTCATGATCAGAAAGAAGATGTCATCGACACTGATCACCATCTTTCACATGGTGCACATCCAATGGAAAGGTATGTGGTGTTATAGTTGATAGCAGTGCTTGTGAGAATATTGCTTCTACATAATTAGTGAATAAGTTGAAGTTGAAAATAGAGACTTATCTTCAACCATACTAGCATAAGTTGCTAGACAAGGGATATCAAATTAAGGTAACTTGTAAATGTCTAGTCTCTTTCTCTAATGGAAAATGTACAAGGATGAAGTAAGGTGTGATTTCATTCTAATGGATGCATGTCACTTATTGTTGGGATGCCCAAGGAAATATGATAGGAAAGTCCAACATGATGGATCTAAAAATACTCACTTGTTTGTTTTCAAATGTAAGAACATTATTTTTGGCACCCTTAAAGCCTAAGAACTCTTCTAAATCACCAAAAGCGGTTTATTTAAATAGCACACCAAAAGTTGATTCATTTTTAAAAGTCTTAAATGTTGCACATTCCACTCATGAGGCGGATGATGAATATGAAACTAATGTATAACCATTGATTGCACAACCATTGCTTAATGCGTTTGAATATGCATATGGCATGAGCCCTAAAGAACTAAACAATTTCAAAAATATGTACATGAACTATCGCTTCCCTATTCCATGTCTTGATGATTTGCTAAATTAATTCCATGGGGCGAATACTTATTCTAAAATTGATCTTCTTAACAAGTACCATCAAATCTACCTAAGAACATGTAATGAATGGAAGACACTGTTTAAAATTTGAGATGGATGCTACAAATAGTTGGTGATGCATTTTGGGTTGTAGAATTCTCCTAGCAGTTTCATTTGTTTAATGACACGTCTTGAAACCTTTCAGCAGTAAGTTTGTTGTTATATAATTTGACAATATTCGTGTGTAAAACAAAATCCAAGAAGAGCACTTGAACTATCTTTAGTAAGTATTACATCATTTGGGAGAACAAAAGTTATACAGGAATCCGAAGAAATGCAATATCTTCACTAATAGCCTTATCTTCTTAGGTTGTGTAAATGCATTAGGTGCATCCATCGGCTCCTGATAATAACCATTGTATGTGGAGCTTGTTAGCCATGGAGTGGGATGGGGATGCTTAGAATAAGTATAATTATTATGGTACTGAGGTTGTGGTGCAGCTTGCGTAGAAGTTATTATCTTAAGCAATTAACTTTCTATAATATCTAGCCTATCCATCGATGTATCTATGAAATTTATTCCCTTTGTAATAGGCCTATGTTCTCAACTTTGTATACAATGAAAGAGAGTTTTTTTTTTTTTTTTTTTAAGTATGAATCGAAAAACAATAACTATATGAAACCTAAATGCTAATCCTGAGCTAAATGATACATAATCAAATCTTAGTATCCACTAATCAAGCAGTATCTTAATTATCTTTGCTTAATACATAGGTGGTAGCTTCTTAAACCTAAATCTAGACAGCTCCTCCTTATGTCCAAATTTGGCTACTGCTTACCAGTTAGGTTCTACTCAAAAGTGGTTAATGCAATCCTAGTATTAAGAGGAGTGTAGACCTTGACTAACATCAATGGAAGATGTGAAAAAATCATTTGGATTTTAAGACACCCACTATAACCATAGTGAGTGACAATAGATCATATCCTTTTACAAGGGTCCTATACGCTTGATACCCCAAGTCTCTTTCTACTTAATTTTAAATTTAAATTCAAGGGTTGGGATCATGGGATACAAGGATGTTGATTGATTCCTAGGTGGGCCAAGGAGTTGGTGATGAAATCCACTTCTTACCTTATAAGGGTTCCTGTGGGGCCCTTACTAACATTAATTTCATTTTACCATAAAGCTATAAATATGTAATGCAATACAAAAGCAAACTAATGCAACCTATATGCTATCCAACCAAGGTTAGATAGGTACTCTAATGCAACAATTATCAATGAATGGTCTTAATCTATATGAATTATACTAATATCCAAATGTAAATTATCTTAAAAATTAAAATTTGAGTGACAAATACTAACAGTGAGGAGCCCGATGATGATCAAGTGTGGGCCACAATACCCCACACTTTCCTGTATTATTACAATCAGTTAAATTAACTAATGAATAAATTACAATTTACAATGGACCTCACTACAAGTTTCACTCAATCCTAATCTAAGAAAGCAATAAAACCTAATCTAAGATGATGAAGTCGTGGCCCATAGGATTTCCATCGCTCTTTTTCTAATTTCTCTTGCACAAAAATCAAAGAAATATGGTCAATATAAGGAAAATAGCAACAAATGCAAAAATTACTCAAAAACCATACCCTAATGAACCATAAACCTAGACTAAAGGAAAATAACCTAAAGTATAGAATACTACACAAATTGTTGCAACTCCCCGTTAGGGCACCAAAAACTTATTGTTGTTTTAAATAAAACTTGCATGCACATGAATCGTTTGCAATATAGTATGCTAGTGAGGTCGATGCCACTAGAAGTTGAACTAATGTGATGCTAATAGTCCCTACTTTAAGCTATCTAACCTAGCCAAAATTCAAGTGATTTTTTACCTAACTAAGAATGAAAATTAAAATATAAAATTGGAAACTAAGCAAAAGTAAGAAACATGCTAAATGAAAAACTTTCCTAAAACATGCACTTTCTAAAATTAAAACTTTCATATATTAAAAATTTCTAATTTTATGACTTTCCTAACTAAAAACTTTCCTAAAGTGAGACTTTCCTAATATGCAATTTATCAACTTTCCTAAACATGAGATTACCAACTTATCTAAGGAAAACATGCTTCAACAAACTACTTTTCTAATCATGCAAAACTAAGAAAACTAAGCAACCAAATCAACTACTTTAGAAAGTGTGACCAAATTAATTACTTTCCAAACCAACTAAGATGCAAACTAATGGAATATAACTACAACTAAACAAATGAAATTAAGGAAAAGTTACCACTAACAAACAATGAAATGAAAACTACCCAATCATCATACATGTAACCATGGAATGGTATGCATGATTCATTGGATAGGAGTGGAATTAATCAACTAATTTAGAAACCTAAGCATGCAATCTATTTCTAACATTAACTAAGCTATCTAACAATCTAGTTGGGCTCTTGAAAAATCAAGTGACCACGATTGTCTGGTGCTAGAAATTAACCTAAACCATTCATGCAAAGAAATTCCAGAAGTAAGGTAATTGAAACATTCAATGAATAGAACATGTAAAAGATGGATTTAATCACTTCTAATGTAATCAAACATTTAATGAAAATATAATTAACTGTTGGACACAAACATGAATTGAAATGTCAAACTAATTTCATTGAATCACATCATCAACATAATACTCTATACATGCAATCCAAATCTGAAATTTAAATGCTATTACAATGATGTTCACTTAATCTTAATCACTCCTTAATTACAAGCCAATTTCTTCTTCAATTGTTCCAAACTACATGCTTGAAATCAAGGGAAATCCTATCAAAAACTATGGCAACAACCAATGGAACTTAAGCAACCAAAGTTGGAAAATCAATAGGGTTGAAGGAGAACAAAAATGCAATGAAAGGTTAAAAACAAAACTAGATTTAAGATGACTTCCCTTGGCTGTCACTCTAAGGAAAAACCAGCCTTGAATCTTAGGTTAAAAGCAAGGAAAGATAAAGAAAAACAATGCAAACTAGCATAAAGAGAAGTAATTTCCAGCAAAGAGAACAAAGAAGCTAACCAACCTTCAAAGATGAATCAAAACCCCAAAATTCCTAGGTTGAACACTTGAGGAAGAAGCATACACCTTGGAAGGAAGTGGCAACACTCCAAAGACTCCTCAAAACAACAAGCATAAGAAGAAAAGTGGGTGTCTCCTTCCTATGGAGGAGATGTCTCTTCCTAAGTTCAAAAGAGTGTATGTTTTGCTTAAGTTTGGGCTGTTTTTGAAGTCTTCTCCTATTTTTCCTACGGTGACCTAATACTAAGGTGTGGTGTAGATTAAGGTATGTCAAATTGAATGGCTAGGATGGGGGAAAAGGGTAGACATCAAATAGGAAAGTGTGGAAGGAGGTTGGCTGCCTTAAGGAGGGGAGTAGGTGGGAGATGCCACCTTTTTAGGAAGGGGCATCTCGCCCCTTCCAAAGTAGTTGAAACTTTAATGTTTTAGGAAGGTGGGTGGAAATTGGTTGGGAAAGAAGTGGAGGTTGTTTGGTGGAGAGATTTAGTTGGTTAGGAAGTTTCTTAAGATGTGGAATGAGATAGAGTTTTGGAAATTCGTAGTCCATCTTAAAGGTGAGGTGAAAATTAAGGAAAAAGTGAGAAAAACACTAAAAATCGAATGCTCTTATCCCATTAGTCCACATGCCATCTTATTCTAATAGATTTTTCCTTAATTATCTTCAAAATATCTCATGGATAACTCTCTTGAATCTCCTCCAATCTTAGCCTTCCATTTAGCTTAGCTTGATGGTTAACTTTGAAGGCTCTATTGGCTAAGCTTCATGGCTAGATTAGGAAGCTTTCTTGGCTTCAACCCTTGGCTTGAGTGGCTTCTATGGTTTGGCTTGAATTCCTTAGCTTGCCACCTTATTTCATGGTTTATATGGCCAAGGTGGCTTCCATGCAAAGGTGGTGGGAATGCATGGCTTACTTCATGGACCTACTTTGGCCATCTTTAGCGCCTTTAATCACATTCATTACTAGTTCATAAGATGATATTGGCCTTTGGTATGTGTTGAAGTGATGATTTTGAGGCTTTGACTCGATCTTTTGATCTTGATCTTCAATTTCATCCCAATCGATCTCGGCCATTGGATCACATCTTACTTCCTATGAAAAGTAAAAAAATCCTAATTAAATTCTAGAAAAAAATGATTAATTATATACTTACCTTGGACTAGCTTATGGACCTACAAAATGACAAACTTTTGGGTTATTAGGTCAAAAATGCATGTGTTATGAATTTTGGTCTAAAAATCCTAATTTACCCATATAAGTTGTAACCCAAGGGTAACTAATTGGACGATTTTAATGCAAAAGTAAACACTTAGCATGCATCACATGTGGCTGATTTGTATTTTAGGAAAGTCATTAGACTTTATGCCATTCCCAAAACTATCACATCAAATCAAGATCCAAAGTTCATGAGTCACTTTTGGCAAATGATATGGAGGAAACTTAGAAATTGGAAAAATGTAGTTCTCCATATCATCCTCAGATAGATAAGAAAATAAAAGTCATTAATAGAAGTTTGGGGAATGGAGTCTTAGAGGAGAGAATATCCATCAATGGGACTTGTTGCTAATAGAAGCCAAATTTGCTTTCAACAGTTATCACAGTCAGTCCACTGGTTGTAGTCCTTTTGAAGTAGTACATGCTAAGAATACTTTACGTCCTCTGGATTTAGTACCCTTACCATTAACTAATAATTTCAATGGAGTTTCCAAAGAAAGAGCTAAGAAAATTAAGAAGCTACAAGAAAAAATCCAAGCAAAGATAACATAATAAAATGAGGAGTACAAAGAACAAGCTACTAAGCACAGAAAGCATGCTGAATTTCAAGAAGGAGATTTCGCTTGGGTACATCTTTAGAAGGATCACTTTTCTCAAGGACAACGCTCTAAGATCAAGTCAAGAGTAGAAAGTCCTTTCATAATTTTGAAGAAAATGGTAAGAATGCCTTTAAAACCAAGCCACCAATGGAATATGAAGTTTTAGACACTTTCAATGTAGGAGATCTTCTCTCCATACAAAGAAGAAGACAGTGCAAATGACTCAGGAAGAAGTTCTTTTCAACCTAGGACAATGACACAGGCGTATCCAAGATTCCAAGATTGATGGTGGATCAAAGGAGATCATGAATGATCTAACTATGAGCAATAGGTCCTTGCACGGTTTTGAAGAAAATTGGTGAGAGCGCCTATAAGATCGAGCTACCAGTGGAATATGAAGTTTCAAACACCTTCTATATAGTGGATCTTTCACCATACAAAGAAGAAGGCAATGCTGAGGACTCAAGAATGAGTTCTTTTCAACCTAGGACAATGACACGGGAGTGTCCAAGATTCTAAGATTGATGGTGGATCTCTTGGAGGTGTCCAAATTTGGTGAGGTGCCTAACTCTATCATCCCAAGGTAGTGAGTTAGTTTTCTACTCATAGTTTTGTATCTCTTTGGTAGTGTTTCTGTATTCAAGGAGATGTAAGTTATTATTCCTCTTAGTTTTGTATTTCTTGGTGGTGTTCTATATTCGAGAGTGGTGAGCTAATCTTTTACTTGAATTCTATGGTGGTGAACATTCTACATCCATAGAAACAATGGATGACTTTTTCTTTTATTATAACAAATTCTATTTCACCCTATTATCTAGTGTCACTTAGCTGATCGGAGTTAGAAAGAATCATGCCCTTAACAAGTTCTTATCGAGGCCATGGCCATGGAAATCATCCATTTTGCACTCATTGTAATTGGATTGGTAACCGCACAAATTTATATTATCATGTGGGTTTTTCTCCTATATATCAACTCCACAAACTTGGCAATACAAAAAATAGAACTCACAAATGGAGTCATTCACTCATACCGTTACGGATGAAAAGGAGTCAAGTTCAAATGTCCAACAAGCTATGCCAGTTCACTCCTTCACACTTGAGCAATTAATATCAATAGATATTAACCATGCCTAAAGAAGGTACCTTGTAGTCAAGTGCAAATGTGGAAGGTACTACCCTTTATTACTCCTTTTGAATTAGTTCTTCATGGAGTAGTGATACAGGCACTACAAATCATATGGTCTCAATTCCCACTTTTATTAACATCTGGTATTCCAGCCATTCTATTACATCCTATTAAGTTTTCAAATGGAGATTCTGTTGATGTTACACTTATCGGTTGCACCATTCCTACCCCAGAATTTCGTCTTCAAAATGTGTTACATGTTCCTTCCTTCAATGTTAATCTTCTATAAGTTAGCTAATCAATTCATTCTATTAATTGTTTTACTACCTCTTTTCCTGATTTATGTCTCTTTCAGGACCTTGTAATGAAGCGCAGGATTGGAGTGGATAGACAGATTGGAGGACACTAAATTCTTAGTTCGCCTAACCACACAGGACCCATTGTTTTCTTAGCTTCTACTTCTTCAGATACTTGGCACAAGAGGCTTAAACAACATTCATTAGTATGTAGTCCTGTGAATTTTGTCCTTTGTCCAAACAAACACGTTTAACTTTTGGTTCAACTTCAATTTCTTATACAAAACCATTTGATTTAATACAATGTGATATATGGGGACCACATTCTTTGCCATCTTTTTCTGAGGCATATTATTTTTAACCATTGTTGATGTTTCTCACATGCACTTGGGTGAATCTTATGCGTCTTAAAAGTGAACACAATGTATTCTGAATTTGTTTTTTTTTTGCCATGCTTGACAGTTAATATGGGCACAAAGTTAAGCAAGCGCGTGCATGTAATAGTACTGTATTCTTGACTCATGTCCCACAACATTACTTTCAAGAATAGGGTAAAATTCATCAACGAAGTTGTGTCGCCACCCCATAACAAAATGGGGTGACTGAACACAAAGGGTATCCATCGGAAGCATCTACCCTTTCATATGAACTTGCCTTATCATTATCAGCCTGTGATTTACCAAATACTTTGCCTTCTATGGGATTCTCTTCCCCCATTAATTCTATTCCAGTTGAGCCCACTGCGATAACTGGCACCGATGCTGCTATTAAACCATCTGCCAATATGCCTCATGCCATCCTTTCACCAAAAGCTCTTAAAGCAAGCTGATTGTGCAACCACCCATTTGACTTTGTGATTTTCACTATCCTACCATTAAGTTATCCACCTCTTTCTCATTTGAACTTGTGCAAGGCACTCATCCAGGTACTCAGTTTTCTCCTTCAAATTCCGTCTCTTACAACCATTGTTTAAAAACTCAGAAAACTCGGATGGCTGTCTATCCCAGTTTTCCACTGAGTCTAGTGATTCTAACAGCGATCTAGTACAAAAATAATTAAATAATTATATATAAATGATAAAATTCTTTAAAAATACTAAAATAAATAAATAATTGTCAAACCAATAGCAATGATAAACCTACAAAACAAAGATTTGGATCTCTCACTTTAAATAAGAATACATGTTTGTATAATGCATGGATGAAAGCAATCAAACAAAATTAAACTGACACAACAAATATAAAATATAAAAAAAATCATAAACTAGAAAATTTTAAAATTTTAAATTATTATTTATTTTCATCTTCAAGAGTTACGAGAGGAAGAAAGATTTTTTTGATAGTAATATGTTGGTGAGGAAGAATCGAAGAAGAAACAATTATTTATTTTTATATTCAAGTTTCATACTTTAGAACAATAACTCGTGATTAAGTTGTCAATTTTGGCCACTAAGTTCAATGACTTCCAGATGCAAATTGTCAATGAAACATGACATCCAATACAATCAAGTAACAAGGAATCAAATGGTTTGGTTAGATTTAAAAAATAAAAAACCAATAGTAATATATTCAATCATAAACATACTATATTTATCAACCTACACAATAGTACCTGTTAAGCTTCTTTAGTGAAATTTAACAATTTAAATTTTGATTTTTCACTAAAAACTTATATAAAACTCTTCATGACATAGATTAGAACGTAGTCAATATTTTGGATCAATAAAAAACATAATAAGTTAATGAAAAATTCAAGTTCAAAACATAAGCAAAATACAATTACTGTTCATGCAAACAGCAACGAATAACAAACTTTAAGCTCTTTGTTCAATATCCTTTCCAATGAAAATTGGAAATCTAAGACGTGGGTCTTCTTCATCTCAATGTCTTCTAACTAGCACAATCAATTTAAGAGATTTATGTTGATTAACAAATCAGAAAATCACATGCAAAGTCCTCTTGTTCACCATCATCCTTCAAGAGAAGGGTAAAATTTTAAAACTTAACAAGTCACGTGAAACTCAGCGATCTTTTAAAAACTCGTCTGAGTTTTTTTATCCAACTCGCCCAATTCACTGAGTCAATTTTATAATGATGTTATCCGAATTATTTGGCCAATTTAACCAGGTTTTCTACCGATCCGATCTTAGATTGGTCAAACCCGTATTCGGATCACCTGATTTTTAAACATTGCTTTCAACTGCATTTGTACTTTCAGTTTTTCCTTTCTTGCAGCCATTTCAAACTCCGTAGAATATGCCACATTTGCATAAGCTGTCCAGGATCCTCACTAGCTTGAAGTGATGGATGCCAAGCTTGCTGCATTGGAGGCAAACCACACTTAGGACCTTGTCCATTTAACTACCCGACAAAAGACATGTTTCCTGTTGCCTGTAAATGAATATATAAAGTGCCGTAGTTAGCACTATTGAGCTTTAGAGATTAGTAGCCAAGGGTTATAATCAGATTAAAGTACTGGATGACTATGAAACTTCTGCTGCAGTTGCAAAACTTGTTACACTGACAGTTGTCCCCTTGCCATTGCTATTTTTCAAAATTGGCATCTTTATGAACTTGACATCCATAACGCCCTTCCGCATGGAGATATTAAGAGGTACTTCTAGGATATGGCCAACAGGGGGAGCATATGAGTGTACAAGTTGACCAAATCCTTATGTGGGATCGAACAAGCATCCCATAATTGGTGCTCAAAGATTACTTTAGTACTACAGGACGACAGTTTAGGTAGTCCAATTTCGGCTACTCTATTTTAACACATGTCTCTGGTCAATCATTCACTATTATTTTAGTTTATGTCAACGACATCATTGTTTCAGACCATGATATTGATGCCATCTCCAAGCCCAAGTGCTATTTTTACCAACAATTCCACGTAAAGGACTTGGTGCTCTCATATATTATTTGCGCATCGAAGTTGCTTATTCCCACCAAGGTATTTACATTTCTCAACAAAAATATACTCTAGAGATCTTCCTGATATGGGCGTGCTAGGTGCGAGGTCTTCACATTTTTCCCATGGAACACCATCTAAAGCTAACTATAAGCAACGTCAATTGTTGTGAGGTCCTCTATCTTATCGTCGTTGGATTGGTTGTCTCATTAATTTATCTCACCATCACTGAACCAGATATCACTTATTTTGTCCATACAGTAATCCATTTTATGCATCAGCCACACAAATCACATCTTAATGTTGCCCTTGCATGCTCCGCTATCTAAAACAGGCACCCATCCAAGGTCTCCTCTCTTCAACAAGTACACTTCATTTGACAGGTTTTGTCCTATGACTTGCTAATCCACTATTGGTTTTGGTACCATGGCCGGTGATTATCTTATTTCATGGAAAACTAAAACGCAATCTACAATCTCAAGTTCTTCCACCGAAGTCGAATGCCAAGCAATGACTACTATAAGAATTGACTTGACTACTCTCATCTTAGTTCATCCCATTATTCTGCAATAATCATGCTGCTTTGCACATTGCCGCAAATCTAGTATTTCAGGAACTTATCGAACATATAGAGCTTGATTGTCATCTTATATGATAAAATATTCAGTCGAGTCTCATACACAAATGGTTACATTTCTAGCACCAACTAGCTCGCAGATTTGTTTTACTAAGCCATTGGGGAAGGCCCAATTTCTATTTTTACTTCCCAAGTTGGGTGTTCGCGATATTCACAGCCTAGTCGAGGGGGAGTGGTAAGATATGCCGTGTTTACTTATGTCAGCCCTATCTCACAATTTATCTTATCGTAGCACGAGTTAATAGGGTTCAGGGTTATAGTATTGATAAGATGAACAGACAGCACAGATTATGAGGCACAACAGTCAGATGAGTTTGTATATATAATATCTTTTCCTTTATCAATGATGTAAAATCAAATAATAAGATTCATACCCAAGGCTTCATCTTATGCATATGTTTGGTTTTAAATAGGATAGAAGCATAGATGATTAAGAACTCATCAAAATTCTTTATAAATTTAAATGTGGACTCATTTAAGTAAGACTCTTAATGGAACTTGTTAACAGAGAATTCAGTTACTAATCCCCATAAAAGTATTAGAGGAAATTCACTTTTTGGTAATCTAAGAGGGGAAATTTCTTAGTATAATAAGTCTAGAAATATCAAAGAGAGACAATGAGCGTGGTCTCCTTTTCTCAGGCTTTGGATATCTCATTAAACAACACTCATGATCAGATGATTCCAGCCCTGATGAAGACTGAAACTGACCATTTTCTGAATCACTTTTTTTATATTTGTTTTTGTGGTGTATTTAGAGGATGTAGCAGTGGTGATAACAGGCAGCCCCCGTGCACAAAGCTCCTATGTATGTGGGGTCCTAGAAAGGAGCAGACCACAAGGGTTAATAGTATGCAGCCTTACCTTACATTTTGCAAGAGACATGTAGGAGTGGTAATATGTTGTTTAAATATGTTTTGAACTTACAATCCCTTTGAATGCAGTCTGACGCTCCTTATTTTATCTAGAAACTTTTTTCTTATGATATTTTAGGAGTTAGGGAGCATCATTTTGTTTTATATTATGTACTCATGGCACCTCGTGTGTAGGTTATCACTTCGTGAAACTTTTATTGAACTAATTTTGACCTAATAAAATGGTGCTCCTGTGATTTCGTTAAGTGGATTTTTCATCCTTGACACTTGGGGTTGTACAAGTAAATAGAAGTGTCATTTCAAGCTGCCCATGTATTGGGATCAAATTTATAGAGGACTGCCATTGCACCCTCTCAGGCTTATTCTGGTTGACTGTGCAATCTTTCATCATCCAACACTGATGAAGGTCGGGAACAATGCAGGGCTCAAATTTCCTGGCCATCTAACTTTGGTCACTCTTTGCGCTATGTTGTTACACTTGGGTAAAACCGAGTTTCAGAAAAGGCATTAATAATCTAGCAAAAGGAAACAGAAAACTTACATTCAAAAAGAAGATATGAAACAGAAAATCTAGATGTGAATTGTAAACCAGAAAAGTCGTGGTGAGATTCTGTGAAGTTCCTGATCTTGTTCCACGTTTCCTATTAGGTTTTGGCTTCGTTTAGTACCATTAGAAGCAGTTTTTGTTCCAACCATCTTGCTCGATTTTAGCTGTTATGATGGATGATTCGACATTTGCAGAGGTTTCCTTGTTGTACGGAGAACTTTCTTGCTGTTTTCGCTTCTTAAAACTCTAACTTTCTCCACATTTGGTTCTTATCTTTCATTTTCTTACGTAGATTACACGTTTTCGACCTTCACAGAGAAATTTCAGAATCCACTGAGAAACAAGGAGTTTATCACGTTCCTCTTACATTCATCTTCTCCTACTCCTGATTATTATTCTATCCAGCAATGGTCTAAAATTGATTTTCTTTCCAAAGAAAACAAAATTCGGGATTGCGAGATCGAGAGACAGAATTTCTTCCATGCATACTATGTATTGAAACGCAACAAAGAAAAAGAGCATTTGGGCCTACTTTTTGTATCTTTTATTGATGAAGGCATTCGTCTAATTTAAGATGTTCTTGGTACCAAAACTCATTTCTAATGGAAGTATATAGGCCTTCATTTATGAGCCTCTTATGGTCGTATAATGAATGGTTTTAGTAAAACCTTCTTACCACCCATTTCACTACCATAAAAAGTAAGAAATGGAAACCTTAGAAATTTGACATAAATGTATATTTTGATGAAATTCATATGGACACTTTAGATCAATGAAAATATATAAAAATGTAGGCATGAAATTCTTCTCTCTCTCTCTCTCTCTCTCTCTCTCTCTCTCTCTCTCTCTCTCTCTCTCTCTCTCTTGCTTTTGGTGGTTTGGGAGATGTACATATGCACTTTAGATTGACTCGTGAGGATTTATGACTAAAGCATAAACTCTTTCTCTGTTATGAGATTCTAGTTGGGACTCTGTTGCTCTTTATCATTTTCTCTTCCATTGTCCTTTTTTTTTTTTGGAGTATTAATGCTTCTTTTGACTATAATTTCACTTTTTATGAAATGTTGTCGCTTTTTCACAGTTTATGTAAAATATATTAATAAGACATCTAATGCAAGGAAAGTGCCAAACTCTTTCTCTAAATCTGGTAGTACTTTCTTTATTTGTGAAACCCTTCTACGTTTATTTGTTTTTAGTCTTATTTGTCCAGTGAAAGAAGTTACAAAATCTCGTAGGGGAAGGTGACGATCTATCATATGGGATAATTCCTTAGATCTCGATGAATCTTCTCATCTTAAATGGCAAAACAAAAATTAAGTATGTCAATAGAAGAGAACTAATGATGTTCCTTTCATTTTCATTTGTGAATCATATTTGTTTTATGATTTTGGTTATTAGGAACTTTGGAATGAAAACATAAAGAGGAAGATCGATGGAAAATGCATGGTTGTAGGCAAGTTATTGCATCAACAAAAAGATAAGTTTAAGGTCAGTATTTGGATTTGTAGAAAGCGTTAGTTACATCTTCTATTGTTGCTGGGTGAAAATGCTCTCACACAATTCACAATCCCGTTGTAAGAACAAGTAAATTTTCATTTTTGGGTGGTTGAAACTATACTTTGAAGTTTTAATAATAAAAAATTTGCAATATATCCTTTTTGGTTTTTCAATAAAATTGCAGTCTTTAATAACTATTTTAAGTCTCCCATTCTCCAAAAGAAATAGTTAAATGGAATGACATGGATAATTCGCTGTCCAAACCAAACCAAATACAATGGATATCAAACGAGCATACGAATATCTGGATATGCATTCTAACCGATGAAATTAGTTGGATTGGAGACATAATGATTGTATCCGAACAACATCTGCTCCGTTGGTAGCCCTATTTGCTGCAGGAGGTAAAAGATATTCCCAACCCAATACATATCCATATCCTTTTGTTTGCGAGATTTTCTAGACGCCCATTTCCAGCCGGAGCAATCAGATGAATTTTCTCATCCAAAGAGCGCCTCTAGACGCAAAAGTGGGCGTTGCATTCAAATCTACCATATTATTGGGCTGCACGATGGCATCACTTCGTGAATTATAATCTCACTTATCTCATGGCACTATTGAAGAGGAGGCTTGGCACAACGGTAAAGTTGTTATCATATGACCTTGAGGTCACCGGTATAGAAACAGCCTCTTACAAAGATACAAAATAAGGCTGCATACGATAGACCTTTGTGATCCGCCCCTTCTCTGGACCCTGCATAGGCAGGAGCTTCGTACACCGGGGCTGCCCTTTTCATCTCATGGTGCTCTTATTTAAATAGACGACAACAGCTTAACGTTCGACAAATAGCTATAAATCTTCCAGCCTCACACCGCTTCAATGGGAACTAATTACCCATCAAGTAATAGTGAAATCTGCATGTTGTTGACGCAACGGAGACTTCAAAGCTGGAACACCAGAACCATATAACTGGCGGCAAGGCCTGCAGTATTGCGCCGGCCTTAACATCAAAGCAGCCTGTGGAATACCTTATAAAATTTCTGGTGCAGTTTGCACAAGAAAACTGCCATCTGAAAGCCAAACTAAACTCTATAATCTCTCTTTGGAAAACTACAAATTGGCATGAAAATTATTTGACTTGCAAAGACATGCTTATAACAGAATAATCTGAGTTGCAACAAAAGTAACAGACTAGATAAATATATGAAAGCAATGGTCAATATCGACCAAGGAGAAAATAACGAGAATATGCTAATGGCAACCAGGCCAATGTTCTCACCACCTTGGACCACAAACCAGTCTTCTCCGATCTCATGGCCAATTCTGAATGAGGCAGACTTCAAGAAAGACCTCTTTCACTCATCAGTGGTGGAAGCAGAGTGCCCATTATTTCTTTTCTGTAAACAACATCAGTGAATGGAAACAGTAAGCACGTTGACTAGTCTGAGAGAGTTGCAAATCATTTCTAGGAAGATATGGGAAACTATGATTTACTCTGAAACTAGTTTCGCTTCCACAAAGCAAGAGCAATTGCGATTAACTCATCTCACCAGGTTAGGCCAGATTTTTACATTGTTTAGTATTTCTGTGACAGTATTCATGCTTTCTCTTTTCGTTCTTTCTTTTTACCATTTTTTGGTGCAGAATGTTAGACACCTCAAACCGGTGACCTAAAAAGGGATAGAGGCACATCTTTGTGCCACTACACTGAAAGCCAGAGACAATTTTCCCGGCCTCAGAAGCCAACTACAATGACTTCAGCTTGAAAATTCAAATGAAAACTTCTACAGAAGCTCACTCGGGCAAAGTTCTTACATGCACAAAGCCCTTTTCACTCCCCATGATATTATGCTTGAAAGGTTTGGGCCTATGAATGAGCCGGAAACTTGATAGGCAGTGGAGCTGTCAAGAAGTACTGGCACAGTGACAGAGGTCCTCATCAGGCAATCGTTGAACAAGATGTGTTCACTAAAATTGGAAAGTGGAAATGACTGTGTGCATGTACTACTTCCCATGTAACTGAACTGGAAAACCCCTAAAACTCTCTAATATGTTAATGGTTCATGAAATGAAATGAGCCTCATGTGATGAGATAATATGACATCTTAGCTTGAGATGGCTTAACTAGTCTTGAGATGATCAAATTGGGCGTGAGATAAAGTGAGATGACTGAAAATTCAACTCCACTGTAACTTGAGATGATTTTCATCTCAACTCATCTCAAGCACCACTAACAGCAAGATGAGGAGATACTATTTCATCTCATCTCAGCTTAAGCACCATTAAGAGTGATATGATCCATATCATCTCATATCATGTCAGATCATCTCCTCTTAAGCACCACTAACCCCCTGAAAAGCACATTCTGTGTATTTTATGTCTAGAAAATGAATTTGGTGACCAAAAGGAAGGCATAAGTGCAGCAATGTTATACGGATAGTGAAATTTATACTGGGATTGATGAAATGAAATAATAAAAACAGCATCCAAAGTTGATTTATATTAAGAAGCATGAAGCAATGAATACACACTACCAAATGTAATTGCTAGCTAATGTTCACTCAGAAGAGACAAACCTGTGCCAACATACGCTGCTTGTTCAATAATTGAGTCCTTGCCTTGTTGACAACTGAGTTGGGTGACTTAAAGATCCTCTAAAAGATAAAACAACATAAACAAAACATGAGGCATTAGAGCATAAAGAGATCACTATTGGAACCATCTATGATTCATGAGAACATAGAATCATTCATCATTCACCATAACATAAGAATAATCATGTCAATCACAAAGAGACAAGACCCACCACAAGTGGCATCATAAAGAGATCACTGTTGAAACCATCTAGAATTCATGAGAATATAGAATCATTCCCCATGACGGAACAGTCTCTCTTTAACCAGTAAATTCATACAGAAAGGGCAGACCAATGCACGAAGCTCCCACTTGTGTGGGGTCCAGAGAAGTGCAGACCACAAAGGTTCTATAGTACACAGCCTTACCTTGCATCTTTGCAAGAGGCCATTTCCACACTTCAAATGGTCACACAGCAACAACTCTACCATTGCGCCAAGGCTCCCCTTCTTTTAACCAGTAAATTCACATATAAGAATAATCATGCAAATCGCAAAGAGCGAAGACCCAATGTAAGTGACATCAGAAAGCTTCACCCAAAAAAAAAAAAAGGATGACATCAGAACAGCATATAGCTGGCACTAACTCTATCTGAACTTAACATGACTATCTGGAAAAGAAAACTCGATTATATCACCACAGAAGTTTTTTTTGCTCCTAATCAAGGTTCTACATAAGTATTTTATCAAATTAAACATAACAAATACAGGCTAATCCCAAACTTTACCACTCACCTGAAACCTATATAAAGTGAACTCCCAATACATACCACAGATATGATTTCAGGCTTGTGCAGTTGGAGCAAGCAACTACAGCTTACGAACATGAGGTAGCTTGCCCAAGGAGAGTGCAATACAAAAAGTGCTAACATAATATTCTTTTCTTTATATTTCCCTTTTGAGAAGGTAAATGTCCCTTCCATTCTTTAATATAGATAGATATACAGTGTAGGGAGGAGGAACATATATAAGCAACACTCAAGGCAACAAAATGAACAGTCTTTGCAATAAAGACAATCCCAAGGAGAAAATCTCAAAGTTTATCACTCACCTAAAATCCAAATAAAATGAGCTCCCTACTACGTATCATAGATATGATTTCAGGCTTATGCAGTTGCAGCAAGCAACTATATCTGAGGAAAAATAAGTAGCTTGCCTGAAAGTGAGTGCAACAGGAGAAGCACAAGCATAATATTCTTTTCCTTACCTTTGCTTTAGACAAGGTAACCTTTCCTTCCCTTTAATGAAGATAATCAGTACAGCAAGGATCATACATGTGCAACACTCAGACAACACAAGTGCACGATCTTTGCAACTAAAGACAGTCCTTAGGAAAAAACAGCTAAAAGTGTGCCACAAGTCACTTTCTTAGAAGCCACTTTACAGGCCAACAACAATGGAAGTGACAAATCCTGGTGTCTCCGACCAGACGAGGTTGAAGTAGCAAAACTACTTGTCCACGCCAGAGGCCTAGCCAAGCAAGAGGATCAGGATCCAGGCCCTCCAGCAGCACATAAATACAACTATATAAGCAATATCTTGTACGCATAAGGACTCAAAGACCATCACAACCATTGTGAAAGGCTGGTCAATCAGAAGAAAATCAGCATAGCTACTACAATCGTTTCTAAACAGGTGGCTGTGTGGATGATGGGGGGAACAGTAAGAGCTGCAGTAATTCCATTAATAGTAGACTCAGAAGTCAAGGCAATGGCATTATAACAGAGTGTTTAAAACCTCTCAGAGATATAACATTTTATCTCTCATATCCTATACAATTTTATATCCCATATCTTTCTCCTCGTCCACAAGTCCCGTTGCTCTACCTTCTACAGAGTGCTCAATTTTCAGACTCCAATCATTAGTTATAAAACATCAAAACATTTAAGCAATCTAAAAGACTTCTCCTTATGAGAGAAGTCCCAGGTCTAATGTCTGTCCTGAGGAATGAAAGCAGGAGGACCTAGAAGAAGAACAAATAAGAAAAGATGCATAACCTGGCAAAACGAATTTCACCTTGACACCAGCTGGTGCTAAATGAAATCAAACTAAAGGTTCGGCACAAACCAACCTTTTCATTGCATTTTAAATGCGCTTCATTCCCTGATAGATTCTTTTTCTTAGGCATTAATCCAAAAACATCATGGAGCAATTCATTTTCCTGCTTAAACAACAACAGAGTAATTTGCAATCTTGCACGAGAAAAAAGGATAGACTTTCAGTCTCCTAGGATAAACAATGAGATCAAATGGTAAAACAAAAACATTACCTGCATGTGCCTCTGAAAACCAGATCCTAGAAAACGCTTCAGAAAGTTCAACTGTTCAAAACAGAAGGTTTGAGGTAGTTGATAGAAACAAGGGCACCATTGAAGGAGAAGTTTTAACAGCAACAGAAGATATTACCTGCACTGACTGAGTCCATGTTGATATTTTCAGGTCTCCACTTTGTTGTATCTTCACTGATGTTTCTGGACACTCTCCAGTCTGGATATTTAACAAATTTAAAATTGTTAAATTAGCATAGGTCCATGATCAGCATACTATCACTTTGAGGGAACAATGAATACCTCAATAAATGCCAAAATATCACGAAACAGATTCCGCTGGCTGTTAAGATCTTTCTTGGCTGAACCCTTGCCCCCTGCCTCAGCGCACAGATTCCTTACTTGGTTTAAGATTTTCCCCTTCAGAGCTTCAACATATGTAAATCCTCCACGTGAATTATTTCCCTCAGTTGCTAAACCATCAATGGATTTCTTGACCTCTCCAGAGAATTTCTCTAGATTCCCCATCTCAAAAATAAGAGCTAATGCTTCGCCAGCTGCAATACGAACAGAACGATCTTCCTTGTCTAATAAATTTGAAAGGAAAGAAATGGACCTGCAAAAGTTTGCAACACCATATATCATTTCTTCCGCAATGACGCATACAAGACATGGAGATTTCGAGAAGTGAACAAGAAATCCCACTCACTCCTGCCAGTTGCTAGAATTAATTTTCCATCCATCAATGCTTGTCAGAAGAAATGACCATGCTGATATCGCCACTCCTAGCACAGCAGATGTAGGCTTATTTGCAACTGCAACCTGATGAGCATATTCAATAAAATAAGTTAGACAAGGAGCCAAAAGCAAAGGTTGATGACCAAATTCCATAGCTTAGAACTACAACAGGAAATGATTTACATACATTAGATCCTGATTTTGGATGAATCACATGCCAAATAATCTGCATCACCTTCTGTGTCTCCTCACAATCAATTCCACCAACAAATGTGATGATAGCTAAACAGTCTAGTATCTGCAATTGTAAGAACATACTTCTTTTTAGAAAATAACAGCTTAAAATGATTGTATGAAAACTCTACCAGCAATAGAACATTCTGCAAATTCAGAATATGATAAATTGGCAGCACCAGTACTCACAGATGATTTTTTCTGCGATTCACACCCAGATTTAAGGGCATGAGATAGGTGTGGACTTGA
Organism: Warburgia ugandensis; assembly: GCA_035236585.1. Taxonomy (NCBI): domain Eukaryota; kingdom Viridiplantae; phylum Streptophyta; class Magnoliopsida; order Canellales; family Canellaceae; genus Warburgia; species Warburgia ugandensis. The sequence continues at coordinate 60,050,666 of CP141133.1, forward strand.
CTCCTCCATTATTTCATGTGCATGATCTCCACAACCAACAGTAAGCACTAGCAGTCCTGCAATTATAAATACCACAAAAATAATGATTACAAGCTGGAAATGGTGAGGAAAGATGGAAGTACCAGTAAGTGCAGATGAGCTAAGAATTACCTAAGGCATGAGAAGCAAGAGAAGCCTCTGTGGCAGATCCCCGTTTGATTGAGTTGAGTAATTCATGTTGTAACGTAATGCAACTGAAGAAAATTTTCAAAGCAGCATAAAAGTTACAAGCTACTAGAGTTGAAACTGCTAACAAGAGTTTTCCAAACCAAAATAAGGTATAGACAACTATTACAGTATGTAACGTCTGTAGAGTCAGACACAAAAGGGAAGTCATATTGCCAACCCTATCATTAGCTTAAAATGAGAAATACATGTAGGAGACTTTAACAAACAGGAGATCAAAGTATCATTCCCTTATGCAAAAGAATTGAATTACTTACATGTACTATCTTATAGAAAGAACGTCCTTCCAACAAATCAGATTCCAGATCTTTGTTCCTTGATATATTTAGCAATAGCTAACTCAACATCAGCATTCATTCCCCCAATACTTCCAAAATCATTTGAGCTTAACAAGAAAAAAGAAACAGAAATATGAGGGAGAAATTTTTAAGCCCCTGCAGCTGTAATGGTCAATATTCACCTCATGACATCTTTAGTCATTTCAGTAGCAGATCCATCCTAAAAGTTGAAATGCTTGTTTTTGTATTTGAACTGTGGATGTTTACCATCAGTTGCTGTAATAATGGGTTTTAAGTGAGGTTTGAATGGGTTTAAAGGAGACAGTTCCATTTCTAGTTAAACTCAACAATGCAAATCAAATTTCCAGACACTGGAGTAGCCCATTATAATTCTTCTAAGGTCCCAGACCAGAGTTTAGCGGTTCTAGAGAAGTTCCTAGTTGACAGCCATCCAAAAGTAGAAGGTCCAATGTGAATTCCAATCCAACAAAGGCAGTAGGATCACCTTTTAGCAACAGCTAGAATTTTAGAAGTTAAGAGTTGTATAAAGGAATCTGGAATTATGAGTTCGGGAAGTTTCTCAGTCTTATAAGGGATTAGTTATAAATGTAACTGTAGTTAGAAATTTGAAATTGGATTGCAAATGCAAACAAAAAATTGCCCCAAAATGGATTGGCTTCCAACAGCATCAAACCCTTCTAATTTTAGATATTAGAGTAGCACAAGAAAAATCTGGTATAACTCATAATATATCGAATAATTTAGGGAAGTTTTTCATAATTAAGGCAAGTTGTAATTGTATGTAGGATCCACAGGGGGAAATAGTGAGCTTTTCTTTTAAATAAATGCATAATATAGTCTTATATGGGATTAGTCACTAGCGTACACAAGGTCCATAAAAGAAACTGCATGCTAAGCATTTTCTTTACACATGCATTTGGTTGAAAATTTCTTCGCTTACCAAGATCCTCTCTAGTGTGGTCGTGCATCAATATTTCATTGCAATTTGGTCAATTGTAAGGCCATTTCAACAAGTTCAATGTGTCTGAAAATCCGGCATGACACACTTGCATCTACAGTAACACATTGCATTCTAATACATCTTTCTACAGATGAAAACACTGAACTTCCAATGAGATTGAAAACTAACTCTTACACAAAATGTAACTGTAGTTAGAAATTTAAAGTTGGATTGCAACTATAAACAAAAAATGGCCCCAAATGGACAGGCTTCCAACAGCATCAAACCCTTCTAATTTTAGATGTTAGAGTAGCACAAGAAAAATCTGGAATAACTCATAATAGATGGAATAATTTAGGGAAGTTTTCATAGTGAAGACAAGTTATAAATGAAAGTGTAATCCACGAAGGGAATAGCATATAAGCTTTCCTTTTAAATAAATGCACAATATAGATAAAATTCCAGTGCTGTCCTTTACTTGGTGATGTGATGGTGCATCAATATTCTATTGCAATTCAGCCAATTGTAAGACTACTCCAATAAAATTTCTGTGTTTAAAATGCCCAAGTTATACTCTGCCATCTACTTTTATACTGATATGCATTCTAATAGATCTTCTCTACAGAAGAAAACATTGAAGTTTCAATGAGATTACAAACTAACCCTCAAATTACAATGCAATTACAATTACAAAGTTTAGAGTTTGACAACAACCATAACATGACATGAATTGAAAACTAACATTCCCTCAAGATAGGGTGTCCCCCATAAGCTACGATTTGCATCGGATCTTGGGTGCAATGAGAAATGGGCAAGGGTTTCCAGGGCATTCCCTCAAAAGCGATGTGCTACATCGGATCCCGAGTGAAGTGGAAAATGGGCAAGGGTTGCTAGAGCGTCCCCTCGAAAGCGATGCGCTGCATCAGAACCCAGGTGCAATGAAAATTGGGCATGGGTTCATGCCATGGAGGTTGAGAAGTGCGTGGGTAAATAGGATATCTCAAGAGCATAAGATTCGTACCGCCACAAAATATAGAGACATCGACAGGTAAAGTTTGAAGTTAGTAGATACGATGAAATGTAGGAGAGTCAACATCGTTTGTATCCAACAAACCAAATGGAAAGGGGTTAAAACTAGAGAAATCGATGGGTATAAACTCTAGTACGTAGGAAAGGATAATAACAGAAATGGCATAGGAATAATAGTGGATAAAGAATTAAAGGATAAAGTTGTGGACGTTAAAAGAATCAGTAATCGAATTATAATAGTAAAACTTGTTCTAGAGATCATAAATGTTATAAGTGTATACACACCACAAGTGGGATTAGAAGATATAATCAAGAGACATTTTTGGGAAGATATGGAGGAAGTCATGCAAGAAATTCCCAACATTGAGGGGATGTTTATAGGAGCAAACTTAAATGGCCATGTAGGAAAAGAAAAGGAAGGATATGATAGGATACATGGAGCATATGATATAGGAGAACGAAATGAGATAAGAGAAATTATCCTCGATTTTGCTTTGTCATATAACCTGGTCATTGCAAATACATTCTTTAAGAAGAGGGATGAACACTTAATAACTTTTAAAAGTGGACTTCATGAAAGCCAAATAGACTTTTTTCTACTTAGGAATACTGAAAGATCAATGTGTAAGGATTGTATGGTGATACTTGGTGAGAGTTTAACTTCACAACATAGGTTAATGATTATGGATACTATATTACAAGATGGAAGAAAGGAAATGAACTTAATAGGTATTCAAAAACTAAGTGGTGGAGCTTAAAAGGTGAGAATATAACCTCATTCACAAATAAGTTGATAGTAGAAGGAAACTGGAACTATGAAACAGAAGTAAACACCATGTGAACTAATACAGCAGAGACTATAAAGAAAGTAGCAAAAGATGTCTTAGGAGTATCTAAAGGTAAAAAGCAATTAGTAAAGGAAACATGTTGGTGAAGCAAAACAGTGCAAAAAGTTATTAAAGAAAAACAGGTGTGTTTTAAAGCATGGCAGAAGACTAGAAATAATGAAAACTATGAACAGTATAAAAATGCTAAAAAGGTTGCTGAGAAAATAGCGAGGCTAAACTTAAGGCATATGATGACCTCCATAGTAGACTAAGATCAAGAGAAGGTGAGAAAGATGTGTTTAAACTTGCAAAAATAAGAGAACAGAAGGGTAAGGACTTAGATCATGTTAGGTGCATTAAAAGTGATGATCAAAGAGTACTAATCAAAGATGATGAGATCAAACAAAGGTGAGAAACTTACTTTCAAAAATTGTTAAATGACAATGGCTCTGAGAATATAGGGATTAAATATTGTAAACCTACATAACATTGGACATTATAGATATGAACGTAGAATTAAAATACCTGAAGTAAAAGAGGCCTTGAAAAAGATGAAATTAGGAAAGGCCATGAGGCCCAATGGTAGACCAATAAAGGTTTGGAAGTATATGGGAGATACTGCAGTAGTTTGGTGGCCAAGTTGTTTAACAAGAATATAAAATCAAAGAAAATGCCAGATGAATGGAGGAAAGCTTTATTATACCAATATATAAGAATAAAAGAAACATACAAAGCTGCACTAATTATCGAAGAATCAAACTTATGAGCCACACTAAAACTTTTTCAAAGAGTAATTGAGAAGAGGTTATGGCATGAAACAAGTGTATCAGAGAACTAGATTGGTTTCATGCTTGGGAGGTCTACCATGGAAGCTATTTTCCTACTAAGGCAATTAATAAAGAAATATAGGGAGAGGAAAAAAGACCTCCACATGGTCTTTATCGACTTAGAGAAAGCTTATGATAGTCCCTATAGAGTTAATATGGAGGGTGTTGGGAGAGAAAAGAGTTTCACAGTGGTATATAAACATAATTAGAGATATGCATGAGGAAGCAATAACAAATGTTAAAACCACTAGTGGCGAGGCTGGTGATTTTACTATCACAGTAGGATTGTACCAAGAATCAGCATTGAGCCCATACCTTTTCACGTTGGTTATGGATGAGTTAACAGAACATTTGCACGAGGAGATTCCATTGTGCATGCTATTTGCAGATGATATAGTCTTAGTTGATAAGACAAGGGAAGGCATAAACATAAAGCTAGAGTTATAGAGAGAAGTATTAGAATCTAAAGGATTTAAAATTAGCCGAACTAAGACAGAATATATGGAATGCAATTTTAGCAAAGAGAGTAGGAGTAGAACACCAGTTAAGATTGATAACCAAGAAGTCCCTGTAAAAGACCACTTTTGGTACTTAGGATCAATGATTCGTGAGAGTGGAGAGATTGGGAGAGAGGTTACCCAAAGAATTCAAGTGGGTTGGAACACATGGAGATGTGCGTCTGAAGTTTTATGTGATTGGCGAGTGCCACTCAAACTAAAAGGAAAATTCTATAGGATGGCCATAAGGCCTGCCATGCTCTATGAATCAAAGTGTTGGGCAATTAAGAAACATCATGTTCATAGGATAAGCGTCATGGAAATGAGGATGTTGAGATGGATGAGTGGCAAGACAAGAAAGGATAGAATTAGAAATGAAAACATTAGAGGAAACTTCGGGATAGCACCTATGTAGTCACAGGCGCAAAGCGCACCCAAGCGCAAGGAGTGTGCATTGCGCCCAGAGGGATTAGGCGCGCCTAGTCATGCAACTAGGTGTCCAAGGCGCAAAATTAAGGATTTTAAATATTTAAAAAAAAAAATTGCAAAAAAAATAAATCTAAAAAATTGCAAAAAAAATCCAAAAAAATAAAAGAAGCATAGAAACATAAAGATATGAACAAATACTAGTCAAATGAGTGAAATGGAATTCTTAAGTAATAAATCAACATGTGAACAACACAACCTAAAGTTAAACCAAACAATCAGACATAATTAAGTTCAGAAACATACAGGAATGTATAGGAATCTATTAGAGTGGAATGAAAACAAATCAAACAATCATAAGAGGAACCCTACAAACAAATAGAACAAAAAAATAAAATAAATAAGAGTACTAAAGTAAGAAATATAGAAAAGTAAGAAGGTTATGGAAACAAAAGAAATATGCAAAATATGAATACATTGTTATGGATCGGTTGTTTTAAGCATTATAATGGTCTCATTTATACATTTGTTACAAAAACAAATGAGGGTTCAGGGGCAGCACCCCCGAGAAGCAGGGTGCAGGGCAGTAGCCCCGGTGGGGGTCCAAGGGGGCAACACCCCCTGGCGGAACCATTTGAAGGTTGTAGCTCCAGTTGCAATTGAAAAAAGTGTCAAATGTGAATGCAAGGCGCATGGAAACGGGGGGCACATTAGGCACACGACTAGTCACTTGCGCCTACCCAAAGTCAAGTCACAAACCTGTACCTTTTTGCGTTTAGCAACTAGTCGCACCTGCGACTACATAATACCTGACGAAAATCTGTAATTTCTTACCTTTAATCACTTCAAGAAACCTTCAATTGTCAATGGAAGATGAAGATGGTCGCAAGAAGACGAAAGAAAGTCTGGGAAGAAGAAGAAGAAGAAGAAAGGGGAAAAAAGGGTTTTATATTGATTATGGTGCGCCTGGAGTCGGGGGCGCAAGGCGCAGCAAGTCGGGCACCTAGGCGCACTGTGCCTTAAACCTACTACGCCTGGCCTTAGTCGAGTCACAAGGCTGCGCCTTTTGCATCTAGCGACTAAGTCACGCCTGTGACTACATAGGATAGCACCAATAGGTAACAAGATGATGGAGATTAGACTTAGATAGTTTGAACATGTCCAAAGGAAACCGAAAACGACACCAGCTAGGAGTGAGGCAATACAAGTAGAAGGTTCTAAAAGGGCAAGGGGAAGGCCCAAAAGAACGTCAATAGAAGTGGTGAGAAAATATTTTAAAACTTTGGGACTAAATGAAGTCATCGTACTTAATAGAGAGGAATTGAGGATATAGATTCATGTGGCCAACCGCTAATTGGGAATGATGATGATGATGATGATGATGAAGATGGTCTCGTAAGAAGAAAAATAAAAAGCAAGTAGCTCTTTTCAAGTATACTTGATTTCGTGGCTAGGTAAACCGAAGTAAATACCACTATTAGACAAAGTTTTTCCATGAAAAAGAGATACTTGGTCTTCACCTAGTCCCATTTTGGTAAGCTCAATACTCTTACATCGTGCAAAGATAATTATTCACTAGAAAGAAGTAAAACCTAACATTCACAATCATGAGAGAGCTAAATTAATAGAATTTTGCGTCACAAAAACACAAAGGAAAAGCCAGGAATAAGGTTACATACTTTTTTTCTGCAAACTGAATCTGTAAATGGCTTGAAAAAGCGTCAACAAGCCCGGACAAAGCCTTCTCTCGTGTGGAACCCCTTTACCAAAATATGAAGAACAAGTTCAAATCAGTACATAGTTTTTTTCCATTTTTTGTTGAAAGATACAAATGACTACATAACTACATGATAGTCATTATCAATATAATGTTTGATCATACAAATGCCAATTTTCTAGCATACTAAGATTTTCTCTGAATCTAGAAAGATTTACTTGAATTTAATGCTAAAAACCATATTGTCACAAAGACATGATGACTCAAGAAGCTCAAGTGTTCTGAGCCAATAACCTAGAATCACCCACATGACCTATTCTTTATTAGTTGTTGAAGACCTAGTAAAAGTGATGGATACAGTTAAAACAACTATGCCAAAAAAGTCCATCTCATAACAGTTATGAATGGGAAGAAAAGTACATCAGGGTGCAACACCAGCTTCTTTTGGTAAGGGAATGCTCGACACAGAGGCCAGGTGGAACTCCTTAAGCAAACAACAAATTCATCTTGAAATTCCCTTCGCTCATTAGGTAACCCCAGGCATTGACATACAGTTAGTATATTAACTCCAAACTATGCAGGTGTCAAGTTAACCATCACATTTACAATAAATCTGCACTACTGGCTGCTTAAAGCTTCATCTATCATGCAGTTCCCTAGAGATTCCCTTTGCCTGTTAAAATCACCAAGTTATTTTGATAAGATCACCAAGTTAGTTTGTTGCATATGATCTAGCTACTGCATAATAAAGAAAGTATTGCCACTCAATCTTCTAACAGATGGATTATCCTTTGTTTCTTCAGACAAATTCTGAACAAAATATCTAGCAGAAACTCATGTACTGAAATGTTGCTTATAACCAAGGGAAAGATAATTGGATAACTGAACAAAGCTGCTTCAATGCACCAATTGGTATGCAAGAAAATGTAGTTTTCTAATCTAAATGAGATATTCTCTCTTCCACAGAAACGATGTGATTCATTTTACTTCATAGGTACCTTTCTTACCCCTTCATCCTAACCAAATTACCTATGGTCTGTAACCCAACAATTCTCAGGTCTCCCTTATTTCATAGAAACAGCTTTACTTCTTTGACAATTTTAGTTCTTTTCCACCAGATCATTCTTCCATGCAACAAAAGAGTTACAGAGTTCAACACCTACTAACAAATAAAGAGACTCACCCATCAAAATTAAGAAAACAAGAAAAAAAGAAGAAGATAAATGTCAAAAAAATCATGCTTCTTGTGTATGGACTGTAGCCTTGACTATTACAAAAGAGACTCCGGTAGTAAATATATGTCATAAATAATTTAAGACATAATCAGCAGGCTTTCTTGTCTTAAATAACACCGATAAATTGGTTTCAAACAACAGTTTGGCATGACTCCAACCTATGTAGTCGAAGGCATGACTAGTCGCTAAGCACAAAAAGGTGCCAGCTTACAACTCAAGTCTGGGTAGGTGGAACCAACATAAGTCGCCTACGACTAGTTGCACACCTGGTTGCGCCTTGCGCCTAATGTGCCCCCGATTCCAGGCTACTTTTTCATCATTTTTTTCTTTTTTCTTCTTCTTCCCCATTCCACTGCTTCCTTCTTGCGAGAGAACTCAACGAGTGATCTTCCATCGTTGATTAAAGCCCATTTCAAGTGATTGAAGTAAGATTCTAACTTTTATTTGTTTCCTTTTTTTTCTGTAAAAATACGGTCAAAACAGTACCATTTTTTCAATTTTTATGAGTAATGCTTCATTTTTCTTTGAAATCTCAACATATCTACATTTAAAGCTAAAAAAAAAAACTCCATTTCATTCTTCCCATCTATTTTCATTGATTTAGAGTATTATGCACTGTTTTTGTAGTTTTTTGTATTTTTTGCCAAAAATGTAAAATACATTAGTAATTTGTATTTTTTGGTCTTTTTAAGAAAATATTCATATTCTCACCATTGTAATGCTTTAAAACGACTGATCCATGAACTCCATCGACAGTTTTTGTTACTGTCTTTTTTTCATCATTTTTCACTAAAAACAGTACGGTTTTATTTATTTTATTTTTTATTTTTTTGGTTTTTGTAGCAAATGTGTAAATGTCACCATTATAATGCTAAAATTTGCTACCTAGACTCCAACCAATTTCAATAAAATTTGTTCTGAAATGCCATTCTGCATGTTCAATTCTCAAGTCCAGCTGAAAACTTTGGTATCCTCCCATGGACACTAACAAATACATCCTCAACTTTGCAGCAAAAAATCTCTCCTGCTCTAAGATGCAACTTTCATATTCCCACATGGAATCTCCACAACTTCTTTATCAAGGATTATTCAAGATCTTACATTAAATTCTAAAATCATTAAATTATGGCTGGTGGCTATACCTTTGTTTAAGCGAGATGAAGGTGCGACAGATAGAGGCTTGGTGACTGTCTGTCTACTACATTTTGTAGAGCTACTAGACAAGTACTGCCAACCGGATTACAATGAGGATTACCTTGTGCCTCGCTGGAAAATAATGACTTCAGATTGTGTCAAGATTTCATTGTGTATGTCCCTTCAAAGCTAAAGAGATCACCTGCTCATTTTTGCCAATTAAAGAGTCAATGTTGTTTCGAGTCTGGTTCCCAACTTCCTATACTAAGACTTTCAATAAGCTCCTTTATCTTCTAACCCCATCTCCCAATCCTTTGTCCCTAGTTGGTCTATTTCTTTCTATTTAATATTATGGCCTTCCTGAGATACACGATCCAAATCTCCTGTGTTTTAAATGGATGTCCAAATGCCCATTGCATATCCCCAGTCTATTCTTCTGAATCCCTCACCAGACCCTTTCATCCATGTTTACTGATGCACCCAAAAAGCATCTGACAGTAATGGATCTAAATTTCTAGTACCTGGAAAGAGCACGGTGCTCCTGCAACAGAATGGTTCTCATGTTTGGAAGTTTTACCCTTCCCAAAGTTCAGATACCTCTTTATTGCACAGAAGGAGAGTGGAAGTAAACAATTCTTTCACCACTTCTCTTGGCTTGGGTTTGGGGCCCATCTTCCACTATTAGAAGATGGTATAATGTATCTTACCTAATGTCTAGACGGCCTTAGAATATTGCACTAGCACTTTTTCTCCACTAATTCTCCATTGGGTTAAAGGGGAAAATCTCCAATTCCCTTGTTGGTTTGCAATACCTTGCTAGACAACCTAGGAGCTTGAGAATAGGAGAGCTATTAGATGAAATAGCTGCCTTCCACACATTTAACCAACTTGGATATCAGGTGGAGATGGAAGCTCCAAACTCCTCAACCTTAAGACTCTAGCATACTGTATGCACAAAGAGAACAATACCTCTATGTCCATCCTTGGAACCCCTTCTTCCCAAGTGCTGACGCCAAAACTAGAGACATGCAGACAAATGGAAACCACAAAACGGTGCAGTTTGTGGTAATATAAGTTTACAAGCAAGTAATCAAGTGAAACGGTTCACATGCAGTGATACATGATGGGCCATAATCTCAAACACAATAACAGGATGTGAAAAGATCAATGTTCTGGCTCTGCACCAAATTGCACGGACCTGGTGGGGGCTTGGCCCGTACCTCAATGATGGGCCAATCAGGTTGTAGACCACTCCCAACAAATTAAGTTTGGAATCTCCTTTCAGAACCACCATCAATAAAAGCTATTGAATAGCCTACATCTTTGAATGATTGGAAACTTTTTTCCCTCAACTTTGCTTAAGCAAGCTCTCCCTTCCTCGAATATGCCATCATTGGGATATTATTGGCAAAATTTAATCCATAATCAATTTCAACTTCATAGCTAATGAGCAAGAAACCTAAGCACTCAATGTCTCCTTCTGTCCAAAGAAACTTTCAGCAGCAAAGATGGGCTCAATAGAAGTTCATTTAATGGTATAAGCAGGTCGAGCCACTCACCCGCTTAGCCAATCATCGTTCAACCTAGTATGGCCAGTCATATTTCTGCCCGGCACTTCTGGTCCACCAATCCAATTCCTAAGAGAATTTGATATAATATAGTAATATACCCAAAGCTCATCCATTCCTATAACCCAACAGATGACCAAACCTTAGATATCTAGAGCTAGTTTAAATACCCATAGGAACGACTCAACCATTGTCATAGTCATGGCCAACAGACCATTCACAGAGAAATCTGTTAATTTTGCTAGAAGAAAAACAACTATTCTTCGAAGAAGTCAACAAATAATATTCCAGGACTTTAGCAGCTGCCTTTCTATGGATAAAATAACCAGTATGGAGACATTGTGGTCAAAACTAACGTCTCAAAGGCTTACAGCTGAGGAATGGTGTCCATCTCTATGTAATTTATCAGAGGAATAAACATGAATTACCTTCACTGGTCTAAGTTAATTATAAGAGGAATGCTAATCCAAAGAGCTCTAACTCCAAGTGCTCACTTTTGTATGGAGAGGCCTACATTTGGAGGATCTGACCTGTTCATTTCATTTCTCTTGCTTAGGATATCTACAAAACATAAAGTGATGAATTTTGTACGATTTACGCACCTTAAAATCCCATTTTTGCTCATTGAACTTAGACCATTGTTTCATACAAATTCTTACTGTCTATGTACAGTGACCAAAGTAGAATTTTGCATATGCTAGAATCATCAGATCCGCATGCTCTGTTTAAAATACTACACATCCAAAGCAAGAGAAATAAGATAAATGGGTCAGAAGATCCAAAGGTGAGGACCTCCTCCATGCAAAATTGGGCGCACTGGTTAGAGCACTTTAGTTAAGCAGGAACATTCCAGTAATAAAAGGAAGGGGAGCCTTGGCGCAATGGTAAAGTTGTTGTCGTGTGACCTTGAGGTCCAGAGTTCAAGGCAGGGAAACAGCCTCTTGCAAAAATGCAAGGTAAGGCTGTGTACTATAAACCCTTGTGGTCGACCCCTTCCCCGAAACCGACATACAAGAGAGCTTCATGCACCGGGCTGCCCTTTTTATTCCAATAATAAAATTTATAAGAAGCTATCCCAAGGGTTATCATAAAGCCTGTTACAAGGTGGGTCACTTGCCTTCTTGAATTTTTTCCTTAACTGCAGCCATTTTTTTATATTTACTTGATTCCAACACTATGCACAGTATGTATGTATGTTAGGTGATGGTATTGTTCATATTCATGGTCGTGATGAAGTAATGGCAGGGGAATTAGTAGAATTTGAAGAGGGTACAATAGGCATTGCTCTGAATTTGGAATCAATTAATGTTGGTGTTGGTCCAAGCAAGATCAAAACTATCCACCTTGTTAGGTAGAATGCCTCCAATGTGGGTTATCAACCTAACCTTAATACAAAAATGGGTGGCCAGATACTCAGGAAGATTCCAATTCTATTTCTATTCATCATCATCATCATCATCATCATCAAGACCTTATCTAGGTTAGGGGTTGGCCACATGAATTTTTTTCCTCCATTCCCTCTATTAAGTACCATGGCTTCATTTAATAACTTTTTGCACTACTTCACTCTACCACCATGTTTCCTTTACTAATTGTATTTTACCTTTAGATACTCCTAAGACATCTTTTGCCACTTTCTTAATGGACTCAGTCATATTAGTCGACATGGTGTTTACTTCTATTTCATATAGTTCTAGTTTCCTTCTACCACCAACTTATTTGTTAATGAGGTTATTTTCTCTTCTTTTAAGTTCCACCATTTAGTTTTTGGATACCTATTAAGTTCATTTCCTTCATCCACCTTTTAATATAGATATCCATAACCATTAACTTATGTTGTGAGGTTAAATTCTCACTGGGTATCACCTTGCAATCCTTACACATTGATCTTTTGGTATTCCTAAGTAGAAAAAAAGTTTATTTGGCTTTTATGAAGTCCACTTTTAAAGGTTATTAAGTGTTCATCCCGCTTCTTAAAGAATGTATTTGCAGTGTCCAGGTTATATGTCAAAGCAAAATAGAGAATAGTTTTCCCCATCGCATTTCGTTCTCCTATAACATACCCTCCATGTATCCTATCATGTCTTTCATTTTGTTTTCCTACATGGCCATTTAAGTCTGCTCTTATAACTATCCCCTCAATGTTAGGAATTTCTTGCATGACTCCCTCCATATCTACCCAAAATTGTTTCTTAATTATATCTTCTAACCCTTCTTGTGGTGCGTATGCACTTAATAACATTTATGATATACTCTCCTAGAAAAAGTTTTATTATTATAATTCCATCACTAATTCTTTTAACGTCTACAACTTTATCCTTTAATTCTCTATCCACTATTATTCCTATGCCGTTTTTGTTATTATCCTTTCCTACGTACCAGAGTTTATACCCATTGATTTCTCTAGTTTTAGCCTCTTTCTACTTGGTTTCTTGAATATAAGCAATGTTGACTCTCCTACCTTTTATCGTATCTACTAACTTCAGACTCTTACATGTCAATGTCCCTATATTCTATGTGACGATACGAATCTTATGCTCTTGAGATAGCCTATTTACTCATACCCTTCTCGACCTCCATGGCATGAACCCATGCCTACTTTTCATTGTACCTCGGTTCTAATGCAATGCTTAGCTTCTGAAGGAATGCGCTAGCAGCCCTTACCATTTTCTACTACACCCGGGATCCAATGTAGCACATTGCTTCTAGGAAAATGCACTAGCAATCCTTGCCCATTTTTCACTGCACCCAAGATCCGATGCAACGCGCCGCTTATAGAGAACACCCTAACTTGAGGAAATGTCAATTTTCGATTCATGCCATGTTAGGGTTGCTATACTTTAGAGAAGTTGGAGATGATTTTCATTATCTTCTCTTCTTACTTACAAAATAATATACAAATGCATATTCATTTGCAAATAGGAAAAAAAAAAAAAATAACAAAATCAAAATCACCTTCAACTTCTTCCTACCCAGTTGGCACCTAAAGCAAGACCCTCCTCCTTTCATCTAGGCTTGGGACCGGCATCGGCCAAGTTCAATTCTATTTCTATTCTTTCTTTTTTTTTCATTCAAGAAGTATTCATATGGTCCCTAAAGTAGGGACCCCTAAAAATCATTTAAGCAATAACTATGCCAAGTGTTATTTTTACCCAAGGATTTACCACTTGTAGTATTCCCAAGAAATTCTTTGGTTTCTTCAGAAAGTGGATGACATCTGCTTCTCACGACTCAGAAATGATATATTGGAAGAACCTTTTTGGTCTTCCAATATCAATAGGTTGATTGTTTGGCTCATGTATCTTCCAAAAGGGAATGCATAATTATTTCTGTATCGTCGGAGTAGCTGCTGATCCACCTCATGGCTGGATAGACAATGTACATACATACATACATACATACATACATACATACATATAATGTGCATGGTATTGGAATCAAGTAAATATAAAAAAATGGTTGCAACTAAGGAGAAAATTCAAGAAGGGAACTGAACCACATAATAACAGAATAAGGAAGAGGCTTGCTCTAAACTTTGAAATGTATTCTTGCATTTCAGTGAACAAGGCAGTGATTTATGATCATATAGTAGGTGCCTGCAGGTGGCTTCTCTCTTTTGGTAGCAGATGACAGGAGAAGGTCTGGCTTTACATATTCCAATTTCTTTAGGAATGAAAGAATCGCCAGTTGATGCAAAAGAATTGGTCTTCCAAGAAATAGAGGCTGGCAGTAAAGCCTAACTGCTTTTCTAAACAACAATATATTGATGACAAAATGGCTTCACAAGGTCCAATAAATTTGTTCCGGTTCACCATAACAAATAAACTGCTTAAAATAAGGAAAGTTTGAACAGAATGTAACTCTCATCCAAAACATTATCCTTTTAAAAGAAATTGCTGACCAATTTCGCATATCCATGTCTATGAATACATGTGCTGAATACTTATCCTTGTGTAATCAGAAAAGACAACTAGATAGAACAGGATGAAAGCAAATCATTTCTTAGCTTACAGAAAGAGTACACAGACTTCTTATAGCATTTGTGCCAGTTAAAGATGCCAAAAAACATGCAGCATAATAATACCTTTTTTCATACAAAGCATCCAGATATTTATCCAACAAATGCCCTCCACCATACACTTCTTCAGAGTCCTGGACCTGTGTGATATCTGACATTGCTGTCGAGCAAGAACTCAGTGAATCATCATCACTATCAAACATAGTCGCACTTTTACGCTGGCTACTACCTGCATCAAACAACAGCAAGAATCCTCTGTCTTAACTTTACAAGCTAATAGAGCAAATAATATTAAAACAAGAATCAAGCTCCAATATGGAAGACTGTGCAACTATTCAGGAAGCATTCCAAGACAAGTTGCCTACTGTAAACAAGCAACATAAAAACCCATATCCTTGACCTCTGAAGGACCCATTAATACATTCACAGCCCGACGAAACAGCTAAGCCAGATGTAGATTGACCTCTGAAGGACCTATCAACACATTCACTACCCACAGAAACAGCTAAGCCAGATGTAGCTGTGGGCATCTCCAGCTTTTGGCTGAGAGAGAGAGAGAGCTTCAAAGTGGTCTAAACAAATGGAGGCACCAAAAAGTCATGTTTGTGAGTAAGTAACAAGCTCGATATCACAATTTTCCTCCACCCTTCCCCAACAATCTAATTTCAAAGAGACAGAGATAGAGAGAGGGAAGAGAAGAGACAAGTCAGAGAACTTCAAAGTTCACTCAACCAATGGATATACCGTTAAATTATATTCTTTCAGCTCATATACAAATATCAAATTTGCTTAACCATTTCTGCCTAAGCCACTTTCTACAATCTAATTTGACTAAGAAGGAGAGAGAGCAAACTTCAACGTGCTCCAACAAACCCAGATACCCAAGAACTGAATTTTTCAGTATCTAATCAAACATCGGAATTCCATAGCACAATTTTCGTCTAGGCCCCTTTTCTATAGTCTAATTTCAAGATAAACAGGTACACTCTACCCACACCCAAAAAAAAATTTGAATTTTCAAGCTAATGAGCAATTTCTAAATTCGACCACACAATTTTTCCAACAGAAACAAACCAGAAGAAACACCGTTCAAGTAAGCTACAATATGCCACTAAACTCCAACATTCTCCATAAGGTTTAAAAATATATCTAAAATAACATAAACTCAACATATTAAATATATCTAAAATAACATAAACTCAACATATTAAACTCCAAAGCCCACAAAATCAACGTCATATCAAATACAATAATTCCAAAAACTACGATCTAATAAAATTCAGAAACAATCCAACAAAATCTGCAGCATTATTGTCCAACAAAATTGCAACCAAAACTGTTATACTTACGCTTTCCCATGATCTTCAATAGGTTACAAATAAGGCCAAGCTCGATGAATCTGAAAACAAACCAGAAAACCAGACGAATTACACAGAACACGATCGGAACTTCCTAAGGCAAAATCGATTGAGCTGGGAATTAAGATATGGGTATCTCGATTTGAGCAATATAAAGCCATGTGAGAGAGGAAACTCGATCAAGATGGAGAGAAATAGAAGAGGGTAAGACGGTTTCTTTCTTCGGTGTTGGGTAGAGGGGGGAAACCAGATCCTGGAATCTAAGAAGAGGAAAGCTGTCCAATTTTGTCGACCGCGAATATTCGGGAGTTATCCGCGCCTCGCGTACTTCGTTCTTACTTTAACGTTGGTCAAAGGTGTATAATGTAAAACGTGAGGAAATATATGGTGGCCATCCCTGTAAGTCAATAACTGATCTAGTGGGCCCCATCGTTAAATCCCACCCGTCTAATTGGTTCAGACTTATATGTTGTTGCTCTTGAAACTTCCCAGAGCTACAATTTAACTGGGGGATCATTCGATGGAGAACACTTTTGGTGCATTGATTATATAGGATGGACCCCAGCCGGATGGTGAATCTGCATTCTAGAAAGAGGAGGATCGAGAAATTTCATGTAGATAGATTTTCTAATGTTTTATGTTACTTGGATAGCTTATTTGTGGGCCCATTGATAGAACGTAGCAGCTATAAGATAAAGGGTTAAAATCGACTACATGCTTGTCCGGTATGTTGAAGAATGGTCTACACAGTGGCACGTAGTACGCAGTGCGGGCAGAACAAGGATTGAATCCGATGCGGCTTAGGGATTGCGGATCAAAAAACCCTAATTCGTATCCGATCTCCCTGCGGATCACGAATTCGGAGATTACTTATCTATCTTATACAAGTCATACAGAATTATAGTATCGACTTCTTTTAAAATGTCTAAACCGTTAATCTTGTTGTTATACCTTGGATAGGCAGATACTATATATATTTAAACATAGTTGATACTTATAACTTAAGTTATATAAGTAGAAAATTAGAGTCATTGATTTTTTTCTTTTCCAGACAAATAAAACAAGTGATTAGGATCATTGAAATGCAATGATTTTTCATAGGTTACCTATTTTGGAGTTGCTGAACAAGATTAATTATTTAGATCTTTAAAAAGAAGTTAAAATCCATAGTTATAATATTTTTCAACTTAATTTCTCAAAATACCCTTTTAAACGGATATTTATAGGTTGATCATGCATATCACATTTTTAACAAATTGGATTGATTCAATTCACTTTTATTTGCAGATCAAATTTATCCAATCTGTATGCAAAGATTTTATATGATCAAATGGATATCCATGATTTTTTTTTTTTCTATTTTACTGACTCTATTAGCATAAGTCCATGTGGGGATTAGACTCTTTTATTGCCTAAGTTTGAACATAGATTTCATGGTTCTTTAAGCAAATAAATGCAATGCTTTGGAGTCAAAATGTTAGTCTATCTCATCCCAACAGAAGTATGCCCTGTGTATATCTTTGTTGTGAACAAAACATAGGACATAAATAAGTACCTAAAGGATACCTAAAGGAGTGGCTTTTGTTGTTAGAGAGAACCAATAAAATAAAATAACTGATGAGAAAAATGTTGAGTGCAAAAATGTAGAGAAGTTCAAATCTATTAAGATAAAGGTTATCACATGATAAATTATGTTCGGTGTTGTACATGAATTTCCAATCTTCATGTTTAGATGGAAAAAGTTCTTAACCTCTTAGCAAATCCTTATGGGAGGAATGATGAAACCCTAAATTCCAATTTCTTTGTAAAACGAGTTTCCCAAAAGCCTTTTCTTTACATATATATACATGCTTGTGAAGAAAAAATTATCCACACAATGTCATAATTATAACTAGGACAAATAGGAATAGGTAACTTCAATTACTTAGATTCTCTCACTACAATATTTATATTTAAAATATCTAACTAAAGCTCTAGCAACTTGTCTATAGAAGAGGTTTGACCTTCTATGTTTTGGTCTTTTCAAAGTACTAAATTTTTTGACATTTGGCATACAAATAAAACTATGCCCCAAGCTCTCCCACATCCTTGTTTTATCCATCTACAACCAGTTGCAAGACATAAGTGGTAGTGCACATAGACCATTAACATAAGGAATGGGTGCAATAGCTAGCTAGTAGAGAAAAAATAGGGCAGATAAAAGTGAGATGAAAGATGAAATTGAGTTGGTTTAGCAATCAAAGAAAAGTAAGGTAGCAATCATATCTAGTAAGTAGAGAAAAGTGAGATGAAAGAAGTAATTGATTAACCTAAGTAGTTGGAGAGAAGTAAAGTACCATGCACAAGAATTTTGATGAGAGAGATAAATATAGGAAGGCAAAGATTGAAAAGAAAATTAAGGAGACAAACAAAACACAATGGAGTACCATATGAAAATAAGGACAATCCTTTTAAACCTCAAGTTTATGATTTTAATGACCCTTCTTAGTGATTAAGGGGATGACTTCTTCTAAAATGTATATAAAATAAAAGATATTACAAGGCATGCACACAATAGATATAAAGAGAGTGCAATATGACATTCTTAAATTCAAAAGGAGATGAAAATGCAATGAAATAAAATTCTTTGGTCAGCCCTCACTCCATCTAAAGTCGTCACTTGCACATGATCTATCTCAAAAGAGAAAGTTTTAACCTTTTATATAACCTTCAAATAAGAGGATAGGAAAGGCCACCTAAGGCCTTTTTTGTAACTTAGATGCTGAGTGAAACAATCATCCCTTTTCACATTATAATTATTATGGGTGCTAGGAACTCAACGGTTCCTCAAACACCACAAGCCTCTCAATTGTCAGTCATCTATTTCTATTTTATGGGGTTTAGGATGAAACAATATAGTTCATCCTTATTGATAAACTCAAAGTTGTCACCTAGATAAAAATCTCTAGGACCTAAATATTCAGAGATCAGGTTCATAACTTGATTATTGAGTTAAAAGATTTCAGGCACCAACCCATCTAGTCTGAAAACCAATCTCTACTAAATGAGATGGTTGGGCTATCTTGGTTTCGGAATAGATATTGTTGTGCAACTACTTCATGCTTTGCCATCCTATAATGATTGTGGAAAATCTTTTAATCATTAGTATAAAATCCTGCTAAACTTGAGAAATATGCATGAACTATGTTTCCCTATGAAAGGTTCCTTTTACTATGAGACTAGGGAGGCCTTCTTTAATGGGCTATGATTAAACAAAACTTTAAACATAAATGATACTCTTATGCTTTGTGTTACAATACTCCCTCCTAATAGAAAAGTCTGAAGGACCCCTAACTAAGCTAAAGAGGTTCCTAGGAGGAGGGAGCTCAACTCCTCTCCTTCACCTTCCCTCTAGAAGAAGTTCCACTTTGCTAGAGAACTATTCCGCAAAGTAGAAAATCTACCCTAGAAAGCATGCTGGGATCACTAAAAGATTATCCTATATGAAAAAACAATTCTAAATTCAAGAAAGTAAGATATAAAGTAAGAGACAAGAAAATGAATGGAGAACGCCCAATATATTCCTCTAGATTATTGTAATACCTTGAATTAATTTATTTCATGATATCTCTATTATAAATGTGGTTATTTGATATTAAGTTATTTGAATGATGAGATCAAAAATATGTGAGGTTTTAACCTATAGTTCTAAACATCTAAACTCTTTGAGTGTTATAATCATATAGTTAGGATGTGAGGCATGAAATATGTGTGAGTGATAGGCCAAATGTACCACATAAGACAAATTGGATAAGGTGCAAAAACGTCTCACTCTAGGGTTACCAAGTAAGACTTGAAAGTCAAATTATAGGAGGTGCCTTATTTTTGGGGGCTCTACCCTATGGTGGATGTTTAGCAATCTTATATGATGATCTTATGAAATTAGAGAAGGTTGGCCGGCTTGTATTTCATGAAATTATCATAGGGTATGAAATTACAAACTTTCCTAAAATAGAACCTAAAGGGGTGTTTGATACCATGCTAGATGAATAGCTAAGATTTCATCTTGGCTAGGTTATCTAACAATTTGGACATCAAATGGGCTAGATCAAAAAGTATAACATGTGTACGACCAAATTAGAAAATGGAGCAAACATTTCCATTAGGGCTACCAAGCTAGGACACTTGGCAGCCAAGCAAGAGAGGAGGCACTTAGGTGTGTTCATCCATTCAATTAGGAAACTAGCTATTAAAGTTTAGAATGAATTAAAGGAGTTAGAAAAGGAATCTAGGTTTGAGAAAGAGAAATTCTAAGTGTTTAAAAGGGATCATCTCATATACATTTAAACTTTCCAAAATATTAAAAATATGTAATTCAAATTAGAAATACCTTGGGCATTAAGCAAGGAACTTGTACTTGGAAACCTAACATCTGTTCAAGTATGGGATGCCCAGCCTTAGGGAATTCTTTG
Source organism: Warburgia ugandensis (assembly GCA_035236585.1). Lineage (NCBI taxonomy): Eukaryota > Viridiplantae > Streptophyta > Magnoliopsida > Canellales > Canellaceae > Warburgia > Warburgia ugandensis. Next base: position 60,071,217 of record CP141133.1, read on the forward strand.
GCTGGTGTTCTCACTTGAGAGAAAGCTAGAAAAGAGACAAAAATCATGGAGAGCTTGGGTGACAAAGAAGGTGAGAAAGGCAGAGAAACATTAAAGAGTTGAAGGAAGACTACTTGTGTGCGACTCAAGCACAAATAAGAACATTGTAAAAGGCATTAGGAGTTGATGAATATCAGGTAGAGGGATATTGAACTCTCTAGACTAAGGTTTTACAAACAAGCATGATTTAGAAGTAAAACATGAGGTTTTTGCATGACTTCGGCTGAGAATGCATGAGTTTCTAAAAATAGGATTTATGAGCTGTGCATTCCAGCGTTATTCCATTAGTGTTTTGATTTGATCCCAATGTGTGTCATCTTGATTTTTAGATTATCAATTAAAGCATGTCTAAAGTTGATTACCATATAGTTTTCATGATATGCTCATATGTTTATAGAGCTAAGAGACAAGATGAATTGAAAGCATGCACTTTTGGTTCCTAAGATGAAATGTTACTATTATGGATGATTTTGCATGAGCACATGATATTATTTTTCTTAGAAGTTTATAACTTGATTTTATGATTTGAATGTTTAAGAACATGACAGAAAAATAATTGAGAAAACCATTCTTTTTTAGGGTGAAATTTATTGAGTCTTGAAGGTTTCTCTTAGTTAATATATTTGGAAATTATTCATAGTTTTGAACCCTATGTTGTTATGTTATCTGGGCATGAATGGAATATATTTTTGCACTTAAACTTTGTTTAAACATGTTTTTATAAGTTCTGATTATTCTAAAAAAATATCTCATGTTAATAGCTCCAAAATCATGAGAATTAGAGCCAAGTTTCCAAGCTTGTTCTAGCTCATTGTAGCGCATGTTTTGAAGCTTAGAGAACATGATGATTTTGAGTGCTTTTAAACTTTATTTTTTTATGAAAATTTCTAGGAGTGAAATTTGGCATGAAAAATATATTTGTAATTTTATGGTTTGATCAAAATGTTTTTAGGTGTTTTTCTACCAAAGTTTGGATAATTTTGCCCTAGATTCCAAGTATATTTTTCAAAATGTCAGTTTTAGTTTTTATATGTAATTTTTGGTAAAATATATATTTTATCAAATGAAATAGCCTTAGAAAAAAATTAATTTGCAAATGAGATTTTGACATTAGTTATTTTTAAAGAAAGCCCAAAACTGTCAGTTTTATACATTTCTACCATAGAATTTGAGAACTAACATAAGTACCAATTGGATCGATTTTGTTGATGGACTAAATCTGAATTTTTTTTACTTGGACTAGTTGTAATCCCTAAATACCCTATTTTGAAAATTTAACTTGAAGCCATGAAAATTTGAGAGTTGAAAGAGCAAATGAGCTATATGAATGGAATGCTTTATATGAGATATATGTGGATGAATTATGTGATTTTGAATCTCTCATGTGGAAGCGTGTTATACTTGATTTATGTAACATAACATGATATTTGTATGTGTCAACAGTGCTTATGCACTGGAAAGATTCAATTTCCTCGCGAGAATTCATGAGTGTGATGTGCTTCAATTTTTGCATGAGAATTCATTAGTGCTATGTGCTTCAATTTCCTCATGAGAATTCATAAGTGCAGCCTACTCCAATTTTCTCATGATTGTTCAAGAGTATGATGACTCTGTAATGGAGTATTTGGGAGTAGATACAACTATAGTTAGTTGGGGAAGAATTTGACTCCCTAAGTACTATGCTAGGGGGTTCATATGGCCTTTGACCTCTGAAAAGGATACCATTTAGAGACTATGGACTAGTTTGGGAGTATGTGTCATGGCTCGACTACTCCTTCCCTGATCCCGACAGCCCCATGAGAGTTGGTGATGGACTATTTATATTCATTGTTAAACGTAGTTCGGACATCAATTTCTTCCACATGCATAGTTATCTGTTTGTGTTTGTTGGACATGTGAGTGTAGGTGTCTGTCATCCTCAAGGTTCGGACCGCTTACCTTTATGAAGTTTAGGTAGGATGCTGCCATCTGATGCACAATTTGATATATGTTGATATCTCAAGATAAATTCCCTTGTGTAGTTGTTATTGATTTGTTATAATTGTGAAAGTATTATCTACATTAGTTTTTAAAAGATCAAATTTTGAAAGCTCGTAGTTTTCAAAACTAATTTAAAGGTTAACATTTTTAGGTATTACATTTGAGAAGTAGATTCAGTGGATAGAAGGAGGATTCAAGTAGTGGAAAGGAAAACGAAAGTACGAGGAGCTAGAGTAGAATACTAGTTTAGATTTTATATTTAAGGAATTGTCGACTGGACATAATAAGAACTTAAGTTTTATTCCATATTTGAATTATGGATTATGTGGTTATTCGGGCATTGACCAGTGGGTTCTATTTATGTTATAATATCATGGATTAACTTATTTGAATATATGTGGAGATTTTGTTTACGACCTTGGCCTTTGAAGAAGTGGTTTTAAAAATACTATACATTGTGTTTTCTAAATGTCAAAAGAAAAAAAAAAAAGGAATTTTCTAAAGAATTTGATAAAACTACTTCTAAAAAACCTAGGCTATCATAGCATGGTTTAAACTATTCACTATCAAACAACTAAAGATTCATAAGAGTCAACAATATTATAATAACAAGTCCTATGTTTATTAGATAAAATGGAAATAGAGACTTATTAAGCTAATTATTATTTCAAATGGCAATGAGGAGAACTAGAATATAAGATTATACAAACATGTCTCCAGTTGATAAGTTTGACATAGGAGTAGATCTATTAATATAACAAATTTGGAGAATTTAGCTTAATTACTTCCATGTAGATAGTATGTCCAATTGATAAGAGGTCTGCTGACATAGTAACTATCAGAGAGTCTAGCTCTAACTTAAATGAAAGTACATAGGACAACAAAATGTATAATTTCCATCATGCGACAACAGTCTAAGAAAGGATCAAAAAATAATTAAAGTAGTCTTTTGGTAGAATAAGGAATTCCAAATGCATTTCCATAAGAGTTATTAGGGTTGCCACCTAAAATAGAGATGGATTGCAGTATCAAACTAATACAAGTGGGACAACTCTTATCTTCAAAGCACCTTGTCTTATGGCTCTAGCAAAGTTAAAGGAGTAATTACAAGGATTACTGGATTAAGGATTTATCCATCCTAGTGTCTCACCTTGGAGGGTTCCTTTGCTATTTGTCAAGAAGAAGAATGGATCCATGAGGCTTTACTTTGATTGTCTCTTATTGAATGGGGTTACTATCAAAATAAGTACCCTTTGCTTAGTATTGACAACCTTTTTTATTAGCTACAATATGCCTAAGTTTTCTCCAAATTGATTTAAGGTCTCGATACCATCATTTGAGGATCCGTGATGAGGGCATACCTAAGATGGCTTTTTGAACATGCTATGATCATTATGAGTTCCTTGTAATGTTGTTTGGGTTAACGAATGCTACTGCATCTTTTATGGACTTGATGAATGGAGTATTTAGAGAATATCTTAATAAATGTATGATCATGTTTATCATTGACATTCAGATCTACTTTAGGAGTATCAAAGAGCATGGGCAACATCTGCAGACTATATTAAGGACACTTTAGACTCACCAAATATATGATAAATTTAGTAAGTGTGAGTTTTTTCTTAAGCATGTACTGTTCCTTGGTCATATTATCTCTTAAGATAGCATAGGAGTTGATCCTAGAAGGTGAAAGCCATCAGTAATTATGAAAGACCTAATATGGTGACAAGATTAGAACTTTCCTTGGTTTGGCTAGATACTATATGAGATTTATTGAAGGGTTTTCTATAATTTCTCAACCTATGACATAGCTAACCAGGAAGAATAAGAACTTTGTATGGATGGAAGAATGTGAAAGAAGTTTTCAGGAGTTAAAGAAGAGACTCATTGAGCACCTATGCCGACCTTGCCAATACGAAGTGAAGGTTTTGTGATACATCATGATGCGTCAAGTAAGGATCTTGGATTTGTATTGATGTAGCATGAGAAAGTAAGTCCTTATGCTTCTAGGCAATTAAAGACCCATGAGATGAACTATCTGACCTATGATTTGGAGTTACGGGCTGGAGTTTTTGCATTGAAGATTTGGAGACATTATTTGTATGGTGAGAAGTTTGAGGTGTTTATAGATCACAAAAGTTTAAAATACATATTTTTGCAGAGTGATCTAAATATGAGGTAGTGACATTGGATGGAATATTTGAAAGTTTATGATTTCACCATCCAGTATCATCCAAGTAAGGCAAATGTTTTAGCAAATGCCCTTAGCATAAAGGTGAAGGAGTAATAGCCAACTTGTCTGTAAGATCAATATTCATAGAACGAGTTTTGAAGACACAAAAGAAGTGTATGGAGACCTAATCCATGATAGGAAAGAATAGATTTACTACTAATGCTGATGGAGGTGTATGTACATTTTCAAGGCAAGCTAGTGGTGCTTATAGTAGCTGAATTAAAGAAAGAGTTGTTGCAAGAGGCACATGGATCGATGTATAGCATCACATGGGCATACCAAGATATATCAGAATTTGAGAAAAAACTTTTGGTGGCAATGTATGAAATGGGATATTGGGAAATATATGGTAAGATGCTTAACTTGTCGAAAGGTGAAGTCAAAACACTAGAGACTAGCTATTTATTGCGGACTTCAAAACTTCCTAAGTGGAAGTGAGACCATATTACCATGGACTTTGTTGTGGGATTGCCTTGGATTTCTAGTGAACATGATATGATATGGGTAATTATGGATAGGTTAACTAAGTCTGGCACTTTATCTCCACTAAGCAAAAACATTGTTTGGGGAGTTTAGCCAAGTTATGAATAAATGAGATAGCAAATTTGCATCAGTTATCTTTGAGTATTATCTCATACAGAGGTAGCAGATTTACATCTCACTTCTAGTGTAGTGTACAGGAAAGTTTGAGTCTTCTCTGAAGTTCAATACATCATTTTATCCATAGATAGATGGATAATGAGAGAGGATTATCCAAACACTTGAGATATGTTACAAGCTTGTGTAATGGAGTGAAAAAGCAATTGGGATTCCTTTGTTTGAATTCACTTACAACAATAGTTGTCATTCCACTATTGACATGGTGGCTTATGAAAAACTTTATGACCAACCATATCAAACACCTACATGTTGGAGCAATGTTGGAGAAAGGCAGGTGGTTAAGTTGGTTAAGTTCGAGTTGATAGGGCAATGTACTGAGAAAGTGAGAGTGATCCAGAAGAGGCTCCTTGCAGCACATAATCGACATAAAAGCTACAGGGATGTACAATGAAGGGATTTGGAATTTGAAGTAGGAGATCATGTGTTCCTACTAGTTTTTCCAACAAAAGGAGTTACGAGGTTTGGTGTGAAGGAGAAGTTGAGTTCGAGATATGTAGGACCATTTGAGATCTTGGAGAGAATAGGTCAAGTAGCATACCCATTTGGCTTTACCTCCCTAGCTATCTTTGGTACATAATGTGTTCCACATATATATGTTATGGCCAGACCCACACAATTGCTCAATCAAGTTCCTATTGAGCTGCAACCTAACCTTAACTTTGAGGAGAAAGCAGTGAAGGTTTTAGATGGAAAATAAAAGATACTAATGAATAAGACCATTCTACTGGTCAAGATTTCGTAGCAACACCATTCATTAAAGGAAGCTACATGAGAAGTAGGAGAGGATATGAGGTAGAAGTATCCGAAATTATTAACTTAAGTATAATAAAATTTTGAGGAATTTTTTTTTTATAATGAGGGTAGACTGTAATAAAGTGAATTTTGAATTATATGATATTTTTATTTTAAATGTAGTTATTTGAGATTAAATTATTTGAATGATAAGATCACATGTGTGAGATTTTAATTTATAGTTCTAAACATCTAAATCACTTAAGTGTTATAATTCAATAGTTAGGATGTGTGGCATGAAATGTGAGTGAGTGATGGGCCAAATGTGCCACTTAAGTCAAATTGGATAAGGTGTAAAAATGTCTCATTGTAGGTTTACTAAGTAAGACTTGATAGCCAAATTATAGGGAAAGGTCCCTTATTTGTAGAGCCTCTATCCTATGGTAGATGTTTAACAAGTCTTGGATGATGTTTTTAATGAAATTAGATAAGGTTGGCTAGCTTGTATTTCATGAAATTAGCATAGATTATGAAACTTTCTTAAATAGAACCTAAAGGGGTGTTTGATGCCATGTTGGATGAATGCCTAGGATTTTCTCTTAGTTAAGTTATCTAACAATTTGCAAATGGGCTATAGCAACACGTGTAACACGTGTATAATCAAATTAGGAAGTGAAGTAGACCTTTCCATTAGGGCTACCAAGCTAGGATGCTTGGCAGCCAAGCAAGAGAGGAGGCACCTAGGTGTGTTCATCTATTCAATTAGAAAATTAGCTACTAAAGTTTGGAACTGAATTGAGTGAGGAAAAGAATCTAGGGCTGAGAAAGAGACTTTTTACATCTTTAAAATGGTGCAAATCCGCTAGGTTGAGACTTTCCAAAAGATTAAAAATGTGTAATTCAAATTAGAAACACCTTGGGCATTAAACAAGGCACTTGCACTTTGGAACCCTAACATCTATTTAAGTTTGGGATGCCCAGCCTTTATAAATCTTTGGATGGTGTTCTCCAATTGAAATAAAGCTAGAAAAGAGAGAAAAATCATGGAGATCTTGGGTGAAAAAGAAGGCAAGAAAGGTAGAGAAACACTAAAGAGTTGAAGGAAGATAGCTCACGTGCAACTCAAGCATGGATAAGAAAGAGTATTAATACTATGGATGTTTTGCAAGAGTAAATGAGATCAATTTTCTTGGAAACTTATACCATGCTTTCATGTTTTGAATTTTTAAGAACATGAGTGAAAAACAGGTGAGAAAACTATTCATTTTTATGGAGAAATTTGTTGAGTTTTGAAGGGTTATCTCAGTTAATATTTTTGGAAATTATTCATAGTTTTGAACCATGTATTATTATGCAATTTGGGCGTCACTGGAATAAAATTTTCCATTTAAACTTTGTATGAACATGTTTTTGTAAGTATTATTATGCTTAGAGAATATCTCATGTTAATAGATACAAAATCATGAGAATTAGAGACAAGTTTCCAAACATGTTTTTGCTCACTACAGGGCATGCTTGAAGCTTGGAAAATGTGATGATTTTAAGTACCTTTAAAAATCAATTTTTCGTGATATTTTCAAAATTCTAAATCATTAGAATTGACTAATTTTAGTAGATATTTGGCATGAAAAATAGATAGTTCAATTACATTTTCATCAAAATATTTTTAGGCATTTTTCTACCAAATTTTGGATAGTTTTAGCTTGATTTCAAGTATATTTTTTCAAAACATGATTTTTAGTTTTAGGTGTGACGTTCAAGTAAAATATGTATTTTCTCAAATAAAATAACCTTAGGAAAAGATAAATTGCAGAGGAGATTTTGAAATTAGTGATTTTTAAACAAATCCCAAAATTATGAGTTTTATAATTTTCGATCCTAGAATTTGAGAACTAACTTAAGTACCAATTAGATTGATTTTGTTCATTGACTAAATCTGAAATTTTTTTAGTTGGACCAATTGTAATCCCTAAATACCCTATTTTGAAAACTTTAACATGCCATTGAAAATTATGAGTTGAAGGACCCAATGAACTATATGAATGGAAAGCTTTAGATGAGATCTATGTGGATGATCTTTGGAGCAAGAAGAAGGGGTTGATCCATATCATCTTGACTTAGTTTTGCTTCCTCTATCTTTTTTAATGATAGCAAGTTGGGTTCTTCTTCTACTAGTATCGAATAGATAATTTTATGTGATTTTGAATCTCTCATATGGCAGTATGTTATACTTGATATATATTACAAGGCATGCTTTTTTTTATGTCTGAACAATGCTTATGCACTACATAGATTCAATTTTCTTATGAGAATTTCATTAGTGTAGTGTGCTTCAATATCCAAATTAGAATTCATGAGTGCGGTGTGCGCCAATTTCCTCATGATATTCATAAGCATGGTGACTCTGTAATGGAGTGTTTGGGAGCAGATACAACTATAGCTAGTAGTGAGAGAGTTAGACTCTCTAGGTACCACGCTAGGGGGTGTAGGCGTCCTCTGACCTTTGAAAAGGATACTGTTTAGATACCATGGAGTAATTTGGGAGTATGTTGGGCCTACTACTCCTTGTGTAATTTGGTGGCCCCATGAGAGCCGGTGAGGGACTATATGTATCCATGGTCAAACGTAGTTGAGATATGAGTTTATTCTATGTGCATAGTGTACATATCAGCCATCCTCGAGGGTTGGACCCCTTGTCTTTATGGCATTTGGGTAGAACGGTACCATTTGATGCGTTATTTGATATATTTTGATATCTCAGGATAAATTCCCATGTGTAGTTGTTATTGATGTGTTATAATTGTGAAAGTGTTATATGCATTAGTTTTCAAAAGGTCAAAATCTATTTGTTGATAGTTTTTGAAACTAGTTTAGAGGTTTCTAAATTGGGTAGTTGTACTCACCCCCAAAATATTTTCAGGTAATACATTTGAGAAGTAGATTCGATGGATAGGAGGATTCAAGTAGTGAAAAGGAAAACTAAAGTACAAGGAGCCAGAGTAGAAGACTAGTTTAGATTTTATATTCACTTTACATTTAAGGAATTGTTGACTGGACATGTAATAAGAACTTAAGTTTTATTCCATATTTGGATTAAAGATTATGTGGTTCTTTGGGCATGACCAGTGGGTTTGCTTTATGTGCCCATATCATGGATTAAGTTATTTGAATATATGTGAAGATTTTGTTTATGGCCTCAGGATTTGAATAAGTGATTTTGAATGTATATCGTGTTTTCTAAATGTTTAGAAAAAAATTCTAAAATTTTTTCAAAAGAATTTGATGAAACTATTTCTAAAAAATCTAGGTTGCCAGAAATATACTCTTAAAGAAGACTCCTCAAGAAAATTTGAATTAGAACTCCCTTGAGGGTAATGTGATAAGGTAAGTTGCTCTTTCACTCTCTTTTTTAGTTTAATGAAGTCTATGAAAGTTTCTTGGGAGAGATTTTCAAGAATGAAGTGACATTATTAGAAGCATTGTCTACCTTTGCTCTTCGATGCACTCCTTTATGTAGCATTCCAAGGGATATCTTCAGCCAATTAGATTGTGATACTACTTTTTTTCACTGCTGTCTAGGCCATGTGATTCCATAACTTTAGGTCATGCAGTCTCATCAACATGTCATCATTTGGATGTGCCCATTATCTTTAAGAAGGGAGCACATTTGCAGGGATCTTGGGTTATGTACTCTCATATGCAACAACTTTTTTAGGTCACATGACCACATGATAGAATGTTTCAGAAGGGAGACATCTCCAAGTGATGTGGGCCAAAAGTGGTGTCACGCTATCTGATGAACTTGTGTCATGTGATCGCTTGACTTTCCTATATTTATTCAATATTTCCATGCTCTTAATATTGCAAGGCATTTTGGTTGAATTTCCTTTAAAATTCTAAATGAATGAGATTCTAAGAGTAAAGGCAAATTATCAATGTAAAACTTTTGTTTTGAATTGAGATAATTAAGGTGCGGTCAAAATCAGGCATCTACAAATGTCCCTCTTTAAGCAAAGGCATGCTAATGGTTGATGGCCAAAGTTAAGCAGAACACGTATTATGCACCCCTTTAAAATATATGAAAAGTATATTTTATTTCAAAACAGTACCTAGAGACTCTTCATGATTTGGAATGTTTTGAAAGATTTACCTAGGGGTTGCATAGGGCTTGAAAATTTTTGAGAGGCTTTCTTAGGGGTTGCCTAAGAAATGTTTCCTTGAGGCTTGCTTAGGGCTTGAAATGTTTGCCTAAGGATTTCTCAGGGCTTTGAGAGTTTGAAAGAGCGTTTAAGAGGCTCTCCTAGGGCTCAAAATTTTGAAAATATACATGGGAAGCTACCCCAGGCTTGGAGTTTGTAAAAACATAAAGGGATTTCCTAAGGGCTGCTCAGTATGTGAGAATTTGTCTTGGGATTACTTAGAATTCTTGAAGGTTGTTCAAGATGTGAGAATGTGTCTAAGGATTGCTTAAAGTTCCTAAGGGGTCCTTAAGATGTGAGAATGTGTTCAAGGATTGCTTAAAGTTCCTAAGCATTGCTCAGAGTGTGAGCATATATTTGAGGATTGCTCAGAGTTCGAAAGGGTTGCTCAAGATATGAGAATGTGTCTAAAGATTTTCTCACAGTTTTAAGGGTTACTTTGGATGTGAAAATCTTAACAATTGTCAAAGATTTTTATCATACGGGTAGCTCAAGGATTTCAAAATTTTAAAAGATTTTGTCCTAAGGGTTGTTCAAAAATTTGAGAATTTTCAAATATTTTATCCTAAGGGATGCTTAGGAATTGGAGAATTTTGAAAGTTTTATCCTAAGGGTTGCTTAGGAATTTGAGAATTTGGCAAGGTTTTACCCTAAGGGTTGCTCAAGATTTTGAGAATTTTGAAAAAATTTATCCTCAAGATTGCTTAGCAATTCGAGAACTTTGAATAATTTTGTCTTGAGGATTAGTTAGGAATTGAGAATTTTAAAAGATTTTTTTTAGAAGGCTGCTTAGCAATTTAAGAATTTTAAAATATTTTATCATGAGGGTGGCTTAGGAATTTGAGAATTTTGAGAGATTTTGTCCTAGGGTTGCTCAAAATTTTGAGAATTTTGGAAGATTTTGTCCTAAGGGTTGCTTAGGAATTTGAGAATTTTGAAAGATTTTGTCTTGTGGGTAGCTCAGCAATCTAAGTATTTTAAAAGATTTTGTACTGAGGGCTATTCAGAAATTTGAGAAATTTGAAAGATTTTGTCCTAAGAGTTGTTAAGGAATTTTTCCCAGGAGGTTGTCACAGGTTTTAGGGAGATTCTTCAAGATGTTGAAGTGTCGGAGGTCCATATTTAGACAAAAGAGTTATGATTTTGAATTAAAATTCAAGTGACGACATGTCACTGGACTAGTTGCATTACCTGGGTCATACAACTAGTTGTCCTTCAAAGAGAGGACACTTTGGTCATTTGCTTCATTATGGTTGCATGATTCATGTCTTAGTTGGAAATTTAAAAGTTTGGTCATATGACCCTTGTCTTGTGACCTTATGTTCCTTTAACCATTGATTTTTGAATGGTCCTTTCTTTGTTTTTTGGAAGGGAAAGACATTATTTAGATCTTTTAGCCAATTTTTCAACCTAGAAAATTCTATATTTCCATATTCTTTCTTCTCGTTTTGTGTTTGCTATAGTTTACATAGTATTTATAATACACTCCATTTCCTTTACCTCACCTAATATGAAAAATGGAAAACATTTCGGCAGGAAAAATGAAATTGTTGCCAACATCATGTACATTCACTTGAATTCACTCAAAGGACCAACAACTTGTACGTTTATTCTCTATTTAAAGTGTATATATGAATTGAAAGAACACTACTATCATATCTTTATTTTCATGTGCAAAATCTCTCCTCTTATAACATGTTTTCCCATACCTCCTACAAGATTTGTTTTCTTGTAGAACAATACAAAATCTTTCAATATAACATACTTTTAATTTAATAGTATTAGATGATATTATGCACCTACTCTAATTCACTTTAGTTCTATGAGAGCTCTACTCAAACTCTACATCAGATGAGTTAGAAGTTGGGAGAGTCTTGAGATAACATACCTTTTGTTCAACTCTACAAATGCATCTTAAGTCAAGGTGGGCAAGCACAAAACACTCTAGATATCCATTTATAAAGCCTCAAAAGACATACAAGCCTCGGTCTCCTTTCTCTTTATGATGTCCATTTGTGAAAAATATTGCAATAATTCAACAGAAACATGAGATGCAAGTAATGTTGTAGTGATGAAAGCAATTATGAAATCAAGTAAATGGTGATGTGATGTTGTGCTATTAGAATAAGTTTTTTAGATCCTATAATAGGCATGCAACAACATATCTGTACAAATATTGCTATATTCTTAACAAGTATGTGGAACAGTGAGTACCATTTGGTGATCTATAATATTTTGGTTACTTCCAAGGGGCAATCTATTTGAAATACATTATTTGAAAGAATGAAATCATTGATTTATGAATGTTAGCCATACTATAACTATCCTACTCAACCTCCACTATGAAATCCATATGTTTCCTTATTTCATTGCAAAAATCATCTCAGATTGTTGTTCTTATTATATTATTGGTATTGTAGTTGTATTATAGTTGGTTTTTTGCTCTTTGGTCTAGTAGCCTTTGTATTATTAGCCCTATTGTTGTTTCTTTCAATAGGATTGATGAAAAATGAATTGGAATATTCATGTTGTGAGTGTTTGTAATTTGTTCTTTTGCATAAATAATCAAGGAAGAGAAAAAAGTACATTGGACCTTCTTTCAAATCTTTTCGTCAGAAAATAAAAAGTACATAGGATTAGAAGAAGAAAAAACTACATTTTTTGGCATCAAACATCCTATTTCATCATCTCAATTACAAGAGCTAACATCAAGGGAAACAACATTGCAACATTCATTAGGTATATTAGATTGAAGATCAGTTCACCAAACTACCTAATAGTGTGCTTGATGGGCTTCCTAGCGCACGGAAACCCCCATTTAATGAGCGGTCTCCTCCATCTTTTCTTGTACAAGCTCTAGAGACAACAAGCGCACATGACCCTCCAACCACTTCATCTTTCTACCTTAAAAATCCACAACCCTTTCCTCCATTCCATTTAGAGTACTAGTAAAATAGCCTTATGGGTTTTTTCTTCATCCTTAATTTTTAAATAAGAAGTAACCACAACTCCTTGGACATTGAATTCTTAGAGCATCCTCTACTTCAGAAAAATCCCTCTCTCCAGTGGGATTGAAAAAACTCAATCAATTTCCACTCGTAATAGGAAAAAGGGATAAATGATAAAAAGAAAATGGAGAGTATGTTTCATTGAAAATTATTTTTTATTGCAATCAAATAAATTAGAAAACTTATTATGGAATGACCTTCAAATAACATGATTTTTTACTACAACTAATAGATGGTTTTACAACAAAAACAAGGCTTAGGGTTCCTAGGAAATTTTAAGGTTTTGGCTCAAACTCAAGGATCAAGCTCAACAATCATCTACCCTCACCTTTGACCTCTATTGGAGATTGAGGATAGAATTTGATTGCTTCGATTCCTTTTTGCAAGAGGAAGAATGAAACTCAACTCCACTTCAGAGATTTCTTTGGGACTCTTTTGCCCTTTTCCCTTACTATTTTTTTTTTACATTAGCCATCCAACTTAGAGGTCAAATAGCCAGTTAAGTGGTCAAACACCAACTCAATAATAAATGCTATTGATGTTGAAGAACTTAACAGTTTTGGATTGAATTGAAATAGTTCTACAACTTGAGGGGTCAAAATGCGAATTTAACAAGTTTAGGATTTCATTGAGAAAACTACACAAGTTGGTTTTTTTTAATGATTCTTCTACTATTAAACAACATACTTATTTTTTGGACTAATTTAGGTGGTATTCCTTATGGATTGACTCTGTCACTCTAAAATCTAACTAAGCTTCAACTATATCCATATCCTATTCGATTGTTTATCATGTATTGCTTTAGAATCCATGTCTACTTCAATCCTACCCATATGGTGATCTATCTTTTCAATATTAGTCACTTCTAAGGTCTGCCCTACACCATCTACATAACCATGAGCATCCCCTAAATGTCAATGTGAATCAACTTTAATGATCAATATTTGAAATTCCATAGATTAAAAGAATTTCTTAAGTCCCATCATATACTTGTTAAAGTAAAATAACCAAGAAAATTATGGGAAAAGTAACAATGCATATAGTTGTCAAAGCATGCATTGAAATCACAAAAGAACTAGTCAATCCTTTCTGATATGCAAATATAAGAAAATGAAATAGAAAATCCATAAAAATTCACAAAAAACCATATTTTTCTACAATTACATGAAAAGGGAAACACAAAAGGAGTTATTTTGATACTAAAATCATGCTTCATTATTTAATGCCTAATTTAGTCCCTTTGATTTATCTTTTATACATGTAACCTTTATTTATCATCTATATGATGATATACAATCTTTTATAGTGATTAGAGAATCATTTGCTCAAACTTGGTATTAGTGTAGGTGAATGATCCATGCTCAATTGCTAATTTTTACAATATAAGATGTAAAAAAAATATAATTTTAGACCTTATACTAGATATTCAAAAAAGTACAACTTTAGAAACTACAAAAAATAGGAGGTCAAAATAAACTACAAAGGAGGAGAAAAAATCAATAGAAGATGAAAAATATATATTTTATGGGAATCAATTTCATATTTGAAAGAGCATAAACAAGAAAAGTTTGATGTCAGAATCTAATTTAAACTAAAGAAGTGGGTCAAAAGAAAGGCCCAAAATGAGGTTGGCTTAACTAACTAACACAAGACCTAAGATACAAAAATTCCCCAAATCAAATGCAAGTTAAAAGGAAAAGCACTTTGTCCTTCAACCACTAAAGTGAAAATAACAATTAAAGCAAGAATAAGTTATAAAAAAATGGAATATTATTTCAGTTTGTTTGAGGTTCAATGACTTTTGCCATCGTTAGCCAATGAAATGCTTGCTTGGTGGAGTTTGCGTAGACAAAGAGGTGTAATGCTTAAAAACTTAGTATTAATGTTCGGTTGTGGGTTATATGGCAAGAAATGAACTGTAACAACTTTATATTTTATCGTGGTTTAAATTGAAAGTGGTGTGAAGAAATCAAATTTCACTGAAAATGAAATCCTTAAAGTAAACTTACAAAAGACTCAGAATTTGACTTTGAAACCTCAAAAATCAGAATATATGCAACAAGAGCTTTCCAACAACACTAATTTTGCATGAAATAGAGTTTGGAGACAGAAAAACCCAAATTTTTACTAAATATCAGAGGGGGCCAAATTAATAATGGCACCCCCACTCCATTGATAAGCCCCATGTGACAACCAACCAAGGGGAGCTCGATGAGTGGAGCTCTACCCCTGGCTACCTGTTAAGCAGTAAAGAGGCTAGCAGAGCTCACCACCTCTGCTCGATTTCTATTCTTCCTCTATCTACCTCTCTCACCTGATCTCTCTCTCCCCACATCTCTCTTCATTAGTCAGGTGTCGACACCTTCCCCGTACTATTTTTCTTTGTCCCAATAATCATTAATGCTGAAATCCCTCCACTGACAACGTAAAGCCACAGCCTCCTTCTCCCTCTCTTTTCCCTCTCCTCTATCACTCTATCTCTCTCACTATCGTGTGTCCCATCGCTGGCAATGACGGAAAACCCACCTAGGTTTTCATCAATTTTCCCCTTTTTCTAGCACTAAACGACTCCATAATCACCCTAGATTTTAAGAGAGTGAAGGTAAGAACAAGATATACATAACCCACATTTTAATTTCTTGAAAAATTATGTCTTTTTAACACTGTAACAGTCGTCAGAGGGGATCATTTTTTGATTGTCTTCTTCGGCGATAGTGACAAGATTTTGATGACTTGCGACCTTTTTTTGGCAAGGAAAAAATGTGAAATTTTATATGATGGAATCCTCGCATAATGAATTATGCACTCATGTCAACGAAAGTTCAATTGGAGATCATCTGAACATTGAATTTTTTTATCTAAACACGATACACAACTATTACTAGATCTACAAATTAGACAATTAAAAACACTATTAGACAATAGATCTATTAATCTAATGATGTGAATTGTATGTTAAAGATAATTTGGGTTAGAAATAATAAGTGAAAAGCTTGTTAAATGTATAAAGGCTGATCGCATTGTTAATTATAGATCTGATCACTCTAGTACTTAGGTCTAACCAATTTAGACCTGAAACATTAGATCTGACTGATCGACATATGAAATTGACTTTCCCAATACCCAAAGATATCTAATATGAGGTTAAACAACAGATTAGGGACAATTTGACCATTAAAATTATATTTTTAGTGTATAAATCATCAATCAAGAGACTAAATTATGATATTTATTTTATATTTCTTAGATTAATGCTTGATGTGGATAAATTCTAAGATTGCTAAGTTTTCACATATATATTATACGTATAAATTGTGTTTGTTAAATACTTTTAAATTATAGTTGATGAAATATTTTGATGTTGTAAATATAGCATCCTTGTAATTAAAATTATGCTATGACTCCCATTAGTTGTGAATGAGATTATTAGGAGATAGAGTCTCCATTTTTATTTAAACATGAAATGATGACTATAAGGTGTATCGCATCACATGTGTTAAATGTGCATTGTCCTATAAACAGGGAAAACTTTGTTAGTTTTTGTATAAAAATAAAGGGATTTTTTTTTATATATTTAAAATGGTAAGGTGTATAACATGAGTTGATTTATAACTGAATTTTGTTCATCATCTATATTTAACATCTCATTCGCATTTAAATGAAAATTTTATATTTTTAAAACCATGATCAGGATCTGATTATATGATCAATGAGCAACTAATATGTTGCTAAGGGTACAGTTGTATCTAGATTTTTCATGCATTGATTTGCCAAAGATTCATTTTAAAACAAGTTATTTTGCTTGGTGGACACTATGATAGGAGTGTTACAGGGATGACCACACACCTTCCGAAAGTTGATATTTTGACATCAGGTCCAAGTGGCTAGATTTCGAGTGTGGCATCATGGGAAAGCTACACTGTGCTATCCGTTCTCCTCCCATGCGAGATGGTGATAAGTATCACACAATTGGTGTCAAACATTTGAGTATGCAGTGTCCCACTATTGGGCAGTTGCCACAATATAGCGATCCATGTATTCTTTTTTGCTATAGTGTCCCACGATTGGGCAATTGCTATAGTGTTATGGTGTTCATTTATAGGGTAGTTACTGTAGGTTGATTTTTTGGACAACACGCGTGTTATAGGGTCATAGATACCCTAGCCACTAGGCATGACGATGCCTTGGATGATTTGAGATTTGATATATTTATATTTGCATGCTAAGAACTAATATGTTTGTAATAAATTGAGAAGGACTTTCCAATATGTGATTTAAATTGAGATTTTAGTGCTTAACTAATTTATCGTCAATTTTGTGCACTTGTTTAATGAGTACTCTTTTGATGTTGGCATATCATATTATTCTTACAATTGTATTGTACTTGGCTGATCTGAAACCTTTGATGGTATGTTTGAAAATTATGCATATGATATATTACAAATATATATTAATAAACCTTAGGAACCATACCTAAGGATGTTTCATTGTGTGTATGAGTGTGTGGATGCCCATTTTATATTGATTTACATTTGTGATCTTAGTTTTACCCACTAAATATATTCCCCTATACTTACTCCACCAACTCCATAAATAAACAAAAATAAGAGAAAGGCAAGAGTGTTGAGACCAGGCACTCCGAATAGTCAAGGAGATTATAGACAGTGTATATATGATAAATGTTGTGAGATGACTGAGTAGTTATATAATTGTGATACACAGTTTAGACAAGTATAAATATGTTTAATGCATATTGGATTGTGAGCTGTAACGGGATAGAATTCTAGAAAATAATAAGTTTTGACTTATCATATTTGAATGTAAAAATGGTTGTTTCTAGAACTCATGAATGTGTTTTGATCGGTCAAATGACACTCGGGGTTTTCTAAAAAGTCTTTTCAAAAGAAAAATGTTTCTGCTGTTTATTTTCTAAAAGAAAATTTTAAATAGGGATCCAGCCTTTTGAAAATAATTCTTAAAAGGCATTTAAAAACTAGAGCTATTACAATTTGTATCAGAGCCTAGTTGTTCCTTTTACATCCAATCCTACATGTCAAAAGTTAGAAACAGTCAATAAGTAAGGGGTGGTTGTTTCGATGTAAGTTAAGAAAGTAACTCATATAGAAATATATTATGAAATATAAAACTGATGCATCTTGGAAAAGAGACTGTGAGGTTTGCTAGTTCTTCCATTAATGCCCCAAAAGAGGAGGCTCATATGGAAAAGTTTATGGCGCACATGATGAAGAACTTTAAATACTATATGTAGCAACAACAAACCCAAGTTTAGACACTGTCCGTATCAAGCATTCTTGCATCCAGCACTGGTGAGGGTAGTTAGTTCTAACAAGACAGATAAATTATTAGAATGATTTTAGAGGATGGTTCTAGCATTTTTTGGGAAAGGTAAACTGAAAGTAGTAGAGGAATGGATATATTAGGTTGAGAAAGCCTTTGAAGCTATAGAAATTCCAGAAGAGAAAAAGGTGAAGATTGCCACTTTTATCCTCATTGGAGAGGCTACTTTCTAGTGGAGAATAGCATAGTGGACTTATTTTCCTCAACCAAGTAATGTTTTGTGGGATGACTTTCGAAGGGTATTCTATGATAAATACTTCCCTCCCCATGTTTAGGCAAGAATGGAGAGAGAATTTCTAAATTTACAGCAAGGGGATCTTATAGTCTTACAGTTCGAGAATAGGCTTGTACAGTTGAGGAGGTTTGCATTAGATATTTGCACTTTAGATAAGAAAGCCACAAAAATATTTTTTTGTGGTTTACACCTGAGGTTGAGGAGTAAGGTTATGGGGACACAACCTACTACCATAGTGAAAGTAGTGGAAATGGCTTCTATTTTTGAAGAGGAATACGTGCATAATTAAGCAGAGAGGCGAGGCAAAGAGAAATACAGTAATGTTCCAAGATGCTCTAGTAGGGGTAAGTGCCCTTCTTCATCTTCTTCATGGGGGCCACATAGACATCAAGGACCACAGGCTACCAAACAAAGTAGAAGGCTAGAAAGGAGACAGTGTCCAAGATGTAAAGGTTATCATCCTAGTTCACTTTGTTTTAAACCAGGACAACAGTGACAACTAATACGATGTTATAGATGTGGTGAATAGGGCCATTTTATGAATGAGTGCCCCAGTAGACAAACAGGCAGTGGGGCTAGGATAGAAAATGTGCATCAAAGTCAAGGTCAAGTATTTGCTATCACTTTTGAACGGGCTAGGGCCTCAAATGCAGTGATTGAAGGTATCATTTTAATTTCGAATAAACATGCTAAAGTTTTATTTGATCCAGGTTCCACGCATTCATTTATCTTTAGCATTTTTGCATCTTGTGTATGTTTACTTGTACATAATTTATGGATATAACTACACCGGTAAGCGAATCAGTTAGTAGTCATGAGTGTCTTTAGGATGTACCTATTAAGGTAATGGGGAAACAGTTGAAGGCTATTCTCATTTTACTTAATGTGATGGATTTTGATCTTTATATTGGGAATGGATTGGCTAGCAACGAAATGGGCGATAGTGGACTGTCGTAGGAAGAAGGTCATATTCTGTGTACCAGGATAGATAGTAATTTCATTCCAAGGGAGACTAGATATAAACAATGTTTGTGATATTTCAACCATGAAGGCAGCAAGACATATCTCAAAAGGATGTCAGGCCTTTTTGGCGAGTGTAATAGAAATGGATGCTAAACAACCTAAACTAAAGGAGTTGGAAGTTGTTAATGAATTTCAGAATGTTTTTACTGAAGAACTTTTAGGATTACCACCTCAGAGAGAAACTAATTTTTCCATGAACTTGTGCTAAGTACAGAACCTATTTCTAAGGCACCATATAGGATGGCTCCAACAAAATTGAAAGAATTGAAAAACACAGTTGCAAGAGTTATTAGACAAGAATTTTATCAGACCTAGTGTTTCACCTTGGGAAGCACCAATTCTTTTGTTAAGAAGAAAGATGGATCCATGTAACTGTGTATTGATTACCAAATGTTGAATAATGTTACAGTAAAGAACAAGCATCCCTTGCCTACAATTGATGACCTCTTCGATCAGCTACAGTCTACAACTATTTTCTCTAAGATTGATTTAAGGTTAAGATATTATCAATTGAGGATTAGAGAAGAAGATATTTCTAATACTACATTTAGGACTTGTTATGATCACTATGAATTCATAGTTATGCCGTTTGGACTAACAAATGCACCAACTATGTTTATGGACCTCATGAATCAAGTCTTCAGATCATATTTGGATAAATTTGTTAGAGTGTTTGTAGATGATATTTTAATTTACTCCACAAGCAAAGCAGAGCATAGAGAACACCTGCTCATTGTATTAAGTACTCTTCAAACTCATTGATTATTTGCTAAATTTAGCAAGTGTGAGTTGTGGTTAAAGCAAGTTAACTTTTTGGGTCTTGTTAAATGGAATTGATGTGGACCCAATGAAGGTAGAGGTAGTTATGAATTGGAAAAGACCTAAATTGGTGACAAAAATTTGTAGTTTCTTGGGTTTGGCAGGATATATCAAAGATTCACTAAAGAGTTTTCACATATAACCTTACCATTAACTGCACTAACTAGAAAGGAGACATAGTTTATTTGAAGTGAAGAATGTGAAGTGAGTTTCCAGGAGCTAAAAAGGAGACTCACGTATACACTGATTTTGGCACTTCCCTCAAGTAATGGAGGAATTGTAGTCTTTTGTGATGAATCAAATAAAGGGCTAGGATGTATATTGATGCAATGTGATAAAGTGATTGCCTATGTTTCTCGACAACTGAAAACATATGAGAATAATTAGCTCGCTCACAATTTGGAGTTGGTGGTGGTAGTTTTTGCATTAAAAATTTGGAGACATTACCTGTATGGTGAGAAATTTGAAGTTTTCACAAATCATAAAAGTCTTAAATATATTTTCTCTCAGCAAAATCTAAATATGAGGCAAAGAAGATGATGGAGTATTTAAAAGATTATGACTTCTCAATTCAGTATCACCTAGGAGAGGCCAATGTAGTGGTCGATGCATTGAGTAAGAAGACTCAGGAATTAATAGCAAGTATGCTCTCTAGAAATTGGAAATTACTTCAAGATATAGTTGAATGTAAACTAGAAATGCAATACAAGGGTCAAAATTCATTTGTGAACAACTTAACAGTGAAATCTACTATAGTTGAGAAGGTTCTCCAAGCTTAGAAGGAAGACACAGATATATAGGCACTAATTAGTAAACTAGGGTTTACTGAAAGTTTAGAGGGAGGTGTGCGATTTAGTGGAAGATTCGTAGTTTCATCAAATAAAGAGTTGAAATAGGAAATCCTTCAGGAGGCACATCACTCAGGGGGAACCAAGACGTATCATGACATGAAAAGAAATTTTTAGTGGAATGAAATGAAAAAGGATTTGGGAGAAGGTGTGGCGAGGTGTTTAACTTGCTAACAGGTAAAGGCTAAACACTAAAGGCCTACATGAATGTTATAGTCCCTAGATCTTCCTCAGAGGAAATGGGAGCACATCATTGTGGACTTCATTAGTGGCCTGCCCCAGGACGTTGAATGGACATGACATCATTTGGATGATTGTAGATCGATAGACAAAGTCAGCTCATTTTCTCCCTATTCGACAGATGCAATCCTTAGATAGCATGTTAAAGCTGTATATCAAAGAAATTGAGATGTTACATGGCACACCTATGACCATTATTTCAAATAGAGATAGTAGATTTACCTCCAAGTTCTCGAGGAGTGTACAAGAAGGATTAAGATCTACATTGAGTTTCAGTACAACATTCCACCCCCAGACAGATGGAGAATCAGAAAGAACAATCTAGACATTAGAAGATATGTTGAGAGCTTGTGCAATTGATTGGAAAAGAAATTGGGATGAGAATCTTCCCCTCATTTGCATATAATAATAGTTTTCATGCTAGCATTGGCATGGCACCGTATGGAGCACTTTATGGAAGGTTGTGTCATTCACCAACTTGTTAGAATGGGGTTGGAGGAAAATAATTAATGTAATCTCAATTAGTGGAGCAATGTGTAGAGAAAGTGAAAGTTATTCGAAAATGACTTTTAACTCCACAGAGTTGACAAAAGAGTTATACAAACCAAAGGAGGAGACATTTAGAATTTGAGATTGGAGTTCACGTGTTGTTGAAGGTCTCTCCTATGAAGGGAATTATGAGGTTTGGTGCTAAAGGAAAATTGAGTCCTCAATTTGTTGGTCCTTTCGAAATTTTGGAGGGAATTGGACTGATAGTGTATAGATTGACATTACCACTGCAGCTTGTAGATGCTCATGACGTATTTCATATTTTGATGTTGTCTGACCCTTCTCTCATACTTACACATGTACCAATAGAGCTACAACCTGATTTGGCTTTTGAAGAAAAGACTGTCCATAGTTTGAATTGAAAGGATCACACGTTAATGATGAAGACCATTCCATTGGTCAAAGTCCTTTGGTAACATCATTCTGTTGAGGAGGCGACCTAGGAAACTGAGGAAGAAATGAAGAGAATGCACCCAGAGTATTTGAACAGTAATGTAAAAAGGTATTTTTATCGTGGTTTAAATTGAAAGTGGTGTGAAGAAATTGAATTTCACTGAAAATGAAATCCTTAAAAGTAAACTTACAAAAGACTGAGAATTTGACTTTGAAACCTCAAAAATTAGAATGCAAGCAACAAGTGCTTTCCAGTGTCACTAATTTTACATCAAATGAAGGTTGGAGTTAGAAAAACCCAAATTTTTACTAAATATTAGGGGGCAAATTGATAACAGCACCCCCTCTCCACTGATGGGCCCCACGTGACGACCAACTAGGGGGAGCTTGATGCATGGAGCTCTACCCTTGGCTGCTTGTCACGAAGGGAAGAGGCTAGTAGAGCTCACTGCCTCTACACAATTTATCCTCTCCCCTCTCCCTCTATCTCCCTCTCTCACAGTATCTCTCTCTCCCCACATCTCTCTTCAATAGTAAGGCATTGGCACCTTCTGCGTACTAGTTTTCTTTTTCATGGCAACCATCATTGCTAGAATCTCTCCACCAATGATGAAAATTACATAGCCCTCCTTCTTCCTCTCCTCGCTCACTCTATCTCTCTCATTATCTCTGTCACTATCGTGTCTCCTATTGCTGGCATCGATGGAAAACCCACTTAGGTTTTCATTGATTTCCCCCTATTTCTAGCACTAAACAGCCACAAAATCACCCAAATTTGACGGGAGTGAACGTAAGAACTAGATCTACAAGACCCACATTTTAATTTCTTGAAAAATTACTTCTTTTTAACACTGTAACAGTCACTAACGGCTACCATTTTCCAATCGTCTTCTCTGGCAATGGTGATTGGATTCCTATGAAGCCCAACCATTTTTTAGTAAGGACAAAATGTGAAAATTTATATGGATGGAATCCTAGCGAAATGAATTATGCACTTGTGTCAACAAAATTTTAATTGGAGATAATCTAACTATCGAATTTTTTATTATCTAAACACAATGCATGAATAATGCTAGATCTACAAATCTGACCATTAAAAAAATGATCAGACAGTAGATCTATGAATCTAATTATATGATTTATATGTTAAAGACAATTTGGGTTATAAATACTAGTTGAAAAGCTTTTAAATGTATAAAGGTTGATTAGACTGTTAAATTATTTATCTAATCACTCTAGTGCTTAGATCTATGTAATTTAGACTTGAAACATCATATTTGATTGATTGATGTATGAAATTGACTTTCCCAATACTCAAAAGATATCTGATCTAAGATTAAACAACATATCAAGGACAATCTGACCATTCAAATTAGAAATTTAGTGTATAAATCCATAATTAAGAGACTAAATTATGATATTTATTTCATACTTCTCATATTAATGCTTGATTGATGATAAAGGCCACGATCTATGATTTTTTATTATCGATCAACATCCAAATTTACTTGCAATTAATTCCTATGAATCCAAGCCATCAAATTTAAGTGGGTATATTTTAAGTTTGCTAAGTTTTCACATATATATTGCACTTATGCATTGTTTTGTTAAACACATGTAATTACTATACTTAAATTGTAGTTGATAAAATATTTTGATGTTGTAAATATATCATCCTTGTAATTTAAATTATATAATGACTCTTACATTAATTGTTAATGAGATTGTTAGGAGATAGAGTCTCTATTTTTATTTAAACATGAAATGATGACTATTAGGTGAATCACATTATATGCGTTAAATGTGCATTGTCCTATAAATAGGAAAAACTCTACCATTCTCTCTATAAAATAAAGGGATTTTATGATTGTACTTAAAATGGTAAGGTGTATAGCATGAATTGATTTCTAACTGAATTTTGTGCATTATCTATATTTGACATCTCATTCACATTTAAATGAAAATTTTATATTTTTAAAACCATGATTAGGATCTAATTATGTGATTTGTGGGCGACTAAAATGTCATTGAGGGTACAATTGTACTTAGATTTTTCTTGCATTAATTTGTTGAGGATTTGTTTTAAAACAAGTACTTTCGCTTAGTGGACACTATTATAGGAGTATAGGGATGGCCACCCATATTTCGAGAGTTGATATTTCGATACCAAGCTCAAGTGGCTAGATTTCAAGTATGGTATCATGGGAAAGTTACATTGTGAGATCCATTCTCATCACATGCAAGACGGTGATAAGTCTCACGCGGTTGGTATTAGCGTTTGAGCATGTGGTGTCCCACTATTGGGCAGTTGCTGCAATATAGTGATCAATGTATTCTTTTTGCTATAGTGTCCCATGATTGGACAATTGTTGTAGTGTTGCGGTGTCCCATTATAGGGCAGTTGCCGCATGTTGATTTTTTGGACAACATGCATGTGATAGGGTCATACATACCTTGGCCATGAGGCATGACGATGCCTTGGATGATTTAAGATTTGATATATTTATATTTGCATGCTAAGAAATAATATGTTTGACATAAATTAACAAGGACTTTCCCACATGTGATTTAAATTGAGATTTTAGTGCTTAAGTAATTTATCGTCAATTTTGTGCACTTGTTTAATGAGTACTCTTTTGATGGTATGTTTGAAAATATGCATATGAAATATTGCGAATATATATTGATAAACCTTAGAAACCATACTTAAGGATGTTTTGTTGTGTGTATGAGTGCATGATGCCCATTTTACATTGATTTACATTTATGATCTTAGTTTTACCTATTAAATATATTTCCTTATACTCATCCCACCAACTCTACAGATAAATTTAAACAAGAGAAAAGCAAGAGTGTTGAGACCAGGTGCTCTGAATAGTCAGGGAGATTATAGATAGTGTATGTATGATAAATGTAGTGAGATGACTGAATAGTTATATAACTGTGATATATAGTTTAGACATGTATAAATATGATTAATGCATATTAGATTATGGGCTATAACTAGACAAAATTCTAGGAAATGATAAGTTTTGACTTGTCATATTTGAACATAAAAATGATTTTTTCAAAACTCATGAATGTGTTTTGATCGGTCATACAACACTCGAGGTTTTTTGAAAAGCCTTTTTAAAAGAAAAATGTTTCCCATGTTTGTTTTCTAAAAGAAATTTTAAAATAAAGATCTTGCCTTTCGAAAATAATTCTTAAAAGGCAATTGAAAAACCTGGGCTGTCACATGGAATCTGTCTTTCTCAATCAAAGAGGTGATGAAGCTAAATGAATCCTCCTTTGAGTGGATTACTCAAGTTATATTTTGAGGGACATGCAAAGGTGACCCAGGGAGATTAGGAATTTGGGGGTTTGGTGAGAAATTCCCAAGCTTTGATCTTGTTATATATTCTTGCCATTTGAATGGGGTGATTTAGAGGTAGTTGCTCTTTACCATTGTGTGCTTAGTGCAACATTGCATGGATTAGTAAGAATTTGGTTCGATGGTTTAATTCACCTTAACTCACACTTGGAGGGTTTGGGATTTGATGGAGGGAATCAAGGCTTTGCTAGATTAGACCAACATTTTTGCTTCTCATGTGTGGATATCTACAAATGACCCTGCTAGAAAAAGTCTACTCCTCTCTTTAGTTAGAAAAAAGGGAATGTAAATTTCTTTTTGGATGTGGTAGATACCAATTGTACTCATTTTTTCCCTTTTTCTTCATTCATGGGTCTATTAAGTCTTTATTTCTACTCTAATTATCTCTTTTCATGGTATGAATGAAGTTCTCATAGTTCTTTTTTTTTTAATAGCCACTATACTATGTTTTCCTAAGGAGTAGCAAGTGTGCAAAAGAGCTTACAACCATGAAAACAAGAGGATAATCAGAAGTGGAGAAAGACTCATGTCCATTCTTTTTTTCCTCATATTTCTAATAAGGCAATAGGAGGATGCTATGGGAGTAAAAGACACATTAGTAATTTAAATACTTTTATTTGAGACTTATTATGTTTTGTAATAAATAACTATTATCTATTTTTCTAGTTTTATTAATGCAGTTTATTAAAAAAGTTTCTAGCCAAAAGCCGTTTAGGATTAGGGACGAAAAGATGCCTCTACTTGTTAAACTTGTTCATCAAAGGTTTCAAGTAAATTTAATAATTAGGATATCAGGTTTGTAGAGAGTTTGCTTGACGAAAGAAGAAGGTGAGTGTCCAAGCTATTGTAAAGAAGCAAAGCTCTCACTAAAAAGTTTAGCTCTATAGTCAAAGTGCACAAGAATGCCTAAACAAGTACTTGTCCTTTTTTCTCATGTATGTCAAAGCTTTTTTTTAGATCTAAGCCATTCATTATGTTTCATCTTAAATAAATTAGAGATCAACTTTAATGTCTATTGGATGTTTTTTGCATAGTTCAAAAGAATCAGAACTTTTTATTTTTATTACTTTTTAAAAAGTATAAAATAAAGCAGTTAGGCTCGTTAACATCATGGCGTATCTCCTTGGTGAGCATTCGAGGTGGCACTTTTTGTTTATTGGCGAGTAAATAAGAATTAGAATAAGCTTTAGATAGTTTGTTATGAATAAAAAGGATAGCTTTATATACGAAGCTCTTGTGTATGTAGGGTTTAGAAAAGGAGCGGACCTTGGTCTATGTATCTTTACATTGTATTTTTTTATATTTCTATGTCTAGTTCGCTTATGACTCCTTTGGTGTAATTTAAAAAAGAAAAAAGAAAAAGAAAAAGTGGTTACCTAATTTCTCTCACGTTCCCTATTTTTTCATGGCAAATATAAATAACGGCATAGACCGACACAAATAATTCTTCATTTAAAAGAAGAGAGGAGGGTGAACTCGTTTTGACCACTTTTCATCCATCGCGGCCAAAACAAAAGAAAACGAAATCCATCTCCTAAATTCATATATTTGTCTTCTTCCAAAACTCCGGTAAGTTAATTCAGTTTCTAATACGTCAAATCAATTAGATTTGATGTTCCATTTCCCCAATAAAGACCAATTTCTAGGGTTTACTCGTGCAAATTCTTCCTCTCTAGCAAAGCCCCCTTCTACATCTGCTTGTTTCTCCTTCTAGTTCCATTCCGCAACGGTATCTCAACCAACGTTCTGCATTTTGTTTGTTTTTCTTTTGGAATTTGATCATCTTTAAGAGACTGATTATTTTTCTTGATTTTTCTGCAACTGTAGATGGATTGGCAAGGGCAGAAGCTCTCGGAGCTCTTGATGCAGATCATGCTCGTCGTCTTCGCCGTTGGGGCATTCGTTTTCGGTTACTCGACTGGTTCTTTTCAGATGATGTTGCTGATTTATGCTGGTGGAGTTGTTTTAACAACCTTGGTTACTGTTCCTAATTGGCCTTGGTTCAATCGTCATCCTCTCAAGTGGTTGGATCCGATTGAAGCTGAGAAGCAGCCGAAACCGCACCCACAAATCGTGAAGAAGAAGTCTTCCTCCAAGCAGAAGTAATAAAATTCACTTTTTTGTTAATTTTTCTTTTCTTTTTTCAAGTTTTAGTTTGAACCCTGGATTTTTGTTAACTATCATATGATACTTTCTGATAGTGGACGTTTGTGGATTTTGTTTGCTTTAAGAATTGGAATGGTTTCTGGTCATTCTTGAATGAGAATGAATGAGGCTGTCAAGCAGAAAATTAATAACTTGTCAAGCGTCGTATGCAATGCCTCTTCTTTCTTTTATTAATACTTTCTTGGTTATTTGGTTTGAAGCACGTATTTTTAATTTGCATATGATAGTTATTGATATTGGATGTTTATGACTCTTGTTTGCTGTAAGAACTGAGAGGTTTTCTCTTGATTCTTGAATGAGAGTGAAAAAGGTTGTCAAATTGAGGACTTTGAATGAATAGGTTGACACATTCGTCAGGTTGCAAAGTTCACGAGTTTGGGTTCTGTTTGAATTCTAACCTGTTGACTTGGAATTGAGGGTTTAATTTTAGGTTTATTAACTCCTGGTTTGATGTGGGTTATTGAATTAGTTATATATTGTTTGGGTCGGAAAGTTGGTGTTTGCATCTTCTTTCCTCAGTAACTTCTTGGTAATCATAGATTTAGGTTAGAATGTTGGCTTCTGATGACTTGGTTGAATTGAGGCCTGGTCTAGTTAATGGATTTCCATCTTGGTAGTTACACTGTTGATGGTTCTAGCATACACAACATTTCACGGGTACAATTTGAGTGAGGACAGCGGAACTGGGTGAAATGAGCTAGAGGGCCCTCTTTGTAAGCTGACATGTATACGAATATTTATCTCATACTAACATAAGAAAACACACCGGAGTGCACAAATTGCATTACAATCATAAAAGAGGGGCTCTTTCTTGAGAAGATTTGGCATTAACTTGAGGAGGTTCTGAGTGTGTGCTTAAGAATCCGTCCATGCACATGACCAAGTGACTGGAGAAGTTGGGTTTTGAGGTTGTTGGTATGCAGCACATACCAATTGGTAAATGGAACCATAAATTGGAGGTGAAAGGATGATCATGAAGGCGCAAGTTTTATCGTAGGTGATCTAGTTCTCTATTTTATTTGTGTGTGCGTGTAGAGAGAGAGAGAGAGAGAGAGAGAGAGAGAGAGAGAGAGAGAGAGAGAGAGAGAGAGAGAGAGGCAAATTGTCTAGTAGGGTTCAAAAATACATTAAAGGATTATGGCTTTCCTCTTCAACCAAAACCTAGGAGGAAAAGGTCTCAGTTTTCTCTAGTACGTCACATCTTCCCTTTCTCTTCATGTATTGCATTTTCAAGGACCAAACAATTGAACTATTAAAACTCTGACTCTGTCAATCATTGATTTTCTTGACTTGGGACTTGGTTTTACCTTTGCAGCTTTTTTCACACACTGAATTTTTATGTTTTACTTTATAACAGATCCAGCCATTTGTTCTCTGTCTCTCTCACTTCTATAGTTGTTTCCTCTTTTTCTTCTATGTAAAACTGCTTACATAAAAGTGGCTTTGTTGGTGATGGACTGTCATCAGGTGGTAATAGAAAGAATCAATTGTGTTTTTACATTCTGAGTTTCTTGTTACTTTAGCCGACCCCTAATCGGGATAAGGTCTTGATGGTGGTGGTGGTGATGATGATGAGTTTCTTGTTACTTCAATTACAGCTGTGTCATCATATGAGTTCTACAAGGCTGCTGTGACATGCAGCTGGATGCTTGAACTTGGGACACGAGCCTTCATCTTCATCTTTCTTAATTAATTATAAAAATTTTAAATCCAAGTATTGAATAAAGTTAAACGAATTCAATTTCACATTTAGATTGCACTTTCATTTCAAAATTGTTGTTTGCTACTTACAAGCATTGAACTTGGTTGGCTCTTCCTTGATTTTCACTAACTAGCATTTTAGATCCATCATACAGAACCTTTCTCTACCAACTATTAAGACAGCCTGATGGCACATATTTGAAGCCCTGCTGTTTCGTAATTGATTAGGTTTGATGCAAATATTTTGGATACACAATTGCACCTATTGTCTCTTTTAGATGCTGATCTCTTGAATTCATTAATAGCGTCTTGTAAATTTATTTCAGAAGATTTTGTGCTTGTGAAAAGTTGAAGAGGAAAGGAGAAGCCTTAGTGCTGCAATCAAGCCTTTAGTAGCATGAACAAAGGGCAGCCGGGTGCATGAAGCTCCCATGTATGCGCGGTTCGGGGAAGGGCCGAACCGCAAAGGGTCTATAGTACGCAGTCATACTTTGCATTTTTGCAAGAGGCTGTTTCCAGGCTTTGAACCTGTGACCTCCAGGTTATATGATGCTACTGTTGCGCCAAGACTCCCCTTCCTTTAGGAGCATGAACATGGAGGAAAATCATAAACCTGTTTGCTTGGGCCAATTGATTCGAGTACAAAGGAAAGTGAATAAAATAAAAAAATAACTTGGTCAACTAACCAATGTAGTATGACAAAGTACCATTTGCTTGGGTAAAGAAAAACAATGGACCAATCTACCATTTTTCCATTCATCGAGAATAATTGATGAAATAGAGAAAAGCATATCTTTCACGTCGCAGCGTTTGACGTTCTTAGATTATTTCTACCATTGATGCAACTATTCCTGAAGCAGACGTCTCTGCTTTCTTCTTTCATTCTGTCACAGCAGGTGGTGTTTTGCTTGTTTCTGTCATACCAATCATCCAGTCTTTGAGAAAGAGACCCTGCAAATCTTGGCTCCAACCCTTGTTACAGGCTCTTATCCTTGCTTGCTGTCAAAGAAATCAGTCTTTTGCTTGCGTGGCTATTACCTAGAAATCTTTGTTGATTATCATTCATTTTTAACTGAGTTCACAAACATTGTCCAAGGTATGGGATAATGATTTTGGCAGATGCAAACTGTGGATGAAGTGCCCTGTATTGAACTTAGGAATCTACTAGGTAGTACATTATATTTCAAAAAGTCGAATGCAGGACTTATACCAAATTGATTTTGATCAAGGTTTTATGTTGCCAAATGCCTACCATTTTACAGTTTCATCCGTGTCTTTCGGACAAGTGCCTTCCCCTTATTTATTCTGGTACTCATTTGCTCAAGCCCTATGAGAAGGCAAAAGTGAGCTGAGCCGGTGCAGGCCATGGAAGGAACATATTGTTGGCAATTGTTTCCCAGGTTACAACCACTAATAACATCTGATTATGCTGTATGAGATTCAAGGGAGTACTGGTCTTCTTTTGCTTTAGGCTAGCTTTAATGAAGTGCAAGGCAATTTCACTTTTGAAACTTGCATATCTTCATTCTCTACCATAAGAAAAATATGCAATATGAGATGCAAGAAGATCACAAGCAAGCAGACAAGAAGATGGTGAGACATTTCCCTCCAGTAGGACATGCACAACTTGATTTTTTATTGCATACATGTCCAATTAGTTGGATTGTTAATTAAATTTCTCATTCATAAAAGGTTTAACCTCTGATTATGCTTTACAATCATTCTAAAAGGATCCTATTGTTAACTACATTGATTTTTCACAACAGAAAAGCTCTGATTATTTCTTACAAGTATTAAGTCCTAGAGGATTGTGATTCTGGAAAGATCCTATTCCCTATTACATGAAACTCTTGGAATACAACCAGTTCATGAATTGATCCAGTGATCCATCTTTAGGTAATAAGGTACAGGAGTACATTGTTAGTCCTAGTCGCTGAAGTTGGTACTTTGAACAGGGCAATCTCTGTGATCCCCTTCGGGCAATTTGTTAAGAAACTTTGACCAAATCAGACCCCTTGAATATTTCAGGTTTTCCATTCTAGTTTTGTATTGACAAAAATACCCTTATAGTTCTTCTTTCTCCTCTCTCTGCCTCTTTTCAAACCCTCCTCCCTGCTGCAAGTGCTGGTCTTACAGTAGCCATCAGTGCTTTTGGAAGGACAAGGAAAGAAATGGATAGGACCCAAACAGGATCTTTTTATTAGTTTGATTGGATGGAGTTTTTCTCTTCTTAATAGGTTAGGGGCGGACATGAATCAACTATCACTTGATGAGATGGTGCAGTTAACCCAACTAGGCAAAATACTCAAGTCCCCGGTTGGAAATGGGAGGTTTGATGCAGGAAAACAGAGTTGGTCTGGTTGTGTTAATGAAATACTTTAAATTATAACTAGAAGAAAAATTTCCAGAATCTTTCTCCATTTTTGAGTGGGGATTGCAGGGAGAAGTCTAGACAGAATTCTACTGTGATCTCATAAAAGCCAGACTTTTCTCGTTTGATTGGAGCAGTGGGCCTAGGGATAAATAGAAAACTTTATTTTAGCATGGATTGGACAAGGGTTTTGCAGGTAAAGAGATTGAGTTAGAAGTTTCGTGGACATTAGAACATTCAAGAGTCTTTTTGGTAATGATGTTGATGAGCACACCATGCTCTTTTTATGTTTTGTTTTGAGAAAAAAGGGTTTGAAGATTGAGTAATTGGGAATTTCAAAAGGGTTTGGTTCTGCTTCTACCATGTGCTGGGATTTGAAGAGAGGAAGAAGGGAAAAGAGGTTGTGGAAGACAAGTTTTTCCTTGTATTGATCTTGTTGTTCTTTTCTTCTCCTCCTGCATCCGGTGGACATTCTTCGGTGATGGAACAGGCAAAGAATTAATTGCAGCACGACTGGGTTTCCATTTTTGATTTATGGTTGGAGTTGGATGAGTTTTTCCTTACCTGATTTTAGTTTGGATTAATGATTCCCCCAATAAACCAATAGCTAAGCTGACTGAAACTTAACATTTCTTCTTCCTGTGATTCTCAGAAACGGTCGTATAGTGATGTGTTTTAGGCTTTTCTCTCTCTTTTTCTTGTGATTGGGATTGGGTAAATCTTGTACGAAATTTAAGCTGGAGTGATCCTCATAAACTCATGTTTGCAATACTTTCACCATCGCAATTTATCCTCGTATAAAAATAAAAACTCCCCTTTTACTGAAGAGGAATGCTGGCCAAAGTGTTGCATATAGTTATGAAGCAACCCAGCCTTTGCACGAAGGTCCACATGTGGATGATCTGACACATTCATCCAACTTCGTAGGCTTGGATTCCTAGTAATTCGAATAGCTGGATTTGGATGATTCTAGCATGTGAAAGATTGTACTTTTAATTACAGAAACGAGAAGATTTAGAAACTTCATATTTTGTACGGTCCAAAAGTTGTCGTCGTGTGACCTTGAGGTCAGGGTTCAAGGCGTGAAAAAAGCCTCTTGCAAAATGCAAGGCTGTGTATTTTAGGCCCATGTGGTCTGCCCCTTCTCTGGACCCCACATAGGTGGGAGCTTCGTGCACTAGGACTGCCCCTTTTTTATATTTTGTACCATCTAAATTTAATGGGGAAAAGCATGGATTTTGGTGCGCTGGAATAGTCCAGTTGTCTTGACTTTAATGGTTTATGCACAATGTGTTGCCAAAAGCTGTCTAGTGCAGTTGATTGCAGATAACATGGCACCTTTTCTTGTTATGTTTAGTTGAAAGTTTGAGGTGAAACTTTTCTTTTCTTGGGAGATTTCAAGTATATTTAGGAATTAGGGTAGTAGGTTCTTGGTAGCTTACTTCTGTAAATAATAATAATAATAATAATAATAATAATAATAATAAAAGCTCATTATGGTATTAACTGCCCTTATGACGTTAATCCTCCGTAAGTTCAGGTGGAATTGGATTCTATTGTACATCTTTGGTTTTCACTTTTTCTCACCTGTAGTTGAAATCCACTATACTGTTCCCATGGCCGTTGAGTTCTACTTAGAGCATGAAATCTTTAACAGTTGGCTTTTGGGGTAGATTTTCAATGGGTTCAGTCAAGAGGGAATCAAATCTTTTGACGACTTATGCTTTAACTAACGGGCCATTTCTATCATCTAACCAAAGGCAAATTCAAAATTCTTCATGGAAGCAAGAGTTAGGAAACGGGGAACTTGAGGTTGGAACAAGTCTTAGGTCCGAACAGAAGACATTAAGACTAGGTGCACCCATTTAGACTTTCCGCGTATTTAGCGACCATTTTGTTTGCTGAAATCATCCAATTAACGTGAATTGGATGAGGCGTGTCCTCTGATTCAGCGGGTCTCTAAGTTCTAGGAGAGAAAATGGAAAGTTTATACTCCATGGTTTAGCAGTGAAATTCGGACCTAAAGGAGCTGCTTGGGCGTCTTAACCGTGCATTTAGCAACCTCGGACACAGGTAAATTAAAAGACTCTCGGAAAGAGTAGACGTGTGTGGACAAATATTTGCAACCCCAGAACCTTCATTGGGAAGATCGGCATGGAGAAATCAGGTAAAATGGGAGAAATCAATGCATTTGGATGATCTGATCACCTAGTCTTGGGTCATTGAAATCAATGCTTGTAATTTTTAACTCAAATAAATATGGGCTAAAAGCATCCAATGGCTTGAGAAGTCATTTCAAACCAAACAAGATGAATAACTTTGGCATATATAAAAAAACTATAACAAATAAACATAGGCTTGTGATCTGATCACCTGTCTTTTGTCATTGAAATCTATGTTTGTGATTTTCAACTCAAATAAACATAGGCTAAAAGTGTCCAATAGCTTCAGAATCCATTCCAAATATGATGAATGACTTACATCTATAAAAAACTATGACAATGTACAAAGAGCGTCTAATTCTCCACATGCATAACTCTTATAGGACTCCGGATAGACTCATTTAAGAGACAGATTGGTACTTTCTTCTTTCTTTTTTTTTTGGGCGGGGGGGTGTGTAGCAGGAAAAGAGAGACGTTACAAAGTTCCGGGTACATGCCATCTTCAAGTATAGTCAAGTGCAAGAAGTCAGAAACATCATCATTCTACAAAAAAGGGTCCAGGGTTTGAAATAGCAAAATCATCCAAACAATCTGCTGCTTATTTCCTTCTCACAAGCATATTCTCTTTATCTTCCATTACAACGTCATTTCCTCCTGTTGTTCCACTGTCATCAGCCAAAGAGATCACATGAATTTAATGGACGTCATCGAATCTCCCTTCACGTAAAAATTTATCCATTAGCAACAGAGAGTTCCCTCTCGTGGTGGTATCCAGTAGACCATAATGTCAGGACTTATCTGCTTTAGTCCAAGCTGATGCCATCTGTCTAAGAATTCAAGTTGCGACAGATGAACCCAATTAGATCCTTGAACCAGATTTGCGATTTCTTTGTCAAAGCCAGCATCGATTTCCAAATTCTCCCAATTTAGAGAGGAGAAGATGAGTGGACCAAGGAATTACGCACATTTAAAACAGATCTTGTAAGGATAGATGTAGCAAGGAGAAAGAAGGTGCCTTGCCTACCAAATGATTCACTTTATTTATTTTTAATTAATATGATTTTTACCTTAAAAAACTCATAACTTCCTCATCTAAACTTTAATTTTAGTGTTCTTTATGTCGTGAATTTGTTTTCTTGAGTACAATCTAAATTTCTAAGCTTTAGGGTTCATTAGATGTCTTTCAAAAGGTCAATATTATGAGATTTAAGCCACGAAATTTTAAATTTGTATTTTTTGAAATTAATTCAAGATCATTTGAAATGAAATTTAAAAAATTAGGTTTATTACAATCTTCCCCCTTATAGGAATTTCTTCCTTGAAATTCTTTTTATGTTATTTTTTCTTCTATTTTTGAATCTCAT
The DNA here is from genome assembly GCA_035236585.1 of Warburgia ugandensis. NCBI lineage: Eukaryota > Viridiplantae > Streptophyta > Magnoliopsida > Canellales > Canellaceae > Warburgia > Warburgia ugandensis. The sequence continues at coordinate 60,106,670 of CP141133.1, forward strand.
AACTCTTTGATTAATGAAATCCTCAAAAATCACCTGATTCCAACTTTAAACTGTAAACATTTATGCTGCTTAATAGCATAGTTTTGTTTGTTTGTCTGCTTTCAGAATTAAAAAGCCGCTTTCGCTACATACTCTAATGCTCGACCATTAGAATCATAAATCAGCAATAAAATGAAGTGATACTGAAATAGCATATCAAAACAACAAATTCTTGCCCGCATACCTTAGAGCATACCAACAAATAAAATAGGCACTTCCATGCCACATCGACTTGAAGCGTATAAGTTCATAAAATAAGCATATACATGCCAAATCAACACAAAGCACATCGGCCTATAAAGTAGACAAATCCATGTGAGGTCAATTATATGTAAGGAAGTGATCTCGTATTAACATATGAATCACTATCATGTCTCAAATCTAATGAGAAATTACAACTTGATAATGCATGGTAATTATTCTCATTTTTTTCTTCCAACAATCTAGATGCATAAGTAGTAAGTCTATCTTCCTATATGGCACCTCTTCAAGCCTCATGTTAGAAGCATCATAACAATTCATTTATCCATCATTGGTCGAAGGTGGTGTCAAAACAGGTGCAAAGGTGAATCTTCTCTTTAGCTCTTGAAGGCTCAACTTTCAAGCATCACTCTTCACATTTCTCCTCATCAATGAGATCAAGGGTAATGTAATCCTTGAAAACTCTAAAACAATAATAGCTGTATCGATTTGTCCTCATGAAAAGGACTGGCACCTTAAATTTAAGATCTCTCTTTGCAATAATAATCCATGAAACTCCTTTGGGAATTTTTTTTGAAACTCTCAGACTACATGTACTTTCTCAATTTGTATCTTCTCGGCCTCTACCATAATCTTACTTACTAGGAACACTCGACATTTCTCAGAGAAGTGTTGTGCTGTCTTTGTGGTAGAAATAACATAATCTTCTGTGATACTCTTCCTATCTTGAATAAGATCACTAGTTGTCACGAGACACCAAACATAATCTACCTACAACAATCCATTGTCCCAGTGTACTATCAATTAGTTTATTTTCAAGATAACGTCGAAATTATCTATATTAAGGAGGATAAGGTCAGCATCCATCCTTTCACCCATGATCAAAATGTATACTCAGAAGAAACTCTCTAGTCGAAATAAGTTTTCCTACTAGTGTCATCACATCTAACTCAAAACTCAAGATATGTACACATCCAACCCAAAACTCAAGGTACAACAAGTCCACACAAGATATAAGAATAATGAACATGAATGAGTGTGTGGAACTTGGGTCCAACAAAACACACACACACACACACACACACACACACACACACACACACACACACACACACACACACACACACACACAACCTTAAGAATCTCGACCACATCTAGTAGACTGTTGCCAACTATGGATTTTCTATGACCCCATCGAAGAGAAGGGTCACTTGCCCTCACTAGACTATTCAACGCTAATGCTAAGCTTACTATCCTTTTGCTCTACCCAACTCAGGAGAAGGTCTTGTTCAAGAATATATGTTATCTCTACTGCTCAGCCACTATAGTTGATCGAGTCAACAAAACCCTATTCACTCAACTCAGCACTCAGTTTGCATATGCAATACTTTGAATGCTTTTACATCAGTGGGAATTGAACCTATATATTTACACATCATCATCCTCTTCATCAAATTTCATTTCACTCATGATCATATTTACTAGAAGTCATTTTGACATTAGTAATGTATATTTCAAATTCTAAAAAACTCACTTCATATAAGATTTATATTTCAAAATTATCCTCTTCTTGATCATTGTAGATAGCATAAAATCCTTCTTTATAATCTTCGATTAATCTCTCAACATAATTCTTTGTACATAATAGTCACTACATGCACACTTTTGGTCTATAAATCAAATCCTTCCATATAAAGAAATGTTGGATTTCATTGATATAACATCTTCAAAAATATTTTCAATATCATTTGAATTTACATGATTGTATTTTGTGCTTTAGTTCTCTATCTATCTATTTATCCTCATTGCTATTTCTATACTATTTTACAAAATAGTTGTTATGTCCTTAAACAATATTCACATTCAAATTAGAACTAGAACTCCCAAAAGGACCAAGTAGCATCTTCTCTCAATTATATCTAGCTTATACTAGGGTATTTTGATACACATAAGGCCTCATGACAATATATCAAGTTCCATGGATTCTGAGTCCATCAAATATTTCTCTCCTTTAAGAATTCATTTATAATTATTCCTAAAATTTGTGATCAAATTATCATCATAGATCGAACATTATCATTTAGAGTAACATTATAACCTTCTGGTATCAATACTTTCATAAAATTTCCATAAGAATACACCAACATGTTCATACTCATGTCTTAATTCTCTTATCCGCATAAGGGTTCATTTACTGTGTTCATGTTCAGATCCTTTGCCATTATTCTCATACTATTGTTGTAGAATTGCAACTACACCTTACAAAGTTTCATATATTTCATCCAAGTTTGAGCCAAATTCCTCAAAATTACCATTTAATAGATCTATCATATGTCAATTTCATTTGCCAGAGACATCATTACTATCAAGTTACATTCATGTTATTTACCCTAAAATCATATTTATCTCATGGGATAACTTTTTCTCTCACTCAAACGAGAACTAAAAGTTTCTTTATTTTCTTTTCTACTTATGACTTTTCACTAAATCATTGTTCTTGAACATCCTCAATTTTTACTCTAAGAGTCATACACTTTCCATGAAGGTACACTTTGTCATACTCATACGAAGATAAAAAAAGTCTCCTTGCTTTCTTAAAGTCTACCAGCCTTATTAGGTAGTTTTTGTTTCACAATCATCAACATTGCTTATAAGAGTTATTCATATAACTCATATCTAGACAACTCATTCTCACTTGTTTTACTATATATGACTTTTGGACATGTGGGACTGGTTGTGAAAGGATTGACTGGGCTCTGATACCAATTGTGATGTCCTAGGTTTTTTATAAAGCTTTTACACAAAATAGGTTATAAATGTGGGGGCCTGAGTTTGGAAAACTAGTTGGATAACAACTCAGAAAACATTTTTCAAAAGAAAATTTTTAAAAGTCCCGAGTGCAAGCGCTACATTTCTACCAAAAATCGAGTAGAGTCTCCTCTGTTTTTTGGACTTATGCATTTTATATATGCGAATGTGATGTCCCTAATAAACATAGTTTAAGTTAAATAGTAAGCAAGGAGACTCTACCTCCATATATTCACATAAACACATGATATCTAAATGTGGATAAGAAATCAAGTTTTAACTGAACTGGAAAGATGAGTTCAAGACAAGAATCAATCCAGTCACAGCCACACCATCATAATTTTAATTTACATGTCCACATGTCCATAAAGCAAAAGTCATATTAAGTCAAAGTATTACATCAGTTAGCAAAATTATCCACTATATTGTAAACTTGTTTGATATACCTTCTATGTCCTTCTCTTGAGATCTTTAATACAGTCTTCTGGTCCTATGTCTTATTTCTTCAAACCTGAGATATTGTAAACAATTTACAATGTCTCAGCAAGCTTGCACTGTAAGTAGTTTAATCATTGGAATGTGAAAGTTTATATAGCTTTAAATCCAAAAAAAATTCACAATCACATGTTATGCAATTCTATAAAATATGATCCATAATGAGTAGTATAGTAAAACTCTCAAATCTCAATCATGCTTTACAAATCAATGTCATGAAAAACTAATTCAATTTATTGGTTTTAATATCCATGCATGTTGTTTTAAGGACAATAATAATAACCTTTGCAAGGTATTTTACAAAATATGAGTAGTCACCACAACTCATGTTATGCATCACCTCAAAAGTGTACTTATTCAAATGGAATAATGAATCATCATCAAAATCAATAAATGAAAAGAATTTAAATCATGAAATGCTTAAATACAACCAATGTAACTTAATAAGTGTATATGTATGTATGTGTATGTGTATATGTATGTATGTGTGTGTGTGTCTATATATATATATATATATATAAAACACCATCTAAACCTCTTCAGGTCTCGTGAGGGTAGAACCACTCAAAATTCGGCTATTTGCCATTGGTCATGAGTATTCATTGTAGAACTATAATCTCAAGGTGCCATGCACCTCTCGCGCTGTAGCACTATACATATACGAACCTCAAAATAATGGACCCTCTATGAGACAAACAAGACCTAATCAAGTCCATGGCTATCACACCAACACTAAGCGGATAGACTCCCTACACCATGTGAGCAATGGGTACACAGTGCCGTAGCCCATGACCTTACCCATGATGTCATCGTAACCTGGATTTGGCCTTTTTTAGCTAGGTATCTAACACACATATATAGTTTTGGAAGGGGCATGATCAGTCCTTAACCTTTCTAGCACAGTGTCCATTGGACTGCCATATGCCCTCTAGAACATAATAATACTAAGCATCACCATATGCCAATATGACATATAAAGCACTAGTAAAATCATGCAAATCAAATCTCATGGTACGATATAGCCATGTAAAATACAACCCTCACAAGAGTTGAGTTTGAGGATTCCACACTCCTTGTCATTTCATAAATCATGAAGTCCATGTATTTTCAAATACATTTTTATGTAACAAGTTTTGAATTGTATAATAAATCAACATGGGATTCCAAAACCAATATTTTGCATGAACTACAAGTATGCTCAAAAGTATAAAATAAAAAATCTCATGAATCTTTATTTTCAAACATAATAAACAATTATCAAAAGCTTTTATGTTTTACAAAAAACACATTAATGTTAAAACTATGTACCTCTTTGGCGAATTTCTCAATTCAATTTTGTCCCTCTTTTAGATCGATTCATCAGTCAACTTGTCGATATTCTAGATTTCTTGTCAATGTCAAGTTATATATTAATAATTACGAAAAGAATTTATTCTAACCCTGACATGATAGTACAGATCATCTGTTATTCATGGAATTGTTAAGTTTTAGCGATTCATCTCTAATTAACCATCGAAATTGCATGATCTCAGCCATTTAGGCTGTTGATCTATGTGTGCATCTATGGGTTACCGATCCGACTTCCATCAAGTCTTAGGTTTACCAAATCTATGTTGTTGATTGTTAATCAACAATCCAAATTTGTAATTCAATGTCCCAATTATTTGGTGGTGATCCTATCTTCCATTCTCAATCATCACACTATTATATTTTCTAGAATTTAATCGTAAACATACTTGATGTTCTAGGAATTACAGTGTCTTTAAATCATATTAATATGTGGATTATCATAGATGATTTAGGCCACTAATTTTTATTGTTTTCCAATATGTCCTTGATCTAAACAGTAAATTTTTTGATGACTAGCATTCTACTCATAAGATTTTTTAGAGTGTCTTTACTAATTGAAGATCAAGGAATATTATGGTGGCATCTGATCACCAATCAGGCATCGCTAGGTCTCTGTTCCTTTACTATCCAATCGGACAGATGATATTGCCTAGTCAATTCTTATTCAGATACGTCCAAGTTAATTCAGTGTTCCAAAACTCATTTGTGGCGTTTGATCATTGATCAAACATCACAAAGTCACTATTTGAATGGTGACAGATCAGACAGCCTAGATCATATGATCTATTTCACCTATGGATCATCATATTTGATCCATTCTATATAAATTTTAGGCCAAGGAACTTACTTGTACTATCTGATCCTCAATTAGGCATCATTAAATATTGTTTCCATTGTAACTAATCGAACAATTGAGATTGTCCAATCGATTTCAAGCTTATATCAACAATCTTAATTAGATCTGAGCTATATTAGGTATGTTTTTACCTATTTCTAATCACTGATTAGGAAATCAATGGTTGGATTATCATAAAAACCCAAATCTAATATGAATCATATGGATCTAGCTCCAAATTTTCAAACCACGAGTTAGGTTTAATAGATTGTACCTAATTTGTAGTTTTTCAACCACTGATGTTAGTAGAGGAGGTAATTTTCAACACTAGATGGTCCAAAGTCATTGGGCATTGTCAATCTGCCCTAAAATCCTAGTGAAGATGCCCCAATCGTGAAATCTCTAAGGGGCTCTTGCTCTTTTGGACGTGCCATTGAAGATGACTGGCCTATATCAACAACCCAAGCCGTCATCATTTTCGATGAGCTCCAACTCTTGCGAATGCCCTAACCCTCGTTTTTCCTTCCTCGCCAGCATGATAGGCTTCTCCGGTGCATGGTCTCTCTCCCCCCTCCTCTCTTTCTCTCTCTCCTTCTTCCTTTGTCTCTTCTTCTTCTTCCTCTTCTTTGTTAGGTTTTTCTCTGTCAGTTGGGCTCGAGAGGAACAGACCATTTGGTCTATTTCATTTTACTTAAGTGGGGTGGGGGTGTCAATATCAATTTGGCCCCCTAATTTTAAGTTAAATGATTCACTTTATTTATTTTTAATTAATAAAATTTTCACCTTCAAAAGCTCATATTGTCCAAAATTTTATTTTAGTGTTTTTTATGTCATTGGATTTGTTTTCTTGAGTACAATCTAAATTTCTATGTTTCAGGGTTCAATTAAGTGTCTTTCAAAAGGTCAATATTATGAGATTCAAGACACAAATTTTAAAATTTGTATTTTATTGAAATTAATTCATGATAATTTGAAATAAAATTTAAAAAATTAGGGTTATTACAAAAAAGTAGTTCATATGATCAGTTCATGCAAAATGGTAGCTGAAGCTTGGAATCATTTGGCAAAAAATTATGCTAATCCTTCCTCATCTAGAACCATGGGATTGGCAGAAGAACTCACACTCATCAATCATGATTCACAATTAGTACCTAGATATCTTGCCATGATTTATAACATTGTAAATTAACTTGCTTTCGTTCTTGCCCTGGTTCCATATCAATATCTCATCACTCATACATTTGATGGTGTACGTCCAGAATTCAAAGAGCTTACTATAGTTATGCAAGCACGAGAATTTCTAGAACCATGGGATTGACAGAAGAACTCACACTCATCAATCATGATTCACAATTAGTACCTAGTTATCTTTCCATGATTTGTAACATTGTAAATTAACTTGTTTTTGTTCTTGCCCTGGTTCCATATCAATATCTCATCACTCATACATTTGATGGTGTACGTCCGGAATTCAAAGTGCTTACTATAGCTATGTAAGCATGAGAATTTGCGATTAGTTTTGATGAGCTTCATGACAAACTTGCTATTGAGTTTTCTGTAAGTGAACGACTATTGTAGTCTAGCTAGTGCAAGTCCAGGTCGATATCAGGGGGATGTAACTTGTAAAGGTGGAGTTTAAACAAAATTTAAGTGCAATTTGGCAAAAAATAAAATTCAAGTTCATTAAGCAGTCCATGAGTAAAAAATTATAAAATTAAGCAAGCAGAAAATGAAAGTAAATAACAGCTAATGAGAACTTCCTTGTTTGACTGCTGTGTCACGCAGTTAGTCACAACAAGTGCTATAAGAAATAGCCTTGAATTAAGCTCTTATTGTTCTTCAAATGAAATGTAGAGAACACAATCTTAGAATAAGCCTATCCATGGAAAAGAGTGAGACAAAATAAGGAAAATGACAAAACAAGACATGAATGTAATTGGAATTAAAGTCTAATGGGCATTCTTGAAATTTGTGGGAAAACTAATCTTCTTCTTCAACCCGTGGAGGAGAAAATGCTAGAACCAAGGGAAAACTGGAGGAAAGAGAGGAGAATAGGGAAGCAAGGGGAAAACTCGAATTGGGTGTACTCTTGTGAGAAGGATGAGAAGACTCCAACTGGTGATGTGTATTTTTGGATGGAGAGATCGAAGGAGGAATGGCCTCGAAAGGGAAAACGCAGTAGAGCAGCAAAAATGAAGATGGGGGAGAAAAGAGACAGGGTAAATGGAGAAAAAGGGAAAAATTGATGGATTGGAGAAACCCAAATCGGATATCTCTTGTGTTCTCACCGGAACTGGTGAGGCAAGGGCAAGGAGCAGAAATTGTCGGTACCAGTGGTGATGGGAATGTTTGTTGGCGGGTGCTGCAAGGGTTCCTGGGAAAGAACAAACAGCAAGCAGGGGAAAAAGAGATCAGAAAACGAAGTTACAAGCAAGAGCTAGGTGCACAGGGTTATTTTTCTACGTAAAGACAACCGAAATGAAGATTGGGTGAGAAAGAGATGAAACCTGAGTGAGAGTGGGAAAGAACAGGGATAGAGAGATCTGAGAAGGAGAGGAGAGCAAGAGAGCAAGAGAGAGATAGATGGTAAGAGAAGATGTGAGTAAACGGATCTGCTGGTGTAATGGATTAACGATGATGTAGAGATTAATGGAAAAATGGAAGGAAAAATAGGTAATAGAGAACGATCAAGATAGATGGGATTCTGGTATTGGAACAACTGATGAAACAACGAAAATCATGATTGAAAACAAAAAGAAGAAAGATGGTTGATGCTAGGACTAAAGGAAAAAGTGGAACAAGAGATGAAATAGGGTCGACAGGGCTGGTATTTCGGTTTGCAGCTAGAGAGAGAGAGAGAGAAAGGAACAAGGAAATAGAGGCATGCAGTCTAGGTTAACTAGAAAGAGATGATGAGCAGGAATGAGGGAGAATGAGATAGAGAGTACGGATGTGAAAAAGATCTGGGAGATAGAGAAAATTCGAGAGGAGTGAACAAAGGACAGAAGGAGAAGAGAGGGATAACAAAGGTGAGTATGAGATAGAGAGGGGTGGAAAGGAACTGTCCTTCCACCTCTCTCCGCTAGGAGGGAGAATGAAGAAGAAGGGAATTGCGGGTGGTAAACCATCTTATAAGAGGCGCCCAATTTGCATCTTTCTTTATTGGGTTCCCCATGATTGCCCATGTTGGTGTGCAGTCTACCCATGCTGTGTTGTCTCCCATGCACATGGTGGGCATGCAGCCATACTATGGTTGGCATGCTTGACGCTGTCTGTGTATTGGCATGTAGTGTCTGCCATGATTTCTTGCGATAAGAGCCTTGTGTTGATAACATGCAACCTCCTCATATCAAGTGGGACCTATCATATCTTTTCCAAATATGACACATAAGGTTGATCTAAGTTGCCCAAAGTTTATTTTGATCAATTTGCAAAATAGAAAACTAACTTAGAATCATTCATGCCATTAATTACCCATTTAATTAGCTTAATGATCATCTAACCATTAAATTTTCAAATAACAATTGGATGATCACTAAGAGTTAAAATTGATTTAAAATTATAAAATTAGTTAGTTAGATGGATCTAATCAAATGCTAATTTAAGGTTATTTTAGGCAAAATTGAACATTTAACACTTGCTGAATAAGAGACAATGCTTGAGTGAGAAGAACTTTGCTCCACTGGGAATCTTAGAAACATCATAGTTAATACTGCCCAACTTTATTCCTCCAAAAATGAAAATCAATATGATAAGAAATTTTTTCAAAATATAATAAAGGAAATCAAAATAATTGTCATGCTAATTTCAAAAATAATCAAGGGAATAACTTCATCAACCATAATTTTGGAAATAAAAAATTCGGGCAAGAATGCCACGGTGACTTGGTAATTCTACAAGAAGCGGGGTCATGCCACTTGATAATGCCACATTGTGAAGAGATTGTTCTTCCCATCCTTGGCACCTACTTAAAATACAATTACTACCAACAATACCTCTAATTGGCTTTTGGATTCTGGGGCTTCCCATCATGTTACCACTGAGAATCTATCCCTTCGTCATCCATATGAATGTCCCGATGACACTGTCATCGATGATGGTACAAGTTTGAACATCACTTATGTTGGCAAATCCTCTCTCGACTCCATCCTGCTCCTTTTCTCTTTCCAATGGTTTATGTGTTCCACCCATAAAGAAAATTTTAATTTCTTTTTCTTATTTTTGTAAAACTGCTAAGTATTCAATTTTGGTCAAAATACCCTTAGTCTAGCATCTAATTAGATCATCTAAGCAATCAATTTTGAGATTTTACTTAAAATTTTGCATTTTAGCTCTAGTTGGTCATCCAACCATTAAATTACAAAATTTCACAATCAGATGATCATTAGAGCTAATCCAAGGTGTAATGAACAGTTTAGATGATTCTAATTTGTTCCTGAGTATTGTAAATTAATTAAATCAAAATTGGATGATCCAGATCAAGTCAGATGGATTAGATCAAGTTGAGGAAGTTTCCTGGAAAAAGAGGAATTTGAAAATCATTAGGAAACCTAGATGGACAAGGAAGAATAAGAGGAGTTTGAATTAAAATCAAACTCCTCTAGATGATCTATAAAAAGGGAAGAACTTTGAAGAATAAGGAGTGTTGCAAGGTTGGAGGTTGGAAGGCTGGTGGCACAACTCTCTCCCTCTTCTATCTCTTTCTCGTTCCCTCTCTCACCCATTCTTCTCCTTCTATCTACTCTCTCTCTCTTTTCCCACCTCCTCTTGGCTTCATCAGTAGACTGACTGACATCTCTCCTTCTCTCCCCACATGCACCTTCTCTTCTCCTCTTCTCTCTCCATCTTTCCTCTTCAACTTTTCTCTATCTCCCACGTTCCCTCTCCTCTCCTCTCTCTCTCTCTCTCTCTCTCTCTCTCTCTCTCTCTCTCTCTCTCTCTCTCTCTCTCTCTCTCTCTCTCTCTCTCTCTCTCTCTCTCTCTCTCTCTCTCTCTCTCCTGATTTCCCTCTTATCACTGTCCAACCCAACTCCTTCTTTCTCCTTCTCTGTGTCTACATCACTATAACAACACCCTCTTTCTGTTTCTCCCGCACTGAACATCTCTGTCTTCATCAAATCTTTCTTCTCCAGCAACCCATTGGCCAACTTCCCTGCGTCGCATCTTCGATCTCCTCCCCTTTTCTTTTCCTGAACCCAAAACCCATGATCGGGTGGTGCCAAATTGCACCGCCTAACCATCACCAACCCTGCTCCTCTTTCATCCACTACCGTAGTCCGACACTTTCCATCACTGTCATCAGTAGTCCATAGCATCGCTCCACCGAACAGCACCCGACAACTCTACCCAATAGAGCCCGACAAGCTCACCTAAGCAGGAAGTTGGTGAAGTCCCTTTCCTTCTTCCTCTCTCTCTCTTTTGCTTCGTCCTCTCTGCCGGTCAGTAGTAGCACAAACAGGCTGACGAGGTTTCTCTATCCCTCATCCTCTTCTTCCCTCCCTCTCCTTCCTCATCTTCCCCTGCATCACCTTCCTCCTTCACCATTTTCTGTTTTTGTTAAAAATCAATTTTTTTCTTTAATTCCAATGTTGCCCTTGGTCTCGTTTCCTAAATTCCTGATCTATTCCCATTTTAATTCCATTTGTGTCCTGCTCTTATCCTAGTTCAATTTTATCTATGTTATGCTTATTCAGGGACAGTGGATTCCAAGACTGTTTATTTAGATTTATTTTCTTATTCTTTTTTGGAATTAAAAAATTCTATAATTTCCATCATTTAAATAGATCTAAATTCTTATTTTACTATTAGTTTAATTATATTATTTATTTTAATTTTATGATATTTAAATTCTATGTAAACTTCATATTTTTAAGTTGAGTCCTCGTGTGATCGACCTGTACTTACATTAGTTATACTATAATAGCCTATGCACTTGTTGTAAAACACTCAATAAGTTTTTGGTGCCGTTTTTGAGGACCTACAACGAAGTTTTCATAAAATTTAATTAAAAATTAAAAAATCCAAAAAAAATTCAATTTATTTTTATTTTATTTTAGAAATTGCATTGTTTTAACATTCTAGGCATTTTTAGGTGTATTTTTTAATTTTCTTTGTGGATAATCACTCTATTTTCTGAATTTGGTATTTATTGCTATTTTTATTTTTCAAGAAATAGGAAAGTGGAGGAAATTGGCAAGTGAATCTTCATCAAACAAATAAAATTTTTTTGCTTTCCTAAATTAGGATTTGTTTTTAAAGTTAATATTGTAGTGATGACCCTTTGTAATTTGTAATTTCAATTTTAGTTTTAAAAGGGTTGCAATAAAACAGAGCAAGTGTGGGATAAGGTGGCCCACACTTGTTCATCATTAGAAAACCCATTGTAAGTTTTCCTTACTCTTTTTATTTTTTAGATTAGGGTTTGCATTATTAGAGTAAATTTTGTATTGTTTAGTAGTATAATTGCATATATAAGTATACTTTATAATTATTGCATTTTAGGATTTGCATTAGTTATTGTTTTTAATTGCATTTTAGGACACGTCTATCGCTTTAAGGTGATTTATATGTTGATCAAACTGTCATGGAGTATGAAAATTAATTAATAAGGCACCCGACCTTACAAGATCAAGGGTCAATTTAATCACCACCTCCTAGCCCACCTAGGATAATCACTACAAGTGTGCAACCCAACTATTCATATTAATTTAAAATTAATTAGAAGAGACTAATAGGGTATCACATGCTTGTAGGACCCTCTTAATTGTATGCGATCTATTGTAACTCTAGTGGCTTCTGATCATTGTAGTTAGACTGAGTGTTTTAAAATCCAAGTGATTTTTTCATGCCTTTCGTTGATGTTTGTTGATGGCTAAACACCTCCTTACATGAGGATTGTATTAACCACTTTAGAGTAGAACCTAAATTGGTAAACAATAATCAACTTTGAAAGAGATGAGGAGCTTAGATTAGGCTAATCTAATAGCATTGTCCCTACACAAAATGAAGAAAATCAAAATATTTGTGCTTGTTAACCTTAAGGGATTGTTTGATTGTGCATCATTCTATGCATTTAAGTTGCATCATTTAGGATAGTCCTCTTCTAAAAAAACAAAAACAACAACAAAAAATAAGATCTTTCATTGTATGCCCTTTTGGATATGAGATAAAACCAGGAGCTTAATTAAGTACGAAAAAAAAGACATACAATCAGATTAGTTACCACCAATGATTGATCAACGATCAAGGGGTAACTCACCCCATGGTAGTGTCAGAGGTGATCAAGGCCCTCCACTCATCATGAATGAGGACCCACCATCTCTAATTGATGATGAATATCAACCACCATCAAGAAGGAATAATCATCCACAAAGAAATTGGAGAAGGAATAGAAATAAGGAATGGGACCAACAGAGTGACCATGGAGGCAATGATATTTATCAAAATCTTCATTGATGAACTTTAAGAGACTGCCTTCAACCTACACGCACCATTAATCCAATTACTTCCCAAATTCCATGGGTTAGACAATAAGAGTTAGTATTTGCACCTTAAAGAATTTGACGAGGTATGTAGTACCCAAATAATGCAAAATATAGGTCTTGATACTATTAGGCTTAAGCTATTTTCTTTCTCTTTAAAGCAAAAAGCAAAAATATGGTTTAATGCACTACCAGCATGTTCCATAAGGACCTGGAATGAAATGATTAGGGAATTCTTGAAAAATATTTTCCCTACCATAAAATAAATACATTTCACTGTAAGATAATAAACTTTACCCATAAAGATAAAGAATCATTCTACCAATGCTGGGAAAGGTTCAAAGATTTATTACTCACATGCTCACATCATGGCTATGAACAATGGCACATTATCAACTTCTTTTATGAAGGACTTAATTCTAACATGCGCCAGTTTGTAGAGATGATGTGCAATGAAAACTTTTTGAATGAATAACTAGATGAGTTGGAGGAGTATTTGGAATGGCTAGCTGAAAGTTCACAAACCTAGGTTGACTTAGAAAGAGTTGAACATCCAAATAAACCCAAGCCCACCACCACATCTACTGAGGGAGGCATGTATGCCATGTCTGAAAAAGATGAACTTAATGCCAGAGTAGCAACCCTAGCTAGAAAGGTAAAAGCCATAGAAATGGGAAAGAAAAACTCAAATAATAATGAACAAGTGTGTAGCATTTGTGAAAGTATTGCCCATTTTACCTAAGAATATCCCACCATTCTAGCATTTCAAGAGGTACTTTATGATCAGCCTAAGGCACTTAAGAATTATAAAAGACCTTTGTCCCCATGTTTAGAGACATATAATCCTAATTGGAAAAACCGTCCAAATTTTAGTTGAAAAAATGGACCAACTTCTAATGTCTCACAACCAGGCCTATACCAACATCAACAACAAAACTAAGGACTACTTGTTCCATCCTCATACCAAACTCATCAACCTCCTTCTTCTGGACATTACTTGCCCCCACCCAAAAGGCTTGTAGAAGATAATCAACTCGCTTAAAACTAGGAGAAGAAAATTTCTCAATTAGAAAGTCAAATAAAACAAATGAATTAGTCTATGAATGAATTGAAACATATAACGAACCAATGGATGCAAAATATGAAAAAAGGAAAATTTCCAGCTCAACCATAAGCAAACCCTAAGGTTGTGCATGCGGTTAGTAAAACTACACATAATGTATCATCAAGCTCTACCATGGAAGAAATTAAGCCTGTCACCATTCTTACGAGTGGTAAAATAATTGAGAAAGATGAGCCCCAAAAGATTAATAAGGTGGAAAAATCTACTAAAAAAAAGAAAATCTAAAGAAAGGGACCCCACTCCACCTGTTGAACCATGTCCATTCCCTACTCTACTCCCTCAAAGGTTGTGTCAAGTTACAAAAAGTACCACTAATGATGAGATTATGGAGATATTCAAGCAAGTCAAGATCAACATACTGATCTTAGATGCAATAAAATAAATCTTATCATATGCCAAAAATTTAAAAGGTATATGCGCAATCAAAAGAAAATTGAATGTGTAAAAGAAGGTATTTGTGATTGAACAAGTAAGCTCAATTCTTCAACACTACACACCCCAAAAATATAAGGATCCAGGTTGCCCCACTCTTACTTGCATCATTTGCAACCATAAGATTAACTAGGCTTTATTAGATCTTGGATCCAGTGTTAACATGTTACCATACATAGTCTATGTTCAGCTAAGACTAGGAGACCTCAAGCCAACATCCACTACACTCCAACTAGCTAATAGATTAGTGGTAATACCTAGGGGCATAATAGGGGAGGTGTTAGTCCAAATAGAGCAATTCTTTCTGCAGTCGATTTCTTAGTTTTGGACACACAAGTAGTGCTGAATGAGCAGTGAGAAATTCCTATTATCCTTGAACGTCCATTCTTGGCTACGTCCAATGCCTTAATAAACTATAAAAATGGTGTCATGAAGCTTTCATTTGGCAACTTAACACTAGAATTGAATATCTTTGATATTGGTAAGTAATCGAGTGAACCCATAGATCACTTGCATAGTGTCAACATGATAAATTCAATCGTGCAAGATAATTTTCACTCATCTTCCTTGTTGGACCGACTTGAGGCATGTTTGGCCCACTTTAATGAGTTTAATGAGGATGCATTAATAGAGGAAGTTAATGCCCTCCTTGATTCTGTGCCCCCTATGGATATAGAAAAATGAAAACTTCATTTCGAGGAACTTCTATCGAGGGAGTCCACTCCCCTTCCATCATCAGTAAAGTGCCTTACAGAGTGTGAAATTCCAATTGGGCATTGTAATGCAAAATGCGTACCTGATTGGGACATACAAACCTTATTTGAACAACCATTAGATAAGAATTTAAGCCCACTTGAAATCTTACTTGTATTTGTAGAACAGGAAACGAAAGAGTCCATTAATGTATTGTCCCTGCATCAACTAACTCTAAGGTACACATTAGAAGACAATCATGGATTAAGCCAAACCATATCTCCACCTCTAGAAAAACAAGAACAACCTTTTAAGGAACTATAGAGTCAGCTTATACCCCAATTTCAGGACAAAGTAAGTGACATAGATGAAAATACATGGAATATGATGGTTAGTATTATTCTTAAATTTGGTTAAGAAAAGGACCATCCACTTCCATATGGTTCAATAGAATTCAAATTCATAGTAGTTCACATTGTTATAATAATACCACCACCTAAAATTTCAAGATGGAGGAATTATATTGATTATTGTGAAATTTTGAAGATGGGAGATCATCAAAATGGTCTCACTCAATTTACAATCATGGTGGTCTACTATGTCATAATGCTACCCTCACCAAAATTTTTAAGGTGAATGAAATATATATGCTGCCACAAGATTCTGAAGTGACATGAGAAATCTTACCATTTCATTGTTAGGATTAGAAAAACTCAGTACAAGTTATGTCTAAATTAGGGTACATTAGGGTATGTCTGGCTGAAGACGTTAAACTTAACGCTCACCAGGAGGCAACCCAAAGTTTTTTAGAGAGTCTCAATTTTCTACATCACACATATTCATTTTAGGTCCTAGTTTTTAAACATTGAGAAAATGTTTCTTTCAAGTTGGGGGGTGTAGAATTCTAGCAAATTCTAGTTTTTTTTTTTTTTTTTTAGGTTTTTAAGTGATTTCCTTAATTTTTTCAAAAAAATGAAAAAATTGAAAAGTTTTAGGTCAATTCATACACTATGATGAGAATTGGATTTTTTGAAGTATAATCTAGATAACTTTAACTTATTAATGGAATTGAATATGATTAATTCATTATTTTACTCTCTTTTTTAAAAGTATTTCATGAAAGCAAAGTCTTAGATCACATCTGTACACGTAATTGCATATACGTAGTCTAGATTGATAACTAGCTATAATTTAGAAATCCTAAAGAAATTTAGTGGAGGCTTATAACCTAAGTGAGTTTTAGAGTCATTCATTCTTTTTGAGAGGTTATAAATATTCCTCATTTTCTTTAGCATGCTTAAAGAAAATTTGATCTCACAAATTCTTAAATCTGGCCATTTACCTAAATGATTAGAGTATTACCTTTAAAGTTCTAAAAATTCATTGAATCATATAGATTATATGAAACCTAGAAAATAATTTAGGCTATCCATGCTGTTAACCTAGAGACATAAAGCACACCCTAGTATTTTTACCACTAGCCTTTTATTAGCCTTTTCTTTTCTCACCCAAATTACCTTTACTCAAATTAACCTAATATAAAAATATCCATTACCCATTTTGTTTGAAAAATAAGTTAGCGATGAATAAAGAAATACCTTTTAGTTGCAAGGAAAGTAGAAAAGTGAATATTAAGAAAAGAAATGTTCTTCAAAAGTGTGAAAAAGTGTGAAAAAAAAAGTGCTAAGAAAAAAGAGTTTGAAGAATGCAAAGAAAAGTGAAAAAAGAAATATTCACTTCAACAAAGAAAAGAAAGAATTGTCAACTCTAGTAGTAGACCTCTACTTATTTTTGAAGAAACTTTGAATACCTTTTATACCCTTTTTTAGTACCCTGTCCTAAGCCTATGTTTCATCCCTACTAAAGACCTATTGATTCTAGAAGAAATATAGTCTTGATAAGGATATGAATGGATAGGATTTAAACAGTGGTATTTCTAAATAGTCAACAGTAATGACATCCATTCTAAAGGGATCAAAACTAAACTCCTTAGTAACTCTCGTTATTCATGAATATATGTGAGATAAATTTGCTTTTATTGACTTTGCTCATATATTTATAAGTGAGATATAATTTGAACCTTTAATCTAAGAGAGTTTATTTCTTAGTATATGTCATTAGTGAGGATTAAGGTCAAAATATATTTTAGATGGAGTTCAAAAGTTAGAAGTCTATTTAGAAAGAAATATTATATTGTATGTAAACTGTACACTATACACTCACTCTGAGATCTGAGCCTAAGTGGAATGTTTTTAACATATGAGTAGGTTTTGAATTCTTTATTCACTTTTATTAATTTGTAAATTTGATAGATTTATTGAAGATAATTCTATGAGAAAAAAGTGGAGTTGACTTGAAAATTATTTTTGAAATTATGTGATTTGGTTTTTCGCATGTTTTGATAGGGACTAGCAAAGTGCTAGTTGGGGGGTGTTAATTGTTCAATTTTGGCCAAAATACCCTTAATCTAGCATCTAATTAGATCATCTAAGCAATCAATTTTGGGATTTTACATAAAATTTTGCATTTTAGCTCTAACCATTAAATTATAAAATTTCATAGTTAGATGATCATCAGAGCTAATCTGAGGTGTAACGAACAATTTAGATTATTCTAATTTGATCATGTGTATTGTAGATTAATCAAATCAAAATTGGATGATCCAGATTAAGTCAGATGGATTAGATCAAGATGAGGAAGTTTCCTAGAAAAAGAGGAATTTGAAGATCATCAGAAAACCTAGATGGATAAGGAAGAAAAAGAGGAGTTTGAATCAAAATCAAACACCTCTGGAAGATCTATAAAAAGGGAAGAACTTTAAAGAATAAGGAGTATTGCAAGGTTGGAGCTTGGAAGGCTGGTGGCACAACTCTCTCTCTCTCTCTCTCTCTCTCTCTCTCTCTCTCTCTCTCTCTCTCTCTCTCTCTCTCTCTCTCTCTCTCTCTCTCTCTCTCTCTCTCTCTCTCTCTCTCTCCTTTGTTTCTTACCCTTTGTCACGATTTCCCTCTTGTCACTATCCAACCCAATACCTTTCTCCTTCTCTCTGTTTGCATCACTATAACAACTCCCTTTTTCTATTTCTCTTGCACTAGACATCTCTGTCTCCATCAAGTCTTTCTTCTCCAGCAACCCATTGGCCAACTTCCCTACGTAGCATCTCCGCTTCCTCCCTTTTTCTTTGTTTGAACTCGCACCCATCACTGGGCTATGCCAAATTGCATTGCCTGACCATCACTGGTCCTGCTCCTCCTTCATCCACTGCAGTAGTTCGACACTTTCCATCACTATCATCAGTAGTCTGCAACACCGCTCCACTGGATAGCACCTGATGACTCTGCCCAACAAAGCCTAACAAGCTCGCCTGAGCAAGAAGCTGGCGAAGTCCCCTTTCCTTCTTCCTCTCTCTCTGTTGCTTCCTCCTCTCTATAGGTCAGTAGCAGGACAAATCGGTTAGCAAGTTTTTCTCTGTCCCTCATCCTCTTCTTCTCTCCATCTCCTTCCTCATCTCCCCATGCATCATCTTCCTCCTTCACGGGTTTCCGTTTCTGTTAAAAATCAATTTTTTTCTTTAATTTCAATGTTGCCCTTGGTCTCTTTTCCTAAATTCTCTATATGTTCCCATTTTAATTCCATCCATGTCCTGCTCTTATCCTAGTTCAATTTTATCTCTGTTATGTTTATCCAAGGATAGTGCATTCTAAGACTGTTTATTTAGATTCATTTTTTACTTTTTTGGAATTAAAAAATTCTATAATTTGCATCATTTAAATAGATCTAAATTCTTATTTTACTATTAGTTTAATTATTTTATTTATTTTAATTTTTGGATATTTAAATTCTATGTAAACTCTATATTTTTAAGTAGAGTCCCTGTGGGATCGACCCGTACTTGCATTAGCTATACTACAATAGCCCATGCACTCGTAGTAAAATACTCAACAAAAACTAATAATGCTTCCATTGAATTTTATCCATCTTCCTTTTTATGTGAAGGCTTTAGCCACAAGGGCACCACTTGCAAAGGGACAAAGGAGGAATAATGTTTGTAAGTAGTCAGCAAGAGATAATTCTATATCTTGGATGAAACAAGCTTGTATATGTAATGACCCCGAATTTTTGTAAATTATTAAGAAAAATTAATAAAGTTTGAATTTTTAGAAATTCTGGGCTGGAATATTAGGTTATTGAAAATTCTCTTTTTATAGAGATTATATTATAAATTAAAAAATAGAAATTATGGATGTACTTGGAAAACTGATCGTAACAACATTAAGTACGTTCAATTCTGAGTTAAAATGAAAATTCCTTAATTTTTCCATTTGGGGGTAAAATGGTAATTTTACCCATATCCCATATCCAAGAAATAAGACCTCAATATTCATGAAGTACTTAGAAATACGATTCTAACGCCACTAAGTACGCTCGATTCTGAGTTCGGACAAATATTGCCTATTATTCTCCAATTTTAGAGTTAAAAAGGGCAAAAAGGTCTTTTCACATAAAAGTGGGGCCCACAAAGTGGGCCAAGTTTCTAGAAGCACCAATAATTTCTCAATGCATTATTTCTGGTAGTGGAGATAGTAGTGGAGATTGTAGTGGGAGTGGAGAATGCATTAGTAATTAAAAATTCTAAAGTAATAAAATATCTTATCAAAAGAAATGATAAAAAATTCAAATTTGGCTATAAATATGTCCCAAAAATTTCCAAAAATTTTCACAACCTTAACCACGAAATTTTCAAACCTTCCCTGGAATTTCAGCCCCAAATTCCCCTTCATCCCTCCCCAAACTCTCTTTTCCTTATTTCTCTCTCCTCTTTCTAATTGGAACAAGAGACCTAAATTCAATTAGGCACTCCGTTCCAGGAAGAATCTCATCAATTCCACCGTCCATAACATCCTATACTACAGTATATACAAAATCCCCAAATCAATTTCAAGATCCAACGGTTCCAACAACAGAAAATACAAAAAGGTGGATAATCGGGCTATATTATCATCAATACCGGTAATTCTCTCAAATTGGGCATCAATTATATTGTTTTTCTCCAATCAGGTAGGTGGAATTACTTCCCATTCATATTTATTATGTTTTAGTATAATTTTTATTTTTCTGTAATTTAATTTGAATGAAAAATGGTAAAAATAAAGTAAATACCAGCCCCTTCAAATTATGGTGATAGAGAGCCAGATTGAAATTCGAGCTTTCCAATCAATCCAGGAGGGTCAAAAACCCTAGGATACAATTTTCAAGAAAATCTAACAAGGTTTGGACCCTCAATTGAGAGAGATTAATTCTGGTGGGCCCCGGATCAAATCTAGACCCTAGGAATGGCTGAAAACTTCAATTTAAGATTGTGGAGTCATATGAACTCCAAATTGAGATCAGAAAGAAGCTATGGAAATCTTGTAATGTATAGTTTCTAATGAAGTCATAATATTTCTAAAATTTATTTCTGTATTTTTCTGTATTTTGTAAATAAGTGTCCAATTTCTAAGATCTTCAAGATCTGAGGTGATCAGATCTTGGAAATTTATTTTAGTGATGATATAATAATATAATAAAGTAATATCTATGGTTAATTTGGACAGATCTTGGATAAAATAAGGGATCTACCCTTTATGGTAGAAAAACCCTAAAATAAAAATAAAAATATACAAAGGGACCCACTTGATCAATGAGATCAAGTATGATGTGATCCTTGGGATGGATTAAAGGGGTGATATGATGATGGAATCCAGTTAGATCATGGATGAAATGTGACAAAATCATGTGGATATGATTTTTGGATCTTAATGGATTAAAAGCCCTAAAGTTAATTAAAACCCTTAATCCCAAGGAATACACCTAAGATCTAATGGTTGGATCATATTTAAAGGTTTATAATAATCTTAATAAAATTAGTTTAATTGTCTTTTATTGGATATATAAGTTTAAATGTGATTTATGTTTTAAGTTTTAATTGTCTTTTATTGGATATAGAAGTGTAAATGTGATTTATGTTCTAAGTTAGAAAGCATGATAGTGTAATCTTTAAATTTTAGTATGATATGCCCTAAATGAGTAATTTTTTAGTAGATTTGATTATCTTAGGATCATGTTAGTGTAAATTAGGATTTAAACATGATTTCATTATGATAGAAGATGTGTTTCATAACTTAGGATCATGTTAGTTTTATTTCACTAGCTTAAGTTATATTCGTAGGAAGAATGTTAGTACTTAGTTGTTAAATTTATATTTGATTTATGCTTTCAAGTTGATGATTTACTTATTGTCATATTTAATTCAATTGTTAAGTAATTGTTAAGATATAAGGAGCATAAATCACCAAAAATGTAAACTAATGAAATATAGAAATTCATGGACAACTAAGATGAATGAATGATTTTGACTTAGTAAGGGCTATAGTTAGTAGGACAATATAAGGAATGATTTATCATTTCTTTGGCCCAAAAATAGGAAAATAATGAACATCCATGGATGACATTGTGCATATCCATGGAAATTAATTAAAATCAATTAGAGAAGGGACTTAAGGTAAAGAGCTCATAGGAACCTTGTCAAAGGTTGAGCTAGTACCACTCCGGTGGACTCGAACATTGTGGTTATAGGGGGTATACAAGAGCCAAGTGCTTTCCCTCACCTCCCATTGACGTAAGAAAGGTCTAAACGCCTCCTTACATGAGGGTTGTATTAACCACTTTTTGAGCGGACTTTAAGCGTGAAATCTTGGTCATCTGAAAATAAGGAGGAGTTGTCTAGTGATAGGAAGAAATAAATTATCTTCAACCAAGTAAGACAACTTGGTTGAATAATAATAAGAACATAAAAAGATAGCAAATTATCTAACCCTAATAAAAATAGTAAGTGAGATAAGGATGATCAAACAAGATGAGATCTTGTATGATCAAAAACAATAAGGAAAAAAGAAACATCTATGTAAATTAGATTGTTATGTATGATATAGATAGTATTTGTATAGATGATATTAAACCCATGGATATAGGATATTCAAGGAAGAAAGATTCAGATCATCCTATATAAGGATGATCAAAAAGACCATGTAGTATGTACCCTTGATTAGAAAATTGACATTATATATATGATTTGACGGATATATGTTGATCGAGACTATGGCGGATTTTCAAGGAGTAAGAATACCTTAGTGAGGTAGGTGGATTATTAAGAATGCCTTTACATGAAGATACATGTCTAATACATGATCTTATGTTTTGAAGTATTGACATGTATGATACCAATATATTAAGGTAAATACCTCAAATTAAAATATGATCCAACCAAATGATGAGGAAAATAAGAATTAAATGGTCAAGTTGAGAATTGAGAACAACCCTAGTGAATAGGAAAGTGAAAATATTCCAGTCCTAGATAAATTGACAAATAGTACGATATGTATAAGTATTATTTACATACAAGCTTGGAGGCTTGGGGTTTTGTTTTAAACGAGGCATAAGCCTAGGGATGCTATGCTAGGAGAGTTAAGAGGGTTTGGCCACCCACTCTACGAAACTTGATGATATTGAATACGAGCCTAAGAAAGGCTAAAAGTCGGGTGGGGCAATTATGGGAAGGCCACCCTTGTGACAGCCATGGTCCTCCCATATGGACATGGATATTGTAATTTCCACCGAGAATGGTATAAGTGGATTATTGAACAGGTTATCCCAAGGCCATGCATTTGCAGGATCGGGGATCATAAGCATAGTAGTCCTTGATTATTTTGCACTATGATGCATATGAAATTGGCATAGTGAAATGCCTTAAGGGATGACATGATGAAATGTCGGTAATTGTATATTACCAATATTTTTCCCAAGAAGGGAAATTCAGATAGTAACTAGCTGAAATACAAATCTCTTATAATGAAAAGAGTTGATCGACTTTGTATAGAAATGATGCTTGATTATTTTTACATTTTTAATGGATTTGTCCTTATACAATATGTATGTATAAAGGTGAACACAAATGACAAGGAAATGAGATGTCCTTATAATTAATAGTTATTAATGAATGTGTTTATGATAGAGCAATTATGGGATACTTGAATATTGAGATTATACTTGTCAATCACTTACATTCTTATCCCCTACCAAGCATAGCTTCTTGAGATATTGTAAATGTTCGAATGTTTACAATATCTCGACATCTGAAAGGAGACTTAGGAGCTCAAGACTTGAAGAACAATTGAAGAATAAGTAATCGGGGTATATCCCCTCGAAACATTGTATTAGAACATGTATTGAATTTTGAACTTTGTAATTTGGATTGTATATTTGGACAAGTATTGTAAGGATACAATGGGGCGTATCTTGTGAACCTTTGGATGGATCCACGAAGTTTAATAAAAGTATATTCCTTCAATGGAATTTTATCTTATACAAAATTCTACTTATGTTATGTATGAAGTGGTGACTTAGGTTTTACAAAACAAATTCGAAAGAAAAGAATTTCCGCTGCTTTGGTTTGCGAAAAATTTTTACTCTAAGGGCCCTATCTTTACAAAATGTATTATAAAATGTGTTATAAAAACCTAGGTCGCCACAGTATAGGTGTTAAAGCATCTCTTAACAACTAGCGTGATAGACTTGGTTATCCCTTGTAAAAAATTGGTCATCAAGTTGTCTCCAATAATAGTCTTCCACTCCTTTCTAATATTCCTCAGTCATGGTTTTGTGATTTGTGTTGGTGCGATAAAAGTCACAAGCTACCTTTTGGCACTTCTAGCTTAAAGAGTCGTCGTCCCTTAAAACTTATCTGCACAAATGTCTTGGGAACCTTCCCCATTTCGATTTATTGATGTTTTTTCCTACTATATTATATTTGTTGATTACTTTACAAAATATTCTTAGACGTTATCATTGTCTTTTAAATATGATGCTTTTGCTCTCTTTCCAAAATTTAAGGCCATGGTTGAAAATATTTTCAATATGTAGTTAACACCATGTATCCCGATGTGGAGAAGAATACTAAGGATTAAAATCTATGTTAGACCATCATGAGATCCAACATCTAATCTTACCTTCATGCACACCTTTACCCATTGCCTTAGTTGCAAGTCATCATCGGCACATTGTCAAAACTAGTCTGACTCTCTTCCATTGAGTATCATTGCCACTTTCTCTTTGGCCTTTTCCATTTAAAATTGTACTTGGTCCTTTGCATTTAAAACTATTTTTTATCTCATTAGTCAACTACATACATCTATTATTGAGAAAAAATCACCTTTTTGAATGCCTCTTTCATTTTCCACGTAATTATTCCAAGTAATGAATTTTTGGGTGTCTTTGTTATCCTTGGCTTCATCCTTACAATACCCATAAGCTTGAACAATGCTTAAAAGCATGTTTATTTCTTGGGCATTCCCAAGTTCATAATTCCTACATTTGTTTTGAGCTCACCAATCACAAGTTTTACTATTACATACATGTAAAATTTGTTGAAACTTCTTTTCCTTATTCATCTACTTTCATTTACCATGACAAAATCAATGCCCATACTCTCTCTCATTGGTGTTTTAAGTCAAACACTCTTAATTCATTGCACTCAAATCTCTCTCCTTCTAATTTGACTTTATCAAATTTGATGACTACACCAAGTCCACCAAATGACCAGCCACTGATAATTCCTATTACCTCATGTTCCACTCAACAAACTAATCCTCAATCAATCAACCAAAAGGACTTCATCTCTCTCGAGTCTTCTCTCTCGAACATTGTTGATGAGCCTACCACCAAAAATCAGTGTCATTCTTGTTATAGTTGATCTCTCACTACCATCGACCACTCAAGAGTTGTCATCCAGCTCCTCCATTAACAAGTTGTCCTCTAGTAATGACCCTTCCCCTCTTCTTTACCAACTTACAAAGACACTATGTTCTCATCCTAGGACAAATGCCCTCAAAGAACAATATTTTCTTTCTTAAAACCATTTTGACACTTACAACTACCAAGCATCCCATATCCCCATCTCTTGAACCCACCTCTATCACCCAAGCCCTTAAATACAAAGAATAGAAAGATGCCATGACCGAAGAACTCCAGGCCCTTGCCAAAAACGGCACATTGAAGTTAGTTCCTCATGAGCCTCACCATAATGTTGTTGATTGTAAGTAGGTTTTTTGGAATTAGAAGGAATCTTGATGGTAGTATTGCTCCGTACATGGCTTGTCTTGTTGCCAAGGGTTTTCATCAATGCCCTAGCCTTGATTATCATGAGACATTCGGCCCGGTAACTAAGCCTAACACTACCCTATTTATCCTCTCCATTGCTCTCTCTCATGGGGTGGACAGTTAACCAACTTGGCATGAACAATGCACTTCTCCATAGACATCTCAACAAAGAAGTCTTTGTCTTAACTTTCTGAATTCATTCATTCCTCATGGCCCCATCACGTGTGTCACTTGCACAAGTCCCTTTACAAACTCACGCAAGCACCTCGGGCATGATTCATTGAGCTTAAGAGCTTTATTTTATCTCTTGGTTTTGTGAACTATCACTCTAACTCTTTCCTATTTATTATTGTTAATAACTATTTTCTTGTCTATGTTTTAGTTCATGTGGATGCCTTATTAATCACAGACAATTCTCCAATATTCATCAACATCTCATTGATGCGTTCTCTCACAAGTTCTCTATCAAAGATCTTGGGTCTCTATTTTTTTTTTTTTTTGGTGTGGAGGTCATTCCTATAGAATACAGGTTATTTCTCTCTCAACAGAACTACAATCATGATCTACTTGCATGTTTCAAAATGGAGGGAATTAAAGAAGTTGTTACCCCTCTTAGCTTTAACACCTAACTTCTTCTTAGTGATGGCTCACCACCAGTCAATGCCTCCTAGCATAGTAGTCTAATTGGCAGAATGCAATAGTCTCCATCACTTGTCTTGATGTTGCTTATCCTGTCAACAAGTTGGTTCAGTACATGCACTCTTCGAATCAAACTCATTGGACTGCGACTAAAAGGCTTCTTTGTTATCTCAAACACACCCTTGTCTATTGTCTTTTCTTTTGACATTCCCAACCACTTACCTTGAATGCTGATTGGGCAAGATTGTGATGATTACAAATTTATTTTAGTATATATATTATCTTTCTTGGTGTTAATACAGTTTCTTGGTGTTCCAAAAATAATGAACCATTACTTGGTCCTCTACCAAAGTCGAATATTGATATGTTGCTTCAGTGGCTATTGAACTTACTTGGCTTACTAATCTTCTTAGTGAGTTACATCTCTCTCTTGTCAAACCACCTCATCTTCTATGTGATAACATTGGTGTAACATATCTGCATGTTTGTAACATCCCTAATTTTTAAATCCCAATGTGAGTGAATTTTGAAAAATGTTAAATTAGGATAAAAAGAAAATAGTAAAATTTCATAATTTTAGAGTTTTATGAGTGAGAAATTTGATAGACATCAAATCAAGTGTTGAAACCTTGATATTTAGATTGTACTCGAAAAATGGAATCCAACGACACCAAGAATGCCCAAATCGGAGTTGGGGTGAAAATTTGCCTAATTATTTTACCAAAGGGCAAAATAGTCATTTGACATGTGGGCCCACAATACACTGATGTGGGTCCTAGAATCTAGATAAATCAAAATAAATTAGGAACCTCCTAATTACATGAGAAATTGGGATTATCTCACCTTAATTTATTTAAGGCAGAACCCCTCTTTCCTAAACACTATTTCACTCCATCTTCTCCTCCGATTCTTCCCTTTTTTCATGATCAAACATGATCAAAACTAGGTTCAACACCATAGAAGGATCTCATTTTCTTCCATGGAGTTACAGTGACGAATCGCTTGAAGAGCATCACGATTGTACCTTTTTCCTGCCATCTTTCATTCTCGGGTAAAACCATCAAGATCGGGTTTTTCACTGATCTAAGAGGTATGATTTAGTTTTCTTCTTGTTTTTCCATTCCATGGCTTTCATTTACTGCCTTTTATTGTTCCTAACACCTAGATCGGAGATTTCATGAGGTTAGGGTTTGAATATAGGAAAAACCATGACATAATAGAAAACCATCACAAAGACACCTTAGATGGATGATTTGAGCCATCCATTGGACTCAGGAACCCTCAAAACCTTAGGAAGGGCAAAAATATTTAAAAAATTGAATCATCTAGGACTCTAATCAAGCAAAAATAGTGTGGATAGTCCAGGCACATCATCCTCGATGGACGTCGCACCCAGGATGCGTCCACAGGATGCTCAAACACGAGGCGTGATGTAGAGGCGACGACTGACTTGAATGTTGTCATGATCGAGTAGGACACTCGACGTCCTAGAAATCGAGATGCACACAGGAGCGTCCTGGTGACCAAGATGCATGCGAGGAATTTCGTCACGCGTCTTGGATGCAATGATTCCCAGGGATGCCGATATACACCGGTTTAATTCAATGTAAAAGGTTCCATCATTGCAAATTGGTGTAAAAAGGGCATCTGGTCCGAAATTTGATCTGGACCATCCAAAAATGAATTGAAATGTCCATTTTGCAATTTTGGGAGCTATATAAACCCAATTTTTCATCTAAAATGTTTGTTGGAATCATCTTGACGATGTGGACATGATTTTAGCATTATAATCTTGATATGATCATATCTAGTCAAATCAAATTCATAAAACATTATCCAATTACTTAGATAGGGCCAATCAGAGGGTGATCATGCCTAGAACTTGAATAATTGATGATCCAAGGGATGAATTAAGGGATCTAAGGACTAGATCATGCGTATTTACCCTAAAAATTGATCTAGACAATTGATCTAACCCAAGATTTTGGAATTTGTCAATCAGAGAGTAATTTGACTGTTAGATCAAGAGATAAATTATGGATATACCCTAGAATGAGTAGATGAACATGAAATTGAACTGATGTATGATAATTAAAGTTGGAAATTAATGATTCAATCATAATTTGGGGCTATTAAGAGTGATACAATGGTTGGATCGCCTCAATTTCCATTAAGATGGAATGAATTAAGTCTTTTTGGATCAAGAGACCTTAAATTAGCAAATTACAACTCTGATAGATGATCAGATAAAGTAGATGAGTATTGGATGTTATGTAAACTGATTTAATAAAGATAAATCAAACGATCTAGACCATTGATGTAAATCAAAAGTTAGATTATGGGATCATTATACAAATTGATATGTGAATGGACACAACTTAAGAGAAAAAATTATAATGGATTACATTGAGGAAAATGAATGATGCGAAAATAGTACTATGGTACTGACAAGTACATCAGAGCAAGCAGGCTGAGAGGATTAGGCCCCTGATTTAGTTGTTTCCCTCATTGAGGTAGGTAATGACACTTAATATTGCATATTGTTTTTCTAAAATCTCGCACTATCATAGCATTTTGATAGACTGGGATTATTTGTAACATGGTTTATGTATTATGTGTACTCATATTTATAAATTATTATGCTATGATTTGGTATGAGATTTTGACAGCGCATTGAATGGATTTGTATGATTGATTTGTTTTATGGTACTGATACCTGTGGATCTTATATATGAGTTGTAAACATCTCTTCTTTATTGCATGATTGAGATTGGATGATTTTCATAAAATTGGTGGTGGAGGCTTGGTGGTTAGTCCTTAAGAAACTAACCTCGGGATGAGGGGGGTGCCTTGGGATGGTGAGTAACAAGTGCCCCTAGTTTTATAAGGAGGCTTTGGTGGCTAGTCCTTGATAGGCTAATCCCGGGATGAGGGGGGTGCCTTGGGATGGTGAGCCACAAGTGCTTCTGATTTTATGAGATATGTGATTTTCATATTTTGTAATTTATGATGGGTGCTTTCACCTAGTGGATGTCATGCCAGGAGGGATTAGGGCTGGCCACTCACCCTCTGAATTTATGAGATGATAGACACCTGCCTACAGATGGCATTCGATAGGGATTGATATCATGGGTAATCCACACTACTAGTCCGGTCCCACCCATGTGGATAGATGGAGAGTCTCCCGTTACAATGTCAACGGAGAGTGGCAGTTGGTAGACCTAGGAGCCTAATTACCATTGAAGCATGACAATCCATACTCTGGTTCTGTGTGTATGCATGATGAGTATTGATATATTATTGTGTTCCTTGGTGTGACGACACTTATAGGAGTGGTATGAGTACTTATGACCTGTTATACGAGTGGTGAGACACTTGTAGGACCTGCATATCCTAGGATGCCCTGCCTGTTGACATTATACTCATGTGAGATTTTATCAGATCACCCTTTCCATCCACGAGATCCATGTTTTATTGCACATGATATTTTGCTACTCATATTGACATGATTTATGGCATTTGTATTTCATGGATATTGTGATCTACATTTATATCAGTTCTTGCTATTCAGTTGTTCTTTTTATAAAATATTTTTATTATATTAAATGTGGTCACCTATACAAGCAATAGCTTGCTGAGGCATTGCTTCATTCAGGTTCATCTTTATGGGTTGTACATATATATGATTAAGTTTGATTATGATACTTATATACTGTGGACATGTTATTGAGTATGATGGAATATTATGATGGATAGACCCTAGGGCCATGTTATTGTGTTTTCTTAACACTGGTTGTTTATAACAAAGACGCCTTTGGTTTTGACTTCAGATTTGATATTAGATTTGGTTTAAATTTCATGCAACATATATATTATTCTTGAAATTGTATTGGTTATGTTTTTGGGAATGGTATAACACTCGGGGTTTTTAAAAAGAATGTTTTGATATATTTAGTAAATAAAACTTTTTCAGAACAAGGATCCCTACTATATTTATTATTACTACATTTGTTAGTATATAAAACTGTTAGAAAAACCTGGGGTGTTACAGCGTTAATCCTGTCTTTCACTCTCAAATGAAGTATCTCGCACTAGATTATCATTTTGGGAGAGAAAAGTCTCTATTTGTGCTTCTTCATGACGCGCACATTTTCACTTGTGCTCAACTAGTAGATGTACTCACCAAGCTGTTAGGAAAATCTCACTGTTCTTTGCCATGATCCAAGATTGGTGTTACCAATGGGACCACCATCTTGCGGGGCATAATAGGTGAGAATCTTTCTCAACCAAAAATCAAGGCAATCCACAAATTAAGGCAATCAAATATCAACACTAAAGTCTAGGAGTAATATGTGTGACATCTCATCAATATAATCCCATAGTCCTAGGCTTTTAGTATCTATTTCCATTGGTAGCTTCATGCACTTGTATATAAATAAAGCATTGCTATAAGGCAGCGAATACATTCTTCTCCCATACAATTTATTGTCTCTATAATTTTCAATAAGATTAGTCAAGACAGATTTGAATTCTGTGGTAAATTCCAGCTTGACTGAGAGCCTTGTATCCTTTCAGTGAACGTCAAATGGGAAAAAATAAAAAGCAAGAGTTGCATTTTTATGAGAAGGATTAAGATAGTTCGATGGAAAAGAACCTGTGCACGAACATCTAAAGATCAGCAACATGGATAATTGAACAAGTAACCTTGCTTGATATTACTTGTGTGATACAATTGATGTACTAGGCCCTGTCAAAATACAAGTAAGATTATTCAATTATTGGTGACCTATATACTATTGATTTACTAGGCTTTGTCATAATTACAAGGTTTGAATTCGAAAATAAGTCCACAACACGAGAAACCAAAAAATTCTAGAAACATTTGGAGAACAAAAGAAATAGAATTATAGGGGTATAAATCAAATCTTTTAGTTTGCATTTTTTGCTATATCTACAGTTCACATTTGAAATTTGAGTTTAATGACATAACTTCATGTTTAAATCTGCCTAGATTTGGAAATATGTAAAAATGCTAAATTATTCCTATAAAAATCGGGAGATAAATAGTTGAAACTTAAAAAAAAAAAATTCAATTATATATTTAGAGTTTTATGTAACTATGGGCCTTGCTATGCTTGATCAGTTGGTCATAACTAATAATTCTCTGCCATTTAACAAGTCTAAGGCCGTGTTTGGATACTTATTTTGTAGAAAATCTGTTGGAATTCAGTTTTCAAACAAAGCCACCAAGTCTTAGCTTCCCAAAACATGCTACTTTTTTCTTAACTTGTGCATTCGGTATCTGCAAAAAAGAAAAGAAAAGAAGGATATCCTGTATTCCAATCCATTTTTACAAAAATTCAGTTTTGTATAAATTAATTGTATCCAAATGCAGCCTATCCCTCCTTTAGAGGGTTTGTTGATAAATATAGACCTTCATTTTCCAACGGTTAACGAGAGATTAGAGAGCTTACAATCTTCAGAGCTTTGCTGATACCGAGGGTTAGAAGATAAATGGTTTGGATCATATATGAGTAGGTCTTACTTCTAACGTCCCCATTGATTTCCTGGCAAAACAATACAGATCTGCATGTTAGGCAGGAGCTGGAAACAGAGAAATTAGAGACAGCCTGGAGCGTGGGATCCACCCAATGGGAGTTTACTGTTTTGTTACAGAAATGGGTGGAAATATGCAAACGGATTCTATAAGACCTCCAGATCAATCTCCTGTAGCAGAAAGGGGCCCGCAAAAGTGACGGTCAGGAAAGAGCCTAACAGCCATCATCCTTTTAGGAAAGCTTACCACATGAGTACTTAACACACGTTCCAACCTGAAAAAGAACAAGGAATCTGTTATTCTAACACCATGTATCCTAGGGCCTAGAAGCCCCCGTCTCTCTGTCATCAGTCTCCCCTCATTCCCTTCTCCTCATGAAATGAGCGCACAGCCCGCGCCCAAGCGCGGCCCTGGGCTCGCTAGGCCCAACTCCCATGTGACCACTGCTCATCTCAGGCTTTGAATAATGATGCATTCCATGTGTCCTTTCAAGTATATTTCAAGCCTCAAAAGGACCAGTCAATGCAGTCAAACATTGGGAAACTGCTCCACTGGGAGAGCCTCGTATGTCTTTAAAGGTTGACAGAAGTCAGCCGGTTTTGGTGAAAAGGATGGCATATTAGTGTGTGTAGGAGAAATTTGGAGCACGCAACCTTACAATCATTCGCCCTGTCAAAAGCCATCAAAACCTGGCCATATTGTTCCTCATTTTATAAGCAGAAACACTTCATTGGTCTTTTGATATGACAAGCGCATCAAGGACTTTATACTCCATTGGAAATTGAGTGCCTAGTCGGTGAAGTTGCCAATTCATTTCTTTCTACCTACTAAACTACTTTGTTTCAATGTATGGTTGGGACGAAGCGTATTGAAATTATTTTCCTTTTTGCTGACACTTGAGCAGGTGTTGATGGGTTTTAGGGAGTTGGGGAGGTAGGGGGATTCTGGTTTATCTGACACTTGGCATGTGAGTGAGCCAAGGGACATCCTGTGTAGATCCATCTTCTCTCTCCTCTCAAGAGTATAAGCAGCCATAAGTACAAATTGGTTAAATTTAGGATTTTTTGCAAAAATACCATTATATTTTGACATTTTTTTGTAAAAAAAGTCTAACAATTTTTTAGTTTTGCAATTTTACCATTAAAATTTCCTAATCTTTGCAAAATTGTTATTCTGTTAGCTTTCTATCCTCCTTCCCTATTAGTTTTTTTAAAATTTCAATATTATCCTTCTCTATTGCTCTCTGTTAATATGTTCTAACAGAAATTTGTGTGTGACTTTAGCTTCGTTAGCTAATAAAAATCTCTAAAATTGATCGTGTTTGATAGAATATATTGAGAAGAAGAAGAAGCAAGTCTTAGGTTTGCATTTGTTATTTAAAAAGCCATTGACCAATAGCTTGAAGTTTGCTACTGGTCACTATTCTGTGAACAGTAATAGTATTTTATTTATATTTTAAACTTGATTTTTTAAAATTTATTGTGTTGTTTATTGATCCAAAGCATTGGTTATGTTTTGATTTGTGTTGGGAAGATTTTTATATGAGCTTTTAGTGAGAAATTTAAGTTTAAGTTATTGAATTTTATTGAATAAGCTTAACATGTACTATTGTGTAGGTTGGTAAATATGGTATGTTTGCGATTGAATATCTCACTATTGGTTGGTTTTGTTAAAATCTAACTATAATATTATATTCTTTATTATTAAATTGTGTTAGATACCAAGTTTCACTAAAACTTTCTATAGGGAAGTCATTAAACTTCGTGGATAAAGTCAGCAATTTAATTACATATGTGTCTGTGAGGTAGCAAGTTTGTTAGAACGTATTAAGAAAGAGAGCAGTGTAATATTGAAATTTTAAAAAACTAACAGAGAAGGAGGATGGAAAACTAAGGTAATGATAATTTTGCTAAGCTCGTGAAAACTAAAGACAAATTTGCAAAATTCAAAAAACATTTCAACTTTTGGCGTTTTTGCAAAAAAGACACCCTTAAATTTATCTATAACCAAGACCATAATATGCTAACCCCCGCGTGCAGTTCACTGATAAATGATTCTAAGCCTTTGACTTGGAAAGAGACTTTGTTGAGATTGGTTTGGATTCTAAGCATCACAGACGGCCAGATAAATAGTTTGGGTCATTAAACAATTGTGGGTCCCTTGAACTTCTGCCTATCATGTTCTTCCCGACAAAATTATGGGCATCCATAACGTTATCTCCTCTTGGAAGTGTCTTATCCAAGAGTTCTTATGAGGTGCATGGCATTTTCCTTTCTGAAGAATGTGAGAAGGCAGAAGCACGTGTTAGTATAGAAGTATAAGGATCCGAACCGTTTATTTGCCCCCTCATGCTACGGATAAGCCACTAGCTTCTATTGACCCACAACCAAAGTCTTTGAATCAAAGTTTGGTGTATGAGCCATCCATAGCTAAGCCTAGCCAGTAAATCAATGTGTTAAATACAGAAGTTACAAAGTTGACCAAATCAATACTAGTTGGTTGTTGAACGAGTGGCTTCACATGTATTTGTCCCATGATATGGAAAATATGCGCTCTATCCTCTAACCATTCCCTTTTCAATTGCAGTCCAAAGTTTGGAGATCCAAGAGTTTGGGGCTCAGGGCTCCCACCCTTTTCTTCAGGATTCATGCTATAGCCCTTAAAAAGAGAGCTGATTCCTAAGTTGTTGTGGAAGGGAGTGGATAGCTGGTGAGCTATAACCAACTGGCTTTAGATGAAGGCCATTCAACTGTATCTCTAACATACCTATAATGATGGTTTTCAGATGTCTCAGGCTCCCACTCTTTTGTAGCTAAAACTCCTACTCTCGGGTCTCATATTCCCACTACATCTTTGTATTGGTAGGTTGGGATATTTTGTCAATTCATCAGAGGTTTAGAGCCTTTTAAAACTATTAAGTGATTAGGTCTGATTTTGATTGTTTCGATGGAGAAGTACTTCTGTAGCTGATGAGTTCAAGGGTTTGGACTTTTGGGCATTTGGACATAATGGAAGTCTTGAAAGAGAAGACTTCAGTTGCAGCTTTGACTGAAAGCTCCTGGCTGCACGTTGTCTAACGAGTTCAGAAGACTGGGAAAATAGACTGGTTTTGGTGGCCTTTGGAAAACATGCACCCTCAATCATGTGATACAGTGGTAGACAACTTCCTACCAGCCCAAAAATATTCTCTATAGTGTGATAATGAAGTACTAGCAGTAGTCCTAACAGAATCTTACCAAGTTCTGGCTAGCATGGATCCTGATCTTCTAGTCAAAAAGAGTAGTGGATGATCTCAATGAAAATTCACAGTTTTAGCTTACAATATATTGATACTTTGTCGGTGTACTTTCAAAGTCTAATCATGTTTCAGTCTTCCAAGCTTTTACTCTACCACTTTGCATCAGCAAAGAGGGAACCATATGATGGTTCCCAAGGATTGCATTTTGGTTTGACACTGTCCTATGGCTTAATGAACAGATCTTAACTAAAATCACGAGAAAGGAGATCAGGCTTGTCCTTTGTAAGTGAGATCTTTCTTATGAAGGTTAGGCTTATTTGTTATTTCCCCCAAATTCAACGCATTTCGGTTTCATCGGATAGTTTCAAATCTATTTTATCTTAGCAAATTTCACAATTTGGGGAAATCCACTATTGATAGAAGCAATTCAGTTTCTTTCTTTATTCCTTCAAGATTTGAGATTTCCAGCTAATTTATCCCCTGATTTTTTAAGCTGTAAATACAATATTCCCTCCTATATTTTTTTCCTAACTACTAATCTCTCTGGCTGTCCTTCCCTCTCACGTCTCTCTCTCAAATTTTCTCACTTTTTCTCAGGTTAATTTGTGGGAGCATGACCTTTTTACCAGCAAATTAAATACTGCGGCGATGAGGAATACTACTGTAGGGCGGGAGCACATAGTAAGCAATTGCCGCCTGGTGCCCCACTGGATCCTACCTGAGCCTTGTTGCTACAAAATGTTCATTTTATTTCCCCCACATTGGATATGTACAGTAGCCTAAAATTCACGCCGCACTGGATATATTCAGGCTCCTAGACATCCAGTGTGGGATGTGATGGCTGGGTTGGACCGACCACAGATAGGGCTCTTCATGCAAGGCGGGGAGAGGTGCGTCAAAGAACCCAACAAAGCTTTCCACCGTTGGATTCTTGGACTGCTTAAGCTCCATGCAGCTTTCCCTAAGCTGGACAATCATAATAATAATAATAAAAGGGTAGCCTGTTCACAAAGCGTCTATGTATGCGAGGTCCTACACATACCCTTATTTTACATTTTATAAGAGGTTATTTCCACGTCTCAAACTTGTGATCTCAAAATCACATGATAGACAACTCTTCCAATGTGCCAAGGCTTCTTTTCTAACGATCATAATAATAATATGAGTAAAATGTTAAGTAGAAAGGCATTCTCAGTCTCATGGTGCACGAATAGAGTTTCTTTGGACCCAGTTGGGCAACTTGGGCACGATCAAGACCATTAAGCTGACAGACTGCCACAAGTCCTTCTACCCGCCACTGATTCTGTCTTGATGAAATGATCCTAAGACTTGATCTGTCAAGGCTTGTCTGGGGTTTTGTCTGGAAGAGATGACCAATTGAGTTTTGTTGGACCCTATAGTTCTTGCATAAGCGATATTGGTTTGGCATGGGACCAAAACCAAACTAGTTACCCGTTCATGGATAGTCTGTGCTTCTCCGTAGATCGTGACATAACCATTGGTCGCATGCGAGTCTCCCGTTGATTAATCAATGGTCCATATTGATCAGCAAATCAATCCACGGGCTCCATGTGTAGGTTAAAACTAGTAGCATCATGTGATAATCACATTTAGGACCGCAGCTCTCCTTGTGCTGCCCATCTCGGCTAGTGAAAACCGTTTCTCACATTTGGCTTGGCATTGACGGCTGATACAACTGACGAAGTCTTAGCATGACACATGCAATTTAATGCATAATTTAACTTGAAAAAGTAACTTTTAGTTAAGAGAGATGCTTGGTTTGTCCACCTGCCCCTCGGTTGCATGAGCAGTTAAAGCCAAGCTGCATATCATTTCTTGCCCTTGGGAAACAATAAAAGACTGGAAAATGATATTCTCGCAAAGCAGTCCTTCCCTCGTTATACTTAATCAGAGGTTCAAGGTGGTATTTTTCTTAATTAAGGAAAATTAAGATATGTTTAAGAGTCAAGATATGCTTCTAAGAATTTTAATTAATAAAAAAAGAAAATGATATGCACATTTATTTGGCTGTCTGTGGTACTCTAACCCAAGTGACCTACTATTTTGATAATCTGAAGCACAGTTCATGGTCTTGCCATAAATCGGTTCAATCTAAAAAATTACATACTTTATATGATCCTATAAACTCTATTGTTTTACCCTTGAGCTCTTCCAAAGCTGCTTAGAAAATTCAACGGCAAGATTATTCAAATTACGTCGTGCTTGAGGCATGCCCATCTATGGCAAGAGGATACAGATCATTCAATGAAGTGCGCTTACAATTTGACCTGACCTCTAAACAAGGGTGTGGCCATCAATCCAAAGGGGAGTGGCAGGGAATTGAAAGAAGGCTTCGCACAAGTTTTGGTGGTTCGAGGCGCTCATGGATTTGACGAATCGCATCAATTTCTGAGTGTCAGCGCTTGGGATGCTCTCCTTCTCAATCACTGGTCGATCCAACGCATGCAACAGAAGAATGATTTTTATTGTCTATTGCCTTCAACCCCCAAACCACAAGGGAAATTGATCTGGCCTGTCTTTCTCTGATGGCTGTTATGTGATGGAGGGCCATTCTTTTTCTGGATAAGGGACAAGTGGATCCCACATCTTCAAAGATACATCAAGAGCTTAGATTTAGTAGCGATGGGGCCTATACCGAATTCTCCCATATTGGATGACTTTAAGCCTGTTGGTTTTTGAAGGCTCTGTTGGCTTGCCTTTTAGCATATAATTGGTTTGGAATTTCTTTTTTAAAGAGAAAAAGGTTTAGATTACTCAAATAGTAGGCTCATTAAATTTCTCCCAGTATTAAGTCTTTTTCAAAACACGGCTCTAGGGACAGCGTCTCATGAACGTCTACTCTGTGGACTTTCCGGGAAAAAACTTGCATCATTAAACAAATTTGTGCAAAAAGATAATGTTTTTAATGGTTCCTATTTGATCATGTTATAAATTCTTATTTATCGTCCATGTTCGGATCGGAACTTAACTTTTGTTTCTGAGATGTACCATCCAAAACCAAAAATAAACAATAAGAAAAGAAAATGGCATCACTTTTTTTCTTTTTTTTTCTCTATCAAGTAAATACTAGCTCTTTGAAACTCCTATATATCTTATGACAATATCAAACAAGCAACTCCTGCTTAATGCACTATAAACAACGAGAAACGAGCTTGAATTCATGGGCATTAACTAATGACTTGCAAGCTTCTTCTTGAGCTTATTGCATGTTCAAAGGGTGGCCATGTCCAAATTAATCCTCTTGTACGGATTTTCAATCTCTCTCTCTCTGCTGCAAAAAACTAGTTATTAGAATACTCATTCCTTTGATAATGAGACATCTCTAGAGCTGATTACCCTAATTACCTGTTAAATCTATGTTGTTAAAAACTCAAAATTTGACTTGACTTGAAGAAGGGGAGAGTCCAATTAACTCAACGCGACCAGAAAAAACTCTAGCCAACCTAGTTAGTGTCTGTGGTATTGCTACGTATTTCTTGTGTCCAAATTTCCGCCTAACATATGTTATTTTGTTATGGACCGAGACAATTACCACTGCATTACTCCTGTGCGCATTGCTGTTGAGAAGACCTACATGAAAATGATATCCTCCATTGGTGTGCTCAGAATAAGAGGACATTGAAAGCCAAGGTGTAGGAAATGGTCGAAAGCATGGCCAATATATTCCAAACCATATATTCAAGTGCTTTGGAATCGAAATAATATACATGTATATTATCCAATCGTGTGGACAACATTTAGTGGCTTCCCAATCCCAAGCTGACAAATGGCCAGAATTTAGCATCACTTTCACAAGCTATTAGAGGACACAGGTCGTGAGTTATTCTATTCTGACTAACTATTCTAGCAGGTTTTATGTAGCAATTAAATTTTATCTGTAGTTAGGGTTTTTCATGTCGATCAAATAAATACTATTCTAATGTTCCAGGTGTCATTCGTATTTGCAATCTAAAGTTGAAGATCATGTTTAGCTCAAACTGGGAGAATCACAGGGAAGTTTATTGTACGTAATGTTGCCATTGTCTTGCATGCTTTCATCAATATTGGTTACTAACTGATAGAGCTACAATCTTCTGGTATTGACTAGCCAACACCAGGTATGCAGGATTCGTGCACATGTTTCTTGTGTGTGTCTGCATGAGAGAGGGAGTTTATTTGTTGGAGGAAACTAAAGGATTTACACAGGCAGCCATAAAGTACATGTACACACTAAACCTTTCTAGTGTAGACGAGCCTCTCACTTGGGTGACCATGGTTCAAGCAGGTTGTTCATGGGGCGTGCGTATATAACTTCCAAAAAAGTACATGTTGATGATCTAAAGACCACTTTCAAGCTCAATGGAGCAACAACTTCGTGGGTTGGAACAAGAGGAGACTTTCATCTCTAGACTAAGTAGAAATCAAACTACATCTTAATTTCCGGAGATAATTTATCCATGGTAATAATGTGTTTGGCTGACCTAAAGTTTAACTTGGGTCAAAATTTAATGATATTGTCTATAAAGTCATAAACAATCCGATCAAATGCTTTTCTAGCTTCAAATCTTATTAGAAATGTTTGAAATTATATTTTTTCGATGCTTCACAAGACTAAAATGGCACGTTTACTGACATGATTTCCAATTCCTAGGTTGGATCTAATATTTGCACGTTGTTGTGCCAAATTTCTTTAATTTTTTGAGCACCCTCAACCATCATAAATGTGACATGCACCGCTGTGTACTTAGTTATTGGGGCCATTGACTTGAACATACAACCAGTTGGTTCCGTCCATGACCGAATGGAGATAATCATTTAATTGAAAAGAGTGGCTTTCAAGAAGTATCAACCATTGGTTACCGCAAGCCCTAGATCGAGCTAAATCTTGTTCGACATAGCTCCACGATCATTTTACGATGGTGGAAGACCAAATCAATCGTCCTAATAACCAAATATGTGTCTCATATGTGAAGAGTAGGTTAGTGCAAAGCCCATTAATATGGGTTAATGAGTATCAGTACTTTGCTTCTGTTTAGGCAAAGGGGAGAAAGTCAGGCATACATGTACCCAGGTTCTTATTGCCGGCTTTTGTATGGGAAACTAAACAGAAGATTCACCCAAGAGGCCGGGAATGCAACATATAAACAAATGGGGTGCTGGTATAACTTTTCTCATCTAGTTCATTTAGTCTATGACTAAATCTAAATAGAAGGGCTAGAGATGGTGTGCAGGGAATTCAGATGTTGAAAAGCTAGGCACTACGGCCCTTTTGCGAGGAAACGGCTTTTGTGTGGAAAACATGAAATTCATTCAAAAAATCTACTCTGAAGTATTAGAAATGGATGAAAAGGGATCTTTCAGAGTTAAAAAATGGAAAATGAAAAAAGAAAAAAAAGATGCCTTCCCACTTTTGAGTCAATTAGGGATTGTCAAGGAAGACTCGATGAGAGTCTATTCTAGGGAATTGAATAAAAAAGTCATTGAGTAAATCATAGATAAGGTGTAAGTCATTTTAATAAGTTAAGAGATTACAATATGACCAAATTGATAACTCTTTCAAGTAATAATGAGGTGAGAAAGAGATCAGAGAGAGGGAGTGAATGAGTGGGGTCTATCCTTTATAGTATTCTTAGATTTGTGATATAAAGTATAACATGTTGTTCCATGAATATAAAGGCAATAGGATTAGGCTAAATGTTTGATAATGCATTGTACACTTTGATTGACTGTTTTAGGGAATGCCATTATACAAATCAAGGATTCCATTTTTCATTGATTAAATAAAAGAATATATTAGTAAAAATAGATAAAATGCCCAATTATTATTCCATTTCTTAAAGCTCCAAGTTGGTTTTTGGATCTTATGTACTCATGTTTTTTTTTTCCTTAGTACTTCTTATCCAAGCTCTCTCTCTCTCTCTTAGTTATTTTGTGCTTCCATAGGTAGCCTAGAGACATAAAATAGTGGAATGAAAAAAGGAACACAGACCTATTTTTTGGGTTTCTCTGAGATATCAAAAGCTTATATGATTCGGCAAAGTAGACCATTTCTTTTCTTTTTCTTTTTTGCAAAAATTGGGTCTTTTTGTTTCCATCGACTAGAAACCATTCATTTTGTAATCAAAAGACAAGTAATTATGATGGCCTTAGAGATCTTCGTTTGAGATGAGGTTTGGTTCCTAGTCCA
Source organism: Warburgia ugandensis (assembly GCA_035236585.1). NCBI lineage: Eukaryota > Viridiplantae > Streptophyta > Magnoliopsida > Canellales > Canellaceae > Warburgia > Warburgia ugandensis. The sequence goes on from CP141133.1 coordinate 60,147,939, forward strand.
CCTAAATAAGGTATAACTGGATGCTCTATGCTCCACTTATTTTTTCATTCTCTCTCTCTCTCTCTCTCTCTCTCTCTCTCTCTCTCTCTCTCTCTCTCTCTCTCTCTCTCTCTCTCTCTCTCTCTCTCTCTCTCTCTCTCTCCACTTATGTTTTTCAATTATCTAAACCATTAATTTGGTTTGGCTATCCTAGATGACCTATTCACAAAAAGTCTCATCTATTAGATACCTCTAAAATAATGCTTGTTGGATCTTTTAGGACAGTGAATGCTAAAAATTATTCATTTCACAACAAGCATGGTCTTTGGGATATCCTATAGATAAGATTTTTATACATAGGCACCTAGGACAACCCAGATTAGATGGACAATTTAGATCATTGAAAAAATATAAGTGGTGGGTCTAGCATGTTTTTTTTTTCAATGGAAAGTTGTGGCAAGTTTCTCCTCTCCCTCTCTCCTAATGATGCAATTAATATTATTATTCAACTTTTTCTCCCAAATTTCTTTATCACATATTCTTCTATATCCTTTTTTTTTAATGGTAGACATACATACACCTTTGAGGAGTTTTGAGCTCGCGACCTTAATGATTGAGACTCACTCTTGTGCCACACTTACACAGTCTTGTCTCTCTCTCTCTCTCTCTATGTACATTACTGATATTCTAGGTCCTATTTGAGATTACTATTCTAGCTCCCTACCTAAAAAAAAAGAAAAAGAATATTATTGCTTTTGTCTTCAATTAGCAATTAGAACAAAAAAAAAAAATTCTTTTGTATGTAGGCAATTGGATCAAATTTTTTAAAAGTCCTAATCAAAATTAAGACACTTAATGAAAGTTCATGTTCAATGCGATTTGAAAGAATGCATGCCCAGTTTTCACTCTAGAATTTTGTCTTAGAAGATCTTAGTATAAGAATTATTTAACCCATGAAAAATTAATAAAAGAAATTATATAATAATAATTAGTTAAATTTGAAAAGTCAAGCATCAAAAGTTTGGTATGAGTTTACCATTAGGGGGAACAAATTGATTATAAATTGTTTTGATAAAGATGGGCCATGTGAGTTTCTCATTACAACTACTAATAATTACAACATAGATAATTTGATCCTATTTAAAATATAAAGTCTAAGAACACTATGTTATACATTTATGAAGCTGAGCATATAATGGGAATATTAAAGAATCCAAATTTAAAAAAAAGATCAATTAAGAATATGGAAAACCAATGCATCAAATTGATGCTAAATATTTCTATCAGATCTTTGAAAAATAATAATAATAATTTATGCCTATGATTTTACATTATTACTAGCATATATGCTAAACCCTCACTGCATTTGGAATATAAACTACAATCCCCTTTTTCCTATTTGGAATTATCTTACAAGCATATATGTTGAACCCTCATTGCATTTTTGGATGAGAAGAATGTAAAAGAACAATCTCATCAAAGATGTAGGGGATTGTAGTTAAGGAGGTTATCTAGACTAGCTTGGATTTCTAACTAATATAAAGGTTTATGTATGCTTTTGATCTATGAAAGTAATAGGATGTATGAAGTTTTGGTCTATCACTGATTTGTTGTGTATCATCAAGCTCTATTGTTTTGATGAATAATACAAGCATGTTTTACATTCTTTTTTTATATGCTTAGGCTCATGGAAATATCAAATTCTTTTGAATGATTTTGAGTCATTGATCTATATATATATATATATATATATATATAGGAGGCTCCTATTCTCTTTTGATCTAAGATCACTTATTCAGGAACTTCCATTTGTAAATAACAATTGCATCTTAGTAAGAATGGGTATTATATGGGGCACATCTTCTTTTATTACTTGAATTTGTTTTTTTGTTTTTTTTCCAAAGATTCAACCTTTTATGCATGAAAGGATGACTTTAGATCCCCGAATCATCAGTGGTATAAAGATATACACTCCTAGTATGATAAGGATTAAATCTTTCCCATCATTCATATTAGTGAATGATGCCTATTTTCATTGATTTTAGCATGATTTTTGGCTACTTATTTTAAATGCATGGGCGCATAGGTCTAATTCTCTTTTTGATCCATCTCGACCCTTGATTTAAGCATGATTATCATTGTATGAATTTTTATAGAGGATGCATGAGGCTTCTAAGGATGGATGAAATCTTGATTTTCATTTCACTTTAGAGTGACACCTACCTTAGAGATCTATTTAAAACTACAAATTCAACCATTGATTTATCTTACTATAGGAGCACATCTCTAGTATGGATCGAGTTGATTTTGATCATTGATCCAACTAGCAAGTGGTGCGCATCTATGAATTAGATGATAATGGTTTGGATCACTCTATCAATCTATGCATAGTTCCTTGTATTGTACTGTTTTAAGTAAATCTTTATCATTGATTTCTATGAAAACGGCAAAAAATTCCATTTGAGTTTTGATGTAAAGGTTTGAAAGGATTTTTCTTAGTGCGTGATGTGTTTTCTCTAGTATGTTTCATACATGATCTAGCCAATTGATTTTTCATTAGTGTTTGGCACATACTTATAGTCCGTTTTGAGTAAATCTCAACCATTAATCTTTTCATATGATTGACATGATCCAAATGAATGGACATTCATGCATATAACATTAATTTCTTATCATCTTACAAAAAAGAAAAAGAAAATTTCCCATTATCTAGTATTCTATGTAAGTGGCGCATTGATAGGTGTAGAATTATTACATAAAATATCTTTATATTTAATAGATTTTAACCCTTGTTTTATCATAAAAATCACTAATTAGGATTACTTCCACATTTTGTAAGATTATGCTATAATTATATATATATATATATATATATATAAAGATGGTTTTGGCATTTCAAATCCTAAAAGATAGATAATCCAAAGTATGAGCATTAACGTGGGTCCACATACCAAATTTAATGAAGTCCAAAATTTTAAAATGGAGAGTGAGTGTTGTTATCATTTTCATCATTGTTCGAAACTTTGGAATTATCACCAAACCTTGTCTGTACAAAAGAGGCTATAAATATCAAAACATAGGGTGTTAGAACTTTCGTGCATGCATGTATTTCATCACTTTCAAGGAGCTTCTAAGTGAATTTTGAGAGTCACATAGGTCAGAGGAAGCACATGTGAAGCACACTCAAGTTGGAGCCCTTAGGAGACTTAAAACCCTAACTTTCTCTCTCATCACTTTAGAATGGGGACCACCTACATGTGTTTCATAAATTTTCCATGAAAAGGTAGTGCTTCACACTTAATTCCACATAATATACATGTATGCATTAGTATGATTGATAGAAGAAAAGGAGTTGATGAGAGAGATAGAAAATGAAAAATATATGGTCGGTTTTCATCCAAAAATTTCAAGAAAGAGTAACTGAGATTATTCCTCATTGAAGGCCATCCCAAAGCAACTAATGAGCAGCCATTTGAGTTAGGATTGACCAATAAGGAACAATTATGTAAGAGATAGAAAATTGGGCCATGATTAATGGGATGCCCATCATTTTTCAAGGAGATCAAAATGTGTTCTCCTTAGATAAATATGTGTTTTTTACTTAAATATAATTGGTCAGGGATAAATATGGTAGACTGAGGAGAAACTAAAGAAGAAGATTCAATGTATATAAGAAAATCTCTATGGAATCCTAGTCATCCATTGTAGGGTAATACTTATCCAATGGATGAAAATGAATGAACCATAAAACAATGCTTTTTTGAGTAGAAGACTCCAAGAAAATATCAATTGTCGATTGTAGGGTCAAAGCATGATTTAATATAGGAGAGAAAGATCATAAAATATGAAACACTAGCTACCTTTCCCTTGTTGAGAAGTCAAATCAAAATCTTAAGTAAGAAAAATCTCCACCTTTCATTTCAATCCAATGACTTACATTCATCTCAGATTTTTGAACTCCAATATAACCAAAAAGCCATTCCATGTCTCTTACCTCTTTTCCTTCCCATTTTCATTTATTTGTCTAGATTTTCTTACATATTTCCTAGCCACTTTCGTCCCCTAGCCTATCTTCCTTCTCATTTTATATAATTTCTTGCCTTTCCACCTTATCACCTTCCTTCTCAACTCTTTTTCTAACCTCTTTTCCTTGCTTAAATCCCCATCATCTATCATTTATCTAACCCATATGATCTCCACCCTCTATTCCCTAGGGCTTCCACTACAAAAAATTTAAATATCAGGAATTACTCCTTCTATTCTCTACTTCTCCATTCACTTGCACCATAGCTTAGAAGAGAGAAAGAAAAAGGGGAGAACTAACATGAGTTCTCAGTTCTAGAAGGTCCCATGAAGTGATCAAATACTAGGGAAGAGCATCCTAAAGAGAAGAATATCTAAGGAGAAGAAAAGATGTAAGATAGCCTTGTTTCATTCTTCTATCGTGCCTAAATCAATTTCATATTTTTATTTTACACTCCATATCTCTCTTAAAATCATGCCCCTATCCTGCCATTCCATCCTCTATAATTCACAAAAAGATCCACCTAAAACTTATTTAGTAACCTTTTTATATTGTATTTTCAGTCCTTTCTACCCAATTTTCTAACCTTTCTCCACCATTTTATTTTTAATTTTTCCTGCTTATCCTTGCACTTTAAAATTCATGGTTCACCCCATATTTGATATCATCACAAAATTTTATAAAAAACTCCATATCTAAACCCTTCTTCCATTCTCCACTTTTTACATCAAATTTCAATTTCATTATCTTGCCTTAATCTTTTTCCATCTTATTTATTTTTATAAAATTTTCTCTTCATCTTATGTAATGACCCCAATTTTTGTAATATTAAAAGCCCATAAAAAGTTCAGTTTTAAAGATAAGGGTATTTTGGTCATTTCACTAGTTTCCTTGACTAAACCCAAGAATTTGGTCCTAAAAGTGGCTCTATTAGATGCATCTCAGAAAAAGGAATCCAACGAGACCAAAATCACCCAAAACGGAGTTAAAATGAGCAAGATATGGCCCTTTGAAGTTCAGGGGCAAATTTGTAAATTTCACAAAAACGACTTAACCTGAAAAACACACGTGCCCGTTTTGATACGGGCACCCCGTCGTCTTCAAGCTCCTAGAGGCTTCTGAAACGGCGGTGTTTTAAGGAGAAACTACCGCCATTCTGGAGGATTCCCCACCGCCATTCAAAGGCGGTTAGAACCCCTCCAGAACCCTCTTTAAGAGCTCTATAAATAGAGCTCTTGGGTGCCTCTAATGGCAACCTAAAACCTTGGAGAAAACCCATCGCGAAGCAGTGACCAAGAGGGGAAAACGTGAAGAGAAAACCACCCACGAAGCAGGTATGCTCAAAAACTCCCCAAACCTATCTCACCTATAGTCCTAGGCTCAATTCCCCTAAGTTTTTGCATGAAAAACCATGCAAAATGGAGCCTGGGAGAGCCACTAAGGACCCTGGGACGTCCCCAGGGCCGCACTAGTTCAACAGGGTCAAACCAGGGTGACCTGAGGACGACCCAGGTCTCTAACGGGCGGGACGATCCAATAGGAACGTCTCATGTCGACGCAGGTCGACGTCCGTTTGAAAAACCAAACTGGACGCGCCCGCTAAAGGGACAGACGGGCAGAGTTGTCGCGCGCGTCTGCAGACGCGCCCGCTGAGGCTCGCGCCACAGACGCGTAGCGCTAGCGCATGTCGAATTTTTGTTACTTAAGGAAGCAGGGCGCATGACGCTGACGCGCAGCGCCCTAGCATTCCGATTTTTTTGTCTTTAAATACTCTATGTACATACAACACTAAAACGCTTATAACTTGAGATCTAGAGCTCCGATTGAGGTTCCGTAAAATGCGTTGTGTCCGTATCGACGACGCGGACACATAAAAACCATAAAATACCTGATCAAGGTCAAATCAAAGTAGGGAATGACCCTTAGAATAGGATGGTGGCGCGTGACCATTAGAACTTTGGAAAACTGAGGATACCAAGGCCCAAGTAGGACCTTAGGACACCCATAGGCATAGGGATGGACCCCTAATGCCTAAGTAATAAGACCCAACTGCTCTAAACCCATCAAAGATAGGTTAAACTAACCTTGAGTCCCCAAACCATGTTCAGGAGCGTACGAGGACAAAGGGGTTAACGCGACCCAGTCAGGTAGGTGCTCTATCGCTATTAGATTCTTTTAAAAGATCTATTATTGTTTTGAGAACATATGTTATAAGCATATGACTTGTTTAGCATAATTTGATTCAGCATGCATATGATAGACGTTTTGTACATAGCCATGTTTTGAAATGATTGCATATACATTATGCACGTATATGTGTTGCAAACAAGTGCATGCATTGCATGATTTAAGTACTTGCAAAGATTGCATGTCCTTGAGGGTTGCCAAAAGACGCTGGAGTGTCGAGGGCCAGGTAGTTGTGAGGGACCCAAAAGAGGATAAGTTTTAACAAAAGGTTTTGACTTATCTTATGTGATTTGGGCAAGTAAGCCCATGGGTGCTATGCCGAGGGGTCTGGGTTGGCCACCCGGCCTCTACCACTAATAGGTGGATGGGTACCACGCCCAAAAAGAGGCAAGTCCCTACGTTGACTGCATGAGGTACAGGGGGCTACCACTGGTGTCACGGCACTGGGTCGACGTGTCATAGGCCTCGTGGAGGCTATGACCAAGTGTCCTCAGGTACCCGGGGACCACACGGCGAGGAGGTCGTGGGCATAGTGGACCCTATGGTTTGATGAGTTATGTGCATTTCATATAGCATGATATGAGGTTGGTAGACCATACCATACTAGAGGTCCATGAGTTGGACTCCATGAAGCATCTATTGCATATCATGATGTCATCATATTATATGATACTTTCAGTTTTGGATTATGTGATCTTTTAAGTCATGAGAATTTCAGTTGATTATGGATTCTTATACTGATATCGAACCCGAGTATTCAAACATACACATATTTTGAATTTCAGTTGATTATGGATTCTTATACTGATATTGAACTCGAGTATTCAAACATACGCATGTTTTGAATGAGCATATGATTTTAAAACTTCTCATGCATTTATAAAACTAGTAGTGATAGGCTCCTACTGAGTATATTATATACTCACCCAATCCTTAACATTTTTCAGACATCAGTAAGTAGCCAAGGACAGGATACGTCCGTATATATCATGGTTCAGGACAGCTTCACTCACAAAAAGAGGACATCCATGTTAGTGCTATGAGCAAGTGAATCCAAAAGGAAACAAATACACATGTAAGTAAACTCTCAACCCTTTGGACATGTGTTTGTACTTAGTTACAGTTGGGCTGTGCATTGTATTTGGAAAGACACAGGGAAAAACATTTATGATTTCTGAAGTTTTTCAAAAACTACCTTAGTTGTTGTGAAAGCAAATGACACTCGGGGTTTTCAAAAATGAGTTTAAAACTAAAGGTTTTCCACTACATTGCATGGTTTTTATAAAATGGTTTTCAAATAGGGATGCATCCCGCCTTAGGAAATTAGACATTGCATTTAAAAATGCATGAGAAAACCAGGGTCGTCACATCTTATGAATCTGAAATTCATGCTACTATAGTTTCATCCTATCCTCTATCATTTCATCTATTCGTCTCGGTTAAAATTTTCCCATTTGCAAGCCTTTTCAAATCTTTTTCTCTCTCTTGGTATTACATGCATAAAAGCATATGTTTGAGCTCAAACACTTCTTTCAAGGGTTGTGACATGAGTGGTTGGTGATTCATGGCTATGCTGAGTGACACAACATGAGTTATATCACAGGAGGACAATGGAAAAGAAAGGTGACAATGTATAGCTTAACGGGATTCACCAGATCACTCGAGTGATGTGTTGAAAAATCTTGGTGAATGCATTCTAGCTTATGAGATTATGTCTATTTGCATTTTTATTCCTTTCATTGTAATCAGTTGATGTAACTTCCATTTCAATGGAATAAAAGTTCATTTCTCTTTGCTTTAAGTGTTATTTCCTTTCTGTTATATTTACTTGCTTTTGTAGTTGTTAGAATGAGTTCATTTCATTATGCTTATGTTTCATTAGTTACTTAGGATATTAAGACGAAACATATGTTAGAATAAAATATTGTTAAGAATGAGTCATTTGAGGTTAAAACATACTTATTATTAATATTGATTTATAGTTCTCTAGGCTCACATACTCCATGAATGTTTGAAATAAAGGGATACAGAGTATAATAAGACATAGGGGCTATACAAGAATCCTTGATAGTCGGTGCCCTAAAAAAAAGGCTATAGTTTGAATAAGTATGGTACTAAGCTGTGAACTGATAATAACAAAATCATTAAAAGAGTGTTAAAAGAATTATCTCTCACGTATTAGAAACATTGTGCTTCTAATTACATGAGTAAAAATAAGCTAAATAGCTTAATCCTTAAAATATTTGATTTCTAATATATTTGATTTTTAACTCTTAAGTTTATGTTTAATTTTTAGAATTTTCATGTGTTTTTGTAATTTTTAGCATTTTTTGTTTGATTAATTTATTTTAATAAATTATTTGGTTAGGTTAAAGTAGTTAAAATATGTTTTAATTAAAATTCATTTATTAATAGGGTCTCCGTGGATCGACCTGTACTTGCCATATCTATGTTATATTGGACCCATGCACTTGTTGTATTATTTAAAACACATCACACATGGTTCTTAGTGGGTTTTAATTTATTTGAAAAATAGAGAATTTATGCATAATTAAACATATATGTTTTTGTATATGATTGATAGATCTTAACTTTATAGAAGGTGAGCCTTAGTGCAACAGTATAGTTATTGTCATGTGACCTTGAGGTCATGAGTTCTAGGCGTGGAAACAATCTCTTGCAAAAAGTGTAGGGTAAGGTTACGTATTATGGACCATTGTGGTCTGCCCCTTCCTCGAACCCTTTGTATACCTGAGCATAGTGCACTAGGCTGCCCATTTATTGATGGATCTTAACCATTGATATATAGCAAATGTTGTTTATATGAGAAATACTCTATTTAGATTGTGAAAGGATGGATATGTGTGTATGCTTGTGAGTGCACATTTGCTATTGCTAATCATTTTGGGCATATATCGATTGAAAAGTTTGATTTATAACATTTTATGCAAATGATTATGGAAAGTTTTGAATGATGAATGATTTTGGAAAGAATGATTATATGGACTGATTAATCATGATATGAACTTGAAAATTTTAAAATATAGGCTTGCTTAAGTCAAGTTGAGTATTGTTAGGGGTAAAATCCATTTGGTTGCTATGTTAGGAAGATCAGTTGGCCAGCTTTTGAAATGAGATACTTGTCCTAAAAGGCCTATTGATGAGAGTATTGTGTCATTGGTAGACTACTCTCTTATGATCTAGTGGCCCCAAATCACCCTTATATATGCGTCAAAATAGAGGAAGATATGATTTTAAAACCTAGAAAATTTTCAGCATTTTTTAATAGGAAACTTTGTGCCAATGAGGATCTTCAATGCCACATAAGCATGTCATCTAGTCAACATCACATTTAACCACCACATAAGCAATTTGTCTAACAATGCTTCAATTGGGGAGCAATTGTTAAATTATGTTTAATCAAAGGTTTTAATACTTTAATTAAAAGTTTATAGTGTAGCACACAAAATATAATGTTTTTTAAGTAAAAAATCTTATACATTACGAATTACATTGAAGAAGTACAAGGTGTACATTGAAGAAGAGAGAAAGTTGTCTATGCCCAACTTTTTATGCAAGGTAAAACCTTTTTAGCAATCTAAGCTATTCATCATATTTAGAATGTTAAAAATAAGTAATTTATGAAAATCAATGTGTTTGAGTGACCCTAACTACATTTTTTGGGTCTTTGAAAAAAAAATTGAAAATTGGATGGTCATAATGTTAACCCTAGAAAACATAGGCTACAACCATTCCATGGGCATGAAATTTGAATTCTACCCATTTATGCTTGTATCTAAGTGGGAAAATGTACACATGCGCCCTCTCTCCTCTTGAGCCTGTATGCTTAGGAGGACACGAAAAGAAATATTCTCTCTCCACGTGGCCATCAGGGGACAGCTAAACGGGGGGAACGAACAACTTAATTCGTTACCTTAATTTTCGCAAATTACTAAAATACTTCCCCGAACTAAATAAAGACTGCTATTAAGTGGCAAAAAGCCAGCTCGTGCCCAAAAACACAAGCCATCTCACCCCGATCCTAATAATGACTCAAATCTCGGCTCCCATTTTGTAGAGATTTAGAAGACTCTGTGACCGCTAAGCCAATTTTCTCTCTCCAATCCATCCACTCCCGCTAAATTTGCCCTTGCCAATCAGGAAAACCCACTAATCTTGCACTACAAAATGATAGATTCTGATCTCGGTTTCCCTCTCTAGATGTTGTTGAAACAATGGAGGACGCCTCTGACTGTTCTGTTTCTCTCTCGAGCCTTCTCTGTCTAGAAGATGAATCTTGCTTGAATGACGAAGAGGAAGAAGAGGAAGAACAAAAGTATAGATTTATCACGGATTTGGGTCTTTCTGAGACCGAAGATGAGTATATAGAAATGCTTGTTTCCAGAGAGACGACAAGTTACGAGAGTAAAAGTTATGGGTGTTTTGATGATTGGTCCAAGCAGAACTGGTTGAAGAGAGCTCGTTTGGATGCTGTTCGATGGATTCTGAAGGTGGGTCTTCTACATTTCTCTTGTTTTCTTTTTTCTTGATGTTAATGTTATTGGGTTGTCTGTACGTCTGAGATTTGCTCGTGTTCTTCTAATCAGATGAGGGCATTTTTCGGTTTTGGTTTGCAAACCGCTTACCTTTCAATGACTTATCTTGATCGGTTTCTTTCGCGGCGAACGATCGATGTGAGTAAACGATTTTCAAGAGTGATGAAAAAACTTGCTGTTTTTCTATTGCTTATTTTATAATGGATTATTTCTTGTTGTTTGCAGAGGGACAAGTATTGGGCTGTTCCATTGTTATCAGTGGCTTGCTTATCATTGGCTGCTAAGATGGAGGAATGTAGAGCTCCCCCGCTTTCCGAGTTCCGGTTCGAAGATTATGACTTTGAATGCAAGGTGATTCAGAGAATGGAGCTTATGGTTTTGAATACATTGGAATGGAGGATGAGTTCCGTTACGCCATTTGCATATCTGAACTATTTCATTGCAAAGTTTAGTGATGAGTCCAGATCCAAGGCCTTGGTATCTAGAGCTGTTGAACTCATCTTGGGCACTTCGGAAGGTAAATTAGAACAAATGCAGTTGTTTTTGTGTTGGGTTTTTCTCTATCCTTTTTTAGGATTTGGTGGTGGTTTTATATTGTGTATCTTAATCTGGGTCTTTCCTCAATACAGTGATGAATTTAACGCATCACCGGCCATCGGCAATTGCTGCCGCTGCAGTACTGGTAGCATCTGATGATAGATTAACAAAGAAATCAGTGGATTTTAAGTTGGGGTCAATCTCATCCTGTGGATCTTTAGAAAATGTGAGTGCTTTTTCTCCAAATTCAGTTCAAGTGCCTGATATTTGGAGAGGAAAAACAAGAAATATTTATGTGTATTTGCTTTTGTCAGGAGCATGTCTTCTCTTGCTATAATCTCATGAGGGGGCTAGAGAATGAGAAGTTGACAATACCCAAGATTGTGGTTCATCCAGATTTGCCTTCAATATATGAAAGTTCTGTCGATGCTCTTGATTCTGTCTCTTTCACCTCCGTTGGTAGCAAGAGGAGAAGGATGGGATTGAGTGATTGCAGTCGTGTTCGTCGTGTATCAAGTGAAAAGGAGACCGTTAAGTAAAACTTATCGCAGATCATTAGCTCTTCACAGGAGATGATTTGATTTTCCCAGTGAGTTAATGGTCTAACGAGTGTTACTAACTCTCACTGGATATGATTTGCTGTTGATTGAGGGTTCCATTTTCCAATATCCAAAAAAGTGTTGGGTTTGAGATTTTATTGAGGGTAGTATTCTCTACCAAATTGGTTATTTTCTATTGAAGAGACATGACAAAGAAAGAGAAAAGGAAAAGAGAAAGCTACAAACTTTAGCCTACAGTGAGAAGCGGACTGGAGTCCAAGAGCTAGAAGGTGGAGGATAGCCCAAAGGCCATTGCACACTGTTAATAATCATTCGAGTAGTCTTTTTGGTTCATAGTCATTGTCATTCATGAAAAACTACCCATTTATTCTTTTCATTTTATTTCTTTCTAATATTTTGTGGAGTTTGGTAGGGAAAATAGCGTTGGGATGAGTCTTTGTGAATTATTTATATTCCTCTTGCAACACCCTAGTTTTAATGGGGGTGCATGGGATGCTTCTTATGTCTTTCAAAAGGCTGAAAGCTATGTGGGGATGTTGGTTTGATTTGATGCAATTGTAGCCATCAAAAAAGTATGTAAAGGGAAACAGGATTGGATTTCTTTGAATGTTGGAAATGCCTTTTGGATCTGCTTTTTAACTGTTACTGTGTGAGGATCATAAAGCCAAACATTGTTGTGGAATCAGAGTTAATTGGTCCTAGATACGATGGGGTGAATCTGTATCAGAGTTCTGTATTGCTCTCGCTGAAGATATATGCAGAATCATCATTTGACTGGGGAACATCAAATTCCAACAGTTAAGAGGCAAAAAGGAGTTTGCTTGATGTGTTGTCTTGTCTTGGGTCTTACATTTAGAACCTCTTTGATGTGATCTCTTCTTTCACTAGACTTCTGTTCATGAAGTGCAAGCAACCTTGACGCAACTGTGTGAGAAACTGTGTGAGAACTGTGAGAAGACAGCAACGCAAAGCTTAATTATTGCTTGATTAGCCAACGCCTTTGTTTCGGTACAGAGTCATAACTTCACTTATCAGATAGTTTAACATTCTCTCAATAGTTAATACCGTCGTGATAGGCAGACGACATTTGAAGGGACATATATGCTTTTATTTGTTGGTGAAACCATTGATTTTCTCTCTTAGTTGCTCTGTAACTCAAAATAGAAGACTATTTCAGCTATCAGCTAATCATCAGTCAACCATTCAATCTATCTCTCTGCGAAGTTGTAATTACTCATCCCAATATTTGTAAGCTTAAATTGTTTGAATATCCAATATTTTGCTGCTAATTAAGGATCGGAGTCAATGTCTCACACTTTACTCTTCTCAGATTATGAGTACAGAGTTACTGGAAATGCCTAATTAGAATGTTAGCACAAACCGCGATGCTTTCAGACAAACCATCAGCAATGCTGAAGTATGGAGTTCGACGTCCTTCACAAACTTTACCAGTTTGGTATTTTTCTGTTTCTTAACCATCATAAATCACCCTTAATGGACCACGAATAATAATGGGTGACTTGGAGATGCCTAAGCTGAATGTAAAGCATAAGACTGGAAGCTCCTAAATAACATCAATAATGCTTTAGTATGAACAGTTCTGGGTCCTTCACGAAAATCTTTTAACCATTTCTAACCACCGAAGATTCCTACCTCACTAAAAGGACACAAGGAAAGATCAATATGTTGTTTTCCCCTATACTTCAATTCTTCCAAGGCCCTTCATTGGCATTCAAATCAACCTATAAATGTATTGCAGCTGATCCACAGTGAATTGTGAAACACATAAAAATGTCAGATCAACACTTGCATGACCCATCTGACATTTACAAGATTCACACATACTCAACTTTCAACTTAGGTGATCCGGAGCAGCTTTCAAATCACTTTCCTCAATTCAAAGCTCTAAGCTGGAATGTCCAAGGTCATTGCATTGATCTCATCAGACCAAAGTGACAACATTCACACATGGCAAACCTTGGCTGTGGGTGTCTCGCACTAGACACATCCATCGTATCAAATCAAAGTTAAGAAGCTGGACACACGACCAAGTACTTGATCTGATGAAACTCATCACATTGATCCAACGGTCAACCAAGTTTCAGTTATGAGATGACAGCCATTGTATGAATTCATATTCAAAGTTGTTACTTCTCAAGTCAGTACGTTGATCTGTCAATCACCAGCAAATTTTTTTGTAGCATCAGCAAAAATGATGACTTGGGCAATAGGAAACCATTGGAATAACCTGTCACTATTATGATGAGACGGTTGACTTGGTCAACTGAAAATGATTTTACAAACTATGATACATCATCTATCTGTCTTCTTCAGAAGAAAGGGATCAGTATGCTGCTCAAAATACTTTCTGTTCTTGTGTATCACTGACTCTTCCTATCCTGAATCCAGGCTGTTCATTTGTTAGGTCACATCGTAAGATGGCCCATATGCCATAACAGCTACGCCTTTGCTGTAGTGCTCTAGTGGCTGGATTAAAAATTGTAGCCGATTTGTTCAATGATCAAAACCGTTGACTGCCTAAACTTTGCTTTGCTTTGTAACCTTTTGATTTTTTTCAGGGAGGCTTTGAAACCTTTTGAAGGCCATAGCTTAGAGTCTTAGAACTGTTAGTTGGTGCATGGCTTATCCATAGCACAGTCCAGCAGATGAGTGGTTTGGGTCATTAAACAAGTAAGCGGGCACTAGTGGTTGTGCTTGCAAGGTGAAAGAAGAAAATGATATGAAACACATGTAGGTCAAGATCTTTCCAAACAACTAACAGCCTCTATAACAATAGATAGGGCTGTCCATCGGTCAGAATTGAATCGGATCTACCCATTTCACTATCCTAGCCACTAAGAATCTCAATCAGTTCAGATCGTAGAGGATAATTCTTCAGATTTTGTGCTTGATGTTGCAGTCCGAATGAAGTGGATTGGATTTCGAACAGTTATATTAATATATAGAGGAAATGAGAATTACTTACTATCATAAAAAGAATTGACATATAAATGCTAAGTAGCCAAATCATACATATATAACCACCATGAATAAATCATAGATATATAACCACCTACCTATACAAAACAAAAAGAAAGTAAGAAGCTTTAGTAAAGAGTTTACAAATAAAACTAAAAGTCAAGCTCTATAGTAGCAAAACCTAAATAAAGGAAATATTATTTTACTTAGTCCTTTTATGGATTTGGCCATATTAGTATAATAAGGCCTCAATAAAAATTTAGGGTATTTTAGTCTTTTAAAAAAAATACGTTGGATTTTAGGTAATCAAACAATTTTAAGCACTTATTCATGTAACAACCAAATAAAAGTCGACTCATAAAAGCAATTATTATATTCAAGTACATTGAAATAAGTATTCAAATATTGATCAAATATAGTCGGATTATTCAGAATGGTCAAACTGCCACCTGTACAATAGGAGTGCCTTATTTGAACCAATCTTAGTTTTTCTTTTTCTATAAACACAGGATTGTTGCTAACAATTTTGTTCTTATATATATATATATATATATATATATATATATATATGTAGTGATAAAAAATCCTTGCTTTTCTTACGCTCTCCTTGATTCAAGGTGCTATGTGTCATTTTCATAATTTTCTTATATTATAAAACAAAATTCCACCCTCTCCTTACACTGCAAAGTGTCCTTTTTTATACGTATATATAAATACACACATACATCAAATTTCTTTCTTGTTTGCACGTAGTTTTTTCTATCCCTATTTTCTCTCCAACTCTCTCTCTCTCTCTCTCTCTGCAGTCTCAACCATTATATCAAAATGCAGCGCATCAACTTGGAACTTGGCCAAGTCAATTGGTTTTAGACTTTTCACATTTTCCATCTAGGACTTGGTTGCATTTTGCTAAGTCAAGGAAAAGGAATTCCATCCACAAATAGTTTCCACCTATAATATGAAAAACATTTTTACCATTGATAGATACCACTAATAATATTTGTAGACACTAGATTTTGACTTCACGATGATCATCACAAGCCAAAACTTTATTTCCTTTAGGATGGTCTCCATTTACTCATGGAACATTTCATCTATTTAGAATTTTCAAAGAAAAACATAGCCAAAAAGGCCTTCTAATAACAAAAGCATGAGAAATACCAAGTTGAGAAAGGATTGGTATGTAGTCGCATGATAATCTCATGCTGTCACTTGACTTAGATCTTGTAGAATGCATCATCTAGACAAGTATTACTTTTGAAAAAGTCTATGATGCTGCCACTGGCTACCAAATTAGACATACAACTGCACAATCATAGGCCCTGTACACATAATCCCATGTAGAAGATGATAGAAGCATCTGGATGATGATGACATGTTAGAAGTCATGCAATACAATATCTTTTCACCTTCCTCTAAGAGGAGTTCTAATTTAAGTTTTCCACAAAGGACTCTTTTTTGGAGTATTTTTGGGGTTAGAATATCTATATTGGTCTTCTAGTTCTTACTACATAGTTATGTATGACTTCTTTTCTCTTCTCTTTTTCTATAGAATTTTTAGAATAGTTCATATAAAATAGAGATTTATTTCTTTCCTACTTTATGGAGTAGATTTTTTGCATTCTAGTGTAATTTTTCAGTGGAGTAGAAATTTTCTCTAGAGAAGAGTGAAAGGAGAGGAGTCACGCTTCCTCCTTTCCCTAAGATCGCCTTAGCTTAGTTAGGGATTCTCCCTACTCAATACCTTTTTTCATTTAAACCAACAACTTCATGAATCATGATATAAAAAGTGTAACCCAACTTCCCAAACTCTTAACAAATCGTATACTACCCAATGATATATTACCCATAACAACCTTATTTACAACTAGACACTATCTTTTATAGACAAAAAGTAAAATAGATAGCCATATTATAGAATGTACATGGATAAATAGAACACATACCAAAGACCATTCCAAACTCCTTGTGAAGAACTATGGGATGCTTTTAAAGCTAATGTATATATGTATGTATTTCTATATGCATTTATGATCACAATATCAATGATGATGATCTAGCTAATTCCCTTGGTGAGCATTTCTTGGTATTTTGTCTCTTAATATTCTAATAATTGCATTTGGCTTTGTTCCTTTAGTTGACTAGAGAGGTTAGAAGGATAATTTGATAGTATAGCTTAATTATCTTAGTTTATGCCTATAAAAGGGGTTTTCCTACTTTTCATAGCAGGAAAAGCCCATTTCACGCTATACATTTTAAGCATAATTCCTTTCTACATTTCTAAGCATATTCTTTTAATTTCTCATTATAGCATATCTATATTTCCAACCTTCACACATTCATTCTAGGATAGAAAGTTAGTTTGACCATCTTCAAATCATCCAAACCAAAAATAAGACAATCAACTCATTTAGTTGAGACCATTTAACGGACTAGGTAGGGTTACTACCTAGCACCTTCCAACCCCATAATTATGCTAGAAACCTAATCTTTGGATGTATAGGTCTTAAAGCCTGAGTTATCAATGGAGGATAAACTATATCAGTCCATCCCAAGCCCCATAAACACAAGAAAAAGTCAATAAGCAAAACAGGCATGTGGAGTTCACCTTTCCCAGCCATGTGGTAAATATAAAAAATGGGTACTCACAACATGAAATCATATCTCTACATTTTCTTCATTATCTGAGTTCTTCACCACATGGGCTCTGAGTAGACTTGTTTTATGAAGTCTGCAATGCGTTTGCAATTTGAGTTTAAACACCTTGCTCTCAACTACCACTCACTTTGGTTATATGACAACTTTGGACTTCAATTCAATCAAGATTGAAGAGATTGAAGATTTCAACTTCAAATTTCAATTGAATCAAGATTGAAGATTGAAGATTTTGACTAGCGAACACAAGGTTAATAATTGCCTCTCATTAAGAATCTATTTACTTTTGAACTGTGTCTCTCTAACTTCCACATGAATGTTTATTTATTTTCACTCCAACTTCTTAATGAAATGGAAGAAATATTTTAAGTTTTTCTTCAAAGTTGTACAACATACAAATACACTAATAAATCCATTCTTAACAAAATGTGCATATATATGATTAACAAAAATTATACATTTAGATTGAATTATACACATTATTATTTTTTCATATAGTCAAATGGCAATTTACACATTTAATCTCTCACTAATTGAGAGTTTATTATATAATTCTATATATTATTATTTTTCTTTCTTAAGTTACTTTTAATTCTTAAATTTTCTATTCCGCTATGCTCTTTTTGTAAATAGTTTCTTTTCTTTCCCTATTTGAGCCTTTGTCATAGGATTAGGATTGCAACTATATTTTATTAGTATAAATATAGATTATTTTTTTATTTTCAACTTGGTATCTATGTATACTAATCTCTAACTCGCCAGCAAAATATGCTAATGGATATGTGTACATGATTAATAAAAATATACATTTTTAAGGAAACTTTTCTATTTGTACCTTTTTAATAGCACATTAGGTTGCACCTATTTCTTTGAATTTCTTTTAAGGAAATTTTTTTGTTTGTGTCATTTTAATATGATATTAGGATGTGCACCTTATTTTAGTATTCTTTTCTTATTTTTATATTAGAAACATATACTAACATCTATCTCATATAGAATATACACAGATATGCTAATGCACCTTTTTATTTTTAAATAGTTTTCCTTCTTTTTTTTTCCAATTTTGATATTTACTAATGGACACATACATATAAGCATTAAAAAATTGTACACTTTTAAGGAAGGATTTTGTCTTGAACCTTTTTAATAAGATAGTATGTTGTGGCCTTTTAGGATACTTTTTTATTTCTATATTGAAATAAATACTAGTGTTTATCTTATATACAAGATATACAAATATATTAACGGGTCCCTCTTAAAAATACCTATATACTATTCACCTATACATGTGCATAATCTCTTAGTTGAGATTGTGTTTAGTTTATGTTTTCAATTTATTGAACTATTATTTTAGAATTCATTTTAATATTTTATAAGAAAATTCTTTTTTTTAATCTATAGAATTGTGTATTTGTAGTAATTAACAATAGTTGCTTTTCCTCTACTCCCTGTAATTTTAGGCTCCACATGGCATGCTCATTTTTTTTCTTAAATTGTTTTAGCTATTGGATTTTTTCCTTACAATTTTATTTTTGTAATTAATACCCTAAACCTTTACTGCTCACATCTCTTTTTTAAATAGATATGTGATGTTTGTCTAAGTATCCTTAAAATTTGTTTAATCATCTCTCTCTCTCTCTCTCTCTCTCTCTCTCTCTCTCTCTCTCTCTCTCTCTCTCTAAATGTGATTTTCTTTAAATGTGATTTTCTCTAATTATATAGATGCACCTTTCTAAAATCTTTCCCCAGATGCACCTTTCTAAAATCTTTCCCTCCTATTTTTCATGATGTTCTTTCCCACCACCTCTCACTATCCAAACATCTTTGTTTCCTTCATGACCTTCTTTTTTAACCACCCCCTATCTCTCAAACTACAAATACACTGCATGCTATCTTTCTCTCTTTTTCTCTCAAATAAAAGAAATAGACATCTCTTACTATTATCTCTGTATCCCATGGAACTTTATATATCAAATTTCTCTCTTGCTTGCATGTAGTTTTATCTATCCTTTTTTATCCTTTAATTGTTCAAGCTATATCTCTCTTTTCTCATATACACAATATTTTGAGAAACATTGATATGTGGAATGACAAGAGGGGTTTTCTCTTTTCTTTTTTTGAAATTATATATCTTGGCATAATCAACATGAGAGGGTGCAAAAAGATGCCCATTTATACAATATCTTGGTGTTAATACACTCCAACCAATAAAAGGGGTGAAGAAAATGATGAGCTTTCTTTACAAGACATGTAAGTATAAATATAATTACTTTTCACACTAAAATAATCAATTCTATAAAGGTTTTCTAATCCTATATTCATGCTTTGGGAAGTTGTTCTTTTAATTCTATTTTTCTACTTTGGGAAACCATAAAAATAGAGGATTTTCAAATGTGAATGGAAAATACAATCACCTAGACATTTTTATATTATTTTTAATATCTAAAAATAAAGGAAATAATAGAAAACAATGGAAATTGAAAATCTATTCTTAATTAAAATAGAAAAAAGTAAATTGGAAATTTACTAAGAAAATGGTCATGTTATCTTAGTTTGTCCTTAGGTAAGATATTAGGCTTAGGATAGAAAGTCTTTTATCATTCTAGGAAGTTCTTACTATATAGAGAATTTTTTTTTCTATATGCATGGATTATTGAAAAACGATATTTCCACCCCTTTAAATTATCAAATCCCCCTTCTCCGTTAATTTTAGATAATTTTTAACCTTTTAAAATACTTTTAACTTTTAAGTAACGAAACTAACCTCAATAGAGAGACATGGAAGGAAGGTTATGAACTTGTGTAGATTATTTAATTCACTATTTTGAACATATTGATAAAGAAAATTGGCCTAATATCCATAACCCAAAGATATAAAAATTCACTTAATTTTTTAGATTAAGACAATATAGTGGTAAATAGGCTATGCTTGGTTTGAAATCCTTCTTTTTGTCTTACACAAAGGCAAAGGGCTTGAGAGAATGGAATAACACCATATTTGTTCAAGTCTCTCCATCAATATTTGCTTCCAATCTCATGGATCCAATGGTACTTGGGGCTAGTGAGATGGGGTTTGGAGAAAATGTGGTAGCACCAAGGTGGAGTTGAAGATGGTGTGAATAGTGTTACGAAGATACAAAAAAAAAGATGAAAAAAAGAAATAGAAACACATAGATTTACATGGTTCTCTCTAAATTCAGGTCCGTCCACAAGCTCACACCAATTTCACTATCTCCACAGCCAAAAAATAGTCGCTTATATATATATATATATATATATATTAAGATGCAATTGTTCCCCCCTCCCCTACCCCACCAGATTACAAAATATAAAAAATCATCTACCTTTTGTTGAGCAGAACATAATTTGAAATGGACAAAATATGATCAAGCTAATTAGGCTCTGCACTTACAATAATCTCCCATTTAGAGACTGAATATAAGTAGCCCTACTTCCATCCTCTAAAACGATACAACTTCTCCATTAACTTGAAACTTGATGTGAGTTCTTCTTATCTTTGGTTTTAAATACCTTTTTCTGTATTACTTTTTTTGTAAACAAGGTTTGTATTCACATTGGCATCTACATATTCTTGGAAAGTGATCTTTGATCATCTATAATATAATGTCATATCCGAGCTCCCTCTCAAATAATTTAAAATCTACTTTACTACCCTCCAATGTTCCTTTCTAAGATTGCTCATAAATCTGCTAACAACTTTCACTACTTGAGCAATATTTGGTCTTGCACAAACCATTGCATACATTAAGCTACCAATAGATGATGCATATAGAACTTTAGACATATACCATGATCTTCCTTTTTGTGTGCCTCATCTTTCTTCAAAAGTCTAAAGTGACCTATGAAATGAAATGTTTATTGGCTTAGCATTTTCCATGTTGAATCTCTTATAACATTCTCAATATATTGAGCCTATGATAGCCTTAGTTTCTTGCTTAATATGTCCTTGCTAATCCATATCTCACATATTTGTTTTCCTAAAACCTAAGTCCTTCATTAAGAATTCCTTTACAAGTTGATGCTTCAGATTTGATGTTTCATGCATGCTTGATCCTTCAACAAGCATGTCATCCACATATAATAGAAGAACAATATATGAGTATGCAAATCTTTTAAAGTAACAACAGTGGTTAGCATGACATTTAATAAAATCATTATTAGACATGAAAATATTAAATTCAATGTACCTCTGTCTTGGGGCAAATCATATAAACCTTTTTCTATTATGCATATCTGATTGTCCTTCTCAAACTCAATATAGCCCCTTGGTTGCTCCATATAGATGTTTTCTTCCAACTCTCTATGAAGGAAAGTAGTTTTTATATCTAACTACTTTAAATGCAAGTCATCCACAATTATAGTGTTTACAACTGATCTAATAGTAGATGATTTTACCACAAGGGATAAAATTTCAATGAAGTCAATACCATTCTTTTGCTAAAATCCTTTTACAACTGATCTAATAGTAGATGATTTTACCACAAGGGATAAAATTTCAATGAAGTCAATATCTTTCTTTTGCTAAAATCCTTTTACAACTAGTCTAGCCTTATACCTCTATAAGCCATCATGCTCTTCCTTCAGTCTGTAGACCCATTTATCATGTAAAATTTTTTTTCCTTTGGGTAGCTCAACTGTAACACCCCGGATTTTTAAGACATTTTTTTATTATAATAATAGCATTTTTAATAAGAGCATTTAGGATCTCATGAGAAAATTTTTATTTATTATTTTACTAAAATATATCTTAAAAACTCCGGGTGTTAGTTTTCCTTTCTCAAAATGGCATATATAAAATTTAAAACATAAATAAATTTTTATGATAATAGATTTAAAACAATACTTGTATCAATCACGTCAAATGAATCAGCGCCTTTATTTTGAATCAAATAAATATCCAAAACACAATAATAATATAGCCCAGGGTCTATCCATCATAACATCCCATATAAATGTCCAACATATGTCTAAACATCTCAATCAAATCCAAAATATAAAGTATACAGTCTATAATTAAATTCAAATTATAATCCTATTTATTAACTCACATCACTGTCTAAAATTCTAGGAAAAGGGATCTTCCGCAGCTCTCACGGTTTCTCAACAGCCTTGCCTTTCTTGTTATCGCGCTCGAGATCTAAGGCATTGCAAAACAGAGCAATGTCTCAGCAAGCTATCGCTTATGTAGGTACATATACAATTAATGTAGTAAAATAAAATAAATAATTAACAGTACTGATAAAATGAAAAGTCTATCATTTATGAAAATAACAGTATCATAAGCCATGTCAACATAAATGCCAATTTATTACATATGCTAAAACATGCATTTCACGGAGTTAAAACATGACATGAATCATTGTAAATGAGCATACAATAAGAATAAGGGCACCTTAAGGTAATGGGTCCCACAACATCGCACTAATATCACTAATCATGAGTACTCACAGCCAACCTCTGAGTGTCGTCACACCCAAGCATACCATCCATAACCATGCTCATCATACACGCACACATAATAAGAATATGGGTCATCATGCCACAGTGGCAACCCTCCATGGGTATCAACCACTGCCGTTCTCCGTCAACACCATAATGGGAGACTTAGCGTCTGTCCCCATGGAAAGGTCTAGACCGGTAGTGTGGACTATCTATGTTACCAAACCCCTATCAAATGTCATCTATGGGCAGGTGTCTATCATATCACAATATCATCATATCACAATCTCGAAGGGTGGGTGACCGGCCCTATCCCTCCTAGCATGATGCCCACCAGGCGAGAGCACCCGTCATCAAATATAAAACACAAAAATCATATGTATATGCTAAAACTCAAGAGCACTCATAGCTCGTAATCCCCAAGACACGCCCCTCATCCTGGGGTTAGCCTATAAAAGGACTAGCTAATAAGCCTCTATTCTTATTTCCATGTCAATATATGCATTTTCAATATATAATAAGAAACAAGTCTCTATTTAAGCATAATTAATTAATATCATGCTCATAAAAACATTTTTCATGAGTTTATTCACTAAAAGATTTCATAATGTACTCAAAGTCTCATGAAATCAATGGCAAATAATAAATGCAATTTAAAACACAATCACGCATGATGCTATGTTTATGCATGGTTTTAAAATCAAGGCAAAGCATTAATTGTTGTCACCTACCTCAATGTGAGACCATTTAGCTTGCTAATAATCCCCCTAACTAGTATGGTCAAGTGCACATGTACATGTCACATCACTATTTTAAAAAATTTCTACATTAAAAGTGGTCATTTATAAGTTTTAAAGTTAAAACTAAGTCCGTGTCATCAATACGGTCACCACGTCTCTTTTAGATCGTGATTTGGACTCCTCTAGCTCCCAAAAATCAAGTTTTTGTGAAAATACTCACAAAATGGGGCTGACCGACCACCACTAGGTGGTTTATACCGATGGCGCTAGTTTACGCTGGTTTATACCGACGTAAACCCATGTCACAAAGACGCCCACCATTGAGAAGCGCCACGAGGACGCGTCGCGTGTGTCCTTGGTACCGTGATGCACCGCCGCGTGCATCACGATCGCGAGGACGCCGTGCGTCCCAACTTTCCGAGACAGCCCACGTGGGGGCTCCCACGCTCGCGACAACTGCCGCTCGTGCGTCGTTTCCATTGGGGCGTCCTGCTAGGGCACCGACACTGTCACCGCCGCTGGAGAAGATGACCTCCAGTCATCTTCGGCAAGCCCACAGACGTCCAAATTGAGCAATTTTTGCGCCGTTTTTCTCAGAATTTCCTCTAGAATTCATTTATACCCTCCTTTTGCATTGATTTTGCCAAAAAACTATGTTTTTTAAATAGTTTTTCCCAAGTTCCTAAAAACGTCCATAGGTACTGGTTTTCACGTCGTCCATAGGTATTGGTTTTCACGTTTTCTTGAGAAACCCACCGTTGGATCTCTCCCAAATTTAAAGGGTTTGATCTTGGGTTTCTTGTGCACTAGATGGACAGTCCAATTTTCAAACATATGTGGTTTCATCCATGAAATCACACTCCAACAGTAGCGTGCACAGAGTTCCTAGGAAAAACGTGATTTTTCCTGATTTTTTAAATATTTCCTATTTATACATCCTATTTATTTAATACAGAAATCAGGGTTTAAGGCTTACCTCGCTTTGTTAGCTGTTGGTGGACGTTGGCGGAGTTTCACTCGCCGAAAAAATTTAAATTTGCAGAGCTAGGGTTTCTGAATAAAATTCAGTGAAAACGGTCAGGGTAGAGCATTTTGGTGCCTTGGGGGGATAGATATAGGGCTTAGAGTCCTAGGGGAAGAAAAATTCTTCCCTTCACGCCTCTTTCTGCTGGTTTCTCCTGCAATTTTTCTAGATCCGATAGAGGGGTGTAGAAGACGGGGGTGCCATTATCAATTTGGGCCCCTGTGTTATACGTTTTTGTCAAATGACTAAAATACCCCTATAACTTCAACAGCTCCTAACTCCCTCGTTTGAGCTCCGTTTTCTGTGTTCTTTGTGGCGTTGGAATTCTATCGATGAGAACTTTCAAATTCTTAAGTTTTTAGAAAAAAAATTTCATCTATAAAATTTTATTTTAATTTATTTAGTAATTTCTTAATTTATACCAAAAATTAAGGATATTACATCCTTCCCTCCTTAAAAAAAATTTCGTCCTCGAAATTTAGCTACATACCTCTATGTAAATAATTCTGGATGGATCCTTCGCATCTCCTCCTCTGTTTCCCAGGTAGACTCTTGTAATGAATGATGCTGCCAAAGGACTTTGACTAATGTAATGGTCCTATTCCTTAACTCCTTGACTTTAGTATCCAATATGCGCACTGGTCTCTCCTCAAATGTCATATCAGACTGTAGCTCTCTTGGGATCTGCTCCAACACATGTGAGGGATCTGGCACGTATTTCCTCAACATGGACACGTGAAAGACGTCATGTACATTTGCCAACTGTGGTGGTAAGGCTAGCTGGTATACCACTGACCCAACTCTGTGTAAGATTTCAAAAGGTCCAATATACCTAGGGCTAAGCTTCCCTTTATTTCCAAACCTCAACACTCCGTTCATAGGAGAAACTTTCAAGAATACATGCTTACCTTCAAAGAACTCTAAGTCTTTTCTCCTCTTGTTTGCATAACTTTTCTGTCGACTGTGAGCTGTCAATAACCTTTTCCGGATGAGTTGGACTTTCTATGCACACTCTTCCACTAACTCAGACTTCACCACGCGTCTTTATCCTATATCACTCCAACATAAGGGTGACCGACAAGGTCTTCCATAAAGTGCCTTGTATGGAGCCATACCAATACTAGCGTGATGACTATTATTATAGGCAAATTCCACCAAAGGTAAATGATCTTCTCAGCTACCCTTCCAATCCATAACACAAGCTCGTAGCATGTTCTCAATAGTCTGGATGGTCCTCTCACTCTGTCCATCTGTTTGAGGATGGAATGCTGTGCTAAATTTCAGTCTCGACCCTAACGCCTCTTGCACGCTCTTCTAGTATTTTGAGGTAAACCGAGTATCTCGATCTGATATAATTGTCAAGGGAGCTCCATGTAGACTTATGATCTCCTTCACATATAATTTCGCTAAACTATCCACGGTCTGATTCTGGCTGATAGGAAGGAAATGAGCGGACTTAGTCAACCTGTCCACAACAACCCATATCATGTCGTGGTTGCTAGCAGTCCTCAGAAGACCCAGAACAAAGTCCATGGTAATATGATCCCACTTCCACTCAGGAAGGTCTAGTGTCTGGAGTAGTCCTGATAGACGCTGATGCTCAGCTTTGACCTCCTGACAAGTCAAACATCGTGCAACGCACTCTCCAACATCCTTCTTCATACCATTCCACCAGAAATGCCTCTTGAGATCATACATCTTCGTACCCCCAGGATGGATCGTATACGGGGACTGGTGTGCTTCTTAAAGTAACTCACGCCTCAATTCGTCATCTGCCGGTACTACCAACCTTCCCTTAAATCTGACTCCTCCATCTGGTCCCCTCAAAAAATCTATCTTATCTATCAGATCATGTGTTTCTTTATCTTTGTCCGGTACCTTTAAGATCCTGTCAAAGAACTTAGACCAAGTCGACAAATTGGCAATCATCACTCCAGACTTCCTACTCAAAGCATCTGCAACGACGTTAGCCTTCCCAGGATGGTACTATATGGTGAAGTCGAAGTCCTTGAGATACTCCATCCATCTACGCTGCCTCATATTCAAATCACTCTGAGTAAAGAAGTACTTGAGGCTCTTATGATCAGTGAATACCTCAAATCTCTCACCATAAAGATAATGTCTGCAAGACTTCAACACAAATACTACCGTTGCTAATTCCAAATCATGTGTTGGGTAATTTACCTCATGTGTCTTCAACTGTCTTGACGCATAGGCAATTACCTTCCCATGTTGCATCAACACTGCTCCTAATCCCTTGCCAAAGACGTCACAATAAACCACATAACCACCTGCACTTGATGGTAAAGTCAATACCGGAGCAGTAGTAAGTCTCCTCTTGAGCTCTTGGAAGCTCTCCTCGCAAGCCTCGGTCCATACAAATTGAGTGTCTTTTCTGGTCAGAGTGGTCAATGGTAATGCAATCTTAGAGAATCCCTCTATGAAACGACGATAATATCCTGCCAAACCAAGAAAACTGCATATCTCAGTCACTGTCTTGGGCCTCTCCTAGTGTAGTACTGCCTCTACCTTTGCTGAATCCACAGCCACTCCATCTTTAAGTATGACGTGGCCTAAGAAATGCACCTAGTCTAACCAAAAATCACACTTACTGAACTTGGCATACAACTGATGTCGACAAAGTGTATCCAATACCGTGTGGAGATGCTCTCTATATACCTCATGACTAGGCGAATAAATCAAGATGTCATCGATGAATACAATCACGAACTTATCCAAATAAGCTCGAAAAACATGGTTCATTAGATCCATGAACACTGCAGGTGCGTTCCTCAATCCAAACGGCATCATTAGGAACTCATAATGACCATAACGACTTTTGAAAGTAGTCTTCGAGATAACCTCTTCTCTAACCCTCAGCTGATGATACCCTGACCTCAGATCTATCTTGGAGAACACTTGTGCCGATTGGAGCTGATCAAATAAATCATCTATGCGTGGCAAAGGGTATCGGTTCTTTATAGTAACACCGTTCAACAACCGATAGTCAATGCATAGTCTCAGTGATCCATCATTTTTCTTCACGAAAAGGACTGGTGCTACCCATGGTGATCCACTTGGCCTAATGAAGCTCTTTCTAATAATTCTTGCAATTGTACCTTAAGCTCTCTCAACTCTGCTGGAGCCATCCTGTATGGTGCCTTAGAGATAGGCAATGTACCCGGCACCAAGTCAATGGTAAAGTCAATCTCCCTACTTGGCGGCAATCCTGGTAATTCCTCAGGAAAGACATCAGCAAATTCACGGACAACATCAATCTCGTCAAGCTGTAGTTGCTCCTTGTCCTCAACAGTCACATATGCGAGGAATGCATTACACCCTTGCACATAAAATCATGCCACCTTCATAGTAGAAATGATGCATGTACCTGACTGATCTTTCCTACCTTGGAACACTATTTCTGGTTGCCCAGGTATAAGAAAAGTGACTCGCTTCTTTCGGCAGTCCACCATAGCCCAATAGTTGGTTAACCAATCCATCCCAAGAATAATATCGTAATCTACCATGTCTAGTAAGATGAAGTCAGTGTCCATACTCACTCCTGATATCTCTACAAGTATTTCCCTGGGATATTCGGTAGTCTTTACTGTCTCCCCCATAGGTGTCATAATATCTAATCCAAATGCTAATTTGTGTACACATACATCAAGGCAAGATGCAAAAATATATGATATAAAAGAATGTGTAGACCCTGTGTCAAAAAGAACCTTGGCATGTCGATCTAAGACTAGAAGAGTACCTTCTACGACCTGGTGTGATGCCTGTGCCTGTCCTGACGTGATGGCAAATACTCGTCCCTGGCTACGTGGCGCGTTAGCTGTCTCTGCACCCATCTCGGTTTGCCTCTCTCTCTCTCTCTCTCTGCCCCTTAGGACAGTCCTTAATGAAGTGGTCGACGTCTCCACAGTTGAAACACCTGTATGGCTGTCTCTGGAAAAGTGCAGGGTGCTGTCGCTGAGGTTGGGGCTGCCTCTGCTACTGTGGCCTGTCAAATCTATTGCACCCTCGCCAAGGGTGTCAACCTTGCACCTATCACATCTCTTCCTCTCTGTATCTCTCTTAAACTTGACCTGCGGTGGATGACCTAATGCACCATGTATCTACATAGCACCAAACGATCTCTTGCCCTTAAAGGGCTGGTACGCACCGCCTCTAGTCCTCAAAGAGTTCTTCTCATGCATGGAAGCCATGTCAACAGCATCTCCCACAGAAGTGGGTCACGAAGAAATCACCCGATCTCTCAGCTAGGGTGTCAACCCATCCACGAATCTGTTGGTTGCCTCTGTGTCTGAGGCCAGCGCGTGAGGTGCAAATCTCCTTAGTCATGTAAATCGGTTTAGATACTGCTGAATCGTCATGTCTCTCTGCTCCAAGGTGGCAAACTCTTTCTTCATTGACTGCAATGCATGGGGTGGAAAGTACTGAGTGTCGAAAGCTTGTTTAAAGGCTGCCCATGTCATTATCTCGGTCGGATCTGGTCGGGTGAGTGTAAAGGTCTACCACCAGAAGCCTACCTCACCCTTTAGTAGGTAGGAGGCTACTCTAACTTGATCCTCTGGTGAGATCTTCATAGCGTCAAATGTCCTTTCAACCTCAAATAACCATCGCTCGGCCTCCTCCGTGTTACCGTCGCCATAAAAGGGTTTCACCATCTTTTGAAATCTCTCTAATAGCTTATTTGTCTTCTTAGAGTCACTAGTAGCATCGCCCTCAGTGGCTCTAGGTACTGGTGGTTCCTGTACTGGTTGGGAGGAATGAACTGACGAGACCATGGGTGCCACTTGAGGTGGTGGAATAGGGCTAGGGTTAGCAGCGTCAATAGCAATCCTAACCTGCTGTTGTATAAATGGTACTAGCCCTAACATTAATCGATTCAATAACTCAGCATTTCGATCCCCTTGATTAGAGGACTTAGCAGGTGGGGTCACGAGTGTAGCAGGGGTAGACCTTATCCTTCTTCGAGGAGCCATCTGTCAAAAGTTTTAAATATCACTTAGTGTAAGTTCCTCTCTCATAGTTCCTCTCTCTACAATAATTATGGACTGTTACTCACATATAAATGGACATTTGCAAAGATTATGATGGACTAGACTGGGCTCTGATACCAACTTGTAACACCCCAGATTATTAAGATATTTTTTATTTATAATAATAGCATTTTTAATAAGAGCATTTGGGATCCCATGAGAAAAGTTTTATTTATCATTTTACTAAAGCATATCTTAAAAACTCCGGGTGTTAGTTTTCCTTTCTCAAAATGGCATATATATAATTTAAAACATAAATAAATTTTTATGATAATAGATTTAAAACAATACTCTTATCAATTACGTCAAATAAATCGGCGTCTTTATTTTGAATCAAATAAATATCCAAAACACAATAATAATATGGCCCAGGGTCTATTTGTCATAACATCCCATATAAATGTCCAACATATGTCTAAACATCTCAATCAAATCCAAAATATAAAGTATACAGTCCATAATTAAATTCAAATTATAATCATGTTTATTAACTCACATCACTGTCTAAAATTCTAGGAAAAGGGATCTTCCGCAGCTCTCACGGTTTCTCAACAGCCTTGCCTTTCCTGTTATCGTGCTCAAGATCTAAGGCATTGCAAAACAAATTAATGCCTCAGCAAGCTATCGCTTGTGTAGGTACATAGACAATGCTTCTTCAGAATATTTGGTTCACTATTATTAGTCAACAATATATAATGGAGTGAAGGAGAGTAATTAACAAGGGCTTTTATTTGTCTTGGATTCTTACTCAATGCAATTAGGGGTATTGTAGGCTCTATCTCTATATTAGTAATATAAGGGGTCACGACAGTCATTTTAAAGGTATCTTCAAGTTATGCATACTCTAAATGTTCTATTTTTTTTCTTTCTATTCAACACATCCTTATACATAACATTCTCGTTGAATATAACATTCAAACTTCTAATGATTTTCTTAATTCAACATCCAAAATCAAAAACCAAATTTGCTCAAATAATATCCAATGAATATGCAAATTTTAAACTTAGGATCAAGTTTGCTTTAATTTTTTGAATCGACATGAACATAATAAAAACTCTTGACTGGGAAAGATTTACCTTCTTTCTAGTCTATACCTCCTCTAGGACCTCACAATTTAATGTAGCAGGAGGTCCATTATTAATTAAATACACAGTAGTATTCACAACATCTATCTAAAACTGTTTAGGTAACCCAATATGTATTTCATACTTCTAGCACCCCTCCATAATGGTTTTATTCATGTGCTTTGCAACACCATTTTGCTATGAAGTTGTGGGAATCATTTGCACTCTTATGACTCCATTAACAATATAATACTACTAAACCTATTATCACAGTATTCTCTTGCATTGTCTAACTCTACTGTCTTCACCTTTGTTCATGTTTCATTCCCAAAGCTTTCTACTTTTAAAACACATCAAATACATCTGAATTATGTTTCAAAAAATAAACCCATATTTTTCTACCAGCATCATCTATGAATGAAACAAATAAATAGATCACTGAGAGAAGATACTTTAGTTGGCCCTCATACATAGATGTGGACCAATTCTAGTTTCTACAACTTTGGATTGCTTCCAACCTATAAAAAACTTACCTTGTTTTGCTTTCCATAAATGAAATCTTCACAAAAGTTAAGTTCCATGGATTTTATACTTGATAGTTTTCTTTTGTAAACATAACCAACCTATAAAAAACTTACCTTCTTTTGCTTTCCATAAATGAAATCTTCACAAAAGTAAAGTTCCATGGATTTTATACTTGATAGTTTTCTTTTGTAAACATAACCTTTATCTATCTTTTACTCATGTGACCAAGTTTAAGATGCCAAGTACTCATATCTACCTTTCAAGATGCTACAAAAATTGAGTTGTTTCTACTAAAGGTCACATACAAAGTCCCTTTTTTTTCTTGCCATGTGTAGTTATCAATGCTCCCTTCTATACTTTACACTGGTCATTGGTAAAGGTGATCTTAAATCTAGACTCTATAACTTAGTCAATAGTATCATATTTCTCTTTAATTGTCGCACATGTCTTACGTCTTTCAATTGTAGAAATGCTTCATTTAATAAGTTTATCTTGATATCTGATTTTCTAACAATGGTACATGCTTCATCATCACCCAAATAAATTTTTTGAAATTTCATTTCACATATTTTTGAAGAGTATCATAGTATCCTAAAGTGAAGTGGAATGAAATGATGCACCAGAATCTACTATTCATGTATCATTATGGCCACTCAATGAAAGAATCAAAGCATCAAAATCATATCGTTAAAGATACTTAACAAAAGTGTACTTTCTTGATTTTTGAGCTCTAATTGCTTCTTTTCATCTCTGCAATCCTGTTTTAGATGCCCCTTCTTGGCATAATTCTAGTGACCTTCATTTTTCTGCTTGTGGAAGTCTAGACTTGTTGTTTCTAGACTTTGATCTCCAACATTTCTTGTTTTTCTTCTTTGATGACCTTCCACATCTTTAGATGTTTAAGGCATTCACTGGCACCTCACTTGAGGATTCAATGGATTTTTTGTGTGATTCCTCTCTTAAAAGAACATTCATAATATCTTAGTATTGCAAATTTTCAATTCCACTTGAGTTGCTTATTGTCATTACCAAGCCAAGCCCAACTATCTAGTAATCCTAGAAAAAGTAATAAGACATGAACTTCATCTTGTAAATTAATACTAATTGATACTAATTAGACATTAATATTATTAAACTCATTTAGATGCTCTGCAACTCTTTTATTTTTGGCCATCTTTATATTGAACAATTTCTTTATCAAAAGTACTTATTTGAATTTGAGGGCTTTATATATATCCAAGATAGAGCAGCCAACAATTCTTTTGTCATCTTCTCTTAGGAGATATTGAAAGCTACTGTGTAGTAAGGGTTAGGCAAATCATATCTAGGACTTTTCTATCAATTATCTCACACTCACCATCAGTCATCTTCTCTAGTCTTTTATTTTTTTCCAAAGGAGAAGATGTTAAGAAGATGCAAAAAAAAAAAAAGAAAAAAGAAAAAGAAAAAGAAGAAGAGAAGATGAAAAATATGAAACATAATCACACACACACACACACACACACACACACACACACACACACACACACACACACACACACACACACACACACGCACGCAAAAGACGCAATTGCCCCACATATTACAAAATAGAAAAAGCTTTTTATCATTTTTTTTTGCTTGCACTCCAAGTGAGCTAATCAATTAGCTTGACTAGTGCTGAAGGCTCCACCACCTGGACCTTCGATTCATAGCATAGCACAATTCAATATAGGTACAAAAGGATCAACCAATCAATCTCCACACTCATAATACAAAGCAAATGGCACCAAACCAAAAGTTAAACTTAATGGTACCTTTGTCATGTTGAGATAAAGTAATTAAAAAACTAAAGAAAAAGGAGCCAGGAGTTGGTAATTTAAAGGGTCGGAATATCATTTCCCTTTATTATTTTATCAGATGAGAATTTTTTTAGCCAATACTTTAAATGTTTGCATCTAGGATTTTTCTTATTATCTTAGCAAATATTTAGGAAAAAATGAGACCTTTTCTTATAAAAAAAATATTTATATTTACATGTTCATTTGAAATTACTATAATTATAATTACAAAAGTAAAAGCCTTTAAGTAATTATCAGTCCTATGCATTACATAAGGTAAATGTTGATATTCAAAATATTATGAACATTATTAGAAAGAAAAAATTGATTAAGATTTGAACTTAGTTTTAGGATAGAGATATATCCTCCTCTTCTTCTTTTTTTTATTCAGAGCTCCTCCATAAAATGATTCTAACAATTGTGACTCCATGTAGGCTCAAATTTCTTAAGATTGATCTAAACCTTTCAGAATGTTGCCCTTAGTTTAGATGGGCCATGCTCCAAAATTCTCATCTATTTGGTGATTCTAGCATCTGCTACTTGTAGTTGTAAAATGAATGATGAACTTTTTACTATTCATTTTCCAACTAAAAAAAATGTAGGCTAGGAGAATCATCTAATGAATTAGAATTTTAGAGCTCATCTAACATAATAAAAGCATTATCCAGAGTTCGAATCTTAAGACATCTAGACCCACATGAAGTTATAGCCCTTCGTACCATTTATTGAGGGGTTCATGAGGAAAAACAACAAGCGCATACATTAGTACCCTAGTTTTATTTGTAACTATGTTTACAATTAATGTTAGAGAATTTGATGAATTATCATGAAATTTGTCTTTAATTTGATAAATTGGTGTTTAATTTGGTAATTTCTATTGCAATGGGAAAATTGTAAAAACCTTTTAATTGTTTGGGATTGAATAGGGACATAAAAAGTTGGGATTTTTAGACTGATAAACTAAGACTCTTAACAGTAGACTCCAATCTATGCATATCTTTCCAAAGATCTATATCGTTCATCTCGTTATCCCTTCCTTGATTAAGCTACATGTGAAAAATCACACTAATCGTGTTTTTTTTGGAAGACAGGTAGTAGACTTTATTGATTTGGGGGAGACTAGCCCTGCCCGTGGCAATACATTCTGTGGATCGAGTTGATCGCATGTAACATACACTGCTAAAAAGTTTTAACGTACACAAAACCAAGGATTACATGGACTGCATCTGAATTCAAAAACCAACATCAACCAACAACTTTATGGGCACTAACTCTTAATTCTACAAGTTGGACTCCCTCTTTAGCTAGGAAATCTGAAAGACTGTTTGCAGATTGAAGAGTACGAGAGAAGGAGATTGGGGCTTGTCAATTATAGAAAGGATTTGGTCCACAATAAGCCAAAATTTCCATGGCGGTGTGCTATTTCCATTTATCCATGCAATCATGTTTTGCCAAATCGTCTTCCACTGTTAGTGGCAACAGGTGTGAGGAGTTCCAAATTATTAAACCTGTGAAAAGCCATTTGATCTCCGCTTTGTTTCAATCCATTATACCTAATGGGCCTGCACAAACGAAGATCACTGCACCTTTTGAGTTTCTAAAAGCCCTACCAACACCGACTTGACGGGGATTTCCAATACTCGGACCGTCAAAGTTTAGTTTGAAACCATTTTTCGAGGTAGGCTTCCATCTAGGGGTGGAATTATATTTTTCACTGCATGCTATGATTTGATTTGGGTTCCTGAAGTAAAAGGTTGGCATGACTCTTGGTAACTTGAGAAATTTTCGATGACTAGAAAGGAACGCAAATTTGGAGGACTAAATTCCTTGTGAGGTGGGGAGTGTGTAATGAACCAAACTTCACCCAAGCGTTTCAAAGGAACTCCTCCTAGGTGAGGTGGCCTAGTGGAAGAAACATGAAATTTGGGTAGGCAAATAACAATTATCTGAAATGTGGGTGGGCATTTGGACATAAATAAATCAACTTTTAGTAACAGCTCTCTCTAGCTGACTTCATCCATTCTCATGGATAGCGACATGTCATTACCTTACACCTAGCTACTTTTCAGTAGATTTCTCTTCCTTTATGTTGCAAAAGAACCCTAGGAAGAGAGAGAGAGAGAGAGAGAGAGAGAGAGAGAGAGAGAGAGAGAGAGAGAGAGAGAGAGAGAGAGAGAGTTTGTTGCAGAAGTTGTTGTGAATTGTAAGTGACATTTGTGTAGTGGCAGGCTTCATGATAGCATTCTTAAACATCATACATACTAGCTGATTTTTCTTACCCAGAGAGAGACAGAGGAAAGGAGAAAGATGATGTAATCCTTCTCTATCAGGTTTCAAGAGAAATTAAGCGATGGATGAATGAAGTAAATTGCAGTTATGATGAAGAAATTGAGTCGAAACCTGTGCTTGATGGAAATTGTCTTCATGAGTCGGAACCATTCTCAGGAAAAGAGTAATTGCTTGGCAAATATCATATCCATCTTGTTGACAATTGGGTAAAATTGTTCTGGTGGTCATCTCCAAGTTTCTCATTGAATTTGGAAGCAAACGGGAGAAATTTCTTCACGAATATGGTCTGCCCAAGAAGCAGCAATTTCGCACCTTCACGTCAGTCTTCACTTGCATCTCCACCACCTGGATCTACTCTTGCAGGTGAGAAGTTGACACATTGCTACACCATACCACTGATGCGGCTTGTAGAAGTGCAGATCCAGATTATGACAAAACATTCCTCAGAGCCCTTCGATGCAAACCAACGTGAGGATATAATTTCTAAGAACAAATAAAATACACTAAATAAGTAACAACTGCCAATTCTCAGCGGGGGAATGCTAAACTGACTGCACCACATTTTACGGGGTCTACCTACATGTGATCCAACTTGCTCATCTCATTGTTCTAGATTTAAAGTCTTATAATTAGAAAAAGTACTTGATTTTTTTAACATCTTGTTGTTCATGAAAAACTGAAATTTTCATTTCTAAGTACAAAATTTCAGATGCTAAAATCATCCAAAGCACAATTATTATTATTATTATTATTATTATTATTATTATTATTATTATTATTAGATGAATAAGTTAAATTATTCATAAGTAAACTCCATAAAATGTGGTCACACGACTATACCTATGATAAGGTAAGTTTAGTAATTCCTCTTTGCAGTAAACCGTTGAAATCAAGTTGCATGTGGAGACCCTTCAACAAAAACATAATGTAGCAGAACGTCAATGTTGGCTAAGAAAAGGTGATGTTTTAATCTGCATTTCATGTACATAACTAGGGACGCCGTCAGGACAACAGCAAATGTTAACGTTTTTTCTTCAATGATAATCAGCTGTTCAGAAAACTTGATGCTGAGGAACGATATATAGCATAGTGTGCTTGATGGGCCCACGGGTGATTCATCGGACCTATCCATCGGACGTCTCTAGCTCCAAATACCATGTATGCTAACATCAAGGAGATAGGATAATTATAAAATCCAAAAATGGTGCTTCTTACTTGTGTTGAATATGGATGACCTGTTAACAATGTTTCTAACCGTCCATGTGTTGTGATTAAATTAAACTACATTTTCTCAGATTCTAGGCTCATGCAATGTTTTAGGACCAGTAGTCATCCAAAGTAGAAGAAATCAGATGGACGTCTCTGATCAACCATTTGTATGGCACATCATGGGTGCATTGCAGTATTTTACTGTACTGTCATGCACTACGCTATCCTCTTGATGTTTTCATCTGCTCAACATCTTAGAATTCATTCCAAGACAAGAACAATAATTAGCACTTGTTTAATGTTACTCACTTGTTTTGATTGCTTAAAAGAAAAGAAATGACCACAAGGGCCTATAGTAGGCAGTCTTGCCAAGAGGCTATTTCCACTCCTTAAACCCGTGACCTTAAGGTCACATGACGACAACTATTACCATCCAAGGTTCCCTTCCAGAAAACCATAGACATATCTATAAAATAATCAGAGATCCATAATAAAGTCTTACTAAATCGGAAATAATGACAACAACACTCTGGATGTGCCAAATTTTCTACAAACACTTGCTGTTGGTAGTGTCTTTATATAATTGGACCTAGTGACCAATCTTAAATACAACTAATTCTAAAACTTCTCCTTGTGTGTCAATTAGCAAGAAATGATGGATATGGAAACTGTTTTCTCACTTCCCATTATTTGTGCGGATTGATTTGGCATGGAGATCTACTTTCAGCTAGAAATCAAAGCCTCATTTAGGAGAAATGATTTCAGCTTTAGAATATGAAAATATCATTTTCTTAGAAATTAACAATACAACACAAATCCATTTCCAGCAGAAAGTGCTTTCTTGCCAACCAAAGCCCTAAGTGCCTTTGTGGTTGACAGGAATGGATGGAATATGTTACCATGGAAACAAGAATTCTTTGTGGAAAGTGTTTTATGCCAGCGAGGATTCGTTTTTCCTTGGAAATGAATATTCATCCATTTCATAGCAACCAAAGAGATCCTAAGAAATCTACATCATTACTGATTGCGCAGTTGGTCGCAAACAACGTGATGCCTCCTCTCATTACGTTTGGTCAGAGGTTCGAGGTGGCACTTTCCTATAGTAGAAAGATTTCACGTGGATATAAGAATAAGGGTATAACTCCTAGTTAGTTTGCTTCATGACCCCTCTTTTTTAGAAAGAAAAAGAAAAGAAAGCAACAATTTTTAGTTGACAATCACATTTAGAATGCCCTTTGATCGCTTTGATTTCTACATATACCTTCCAATCCTTTTGGGTTGTTTGGTAGGGATAGCAAAACCTGGACAAAGCATCCCTGCATGTTTATCTTATCCCTTGAAACAAGACAAGCAATTGTTGAGGTCTCCTTCGGATGAAAATTAATTAATAGTTCTCTTATGGTCATTTCAAACTCAAGACATTCTTTATAATTCTTTCAATTACCTTTTCTGCCTTACAAAATTTAAGTATTCTACACTGTAGACCACGGATTTAGGTTTCTTCACGTCTTTGCCTTGGACCAATTGATGTCAGCATCATGCCTATCTAGCAGTCAAGAAATCATTTTATTTTCACCTTTTTCCTTGTTAAACGTTTTCTTGTTTTTTTTGTTTTTTCCAAGTGCAGAATAACAAAGGAAACGGGATTGAGGTTGGCAACCTCAAACCAGCAAACTAGTGTCCACGGAAGAGGCGATCCAAGCCGCTAGGCTATTATGCATTTTGGCAGCTTTGGAGCTGGCTAATTTCGAACATTGAGTGGCAAAGTCAGCCGAGCCACTATTATTTGTTAACCTGCAGCGAATAAAAGGGCAGTCCGTGTGCACAAAGCTCCTGCCTATGCAGGGTTTGGGGAAGGGGTGAACCACATAGATCTAATAGTACTTAGCCTTGCATTTTTGCAAGAGCTGTTTTCAAGCCTTGAACCCGTGACCTCAAGGTCACATGACTACAACTTCTACCATTGCGCCAAGGCTCCTTACATGATAGAAATGACAGAACCGGACATGATAGAAACCTACTGCAATCAATGAATCAGATACCTTCATAAACCTTTGATAAAACATACATAGATACAGAAAGTTGTCATCTTTACTCATACATTACATGCTCAACCCATCAACTTTCTTGTCAAACTTTTTCTCATTTAATAAGAAAGCAGTTCACCATTTTCTCTGTGCAGCTGGTTGTTAAGTGTACTTGAAGAAGTTGAAAAATGCAAAATTTCAACTTACATTATCAATGGAAAGTGCTACATTTCAACACACGAGCAGTATCATAGTTAGAGAGTAGATGAATTTGTCTTCCTAAGCATAATCAAACTAACTATCAAATTTTCCCCGCAAAAGTATCAATCTGAGAGCATCTAACAATCAAAATCATGCTTACAGTTTGACAGGAAGCTCTGGCGTCCTTATCTCTACAGCAAAGAGGGTAGCAACCTTGGAACCTCGTAGCGCCAAGTCTGTTGATTCGGAAGGGATTTCTAGTCCACAAAATTGAAGTACAGAATCGTCAAGCATTCATATTGAATTGCAAGCAAAGAAAATCATGAAGCCAGGTTGCATGCAAAGACCTTAAACAGAAGAATTATCCCCTAGAGAACTGATGGTTTAATCTCCTCGAGTTTCATGCAGATCCAACTGGGATCATCTTGAGGGCAGCAGCAATAGGCATGCCTAGGAATCCGATGAGAATGCTTAGAAACCATTGCGCAAGAGTGAGTGGAGTTGTATTTGCAAAATCACCAAGGAATTCAATGATTATGACTTGGAAGACGACAGTGCAAGAGAGTACAGCCACAAACACATAATTCTTCAGTATGCCTTCAAACACATCTATCTTCTCCATTTCTCTAGAACTTATCTCATTGAAAACCTGCAGAAGAGAAATGATCAGTGAGAAAATGTTTTCCGCACTCAGCTAAACAAATCAAACAGAATTACATATGCACATTTTCACTATTATTTGTTCGCCCACAAAATCAATGTTGTCATCCATATGCAGAGCAAAATGTCACTTCAAATCCAATTTAGACAAGATAATGAGCATATGAACACTGTGATGGAATTAAAGAACAGAATTGTGTTACGGTCACTTGCAAGACAGCAGACTTTAATTCATAAAACATACATCACTTCTTGGGGATGTAAGTCACAATAATCACCTCAAGCAGGACAACTATTATGCCACCACAAATAATTACTGATTTTCAGTCATATCATA
The DNA here is from genome assembly GCA_035236585.1 of Warburgia ugandensis. NCBI lineage: Eukaryota > Viridiplantae > Streptophyta > Magnoliopsida > Canellales > Canellaceae > Warburgia > Warburgia ugandensis. Next base: position 60,187,821 of record CP141133.1, read on the forward strand.
ATAAGTGGATGAAAGCTAGTCCATGGAAAACAGCAAATTGATGATAGTTAAGAAGCATTATGACCAGTTAATTAGATAGTTCACAACTTTCAAACTGTATACGCAAACATAGATGTCTGACCAAGTGCAGCTTTTAGCATTAGATCATTTAACTACATCATTTAACTACAAATTTTCTCTATCTAATTAAATCACAAATTGTGTGCATTGAGGCACGTGGTTTAATTGACTAGAATAAGGACTTTCTTTCAGACTTCAATTGGACAAACTGAAGAATTTTTTATTGCAGAGGTCTAGAATTTTCAATTCCTTCTTTAGTAGCATTGCAAATTACTCCTAACAATATGCATAAATGGCAGATTTTCCAACCAAACCATGGACCCATCTAGTGTGGCCAACTAAAGAGAAATCTTGCTTTTCAAGTCAACACTTAACTAAATAAATGTTCAGGTAAATAGTCATAGAAACAGGGTTACTTTTTAAGAGTTAAACTCGATTAATTTATTAGTACAAGAAACTTAGGATGTTTCCAATTTTCTTATAAGATAAACCAAATACTGAATTTGGTATGCAAGGAGGGCAGTTTATATTATTACCGCTTCATATCCGAAAAAGCAGAAAGCACCTTTTCTTCCCAACTCACCCTCCTGTCTCACTTGCCTCTCTCTCCCTCTCTCTCTCTAGATCTACCAGTTCTTGACCTCTCTCTGTCTGTGCCCTTCTTCTCTACCAACAAAATTTGGCCATCCTAGTGGGGAAGGAAAGATCTGGTGTTCTAATGTGGCCGGACAGCAGCCCATTTTAGGGATTTCACTGTTTTATGATAAAGGCACTCTTGGGTAAAAAAAAAGAAAAAAAAAAAAAAAGGCTCACATGTATTTACAAACATGTCTAACTTAAAAACCTTTAACTTTTATTATATTTGTCTATGGTATAAATCTAAATATTGGATTCACAGTATCCAAACACAGCCTTAGGATGGTCAGGACAAAACTGAAGAATTTCTTGGCTACTACAAATTTACAAGTTCAGGTTTCCTTGTTTACTAGCATACTAGCAACCATAAAATCTGAGTGGATGCAGATTTCTTACTAAGTCATGGATTCATCTAATCTGTCCAACTACTGAGAAATCTTGCATATTCAAGTTGTGACTAGCTTATATTGGTTTTGACACTCATAACAAGCAACTTTGTCACAAACTTGTAGTTTAGAACCTTCAATTAACATTTGCAATTCCCAATTTTGTGCATAATTATTTCTTTATGAGCCATGTTAATAAGGTCACAGAGTTACCTGACAAAAGACAAATGAATTGAAAACCAATGTGTTCAGCGTTAGATCTGAATCAGGGCCAGCAAGTCCAAATATTCTTTTCCCTTCTGTCTGGAGATACCATATCATGCTAAACTGATAAAGGGATTGCCCCAAGATATTTCTCCACATGATATTGCTGATAAACTTCCCTTTCCTTCCAACAGGTTGCCTCTTCATTAAGCCATCCTGTGGAGGCTCTGTGGCTAAAGCAAGAGCTCCAAGTGTATCCATAATCATGTTGACCCAAAGAAGCTGAACGGCAGTAAGTGGAGCACTCCCTGAAGCATACATAGCAAGAAAAAAGGAGATAACATAAAAACATTACAAGAAAAGAATCCTGGTTTCGTAACCAATAAATTCCAAATCAATAAGCTAAGCTCACAGGTACATACCTGTCATACATGCTGATGTGAAATTAACCACAAGTGCAACAACATTAACAGTCAGCTGAAACTGTACAAATTTTTGAATGTTTATGTATACTGAACGTCCCCATTTGGTCACAGTGACAATTGTGGAGAAATTGTCATCCAGAATTATGACATCGGCACTTTCCTTAGCCACCTAATAGAGTACAATTTGATGATTAGAAACCAGGTACAAAACTAGATCCTTTTCATTCCTATCTTATTAGAGAAGAAGTAATTTTTGAATAGTCAACAATCACGTTTTCTTCACAATAGTGACAGATCATGGTCAAAATAATTGGTCTACCAACAATGAAGTACAAATTGGAAAGAAGGATCAGACTTGGAAATGAGATAAACGAGATTCATTCACTTTGCCATATTGTTCAACAAATCTTTACTGGTGGACTTTATCAGCCTTTTCTAGCACAATAAAATCTTCCTCTTTTAATGAATGATAACATGACAAGATATAGGATGCATTTTCTTTGAAAAGCAACCTGTCTCCCTTTTGTAGACGATATATTTCTAGAACTCATCTCCAGGTGCCAAATGATGTTACTATTTTAACTTTCAGAAACTATAATGAATGACAAAGTTGGTGACAATCACGTCCTACATGGATCATTGCACTACCAATTAAAATCAATTTAATATCCACCAGTAAAGAAGACAATAGAGAAGTTGTAGGCATGCTAATCCAATTTTTATGGCCATTAGCATGTACAGCATATTATAGCAGACACATATTTTGCTATGTACCCCCTACTATAAATACATAGTAAGCTAAATGGAAAATAATCTAACAGGATAACAAGCAGATAAGGCTGACAAGTCAACCTGGATGGACCTACTATCTGAAATCTTTGATGAACCAGTTAATCCTTAAGTTTGAATTGACTAGTAGCAGTAGCATTGACAGCTGCTATCCAGGTAACCATTTATAAAACCTAGTTCGACATCTTTGCTCAGGAGTAATTTGATCTAGGATGCTTAATTTGTCATGAGATAAGAGAAGTAGGTTTGCATCCATTTCTGGGACTTGGCAACTGGAATTTATGGACGGCACTTGAATCTCCTACAAACCATTGTTCTTTTTCTTTTTTGGTTTTTATAAGCTCCAATAATCGTTACCAAGATCAGGGCCCAAAAACTTAGTACCCTGAATAAGTTGGCTTACTGAAGAAGTAGTACAATTTCTGAAGGATTCAGTGCATTTTAAACTAGTACAATTTAGACTACATTGAAGAATAGGACTTTCCCCGAGCATGAACAACAATGACTGCTAGCTCCAAAAGATTTGGAAACTTGATAACCTTCTGATGCGTAAATTACTTATCAAATTTTCCGTAACCAGGAAACTCCAATTGATGAACATGATAATTGAAGATAAAAATACCTCTGTTCCTGCAATGCCCATCGCGAGTCCTATATCTGCCTCATGAAGTGCCGGAGCATCATTTGTACCATCACCAGTCACAGCAACAACTTCATTTAACTCATTGCGCAGGTGTTTAACCAAAGTATGCTTATCTAAAGGTGAAGATCTAGCCATCACCTGATTGACAGGAAAAACCTAAGTTCAAAATTCTATTCTTAACAAACAAATCAGTCTTATGACCAAGTAAGCAATGTGATACAAGATCATCCTGATTTAGTGAGAAAAACACCTGCATTTTAGGAACTAGTTCATTCAACTCTTCTGGCTTCTTTTCTCGAAATTCTGGACCTTCAATGGCAACACCACCATCAGTCAGGATACCACATTCTCTAGCAATTGCCTTTGCAGTATTTATGTTATCTCCTGTAACCATTCGCACAGTAATCCCTGCTGACCTACATATTGCAACTGACTCTTTGACACCAGGGCGCACAGGATCTTTAATACCCACAAGTCCAATACAAGTATATCCTCCAAGTGGAATTGGATTTTCAACAGAGAAATCATGTCCTACTTCCATATAAGCAAGGCATAGAGTTCTAAGAGCTTCGCAAGAAAACCTTTCAATTGTGACTTTGAGATGGTTGACAGCTGCTTCATCAAGAGGAACAACATTGCCAGTTGAATCTATAACTTTGTCACAGGCAGCCAAAGTAATTTCTGAAGCACCTTTAGTATGGGCACGAAATTCACCTCCTGGGAGCTGCACAACCACCCCCATCCTCTTCTTTTCAGAATTGAAAGGCTCAACTTTTAAAATTTTACATTCCTGTCTTTCTGCCTGAAAATTTCCACCAAGTGACAAACCAAACTCCAACAAAGCGGCTTCAGTTGGGGTTCCTAAGATTTCATGTTTCCCCTCTTTGTTGAACACAACTTCACCACCTGTGTTATTGAATATTGACTGTACAAGGATTTTCCCTGCAAGATCTGGAATTTCCAAGAACATATTACGAGTGTCCTTGGCATTGCTCACTTCCTTGATTTTTCCACAAATGCATGTTTTCACAACAGTCATATGGTTGGTTGTCAGTGTTCCTGTTTTATCACTACAAATGCTTGTAGCTGAGCCCATTGTCTCACATGCTGCAAGATGCCGAACCAGGGCTCTATCATTCATCATCTTTTTCATGGCAAATGCAAGGCTCAAGGTCACAGCTAAAGGAAGGCCCTCCGGAACAGCAACAACAACAATTGTAACTGCAATGGCAAAATATTCCAACAAGGCCAGTGCATCATCCCCAGACCACCACCACTGTGTACCCTCTTGCATCTTACGGGTAAAAAGTCCTTGTGTCAAGACTGCAAATGTCACAACAGCAAAAAACAAACCTATTTTACCAATAATAGTTGCAACGCCATTCAGCTTGACCTGCAATGGAGTTTCATCGTCCCCTCCTTCACTAAGGGTAGCCATCAACTTGCCCCATTGTGTTCTCATGCCAACCGTTGTAACCAACATCTTGCAAGATCCATCTTGAACCTTAGTGCCAGACAGAAGGAAAGGGTTATCAATATTCACAACAACTGGGTCGCTCTCACCAGTTAAGCTTGATTCATTTATTAGTACAGAAAATCCAGAGACAAACAGGCCATCTGCTGGGACTTGGTCCCCTATTGCTAGGTGAACAATATCACCAGGAAGAAGATCATATATGGACATTTTCTGTCTATACCCATTTCTAGTAACCTGAATAGAAATCTTTTTCTTTTCTTTATCCAAATCCTTGAATTGTAAAGATTGTCGATAATCACTTGTTGCAGTGACAAATACAACAAGAAGGATACTTGCAACTATTCCAAGCCCATCATGGGCACCTTTTGGCCAACCTTCCATGGCAATTCCCACAAGAAGAGATACAAATGCACATACTCCAAGGATGATGAGTGTCATATCATGAAGTGCTTCCCAAACAAACACCCAGAAACTCCGCACCTGGCTTTCAGTAAACTTATTGATCCCAAAAACTTCTTTTCGGCAACTCAATTGATCTTCAGTCGTAGTAAGCCCGTTGGTGGTTGATGTGGCAAGCTTGTTAGCAATACCCTCGACACCACCATGTACTTTCAACTTCTTAATATCATGCCCTTCAACAACTGCTCCCAATTCATCAGCACAAATCTGAAAACCAGCTGCTTTGACGTCTTCTGGTACAGTGTATTCGCTGGGCACAATACCTGGCATGCATTTGACAATTAAGGCGTAGCACCAAAAGAGCACGGCACTGAGAAAACTAATTTGAAAAATATCATTGGCGCATAACTGCACTTTGACTGAAAGCGGAAGAACCTTACCATGGATAAACTGAAGTGCTGCTTTTGAAACCAAAACTGCAATCCTCAACTTCTCCTGAAAGATGCAAGACAGACAACCATCAGCCCACTATAAGACCAAGGAAGCTGTTCACATTAGCATCACTACATATGTTATAGAATGCAGCACAAAAGGAAAACCTATGAAAAATTCCAATGCTGAGTTTCTTTTGTTCTCTACAATATTATTAAAAGAAGTGCTTCAGGGAAAATTAAATACAAAATACATTATCATGAAATGGAATCATTGAATAAATACGGAAAAACGAGAAAAAGGAATCTTCAATGTTTTGACTTCAACTGGATTGGCAGCTATTTCTCTCAACGAACCATATGATAAACTATACATACACAATCATGTATCTGGTTGATTTCATGAGGAATTTCTTTCTAAAGAAATATGAGTTAAGATCTAAGATAACCTCATACAGGTGGTTGCCAATCAACCCTTTGACTATACAACTGCAGGGGGCCTTCTTCCAAGGCTCAGATGGTCATAAGAAGTATCTAACGAAGGAATTAACTTAATTTTTTAAGGAGGCCCTGCAACTCTGCAAGTATATAGAAATTCATTCAACCAAAAGGAAAGAAATCTTTGCATCCTTCAGATTGTAGAATGGTTAAACCATCACTTAAGAGAATCACTTCTTCTCTTCCAACAAAAAAAACAATTTAAACATAAGAATTTAAATTTCCACTCCTGCTCACATCACTTAAGGCTTTCAGCTTCTATCAGCTTCAAAGGCATACATATCTTTTCACTTCATCACACTAATGGGACATTCTGTTGAAATCTCAGCATACAACCTATTTACAGAGATCCATTTGCTATAAGATTAACTAGTTCTTGTTGATTGTATTGTCTGTGACATTCAAACCAAATACTACTATGTACTACAATAAAGTAGGTGGCTTATTCGATATAATACTGCACTTGTGTGAAATGTAAGCAAAACAATACAGGTCCGCACATATGCACCAGAAATATGTACAGATAAATGCACAGGAACACATGTATCAATGCCTAAACCACATAGGCACATGACGTAAATGCATGTATGCATGTAAATTTCTATGAGTGTTATGCTTGGTAAGTTGAAACCCCTTACATATTTCAAACTGGAAGGGATAAGAAGAAGAACACCATAATTGTACAGGAGAAAACCTAACCAATATAAATTTTGCAAGAAGATAATCCTCGCTTTGTTTTTTTCTGAAAGATAAATTAAACAAAGGGGGGTCAAGAAAAGTTGGGAAGATTAAAGAAGGAGAAAGAAGCATCTGCTTACAAAATCTGTTGGGACTTAAGATATTGACAGAAAAATAAGAGACTACAAAAGCAACCGTCAAAGTATGCACTAAAAGCCCCTTCTTGGGTGAATGTTTGCATTAAGAGGCTGATCTAAAATATCACCAGGCTGTTGTCTCAAGACATCTATAGCTCAATTCATAGAAAAAATGCATTGCTCGATCCGCAGAGAGCATCTGACAGAACAATTTAAGCGCCATCCATTCTACACCTGAAGTAAACACTATATAGCTTCATGTGAATTCTTCTACAAATGACAGATTTGTACTGCATAATATCTGAAGAAATGATTAACATGTCGCATCTCATGTACTTGTTCACATACGAGTAAAAACCACACTGGAAAAACTATAAAGAGCAATGAAACGAAACTGATTATCCATAAGAAAGGAAAAACCCTCGTTGACTTCAACATATTACTCGAAACTCAACAAAGTTCCGTGATGCCTATATTTCAAATCTCCAACCTAATCCAAATCAAAACCCAGCAACACGGGCACAAAGCAAATCAGATCTTACGACACTAGATACGAAACTCGACAAGATCAGATTAAACAAAAGCTTCGACCAGCAAAATAGAAGATTAAACACAAGATGGTGTCAATCAAACCAAACCTGATTCGTCCTTCTCATAGCCTCTGCTTCGGATCTTTTTGACAGATTTGCAGTGAACCGGAACCGTCGTTTTGGGTTCTTCACAACCCCACATAATTTCCTCCATCGTTCCAATGCTTCGTCGGTGGTATTCTTCGACTTGACACCCCCAAAATTCTCTTGGAGATAAGTCTCCATTTCTTCTTCTTAGTTTGTATCAGTTCCTCAAAGCTTAACACTTTCACCCATTCAAATACCCACAGAAAAATCCATAAAATCGCGCTGATTCCACACGGCAAAAGTTTTTTTTTCCTTTCTTTTTGCTTCCTAGCAACGACCCAGAAAATTTCTCGCTGTTTCTCGATACGGGTCTCTGCTTTTTATGGTTTATTCTCCGTCCAGTTGCGTTGAGTCAAGTAAGAATATTTCAGCAGGTAAAGAAACGAGGAAAGATGGTCGGACTTGGCTTGTTCCCTTTCGGAGTTTTTTGTTCTTGATTGAAAGGAAATGGTTTCTGAGTTTGGGGGAAGGAGAAGAGAAACTGAGATCCGAAATTTGATGGTACAATTGAATGGAAAGCAACAAAAAGGTCGGAATGGGAGAGCAGGTAGTGGCAGCCACTCCTGCTATTTTGGAAACTTGAAACAGACCGACATTGGAGGGTCAAACTCTTCCTTCAATTCTCTCTCTCATGTACCATGATGAGAAAGGGCAAAACCTTATTTGGTTTTAAGCTCCTACTGGTAAGTTGGGATTCTCTATTTTGGCCTTTGGCTCCTGTTTTTAAACTCTTTGGGTGGCGGTCTTTGTTTTTCACTGTCTTCTCATCTTTGATTTCTGCCGAGAGGCTGAACATGCTTGATGTTTCGATGGTTTCAAATATTTAATTCAAATGTTCACATAATGAACCCCACCTGCACAGATGTCAACTATTGATTTGCACTGACTTGTGCGTTTGCATCCTCATAAATCAATCTTAAAGGAAATGAGATTGCCAAAGCCTCCAAATAAATGAAACTTTTTTGAAGTAACTTTCGATTTTCATCCCGAACAATTTAGGGTTTCTTTTGCAATGCAAATTTAAGGAAACAAAGATGGACTTAGCAAATTAAAACCCAAAACTTACGAATACTTTGTCGCTCCTCAAATGATTAATTGTAAATTTGTTGCACCAAAGCCTTATATATTTCTAATTTTCAAAAAATAAATAAATAATCACATCCCAATAGTGCTTTTCTCTTGAACTTCTCGAAAATGCTCTCTAGTGCTAGAGGTTCTTGGGATGAAATGAGTTGATGTGAGATGCAATGATACGAGATCTAACTCTAGACGACTAAATTTGGCACGAGATTAAGTGTGATAAGTGAAAATTTAACCTAAGTCCGAGTTAAGTTGAGATGAATTTCAGCTCAACTCAACTCAAAAACCACTGGCAGTGAGACAACGAGAGATTATTTCACCTCATCTCAGCTCAAGCGCCAACTAACATTTATATAGTCTATATCATCTCATATCATGTCAGATAATCTTATCTCAAGCACTACTAACACATGGTTAGGAATTTTGCAAAAGTATTTGCCCCGAATGTGGCTGATGTCACTGGAATGCGAATGTCTCTTACTAACTTCGTGAAAACAGAGGTTAGATGATCAATCTTTTACCAACTTCTTGTTACGAAATATTTACTTTAATGTAACAGAGTAAGTGTTACAAACGTTTTCATTTTTAGTTTTTCCCTATAAGATGTTGAAAGGCTGGGTCGTGGATTGTAGGTATTGAGATTTAACAAAAAGAGAAAGTAACATGTGGATTGTGACTCTTGCCACTAACTTCGTCCAAACTATAGTTAGAGCATTAAGTTTTTTATTTGAGGCTTAATTGTCAAATAGGTATTCATACTATTTGAAATGGATGTTCTTATCAATACCCTACATAAATTTGGATAGTGATATACGCATCCCTTGTTTCTCTTCACAAGCTCCTCAATAAATGGAATGAATAGTTATAACTTCATGTAGGCCCAAATGTCTAAAGACTTGTACTATTCACAATGTTTTCCTAGGCTTAGATAGGTTGTGCACCAAAATTATAATTCATTGCATGATTGTTGTTCCATAGGTGCACGAGTTGTTACATTATAGTTTGTGTCAGTATGGGTCAATCCCACAGGATTCAACTTAATTTAAACTAACAAAAATTAATAGACATCGAAGAAATTAATCAACCGTGCACTAACGATTTAATCTATTAATTAATTGAAAAATACATAATTCTGAATTCAAAAGAAAATGAATTAAACAAATAAACAACTAAATCAACTTCCCTACCTTCATTCTAGAAAATTCTCTAGATATGATCACATCCTAAGTAGATCAACCTTCACCAATCCTTCATTGATGTCCCTGATTATTAATTCAATGATTAGATTAAGCAAAATATAAAAAAAAATAAAAATAAAAACTGATGATTTGAATTAAGGGAAGAAATCATGAATTAAACAGCTTAGATTGATTGTCTGTACTATAGATGTAATATTAGATCCAATAAATCAAGTAGGAATTAAACTAAAATGACAATCTAAAAGTTTATTTGAATTCTAAAGAAAAATAAAATAGGACCTATCGGTTAAAGCTAGATTGTTGATTCAATCAGGCCTTAATCAAACAGGGACTGAAATAGCTAAGTTCGTAGCCCTATTGGGAAAGAGACAAAATAAGGAAAAAAATGGAACATGGACATAGTAGGAATTATAAATGGAATTCAATGGGATTTTTTGGAATTTTGTTTCTTTCTTTTTTTATGGTTTTACCCAAGACGATACAGCTCCCTATTTTGTCTGAAACTTGAAATCCAATGGGAGAAAACATGAATCTAGAGGAATCCAAATTTGGGTTTTTCCAGTAATATTGAATGCTTGAAAAAAGAAGAGAAAATAAGGAAAATTTGGTGACATAAATGATGAATAGGAGAAAAAAAAACATAGGAACTAACAGTGAATGGAAAAGCATGATGACTGAAACAGAAAAATTGAAGAGGGACTATCACGACTAGAAATCAAGAGAAAACTGATGATGAAACAGAAACAAATAGTGATGAAACAAGAAGGAAAACAATGAAGTAAAACAGGAAAAACATGGACTCATAAAAAAGAGGAAGCAGGGAAAGTCATGGTGTAATTAGGGAAGAAGATGATTGTGACAAAAGGATTGGGACGATGAAGAAATAGGAGGTGAGAATGATTACTAACAGAGGAAAAGGGTGATAAAGGGGAATGATTAGAACAATGAATAACTGGAAATAGGCTTGGACGGTGATTGACACATGGAAGAAACACGGAAAAATATAGAGGAAAGAACACACTGATTGAATGGAGATGGTGTGGCTGGGAAAGGAGGGAATGGCTAGGATCTATATTTCTTCTTAGGTCCTCTTCTTCGGTTTCTCTTCTTATAAGGCTTTTTGGCCATTTTTCTTTTATTTTCTTCCCCCCTTGTAAGTATGCCTCTTGCAACTCCCCGTTGCCTACTTATATAGATTGCTTTTCTTTATCATTTTCCTAAGTTTGAGTCCTTGTCATCGTGCATGTTCCAAAGGTGATTTCTTTTCAAATTTAGTTTCCTAATTGTCTTCAACTCCTCCTTCTATGCAATTTCCTCCTGAATTGCATCTTGCATGATCTGGTCCTTTAACTCCATCTGAATCATCCAATTTCATCCTGATTGATCTACAACACCTCCATCTAAATCATCCAATTCCATCCTAATTGATCTGCAACACCTAAAATTTGATTAGAATTATCTTAACCATGACTTTTTTTTTAATATGATCAACTCGATGATCATCTAGCCATTAAAATTTTTCAATCAATGGTTAGATGATCAATTATAGCTACAATGCACATTTTATCTGATTAAGCAAATTAATTGATTAGATGATCCATGTGATGCTAATTTAAAAAAAAATAAAAATAAACTAAAATTGAATACTCAACACAACCCCAACTAGCATTTTGCTAGTCCCAAGCAAAATATGCAAAAATCAAATTGTTGAAAGTGATATAAATTACTATTCTTGTAGGTAGTCACAATTGCATTTAGCATATGCAACAAGCCCTTAAACCCCTAAGTTGCCCCTAGTGGACAAGTCAAGCCTCATGAGAGTTTACAGAGAATAAACCCATAAAATATTTTTCAAGTCAACTCCTTTTTTCTCAAAGAATTATCTTAAATAAGTATGCCAACTTTAGCATAATTGAATAATAAATTCAAAACCCTACTTACATGCTAAATACATTTCAATTAAGCTCAGGTCTCAGTGTGTGTGTAGAGCCTGCATATATAATAATATTTATCGCTAAGTAGACTATATTTTTTAAACTCTATCTAGAATAGGTTTCGACCTCAATCCTCACTAAAAGACATATACTCATAAATAAATCTCTCAAATAAAGGGTTCAAATCATTTCTCTTTTTAATATATGTGAGTAGAGGTAATAAAAGCAAATTTATCTTACATATACTCATGAAGAAACTAGAGTTACTAAAAACCATAGTTTGATCCCTTCAAAAAGGATGTTATTACCAAGAAATTTAAGAATAATACTCCTTAATTTATATTCATTCATATCATCATCAAGATTATATTCCTCCTAGAATCAATAAGTTTTCAATTGAGATGAAATGTAGGCTTAGAATAGGGTTATGAAAAGAAAGGATATAGGGTTTTCAAAATCTTCAAAAAATAAGTAGAGGTCTTCTAAATAGTTGACAATTTTTCTTTACTTTGTACCAAAGTGAATATTCCTTCAATTTTCTCATTCTTCATTTTTTCTTTTCTTTTCATTTTTTATATTTTTTAGTACTTTTGAAGATTTTTTTCCCATTCACTTTTTTTTTCCCTAGTATTGTAACTTTAAAAGTATTTTTGCAATCCCCTCTAACTCATTTAAGAAGAATGGGTAGTGGACATATATATTTTTGGGGTAATATGGGTAAAAGTGATTTGGGTAATGAAAGAAAAGGCGTATATGAGGCTCAAAATGGCTAATTAGTGGTAAAAGTATTTTTGGATAAGCTTTTATATCTTTAGGTTTATAACAAGGATGGGGTAGATCATTTTCTAAGTTTCATACAGCCTATTAGATTCAATGAACTTCCAAAATTTTAAAAGTAATAATCCAATGATTCAAGTATTTTGTCAAATTTAAGAGACGGCGGGATCAAATTTAAATACATTGAAGAAAATTTTGGAATATATTTATAAACTCTTAGAAAAATGAATGACTTTAAAACTCACTTAGGTTATTGTTCTCCATTGAATTTCTTTAGGATCTTTAAGTTATAACTACTTATCAATTTAGACTATATATACACAACTGTGTATATATGTGATTTAAGAATTATCTTTCATGAAATACTTTAAAAAATAAGTAAAATAATAAACTAATTATATACAATTTCATTAATAAGCTAAAGTTAGCTAGACTATACTTTAGAAAAAACAGTACTCATATCATTGTAGGAATTGACCTAAAAACTAATTTTTTTTTAAAATTTCTATTTTAATTCTATTTTAATTTTAAATAAAGGAAAACAACTACAAAAAGACTAGAATTCACACAAAATTCTACACCCCGAACTTGAAAAAAACATTGTCCTTAATATTTAAAAAGTAAGATGACGATAATGCATTGAGAAATAAAGAAATAGGAGATGTAGAAAATGAAAGTTCTAAAAAACAATGGTACATAATGATTACATATGGAAAATTTTCAGAGAAAACATTGCATAGTTTGAAACTTCCCTGGGTAGCACATGAAATATGCCAAATAGGCCTCAGAGACGGAAAGGTGAGTAAATCTAGGTTGCAATTTTGAATTTTCATTTTATCATAGGGCAGGGTATTAAATATATATCCAAACTACATCTCATTATTGGTGATAGTCATGGGAGCATGATATAGCCTTTGTGAAAATGGACAAGGATGTGATATGGCTTACTGGATGGGATGTTTTCCTCATCAACAAATTTATCTTTCTTTCTTATAGGTTTCAATATCATTTTAGCCTTTTTAAGACCAGATTTGTCAATTATTTTACCACTATGAAGAATGATAATTGATTGTTTGTTCTATGTTTGTCGTTGAAGAATTAATCTCACTTACCATATGCACATCATTAGAATTTACATTTGGTGGGATAAAAAATTGTCCTTTTTCAAGGGTTTGCAGCATTTGACATATCATATCCTTCAATTTCGTCATGGATTGTGTGTTCTCTTTCAATTGGGCTTCTAATTAAGAAATTTTCCTCTCATGGTATTGCATGAATTGATGAAAATCATCCTCCACTTGCCTGTTAGGTAGAGAAAGGTAAGGTCTAGTAGCAAGTGGTCATTGTGTTGGTTGGTATGGGTGGTGTTAGGCCTGTTGTAAGACATTAACATTATATCCATTTCTCTAACTGAAAGTAAGATAATTACTCTAGTTGTTATTATATGTCTTTGAAGATGAGGAAAATGTTGTTCATAAGAATGTGCTTGTTCATAAAACACATTCTAGAATGCAAGAATAGTAGGACATTCTTGAGTGGGGTGTATGTTACTTACACAAATACCACACTCCTATTCAACCTTCTTAGTGGAGATTTTTCTAATTTTTATAGCCTCATCCATTATAACTAGGACTAGTATTTTAGCATTCATATCATCTTTTTTAGAAATAGCATATATCCCTACCCTGAAGATGTGGTGGTGGACTTGGGCTTGTATGGATAACTTACTTTTTTCAAATCAGTTCTAATTTGTGCACTCTTTGCCAGCCATTCCAAATACTTGTGCTTCTCTTTAGGTTGTTTATTTAAAAATTTTACATTGTACATCATTTTAACAAATTGGTGCATATTAGAATTAAGTCCTTCATAAAAGAGGCTAATGATAATCTAAGGTTCATATCCATGATGTGGACAAATCAACAACAATTCCTGGAGTCTTTTCTAACATTGATAGAAAGTTTCTTTATCCTTTTGGATAAAATTCATTATATTCCGACAAAGAGAATTTGTCTTATGTATAGAAAGAACTTTTTTAAGAACCTCCTAATCAATTCTTGTCATGTCCTTATGGAACTTGCTGGTAGTGAATGAAACCACATCATTGCTTTTTTCCTTTAAAGAAATGGTAAAATTTTTTAGTCTTACCATATCTAATCCCATGTTTTGTATATATTGGGTCATACACACTTCATGAAATTCTTTTAAATATATGTAAGGACTCTTACTATCTAACTCATAAAATTTAGAAAGTAATTGTATTTCTCCCACCTTTAATTTAATCATACTATCATTTTAAGGTAAATTTATAAATGAAAGTGTGTTGGTATAATTAGGCTGTTAATAGTTTCTTAATGTTTTCCCATGAGGATTTTGGTTGTGCCAATTATCTTTATGTTCTTTGTGCTGGTACCATTCCCTGTTATAATTCCTGCTCCAATTTCTAAGTAATGGATAATGATTCCTTCATTGATGATTGTTACCATTAAAGAGAGGTAGAGGATCATCAACATCAAAGAGAGGATTATTCGTCCATAAGGAAACATCATCATTATCCAGGATGAGGTGGTTCATCATCATTAAAGAGGGGATTTTGTTCCTCCATGGGAAAATATTATCTCTATTTATGTTGGGGTGTGTATTACCCCTTTAATTAGTGTGTATATCAATCACTGAATGCAACTAATCATATTATTTATTTATTTTGGAGAAAACTAAAGTAAATGATGCAACTTACTATTTAGAATGAAGCACAAACAAAAGACAATCAAACAATCCCTAAGGCTAATAAGATGAAATATTTTGATTTTCTTGAATTTGTGTAGGGGAAAGCTTTTAGATTAGCCTAATTTAGCGTTCTTCCTCTGTTTTAGAGTTGTTCCACTACTTACCAGTTAGATCCTGTAATAACTCCATATTTTTGTAAATTAGTGAGAAAAATTAATAAAGTTTGAATTTTCAAAAATTTTGGGCTGAAATATTAGGATATTAAAAATTCTCTTTTTATAGAGATTATATCATAAATTAAAACCTAGAAATTATGGATATACTTGGAAAACTGATCAAAACGACATTAAGTACGTTCAATTTTGAGTTAAAAGGAAAATTCCTTAATTTTCTTCATTTTAGGGTAAAGTGGTAATTTTACCCATAGCCAAGAAATAAGACCTCAATATTCATGATGCACTCAGAAATAGGATTCCAATGCCACTAAGTACGCTCGATTCTGAGTTTGGACAAGTAGTGCCTATTTTTCTCTAATTTTGGAATTAAAAGGGCAAAAAGGTCTTTTCACATGAAAGTGGGGCCCACAAAGTGGGCCAATGTTCTAGAAGCAACAATAATTGCTCAATGCATTATCAGCTGGTAGTGGAGAGTTGGATGGGATTTGTAGTGGAGAATGGGGTGGGAGTGGAGAATCATTCCCAATTAAATATTCTAAAGTAATTATCAAAAGAAATGATAAAAAGTTCAAATTTGGCTATAAATTTGTCCCAGAATTTTCCAAAAATTTTAAAAACCTTTCCCATGAAATTCCCAAATCTCCCTTGGAGTTTCAACTCCAAATTCCCCTTCATTCTTCCCCAATCTCTCTTTTCCCTATTTCTCTCTCCTCTCTCTAATTGGAACAAGAGACCTAAATTCAATTAGGCACTCTGTTCCAAGTAGAATCTCACAAATCCCACTGTCCATAACATCCTATACTACCTTATATACAAAAACCCTAAATCAATTGCAAGATCCAACGGTTCAAACAATGGAAAATCACAAAACAAGGGACTATTGGGCTACATTATCATCATCCGATAATTCTCTCAAAATGGGCATCAAATATAAGTTTTTTCTCTAATCAAGTAGGTGAAACTACTTCCAAAGCATATTTATTTTTGTTTCATGAAAATTTTATTTTACTGTAATTTGAGTTGGGTGAAAAATTGTAAAAATAAAGTAAAGACCAAAACCTTCAATTCATGATGATTGAGGGCTCAGATGAAAATTTTGATCCTCCCAATCGATCTAGAAGGGTCCAACAACCCTAGTGTAAAAATTTCAGGAAATTATATTAAGTTTTGGACTCTTAATTGAGAGGGATTGATTGGACGATCTAGAACGGACTGTCCGATCTCCCAATCGAATTGGAACCCAGCACGCACAGAGAAACGTGACACGAAAATGTACAATGCGGTAACGTTTCCGCATGTGACGTCATCCCTATAGGACGACTGCGCTCCAGTGCCAGTTATTAGGCGAGCGCATTACGCGTTTGTCCCGATGATAGACGCTCCGCCCGACTTGTTCTGCTCGATCCGTTCCGCTTGGATGAATCCATGCCATCTGTTTTGTTGGGCCCAGATCAAATCTAGATCCTAGGAAGGACTGTGAACTTCAAAGATCAATTTAGGAGTCATATGAACTCCAAATTGAGATCGAAAAGAAGATATAGAAAGCTTGTAACATCTAGTTTCTTATGAAATCATAATATGTGGAAAATTATTCATGAAACATTTTGTATTTGAAAAATAAGTTTCCAATTTCCAAGATCTTCAAGATCTGATGATATAATATTGAAATAAAATGATATCCATGGTTGTTTTGGATAGATATGGATTAAGGGATCTACCCTTTATGGTAGAAAAACCCTAAAAATATAAAGGGACCAACTTGATCAATGAGATCAAGTATGATCAGATCCTTAGAATAGATTAAATGAACAATTTTATGATGGAATCCAATTAAATAATGGATTAAATGTGACAAAATCAAGTGGATATGATCTTTGGATCTTAATGGATTAAAAGCCCTAAAGGTAATTAAAACCCTTGATCTAAAGGAAAACACCTAAGATCTAATGGTTGGATCATAAGTAAAGGTTTATAATAATCTTAATATAATTAGTTTAATTGTCTTTTATTGGATAATAGAAATATAAATGTGATTTATGTTATAAGTTAGGAATCATAATAGTGCAATCTTTAAATTTTAGCATGTTATGCCCTAAATGATTAGTTTGTTAGTTGATTTAATTATCTTAGGGTCATGTTAGTGTAAATTAGAAATTTAAACATGATTCCATTAGGATAGAAGTACAATTTTATGTATTTCATAACTGAGGATCATGTTAGTTTATGCATAGTTTTATTTCACTAGGTTAAGTTACATTCAGAGGAAGAATGTTAGGATATGGTTGTTAAACTTATATTTGATTTATGCTTTAAAGTTTATGCTTTAATTATTATCAAATTATATTCAATTATTAAGTAGTTGTTAAGATATAATGAGCATAAATCATCAAAAATATAAACTAATGAAATATAGTGATTCATGGACAACTAAGATGAATGAATGACTTTGACTTTATATTAATAATTGTAATATCCTTAATTTTTAGTATAAATTAAGAAATTTCTAAAGAAATTAAATTAAAAAATTTATAGATGGAAATTTTTCTTGAAAACTTAAGAAATTGAAAGTGCTCATTGATACATGGAAAGAGGCGTGGATGGAAGAGGTTCTCTTCCCCTAGGACTCTAAGCCTATAACTACCCTTCCCGAGGAGCCAAAACGCTTCACCTTGAGTGTTTCACTCAGTTTTTACTCAAAAACCTAGCCCTGCAAAGTTCACGTTTTTTCGGCGAGTGAAACTCCAGCAACGGCTAACAACACAAGGTAAGTCCTTAAACCCTAATTTATGTAATTATCAAATAGGTAAAATTAAATAGAAATTCATTTAAAATCAAGAAAATCATATTTTCTTGGGAACTCTGTGCATGCTACTGTTGGAGTGTGATTTTATGAATGAAACCACGTCCGTTTTAAAATCACACCGTCCAACTAGTGCACAAGAGACCCAAGATCAAATCCTTTAAATTTGGGAGAGATCCAACGGTGGGTTTCTCTAGAAAACGCAAAAACTAGTACCTATGGATGTTTTTAGGAACTTGGGAAAAATAGTTTTAAAAACATGGGTTTTGGAAAAATCAGTGTAGAAGGAGGGCATAAATGAATTCTAGAGGAAATTCTGAGAAAAACGGCGCAAAAATTGCCCAAAACGAAGCTCTGTAGCTTCGCTAGAGATGACCAGAATCTGGTCGTCTTCTCCGGCATTGGTAACGGCGTCGATGCCCTGGCGCTGACGCTGGGACGCACTGTGGAACACCCCAAAAGACGACATCGGCATCGCACGCGTACACTATGTCGTGCTCGCGCGGAAGAGATGCCATTGGCGGTCTTGGTGGGGTCAGGATGCGCTGCGTCCTGGCAACCATGACGCACGTGGCAGTGCGTCACGGTGCCGAAGACGCATGCGGCGCGTCCCGGCTGCGGGCGTCTTCATGATGCCAGATCACGTTAGTGTAAACCGGCAGAAAACGGAACGCCGGTATAGACCACCTTATGGTGGTCGGGCAGGCCCCATTTGCGTGTGTTTTCACAAAAATTTGATTTTTGGGAGCTGGAGGAGTTCAAATCACGATCCGAAAGAGGTGTTGTGACCGTATTGACGACGCAGACCTATTCTAACTTAAAAACTTATAAATGACCACTTTTTATTTAGAATTTTTTTAAAATAGTGGTGTGACATGTACAGGTGCACTTGAATATACCAGTTAAAGGGAGTAATTAGCAAGCTAGTGGTCTCACATTGAGGTAGGTGACAACAATTAATGCTTTGCCTTAATTTTAAAACCATGCATAGACATAACATTATGTGTGATTGTGTTTTAAATTGCAATTATCATCTATCGTGGATTTC
This sequence comes from Warburgia ugandensis, assembly GCA_035236585.1. NCBI lineage: Eukaryota > Viridiplantae > Streptophyta > Magnoliopsida > Canellales > Canellaceae > Warburgia > Warburgia ugandensis. Next base: position 60,206,999 of record CP141133.1, read on the forward strand.
ACGTGACTTTGAGTACATTATGATTATTATAACTTGAAATCTTTTTATTGAATAAACTCATGACAAATGTTTTTATGAGTATGATGTTAATTAATTATGCTTAAATAGACACTTAATTCTTATTTTATATTGGAAATGCATGGATTTACATGGAAATAAGAATAGAGGCTTATTAGCTGGTCATTTTATAGGCTAACCCCAGGATGAGGGGCATGTCTTGGGGATTTTGAGCTATGAGTGCTCTTGAGTTTTAGCATATTCATATGATTTCCGTGTTTTATATTTGATGACGGGTGCTCTCGCCCAGTGGGCGTCATGCTAGGAGGGATAGGGCCAGCCACCCACCCTCTGAGATTATGATGTGATGATATTGTGATATGATAGACACCTGCCCATAGATGGCATTCGGTAGGGGTTTGGTAACATGGATAGTCCACACTACCGGTTTGAGCCTTTCCATGGGGACAGACGACAAGTCTCCCGTTCTGGTGTCGACGGAGAGCGGCGGTAGTTGATACCCATGGAGGGTTGCCACTGCGGCATGATGACCCATATTCTTATTATGTGTGCGTGTATGATGAGCATGGTTATGGATAGTATGCTTGGATGTGACGACACTCAGAGGTTGGCTATAAGTACTCCTGATCAGTGATATTAGTGCGATGTCGTGGGACCCATTACCTTAGGGTGCCCTTATTCTTGTTGTATGCTCATTTACATTGATTCATGTCATGTTTTAACTCCGTGAAATGCATGTTTTAGCATATGGAATAAATTGGCATTTATTTGGACATGACTTATGATACTGCTATTTTCATAAATGATAGACTTTTCATCAGTACTGTTAATTATTTATTTCATTTATTGCATTAATTGTCTATGTACCTACACAAGCGATAGCTTTGTTTTGCAATGCCTTAGATCTCGAGCGCAATATTAGGAAAGGCAAGGCTGTTGAGAAACCGTGAGAGCTGTTGAAGATCCTTTTCTTAGAATTTTAGACAGTGATGTGAGTCAATAAACAGGATTATCATTTGAATTTAATTATGGACTGTATACTTTATATTTTGGATTTGATTGAGATGTTTGGACATATGTTGAACATTTATATGAGATGTTATGATGGATAGACCCTGGGCCATATTATTATTGTGTGTTGGACATTTATTTGATTTAAAATAAAGGCGCCGATTATTTTGACGTTGATTGATATGCGGATTGTTTTTATTTATGTTTAATTTATATGTATGTTTTAGTAAAATGTTAAATAAAAATTTTCTCATGGGATCCCAAATGCTCTTATTTAAAATGCTATAAAAAAAATGTCTTAAAAATCCGGGGTGTTACAATAATGGCTATAGTTATTAGGACAATATAAGGAACAATTTACCATTTTCTTGGCCCAAAGTAGGAAAATAATGAACATCCATGGATGACATTGTGCATATCCATGAAAATTAATTAAAATCAATTAGAGAATGGACTTAAGGTAAAGAGCTCATAGGAACCTTGTCAAAGGTTGAGCTAGTACCACTCTAGTGGACTTTGAACATTGTGGTTATAGGGGGTATATAAGAGCTAAGTGCTTTTCCCTCGCCTCTCGTTGACGTAAGTGAGGTCTAAACTCCTCCTTACATGAGGGCAGTATTAACCACTCTTTGAGCAGACTTTAACTGATAAGCACTAGTCATCATGAAATAAGGAGGAGTTGTCTAATAATAGGAAGAAATAAATTATCTTCAACCAAGTAAGACATTAACTGGTTAAATAATAATAAGAACATAAAAAGATAGCAAAGTATCTAACCCTAATAAAAATAGTAAGTAAGATAAGGATGATCAAACAAGATGAGATCTTGTATGATCAAAAATAATAAAGGAAAAGAAATACCAATGTAGATTAGATTGTTTATGTATGATATAGATAGTACTTGTATAGAGGATACTAAACCCTTGGATGTATGCGATTCAAGGAAGAAAGATTCAGATCATCCTACATAAGGATGATCAAAAGACCATGTAGTATGTACCCTTGATTAGAAAATTGACATTATATGTATGATTTGATAGATATATGTTGATCAAGACTATGACAGATTTCAAGGAGTAAGAATACCTTATTGAGGTAGGTGGATTTTTAAGAATGCCTTTACATGAAGATACATGTCTAATACATGATCTTATGTTTTGAAGTATTGACATGTATAATACCAATATGTTATGGTAAATACCTCAAATTGAAATATGATCCAACCAAATGATGAGAAAAATAAGTATAAAATGGTTAAGTTGAGAATTGAGAACAACCCTAAGTGAATAAGGAAGTAGAAAATATTCCAGCCCTAGATAAATAGACAGATAATCTGATATGTATAAGTATTATTTTACATACAAGCATGGAGGCTTGTGGTTTTGTTTTAAATAGGCATAGGCCTAAGGATGCTATGCTAGGAGAGTTAAGAGGGTTTGGCCACCCGCTCTCTAAAACTTGATGATATTGAATACCAAGCCTGAGAAAGGCTAAAAGTTGGGTGGGGCAATTATGGGAAGGCAACCACTATGACAGCCATGGTCCTCTCATATAGACATGGATATTGTAATTTCCATTGAGAATGGCATAAGTGGATTATAAAACAGGTATCTTGACGTGCTGTACTGTGACGACCTAGGTTTTCTCATGCATTTTTAAATGCAATATCTAATTCCTAAGGCGGGATGCATCCCTATTTGAAAACCATTTTATAAAAAGCATGCAATGCAGAGGAAAATCTTTAGTTTTAAACTCATTTTGAAAACCCTGAGTGTCATTTGCTATCACAACCACCAAAGTTGTTTTTGAAAAACTTCAGAAATCATAAATATTTTCCCAGGTCTATCCAGTCACAGCTCACAGCCCAACTGTAATTAAATGCAAATACATGTCCAAAGGGTAGAGTGTTTACTTACATGTATAATTGTCTCCTTTTGATTTTTCATGTTCGTAGCACTAACATAGGTGTCCTTTACTTGTGAATGAAACTATCCTGAAAAATGTTAAGGATAGTGTGAGTATATACTATACTCAGTAGGAGTTTATCACTACTAGTTTTGCAATGCATGCTATGTTAAAAATCATATGCTCTTTAAAACATGTGCATGTTCGAACAACCATGTTCAATATCGATATTAAAAACCATTGTCGAATAGGAATACTGACGACTAAAGAATCGCATAATCCAAGTCGAAAGTATCATATATATCATAAACATAATGATATACATAAGATACTCAACTAAATCCAGCTCATGGATATCTGGTATGGTCGACCAACCACATGTCATGCCATATGCAATGCAAGTAAATCCTCAAACCATAGGGTCCAACTATGCCCACGACCTCGCCGCCGTGTGGTCCCCGGGTACCTAGGGACACAAGGTCATATGCCTCCACGGGACATATGACACTTTGACCTAGTGCCGTGACACCAATGGTAGCCCCCTGTACCACATGTAGTCGAAGCAGGGACATGCCCTTTTTGGGCGTGGTACCCATCCACCTAATAGTGGTAGAGGCTGCGAGGCCACCCCAAACCTCTCAGCATAGCGCCCATGAGCTTATTAGCCCAAATCATATATGATCAAATAAGCCAGAAACCTCTTTTTCAAAACCTGTCCTCTTTGGGTCCCTCACAACTGCCTACCCAACGTCTTTTGGTAACCCTCAAGGACATGCAATTTTGCAAGAAGTCAATGCTCACGAATCATGCAATATATGCAATTGTTTACAAAACATGTCTATGCATAATGTATTTATCATATGCATGCTGAATTCATTTATATGCTAAACAAGTAATAAAATAAGTCATGCTAAACAAGTCATATACGTATACTTAAAACATACATTCTCAAAAAGATCATGGCTCTTTTAAAAAGTCTAGTAGTGATAGAGCACCTACTTGGCTAGGTCGCGCTAATCCCCTTGTCCTCGTATGCTCCTGAATATGGTTTAGGAGAATAAGGTTAGTTTGGCCTATCTTTTATAGGTTTTAGAGTAGTTGGTCTTACTACTTAAGCATTAAGGGTTCATCCCTATGCCTATGGGTGTCCTAAGGTCCTAATTGGGCCTTGGTATCGTCAAGTTTCCAAAGGTTTAGTGGCCCCGCGCCACTATCATAGTCTAAGGGTCATTCCCACCTTATATTGGGCATTGATAAGGTATTTTATAGTTTGGGTGTGTCCGCGTCGTCGACACGGACACAACACCTTTCGTGGCGCCTCAATCGAAGCCTTAGATCTCAAGTTATAAGCTTTTTAGTATCACATGTACACAAAAGGTCAAACGAAATGAGGTGGAAGCCTGGGACGCTAACGCGTCCCACATCAGCTGCAGGCACCTCAGCGGGCGCGTTTGCAGACGCACCCTGCCTTCCGCTTGGCTTTTTCATTTGTGGGTGCGTCCGCTGGTTTCTCTCGAATGCGGATGACGCGTTTCGTTCAATGGGGGACCGGGGCATCCTCGGGACGCCCTGGTTCGACCTTGTCGAACCAGTGCGCCCCAGGGATCGTCCCTGGGTTCTTTGTGACTCTCTAGGGCCCAGTTTTGCATGATTTTTCATGCAAAAACTTAGGGAAACTTAGCCTATGATTAAGGGGGAGACGGGTTTGGAGGGGTTTTGGGCATACCTGGTTCGTGGCCGGGTTTTTCTCCACGTTTTCTCCTCTTGGTTGCTTCTCCACAACGGGTTTTTCCCAAGCTTTTGGGTTGCCATTAGAGGCACCCAAGAGCTCTGTTTATAGAGTTATAAGAGGGTTCTGGAGGGGGCTCTCACCGCCCTTGAATGGCAGTGGAGAAACCTCCAGAATGGCAGTGATTTCTCCTCCAAACACCGCCGTTCTAGAACCCTCTAGGAGGTTGAAGAAGAGGGGTGCCCATATCAAAACGGGCCCTTGTGTTTCTCAGGCTAAATATGTTTTTTTAATGAAAATTATATTTTTGCCCCTGAACTTCAAAGGGCCATAACTTGCTCATTTTAACTCCGTTTTGGGTGATTTTGGTCTTGTTGGATTCCTTTTTCCAAGACGCACCTAATGGTACCATTTTCAGGACCAAATATATGGGTCTAGTTAGGGTGAATAGTGAAATGACCAAAATACCCTTATTTCCAAAAAGTGAACTTTTCATTGCTAACTTGGGATTTTAATGTTACAAAATTGGAGTCATTACATTCTTACCCCCTTAGGGGAATTTCGGTCCCGAAATTCTACTATATATACAGTCAAAAGATCTCAGGGCACTTTTCTCGCATTTCTGACTCTCGTTCCCAAGTCTCTTCTTCCATGTGCGCATTTCTGCACAAAACTTTGACTAAGTGTATGTCCTTGTTCCGTAGCTTCTTACTCTTGTGATCCAAGATCTCAACTAGTCTCGTCTCTAGCTTGAGATCCTCCGTCAACTCTATGGGTACCTGGTTGATGACATGAGCAGGGTCAGGCACGTACCTCCTTAGCATAGATATATGGAATATGTTATGCACTTCAGATAGCTGAGGGCGTAGTGTGATCCTGTAGGACACTTTTCCTACTTTCTCCAGGATTTCAAAAGGTCCTATGTAACGCAGACTAAGCTTGCCTTTGATACCGAACCGCATAACTCCTTTAGTGGGAGATATCTTTAGGAAAATGTGCTCTCCTATGTCGAATTCTAATGGTCTCCTCCTTTGATCAGCATAGCTCTTTTGCCGACTTTGAGCTATGAGGAGGCGTCTTCTTATGAGTTTGAGCTTCTCGGCGCATTGCTCCACCAGCTCGGACTGGAGCACCCTGGACTCTCCAACTTCACTCCAACTGGTGGGTGATCGACAGGGTCTCCCATAGAGCGCCTCGTACAGAGCCATGCCAATGCTCGACTGAAAGCTGTTGTTGTACACAAACTCTATTAGCAGTAGGTTTTCATCCCAGCTCTGCTTCCAATCGAGGGCACAGGTTCGCAACATATCTTCGACTATCTGGATCGTGCGCTCTGATTGTCCATCGGTCTGTGGATGGAAGGTAGTGCTATAATTCAAGAAAGATCCTAAGGATTTTTGGACGGACTTCCAGAGTTGCGAAGTGAAGCGGCTATACCTATCTGAAGTGATACTAAGGGGTATGCCATGTAAATTCACTATCTCTTTGATGTATAGCTGAGATAGGCTGTCAGTGGATTGGGTATGGAGTATAGGAAGGAAATGGGCTATCTTAGTCAATCTATCAATAATTACCCAGATCATGTCATGACCCTTAGAGGTCCTGGGTAACCCTACGATTAAGTCCATGGTAATATGGTCCCATTTCCATTCAAGTAACTCAAGCGGTTATAACAATCCCACAGGTCTTTGATGTTCAGCCTTTACTTGTTGACATGTTAGACACTTTGCCACAAATTCCCCTATGTCTCTTTTCATGCCATCCCACCAATATTGTCTCTTTAAGTCTTGATACATCTTAGTTCCTCCCGGGTGTATAATATACTTAGACCGATGAACCTCTTTTAAGATTTCTTATTTTAACTCTTCATTAGTCGGTACCACTAATCTTCCTTGCATGTAGATGCTACCATCTTCCCTTTTAGTAAACCCTGGTTTTCCTATGAAAGCTTGTGTATCCGGATCTCCTTTCTGTTCTTGCTTAACCTTTTCATTAACAGCCAACTTTATTGTTAGACTTGCCATAATGATTTTGCGCTTACTTATGTCCGGTTTCCATGTGATTACTTCTTGTAATAGCTTCCATCTCTTAGTTAATAAACTTGCACACATCTCCTGGGTTTTTCTACTTAATGCATCAGCTACCACATTAGCTTTTCCAGGATGATAATGAATGGAGAAGTCATAGTCTTTTAAGTATTCCATCCATCTTCTTTGTCGCATGTTTAATTCTTGTTGGGAAAAGATGTATTTAAGACTCTTATGATCTGTAAAAACTTCAAACTTTTACCCATATAAATAATGTCTCCAGATTCGCAAGGCAAAGACTATGGCTGCTAATTCCAAGTCATGGGTTGGGTAATTGACTTCATGCTTCTTGAGTTGCCGAGAAGCATAAGCAATTACCTTCCCATGTTGCATAAGTACGCAGCCTAGTCCTTGTTGCTAGGCATCGCTGTATATCTCAAATCCACCACTTCCTGAAGGTAAGGTAAGGATAGGTGCTGTAGTTAACCTTCTTTTTAGTTCCTGGAAGCTTTCCTCACATTTATTAGTCCATTCAAATCTTGTGTCTTTCCTGGTCAGCTTAGTTAGAGGTAAAGCAATTTGTGAAAAACCCTCGATGAATCTCCTATAATATCTGGCAAGTCCTAAGAAGCTTCTTATTTCTGTGACTGTCTTGGGTCTTTCCCATTTCTGTACTGATTCAACCTTAGCGGGGTTGACTGCTATGCCATCTTGAGAAATAATGTGTCCTAAGAAATTTACCCTTTCTAGCCAAAACTCACACTTACTGAATTTTGCATATAACTTGTGTGCTCGTAGGGTACTTAATGTTATCCTTAGATGTTCCTTATGGTCTTCAGGAGTTTCGGAATATATTAAGATATCATCCACAAACACTATGATGAATTTATCTAAGTACTCATTGAACACCCTATTCATGAGGTACATAAACGCGGCTGGAGCATTAGTTAAACCAAAGGACATCACTCTGAATTCATAATGGCTGTATCGAGTCCTGAAGGTTATCTTGGGAATATCTTCTTCTCTAACTCGAAGTTGATGGTATCCGGATCGTAGATCAATCTTAGAGAAGACTCTGGCTGACTGAAGTTGAACGAAAAGATCATCAATTCGGGGAAGGGGGTACTTATTCTTAATGGTGACCCTATTTAGCATCCGATAGTCTACGCACAATCTCATGGAGCCATCCTTTTTCTTAACAAAAAGGACTGGAGCTCCCCACGGAGATACGCTAGGTCGTATGAACCCTTTGTCAAGTAGTTCTTGTAACTGGGTTTTCAGTTCTTTTAGTTCTGCAGGAGCCATTCGGTAAGGAGCTTTGGAAATGGGGGAAGTACCGGGCATAAGGTCAATGATAAACTCAATTTCTCTTGGTGGAGGTAGACCTGGTAAGTCCTCAGTGAATACATGAGGAAATTCTCGGACTACCTCGACACCCTCTAGCTTTGGTTGGGGACTCTCAACAGATTCAATCTTGGCTACGAAGAAGGGGCATCCCTGAGCAATGTGTTTAGCTTCTTTCATGGCAGAAATAACACATGCTCCAGAATAATCCTTTCTTCCTTGGAGGGTAAAAGTGTCTCCATTAGGTAGGGTAAAAGTGACACATTTCTAGCGGCAATCAACAAAGGCTTGATGAAAGGCTAGCCAGTCCATACCTAGGATGATGTCGAAGTCATTCATATCTAAGTGAATAAGATTAGCATGTAGCAAATGGTTCTTGATCAAAATGGGGACATCCTGGAGATAAGAATAGGTGGGAAGTGCCTGGCCTACAGGAGTCATGACTTCTAGAGTGAAGTCCAAGTCCTGTGGTATAATGTCCAAGGATGATGCAAACTCCCAGGATATGAAAGAATGAGTGGAGCTTGTATCAAACAGAACTTTAGCAGGTGTATCATAGATAGAAAGAATACCTTCAACTACTGCATTTGAAGAGTGGGCTTGACTGGAAGTGAGGGCAAAGACATGTCCTTGGCTTTTTGGAACTTGGTCTCCTTTACGCTCTTCAACTTTCTTTTTAGGACAATTACTAGCAAAATGTCCTAATTCTCTGCAACTATAGCAAGTGATGTTGAAAATGGGACATGGTTTGCCTGAATGATACCTGTTACACTTAGGGCATGTCTTCTAGTCTGGTCTTCTTCCTTTGTTTTCAAACGGCTTCTTGAACGGTGGCCTAGGTCCAGATGACTGAAATGGTCTCTTTCCTTTATTTCTCATGGTGTTGATGTTATTAGTTTCCTTTATTGCTTGGTTCCTTTGATAATCTTTTTCGTATAGGGAGGCCATCTCTACGGCTTTGGCTATTGTGGAAGGTTGGAAACCTAGAACTCTGTTCTTGAGTCCTGGATTAAGCCCATCTACAAATCATTCTGCCGCATCTTCCTCATCAGCACAAGCACGTAGTGCAAATCTTTGGAGGCTGATGAATCTATTTTCATACTGTTGGATAGTCATATTTTCTTGTTCTAAGTCCATAAATTCCTTTTCCTTCTGTTTTCTTACGTGTTTAGGATAATATTTTTCATTAAAGACCTTTTTAAACTCTTCCCATCCTATTGTTTCTTGCTGGTCAAAATAAGTCCTTTCTGCTATTTCCCACCAAAAGGTAGCCTCTCCTCTAAACACAAATGTGGCCATGGGTACTTTTCTTTCTTCAGCTAAGTTCATGGCTTTAAATATCTTTTCAATATCAATTAACCTTTTTTTAGCTATAGATGCTTCATCTTCTCCTATGAATGGGGGAGCTAATTTCTGAAATCTTTCTAACTGAACCTTAGTCCTATCTATCACTTTATCAGGGGAAGGATCTCCTGTGGTAAGGGTTTGGCTTTGATTATTCATGTATTGTCCCATATTCTGTAGGAATTGCTGGAACAATTCAGCCATCCCCATTGCCCGACCCAGTGGAGTCCACTGGTGGGGCTTCAGGTCTTGGAGCATTGCTTCCTTTCTTTTTAGGCATCTATAATCACAAGGTAATTTACCAGACCTTAGTATGTGTTATCCTATTACCCCTTATTCTTTCATGGATGAAACTTGATTATAAGTTATTCTCCTCATAACTGGGTTGTGAGTAACATCAAACCATGCTTTGATACCAACTGTGATGACCCGGTATGATGCAAATTTGATAAAAAGGCGAGATCTCTTGTTTTATAAATATGAAATGCATGCAAATCTTTTTGTTTCGGAAAATAATCTTTTGTATAAAACCCCGAGTGTCAAAACACATTTTCCAATTATCTAGCCATGGCATAGTTTTAAATTGACACTATTCCCAAGAAAGTGTTAGTCACAGCCTCAGCTATAGTGAGTAACTACAATCAAGTAACATTGAAAGATAAGGTAGGGGTTTACTTACTTGCACTTAATCTGGGTGTCTTCTGTCACAAGCGTTCCTTGCCCTTAAGTGTTTACTTTGTGTCTGAAAAATGTTGAGGATTGGATGAGTATATACTATACTCAGTAGGAGTCCATCATTACTGGTTTTACAATGCATGCTATGTTTAAGATCATATGCTTTTCCAAAACATGTGCATGTTTAAATACTCAAGTTCAATATCGAGATTAAAAACCATTGTCGAATTGGAATACTGATGACTTAAAGAATCTCATAATCCAAATTGAAAGTATCATATATATCACAAACATAATGATATGCATAAGATGCTCCACTGAATCCAACTTATGGATATATGGTATGGTCGACCAACCTCATGTCATGCCATATGCAGTGCAAGTAAATCCTCAAACCATAGGGCCCACTATGCCCACGACCTTACCGTCGTGTGGTCCCCGGGTACCTAGGGACACAGGGTCATATACCTCCACAGGGCATATGACACTTCGACCCAGTGCCGTGACACCAGTGGTAGCCCCCTGTACCACATGCAGTCGAAGCAGGGACATGCCCTTTTTGGGCGGGGTACCCATCCAACTAATAGTGGTAGAGGCTGGGAGGCCACCCCAGACCTCTCCGCATAGCGCCCACGAGCTTATTAGCCCAAATCATATACGATCAAACAAGCCAGAAACCTCTTTTTCAAAACCTGTCCTCTTTGGGTCCCTCACAACTGCCTACCCAGCGTCTTTTGGTAACCCTCAAGGACATGCAATTTTTCAAGAAGTCAATGCTCACGAATCATGCAATATATGCAATTGTTTGAAAAACATGTCTATGCATAATCTATTTATCATATGCATGCTGAATTCATTTATATGCTAAACAAGTCATAAAATAAGTCATGCTAAACAAGTCATATACGTATACTTAAAACATGCATTCTCAAAATGATCCTCGTATGCTCCTGAACATGGTTTAGGGGAACAAGGTTAGTTTGACCTATCTTTTATTGGTTTTAGAGTGGTTGGTCTTACTACTTAGGCATTAAGGGTTCATCCCCATGCCTATGGGTGTCCTAAGGTCCTAATTGGGCCTTGGTATCGTCAGGTTTCCAAAGGTTTAGTGGCCCCGCGCCACTATCATAGTCTAAGGGTGTGTCCAACTTATATTAGGCCTTGATCAAGTATTTTATGGTTTGGGTGTGTCCGCGTCATCGACAAGGACACAACGCCTTTCGTGGCGCTTCAATCGGAGCCCTAGATCTCAAGTTATAAGCTTTTTAGTATCACATGTACATAAAAGGTCAAATGAAACGAGGTGGAAGCCTGGGACGCTAACGGGTCCCACATCAGCGGCAGGCACCTTAGTGGGCGCGTCTGCAGACGCACCCTGGCTTCTGCCTAGCTTTTTCATCCCACTGGTTTCTCTCGAATGTGGACGACGCATTTCTTTCAGTAGGGGACCGGGGCATCCTCGGGACACCCTGGTTCGACCCTGTTGAACTAGTGTGCCCCAGGGATTGTCCCTGGGTCCTTTGTGACTCTCTAGGGCCCGGTTTTGCATGATTTTTCATGCAAAAACTTAGGGAAACTTAGCCTAGGACTAAGGGGGAGACGGGTTTGGAGGGGTTTTGGGCATACCTAGTTTGTGGCCGGGTTTTTCTCCACATTTTCTCCTCTTGGTTGCTTCTCCATGACGGGTTTTTCCCAAGCTTTTGGGTTGCCATTAGAAGTGCCCAAGAGCTCTATTTATAGAGCTATAAGAGGGTTCTGGAGGGGGCTCTCATCGCCCTTGAATGGCTGTGGAGAAACCTCCAGAATGGCGGTGATTTCTCCTCCAAACACCGCCGTTCTAGAACCCTCTAGGAGGTTGATGAAGAGGGGTGCCTGTATCAAAATGGGCCCCTGTGTTTCTCAGGCTAAATCCGTTTTTTAATAAAAATTACATTTTTGCCCCTGAACTTCAAAGGGCCATAACTTGCTCATTTTAACTCCGTTTTGGGTGATTTTGGTCTTGTTGGATTCCTTTTTCCGAGACGCACCTAATGGTACCATCTTCAGGACCAAATTTCTGGGTCTAGTCAGGGTGAATAGTGAAATGACCAAAATACCCTTATTTCCAAAAAGTGAATTTTTCATTGCTAACTTGGGTTTTTATTGTTACAAAATTGGAGTCATTACATGTACGGATCAGAATGCAAGCATAGTAGTCCTTGATTATTTTGCATTATGATGCATATGAAATTGGCATAGTGAAATGCCTTAAGGGATGGCATGATGAAATGCCAGGTAATTGTATATTGCCAATATTTTTCCTAAGAAGGAAAATTCCTAGTATAGTAACTGGCTGAGATACAAATATCCTATAATGAAAAGAGTTGATCAGTTTAGTATGAAAATGATTATTGACTATATTCACAATTGTAACGGAATTGTTCATATACAATATGTATGTATAAAGGTGAACACAATTGACAAAGAAATGAGATGTCCATATAAATGATAGAGGTCCATGAATGTGTTTATGATAGAATGAATTATGGGATAATTGAATATTGAGATTATATTGTCAATAACTTACATTCTTATCCCCTACCAAGCATAGCTTGCTGAGATATTGTAAATGTTTGAATGTTTACAATATCTCAGATACATAGAAGGAGACTTAGGAGCTCAAGAGTTAAAGAACTATTGAAGAATAAGTAATCAGGGTATATCCCTTAAAACATTGTATTGAGAGCATGTATTGTATTTTGAACTTTGTAATTTGGATTGTGTATTTGGACAAGTATTGTAAGGATACAATGGGCTGTGTACTGTGAACCATTGGATGGATCCTGAAGTTTAATAAAAGTATATTCCGTCAATAGAATTTTATCTTGTATAAAATTGTACTTATGTTATGTATGAAGTGGTGACTTGGGTTTTACAAAACAAATTCTAAAGAAAAGAATTTCCATTGCTTTGGTTTGCAAAATTTTTTTACTCTAAGGGCCCTATCTTTACAAAATGTATTGTAAAATATGTTATAAAAACCTGGGTCGCCACAAATCCTATCTTAACCAACCACTTTACATACTCCTTAGCTCATCGTATATAGTCCAAGTAATTGAATGTGCTTATAGAGTTAGTCATTTAGATTCCAGTATAGTCAGTTAGACAAGGGCAAGTGGAGTGGTAATGGGTCACCTCCTTCCAAGAGGGTCCTAAGAGCATGTGATGGCTTATATAGGTGTCTTCTAATTAATTTTAAATTAATTTGGGAGGCTGGGTATGTGCTTATGGTGATTATCCTAGGTAGTCCAAGAGGTGGTGATGAAACCCACCCTTGATCTTGTGGAGTCAGATGCATTTACTAATTAATTTACATATTCCGTGGTACTTTGATCAACATATAAATCACCTTAAAATGATAAACATGCCCTAAAATGCAATAAACTAATGTAAGCTCTAAAATGTAACAAATAAAAATATGTTATTTATATGTAATCACACTACCAAACAATAATGTAAAATTATTCTAACTATGGAAACCCTAATCTAGGAATGATAAGGAGTTAGGACTGCTCACAGTGGGTCTTGGATAAAATCTTCTAGTATAAGAGTGGGACCATTTACATTCCACCTCCACTTCTAGGGTACAATGGTGCACCCTTGACTTGAGTAATTACAATTTTTTAAATAAATTGTAATTAAAAATATAACCTCATTACAATTCACTCAAAATAAAAATTTAACTATCGTAACTAAGGTCCTCCTTCAATTCCTTCTCTAATTTTTTGCAAAATAAAAAATAGTAATAAGTACCAAATTTCAGGAAATATAGTGATTATGAAATAAAAATATACTTAAAAATGTGTAGAATGACAAATGACTATAATTCCCAAAATTTTAATTTTTGGTTCATTTTAATTTTTAAAATTTATGAAAACTTTGTTGCTAGTCCATGGCAATGGTACCAAAAACTTATTGTTTCGCAAGTGCATGGGCTATTGCAACATAGTTTGTGCAAGTATTAGTCAATTCCATGGAGACTCGACTTAAAAAATAGAGTTTAAATAAAATTTAAATTATAAAAAATTAAAGAAATTAACTAACATTGAACTAAAAACTCAAATCTATTTATTAACTAAAAATTACATAATTATGAATTCAAAAGAAAAGGAATTAAACTAAATAACAAACTAAATCAACTTTCCTACCACGATTGAAGCAAAAATCTTCAGATATGGTCACATCCAACTCAATCAACCTTCACCAATCCTTCACTAATATCCATGATTACTAATTCAATATTTAGATTAAGCAAATTTTTTGAAAAACTGATGATTTAGATCAAGGGAAGGAATCATGAATTGAATGGCTTAGGTTGACTGTTTGGACTCTAGTTGTAATATCTGATGTAATAAATCAACTAAGAATTAAATTAAGATGAAGATCTAAACGTTAATTTGAATTCTGAAGAGAAACAAAATAGGAGTTAAGATGGTCCTGTCGATCAAGGTGGAATCGTTGATTCAGTTAGGCCTTAATCAAATAGGAAATAGCAAAGTCCATGGGTCTATTGGTAAAAGGACAAAATAGGAAAAAGATGAAAAAACAAAATAAGGAAAAAACAAAATAGGGACATAGTAGGAATCATTAATGGAATGCAATTGGCTTTTCTGAAATTTTCTATTTCTTTTCTTTTCTGGTTTTACCCAAGAGGAAGAAGACGATATAGTGTTTTATTTGAAACTTGAAATCCGATGGAAGAAAAGATGAATCTTGAAGAATTAGAACTGGGTTTTTCTTGGAAAACTAAATGCTTGTAAAAAGAAGAGAAAACAGGGAAAATTTGGTGACAAATCAAGAGTGAAGATCAGTGATGACAAGAAGAAAACACACGTAGGAAATTGACAGTGAACAAGAAAAACACTGATTGAAATAGGGAGATTGAAGAGGGACTAGCACGATTGGAAATCAAGAGAAAACTAATGATGAAATAGAAACAAATAGTGGTGAAACATGAAGGAAAAAAATGAAGGAAAGTAGGGGAAAATGATAGGAAAAACATGGACTGATAGAAAGAGAAAGCAGGGAAAAATCATGGGGATTAATCAAGGAAGAAGATAAATATGTAAAGGGGTTGGTTAGGTGAAGAAATAGGAGGTGAGCATGACTATTGACAAAGGAAAATAGTGATGAAGGGAAACAACTGGAATGATGAATAACTAGAAATAGGCTGGGATGGTGATTGACGTGTGGAAGAAACATGACGAAAGCAAAGGAAAGAACACTACAATTGAATGGAGATGGTGTGGCTGGCAAAGGAGGGAATGGCTGGGATCGATGTTTCTCCTTAGGTCCTCTTCTTTGGTTCCCTCTTCTACTACAGTTTTGGCAGTTTTTCTTTTGTTTTCTTCCCCCTTCTAAGTATCCTTCATGAAGCCGCCCATTGCGTGGTTATATAGATAGCTTTCCTTTGTTGATTTCCTAAGTTTGAGTCTTTATCAACTTCTATGTTCCTGAGGTGATTTCTTTCCAAATTTAGTTTCTTAATTGTCTTCATCTCATCCTTCTAGGCAGTTTCCTCTTGAATTGCATCTTACTCGATCTAAGTCATCCAATTTTGTTCTGATTGATCTTCAACACTTAAAATTCAATTAGAATCATCTTAACTATAAATTTTTTATCTGATCAACTTCAATGATCATCTAGCCATTAAATGTTTCCAATCAGCGGTTAAATAATCAATTAGAGCTATGTATTTGAATGCACTCAAGTGTGCTCATCATCTAGTGAAAAGTGACTCCAAAACTCAAATAAGCCACTCAAACATGTAGGTAGAGAATATCAGCATTTTTACATTTTAGAAAACAATACCAAATAACTACAATAACTTCATTTTGAAGACAATATAATGAATATAGAAACTATTTAACCAGCGCTAATAGCTAAGGCTTCACAAAATAATTTGGGAGAAAATTCACAACAAATGAAGGGCAAATAGGCTGTATCTTTCATTGTATCTGCAATAAAATCCACATCTCAATGTCATAAATCCAGGAAAGGTTACTTATAATAGAGAAAATTAAACTACTACATACTCATTTAGGGAGGATTCGCTTAGTCATTATGTGTCATAGTTGCACAGGTCCATAAACTTTGATCAAATGAATAAGGACATAAGCCAAAAGGCATATGAAGTATCTCTCAAGTTGATCATCCACTACCTAAGCCAACTCTTGTTGGCACTAGATACTGGTGTACTCACAACGTTTGGTATTATTTTCAGCTTAAAAATGTCAATTCTATTGTCATTTGCAAGTTTTAGATTACCCACTAGCAAAAACTAAGTTATAAAAGGTTGAAATCACTAAGTTTATACAACTTTGGATCTTCAATTTGCAAGTCCAATCTTCATTTTATTCTCAATAGCAAACACATAAAGAACAGAGTAAAAATCAACCATTTACTTCGGAAACTTGATCTCTACATTAAAAGTACTCTAGAAAAAATTGAAATTTCTTCATTCCACAAAACTAGCAACAAAGATAACAAAAATAGAAGCAATGCCGACTAAAATGATAAAAGAAGTCAGAATAGAGAGAAACAAAACATATGCCCCTGAAGCATTTTCACAAAAGCTTCCACTGACCAAGACATACATGTAGTCTACACTAGGAAATCAGCAAAATCTGTTGAACCAGACATAGGCAATGTCCAAATCTACAAAACCTTTTTCAAATGAACATATTCTGTGTTCAAATCTATAAAATTGCGATGCAACCAAGCTGATAGCCAGAAAAAGGATGAAAGATCTTAGTTATGAAATTCCATGTACTTTCCTATCACCGCTCTGAGAACTAAAAGATCTCAAAATTTCAGCAAAACGCAATGAGATCTGGGGTTTTGTTACAGAAAATTGAGATCTGGGGTTTTATCACAGAAAATTAAAAAAAGGTGAATGGCTGCTAAGGACTGGGAAAATCTAGACTTTCTTGCAAATAATAGAAAAAAGAAAAATGGAGGGTGCATGGAATTTAGGTTTTGTCACAACCAGTGGTGGGAGAGAAGGAAAAAGGAAACTCGAGAAATAGAAATAAGCAAAACGAGGAGAAACTCTATAAACGAAAGATTAGCTGAATGCAGTTTAGCTTAAATCTCTCATAAGAATCATAAAAAATAAATAAAAATACAATCAAAACTACGTCCTGTAGTATCCTACTGATGCGGCTTTGTTCAATCCGTCCGTGACAGAGCGTAGCCAAAACTTCCTTTTGTTGTAGTGTCGTCTAAGCCATGTTAGTGATGTGAATGGTTTGGATCTTTTGATATGTGGGTTGACTTCAAGTTATTAATTAGGAAAGAGTGAGGTTATCCTCAAGGACCTGATCATCAGAGGGAGCTCAAGCATGTTCAATATACCTTTGCTCATGCATGCTCAAGCTGATCTGGTTTTATTAAAGAGAAATATTGTGATCGATTAAGGGCATAGGTTCGTTCGTACTAGATTGAACACGGTTTAACCAGGTTGAATGTAGAACTCTAAGATGTCTCAAGTGAAGCATTTTGTTTAGCGAGAACCATAAAGGTGTGCAGCTGGAACGGTAGGATTGTCATTTAGCTTTTGGTTGACAGAGATCATTTGAGCATATGGAATTGAAACATTCTAATGTTTCGGCCAAGCGGGGTTGGATCAACTTGCTTGAAAGTCCAGATTATGTTATTAATCAGCGTGATGCTAATAATGTAACACACAAGATTTCTTTGACTAAGACCTTTCCCAGTCGCATCAGATGTACTGAAATGAGGTGGCTCTAATCAGAAGGCGACTATTCCGTTTACGCATTAAAGAAAACATTCATCTGAAGTAGGACTGAAATAAGAGCTGATTTAAGATAAGTGCATTCATGTCGTGGTAACATGAGCAACGGCGGACCCAAAACAAAGGAAAAAAAAGTTTCATCCTGCATAAAAAAGGGACATAGACTTTGTGCACTGAACCCTTGTGGTCTGCCCTTTTCTTAAACCTTACATATGTGAAAGCTTTGTGCACCGGAACTGCCCACCCTGCATGAAAAAGAAGCGTGCACTTCTTCCTGTCCTCTTAAGCGTTAGAAAGTTAATTTTCAATTTGCTATGATTGCCTGTGCATGTGACCTACATAGATTTATGTCAGGCACTTGAATGTAGAAGGGAGGTTTCCAGAGAGAGAGAGTTTTCCTTTTCAAGCATGGACATGATCAAGAAGTATGATAAACTAATAGCCGCAGACTTCTGCGGTTTAGAAAAACAAAGTTCGATCCTGCCTGTCTCTGGTATCAAAAACCTTTTGAAGTTCAAATGCTACCTCGATTTCCGAGATACATGTAATGTAAATTATGTAAGATAATAAAGGGAGGTGTCTCTGCCTCTTCGTTTAATATTTTTCTTGTCAAGCACCAAAGCCTTGTGGCAGTGGCGCAACTTTATCACCCCGCGACCCAGGTTTGAGACTGTGAATGCGTGTAGGTATAACAGGATGCCGAAGAAACGCAACCTAGATAGGTCTTAATTTTGGGTAATTTCTTTAGTTCATTTTATTTTACCTGTTCGGAACATTTAAACTGTATACTAAAATTCATGTTCATTAGAGGCTTCTAGTTATTGTCTTTTTGTTTAAAAGTTTCAATTGACATAATTTAAAGGCAAAAAAGAGCATGACTCAAATCATTGAACGGTCATGAAGTTTGGTGACTATCCAGTCTGAAGCACGCTGAACATAATGAATGATGAAATTATCAAAGTGGCATGACCATGGGATTGAAGCTGCTCTCAACGATTATTTCAATGGCATATGTCACCTACAAAGAACACTCCGGCAACTCTTAGCTCTATGTGGTCACACATCATGCTTCCAATAATTGGTAGCCCACATCCACAATACACTCGTATTCACAAAGCAAAAATATTCTCTCGTATGGGTCTACTTCTAGTCAGGCAAGGTCAGGGTTAAGTCAGCATGCTAAGCCCAACTAGAAAACAGAATGGATCTCAACTGTTTATTTTAATTTTTTATACAAGCAAAGAATTAGCAAATTACTCGTACACTCACTCATCCACTCTCCAAAAATCTCATTCCCCGCAAAAGGGGAAGCAACAATTCAAACCTACAATCATGCTTATTCTAGGGAGATGCCCAGTTGACTTTAAGGCCCATTTGGTATATAACAATGCCCACCTCAATAAGATACCACTTGGAGTACCACAGTGGTATAAGATTTGGATGACCAACTTAGTGTTGATGAGGTTATTAGAGACTGTAATGGCTACAAGAAGGAATAACGGGGGTTTGGGGCAGCGCCCCCAAGTACTAGGGCCCAGGGTGGCGGCCTTGGTGGGGGTCCAAGGGGGCAACGCCCCCTAGCGGCAGGCCCAATGGTATGCATCGTCTATCAATCGAAGGTTGACCGTAAACACGAAAAATCACCTGCAGCCACTCTTTGCTTAATGCATTAAATGATCAGCAGCTACTCCTATTGTTGTTTTATAGCTATCATGTTAGAGGTCTGATAAAAGGTTAAATCAATTAGTTGATTGGTGGAGAAGGCTATAAATTAGCATGCCACAAGCCTCCCAAAGAGCATTGAAGATTTTCGTTGCTTTGTAGATCTTCTGTCTTGTTGTTCTTCTTATATATTCAGAAGCCATTGAAGCTCTACTAGAGAGCACACAGTGGGACAATCCATTGTTATATTCTGTTCATATCAAACTAAAATATCAGTAGTGTTGAGTAGTATTGTCTTTCTCCTAGATTGTTGTTTACACGTTTCTGGTGCATACTCGTATCTTTGCAGGCCCTTCACTAAAAAATGTGGTTATCAAACGTGCAAGCCAAGATAAAGACTTCTGTTTGGATGTTCTTCCATAATAAGATCCAAAGAAGTCCAATCAACGACCTTGTCCCTTTTGCAATACATTTGATGATGCAAAGCCGCAAAATCCGTACCCACTGGTACAAAATCAGTAAAATTTTTTGCTTACAACTTTCGGATAACAGCAATACATCAAGATGACTGCAGATTTTGGTTCAAAGGCGGGCCGACCAAGCATAGACTTTCTAGCATCTTCACATAGAAAATCCCAATCTTGCTTGTGATATACGGAATGTTCGCAGTACATAATAAACCAAGGAGGTATCCTCAATCACACCAGCCTTTTATATCATTGGAAATCCAGATCAAAGAACAACGGAATGCGTTGAAGACCCATAACTTGTACACTCAAGATCGCAAAATCATCTTAGCCAAATGGGCACAAGATAACCTAACGTTGGCACAACCCAAAACTTCAAATTTGAAGTGGCAATCACCACGTGAGGGAATTGTTCAACTCTATTTTACCGAATTACTTAAGCCAGCTGGGATCCAACTGGTACATACGAGGTAGCTTTCGAGACCACTAAAGGACAGTCCGGTACACGAAGCTCTCAAGTATGCAGGATTCGGGAAAGGGCAGACCACAAGGGTTTATAGTATGCAGCTTTACTTTGTATTTTTGTAAGGGGCTATTTCTACTCCTCGAACCCATGACTTCAAGGTCACACGAGGACAACTCCACCATTGCACCTCCCCTTCAGAACTATTGCATCCATTTTATCACAAGCTCCAACAATATGGCCAAATGATCCTCACTCTCTCACGTATTATAAATATGACATTGCGACTTAATTTCCGATGTTTGCAGATCTGCAGAGATTCGGAAGTGAAATCAAAGGCATGAAGCAACAGATGGAGCAGGCATTAGGGGCGGCAAAATATGACACGACACGATAACACGACTCGAACCCGACACGAATTTAGCGGGTTCGGGTCGAGTCTTATCGTGTTCGTGTCATTTTCGGGTGACCCGAAAATGACACGCCAAAAATCGTGTCGTGTTCGAGTCAATGAATTTGACCCGTCGTGTCTACCTGTTTGACACGCGACCCACTCATGACCTTATTACCTTAACACTTTAAGACACGATTTGAAAATATAGGACGGTTCATGAGTAACCGTCCTATATTAGTATTTATATTATATAGGATGGTTACTTACAAACCGTCCTATATTAGTAGTTATAATATAACTTATATATAGGACGGCTATTCACAAACCGTCCTATATTAGTATTACTAGTTATATATAGGACGACTATTCACAAACCGTCCTATATTACTAGTTATATATAGGACGGCTATTCACAAACCGTCCTATATTACTAGTTATATAGGACGGCTATTCACAAACCGTCCTATATTACTAGTTATATAGGACGGCTATTCACAAACCGTCCTATATTACCATTTATATAGGACGGCTATTCACTAACCGTCCTATATTACTAAGTTATATTGGAGAATGGAGGGTTCTTCTGGAGCCACTGTTAAGAGTTAATGAGTTATTCTCACACATATACTATAAAGATATTCTCAGAGGAACAGCTTCTTCCAGGTTCTCGTTCAGGTGCATCTTAGAGAATATGAAAAGAAAGCAAAGACATGAGAGTGACAAACTATAAACAGGAATTCACAAAATATAATCCAGAAATCTGTGATTCAAGATCTGAATGAAGCAGATTTCTGAAATGTAAGCCGAAGCAACTTCACCTTCCAGTTTGCAAGCTTCTGATAAAACACATTTGATTGGCAACAGATAAGTGAAAGCTTGCAAACATGATATAATTACAACTAGTGGAACTTCCTCATCCCTCTTTCTATTCACAAAAACAATTGTGTTCCAATTGTCAGAAACTTGGTAGCTTAGAATCATGGGCTCCAATCATCACAATTGCCCAACATATCAATCACTTAGCACTATCTCCATGACTATATCATTCCAATTGTCAATAGGCCCAGGCAGTGCACCAATGCAGACAATCATTCGAACTTTGGCATTTTTAATTTTATCCTCATTCCTCAAAGAATGAATGAAATTTCCTGTATAGGCAGGGATGTCCATCAGGTCTCCATTCAAAACACCAACTTCACAATCACATCATTGAAATTTGAAAGTTTTTTGGTATCATATTCATATGAATCATATCTACAACTTCAGTATATATCAGTAATTTCAATCATCAACCTCCATTCCATATATGACTCCCTCTCCAATATATGATACAATACATGATATGATATCAACCACCCATACTGTATTTGTAGATTGTATGTACATACATGATACAATACAACCCATCTGCTGATCTAAGCCATCATTGAAAATTGATGATTAACCCATCTGCTGATCAAAACACCAACTTCACAATCACATCATTGAAATTTGAAAGTTTGAAACAAAGAAAGCACATACATTGATACAGTGTACTTCAATCAAAAGAAAAATAGAACACATTCATTGAAATGAACTGATCTTTGTATTATATTTGAGTAAAATGTATATACATGAATGATAATATACATTCATTTACAATTTTACATCACTGAACTACAAATTAAAATTCATAATATGATCTGTCCATTCCATTCTAATATCATCTAGATCCAACTGGGAGTAACTCTTGGTTCCAAAATCCACCTACAAGAAACATATAATAACTTAGTTCAGAGATTAGACATGTAATCTTGAATTAAGTCAGGAAATATACAAATCAAAAGTGCAACTTTGGTCAGTAAGTCTAAGTGTTACCTTTCTCAATTGTGAGACTGAAACTCCATTGCGAATGAGGGTTCTCATGTATCTAAGAACATAATATCCACACTCCCAATCTGATTTTTGTTGAGGGCACTGCAAAACAATGCCACCAAAGACAACATAAAAGTTTCAAAATATAATTTCCAACAAGTTTAAGTTTAAAATTATATGAAAGAGTCTAAAGAGCAGTAATTAGTAAACTGTACCTTGGCCTTCTTCCAGTTGAGTTTTGGTGGGTGGTGAATGCCTTCCCTCTCAGCCCATTTATACCATGCTCTACACACATATAATTGAAAAGCATTAGATTATGAATATTATTATAGTTGCCAGGTGAGTAGTTATATTATAATAAAAAGAATAATAAAGACTTACTTGTTTATAATTTCCATAAGGTGTTCCCGAATGTGTGCTCTACATGAATAAAAAAAAATTGCATGGCCACCATGCACATCCAAAGCTAGCAACATCCAATGGGACCTATAAAAATAATAGTTCAATTGAATTTTCTCTAATCTTAACTGATGTAGTATTCATGTGTATGAAACTATGAATTGTGAAATTAAAATGGCATAATTAAGCAACCTATGTTACAACGTACCCGCTATTGTAGGGAATCAGTAATGCTTGCCCCTTCGCACAAGTCATGAGACCAAGAATGATATCTTCACTTTGTTTGTCCTTAGGCAAATGGTCCAATTGAAAGACAAGAGAAGGGTCAAGGAACTTGTAAATGTCCTTGACCTCTAGTCTATGCAAGCTATCATGCATATACTTGCATTTGAAATTTGGGTTAATGTCAAATAATTATTAAGTTTTATTAAAAAAGCAAGTATTAAGTAATGTTACATTGATTGGTAAGTCTTAACTCTAATAGAGCAGTTACACGACGTACCCTATATAGACTATGATGTGCATGTACTCCAATTGATCCATATTACATATGGCTATGAGGTCTTCCTTGAAGAGTGGAACCTCAACCACATCATTTGAAAGCACACACCTCTATCCTTACGGGGTTCATTGTATTTGTGTTGCCTTCATTGGTCGATGCATGCAGTACCCTTAGGAATGGAGGTGTGTTAGGTGGAACCTCCACCTGATACCTACACTGTAAATGTAATCATGTAACATTTTAGAAATTAGTAATGAATATATACAACATATACTGATATACTAGCAGATATAAAAGAAGAAACCCAGTGAGGTAAAATTAGAATATTTTATAATATAACAATAATAACATTGTGACTACTGACTTGTGACTTGTGAGTAGTGACTAGTGAGCACCTAACAAGTGTTTTGAACTAAAGAACTAGTACTACTGACTTATGACTTGTGAGTAGTGACTATGGAAAAACATAGAACTAGTACTACCTGAGAAGGCTGGGATGTGGCTACACTTGCCACTATGCCAGAATTTGCCGACGGCAAGGTTTGCTTCAATTGCCCCTTGTGCTGCTTTTCGTGATCCGACTGTCCGACATGTTGCAGACAATATTAATCAATGAACAGTTTATGAGGACTTAAAAAAAGGTAGGAGAAAATGAAGCCATGACTACAGTTAGTATATATGTAACTTAGAATTGGATATCATTGGTTTTATGTGTTTCTCTGGCCAACACACATGATATCCAATTGCATCCCCAACAGTTTCAACATCATCCCCTTCGACTGGAAATGGAAGGGGAGCATCTGGTTGAATGGCAGTAGTGATGCACACACGCTTAGTGTGTGGAGGCATCAACTTACCATGCAAGGTGGCGGAAGTCATGGGTCGAACCTCGTACAGTGTTGCCACAGCCACATGGTTCTCAAATGTATGTAGCTGCAACATGCACTGACCCACCTGCATTTGAGAAATGACATATATATAATAATTAGTGATGTAATGTAAAGTGTAAACTAAAAACAAAAGTAAATAAGTAACATTGTAAAACTAAACAAGTGAATATACATACCTCACTGATTGGGAGTACTTGTTCTGCCACCTCTTCATCTGATAGATGACTAGGAGTAGGAGTGTAGCTATTATTATTTCTTGCTGGTTGAACTTGAGGTTGAGCTTTAGCTTGAGGGCCGCCAACATCCTCACATGAGGTTCTTCGGCCACCTTGGAGTTCCTTCAATAGTTGATCTTTGACCATGCTATATATCTCCACAACTGTTTGCTTCTTCCATTCTTCCAATTCTTGTAGCGTAGGAGCCTTTTGTTTGGGGAAGAATTTGGAAGGAACAACACCCCGACCTTGGCCCCTTACCCGGCCAGGGTGCTCATTCTTGTTGCCCATTGCCCTATACAGGATGTCCCCCTTTGCAGCGGTCTTTGCTAAGAGTCCCTGTAGTTGCACTTTCTTCTTGTTCTTGGGTCAACTCTTCCTGCACACATAAAGATCATAACATGATAAAATCACTATTATATATGTAATATTTAAATAATATACTATGCAAGGGCATAAAAGTATAAAAGTATTTAACTAGGCAGTATGCAAATAAAGTAAAAGTATAAAACTTAAAGTCTTAAACCACTTACAATTCTTGAAGCAATTGTTGCAGTTGTCTCGTTGGCAAAGGTCTGGGAGTTACGCCCTTTTGAATGTGCCATTTTCCATAGAATAGCACGGTCGATGGGATCCATTGTGCCAGCCTTCTTTTCTTTGTAATAAGATTATAAGAGACACTAAGTCAGAGTTAATAAAAATAATAATCTAATATGATTAGACAAATGGAATGTGACATGATATACTTACTACATCTGCCTCTAATCGTGCATCACCAACCTTTGAAAGGTGGTGTGGCGTATGGTTCTGTGCACGAGCCTTTTGTCCTTTTATATGCTTTGCCTGGACATCAAAGTAATGTGATCAAAGATTCAAAATACAATCAATTATAATAATTACAAGACTCAAAATTTAGCTTGGCTAGTTCAAGTTGTGATTACCTCAAAATCAGGAGATAGCCTATACTGTACAAATTGATTCCATGCTTCCTGGTTAATGAAGCAGGAATACAACTGAGGGACCATGTGAAGCGTAGAAGGATCATGAGAATTTGGAAGTATGTACTTCCTTGCAAGCTCACTCTTCCATTTCCTCCAAGCTTCACTAGCTCCTAGCAAGGCTTGCTTCTTGCACTCATCAGATACGTCAAAGGCAGACTACAAAACAAAAGAAGAAGAATGTTAAAGTGACTAACTAGTGAGTATTGCAGCAACTTTGTGTATCTTATCGTGATTCATATGCAAATAAAAACAAAACATATAAATATAAAGGACATATTATGTTATATGTAGGAAGAATTTACATACCTTGACCATTTCCCATACTGAATCTTTGACTTGTGGCGATACATGTCTCCAATCAGTCACTGATACTGGCACAAGTCTTCTAACAGTGCAACATATGAAGCTATCATAGGCATGTGCAACACCACCAATCGGTTGGCCTTTAGTGTTGAATTGTACCGTTTCTTTTATTCCAACTGAGTTTCTCTTATTTATATGTTCCATTTGCGTTGGGCCCCTCCCCCTGACCTTTCTCTTGACACTGACCACCGGTGGTGTTACTGATGGACATGTGCTTGATAGCCTTGATTGTTCTCGCTTCGTGTGTTGTAATTGTTCTACTTGTACCTCTCCTACCTCTTCTACTTGCTCCATGTTTGCTTCAAAATAAAAATGACTACAGTTAGACAAGAAAAGAGGAATACAATTATACAGGGATAATAAGCAGTAGCACTCTTGAAAACCATCACAAATTTTTCATTGGACAGTGGAGACTATACTGGAAGCCTCCTACAAGGTCAGATTGTTGCTCCCTCTATCTCTTCAAACAAGCAATTATGCATGTTCCCATTTTTTGTGATGTTGGCATAGTGCCATAGCCCCAGAAGTATTCCATTCCAGTATGCAGAGTGGAAAAAAAAAAGTGATATTTTGTTTTTGTATAACATTCATTATTTGTAGCTTGATTTGGCCATTTCATTAAGTTTCCTATCTCAAAACATTCATTCCAGTCTAATAATAATTTAAAAAATCTGTTATGTTCCTTCATCCTTTATTTTTTATTTTGGTCAACTATCACTTAATCATTCCTCTTGTTTCAACAGTTCCAACACATCAAAAATGTTGAAAATCTGACATTGTTTGATGCAGATATGAGATATGTTAATTTAGTTTTTGAGAGATTTTTCTTGATTTGGTTCTTTTTTCTAGGGCTCCCTTAAGGAAAAGAAGAAATTGGGATATAAGCTGTAGCTAGTTTGTGATAAATTAGATAAAGGTAATGTTTTTTTCCATTTTGTAAAAGAAAGAACTAGTTTAATGTCTCTCTCCCTCAATCTTCTGACATCTGTCCTGCTTCTTCTACTGCTCAGTCTGCTCTACATTTCAGCTGGAGACTATTTCAGTAGATGCAGTTCTCTGAGAACCTATCTATCAGGATTCACTGATTCAGCACTAATGCACTATGGGCAAAGTCAGAAGACTCAGAACCTTTATAATTTATATGTTTGGTTTTTCCGTCAGAGGAACATACATATCTGATATCTCCCATAATCCCATTCCACTTCCAGGCTTCCAGCTCCATTTTTTTTTGCTCATCCATCTTTTTCCCAACAAACCCCGTTTCCAGACTCAAATGAAAGACAACATAAATCAAAATATGAGAAATAGGTGTTTGACAACGAAATGACAGAACAAGTTCAAGGCAAGGATCAGAGAAACCAAACAGAGGTTTTTTTTATTATCAGATTGTGTTCTTTTATTACTTTTTACGATTCTGATTAACAGAATCAGTATACGAAATTACATTAAAGATGCAAAAAATCGTAAATACATACCTTTCTTTGCTTAGATCTGTGAAAGATCGAAGAGGAATGGTCGTTTTCACCTTCTCAGTATAGGTTGGATTGGATCGTTGGGTTGGAACTTGGAAGATTGAAATTAGGGCTAAGAATGGCCAAGGTGAAAAGTGAAAACGATATATTATATGTATAGAACCATATAGGACGGTTTTAAAATAACCGTTCTATATAATATACTAATATAGGACGGTTATTCAATAACCGTTCTATAATATACTTAAATATAAGACGGTTTTTCAATAACCGTTCTATAATTATACTTAAATATAGGACGGTTTTCAAATAACCGTTCTATAATATACTTAAATATAGGACGGTTTTCAAATAACCGTTCTATAACATAATCAAATATAGGACGGTTTTCAAATAACCGTTCTATAATATATTAAATATAGGACGGTTTCAAAATAACCGTTCTATAATATATTTAAATATAGGACGGTTTTAAAATAATCGTCCTATAATATATTTAAATATAGGATGGTTTGTTTATAACCATCTATATATTGAAATATAGGAGTTGTATAAGCTATAAGAGTTATGTATTTAATTAATCTTAGTTGATGATGTGCTTAAATAAAACTAGTTATTAAGTATAGAGTGGAGAAAGAGTTATGTAATTAACTCTTCTTAATTTCCTTAAGTTAAGGATGACTGGATGAGCTTAAAAAGACAGAGCATATAGGCATATATGTATTATGTTCATCTCACTAGTCACTATCTCAGGCTCAGACTTCTCAGTTGAGTTGAGTTACTTGAGTATCTATTAGCTTAAAAGCAAAGTTATGTAAGTAACTCATACTATCATATTCAATTCAACATAGTTGTTGAGGTTGAGGTCAGGGGAGGATGAGTAAAGTTGGTGTTAATTATGTATATAATGTATTTAACTCATCTGATGTCTGATGATCTCACTTGAGGATCATCTTAAAAAAGCAAAGTTATGTAAGTAACTCATACTCAATTCAAAAGTTGTTGAATGTTGATGATAACATTGATAAATGATAATAAGCAAAGAAAGAGAAAGAGTCATGGATGAATCATGAATGAGTTATTCCTAATCTATTATCATCAATTGGGAGTTAGAAATGAGAAACAAATATTGAGTTATATGAGTTGGATACATGATATTCATGAATTTGATTGAAAAGAGATATATTAGATCAATTGGTTGGTGAGACATGTGAAATTAACATAAGAAAATCATTATTCATTAGCATTTATAATTTTATACAACAATATATGACAGTTAGTTAGTCTCTCTCTCACTTCACTTTTACTTGTACAACTTACAAAACTTGGTTAACTTATCTACTAAGTGTAACTTGTAAGTTGTAACAATTGACATGTGACAATGTGTAGCTAAACTAAAAATGGTTGATAAGAAATTGGTTATACAGTTATTTATAACTTATAGTTATAGGCTTATAGTTGGATAATTGGATTTGGGCTTACTTAACTTACATGATACAATACAATTATACAAAAAGACAAAACAATTGCCTTAGACAGTTAGATTAGACTCTAGATTGACTTAGTAGTTAGTATACCTAGATAATTATTAATTAGTTAAAGTTAAACCTTTATGTTCTTTTCAGTTTTCAACTTTCATTTTGTTTTCCCGCCACTACAAGTCTACAAGGGGGCCCCCCTGCCCCCACCTCGGATCATTTATCATGATTCATGACATCTAACTATCTAAGTTATCTAACAAGTTAAGTAACATTAAGGACAATAACTATGGGCATCAAAATATTTGACAAATGATTGAAGTGTAAGTTTCAACTTTCATTAACTCCACTTGCCACTTGCCAGTTTGGAATTGGAGGAAAGAAGGCTATCAGTCTTTGTCAGGCAGACTGGTCACTTGAAAAGCGAAAATCTGGCACATCACAGACTTCACAGTCACAGACTCACAGTCACACTCACAGATTGGTAATGAAGGAATAAACCATGTGTAAAATAGGACGGTTAGTCCGTAACCGTCCTATATTATTATGTAAAATAGGACGGTTAGTCCGTAACCGTCCTATATTATTATGTAAAAATAGGACGGTTAGTGTATAACCGTTCTATATTTTCCAAATATAGAACGGTTAATGTATAACCATCCTATATGTTAAAGCTTACAAAAAATAAGACGGTTAGTAAGTAACCGTTCTATATTATCTAAATATAGGACGGTTAGCACATAACCGTTCTATATTTTTAAAATATAGGACGGTTAATACATAACCGTACTATATTTTATAAATATAGGACCGTTAATACATAAGTAACATAACCAACGTTACCAACCCAAGGTTGAAGTTGAAGGCTTGCAGGTTTGCAGCTGCTTTTATAATTTACAATTTTACATCTGTTTCAGATTTCCCTTTCCAGACTCCAGAGGACCAGAATCCAGATTTCTTCTTCAAGTTCAAACATCAACCCTTCTAAGTTCTAACACGATGAGCAGCGGACCCCTACTACAAAGACCACAGGTATGTCATGTGTTTGTTTTTTGTTATTTCTCTATGAAATTATGAGTCTGACTCTTTTCATTCCTCTCAATTTTCTCACTCTCGAGTCTCAACTCTCAAGTCTCAGTGTCTCACTCACTCCCTTCCCTTATTACTTATTAGTAATTGTTGGTGAAGTCTGAAGTGTTTAGTTTACTGTCAGCGTGAACTAATTTTTTTTTGTCATTTGCATTTTGCAATATAGGCACAAGTTGAAGTTGGGAGCACTGATGTTTCTGATAACTTGAATATGCTACACCACAACAACGATGATGATGAGTTTGCTGATTTGGAGAACGTGGAGTTAGTTTCAAAATCCAATAGAGGTAAAAAGCATAGGAAACTAATGTCTCCAGTTTGGAATTTTTTTGAACACCTTCCTCTATCAGAAGATGGAAGGCAAAGGTGTAAATGCAAGAAGTGCTCTGCAATATACATTTGCGATAGCAAATTTGGTACTGGTAACTTAAAACGTCATATAAAGACTTGTCAACGGAGCTCTTCTCGTGATATAGGCCAGTTGCTTTTATCTCAAAGTCAGGGGAGTATGTCAGTGTCACTAAGTGCAGCTTCAGATAATAAGTTTGATCCTGAAGTTTATCGTGAGTTAGTAGCAGCTGCAGTTGTTATGCATGATTTGCCTTTCCAATTTGTTGAGTATGATGGAATTAGAACTCTACTGAAATATTTGCGTGCAGATTTGCACTTGATTAGTAGAAATACAGTAAAAGCAGATGTTCTGAGAATGTATAAAAGAGAAAAAGGAAAGATAAAAGAGATGTTAGAATTGGCACCTAGCAGGATAAGTTTGACATCGGATTTGTGGACTTCTTGTATTACTGATGGTTATATAAGTCTCACAGCACATTTTCTAGATAGTCAGTGGGTCTTACAAAAGAGGATATTAAATTTTTGTTTCCTACCACCTCCACATAATGGAATATCATTAGCAGAAAAGTTATACTCATTATTGGTAGAATGGGGGATTGAGATAAAGATTTTTTCAATCACTTTAGACAATGCTTCTTCTAATGATTCTTCTCGTTGAGTCATTAAGGCATCAATTAAACATCAGGAACACTCTTGTTTGTGGTGGAGAGTTCCTTCATCTACGTTGTTGTTGTCATGTTTTGAATTTGATTGTGCAAGATGATTTGAAAGAAATTGATGATGCTATTCAAAAAATTAGAGAGAGTATCAAGTATGTCAAAGCATCACAAAGTAGAAAACAAAAATTTTTAGAGTGTGTGAATCCCATGTCAATTGAGACAAAAAGGGGCTTAAGACAAGATTGTCCTACAAGATGGAATTCAATGTATTTGATGCTTGAAAGTGCTCTTTGTTACCAACGTGCATTTTGTCACTTAGAACTAAGTGACTCAAATTATAAGCATTGTCCTTCTTTCATTGAATGGGAAAAGGCTACAAAAATTTTGAAGTTTTTGGCAGTTTTTTATGATGCCACCTGCATGTTCTCTGGATCCAAATATCCCACTGCAAATCTCTACTTTCGTGCAGCATTTGTAATTTATTTGAGTTTAACACAATACATGAGAAGTGATGATGACTATATGAAGCGTATGTCCACCCAAATGTTTGCCAAGTTTTCAAAGTACTGGTTTGAATTCAGCACCATTTTGGCAATTGCATGTGTGTTGGATCCTCGGTATAAGCTCTCCTTTGTGGAATTCTCGTACAAGAAATTGTTTGGCAGTGGCTGCTTGGAGTTTGCTCAAGTTAGGGAAAAGTTATTCTCTCTCTTCAATGAATATAAGGTTAAGATTTATCCTATTCCTTCCTCCTCATCTACACCAGTGGCTAGAGGTGCAGGTGTTGATGATAGACAGAACATGTCATATAGTCAAGAGGTTTGAGATGTCATGAAGGTGATTTTATTTATAATTGTATCTTTCATTATATGTCGCTTACTACTTAGCATATTAAAATTTGCTATGAAGTATGAATTGTCTTATAGTACGTTGAATAATATAATTGCATTTGCATTAGGAATTTGATTCATTTGAAGGTGAAGGAGGTACTTTGGCTATGCAAAAATCACAATTGGAGCTTTATTTAGATGAACCAAGATTGCAAGAGTCAAAGCTAGACATTCTTGCATTCTGGAAAGGCAATCAATACAGGTTGTTTGACTAATAATCTCATGTAAACACTATTTTCTGTAATCTTATTTACATTTATATTTGATTCAAATGTTGATTTTAGGTATCCTGAACTTGCTGTCATGACTCGTGATGTCTTGAGCATTCCTATATTTACAGTTGCATAGGAGTCTGCTTTTAGTGTTGGTGGTCGGGTTCTTGACCAATATAGATTTACTTTAAAGCCAGAAACCGTGCAAGCATTGATTTGTGTGAGAGATTGGCTATATGGATTGAAAGGTAATAGTTTATAATTCTATATTTACATTATATTTTATATGAGCTTAGTAATAACTAATGCTTGTTTATTCTATATGATTGTAGACTCTACCATTACAGTTGCCATGGATGAGCTTACTGAGGACATTATAAGCATAAGTAGCAACTGAGATCACTTCAACCAATGAAGACTCTGGATCAATTCATTTTGATTAATTTGTATAATTTTCATGACTTATTTTAATTTGTTGTGTTTGATACATAATACATTGATGGAAGTATATTTCCATCATGTGCTACTTAATCCATATTTATTTACTGCTATTGTGGTTATTTGATTCATTTCAGTCTCTTTTTTTCACATATCATGTGAATTGTGAACTTGTGAAGTGAGTCAGTGAGTGACTGAGTGGTGTAATACTAAACTATAAAGAACTGTGTTGCTTCTAAATAAAATAACAAAATATTACAGGAACATTATTGGTAATTTGGTTGTCTATGTACTTGTCGTGTGGTGTGGTGGATCAGTCACCAGTAATTCAATGGATATAGCAATGACCAGTGACAATGAGCATGAAAGGAGTTGGAGAAATGAATTCCCTCCTAACAATTTATGTGGGGGTTGGTAACTTGGGTTGAAAGTCTAGTTCTTCATAACTGAAAGACCCATGCTATTCAATTCTGATTTTCTGCTCCAGAACCTCATTGTCATTGCTTCAGGTGATCAAAGATTCAAGATACAGTTCAGTCAGAATCAGAAGATCAGTCATAACGGCGGAGTGGAATAAAATTATAAAAAGTAAACTATAGGATGGTTATTTCACAACCGTTCTATAAAACCTAACATATAGGACGGTTATGAAATAACCGTACTATAAAATAACATATAGGACGGTTATTTCACAACCGTTCTATAAAATCCGTAATATATAGGACAGTTATTTCACAGTCGTCCTATAAAACCAATGATATATAGGACGGTTATGTTACAATCGTCCAATATGTTAGGGTTTTATAGAACGGTTGTGAAATAACCGTCCTATATGTTAGTTTATTTTATTGTGGTTGTTTTGGGATTTGGCCTGTTCGGGCCTTGGCAGCTGTTCTATAACTTCTATTCACTTGGGAGTTGGGACTTGACTTGAGAGGGCAGTTTTTTTAATATGTCAGGTCGTGTCGTGTCATTTCGTGTCGTGTATCCAACACGACTCAATCAATTAATTGTGTTACATAGGTCGTGTCGTGTCATTTTTTTAAGAACCGGGTCATGTACGAGTCATAGGTTTTTGACACGACTATTAAGCGTCTCGTGTTCGTGTCGACCCGTAACACTATTCGTGTCGTGTTCGTGTCGCCACAAACATGACCCGCCAACCTGAATTGCCACCCTTAGCAGGCATGGACCATGCAGCAATTATCAAGTGAATGCAAGAGAATGTACTACCAGTTTACATCGCTATCAAGCATGCACATAGATCGGCTAACGAGGCTACTGATCTACTAGCCTCACGTGCATCAAGCACTAGATCCTCTTTAGTTTGGATGTCTCACCCCACGTCAAGCTTTCCGCATGATGTACGTAAACTAGACCCTCTCGGGTTGCTAGACCCGGACATACTTAAATTATCTATATAATACAAAACTTACTAAAAAAGGAAAAAGGTCACTCAAATGAGGGCCCAGCTAGCTTGTGTCCTTTTCGGCGACAAATAGCATTTTCGTTAAACTATTACCTTTAGATAAATGAACCATTCATCTTATTTATCTTAACAGGCCACTATCTAGAAGTGATCCAATTAATAATTTGAGCAAAGGAGATTGCAAATGAAAAAAATATCTTTGACTCACTTCAAAATTTCAAAATCTTACCACTGGTTCGTTTTAAGAGGAATTTTTGTTACTCTCTCTCTCCCCTCTTTTCTCCATTATTAGTAACCTTAAAACTTTAATCCAAGATATGAACTTTGTATTTTGGCTTCTTTTCTCCAAAATTCATGTCTTGTTTCTCCCATTTTCTCTTCCTTGCTCACTATTGCTATTTCCAACTCCTCTGGCTAAAAATTTTGGGTGTCTTGGATTGGATTTGAATGGGAAGAAGAAAACCTAGTTGAGTAAATACTTGGATTTAAGGCAAAGCAGCGTAGATATAATAATCATTAGAGGAAGAAAACTTATAAGCACTTGAAAAATGAAGGAAGGATGTAGGGGTTTAGAGCACCTCCAAGCCAATAAGAAAAAGCCACATGATTTTAGAACCAGATATCCAGGTGGAACATAATCGTTATGTATATCTACATTAAAATATGGAAGAAAGGAAATGAACTTAATAGGTATCCAAAAACTAAATGGTGAAACTTAAAAGGGGAGAAAATAACCTTACTCATAAATAAATTGATGGTAGAAGGAAACTGGAACAATGAAATAGAAGTAAACACCATGTGTAATAATATGGTCAAGTCTATTAAGAAAGTGGCAAAAGATATCCTAAGAGTATTTAGAGATAAAAGCAATTAGTAAAGGAAATTTGGTGGTGGAGTGAAATAGTGCAAAATATTAAAGAAAAATAGGTGTGTTTTAAAGCATGGCAGAAGATTGGAAATAATGAAAACTACAAACATTAAAAAAATGTTAAAAAAGTTACTAAGAGAATAGTGAGGCTAAACTTAAGGCATATGATGATCTTTATAATAGACTAGGATCAATGGTGAGAAAGATGTGTTTAAACTTGCAAAAATAAGACAACAGAAGGGTAAGGACTTAGACCACGTTAAGTGCATTAGAAGTGATGATTAAAGGGTACTAGTCAAAGATAATGAGATCAAATTAAGGGGGAAAGTTACTTTCAAAAATTGCTAAATGATAATTGCCCTGAGAATATAAGGATTGAAAGTTCTGTAAACTTAAATAACATTGGACATTATAGATATGACCACAAGATTAAAATACCTGAAGTGAAAGAGGCCTTTAAAAACATGAAACCAGGAAAAGCCTTGGGGCCCGATGGTATACCATTAGAGGTTTGGAAGCATATGGGAGATACGGGAGTACAAGATTATAAAATCAAAGAAAATGTCGGATGAATGGAAGAAGAGCTCTATTATACCTATTTATAAAAATAAAGGAGACATGGAAAGCTGTACTAATTATCAGGTGATCAAATTTAGGAGCCACACTATGAGACTTTTTGAAAGAGTGACTGAGAATAGGCTATGACATGAGACAAGTGTATCGAAGAATCAGTTTGGTTTCATGACTGGAAGGTCTACCATAGAAGCTATTTTTTTATTACGACAATTGATAAAGAAATATAGGAAGAGAAGGAAGGACCTCCACATGGTCTTTATTGACTTAGAGAAAGCTTATGATAGGGTCCCTAGAGAGTTAATATGGAGGGTGTTGGGAGAGAAGGGGATTCACAAGGGTATATAGATATAATTAAAGGTATGTATGATGGAACAGTAGCAGAGAGATCAATGATTTTTCTATCATTGTAGGATTGCACCAAGGATCGACATTGAGCCCAAACCTTTTCATGTTGGTTATGGAAAAGTTAACAAAAAATTTGCACGAGGAGATTCCATGGGGCATGCTATTTGCAGATGATATAGTTTTAATTGATGAGATAAGGGAGGGCATAAACACAAAGCTAGAGTTATGGAGAGAAGTAACAGAACCTAAAGGATTTAAAATTAGTCAAATCAAGATTGAGTATATGGAATGCAATTTTAATAAGGAGAGGAGCAGGAGTGGAGCACCGGTAAAGATTGATAACCAAGAAGTCCCTGTAAAAGATAATTTTTGGTACTTAGGATTGATGATTCATGAGAGTTGAGAGATTGAGAGGGAGGTTACCTAGAGAATCCAAGCAAGTTGGAACAAATGGAGATGTGCATCTGGGGTTTTGTGTGATCGATGGAAACAAATCAAACTAAAAGAAAAATTCTATAGCATGGCTATAAGGCCAACCATGTTCTATGGATCAAAGTGTTGGGCAGTTAAAGAATATCATGTTCATAAGATAAGTGTAGTAAAAATGAGGATGTTGAGATGGATGAGTGGCAAGATAAGAAAGGATAGAATTATGAATGAAAATATTAGACGAAAATTAGGGGTAGCACCAATAGGTAACAAGATGAGGAAGATTAGACTTAGATGGTTTGGACATGTCCAATGAAGATTGAAAACAGCATCAATTAGAAGGAGTGAGGCAATGCAAGTAGAAGGATCTAAAAGGGCAAGGGGAAGGCCCAAAAGAACATGGATAGAAGTAGTGAGGAAAGATTTAAAAACTTTGAGACTAAATGAAGCCATCATACTTAATAGAAGGGAATAGAGGAACAAGATTCATGTGGCCAACCCCTAATTGGGATAAGGTCTTGACGATGATAATGATGACATCTAGGTGGAAGATTGCATTCCTCAAGTGGGAGCATAGTACTAGACTACTAGTAGTGGCTAAACTTGTACATGTTTGTAAACTTTCTGAGCTCGTATGTGACTTCAATTGTTGAATCTGTAGACCATTGAAAAGAGACCCATACAATTCTGATCAAGGGTCCAAAATTATTCGACAAAATATTCATACCTGAAAATATTTTTCTTTTATGTATTTCAGGATTTCCCTACCACATAGGACAACTAAATTGGCCCTTCAAACACAAATTCTCAAATACCCTCCTTTTGCTATAGGCAAAGGTCCATTTGCATTTGTAACTTCCACAAAAGACTAGGTACCTCTCTTTGTGTGTGAGTATTGTTACAAATTTGATGGTAGCATGGGTTCAACCTTTCTTATCTTTTGAGTTTTAGGTTCTTTGTTTTTTTTTAGTTACTTTATCTTTTTAATAGAAAAATTAATAAAAAAGAGAGAAAATAATAAACTAATGCATTTGGGCTTGATATGGTGATTTTGTTAGTCTTTTCAACGTAAAAAATGACAAAAGGGTTCATCTAATAAGAAAGTGGTAGTCTGCCATTGTTGATGATTCCAAAACATGAAGAAGTCAAAGTGTTGTGAAGCAGTAGTTGAGGGTATTTACTCTAAATTTTTTTGAGCCATTTTAGGTATAAATATTTTTACTAGGGTCCATTTTAGAGTCGCTTAGAAAAACATAGCTAGAGTCATCCAAATTATGTGATTCTAGAACTTGACTCATTTGTAGCAAGACTATTGAGGTGAACTATTCAATTTTATGAAAATGGTTGCCTTAGGTAAGAGTACTAGAAACCCTCCATGAGGGTGTAGGTATAGTCCAACTTTAAAAAGCTTTGGGAATATCTTCCTTTTCCAAAAGTGAGTGTAGGAGTCCATGCTCCTTTTGTCATGCGTGGTTAAAGTCTTCTTCTTCTTCTTCTTCTTCTTTTTTTCTTTTTTTAAATTTACGTTTGAAATGACATAGACATGTGCATATGCTGAGATCAAATTTCTTATTGATTGTATGCTTTTGTTCTATGTTTATATGCATAAAAAATTAAGACCATTTTATTAATTTTTTCAAAGACCCAAAACCATTAGTTAAGATTGTCCAAATACATTGATTTCTAGATGCTCTATTAACGGATGTAGATTATTGCTATGCTAATTTTCCAAGGGAGTTATTCTACCTTGGAAGAATATTTTGTTTTTAATCCAATGAGCCATGGCTAAAATGAAAATGTTCAAAGGACAAGGTCATTAGATTCCTTCTTTCTATACCTCATGTATACTATATGAACATGATTCAACTCTGTAGATTAGATGTTTGGCTCACCTTTGTGGATTGTTATAACATGGGGATCCATTAGGTTTTGTTTAGAGTTTTGCACAAGCTAGAGAACTGATTTTCTATCTTTATCTATTTTAAATGTCTAAGTAGCATGAAACCTGGCTCACGTGGTCTTCTCATTGTGTGCGTGTTTTTTTATTTTTCTTTTTTCTTTTTAATATGAGAATGGGTTGTTTAATTTATCGAGAAAAATATAGAGTTGATCCAGAGATACAAGACCATTCAAATAGAGCATACAACAATAACAAATTGAATAGTTCCTTCCTTTGGAAAAATGGAAATTCTTTAGAATTGCCAAGAGCATCTGTATTTGCATTTGTAGCTTGAAGAATATGACAAACGAAATGTTCTTCTCTAGGACTGGGAAAATAAAGACCTTGATCGTTCATGTTAGTTATTTCCCAAGGAGTCTCATCAAGGGGAGTTAATCACCTGATGGCACTTTGCGGGTCTCCTTACCCTCTACGAAATACCCCTTACAAGGAGCCTCATGTAAATTAGTGGATGTTGCATTGCAGAAAGAACATATGTTGGTGATTTGATTTGTTTATGTTCTAGGCCATATCTTGGGGCTGCTTGGAATGTGAATAACAATCATGGACTAAGATTTTTCTTTTCAAAAGTGGTAGACACATCCATGCATAGCTTGAAGCCCTAGTAACCTAGGCAGGAGACTCCTTTTGCCTTTGACACTACCACATTAGAGGGGTTTTAAGACAAACATATATGTGTGTGTGTGTGTGTGTGTGTGTGTGTGTGTGTGTGTGTGTGTGTGTGTGTGTGTGTGTGTCTGTATATAACTATCTTAGAAACCCTCTAGTGTAGTAGTGTCAATATATGTATGTGTGTGTGTGTGTGTGTAAGACAGTTTAAAACCATCTTTAATGCAATCATTTTAGAAAATTGATGGAAAATACAACAATTTTTGGAGGAGAACCATCTTAAAAGGTGGATAATTTCTAAGACAACTTTCCAAAATCATCTTTAAAACCTTTTAATTTTTTTTTTCTTGTTATACAACAATGTTAACTTGGTATTATAATCTTTCTTCACATTTAATGAAGGTATACAATCTTCCTACTATTTTCAAAAACATGAAAAAGAAACTAGAACATCTGCATTGATCACTTCTACATTCAACATCCTTGGACATTCACTTCTAGCATAAAAAATTCAAGGACATGGAAGAAGAAAACTTGACTATACATGCATCCACACTTCTCCATGCATATTAAAAAAGAAAGAAAGAAGCAATATCCATAACTTCCTACTATTACAATCTTCTTGTAATCTTCAAAGACATGGAAAAAAGAAATGCCATCATTCACATTCCACATTCCACACACTCATTGTAACATTGACATTCACTTCCAACATAAAAAATTCAAATACATGAAGAAGAAAACTTTATAAGCATCTATACTCACACTTCTCTATATGTACCTATTTACTTACACACTTCAATATCCCCTTATTCATATTCTAATTCAAATAAACAAATTACATATACTTCAAGCAAATGAAAAATAGAAAACATATCCATATAAATGAAGAAATTTAGTTTTGTACTAATCAATGACAAATTTTTACATTGATCTATTTAGTACTAGTGTTTAAATAAAAATGTATTACATACTCTGCCCATTTGCATATGATGTCATCCAAATCTATTGGGAGTAACCCTTGGTTCTCCAATAGGGCAGCACAACTACCTACAAGATGACATATTTAATTTAGTTGACATATTCTTTTAGCTGGAAACCATTAAAAAATATAAAAGAATATAGGATGATAACTAGGAAAGTGTCTTAGCTTTTCCAATTGTGGAACTGTAATGTGAATGCTTGTCAAATTCCTGTCTTCAGCACGATGTAACAAAGAAAATAGAAAGGATTAATAAATTAATATAATGTATTATAATAACTTAAGTTTATATATATAGTTATTAAGTAGTTTTCCTTACCTTGACCTTCCTCCATGATAATTTTGGTCGGTGCACAGTCTTGGTTAGTTGAGCATATTTAAACCATGCACTACAAATTTATAATTCAAATAAATTAGATATCAAGAAAAGATTAATTATCAGCTATTAAACTATTCTAATACATTAAAAGTTAAACACTTAGTTATTTATGATTTATCACCTATCAAACTATTATAATACATTAAAAGTTTAAAACTTACTTATTTATCATTTTCATTAGCAGCGCAAGAATGTGAGCTTCATAAGAATAAAAAACAATGCATGCCCACCATGAAAATCCTAAACCAGCAGCATTCAATGAAGCCTATATACACAATCATATGAATTACAAACAAAGTTTGCAATCCTTAAATTATATGTGTATAACATAATTTTACAAAACAACAAGTTATATATGTGACACCCTATGTTTTTAAGTACAAATATAATAAAATAGTCGAGATCCTCAATTAAATTTTTTTCTTAAAATTAATTGAAAACATCTTTTCACACGATAGCATACCTTTAAAAATCTAGGGGGTCATATGATCCATAAAAATGCGAAATATCCCAAGTTATACAACATGTATCGAGGAACTCA
Organism: Warburgia ugandensis; assembly: GCA_035236585.1. Lineage (NCBI taxonomy): Eukaryota > Viridiplantae > Streptophyta > Magnoliopsida > Canellales > Canellaceae > Warburgia > Warburgia ugandensis. Next base: position 60,247,764 of record CP141133.1, read on the forward strand.
TATCACAAAATAAACTATATTGATTATCTAAAACTCTATCTAATATATGTACAATGATAATAAGACTAAACCAAGAATGATGGCCTATGATCTGCCCATCTCAACCATTGCATCCAACAGCAATAATAATATGTTTGCAATATCCAAGGTACATAAAAGTAACAATGTGTATATGTACATACAACTCATATCAATCTTAAAATAATGTTCTAACCCTATGTACATCAATGTGATATCCACTGTGTTATATGCCGAGGTCCTTGTCGCCCTTACTTGCTTTCCAGCTATTTGCCCTTTCAACTATCTTGCTCTATATTTTAGGCATTGCAAAAACACTACAATGCCTCAACAAGTTATTGATTGTGTAGGTACATACACATTTAATATTAACTTAAATACATGTGATAGATAAGCCTAAATAGTATCAACATGATTTCCAATATCAAGATTGAATATCAGTGCAATAAATAATGTAAACACATGAAATAAACAGTGTAACATGCAATGATATAAGGTGCCAATTCTCACGAATCTGTCAATTTAGAGTAAATAAAACTCAAGAATAATTCAAATAAACATACATGCCATCAATAGGGCCACCCTAACCAGCAGGTCCCAAGAGTGTACCGCACACTCACATGTCCGATCATAAGTACTCATACTAATCATCTAAGCGTCATCACCCTGTGGGTACATTAGGATATATCAATCTTGGTGTGCCAATAGTGTTGTATAAAAACACAATACAACCATATGGACCACAATGCTACAATGTAACCACTCCCCAATCTACCCACTATCGCTCTCTGTTGACACTAGAACATGAGACTAAATATTTGCCTTGCATTGGGGGCGGCGGGGGGGGGGGGGATAAACACGTAGGGTGGACTACCCATGATACCACTCCCTACAAGGTTTGCCCATTTATGGGGAGGGTGTCTAATATCTCACAAAGTAAGAGGGTAGGTGGCCAACCCTACATTCCTCCTAGCTTAGGGTCCACTTGGTAGAAACACCCACTGAAAATTCATAACACATGAAAATAGCTCAATAACTGGAAATGAAGAAAAAATATCTAATGTACAAAACACAAGAGTACCCATGGCTCACCATCCCAGTGAATTGCCCATATCACGGGGTCAATCTGTCAAGGATCATCCACCAAGCCTCCTCATTGGGTCCATAGATAAATATAAGCAATAAAACAAATCATCCAAGTTTCTCAATATATGATAAAAATCATGCAACTATGGAAACATGAAAATCAAGGTGATCATGCACATATGAAAGGTGTATATGTTGGATAATAATCTTAACAAGGTCATGGCACAAAGTTAAGTATGCATTATAATCACTAATAAATATGGAATCCACATGATGATAATTCATGATTTTTATGGAAAATATGCCAATAGTAAATATAGTCACCTACCTTAATGCAGGGACAGTCATCGAGAATGTGCAGCCTCTCTAATCCTTACAATCTAGTGCACCTATTAGGTCACACGTACTACCATCATCACTTACTACTCTCTGTTTATTATTTCTAACATATATGACCTAATCTAAGTAATTTGGTGTTTATTCATCACTAATCATAAATATGTTCTCTTTAATCTTTTTATCTAATCTTCGATCTTGGTCATTGATCATGGATCGAAGGTCCAGATCACTTAGTTTTCCTCTATCCACATTGATCAGTATCTTATAACTAGCCCCTTTACTATTTCAATATTTAATCTTGATCGGCCTGATCGATAGTTTTGCTAAACTTCTAAGGTCTAATCTTACTATGTTCAATGTTTTTAGGATCATTTAACCATTATATCAACTTAATTATCCATTTTGATGATTAACTTATCTTGATATCATGTATTTTGTAGTTTTAGTCATGGTTCATATGTCCCTCACTAGCTCTTGCTCGTATCTAACGGCTAGATCCTACTATGATATGTTAGATCCATGTTTCTTGACCACTTTGATGTCTAATCTTATTAAATTTAGGGGTTTTGAGGCAATCTAGCTATTGGATTAGTTTATTTACCCTACTAGATCTCCTAATTAATCAATTTCTAAGGTATGATCATTTTTTATCTAATAGATCTAACTAGTTCCATGATTTTTGGTTTTTGATCAATTCTAGATGTGTTTTGATCTTAAATTTTATTATATAATTAGGTTCGTATCATTGAGACGATTCCAATGGATGTCTTGGATCAAAATTTGGAGTTTTATGTCCTCCTAAACTAAAGATTCTTAGTTTCAGATTAAATTGGATGGATTAGATTGAATTTAGATTAAATAAATTAGAAAACAACATCACCAAGATGCATTGGGTCCATGATGCACTATTTAAACACTCTAGGGTGCTTCACAATCACCAAGATGCACTTGGGTGTGTAATAAACATCAGGACACACTTGCATCCTGTGCATACACGCGCGCAAGTGTGCCACACACATGCGTTATGCTATGTGCTTGCCATGTGTGTCTTGGGAGTAGAAGTCTAGTAAAATGCTTGGACCATGCGATTGTGACTTGCTGTTCCTTTTTGTCTCAAATCTTTAGTAAGGATTATTCCAATCTTATTTGTTTGAATGATTTTTAGGTTTTTATGTCCCACGAATCCATCAGATGGCTCAAATCTCCCATACAAGTTGTGTTTGTCTATCTTTTCATCTACGTTGGTCGGATCCATCTAAGGATGGTCCACCAGGTGAGAAAAAGGTGTAGGCCAACCAAAGAGGAGAGAAATGCGGAGGGCTCACATGGTTTTGCTGAAGGGAGATAGGACAGAGACAATGAGGAATAGGGCTAGCATAGCTAGTCATTAACATAGGAGGGCGGTCATTGGTAGACTTCAAGACGCTAGGAAAGGGGGTTACCATAGGAGAGGAAGGATGAAAGGGAAGTTGGGAGGAGGTGACGATGATGTTGGCCGTCATAGTGGAGTTGTCGCTCGTCAGAGGTTGTAGCCGCAGCGTTAACTAGAAGGGGGTTGGGGGGGGGGGTGCTTCGGTGGACATGTATGCATAGAACTTAGGCCAGCCCTCGATCGATGACTTGACTAGATAGCTACCTCGAGAGAGAGAGAGAGAGAGAGAGAGAGAGAGAGAGAGAGAGAGAGAGAGAGAGAGAGAGAGAGAGAGAGAGAGAGAGAGAGAGAGAGAGAGAGAGAGAGAGAGAGAGAGAGAGAGAGAGAGAGAGAGAGAGAGAGTTAAATGTAGGGGAGCGAGAGTGCACACAAAGAAGGGGGAGTATATATTTTATATAATAATGATTACCAGTCACTAATGAGGTAATCATTACACTTAATTTCATGAAGATTTAAATAAGGCATTTATGAATTATATGCTCCCGGATTTACGTGTCACATTTGGTGGGACTTACGTGTAGCAAATGTACTATTTTATCCTTCTATTAATTTAAATTAAATACTTTAATTATAATAATTATGACATTTTAGTTTGAACTTTGGTTTCAACATTCTTAGTGTCGTTGGATTCTTTTGAGTACAATCCAACTATTGATGTTTCAACCCTTGATTTGGCCTTCATAAAAATCTGATTCCTTAAAATTTAATTCCTCATCTAATGAAATCCCCGATTAATATTATATGAATAAAATTACATAATTTAGAGGTATTACATCCTTCCCTCCTTAAAGAAAATTTCTTCCTCGAAATTTCAGCACTTATACAAACAACTTGAGGTGTGTCTGTCTCGTCTCCTTCTTAGTCTCCCACATTGTCACTTGCATAGAATTGTGCTGCTAGAGGGCCTTGACCAATGGGATGGTCTTGGTCCTTAACTCCTAAACCTTATGTTCTAAAATCCATATTGCTCTCTCCTTGAAGGTCACATTAGGCCTCAACTCTATTGATATCTACTCAATTATATGAGAGGAGTCTAGTGGATATTTTTGTAGCATCGACGTGAAAGACATTGTGAACATCTACGAGCTATGGTGATAAGGATAACTGGTGTGCCATGGTATTGACCCTTCTTAGGATCTCAAAGGGGAGTGAGATTTCCCTTACTTCGGAGCCTCATAAGCCCTTTCGTTGGGGAGACCTTAATGAATATATGGTCTCCAACCACAAATTCCACATCCATTTACCTTTTGTTGGCATAACTCTTCTAGCGATGATGAGTCACCAAAAGTTGCTACTGGATTGTTTACACTATCTCTACACACTGAACCACTAACTCTAACTTCACGAGGCACATTTCTCCCATGTTACTTCAACATAGGGGTGATTGGCATGGTCTACCATACAATGTGTCATAAGGGGCCATGCCAATGCTCACATGGTAGCAGTTATTATATGCAAACCCTACAAGAGGTAGATGCTCATCCCAACTATCTTTCCAGTCAATGGCATAAGCCCTTAACATATCCTCTATAGTTTGAATAGTCCTCTTCATCTGACCGTCTTCTAGGGGTGGAAAGCAGTGCTAAATCTCAACATCAACCCCAAAGCATCCTAAACACTCTGCTAGGACTTTGAGGTAAATCTACTATCCCTATCAGAGATAATGGTCAAGGGAATCTTGTGTAATCTCAAAATCTCCTTGACATAAAGCCTTGCTAAGTTGTCTATTGTTTGACTTTGTCTAATGGGAAGGAAGTGGGTGGACTTCATTAGCCTATCAATAATAACCCCAATCATGTCATGTCCGCTTGCAATCCCTAGGAGACTCAATATAAAATCCATATTAATATGGTCCCACTTCTACTTAGGGAGGTCTAGAGTCTGAAGTAACCTTGAAAACCTTTAATGCTCTGCTTTGACCTACTGATAGGTTAGGATTCGTGATACACATTCCCCAATATCTATCTTCATCCTATTCCACCAAAAGTGCATTCTCAAATCCTAATACATCTTCATGACTCCAGGATAAATAGTAAACTGTGACTGGTGAGGTTTTTGAAGTAGCTCCCATCTCAACTCAACAATGGTTGCCCCAATTTGCCCTAAAACCGAATACCACCATCCTGCCCTCTGGTAAAATCTGCCTTATTTGCCAAAGCTTATGTTTGTGCATTCTCAACCTGTGCCTATAAGATTCTTTCGATGAATCTCGATTTGATAAATTTGTGATCACTGCCTTGACTTCCTCCTTAACGCATTTCCTACAATGCTTGCCTTCATAGGGAGATATTGGATGGTGAAATTGAAGTCCTTGAGATATTCCATCCACCTGTGCTGCTTCATATTCAAGTCACTCTCAGTAAAGAAATACTTGAGGCTATTGTGATCTATGAACACCTCATACTTCTCTCCATATAGGTAATATTACCTCAACTTTAGTGTTATAGCACTGTTACAAACTCTAGGTCATGAGTGGGATAATTCACCTCATGCGTCTTCAACTGACGAAATGCATAACCTATCACCCTGCCAAGCTACATCAATAATGCTCCCAACACCTTACTCGAGGCATCACAGTAAAATACAAAACCAATAGATCCTAAAGCTCTCCTCAAAGGCTGTGACACCCCGAGTTTTACACAACATATAATATCAATTTTTTAAAAGTTGGGATCCATGTTTTAGAACTTGAAATTTTAAAAATCGACTAAAAATGAAAATCAGAATAAAAAGTGTTCATTTCAAAACCCCGAGAGTCATATGACCAAACATCATGGATTTAATGGTGAAATGATATTCCCATTTCTACCAAAAATTTGATTGAGCCTCGTTTGTATTTTGGACCATCACATATAATGCATGCGATATAATAACACCTGATAAATACAACAAACATAAACACTCCACCTAGGAGACTCAGCCTCCATACCTATCCATCCAAATTAATTACAAATCTTGATAAAATCATATAGCTCAACAATAAATTAAAAATCAAAGATATAACAACATTGCCTAGAGTTTGTCCATGCACAACCATCACATCCGACATACATATATACATACATCCAAGTCACAATGTAACCCATACATATATATAGTCCATAAATAACAACCAAGGTAAGGTTCTAAACAAGCCATTTCCATTTCTAAAGTCTCCTCTATGTATCGTTGAACACTGCTAAGCCCTCGCTGCTCTGTCAGCATGTCAAACCAACTGCCTCTCTCTGTATTTGAGGCATTGCAAAAACATCGCAATGCCTCAGCAAGCTATGTTTGTGTAGGTGACGACAATAATAACAAATTCTCATGATATTTGGCATAAAATGAACAGTTTATGAAATCAATATCAGGCCATGCAACATCAACTTCCTCATTGCAAAAATTTATAATATAATCTCAATAATGAGAGCAAATAATGAAGGTATAGAGCATAAAATATATACAAAATCAATAAAATCATTGTGCTATAGCAAAAGCATCAAAGCTCATAAGGCTGTCAAAACATGGCAGTGCATATATGCCACATGCGTTATTTCATAAACATGCCAAATCAATTAAGCTTCTAAGGCTCAAAAATATGCCAAAACCTTGATAAAATAGAGCTTCAAAAGCTAGGAGAATATATCAATAATGTGCGTATCATCATTAAGGGCACCCCCACATGTGGGTCCCAAGAGTGTCAAAATCACATCAATGGAATGCGTCAAATAAGAATGGAATATCTCAATGAATATGAACGGCATCAATGTGGGGCACCCCAATATGAGGATCCCACAAAGGTACCACACACTCGTAAATCCAGTCATGAGTACTCATACCACTCCCCCATGCTTGTGTCTTTTGAGGTTGCTAAAGGCACAATCACCCCTAAGGATGTGTCATCATGCCATGGATACACAGTGAATATCCATCCTGGTTTGCTTTCTGCATAGTATGATAAAACTAATCATCAAGAAGTATATGGATAACTATGCTATAATGGTAACCAACTCCCAGGCCTACCAATGTTGTTCCATGTCAACACCAGAACGTGAGACTAGGCGTTTGTCCCACATGGGTGGGGATCGGAACCGTAGCATGGACTACCCATGAAACCATTCCCTACTGTATTTGCCCTTCTATGGGGTAGGCGTCTAATCATAATCATCACAAGTCAGATGGTGAGTGGATGACCCTATAACCCTCTTAGCATAGCATCCACTGGGCAAAAAAACCTGCCACAAATCCACAAAACACGAAAATCATCTGACAACTCAAAGTCGACAAAAAGAATGAAATCCTCTAATGAATAATGAATTCCCGGAGCTCTTATGGCTCACCATCCTAAGGCACTGCCCCTCATCCCAAGGTTAGCCTCTCAAGAATTAGCCATCAAGACTCCAGCATCATATCCACGAATAAAGAAGCAATAAAAATAGGGCATCCATATGCCATAGTAGACATAATCACTACGCAATGATCTCACAGGTCACAAAAGATTATTAAAATCATGTAATATCAGTATCACTTATAAAATATGACGAACTTGTGATCGAATCATACATCTATGGATAAATACTAATCCATGAAATCATGTGCATGGGCATCACTAACAATAAACTCAATATCTCAACATGAAATCATGGTATAATAGTAATACGATGCCATGTATGTGTGAAATTTAAAAAACAGAAACATGCCAATTATTAATTATAATCACCAACCTTAGATGAAGAACCACTCATTTGTACCTTTCAAATCAATCTGACTGTTGTTTAGCTCAGTTTGCCTCAGTCCCACCACCTGAATACACATCACATCCAGGTCACACTTAGAATCCAAGTTATCTAAGTTGGATTCTTAATTATAAAATAACATTATATTTTCATATCTCAATATGTCATGTTTCAATACAATCCAATTGTTCACATCCATGAGATCTCAAGGTGGGGCCTACCATGGTTGGCTAATAATCCCGATCATACTAATTTGGGCCCACCAATAATTATCAGGTTTCTTTCATAATTATATCATTACGTATTTCAGAGCTATCATGCTCAGATCATATCAATCTTAGATAATTTATTGTTTAATTAACCAATCAGGCACTATTACATGAAATTCATGGATAATCTTATCTGATTACTGTCAAAACAACCAAATCAAATGATTTACATGGTAATCTTACCTTGTACATGAAAGTTTGAAGGACATCTAGCTGCGTACATGGCTGGATCGTCAACTGATGGCCTCAAATGTGCCCAATCTAAGATGTCCACACTGATCTAGTCACAATTCTCAACCTAATCCTCCTAGATCAAATAACAAATTAGTAAATCTAATCAAATAATCCAAATAATTCATATGAACAATATGGATCATCGAATTTGATCCAATTTCATACCTGAATTCCCAGTTGATCTCAGTCATTGAGCAAGATAGGATAAATGATCTAAAGAATCCTTTATATCCAAGATATCTCATATGGATCTTGATCTACATGTCATGAGAATTACAATGAACTATTTAGGTTAGAAATATAAGGTCAGATCATCATAGGTTAGATGATTTAACATTCAATCGAAGATTTAATCATGATCAATGATTTGATATTCCCCAATCAATGAATGAGAAGATAGGTATTGTTCCTCGCATTTCAAGGATTGCAAGGGTTATCTCAGATCTCAAAGTTTCTTCCTAGATTGGCCAAAATAGAGGATCAAAGCTTAAGGGGTTAATAGGTTCCACTATGTCAACTTAGCTCTCCAAAACGAGTTAAGAGCAATTTGACTTGGCGAATCGACTGAACCCTAACTCATCAGAGTAAGGAAAGACAGGGGAGATAGTGGCTGGTGGTTGCTAGGTCGTTCTCTGCTTGAACCTGACACATGAAGAGGAGAAGAGGGTTTCTAGCCATGGAGTGCCAACCATAGGCTACGCTGGGTGACCGTGGGAAAGAGAGAAATAGAAGAGGGGAGGGGGAGAGAAAGGATAGTGGCTAGTGGCGGTCAGCTACTGGTTTGATCACTGCTCAAACTCGACAGGGAAAAGGAACACAGAAGTAGTAGAGAGAAAGGGGAGGTGCAGTGGTTTGTAGTTTGCTCCAATGGGTGTGCAAGACAAAGAAAAATAAGGGAAGGAAAAAGGTCTCCAGGTTGCCAGTGCCAGTAATGAGAAACTCCATTGGGGAGGAGATTAGAGAAAATGGGAAAGAGGGAGATCAGTAGATGGGGGAGGGTTTCCTCAGGTTGCCTATTTAGGCAATCTATTAGGACATTGCTAAAGAAATAGGAAGTGGTGCTGGTGTCAAAGGAGGCTACCTTGCAAGAGAAAATGGGAGATTGGGGACAGAGATCGAATGGGGAAAAAGGGCTGGGAAGACGCCGGTGTTTCTCCCCCTCTTATTCGGCATCCCCCATATTTTAAAGCCTTTTGGGTTGAGCAATGTGTGGTGAATTGGCTCACCCCGTGTCGCTTGCTCATTTGTGACACGACCTTTGCAGGTCATAGAATAGCAATAATGGGCTGCCATTATCAATTTTAGCCCCTCTCAAATTAGCAAAATTTTTGGATTTTTCCATCCCTATCTCCATTATGCTCAAAATTAGTGTTGTTGGAATTGTCTTGACATGTACATCCCTTCTTTTTTTTTTTTTTTTTTTTTATAGTTCCAAGTCTAAATTTTTAGCTTTTAAAGGGGTCACTTTCATAGAATTCAATTTCTACAGAACTAAATTCCTAATTTTTAATTTAATTAACAATATACATGATATAGAAAATGAACCAAGATTGAGGGTCATTACATTCTTCCCTCCTTATAGGAATTTCGTCCTTGAAATTCTTTCAATGTTATCTTTAAACAATTTTAGAAGCATCCCCATCTCACAAGATACGCTAATCGTGCCAATAATTCTAGAGTCAGCATTGATAAACAAACAATTTCACATCATGTTATACCCTCAAATATCAACGCATCATACAGATCTATGTCAAATCATCTCGAATCGAAATATACTTAGAAGTCATTGTGGTGACCTGGGTTTTTGAAATACATTTTCGTTATTTATCTTCAAATGGTGGTTGACCAATTTTGCAAAAATTTGAAAAACTTAAATAGCGAAAACATTTTCATTGAAATTCTTTTTAGAAAACCCGAATGCCACATTTTACTCCAATACATATACATAATTTTGTATATAACATAAATTTTCACATAAATTTATTTTTATTAAAATTCCAGGATCGATCTAGTGGTTCATATACACAACCCCCTTATTGCATCTGATGTCCAAAATACACAAATAAAAAATACAATCCAATCCTTTCACAATCATACATAGTCTTGATCAATAGTATGGTCTTTGTATTCCATTGTCATATCCCTCCATTCTTTTCCTTCTGTATCTGAGATATTGTAAACATCCAAACATTTGCAATATCTCAGCAAGCTATGCTTGGTAGGGGATTCAAGAAACATTTGAAATCGTATAGTTGAAAAGTATAATATTCATAATCATCATATTCTATATGAATCACATAATTCAATTTCCATGAACCATACCATATATGATCATTCTATCATATAATTTATGATAATTCCAAACCACTCTCCACTATATCGTATATATATATATATACGGTAAAAAACTATGAAAAATAGTTAATATCTCAAACATCAATAATCACACTCAGACACACTGAGTTGATAAATCATCCAGCCTCTGCTAGGAAAACACTCTCTTACTTGGGCAGTATTGGTAGCAGTATCGGCATCTCATCATGCCATATCATAAGGCATTTCACTATGCCATTGCATCATAATGCAAAAATACTCAAAGGACTACTATGCATGCAGTCTGATCTGTACAATGTGCTCGGATAACTGCGCAATAATCTACTCATATCTTTTTAGTGAAAATGTAATATCCATGTCTGTATGGGGGACCATGGCTGTCACAGTGGCGGCCTTCCCATAATTACCCCACCTCACTTTTTGCCTCTCTTAAGGAAAGGTTCTCATATCACAACAAGTTTCGAAGAACGGGTGGCAAAACCCTGCTAACCTTCCTAGCATAGCATCCCCAGGCCTACCCCTGTTTAAAACAAAACCACAAGCCTCCATGCTTGTATATAAAGTACTTCTTGTACATACCATATGATTTGTCTATTTATATAATCATCCTCATGTTTTGTATACTTATATCAAGGATATGATCTTACTTAAATTTAAGGATCACCATTTAATATGACTGATACCCATGTTCATTTAGGGAAAATCATTTATTGTAAATGATAACCATTTTCTTTGATTTGGTATTCATATACCAAAATTGTTACTAAGTGTAAGGATAATCATTTGATACAAATGATATCCATGATTATTATTTTTCTTCTATAAGTTTAGGGGTAATCATAAAGTGATACCCAAGTATTTATCATGTATTCCATCTAATTTCAATAGTTTATTTTTATCTCATATACATCAATTGTGATTCAAATGCAACTAAGCATATTATCATTCTTATGCATTCATAATAATTCATTTCAATAATTTTATGCATAACAACAATTCCATAGACCATAGATCTTGTAAATTGATGCCTTCTTAAGGTTTCACCTACCTTCATGTAGTGATCCATCCCTTCAGATCTTCCATGATTGAAGTATGTAATCTGTATATACATACATACTATCATTATCTAAATAACTTGGATAATCTCATATTTATATTCTTTGTCTAATCTTATCCTTTGATGTAAAGGATCTAGATCTTCCTTGTGATCCTATCATCCATACAATCTATCTTCCTGAGATAGTGGTTATCCTATTGATCAATAGCTTTGATGGTTAGAATGATTTTCTAGTCTTTCTAATCTAAGTATTTTCTATCTCTAAGTCTTTGATCTTGATCTTTCATAGATCCTTTGATCAACAATTTATACCTGTTGATAAAGATCAAGGGCCTAGATCTTCTATCATATAGTTCTTCTTTGATCTAAGTTCAATTGTTTGATCATCCCTAAGGAGGATGATCCTGGTTCTCTTTCTTGTATCATATTCGATCAAGGGTTTGGATTATCTAATCTAATGATCTAGATTTGATCTACAATATAGATATTAAGTACAATACGATGTTATGATTCTTATTGTTCTTGATCATTCAAGATCTCCTTATGGATCTTGTTTGATCTTGATTATCTTACTTACCATTTTTATTAAGATTAGATATTTTACTATCCTTTTATGATCTTATTACCATTATTCAACCAGTTAATGTTTTACTGGTTGAAGATAGCTTATTTCATCCTAAGTCTAGATAGCTCCTCTTATTTCCAATTGATTAAGGCATACTAATTACAGGCTACTCAAAGAGTGGTTAATTCAATCCTCATGTAAGGAAGCGTTTAGACCTCACAAACATCGTCAGAAGGTGGGGGAAGAGCGAGGCTCTATTAGAGAACCCCCTTAACCACAATGTTCAATGTTCATAGAGTGACCTTAGCTCAACCTTCCATAAGGTTCCTTTAAGCATTAAACCCTATAAGCTCTTCCTAATTGATTTTAATTAAATCCATGAACATTTAAAATGTCATTCATGGGGTTTATTATTCTCCTAATTGGGCCAAGGATTTGATAATTCTTATATTATCCTAGTAAATATAGCCCTTAACTATGCTTAAGTCCATGTCCTTTGTTTATAGTAAATGTCCATCAATATCTATATTTCATTAATTATATTTTCCATGTAGTTTACATAATATGAACATTAAAGTATAAATAAGTAAATCTAACAATTAAATCTACTAAGAAATAAAGACATTTACAATAATATTCATAATTCAAATGCACACATGTATAGTTCATCATGATCATCTTTGTTTTCTATTCATTAAATCTAGGGTTTTCATCCCATCAAGGGCCTAAATCTTGATCTCTCATATTTTTGTTACATCATCACCTATAATCTCATCTCTATATGATTGATTCATTTCATCACATGATTTGATCCTTCTTGATCCAACCAATCAAGAAGATCTTAAGCCATTTTATCAAAATTAAGGGCATAGACCTCAATCTATCCCAAATTAGCCACATCAGACTATTCATTTCTCATTATCTTATCATTATATCATCATCAATACTAATTCACAGTTTCTGATCATCCTTGATCAATCTGATCAAGGAGATTATTATGTATTTTTATGGATTTTGTTACTTTTAATGGTCAAGATCTTAAGATCTATCAATTTAGTTACATAAAACCCATTTATTCAAGTTATTACATCATTATATCATCATTAAAAATGATTTTAATGGTCTGATCATTCCAGATCTTGTAGATCAAGGATATTAGTACCATTATCTCATTAAAAACATAAAGTTTCATGAATTCAACTTATGATTTTATTGGTTCAATGGGTTCTCCTCTTCAAGAGGAATCCAACCGAACTTTTTGATCTCAATTTAGAGTCAAATTGATATTAGAATTTGGATTTTAAGATTTTAGCTAGTTTTAATAGTTGATATTGATTTTTACTATTTTTGTTCAATTACTAGATCTAGGATCCATAATTTTTAATATGATCATGGTACTTAGGATTTTGGGACCTTCTGAATACATCCATCGGTTCAGATTTCTATTTTAAGGTCATTTAGGTCATGATCCATTACTGTTGGAACGGATTTTAGTAATTATCACAAGTCAATACAATTAGAAACATACATCTCATGATTCCAATAGATTTTATATAACATAAGGACTTCATTAGTCCTATCATATCTAAAATCGGAGCTAAAATGAGCTCTTCATTGAAGGAATAAGCTTTCAGATCAAAATTCAATGGTTCAGATCAAATCCATAGAATGTGACAAAATGGGAGGGCAGCCTGTGTCGTAATTGGGATTAACCATCACCAAGATGGGTGATCGATGATAGGCAAGATGGTCCAAATTTGGACCGTTGGATCACCCATCGCTAGATCTCCTTCATCCCTAATAGTCAACGGCCCAGATTTCATCTTCTTGGGATTTTGGGCCTCAGGAATCCATCCAACAACTCAAAAGTTTCATCTAAGCCATCCAAGATGGTAATCTCAACCCTAGTGGTTGGATCCGTCGTTCTCGATAGATCTACGGCCGAAGATCCCTGGATGCTGAAAAACATAAATGGAATGCCAAAAATGATACAAGAAAGACGGTAGAGCACCTACTTGGGCTGGCCAGTGAAGAAAACTTCACCAAAGATAAGAAATAACACTAGAAACCCTAGCTTTGTTTGAAACATATACAGAAGGATTTTTCTCTGTCTCCGTTGCTGGAAAAGATCGGGAATCATGGGTAAATTATATAACTCAATGCAATGAAGCTCTTCAACAATTTAAGATCAGGATTTACAGGCTAGATTGGTTAGAATAAGGTGAGAAATCTACCAAAGAAGGTGATGGCACCGATGCTTGTCTTTGTTTTGATTTTCTTAGAGATCTAGATGGTGGATCATCACAATAATTCAGGTCTTTTGTAGATCATGCAATTCCGAATCTATCCAATAGTGGAGATTTGATTTTAACGGGTGTAAATCCATGACTAATTGGATTAGGGTTTCCTAAGAGAAAACCCTAGTTCATCAGGGACGACAGGTCCTTGGATGTGCCTCGATAACAGACATGAGTTGTCTATTGGGTGTGTTTGGGGACACTCTCCCAAGGAAAGAGAGAGAAAGAGGGAAAGAAGAGAGAATTGGGGAAGATGGGGGAGGAATTCAGAACTAATTTTTCAAGGGAGTCTAGGGAACTTTGTGTGAGATTTTTGGAAAAATTTGGGGATTTTACTGAGGTATTTATAGGCAGATTTTGGATTTTTTGATTATAATGAATTTCCTATAAATATGGTGTTTTTTACTATTGATTAAATTTAATGGAGAGTGGAGCTACCACTCCACCTTTATATCCACTACCAGATGGTAGTGGTTTGACCACGGATTGCTGCTTCCAGAATGTTGGACCATGTTGTGGGCCCCACTTGAAATGTGAAATGACCGTTTTGCCCCTTTTATTCCTAAAAAATGGAGAAAAATAGGCACTATTTGTTTGAACTCAGAATTTAGTGTAATTAGAGTCATTTTGATTAGTTTTCTGACTACATTCCAAATATTCATGTTTTAGTTCTTGGTTATGAGTAAAAATTACCATTTTATCCTTTTGTTTATAAAAATGGAGAAAATTAGAGATTTTCATCTGTTCTCAGAATTTGACGTACTTATAGTCATTCTAATCAGTTTTTTGAGTATATTATAAATATCCAAGTTTTAAGCCTTGATTTTATTTTTTTAAAAGTGGATTCTCCTGGAACTCAAAATTCCAATTCCACCGTCAAAAATTAAACTTTTGATTTTTAATAATGTAATTATATTCATAAAAATTGGGGTTATTACACTCATCATAGTCATATGTAATGTTATTAGCACAACCAAACTCCCATAAGGGGTTTATTATATCTATGTACAACATTAGTGCATGTAAAATCCCCATATCATTAAAAACTGGAGCATCTCATCTCACTAGTAGGCAAATCTATGACAATTCTATTATAGAGCACATCAGCTCACTAACAGGTAATCTATGCCAATCAAAACTAGAGCATATCTACTCCCCAGCAGGTAATCTATGCCAATCAAACCAGAGCACACTAGCCACCAATAGGCAAATGATGCCAATTAAAGCCAGAGCATATTTACTCATTAACAGGCAATCTATGCCCATCAAAATCGAAGCATATATGCTCATCAACTTATAAGCCTGCCACCTAGAAGCTCTCCACTGAGAAGCCTACCAGTGCATCTTGCACACGCCCTCATTGGTCGTCCTTTTAGGCCACCCTCATTCGCTACTCACAAGTATATATTGTAAATCAAATTCTGATTACACATAAGAAAATAATCTCATACAAAACATGCATCATTGTCATATCTCCCATCTAATGAGAAATCAAGCTTATATGTGTAATATAAAAATAGCATCCACGTCATTATTATCATGGAGAACTCAATAACCCAGCAATAATATTTCACAAGACTAAGGAAACTATGAACCTTAGTCACCAATTTGGGCTAATCCCAACCCATCACGGTCTCAATGAATTGCCTTTCTATCAATCAAGGTATGGTGGTCACGAAAATTCACTTCCTTTGACCATAGCTCATACTCACAAATATTCACAACAAAAGTTGAGTCTTTATGATATACAGAAAAATGCATAAGGATTTCTTGTGCTCCACCATGCCCATGGAGTATACAAGAATGCTATCCACTAATGCAATCATGACTTATCCAAGTAGCATTTGAAAATTCAGCCCATCATATCCATAAATATAGTAAGTGCATTGGTCTCATCAATTGGTATCACCCATAACTTGTAGTAATCATAACATGTTCTAAAATTCGTCTTAAAGATGTCTTACTCACAATCCTTGGCTGGTGATAACTAGATCTCAAATCAATATCTATAAATACCATGCACCATCCAGAGTTGATAAAATGGATCATCAATACACGATAGAGAATATCAGTTCTCCTCTGTGGTGCTATCCAATAAGTGATAATTAGTGCATAACAATAAGGATCTGTCTCTCTTTCTCATGAAGAGGACTAATGTATCCTATGAAGACCCTTAGGTTTGTTAAATCCCTTATCAAGTAACTCCTGTAGCTGTACCTCTCCAGTTCAGCTAGGGCCATCCTGTATGACACCTTAGAAAATGACACACTATTTGATGCCAAATCAATAAATCAATCTCCTACGACAAAAACTAGAACCCCTTTAGGAAAGACTGTAAACTCTTGAACATCATCTGTGTGCTCAATCTCTGGACGCTCTGTGTCATCCATTGTCTCACTAATGGGGAAGTCTCGCCATGTCAAGAAAATACTGCACTGCCTTCATGACAGAAAAAATACAAACCTCAATGATGCCCCTTCCTAGGCAGGATCGAGATCTAATAGCTGTCCAGGTATACTAAAAGTAGCCTTCTTCTCATAGCAATCAACTATCCCCCAATAAATAGAATCTATCCCAAGGATGATGTCATAATCAATCATGTCGAGTAGGATGAGATCAATATCCATCCTCTCACTCATTATCTATACCAATATCCCTTAGAAGTACTTACAAGTTTCAATAACTCTCTTATCAGGCTCATAACATCCAACCCAGAGATTGTCACATATACTTGCATATTCATCAAGATGCCAGCACAAAATGTAAAAAGACTGGATCTTAGATCAAAGAGGATCCCAACATGCCTACAAGCATTCAAAAAATATTTTCCACCTCCTAATTCGTAGCCTGTCTACAATATTAGTCAGTTTGGCTTGTTGTCCTCTGAGACAATCTTTAAAGAAATGCCTTGACTTACCACAGTCAAAACATCTAAAGGATTTCCATTGTAATGGTGGCTACTGATGCTATGTGGTATACCAACTCTAGGACATAATTTTCTGGGTGCCTGTCCTTGCACCTAGTTTACCTTCTCTTCTCCCCACCTCAACACTGCTTGCTCAGATGTGGTTGGCTCAGTGACCTTTGTAACTGTATTGATGAGAAGGGTTTCTTGCCCTTACGGGGCTAACTTAAACTACCCATGTTCGAGTCTCTACAATCAGCCCTGGTCATAAGAGATTCCCTCTCTAACATAGAGGCCATGTTTGCTACCTCTACCACTAATTTAAAATACATTAAAATCACCTGATACCTAGATTTAGGTGTCTACATATCACAATCTATCTATAGCCTCCTTACCCATGACAAAGAAGTTAGGGGCAAGTCTCCTCAACTGTGTAAACTGGTTCAATACTGCTAAACCGTCTAATTTCTCTGTTCTAAAGTAACAAACTCTCTTTGTATCACTAGTTGCCCATAAGGTAAAGATACGGATTATTATAGGACTTCTTACAGGCTTTCAAAATAAAGGTCTCAATAATGGAGGAATACATCCTCTCAACGATTATCATCAGAATCCTCATAATTACATTTTCACTGTCCCCATCTCCACCATTTCCTTCCCTTTAACGAATAAATTATTTCATGACCATATCAATCAAATCATTTACAACTCTGCCAGTCTCACATCAAATGAAATTAATCTTTTATGACAACCTTCCTTGGTCACTAGAAACCACAATATCATCTCTATTAGTGTTGAATGTAATTTAGTTATAATCATTTTCATCTTACCTCATTCATTTCATATGTTTTTCTCCTTAGTTGATTGATTACATAATCATCACTATTTAATAATTATTCTTATAAAATAGTTGTCATATTTTTAGGTGTTATGCACCTACAAATCATAATTAAAACCCTAAGAATAATACATAAACATTCACTTCTCACTAATGGCTAGCCATAAATAATTTTGTATGCATAAGAACTCATTAATTTCATTTCATAGATAAGATAATTCAGCCATAGAGACATTACAATCTTGTTTCATCAAATTTTCAATGATTTTTACCATACTAAAATTTATTCATCAAATAAATCCACTTCAAATTTAAATTAACACAATACTTCTTTCAAATTTCCTCGAGTTCTCTTTAATTATGACTATTTTTTATCTTTCTCTACTATTGTTACTATAGTTGTTATATTTTTTCTAAATTTTATCAACACAGTCTAAGTTAGAACTTGGACTATCAGAAGGTAGTCAATGTGAATAAATTTTCTATATTAAGATTTTCAATTAGAGAAACTAATTTATAATATTTATTTTGATTCTTTACTATGAGAATCATCCACTTTCCATAAAAATGTGCTACCTTGTACTCATACAAGGATTTAAAGTCTCATATTCTTTGAGAAAAATTTGCCAACCTTTATGGCATCATCTATATT
This sequence comes from Warburgia ugandensis, assembly GCA_035236585.1. NCBI lineage: Eukaryota > Viridiplantae > Streptophyta > Magnoliopsida > Canellales > Canellaceae > Warburgia > Warburgia ugandensis. The sequence continues at coordinate 60,266,505 of CP141133.1, forward strand.
ACAATAATTGACATCCCTTGTATGAGTTATCTCTATAATCATATTTATGTCATCATCTCACTCAATGGACTGTACATGAGTTTTGGATTTGTTGGAATGGCTATGATGGAGTAGATTGGGCTCTGATAACAAATTGTGACACCCTAGGTTTTACACAATATATAATACCAACTTTTTAAAAGTCAGGATCCCTGTTTTAAAACTTTGAATTTTAGAAGTTGAAAAAAAAAACAAAAACTCAATTAAAAAGAATTTATTTTGAAACCCAGAGAGTCATATGACCACACCATCATAGGTTTAACGGTGAAATGATGTTCCCATTTCTACCGAAAATCCAGCAGTCTCCTTTGTATTTTGGACCATCACATATAACGCATGCGATATGACACCACCTGATAAATATAACAAACATAAACACTCCACCTTGGAGGCTGTCTTGATACCATTCATCCAGATCAATTACAAATCTTGATAAAACCATATAGCTCAAAGATAAATTAAAAATCAAAGATATTACAATATTACCCAAGGTTTATCCATGCACAGCCATCACATCCAATGTTGATACATCCATACATCCAAGTCATAATGTAACCCATACATATATACAGCCCATAACTAAAAACTGAGGTTAGGTTCTGAACAAACTATTTCCATTTCTGAAATCTCCTCTATCTGTCGCTAAAGGCCACCAATGCCCTCGTTCCTTCCTCTCACTGTATATGAGGCATTACAAAACCATCGTAACTTTAGCAAGCTATGCTTGTGTAGGTGACGACAATAATATGAATAGTTTATTAAATCAATCTCAGGGCATGCAACATCAACCTTCCCAATGATAATAGTTATACTACAATCTCAATAATGAGAGCAAATAAAGATGGTATAGAGCATAAAAGATATGAAAATTAATCAAATCATTGTGGTATAGCAAAGGCATCAAAGCTCATAAAGGTGTTGAAAATATGGCAATGCATCTACGCCATATGCGTGTTTTCATAAGCATACCAAATCAATTAAGCTTTTAAGGCTCATAAATACACCAAAGCCATGACAAAAATAGAGCGTCAAAAACTTGAAAAATATATCAATAATGTGTATATCATCATCAAGGGCATCCCCACATGAGGGTCCTAAGAGTGTCAAAATCACATCAATGTAGTGCATCAAATATGTAAGGAATATCTGAATGAATATGAACGTCATCAATGTAGGGCACCCTAATATGAGGGTCCCACGAGTGTAACACACTTGTAAATCCAATCATGAGTACTCATACCATTCCCCCACACTTGTTCCTTTTAGGGCTGCCCGCAGCACAATCACCCCTCAGTACACATTGTTACACTGTGGCTACATAGGGAATATCCATCCTGGTGTGCTGTCTGCACAGTATGATAAAACCAATCATTAAGAAGTATATGGACAGCTATGCTACAATAGTAACCAACCCTTGGGTCTATCACTGTCACTCCATGTTGACACTAGAATGTGAGACTAGACGTCCATCCTACATGGGTGAGGATTGAAACTGTACTATGGACTACCCATGATACCACTCCCTACGATGTTCACCCTTATATGGGGTAGGTATTTAATCATAATCATCACAAGTTAGAGGGTGGGTAGTTTGCCCGATAACCCTCCTAGCATAGCATCCATTAGGTAGAAACACTCGTCATAAATTCACAAAACACGAAAATCATTCGATAATTCAAAGTCGATAAAATGAATGAAATCCTCTAGTGACTGATGAATTCTATGTGTGCTTGTGGCTCACCATCCTAAGGCAATGCTCCTCATCCCAAGGTTAGCCTCTCAAGGATCAGCCACCAAACCTTCACAACCAAATTCATCAATAAATAAGCAATAAAAATAGGGCAACCATATACCATAGTAGACATAATCACTATGTAATGGCCTCACATGTCACAAAAGAGTGTTAAAATCATGTAATATCACTATGGCTTATAAAATATGACTAAATCATGATCAAATCATGCTTCTATGGATAAATACTAATCCAAGAAATCATGTGCATGTGCATTACTAACAATAATCTCAATATCTCAACATAAAATCATGGCATAATAGTAACAAGAAGTGATGTATGTATGAAATTTAAAAAACAGAAACATGCCCATTATTAATTGTCTTCAACTACCTTAAATGAAGAACCAATCGTTTGTACCTTTGAAATCAATTAGACTCTTGTCTAGCTTAGTCTGTCTTAGTCCCACCACTTGGATACACATCACATCCAAGTCACACTTACAATCTAAGTTATTAAAGTTGGATTCTTAATGATAAAATAATATTATATTTTCATATCTCAATATATCGTATTTCAATACAATCCAATGGTTCACAGCCATGGGATCTTAAGGTAGGGCCTATCCTAGTTGGCTGCTAATCTGGGCCTACCAATAACCATAAGATTCCTTTCATAATTATATAATTATGTATTTCGGAGCCATCATGCTCAGACCATATCAATATTAGATAATTTATAGTTTAATTAACCAATTGGGCACTCTTACATGAAATTCATGCATAATCTTATCTAATTACTGCCAAAATAGCCAAATCAAATGATTAGGATGGTAATCTTACCTTGTACAAGTTAGCCTGAAGGTCATCTAACTTCCTATGTGGTCAAATCATCAACTGATGGCCTCAAATGTGCATGATCTAAGATATTTGCACTGATCCAGTCACAATTCTACACCTGGTCATCCCAGATCAAATAACAAATTAGTAACTCTAATCAAATAATCCAAATAATCATATGAATGGTATGGATAATTGAATTTAATACAATTTCATAGTTGAATCTCTGATTGATCTCAGCCATTGATCAATATTAACTAAGTCATCTAAAAAATACTTTAGATCTAAGATATCTCATATGGATCTTGATCGATATGTCATGAGAATTACAATGAACTATTTAGGTTGGAAATATAAGGTTAGATAATCATAGATTAGATGATCTAACATTTGATCAAAGATCTAATCGTGATCAACAGTCTAATGACTATTGTTCTTGTAAGGATTGGGAGAGTTATCTCAAATCTCCTAAGTCTCTCCTGGATTGGCCAAAATAAAGGATCAAAGCTTAAGGGGTTAATAGGGTCCACTGTGTCAACTCAGCTCCCCCAAAACGAGTCGGAAGCGAGTTGATTGAACCCTAACTTGCTAGAGCAAGGAAAGATAGTGGTTGATGGTTGCTGGGTCATTCTTTGTCTAAACCCGACAGATGAAGTGGAGAAGGGTGTTTCTGGCCATGGAGTGTCTGCCATAAGCTACGCTAGCTGATTGTGGGAAATAGAGAAACAGATTGGGGGGGGGGGGGGGGGCAGGGTGGCCAGTGGCCATCAGTTGCTAGTTTTGTCACTGTTCGAACCTGACAGGGAAAAGGAACATGAAAGTAGCAAAGAGGAAGGGGAGGTGCATTGACCGATAGTTTACACTGGTGGGTGTTCAAGCCAAAGATAAACAAGGGAAGGAAAAAGGTCCCTAGGTCACTAGTGTAGGGAATGAGAAACCCGATTCGTTGATGAGATTAGAGAAAGGGGGAAAGGGAGGTTCAAGTCTCTTGTCACACCATAAAAGAGGGAGATTGGAAGATGAGGGAGGGTTTCCTTGGGGTGCCTACTTAGGCAATCTATTAAGACATCGCCAAAGGAAATAGGGAGTGGTGCTAGTGCTGGAGGAGGCTACCTTGTTGGAGAGAATGGGAGATTAGGAAGAGAGATCGAATGGGGAAAAGGCGGTAGTGGACGGCACAGTTTCTTTCCATCTTCTTCGATGTCCCTCTATTTTAACGTGTTTTAAGTCAGGCAATGTGCAATGAATTGACCTACCATGTGTCGCCCTCTCATTGCATGGCGCATCCTCTGTAGGTCACAAAACAACAACAATGGGGTGCCATTATCAATTTAAGTTTCGCTCAAATTAGCAAAATTTTTTAGGTTTTTCCAGTTCGATCTCCACTGTGTGCAAAATTAGTGTCGTTGGAATCATTTTGACTCGTACATCCCTTCTTCTTCTTCTTCTTTTTTTTTTATAGTTCAAGTCCAAATTTTCATCTTTCAAAGTGGTCACTTTTGTAGAATTCAATATTTGTAGAATTAAATTCCTAATTTTTAATTTAATTAACAATATACATGATACAGAAAATGACCCAAAATTGAGGGCTGTTACATAGGCCTTGCACCAAACAAATTTGGTGTCCTTCCTAGTAAGGGTGGATAGAGGCAATGCAATATGTGAGAATCCTTGATAAATCTACAATAATAACTTGCTAAACCAAGAAAACTACGAATCTCAGTTATCGTCATAGGTCTATCCCAATTTAGTACAATCTCTAACTTAGTTGGGGTCTACAGCTACTTCGTTCTTTGATATAATGTGGCTAAGGAAATGTACTTGCTCCAACAAAGAGTCATACTCACTAAAATTTTCAAATAGGTGATGGTGATGCAAGGTGTCCAATGGAATTTGACTTCGAAACCTCAAAGATAAGAATGTACAGGATGAAAGCTTTCCAATGACACTAATTTTATGTGAAACAAAATTCGAAGGTTAGAGAGGTAAAAATATTTGCTAAATTTAGCAAGTGCAAGTTTTGGTTAGGGCAACTTAACTTTTTGGGTCATGTTATTTCCAAAATGGAATTGTTGTTGTTAAGTGTTTAATTTTGGTCAAAATACTCCTAATTTAGTATTTGATTAGAGCATCTAGACCATTAATTTTAAGATTTTACATCAAATATTTTATTTTAGCTTTAATTGACCATCCAACCATTGAATTGTAAAATTTAGTGGTTAGATGACTATTAAAGCTAATGGACGGTTTAGATTGCGCTAATTGGGTCCTATGCATTGCAGATCAGTCAACTCAGGTGTGGATGCTCCAGATCGAATCAAGGATACAAGATGGAGATTAGATGAAGTTTCATGGAAAAAAGTGGATTTTGAAGAGTCCTAAGACAGAACAAAGTTTAAGACTTGCAGAGTTCTAGCAAGTCTAAACTTCTAGTGGACCCCACTCTCTCTCATCTCTCCTATCTTATCTCTCTTCAATCTCCCTTTCCCTCTCTTTCACATCTCTATCTCTCACTCTCCTTTTTATACCCCTTCCCCTCTCTCACCAAAGACGTTTTTTCCCCTCTTGGGAGGGGCTGGCTGGCATCATCTTCTTCTCTCTCTCTCTCTCTCTCTCTCTCTCTCTCTCTCTCTCTCTCTCTCTCTCTCTCTCTCTCTCTCTCTCTCTCTCTCTCTCTCTCTCTCTCTCTCTCTCTCTCCATGTTCTTCTACATCTCTTCTAGCCCCTTGTCTGCTCTGATAATCCAGTCCACCATTACCATCATCTTCACCTTACTTGCTCCACTACCTGACTACTTCCTATCATCCATGACGTTCCAGACGGACACGCCTAGCCGACCTGCCTGTACCCTCCATCTCTAGCCAAAGGCCCTCCTTCCAGCCAATACCTAGACAACCCCGATTTCCCCAGCAACGTTACCATCTTCAGTCGCACGGCTCAGGGGGAATTGGGTTTTCTCCCATCTTCTTCCCCATCTCATCCTCTGGCCAGCCTCTGCCAGCCGGCCTTCACCACCTCTGCTCTCCTTCTCCTTCAGTCGCATGACCCAGGGAGAAGAAAACCCAAAATCGGGTTTTCCTCCCAAGCGGCTTTTCCTCCTTTTCTTCTTCTTCTCCTTCTCCGGCGGTCTTTCTTTGCATCACCGCATGTTTCGGGGAAGGAAACCCAAGTCGGGTTTCCACCCTCGAGTTCCTCTTCTTCCCTCCTTCCTCTTCCCTTCTTCCTTTCTTCCCCTCTTCTCCGGTTCCCACCGTGTTTTCCTGGTTTTTTCGTGAAAAACCAGAACCCCTGAAGAAATTCCAAGTCTGCCCCTGTTAAAATCCAGAAATACCAACTGTGTCCCCTAGCAGATTTCAGGAAATTACATCTGTGTCCCTAAAAGAATTCCATCTGTGTCCCCTAGCAGATTTCAGAAATTCCATCTGTGTCCCCAAAAGAATTACATCTGTGTCCCCTGATAGATTTCGGAAATTCCATCTGTGTCCCTAAAAGAATTACATCTGTGTCCCTTGGCAGATTTCAGAAATACCAATTGGGTCCCTAGTTTAATTACAACTGTGTCCCTGTGCTATTCTGGTTTTAACTTATCTTCATTCTGACTATTCAGGGACAGTGCAATCCTGGACAGACTATTCAAGGACAGACTAATCCAGAGACAGTGCAATCCAGGATAGACTATTCAAGGACAGACTAATCCAGAGACAGTGCAATCCAAGGACAAGCTTATCCAGGACGCATTTTAGTTTTATTTTCTATTTTCCTTGGAATAAATATTTGGGAACATTGGAACAATTGAATACATCTGGATTTTAGTTTATTTCTAGTATAATCTTTGGTTTTATTCTTTTAGTTGAATTTTATTTAAAACTCCATAATTTTAAATCAAGTCTTCGTGGGATCGATCCGTACTTGCATAAGCTACCCTACAATAGCCCGTGCACTTGCGGTAAAACAATCAACAAGTTTTTGGCGCCATGCCGGGGACTTGAAATGGAGTTTTTATAAAATTTAATTAAAAATCCAAAAAAAAAAAATTCAAAAAACAAAATCAGAAAAAATCCAGAAAAATACAAAAAATTAGGAATTGCATTTTAGGCATTCTTAGGTGCATCTTTAGGCATTTTTAGTGCATAATCACTTTATTTCCTGAATTTGGTACTAATTGTTATTTTTCTTTTTCAGGAAATTGGAGTGGAGCTTCATCAATTGATAGATTTTTCTTGCTTTCCTAGATTAGAAATTTTACTTTTGAGTGAATCTTGTAGTGAGGCCCCTTGTAATTTGCATTTTCAATTTCAATTTTTAAAGGGTTGTAATAATACAGGGCAAGTGTGGGACAAGGTGGCCCACACTTGATCTTCATCAGAAACCTCACTGTAAGTCTCCTCACTCATTTATTTTCTAGATTAGGGTTTGCATTTAGAATAATTTGCATTGTTTGGTAGTTAATTGCATATAGAAAGCATTTGTTATAATTGTTGCATGTTAGGGTTTTGCATTAGTTTATTGCTTTCAATTGCATTTTAGGACACGTCTAACGCTTTAAGGTGAATTATATGTTGATCGAATTGCCATGGTGTGTGAAAATTAATTAGTAAGGGCACCCTACCCCACAAGATCAAGGGTGGATTTCATCACCACTCCTTGGCCCACCTAGGATAATCACCTCAAACGCGCAACCTCTTCGTTCACATTAATTTAAAATCAATCAGAAGAGACCTATAGGGTTATCATATGCTCGTAGGACCCTCTTAATAGGACACGAATTACTGTCACTCCGGTTGCTTTTGATCACTGTGGTTATTGGGGGTTGTCTAATAGAGCCTCGCTCTTCCCCCACCTCCTGTCGACGTTTGTTGAGGTCTAAACGCCTCCTTACACGAGGGTTGTATTAACCGCTTTGATTAGAACCTAACTGGTAAGCAGTAGTCAACTCCTAAAGAGAGTAGGAGCGTTAGATCAGGCTAATTGAAAGCATTGTCCTCACAGAAAATCAAGAAAATCAAAATATCTATACTTGCTAGCTTAAGGGGATTGCTTGATTGTGTCCTTGATTGTGCATCATTCTAGGCATTTAGGTTGCATCATTTAGGAAAAAAGAAAAAAGAAAAGAGAAGAGAAGACATGATCAGTTGCACTTAATGAATAATTTAAATACTGATCCAAAGGGTAATTTACACCCTAGCAGTAATAGAGAAGATATTTTCCCATGGAGAAACAATCCACTCTTTAATGATGATGAATCACCTTTCATCTTTGATAATTATGATGTTTCCTCATGGACGAGCAATCCTCTCTTTAATGCTGATGATCCTCCACCTCTATTTCATGATGATATGCATCAATGGAGGAATCATTCTCAACCACATGGAAATAGGAGAAAGGACCAACATAAAACACATGAGAATAACCAAAATTCTTGTGGGAAAACACTAAGAGACTATTTACAGCCTAATTATACCAAATAAGACTTTCATGTATACTTTTACCTCCAAGTCTTTGGTATGATTGACTTAAAGGTGGGAGTAATTCATTTACTTCCCAAATTCTATGGGTTGGATAGTGAGAGTCCTTACATGCATTTAAAAGAATTCGATGAAGTGTGCATGACTCAACATACACAAAACATTGAATTAGATATGGTAAGACTCAAACTATTTTCTTTTTCCTTGAAAGAAAAAGCTAAGATGTGGTTTCATTCAATGCCACCAAGTTCCATACAATCATGGGAAGAAATGACTAGGAAGTTCTTGAATAAGTTCTTTCCTAGACATAAGACAATTGCTCTTCGTCGAAATATAGCGAATTTTACCCAGACGAATAATGAAACTTTCTATCAATGCTGAGAAAGATTTAAGAAATTATTGTTGACTTGTCCACATCATGGATACAAACTTTGGCATATCATTAGTTTCTTTTATGAAGGACTTAAATCTAATATGCGTCAATTTTTTGAAATGATGTGCAATGGTAATTTCTTAAATAAACAACCTGAAGAAGCACAAGAGTATTTGGAATGGTTGGCCAAGAGTGCACAAACTTGGGCTGATTCAGAAAAAGTAGGTTTTTCAAGTGAGCCTAAGACCACCACCACATCCTCTAGGAGAGAAATATATGCTATGACTGAAAAAGATGATATAAAAATAGCATCCCTAGATAGAATAGTTGAGGCCATGGAAATGGAGAAATGTCTCTCTAAGAAAGTTGAACAGGTGTGTAATATTTGTGAAAGTAATACACACATCACTTAGGAATGTCCCATTGATGATGAATCGACACATTCTTATGAGCAACATTTTTTTCCTTGCGAGACATATAGTTCTAACTTGAGTAATCATTCTACTATCACAAATGAATACAGTGCTTCGCAGAAGGCCCAACACCAACCTTATTACAAAAAACAAGGATCACTTGTTCCTGGACCTTACCTTCCTCCACATAAGAGGAAAGTGGAGGATGATTTTCATCTAGTCATGCAATACCAGGAGAAGAAAATTGCTCAAATTAAAGCTCAATTAAAAGAGAATACAAATTCCATGACTGAATTGAAGGACATGATGTCTCAAATGTTACAGACCATTGATAAAGAGGAATGTCCTATTCCACCAAATGGATATCTTGATGATATGGATGTAGGAAATGAGATTAATTCTTCATTTACAAACATGGAACAAACAAATGCAACTACCATTATTCATAATGGTAACATAATTGAGCAATTTGGTCCTAAAAAGGCTGAAATAGTATCTAAACTGGTCAGAAAAAGAGATGAATTTATTGATCAGGAAAATGTCACGCCCAATGAGCAATATGACATCCTTGCTCCATTTCCAAAAAGGCTGCATCGAACTCCTACAATTGTCTCTAATTATGAGAAGCAGCCCAAAGATAAATTTATCTTGCTTTGTGATAAAATGAAAAATTTTAAATTGCAAGATAAATTTATCCATCATTCATTTTCAGAGGCCCATCCAGCTTATTTCGTATGGGATCGAGGGAAGTTTCGAACTTAGTAATCTTTTTCCTCTGAAAATTTATGTTTGAAAATAAAGTATGTAGCATAGTTTTTAATTTCTTATTTTTCTTTTTCAGATTTTTTCTATATCTCTCAATTTTTGTGTGTGTTTCTCAATGCATTATCATCATCATACTTTTTAAACATTGAGGACAATGTTTCTGTCAGGTTGGGGGGTGTAGAATTCTAGCAAATTCTAATTTTCTTTTAGTTTTTAGGTGTTTTCCTTGGTTTTTTTCAAAAAAAAAAAAATGAAAATTTTTAGGTCATTTCCTATACCATGATGAGAATTGGATTTTCTAAAGTATAATCTGGATAACTTTAGCTTATTAATAGAATTGAATATGATTAATTCATCATTTTACTCATTTTCTAAAGTATTCCATAAAAGCAAAGTCTCATATCACATCTGTACATGCAGTTGCATATAGATAGTCTAGATTGATAAGTGACTATAACTTAGATATCCTGAAGAAATTCAGTGGAGACATATAACCCAAGTGAGTTTTAGAGTCATTCATCCTTTTGAGAGGTTATAAATGTTCTTAATTTTCTTCAGCGTGCTTAAAGAAAATTGATCCCAAACTCTTAAATTTGGCTAATTACCTGAATAATTAGAATACTACCTTTAAAATTCTGGAAGTTCATTGAATTTGATAGATTATAGGAAACCTAGAAAATGATTTAGGCCATTCTTGTTGTTAACCTAGAGACATAAAGCCTACCCAGAAGTATTTTTACCACTAGTTAGCCAAGTTGAGCCTTGAATATAAGCCTTTTCTTTTGTCACCCAAATTAACCTTTTACCCATATTAACCCAGTATAAATTATCCATTACCCTTTTTTTGAAAAATAAGTTAGAGAAGAATGAAAGAATATCTTTTAGTTGCAATGAAAGTAGAAAAGTGGATATCAAGAAAAGAAATATTCTTCAAAGTGAGTCAAAAATATGAAAAGAAAGAAAAGTGAAAAAAATAAAAAATTTGAAGAATGCAAAGAAAAATGGAAAAAGAAATATTCACTTCAGCAAAGAAAAGAAGAATTGTCAACTTTAGTAGAAGACCTCTACTTATTTTTTGAAGAAACTTTGAATATCCTTATACCCTTTCTTTGGTACCCTGTCCTAAGCTTATGTTTCATCCCAATTAAAGACCTATTGATTCTAGGATGAATATAGTCTTGATGAGAAAATGAATGGATAGGATTAAAAGAGTGGTATTTCTAAATATTCAAAGGTAATGACATTCATTCCAAAGGGATCAATACAAGTAAATTCCTTAGTAACTCCCGTTCTTCATGAGTATATGTGAGATAAATTTGTTTTCATTGACTCTTCTCACATAATCAAAAAAGAGATATGATTTGAACCTTCTATCTGAGAGATTTTATTTCTGAGCGTATGCCATTAGTAAGGATTGAGGTCAAAACATATTTCAGATGGAGTTCAAAAGTTAGAAGTCTACTTAAAGATAAAGATTATTCTATGTGTAGACTGTATATGCACACAATCACTCTGAGATCTGAGCTCAAGTGGAATAGTTCTAGCACATGGGTAGGGTTTTGAATTCTTCAGTCATCTTTATTAGTTTGCTAAAGTTGATAGATTTATTGAAGATAATTCTTTGAAAAAAGAAAGAAAGAAAGAAAGAAAGTGGAGATGACCTGAAAAATAAAAAATTTTGAGTTGATTTCTTCGCGTCTTTTGCTAGGGACTAGCAAAATGCTGGTTGGGGGGTGTGTTAAGTGTTTAATTTTGGTCAAAATACCCCTAATTTAGTATTTGATTAGAGCATCTAGACCATTAATTTTAAGATTTTACATCAAATATTTTATTTTAGCTTTAATTGACCATCCAACCATTGAATTGTAAAATTTAGTGGTTAGATGACTATTAAAGCTAATGGACGGTTTAGATTGCGCTAATTGGGTCCTGTGCATTGCAGATCAGTCAACTCAGGTGTGGATGCTCCAGATCGAATCAAGGATACAAGATGGAGATTAGATGAAGTTTCATGGAAAAAAGTGGATTTTGAAGAGTCCTAAGACAGAACAAAGTTTAAGACTTGCAGAGTTCTAGCAAGTCTAAACTTCTAGTGGACCCCACTCTCTCTCATCTCTCCTATCTTATCTCTCTTCAATCTCCCTTTCCCTCTCTTTCACATCTCTATCTCTCACTCTCCTTTTTATACCCCTTCCCCTCTCTCACCAAAGACGTTTTTTCCCCTCTTGGGAGGGGCTGGCATCATCTTCTCCAAAGACGTTTTTTCCCCTCTTGGGAGGGGCTGGCATCATCTTCTCCTCCTCTCTCTCTCTCTCTCTCTCTCTCTCTCTCTCTCTCTCTCCACGTTCTTCTACATCTCTTCTAGCCCCTTGTCTGCTCTGCACAATCCAGTCCACCATTACCATCATCTTCACCTTACTTGCTCCACTACCTCACTACTTCCTATCATCCATGACGTTCCAGACGGACACGCCCAGCCGGCCTGCCTGTACCCTCCATCTCTAGCCAAAGGCCCTCCTTCCAGCCAATACCTAGACAACCCCGATTTCCCCAGCAACGTTACCATCTTCAGTCGCACGGCTCAGGGGGAATTGGGTTTTCTCCCATCTTCTTCCCCATCTCATCCTCTGGCCAGCCTCTGCCAGCCGGCCTTCACCACCTCTGCTCTCCTTCTCCTTCAGTCGCACGACCTAGGGAGAAGAAAACCCAAAATCGGGTTTTCCTCCCAAGCGGCTTTTCCTCCTTTTCTTCTTCTTCTCCTTCTCCGGCGGTCTTTCTTTGCATCACCGCACGTTTCGGGGAAGGAAACCCAAGTCGGGTTTCCACCCTCGAGTTCCTCTTCTTCCCTCCTTCCTCTTCCCTTCTTCCTTTCTTCCCCTCTTCTCCGGTTCCCACCGTGTTTTCCTGGTTTTTTCATGAAAAACCAGAACCCCTGAAGAAATTCCAAGTCTGCCCCTGTTAAAATCCAGAAATACCAACTGTGTCCCCTGGCAGATTTCGGAAATTCCATCTGTGTCCCCAAAAGAATTACATCTGTGTCCCCTGACAGATTTCTGAAATTCCATCTGTGTCCCTAAAAGAATTACATCTGTGTCCCTTGGCAGATTTCAGAAATACCAATTAGGTCCCTAGTTTAATTACAACTGTGTCCTTGTGCTATTCTGGTTTTAACTTATCTTCATTCTGACTATTCAGGGACAGTGCAATCCAGGACAGACTAATCCAGAAACAGTGCAATCCAGGATAGACTATTCAAGGATAGACTAATCTAGAGACAGTGCAATCCAAGGACAAGCTTATCCAGGACGCATTTTAGTTTTATTTTCTATTTTCCTTGGAATAAATATTTGGGAACATTGGAACAATTGAATACATCTGGATTTTAGTTTATTTCTAGTATAATCTTTGGTTTTATTCTTTTAGTTGAATTTTATTTAAAACTCCATAATTTTAAATCAAGTCTTCGTGGGATCGACCCGTACTTGCATAAGCTATCCTACAATAGCCCGTGCACTTGCGGTAAAACAATCAACAGTTGTGGACTCAACAAAAGTAGAGGTAGTGATGAATTAGGAAAGACCCAAATTAGTGACAGAAATTCGTAGTTTCCTGGGTTTGGCAGGATACTATCACAGATTCACCGAAAGATTTTCACATATAGCCTTATCATTAACTGCTCTGACTAGAAAGGGGAGACCATTTATTTGGAGTGATGAATGTGAAGCGAGTTTCCATGGATTGAAAAGGAGACTCATGTCTACACCGATTTTGGCACTTCCTTTAGGCAATGGAGGGTTTTTAGTATTTTGTGATGTATCAAACAAAGGACTAGGGTGTGTATTGATGCAATGTGACAAAGTGACTGCATATGCTTCTCAACAACTCAAAACACATGAGAAGAATTATCCCACTCACGATTTGGAGTTGGCAGTAGTACTTTTCACGTTGAAAATATGGAGACAATACCTATATGGTGAGAAATTTGATGTTTTCATTGATCATAAAAGCCTCAAATACATTTTCTCTCCACAAGGTCTAAATATGAGGCAAAGAAGGTGGATGGAGTATTTAAATGACTATGACTTCTCCATCTAGTATCACTCAAGAAAGGCCAATGTAGTGGCCGATGCATTGAGTAGGAAGACTCAGGGGTTGATAGCAGGTATGCTCTAAAGAAAGTGGAAATTACTTCAAGATATAGTTAAATGTAAACTAGAAATTCAAAATAGGGGTAAAGGATCATTTGTGGCCAACTTAACAATAAAATCTACTATGATTGGGAAGGTTCTCCAAGCTCAAAAAGAAGACACAAATATATAGGAGTTGATTACTAAACCAAGGTTTAATCAGAGTTCATATGGAGGTGTGTGATTCAGTGGAAGATTAGTAGTTCCATCAAATAAAGAGTTAAAATAGAAAATTCTTCATGAGGCACATCACTCATGATATGCCATTCACCCAGGGGGAACCAAGATGTATCATGACATGAAAAGACATTTTTGATGCAATGGAATGAAGAAGCATGTGGGAGAATGTGTAGCAAGGTGTTTAACCTACCAAAAGGTAAAGGCTGAACACTAGAAGCCTATAAGAATGTTACAATCCCTAAATCTTCCCCAATGGAAATGGGATCACATCACTATGGACTTCATTACTGGCTGACCCAGGATGTCAAATGGACATGACATGATTTGGGTGGTTGTAGATTGACTGATAAAGTCATCTCATTTTCTCCCTATTCGGCAGACACAATCCTTAGACATCTTGACAAGGTTGTATATCAAAGAGATCATGAGCTTACATGGCACACCAATGACTATCATTTCAAATAGAGATAGTAGGTTTACATCCATGTTTCGGAGGAGTGTACAGGAAGGATTAGTATCTTCTTAGAGTTTCAGTACAGCATTCCACCCCCAAATAGATGCAGAATCAGAAAGAACAATCCAGACATTAGAAGACATGTTGAGAGCTTGTGTAATTGAATAGAAAAGAAATTGGGATGAGAACCTTCCCCTTGTCGAGTTTTCATACAATAATAGTTTTCATACTAGCATCGGCATGGCACCATATGAAACAATTTATGGAAGACCATGTCATTCACCAACTTGTTGGAATGAAGTTGGAGAAAGGCAATTAATGAAGTCTGAATTAGTTGAGCAATGTGCAGAGAAAGTGAAAGTTATTTGAAAATGACTTTTAATAGCTCAATGTCATCAAAAGAGTTATGCAGAATGAAGGAGGAGACCTTTAGAATTTGAGATTGGAGATCATGTGTTTTTGAAGGTCTCCCTTATGAAAGGAACTATGAGGTTTGGTGCTAAAGGAAAATTAAGTCCTCGATTTATTGGTCGTTTTGAAATTTTGGAGAAAATTGGGCTAATTGCATATAGACTAGCCATGCCACCGCTGCTTTTAGATGCCCATGATGTATTTCATGTTCCAATGTTATGCAAGAATGTGCTTAACCGCTCTCACGTACTTACACATGTACCAGTAGAGTTGCAACCTGAGTTGACTTTTGATGAAAAGGTTGTCTAGATTTTAGACTAAAAAGAATACTCGTTAAGGATAAAGACCATTCCATTGGTCAAAGTCCTTTGGCAACACCATTCTGTTGAGGAGGCTACATGGGAAACTGAGGATGAAATGAAGAAAATGGACCCAGAGTTATTTGAGTAGTAATGTAAGGGAAAATTTTGAGGAAGTTTTTTTTCCATGGGGGGAGAATGTAACAATCCTACATGTGTATTATAATTAAAAAGGGGGTTTGAGTGCAAAGAATTTTTCTTCTGAATTTGACTTTGAAGCCTCAAAAATCA
Organism: Warburgia ugandensis; assembly: GCA_035236585.1. Classification (NCBI taxonomy): domain Eukaryota; kingdom Viridiplantae; phylum Streptophyta; class Magnoliopsida; order Canellales; family Canellaceae; genus Warburgia; species Warburgia ugandensis. Next base: position 60,281,953 of record CP141133.1, read on the forward strand.
GAATGTACATGATGAGATCTTTCCAACGACACTAATTTTGCATGAAACAGAGGTGAAAATTTTACTAAATTACAAAGGGGGCCAAATTGATAATGACACCCTCTCTCAACTAATGGGCCCCATGAAATGAACGACGAGGGGGAGGTCAAAGCGAGGAGCTCTACCCCTATCTATCTGTCATACAAGGAAGGAGCTAGGCAAGCCCACGCCTCCCCTCTTCCCCCAATTTCTCCTTTCCCATCTCTCTCTCATCACTCTCCCTCTCTCACTGAGCTTCTCTCTTTAGGCGTTCCCCTTTCCCCTCACCATCAATACCGTTTTTCCCCCCACCAGCGACTGTCACTAGCATAGGTAGGGAACCATGAAGCCCAACTTTCCCCTCCCCCTTCTCTCTCTCTCTCTCTCTCTCTCTCTCTCTCTCTCTCTCTCTCTCTCTCTCTCTCTCTCTCTCTCTCTCTCTCTCTCTCTCTCTCTCTCTCTCTCTCTCTCTCTCTTCATTGTTCCTCCCATTGCCGAAAATGGCGGAAAAACCAGCCAAGGCTTCCATTGATTTTTCCCTTATTTCTGACACTAAATGGTGATGGAAACACTCCAAATTTCATAGGAGTTAAGGGAAAACACATGATCTACAAAATCCACATTTTGATATCGTGAAAAACTACATTTTTGAAACTGTGTAACAATCATTGACAACGACCATTTTTCGATTGTCTTCTCCAATGATGGTGACTGGATTCCTTTGCAAACAACCACTTTTCATAGGGGAAATTTTGGAAAAAATTTATATGGATGGAATCCTAACTTAGTGACTTTTGCATATGTGCCAATGATAGTTCAATTGGAGATCATCTGACCATTGAAATTTTGATCTAAACATGATGCATGAGAAACACTAGATCTACAAATTTGACTATTGAAAACATGATCAAATAGTAGATCTATAAATCTAATGTTGTGAATTACATGTGAAGGACAATTTGGATTGAAAACAATAAATGAAAAGCCTATTAAATGTACAAATGTTGATCGGACTATTACTTTGTATATCTAATCATTCTAGCGCTTAGATTTGTATAATTTAAGCTTAGAACATCATATTTGATTGATTGACTTGTGAAATTACACTCTCCAACACTCAAAGATATTTGATCTGAGGTTAAACGACAAGTTAAGGACAATATGACCATTCAAATTAAAATATTAATGTATGAATCCATGATTAAGAGAGCAACTTATAATCTTTATTTCATATTTCTCATATTGATTCATAGTTGATGATAGAAGCCCTAATCCTCATTTTCTGATTTGTTGAGCAACATCCAAATTAACTGGTAATCGATTCTGATGAATCTGAATCATCAGGTTGAGGTGGGTAAATTCTAAAATTGCTAGGTTTTCATATTTGTTTCACTTATACATTGTTTTGATACATACATGTAATTACTACATATAACTGTAGTTGATGATTATCTTTAAGATATAAGTAGCATCCTCATGACTTGAATTATATGGAAATTTGTGAATTACTCATGGATGAAATTGTCAAGAGACAAAGTCTCCATTCTTATATAAATATGAAATCATGAATATCAGGTGATATGCATCACATGTGTTAAATGTGCATTGTCCTATAAACAAGGGAAACTTTGTCGAATTTTCATTAAAAATATAAGGATTTTATTATTCTATTAGAAAACATAAAAAGTCCATAATGGGTAATTGTCCTGACTAAATCTCATGCATCATTTATATTTGACATCCATTGGCATTTAAATGGAAAATATGTATTTTAAAAACCTTGATCAGGATCTGATGATGTAATCAATGACTAATACGTTGTTGAGGGTACAATGGTACCTAAAATTTCATACATGGATTTGTTGAGGATTTGTTTTAAACAGTGGCTTTCACCTGGTGGACACTATGATTGGAGGGTTATAGGGATGGCCACCCACCTTCTGAGGGTTGATTTTTTGACACCAGGCCCAAGTGGCTAAATTTTGAGTGTGGCATCATGGGAAGGATGCACTGCACAATCCGTTCTCCTCCCATGCGAGACGATGATAAGTCTCACTCAGTTGGTGTCAGAGTTTGAGCATGCAGTGTTCCACAATTGGGTAGTTGCTGCAACATGGTGATTCATGTATTCTTTTGCTATAGTGTCCCATGATTGGGCAATTGCTGTAGTGTCGTGGTGTCCCATTATAGGAAAGTTGACATAGGTTGATTTTTTTTGGCAACACGCATGTGATAGGGTCATAGATACCCTGGCCACTAGGCATGACAATGCCTTATACGATTTGAGGTTTGATATATTCATATTTGAATGCTGAGAAGCAATATGTTTGACATAAATTGATGAGGACTTTCCTATATGTTATTTAGATTGAGATTTTAGTGCTTAACTAATTTATCATTGATTTTGTGAACTTGTTTACTGAGTACTCTTTTGATGTCGACATATCATATTATTCTTACACTTGTATTGTACTCGAATGATCTAAAACCTTCGATAGGATGTTTGAAAAGCATGCAAATGTTATATTACTAATTTATATTGATAAGCCTTAGGAACCATACCTAAGGATGTTTCACTACGTACATGAGTGCATAGAAGCAACTTTGCATTGACTTATATTTGTGATCTTAGTTTTACCTACTGAGTATATTCCCCTATACTCACCCACCAACTCTACAGATAAATGCAAAGAAGGTAAAGGTAAGATTGTTGAGACCAGGCATGCGGAGTAGTTAGAAAGAGGGTATAGATAGTGTATGTATGATCTATACATTTTATAAATGTTGTGAGATGACTAAGTAGTTATGTAACTATGATAAACAGTTTAGACATGTATAAATATGTTTAATGCATATTGGACTGTAGGCTATAACTAGACAGATTTCTAGGAAATGATAAGTTTTTGACTTGTTATATTTGAATGTAAAAATATTTTATTTTAGAATTCATGAATGTGTTTGATCGATCTTATGACACTTGAGATTTTTTTTAAAGAATGTAAAAAATGTTTGAATCTAAAAAAGTTTTTTTTTTAAAGAAAAATGTTTCCACTTTTTATTTTCTAAATGAAATTTTCAAATAGGGATCCTGCCTTTCAAAAATAATTATTAAAAAAGGTGTTTGAAAACCTGAGTCGTCACACACTAGCAAGATTTTAGGCGGCAAGCTTTTAGGAAGCAAACTTTTAAGTGCTTATAGTATATTCATTGATGCATTAGCACTTGAACTTAGCATAGAGTGTTGAGTAGGGGAGCAGCAACCTTTGTAGGAGAAATTACAAATATGCATAGATGGTTGATGTAGCCACTAAAAAGCATAAAAAATTATTGGAGGGGGAGCTGTATTGCAATTTGGGGAGCTAAACAAGTTTAAAGGATTTAATGCATTCTCCTCCCATGGCATGGATGGGGAGATTATTAGGGTGGACTGCATGTGGTCCATACTCATGCGAGAGAGAAATCCTATGTGTGTGTGTGTGTGTGTGTGTGTGTGTGTGTGTGTGTGTGTGTGTGTGTGTGTGTGTGTGTGTGTGTGTGTGTGTGTGTCTATATATATATAAGCCAGAGATTGAACAAAGAGAAGCAAAGGGTTGGACCAGGCTTTAAGTGTCCTCCTCCACATCTTCTATGTAATCTAATCACATAGTGAATTCCTCTTCTCTTGTGGATGTAGGCATAATAGCTGAACCACATAAACTCCTTATGTCTCTCATTTGTGTGTGTAATTATACTTACTATAAATCTTGTTCGCCAAATCTCCAATTGGTGAGAGATCTAGCTGCAACAAGAGGAGCCACTTTTTCTGTTGTTTTATATTTGCTTGCTCATTATGTCTTTACATATTGGAATACACTAGAAGTGGGGGTTCAAGTGGATTTTTGGCAGTTTCATAGTAGTTTGCTTCAATTTCATTGCATTATGCTGCTATGTTTCTAGTTTCATTGATTTCTTTCGGATTAAGAGCTACTAGTCATTGTTTCTTTTGTTTAGACTTAAACATTTTGGAAGACATGTTTGTTCTTTTTCTTATTCAATGCTGCTTGCTCTAGTTTGTTGTGTTATTGTACAAGGACAAAGGAATTTCCAACTAATACTCTCTTAGACCTAATTTTAGGAAAGAGTAGTAGAGAATATCTTCCTTGGTGACCTCCTCATTCTATGGCTTTGTAAGTATTTGCTTCTACTTAGTCTTTTATCATCATTCAAGAAAATTATGCAATAATAATCATGTCAAATCAAAGCAAGAACACCTAGTTAGTAAAGAATAAATTGTCAATCCTATAAGTGTTCATTGAAGATAGAAATTCTAGGGTTGTTCACTTGTGCAATAATCCTAAATATGTGGCTTTGGAAATTTGGAAAGTCATAGCTTTGCACCTTTTGGGACTTCACAAAATTGAATGTATATATCTTGTTCTTTCTAGTATCCTTTTTAGATCTTGACCAATGATATTAGTACATGATTTATTGCATTATCAAAGCAAAATATGGATGGTTCACTCTAGCTTCTTGCTTATTTTTCTACTTATAGTTACTCATAACTTAGAAAGCAAGGAAATTAAGTAGTGTATAGTAGAGGATGTAACAATTTCATTTGAAAGAAGTAAGGCGCTAAATATATTGATAAAGCATCTTGAAAATATTTTACATAGCAAACTCTTGACCAATCTCTAAGGCACATATAGGAGTAAGATGCATCATAATTTTAAACATTCTCCAAAAACTACTTCATTTCATGATAAAGGCATATTGTCTTTACTATACTAAAATTTAAGAATGCATTAAACTTAAAACGACAAGAGAAAGAAGATTAATATTGATATTGGTAGGAATTCATAGTACCAAGTAGATTGTTTACTAATGTCTCTTTGATGGGATAAATATTTATTACATTAGACCTCCAATGGGAATTCGTCATGCTACTTGTGCCAAAATTATCAATAATGCCAATGAAAGAGCTATTTGGTGATAGTTCATAATGAATGGTAACGTTCATGGATTCATTGCTCAACTGACTACCAAACCAATATTGACCTAAACTCTTTTCAAAATTTATAAAACATTCTAGATGTTTGAACACCAACTGTTGTTATTTTTTGCAAGTGCGTGGCTATTGCAATATAGTTTGTGCAAGTACAGGTTGATCCCGTAAGGACTTGACTCAAAACATGGGAGTTTAAATAAAATTTAATCACTAAAACTAATAAAAATTAAAGTAACCAAATAACAATGCACAAAAAACTTAGATTTAACCCACTCCAATTAAACACTGGTGCCCTAGATCATTGATTCAATGGTTTGGATGATGAGAATTTTTAAAAAAATAAGATGATTTGGATGAATAATTAAATTATGATCTAAATGGCTTATATTGACTGTATAAAATCTAGATATAAGATCAGAGCATATAGATCAACTATGAATTGAATTTAAATAAAAATATAATGGTGAAGTTGAAATTAAAAAAGAAACAATGCAGGAATTAGAGTTTTCCTATTGGTTAAAGCTAGACCATTGATTCCGTTTGGTTTAAACCAAACAAGGACTGATTTTGCATGGGTCAAGGATTCAATGAGAAAAGGACAAATTAGAGAAAAGACAATAAGGAAAAAGATGAAACACAGATACACATAGAATTAAATAAAAGAGAATAAGAGCAAAATTGAAATTTTCTTTAAAATTCCTTCTCATGTAGTGAGTTATTTCAAATAGCTCCTTGTGTCCATTTGAATGACTGAAATAAAGGGAAGAAAGGGAGATTGGGATGAAACTAAAATGGGTTTTACCCAAAACAATGGATTTCAAAAGGGAAAGAAATTAGGAAAAAAATATGAAAGGAATCATGAAAAAACATGAGAGAGAAGAGGGGTTGGAATTAAGATGATGAACAGAGACTAATGAGAAACTAAGGAGTTCACACAATGAGAAAGTAGCGAGTTTAAACAACTATCAATCATGGGAAATTACGGTGGACACCAAAAAAAAAAAAGGTCAGCAATAGAGATTGAGTTACAGCGATGAAAGCAAAAAAGAAAGAAAGAAAAAAGGATGAAATAGAGGAGAAAATGTTGAAACAAAAGGAAAAATGATGTGGAACAAAGACTGAAACAATAGAAGACGAAGACTCGTAGTGAAGGGAATAAATGAGAGAAAATATGGTAACTAAAGAAGAACAAACCATGAAGGAAACAAGGGAGAAAAACATGAAGTAAAGAGAAAAATAGGACAAAAACTTAATTGGTAATGAAGTGGAAAAAGGATGAAAAATAGACTAAGGAAATAGGGGAAGAACCAGGGAAAATGGCAACAGAGGGAGATAGCTGGGATTGAAGGTTGGGCTTAGTCCTCTTTTTCCTTCCTTCCTCAGTCTTTCTTTCCTTTCAGTCTTCCCCTTCTGGGTTTTCTCTTTTTTTCTCCTCTACCCTCTTTAGGATTGTCTTCATGTAGCCCACCTTTCTTTCTTATATAGATTTTTGCATATTAGTTTCTATGAGATGTAACACATCTCTTTCTTAAGTTTTTGTTTCCTATTTAGGAAATTGTTTTTTATTCTTTTCCAATTTTAGTCTCCTAATTTCCTCCAACCATCTTAAAGAAGTTTCCTTCCAGGTTTCATCTTGCATTATTGGACCCTTTGTAGGGTTAAGGATGATCTAGTACCAATTAGCTCAATCTGAGTCATTCAAGTCCATTATGCTTGATTTGCAATATATAAAATTCAATTGGAATTATCTTAACCATGATTTATTCATCTGATCAACTCTTATGATCATCTAGCCATTTAATTTTTTCAAACAATGGTTAGATCATCAATTGGGGCTATAATGCACAAGTAATCTAATTATACAAAATTAAGTAGTTAGATGATCTACCCTAATGTTAATTTAGGGGTTTTTTAGTTAACTTGAACACTTAACACCAACATTTGAAAAGAAACTCAAATTCAAGAAGTGTACAAACATATATGTCATGACGAGCATATGGTAAGTAATAGTTAATCAGAAAACCATAACTAGATCTAAGGAGTTCCACTATAAAAAACAAGGGAATGCCGATACCATGTTGACGCATAATACATTGAGTGGCAAATTGAATATCATGTCAATAATTGTTAGAGAAACTTGCACCAAAGCTTTCAACTAAAGTGATGCAACAAGGAGTCTCTCACTAGGGTGACTAAGGTTTGAGGTTGTGTATGGATGTGTGGGTCTAACTTTAAAAAAAAAAATAATAAAGAAAAAAGGAGAAACCATTAAATCCAACAATGATAGTCAATTATACACTTTAATCTATCATCACATGTTATTGTTAGATTATATACTCAATCCATAAACTTTAGAAAAACTAATTTCAAAATATCAAGCCAGTAAGATCTAATAATCAAAGGATTCAAGGGTCTAAGTTCTATATATGGATTTTGAGAACAAAACTGCAATCCTATGAGGGTTCTATAGAAATCTATTTACTTCATGGAAAAAAGTTATAGTGTCTTGAGAAAGCACATAAAATATGTAAATGTTAGCAGCACATGTGGCACGAAAACCATGTAACATCTAGCATGAGGTTTGTAGTTGGAGAAACCATAGGGATAATATTTGGGACGAAGAATCAAAGGAGTAGCAGCTATGTCTTATCAGTTATAATAAGTTGTTTCAATATATTCATAGATATTTTTCTATTTTGTTGCAAGTAGTTGTAGCTTTTTTATATGAAGAGCACGTCAGTCATTTGGGGGGGAGCGGGGAGAGAAAAAATCACTATTGTGAATCTAGAGATTACTCATTCCTCAAAATACTAGGGTCCTCCATCCTTAGTCTCTATCTCTGTTACATTTTCTATAGGTAAGATATTCAATGTCTTCTAGTAATGATAACAACAATAGTATCAAAGACTATATGGATCTTCAAGAGAAAATGTCCAAATTGGAAGATACTATGGTAGCATTAGCCAATGGCCAAAAGAACTCATCAATCACATTACAAAGCAGTTAAAGAGGATGAGCCAGTAGTTCTCCAAAAGGAACGAGAAAGGAAAGGCTTCTGGCAACCAAATAGGAGAAAGACATGCCACTTTCAATAGCACTTCCAATAACCATTCTCATGCATTCGTACCTTGTACCCTAAAATCGACTTCCCCAAATATAATGGATATGATGACCAAACCACTTGAGTGTGTCACGCTGAGAAATATTTCACCCTCCACAACTTGGGCGAATCTAAGAAGGTGATGATAGCTTCTTTTTATTTAGAAGGGGATGCTCAACTATGGTTTCAAACCCTAGAGCAAGAGATCCTGTATGTAACTTGGGAAGACATAAAAAATGGGATTTATTCTCACTTTGGGCCAAGTAGTTTGAAGATCACTTCAATTAGCTTATTATGCTCCAACGAGCTCAAAAGGTGGGTTGCTTTGTTACCAGTTAGAAGGATAACATTCAGATTAATGTACAAGGCGTTCATCCAAGTACCTTAATAACTGCTATTGGATTAGCAAGCTTTATGAAGCTTGGGATGCTACACATGGCAGGTCCATATTGCCTTCCAATCAATCATTGAAATTTGAAATGGTGGATTTTGCTCCTACCTACTGTAATAGAGGTGCACCACCAAAAATGAAAAGGATGACACTTGATGAATTAGTAGAAAGGTGGCATAAGGGATTGTGCTTCCACTACAATGACAAGTTCAACCCAAGCCATAAGTACCCTATGCTATTCCGAATCGAGGCATGCCTAGAGGAGGAAGGGGACCATGATGGTGAAGTAGTTGAGATTGCTGCAGAGATGGATGAAACACCATCCATATCTTTACATGTCATGGATGGAACATAGATACCAAAGACAATGAAGTTTTGAGGAGAACTTAAAGGGTACTGAGTCATGACCCCTATAGACTCTGCAATCACTCACAATTTTATAAGTTCTCGGGTGGTGTAGTAGATACAATTGCAATCCAACAACAATCGAGCATTGGAGGTTCTAGTAGCTTCTAGGGAATGGCTATATAGCCTTAGCAAAAGTTCACATGTTAAGTTAAAGCTCTAGGGAGTCACTTTTTCTATGGAGTTCTTTATTCTTCCATTGGAGGGATATGATGTGGTTCTAGAAACCTAGCGGTAATGTAGCCTAGAAACAATCCAATAGAATTTTGAGGAACTTTGTGTGAAGCTTTGATTATGATGCTAATGAAATTATTTTGCACGACATCTACAGGAAACCAACCAAATTTGGCAGTCCTTAACACCTCTAAAGCTATCACAACAAGGAGTAAAATTGCAGTTGTTAAGCAACGATGGTAATCATGTGGAGAGAAGCCAACTTCTCTTTGTAGTACAACAATTGCTGGAGACTTTTCAAGAGTTATTACATGAACCAAATAGTTTACCACCCAAGAGGATTCATAATCACCAAATTTCTATCCTGCTAGGACATGGATTGGTTGTGACTTGACCATATCAGTATTCGTATTTTCAAAAAATGGAATTGAATAGTCAGTGGCCAAAAATATAGCCATTGGAATCATCTGACCAAGCCCAAGCCTGCATTCATCACCTGTTATTCTAGTAAAGAAGCACAATGGAACTTGGCACATGTGTGTAGATTACAGAGCTTTAAATAAAATTACTTTCAAAGACAAATTTTCCATTCTTGTTATCAATATATTATCAGATGTGCTACACTATACAAAATTCTTCACGAAATTAGATCCCTGGTCGAATCTTGTTATCAATGAATTATTAGATGAGCTACACAAGGCAAAATTATTCACCAAATTAGATCTTTGGTTGGGTTATCACCACGTGCGCATGTACACAGCTGATGTGGAGAAAACAACATTTTGGATGCATCAAGGCCATTATGAATTCTTTTTCATGCCTTTTGGCCTACCTAATGCACCATCTACTTTTGAGGCCCTTATGAATGTTATTTTCCACAAGTTTTTATGTAAATTCATCTTGATATTCTTCAATGATATTTTGGTCTATAGCAAAGGATGGGAGGAGAACCTCACTTATGCATAGCTTTTGAGAATTTGCAGATGCACCAGCTTAAGCTGAAACTAAAAAATCACTAGTTTGCTAGTATGGAAGTGCAATATCTCGGTCACATGATCAATAACTAAGACATGGTTGTTGACCCATCAAAGGTTGTTGTTATCACAATGTGGCCATAGTCCCAGACTGTTAAAGCGCTAGTAGCATTTTTTGGGTTAATCAATTACTACAGGAAATTTATTCATAGCTATGGAAAAATTGCCACCCCTCTCACCAACCTATTAAAAAAAGATTCATTTGATTGGAATGAAATAACTGAGAAGGATTTTGATGCTCTAAAATTTGTCATGGCTAGGTCACATGTATTATCACTTCTGGATTTCACAAAGCCATTTATTATGGAGTGTGATACATCTTATATTGGGGTTGGAGCGGTGTTGATGTAAGAACTACCACTCACTTATTTCAATAAAGCACTTCATGGTAAACACCTTCTCCTTTCAACTTATGAGAGAAAAAACTTAGCAAGTACTTGAATTTCAAAAGTAGTGACCTTGCCTTCTTGGTAGAACCTTCATTGCATGTACTTACCACCATAGTTTAAAGCAGTTATGGACTTAGAAGATCACCACTAGTGCACAAAAACACTAGATGTACAAATTAATGAGCTACAACTTTATACTCGAATAGAAGAAAGATGGAGAAAACATAGACCCTGATGGACTATCAAGATGATCTAAGACAACACCCAACAAAGGCTCCTTACTCACTATCTCTCAAAGCCAAGATAGATGGACACCATCAAAGATTGAATGACTCTGATTTGCAAACATTACAAAAGAAAATTCAACAAGACGAAGAGGTGGGTCCATGACACACATATGATGGCATTATATTCTTCAAGATAGGATACATCTTTCGTGCAATTCCCAATTGACAAAACCTATCATCCACGAAGTTCATGATAGCACTCATGAAGGGTATCAAAAATCTTTTCAACATATCTGGCCCACTTTTTATTAGCAAGGAATGCAAAGCCACATCAAGAACTATGTGCTTGAATGACGTGTGTCAACGACACGAGGGACCACACATCTCCTGTAGGGTTATTACAACCACTTCCTATTCCAATAAGAATTTAGGAGGACTTTTTCATGGATTTTATCAATAGATTGTCACCATTTATAGGTAAAACTACTATCTTTGAGGTAGTTGATCATTTGTTAAAGTATGCTCATTTTCTCCCTCTTTCTTATCCATACACGAAAATTGGTGTAACAAGAGTATTTAAAAAAAATATTTTTTGACTTTAAGGACTTCCCAAGTCAACCTTGAACTAAACTTTTTCATCTAAATGACACTTCATTTAACTTCAGTTCAAGCAAGGGATGGTCAAATAGAAGTTGTTAATAAGTCCCTAGAAATATATTTAAGTTGTTTGACCAGATCAAGACCCAAGGAGTGTATTAAATGGCTTTCATGGGTGGTGTATTGTTACAATACTAGTTGGCACTCTTCAGTTTAAAAAACTCCTTTTGAAATCGTGTATAGAAGAGCAGCTCCCAATTTATTACATCATGTTCCCAGTACAACTAAGGTGGAAGCAATTGATCAAGAGCTCAAAACTGTGACCAGGTGCCTTGGGAAGTACAAGACAACATAGCTATTGCTCAATCACAAATGAAAAAGATATAAGATTCTAGCCAAACAAATAGGAAATTCCAAGTGGGTGACCAAGTCTATCTTAAACTCCTACTATTTAGGCAAACTTAGCTAGCATTGGGAAGAAATCAGAAACTATCAGTTTGCTACTATGGTTACGTGGGAGAATAGCAACAACAAGGCATTGTGCTTCACATATTTCATCCTTGGGAACACGGGTGTTTCTTAAGTGAGAGGGAGTTGTTAGCAGCATAGGTGAAATGAAAATCTTGTAACAACTAGCTTTAGATCTGGAGTTGGAGAAACTATAGGGATAGCAGTTGGGTGGAGGAATCAAAGGAGTAGCAATTGCAGGCTTGTCAATTACAGTAAGTTCTTTCAGTATGTTCCTAGATATTTTCCTATTTTGTTGCAAATAGTCATAGCTCTGTTATATGAAGAGCACATCATTCAATGTGTGTATGGGGGGGGGAACAAATCATTGTCGTGAATCTAGACGTTACTGGTTACTCGAAATACCAGGGTCCTTCATCTTTAATCTTTATCTCTATTACATTTTCTACAGTAAGATTTTCCAAGTCTTCTAGTACCGGTAATAGTAAACCTATTAACTAAAACAAGTAGGGTTACCCTCACCCTTACAAATTGAGGCAAATACACTATTTAGAGAGAGTATTAGACAGTTCTACAAAATATCCGTATACAATTTCCCAAAATATGAGGTCATTGGTTCCTCAAAATACCAGGGTCCTTCGTCCTTAATCTCTATCTCTGTTACATGTTTGGTAGTAAGATTTTCCAAGTCTTTTAGTACTTATAACAGTAAACCTATTAACTAAAACAGGTAGGGTTACCCTTACCCTTACAAATTGAGGCAAATACACTCTTTAGAAAGAGTATCCAACAGTTCTACAAAATATCCCTATACAATTTTCCAAAATATGAGGTTACTGGTTCCTGGAAATACCAGGGTCCTTCGTCCCTATTCTCTATCTCTGTTATATTTTTTGTAGTAAGATTTTCCAAGTCTTCTAGTACCAATAACAGTAAACCTATTAACTAAAACAAGTAAGGTTACCCTTACCCTTAGAGATTGAGGCAAATACACTATTGAGAGAGAGTATTCGACGGTTCTACGAAATATTGCTATACAATTTTCCAAAAGATGAGGTTACTAGTTCCTCGAAATACCAGGGTCCTTCGTCCTTAATCTCTATCTCTGTTACATTTTCTGTAGTAAGATTTTGCAAGTCTTCTAGTACCAATAACAATCAACCTATTAACTAAAATAGGTAGTGTTACCCTTACCCTTAGAGATTGAGGCAAATACACTGTTCAGAGAGAGTATTCGATGGTTCTATGAAATATCCCTATACAATTTTCCAAAATATGAGGTTACTAGTTCCTCGAAATACCAGGGTCCTTCGTCCTTAATCTTTGTCTCTGTTACATTTTTTGTAGTAAGATTTTCCAAGTCTTCTAATACTGATAATAGTAAACCTATTAACTAAAACAAGTAGGGTTGCCCTTACCCTTAGAGATTAAGGAAAATACACTGTTTAGACAGAGTATTTGACGATTCTACGAAATATCCCTATACAATTTTCCAAAATATGAGGTTACTGGTTCCTCGAAATACCAAGGTACTTCGTCCTTATTGTCTATCTCTGTTACATTTTTTGTAGTAAGATTTTCCAAGTCTTCTAGTACCGATAACAGTAAACCTATTAACTAAAACAAGTAGGGTTACCCTTACACTTAGAGATTGAGGCAAATACACTATTTAGAGAGAGTATTCGATGGTTCTACGAAATATCCCTATACAATTTTCCAAAATATAAGGTTACTAGTTCCTCGAAATACCAAGGTCCTTTGTCCTTAATCTCTATCTCTGTTACATTTTCTGTAGTAAGATTTTCCAAGTCTTCTAGTACCGATAACAGTAAACCTATTAACTTAAACAAGTAGGGTTACCCTTACCCTTAGAGATTGAGGCAAATACACTATTTAGAGAGAGTATTTGACGGTTCTACGAAATATCCCTATACAATTTTCCAAAATATGAGGTTACTAGTTCCTCAAAATACCAGGGTCTTTCGTCCTTAATCTCTATCTCTATTACATTTTGTGTAGTAAGATTTTCCAAGTCTTCTAGTACCAATAACAATAAACCTATTAACTAAAACAAGTAGGGTTACCCTTACCCTTAGAGATTAAGGAAAATACACTATTTAGACTGAGTATTTGACGGTTCTACAAAATATCCCTATACAATTTTCCAAAATATGAGGTTACTGGTTCCTCAAAATACCAGGGTCCTTCATCCTTATTCTCTATCTCTGTTACATTTTTTGTAGTAATATTTTCCAAGTCTTCTAGTACTGATAACAGTAAACCTATTAACTAAAACAAGTAGGGTTACCCTTACCCTTAGAGATTGAGGCAAATACACTATTCAGAGAGAGTATTCCACGGTTCTACGAAATATCCCTATACAATTTTCCAAAATATGAGGTTGCTAGTTCCTCAAAATACTAGGGTCCTTCGTCCTTAATCTCTATCTCTGTTACATTTTCTGTAATAAGATTTTATAAGTCTTCTAGTACCAATAATAGTAAACCTATTAACTAAAACAGGTAGGGTTACCCTTACCCTTAGAGATTGAGGCAAATACACTGTTTAAAGAGAGTATTCAATGGTTCTATGAAATATCCCTATACAATTTTCCAAAATATGAAGTTACTGGTTCCTTGAAATACCAGGGTCCTTCGTCTTTAATCTCTGCCTCTGTTACATTTTTTGTAGTTAAGATTTTCCAAGTCTTCTGGTACTGATAATAGTAAACCTATTAACTAAAACAAGTAGGGTTGCCCTTACCGTTAGAGATTGAGGCAAATACACTGTTTAGACAGAGTATTTGATGGTTCTACAAAATATCCCTATACAATTTTTCAAAACATGAGGTTACTAGTTCCTCGAAATACTAGGGTCCTTTGTCCTTAATCTCTATCTCTATTAAATTTTTTGTAGTAAGATTTTCCAAGTCTTCTAGTACTGATAACAGTAAACCTATTAACTAAAACAGGTAGGGTTACCCTTACCCTTAGAGATTGAGGCAAATACATTGTTCAGAGAGAGTATTCGATGGTTCTACGAAATATCTCTATACAATTTTCCAAAATATGAGGTTACTAGTTCCTCATAATACCTGGGTCCTTCGTCCTTAATCTCTATCTCTGTTACATTTTCTGTAGTAAGATTTTCCAAGTCTTCTAGTACCGATAACAGTAAACCTATTAACTAAAACAGGTATGGTTACCCTTACCCTTAGAGATTGAGGCAAATACACTGTTCAGACAGAGTATTCGACAGTTCTACAAAATATTCCTATACAATTTTCCAAAATATGTGGATCCGCAATATAAAAATGAGTCTCATATTTTCATTTGAAAAATAACATCTGGCTAGCATAAAAGGGGACCAAGTATTTCAATAATCTGAACCATTCATCTAATTGGGTGTGCTCTAGAAGAAAGATATATAAAAGTTCAAACCGTTTTATGATTGCAAGATTTTGATATTTGGGCTTTTAGTGATGACTATAAAACGTTACCTTTGCCCTCTTCTAAGTGTCATTTTGAAGACCAAAATTTAGAGGCGTTGGTTCACCAGATGGGTTGTAATTGTGGTGTCATCGCTTATCAGAGTGTAGACGTTTTGGATCATTGAGAGAAGTGACCATACGTGTACTTTATTATGTTTTATGCGAGCAAGTACCACAAAGGGACTCTAGGAAAACTTTAAAATTTAACGGGTCTTTTCAGAAGCTGGACGCCAGAATATGTCAATCACTGGGCCAAACGACTTTCGCAGAGATTACTCCTTAATGTAAATAAGTCTATGGATAAATGTAGCTTTCTTTTGTACTCGTCTGACTCCATTATTTACATAATCTCTCTTGATTAACATTGCAAAGGAAATCAATCAACGTACAACTTCTTTCATCGCATATAATTGTAATCTTTTCTAACTAACTATTGCCTATCTTGTTTAGTCAATTACGGTATCAACCCTCCATCAAAGGGTTCATACTTATCAAGTTGTCACACCTACACTGTAAATATAATGTATGATGACTCACAGAAATGTGTGAGTTTCCATCATTCACATAGAATCGGATACACCACGATTCTAATCCTGTGTTTGTACTCCCTTTCTCTACCCTTTTTTTCTGTCCTTCTTTTGCATTGCCACCATGTTTTCCTCTCTAGTCATGCGACCTCTAATCTTGGTACATCTCACGCCACTAGTGATCTAGTGAATGCACTTTTAATTACTTTATCTGAAATAAAAATGAATAATACTACTCATTCCCACATGTCAGATTGACTCCTACCAACTACGCCTTGTGGCGTACCCAATTCATGCCCATCTTATGGTCCCATGGAGTCCTCAATTTCATTGATGGATCCAGTCCCTCTCCACCAGAAGCCATTGAATCCTCTGATTCTTAAGTGATTCCCAAGCCTGCCCTTTTTCTATGGAAACACAAAAGTCAACTTCTACTCTCATGGGTTATGTTGTCTTTATCAGAATAGGTATTATCTTATTTGCTCGGCATTGAATCTTTAAGAGATGTTTGACTGCCAACCTCTTGAGCAATCCTTTATTGCTTCTAGTCCTTCGGTCTTACAGTTACGCATGCAACTCCCAAATACCAAGAAAGGACATCTTTCTGTTATAGATATATTACAAAATTGCAAACTCATTGAAGATGAATTCACTGCTATTATCTTAAAAATCTGGACCCTGATTTCAGTGAATTGGTCGCTGCTATAGCAACTCGCTGAGCACCAGTCCCATATCCCACACTATGTAGTTTATGGTTTTCCCGTGAAATTAAATTATCTGAACTATGTGCCATCTTTGAGTTTGTTGCAAATCCCTCATCTACACACCTTGCCCAATGTGGGTCCACTAATAGGGGTGTGGCATCTCGCAACAACAACAATCATGCAATCACCCAAATCATACACCTGATGTTTGACGGGTCCCAAGATCCATCATCAACAAATCTTCAGCAATATAGCTTAGTATCAATCAATGCGTGCTGAAGATTATATCAACTAGTACCCAAGCATGGAGGCCACACACCGTGCGAACCCATATCTATCATATCTTTTAATTGCAAATGAATATCAAGGATCCCACAAGCTGTAGTACTGAACTTCTTCCTTTTCTCCTAAAAATCGTTCATTTCATCTTTCAAACATTTCACATGTCCTTGAAATCACTAAGAATCTTCCATCGGTTCATCATTTTTCTAAATATATAAATATAATTTTATTTATTTATTTATTTAAGTTTTATCCCCTCCATTTTTCGTTAAGGACTCGACAGTGGTGTAGGTCTTTGTAACGGCACGAATAGTGAAGGTATCCATCGGCTTGGTGACAGGCATCCATTGGTTGGTGAGGACCATACACAAGTTTGCAGAGGAGAGATTAATAGTAGATTGCTGGCATGCCCCTCTCAGCCACCTGATGGTATGCAAAGACTCACTTTCTATAGCTCTAATACTGAACTATGGAGCTTTAGTGCAGTTTGCGAGTGAATAGTAGATGCCAGAGCAGCTACCTCTGCTTCGGAGGAGTCACGGTATCCACAGGGCCAGAGAATTTCAGAATAGTTTGATCATGATCAGAGAGGATTTCTCCACTTCTCCAGGCCCCTGTTGAAATAGCAAGCTCCAATAAAGTTGAGCTTAAACCATCCAAGAAGGCGAGGCTTCCAAAGACATCTTGGCTTTTCCTTTCTTATAGTGTCGTGAATGATGTTGTCCCAGTCACTTAAGATGTCATGCATTGAGTCCAAAGAGAGAGAGAGAGAGAGAGAGCTTTGGTGGTAGAAGCCCAAAGAGCCGTTGATCTCAATATGGTGTCACACAATAGCATAGGGACTCTTGCTTTATCCTCTAAAGTACCTTCCATTATGCTCTAGCCATAAGCCCCAAATAGCAGCAAAAAAACGAAGATTCGTTAAGGTTTTGGGGCCCGACCATTGAAGACGTAAATAAAAAAATGGTGTTAGGAATGATCTAGAGTATACCTAACTTCCTGAAAACGCAGTTCTATACGTCTTTAGCTATTTGACAGTGGATCATGACGTGGTTGATGGTGTCATTTTCTCTCCTGCATAATTACCACCAGGAAGAACCTACCCCCTCTTGCATTTAAGTTGTCCAAGGTGAGTACTTTATAGAGCAATAGAGACCAGATAAAGATTGCAAACTTAGCTGGGGTTCCAGAATTCCAGATTAGTTTCGCAGGTTCCCAAGTGTTGTTCAAGGAATTAGTCTGAGGTAGCCAGAATTGCTCGAACTCTCTCAAAGGTCTTCTGCGAGGGAACCTCCGTTGGATAGAATCATTAATGTGAGAGTAGCAGTCCTTGATTAGAGCATTCGGATTAACTAAATTTCTAAAGATGTAGTTGTAGCATTTTCTCGGTGGTCTATCGAGTAGTCAAGTATCGTGCCAAAATCTTTGCCTTTTCCTACCGTAAATCTTGATATTGGTATGAAGAAGTTTAGATTATATGCAATCTGTCTCCATATCAAAGAGCTATTAGATCGCTCTTGGGATTATATTCACTAAGGATTCGGGCCACTTGTCTCTCATAAGATGCTAGAGACTGTCATTCAGCTGCAAATCTCCATAACTATTTAACAAAGAGCACCTAGTAGTGCTCTCTTAGCTACATGAGATAACATTTACGTATATAGTAGATTTATAAGTAGCAACCTAAATTAAATATACTATCTTGTAGGCAATGGTGCTGCTCAACTTTCAAGTAAATCTCAACAAAATAAGATGTGAATAAACTGAGTATATAATAAAGTTCAACTTTGACTAATCTTTACTTTCACCCCAATAACATTTGTACTAATTCAATGCAAATTTTTATATTAATTAATACAAAACTTTCAATTAAACAGTGAATGTGGATGTATCTTGTATTTTTCATTTGCTTAAAGTATATGTGGTTTGTTTATCTAAATGAGCGGATGACTAAGGGGATCTAGGAGGGTGAATATAAGTCTTTACTTTAAAAATGTAGGGATGTTGGAGTGTAGAAGTAAATGAGTGTGTTACTTGACCATCTTGAACAAACATTGGAAAAAGATGATACCATCTTATTGGTTTCAAATACTTGATAAAGCACTTGAATGAGCTTGAAATTTACTCAAGCTGAAGATTCTATTTGGTAGAATTCAAGTTATTGTGTTTAAGAGCATGACTCCAATGTTCCAATCAATGTGGCTGAAGATGAGCCTTTGGAGACACTTGAGGGTCCAGCATGTAGTTAGCAGCACACAAACTTGCAAGTTGATTTAAATGAGAAATGATATACAGCTTGTCTTAGGCATCAATGAGGGAACAAGGAGATCATATGTCTCATTAGTTTGGCACTTTGCTTCTTATGTGGCGGACATTGATACGGAATGAACCAATAAGGAGATCTCAGGTATCATCATAATTCTATGTATAATTCTGTGCATAATTCTGTGCAATGGCGAGGTTTAAAGGTAAAACAGCATCTTATCCAAATGTTAAGGTAGTCCATATCATTACGTCCATGTAGCTTTTTCGTATGGTCTAAAACAGCATAAAAATGTCCAACTCCAAGCAAAGGAAACTAGCATTATCATTTCGCAGGTAGGATGTCGGACAAATAAGAGACAACGGAATGGTGAGACAAAGCTATAGTAATAAATTGTTTATTGTGTTCTTCATCATCGACTTAAAGAAGTGAGACCATCTCATGAATCACATCCTGTGTACATTCATGGTTCCGTACTGCAAGCACCCTTTTACCACACCAATTGTTGCAACATATGAGAAGCTACAGGCCCAACTAATTACATTATGTGACCCCTCAAACCCACTGAAAATTAACCATGGAGTCAGCTGCATTTCCTCAACTACTAACAGCAAACCATCGGTTTGTTGCTTCTTTGCCCAGTTCATGGCATCTCGAGTGGTAATGTGCATACCAAATGCAAAAGGTTGCTCACTGGAACTTCAAATGGTTTCCTTTTCCAAGTGGTGATGGGAAAAGCAAGTTCCAATATTCAACTTACATGATATGTGAAACAGTGTTGTTCTAGTTCACAACCATTTGTCACTATAGTATCTTTTGCCTGACCATGATTTAACCATTCAACACGTGCAGAAGAAAAAATGTCTCCCGTAGAACCAGAAAGATCTCGAAGAGAATCCTTTCCATTAAACTGTTGAAAACAACCACCATCCGACTCAACTATAGCCACAGGTCAGAGTAATGACAATCACCAGATCAAACAATATCACTATGAAATGGATCAGAAGAATTTTCAGGGGAGGGAACAACCTGCTAGAATCTGTGGTATGCAAATTGCACATAAGAGTAAAAAAAATAAAAAACATAGTTCTTTGCCCTAAAACATTAATGTATATGACTCAAATCTAATACTGAAGAGTTGCACAACACAAGCAGGGAAGTTTCTAATAGATCATATCAGGCAGCAACAATAGATGTATAAGCCGTAGTTGCAGTGGCACCTGCATCTGTGATTGATTCCCTCCAAGCCAACTCGCTTGCACCGTTCTTGTCAACAATTTTGATCACAAAATTTGGTGGTGCAACAACCAGTCTGGATTGGATCTCCATGATGCATTTGTCAACCAGATCAACTGCTTCTTCAACTGTCATGCCACTGTGGTAGTGCCCTTCCATCATTGAAAGGGAAAAGTAGGATCCATAGCCAAAGACACCTTTCTCAATCTTGTGGAGGGTAGCAATGTAGTCAATGTAGTAGAGAGATGGACCAGTTTCCTCGTCATAACCGACCAAGAGAAGGTTAACCATGTAAGGGCTCTGGAACAATACTCAATTGGAATGTTGCTCCAGGTACCTGTAACAACTATTGTATTGGGCACTGATGTAGACCACGAAGTGACATGGACTGTATGACTTACCAAACATAACTTTGGATTTTGACCTTTAGCTCAAACCATTTCAGATATTGAAGCAAAACAATAGACCATTTGAATGTATGCTTCTTCTTGTTTTTCTAACAATGCATGTGTACAAACACCTGAGAATAAATGTGATGACCCAGGTTTTCAAATGAAATTTTAAATACAAACTAATTTCTAATGCAAGATCGATTCAATTTGAAATAATTTTTGTCAAATAATGCAATGCAACGGAAAATCTTTTCTTTCAAATTCACTTTGAAACACCCTGAGCGTCATTTTTTCTTCTATAAAAACAAGGATTCTCGGTGAAACGAGTGCTCATTTCTACCAAAAATCCAACAAAGTTTCCTCTATTTTTCGGACATATGACATTTAACGCATGTCATTGCGAAGTACCTGATAAACATTGTTGACACTTTTAACATATAAATGGAGACTCTGTCTCCTTTTCATACATCTAACAAGACAAAAACATTTTACCTCAAAACAACACACCCAGAACCTCTACAGCACAACTAAGTCACATTATTCTTCCAAATTCACATAATCACATACAATGCAATCTCTTTCTCATTTCTAATATGACAACTTCAACTCAAAGACCAATTTTTATACCTATCCTCTTTCCAAGCTTCTGTTGGCTTGCTCCTGTTAGTAAGCAGCTCCTATTCCTTGAGTGTCCTTTGTTTTACGATATTGTCAACATGCCAAAACTACTACTATTCTCTGTATCTGAGGCATTGCAAACCATAGCAATGCCTCAGCAAGCAATCGCTTGTGTAGGTGGAGTAAGATGCAATATTTTATATAAACAGAAATCATGATAATTATATATAGATCAATTTAGCAATGTTGAATCATGCAAACAACAATTCGATTATCATTTAACTTGAAATCATTTAACATTATCAAAATCACGAATCCACACCAAGATGGAAAGAATACCAATGCATTAGTACAAAACACATTATTTGAAAAGCAAAGTATGCAATCACATGTCAAACTTATAACTCATTTACATTTTCCTGATACCAGTCTTCGCTCTTACGAGCCATTTCATATATCAAATACCAATGCATTGTTGTATGCATCAAGTACACAGCAAACAATATTATCCTCTTTGGTGCAGTGAGTTGGCGCAATGGGTTAAACCCAAAGACATACAAAACTCAAAGACACACCTCAAGGCTTTACTCATGAGAGACCGGTAGCTCGTTCAACCAGGAACTGGTAGCTTGTCCAGCCCGAAGGCCTGCCCACATCATAATGACTCCATGGCCCGCCCACATCATAACGACCTCTCAGAATGCGTCAAACTCCCCATACAATGGGGCTACATCCCAGGGACCGGTAGCTCGTATAGCCCGAAGGCCCGCCCACATCATAACGACTCCGTGGCCTGCCCACATCATAACAACCCCTCTCGCTCATACGAGTCATTTCACAATTTCCTGGTATCAGTCTTACATTTCTCTCACATGATTCACAATAATGCATAGTTTATGCATAATAGTTTAATCATAATTCAAATTCAGCATGCACATTCATCTTATCTTTTGTATACACTGAAAAAGATTCATTTCAATGCTTGAAATTCACATACACATGCATATATAGCGAAAATTGTAGCAATCTTAATTTCACCTACCTCAATTGGAGATCTTCTAATTCACTGACACGAGTACTTCATTCAGTTCGCGTACGCGCTCCCTATCAGTCACCTCTGTAACAATACAAACACATGTTCAATTATATAATTCTAGGACTTCTCCTATCTACCCTAACACTATTTGGCATAAGACAAAGTGACATTGTTCATTACTGTGCAAAAGGCGTTTCATTAGCTATTGGTTGATAACTAATTTAATGGCAACCACTTACTGGATTTCCAATCCATGCCAGTGGCCTTGGATTGGCTATTCACTTCTCTTCTTAAGTGACTGTAAGTCACTTTCACTGTTTAGTGGTCTGAACTCATGATTCATATCTAGATCAATTCTTGAGTTGGAGCTGGATGTTATTTTTCATACTTTATATCATATCTAAGCTAATTCAAGATTCAGGAATCCATCTGTGACCTCAAATCATTCATCTAACATCATAAGGTATCTGTTTGAATAGTGATAGATCGGACGGCCTAGATTATCTAATCTGTTTTACTTCCAATTCACATCATTTTAATCATTCTATGATTTTTGATGCTGAAGAACTCATATGTGGTGTCTGATCGACGATTAGACATCACGAAGTTACTATATGAATAGTACATGATCGGACTGCTGAGATTGTTCGATCGGTTTTCAGCCTAGATCTGATGTTTTTTGTGTGATCCAAGCTACATCATGCCCTAAATTACTTATCCCTAAGCTTTGATTTGAAAATGGACGGTTGGATTACCCACAAGACCTAGATCTAGCATCAATGGTGCGGATTTAGCTAAAATCTCAAAATCAAGAATACGGTTTTGTAGATCTTACCTTCTAGATGCATTTTCATGCATTTTCCACCATTGGATGGGCTGGATTGGTTCAAATCAGTCGTAAAACCTCCAATCTTAGCCATGCAATGTTTCCCTCTTCAATCGACAGTCAAGATCATGTCGGATCCCCCAATAACCTTGGGGGTTTTGTTTGTCTCAATGTGCTGAACAAAATGACCGGTCGGATTGTTGATCCGAGCCGGCGTCGTCTCCGGCGACGATTTGGAATCCGGCGACCCAGGAAAACCCTTGTTTTCCCTTCCATGCCTACATGCAGCTCTCTCTCTCTCTCTCTCTCTCTCTCTCTCTCTCTCTCTCTCTCTCTCTCTCTCTTCTTCCTTCTTCTCTCCCTCTCCCTTCTTCTCTTTCTTCTTCCTCCTCTTCCTCTTCCATTTTCTTCCCATCGGGTTTTTCCTCTTCATCATTTTTTTTTTTTTTTTTTTCTGTTTCTGTTGCTTTCAGGAAGATAGACTCGACGTCTGTCGAGTTTGTTTAATGAGAGGGGGGTGCCAGTATCAAATCTGGCCCCCTTCTATTTAGGCCTTTCCTTTTCTTTTTCTTTTTCTTTTTCTTTTTCTTTTGTGCAATGTTACAATAAACAAAGAGGAATCCTGGGCTGTCAAAGGCTTGGAATAAGTCTTGATATAGTTGGATGCCATGACAACCTAGTTCTGAATAAGAATCATCTGAAGTTCATCAATAGTAGCTAAGAGTGGTTCTGAAACAAGAGAAATAACCATCATATTTATGCAATAGGAAAGCACACAGAGGTATTACATCTTTAGAAGATAATTGACTCGAGATAGTTTGCCTTGTCTTCGTTTCCCCTTTATTCTCCCAACTTACACAAGAAACCTTCAGATCAGAGACCTCTGAAGTCTCCCTCAGAGTTGCCTTTGCTTTTCTCTTATCTCAGAAATTCTCAACCCTTATCGAAAATCTTCTGTCTGAAATATGGAGAAAATTTCTTGTTGCACAATCAACATGTCATGCTAGATACCTTCACTATAACCTAAGTTGACCTTGGCTACTCGGCTAACATGTTAAATTTCTAATAATAGATTGAAAGTCATAATATAAATCTCACGGTACTACTTCACTCTTGAGAAAGGAAAGTACGCCTGCACAATCTTCTATATTAAGAAATGCAAATTAAGATGATCAACTTGTTGAGCTGCTCCCTTGCTAAGAACAAAACAGGAAAAATCATCTAAGGTATATGTGAACAGCAGTCTTGGCCATAAAATTATTTATACGTTAAATTTTTGGGCTTCTATCTAATAAAATTTGATGTCCCAAATATCAATGAATCAACAAATATATTACATATTTAATCTGGTTCCTACTTGCCAGTTCATCTGAGTTTTATCGAACATCATCTGAATTACAAGTGGGAAAATTCAAGAAAACATTCTGCTGTAGTCAATTGCAGCTCCCCAACAAATAATATGACATCACCAATTGACGAGATTGAGATATATGCACCCAGACCACCAGCTACACTAAGTACAAATGCCAGAGGAAGTGTAATTGGAAAGGGTGGGTGGTGCTTCTAGTATAAGTTCATTTCTTATTTCAGCCATACTTAGGAGCAATGTAGCCCACATAACCAGTTCAATAGAAGTAATATGCTTCTCTGTCGGGTTATCAAGGGTATAGCAAAGAACAAGCTTTTTGAAGTACTATTGTGGGAAACGTGCAATTTACAAAGCCAAAACAAATGGAAACATGTTCGTTGGCGAAAATGAACCTTCAAAGGAAAGAACTCAAAATCTTACTTCTCCGTTTCTCGAGCAAATACCCTAATGAAACCTGCATTCACCAGTGAGAAATGGGAAGAAAAGCTATGATATCTGAGCAGACAGAGTACCCGATCGTGATGCATTCACCAGTGAGAAATGTGAAGAGACCTTCAGCGGTAGAACGCCCAGATGCCAGAGTGCGCGACCTTCTCTAGGACAAAAACTGTGTGTTTACCAGAAGCCTGTGTTCACCAATGAGAAATGGGAAGAGACCTTCCGCTGTAGAACGCCCAGATGCCAGAATGCGCGACCTTCTCTCTGATAGAAACCTGCATTCACCAGTGAGAAATGGGAAGAGAAGCTTAAGCCGTAGAATGCCCAGATGCCAGGGTGCACGATCTTCTCTCCAACAGAAACCTTAACAGAGCTCGAAAACGGTGGAAATTAATCGAGCGAGAGAAGAAACAGATAAAAAAGGGAAGCCCGTTGTTCTCACTCTAAAAAACACGGTTTGATTTTTATTTTTCTCTCTCTAAAAATGATCACATTTCACATTACAAGGAGATAGGCGGATCTATATATCAACAAATATATGAAGTGATAATAATATTAAATAAATTTAATATCCCAGATATACCTAAGATATCATCATTAAATAAATCTGATATCTTACAAATGTTGAAGATATTACAGTAAAAATAAACTTGATATCTCATATATGCCTAGGATATCATTGTTAAATGAGCTGCACATTTTAGATATGCCATGATATCTTAGAAACACCTAAAATATGCAATTGAATAAATCTCTCTTAGTTGCACAATCCTTTGGTGAAGTTGAATATGTATAGCTGCTATGGCAACTTCTAAGTAATTTGACTAGGAAGAATTTTAGAAGATATTGGTGAAAGCAAAAGAAAGCTACAAAAATGTTATGTGATAACAAATCAGCAATTGTTATGGTAAAGGATTTAGTTTACAACGGCCATACAAGGCACATTGCTATGAAGTATCACTTTATTAAAGAAGAGATTGAAGAACAAGAGATAAAGCTAAAGTATTGCAAATTAGAAGAGCAAGTTGATGATATTTTACCTAGGCTCTTGTTGATGTTTTCTGCAAGTGCTTGTTGATGTTTTTTGCAAGTGCATGAGCTATTGTGGTATAGCCAATGCAAGTATCGATCCCACAAAGACGCTCTTTAAATTTTTAGAGTTTTTAATAAAATTTAATTATTTAAAATTCAAATTAATGGACAAAAATTAACAAAAATAAATCAAACTTCATCTTCAATTTAACAGTAAAATTCCAGAGGTTTAATTCGATGAAGAATAGAAAAAGAAATAATAAAACCTTAACTAAACTAAAACTAGAAAAAATTAAGAAAACTCTAATTCCCTATCTTAAGTGTTGTCCAATTTCTTCATTTTGAGTATCCCAAACTTTGATCAACTTCCATCACTATATTCAACGTGTCCTATATTAATGATCTGACAGAGGAATATGTCAGATTCTTCATATTTTCAAAGATCTATTCTAATTAAGGAATTTAAGATTTAATGGCTTAGATTTGTTTTTAGAACCCAATTTTAAGATCAGGAACAACAATTCAATAGGAAACTATCCTAAAAACAAGTTCTAAAATTTAATTAAAATTCTGAATTAAAACAGACAAGAAATTGAAAGTTTTCCATGGTTATACCAGAACCTTTAATTTGCTTAAACAGGAATAGAATAACATAGAACGTGAATAACTAAAACTGGAATAACATAAAGCACGAACAGTAATAGAAACAGGACATGAAATGTAAATGAAAATAATTTTCCGAGGGCAAATTTGGAAATTTTCCTGAAACTTCCCAAAAAAATTTCGTCAAACAAAGTTTGCCAGAGAAGACGACTCTGCCAGACAAGATCCCCAAAAATGATGAGATGGGCAGACAGCTGGGCGTGCTCCTATTTTGGGTTCGTGCCTGGCCTATGAAGATCCGAGTCGGTGAAAGATGGGGAGGCATCCACGACTGGTCATGCTGGCCGGAGTAGATGGGAGCAGAGGAGACGACTCCTACTGAAGAAGACGATGCCTTGTGAGTGGAAGAGAGAAGCAGGGGATGCCTGTGACGTCCTGGGTTTTATAAGGAGATTTTCTAAATATTTTTGAGAATCTTGTCAGGATCGATCCTTAAAATTTTTTTTTTTTTTCTTAATTTTTTTTCAACTCTACATATAATAATATATTTAAAATTACTTCTTCTAACCCAAGTACGTCAAATAAATCTCCACAATATATTCAAAATAACAGTTCATCTTTTCCAAATACCAAGACCTACTAGTCACAAATTTCAAACGCTACTAAGTTAAATCACAATATAAAGTTCAAATATTTAATTTATTACAAATTGACTAAAGTCTTCAAATAAATAAACACTAGTTCTAGCTTCTCATACTTTGCAACTCCGAGTTTACTCAATCTCCTTCAAGGCCAATTTCAAGCTTTTCCTTTGCTCTTCACCCGTAGGGTGGTTTGGTGAGTAATTTGAATTACCCAAAAGAGAAAATCAAAACCTAGCTAAAAACTCTGAAAATCTTGCTATGCAAGTTTTTTTTTTTTTTTTTTTCCGCATGCATGTACTATCAAGCATGTCATTGTCACATCGTAAGCTCTCAATTCATATTAACCAGTTATGTAATAATCATAATGACATTATATTGGATAATACAAGTAATATCCATGCATATAAAGATCTGAGTTAAATTCAATCCATATTTATTGAATGATTAATTCATAAGTAAATCCAATTAATAATAAATATATATCTGGATGGAACTTAGCATCATGTCACAAGCATCTATGATATCCAAACAAAATATAAGGTTGACTATAAGCGTAGCAAAACCAAAGTTTCAAATCGAGTTCGTTACAAGGTACCACACTAACTACACCGACTACATGGGATAGCCTGATCAATCCAATACAAGGGTAGTCCTCCCATGTAACATACCTCGCCAAACTTGCCTATTATAAAGTTGGTACCTGCTGGAAGTTAGTGGCCAACTGACTCCCTAGTATAGCAACCATGGGATTTGATATAACATCCCTGAGCCAGGATCAACTCTTAAGAGTCTCCTGATTTTTTTTTCTTATTATTATTATTATTATTATTATTATTATTATTATTAGGTTCCATTGCACAAGAGTACGGAAATATCAAATAATATGTACCTCAATAATTTGTGAATTTACTATTGTTGATTTCAAGCATATACATATTCTTGAAGATCAATTTATGAAGTTTTATTATACTAATCAATTTCATTCATATTTATTCCCAAATCAACTTAAAACATAATCTACCATGTCAAATATATCTATTGACTCCAATGCATCGTCAATCTATACGTTGTTAGATACTTATTTCATATGGAATATTTAGTATACCCAACCTTAAGTTCTATGGTTGGTTTTCATAGCATGATCTCTTATTTAGGACAATTCTAAGTCATATGCATGACTATTATTATGCGGCATGATATCATGTTGTTGTCTTTATTTGAATGTTCAATGCATTGTGTTTGTTTCTAACTAGACCGAGTAATTGTTATACAACCGATCGCTAGGCTAATTGGTGTTTTGCACCATACAATAACAGATTGTGTAAGATGTGAAGTGCTCTAATCTAATCACATGAATAATGTTAGTTTGAATCCAAAGATGTCACACCCTACACAGACGAGAAAATGTTGCAGCTATTTTATGCTAATAAACTAGGTCTTTATAGATGACTAGATACATGGCGAGATTATCAAGGCTAGAGCAGACGTTATGCTTGATGGGGCACTTCATAATAATGCCTCATACTACACCCATGCAGATCATCAATTTCATGTTGTGGTTGTTTGTGCTTATGTATTTTACATTTGATATTATTTTAGTTGTACAAGGAGTACAAGGCATAGTTAAATATTCCTATGTAAAACTATGGGTCAATGCTTAATATCCAAAGCATGCATGAACTCACCAACTCTCAATGTGCAAATATTGTCCAAAATATTACATGCATGAATTCAACTTAAATTATGGAATGTTTGTCAAATCCAAGATGACATGTGTTCCTATTATTAAATAAATGTTTACAAGTGATCATCATTCTATATTTATGTGTTAGACTATCACTCATATTTCACTATTTGTATGTGTATTTAATAATCAATGCTTAGCACGTGATGTACCTAAATCTTCTTCTCCTCCAAACCTGCCATGTATCAAATTCCTATCCATAGTGACGTGCATGTGAACCCAAATTTGTAATCTGTTACTCACTGATTGTATTGATCATGTGTATGAACTTTATTTAAATGTATGTTATGATTTTCATATCTCATGCGTTAGACACTTAGCATGGTTTAGAAAACTTGTTCTCTTCTAATAATACTTCTAATATCTCATGCTAGATCCCTGGGGAATGGTACCCAAATTAAAACTTTTAGTATAATGCGTGTTTCAAAAATTGTTAGGTATTCTTACTTTTTATTTTACCTTATTCAAGATAAGGTGTGATTGTCAGTAACCATTACGCCGTATACTTAAGCCTTGTTCAATATATAATGCACCTAAGCACTTTCTTTTCTAGACATGCCATGCTCTCAAGTTAGTTGTGAAATATGATGCATCCTGATTTTTATTTTTATTTATATATATATTTTTTTCATTAAACATTATATATCTACAAAAATCTGGTGTACAAGACGCTTGGAAAAATTTCATTATTTAAAGCATTTAATCTTTATCAAATGCACATGGAATTAAGCATATATTAGTGCATGCTATAGTTGGTAAAACTCCATGCGTTGCACACCATGCAAGATTCAACATGCACTCTCATCATGAATATGTGCATGGTATTCAATTAAAATGAAACGCATACACATTTATATATTATGCGTCGTCTACCAAATTAAAAATCAAAAGAAAATTCTTCGATCTAAACATATATCCATGGATCATGCACAACTATTCAAAGCCATACATCTAATATAAACATTTACCACATGATTATCATCTAGAAATTTATCAAGCATACATGCATTTACATTCCAATGAACTTTCAATGCAACTTCATTCCAAAAACAATCGATAAAGCTCAATATATATATATATATATATATATATATATATATATATATTCTTTTCTTCTTTTTTTTTTTCAAAAGAAAACAGCGGTCTAGATCTAGATTCCCTACCTCAAAATGTGATTTCCTCCAACGCAAATTTCTCTGCTTCTAATCGATTTGACGCAAATTTCAGATCTCTGCTTTTCCTCTCCAACTATTTCACATTCCTAAACTTTTCTTTCCATTTTCTTTGTTTCTTTTATAAGTACTTTCCTTGTAACGTTTTTTTTCCAATTTATTACATATTTGTAACTCTTCAAATTTTTAATGGTGTATTTACTCCCTTTTTCTATAACTGTCAAATCATCATGTTTAGCCATTTGTAACTGTACTTTCCTTGTAACGTTTTTTTTTTCCAATTTATTACATATTTGTAACTCTTCAAATTTTTAATGGTGTATTTACTCCCTTTTTCTATAACTGTCAAATCATCATGTTTAGCCATTTGTAACTGTACTTTCCACATGGCAAACAAATTCGTAATAAATTAATTAATAAAATAAACTAAAAAAAAAATATAATTTCTTTATTTCTTAATAATGCAGGCCATTACAATGCCAGGCCAGTGGTCTGCGTCTTTGGTCTGGGCGTGTGACCGATGGAAGTAAAACTGCTGGGCCGGTGAAGATGGACGACTGGAAGCAGAGGAGAACAGGAAAACGACGCCTGGGCGTGCGGCTGGTGGGAAAAAAAATGTGATGGAGGCAGGGTGACCAGTAGAGAGGGAAGATGGGGATTGTGCGGTGATCTCGGCTTAGGAAATAGCAAGAAGATAAAAGGTGTGTGAGATGTGAGGGAAAGAGAATGGTGAGGTTTTGGGAAAAAGTAACGTGAGAGATAGATGGAAATAAGAGACTGAATGAATGGTAAAAGACACGATGCAAGCAATCCAAGGAAGAATAGAAAAGGAAGCCTAGGAAAAAAACAAATCAGAACTACCAAAAGCAAAAACTCCAAACTTTTTCCAAAACTCCCCCCAAACTCCCTACGGTTCCCCCTCTTTATAATCTTTCCCCTTTATTATTTTCCTCAAACTCTTTCCTTGAAGAGGTGGATTCCTATTAAGAAACTTTCTCCTCTCCCAAATTAGGACTCCTCTTCCATTAGAAAACCTTTTTTTTTTAGAAACTCTTAATCCCTTGCCTTATTGATCTTCAAACTGATATGTTTCGTTGAAATTAGATTTGAGCCATCCAACCCTCCTTTAGTTGATCTGCAAAACCAAAGACTAAATTAGAGTCATTTAAACTATACATTAAGCATCCACTTAGCTCAATTGATCATCTGACCATTAATTTTGATAATTTACGGTTGAATGGTCAATTTAAGCTAATTTTTATATTTTCTCTAAAAATTTACTAAATTGATGAGTTAGATGGTCTAATTAAATGCTAAACTATGGGTTTTTTAGCTAAAATTAAACACTTAACAGCTCTTCTCAAAGATAAGTTTCAGAAATTTAGAGAGTTTCTAGGTCTTCATGAACATCACATTTGAGGGAAGTGTTGAAAGTAATGTTGTAAAGAAGTTTCTTAAATGTATTATACACTAGATGAAGGGCTGAAATGAAACCTTGATAATAAAAGAATCCTAATTTGAAAGCAATATAAGAACTTGTATTGTTGAATGGAAAGTGGGGTTTTGCAGAGAATAACAAATAGAGATTTTATTATTATTATTTTTTGTTTCCTTAACCTCACAATAAACCAACAAAAATTCAGCTAAAAGGTAAAAAGGAGAGGCAATTTCATCTACTTCAACCTAGTTCTCGCTTGCATCAAGCCACAATTTTCCGAAAGCTGCATTCAAGAATGTTAGAGAAATCATTGTACCATGGCTTATTTCGTCATTCTTGCATTATAAATGTAACCTAAAAGAATTTACAGAAATACCATACATTGACTCTCTTCAAATTTGGTCCATCACGGACTCATCAACGTGAACAAGAATCCAACACTAACACATGGGGACAGTGAAAAGTCCTATAATCATGCACCTGTCCCTCCACCCACACAAAAGGCTAGATCGTACCACAAGATCCATTGCGACAGTTGTCGGAGATATGGGTAGATTTCCAACTGGTGTAGGAACCTGACTGTTTAACCTTCATTTGCTCCGAATAAATTCCGTGGGCAATACCCAGTGTTATAATTGTCTTCTCATCCTAATGCCCACCTAACCTCACCTTCTTCGTCTGCGACTGACGATTTTGGTGAGCGGTACCTGGACACTGGGGCCATCGATCATGTCAAGTTTGATTTGGCAATCTCAATCTTGCTAATGAATTTAGGGTAAGGGTCCAACTTAACTAAGGCTTAGAAATGGATCAAGTTTGCAAATCAAGCATGTTGGTAGTAGTTGTTTTTCTTGTACTATATCTAAATTTCAATTTTCTGATATTCTGCATGTAAGCATTTCCTCCAAAGATATATAACCTTTGATACTACAAAATTTCATCCGGGCTTCTTTATGATCAAGGATATCACTAAAGAAGGCCAAATTTTCACGACTTGAATGACAGAGGACTGTATAAACTTTGGGCACCATGGCGAGATCCTAGTCTCAATATAGCAACGACCATGTTAAGGGAAGCATTTCACTGGACACAAATAATCAGTCTTTAGTTACTACACTTAGGTATTTTTTCATTAATAAATTGTTAATTTGTTATGCTTGCCAATGTTTAAAGCATCTAGGTGTTCATCAAATTCCCCCCTTTCTGTCAATTTTAGATCATTAGATCTTATCCTTTTAGATGTGTGGTGTCCATATCATGTATCATCTTTCGCCGCACACAAATGTGCAGTCATTTTTGTAGATGATTACTTCAAGGATAGTCTAGTGCTTTCAAATAATGCAAAAATCTATTTCAATCTTACGTAGAAAGGCAATAAAGTAGGAAAATAAATCCTTCTAGTCAGACTGAAGAGGATAAATATAGAAAGTTGCATAATCATTTCAAAATTGTGGGATGCATCTTCGAATTGTTTGTTCCATGGGATGGATCAGCTGGAAGGAAAATCAGGCATTTAATTCGGGACCATGCCCACTGTGCTCGCCCATGCTCACGTTCCAAAACAACCGCTTTTTTAATAAATCATATGCCTAGTGCAATTATTCACAAGTGATCCGTTGGAATTTCTTCGTAATCAATCTGTTGTTATTCATTCGGCCACCAATCAACATAAATTTTACTTTCGGCCTGTTTTATGTCTCTTTTTAAGATAACGCAACCTTCATTCTCGGTATAGAAGTTGTGATAAAAATATACATGTCCAGATATGTTAGATTTGATGAGTCTATGTTTCTATTTACTAGTACTTCCATTTTAGGTCCCCACCTCCCTTGTCAACCCAAGAAACAAAAGACATTCTCAAATATTGGAATAACATACTATCTCATTGATTATTCTTGTCCAATGTTTCCTCAGCTAATTACATGTGTTTACAGATGCAGATTGGATTGAGTGCCAAGACGATTGACTGTCCACAAATGGCTATGTACGCCATCTATCTCGGCTCAATTCTTTTTCCTTGGTCTTCTTGCAAGCAACATACCATTGTCCGATCCCCTTCGAAAACCGAATATATAAGGCCATTGCATATTCAATGGTTGAGCTAGTTTGGCTATGTTTGCTACTAAGGTCGTTAGGCATGCAAATTTCTAGTCCACCTGTCAACCCCATGTTTCATGCCCGCACAACACATATAGAGGTTGATTTGTTTATTTGAAAATGATATAGAGGTTGATTTTCATGTTGTCCAGATTATGTTTCTTGTGGCATATGCAAGCCAAGTACATCTCCACCATTGATAATGTTGTTAATGTATCACAAACCCTGCTTCTAGCCGATTCTTGTTGCCGTGTAACAAGTTTCACGTTCTTCCTTTAGAACATCCAACTTCTGGGAGCGTATTAGAGAAATCATTGTATCATGGGTAATTTAGTCATCCTTGTATTGTGAATATAACCCTAAAAAGATATACCATATAAATTATATACGTTCACTCTCAATCAAATTTTGAGAGGATACCAAAAAATAAGCAATTTTCCTCTTTTTGACACCATGGTTAGAGTCATTTAATGAAGCATTTTCAATGCATGGCACAGCCAACATGAGACCCCAGAGATGAGCAGTTTGGATCACCAATTATCTTGCCCTTGTGTATTCTAATTAAATGTAAATCAACGCACTGAGAAATCCAGGCAAGCAAGCACCATAGAATAATAGGATTTAGACACGCTAAAACTACATGATATCGGGTGCATTTGATCAATTATGTAATCCGGTCACCTTCTAGTCTACGTTGTGCATATTTTTCTGTTCTTTTCATTTTTCTATAGAACTGGCTTAATATAGTTAAGAGTAACAAGGGGGACCGCCAAAACAAGGACCACACGACCGAGGGGTACTAAGAAATCAACAGAAAACAGAGGGATGTAAAAGCCCCATAGAACCCACAAGATAGAAAACAGTTAACCACCGACAAGAGTCTTCAATGGGAAACGTCTGACAGTTACAAATAGAGACGTTGAGATCATTGATCACTAGTTACGACTTAGCAAGGGCATCGGTAGTCTGATTAGCTATCTAAGAACGTGATTGCTACAGATTTCTTCTTGGACGATCCTGATTTCCAGTCAGGTATGATCTTTTACTCTTTGTTTTCTTATTCTTTCTTGGCTGTCTAATTTCCTGCACAGGGTAATAGTAGTTACTAGTTAGTATAGTCCGAAGAAGAAGTTTTTTGCATGGCCTTGGGATGATGAGGCCCCAAGATGAGTGGTTTCAGTTAACTTTGGACGTCCACTGTACTGTTTTACATGCACAAGCGACAATGGATGAGCCACGCGCCAAAATTCAAACCCACGTGAATACTTTGTCCTTTAATGGGTTGTTATTGATTAGAAAACCAAAATACAATGATCCGTATTGCGCAATTCATCCTAGACAAATCAAAGGCTTAAATCATTCAACTATGAAGAATTTTTTTTATGTGGCTCGTGCATAGCAGCTAAATGCTTGGGACCACTTATAGGAGGGCCACTTGCCATTTTACATCTAAAATTTTCCAAGGAGAACATCTGTTATCCACCATATAATTATTTTCTTTGTGCCTTTTCCTCATCATTTGAAAAATTACAAATCAAAGGCTTAAGTTCACTCATGCCGTTTTCTGCAAAGGGAAGCTCATTACTGGTATTATCCATCTGCACTAGAGCCAAACAAGTGGTCCTCTCAATACATCGTGCCATTTATTACTCCAAAATGCTCACGCACTAGAAAAAAAAGTTCAGTAGTTGATTTGTCCACCCCCATGGCTTTAGCTGGCTATCTTTCACAGGGCAACCATAACCAGTCATTCTCCACACTCTCTCTCTCTCTCTCTCTCTCTCTCTCTCTCTCTCTCCTCACATGCATTGCAATTGCCAACAGACAGCTTTCTCACCATCAAAACACCTCAAATCCTGTGCAAAAATGTGTTATATACATCCACTTATAGCGTCAGAGTACGATAATGCAATCTTCTCCAGTCGTATTGCAAGCTAAGGCACTCAATGGCTTTACCATAACTAACAAAAAGAAAAGGTAGTTACATGTATCACAGACCTTATCCTCTCTCATGTCATGGGAAGACTGTCAAACAAGGTATGGGAATGATCTTAATGAAAATCATTATGTCCCGATCTATCCAATTATCTGTTCTCTAATGATAGTACAATAGTACTGCGGCTGTGTTGAGCTGACTCGGAATCCATTATATAGAACAATAAATTCTGAGATGATGAGGAATGAAGGTCTTGTTTTCTTCCTTATCCTTTTGGCACCATTGTTGTCAACTTTGAGTACCAGAGTAGGTCAATAAGGCAAAATTTTGGAGTGAGAGGGGAAAGGCAGAACCGGTCAGGAAAAATCAAGAGAAAGCATGATTATATGTGCATTCAATATGCATTACTTCGCCCTACCAGGCAGGCAGATTGCAGCACTGAAAGTGGAGGCACAACTTGAACCTTTTGCCACTCATATTTGCCCTTTTATCCAAAAATATTAAATTACTTATGGTATTATTTGTAACTATATAAAGTTGACGATATACCGGACAGGCAAGGCTGCTGTGTTACTAGGTTGAGTAAGAGAATCATGTAGATGATAAGAACCATGACTCATCAAACCATTCGAAACTATATCGATGTGGCTTGTGGGTGATACGGACTATGAATTTTCCCATCTCCTTCATTCACGTCATTGTTTACCATATATTCTAGCTTGGATTGTGGGCCCACAGGGCATGACTTATCGGCGCATATGTCTTTTAGGTTCTACCCTGATAGCAACTCTCAAAATTGCAGCTCACCGTCAAAAGGAAAAAGAAAGAAAACCGAAAAGTGATGTAGATAATGCCATTTCACATCAAATCTGACAGAGTTAAGACGCACCTCGTTTCCGTTGTTTTGCTACTA
Source organism: Warburgia ugandensis (assembly GCA_035236585.1). Classification (NCBI taxonomy): domain Eukaryota; kingdom Viridiplantae; phylum Streptophyta; class Magnoliopsida; order Canellales; family Canellaceae; genus Warburgia; species Warburgia ugandensis. The sequence continues at coordinate 60,318,500 of CP141133.1, forward strand.
AAGGAGGACATGGAAAAGAAAAAGAGAACCCACGCGATATTGGAACTTCGTCCTGAATGATAATCATGAAGTAGTCCAGCTTGATCTTTATCTTTTGATAACTGACAGAGGAGGGTAGAAGTGGGTTGTCAATTCTCTTGGCAGTAGTTGGATGTGGCAAAAAGAAAAAGAGGGCCCAATCCAGACTAAGTAATGGATCAGATTCTCTGCCGTTATTTACTATAAATATATACCAGCAATTTGCGTAAATGATGCTCATAAATGAAAAATAAATAATATATATTCGAACACTTTCTAATTTATCCCTGGGTACGCAGTAAATTATCTGAGATTAGGTCGACTGACTGCATAGAATTGGTTATAACTTATAATATGCTTTATATTATAAAAAAATGTGTAATAGTTAACTTCTTATTAAACTAAAATTTTTACAATTAGACTTTTTTCATAACACTTAGTGTATATGATGATATGCAACAAATTGATTATACCAAAATTATCATATTAAAATGAGTATTTTTTATGCAACCAAATGAGTAATTCATTCATCATCATCATCATCATTAAGAACTTATTCTAATTAGGGGTTGGCCACATGAATCTTGTTCATCTATTCCCCTCTATTAAGTACCATGGCTTCATTTAGTCCTAAAGTTTTTAAATCTTTTCTTGCCACTTTATCCATGTTCTTTTGGCCTTCCCCTTGCCCTTTTATAACCTTCTACTTACATTGCTTCACTCTTTCTTACTGTTGTCGATTTCGATATTCATTGGACATGTCTAAACCATCTAAGTGTAATTATCTCCCTCATCTTGTTACTTATTGATACTATCCCTAAGTTTTCTCTAATATTTTCATTTCTAATTCTATCTTTCTTGTCTTGCAACTCATTCATCTCAACATCCTCATTTCCTCGATGCTTATCCTATGAACATAATATTCCTTAATTGCCCAACACTCTTATCCATAGAGCATGGCCGGTCTTATAGCCATCCTATAGAATTTTTGTTTTTAGTTTGAATGGTACCCGTTGATCATACAAAACTCCAGATGTATATCTCCATTTGTTCCAACCTACATGGATTCTCTATGTAACCTCCCTCTCAATCTCTCAATCTCGCCACTCTCCTGAATCATCAATCCTAAGTATGGAAATGGTCTTTTACGGGGACATCTTGGTTATTGATCTTGATTGGTGATCCACTCTTGCTCATCTCCTTGCTAAAATTGCATTCCATATACTGTCCTAGTTTGTCTGATTTTAAATCTTTTAAGTTCTAATGCTTCTCTTCATAACCCTAGCTTTGTGTTAATGCCCACCCTTGTCTCATCAATTAAAACTATATCATCTACAAATAGCCTATACTATGGAGTCTCCTTGTGCAGATGTTTTGTTAACTCATTCATAACCAACGTAAAAAGATATGGGCTCAATGCCGATCCTTGGTGCAATCCTACACTGATAGGAAAATCATCGGTCACTTTACTAGTGGTTTTAACATTTGTTACTACTCCCTCATACATATCTTTAATTAGTAATTCACTATAAGTTATAATATACTTTTTGTTAAAAATGAAGATTTCATTAATAAGAAACACATATATAAGAAAACTATGATAAAAGATTAGACTTTCCTAGATGATACTAGGCCTTAAAAATCTAATCTATGCAACTCCTTAATGACTTTTGGGGCATATTGGAGCCAAGACACACTAATTTTAGTCTAAGAAATCTTTAAAGCAAGAATGAATATGACTCTATTGGCTTCTCTTTAACCATGTTTACAAAACAACTCCAATGAACCTATTCAAGGTTTGGAAACATGCCCCTTCTAGTCTTGAGCTCCTCCATATTTGGTTCTTCTATCTCTCTTCCTTTTTTATTGTTTCTAGTTACCACTTAATAATCATCATGATATGCAAATATTGGATGCTAAGATTAGCAACAATGGCTGGACCTTATAGAAGTGGTCAACACTCTGTGAAGTTGTTTGTTTGTTTATTAAGATGGACGATGAATGCTACAATGATTTATAAATTGTAATAGAAGAATTTTCACTTCTATATCCTTAAGTTTCCTAGTTTTCTCACTTAAGGGCCCTAGCTATTGAAATCTCACATTGATACCTTGAAGTACCTTTAAGTGTGTGTGGCCTGCCATCTGTTTTCCATCCAGTTTTGAAGCAGGAGTACATCAATTGGGCTTCACATTAGAAGCTAAACAAGCATAACGATCAATTTTGTTTGCCTCTTTGAACCTTCTTCTTCCTCACTTAAAAACCTTTCATGCCTTCCACCTATTCCATAGTTCTAGCAAAAAAAGAGGTAGGAAGAAGAGAAGTGACATGCATAAAATTATTACATTGAATATCCCTAGAAATAGGATTTTTAACCCTTGAATTACTTGATTATCATTATTTAGGATTTATTTTATTTTTACAGGATTAGAGTTTAGTGAAGCAATTCACATATTTTTGGCAATTTGAAACCCTAAAAGAGAGCTAACCCACTATTCGAGCAAGATCATGAACCCACTTGCTAAGAATCAGGAAGTGAAGAACTTTAGAATTCTATGGGAGTGAACTTATTAAATTTAGAGCTGTTATAAACCTTGTACATGCAACCAACCTTATCTGTGCAAAAGAAGGAGTCATTATCAAATGATAAGCTGGCCAACTTCTCATGCATGCAATCCACCACCTTAGGGAGTTCTAAGTGAAGATAGAATAACATGCAATGAATCACATGCATGTTATTTCTCTAAAGCAAAACAATTTAGATAGTAGAGCTTGGATGAAAATTACTTTCTCTATTGCTCACTCACTCAATCAAGAGATTGCCCCAACTAGGAGTCCATGTTTTTCTTCAAGGAAGGAGACACATTTCAATATATAGAAAGCACATTTTCTATCAGAAAAAGAAGGAGAAAAATAAGGGAACAAAATGTGGAGTTTGAAGTGGAATTAGGGCCATAATTCATCTAGTTTTTGAAGGGACCAATGATCAAGATTCAAGCTAACTTGGGGCTCTCCTAAAGCTTTTAATGGAAAGTGTTTCAAGAAAAAATAAAAGGTGGGCTGAATGGAGAAGTGTTTCAACATGATTGGAAGAGAAATTTATGATGTATTACAAGCCATATTTAAAGGGTGTTGTACGTGATTATGAGGGAATCAAGAGAGCTACAACCCAAGGAAGGTGATTGGAAGAGAGAAAATGGTGGGTTGGCATGATCTATTAGTGATATCCTTGGGGAGGTTGAGAGAGGAAGGAGTGAGGAATGTTTCAACGTGTTTTGCATAGGAGTTTATGAGTGATTTCCTAATAGGATATAAAGAGGAAATGTGATGGAAGTTTCTAAGGGAGTGATCTCTTAATAGAGAAGATAAGAGGTAAGATGGAGTGGGGAGTGATCTTTTTGGAGGTGGAAGTCGTTATCCACTAAGGTAAAAGGAAAGAAATCGACAGGGGGAAGAATTATTTCCATTAAGCATGGCTTCCATGCATCCAAAAGTGGAGATTTTAGAGGAAGAAAGTGGGTAGGCATGGAGATAAGAAGATAAGAAAAAGTGAACATAAAAAACTCTCCCATTCCTAAGAGCATACACAAACACATCCTTAGAGAGAAGGGAGTTGCGCAACACCATTCACTCTCCATCCTAGGAGCCAAGAAAAAGATATCTTTTGGGTAGGATAAAGAGAATATGAGGAGGCCAAAAAAGGGTTGTGCGAATGGTTTGAAGTTGGAAGGGAGGCAATGCATGAGAGAGTTTGAGAGGAACAAAAGCGAAAAAAGTGACTCGTCATCCTCTCCTTGGGAACCTTACACGATCCATCCTATCTCATGAATCTTCTTTTCCCTTGCTCTCTTCCCTATCATTCCCCATAGCTTCATACTCTTTTATCTTGTGAGCATCTCACTTTCTTAGCCAAAATGTTGGGCGCACATTCCTCTATGTTTCATTCGTTGGATGGTGATTGAGTGGTTTATCCTTGGGTTTGTGGCTGTCAAGTGATGTTGTTCAGTGATACAACATTAGAGAGCATCATTTGGTTGTTGATCAAAGGCAGATTTGTTGTAGTTAGTCTTGAAGCAAACTTGTAGAAGTTTGTTATTTGCGTGACACTTTAAAGAACTTTTGTGGGGTGCACTTCAATCCATATGGGAGTTTTAGTTCAATTTTTCTTTCCTTTAAATTTATGTATAGACATTCTTGTAATACTCAAAAATTTAGTTTAATGGAAGTTCATCTTTTATTTTATTAGTTAGTTAATGGTTTATTATTATTATTTTAGATGTATGTGTGATTTTCTATGTTATACTTTTGATTTCCATTATTGCTAATTTTGCTATTTGCTAAGTATTAGTTTAGATTTTTTTATGTTTTATCAATAATTTTAATTAAGAAATTCTTTATTAGTTATTTTTATTTATTGTTTAGAGCATGTTTGTAGAATTAAAGCGTAGCTAAATTTTCACCTAGGATTAGGATGAAACCACACTCAAAGTTGTATGTGTGTGTGTGTGTGTGTGTGTGTGTGTTCATATTTAAGTATATCTCAGAATTAAAGTGCTAAAATATCAATCTTAGGATAAGGAAAATAATATATATATATATATATATAATTAGTGTTATTTTCATAAGAATTATGATGTATCTCCTATGCTTTAGAAACTAATTGTAGTGTATTGATTAACTAAGTTTAGATAAATTTTGATATAATTTGTGATCTTAAAAAAATATAACTTATGCTCTAAAAATATATATTAAGTTAGGTGAAATCCTAATATTGAAAAAATATAAAAATTAGGATTTTTCATGAACATATTTTCCATGTTTTTAATCTATTGATGTTTTAGTAACACGAGTAAAAGTAAATCTAATATACTTATTTTTGAATGTGTACGATTTTAGTGTGGTGGAATCTGATGTCCTAGATTTTTAGAATTGGAGTAAATTATTCTTGTTTAGCATAGTTAATCATTTTAGTGCTTATCTCTCATTTGTTGGCTCTATTAAAATAGTTTTAATTAAACTTTCAAATTTCAAAGATTGAGTCCTAGTGGGATCGACCCTATTTATATTTTTTATACTCTAATAGATTTGCATGCTTGCACTAATTTAAAATAAACATCAAGGTGCTATGAAGACAATTAAGAGAAAGTAACCTAAAGAAGAGGAAACATGGCCTAGTGGTTTTGGTAGGGCTAGGACTCTCTCTCTCTCTCTCTCTCTCTCTCTCTCTCTCTCTCTCTCTCTCTCTCTCTCTCTCTCTCTTTGTGTGTGTGTGTGTGTGTTATTCTTCCCTCATATGATTTAATAAGACAATTTCTTAAAAGTTGTCTTAAGAAGTTGTTGAAGGGAGTTAAAATTTTTTGAAGTTCTTTGTGAAAAGAACTTAAGAAAATGATTAGAAAAAATCATCTTAGAGAAACATAATTAAGAGGATGCTTAGAAAAATGTGACTAAGAGACAATTGAAAAAAACCATCTTAAAAAAACATGATTAAGAAGATGGCGAGAAAAATTCATCTTAAAAAATTTGATTAAGAAGACGATTAGAAAAATCACCTTAAAAAAACCTAATTAAGAAGGTTAAGAAAAACCATCTTAAAAAAAAAAAACCTGATTAAGGAGATGGTTAGAAAGAAACCATTTTTTTTAAAACCTAATGGGCCCTATCAACACTAAAAAGATTATCCCCATCATACCTCTTTTCTTTTCTGTCTCCTATCCATCTATTTTCAGTCAGTTGCATCAAACTACATAGCATAAAGCTCATTTATTTAGAATCTACTAGTGAAAAAAAAAAAGAACATAAATTTTCCATAGCCAAAACTTTCTTGTCCAAGTCCTCCTCTAATCCAATATTCACTTTGGATAATCAAGCTAGCATAACCAAAGAAAGTCAATGCAGCTCAATCATTGGCCGATTTCTTGTCTGATCGGATTTAATTGAGCTGATGGTTTGTCTTTGAACTTATCTTCCTTGGTTGACATTTCCCCTACTGTCTCAATTTTATATGATCTTTGGAGATTCCTCAAACATACTCTTAAACTTTTTAGGAATTGAGAATCATCACTCAAGTTGGCGAGCTCTTCCTCATGGCTTTCATGACAATTGGATTACCATAGTTTATGTACGCTTTTTTCTTCTTTGTCTCATGTTTTATTTATGTGATTATGGGTGAAAAATTTCTTTCATAAAGTTTACCCTACCTTGTATGAGCCTGTCATACTTGCATCAATCTTTCTGTCCAAATCTAGAGTTGAAAAATCTCCATGCATGATAAGTTTTTTTTCAACTTTTTCTTCGCACCTAATGTTTGCTAAAATGTCTAATTGAGAGTTCATTCTTTTCATGCTTGAAAGTCTTTGAGCTCCTTTTTTTGGATGTCAAATGGATGATTAGTACATATAAAAAGTAGTAGTGCCTACACAATAAGACGGTGAAAATGGATAAATATGCTTGGATGGCCATCATAAGAACATTAAGAGAATATGAGGAGGGAACATAAAATTTCATAGATATTTCACTTAGGGAATTGGTTATTCTAATCCCATGCATTGTCCATGCTCAAGACCTAAAAACATGAGAAATTTAATTATAGGCTAGTTGAGAGAATATTTGTGCTTTAATAGAGACGGTAAAATTTATCTCCCTTGGATTTATCATATTTTCCCCTTATTCCAAAGCTCAAAAGAACGTTTCATTTATGAAAATGGTGGGGAAAGTAGTATTGCATGCAAAGGAGAGAGTAGCTGATAGCTATTTATGCCATCCAGTAGAGAGCCATCTTTGAAGCTCATACTTCTTGTGATTCAATTTTAATCCTCTTGGTTGTATGAACATCACTGGCTTGTTATAATAGTTTGCTACAACCTCTCATTGTTGCTATGCACAAAGAGGAAGTTAATGACATTAACTATATTGATATTGTGTCCTAAGCAACTAGGGAACAACATTGATGTGTAGTTGGTTCCATTAATCAATATCTTAAGCCTTTACAGGATGTAGGGGTTGGAGCTTATAATACATACAAGAAAGAGTTGTTCACCTTGAAAACTATACTATTGTAGATAATAAAAAACTTCCTTGTGTAAGGTACTTTAGCAGGATGCACCGTAAAGGAATACAATTTTTGTCCTATTTGGAGTAACCAAACATGTGTGACACAGCTTGAACATGGTAGAAAGATGACATTCCTAGGCCACAGAAGATGGCTATGTAAAACCCATCTGTACCATTCTAGAAAAGGATAATTTATTGGTAGTACGTAGAGATAAGGACACCTTTAAAGATGTTGACTGGATAAGTATTGAAAAAGTTTGAAAACCTTAATTTCTCATAGAAAAAAGAAGAAAGCAACTAAACATATAAGTAGTAGCAACTTTAAAAGTTGTTGGACGAATAAGTCAATATTCTTTAAACTTGAGTAGTGAAAAACCCTACATCTGGAGCATCTACTTGATGTCATGTACATTGAGAAGAATGTCTATGAGAGTGTGACTAGTACCTTGCATGACATGCTAGGAAAAACAAAGGATGAACTTGCGCTTGAATGAAAATTATGAAGATGAGTTTGAAAAGAAGGTTATACTCACAAGATAGGGGCGACCAAAGAATATACTTGCATAAAGCAAATTATATGATCAATAGAGAGGATAGAAGAATAGTGAGTAAAACCTATCAGAGCTCATAGTCCCAAACAACTACTTTTCAAACTTTAGAAACATTGCCTCCATGGAAGAGTTGGAACTGTTAAAGATGAAGTCGCATAATTGCCATAACCTGATGCAACAACTCTTGCTTGTAGTTATATGTTTGGTGCTATCAAATAAATTTAGAGGATCTACTACAAATTTCTTCTACTTCTTTAATGCTTTATGAAGAAGGTGGTGGATGTTTAAAAATTACAAGAAATACAAGATATCTAGTGACAATGCACCTCATTGATGAGGTCACACTCTATGGGCCTGTTCATTTGAATAGATGTACCCATTTGAGAGATAAATGAAAGTGTTAGAAGGATATGTACAAAATCTCAATCAACCAGAGGGGTGTATCATTGAATGTTACATTGCAAAAGAAGTGGTAAAGTTTTGCATAAAGTATTTATAAAGAGTAGGTGCAATTGGAATGCCATTAAGAAAGAAACAATTAGGTAGATTTGATCCAAAAGTCAGTGAACTTCACTTAAGTGATCATGTGTCAATTGTTGAACTTAAAGAAAGGGACCAGGTGCACCTTTATATCTTGTGAAATAATGTTGATGAAGTTCAGACATATGTTGAGTAAGTTGACTCTTTCTTTTATGTTGCTTTCATATTTTTCTCTATTTACATATTTTATATATTAGATTGAATTCTAACCATTGGATGGCAAAAAAAAATGTCAATCTAATCACCAACTACTGTCGGCTACACAAATACCATAGATCTGACCATCCAAAACATGGATTAGGTCATTGATCCATGGTAGCAAAACTAGTGATCTATACCTACAAGCATTAGTGATAGCAGATGTACGCCCAATGATCTGAAGAATTGATTAGCAATGAGGCAATTATGTTGAATGATAGATGACAGAAAAATAGATCTACTAACAATATTGGTCTCATTTGATCCAAGAATGATTTGAAATATTGATTAAAAAGTGATGTTTCTAAAGGCGGTATTTCAGGGTTCTATCTTGAAAACGAAGAGTAGCACACATGCCCTCCTTACTTCTCTCTCTCTCTCTCTCTCTCTCTCTCTCTCTCTCTCTCTCTCTCTCTCTCTCTCTCTCTCTCTCTCTCTCTCTCTCTCTCTCTCTCTCTCTCTCTATATATATATATATATATATATATATATATATGGCTCGCACATGCTTGAAAAAATCAATAGCCTTTGTCGGCAACTAAGTAGGTTTCCTTTGTGTGTGTGTGTGTGTGTTTGGGTGAAACATGACCGAAATAACCTGACATTTGCTAACAAATGTAGGTTTCCTCTCTCTCTTTCTCTTTCTCTTTCTCTTTCTCTTTCTCTCACTATCTCTATTCTCTCTTTGTACATGGTAAAAAATCCCAAGCTTCATCAATGATTTTAGCCAACTCTTCCTATTTGTTAGGATTTCTCATTCTCATACACGATCATCAACATATCTAAACTGTCAATCAACAAGTAAGTGCTCTAACTCTACCAATTTAAGTAATTTCCAATAAGATATTGATTAAATTCATTTTTGATTTTGGTTATACTATATGCCAAATTTCATTACTCCTAATTAATGAGATGATTGATCTAGTTTTTATATGATTCAAACTTTGCTTAACTTATTGTTTTAATTTGACTCATGAATCTAGGAAGTTGTCATTTGATGTGATGTTTTATTATTGTTAAAGATAATGTATGAAAATACATGATTCAATTGTTAATCTCAATGATTTAAGTATCTAATTTTTATGTGTGAGAAGGTGCATGTGTTGAACATATATTTGAATGTCAAAATCATACAAATTTTTACATACAAATATTATAGTTTTTGTTGGATAGGGGCGACTTCTATCATGGGTTTTTAAGCATATAATTTTGGGTTAGTTTTTCATGATTCAAAACATGAAATGTTGCCTTGGATTCTCTAGTTTTAGGATGTATTGGAGGGGGCATGTACTAGTGAAGTAGTCGGTCTTTCTAATATAATGTGCATTAGATGGATTTATTGGTTTTTAATGCACCAAATGACTCACCGAGTGTTTGACACACTTGATAGCCTAGATGAGTAATTGGCTCACCTGGTGGCTAGTTGAGCAACGATCACACTTGGTAGCTAGTTAAGCAATTGGCACTCCTAGTGACCATGGAGTAGCTAGTGCACTTTGTGACCAATTGAGCTTTCAACACACTAGTGACCCTCTAATTAGTTGGCACACTTGGTGAACACTTGAGAAGTTAGTGCACTAGATAAATCTATCACTCATTTTCACATTGAGGGGCTATCTGGCATATAGTGCACTAGATGACCTATCTGGCACTTAGTGCTCCAAATGGTTGGTTTAGTAGGTGATGCACTAGTCAACCCTTTTGGTGAGGGTTTTCTAAACAACATAGTTTTTCATAGAGACAATGGCTAATTGAGGGAGGCAATGACCATAGTGCATTGCTCACAAGCTAGTGTACATGAAGCAATGGCTATGTGCACAGCACTTTGGGCATGCCACACATTATGTAGAACATGTGTGTAACACTCATTTATTAGGATTTTCCTTTAGTTTTTCATGTGTATGTGCACTTGAGATAATGCAATTGATCAGGGGCATAGGATGTAGATATTTGAAATCCTTGAGTTAAATTCTAAGAAAGTCATCAATTGAAAAGCTGCATTATTAATCTTTTTTCTCTTGGTTTATGAATGTTTTCTCTATTTCGAAATGTGAATGGAAATGGTATTCTGATAAGCTTTTACCTGATATGGTAAGGTGAGGAATTTCTTAGTAATTTGATTGATGTTCAATTTACATTAACATAATTTGCTTTAGCTACATGACGAAATGACCATTTGTTATCTTTCAAACAATAATGTATAATGATCAATGCCTTTAATTTGTGCTACTAGCACTAAATATATAACATCTAGATGTAGTAGTTAATAATTTTATGTATTTTTCCAAATATTGGTGTATGGGCACTAATGCTAAATATATTTATATGCTTTTTAACGTTCATATGAGAAGTTATTATTATGTTTAAGAACAATACACTTGAAAAGAACTGTAGTTTTATGACCTATTGTTGAAGAGTTTTCATTTTAGAATGATAAAAAATAAATTAATGACGATATTAATACAAAAGTAGTTTTTGATGCATTTGTTTTAAATGAAATGTTTTTCCTTATGCAAGAAAAATGAAATGTGAAGAACACAAGAGCATGAAGAACAAGCCAACCTAAACAACCCTCATACGAGAAAGGGCAGAGGGTGAGAAAAAATGCAAAAGATTATTGAGAAAAAGTTAAAAGGAATAAAAGTTGTTGCCCAATACAATAATAAGGGGCAAGAGATAGTGATAATGCAACATCCTATATCAGTTACCTTTTGTACCATAGTAAGAAGCATGGTGCCTATTATGCCTGATGATTGGAGACATGTGTCACCAGCAATTAAAGATTCAATGTGGGAAATACTCTATATTGTATAATATATTATGTATCTTATCTTATTATTTTCAAATAGAGTAATGTGCTTGTTTCTACCTTGTAGTCTACCTTTGATGTACTTGATGATAATAAGATGTGTGCTTTATAAAGGAGTTGGTGAATAGTGAAGAAAATGGAAGACTTACCTTGCTTGCAACTATGTACTTCCCAATGTAGATGTTCCATCGATGTTGTATAGAGTCCTTAACGTTTATTCCAACATCATTGACCAAGATGCCTCAAATGAATTTGTAAAGTGCTATCATCTCTTGAATTTGAGGTATGTGTTAAATTAATGTTTGATTTAATTAATTATGTCCATTTCATTGCATCAAATGTGTATGCGAAGAGTGCTCAAGGAAAAAGTGTGCGCAATCAATTACATGCAACACTACCTCTCTAGGTTGGGCTACACTAGGTTAGAAGAATAACAATTAAGTATATATGAGAGTTCATTTCTTTCTAATTATATTATAGCGACTTTTGATTTCCTAACTTTAGTGTCTCTCTTAATAGCAAAAGAAAGCTAGGACCATGTGTGACACCTTGGGTTTCTGTAAATAGTTTTAAATGTAAAAATGGGTACCCTTAATTTTTTTTATTTTCCAAAATATTTTTGAAATTTATCAAGTATAATATTCATCAGTTTTCAAAAGAACTTGAACATGCGGACGTCCCTAATAAAAAACTCCTCATATAATCAAAATAAACATATCCACAAAAGCACATAAAGGATCCAGTGATCACTCGCACAACCAACTAACAAATTTATAAATTGCCAGACACATAATAATCCAATTGTTATTACATGTCCATCATTAATAAAAGTTTAAATATAACATCAAATGGCTAAGTTCAATTAAATAGGGAAAACTAACATTTCTTCAACATTCTTTTCTTCATTGATCCTCCATGTTCCTCTTTTCATCCAAACTATCTACAACCCTGTGAACTTCACTTGAAAATGTTGGTGGGGGGGTTAGTAAGACTACTCAATGGAAAATCCCCAAACTAGGTTTTAGAACCACAGTAATTCATGTGTCATGGTAAAATCAAATGCAATAATATGAGTAAGTATCAAATGATCAATCCACAATAGATAATAACTCAAATGAAGTCTACAAGTATAAAAGTGCTCACAAATATATACATAGTACTAACAAATCATCACTACTAGATAGGGGGCTTTTAAATTTGGTTAAAAGGGATAATTGAAGTCACTTAATAAGCAACTTCTATCACGCCATCTTGGAAAGTTGACAACTTTTAAAGTTATTTAGGTAAATGACTTTAAAAATCAAGGACCTTTGAAGTTGCTTGAACAAACGACTTCAAAAGTCACCAACTTTTGAAGTCCTTTAGTCTAAGTGACTTTAAATGTATGTGACTTTTGAAGTTGCTTAGACTAAATGACTTCAAAATTTGGTGATTTTTCTCTAAGTGACTTCAAAAGTCACATACTTTGAAGTACTTTTGAAGTCGCTTACACTAAATAACTTCAAAAGTATATATACATTTTTTCAATTTTCTACCCAAGCATTACCACCTATATACAATTGATAACAAACATCCTATGTACACCTAATACTTCAAACAATATTTATAAACATGCATCCACTTCTTAATATATTACCACTTGTATACATTGAATAACAAATATCATATACACCTAATACTTCAATCTCTATAAGCATGAAAAACCAACTTCCCCTGTAATGCATCCACATCTTTCTTGATACACTGAATCATTCTTACAATATAACACCTAATACATCCATAATGGGTACAAAACATCCAAACTCATCATTATCCATCCACATCTATCTTGAAAACACTTTGTAAAAGAAACTACAACACATGCTTCTCTATAACATCCACATTCACCTCATTTGTAAATCCATACACATTCACATTTACTTTTACACTCTAAGTAACCCTCTCATTCATCATCTCATAAAAGTTATATAAAATTCAATGAATATATTGAAAATCAACCACCACATATTCACTTCATGTACAAGCTCCAAATTCACTTCATCCATACTCATTTATTCCCTCACTCCAAATTTCCACTCATTCATTGCTTAATATATATATATATATATCATAGAAAATAATAAAAACTAAAGGAACTCATACAAGTGAATGAACAAAATACTTTATTATGTATTTCAGGTTCTGTAGTTACTTCAAGTGATCTAATTTTAACTCATTACATACTTAGCCCATTTAGTTTGTATTTCATTGAGATTTACTCTAGAGTAACTCTTCTTGTTTGCCCACTCCGAAAGCACATCAGCCTGAAATATAATATATTTAATTAATTATGCTTACACCTTTTAGCTAGATCCATAAAAACTATAGAAAATATAAGATTATGAAAAGAAAAAAGTGTTCTACCTTTTTTAAATGGGAGACAAGAATACTATCGAATATGAGGGCCCTCATGTATCTTAGGACATAGTACCTGCACTCCCAATCAGACTATTGTTTAGGGCACCATATAGTAAGGACAACAAAAAAGAACTCATAAATATCATTTGTAGAATTGTAAGTTTAATTAGTGGTAACTTAGAGTAATTAACTCTTTCCTATACCTTGACATTCTTCCAAGTGACTTTTAGTGGTTGTGTAGTGTCAGTGATATTAGCCCATTCGAACCAAACTCTATAAATTTAAAATTTAAAATCATTATAGATGAATAACAAATTACTTATATACACATAAAACTTGAGAAAATAAATTCTTACTTATTTATAATTTCTATGAGGGTGGGACAGATGTGCGAACCATAAGAATCCAAAAAGAAAGCACGCCTATAGCGCACATCCAAAATGATTAGCATCCATGAGACCTACATAAATAGTCATATGAATTATAATGGAAGTTGACAATCCCTAAGTATAGAATAAGTTGGTAAGAAAATAACAAAATTAAAACTTAATAGTAGGGAATCATTAAGCCTTAGTCTTAAGAGCAGCAAAAGAAGCTTGGTAAAATATCTTAACATGCCTCTCTATCCACCATTGCTCTGGCACTCCAAAAATGATGCCAGGGTCAAGGAATTGGTAAAGTGTACCCTCACCCTCAATAAGGCTAGTCACATCATTCAAGAAGTTACATAAAAGAAATAATTATTACTTACACCATGAAAATATAACATGTAAATGTCGAATATTTTATAAGCAAGTATGTAAGAGACAATGTGAGGGTGCTTGAATTGATCCCATAGGAAAGCTCATAATAGGTCCTCTGCTATAAGTGGCACTTCAACAACGTCCTCAACAAGCACTCCTTACTTGATTTGTACAAGTTTGATTGTCATATCATCATTGATGAGACTGTAGATTAACCTTAGGGAACGAGGTGTGTAGGTGGGACTTCCACATGCTCCTTGGATGGCTACTATAAAAGAAGTATTTTTTTTTTTGCTAAGTAATATTAATCAATGAAGAGTACTTAATTTATGATGAAAAAAAAACAAAGATATGTACAAGTACTTGTTTCATTTGTGCAGCAGCAATAGGTGATACTGCAAAGGCAGCTGACCTTGGTGTCGCATGTTGTTGCTAATTAACTATATAAAGTTATTAAATAATTAATTGAGATCTCTAGCAAAAAAATATTGATGAGGAAGGTAGTATGATAAGATACATATAGTGGACTTTATGGGAATAACTAGTGCCTCCGGCGAAGCAACATGATATACAACTGCCTGCCCAACGGTTATAATATTTTTCATTTCTAATGGGAATGGTAGGCAGGCATTAGCATTTAAAGCCATAGTAATCGACACCTGCTTAGTATGTGGTAGCATACTAATTCTGTGCAAAATGTTTGATTCATGCTCATAGCATGCACCAACTGCCACGATGTTTTGATAGGAATCTAGGGCCAACATGCATTGATCCACCTGCAAATCAAATATATAATAGAGGTTGAGACAGAGAATTATTACAGAAGACAATGAAAATTTTCAGTTGTCTATCTATCTATATATATATATATATACCTATTGGGCAGGAATTTCCTTTTTGAGGGGCAATGGATGTCCTTCATTATCTTCTTCGATTGGGGAATTGTAGGGGATGGAGTAACATTCATCAAACCTCCCTCAAGCAACTGACTAAATATATTAGTCTTTATTTTCTCAACAAGCTCATTGCAGGCCTCCTCATCATCTTGAACTCTAGGTAAACATCCCTTACTAAATAATTTAGGAGGAACAACCCATTTGATCCATGCCCCTAACTAAATTAGGGTGGTCCTTCTTATTTCCCATAGCCCTATACAGGATGTCCTCATTGGCAACATTGCTGCTTAGAGTTCCTGTAGTTGTAATTTCTTAGGTAAGAATGTCCTGCAAAATTTAATTGGAAATACATGATCATGTCATCTAATTAATTGTTTAAGATTTATAGATAAGTGGAACCACTTACTGTTGCCAAATGTGCCATCTTCTAAAGGATGGAGTGATCAATGGGTTCCATAGTCCCAACTTTCTTTTGCTGTGAAATAAACATACTATAGTTAGAGAACACACACACACACACACACACACACACACACACACACACACACACACACACACACACACACACACACACACACACACACACACAACTATTGTAGTATTAAATTGAAAGGAATAAATGACATTGACATATGGAGTAAATGGTAAGCACCATGTATAGCCTTGACGGATCGTTGACATATGGAGCTATGTAATTGTGAACAAGATAGTTCTTCCATTTTCTCCATTGCTCACCAGTCTCTTGTAAAGCATGTATCTTCTTGTCATTAGGCACGTCAAAGGATATCTACAAAGTACATAACAAATTACTATATATGAAAAATAAGATAAGTTATAAATTATATAATACATGTACTTAATGTTTACATACCTTCACCATTTTCCGTATTGAATCTTTTGTCGAGGATTGCACAAGTCTCCAATCCCCAAATGTGATAGAAACCATGCTTCTTATTGTAGAGGAGAGGAAACTACTATAAGCGGTTGTACTCTCAACAATCTCTTGCTCTCTGTTGTTGTATTGGATAGTTTCTTTAATTCCCTTAAGCTTTCTCTTGATAACCTTTTCCATTGTTATTTGCCCTTTGCCCTTTCTCTTTGGAGTATTGCCCATGTTGGCCTCTTGTTCATGCTCTTCATTATGGCCATAATCTTCATTTTGATGTTCTTCTCTTTCCATTGTAACTATAAAGAAGAACACAATGATATTAGAACAATGACATAAAAAAAGGCCATAATTCATTTAAAGAAACCAAACTGACATGACATATGAGGAAAACAAACCAAAAGCAAATCAAATAAAACATGCATGAAAATTTAAACTTTCTAAAGAATATATATTTTTAAAGTTAAACTTTCCTAAAATTAAACCTAGAAACTAATTTGCATGATTATAAGTAAAGCAATGTTAACTTGCATGATTCTAAGTAAATCAGGATATAAGTAAAGCAATGTTAACTTGCATGATTCTAACCATCACATAGCACATCTATATACACATTCATTTGCACTCAATAAACATGACCAAAACAATTTAGCTTTATGTAAGCAACAACTACCATTCAACAATCAAGAGATACATCTTAAAACATTTACTAGTAAGCCTGCATGTATGTCTTATTGTGTCTTGTTCATTCCCATTATTAAAACTATGTCATAACTCATTCTTATAAAAATGATCAAGCTTGTACTAGGACAACTTATTGATTAGTTATGCAAAACAAGAGTGTATTTACTTCACTTTTAGTCCCTTATAGTCTATCTATATTCTCTAGAATTTAGTTACCACTTGTCCTCAAGCACAAACACACCATCTTTTGTTCTTAAACACAGTTAGGTGAATTGGCATTTTAAAATCTCAAGTGTCATGTTTCTTTTCTAAAAATCAAGTTTTTCAAAGAAATTATCCCTACATTTCTACCAAAAAATCTAGTAGAGTCTCCTCTAATTTTCAGACTTATGCAATTTACTCATGCGAATATGATGTCCATGATAAACAAAGTTAAGTAAAAAAATAAAAATAAAGGAGACTCCATCTCCATCCATTCTCAAAAACATACAATATCTAATGTATGTGACAAACAAATCGCAAGAAAAATAGATAAAGGATGCATGAAAATATAAGCCTGCTTAGTATAGATATTTGTAAAATGGCCACAAATCCCATAGATCTTTTACTAGTTTTTAACATGACTGCTTCGAGTTCACATCTCTTAGTGGGAAAGATGCATCCCATATTGAGTCTGTGAACATAGGTTGCTAATGGTCATCCCACACTGAGTGTGTGTGTGTGTGTGTGTGTGTGTGTTAGCTTAAATTTCTCTGTCCATTTCATGAGATGGGAAGTGTGTGTGCACCCACACACGTGTTTGTGTTTGTGTGTGTGTGTGTGTGCATAGTTCCTAAATTAACTATGTTGCCATTTTCTCTTTAAATTTCCCTATCGATTTCATATGCATATTCATTGTTGCTTGATATTTGGATGATTGAAGATAGATTAGAAGTTGATTTTGTAGATTATAATTAGTTGTAAGTAGGGTGCACACACCTTTTAATTAGTTTTTCATGGCCGTTAGTTGTTCCTTTCGTGCTTAATTACTTATGTTTTATCCTAGGTTAGTTACAATTGAATCTCATACAAAAGAGACACTTGAACCAAGCACACAAACCCATGGTTCGTGCACATAGTTTTGAAGTGTTTCTCCTGAAAATTTTAGTTTGTTTTGGTTAGTTGTCCATGCATTCCATTCAGGTATTCTATCTAGGTTAGTTTGCAGCTTATTCCATGCTTTTAGATCTCATAATCATGTGCACCATGCTTTCCATTCTTACTTGTAATTCATACATTATCAATGTAATGAATCATTCACATTCCACTTTAGATTAGTGCATATTAGTTGGCCCTTAATACTTTATTTTGCTTATTTAGTTTAGGTTTCTATGCATTAGTAGATTAATTTCATGCATTCAATGTTTGGTTAGTTTACATCTTGGTTCATGCATAATTTCATGCTTAATTAATGCACTTTAGGTTACTTTATTTTATGTAATTTCCAAGTTTAAATCATGCATTATGTTAGGTTTGCTTATATATCATCCATTTTGTGCGGTTATACCATTTATCATAATAAAACATGCTAAGATAGCCTATTCAGTGTCCTCTTTAGCTAGTCCCTAATAAAACATGCATCTCATCCTAACAAAATCATGTCTCATCTACTCAAATCATGTTCACATATCCAAATGAAATAAAAAACATTAAATCATACTAATCCATGCACAAATCCATCAAAACCATGAAGGAGGTTCAGAATATCTACTTGGAAAAGCTTTCTGTTTCCTTTCTTCCTCTTTCTTCTCCCCCTTCTTCTATCAAATCGGGTTTCTGCATTGGTGTGTTGGTCTAGGCATAGTTGGTAGAGTGGTTATGGTGGCTTGGTCTAGCCTCTCCTTGTTCCCCTTCTTCTTCTTTTTCCTCGTTTTCTTCTCCCTCTTCTCCACAGTCGGGCTTTTCTCACCTGCACACACCGATTTGGGTGTCATCAACATTGACAGTAGTCAGCAGCCTGATTGGACCCTGCTTTTCCTCCTCTCTCTCCCCATTCCTCTTCTTCCTCTTTTTCTTCCCCTCTTTCTTCTCTCCCTTCTTCTCACTACCAATCTGCATCATCGATCTAGGCATCTTCGATTGGCTTCATCGACATCTGTGTCATTAGCATTAGTCCTCTCCTCCTCTCCCTCTCTTCTCTTTGGCTAGCTCTATTGGGGTTTTTCCTCTCTGTTGGGTTTTTGAGATTAGACTTAGGTCTATTCTTTTCATCAACTTAAGAGGGAGGGGAGCCTTATCAAAGTTGTTTACAAATAAACAACTTTAAAAGTCTCTACTTTTAAGTCATTTAGAAATAAATGACTTTAAAAGTACTATATTTTAAAGTTGTTTATACTAAATGACTTTATAAATTATTTTTATTTCAAATATATATATGTATATACATATATACATATATATATATTAAAAGGGAGGGGGTGCCATTTTCAAAATTGCCCCCTCCTTTAGTTTATTTAATAAATTTAATTTGGGAAAATTTTACACTTGAAGATTATATTGTTTTTACTAAATTATTTAGTTATATAATTAGAGTAAAAAAGTAGATGAAAGCTACTCAATTATCAAATTTTTGCAAGTAGGCTTATTATGTGAAGTTACCAAATTACCCTTTTCAAGAAAATAAAAATATATTCGCATTCACAATGTTGAGGTATTAACATCAGATTTGATGTTTATAAAATTTTCACTTTCTATAACTCTAAAAATTGAGAATTTCAAAATTATTTTCTTTAGACCTTGATTTCACATAATTCAAAATTTTTGTAAATTGTTACTTAAAAATCAAAGATGTTATTGATTGATTTTGGTGCTAAATTTGGTTGAACATAATGAAGTCATTTATTGTAAACAACTTTAATAGTGTATACTTTTAAAGTCGTCTAGTTTTAAACGACTTTAAAAGTATACACCATTAAAGTGTTTACAAATAAATGACTTTAAAATTCTCTATTTTAAATTCATTTATCAATAAACGTCTTGAAAAGTAACATCTTTAAATGACTTTATAAATTATTTTTAATTCAATATATATATTTATTATGTTAGTACTTTACAATATCTAAGAATTAATACACAATGAAACCGTTTTTTTATGATAGTTAATATTGATTCATGCATTCTTTGTATGCACATGTAGCTCACTTATCAATCCATATAGCTCATGACAAAAGAGCTAATTATAAATATGAATATATATATACATACATATATATATATATATATACATACATACATATATATATATATTTCAACTCACTAATACAACCCACATACCCCCAACTATATATAGTTTTCAAACTGAAGCACCCTCTTCACGATTGTCATACACATTATTCTCATTCTCATAAAGTACCACTTCCATTGATGGGATTGTTTTGGTAATAGAAGGGTAATCTATTTCTGTATCTTCTAGGTTGTCTTCATCATAAAAATCCCTCGAACAGGATGATAAAATAGTTGACCATCTCTTATCATGTTTATCTTGCACATAAAATACTTGTTTTGCTTGAGATGCCAAAATAAATTGATCATTTTTATTGTCGATCTTGTTGAGGTCAACCAATGTCAATCAAAGGGCATTAGTTTTGATGCTGTCTTTGTTGTGTTCTACCTAATCGTACTTAAACACAACCACAATTCTAAAAGAAGAATCCAAGGCCCATATCACTCTTATAACCTTGTAATAATTATCTTTCACCACTATTAGCCTGTTATCCTTTAAACTGGAAAGAATGTAGCATTGAAAACTAAGCTAACACCACTATTCTGTTGCATTCTTGAGTTATCACAGTCTTCTGTGTCAAAGAGATAACCATTAAAGGTATATCCGACATATTTTATTACTTTTGGTCATGGTCCCATTGCCATCTAGCCCAAGGTTTTGGATATACTATTGTCGGCGACTTCTCACTTATCTTGAATCTGTCTATACACATATTAAGTAGGCTTAATTAAGAAAGATTATATATATATATATAATGTAGTTTATTAATTAATATTAAGTGAGAATTCTTTCATTTTACCTTCTTATGCATTTAATTACTAAAAGTGCGACAATGCTTAAATTATAACCACTTCCATTTCTTTGCGTAACTTGGATTCTTTGCCTTAAGTACATCCATGTGTTCACTATGTACACCCACAAATTAATAGAGTAATCAATGAAAATATAACCATCAACGATTAAATTTTACATAAGAGCATACATGATCAACTTACTCAATGTATGGTTGGAGTTCATCAACATTTCACAACACAAAAAGATGTGCCTGGTCCTGTTTTTTATAATCAACTGTCAATATACGACCACTTGATAGAGGTTCGCCAACCTTAGGATCATGAAATGCAATTGATTATTTCTTTATTGGGATTCTAATAGCATCTGGTCCTGCTAAGAACTTTGTGTAAAATCCACACTTCCTCTACAATATAACATTCGGCTATACACTCCTTTGGCCAGTTGTGATTATGTACATGCCCTTTTAAAATTTTCATGTACCTCTCAAATGGCATCAATTGTAAGTAAACTAGTCCACAAAGTCTGACCTCATCAATGAGGTGTACTATTAAGTGTGCCATGATGTTAAAGAAGGATGGTGGGAATATTGTCTTAAGCTCACTTAAAGTTGTCTTGATTCCTTATAATTTTAAAACATCCACAACATTTATGCATAAACCTTTAAAGAAGTAGCATAATTTTGTAACTAACTTTGTCCGATAACACTGATCATATTGATACGAGTAGTAGTTGTTGAATCAATGCGTGAAAATTGTGGGACTTCATTCCCAACAATTTTAGCTCTTCCATGGAGATAATGTTTTTAAAGTTTGAAGAGTAGCCATTTGGGACTTTGAGCTTGAATAAGGTTTTACACATTATTCTCCTCTCCTCTATCTAGTGTATAATTTTCCTTAAGTAAGCATGTTCCTCTACTGCCCCTATCCTCTAGATGCAACCTCCTCTTCAACCTATGTTTATAAGATCCATTTGAGTTGCAAGTCCATCCTTTATTTTTCCTAGGATATTAAGCAAGGTATCGGTCAAGCTTTCACACCCATTTTTCTCACTGTGCATGACATCAAGCATATGGTATAGATGTCTTGATTTCTAGTATGCTAGCCGAAAGACTATTGATTTCTTCTTCCAACAACTTCTATAATTACTTTCACATCCACATTTACTTGATTTATTCTTTCCCCACGAGACATTAATATTTTCAACCTGTTCCAATACTTGTCATCTTGTCAACATCTTTGGAGGTGTCCTTGTCTCTACACTCATGTTAAATTTTCCCTTCTTAAAACGATATGGATGGTCTTTGCGCAACCATCTTCTGTGCCTAAGGAATGTCATTTTCCTACCATGTTTAAGTCATACACACATGTTTGATCACTATAGATAGGACAAGCATTGTATCCCTTCACGGTGCATCTATACAAATTGTCGTACACAAGAAAGTTGCTTATTATCCACAATAGTATGGCCTTTAGGGTAAACGACTCTTTCCTATATGCATCATATGCTTCAATGCCTACATCCCATAATCATTGATCAAGAGAGAAAAGTACACATCAATGTTCTTCCATGGCTACTTTGGACCCGATATCAACATAATTAGCATCATGAACTTCCTCTTCATGCATAGAGATGGTGGGAGGTTGTAATAAACTAATATAATGAACCAAAAACTATACTTACTGCTCATAGAATCATGAGGATTAATCTCATATGTAAATAATGCAAGTCAAAGGTTTCTAGGTTTTTCACCAAAATTAGGCCACGTGAAGTCTACGAGCTTCCATGCTGTGCTATCTATTGGATGGCATGAAAAGCTATATGCTACTTTGTCCTTTGCATGCGATACTAATTTCTTTACTATTCTTGTTATATGAAACATTCTTTTGAACCTTAGAATTGGGGGGAAGTACCATAGAACCTTTGTAGGAGCATCTGTAGCTACCTCAATTGAATTCTTATTAAACTTCCATCTTGGCTGTCCATACGTTGGGCATGTAGTTTTATCCTTGTGCTCCTTCCTTTACGAGATGCAATCATTGGGACACACATGTGTCTTCTCATACTTCAACCCTAGTGTAGCCATAGTTTTCTTTGCCTCCTATGTGGACTTCACAAATTTATTATTCTTCGATAGCATCTTATCCACTACTTTTAATACTTCTGTAAAACCTTGATCTAAAAAACCAAATCTTGACTTCACATTGTAAAGTTCTACCACTGCAAACAGCTTGGTATAATCTTATTCTCAGGGTACAATGGCTCATCAGCTTCCTGTAATGTAGTATGAAATTGTTTAGGGTAATCTTGGAAGTCATCATATGCATCTCAAAACATTGGTACAGCTATACTGTCTCCAAAACTTCCTACAGTGTCTTGATCATATCTTTCAGGCCTTGTCAAGGGCCTATGCAGAAGTTCTTCTCCATTCCAAATCCATGGGTGGTAGCTTTCATTGATTTCATTAAAGCATAAGTGTTCTCTCAACACCCCTATAGTTACTTTTTTTTTCAAGTTTGCACATTTTGAGTATGGACAAGCCTGCGATTATGATCAACACTTGCCCTAAGTGAGAACTCTATGAAATCTTTTGTTGCCTCCTCATATTCTTTTGACGTTCTTGTCGTAGTCATCCAAGCATATTTGTCCATTAGCATAAGAAATTGAAGCAGATCAGCATGTTAGGCATTTTACCAAACACTAAGTACATAAGAACTAGAAGTATTTGAAATAACTACATTTAATGGAAGTTTTCAATTAACAATGAAAAAAATCAAATATGGTAGACACATTCAAGAATAAAATTAACTTTAAAAAGAAAACTTTCTCACCCACAACCTTGTAAAAATTCTTCAAATATGCATAATACATATGACACAAACAAAGAGACACTAACCAACACTCCAAAATTGATATTGACCACGAATTTGTGAAGGTAGTTCCAATTCATAGGTAGGATTTGGTTGAGGGTAGTCAAACAGAAATTCGGCTTAGTTTTTGTGTATAGATCATAAACACAGTCTGACAAGGCACGGCAAAAGTCGACGAAATAACTCTTAAAATAGACTCGTACAACTGAAGTCATTTACTATAAATCACTTTAAAAGGGGGGACTTTTAAAGTCGTTTGCAATTAATGAATTTACAAGTATGGAATTTTAAAGTCATTTACACCAAACGACTTTAAAAGTACGTACATTACAATATCTTATATAAATACACAATGAAATCGATTTTACACACACAAACATATATAATATATATACATAAATAAATACATCAATAAGGAAATCAAATTCTTTTTCTATTACATCCAATATTACATATATCAAATGTTGCATATTTTTATTAGGTCTTATTAATAATAGTTTGAAGAGCAAATTTACTCTTTTTCATCAAAATTTGGCCTAGTATTTAGGTGACACCCATTATATATATATATATATATATATATATATAGTGTGTGTGTGTGTGTGTGTGTGTGTGTGTGTGCAATTATCTAGGCCAAAAGTTGATGGTATAACCACCACTCTTTATGAAACCCTAATTTTGAATGAGAACCATAAATCGTAATGTTCTCCCTTTCTCCAATAGTGAGGGTTAGAGAGAGAAGTAATTGTAATTTGCAATGAAATCATATGTTTTTTTCCAAATTAGGATGCTCTAATAGACTTCTTAAGCCCATCATCTGTAATGAGAAAACCCACTTGATATACAGAATGAAAACAGAGAGAGTTAGTAATAACAAAGCAATTCATGATCAAAAGAAGTTATGGTTTACATACAGTGTTTGTTCATGACACAAATAGCCAAAATGGAAAGCAAGAAGGGAAAAAGAGACAAGCATAAGGACTAGAGGAGGAAGTTGTCATGCCACCTATGAGAAGAAGAGGATATAGGAAAAAATGATATGTTGTCGGCTATTTATAAATGAACAAGGACTTTAGAAGTCGTGTAGTATTAAACAGCTTTAAAAAACAGTAACTTTTGTAGTCGTTTAGTATTAAACGACTTCAAAAGTACACACAAGATGAACTTTTAAAGTCATTTGACTAAAGCAACTCCAAAAGTAACTGACTTTTAAAGTTGTTTATGACTAAATGACTTCAAAAGTTATTGACATATGAAGTTGTTTAGAGCCAAGCTACTTTAAAAGCCCATTCTCACGTAATATAATCTTTGTACCAAATTTATTAGCATACTTTTGAAGTTGCTTAGCCTAAATGACTTCAAAAGTGATTAACTTTGAAGTCGTTTAGACCTAAATGGCCTTAAAAGTGAACAGCTTTTGAAGTTGTAAATGACTTTAAAAGTCCTTCCCACAAAAATTTTGCTCTTCGCACCAGTCTTTTAAAGTCATTTACAATTAACGACTTCTTAAATCTACATTTTTAAATTCATTTATTTCTAGCCAGCTTGTAAACTATTTACAAAGTCGGTGGTCAATATAACAACTTCTTTATGCCGACTTTAAATGCCTCATGTGTAGTAGTGTGTAGATCTAGGTGGTAGCATCCTGCACATGCCTCATAGGCTACGATTTGAACCCTTAAGGATGACTAACATGTACATCATGTCTATTAATAGAATGGTCACTGTTCACATAGTGAAAAACATCATCCATTTACACACAACCATGAATACCAAATGATCTACACTAGCTCTCATGGGTTATCGGATTAGATACGAAGTAGTCTTCCCATGATACAAACTCTCACAAAACAAAGCCATAATCTCAATAGGCATCATGTTTAGACATTAGTGGCTAGTCTGAATCATCTTGTGGTAGGAAGCATGAATCACAAATAGCATTTCAACTTAACTAGGTTTCCTAAGAAAAAGTAGCATCCTTGAATTGATTTATCAATCACACGAGGGACAAAAGCATGGATGATAGAGGGATAAGTGGATGGTAAAGTAGCTCCTTGATGGGGAACTACTACTTTTATGGGTGTCACAATGGCCCTGTTTGTGATATTCCTATCTATTATTTTGGAGATTTATAATTATTCAATTTTATTGGATTGGATTTTCAATTTCAATGAGTTAGTTAGGTCCATATGAATAATGAAGTCCTAGTTTCAATATATAAAAAATACTCAGGACTTGAAATCTTAGGCCATTTCAGTAGTTCTACAATTTTCTATACAATCTTAAATGGATGTTAAATTGTAAGATTTGAGTGTGTCTTCAGATGTTCAATTGTGTTAATATTTCATATATTCATATGGTTGAACAAACTTGAACGAATAAGGAGTCCACGGGCATCTTTCTTTAGTGCTTACATGTTTAATACTATTAATTATGGACTATTTTAGTGCCTTTGGTTTGTGTCATTTTTATGGTTTCTATTATGTGTTTTACTAATTAAAAGGTCTAATAATAATTTTATTAGTCCAAGGTCATACCAATTTATCCTTAGTCATCACAGCTATAAAGATTTTAATGTTACAGTCCACTTAGAACATGAACTACTAAACTATCTCTATGTAAGCTAAAAGTTTAACAAATTTCTAGGTGAATTGACTAACCATCCATCAATACTTGCCTTTTCAATCACTAGATTATTGATTCTTCTAAGTGTACAACTATAACTTAGATGAAAGGGATTTACTAGCTTCACTAAAACTTAATTGGGCTATCTCCTATTACTAGTTAATAAATAGACTGACTAATTCATGTTTAATCAATGAACTAATTCTCATAATATATCAATTGGCATTTTGTAACATGTTCCTTATTAAATATACTTCATGATCAAAGGGTTTTTGGGCATGCAAGGTTCTTAGATTCACTCAGAACCTCAAAACTTACTATTGGACTAACTATAGAATTTGCATGCTAGATAGTCAACCATAAGCCCCCCAAAAAGCCCTTATTCCTATCCAAATACCATGATATTTATGAATTTTTTTTTTTTTAGCTATATTGATCTTAATTAATTGCCGAATCTTAGGGTAAAAACTTCTCAAAAAATTCAGTTGTTTACTACTAGAACATTGAGCAACATGGTTACAGAGTTTTTAAAGTGACTATAGAAAAATGTTAGGAACGATTCTGATTGAGTGGATGATGACATGGAATTCCATAAATGATTTTGATCATATGTTCAAGTGCATCCCTCATTCTAAGATTAAGGATCAAATTAAAAACATGATAATGTAGATTTCATAGGAAAACAAGCTTGATAGGAATAGTTAAACAATCAAAGATTCAATACCTCTTTAAAGTACAAAAACTGAATCAGGGAGTGCAAGATTCATAGTTTAAACATGCTCATGCTATAACTTATCACCATGAGTTTTTTAAAATTTCAAAATCATGTAAAACAGTCAAATATACAAGTAAAAATCTCTAGCCAAACTATGCAAAATAGAGAGTAAACATATCATGGAATTGTGAGGAAAAATCTAGGCATTTTTTGCAATAAATTCTATCATGATCTTTATGAACTAATCTTGAAAACACTTCAAAAAACCTTAGTCTAGGAAGTTTTCCATACCCCTACCTAGTTTTTGCTCATCCTCCTCTTTGTCTTCCTTTCTTTTCCTCCTGTGGTATCCACATTTTCCTTCCCTTCCCTTGGATGTCTTGTAGCCAAAATAACTTCTAGACTGGGACGTCCATATTTTATTGCGTTTCCTTATTAGTTTCCCTATCCAACATAGGGCTTTGAATCATAGGAGGTTTCCTATTCTATCCAATGTGAAATCCCTCTGAATCTCCTACTTTAATTTGATTTTTTTCCTTCCAATGTCCTAAAAATAAGGCAACTCCCTTAGCTAAAAATAAGGAACATACATTCATCCCTAATCCATGTCTAAAATTTAATAAAAATCAGAGGTCAACCCCCACTTTGCATCGGGAGTTTAACATGTTACCTCATCCTTGCTTGCTAATCTGCCATTGGTCCATCACCCTTGTTAATCCTAGACAGCCATTTCAATTGATGTCAGCTAAAATATATTCATTTTGTGATAAACATAATGTCTTTATCCCAAGTATGGATGATACATATACTACCAAGGGCCAATTGTGATGCTGTGCTAAGGAAAATACAAATTGGCACCATTATTGTGTTGAGTTGTTTTATACATGCAAGTTCAAGAGCTCAATAATTGACTCCATAAAGCAAGTAGAGAGTTGCTTCTTTGTATGGCATGCTTTTATTGAAAAGAGTTAGTCTATGCTTTTAACAAGAAAAAATTAATTCACCTTGCTTAGTTTTTCCTAGGTGATTTTATTTTATTATTATTATTATTTTATTTTTTTATAGAGCTAATAGCACTTGATAAATAACTTGAGACTTACAATCTTGATATGCACTCTAGTTGTGAGTTCTTAAAAGTGAAAGGAATTAGTGATCCTAGTGCAAAATGGGATATTGCATCTTCATTAGTACATATGCTTACTAAGTTATTTTTTATATTGCTAGTTGTAAATGCTTCAGTTGAAAGAGCATTTTCTATCATGAAAATATTGAAAATTTGATTAGCTAAATGAATGGGAGATAGATGGATAAATGACTTCTTGGTTATGTGTGATGAAAATGATGTATTTAAGAGGATTGATAAGGAGCGATACTATAGATTTAAGTTGATGGTTTTGATTTATTGTAAAACATTGTATAGATTTGTAAACATTATATCAATATCTACTTGTGTTTAAGTAAATTTTTTATTAAGATACATTAATATATTTACAATTGTTGCAACACCCCATTGACTTAAATTATAGGCTCCGCCACTACTTACGCCCTAGCCCAACCCACCTGTGTTTACCTCACTATCCTATAGTCTCTTTGTTCTCTTATATGTCCATATGTGTAGTAAGTAATACATACATATGCACACATGGGAATACAACCAATTAGGCAAGGGCCAATGCTTATTTTCCAATAATGAGCAAGCAAGAACACTTATTAGCTTACATCTAAGCCATGAATGATAAGTAAGTGCAAGAACACTCATTAGCCCATTTCTATCTATCACTGAGGAAAATTAGCACGATACTATCCATTGTTGAATTGCCATAGCGCTAGCCAACTTGCTTACTTTGTTCCTCAATTTCCCTATGCCTCCAATTCATATTATTCTACACCTTCCAAAGAAAGACACTATAAATGTGAGGAGGTGTACTATCTTGATAATGTGAGGAGGTGCTAGCAAGATTTGGTCACAACAACTACTAGTAGCTTGACTAATGTAATAGGAATTGTGATGAACCAGGTCTTTAAATGATTTAATTTGAATTATTTTGAAATTTAGAACCCATAGTTTGAAAATTCTTTTTCAAAAACAAAATTAGTGAAATTTTTTTCTTTTTTAAAGTCATTTTCTAAAAACATTGAGGTTTGAAAAAATTAGTTCATCTCATAATGAAAACATTAACCTCAAAAACAAAGTTAACTAAGTAAAACTTGCTTTACCATAAATGCTTTACCATAAAAGCTCATCCTAAGAAGTGGTTTCCATAGCCACATTACATAGATAGCTATAGAATAAAATTTCAGCACCAAAGTGCAGACACGCACTCACATAGTCAACAAAATAAATAGTATTGTAAAACTCCTAAATAATGTCCAGATCTTACATCCCCATACTAGTCCATCTGTGCCAAGTTTTACAACATTCATGTTTTACTTTTCACTCCTTATCTATAATGTGGTGGGGTGAGCATGTGGGTATACCCAATAGGAAGAATAGAAACTACAAAAATAAAATTTGTGGCATATATTGCATTCATACATCAACATGTATATGAAATCTTAGTGGTTTTCTTTTAAAACCTAAACCAACAACTCCTTAGTCCAATCATGTCATATACATCCATCTCGCATGCTAACAAGCACACTTCATTCATCATGCCATCATCTCAATGAACTTAAGAGAAATCAAGCTCAATTAAAGCCAGACCAAATACATAAAGTGTTAATCTAGTGCTAAAACACTAAAATCACAACTCATCTTAAGAATAGGAAACTCCATGCTAAATCATCTTTAAGCACACTAGCTCACAAAGCAGGAAAATTCATGTCAATAGATATCATGAGTAGTCATTATGGGACAAAAAGGTCTGTCTAGAAACAACTTCATGCTAAAAAAACCCATAAACAAATGGAACTCAACTATGCTCATTGATTTGCCAATCTAGAACAAGTTAGGTGATTTTTTATACCTGAGAGAGACTTACATGACCTCCTCACATGGACTATGGATATTCATAGATAGGGCAATCATAACTCCATACCCAAAAAATGGCTCTTTGATGAGTGAGGGTATCTAATCTAGTATCAGTTTTGGAGGTGGGAGCCCTTCTAAAATTGGTGTTTACTCATCATCATCATCATCATCATTATCAAGACCTTATCCCTATTAAGGGTTGTCCACATGAACCTTGTTCCTCCATTCCTCTCAATTATGTATTAGAGCTTCATTTAGTTTTGAAGTTTTTAAATCTTTTCTCACCACTTCCATCCATATTCTTTTAGGACTTCACCTTTCCCTTTTAGAACCTTTGACTTGCATTGCCTTGCTCCTTCTAGCCGGTGCCATTTTCAGTCTCTATTGGACATGTCCGAACCATCTAAGTCCGTATCGGTGCTACACCTAAGTTTTCCCTAATATTTTCATTCCTAATTCTATCCTTTCTTATCTTACCGCTCATCTATCTCAACATTCTTACTTCAGCTATGTTCGTCCTATGTACATGATGTTCCTTAACTATCCAACACTACAATCAATAGAGCTTGGCTAGCAATATAGCCATACTATAAAATTTTCCTTTTAGTTTGAGTGGCACCCGCCTATCACATAGAACTCTAGAGGTGCAACTCCATTTGTTTGAACTAGCTTGGAGTCTCTGGGTAATCTCCTTTTCAATCTCCCCAATCTCATGAATCATCAATCCTTAATACCAATAGTCACCTTTTAAGGCACTTCTTGGTTAACAATATTTACTGATGCTCCACTCTTGCACCTCTCCTTGCTAAAATTGCATTCCTCATACTTTTTCTTAGTTTGATTGATTTTAAATTCTTTATATTCCAATACTTCTCTCTATAGCTTTAGCTTTGTGTTTATGTCATCCCTTGTCTCATCAATTAAAATTATATCAACTACAAATAATACACCATGGAATCTCCTCATGCAAATGTTTTGTTAACTCATCAATAACCAACTTAAAAAGGTATAGGCTCAATACTGATCCTTAGTGCAATCCTACTATGATAGGAAAATCACTAGTCTCTCCACTAGTGGTCATAATATTTGTTACCGCTCCCTCATATATATATATATATTTGATTATGTGACACCTCGGGTTTTTCATGAAATTTTTCTGCATTTATTTCAAAAGATGGCACCTCTAAATTTTAAAATACTAAAATAGTTGAAGATTTTTCTTTGAAATTCATTTTCCTAAAAGCCCAGATGTCACCTTTATACTCATACTATACATATATATAGTTTTCTAGAAGATAACAATTCATTTCTCAAAACAGGACCCATCCAAGGGTTCACTTGTACAACCCCTATAGTATTATATTAAATGTCCAATATCACAATTCAAATGACTAACTACACAATACAAAAGCTTTAATAAAATGTATACCTGAGCAAAGAAGTATGGTTGCTGGATTCCTCTTCCTATGTACATCTTCTCCTATCTATCTGTATCTGAGATATTGTAAACATAAAACATTTACAATATCTCAGCAAGCTATGCTTGGTAGGAAAGTTTAAGAAGCATGCTAAATCTTAAGATGCATTAATTATTCCATAGTCATTAGAATATTCATTTTCATAGAAATTTTATTGAATGGGATTTACTGTGTGTTTCACATTTCAATAATCCATTTATAAACCAAATATCTACATGTTTCATAATCATTCACAAGCCATTGATGAATCAATTATTAACATGTTTCATAATTAGTGATGTCTACATGTTTCATAATTATAAGTAATCCATTAATTTATCAAACATATTTAATTATTATTTGTTACCTAAATAAACTAATCCAATTCCATGAACCATACTTTGCATAACAGTTCTACCCATTCATATACCCATATGAAACTTATATGAAATTATGCCCTCAATCATATACATATAGCATATGTACACATATATGGAAATTGTTAAAAGACATACAAAATTATGAATATAATCAATATCATCTAATTTACATTCCCAAACTATACTGGGTTTTAAAATCATATCCCTCATCATGTGAGGCTCATAATCATCCAGCCTCTGCTGGTATATCAATATAATCCTCATGCCCCTTACTATACAAGGTCCATAATCCTCCAGCCATTGCTAGGAAAACAATACAAGGCATCTCATAATGCCATCATATAAGCACCATAGTGCATCAAATATAAGGACTACTATGCTGCAATCTGATTTGTACCAGCATGCTCGAATAATTGCTTTTATACTCCACAGATACCAGGTGTGGAAAATCCTCTACGTCATGTCTATATGGGTAGACAGACCGTCATAGTGGTGGCCTTCCTATATTGCCCCACCCAACATTTTTCCTCTGTTTGGGTACAGTATCATCATATATATCACATTTTGGAGAGCAGATGGCCAAACGATACTACTCTCCTAGCATAGCATCCCCAGGCCTATGCGTGTCTGAAACAAAACTCTCAAGCCACCATGCTTGGATGTAAAATAATCATAATAGTAAGCAATTCGCCTATTCATATATTTCATAACAAGAATAACATCCTCACTTATTTGGCAATAACCCACCAAGGATGTATCCTATAAACCTAGACTCATACATCATTAATACTAACATGGTACCCATGTACCATAAACATAATTTCACAATTCACATACATGATGTACAAGGCATAAGCATCAATTATAACATGCAATTCTTTTAATTAACATTATTTTCATCATTACAATTTAGAGCATGTCGAATATCAATCATACCATTTTAGCTTAATAATATCCATAATTAGAAATAAGATCATGTTTAGAACATGCATCTTATTATTTAGACATGCTGTCTTAAATTTTCACCTACCTCGTGTGATGCATTCATTCGATTCCACTAGCTTTAATCACCCTCTTCTTCATGATTGACCCCGTGTCGCTTCAATACATTAAAAGGATTGCAGGGTTCATGACAACATGGAGGAAGTCAGAGCATGGAAATATCATGGACCACAACCTCAAAAGGAATAATGTCTTTAAAGACGGCCAGCTACTCTTCTCTAGATTCTTGATATCATCGCACAACTGAGAATGTATTTGAAGTAATTGCTGTCGAGCACAAATAACTGCAAAATAGGCATAAACACATGCCATGATCCATGGGGGCAGATTCAATGAAATCCTTAGCTTCCTCAAGTTTCCCAGCTCTACTTAGAACATCAACCATACAAGCATAGTGATCAATCTTAGGAACTATTCCATGATCATCGAGCATTGACTTGAAGTACGACAAACCTCTATCGACCAAGCCCATATGGCTACAAGTAGAAAGAATGTCAACAAATGTGACAGAATCTGACTTTGTGCCTTCTAACTGCATCTCATCAAAGAGTTCTAAAGCTTTGCTACCATGCCCATTGTGAGATAGACCTGATATCATTGAATTCCAGGAAATAATATCCCTATTAGGCATTCTTCTAAAGATGGTGTTGCTGTCATTGAGGTTCACACACTTTGCATACATAGTTGTTAGAGCACTGCTAACCCAGACTTCCAAACCAAGTCCATATTTGACCACCTAAGTATGGATTTGCTTCCTTTATTCTAGAGCTGCAAGGCTAGCACAAGCTCTGAGAATACTAGCCATTGTTACCTCATTAGGCGAAAGACCCTCGCTATCCATTCTACCATATAAGTTTAAAGCTTCTTCATTCCCTCCATTCTGCACATACCCACCGATCATCAATGACCATAATACCATATCAGGGTCTTGTAGCTGATCAACCCTCTCCATGCATCATCAAGACTACCACATTTCGCATACATCTCAACCAATGCAGACCTAACAAAGATTTGAGATTCAACTCCCAATTTCAATAGATGATCAAATTGGTCGTAAATTAGGTAATCTAGTCTCCATTCAATGACTATTGATCAGGAAGATGGATCTTGTTACTCGGCTATCTTAGATTTGTGAAGCCTTCATTGGATTGGGTAGTGGAGGTAGTCAAATCTTAAGGGTGGGTTTCGAGCATGCAAATAGCTAGAGGAAGAAGAGGATGGGATAGCGCGTTAGTCAGGCAACATCAACCGAAAGAGGGCGAGATAGAGGGAGAGAGAAGAAGAGGGGTTTTCGGGCCCATAGGTGGCCAACAACCCTGGATCGATTGCCACCTGGGGTTGCCATGAACCAAACCCGAGAGGAGCAAAGGAAAAATGGTTCCCACTGGTGACTGACCCGAGGAATGAGGGAGAGAGAGATGGTGACCCGTGTTGGGGAAAGGAGAACAAGGAACAAGCTCCAGGGTTAGGTGTTGTTGGTGAGCTATGCTCCATTGATTGCCTTAGGCACACACATGGTAATCGCTAAGAGTTGGTTCATGTTACCCTCGAGAGGAGAGAAAGACGTGAGAGAGGGAGCCAATGCCAATGGGAGATCTGGGTAGGTGGGGAGGGATTTTAGCACCGATGAGAAGATGGAGATTGTCGGAGAGGGTATTTTGTTAGGGTTTTATTGGTCAAAGAGGAAGGAGATGATCAAAGAAGAAAGGGGACTTCGATCAGAGGGGGTTTTTGCATTCAGTTGGGGATGTCGGTGTCGTGTTTCATGGCTGGAGGATAGATCATATGATCTGTTCTTCTTTTGGAAAGTCACAAAAAGTGGGGTGCCAATATTAATTTGGCCCCCTCCTTTTACTTATTATAAATTTTTTATCTTTAATTTAGTTTATATTAGTTGTTAATCATGATATTTTTACTACTTTAAACACCATGATACCAGTTAATGATGTTTTTCAACTCCATTAATTATTGCATTCCAACTACAAGTGGGGCTTACTTAGTGAAATTACAAAAATACATTTTTTTAAAAAAATTACCGATTATTTGTCCAATCTCTGATTTCAATGACCTTAGTGTCATTAGATTTGTATTGTCAAGTAGAATCCAAATTTAGAAATTTCAATTTCATGTTCTTAGTTTTTTTTAACTTTTAGTTACCAAAATAACACTAAATTTGAAGTCTCATAACTTCCTCATCCGAACTCTATTTTCAACGTTCTTTGGGCCATTGGATTCCATTTTCTAAGTACTATCTAATGGTTTTAGTTTTAGTTTCAAATTATTACCCTATTAAAAGATGTACTTCTTGGAAACTCCTAACTGGATCATGGGATAGTAAAATTTTAGGGTTGTTACAGATTATGTCTATATACCCTTAGGAAACCCTTTTTCTGTCCAACACCTACCATATTAACTCTCTAAGGACCTTATCATAAGCTTTTTCTAATTCAATAAAGACCATGTAGAGGTCTTTCCTCCTCTCCCTATATTTCTCTATCAATTGTCTAAGTAGGAAGATAGGTTCCATTGTAGACCTCTTAGGCATGAAACCAAACCAATTCTTAGATACACTAGTCTCATGACACAGCCTCTTATCAATCACTCTTTCAAAATTTTTTATAGTGTGGCTCAAAAGTTTGATCCCCAAATAATTACTGCAAATTTGTATGTCTCATTTGTTCTTATAAATTGGTAAAATACCGCTCTTCCCCCATTCATCCAACATTTTCTTTAACTTTATAATCTTGTTAGAAACTTTATCAACTAAACTATTCCAGCATCCCTCATATGCTTTCAAATTTCTATTGGTATTCCATTGAGCCCCAAGGCCTTTCCTGATTTCATCTTTTTCAAGGCCTCTTCCATTTTAGGCATTCTAATCCTATGGTGATATCTACAATATCCAATGTTATTTGGGTTTACAGTACTTTCAATCCTCATACTCTTAGGGAAATTTTCATTTTGTAGTATTTGAAAGTAACCATCCTATCTTTGTTTGATCTCGTGATATTTGACTAGGACCCTTTCGTCATCACTTCTAATGCACTTAACATGATCTAAGTCCTTACCCTTCTATTCTCTTATTTTTGCAATAACCTTTGGTCATCACTTCTAATGCACTTAACATGGTCTAAGTTCTTACCCTTTTGTTCTCTTACTTTTGTAAGTTTATGCACATCTTTATTACCTTCTCTTGATCCTAATCCATTATAGAGATCATCATATCCCTTGAGTTTAAACTCACTTACTATTCTCTTAGCATCCTTTTTAGTATTCTTACACTACTCAGAGTTTTTGTTATTTCCAATCTTTTGTTATGCTTTGGACACACCCATTTTCCTTTAATAACTTTTTACACTTTGTCATTTTACCACCAAGTTTCCTTTACTGATTGCCTTTTACCTTTAAATACTCCTAGTACATCTTTTATGACTTTCCTAATGGACTAAGCCATATTAATCCACATGATGTTTGCATCTATTTCCTTCTTTCAA
The DNA here is from genome assembly GCA_035236585.1 of Warburgia ugandensis. Lineage (NCBI taxonomy): Eukaryota > Viridiplantae > Streptophyta > Magnoliopsida > Canellales > Canellaceae > Warburgia > Warburgia ugandensis. The sequence continues at coordinate 60,354,843 of CP141133.1, forward strand.
TTTCCTTTTACTATCAACTAGTTTGTGAGTGAAGTTATTCTCTCCCCTTTTAAGTTCCACCACTTAGTTTCTAGATACTAATTAATTTCATTTCCTTTCGTCCATCTTTTAATGTAGTAGATATCCATAACCATTAACCTATATTGTGAGGTTAAACTCTCACTAGATATCACCTTACAATCCTTACATCTTGATTTTTTGGTATTCCCAAGTATAAAATAGTCTATTTGGCTTTTATAGCATCCACTTATAAAGGTTCTTAAGTGCACATCCCTCTTCTTATAGAATGTGCCTTCCCCCATCTTATTTCATTCTTTAAAGCCATACCCTCCACGTACCCTATCATATCCTTCCTTTTCTTTTCCTACATGACCATTTAAGTCTGCTCCTATAAATATCACCTCTATATTGGGAATTTCCTACATGACTTCCTCCATATCTTTCCAGAATTGTTTCTTGATTCTATCTTCTAACCCTACTTGCACTGCGTATACACTTATAACATTTATGATCTTCTATCCTAGAATAAATTTTATTATTATAATTATATCACTCCTTTTTTAATGTCTACAACTTTATCCTTCAATTCTTTATCCACCATTATCCTTATGACATTTATATTTTTCCTCCTTTCCTATGTACTGGAGCTTACACCCATCGATTTCTCTAGTTTTGGCCCCTTTCAGCTTGGTTTCTTAGATACAAGCAATGTTGACTCTCATCGTTTCATCATATCTACTATCACTATATTATTGCATTTCAATGTGCCTATATTCCATGTGGTGATATGAATCTTATTCTTCTAACTAGCCTACTTACCCATGCACTGATCGACCCCCATGACATGAACCCATGCCTATGTTCCACTACACTTGGATTTTGACGTAGCATGTTGCTTTCAAGAGAATGCTCTAATAGCCCTTGCCCATTTTTCACTATACCTAGGATCGAAGGTAGCATGTCACTTCCTTGGGAACACCTAGCATCCCTTGCCCATTTTTCATTACACATAGGATCTGATGTAGTGTGTCACTTACTAGAGATGCCTTAGCTTGAGGAAATGTCAATGACTAATTCATGTCATGTTAGGTTTGCCTCAAGTGAAGAAGTTGAAGATGATTTTCATAATTTTCTCTTCTTACTTACAAATGAATATAATTTTTTTTATTCATTTGTAAATAAGAAAAGATATTAATAAAAATAATCTTCAACTTCTTCAAAAAGTTTTACTTGCCAGCTGGCACCCAACACAAAATCCTCCTTTTTTATCCAGGCTTGGGACACCATTGGAAAAAGTTCAAATTGGATTTTTCTAAGATGATAAAAAGAATATGATTTTCATGCAACCATCTTAGTAAATAAAATCTAAAATAGTTGCAAAAAAAACAATCTTAAAAATTCCTATTCAATAGTTAGTTTTTCAAAATTTGTCATAAAAAATCATTAGAGGGAGTTAAATTTTTTGAAGATTTTTGTGAGAATAAATTAAGGAGACTATTAGAGAAAATCATATAAAAAAATTTGCATTGACAAATAGAAAAAAACCATCTTAAAGAATTGTGCTTGAGAAGAAGGTTAAAGAAACTACCTTATAAACCATAATTTTAGAAGATGGTTATGGGAAACCATCTTAGAAACTCCTTATCAAGAAGAAGGTTATAGAAACCATCTTAAAAAAGATAGATAAAGAAGATGGTTAAAAAAATTCTCTTAAAAAAAACTAATTAACAAGAACATTTTGTAAAACCACCTTTAAAAATTATATTTAAGAATAAAAATGTACTTAAGAAGATTTTTTTTTTCAAAACTATCTTAGAAAACCCAATGTTAATTCAAAACTTCATATCCCTTTTCTTTCTTATCTCCCATCTATCTGTCTTCATCTAACTACATTAGATACATAGCTTGAAGCTTTGCTATTTGTATTTTGGATCTGGTTTCCTTGAACTAAAAATCCATAATTGAATTAGGTTTGCTTTCGAACTTGCAATACCTTGCTCAATTGGAGTGGGTAACTCTTGCTTCCTTGTCTCATGTTTCATTTGTGTGAGTAAATTACTACTTTCCTAAAGTTTTCACTACCTTGTATGGATATATTATGCATGTTTCCAAAACCAACGTTTTTGTCCCAAACCTAGAATTGAAAAATCTCCATGCATGCATGATAAGTTTTTTCCAACATTTTCTTTGCACACATTTTATTTCCTAAAATGACTAATCAATGGTTCAATCTGAATTTTTATGTCTAAAAGTAATTGAGAGCTTCTATTTTAATCAATCAAAATGCAAATAAATTGAGAGCTTCTATTTTAATCAATCAAAATGCAAATAAGTTTGAATGACCACAATAAGATTATCAATAGAATATTAGGAGGGAATGAACAAGTTCATTGAGTTTTCACTAAGGTAAGGGGGTATAGATTATAATCACATGTATCGTCCATGCTTGAGATGTGAAAATATGAGAAGGTTAATTGTAGGCAAGTTAAGAGAACATTTTTACATGAATGGATTTGATGAAAGTTATCACCCTTGGATCTGTATGGAGAAGAACTCCTTATAGGCCCTTAATAAGGACCAAAAGATGTGAATGTGAAGACTTTAAATGAAGTTCCATAGATAGTACTATTACATATATGCTTCAAAATTTATATGATAACTCTCAAGATAATCCTAAATGATTCCAAACTACACTAGAGGAAGCCAATGAGCTATTGTACCTTGAGTGTACATATTATAACAAGATCTCTATAGTTGTAGAACTATATAATGTGAAATCAAGATTTAAATTTTTGAATCAAAGTTTTATAGAATTCTTGAAAGTGGTGGGTAAAAAGTTATTGGAGGAGACCAAACTGGCAAGGTCCACATGAGGGGGAATCTACACTAGGGTTAAAGTATGAGAAGATACATGCTTGTTCTTATGACTTCATCTTATACATGGAGCACAAGGATAAAACTCTATGTCCAACTTGTTGACAGTCATGATGGAAGTTGAATAAAACTTTAATTGAGCAAGTGAAAGATGAGTCGACAAAGGTCCTATGATTTTTTCCCTATTCTAAAATTCAAAAGAATGCTTCATATTATGGAAATAGAGAAGACACTAGTATGGCATACTAAGGACAGGGTAGCTACTAGCTATTTACACTATCCAGTAGATAGCCAAGTGTGGAAGCTCCTACACTTCTTATAGCCCAATTTTGGAAAAGAACCCAGAATCCTATTATTTGCAATATATAAAAATGGGATTAAGCCTTATGGTTCTATGAGTAGTATGTACAGTTGTTGGCATGTTGTAATGGATTGTTATAACATCTGGCCATTGTTATGCAAGAAGAGGAAGTTCATGATGTTAACTATATTGATATTGGGTCCCAATCAACCAAGGAACAACATTGACATATATTTTACTCCATTGATCAACGATCTTAAGTGATTATAGGATGTAAGAGTTAAAGCTTACAATGCATACAAGGAAGAGTCATAAACCCTAAGCTATAGTCCCGTGGACAATAAATGACTTCCCTAAGTATAGTAATTTGGCAGGATGCACCATGAAGGGAAATAATGCTTGTCTAATTTGCAGTGATAAAATGTATGTGATATGGGTTAGATATCAAGAAGATGGCATTCCTAGGTCACAGAAGATGGTCGCATAGAAACCATCCATACTGTTTTAGAAAAGTAGAATTTAATGGTAGTGTGGAGACTAGAACATCTCCAAAAATGTTGACCAAATGACAAGTATTGCAAAAGGTTGAAAACCTTAGTTTCTCATGGGGAAGAAGAAAGCAAATAGAAGTGCAGGTGGTAGCAAATCTATGAGTTGTTAGATGGAGTAGGCAATATTCTTTGAACTTGAGTACTGGAAATCCCTACATGTATAGCATGTGCTTGATGTCATGCACATTGAGAATAATGTTTACAATAGCTTGCCCAGTGTTTGAGTTTTTCGCAAGTGCACGGGCTATTGCAGTGTAGTGTGTGCAAGTATGGGTCGATCCCACAGGGAGTTGCTTTAAGAATTTGGAGTTTTAATAAAATTTAATTATTCAAAAATTAAAATTAATTAACAAAAATTAATAGCATGTGCAATCAGACTTCAGATATGATTAATCAATGAAAATTACAAAAATCCAATTCAAAAGGTAGCAATTTAACTAAAGAAACATGAAAAATCTACTTCCCTACACTAATTATCATCAAATTCTTTAGATATAATCTCACAAACTTTGATAATCCCTCATCAGTCTCTTCCTGGTGTTTTTGATTGATGATCCATCGGATGGATTAAGAAGATTCCAAAAATTCTAAGAGATCCAGGTTATATAAGGATTTTGTTATTTGGATGGTTTAGATCACTTTCTAGATTTTAAATTTAAAGATCAAAGATTTAATCACTCTAAGGGATGTCCTTAGAATGGTGTTTGAAAATTAATTAAAAATCTAATCTGAAACAGAGGAGAAGTTGAGAATTCTTGTTGGTTAAGGCTAACCCGTTGATTAGGTTAAGCCTTAATCAACTGGCTTGAATTGTATAGTTCCTAGATAAGCAGATCATAGGCAAAATAAAAATGGAATAGAATAGGGACATAGCGGGAATTAAATTAGGGACATAGTTGGAATTAACTCAGAATTGCAAGGGAAAAATTGAAATTAAACCAAAAATCATATTTAAACTGAAAAGTAGGAAAGGTTGCTGGAGAAGAAGAAGAAACTGGTGATAGAGGGGCAAAAGGGAAGAGTAGGAAAAGAAGATGGGGGGAAAAGAGAAACTTGTGTTAGGTTTCTATCTCTAAGTTGTCCGGTGACGATGCAGGTGAATACTTGCTAGGCAGACGTCGATATAGTGGAGGATTTCTGGGTTGGTTTGCTAGTGTGGTTTGGGTTGCCCATTGGTGTGACAGAGAGAGCGGTGGTGACTGGTTTGACACAAAGCAGAGAAGTGGTGCTGGTTAGGAAGCTGGGCAGAGGTGAGGGAGAGACGAGGGAAGTGGAAGGATGACCGGTCCAGTGCTATGAAGGTGATCTAGCTAGTGATGGGTCTAGGTAGTGAAACAGAGATGAGATATGGTGGGACATGGAGAGATGCTGGTTTCTGGCATCTGGCATTGTACTGTCCGTGAACAGAGGCAATAGATCAGGTGGTGATGGATAGAGATCCTAGTGTCGCTGCAACAATCAGTGCTGGGCTCTAATAGTGGGAAAGAGAATAGAGAGAGATAAGGGTGAAGTGAAAGAGGAGAAGGAGAGGGGGTGCGACAGGTTGGACTAGGAAAATGGGGGGGACCAAGAGAGAGGGAGTGGAAGACAGGTGTTGAAGTAGGTGGTGCGGTGAGAGTTGAGTAAAGAGAAACTGAGAGAGAAAGTGAAGAGGAGAAGGGAAAGTGCAAACAGAGGTGGGACTGGAAAAGGGGGAATACGGGAAGTGCTGGAGAGGCCGAAATGATGGAATAGATGAAGATAGGGACTAGTGCGGGGAGCAATAAGGGAAAGAGACAAGTGTGAGTAGATAGAGGAGAAGAGAAGAGAGGTGGGAGAGAGAGGGAGCTGGGGTGTGCATGAAAGAGGAAGAAAGATGGTGGAGAGAAGAGGGATATGGTAACAAACAAAAAACAAAAGAAAACAAGGAAGGAAAAGAATGGCAGTAAAGGAAGACAAAAGTAAAACTATAACTTTTCTTTTGGGCTCCTACGGTTCCCTCTTTATAAAACTTTCCTCTTCTAATACTCTTCTCCCCTTCTTTCCTTATCCTTTAAGAGTTAGTTTCCTACGAGGAAACTTCCTCTTCATTCCATATCTTATCCATAATCTCCTCGCCTTATTAGAACTCTTCTTCTTTTAGGAAACCATCCAATCTTGCATGTCGATTCCTGATGGGTTATCTGCACCATTAACTTTTGATTTGAGCCATCCTAGCTTCTTCTAGTTAATTTGTAAAACAACATACCATATTAGAGTCATCTAAACTATACGTTATACCTCTGATTTGCTCTAATGATCATCTAATAGTTAATTTTGACAAATCAATGGTTGGATGATCAATTAGGGGTAAAATAAAAATTCAACTAAAAATTACAATTTTGATTGGTTAGATGATCTAATTGAAGGCTAAATTAGGGGTATTTTGACCAAAATTGAATACTTAACTTCCAATATCTAACTTAATATATTAGGCAATACAAAGGATGGACTTGTAGCTCAATGGATTATATGAAGATGGTTAGGGGTAAAATAAAAATTCAACTAAAAATTACAATTTTGATTGGTTAGATGATCTAATTGAAGGCTAAATTAGGGGTATTTTGACCAAAATTGAATACTTAACTTCCAATATCTAACTTAATATATTAGGCAATACAAAGGATGGACTTGTAGCTCAATGGATTATATGAAGATGGTTTGAAGATAAGGTTGCATCACCATAGAACATACTTGCCTTAGGCCAATTATGTACTCAATAAGGCGGAGAGAAGAATACTGTGTAGATCTCTATTGAAGGTCAAAGTCTTAGAGGGCTACTCTTCAAAATTTAGATACTGTCTTCAGGTATGAATTGAAACTATTAGGGATGAAGTCACATGACTGCCATGCTCTAATGCAACAACTCCTACTTGTAGTAATGCATTTGGTACTATTGGATAAAGTTAGAGGATCTATTACAAATTTTTGCTACATCAATGCTTTGTATAAGATGGTGGTGGATGTTACAAGAAATCTAAGACCATCAAGTGACAATTTTATGTGAGCTTGACACAATCTTCCCACCATCCTTCTTTGATATCATAATACACTTAATAGTGTACCTCATTGATGAGGTAGACTATGTGTCCTATTCATTTGAGATAGATGTATTCATTTAAGAGGTATATGAAAGTTTTAAAAGGATATGTACAAAATCACAATCAACTAGAGAGGTGTATCTCCAAGAAGAAGCCATAGAGAGTGGACTCCATTGGAATCTCTAGAAAGAAATGATAGGTAGATTTGCTCCAAAAGTTGGTGAGCCTCTCTCTAATGGTCATGTATCGACCGTTGCTTGTAAAGAACATACTAGGCACACCTTTATGTCATGCGAAATAATGTTAATGAAGTTCACCCATATATTGAATAAGTTGACTCTCCCTCTCTCATGTTACTTTTATATTTTAATTGCCTTTGTTTTATGTGTAAATTAAAGATAATATATATGTTGCTTTCCATCTCTTCATTGAAGCAAGCACATGGAGTTCTTGAAAGCAAGGTCTCCAAGAAATGAAAAGAAGTAGAAGTGGCTACAATACGAGTAGTGTTGCACCTTCACTACTTGGCTTCTTCAAAAAGCAAGATGAACTAATGCTTCATTAACTTGTTATTAATTATATAAGTATACTAGTTTATCAAATTTCAACAATCATCCCAGTTAATATATACAATCTCAAGATCCATGAGATGTTCCAAGTCATAGTATATTTGTATCCTTAAGTTGGATGGCAATGGGACCTCAACCAAAAGTAATAAAGTATGTTGAATATTACATCAATGGTTATCACTTTTACACAAAAGAATATGATAACTCAAGATCACAATAGAATAGCAAGGTTAGTTTAGTTGCTAATGTTTCTTTCTTTTCCAGTTCAAAGGGAAACAATCAAATTATAGTGAATGATACATATTACAGGGTTATACAAAAGGTATGGGTGCTAGATTATAGTTACAAAATTGTGGTTGTGTTTAAGTGTGATTGGATGGAACGTAAGAAAGATAACATCAAAATGATTGCCAATGGTGGACTGTGACACCCCGGGTTTTTCATGAAATTTTTTCGTAGTTATTTCAAAAGATGGCGCCCCTCTAAATTTTAAAATACAAAAATAGCAGAAGATTTTTCTTTGAAATTCATTTTTCCAAAAACTCGGATGTCACCTTTATGCTCACACTATACACACACACACACACACATATATATATATAGTTTTTTAGAAGATAGAAATTTATTTCTGAAAACAGGACCCATCCAATGGTTCACTTGTATAACCCCTATAACATTATATTAAATGTCCAATATCACAATTCAAATGACTAACTACACAATACAAAAGCTTTAGATAAAATGTATACCTGTGCGTAGAAGTATCGTTGCTGGATTCCTTTTGTTACGTACATCTTCTCCTGTCTTTCTGTATCTGAGATATTGTAAACATAAAACATTTATAATATCTCAGCAAGTTATGCTTGGTAGAGGAGTTTAAGAAGCATGCTAAATCTTAAGATACATTAATTATTCAATAGTAATTAGAATATTCAATTCCATAACAATTAGGTTAAATTGAATTTACAATATGTTTCATATCTCAATAACCCATTTGTAAGCCAAATATCTACACGTTTTCGTCCTAATTAATAATTTCATTGATAAATTAGATATCCTTACTTATTATTTATCATCAAATAAATACTCCAATTCCATGAACCATACTCTGCATATAATTCTTCCCATTCACTAACCCATATGAAAACATATATGAAACTACACCCTCAATCATATTAATATAACAATAATACACATATATGAAAATTGTTAAAGGACATACAAAATTATGAATATAATCAACATCACCTAATTTGCATTCCCAAACTATGCTGGGTTTCAAAATCATACCCCTCATCATGTGAGGTTCATAATTATCTAGCTACATTGGAATATCAATGTAATCCTCATGCCCCTCACTATATGGGGTCCACAATCCTCCAACCATTGTTGGGAAAACAATGCAAGGCATATCATCATGCTGTATCATATAAAGCATCTCATAATGCCATCATATATGTATGTCCCGTGGGCAGAATGCACAATGAATACAATATTGTCCTCTTTGGGTCCCTCACAATTGCCTGGCCCTCATAATTGCCTAACTAGGATCTTTTGGGTACTCCAGTGTCTTTTGGTAACCCTTAAGGATATGCACCATAGTGCATCAAATATAAGGACTACTGTGCATGCAATCAAAATTAGTACAGTGCACCCGGATAACTGCTCAATAATCCACCTATACCATCCTCGGTGGAAATCACAATATCCATGTCCGCATGGGGAGGACCACGGATGTCACAGTGGTGGCCTTCCTATGATTGCCCCACCCAACTTTTTGTAACACATAGTGCATGGTATCCATAACATAATAAATTTTGAAGAGCGGGTGGCCAAACCCTCATAACTCTCCTAGCATAGCATCCCCAGGCCTACGCCTGTCTAAAACAAAACTCTTAAGCCTCCATGCCCAAATGTAAAATAATCATAATAGCAAGTAATTCACCTGTTCATATATTTCATAACAAGAATAACATCCTCACATATTTGGTGATAACCCACCAAGGATGTATCCTATAACCTAGACTCATACATCATCAATATTGACATCGTACCCATGTACCATAAACATCATTTCACAATTCACATACATGATGTACAAGGCATAAGCATCAATTATAATATGCAATTCTTTTAATTAACATTATTTTCTTATTTCAATTTAAAGCATATCGAATATCAATCATATAATCAGAAATAAGATCATGTTATAACATGCATCTTATTATTTAGATATGCTGTCTTAAATTTCCACCTACCTCATGTGACACGTTCACCAGATTCCACTAGCTTTAATTGCACTCTTCTTCATGATCGACTCTGCATGCTTTAATCTCAACTGGTGCTCATCCTTGGCTCACATGTGTACCTCAAGCTCCATTTAATTGATTGCCTAATTTGTAGGTTTTGTTGTCAATCCACCAATCAATGGCTCCGATTGTGTTCAACGATTGGATTTGCACAAATTTGCATGGATTAGAAGCCAAACAGAGGTAATTGGTGTATAATGGCATCAGGGAGCACCTTGCTTGTAGGTGTCCTTCTCAAGTAGCAAGCCAGAGGGAGAAGAGCAAGGGGGTGTGCAACTAGTGCAACCTGTGTGTCATGCTGCATTTGTTAGACAAAAACAATAGGAGACCAAGTGTGACGACCTGAGTTTTCCCATGCATTTTTAAATGCACTATCTAATTCTTAAGGCGAGATGCATCCCTATTTGAAAACCATTTTATAGAAACAATGCAATGCAGTGGAAAATATTTTGTTTTAAACTCATTTTGAAAACCCCAAGTGTCATTTGCTTTCACAACAACCAAAGTAGTTTTTGAAAATTTCAGAAATCATAAATGTCTTCCCAGGTCTATCCAGTCAGCTCACTGCCCAATTGTAAATAAATACAAATACATGTCCAAAGGGTAGAGTGTTTACTTACATGTCTAATTGTCTCTTTTTTATTTACTTGCTCATAGCACTAGCATTTCTTGAGGTGTCTTCTACTCGTGAGTAGAGCTGTCCTGAAAAATGATATATTTGGGTGAGTATACACTATACTCAGTAGGAGTCTATCACTACTAGTTTTACAATGCATGCTCTGTTTTAAACCATATGTTCTTTAAACCATGTGCATGTTTGGACACTCATGTTCAATATCGATATTAAAAGCCATTGTCAAAATAGAATACTGACGATTTAAAGAATCGCATAATCCAAGTCAAAAGTAACATAGATATCATAAACATATACTATGATATGCATAAGATGCTCAACTGAATCCAACTCATGGATCTATGGTCGACCATACTCATGTCATGCCATATGCAATGCAAGTAAATCCTCCAAAGCATAGGGCACACTATGCCCATGACCTCATCGCCGTGTGGTCCCTGGGTCCCTAGGGACTCTCGGTCAAAGCGTCCACAGGGCATATGACACTTCGACGGGTGCTGTGACACCAGTGGTAGTCCTCATTACCACACAGCAATCGAAGTAAGGACAAGCCTTTTTGGCGTGGTATCCTTTCCACCTATAGTGGTAGAGGCTGGGAGGCCACCTCGAACCTCTCAGCATAGCACCCACGAGCTTACTAGCCCAAAAGCATCTAAAGATAAAGCCAAAGCTCAATCATCGCAAATCATGTAAATCATGCAATCATTTTCAATGTCCTCTTTGGGTACCTCACACTGCCTGGCCCTCACAACTGCCTAACCAGCGTCTTTTGGGCACTCCAGTGTCTTTTGGAAACCCTCGAGGATATGCAATCTTCGTAAATCAGGCAATTTATGCATTTCTTTTCAAAACATGCTAGCAATGCATAAAATCACTTTATGCTAGTATCGTGTTTAAAGCCATAAAACATGAAGACACGTTTGCATACTAGTTTTTACATTAACTCAAATGCAGGTCATGTGCATAAGGATGTAACATAAGTTTATATGTCATAAAGATAGGACATGTAACTTAAAAACTTAAAACATGCATTAGAAAAGCAAACATGACTCAAAATATGCAGTCTCAAAGCATCATTGGTTCTTTTTAAAAGTCTAGTAGCGATAGGACACCTACCTGGTTTGATCGCGCTAATCCTCTTATCCTCATACGTTCCTGGACATGGTTTAGGGGAAAAAGGTTAGCTTGGCCTATTTCTATAGGTTCTAGAATAGTTTACCTCACTACTTAGGCATTAAGGGTTCATTCCCATGCCTAAGGGCCTCCTAAGGTCCCTAAATGGGCCTTGGTATAGTCAATTTGCAAAGGTTTAGTGGCCCCGTGCCACCATCATGGTTTAAGGGTCATGCCAGCCTTAGATAGGGGCTTAATCAGTTATTTTATGGTTTGGGTGTGTGTCCGTACCGTCGATACGGACACAACGCCTCTCGCGGCGCCTCAATCAGAGTCTTAGAGTACCTTTATGGCTCCTGTATATCATTTAAACATGAAAAATTGGATTTTTAGTGTCACGCCTTAATGGATGACCTATATGTGTCAATTAGGGCCCTGCACGCCACGGTTCCCAGGACGCTGGCGTGCCCTGGTTGAACCAGGACTCGCACCCGCACGTCATGCGCGCCCGAAGGCCACGCTAGGGACTGCGTTCACATGCGCACATGCATGCCCAAGCGACAAGCTATGACGTGTGTCACACCTGGCTTCCCGGGGTTGTCTTCTTTGATTTGTTATCAGACCCATCAAGAATCTGGGGTTTTTAGGTCAAAAAAATGATCAGATCTGACATGGATCCAGCCTGGAGGAAGGAAAAATGGAGAGAGGGGAAAGAGGGCTTACCTTGGGTAGCCTACGGAGCACCCATCGCCGGTGTTAGACCCCCTTTCCAATGGTTCGGCTCCCCTATTTCATCTGTCTAATTCGTAAGTCACCGAAAAACATGTGAAGGGGAAAGCCCATTTTTCCCAATGCCTCCAGGGGAAAAACAGGGGAGAGAGGAGAGGGGAGAGGCCGGCCCGAAGGAAAGGCCTGGCCCTTGCCGAAATTTACACAAAAAATTGACTGAGGGTTTTCTGTTTTTTTGCCGAAAATCCTAGCCCCAATTAACCGGGAAAACGTGATTCGGAGAGGAGCCTTAAATGACCATACTCTCCTACTCGTATATAAATTACTTCATACTTCTTTGAGATCATATGATCTTATTCCTCCTATTTCATTTTGAATAGTATAGGATAATCCCTTTCTCCTCTTGTCTTCCATCTAGTGATCTATTCAGCATCAATGTCTCCTTCTAATGGTTGGTTGTATGTCATTAGCAAGAGTCCCAAAAAGCTACATTCTTTCCCGTATGTTTAATTTTTCTTCTTATCTTCTTCTACTGTAACTGGGGTCCTCAATCAATATTATATTCAAAATAACATCCTTCATCATTAATACGATCTCATATTACGATTAGGATATCTGAACTGTACATCAAGTTTCTGAAGTCATCAAATGCTTTTCTTCTTAAATAATTTATCCAAACTCATGTCAAATGTTAATGATTGATTCATCATCATGGGTCAAATGTTCTCGTACAGAGGCCTATCTTACTATTCACATCAATTTTTCATTAGGATTTCCAACAATGTTCCCATTCATGCCGCAAGTCTCTTATTCATAACTGAGTACCCTTACTAGGTCATGATTGAATCCTTTGTCATTAGCCTCTTTGTCCTTTCTTTGCTTGATAGTTTTCTTTGTAATCTTTCAGTCCAAAAGTTCTATACTAAATCTCATTGGGTTAGTCCTTAGGAAATTCCTTCAATTGATTTTTCTTACTTGGTACATGCATATAACAACTAACTTCTTGTTTTAAGGCAAGTTAAGATAAGATATTACCTTATAATGTGATGGCTACCTCAAATTTTCTCCTTTCATTTCCTATATCAATATATTGTTCAAACTTTTATCAAAGCTTTGTCGTCAATCATTCAGTCTTAATTGTCAGGAGGTATCATCATAAGTAGTGATTTTCAAGTGTTCCCTCATACTTAGCTTATAACAATAATTCTCATTCAATAGCGATTATATCAAATTGTGCTAAAGCTATTAAATTAACAAGTGTGAAAGACACTTAGGTAAGCATGGAACATTTTTCGTAGACATAGAAAGAGAATTTATTTGATTATCTGTCGATCTCTTTCTAAACATATCTATGTCATAAGCTCAAGGGTCTCTAAAGTGATCAGTACTTATCTGCCTTTCTTTTCAATCCAAGTCAGCAGTATTTTTTAGACCCAAAGTAATTTCTACACCTTGTCATGGTAGCTATTAAGGTTTGGAAAATCTTTCGCATTGGTTTAGATCACTTCTTATTTTTGCTCCTATCTCAGTTGCTACTGTACTCATCATACTCGTAGCTCCTTCATGATGTGGCTTAATCAACTGACCTCATACCCTCAAATGACTGAGTATATAACTTAGAATACTGTCTCATAGATACTAACATATTTGATTAATTAGGGTGAGACATTTTTATTCAATCAATAGTACTCCAAAGGTAATGAGTACATAATGGCCTTAAGATACTTGCTCTCCCAATCTATGACACCAAGACATCAATTTGATCCTTAATAGTACCCTAGCTGAAGAAAACAAATGGACAAGTCATAGTAACTTTATTTTCTCTTGTAGTGGCAAGGTAGGATATTATCAACTTCTCATTTTTATGGACTACATCCACTGGTGTTCCTCATAAGCTAATGGATCTAATTGCAATAATTGATATAGACATCAAACCACTTGTAGAATTTAATTTATAGTGGATCACCATTCTTCTTCAGAAATTTCTTGCAGCATAATGACCTTCCATTCGATACTCTACTCAAAGTCTTAAATCCCCTCTGCTTTGTCTCTATTATACTCATTTACAATAACATCATCGCCAACTCAACTATTATTATTCCTTCGCATATGATTCACGATGAAAGATTTGTATGTATCTATCCTTTCCTCCATAAAGTCATGCTCTTCTTCGTTTGAATATTCAGTATTCATCGAATACTTATGGTTGCATCTCTATCTCTTTCTCTTTTCTTCTTATTTTGTCAAAATCGTCATTTTGTCTACTTAGATCAATGCCTCCATTTGAGTGGTTGCATATACTCGATCTACACGTCAGATAGGAGAAACTTAATATGTCCAAGAAATGTTGAAGTGTTCTAATATCATCGAAATCCTTAATTGCCTGTAGCCTTAATAAATATGGCATTGATGTTTTAGTTATGCTATACTTCTCTTCTAAGTTCATGTCAGGATCAATCTATTCTCACGAATCTGTCATCCCTAGTATTATCATCAAAATCTTTTGGTAACTCAGTCGAATACATTTTCCTATCATATTCGTGTTATGTTCCTCTTAATCACATAATATGTCAATTGTACATCTTCTGATCTCCTCCATTATACTCAGGTTGTCATTATTAGATAGCACTTTACTCTTCATAGGACTCCAATGAAGTTATAAAAAATTGAGCTAAGTCCTTCAGGATCCATACCTTTGTGAGCTAATATGAGTCACAGGTATCTCCTAGTGTCTTGTATTCTCATCCCTATTAGATTATCATCAAAATCTTCTAATGACTCTATTATGCTGAACTTCTTTGTCACTCTTCTCACATTCTGTCTTTTTCATCCCCTATGATAATCATGTTATATCCCTCTTGAGAATACACTCATATTACAGGTTAGATAGTCATCTAGGTTCTTCATTCATCATTCTCATCATAATATGATCTATATATGAGTTTCCCTATTTGCACCACAACAATCCTTAATCCTTAAGTCGTCTTAGACTAGATTTTGGATAAGGTTTGTACTATCTTCTACCTAAGTATTTGTTAAACCAAGCTGCCTTTTACCTATTTATTGATGGTGTGCATCTTTGTGATTTGATATATTCGTGTTCTAGTCATCTCTACTACTTCTCTTTAGACTACTTCTCATTTATCCTGATTGTCTATGACCCTTGGACATGCTGGACTGGCTATGAAAGGATAAACCTGAGCTCTGATACCAACTATGATGACCCGGGTTTTCCCATGCATTTTAAATGCAGTATCTAATTCCTAAGGCGAGATGCATCCCTATTTGAAAACCATTTTATAAAAACAATGTAATGCAGCAGAAAATCTTTTGTTTTAAACTCATTTTGAAAACCCCGAGTGTCATTTTCTTTCACAACAACCAAAGTAGTTTTTGAAAATTTCAGAAATCATAAATGTCTTCCTAGGTCTATCCAGTCATAGCTCACAACCCAACTGTAAATAAATACAAATACATGTCCAAAGGGTAGAGTGTTTACTTACATGTATAATTGTGTCTTTTTTATTTACTTGCTCATAGCACTAACATTTCCTGAGGTGTCTTCTACTCGTGAGTGGAGCTGTCCTGAAAAATGATATATTTGGGTGAGTATACACTATACTCAGTAGGAGTCTATCACTACTAGTTTTATAATGCATGCTATGTTTTAAACCATATGTTCTTTAAACCATGTGCATGTTTGGACACTCATGTTCAATATCGATATTAAAAGCCATTGTCAAAATAGAATATTGACGACTTAAAGAATCGCATAATCCAAGTCAAAAGTAACATAGATATCATAAACATATACTATGATATGCATAAGATGCTCAACTGAATCCAACTCATGGATCTATGGTCGACCATACTCATGTCATGCCATATGCAATGCAAGTAAATCCTCAAAAGCATAGGGCACACTATGTCCACGACCTCATTGCCATGTGGTCCCCGGGTACCTAGGGACTCTCGGTCATAGCCTCCACGGGGCATGTGACACTTTGACTGGTGTCGTGACACTAGTGGTAGTCCTCGTTATCACACAGCAATCGAAGTAAGGACAAGCCTTTTTGGCATGGTACCCTTTCCACCTATAGCGGTAGAGGCAGGGAGGCCACCCCGAACCTCTCGGCATAGTGCCCCCGAGCTTACTACCCCAAAAGCATCTAAAGATAAAGCCAAAGCTCAATCATCGCAAATCATGCAATTTATGCAATCATTTTCAATGTCCTCTTTAGGTACCTCACACTGCCTGGCCCTTAGCAACCCTCGAGGATATGCAATCTTTGTAAATCAGGCAATTTATGCATTTCTTTTCAAGACATGCTAGCAATGCATAAAATCACTTTATGCTAGTATCGTGTTTAAACCATAAAACATGAAGACACATTTGCATACTAGTTTTTACATTAACTCAAATGCAGGTCATGTGCATAAGGATGTAACATAAGTTTATATGTCATAAAGATAAGACATGTAACTTAAAAACTTAAAACATGCATTAGAAAAGCAACCATGACTCAAAACATGCAGTCTCAAAGCATCATGGGTTCTTTTTAAAAGTCTAGTAGCGATAGGACACCTACCTGGTTTGATCGCGCTAGTCCTCTTGTTCTCGTACATTCTTGGATATGGTTTAGGGGGAAAAGGTTAGCTTGGCCTATTTCTATAGGTTCTAGAATAGTTTACCTCACTACTTAGGCATTAAGGGTTCATTCTCATGCCTAAGGTCCCTAACTGGGCCTTGGTATAGTCAGGTTTGCAAAGGTTTAGTGGCCTCGCACCACTATCATGGTTTAAGGGTCATGCCAGCCTTAGATAGGGGCTTGATAAGGTATTTTATGGTTTGGGTGTGTGTCCGCACCATTGATACGGACACAACGCCTCTTGCGGTGCCTCAATCGAAGTCGTAGAGTACCTTTATGGCTCCTGTATATCATTTAAACATGAAAAATTGGATTTTTAGTGGCACGCCTTAATGGATGACCCAGATGTGTCAATTAGGGCCCTGCGCGCCACTGTTCCCGAGACACTCGCATGCCCTAGTTGAACCAGGACTCGCACCCACACGTCATGCCTGCCTGAAGGCTGAGCTAGGGACTGCGTTCGCACGTGCACATGCATGCCCAAGCGACGCGATGGCATCGCGCGGACGTATCTTTTGGGCATGCGTGATGTGCCTTGGCTCTGGGACTACGCCCGCATGCGACGTGCATGCGAGAGGACTGCCCCAGGGAGTGCGTCACACCTGGCATCCCGGGGTTGTCTTCTTCGATGGGTTATCAGACCCATCAGGAATCCAGTGTTTTCAAGCCAAAAAAATGACCAGATTCGGCATGGATCTGGCTTGGAGGAAGGAAAAATGGAGAGAGGGGAAAGAGGGCTTAGCTTGGGTAGCCTACGGAGTGCTCATCGCCGGTGCTAGACCCCCTTTCCGGTGGTGCGGCTCCCCTGTTTCATCTTTCTAATTGCCAGGTCGCCGGAAAACACGTGAAGGGGAAAGCCCATTTTTCTTGGTGCCTCCAAGGGAAAAATAGGGGAGAGAGGAGAGGGGAGAGGCTAGCTCGAAGGAAAGGTTTGGCCCTTGCCAGAATTTACACGAAAAATTGACTGAGGATTTTCCATTTTTTGCTGGAAACCCCAGCCCCAATTAGTCTGGAAAACGTGATTTGGAGAGGAGGGAAGAGGGCTTTTTATAGCCATACTAAGGCGGTGCTGCCAACAGCGGTGTCGCCATTTATTGCCGCTCTTCAGAGGCGGTGGTAGAAACCTCTGGAAACTGGGGGTTTCTGGAGAAATTGAGAGGAGGAAGAAGACAGGGGGTGCCATTATCAAAATGCCCCCCTGCGTTTTTCATCTTTTTTGTTTTTTAAAGATAAATTACAAAATTGCCTCTAATCTTTAAACGGTTGTAACTTCTTCATACGAACTCCGTTTTCGGCATTGTTTGATGCGTTGGATTCCATTTTTCGAGTATTTTAAATAAAGTAAAATATTTAACACAGTTCATTTCCTATAGAATGTCCAATTCATTTTTGTTAAATGGATGCAAAAATAGCGTAAATTGCTCGGGGCATTACACCAAGAGGGAGAGAAGATGAGAGATAGGGTAGGGGTTTTCGATGGTGGACAGTGGCCCTTGACATTGATGCCTCCTGGGACTGGAAATGAGATGAGCAAAGAGAAGGAAGAATAGTGGGGGTTCTCATGTGGCCGACTAGAAGGAAAATCATCAGTGCAAGAAAGGGGAAGATGGGGTTTTTAGGTTGCTATTAGTGGTCGGCTAGATCTGAAATCAAGATTTTGACACTACTTTCCCAAAAGAAAAACACATAAAAACCCACAATCAGAAACTAAAACGTATGCTAGTCGATCAATGCCCATTTTTAAGAATGTAATAACAAGATTTGACCGCTCACGGCAAAGAATGAAATCAATCATCAAAAACAAGAAAACAATGCATACCTATATTTGAATCGTCAGAAAATAACGCTATTTGCCATTGTTGTCCCCGGAGAACTCCATCTTTTCTAGCGACACAAAAACCCTTGCCTAGCTCTTCGGATCCTAAGTGATTGGGTTTTACCCACTCACAGATCTCCCTACTCCTCCTCCTCCTCCTCTTCTTCTTTTTCTTTTCCTTCTTTCCTTTGTTTGTCGAGTTTTGAGAACAGGCTTAGGTCTGTTCCACGATTTTCCTTTCTTAAGTGGGGGTGCAAGGAAGCTCGCTGGTGGGAGATCAGAGCAAAGGGGAAGGTTGCCATGTTGATGGAAGATTCGAGTAGGGCGAAAGCCCTAGGTTTTGCGGTGGAGAGAGAGAGAGAGAGAGAGAGAGAGAGAGAGAGAGAGAGAGAGAGAGAGAGAGAGAGAGAGAGAGAGAGAGAGCAGACTCGACATTTCGTCAGGTTTGCAACGTGAGGGGGGTGCCAATATCAATTTGGCCCCCTCCCGTTATGTTGTGTGCTTTATTTTTATTTTTTTCTTCTTTTAATCACCATATTGCACTTGACTTCAAAGGGCCATAACTTCTTCATACGGGCTCTGTTTTCAGCGTTCTTTGGCTTGTTGGATTCCATTTTTCGAGCACTATCTAATGGTTTCAGGTTAGTTCCAAATTATACTTCTATAGAAAGATACACCCCTTGAAAACTCATAACCTGATCATAGAATAGTGAAAATTTGGGGCTGTTACAGTCTTCCCTCCTTAGAGAAATTTCGTCCTCAAAAATTTTAAGGTCATTACATTCTTCCCTCCTTAGAGAATTTTATCTTAGAAATTCTCTTCATGATATCTTTCCAACAACAATAGAGCAGCTTTTCTATCTATAATAAGCAATAGAATCACTTTCGTTGCGTACTCTGATAACCAACTTTACTTGATAATCCATCAAAAAAATAATTTTTTGATTAAATTTTTCTTTCATTTCAACTTCCAAATTCGTTTAATTATAATGATTCCTAGAACACAAAATTTTTATCTCCAACTCAACCTTTCTATTTCCTTATCCATATAAATCTTTACACTAACTTCAACCATTGAATATATAATTCTCACTTAAAGATCATCCTTTTTTGGATATACTTAACCAATTCTAACCTTATGAAACTACCTATCTTCAAAATTCCAAGTATCATATTTTTGAAAAAATTTCGGTAGAATCTCCTCTGTTTTTCGGACTTACGCATTTAACGCATGTGATTGTGATACACCTGATAAACAATTTAATCATAATAATACATCTATGAGACTTTGTCTCACCCATTCCATCATTCACAAAATTAAAATTAATCATTCATCCACAATTAATATACATCTTAGAGACTCTGTCTCCTTATATTCTCCACATTACCATAATAGAACAAATCCTAATGCTATGAGAATTACTGACCCATTTCCATGACCCATGACTTCATGAATAATATACAAGTTCTTAATAGTATTGTACCAATCCATTATAAAATCATCAATTGGTAAATTTTTAATCACAATCATCATCATCAACAACCATATATAATTGAAGATTTTCATATTATCCACAATCTTTTATCAAAATCCATCATAAATTTGAATTCATTTAGAAATATGAAAATTTACAATTCCAACTACAACTCAAAAATCTAATCACTACAATGAATCTTAGTTTAATTCTATCATCATAGCCTTTGCCCACATAATTTTCCATCACCTTAACATATATTCCAACAATTGACTCTTTCATAAACAATCATGTAATATAGAATATCAATTCATATCATAACATTTCAATCATAATAATGAATAGAATTTTCACAATCATTCATCCATTTCCACATATCAATCCAAACTATAGAGATAGTCATTTAAATCAAGAACATAACTGACGTATTCATATTCCATTTTTGCCAGAATCCTATATACAGCCTTACATTCAAATAATCATAAGCATTCATCTTTAGCTTAAATATAGATACAAACATACAAGTAACCATACTAGAGACAACACATATGATTCAAATTGTAATAACTAAACTTACACCCTTTGGTATATTCATATTCAAAAATAGAAATAACACTTTTAGTGTTTCTCAAATGCATATATGAAACCACTAACATCTAATGAGCAACTGAAATTGCACTAGCTGTGCAATTACAATCAAATACTTAAATAATGCTAATATAGTATTATTTCACTTTACATAATGATACTAAAAGATTTCCATCATTACATACAATACAATTGTTTAGTATGTTCTCCTCTAACGTACTATTCAAATGAATTTCCTCACTTCATTTATCAAATAAGGTTTACCTCTCTTAACCTCAGATATATGTACAAACACTCTTCATCGTCAGAGTCCAAATTCATAGAGTCGATCAATAGCTAGTGGAATAACTGAAAGTCCATCATATCAAATACTGATGGAATGTCTTAATTTTAAACACAACTCACATATTAGTTTTGATCTTTCACAACATATATAGTTCGAGAATCTTTCTCGAAATAAGGTACAAATACAATTCACTTGTTTTCTTACTACCCTTCATAAGTAGTATCTGTTTCCCATAGACCATTCTTTTTGTCTCAAGATATGCATTTATTACCAAAATCATCACTAGTCAACAATCTAGTGATGTAAATTAGAAACATTAATTTCTTATTTAAATGGTGGTTTATTGTAATATAATTTAAGCCTTTATCAAGCATTGTTGTGATTAGATAGTTTTTTTTTCTTCTCAATCTTACATTACACATCATTCATAACAATCATAATTACATGTCATCATTCATCATTCATTCACTTTACAACTGATATAATGTATGACTTTATCATATCTTGTCTTCTACATATGAAGACTATTTTATCATAACACATCATTTCATCTTTATGACAATCAACATTGTCTCATAATTTGCAATTCATTTCAATCTTGGTATCATACCCAAGTCTATTGTATCACATGAGAATATACTTATCATTCTTTCGATAAGCCTTAATAAACATTTCCTGCAATAAGCCCTTATGCTAGCAACTTATCCATCAACTGGAGTTATCATCTCAACTCTCTTTTTCAACTTTTCACCAATGCATTCATATTTAGCATAATTATACCTCATCATAAGCATCATCAAGACCTTATCGCACTTAGGGGTCGACCATAACATATTCCTCATAATTATACATAACAAAAGAATACACAATTCCTTATTTCATTATAGTATTAATGTGAATCACTTGTTTCTTGAAAAGAGTTGAGATAATACATATATATTTTATAAGCTTCACAATTAGTTTTGTCTAGGAATTTTTTCTCAATTTTTGAGGTTATCTCATACTCTACTATTGTAGTAAGTTTCTTGTATTCTTTCCAAGTAGTATTGTCTCAACAGATACATTTGCTTCGTTATTTCTAACATACCATTTTTAGTTTCAAAGTGTATGGTAGTTCTAGCTTCCATTTCAATGGAAGTCTACAATTCTTCTAAGTTTTCTCCTCTTGAACCTATCATTCCTCAATTGTTCATATGTCTCTTCTTTAATTTACTTTTCTTTTGTCATCTCTATTTTAGACTTTTCTATACAAACCAAAACCACATTCAATACATGGTATATAAGCTTTTCTACTTGCCTCTTTTCACACTTCCTACTCTACACTTGGTATACGTGAACAATACACACCTATGTTGGGTATTCTATCCTCGAACATTGATGCTAGGCATAACTTCTATTTAATTTGAGTTAGCGCATTTTGCACTACTATAAGTTATGGTATTTGGGTACCTTATAGATAAAAAGGATATTCTATCACACTCAATTATTTCTACTACTTGGTTCCCCTGTTCAATATTCTCAATAGTGGAATCACAAATTTCTCAAATCATCTTCCTAGTTGTCATACTAAGGACATCTCCTCATGGTTTACTATTCCATTGTACTATACTTTTACTAACTCCTTCTTTTTAATACTTAACTAATTCCCTCATAATACAACATCAACTCACTAGATCCTAACCTATATTTGAATTGAAATCCTTTTATTGGACATAAAGGGCTGCAAGTGACTAGATGAACCGCTCTGATACCAACTGTGACACCCCGGGTTTTTCATGAAAATTTTTCACAGTTATTTCAAAAGATGGCGCCCCTCTAAATTTTAAAATACAAAGATAGCGGAAGATTTTTCTTCGAAATTCATTTTTTCAAAAACCTGGATGTCACCTTCATGCTCACTCTATACATACATACATATATATATATATATATATATAATTTTCTAGAAGATAGAAATTTATTTCTGAAAACAGGACCCATCCAGTGGTTCACTTGTATAACCCCTATAACATTATATTAAATATCCAATATCACAATTTAAATGACTAACTACACAATACAAAAGCTTTAGATAAAATGTATACCTATGTGTAGAAGTATGGTTGCTAGATTCCTTTTGTTGTATACATCTTCTCCTATCTTTCTGTATCTGATGCGTAGAAGTATGGTTGCTAGATTCCTTTTGTTGTATACATCTTCTCCTATCTTTCTGTATCTGAGATATTGTAAACATAAAACATTTACAATATCTCAGCAAGCTATGCTTGGTAAAGGAGTTTAAGAAGCATACTAAATCTTAAGATTCATTAATTATTCAATAGTAATTAGAATATTCAATTCCATAACAATTAGGTTAAATTGAATTTACAATATGTTTCATATCTCAATAACCCATTTGTAAGCCAAATATCTACATGTTTTCGTCCTTATTAATAATTTCATTAATAAATTAGATATCCTTACTTATTATTTATCATCAAATAAATACTTCAATTCCATGAACCTTACTCTGCATACAATTCTACCCATTCACTAACCAATATGAAAACATATATGAAACTACACCCTCAATCATATTAATATAACAATAATACACATATATGAAAATTGTTAAGGGACATACAAAATTATGAATATAATCAACGTCACCTAATTTGCATTTCCAAACTATGCTGAGTTTCAGAATCATACCCCTCATTATGTGAGGTTCATAATTATCCAACTACTATTGGAATATCAATATAATCCTCATGCCCCTCACTATATAGGGTCCACAATCCTCCAACCATTGCTGGAAAAATAATGCAAGGCATATCATCATGTCGTATCATATAAAGCATCTCATAATGCCATCAGATATGCATGTCCCGTGGGCAAAATGCACAACGAATACAATATTGTCCTCTTTGGGTCCCTCATAACTGCCTGGTCCTCACAATTGCCTAACTAGCATCTTTTGGGCACTCCAGTGTCTTTTGGTAACCCTTAAGGATATGCACCATAGTGCATCAAATATAAGGACTACTATGCATGCAGTCAGAATTCATACAGCGCGGTCGGATAACTGCTCAATAATCCACCTATACCATCCTCAATGGAAATCACAATATTCATGTTCGCATGGGGAGGACCATGGATGTCACAGTGGAGGCCTTCCCATGATTGCCCCACCCGACTTTTTGCAACACATAGTGCATGGTATCCATAACATAATAAATTTTAGAGAGCGGGTGGCCAAACCCTGATAACTCTCATAGCATAGCATCCTCAGGCCTACGCCTGTCTAAAACAAAACTCTCAAGCCTCCATGCCCAAATGTAAAATAATCATAATGGCAGGTAACTTGCCTGTTCATATATTTCATAACAAGAATAACATCCTCACATATTTGGTGATAACCCACCAAGGATATATCCTATAACCTAGACTCATACATCATCAATATTGACATGGTACCCATGTACCATAAACATCATTTCACAATTCACAGACATGACGTACAAGGCATAAGCATCAATTATAACATGAAATTCTTTTAATTAACATTATTTCCTTATTTCAATTTAAAGCATATCGAATATCAATCATATAATCAGAAATAAGATCATGTTAGAACATGCATCTTATTATTTAGACATGTTGTCTTAAATTTCCACCTACCTCATGTGACGTGTTCACTAGATTCCATTAGCTTTAATTGCACTCTTCTTCATGATAGACTCCGCATGCTTTAATCTCAACTGGTGCTCATCCTCGGCTCACATGTGTACCTCAAGCTCCATTTAATTGATTGCCTAATTTGTAGGTTTTGTTGTCAATCCACCAATCGATGGCTCCAATTGTGTTCAATGATCGGATATGTGCAAATTTGCATGGATTAGAAGCCAGACAGAGGTAATTGGTGTATAATGGCATCAGGGAGCACCTTACTTGCAGGTGGCCTTCTCAAGTAGCAAGCTAGAGGGAGAAGAGCAAGGGGGTGTGCGACTAGCGCAACCTACGTGTCAGGCTGTGTTTGTTAGAGAAAAACAATAGGAGACCGAGAGGGAGAGAAGATGACAGATAGGGTAGGGGTTTTCGATGGTGGCCAGTGGCCCTTGACACTAACGCCTCCTGGGACTGGAAATGAGATGAGCAGAGAGAAGGAAGAATAGTGGGGGTTTTCATGCGGCCGACTGGAAGGAAAATCATCAGTGCAAGAAAGGGGAAGAAGGGGTTTTCAGGTTGCTATTAGTGGTCGGCCAGATCTGAAATCAAGATTTCGACACTACTTTCCCAAAAGAAAAACACATAAAAACCCACAATAAAAAACTAAAACGTATGCTAATTGATCAATGCCCTTTTTTAAGAATGTAATAACAAGATTTGACCACTCACGATAAAGAATGAAATCAATCATCAAAAACCAGAAAAAAAAAATAAAACAATGCATACCTATATTTGAATCGTTTGAAAATAACGCTATTTGCCATTGTTGTCGCTGAAGAACTCCATCTTTTCCAGCAACACAAAATCCCTTGCCCAGCTCTTCGGATCCTACGTGACTGGGTTTTACCCACTCATAGATCTCCCCACTCCTCCTCTTCTTCTTCTTCTTCTTCTTCTTCTTTTTCTTTTCCTTCTTTCCTTTGTTCGTCGAGTTTTGGGAACAGACTTAGATTTGTTCCACGATTTTCCTTTCTTAAGTGGGGGTGGAAGGAAGCTCGTTGGTGGGAGATCAGAGCAAAGGGGAAGGTCGCCATGCTAATGGAAGATTCAAGTAGGGCAAAAGCCCTAGGTTTTGCGGTGGAGAGAGAGAGAGAGAGAGAGAGAGAGAGAGAGAGAGAGAGAGAGAGAGAGAAGACTCGACATTTTGTTGGGTTTGCAACATGAGGGGGGGTGCTAATATCAATTTGGCCCCCTCCCATTAAGTTGTGTGCCTTATTTTTATTTTTATTTTTATTATCATATTACCCTTGACTTCAAAGGCCCATAACTTCTTCATACGGGCTCTGTTTTTAGCCTTCTTTGGCTTATTGGATTCCATTTTTTTAGCACTATCTAATGGTTTTAGGTTAGTTCCAAATTATACTTCTATAAAAAGATATACCCCTTGAAAACTCATAACCTGATCATAGAATAGTGAAATTTTGGGGATGTTACATGACCTTAATAAGATTGATTATAAAAATGATCAATTTTTTTAGGCATCTTAGGTGAAAAGGATACTTTATGTATAACACAAACGTAATACGAGATGGTCAATTATTTCATCAACCTTCTCCAAAAACTTTTATGATAAAGATGACTTAGGCAATACTGCAATAGATTACTATTGTATTACTAAAACAATGTCATCAATGGCTTGTAATCAGTGAGATTGAGATGGATTATGTGTGTGATACTGGTGAAGAGTGTCGTTGGTTTTAAAACAATTTATATGAAGGAGCAATTAAAATGTAACATTTGATATATGTTAATAAAAATGGTTAGTTATCAAAAAATCCATTCTTTATTATTTTTTTGTATGCATGATTTTTTAATAGCAATTCATTATATATATATATATATCATATACATCTATATTAATATAAATGTAGTAGGTACATTAACAATAGCCAAACCTAAGAAATCATCATAGGGATTTAAAATTATAACTTTTTTAGAACAAATTAATAAGATAGTTATTAAAACCATCTTAAAAGTGAAAAAAAGAAGAAGATTTTATGGTTTTCAAAAACTATCTTACAAAACAAACTTTTTAAGATAGTTTTTAAAAACTCTCTTAAAAAATGTCTATAATATAATACCTTGGTGTAGTTTTCATCATCAACACCCCCCTTGGCCAAAGAGCTCCTACATATAGCCCCCCTAGCTTTTAATGATGGTGACTAAAAATGAACACTAGCTCTGAAAACAAGTAAGAGGTGTTCGGTCTCTGTCTCTGTCTCTGTCTCTGTCTCTCTGTCTCTCTCTCTCTCTCCTCTCTCTCTCTCTCTCTCTCTCTCTCTCTCTCTCTCTGTCTCTGTCTCTGTCTCTGTCTCTCTCTCTCTCTCTCTCTCTCTCTCTCTCTCTCTCTCTCTCATGATTCTGGGATTTTATCTACAAAATAGCTCCAACACAGAGGCAACACCAAAGCTCTAGCACTACCAAAGTTCTCTCTTGATATCTAGCACTGCCAAGTACTCTTTCTTTTTGCCCCTGTCTCTTTTATTTTCTTAGGTTAACATTGTCATGGATATACTAGCTCTCTTCTATGAGCTTCTATTTGTAGCCATGTGAGTATTCCTCTTAACTTAGATTCTAAGAACTAAGGGATTTTGAAGAAAATAATGCAAAACCTAAATGATTAGCACTATTTTAGTTATGTTGATATGTAGTGTGCATGATTGTTACTGCTTTAGTAGAATCTAAGTGTTTTACAGAGTCCTGTCCATGCTTGATACATAAACTTTTTTTTGCTTTCACAATTGTAGTTTTGGTAGAACTATGAGTGTTTTACAATGTCTAATCTATGCTATGTGCAACATCCCCTTTTGTCTCCCCAATTCCACAGTAGAACCACTAATTTCTTTCACTTTTAAGAACTTACCACTAGAGAACATATCAAGAATGTAAGTTTGAAGTAGATTATCAAGTGTCATTAACAATCATCATCATCTAACATTATCCAAATTAGGGGTCGACCACATGAATCTTGTTCCTCTATTCCCCTCTATTAAGTATCATGACTTCATTTAGTTCCAAAAATTTATATCTTTTCTCACCACTTCTATCCACATTCTTTTGGGCCATTAGCTATATCAAAGAAAAATCTCTTAGACAAAACTAAGCAAGATGAATTAATTTTTTCTTGTCAAAAGCAAAGAATAATTCCTTTGGATCAAAGCAAGACATACAAGCAAGCAACTCTCTATATTAAGATAGATACTAAAAAACAAGCTATTTGACAATTGAGATTGAATTATGTAATTGATTTGCCCATTCCTATGGTGCAGCAGCATGACCTACCATATTGTGGAGGTTAATCATAGTATCTTAACGTGCATATAGGTCTTTGGATTATGGTATAGGGAGGACACCATTAATAGATTCACATATTTCAAGTGTTAGAGGTCAGTTTTACCTCATATGCGATTAAAGGTTTTTCTCTAGAGGACTTGATGAAATGATATTTATAGTGCATGGCTGATAATAAAAATGTAGAGCTCAAGTACAAATGTCTTCTTAACACAAATGTGCATACTGTTCACCAAGGGTATAATTCGACATTTCATTAACCTTTTTATCTTGATACTCTTTGAATTGTGTACACTCAGAAGAAGTTCAAAACAATGCTCATTTTCTTTGATAAAATGATCCTATTGACCCCCAAGTCAATTATTTTATGTAATTATATTTGCACTCTTCACTGTTTCTTATTTTAAAATTTAAAATAAGTGGTTTGGTGGGGGGAGCGGAGATGTCATTTGAGTTTATTTTAACTATAAAAGCAAGTAGGGGAATGCTAGATTTTGTTTTTAAAATTAAAAGAGACTATCTTTATGATACTCTCTCATCACCCAATTCAAAGAAAAGGGAGTATAGGCATCCCTATTTAAAGCCTTCTACCCTTTACCTTTGAGTAGTCCCAAAGGAATGGGATGTGCATGTGGTAGACCTTGTAGGAGAGGTCCTAATTTCTAGGCTTGTCATTGAAAGGACCCCACTGCTACAATTTATCAACTCTCCAATTGTGGACACCATTCACATCCAAATAAATTTGTGAGGCTTGGTGACCAAGGTAACTCTCTTATATAGAGGGACACCTCCTAGGCCATTCATTCATTCTTTCATTCTAAATTTCAAAATTACTGTTTTGGGTTTGCTCTACCAATGTTTCTACTACTTTTCTTGAGTTCTAGCATTTAAAGAGTCCTTGTTGATCTTTTTACTACATGTTATCAATCTCTGCTCTTTCTTTGATTGTTCAATCACCAACTACCATGGGTCTTTGAGATCGTGACCTTGGTATACTCTTTTGTTCTCTTTAAAATTTGGAACTTGTGATATTAGATCCTCATATATGAGATTAACCACTCTATTCTCCACAAATTTGTGAGATTAGTTACCCTAAATATAGAAACTTTATCTTCAAGGATTTTTTTATTATTTAAAGAGATCTAGTTGTCTTTCATCCTTGAGATTTGACAAACACTTTAAAAGATGTGTTTCTCATTTCAAAAGATCTAATTAAGACTTTTTTAGGCATTCATTATCAAAGATATTGTATCACCTAAACTTAGAGTGCGACTCAATTTAGAAATTAGAATGAGTCTAACTTGGTTGAATCTCGGAGATTGGATTGCCATCAATACCTTACTCTGGGTGGCTTTGACTATCTTCAAGGAACTCTTCCTTCCTTTTTCCCACTACACATCATTCTATCTGTGATTGAACAATCTATTGATGAGATATGGAGTGTTCATTTACTTGTACCATGTGCAATTGACACTTCTATGAGGAGTGACGCTATACAGTGCAACATTACATCAAGTTGCTAGGTAGTGCCACTTTTGCTTCATGGGCCCCTACCTTCAATTCATTGAACTCATTCATATGATTTCTCTTACTTCAAATGACACTACTCTAGAAGCAAATAGGATTAGATGAGCCTAGGATATAATTTTAATCATAGCATGTCGATGGTCAAAAACCATGCTAGCAAATCAATGAATGTAAAAAGCACAAATTATCTAGATATTAAAATCATTCAATCACTACGATGTTTAAGATATAAGAAATCAAAAGGCAAAGAGATCATATAGACAGGTTTGATCAACCAAAGGTGGAGCCTATCATACAAAAGTGTAGCCTCACTCAACAACTGGTTGTGTATTGTCACGTTCTATAACATCATCCATCTGTCCTATAGACTGGAATAGTTTTTTATGAAACTTTACTTATTAACGAAGAACTTATGCCTTACTGAATGGACAATAACTATAGGGAGATGATAAACTTTTTCTTATATTGCAAGTAAGAATTCCAAAACATATTATTCACACACTTTTACTCACATACTTCTATCTCCTGCCAAGCATACTTTCCCATGAGATGCCAAGTTGTTAGCAGCCAACTGTAAATTCGCTAGACATATGTTGGATAAACTTGCTTTTTGGTTACTGGAGCTGCCCCCATTTAGTGGTGATCTTGTAATTCAGTAGCAAAGTTGAATCGGTATTTCGCACCACCTAAAATGTATTTTAGGGCATTTATATTTTCCCAGCTGTGTAAATTTCCTGTAGTTTATCATAGGTGAAAATTTGCCACGAATGTGCTAAGAGGAGTATCTCATAAACTAAAGAAATGAAGGGCAACTATGCGAAGAGCAGCAGTGTGGCCGCCCACTTTTGCATGAATGGCAATATTTAGATTATCTAAGACACTCACCTGATCACTCTAGCTTTACATGTGCAGTAGTCCAAAGCCAAAACCGTCGGACTGCCTGATTCTATCTACATAGTAGTACGTACGTTTGATGCCTCTTTTTAAAATTTCGGATAGGATTCCTCCGAGAAATTAGTTCATTTGCAATCACATTTGACTCAGATTAGCAGATGGTAGTGCGGAGATTGGTACTGACAATCAATCTCTGGGTCCCATGCAAATGTGCAGGTATAATTGAGATTTACTTATCTTGAACTCCATCATGAGCTGACCAACATGGTCATGGTGGCATCTGATTCGACGTCCAAATTACAAAAGTGAAGCTTTTACTGTGAAACCAAACAAATTGATGAGTAAAAGTGTATATTTACGATTGCTTCCCCAAGATGGGAATCACAGGCCAACAGCTTGACAAGTACTCACTAGTTAGATGAATGGACTTGATCATGTTTTCTAAACATAGAGAAGTGACTATCAGGAAACGGCCCTGACGGTGACCTTCTTTTAGCATTTCGCATTATACATTATGCAAAGAGGGAAAAATGGAGGGAGTAACATTTTGATCTAATCCATTCATCTATTATAATCATTTGGGATAGACCGTCGTCAACAATGTTTATATGTCAAACAATGCTAATACGAGTTTATAATCTTTCTCGAGACTTCCACGGCCATCACTTTTATCCCACAGAGCACTAATCAATATGTCAGATGAAGGTTGGAAGCACTAAACAGTTGGCACCCGGACAAACTTTTGGTTCCTTTTTTTATTTTTTTTTGGTCCAAATGGCCAAACTACTTACAGATTTTCATTCGTTGATCAGCTTGGATTTTCATTTCTTGATCAAACTACTAATAGATTTTCTGATCCGTGACTATTGAATAAATGGCAATAAGATCAACGACCATGAGCAATGACTAATTAAATGGAGTTTTTGGTGATAAGATCATCTAGTTAAAGAGGTTGGATTAAAGAATAAAGTTGGAAAATCATTGGGCTATATTCTCATTGATACAGGATGAATATATACAAAGGTATGCCTTTTACTGGGGGTACACAATCATAATTAAAGTATAACAATGAGTTAGTCAACTCTTTGTATGTATGTATGTATGTATGTAAGATATAATTAAAGATAAATGCTACATATTTTCTTTCCTAATATGCCCTTACAAGATAGTGTTCCCATCGGAGACACCAATCTTAGAACAAAGAAGAAGAAACTATTGATGACAAAGAGGTTTGTTAAGTGCATCAATGAGCTGATCGGCAGAAGTAACATGAGAAACATGTAGGTGACCTTGTTGAACTTTATCACAAAAAAATTGGAAATCGATTTCAATATGTCTCATTTTAGAGTAAAAGACTAGATTGGCACAAAGATAGATTGTGCCAATATTATCACAATATACAGCAGGTTGGCCTTGAGGTTTAGTATGGAGTTCTATGAGCAGCAACTGTAGCCAAAATATCTTAGCCTGGTAGAAGCAACAGCCCTGTATTCAGTTTCAATGAATGAGCGGGCAATGAATCTTGTTTTTTGGAACTCCAGGAGATAGGATTATGACTCAGAAATACAACATAAGCACTCCTTGAACTACGGTCGTCTTTGTTGCTAGCCCTATCGGCACTAGATGACTGGACTGAAGGTATCATGAAATTCAAGGTTGAGTTCCTGATGAAGCCCTGGGTGATTAGGCGAGACTTGTGCTTGTTGATCGAACCGTTGGAATTTCATTTAATGCGAAATACCCATTTACAAGTAGCAAGATTTTGGTTGCCTCGCATGGGACAAGATCCCAAGTTCCATTTATTGTCAAAGCATTATACTCATTGGACATGGCCACCCGCCACTCGCGTACTTCTAAAGCTCAGGTGATAGAGGCTGGTTCATGAGCACAATCTGATGAGCAATTCAGAAAAATAAATGTGCATTTTAAGGAGTTTAAACACGTTGTGTTATCATTGGTGATCTAGGGTGGGATTGGGTGGTTGCTAGGAGCGTGATTGAGGGAGCGGAGAGGACATTCGGGTGGGCGAGGGATGAGAATCATATTTAGTCTCAAGTTGCTCGTGTATTAGGGAGTCCAATTATGATGAATTTAAGTCATTGTAGACACCTGTATCTAAAGGAGATAGTAAATGATAGAGATATGAATCCTTACACACCAATTGTGGAGAAGAAGCCATGGAAGAATTCAAAACTGAATTAAAGGTAGGTAACTAGAAGATTTGGTGGAAGAGTGAGTTGATATTTTTGGGGGACTGGATGAAGGTAATATGCAAGATGATAGATGTGTGTCATGGTCCTAGAAAAAATTAGGCATTAAAAATGAGAATTGTTCAAATTGGTAGAAGAAAGATTTGGAGAATGGCTTGAATGAATATCGACATTATGGATTCTAGATGCATTGTGTATATTAGGCAAGGAAACATGTCAATCTCTGGTCATAAAATGAACTGAATAGTGAGGAGGGCCATGAAGACTAGGGACCCACATTTGAAAGTATCTTATGACATGCATGGGAGGTGGGTGTTAATGGATTGAAAAGGAAAGATTGATTCAACAAAATCAACACGTCGAAAGATTAAGATACAGTCAGCAGTAGGATCCGGACACTTGAATGCACTTTGATTGAAAGAATAAGCAAGAAAAACACAAGCTCATGAACGAAGCTCAAGTTTATTGGGAGCATATGGCTTGAGCCAAGGATAACACAGATGACCAAAGATGTGCAACTTAGCATAATTAGGTGCAGCACAAAATAATTTTTGAAATGGAGATCCCATATTCAAAATTGGAGTTGGGATGTGATTAATTAGGTGAGTGGTAGTAAGAAAAGCACGAGACCAAAATTTGAGAGGTAGAAGAAGATGACCCATAGTACCATTTGTTCAAGGGTGCATGGAAGTGTCACAAAGTGAGAAATACCATTGCTTTCAAAGAATTTTGAAGTTTTAAGATATTCACTACCATTGTTCTAGTAGAAGGAAATTATAGAAAGTTGAAAGAATTTTTATACAACCATTTTGAATTTCAAAACAATTAAAGAAGCCTCGAAATTTTGTTTCATTGGAAATATCCACATATACTTAGTGTAATGATCAACAAAAAGTAAATAATGGTTAAATCTATATGAGATTGAATAGGTGATGCAGACCAAACACTAGAATAAATAAGTTCAAGAGGAGAATTGCTAGTGAGAGTAGAAATGGAGAAACATATAACTTATGCATTGTATTGCATTTGTAGGAATAACAAGAGAAATGACTTGGAAGAGAAGAAGACTGGTAAATTAAAAGAGCAAACAATGTGTCTCAAAATTTTCAATGATGGATGACCTAAGCGATTATGCTAATCTTGAAAAGGAGCCTTTATGGATGCATGTGCACGAGTGGATGAGGACAACCTAGAAGTAGAACTTGGTGCTTTTATCAACCATTCATAAACCCTTCACCACAAAAGAAGAGGGTAAGAATTCAATAGAGACATTATTGGATGATAAAAATTTAGAGACAAAATTTAGATTTTTTTTGTTTCATATTGGGTATAGAAAGAACATTAGAAAATAAAAATGGTTTAATGGGAGAAGAAAGACTTGTAGAAGGCCTTTGCCATTACATATCATGATATATTCTAAACC
This sequence comes from Warburgia ugandensis, assembly GCA_035236585.1. Lineage (NCBI taxonomy): Eukaryota > Viridiplantae > Streptophyta > Magnoliopsida > Canellales > Canellaceae > Warburgia > Warburgia ugandensis. Next base: position 60,388,849 of record CP141133.1, read on the forward strand.
ATCATAATCAAAATGAAGACATAGATTATATAGGTTGAACATCATGTGATGTGATGCACCAAAATGTACTAGCCAGTTATAGGAAAAGGAGGAAGGTTGAATAATAAAATGGGCTAGTAGTGGTTAAGAGCCCAATGATGAGAAGGATTACTAGAACATCAACGACATGACAGCTTACAAATGATGGCATTTCATAGCAACATAAGTAGAAATATTGCAATTTTGACAAGAAAACTTGTTGGATTGTTTACTAGATTAATTATTGTGCAAATGTTGTTGAAGTTTTAACTCTGATGCTGTTGATGATGATTTCTTGATTGACCACTTGGTTTACTTTTGTTTTGGTTATTGATAATATATAGAAATCATCATCATCATCAAGACATTATCCTGATTAAGGGTCAGCCACATGAATCTTATTCCTTCATTCCCCTCTATTAAGTATTATGATTTCATTTAGTCCCAAAGTTTTTCAATCTTTTCTTACCACTTCTATCAGCAATCTTTTAGGCCTTTCCCTTACCCTTTTAGAACCTTTGACTTGCATTGCCTCACTCCTTTTAACCAATGCCATTTTTGTTCACTACTAGATATGTCTAAACCATCTAAGTCTAATCACCCTCATCTTGTTACCTATTGGTGCTACTCCTAAGTTTCATCTAAAGTTTTTATTCATAATTCTATCATTTCTTATCTTGCCACTCATCCATCTCGACATCTTCATTTTCTCTATGCTCATCCTATGAACATGATGTTCCTTAACTACCCAACATTTTGATCCATAGAGCATGGCCGGCCTTATAGCCATCCTATAGAATTTTTCTTTTGATTTGAGTGACCCTCGCTAATCACATAAAACTCCAGAGGCATATCTCTATTTATACCAACCCACTTTGATTCTCTAGGTAACCTCTCTCTCAATCTCTCGACTCTCAGGAATCAACAATACTAAGTGCCAAAAGTGATCTTTTATGGGAATTTCTTGGTTATCAATCTTTATCCACTTCTTGCTAAAATTGCATTCCATATGCTCTATCTTAATTCAGTTGATTTTAAATCTTTTAGATTCTAAAGCTTCTCTCCATAACTCTAGCTTTGTGTTTACACCTCTCTTGTTTCATCAATTAAAACTATATCATCAGCAAATAACATGCACCATGGAATCTTCTCATGACAAATGTTTACTTAACTAATCCACAGCTATGACACATCGGGTTTTCAAAAATAATTTTTCAAAAAATTATTTGGAAATTATCAAGATCCTAAGTAAAAAACAAAAAATTACACGTTTTCAAACTATCATATATAATCATTTCCAAAATTTCCCTTCCAAGCCTGGGTGTCTCATTAAAACTTCACATATAGCCAAAATAATTTCATAAGAATAATCACTACCAAGACCCACTAGTCATAGCCCAAACAACATTGGATAATAATATAATTCAAATCAAATCAAATCCTCTTATTCGTATTCAAGGTAAGTTGTCCCATTACATCATAACTCTAAATGTTCAAGGGTTTTTATTCTAAACCAGAGAAGTAACTCATTTCACTATAAAACTTTCACTCTCCTGTTCTGCCTCAAATCTTTACTCCTACTTAGAAGACCGACCTGAAATTGTTGGTGGGGGTGAGTACGACCACTCAGTGAAAAATTCTAAATAGATAAAAACATGCAAAAAATACATGAATGCATAGAGATAATAAGATGCTACCAATTAATCGCGATCAGTATCAATCCTCCATAATGATTTAAACCTCAAAATCCATGATAAATTACATACAAAATAACAAATCTCAATTCAAAAGTACACAACATTAGAAGTTGTACCCAATATCTGAAACATGTCACATAGAAGTTGTACCCAATATTTGAAACATGTCACATAGTATTAAACTAATCAAACAACAATGTCCTGCTAAGGCCATAAAGGCGAATGATCTAAATCCCTTGAGGTTGACCGATCTAACCATATATGTCAATATCATATCTCATTTGTTATGCACATAGAGAGAACTAGTGTCTCCTTCCTACGTTCGATCATGGATACAACCTACACCAGTCCTCATGGGGAGAATGGATTACATTGAATGGAAGGTCCCATGACCCTTCCAAATGTACTAATGCCTTTACCTTAGGCAGATATCAAATTTTCTTTTCAAAGTGTCAGTGACCAACTGCTCTCCTAGCATAGCAAACTACTGGGGTCTCATCTATTACCCCTCACACATGCCTCTAAGGAGTCTCATCATATTTTTTATCTCATATTCAATTCTAGTATGCAGGCGTCATAACTTTCTCTTTCTATATATTTATATATATATATATATATTTAAAAGCACGTAAAACTTGGTCATCCTATTTACCAATACCATCAACAATGAGATTTAACATACAGCCAATCATTAATTAACATACATCAAAACAAAGTCAATAGTATGATCCCAAGTACATCTGTAGCTAAGTGGTCATGGATTCATAAGTTAACAAGATCAGCATTATCAAATTATTCAATATAATGCATATGGACTCATAATAAATGAGTGATGTGATCACATCAAAACATGCATGGACTTATGTGCATGTTTGAAAAATAAGGATCTATAGTGATTGTGATTTATATCAAACTTTTATGCATGTTTTAAACTAGTTTAGGGATGCTGAGCTCATATGTCTACATAAAGATCAACATATTATGAAATATTTATGTGCATTGATCAAAACATCGATTCAAGCAATCTATGATACTTATATAAGAAAAATCAATGGTGTACATAAGCCTAGATCACAATATGGCAAGTAAGCATAGATTTTGAATTTAATAAAAAATAAATCAATGGTCTGAAATTACTAAGGAGTAAAATTGAGCATGCACTTAGATTCATGGTAAGAAATCAATGACTTGCAAATGCAAGATTACTAATATGTAAGGATTACAATTGAACTAGGGTGAGTTTTCAAACATGAGTGCAATGCTCTAATCAAGTAAGAAATAGTGTGCACATGATTTGGTCAAACTAAACTTGCATGCATGGGTCTAAAACACAAATTTAAAGTTGCACGTGATTTGGATCGAGTAATTACTTGTACACTTGAGTTCATCCAATAATATTAGTTATAAGTGAGCATTAGGTTATCTAGAAATAAAACAAAATGCACATGCACCCCTCCAGGAGGTTTAACATAATGTCACATAAGTGTTTAGTCATGAAAAGCATGGTGTGCATGTGTTTATTTAGGATATGATGCATATATGTATCTGTATATGTAATGGTGCTTGCATGCACACGACATCAAGGGTGTGAGTGACTCATACTCATGCAATGAAATAAAGGGTAAGGTGGTGCACTTGATCATATGGTAGTCAAAGCTTTTGTAAGAAGTCTAGAAATCCATTAACAATTAAGTATGAACAACCAAGGTAGTGTGCATATAAGACTCTTAACAAGGTCTATATATCATCAAATACTAGTGTGTAGGATGAATTCATATGCAAGATTCAACCCAACGCATTGTATGTGTGTGCATAACATGGATCAATGGTTAATAAATAGAAGGATTTATAAGATTATCAATAGGAATCTATGAATCATGAATGAACCTATGCACAAGATCAAATAGAAATATATAAACATTATACTTTTGGTTCATAAATGAATCAATATCAGAGGTTTATCTAATTGCATGATAGGCATATCATAATATTACAATTGTAACATATCTTGAAAATATATCAATAGATGAAAGTGGATAGATGTGTCTAGTATGTATGATGGCATTGCACTATGTGTGGGTTATCTGAACCATAGTGGTATGATCTAGATGGTGTGCACTATGTTGGATGTACACTTGGTTTTAGAATCATAAATGGTGACATGTGTAAAGTTTTGAAACAAGAGTCCAACACATACATAAGTTTAGTCCAATATGGTTGTTGCACTCATGGTTTATATTGGAAGTGACTTTTAATGTAAGCCTAATCTCCTATCCAATATTCATGTTAATATGACTCTAGTTTGTGAGGAAATTTTGCATGCTCTATTAGAGCAGGAAATGATAGGTGGGTGTGCATCCAAGGAATAAGTTATGCATGGATATTTTTTTTATATTATAAAAGATGCATGTGCATGGTCTTAACTTGAAAATAATCATGAAATGCTATACGGCACCCATAATTATGATTTATGCTACAACATATCATTGAAATTAGATAGTATGCACTTAGATCAAAATGCAAATAAAGTGCATATGTAAATCCTAAGATTAACACTGAGATCTCAACTAAAACACAATGAGTTTTGTGCTACCTTCAAACATGAGAGTAATGGATGAAGTCCAAGTTAAGCCCAAAATAAAATACACAAAATATTAAGCAAAAATCTACTAAGTGTACATGCTATTTACACTAAGGACAATGACATATATGATATTTGAAATATTAATAAATTAGATATATATATATATGTCATTGAATAAAAAATAAACAACATGTAAGGTGCATTAAATCATGATGTCAATTAACATACCAAATCACCAAATCATATGACAAACAATGTGATAAAAACTTACTCCAATGAGATATATCAAAATCACAAAACTGAAAACCAATCTAACTTAGAACATCCCATGCCCCTACCTCTTTGACGACTTTCTTCTACCATTTTCTTGTTCAAAAAACACAATGAGTGGATGATCCTTAAAGTAGTCTCTCTCTCTCTCTCTCTCTCTCTCTCTCTCTCTCTCTCTCTCTCTGTGTGTATGTTTTATGTATTCTCTTCTTCCCTACCTTACCACTTTTATTTGACTCCCCTCTTTACTATTTTGTGTTTTGTCTTATCTCTAAATATGCCTCTCCTTCTTATCATATCCCATCCCAAATTCTTATCTTAACCACTCTTTATTGCTTATCCTGATCATTTTTGATCTCATAGCTTTGGGTAAGGAACTTCTCCAAAAAGGTTGTTTTATGGATAATTTAAAGACTTGAACTCTCATTCTAAAGTTTTCATACTCACCCTATAGCTAGGAAAGCCAACTAGCCTTTTCTTGTCAAACCCATGCAAAGTAAAAATTTATATTATAAAAACTTAAGTTGTTATAATAACCAACATGAAAAGATATGGGATCAATGATGATCCTTGGTGTAATCCTACAGTGATAGGAAAATCACTAGTCTCTCCACTAACGGTCTTAACATTTTTTACCAATCTCTTAGACATTTATTTAATTATGTTAATATACCCCTGCAAAACCCCTTCCTTGCCCAACACCCACCATATTAACTTTGTAAGGACCCTATCATAAGCTTCGTTAAGTCAATAAAGACCATGTGGAGGTGCTTCCTTCTCTCCCTATATTTCTCTATCAATTGTCTTAGTAAGAGAATAGGTGCCATGGGAGACCTTCCAAGCGTGAACCCAAACTGGTTCTCTAATACATTTGTCTCATATCGTATCATCTTCTCAATCACTCTTTTAAAAAAGGTTCATAGTGTGGCTCATAAGTTTGATCTCCCAATAATTAGTGCAGCTCTGTATGTCTCCTTTATTCTTATAAATTAGTATAATAGAGAGCTTCCTTCATTCATTTGGCATTTTCTTTGATTTTATAATCTAGTTAAACAACCTTGTCAACCAAACTACTCAAGTATCTCTCATATGCTTTCAAAAATCAATTGGTATACCATTGGGCCCTAAGACCTTTCCTAATTTCATCTTTCTCAATGCCTCTTTTCACTTTAGGTATTCTAATTCTACAGTCGTATCTATAGTGTCCAATGTTATTTAGGTTTACAGTATTTTCAATCCTCATTTTCTCAGGGCAATTGTCATTTAACAATTTTTGAAAGTAACTTCCCACCTTTGTTTGATCTTGTCATCTTTGACTAATACCCCTTGGTCATTACTTAATGCACTTAATGTGTTTTAAGTCCTTACCCTTCTATTCTCTTATTTTTGCAAGTTTAAACACATCTTTCTCACCTTCTATTGCTCCTAGTCTATTATAGAGATCATCATATGCCTTCAGAGTTTAGTATCACTCACTATTCTCTAGGCAACCATTTTAGCATTCTTATACTATTCATAGTTTTCATTATTTCTAGTCTTCTGTCATGCTTTAAAACACACCTATTTTCTTTCATAAATTTTTGCATTGTTTCACTCCACCACCAAGTTTCTTTACTAATTACCTTTTACCTATAGATACTCATAGGATATCTTTGGCCACTTTCATAATGGACTCAGCCATATCCATCCACATGGTATTTACTTCTGTTTCATTGTTCTAGTTTTCTTCTACCATCAACTTATATGCGAGTGAGGTTATTTTATCCTCTTTTAAGTTCCACCACTTAGTTTTTGGATACCTATTATGTTCATTTCCTTTCTTCTATCCTTTTTTGTAGATAAGCATAACCATTAACCTATGTTGTGAGGTTAAACTCTCATCAGGTGTCACCTTACAATCTTTACACATTGATCTTTCAATATTCCTAAGTAAAAAAAAGTCTATTTAGATTTTATGGAGACCACTTTTAAATGTTATTAAATGTTCATCTCTATTCTTAAAGAATGTGTCTTCCAAGGCCAAGTTATATGCCAAAGAAAAATTGAGGATAGCTTCCCCTATCTCATTTCATTCTCTATACCATATCCCCCATGTACCCTATCATATCCTCCTTTTCTTTTCCTACATAGCCATTTAAGTCTGCTCTTGTAAATATCCCCTCTTATTGAGAATTTCTTGAATGTCGCCGTCCATATCTTTCCAAAGTTGTCTCTTGATTCTATCTTCTAACTCTACTTATGATGCGTATGAACTTATAACATTTATGATCTTGTTTCTTAGAATGAGTTTATTATTATAATTCTATCACTAGTTCTTTAAACGTCCATAACTTTATCCTTTAATTATTTATCCACCATATCCCTATGCCATTTTATTATTATCTTTTCCTACTTACCAAAGCTTATACCCATTGATTTCTCTAGTTTTAGCCCCTTTTCCACTTGGTTTCTTCAATGGAAGCAACATCAACTCTCCTACGTTTCATCATATCTACTAACTCCAGACTCTTATGTATCATTGCTCTTATATTCCATGTAGTGATACGAATCTTATGCTCTTTAGCTAGCATATTTACACGCGCAAATCTTGACCTCATGACATGAACCCAAGCCTACTTTTTACTACACCTAGGTTCTGATGTAGCTCGTCTCTTCTAAAGGGATGCTCTAGCAGCCCTTGCCCATTTTTCACTACACCCAAGATCCAATGTAGTGTGTTACTTCTAGGAAAATGCCCTAGAAACCCTTGTCCATTTTTCACTATACCTGGGATCCAATGCAATGCGTTTCTTATAGCGGATGCCCTAGCTTGAGAGAATGTCAGTGATCGATTCATGTCATGTTAAGGTTGTCATACATGAAGAAGTTTAAGATGATTTTCATTATTTTCTCTCCTTACTTAAAAAAATATATAAGTATGCATATTCATTTGTAAGTAAGAAGAGAAAATAATGAAATAATCTTCAACTTCTTAAAAATCCTTTTACTTGCTAGTAGGCACTTGATGCAAAACCCTCCTTTTTTATTTGAGCTTAGAAACCAACATTGCAAAGTTTACATATATATATATATATATTACATAGGGTCCATTCAGATGCATCAAAACCCCAACATTGTTTTATCATTTCAAAATTGGAAGGGGCTTGTAGAATAAAAAAGAAGTTAGTTCGAGTAATGTGCATGAAGGAATGGTTCCCTCTCGGCTGCCCTTATCTATCTTAGACCTAGGGCTATAATGAGAGAAATTCCTTTCCCTTTAGAGTCAGGTTCCTTTGCCGCAAGTGATGGGTTCAAATGATCCCTAGCCTCTTACTTTTAATGCAAAGGATTCCCTTATCCATATTTTAGGGGGATGGTGTCCTATGGAGCAAGGGAAGAGAAAGGTAGCTCGACCTATGAAATTAAATCTCAAACTCCCAGATAAAAATGAAGGAGTCGTATTGAGAATTCAGTGAGTTGATCATCCCATTAATTTAATAAGCAGTCGTGGGCCAGCATGTGGGATCGAGAAGATAGGGTGTTTAGGTCTGAGGTGGGGATGTAGTTGGTGATAGACTTTCCAATCGAGCATGCTTTGAGTGGCTCCTTACTCCCATCTAAGAGAGAGACGACCTTTCTTTCATATTCTCTTTCCTAGGTGGGACAAACGGTAGTACAATTCAAGGGAATTGGACACTCCCAAAAGGCATATACCAAAAACTAGAGTCATAAGGGAACCTAACTGCCTCTATATTTAGCAACTTTTAGCCCCAAAAATCACTGAAACATCACTTATTAGGATTAATTCTACATTTTTTAGGTACACAACATAAATGAAAAAAAGCACATATTTAACAATTTTACCCTTGAAAGAGTAAATTTACCTTTCAAGCAACATTGTGGACCCAGACATACCGAACATGAAGTTAGAGAGTTCAAATTGAAAGTTGAATGTTAAATATAAAGCTAGGGCAATCAAATATCCAAGTAGAGTATTAAACTTTATCCATTCATAATAGGATCTTTATATAAAAAATAAGGTGTCAAAACTTCTCATGCATGCATGCTTTCCACCACCCTGGAAAGCTTCTAATGGAATCTTAAATTATAAATAATGAGATCACATACAATGGGAGCTTTTAACATAAAACAAGTTAAAAGAATGAGGCATGCATTAGACTTCTTCCTTACATTCTCTCTCCTATTCAACCTAAGGAAGGGACCACTTAAGGGGGAGCATGAAATCTCCATCCAAAGATTGTTAATACCATTTAGTTCCAACCTAAAATATAAGGAAAATTAATTATGATTGGTGGAGAGAGAGAGAGAGAGAGAGAGAGAGAGAGAGAGAGAGAGAGAGAGAGAGAGAGAGAGAGAGAGAGAGAGAGAGAGAGAGAGAGAGAGAGAGAGAGAGAGAGAGAAATTTTTTTGTGAGGTACAAGGATAGATCCAATTAGAAGTTAGACTACAATAAAGACCAAACTAAGATCTCATTAGTGGAGAGATTTTTGGTGGCCTTTCCACCCATTCTCAAGGAGATTCACAACTAAAAACAAGGAAAAAGATGTCTAACTTTGGTGGAATCCTATTGGTTATAGAAAATTATGATGAACTGGGAGAAAAACAACGAAAAACCTATAGTGGATAAGGAGATCTCAATGGAATCTAGAGTATCCACTCTAGGGATGTCCAATCCAATCATGAAGAGTAAAGAATCCTTAAAAGAATATCTTTTTTTATAAGAACATTCCAACCAAATCTTAGCTACTCAAGTTAGGATAATGATGATCTAAGGGCTAGGAATGAATGATTAAAAAGAAACATACCCTAGCCACCTTGACCGTTTTGAAAAGTCAAATCAAATTCCTAAGGTAAGAAAGATCTCCACCACTCATTATCATCCAATGGTCCAAACTATTTATGATTTTAGAAACTCCACATACACCCACAGTGCTTCTACTCTTCCCACCTTATTCCCTTTCCAAATCCAGCACCTTTCATAGATTTTCTCCAAAACTTTTTATATTCTTTCTATCGTGGCCAATCACCTTTCCTATCTTGCCAAATCTTCTTTCCTTCCCATCCATATCTCCTTCCTTTTATCACTTTCAATCTCATCCCATATCCCAATTGCATTCCATGTCAATTGCCACTTCCAATTTGAATTCCACACATCGCCTTCCCTTAGCTTTCCTTCTTATCATCTCATCTCAATCATCCAACCATCCTTTCAACATTAGGTCCTAGGCCTTCCATTTCCTAAGGCTTCCACTCCTAAAACTCTATAAATAACAGGTGAAGGACAATGAGAAGGGGATCTCTTACCTTTCCCTTAAATTGAAAGCTATACTTAGTAGAAATAGAAGGAGAGAGATCACCTTTGCAAAGGCTCTCCTAAGATCACTTGCCCCATCAAGTGGAGAACAGATAAGGAAGCTCAACCAATCCCATTTTCCTTCTTTCTTTTTCCCTTCCTCTCTTATTTCCTTCTTCTCTTTCTCCCATCTCATTACTTCCACTCCTAGCACCACCATGCATTACACACATTCCCTCTCAGTAGTACATATCCTTCCCTTCCACTTCTTCCTTGCACTTTCAAGCTGGCACGCATCCATCTTATCCTTTCAAATTTCCACCTTACATTGCACACACTCCTCATATTCCCTTAGATTTTGTATTCTCCAACCCTTACACATCTTTCATCCTTGCACGTCCACATTCTCAACCCTTCATTCTTTGCCTTAAGTTAAGCACACATACACCTTTGCATACTAGCTCAAACACACATGCACTCCATCAACTTTCCACCCATTCCATTACATGAACCGCTTCCTTCCCTAACCTCCATGCATCACTTGTCACTCCTCTTTCATGCCTTCCTTCCACTCTCCTACCTTGTCTTTACATGACTTTGACCACTTTGTATTTACATGCATAATCCTCCCCTCTTTTATTCACACACACACATCTCTTCTCTTTCCATCTTTCTTCTTTTCACTTTTTAGGATTTGGAAATATAAGAAAAGGAAGATAAGCCATGTGTCTGTCTATGGTAACAAGGATTCTTTCCAAATCCTAAAGCTTGGTTGAGGATTATATTGGGTTGTGGCATATTGAGTTAAGGAGAAGAGAAAAGAAAGGATGTAGCTTCAGTTTACCATGGGTGGAAGAGAAGTGTATAGGCACTTGTTGAGTAACACAACAAAGTAAGCTACAAAGTAAATTCAAGCCCAGAGGAAGAGGATATATAATGAGCCTTGTTGAGTGACACAATGAAGGACTACTATAGTAGTGATGTCAAGGAAGTTTTATTTCTTTATTTCCTTTATTTTTCTTCTTTATGTACCTTCCATTGTAATCTAATTATATTAATGAAGCAATCATTTTCCTTTTCTACAAAAGCAAGGATTCCTTCCAAATCCTAAAGCTTGGTTGAGGATTACTTTGGGTTGTAGCATGTTAAGGAGATGAGAAAAGAAAGGCTATAGCTTTAGTGTACCATGGATTGAAGAGAAGTGTATAGACACTTGTAGAGTAACACAGCAAAGTAAGTTGTAAACCAAATTCAAGTTCAGAGAGACAGGACATGTAAAGAGCCTTGCTAAGTGACACAAAGAAGGACTCTTATAGTGACCACTTCAAGGAATTTTTGTTTCTTTATTAGCTTTATTTTGCCTCTTTATGTACCCTTCATTGTAATCAAATTATATTAATGAAGTAGTTGTTTTCCTTCCTATGGAAGCAATGATTCCTTCTAAATCCTAAAGCTTGCTTGAGGATTACATTAGGTTGTGGTATGTTGAGTTAAAAAGATGAGAAAAGAAAGGTTGTAGCTTTAGTGTACTATGGAATGAAGAGAAGTGTATAGGCAAAGTAAGTCGTAAGGCGAATTCAAGCCCAGAGGAAGAAGACATGTAAAGAGCCTTGTTAAGTGACATAATGGACTCCTATAGCAACCACTTCTATGTTCCATTTCTTTGTTTGCTTTGTTTTCCTTGGTTAGTTTACCTGTTTACTTGCTTTATTTTCTTAGTTTATTTCCTTGCTTTATTTTCTTAGTTTATTTCCTTGCTTAGCATTTTATTTGTTTTGATTTAGTTTGTAGTTATTATTTCAAATTTCTTTCCTTTCTTTCCTTGTTGGTTATGTTAGATTAAAGAATTTTGATTTTAATTAACTCTCCTTAATCATAGAGTCCTTGTGTGATAGACCTATATTTGTCAATTCTATACTTCAAGCGAACCATGCACTTTTAGTAATTTTTAAAGCCCATCAAGTTTTTTGTGTCATTGTTGAGGACTCACAATGGATTTTGATTAAATTTTAAGTTTCCTTTACTTCACCACTAGTCGTATTCTTAGGATTGCTACATACTTTGTTTATTCTTGAAAGAATTTGATACTTTCTTTTTCATTTGTGAAGGAATTTGGAGAAGAACAAAGAGTTGGAAGAAAACCTTATGATAGTTTCTATTTTTTATATTTAAGTAGATTGTATTAAGCTCGGACTTGTAAAGTTTATACACCTTAATTCATTTAAATTTAAAATAAAGGGTTGTAATAATACATGTCGAGGGTGGGCCATCCTAACCTGGAAAAGGAGGTGACATGTTCATGGACCCACCCTTTTAAGAGAAGACTAATGCCAAGACCCCACTGTGAGACGATTCTTCCCTTCTTTCTAATTCCTAGATTAGGTTGCACAAATAGTTAATCTTACACACATCCCCCTCCCTTGGCTTCCCTTATTATCATCTCATATCAACCATCCAACCATCCTTTCTCCCTTAGATCCTAGCCTTCTATTCTGTAGGGCTTCCACTCTTAAAAATCTATAAAAGAAAAAGAAAAAAAAAAAGGTGAAAGACAAGGAGATGGGGATCTCTTAACTTTTCCTTGAATTTAAAGCTATGCTTAGGAGAAACATAGGGAGAGAGATCACCCTTTCTAAGGCGCCCCCAAGATCACATGCCCCATCAATTGGAGAATAGGTAAGGAAGCTCATGTTAAGTGTTTAATTTTACTTTAAAATCCCATAATCTAGCATTTAATTAGATCGTTCAACTAGTCAATTTTGTAATTTTTAGCTTGATTTTACATTTTAGCTCCGATTGATAATCCAACCATTGATTTGCAAAATTTAACGATCAAATGATCATTAGGAACTAATCAAGGATTCAAGTATGATCAAGATGAATCCAATTGAGTTTTTTATGGTACAGATCAACTAGATTGGGCATTAAATGACTTGGATTGAATCAATGGACTAGATCACTATCAAGGAACAAAGGGTCACATGGGTCCCACAATATGAGATGGAGATGCCTAAGGAAATAAGAAAGAAAACCTGCAGGTCGTAAGCATTACTTACGGAGGAAAGCTTGAAGACTTGGATATTTTCTTTTTAAGAAGAAGAAGAGAAATCAAACTAAAGAGGAAACTCATAAGAAGAAGAAAGAGGAATGTGTTGAAAAAGGAAATAGAAGGGAAGACCAAATAAGGAAAGGTGGAAATAAGAGTAAAAGGAGAATGATGACTTTAAATGGAAGATACTAATATTGAAGAAGCAGGCAAGGGAGCTAAACCATAGCACTATAGGTGAAGGGCCAACTCTCTCTAGACTAGGTAGACCGAAAAGACCCATAGGAGGAAGGGGTGGAAAGAATGGCCTAATGGAAGGAGCAGAGGACCGTTTCCAGCTCTCTCCTTAGTCAGCCTGCCATGACAACAACCAAACTCTAAAAAAGAAAACCCCAAACCAAAGTTCAAATTCCATCACCGTCATTTCCAATCATCCTTTCCCCTATTCATTAGTCAATCTTAACCATTTGTTTCTTTATCTTTCACAGTCGTGTTCCACCAATCTCAGTCCCTCATTCACCAAGTTTTCTCCTTTGCAATTCCCACAACCATTCAATCTCAACCTCATTTCATACTCTCACTAGGATTCAATTGAATTCTTACACACATCAATAATACTTGAAGTAAAGAAACATCCTGACTGAAGGAAGGAGAAATATCTCTCCTAACTTGATCACGTTAGTTTCCACTATCAAGATTTCCCAAGTGTTACCCAATTCCTATTTCCTCTTCGGTTTAATCCAACCTACTTTGATTTCCATAGTTCTTCTTCTATTTTCATCTTTGTTTCAAACCATTTTTCCTTTGGTCCACCATACTTTTCTTCCTTGTGTTCATCATTTATCTCCTCTATTCCATGCATCTTTCTTTTTTTCTTCCTAATTTCACTGTCATTTTCCCCTCATTTCTTTCATGTTCCAATCCACATTTGTTTAGGGAAAAATCCAATTTGGGTTTTTCCACAAATCTTCTCCTTTCCATTTGTTTCCCATCCCTTGTCGATCATCGTCTTCCTTAGGTTTTCTCCTTAATTGGGTTAAAACTAGAAAAACCCAAAAAAAGGTTTCCAGTTTTAACCTATGAGTCCTTATTTTAATTCCATTTTCATCCCAATTTTGTCCTTTTCTTCTCTTATTCTTATCCCTATTTGACTTTATCTCCATTCTGTTTTGTTCTCATATTAGTTCAAGAATTAATTAATCCAACCCTATTTGATTAAAATGTAACCAAATCAATGTTTTAGCTTTACCAACAGGACTAGTTTGGTTTTTTGTTTTGTTCTCATCAAATTTTTAATTAATCTTTAGATCTTCACCTTAGGATACTTCCTAGCTAATGCATAGGTTCTGATCCTCAATCTATCATCCGAAATTTTGATTTAAGCCATTCAAATTCAAATTTCTTTCCTTAGTCCAAATTATTGAATTTTTAGGAGATCTATTTAATCTGACCATTGAATGCTTAATTAGAGATATTAGTTCAAGATTGATGATTCACTCTGATGTGACCAGATTTGAAGAAGTTTACTATTTTCAAGCTAGGAAAATTTCCTTTTTAGTTGTTAATTCATTTAATTTTCTATCTTTTTAATTTAGAATTTTGCACTTTTCATTAATTCAATATATATGAAATTTGAGTTTATTATTATTTAATTTCTATAATTTCTTTTAATTTTTGATAATTAACTTTTATTTAAACTCTATTTTCTCTAAGTTGAGTTCCCTTGAGATCGACCGTACATGCATAAGCTATACTACAATAGTTCGTGGACTTACAAAAAAATAATCAATAAGTTTTTTGTGCCGTTGTTGAGGAACTGCAATGGAGTTTTCATAAAATTTAATAAAAATTCAATAATTCAAAAAAAATAAAAATTTTAGGAATTGCATTGTTTTAGCATTTTAGACATTCTTAGGTGTATTTTAATTTTTCTTAGTGCACAATCACTCTATTTCCTAAATCTAGTAGTTATTGCTATTTTTTTAATTATGCAAAAAAATTAGAAAATGAGGAATTCAAAGAGGATCTGCATTAAGATAACTAGATTTTTATTTTGAGTGAATTGTAGTGAGGGTGCATTGTATTTTTATTAATCACAATTCATTTAAATGGTTGTAATATTAAAGGTCAAAGGTGGACCATCGTAACCTAGAATTGGAGGTGAAATGTAAATGGACTCACCCTTGTATAAGAAGACTTTATCTAGGACCCCAATGTGAGTACTGCTAACTCCTTAAAATTTCTAGATTGGGGTTTGCATATTTAGCATAGCTTTGCATTGTTTGGTACTGTAATTGCATATAGATAACATACTTAATCATTGTTGCATATTAGGATTTGCATTAGTTTATTATTTTTAATTATATTTTAGGGCATGTTTATTTATTTAAGATGATTTATTTGTTGATCAAACTACCATGGAGTGTGAAAATTAATTAGTAAGGGCACCCAACCCCACAAGATCAAGAGTAGATTTAATCACCACCTCTTGGCCCACCTAAGATAATCACCACAAGCATGTAACCCAACCTTCCAAATTAATTTAAAATCAATTAGAAGAGACCTATAGAGGCCATCACATGCTCATAGGACCTCTTGGAAGGAGGCAACCCATTGCCACTCTAGTGGCCCCTGTCTAACTGGTTACACTAGTATTTAAATGACTAACTTGACCAACACATTCTACGACTCGGACTACCTACGGTTTGCTAAGGAGGGTGTGAAGTGGTTGGTTTGTTTAGGATCTAACTGGTAAGCAGTTAGTCAAATCTGAAAGAGAAGAGGAATGCTAGATTTATTGAGCTAAAAGCTTCTCCCCCACACAAATTCAAAAAAAAAAAAAAATAACATTCAAAACACTTCTACTTGCTAGCCTTAGGGTTGCTTTTTTCCTATCATTGTCCATCATTAGTAGTTAGGTTAAAATAGTTAGGGCAATTTTTTCCCTTTAAAAAAAAGAAAGAAGCAAAAATGGCTTTCATTGTATGCACTTTTGGATATGCACCAAAAGCAAAAGGTTAGTTAAGAACGACCAAAATGACATACAACCAAATTAGTCCACATCAAGGAGTGATCAACGATCAAGGCATAACTCACCACGTGGTAGTATTAGGGCCGATCAATGCCCTTCGCTCATCATGAATGAGGACCCACCACCTCTAATGGATGATGAATATCAACCTCCACCAAGAAGGAATAATCATCCAACAAACAAAGATTGGAGAAGGAATAACAATAAAGAGTGGGATCAACAGAGTGAACAAGGGAATAATGATTTATATTCAAACTTTGGTGGAAGAACTATAAAAGACTACCTTCAATCTACACATACTAGTACACCATCTTGTGTTATTCTTCCTCAGAATGTTGGTGCACTACAATTTAAAATAGGAGTAATATCTTCCCAAATTCCATGGGTTAGACAATGAAAGACTTTACTTGCACCTTAAAGAATTTGTTGAGGTATGCTGTACCCAACAGACGTAGAACATTGGTCTAAATACTATAAGGCTTAAGCTATTTTGTTTGCCTTTAAACAAAAAAAGCTAAAATGTGGTTTAATGCACTACCAGCAGCTTTCATAAGGACCTGAAATGAAATTACTAGGGAATTCTTGAAAAAGTTTTTCCAAAACACATAAAACAAATACACTCCACCATAAGATAATGAACTTTACCTAGAAGGACAAAGAATCATACTACCAATACTAGAAAAGGTTTAAGTATTTATTATAGCATGCCCACATCATGGCTATGAACCATGGCTCATCATCAGCTTCTTCTATGAGGGACTTAATTTTGACATGCACCAGTTCATAGAGATGCTGTGCAATGGTAACTTTTTAAAATTAATCGGATGGGGTGAAAGAGTATTTGGAATGGGTAACTGAAAGTGCACAGACCTGGGCTGATTCAAAAAGAGTCGAACATCCAAGTAGACAACCCACAACAACATCTACTAGGGGAGGCATGTATGCCATGTTTAACAAAGAAGAACTTAATGCTAGAGTCCCTAGCCAGAAAAGTAGTGGCCATAGAAATGGGGAAGAGTAAATATAAAAAAGATGAATAATTATGTAGCATTTGTGAAAATGCCTCACATCTTACTCAATAATGTCCCACCATTCCAGCATTTCAAGAGGTGATTCATGATCAGGCTAATGCACTAAATACATATAAAATACCTTTCTCTTCATACTCAGAGACATATAATCCCAAATAGAGAAACAATTCAAATTTTAGTTGGAGAAATAGTTCAACTTCAAATATCTCACAACCTAACCCACACCAGCCTCACCAACAAAATGAAGGACATTGTTTTAGGCCCATACCACCAAACTCATGGACTTCCTACTCCTGTACCTTACTTGCCCCCTTCCAAAAGGTCCATGGATGATCATTTACATCAGTTTATTCAAAGCCAGGAGAGGAAACTTTTCAATTGTATGTTCAATTGAAACAAGCCACATAGTATATGAATGAAATGAAAAATATGATGAGTCAAATGATGCAAAAATATGAAAAAGGAAAATTTCCTAACTCAACCACAAGCAAACCCTAAGGGTCTGCATGTGGTTAGAAATAATGCAACCAATGCATCATCAAGCTCTATCATGGAGTAGACTAAGGCTGTCACCATTCTTAAGAGTGGTAAAAGGATTGAGAAATACAAGATTGATAAGGTTAAAAGATCCATTAAGGAATAAGAAAATTCTAAAAAGAAGGACCCCACTCCACATATTGAACAATGTCTTATTCTTACTCTATTCCCTCAAAGGTTGCATCAAGTCTCAAAGAGTATTATAAATGATGAGATTATAGAAGTATTCAAGCAAGTCAAGATTGACATACTGATCTTAGATGCAATAAAACAAATCTTATCATATGGCAAGTTTTTAAAGGATCTATCCACAATTAAAAGGAAATTGAATGTGCAAAACAAAGCGTTTGTGACTGAACAAATTCAATTCTTCACTACCATACACCCCAAAATATAAGGATCCAAGTTGCCCCACTCTCACTTGCATCATTGGCAACCATAGGATTAATCAGGACTTATTAGATGTAGGATCCACTCTTAACCTATTACCATACACAGTCTATGTTTGTCTAGGACTAGGAGACCTCAAGCCAACATCCACTACACTCTAATTAGCTAATAGATCAATACTAATACCTAGGGGCATAATAAAAGATGTGTTAATCCAAATAGAGCAATTCTTTTTCTCAATTAATTTCTTAGTCTTAAACACACAACAGGTGTTGAATGAGCATAAGGAAATTTTTTCCATCCTTGGACATCTATTTTTTGCTACGTCCAATGCCTTAATAAACTGCAAAAATGGTGTCATAAAACTATCCTTTGGAAATATGACATTAGAGCTAAACACTTTCAACATTTGTAAGCAAGCTAGTGAAATCATTAATAACTTGCATAGTGTCAATATGATAAATTCAGTTGAGTAAGATCAATTTCTTTTATCTTCCTTATCTGACCCACTTGAGGCCTGTGTGCCCCACTTTAATGAGTTTAATGAGGGCACATTAATAGAGGAAGTTAATGCCCTCCTTCATTCTATTCCTATCATGGATACAGAAAGATGAAAACCTCATTTCAAGGAACTTCCACTAAGAGAGTCCACACCCATTCCATCCTCAATTGAACCTACTAAGCTAGATTTAAAACATCTACCTTTTAAACTCAAATATGCCTACTTAGGAGAAAAAGATACCTTTCCTGTAATAATTTCGTCCCAATTAGAAACATCTCAGGATGAACAGTTAATAGACACTTTAAAGGAACACAAAGGTGTTATAGGATGGACCATTACTGATATAAAGGGCATTAACCCTTTAATTTGTACCCAAATGATATATTTGGAGGATGATGTTAAACCATGTAGTCAATTGCAAAGAAGGTTAGATCCTAATATGAAGGATGTGGTTAGACCAAAGTTCCTTAAGTGCTTAATTTAGGAATTATCTATCGCATAAGTGATAGCAAATGGTCGAGTCCAACTCAAGTGGTTCCAAATAAGTCTCTATTGACAATGATCACTAATGCTAATAATGAATTAGTTCCTACTAGAGTTATCGTTGATTGGCATATGTGTATTGACTATAGAAAGTTGAATGCTATCACTAGGAAGAACCATTTTCTTAGCCCTTTATTGATCAGATGTTAGGAAGGATTGCTGGACATCAATATTACTATTTTCTAGATGGTTATGTAGGGTATAACTAGATAGAAATTGCACCCAAGGATCAAGAAAAGACCACCTTTATGTGTCCTTTTGGCACTTTTGCTTACAAAAGAATACCATTTAGATTATTTAATGCTTTTGCCACATTTCAACACTACATGTTGAGTATCTTTAATGATATGGTAGAGAGAATCTTAGAGGTTTTCATGGACGCTTTTCTGTTTTAGGTGATTCATTTGACACAAGTCTTGAAAATCTAAGAAAAGTCGTTAGCCATTGTGAAGAGAAGAACTCAGTGCTTAATTGAGAAAAGTGTCATTTCATGGTTCCTAAGGGAATTGTCCTTGGCCACATAGTGTCATTTAAAGGTATAGAGGTAGATAGAGTTAGAGTTGACCTAATTACCAACCCATCTTCAAATATGTTAGGGACATTCACTCATTCCAACGTCATGCAAGATTTTACAAGAAATTTATTATAGATTTTAGTGCAATATCTAGACCATTGTGTCACCTCCTTACAAAGGATACCTGTTTGAGTGGATTGGTGATTGTCAGGAAGCTTTATAAAGTTGAAAGACAAGTTAGCCACTGCACCTATCATGCAACCACCTGACTAGAGTCTGCCCTTTAAAATCATGTGTGATGCTAGTGATTATGCTATAGGAGTAGTACTAGGACAAAGAAAAGAGAAAAATTCATATGTCATCTACTATGCAAGTAAGACACTTAATAGTACTCAGATGAACTATTCCACTATGGAGTAAGAACTTCTAGCAATTGTTTTTGCCATGGATAAATGTAGGTCTTACTTGGTTGGATTTAAAATAGTCATATTCACTGATCATTCTACTCTTAAGTATCTTCTTTCCAAGAAACATGCGAAGTCCATATTAATTAGATGGATTCTTCTACTTCAAGAGTTTAACATTGAGATAAAAGACAAAAAGGAGTAGAGAATGTTGTATCTGACCACTTGTCTCACCCAGTCCTGATAGAACCTTTAGATGATTTTCCAATTAAAGACACTTTCCCTAATGAGAAACTTTTTCATGCTTCTCATCCTCCCCGTTTTGTTGATATTGGAAATTATTTAGTCATAAGGAAGACTCCTAAACATTGCATCAAACAAGAAAACCAGAAATTATTTTTCAATTTTAAGCATTACTTCTGGGATGATCCATGCTTGTTTAAGTACTACCCAGATCAAATAATTAGGAGATGTGTACCTAACTTAGAACAAAATAGAGTCATCTCGTTTTTTCATTTAGAAGCATGTGGTGGACATCTTTCTGCATAGAAATAGCTACAAAGATTTTACAATGTGGTTTCTATTGACCCTCATTATTTAATGACATGCCTATGTCTTGTAAATCATGTGAGTGATGTCAAAAGTTAAAAGGAATAAGCATAGGAATATGATGCCTCTGAAACCCTATTCTTATCATAGAAGTTTTTGATTGATGGGGCTGCTCCCGTCGTCTTTTGGCTACATTTATATCTTATTAACCATAGACTATGTATTCAAATGGATTACAACTATCCCATGTGGACATAATGATCACAAAATAGTTGTTAAATTCTTAAAAGGAAACATTTTTTCTAAATTCGGGACCCCTCAAGCATTATAAGTGATAACAGTACATATTTTTTTAACAAAGCACTTGAAGCAATCATGAAAAATTATACATCACACATAAAGTTTTTCCATATGGAACCGTCAAGATTGAGGGTGCTAGGACTAGCCATACTTTTAAAGTGAATGGTATACATTTAAAGCCTTTCCTAGAATATGAGAATCTAGAAGTTGAGTCTACAACTTAAGAGGATCCTGTTTATTAGGATTAAGTAGATCTGATCCCTTTGTACCATTTTTTGTATTTTCAAATTCATTGTTTTCTGCATTACCCATATTCATTTTAGGTCCTACTTCTTAAACATTGGGGACAATGTTTCTTTTAGGTTGGTGGTGTAGAATTTTTGTATATTCTATTTTTTCTAATTTATAGTTTATTTCTCTATTTAAAAAATAAAGAAGAAAAAAATTGAAAAAATATATATCAATTCCCACATTATGATGAGAATTGTTCTTTTTTTAAAGTATTGTCTAGCTAACTTTAGCCTATTAATGGAATTAAACATGATTAATTCATCACTTTACTCATTTTCTAAAGTATTTTATGAAACCCAAATCTCATATCACATCTATACACACAATTGCATATACGTAGTCTAAATTGATAAGTAGTTACAACTTTAGAACTCCAAAAGAAATTTAGTGGAGACCTATAACCAAAGTGAGCTTTAGATCCATTCATTCTTAAGAAGTTATAAATATATTCCAAAAGTTTCTTCATAATGCTTAATCTAAATTTGATCCCTTCAATTGTTAAATTTGGCTAATTACCTAAAATATTGGAATATTATCTTTAAAATTCTAGAAGTTCATTCAATCTGATAGATTATATGAAACCTAGGAAATGATCTAGGCCATCCTTTTTGTTAGCCTAGAGACATAAGGTCTAGCTAGAAGTATTTTACCAATAGTTAACCAAATTAAGCCTTTTATATAAGTCTTTTCTTTTCTCACCCAAATTATTCTTTACTTATGTTAACCTAAGATAAATTATCCATTACCCATTTTCTTTGAAAGATAAGTTAGAGATGAATGAGGAAATACTTTTATTGCAATGAAAGTAGAAAAGTAAATATCAAGAAAAACTAATAATGTTCTTTAAAGAGATTCAAAAGTGTTGAAAAGAAAGAAAATGTACTAAAAAAGAATAAGAAGAAGTTTGAGTTTGAAATGAAGAATGTAGGAAAATATGAAGAAATATTCACTTCAGGAAAACAAAGTAAAGAAGAATTTTCAACTTTAATAGAAGACTTCTACTTTATTTTTGAAGAATTTTTTAATACTCTTTATATCCTTTCTTTTGTACCCTATCCTAAGCTCACATTTTGTCCCAGTTGGACCTACTGATTTTAGGATGAATAGTCTTGAAGAGGATATGAATAGATGGGATTTAAAGAGCAACATTGATAAAAGTTCCAAGGTAGTGGCATTGGCATCTTATCCTTTCTAAAGGGATCAAAACTAAACTCCTAAGTGACTCACGTTCCTTCATGAATATATGTGAAATAAATTTTCTTTTATTGACTCTGCTCACATATTTAAAAGAGAGCTATGATTTAAATATTTTAGCTGAGAGTTTTATTTCTAAGTGTATGTCTAATGTTGAGGATTGAGGTCAAAACATCTATTAGATGGAGTTCAAAAGTTAGAAGTCTACTTAGAGAAAGGATTATTGTATATGTAGATTGTACACACACACTCTCTAAGATTCGAGCTTAATTAGAATATATTTAGCATATGAGTAGGGTTTTGAATTTTTCATTCATTTTTCTTTGTATGATAAAGCTAAAAGATTTATTAAAGATAATTCTCTAAGGAAAAAGTAAAAATTGACTTGAAAATAGATTTTGGGAATTTTGTGGGTATATAATTGCAAACCCTTACAAGGCTTAACTCCTCCATTATGGGCAACCTAGGGATTCAAGGGCTTGTTGCATATGTCAAAATGCAATCATGAATACGTATGAAAGTGGAAATTTGTATCTATTTTGTGATTTCATTTATATTGCATGTTTCACTTTGGACTAGCAAAAATCCTAGTTGACGTTAATTTTACTTTAAAAACCCATAATCTAGCACTTAACTAGTTCATCTAACCCCTCAATTTTGGAATTTTTAGCTTGAATTTACATTTTAACTCCAATTCATCATCCAATCATTGATTTGAAAATTTTAACAATCAAATGATCATTAGGAGCTAATTAAAGAATTAAAGTATGATCAAGATGAATCTAATGAGTTTCGTATGGAGTTGATCAACTAAAATGGGCATTGAATGGCTTGGATTGAATCAATGGACTAGATCACTATCAAGGAACAAAAGGTCACATGGGTCCCATGATACAAGATGGAGATGCCCAAGGAAAAAAGAAAGAAATCCTACAGATTGTTAGCATCATTTATAGAGGAAAGATTGAAGACTTGGATATTTGCTTTTTAAGGAGAAGAAGAAGTGGAATCAAAGTAAAGAGGAAACCCGTATGAAGAAGAAAGTGGAATGTGTTGAAAAAGGAAATAGAAGAGGAAGACTAAATAAGGAAAGGTGGAAACATGAATAGAAGGAGAATGGCATCTTTAAAAGGAAGAGACTAACGTTGAAGAAGTAGGGGGAGCTGGAGTGTAGCACTATAGGAGAAGGGCCAGCTCTCTTTGGACTACAGTAGACCAAAAAACCTGTAGAAGGAAGAGGCAGAAAGAACGGCCCGAAAAAAGGAGAAGAGGACTGTTCCTAGCTCTCTCCTCAGTTAACTAGCTATGACAACAACCAGACCCAAAAAACACCCCAAACTGAAGTTTAGATTCCATCATTGTCATTTTGGGTCGTCCTTCCCCCTGTTTATCAATAGATCTTAATTGTTATTTTCTATGTCTTTCATAGTAGTGTTCCACCAATCTGAGTCCCTCTTTCACCAAGTTTTCTCCTTTATAATTCCCCCAACCATTCAATCTCAACCACTTTCGTATTCTTGCTTGGGTTCTATTAGATTCTTCTACACATTAGTCACAGTTGGAGAGAAATAGCTTGACTAAAGGAAGGAGAAACATCTCTCCTAACTTGATCTCCAGGTTTTCCTTAGTGTTACCTAGTTCCTGTTTCCTCTTTGGTTTCATCCAACCCACTTCAATTCCATAGTTCTTCTCCTATTGTCATCTTTGTTTCAAATCATTTTTCCTCTATCCCACCATATTTTGATTCCTTGTGTTCATTGTTTATCTCCTCTATTCCCTATGTTTTTTTTTCTTCCTAATTTCACCATGATTTTCCCTTGATTTCTATTCCCGTTGCAATCCACCTTTGTTTAGGGAAAAACCCAATTCGTGTTTTCCCACAAATCTTCTCCTTTCCCTTTGTTTCCCATACCATGTTCATCATCTTCTTCCTCGAGTTTTCTCCTTCATTCAGTTAAAACTAGAAAAACCCAAAAAAAATTAGTTTTAACCTTTGAGTCCTTGTTTGATTCCATTTTCATCCTAGTTTCATTCTTTTCCCAATTTGTCTTATTCTTATCATTGTTTTCCTTTATCTTCATTTTGTTTTGTTTGTAGATTAGTTCAGAAATTAATTAAATCCAATCCTGTTTGATTAAAGCTAAAGGCGGAAAATATCTTAAGAGAGGGAAAGAAGTTGCCTTGATTAGTCAACTGAAGCACTATAAATCCCTATGGCTAGGTCTTGATGTGTTCCAAAGTTTTCTGAAACTTGTATGATTTTAAACATAATCTTACAAAAGTTTTCAAATTTCATTTAGGAACCAATTTACTCCCCCTCTTGGGACTTATCATTTATGTGTGAACAATTACAAAGTAAATCAATCACACATACTCCTAAATTGAATCACTACTAAAGAGGTCTGTAGCAACTCAAACCTGCAACCAAGTGTATTACAAAAGAGATTTTCAAGTTGCTTATGACCAACAATGCTAGGTATTTGTGGGCAACCTTTAAAGGTAATTTAATATTACCATACCTAACAAAATGTTTAAGTTAACTTGAACATTTTGTTGCATCTTGAGTCCCAATTTTCCATTGTTCGGTGGGTTTTGGATACTTTTTTAGTAACAGATGGTGAATACTCTTAGAGGTGGCATATTTTTATGTCCTAATCACTTCATTTTGCAAGGTCCTGTCTTGATAAACTTAGCAAATTTTATATGGTCGTAGGGGTGTAAAAGTGTATGAATTACTCTTCTTAGGAAAAGTTCATATGAGGCAAACAAGTTTGGATACAAACACCTCATCCTATGGGTCTGTATTAAACTATGCATAAGATTTTTACCAATATGTGCTTCAACTTGAACATCCATTTCTAGAAAAAAGGATGGCTCATAAAGGCAAAAACTGATAGTAAAATCTAAACCAATGAAAAAGCTGAAACACATTAATTTGAGTCCTCTGTCCACAGACACCTCTCTTTTAATGGTTTTAGGTGTGTTTTTTTAAAGATTAACTCACTTATGTTGTTTGGCCTCCAGATATTCTACACACCAAAAATCATGTTGATTATGATCTCAATCAATGCTTATTTCAATTCCACTGAATGTTGAAAACTCTAAACAACAATGGCTAAAATCATCTAATTGGGGTGATTTTTTCATAGAGTCTAGATGGCTTACACGCTCTTGAGCTAGAGAAGCAGCAACACCCTTCTCTTTTGATATATGATGAATATATATGATGAATTTTTAGATATAAGCTGTCCATGCTCCATAATAAAAATAGATAATCTTTTAGAAATCATTGGATGATGTTAACTATTTGTTTTAGGCCTTTGAAAATTTTAATAAAAAATAAATATTTATTATTTTTTGCTTATAAAACATAATCTAAAGGCATCGAATGAATATGGAATTTGATGTTTATGCTATCTAAGTCATTTTAAATGCTGTGAAAGGCTAAGATTTACAAAACAAAATTTCACCATGCATAAAAAATAGGGTGTGGACTTCTTCTCTCACCTAATAGTGAGTATGCCTACTTGGATTGTTTCCACATGAGCCTAAATGAAGGCGAACAAGAATAACAGTTTATATATAAAAGCAAAAGAAATTAAAGAAGCGTCTAAGAGCATACATGTCTGGGAATACAATTTGCTGAAAGGGTCAAGTTCATTCTATAAAACTCTTTTCGACATTACTTGTCTGGGATGTGGTAAAGAAGTGAAAATGTTTAGACTATCAATTTATGGATCATAAATATGTCATAATTTCTATATAAAATTATGGGAAAGTAATATAATAGTCCCTATTTTCTACAAATTATCCCTTTACCAATATTTTGGATGACTATAACTCTATGTGGGCTTAGTATTGTGAAGATTGAAGTAGTTGAAAATATTGATGTTCATTTAGATGGCTATAGTCCAAAAATCTATCCATTGGATAATCTTAGCCACTATTTTCTTGATTTGAAAAATAAATGAAAAAATTTCACATCTATTTTATAACTAAAAACTATGATGGTTAGGATCATCTAATGGATGAGAATTTTGGACCTAGTCCATCCAAGTCAAGGCTACATTATCAACAACTTGGATCTTCATAAAATTGGACCAATATAGAGTTATAGGCATTCAAACCATTAGAAGATGGCTAATTGATAAACAATGGGGGGCTATTATAACACTTCACAAACTATGTAGGCATTCAATTTTAATTGAAAGCAACCTAAATCACACATGAGCATCTTTCCTTCTATCTTTTTGGTTTTCTCTTTAAGGGGGGAATAGAAATTGATTATGTTGGAAACTAAAAGGAACTCTTAGCATGGCCATGCCATATAGTCTTTCAGAAAAAGAAATGCTATGCTAAGGGACAACCACGTGGTATTTGCTGGGGAAGCTACTTTTGCATGAAGGCTCAACATTTGCTTAATCCAATTTGTTGATCCTATTTTTTGGACTCTAGATTTCTTGCTAGCAAAAAATAAGATGATTAGGTAGTTCTAACATTAAAAAGACTTTTTTTTTTTGCCCTCAATTGTCAAAAAAAAAAAAAGGACTATTTTTGTAGTTTAATATGGACTGTTGTTTGTCATATGAAAAAATCACTTCCTTTCAACTTAAGCTTTTAGGTTAAATGGTAAATCAACATGGTATCAAAGGCTTATTGATCCTCAGATTGTAAATTCAAATCCTAAGACCCCATATGATTTATCAAATTAGTTTTCATTGCAAAATACATGAGTATGTACTTGGGTCCATGTGTAAGAACCTAAAAAGGGGCCTTTCACCTGCAGGAGCATGTTAGGCATATAAATTTTGTTAGCCCATTTCTTATCAACTTAAAATTTTGGCTTTAGTAGTAAAAATGGAAAAGCAATATACCAGATCTCACAAGCAGTGGCTATTCTATGTCTATCTGCCATTTTGAAAAAAATGAAGATACACTCTTTGACATGCTAGATCATCTAATCTTTGTGATTTTTTTACTAGTAGGCATCCAAAGCTGAACAAAATCATTCAAATGCAAAAGTGGACGCTCAAGGCCAACTTCCCATGTGGCCGACCCACCCCTGGGATAGAGAGAGCTTTGATGCTGCCTGCTCGTCCAACATCCAAGGTGTCTGGTCGCTGCATCATTTCTCACACCATCAAGGATTTAGACATCATTGTCTTCTTCGCTAGACATATTGGAGGATTCGGTAGTACTTTCCAATTGCTCAGATTTCTAGTTTTTAGTGCCTGGATATCTACTTTCGAATGCACTTCATATGTATATAAAGAACCATAGGGCGCCACTCATAGCCTGTTACTGGGTTTTTACCACGAAGTCACTCCTTTGGCTGATCTGATTCATTAATCATGAGAATTGGATATTTCTACATCCCAAAGTAATGTGTTTTTGAATTGATTAAAAAATAACGGATTTCTCCGGATGCTAGAATAATATGATCCTCATGATTTTCGGACTAAGGAGATATCTAAAGATGGATAAACGAGATGAACGGACCAGATCAACCAATGATCGGTCCCTTCATGAAAAAAGTAGATTTCACACGGTAGCATTGAGTGGTCGCACACTGCGGTAGCACTTCGCAAGCATATATATTTCGATCAAAATAATTATCCTTAAACTAAGAGACAATGGAGTCCAGTTGCTGTCCTGTCAAGGCTTCCTTCGACCATTATCGTAGCATGTAGTTAATTTTTTCCAAGAAATCTTAGTGGATTTACTACGCTTCCAAGTGTACTTGTATAATTGACTATTACAGGCTTACAACTGTATGTATCTAATTTCTCTCAGGGAATGCTAAGCTGATACAAGGGGTGGTGTGTCGAATGTCTCGTGAATCAAAAGACATGTGAATTGATTGATTTTAGGTCTAAAATTGAGACAGCACGTTATTTACCGAAGTTTTCTAAATTGCTCATCTCGAAGCACAAGTTATTACACATGGAGTAAAATATTCAACAGTTCTCATACTTTTTGATCTATTATTATATGTTCAAACGTGGAGCAAGGAGATGAACGAGTGAGATCATGCAAAGTGGGCTCTAGATAATTGTGGTCGTTAGATACGCCTAGCTTTGCGGCCAGATTATCATAATTTTAATTTCTCGGACACTGAGTTGACTATTGCGCCTCCAAGAGTACTTGCTTCATTAAATATTATGATTGCAAGAGTTTTTGCATGATTGACTATTATACTTCCTAGAGAGCTGTTTGAGAGAACTAAGTTTAAACTAAATTAACAAGAGAGGCACGGGCCATGGTCTCTACTTCATGGATGGAAAATGACAAAGTGAGTTGTGGAGAAAACCATATGAGAAGATGTCAGAGTAAGGTTTGCTAAGACAAAATCAGCAGAGAAAGGGAAGGATTTGGAAACACTTGATTGTGAGAAAATTTAGATTAATCTTTAAAAGAAATCACTTGGCTCCTATTTGGTTGGCAGAAAATGAATAAAAATTAATTTTCATAAAAGAAGAATTCTTCAAAAAAAAAGTATTTTAGGCCTTAAAATCAAATTACATTAAAGACTGAAAAATCTTTGATGGCAAAAAACTTTTAGATCTTTGTCATAATTCAATTTCAAGGCCTAAAATAATTTTTTGTAGAAAATTCCTTTTTATGTAGAAATCAGTTTCCTGCCAATCAAACTGACACTTAATATATGTTAGGTATATCAGTCGACTCAAGTGGATGTATAATGGCATCACTCCTGCATCTATTTAACAAAGAAACCTGTTAGCAAGAAGATGAAAATGACCCCGCCATTGGGACACAAATGAGAGGTCTTGGTTTAGTAGGCCTGGCGTCTATCTTGAAAACTCAAAAACTCCACTCAAGTTGAAAGTAAGTCAAGTTAACTCGAAGCTACTCTTTATGACTAAAAAAGTTTGGTGGAATTTTTTTGAAAAATATTTATATGAAGTATATATCTTAAAATTTTACTTCCATGCAAATAATAACTACTGGATCAGTTGGCTGCATTAATTAAACTTTTTAACTCGATTTGCTACCGACTTGAGTAATTTTCAAAGTCAACTATTAGTGTACGTGCCAATGAAAATGTCCGTGGCCTAGCTTTACATCATTAGAA
Source organism: Warburgia ugandensis (assembly GCA_035236585.1). Classification (NCBI taxonomy): domain Eukaryota; kingdom Viridiplantae; phylum Streptophyta; class Magnoliopsida; order Canellales; family Canellaceae; genus Warburgia; species Warburgia ugandensis. The sequence goes on from CP141133.1 coordinate 60,418,136, forward strand.
TGGGCATGTTCCATTTGGTCGTGGCCATATTGTCGTTCCGCCACATATCAAGCTAGTGTTGGTTCTTTGCAGCAATCATGGCAATGCATGACATTTGAGGTACATGATTCAAGTCCTGGTGTATGAATGCCATATAATGGAGCTTTAGACCTGTTTGATTATGATAATCTCCATTCATTATATGGTCAATAATTGTTTCTTGAAGATCCATGACAAGATCCATCCTCCTAAACTGAGGATAATTGTCATTTCGTTCAGAAGAAATTAAGTTAAACTATTTTTCATGGATAGAAATCATAATTTATGGGTAGAAGCTGGCCATGGAAACCTATCCTGCAATTAAAAGACTCTTTAGTGTATGTAGCACATGCACTAGCTTTTCAGTACACCAAAACAATGATGTTTGAATAATGGGCAAAGAATAATGATACTCGACCTTCTCTCTTAGTATTTTAACTCTTCTGGTTGTCTGCTACTCTAAATGACTACATTCTACTTCTACAGACGGCAATTCAGTACTATAAAGAAGGGGAAAAAAGGAGAAAAATTCACTATCCATGAACAACTTAATCAATTGTTTGTTATTCCCATTGCAAACAGCAGTCTGCCTATCCACTTGGGGGACCAGAAAAATGAATAGTTAACAACTTTACTTCACTACACGAGTGGTCCCCCCCTACTTTAATGGCCCTTATCTTTCTCCCAAACAAAATGAGTCAATTTCCCGACGACGGATAATTCATGGAATTCAAGAAAAAGAAAAGGAAAAAATGAACGAACTATTTCTCATCTGAAACTATATATGCTAGGCACCCATACAAACCACAATAACAACCGCATCCTCCCCCGACAATTGATACCTCCACCCTTTACTCCATACAAGAAAACCAGAGTCTCTTCTGCTTCTCCACCGTATCCACTCTAACAATGGGGAGCCACCTGCTGGAGATTCTAAACGTGAGGGTCGTTGGCTCGGGAGAGAGAATCCTGGTTCTTGCTCACGGTTTCGGGACTGATCAGTCGGCATGGCAGAGAATTCTTCCTTTCTTTCTTCGAGATTATCGGGTCATTCTCTATGATCTCGTCTGTGCTGGAAGTGTTAATCCCGATAATTTCGACTTCGGAAGATACATCACGCTGGATGCTTATGTCGATGATGTTCTTCTAATTCTAGACACGCTCCATGTTGAGAAATGCATCTTTGTGGGACACTCTATTTCTGCCATGATTGGTATTCTTGCTTCCATTCGCCGCCCTGATCTTTTCCACAAGCTGGTGCTCATTGGGGCCTCACCAAGGTAAGCGAACCTGACCATTTTTTCCTTCCAGAGATGGATTTTTCGGTCCTGAACAAAACCCAACACACAAAGCCAATCGGAATCTCGTCTTTCCTCTTCTTCACAGGTTCCTGAACGATAGAGACTACCACGGCGGATTCGAACGCGCAGAAATCGAGGAAGTTTTCTCGGCAATGGAAGCGAATTACGACGCATGGGTGGCCGGTTTCGCACCTCTCGCCGTCGGCGCAGATGTTCCGGCCGCCGTCAGAGAATTCAGCCGGACTTTATTCAACATGCGCCCGGATATTTCACTTTTCGTTTGTCGTACAGTTTTCAACAGCGATTTCAGGGGCATTTTGGGAATGGTCAAAGTCCCTTGCTGCATAATTCAGAGCGTGAAAGACGTTTCGGTGCCGGTCTCTGTATCGACTTACCTGAAAAACCATCTGGGTGGCCGGAATACCGTCGAGATCTTACACACAGAAGGTCATTTGCCCCATCTCAGTGCCCCGGCGATGTTGGTACAAGTTCTCCGGCGAGCTATATCGCGATGAGACACGTTGGCCTATGAAATGGCGACAGAAATAAGGCTGCGATGTTGACACGTGGCGAATAACATGTGGATGAGATGAGTCTGCATTACGGGATTGTTATCTTTTGGAGAGAATCCCTCACGTGGGAAACACGTGATTGCCATTTTTTGTATTTTTGGCATCTTTGTTTGGGGTTTTTTGAGGACAGATATATATATATATCCATACTGATAGAAGTAAAAATAGCAAAAAAGAAAAGGTGGCTCTTATATAGTAATATTTTGCATGCAAATGTCTTCTTTTAGAGGACGTTTGGAGGCCAAAGGAGAGATGTACCCGCTCTTTTATGAATATCCCTACCCTTCATACAACCATGAGTTGCTGGCTTTAAACGGACGGTTGAAAAGAAAGGATCAAGGAGCTCTATTCATCAACAAAACTCAGAGGTCTAGAATTATTTGTTAGAATTTATTATTATACTTTTGAGTCCCATTAGAGTAGAGTCAATAGACGCGTTTGATACTCTAAGAATTTGGTTTCGAAAGATCCAAGTCATTCATCGCATTTTGAGTACATAATTTTGATAATTCATAAAAAATTAGTGTATTTGCATAATTTAAACCACTTATTTTGAATCTTTAAAAAATTAATAATTTTAATTTTTCACTCAATGAAGAATAATCTAATAGCATTTGAAGAGAATGAATGGCTTGGATTCACAAAAGATTATCATTATGTAAGAGGGTCTATGATTGTAGGCGCTCGTGAGCGTCTATGGGTAAATAGAAGCCGCAAGCCCTTGGATGTGGGTCCGGCCCCTTAACTAACTTGTTGGCGCCTCCATCCAGATTCTTTGGACTAGATATAATTTTGCCCATTCATAGTTTCCAGGTGATAAGAGGCACATCCATAATATTGTAGCCTTTAGCATACAGGCTTTGAAAAGTAGCGTCGCAAGAAAGAACCTCTCACCTGATAACCAGCGTTAATGCTATTCGTGGTTTGTATGTGTTCATGTTTAAAGTAACAATAAAAAGAATACGTATTTTTTTAAATTTTAAGGTGACTTACATATGGAGGCTTTTTAACGAAGTCTTTTCCTTTCCTAGTATTTTGTCAACTTATTTACTAGTAGATGCTGACATGGGTTGCTGACAGTCCAGTTCAGGTCCAGTTCTACCCAGAATTGGATCCGGATAGTTCGTTTTTACTAGCGTCAGATTCGAACCAAACAGAAGTTCGGTTCCAACTTTTAATGACTGAGACGAAACTATTTGGTTCTAGTCCAGTTCTTAACTTTATAAGTAATTCTAGCATCTGACCAACATGATAATAATAGGCATTGAGAAAGCAAAAAATTAAGATCACAAAGTTTGGTAGAAATCTAATGCAAAAGCATTTGATATGATAAGTTGTTCAACATTATTTCTTTTTTCTTTTTTCCAGTGAGGTTCTAAATGGAAGATATAATCCATATAAGAGAATAAATGAGTATATGACTGTGAAAGATAGTTTTGTAGATACATCTCAAGTTTTAATGTATCATAAGATATGTAAAGGAACAAGAACAAGTGAAAGCAAACACATATGCTATTATCTCCAATTTATTTTGATCTTCAAAGAAGATGGATATAAACAATAGATTTCTATTTCATAGATTGCAAACAAGTTTCTAATTACCTTATTCAAGTAGTTCATTTGCACAAAACAGTGTAGCTACAGAAATTAATTTAATCCCAAAGATGATAGATTTAAAAGCAATTCTCAATACTTCTAAGCTCATAACTTAGTATTGGAGATATGGAAGTAGGAGGTATTAGAAACTCAAGGAGAAAATTCATGAGATGATGCTATTATAAAGCAAGAGGTTCCAAGCATACCTTAAGAGACCTCATAAATGAGCATATTATAACATTTGTTAGCATATACTAAAGCAATTAAGCTTTATAATGGAACATTATGTCAATGAGATTTGTAGAAAGTAAGATACAAGTAAATTTGCCAAATCTCTAAATTGAAAATGTATCCAAAGTAAAATCACGATAACAATATATAAATAAAGTTTTGGCATCTACCTATTAAGTATAAACTAATAGGAATATTGTAGTCTAATGATTAATAATTCATTCTAGTATGATTCTTCTGGCGTAGAATTGGAATTGGATCAAAATTAATATAATTACACTTATAAAAGACCACAACGTAATTTTCTGGTCTGGTTCAGTTGTTCTCACCCCTAATACCGCGCGTTAATCAACAATCTCAATGCAAATTTAGATGATATTGCCCTTGAGACTAGAATGTGGAAAAAAGACCGAAATTGGCAGTGGTCAGTCTCTCTCTCTCTCTCTCTCTCTCTCTCTCTCTCTCTCTCTCTCTCTCTCTCTCTCTCTCTCTCCGATATACACACACAAAGCCCTCAAACCTCTCCCCTTTCGACCAAAATGTCCATTCCCTCTTTTTTCTTCTTCCTACTGTTTCTCTTCACAACAAAAATGGTTTCAGAAAATCATGGAGAGTTGAGAAGTAGCAGAAAATAGTGAACCTGCAAAGGTCTCATATGCCATGGAGAAATTTGCAGAAGAATCAAGAACACCAAATTAGCTTAGATGGACATCAGAAGGCAGTTTCAGGAGAAATCGTCTCCCGCTGCAATCCGATTCCACTTCTGGAGAAAAGAAACAAATGAAATCCCCAGTCACTCAAAGACAAGCACACAAAATCTGAACAAACCCACTTTTTTCTTATCCAAGCTGAAATCTAGCAAACCCCTTTTCTTTGTTTCTCTGCAGGGAAAATTAGAGAACAAAACCCAACATTTTTAAACGGACAACAAAACCCATTCCACGGTTCTGATGTAACAGTTGTTTGAAGACGAGGATAATGATTATGAAGAGAATGGTTAACAAAAAAGCTGCGTGGGTAAAAAAAGAAGTGGATATAAAGGTTTGGTAATGGAAATTGATTGCTGATTACTAAGGTAGAATTTGGCTGTTAGAAAATAATGATCTTATATAGAACATTTTCAGCGGAATGACGCTAACACTATTTATAGCGAAAAAGAAGATATGGGTATGGAGATTATATCTTTGTAGTGAAATGAGTGAAATGATCAACGACAGGATGGGGGTGTTTGAGGGTTGATTCGGATCACACTTTTCCTTTTTGTCCTAAATTTTTGTAGGTTAATTATAACCCAAATTTTATCTGGGGTTATTAACGATACTAGGCAGCTCGAGTGCATGAAGCTCCTGTGTAACTAACTAACTATATATATGAAGCCTTACCTTGCATTTTGCAAGAGACTGTTTTCAAGCCTTAAATCCATAACTTCAAGATTACACGACGACAACACTGTTGATAGACAAAAGCTCGCCTTGACTATTAACTGTCCTCTGTAGATATAATATATATATATATATATATGTGTGTGTGTGTGTCTATATATATATATATATGGGCAAGTGCAACACAAGTTAAGTATTTTAATGATCGATACCACTTCAACCCCGTACAAATGAGACATGCACCAAAATTCTTTCCTATCCAATAATTTCAATCTCCAATTAAATGACCTTTTAAATCAATGGATAAGAAAAACAAAACGTTAATAAAATTGAAAAAGTAAAATGCATATGCACTTTTTTAGTTTTTTATTTCTTATTTAGCTTTATTTTGTTCATGCATAGAGAGAGAAAAAAAAAAAAAAAAATCGTTATGTTGAGGATGTGCTACTTAAAATATGTCTGCTTGGGAGGAAAGAAATTTCGGTTGGAACTTTGGGGGAGGATTCTGGGGACTAGTGCGCCGGGTGGAATACTTTGAAGATATTGATGGAATGCTCTAAGGCCCCTCGTTTGATTGATAGATACAACATGTGATAGACTCAAGCTGGATTGACTATAAATTCGACGTTGCAAACGGGATGGCTTGAGGTGGGGGTGGGAGTGCGGGGGCTGGTGGGTGGTTCAGGGTGGAGCATTTCATGAAACGGATTACCCGCACTCAAGAAGAGCGGGTTAGCAGTAAAACGAGTAATTTTGGTTAAAATGACGATGTTGGCTTTGTAGCTAAGAATATAGACGGTTTCGATCGAAACTTTAGTTGACTTAGGTTACTGAATGATCTGATCAGTGTTCAGATACTTATAAACTAGTAATTGAGTGAGAAGTTGAGAATCTGCACGGGGCCAACTTGGGCAACTTTGCTTGCCCGTATAGGCATATACCTGCCAAGCAGTTTAGCACCTCTAAAGACCACCGCACAGGCTATTTTGATTTTGGCACCTCCAAACACAACTACAGGTGAGCTACTTCATGATTTTCAACAATAGTTAAATGATGCATTCAAAATCTGTTCCAGAAACATAGTGCCTAGCAACACAGGTACGATAAAATGCATGCCAAGACTCAAAAATCTTCACAAGAAGAAACCCAAAAAGGTGTAAAGCATCAAGAAGCTAGGTGACAAGCAACACCAGCAGCCATTGATAACACTAACCCTGATAGCATATACGATATTATAGTTTGTAATGACCACTAAACCATAAATAAGACACAGACATTGATAACAAAGTATTTCAAAAAAAGAAATGATAACTTTAAACCATTGCCAAATTGGACAGAAATGAGCACTGGATGGTTGCAACTTTTCCATCTCCAATTACGCCGAAGTTGTTGAATCCGGGGTTGGGCAATGCGGTAACTGTTTTTGGCATTTCACAGTCAGCTGTACACAGGATTGATCTAATGTAGTACCACCCAACACCACCAATAGCCCCTAAAGAATCAAGATCCGACTTCACACAGATTTTGTTCTCGAGAAGAGCTAAAGTTGAATCAACATAAACATCAGTACTGTCAACATATGGTAACTTATGTCATCCCTATCTTATTTTAATTATGAACGTACCCTTAAACAATGATAGCCACAACAAAAAACCAAGAAAAATTCACAGCTTTTTGCAAAGTAGAAACATAAATTCTCTTTTCCTTTCAATCCTCCAAGTCCCCTCTTCATTTGTAAATCCTTTTCTAGCCTCCAAAGCCTTCCTCATACCTTTGTAAAATACCATCCTCTTCCAACAAAGTGGTATCAAAGCTACAAGATCCTTCAAGAGTTATGGCTAGTGGTGGCATGGTTCCCTTCCAAGTTCCTATGCTCAACAATAGCAACTATGATAATTGGAGCATCAAGATGAAGGCTCTCCTTCGAGCACAAGACATGTGGGACATTGTAGTAAAAGGCTACAATGAACCTGAAGATAATGCTACTCTATCCCAAACCCAAAGGGATAGTTTGAATGATTCAACAAAGAGAGACAAGAAGGCTCTCTACCTCATTTATCAAGTTCTTGACGAAGATGGGCTCGAGAAGATTTCAAGCACAGCATCGGCAAAGGAAGCATGGGAGAAACTTGAGATATCTTATAAGGGAGCTGAGCAAGTAAAAAAGGTACGTCTTCAAACATTAAGATGAGAATTTGAATCTTTGCAAATAAAGAAAGGAGAGACTATGTCTGATTACTTTTCTAGAGTTTTAACCATTTCTAATCAATTAAAAAGAAATGGTGAGAGGTTAGATGATGTGAGGATAATAGAGAACATATTATTCTCCTTAGATCCAAAGTTCATCCATATTGTTGTAACATATGAAGAAACAAAGAATTTAGAAGAAATGACTATAGAGCAACTCATGGGCTCATTACAAGCCTATGGAGAACATAAAAATTAAGAAGAAATTGAGGACAACTTCTCAAGATACAACTTAACTCAAATCAAGAGAGTTTTGGAAATGGAAGAGGTCAACAAGGAAGAGGTTGTGGCCAAGAAAGAAGTCATGGACATGGAAGAGGAGGCTTCAACAATAGTAATGAAGAGAGAAGAGAAAGCTCGAGAAGAGATCATGGAAGAGGCTATTTAGGAACATGGTATGACAAATTTCAAGTTGAGTGTTATAATTGTAAAAAATTTGGACACTATGCCTCAGAATGCAGAGCTCCTAAGAACAAAGTTAAAGAAAATGTCAATTTCATGGAAGAGAAGAGCTAAGAACAAGGCACCCTCCTATTAGCATACAAGAATAATGAAGGAAACCAAGAAAATAAATGGTACCTTGATATCGGTGCAAGTAACCACATGTGTGGGAAAAGAAGCATGTTCGTGGACCTTGATGAGACAGTGAGTGGTAATGTCTCCTTCGATGATGAATCCAAAATAGCAATATAAGGTAAAGGTAACATCCTAATCTGCTTAAAAAATGGAGGACATCAATTTCTTTCAAATGTTTATTATATGCTTAACATGAAAAATAATATTTTGAGCCTTGGACAACTTGTAGAGAAAGGTTATAATATTCTCATGAAAGATTATAGTCTTTCTATAAAAGATGATAAAAAATAATTTGATTGCCAAAGTACATATATCAAGAAATAGAATGTTCTTGTTAAACATTCAAAATGATGTTGCCAAGTGTCTTAAGGCCTGTTTCCAAGATCTATCTTAGCTTTGGCATTTAAGATTTGGGCACCTCAACTTTAGAGGACTTGAACTACTGTCCAAGAAGAAGATGGTTAGAGGATTACCTTCTATCAATCATCCCGATCAATTCTGTGAAGGATGCCTACTTGGGAAGTAGTTTAGAAAGAGCTTCCTTAAGGAGTCACATTCAAGAGCTCAGAAGATGCTCAAGCTCATAAATACGGATGTGTGTGGACCAATCAAACCAAGCTCTTTAGGTAAAAGCAACTACTTTGTTCTCTTTATTGATGATTTTTCTAGAAAGACATGGGTCTACTTCTTGAACGAAAAATCATAAGTATTTGGAACATTCAAGAAGTTCAAAGCTACAGTGGAGAAAGAAAGTGGATGCAAGATCAAGGCCTTGAGATCTGATTGAGGAGGAGAATTTACTTCAAAAGCATTTCAAGAATTTTGCAAGGAGAATGGAATTTGTTGGCCATTAACAATTCCAAGATCTCCCTAACAAAATGGAGTCGCTGAAAGGAAGAATAGAACCATTCTTAGCATGACTCACAGTATGCTAAAAAGTAAGGAAATGCTAAACAAGTTTTGGGCAGAAGTGGTAGCATGCGCAGTCTACTTGTCCAATTGCTCACCAATGAGAAGTGTACAAGCAAAGACTCCACAAGAAGCATGGAGTGGAAGAAAGCTTGGAATATCTCATCTAAAAGTATTTGGAAGCATAGCCTATACACATGTGCCAGACGAAAGAAGAACCAAGCTCGATGATAAAAGTGAAAAGTTTGTCTTCATTGGCTATGATTCCAATTCAAAGGGCTACAAATTATACAATCCAAGAAACAAGAAGACTGTTATTAGCCAAGATGTGGAATTTGATGAAGAAAAGCTCGTGGGATTGGAACATTCATGAAGAAAGTCACAACTTCTTCCCTAAAAATGAAGATGAGCAAATAAGAGAAGATCAACAAGAGAATGTCACACCACCAACCTCACCAACTACAAGTGAAAGTTCAAGTAACCATGGAGACTCATCATCATCAAGTTCAAGTTTTCAAGTCCAAGCACACCATGGACAAGAAGCCTACAAGAGCTTTATGAGGTTACAAAAAGGTAAGAAGATCTCACTCTACTCTGCCTCTTTGCTGATTATGAACCATTGAGTTTTCAAGAAGCTATACAAAGTAAAAGGTGGAGAGATGCCATGGATGAGGAGATCAAAGCAATCATGAAGAATGATATGTGGCAACTGGCTTCACTACCGAAAGGGCACAAGGCGATAGGTGTAAAGAGGGTATACAAGCCAAAGAAGAATGCTAAAGGAGAAATTAAAAGATACAAGGTAAGATTGGTTGCGAAGGGCTATAGTCAAAGAGCTGGGATTGACTATAATGAGGTATTTTCTCCTGTTGTTTATTTAGAAACTATTAAATTAATTATTTCTTTAGCTGCTCAAAATAAATGGAAGGTTCATCAAATGGATGTGAAATCTGCCTTCCTAAATGGACTCCTTGAAGAAGAAGTTTACATTGAACAACCATTAAGCTACCAAGTAAAGGGACATGAACACAAAGTCCTCAAGTTAAAAAAGGCCTTCTATGGGCTAAAGTAAGCACAGAGAGCATGGAACAGTCGAATAGATAAATATTTTTAAGAAAATGGTTTCACAAGATGCCCTCCTGAGCATGCAGTATATGTCGAGATCAAAGATGGAGACATCTTGATTGTATGCTTGTACGTGGATGACTTAATCATCACTGGAAGCAGTCTAAGGATGTTTGAAGAATTCAAGAAAGTAATGATCAAAGAGTTCAAGATGGCTGATATTGGGTTCATGATATATTATCTCAGAATTGAAGTAAAGCAACAGGAAGACAACATTTTCATCACTCAATAAGGTTATGCAAAGGAGCTACTTAAGAAGTTCAAAATAGATGACTGTAAGCCCATTAGCATGTTGGTGGAGTGTGGAATCAAACTTTTGAAGAATGATGAAGGAGAAAGAATAGATGCAACAAATTTCAAGAGCTTGGTTGGAAGCTTACGCTACTTAACTTGCACGAGGCCCAATATTATATATGCTATTGGATTATTCAGTTGCTATATGGAAGCACCAACAACCACTCATCTCAAGACAACAAAAAAGAGTTCTTCGATATATTAAAGGTACAGTCGACTTTGGTTTGTTTTACTCTCATACTAATGATTATAAGCTTGTTGGATACAGTGATAACAATTGGGCTGAAGACTTAGATGATTGAAAAAGCACAACTGGGTTCATGTTCTTCATGGGAGATACGACTTTTACTTGGATGTCAAAGAAGCAGCCAATAGTCACCCTTTCTACTTGTGAAGCAGAGTATGTGGCTGCTATATCTTGTATTTGTCAGGCAATATGGTTAAGAGGATTATTAAAAGAACTTGGCATGTCGCAAGAAGAGCCAACAGAGGTTTACGTTGACAAGAAATCGGCAATAGCCCTAACAAAGAATCCAGTTTTTCATAGCTAAAATAAACACATTGATATGCGGTATCACTACATAAGAGAATGCGTCACAAGAAAAGAAGTTCAACTGGAGTATGTGAAGTCTTAAGATCAAGCAGCTAATATTTTCACCAAGCCATTGAAGTTTGAAGACTTTATCAAGATGAGCAGCTTGCTTGCAATGACAAATTAAGTTTAAGGGAGGGTGTTGGAAATATAAACTTGATTTAGGCCAAATTTAATTAGGTAAGGGCCCATATTCTAGAAGGCTCACATTGAATAGATAAAAAGTCCATCTTCTAGCCCATATTCTAGAAAGCAATATTGCTACAAAAGTCAATTAAAAATATCTACATACTTTGATAATAGAGCTAGATATTTTGTAAAAACATCTAAATAACAAATTGTAGCCACAAGATTAAAGGTGTGTTGGCACAATCCTAGCCATTGGTTAAGGAGGTACTACTAGTATAAATAGGGGTGGTTACTCATAAGTTGTATCAAGTAATTTTGAGAATCAATACAAGCTCTCTCTCTTCCTTTCAATCCTCCGAGTCCCATCTTTATTTATAAATCCTTTTCTAAGCTCTAAAGCCTTCCTTATACGTTTGTAAAATACCATCCTCTTCCAACAAGTCGACAGTTGCTCCTATGTTGCCCGACCAATCCTTCTTCTTTTTTTGTTCTTTTCAATTTGGTTTTGATTAGATCTGTATGTTTCTACCTTCAACTGTCCAACATCTCCAAGTTTTGCTATAGTTCGTGGTTGTGTTCTGTGGTATTTGTTAGTCTCTGCTTCTTTCTTGGGCTTTCTTCTTCACTGCTAGCAATAAGATCCATTCCCAAAAATGGAAGTTAGTGATCCAACCTAGAAAAATGGATAGATCATCAGAATCAATCAAGATAAGTCAAAGAATGATAGAAAAACAAGATCTAGAAATTAGGATCAGATTTGGAGAAAATCAGAAATCCAGATCATCTGGACTCCAATAAATTGGATTTAGAACCAAAGTTGTATTCATCCATTCCTCTTCTTCATAGTGATATTTCTTCACCCTTCTTCCCATGGATGTAGGCCAAATTGGTCAAACCATGTAAATGCTGGTCTCTCTATCTTTTTGTTTGTATGAATATTTTAGTTTCTTATCTTAACAGTGGTATCAGAGTAAGAGGATATGCCTGAGTGGGAAGCCAGAAACCAATTCCGTTTTACGGCTTCCCTTCTTCCTGAGTACAAGTCGAAGAGCGTGATAGTTCATATCTAGTCTAGGCCAAGGAGCAGCCTAGTCTAGATCTTGTCTAGGCCAAAGAGATGCCCATTCTAGATCCAATCCAGACTGAGGAGTGACCTAGCCCAAATCCAACCTAAGACATACTAGTGCAGTGCAGATCATCCCAAACTAATAAGACAAGAGCCGATTAGACTAGATTAGATCAGTCCAGGCTAACTAAAGCTAGCCAACCCTGACCAACCAAATCAGACCGATCAATCTAGACTAGCAAGCAAATTAATCTGGTAAGCTTTTTCTAAAAAAGAGAGGGGAAGGGAGAAAGTCGATCTACAATAGCTTCTAGCCAATTGGTGAAAAACAGAAGGCAAAAAATAGAGGCAGAGGGTAGAACTAGGTAGCCTACAATCATCACCAGCATAGAAAGTTAGCAACAACTGCCAGTGCCAGAATTCGTCAAACACAAAAGAAAAGGGAAAGGGGAGAAAGGAACGATGGCACTGGGAGTTGATGACTGCTAAAAATAGAATGAAAAAAAAAGGAAGAAAGAAGAACTTTGCTTATCTGTAAACAAGATTGTCTACTACTGCTAATCTGTCGCCCATTGATTGCTGGGGACAAAGAAGGAGACATGCTAGTGGTAGCCAATTGACAGTGGAGACCAGTTAGTTGGACAGTGTAGGTGGAGGAGCACAAGCCATCGATTATCGAGCAATAATGGAGTCTTGATCGCCAAACTGAATAGAGTCTACCATAGGAAACAAGTAGGGTTTCATCTCTTTGGCTTATATATGAAACCCTAAAACAACAAACCCTATAATTTGATGTTGGCACCCCCTAAAGGTCTAAAATTGACTGTATTCAATTTTGATAATAGCACCCTTGGGACTAGAAATTTTGCATATACAGATAGATAATGGCAACTCCTAATGACCTAAATTAGTACCTTGAAAAATTACAAGGGCACCCCTCTATGCCTAATTCGCACCTCCCCCCAAATTTGATAAAGACATCGCCCATACACAAAATTTTGGGCACCCCTCAAATTTAACAAAAACACTCCTCTTAAGGTTTTTTGACCATTTTAGACTCAACCATGCACTTCATTTTTCATAGTTTGATTCAGAAAAAGATAAAAACAAATACTAAGAATTCATAAAGGATTCCAATTCAAGAAATGTTGTGGCAAGAGCTAGGATAAAGTTCAACGCTACTAATTATACCATATGAAGACCTATAATGGAAGATCTCTTATATTATAAGGATTTTCACGACCATTAAATGACCAAGGAGTAAGACTTGAGGGAATTTCAAACAAATATTAGATAAAAATGAACAAGAAGCTGTAAGTCAAATCAGGCAATGGATCAACCATAGTGTCTTTCATCAAGTACCCTAAGAAAAAAATGCTTATATTCTTTGAAAGGAGTTAGAAAATATCTATCAGGCAAAGATCGCTCACAACAAGGCCTTGTTAATGAGAGGACTTGTAAATCTCAATTGAGGAGCACAATGACCGTAGTTGAGCACATTAGCAAATTTTAAAATCTAGTGAATCAACTATGATCAGTTGTGGTATAGCTAGGGGATGAAGGGTAGGCCCCACTATTGTTGAGTTCACTACTTGATAGCTGGGAGGCTCTAGTAATCTTCCTTAGTAACTTAGCACTAGAGGGCAAACTAACCATGGCTATGGTCAAAGATGCTTTAATCAACGAAGAGGCTAGGAGAAAAGAAGCCAACACAAATCAGGCACATACTCTGGTAACTAAAAACAAACATAGCAGAAGAGATAGGGGCAAGGGGAGGAGTAAGAGCAAAAATAAAGGGAGATCACAATCTCGCAGTAGATAAAAGTCTACCTAAGGGTTAATACAAAGTGCTTCCACTATAGCATTCCAAGTCATATGAAAAAGGATTGTTGAAAACTAAAGAAGGAGATAGGACAAAATAAACCAAAGGAGGATAATGGTGAAAATACTTATCACCATTGCTTAGGACATAGCAATGCTCACTTTTGAAGAGAAATTGTCTTACACGTGGTCAATAATGACCAGAGTGGGTGATAGATATGGTAACTTCTTACCATGCCACTCCACATAAGGAATTCTTCACTACCAATAAGGAAAGAGACTTTGGCATTGTGAAGATGGGGAATAATAGCTCTTCAAAATTAATTGGGATTGGTAATGTGAAAATCAACATAAACCTTGGTTGCACAGTAGTGCTAAAGGAAGTGTGGTACATCTGAGAACTTAGGCTAAACATAACCTCAATCCTACCTCTTCACTAACAAGGCTACTCAAACTATTTTGCAACAGTACCTAGAAATTCATAAAAGGAGTTATGATCATAGTAAGAGGGCATATCTGTAGAACTTGTACAAGACCCCCACAAAGATATGCAGAAATAGCCTCAACGCAGTGGAAGATAAGATATTGCCTAACCTTTGGTACAAAAGACTCGGTCATATAAGAGAGAAAATCCTGTCCACACTTGTGAAGAAGTAGCTCATCAAAATGACCAAAGGTATAACCCTAAACCCTTATAACCACTGTTTATTTGGCAAGCAACATGGAGGTGCTTTTTCTTCTTCTTGTAATAAAAGAAAAGAACTGTTGAGTTTGGTATACTTGGATGTATATGGTCCCATTGAAGTAAATTCATTGGGTAGGAATAAATATTTTGTAACATTTATAGATGATGCATCTAGGAGGGTATGGGTATACTTTGTAAAAAGTAAAGACTAGCTATTCGAATATTTTAAAAGACATGTTGGTGGAACAATAAACAGGAAAGAAGTTGAAGTGCCTCCGAACAGACAATGGAGGAGAATACACCTCAAAGAAGTTCAGAGCATATTACGTGTGCACGATATTAGACACAAGAAGATGATCCTACATTCCCCATAGCACAATGAAGTAGCAGAAAGAATGAATTGAACCATTGTGGAGAGAGTGAGATGCATGCTTAGTATATCTAAGCTACCTATGTCATTCTGGGGTAAAGCTGTAAGAACTACCTATTATCTCGTCAACAGAAACTATTAGCACTACTAGACTTTGATGTCCTAGAACAAAAGTTCTCTAACAAGAAAGTATCCTACTCGCACTTGAGAGTATTTGGGTATAAAGTCTTTGCACATGTATCCAAAAAGATGAGAAAGAAACTTGACTTGAAGTCCACTCCTTGTATTTTCATCAAGTATGAAGATGAGGAATTGGGATATAGGTTATGCGACCTTGAAGGGAGAAAGATCATCTGAAGTTGAGACTACCTGAGGGTAAATTCGTCATTCTCCTATTGATAGTTGGACATGATACGACCATGATTAGCAGGTTGGAGAGGGAGTTATCTAAGTCCTTTAACATGAAGGACTTAGGAGTAGCTCAGTAGATCTTGGGTATAAAGATCACATGTGACAGAAAAATGAGAAAATTGTGGCCGTCGTAGGAAAAGTATGTTAAATGAGTAATAGATAGCTTTATGTAGAGTAGAAACATAAATTCTATAGCAAATTATAGCTAGGAGCCATGCTTGTAAAGTCTAGTTTTCCAATGACAGAAGTGTATGCAAGAATAATTGCAGCTGCTATAATTAGTTGAACTTTCCTTTCACAAACCCAAACAACTGACATACGGACATATTTCATCATTAAGACAACAATGAAAAAGAAATTCAGAACATCAAACTCCACTTCTTTCTTCTTCAACTCAACACATTTCAGAAGAAGCTTGCCGTCTTCTCTATCTCTCTGTAACAGCTTCTCCATATGACCCTTGACATTAGTCTTGTAACAAATTGCTCGAAGGATGGACAAAGAATAAACAAGAGAACATAAAGAAGGGCCCCAAGATCGGCAGCATTGGTTTAATGGATATTCAAGAACAACGGCTCTACATTCACCCACCTCAGATCAGTGTGTCATGTTTTGCCATATGGTTATTCCCTTCCGTTATTCTTTCAGCTTGAAGGATGGTCTGGTTCTTCTTTCTTTCTTTCTTTTTATGGGGATCAACAGCCAAAATCCTAGTGATAAAATAAGGTTTTTCTCCAATGATTTGTCAGGAATTAAGAAAAGCTTCTATTATGTCATGTATGATCTCTTATTCACTGTTTTATAAATATTGGCGACACTGCAAATTCTGTAATATTGTTATCTTAAGAAATATGAAACCTTCAACCTTGAAAGTTCAAGCTTCATAATTGTCAATGTGGTCATTTTCTCAATGCAATATCAAGTGCAGAACACGTTCACGGTGATCCTCTCCAGCTGCATAATGACAAATTCAAGGCTAACTTTTATAGCATAAAAGATATGGTGAGAATTAGCAGCAACACAAACCATAACTTAATCAGTTAATTTGAATGTTTACCAACATGCAAATAGAAATGGAAAAAGTGACCAACATGCCTTTTCAGTTATTTTGAAGATTTTGGTACGTTTCTTTTTCTGCTTCTTAGTGATCTGTCCCTTGAATGTTTACCAAGGTACTTCATCAGAGCCATCCTACAATATTGACATAAATTTAGTTGCTTGTAAGAACAGTTAAATTTATTACATTTCATTTCACTGCTAAATAGATAAGGGTGAAGAAAACCTTGTCTTTCTCCTCAAAAGAGATAAAACATGACAAGAAAAATAGCCTTGTCATTACATGAGAGCAAGGGTTTCGCCGTTTTGGGTCTCTCTCGAGTCTCTTCATTCGTCAGTTGGGGTTTTGTTTTGTTTTTATTTCAACCAAGCAAACGGGTCAACCTGTAGACCCGCAGTTACGGGTCGAATCGCTCGCAATTTTACACGCAGGCCGGGTACAGTTGATTTTCAAATGGGTGGTTAACTGGTGTCCCGTAGCCTGGGTTTCACAGCTGCAGATAACGGGTCAAACAGGCTTGTGGGCCAAAAATGACACCTAATATAGTCATTCGATGATGTCAACTCTGTTAGATAGCTTTTCTCGCTATTCAATCTATACTGTTAAATGTATCTTCTCTGGATAATTGTATTTTCTTATTTCATGCAATCGGTTCAGATCTTTGGCTTATAATATTGATAGTTTTGATCTAATAATTATGGTTGGTGTCATATATACAATGAAGATTAGGATCTAAGTATTCTAATCCTTTTTGGGCTATTTGAGTTTTCTTTGGTAAGGTATTTAGAAGGATTTATTTCATACAAGGAGGGTGGGAATCACCATCATCATCAAGACCTCATCCCGATTAGGGTGGGGATAAGAGACTGGATTATCATTTCGAGAAACTTGTTTTATTTGTTTTTGATGAATTTTTCTATTTTGTTTTCCCAAACGCTCACTCAGGAATTCAGTAATTTTGCACGCTTCTAGTTATTGTTAACAACGGAGCTTATAATGTGCCCCTCTATTTATAGCATCTACGTTGGAGTCTTTTTTTCTTCTTCTTCACTTTTTTTTTTCTTTTGGTGCTAAATCCTCGCATGAAGTGTTTCTCGAATCTATTTATCTGTAGGCGGCTTGTCGAGTGCATAGCTACTATCAAGTGCAAGAAACACAGGTCAAGTTATGACAGTCAATTCAGTCTGCATTCAAACGCTCCATCTTGCAAAATTATCAGATTTGTCCAACCTTACCTATAGACAAACGCACCATCAAATGCCAGTAGTCAGCTTACAAGGACGGCTTTAATCTGCGGTGGAAACTGTATCTGATTTGTCGGGTCGTGCGGAGGGACAAAATCTAACTTCACTAGTCAATTGAGCCTGCAGACACTCGATCTGCAGCCGCAACACTGTCAGATTTGGCTCGGCTAGTGGATTGACAAATTGAACCTTTAGATTCAGCCTGCCAACACAAACTCAATCCTTAGTGGAAAAAGTAGCAAATTTGGCGCGCCCCACAGATAGACAAACACACTCTTTGAATGAAAGTAGTCGATTCAACCTGCAAGCACAAGCTCAATCCTTGGTGGAAAGATTAGCAAATTTGGCGTACCCGTCAGATAGACAAACGCATCCTTCGAATATCAATAGTTCAGCCTGCCAGCACAAACTCCAGCCTTGGTGGAAAAAGTAGCAAATTTGGCACACCTCACTGACAGAAAAACGCACCCCTTGTACATCAGTAGTGGATTCAGCTTGCAGACACAAACACTACGGCGACCTACGCTTGCACAAATACATCCTCCAAGTCATAGTAGTATATTGAGCTTGCAACAGCTGACTCAATTCAGCTTGGACACACAGTCACTCTTCTTCTCAATCGCTAGCAAATTCCTTTACAGATGCGGCCACGCAGTTCCGACGGTAAGCCCGCTACCATTGGGAATGCAGGACTGAATGAGAAGAAGAGAAACGAGTATTTTACACGACTTGAAAGACTCTTTTGCTTTCTTTAATTTGGGTTTCTTTGGAAATCTCTTGGATTGTTGCAAATCTTTGCGGGCTCGTTTCCGAAATCTCTTTTATTATGGCGCATCCTTCTTGCTCTTAATGCAGTAACCAGTTAAAAGACATTTACTTAGCGACTGGCATTGCCAAGCCAAGATAATATTGGCTATGTAATTGTCTAGCTTCTTATTATAAATTATACATGTATTTTACTTTTTCATTCTATAATTTCCATTCGCATAGGATATAAGCCATGTATTACATATGCAGGAGCCCTATTTTCAATAAGAAAAATTATACTGAATCGAATGAATTTGCGACTGATTGCTTGGAAGATCGACTATACGAGTCAATGCTGAATCGAGTTTGATCTTCTCATCATCATCAGAAGAGATTTGTGAGCTGAATTGACCACTAATGACTGAAGGCTATCCCCTCATATTTTGGTGGTTCATCGCCGAACTCGGCAGTAAATGTGCGGAGGCTTAGAGTACGCTCGTGCAGGCCAAATTGGTGGCTACCATTTGAAGGACGCACTTACATGCAATGAGATCCTTGAATTGCAGATCTTCATGTATTGTATGCCATAAGGAACAGACACCCAAATACACGGTTTAGGATTTTGGGAAAGAAAGAAAAGGATCTCCTAACAGGCGTAAAATGGATTTGTAAGGAATTAATGAATTGAAAATATAGTACTTGGATCAGATGGCGGATGAACAATCTACACAATCTCTCTCAGTCAAGACTTGTTAACCATTGGATTAATGTATTATCATTATCAAGGAAACTTGCCTGTAAGCTGTTCCCAATATTATAGTCGTAGCATTTATATTACCTAGAAAGCTCCGAACAATATTTTTTTAGTTCCCCTTCTTTGTATCTTTTTCTCTCTTTCCCAGCAGATTGCTAAAAATAGGAAAAATACTATTAGTTACTGTTTGACGAGGTGGAAAATAAATTATAAACAGAAGATAAAAGTCAGAACTTAAGCGGGATTGATCGCACAATTAGTAAACAATTATTACTTCGGCTGCAAGTTTAACTTACATAATTGACAGCAACCACAAAGAAAATACCACCGGAACTGGACTGCCTGTCGTCTTTCCGAGTGTATATGGGTCGATGTATTTATGATCGAGATTGTTGAACTTGTAGAAACACCGACTCACATAATTTACGGACGGATAACCATTCAGTTAAATAATAAGTCAAGGGAGGTCAATGGGTTAGAGTAGGATAATTAATTAATCAGGGAAAAATTTGCGGCCGCGGGATTGACTTCAGCTTAATTAACTGTTAGATTCCCGGATTCGAATATGTCCATTTGGCAGATCTGTGGCCCATCAGAGGGCTGTTAAGGAAGATCAACAACAGCAACTGTGCTTTTCTACTTTTCCTACTTAAAAGTACTTTTTTATTGTTAAGAAAAGTAATGAAAAGTAGTGTCATAGACGATTAGTTATTGAACAAACAATTGTTAATTGTAATGCTGTGAAGGTCCTCAGTTCTGGCTAGTATATACATGCAAAAACAGCAATAAAACAAAGATACAATTGCCGATTTCAATCAATATTTCAGCATAATAACATGAACAAGAAAAGGGATTTAAAAATAAATAGATTCACCTCCGTCGACCTCGAAAATAAGAAAAAATGAAATAAAGTAGTTTGGCGGGAGTAAGGAAACAGCAAGGACTTCACTTCCATGGAGGTGCCAGGTGCCAAGCATGGTTGCTATCTATTACATCAAGGACAGTCAAGTTGCTGGACCTATGCCCAAACCATTTTCTTATTAGGTAAAGTGGATTATAGGAGTGGATTAGATTCGTTGTGAGATAATAGCCGTCCTAGGTTCCAATATCTTCATCTAGCAATCAAGTCTAATGATCACTTGTTTTCTTGTATTATTATAAAAAATACATAAGGTACTCAATATTGATGATTGATCCGAAGAATATGTGCACTTCTGAAATCAGAAGGGTAAAACTTGGTAACAACTTGAAAATCGAAATTAAAAACCAAAGGACACCACCAAATTAATATTTTTCTCCATCAGTCATTGGGATCATGTTTGCCACCCATTATCATTAGTGAATATTCAATCAAAATTGATAGTTCATCAGACCAACCTTTCATCCAAAAAAGTCTTGATTTTCGGTGCATAGTGAGACATATAGTAGCATAGGACTCATATTGAGTTTTGAAAAAAAAAAAAACACACCTTCCAAGGGAGAGCATAATATTTCCTACTTGATGCTTGGTGGCATTACTGTTACTACAAATATAAGCTCCTAACCTAAATGCTAATAATGCCATGACTATTATTCTCTACCTAGTTAAACACTAGAACTATTCTCTCTCATTTTTCTTTTCAAGACAATGTGACTCATGAGATATGCTAGAAAACAAAACTTGAACCCAAAATCAATGAGTTGATTTTTTAGATACTATTTTTTGTCAAGTTTAAATTGATGGCTATGTTGTAAGCTAGACTTTGTGGCATCCAACAGGAGAATGCTAATCTTTCAAGTTACAAAAATTCAGTTTTAGTGTGATGACCCGGGTTTTCCCATGCATTTTTAAATGCAATATCTAATGCCTAAGGCGGGATCGATCCCTATTTGAAAACACTTTTGGAAAACAATGAAATGCAGCGAAAAATCTTTTATTTTAAATTCATTTTGAAAACCCCGAGTGTCATTTGCCTTCGAGATGAGTAAAGTAGTTTTGAAAATTTCAGAAATCATAAATGTCTTCCCAGATCTATCCAGTTGTAGCTCACAGCCCAACTGTAAATAAATACAAATACATGTCCAAAAGGTAGAGTGTTTACATACATTCATGCTTGTCTTCTCTTCATTCACTTGATCATAGCACTAACATGTTCTGATGCTTCTTCTAATTCTGTGTGGAGCTAATCTAGAATAATATATTAGGGTGAGTATTTATCATACCTAGTAGGTGATCTGATACTACTATTTTGAAAACACGGCAGGCAATATTCAAAGGGCTTTCCCATGTAAAACATCAGTAATTCCATTTTGTGTACATATGCATATGTATGCATAAAACGTAAACTCATTGATACAATTTCAATCATGGAATCCGTATGCAAATCACGTTATCTAAATATGACTAAAATCATAACATAGAAATCCATAGATCCAAGTAATAATATCTCGATAACACATCAAACCAATGAGTAAAATATAATAATTAGGAAACTCTCAAAATAGTCATCATTCAAGTAGATGCTAGTATCATGCACATAAGTCTCTCAGCGTACACGTCACGCCAACTAGTTACGAATACTCGTATACGACCATCTCAATGCTATATGCATATCAATCATATTGAAATCATAAGGTCACTATGCTCATGCTCAACATACAACTGGAATCCACCATAGTCTCCATGGTGACTATGGATGTCACCGAAAGGGTACCGTGAACACCTCTAGTGGTCGTCCTTGTTTACCACAGTAATTAGGGAAGGGACAATGCCTTTTTGGCAGTGATATTATCCACCCTTTGGTGCTAGAGGCTGGGAGGCCAACCTCGTACATAACAATCTCTTAGCATAGTGCCCACTAGGCTTAAGAGCCTAAAAAGCATATATAATTAATCCAAATCTCATTAATTGCAAATCATGCAATTTATGCAATCATTCTCAAGGTCCTCTTTGGGTCCCTCACACTGCCTGGCCCTCACAACTACCTAACCAGCGTCTTTTGGGCACTCCAGCCTCTTTTGGCAACCCTCGAGGATAGGTAATAATCCAAATAATCCAAATGCAATTATTTTCAAAACATGCGAGTAATGCATAAAATCTGTTCATGTTAGTATTGCATTCAAAGCCATAAAACATGAAGATATTTTTGCATACTCATTTAAGAACATTATATTTCAAAAGCATGCTAAAAATGGTAATAAAGGCAAGATAGAGTTTAATATGCACTTAAAGACTTAGTAGTACCAGACTACCTACAAATCAAGTATATTTAAATTTGCATAAAAATATAGTAGTATCAGACTACCTACCTCGATGTCACTGGAGTTGCGTTCTACGTTACTCGACCCTAGATCATTTTTGTGAAACCCTAGATATTTATGGATAACAAGGAGTCAAATATCATTTTCTATCCACTAATTAGAATCATATCTTAATAGCTAGATCTGCCTTTGAGGTCATTGCTTAGGGCACCTCTAGGCTACATCTTATGTATAGTACTAACATCTAATGATTAGATTGCCTTTAATCTCTTTCATGTCATCAAGATCGTGTAATTGAACTACCAGATCTTCTAGTTAGATCTCCTAGGTCGCCTATCCTGATGCCTAGAACAGGTCTGTACTTAATTTGGACAGTCAGATCTATAAGTTTAAGGTGGATGTATGTGACTTAGAGTGTATCTTGGCATAGACCCAACCAATCATTCTATGAAGTTTGATCATGTAGATCTATGTGATCTCTATAGTGTTTAAGCTATAGTCATACTAAATAGGCCTCTAACCCTAACTTTTTAGTCTCATTAGGTCTGCATCATCAATACGGATGCAATGGTTCTTTTGGATGGTCAATCGGAGTCCTACATCTCTCATAATTGCATTTTTAGTGTCGTAACATCATGAACAAACCAGATTCGTCCATACTGGGTCCGCGCATCACAGTTCCTAGGACGGATGCGCGTCCTGGTCGAATCACCACCTCACCGCACTCTTGCATATGCCCGAAGGACACTCCAAAGCGTGCATTCCAGTCATGCGTTACGGGTGTGCGTCCTAGGTGTAGGATCAGGTCGCCTGTGTAACTGACCAGCGCCGGAGAAGACGACTGGCACAGTTGTCGTAGGTGACAATTTCTAAGTCTGATTAACTCCAAATTAAAATGGTTTGTAGATCAGGCTCTTACCTTCACTCCTATCAAGTTTGGAGTCATTCTGTGCTCATTTGATGCCAAAAAACAAGAATTTCACGTCGGAGGTTCACCTGAAAACGCATTGTTGCTGGAATTTGAATTTCAGCCCGATCAATAGTGAAACTAACTCTGATTCAAAATTTTCTTGAGGGATTTTGATCCTCTCTTCACAAGGAATCCAATGGTATTGTTTACTCTTCAATCCTCCATCATTTGGATGGTTTTTTTTTAGATCTAACCAGCAATCATGTTCCTTGTTTTCGAAACCGTAGACAACGAAAAACGTAGGAAAATGTAGTAGGAGAAGAGGAGAAGAAAGAGGGAAACTAGAAAGGGAAGTGAGGGGCTTACTTGGGTGGTCTGGGAAAGTGCCCATCGCTAGAGATTGTGTGCTCTCCAGATCTGCCAGAACCCTAGAAGGAAGCAGCAAGAGAAGAGAGGGGAAAACGAGATGATCGGGGAAAAGGGGAAGAGGGCTTTTTATAGCCATTGAAGGCGGTGTTGTCCAATGGTTGTGCAGCCATTTCTTCCGGCGTAGCCTTGCAGAGGCAATGCTGGAAAGTCGGTGGCTGGAGGAGGAAGATGACCTAAGGGGGTGCCGTTAGTAAAACGGCCCCCTGTGTTTTCGGGTCTTAGTCATTTTGCTGTCAAATTACAGCTCTGCCCTTCATCTTTAAACGCTTATAACTTCTTCATACGAACTCTGTTTTTAGTGTTCTTTGAGGCATTGGATTCCATTTCGAGTGTAGAATCTAATGGTACTAATTTTTCTCACAAATTCCTTTATTTCATATTTTAATTAAAATAGAACATTTAATATAGTTAATTCTATATAAAATTTCAAATTAATCAATTTATCTCTCAATTTAGTAAAAGTGATGCAAAACTAGCGTCAAATGTTCGAGTCATTACATTTAGTGTCACACATTTAAACTTGTGGACTTTAGGTATACCACAAAATTTAAACCAAAGAATAAACTTATCTAAAGAGTTGGGGTTCTATACACCATAGTTTACACTATATAAATATGAATTTCCCATGTTGCACCATTTTGTATAGTGTGTGGAATAATAGTTTTCTCCATGTTTTCTTTTTAATTGTTTGAATATTGTATGCCAATGTCTAGCATACAACAAAAAAGTGTCTTCTATTTTTCAAACTAATAATATTGTACACTAATACTATTGTCTTATAGGAAAAGGTTTTTTTTTTGTTTTGATAATGTTGTATGCTAATCTTTATGGCTTACAAGCTTGAAGTTAAATTTTAAAATTGAAATTGACCTTATCTCTTTAATGGCATAGTGATTGCCTAGAAATTCTCTTTTACTCTTTCACTTACCTTAAAAGAAACAGTTGACAACAAATATTCTTTCATTCCAGTTTATATTCCTAAGGTATTCAATGAAGAAATGAAGAGAGATGGATTTCCTTATCAATTACACTGACAATACTACTTTACAGTAGGCTTTTAAAGTCGGTTGAAAATACTAATAAAAGTTAGTTAAGAAATTGACTTTTACTAAATCGACTTGAAAAATAAAAAAGAAAAGAAGTTGGAAGACATCGACTTTTTAAGTCGGTTCATAACTGAATTTACAATTTCTAGACATTTACTTTAAAAGTCAGGAATTCCAAAAGAATTATGAATTTTTAAAGTTGGTTTTTGGAATTCAAACTTTAAAAGTTCTTGAAATTCTTGAAACTTATAAAGTTGATTTATACTTTATTTTCACTACTTACATTTCTACATAAATTCAATGTACCACCTACTACATTATTCTTGCAATCCTTAAACACATGAAAAAGAAACATAAATTCACTTCCACATTGAGTATAAAACATACAAATTTATCATCCATCCACCTTTATCTTGAAAAAACTTGATAAAAGAAATTACAACACATTTGCTTCTTCATTCATTGCAATCTCAACAGTCATTTCATTTACAAGTTCAAGTTCATACACACTTACCCATTTACTTTCACACTCTAACTTTTCCTGATTCATCGCATAAAATATATATACTTCAACAAAAATAATAAAAACTAGAAGAACACATGCATATTGATGACAAGAATATTTTATTAGTGGATAAGATCATTTACATTGATATAGTTACTCCAGTTGTTCTAATTGAAACTCATTACATAATAAGCCTATTCACTTAGTATTTCGCTAAAATTTACTTTGAAGTAACTATTCTTATTTGACCCCTTAGAAAGTGCAATACTCTACAATACAACATAATTAGTTTAGTTGATGCATTCTTTTGAGCCAAAATTCATTAATATTGTAAAAAAATTGTAAGATTGTGATAGTAAAAGTCCAAAAAAAATCCAAGCTTCAATCACAAAAGCTTTGATAGTAAAAATCGTGAAAGGTAGTTCTTAGTAGTAATAAAAGGATGATTCTTCTTTTTAGTGGCGAGCTTTAGGATATTCAAGAATGACATAAATTCAATTATAAGCAAATCTATATAGATGAAAATACAGTACAAGGAAAGAAACATAAAAAATGACAAATTTGAAGACAAAAAGATAGACAAAAGAACTTACAATAGATTTGGACCGAAGCTTTCTCTTCAGATTTTGATGAATGGTTAGCTGAAAATCAAAAATCCTTTCCAAGACCTAGTAAATAATAAATCAAAACTACAAGCTAAATATGATAAGCTCAAAATTAATAGAATAAAATAAGATCACATATTAAAGGATCCAAATAGAGGAAAAACTTCTTCTCGCACCCAAAATAAAATAAAAATGCTAAACATAGTCTTATAGATGCATATAAATAAAGAATATAGATGCATATAAATAAAGAATCAACACAAAAGGCTAACCATATGCCTATAACCTCACTCAAATGGTTGAAATTTCCAAGTCTTCTATAGATATTCAAATTAAATTGATAGAAAACCTTTCATGCAAAATTATCATAAGACAGTCATGGAATTGAAAAGAAAATACAAAATGAAGGAAAAATTAGAACAAAGAGGAGGATAAGATTGTAAGCCCCTAAAATAGCAATCTAAGAACTAGGTATCAAAACTGCATACATTAAAACTCTTAATCAAAATGATAAGCTTAGTTAGAAAATAAAAAGAAAAACACATAAAGAACCAAACTAAAGGATCTAAATGAAGGAATATTTCCTCCTTGGATCCAAAAAGAAAACTTGAATACAAGGTTACAAATGCATATACAAAATAAAAGTGAATAATCAAGACACAAAATCCTAACCATACATCCAAACACTTATTCAAATAATAGAAAAAACTAACATCAACCAGATCCAAATAACAAAAGTCATAGGAGAGAGAGAGAGAGAGAGAGAGAGAGAGAGAGAGAGAGAGAGAGAGAGAGAGAGAGAGAGAGAGAGAGAGAGAGAGAGACTTCCTCCTCATATCCAAAATATGAATACATGGTTACAAATGCAAATACAAAACAAAAATGAAGAATCATCACACAAAACCCTAACCATACATCCATACCCTCTCAGAAAGAATTTGAAAAAAAAAGCTAAGCATCAACTAGATCCAAATGACAATAGCCATGGAGAGAGAAAGAGAGGGTAGAGGAGGCTCGTGCACACAAGAGAGAGGAGGGAAGGGTTACCTCATTGCCAGTGAACACATAGGAGCTTTTCAAGGGGCACGACACTAATTCAAAAAGAAAACTCTTGTAGTAGAAAGAAATAAGAAAAGGCAAAATGACAGGATGTGAACTTTCATTCATTTGTAGCTTTAAGGTCAAAATTAAAAAACCAACTTTAAAAACTATTTTTAAAATAAAAAATAAAAACCAATTTAAAAAATAGTTATTAAAGTTGAAAATGAAAAATCAACTTTAAAATTTGTTTTTGAAGTTAATTTTTTATTTTTGACTTTAAAAACCATTTTTTCTCTAACTTAAAAAACCCTTACTAAGAAGGGCACCTATTTTTCATATAATTTAGCATTCAATCATGCATTTTAGACATGCATATGCACATAATATATTTCTATATACAAGAATAAGCAAATCAAGAATTTTTTGGATAACTCTCATTTTTCATTCTTTTATTATATATATCTTAAATGTTGCATAGTATTATATTTCTATATACAAGCTAGCTTATGATCAAAGTGCTAATCTGGAACTATTTCATGATAATTTAGCCTCTTAATATCATCATCGAACCCAAATTTTGGATAGGACTGCAAACCAAGAGATGCTTCCTTTCCACATTCATGATTTAATTGAAACAAGCCATGGAAAAATGCACCTAAATGAGCTTTAGTTTGCATATAGGTAAAGATAGATAGAAACTAAAAACCATAAACGTGTACAAATTCATATAAGGAAGTCTTACTTTTAAAGTTGATTTTGAAAAATGACTTTAAAAGTCCCCACTCTCCAAAAATTTGAGTTTTTTGCCACACTAAAGTAGGGCTTTTAAAGTTAGTTTTGGAAACAACTTGAAAAGTGTGGGCTTTTCTAGTTGGTTTTCAAAATTACCTTAAAAGCTCTACCTCTTAAAGTCATTTTCAAAATCAATTTTAAAAGCCTACCTTTAAAAGTTGTTTTCCAAAGCCAACTTGAAAAGTCCCCACTTTTCAACTCATTTCCTAAAACCAACTTGTAAAGCTATTCTTGCAAAAAAAAAGTATTTCCCGCTACACTAAAATAAGGACTTTTAAAGTTAGTTTCTGAAGGGACTTGTAAGAAGGGACTTTAAAAGTCCCTTCTTTTAAAGTCATTTTCTAAAAGCCAACTTTAAAAGTCCATTTCTGTAAGAAAAAGTTTTTTTTTGCCTCAACTTCTTAAGTATGATTTTTAAAATTATTTTTTGAAAATTAACTTGTACTATTTTTACGAAGTCGATTGACTTAACAATGACTTCTTTATGTCAACTTTAAAAGCTTCCTATTTAGTAGTGCAAGTAGTCATTATGCTTGCACTAGCTTTGGAGTGCTGGAGATATGAGAAAAATGAGATGATCAAGAAGGAGCATGAATTGATGATGATGACGAGCCATCTTGGGACTTTTTGTATCAAAGTGAGTGCTCTTGAGTTTGAAAAGAGTCAAGATCTATTTTCTAAAAGTTCTTCAAAAATGGAACAACAAACAATTATAGAAACAAATCCTAGAGAAGCTCAATCCATTCATAGGCCGCCTTTCTTTGGTAGCACCAACTATAGCTATTGGAAAGAACTAGTGAAGATTTTCATCAATTCTAAAGGTTATAAGTTGTGGAGATTGATTGAAGAAGGCCCTTACAAGCTTTTGTGTTGAACATGACACACTAAAAAATGAATTGAGTGAAGAATCACTAGAAAGCACAAGTTAATGACAAAGCGATGAGTTCAACAAAATTTCAACTTATAAATTTGCTCAAGAAACATATAATAAGTTGAAAGCTAACCATGAAGTTACCAATCAAGTAAAAGAGATTAGAATCAACATTCTAGTCCACGAGTATGAGTCATGCTCCAAGAAGCCTAATGAATATATTACAGAAATGTTTACTAGGTTTGCCAATATCTTTAATTTCTTGAAATTTCTTAGAAAGGTGCTTAACAATGCTAAATTAGTTAACAAGATTCTAAGGTTACTTCCAAGGTCATGGAGTCCTAGGGTCACTAGTATACAAGAGGCTAAGGACTTACAAACCTTAAAGTTGGATGAACTTATGGGTTGACTAATGACTTATGAAATCAATGAAAAGTATCAGTTGGAAGAGAAATCCATGAAATGAGTGAGAAGCATTTGTTGGGAATCCAAGAACATAGCACTCAAGGTTGATGAGATAAGTGTGAAGTTGTGCTACTAATAATGATGAGAAAGGCTGCTCTTCTCACTAGAAGATTCAACAAAATGGCCAAAAAGAACTCACGTGGTGAAAGTTAAAGATTCTTCAAGAAGGCAACACCAAAGATAGATCTAATTTCCAAGAAGAAACCTACTGTGTGTTTTGAATGTAAAAAACCTTGACATATTAAACCAAATTGTCCATTATTGATGAAGAAAAATAAAGATCTTGTTACTACTTGGAGTGATAGTGAAGATGTTGCCAATTTCTACTTTATAGCAATGGAGGAATGCATTCATCAAAGTAACAGAGAAGTAAATGATCTATCCTTTGATGAATTAAATGAAGAATTTTCTACAATTATTTTTTATTAAAAACCTTACTAAGAAGTGACTTCTTAGAATAACACTTTCTAAAATATCTAGTTAACTTGATGAAGTAATTCCAAGAAGAGATTCTTTGAAATTTGATGGTGAGGTTTTGAAAAATGAAAATGAAGTTTTTGAAAATGAAAACCTATATTTTCTTGATGATAAAGAATTTTTAACTAAGAAGAATAAAGTTCATCCTTAGAAAACATTGCTATTTTGAAAAAGGATTCAGAAAACCAAATTATTGATTTGCAAGAACAACTTTTAAGAAAGCATACCACCTATTATTATTCGTATCACTTAAAGGGAAAGGGAAAAGTTAATAAACTTTTCTTAAATGTAGTATTATTGTGTTTACTAACTCAAAGGATCTAAACTTCAGGTTTGGGTACCTAAATCCAGGACTTAACTGTTAATGTCAGATGTGTCTTACATCTTGAGCTTCAAAGAATTAATGGTATCATGATAGTGGTATTCAAGACATATAATAGTATACAAAGGCATGTTTTCTGAATTAGTTGAAAGGACCACCTTTGAGATGCTTATTAAAATGGTAAGTAAACAAAGACTTCTTTTCAAACTAAACAAAATAATTTCAATAGAAAGACCTTTATAAATATTATTTGAATTTGTTCAATCCTTCAAAGTCTTCTAAGCTTGGTGGTAAGATATAAGAATTAGTGGTTGGGGATGATTTTTTGAGATTTGTATGCACTAAATTTTTAGCTTACAAAAATGAAACTCTAAAAGGCAAAGCTCTATAAAAAAATTTCTAAAATAAATAGATTACTCCATCACTCAATTCTAAGTGATAACTCCTTAACAAAATAGCTACTTTCTAGTTATGATGTTTTTGCACTTCGAGATGGATTTAAATATTAGAGTATAGTTAGCACTTTACAATATCTGACCATGATGCCTCTTGATATTACCTATAATGTGAAAAAGTTATTTCAATACATGCATTGTCGAACTATAGTTTATTGGCGCTGCTATTCAAAGATTGCATTACTATTTAAAGGGCATCGTTAGGTATGAACTATAGATCAAACATGGCTCATCTTCTGTTTTACATGCATATAGATGCTAATCGAACACCTATTAGTGCTTTTGTCATATCATGGAGTTTATAGAGCAAAAGACTATTACTCTATCTATTACTGAAGCTAAGTATCAAGACTTAGCAACAATGGCTTCATAACTTATCTACCTTGTATTGATAGTTCTTTGTAACAATATGGGCGTGTCATGTCAAGTGCAAATCTAGTCTTTCATTCTAGCATAAACATGTGGAAATAGATTGGTCAAAGATCATGTGGCCAAATGTCTTCTCCAAGTTTACCATGTTTGTGCAACGAATTAAGTTGTCAATGCACTTACAAAGCCATTATCATGATAAAGGTTTGAGGTATTAAGAAACAAGATTGGGATCTCCATTAGAGCTCTCATCTGCAAGGGTGCATGAGTAAATCAAAAATTAAAAGCACTTTCTAAAAATGTTGAAACTTGATTTCAAATCCTAGAAACTTCTATTCTTGGTAATTATCTTTCTAGAAATCTCTTTCTAACCATATCTTATTGTGTAATATCCTTAATTTTTAGGATAAAATAGGAAATTATTAAATAAATTAAAATAAAAATTTATGGATGAAATTTTTTCCTAAAAACATAATAATTTGAAATTTCTTGTCGATACGAGTCCAACGCCACCAAGAATGCAAAAAACGGAGCTCAAACGAGGGAGTTATGAGCCGTCGAAGTTGTAAGGGCAATTTTGTCATTTGACAGAAACGTATTACACAGGGGCCCAAATTGATAATGGCACCCCCATCTTCCACACGTCTGTACCCGGATCCGGAAAAATCACCGGAGAAGCCATGGAAAGAGGCATGAATGGAAGAGGTTCTCTTCCCCTAGGACTCTAGGCCTATATCTACCCTCCCCAGGTTGCCAAAACGCTTCACTTTGAGCGTTTTCACTGAGCTTTACTCAGAAACCTAGCCTGCAAAAATTCACATTTTTTCGGCAAGTGGAGCCCCGGCAACATGAGCAACTCCGGCCAGGCACAAGGTAAGCCTCAAATCTATGTTTTTTCGTATTTATTAAATAGAAAAACATTTAGGAAAACATTTAAAAAATTAGGAAAAAAATCAGATTTTTAGGAACCTGTGTGCACGCTACTGTTGGAGCGTGATTTCATGGATCAAACCTAGTCCGTTTGAAAATTGCACCGTCCAACTAGTGCACAAGAGACCCAAGAGCATACCCTTTAAATTTGGGAGTGATCCAACGGTGGATTTCTCCAGAAAACCCAAAAACCAGTACCTAGGGATGATTTTAGGAACTTTGGAAAAATCATTTAAAAACCATGGTTTCTAGAAAAATCAGTGCAAAAGGAGGGCATAAATGGATTCTAGAGAGAATTCTGAAGAAAATGGAGCAAAAATCACACAAAACGGAGCTCTGTAGCTCCGCCGGAGGCGACCGGAATCCGGTCGTCTTCTCCAGCGTTGTCAACGGCGTCGGCGCCCTGGCGCTGACGCTAGGATGCACTCGGTGACGCCCGAGGGATGACGTCACACGATGTCGTCGTCGCACGCGTGCGGGGGAGAAGCCAATTGGCGGTCGTGGCAGGGCCGGGACGCGATGCGTCCTGGCGACCGTGACGCACGCGCGCGTCCCGTGCAGTGTTTGCGTCGGCATGCGTCTTCGTGTGCTGGTATACGCCAGTGTAAACCGGCGGAAAAGGGACGCCGCCGGTATAAACCACCTTATGGTGGTCCGGCAGGCCCCATTTGAGGGTAGTTTTCACTAAAACTTGATTTCTAGGAGCTAGAGAGGTCCAAATCACGATCCGAAAGAGGCGTTGTGACCGTATTGACGACGCGGACCTAGTTTTAACTTAAAAACTTAGAAATGACAACTTTTTCTTTAAAAAAATATTAAAATAGTGATGTGACATGTACAGGTGCACGTGGATATACCAGTTAAAGGGAGTTATTAGCAAGCTAGTGGTCTCACACTGAGGTAGGTGACGACAACTAATGTTTTGCCTTGATTTTTAAACCATGTTTAAACATAGCATCATGTGTGATTGTGTTTTAAATTGCGATTATTATTTACCATGGATTTCATGCGACATTGAGTACAGGATGGTTATTCCAAATTGAAATCTTTTACTGAATAAACTTATTTCAAATGCTTTTACAAGCATGATGTAAATTAGTTATGCTTAATTAGAGACTTATTTCTTATTATATATATAGAAGATGCATGGATTTACATGGAAATGAGAATAGAGTCTTAGTAGCTGGTCCTTTTATAGGCTAACCCCAGGATGAGGGGCATGTCTTGGGGATTGCAAGCTATAAGTGCTCTTGAGTTTTAGCATATACATATGATTTTCGTGTTTTATATTTGATTGCGGGTGCTCTCGCCTGGTGGGCGTCATGCTAGGAGGGATAGGGCCGGCCACCCACCTTCCGAGATTATGATGTGATGATTTTGTGATATGATAGACACCTGCTCATAGATGGCATTCGGTAGGGGTTTGGTAACATGGATAGTCCACACTACCGGTCTGAGCCTTTCCATGGGGACAGACGCTAAGTCTCCCGTTATGGTGTCGACGGAGAGCGGCGGTGGTTTATACCCATGGAGGGTTGCCACTGCAGCACGATGACCCATATTTTTATTATGTGTGCATGTATGATGAGCATGGTTATGCATGATATGCCTGGGTGTGACGACACTCAGAGGTTGACTACGTGTACTCCTGATCAGGGATGTTAGTGCGATGTGGTGGGACCCATTACCTTAGGGTGCCCTTATTCTTGTTGTATGCTCCATTTTATTGATTCATGTCATGTTTTAACTCTATGATTGCATGTTTTAGCATATGGAATAAATTGGCATTTATTTGAACATGGCATTATGATATCATTATTTTCATAAATGTTAGACTTTTCATCAGAGTTGTTCATTATTTCTTTCATTTATTACATTAATTGTCTATGTACCTACACAAGCGATAGCTTGCTAAGGCATTGCTTTGTTTTGCAATGCCTTAGATCTCGAGTGCGATAACAGGAAAGGCAAGGCTATTGAGAAGCCGTGAGAGCTGCTAAAGACCATTTTTCTATAGGGTTAGACAGTGATGTGAGTCATTAAACAGGATTATCATTTGGATTTTATTATGGACTGCATACTTTATATTAGGATGTGATTTAGATGTTTGGACATATGTTGGACATTTATATGGGATGTTATGATGGATAGACCCTGGGCCATATTATTATTGTGTTTTGGACATTTATTTGATTTAAAATAAAGGCGCCTATTTATTTGACGTTGATTTATACGCGGATTATTTATTTATGTTTAAATTACATGTACGCCATTTCGAGAAAGGAAAACTAACACTCGGAGTTTTTAAGATAGGTTTAGTAAAATGTTAAATAAATCTTTTCTCATGGGATCCCAAATGCTCTTAATTAAAATGCCATTATTATTATAAAAAAAAATGTCTTGAAAATCCGAGGTGTTACAAAGTTGGTATTAGAGCCCAATCTAGTCCTTGTGAATGTCCATTTATATGTGAATAACAGTCCATAATAATTGTAGAGAGAGGAACTATGAGAGAGGAACTTACACTTAGTGACATTTAAAACTTTTGACAGATGGCTCCTCGAAGAAGGACAAGGTCTACCCCTGCTACACCCGTGGCTCCACCTGCTGAGTCCTCTGATCAAGGGGATCGAGATGCGGAGTTATTGAATCGTTTAATGTTAGGACTCGTACCACTTATATAGCAGCAAGTTAGGACAGCTGTTGACGCAGCTAACCCTATCCCTATTCCACCACCTAAAGTGGCACCCATGGTTTCATCAGTTTAGTCCTCATAACCAGTACAGGAACCATCAGTACCTAGAGCCACGGAGGGCGATGCTACGAGTGACTCTAAGAAGACTGACAAATTATTGGAAAGGTTTCAAAAGATGGTGAAACCCTTTTATGGCGATGGTAACACGGAGGAGGCCGAGCGATGGTTATTTGAGGCGGAGAGGACATTCGATGCTATGAAGATCTCACCAGATGATCAAGTTAGAGTAGCCTCCTACCTGCTGAAAGGTGAGGCTGGCTTTTGGTGGCAGACTTTCACACTCACCCGACCAGATCCGACCGAGACGATGACATGGGCAGCCTTTAAACAGGCTTTCGACACTCAGTATTTTCCACCTCATGCATTGTAGTCCATGAAGGAGTTTGCCACCCTAGAGCAGAGAGATATGACGGTTCAGCAGTACCTAAACCGATTTACACGACTGAGGAGATTTGCACCTCAGGCACTGGCCTCAGAAACAGAGGCAACTAACAGATTTGTGGATGGGTTGACTCCTTGGCTGAGAGATCGAGTGATTTCTTCTCGACCCACTTCTGTGCGAGATGCTGCTGATATGGCATCCATGCATGAGAAGAACTCTCTCAGGAATAGAGGGAGTGTGTTCCAGCCCTTTAAGGGCAAGCGGCCATTTGGTGCTATGCAGACACATGGGGCATCAGGTCATTCACCACAGGCCAAATTTAAGAGAGACACTGAGAGGAAGAGATGTGAAAGGTGCAAGGGTTGGCACCTTGGGCGAGGGTGCAATAGATTCGACCGACCACAGCAGCAGAGGCAGCCCCAACCACAGAGACAGTCCTATACACCTTACCAGAGACAGCCATACAAGTGTTTCAACTGTGGAGACATTGGCCATTTCATTAAGGACTGCCCTAAGGGGCAGAGGCAGACCGAGATGGGAGCAGAGGCAGCTAACGCGCCACGTAGCCAGGGACGAGTATTTGCCATCTCATCAGGATAGGCACAGGCATCACACCAGGTCGTAGAAGGTACTCTTCTAGTCTCGGATAGACATGCCAAAGTTCTTTTTGACACAGGGTCTACACATTCTTTTATATCATGTATTTTGCATCTTGCCTTGATGTATGTGTACACAAACTAGCATTTGGATTAGATATTATGACACCTGTGGGAGAGACTACAGAATATCTTAGAGATATACCTGTAGAGATATCAGGCGTGAGTATGGACACAGACTTTATCTTACTATACATGGTAGACTACGATGTTATTCTTGGGATGGATTGGTTAGCCAACTATGGGGCTATGGTAGACTGCCGAAAGAGGCAAGTCACTTTTCTTATACCTGGGCAACCAGAAATAGTGTTCCAGGGTAGGAAAGATCAGGCAGGTACATGCATCATTTCTGCTATGAAGGCGGCACGATTTTATGCACGAGGGTGTAACGCATTCCTCGCATATGTGACTGTTGAGGAAAAGGAGCAGCCATAGCTTGACAAGATTGATGTTGTCCGTGATTTTGCTGAAGTATTTCTTGAGGAATTACCAGGATTGCTGCCAAGTAGGGAGATTGACTTCACCATTGACTTGGTGTCGGGGACATCGCCTATCTCTAAGGCACCATACAGGATGGCTCCAGCAGATTTGAGAGAACTTTAGGTACAATTGCAAGAGTTACTGGATAAGGGCTTCATCAGGCCGAGTGGATCACCATGGGGAGCACCAGTCCTTTTCGTGAAGAAAAAGGATGGATCACTGAGACTATGCATTGATTATCGGTTGTTGAATGGTGTTACTATAAAGAACCAAT
The DNA here is from genome assembly GCA_035236585.1 of Warburgia ugandensis. Lineage (NCBI taxonomy): Eukaryota > Viridiplantae > Streptophyta > Magnoliopsida > Canellales > Canellaceae > Warburgia > Warburgia ugandensis. The sequence goes on from CP141133.1 coordinate 60,454,267, forward strand.
ACCCTTTGCCACGCATAGATGATTTATTTGATCAGCTCCAATCGGCACAAGTGTTCTCCAAGATAGATCTGAGGTCGGGGTATCATCAGCTGAGGGTTAGAGAAGAGGATATCTCGAAGACTGCCTTTAGGAGTCATTATGGTCATTATGAGTTTCTAGTGATGCCGTTTGGATTGACGAACGCACCTGTAGTGTTCATGGATCTAATGAACCGTGTCTTTCGAGCTTATCTGGATAAGTTCGGGATTGTATTCGTGGATGACATCTTGATTTATTCGCCTAGTCATGATACACATAGGGAGCATCTCCACACGATATTGGACACACTTCGTCGACATCAGTTGTATGCCAAGTTCAGTAAGTGTGATTTTTGGTTAGACCAGGTGCATTTCTTAGGCCACGTCATATCTAAAGATGGAGTGGCCGTGGATTCAACAAAGGTAGAGGCAGTACTACACTGGGAGAGGCCCAAGACAGTGACTGAGATACGCAGTTTTCTCGGTTTGGCAGGGTATTATCGTCGCTTCATAGAGGGATTCTCTAAGATCGCGTTACCATTGACCACCCTGACCAGGAAAGACACTCAATTTGTATGGACCGAGGCTTGCGAGGAGAGCTTCCAAGAGCTCAAGAGGAGACTTACTACTGCTCCGGTATTGACCTTACCATCTGGTGCAGGAGGTTATGTAGTTTATTGTGACGCCTCTGGCAAGGGATTAGGAGCAGTGTTGATGCAACATGGGAAGGTAATTGCCTATGCGTCTAGACAGTTGAAGACACATGAGGTAAATTAACCAACACATGACTTGGAATTAGCAGCCGTGGTATTTGCGTTGAAGTCTTGGAGACATTATCTTTATGGTGAGAGATTTGAGGTATTCACTGATCACAAGAGCCTCAAGTACTTCTTTACTCAGAGTGAATTGAATATGAGGCAGCGCAGATGGATGGAGTATCTCAAGGACTTCGACTTCACCATATAGTACCATCCTGGGAAGGCTAATGTCGTTGCAGAGGCCCTGAGTAGGAAGGCGGGTGTGATGATTGCCAATTTGACGACTCAGTCTAAGTTCTTTGACAGGATCTTAGAGGCACAGGGCAAAGACATGGAAACACAGGATCTAACAGATAAGACAGATTTTTCGAGGGGACCAGATGGAGGGATTAGATTTAAGGGAAGGTTGTTAGTACCAGCAGATGATGAATTGAAGCGCGAGTTACTTCAAGAAGCACTCCAATCCCCTTATACAATTCATCCTGGGGGTACGAAGATGTATCAGGATCTCAAGAGGCATTTCTGGTGGAATGGTATGAAAAAGGATATTGGAGAGTGCGTTGCACGATGTTTGACCTGTCAGCAGGTCAAGGCTGAGCATCAGCGTCCATCAGGACTACTTCAGACACTGGACCTTCCAGAGTGGAAGTGGGACCATATTACCATGGACTTCGTTCTAGGTCTTCCGAGGACCGCTAGCGGCCATGACATGATATGGGTCGTTGTGGACAGGTTGACCAAGTCCGCTCATTTTCTTCCTATTAGACAAAATCAGACCGTGGATAGCTTAGCGAAATTATATGTTAAGGAGATCGTCAGTCTACATGGCGTTCCCTTGACAATTATATTGGATCGAGATACACAATTTACCTCAAAATATTGGAAGAGAGTGCAAGAGGCATTAGGGTCAAGACTGAAATTCAGCACATCATTCCATCCTCAGACAGATGGACAGAGCGAGAGGACCATCTAGACTATTGAGGATATGCTACGAGCCTGTGTTATGGATTGGAAGGGTAGCTGGGAAGATCATTTACCTTTGGTGGAATTTACTTATAATAATAGTCATCACGCTAGTATTGGCATGGCTCCATATGAGGCACTTTATGGCAGACCTTGTCGGTCACCCTTATGTTGGAGTGATGTAGGAGAAAGACGCGTGGTGAAATCTGAGTTAGTGGAAGAATGTGGAGAGAAAGTCCAACTCGTTTGGAAGAGGTTACTGACAGCTCACAGTCGACAGAAAAGTTATGCAGATAAGAGGCGAAAGGACTTAGAGTTCTCTGAGAGTGAGCATGTATTCTTGAAGGTTTCTCCCATGAAAGGGCTGTTGAGGTTTGGAAATAAAGGGAAGCTTAGCCCCAGGTATATTGGACCTTTCGAGATCTTACGCAGAGTTGGAGCTGTGGCATATCAGCTAGCCTTACCACCACAGCTAGCAAATGTGCATGACGTCTTTCACGTATCTATGCTGAGAAAATACGTGCCAGATCCCTCACACGTATTGGAGCAGATCCCAGGGGATCTACATTCTGACATGACGTTTGAAGAGAGACCAGTGCGCGTCCTAGATACAAGAGTCAAGGAGTTAAAGAATAAGACCATTGGCTTGGTCAAAGTACTTTGGCAGCATCATTCACTACATGAGGCTACCAGGGAGACTGAGGAGGAGATGCGAAAGATCCATCCAGAGTTATTTACATAGAGGTATGTAGCTAAATTTCGAGGACGAAATTTTTATAAGGAGGGAAGAATGTAATATCCTTAATTTTTAGGATAAAATAGGAAATTATTAAATAAATTAAAATAAAAATTTATGGATGAAATTTTTTTCCTAAAAACATAATAATTTGAAAGTGCTCGTCGATACGAGTCCAACGCCACCAAGAATGCGAAAAACAGAGCTCAAACGAGGGAGTTATGAGCCGTCGAAGTTGTAAGGGCAATTTTGTCATTTGACAGAAACGTATTACACAGGGGCCCAAATTGATAATGGCACCCCCGTCTTCCACACGTCGGTACCCGGATCCGGAAAAATTTCCGGAGAAGCCATGGAAAGAGGCGTGAATGGAAGAGGTTCTCTTCCCCTAGGACTCTAGGCCTATATCTACCCTCCCCAGGTTGCCAAAACGCTTCACTTTGAGCATTTTCACTGAGCTTTACTCAGAAACCTAGCCTGCAAAAATTCACATTTTTCCAGCGAGTGGAGCCTCGGAAACACGAGCAACTCCGACCAGGCACAAGGTAAGCCTCAAATCTATGTTTTTTTGTATTTATTAAATAGAAAAACATTTAAAAAATTAGGAAAAAAATCAGATTTTTAGGAACCTGTGTGCATGCTATTGTTGGAGCATGATTTCATGGATCAAACCTAGTCCGTTTAAAAATCTCACCTTCCAACTAGTGCACAAGAGACCCAAGAGCATACCCTTTAAATTTGGGAGTGATCCAACGGTGGATTTCTCCAGAAACCCAAAAACCAGTACCTATGAATGATTTTAGGAACTTCGGAAAAATCATTTAAAAACCATGCTTTTTGGAAAAATCAGTGAAAAAGGAGGGCATAAATGGATTCTAGAGAGAATTTTGAAGAAAATGGAGCAAAAATCATGCAAAACGGAGCTCTGTAGCTCCGCTGGAGGTGACTGGAATCCGGTCATCTTCTCCGGCGTCGGCGCCCTGGCGATGACGCCAGGACGCACTCGGTGACGCCCGAGGGACGACGTCACCCGAAGACGCATGGCGCGCGTCCCGTGTGGCGTCTACGTCGGCATGCGTCTTCGTGCGCCGGTATACGCCGGTGTAAACTGGTGGAAAAGGGGCGCCGCCGGTATAAACCACCTTATGGTGGTCTGGCAGGCCCCATTTGAGGGTAGTTTTCACTAAAACTTGATTTCTAGGAGCTAGAGAGGTTCAAATCACAATCCGAAAGAGGCGTTGTGATCGTATTGACGACGTGGACCTAGTTTTAACTTAAAAACTTAGAAATGACAACTTTTTCTTTAGAAAAATATTAAAATAGTGATGTGACATGTACAGGTGCACGTGAATATACCAGTTAAAGGGAGTTATTAGCAAGCTAGTGGTCTCACACTGAGGTAGGTGACGACAACTAATGTTTTGCCTTGATTTTTAAACCATGTTTAAACATAGCATCATGTGTGATTGTGTTTTAAATTGCAATTATTATTTACCATGGATTTCATGCGACATTGAGTACAGGATGGTTATTCCAAATTGAAATCTTTTACTGAATAAACTTATTTCAAATGCTTTTACAAGCATGATGTAAATTAGTTATGCTTAATTAGAGACTTATTTCTTATTATATATATAGAAAATGCATGGATTTACATGGAAATGAGAATAGAGGCTTAGTAGCTGGTCCTTTTATAGGCTAACCCCAGGATGAGGGGCATGTCTTGGGGATTGCAAGCTATAAGTGCTCTTGAGTTTTAGCATATACATATGATTTTCGTGTTTTATATTTGATGACGGGTGCTCTCGCCCGGTGGGCGTCATGCTAGGAGGGATAGGGCCGGCCACCCACCTTCCGAGATTATGATGTGATGATTTTGTGATATGATAGACACCTGCTCATAGATGGCATTCGGTAGGGGTTTGGTAACATGGATAGTCCACACTACCGGTTTGAGCCTTTCCATGGGGACAGACGCTAAGTCTCCCATTATGGTGTCGACGGAGAGCGGCGGTGGTTTATACCCATGGAGGGTTGCCACTGCAGCACGATGACCCATATTTTTATTATGTGTGCATGTATGATGAGCATGGTTATGCATGATATGCCTGGGTGTGACGACACTCAGAGGTTGACTACGTGTACTCCTGATCAGGGATGTTAGTGCGATGTGGTGGGACCCATTACCTTAGGGTGCCCTTATTCTTGTTGTATGCTCCATTTTATTGATTCATGTCATGTTTTAACTCTATGATTGCTTGTTTTAGCATATGGAATAAATTGGCATTTATTTGAACATGGCATTATGATATCATTATTTTCATAAATGTTAGACTTTTCATCAGAGTTGTTCATTATTTCTTTCATTTATTACATTAATTGTCTATGTACATACACAAGCGATAGCTTGCTGAGGCATTGCTTTGTTTTGCAATGCCTTAGATCTCGAGCGCAATAACAGGAAAGGCAAGGCTGTTGAGAAGCCGTGAGAGCTGCTAAAGACCATTTTTCTATAGGGTTAGACAGTGATGTGAGTCATTAAACAGGATTATCATTTGGATTTTATTATGGACTGCATACTTTATATTTGGATGTGATTTAGATGTTTGGACATATGTTGGACATTTATATGGGATGTTATGATGGATAGACCCTGGGCCATATTATTATTGTGTTTTGGACATTTATTTGATTTAAAATAAAGGCGCCTATTTATTTGACGTTGATTTATACGCGGATTATTTATTTATGTTTAAATTACATGTACGTCATTTCGAGAAAGGAAAACTAACACCCGGAGTTTTTAAGATAGGTTTAGTAAAATGTTAAATAAATCTTTTCTCATGGGATCCCAAATGCTCTTAATTAAAATGCCATTATTATTATAAAAAAAATATCTTGAAAATCCGAGGTGTTACATATTGCCTTCTTGTGTATTGTTTATCATTTGTGTATTACTTAGCTAGGATTCTCTCCCTTGTATTATAAATATATGTAGCTCACTAATGCAATTAATTCATTCAAGCCATACAAACTTGAGTCTCTATAAATAGAACCAACCACATTGATTAAGGTTTGTAAGTCTTGGAACCATGTTAAATATAATTTTAAAAAGTTGGGAACTTTATTCTATGCAAATAAAAGTCATGTTATTACTACTTCCTCACTATATTCTCATTGTAATGGTCATTATATTGTCATTGGAACTAATAAATTTCAAATTGACCTTTGATTACTTTCTATATCCTAATTGTATCATTTCCTTCAGGAAATAGTTCTCTAAATAGGTTGTAACTAAGCTTTGTGTTTGCTTTATTGACCATTAGTAACATCTACCTACGCAAGCATGTCTGAATAGGAGAGAAAGGGAACAAAGAGAATTTTTAGGAGAAAAGAAAGTACGAGGAAGATAGTTATTAGCAAATAAATAAGAGAAAATCCAAGATGAATTTTTCCTGTCTCTTTATCTTTTCTTATGATTCCAAGACTTTTTACCTCTCTCTCTCTCTCTCTCTCTCTCTCTCTCTCTCTCTCTCTCTCTCTCTCTCTATCTATATCTATATATATATATATATATATATAGATAGATAGCAAAACTTAAACGGCAAACTACCTACAAACTATACCATAATTCCTAAATCTACTTGAAATCTTTCCAAAAAGGAGAATGTGCTACCTTGAACTACTAAGTGTAATGAGGAGAGGCACATTGTCATTCTTAGAAAGAAATAGTTTTGCCTTTATTTTAAGACAAGACCTCAAGCAATATGTTTCGTATTCATCAACATGGGGAGTGATCTTTAGATATAGTTAACATTCCAAAAGAAAACCTAACATATTAAGGGAAATACAAAGATCGTGACTTAGTTACTATTTAGTGAGAAGAACCTACAATGAGATATAAAGGCACACATTCAAAGACAAGTCCTGGGATACTCGTACAACACAACATAGAACCTAACACAACTTGCTCAATGGAAGAAACAATAATGAGTACTACTAGGAAGTCATTTTTAACCCTGGACGCGTTGAAAAGTTTAGTTTTGTTCTTGGTTATATCGCCACTCTCCACCTCCGGCACTGCATCCCCCCCACCATCTGATGCTGAATATTCACCATTTTCATCAGGAATCTTGTTCCTTTTTGGTTCATATTTCTCATGATACTTCTTCTTTGGTGCATATTTGTCAGGATACTTCCTCTCTTCGTATTCATCATCCTCTGAAAATGAATACTCTTCTTACTCCGAATCTGAATCCCTGTTCTTATTCTTCTCCATTGGTTTTGTTTTGTCAGCAACTAAGTACCTTTTATTGTAAGAAGATCCCGGTTGCTTGAACAGGTGATCCACTAATGGCTTTGCTAACGGCTTCTTACTGGATGACTGTGATCGCCTGCTGGTATTTGGTACTGTACGGCTATGGCTTGCTGAAGGTTTCGCAAATTGACGCCCATATCTGGAGCGATCCATGATAGCCTGAGTCTACTAGCTAGTAAAGGCTGAAGCGCCTAATCCGAAGCGTCTCTGCTATCAACAAGATAGCTCGGAAAGATAAGAAAGAAATTAAGAAGGAGAATGGTGGCTGTTGCTGAGAGGCAAGACGCCTTATAATGGGAGAGTTGTTTGTTTAGTAGCAAACTTTCTACTAGTGGTTCACCCTACGTAACACTGACGGGCAATCTTTTTTGTTCCTTCTTATTTGAGGAAAAGGTAGACAATTTTATTTGGCTGGTGATCGTATTACTACCAAAAGAAAGAGGAGAGATACAAATTGAGAATGCAGCTACGATATATCCATTGGGAATCGTTGCTCCATCTAATTCTCGAACTTGGTAACTCGACTTCCTCTCTAGCAAGGCCATCCGTTAGATCAGAGGCAGATCTTAGTGTATGAGAGAAATCAACTCTGAGCTGCCAAGTCTTTTAATAATGCTAGCAGTTGCACTAATCATCTGTCAAGTGGACGCTAAAATATAACTAGTAATTAATTGTTTTAAGTACTAGTGGCACTTTCTATTTAATTAGTTTCTTCATAGTTTCCTTTTATTGACTTTTATCAAGTTCTGATCAAGATGATAAAATAGGTGAATAGATACATGCAATTAGGCGCAGAATTAGCTATCCTTTCATTGAGCTTGCTGAGAAAGTCCTAATTTGTAAAACACATACCAATTAATATTAGAATCATGCAAGATGCCCAACTTGTTGTAAACTTTCTTTCTAACTGTAACACATACCAAACTCATACTCATCATCATCATCATCATCATCAAGACCTTATCCCAATTAGGGGTCGGCCACATGAATCTTATTCTTCCATTCCACTTTATTAAATACCATGGTTTCATTTAGTCCCAAAGTTTTTAAATCTTTCCTCACCACTTCTATCCACGTTCTTTTGGGCCTTCCCCTTGCACTTTTAGAACCTTCTACTTGTATTGCCTCACTCCTTCTAACTGGTGCTGTCGTTGGTCTCCTTTGAACATGTCCAAACCATCTAAGTCTAATCTCCCTCATCTTATTACCTATTGGTGCTACCCTTAAATTTCCTCTAATATTTTCATTTCTAATTTTGTCCTTTCTTGTCTTACCACTCATCCATCTCAACATCCTCATTTCTGTGACGCTCATCCTATGAGTATTATGTTCCTTAATTGGCCAACACTCTGATCCATAGATCATGGCCAGCCTTATAGCCATCCTATAGAATTTTTCTTTTAGTTTGAGTGGAACCCGCCGATCACATAAAACTCCAGATGCACATCTCCATTTGTTCCAACCCACTTGGATTCTCTGGGTAACCTCCCTCTCAATCTCTCCACTCTCATGGATCAATGATCCTAAGTACCGAAAGAGGTCTTTCATGGGGACTTCTTGGTTACGAATCTTGACTAGTGTTCCACTCCTACTCTCCTTGTTAAAATTACATTCTATATATTCTGTCTTAGTTCAGCTAATTTTAAATTCTTCAGATTCTAATGCTTCTCTCCATAACTCTAGCTTTACGTTTACACCTTCCCTTGTCTCATCAAGTAAGACTATATCATCTGCAAATAGCATGCACCAGGGGATCTCCTCATGTAAATGTTTTGTTAACTCATTCATAACTAATGTGAAGAGGTATGGACTCAATGCCGATCCTTGGTGCAATCCTACAATGACAGGAAAATCACCAGTCACGCTACTAGTAGTCTTAACATTTGTTACCGCTCCTTTATACATATCTTTAATTATGTCTATATATTCCTGAGAAAGCCCCTTACCACCCAACACCCTCTATATTAACTCTTTAGGAACTCTATAATTAGCTTTCTCTAAATCGATAAAGACCATATGTAGGTCTTTCCTCCTCTCCCTATATTTCTCTATTAATTGTCTTAGTAAGAAAATAACTTTCATGGTAGACCTCCCAAGCATGAAACCAAACTGATTCTCCGATACACTTGTTTCATGTCGTAGCCTCTTCTCAATCACTCTTTCAAAAATTTTTATGTTGTGGCTTATAAGTTTGATCCCTCGATAATTAGTGCAGCTCTGAATGTCACCTTTATTCTTATAGATTGGTACAATAGAGCTTTTCATCCACTCATCAGGCATTTTCTTTGATTTTATAATCTTGTTAAATAACTTGGTCAACCAAACTACCCCAATATCTCTCATATGCTTCCAAACCTCTATTGGTACCCCATCAGGCCTCATGGCCTTTCCTGATTTCATCTTTTTCAAGGCCTCTTTTACTTCAGGTATTCTAATCCTACGTCTATATCTATAATATCCAATGTTATTTAGGTTTATATAATTTTCAATTCCTATATTCTCAGAGCCATTATCATTTAATAATTTTTGAAAGTATGTTTCCCACCTTTGTTTGATCTCATCTTCTTTGACTAATACCCTTTGATCATGGCTTCTAATACACCTAACATGATCTAAGTCCTTACCCTTCTGTTCTCTTACTTTTGCAAGTTTAAACACATCTTTCTCACCTTCTCTTATTCGTAATTTATTATAGAGTTCATCATATACTTTAAGTTTAGCCTCACTTACTATTCTCTTAGCAGCGTTTTTAGCATTCTTATAGTGTTCATAGTTTTCATTATTTCTAATCTTCTACCAAGCTTTAAAACGCATCCATTTTTCTTTAATAACTTTTGCACTGTTTCACTCCACCACCATGTTTCCTTTGCTAATAGCCTTTTACTTTTAGATACTCCTAAGACATGTTTTGCCACTTTTTTAATGGACTCAGCCATATTAGTCCACATGGTATTGACTTCTATTTCATAGTTCCAATTTCCTTCTACCATCAACTTATTTTTGAATGAGGTTATTTTCTCTCCTTTTAAGTTCCACCACTTAGTTTTTGGATGTGTATTAAGTTCAGTTCTTTTACTCCATCTTTTAATATGGATATCCATAACCATTAACCTATGTTGTGAAATTTTCTTTCGAAAGGTAATGTGAAAATTAAATCAAAAGTGACTGAGAGAGTCGCAAAAATCAGTATAATTGTTTGCTAACTCTACTTGGGAATATCTCAAACAAAAGAGAATTTCTCAAAGTGAAGCAAAAAACCTACATGATATTGAAAAATGAATCGAAATTATAATAACTCAGGAGGAAAGTTCATGATTTGCATGTTATCCAGTATGATACTTTATTAGTTGATCCGAGAACATGATGAAATGAAATATCTGAATGCTCATCTCTTTTATGATCGTATCAATTAACTTCCAGAATCGCCATGGTGGAGGCTTGTTTGATTTAAGCCAGCCAATTAAACAGGAAGAGTCGCCTTCAAGGATCAACGGAGAAGCATTTAACTCCTTCCAGATGTTGATGCCAATAGCGATAGAGTTCAACTCTGCCTCATTAGAGTTGCGCCATCCGAGGAGGCATGCAAAGTCGAACCTGATAAATCCGAGGAAGCACTAATCACCGCTAGAATTACATAGAATACCTCTGCCCCTGACAAATCAGGGTTGCTATCGGACGAAACGTCAAAATTAAGCTTAAAAGTACCAAGTGGAGGAGCTTTTCAAGGGAGCTTGATCTTGTCTTTGTAAGCAGCTAAATATAATCTCATTCCATTTCCGAGCAAAATGTGCGATCAAGAATGATGAGAATTCTTTAGTAACCTAAGCCCAATTTGCAGCCGAGGAGAAAATTTTCCCTCTAGCAAAATCCATGGATCATGATTCCCCCTTAAAACGTCTTTTGTTTCTCCCTTGCCAAATCTCCCAAATAAATTCTATGAAGCACAAAATCCATAGAGTTTTACCTCTAGATTTAAGTTTAATTAGCCGTTTCCCATTGAATAAAAAGATCAGTGAATGACTTCAGCATCATCCATGAGATACCAAATTCAAATATCTCCTTGCACCAAACCAAGAATGTTCACGTGACTCCAAATTATCTAAGCCATGTGCAGTCCAAATTTCTGCAGCCGATCAAGCGTAAATAACCTATTATGTGTGGCTCTCCATTAGAAGAAACTATCGGTGAGATGTCGTTATTCTTCCATAGAAATTGGGCATAATTACAATGATGATTACCATTAACCAACAAATTATAGGCTGATTTATCTATGAAATGCCTTAAAGAATGAGGTCGCTAAATGAACTGGTCTGATTTATCAGCTTGAACAAAAGCTGATTTTCAACTGATTGATGAGATTTTCCAGCAGTTTATCTTCCATGCCTCAGAGACTTCTTATAAATCAAATTATTGTCGGTGAAATAACAGTTGGCCACCCAAAGTTAGGATTCAAGGACACTCTAAATAATCGTGGAAACCTCACGAACCCAATCATCTGACCAGAACTTAGAAAGGCCACCAAGTGTATAAAAATTATATTGCCTTAAGAATTCAAGTGATTTGAATGTATCTTTCCACATGGGTGAACTATTCGAGCACTCCCTTGGCTTATATCTTTCCTTTAAGGATCGATTACCATAATCCTTGATGCGAAGAAGAAAATCTCTAATGCCACTTTGCTAAGAGAACCTCATTCATTTGTTTAATCCTTCTAACGCCAAGACCTCTGGCTTTCTTCAGCTTGCAGATAATATCCTACAAGACAGGAATGACTTATTTTACTTCCTCACCTCTTGTCCAAAGAAAGTTCCTTTGGATTTGTTCAATTTGATGGATCACGCTTGTTGGACATCAAAAAACAGATGTAATAAATGAGAAGTGTGACTCTCCCAACGTTGAGCTTTAGTCTTACCCACTGTAAGAGGCAAGCCCGAATACGTGCATGGGAGAGAAACCCTTCTACGCCCAAGAGAAGAGACAATGTTTTAGATGCAATCTCACTAACTTTTACCCCCTAAATTTTCTTTGATAAATTAATCTTTTGCCCCGTGATGAATTCATAAGCTCTTAGGATAGCTTTGATGCAAACTCCTTGATCACGGTCATTAGCACTAATAAGAAGTATATCATCGAGAAATTGGATATGAGAGAGAGAAATTTAAAAAGGGCAGCCATGGTGCACAAAGCTCCCGCCTATGCGGGGTCCGGGGAAGGGGTGGACCATAAGGGCCTAAAGTATACAGCCTTACCTTGCATTTTGCAAGAAGCTATTTCCACGCCTTGAACCTGTGACTTCAAGGTCACACGACAACAACTTTTACTGTTGCGCCAAGGCTCCCCTTCATGAGAGAGAAAAATTAGAGCCCAAAATTTCACCCCAAAATATAGGTTATTCTCCATAGCTTTGCCCACAGTTTTATTAAAACCCTCTCCCAAAAGCAGGAGCAGTTACGGATAGAAAGGATCACTTTGTCGCGCACCTCTTAAGCTGTTGAATAAACCTCTTCGAGAGCCATTTATAAGGATTGAGAATTATACCAAGTTTAAGCATTTTTATCCAACCTCTTCGCCTAGGGCTGAAATTCATTCTTTACAGAATAATACCTACAACAAAAAATTCTCCCTTCTCCAACTTTGCGCATAATATCAATACACTCTTAGAAATAAGTGAGCAGTTCATATTTCGACCTGCTATGAATATCATTTGCGAGTGAGAGATGGTAGCTTGAAGGGCTTGTATGAAAATTCGAGAGAATCTTTGATAAAATCTTATAGCAGCTATGTATAAGACACATTGGCCTATATTGTTTTGATAGTCTCAGCACCACTTCCTTTGGGATAAGAGCCACAAAAGAAGCACCATATGCTTACAAACACCATCACCTTCATAAAAGCCTAAAATGAAATAGAGGACTTCACTCTTGACAAAGAACCAGCATACATGAAAAAACTTCATGCAAGCGAACACTTATGATTTCATCCTAGCACAAAGGAAAGTAAAACAATACTCTAACCTATGACTTAAGTTTTCAAAACACAAAAGAATTCATTTTGAAGATCCTTATTTAGAAAATTTCTTTTGTCAAACAAATCACATGAAAGAATCTTTTCAATAAAAGTGTTTTAAAAGAATACACGAACATTAATTGTTCAAACTGTATATTAATAAAAGCTAGACTCATGTTTGAGTCCACAACATTTTATTCAATTTTAAAAATAATCCCAAGGATTACTAGTCAGATCGTAATTATAATGTAAAGTTCCAATGAAATATAATTCAGCACTTAGTGTTTGAGTATATCACCTGTACCTTTTGGTTCAATACATTGGCCACTATATTAGCCTTTCTAAGATGATACTGAATGGAGAAATCATAGTCTTTCAAGTACTTCCTTCATCTATTATGCTTGTATTCAAATCTTACTGCCAGAAGATATGCTTGAGGCTCTTATAATCAGTGAACACCTCAAACTTTAGTTTGTACAGGCAATGCCTCCAAATCTTTAAAGCAAAGACCACAATTATCAGCTCCAAATCATAAGTAGGGTAATTAACCTTATACTTTTTCAACAGTCGTGAAGCATAGGCAATCACTTTTTCATTCTGTATTAAAACACACCCTAGTCCTTTGCTTGAGACATTGCTATAAACCACAAAACCTCTACTGCTTGATGATACTATAGGTGTTGGTGCAATGGTCAGCTTCCTCTTCAGTTCTTGAAAGCTTGCTTCACATGTATCATCCCACACAATCTTACATCTTTTTCTATCAACCTAGTTAGTGGTAAGACAATACATGAGAATCCCTTAATAAATCTACGATAATATCAAGAAAGACCTAAAAGACTATGCAACTCAACCATTATCTTGGGTGCTTACCACTTCTCCATTGCGTCTAGTTTAGTTGGATTACCAGTAAAACATCTTTTGAAATGACATGACCTAGAAAATTGACTTCCTCATATCAAAATTCAAACTTTATGAATTTAGCATACAATTGATGTGTCCTAAGCATATCCAACACCACACACAAGTGTTTTTTATATTTTTCTTGACTCACTGAATAAACTAGTATGTCATCTAAAAACATGATAACATATTTATCAATGAATGCTACTTCGGCATTTGTCAACCAACATGACATTACTCTAAATCCATAATGTTCATATCAAGTCCTAAATGTTGCCTTTGAGATATCTTCTTCTCCATTCCTTAGCAAATGATACCTGACCTCAAATTGATCTTTGAAAAGATTTCGGTTGCTTGAAGCTAATCGAAGAGTTTATTTATCCTAGGTAGAGGATACCTATTCTTCATTGTGACTCCATTGAGCATCATGTAGTTAATGCAAACTCTCATTAACCCATCCTTCTTTCTAATAAAGAGGACTAGTGGTAAAACACTAGGCTTGATAAATCCTTTATCCAGCAATTCCTACAATTGGTTCTTCAACTATTTCAACTTTGCTAGGGCCATTCTACATGACATTTTGGAGATAGGAGCTATGCTTGGTGTTTGTTCAATAGTAAACTTATCTCTCTTTTAGGTGGTAATCTTGGAAGATCCTCAAGAAATACATCTAAAAATTCACAGACCATTTCTGCCTCATCTAGTTGGGGTTTATTAACCTCTACAACCTCAACTCTAGCCAAAAAGGCCTAACATCTCTTAACGATGTGTCTAGTTCTCCTCATAACAAAAATGGCACATGATCTTGCAAAGTCTCATATCCCCTGAAAAGTGATCGTCAGCTCTCCTAGAACACCAAAGGAGAATTTTTCTTACAACACTTGACCATTGCCTAATGGAAAGCCAACCAATCTATTCCTAAGATGACATAAAAGTTTGTCATGTTTAACTAGATTAGGTCGGCATCCATTCATCTATTCTCAATTATAACTAGCACATTATGAAGAAATTTCTATCCACATACGGACTCACCCAACTTAACCATCACTTCTAAATAGAATCATAAATTCTAGACCATATTATCTATTTGATTTCTAGATGTGCACAAGCTATTGCAATATTGTTTGTGCAAGTACGGATCGAACCCACAAGACTCAACTTATAAAGTGGAGTTTAAATAAACAAAAATTAAAGATTAACTAATCATGCATAAAAAACTTAGATCTATTGATTAACTATAAAGCACATAATTTTGAATTTAATTGAAAAAGAATTAAACTAAATAACAAACTTATTCTACTTTTTTAGCTTGATCACTGAGAAAGTCTCCACTTCTGGTTACATCCAAGCTATTCAATCTCCTCCAATCTTTCACTCATGCCTCCAATTACTGATTCAATGGTTGGATTGAGTAAATATTTCAAAAAACTAATGATCTAGATCAAGGAGAGAAATTGGGATTTGGATGGCTTAGATTAACTTTCTGGATTTTAGGTTTAAGATTGAAGGTTATGGATCAATTAAAAAATAAATTCAAATGATGATCTAAAATTTAATTTAAAATCTAAAGAGAAAAAGAACAGAAAATTTGATGGTCCTACTCATTAAAGCTGAACCATTAATTTGGTTCAGTTAAACCAAATAGGACTGATTTAGAATTATTTAGGTTCTTTTCTAAGAAAAAACATATAAGAAAAAGATAAAATATGAACAAGACAAAAAAGGACTTGAAAGGAATTAAAATAAATGAACTAAGGTAAAATCAAAAAAATTTTTCTAAAATTTTCTTCTTCAACCCATAATCGAGAGATTTGTAAGAAATGCATGGCAATTACCTATGATTGTTTTGAAGCTTGAAACAATGAGGAAAAGGGACTTGGAGAAAATAGAGTTGGTTTTTCTCTTTTAATTTAAAGATTGTAAAAAGGAATGAATGCAGGAAGAAAAATAGTGGGAAATAGAAGCAAAACTCATTGAAAAAATAGGGTAGAAACACATTTATGGAAGAGGGATGAAAATCATTGAAACAGTGAAAACGACTGTGAGTGGAGGAGATTGTCAAAGCCAATGAAGGATGAGAAAAAAATTGGTTATATAAAGAATTGGGACAGCGATGGATGTAGTATAAAACATTGAGAAATAGAATAGAGGACAATAGTTAAAAAAATATGAAAAACAATTGTTTAAGGAGAGGGAAATAGGATGATTGATGAAGAAGAAGATAGCTGGGAGGTGGATGGGTGGGATTGAGGTGATTGGAATAATAAAGGACTGAGAAAATGGGGGGATAAAACACAATAAAAAGACTAAAGGGAAAACTATGGTTGATGCAAAGGGGGAAAACAATGGTGGAATATGAAGAAGGAGTTGTTGGAGGTGGGGCAAGTGGAGAAAATGGAATAGGAGCAACTAGTAGAAGGAGGGTATTAGGAGGGTTTAAGGATACACAAGATGGAGCGGCTGAGATGGGTCCACTTCTTGATCGTACTCTCTGCAACTCTCCCTCTTCTAAGTGTTCTATTCTAAGTCTTCTAAGGTGGAACTAAGTATTTGTTTCGTTGTACACTATCTATCTCTTTTATAGATTTTTCCTTAGAATTTGTTGTTGAGTCCAAATCAACTTCTATATTACTTATCCAAATTTAGAAAATGTTTCCTAATTGTCTTTCAATCTCCTTTTTCTAAGCAGTTTTCTCCTTGATTGCATCCTGCATGATCCGATCCATTTAATTTGATCTGAGTCGTCCAATTTTCTTTTTGTTGATCTACAACATATAAAACTCAATTAGAATTATCCTAATCATACTTTAATCATCTGATTAATTGTGATGATTACCTAGTTGTTAAATTTTGCAATCAATGATTGGATGATCAATTACAGCTAAAATGCACATTTAATATAAAATTTAAAAATTGATGGATTAGATGATCTATCTAGATGCAAATTTAGAGGTATTTTAGTTAAAATTGAACACTCCCCACGCCCCAATTTGAGCAAAATAAGCAAAAAACAATCTCAAAATTACTTTTAAGTCAACTCCCACTTTCTCTAAAAAAAGTATCTTCAATAAATCTATCAACTTTAACATACTTATAAAATTGAATAAAAAAATTTCAAACCTTACTCATATGCCAAATACATTCCAATTGAGCTCGGATCTCAGAGAGTGTGTATAAAGTCCACATATGCAGTAAACTTTATCTATAGGTAGACTATATCTTTTGAATCCCATATAAAAAATGCTTTAACATCAATTCTCACTTATAACATATACTCTTTTAAAATATATGTGAGCAAAGTCAATAAAAGCAAATTTATCTTACATATACTTATGAAAGAATTGGAGTTACTAAAGAATTTAGTTTTGATCTCTTTAGAATAGATGAGATTCCATTAGCTTCAAATACCTAGACAGATTAAATTTTAAATCCTATCTATTCATATCCTCATTAACCTATACTTCTCCTAAAATCAATAGGTCTTATATTAGGATGAAATGTAGGCTTAGGACAGGGTTATGAAAAGAAAGGATATATGGTATTCAAAATTCTTCAAAACTAAGTAAAGGTCTTATACTAAAGTTGATAATTCTTTCTTTGCTTTGTATCAAAGTGAATATTTCTTCATTTTTCTACATTCTTCATTTTTTCAGCACTTTTGAATATCTTTTCTTCATATTCACTTTCTTACTTTCATTGCAACTGAAATATATTTCTTTGTTCATCTCTAACTTATCTTTCAAAGAAAATAGGTAATGGATAATTTATATTGGGTTACTTTGGGTAAATGATAATTTTGGTTTAAGAAAAGAAAAGGCTTATATAAAAGGCTTAAATTGGCTAACTAGTGGTAAAAATACTTTTGGATAGGTTTTACGTCTCTAAGTTAATAATAAGAATGACCTAAATCATTTTCTAGGTTTCATATAACCTATCAGATTCAATAAACTTCTAAAATTTTAAAAGTAATACTCAAATAATTCAGGTAAATGGCCAAATTTAAGAGTTTGTGGGATCAAATTTAAATTAAGGATGCTGAAGTAAAATTTAAAAGACATTTTAAGCTCTCAAAACAAATAAATGGCTTTGAAACTCACTTAGGTTATAAGTTTTCATTGAATTTCTTTAGGATCTCTAAGTTGTAACTACTTATGAATTTAGACTATGCACATGCAACTGTGTGGACAGATGTGATTTGAGACTTTGCATTCATGGAATACTTTAGAAAATGAATAAAATTATGAATCAATCATATGCAATTCTATTAATAAGCTAAAGCTATCGAGACTATACTTTATAAAATCCAATTCTCATCATAGTGTAGGAATTGACTTAAAAACTAAAAAAAAAATCAATTTTTTCTTCTTCAAAATTTCTTCTTTTTCTTTTAAGGAAATTAGTTGAAAAGGTAGAATTTGCTAGAATTCTATATCCCCAACTTGAAAGAAACATTGTCCATAATGTTTAGAAAGTAGGACAAAAATGAATATGAGTGATGTAGGAAACAATGAATTTGAAAATAGAAAAGATGGTATAGAGGGATCAGATCCACTCAATCTTGATAAATAGTATATATCCTTGGGTCCCTTATGAAAACCTAATTACATTTTACCTAGTCCAATAATATTATCTTCTCCTCAAAACAAGAGAAGTCATGCATAAAGACCTCTAAAAATTGCTCTACCATACATCTCTAAATGTGTCAGAAGAATTACACAATCTAAATGGTATTCTTTTATAATCAAAAGTGCCAAAAGTACATGTAAAATTGGTCTTTTTCTAATCTTCAAGTTCAATTACTAACTAGTTATATTCTAAATAACCATCTAGAAAACAATAATATTGATGTCTTGCAATTTATTCTAACATTTAATCCATAAAAGGAAAATGGTCTTCCTAATGACAGTATGCAACTTTCTATAGTCAATGCACATATGCTAACTAACGACAACTCTAATAAGAATTAATTCATTATTGGCATTAGAGATCACTGTCACTCCAGACTTCTTTAGAACTACTTGAGTTGGACTCACCCATTTGCTATCACTTATGGGATAAATGATTCTCATATCAAGCAATTTAAGGACTTCTACTCTAACCACATCTTTCATATTAGGATATAATTTGTACTGTAGTTGACAACATGGTTTGGTATCATCCTCTAGTTATATCTTATGGGTACATATTAAAGCGTTAATGACCTTTATGTCAGCAATGACCCATCCTATTGAACCTTTGTGTTCCTTTAAAGCATCTATTAATTGTTCCTTGTGAGATTTTTGTAATTGGGAGGAAATTATCATAGAAAATTTCTCATTTTATCCTAAATATGCATATGTTAAATCTGATGGTAGAGTTTTCAATTCAAGCTTAAAAGGTTCAATTGATGATGGAAGGGGAGTGGACTGCCTCAGTGAAGGTTCCTCAAAATGTGGTTTCCATCTTTCATTGTCCGTAAGAGGCACAAAATCAAGGAAGGCATTAACTTCCTCAATTAATGCATCCTCATTAAAATCATTTAAGTGGGCCAAATAGGCCTCAAGTGGGTATGACAAGGAAGAGGGTATGAAATGATCTTGCATAACTGAATTGATCATGGTGACACAGTGTAAGTAATTAGATATTTCTCCTAGTTGCTTATAAATATCAATGATGTTCAACTCTAGTGTTATGTTGCCAAATGAAAGCCTCATTATACCATTTATGTAGTTTATTAAGACATTAGATGTAGCCAAAAATGGACATCCAAGGATGAGACAAATTACTTTTTGCTTATTCAGCACTGGTTGTGTGTCCAAGACTAAGAAATTGATGAGGAAAAAGAATTGTTCTATTTGGACTAACACATCTTCTATTACACCCCCAGTTATTACCACTGATCTATCAACTAACTGGAGTTTAGTGGATATTAGCTTGAGGCCTCCTAGACCTAGCTGAACATAGACTATAGGGTAATAGATTGACATTGGATCCTAAATCTAATAATGCCTGGTTAATCTTATGATTACCAATGATGCAGGTGAGAGCTAGGAAACCTTGATCCTTGTACTCTTGGGGTGTATGGTGCTGAAGTATTGAACTTACTTATTCAGTCATAAATGCCTTCTTTTGGACGTTCACTTTCCTTTTGATTGTGCTTAAATCCTTTAAAAACTTGGCAAACTATGGCATTTGTTTTATTGTGCCTAAGATCAGTATGTTGATCTTGCTTTTCTTGAATTTCTCTCTAATCTCATCATTAGTGGTAACATTTGTGACTTAACGCAACCTTTGAGGGAATGGAGTAGGGAATGAACGTGGTTCAACTGGTAGAGTGGGGTCCCTTTGTTTAGATTTTTCTTTATTTTCATTAGGTTTTTCTAAGTAGCTCATCTTTCTCAATTATTTTACCACTCCTAAGAATAGTGATAGCCTTACTCTTTTCCATGGTAGAGATTGTTGTCGCATACACACCCTTAAAGTTTGCTTATGGTTGAGCTAGAAACTTTCCTTTTTCCATAGTTTAAATCATTTGGCTCATCATATTTTTCATTTCATTCATGGACTATGTGGATTGTTTTAACTGGACTTTGAATTGAGAAGTTTTCCTCTCCTAGTTTTGGATAAATTGATGCATATTATCCTCTACAGATCTTTTGGATGGTGGCAAGTAAGGTCCAGGAGTTGGAGATTGATGAGTTTGGTATGGGGTTCAAGTAGGTGGTCCATGAATTTGTTGGTATGAGCTTGGAGTAGTGTATCTTTAGTTTTGTTAGTGAGGTTGGTATGTGTCAAGTTGTGAGACATTGGCAATTGGTCCATTTCTCCAACTCAAATTTGGATGGTTTCTCCAATTGGGATTATATGTCTTAAAGTATGGGAAGAAAGGTCTTTTATATGTATTCAGAGCATTAACCTAATCATGAAGTACCTCTTGGAATGCTGTAATGGTGGGACATTCCTAAGTAGTTAGTGAGTTTTGATGCTAAACTTTCTATAAATATAACTAATTAGGGTTGATTCTACATTTTACAAGTTCAGGGTAAAATGCATAAAAATCTCAATTATAACCCTAAAAAGAGCAAGTTTAGAGTATAAGCTGCATCATGGTCCCACACATCCAAAACATGAAGTTGAGGAGTTTAGAATGAAAATGGATGTCGTTATTAAAGCCAGAGCATTCAGAAATGCTAAGTGAAGGACCAAGCTTAGCTATATAGGGTTTTCATATCAAAAGTGGAGGTCACAGAACTTCCCCTACATGCATGCAAGCTATCCACCACCTTGGAGAGCTTTTAAGAAAATCTCAAATCACATGCATTGGAATGACATACAATGAAAATGTTTCTTTGAAATAAAACAAGTCAGAAGACTAGGGCTCGCATGAAATATGCTCCTTAACTCTCTTTCCTACTCAACCAAAGGGGGACCACTTAAGGAGCCACACAATTACTGCCATGTACAATGGTGAGTTACCCTCAATCCCATATTTTTACATGAGAAAAATGAGGAATACAAGTGAAGAAAATAAAGGAGAGAGAGAGAGAGAGAGAGAGAGAGAGAGAGAGAGAGAGAGAGAGAGAGAGAGAGAGAGAGAGAGAGAGAGAGAGAGAGAGAGAGAGAGAGAGAGAGAGAGAGAGAGAGAGAATTTACAAAAAATCTACAGTTGAAAAGCATCTTACTTTTCAAGCACTTAAAGGCCAAGATCTATCTTTATTGAAGCATATCCTAAGCAACCAATAAGAATTTAATCAAACAAGGAAAAACCAATGAAAAGATACACTACAATGAAGACAAGAACTAAGGTGCACTAGTGGAGAATTTTTTAATGGGCTACCCACCTACAATTTAGGAAGAAAATGTCAAAAATTCATGGAATCAAATGTCCCACCTTTCTTAATACTCACTGGTTGGAGAAAATTATGGTGGGCTGGGAGAAAAAGAAGGAGAAACACATAGTGGATAAGGAAATATCAAAGTAATCTATGACATGCACTCTAAGGCATCCCAATCCAATAGTGGTGAGAAAAAAAGCCCTTAAAGAAGATCTTTTTGGATAAGAAGAGTCTAACAAAGTCTCATCCACTCAAGCTACGATAAATATGATCCAAGGGGCAGGAATGAAGCAAAGAAAAGCCATAAACCCTAGCCACCACTCCCTCCATGAGAATTCAAGGAAAAACCCTAAGGAGGAAAGATCTCCACCATCCAATCAATCCATTGGTCTAGCTTTCTTTCATACTTTCTGAACTTTCATTAGAACCATATTGAATCATATGCCTTCTCTCCTATATCTTTCCATTTCCCACTTCTCTTCCTTTATTTTCTCCTTGTCCTTTCTATCTTTTCCCATCCTAGCATTGCCCCTTCCCTTCCACTCTTATCTCCTTCCTTCCCCATCTTGATATCTCATCCAAATCTCATACACTTGCCACCCCATACACTCCCATATTGGATTCCACACCTACCGCCTGCCCCAGAGTCTCCTTTTAATCCTTGCTTGCTTGCTTCCACTCTCCATATATCCTTATCATCTATCACTCCCTTCTACTTACGATCTAAACCCTCAATTCCCTAGGGCTTCCACTCTCAAAACATATAAATAGAGGTGATGAAGAAGGCTAAGGGGATCTCTTAGTTTTCCCAATAATCTATAGCCAAATCTAGGAGAGAGAGAGAGAGAGAGAGAGAGAGGGAGAGAGAGAGAGAGAGAGAGAGAGAGAGAGAGAGAGAGAGAGAGAGAGAGCACTCTCCAACTTTCCCTTAGATGCAAAAGTTCATCATAAGGAGAAGAGGTAAGAGTCTCATCCATCACCAATTCCCTCTTTCTTTCTCATCCCCATTCTTTCTTCCATTTTCTTCTTTCTTTCATGAGTAACACTTCTAGATTTGTGTGCACTATCTTAGATTGCATGCATTCATCCTCTTATTCCTCTTTCTTTCATGCATTACATGCATCTTGCTATAACACCATCACCCCTTACATTCCTTGCATATTTCATGTGCACGTAAGCCCCCTTCCATCCTTGCATGACCACGCCCTCCACCCTTCATTCTTTCCTTAAGTCTTGCACACACAACCCTTGCATGCATCTTCCACTCTTATGCATTGCATGCATACCTCTCTTCATAGAAAGTCTCTCTCCTTACCTTTCCATGCTTTAAACATTCTTCATTCTTCATTCATCATTTCACTATCTCACATGCACTCTGCATCCTTCACTAGCTTCACATACACAAACCTTTTGAACTTCCTTGCTTAACCTTCCATGCCTTCATCTCCTCTTCTTTCACATGCACCAGCCATCAACCTTCATTACATGCATCTTACATCCTTCCATCTTCTATTTTATCTCTTTTTTTTTATTTGGTAATATAAGGAAAAGGAAGAGAAGCCTTGTGCCCTTCTATGGTAACCAAGGATTCCTTCCAATTCCTAAAGCATGGTTGAGGATATCTTTTGAGGAGTTAAGAGCATCTAGTTAAGGAGAAGAAAACACTTGTTTTGTTTTTCCACACCATCCCTTCTATTTTCTTAAGGGTGAATCTTTTTAGATTTTGGACTTGAACCTTGGGTCAATGGCATATTGTGATAAAGATGAGAAAATCTTAGTGGTAACTTTAGTCTAACATGGGTTGAAGAGATGTGTACAAACACTTGTTGAGTGACATAACAAGAAAGCTGTAAAGCAAAATACAAGCTTGGAAAAAGATGAGGATGCGTAAAGAGCCTAGTACAACTAAGGCTACTATAGTGAATACTTCAACAAGGAATTTTCTTTATTTTCTTTGTTTACTTTCATTTCTTATTGTATTTACCTTGCATTGTAATCATGTTCATCATTAAAAATTTCTTTTTCTTTTAGTTGCTTTAGTTACTTGCTTATTTCCTTATTCTAGTTACTTGTTAAGTTTATTTGCTTTAGCTTAGATTCTTTAATTCCTTGAATGTTGTCTAGGATAAAGTAAAAATTTACTTAATTTTAATTAACTCCAATCATTAGCGAGTCCTCGTGGGATCAACCCGTATATGCCACTTCTATACTCCAATAGTGTTGTGCACTTAAAATACATTTAAAATTGACATCTTGTCCTACTTCTCCACAATTATAACATATGTATCCGATGACATAGCATGGTCTATTCAGATGTGCGTCTTGAATCATGGGTGATAAGTGTTCAATTTTGTATAAAAACTACCAAATTAGTAGCTCATGTATTATAAAATATAGGCATTATTTTAGGGTTTTTCTGAAATTTTATAACACGCATTTCGAACCTAATAATACAAAAGTTTGATATTTTGTAGCTTTAGGAGCTAATCTAGAGTAAGTATGTAAATCATCATAATTTTATAGGATTTATTTAGGGGTTTTACTCTTTTTGTAGGAAATGAGGAGATGATCCAGTAAACTCTATTGTACTTCTCAAAGTTTTCACAGATTGAGCTACACGGTTAGCTCACCAAGGGTGCTAGGTAAGGAGAGCCCCCAACTTAAAAATTATCTTAAGGCAAGCAAATAAAGGCAATGGAAGACATAAAAGGTGAATCAAATTATCCATGCAAAAAAACCATGCATTTCCATCATTTGCATGAGAATTGAAGTCATTCATGAGGTTTCTTAGTCCAACAAGGAAACCTAAGGAAGACAAGCTACTCAAACCTTGAAGTTATGAATTGAAGACACTTAACCACCAAGGAATGAGCCATCAAATTAAACCATCAAGCCATGAATGAGTGCCACATGGTGCCACACTATTGGAGCACCAATTCAAGCAACTATCCTATATTAAAAGTGTAATTTTGAAGGAATTTTGAGAGAGAATTGTAAGAGCTAAGATGATTATGCATTGATGGACACATCAAGAGCCACTTTCCTAATCTATTTCCTATGCTTTTCCAACACATAAAATTAGGGTTCCATGATTTTACGCTAGAGAGGGAGCCACCTTCCTAGCCTCCCCCTTGTTTGGATGCTTATTAAGGTGTTTCCTAAATAGCAAAGCCTAGATCTATCTCCATCTAAAGCATCTCAAAATCCTAAGTTTTTCTTATCTTTTTTCTAACCTTTTTTTTCTTTCTATTTTTCTCTATCTACTGTAGCCAATCACCATCTAGTTAAGGGGGGGCGGAATTCTAACCACCTTCTTAAGAAAAAGATGCCTCTCCCCTTTCTCAAATTAGAAACCAGCCCATGTCATCTCGTATATAATATTTGATTACATCATCTTCCACCTAACTTTCCTCCTTCACTCTCTACCTAACATTACTTATTCAAAATCCTAGATCTAAATCTCCTTTTCTCCTTGATTCAGCCTTTCTTAAGTTAGAAACTGAGCCATCTATAAATGTCCCATGGTTCCCATGGTTTTAACCAAGGAGAGGTCGGGTGACACAACCTTGAAACATTGCGTTTTAGTTTGGTGATCTTTGGAGATAGACTTTGGTTTTATTTTATTATTTTCTTCCTTTGGATTTATAGTTATTTATTTAGTGATTTTCTTTCCAATTCAAATTAGTAATTTTGTTTTTTTGGTTTAGTTTCACTACTTTAGTTTCTCATTGTTTTGCTTTCTAATTCTACACTCATCTTTCCACTTAGCTTTCCCTCTTTTCTTTGCCTAACTTACATCAGTTTTTCTCACTTTTTCTCTCAAGATTCAAGTTACTTCATCTTTGGTAGTGACATCCAAGAGAAGAAATAGATTGCATCCTTGCCTT
Source organism: Warburgia ugandensis (assembly GCA_035236585.1). NCBI lineage: Eukaryota > Viridiplantae > Streptophyta > Magnoliopsida > Canellales > Canellaceae > Warburgia > Warburgia ugandensis. The sequence goes on from CP141133.1 coordinate 60,479,669, forward strand.
CCCACTTAGGAATTTCATGTTTTTCTCCTTGAATTTCAATTAGCTTTAGGCATATTTTTTTCGTAGTTAGTCCACCCATCTGGCCATCTTTTCTCATGAATTCCTTTTTGGATTTTATTTTCATGTCATCATAATTTATATTGAGTTTTTGTTGTTGCTTATATTGGTTTTTAGGCATTAGTTCCCTATGCAAATTCTAGCTTTTCAACACATTTTATGTGTAGAATTTTGATGTATTTTGGAATTGATTTTATGAATTTATCTGAGGATTCTTGTTATAGAATGTTTCTATCATCAATGTACTATAGATATGGGTTGTTATTTTGCATAAAATTTATTATTTCAGTTGCTTTATTTGCTTGATTTAAGTTGATGTTCTTAAGTACCTAAAATTTGGAATTTTTCTTGTTAATCTTTTTGCTTTGTTTCCAACAATCTAAACACCTTAATTCCTTGAATCCTTAGGAATAATTTGGATTTTTAGGTTTTTTTATTCAGTTTATTAGTTATCTTTCATGATAGTTTTCATTTAAAGCATCAAATCTGGCCATCTTTGAACCTATGGACCATGTGCACAACTCATGGATCATGCACATGGTACTAGGTTAATTTTCTCTTTGATTTTTGGTTAGCTTAGTGCTTAATTTTGTTTTACCAATTGTTGTTTAGTTGTTTGCCTATTAGTTTAGGTTTATAAAGTTACATTTTTAAGTTTTAGAAAGTTTTATTTTTAGAAATTTTCTTGTTTAGAAAAGTATTAGATTACAAAAGTTTCCTTTTTAGTAGTTTTCTTAAGTTAAGTTGCTTTGTTAGTTCATTCTAATTTTGCATTAGTTTCCTTTAGTTAAATTCATGTTAGTTAAGTAAGTTTCCATTTTTGTTATTTAGCTTTTTTTTAACAAGTGTACTTTTGTCTTAGTGTCTAATTCCATCCATGTTTCCTTATTGTTTTAAATTCCTAATTTAATTATTAACTCTCTCTTTGGCTGAGGTTAAGTGATTTAAATAAGATCTAATCTATTGATAATCTGCGAGATTCTTCATGGGATTGACCTCACTCCTATACATCTACTATAATTGATTTGGGCACTTGTGAGTTAAAATCCTAACTAAATCCTAGAAAATTATGATGATTCACATACTTACTCTAGATTAGCTCCTGAATCTACAAAATATCAAAAATTTGAATTATTAGGTCAAAAATGCATGTGTTATGAAATTCTAGAAAAAACCCTAGAAAAATGCCTATATTTTATAACACATAAGCTACTAATTGGGTACTTTTTATACAAAATTGAACACTTTTCAGTGAGCATGGTCTGGACTCCAATGCCTTTTTGGGTTTGCCAAACTATCAATTTTGTTGTTGCTACAACCTTGATGACTGCATGATGCTCTTCTCCTTCCAAAAATGTTAGCTATTGCCAACATTTTTCTCCTTTTTTTCCATATATACTTGCTTATTGTCCTCAATAGTAGAGGCCATTTTAACTACTCTAGCTATGGTAGTTGGTTGAATGCTAAGGACTTTGCTCCTCTACCCAGAAGTCAACCAAAAAACTTCTCAAGCGCTCTTTCATCAGTAGTACACACATTTGGTGTGAACCTCTGAAGTCCAGTAAACTTATTCTCGTATTGGATGACTAACATGTCACATTGTCCTAAGCTCATGAATTCTTTCTTCTTCTATCTTTTAATATGATGAAAAATATGTTTGTTGAAGAAAATAGTCTTAAATTCTTTCCATGGAAAAGCCTCAATAGCCTCCAAATAAGTCTACTTCACTCTCTACTACCAAAATGTTGCCTCCTTAGTCATCACAAAATTTTCCATAGCTACCTTCTTCCCTTCAGGGACCTCCCTTACACTGAGGACTTTTTCAACCTCAAATGTTCATGTCTCCACTATGTCTCATCCATCCTATCCATAGAATAATGGTGCTATTTTCTTAAATCTATCCAATAGGTTGTCTCCCCTATTGATGTTTTCACTTGGAGCTCCTGCCCCTACATTTGGTGCTGCATGTGGTTGGTTCTACAGGTACTACCGAAGGTGTTGTACCAAAAGTTGAAAAGCTTCATCCACTACATTTCTTAATGAACTAGTGAGGATGCCAGCGGGTGTTGGGGTTGCTTTTACATATCTCCTTGGTGGCATCTATTTTCAACAATGGGGTAATCTAATATGAGTACTCGTTCTTCTACCTATACTAGACTTAAAGTTCTTCTACTAACATCAAAACTAAAAGTTTCTTGCTTTGTTGACTATTTGTGGCTTTACATTAAATAATTGGCTACGATGACATAAACTTAGCTACGATAAATACAGTGATGACCCGAGTTTTTAAAACATATTTTTTATATTTAAAATTTCTTTTAAAAGGTGAGATCCTTATTTTGAAAATTTATTTTTTAAAATAAATTTCATGGAAAAATATTTTTATAATAAAATTGTTTTAAAAAATACCCAAGTGTTAACTATTCAAACACTACATTAATAAAATCCAAAGTCTCATTTGAGTCCATAAAATTCCATTCTGATTTAAAAATAACCTTGAGGTTTACTAGTCATAGCCATATTATAATGTAAAGTTCAAAGGAAATATATTTCACCACTTAGTGCATGAGTAGATTCATAGTCAATAAAACAAAAAAAAAGTGAACTCCAATGCATCTGGTGTCCCACTTTTCCACTTCTCTATAGGACTCTAGAGTCTCTCACTCCTCACTCCAAATCTTTCTCCTTATCATGTTGATTTGTCGTGTGCGTGGGGTGAGTATATGGGGTACACTTAGTAGATATAACTAAAACTATAAACTTGAATATATATGACATTATAGTATGAAATTTGAAAACATATTTCTAATGCAAGAAAATCACATAACCAACTTCTTACTGGTCATTCCATGGTATGCATCAAAACCACTCATTTGCATACACATGCATCTATATACATCTCTATTTATAGAGAATAAATATAAAAACTTGATAATTTCAAGTAAAATCATGATGCATTAGATGTATTCAAAATAGTAAAATATTTAAAATAATGTTTTAGTTACTCTTTTATGCCAATAGGAGTTCCAAATCTCATTGGCAATGTCTACCAATCTAGTCATGAGTACTCATCTAACGACCATAATCCATATTTATATTTTAAACCATCATCCTACTCTCTAAGAGCATGACAACAAAATCTTAGGGGATCCAAATTATGTTCACAAATAGCTTGACTGAATCGTGCCCACAAAAAAAATAATTCAAACCATCTAATAGAATAAAAATCTAAATGTTTAAGTAGTATGCTACATGGTAAGACCAATCTTATGAGAGCATAGTATCAACTAAAAACAAAACGTGATTAAGATTTACATTACTCAATCATTTAGGCACTATTTAGAGATCAAATGCAAATGTAAATTACATAAGATCAGCATCACGCTTAAAACTAAATATTCATTCCTATTAGAAGATTTAGAAGAAATTATCATTCACTAACTTATAATAGCATTCTAAAATCAATCTAAGCAAAACATATAATCATGGTAAGAAACCAATTATTCAATATATAAATCAAAGATCCAAAGGATCACGAGAAAATGCACCATTCAATTCTTAAACCTTTTAGAACTCATGAAAAACTTTGTAATCTTACATTAACCACCACTAGGATTGGTGTCTTTTAAGATGTCAAAAGAAGACGATATTTACACAACCATCTTATTAAAATAAATCTAAGATGGTTACAAAAAAATGTCTTATATAATATAATTAATAAGACTATTTTTTGAAAATGTTCTTAAAAACTCATTAAAGGTAATAAAAAAATTTAAAGACTTTTGTGGGAAGAACTTAAGAAGATGTTTAGAAAAAATCATTTTAAAAAGTTTAATTTAACAAGAGAGTTAAAAAAAATAAAAAATCTTAAAAAAGCTTATTTAAGGAGACAATTTGAAAAACAGTTATTAAAAATCCTGTTTTAAGAGATGTTAGAAAAAACTATCTTAAAAAAATTGATTAAGAAGATGGTTAAAAAATCCATCATATAAAACCTGATTAAAAAGATGATTAAAACATTGTCTTAAATAATCCACATTAGAAATAGAGTTGGGAAAAACCGTATTAAAAGTGTTGATTAAGATGACAATTAGAAGAAACTGCCTAAAAATACTAATTAAGAAGATAGTTAGAAAAAATGGTCTTAAAAAAGACTGATTAAGAAGAAGGTTATACAAAACCGTCTTAAAAACACCTAACATTATGTGAAGATTTCATACTCTTTTCTTTCTTCTCTCCCATCTATCTTTATCTAGCTACATCTGACTACATAGCCTAGAGCTCACCTAGCTATATTTTGACTCTAGGTACTTTAACTAAAAAACCAATGATTAGAGTGAATTGAACATATAGTTTGTCTTTAAACTTGCACTATCTCTGTCAATCAAAGTGGTTAAATATTTCTTCCTTGTCTTATGTTTTATTTATATGATTATGGGTAGAAAATTTTCCTAAAGTTTACATACCTTGTATAATTCTATCATGCATGTTTGTGTCGATCTTTTGTCCTAATATAAAGTTAGAAATCTCCATGCATGATAAGTTTTTTCCAATGTTTTATTCAACACTTAGTGTTTGCTAAAATTCCTAATTGATAATTCATTCTTTTCATATATGAAAGTCATTGAGCTTCTATTTTTGGCCACCAAAATGGACAAATATGCTTGAATGACAACCACAAGATGAATAAGAGAATGTCAACAGTGAACGAAAAAGTTCATAGAGTTTACATTGAGGGAAGGGGGTGCAGATTATAATTACAGGTGTTGTCCATGCTCAAGATGTGAAAACATGAGAAAGGTAACTATAGGTGATTTGAGAGAACATTTGTACTTCATGGAGTCACTGAAAGTAATTGCTCCTAGATCTAGCATGGAGAAGAACTACCTTAGGGGCCTTTGACAAGGGTGAAAAGATTTGAATATGAAGACATTGTATGAAGTGTTGCAGGTAGTATAGCCACATCAATGTTTGGAGATGCATACAATGATACTTTTTGGATGACTACAAACAATTCTAGACTACAATATAGGAAGTCCATAACCCATTGTGCCTTACGTGTATAAATTATACTAAGTTGTTTGCAGTAGTAGAACTATACAATGTGAAGTCAGGATTTGTTTTTTCAAAGCAAGGTTTGAAAAAGTTTTAAAAGTGGTGGGTAAAATACTATTAGAGGAGAATGAAGTGGTAAGGTCTACATAAGAGGCAATAAAACCATGGTTGTAGTAGTGTTGAAGTATGATAAGATATATGCCTGTCCCAATGACTGCATCATATAAAGGAAGCTGCACAAGGATAAAACTAAATGTCTAACTTATGGACAGTTAAGATAGAAGTTGAAGAACAATTCAATTGAGCAAGTGAAGGACGTGCCTAGAAAGGTTCTATGGTATTTTCCCCTATTCCAAGGTTCAAAAGAATGTTTCATATTACAAAAAAAATGAACAACATGCTGAGGAGAGGGTAGGTTATATCCATTTATTTTATCTAGCTGGGCTATTCGTAGATTTCTTATAACCAAAATTTGGAAAAGAATCGAGAAAACTACAACTAGCAATATCTACAAATGGGAATAATCCTCATGATTCTATAAGTAGTAAATTAGTTGTTGGCCTATTATAATAATTTGTTACAACTTCTCATCATTGCTATCCATAAAGAGGAAGTTTATGATGTTAACTATGTTGATATTAGGTACTAAGTAGCCAAGGAATGACATTAATGTGTACTTGGCTCTAGTGATTGACTGTCTTAAGACATTATGAGATGGAAGTTATGATGCATACAAGAAAGAGTTGTTCAACTTAATGTTTATATTTTCATGGATAATATATGACTTCCTTGCATAAGGTAATTTGGCATCATGCATCATGAAGGGATACAATGCTTGTTCTATTTGTAACGACTAAATGTGTTCAATATAGCTTTAAAATGGTCAAAAAATGGAATTCCTATACCATAGAAGATGATTGCATATAAACCATCCATACCTTTTTCAAAAGGAAAATTTTAACATTAGTGTAGAGATAAGGAAATCTCCAAAGATGTTGACCAGATGAAAGTACTGGAAAAGAATGGAAACTTTAATTTCTCATGGAGAGGATGAAAGTAACTAAAAGTATAGGTGACAACAACTCTACAAGTTGTTGGAGAATTTAATACTCTTTGAACTTGAGTACTAGAAATACATGCCTGTATGACATGTACTTAATGTCATGCACATTAAGAAGAATGCCACAAGAGCATGACTGCTACTTTGTTTGACATATAAAAAAAGGGGGTGGATGGGCTTGCAACTTGAGTAGATCTTAAAAAGATGGTTAGGAAAGAATTTATATTCATTGAATAGGGGTAATTGAGGAACATGCTTGCTAAGGCAAATTATAAGTTAGACAAAGAGGAGAGAAGAATAGTGTGTAAAACTCTATTAGAGGTCAAACTTCCAGACAACTACTCTTCAAATTTTAGAAACATTAGCTCTATGGAAGTGCTGAAATTGTTAGGGATGAAGTCGTAAAATTGTTATACCCTTATGTAACAACTCATGCTAATAGCAATACATTCACTACTGTCAGATAAATTTAGAGAATATATTACAAATTTCTCCTATTTCTTTAATGTTTTCTTCAAGAAGGTGGTGGAAGTTTCAAAAGTATAAGAAATCCAAGACCATCTAATGACAATCTTATGTGAGCTTGAGACAATCTTCCCACTATCCTTCTTTGATATCATGGTACATTTAACAATACATCTTATTGATAAGGTCAGAATCTATGGGCTGATTTATCTGCAATAGATGTACAAGTTTGAGAGAGGTACATGAAAGTGTCAAAAGGGTATGTATGAACTCCCAATCAGCAAAAGGGTATATCACTAAATGTTACATTGTAGAAGAAGCGGTGGAGAGTATTTATCAAGAGTGGATGCAATTGGGATCATGAGCAAGAAACGATCAATTGGATTTCATCCAAAAGTTGGTGAATCAAGTGGTTGTGTATGACTGCTAAACATAAAGAATGGGACTGTGTGTAAATTTATGTCTTGCGAAAAAATGTCGATGAAGTTTCACCATACATTGAGTAAGCTTACACACACACACACACACACACACACACACACACACACACTCTCTCTCTCTCTCTCTCTCTCTCTCTCTCTCTCTCTCTCTCATGTTGCTTTCTTACTTTTTTCTATTTTATGTGTAAATTAAGGTTAATACTTTACATCTATTCATTGTAGAGAACTCATGAAGTTCTTAAAATCAAGGTATCTAAGAGACGCAAAGAAACAAAAGTAGCTACAATATCTAGCACTGTCACACCTTCACTACTTGGCTTTGTCAAAATATAAAAGGAATTAACACTTCATTTACTTGTTATTAATTGCATAAATATACTAATTTATTCTATTATAACAATCATCCCACTTAATATACACAGGTTAAAGATTGGGAAGATATTCCAAGTCATAGTATATCTAAATCTTTGGGTTGGATGGTGATGGGACCTAATCCAGAAGTACTAAAGTATGTAGGATATACCATCAATGGTTATTGCTTTTACACAAAAGATTGTGATAGTTAGAGAGCACAATAGAATAGCAAGGTTGGCTTAGTTGCCAATGCTTCTTTCTTTTCAGTTTAAAGGATAATAACCCATTCCATGAATGATACTTACTATAGGGTTATACAAGAGATATAGGTGCTGGATTAAAATTGTAGAATTGTGGTTGTATTTAGCTATAATTGGGTGGAAAACAACAAAGACATCATCAAAATTGATGCCCTTGGATTGACATTAGTTGACCTCAATAAGATCGGTTATGAAAATGATCATTTTATTTTTTGCATCTCAAACAAGACAAGTATTTTATGCATAAGATAGACATGGTACAAGATGGTCAACTATTTTATTAGCTTCCCTATGGGACTTTTATGATGAAGATGACCTAGATAATACTGCAATAAATTATCCTTATCTTACTACAATAATTCCATCAATTGATGTAATCAGTGAAAATGAGATGAATTATGTGTGTAATACTAGTGAGGAAGGTGCTTGGGTTGAAAACAACTTATGTAAAGATGAAAAATTAAAATGTAACATTTGATATATATATATATATATAAAGGATGGTTAATTAGGAGTTATTCAAAATTTTATTTTTGTGTCATTTTTATTCACAACTGCATTATTGTTTAATAACAATTATATATATGGTCGTATATCATATTGGTACATGAATAACAACTTACTTGAGAAGTCATTGGAGAGGAAATTAAAAATTTTGTAATTTTTTTGTAAAGAAATTAATAAAACAATTATGATAATCATCTTGAAAAAGAAAAAGAAGAAGTCAATTTTTAAAAAACTATCTTAAAAGATATGGTTTTCTGCTATAATTTTCAAAATTGACTCAGAAAACCCTTTTTTAAGACAATTTTATAAATCATCTTAGAAAATGATTCCTAAATCAAATACACCACCCATCTCCAAAACCCCCATAGTTTCCATCATTCGCTCCATCTTCAAAACCCTCTCTCAGTCTCTCTTGCAATCTCCCATCCTCCAAAACCCAAACAAATCTCCCTTCCTCCAAACCAGATGGTCTCTCTCTCTCTCTCTCTCTCTCTCTCTCTCTCTCTCTCTCTCTCTCTCTCTCTCTCTCTCTCTCTCTCTCTCTCTCTCTCTCTCTCTCTCTCTCTCTCTCTCTCTCTCTCTCTCTCTCTCTCTCTCTCTCTCTCTCTCTCTCTTCCTTCCACCATAACCTAGAAAGTTTCTCTCTCCTATGATCTCCCATCCTCCAAAACCCAAACATTCATGTACATACCATCCACTATTGGGTTTTCTTCAAAGAAGAAGAAGAAAGTAGAAAATAGAAAATGGCAAAGTCTGACGGCTAAAGAATGTAAGTTTGACAATTTCTCTCCACCTTAGTTCTATGGCCAATGTGTGACCCAGAACCAAAACCAAATCAACAGAAGCTCAACAAGGTTGGTCCTTTTCCTAATGTATTTATCGATTTAGAATATGTTCAATCATATTATAGGTCATTTATAGATTATTATCGTGATGGTGTAGTTAGATCTGGAGCTTATTTGTATAGATTGAGTGATTTGAGTTTTTTTTTAATATCTTGATCATGTAGTTAGATCTGAATTTATCTCTCTCTCTCTCTCTCTCTCTCTCTCTCTCTCTCTCTCTCTCTCTTCATTGTTGGGTTTTCACTGATCCATAGCCAAAAAATGGTGGATCTAAAATTTTAACTCCCTTTTGAGAACTTTAGTGCTTGATTTAAATATAGCTTAGTTTTGTTATTGGGCCGTTAACATTCAAGCAATCAACAACTGCCTTTCAAATAACTAATTTAGGCCATTAAGAGTAGCCACCATCCTGGTGTTTGACTTCTGCATTGGTGTGTCTATGGATACCTGTAGCATGTCATTGTAATTTTGAGTGACTTAATGCAACATGACTGACATCTAACATTTCTCAATCATTGATTAGCTACTTCTGTTGTATTAGCCCTTAATCTTTAAGGTCATCTAATTTATACTAGATGCTTTTTGTTAGTTCTTGTTCTTTGTTGAGTTAGATTAACTATGTTCATTTTGTAGTCCTTGATGGGACTCTGCATGACCTATAACTTAGGAGCTACTTGTTGCAATACAAAATACCAAATGACACAACCTATTGCAAGTACTTCCGCTTTCAATTTGTTCAATTTACAAGTGTGTATCCTTATACTTGAAGTTCTATAAGCTTATGCAACCAAGTGGATATGACTATGGTTTGGATTTTCCCTTGAAAGCAATCTTTAACTTTTTTTCTTGAAATTTAGTGAGATGAGCAAACTTGAACAATCTATAACTTTTTAACTCTCAAATATGTATACGAAAGAAGAATAAATTGGTAAGATACTACCTAGTAAAAAAATAATAGGATACTAGCATAAGATCAATTTATTATGTTTATATGAGATGATTTCATCTATATTAAAGTTGTTTGACATGATTTGTACTTTTGATAGTGCATGATGAATATTTGCTATCTATGTTATATAGAATAATGAAATGTCTATGCATGTTTACACCAACACTGACTCTTTTTAATTAGATTGTAATTTTAAAATGTAACATCCCCTATTTTTAAATCTTAATTTGAGTAAATTTTGGAAAATGTTAAATTGGGATGAAAAATATATATTGAATTTCCTATTTTTGGAGTTTTATAAGTGAAAAACTTAATAGACATCAAATCAAGTATTAAGACCTCCATAATTGGATTGTCCTTGAAAAGACAATTCCAATGACACTAAGTTTGCTTGAGTCAAAGTTGGGATGGAGAAGATATGAGGGTTCAAATATGAAGGGCATTTTAATAAACTTAGTTGTCCAATCAAATACAGTGAAATAGGGTAGGCTATAGGATCAACGATCAGATGTTGTCATTGCATTTCTAAACCCCAAATTGACATAGGATGAGCTAAATTTCACTGATCCATTAGCTAAAACATCTAATAACATGTTGAGATCAAGATCCAACCACTTCTAGCAGTCGGATCACCAATCTAGGGAATGAATAGAAGGTTAAAGGGTGATCTAACACTGTTCCTCACATCTGATCAATGATCAGTCATTAGTGAATGACTAATTAGATCTTTAATGGCCTTAGATGTTCCATGATGTGGAAACTAGACCAACAGTTTGAGTAGCTGAGATCATATAGTGATGAGTGATAGATTGTATGAAACCTTATAGTTCCATGATTAACAAATTATCTAGACCATCAAATTAGGGCTAGAATAGATTCCTTTTGTAATTGTTAATATAAGTTGATATAGACAAGGAATCCAAAATATCGACAGGTTCATTGATGAATTGATTTGGAGGGATATAACTAAATCATGAAGAATTATGAGGGAGGTAGATATTTTTAACTTTGATATGCTTTTGTGAAACATGAAAACTATCCATGGCTATTCTATCATGTTTGTAAATAGTTGAAATTTAAATTTTTGAGATTTCTAATTTATATAGTGAGTATATATGTATTTCATGCAACTTATCCCTTTGAAATACCATGTTGATTTATTTATTAAAGTGAAGACTTGCACATGAAAGTGTATTTGAAATTTTCATGGAGTTTCTGATTTATGGTATGATGAGTGAGGAATCCTCACACTCAACCCTTGTAAGGGTTGCTTTTATATGGTTATATCATATCATGAAAATGATTTTCATGATTGCACTAGTGCATGGAATTTTGTGGTTTTATATGTTATGATGGCATATAATGATGCCTAGTATTATTATGTTATGAAGGGCATATGGCGACCCATTGGACAATGTGCTAGGAGGATGAGGATTGATCACCCTCCTCCAAAACTTTATATATATGATAATTGGCTGCAAAAAGGGTACATGATGGGCCTGGTTGGTCCTAGTGGGTGGTCCTATGTAGGGGATCGAGCCACAGGATGTTTGCTACTGGTGTCTACAATGGGAAACTCTTACGGTGTATGAAATCTATCCATCTTGGTATCCACGTGATAGCCACAGACTTGATTGGTTCTTGTTTGTCGCATAGAGGGTCCTTTATTTTCAGATTTATATGTATATTGCGCTATAGGGCAGGTGCGTGGCACCTTGGTATTTTAGGTCTATAATGAGTACGCATGATCAACAATAGGTGGCTAGATTTCTAGTGTTCCTACACTTATGAGACCTCGAGGAGGTTCTGATGGTTATGTGTATGTATGTTTATTGAGATACACTGATTATATTGAAGCATTGATTTAAATGCTTTTCATCTATTGATTTTGATGATGGTTCACTATTTAGTTTGGATGAGTGCATTTATGAGATGATGCATGGCATGAGTTGTGGTGGTCTTTCATATTTTGTCAAATACCATGCAAAGGTTACTCTTGAAATTGATAAATTGAATTGGTTTAGCATGGCATTGTTTTGTATATCATGATTGAGATTTCAGAGATCATTATATTACTCATTATGCATCAAACTCTACTAAACTGCATAACATGTGATTAAGTGTTCCTTTTGGATTTAAAACTATATAAACTCATATTTTGATGATAAATCTTCCTACACAAGTACAAGCTTGCTACGACATTGTAAATTGTTTACAATGTCTCAAGTCTGAAGAAATAGAATAGGGAAAAGGGAGGAGATGATGGTGATAGAGATCTAAGGAGAAGAACAAGTTATATATAGCAAACAGGTTTGCAATATAGTTGTTGATCATATGAAACTGACGTAATATTTGACTTAATATGACTTTGCTTTATTTACGTGTGGGTATGTAAATTGGAGTTATGGGAGATCTGGCTATGACTAGAGTGGTCATGGGGATGTTGGTTTTATTCCTAGCCTTTTAGCACTACAAAATGTTTCTTTTTATTTAAATGTAAACGACATGTGTGTGGAAGTATTTTGGAGGGATACTGATTCTTCTTTGTTTATTTCACCTTTATTGTGTTTATTAGATTGTTGCATTGCATGTGTTAAATGCGTGGGGTCCAAAATACAAGGGAGACTCTATCAAATTTTTGGTAGGAATGTGGTATTCATTCCTTTGAAATTTCATACTTTTGAAAAGAAAAATGACACTCAAGATTTTTAAGGTCTTCTCATGAAAATTGTTTTCTGCTATTTGGTTTCTAAATAATTTTTCAAACTCGGGGCCCTACAAGTGCAAAAGATTTTGTAAAAAAAGTGCTATAAAGACCTGGGACGTCACAATTGGCATAAGAGCCATTTTCCTTCATGATGGTGGGCTAGCCGCTCGTGGTGTGCAAGGATGCGGGTTCCCTAAGGGGGGAAGAGGGCTTATCAACCTAGTTGATCCTGGTGGGCGATCCCAAGTGGGGCTTCGACCTATAAGATGTTTGCTTATGGGTGTTTGTTGTGGGTAACTCTCTTAGAGCCCTATCATTCCTTTCACAGCCATTCCTATAAGTCCAAAAGTCATATATAGTTAATCAAGTGAGAACAAGTTATAGATTTGAGTTATATGAATAACTCAAATGGACAATGTTGTTGATTGTAAAAACAGATGCAACCTAAGAGGGTTAACAAGTTCTAAGAAGACAATAGATTTTAGTCATAGTATGAGTAAGGGGAGTACTCTCACAAAATTAGTATAGTTCTTAGAGTAAGGAATGGTAGTATAAGAGTATAAAGTTAGTATATCTAAATGAAAACTTTGTCAGTGATAGATCTACTCACATGGGAGACCTCTGAGGATTTGAGTTTTAAATTATGACATGTGTATAAACCTTAGAAGATTATGATAACTATGGCACAATAATATTATGATTATGATGAAAAAAAGAGCAGGAAATAGTCACAATGGAAGAGAACTTGGGGAAATTATGAGTATTACAACATTAGTCTATACATGTAATAGATATATTTGATGGATAAAATTTTAGTATTATGAAAGTTAGTGGCAATTTGACCTAATTATGTAAATAAATTATTGATTGAAGTGGTGAAAATGAGTTATTCCTTACATATACATAAATACCGATAGCTAGTTATCATTGAGAAGTAAATAACTATTTAAGGATTCTTGAGAGTTCTAGTTATGAATTGGAAGTGCACAATGCTTAGAGGAAATAATAACTATTTTATAAGGATGATTACTAAATGATGAGAAAGATCAATAAATGAGTGGAGAATGGAAAGCATTGATACTAGAAGGTTCTACTGTCAATCTTTATGAGAATCTTTGATTTATGGTGATAATTTGATCATAAATTTTAAACATGATTATGAATAAATTCTTAAAAAGGATAATTATTTTATGAGTACAGAGTCCATAGAACATGATATATTGTTATAAGCCTTTATAAGTATCAAAATACCTAGTGTATGGCTACTATTGTTGAGAGAAGATGCTATTTGGTCCTTTTAGAAATTTTAGCTCAAATCTCAATATGAATCTCATTTGAGGACACCAAAAATGTAATTATAAGAATTCTGATGATAGTTGTTTAAGAGGGCGTGTTCCTCCATTAGTGAGACTTTTACTTTGAAGGCCCTTAAGAAGGCCAATGATGATTGATGTCTTTACCTTGTGAACAACTGGTGATACAAAAAAAGTTGGCTACTTTGGAGCAGAGAGATTAGATAATTCAATAATATTTGAACTGGGTTACAAGTTGATGAAGTTTACTCCTATAGCCATTACCACAGATTAGGAGGTGGCAAATGGAATTGTTGATGAGTTGACACATGGATTGAGGAATTAGGTGATTGTAGCAAGTTCTACATTTGTGGCAGAGGCAGAATACATGGCCTCTATGTTTGAGAGGGATTCTCTTAGGAATAAGGCTGGCCATAGAGACTCGGACATGGGTAGTTCAAGTCAGCCTAGTAAAGGCAAGATAATTTTTTTTTTCTTCTTCACTAACACAGTTACAAAGGCCTTTGAGTAAGGATGCAAACAAGATGTGTGTTACTTGCAAGGACAAGTACTTGGACAGTTATATCCTAAAGTTGGTAGATAACCACAATAGCAGTATTAATATCAACAACTGCAGTTATAATGGCAATCCTTTATACACTTTGAATGTTGAGGGTCTAGGCATTTCTTTATAGATTATTCAAAGGACAATGAGTTAGACATATTGACATTGGAGGCAGGGCAGAGATGGCCCCACATTAGTAGTGATGAGTTTCTATTATTACTTCAAGGTAAGCTCACACATCAAACCAAGCAGTGGAAAGTATTATCCTGATTGCTAGTAGGCATGTTATGATCCTTTTAGATCTAGGATCTAGTAATTCTTTCATTCATATGTTTTTGCATCCTGCTTGGACATGCCTATGTATTTGTTATCCTTTCGGTTGGATATTATGACTCTAGTTGGAGCGTTATTTGAGGCTAGTGAGTACCTTGTAAGGACATCTGTGGAAATAATGAGGGAGATGATGAGTGATGTTGTCATCCTACTCAATATGGTTGATTAAGAAAGTCATCCTTAGGATAGATTGGATGGTTACTTATTGGGTGATAGTTGATTCTTGTGAGAAGAAAGTTACTTTTAATATACTTGTATAACTAGCGACCTCGTTTCTATGTAGGAAGGGGAATCGCTGAGATTGTGATATTTCTACCTTGAAGGCAGTGTAGTACTTTTTTAGAGGGTGCTGAGTCCTTGTTTATGTGACAGTGGAGGACCATGAGCAGCCACAAACTGAGCACAAAGATGATGTGCAAGAGTTTGTAGTCTTTGAGTTTTCAAGACTTTCACTGCAAGAAATTGATTGTAATGTTGATTTGGCATCGGTATAGCATTATTTGCCCAAAATGCCAATCAACTAAGCTAGCAAAGCTCCAACTATATGACCTTCTGATAAGGGTTTTGATAGACTTAGTGGATGTTCATAAAGTGCATTAGTCTTCTTCATGAGAAGAGAGACATATCCTTATTACTATGCACAGATTATTGCTTGTTTGATAGCACTATAGAGGAGAACCATTATTCTCTATCTTGTATTGATGATCCACTCGATCAACTCTAGATGATGCATGATATTTTTGGATTATATGTAGTTATGAAGCGTTCTAATTAAATTATGAGTTATTTGATCCAAAATGGTTTGACATTTATTCGTTTATATGCAAGTTGGAATCTGATGAGAAAACATGATATGAAATTGTCTATTTATCGATGTTGATTTTGGAATTATTGGCTCGAGTAGTACATCTTGTGATGGGGGATGCTTCTAGAATTGTTTAAAGAATAACATGGAAACAATTTCAGAGACAAAATTCCTATAAGGAGAGAAGAATGTAACATCCCTAATTTTTAAATCCCAATTTGATTCTCCTTCCTCTGCCTCTGGATTGATTCTCCTTCATTGGACTGGTCAGCCATCCCTAGACCATCATTAGCCCTCTGTTCCTCCAGCATTCTTCCCCGCCTCCAGCTGGCCCAGGCGTCGTTGTTGACCGGTCGGACTGCTCTCTTTTCCCCTCCTCTCTTCTCCTTCCTTCCTTCCCTCCTTCTTCTTCTCCCTTCTCCCTTCTCCCTTCTTACTTCTTCCTTCTTCCCCCTTCTCCTTCTCTGGTTTCTCCTCATCGGGTTTCTTCCCTGGTTTTCATTTAAAACCAAAAATTCAAACAAATTCCAATTCTGCCCTAATCAAATCTCATTAATTCCACCTCTGTCCTCATTTTAATACCATATGTGTCCTCATTTTATTTACATCTGTGTCCCTAACTATTTGGGTTTTTCCTTATCCATATTCTGCCTATCTAGGGACAGTGTTATCCAAGACTACTTGTTTATTTTTATTTTCTATTTTTTTTTGGAATAAGAAATTCTATAAATTACAACAGTCAAATAAATCTAAAATTTTATTTTATTGTTAAGTTATTTATGTTATATTCTTTATTTTTAATTTATTAATTGAATTTTATTTAAAACTCCATCTTTTAAAGCGAGTCCTTGTGGGATCGACCCGTATTTGCGTGGCTATACTGCAATAACCCATGCACTTGAGGTTAAACATCAACAACCACCTGTCTAGGCTAAAGTACACTAGGTTAGAAGAATAAGAAGCATGTATTTGTGAGAGGTCATTTCCTTTCTAATCATACCTTAGTTATATTTTATTATCTAAATTTAATGTCTCTTTTTATAGTAAAAGAAAGTCAGGACTACGAATCCCATTAACTGTGCCATCCTACAAAAGATAGTGCACTCAAAGAAGCATAATGCCAAACCTACACAAATAATGTTGCTGCACAAGCTTCTTATCAAATAGTAAGTGATTGCGTGTTGTACCCTTATTATACTTTTAGAATATATATATATATATATAAACTAATCAACAAAATAGATCATGTTCTTATAAATTGTGCAAAAGAGTTGACTTAAGAAATTGCATCTACAAGGAATCTAAGCAGAACTATTGCAAAGAATGATATCCTCTAGAGGGCTTTGGGCAACAAGGAGGAACACCCTAACCAAGTAAAGGGCCAAGGGCATGGTATTGTTCCTTTTTAAATACTTTTATCGATACAATCAACATTGACATGACATTGATGACAAGGAGATGTACTAGCAGTTAAAAGTGCAACCCTAAAAGGAGACATATTGGCATTTTGGATTTAATGGATGAGTTTCAAAATAGGAGAGATCAAGAGCTAGCTCAACTACCCCTAAACCCTAGCCATATTTTAGTTGCAATTCTCCTACTCAAGAAGATCATGAAGAGCTACATGCACTCTCTGAACAAGAAAATTCGGTCAAGGAGGTATATATAAACACATGTTTACATTTTTATTGTTCAATTAATTGTCCTACATCATCCATTTTTATGTATCTGATATTTCTTATTTGTAGATAGATCAATGCATGTTAGCCATGAATGAGATTGAAAACATCATCACTGTTGGTACATGGCATCAAATTCAATCTCTTGTTTTGCACAGATCATTGATGCAGCTGCACACTAAGCATGTGTGTATTGCTACAGCCTGTCATGAGGATGCCTACCTACTATATTCGATAGAAGTTGAAAACATTTATACCATTGGGAAGGCCATTAGATATCATGTTGCTTGGCGGAAATAATGTCATTTCCTTAAAATCCAAGGTATTTATGTTGTCATACAACCATCTTGAACAACACTTTTTTATAAACCTCAACGTAATTGTTAATTATTTGTATCTAATATTAATTGGAAGTAGCAACATCCACCATCGAGGCTGACCTCCACCTCACTAGCACCCACCATCCTAGCAAACAAACAAGTACTAGTATTTATGTTTATTTTCATGATAAAATTCATTGTGTTAAATGAAAATTTTTAAATTGATTAATAATTTTTGAAACTTTATATCAACAACCTAGGGACCACTTGGAAGTTCCCTATTAGGACTCTCTACAAACTCATTAATGAAGATAAGATAATCAACCATGTATGAATAGAGCCTGGAGTGCTTGGCGATAATGGACTTAAAATACCACTCATGACCTATAATCTCACAAGAGTTTGTAAGTGGGATGAACTCAAATACGTGTACATTATCTCCTCTGTCAGGTACTCAGATATCTTCATCAACAAGAAACCTTGAAATTATGTGTTAATAAGTAATGATACATAAAAATTATTTCTTTATTTCAAGTACTTATATGATAAAATGTAGAGATAAAAGGTCAAGGACATTAAAAAAATCCTTAACCTTGTTGACATTTGTTGAGTGAGGGAGCAATGGCCCATAAAGAAGCATGTCTATGAAATTCTAGTAGGGTTCTTCTATTGCTCGAAGGGACAAGCCTTAATAATTTCCTATAATAGCATGTAAGCTTTAACTAGTTGTCCTTTCAAATTATGTCCTACACAAACAGACACAAATACACATATATCATCATCAGCATCAAGACCTTATCCCAATTAGGGGTTCGCCACATGAATCTTATTCCTCCATTCCTCTCTATTAAGTATAATGGCTTCATTTAGTCCCAACATTTTTAAATCTTTTCTCGCCACTTCTATCCACATTCTTTTGGACCTTCCCCTTGCCTCTTTAGAACCTTCTACTTGCATTGCCTCACTCCTTCTAACTGGTGTCATTTTCAATCTCTGTTGGACATGTCAAAACTATCTAAGTCTAATCTCCCTCATCTTGTTACCTATTGGTGCTACCCCTAAGTTTCCTCTAATATTTTTCTTCCTAATTCTATCTTTTCTTGTCTTGCCACCCATCCATCTCAACATCTTCATTTCCGCAATCCTCATCCTATGAACATGATGTTCTTTAACTGCCCAACACTCTGAACCGTAGAGCCTGTCTGGCCATCCTATTGAATTTTCCTTTTAGTTTGAGTGGAACACACTGATCACACAAAACTCCAGATGCACATCTCCATTTGTTCCAACATGCTTGGATTCTCTAGGTAACCTCCCTCTCAATCTCTCCACTCTCATAAATCATTGAACCTAAGTACCGAAATTGGTCTTTTATGGAGACTTCTTAGTTATCAATCTTAACTCATGTTCCACTCCTACTCCTCTCCTTGATAAAATTGTATTCGATATATTCGATCTTAGTTTGGCTGATTTTAAATCCTTTAGATTCTAATGCTTCTCTCTATAACTCTAGCTTTGTGCTCATGCCCTCCATTGTCTCATCAAGTATGACTATATCATCTACAAATAGCATGCACCATGAAATCTCCTTGTGTAGATGTTTTGTTAACTCATCCATAACTAACGTGAAAAGGTACAAGCTCAATGCCGATCCTTGGTGCAATCCTACAATGACAGGAAAATCACTAATCTCACCATTGGTGGTCTTAACATTTATTACTGCTCCCTTGTACATATCTTTAATTATATCTATATATCTTTGTGAAACCCCTTTCTTCCCCAACACCCTCCATATTAACTCTATAGGGACTTTATCATAAGCTTTCTTTAAGTCAATAAAGTCTATGTGGAGGTCTTTCCTCCTCTCCTTATATTTCTCAATCAATTGCCTTAGTAAGAAAATAGCTTCCATGGTAGACCTCCCATGCATGAAATCAAATTGGTTCTCCAATACACTTGTCTCATGCAATAACCTCTTCTCAATCACTCTTTCAAAAGGTTTTAAAGTGTGGCTCATAAGTTTGATCCCTTGATAATTAGTGCATCGCTGTATGTCTCCTTTATTCTTATAAATTGATACAATAGAGCTTTTCCTTCATTCATCAAGCATTTTCTTTAATTTTATAATCTTGTTAAACAACTTGGTCAACCAAACTATCCCAGTATCTCCCATATACTTTCAAACTCTATTAGTATACCATCGTGCCCTATCGCTTTCCTAATTTCATCTTTTTCAATGCCTCTTTCACTTCAGGTATTCTAATCCTACATTCACATCTATAGTGTCGAGTGTTATTTAAGTTTATAGTATTTTCAATCCCTATATTCTCAGAGCCATTGTCATTTACAAAATTTTGAAAGTAACTTTCCCACCTTTGTTTAATCTTGTCATTTTTGACTAGTACCTTTTGATCATCACTTCTAATGCACCAAACATGATCTAAGTCCTTACCCATGTGTTCTCTTATTTTTGCAAGTTTAAATACATCTTTCTCACCTTCTCTTGTTCCTAGTCTATTATAGAGGTCATCGCAGGCCTTAAGTTTAGCCTCAATTACTATTCTCTTAGCAACCTTTTTAGCATTCTTATACTGTTCATAGTTTTCATTATTTCTAGTCTTCTAGCATGCTTTAAAACACATCCATTTTTCTTTAATAACTTTTTGCATTGTTTCACTCTACCATCATGTTTCCTTTACAAATTGCCTTTTAGCTTTAGATGCTCCTAAGACATCTTTTTCCACTTTCTTAATGAACTCAATCATATTAATCCACATGATGTTTACTTTTGTTTCATAGTTTCAATTTCCTTCTACCATCAACTTATTTGTGAATGAGGTTATTTTCTCTCCTTTTAAGTTCCACCACTTAGATTTTGGACACTATTAAGTTTATTTTCTATCTTCCATCTTTTAATATAGATATCCATAACCATTAACCTATGTTGTGAAGCTAAACTCTCACTGGATGTCACCTTACAATCCTTACACATTGATCTTTTAGTATTCCTAAGTAGAAAAATGTTTATTTGGCTTCTATGTAGTCCACTTTTAAAGGTTATTAAGTATTCATCCCTCTTCTTAAAGAGTGCATTTGTAATGGCTGGGTTATATGACAAAGCAAAATCTAGGTTAGTTTCTCTCATCTCATTCCTTCTCCTATTCCATACCCTCCATGTATCCTATCATATCCTTCCTTTTCTTTTCCTACATGGCCATTTAAGTATGCTTCTATAAATATCCCTTCAGTGTGGGGAATTTCTTGCATGACTCCCTCTATGTTCCCAAAATTGTCTCTTGATTATATCTTCTAACCCTACTTGTGGTGCTTATGCACTTACAACATTTATGATCTGCTCTCTTAGAACAAGTTTTATTATTATAATTCTATCACTGATTCTTTTAATATTCACAACTTTTATCCTTTAATTATTTAACCACTATTAATCCTACACCATTTCTATTATTATCCTTTCCTATGTACAAGAGTTTATACCCATCAATTTCTCTAGTTTTAGCCCCTTTCCACTTGGTTTCTTGGATACAAATGTTGACTCTCCTACGTTTCATCGTGTCTACTAACTCCAAACTCTTACTTGTCAATGTCCCTATATTCCATGTGGTGATATGAATCTTGTGCTCTTGAGATATCATATTTACCCACACACTTCTTGACCTCCATGGCATGAACCCATGTCCACTTTTCATTGAACCTGGTGTGACACCCCAGGTTTTTCATGAAATTTTTTTGCATTTATTTCAAAAGATGGAGAGCCTCTAAATTTTGAAATACAAAAGCAGCAGAAGATGTTTCTTTGAAATTCATTTTCCTAAAAACCTGGATGTCACCTTTATGCTCACACTACACACACACACACACACACACACACACACACACACACACACACACACATATAGTTTTCAAAACGATAGACATACATTTCTTAAAACCAAGACCCATCCAGTGGTTCACTTGTACAACCCCTACAACATTATATTAAATGTCCACTATCATAATTCAAATGACTAACTAAACAATATGAAAGCTTTAATAAAATGTATACATGAGCATAGAAGTATGGTTGCTGGATTCCTCTTCTTGTGTACATCTTCTCCTATCTATCTGTATATGAAATATTGTAAATATTAAACATTTACAATATCTCAGCAAGCTATACTTGATAGGGGAGTTTAAGAAGCATGTTAAATCTTAAGATACATTAATTATTCCATAGTAATTAGAGTATTCATTATCATAACAATTTTATTGAATGGGATTTACTGTATGTTTCACATGTCAATAATCCATTTATAAACCACATATCCACATATTTCATAATCATTAACAATTTATTGATAAATCAATTATTAACGTGTTTCATAATTGTCGATATCTACATGTTTCATAATTATAAGTAATCCATTAATTTATCAAACATCTTTAATTATTATTTGTTATCTACATAAATTAATCCAATTCCATGAACCATACTCTGCATAACAGTTCTACCCATTCATATAACCATATGAAACTTATACTAAACTATGCCTGCAATCAAATACATATAGTATACGTACACATATATGAAAATTGTTAAAAGACATACAAAATTATGAATATAATTAGTAAGTCTCCTAATCTATATCCCTAGACTATACTGGGTTTCAGAATTATACCCCTCATTATGTAGGGTTCATAATCATTCAGCCTCTACTGGTATATTAGTATAATCCTCATGCCCCTCACTATATGAGGTCCACAATCTCCCAGTCACCACTAGAAAAACAATATAAGCATATCATCATGCCATATCATATAAGGCATCTCATAATACCACCATATACTCATGTTCTGTGGGCAGAGTGCACAGAGGATACAATATTGTCCTCTTTGGGTCCCTCACAACTGCCTAACTAGTGTCCCTTGGGCACTCCAACATCTTTTGGCAACCCTCAAGGATACTCATCACAGTGCATCAAATATAAGGACTACTATGCCGCAGTTTAAATCCGTACAGTGTGCCCAAATAACAACATAATAATCCACTGATACCAACTATGGAAATAGCAAAACCCATGTCCACATGGGGGGACCATGGCTATCATAGTGGTGGCTTTCCTATAAATTCCCTAATAAACATTTAGCCTCTCATCGGGCATGGTATCCATCATATAATAAATTTCAGAGAGCGGGTGGCCAAACCCTACAACTCTCCTAGCATAGCATCCCTAGGCCTATGCCTGTCTAAATCAAAACTCCCACCATGCTTGGATGTAAAATAACAATACACATGCGTATTGCTTGTCCATAATATATATATATATATATATATCTTATCATAATCCTAACATCCTCACTTATTAGGTGATCTCCCACCAAGGATGTATCCTATAAACATAGACTCATACATTCTCAATACTGACATAGTACCCATGTACCATAAACATAATTGCACAATTCACATACATGATATACAATTCATAAGCATCAATTATAACATGCAATTTGTTTAATTACATTATTTTCATCATTACAATTTAAAGCATGTGGAATATAAATCATACCATTTAAGTTTCACAACATCTATAAGCAGAAATAAGATCATGTTTAGAATATGCATCTTATTATTTAGATATGTTGTCTTAAATTTCCACCTACCTCATGTGACGTGTTCATTGGATTCCACTAGCTTTAATTGCCCTCTTCTTCACGACCCACCATGCGCTTCAATATTATTCAAGTAATTGAATTGAGTTAGAATGCACACAACTGCTATAGCAACAAAAAGAACAAAACATGTTTTAGGATAAGCAACTTGCCTTATGCCCTCTATTGCAAGCTTTATGGCAATACCAATGCCTTTTATGCTGACAACCGTTAGTGAATCCATCAAAGAAATGATGTCCAAGTAAACTAATTTGTGTTTGACCATAACAAGGTTCAAAATGCAGAACCATTGCCATGACCATTGATAATGAAGCTACTGAATAAAACATAATTTCAAGTAGAGTGGTCAGAGTCCAAGTTAATTTCTCCTTCTAATTCCAAATCCTATACGTAAAATTTTGAAGACTAGAATTTCGTGGAACTAGAGAATTCTAAAATTTATACCTACAGTTCTAAGGATTGGAATTCTGAGGAACTTGTGAATTCTAACTTTTACACATACAGCTCTGGATTGGAATTTCGAGGAACTCGCAAATTCTAACTTTTACACATACAATTCTGAGGACTGAAATTTTGAGGAACTCTCAATTCCAACTTTACACATACAGTTCTAAGGACTAGATTTCTAAGGAACTCACAAATTCCAGTCGTCTTCTCCCTTTCTCACAGGTACAGTGATGGGAGAACTAGTGTTCAAAACCCTCTACCCACATACAAGCCCTTTCACCTAACACTTCTTCATGCTATTCACAAATCCATCAACTCCTGGTCATTTCTTTGTAACAATCCGGTGACCACAACAAGGCCGAGTATTGATCGTAATCCACCTCCCACCCATCTCAAAAACCCAAAGTCCATCTGTAAAAATAGGGTATTACATTTCCAAAGGAGGAAGATTTAGAAATTACTGATCCCTTGTTTATATGTAAGAGATAAAGATGGAAACGAATTGAGTAAAAAAAACATTGCAGAGAACCTACCCGCAGAACAATCAACATCCTCCATTGCCACTGGAGAAGTCCTTTTTCATCAAAAAAATTTCAACAACTATTCATGTGTGTACCAATTTTCTTTCGATCCCACATCATTCCTCATCTGATCACAAGGGAAACAAAGGGCTTTTGATCATGCCCTTTTATAGTTTAGATCCACCGGTCAGATTGGAGATTAAAGCCACCATTGTCTTTGGCGAGCTCTGTTTCTCCGGTGACCTAAAAAAACTCAAAATCCACATTTTTCGTTGATAGTGCCATTTTTTGGTGTGACTGGCTTCCATTCCTGCTCCCTCTCTCTTCTCCTTCTCCTTCTCCTTTCCCTTCTCCCTCTTCTTCTTATTTTCCTTTTTCTCCATCTTTTCCCTCATTGTCTTCATGTTTCACAGCTAGAGAATAGATCTGTTCTCCCTTTGGAAAGTCACAAAAAAAGGGGGGGTGCCAATATCAATATGGCCCCCTCCTTTTACTTATTATAATTTATTTCTTTTTCATTTCATTTTAATTTAGTTTATGTTAATGATGTTTTTCCCTTATAAAACATCATCATTTCAATAACAAGCATGTGATCTCCACTCATGATGGGTTTTCTAATGCCCCTCTACTACCAAATCTTGGAATTCTGCAAGTGGGGCCCTCTAGGAAAATTACTAAAATACCCCTCTGTAAGAAAATTACTATTTATTTGTCCAATCTTCGATTTCAACAAACTTAGTGTCGTTGGATTTGTATCAATGAGTAGAATCTAGATTTGATAATTTCAATTTCCAAGTTATAAGGTTTTTTTTTTTTACTTTTAATTATCAAAATAGCATAGACTTTGAAGTCCCATAACTTCCTCATTCAAACTCTGTTTTCAACGTTCTTTGGCTCGTTGGATTCCATTTTCTAAGTACTATCTAATGGTGTCAATTTTAATCCAAATTATTATCCTATTAAAAGATATACTTCTTGAAAACTCATAACATGATCATGGAATGGTAAAATTTTAGGGCTGTTACACCTGGGTTTTGAAGCAATGCGTCACTTCTAAGGGGATGCTCTAGCAGCCCTTGCCCATTTTCCACTACATTTGAGATCCGATATAGCGCATCACTTCTGGGGGAATGCACTAGCAACCCTTGCCCATTTTTCACCTCACCAAGGATCCGATGAAACATGTTGCTTATGGGGAACGCCCTACCTTGAGGGAATGTTAGTTTTTGATTCATATCATGTTAGGGTTGCCATACTTTTAGGAAGTTAGAGATTATTTTCATTTCTTAGTTGTAAACTAATATACAAAATTTATATTCATTTGCAAGTACGAAAGAAATAACAAAATCAACTTCAACTTCGTCCTTGCCAGCTCTAGACCCTCCTCCTTGTGCAAGGTAGGCATGCATTATTTTCATATCAAGCACACATTCATGAGCTATTGATAAAAATCATAAATATTTAAGCTTTTAATCTTTTATATATTATAATAGGTTAATAATTGATAATTAATCTTTTATTTATAAATAATGCTTTTTCAACTATAAATTTGAAGTGCATGAATAAATAGGATGAACCAACCAAGACTATGAACCCACCAAAAGTTACTTGAAAGATGGTCAATGTAAACAAAAAAACTAATTAATTACTCTATATATAAAGTAAGTTACAATTGACATGATAGTTATTGATCTTTTCTATTTTCTTTGTTGGTAGTGTCCTACACAGCAATTGAATTAGGAGTGTGGATACTTTGTTATAAAATACATGAGAACTTTAAGATATGATGGTGTTATACTATACAATTGAGAAAGGTAAGATAGTTTATTGGTCATCATCTTATATTTTTCCATAATCTTTGGGGTTGGGTGCATGATATAAGATTTAAGTGTATAGTGGATTTATAAGTAGTAAACTAAATTAAATATGATGTCTTATATTTGCTTGATTGAGGAAGCATGGGTTGCTCCCAAGTAGATCTCGAGGAAATAAGATGTGGATGGGTTATGTAATGAAATTCAACAATGATTGATATATACTTCCACCCAACTAATACTTGTGTACTTCAATGTAAATTTTTATATTGATTAAGATAAACTTCTTCCTTTAAATAGTAAATGTGAATGTGTCTTGTACTTTTTATTTACTCAAAGTATATATGGTTTGTTTAGTTGAATGAAGGGATGTTGGAGTGTGGATGTAAGTATTTACTTTGACTTTGGGGATGTCAGAGTGTGGAAGTAAATGTGTGTGACTGGACAAGTGTGGATGTATATCTTTACTTGTAACTTTATATATATATATATATATATATATATTAAATGTGAATGTTGGAAGTGTGGAAGATTCAAATAGGAGTGAAATAGCAAGAAGATATATATGGATGTTGAATTTTTTATATTGAATGTGAAGGTACTGATGAATATTGTAATAATAGGAACATTGATGTATGTTGATATTAAAAAGTTTCAGTATTCTTTTTGAGAATACAGATTGATTAAAGACATTTATAAGAAAACTATCTCTAAAAGAACTTTTTTAAGATGATTTTTGAAATCGTCTTAACAAGTATTTTAAGAAAGTTTTGGAAATCATCTTATTTTAAACTGCTTTTCAAGATAGCTAAGTAAAAGTCAGTTTTGGAATTGTATTAAATATATGTTGTTAACCATCTTAAAAGCACTCTAGTTTAGTAATGTACTTATCTCTGTGGCGATTTCAATAAAATTTGCATTTTTCTCCATATTTGACCTTAGCTTTCCTTCTCCTTTCTCTATCTCTTTCCATGTTTTCCCCTTCTTTCTTTCCAGTCTCGATGTCTACTTATATAGATATCTTCCCTTTCCTAATATTTTTCCAAATCCATGTCTCTTCCATTCACTTTTTTTACTACAAAATGTTTCTTATTCTCTACCTAAGCATGTGTTTCTCTATTCAATGACTTTTTCCTATTTTTCATAAATCATTTCATACTTAAAAACATTTCTTAATATATTCAACTTCTTATCCTAGCCTATTTCTCCTACACCTAGCCTTGGCCGCTAAACACATTTTCAAGTACCTTGCTGAGCACACTTACGACCTTCCTAATTGCAATGTGTTTCCTAAATCAGATTTTCCTTTCTTCTTAATTTCTTCTTTTTGCTCTTAACTTCCAACTGAACTTTCCTAACTTAATGTCTCCTTGGTTGACTTGGCTGCCACGACATGGCAGTTTCATGTGAGACCCACTAATTCAATGTGTTTAATAAATGTACATAAGTATGTATGTTTGCATGGCCTCCACAACGTGGCAGCTTCATGTGAGACCCACTGGTTCAATGTGTTTAATATATGTAAATAGCAAGGGATGTCATTATCAAATTTTAATCTT
The DNA here is from genome assembly GCA_035236585.1 of Warburgia ugandensis. Classification (NCBI taxonomy): domain Eukaryota; kingdom Viridiplantae; phylum Streptophyta; class Magnoliopsida; order Canellales; family Canellaceae; genus Warburgia; species Warburgia ugandensis. The sequence goes on from CP141133.1 coordinate 60,507,370, forward strand.
GATACAACCACTAGGTAAATCTTCAACATCAAAGTTTTACTATTTTGACATAATTGGAAAGCTCTCTCTAAGCGATATCCATTCATTGAGGTCTCATTAATAAATTATTGAGTTTACAAATTTCACTTTTCACATTTTGTGAAAAATCCTGATTTTTATTAATAGCAAAATGGTTGCAAAATTTTTGGTCATTACACTTTGCTGATTTGCTAAAAGGAAGATCTTCAAGGAAAGAAAGTCAATGCCTCTAGAGGTATAGAGACTAGTGAAGAAAGACACAATAGAGTTGCAAATCAATTCAAAATCCTCTATTTTTTGTCCACCATAATTAAGAGAAGTGACACGATTTGCATGCCTTCTTGTACTAGAAAATGGAAGAAACAAGTATTACAATCTCTTGGTTTAATCCATTTAACTACATCTTTCCTAATTTAATCCATTTAAATAAAGATTTCTACCATCATTTAATTTCAAATTAAAGTTCAAGATGGTTCAATCTTGCTTCTATATCGGCTCTTTAATACCATCTTAAGTGGAGCATCTTCTTCTTTTCAATTCAAATAAGAACTTAGTTCCTAAAGAGCTTTATGCTGGTTGGTCCTAGCTAAATTTCTTACTTTTGGCCATGCCTTGAGATTTTCTTTGAGGAATTTAAGCTTGGTAGCAAGTACAACTTCTACCAACCCTCTAAAGGATTTCTCATTCTACCAATATTCCATTAGTTTAATGAGTTCCTGGTTGTCTATCTAAAAGACCTCAAATCAGAATGGAATTGGACTTAAGGATGGTATAGTCGAAGAGAACACCAAAGTCTTATGATCTAAATATGATTTATGATAAATAGAGCATGATGAATTAAGAAAAAGAGAAAACCTATCAAAATTAACCAGAAAACGATGTAGCTTCACTGCTACATAGGAGGATTTTAAAGTCGGTTAAAAGTGACTTCTATCATGCCAACTTCAAAAGTCAACAAATTTTTAAAGTCATTTAGATAAACGACTTTAAATATAAAGGGCTTTTGAAGTCATTTAACTAAACAACTTCAAAAGTGTTGAATTTTTTAAGTCATTTAGCACAAACAACTTCAAAGCCTTCAAAACTATGGCACTTTTGGAGTACTTTTGAAGTTGTTTAGTTAAACAACTTCAAAAGTGCCATAGTTTTGAAGTTGTTTGTGCTAAACGACTTCAAAAGTATGCACTTTTGAAGTCGTTTAGGTAAATTACTTCAAAAGTACATAGTTTTGAAGTCATTTAGGTCTAAATGGCTTCAAAAGTCTACCACTTTTAAACAACTTCAGAAGTGCTGATTTTTCAAGTCATTTAGGTCTAAATGACTTCAAAAGTCTTTTTTTTTTTTTTTTCATTTGTGACATTCCGGTCACTACCACCTAAATACAATTTAATATTGTTCCTGATCTTACAATCATTATTCACAAGAAAAACAAACATACATTCACTTCCACATTAGGTACAAAGCATCCAAATTCATCATTATGCATTTACATCTATCTTGAGAAACCACAAATGAGAGACCACAATGCACATTCACTTCATTTTTGAATCTATACACATTTGCATTTACTTTCACACTAAGTTACCCTCATTCATCATCCCATAAAAAGTTATAATTCAATGAATATTTTGAAAACCAACTCCCATATTTACTTCACTTACAAGTTCTAAATTCACTTCATCCATACTTATTTACTCCCATACTCCATACTAAGTTATCCTCATTCATCATCCCATAAAAAGTTATATAATTCAATGAATATATTGAAAATCAATTTCCATATTTACTTCACTTACAACTGTCATACTCCTTTACTCCCATACTCTAAGTTTTCACTCATTCATTGCTTAAGAAATATATATATATATATAAGAAAATAATGAAACTAAAAGAACACATAGAAGTGAATGAAAAAATACTTTATTATGTATTTTACAATCATGTAGGTACTTTGAATATTCTAATTGAAACTCAGTACATACTCAACTCATTCACTTTGTATTTCGTTGAGGTTTACTTTAGAGTAACTCTTCTTGTTTGCCCAATTAGAAAACACAGCAGCCTGTAATACAACATATTTAATAAAGGTCATAGTCTTGTAGCTAGATCCATAAAAAACTATTGGAAAATATAAGATTGTGAAAGGTAAATGTGTCTTACATTTCTTAAGGCTGAGTTATCATTGGCACTTTTCTGGATTTTCAACTCGACGCATAATTAAATTTATTTAGTGATCAACATCTCATGCACTTATAGAAATTGATTCCTGCCAAGGTTGATCTTATGTCTAAGTCAGTCTTGGCCTTATAATCCAACCTTAATGTTGTAGGTTACTTTAATCCTTGCTTACCTATTAAAAGAAGAATATATTTTTTATTCTGATATTTTTGCCAATTTTGGTCCATCATGAGCTCCCTTCACAACCACTATAGTCTTAGAAAAGACTCAGTTTAATTAGTTTGCTTTAACTCTAGGCTAAGACAGTGAGCTTGTGAGTCGTACACCTTGAACCATCAATTAATAGATCTTTGGGCAAGAACTGGTCTGTCATCTATATTCACATGAGAAGGAGAAAAGGCACTAGCATTCATATTTCTTAATGTTCTCTAAGACTTTTAGACAATAAAGATTGGAAAGTGGAATTGTCAGAGCATGAGCCTTAACATCGCAAAATCATCTTTGATTTACTAAACTGTCACACATCTAGTTATGACCCCAATCCTATAAGACCATAGACAATCCACTTGATCATGACTTTAGCATTCTATCTATGATGGAAGTGTTTTTTGTAACTATTTTGTGGATTTAATAATGGAAGAATAATAGAACTTTTAGAAAGAAGTGAAGTGTTATGGAGAGTCATTCATAGATCAAGAATATGGTTTTTCAAGTGAAAAAGATCTTATGGTTCTTCTACAGTAATGATTGATCCCCTTTTTCAGTTCTTTTGGGGATTGTTAAGAGTCTCTTCTTAATTATTCATGATCCTTAGACTTATAAACAGATTTATAATATTCCTTTACATTGCATTAGGGGTTTGTAATAACTTCTGACAATACTATAAATGACATGTAGGTGGGAGGTTCCTTTTTCTTCCATGATCATGATTTTATATACATCTTGCTGCAGAAAAGGGCATGATCCTCGTTTTGTAAAATTTGAACTAATATTCAGATGCTCTAAGATAATATGGGGTAACTGTCAAAGGTAAGAATTAGTTGGGGATGATTTCAGAGAAATCTAGTTGAAAATACATTTTAGGAAATAAAACATGACCTTTAGATATTATTTTCCTAACCCTAGAATGTTTTATTTAGTACAATAGTTACAAAAATAAAGTATCACCTAGTTACTATTTGTATCACCCATTCAATGCTACATCTTTGTAATCAGTATTGTTAGTAGTGACCTTGTGAATCTGGTGATAATGATAATCATGGTCTCATATGGAGTTGCAAACTATTTTTTGTGTCCTTGGTTTAGTTTTATGTTTGATGATTGTTTATATATTTACTTCAACTAAGAGCTTTGATATTGATATTGATATTGGTAATGTTATTTATGAGTTTTATCTATCATATGTATGCTTGTTTTCAAGTTTTCTTCTTGCTGTTGGAATTAAGTGTAGAAACTTATTTCAAATACAAGTACAATCAAATGAACAGTAAAAGTTGTTAAACTAACATAACTATGAACTAATCTTAGAATAAAAACAAAGAAACATTGAAGAAACATGAATAAGCCCATAAACATGAGTGGAAGACAAATTTTCTTGAGAAAAATTGTGATGATATATGAAAATGGAAATAATAAAAAGGATAAAGTTCATAAATATAGACACACAAGTTTCTAATAATCATTGCCTTTGAAAAGAAATGCTTGTAATAATTAAAATATTTATTTTACTCATCAAAATAACCAAGGACCTACCTAATGTAATACACTAAGTATAAGAAAACTTCTTCTTTCTGTTGGGTATCTTGTATTATACTATAAAATTGGTATGTGATATATGTTACACAGTCTACTCTTGATTTAAAACTTTGGGATTTTGGAAAGGAATATCCTAAGGTTACACAAGTATGCTTGAACCACTCAAATCAAGATTTGGGTTTTCTCGAATCTTACCTGTAAGTTAGGCTTGTTGTACTGAGTGAGATGATCAACTTGGTTATCTGATTTGAGCACTCGTCTTCTCTATCGATGGCCTGCCAATTCTGGCACCGAAACCCTTCTTCTTCTCCTCGTCGGTGTAACACATCTTCTGTGGCGAACAAGGCTACTCTCTGGCAAGAACGGCTGCTCCCCACTTGTCTCTTTCCTCCCTCTTCTTCTTATCCTTCTTCCTCTTCTTCTCTATTTTTTCTCTTCGTGTGTGTCAAGTCAGGGAAGACGATAACTTAAGTAGGAACGGGTGACTTTTAAAGTCATCTACAACAACTGACTTTAAAAGTCACATAATTTTAAAGTTGTTTGTTGTAAATGACTTTAAAAGTCAACATTTTTAAAGTCATTTATAATAAATGACTTTAAAAACTAATATATTTTTAATTCACATATATTTGATTTTAGTACTTTACAATATGTTACATAAATACACAATGAAACTGATTTTTTATGATTCTTGGCATTGATTCACACATTCCTTACACACACACATAAACAAACATGTTAAAAAAGAAATCAAAGTAATTTTTATTAGATCCAATGTGTTACATATTATTAGATCTTATTAATACAATATCATGATCAAAGAGCTAATATGAACAAAAAAATAACAAAGACAAACACAAGGACCATAGGGGGAGGCCGTCATTCCACCCTTGAGAAGAAGAACATGAACATGGGATACAAGAAAAAATGAGATGACTTTGGCATTTTATAAACAAACAAGGATTTTTGAAGTCGTTCAGTCATAATCATCATCATCATCGTTAAGACCTTATCCCAATTAGGGGTCGTTCACATGAATCTTATTCCTCCATTCCACTCTATTAAATACGATGGCGTTATTTAGTCCCAAAGTTTTTAAATCTTTCCTCACCACTTCTATGTACGTTCTTTTGGGCCTTCCCCTTGCCCTTTTAGAACCTTCTACTTGTATTGCCTCACTCCTTCTAACTGGTGACGTTGTTGGTCTTCTTTGAACACATCCAAACCATCTAAGTCTAATCTCCCTCATGTTATTACCTATTGGTGTTGCCCCTAAATTTCCTCTAATATTTTCATTTCTAATTCTATCCTTTCTTGTCTTACCACACATCCATCTCAACATCCTCATTTCTGCAATGCTTGTCCTATAAGTATGATGTTCCTTAACTGCCCAATACTTTGATCCATGGAGCATCGTTGGCCTTATGGCCATCTTATAGAATTTTCCTTTTAGTTTGAGTGGCACCTGCCGATCACACAAAACTCTAGATGCACATCTCCATGCTTTCCAACCTGCTTGGATTCTTTGGGCAACCTCCCTCTCAATCTCTCCACTCTCATGAATCATTGATCCTAAGAACTAAAAGTGGCCTTTTACGGGGACTCCTTGCTGATAAATCTTGACTGGTGTTCCACTCCTACTCTCCTTGCTAAAATCACATTCCATATATTTTGTCTTAGTTAAGCTAATTTTAAATCCTTTAGATTCTAATGCTTCTCTCCATAACTCTAGCTTTATGTTGACACCCTCCCTTGTCTCATCAATTAAGACTATATCATCTACAAATAGCATGCACCAAGGAATCTCCTCATGCAGTTGTTTTGTTAACTCATCCATAACTAATGTGAAAAGGTATGGGCTCAATGCTGATCCTTGGTGCAATCCTACAGTGATAGGAAAATCAACAGTCACGCCTAGTGGTCTTAACATTTGTTACTTCTCCCTCATACATATTTTTAATTATGTCTATATACCCCTGAGAAGCCCCTTTATCACCCCACACCCTCCATATTAACTCTCTATGGACTCTATCATAAGCTTTCTCTAAGTCGATAAAGATCATGTGGAGGTCTTTCCTCCTCTCCCTATATTTCTCTACTAATTGTCTTAGTAAGGAAATAGCTTCCATGGTAGACCTCCCAGGCATGAAACCAAACTGATTCTCTGATACACTTGTTTCATGTCGTAGCCTTCTCTCAATCACTCTTTCAAAAAGTTTCATAGTGTGGCTCACAAGATTGATCCCTTAATAATTAGTGCATCTTTGTATATCTCCTTTATTCTTATAAATTGGTACAATGGAGCTTTGCCTCCACTCATTAGGCATTTTTATTGATTTTATAATCTTGTTAAACAACTTAGTCAACCAAACTACCCTAATATCTCCCATATGCTTCCAAACCTCTATTGGTATACCATCGGGCCCCATGGCCTTTCCTGATTTCATCTTTTTCAAGGCCTCTTTTACTTCAGGTACTCTAGTCCTACGTTCATATTTATAATATCCAGTGTTATTTAGATTTATAGTATTTTCAATCCTTATATTCTCAGAGCCATTGTCATTTAACAATTTTTGAAAGTATGTTTCCCACCTTTGTTTGATCTCATCATCTTTGACTAATACCCTTTGATCATTATTTCTAATACACCTAACATGATTTAAGTCCTTATCCTTTTGTTCTCTTACTTTTGCAAGTTTAAACACATCTTTCTCACTGTATTGTTCTTAGTCTATTATAGAGCTCATCATTTGCTTTAAGTTTAGCCTCACTTACTATTCTCTTAGCAACCTTTCTAGCATTCTTATATTGATCATAGTTTTCATTATTTCTAGTCTTCTGCCATGCTTTAAAATGTATCCTTTTTTCTTTAATAAAATTTGTACTGCTTCACTCCACCACCATGTTTCCTTTACTAATTGCCCTTTACCTTAAGATACTCCTAAGACATCTTTTGCCACTTTCTTAATAGACTCATCAATATTAATCCACATGGTATTTACTTCTATTTCATAGTTCCAAATTCCTTCTACCATCAACTTATTTGTGAATGAGGTTATTTTTTCTCCTTTTAAGTTCCACCACTTATTTTTTGGATACCTATTAAGTTCATTTCCTTTCTTCCATCTTTTGATATGGATATCCATAGCCATTAACCTATGTTGTGAGGTTAAACTCTCATCGGGTATCGTCTTACAATCCTTACATATAGATCGTTCATTATTCCTAAGTAGAAAAAAGTCTATTTGGCTTTTATGAAGTCCACTTTTAAAGGTTATTAAGTGTTCGTCCCTCTTCTTAAAGAGTGTATTTGCAATGGACAGGTTATATGACAAAGAAAAATCGAGGATATTCTCCCCCATCTCATTTCGTTCACCTATACCATTCCCTTCTTGTATTCTATCATATCTTTCCTTATCTTTTCTTATATGGTCATTTAAGTCTGCTCCTATAAATATCCCCGCAATGTTGGGAATTTCTTGCATGACTCCTTCCATATCTTCGCAAAACTGTCTCTTGATTATATCTTGTAACCTACTTGTGGTGCGAATGCACTTATAACATTTATAATTTGTTCTCCTAGAATAAGTTTTATTATTATAATTCTATCACTGATTCTTTTAACGTCCACAACTTTATCCTTTAATTCCTTCTCCACTATTATTCCTACACCATTTCTATTATTTTTCTTTCCTATGTACCATAATTTATACTCATCTATTTCTTACCTATCAATGCCCCTACACTCAAGATCCAATGTAGTGCATCGCTTTTGGGAGAATGCCTTAGCAACCCTTGCCTATTTTTCATCGCACCCGGGATCCGATGCATCGCGTCACTTATGGGGAATGCCCTAGATTAAGGGAATGTCAGTTTTTGATTCATGTCATGTTAGGGTTGCCATAGTTTAAAAAAGCCGAAGATAATTTTCATTTATTCCTTACAAACTAATATACAGATGCATATTCATTTGCAAGCAGAAAAGAAATAACAAAATCATCTTCAACTTCACCCTTGTCGGCTGGCTACTTGACATAAGGTTGCCATATTTTAAGAAGCTAGAGATGATTTTCATTTCTTCCTCACAAACTAATATACAAATGCATATTCATTTGTAAGAAAGAAATAACAAAATCATCTTCAACTTCTCCCTTGCCAGCTGGCACTTGACATAAGACCCTCCTCCTTTTTCATCTGGGCTTGGGACCGGCATTGGTGGAGTTTCGTTTAGTCATAAATGACTTTAAAAGTATAAAGTTTTGAAGTTGTTTGAGATAAATGACTTCAAAATTATACACTTATTTTGGCTCTAAGAGGAATTTTATGCGGAAAAGGAGTTTTAAAGTTGTTTAGATATAAATGACTTCAAAAGTCATTGACTTTTAAAGTCTTTTAGGACTAAACAACTTTAAAACCCTTTTGTAGTTTAAAATTCCTCTTAGCACCAAAATAAATCTAAACTTTTGAAGTCATTTGACTCAAACAACTTCAAATTTTTATACTTTTAAAGTCATTTAGTCCTAAACGACTTTAAAACTCTTTTCCCATTTAAAATTTGTCTTAGCGCCAAAATAAATCTATACTTTTGAAGCCATTTGACTCAAACAACTTCGAAAGTAAATCACTTTTAAAGTTGTTTAGATATAAATGACTTTAAAATATACACTTTTAAAGTTGTTTGAGTCAAACGACTTTAAAAGTCCTTTCCTCCAAAAAAATTCCTCTTCACACCAGACTAAACAAAAATGACTTCTTAAGTCTTTACTTTTAAAGTCATTTTTATCTAAATGACTTGTAAAATATTTACAAAGTCAGTAGTCAAAATAACGACTTCTTATACCGACTTTAAAAGACTCATGTGTAGTGCCTACTCAAAATAGGTGGATGCAGACAATTGTTCCAAATAAAATTTATGTCACTATTTGAGAGGTCGATAAGATACTGGACCTTGTTTGGGAGACTAGTAGTATTCATCTCCCAAGTAAAGTGAATAACATTGAAATCTCCACCATGACACCATGCCTAAAGCTAAATGAGCTAATAGAGATTATAGTTCTTGCCATAAAATTTCTTTTTCACCATCGTTAGATGGCTGCAAACAGCAAAAATTGAAATGGAGGAGCATGAAGCTTTGATTTTTATTATGGCAGATGAGCATTGAATGCCGATGGAAGTATGAGCAACCTCCAAGAAAGAAGAATTCCACCCCAATGGAACACCTCCCGAGGGCCCATTAAAATCTAGATCAATCCAACCAAAATTTTGGTAAACACCAATCTGTTTGTCATCAAATTTTGACCATGCTTCTTTCTTTGTTTCTTGTAACGATAAAATTCAAAGGATTTTTTAGAAGTAACCTTTTGAACTCATGCTCATTTCTTTGGTTTACCCAAGCCCCTTAACATTCCACCTCATGTAAATCACTAGAGATTGGATGATAAGCAACTCTTTGGCGCAGCCTATGCTACACTTGATGATGTTGATATAGATCCTTGCCTTTCAAAAGTATTACAGTTAAATGAAACCTCACTATTGTTTGTGAAGAATCTTCTGCCTGCACCTTCTCCACCTGGAAGTTTTAAGTCCAATGACTTTGCCAATATATATAATTTATGCTGCTTGAAGAACTTTCTCCACATTGATGAACTTTTTCAAGATGAAAGCTGTTATCATCTATTAAACGTGCTTCAGTCCTCCCATTTGAACTATGCATGAAAATTTTATGCTATTTTCTTTGCCATCTTTTAGTCCAATGAAATCTTCAATTCGAGCAGAGTTCTCCAGGATGGGAGTTTTTTTTTATTTGTGAAGACTCAACTATGTTTATATTTATTTATTTTTACCATGAACAAGATTCCCGTTGACCTTTTCCCATCCAGGTGGTATTGTAGGTCCAGAAGAGACTGCTATTAAGACTTGGGAGAGAAATTAATATTTGCATTAGAATTTGGAATAGGTCCATAGCTGAAAAATTTAGACTGCTTGATTCAATACTGTAATCATCCAATGTATGTGATGGGTCAGACGACATCTACTAAAAACAACTAAAATGAATGGTTAAGATTATTATGAAAGTATGACCCTTAGATAAAAGCAAGATAAAACTCAAAAGAGGATGTGGCATTGAAACCAAAGGGGTGTGCAAATATCAACTTCCAAAAGAAAAAATAAAGAGGGAAGGTAAAATATATGTCAAAGCATCGATATTCTCTATAACATTTATCTCACCAAATTTATCTTTTTCAAAGGTATGCAATAATATCATTCCCAAAAATAGTTTTAAAAAAAAAATCATTTCCCAAAAATAAATATGTACAGAGCTAGTAAATTTAGTACTCAAATTAAAGTAAATAAGGTTACATAAGTTGAACTAATACAACTGATTCTGCCAATTCTTCATATGTAAAACTTGTAATTCATAATTTTTTATTCTCTAATAGACGTGCTTTGGACTCTTTTATGAGTTTTCCTGTAAATTTGACTCCTCGCACTATACTTTGAGTCGAACCTGAGTTTTTTAGTATATAAAATATGATCCCATCCATAGAAAGACTCAGATGACCAGTTGTTCCCACCACGGAACATATGGACGTAACCTATATTTCCAGCTGCGCATAGTTGGGGTTAGAAAATGCGCGCAGGAGAACTTTGTTTAGTATTTAGGAGTTCAACCATGGAAATAATCACCTAGCAAAGGGTGTTCCGGTCGTTGATTACTTTATTTATTATTGAGATGGAGACATCGATCATTTCATATACGCCATTGCAAGCTCAAAGTCACAGTAGAATTATAATCGAATTATAAGGGTAAACAAAGACTATCGGTCATTTCATATACATCACTGTATGGTCAAAGTCGTGACCAGAATTATATACGAATTGTAAGTGTAACAAAGACTCCAAGTGCCGTTATTAAAAGAATTAAGGGAGTGCACTGTTCCCTTTTAATTTGTAATTTAAGAAATTTGACTTGAATTAAAAAAAAATTAAAATGTAATAATAGAAAAATGACTGACACTAACCTATTCCTCATTTTGGGCGAATTAATATGCGTGTATGACTTGAGAGGATCTAGATAAACAAAACATTCAATGTGAACAGATAATACTTGGTATGATGAGAATGGGGATTTCTACTAACCAGCAAATTGGGAGTCTAACAGCTAAATGACAAGGATCATCAGATTGATCTGTGTCAATCAAAATCCGTCCACTATCGACCATGCTAGATGAATGGTCTTGATCACCTCGTTGTATCATGGATGAACTATCTCTAACTGGGAATTTTATTGCTACCGTAGAGGCCACCACATGTAACGCCCCATGCAAGTAAAGGCCCAGCTTTTGATGATCGGACCAGTTCATCCCATTGCTCCGGCTTTTGCAGACGGGGTGAATAGCTTTATTCCCACCATTAATAGCGGGATCCCTGACTCCTAGACTTTGATGACAATTGAAGGAAGAGTGAGGTCTCTTCTCCAGTAATTTAACTCTCAGCTACGGCTTGAGAAAACTCTGATGCCTTGGTACTACTCATCCCTCCAAGGGGACGCTCTAGGCAGCATATATTCATCTTTTTTTCATATTATAATTCGTTAGAAAATGGCTAACATTATCTCAAGGATGATTGGACAGTTGGCCATTTTTCATTTCTTATTTTCCTTTACTAGTTAGGAATACGTTCACATGCACATGTCCGTTTAGTAGAATATGTATACATGACTGCATTTTTTTTTGTTTTTTCTATAAGTCAGACGGAATGTGGGACCAACCATACAAATGTGGCGGAGTTGAAAAGTTGTTGTGAGACCCACCAGCATTCCTCCAAGCTCAAAGTAAAAGGAAAAAAAAAAAAAACAAAAGAACTGCTAGACGGTTCCATTATACAGACCGCAAGGCCACTCCATTGCGAACACAACAACCCGGCATCGGACTAGATGAGTATCTGAATGCCATAAAGCCTTTGGAAAAGGATGCAAGAGACTGTTATTCGGAAGCAATATTCCTTGACAGAGACGAGTTCGTCAAAATGCTGGTACTCGATGGATGCTTCATAATTGAACTATTCCGCAAGTTCAGCGAGGAAGTACCTGTTGACGATGACGATCCAATCTTCATGATGCCATGGATGCTCGTCTTCCTTACAGAGGAACTACTTTGGCTAGAGAACCAGATTCCTTTCTTCGTTCTCCAACGCTTATTTGATCTCTCCAATGACCCAGAAAGTACAAAAGGCTCTTCCTTAGCTATGCTTGCCATCAAATTCTTCGACAACGCTATGGCTAGGCCCAAAAAGGTTCTTGAAAGGTACCATGATTTGGCCGGGAAGAATTTACTCGATCTTTTTCGTGCTAGTTTGATTCCCTCAAATATGCACCCACTAGAGGAAAATGAATAGGCGGAATTAATCCAATGTGTTTCAAAGCTCCAATTGGCAGATATCAAGTTCCAACAAGTAGAAGCTGACAGTTTCTTGGATATAAAGTTTAGCAAGGGGATATTAGCAATCCCAAAAATAACGATTGACGACTTTGTCAGCTCGTTCTTTTAAAATTGCATCGCGTTTTAGCAGAGCTACAGATACAGCAAGATGCACATGACAACATATGCCACGTTCATGGATTGCCTCATCAACACTCCTAATGACGTGGGGTTACTTTGTGATGGTAAAATCATAGAGAACTAATTTGGAACCGATAATGAGGTGGCGAATTTCTTCAATGCACTGGGGAGAGAGGTGGCCTTTGATGTGGAAAGTTGTTCTCTCTCCGAGCAATTTGAGCAAGTAAACAAATATTACTGGAACAATTGCCAAGCCTCAACAACACTTACTTTTAACACTCCGTGGTCTTTCATTGCCAGCTTTGCTGCCTTGACCCTTCTCCTCCTCACCATCACTCGGACTTTATTCTCCATTTTTTACACACACACACACACACACACACACACACACACACACACACACATATGCTTGTGAAGTTTTATGTTTTTGAAAATTTTTATGTTAAAATTGAATGTGCTATGAATGTTGAATGTAGATGTTGTAGTTTCTTTTTTCAAGTCTTTGAAGATTGCTACAATATTGAAATAATAGGAAGGTTGTATATTGTCAATGAATGTGCATAGGAATATTGTAATAGCATGTTAACATTGTTGTATAGTAGTTAATAAAAAATAATAATTATGTTTTCAAAGACAGTTTCAATCAACCCTCTTTAAAAATATGTACTTTTAAAGATAGTTTTCATAACTATCGTAAAAATTACAGACTTTTAAGACTGTTCTGTAAGTGACTTTAAAAGCTACCTATTTTCTTAGATGGCTGGATTAAAGACAGTTTTCGAACTGTCTTCTATATACATTTTTAACTCTCATAAAAAATTTCCAGCATATTAGTGTTTGAACTTCCATGCTCTTTTAGCTTAGTTTGTTTATTTTTTCAAAGGGAGATGCCAAGTTGATGGTTTGCAAGTTTATTAGTATGGTTGTAGGCTTATATTTTCCCATGTGACCTTAGAAAGTGTACTTCTTTCTTAATAGAAGTGCCTTAGTTAGTTGTGAGACTCTATTTGCATAAAAAATAGTCATTTTCAAGAGACCTATCTTCTTAAGTTTTAGTACATCAATAGTTTTTGAGATATAATGGAAGCATTCACCACCTTGGCTTGCCTTTGATCTCCTCCTAAAAATTCAAATGTGCAAACTACTAAAACTTATTTATTTAGAACCATGAAAACTTAAAGATAATTCTAGTGTGGGTTCCTTCTGAAAGGTTGAGAGTTCTCAGTAGTGTCTCTCTTCATGGGTTGATATACAGTCAAGTATCTGCTGTTTGGGATTTTCATATAGACCTTGCTTGATAAACATCTGGAGCAAATTGAGGCAAATTCGCATGCTACCGTAGAAGTCAACAGAGAAGGTCATAATGTAATTATGATTGGCAAGTTCATGAAACTTTGCTCAATTCCACGAAGAAGAACAAGAGGAAGGAAACACGATTGACACAAAGGAATTCATGTTGCATTTATAGAATCCCTCGGCCCATTGACAAAATCAGCCCAAAAAAATACCCATCTCAACTTTTATCAATAGGCCCTTATCCCCATGATGACAATCATCTACAAGCATTTGAAGAGAATAATTGGCACTTCCTAGACTCCCTCTTGTCATGTACAAAGCAACTGACAAAGTCTTAGATCACTAGCTTAAGGATATAAAGATATTGAAGGAAAACGCAACAGATATTTATTCAGCGGCCATATCACTAAAAAGCAATGAATTCACTCAAATGTTAGTATTCAAGTCATTGAATACCTATTAATGTCATGTGAGTGCAAGATAGTTGATTCACTAGTGCTTGGGCCATGGATGTCATTATTGCTTATGCAAAACCTCCTGCTGGAGAACTAACTTCCTCTCTTCGTTCTTGAAAACCTGTTTCATCTATCCAAGGACCCAACAAATAGAACTCCTTAGCAATGTTCACCCTCAACTTTTTCAAATTGGTAGCAATTACGGTTATGCAATTTAATGACTACCGTGATTTGGAACTAAAGCATCTACTAGATCTATTCCATATTACTATAATTCCCTCAATACTAAGACCTATAGAGGCAAATGGACCAGCAGATTAATGAATGATAAAGTTTCGTGCTTCAGAAGCTCAAAGTTTCTTATGTATAAAGTTTATGAAAGGGATATTAGAAATCCCATAGCTAATCCTCGATGATTTTCATACATCATTCATCTGAAACCTTGATGGCCTTTGAACAAAGCCACAAACATAGGAGTCTGCACTTCTCAGTTTGTTTTCTTCATGCAACATCTTGTGAAGGCTACTAAGGACCTAGGAGTTGCAAGCATGAAATCATCAAGAACTATTAGGGGTTTGATGATGTGATAGTTCATTTCTTCAATGGACTCTGTAAAATGTAAATGTCAATCATGATTTTTTTTTATTTTTTAATTTCTTTGAACAAATTCAACAAATGTGTTGGTATTACAAGATAGATATTTGTTGGTTTCAATCATTCAAAGAAACTAGGCACTAGTACTTGGCATGCGTTAAGAAGAATTACTTCAACAACCCTCGGTCATTCATAGCAACCTTGGCTGCCCTTTCCCTCCTTGTACTTACCATTTTACAAGTCATACATGCTTGTATATCTCGAAGGGGAGCCTTGGCACAACAATAGAGTTGTCATCATGTGGCTTAAAGGTCATAGGTTTGAGATGTAAAAATTGCCTCTTGCAAAAATGCAAGGTAATATTGCATATTGTAGAACCATAGTGCTTTACCCCTTACCCTGACCCCGCATATGCAGAAGCTCCGTGCATCAGGCTGCCCATTTTTATATGCTCAAGCTGCCCATTTTTATATGCTTGCCTATCTTATTATCATCCAATTGTACTAGTTCTCCTTTCATTATCAACTTTTTCCCTTTGAGGAGGATGTAGCTATTTTGTTTGTACTCCATATTGGTGGATTTTTCTTTTTTTTCCTTTTACCTAATAGACAGATGTAGATATATTCGATCTTATCTATACTATATATCAAACATATTTCCCTTGCTACTTTGAAAGATGATTAAACCACTAAATTTGTTGTGATTAGAATACTAAAATTTGTTATAGTTTTGGTCTAAAGGTCTACCCAAAGTATATATTCTTACTAAAATTTATTTAGATTTCTAATCTTTTAAACATTCTCTAAGCCAATATTGTATCATAAATATTAGTTATCATTACTCCTAGAATCACTACTAACTTTACTTTATCTATCTCTCTCTCTCTCTCTCTCTCTCTCTCTCTCTCTCTCTCTCTCTCTCTCTCTCTCTCTCTCTCTCTCTCTCTCTCTCTCTCTCTCTCTCTCTCTCTCTCTCCTCCTAGAAATCAGCTATAATTATTTCACTTCCACTAATCATTTGTTTTTTACCTACCTATTTCTCTTTTTTAACTTATGTTAGCTCTTCCTTAGTCGTGCAAAGTAGCTTAATGTTCAAGGAAAGAAAAAGGAGTGGCATTTGCATAATGTTATGGGGTTTTATTTAACCATGTATCTTGGGCATTTCTATTGGCATATCTTCTATGACATCGACTGTGATATCTTCTGTAATATATGAGATATGTGTCATATGTTCTATGATATTTTTTGTAATATCTGGGATATGTGAGATATATTCTATGATATCTTTTGTGATATTTTTTATGATATCTGAAATATGTTATGAAAGATATTTTAATATTTTCAAACAATCAGAATGTAATGGCACTCAAAGTATGGGTAAATTAGAGCCATTGATGTGGATCGAGAATCATCGGATTCTCATCAACCTCAAATGGACAGCCAACTACTATTCAATATGTTTCCAAGTGGACCTAAGCAACTACTATTCAAATTTCCTTTAGGTAGGCCTATCTATGAGCAATTTGAGTCCTATGTGTTTTGATTAGTAATTTGATGGATGTTAGATTATCTTTAACAACATGAATGTTATTCATCACTAACTATAATCTAGGTTGATTTGCAGCTCTTGAGTACTATTGGGTCTGGAATCATGGTGATCTATACCATCACCAGCTGTGGGCCCATCCTTGATGGGTTCAATCTCCTCATGAAAAACTTATCATGCAGTATGATGTTCTCCGTTCGAAGATGTGAAATGGAAGCTAACCAAGTTCAAGTAATAACGGTGTAAAATTATTGAACAATGAAAGGATTAGGATTGTGTAATGGTTTTAGGGCTTAGCTAGTAAAAATGTAGCCTAAAATAGAAGAATGGTTTGGAATAAGGTCACTTGATTATTGCCCCACTTGTATTTCTATCAAGAAACAATAGTCTACTTCCCTACACACTAGATTATACCAAAATACATTTGATCAAATGGTTAGGATCCATCGTAATGGGACAACACCTCCCCAATGAATGGTGAAAGATCCATCATAGTGGGCCAGCTTGCGTGTATAATGATTTTCTAACACCAACTTGTGACATTTTTGGGAGCTCATGTGCTGTGTAGAGCTCACTTGGTTATTACATGCAATGGAGTTTGACCAAACAGGTCTTGCCTTTACATGTAATGAAAAGTCCATGTGCATGAGTGTAAGACACCCATTTATTTTCTTTCTCTAAAACAATATGGTTTGAAGTTGATTTCTATCTCTCTAAAAAAAGCAAAATTTATACTATAAAGAGGGCTTAGCATATCTCTGATATCACCAAACATATCAACTTTGATAATATTAAATAAACCTGATATCTCAAATATGCCCAAGATATCATAGTTAAATAAATTTGATATCTCACATATTATAACAACCCTTAATTTTGATTGGACAATCTCAGTCGTCCAATTTGTCACTATTCAAATAGTGACTTCTTGACGTTTAATTGACAATCAGACACCATGGATGAGTTCTAAAACACTAAATGAACTGGTATATGACATAAATTGAAATTTTTAGATGAAAATTGATCGAATGATCTATGCCGTCTGATCGAATAGTAAAGGAACAAGGACTTCGCAATGCTTGTTCGATGATCAAATGCCACCATTACGTACACTGATCTTAAATAAGTAAAGATACTCATACTTGGTAATCTATGACAGAAGTCATACTAGTGAACCATGGATGGAAACGCAGAACTACAACCTAAACAGTTGAGATTATGTGATTTTGGTGGTTGATTAATGATGAATCATTAAAACCTAATGGCTCCACGATTAACAGATGATCTGGACCATCAAATTTTGGCTAGAATAGATTTCTTTTGTAATTGTTAGTATAACTTGACATTGACAAGGAATATGGAATATGGACATGTTGATCGATGAAATGATTGGATGGATATAACTAAATCATGAAGCACGACAAAGGAGGTAGGTAGTTTCAACTTTGATATGCTTTTGTGAAACATGAAAACTACTAATGATTATTCTACCATGTTTGAAAATAGTTAAAATCAAGATTTTTGGAGATTTCTAATTTTTATAGTGAGTATATTTGTATTTCATGCAACTTATCACTTTGGAATACCATGTTGATTTATTTATTAAATTGACAACTTGTAAATGAAAGTGTATTTGAAATTGTAAGGATTTTGTGATTTGTGAAATGATGAGGAGTGAGGAATTCTCATAGCCAACTCTTGTGAGGATTGCTTTTAAATGGTTATATCATATCATGAGATTGATTTGCATGATTTCACATGTGCATGGAATTCTATGGTTTTATATGCTATGACGACATGTAATGATGCTTAGTATTATTATGTTATGGAGGGCATATTGTGACCCATTGGACACTGTGCTAGGAGGGTTGAGGACTGATCATCCCTCCTCTGAAACTTTATATATATGATACCTAGTTGTAAAAGGCCAAATTCAGGTCAATGATATGATGGATAGGTCATGGTCTTGCATATCGTATTTCCCATGCGCACGGTGTAGGGAGTCTATTTGTCTTGGTATTGGCATGATAGCTATGGACTTGATTGGGTCTTTTCTACACATAGAGGGTTCATTATTTTGAGATTCGTATGCATATAGCATGATAGCACAGGTGCGTGGCACCTTGGGATTTCATGCCTATTATGAGTACTCATGACCAATGACAAATGACAAAATTAAGAGCTTTTTAATACACTAGCGAGACCTCGAGGAGGTTCAAATTGTATTATCCATATATGTATACTTATTGGATACATTAATTGTATTTAAGTATTTCACGGTTTAAATGTTTTTCATCTGTTGATTTTTGAATATGATTCACTATAGAGTTTGGATGAGCATATTTATGAGATGACGCATGACATTAGTTGTGGCGATCTTTCATATCTTATAAAATATCTCGCAAAGGTTACTATTGTCTTTAAAACAATATGCATGGATATTGAAACTAATAATTTAAATTGCTTTAGCATGACATTGATTTGTAAAGCATGATTGAGATTTCAAAGTTTTGTTATACTACTCATTATGCATCATATTTCACTCAATTGCATAACATGTGATTATGCATCCTTTTTGGATTTAAAACTGCATATACTTCATATTTTGGTGATGAAATTACCTACACAAGTGCAAGCTTGATGAGACATTGTAAATTGTTTACATTGTCTTAGGCTAAAGAAATGAAGCATAGGAGCAGAAGATTGTGATATAGATCTAAAGAGGAGCATGAAAGTATAACAAATAGGTTTGTAATGTATTCCACTGTTTGGTTTGTAAATAGTTTTTCAAACTCGAGGCCCCACAATTGCAAAAGTCTGTGTGAAAAAGTGTTAGAAAAACTCAGGATGTCACACATATGCCCAAGATATCATTATTAAATAAGTTGCACATTTGAGATAAAACATGATAGTTTAGAAATGCCCAAGAAACACAGTTAAAGAGACCCCCTTTAGTCATCAAATGGGTGCATAGTTGATATTAGTTGAAATTATGTAGGACTTATGCTATAAAGTGGGTGAGCCTCATTATGTTCTAGTTCTTTCTTCTCTAAGTCATGATGTGTAGGTTGATCCCCACCATTAGTAGTCATGACCCTACTTTTAGTGCTTTCTTTGCCATGTCATAACCCAAAAAAATATGAACCTCCAGATGATTTGGTCACTATTCTTTTTAAGGTTTAATAAGGGTTCATTTGTTTTTCATCCATACCACAATTTACCCCTCATTTCAAAATGATTAGCTAGATGAGATTTTTGAGGCATTGCCAATGTAGTAGGTCTTTGATATATAAAATTGATTTTGAATCACTTTGTGTTTTTATTTTTGATAGAAGTGTAATTATATTGCATATAAGATCCTGGCACAACTATGCCTACAAAGTCCATTAAGGCTTTTCTAAAAAATTAAGAGGTTGGTTGTACCATACATTACTAAATTCTAAATTGACCACCTTAGAGGCTAACATATCGGCAGCTTGGTTTCCCTTTCTAAAGGAATCATATATGGAGCCAATTACTATCATATTCAGTAGTGTATAGTTCATCAAAGGTAGAACCGGAGATCCCACAAAGTATGTTGACATGCATCCAAAGTTGTGATTACTGATAGAATGTAATTGGAGAAAAATTAGCAGATATACTACTATTGTTACAATGCATAATTATGGGAGAAAAATCACCATACACCCTTACCATTACCATAATATCGCAAATTAGAGAAATTATAACATAACTATAGGCTTTTACTTTGTTGTCTTCATTGTACCTTGTAAACTACATTCAAGGCTGCTCGATCTTGTATCTAGTCATCCACTGGCGATTGGATTAGTGCTGATGAACAGTCATTGGAGCATACCCATGCAATTTCCCCCCTTTCTCAATTTTATCCTCTCCCACTCTACACCTCTCAATCCTTAGCCTAGACTCCTTCCTCTCCCACCTCCACCCTACACCCCTCTTCCCCTAGCGAATTAGAAAGGGCCAGCTCCCTGCCCTCCATCACTCTCTTACCCTCGTTCTCTACCTCTCGATCACTATTGGCAGCCACTTTACAACATAGCCCCATCCCACTACCTAAGAAGGCACCGAAGCCTATGCATGCACAAAAAAGAAAAGAAAAGGAAAGCCCACTAGACAATAGTGCCCAACTGCATCAGTCAATCGGTGTTGGAGTAGGATCTTCCCCTGCACCTGACCTAGTTGGGAAATCCTAGGTAATTAGTTCATTACTCATATATTCATTGTGACCCTCTCTCAGACATTCTATCAAATATCTGTTCTCCACTCTCAATCCATTACCAAAGATTGCTGACATAGCTGTACAAATCTCAAGAACCCTTGCTTCGGTCGATCTGACAAAATCTCACCCTCTTGTTACCCTCTTCAGATTCTTATTAGTGACCACAACCCACCTACTAGCTACACACCACATTCATCATTGGCCTATTAGCCTAGTCTCTCTCTCTCTCTCTCTCTCTCTCTCTCTCTCTCTCTCTCTCTCTCTCTCTCTCTCTCTCTCTCTCTCTCTCCTTTCCTCTTTGGCTTGCCATCAGCAATCGCAAGACACCTAAGAACTGTGCACACCATTTGACCACTTCCACTGATGCAAAACTTGAAGCACACAAGTCTATTAATTGATAAAAGCTTATAAATAGGCATTACAATAGTAGAAAAGTAACTAATAAATCTTACCCACTAAATCCTATAAAACAGTCACTAACTTTTACCACTAACTCCTACAAAACAATCACTAACTTTTACCACTAACTCCTACAAAACAAAACAATAAAACCAACTTTCAAAGCCACTCAAACCACTATCTTTCAAATAACTAAATCTTAACACCCTCCCTTAAACTGATATCTGCAAAAATTAGTTTATGAATAAACTAACTTCAACAATTCCTTTATGCCTTCCCTTGAACAACATCATTTGAAGAGTATACTCTAAGCACTCTTCAAAGCTTCACAAACACAGCTTGCTTGAGTCGTTTTGTCGTAATATCAGCTACCTGATTTTCACTTTTACAGAACACCAAATCAATTATACCATCATTGCAAAGATTGTTCAAAAAATGGCATCTAACATCAATATGCTTGATTCTTCCATGAAAAATTGGATCTTTTGAAATCTTAATTGCTGAAACATTATCATAGTGGATTGTTGTTTAACCTTGCTACTGACTTCAAAGTGTTTCAAGAAATCTCCTCAACTAGATAGCTTCACATGAACAAGATGCTGTCGCAACAAATTCAGTTTCTATAGTTGACAAAGCAATGATTTGTTGTTTCTTTGATGACCATGATATAGCTCTAGAACTCATCATAAAAACAAACCTAGATGTACTTTTTCTATCATCAAGATCTCTAGCATAGTCACTATTAGAAAAATGAAATAGATTTTCCTTTGATCCTATTTTATATAAAATTCCAAAGTCAACTGTACCTTTCAAATAATGAAAGATCCTTTTTGTAGTTAAGAGATGATTCTCAGTTGGATTCTCCATATATGGACTTATTAAACTAATACCAAGCATGATGTTAGGCCTTGTTGAAGTTAGATAAATCAAACTTCCAACTATCTGCTTGTAAAGAGTGGCATTTATCTTCTTCCATCTATCATCTCCCATCAACTTTAAGCAACATTCAGGTGGGGTACAAATTGAATTGCTATTTGTCATTTTGAACCTGTCCAAAATCTAAAGAACATATTTGTTTTGTGAAATAAAAATACCAACTAATGATTGCACAACTTCAATGCCAATAAAAAAATGCATCAATCCCAAATCTAACATATCAAATTTCGTCATCATATTCTTCTTAAAAGCATCAATCATGACACTATCATTTCTGTTATATGTCAAATCATCTGCATATAGACATATAGCAAGCATTTTTCCATTATTTCCAAATTTTGTAAAAAGTGCATGTTCATTAGGACATTTATCAAAACCTTCTCTAGAAAAATAAGAATTTATACGACTATACCAATCTCTTGGTGTTTGTTTTAGTCCATATAATGCTTTTTTTAGTTTGTATACCTTATTCTCACTACCTTATTTCACATATCCAAGAGGTTGATCCACATACACCTCTTCCTATAGCTCACCATGCAAAAATACTGACTTCACATCCAATTGATAGATAGACCATGAGTTTTGGGCTACCATGGATAACACCAATCGAATACTATCAAGCCTATTAACTAGAGCAAACACCTCTTTGTAATCAAAGCCAAATTCTTACTTGTAGCTTTTTACAATGCCCTTTATACTTGTCAATTCCACCATCCTTGTTGACCTTAGTTTTATAAACCCATTTCACACCAATGGAATTTTGCCCACTTGGAAGATATGATAGCTCCCAAGTGTTATTTTTTTCAATCGATCAAATCTCCTCACTTATGGATTTTTTCCATTTTTCATCTTTGATAGCTTCTTGGAATGTTAAAGGATCACAATCTACAAACAAAGCAAAATGGGCAATTAAATCATCATTATATAAGTCATCTCTACTTACATAATCCATCATCCAATTTGGTTTTTTTCTTAGGCATGGTTAAACATCATCAATAGGCTCAACTACTCTTAAATTTTCACCAGAAGATTGAGGTTGCTGGTCTATAATAGGGATTGCACTTGCTATTCAAAATTTTCTTCACCTTCATCAAAAGTGACTAAAATAGGCTCCTTCCTTGAACCATTTTTATTTCAATTCCATATATTCTCCTCTTCAAAAGCAACATCTCTAATGGTTACAATCTTCTATCTAATTGGGTTGAATAATTTATATGCCTTGGAAGCTTCACTTAGTCTAAGAAAGACACACTTTTCACTCGTATCATCAAGCTTCTTCCTTTTCTCATTTGGAACATGCTCATAAGCAATGCAACCAAAATTTTTGAAGTGATCTATAGCTGGTTTGCTCCCACTTCAAGCCTCCTCAGATGTCATGTTTTGAACAAAAAAAGTAGGACTTATGTTTGACACATGAATGCTCCAATTCACTACTTCCGACTAAAAGTTCTTTGGAATGATGGCTCTTGCCCACAGGCTTCTCTTTATGTTGAGGATGGTTCTATTTTTCTCTTAAATACACCATTCTGTTGAGGTGTATAGGTAGTTGTGAGTTTCCTTTGAATACCTCGTTCATCACAAAATATTTCAAATTCTTTTGAACAGTATTCTCCACCACTATTAGTATGAATAGTTTCATTGGCTTTTTCTATTTCATTTTCCACATGCGCTTTGAAACTTTAGAATGCACTAAAAGCTTCTAATTTCTCTAATAAAAAATAAACCCAAGCTTTTCAAGTATAATCATCAATGAAGGTAATTAAAAATCTTTTACCCCCATTAGAAGATGGATTTATCAGCCCACAAATGTCAGAATGAACCAGTTCCAGGACTTTCTTTACTCTCCATGACTTTTCTTAATAGAATTGTGAACGATGTTGTTTGCTAACAATACATTCTTCACAAACTTGAGAAGGAATGGCAATTGAGGAAGACCTAACCCCATATTTTTCTATTAGAGAGTTTTTAATCTGCCAAAATTCAAGTGGCCATAAAGAAAATGCCAAAGCCATGAAGGATTTTTCACTTCAACCATTAAGCAAGATTGAGCATTTTTTATCTTCAATGGAAACAACTTGTTTGAGCTCATTTGAACAATAGCAATAACTCCTCTTGATGGATCATATATCTCATAAGCACCCTTTTGAATAGCTATTACATAACCTTTTTCATGCAATTGATCAACACTTAACAAATTACTTTTCAAGTCAAGAATATAAAAAACACTGAAAATTGTTTCTACAAAACCATTCTTAGTTCTTATATTAATATCACCTTTTCTCATTATATCCACAATAGAGCAATCACCAAAACTCATAGTAGAATGAAAGTCTTCAATTAAATAAGAAAAAGAAGACTTACTACCACACATGTGGTTGCTGCAGCATGTATCTATGTACCAAACATCTAATTCAAGTTCCTTGTTGGCATGGTAAGCCATCAATAGAGTTTCCACTCCCTTATTTTCTGTAAAATTTGATTTCTCCCCTTTTTCTTTATCATTATGCAATTTAGTATAACATTTGAAATGATAATTACCAAATTTATGACACCTAAAGCACTCTACCTTGGATTTGTTAAACTGTTGATCCCATCCTTTGCCTTTGCCTTGAAATTGATCATCATCAACATTAAAATTTTGATACTATCTACTTCCATCTCTGTTGAATCAACCTCCTCTTCCTTTGCCTATACCTCTATCCCATCCTCTAGAATTTGAGAATTGAGTAAAGGTAGAAGCCTTTGGAGCGTGCTCATCTGTAGTTAAACATTGGTTCATCTTTTGTTTGTGGACCAATAAGGAGCTTTGGGGTTCTTCAAATGAGAGTTCATCTATATCTTTAGACTCTTTGATTACGTAAACAACATAATCATACTTTAGTGCTAAGGAATGCAATATCTTTTCAACAATGGCAATGTCTACCATTTTCTCACCATGGGATCTCATTTTGTTTGCTATTCCCATGGTCCTTGCAAAATAATTGGTAATAGACTCACCATCTTTCATATGTAGAGTCTCAAAATCCCTCCTCAAAGCTTGAAGCTGTGCATACTTCACCCTTGACGAGGCTTGGTATTTTTTCTTCATTGAATCCCAAATTTTCTTGGAAGCTTCTTTGTTAAGCATTGTTTCCAAGATAGAGCAACCAATTGCCTAGAAAAGATAGTTTTTTGCCTTCAAATCCTTTAGCTTCAGTCCTTCCAATTCTATCCTTTGAGCTTCTATCAATGGCACACCAGCTACTGGTTCTGCTATATTAGTACTAACCACCTACCAATACTCCTTGGAACTCAAGAAGTTCTCATAAGCATGCTCCAATGGTCATAGTGACCGTCAAAACAAGGAATAGTTGGCTGAATAAAACTATCAGATGCCATCTAGCCTTGGAATTGTAAAGGAATAAAGTCAGTATTTAGAAAGTTATTGCTTTTCTCTATTCTATATCTAATAAGAACCAGGATTTGATACCACTAATGAAAACTTAAAGCACACAACCCTCCCTCCTAGAAATAATCTATAAAACCATAGGTTACACCCCCCGGTTGATTTGGCATAAACCACCAGCACACCCCTCTACTCAGGCTCTCCTCCGCAAAACCCCAGCCCTCTCTCTCCTATCTCTCTCGCAGATGTGAAACCTCAACACTGCTACTCCACCTACCAAAACCACTACTGTCTAGTGCCTCCCCCACTCCCTCAGATTGTTTCATCATTTAGGCTAATAGATCTCTCTTATATACAAGGTCTCTAATCTCACCCTTACATTTCACTATCGACAACCCCTCTATTATATCTGATGTCCTTATCATTTACTTTTGGCACCCCTTTTTGCTCTTATTTACATTAATCATCTTACCCTAACTTTGTTACTAGCATCCCCTCTCTGTTATCATGCCTATTTCTTCCTTACACACCTCGTCCTCCACAAAAATACCACTTGGTATTTCCATTGGAAATAATAACCACCCACAAATCACCACTCTCATCTGACTCAATGTAACAATCCAAATCTCATTCAAACTATCAAAAGGGTGCAATTATAACTCATGAAACTCACACTTTACCAACCTATTACCATTTGAGATAGAAAAAAAGAAGTGTAACATTCCTAATTTTTAATATGAATTTAGGTAAATTTTGGATCTAAATTACGATAAAAAGAGAATATTGAAATCTTTAATAATTGAAGTTTTTATAAGTGAAAGTTTTATAGACACCAAATCGAGTGTTGAGACATCCATATTTATATTGTACTAGGAAAAACAATTCCAAAGATACTAAGTTTGCTGAAATCGGAGTTCGGACGAATAAATCGCTATTTTTCTTTCGAAGGGTAATTTAATAACTTCACTAGTGGACCCCACTTGCAGAAAACTCAATTTGACAATCAAGAGACGTTGAAATTTCATCATTGGTGGTAAGCACTCTTTTTGACTAAAATTATGATGTTTAATATAATGAAAACATCATAATTCTAATTAACATAAATTAATTAAAAAGAAATAATTTAAAATAACTAAAAGGAGGGGCCATCTTTGATATTGGTACCCCCCACTTAAATGAAAATAGAACTCGATGAACAGAGAGAAGCCCGATGTAGACAAGTGAGGAAAGGAGGAAGAAGAAGAAAGAAGAAGAGGAAGGACAAGGAGAAGGAGAAGGGAGAGAGAGAAGAAGAGGGAGGAGGAGAAAAGGAGAAGGGAGAGAAGGAGAGGTGGCTCCACGCTTTGGAAAAATTGAGCCATGCGAGAGAAAAATAGAGGGGTTTTAGGGGCTTTTGTGTTGTAAAAAAAATGGAGATCATCAGCGAAGATGGATGCCTGGATTTACCTAAGCCATTCACCTTGCGAGGTACAAACGAATGATTGAAAGCCCCTTGGTAAAATCATGATAGGAGGAGGAGAAGGGGGTTTTGCGGCTTACTAGAATTTGTAGGCGATTGTCCAAGATGACGATAGCTCAGATCGTTGATCCAAGCCAATCATCTTCCACAGTTGGCCTAGAAGAACAAAAATCACATGGTTATGATGGGATCCAGGATGATTTAGGTGGTTGATTGAAGAGTAAACTACTGTGTGAAGAGTTCAGAAAGGTTTCACCTAAAATCAACGTTGATCCGACTCATTCAAGGGTGGAGAAAGCATGAAGACATGCTCTAAAGGTAGGATCTGTGAAACCCTATTCCTGATTTGATGTATTTTACTAAATCTATACTATTTCATCTGAGATCTAGGTTTTAGGTATAATCCAATCATTTATTTTCTAATCAGTGGGTAGAAATAGGTAAATAAGCATCTAATAAACCTAGGATTGGACTAAGATGATCAACCTAGGCTAGGAATTGATCGGACAATCTTAACCATTTGATCAGTACTGTGAAGTTTAATGTCATCTAATTGATGACTAGACATGATCAAAAAGTTCAGTGACCTAAAATTCATGTAAAATGGATCAAATGTGTGGGTCCAATGGTGAGACAGATCGGACAATCTTAGCCATCCGATCTATCACTATTTAAATAGTGACTTTGTGATGTCTGATCGATGGTCAGACACCGCAAATTAGTTTTAAACACTAATATTAGTAGGATATGGCAGAGATTGATGAAATTAGACTTACATCGATTGAGAAACATGATCTAGAATGGGAAGGCAGATTTAACTTAGGATTTTGATAGAACAATGTTTGATCAATGATTAGGCATTGGCATTGTATCCTTTAAGACTTGAATTGTCTAAAACTACAAGAAAAGTTCAGATTAGAACATTAATCTAGTAGATTTGAACAACAAAAATGAAGTAAGGGCTAGAATTGCAGTCATATATAGAGAATTGACTATATGGTATTGTTTATGTGAAAGTGAATAGAACTTGATCATTAAGTTTTGCTTAGAAATTGCTATTTAAAGGATATTATACTAATCTATGTAATTTAAGAAGGTTGGACCATTTAATCATTGATCTATACACTACATGGAAGATCATATAAGGATATGATAATATCTTCCATGTATAACTTAGGAACAATAATGGTTAAACTTCAGAATAGGCAAATATGACCTTTAGATGATAAACTGATTAAAATAATTAATCATAGATCAATGGTAGATCCCAAGTTTTATAGTATTATGACCTTGAGATGGTCTAAATTGTTAGACCAAAAGATGAATAAAAATCTAAGTAATGGATTTAAAATAGTAACTGATGTTATAAACATCAATGTTATGCATAGCATGGATTGATGCCAAGTTGATTTACCATGGAGAGAGGATTGTAAAAGTGATGGGGAAGGAATAAAACATCATAAGAGGTAGGTAATTTAATACTGCCAAGTTTCAAGTGATCTTCAAAATGAGAAAATGATTTGAGAACTATTTCTAGTTTAGAATGTTTTGAATTATACCAATGACATGATGCATATGTGTGTGTGATGTGAGTGTGTATGATTTTCTCATAGATTCGTGATTCATCTTATGTTTCTTATATGATATTCTTACCACTGAAGTGGGTGAATTATTATTTGGTTTTAAATTCATATTACATACCTAATTTGGAAAGAACCATGAATCCTTCTATTCAAAGTATTTAAATACTTAATTTAGTTGTGAGACATGAGAAAATCATGATTTGTATATGCATGAATTCCATATTTTGGAAGGAAAGCTTTAAAATGCATAGTTTTGTATAGGATATGAATATCATATGATACGGTTTTGAGATATACGAATGTGAAAATGAGCTAGATTGGTTATTGAGCTATGTTTTGAAAAGAATATATGAGATGTATAGTTTTGGACAAAGTATGCACACTATTTTATATGATTTGAAATTATGATGTGATCTTTTTGTGGTGATTGCCCTATAAGGTTAGATCGCCTGCATGTGTTGCAAATGAACCTTAGGTGAGTCCTCCTGCATATGTTGCAAAGGGACACTAGGTTAGTCCTCCTGAATGTGTTGCAAAGGGACCACAGGTTAGTCCCATTGCATGTGTTGCAAAGGAACCACACGTTAATCTACCTGCATGTGCTGCAAAGGGACCACACGTTAGTCTACTTGCATGTGTTGCAAATGAACCATAGGTTAGTTTGCTTGCATGTGTTGCAAAGGGACATTTGGTGATGTACCCTATGAGGTTAGTTTGCTTGCATGTGTTGCGAAGGGACATTTGGTGATGTACACTATGAGGTTAGTTTGCTTGCATGTGTTGCAAAGGGACACTAGGTTAGTCCACCTGCATGTGTTGCAAAGGGAGATTTGGTGATTTACCCTATGTGGTTAGTCCACCTGCATGTGCAGTAAAGGGACATTTGTTGATTTACCCCCTACGAGGTTAGTTCGCCTGCATGTGCTGCAAAGGGACATTCGGTGATTTACCCTATTTTGTCCACCTGCATGTATTGTAAAGGGACATTTAGTGATTTATATTATGAGGTTAGTCCGCCTACATGTGTTGGAAAGGGACATTTGGTGATTTGTCTTATGTGGTTAGTTCACCTGCATGTGTTGCAAAGGGACATATGGTTAGTCTGCTTGCATGTGTTGCAAAAGGACACTTGGTGATTTGCCTTATATGGTTGGTCTACCTAACATGTGTTGTCAAAAGACATTGTGTGGTATTTGTTTTACTATAGATGATATGGTTTTACATGATGACCTGGTTATTTGAAAATATAATGTATTTAGTGGTTTAAAATGGCCATCATGTAGGTTAACCAAATCTTACTTTGAATTTTAAAAGTAATGATATGATACTTGATTGGTAAGTATGATATAGATTTTGTTGGTGACATACATATATGTATACACATGAATATGTGTGCTATGATGCAGTCCATGAAATGACTTATGACAATATGATATTATTATTAGAAAAACCACTCTTCAAATCATTGTATGTGTATGTCGTGATTTCAATTTTGTAGTATTGGATTATCTACTGAGTATGTTGTATACTCACCCTACTATTTTTACCATAGGTCAGCTAAAAAAAAATTAGAAAGAAGATTAAAGCTTTAAGAAAATCACTTGAAGATTTCAAAAAGGTAAAACGTTAGGTAATCTAGAGTTTCGTTGAGAACTCAACTTATAATGACTTTAGGTAGTATTTTGACTTGATATGTGATTTAAATTGTAACTAGGCAGTGATTGTAACTAGGCAGTGATTGACAAGTCTTGGGTATTTTGCATGTTAAAGATTATTTAAAAGGAGACGAAGTCTCCAATTATGTCTAAAACTCATGTGAATGTTTATCAAGTACTTCATAATCGCATGTGTTAAATATCTATTGTCCAAAAAATAGAGGAAACTCTATTGGATTCTCAGTAGAAATGAGTGCTCATTTCACCGAGAATCCTTGTTTTGTGAAAAGAAAAATGACACTGGGGTTTTCAAAGTGAATTTAAAAGAAAAGATTCTTTCACTGTTATTTGATTTAAAAAAAGAAAGAAGAGATTTTCAATAGAGATAGATGTTGCTAAGTAAATGTCTTTTGTATTTAAAAAGTCTTATAAAAACACATGTCGTTACAGTTGGTATCAGAACTCAGATTCATGTCATTCACAGCCAATTACAAATGAAAAATCACAACTAGTCAACATTGTTAAGAGAAATTTATGTTCTAGTGTAAGTAATTAGAGAAAATACTCTTATAGGATTAGTGTAACTTGAAAGTAGATGTCACATTGAAGATATAGATAACTAGAGTATAAGTACTCAGTTAGAGTTGTGTACATGTGAAATTGTAGAAATGCCACGTAAGAGGAGTAAGTGTATGTACCTTAGGAATAAGAATAATCCTGACAACTTCCTTGAGTTAGGAGCTTCATCAATTGAAAAAGTGCAGAAATTCATGTAGCACGTAGGCCAATTTTTCTAGAATTAGCCACAAATAGAAATAACAGCTAGAACAGAGGTATCTGATAAAGCTGATGAAAGAGTAAAAGCTTAATTGGAAAGACTCAAGAAGCTAGCCCCATCATTCTCTAAAGAGGATGAATCCTACTCAGTAGAGAAATGGATTTTTGAAGTAGAGAAGGTCATTAAAGCAATGAAAATTTTAGAGAATAGAAAAGTAGTAATTGCTACCTTTATCTTGACGGGAGAAGCGACCTTTTGGTGGGAAACAACTAGAAGAGTAAATTTTGAAGGAAATTATGTCATTTCTTGGGAAGAATTTAAAGTTTTCTTCTATGAAAAGTATTTTCCAAGACATGTGAGAAAAGAACAAGAGAGATAATTTATGAATTTGGAGCAAGGAAATTTTACTGTAACACAATATGAGAACAGATTCACTTGTGTTTGTAGATTTGCACCCATGGTATGTATCACAGAGGTTAAGGCTGTAGAGAAATTTGTTGATGGATTAAACCCTAGCTTGAGAAATAGAGTTATAGGGTTTCGGCCTAATACTATGGCAAAGGCAGTAGAGTTGGCTTCTCTTGTTGAGAAGGATTATCAAAGGACATTGGGAGAGTGACAAAAGTGGAAAAAGGATACTAGCACAAGTGGGCATGCCAACAGAGGAAAATGACTAATACAGTCTTCAAGTCCCCATCCCCAACAGGAGTGGCTATTTTGACAATAAGAATAAATCACCAGTATATAAAACATGTCCACGGTGAAGGAACTATCATCCAGGCAAACATTGCAGTAGCATCAAGTGCTACATTTGTAGAGAGATGGGACACATCACCATGCACTGTCCAAAGAAAGAGAAAGAAGAAGACCCTCAAAAAGATTAGATCATTGAAAGCGAAGGTTGTGTACTAGAAATCACCTCAGGACAAACACGGGCATCAGATACAGAGATAGAAGGTACCCTTAAAATACATATGACATACCTATTAAGATATCATTAGATACTAATTATACGCTTTCTTCTATATCATATGAGCTTGCTTAAGGTGTAGATAGTATATGTGTAGTTTAGTATCTTGTATAGAATTCTAACATGGTTAGATGAACCAAATTACATATAGACATTTATAACAAGTCTTAGTTATGATGGGAGAAATGAATAGAGGCCAACTTAATCTTTTTGAAACCTTTTGGAGACTTCTTTATTAATTCCCGAATGGAATTGTTGATTATACAGTTAATGATCATAATGAGGATATAAGAGGTGCTTTTGATGATATAGAGAACTAATGATGTATTTTTTATTTAGTTAAGACTTCAACAAGAATAGATATTGTTAAGTGTTCAATTTCGGTCAAAATACCCCTAATTTAGTATTTAATTAGAGCATCTAGGCCATCAATTTCAAGATTTTATCTAAAATATTTCATTTTAGTTTTAATTGGCCATCCAACCGCTGAATTACAAAATAACGGTCAGATGATCATCAAAGCTAATCAGAGGAATAATGAAGGTTCAGATGATTCTAATTGGGTCCAGTGTATTGCAGATCACTCAACACAGGTTGAATGATCCAGATCAAATCAGGGAGAGAATGATGAAGCATCATCGAAAGATAAGAATTTGAAGACTCCTAGGAGAAGAAATTGGAAGAAGAAAGGACTTTTGGCAAAACTAAAATTCTAGTGGACCCCACCCATCTTGATCTCTCTCTTTCAATCTTATCTCCCTCTCTCCTACACGTCTCTCTCCATCTCCCACGTCTTTCTTTCTTTTTTTTCTCATCTCACACCTCTCACGTCTCTCTCTTTGTTCATATACCCCTCTCCATTCTCCACTCTTCTTGAACACCCGGGCAGGACCGGATTGGGCAAGCTTACCTCCTCCTTCCTCTTCTCCTCTTCATTCTTCTCTCCTTGCCAGTGGATTATCTCCCTTCTTCTCTCCACTCTCTTCTCGTCTACTCTCTCGTTTTCATCTCCTTGGCTGGGCAACTAGCCCCCTTCCCTTTTCCTTTCTCATCCTTTCTCTCACGTGTGCGTGCGAGTTCTCCTTCTCTATTTCACTCTCTCCCTGAGTTTCTTTATCTCTTGCACGTTCCCTCTCTATTCTCTCCCTAATCCCAAAGTTTCTCATCACCTGCATCTCCTCCTCACTTTAGCCCTCTTCTTCACAATACACTAGAACCACTGCACCTCCTATCTTTCCTCACCTCTTCTCTCTCTCTCTCTCTCTCTCTCTCTCTCTCTCTCTCTCTCTCTCTCTCTCTCTCTCTCTCTCTCTCTCTCTCTCTCTCTCTCTCTCTCTCTCTCTCTCTCACATTTCTTTTTCTTCCCTGCTTTTCGGCCTAACCAGCACCGCCCAGACCAATCTGGACGCTTCGGAGAAGAAAACCCACTCGGGTTTTCTCCCCATTCTTCCTTTTTCCTCCTTCCCTCTCTTCCCTTACCCTTTCTCCTCTTCTTTTCTTCTCTTCTCCCTCCTCCAGCTCCCTCTTCTCTCACATTCGGCAGTCTTCCTCTATCTCACCGGACGTCCTAGGGAAGGAAACCTAGATCGGGTTTCCTCCTACTTCTCCTTTCCTTTCCTTCCCTTCCTCTCTTCTCCTTCCTCCCTTCTTCTCCTTCTCCCTTCTTCCCCATCTCCTTCTCCAGTTTTCTCCTCAATGGTTTTCATCTGGTCTTTGTAAAAAACCATAATTTTGGCCAATTTCCAATTTTTCCCCTGGCAAATTTGAGGAATTCCAACTGTGTCATCGTATTAATTCCATCTGGGTCCCTATTTTAATTACTTCTGTGTCCTTGAATATCCCGATTTTAACTTATCCACATTCTGTTTATCTAGGGACAGGCTTATCTAGGAATGCTCATTTAGTTTCATTTTCTATTTTTTTTGGAATAAGAAATTCTATAAATTGCAACAGTTGAATAAATCTGGATTTTATTTTAGTCTTAGTTTATTTCTGGTATACTCTTTATTTTTATTCTCTTATTAATTGAATTTTATTTAAAACTCCATCATTTTAAATCAAGTCTCCATGGGATCGACCCGTACTTGCATAAGCTAAACTACAATAGAAAGTGCACTTGCTGTTAAACATCAATAACTTTTTGGTGCTGTTGCTGGGGACTTGCAATGGAGTTTTTATAAATTTTAATTAAAAATCCAAAAAAATCAAAAAATTAGAAAAAAATTAGGAATAACATTTTAGGCATTTTTAGGTGCATCTTTACATTTTTTAGTGCATAACCACTTTATTTCCTGAATTTGGTACTAATTGTTATTTTTCTTTTTCAGGAAATTGGAGTGGAGCATCATCAATTAGATAGATTTTCCTTGCTTTCCTAGATTAGGAATTTTTTATTTTTTGAGTGAATCTTGTAGTGAGGCCCCTTTGTAATTTGCACTTTCAATTTCAACTTTTAAAAGGTTGTACTAATACAGGGCAAGTGTGGGATAAGATGGCCCACACTTGATCTTCATCAGAAACCTCACTGTAAGTCTTCTCACTCATTTATTTTCTAGATTAGGGTTTGCATTTAGAATAATCTGTATTGGTTGGTAGTTAATTGCATATAGAAAGCATATTTTATATTTGTTGCATTTTAGGGTTTGCATCAGTTTATTGCTTTTAATTGCATTCTAGGATATGTCTATTGTTTTAAGGTGAATTATATGTTGATCGAATTGCCATGATGTTTGAAAATTAATTAGTAAGGGCACCCTACCCCTACAAGATCAAGGGTGGATTTCATCATCACTCCTTGGCCCACCTAGAATAATCATCTCAAGCATGCAATCCCACCATTCACGTTAAATTAAAATCAATTAGAAGAAACCTATAGGGTCATCACATGCTCGTAGGACCCTCTTAATAGGACACGATTTACTGTCACTCAAGCAATTTTTTATCACTGTGGTTATTGGGGGTTGTCTAATAGAGCCTCGCTCTTGCCTCACCTCCTGTTGACATTTGTGAGGTCTAAACGCCTCCTTACACGAGGGTTGTATTAACCGCTTTGATTAGAACTTGACTAGTAAGCAGTGCTCTACTCCTAAAGAGAGTAGGAGTGTTAGATCAGGCTAACTAAAAGCGTTGTCCCCATAGAAAATAAAAAAAATCAAAATATCTATGCTTGTTAGCCTTAGGGCATTGCTTGATTGTGTCCTTGATTATGCATCATTCTAGGCATTTAGGTTGCATCATTTAGGATAGTCTTTAAAAGAAAAAAGAAAAAGAAAAGAAAAGAAAAGTACTCATTCATTATATATGATTTATTTTGTTATATATAAAGATTGAATACAATGGCTTATCAAGAAGATGATAGATAAATGATGACTCATGCAAGGAATAGGTTATTTGCCTCAAAACAAGATACTGAGTCATATTCACAACCTCAGTACAACAATTACTATGCTTATCCTGAACCATAATATCCTAATTCTACTTGACCATATGGCTCTGCATATAATGATTATTATCAGGAGCCAATGGATGTACCTCATGCATTCATTGAACCTAGTAATAATTACTATCCCGAGACAAATTACCAAGATTATAGTGGATGGACTAGGCATCAGGAGCAATCATGGTCTCAGGAAGAACCAGTGTGGTCGTACCCTAATCAACCCTACCAAGATTATCACGAAAATCAGGGACAACAATTATGGTTCCAACCTAATCAATCCTTTCCTAGTACTCCAATGATAGCAGTATATGCCTATTGAGTCGATGCCTTCATCACATGAGGAAGACACATTTGATGAGAACCTTAGTGTATTAGCATAATCGGCTAAACAACTTCATGAAGCGGTGGATCAATTACATGCTATATTTATGGAGAGATTTGGAGGATTTGTACCAAATGAGAATAAGGATGAACCATCTATTAGTGATGATAGGATAGAGAATTCATGTGATCATTTTGAAATACAAAGTCCCCTACCATCCACAGACATCTCCAATACAGATATACTCGAGGCAGATCTGAGTCATTGTTATGATTTTGATGAAGAGACATTCATTGAGGAAGATGATGAATTCATAGAAACCTCCAACATGGAACCACTCAATTCGTGTCCTGTCTATTTTTAAAAAATTGATGAAGGAACATCCTTTGAAGAGGTAAAGGAATTGTTGGAGATTGTGCCACTAATGAAAACTCCTCAATGGCAAGACAAAGTAGAACCCCTTACAGAGCCTCAAATTCAAATTGAGCTTTGTAATGTTGAAGACGTACCTGATTGGGACCTACAGACTTTATTTGAACAACCATTAGATATAAAATTAGGCCCACCTGAAGTATTGCATATGCCAATATAACAGGACAAGAAAGAGTCCATTGATATACCAACTCTAAGGTACACACTAGGCGATAATCAGGATGTAAGAAAAACCATGCTCCCTCCTCTATTAATACAAGAACAATCTTTTAAGAGAGGGCATAGTCACTTATACCTCAATTTTAGGAAAATGTAAGGGAAAAGGAGGACCATCCACATCCATATGGTCCAATAGAATTTAAATTCACGGTAGTTCACATTGTTATAGAGATTCCACCACCTAAATTTTTACAGGTGGAGGAATTATATTGATTACTATGAAATTTTGAAGATAGGAGATCATCAGAGTGGTCCTACTCAATTTACATTCATGGTAGTCTACTGTGTCATAATGTTACCTTCACCAAAAATTTCAAGGTGGATAAAATATATAGACTATCGTGAGATTTTGAAGTGGTGTGAGAAATCTTGCCATTTTATTGTTAGGATTAGGAGAGCTCAATACCAATTGGGTGTAGATTAGGATATATTAGGATATGTCTGGCTGAAGACGTTAAACTTAGGAGAGCTCAATACCAACCCAGAGTTTTTCATTTTTGTTGTTTTCTACATCACCCATATTCATTTTAGGTCCTACTTTTAAAACATTGAGGACAATGCTTCTTTCAAGTTGGGGGGTGTAGAATTCTAGCAAATTCTAGTTTTTTTAGGTGCTTTCCTTGTTTGTCAAAAAAAAATTTGGAAAAATGAAAAATTTCAGGTCATTTCCCACATTATGATGAGAATTGGATTTTTTGTAGTATAATCTGGATAACTTTAGCTTATTAATGGAATTGAATATGATTAACTCATTATGTTACTCATTTTCTAAAGTATTCCATGAAAGCAAAGTCTCATATCACATCTATACATGCAGTTGCATAGAGATAGTCTAAATTGATAAGTGACTATAACTTAGAAATTCCAAAGAAATTCAGTGGAGACCTATAACCTAAGTGAGTTTTAGAGCCATTCATTCTTTTTGAGAGGTTATATATGTTCGTAATTTTCTTCAGCGTGCTTAAAGAAAATTGATCTCATTCTTTTTGGCTAATTACTTGAATAATTAGAATACTACCTTTAAAATTCTAGAAGTTCATTGAATTTGATAGATTATAAGAAACCTAGAAAATGGTTTAGGCCATCCTTGTTATAACCTAGAGACATAAAGCCTACCAGAAGTACTTTTACTGTTAGTTAGCCAACTTGAGCTTGTCAATATAAGTCTTTTCTTTTATCACCCAAATTACCTTTTTACCCATATTACCCCAATATAACTTATCCATTACCCATTTTGTTTGAAAAATAAGTTAGAGAAGAATGAAGGAATATCTTTTAGTTGCAATGAAAGTAGAAAAGTGGATATGAAGAAGAGAAATATTCTTCAAAGTGAGTCAAAAGTACTGAAATATATAGAAAAGAGTCTAAAAAATAGAAGAAGAAGAAGTTTGAAGAATGTAAAGAAATAGAAAAAGAAATATTCACTTCAGCAAAGAAAAGAAGAATTGTCAACTTTAGTAGAAGACCTCTACATATTTTTTGAAGAAACTTTGAATACCCTTATACCCTTTCTTTGGTACCTTGTCCTAAGCCTATGTTTTGTCCTAGTTAAAAACCTATTGATTCTAGGATAAATATAATCTGGATAGGATTAAAAGAGTGGCATTTCTAAATATTCAAAGGTAATGGCATCTATTTCAAAGGGATCAAAACAATTAAATTCCTTAGTAACTCCCATTCTTCATGAGTATATGTGAGATAAATTTGGTTTTATTGACTCTTCTCACATATTTAAAAGAGAGATATGATTTGAACCCTCTATTTGAGAGACTTTATTTCTAAGCATATGTCATTATTAAGGATTGAGGTCAAAACATATTTCAGATGGAGTTCAAAAGTTAGAAGTCTACTTAGAGATAAAGATTATTCAATGTGTAGACTATATACGTACACACTCACTCTGAGATCTAAGCTTAAGTGGAATATTTTTAGCATATGGGTAGGGTTTTGAATTCTTCAGTCATCTTTATTAGTTTGCTAAAGTTGACAGATTTATTTAAAATAATTCTCTGAGAAAAAAATGAAGATGACCTGAAAAATAAATTTTTTTGATCTGATTCTTTGCATCTTTCGCTAGGGACAAGCAAAATGCTGTTGGGGGGTGATATCTTTGTTGAGAAGACTAATAGATGATTTACTGAGGAATGTGATTGTACTTATTAAAGTGGAAATTTCATAGTTTATGGCAATTCCTTAAGAAAAGGATTGGGAATCATATCTACACAATGGTGTTCCTAATAAGGAAAAGCCACTACAGGAAATGGAGTATAAGTCACGAAAACCTAATCACTAGAAATTTCTATGTGAAAAGCTTTCATCATTGATATAAAAAGACAATAAGTTATAGTATTGAACTTAATTTATTAGTATTGGAATTCCTTGATGTAAAGTAAGATGAGATATTATAGGAGGAATTTAATTATGAGTTAACTACTTTTAGAACATTTATTGATAAGGAAATGATTATTTGGAATGTGTGAAGTAAGTTATACTACCCACGATTGAGGAGTGATTGTTGTGATTTGACCTTAAAGATTAGAGACATTATTGATATGACTAAAATTACATAATAATGTTGATGGGTTAGCAAATAAAAGTCAAGTATTAGAGTGCATAGAAAAAGCTATTCTATGTTTCTTAAAACAAATAAAAAGTTACACTAATAATCAGCATAAATGTTCTATATTAGGAAAATAATTTCTATGAGATGATGATACATTTATAGTTGTTTTGAAGATAATATGAAAATAATTTCAAGGACAAAATTCCTCTAAGGGAGAAAAATGTAACATCCCTAATTTTTAATATAAATTTAAGTAAATTTTGGATCTAAATCAGGATAAAATGAGAATATTGAAATCTTTAATATTTGAAGCTTTTATGTGTGAAAGTTTTATAGACATCAAATCAAGTGTTAAGACATCCATATTTGGATTGTACTAGGAAAAATGATTCCAACGACACTAAGTTTACTGAAATCGGAGTTCAAATGAATAAATCGCTATTTTTCTTACGAAGGGTAATTTAATAACTTCACTAGTGGGCCCCACTTGTAGAAAACTCAATTTAACAGTCAAGAGACGTTGAAATTTCATCATTGGTGGTAAGAACTCTTTTTGAGTGAAATTATGATGTTTAATATAATGAAAACATCATAATTCTAATTAACATAAATTAACTAAAAAGAAATAATTTAAAGTAACTCAAAGGAGGGGCCATCTTTGATATTGGCACCCCCTACTTAAATGAAAATAGAACCCGATGAATAGAGAGAAGCCCGATAGAGACAAGTGAGGAAAGGAGGAAGAAAGAAGAAGAGGAAGGAGAAGGGAGAGAGAAGAAGAGGTGGCGATGCGCTCCTAAAAAATCCAGCCTTGCCGAAGAAGAAAAGAGGAGTTTTAGGGGTTTTTGTGTTGCAGGAAAAATAGAGTTCACTGGAAAAGATGGCAGATTGAATTTACCTAAGCCGTTCACTGTACGATATACAAAGGGATTATTAAAAGTCCCTTGGTTCCATTGCGATCGGAGGAGGAGAAGGGGTTTTGCAGCTGGTCGAAATGTGCAAGCCATCGCCACAGATGATGATAGCTCGGATCATTGATCCGACCCAGTCATATTCCATGGCTGGCCTAGAAGAACAAAAATCCCATGGTTATGATGGGATCTAAGTTGATTTATGCAATTGATTGAAGAGGAAACTACCGTGCAATGATTTTAGGGAGGTTTCACCTAAAATCAGGGTTGATCCGGCTCATCCAAGGGTGGAGAAAGCATAGAGACATGCTTTGAAGGTAAGATTTATGAAATCTTATTCCAAATTTGATATATTTTTCTAAATCCACACAATTTAATCCGAGATCTAGGTTTTAGTACAATCCAACCATTGATTTTCTAATTAGTGAGTAGAAATAGGTAAATAAGCGTCTAATAAACCTAGGATTGGACTGAGATGATCAACCTAGGCCAGGAAATGATCTGACAATCTTAACCGTCTGATCAGTATTGTGAAGACAATGTTTAATGTCTTATGATTGATGACCAGACATGATCAGTAAGTTCAGTGACCTAAAATTCATGTAAAATGGATCAAATGTGTGGATCCAACGGTGAGATAGATCAGACAATCTCAACCATCCGATTTGCCACTATTTAAATAGTGACTTTGTGATGTCTGATTGATGGTCAAACACCACAGATTATTTTTAAACACTAAAATTAGTAGGATATGATAGAGATTGATTAAATTAGACTTGGATCGAATGAGAAACATGATCTAGAACGAGAAGGTAGATTTGACTTAGGATTCTAATAGAACAATGTTTGATAAATGATCAGACATTGCCATTGTATCCTTTAAGCCTTGAATTGTCTAACACTACAAGAAAAGTTCATATCAGGAAGTTAATCTAGTAGATGTGAGCAACAAAAATGAAGTAAGGGCTAGAATTGCAGTCATATATAGAGAATTGACTATCTAGTATTGTTTATGTGAAAGTGAATAGAACTTGATCATTAAGTTTTGATTAGAAATTGTTATTCAAAGGATGTTATACTAGTCTATATAATTTAAGAAGGTTGGACCATGGAATCATTGATCTATACACTACATGGAAGATCATATAAGGATATGAGCATATCTCCCATGTATAATTTAGGAACAATAATAGTAAAATATTAGAATGGGCAAATATGACCTTTAGATGATAAAATGGTTCAAATGATTAATCATGGATCAATGGGAGATCCTAAGTCTAATAGTTTTATGACCTTGAGATGGTCCAAATTGTTAGACCAAAAGATGAGTAAAAATATAAGTTATGGATTTAAAATAGTAACTAATGTTATAAACATCAGCGTTATGCACAGTGTAGATTGATGCCAAGTTGATTTACCATGGAGAGAGGATAGTAAAAGTGATGGAGAAGGGATAAACCATCATAAGAGGTAGGTAATCTGATACTGTCAAGTTTCAAATGATCTTCAAAATGAGAAAATGATTTGAGAACTATTTATGGTTTAAAATGTTTTGAATTATACCAATGACATGATGTTATCTGTCTGTGTGTGTGTGTGTGTGTGTGTGTGTGATTTGAGTGTAAATGATTTTCTTATAGATTCATGATTTATCTTATGTTTCTTATATGATATTCTTACCACTAGAGTGGGTGAATTGATATTTGGTTTTAAATTCATATTGCATACCTAATTTGGAAAGGACTATGAATTCTTCTATTCAAAGTATTTAAATACTTAATTTACTTGTGAGGCATGAGAAAGTCATGATTTGTATATGCATGAATTCCATATTTTGGAAGGAAATCTTTAAAATGCATAGTTTTGTACAGGATATGCATGTCATATGATACGGTTTTGAGATATACGAATATGAAAATGAGCTGGATAGGCTATTAAGCTATGCTTTGAAAAGAATATTTGAGATATATAATTTTGCATAAAGTATGCATACTATATTATATGATTTGAGATGTATGGTGTGATCTTTTTGTGGTGATTGCCATATAAGGTTAGTCCA
Organism: Warburgia ugandensis; assembly: GCA_035236585.1. NCBI lineage: Eukaryota > Viridiplantae > Streptophyta > Magnoliopsida > Canellales > Canellaceae > Warburgia > Warburgia ugandensis. The sequence goes on from CP141133.1 coordinate 60,549,122, forward strand.
CATGCATGTGTTACAAAGGGACCTTAGGTGAGTCTGCCTACATGTGTTGCAAAGGGACACTAGGTTAGTTTGCCTACATGCATTGCAAAAGAACCACAGGTTAGGACACCTACATGTGTTGCAAAGGGACCACAGGTTAGTCCTCCTACATGTGTTGCAAAGGGACATTTGGTGATTTACCTTATGAGGTTAGTTTGCTTGCATGTGTTGCAAAGGGACATTTGGTGATTTGCTGTATATGGTTAGTCCACCTGCATGTGTTGCAAAGGGACATATGGTTAGTCCCCCTACATGTGTTGCAAAAGGACACTTGGTGATTTGCCTTATGTGGTTGGTCTACCTGACATGTGTTGTCAAAAGACATTTTGTGGTATTTGTTTTACTATAGATGATTTGTTTTTACATGATGACTTGGTTATTTGAAAATATAATGTATTTAATGGTTTAAAATGGCCGTCATGTGGGCTAACCAAATCTTACTTTGAATTTTAAAAATAATGATAATATACTTGATTGGCAAGTATAATATAGATTTTGTTGGTGACATACATATATGTATATACATGCATATGTGTGCTATGATGCATTCCATGAAATGACTTATGACAATGTGGTATTATTATTAGAAAAACTATTCTTTAAATCATTGTATGTGTATGTCGTGATTTCAATTTTGTAGTATTGGATTATCTACTTAGTATGTTGTATACTCACCCTACTATTTTTATCATAGGCCAGCTCGAAAAGAATTAGAAAGAAGATTAAAGCTTTAAGAAAATCACTTGAAGATTTCAAGAAGGTAAAACATAAGATAATCTAGAGTTTCATTGAGAAACTCAAGTTACAATAACTTTAGGTAGTATTTTGACTTGATATGTGATTTAAATTGTAATTGGGTTATAATTGACAAGTCTTGGGTATTTTGCATGTTAAACATTATTTAAAAGGAGACGGAGTCTCCAATTATGTTAAAAACTCGTATGAATGTTTATTAGGTACTTTGCAATGACATGCATTAAATGTCTATTGTACAAAAAATAGAGGAAACTCCACCGAATTTTTGGTACAAATGAGCTCTCATTTCACTAAGAATCCTTATTTTGAGAATAGAAAAATGACACTGGGGTTTTCAAAGTGAATTTAAAAGAAAAGATTCTTTCGCTATTATTTGATTTTCAAAATAAAAATAAAAATTTCAATAGAGATCAATGTCGCTAAGTAAATGCCTTTTGTATTTATAAAGTCTTATAAAAACATAGGTCGTTACACAAAGATTCTGACTAAAACGACATTGCAAACCCAAAGTACCAACTATGGATGCAACAAGATCACTTAGTATTATTGGAGATTCAAGCATCCATGGATATCACTTCATACAATACCTCTACAAAGGCATGAATGAAAATTGAGACATCATTTGCAAGTAAGTCTAGCACCTGTATTCTAACTCTCTTGTCAACATTAATGAGGACTAAGCAAGATGAAAATTCTATCTTTGACTATATGCAAATGATGAAAAGCATCATTGATGCCCTAGTAACGACTAGGAATCCTCTCAGTGACGAAAAGATAGACACCCACATCCTAAATGGCATGAATAGTGATTTCAAAGAACTAACTGCTACTATTTGAGCTGGAGACAATATGTTACTTTTTGAAAATTTATATGATAAACTTGTCAATCATGAAACTTACATCAAAAGAGATGAATTTAGGCAGCCTACAAACACCTCCATCACTACCCAATTTAACCAAAAGACAAACAACAGAGGACATGAGAAACAATCAAGTGGTTACAATAATAGGAATCAAATAGTCACAGTACGACACATGGTAATAACAAATAGCAATAATATTTTGGACCTCCATAAAAAAATAAATTTCTTAGTCAGTAAGGGCAGTCTGATCCAAATAGTGGCTACTTTCAACATCATGGCAACCTAACTCTAGCGTAACAAAACACAAAATTATTTCTCAACTTATGACAAACTAGGTCATTCAGCCAAGAATTGCAGATATCATCCTAAGACAAACTACACTAGCTAGCCACAAACTAATTTCATGGTTCATAATCCTGCTACAAGCAACAATTGGGTCATAGATTCTAGTGCCTCACAGCATATGAAAACAGACCTTCAAAACTTATCATTCCACTTACAATATAGAAATTATGAAGACATCATGGTTGGTGATAGTAATAATATTCCAATATCTCATATAGGTTCCACCTCACTCCACTCACCCACTATCACTTTTAGCCTAATAATGTTTTTGTGTGAACCCAAATTAAAGAAAAATCTCCTCTTAGTATCTCATTTTGCTAACAAAATAATACTTCCAAAAAAAAGTTTCCTAAGATGCTTCTGGTGAAGGTTTTGAATACGAGGTCATGATGCTTAAATGGAAAATTTGACTCAACAAGGAGGCATGAGTCATCAAAAACATACTTCATGAATGGAATAAGTTAAATTCTACATCTCCATCAATAACTAAATTTGACTCAGATATTTCCTCCTCAAACAAGACCTATATCCCTACTCTACCCCACTCTCTTTCCACTCTTTCAACTAACACACATATCTCTCCACAGCTTAAGCACTCTTCTAATTTAATAAATCCCTCACATGTCGCTCCTCATAACTCTCATCACACATCTGATTCCCCAAGCGCACAACCAATATCCAATGTCGGCAATGACTATGATTAGTATAACTAGGCTTCCTCTATTTTTGTTACAACAAAGGAAACTATAGTTGAAGATCATTTGTAGATATGTACTTCACCTTCCTCTCATACCTCTTCATCACCATCCCTTCCTAATATGTAAACTTGTCACCTATTCAATAAATAAAAATTTTAAACCTCACAAAATGCTTAATCTCAATACCACCTTTTAAACAGAGTTCATCTCCGATGAACCCACCAATGTTTCTCAAGCATACAAATATTCACATTGGCATAAAGCCATGTGTGAGGAATATGATGCACTCATTCCTAATAAAACCTGAACGCTTGTTCCATCCAACCACACACAAAACATCATTAGTTATAAGTGGATCTTTTGGGTTAATTCAAATTCAAATGGAACCACTACACGTTATAAAGCATATCTTAAAGGATTTTACCAAAGATTGGGTGTGGAGTTCACTACCAGTTGTAAAGTTGACAACAATTTTGATTAGTTCTAACTCTTGTTGTCACATCAAGATGGCCTCTTGAACAAGTAAACATCAATAATGCATTTTTACAAGGCTCTCTCACTGATAATGTTTCTTGCAATAGCCTACAGGTTTTACTCATCCCCAGTTTTCCAATTATGATTGTTGAGTTTTCAATTTTAGTTTTAAAAAATCCTAAATTTGCATATAATTAGATCATCCAATAGATCAAATATTAATTTTAGCTCCAATTAATTATCCAACCATTGATTTGCAAAATTTAATGGTTAGATGAAGGTTTAGATGATTATAATTAAGTTTTATATGTTGCAGATCAATTAGAATGAACTTGGATGGCTTGGATTGAGCTAATCATCACCAGATCATCTTCACCCTCCAAGAGAACTACAATACAAGATGAAGATGGTAAAAGGGAATAAGAAAGAAAATTTTAGAAAATAAGTAAAGATGGAAAAAATCAGCAACAATTTGGAAAGATAAGGATGCATTTTATGTGTAATCTCTTAGAAGTGGAAAGAAGATAGATGAGTGGGGTCTTTTTTTATAAAGAGGTTTGGTAAAGGCAACATATCACGATAGAATCAAAAGGGGTATGTGTGATCTATTAAGAAGATATGAATTTTGGAGAGAGGGAGGAGATCCGTTGGAAAGTGAGAATCAAAGGAAAGTTGGTGGCAAAAGGAACCTTTAAAAGAGAAGAAAAAAAGGGGGCTACATATCATTCCTGAGGGGGTGTGGCTAACTGAAGAAAAGCCAAAAAAAAAAAAGGGAAAAAACATGGACTGAAGAGAATAAGTGAAGAAGATCATTAAAGGAGCAGGGAACCATGAGCACTGGAGGAGAAAGAGACCAATTCTATCCTTGTATCTCCCATCCATCCTTCCCCAGTAGTTTTTCTTCTTCAATCCTTGTTCTCTCTTACTCCATGTTCTTTCCCCCATTCTAAATTTCCTCTCTGTTCACTGCTAGTTCTCCCATTGTTTCAGTCATCTTCCTCCAATCTCATTCATATATCACTTCAATTCTTCCTTTGATTTCTCATGTGTCCTTTAGGTTCCTTCTCCATCTTCTTCCTCTGTTTCCCATCAATCCACCTCCTATTTTTTACCATGATTTTTCACTATTTTTCCACTATAATTTTCTAGTGATTACTTCACCAAATTTTCTTAATTCCTCTCTTGCTTACACTTTTACCTTGTTTCACTTAAAAACCAATTTGGATTTCCCACAAATTCTACTCATGTACCTTCATTTTTACACATCTCCTTGAATCTGAGTTTTTCTCCTTGCACCTACATTTTCTTCTTCCTCGGCATGTCTTCTCATGTTTTTGAGTAAAACCAAAAAAAATGAATCATTTCCATTTTTGCCCATGGTCCTTCTCCCTCAATTCCAGCCATGTCCCATGTTTTTTCTTTTCCCTATTTATCTTATTCTTATCATTATTTTACTTTATCCAAGATTTATTTGGTTCATAGTTAATCCATGAATTACTTAATCTAATCCTTGTTTGATTAAAAGCTAACCAAATTGGCATTTAGCTTTAATTGTGAGTACTAGTCTAGTTTTTAATATTTTTCTCTTCTGATTTCCAATCCATTCCAATATATTCAAATAAACACAATTCCTAGCTAATCTAGCCGATCTGATCTTTCATCTGCATTCCTAAAAATTGATTTAAGCCATTTGATCTTAAATTTTTACATTGATCAAAATCACCATATTTTTGGAAGATCTGCATAATCAATATGTTTCCTGAATTTTGGTCCTTATTGCTATTTTTATTTTGCAAAAAATTGAAAAGGAGAAATTCGAGGAACTCAATTAGAATAACCAAAATTTTAATTTGGTTGAATTGTAGTGAGGATGCATTATATTTTTTAATCATAATTCTTTTAAAAGGGTTGTAATAATATAGGTTAAGGGTGGACCATCCTAACCTGGAAGTGGAGGTGGAATGTAAATGGTCCCACCCTTGAATGAGAAGACTTTATGTAGGACCCTACTATGAGTAGTCCTAACTCCTTAAAATTCCTAAACTAAGGTTTGCATATTTAGAATAACTTTGCATTGATTGGTAGTGTAATTGCTTATAGATAGCATACTTGATAACTGTTGCATTTTAGGGTTTGCATTAGTTTATTGTTTAATTGCATTTTAGAGCATCCTTATCACTTTAAGGTGATTTATATGTTGATCAAACTACCATGGAGTGTGAAAATTAATAAATGCGCCCAACCCTACAAGATCAAGGGTAGATTTCATCACCTCCTCGTGGCTCACCTAGGATAATCACCAAAAGTACATAGCCCAACTTTCCAAAATAATTTAAAATCATTTAGAAGAGACCTATAAAGGCCATCACATGCTAGTAGGACCTTCTTAAAAGGAGGTGACCCATTGTGACTCTAATGGCCCCTATCTAACTGGTCATGCTGATATTTAAACGACTAATTTTGCCAGTACATTCTACAAATCAGACTACATATGGCTAGTTAAGGGGGTTGCGAAATGGTTGGTTAGGTTATGATCTCCGACGACCCTCTCTCTTTCCAGTGACAAAGGGAAACCCATAATAGGTTTCTCCGATGCGCAGTCCCCCTTCTCCCCGAAAACTCCTCTTACCGACAACAAAAGAAAAAGAAACCTGGATCAGGGTTTCATTGGCGAGTGGCCATTTCCCCTCGCCAACTTACGTGCCCACTAAAGCAAGCCTCCCCTGTCGCCTGTCGCCTGTCTCCTTTCTCCGACAACCCCTTCACCTTGTCTCTCTCCCTCTCACCCTTCTTTTGCCTCCCTAATCAGGGTTTTACGTGATGCAACCAGGCTGTGATCAAAGAGTATTAGTCAAAGATGATGGTGGGAAACATACTTTCAAAAATTGTTAAATGACAATAGCTCTGAGAATATAGGGATTGAAAATACTATAAATCTAAATAACATTGGCTATTATAGATATAAACGTAAGATTAGAATACCTGAAGTAAAAGAGGACTCAAAAAAGATGAAATCAAGAAAGGCCATGGGGCCTGATGATGTACCAGTAGAGGTTTGGAAGCATATGGGAGATATTGGGGTAGTTTGGTTGATTAGGTTGTTTCACACGATTATAAAATCAAAGAAAATGCCAGCTGAGTGGAGGAAAAATTATATTGTACCAATTTATAAGAATAAAGGAGTCATATAGAGCTGCACTAATTATTGAGGGATTAAACTTATGAGCCACACTATGAAAATTTTTGAAAGAGTGATTGAGAAGAGGTTACGGCATGAAATAAGTGTATCAGAGAACTAGTTTGGTTTCATGCCTGGGAGATCTACCATGAAAGTTATTTCCTTACTAAGACAATTAGTAGAAAAATATAGGGAGAGGAGGAAAGACCTACACATGGTCTTTATCAACTTAGAGAAAACTTATGATAGAGTCCCTAGAGAGTTAATATGGAGGGTGTTGGGTGGTAAAGGGTTTTCTCAGGGATAGATAGACATAATTAAAGATATGTATGAGGGAGCGGTAACAAATGTTAAGACCAGTAGTGGCGTGACTTGTGATTTTCTTGTCACTATAGGATTGCACCAAAGATTGGCATTAAGTCCATACCTTTTCACATTAGTTATGGATGAGTTAACAAAACATCTGCATGAGGAGATTCCCTGGTGCATGCTATTTGCAGATGATATAGTCTTACTTGATGAGACAAGGGAGGGTGTAAACATAAAGCTAGAGTTATGGAGAGAAGCATTAGAATCTGAAGGATTTAAAATTAGCTGAACTAAGACAAAATATGTGCAATGTAATTTTAACAAGGAAAGTAGGAGTAGAACACTAGTCAAGATTGATGACCAAGAAGTCCTCATTAAAGACCACTTTCATTACTTAGGATCAATGATTCATGAGAGTGGAGAGATCGAGACAGAGGTTACCCAGAGAATCCAAGCGGGTTGGAACAAATAGAGATGTGCATCTGGAGTTTTGTGTGATCGACGAGGGCCACTCAAACTAAAAGGAAAATTCTATAGGATGGCAATAAGCCTAGCCAAACTCTATGGATCAGAGTGTTGGGCAGTTAAGGAACGTCATACTCATAGGATAAGTGCTGCAGAAATGAGGATGTTGAGATGGATGAGTGGTAAGACAAGAAGGTTTGGACATGGTCAAAGGAGACCAACAACGGCACTGGTTAGAAGAAGTGAGGCAATACAAGTAGAAGGTTCTAAAAGGGCAAGGGAAGGCCCAAAAGAATGTGGATAGAAGTGGTGAGGAAAGATTTAAAAACAGTGGGACTAAATGAAGCCATGATATTTAATAGAGTGGAATGGAGGAATAAGATTCATGTGACTAACCCCTAATTGGGATAAGGTCTTGATGATGATGATGAACCAGGCTGTGACGCTGGTGGGAGCAAGCCGGTCCTGCTACCCATCACCCCTCCCCCTGTTTTGCTTAGTGCCAACACAGCCAAGTTGTTGGGTAGCCAGCGTGCCAGGAACACCTCCTGTCCCCTCTCTGCTCTTCCCATGCTTTGTCAGGTCCAGGCAGATCATGCCTCGATGGTTGCCAACCACTGATCTCCCCTTCCCCTGTCTTTCTCTGTTCTAATGAGTTAGGGCAAGGTTGACTCACTAAGTCAACCCACTCCTAACTCATTTAGAAGGGAATGAGTTGACCTAGTGACCCTCTTGACACCCTTGAACTTCAATGATTGATTCTGGACAATTTAGGAGGAATCTTGGAGATCCAAGAGTACTCGCGTGATTCTGGCAACATGAGAAACGATACTCATCTTCCTATTATTCGATTATGGAATATCTAACCATTGATTTAACTAGATTTTTTATTGGAGGTCAGATCATTTGATCCCTGATGATTTGACTTTTGTTTTCTGATCCAAGTAGTCTGTAGTGATCCTCGTGAAGTGTAGATCAATGATCTATACAAGAATGTGGGATCTAAAGTGTTTATGGAAATGATTTAGCCAATTGTGATCAATGACTAAGACCAACTAAAGATCAAGGTATGAAATTGGATCCAAATTGATGATATGAACTGTTTAGAATTCTTTATTGGATTAATTGACTTGAACTACTAAATTGTTATGTTATTTGACGCAATTAGGTGAGGAATTTTGATGAGATCATCATGGAGATCAAGCATAATTGAGGCAATCGGAGGACAATCCAGCCAAGCAGACATTTGGATGTTATTCAGATTGACTTGTACAAGGTAAGATTAGTATCTTAATCATTTGATAGATTGATCTGACTGTAATTAGATACAATTGAGCATGAGATCCATATCATAATGTCTGATTAATTTATTTAAATGATAAATTACCTAAAATTTATATGGTCTGAGCCTAATAGCTCTAAATATGCATTGATGTAATTAAGAAGAAAAACTAATTGACTATGAGTGGGCTCGATTAAGTGTGATTTGAATTATTAGCCAATTATGGCAAGCTCTGCCTTGAGATTCCATGGCTAGGAATCATTGAACTATCTTGAATGTGATGTAATGAATACAAAAGCGTAATGTTGTGTAATTGAGAATCCAAGCTAGATAAATTGGATTCTGAGTATGACTAAATGTGATATGTGTCCAGGTGAATGGAATTGTGGTGGACGGCAGTAGAGATGGTTCCAACTAGACTAGGAGGTACAGATGAGTACTACGTCATCTAAGGTAGGTGATTACATTTGAGATTTTTTCATGATTTCTTAAATCATGATGTGTTATTTGAGAACTTTGAAGTATGCACTTTATGCCGTACTATGTTTGCATGAGATCACTTTTCAACGTGTATTGCTTGATGTTTGCTATTCCTTTTTGCGCATGATTTATACACTACTTCTTAATACATTTTATGTGGCATTGATTTGGATTATTTGAGGATGTATACACTAATTTTTGATGCATGGTGTTGATATATTGAATTTCTCTCTCAATTTGGCTTTATCGAGAATAATTATGCATGAATTTTGATTCTTGATTCAGTATTTGTGTATTTATGACGAGTACTTCCACCCAGTGGGTACTATGTTAAGAGGGTAGTAGGTTTGGCCACCCGACCTCTGACTTTGTGATGATGATGATGATTAGACACCACCCTTAAGAGCGCCAGGTACATAGGTGGAGGTATCATGGGTAGTCCCCCCTACAGGTCAGTTCCCCCCATGGGGACAGAGAAAGTCTCCCGTTATCATGTCAATAAGGAGCGGCAATGGTTGAGATCCTTATGTGGTTGCCACTGCAGCATAATAGCCCATACTCTTATTATGTATGCTCATGTGGTATTTATATATGGGGTGAACTGGGCTTAGGCTGTGAGTGACTCCGGGGGCTAATGCGGGGCTACACGGGAGGGACCCAAGGATTTGGTATGAGTACTCATTACTAGTGATTGAGTGTCGTGAAACACTCTTAGGGCTTGTTTTTGCACGGTGCCCTGCATATCATGAAATGCATTCATATTATGATTTGGACACAGATTCTTATTGCTTTTGATGGATGCTTATCCATGGGATGCTCATGCCTTGCATATCATGATGATTTGATTTGATATCAACCTGTTTAGACTTATGATTTTCATGTGTTATTCATTATGGACGTATGATGATCTGATGTGCCTTGTACATGTTTTTACCTTATGAGATTAGCCATGACATTGATATTTCGTGCCACATAATTTTATTATACTTTTGTTGAATGTGATCACCTACACAAGCGATAGCTTGCTGAGGCATTTCTTTGTTTGCAATGCCTCAGATACAGAGAGTTGCAATAGGTTGATGCACTGATAGAGTAGACAAAAGTGATGATAGTTTCTAGTGGAGTGTTGAGGACATTTCAGAGATGATAAGGTTTGTTTAGGACCTCACCTAAGTTATTGTTTATGGACTGTACATTATTATAATTGCAATGTGACGTGAATGTGAGGATATAAATTCATGTTGGATATGATGATTGTATGGGGGGACCTTGGATATTTTGTCATGCCTTGATTTTCTTATCCACTATTGGAGTATATGTTTTTATTGAAAATAGTATTTGATTTGAATGGATGGACATGAAGATTGAGTCTCCCAAGTGTAGTGTCATGTATTATGTTATTAGGTGGATTTTTGTATCGCACATATGATGTGCAATAGTCCAAAATATAGCGGAGACTCTTTCAACTTTTTGTAGAAATGAGATTCCATTTCACTATTAAATATGTGGTTTTGTGGTTGTATGACCCTCGAGACTTTGAAATAAATGATTTTATTTTATTTTTGATTTTTGGTCATTTAAAAAAAAATGATGTTTTTAAACTAAGGATCCCAACTATTTTTAAAATTGTTATTATATTATTGCTAAAAAACCCCAAGGTGTCACATGATCTAACTGGTAAGTGGTAGGGCAAGTCTAAAAGAGAGGAGGAGTGTTAGATTAGACTAAAAGCTCACCTCCCCCCCCAACCCCCCACACACACACAAATTCAAGACAAACAAATTGTCTTTTTGCTAGCTTTAGGTTGTTTGATTTTTGTGCTCTATCATTGTCCATCATTAGTAGTTAGGTTGCATTAGTTAGGGTAGGTTTTTGCCCCTTCAAAAAAAAAAAAAAAAGAAGAAAAAAAAAAAAAAAAACTCTTTCGTTGCACACACTTTTGGATAAGCAACAAAATTGAAAAGTTAGTCAAGTACAATCAAAATGACATACAACTAGATCATTCACTATCAATGACTGATCAATGGCTAAGGGGTAACTCACCCATGTAGTATTGGAGGGAATCGAGGCCCTCCACTTATCATGCATGAGGGCCCACCATCTATAATGGATGAAGAATATCAACCTCCACCAAGGAGGAACAGTCATCCACTAAATAGAGATTGGAGATAATGATTTATATCAAAACTTTTAAGGCAGAACTCTAAAAGACTACCTACAACCTACATGCACCAATACCCCATCTTGTGTTATTCTTCTTCAAAATGTGGGTTAGATAGTGAAAGTCCTTACTTGCACCTTAAAGAGTTTGATGAGGTATGTGGTACCCAATAAACACAAAATATTGGTCTAGATATTATATGGCTTAAACTATTTTCTTTCTCTTTAAAGGAAAAAGCTAAAATGTGGTTTAATGCTTTGACATCAAGTTCCATAAAGACCTAGAATGAAATAACTAGGGAATTTTTTAAAATGTTTTCCCTTACACATAAAATAAATACACTCGGTCATAAGACAATGAACTTTACCCAAAAAGACAAAGAGTCATTCTACCAATGCTGAGAAAGGTTCAAAGATCTATTACTCAAATCCCCACATCATGGTTATGCACCATGGCTCATCATTAGCTTCCTCTATGAGGGACTTAATTTTGACATGCACCAATTCATAGAGATGATGTGCAATGGTAACTTTCTAAATAAACAATCAAATGAGGTGGAAGAGTATTTGGAATGGCTAGTTGAAAGTGTATAGATCTGGGCTAGTTTAGAAAGAGTAGAACATCTAGATAGACATAAGCCACATAGTCTATGAATCCAATGAAAAATATAATGAGTTAAATGATGCAAAATATAGAAAAAAAATGAGTTCCCAACACCACCATAAGCAAATGCTAAGGGTGTGCATGTGGTTAGCAACATTGCATCCAATCATCATCAAGCTCTACCATGAAATAGACAAAAGTTCTCACCATTCTTTAGAGTGGTTAAAGAATTGACAAAGATGAGCCGCAAAAGATTGATAAGGTTAAAAGACCCATTAAGGAACAAGAAAATTCTAAAGAGAAGGACCCCACTCCACTTGTTGAACCATGTCCTCTTCCTACTCCATTCCCTTGGAGGTTGCATCAAGCTCCAAAGTCTTCCTCTAATGATGAGATTCTAGAGATTTTCAAGAAAGTTAAGATCAACATACCAATCTTAGATGCAATAAAATAAATCCCATCATATGGCAAATTTTTAAAAGACCTTTGCACCATAAAAGGAAGATTAAATGCTCAAAAGAAGGCATTTTTGACTAAAAAAGTTAGTTTTATTCTTCAACATCATACACCACCAAAATACAAGGATCCAGGTTGCCCCACTCTTACTTGCAATATTGGCAACTATAAGATTAATCAAGCTTTTCTTGACTTAAAATCTAGTGTTAACCTATTACTGTACACAGTATATAAATAGTTAAGTTTAGGTGAGGTTAAGTCTACTTCTACTACACTCCACCTAGTTGATCATTGTGTGAAGAAACCGAGAGGGGAATAGAATATGTAATTGTCTAGGTAGAGCAATTTTTCTTTCTATAGATTTTCTACTTCTGGATACACAATTGGTGATGAATAAGAAGAATGAAATACCCATCATCCTGAGACAACCATTCTTGGCTATGTCCAATGCCTTAATTAACTACAAAAATATTGTGATGAAATAGTCCTTTGGTAATATGATATTAAGCTAAACATCTTCTACATTTTTAAGTAACTTGGTGAAATCACTAATGATTTGCATAGTGTACACATGATAAATTCAGTTGTCCAAGATCAATTTCTTTCGTCTTCCTTATCAGACCCACTTGAGACTTGTTTGACCCAGTTTAATAAGCACAAATTAATAGAGGAAGTTAATGCCCTCCTTGATTTTGTTCCTATTATGGACACAGAAAATGGAAACCTTATTTCAAGGTACTTCCATCAAGGGAGTCCACTCTCATTCCATTTGAACCTACTAAGCTAGATTTGAAACATCTACCTTCTAAACTCAAATATACCTATTTAGGAGAAAAAGGGACTTTTTTTGTGATAATTTTTGCTCATTTAGAAACATCTCAGGAAGAAAAATTAATAAACACTTTAAAGGAACAAAAAGGTGCTATAGGTTGGACTATTGTTGATATAAAGGGCATAACCCTTTAATATGTACCCATATGATATATTTGGAGGGTAATGTTAAATTATGTCATCAGTTGTAGAGAAGGTTAAATCCTAACATGAAATATATGGTTGGAGCAAAATTCCTTAAATTTTTTGATGTGGGAATCATCCATCCTATAAGTGATAGCAAATGGGTGAGTCCAACTCAAGTTGCTCCTAAGAAGTCTAGAGTGATAGTCCCAAGAATGAATTAATTACCACTAGAATTACTACTGGATGGCATATGAGCATTGACTATAAAAAGTTGAATGTTGTCTCTGGGAATGACCATTTTCCTTTGCTTTTGTTGATTAGATGTTAAAAAGGGTTGCAGGACACCAGTATTACTATTTTCTAGATGGTTACTCAGGGCATAACTAGGTAGAAATTACACCAGAAGATCAGGAAAAGACCACCTTCACACTTCCTTTTGGCAATTTTGCTTACAAAGGAATGCCATTTGGATTGTGTAATGCTCCTATTATATTTCAATGTTGCATGTTGATTATATTTAATAATATGGTAGAGAGAATCTTAGAGGTTTTCATGGATGAATTTTCTATTTTTGGTGATTCATTTGACACATACCATGAAAATTTAAGAAAAGTCTTAATTCATTGTAAAGAAAAAAAACCTAGTGCTTAGTTGGAAAAAGTGTCATTTCATGGTTCCTAATACCCATCCCGAAATCTATCATATGTTATCTATTATGTAAGTAGGACCCTAAATAGTACTCAAATGAATTACTTCACTATAGAGAAAGAATTCCTAATAGTTGCCTTCGCTTTCGCTAAATTCAGGTCTTACTTGGTTGGTTCTAAAATAGTGATATTCACTGATCATTCGACCCTTAAGTATCTTCTATCTAGGAAGGATAGACTAATTAGATAGCTTCTTCTACTCCAAGAGATTGACATTGAGATAAAAGATAAGAAAGGAGTGGAGAATGTTGTAGCTGACCATTTGTCTCACCTAGTTTTAGCAAAACCTTCGGATGTGTTTCCAATCAAAGACACTTTCCCTAGTGTGCAAAAGTTTCATGTTTCCCATCCTCTTTGTTTTGCTGATATTGCAAATTATTTAGTGATAGGAAAGATTGTTGAACATTGGAATAAACAAGGAAAGAAAAATTCTTTTCCAATGTTAAGCATTATTTCTGACATGATCCATATCTGTTGATGTACTACCCATATTAGATAATCGTGAGATGCATACCTAACTTAGAGCAAAATAGTGGCATCTCCTTTTGTCATTCAGAAGCATGTTGTGGACATTTTTTTGCGCAGAAATAGATGTAAAGATTTTGCAGTGTGGTTTCTATTGGCCTTCATTATTTAAAGACACACACACATATTCTGTAAATCATGTGAGTAATGTCAAAAGTTAGGAGGAATAACACATGAGAATATGATGTCTCTCAACCTTATCCATGTTATTGAGGTTTTTTATTGCTGGAGCATTGATTTCATGGGGATGTTCCCACCTTCTTTGGCTACATTTATATCTTATGGGCTGTAGACTATTTTATGTAAGTATAATGATCATAAAATAATTGTTAAATTCTTAAAAGAAAATATATTTTTCTAGATTTGGTACGCCTTGAGCCATTACAAGTGATAATGGTACACACTTTTGCAACAAAGCTTATGAAGCACTCATGAAAAAATATAACATCATACATAAAGTTGCAACATTGTATCACCCACAAACAAGTGGACAAGTGGAAGCATCTAATCAAACTATAAAACAAATTCTTTAAAAGATTGTTAATCTGTATCATAAGGATTGGTCTCTTAGACTAACTGATATGCAAAGGGCTTATAAGATAGCACACTGAATGTGACGACCCGGGTTTTCCCATGCATTTTTAAATGCAATATCTAATTCCTACGGCGGGATGCATCCCTATTTGAAAACCAGTTTATAAAAACAATGAAATGCAGCGGAAAATATTTTGTTTTTAAACGCATTTTGAAAACCCCGAGTGTCATTTGCTTTTACAACAACTAAAGTAGTTTTGAACAATATTGTAATCATAAATGTCTTCCCAGGTCTATTCAGTCACAGCTCATAATCCAATTATAAATAAATACCAATACATGTCCAAAGGGTACATTGTTTACTTACATGTATAATTGTCTCTTTTTGATTTACTTGCTCATAGCACTAACTTTTCCTGAGGCATCTTCCACTTGTGAATGGAGCTATCCTTAAAAATAATATATTTGGGTGAGTATACACTATACTCAGTAGGAGTCTATCACTACTAGTTTTACAATGCATGCTATGTTTTAAAATATATGTTCTTTAAACCATGTGCATGTTTGAACACTCATGTTCAATATCGATATTAAAAGTCATTGTCAAAATAGAATACTAACGACTTAAAGAATCACATAATCAAAGTCGAAAGTAACATAGATATCATGAAAATATACTATGATATGCATAAGATGCTCAACTGAATCCAACTCATGGATCTATGGTATGGTCGACCATCCTCATGTCATGCCATATGCAATGCAAGTAAATCCTCAAAAACATAGGGCCCACTATGCTTACGACCTCATCGCCGTGTGGTCCCCGGGTACCTAGGGACACTCGGTCATGGCCTCCACGGGGCATATGACACTTCGATCGGGTGTCGTGATACCAGTGGTAGTCCTCGTTACCACTTAGCAATCGAAGTAAGGACAATCCTTTTTAGCATGGTACCCTTTCCACCTATAGTGGTAAAGGCTGGGAGGCCACCTCAAACCTCTCAGCATAGCGCTCACGAGCTTACTAGCCCAAATCATATACGATCAAGCAGGCAAAAACCTCTTTTTCAAAACATGTCCTCTTTGGGTCCCTCACAACTGCCTACCCAGCGTCTTTTGGGCACTCCGGCGTCTTTTGGTAACCCTTAAGGATATGCATTTATTCGAAACTCAATAATCACAAATCATGCAATTTATGCACTTATTTATTGTAAATAATGCAATTTATGCAATCATTTGCAAAACATGCATGTAATGCATAAAATCTGCTCATGCTAGTATAGCATGCAAAGTCATAACCCTGCCTAAAAGCCTGCCAGCCTAGAAGCCTGTCAGCTCTCTCTGTCCCGCCCTCATCGGCCCGCCCTCATTGGCCAAGGCTACACTTATCATGTAGACAAGAATCCTTTTTCAAAACATGTCTATGCATGTAACACATGTCTTGGCAATATATGCGTAATGTATTTTTCATATGCATGCTAAGTTCATTTATGAAATCAATTCATGCTATACATAAAACATGCATTAGAAAAGCAACCATGACTCAAAACATGCAGTCTCAAAGCATAATGGGTTCTTTTTAAAAGTCTAGTAGCGATAGAACACCTACCTCGATTGTCGTCACTTAGCTCATATTCCTCTTACAAACGAGTCCTAGAGTACCTCTATGGCTCTTGTATATCATTTAAAAATGAAAAATTGGATTTTTAGTGTTACAATGTCACGAAAAAGCCAACTTTTGTCTATGCGAGCCATGCGCCCACGGTTCCCGGGACGCGCGCGTGCCTTGGTAGACTAGGACTTGCACCCGTACGTCATGCACGCCCAAAGGCCGCTCTAAGGACTGTGTTCACACACCACATGCATGCCCAAGCGACGCGTTATGATGCGCGTACTGGATGGCGTCGTGTAGATGCATCTTTGGCGTAGGCACAGTGCACCTCAGCTCCCGGGGCACTCGTGTGTCCGAATCAAAACTGGGACTGTGCCCGCACGCGGCGTGCGTGCACCAGTTGCCCCAGGGGTCACGTCACTCATGTGCGTCACGGGGTGTGTCCCCGTGACAACTAGTTTTGACGGGTTCCGAAGGAAACCCGTCTTCTCCGGTTTCCACAGCATTTCCCCAGCCGAAAAATACTCAGATCTGGCATGGATCAGGGCAGGGAAGAAGGGCAACTACATAGGAAGGAGTGGGGGGCTTACCTCAGAGGTTTGGAGTGATGCCCATTCCTATTGGGTGCGCCCTTGCCTGTTCTGAAATTCCATGTTGCCGGAAACCACGAAGAAGGGGGAAAACCCCAACTTCTGATGATGCTAGAGGAAGAAGAGGGGAGGTGAAGAGATGGGAGTGGCCGCCCTGTAGGGACGACTCGAGCCTAGCCGGAATTTGCAGGGTAAACCGAATGAGGGTTTTTTTATTTTTTCCGGAAACCTCAGCCCCAAATCACCGGGAAAATGTGATTCAAAGAGGAGGGAAATAGGGCTTTTATAGAGGGTGAAAGGCAGTGCTGCCAATGACGGTGCCGCCATTTGTTGCCGCCCTTCAAAGGCGGTGGTGGAAGCCTCTAGAAAAATCGAGAGAGAGGGTTGGAGAAGGAAGAAGACGAGGGGTGCCGTTATCAAAACGGTATGCTGCGATTTTCGTCCTTTCTCATTTTTAAATACAAATTACAAAATTGCCCCTAATCTTTAAACGGTCATAACTTCTTCATTCGAACTTCGTTTTCAGCATTCTTTGAGGCATTGGATTCCATTTTTCGAGTAGAATCTAATGGTATCAAGTTTTCTTACAAATTCCTTAGTTTAGTATTTTAAATAAAGTAAAACATTTAACACGGTTCATTTCCTATAGAATGTCCAATTCATTTTTGTTAAATGGATGCAAAAATAACGTAAATTGCTCGAGGCTTTACACCGAACCCTGATTATTATGTCTCCTTATCTTATTATATATGATAGGGCTTGCCATTTTCCTATGGAATTGGAACATAGAGCCTACTAGCAATAAAGACCTTCAATTTCAACATGGATAAAGCAAGCTCACATAGAAAACTCCAACTTTATCAGTTGAAACAGATTAGGTAGGAAGCCTATGAAAGTAATAGGATTTATAAGGAAAATATGAAAGTTTTACATGATAAAAACATAATGAGAAAATTCTTTACTCCAAAACAAAGGTTTGGCTTTATAATTCTAAGCTCCAACTATTTCCATGTAAGTTTAGATCTCAACGGATCAATCCATATATAATTAAAGAAGCTTTTTCATATGGGATCATCAAGATTAAAGATGCTAGGACTGGCCATACTTTTAAAGTGCATGGTCAACATTTAAAGCCTTTCCTAAAATATGAGAATCCAGAAGTTGAGTCCACAACTCTAGAGGATCCTGTTTATAAGAATTGAGCAAATTCGATCCCTTTATACTATATTTTGTATTTTAGAATTAGTTATTTTCTGCATCACCCATATTCATTTTAGGTCGTACTTTTAAATATTGTAGACAATGTTTCTTTTAGGTTGGGGGTGTAGAATTCTAACAAATTATATTTTTAGTTGATTTTAATAAATTTCAAAATAAATAAATTTTTGAAAATTTGTTTAAAAATTAAAAATTTTGGGAAAAATTTAGATTATTTCTTACACTATGATGAGAAATGGATTTTTTTAAAGTATAGTCTAGTTAAATTTAGTTTATTGATAGAATTGAACATGATTAATTCATCATTTTACTCATCTTCTAAAGTATTCCATGAAAGCAAAGTCTTAGATCACATCTAAACACACAGTTATATATACATAATCTAAATTATAAGTAGTTATAATATAGAAATCCTAAAGAAATTCAATAGATACCTATAACCTAAGTGAGTTTGAAAGCCATTCACTCTTTTTGAGAGGTTACAAATATTTGAGATTTTTTTTTAGAGTGCTTAAAGTAAAATTTGATCCCACCAATTCTTAAAATTTCCCAATTACCTAAATTGTTAGGGTATCACCTTTAAAATTCTGAAAGTTCATTCAAGTTGATAGATTATATGAAACCTAGAAAAGGATTAAGTCATGCTTGTTATTAAACTAGAGACACAAAGCTTATCTAAAAGTATTTTTACTACTAGTTAGCCAAATTGAGCCTTTTATATAGGCCTTTTCTTTTCTTGCCCATATTAACCCAATATAATATATCCATTACCTATTTTCTTTGAAGGATAAGTTAGAGATGAATGAAGAAATACTTTTTAGCTGCAATGAAAGTAGAAAAGTGAATATCAAAGAAAAAATAATGTTCTTTAAAGAGATGCAAAAGTGCTACAAAAAAAAAAACAGAGAGACGGAAGTCTGAATTTGAAATGAAGAATGCAGAAAAATATGAAAAAATATTCACTTCAAGCAAACAAAGTAAAGAAAGAATTGTCAACTTTAGTAGAAGACCCCTACTTACTTTTGAAGAATTTTGAATATCCTTTATACCCTTCCTATTGATTCTAGAATGAATACAATCTTGATGAGGATATGAATGGATAGGATTCAAAGGGTAGTATATCTAAATATTCAAAAGTAATGGCTCCTCATCCTTTCTAAAGGGATCAAAATTAAATTCCTTAGTAATTCCCATCCATCATGAATATATGTAGATAAATTTACCTTTATTATCTTTAAACCCTTTATTTAAGAGTTTTATTTCTAAGTGTATGTCTGTTAGCGAGGATTGAGGTCAACTGGGAGAGGAGACTGACCCATGGGGCAACTTCAAGGAGTATCAGACATCTTTGCATGGACGTACCATGATGTAGAAGTGGTGTCAAAGGAATTATGAGAGCATCTAATAGAGCTCATCCCTAAAACATATTTTAGATGGAGTTCAAAAGTTAGAAGTTTACTTAAAGATAAGAAAAAAGAAAAAAGAGGCAAAAGACCCCAGAGCAACCTTGTATCAGACTACTTGTCTCTTATAGTTGGATCTTTAAGTTTTTGAAATGCTCCAAATTCCACTTGATTATATATGTAGACTGTACGCATACTCTCTAACATATGAGCTTCATTGAAATATATTTAGCATGTGGGTAGGATTTTGAAAATTTCATTCACTTTTTTTAGTATGCTAAAGTTGATAGATTTATTAAAGATAATTCTCTGAGGAAAAAGTGGAAATTAACTTGAAAAAGATTTTTAGAAATTTGTGGGTATATTCACTACAAACCCTCACAAGGCTTAATTCATCCAGTAGGGGTAACATAGGGGTTTAAGAGCTTGTTGTACATACTAAATGCAATAACAAGTATCTATGAAAATGGAAATTTGTACCAATATTGTAATTTGATTTTTCTAATTAAGTTTTGTATGTTGAAGATCAACCAAAACGACCTTAGATGGTTTGGATCTAGCTGATCTATAGCTAATCATCTTCACCCTACAAGAGCACTATAATACAAGATGAAAATGGTAAAAGGGAATAATAAAGAAAATTCCAAAAAATAAGTAAAGATGGAAGAAATAAGCAACAATTTAGAAAGATCAAGAAGCATTTTATGTGTAATATATTAGAAGAGGAAAGAAGATATATGAGAGGGATCTTTTTTTTAAAGAGGTTTGGTAAAAGCAACATATCACAATAGAAACAAAAGGGGTATGCGTGATCTATTGAGAAGATATGAATTTTGGAGAGAGGCAGTAGAACAAGCTAATGTGGAAGGAGATCTTGATGTAGGAAACCCCATGGGGGGAAGCTTTCGAAAAGTTAGAACCAAAGAAAAGTTGGTGGCAAAAGGAAGCTTTAAAAGAGAAGAAAAATGGGGGTCGCATATCATTCCTAGGGGGGCTCGTAGAAGAAAAACCAAAAATGGAAAATCATGGATCAAAGAGAAGAGTACCATGAGAACCTGGGATGAACCAGTTTTTTTAAAGATTTTTCAAATAATATTTTTAAATAAAGAAAAAAACTTATTATTATTATTATTTTGTAAAAAGCATTCTTTTCAGAACTACAATAAACTGCAATTTTTAAAAACCTCCATCTTCAATTATTTGGATTCTTATCGTAAAACTTCATATAACTTAACATAAGTATGGAATATAATAAACCGGTCAAGACCACTATTTCACATACCAAATATAATCATTCAACCACTTCAACTTTAGTGAATAAAGTTAAATAAATGTATTAGAATCTCTCATACAAATTTAAACTAACAAATTGTTCAATATTATAACTAAAGTTCCAAATACATACATATATTGAGCTAAAATATAAACTGGAATAAAATTCTTCTGACAACTCTTTCTTAGTGCCTGGATCCTACACCAAAAATGTTGTTGGTAAGGGGGTGAGTACAACTACTCACCATAAGAATTACAAGGCTAAACAAAACTATATCAAAATAAAATTATATTAATATGCAATATAAACCATCGATTAATCTTTCTATTTCTGTTAAATTCCATCATATGTCAAATTATCAATATCCATAAATCCTGCTCACATATATCCAAATAATAGATAATAAATTATAATCATACATTGAAAACATCAATATCAATAAAACATGGTCACATCCAAAACATCAATATCATTTATAAAAGTATTCAAGTATCAAAAAATATCATTCATAAAAATATTCGAGTATCAAATAACCCATGGAAGCAATCAATACCTGCCGAAGCAATTAGTATGGTCATTAACCCTAGAGGATAACTGACATAAAATACATGTCTTACTTAAAATACATTTGCACAAATCATTGCCCACAAGAGAGCAAAAGCTCTACTATGCACCAATAGCTTGACTAGATACCTTGGACACTACACTGCCTACATGGGAAAAAATGGATAAATACAAAATGGAGTCTATCCTATGTCCTTCATCCTTAAATAATATACTGGTACCTAATATTATAAAGGAACTACGGGCCAAGTTGGACCTATATCATGCATAGCTAGCATGAGTGTCTAACCAACTACTCACTCGGTGTAAAACATATCTCAAGAGTCTAATAGACTATATGAGTTATATCCAAACCTCCTATGGATGCCTAACTAATCATCCAACTGGCCTACACATACCTTCTAACATATCAATGAAATCTTGATGAGAATAGATCGATAATACTATATTCTAAATATTTTCATAATTAATTATAGTTGTCTAGAAATGCACTTTTCAAATTGATTGATAAAATCTATGCACACTTTCAACCATCATCTTTGTGCCTGTATAAAAATATATATGAGTTCTTAATAATTCTCTAAAATCCAAAATCCTTATGAAATGCCTTGGCTAAGGTTTATATGCTTACCCTCATAACATGTATACATCCACTTAAAATACATTAACTCATTCTTTCATATAGTCAAAATAATTTAATCCCTTTATTCAGAAACTTTTCATATTTAAAATCGCATAAATATTCACATGAATAGTAATAACCTTATTAAATATACATACTATCTCTATCATTTTTTATGCTAAATTTAGAAGATTAAATGGAAAAATCAGTATAATATTTATCTTTCAAATATTATGTTCTATGCTAAAATCTCTAGTATAGTTTATTATTATTAACATATATATAAGTTGCCTTGTATAGAGTAATAATTAGTTTTATAAAACAACAACCTTGGGCATGTTATAAGTTAAATTCTACATAAGGTATAATATCATTATTTTCATTTTAACTTAATTAAATTACTTTCCATATGATTCATACTCTTCTTGGTACATAACCTTATATGATATATTAATTTTCTTATGAATTTGAGTATACATAATTAATATAAAATTTTAGGACAAAGTTACGCAACAACATTAGTATCGTTGAATGCATTTCTTCAATTAATCACCTTTTGACTGATTTAAGAATATCATCCTAAAGCTTTTGCTATAGTGGTTTAGGACTAATCAAACATTGTTTTTATTTATTGTGTAACAGGATTGAGAACATAATTTATATTATTTACATTTGCCTTCATCGTGCATTAAAACTTTAAATAATTGAATCATAAGCATATATCTATGTTAAGATCTAAGGCCATATTCTACTAATGAGCAATCAAAGTTACTTGTGGAATTTCATGTAAAACTCAGTAATCTCTAGATACAATAAATTATTTCTTTTATTAGCGTCATGCGGCTATACACCATTGTCATAGATCATGTGTTACAAAAACTTCAATACACTTGAGTATGAAATATGTTATTTTCTTATTCTAATGACAATGATTTGGTGGGATAAAAGTCTTCTAGCTAGAGTGCAAAATCAAAGGCATACAACTTGCCTAAAATTGAAATATACCCATGTATAAAAGCATGTGACTATAATCCATTGTTTTCAAAAGGCTTCCAATTTGTAATATAAAATGAAAAGAAAAAGGAAACTATATTATAGAAAATGCATGAAATTAGTATGCCAAGATGATTCAGTTGTCCATACAAAGTCCAAGGGATTTAACAATTACATACTATAAAATGTAATGCTATTCTATGCATGATGAAAATTTATAAATCATGCAACTTTAATCAAATGCTAAACAAAAACAATTATTTATTTTACAAACCGAAACATCATAAAGTGGAAATGCCTAAACAAGTAATCCTCAAATCCCCTTACCTCTTATCACTATTTCCTTTGTTTGATCCTTTGATCTAGTTCAAGATCTGTTCTTTATCGACTTTCAAATAACTTCTTTAATTAGATTAGACAATCCAAAGTCACATGTTCTAAACAACTAAGAGAAATCTCAGGTGACATTCATCTATTCACCATCATTATTTTTTCCTCTTCCAATACCATGTGCCCTTCCTTTCCTCTTTCTCTCACGCTATTCTCCTTCTTCTCCCCAACTAGTCCATGCAAATCTTCTTTCCTTTCTACAAAATAGGTTTCATGCAATTACTCATTCCTATTCCATTGTTTCTATTTTATTTAATTTCTTTCATACAATTTCATATTAATTGGTTGTACACATTTTCATTCTCCTTATTTCTTGCCATGTGGTTAAATCTAATTGTCTACAAATTTATAGTTTATTTTGTTGCTTAATCTTGACCATTGGATTATCATCCAATAATCTCAATTTATGACTCATACACTGTTGGTTTTCTTCATTTGTAACCCTTGGATATCATTAATGTATTGCACATTTTCATCACATGGGAACCAAACTAAACCATGTGGGTTTCCTTTTCTAGATTTCCACATGCCAAAAAATAGAATTTAATTTTTACCAAAACATAAATCTCTCCAAAAATGTTGTTAAAGAGGTGACTTGAAGTCTAAACCTCTCCTAAAGAAGTTGTCTTTGAAACCACTTAGCTTAGGTTGTCTCTTCTCACCAAATTTAAGTTTATTAACTTTGCGTTGAAACCACACTTATTAAATGAATAAGCTAAGCTAACTTAAGCCTTTAAGCTCATCCTTATACACTTCCACACACCTCTAATAGATTAATTACTCATCTAATTTCACAACTATTTATGAATCTATATTTTTTCTTAGAAAAATGTGGGGCATTACAATCTTTCTTCCTTTTTGGAATTTCTTTCTTGAAATTCAAGTACTATACATAGGTAAAGAAATAAGGGAAACTACTCTTCATATCATCTTCGACTTCTCATGTTGCTTCCTCTACATAATGATGTTATCATAGTACATTGACTACTTGAATAGTCTTATTTCTTAGAGACTTTTCTATATTGTTTAGAATCCTTAGAGGCCTTGTAACAGCCCGAGGGCCCCATCCAGCAACGATATTGTCCACTTTGGGCTTTAGCCTGCATGATTTTGTTCTTCCCTTGCGGGAAAAGGCCTCGTTGTAAGGAAAGTCCTCAACACTGTTATCAACAGCCCAGTCTTCCCTCCCCAGGCAATGTGGGACTAACTCTCGGTACCTCCCCGCCTTCGTTCCCTCAACCTATCTTGGGCCTGACCTCAGACTATCTTGGGGCGCCCATACACCTCTCAAGCCATCTTGGCCCACTCTCAAGGCATCATGGCAAATGAAAACGGGTTCACCTCTCCCTCTTTAGGGACACACGTCCTCGTGTGTTTCCACACGAGCACCCATGGGGAATTGGCTTTGATACCATTGTAACAGCCCGAGGGCCCCATCCAGCAACGATATTGTCTGCTTTGGGCTTTAGCCCACACAGTTTTGTTCTTCCCTTGCTGGAAAAGGACTCGTTACAAGGGAAGTCCTCAGCACTGTTATCAACAGCCCAATTTCCCCTCCCTAGGCGATGTGGGACTAACTCTCGGTACCTCCCCGCCTTCGTTCCCTCAACCTATCTTGGGCCTGATCTCGTACTATCTTAGGGCACCCATACACCCCTTAAGCCATCTTGGCAAATGGCAATGGATTCACCTCTCCCCCCTTTAGGGACACGCGTGCCCTCCCCACCACGAGGGGAACTGGCTTTGATACCATTGTAACAGCCGAGAGGCTCGCTGCGCCAAACCCGTTGCCATTTGCCAAGATGCCTTGAGGGGTATGCACCAAGATATGCTGAGGGACCCAATGAGGACAATATTGTATCCACTTCATCACTCTGATACACGAAATAAGGCCTTTTCTTGCAAGGGAAGAACAAAATTGTGAGGGCTAAAGCCCAAAGCAAACAATATCGTTGCTGGACGGGGACCTCGGGTTGTTACAGGTCTCGTCTCATATGTTAAGTTTGGTAGTAGTTCCATTAGAAATGAGATCAAGTACATGCATTCAATTAGGATAATTCTTCTACCAACTATGAGTTGTTAATAATCTCTTCCTCACTAATCTAATCTTTTCGACACATTGCTCTATCAACTCAGACATCAGAACATGCCACCCTCCAACATCACTTCAATAGGTAGGCATCCTATACGGCAGTCCATACAATGCTTTATATGGTGCCATGCCTATATTGGAATGATAGCTATTATTATAAGCAAACTAGACCAAAGGAAAATGTTCATCCCAATTTCTCTTCCAATCCATAGCACAAGCTTGCAACATGTCTTTGAGTGTCTGAATTGTCCTTTTAGACCATCTGTCTTTCTACACATGGATGTTGTACTAAATTTGGTAGTTATGCCAAACTCCTCCTACACACTTTGCTAGAAGTGAGATGTGAATCGACC
Source organism: Warburgia ugandensis (assembly GCA_035236585.1). Classification (NCBI taxonomy): domain Eukaryota; kingdom Viridiplantae; phylum Streptophyta; class Magnoliopsida; order Canellales; family Canellaceae; genus Warburgia; species Warburgia ugandensis. The sequence continues at coordinate 60,575,064 of CP141133.1, forward strand.
ATCTTTGTTACATATATAGTGAAAGGAAATCCATATAAGCTCACAATCTCCTTAATATAGAGTTTGTTTAAACACTATAAAGTACGTCTCTATCTAATTGGCAAGAAGTGTGCTGACTTGGTCAATCTATCAACGATGACCTAGATCACATCATGACCACTCGATGTCTTAGGCAATCCAACAATGAAGTCCATAATAATGTGGCCCCACTTCCACTCTGGAAGTTCTAAGGTCTGCAAAAGTCCACTAAAAACTTTGTTTCAAATCTTGATACATCTTAGTACTACTAGGATATATGACATACTTCCTTCAACAACTCTAGTCTCGAATCATCTATAGAAGGTACCACTAATCTGCTCTAAAATCAGATGCTTTCATCAACCTCCTTATTAAAACCTCTGCTACCCACCAAAGCCTATGTCTCCACACAATCCTTCTATGCTTAGAGAATATGATAACTAACAAAGATCTCGCTAATATATTTGCCAACACTTCATGAGTTCTTTGACTCGAACCATCTACAACCACATTCACCTTCCTAGGGTGATATAGAACCAAGAATTCATAGTCTTTCAAGTATTCTAACCACACCTATTGTCTCATGTTAAGATTGCTCTGCGAATATATACTTTAGACTTTTGTAATCTGTGTACACTTCAAAATTTTCTTCGTAAAGATAATGTTACCAAATCTTAAGTGCAAACACTATTGCTGCCAGCTCCAAATCATGTGTCGGGTAATTTACTTCATGAGTCTTCAGTTTTTTGGATGCATACACTATAACTCTCCCATGTTGCATGAGTATACACCCTAAGCCTTTTCCTGAAGCATTGTTATATACTACAAAACCTCCTGTACCTGAGGGTAATGCCAAAATCAATGCCATTGTGAGCCTTTTCTTCAACTCCTAAAAGCTTTGCTCACACTGGTTAGACCACTCAAACTTACTATCCTTCCTAGTTAATTTGGTCATTGGTTGAGCTATTCTAGAACCTTCAATGAAACATCTATAATGCCAAAGCTAATTCCAAGAAACTTCTTATCTCCGTAACAATCTTTGGTCTCTCCCACTTCATAATGGCTTCCATTTTTGCAAGATCAATTAAAACTCCTTCCTTCGAAATAATATGATCAAGGAATTGTATCTCGTCCAACCAAAATTCACACTTGTTGAATTTTGCATATAATTGATGCTCCTGTAATGTGCTTAGTACAATCCTGAGATGCTCTCGATGTTCCTCCCCACTTGACGAGTAAATAAGGATATCGTCGATGAACACTGCCACAAATTGGTCTAAATACTTTTGGAACACACAGTTTATCAAATCCATAAATGATAGTGCCACATTGGTTAGTTTGACTGGCATCACTAGAAACTCATAATGTCCATATTGGGTTGGAAATGTCATTTTAAAAATATCCCCACCTCTTATCCTCAATTGATGGTAGCCTAAACTCAAATTAATCTTTGAGAATACTCTCATAAACTGTAATTGATTACAGATGTCGTCTATATGGGATAAGGATGTGACTCCTCGGTTTTTTTTTTTAAAACCCTTTTCCAATACATAACAATAACAATAATAATTTGCTTTATAAAATAGGCAGGATCCTTGAAAATAAAAACTTGCAATTAACATAAATAATGTAGCGTTCGAAAGAAATTCCTGAGGGTCATCCCATATCCAAAAATGCGATAATAAATAAAAATCAAATCATCGATACACTGAACATGCTCAAAGTAGAACCACAAAAGATCATACACAGTCGTGAAAAGAAAATAATAAGAATAATATGTCTAAGAACCCCAGGATTCTGTCCATGATCACCACATGATACCCATGTGTGCAAGTAAATATACACTATACAGAGTGGGGTTCCAACTATCTAAAATAATAACATCCATGTACAGCCCAAAACTCTAACTACAAGTTAGAGAGACATATGCTAATCAGTTTCTGATGTACAAAAGGCAGATGGTCCTCGAGGTCCTCTCTTAATCAACACTGCTCCACCTGCATACCCTTAGCGCTATCATTCTCCAAATATGAGGCATTGTAAAACAAAGCAATGCCTCAACAAACTATGCTTGTGTAGGTGATTCACATTTAATAATAAATATGATAAAATCACATGACACGAAGTATCATAATCATGGTGAAATCTTATAAGATGAATGTATACCAAGCATGTGAAACCTCACACATCCATAATGGATAAATCAGGAAATCATGAGCTAAACAAATCATCATCAAATCTTATTGTCATAGTATGCAACGCATAAAACACATGGATACACAACCATCAAGATGAACAAAAGTCCATGTCCATAGAACAATATAATGCATGTCAATATCATAGAATGTCATGCACAATCAAACCCTATGAGTGCCTCAACTATATTCACGGTGATGGTACGAGTACTCATTCCAACCCTAGGTCCTCACATGCAGCCCACATCAGTCCATTTCTCGACGCTCTTATGCGTACTCCAAAAAGAAAGCAAAAGGGAAAACCACCCAGTGTCAATAGTAGCAAGCAGGGGATGTGGGTGCTTGGGCAGCCACCATGCCTTTGCAATCTACAGAAGAAGGATAAGAGGAGAAATAAGGAGGACAAACAAGAGTCGTTAAAGGGAAGCCTCTCAAACATCCCCTGACCTACCCTCAGATCGGTACGAGACCTAGTTTACCCTACTTCACCTAATACATTCTGACCCTGGGTCCCTCAAGTGCAGCCCACATCAGTCCATTTCTCGATAGAATCCTTTTAGGCATCTCTTGGCCCGCCTTCAGATTGGTATAAGACCCAGCTTACCCTACTTCACTCGATACATTCCGACCCTGTACCCCTCATGTGCAGCCCGCATCAGTCTATTTCCCGACGGAAGCCTATCAACCATCCCCCGCCCGACCCTCAAATCTATACAAGACCAGGCTTACCCTGCTTTACCCAATGGTCTCAATCAAGATCCATGATAGGGTGTAATCCATCACATATCAAAACATGGATGAATATGTAATCAAATGTCACATTATCAATCATGAAGTACTAAACACATACAATAAAACACGATAGTGCATAAAACACATGCCTCAAGAATTTCAAATAATAAGTCATGATCAATGAAATTAAAGAGAAACCCCAAATATGATCACCTACCTCAAATGGTACTCTTCTAGTTCACTGACCCGAATACTTTATTCAGTTCGCATATGCACTCCTAATTAGTCATGCCTCTATAAAGTATAAAAACACATTCAGATATATAATTCTAGGACTTCTCTTAACTCTTTTAGTATGAAAGCTCCCTCTAAGGTAGTCCCTGGCACTAATTGTGACATGACGGAGTGACAATTCTTATTTCTATGCTAAGGGTGCTTCACTAACCATTGGTTGATAACTAATTGAATGACCAATGATTACTGGATTTCTAATCCACGACATTGGCTATCTACCATTCATCTTAAGTGACTACCAGTTGCTTTCATTATTCAGTGGCTTTATCTTAAATTTTTTGAGTATCTTAACTTAATAGAGGTTAGGGTACACAATGGTGGCATCTAATCACCCATCAGAAGTGCCAGGTCCTTATTACTCTACTATCTGATCGAACGGTTTAGGTTTTTCTACTTAATTTCAATCTAGATTCAACAATTTGTACTATATCCTAGCAATTTCAATGCTTTAGAACCCATATGTGGTGTCTAATTGTAGATCAAACATTGCAAAGTTGCTATATGAATAGTACTGATCAGACGATTGAGATTGTTCGATCAATTTTCAGCCTAGATCAATGATCTCGATCGATTTCAGTCTTTATCAAGTACTTACTTACTTAATCCTAGGTTTGGATTAAGGAATAGACTATTAGATCATCCCTAAATCTAGATCTAGCATAAAAACGCATGGAATTAATAAAATTCACCAAATGAAAAGTTGGGTCTCGTAGATCTCACCTATTGGATGCATTTTCGTGCATTTTCTCCTTTGGAATGAGTTAGATTAGCTCAAATCAATCAAGAAACCCTCCATCTTTATTGTGTGTTGATCTCCTCTTTGATTTGCAGTCCAAAACACCTCGGATTTCCCTTAGGCTTAGGGGTTTTGGTTGTCTCTCTGAGTAGAATAGAATGACCAGCTTAGATCATAGATCTGAGCCAATGTCGTCTCTGGCAACACCTTAATTTGTGGCAACTGCAAAACCCTAGCTTCCCTCATCTTCTCTAGCAAGGTGGGTTTTCTAGGCATGAAACCCTAGCTCCCACTCTCTTCTCTCCTTTCCTCTTCTACTCTCTTCCCTTCTCTCTTCTCCTCTCCTTCTCTTCTCTTCTTCTCCTCTCTCTTTCCCTCTCCACTTCGTTAGTTTTCTGTAGGATTTTTAGAACAGACCAAATGGTCTGTTCGTTCGATTAAGTGGGGAGGGGGTGTCGATATCAATTTGGCCCCTCCTTTAATAATATGTTTTACATTATTTCTTTATTTATTTTTGGTGGGATGTTACATTCTTTCCTCCTTATAGGAATTTTGTTCTCAAAATTCTTTCCATGTTATTCTTCAAATAATTCCTAAACATCTCCATATCCCAAGATCCATAGATCATACCAAAAATTTCCAAAGTCAATGCTAATAGCAATTTCATGTCCTTTTATCCCTTAGATAGCAATTCATATACATAAACGAATGTATATTTCAAACCACACCAGATTAAGTAACTCATTTTATGGTTAGAACATGTCATAACCACACATAATGCAATTAGCATAAATCACACTCTCATCCAAGCATTAATCATTTATTTACAACTTTGCATAAGTGAATCACCATATCAACAAAATTTGAACTACCATAACTCACATATAGGCAATTTATGCCAAATCTATTCCAACACATAGTTCCTCATCATTAGGCATTGTATATCGATCACATCATATCATATCAACTCCTAAATAGGAAATACATGCCAATCAAATCAAAGCATACTTGCTCATCAATAGGCAATCATGCCTAAACAAAATTAGAGCATACAAGCTCAGTAATAGGTAATCATATGTCAATCAGAATCAAATCAAACTAGCACAGTAATAGGCAATCATATGTCAATCAAAATCAGAGCACACCAGCTTAGTAACAAGCAATCATATGTCAATCAGAATCAGAGTATACTAGCTCAATAACACGCAATCATATGCCAATCGAAATCAAGTCAACAGCACGATCATACTATGAGCACCTAGAAGCTTGCCACCTAGAAGCCTGCCAATGCCTCCATACCCGCCCTCATTGGCTGCCCTCATCAGCTACTCACAAGTATCGATTGTAAATTGAATTCTGATTTTTTGTAAGAAAACAATCTCATATAATATTATACATCACTGTTATCTTGGTGAAACTCAATTACTCAAATCTAGTAATTCATAAAATGAAGGAACTATGAACTTCAGTCATTGGTTTGGCTAATCTCAGCCATGACAGACTCGATAAAATGCCTTTCTTCTAAAATTCAAGTATCACATTTCTAATGAAATTTCAACAAAGTCTCCTATGTTTTCTAGATTTTCACATTTAACGCATGCAATTGCGATACACTTGATAAAACATACATTCATACAAAATGCATTTTAGAGATTCTGTCTCACTACATTCCAACATTCCTTACTATGGAAGTAATTATTACACCTTCAGCTGACAATTGTAATGCAACACAACTTACTCATCTTCACAACTTCAAACATAACATTCAAATCCTTCAATAGCAATGTAAACTTATTATAAAATCATCAATTAATAATTTTTTAACTACACTTGCATCACCATCCCAACCATAAACATATAGTGGGAGATTTTCATATGATCTCACAATCTTTTATCAAAAATCCATCCTGAGTTGTATTGATTGAGTTATACAAATATTCACATTTCCAATCATCAATCCAAGATCCTTTACTATAATGAATCATATTTTAACTCTACATCATAACCTTATCAGGTATCTTTCCATTATTTCAACATATGTTCAGACAGATAACTCTTTCATTTCTTCAAATAATCATTTCATATAAATATCAATTTATATTCTAACAATTCAATTGTAATCATAAACAAAATTTTCAACTCATTCATCTAAGTTTCACATATGAATCCAAAATATCAACATTTAATTCAAAGAACATCTTTAACATTCTCAAATTTCAATTTACTTTAATAGTATTTATTGAATTACATTCAGATAATAAAAAACAATACTCCTTAAGTATAGATACATACATTTAATTAAAAATACTAGAGATAACACATATGAATCAAAACTAATATCTGAACTTACACTCTTCGGTGTATTCAAATTCAATTACAGAAATAATAAATGCAATGTTTCTCAATTGCATATATAAAACTAATAGCATTAATAGAACAACTGCAATCACACTGTGCAGTCACATTTGAATACTTAAATAACACCATTGGTGTTTCACAATTATCTCTATTTCATCATTACATACCAATGCAAATGCTTAGAATATTCTCCACTGGCATACGATTCAAATGAATTCTGTCACTTCGTTTATCAAATAAAGTTTTTATCACCTAACCTCAGACATATAATCAAATAGTCTTCATCAAAAGAGTCCAAATTCATAGTGTCAATCAAAAGCTATTCGAATAAACTAGAAGTCCATCAATCAAATAATCTATGGAAGATCTCAAATTCGGATGCAATTCAAATATCATATCTGATCTTTCAAAATAAATAATTCAAGAATCATTCTCGAAATCAAGCACGAATCCAAATCTCTTATTTTATTAAAAGTTGATTCAACATGATTGCATTGTAATCAACTATCCTCCAACAAATAGAACCCATCCCAAGGATGATATCATAATCCATCAAATCAGAGAGGATAAAGTCAGTACCTATCCTCTCACTCATCATCATTTCCACCAGTACTCCTTAGAAGTACTTACAAGTTCCAATAACTTATCAATTAGTGTCATAATCTCCAATCCAAGGATTGTTAAATATATATAATGTATAGGCACATTTATTAGAGTGCCAACACTCACACTACAAGAATAACTAGATCCTAGATCTAGGAGGATCCTGGTGTGTCTATCAACAATCAAAAGAGTACCTTTCATAACATGGGTTGAGTTTCATACTTTCTTCTAGTAATGGAAATACCCATCATTACCAAGGTAGGGTCATTTCTGTTTTATCTTCAATGTCAACCTATCTGACCCATTGTCCTCTAATACAGTCTTTAAGGAAATGTCCTAACTCCCCACAGTCATAGTATCTTAAGGATTGCCATTGTAATGATGGTTATCGATGTTATTACCACTACTATGGTGGTCTATCACTCTAGTACAATACTATCTAGGAGTCTATCCATACAATTAGTGCACCTTCACACATCCACATTCCAGCACTGCCCATTCAAATGTCACTAGCTTCATGGCCTATATAACTGTATCAATAAAAGAGTCTCTTGTCCTCATTGGGTTGGCTCGAATTATCCACATATGCGTCTATGTGGTCAGCCCCCTTGGTCCTAAGAGGATTTTTCTCAACATAAAAGCTACTTTTGTAGCCTTTTATCACTAATATGCAATGCACCAAGATCAACTATCTCCACAATTCAGGCATCAACACACCAACAATTCTATCTGCAACCTCTCATTCATGATGTGTTTAAGGAAATTATTCTTGACGGTGTAAACATGCTTAATACTGTTAAACCATCAAATTCCTCTATTCTACAATGGCAAACTCTTGCAGTATCCCCAACTACTCATATGACAAAATACTGATCATTGCAGGCCTTCTCAAGAGCCTTCTAAATAAAAAATCTCAAAAATAGGGAAACACATCCTCCCAAATGACTATCATTAGGATTCTCATAACTTCATTTTCAATGTCGTCACCTCCATCATTTCATTTCCTTTAACCAATGAATTATTTCATGGTCATATCAATCAAAATCATTTATAATTGTCAATCCCATACCTAATGTAATTGATCTCTCATAATGACTTTTTTAGCCATGGAGTATCACACCATCATTTCTATCCTAGTTGGATGTAAATTATTTATAATCAATTTCATCTTACCTCGTTCCCTTCATATGATAAACACCTTTGAGTTGAAATCAAGTAACCAATCTTGTCAATCACTCATGTATATAGTGTGCTATTTAATTTAGCCTTTTCCAGCATCTCATACCCTAAGTAGGAGATTGTATGATATCATTTCTTACTTATCACTTGATTAACATCGTTACTACTAATTATTATTGTAAAATAGTTGTTATTTCCTCAAAGTGCTATGCACCTGCAAATCATAGTAAAATCCTCTGAATAATTCATAAATATTGACTTTGCATTGATGACTGACTATCAACATTTCTATATGCATAAGACTTATTAAGTTTCACTTCACAGTTCATATTCATCCATAGGATAGTAGAATCTTACCTCATCAAATTTTTCAATAATTTCCACCATATTACAATCTATTCATCAAATAAATCCACTTCAAGTTTAAACTAACACAATACTCCCCTCAACTTTCTCGAGCTCTTATTAGTTGTAATAATTTCTAATCCTTTTCTATTATCATCTCATGATTGTCATATAATAGTCATTATACCTCTTCACAAGTTCATACATGCTGCCCAAAATTGGACTTCCATCATATAATAAAGTTCCCATTTGCAATTATCAATTATACTCTACATTTAGCTTCTATACCATAAGAAACACACACTTTCCCTAGAAGTGTGTTTTCTTGTAATCATACAAGGATTCAAAGTCTCATCTTTGCTAAAGAAAGTCTGTCAATTCTCATGGCATCATATCTCTATAATTCACACTTAGGAATTACTTCTCTCAATGGACATACAATCCAATAGCAGGCCCTGTACCACTTAAGCCACTAAGTCTATTTCACGGTCCCCCTTGCTCTAGTGACTCGGTAGGGGCAGCAAATAATGGAGTGGGGATGGACCTAGTCTTCCTTTGAGGAGCCATCTATCAAAGTTTCAATATCACATCACATAAGTATTCCTCCTATCTCAGTCTCATCTTGAAATCATGGGCTGTGAATCTAATTGGACACTTAAAGTGGTTATGATGGAACAAACCATGGCTCTAATCCCAAATTGTGACTTCCCTTGTGTTTTTTCTAAACCCTTTTCCAATACATAACAATAACAATAATAATAATTTGGTTTATAAAATAGGTGCGATCCCTGAAAATAAAAACATGCAATTAACATCCAGAATGCAGCATTCGAAAGAAATCCCCAAAGGTCATCCCATATCCAAAAATACAATAATAAACAAAAATCAAATCATCGATACATTGTGCATGCTGAAAGTAAAACCACAACAAATCATAAATAGTCATGAAAAGACAATAATAAAAATAATATGTCTAAAATCCCCAGGGTTCCATCCATGATCACCACATCATACCCATGTGTGCAAGTAAAAATACATTATACAGAGTGTGGGTCCAACTATGTAAAATAACAACATCCTATACAGCCCAAAACTCTAACTATAAGTCAAAGAGACATACGCTAATCAGTCTCTAATGTACAAAAAGGCAGATGGTCCTCGAGGTCGTCTCTCAGTCAACAGTGCTCTACCTGCATACCCTTAGCACTATCACGCTCCAAATTTGAGGCATTGCAAAACAAATCAATGCCTCAGCAAGCTATGCTTATGTAGGTGATTCACATTTAATAATAAATATGATAAAATCACATGACATGAAGTATCATAATCATGGTGAAATCTCATAAGATGAATGTATACCAAGCATGTGAAACCTCAAACATCCATAATGGAAAAATCAGGAAATCATGAGCTAAACAACTCATCATCAAATCTAAGTGTCATAGTATGCAAGGCATAAAACACATGGATACACAATCATCATGATGAACAAAAGTCCTGTCCATAGAACAATATAATGCATGTCATGATCATAGAATGTCATGCACAATCAAGCCCTATGAGTGCCTCAACTACACTCACAGTGATGGTAATGAGTACTCATTCCAACCCTGGGTCCCTCACGTGCAGCGATGGTAATGAGTACTCATTCCAACCTTGGCCCGCCCTTAGATCAGTACAAGACCCAGCTTACCTCATTTTAGCTGATACATTACGACCCTGGGTCCCTCACATGCAGCCCACATTAGTCCATTTCACGACAGAAGCTTGTCAGCCACCCCCAGGCCCACCCTCAAATCTGTACATGTGACCCCCAAGGTTTTATCAACAATATAATAACAATTTATAAAAATAGTTGGGATCCCTGCTTTAAAAACTTTAATTTTAAAGTGACAAAAAAACAAAGCTCTAATAAAAGCATGTATTTCAAATTTTTGGGCGTCATACAACCACAAAACCACAAATTTAATGGTAAAATGAAATTCCATTTCTGCCGAAAATACAGTAGAGTCTCCTCTATATCTTGGGCCATTACATATGACACGTAATACAAAATAACCTAATAAACATAATAATGTGGCATGACATTTAGGAGACTCAATCTCCATGCCCATACATCTAGTCAAATACAATACTCAATGAAAACATATACTCCATGATGGTAAGAAAATCAAAACATGACAACATTACCCCAAGGTCTGTCCATGCACAACCATCACATCCAACATGGATATTTATCCATACATTCAAATGACAATGTAAATTAAATTAATGTATAGTCCATAAACAATAACCAAAGTGAGGTCCTAAACAAACCTTGTCATCTCTAAAATGTCCTCAATACTCCATTGAAAACTATCATCACTTTTGTCTGCTCTATCAGCATGTCAACCTGTAGCAATTCTCTATATTTGAGGCATTGCAAACAAAGCAATGCCTCAGCAAGCTATGCTTGTGTATGTGATCACATTAAATAAGAAACACAACAAAATCATGTGGCATGAAGTAACAAAGTCATGGCAAATCTCGTAGGATAAAACATGTACAAGGCACATGTAATCAGATGTCCATGCTGAATAACACATGAAAATTATAAGTCTGAACAAATTGATATCAAGTCAAACCTTCATGACATGCAAGGCATGAGATAAATACGTGGATATACATCCATCAAAAAAATGAAAATCTGTGTCCATAGAATAATGTAATGCAAGTCAAAATCAATAGAACATCGTACACAGTCAAGCCCTATGAGCATCTCAACTATACTCATGACAACGTGAGCCTAACTCTTAGTACTTTCTACTTCCACCCATGATTGGGTACTCAGGCATTGATGGAAAGACACATTCCAGTCTCCCTTTCACCCTTTCACCCACATGGGCACTCAGGCACTCACGGGGAGATGCATCTCATCACAATCTCAATTATCCCAATTGACAAAGCATAGAAACTCTAGCCACACTTAGAATCCAATTCACGTAACTTGGATTCTCAATTATACAATTGTTAAGTTTTCATCTTTCAATACATCGTGTATAAGATATTTCAATAATTCTTAACCATAGAATCTCAAGGCGGGGCCAACCTTAATTGGCTGTTAATTCAAATTATACTTAATCGGACCCACTCATAATCATTTAATTATTCTTCTTAATTATATCATTTCATATTTCAGAGTGACTAAGCTCAGATCACATCAATCTTAGGTAATTTATTATTTAAATAAACTAATCGAGCATTATTATATGAAAATAATGTTTAATCATATTTAATCAATGTCAAATCAACCCATCAAATGATTAAGATAGTAATCTTACCTTGTATTAGTCAATTTGAATAACATCTAGCTGTCTGTTGGGTTAGATTGTCCACCAATCGCTTCAATTGTGCCTGACCATCAAATCTCCATGTTGATCTCATCAACGATCCTCACTTGATCACTCTAGATCACATAACAAATTAGTAATTTAGTCAATTAATCCCAATAAGGATTCTGAATGGTTCAGATCATCAAATTAGATCCAATTTCGTACTTGGATCTTCAGTTGATCTTGACCGTTGATCAGGATAGGCTGAATCTTCTCCATAGATGTTTCAGACCCAAAATATATTTCATGGATCTTAATCTACACTTTGTGAGGATCACAATGTACTACTTGGATCAGCAAATAGTGTCAGATCATCTTAGATTAGGCGATCTAAAATTCAATCAAGGGTCTGGTCAAATCGACCATTGGATCTTCCCTAATAAAGAGTTGGGAAGATAGATATCGTTTCCCATGTTGCCAGGATCGTGGGGGTACTCTCAGATTTACAAGATTCCTCCTTGATTGTCTAAAATCGATTATTGAAGTTCAAGGGTGTCAAGAGTGTCACTAGGTCAACTCAGACCCTTCCAAAACAAGTCAAGGTGAGTTGACTCAGTGAGGGAGATGGTGGTGATCGGGTGGTTTCAAGTCCTGATCATCTCCCGATCAAAGCCAAGAGAGGAAGATGGAGGTGAAAACAGTCCCTGGCTAGCTAGCCCACCTTGGGCTGGCTAAGCTGGTGATTGGAAGTTGGGAAGATGGGGGTTTTTTGGGTACCCTCATTGGCAACCCCAATCTGGAAGCAATCGTTTTCAGAAAATTGAAGAAAAAGGAAATGGGGAGCCGGGGAAGATGGTGGAAAACCCTAGTTGTGCTAGCGGGCGGGGGAGGGGTGAGCTCCGGGTGGAAAAAGGGGGCAACCCATGCGCACGTTGGCGTATCAAGCTGGCTGCAGTAGATGGAACCTGATAGAGAGAGGAGAGGGGAGGTTGCCGAAGAAGAAAAGAAAAAAACAGGGGCAGGGGCAGGGGCAGGGGGTCACCAAAGAAACCCAGATCGAGTTTCTCTCTGCTAGTGGGAAAAAAAGGGCGTCGTTACAGTACAAGACCTAGCTTACCCCACTGCACCCAATACATTCCGACCCTGGGTCCCTTATGTGCAACCCACATCAGTCCATTTTCCCACAAAAGCTTATTAGCCATCCCCTAGGCTGCTCTTAGATTAGTACAAGACCTAGCTTACCCTACTTCACCCAATGGTCTCAATCAAGATCCATGATAAGGTGTAATCCATCACATATCAAAACATGGATGATCATGTAATCAAATGTGACAATATCAATCATGAAGTACTAAATACATACAATAAAATACGATACTGCACAAAACACATGCCTCAAGAATTTCAAATAATAAGTCATGATCAATGAAATTAAAGAGAAACCCCAAATGTGATCACCTAACTCAAATGGTACTCTTCTAGTTCATTGACCCAAATACTTTATTCAGTTCGCGTCTGCACTCCCAATCAGTCATGCCTCTATAAAGTATAAAAACACATTTAAATATACAATTCTAGACTTCGTTTAACTTTTTCAGTATGAAATTTCCCTCTAAGTTAGTCCCTGGCACTAATTGCCACAAGGCTGAGTGACAGTGCTTATTTTTATGCTAAGGGTGTTTCATTAGCCATTGGTTGATAGTTAATTGAATGACCAATGATTGTTGGATTTCTAATCCATGCTATTGGCTATCCACCATTCACCTTAAGTGACTGCAAGTTGCTTTCATTGTTCAATGGCTTTATCTTAAATTTTTTGAGTTTCTTAACTTAATAGAGGTCAGGGTACACAATGGTGGCATCTGATCACCCATCAGAAGTGCCAGGTCCGTATTACTTTACTACCTGGTTGGATGGTTTATTTTTTTTCTGCTCAATTTCAATCTAGATTCTTCAATTTGTGTCATATCTTAGTAATTTCAATGCTTTAGAACCCATCTGTGGTGTCTGATTGTCGATTAGACATCGCAAAGTTGCTGTATGAATAGTACCTAATCAGACGACTGAGATTATACAATCAATTTGCTACCTAGATCGATGATCTCGATCGATTTTAATCTTTATCAAGTACTTACTTACCTAATCCTAGAATTGGATTAAGGAATGGGCAGTTAGATCATCCCTAAATCTAGATCTAGCATAAAAATGCCTGGATTTAACAAAGTTCATCAAATCAAAAGTTGGGTCTTGTAGATCTCACCTATTGGATGCATTTTTGTTCGTTTTCTCCTCTAGAATGAGCTAGGTTGTCTCAGATCAGTCAAGAAACCCTCCAGCTTTACTATGCATTGATCTCCTCTTCAATTTACAATCTAAAACACCTCGGATTTTTCCTTAGGCTTAGAGGTTTTGGTCGCCTCTCTAAACAAAATGGAATGACCGACTTCGATCATCGATCTAAGCCGCCGTTGTCTCTAGCGATGCCTGAATCTCTAGCAACCGTAAAAACCTAGCTTCCCTCATCTTCTCTGACAAGGTGGGTTTTCTAGGCATGAAAACTTGGCTCCCACTCTCTTCTCTACTTTCTTCTTCTCCTCTCCTCTCTTCCCCCTTGTCTTCTCTCCTTCTCTTCTCTTCTTCTTCTCTCTCTCTCCCTCTCCCCTTTGCCAGGTTTCTGTAGGGTTTTGAGAACAAACCAAACAATCTAGTCATTCGATTAAGTGGGGAGGGGGTGTTGATATCAATTTTTCCCCCTCCTTTAATAATATGATTTACATTATTTTTTTGTGGGATGTTACAAAGGGATACTTATTCTTAATTATGACTCTATTTAGCATTTGGTAGTCAATACATAATCACATAGATCCATACTTCTTCTTTACGAATAGTACTGGGGCTCCCCACTGTGACACACTCAGGCGAATAAAGCCTAGATCTAACAATCCCTCCAACTATTTCTTGAGTTCTTTCAACTCTGTAGTTGTCATACAGGAGGTCACTTTTGAGATGGGAGCTGTACCTATTATTAGGTATAAGGTAAAGTGCATCTCTCTCTTGGGTGGCAACCTTTATAACTCATCTAGAAACACTCCAGTAAAGTCTTGTACCAAGTCTATATCTTCAATCTTCTACGTGAACTCCTGAGTTACCATGCTGACCAAGTACACTATATGGCCTTAGCAATGACCCTTGGGGACTTCATAGTAGATATATTAAGATTCCTCGACATATCTAGTTTGCACTGAAAAGTGTAAGTTCTACCATATATCTCCTTGAAATGTACCCTCTTCAATGCCTACAACTTTTGTTTCATTTGTTGAAACATCAACTACATCACCTCACTAGCCAAATTTGTCAATGGGCCAACCCTCCGCTATGCCTATACTGACAGTTTTGGTACTTCTTGCTGAACCTCCATGGGTAGGAGTGTAGGTGCAGATGCAAGTTCCTGATTCCTGATAGTACAAGAGTCCTCTACCAATACTAACTTATTCGTTCTTTGACAATAAGGTGCATCTATATTTTAACATAAAATAATTGTGAAAATTTTCCTAATTTGACTAAGTTATAGTGTCCCTATGACTCATTTTCTCAATTTGACACATTTAGTTTCATAGTATATTTCGCTGTGAGCAATATGAAGCTTAGGCTCTAATACAAACTATGACTAACATGACTTTTTTAATCATTCAACCACTTCAACTTTAGTAAATAAAGTTAAATAAATGTATCAGAATCTCTCATACATGACATTTAAACTAACAAATTGTTCAACATTATAACTAAAGTTCTTGATACATACATCTACTAAACTAAAATATAAACTTGAATAAAAATCTTCTAATAGCTCTTTCTCAGTGCCTGGATCCTTCACCTAAAATGTTGGTTGTAAGGGGGTGAGTACAACTACTCACCATAAGACTTACAAGGCTAGACAAAACCATATCAAAATAAAATTATATCAATATGCAATATAAACCATTAATCTATCTTTCTATTTCAATTAAACTCCATTTTATGTCAAATCAACAATATCCATAAACTTTTGTCACATATATCCAAATCATAGATAATAAATTTTCATCATTTTTTTTTTTCAAAAACATCAATATCAATAAAACACAGTCATATACAAAACATCAATAGCAATTATAAAAATATTCAAGTATCAAATAACTTGTCCAAGCAATTAGTATGGGCATTAATCCCCAAGGATAACCAACATGAAATACATGTATTACCTAAAATACATACAAATCGTTGGCCCTCAACAAGCAAAGGTTCTTCTATGCTTCAATAGTGTGATTGGATACCTCAGACACTACACCGCCTCCTTGGGAAGGAACGAATGAATACATAATGGATTCCATTCGATGTCCTCCACCCTTAAATCATATACTAGTATCTAATCTTAGAAAGGAATCAGGGGCCAAGCTGGTCCAATGTCATACATAGCTAGCATGAGTCTCTAACCGACTACTCACGCAATGTGAAACATATCTAGAGAGTCTAACTGACTACTTAAGTCATATCCAAACCTATTGTGGATGCCTAATTGGTCATCCAACCAGCTCACACATACCTTCTAGCATGTCAATGAAATCTCGATGAGAAGAGATCGATAATACCATATTCCAAATATTTTCATAATTAATTAGAGTTGTCAAGAAATGTACTTTTCAAATCGATTGATAAAATCTATGCACACTTTTAAACATCATCTTTGTGCTCATATAAGAATATATATGAGTTCTTAATAATTCTCTAAATGCCAAAATCCTTATGAAATACCTTGGCTAAGGTTTATACGCTTACCCTCATAACACATATACATCATCCTAAATTACATTTACTCATTCTTTTGTACAGTCAAAATAATTTAATCCCTTTGTTCAAAAACTTTTCATATTTAAAATCATAAAAATATTCGCATGAACAGTAATAACCTTATTAAGTATCCATACTATAGCTATCATTTAATTATGCTGAATTTAGAAGATTAAATGGAAACATTAGCATAATATTTATCTTTCAAATATTACGTTCTATGCTAAAATTTCTAGTATAGTTTATTCTTCTTAACATATACATAAGTTGCCTTGTATAGAGTGATAATTAGTTTTATAAAACAACAACCTTACACATGCTATAAGTTAAATTTTATATAAGGTGTAATATCATTATTTGCATTTTAACTTAATTAAATTACTTTCCATGATTCATACTCTTGCTGGTACATAACCTTATATGATATATTACTTTTCTTATGAATTTCATTGTACATAATTAATATAAAATTTTAGGACAAAGTTACACAACAACATTAGTATACACTAAATGCATTTATTCAATTAATCAATCACTTTTTGGCTAATTTAAGAATATCATCCTAAAGCTTTTTCTATAATGGTTTAGAACTAATCGAACATCTTTTTTTATCATGTAATAGGTATTAGAGCATAATTTAAATTTTTTACATTTGCCTTCATCTGCATTAAAACTTTAATCAATTGAATCATAAGCTGGAATTTCATGTAAAAATCAATAAAAATCTCTAGATACAATTAACTATTTCTTTTATGAGTGTCATGCTAGTATAAACCATTGAAATAGATCAGGTGCTACAAAAACTTCAATACACTTGAGTATGAAATATGTTATTTTCTTATTCTAATGACAATGATTTGATGGGTTAAAAGTCTTCCAACCACAGTGCAAAATCAAAGGTATACAACTTGACTAAAGGGTTTGGATATCATAATTATATTGCACATTTTCAGATCACGCTATGTTCTAACAGCTTCTCCCTAGAGTTTGGATATCATTATTGTATTGTAACCCTTGGATATCATTATTGTATTGCACATTTTCATCACATGGGAACCAAACTAAACCACGTGGGTTTCCTTTTCTAGATTTCCACATGTCAAAAAATAGAATTTAATTTTTTATCAAAACATAAATCTCTCCAAAAGTGTTATTAAAGAGTGACTTGAAGTCTAAACCTCCCCTAAACAAGTTGTCTTTGGAACTACTTAGCTACACTTAGCTTAGATTGTCACCAAATTTAAGTTTTATTAACTCTGTGTTGAAACTACACTTATTATAAATGAACTATAATGAATAAGCTATGCTAACTTATGCCTTCAGGCTTATCCTTATACACTTTCATACACCTCTAATAGATTAATTACTCATCTAATTTCTTAACTGTTTATGAATCTATATTTTTTTCTTAGAAAAATGTAGACCATTACAGAATGGAAGGAGAAAGAGATTGATTCCAGCCTTCTATCTCCCAGTCGTCCTTCCCCAACAGTTTTTCTTCTTTAATTTGTTCTCTTTAACTACCTATTCTTTCCCTTGTTCTTAACTTCCTCTCTATTCACTGCCAGTTATCCCATCATTTTAATCATCATCTTCTTCTAATCTTGTTCGTATATTACTTTAATTCTTCCCTTGATTTCTCATCATAAGTTTCTCCTATGTCCTTCCTATTCCTTCTCTCCATATTCTTATTATGTTTCCCATCACTGCATCTCCTATTTTTAACTAGGATTTTTCATGGTTTTTCCATTGTAATTTTCCACCAATTACTGCACCAAATTTTCCTTATTCCTCTCTTGCTTATAGTTTTACCTTGTCTCACTTAAAACCCAATTTGGGTTTCCCACAAATTCCATCCCTTTGCCTTCGTTTTCACTCATCTCCCTACCTTTGCAATTTTCTCCCTACACCTATATCATCTTCTTCCTCGAGTTGTCTTCTCCTATTTTTGGGTAAAACCAGAAAAATAGATTAATTTCATTTTTGCCCATGGTCCTACTCCCTTAATTCCAACAGTGTCCCTTATTTTGCCTTTGTGCATGTTTCATCTTATTCTTATGCTTGTTTTACTTTATCTGAGCTTTGTTCTGTTTACACTTAGTGTGGGAATTACTTTATCTAATTCTTGTTTTATTAACGCCTAACCAAATCAACAGTTTAGCTTTAATTAAAAGTACCAATTCAGTTTTTTATCTTTTTCCCTTCTGATTTTCAATCAATTTTTAGATATTCATCAAGACACAATTCCTAACTAATCTAATGGATTTGATCTTTCATCTACATTCCAAGAAATTGATCTCAGCTATCCAAACTTAAAATTTTTCATTGATCTAGATTATTAGATTTTTGAAAGATATGGATGATTCAACTATTGAATAATTAATTAGAGACCTAAGGGATGGATTGATAAAAGTTGATTGACTCGGATATGGCCAAAATTGAAGAATTTTGCGATGATCAAGCTAGGGAAGTGGTTGTAACTTGATATTTTGTTTAATTCTCAGTCTTTTGGAAATGTGTACTTTTCACTAATTCAATAGATCTGAGTTTCTAATTCATTATTATTTAATTTCTATAATTTTTGTTAATTGGCGAAAATTTAATTTTTTTAAACTCCAATTTCTTTATGTCGAGTCCCTCTGGGATCGACTTGCACATACATAAGTTGTACTTCAATAGCCTGTGCACTTACGAAAAATAATCAACAATTATTATAATTTGAATAAGGCCATTTGTAGCCTAAGACAAAGCACCTCGAGTGTGGTATCATGAACTATAGACATTTTTTCTATCTAACAATTTTTGGACTCACATTCAAATAACTCTCTCTTCCTTAGGATAGAAAACGAACATATCACTTACCTTCATGTTTATGTCATTGATATCATCCTCATTGGAAACAAGACTTCAATCACACAAGCCTTTATATTCTAAGTTGTCAACCAATTCTCCTTAAAAAGATCTATGCAATTTACATTATTTATTGGGTGTCGAAGCTACACATACCCCAACTAGACTCTCTCTCTCAAAGCAAATATATTTTAGATCTCCTGCTCTAGACAAATATGATGAATGCTAAAGAAGTAACCACACTACTATCCTCTACTGAAAAACTCCAACTTTAAGATGGCATCCCTTCTACCAATGCCACAACATACAGCCAAGCCCTTGGTTTATTGTAGTATCTATCCTTGATAAGTCATAACATCTCCTTTGCAACAAACAAACTATCTCAATTTATGCACAAACCTACATCGAATCATTGAATTGTAGTCAAATGAGTTATTCGCTATCTTAAAGGATTCCACAATCATGGTATCTTCATTTGTAAAAACTCACTGATAATCATTTATTTATTTTATGATGCCAATTTTACCAAAAACCCTGATGATCACACCTCAACCACAACATATGTCATTTTCATTGGAGCTAATCCCATTAATTAGTCGTCAAAAAAGCAGAAAATAGTAGCAAGATCATCCATGGAGGCTAAATATCGGGCTATACTATCCATTGTAACATTGAATTGGATTATTGACCTATTATGAGAACTTGGTATAAATCAAGGGTTTCAGCCATTTCTTGCAATAGTATTGGTGCCACCTACCTCACTGCTAATCCAATCTTTCACTCATAAATGAAACATATTGCAATTGACTTCCACTTTAGCAAGATCAACTTACTAAACATCAACTTCAGGTGTCTCATGTACATACAGTGTATTAGTTTGCAAATTCTCTCACAAAAGCATTTTCTCACAAGCAATTTATTAATTATTAGTCTAAGATTGGAATCCTTGATGGATGTTCAAATCTTGCGGAGGCATGATAAAAAATAATTGAAGGAAAAATCAACACATATACTTACTATTGTTGCAATGAATAATTATAAGAGCAAAATCAGCATACACTCTTACTCGTACTTAATATCCCAAATTTTAGGGATTATAGCATAATTGTAGGCATGTAGTTTGTTGCCTTTGTTGCAACCTTGTAAACTCTATTTAAGACTGATCAATTGTATGTAAGAAATCATCATAGGAAACAATACATTTCATTTCTAGTTGGGAATCCCTAGTAATCTAGGATGAAAAATGTGAAGGTCAATAGCTAGTTGTAATCTTCAACTCAACATAGACCATTCAGCATAGTTATTTAACTACTACTAGGAATCTTTCATTGTTCTATCTTAGGAGATCCCTTTCCAAGATTTCGATGAGATGTCCGGTCAAAGTTTAACATAATACACTTGTGTTGGCTTTCTACTCTAGATCCACATCACAGTTAGGTTGTAAGGAAGAATATTTGTCTCCTATCATTAGTTCATTATATGACTAAATTGCAGCTCAATTTTATTAGCAATTGGTCTTTTTAGTGACTAGAATCTTCCACCTAACAATCAAGGGATTGTTAATTTTCTATACTAGGTGGACAAACTCATTCCTGACGTTCCATAACATGCATGCCAAGTAGAAAAAACCCATCTGTAGGAGAGCTTCCCATCGGTTGTTATGTTTGGTGTTTTTACACCATGTTTCAATAGCCCCTTAGACTATTTAAATAATTCTTGTGAGGCACATTTAGCAATTGGTAAGCAATTTTCCTAGCCTTTTCCAATTCCTAGCAATTATAATTGATGCTTGGTTGTTTGCTTTTGCTGGTTCCATAGTCACTACTACACAGGAGGCTTTTATAGTTGGTAAAAAATGCTAATAGAAGTTTGTTGAAAAGTAATTTCTACCAAGCTAACTTCAAAACATGATAACTTTTAAAGTTTTTTAGTTAAACAACTTTAAAACTTATTGACTTTTAAAGTCATTTATGTAAACGACTTTAAAGCCATGGACTTTTAAAGTCAATTATCTAAACGACTTCAAAAGTATTGACTTTTAAAGTTGCTTACTAAATGACTTCAAAAGTTATTGATTTTTGAAGCATTTATCAAACAACTTTAAAAGATAATACTTTTAAAGTCATTTAGATAAACATCTTCAAAATTCAATACATTTGAAGTCCTTTAGTAAACAACTTCAAAAGTCCCTTTTTTTCTTTTCATTTTTCATATTGCAATCACTACTTGTATTTCTACATTCAATATAACACCTGATACAAATTTCTTATAGTCTTTACATACATAAAATACAAACATACAATCACTTCCACATTGGTTATAAAATTTCTAAATTCATCATTATCCATCCACATCTATCTTGAAAATACTTCATAAAAGAAACCATAACACATTCATTCACTACAACATCCACATTTACTTCCATATTGGTTACAAAACAACCAATAATGGCATTGTTTTTAATTAAATTTAGCTTAAATTGAAGAGCACTTTCAGCAGATTTGTTCAGAGTGCCTCACCAACCTTTGCTCATGAGTTTGTAGTGATGCCACCAACTCTTGAAAACTTAAATTGGAGATTTTTTTTATTTCTTTAATAACTAATATCCTCATGGAATCATATTTTTCTAGAAAATTAATCAAAATATTTTTGACAACTTTCTTATCTGTTATAACTCCAACATATGTCCTTATTTGAATTACTACTTCGATATTCTAGAAAAATATTCTTTTAGAGTTTCAGATTCTTTCATTTGGATATTCTCTAACTTGCTTCTAAGAGCTTGTAGAGTAATTGCTCTCACCTTTGTACTTCATTAAAACTGCTCTTACATAATGCTCCATGCTTCCTTAGCCTTTGAAGCTCTCATAATTCTTAGAAATAAATTATTTAAAATTGCTTGCTGAATGAAGAACAAGGCTTTTGCATCTCTCTTTTTGGTCTCCTTCAAAGATTCTATTTCAATATCTATAAGAGTTGTTGATTGCTCAGGTTTCACATACCCAATTTCAACCAAATCCCATTAATCTTGTGATAGAAAGAGACTTTTTATCTTCATACTCCAAAAGTCATACTTTTCTCCATAGAGTATAGGAATAGAAGGCTATTGGATGCATAAAGCTTGATTAGTTGTTATGGCCATTGTATTTTACTGATGATGATTTGTTTTCACCCACCTTCACTAGTGTGATGATTTATTTTTGCCCTACGAAGAGGGGAAGAGTAAATGTGCTCTTTTAGTTTTCATTATTTTCTTTAATATATATATATATATATTAAGTGATGAATTAGTGGAAACTTGGAGTGTGGGAGTAAGGAAAATAGGAAGAAGAAATTATAATAGAAATATAATAGTGGAAAATTTGGAACACATGTGTAGGTATTTCCTCGTATTCAATGAATATAATGAAAATCAACCCCCATATTCATTTCATTTACAAGCTCCAAATTCACTTCATCCATACTTACCCATTTAGTCCCACACTCAAAGTTTCCACTCATTTATCACTTAAAAAATATTATATATTTGAAAAGAAATAACAAAAACTAAAAGAATACATACAAGTGAATGAAAAAAAAACTTTATTATGTATTTTATATTCATGTAGTTACTCCAACTGTTCTAACTGAAACTCAGTACATGCTCAGCCCCTTTTGATTCATATTTTGTTGAGGTTTACTCTGGAGTAACTCTTCTTGTTTTCCCACTTAGAAAGCACATCAGCCTATAATACAACATATTTAATTCTTAATGTCACATTCTTTTAGCTGGAAAAGAATATAAGACTATGAAGAATAAAAAGTATCTTGCCTTTCTTAATTGGGAGACACCAACACCATTAAATATTAGGGTCCTCATGTATCTCAGCACATAGTATCCGCATTTCCAATCAGACTGTTGTCTAAGGCACTATGCAACAAGGACAACAAAAATAATCCATAAATATCATTTTTAATATTGTAAGTTTAATTAGTGGTGAAATGGAGTAATTAATTATTTTTTATACATTGATATTCTTCCAAGTAAGTTTCGATGGTTGTACAATCTAGTCATATAACCCATGTTAACCATGCTTTACAAATTTAAATTTCAAATGCATTATAGATGAATAACAAATTATTTATCTACCCATAATATATGAAAAGCATAAAAGCTTATTTATTGCAAATTTTTGTAATGACGGGACAAATGTGTGCTCCATAAGAATAAAAAAAGAAAGCTTACCTACTGTGCATATCCAAAATGAGTAACATCCAATTAGCCCTCTGTAGATAGTCATATAAATTGTAATTAAATTTGAAAATCCCTAAGTATAGAATAAGTTGGCAAGAAAATTAAAACTTACCCACTATTGTAGGGATTCATTAAGCCATGTCCCTTAGATCACCAAAAGAAGCTTGGTAAAAGATCATCAAAACATCTCTATATTGGCCATTACTTTGACGCTCCACAAATGATGCCGAGATCAAGGAAATGCTAAAGTGTATCATCAACCTCAAAAAGGATAGTTGCTTCATTTAAGAAGCTACATCAAAGAAATATTTATCAAATATACCATAAAATATAACATCTAATTATTTTTATAAGCAAATATGTGCATATACCCCATGTAGGAGACAATGTGAGGGTGAATTGAGTTGACCCCATTGGCAAACTCATAATAGGTGCTCTGCCATAAGTGGCAGTTCAATAATGCCATCGGCAAGCACTCCTTGATTTATACAGGATAGTTGTAAAAGATGTACAAAAAATTAGCTAAATAATATTAATCAATGACTTAATTTATGATGAAAAATCAAACAAACATATATACAAGTACTTGTTCTATTTGTGTGACAATAGAGGAAGATACAATGGCAGGTGACCTTGATGGCACATGTTATTGCTGATTAACCATGTAACGTTAATAAAAATTTAAATTGAGGTTTCTAACTGTTCATTTAGAAATTTAACATATTAATTTAAGATCAGGAGGATAGTTAATGATTTTGATTTTACGTAAATGATAGATCAATCAAATGATTGAGGATCAGACCACCTATCAAATGCAAAACCATACATTTAACGACTGTCCGGCCACTGCCCAATAAATTCTGATCTAACAACAAATTTCAAGTGAGTGAAACTTTTGTATATTTTTAAACACATGATACTTAAATCAAAAAATAAATCAAAATATGATAGAAACCATATCTTTGCATCTAGATAATTATTGTAATTTGTATTGCATCCATCTTTTTGTAGATCTAAATCTAAATTAGTTAGTTAATTTGCATTTGGCTACTAGAAATAGAAAATGAAGACCATGTAAATCTTCAACCTATGATGCAAATTTAAATAAGACTAGGCAATTCTAGAGAACAAGATAATTGATAATTCAATTATACAGTCTAACAATTTGAAAAAAAAATAAAAATAAAAAAATTCAATTCTAAAGAAAAATTAGAGGCCAGCAACCAATTAAATAACATAAAGAACAAATTGGAAATGAAATAACAATCACTAGTGACTAGTGACTAGAGCTAGTGTCTATCTCACACCATTAGTAACAAAAATTCCAAACAAGATCAGTAACCAAGAATTAATATCTTTTGGTTGGTCTAGGATCTATTTTGTCTTAGGTGTTCTTAGGTCCTTAAAGGTTAGCAGACCTAATGAAATGATAGGATCAATAATAGTTGATGGTTGAGATCAAGCAATCGGTCTTCTGTTTGTCCACAAAGTAGGTATTTAATATTTTGAGGAGTTCTAGATATCCAATTAAAACATGATTTGATACTCAAAGAAGTGGGACTTGTTTATATTAGTAATGGTGACATCACTTGTTTTCTTTGTTCTGTTTGTTTCTTTGTTTGATAGAATCCACTCCCTAAATTTGCATTATTTGAACACCATAGCAAGTTCTAAGCAATGGTAGCAATCATATCACTAATGAAGTCAAACCAATTGTAAGTGGAACTAAAAGTTTGGTTCTTTTAACTTCTCATTTGTGGCATATTTATCACATGATGGATAGAATATTTTAACTTAGAAAACATTACACAAGAAATATATAAAAGCGGACCTCAATGTTTGAACTAGCCAAGTAGTTAACTTGTTAGTCGCTAAGTTTCCACAGGGAAATGCAAACAATTGGAAATAGACGGGGTTCAAATGTGTTTTATATATATATACACACACACATACACTTATTTAGACACGTTGATTCTATTTAAGCATTTCATGATTTAAATTCTTTTTGTATATTGATTTTGATGATGTTTCATTCTTCAATTTGGATGAGTATGCCTTTGAGACGATGCACGAAATGAGTTGTTCTGACTATTCACATTTTATAAAATACCTTTCAAAGGTTGTCATTATTATTGCTCTTGAAACAACCATGCCTGGATATTGAAACTTATAAATTGAATTGGTTTGGCATGATATTGATTTGTGAAGCAAAATTGATATTTCTAATATTTCATTATGTTGTTTATTATGCCTCATATATTATAGGACTGCATAACATGTGATTATAAAATCCTTTTGGATTTAAAACTGTACAAACTTTCATATTTGAGGATTGAAACTATCTACATTTGAGACATTGTAAATTGCTTACAATGTCTCAAGATTGAAGAAACAAGATAGAGGAGTAGAAGACTATGCTAAATATCTCGAGAGAAGGATATAAAAAATATATTAAATAGGTTTGCAATATAATTGATGATTTTATGAATGAATGTAATGATTAGGTCTATTATGACTTTGGTTTATGGACATGTGGACATGTAAGATGAAATCATGGTTGTGTGGCTATGATTATATCAATCCTAGTCTTAAACTTTTCTTCAATCAGTAGAACTTGACTTCTTCTTTCTTTTTTTTTATCCTTTTAGATATTTTATGCTTATGTGAGTGGATGGAAACAAAGTCTCCTTCATTATCTATTTGATTTAAACTATGTTTATTAGGTACATCACACTCAAATGTGTAAAATGCATGAGTCCAAAAAACAAAGGAGAATCTGCCAAATTTTCAATAGAAATGTAGCACTCATTTCTCTGAAAATCCTAACTTTTAGAAAAGAAAAATGACACCTGGGATTTTAAAAAGTCTTCTCATGAAAAAATGTTCTCCCCTATTTGTTTTCTAAAATAGTTTTCCAAACTCATGGCCCCACGATTGCAAAAGATTTTGTGAAAAAGTCTTATAAAAACCTAGGATGTCAAACATATTAAGCTACCTTTCAAAAGGTAAAACACTTGCAAATGTCAGTGAAGTGGGGGACTATCTTGGAGCACAAATTCCTACAAGTAAAACTGGAATTTGATGCTTAGGATTATGACCCATTTGGGTGGTGCTTGGCCATGAGAAAAATGTAAACAATAGTGATCATGACATATCGAACTAAGCAATACAAATCCTAAGGAAAAGTGACCTAAAGGTAACTTCTTAAGGAGAACTAATAAATGGCTTTACACCCTTAGGCTAAAGGCATTACATGCTAAAGAAAATGAGTGAATCAATACTACACCTAAGGGAATATAAACCCAAATAGAAGTCATATTACACTTGGTCTAGAGTAGACTAAAAGCATCAACCAATCTACCTAAAACACCCAAAACTAATCAATAGGTGGTCCTAGTACACGCTTGATCAGTCTGATGACAATGACTTATAATGTGTTTCTAGAAATGGGCATGAATAGGACATAATAAGACAAATACGCAAGTTTACTAGTGAATGCTTTAAGATGTATCTATTGATTGTTGAATGGGAGTAATTGCTTATATAAAGCTAAATTTTCTAGTCATGTTTATATGAGTGCAAATGAAAGTGTATATACATGCGCTATGTGATGGCTAGGATCATGCAAGTTAACATTGCTTTACTCATATCCTTAGTAAACATGAATGTGAATGATTATGCCAATGGGTAAGTGTAATACTCTCTATTTTTAAATTCTAAAAATGCTTAATTTCATGGAATTTTAGAAATTTTGAGGTAATTGGATATTTAAAAATTCTAGAGATGAAATCATGAGATAAAACCTCAATATTTGGAATGTATACGAAAAATGGAATCCAACCCCACTAAGAACACTAAAATCAAAGACTAGAGGAAAAATGGCTAATTATTTTATTTTTTGAAGTTAATTGAAATTAGCACAAAGGGAAGAACGTTCATTTCATAAGTGGGGCCCACAAAATCAGCATAGAAATCTATGATGCTAATGGGCAATTAATGGGTAAGGGGCAAATCATTTCAGCATTTAATAAAAATCAAATTTTATATAATATAAAATATAAAATACATGAATGCAATTATGGGGGCCCAAGGCAGGCTTTAAATGTGCCTCCCCACCATTAATGCATACCCTAATTCTCGAACCTCATCTACTCCCCCTCCCTGTTTTGCATGTCACCGGCGAAGACGTCGTTGTTTTTCCCCTCCTGTGCGTGCACTTGTGACGAAAAAAACCTAGGATTGGTCGGCTTGACTGAGGTAGGACATCCTCCACTCTCTTCCATCTCTTTTTCATTAGTTTTCATTATTTGTAACATCGAAAAATAGTGTGAATTATCATTTTCTGGTAAGGTGATACGTGTTACCATTCTTTTCAAAACAAACCAATGAAACGATATCAAATGCATGATCTAAACCATTCATCTTGTGCATGATGACATGAGGAACAAACTCATGAATTTTCATTATGATCTAATAGCTAAGGACTCCAAAACAGTCAAAAATAGTAAGAGGGAGATTTTTAGAAACATAGTAAAAATTAAGTAAAAAATGAGAAAATGGAAAAATCTATTGATGGGAAGGTTAAAAATGGAATGTACATGAATAACCGATCAAAATGGTGTAAAAATCTCGAGATTTGGACACCTGGGTGTTGTTGGCGATGACCAGGGTCTGGTTGTCATCTTCGATGATGGCATACTAGGTGGGATGCAGTCAGAGGTACACGAGGCGTGACACTCGTTCGACATGTGCGCACGCACGTGCAAGTGGTGTGCATATCATCTCCTGGAGCGGCGAACATGCGTGCGTCCTGAAGACCATGACGCACGCAGTAGTGCTTTATGGTGATGCAGGCAGGATGCGTTCCATATATGGGTCACGCGTGAGCGTAGTTTCATGACATTACTTGATTTAAATTGAAATTTTGTTATTTCTTAGTTGTCCATTCATTAAAAACTAGATTTTTGGAGCTACAGAGGTCCAAATCATTATTTGAAAGATTCATTGCTATAGTCTCGACAATGCAAACCTATATTTGAATACTTTTAAAATAGTCAAATCATAAAATACCATTAGATGACCTAGATTAGGCTAATCAATGGATGATCAAGCCTTAGAACTTGATTGTATGCATCAACTATGAGATGATCTAGAGGATTGGTAAGTAGATCTCATGTGATAGTCAAGAAAAGTAATCCTAACCATTGATCTGATTAGATGCCTTAGGATTGGCTGATCAGAGAGCAATCGATCATCAGAGCCATGTGTAATCATAGAGATACATGTAAATCACTAAATAAACACTACAATTCGAAAGATTATGATGAGAATTATTAGAAATGACAATCATATGTCAATTATAAGTGTTATGGAGCGATCCAACAATTGGATCGTCTCCAAACTTCATGAGATGGTTGAGATTGACCCTTCATTGATTAAGGGACATCAATTAAGTGAATTATGACATAGATTGCTGATCATAGACCATGGATGTTTGTCTAAATGTTAGAAAATTTTACATCTAGTTCAAGATTGACTTAACAGGGGGTTAGTCAGATGATCTGGGCCATTAATCTAGGTTAGCTGCTAGATCAAGAGAATTACCACTTGGATTTATTTATTTTGAGATGTGAGAACACTAAGTGATAGATGAAGTATGATGTGACAAGTACATCAGAGCGCATGACATGACATTACTTACACGCCTGACTGGAGTATCACATTTGTTGATGTAGGTGTTTACATTTAGGATTTTTCCATGATTTCTTAAATCATGACTTATTATTTAAAACTTTGAGGCATGATTTTTATGCTATGCCATGTTGCATGAGATCATTTTTCAACCTACATTGCTGATATGCTTGCTACTTCTTTTGTGCATGATTCATGCACTGTTTCTAGTATATTTCAGTTATATCGATTTGATTATTGAGGATGCTATACACTGACTTTTGATGCATGATGTTGATATATTGAATTACTCTCCCGATTTAGCCTTTATCATGAAGACATGATAAAACATCGATTATGCATTATCATGTTTTCATGAAAATTCCTTTATTTTACATGGTTGATATTATGACATCTGGATCTACATGATTTAGCCTTATATTTTAACATATGACTGAAGGTACATTACCATGTCTTTGGCCAGATCTTATTGAGATTGTTATAGATGGGAGTTTCTATGCTTTGTTAATTGGGATAATTAAGGTTGTGATGGGATGCATCCCCTCATGAGTGCCTAAGTGCTCCATGTTGGTGAAAGGGTGAAAATGGGATTGGAACGCATCTATCTATGAGTGTCGAGTGCTTGAGTGCCTCGTGTGGGTGAAAGGGTGAAAGCATGATTGGAATGTGTCTTTCTGTAAGTGCCTGAGTGCCCCACTGTGGGTGAAAGCAAAAAGTACTAAGAGTTAGGCCCATGTTGCTGTGAGTGTAGTTGACACACTCATAGGGCTTGACTATGCATAATGTTTTGTTGATTTTGGCATGGATTATACCACGCTGTGGACATAGATTTTCATTGCTTCGATGGACATATATCCTTGTATTTTTTTATGCTTTGTATGCCATGATGCTCAAGATTGATATTAATTTGTTTAGATTATGATTCTCCTATATTATTCATCATGGATGCCTGATGTTTCACATGCTTTGTATACATTCATCTTATGAGATTTCACAATGATTATGATACTTTGTGTCATGTGATTTTATCGTATTTATTATCAAATGTGAATCACCTACACGAGCATAGCTTGCTGAGGCATTGCTTTGTTTTGTAATGCCTCAAATTTGGAGATTGATAGCTCTAAGGGCATGCAAATGGAGCAGCATTGAGTGACCTAGGACCACGAGGAACATCTGTTCCTTTTGTATACAGAGCCTAATCAGTGTACACCCTTTGGACTTGTGTTAGACTTTTTGGGTTGTGCTTAGATAGTTATATTTTGGATAGATTGGACCCACACTATTGTATAATATACATTTACTTGCATGTGTGTATGGCACTATGATCATGGATGGACCCTGGAGGATTTTAGACATATTGTTCTTATTATTGTCTTTTCACTACTATGTATGATTTGTCGTAGTTTTACTTTGAGCATGCACAGTGTATTGATGATTTGATTTCTGTTTATTATCATGGTTTAGAATATGGAATGACCCATAGGGTTTTCTTTTTGGTATTTCCTTTAACATTGCAAAAAAATTATTAATTATGAGTTTTTATTTTTAGGTATCTCGCCTATTTTATAAAGAAAAATATTATCATTATTATTGTTATATAGTGAAAAAAAGGTTTAGAAAACCCGGGGTGTCATAGTAAGGCTTCTTGTAAATGGTGATGATGCTTATATGAATGGTACATAAATGATGCCTCTTTTATGTTATGCTTTGAACTTCAAAATTACTTGAGATTTATCATTTTCTATGATACATTCATCGTGTGCACTCGTCTTAAGTTTTAATTGTATTGTTAAGCCATATTTAAATATTGCCCTTAATTGATAAGTTTAATTGTATGCTGTGTTAGGTTTAGGTTTCATTGCTTAAAGTTGTTGCATCTTCAGAATAGGTTACTTAGTTTTAATAAAGTTTAATTTTAGAAATATTTATACTTAAGTAGTTTCTATTTTCATGCATGTTTTATTTGATTTGTTTTCAATTTGTTTGGCACCTATGTCATGTTAGTTAATTTGTTTTAAATGGATTAGTTGGATTTTTTTATCTCATTGTTCTAATATCAATGTGTTCTTGTTTGTAGTAAAGATGGAATAAGAACAATATCAAAATGAACAGTAGGAACAAGAGGCCAACATGAGCACTACTCAAAAGAGAAAGGGTAGATGATGAATAACAATGGAAAAAGTTATCATGAGAAAGTTGAAGGGAATTAAAGAAACTATCCAATACAATAGTAGGGGGCACGAGAGAGGTAAGAATGTATCCTCTTATAGTAGTTTTCACTACTCCATAGTAAGAAGTATGGTTCCTATCATAATTGATGATTAGAGACTTGTGCCATCCTAGACAAAATATTCAATATGGGAAATGGTGAAGGTAGGTAAATATTAATAACATATATTATATAATTTATAACATACCTTATTTTCAAACATAGTAATTTGTTGTGTACTTTGCAGACTACCTTTGATGTTCCTAAGCAGAAGAAGACACATGCTTTACAAGGAGTTGGTGAGTAATGGAGAAAATGGAAGAACTACCTAAGTGCATTATCAACTTACTCATTGTATATTTGTCCAAGCATATATATATATGTCCATTATCTCAAGAAATTAACGCAAATCTACGTGTGGAAACTTGTTAGACATCACATGATTAGGTTAGACATTTTACCAAACACTAGATATACAAGAATTATAAGTATTTAAAATAACTAAATTACATGTATGCATGCATGTGAAAATTTTCAATTAAAAATGAAACAAGAAGAAAAATATGATAGATACATTTAAAAAGAAATTTAACTTTAAAAAGGGAAGTTTTTAACCATAATCATGAAAAAATTCTTCAAACATATATAAGAGACAAGTAATGAGATACAAACACTTAAAAATCAATATCGACTACAAATATGTAAATTTAGTTCCAATTAACAATTGGGATTTGAATTGAAAATTATATTAGTTTTTAAAGTCATTTACAACAAATTACTTAAAGGTCAATGTTTTTAAATTCGTTTCTTTCAAATGACTTTAAGAACTAATATATTTTTTACTTCAAATGTATATATATATATATTAGTACTTTACAATATCTTACATAAATAGACAATGAAACTGATTTTTTATAATAGTCAGCGTTGATTCATTCATTCTTTGCACACACACACACATATAACACAAACACTTAGACAAAGAAATCAAAGTATTTTTTGTAATGAATCCTCATTTATTATCTTTGTATTACATATATCAAATGTTATAGATTATTAGATCTTATTAATACAATATCATGATCAAAGAGCTAATCTAAAATGATTTCATCAAAATCTGCCCCTAGTAATCAGCTAATGCTACTTTATGGGGAGAGACGATAAAGTTTTAAGCTAATCCTTCCTCGGCCAACTTGACGGTACCATTTCTCTTCATCAAACCCCAATTTTGAATGTGAACCACAATCATAATGTTCTTCCTTTCTCCAATAGTGAGGGTTAAAGAGAAGTTGTTGTTGTTTATAATAAAATCATACCATTTTTGCAAAAATCATGATGATCAAACACACTTTTTAACCTCATCATTTGTAGTGACAAAACCTACTTGATCAACAAAATGCAAACAAAGAGAGTTGGTATACAAGAAAGTCATGCATAATTGATGTACTTACAGTGTTTTTTATTCCACAAACAATTAAAATATCCAAAATAAAAAGAAGAAGGGAAACAGGAGAGAGACAAAGAGAGAGAGAGAGAGACAAGGACCATAGGACGAGGTCGTCATGTCACCAGGTGATTTAGGAGAAAATGAGATGACTTTGAACTTTTATAGATGAAGTATTTTTATAGTTGTTTTCAGAAAATGACTTTAAAGGTTGAAACTTTTGAAGTTGTTTATGGGAAAATGATTTTAAAAGTCCTTCTTAAACTCATTTTTCATGACTTTAAATTCACTAATTAACATGACAACAAATAATGTTTCTCACAACTCAATGTTGAATCATGCATTCTATAAATAATAAATACAAGAATATGCAAAAGACTTAGGTACCATGAAAGAATTCTTCAAACATACATATATATATATATATATATATATAGACACACACACACACACACACACACACACACAGATAATATATTAGACTAATAAAAGAGATACTAACAAGACTCAAAAATCAATATTGATCAAGAATATATAAATATAATTCCAATTCACAGTTGGGATTTGGTCCATACATAGTGAAAATTAAATATATATATATATATATATATGAGCTTCAGTTTGTGTTTAGATGAAGATACCAAAAGTCAATGAAAAAATATTAAAACAAAGTATTACTCTTAAATTCATTTGAATCAAATAACTTTCAAAGAGTACACTTAAGAATTCATTTAATAGAAAAACAACTTCTTTAGTCTGGCACAAAGAGAAAATTTTATGCAGGAAAGGACATTTAAAGTTGTTTGGTTTAAGTGACTTTAAACGTTAAAAACTTTTAAAGTCATTTTGTTCCAAACGACTTTAAAAGTGAAGAGTTTTATAAGTCATTTGAACCAAACAAATATAAAAATATTTAAATATATATATATTTGTATTTCACTTCAAATATATTTGCTTCACTTTACAATTTCTTACTTAAATATAATAAAACTGAATTTTTATGATAGTCAGCATTGATTCAAGCATTCTATACATAATAAATACAAGAATATACAAAACAAATTACTTTTCAAATAAATCTCCAATTATATATGTATATAATGTCACATATATAGTATTCATCTCACTTTAATCCATATAGCTCATGATAAAAGAGCTAATTAAATATGAAATTATTGCAACTCACTAATACAATCCATAGAGCCCCCTCATATATTGTTTTCAACCCAAGCACCCTCCTCACCATTATCACATACATAATCCTCATTCTCACCAAGTATTTAGATTGATGTGATTGTTTTAGTAATACAAGGGAAATCTATTTTAATATCTCCTAGGTCATCTTCATCATGAAAATCCCTCGGATAGGATGATAAAATAGTTGACCATCTCTTATCATGTCCATCTTACACGTAAAATACATGTTTTGCTTGAGATGCCAAAATAAATTGATCATTTTTATAGTTGATCTTGGTGAGGTCAACCAATCTCAATTCAAGGGCATCCGTTTTGATGTTGTCTTTGTTGTGTTCACCCAATCGCACTTAAACACAACCACAGTTCTACAAATATAATCAAAGGGTCATATCTCTCTTATAACCCCGTGATAAATATCATCCACCACTATTGGCATGTTATTTTTTGAACTAGAAAGGAATGTAGCAATGACAACTAAGGTAACCCCACTATTCTGTTGCACTCTTGAGTTGTGACAGACATTTATGTAAAAACAATAACCATTGATAGCATATATTGCATATTTTATTATTTTTGGTCATGGTCCCATCATCATCCAACCCAAGGATTCGGATATACCATTACCTGCTACTTTTACTTGATCTTGAATCTATGTATACACATATTAAGTAGGATATGATTGCTATAAGTAAGAATACGCACACACACATAATATAATTTATTAAGTGTGAATTCTTTCATTTTACCTTTTGATGGATATCAACATAGTTAACATCATGAACTTCCTCTTCATGCATAGAAATGGTGGGAGGTTGTAACAAAATAATATAATAGGACAACAACTATACTTGCTTCTCATAGAAGCATGAGGATTAATCCCATCTGGAAATAATGCAAGCTGTAGGTTTCTAAGTTCTTTACCAAAATTAGGCCACATGAAGTCTATGAGCTTCTATGATGGGTTGTCTGTTGGATGATGTGAAAAGCAATAAGCTACTCCATCCTTGACATTCCATACTAATTTCTTTGTTGTTTCTATAATATGGAACATTCTTTTGAACCTTGGAATAAGGGGGAAGTACCATAGAACCTTTGTAGGAATGTGTTTATAACCATCTCAATTGAATTCTTCTTTAACTTCCTTCATGACTGTCCACAAGTTGGGCATGTAGTTTTATCCTCGTGCTCATTCCTGTATAAGATGCAATTATTGGGCTACACATGTATCTTCTCATACATCAATCCTACCACAACCGAGGTTTTCTTTACCTCTCAAGTGGATCTCACCAATTTATTATCCTTTAGTAGCATCTTACCGACTACTTTCAAAACATCTGAAAAACCTTGATCTGAAAAACCAAATCTTGATTTCACATTGCAAAGTTCTACCACTACGTACAACTTGGTATAATATTTACACTCATGGTATAATGGCTCATCGGCTTCCTCTAATATTGTAGTATGAAATTGTTTAGGGTCATCCTGGAAGTCATCATATGCATCTTGAAACATTGGTACAACTGTATTGTCTACAATGCTTCCAATAGTGTCTTGATGATATCTTTTAGGCCTTGTTGATGGCCTATGTGAAAGTTCTTTTCCGTGCCAAATTCATGGGTGATAGCTTTCCTCAATTCCATTGAAGTATAAGTGTTCTCTCAACACCACTACAGTTACTTTTTTCAAGTTTCCATATTTTGAGCATGGACAACGCATGTGATTACAATCAACACCTACCATAAGTGTGAACTTTATGAAATTTTCTGTTCCCTCCTCATATTCTTTTGATATTCTTGTCGTTGTCATCCAAGCATATTTGTCCATTATCTTAAGAAATTAAAGCAAATCTGTGTGTGGAGACTTATTAGACGTGAAAAAATTAGGTTAAGCATTTTACCAAACATTAGCTATACAAGAATTGTAAGTATTTAAAATATCTAACTTACATGCATGCCCACATGTGAAAATTTCAATTAACAATGAATAAAGAGGAAAAATATGATAGATACATTCAAAAATAAATTTAACTTTTAAAAGGCAAGCTTCTAACCATAACCATGAAAAGCAAAGTGATAGTTGATGAAATAAGTCTTAAAACAGAGTCGTAAATTTAAAGTCCTTTACATCGAAAGATTTTAAAAGTATTGACTTTTAAATTCCTTTACAATGAAGGAATAACTTTTAAAGTCATTTATAGCAAATGACTTTAAAAGTACTAACTTTTAAAGTCATTTACAGCAAATGACTTTAAAAGTTTTTTAAAGTTGTTTACAACAAACGACTTTAACAATCATTGATTTTATAAGTTGTTTGATGTAAATGACTTTAAAAACTAATATATCTTCACTTCAAATATATATATATATATATATATTTGATATTAATACTTACAATATCTTACATAAATACTCAATGAAACCATTTTTTTATGATACCTAGCTCTTATTCACGAATTGTTTTACACACACACACACATAAACAAACACATGACCAAGGAAATTAAACTATTTTTTGGAATAACTCCTCATTCATCATCCTTTTATTAAATATATCAAATGATACATATTATTAGATCTTAATAATACAATATCATGATCAAAGAGCTAATCTAAAATGATTTTATCAAAATTTGGCCCCTCAGTATTCAACTGACACCACTCTATGGGAAGAGAGGGTAAAGCTTTAAGCTTCAACTTCCTCGTCCAACTTGATGGTACCATTTCTCTTCATCAAACCCAAATTTTGTATGAGAACCACAAATCGTCATGTTTTACTTTCTCCAATAGTGAGGGTTAGAGAGAGAAGCTATTGTTGTTGGCAATGAAATCATATATTTTTGTCGAAATCACAACTATCTAACACACTTCTTAACCCCATCATCTGTAGTGAAAAAACCCACTTGATCCATAAAATGCTAATAAAGAGTTGGTGACAAGAAAGCAATGCATGACAAAAATAAGTTATTATTTACTTACAGTGCTTTTCATGCCACAAAAAATCAAAATATCTAAACACAAAACAAGAAGGGAAAAATGATAGAGACAAATGCAAGGAATGGAGGACGAGGCCATCATGCCATCAGTGAGAAGAAGAATATGATCAAAGGATATAGGAAAAATGAGATGACTTTGGCATTTTATAAACGAAACAAAGACTTTTGAAGTCATTTAGTCCTAAATGGCTTTAAAAGCATATACTTCAGTTTGGCATAAAAGGATTTTACAAGGGAAAGGCCTTTTAAAATCATTTATTTCTAAACAACTTCTAAAGTCAATGACTATTAAAGTTGTTTAATCCTAAATGAGTTTAAAAGTCAATGACTTTTGAAGTCGTATGAATCAAATGACTTTAAAAGTTCTTTCTCGAGTAAAATTTCTCTTCGCACCAGCCTAAAGTGTATACTTTTAAAGTCGTTTAGGACTAATCAACTTCAAAAGTCATCTAAAAATAAACAACTTTAAAAGTTTAGGCTTTTGAAGTTGATTGAGTCAAACGACTTTAGAAGTCCTTTCTGGTGAAAAAATTCCTCTTCACACCTAACTAAAGAAGTCATTCTTTATTAAACAACTTCTTATGTTCATATTTTAAAGTCATTTTTTTCTAAGCAACTTGTAAACTATTTATGAAGTTGGTAGTCAAAATAACGACTTTGTTATACCGACTTTAAAAGCCTCATGTGTAGTAGTGCTAGAACAAACCTTGTCTGAATGTTTGGAGAAGCCTAGTGCCTTTATGGACACCTTGCATAGTCTTAAGGGCGACATGCAAAGCATGTTCGAGATGGTTTAGTATATAGATGCCAAGGCCATAAAGAGGTGGAGTGCATTTCTGATCGCCTTGAGACAATGGAAGGCAAGATAGCTGAGCTATAGAGGAAGTAGATAGTCTAGAGGATGTGAAGATTAGATTGGCCTTGTTGGAGAAGGTTGTAGCTAGTGAGGGAGGATTTGGACTAAAGGAGTTTGCTCCTCAAGTCAAGTCCTTGAACCTACAAGCTACAAGGGAACCCATGATGCCAAGGACTTAGAGAATTTCCTATGGAAAATAGAGCAATACTATAAAGCTGCCAAGATTTCTGAGGGGGCCATGAAGGTGGATGTGGCATTTAAAGATTAAGGGAATTTTTGAAATTTACCTTTAAAACGAAAACAGGCTGAAAAACATAGGGGGTTCGTTTTGATAATGACATCCCTCTTCTTCTCCACCGACCTTCCCACTACCATTGCTCCCAGCTGTCGCACTGCATTGTTTTTGTAGTGTGGTGCCGAAAAAAATGGCAGCACCGCCTTCCCTCACTATAAAAACCCTCTACCCCCTCTTCCAAACCAAGTTTTCTCCACTCCAAACGACCCCAAAACCAGATCTGGAAACAAGGGTTCCAGCTGCGTTTGAAGCCTCTGATCGGGGGGCAAAGAGGGCTTCCAGGTACGATTCCCCTCCCCACAATACTCCTCTCTCTTCCTTTTCCCCCAGATCCCGACCAGATCTAGTTCATTTTTTGGCCAAAAATTGCCAGATTTCTGGAGAATGAAACCATACAGGCTAAAACCCGTTGAATACCACGTGACCAGGAGCGCACAAGCATGATGCGCACCTGTGATGAGTTCCCTAGGGTGACAGTCTTGCACGTATCACGTGCGGGCTGATGCCCAACTAGATAGGGATGCACAGAGCATCCCAGTAGCCGATACACAGTGTGCCCGCACTGAAGATGCGTTCGTGTGATGCCATCTGAGACGTGTGCTATAACGTGTCACTCAAGCGTGCACCTGCATGTGAATGCTGTCACAGTTCGATCGGGATGCGCATGCGTCCTGGGAACCATGACACAAGGGCCCTAATGAACAAATCTGGTTCGCTCATTAAGGTGTGACACAAAAACTACATTTATAGAGGCTATATAACTCCGATTGGCGATCTGAAGGAACTGTTGCATCCAAAATTTTGATAGGGACCTAATTATACAATAACATTTAGGATCAAGGAACTATGTAGGATGACTATAGCTGAGAACTATAGAGATCTCATGAACCCATAAGAAGCTGGTTAGGACATTCTTAGACCAAGAATGTCATGCATCAACCCCTAGAAACCCATAAATCATATAGATCCAACCATTGCCCTATGAATTGAGAACTAATGTTAGGATCTAATGTCTGAACAACACCCACGGCTTTAGGACTTCACCAAGGTACTCTAAGGTTCGAATTGAGGAAGGCACTAGGTAAGTGACAATGCTCAAGGTAGGTAGTCTGGTACTACTAAGTCTTTAAGTGCATCTTAAACTCTGTCTTGCCTGTATTACCATTTTTAGCATGCTTTTGAGATATAATGTTCTTATACGAGTATGCGGAAATGTCTTTAGGTTTTATGGCTTTGAATGTGATACTAGCATGAACAGATTTTATGCATTGCTTGCATGTTTTGAAAATAATTGCATTTGGATTATTTGGATTATTGCCTATCCTCAAGGGTTGCCAAAAGACGCTGGAGTGCCCAAAAGACGCTGGTTAAGCAGTTGTGAGCACCAGGCAATGTGAGGGATCCAAAGAGGACATTGAAAATGATTGCATAAATTGCATGATTTGCGATTAATGACATTTGGATTAATTATATATGCTTTTTGGGCTATTGAGCTTGGTGGGCACTATGCTAAGAGGTTGTTATGTACGGGGTTGGCCTCTTGGCCTCTACTACCAAAGCGTGGATAGTATCACTACCAAAAAGGCATTGTCCCTTCCCTAACTGCTGCGGTAAACAGGGACGACCATTGAAACTGTTTACGGCACCCTTTCAGGGACATCCATAGTCACCATGGAGGCTATGGTGGATTCCAGCTATATGCTGAGCGTGAGCATAGTGACCCTATGATTTTAGTTTTACCACTATCCATGTAGCATTGAGATGGTCATATACGAGTACTCATGACTGGTCAGTTTGAGTGATTCACTGAAAGGCCCATACCCATAATATTCATGGCAATATCCTCATCTGCTTTGATTGATTAGTACTTTTAGATTTTCATAACTATTATTATTATTGGTTGTCCGCATGATATATTTGCCAAATTTTATACTATGCTTGCATTTCATGCTCCTTATATTGCTAATTTATGAGTCTTATAGTTATGCACATATGTCCATGATTACCCAAAAATAGAAGTGCATGTCTTTATGATCGCGTTTGAGCATAACCCCTCTTGCATGTCATGATTTCAAACTAGTAGTATCAGATCACCTACTGAGTATGATAAATACTCAACCCAATCCATAAGTTTTTTTCAGATCAAACAAAGTACAACTAGAAGGTGTATCGGAAAGCATTAGGACTACAGTCATTTAAGAGAAGATAAGGCTATGCGAGGACTTAACTAGTGATCCTTTTCGTAATTGCTATAAACTTGGTTATAAGTATTTGTTTATAACTGTGGCTGTGATTAACAATCCTGGGAGTAGTACTTATTTCTATTTGGTTTAAAATTTTTGCCATGGCACTATGCATCATCTGCTCATTGAGATCAAGTCATGACAGTTGGGGTTTTTATACA
This sequence comes from Warburgia ugandensis, assembly GCA_035236585.1. Lineage (NCBI taxonomy): Eukaryota > Viridiplantae > Streptophyta > Magnoliopsida > Canellales > Canellaceae > Warburgia > Warburgia ugandensis. The sequence goes on from CP141133.1 coordinate 60,615,837, forward strand.
AAAATTTTGATTAAAAGAAAATTTTCTTTGCATTCTTTTGCACAAATTATTTTAAAATAGAGATCGATCTCACTATGTTTTATAAAATTGCATGTGAAAACTCGGGTCGTCGCATTATAATAAAGAGACTAGAGGAGAGGAACCACTATATAAAGGGGACACCCTTAGGATTTATTTCATTCAACTTTCAAGTTTATAAGAGTTTTGTGAAGGTGCTCTACTAAGGTTTTTTGGAGATCAAGATTTGTTCTCTCTGGATCTCTAAAGTTAGAGACTCTTTCAAATATTTTGAGTTCACTATTTGCAGCTCTATTTTGTGATTTTTGTAGTTGTAGGTGCTCTATTGAGATCTGTTTTTTTGTTAGCTTTCGAGACCTCTGACTATAATCTTGATTGTTTGACTATGATCTCTTTTCTAATCAATTTTTAATATCTTTATTTCTTTATTGTTTGACTTTGTGATCATTTTATTATTTTTAAGGTTTTCTAAGATGATAAATATTTTTGAAAAAAACTCATTAAAGAAAAAACATACAATCTACATTGAGAGTCCAAATCATTGTGGATAAAGATTGAATCTAGCTTGGTTGAACCCTAGAGATAGAGCTTCCAGTAATCCCTTGCACTGGAGTCTTCAACTATTGTCAAAAAGTTACTTTACAAAGTGTGTGTATAAGCAAGGTTCAAAGAATTCATTATAGTGCAAGTACTAATTATTGGATATGTATGTATGTATATTTCAACATTCTCTTGTATCTATTGAAATATTTGATCAATTCATGAAAATTTTAAAAGTTATTATTTGTTCTTTGAGGAACTGGACAGTGTTAGCTAGAGATGAGCTACATTGTGTTTCATTGTGCATTTGCCTACAAAATCAATAAAACCATGGAAATTTTTGCTGCTAAATGCTGATTTACTTCTATTTAGGATTTTTTGCATCTCTTCCTTAGAGGCTATACAAGTACTCTATTAGGAATAAAGAAGAAATGAGTAGGGTTTTGGTTTCTAATATGGGGAAGAAGAAAGAAACTAAGAGAGATGGTGAAGAGAGTGATGTTATGATTTTTCTAAGTGGGCAAAGACCATGAAGCAAAGTCCATTTTCCTTTTGGTCCTTCCTTGCAATTTTGGGCTTCTATGCTTTGGATGTAGAAGGAAACACAATGGAGAGAGAAAGAAAGAAAATAACAATTTTCGTGAGATGGGTTGTAAGGGAGGGTAATTTGGGAATGAAAACTAAAGGATTTTTGTTTTATGTGGTTCTAGACTAGCAAAAAGACTAAGAAACCACCCTTTAAATTGATCTAAAGGGGTGTTTATGCCCAAAATAGTTTTGTGTGCTTGATAAGTAGTAGGTTTTCAAATATATATATATATATATATATCATCATCATCATCATCATCATCATCATCATCAAGAACTTATCCCAATACACAGAGAGAGAGAGAGAGAGAGAGAGAGAGAGAGAGAGAGAGAGAGAGAGAGAGAGAGAGAGAGAGAGAGAGAGAGAGAGAGAGAGGATACTACCAATTACCATAGTTTAAAGTATGAAGGGTTGGGGAATGGTTATGTGAAAGGAGCAAGAATATCAATTCCATAAAATAAACTATAAAAGGAGACATAGTCTTAGCAAGTTATCTCAAAACTTGCCAATAAATGTCTATAATAGTTGTTCATAGACAACTCGACAACTCTCCTGAAATACTCTTGGTTGCAAGTTCTAACTGTCCTTTACCTTTAGATAGGAGACTAGATTTAGGAGTACTTTGAGTGTAGGAGTGATTTGCTTTGTAATTCTTCAATTGTACAATACCTTGAATTGTTCCAATTGAATACAATGGATATTTCAAAACTTGAGTTGTTCCAATTAAATATAATGGATTTCAAAACTGAGTTCTCTGGCTATCCATACCATTAATTTTGGATAGTTATATATGTGCTTTTTCCTCATGTGCCCTCACTCAATGGTAAGAATGGGTATAACATAAGGTATGTGGGCTTAGATTTCTAAAGATCCAAATTGTTCATTATGTTGGCTTTGACTTTCATGAGCCATGTTTTAAAATTTTAATTCATTTGATGATCCTAACTAATGTTTTTGGAGTTGCAAATGGATGGAAAAAGTTCCAATGTACATTTTACAACTAAAAGCAAAAGTTATTAGGATTATCCATCTAACGAGAATGCTGAAGGACGGCCATCTAAGTCAAGGAAAATCTTATGAATGGTTTGATCTTTAAAAACCTAAACCCACTTAGAGTTATAGCCATTCTTACATTTGAGTGAGGAGCTCATGTCACAATAGGAAAAACAAGGGGCACATATATCACCATCCTTAATTTCTCAGTTACCTTGGCTGGATAGGCCCATGTCACTAAATCCTACTAGTTAGATGATTACCAGCATTGCTAATCAATTTCGAGGGTTGAGATCTGAGATCAAGAAGTTTGAAAAGAATGGTAATGAAATCTTAAATCATAGAACGGTTAGTAAAGCCTCAGTGATTTAGATTTTCTAGCCATTGCCTACTTAGTAATCGGAATAAGCGCCTGTATGTTCCAATTGAAAGTGATATGCAAGCTCAAATGCAGATAGCTAGGATGGTCAGGAGGGTCAATTTTTAGGATCTAACAAAGAATGTGTTATGATCTTGTGTTGCTTTTGTCTGTTCTCATGTCTTGTTGTTTCTTTGGCCCTAGTTGTCTCAATCTGGCTTGTGTTTTTAGTAAGACATCTACCATTCAAAAATTCAGAATAAGCAGTTGAATGCTTTCTATCACCAGAAGCTAGATCTCGAACATTCTTCTAGCTTAGATGCAAAGGGGTCCTGGTCAGGTACGTTTATCTCCAAGCGAGCCCTTGATCTTGTCTGCCATCATGAGATGGTTCTCATGCTCGGGTCACATCACATGCCCTAATGGATGTTCCATCTTTCTTGATTGACTACATGTAATCATATGGATTGGAGGTCGATCACATTAATCTTGTTTCTCCAATCTCCTCTGTTAAGTTTAGTTCGTGTAATAGTAACAGTAAATCTGGAATGATAAAGGGATTAGCTAGGATCATTTGACCACCACCAGAGTAGATGAGTAAATTTCAATAGAATCCTGACATCCATTTGACATGTGTGTCAGTTACATTAATCTTTTTGCTTCACTCTAAAATCTAGAATGATAAAGGAATTAGCTAGGATCATTTGACCACCACCAGAGTAGACGAGGGTACTTTAATAGAATCGTGACATCCATTTGACATGTGTGTCGGTCACATGAATCTTTTTCCTTCACTCGCCTCTATTATGTTTTGGTTTAACAGTAAAATCTAGTACAATAAAGGGATTAGCTAGATCATCTGACCACCACGAGAGGGTCAAATAGCAACAGACTTTATTAGATGAGCTTATTTCAAGAGAATACATGACATTCATTTCAACAGACTGTCGGTAACATGAATTCTTTTCCTCTGTTCCCCTCATTTAAGGTTCGTGTAATAGTAGCAATACATCTAGAATGATAAAAGGATTAGCTAGGATAATCTAACCACGACAAAGTCAAATGGAAAGAGACTTAATTTGATGAGCAAATTTCAAGAGAATTCATGACATCCATTTCACCAGCCGGCGTTTATAGAGTGGACTCGAAAAAGAGCATAACCCCCACCATGTTAAGATTTAGTTATTTGAAAGATAGTGGTTTGAGTGGCTTTGAAAGTTAGTTAGTGGTAGTTTTATAGGTTTTAGTGGTAAAAGTTAGTGGCAACTTTATGGGAGTTAGTGGTAAAAGTGGTGGTTGTTTTATGGGAGTTAGTGGTAGAAGTTAGTAGTTATTTTATAGGAGTTAGTGGTAACAGTGGTAGTTGTTTTATGGGAAGTTAGTGGTTGTTTTATGGAAGTTAGTGGAGTTAGTGGGTAAGATTAGTTTGTTATAATGTTTATTTATCGACTTTTACCAATTAATGGATGTGTGCTTCATGGTTTGTTTTGCCTTCTATATTTCCTCTTGTTTTTGCATCAGTGGTATCAAAGCCATTGTGAGCGAAGAGAGTGCTTGAGTGCAAAAAGAAAATTGTGAGTGTGAAAATAGAAGTGAGATCTGTGAGTGAAGAAAAAGGTGAGAAAGTACAGTAGTAACTTTCCTCCATTACAGTAGCAACGATTCATTCATGTCTTTAGAAAACTTTGTGCAACCAGCTATTCCTTGCTTTGATGGTCACTATGACCATTGGAGCATGCTAATGGAGAACTTCTTAAGGTCCAAAGAATATTGGCAGGTTGTTGATGGCGGTATAGCAGAGCTAGTGGCTGGCACAGTTTTGATAGATGCACAAAAAGCAGAGTTAGAAGCTTTGAAGCTAAAGGATTTGAAGGCAAAGAAATATCTTTTTCAAGCAATTGACTAGTCTATCTTGGAAATAATTCTCGGCAAAGAAACTTCCAAGCCGATTTGGGATTCATTGAAGAAAAAATATCAAGGCTCATCAAGGGAGAAGTGTGCATAGCTTCAAGCTTTGAGGAGGGATTTTGAGACTCTACAGATGAAACATGGTGAGTCTATTACCAATTATTGTGCAAGGACCATGGGAATAGCAAACAAAATGCGATTCCATGGTGAGAAAATAGAAGACGTTGCTATTGTTGAAAAGATACTAAGTTCTTTATCATCAAAGTATGATTATACTGTTTGCTCAATTGAAGAATATAAATATATAGATGAACCCTCACTTGATGAACTCTAGAGCTCCTTATTGGTCCATGAACAAAAGATGAACCAAAGTTCAACTACAGATGAGCAAGCTCTAATGGCTTCTACCTTTACTCAATTCTCAAATTCTAGAGGAAGGGCTAGAGGTAAAGGAAGAGGAGGTTGAGGCAACAGAGATGGAAGTAGACAATGTCAAATTTTCAAAGCTAATGATGACCAATTTCAAGGCAAAGGCAAAGGATGAGATCAACAATTTGACAAATCTAAGGTAGAGTGCTTCAGGTGTCATAAATTTGGTCATTATCGTTCTGAATGTTATACTAAATTGCCTAACGACAAAGAAAAAGGAGAGAAATTGAATTTTGCAGAAAATAAGGAAGTAGATACTTTATTGACGACTTACAATGCCAATGAGAAACTTGAATCAGATGTTTGGTACATGGATACAAGGTGCAGCAATCACATGTGTGGTAGTAAGTCTTATTTTTCTTATTTAAATGGAGGCTTCCATTCTACTGTGACTTTTGGTGATTGCTCTACTGTGAATGTAATGGGGAAAGGAGATATCAACATAAGAACTAAGAATGGTTTTGTAGAAACAATTTCCAATGTTTTTTATGTTCCTGACTTGAAAAGTAATTTGTTAAGTTATGGTCAATTGAAAGAAAAAGGTTATGTAATAACTATTCAGAAGGGTGCTTGTGAGATATATGTTCAAATGAGTTCAAACAGGTTCTTTCCATTGAAGATAAAAAAAATGCCCAATCTTGCTTAATGGCTGAAATGAAAGATCCTTCATGGCTTTAGCATTTTCGCTATGGCCACTTGAACTTTGGCGGATTAAAAACTCTCCAACAGAAAAATATGGTGTTAGAACTTCCTCAAATTATCATTCCTTCTCAAGTTTGTGAAGAATGTGTTCTTAGCAAACAACATCGTTCACAATTCCCTTAAGGAAAGTCATTTAGAGCAAAGAATGTCTTGGAACTGGTTCATTCCGACATTTGTGGGCTGATAAATCCATCTTCTAATGGAGGTAAAAGATATTTAATTACCTTCATTGATAATTATACTCGAAAAAATTGGATTTATTTTTTGTAGGAGAAATTAGAAGCTTTTAGTGCATTCAAAAGCTTCAAAGCACACATGGAAAAGGAAACAGGAAAAAGCATTTTAAAACTATTCGTACTAATCGTGGTGGAGAATATTGTTCAAAAGAATTTGAAGTATTTTGTGATGAAAGAGGCATTCGAAGGGAGCTCACAACTGCCTATACACCTCAAAAGAATGGTGTATCTGAGAGAAAAAATAAAACCATCCTCAACATGGTGAGAAGCCTATTGGCAAGAGAGAACATTCTAAAGAACTTCAGGCGGAAGCAGTGAATTGGAGCATTCATGTGTTAAATAGAAGTCCTACTTTTTCTATTCAAAACATGACACCTAAGGAGGCTTGGAGTGGGCGCAAACCAAATGTAGATCACTTTAGAATTTTTGGTTGCATTGCTTATGTGCATGTTCCATATTAGAAAAGGAAGCACCTTGACTATAAGGGTGAAAAGTGCTTCTTTCTTGGCATAAGTGAAGCTTCCAAAGCATATAAATTATACAATCCAATCACACAGAAGATTATAATCAGCAGAGATGTTGTCTTTGATGGGGAGAATACATGGAACTGGAACAAAAAAGCTTCAAGGCAGCAGCCTATTTTAGTCACTTTTGATGAAGGTGAAGACAAAATTGAATAGCAAGTGCAATCCCCTGTTGCAGACCAGCAACCTCAATCTTTTGGTGAAAATTCAACAACAATTGAGCATATTGATGATGTTCAGCCACTCCCAAGAAAAAGGTCAAACTAGATGATGGATTATGTAAGTGGAGATGACTTATCTGATTATGATTCAATTACTCATTTTGCTTTGTTTGCAGATTGTGATCCTTTAACATTCCATGAAGCTATCAAAGATGAAAAATGGCAAAAATTCATGAATGAGGAGATTCAATCAATTGCAAAAAATAACACTTGGGAGTTGTCATATCTTCCAAGTGGGCAAAAGTCCATTGGTGTGAAATGGGTTTATAAAACTAAGCTCAACAAGGATGGTGGAATTGACAGGTATAAAGCTTGTCTTATTTTAAAAGGATACAAGTAAGAATTTGGCATTGATTACAAAGAGGTGTTTGCTCTAGCTGCGAGGCTTGACACTATTCGATTGGTATTGTCTATGGAGGCCCAAAACTCATGGTCCATTTATCAATTGGATGTGAAGTTAGCATTTTTGCATGGTGAGTTGCAGGAAGAGGTGTATGTTGATCAACCTTTTGGATATGTGAAACCAGGTAGTGAGAATAAGGTATACAAACTTAAAAAGGCATTATGTGGACTAAAACAAGCACCAAAAGCTTGTTATAGTCATATAGATGCTTATTTTTCTAGAGAGGGTTTTGATAAATGTCCTCATGAGCATACACTTTTTACAAAACATGGTAGTAATGGAAAAATGCTTGTTGTATGTCTATATATAGATGATCTGATATATACCAGTAATGATAGAGTCATGATTGATGCTTTTAAGAAGAATATGATGACTAAATTTGATATGTCAGATTTGGGATTGATGCATTTTTTTCTTGGTATTGAAGTTGTGTAATCATCAACTAGTATTTTTATTTCACAAAAAAAATTATGTTCTTGAGATTTTGGACAGGTTCAAAATGAAGGATAGCAGTTCAGTTTGTACCCCAACTGAATGTGGCTTAAAGTTGATGAGAGATGATGGAGGGAAGAAGATAAATGCTACTCTTTACAAGCAGATAGTTGGAAGCTTGATGTATCTAACTTCAACAAGGCCTGACATCATGCATAGTGTTAGTTTAATAAGTCGATATATGGAGAATCCAACTGAGAATCATCTCTTAGCTGCAAAAAGGATCTTTCGTTATTTGAAAGGTACAATTGACTTTGGAATTTTGTATAAAACAGGATCAAAAGAAAATTTGTTTGCTTTTTCTTACAATGACTATGCTGGAGATCTTGATGATAGAAAAAGTACAACTAGTTTTGTTTTTATGATGAGTTCTGGAGCTGTATCATGGTCATCAAAGAAGCAACAAATCATTACTTTATCAAGCTATCTGGTTGAAGAGATTGCTTTAAACACTTCAAAATTCCTAGCAAGGTCCAACAATAATCCATTATGATAATGTTTCAGCATCAAGATTTCAAAAAATCTAGTTTTACATGGAAGGAGCAAGAATATAGATGCTAGATATCATTTTTTGCGTGATCTTTACAATGATGATATAATTGATTTGGTATTTTGTAAAAGTGAAAATCAAGTGGCTGATATTATGACTAAATCACTCAAGAAAGCTGTATTTGTGAAGCTTCGAAGAATGCTAGGAGTATGCTCTTCAAATGATGTTGTTCATGGGAGGGCATAACAAAATTGTTGAAGGTTTTTTTTTTCCTAAACTGATTTTTGCAGATATCAGTTTAAGGGAGGGTGTTAAGATTAAGTTATTTGAAAGATAGTGGTTTGAGTGGCTTTGAAAGTTGCTTAGTGGTAGTTTTATAAGTTTTAATGATAAAAGTTAGTAGCAACTTTATGGAAGTTAGTGGTAAAAGTTGCGGTTGTTTTATAGGAGTTAGTGGTAGAAGATAGTAGTTATTTTATAAGAGTTAGTGGTAAAAGTGGTAGTTGTTTTATGGAAAGTTAGTGGAGCTAGTGGGCAAGATTAATTTATTGTAATATCTATTTATAGACTTTTACTAATTAATGGATGCATGCTTCATGGTTTGCTCTTCATTTTATTATTTTGCCTTCTATTATTCCTCTTATTTTTACATCACACCGTACGTGTCGTCGGCTCCTTGGTAGTTCTGCCATGAATCATGCTAATGCGGAAGCAAAAGACGACGAAGTCGCCCAAAACTGCAATATGGCAGGCGCTGCTTTACTGGAGCTCATTGCATACTGGACGGCAGCCTAAAGCAGGATACGTCATTAATGAGTGGTCGTAAGCTTCTAGCCGCATCCTCCGCTTCGGCGAGCTAGCAGGTCTGTTCAGCAATATGCTATGTATATGACTAACAAGTGGCACTAAGAGGACGCATGGGTTGGCAACGAAGGATAGCAAAAGTTACACATAGAAAGACCTCTCCGTCTAATATAGACGATGGACTAAACAAAGTGATTAATTAATCCATGTTAAACTACTGGATGAGCGAATGGTTTTTATTGACCATCCAAATCAACAATACATCATCAGGATGTCCTGTAGACAGTTGGCAAGACAAGACTTTGTGAGCTATTTAACCTAATCCGACTGAGGAGGCATCCACTATTTCCATCCTTGTTTTCCTTCTTTGGAGGGTGTGGTTGTGGACGTCAAAACATACATTCAAAGTCAAAACGGCTTCTTCATTATCACTTAACCAAACGGCAATTTGTTCCTTGTCTAAGATCTTTGCTAGGTGGAGTTATACCCACCGTTTCCATGAGTTGTTGATTTAGTCATGTTTTCAGCTAACAGTTTCCTTTCTCAAAGCAAAACACAAGGAAGAATGACAATATAATATTAAATAGATATTTCTCATATGGTAAGCGAAAGTGCCTAAAAGGCAGGCACCCCAGAGCAGTAGGTGAGCTGCAGGCACTGATTTATGGGGCTACACGATCCATTATACCAAATGGAAGGCCCTGCTGAACCAAAGCCTGCCATTTGCAATCCTGGGGTGATTAGCCTTTTCCTTGTCCTACTAGCAGGTCTCCATGAAGTATTGGCTAGCCGAACAAACTCACAATTATTTTCATTTAGTTATCCAAATTACAATATTTAACTCCGCCAATGCCGGTCCCAAGCCCGGATAAAAAAGGAGGAGGGTCTTGCGTCAGGTGCCAACCGGCAAGGGGGAAGTTGAAGATGATTCTATTATTTCTTTCTTACAAATGAATATGCATTTGTATATTAGTTTGTGAGGAAGAAATGAGAATCATCTCTAGCTTCTTAAAAGATGGCAACCCTTGTATCAGGTAGCCAGCCGGCAAGGGGGAAGTTGAAGATGATTCTATTATTTCTTTCTTACAAATAAATATGCATTTGTATATTAGTTTGTGAGGGAGAAATGAAAATCATCTTCAGCTTCTTAAAAATGGCCACCCTTGCGTCAGGTAGCCAGCCGGCAAGGGTGAAGCTGAAGATGATTTAATGATTTTAATGAAAATCATCTTCAGCTTTTAAAACTATGGCAACCCCAACATGACATGAATCGAAATCTGAAATTCGCTCAAGCTAGGGCGTTCCCCATAAGCGACGCGCTGCATCGGATCCCGGATGCGGTGAAAAATAGGCAAGGGTTGCTAGGGCGTTCTCCCAGAAGCGACGCGCTACATCGGATCCCGGGTGTAGTGAAAAATGGGCAAGGGCTACTAGAGCGTCCCCTCGGAAGCGACGCGCTGCATCAGAACCCAGGTGCAGTGAAAAGTGGACATGGGTTCATACCATGGAGGTCGAGAAAGGCGATAGTAAATAAGGAATCTCCAAATCATAAGATTCGCATCGCTACATGGAATATAGGGACATTGATAGGTAAGAGTTTGGAGTTAGTAGACACGATAAAACGTAGGAGAGTCAACATTGCTTGTATCCAAGAAACCAAGTGGAAAGGGGCTAAAGCTAGAGAAATAGATGGGTATAAATTATGGTACATAGGAAAGGAAAATAATAGAAATGGTGTGGGAATAATAGTGGATAAGGAATTAAAGGATAAAGTTGTGGACGTTAAAAGAATCAGAGATAGAATTATAATAATAAAAATGATTCTAGGAGAGCAGATTATAAATATTATAAGTGCATATGCACCACAAGTAGGGCTACAAGATATAATTAAGAAACAATTTTGGGAAGATATGGAGGGAGTCATGCAAGAAATTCCCAATACTGAGGGAATATTTATAGGAGCAGACTTAAATGGCCATGTAGGAAAAGATAAGGAAGGATATGATAGAATACACGGAGGGTATGGTATAGGTGAACGAAACGAGATGGGGAAAAATATCCTCGATTTTGCTTTGTCATATAACCTATCCATTGCAAATACACTCTTTAAGAAGAGGGATGAACACTTAATAACCTTTAAAAGTGGACTTCATAAAAGCCAAATAGACTTTTTTCTACTTAGGAATAATGAACGATCTATATGTAAGGATTGTAAGGTGATACCCGGTGAGAGTTTAACCTCACAACATAGGTTAATGGTTATGGATATTCATATCAAAAGATGGAGTAAAAGAACCGAACTTAATACACATCCAAAAACTAAGTGGTGGAACTTAAAAGGAGAGAAAATAACCTCATTCAAAAATAAGTTGATGGTAGAAGGAAATTGGAATTATGAAACAGAAGTAAATACAATGTGGACTAATATGGTTGAGTCCATTAAGAAAGTGGCAAAAGATGTCTTAGGAGTATCTAAAGGTAAAAGGCTATTAGCAAAGGAAACATGGTGGTGGAATGAAACAATGCAAAAAGCTATTAAAGAAAAAAGAATGCATTTTTAAAGCATGGCAGAAGATTAGAAATAATGAAAACTATGAACAATATAAGAATGCTAAAAACGTTGCTAAGAGAATAGTAAGTGAGGCTAAACTTAAAGCATATGATGAGCTTTATAATAGACTAGGAACAAGAGAAGGTGAGAAAGATGTGTTTAAACTTGCAAAGGTAAGAGAACAATAGTAAAGACTTAGAGCATGTTAGGTGCATTAGAAGCGATGATCAAAGGGTATTAGTCAAAGACGCTGAGATCAAACAAAGGTGGGAAATATACTTCCAAAAATTGTTAAATGACAATGGCTCTGAGAATATAGGAATTGAAAATACTATAAATCTAAATAACACTGGATATTATAGATATGAACGTAAGATTAGAATGCTTGAAGTAAAAGAGGCCTTGAGAAAGATGAAATCAGGAAAGGCCATGGGGCCTGATAGTATACCAATAGAGGTTTGGAAGCATATGGGAGATATTGGGGTAGTTTGGTTGACCAAGTTGTTTAACAAGATTAAAAAATCAAAGAAAATGCCTGATGAGTGGAGGAAAAGCTCTATTGTACCAATCTATAAGAATAAAGGAGACATTCAGAGCTGCACTAATTATCGAGGAATCAAACTTATGAGCCACACCATGAAACTTTTTGAAAGAGTCATTGAGAAGAGGCTACGACATGAAACAAGTGTATCGGAGAATCAGTTTGGTTTCATGCCTGGGAGGTCTACCATGGAAGCTATTTTCTTACTAAGACAATTAGTAGAGAAATATAGGGAGAGGAGAAAAGACCTACACATGGTCTTTATTGACTTAGAGAAGGCTTATGATAAAGTCCCTAGAGAGTTAATATGGAGGGTATTAGGTGTTAAAGGGGTTTCTCAGGGGTATATAGACATAATTAAAGATATGTATGAGGGAGCAAGAATAAATGTTAAGACCACTAGTGGCGTGGTAGTGATTTTCCTGTCACTGTCGGATTGCACCAAGGATCGGCATTGAGTCCATACCTTTTCACATTAGTTATGGATGAGTTAACAAAACATCTGCATGAGGAGATTCCCCGGTGCATGCTATTTGCGAGACGATATAGTCCTACTTGATGAGACAAGGGAGGGTGTTAACATAAAGCTAGAGCTATGGAGAGAAGCATTAGAATCGAAAGGATTTAAAATTAGCCAAACTAAGACAGAATATATGGAATGTAATTTTAGCAAGCAGAGTAGGAGTGGAGCACCAGTCAAGATTGATAACCAAGAGGTCCCCATGAGAGACCACTTCCGATACTTAGGATCATTAATCCATGAGAGTGGAGAGATTGAGAGGGAGGTTACCCAGAGAATCCAAGCGGGTTGGAACAAATGGAGATGTGCAACAGGGGTTTTATGTGATCGGCGGGTGCCACTCAAACTAAAGGGAAAATTCTATAGGATGGCTATAAGGCCGGCCATGCTCTATGGATCGAGTGTTGGGCGGTTAAGGAACATCATACTCATAGGCCGAGTGTTGCGTAAATGAGGATGTTGAGATGGATGAGTGGTAAGACAAGAAAGGATAGAATTAGAAATGAAAATATTAGAAGAAATTTAGGGATAGCACCAATAGGTAACAAGATGAGGGAGATTAGACTTAGATGGTTTGGACATGTTCAAAGGAGGCCAACAACAGCACCAGTTAGAAGGAGTGAGGCAATACAAGTTGAAGGTTCTAAAAGGGCAAGGGGAAGACCCAAAAGAACGTGGATAGAAGTGGTGAGGAAAGATTTAAAAACTTTGGGACTAAATGAAGCCATGGTATTTAATAGAGTGGAATGGAGGAATAAGATTCATGTGGCCGACCCCTAATTGGGATAAGGTCTTGATGATGATGATGATCCAAATTACAATATTTGAGGGATTCTTTCTTCTTCTTCTTACAAGAAGATGTATGAAGATTAAGAGACTCGTATCCTGAGAAGTTTAGAGTACCCACTCAGCCGATCTCAGTATGATGATTGATCTGGTCTATTTATGCCAGAGCCGCACCCATTACTTTGTTAGACAATCCTAACCCTCTATTTGAATGGAGCGTGTCCACTTATTGTTGCGTATCGTGGACCAAATACTTCTATAACCATTAAACTTTGGTATTAGTCATAAGACCACGCAAAGAAAAGGGTCGGCTGTGCGTACAGGATCAATTAGATATTATCTTAATGCGCAGAACAAATTAAGGGTTTTGACCAGCACAGAAAATTGAAGTTCAGGTAAGCCGTAAGCCAATGTGGATAAAAGCAGTGAGAATTATTTTTTTTAAATTCTTAGACTTAAAACAATGATGCTTGATAGAGGTGAATAGAAAAACAAAATTCATGTAGAGATGAGGCTTTGATGATGATGATGATGATGACGATGAGAGTTACTAGTATGATTCAAGGACCAGAAGAGACTTGGGGCATGACATATATAAGCTATTCAAATCTTAGTTATCAAATAAGTGGTCTCACGTCAAACCTTAGCTTCTTAAATTTAACAGGTTCATTTATTTTGGAACTATTGAATGGTATGCGGATGGTGTACACTGGTTGTGTATTGATTTAGGCACAAATGGGGGCCGGACTTTTGTTGATTCAAACTGCTAATTTTCAAAGCCCGGATCTTAGTCAAGCCAATCACCCCAAAAAATATTGTCATTCAATTATCATAACCATTATTGTACTGTAGCAAAAGAAGGACCAACCCACCTGACAGTTACTAATTGCACAAAGGTGAAGTTCTAAATTAGGGAAGCGGTAATTTCAACAAATGGCTGCAGGTGTAAAGTACAGGTAACATTTGATTGGCCTGAACAATGTTTGTAACTTCCGTTTCTTCTAACTTTTTCTGTTTTTTATTTTTTTCCAACCAATCAAATGTCACATGCTCCTTGCATCTGTATGAAACAACTGAAATTAACACATCCCTCTAAATTATATGTACAAAACAACAAATAAACATTGAAAATTTCACTTCAAATTTTTTTTTTTTTTGTAATGAGTTACCTAAGAGTGGCTTCACTTTAACTCAGGCTGCCCTCACTTTTGAGTCGAGTCTAGTTTTCGAGAAATTATTATATGCTATACTAAAAGCTTTCCTCAATCATCAGTTCACAAAATTGTTAACAATCAGGTGGAAGATCATCCATCATCAGAAAGAACCCATTCAAATAAAAGAAAAGAAAGATAAACGGTTTGGATTTACATTAAAAATAAAAAAGAAAAAGATAGAATAATTTAGATCACCAACCATGTGGATGTGGTCCATGCATTCCACGTCTACTGATGTATAACGCTGAAAAACAGCCATTCAGTGGGCTGGTTCATTTGGAAGGCTCCATATCATTTACAACCATAACACGAAAAGGGAAGTCCAGTAAAAATTAAATGTTTACTTTTATCTAACCTCCAGCTTGCCAGCTTTCATTTTCTTATAAATGCATACATCTCTTGACCTTTCCAAGTCACAAAAACAATCTACTTTCGATTTGAACAAGAAGATCTAGCAAGAGAGAGATGGAAGGTCTTATTCCGTCTGCTCTTCATGCTTTCAGGAGCAGCAGAACACGCAGCAAATACCGTCCTCTCTCTGAGGGGTCTACCAGAAGTAGCCACATCCGGTTGACAGAGGCCAATGCCGATCGTTCAATCGAAGGATCATTCCACCGACGGTCGAGGCCTGATTTTCAGGTGCCAGTATCTGACTTCCAGGAGTTCCGTTCTGGCACCGATTTCTTACCGTCACGAAGCCTCAAACAAGAGTCTGTCGTATCTCCTTGCAACGTAGACAAGACTTCACCGTAGCAGAATTACAACTGGAGGAATCGAATGGAAAGATGAAAAAGATGAAGATGAAGGTGGATTACGTTTCTTGGAGATGTTTATCAAGTTGTATGAATGGCATTGTTGCTTAATTTCCAATAATAATGTTCTTTTATTTGTTTATTTATTTATTTTGGAATAATGACTCATGCTCTCTCATGTTGGGTTATGGAAAACACAAGATGGCTGTCACACGTCTTTGAAAAAGTGAAGTTGTTCACATCACTTTCTTTTTATTTAAGCCGACGCGTCTTTGATAATTGCCCTTACTTTTCGAAAACTTTCATATGTTTTGTCTGGATCCCATTGGCTGCAGAGTATGGATCTTTCCAGTTTTCCTTCGTTGTTGTGAAACGATTGGATTTATTTATCTGGGGTAGCGGTGTTTGACCTCGCTCTTTTCAATCTTAAAACACAGATAAAGTTGTTCACCCGTGGATTTAATGGCCACGACACCCGTCGTGATTTTTGTTCTTAGTAATTTAATGTTTCCTCGCGAACCCCTCAAGTAAAGATCTAAATTATTGATAATGTTTTCCTTACACAAGATATGCTTCCAAATTCGCATTCATTGGATGATCTAGCCTCTATTTTCTTGAGTTAGAAAATAAATGGTGAAAATGTTCACCTTTTGTTTTACAATTAGAAGTAACAGTTAATTGGATTATTAAATGGATGAGAATTTTGAAGCATGACCATCTAACCCAACACCAATATTGTAAAGTTTTTCGATCTTTAAAATTCTGGTCCACATGAAATTCTAGCTGTTTGAATCATTTTATTTAAGAACTCAAAAGTAAAAACAAGGGACGCATTATCAGCAACTATAACTTAACATTGTTTTAAATTGTAAGGCTTAATAAACAGCAAGGGTGATTCATTATCTTTGGATAACTAAGTCCACGAATATTTATCCCCAGGCCAAACAACCTCTTAATGTGTTGGTCCACCTCGACTTGCTTGTCATCTATTAAACCCTTTGATCTTTCTACTGATAGAAGTGTTATCTCGGGTTTCTACTATTGGAAAACTTAAAATAGATAAAGAACAAGCAACCTACGGTTTTGCTTTGAACAATCTTATGTATGTTTTACAGCTTCCAATAAGCGAAAGATAAGACCATTATATAGATAGCAATGCCCGTATCCTTATGCTTCCGAGGATCGACACATGAGCATCGCAAACCCACGACCTTCTACGGGAGAGACTCCTTGTGCCACTGTTCTAAAAGGTAATTTAGTGGCGGAAATTATTCAATGCCCTAGAAATTTTGGTTCTAATTAAGGGTCCTCTATCCACGGCCTAGACCATTGGAAGAATCATCAATGATACTTCTCAGGAATTCGGGACCAGAACAATATGGCATAATTGCCAGCATAATTTTTTTCATCAAATTGCCTGCTTGATGTATAAGTCTGTGAGAAAGTTTCACATAAATAGGCTAGTTGGTTCAATAATTGAAGTCCTTTCACTCTAAATATAAAAGATGATTTTCATGCCCTTGCAAGTTCTTTTCATTTCTAGGCAGCTTTGCATCCAAGTGGAGGGTTAAAATAAAGTAGCGGACAATATTATAAGGTACTAGAAGGTGAACATCTAAACTTCAAATCGACAACTGTGTAGGCCAGCATATACTTTTAGCATATGTACAAATCTATGAATTGATTAACTTGCATAAACATCCACTACTATACACGAGGCTTTTAAAGTCAGCATAAAGAAGTCACTATATTGACTGACGACTTAGTAAATATTTTACAAGTCGGTTACAAATAAACAACTTTAAAAATATAGACTTAAGAAGTCATTTAACTGTAAACAACTTTAAAAAACTGGCGTGAAGAGAAAAAATTTCATGGGAATGACTTTTAAAGTCTTTTACAATTAAACAACTTCAAAAGTTGATAACTTTTAAAGTCTTTTAAAGCTAAGCGACTTTAAAAGTCAACAAATTTTGAAGTCGTTTAACATAAGCAACTTCAAAAGTATACCAATAAATTTGGTGGGAAGATTATATTATGCGAGAATAGACTTTTCTAAAGTCATTTAACTCTAAATGACTTCAAATGTCAATAACTTTTGAAGTCGTTTAGTCATAAATGACTTTAAAAGTCAGTTACTTTTGAAGTGGCTTGAATCAAATGTCTTTAAAAGTTCATTCCCGCATATACTTTTGAAATCATTTAGTAGTAAACGACTTCAAAAGTATATGTTTTTTAAAGTCGTTTAGTAGTAAATGGCTTTTAAAGTCCTTATTCATTTATAAAAAGCCGACCACATATCATTTTTTCCTATACCCTCTTCTTCTCACTAATGGCATGACGCCTTCCTCTTTGGTCCTTATGCTTCTCTTATTTTCCCTTCTTGCGCTCCATTTATTTTGACTATTTGTGTCATGAAAAAGAAAAACTATAAGTACATCATAACTTCTTTTGATCATGAATTACTTTCTTGTTACTAAATCTCTTTGTTTTCATTTTGTAGATCATGTGGTTTTTCTCAATATAGATGATGGGGTTACACTACTATACACGAGGCTTTTAAAGTAAGCATAAAGAAGTTGATTATTTGACTTCGATTACAAATAAACGACTTAAAAAGTATGGACTTAAAAAGTCATTTAACTATAAATGACCTTAAAAAACTAGTAGGAAGAGGAAAAATTTCGTGGGAAGGACTTTTAAAGTCGTTTAGGCCTAAGTGACTTTAAAACTCAAAAACTTTTGAAGTTGTTTATCATAAGCAACTTCAAAAGCATGCTAATAAATTTGGTGGGAAGATTATATTACGTGGGAATGGACTTTTAAAGTCACTTGACTGTAAACGACTTCAAATGTCAATAACTTTTGAAGTCATTTAGTTATAAGTGACTTCAAAAGTATGCCAATAAATTTGGCGACAAGATTATATTATGCAGGAATTGACTTTTAAAGCCGTTTGACTATAAACAACTTCAAATGACATAAACTTTTGAAGTCGTTTAGTCATAAACAAGTTTAAAGGTCTGTTACTTTTGAAGTCACTTAGGTCAAATGACTTCAAAAGTCCATTCTCGCATATACTTTGAAGTCGTTTAGTACCAAATGACTTCAAAAGTATATGTTTTTTAAAGTCATTTAGTACTAAATGACTTCCAAAGTCCTTATTCATTTATAAATACCTGACCACATATCATTTTTTCTTGTATCTTCTTCTTCTCACAGGTGGTATGATGGCTTCCTCCTTGGTCCTAATGCTTTTCTCTTTTTCCATTCTTACTTTCCATTTTGGATATTTTGAATATTTGTGTCATGAAAAAAACAATAAGTAAGCCATAACTTCTTTTGATCATGATAGCTTTCTTGTTATTAACTCTCACTAATTTTATTTTGTAGATCATATGAGTTTTCTCACTATATATGATGGGGTTAGGAAGTCTGTTAGATCATCCTGATTTCATGCAAATGACAATTGCTTCTCTCTATAACCCTCACTATTGGAGCAAGGGAGAACATTACGATTTGTGGTTCTCAACCAAAATTAGGGGTCAATAAAGAGTGGAGGTTATACCATCAACTTTTGGCTGAGAAAATTGAAGCACACACTCACTCTCTCTCTCTCTCTCTCTCTATAGAATGGGTGTTATCTAAATATTAGGCTAGATTTTTATGAAAAAGAGCATATTTGCTCTTTGATATTCTATTAATAAGATATAATAATATGTAACATTATATATATGTATATGTAACATTGGATGTAATACAAGAACAATCTTTTAAGGAAGGGCAAAGTCAGCTTATACCTCAATTTCAGGAAAATGTAAGGGAAAAGGAGGACTATCCACATACATGTGGTCTAAAAGAATTTAAATTCACGGTAGTTCACATTATTATAGAGATTCCACCACCCAAATTTTCAAGGTGGAGGAGTTATATTGATTACCATGAAATTTTGAAGATCGGAGATCATCAAAGTGGTCCCACTCAATTTACATTTATGGTAGTCTACTGTGTTGTAATGTTACCTTCACAAAAAATTTCAAGATGGATAAAAATATATAGACTACAATGAGATTTTGAAGTGGCATGAGAAATCTTGTCATTTCATTGTTAGGATTAGGAGAACTCAATACCAATTGGGTGTAGATTAGGATATGTCTGGCTAAAGATGTTAAACTTAGCGCTCACTGGGAGGCAACCTAGAGTTTTTTATTTTTGTTGTTTCTGCATCACCCATATTCATTTCAAGTCCTACTTTTTAAAACATTGAGGACAATGTTTATTTTAGGTTGGAGGGTGTAGAATTTTAGTAAATTCTAGTTTTTTTTTTCAATTTTTAGTTGCTTTCCTTGATTTTTCAAAAAAAAAAAGAAAAATTTTAGGTCATTTCCTATATTATGATGAGAATTGGATTTCCTTAAGTATAATCTAGATAAATTTAGCTTATTAATAGAATTGAATATGATTAATTCATCATTTTACTCATTTTCTAAAGTGTTTCATGAAAGCAAAGTCTCAGATCACATCTGTACACGTAGTTGCATATAGATAATCTAGGTTGATAAGTAGCTATAACTTAGAAATTCTGAAGAAATTCAGTAGAGACCTATAATCTAAGTAAGATTTAGAGCCATTCATTCGTTTTGAGAGGTTATAAATATTTCTAATTTTCTTCAGAATGCTTAAAGAAAATTGATCCCAAACTCTAAATTTGGCTAATTACCTAAATAGTTAGAATACTACCTTTAAAATTCTGAAAATTCATTGAATTTGATAGATTATAGGAAACCTAGAAAATGATTTAGGCCATTCTTGTTGTTAACCTAGAGACATAAAGCCTACCCAAAAGTATTTTACCACTAGTCAGCCAACTTGAGCTTTCAATATAAGTCTTTTCTTTTGTCACCCAAATTATCCTTTACCCATATTAACCCAATATAAATTATCTATTACCCATTTTCTTTGAAAAATAAGCTAAAGATGAATGAAAAATACCTTTCAGTTGCAATAAAAATAGAAAAGTGGATATCAAGAAATGAAATATTCTTCAAAGTGATTCAAAAGTACTGAAATATGAAGGAAAGAGTTTGATTTTTTTTATTTTTTTTTTGAAGAATGCAAAGAAAAATTAAAAAAAGAAATATTCACTTTAGAACACAACAAAGAAAAGAAAAATTACCAACTTTAGTAGAAGACCTCTACTTATTTTTTGAAGAAACTTTGAATACCCTTTCTTTGGCACCTTGTCCTAAGCCTATATTTTGTCCTAGTTAAAGACCTATTAATTCTAGGAGAAATATAGTCTTGATGAGGAAATGAATGGATAGGATCTAAAAGAGTGGTATTTCTAAATATTCAAAGGTAATGACATCCATTCCAAAGGGATCAAAACAATTAAATTCCTTAGTAACTCCCATTTTTCATGAGTATATGTGAGATAAACTTTCTTTTATTGACTCCTCTCACATAATTAAAAGAGAGATGTGATTTGAACCTTCTAGCTGAGAGATTTTATTTCTAAGCGTATGTCATTAGTAAGGATTGAGGTCAAAAACATATTTCAAATAGAGTTCAAAAGTTAGAAGTCTACTTAGAGATAAAGATTATTCTATATGTAGACTGTATACGCATACACTCACTCTGAGATCTAAGCTTAAGTGGAATGTTTTTAGCATATGGGTAGGGTTTTGAATTCTTTAGTCATCTTTATTAGTTTGCTAAAATTGATAGATTTATTGAAGATAATTCTCTAAGAAAAAATAAATGGAGATGACGTGAAAAAATAAAAATTTTGAAATTCTATGATCTAATTCTTAGCATCTTTTGAAATTTTATATAAAATCTTGAAATTAGAGCATCTAGGGCTTCAATTTCAAGATTTTATATAAAATATTTTATTTTAGCTTTGATTGGCCATCCAACCGTTGGATTACAAAATTTAACGGTTAGATGATCATCGGAGCTACTCAGAAGAGCAATGAATGGTTACAAATCAATCAACTCAAGTTTGGATGATCTAGATCAAATCAAGGAGATCAGATGAGGATGATGAAGCTTCCTGGAAGAGAAGACTTCGAAGACTCCTAGGACAAAATAAATGTGAACACTTGTAGAGTTTTGGAAAAATTGAACTTCTAGTGGACCCCACCCCTCTTTATCTCTCTTATCATCTCTCTCACCTTTTCATCTCTCACAAATCTATCTCTCTCTCAAACACGTCTCTCTTTCTCTTTCTCTTTCTTTATCTCTTCTCTCTTTCTTTCACGCCCACATCTCTTATCTCTTCACATCTCTCTCTCTCTCTCTCTCTCTCTCTCTCTCTCTCTCTCTCTCTCTCTCTCTCTCTCTCTCTCTCTCTCTCTCTCTCTCTCTCTCATTTTTCTTCTCTTTTCTCACACAACTCGCTTCTTCTCTTCACTTTTTCTCTCCATTCCAACTTCTTCCCTTTGGCTGGTTGGAGGAGGCAAACCAAATTCCCCCTCAATTCTTTTCCTCTCCACTGCTCTGACCATCTTCCATCACCATCACCATCACTAGCACCTATCCCCTTCTCCTTCACTCATTCCCTCTCAATTCCCAATTCTCCCTCTTCTCTTCTCCCCAATCCCAGCTTTCTCTACTCTCTCGTTTCCTATTCTCTTCACCAACTGATTCCCTCTTCTCCAACAAACTCCTTGGCAGGATGATTCTCTCCATTCTCCTCCTCTCCATTGGCTTCTCTCAACTCCACGCCTCATCCCTCTCTTGGGCTGGCTCACTTCCTCTCTTCTCCTTCTCTCTCACACTCCCTCTCTATTCCTAATCTCCCTCTCTGTCTTTTTCCCTTCTGCAACGATCTCCCTTATCTTTCTTCTTCCTCTAATCTCTAAGTTGTCATCTTTCTCCTCTCCTTCTCTCTTCTCTCCATCTCTCACGGGTCTCCCTCTGCCAACACCGCACCCTCCATCCTTCTCTCTATTTCTTTCTTCTCAAGCTCCCTCACTGACTAGCCCCTATCTCTCTTTGCGTTCTCTATCCTAGCCTCCTTTGCAACACCACCAATCCTTCCCCTATCACACTCACTCTCTGCGTCGCTGCACTGCCCTAGCACGGCCCAAGCTTCCTTACCATCAGTGTCTTCTCCATCCCACCGGCCAGTTGCACCACTTCTCCCAAACATGGCCCTTTTCCTTGCTTCTTCATCATCTACCTAGACCCAACACCACTCCTCACAAAATCTGACACCGGAGAGATCACCGGAGAAAACCCATCCCTCGTTTCTTCTCCTTCCTCCCTCCTTCTCCCTCTTCTCCCTTCTTCCTTCTTCCCCATCTCCTTCTCTGATTTTCTCCCAAACAAGTTTTCCTCTAATTTTCATTGAAAACCAGAAATTTGAACAGATTCCAATTATGCCCTGACCAGATGTGATTAATTCCACCTCTGTACTCTTTTTATTTCTGTCTATCCCTATTCTATTTACATCTGTGTCCCTGACTATTCCAATTTTTTCTTATCCGCATTCTGCCTATCCAGGGACAGTGTTATCCAAGATTGCTTATTTAATTTCATTTTTTTTAATTAGAAATTCTGTAAATTGCAGCAGTTAAATAAATTTGAATTTTTATTTTATTATTAGTTTATTTCTGTTATATTCTCTGTTTTTATTTTTTTTATTTTTATTAATTGAATTTTATTTAAAACTCCAACATTTAAAGCAAGTCCCTATGGGATCGACCCGTATTTGCATAGCTATACTACAATAGCCTATGCACTTGCAGTTTAACATAAACAATATATATATATTATATGTTTGTGTTTGTAAAATTAGTTTCATTGTGTATTTATGTAAGGTATTGTAATGCAAACAAAAAATTAAATAAACATACATTTAATGTGAAAATTTTAAAAATTTTAAAGTCATTTGCTATAAACAACTTTTAAAGTCATTTATAGCTAAATGACTTTATAAGTTCTGACTTTTAAAGTGTTTGAACGTACCTAAGACAGTTGAGATTTTATCATAGAGAGAGAGAGAGAGAGAGAGAAATAACAATCAACGATTTCTTGTCCCCTTTGCCACCCAAAGGTGGTAGGCTATCAAGTTTAGGACCAAAGGCAAGTTGGGTTTATTGGAGATCATTTCTCATTTTCTCATTGAACAATAACACAAGAAATCAAAACACACAGGTACCTTTCTTTTTCATTCAATAAAGGAAAGATGAGGGAACCCTTATGATTTAGTTATTTATGGAATATAGTACTCAATAGTGATTTCTGCCTTATCCATGTGTCTTGATAGTGAGTGGGCATATAGTTCCATAATGACGAGATTTCAAGATTCTCCATGAAACAAAAATGGAAGGGTGGAGCTATTTGCTTAAAGTATGCCATATTTGTACTCTTGCATTCCAAGAGCTTGGATGATTTAGATTCTCTAAAAGCAATGTGAGCCAAAGAGGTGCTTGTTGTGGACCTCATTGATTGATTACCTTGTGCGAATTTGATAGTTTAATGAGCCACTACCCTCAAGAGCCCTCAAGTAGTTCCATACTAGATTGAAATGTTGAATGATTTAGGCAAGCATGGATCATCAGATAAGTTAACTAGGAAGATGATAAGCCCCATGTCTTATGTAGCACCCCACTTGCTATGTAGTTTCCCCTTTTCTTAAGGATACCTCCTCATTCAATAATATTAAGTACTAATTAAGTGTGTACTACATTTCTTGGGAGTCATTCTTAGAAACCTAAAAGTTTTTGCCTTCCTCCACTAACATGTTTGATTAGAATGTCTAAAAGGTCTAGTTATGCTAGAGATTTGAGAGTCTATATAAGGACTATTAGTTGGAGTGATTTAGGGATAGAAGCCTAAATTTGAGTTCATTATCAAATATAAATAGAGGCAAAACAAGTTTTTTATTCATTTATTGTCAAATTGGGTAGAAATTTAGGATTTTATCAGCTCTGAAGGTTCTATCCACTCAAGGTTACCTCTATGGTTACTCCTTTGAATCTTAGAAGGTGGATCCAAACTTCAATGGATGTTTTAAAAGTTTTGGAAACTTAAAATACAATTCCAATAGATTGTAAAAGATAGAGCATATAAATGCAACTTGTAACCCATCTTCTCATGAAGGCAATATGTAGAAAAGGCATCATAGTTTCATAACAATTTCAGAATGGGAGTATCACAAGATGATAACATACACAAAATAGAGGATGTAGAGTACTAGATTGGAGGCACATTGAAGAAGGAATTCCAGTTATCAATCCTATTCATCAACTTCCCATGTTGCAACAACCTTCACTAAAGATGTGTTTTAACTCAACCAGCAGTGTTTAAGAACAAAAGATGGGTGCATGTATGTGCTTAAGGACAAGCGGTAACTAAGTTCTCCAGCATATAAAGGGACTAAAACAGATGCACTTTCAAGTATGAGAAATGAGTAAACAATGATGCATGCGTATATTAGAACATGGACACTTTAATGCTAGTTGGTTTAGGTTTAAATCAAGAATATGGTAAGCCATCTTTCAAGAGGTAAAACATGTGCAAATGTCAGAGAAGTGGAGGACTATCTTGGAACACAAATTTCTACAAATAAATTAGGAATTTTATTCCTAGGATCATGCCCCATTTGGGTGGTGTTTGGCCATGAGAAAAATGCAAAAAATGGTGATATGACCTAGCTAACTAAGCAATACAAATCCTAAGGAAAAGTGACCTAAGGGTAACTTCATGAGGAGACCTAGTAAATGGCTTTACATCCTTAGGCTAGAAGCATTACATGCTAAAGAAAATGAGTGAAATAAAATTATACCTAAGGGAATATAAACCCAACTAGAAAGCATGTTACACTTGGCCTAGAGTAGATTAAAAGCATCTGCCAAC
The DNA here is from genome assembly GCA_035236585.1 of Warburgia ugandensis. Taxonomy (NCBI): domain Eukaryota; kingdom Viridiplantae; phylum Streptophyta; class Magnoliopsida; order Canellales; family Canellaceae; genus Warburgia; species Warburgia ugandensis. The sequence continues at coordinate 60,640,775 of CP141133.1, forward strand.
CTAACTAAAACTCTTAAAACTAATCAATAGGTGGTCCAAGTACACACTTGATCACCTTGATAAGAATGACTTGTAATGCATTTCTAGAAATGAGTATGAACAAGACACAACAAGGCATACATGCAAGTTTAACTTGAGCATGTGTTTAAGCTAACAGATTGGGATTTTCGGTATCTAAAGTGTAAGCCTCACATCTTGGGATTTAATTTATGAGTTATTAGAGAAGTTGCATGTATATTTACATTGATGTAGTGGACTCATTTTTATTTAGTGGAATGTATTGTGATGTAGTTGTGATTGAAGGTTCGAGGATGTGATAATTTGTATTTATTTGTTTTGAAAACAATGAAAATTTATTTGTATTGTCTATTAGTTGTTCTGCATGCATGTGTTAAATGTGCAAATTTCCGAAAAATAAAGAAAACTTGGCTACATTTTTAGTAGGAATGAGACATTCATTCTACTATATAATCCTTATGTTTGTTATAGAAATGACACTTGAGATTTTCAAAAACACTTCAATAAACAAAATCTTATGTTGCTTTATTCAAAAGAAACTTTCAAACAAGGGCCTTGCATTTCAAAAAGTATTTAAAAGTCATTATAAAAACCTAGGGTGTCACAAAAAAACAAAGGAGACTTTGCCAAATTTTTTGTGGAAATGTAGGGTTAATTTCTTTGAAAATCTTGATTTTTAGAAAAGAAATAGGACACTCAAGATTTTTAAATGCCTATTCACCTTATTGTGTTTAAGAACAAAAGATGGGTGTTTGTATGTGCTTGAGGACAAGTGATAACTAAATTCTTAAGAATGACAAGTGGTCCTAGTACACACTTGATCATTTTGATAAGAATGACTTATAACGTATTTTAAAAAATGGGAGTGAATAAGACGCAATAAGACATACATGCAGGTTACTAGTAAATACTTTAAGATGTATATCTTAATTTTTGAATGGTAGTCCTAATTGCTCATATAAAACTAGATTGTTTCACTCATGTTTATATGAGTGCAAATGAATGCATGTATAGATGTGCTAAGTGATGACAAGAATCATGAATGTTAACATTGCTTTACTTATATCCTAATTTACTTAGAATCATGCAAGTTAAAATTGCTTTACTTATAATCATGCAAATTAGTTTCTAGGTTTAGTTTTAGGAAAGTTTAATTTTAGAAATATCTATTCTTTAGAAAGTTTCTATTTTCATGCATGTCTTATCTGATTTGCTTTTAGTTGTCAGTTTAGTTTATTTAAATGAATTACATGGCCTTTTTTTACATCATTGTTCCAATATCATTGTGTTCTTCTTTGTAGTAACAATGGAATATGAAGAACATCAAACTGAAGATTACTGCCAATAAAGAGCATGAACAAGAGGCCAACATGAGAACTACCCCAAATAGAAAGAGAAGAGGGCAAACAATAATGGAAAAGGTTATCAAGAGAAAGTTGAATTGAATTAAAGAAACTATCCAATACAATAGCAGAGGGCAAGAGATTGGTGAGAGTACACCTGCTTATAGTAGTTTCCTTTGTTCTACAATAAGAAGCATGGTTCCTATCACATTTGAGGATTGGAGACTTCTGTCATCCTCAACAAAAGATTCAATATGAAAATGGTGAAGATATGTAAACATTAAGTACATGTATTATATAAATTATAACTTATGTTATTTTTCAAATATAGTAATTTGCTATGAACAATTTGCAAACTACCTTTGATGTACCAGATGACAAGAAGATGTGTGCTTTACTTTACAAGGGGCTGGTGAGCAATGGAGAAAATGGAAGAACTACCTTATTCGCAATTACATAGCTCCAAATGTCAACAATTTGTTAAGGCTATATACGGTGCCTTCCATTTACTTTGACGTCATTGACCAGGAGGTTTGGAATGTATTTGTATAGAACTACACCTCTACTGAATTTGAGGTATGTGTAGAAACAATGTTTTATTTAATTAATTACATGTAACATCTGATTATTGCACTTGATCATGCATGTACAAATGTTTAGGTGAAAAGTGTAAGGGGAAGAAAGATGCATGAAACAAATATACAACACCACCTATCCAGGTTGGGCTACACTCATTTAGAAGAGCTTGCAGTAAGCATCTGTGACAATTTATCCCTTTCAATTTAATGCTACTATGGTTATAAACATGTTGTTCTCTAACTATAGTGTCTTTGCTTGACAACAAAAGAAAGCTGAGACTATGGAACTCATTGATCACTCCATCCTCTAGAAGATGGTGCATTTGGTGGGATGTACTAGCAACAAGTTCTCAGATGAAAGTACTACATAAATTGCTTCTCACATAATAAGTGGTTCCACCTGCCTATAAATTTTATACAATTAATTAGATAATATGATCATGTATTTGTAATTAAATTTTTTTGGACATTCTTTCCCAAGACAGCACTACTATAGGAACTCTAAGCAACACTACTACCAATGAGGACATCCTGCAAAGGGCTATGGGTAGTAAGAAGGACCACCCTACTCGAGTTAGGGGCATGGGTCACGGTATTGTTCCTTCTAAATTCTTTAATAAAGGACATTTACCTAAAGTTCAAGATGATAATGAGGCCTACAATGAGCTTGTTGAGAAAATAAAGACTGATATATTTACTCAATTGCGTGAGGGAGGTTTGATGATTGTTACTCCAGCCCCTGCTCATAATTCCTGCAGTGCTTCTGTACCTCCATCAAATGTAAGCTATAATTCGCCAATTGAAGAAGATAATGAAGGACATTTGGTGCCCCTCGACAAGGAAATTCCTACCCATAAGGTATATATTAAAACAAAACTAAAAATTTTTATGTCCTTTTGTAATAATTCTCTATCTCAACCTCTTTATTGTATATTTAATTTGCAGATAGGTCAATGCCTGTTGGCCTTGGATTGTCATCAAAATATCGTGGTAATTGGTTCATGCTATGAGCATGAATCAAACATTTGGCACGGAATTAGTATGCCACCACATACTAAGCGGGTGTCCATTACCATGGCTTTGAATGCTAATGCCTGCCTACCATTCCTATTAGAAATGGAAAATATTATAACCGTTGGGCCGGCAGTTGCATATTACTTCGCTTAGCAGAAGGCACTAGTCATTCCCATAGAGTCCTCCGAATGTATCTTATCGTACTACCTTCCTCATCAATATTTTTTAGCTAGAGACATCAATTAATTGTTTAATAACTTTATGCAGTTAATCAGCAACACCATGCAGCACCAACATCGGTCGCCTTTCTAGTGTCACCTATTGCTGCTAAACCAATGGAACAGGCACTTGTATATATCTTCTTTTTTTTTTCAACATAAATTAGGTCCTCTTCATTAATTAATATTATTTAGTTGAAAATTCTTACATCTCTCATTGCAATTGTCCAAGGAGCATGTGGGAGTGTGACCAAACATGCCTCGTTCCCTAAGGTTAATCTATGGTCTCATCAATGATGACATGGCAATCAACCCTATACAAATCAAGTAGGGAGTATTTGTCAAGGATATTATTGAAGTGCCACTTATGGTAGAGGACCTTTTACAAGTTTGACTATGGGATCAACTCAAGCACCCTCACATTGTCTCCTACATGGGGTATATGCACATACTTGCTAATAAAATATTTGACATCTACATGTTATATTTTCATGGCATTGGTAATAATTATTTCTTTTATGTAGCTTCTTGAATGATGCTACTAGCCTTTTTGAGGTTGAGAGCACACTTTACCAATTCCTTAACCTTGGCATCATTTTTGGAATGACAGAGCAATGGTCAATAGAGAGGAGTGTTTAGGATATTTTTCCAAGTCTTCTTTAGCTTCTCTCATGGACAAGGCTTAATGATTCCCTACAATAGGGAGTAAGTTTTAATTTTCTTATTTTCTTGCCAACTTATTCTATACTTAGGGATTGCCAACTTCCATTACAATTGATATGATTATCTATGTAAGTTTCATTGGATGCTACTCATTTTAGATGTGCATGGTGTGTATGCTTTCTTTTTTTATTCTTGTGGATCGTACATCCATCTCGCCCTCATAGAAATTATAAATAAGTAAGCATTTATTTTTTTCATGTGTTAGTAGATAAGTAATTTGTTATTCATCTATAATGCATTTGAAATTTTAATTTGTAAATTTTGGTTTGAATCAACTTATATCACCTAGACTATGCAACTACTAAAAATCACTTGAAAGAATGTCAAGGTATAGGAAACAGTTAATTATTTTAAGTTACTGCTAATTAAACCTACATTATTACAAATGATATTTATGGGTTATTTTTTATTATTCTTGTTGCACAATGCCATAAACAACAGTTTGATTAGGAGTGCAGGTACTATGTCCTGAGATACATGAGGACCCTCATATTTGATAGTATTCCTGTCTCCCAATCAGACTGTTCATAATATTATTTTTTTTTACAGTTTTATAGATCTTGCAAAAAAATTTAAGCTTAATTAAATATGTTGTATTTTAGGCTACTATGCTTTCTGAGTAGACAAACAAAAAGAGTTACCTCCAGTAAATCTCAATGAAATACAAACTAAATAGGCTGAGTATGTAATGAGTTTCAATTATATCACTTGGAGTAACTAAATGAACCTGAAATGCATGATAAAGTTTTTTTTTTATTCACTTGTGTGTGTTCCTTTATATTTTATTATTTTCTTTGATATATGTATGTATGTATTATGTATTTCAAGTGATGAATGAGTGAAAATTTAGAGTGTGGGAATAAAATGAGTATGGATAAAGTAAATTTAGAGCTTGTACATGAAGTGAATATATGTCGGTTGGTTTTCAATATATTCATTGAATTATATAACTTTTATGAGATGAAGAATGAGAGGGTTACTTAAAGTATAAAATTAAATGCAAATGTGTATGGATTTACAAATAAAGTAAATGTGGGTGTTATAGAGAATGCATGTGTTGTAGTTTCTTTTATAAATTATTTTAAAGATAGATGTGGATGGATAATGATGAGTTTGGATGTTTTGTACCCATTATGGATGTATTAGGTGTTATATTATAAGAACAATTCAGTATAGCAAGAAAGATGTGGATGCATATTGCATTGGATGTTTGGTTTTTCATGTTTATAAAGATTGTTTGAAGTATTAGGTGTATGGAATGTCTATTATTCAATATATACATAGGTGGTAGTGTATCAAGATAGATGTAGATGCATTGTAGTGGATTTTGATTTTCATGTTTGTGGAGATTGAAGTATTAGGTGTATATGATGTTTGTTATCCAATGTTTACAGGTGGTTTTATATCAAGAAGTGGATGCATGTTGTATCAGAACATGTTTTGAATGTTTATAAACATTGTTTGAGTATTAGGTATACATAGGGTGTTTGTTATTTAATTGTATATAAGTGATAGTGCTCAAATATAAAATTGAAAAAAAAAAACTTTTAAAGTCATTTAGCCCCAACTGACTTCAAAAGCTAAGACTTTTGAAGTCATTTATATATAAGTGACTTCATAAGTCCATAAAAAGGTTGGGCTTCTGAAGTGGCTCAAATAAAAATGACTTCAAAAGTTGACGAATTCAAAAGTCACCAACTTTTGAAGTCATTGAGTCTAAGTGACTTTAAAAGTCCACTAAAAAGGTTGGGCTTTTGAAGTTAGGTAAAAATGACTTCAAAAGTCACAAACTTTTGAAGCCATTTTGGCTAAGTGACTTCAAAAGTCTAGTACTTTTGAAGTTTCTTAGACTAAATGACTTCAAAAGTTTGTGACTTTTTAAAGTCATTTGATAAAGCAACTTTAAAAGTACTTAATTTTTAAAGTCGTTTATCTAAATGACTTTAAAGTTTTCAACTTCCCAAGTTGGCTCGATAGAAGCAACTAACCTACTTTGATTATCCTTTTTAATTGACTTTAAAAGCCCATATCTAGTAGTGATCATATTATAACTTCATTAAATAACTTAACAAGGAGCCTAGGTATTGCTCGTGATAAATGAGATAAGATATTATCAATATACATCTTCAAATATTATTCTATTTTAATTTTTGAATTGAATAATGCAGCTATATCACTTATTGATAATATATTTTAATGTAAGATCTACTAAATAAGGTGCTAAGAAGATGAACAGTTTTGATCGCTAAAGATCTAAGCCTATATAAAGTAGGACACTTCTTAGAGGTTTGTTTCTTAATATTCACTATTAGACATGAGAGTTTTAAAGTTGATTATAGGTGTCTTTAGAATGGGTAAAAAAAGAAGATGGTTATAAACTATCTTTAAAAGTGTATACTTTTTAAAGTTTCTTACAAAAATCAACTTTAAAAGTTCACACTTTTAAAGTTGGTTATGGAAAATTGAATTTAAAAGTTCATACTTTTAAAGTTGATTCTGAATAACTGACTTTAAAAGTATATACACATTTAAAATATATACTTTTAAAATCAGTTTTAGATAACTAACTTTAAAAGTCCATACACATTTTAAGTTGGTTTTAAAAAACCAACTTTAAAAATTCTATATAGTTAAAGTCAATTTTCCATAAACAACTTTAAAAGTATGAGCTTTTAAAATCTATTTTTTAGAACCAACTTTAAAAGTGTGTACTTTTAAAGTCAATTTTCCATAAATGCACTTTTAAAGTTGGTTTCTCAGACTAAAATGGTAACTAAATTTCCACTAACTTTCAATTGGTTAATCATTACAATACTTAAAAAGAAATAAAGTACAATGAAAACTAAAACACATAGTATGAAACTTCACCAAATTTAAAGTTAAAAGCCTAGGTCCTTTGATGTGCCACACATCAACAATGACCAAGAGCCTTCGATTCCAAACATTCAATCAAATGTGAGCATCCAAGATGTGATCTTTCCTCCAAAACCAAGCTTGGAAAAAGATATTCCAAGAGATAAGAGTTAAGAATAATAGTCCAAGGAGAAATGGTTTCTAGCTATTTTCATGCTTCTCTAACAATACCATATCAAGAACAAGTAATCTAATGCCTAAATATCTAATAATACAAGAAAAAGAATTAAAGGAATCAAACACAACCAAGAACATTCCTGTAGCTAATAGTAAAGAAGTAGCAAGATGACAAAAATAGAGAAATGGAGCATGTAGCTAGAAACTAAAAGAAAATAAAAAAATAGAAGAAAAAAATGATGAAAAACCAATATTCAATTATGAAAATCTAAGAAGTAATGATTAGAACAAGTAAAAAAATCTAAAATTGATGAAAAATAGTAGTAAACAACTAAAACAAAAATGAAAAGTAATTGAAACTGAAGCAAACCAATAACTTAGTAAAACCAAAGAACAAGGGAAGCAATAAAAACAACTACTTGCAAACAAAATCATTAAATCAAAACTTATGTAATTGTTCTTCACTTGTTATTAATCATTTTGGAACAAACTAGACTCAAAACAAATCACCCAACTCAAAGATCAAATGTAAAAATAGTAGCTTCCTACTATAGCAAGAAAAAAAAGAGTAAACAGGGGAACCTGTTGAACCTAATGAAAATTAATGAAAAGGAAGAGAATAGAAAGCAAAAACCAGAAAAAAAAAAAAAAAAAAAAAAAAAAAAAGAGAAGAAGAAACTCTTAAATAGGATTAATTTATTATAGCAATTGGGTACTTCTCTCCACATTAAACAATTAAAAATGCTAGCTACTTTCTTGAAAATTCTACTAAAAAAGGTATTTTGTTTTCTATAGAAAATTGCACTAAAGTACAACACAATTTTGCAACCTTTTTATTAAGAAAACCTGATCTCTAAATAATGTTTAATACTACCAATTTAAAGCTACAAATACCACTAGACAAACTTGAGAAAAATAGAAGCAAATAAATCAATAAAACATCGAGAAACCACTACTTACAGCATTTATGTAGCAAAAAAGTAATAGCAAACAATAGGGGAAAAACTCCAAAAGAAAGTGATAAAGTCCTTGAATAACTTGGAATTTTTCATAATAATACGATAGATAACATTAGTAAAGAAATTTTCAAACTCATAGAACATGAAAAATCATACATTTTTATGTCTATCTATAGATAAAATAGTAGCAACATCATGCTCATTTTTTGCTACAAATTATAGATAGTCTTACTACAATATTCAAAGACATGAAAAAGGAATCTGCATTCACTTCCACCTGCACTAAAACATCCAAATTCAATATTTATGCACATTTATGTAAAATTTAAATGTATATATCCTGTTATTACAATCTTTCTATACATTTATTAATTACATTATACAATCCTCCTACTATTATACAACCTTCCTGCAATCTTCAAAAGACTTACAAAAAGAAACTCAGTACCTACATTCACTTCAAACATAATAACATCCATATATGCACATTTACTTACAACATAAAAAATATAAGAACTTAAATTTTTTTTTGCAAGTACCTGTACCCACACTTCTCCATCATATACACCATTTACTTCCACACTCCAACTTCCCCTCATTCAACTCATAAACAAATCACATCTATATGTTTGAAGAAAATTTATTAAAAATAAAAGACATATCCATGTAAATGAAGAAGTTTAGTTATGTATTAATCAATAAAAAAATTTACATTGATCTAATTAGTACAAGTGTTCTAGTTAAAATGCATTATATATTTGGCACATTCACTTCTTATTTCATTGAAATCTAATTTGAAATAACTCTATTGGATTTACTATTTGGGCAATACAACCACCTATAAGACAATATTTTTAATTCAATTGACATATTCTTTCAGTTGGAATCCATAAAAAAATTGTAAACAAAATTTAAGATTATGACCATTAAAAAGTGTCTTACTTTTTTGTTTAAGTTTTCCTACAAGTGTACTAATATAGGGTCAAATCCACAAGGAAGATATAATAAGAACTTAAAGCACTAAAGTTCCTAATTATACTAAATTAAAACTAAATTGGGGATTTTTAAATTAAATTAATTTCTAAAATTAATTATCTAAGATATTTAAGAAAAATAACTTCTAAGAAATTAAACATAAATAAATATTATCTCATAATAATCTAAAATAAATCCTAAAACTTAACATAAAATAAAGAATCAACAACCTAAGTGAAATATTTTATTTTATTTTATTTTTATTCCTAAAAATTAATTAAATATTAATTTAAATTATTTCAAACCATTCATCATCATCACTAATGTGTACTCATCATATCCAAATAACATATTTCAAAGCTAGAATTTAGAACAACACCTCTCATTGCATTTGCAAGTGAGAGAGTGTTGGTAGAAAATCATAGTAAATAGTAGCATGCATTTGCACTGTTGTTGTCAATGTCACTAGCAAAATGCAAAGTCAGGTTCATCTTCTTCACTTGATAGTCGCTGTGCGTGACTAAGTAGCAGACTTAGGTCACTTAGTTGAATGGTTTCCTGATGAAATTTTTGAATGAAATTTTGTACCTAGGACAATGAAACATCAAATAATCCAATAGTTAGATTTCTCATAGTGATTATAAATTAAAATATTTGATCTTAAGTGTCAACTATTAACTAACCCTTAGAACAGTACTTTTCATACTTATTTCATAAATTTAGATGAATCTGACAATTAACTTTCAACAAAACTCAAATCGAACTCTATGTAACTCAATTTAAAATATAAAAAATAGATTAGATCATTCAAAATCACAATAAATTAACTAGAATAATGACACAAAACTTAAGAAAAAATACTGTCAAAAGTGCATGCAAGTTGAAAATAACATTCGTTAATCAATTCAATTTACAAACTTTGGAATGAAAATTGGAAATCAAACACCTAGGTCTTCTTCTTGTCAAAGTTAGATTTTCAACTAAACAAATTTCACTAAATTCTATTGAGTATCAGGGTGAAAATCATTGTGCAAAGTATCCCTACGTTCAAGGTAACTCGCATAAATTGTAGATCTGCTTCTTCCACCAACTAAACATGTCTGAAAATAGATGTGTCTCCACCGCTTTTCCTTCACACTCCAATATGAATCCTCTCTCTTTCCTTTATAGAAACAAATCTCCAATCACCTTCTTCCATAGTATCATCTTTATGTCATATAATATCTTTTATCTCCTATCATATCTTTTTATATTTAAAAACTTCAAGCCTAATCTCCTTCATGATACATATAATACAACTACATCTTACCTTTCTAAGATCAAGAATGACTATTAGCTATAGAGGACCCATTATATTGGCAATTAGAACCGTTTTTATTATCAGTCATACTCAAATCTAGTGAATTTAAGGAAATTTTTAGTATTTTGATGATCAAGGATGTCCATTGGTTAAAATTTATTCATCAATATCTTTCTAATGTTATTTTACCCATCTACTCTTTCATCTCCCATGGAATTATCTTGACTTAATCCAAGATGTCCAATGAAGTCTTTTGATCTTGCCCAAAAACTATATTTTTAAACAAATCCAAACCATTGATTATGTCTATCTTGATAATGTTGTCACATCCAGAGCAAATAATTCTAAAAATGACATTTTTCAAGATACTTTTTGGAGAAATTCTGACCATTTAAAGCTAGATTTCCATTGATTTTCTTCATTCTACTTCAAATCTTGGAATCCTTAAACCTTTTGTAATTGGAAATGTTGGAACTTAAGCCATTTTATCTTGATTTGATATGGATCATCCAATTCATCTTGAATTGATTGCAGCCATCTTTATAAATTTAAACTTGATTGACAATTTGGAATGTTGATCAACTTGCAATAACTATATGGATCTTGATCTATAGCCTAAAAAAAAAGTCCTAATTAGTACAATTTTACAAGTAGTTTTATTCATACATACCTCGGATCATCATCTAACCTTGAAAATTCATTAATTTATAGTTACATGATAAATATTTCAAATGATATATTTTTCAAATAAATTTCTAAATAATTCCCTAAAAATATATCAAATGGCATGCTAAATGATGGTAATTTATATAGAAATGGACACTTAAAACTTTCAAAATTCTGAGACCCTAATCCATCACATACTAGGGTTCTCATGTATCTTAGCACTTAGTACCCACACTCCTAATTAGAATGTTATTTACGGCACTGCACAATAAAGAAGAGAAAAAAGATCAATAAGTTTCAAGTGTAATTATAACTTTAGTTTTATAAAATAGAGTAATTAACCATTCTCCTTATCTTGACCTTCTTTCAAGTGACTTTTGTTGGGTAAGTTGTCTCAATTATGTCATTCCATCTAAGTCATGCACTTCAAATTTATAATTCAAATTCATTATACATTAATAAAATAATAGTTATTAGTTCATAAAGTATTATATATAATACATGAATAGATTAAAAGCTTACTTATTTATAATTTCAATGAGCTTTGTCCGAATGTGCACTCCACAAGAACAATAATAATAATAATAATAATAATAATAATAATAATAATAATAATAATGCATGCCTACTATGGACATCCAAAACCAACAATATCCAATGAGACCCATAAACACAATCATATGAATAGCAATTGCACTTTACAGTCCTTATGTGTAGAACATAATTTGGTAAGACAACAAGTAAATTAAAAATTACACACTATTATAGGGAATCATTAAGGCATGTCCCTTCAAGGAATGGAAGAACCCTGATAGAATATCTTAAATTCACCACTCTATTGGCCAGTGCTCCTCCACCCCACAAATGACACCAGGGTCAGGGAATTGGTAAAGTACATTTTTGACCTCTAAGTGCTTCATTGTATTATGCAGCAAGTTGCATTCAAGAAAAATCCTTACTTATCATTTATTGTTTAGCATGTAATGTCAAGTACCATTATTGAAGTAGATATTTGCACAGATACCTCCAAGTAGAAGACAATGTGAGGCTTTCTGATCCCATTCACAAACTTCTATGAAATACTCATCCATAAATGGTACTTCAACTACATCATTGACAACCACTGTAACCTCGATCAGTATAAGATTGATTACCTTATTTTCTTTAATAATTTTGTAGATGTTCCTCAGGGATAGAGACATATTAGGTGGGACTTCTAGTCAATTCTTAGAAGTTTCAGGTAAAGTTGCAAAAAAAATTTAATCAATATTGTTCATTCAAGACATTCAATTTCATCACGAAAATAAACATAAATACTAGTGCCAATTTGATCACTATAACAAAAAGCAATGGTACAAAGGAAGTTGGCATCAATGGTGCTTATTGCTACTTCTAATTCACATTACATGCAATTAACAAACAATTAAATTGAGGAATCTAAAAATTAGTGTTGAAGATGCATAGTGCTATGACAATATATATATCTGTGAGTATGTACACCTTAATTTGTACAAGAATGATAAATTGCTCTTACTAAGCAGCGTGATATCCAAGGGAATTTCTAATTATAAAAGTACCATCAAATTCTATCTGAAATGATAAGCAATCATTCACATTCAAGACCCTAATAATGCACACAAGCTTAGTGTGTGGAGGCATACTCTTTCCATGCAAAACCATAAATCCAACCTCATACCCTAAACCAACTATAATGATGTTTTAACAACAATTCAAGGCCAATAAACATTGGCCCACATGCAAATAAAAAATACTTGATACACAAGAAAGAATGAGGTAAGATAATTAATTGGATAATGAAAAAAATAAACGTGTTTACATATATACCTCTTTGATCGAAATTTCTCCTTTGAAGGGTGCAGGTTGATCTTTCTAAACTTCTTTTGCATGAGAATTGTAGCTAGCATATGCATAAGGTATATGGGTATAAGAAGCTTACTCTAAACCTCTCATACACTACTCCATAATTATATCCAGTTTTATCTCATTGCATAACTCTAAACTTTTGAAAGGCCTCCTCATCATCTGTGCATGTACTTTTTGATGAAAGAATGTGGAAGGAACAACACCATGTCCTTTAACCCTTATTTGGCCAAGGCGCTCCTCCTTATTGCTCATAGCCCTATACTAATGTCATATTTTGTAACAGTGCTACTTAAAGTTCCTATAGATGCACTATCTTGGGTCAATTCTTCCTTTACAATTTCATTGCAAGGACATGATTAGTTCCTTAATTAATCTATAAAATTCAACAAATACAAGGATAGTTATAACCACTCACAACTTGAGAAGCAACTTCTATAGCATTATAACCTACTAAATTCCGCATCTTCTAGAGGACAAAGAGGTAAATGGGATTTGTAGTCTTAGCTTTCTTTTGCTGTTAAGTGAGACACTATAGTTAAGAAATCAAATATGTATAACTATGGTATAGTCTAAAAGAAATACACTCTCATGAATACTTACTTCATGTTCTTCCAACCTAGCATGCCCTGCCTAAAGAGGTGGTTCTACATATGATTAATCTTATGCACCTTTCTCCCTTGCTCACTCTTTGTCTAACATTTGATGCATACATAATTAAGCACAATCAAATGTTATAATTAATTTAATGAAACATTGGTTTAGCACATACCTCAAATTCAGGAGACTTGCAAAACTTTACAATTTCATTCTATACATTCTGGTCAATTAAAATAGGAATAAATGTCAAGCACTTTGCATAGTCTCAATGGATCATCTACATTTGGAACGATGTAGCTATGAACAAGGTAGTTCTTTCATTTTTTCATTGCTCACTAGTACTTTGCAAAGCATGCGCTTATTCTCCTTAGGTACGTCAAAGGTAGAATACAAAGTAGAAATAAGTATGTTAGTCTATTTAAAAATAAGAAGATAAGGTACATATTATATTATATAGTACATAACATTTACATAAATTCACCATCTCCCATATTGAATCTTTGATTGTTGGTGGCACATATCTCTAATCATCAATCGAAATAGGCACCATACTCATGGGCAAAGGTAATTGATATAAAATCCTACAATATCACCTATCTCTTAACCCTTTATTGTTATACTGTATAAATTCTTTTATTTCCTTTGACTTTCTTTTAATAACCTTTTCTGTCGTTGTTCCCCTCTGCACTTTTTCTTTTGAGGGTTGCTTGATATTCTTTGTAGTCTATTTTTCCTATAGATAAAAACACTATCAAATCAAATATGTGTAATTCTTTGATTTCACACAATGAAATCAAAGCCAAAACAATAGTTGATTCTTAAACCTTCCAAAAACACTAATTTGTGTGTTTTAAGAACTTTCATGTAACACTAAAGTAAAAACTTTTCTCTAACAACTTGTTTTCCTACACCTAATGACCATTAGAATTATCCATCTTCTAGTACTTTGAGTTATCAATAGAAGTCATGAAAAATTAGATTTCCAAAGTACCAAAAATCATCAAGCTTTTCAAGCTTCAAAACATGCACTATAGTGAGGAAAAACAAGAATTGAAAACTTTGCCTTAGAATCAAGTCCTCTGAGGTATGGGCATGGCATCTTTTACTAAGCATTCTTGCCACTAAAGAGACATTTCTTAAGGCTTATCATCATATATTATCCCAACTAAAACATGTCCAAAATGTAAGGCATAACAGTGTCTAAAACAATAAACATGCTTATATTTATAGCTTTGGGAGCCCAAGTAGTTGCTTTGGGCAGCCAATGAATCTAGGACACCAAGTCCATGAAAATCATAACTATGGTGCTAGACAAAATGCGCTCTTAACTGATCAGCTCCATTAGACATACCAGGTGGTGTCAATCATGGGAATAGTGCTAAAAGTGTTTGATGCAGTTACATAATTGTGGCCAGGGGAAAGGTTTCAAACAAACATATTTGTTAAGTTTCAAATAGATTGAAATGAGAATGCCTACACCACCTTTGTCAAGGAGACCATCTGGTGCCGCTTGAGCGAGATCAATGGGTCTCCAATAGCACCATAATAAAGCAACGTGTTCGACACTACTCATATGGTGGTACCTAGAAGTGTGTAAAGATTTTGGTTCAATGCACACTGGTGCTAGACTGCATTTTGAAGTCATTCATAATTGTCAGATTCCACTATTGTGGATCTCTTTCTTAAAGTGATGTTGTGAGTGATTGAAACCACTTTCAAAGTACCAAGGGTGACTGATACCACCTTCTATTTGGCACCACTTGTGTCCATAATGTGAATAGGCATAGTTAACATGCATCATAAGTGTGTGAAGAGTTCCTTTAAATTATAATGTCATCAGTAAAAGGCACGTGATGTCACACATACACAGAGTATGAACCAATTCCAATGTTAAGACATTGAATTGTAAAGGAATGCAACAAAATTAGAATTGTGAAAGAAAAATGTGGTAAATTTAAAGACATGTTTACATTGATTGGTCCAATATAACTCCTGTAAGAGTTAAAAAGAAACCATACACCTAGTATCATTTGTTGATTAATTAGGAACATTTTTTTGTTAAAGTAGAAGTAATTTTTCTATGAATTCTCCATCTACATAGTATGCCCATGGTAAGCTAAGATCTCATATGGTAAACTTGCAAAGTCATAGAAATCTTTTAGCTAGTATCCTAGAAAGGAAACCGCACCTTACAATGATTGAAATTGCATATAAAATCTTTAAATAAATAAATGTTTGACTTTTCTTATATATAACTTGTCTCACCCCAGCATCACATGAGATTGGCATATACATTCCTTCTTTTCCTTATAATTTGTAGTTCTTCACTAAAATCTTTATTCTTGTTTGTCTATGGCTAAAAAATGTGTTTGGTAGGTAATTTCTGACATTAGAAATTGTTTGTCCTAGTAATTTCTTGATAGTTGGTGCAAAACACAATCTCACTAAAAATTGTATCTAATAAGGACAAATGATATGCCTATATTATCATATGGCTTTATAGGTATATGCAAAAATAAAACCCTTGAACCAAAGAATTGACATGCCACATCTTTTTCATCAAGCACATTTCTATGAAATCCCCAACATATTAGTCTTGCACCATTGTACAAACTTCATCTTAGATCTATATTTAGTAGGAGAATTATTGGAGCTACTAACATAAGGACCAACATATGTGTAGGTAAGCATCTTGATGATGTCGAGTTCAGATATTCTTGCTTATATAAGTTATGTTTATCATTTTCAACCAAGTCATATTAAAAGCAAGTGACTTCTTCTCTAGGAAATAAATATGTCACCTTTGCATTCAAATGTTCAAGGAATACATTGTGGTAGTTAGAGCTCTTTTCACCATGTATTTCCTTATAATGGGTATTCCTTTCAATATTTAGAAATATGTTTTGATCAAGTTGGAAACTAAATTTTTAGTCTTCCATGGAATGACTATATCATATGGAAGCTTTATGATGTCATCCATAACACAGTGCTCTTAGCCATCACCAATACATAATACAACATATCATCCCTTGCTTGCATGTTTTACGTAATACAACATATCACCCCTTGCTTGCATGTTTTACGTAATACAACATATCACCCCTTGCTTGCATGTTTTGTCACAAATGTGCCACTCCTAATTTTTACCATGATGTTGTTTAACAATGCATGCATTGATTGATTCAATAGACTCCCATGTTGTACAATTGGAAATACTTGACTAAAGTCTTCTCCTAAAATAAATACTTTTCCCCAGTGACTCCTCATTGTCAAATATGTCATGTAATGTTATGTTTCGTGCATTAAAATCATATCAATGTTTAATTGTTGACTCATCCCCAATTATTGCATATGCTTCCTTTAGGAGCTTGGCTAAACCAAATCAAATAACTTATTTAACACACTAGCATTACATCTACATGGATTAGTGTTGTTTGTTTTTCACAAGTGCATTGGCTATTGTAGTACAACTTATGCAAGTATAGGTCGAACCCATGGGAACTTGACTTAAATAGATTGGAGTTTAAATGAAACTTTATTTTCAACAAATTAGCAAAAATTATAAAACTTGAATAAAACCAAACGAGAAACTTAGATCTATTGAATTAATAAAAATTACACAATTCCAAATTCAAAAGACAAAGAATGAAACAAAATATCAAGTGAAATCTACTTCCCTAGCTTGATCATAGCAAAAGAGGAAGATTTGGAGTGAAACAGAGTTGGGTTTTGTCCAAAACGGAGAAACTTACAAAAACTAGAGAATTCAGGGGAAAATAATGGTGGAAAATAGGAAAAATGAAGTGGAACAACTACTGAAATAGGGGAAAAATTAGTGAAACAAATGACTGACACGGAAGCAGGGGCAATTTGAAATCTGAAGAAAAAAAGAGTGAGTAAGAGAGATGGCTAGGTAATCTGCCGAAAGAAATGGCAAGAAGGTAGGCTTCATCTGAGCAGGTCAAAGGAGGAGATGGCTGGTATTGGTTGTGCCTTCTTCCTTTCCTCTTTATCCTATGGTTCTTCTTCTACAGATATCCCCTTTACTCATTCCTACTCTTTGTAGTTCTACCTCTTTAGTTCTATGGTGGATTCGTTCTTCAGGTTCTCCCATAATGGAGCCCTGTTAGCTCCAATATACAGAATTGTAGAGGTATATCCCCTTTCTCCCCTTCTTCCTTTGGTTTTAAACTCATTAGCCCTTCCTATTTTCATTTCTCCCCTTCTAAGTTCAGTTCTTTCCTTCTCTTTAGTCTTTTCCTCTTTTCTCTTTGGTTTCCTCTTTTATGGTACTCCATTTCAGCTTTTGTTTTTTTCATTTTTTAACTTCAATTTCCTCTTCTTAAAGTTTTCTACAATTTCCACTTTGATTTTTCCATTCCCATTACAAGGTCTCCTTTTTTATTTGGTTCCCAATTACAAAACCATCCCATGATCTATATTACCTATTAATCCTTAATGGGTGATCTAGTCCATTGATTCGATCAAGCCATTCAATGCCCACTTTGGTTGATCTACAATATACAAAACTCAATTAGATTCATCTTGATCATGTTGTAATCATGTGATTAGCTCCTAATGATCATCTGACCAACAAATTTTACAAATCAACTGTTAGATGATTAATTAGAGCTAAAATGCAAATTTAAGCTAAAAATTACAAAATTGAGTGATTGGATGATCTAATTAAATGTTAAATTAAGGTTATTTTATCAAAAATTAAATACTTAACACAGCCCCCAACCAGCATTTTGCTAGTCCTTAGCAAAAGATGCAAAAAATCATATTACAAAATTACTACAAATTACCACTTTCGTAGGTACTCACAATTTCTTTTAAAATATGCAACAAGCCCTTAAATCCCTAGGTTACCCTTGGTGGATGAGTTAAACCTCATGAGGGTTTGCAACAAACATACGCACAAAATTTCAAAAATCATTTTTGAGTCAAATTTTGCTTTTTTCTCAAAGAATTATCTTCAAGAAACCTATCAAATTTAACATGTTAATAAAAATTAATGAAAATTTTAAAACCCTACTCATATACTAAATATCTTCCAATTAAACTCAAATCTTAAAGTATGTGTGTGCGTACAGTCTACACATATAATAATCCTTATCTTTAAGTAGACTTCTCACTTTTGAACTCCATTTGAAATATGTCTTATCCTCAATCCTCACTAATAAACATACACTTAGAAATAAAACTCTATGATAAAGGGTTCAAATCATATCCCTCTTTTGAATATGTGAGCAGAGTTAATAAAAACAAATTTATCTTGCATATATTCATGAAAGGAGGGGAGTTATTAAGGAATTTAATTTTGATCCCTTTAGAAAGGATAAGATGTCATTACCTTTGAATATTTACCTGTATTACTCTTTAAATCATATCTGTCCATATCTTCGTCGAGACTAAATTCATTCTAGAATCAATAGGTCTTCAAATGGGTTGAAACATTGGCTTAGGATAAGGTTATGAAAAGGAAGGGTATAAAGGACATTCAAAAGTCTTCAAAAGTAAGTAGAAGTCTTCTACTAAAGTTACAATTCTTCTTTACATTGTTTACATGAAGTGAATATTTCTTTATATTTTTTTGCATTCTTCATTTCAAATTTAGACATCTCTTTTTCTTTCTTTTTTCTTTTTCTTTAGCACTTATGCATCTCTTTGAAGAATATTATTTTTTTTTATTGATATTCACTTTTCTACTTTCATTGCAACTAAAAAGTAATTCTTCATTCACCTCTAACCTATCTTTTGAGGAAAATAGGTAATGTATAATTTATACTCCGTTAATATGGGTAAAGGTTAATTTGGGTGAGAAAAGAAAAAGCTTATGAGACTTAAAAATGGCTGACTAGTAGCAAAAGTACTTTTGGGTACACTTTATCTCTCTAGGTGAACAATAAGGATGGCCTAAATCCTTTTCTGGGTTTCATATTATCTACCAAATTCAATGAACTTTAAAAATTTTAAAGATAATACTCTAATAATTCAAGTATTGCCCAAATTTAAGAGTTTGTGAGATCAAAATTCAATTAAACACGCTAAAGAAAATTTTGGAACTATGTGTATGGATGTGATCTAAGACTTTGCTTTCATGGAATACTTTAGAAAATGAGTAAATAGATGAATTAATCATGTTTAATTTCATTAATAAACTAAGGTTAGCTAGATTGTACTTTAGAAAATCCAATTCTCATCATATTATAGGAATTGACCTAAAATTTTATAAATATTTTTAATTCTCTTCATTTTTAAGAAAATTTTCAAAAATTTTAAAATAAATTTATTTATTTTTTAGATCACAGAACTCAACTAAAAAAAGAATTTGCTAGAATTCTACACCCCCAACATGAAAGAAAGATTGTCCCTAATGTTTAAAAAGTAATACCTAAAATAAATATGGTCGATGTAGAAAATAACAAATTTAAAAATACTAAAGATGGTAAAAAGGGATTAGATCCACTCAATCCTAACAAACAGGATCATCCATAAGGGTGGACTGAACTTCTGAATTTTCATAGTTTAGGAAAGGTTTTAGACGTTGCCCATTCACTTTAAAAGTATGGCCAATCCTAGAATCTTCAATCTTAATGGTCCCCCTTGAAAAAAATTCTTTTAACTATATATGGATGGGTCTATCAAGTCTAAGCTTACCTAGAAATAGGTAGAGCTTAGAATTGTTAAGTAGAACCTTTTGGTTTGGAGTATAAGATTTTCTCGTTATATTTTATCATAAAACTTTCATCTTTTCATATAAATCTTATTACTTTCACAAGCTTCCTACCTAATCCCCGCTAACTCATTGAGTTGGAGTTTTTTATATGAGCTTGCTTTATCCATGTTGAAATTAAATGTTTTTATTGCCCAAAAAGCTCTATGTTCCAATTCAACAAGAAAATGGCAAGCCTTATCATATACAATACGATATGGAGATATATCGATTGGGTTTGGTGTGTTGTCTTATAAGCCCAAAGCATGTTAGTTAATCTAAGATGTCAATCCTCACAATCTGAATTATTAATGTTTTATAAAACTTGTTTAATAGCTCGATTAAATACTTCTGCTTGTCCACTTGTTTGTGGGTGATACAATGTTGTAACTTTATGTGTGATATTATATATTTTTTTATGAGTCCTTCAAAAACATTGTTGTAAAAGTGTCACCCATTATCACTTATAATGGCTCGAGGAATCCCAAATCTAGAAAAAGAAAAATATTATTTTAAGAATTTAACAACTATTTTTGTGACCATTATGCCTACATGAGATAGCTTCAATCCATTTGGATACATGGTCTACAACCAATAAGATGTAAATGTAAGCAAAAGAAGGTGGGAATAGGCCCCATGGAATCAATGTCCCAACAATTAAAAACTTCGATGACAAGGACAGGATAGAGAGGTATCATATTCCTATGGGTTATTCCTCCTAACTTTTGACATTGCTCACATGATTTACAGAACACGTGTATCTTTAAACAATGAATGCTAGTAGAAACCACACTACAAAATCTTTACAGCAATTCTTTGTGTAGAAAAATGTCCACCACATGCTTTTGAATAACAAAAGCAGATGACATTATTTTACTCGAAGTCATGTACACATCTCCTAATTATTTGATCTGAGTAGTACTTAACAGGTAAGGATCATCCCAAAAGTGGTTCTTAACATTAGAAAAGAATTTTTGTTCTTCTTATTTACTCCAATGTTCAATAATCTTCCCTGTGACTAAATAATTTGCAATATTGGCAAACCAAGGAGGATGAGAAATATGAAAAAGTTGCTCATAAGGGAAAGTGTCCTTAATTGACAACTCATCCAAATGTTCTGTTAGGATTAGGCAAGACAAGTGGTTAGCTACAACATTCTCTTCTCCTTTTTGTATATTTTATCTTACTGTCAAACTCTTGGAGGAGAAGATTCCATCTAATTAGTCTGGGCTTAGCATCTTTCTTGGAAAGAAGATACTTAAGGGCCAAATGATCAATGAATAAGATTATTTTAGATCCAACCAAGTAAGACAATTTATCCAAGGTGAAGACAACTAGGAGTTCTTTCTCCATACTGGAATAGTTCATTTACGTGCTATTTAGGGCCCTACTTGCACAATAAATGACATATGGATTTTTATCTTTTCTCTATCCTAATACTACTCCTATAACATAATCACTAGCATCACATATGATTTCAAAGGGTAGACTCCAGTCAAGTGGTTGCGTGATAGGTGTAGTGGTCAACTTGTCTTTCAACTTTATAAAAGCTTCTTGACAGCTATTTGTCCACTCAAAAGGAGTATCTTTTGTAAGGAGGTGACATAATTGTTTGGATATGGTACTAAAATATTTAATAAACCTCCTATAGAATCCTACATGACCTACTAATGAGAGAATATCCCTAACAAATTTGGGGATGGGTACATTGGCACTTAAGTCAACTTTGGCTCTACCTACCTCTATACCTTTGGATGACACTATATGGTCAAGGACAATTCCTTTAGGAACCATGAAATGGAACTTCTCCCAGTTAAGTACTAAGTTTTTTTTCTTTACAACGACTTAAGACATTTCACAAATTTTTAAGACATGTATCAAATGAATCACTAAAAATAGAAAAGTCATCCATGAAAACCTCTAAGATTCTCTTTACCATATCACTAAATATATTGAACATGCAGCATTGAAATGTGGTAGGAGCATTAGATAATCCAAATAGCATTCTTTTGTAAGCAAAAGTGCCAAAAGGACATGTAAAGGTGGTCCTTTCCTAATCCTCAAGTGCAATTTTTATCTAGTTATATAGAGAGTAACCATCTAGAAAATAATAAAATCAATGTCCAGCAATCCTTTCTAACATCTTATCCATACAAGGTAGGGGAGAATGGTCCTTGCTAGTGGCAACATTCAACTTTCTATAATCAATGCACATACACCAACCAGTTGTAACTCTAGTAAGTATTAATTCATTGTTGGCATTAATGATCACCATCACTCCAAACATCTTCGGAACATCTTGAGTTGAACTTACCATTTGCTATTACTTATGGGATAGTTGATTCCTACATTAAGAAATTTAAGAACTTCTGCTCTAACCACATCTTTCATATTAGGATTTAACCTTCTCTGCAACTAATGACATGGTTTAGCATCATCCACTAGATATATCCTATGGGTATAGATCAAAAGTTGATGTCCTTTATATCAACAATGGTCCATCCTATAGCACCCTTGTGTGCTATTAATGTGTCTATTAACTATTCCTCATGAGATGTTTCTAATTAGGAGAAAATTATCATAAGAAAAGTCTCTTTTTCTCTTAAATAAGTATATTTTGAATCTGATGGTAGTAGTTTTTATTCAAGCTTAGGAGATTCAATTAAGGTTTGAACAGGAGTGGATTTCCTTGGTGGAAGTTCCTTGAAATGAGTTTTTCATTTTTCTTTGCCCATGATAGGAACAGAATCTAGGAAGGCATTAACTTTCTCTATAATGTATCTCATTAAACTTATTAAAGTGCACCAAATAGGCCTCGATGGGGTCCGATAGGGAAGATGAAAGAAAATGATTTTGTACAACTGAATTTATCATGTTTACATTATGCAAGTCATCAGTGATTTCACTAGGTTGCTTACAAATGTTGAAGATGTTTAGCTCTAATAACATATTATCAAAGGAAAATTTCATGACACCATTTTGTAGTTAGTTAAGGCATTGGATGTAACTAGAAATGGTCATCCCAGAATGACTGATATTTCATTCTTCTCATTCATTATCAATTGTGTACCCAAAACTAGAAAATCTATAGGAAAGAAAAATTGTTCTACTTAGACAAGCACATCTTCTATTACCCCTCTCAATATCTTCAGAGCATAGTCATCTAATTGGAGTGTAGTGGAAGTAGGTTTAAGGTCACTCAAATCTAACTATTAATATACCAAGTACGATAGTAGGTTACCCTAGATCCTAAAGCAAACAAAGCTTGATTAATCATATAGTTTCCAATAATGCAAGTATGAGTGGGGCAACTTAGATCCTTTTATTTTGGTAGTGTATGATGTTGAAGAATGAAACTAACTTGCTTAATAAAAAATTCCTCCTTTTGAACATTTAAACTTCTTTTCATGGTGCAAAGGTCCTTTAGGAATTTGACATATGATGGGATTAATTTTATAGTGTTCAAGATCAATATATTGGTCTTGAGTTATTTGAAAATCTCTAAATTCTCATCATTAGAGCTAGACTTTGGAGCATGACCCAACCTATAAGGGAATGGAGCAAGAATATGACATGGTTCAATAGGTGGAGTGGGGTCCTTCTCTTTAGAATTTTCTTATTCCTTAATGAGTTTTTTTACCTTATCAATATTTTGTGGCTCATCTTTCTCAGTCCTTTTACCGCTCCTAAGAATGGTGATAGCCTTAGTTTATTCCAAGGTAGAACTTGATGATGCATTAAATGTATTATTGCAAGCCACATGCACACCTAGGGCTTGCTTGTGGTTGAGCTAGGAACTTTCCTTTTCTTATATTTTGCATCATTTGACTCATCATATTTTTTATTTCATTCATAGACTGTGTAGTTTGTTTTAATCGGTTTTCCTCTCCTAGTTTTGGGAAAGTTGATGGAGGCCTTTTGGGTGTGTCCATGTAAGGTCCAGAAGCAAGAGGTTGATAAGTTTTGCAGTATGAGCCTAAAATATGTGCCCTTGATTTTGTTGGTGAGGTTGGCACAAGCCAGGTTGTGAGATATTGGTAGTTGATCCATTTTTCCAACTAAAATTTGGATGGTTTCTTTAGTTAGGATTATATGTCCCTAAGTATGGGGAGAAAGGGCTTTTATATGTATTCAAAGCATTAGCTTGATCATGAAGTACCTCTTAGAATGCTGGACTGGTGGGATATTCCTAAGTAAGATGTGCGATACTTTCACAGTTGTTACATACTTGTTCCTCCTTTTTAGAGTTATTCTTCCCCATGTCTATGGCCTTTACTTTTCAGCTACAGATGCTACTTTGGCATTAAGTTCATCTTTTTTAGACATTGCATACATGGCTCCTCTAGTATGGGTGGTGGGCTTAGGCTTATCTAGATGGTCCACTCTTTCTAAATCAACTTAGGTATATGCACTTTTAGTTAGCTATTCCAAATGCTTAATCAACCTATGTCTGTGTATTGGTAGAGTGACTCTTTGTCCTTTTGGGTAAAGGTCATTATCTTACAGTAAAGTGTATTTGTTTTATGTTTAGGGAAAATTCTTTCAAAAATTCCCTAGTCATTTCATTCCAAGTCCTTATGAAACCTACTGGTAATGTATTAAACCACATTTTAGCTTTTTCCTTAAAAAAGAATGGAAAAAGTTAAAGCTTCAAATATATCTAAGCCAATGTTCTTTGTTTCATTGGGTACCGCAGACCTCATCAAATTCTTTAAGGTGTAGGTAAGGACTTTCACTGTCTAACCCATGGAATTTGGAAAGTAATTGGATTACTCATACTATTAATTCTAGTGTACCAGCATTCTGAAGAAAAATGACATAGGATGGTGTATTGGTGCTGTGATGACCCGGGTTTTTGAAACATGATTTGTAAAGTATTTTGAAAGGCAGGGCCCTTAAGAGTGTAAAAAAATTTTCGCAAAACAAAGTAGCGAAAATTCTTTTCTTTAGAACTTGTTTTGAAAACCCAAGCCACCACTTCATACATAACATAAGTACAATTTGTGTACAAAATAAAATTCCATTGAAGGAATATACTTTTATTAAACTCCAGGATCCATCTAGTGGTTTACAGTATAGCCAAATCTAGTACAATACTTGTCCAAATTACATAATCCAAAACTCAAGCTCACCATACAATAAAACTCTCAACAAAGAAAAATACATGTCTTCAAGGGTATACCTTGAAGATTATTCTCTTCAAGTCTTCTATAGTCTTCAGCTCCTAACTCTCCTTCCCTGTATCTAAGATATTGCAACAAGTACAATATCTAAGTAGGCAATGCTTGGTAGGGGATTCAAGAAACATAATAATTGACAAGGTATTTTCAATACTTCATAATCCCATTATCCTTAAACATACTCTTTACTTTGTACGTTATGTATATCTATATACATACATACCCTTCATGGGTAAACCAGTTAAATTTGTGAAAATAGTCAAATATCATTCTCAACTAAGCTGATCAATTCTCTTTATTTTGAGAATTTAGTACTTCAGCTAATCTTATACTGGGAATTTTCCTTCTTGGAAAATATTGGTAATATACAATTACCTAGCATTTCATTATGCTATAACATAAGGCATTTCACTATGCCTATTCTCATATGCATCATAGTGCAAAATAATCAGAAAGGTTGTTATGCTGCAGTCTGATCCGTACTAGCGCGCTCGAATAATTGCCCTGTTCACCACTGATACCACGATGGAAAATATTATATCACTGCCCGTGTGGGGGGGGCAAGACTTTCATAGTGGTGGCCTTCCCATAATTGCCACCACCCGACTTTTAGCTTCTCATTGAGCAAGGTATCATCGTATCATTAAATTTCAAGGAGCGGGTGGCCAAACCCTCATAACTCCTCTAGCAATAGCATTCTCCTAGGCTTATGCCTATTAAAACAAACTCACAAGCCTCCAAGCTTGTATGTAAAATAGATTTCATATATATCAAACCATATGTCTATTTACTTAGGGATGAAATATTTTCTAGTTCCCTAGTCACTTATAGTTTAGTCCTTAACCATCTTATATGTGTTTGGTTAGATCATAAGGTTTTCAAGAGATTTAGTACAAGTATTATCATTACTCTTGTCAACATAAGATCATGAGTACAATCATGTATATCTCATGTAAATGCATTCATCAAATCCTCCTACCTTTAAGGATTGATCTCTTTTTCCCAATCTTCCATGATCCTAACTAATGTATGTAATCTATACATCCATACATATTGTCAATATATAAATTATGAACAATCCTATTAATCACTAGATCTGATGTTTAGAATGATCTTTAGATCATTCATATCTAAGTATTTTTCTATGTCTAAGTCTTTGCATGTCTATCTCCTTGATCTTGATCTTTCATAGATCCTTTGATTGACAATCTACACATGTTGATAAAAATCAAAGTCGTAGATCTTTTATCATCTAGTTCTTCTTTGATCTAAGTTCAGTTCTTGGATCATCCCTATGGAGGATGATCTTGGCTTTCTTCCTTGAATCATCTTTGATCAAGGGTTTGCATTATCTAATCTAATGAACTATAACAAGTATACTAATAAACATGCATACTAGGTACAATATAGTGTTCTTATTCTTATTGTTCTTGATCATCCAAGATCTAATGGATCTTGTTTGATCATCCTTATCTTACTTACTATTTTTATTAGGGTTAGGTAATTTACTAACCTTTTATGCTCTTATTATTATTATTCAACTAGTTAATGTGCTGGTTGAAGGTAGCTTATTCAAGCCTAAATCTAGACTGCTCCTCTTATTTCCAATTGGCTAAGGCTTACTAGATGAATGGGTGAACACAAAGTGGTTACTTCAATCCTCATGTAAGGAAGCGTTTAGACCTCACAAACATCAACAGAAGGTAGGGAAAGAGTGAGGCTCTATTAGATAACCCCCTTAACCACTATGTTCATCATTCACTAGAATGGCCATAGCTCAACCTTTCACAAGGTTCCTACAAGCATGTTTACCCTAAGTACTCTTTCTAATGGATTTTAATTAAGTCCATGAATATTTATAATGTTATTCATGGGGTTTATTATTCTTTTCCTAATTTGGGCCAAGGATTTGATAATCCTTATATTGTCCTACTAACTATAGCCCTTACTAATTAAGTCCAAAGTACTTCATTCTTATTTGTGTCATGAAACTCTACTTTCTCATTAGAATACATTTTTGATGTTTTATGCTCTTTATCTCATAACAAGTAAATCTACTAATAACACTTAACCATAAATCAATTATAAATTTAAAGCATAAAACTACCTAATTTAACATTTAATGATAATGAGGCAAGGTACTTAAATTAAATCTAACACCTTATGATAACAATGAAATCACATATCATGCTAAAGTCTAAATGTTATACTAGCATGCTTTATAACATAATCATATTTAAAATGCTATGAAACTAATTACATTAATACTTGTAGAAACCTTTACTTATGATCCAACCATTTGATCTTAGATCTTTTCCTTTGATTAAGTATTTTAGTTATATTTAGGGAATTTTCTCTATTAAGGTCAAAAGATCATATTGATCTATTTTTGTCATAATCCATCCATGATTTCCTTGGATTTCATCATATCAACATTTATTCTTTCCATCCCAAGGGTCTGATCATACTTGATCTCATTGATCAAGTGGGTCCCTTTGTATTTTTAGGGTTTTTCTACCATAATGGGTAGATCCCTTAATATATCTCATATATATCTAATTAAACCATAGATCTCACTTTATTTCAATAGTATATCATTATTAAAACATGTTTTTAAGATCTGATCATCTCAGATCTTGAAAATCTAGGTAATTGGAAACTTATTTCTTTAATACAGAACTTTTTTACTGAATAACATGTCTATTTTATCATTTCATAAGAAAATAAAGGTTTCAAGCTTTCCATAGCTTCTTTTCGATCTTAATTTGGAGTTAGATGACTCCAAAATTGAAGCTAGAAGTTCACAGTCCTTCCTAGGGCCTGGATTTGATTTGGGCCCAAGGAACGGACGGGCCAGATTAGTCGGGTGGAACGAACCAAACCGGGCGGACGCTTTCGGTTCGTCGGGAGAGTCCGCTGGGAGGAAATGACAAAGCACCATTGTGGGGTGTCCACAGACGCGGACGGGATGAGCGGAACACTCGTTGTCTGCGCGCCTGCAAATGGGACTGTCGCTGGGTGCGTCCGCTCGTGCATTTGATGGAGGCGCCGTCGTCTCACTTGGGATGACGCTCCACAAGTAGCGCACGTGCCGTTCTGTCGGTGTGTCACGTGTGCGTCTTGGGCGCTGTTTGATCCGGAGATCAGACAGTCCATTCTGGACCGTCCAATCAATCCTCTCTCAATTGAGGGCCCAAAACATCTCTGATCTTTGTGAAACTTCTACCCCAGGGGTTTTGGACCCTTCTGGATCGATTGGTATAGTCAGATGTTTCATCTGAGCACTCTATCATCCATAATTAAGGGTTCTATTGTTTACTTTATTTTTATCTTTTTATTACCAAAATAAATTATAGTAAAATAAAAAATACATAAAACAGTACTAAACATCTATGAAAAGGATTTCCACCAACCTGATTGGAGAGAAAACCTCGGTTATATGCCCAATTTAAAAAAATACCTTGTTGATGAAGATATGGCCTAAGATCCACCTTTCTTGCAAATATCCGTTATTTGAACTGTTGGATCTTGAAATTTCTTTGGGGGTTTTGTAGAATAGATATGGTGGGAAGTTTTGGATGGTGAAATTGATCAAATTAGATCTAGAACCAAGTGCCTAATTGATTTTAGGTCTCTTGTTCCAATCTAAAAAGAAAAACAAGTTGAAAAGAGATCTATCTCTTAGAAATTTTGGGTTTTTGGGGAGGGTTCTAGATCTAATTTTTCAGGGAGAGTGAAGAGAATTTCATGGAGATTTTATGAGGATTTTTTGGGTTATATTTATAGGCATTTTGGGTCTTTTTTCATGATTATAATATTTTATTTTTTATTATTAAATCGCATGAAAGTCTTCCATGCTCCATTTTTTCTTCCCCATGCCTAATTTTTCTTCCCCAAGACCAGCTGATGTTTGTTGACCCATGATTCACGTGGGCTGCTGATAAAATTAGTTGTTGGGTCCCTTGTGGGCCCCATGTGGGCCCCACATGGTGTAAAAAGACAGTTTTGCCATTTATGCATAAAATTTTGGGTTTTATTCCCATGATCTCAAATTTGAGTGTACTTAGCGGCGTTGGATTTGTATTTCATAGTACATTCTAAATTTTGATGTCTCATATTTTGATTTTTGAGTAAGATTACTATTTTACCCTTTTGTCCAAGAAATGAAGAAACTTAAGGATTTTTCATTCGAATTCAAAATTTGTCGTGCTTATAGCCATTCTGAAGGGTTTGCTAAGTTTAATTTCAATTTTACATGTCTTATGATTTGATTATACTTTTATAAAAAAGTATATTCTAAATAACCCTAATATTTCAGCCCGAAATATTTGAAACTTAAACTTTATTGATTTTCTCAATCAATTACAAAAATTGGGGTTATTACAGGTGCATGCAGGTTGCAAGTAGTCTATTAGAGCTCTGCCATAAAAGTTTTGATATAAATCATTATCTTCATGTTCACTCTGTTGGTCCCACTCCCTATTTTCATTCCTTCTTCAAATTATATTCATTGGATCATTGTTCCTCCTTGTTGGAGGTTGATATTCATCATTCATTTGAGGTGGTCGTCCATCATTCATGATTGAGTAGAGGGCTTTGATCACCTCTGTTACTTCCATGGGGTGAGTTACCCCTTGATTGTTGATTAGTCATTGATGGTAACTCATCAGTTGAATGTTGTTTTGGTTGTACTTATCTAACCTCCTAGTTTTGTCGCATATCCAAAATTGCATGCAACACAAACTCTTTTTTTCTTTTTCTTTTTGTTTTGTTTTGTTTTTTTAATTTTTATTATTACTTTTTTTTAATGCACTACTACATATGAGGCCTTTAAAGTCGGTATAAAGAAGTCATTATTTTGACTACCAACTTTGTAAATATTTTACAAGTCATTTAGAAAAAATGATTTTAAAAGAATACACTTAACAAGTCATTTAATCAAAAAATAACATTTTTAGTGGGGCACAAAGAGGAACTTTTACGTGGGGAATGACTTTTGAAGTCATTTGAGTCAAAAGACTTTAAAAGTATACACTTTAGCCTAGCGAAAAGAGTAATTTTACATGGGAAAGGACTTTTAAAGTTGTTTATTTCTAAACGACTTCAAAATTCAGTGGCTTTTAAAGCATTTAGGAATAAACAACTTTAAAAGTCTACAATTTTAAAGTTGTTTGAATTAGCCATTGATTTTTGAATTCCTTTGAGTCAAACGACTCTAAAGGTCCTTTCTCACATAAAAATTTCTCTTGGTGCAAGACTAAAGTGTATACTTTTAAAGTCATTTATGTGTAAATGACTTCAAAAGTCCTTGTTCGTCTATAAAAGGCTGAAGCCATCTCAATTTTTTTTATATCCTCTGTTCATGTTCTTCTTCTCACAAGTGGTATGACAGCCTCCTCCTTTGATTCTTATGTCTTTTCCTATTCTTTTTTCCTTTTGGCTTTCCATTTTGGATATTTTGATTTTTTGTGGCATGAAAAACATTATAAGTAAACCAAAACCTCTTTCTATCACATATTGCTTTCTTGTTACCAACTCTCTCTATTTTCATTTTGTAGATCAAGTGAGTTTGGCCACTACAGATGATGAGGTCAAGAAGTGTATTAGATGATCATCATTTCTACAAAAATTGTATGATTTCATTACAAACAACAACTACTTCTCTATCTAACCCTCACCATTAGAGAAAGGTAGAACATTACGATTTGTGGGTCTCATTCAAAATTACAGTTTGATGAAGAGAAATAGTACCATCATGTTGGTTGAGGAAGTTGCAACTTTAAAGCTTTACCCTCCCTCCCCATAGAGTGGTGCCAGCTAAATATTAGGAGGCCAAATTTTGATGAAATCATTTTAGATTAGATTTTTTTATCATGATATTGTATTAATAAGATATAATAATATGTAACATTTGATATATGTAATAAAAGGATGATATAAGAGGAGTTATTCTAAAAAATACTTTGATTTCTTGTTCACGAGCTTTTTATATGTGTGTCTACAATACAAAGAATGCATAAATCAACACTGACTATCATTAAAATTCAATTTCATTGTGTACTTATGTAAGATATTGTAAAGTACTAATAATATTATTATTTTTAAGTGAAAAATATATTAGGTTTTAAAGTCATTTGTTGCAAATGACTTTAAATGAATTCACTTTTAAAGTCGTTGAATGCAAACCACTTTAAAAGCCAGTACTCTGTTTTAAGTGTTATTTCATTGACTTTCGCTTTGCTTCTATACACTAAAAATATTTTGATTTTCATCATGGCTATCCTTAATCAAATCCGAATTGTGAATAGGAATTACATTCACATATTCACTGTTGATATCAATTTTTGAGTCTTGATTAGTATCTTTTTGTTAATCTCATATGTGTGTGTGTGTGTGTGTGTGTGTGTGTGTGTGTGTGTGTGTGTGTGTGTGTGTGTGTGTGCATATTTAAATAATTTTTTCATGGTTATGGTAACAAACTTGCCTTTTTAAAGTTTAATTTCTTTTTGAATGTATCTGTCATATTTTTCTTCTTTTTTCATTGTTAATTGAGAATTTTCACAAGTGTGCATGCATGTAATTTGGTTATTTTAAATAACAATTCTTGTATACCTAGTGTTTGGTAAAATGCCTCACATAATCTATTCATGTCTAGCAAGTCTTCATACACAGATTTGCTTCAATTTCTTGAGATAATAGACAAATATGCTTGGATGATAGCAACAAAAACATCAAAAGAATATGAGGGAACAAAAAATTTCATAGAGTTCGCACTTAGGGCAGATGGTGATCATAGTCACATGCATTGTCCATACTCCAAATGGGAAAAGTTGGAAAAAGAAACTATAGGGCTATTGAGGGAACCCTTGTACTTCAATGGAATCAATGAAAGCTATCACCCATGGATTTGGAATGGATAAGAACTTTTGCATAAGCCCTCGAAAAGGCTTAGAAGATATAATCAAGACATAGTAGGGAGTGTTGCAAATAATATAGCTATATTGATGTTTCGAGATGCATATGGTGACTTCCAGGTCGACCCTAAAGGATTTAATACTACAATATTAGAGGAAGTCAATGAATCATTATACCCTATCAGTAAAGATTATAATAAGTTATCTATAGTGGTAGAGCTCTGCAATGTGAAATAAAGATTTGGTTTTTCAAATCAAGGTTTTACAAAAGTCTTGAAAGTAATGGGTAAGATGCTACTAAAGGATAATAAATTGGCAATGTCCACATGGGAGGCAAAGAAAAACTTAACTACACTATATTTGAAGTATGAGAAGATATATGTGTGTTCCAATGATTGCATCTTGCATAAGGAGCACAATGATAAAACTACATGCCCAACTTGTGAACAGTTAAGAAGGAAGTTAAAGAAAAATTCAATTAAGATGGTTACAGATGTTTCTGCAAGGGTTCTATTGTACTTTCTCCCTATTCCAATGTTAAAAGGAAAATTCTGTATAACAGAAATAGCAAAGAAATTAGTATGGCATGCAAAGGACGGAGTAGCTGATAACTTTTCATGTCATATAGTAGATAGCCCAGCATTGAAGCCCGTAGACTTCATGTGGTCTAATTTTGGTAAAGAACATAGAAACCTACAACTCACGTTATCTGCAAATGAGATTAATCCTCATGATTCTATGAGCAACAAGTATAGTTGTTGGCTCGTTATATTAGTTTGTTACAACCTCCCATTGTTTCTGTGTATGAAGAGGAAGTTCATAATATTAACCATGTTAATATCAAGTCCAAAGTAGCTAAGGAATGACATTAACATATACTTAGTTCCCTTAATCGATGATCTTGAGACATTATGGGACGTAGGTGTTGAAGCATACAATGCATATAGGAAAGAGTTGTTCACCCTAAAGGTTATATTATTGTGGACAATAAGCAACTTCCCTACTTACTGTAATTTGTTTGGACAGATTATGAAGGAATACAATGCCTGTCCTATATGTAGTGATCAAACATGTGTTGTGCAACTTAAAACATGGTAGGAAAATGGCATTCCTTGGCCAAAAAAGTTGGTTGTGTAAAGATCATCTGTGTCATTTTAAGAAGGGAGAATTTAACGGTACTGTAGAGACAAGGACACCTCCAAAGATGTTGACAGGACAACAAGTATTGAAGCAAGTTAAAAACATTAATGTATTGTGGGGAAATAAGAAATCAAGTAAAAATGTAGGTGAAATCAATTATAGTTGTTAGAAGAAGAAATCAATACTCTTTTAGTTTGCATACTAGAAATCACTGCATCTAGGCCATGTGCTTGATGTCATGCACATTAAGAAGAATGTGTGTGAAAGCTTGACTGATACCTTGCCTAATATCCCAAGAAAAATAAAGCATGGACTTGTAGCTCGAATGGATCTTATGAAGATGGGTTTGAAGAGGGGGTTGCATCTATAGGATAGGGGCACTCGAGGATCATACTTGCCTAAGGCAAATTATATGCTCGATAGAGAGGAGAGAAGAATAGTATGTAAAACCATGTCTGAGCTCAAAGCCCAAACTGTTGCTCTTTAAACTTTAAAAACATTGCCTCCATGGAAGAGCTAAAATTGTTGAGGAGGAAGTCCCATAATTTCCCTACATTGACACAACAACTCCTACCTATAGTAATACATCTGGTATTGCTGGACAAAGTTAGGGGAGTTATTACAAAATTATCCTACTTCTTTAATGTTTTGTGCAAGAAAGTAGTGGATGTTTCAAAATTATAAGAAATGCAAGGACATCTAATGACAACTTTATGTGAACTTGAGACAATCATTCCACTATCCTTCTTTGACAGCATGGCACACTTAATAGTGCACTTCATTGATGAAGTCAGACTCTACAAACTTGTTTACTTGCAATGGATGTACCCGTTTGAGAGGTACATAAAATTTTTAAAAGGGTATGTATGAAATCATAACTAACCAGAGGGGTGTATAGCCAGATGCTATATTGCAGAGGAAGCAATGGATTTTTGTATAGAGTACTTATCAAGAGTGGATGCGATTGGAATCCAAGAAAGAAATAATCAGTTGTTGTTCATGATCCCAATGTTGGCAAATCTCTATTGAGTGGTCGTGTATCGACCGTTGACTATAAAGGACAAGACCAAGCACATCTTTATGTCTTGCAAAATGTTGATGAACTCTAACTACACATTGAGTAAGTTGATCGTGCACTAAGTAAAAATTAAGTATTAATGGTTATATTTTCTTTGATCTCTACATTAATTTGCATGTGTGTGTGTGTGTGTGTGTGTGTAGTGAGCACATGGATGTCCTCAAGGCAAAGAATCCAAGTTATGCAAAGAAACAAAAGTGGCTACAATTTGAATATTGTCGCACTTTCAATACTTGGCTCTGCTAGAAGGTAAAATGAAAGAATTAACACTTAATAAATTGCATTCTATATATATATATATATATTGTATATACAATCTTACTTGCAACAACCATATCCAGATTAATATGTGCATACATAGATTCAATATCAGCGACAAGTAGCAGGTAATGGTACATCCGAATCCTTCATTTGGATGGCGATGGAACCATGATCAAAAGTAATAAAATATGCTGTATATGCCATCAATGGTTATCACTTTTACACAAAAAGATCGTGTTAACTCAGGAGTACAATAGAATAGTGGGGTTAGCTTAGTTGTCAGTCTTACATTCTTTTCCAATGCAAAGGATAAAAGGCCAATAATGGTGGATGATATTTATTATAGGGTTATAAGAGAGATATGGTCCTTAGATTATACTTGTAGAATTGTGGTGTGTTTAAGTGCGATTGGGTAGAACATAACAAAGACAGCATCAAAACTGATGCCCTTGGATTGACATTGGTTGACCTCAATAAGATCGACTGTAAAAATGATCAATTTATTTTGACATCTCAAGCAACAAGAATTTAACATGCAAGATGGACATGATAAGAGATGGTTAACTATTTTATCATCCTTTCTGAGAGATTTTTATGATGAAGAGGACCTATGAGATATTGAAATAGATTACTCTTATATTACCAAAACAATCCCATCAATCGAAGTACTTGGAAAGAATGAGAATTATGTGTGTGATAATCTTGAGGAGGGTGCTTAGGTTGAAAACAATGTGTGAGGCGGTATATGGATAGTATTAGTGAGTTGCAATATAATTTTAGATTTATAATTAGCTCATTTATCATGAGCTATATGGACTGAAGTGAGATAAATACTATATATGTGGCATTATATATATATATATATACATTATATATATATATATATACATATATACATGTAAATGAATACTTATTTGAAAAGTTTTTTTTTTTTAATATTCTTGTATTTATTATGTACAGAA
Source organism: Warburgia ugandensis (assembly GCA_035236585.1). NCBI lineage: Eukaryota > Viridiplantae > Streptophyta > Magnoliopsida > Canellales > Canellaceae > Warburgia > Warburgia ugandensis. The sequence goes on from CP141133.1 coordinate 60,676,333, forward strand.
TGCATGAATCAATGTTAGTTCAAATGATTAGAAAAGTCTTCATTTTTGAAGTCATTTAGTTCAAATGACTTGAAAAGTCTTCACTTTTGAAGTCATTTAGAACAAAACTACCTTAAAGTTTTGGACATTTAAAGTCATTTAAACCAAATGACTTTAAAAATCTTTTACATGTAAAATTTTTGTCTTCGTGCTAGACTAAAGAAGTCATTTTTCTATTATCTTGACTTCTTAAGTGTGATAACCTGGGTTTTTATAGTACTTTATCAAATTTATTTTGGAAAAGATAGGGCCCATATTTTAAAAGAACTAAATATTTTAACATTAGAAAACATTTTCTTTTTAAATCAAATTTTCTTTTAAAAAATCCTAGATGTCAATGCAATTGTCCACCCTAAACATATGTAATGCAGAAAATACATACTTTTAATTTATAATAATTTAAAAACAACTAGGATCCATCCAATGGTCCACTTACATAACCTCACTGTAATTATTACTTAACATGTCCAAAGTGTACAATCCAACATCTAACTACAATACAAATCTTTATTACATCATTCAAATAAACTTAACTACAAACATACCCTTGCTCAATTATAACATTGCTGATACCCACGAACTGTGTTTCTCCACTCCTATCTGTCTGAATCTGAGATATTGTAAACATTCAACATATACAATATCTCAGCAAGCTATGCTTTGTAGGGTATCTTAAGAAAGCATATGAACTTAAAGGATAATTTATAATCCAACATTTCATCATAAACTCACATATTTTTATTCATAATTATCCTATCATAAAGTTACTGAATCATCATCAATCATATATAGTATTCTAAGTTCTATTCATAATTCTACTAACAAGAAAGCTTTTCTAAAAATACTCATTCAAAATTTTGTATGATATGAGATCGTACTATATATGCCAAGTTTGTTAAAGGACATACAAAATTATGAATATCATAATATCTATTATCCATACATCTTACCATATTGGATGAATGATCATTCAGTCACAACAACAAATGTTATAAATTCATAACACATAGTGGTAATGAGCTCATACCAAGCATATCATCAAGCCATCATCACATAAGACATCCCATCATGCCATTAAATCAGCACCATAGTGCACAAAATATAAGGACTACTATGTCATCACATCGCAACCCTTAATCCATAACACAGGATGGATAGTTGCATTATAATCCACTAATACCACGGCAGAAGATCATCACATCATGTCTATATGGTGAAACAGACCGTCACAGTGGTAGCCTTCCCATAATTGTCCCCACCTGACATTTTACCTTCCTATGAGCATGGTATCCATATAACATTAGTTTCCTACAGCGGATGGCCAATCCTCATCCCCTCCTAGCATAGCATTCCCAAGCCTATGCCTGTAAAAAAGAAAAAAACCCTCGGGTCTTCATACCCAGATGTACAATAATAATAATAGTAACAGGCAATTTTCCTGATTAAATAAGTAAGAAAATTCCTAATGACACCAACATCATCCCAAAAAATGAAGTGGCACCCATGTACCATAAATGTCATTTCACAAGCAGATAGATAATATTATGTAAAGTCAAATCATGATTTGCAGATAGTGATCGTACAAGCATCATAAATTACAAGTATGACATTCTCATATCATTTTAATGAATTCATTACCATCAATAACAATTAACGCATATCCATTTTACATGTATTCTATATAAAGCACAACTTAAAATGTCATAATATTCATAAAATTGTAATAATGTTCATAATATAGACATAAGATCATGTTTAAACATGAATCTCAGATTTTAAAGATATGCGTTCTTAAGTTTCCACCTACCTCAAATTGAGTACGCAGTCACCCCAAGATCGCATTCCTTTGCGTTGGTGTGGTAGCATGTATCTATAAAATTACATTTTCAAAACTAGTTATTTTCTTATCTTTTATTAATATTTCTCATCTATCTTGTTATTAATCATCATAACCTAAATGATTTTGCATCTGATCTTTCCTAATCAAACCAATATCTCCTTAAAGTATGCTTAATCAGCTTTGATGGGTCAAATTTAGGTCAACTCTAGTCTTATTCTATTGTTTAGTGTAAATCTAACAATTAGATTTCATTAATTAATCAATATATAGCTAAATTTATAATCCTTGTACCATATTCTATTAATTTAACCGTCTATTTATGATGTAGGTCTTGATCTAATGGTCAGATCTATTTTTGATCTACTAGATCTGTGATTCAAGACTAAATTTGTGTTCTAGATCATGAATATGGATCTAAGGATCTGCTCTGATCATCTAAACTAGTTAAATAGGTTACAGGACATCTTAATTAATCATTTGGTAGGGCCAAATCCCCTTTGATATGGCCCATTCATTTAATTTCCATGGTTTTTGGGGAAAATTAGTCTAAATTTAATTCTTGATTATCAATTTTATTGCATATTTAAGTCCGCGATGTCAATACAACTCTAATGGACCTTTCAGATCATCAATCAAGATTCTATATCCCTTTTAATTCCAATTTTAGTGTTTCTGACCCATTAATGGTCCAAATCTATTTCTGGGCCCATGACTGGTTTACCAAATTAGAGCATCCCGATTCCTAGGATGCTACAGTGTCTTGGTCGCGAGCTGGGACAACTCCCGCATGGGCGCAAAAGCACGGGGCCAATCCAACATGACCAATCTCTAGGGGCGATCATACTGTGCGTCCTAGTTGCTGATTTGGTTGACTGGGATGAAATGATCCAATCTGGACTATTCGAACATCTTAGGATTTTGGGGCCCCACAATTTCATCAGATGACTCAGATCTTCCATTTGAGATGTCCTTAACATGGAACCTGATCAGATCCAACAAATCTGTTTTCACTGGTGATTGGTTTGCCAATGAGAGCAGGTCCATTTGAAATCTGCAGATCGGACACCGAAAATGGGGAAAATGAGTAGAAGGGGAAGTAGAAGCATACTTGGGTGGCCAAAGTGAAAAAGATCTGGGATTCCCAGTGATGTTGCAGTCTCTGCTCCGCTGGAATTCCCAGGTCACTAGAGAACTTAGAGAAACAAAGAACTCGACAAAGAAAAGTGGAAAAGGGAAAAGAAAAAGGGAAATCTGGCCCATTCCGGTGCCGTAGAAAGAGGGAGATAGGGATTTTATGGGTTCGTAGAGAGCAGGGGAAAAAAAATAGGCTTTTTCGGTGAGAGCTTGCCAGAACCCTAGAGTGCCAAAATCATAAAGAGGGAAGGGAAAAACCAGAGAAGGGAGAGAAGTCTGGGGGAAGAGGGGTTTTATCAGGGTGGGGATGGTGCAGTCTTCACTGCAATCTCCCTTGCTGGCACCAAAAAAGGTGATCAAAGAGGGGGGTGCAGTTGATTGTCGAGTCCCCCGCCACAGAGTCTCATAACTAAAATACCCCTATACTTCAGAGTCTCATAACTTTCTCATACTAACTCCATTTTCAGTGTTCTTAGTGCCATTGAATTTCATTTTCTGAGTAAAATCCAAATGCTTTTATTTTAATTCCTAATTCTATTTACATAAAAATTTATAGTTCTTGGAATATTGGATGTCAGTCATGTTTTCCACATTAAAATTTCACATACAAATCACACAACTATATTACAAATTTTAGGATTATTACATTAAGTGAGACTTTTAAAATCATTTGAGTCAAATAACTTTTAAAGTAATACTTTGTTTTAATAATTTTTCTTCAACTTTTGGTTTTTTATTTTCGACTATCTTCATCTATATAAAAATTGAATCTTATATGTATGTATTGATTTTCATTGTGGGTGGACCAAGTCCCAACTATGAAATGGAATTACATTTATATATTCCCAGTCAATATCAATTTTTTAATAAATCATTGGAATACATTGGTAAATCAGAACGGTCAATATCAGGTAGCAGGATTAAGATTTATATCTTAGAAAACTAAATAATTGCTATGTTTTGACAAGAATGAATTAATGCAAATGTGACGACCCGGGTTTTATGTGATGCCATCTCATAAAAAGATGAGCTCTTGCTTTAGAAATATGAAATGCATAAAAATCTTTTGTTATGGATAGCAATCTTTCGTATAAAACCCCAAGTGTCAAAACACATTTTCAAATCATATAGCCATGACATAGTTTTAAATCAACTCTATTCCCAAGAAAGTGTTAGTCACAGCCCCAGCTACAGAGAGTAACTACAATCAAGTAACATTCACTGAAAGATAAGGTAGGGGTTTACTTACTTTTACTTAATTCGGATGTTCTCTGTCGCGGGTATATCCTGTCCTTAAGTGTTTACTTGTATCTGAAAAATATTAAGGATTGGGTGAGTATACACTATACTCAGTAGGAGTCTATCACTACTAGTTTTACAATGCATGCTATATTTTAAACCATATGTTCTTTAAAACATGTGTCTGTTTGAACACTCATGTTCAATATCGATATTAAAAACCATTGTAAAAATAGAATACTGACGACTTTCGATATTAAAAGCCATTGTCAAAATAAAATACTGACGACTTAAAGAATCGCATAATCCGAGTCAAAAGGAAAATAAAATGCTCAACTGAATCCAACTCATGGATTTATGGTCGACCATACTCATGTCATGCCATATGCAATGCAAGTAAATCCTCAAAAACATTGGGCACACTATGTGCACGACTTCATCACCGTGTGGTCCCCGAGTACCTAGGGACTCTCGATCATAGTCTCCACGGGGCATATGACACTTCGACGGGTGCTATGACACCCGTGGTAGTCCTCGTTACCACACAGCAATCGAAGTAAGGACAAGCCTTTTTGGCGTGGTACCCTTTCCACCTATAGTGGTAAAGGCTGGGAGGCCACCCCGAACCTCTCGGCATAGCGCCCACGACCTTACTAGCACAAAAGTATCTAAAGATAAAGCCAAAGCTCAATCATCGTAAATCATGCAATTTATGCAATCATTTTCAATGTCCTCTTTGCATACCTCACATTGCCTTACCCTTACAACTGCCTAACCAGCGTCTTTTGGGCACTTCAGTGTCTTTTGGAAACCCTCGAGGATATCTTCATAAATCAGGCAATTTATGCATTTCTTTTCAAGACATGCGAGCAATGCATAAAAATCACTTTATGCTAATATCATGTTTAAATCCATAAAACATGAAGATATGTTTGCATACTAGTTTTTACATTAACTCAAAAGCAGGTCATCTGCATAAGGATGTAACATAAGTTTATATGTCATAAAGATGGGACATGTAACTTAAAAACTTAAAACATGCATTAGAAAAGCAACCATGACTCAAAACATGCAGTCTCAAAGCATCATGGGTCCTTTTTAAAAGTCTACTAGCGATAGGACACCTACCTGGTTTGATCGTGCTACTCCCCTTGTCCTCATATGTTCCTGGACATGGTTTAGGGGAAAAAGGTTAGCTTGGCCTATTTCTATAGGTTCTAGAATAGTTTACCTCACTACTTAGGCATTAAGGGTCCATTCTCATGCCTAAGGGCCTCCTAAGGTCCCTAACTGGGCCTTGGTATAGTCAGGTTTGCAAAGGTGTAGTGGCCCTGCACCACTATCATGGTTTAAGGTCCATGCTAGCCTTAGATAGGGGCTTGATCAGGTATTTTATGGTTTGGGCGTGTCTGCGCCGTCGATATAAACACAACGCCTCACGCGGCACCTCAATCGGAGTCATAGAACTGAAGTTATGGGTATTTTCGTGTTAAGAATACATAGAAGGACCAAAACGGGTCCTGTGTCATCGCTCCTAAGATGCACCTGCGTCCTGGTCGAGCGGCGACCAGCCTGCGCATGCAGTCGCACGCTACCGGACGCAATCAAGTTGCGAGTTCTGCTTTCGCAGAATGCATGGTGTCACATAGCAAGCCCATACGAGATGAGAGCCTGGGACGCTAATGCATCCCGCATTAACGGCGCGCGCCCCTCAGGCCATGTCTGCCGACGCACCATACCCTCCACCCGTTTTCTCGTTTGCGGGCACGTGTCAGCTTTTCCTTTAACGCATGAGTGCGTTTTGGTTCCGTGGTGATCTGGGCGTCCTCGAGACGCCTTGGTTCGACCATGTTGAACCAGTACACCCCAGGCACCTACCCTGGGTCTGTTGTGGCTCCTTAGAGCCCCATTTTGCATGGTTTCTCATGCAAAAACTTAGGGATATTCGTCCTAAGACTGAGGGGGAGATGGGTTTGGAGTTGTTTAAGGCGTACCTGGTTCGTGGCCGGGTATTTTTCACTTTTTCTCCTCTTGCACACAGCTCCCAGATTGGTTTTTCCTAGGGTTTTGGGCTGCCATTGGAGGTGCCCAAGAGCTCTATTTATAGATTTTAAGGAGGGTTCTGGAGGGGGGTTTATACCACCATAGAATGGCGGTGGAAAAACCTCCAGAATGGAGGTGGTTTCTCCTCTACACACAAACATTCTAGAATGTCGGTGATGCAGTACGTTTGAGAAGAAGGGGGTGCCCGTATCAAAATGGGTCCCTGTTTTCTAAAGCCAAATTCGTTTTAACTTTAATTACAATTTTGCCCTTGAACTTCAAAGGACCATAACTTGCTCATTTTAACTCTGTTTTGGGTGATTCTGGTCTTGTTGGATTCCTTTTTCTGAGACGCACCTAAGGGTACCATTCTAAGGACCAAATTTCTGGGTCTAGTCAAGGTGAATAGTGAAATGACCAAAATACCCTTATCTCAAAAAGTGAACTATTCATTACCAACATGGGATTTTAAGGTTACAAAAATAGAGTCATTACATTCTTACCTCCTTAGGGGAATTTTACCCCCAAATTTCTATAATATACAGTCAAAAGATCTCGGGGTACTTTTCTCACATTTCTAACTCTGGTTCCCAAGTCTCTTCTTCCATGTGCGCATTTCTCCACAAAACTTTGACTATCTGGATCGTGCACTCTGACTGTCCATCGGTCTATGGATGGAAGGCTGTGCTAAAGTTCAAGGAAGATCCTAAGGTTTTTTTTTTTTTTTTACGGACTTCCAGAGTGGTGAAGTGAAGCGGCTATCCCTATCTGAAGTGATACTAAGGGGTATGCCATGTAAACTCACTATCTCTTTGATGTATAGCTGAGATAGGCTGTCAGTGGATTGGGTATGGCGTATAGGAAGGAAATGGGTTGTCTTAGTCAATCTATCAACAATTACCCAGATCATGTCATGACCCTTAGAGGTCTGAGGTAACCCTACGATGCAGTCCATGGTAATATGATCCCATTTCCATTTGGGTAACTCAAGGGGTTGTAACAATCCCGCAGGTCTTTGATGTTCGGCCTTTACTTGTTGACATGTTAGACACTTTGCCACAAATTCCCCTATGTCTCTTTTCATACCATTCCACCAATATTGTCTCTTTAAGTCTTAATACATCTTAATTCCTCCCGGGTGTATAGTGTACTTAGACCGATGAGCCTCTTTTAAGATTTCTTGTCTTACTTCTTCATTAGTCGGTACCAATAATCTTCCTTGCATGTAAACGCTACCATCTTCCCCTTTAATAAACCATGGTTTTCTTATTAAAGCTTGTATGTCTGGATCCCCTTGCTGTGCTTGCTTAACCTTTTCATTAATAGTAGACTTTATCGTCAGACCTGCCATAATGATCTTGCGGTTACTTATGTCTGGTTTCCACATTATTACTTCTTGTAATAGCTTCCATCTCTTAGTAAATAAACTTGCACTCATCCCTTGGGTTTTTCTACTTAATGCACCAGCTACCACATTAGCTTTTCTAGGGTGATAATGAATGGAGAAGTCATAGTCTTTTAAGTATTCCATCCATCTTCTTTGTCGCATGTATAAGTCTTGTTGGGAAAAGATATATTTAAGACTCTTATGATCTGTGAAAACTTCAAACTTTTCCCCATATAGATAATGTCTCCAGATTCGCAAGGCAAAGAATATGGCCGCTAATTCCAAGTCATGGGTCGAGTAATTGACTTCATGCTTCTTGAGTTACCGAGAAGCATAAGCAATTACCTTCCCATGTTGCATAAGTACGCAACCTAGTCCTTGTTGCGAGGCATTGCTGTATATCTCAAATTCGCCACTTCATGAAGATAAGGTAAGGACAGGTGCTGTAGATAACCTTCTCTATAGTTCCTGGAAGCTTTCCTCACATTTATCAGTTCATTCAAATCTTGTGTCTTTCCTGGTCAGCTTAGTTAAAGGTAAAGCAATTCGTGAAAAACCCTCGATGAATCTCCTGTAATATCCGGCAAGTCCTAAGAAGCTTCTTATTTCTGTGACTGTCTTAGGTCTTTCCCTTTCTGTACTGATTCAACCTTAGCGGGGTCGACTGCTATGCCATCTTGAGAAATAATGTGTCCTAAGAAATTAACCTTTTCCAGCCAAAACTCACACTTACTGAATTTTGCATATAACTTGTGTGCTCGTAGGGTGCTTAATGTTATCCTTAGATGTTCCTTATGGTCTTCAGGGGTTTCTAAATATATCAAGATATCATCCACAAACACTATGATGAATTTGTCTAAGTATTCCTTGAACACCCTATTCATGAGGTCCATAAACGCGGCTGGAGCATTAGTTAAACCAAAGGACATCACTCTGAATTCATAATGGCCGTATCGAGTCTTGAAGGCTGTCTTGGGGACATCTTCTTCTCTAACTCAAAGTTGATGGTAGCCAGATCGTAGATCAATCTTAGAGAAGACTCTGGCTAATTGAAGTTGATCAAAAAGATCATCAATTTAGGGAAGGGGGTACTTATTCTTAATGGTGACCCTATTTAACATCCGATAGTCTACGCACAATCTCATGGAGCCATCCTTTTTCTTAACAAAAAGGACTGGAGCTCCCCACGGAGATACGCTACACCGTATGAACACTTTGTCAAGTAGTTCCTGTAACTGGGTCTTCAATTCTTTTAGTTCTGCAGGAGCCATTTGGTAAGGAGCTTTGGAAATAGGGGAAGTGCCGGGTATAAGGTCAATGGTAAACTCAATTTCTTTTGGTGGGGGTAGACCTGGTAAGTCCTCAAGGAATACGTCAGGAAATTCTTGGACTACCTCGACATCCTCTAGCTTTGGTTGAGGACTCTCGACAGATTCAATCTTGGCCAAGAAGAAGGGACATCCCTGAGCAATGTGCTTAACTGCTTTCATGGCAGAAATAACACACGCTCCAGAATAATCCTTTCTTCCTTGGAGGGTGAAAGTGTCTCCATTAGGTAGGGTGCGGCAATCAACAAAGGCTTGATGAAAGGCTAGCCAGTCCATACCTAGGATGGCGTCGAAGTCATTCATATCTAAGTGAATAAGATTGGCATGTAGCAAATGATCTTTGACCAAAACGGGGACATCTTGGAGATAAGAATAGGTGGGAAGTGCCTGGCCTACAGGAGTCATGACTTCTCGAGTGAAGTCCAGGTCCTGTGCTATAATGTCCAAGGTTGATGCGAACTCCTGGGATATGAAAGAATGAGTGGAGCTTGTATCGAATAGAACTTTAGCAGGTGTATCATAGATAGAAAGAATACCTTCAACTACTGCATTTGAAGTCTGGGCTTGACTGGAAGTGAGGGCAAAGACACGTCCTTGGCTCTTTGGAACCTGATCTTCTTTACGCTCTTCAACTTTCCTTTAGGACAATTCCTAGCAAGATGTCCTAATTCTCCACAAGTATAGCAAGTGATGTTGAAAGTGGGAGATGGTTTGCCTGAATGATTTCTATTACACCTAGGGCATGTCTTCCAGTCTGGTATTCTTCCTTTGTTTTCAAACGGCTTCCTAAAAGGTGGCTTGGGTCCAAATGACTGAAATGGTCTCTTTCCTTTATTTCTCATGGTGTTGGTGTTCTTAATTTCCTTTATTGCCTGATTCCTTTGATAATCTTTTTCGTATAGGGAGGCTATCTCTATGGCTTCGGCTACGGTGGAAGGTTGGAAACCTAGAACTCTGTTCCTCAGTCCTGGGTTTAGACCATCTACAAATCTTTCCGCTGCGTCTTCCTCATCAGCACAAGCATGTGGTGCAAATCTTTGGAGGCTAATGAATTTATTTTCATACGGTTGGACAGTCATGTTTCCTTGTTCTAAGTTCATAAATTCTTTTTTCTTCTGTTTTCTTACGTGTTTAGGATAATATTTGTCATTAAAGACCTTTTTAAATTCTTCCCATCCTATTGTTTCTTACTGGTCAAAATAAGTCCTTTCCGCTGTTTCCCACCAAAAGGTAGCCTCTCCCCTAAACACAAATGTGGCCATGGGTACCTTTCTTTCTTCAGCTATGTTCATGGATTTAAATATTTTTTCAATATCAATTAACCATTTTTCAGGTGTAGATGCTTCATCTTCTCCTGTGAATGAGGGAGCTAATTTCTGAAACCTTTCTAACTGAACCTCATTCCTATCTATTGCTTTATCAGGGGAAGGATCTCGTGTGGTAGGGGTTTGGGTTTGTTGATTACTCATGTGTTGTTCCATATGCTGTAGGAATCTCTGGAATAATTCAGCCATCCCATTGCCCGACCCAGTGGAGTCCACTAGTGGGGCTTCAGGTCTTGGAGCATTGCTTACTTTCTTTCTAGGCATATGTAAATCACAGGGTAATTCACAAGACCTTAATATGTGTTATCATATTACCCCTTAATCTTTCATGGATGAAACTTGATTATAAGTTATTCTCCTCATAACTGGGCTATGAGTAACGTCAAACCGGGCTCTGATACCGACTGTGACGACCCGGGTTTTATATGATGCAATTTCATAAAAAGGTGAGCTCTTGCTTTAGAAATATGAAATGCATGAAAATATTTTGTTATGGAAAGCAATCTTTCGTATAAAACCCCGAGTGTCAAAATACATTTTCAAATCATATAGCCATGGCATAGTTTTAAATCAACTCTATTCCCAAGAAAGTGTTAGTCACAGCCCCAGCTACAGAGAGTAACTACAATCAACTAACATTCACTGAAAGATAAGGTAGGGGTTTACTTACTTGTACTTAATTTGGATGTTCTCTGTCACGGGTCTATCACGGGTATATCCTATCCTTAAGTGTTTACTTGTATCTGAAAAATATTAAGGATTGGGTGAGTATACACCATACTCAGTAGCAGTCTATCACTACTAGTTTTACAATGCATGCTATGTTTTAAACCATATGTTCTTTAAAACATGTGCCTGTTTGAACACTCATGTTCAATATCGATATTAAAAACCATTGTCAAAATAGAATACTGACAACTTTCGATATTAAAAGCCATTGTCAAAAGAAAATACTGACGACTTAAAGAATCGCATAATCCGAGTCAAAAGGAAAATAGATATCATGAACATATACGATGATATGCATAAGATGCTCAACTAAATCCAACTCATGGATCTATGGCTGACCATACTCATGTTATGCCATATGCAATGCAAGTAAATCCTTAAAAACATAGGGCACACTATGCCCACGACCTCATCGTCATGTGGTCCTCGAGTACCTAGGGATGCTTGGTCATAGCCTCTACGGGGCATATGACACTTCGACGGGTACCGTGACACTAGTGGTAGTCCTCGTTACCACACAGCAATCGAAGTAAGGACAAGCCTTTTTGGCATGGTACCCTTTCCACCTATAGTGGTAGAGGTTGGGAGGCCACCCTGAACCTCTCGGCATAGCGCCCATGACCTTACTAGCCCAAAAGCATCTAAAGATAAAGCCAAAGCTCAATCATCGCAAATCATGTAATTTATTTAATCATTTTCAATGTCCTCTTTGGGTACCTCACACTGCCTGGCCCTCACAACTGCCAAACCAGCACCTTTTGGGCACTCTAGTGTCTTTTGGGAACCCTCGAGGATATGCAATCTTCGTAAATCAGGCAATTTAGGCATTTGTTTTCAAGACATGTGAGCCATGCATAAAAATCACTTTATGCTAATATCGTGTTTAAAGCCATAAAACATGAAGACACATTTGCATACTAGTTTTTACATTAACTCAAAAGCAGGTCATGTGTATAAGGATGTAACATAAGTTTATATGTCATAAAGATGGGACATGTAACTTAAAACATGCATTAGAAAAGCAACCATGACACAAAACATGCAGTCTCAAAGCATCATGGGTTCTTTTTAAAAGTCTAGTAGCGATAGGACACCCACCTGGTTTGATTGCGCTAGTCCCCTTGTCCTCGTACGTTCCTGGATATGGTTTAGTAGAAAAAGATTAGCTTGGCCTATTTCTATAGGTTCGAGAACAATTTACCTCACTACTTAGGCATTAAGGGTCCATTCCCATGCCTAAGGGCCTCCTAAGGTCCCTAACTAGGCCTTAGTCTAGTCAAGTTTGCAAAGGTTTAGTGGCTTTGCACCACTATCATGGTTTAAGGGTCATGTCAGCCTTAGATAGGGGCTTTATCAGGGATTTTATGGTTTGGGCGTGTCTGCGTCGTCAATACGGACACAACGCCTCTCGTGGCACCTCAATCGGAGTCCTAGAACTCAAGTTATGGGTATTTTTGTGTTAAGAATACATAGAAGGCCCAAAACGGCTCCTGCGTCACTGCTCCTGGGATGCACCTGCGTCTCAGTCAAGCGGTGACAGGCCCGCACGTGCGGTCGCACGCTCCCGGACGCAATCAAGCTGAGCATTCCGCTCTCGCAAAATGCGCGACATCACCATAGCAGGCCCATATGAGATGGGAGCCTGGGATGCTAACGCGTCCTACATCAGCGGCGCGCACCCCTCAGGGCGCGTCCGCTGGCGCACCATACCCTCTGCCCGTTTTCTCGTTTGTGGGCACGTGTTGGCTTTTCCTTTAATGCACAGGTGCGTTTTGGTTCCATGGTGACCTGGGCATCCTCGAGACGCCCTAGTTCAACCATGTCAAACCAGTACGCCCTAGGCACCTACCCTGGGTCTGTTGTGGCTCCCTAGATCCCCATTTTGCATGGTTTCTCAAGCAAAAACTTAGGGATATCCGTCCTAAGACTGAGGGGGAGATAGGTTTGGAGTTGTTTAGGGAGTACCTGGTTCGTGGCCGAATATTTTCCACATTTTCTCCTCTTGCACACAACTCCTAGATTGGTTTTTCCTTGGGTTTTGGGCTGCCATTGGAGGTGCCTAAGAGCTCTATTTATAGAGCTTAAGGAGGGTTCTGGAGGGGGGTTTCTACCGCTATAGAATGGCAGTGAAGTAACCTCCAGAATGGTAGTGGTTTCTCCCCTACACACTGACTTTCTAGAATGTCAGTGATGCAGTATGTTTGGGAAGAAGGGGGTGCTCGTATCAAAACGGGTCCCTATTTTCTCAGGCCAAATTCGTTTTAACTTTAATTACAATTTTACCCTTGAACTTCAAAGGGCCATAACTTGCTCATTTTAACTCTGTTTTGAGTGATTCTGGTCTTGTTGGATTCCTTTTTCTGAGACGCACCTAAGGGTACCATTCTAAGGACCAAATTTCTAGGTCTAGTCAGGGTGAACAGTGAAATGACCAAAATACCCTTATCTCAAAAAGTGAACTGTTCATTACTAACCTGGGATTTCAAGGTTAAAAAAATGGAGTCATTACAGCAAATGATGAATGTACTATCTTAAATTTTAAATAGAATAAAAGCATGTCAAACTTAGTTATTGTAATAACCCTAATTTTTAAATTCCATTTCAAATGCTTATGAATTAAGTTTGATGAATGCAAATTTGAAAATTTTCATCTTTATGTTTCACAAAATTGACCTTTTCATAGAGTTCGAACTTAAGGTAGGAGGCAATTGTAATCACATATGTTATCCATGATCGAAATGTGGAAACTTGAAAAATGTAACTATAAGGGTGTTAGGAGGCGTGTATACCTGAATATTATATTACAGAGGAAGTAATAAAGTTTTGCATAGAGTACTTACTAGGAGTGAATGTGATTAGAATCCTAATAAAGAAATAATTGGTTGTATTTCATGATCTCAAGGTTGGTGATCCAACCATTCATCTCACTTTGAATAAGGACAGTAGCAAAACCCCTTTGGTTCCACCATGATTAGAGGAGGGACAATGACATATCAGATAAGACAGTATGCAGAAAGAACTATTGCTAGAAAAATCAATGAGTCATGTGCATTATAGGTAAGATCTATGAAAATCCAACTTTGGATTTGCACTTTTAGCTAGATTAGTACAATTTCATGCTAGATTTAGGTTTTTGTGATGATTCAACCATTTCTCTTAATCCAACCATCCATTTTTTAAACCATAATTAGAAATAGGGTTAAATACCTACCTAATATAGCTTAAATTTGACTGAGATTGTCGATCTAGGCTTGAAATTGATCGAAGAATTTTAGTCGTCCAATATGTTATGGTGGAAATAGTACTGGTGATGCCTGATCAATGATCAAGTGCTACTAGTTAGTTCCTTTACCCAAAATTGATATAGAATGGATAAAAAAATATCTTATCTAATAATGAAATAGATTAGACTAGCTCTTTGATCATTATCTTGTATTAATAAAATCTAATAAAATGTAACATTTGATATATATAATAATAATAATAATAATAATAATAATAAAAGGATGATACATGAGGAGTTATTCCAAAAAATGCTTTGATTTTCTTGTTCATAGTTTGTTTGTGTGTGTGAGTGTGCACACAAAGAAAGCATGAATCAAGGATGACTATCATAACAAATTAGTTTTATTGTGTATTTATGTAAGATATTGTAAAGGACTAATATATATATATATATATATTTCAATTGAAAAATATATTAGTTTATAAAGTTGTTTACTATAAATAACCTTAAAACTGTGACTTTTAAAGCTGTTTAGTGTAATCAACTTTAAAAGTAAAAACTTTTAAAGTCATTCACACTAAATGACTTTAAAATTTCTACTTTGAATTGCGTTTATCCTTAACCAAATCCCAACTATGAATTAGAACTACATTTACATATTTGCATTGATATTGATTTTTGAGTGCTGATTAGTATCTCTTTGTTTATCTCATATATATATATATATATATATGTATGTATATATGCATGTTTGAAAAAAAATTTGCCTTGTTATGGTGATGAAAAAATTGTGGGAACAGTACTGTTTATGCCTGATCGATGATCAAATGCTACCAGTAAGTACCTTGACCAAAAATTGATATAGAATGAATCAAATATTTCTGATCTAGGAATGACATAGATCAGACAATCTTCATGGTCCAATCTATCATAATCAAAATAATGACCTTGTGATGCTTGATCCATGAGAAAAGTATAGGTTTGACCACCAAGAATAATCAACCAACATTACACTAATCATAATATAACATATCTAATTTTTAAATAGAAATTTACAAAAAATTTGAATTATGTAAACTCAGAGTTGAAAGAGAATATTAAAATTTTTAACTTTTAGAGTTCTAGAAATTGAAAACTTTATAAACATCAAATCAAGTATTGAAACCTTAATATTGGGATTGTATTTGAAAAGACTCCAATGACATTATATTTGCTCAAATCAGAATTCAAACAACTAGGTTTTGATTTTTCTCAAAAAAGCAATTTGGTAATCTCATTGAGTGGGTCCCACTTGCGGAAATTCAAAATTTGAGTGGCACTCATCTCTTTTTTACTATAACTATAATGTACAAAATAGTATAAAAAAACTTTATAATTATAATTTTTTATTTTTAATAAAAACTAATATTAAATAACTAAAGGAGGGGGACATTTTGGTAATGGCACCACCCCTCCCACTTAACTAAATCGAAGAATAGTCCTATGTTTGTTCTCAAACCAAACAAAAGAGAAAATTCAACAAGACTGGAGAGAAGAAAGGAAAAAGAAGAAAGAGAAGAAGAAGAAGAAGAAGGGGGAGAATGAGAGGAAGAGAAAGGGGGAGGAAGATTGGCTGCAGGAAATGATTCACTCCATACTGGACAGCCAAAGGCAAAACCCAAGTGGGAGAAAGAAGAGGAAAGAAAAAGGGGAATAAGAAGAAGGGGGAGAAGGAGAGGAAGAGAAAGGGGAAGGAAGACTGGCTGCCATCGGCAATTCATGCCGTACCCAACTAATAGAGAGTAAACTCAACAGGAAGAGGAGAAAAAGGAGAAGAAGAAGAGGAAGAAGACGAAGACGAAGGAAGGGAAGAAGACGAAGAGGAAGAGAAAGGAGGAGAAAGAGGGGGGGAAGACAAGCCACTGGAGACCTGTCACCTCGAGGAAGATGTCGGACTGGGGTCCTGCTATAGGAGTTGCAACTCATTGCGGGAGATGATGCTGACTTGGATCACTAATCCGAGGCGATCATCTCACTCAGTGCACAAGCACGATTTATAACCCCAAGGTATTGGAGTAATTCATGCCCTTCTTGACTACAATTAGAAGAGGAAATCAATGCATTACAAAGCTCAAATGGTTTCACTCAAATCAGGGTCAATCTAACTCATTCTAGAGAGGAAGAAGCATGAAACACACCCTAAAAGTAAGATCTACCAAACACTTTTCTTGATTTGAGACTGAATGACTTTATGAGATTTTTCCATCAATAGGTCATACTACTTGAGGCATGCTTGTAATTATACTATTTAAAGTAATATTACAAATGTTATTTAAGAAAATTTAGTTCTGTTGTGAAACTAAATTAGAATGACCGTGATTTTTGTGAGCAATATACATTCAAATGCCATCATTTCTGTTATTAATCACCTACTATGTAGTTATAATTTTTGTTGAAAAATACTTGTCATGATGGCTGTGATTTTATCATTATTATTAATGACTTATATGCTATTAAGCTATTTTTTTGGATTAATGGCTAATTCCATGTAAATTTAAATCCATTTGGTATGGATGATTATTTTTGTAATACATGTCCCCACTATGTTAATTGTGATATGGACATTTTCTAGTTTATCATTAGAAATCTCATTATTAATTTTATTTTATGATGATGGGTATGAGTTACTGGTGAATGTGATTAATAGGCTAAAGGCCTAATGAGAACTAAAGAGGAATTAAAGGCCTAAAGTAAGTTAAATAGAGGAAATAAGTGAAGAACTAAATAAAAAGAAAACAACTAACTAAGAAAGAAACAATTAAGCTAAGAAACTAGAAAATAAACCCTAAATTAGAAAGAAAATAATTTAAGAAACTATCTAAATAAAGAAGCTTTCCTATAAAATAAGGAAACTTTCCAAAAATATGTTAGGATGATAATTGTACTATTTAACTAATCTTACACATGTTATCTAAGCAAATTTAGTCCTATTATGAGAAGATACATAATTATACAACTTGTACGAATTTGTATCTCATTGGATTCCTATCTCTAGCAACCATCAACTATAATTTTCTGAAGTGAAATTCACTTGTAGCTATCACTTACAAGTCTATTATAAACTGTCAGGTACAAAGTTATTCTAACAAAATTTTAGGCAATAATGAGAAGTTCTACGATTAAATTTAAAACCTGTCTTTGTAACATACAAAGATTGTTAGAGTCTCAAGAAAATATTTAATCTTTTGAGTCCACTACAAATTAGAATATTCATATGTAATTGAACCTTTAATAACTAATAGATCATAACTCTAAGTGATGACAAGAACTTGACAGCTAAGTAAGCTCAAATTGATCAATAATACTCTATGAGTATTTAGTAGTCTAACTCATAATTATTTGAACATGAAAAGTACCCTACAAATTGTACATGAAACAAATTTGTGAAACTTACACAAATATTTTACATGAAACGAGAAAAGTGAAGACATTATAGAAAACATTTAGATAACTTAAAAGGAAATATAATAAAAAAATGTGTGTTTGAAAGAGAGAGAGGGAGCGAGAAGTTAGATGCCACCATTATGCACCCTGGCCTTTATTAAGTAAAGATATTGGAAAAAAATTAACATCATGGCATGAGAAAAATGCAAACAATGGTGACCATGACCTAGCTATCTAAGCAGTACAATTCCTAAGGCAAAGTGACCTAAAGGTAACTTCATGTGTAGAACTAATAAATGGCTTTACACTCTTAACCTAAAAGGCATTACATGGTTAAGAAAATGAGTGAAGCAATACTACACCTAACGGAATATAAACTCAAATAGAAGGCATGTTACACATGGTTAGAGTAGACTATCTACCTAAAACTCCCAAAACTAATTAATAGGTGGTTCTAGTACACGCTTGATCACTGTGATAAGAATGACTTACAATGTGATTCTAGAAATGGGCATGAACAAGAGGTAACAAAACATACATGCAAGTTTACTAGTGAAATGCTTTAAGATGTATCTCTTGATTGTCGAATGCTAGTTGTTGCTTACATAAAGCTAAATGTTTCTATCATGTTTATATGAGTGCAAATGAATGTGTATATAGATGTGCTATGTGATGGCTAGAATCATGTAAGTTAAAATTGCTTAAAGTTGTTGCATCTTCAAAATAGTTTACTTAGTTTCTAGGTTTAGTTTTAGGAAAGTTAAATTTTAAAAATATCTATACTTAGAAAGTTTTTATTTTCATGCATGTTTTACTGATTTGATTTTGGTTTGTTTGCCACCTATGTCATGTAAGTTTGTTTTCTTTAAACAGATTACATGGCCTTTTTTATCTCATTATTCTAATTAATATCATTATGTTCCTATTTGTAGTAAAGATGGAATAAGAACAATATCAAAATGAAGAATGTGGGAAAAATGAAGAGCACAAACAAGAGGCCAATATAAACACTACTCAAAAGAGAAAGGGCAAAGGGCAAACAATAATGGAAAAGGTTATTAAGAGAAAGTCGAAGGGAATTAAAGAAACTGCCCAATATAAAAGTAGGGGGCAAGAGATAGGTGAAAATGAAGCCTCTTGTAGCAATTTTCTCTGCTCCACAGTGTAAGTGGTTCTGCCTGTCTATCAATTTTATATAATTAATTAGATGACATGATCATGTCTTTCTAATTAAATTTTGCAAGACATTCTTACCCAAGAAAGCTCAAGTACAAGAACTCTAAGTAGCACTACTGCCAACAAGAACATCTTGTATAGGGCTATGGGAAATAAGGACCACCCTAGCTGTATTAGGGGCATGGGTTCGGTATTGTTCCTTTTAAATCCTTTAGTAAAGATTTACATACAGTTGAACATGAGGATGCCTACGATGATTTGATTGAGAAAATAAAAATGTATATATTTAAATAGTTGCATGAAGGAGGTTTGATGATAGTTTCTCAATTCCTGCACATAATTCTCGCAATGCCCCTATACCTCTATCAATTGCTAGCAACAATTCTCCAATTGAAGAAATTTATAAAGGACAATTGGCGTCCCTCTTAAAAGAAATTCTAGCCAAGGAGGAATATATATATATATATATAGACACACACACACACACAAAACTAAAAAATTTCATTATCCTTATGTAATAATTCTCTAACTCATCCTATCTATTGTATATCTAATTTGTAGGTGGGTCAATTCCTATTGGCCCAGAATTCCTGTCAAAACATCATAGCAGTTGGTTCATGCTA
Organism: Warburgia ugandensis; assembly: GCA_035236585.1. Taxonomy (NCBI): domain Eukaryota; kingdom Viridiplantae; phylum Streptophyta; class Magnoliopsida; order Canellales; family Canellaceae; genus Warburgia; species Warburgia ugandensis. Next base: position 60,695,845 of record CP141133.1, read on the forward strand.
TGAGCATGAATTAACCATTTTGCATGAAGTTAGTATGCAGCCACACACTAAGCAAGTGTCCATTACCATGGCTTTAGATGCTAATGCTAGCTTATCATTCCCTTTAGAAATGGAAAATATAATAACCATTGAGTAGGCAATTGCATATCACGTCACTTGGCCAGAGACACTAGTCATTCCCATAGAGTTCACAGTATGGATCTTATCATACTACATTCCTCATCAATAATTTTTAATTAGAGACCTCACTTTAATTGTTTATTAACTTTATATAGTTAATCAGCAACAACATGTGCCATTAAGTTCACCTGTCATTGCACCATCACCTATTGTTGCACCAATAGAACAGGTACTTATATATATATATATATGTATGTATGTATGTATGTATGTATGTATGTATATGTTTGTTACAATTTCATCATAAATTAGGTCCTCTTCATTGATTAATATAATATAATAATAAAAAATTCATCTTTTATAACAGTCGCCTAAGGATCGTGTGGAAATCCCACCTAACATGTCTCGATCCCTAAGGTTAATCTACTGTGTCATCAAGGAAGATAGGGCAATCAACCATGTACAAATCAAGGAGGGAGTGCTTACTGAGGATGTTGTTGAAGTGCCACTTATGGCAGAGGACCTCTTACTAGTTTTCCTATGGGATCAACTTGAGCACCCTCACATTATCTCCTACATGGGATATATGCACATATTTTCTTATAAAATATTTGACATAACATGTTATAGGTAATAATTATTTCATTTTTGTAGCTTATTGAATGATGCAACTAGCCTTTTTGAGGGTGAGGGTACACTTTACCAATTCCTTGACCTAGCATCATTTGTGGAGCAGTGAAGTAATGGACAACGAGAGGCATGTTCATGATATTTTACCAGGCTTCTTCTAATGCTCTAAGGGGCAAGGCTTAATGATTTCCTACAATAGTTGGTAAGTTTTAATTTTCTTATTTTCTTGCCAACTTGTTATATACTTAAGGACTATTAATTTTAATTACAATTCATATGAGTGTCTATGTAGGGCTCATTAGATGTTGCTCATTTTGGATGTGCACAATGGGCAAGCTTTCTTTTTTTATAATTGTGGATCGCACATTTGTCCCACCTTCATAGAAATTATAAATTAGCAAGATTTTATTCTTTTCATATATTATGTGTGGGCAGATAATTTATTGTTCATCTATAATGTATTTGAAATTTAAATATGAGCTAATCTAACCAAGATTGTACAACCACTAAAACTCACTTGGAAGAATATCATGGTATCAAAAATAGTTAATTAGTCTATTTTATTACTAATTAGACTTACAATATTACAAATGTATTTATGGATTATTTTTATTGTCCTTGTTGCATAGTGCCCTAGACAATAGTCTGATTGGGAGTGTCGGTACTATATAATGAGAGACATGATGACCTTAATATTCGATGGTGTTGGTGTCCATCATTTAAGAATGTAAGACACATTTTACTTTTCAAAATCTTATATTTTTCTATAGTTTTCTATGGATCCAGTTAAAAGAATGTGACCTGAATTAAATATGTTCCATTATAGTCTACTATGCTTTATGAGTGAGCAAACAAGTATAGTAACTCCAAAGTAAACCTCAATGAAATATGAAGCAAATGGGTAGAGTATGTACTGAGTTTCAATCAAAACACTTAGAGTAACTACATTTGTCATGTGTAAAATACATAATAAAGTATTTTTTTCATTCACTTGTATGTGTTCTTTTAGTTTTTATTATTTCCTTTGGAATGTGTGTGTGTGTGTGTGTGTGTGTGTGTGTGTGCGTGTGTGTGTGTGTGTGTGTGTGTGTGTGTGTGTGTGTGTGTGTGTGTGTGTGTGTGTGTGTAAGCTATGAATGAGTGGAGAGTGTGGGAGTAATGAGCATGGATGAAGTGAATTTGAAATTCTAAATGAAGTGAATATGGCTATTGGTTTTCAATATAGTCATTGAATTATATAACTTTTATGGGATGATGAATGAGGGTAACTTAGAGTGTGGAACTAAATGCAAATGTGTATAGATTTACAAATGAAGTGAATGTGGATCTTATAGTGAATGCATGTGCTTTGATTTCTTCTATGAAGTATTTTCAAGATAGATGTGGATGGATAATGATGAATTTAGATGTATTGTACCCAATGTGAAAGTAAATGTATGTTTATTTTCTTGTGTAAAAAGATTGTAAGAAAATTGTATCAAGTGTTATATTGAATTATATACAGGTGGTAGTGATTGCAATGTGAAAAAAAAAGTTATGAGCTTTTAAAGTCATTTATATAAATGACTTAAATTCATGGACTTTCGATGTCAGCTCAATAGAAGTCATTTTTTAATTGACTTCAATTAGCATTTTTTACCAACTTTAAAAGCCTCATATGTAGCAATGGTGGGAAAAACTACCCTAACTAATGCAACCTAACTGCTAATGATGGACAATGATAGAGCACAAATTTTATACAATCCTAAGGCTAGCAAGCAGACAATTTGATTGTTTTGAATTTGTGCAGGAGATAAGATTTTAAATTAGCCTAATATAATACTCATCCCCTCTTTTAGATTTTCCCCACTGCTTACATGTTAGATCCTAACCTATCCAACGGCTCCAGACCCTTCTCAACTAGTTGTAGATAGTTTGAGTCAAAGCATGTACTTGCAAAGCTAGTTGTTTAAATACTAGCACAATTAGTTAGACATGGGCCACTGGAGTGGCAATGGGTTGCCTCCTTTCAAGAGGATCTTATGAGCATGTGATGACCTCTATAGGTCTCTTCTAATTGATAAATTAAATTGGAAGGTTGGGTTACGTACTTGTGGTGATTATCTTCAGTAGGCCAATAGGTGATGATTAAATCCACCCATGGTCTTCTAGGGTCGAGTGCCCTTATTAATTAATTTCCACAAGTCATGGTAGTTTCATCAACATATAAATCATCTAAAAGTGGCAAACATGCCCGAAAATGCAAATTAAAATAATAAACTAATGCAAATCCTAAATTGTAACAGTTATCAAGTATATTATCTATATCCAATTACACTAACAAATAATGAAAAGTTATTCTAAATATGCAAACCCTTATCTAGGAATTTTAAGGAGTTAGGACTGCACACAATGGGGTCCTAGATAAGATCTTCTCGTACAGGGTGGGATCATTTGCATTCCACCTCCATTTCTAGGTTAAATGGTTCACCCTGCACCAATATTATTATAAACCTTTCAAATGAATTATGATTAATAAAAAAATACAATGTGTCCTCACTACAATTCACTCAAAATAAAAATTTGGCCATCCTAATTGAGATCCTCCTAGAATTCCTCTTTTTCAAATTTCTTGCAAAAAAAATATAGCAATAAGTACCAAATTTTAAGAAATGGAGTGATTATGCGCTAAGAAAAATAAAAAAATGCACTTAAAAATTTCTAAAATCTTAAATGGATGCAATTCCTAAAAATTTTAATCTTTTTAATTTTTTATTAAGTTTTATGAAAACTCTGTTGCAGGTCCCTAACAATGGTGCTAAAAACTTATTGATTGTTTTTCATTAGTATAAGGGCTATTATAGTATAACTTATGCCCATAGGGACTCGACTTAAAGAAATTGGAATTTAAATAAAATTTAATTACTAAAATTTATAAAATTTACAAAATTTAAATAAAAATAAGCTAAAAACTTAGATCTATTAAATAAATAAAAAGCATACAATTCCAAATTCAAAAGACAATGAATTAAACAAAATATCAAGTAAAATCCTTTTTTCTAGCTTGATCATTACAAAAATTCTTCAATTCTGGTCTCATCTGAGTCAATCAACCTTCGTCAATCCATCCCTCAGGTCTTTGATTAAAGATTCAATGGCTAGATTATGCAGATCTTCCAAAATATGATGATCTAAACTAAGGAAAGAATCTGAGATTTGGATGACTTAGATTGAATTTTGAATTGTAGATGAAAGATCAGATTTACTAGGTTAGCTATAAATTGTGTTTAGATGAATATCTGATATTTGAATGAAAATTAGAAAAGAAAAAGATTAGAAATTAAGATGATCTTATTAATTACAGCTAAACTGTTGATTCGACTAGGCTTTAACCAAACAAGGATTGGATTGAGTAATTCTTGGATTAATTGAGAATAGAACAAAGCTTAGATAAGGTAGAACAAGGATAAGAATAAGATAAAAATAAGGATAAAACTGGAATTATGGAAGAAGGACCATGGGAAAAAATAGAATTTAATATGTTTTTCTAGTTTTAACCTAGAAGAAGGAGAAACCCAGCAGGAGGAAGATGATCGATGCACACAGGAAAAACATAGGGGACAAAGGAAGATTTGGGCTCAAACAGAGAAGTGAAACAACTACTAAAACAGGGGAAAATCAGTGAAATAGATTACTGCGATGGAAGCAGGGACGGTGATGAAATATGAACAAAAAAAGGGTAGGAAGAGAGATGGCTAGGTGAGATCTGGGGGAAAGCATTGGCAGGAAGGCAAGCTTCGTCTGAGCTGGCTAAAGGAGGAGATGGCTAGCATCAATTGCACCTTCCTCCTTTCCTCTTTCGCCTATTGTTCTTCTTCTACAAATATCTCCTTTACTAGTCCCTACTCTCTGTAGTTCTCCCTCTTTAGTTTTGTGGTGGAGCTGCTCTTAAGGTTTTTCCACAATGGAGACCTGCTAGCTCCACTTTACAGAATTATGATGGTATATCCCCTTTCTCTCCTTCTTCCTTCGATCTTAAACTTACAAGCCCTTCCTATTTTCATTTTTCCCCTTCTAAGTTTGGTTCTTTCCTTCTCTCCGATCTTTTCCTCTTTTCTCTTTGGCTTGCTCTTTTATGGTACTCCCTTTCCACTTCTATTTTTTTGTTTTTAAGTTCAATTTCCTCTTCTTAAAGCTTTCTACAATTTCCACTTTGATTTTCCCCTTTCCATTAGAGGATTTCCCTTTTTGTTTGGTTCCCAATTAGGAAACCATCCCATGATCTATCTTGCCTATCGATCCTTAGTGGCTGATCTAGTCCATTGATGCAATCCAAGCCATTCAATGCCTAATATGGTTGATCTACAACATACAAAACTCAATTAGATTCATCTTGATCATATTGCAATCATCTGATTAGCTCTTGATCATCATTTGATCGTTAAATTTTGCAAATCAATGGTTGGATGATTAATTGGAGCTAAAATGCAAATTTAAACTAAAAATTACAAAATTAAGTGATTGGATGATCTAATTAAATACTAAATTACGGGAATTTTATTCAAAATTAAACACTTAACAATTGACATTTTAAATTTTGAATGAGTTTTATGTCCACCTACAATCATTGTTGTTGCTATTCATGATGTTGCAATTAGAATTGCAATCTTCTTTTGTTTCTCAAAAATGTCAGGATTGCTCAACATAAATATGTCTCCTTGTGTCACTTGGACTATCTATGCAGAAAATGTATCCAAAAAAGGGATCCATCTTTTCTCTCAACTAACTCAATTATAAGGTCAAATTCATGCTTTGGATCATAATTCAATTTATCGATTGGAAAGTCCTCAAGTGAAACTAGTATACATAGTTCATCTTGAATCATTATGAGCATCTTAGAGTCATTAATAAAATTAGTTGTAGCATTGATAAATCAAAATCATGTACACTTTTGTTGTATTTTATCATTAATAAATTTAGATCTCAAAGTAGACTATTAATTGTGTGAATGCTTGTTGATGAACTTGGAGATAGATAATCCACTGACATATTGAGGTGAAATTCATCTCATAATTGTCTAACATTTGTAGGCATATAGCACAATAAATTTGTGCAAATAATCTTCTCATTGATAATGGCACATGTGTAGTCATAGCTTCATTTAAGCACTCTTATATGTTGTTACCACCCTCAAGTAGGCCAAGTTCTTCGACAACTTGCTTGAATGTTGGATATATGACTCCATTAACTTTGAGCATGTCATCAAAAGATGTTGATCCTTTAATATGGGTTTAGAATCAATCTTAGATAAAACCTTTTTCCATGTAAAGGATGCACCACAAACACACATACACATATTACCAATGACCCTCATATTAAATAACTCTTTTTTGCTAGACTTTTGGTTTTCAATTCATTATATTTTTATTGTAATAGCCTAAGGGCTCACCCATTGCAATGATATTGTCCGTGCCAGAGTGCCCATACACTCTGCATGGTTTTGTTCTTCCCCCATAAGGGAAAACGTGTTGCTACAAGGGAAGTCCTCAGCACTATTATCAACCACCTAGGAACCTTTCCCCGAGCGATGTGGGACTAACTCTTAAGGTCTTTTGCCTCACAACTGCCTCACCCACCTTGGGCACTCCAGCGTCTTTTGGCTCGCCCCTCACCCACCTTAGGGAACGGACATCCTCATCTGCCGGAAGCCATACAAATGGCCGGGGTCTGGGCTCTAATACCACTTGTAACAGCCCGAGGGCTCACCCATTGCAACGATATTGTACATGCCAGAGTGCCCATACACCCTGCACGATTTTGTTCTTTCCCCATAAGGGAAAACAGGTCATTACAAGGGAAGTCGCCAGCACTATTATCAACCACCCAGGAACCTTTCCCCTAGCGATGTGGGACTAACTCTTAAGGTCTTTTGCCTCACAACTGCCTCACCCACCTTAAGCACTCCGGCGTCTTTTGGCTCACCCCTTTGTAACACCCCAAGTTCCAGCAATCACAATATTGTTCGCTTTGGGGCGCCCATACACCCCTCATAGTTTTGTTCTCCCCAAGTTTCCTAGGGAAAACGCGTTGTGACCGTTAGAGCTCCCCAAACTCTTATAAACAACCCAGTTTCCTCTCCCCAGGCAATGTGGGACTAACTCTATGTCCCTCACCCCAGCCTAGAAGCCTGCCAGCCTTCTCTTGGCCCACCCTCATCGGCCCAGGGCTTCACATCTTCCCCCCTTAGGGAACACACGTCCCTGCGTGATAGCCATGACTAGGTGCCCGCGTGCGACTTGCCACCACACCACGAGGTGAATTGGCTCTGATACCATTTGTAACACCCCAGGTTCCAACAGTCATAATATTATCCGCTTTGGGGCGCCCATACACCCCTCATGGTTTTGTTCTTCCCAAGTTTCCTAGGGAAAATGCATTGTGACTAGAAGTAATCTACTTATCATAGAAATCACTATCTCCATATTAGAGAATCCATTCTAAAGATTATATTACAATCAATCATATCGAGTGGGATGAAATCAACATTCATCCTATTTCTCGTTATCTCCACCACTCATCCCTAATCATACTTACAAGTTTCCATAACCCTTTCACCAGTATTCTTACATCTAATCGCAGATACTGCCATATATTCCCAATATATTCCTCAAAGCTCTAATACATAAAGTCCAAATCCGCTGGATACTACATCAATAAGTATTTGAGCATGTTTACTAGAAATTAAGAAAATATTTTCTATTGCCCAAATCGAGGTCTATACTTGCTTCCAAGTAATGACAGAGATTCATCGCCGCTAATGTGGAGCCATTTCTGCCCCATCTCCAATGTTAGTAAGTTTGACTCACGGTCTTATCAAACAGTCTCTATCAAATACTCTATCTCCCCACAGTCAAAACATTTTAAAGGATTGTAGCTATAATGGCCATTGTTGCTGCTATTATCGCTATTGCAATAATCTATTAACTCCAAGACATAGCTGTCTAGGTGCCTATTCTTTTACTAATGTACTTTCTCTTGTTCACATCCCAATCCTATCTAATCAATGTTACTGGCTCAGTGGCCCCTACAATTATGTTAATGGAAAAAAATCTCTTTCTCTTTCTAGGTTAACTCAAACTACTCATGTCCAAGTTTCTATGCTCAGTTCAAGTCCCAAGAGAATATCTTTTAATAACGCAAAGTCCTATTCTATTGCCTCTATCACCAATGTAGGATGCACTACCATCCTCTGATTTCTCAATCCAAGTGTCAACATATCATAACCTATTGTAGCCTCCTTACCCAACATAAAAAAAAAAAATCAGGGCCCTATCAATCAATTATATATTCTAGTTCAATATTGTTGACCCATTTAATTTATCTACTCTAAAGCAACAACTTTCACCGTATCACCAAATGCTCATAAGAGAAGGAACTGGTCATCACTAGCCTTTTTAAGAGTCTTTCATATAAAAGTCTCGACAATGGAGGAACGTGATCTCTCAAACAATCATAATTAGAATTCTCGTAATCACATTTTCTGTGTTCTCGCTTCTACTATTTCATTTTCTTTAACAAATCAAATATTCTATGGTCATATTTATCAAATCATTTACAATCGTCAACCTCACATCCAACGTGCTTGATATTTCATAATGACTTTCTTAGATATTTTAGACCACATTATAATCAATACGTAACAATTATTCTCATCAAACATTTATCACATCCTCCAGGGCTATGCACTTCCCATCATAATTAAAATCCCAATAAAATTCATGACATTAACTTATCACCAATATCTATTTATCAGTATCTTTTTATTTTATTTTTGTTGTGCATAAGGACTTATAAATTTCAACTTATAGATCAAATAATTCATCTATGAAATATTAAATATTGTTCCATCAATTGTCAATGATTTTCATTCATACTATAATTTATTCCTCAACTAAATCCACTTCAAGTTTAGATGAATACAATACTTCCTTAAAATTCTCAAGTTCTCATTTGTTGTACCCATCACTGATCTTGCTCAATTGCAGTTATAATAGCCTTTATACTCTTTCAAAATTTATAAACATAGTCCAAGTTATAACTTGAATTCTTAAAAGTAATTTATATACACATATCTTCTATTATATATTAAAGTTTTCACCCAGAGAACTGATTCACAATCTTTATTTTAAATCTTTCCTCACCATTAACCATTGTACTCTCTAAAGCATCATACCTATTGTTCTCTCATTAGATATTATATTCACAGTACGTTTTCTCCCTTAGCAATCATCTATCAATATGAATATTCTTAGTTAGAGACACTAACTCATGCATGCCATGTAATGATTTCTTACCCTTAAGAGCTTCATCATTCTCATAAGAATTTACTTTTCCTTTAGTTGATCGTTTTTCTTTTTCAATGACTATTCACGTCTCCCACTTGAATCATTATTTATTAATGATATGATTCAACTCTATACATGATTTTCACTCTATCCTTCCACTTTCTAGTTCAACTCCCAGCATCATTAAATGGTGTTTATTCTAGTTTTGTAATTTATTATATGATTTACTCATTTAGCTCCTACCAGTTCTAATTCTCACCTTGGACTGTCATCTTTCACATGGACTGTTGCGAGTTTTGATAGGCCTAGTGGGTCTTTGTGAAGTGCATTAGTCTTCTTCATGAGAAGAGAGCTAGATCTTTACTATTATGCATAGAGTTACGTTTGTTTGATAATACCACAGTAGAAAACTAATAATTTAAATCCAAAATTGATGATTTAATTGATTAATTCCTCGTGGTACTTGGTGTCTATAGAGAGTGAGTTGATGTGTGATTATACCCAGCCTAGGATTCTATGTATGATGTCTTTAAGATGATTTTTAAAACTTGTCATGATTATTACTAATTTTGGATGGTATAAATTGGTGAAACCAATGCCTTGACAGCATGTATGGATATGATGGGTCGAATCTTCAAATGTTATTTTGATGAGCCATGATTGGGTTAATAGATAGTATTATTGAATACTTCACGAACACAGAGGAGCACAAGGAATCATTGTGCATAAATCCAAAATGACTAAGTGCTCATCATTTATTGCAAACATTATAGCATGAGTTTTGGTCAGAGGAAGTGAATTCCCTTTACGAAACACTTGGAATAACAGAGGAGTTGTTTATTGAGACTGTGATGGGCTGAGAGTAGCCAAATTGGTGACTGAGGTTCATAGTTCCTTAGTCTTATCAAATGCGGGCACCGTATAATTGAGTTTCACCAAGATATTAGTGATATATAATATTATGTGAGATTATTCCCTTATGATTAATCAAATTTCAATATACAATCAATGCTGGTGAGTAACCAATGAGGTCAAGTGCTAGACACATTAGTAGACTTTTAGGTGGCAAGCTCTTAAGTGCTTATAGTACGATCATAATGCAGATTGGTTCTCATTGGCATAGAGTCCTGTTGGTGAGTTGACATGTTGTTGTTGTGACTAGCATATAAATTTCTGTTGGTGAGCTATATGCTGTGATTTTGAATTGGTAAATGACTTCCTATATGTTAACAGAGATACTCTAAATCGAGAAAATGTTGTAAGATAACTAGTACTAAGTGGTACATAAGTAATCAACTTCTAGGTGGAGGTTTGGTTTGTGGAAATTGGGTCATATGTGGTTATGATGTGTCTGATTATATCAAGAGAGGATTGATAGGCATCGATTTATATGATGGATTGAGATAAGAAGGTAATGACATGTAGTGGAATAGCTTATTGATGTTGACTGTTGGAACCTGGGGTGTTACAAATGTGAAGCCCTAGGCCGATGAGGGAGGACCAAGAGAAGGCTAGCAGGCTTCTAAGCTGGGCTGAGGGACAGAGAGTTAGTCCCACATTGCCTGGGGAGAGGAAACTAGGTTGTTTATAAGAGTTTGGGGAACTCTAATGGTCACAAAGCATTTTCCCTAGGAAACTTGGGAAGAACAAAACCGTGAGGGGTGTATGGGCACCCCAAAGTGGACAATATTGTGATTGTTAGAACCCCAGGGTGTTACAAATGGTATCAGAGCCAGTTCCCCTCACGATGTGGTGGCTAGCCGTACACGGGTGCCTGGTCGTGGCTATCGCGCGGGGACGCGTGTTTCCTAAAGGGGGAAGATGTGAAGCCCTGGGCCGATGAGGGTGGACCAAGAGAAGGCTGGCAGGCTTCTAGGCTGGGGTGAGGGACATAGAGTTAGTCCCACATTGCCTGGGGAGAGGAAACTGGGCTGTTTATAAGAGTTTGGGGAGCTCTAACGGTCACAACGTGTTTTCCCTAGGAAACTTGGGAAGAACAAAACCATGAGGGGTGTATGGGCTCCCCAAAGCGAACAATATTGTGATTGTTGGAACCCCAAGGTGTTACATTTATAGAAAGTCATGATAAAGAAATTTTCTTACATCTAGATCAATAATATTTTTTTCAAAGAACTTTGTAAGCATTGTTCTTGACATATACTTATCATGTAATACATTAGAGATATTTTGATGACTATAGTATCTCACTTGATATCTGTTAGGCAAATGCAATTGTAATGCAGCAACAAAGAGATAAAGTTTTACTTAAAGGAAATTTGATAATTCTCTAGAGCACATTAGGAGGGCAAACCCATCTACATCAGCAGGTTGCTTGATTTCAACAAGGTCTAACCTTGGCCTTACCTTAAGAGTGAAACAATTTGGCCCTTTACGAATGTATTTGTACCAATACATCATGTACTTCATGCTTGAGCATATTTTCACATTAATATGACCATTATATCTCTCAAGCAAATTATAATAATGTACAACTTCATTTCTTTCAACACGATCTTCATGCAACATTACTTGTTTCCATTATCATATTAAGTTTGAATCATTTCCCTACAATGCCATAGGAGCAAATTGTTTCTTTTTTTTGCACCTTCTATTTCTCAGGCAAGGGGATTTCGGGTTATGCCTTCCACATGTGCCATGCATCGTATGTTTAATCACCACATCATATAAGCTGGCTCCCTTTGACGATTTGGAGTATTTAACTTGTCATCATAATGTAAGATCACTAGCATCTGTGTATGTGGAATCCTAACTTTTAAATCTATTTACTTCAAAATATATATCAAAACATTTTTTTAATTTTTTTTACTTATTATTCTTTAGCTAATAGGTCATGCAACAACAAATTTCATAGACATGGAATGCAAAGGTATGATTTTGTGCAAATAATTTTTGTTGTAATGGACATTAATTTGATTGTACTGATAGTGACACTTTGTTCATCTCTCCATCCATGGAAATTTATTAGTGCAATTGTGAATTGATTTTACGTGTGTGTGTGTGTGTGTGTGTGTGTGTGTGTGTGTGTGTGAGAGAGAGAGAGAGAGAGAGAGAGAGAGAGAGAGAGAGAGAGAGAGAGAGAGAGAGAGAGAGAGAGAGAGAGAGAGCCTAGGTCTGGCTTTATTAGTCTTCTTCTCTTTGTCTAGGATCTTCATTTGCATATCTTTCACACAAAATGTAACTCTTGATTGCGAAATTCCTGAGCTTCCCTTCTTAAATGGGTTAGATGTACTATTTTGTGATTTGTAATTCCATCATGCATGGCTTGAACTATATTGTATTTAGATTAGTATGACAAGTCAACTTATTTTGATTTAGTATGGCAAGTTAAATTATATTAACCAAGTCAAATTATTTTGATTTAGCATGCCAAGTCAAATTATTTTAATTAGGATAATTAAAATAAGTGGCACACATTAGCGCGATTATGGATTTCAGGTAGCAAGCGAACTTCAACTTACTAATAGGGGCGTTAATAGGGAAAACTACGAATCTATATGTAAGAAGGGTGTGACGGGCCCCTCTCACACCATAAGTGCCCTATTAGCCCTTCTTAGCCCTATTAGTAAGGCGTGAGAGGGTGCACTTCTGTTTTTCAGCTAAAATTGATGTGAATGATCATGACAGCTCTTCAAATTCTTTATACACCACTTTTCCTATGCCATTTATGTTATTATATTTTCCTATGTACCAAAGCTTATACCCATATTTTTCTCTAGTTTTAGCCCCTTTCCACTTGGTTTCTTAGATACGAGCCATGTTGACCCTCCTACGTTTTATCATATCTACTAACTCTAGACTCTTACCTATCAATGTCTTCTATTCAATGTGGTAATATGAATCTTATACTCTTGAGATAGCCTATTTACCCAAGCAATTCTAGACCCCAATGACATGAACCCATGTCTACTTTCCATTGCACTTAGGTTCTGATGTAGCACGTCACTTCCAAGGGGACGCTTTAGCAACCCGTACTCATTTTCCACTATACCTAGGATCTGATGATGCATGTCACTTCTAGTGATATGCCCTAGCAACCCTAGCCCATTTTTCACTATAATCAAGATCCGATGGAGCACATCACTTATGGGGACACCCTAGCTTAAGGGAATGTCAGTGATCGATTCATGTCATGTTAGGGTTTCCATACTTTGAAGAAGCTATAAATGGTTTTCATTATCTTTTTTCTTACTTACAAACTAATATACATATGCATATGCATTTGTAAGTAAGAAGAGAAAATAACAAAATCATCTTCAACTTCTTCAAAAAGGTTTTACTTGCTAGCTGGCACCTGACGCAAAATCCTCCTTTTTTTATCTAAGCTTGGGACTAGTATCGGCAAAGTTAATCTTATCCATGTATAGCTATCTTATTTATGGATAGTTATCACTACACCAAATAGCACCATAGTTTTTGGAATGCTCAAATTAGGATAGATTATTGATAGATGATTGGGACAGATCATGAAATATGGACTCAATGATTTGTTTTAAATGCACTAAAACAGTGGTTGATTGCAAAAACAATGAGTTAATCATAGATGACTAAAAGAAATTTTTACATGAATGGTATCGATCAAACAAATTTTGATATCATAGTGCTTTCTTTTTTAGTGTAAAATGGCCAACTGTATTAAGAAAGGAGTTCTTAAATCCAAAATAGCATAAGGGGATCAAACATCAATTCTATACAATCCCCATATTATCCTCTCAACAGCAGTCCCATCCAATATTTAACACCCAATTTTTAGGTTACTTAAATTCCTCGAGATAAAAAAAAAAAAAAAAACAATCCAATTTAGATTCTTTCCCCGAATGTAGTAATTCTTTCCTCCATGCTCTCATTGCCATCATGATGCCTTTTATCACAATGAATTGGCAAAGACTATGATGTCATAGTGTGTTACTTGAGATATTTATGGAAAACATATAGAGTTATGCTTTCAATGGCCATAACAAAGTTAGAATGAAATGCTTGCCTTATGATGATCTAAACCATTCATTTGATTTTTCCAACTTTGGATCTCTAATATAGAGTTTTAACTTTAGGCCTTGAGGATAGAAGACTAACAAAAGTAAGCTTAAAAAATAGGATTAACTTACTAATAGGAGGATTTTTATTTTAACAAAAAAGTTCCAAGCAACTGAGATTAAACTTATCGATGAATGAATTAAAAAAGGGGTGGTTAAATTGGAGGACTCTATCATTGGAGAAAATTGGTTAAGAAACTTTGTGAAGTTAGATTGAAGTGCCCATTGTATGCTAATAAAAACCATAAAATTGATCTCTCCAATTTTGAGGCATTTGATGACTCAATGACTAATTATTATATGATAGTTACTTCTGAATGGGAGAGAACCTATCTTCAATTAGAAACAAATAACAAAAGAATAGGGGGAGGATCTTTCTCTACATAAAATTGCCCTGCATGCCTTTATAGAATTGTAGCATTAGCTCAAACAAAACCTATCTTCAATTAGAAATAGACATATTTTCTTCTCCACAATGAAGATTATAGTTCTCCATGTTCTTACCCAAGTAGTTATCAAGCAATCAGAAATTTATTCTTGCATGAGGATGTACACGTGGAGGTCTGCACCTTTTATAAAAATGGATGCTATGAAATCCTTGGATTTGAAAAAAATTCGACCATCAGAGAAAGGAAATCTACAACCGAAAGCTTCCATTGTTGTAGAAATCTGAGATTTTTCAGTGGAGGAGTTTGAAAGAGGAGTGCGATGAATCTGGAAATGTGAAATACCATTACCAAAGAATGAAAGGAAATAATGACTGAATTGAGGACTCTAGCAATGAAAAAAAAAAAGGGTCAAGAAACTTAGATTGAAGGTCCCACCTTCTGCTGGATCAACTTTCAACTTCAGATTCATTTGATCTCTCCAATTTTCAACTTCGAATTTGTTTAATCTCTCCAACTTTCAACTTCGAATTCGTTTAATCTCTCCAACTTTCAACTTCGGATGTCCAAAAATAGAGTTTAACTTTTAAGCCTAAAAAACAGAGATTAATTCACCAAATGGGGGATTCTTGACTAAAAGGTTTCTAAGAAAAGAAATTAAGCTACCAACCAATGATTACTAGACCATATTTGTGCTTAAATGGAAAAGAATGACTAGAGCAATACTATTGAGGTGGGTTGGAAGAATGAGAAGAAAAGAAAGAATAGAATACATGATTGTGTTTAGTTATGTAATTAGAGTGCATGATATATAGAATCTAATTCGTATGGAAGACCACGCCAAATATAGTCTAATAATGAGTAAAAAATTTTAATAAACTTTAACCATAAAACTTAAGAGACTTGAGTTATCTAACTCCTCTTAGAAGTAGGTGGAGAAATTTCTTTTTAAATAGTATAAATTTTCATTTACTTAAGATATTATAATGTAAATAAGGAAACATCCCTATTTGAACTCAATAAAAGGATTGTCGAGGTCGAGTTATAAAATGAGAACAAAATTCAAACCCTTGATTCAAGCATAAAATCAAAATTATAGAGGTTGGGAAAATTTATTAAATTTCAAATGATAAGATTCTTTGTTAAAAGCTCGAAAATTCTAAAATGTCATACTAATGCTAAAAGTCAAAATTCTAATGAGAAAAACTCTAAGTTTGGGTCATCTAAAAAATAATTTTGCTAACCAGTAGCATTCTTGTAATTCTTCAAAAGACATCGATTGCTAGACACTGTCTAGTTTTCATATTTCATTTTGAAACTTTTAATGACATAAAGCATTTAGAATTTGAGCTTAACCTTGAAAATCCTTTTGAGTACTTTCTTGTGCAACTAGGCACATTGATTTGGAATAGCAGGCCTAGGCCAATTTGTCCTTTGTTGGGCCTTAATTTATAATATCACTTTTCCATTTAAACAGTCCTAATGTTTGGACTACAAATATTAGGGCAGTACATATCTTTTCAATTGACTAATAACATGTCTCAATGCCAACCATGTTAGAAAGTTGTAATATCTATAAATTTTATCCCATAATTATATGATATTATTCAAGGATTTTATGAAAATTAGGAATTTGAGTTTTTAAAGAATCAATTATCTTAGAGATCAAAGTGAGATTTTAAATGCAAATGGTTAGATAGTGCTCGAAAAATGGAATCTAAGAACACCCAAAATGGAGATGGGATGGAAAAGTTATAAGTGTTTGAAGTTGAGGAGCATTTTGGTAATTTTGCAAATAAGACCCATTTACCTGAGTTTAAAATAGAAAATGTCTGAAACATAGGGAACGTTTTGGTAATGGCACTGTCATGTTACGTGTATGGCCTTGGCAAATGGCATAGCCCTGTTACTATTGTCTAGCCACATTTTAACCCCCCTTCCCCTCGTTTTTTCACGTCAGCCATTTTTCTTCCTCCTCGTTCCACCTTCTCTATCAAGGTTCCCCATCTTCTCCTAGATGGATTTTCCCATCCGCCAAGTGGGTAACTCCTCTCTCTCTCTCTCTCTCTCTCTCTCTCTCTCTCTCTCTCTCTCTCTCTCTCTCTCTCTCTCTCTCTCTCTCTCTCTCTCTGTTTTTCCTCTTCCCTTATCGTCCAGGCTGATTTTTTCGACCAACGAAGCCTCATCAAAGAAAACTAACATGACCAGAAAAACTCATCTCAAAGACAAGTCAAATGGATGATCTAAGCTATTCATTGGATTCCTAGACCCTTAAAGCCATAAAAAAAGTGAAAAAGTCAAATTTTGGGACCATGTAGACCATAGATCAAAGGGATAATTAATGGATAGTCCTGAACACGTGCATCCTGTTCATGAGCGAATGTTTAGAATGATGGATTGAGGTATATAAGGTTGTTTAGAATGACCCAATGGTTGGATCAGCCTAGAAATTATAGATTAAGTAAAATTACATCTTAGAAGTATCAAGACTATTGATCTAATTGATTGAGATCAGATCTAACCATCTAATAGTTGGATTGACTATGTAGATGGGAGAAAGACTAGTGATAAGACATTGATCACTGTGAATTGTGAGAATATAAGTGATCTAGACCATTGAATTGCAACCTACAACCAAGATCAAACATCAAGCAAAAGATTAAAGGAAATCAGACTTTAACTAGTGACGAATGAACTTCAAATCACCCAGATCAAGGAGGATCTAGAGTGATTTGAGTAAATGATGAATGTTGGGTGATAAGTGATAAGTGATGGGTTATGTTATGTGTGGTTTTGTACAGGTGCATCAAACCATACTAATTTGAGAGGCAAGATGCCTGAGAGAGTTGGTTCTCACTGATGTAGTTGAAGACATTCCATACTGATATATTTTGCATAAAAGCCATGGATGTTTGTTTGATAATTTCACGTATATCAATTATTTGATGCATGTCCATTTAGCCTTATGACTTTGAGACCATTATTCGGCATGTGTGGTTTATACTTATGCACAATCATTCTGATTTATATGTTTTTCATGAACTCATGTTATTGGATATCATAATGCTTTGATTTATTTTTTTTACTAGAATTATTTATCTATGGGTTTAGTTAGGAGGCTTGGTGGTTGGTCCTTAAGAGACTAACCCTGTGATGAGGACATTGCTCTGGGATATCAAGCCATAGGCGCTCCTACATTTCATGCATCATACATGACTTATTAACACTTGTTTTGGGATGATGGGAAAATTTCACATTTTTGAGGATTTATGATTGGTGTTTCTGCTTAGTGGACGCCATGCTAGGAGGGACGTAGTGTTGGTCACCCACCCTTTGGCCTGATGAGATGATGATTTGACACCACCCCCAAAATGAGGCAAATTCATGAGTGGTATCATAGGTAGTTCACACTATGGGTACGATCTCCTCCCATGCACGATGGACGTTTAGTCTCCCATTCTAGTGTCGATGAGGAGCAACAATAGGTAGATCAGGGAGTTAGTTACACTACAGCATGGCAATCCTTTTTTTTTTTTTTAACATTCATGCAGTATTATGATTATTCCTAGGATTGATATATTTGTATGTACCCACAGGAGGACAACACATGGAGGATTGGCATGAGTACTCATGATCGAATGTGAGAAAGTGTTGTACACTCAAGGGACACAAGTGGATTGTGTGCCCTTCTATTTTATGACATGCATTCATGTTTTGACGTGATAGATTTGCTTATATTTGACACTATTAGACTTATGAGCCATGTTTTATACTATATTATGCATGTCATGTTGATTTAACTCATGTGATTGTTATGATTTCTACGAGATCTTACATGCCATACTGAATTCTGGCTTTAACATGAATCATATTGGATGTTGTTTTTGTTTACGACACTTGGCTATTCAATTTTCACATTATTATTAGGTTCATGAGTTTTATTATGAGATCTTGCCTTTTACCGCCACACTACTATTGTCTTTTTGTTGAATATTAAATGTATATGTGCCTACACAAGTGATAGCTTACTAAGGGATTATTGTTTTCTTGCAATTTCTTAGATATAGAGAGGGACACAAAGATGAGCAAATACGTAGAGGATCACTGAAGGTGGTGGGGACCACCAGAGCATTTTAAGATGATTATACAAATGTACGTAGTTGATTTGACATCATTTTGGACTTGTATATGGGTTATATATACGTTGATGCTCCTTTACACATACTTTCGACTTGAGGACTTGGTTATATAGATGGATGTTGAGTCATGATGGATAGATCCTGGCTCCTGATGATTTTAGTACTCCAATATTATTATTTGTGATTTTAGATGTGGTCTCTATGCAGTTAGATATGACATGTCTCATGTTGTGAGTTAGTACTTTTTCTTTGTATTCTTCTTTATCTCATTTTCTCATGATTTGTTTGATGCCCGGAGGTAAGAAAAATGTGTTGATAATTAGATATTTTATATTTTGAAAATAACTTTAATGTATTGATGTTTGTATAGAGAACTCATCTATATGTATGTATGTATGTATGTATGTATGTATGTATGTATGTATGTATGTATGTATGTATGTATGTATGTATGTATGTATGTATGTATGTATGTATGTATGTAATTGGTGTTTGGAAAGCCAAGGTGAGACAGTTTGGTATCAAAGCCCAGGCTAGTCAATCATGACCACATTAATGAGTCCACTTAAGTATTATAGCCCATAAAGTTATCATTAGAGAGTGAACGTACTCTTGATTATATTGGTAACATAATAGATGGGTCCTCGGAGGAGAACGAGATCCAACCCCGCCCCACGTATTGCCACCCCTACAGAGTCATTAGAGTAGAGAGAGTAGGTATCAAATATAGTGGCCCAAGTGATATAGGGTCGACTCCAGCACTTATGGTAGATGATTCATACACCATCAAATGTGTAAGCCACGAGTACAATACCAATGGCAATGACTTCCCTAGCACTTGTAGATGCATCAGCCTAGTCATCCTGGCAGGTGACAATAGCACCAGCACTCAGACCTACTGAGGGTGCCTCTGATGGCTCAAATAGGATAGATAAGCTTATGGAGAGATTTTAGAGGATGGCTCCACATTTTCAGGGGGACAGTGACACATAAGAGGCTGAGAGATAACTATTTGAGATTAAGAGGATCTTTGTTGCTTTGAATGTCCTTGCTTAAGATCAGGTACGGAACGCCACCTATTTACTGAAGGGTGAGGCTATATTTTGGGGCCTAACATTTGAGAGGACACACTCCATCACCCCAAGGACTTTGACCTGGGAGGCCTTCAGGAACCTTTGATGATCAGTACTTTCCTCCCTATGCACAGCAGGTGATGTAGAGGGAGTTTACGACTTTGCAATAGAGAGATATGATGGTTCAATAGTATTTGAATCGATTCACTAGATTGAGTATATTTTCTCCTAATACCTTTGCCACTAAAAAGGAGGTTGTAGATTGTTTTGTTGATGGATTGATAGCTGGACTGTGGAGCAGGGTGATCATTGCATGCCCTGTAATAGTCTCCGAGGCAACAGATATGGCCTTAATGTTGGAGAGAGATTTCCATTGGACCTTGGAGGTCTAAGTCAGCTCAATAAGGGCAAGCAACCCTTTACATTGACACTATTGTAGAGGGCACCCACTTAGTAGCAGACTAGCAGACAAAGGAGAGACACTGACAGTGGGAGATGCCATAGATGTAGAGGTAGACACCTTGGACAGCCATGCCCTAGAAATGGCAAACAATAATAGCAGTGGCAACAGCAGCCACCTTCACAGAGACCTCCATTCAAATGTTTTGGTTATGGAGAGACAGGACATTTTTCATAGGAATTGTGTCAAAGGGTAGAGGGATAAGAAGACTGGGATCGAGAGGACTACGGAGGCAGTGCCACAATAGCTAGGTGAGTCTTCACCATTACATCAGGGCAGGCACGGGCATCAGAAGTAGTGGACAGTATGTCCTTATCTCCAATCAGCATGCTAAGATCCTTTTCTATGCAAGATCCACTCACTCTTTTATTTCATGTACATTCACATCATTTCTTAATATGCATGCATATAAGTTACCTTTTGGACTAGATGTCATGACACCTATGGGAGAGACTATATGAGGCTAGTGAGTACCTCTGAGGGGTACTAGTAGAGATAGCAGGTGTAAGGATGAACGCTGACCTTATTTTGCTCGATATGATTGATTATTATGTTATTCTAGGGATGGATTAGTTAGTCACTTATTAGGCTACATTGGATTACCGCAAGAAGAGGGTGGTGTTTAGTATACCTAGATGGTCAGTGACCTCATTTCAAAGTAGAAATAGCATCACTGGTGCATGTATCATTTCCACCATGAAGGCAGCACAGTACTATTCATAAGGATGCCAAGTCTTCCTCACTTGTATGACAGTAGAGGACAACTAGAGGCCCCAAATTGAGGATATTGGCATGGTGCGAGAGTTTGCATGTGTTTTTCCTAAGGAGTTTCTAGGATTACCACCGTACAGGGAGATCAATTTTACTATTGATCTAGTACTAAGTACAATGCCCTTCTCTATGGCACCATGCAAGATGGTCTTAGCTCAGTTGAGAGAGCTCAAGTTCTAGTTGCAAGAGTTACTTGACAAGGGTTTTATTAGACCCAATGGATCTCTTAGGGAGCACCAGTCCTTTTTGGGATGGATCATTGTGATTATGTATAGATTATCGGTTGCTGAATAGTGTCATGGTGAAGAACTGATATCCCCTGCCTCATATCAATGACTTGTTTGATTAACTCCAATTGATGCAAATAGTTTCAAAGATGGATCTGAGATCAGGCTACTACCAGTTGAGGATTAGAGAGAAAGACATCCCCAAGATTGCTTTTAGGGCTCGCTATGATCATTACGAGTTCATGGTGACGCCTACTAGTTTGACCAATTGCCAGCAGTGTTTATGGACTTGATGAACCAAGTCTTTCAAAATTATCTAAATAAGTTTGTTATCATTTTTGTGGATGATATCCTGGTTTACTTGCCCAGCCTTGAGGCACATAAGAAACAACTTTGTGTTGTATTGGACACCCTACGTTGCCATTGTTTATATGCTAAGTTTAGTAAGTGTGATTCTTTATTGGAGTGGTTATAGACTCGGCTAAGGCAAAGGTAGTGCTGAACTAGGAGAGACCTATGACGGTGACTGAGATTCATAGTTTTCTCAGATTAGTAGGTATTTTCATAGATTTATCAAGGGATTCTGAAGGATTGCTTTACCTTTGACTATCTTGACTAAGAAGGAAACAAATTTTGTTTGGAATGATGCATGTGAGGAGAGCTTTCAAGGTCTCAAGAGGAGGCTTACCTCTGCACCAGTTTTGACGCTACCCTTAGGATCTAATGGTTGTGTACTTTATTGTGACACCTCTGGTAAAGGACTGGGAGTGATACTGATGTAGCATGGAAGGTTATAGCCTATGCATCTAGGCAATTGAAGACACATGAGATGAATTACCCTACCCATGATTTGGAGTTAGCAGTGGTGGTATTTACGTTGAAGTCTTGGAGGCACTACTTGTCCGGTGAGAAGTTTGAAGTGTCTACTGATAATAAGAGCCTCAAGTATTTCTTCAATCAGAGCAGCCTGAACATGAGGCAAGGTACGTGGATGGAGTATCTCAAGGGTTTCAACCTCACCATTCAGTACCACCCTAGGAAGGTAAATGTTGTGACGAATGCATTGACCAGGAAGTTGAGGGTAGTGATTTCCAACTTATCAGTCTAGTCCAAATTCATTGATAGGATTTTACAGGCATAGACCATGGATGCAGAGACCTAGGTAGTAGCAGAGAAGACAGACTTCACTAGATGACAGGATGGTGTTATTCGATTCTAAGGTAGGCTGGTAATCCCTATAATTGATGATTTGTGACATGAACTACTTCAAGAGGCTCACTAGTCATAGTTCACCATTCATCCCAAGAGTACGAAGATGTATCAGGATTTGAGATGACACTTCTGGTGGAATAGGATGAAGAGAGACATTAGGGAATGTGTAGCTCCATGTTTGATTTATCAACAAGTCAAGGCTAACCATCATAGACTTGCAGGGTTGCTTCAAAAGTTATTGACATTTGAAGTCATTTAATGATAACGACTTTAAAAGTTAGTTACTTTTGTAACTTTTAAAGTCACTTGAACTAAACGACTTTAAAAGTGTTTGTTTTTTAAAGTCGTTTAGTACTAAACGACTTTTGAAGTCCTTATTGATTTATAAATAGCCAACCACATATCATTTTTTTCCTGTATCCTCTTCTTCTCATGGGTGGCATGTTGGCTTCATCCTTAGTCCTTATACTTCTCTCTTTTTCCTTCTTGCTTTCCATTTTGGATATTTTGACAATTTGTGTCATGAAAAAAAAATTGTAAGTAAACTATAATATCTTTTGATTGCAAATTACTTCCTTGTTACTAACTCTCTCTGTTTTTATTTTGTAGATCATGTGGGTTTTCTCACTATAGATGATGGGGTTAAGAAGTCTATTAGATCATCCTGATTTCAAGAAAATCATATGATTTCATTACAAATGACAACTACTTCTCTCTCTAACTATGACATTCTAGGTTTTTCTAACACTTTTTCATAAAATCTTATGCAATTGCAGGGCCCTGAGTTTGAAAAACTATTTAGAAACCAAATAGCGGAAAACAAGTTTCATAAAAAGACCTTAAAAATATTAAGTGTCAATTTTTTCTTTTCAAAAATACAATGATTTTCAAAGGAATGAATACCACATTCATACCAAAAATCTGACAGAGTCTCCCCTGTATTTTAGACCCTGTGCATTTAACACATGCAATGTGACAACCTAATAAACACAATATATATGTAAAATAAATAAAGGAGACTTTGTCTCCCTTCAAAATAGATCCACATACATGCATGTTTACATTTAAATAAAAAGAAACATTTTTGTAGTGCAAAAAGGCTAAGACTAAAAACAGCATCCCCAAGACCACTCCAATCACAGCCACATCACTATAACTCCATTTACATACCCATGTGTAAATAAAGCAAAGTCATATTAAGTCCACATCACATCAGTTTATCAAATCATAACTATATTGCCAACCTATATGTTATACCTGTCATGTTCTTGTCTTTAGATCTTTATCACCATTTCTACTCCCTTTTTCCTATTCTATTTCTTAAGAGCTGAGACATTGTATACAATTTACAATACCTCAGCAAGCTTGCGCTTGTGTAGGTAGTTTCATCATAAAAAACATGAGTTTATGCAAATTTAAATCCAATAAGGGACATACAATAGTTTGATAGAATGTGATGCAAAATAAGTAATATAATGAGCTCTGAAATCTCAATCATGATTACAAATCAATGCTAAGCCAAACCCATTCAATTTATTAGTTTCAAGAGTAACATTTGCAAGGTATTTTCCAAAATATGAAAGGTCACCACGATTCACAATATGCATCATTGCATAAATATAACCATCCAAATTGAATAATAAACCATTGTCAAAATCAATAGATGAGAAGCATTTAAATCATATAATACTTCAATATAATCGATATGTCTCAATAAACGCATATATATTACCATCAGAACCTCCCCAAGGTTTAACAAGTGTAGAAACACTCAAAACTTGGCCATCTGCCATTGGTCATGAGTACTCATTATAGACTTGAAATCCTAGGGTTCCACGCACCTGTGCTATCTTGCTATATGCATATGAATCTAAAAATAATGGACCCTTTGTGCTATGGACAAACCCAATCAAGTCAATGACTATTAGGCTAATACTGAGATTGATAGACTCCCTGCACCATGAGCATGGGGAACACGGTACGCAAGGCCATGACCTATTCACGATGTCATCAACCTGAATTCGGCCCTCCCCAGCTAGGTATCTCACATATATAAAGTTTCAAAAGAGGGATGATTAGTCCACACCCTCCTAGCGCAGTGTCCAATGGGCCACCATATGCCCTCCATAACATAATAATACTAGGCATCATTACATGCCATCATAACATATAAAACCATAGAAATCCATGCATTAATGAAATCTTGCAAATTTGTATCTCTTGATACGATATAACTATGCAAAAAGCCACTCTCACTAGGGTAGAGTTTGAGGATTCCATATTCCTCATCATTTTCTAATTCATGAAGTCCATGTACTTTCAAATATATTTTCATGCATGAGTTTCCAATCGCAAATTGAATAGACATGGAATTTTAGAACTAATACTTTGCATGAAAACAAACATAATAATTGCATAATTTAGAAATCTCAAAATCCTAATTTTAAACCTTTTCAAACATGATACAATAGAAATCAATGGTTTTCATATTTCGCAAAAGTATATTGAAGTTAAAAATACCTACCTCCCTTGTCGTGATTCATGATTTAGTTATATCACTCCAAATCAATTCATTGATCAACCTGTCGGTATTTCGAATTCCTTGTCAATATCAAGTATATTAACAATTACCAAATGAATCTATTCTAGCCCTGATTTGACAATCCAGATAACCTGTTAGTCATGGAACCATTAAGTTTCATACAATCCATCACTCCTCACTATATGATCTCAGTTACTTAGGCTATTGGTCTAATTTTCACATCATGGATCATCTAAGGCCATTAAAGTTCTAATCAGTCATTCACCAATGGCTGATCACTGATCAAATGTTAGGAACAGTGTCAAATCGCCCTTTGAACTACTGTTCATTCTCTAGATTAGTGAAATTTAGCTCATCCTATGTCAATTTGGGTTTAGAAATGTAATGGCTACATCTGATCACAGATCAAGCATTGCAAGGTTTCTGTTCCTTTACTATTTGATCAAATGGTTCAAATTATTCCCTCAATCTCCTTCTAGATCTCTCAATTTCTACCATATACTATTTAATTCAGGGTCCTAGAATTCAACTGTGGTGTCTGATCATCAATCAAACATCAAGAAGTCATTATTTGAATAGTAATAGATTGGACAGCTAAGATTGTTCTATTGGTTTTTAGCCTTGATCGACAATCTCAGTTAGATCCAAGCTACATTAGTACTTATTTACCTATTCCGAAGTTTGGATTAAAAAATGGACAGATAGATCATCCACAAAACTAAGATCTAGCATAAATCGTACATATTTTTTGCAAAATACCTTAAATCACAAGTTGGGTTTCACAGACCTTACCTCTTGGGTGTATTTTCATGCTTTATTTCAACCTTGGATGAGCTAGATTCCCTCCATTTTTTTTTATGAAACTCTCTGAACATGCTGTGCGCCTTTCATCTCTCTGATTGACGATCCAAATCATCTCAAATTTCCCCTCAAACTTGGGGATTTTGGTCATCTTAGTGTGTTAGAGAAAATGATGAGCTCGAATGAGTGATCCAAGCTGGCATCATCTCTAACGATGGCTTGGAAATTGGATGGCCCAAAAAACCCTGTTTCTTCTGTTTTGCCTGTGTGCCAATCTCCTCTAACAGCTCAGCCCTCTCTCCTTCTCCTTGCTCCCTGTTCTCCTCTCCTTCTCCCTTCTCCTCTTCTTCCCCTTCTTCTCCTTTCCTCTTCTTTGTCCCCCACCAAGTCTCCCTATGTGTGATGGGTTCAGGAACCCTAACCCTAAACCTTGAACCATTAGGTCTGTTCTCGTTTCCTTAAGTGGGGAGGGGTGCCCGTATCAAATATGCCTGCCCTCTATTAAGGCATTTTTTTCTTCTTATTTTTATAGAAATGCCCCTCATATTCAAATCTTCATATCTCCTCCATCCAAACTCTGGTTTCATCAAACTTGGTGTTTTTAGAATAATCTTTTCGAGTACAATCTAATTATGGAGGTCTTAATACTTGATTAGATATCTATCAAGTTTTTCACTTATAAAGCTCCCAATATAGCAAATTTAAATATATACTTTTCATCCCAATTTAATATTTTCCAAAGTTTACTCAATTTGGGATTTAAAATTTTGGAATGTTACACTAACCCTCACTATTGGAGAAAGGAAGGACATTACAATTTGTAATTCTCCTCCAAAATTAGGGTTTGATGAAGAGTGGTGGTTATACTATCAACTTTTGGCCTAGAAAATTGCAGCACACTCCCTTTCTCTCATAGAATGAGTATCACTTGAATACTATGCCAGATTTTGATGAAAAAGAGCAGATTCGCTCTTTGATCTTATATTAATAGGATCTAATAATACATAACATTGAATGTAATCAAAAAAATAATTTGATTCCCTTGTTGACGTGTTTGTCTGTGTATATATATTATATGTGTTTGTGTTTGTAAAATTGGTTTCATTGTGTATTTATGTAGAGTATTGTAACATGCAAAAAGTAAATAAATGTACATTTAATGTGAAAATTTTAAAGTCATTTAACTATAAATTACTTCAATTGTATGTTTGTTTTAAGAGTTATTTCATCTTAAAAAACTAAGGTTGAAGTATGAGAAGATACATGTGTCCCAATGATTGCATCTTGTATAGGAAGGAGCATAAGAATAAAACTACATGCCCAACTTGTGAACAGCCAAGATGGAAGTTAAAGAGGAATTCAATGAGACAGTTACAGATGTTCCTAGAAAGGTTCTATGGTACTTTTCCCTATTCCAAGCTTCAAAAGAATGTTCCATGTAATAGAAACTACCAAGACATTAGTATGGCATGCCAAGGACAGAGTAGCTAATAACTTTTCATGCCTTCCAGCAAATAACCCAGCATGGAAGCTCGTAGGCTTCATGTGGCCTAATTTTGGTGAGGAACTTATAACCTATGACTTGCATTATCTACAAATGGGATTAATCCTCATGGTTCTATGGGCAACAAGTGTAGTTGTTGGCCAGTTATATTAGTTTCTAACAAGCTCCCACCATCTCTATGCATGAAGAGGAAGTTCATGATGCTAACTATGTTGATATCGGGTCCAAAGCATCCAAGGAATGACACTGACATGTACTTGTCTCCCTTGATCGATGATCTTGAGACATTATGGGATGTAGGTGTTGAAGCATTTGACGCATATAGGAAAGAGTCGCTCACCCTAAAGGTTATACTGTTGTGGACAATAAATGACTTTCCTACATACGGTAATTTGTTTAGATGCACCATGAAGGGATACAATGCTTTTTCCTATCTATAGTGATCAAACATGTGTTGTACTGCTATACAACACATGTGTTGTACAACTTAAACATGATAGGAAAATGGCATTCCTTCGGCATGGAAGATGGTTGCGCAGAGACCATCCATATCATTTTAAGAAGGGAGAATTTAATGGGAGTGTAAAGATAAGGACACCTCCAAAGATGTTTATAGGACAACAAGTATTAGAGTAGGTTGAAAACATTAATGTCTTGTGGGGAAAGAAGAAATCAAGTAACGTGCACATGAAAGTAATTGTAGAAGTTATTGGAAGAAGAAATCAATATTCTTTCGGCTGGCATACTAAAAATTACTGCATCTACGTCATGTGCTTAATATCATACACATTGAGAAGAATGTGTGAATGGATATTATGAACATAGTTTTGAAGAAGAGGTTGCATCTAGAGGATAGGGGTAGGCGAGGGACATACCTGCCTAAGGCAAATTTTATGCTCGATAGAGAGGAGAAGAGAATAATGTGTAAAACCTTGTTCGAGCTCAAAGTCCCAAACAGCTACTCTTCAAACTTTAAAAACATTATCTCCATGGAAGAGATGGAATTGTTGGGGATGAAGTCCCATGATTTCCACACATTAATGCAACAACTACTGCCCGTAGCAACACATTCAGTGTTACCGAACAAAGTTAGGGGAGCTATTATAAAATTCAACTACTTGATGTTTCAAAATTACAAGAAATTCAAGGTCATCGAGTGACAACTTTATATGAGCTAGAGACAGTCTTGCCACCATCCTTCTTTGCACCTCATTGATGATGTCAAACTTCGTGGGCCAGTTTACTTGTGATGGATATACCAGTTTGAGAGGTGCATGAAAATTTTGAAAGGGTATGTACATAATCACAACTTGCTAGAGGGGTGTATAGCCAAATGTTATATTGCAGAAGAAGCAGTGGATTTTTACACAAAGTACTTACCAAGAGTGGATGCAATTGGAATCCCAAGAAAGAAACAATCAGTTGCATTTCATGATCCCAAGGTTGGTGAACCACTATCAAGTGGTCGTGTATCAACTGTTGACTATAAAGAATGTGATCGGGCACATCTTGATGTGTTGCAAAATGTTGATGAACTCCAACCATACATTGAGGAAGTTGATCATGCATGCACTTATGTAAAATTTAATTATTGATGGTTACATTTTCTTTGATTACTTTATTAATTTGTATGTGTGTACATAGTGAACACATAAATGCCTTCAAGGTAAAGAATCTAAGTTATGCAAAGAAATAGAAGTGGCTACAATTTTAGCATTGTCGCACTTTCAATAATTGGATGCATAAGAAGGTAAAAGGAAAGAATTCTCACTTAATATTAATTTAAAAACTATATTATATATACATATATATGATCTTGCTTAAGCCTACTTAATATGTGTATACACAAATTCAAGATCATCAAACAGTAGCAGGCAATAGTATATCAGAAACCTTAGGCTAGATGGCAATGGGACCATGACCAGAAATAATAAAATATACCAGATATGCCATCAATGGTTATTGCTTTACATGAAAAATAGTGATAACTCAAGAGTGCAACAAAATAATGGAGTTAGCTTAGTTGTCAATGCTGCATTCTTTTCGATTTCAAAGGAAACAGGCCAATAGTGGCAGATGATATTTGTCATGTGGTTATAATAGAGATTTAGGCCTTGGATTATATTTTCAGGACTGTGGTTGTGTTTCAGTGTGATTGGGTGGAACACAATAAAGACAACATGAAAATTGATGCCCTTGGATTGACATTGGTTGAGCTGAACAATATTGGCTATAAAAATGATCAATTTATTTTGGCATCTCAAGCAAAACAAGTATTTTACATGCTACACAAATGTGATAAGAGATGATCAACTATTTTATCATCCAATCAAAGGGATTTTTATGATGAAAACAACCTAAGAGATACTTAAATAAATTACCCTTCTATTACCAAAACAATCCTATCAATCAAAGTAGTACTTGGTGAGAATGAGGATTATGTGTGCTGCAATGGTGAGGAGGGTGCTTGGGTTTGATAACTATATGTAGTTGGGGGTATGTGGATTGTATTAGTGAGTTGATATATATATATATATATATATAGACACACACACACATATAATTCTAAATTTATAATTAGCTCTTTTGCCATGAGCTACATGAATTGATACATGAGCTATATGTGTATACAAAGAATGCATGAATCAATGTTGACTACCATAAAAAATTGGTTTCATTGTGTATTAATTGTTAAATATTGTAAAGTACTAACATAAAATATATTTTTTAATTAAAAATAATTTATAAAGTCCTTTAGTATAAATGACTTTAAAAGATGTTACTTTTAAAGTTGTTTAGCACTAAAGACCTTAAAAGTAGACATTATTAAAGTCATTTACACTAAATGACTTCATTATGTACAATCAAATTTAGCACAAAAATGATCAACCAAATTTACACTAATCATTATGTATCATATTTGATTTTTAAATAACAATTTACAAAAATTTTGAATTATATGAAATTAGTGTAAAAAAAATTATTTTGAAATTCTCAATTTTTTTGGTTAAAGAAAGTGAAAATTTTATAGACATCAAATCTGATATTAATACCTCAATATTGTAATTGTACTTAAAAAAAAAAATTCTAATAACACTAAGCTTGCTGCTATAGAAATTCAAATGAAAACATTTTGATTTTCTTGAAAAGGACAATTTGGTAATTTCACATAATATGCCCTACTTGTAGGAATTTGAGAATTGAGTAGCTCTCATCTATTTTCTTACTGTAATTATATAATTAAACATTTAAGTAGTAAAAACAATATAATTTTCAAGTGAAAATTTTCCAAAATTAAATTTATTAAATAAACTAGAGAATGGGGCAATCTTGATAATGGCACCCCTCCATCTTAAAATATATTTTTTGTTTGAATTAAAAATAATTTATTATGTCATTTTCAAATAAACGACTTTAAAAGTAGAGACTTTCAAAGTCGTTAATGGCACCCCCTCCCTCTTTTCTTAGTCAACAAAAACAATAGACCTAAGCTTGTTGTCAAAAACCTGACAAAGAGGAAAAACCCTAGTAGAGCTGGTCGGAGAGAAGAAAGGAGAGGAAGAGAGGATTGAACAACACCGATCGGCGGTGAGAAGAAGGGAGAGAAGAAAGAACAAGAAGAAGGGGAAGAAGGAGAAGAGGAGAGGAAGAGAGGACCGATTGACATCAACAATGCCTGGGTCATCAGTGAGAAGAGAAGCGAGAGAAGAAAGAAGGGAAGAAAAAGAGGAAGAAGAAGAAGCAGACAAAAGAGAGGATCAACCAAGCACTATCCAACCAGGCCGTCGCCCACACTCAAATAGCTAGGTGCACACAACTGAGAAAAAACCTTACAGTGAGAAGGGGGAGAAGAAAAGGAGGAAGAGAGGAAGGGGTAGAAGGAGAGAAAGAGAGAAGGACAGAACTGACCAAGCGCCTACCGAGTGGGCACTTTCCGACTAGGTAGCCATTGACGACACCCAGATAGGTGTGTGCTATTGAGAGAAAACCCGACAATAAGAAGGGGGAGAAGAAAAATAGGAAGAGAGGAAGGGAAGAAGGAGAGAAAGAGAGGAGGAGAGGACCGACCAGGTGCCGTCTGACTAGGCTGTCAACGATGACACTTAGATAGGTGCGTGCAGGTGAGAAAAACCTACAGTGAGAAGAGGGAGAGGAAAAAGAGGAAAAATAAGAAGAAGGGGAAGGGGAAGGGGAAGGGGAAGAAGGAGAGGAAGAGAGGAGGAGAACGAGGGGGAGAAGAAAGAGGATCAAAGGGGAGGAAAAAAGAAGAAGGAAAAAAGAAAGAAGCTTTCTAGGTAGATATTCTCAATCTAGTTCATGGTTTTGATGAATTTGTGGATGGATGAATATGATTGAATGTTTTGTATTTCATTTGGATATATGAACATGATTTGAGTAGACGAGATGTGATTTTGTTAGGATCAGATGCATGTTTTATTAGGGACTAGCTAAAGAGGTCATTGAATAGGCTGTCCAAGCATGTTTTACTATGATAAACTATATAAAAGCACAAAATGGATCATATATAAGCAAACCTAACATGATGCAAGATTTAAACTTGGAAATTACATGAAATAAAGTAACCTAAAGTACATGAATTAGGCATGAAAGTATGCATGAACTAAGATGCAAACTAACCAAACATTGAATGCATGAAATTAAATGACTAATGCATGGAAACCTAAACTAAACAAGTAAAATAAAGCATTAAGAGACAACTAATATGCACTAATATGAAGTGGAATGTGAATGATTTTACATTGATAATGCATGAATTACAAGTAAGAATGGAAAGCATGGTGCACATGATTATGAGATCTAAAAGTATCGAATAAGCTACAAACTAACCTAAATAGAATATATGAATGGAATGCATGGAAAACTAACCAAAGCAAATAAAAATTTTAAGGAGAAACACTTCAAACCTAAGTGCATGAATCATGGGAAGTGCATGAATTAAGGATGAAAGTATGCATGAAACAAGATGTAAACTAACCAAATGTGGAATGCATGAAATTAATCTACTAATGCATGGAAACCTAAACTAAACAAGTAAAATAAAGTATTAAGAACCAACTAATGTGCCCTAATCTAAAGTGGAATCTAAATGATTCATTGCATTGATAATGCATGAATTACAAGTAAGAATGGAAAGCATGGTGAGCATGATTATGAGATCTAAAAGCATGGAATAAGCTGCAAAGTAACCTAGATAGAATACATGAATGGAATGCATGGACAACTAATCAAAACAAACTAAAATTTTAAGGAAAACACTTCAAAACTACACGCATGAACCATGGGAAGTGCATGAATTAAGCATGAATCAAGATGTAAACTAACCAAACATGGACTGCATGAATTAATCAACTAATGCATAGAAACCTAAACTAAACAAGTGAAATAAAGTATTAAGAGCCAACTATTATGCACTAATCCGAATTGGAATGTGAATGATTCATTACATTGATAATGCATGAATTACAAGTAAGAATGGAAAGCATGGTGCACATGATTATGAGGCGAACCTAAGATAAAACACGTATATGAGCATGAAAGGAACAACTAACAGCCATGAAAAACTAATAACAAGGGTGATGCACAGCCTCCAAGGGGAGTGCGCACCCTACTTAGAACTAATTACAATCCCCAAAATCAACTTCTAATCTATCTTCAATCATCCAAATATCAAGCAACAATGAACATGTCTCATGTGTCATGTCAGTTTGGTTTCTGTAAATGAATTACATGGCCTTTTTTATGTCGTTGTTCTAGTATCATTGTGCTCTTGTTTGTAGTAATGATGGAACAAGAAGAACATCAAACTAAAGATTATGACCATAATGGAGAGCATGAACAAGAGGCCAACATGAGCACTACTCCAAAGAGAAAGGCAAAGGGCGAACAACAATGGAAAAGGTTATCAAGAGAAAGTCTAAGGGGATTAAAGAAACTATCTAATACAATAGCAAAGGGCAAGAGATTAGTAAGAGTGCACTCGCTTATAGTAGTTTTCTCTACTCAATAGTAAGAAGCATGATTCCTATCACATTTGAAGATTGGAGACTTGTGCCATCCTTGACAAAAGATTCAATATGGGAAATGATGAAGGCATGTAAACATTAAGTGTATATATTATATAAATTATAACTTACCTTATTTTTCAAATATAGTAATTTGTTGTGTACAATTTGCAGTTTGCCTTTGACGTGCCTGATGACAAGAAGATGCGTGCCTTACAAGGGCTGGTGAGCAATGGAGAAAATGGAAGAACTACCTTGTTCATAATTACATACCTCCAAATGTTAACAATCCATTAAGGCTGTATGCATTGCCTACCATTTACTTTGATGTCATTGACTAGGGGGTTTAGAATGCATTTATACAAAACCACACCTCTGCCGAATTTGAGGTATGTACAAAAGTAATGTTTCATTTAATTAATTACATGTAACATCAAATTATTCCACTTGATCAAGCATGTACATATGTGCAGGTGAAGAGTGCAAGGGAAAGAAAGGTACATGAAACAAATATGCAGCACCACCTGTGCAAGTTGGGCTACTCTCATTTAGAAGAGCGCAAAGTAAGCATCTGTGACAATTTATCCCTTTCAATTTAATGCTACTATAGTTATATACATGTTGTTCTCTAACTATAGTGTCTTTGCTTGACAATAAACCATCCTCTAGAAGATAACACATTCAGTGGGCCGTATTGACAACAAGTTCTGAAATAAAAGTACAGTGCAAATTGCGTCTCGCATAGTAAGTGGTTCCAGCTATCTATAAATTTCATACAATTAATTACATGACATGATCATGTCTTTCTAATTAAAATTTTGTAGGACATTCTTACCCAAGAAAGCACAACTATAGGAACTCTAAGCAGCAGTACTTCCAATGAGGACATCCTGTATAGGGCTATGGGAATAAGAAGGACCAACCTAGTAGAGTTAACGGCATAGGTCATGGTGTTATTCCTTCTAAATTTTTGGTAAAGGACATTTATCTAAAGTTCAAGATGATGAGGAGAGCTACAATGAGCTTATTGTAAAAAATAAAGACTAATATATTTAGTCCATTACGTGAGGGAGGTTTGATGATTGTTAGTCCATTCCTACTCATAATTCTTGTAGTGCCTCTGTACCTCCATCAAATGTGAGCTGCAATTTTCCAACTAAAGAAGACAATGAAGGACATGTGGCGCCCCTCGAAAAGGAAATTCCTGCCCTAGAAGTGTGTGTGTGTGTGTGTGTGTGTGTGTGTGTGTGTGTGTATATATATATATATATAACTGGAAAATTTAATTGTCCTTCTATAATAATTCTCTATGAGCATGAATCAAACATTTTGCATGGAATTAGTATGCCACCCCATACTAAGTGGGTGTCCATTACCATGGCTTTGAATGCTAATGCCTAACTACCATTCCCATTAGATATGAAAATTATTATAATTGTTTGGCTGGCAGTTGCATATCATGTCGTTTGGCTGGAGGCACTAGTCATTCCCACAAAGTCCATAGCATGTATCTTATCATTATACCTTCCTCATCAATATTTTTTTAGCTAGAGACCTCAATTAATTGTTCAATAACTTTATACAGTTAATCAACAACAACATGAGGCACCAAGATCAGACGCCTTTCTAGTATCACCTATTGCTGCTGCAACAATGGAACATGTACTTGTATGTATCTTTGTTTTTTTTATTATCATAAATTAGGCACTCTTCATTGACTAATAATATTTGGCTGAAATATTTTACATCTTTTACAGTAGCCATCCAAGGAGCGTGTGGAAGTCCCACCTAACGCGTCTCAATCCCTAAGGTTAATCTACAGTATTAATAATGATATGATAATCAACCCTGTACAAATCAAGCAGGGAGTGCTTGTCGAGAACGCTGTTGAGATGCCACTTATGGCAAAGGACCTATTATGAGTTTGCCTATGGGATCAACTCGAGCACCCTCACATTGTCTTCTACATAAGGTACATGCACATACTTGCTTATAAAATATTTGACATTTACATATTATATTTTCACGGTATAGGTAATAATTATTTATTTTATGCAGCTTCTTGAATGATGTGACTAACCTTTTTGAGGGTGAGGGTATACTTTACCAATCATTTCTGGAGCGTCGGAGCAATGACCTTTAGAGTGATGCATCTAGGATATTTTATTAGGCTTCTTTCACTGCTCTTTGGGACATGGCTTAATGATTCCCTACAATAGTGGATAAGTTTTAATTTTTTTGTTTTCTTGCCAACTTATTTTATACTTAGGGATTGTCAACTTCCATAATAATTCATATGACTGTCTATGTAGGTCTCATTAGATGTTACTCATTTTGGATGTGCAGCGTAGGCATGCTTTCTTTTTTATTCTTGTAGATCACACATCTGTCCCACCCTCATAAAAATTATAAATAAGTAAGCATTTATTTTTTTCATGTGTTATGTGTAGATAAGTAATTTGTTATGCATCTATAATGCATTTGAAATTTAAATTTGTAGAGTTTGGTTTGAAAGGGCTAATATCACCGAGACTATACAACCACCAAAAGTTACTTAGAAGAATGTCAAGGTATATGAAACAGTTAATTACTCTAAGTTGCCACTAATTAAACCTACATTATTACAAATGATATTTATGTGTTCTTGTTTTATTGTCCTTGTTGCATAGTGCCCTAAATAACAGTCTAATTGGGAGTGCGGGTACTATGTCCTGAGATACATTAGGACCCTCATATTCGATAGTATTCTTATCTCCCATTTAAAAAAGTTAGACCACTTTTTACTTTTCATAATATGATATTTTTCTACAGTTTTTATGGATCTAGCTAAAAAAAGTGTGAACTTAATTAAATATGTTGTATTTCATGCTACTATGCTTTCTGAGTAGGCAAACAAGAAGAGTTATTCCAAAGTAAATCTCAATGAAATATGACCTAAATGGGCTAAATATGTAATGACTTTCAATTAGATCACTTGGAGTAACTACATGAACCTGAAATACATAATAAAGTATTTTTTCATTCACTTGTGTATGTTCCTTCAGATTTTATTATTTTCTTTGAAATATATACATATATATGTATGTATGTATTTTAAGTGATGAATGAGTCGAAATTTGAAGTGTGGGAATAAATGAGTATGGATGAAGTGAATTTGGAGCTTGTACATGAAGTGCATATGTGGGAGTTGGTTTTCAATATATTCATTGAGTTATATAACTTTTATGAGATGATGAATGAGAGGGTTTCTTAGAGTGTGAAAGTAAGTGACAATGTGTATGGATTTACAAATCAAGTAAATGTGTATGTTATAGAAAACAAATGTATTGTAATTTCTTTTATAAATTATTTTCAAGATAGATGTAGATGGATAATGATGAGTTTGGAATTTTTTTGTACCCATTATGGATGCATTAGGTGCTATATTAGAAGAATGATTCTGTATATCAAGGAAGATGTGGATGCATGTTGTATTAGATGTTTAGTTTTTCATGTTTATAATGATTATTGAAGTATAAAAGTGTATATAATGTTTGTTATTCAATGTATACACAGGTAGTAATGTATCAAGAAAGATGTGGATGCATTGTAGTGGATGTTGGTTTTTCATGTTTGTGGTGATTGAAGTATTAGGTGTATATGATGTTTGGTTTTTCATGTTTGTAAAGATTTTTTGAAGTGTCAGGTGTATAGAATGTTTGTTATTCAATGTATACACAATCGTATGTGTATCAAGAAAGATGTGGATGCATTGTAGAGGATGTTGGTTTTTCATGTTTGTGGAGATTGAAGTATTATGTGTATATGATGTTTGTTATCTAGTGTATACAGGTGGTAATGTATTAACAAGTGGATGCATATTGTATTGGAATAGGTTTTGAATATTTATAAAGATTGTTTGAGTATCAGGTGTACATAGGATGTTTGTTATTCAATTGTATATAGGTGGTAATGCTTAGATATAAAATTAAAAAAAAAACTTTTAAAGTTGTTTAGGATAAGTGACTTCGAAATATGTGACTTTTAAAATCATTTATATAGGACTTTTGAAGTCATTTAGTGTGACTTCAAAAGACCATAAAAAAGGTTGGGCTTTTGAAGTCGCTTAGATAAAAATGACTTCAAAAGTCACCAACTTTTGGAAGTCGTTTAAGCTAAGTGACTTTAAAAGTCCGTAAAAAAGGTTGGGCTTTTGAAATCACTTAGGTAAAAATAACTTTTAAAGTTGGTGACTTTTAAAGCTATTTGTTGAAGCAACTTCAAAAGTACTTGATTTTTAAAGTCATTTACCTAAACTAATTTAAAAGTTTTTGACTTTCCAAGTTGGCATGATATAAGTCCCTTAGTAAGCAACTTTGATTATCCTTTTTAGCTAACTTTAAAAGCCCCTGTCTAATAGTGTTGCCCACTTGCTTCCTACTAGACAAAGTCAAACAGTTGATAGTTTAGCGAGATTGTATGTTAAGGAGATTGTGATCGTACATGGGAAGAGTGTCCAAGAGGCCTTGGGATCGACTTTGAGGTTTAGAACATGTTTTGAACCCCAAATAGATGACCAAATAGAGAGGACCATCCAGACCATTAAGGACATTTTGAGGGCTTATTCCATTGATTGGAAGGATAGCTGGGATGATCATTTACTGCCCATAGAGTTTGCATACAACAATAGTTACCACACAAGTATTGGTATGGCCCCATACGAGGCATTGTATGGTAGGCCATGTTGATCACCCTTATGCTAGAGTGATGTGGCAGAGAGACACATCATGAGGTCTAAGTTGGTGGAGTAGTGCACAGAGAAGGTTTGGCTAACCCAAAAGTGACTCATGAGGCCCACATGCGTCCTGGTGACCAAGACACACCAAACACGTCTCGGATGCACATCATAGATGCGATGCATCCTGGTGGTGCCATTTTACACAATTTGATCCAAATTTTGATCTAGACCATTGATTTTGATCAAAAATAGAAAATCTTCAATTTTGGAGGCAATATAAAATCAATTTTTAATCTGAGATATCCATTGGATTTGCCTTAACAATGTGGACCTACATTTGTGATGAAAACTCAGATTTAACCATAGTTTGACTCAATTAAAACTTAAAAATCATAGGATGAGTAGATTGGCTAGATCAGAGGGTGATCAAGCCTTAGAAATTGATCTATTAGATGATATAACTAGTTGATTGAGGGATTTAATGGTTAGATCACATAGGTTGACCTAGATTATGATCCAAACCTGATCTGATTGTTAGATCAAAAAGTTGACTATTAATACACATGTGAAACTTAGAACATTATAAATATGATGGATTGAAGTATATGAGGATGTTTAAAATGACCCAATGGTTGGATCATCTTAGAAATTATAGATTAAGTGAAATTAGACCTTATAAGTCATCAAGACTATTGATCTAATCAATGGAGATTAGATCTAACGGTCTGGTGGTTGGATTGACAATGTAGATAGGAGAAAGACTAGTGATAAGACATTGATCATTGCGAATTGTGAGAAATTAAGTGATTTGGACCATTGATTTGCAACCCAAGGCCAAGATCAAACATCAGGCAAAGATTAAAGGAAATCAAACTTTAACTATTGATGAATGGACACTAAATTACCTAAAACAAGGAGGATTTAGAGAGATTTGAGTAGAAATGATAAATGTTGGGTGATAAGTGATGGGTTATGTTATGTGTGGTTTTATACAAGTGCATCAGACCATTCTAATATGAGAGGCGGCATGCCTGAGAGAATTGGGTCTCACTGATGTAGGTGACGACATTTAATATTGATATATTTTGTATAAAAGCCATGGATGTTTGTTTGATAATTTCATGTATATCCATGATTTGATTCATTTCCATTTGGCCTTATGACTTTGAGACCATTATTCAACATGTGTGGTTTATATTTATGCATGATCGTTCTGATTTATATGTTTTCTATGGACTCATGTTATTGGATATCATAGTGCTTTGATTTATTTGTTTTACTAGAATTATTTATCCGTGCATTTTATTGAGGAGGCTTGGTGGCTGGAACTTAAAAGACTGACCCTGTGATGAGTATAGTGCTTTGGGATATCGAGCCATAGGCGCTCCTACATTTCATACTTTAGACATGACTTATTAGCACTTGTTTTGGAATAATGAGCAGATTTCACATTTCAAGGATTTATGATGAGTGTTTCTGCCTAATGGATGCCGTATTAGGAGCGATATAGGGTTGGCCACCCACCCTCTGGCTTGATGAGATGATGAGTTGACCACCCCCCAAAAGGGGGCAAATACGTAGGGAGTAGTATCATGGGTACTCCACACTACAGGTCTAGTCTCCCCCCATGCACGATGTACATTTAGTCTCTTGTTTTAGTGTTGATGGGGAGTGGCAGTTGGTAGACTTAGGAGTTGCTTACCACTACAGCATGGTGATCCATATATTTGTTTGGCATTTATGCAGCATTATGATTATTATTGGTATTGATATATCTATATGTACTCATGGCTTGACGATGCGTGAAGGATTGGCATGAGTACACATGACTGGTTGTGAGAGTGTGTTGTACACTCAAGGGACACTAGTGGATTGTGTGCCCTTCTATTCATGACATGCACTTGTGTTTGATGCGATGATTTGCTTATATTTGACACTATTAGATTTATGAGCCCTGTTTCATACAATGTTATGCATGTCATGTTGATTTGGCTCATGTGATTCTTATGATTTCTACGAGATCTTATATGCCATATTGAATTCTAGTTTTGACATGAATTATATGTGGATGCTGTTTTTGTTTATAAGACTTGGCTATTTAGTTTTTACATTACTATTACATCCATGAGTTTTATTATGAGATCTTACATTTTACCGTCACACTACCGTTGCCTATTTGTTAAATAGTAAATGTTTATGTACCTATACAAGCAATAGTTTGCTAAGGCATTATTATTTTCTTTCAATGCCTCAGATATAGAGTGGAGACGCTAGGAAGGGCAAACAAGTGGAGGATCATTGAAGGCAATAGGGACCAACATAGCATTTTGAGACAATTATACATATGTACATAATTGATTTAACATCATTTTGGACTTATATATGGGTTGTATATATGTTGATGCTCCTTTACATATAATTTAGACATGTGGACTTGTTTTTATGGATAGGTGTTGAGTCATGATGGACATATCCTAGTTCTTGATGATTTTAGTACTCCACTATTATTATTTTTTATTTTAGATGTGGTTTTCATGCAGTCGGATATGACATGCCTCATGTTGTTAGTACTATTTCTTTGTATTCTCGTTTATCGCATTTTCTTGTGGTTCATTTGACACCCAGAGGTTTGAAAAATGTGTTGAAAATTATATATTTTATATTTTTTTAAATGACTTTAATATATTGATATTTGCAAAAGGATCCTTTCTATTTATATTTATGATATATATATATATATATATATATAAGTGGTGTTTGAAAAACCGGGGCGTGACAAAACTCAAGTATACAAGTCATTTTCTTTGCTGTCATCATTAACTTGGGTAAGCATGGCTCCAATGGACCTATCTAAAGCCACAATGTAGAGAATGAATAGTCTATCATCCTTAGGAGATGCTAACGTTGATGAGTTCAACAAACATTGATGATATTATGAAAATTATTTTGACAAGCTTCATCTTATTCAAATCGGGCATTTTTTTCTATCAACGATGCAAATAGTTGGCATCTATTTAATAAGTTGGTGATGAACAATCTAAGTTAGGCCAATTTGTCTTGAAGACTTCTAAGTTCATGCAAATTCTCAGGAGGAGACATCAATTGTAGTGCCTTGATCTTCACTAGATCGATCTTGATACCTCAACTTCAAATAATAAATCCTTAAAATCTTCTTGAACTCACTTCAAATGCACATCTAAGGGGGGTAATCTTGAGTTATTGCTTACACAACCGTTGGAAGACAGTTTCTAAATGTTTAAGATGAGATAGTCTTTGTCTTGACTTAACAACTAAATCATCGTCGTAACACTCTACCTTAACATGAATTAGACCATCATATGCTATGATCATGGCCTACTGATAAGTAGCAGCACCATTTTAATGCCAAAAGGCATAATTTTATAGGAAATGAGTCCTTTTAGTCTATAAAGTGTCGTGCATTCTTCATCCCTAAGACCTAATCTTTCTAGCAGCACTGGCATCTATGAAGATTTCAGTAATAGGCAGTGGGAAGTGATTCATGGACACGCACCTTTTAACATCATAAAAATTAATGCATATGCAGCTTAGTCCATTCTTCTTTTAGATAATATCAGCTAGCTTTTGTAAGTTTTTGAACTCCAGCCTTGATTTGTTATTATAATTTGGGCTTAAAACATCTTTGTGACTATTTTATAGGACATTTCAAGAAACTAGTAGTTAATTTATGCATAGCTACTCAAGGGTCTAACGTAAGCATCTCCTAATACATCCAAACAAAGACATATGTATTAGCTTTGAAAACATTTATTTAATCTTGCTTCTCTTGGTCAGATAATGAAGTGTTTATAAAAGTAGGCCTTGGATGTTCGGAAGTGTCTATATTGACCTCTAGCAAATAGGGATGGCAATGGGTCAATTCAATTAAGGAGACATGACTTAGAGACCCATAAAGGGCAAGGTTAGGTGCAAAATATTTATGACCCAAACAAGGCGAGGGAAAAATATATGACCAACGAGGGCTAGGGATGGGCTAAGGTCAGTGGTGAAAAAAACTAGGGAACCGAATGACCCATAAGTTGCTAGGCAGAGGCAAAAAGTTCTTGACTTAAGTAGGGCTAAGGTAAAAAATTCTTTTAACTGAGTATGGCTAGAGTTGAGTCAGGGGCAATAGAAAAGAAATAGGGTGAAGGTCAGGGTCAGCCAAAGACTTGGCTTGACCCAATCCATTGTCATCCCTACTAGCAAATCATCTATAGTGGCTTGGCCACCATTTGCTAGTGCCTTAGAAGCAAGAAGGGCAACTTCCACTTCATCCTTTGGTTTAGATATTTCTTCCTTCGAATGTCACATCGAAGGAGTATTATCATCCTCTAATACACTGACAGTCTTTAAGCTTGCTTGAATGATGATAGACTTGGAACTTGGGTAGCTAACTCCGTTCTTGAATGACTTGAGCTTAGTCCCGTTGTAGAAAGCAGACTTCGACTCTTTGCGAGCACGGCTTCACATGGAGACAGGACTCAGTGCAATCCCGATCGATACCCATTTGTTGCATCGTGTGCTAGACTACTTATTTTAGAGCGATTTGGGTGGATTTTGGACTACGCTTTCGTAGTTTTTCTTTTTTCTTAATTTCTTTTAGAGGATGGTCTATCTTTCAACTATTAAGAGGAAGTGGCTCAATGATACCACCGAACCATTGTGCACTTAGTGCATGAGGTTTTGATTGCTGACCTTGAGATGGTCTGGAAGTAGAATATAGCATTGGACTAGATAAGATTCTTTAGCAGTCAAAAGTAAGAATCGACAAAACCACATTTCTCAATGCCATCTACCATGAAAGTCAGCCTTCATACATAATGTTTTCGCTTCTTCCTACAGCTCGTGAGAAGCTCATGCACAATTAGGATGTTGGAGTGATAGGCCTGTGAGGAAAAAAGGCATTTTGGGTAGGACTAATAAATTTGGCCAGAAATGGTCTAATCGTTGCCCCAAAAACTTTGGGGCAATTACCTTGTAAATGCTGTCGCAAAGGCTAATTAGTCTATACCGGTCTGGGATGACTTTTGGGTGATCTAGCCCGTTCGTCTTCATCTTATTTCTCTGATCTAGAAAATAAGCTTTTGGTAGGTGAAGAAGGACCATTTTGTATGTCCAATTTCTGGCCGTCCGTTTCCACGTCGCTGCCCTAAGCAGATCTCTAAAGTCGGATAGATCGAACACGCACTCGATCTGGAAAATATGTGGGGCCCA
This sequence comes from Warburgia ugandensis, assembly GCA_035236585.1. Lineage (NCBI taxonomy): Eukaryota > Viridiplantae > Streptophyta > Magnoliopsida > Canellales > Canellaceae > Warburgia > Warburgia ugandensis. Next base: position 60,739,060 of record CP141133.1, read on the forward strand.
ATCATGTTTAGTTACTTGCCAACTGGTGTGGTGTGTTTATACTCCGCGAAGGAGTCATGACATAGCAGTCCATCAAGGATGGGTTTTTGCTCCGTTTTCGATCTTGAAGAAATCAAAACGAAATTCCAAAGTGCAGGAATCAGCACCAGTTTCATCCCAATCATATGGAAGTAATTTCTCTCATTCTTCTCTCTGTAATTTGAGTCCGTTTGCTCTACCCGGACCCTAGACCTTTTCGCTCTGATTTTCAGGTTCGTTCTCCAAAACCCTAATTCTCATGCGCACGAAGTTCCCTCTTTGCCATCTTCGGCTTATCCCCTACTTCGTTCCAAGTTCCGATCGACAACGTCAACTGTTGCTTCAGTAGTTGAATCCAACGACAATGTCACCACAAAGCTGCTCATAACATTACAGGTATTCAGTTTCCCTCCTCTTCAATAGAACGCCTTTTCTCTCGCTGTCGTCTAAAAATTAGGTCTTTTTTTCTGTGTCATTGGAGTGGTTTTACGGCTTTGCTTGAGAACCAAAAAACTAGCACGAAGTAGCGCTGCAAACAGAAAGGTACATACTGCTTATTGCTAGTAATGACCACATCGATGCTTCTCGAGTATGCGTATCTGTTGGATTCCATTATTGCTCGGACATATGGAGCTCCAATCTGAAGTGCTGCTTTTGAACACTTTTTCAGGATGCTTCTTTTGGGGTTGAGTTCATCACTATCTTGGGTCCTCTTTGGAACTGGCACGTTCTTTCCAAGATTTGTTTTGGTTGTATGGTGGAGCTCCAAAAGATTAACACAGTTGACGTACTTAAAAATTAATAGGACGAATTTTTAGTGTGGTTATATTTGCAAGAAGACCAAGAGAACCTTGTAGACACTTGCTTATTACTTGCCATTTTGGCTTGTAGCAATTGGAGAGAAATGTTCTTGTTACTGTTAAAGAACATTGGGTTACTTTTATGCTGAACCAAGTGGTTTTGTCAAATAGGAGAAAGGTTTCTTGCCAAATATTGGAGAGCTCATTGTCAAAGGTTTATGGGAGGCGAAGCATCTAATTGTTGGTTCTATTTGGTGATCGTTTACTTCAATATTGCTTTCTTGAAGAGATTCTAAAAATCAGATCTGATTGTTATGTTAAGGAAGCAAAAAGAGAAAACAAAATCTATTGACCCTCCAAAAATCCTTGAAATCAAATTTGATGTTCTTTTGTTGGGAAGATGAGAAGGGGAGCCTTGGCACAACGGTAAAGTTGTCGTCGTGTGACCTTGAGGTCACGGGTTCAAAGCGTGGAAACAGCCTCTTCTAGAAATACAAGGTAATGCTGCGTACTATAGACCCTTGTGGTCTGCCCCTTCCCTGGAACCCACATATGCGGGACCTTCGTGCAGTGGGGCTGCCCTTTTTTTCTTTGGGAAGATGAACCTGTAGTGGCCATTGGAGCACAAAAAGAAAATGATAGTCTCATTGATTGTTATGTTGGTCCAAGGCTGAAATGATGCGTATTGGCTGCATCAGTGATGCATGACTTGTTTGTGAGCTCAGTAATACGGGTTCACAGGTTTCTAGATTAGAGTTATAAGTGATGCTTCTATCTCATTTTTTGGGTTTTACTTTTATGCTTCATGATTTTTCATATATCTACTTCAACGAAAAACTGTTATTTGATAATTTAAAATTATTTATTAGATTTTATCATGCTGATGAGGAGTCCATCACCTGCATATCTGCCTTTTGTAAACTTTTCTTTGAATTATAAAGGTAGAAACAATTGTTTAATCAAAGAGATAATTAAATAAACAATAAAAATATGTAGTTAAACCTAAAATCCAATTACATAAGTACTAACAGGTCTCACTGTAAAAAGTAAAGAAAATAATACAAGAAACAAGAATATGACTGTAGAATAGATGAAAATCTAAACTTCTGAAATTAAAAGGAATTGTGAAAGTTAATCTTCAAATTAAAAGGCAACATACACCAAGTTTATGTGCTAGAACATGTAGATAAGTCTAGAAAGATTAAGAATGGCAATATTCAAGCAAAAATATAAAGAAAAATAATTAATGAATAAAAATAGTAAATAAAAGGAAGAAATTAACATGAAATCTAGCCTAAGAGATGTTCTCAAAGATCAAACAATTAATTTTTTTGAGTTATTGATGAATGCATTAAAGAAGAAAGAATTCACAGAAATGGCAAATGCTGAATAAGGCAACCAGCCTGGATGACCATTGTGAAATGTAGCTAAAACAGAAACGTGAAAAATCAAATATATATCATACTGTAACCAATCAGTAGAGGGTGGATATTGTTAAACAAGAGAAAAGTAAAAGATAAAACTAAACAAGGTTAGCAAAAATAAGAACCAAATGACATTCACCTTGTTGAAAGCTTTTAGATCCAATGAATAATAAATGCCCTGATGTATTACAAACTAATCCATAAAAAATTAAGACAAATATGACATTTTATCTGGAGTCAAAGAACTCTCAAATTCCTGCAGTCCAACTTCAATCCATTAATTCATACTTTCAATCAGGTTTTCATGATTAAATCTAGTAGGTTGATGTTGATTTACGAACCGTCCTTGATCAAGCGAAACTCAAATGGGAATGTCACAAATTGAATACTGAGAGGTAAGTTGTTGTGGCATGACAGAGTACAGACTCCACAGTGATCCTGTGTCAGTTGATATGACCCATGTTGGTCAGCCATACACTTAGAGTACTGGTCACGTCAGCTTACAGAGACCACTATGCTGAGACATGTGAACTTGTTTTAACAATGACATATCACATCGACCTTGGTGATGCAATATGCATTGACGTCGATCTATATTTTGTCCATGGTTGAAAATCTCTTTAGGGGAGACTCTGGTCTCCCATTTTAGGCATTTTTTGACGAACTCTAATAAAGCAGAAGCCCATGCTCATCTCACCTACGTACTACCTTTAGTGAGTAGTTGGGTGGTCTAGTAATTTGCTGTAATTTGGTGAACATGACAAAAGTGTTTGGCACTACAGAGGTTGACAACCGTTGGAAACAGAATTGGGCTTCTGTGATTGCAAATTATTTTCTGTTTCCCATGTTCTTAGGCAGAAAATTTTCTTGCTAAGAGTGGATGCATATGGATATGCTTTTAGAGGGAGAGATGTTTGCAATCTTTATCTTGTTTCCTTAAGATAATTAGCCAACAGCAAAAATATAAAGCAGAAAAGATGACAATCCTAATAAAATACAACCGAAAACTAAATCTAGAGCATAAAGTCTGATTCCCATGTACATTTAATAGAACTTACAACTTATGAAGGAATGAAGATTCAAATTCAAAGTTTTCTCTCATGAAATGACAAACTATATCTAGTCATCTCTACCTAGTTACAGTCTAGTCAAAATCTCAAAGTTCTACTAGTTGCATTGGGTAACAGAAATCCGGATATCTTCTTGAAGAAACAATTGATTCTGCTTTAGGAAGCAACAGTCATCTTTCTGAATGGAAGCATCATTCATTTAGGTGATCTGCTCAACCAATAGCAAGGATCTCTTCTTACATGCATTGATACCAAGAAAAGAACCTTGTGCTTGGCAATCTGCTCAACCACTAGTGGAGAATCTCTCTTATCATTCTTATTCTTGCCATGTTTGGTTATTACTATGTTGTCAGCTCCATTATTAGCAGTACCAAATTCATCGGCATGACTATTAACTTCTAAATTTTATTCTTCAGTCGAGGTGAAGAAGTTAGTTATGATTTATTTCTTTACATGCAGTTACTTTTGAATCAGCTTAAATGTTGAGTGTGAGATCTGGTTATCTTTGTTTGTAGCAGATAAATCATATTGCCTTTCTTCTTATGAGCAGAACGGTTCTTTGGTGGAAGCTGTCATTATGAGATATGATACACGTTTAGGAAGTTATGGTGGAAAACCTCGTCCTGGAGGTCTGAGATCAACCCTGTGTGTGTCATCCCAGGTATCATCATTTCTTGCAATACGGCAATAAACGTCTGTTATCATGTTTTCCATCAAAGAAAATTGCTGAAATATTGTCATTTTCTTCTCTCTTTTTCTGCTTATGCTTTTAAAATGATGCTTGTTTTAGAGATGGTAGGTTCCAACGTTTTTGGCCTTCTTGTTCCAGGTTGGCTGCAAAATGGGTTGCAAGTTCTGTGCTACTGGGAGCATGGGATTTAAAAGCAATCTTTCTGTGGGAGAGATAGTGGAACAATTGGTTCATGCATCTCGCATTTCGCACATACGTAATGTTGTTTTCATGGTAAATATTCTTTTCTTCTGATATTTAACATATTCTGTAGCATCTTATGGATAAACAAATTTTTATTTTTTGGTATCAATTACCAATATTTTTTGTTTTTATAGAATATGGGCATTTCTCCTGCTATGGTATTTTTTGAAATTCAATAGGAAATGAATGAATTACTTAATCGTATTGCATCTATACTATAGTACAAGGAACCAATTACAGTTAGAGACTTAATATACAAGGAAAGACTTAGGATACAAGAAAAGAATAAATAATAACCTATGAAAATAGTCTATTTGTAGCTAAGAATGATACAATCAATTATCTTGGAGAGATAATTCTAGTACACGCCATCAAACTAAAACTAAACAGCCGTACTGAAAGTTTAGTTTTAGTTGTAACTTGATTACCCAACTAGATAGCTCCTGTGTAAGTATGTCCACAGGTTGTTCATGAGTAGAGATGAAGCTAACATGCAGAAGTTGCTTGACTACTTTTTTCTCGAACAAAATGGCAATCAAATTCCACGTGTTTGGTGTGAGTATGAAACACTGGATTAACTATTAAGTAGCCTGAGATTGTCACATCATCACATGTGTGGTAAAGATATGAATACACCTAATTCACTGAATAATGATCTTGAGCAAATTAATTCGTCTGTAGCATTAGCAATGCTCTGATATTCTCCTTCTAAGCTTGAGCAAGAGACGGTTGGATGTTTCCTAGAACACCAAGAGGCCCTAAAAGGATGCATAACCTGAGTTTGCGATCATCAATCATTTATTCAACTGGTCTAGCCTGCATTATAAGGATGGAACCTCATAGATAATCAGGCTGAATAAGAATTCCATGTTTATAGGTGGCTTTGACATGTCTTAAGATTCTTTAACTGCCTTCATATGAACATCAGTTGGAAAGCCATAAGTTGACATACCTTATTTATTGCAAAAGATATGTTAGGTCATGTGATTATGAGATACCATAGGGCTCCCTCAAATTGTTGAAATTCAGTAGCATCTTTAAGCAGATCACCTTTATGCTTAGATAGTCTGGGTAGACAGAGGCTTGTTGATGTAGGATAAAATGCAAAATGACCTGATCTATATGCTAAGATCAGATCATAATTAACTTAAATAAGAAAACTTAAATTAAACTATGACGAGCACTTTGACATGTAGCAAATCAGTCTTAATTGGCATGAATACCTATAATGAGTTACAGGATCTGCAGACTGCCCCAGATCTCTACAAATTAAGGTAAGATCTAAGTTTCAATTTTGATCATCCCTCTAATTGACGAATGGTCCTGATTAAGCTTTGGATTTAGGGTTTAGGACTTTAATGTAGGATAAGAATTTTAAATTATTACTGGTGCAAATTACGTAACCTTGCAGCTGAGAAATTGTTCGTTAAAAGATAAGGTAGAAAAGTACTGACTTACAGAATAGGATAAAACAATAGTAGTTCGGCCTTGTACCGAATGTGGCTTCACGTCCACTGGAAAGAAGTTAGAATGAGGAATCCACCAAGTTTAACAAAATTTTCATTCATTATTCATCAAAACTAGTTACACAAAACAGAAACAGATCTTAAGTAGGGGACATCCAATCCTAATCTAGAAAAAAAAAGACAAAATTGTCCCCACTTAACACACTAAGAAACCTAATACCGTTAGTGGTAAATATCCAAATTAAACTAAACTATAACATAGCATAAAAAAAAAAATGTTGGATGATGATCCCCATCACTTGGCATCTGGCACCTTTGATCGAAGGAAATGGCACATTTGAATTGACAAAGTAATGGCCTATTTCACTGAGGTTTGACCTCAACCCTAGAAAAATAGTGAAGCGGGCTCAGATCCTTGATGTAAAGACACCTGTATGCATTGGTGAGCCCAAACACCAGTAAGCATCCTGAAGTTTGTACTGTTATTATATTAAAGATTTACTGCATCTTATGTTGAAGAGGTGGACTGGACAAGGGGAGGGAACAAATTAAATTAAATCATATGCACTCATTTGTAGTCAAAATCTGGATCAGGGATCTGACTGGACATGTGAGGCCCAACTGACCTGACATTTTAATCCTAGGATAATGGCCAAGTTTTCGATAGTGAATGGTTCTAATCATTGTTATTATGCTCCATTTTTTACAGTTATTTCTGTATGCTAGAAGTGCCATCTAGGCTAATTGATTCTCTGAATATGTTTTTTGAAAAAATTTCCTGCTTTTGTATAAATATTATACTCACTGTTGATCTGTTTTCAGGCTTTCAGTTTGTAATTTTGTGAAATTCTTTATGAGATACAGCAATTTAATCAAAGAACTCATATGGCTCATTATAATTAGTTAATATATGATTAACTAATTACTTTACTTTATGCTTGCTGGTTATATTTACATTGGAAGGGATGGCTTAATTTATTGTGCAGTTTGGCACTTAATGTAGTTCGAAATGAGATTTTCGGTGACTTTTCTTCTTTCTGGGGATCTTCCTGTTTGAGAAAAGGAACTAGCTGAAACCAATAGAACGTAGTTCCTCTGTCAAGCTTGACAGAAGCTGACTGATGAAAGCTTTGATCAATTCTTCAGCAGAGATCGAGGATCTGGAGTTCACATTTCTAACAATTTTTGGAGTTTGGAAACGTGCTAGGCTTCCAATACTAATAAAGAAAGGACAAAAACATGGACTTTGAGAATTGAGAGAAAATTTGAATTCAAGCCTTAATCATAAAAACATAAAGTAGGAGGCAATAAAATAATAGTGTTTGATATCAGGAAAGCTACTTCTGCAACATTAAGAAAGTTACCACAAGAAAAAGTTACCAACTGCCTTAATTGGAAAACATAAAGTGGGAGAGGACAAAAGAATAATTGTTGATATCAAGAAGGCTACTTCTGCAGTTTCAAGAAAGTAATGACAAAAGTTAGTTACTTTCTTCTTCATGACAGAGAAATTGGAAATTGAAGTACAACTGTTGCAGGAACTTGAACGAAATATCAGATATAAGAACTTGAACCAAATATTGGAAATACTCGAACTGAAACGGAAGATCTGAAGCACAAAAACAAAAGAGTTGTTGCAGGGACCCGAAGATTGTACCTTGAATAGTCAGTAACGACAATTATGGCTCTGATCTCATGAAATTCAATAGTAAATGAACGAATTGTGCATTGTATTGGACATATATTTATAGTACAAGGAACCAATTAGGGTTAGAGACATAACATACAAGTAAGAAAAGAATTAGGATATGAGAATAGAATAAAGAATAACTTAAGAAAATAATCTAGAAGTTGCTAAGATTGGCCCAATCAAGTATCTTGGTGAGATACTCCTAATAATTTTCAGTCTTCATCTGGATCGAAGCATTGCTCCAATAAAAAAGGTGAGAATGCCCCTAATTTGATCAGCATTCTGTATGCTTGCTGTAAATTTAAGTGTAAACACTTCAAATGTGCATGAGTGCCCCGGGTGACATAATTCAATCCAAACAATTACTAATGTCATTGCATATGAACATTAAGAGTAACTCTTTCATGCTTCTGTTCCTATATGCTAAGGCCTCTTAGATATCCAAGAGTTCAGGGCTTCAATCTGTGTGCTTGCCTATTAAAAATAGCATCACAATGGGCACTGTCGTGGAAACAGCCTCTTGCAAATGTGCAAGTGCAAGGTAAGGCTGTGTACCGTAGACCATTTGTGGTACGCCCCTTCTTAGGACCCTGCATGTGCAGGAGCTTTGTGCACTGGGTTGCCTTTTTTTATTCTTTCGCAGTAGGCACTGTCTTTTCTTATGACATCTTTTACATTTCATGGGCTCACAACACATTCTTGAATCTTGATACTATCTTATAAGAGTGTTATTCTTGCCTGTAAATGAAGTTTCTCTATTTATAGTTGAAGGTATGTGATTTCATTTTCTCATGTGAAACTACAGGGAATGGGAGAACCCTTGAACAACTACAATGCTCTAGTAGAAGCTGTACGGATCATGACAGGATTCCCATTTCAACTATCACCCAGGAAAATTACTGTTTCAACTGTAGGTACTCAGAGGTGATACTATCTATATGGAAGCTTTTTTCCATATATATACATATACATACAGCTTCCCCAAACACACATGCAGATGTAGAATAAACTTAGGCACACATATATAGTTTGTTTTGCACATTTTTCCTTGGAAAAGTATGAGCTAGCAGAAAAGTAGGCCCACTCAATAAATGATCTAGACCCTTTACTTCTTGTAATGGGCTATGCAGGACTCATCCAAGGATTCTAAGCCATTGGCCTGTGGAGTCTATTTTGATGAGAACAATTTTGCTTTATTTCTGAATGTGTTTTTTTAAAGGTCATGAATCAAAGGGTTAGATTATCCAATGAAGTTGGTTTTGGTACATGGCTAATGGCAGTCTAGCAAAATGGTGTCAATAGTTGAAACAGTGCATCTCACTTGTACTTCTGCTTGCTCATACCTTTGAACAATAAAAATAGCATGATCAGATACATAGAAAGAGACAAATATTTGAAACAGTGCATCTCACTTGTACTTCTGCTTGCTCGTACCTTTGAACAATAAATATAGCACAATCAGATACTCAGAAAGGTACATATACATATGCATATAGATGTGTATTATACATATGCCTCTATCTGTTTCTTTGCACATATATGTAATTATGATAGAAGTCCCCCGAACATCTACATTGGATAACTGTAACCCTCTTTCTATGAACTTGATGAAGTGAAACAAGATATATGGATGCTTTTCATGTGGCAGCCTAAATTTTTTAGGCACTTGGCAATCTACCTTAGAATGCCAATTTTGGGTTTCTCAACATCCTATATGATTGCAAAGGACAGGACAGGACAGGGCAGAGAATGGGTAATCACTGGGAACACTTGAAGTTTCCTTGTTCACTATCTTCCATCATTTGCTAATGCTGACTGAGTTAATCAATTTTCAGATTTACCCACAAGACATCTGCATAGAAATACTGCCTTATCTGCCTCCTTTTCATATTCAGTATTTATTGTTCCCTGTCATTGACTTGTCTGTGTTGATCAAGTTGGGGTTTCTCTGAGGAGTCATTCTGTGGAGTCAAAGAGGAATCTGGTTTTGTTCTCCCAAACATAATTTTGAGAGCCACTTTGCTGGTAACAGTCACCATTTTGGTTTTGGGCATTGAGCTGGACCCAGTGGGTAGCATGAGGACCTTGGGAAGGGATATTCAATATGCCCAGGACTCAGCATGCTTGTCAGTTTTGTGCCTGACAGTGTTACAATAGTTGCATGTCCTTTTATCCTTGAGTTTGAATACTGGCACGCGGAGTTGACAAAATATCCAAGCTACCATTTTGGTTTATGTAATATATATGGCTGCTGGATGCAGCAATTTAGAACTTCGTTGATAATATATTGGTTGCCCATATGTGAATCCCAGGCATGACAACTTGTACTTCTATTAATTACAACTGGAAGACATTTATTCTTTTTGCATCTGAAATTGTGTAGTTTGGAATTATTCATGTGATTAATTTAATTACACCTGAAACACATTTGTTTTCTCTCCGTTGAAATTGTTTAGGTTGGAATTATTCATGCTATCAACAAGCTCCATAATGACCTACCTTATGTGAATTTAGCTGTCTCACTGCATGCTCCAATCCAAGATATCCGTTGCAAGATAATGCCTGCAGCACGAGCTTTTCCCCTTGGAAAACTCATGGATGCATTACTAGCCTATCAGAAGAACAGGTAAAGTTCTAATTCCATTGTTTATCGGTTTCTATTGCACAATCTTAGCTGCTTTTCCTGATTTGGAAAATTTTCATGTCTGGCTCTTTATTTCAGTCAGCAGAAAATATTTATTGAGTACATAATGCTTGATGGTGTGAACGATGAAGAGGAGCATGCTAATCAACTTGGCAAACTGCTAGAGAAGCTTCAAGTGGTGAGCTTTATATTTTCACTGTGATCTATAAAAAGAATGACCAAATATTTCTTGTCAAAATTTACTGATTTTTAGAAAATGAATGTTAACATGGAAATCATGTATAAGAGGTTTTTCTATTGATTTTCAAGAGGAAAAGTGAAAAAGAAGAATTATAAATTAAAATAGGACAAAATATGAGAATCATCTAAAAGGCAAGCTGATTTAATTGAATATCCAATATTCTTTTTAGAATTTCATTGATTCTTGACTTGCTCAGGTCTGTTGGATGTTAATTTGGTGGTTTACTGGTAAGATAATACTGAAACTTAAACGCTAAATTGAAATATAGGCCTTTGTTCACACCTCTAGAAGTGTGACTATTTTACCTCTCTATGGTTTTATCTTTTTTTTTTTCTAAATCTGCCTTGCTGAATCTGCTTCCACCGGCAGTAGACATCTAAGAAGGAATAAGGTGAAGGATACAGTCATTAGCTATTCCTGTCTCTAGTCTCAATCTTTCTGCTGCATTTAACACCAAAGAAACTTCCTTGAATATGTCATCTCTACTTGTATTTCCAACTTTTTTCTGTTGAAAAGAAGTGACTGATCATATGTTTTAATTGAATACGCTTTAACTCTAGATGCTATAATGATAATCGTATTTATTAACAGTTTTCAACTTAAACGATCCATTCTGACTTGCTATTGTTTTGTTATATTGATTTCTTTGCTGGTTTTTCCATGCTAATAGCAACTTGGTATTGTTTCATCATATTAATTCACCACAGAGTGTTCACTAGAGATGCAAAATGATTGAAGATGTTGAAATCCCTGCAAGAAAATGAAGATGAATGACAACCCAGTTCATAAAAAGAGCTTTTTGATGATTCACCAAGTTGGTTAAGTTTCCCGTCTTTCAACCAAGAACCTCTGATTTCAAGTCTATTCACCATATTGAAACAAAAAATAAAAAGAAATTCTAAGAAAGATGATTCCTTTTTAATTATTTATCCACCAGTCAGCTAATAGAGAAATCATTTTGCTGCTTGACTGATGATAGGAAGAGTTTGAGGTATTCCATAGCAACTTTGATGGGATGAAGGATATGGAGATTTGAGAGGATGGGGCCTGCATTCTGTTGTTTCCATAATAACAGTCCTTACAACTGCTACCTTTATTGGCTGTCTGTAGCAGTTTGGAAAGTGGGGCACCTTCTAGCAGTTAAGGATTGTAAAACAAAGAAGTATCATCTTTTTTTCTTTTTTTTAATGGTGGTGTTCCACCTTAGTCTGCTTGATTGGATGTCAGTGCATTTTAGGAATTTTAGTGAATTTTAAGTTGTAACAGCCAAGCAGAAGAGTTAAAATGAAGAAAGGATTGCTACTAGTAAAACCAATCCATCTCATATTGTCCAGTGTATAGTGTATCTTATGTAAACACATGCATGCTAGGGCAAACTAACTCCATTCCAGGTAGTTCTAAAATGAAAAAGAATTTGTAGGTTGACTGAGCACTTAGTTGTACCTATACTAGCCCCTTAATGGAAAATTGGCTTTCTAGGAATTTTCTTTGTTCTTCTTGCAATACTAATAGAAGGGGAGCCTCGGCGCAATGGTAGAGTTGTTATCGTGTGACCTTGAGGTCACAGGTTGAAGGCATGAAAACAGTCTCTTACAAAATGCAAGATAAGAATACGTACTATAGACCCTTGTCATCTGCTCCTCCCTGGACCCTTCATATGCTAGAGCTTCATGAACTGGGCTGCCCTTCTTGCAACACCAATGAGCATTTGAGGTATTCATTGAAAATTTATATATTCCAACTGCCTGCTCCTCCCTGACACCATCTGAGAATATCTTCTTCAGTATAGCATAATTGTAAACCTTCTCCGTTTTGAAATTATCCGTGCTTGGGTATGCAATCCTGTAGTTGAATTGTTTGCCTTATTGGAGCCATACTCTTCAAGATTAACACAAAATTTCTATGAACCAACACCTTCCTCACTCATCAAGTTTGTAATCTTCAATGATCCCTTATGGAACTGATGATGTATTTGATTGTTGCAGGTTGTAAACCTGATACCTTTCAATCCAGTTGGCAGTTTAAGCCATTTTTCAACCAGCACTGATTTTAGTGTTGTAAGGTTCCAGAAAATCCTGAGAGGTACCTATAACATTCGAACAACAGTTCGTAAACAAATGGGGCAAGATATAAATGGGGCATGCGGTCAGCTTGTGGTGAAGCTTTCAGAAGAGAGATCAGTGGAGAGTGCTAGTTTCTTAACTGACATAGAAGATCTTCATCTTTGATACTTGTGGAGCCAATTTTTCCTTTGTCACTGCAAACCACCATAGATCAAAGCAATTGCAAAGCTTTGTGATTTTAAGTTCACACTGCATGGTTGTTGCTTGTGTATGAATCGTCACATAATTTGCTCGCACTTGGACTAAAGCATTTATCAAGGATCAGAAATTGGACCAAGTGAGGCAATGCAGCTATTTCTGGGCTTGTGGAACGCTTTACAGGATTAGTTGTCTTCTCAAATTTCCTCTCTGTATGTATCGTACTTGGCACTATTTCTAACTGAAACTACAATACCTTTTATAAAGGGCAAGAGGGTTAGAACTTTGCAGATCATAATGTCTTGACGGTTTTGGCATGTGGCAGGAAAGATAAAGGTAAAAAGTTTCGTCTCTATTGGGTAAATTGAAGCCTAAATGTGGCACCACTTCCATTGTTTGCGTGGATTGGGCATCCATTTCTTGCTATTCAAAAGAGCCAGATATTGTTTCGTGTTACCGATGGACGGGGATTCTGGATACAGTTCCTCACACCAATATATATTTTCAGCATGAGCAGCAGTTTTCTGAATGTCATGATTTTGTGCTTTTTTTTATTTTTTTGCTGAAAATGTGTTTCTGGCTTTATCATCACTTGAAGAAGGAACCTGTGTCCACCCAATGCTTCTTGCAGTCATATAGCTCAAAAAGCCTTTTTTCCCTTCCCTTATCCGTAGTATTTCATTATGGCCAACCCCTAATTGGGATAAGGTCTTGATGATGATGATGACAGAGAAGTGCCTGAGATTGTGATTATGAGACGTCTTCCGTACAAGTGATAAATGAACGGCTAACATAGTACTAAAATTATTTTGTAATGCTTATCAAGGTCATGGTTATGATACAAATGATTCTATTAAAACAATAAATGAGCTGGATCTGGTGTATCATGAGGTATTTGCCTTTACATTTGAATCTAAAGATTGGATGAAATAAATTTCTTGAATGTGGGATGAATTGAGAAAGAAATCTTCATTATTAGGGTCATGTTTATGATGTAAATGATTCCACTGAACAATATTCAATAACGGAGCTGGATTTGGCATATCATAGGAGATTTGCCTTTTTTATTGATTCTACTGATTAGATGGAAAATAAATAAATAAATTATTGAACGAGATATTCAACTCCATGGATGAATCGAGAAAGAAGTCTATATTAGTTTTATCTCCTACCTTTGAAGAAAATAAATCTTTTTCTCGGTACTGAGCTCCTATGGGAATGACTTGGATAATCCCAAGCCAAAAGAAGTATTTGCTAGTAAAAATATAATGGGGGTGGTTAATCAATGTAAATTTATCCAAAATCTGATTCAATTTCAGTATAGCACTTGTGAATTGAATTGATTTTTGGTTCATGAATATATCTGATTGCAACTTTGCTATGTGCAAGAAAACTAATTCTTATCTTTGTACAGATCATTAAGCACAGGCACTTTCATGATCGCGGAAAAAGTATACTTTTCAGGCCCACATAGTAAAATGTGTATGTGGCTTTGGTACCATGCTAAGTGAATGTTACGTTGGCGCCTTGTAATTCAATGAAAAGTAATGGTTCATATTTTCTTGGCAAAATATATTGCTTTTTGGATGAAGGGGTCTCAAATGTTAACTAGCGAGAAAAATCAATGGTAATAGCATAGGCTTGTCATTATTTGCAGATTAACAGATCATTATTTACTAGATTAATGGATATGATCATTTCAATACCTCACATGTGAGCCTGACAATGAATTTCGTGATTGAGCGAGTACTGTGTTTCTCCAAAAGTAGCATCGTGTTGCTACTCCATTCCAAAAGTAGATTTCAACAACTTTATCATTTTTTATCTTCATAGTCCGTTGTTTTTTTTTTTTTTTTTTTAAGTACAAGCCAAGGATTATGAAGCAATTTTCTCATGCACTCACACGCAAACACATTCCTAAATTTAATTCCCTATCAAAGGAGAAAGTGATGATTCAGACCTACAACTAAGCATACTCGAGGGAGATACTAGATTGTTTGCAACCAACTATACTAGACATTTGTTCACTTACAGTCCATTCATTTGGTACTTTTGTTGGTGAGAAGCAAAGGGAACCTTTCAGAACGAGAACAATACCTGAAAAAGAAATTGCACAAAAGCCAATATAACCCAGTGATTAGGCTAAGGCACCTCTTCTCTAAGTAGGTCATTGTTCGAGCGTGTATTGCATCTTTTTAGGGAATTCAAGAAAGGTATTTGCACATTGAGGAGGTGGTCGAGGGTATATATATCAAGCTCCTTAGGGTGTAACAGTTGCCAATTCAAGAAAAACAGGACATCTAAAAAAATAATACCCTGTAGGCTGAAGAGCAAAGGAAAAACAGCCAAGGGGTTGGTTTGCATCCAATTAGCTAGTCGGTGAGGCATGGCTGGCGACAGTGGTGATCAATATGGTACCAAAGGATTTTCAACCATGCTAGGATTGAGACACGTTATCGGGACTTTTTTACATGAGGCGATAATGATGAATCATCAACAAGGGCAAAAGCATGGAGTAATGCGAGGAAGAGTTAAAGGACCATAAAATTGTTACATTTTCCTAGGACCCCATGAGCACTTCCAAGAGCAATGAGAAAATGTTACAATCCAATATCATAACCATCGAAAGGGACAGCATAGTAGTGCTACTTGCACATTCACTTCCTATGAACTTTTAACAATCTTTACCCATTAAGGGGACCAACACCACAGATGCTGGTTCCAAGCACGGATGAAAAAGGAGGAGGGTCTTGTGTCAACTGCCAGCCAGCAAGGAAGAAGTTAAAGATGATTTTATTATTTCTTTCCTACTTGCAAATGAATATGCATTTGTATATTAGTTTGTAAGTAAGAAATAAAAATCATCTCCATCTTCTTAAAAGTATGAGAACCCTAACATGACATGAATAAAAACCTGACATTCCGTCAAGCTAGGGAGTTCCCTATACCTGACGCACTACATCGGATCCCGAGTGCGGTGAAAAATGAGCAAGGCTTTTTAGAGTATTCCCTAGAAGCGATGTGCTACATTGGATCCCGGGTGTAGCAAAAAATGGACAATGGCTGGTAGAGCATTCCCTAGGAAGTGACGCATTGCATTAGAACCCAGATGTAGTGAAAAGTGGGCATGAATTCATGTCATGGAGGTCAAGAAGTGTTCGGGTAAATAAGATACCTTAAGAGCATAAGATTCTTATTACTACATGGAATATAGGGACATTGACAGGTAAGGGTTTGGAATTAGTAGATATAATGAAACGTAGGAGAGCCAACATCGCTTGTATACAAGAAACCAAGTGGAAAGGGGCTAAAACTAGAGAAATCGATGGACACAAACTCTGGTACATAGGAAAGGATAGTAATAGAAATGGCTTAGGAATAATAGTGGATAAAGAATTAAAGGATAAAGTTGTAGATGTTAAAAGAATCAGTGATAGAATTATAATAATAAAACTTGTTCTAAGAAAGTAGATCATAAATGTTATAAGTGCATACGCACCACAAGTAGGTTAGAAGATATAATCAAGAGATAGTTTTGGGAAGATATGGAGGGAGTCATGTAAGAAATTCCCAACACTTAGGGGATATTTATACGAGTAGACTTAAATAGCCATGTAGAAAAATCAAAGGAATTATATGATAGGATACATGGAGGGTATGGTATAGGAGAACGAAATAAGACGGGAGAAACTATCCTCGATTTTGCTTTACCATATAACCTGGCCATTGCAAATACATTCTTTAAGAAGAGGGATAAACACCTAATAACCTTTAAAAGTGGACTTCATAAAATCCAAATAGGCTTTTTTCTCCTTAAGAATACTGAAAAATCAATGTGTAAGGATTGTAAGGTAATATCCGGTGAGAGTTTAACCTCACAACATTGGTTAATGGTTATGGATGTCTATATTAAAGATGGAAGAAAGGAAATGAATTTAACAGGTAACCAAAAATTAAGAGGTGGAACTTAAAAGCAAAGAAAATAATTTCATTCACAAATAAGTTGATGATAGAAGGAAACTGGAAATATGAAACATAAGTAAACACCATGTGAACTAATATGGCTGAGTCCATTAAGAAAGTGGCAAAAGATATCTTAGGAGTATTTAAAGGTAAAAGGCAATTAGTAAAGGAAACATGGTGGTGGAGTGAAACAATGCAAAAAGTTATTAAAGAAAAATGGGTGTGTTTTAAAGCATGACAGAAGACTAGAAATAATGAAAACTATGAACAATATAAGAATGCTAAAAAGGTTGCTAAGAGAATAGTAAGTGAGACTAAACTTAAGGCATATGATGACCCTTATAATAGACTAGGAATAAGAGAAGGTGAGAAAGATGTGTTTAAACTTGAAAAATAAGAGAATAGAAGGGTAAAGACTTAGATCATGTTAAGTGCATTAGAAGTGAGGATTAAAGGGTACTAGTTACAAATGACAAGATCAAACAAAGGTGGAAAACTTACTTTCAAAATTGTTAAATGACAATGGCTTTGAGAATATAATGATTGAAAATATTGTAAACCTAAATAACATTTGACATTATATATATGAATGTAGGATTAGAATACCTAAAGTGAAAGAGGCCTTGAAAAAGATAAAATCAGGAAAGGCAATGGGACCCGATGGTACACCGATAGAGGTTTGGAAGCATATGAGAGATACTGAAGCAGTTTGGTTAACCAAGTTGTTTAACAAGATTATAAAATCAAAGAAAATACCAGATGAATGGAGGAAAAGTTCTATTGCACCAATTTATAAGAATAAAGGAGACATACAGAGCTACACTAATTATCGGGGGATTAAACTTATCACCCACACTGAAACTTTTTGAAAGAGTGATTGAGAAGAGGTTATGGCATGAGACAAGTGTATAGGAGAACTAGTTTGGTTTCATAGTTGGAAGGTATTGATTGTTTAACCGCAAGTGCACGGGCTATTGTAGTGTAGCTTATGCAAGTACGGGTTGATCCCACGAGGACTTGATTTAAAATGATGGAGTTTTCAATAAAATTCAATTAATAAAAGAATCAAAACAAAGAATATAGAAAAATTCAACTAACAATAAAATAAAATCCATATTTATTCAATTGTTGCAATATACACAATTATTTATTCCAAAAACACAGAAAATGCAACAAAATAAGCAGTCATGGATAAGCCTGTCCCTGGATAATTAGAATGTAGATAAGTTAAAATCGGAATAGCACAGGGACACAGTTGGTATTAAATCAGGGACTCAGATGGAATTAAATTGAGGATATACTAGGAATTTCTAACAAAGGACAGAGTTGGAATTCCTTAGATCTACCAGGGGCAGACTTGGAATTTTTCAGGGTTCTGGTTTTAAACGAAAAAACCAAGAAAATGATGAAAACCGTAGGAGCAAGGGGAAGAAGGAAGAGGAGGGAGAAGAGGGAGAAGAAGGAGAAGGAGGGAGAGGAAAGGAGACAAGAAGAGTGGGAATGCGGGATGAAACCCAGTTCGGTTTTCTTTCTCCGGGTCGTGCAGTGATGCAAAGACGCCTTTTTTTTGCGTCTGAATTAGAACTCGACGAAGAAGAAATAGCAGGAGGAAGAGGAAGAAGGAGGGAGGAGGGAGGAAGAAGAAAATGGGGAGAAGAGAAGAAAGGAGGGGAACCCAGTTCGGGTTTTCCTCTTTATTTCGACTGAGATGTACGCCGGAACCCAAGAGAGAGAGAGAGAGAGAGAGAGAGAGAGAGAGAGAGAGAGAGAGAGAGAGAGAGAGAGAGAGAGAGAGAGAGAGAGAGAGAGAGAGAGAGAAGCAAGAGAAGCAAGAGAAGAAGAGCATGGGAGTGGGGGATGATGCCAGGCCTGTGGTGTGTCATGCACCTATGGCCGGCCAGTGGGGAAATAGATGGAGAGATAGGGGAAAGTCGAGAGAGAGATCTAGCGGTGAGCAGAGGAGTCAGAGATGAGGGGGAAGTGTTGGAGGGAAAGAAGGAAGTAGGAGAGCATGGAGGAGAGGTTGCTGCACGATGAACTGGGTTAGAGTGGGGGATGAGATAAACGAGAAAGAGAGAATAAAGAGAGAGGAAGAAGTAGGGGAAGAGGAGAAAGATGGGGTGACTGATAGAGAGGAGAGGGGGATTGGAGCATTGAGGTAGAGGGGGAGAGAGTCAGCCGAAGAGAGGAAGTTGGAGAGGGAATGGAGATGGAGAGGGTGTGCCGGGCAGCCCAACTAGTCATGCCCGGGGGTTGAAGAATGCCGAAGATGCAGGGGGTGCCAAATAGAGAGGGAAAGAGAGGAGAGGGAGAAAGTCAGCCAGCCCCACCCTCCTAAGAGGGGAAAAAATTCCTTTGGGGAGTGGAGAAGGGGAATATAAGAAGAGGGTGAGAGACACGTGAAAGAGAGGGAGATAAGAGAAGGAGAAAAGGAGATAGAAGAGAGAGAGAAAAGAAAGGAAAGGGATAAGAGAAAAGAGAGGAGAAAGAGAAGGAAGAGGAGATAGAGTGATAGAGATAGGTGGGGTCCACTAGCTTTCTTGGTCTTGCTAGAACTCTGAAAGAAGAAAGTCTTCAAATTTGTTTTGTCTTAGGACTCTTCAAATTACATCTAATTTCCATGAAACTTCATCTTCTGCATCTGATATCCTTGATTTGATCTGGAGCGTCCACACCTGAGTTGACTGATCTGCAATGCACAAGACCTAATTAGCATAATCTAAACTGGTCATTAGCTTTAATGATCATCTAACCACTAAATTTTACAATTCAATGGTTGGATGACCAATTAAAGCTAAAATAAAATATTTTATGTATAATCTTAAAATTAATGGTCTAGATGCTCTAATTAAATACTAAATTAGGGGTATTTTTATCAAAATTGAACACTTAACAAAGGTCTACCATGGAAGCCATTTTCTTACTAAGACAATTGGTAGGGAAATATGGGAAGAGGAGGAAAGACCTCCACATGGTCTTTATCAACTTAGAGAAAGCTTATGAGAGAGTCCCTAGAGAGTCAATATAAAGGGTGTTGGGTGAGAAAGGGGTTTCACAAGGGTATATAGACATAATTAAATATATGTATGAGGGAGTAGTAATAAATGTTAAGACTACTAGTGGTGAGACTAGTAATTTTCTTGTCACTGTAGGATTACATCAAGGATTGACATTAGCTCATACCTTTTCACGTTGGTTATGGATGAGTTAATAAAACATTTGTACGAGGAGATTCTATGGTGCATGCTACTTGTAGTTGATATAGTCTTACTTGATGAGATAAGGGAGGGAGTAAACATAAAGGTAAAGCTTGGAGAGAAGCATTAGAATCTAGAGGATTTAAAATCAACCAAACTACGACAGAATATATGGAATGCTAGTTTAGCAAGGTGAGAAGTAGGGGTGGAACACCAGTTAAGATTGATATCCAAGAAGTCCCCATAAAAGACCACTTTTGGTACTTAGGATCAATGATTCATGAGAGTGGAGAGATTGAGAGAGAGGTTACCCAGAGAATCCAAGTGGGTTGGAAAAAATGGAGATGTGCATCTAGAGTTTTGTGTGATCAATCCCAAACTAAAAGAAAAATTCTATAGAATGGCCATAAGGTTAGGCATGCTCTATGAATCAAAGTGTTGGGCAGTTAAGGAACATCATTTCCATAGGATGAGAGTGGTAGAAATGAGGATGCTAAGATGGATGAGTGCCAAGACAAGAAAGGATATAATTAGGAATGAAAACAATAAATGAAACTTAGAGGTATCACCGATAGGTAACAGGATGAGAGAGATTAGACTTAGATGGCTTGGGCATGCCGAAAACAACACTAATTAGGAGTGAGGCAATGCCAGTAGAAGGTTCTAAAAGGGTAAGAGAAAAGAACAAAAGAACTTAGAAAAAAGTGGTGAGAAAATATTTAAAAACTTTGGGACTCAATGAAGCCATGGTATTTAATAGACAGGAATGGAGGAATAAGATTCATGTGATTGACCCCTAATTGGGATAAGAATCTTGATGACGATGACCCATTAAGGGAACCGGGCCTCCAGCCCTCTTATATCAAACCAATGGCCTATTTGGTAGGCTTGAAATGACCGAAATTGATTTTCACAAAAAAATTACTTCTTTGAAACTGTTTTATGCTTGCTTTGAAATTAAATTATGCCAAATACCAAAACTTTTTCATGGCTAGAATATTTGAGTCTTTTGGTGCAATTCAATTCCATGCAATAAAACATTTTTCACAATAAATTCCTTTTTCCTAAAAATCAATTTTTGTTCATTTCTTACTAACCAAACATGCACTAAAGCCATAATAACTTTAGGATTAAGGACACTTAACTTTAGAAGGAAATAAATCTATCTTAGTCTCTTCTCTAGAACTATTTAGGTAATTTTTCTTTTGATCTCTAGTGGTATTACCCCAACTATAGAAACACCTCTTCCCAACATGTTCAATAATAGTTAAGGCATTGGTATTATATAGTGTAGAGAGTGCTGAAGATGATAATAGGATGTTTGCTAGGTTAATGAATGGTGAATAAATTAATGAATACATGTCTAGTTAGTTGGTTGCTAACAACTCAACATCTGTCCTAGAATAATCTTATTGCAAGTTTAAGTTGTAGCTAAATTTTCCTTCTTGCCTTGGATTAGATTTAGAAGTGTGTGTAAGTGATTTTCTTTGTATTTTTTGCATGAATTTTAGGTGTGAGTGAGTGATTTGCTTTATAGTCTTTTTCTAGAATTTAGGAGTTCGTATGAGTGACTTACTTTTTAATTTTTCACTTGGATTTAGTAGTGTGTGTTAGTAATTAGGATGGTGCATGAATGATTTGCTTTGTAATTTTTTGCTTGTACCAAAAGAAAAGATCTAGTTTGTGGTGTTTGTGTTTGCTCCTATAAATCAACAAGCATGAAAAGAAGAAGAAGAAGAAGATGATGATGATTAATTTTTTTTAACCAATTATAATGATATGATCATCTAATTAAAAGAGAAGATTTTGGTGGGTTTTTTTTTTTATATTTTATATGTAAGGCATGGCCCAAAGGACAACAACCATTGGGACCATAAGTACATCTTTTGTAGACCTATTTGCCTATCAACAACAATCATAGTGGACCATTTCATTGTTGCAAGTCATTAGAGAATAAGAGTCATTTTACCTTAATGTAAGTTACACCAATTAGTTGCCAACAAATTTAGCGAAGTTGGTTGATGAAGTACACTTGGTTGCAAGTTTGAATTACGGCTTTCTCCTTTGGGATGTAGATTATATTTAGGATTGTGCGTTAGAGATTTTCTTTGTAACTTTGTAATTCTTTACTTGTAAAAAAGAAATAGCTAAACAAGTTAGTTCTATTTTATTTAATCTTTTAATAGTAAAACACAACCGTGCACAAACCTTGAACCTAGTCGAGAGACTCCTCACACATATCCCAGTTAGTATTTATTAAACTAAGGTGTAAAAATTGGTGTGACCACATATGTGAAGTATAGAAAGGAAGTCCTTTAGCACATGAAACAACTTCTCATCTTTGGGAAGCTATGGTTATTCATTTACATCTTCATTATCAAAGCCTTATCTCGATTAGGGGTCATCTACATGAATCCTGTTCCTCCATTCTCATCTATGGTCATGGCCTCATTTAATCCAATTTTTTAAAATCTTTTCTCACCAATTCTATCCTTGACCTTTTGGGTCTCCCCCTTGCTATTTTAGGACCTTCAACATGAATTGAATCCTTCCTTCTAACCGATACCATTTTTTATCTCCCTTGGACATGTTCAAACTATCTAAGTCTACCTTCCTGTCCTACTCTTAAGTTTCCTATAATGTTTTTAATTCTAATTCTATCATTTCTTGTCATGACACTCATCTATCTCAACATCCTCATTTCAGCCACACTCATCCTATATACATTTTGTTTCTTAATTGCCCAACACTCTAATCCATAGAGCATGGCCAACCTTACAGCCATCCTATAGAATTTTTCTTTTAGTTTGAGTGGCACATATCGATCATATAAAACTCTATAGGCACATCTTCGTTTGTTTCAATCCACTTGGATTTTATGGGTAACATCCCTCTCAATCTCTATACTCTCATGAAATATTGATCCCAAGTATCAAAAGTAGTCTTTTCGGGGACTTCTTGGTTACCAATATTTATTGGTGCTTCACTCCCACTACTGTCCTTGTTAAAATTGCATTCCATGTATTTTATCTTAGTTCGACTAATTTTAAACCCCTTAGACTATGCAGCATCTCTCCATAACTCTAGCTTTGTATTTATGTCATCCATTGTATTATTAATTAAAACTATGTCATCTACAAATAAGATGCACCATGGAATCTCCTTGTGTAAATGTTTTGTTAACTCATCCATAACTAAAGTGAAAAGGTACAAGCTTAATGCCGATCCCTAGTGCAATCCTATAGTGGTAGGAAAATCTTTGATCTCTCGGCCAGTGGTCTTAACATTTGTTATTGCTTCCTTAATGTCACATCCCAATTTTCTAAAATTAATATTTGGAATTTTTTTTTGAAAACAAGATAGAAAATCATAATATATATTTAAAAAAAGACCCACATACTAAATGGATATTAAGTACGAAACCTTCTCACATACATTAAAGTAGGAGAAGCACGCTAAATCAATTTTCTTTGGCACAGGATCCATTAGTCACAATTTAAATTACTAAATAAAAACACACTTCCATAAATTGACTATAAGGTTTACAATATAATAAGTATCAACCTTAAACTTATTATCAAATTAATAACATATTCTATTATAGAAATTCAACTACTAACATAGCCAAAACATCCACATTGTGATGCAAATCTCTCAACTATAGAATAGTCTCCTCTTGTACTCCTAACCTCGTCGATGTCACACCTGGATTGGTCGTAGGGGAGTGAGCATAAACACTCACCTTGGAATAAAGATAATACTTCTATCCTTCAAATTTTCTAAATAGATACAAAAAATGAGAATGCCTATGTAAAAAGCACTAACAATCAATGTACTGAGTTCAATTTAACTTGTGCATGTTGAATCTATAATAAAGCATGTATTTTTACAAGTATGCTAAAAAGGAACTATTGTCTTAGTTTAGCATAATTAACATGGTAGCAAGAAATGTTCCCAATAACAATTTAAATCAAATTCTCATATAAAACCTCAATTGATAAATCCTCAATAATGAAAAATGTGACAAGAGATGCTCTGATGAGAAAATAATAATAATTTTCAAATCATTCTGGAAAAATCATGTAAATATCCATATGTATCATACGGGTTGACAATTTAGTCCTGTTATAAGGACGTTGGCACACCTATCTTACCAGTGGAGATCTCCATGGATGTCCAATGCTCCTGGACTATCTAACTCTCCTAGATCATCAATGTCATAATTCACACTATCCAACTGTCCTCAACATTAAACGCGCCTTCCATATTGTCCAATGCTCTTGGACATCAACCACACATGCCAGACAGTCCTATGCTCCCAGAATATCAATGTGCCAGTGCTCCTGGACATCATCAAGCCTTATAGCTACTCAATGACCACATGCCTTAGAGTCTACCTACTTGAGTCAACGTTGAGTGGCTTTTGCCTTAATAACAAATCAAAACCTTGCAGGTCTTACAACATCTCTATAAGTGCTAGCCTTGAAAACTACAGTTAAATAAGTAAATTTATTTCTAAACCAAGTAAAACTTGACTATAGTAAAGTTTGCGTTTTCATACAAATCTCATGCATAAATGAGCATTTTCAAATGATTTCAAAGTACAAGTCTTTTCATACATAGTGTTATGATTCATGAACCCTCAACAACAAAACCAAGTCATACCAATACTAGATTCATAGGTGTTTTTCACATGTCCTCATACATACATGTAGTCATGAGCAAGACTAGAAGAAAGAGCCCACACTTCCATGTACAATCATAAATGATGACATTTTGGAATTATCAATGAACACATACAATTTCAGTAAACATAGTATATTATACAAAAATAATTATTGACTGTTTCACATACATAAATTAGTGATCTTTAATCCATGCCACTACCTAAGAGTGCGTTGAGATTTATCTGACCAAAATATTCATGCTAGTTTCTAGAGGTATGCATTAATTAGTTTGGAGTTAGGATAATTTAGTGAAGGTTCTTAGTCTTTTCTATGCCAGGTATTTCATGTCTTCCCTTTAGGATATGCATTTCTTTTGTATGGTTATTCCTAGAGTGATTTCTTAACTCATAAAATGTTTAACCCAAGGTCTAATATCATTGGTTATCTTTCCTTAACAATCTAACTCTAGTGCATTCCTCCTTGGGACTCATATTATTTGAAAGACTAGGAGCATGTCATCTATTGCCAAGTTTTTTCACATGACATCTCAGCAATCACAAAGAGAACTAGTTCTAGGCATCCAATTCCTATTTTGGACAATAGTAAACCACACTATATTACATCCTCAAATTTATGTATTCTGCATGATGTTTCCTATGGACTATTAGCTTATCATGTTCTCACTTTGAGCCTAAAACACCCTAGGTGTTCAAGTCCCCTATGCAAGCATAAATTACCTCGTTAACCTCAGCCATATTATATTAGTTTTGAAGTGTAAATTTTTATAGAAAAATCTGTAAATAGTAGCTTTGAATTCATTACCATTATACTATAGGTATTTGCCTCCAATTAACCGATAAGTGGCCTGCACACATTAGTAACAACCTCCACTACACTCCAACCACAAATGGGAAAGAAATGGACATCTTATATAAGCATCTTAGGAAGCAAATTTTCTATAGAAACTTGTAGAAGTTATCCTTGCCTTACTCCTTGAATAATCCATGACTAACAACTACTTGCATAAAGGAAACTTCATCCATTCAAAGGTATCTTCATGAGCAATGAAAGGAAACATAAAAATTCCCATTGTTTCTAGTTTTTACTTGGCTGATTACAACCTATAAACACCACCAGGAAC
Organism: Warburgia ugandensis; assembly: GCA_035236585.1. Classification (NCBI taxonomy): domain Eukaryota; kingdom Viridiplantae; phylum Streptophyta; class Magnoliopsida; order Canellales; family Canellaceae; genus Warburgia; species Warburgia ugandensis. The sequence goes on from CP141133.1 coordinate 60,764,576, forward strand.
TAAGCATCCACTTCCTTGCCCAAATAGCCAAAAATTTATGTCTAGTTCCAATGCTGTGTTCTAGCATGAGTTCACCCAAAAACCTCTCCAAGTCATCATTCATGCATCCTTCATCCATTTCATGGAAGTCACATAAGTTATAAATCCATTTCCAATAAAATTTTTAAAGGAAAAATGCATGACTTCAACATAGTATGTCGAATGGTAGAAACAGAGTATTACCAATTGCCTAGAAAATGAACATATGCCTAACATAATATCTTAAATCCTTCTACAATGCATACATTATATGTAATTAGCATTTACCCAAATGAGATTTCAATAAAATCTAAGTATAATAGGTATAATATGAAAAACTCGGATTTGCCGACAAAAGCTGAGATTTGTTAAGAAACCCAAAACTATATTTTCTAACTTAAAACAATGAACCAACTTCCCTAATATCTTGAATAATTTAAGAACATAGTTATATTAATAAAAGAAAGATATCCCAAGTGTTGTTTCAAGCTAAAACCCATATATCTTACCTAAGGCCTTTAAAGCTGAGATTCATCGAATAAGCTAGAAATCAATGTTTTTAGCATAGATTATCATACTGACTAATTTCATGGTATAAACCATCCTACAAAAATATTTTACAAGTAATTAGTGAAGACCCATATGTTCTTTTCAAGCAAATAATCATGTATAACACCTAAAGCTTGTAAAACTGAGATTTACTAATAACCTAAAATCCAGAATTCCTTTGTATTCCCTAGGGCACAACTCTTAACAGAATACCTTCATAGCTTTAACTATTTAAAAACAAGAAATAAATAGTTAATTGAAGATAACCTATCTAAAATTTCAAGTAAACATTAAGCATAAACATGTAGGCTTAAGATCTAAGACTCAAAAAATAAGCACAAAACAGGAATTTCATGCATACATAACATGCATATAGGTTTTGAAGGATTTAAACATGTAGTATTCATCAAAATCCCAACTTAAAAACCCTACCTCAAAAAGCTCTAGAGCCTCCCACGAATTTTCCTATGCTTGAAATCCTTTCCAGCACCAAATCAGTGAAGGTGTGCAACTGGAATTGAGCTCCCCAGTAAGGTGCATCTCTTCCAGTTGTGGGGCATCCTCCTTCTAGTTGTAGGCCTCTTCAATCTTCAAAACTCCTTTCCTTAGTTGATGTAGAATCCTTCAAATCTTCTCCACATGCCCTAATTTCTAAAGGCCCAAACTAGTCTAAGTTTGAAGGGAAAAACTACTAATTCACATACTTATTTCCTTTTTGCTATATGTAGTTTATGGGTCACATGACTAGACCCTTGTTCCTACTCAAAATCTCCTCTTTTCCCCTTTTCTTGTTTCAGATTCAACCCAGCTCCTATTTCCTCAAGTAATGGCCTTCAAGATTAGTGATTTTTGGGGATTTTCATCTCTAATATGAGCTTTATCCTTGTGATGAAATCCAAATTTGCCCCAAGCCTTCCAAGTCTCCAACCTTCAATCACCTTCAACCTCTAAGCTTTCTACGTATGAGGAAGAAGAGAGGAAACCTTAGTCAAGGGTTTTAAGAGAGCTTGATTTACATCTTAGGAGAAATAGAGTGGTTTTTGAGCATGCTAACCTAGCACCATAAGTCCCACACTACTAGGGTATGGTTTCATGAGTATAAAACCCAGCCCAATGTGATTTCTCCTTTGTACCCCCATTAAGTTAATGTTTGGTCTATTTCACTCATACCCTTCTTTACTAATACTTTAACTATTACACCTCTAACCCTTTGCCTTACTTTCTAACTTCTTACACTCTTATGCTAACCTAAACTTTTAAGTAGTTTCTCTACCTTATTGATAGGTAATTGATATCTTAAATGTACTCATCTAGAAATTAGAACAGATTAATGTGTTGAACCATTAAGAAATTAAGGTGAAAAAGAAGAGAAAAAAATGAAAAAATTCCTACATTTTTTTTTTTTTAACTTCCATATATCTTATTTGAGAATTAAATAATCATTGGTATTACACTTAACACATAATTAATTATGTCTACATACCCCTGTGAAACACCTTTCTCACCTAAATCCACCATATTAATTCTCTAGGTACCCTATCATAAGCTTTTTCAAAGTCATTAAAGACCATGTGGAGGTCCTTCCTCCTCTCCTTATACTTCTCTATCAATTGTATAAGTAGAAAAATAACTTCCAAAGTAAACCTCGTAAGCATGAAACCAAACTCTTTTTCGATACACTTGTCTCATGTTGTAGCCTCTTCTCAATCACTCCTTTTAAAAGTTTCATGGTGGGCTCATAAGTTTGATTCCACAATAATTAGTGCAACTTTGTATGTCTAATTTATTCTTACAAATTAGTATGATATAGCTTTTTCTCCATTCATTTGGCATTTTCTTTGATTCTACAATCTTGTTAAAAAACTTTATTAGCCAAAATACTACTATATCTCCCATATATTTTCAAACCTTTATTTGTATATCATCACGCCTTAGGGTCATTGCTGATTTTATCTTTTCCAATGCCTCTTTCACTAATTTTCATCTTCTACTTATTGTACCAATCACAACATCTTCAATAGAGGCTCTCTATTTTCATGGTTTCAATGACAGTTGCATTCAAATCTTTGACGTGGTGTATCATGGTGATGTCATCGATGAGCAAAGAGATAATTCCCAGGTAGTGCTTCAAGGTAATTACCTTTTACAAATGTTTTATCATCTTATGTTTATTTTATGTTTCATATTCTTACCAATTGGATTAAGTAAAGCTAGTCTTGAAGTCAAGATATAATGATTAAACTAGAACGATTTCTTCCTTCATCCAACATTTTAAAAAAAAAGGAAAATTTTTCTTCATCCATCTATTAAGCAACTTGTTTTCTTTCATAATCCAACCCACCTTATATGATTGATTTATAATTGATTTAAGCAAAGAAAAGATTTCTTAGGAAAGTAAAATGTAGCCACTAATCACTATATATGATCCTTAAAATTTTAGATAGCTAATCACAACAATGCTCCATGTGAGTCTTTTGCAATCTCCACAACATACATAATTAAGCTGCTCATTGTCCACAATCCAAAGATTTTTAGAATCAGATCATGCCATGTAACATCTTAAACTTTACCTTAATAAATATGTTGAATTTCATGTTTATGTTAATGAATGTAAGTTGTTTATGTGGTAATGTTAAGTATATGAGAGACTTGGGTCTAGAGTTCAAAAGATCACATAGTTCTTTTGACATTATTCTGGAAAAATTTAGGCAAAAGAAATACTTATTTAGATGAGTTAAGCATGATCACAATCATAGAATATTTGATGGCTAATATGAGTTATCTTATGGATATGAGAATCAATGAAAGAGTGAGTGTGAGATGATGATCACATGATGAGAAATGAAGGGTCTAGTATTAAGTCTATCTAGAATTGGATATAGGAAATTAAGAAACCTTGAGAGAGTGAGACATCTTAGATTTTTAAATGGATGGATGAGTTCTTAAGTAAAAAAATCTTAAGTGAAGTAAGGTATGGAAGGATGGGATAGAATTGCTTAAGATCAGGTGAGAATAGTTATATAGTTAGGTAATGGATTTCATTGAGATAGATTACTAGGATTGAATCAACGAGGATACATTTTGGGAGAGACAACCATCAAAACATGAAATTATGGAGCATAATTGGGTTAGATAGCTATAAACTAGAAGAGGATGTTTCTTTCTAGTTATATGGATTCACACAGGATGTCACAAGCACATGTTACGAGCTCATGAGAGTCTTAAAGGAGCTAGGACTCTTAAAATGAACCAGTTAAGATGGGCTAAGATACTTAAGTGGGAGCCTAAATTGAGAGTCCCAAATAGACTAGGAAACAAGTGATAGAAAAATGTGTGAGAAGTTAGCCTAATTAGGGCAGCCCAATGACCTGTAATAGAAAAATGTGTGAGAGTCTCACTTCAAGTAGGACTCTTCGATAAAAGGATAATTTATGAAAAAAGCATGATTACTAGGAAGTGAGTGAGTTAGAGAGTGAGATGAAGGGCTCAGATTATAACATGAAGAATCACCTAACTAGTCAAGGAGTGCGAGTGCATGATTGGTTAGAAGCATGTCCCCCTTAGGCATGAAGCATAGAATAATAAGGCAACCCACAAGAAGTGCCATATATGTAGGATAAGAGAAAGAAGTAAAGAATGCACATTTTATTTACTTATAATGGATGACTTTAGGTGAATTAAGTTAGAAAAATGAGAATCCTAAGTGTATTGATTGTGTGTAGCATAGGACTAAAAGTTGAGAGAATTTAAGGATGAGACACAACCTACAAAACATGAAGCATACATGGATTAGAATACTAGGATGGAGGCCCAAGTTAGGAAAACCAATTAGGCTAGATTGCATGGGCTTGCTTGAATGTGTTTTCCCATAGGAAGTCAATCCATCTAGGGTAGCTCAAAGCCCATAAGTCCAAAATCATATAAAGTCCTAAGTAGTGTAGGACTCCTTGGTTAAGTTAAAAACAAACTAATTCTATTGGCCTTTGACCAAATATAATGAATCTAGACACTAGCTAAGGCATGGAGGATTGGGAAACATTGCCAGACTCAAACATCTAATCAAATTAGGGAACCATGAAAGTGTAACATTCACCATTTTAGGATTTTAGGAAAATAATAATAATTTATTTTTAAGAATAATAATAAAATAATAATAATAATATATGTATGAAATTAAGGGGGGGGGGGGGGGTATATATATATATATATATTCCAAATTTATCAACCGGTAAATGCCAGAAAATAGTGTGAACTTGCCGTTTTTCGGTGAGTTTAGGCATTACAGTTGCCTTGGGAAAAAGTTGATGAAACAGTGCCAGATGGGGATCTGGACCGTTCATCTTGGACATAACAATACAAGGAACACACCCATAAAATCTTAGGGTGATTGGATGGCTAGAGATGCCGAAAACCCTAAAAACATTAGGTAAGGGTTTTTAGAAACAAAACAAAAATCATGACAAAAATGGTAGATAATGAATGAATTTGTGAAAATGGAATGTACATGAAAAGCTGGACAAATAGGTGTAAAAATTGCAAAAAATGGAGTACCTATGGTTGCCGGCGACAAGATTCCAACGGTTGTCTCCTAAGAATCGTGAACTGGGCCCGATTGCCGTCCCTAGCAACGGCGACCTGCGACAAAACGACGAGCGTGCCAAGCGGGAAGCACACATGCGACACGCGGCCCTTGAGCCAACACATGTCACAGCCAGGCGCGATGCGTGGTGTGACGTGAGCGCCACGCAGCGCTACAGGCGTGTGCCACGTGGGGGATAGGGGATGGCACCCGTGTGTGCCACGTGCAGGACGCGTGGCGCAACATGCGCGTGCCACGCAGCGCAGCATGCACATGCCACGTGGAGGAGGGAGGTTGTGACAGGAGTGCGTTACGCGGTGCAACCTACGCGCGCCACGAGGGGGACGCGGGCTGCAACACGAGCACCACAGTGCAGCCTGCGACTGCCACGTGTAGGACCCGCGGTGCAACGTGCGGTTGCCATATGGTGCATCGCGCCTGCGACACGTGTGCTGCGCACACTCGCGCGGACGGCACATATGCCGCACATGCGGTGGGCCCTTTTTCTCAATTTTTGAGGTTTTTTTTACAGTCTGTTCATAAAAAAACGTGATTCTGTGAGCTATAGAGGTCCAAATCATGATTCGAAAGAGGTGTTGTGATCGTCTCAACAAGGCAGACCTAGATTTAAGATAAAAATCTAGTTTAGAGAAACTTTTAATAGCCAAACTTATCAACCGGTAAATGCCAGAAAATAGTGTGAACTTGCCGTTTTTCGGTGAGTTTAGGCATTACAGTTGCCTTGGGAAAAAGTTGATGAAACAGTGCCAGATGGGGATCTGGACCGTTCATCTTGGACATAACAATACAAGGAACACACCCATAAAATCTTAGGGTGATTGGATGGCTAGAGATGCCGAAAACCCTAAAAACATTAGGTAAGGGTTTTTAGAAACAAAACAAAAATCATGACAAAAATGGTAGATAATGAATGAATTTGTGAAAATGGAATGTACGTGAAAAGCTAGACAAATAGGTGTAAAAATTGCAAAAAATGGAGTACCTATGGTTGCCGGCGACAAGATTCCAACGGTTGTCTCCGGCAACTGTGAACCAGTCCGATTGCCGTCCCTAGCAACGGCGACCTGCGACAAAACGACGAGCGTGCCAAGCGGGAAGCACACATGCGACACGCGGCCCTTGAGCCAACACATGTCACAGCCAGGCGCGATGCGTGGTGTGACGTGAGCGCCACGCAGCGCTACAGGCGTGTGCCACGTGGGGGATAGGGGATGGCACCCGTGTGTGCCACGTGCAGGACGCGTGGCGCAACATGCGCGTGCCACGCAGCGCAGCATGCACATGCCACGTGGAGGAGGGAGGTTGTGACAGGAGTGCGTTACGCGGTGCAACCTACGCGCGCCACGAGGGGGACGCGGGCTGCAACACGAGCACCACAGTGCAGCCTGCGACTGCCACGTGTAGGACCCGCGGTGCAACGTGCGGTTGCCATATGGTGCATCGCGCCTGCGACACGTGTGCTGCGCACACTCGCGCGGACGGCACATATGCCGCACATGCGGTGGGCCCTTTTTCTCAATTTTTGAGGTTTTTTTTACAGTCTGTTCATAAAAAAACGTGATTCTGTGAGCTATAGAGGTCCAAATCATGATTCGAAAGAGGTGTTGTGATCGTCTCAACAAGGCAGACCTAGATTTAAGATAAAAATCTAGTTTAGAGAAACTTTTAATAGCCAAACTTATCAACCGGTAAATGCCAGAAAATAGTGTGAACTTGCCGTTTTTCGGTGAGTTTAGGCATTACAGTTGCCTTGGGAAAAAGTTGATGAAACAGTGCCAGATGGGGATCTGGACCGTTCATCTTGGACATAACAATACAAGGAACACACCCATAAAATCTTAGGGTGATTGGATGGCTAGAGATGCCGAAAACCCTAAAAACATTAGGTAAGGGTTTTTAGAAACAAAACAAAAATCATGACAAAAATGGTAGATAATGAATGAATTTGTGAAAATGGAATGTACGTGAAAAGCTAGACAAATAGGTGTAAAAATTGCAAAAAATGGAGTACCTATGGTTGCCGGCGACAAGATTCCAACGGTTGTCTCCGGCAACTGTGAACCAGTCCGATTGCCGTCCCTAGCAACGGCGACCTGCGACAAAACGACGAGCGTGCCAAGCGGGAAGCACACATGCGACACGCGGCCCTTGAGCCAACACATGTCACAGCCAGGCGCGATGCGTGGTGTGACGTGAGCGCCACGCGGCCTTCTGGGGCGTGTGCCACGTGGGGGATAGGGGATGGCACCCGTGTGTGCCACGTGCAAGACGCGTGGCGCAACATGCGCGTGCCACGCAGCACAGCATGCACATGCCACGTGGAGGAGGGAGGTTGTGACAGGAGTGCGTTACGCGGTGCAACCTACGCGCGCCACGAGGGGGACGCGGGCTGCAACACGAGCACCACAGTGCAGCCTGCGACTGCCACGTGTAGGACCTGCGGTGCAACGTGCGGTTGCCATATGGTGCATCGCGCCTGCGACACGTGTGCTGCGCACACTCGCGCGGACGGCACATATGCCGCACATGCGGTGGGCCCTTTTTCTCAATTTTTGAGGTTTTTTTTACAGTCTGTTCATAAAAAAACGTGATTCTGTGAGCTATAGAGGTCCAAATCATGATTCGAAAGAGGTGTTGTGATCGTCTCAACAAGGCAGACCTAGATTTAAGATAAAAATCTAGTTTAGAGAAACTTTTTAATAGCCAAACTACTAAATGCTATTAGATGATTCAGATCAAGCCGATTAGTGGATGATTAGGCTTTACACTTTGGTTGTACACATCAAACATGAGATGATCTAGGAAAGGGTACATCTCATGCAATTGCCAAGAAAAATGATCCTGACCATCAAATTAGGCAACTAACTTAGGATGTGCTGATTAAGAGTGGTTTGATCGTCAAACTGACATGTGATCATAAAGATACGTGTGAATCACTAAACACAATAGAAATTTTTAAGAGTCATAATGAAAATGAGAGGTTTAACAATCAATAATGACTTATGGTGTGACAGGTACATTAGGGCGTACGACTTGATATCGCCTACGCACCTAATTAGAGTGCGGCATTATCGAGGTAGGTGATTTCATTCGCAATTTTCCATGATTTTTCAAATCATGATTTAGTGATTGAAACTTTGAGGCATAGGTTGTATGCCCTATCTTGCTGCATGAGACCATTTGAGCATGTATTACTGAGATGTTTACTACTATCCTTGTATATGTCTTATGCGCTGTTTTTGTCATATTTCAATTATATTGTCTGACTCTTGAGATGTTTGACACGTGGGAGTCTCTATACCTTGACGATTGAGACTATGGAGCTTGGGAAAGGATGCATTCCCCTCCCCTCTTGAGTGCCTGAGTGTCCCTTGTGGGTGAAAGGGTGAAAGCGGGTGTGAAATGCGTTGTTCCGTGAGTGCTAAGTGCCTGAGTGCCCGTGTGGGTGAAAGGTGAAAGCAGAACTAGAATGCGCTTTTTCGTGCGTGCCTGAGTGCCCATTGTGGGTGAAAGGGTGAAAGCGGATGATATTGAGAGTTGACCCACGTTGCCGTGAGTGTGTGCTTGAGACGCTCATAGGGCTTGATTATGTATGATGTTCCGATGCTTTTAGCATGCATTCATGTGGTTCTTTGGATATTGACTCACATGGCTATGGCTTACTTGTATCTGTATATCTTTTCAGATTTTTCATGTCTTGACACTATGACTTATGTTGCAGTATTTATATCATGGAATTGGTGTATTTTGCATCATATGAATATGAGATCTTTGTACCATTTATTTCTTATCGCCTTATATTGAATGTTAATCACCTACACAAGCCTAGCTTGCTAAGGCATTGTCTTGTTTTGCAATGCCTCAGAGTTGGAGTGCGACAGTTAGAAAGGGAAGAAGGTGGATTAGCATGGATCTGGATACTTTTTGTCGTCGGAGACAGTAGTGTCCTTTTGAGGCTGGTATCAGACTTTTGGGTACTCTATCTGTATATTGTATATTTGATATGTTAGATCCATACTACTGTATAGTGTGCATATACTCATACGTGGATGATGTGGTGATCTTGGATGGACCCTAGAGCTTTGAGGATTTTTGTTATTATCTTTGTCTCTTTGCAGTCGTAGAATTTCTCATGGTTTTATATTTGAGCATGCTCAGAGTGTCAAAAAGCACTTTTGGTTTACCCTTGTGGTTTTTGTTTGTGGATGACCCTTAGGGTTTTCTTTATGGGGTATTTTTCTTGACATCGTGTGAAAATTTTAATTATTTGAGTTTTATTTCAGGGATCCCACCTACTTTATAATAATAAACTTTTTATCATTAATATATGTAGTGGAAAAAGATTTTTGAAAACCCAGGGTGTCACAGAAAGAGTCTTAGAAAGGGGTGACTTGGGGACCAAGTCCTAACCAAAATAATAGAATAAAGTGGGGGTTTGGGGGCGGGGCGGGGCGGGGGGGGGGGTAAGGGGGTTGGCGTGGGGGGACCTATAAGAGAATGTTCCAACTTAGAATAGAGACTAAAAGACAAAACAGAATAGGCTAAACTAGGAGGAGATGTCCAAAAGAGGAGACAATGACTAGATATTTGGAGAAGCTAAGCTAGGAAAAAGAAACCAAATGAAAAAGAGGAAGAAAAAGGAAGAAGAAGGATAAAGGAAAAGAGGAAGAAGCAGGACAAATGAAAGAGGAGAAACCAAGTAGAGGGATGGTTAAACCTTTAGATTAGGATTTTCAAATCATTTTCAACCAAAAACTATGATTGTTTCAAAGGAGACCATGAACTATTTTCCTAGTAGCCATAATTTTGTTTTTCCCTTATGATGAAAACTTGGGATAGGGATTTGGTAGTAATTTTCACATGAATTATTAGTTTTTAAGTGAGTTTTACATCAATTAAATTTTCGTGTTTCTAGTAGGGAAAGCCTCATGCTTTCATCATGTTTCTATGCACTGTGTTTTATTGCTTGCCTATGTAAACACTGTTGGATCTTTGCATGTTTTGACATACTAATCAGATGTGTATTATTGAGAAAATTAGATTATTGTGTTTCTAACTTAATACTTACCAATATCATGATAGTTATACTTTAAAAAATTGTATAATTTGTTAAGAAAAATAATGATTAAGGAATTACTATTTTAGGGACTTCCAACCCTGCTTACTAGCGAAAAAACCTATAGGTAAAGATGTCATTGGTTCGAGCATAAAAAAAGTGAAATTTTTACCTAAAATTTAAAATAGGTGACCATTACTTGATAGTAGTACATCAGTTAAGATTTTTCATGTTTCGACAAGAATTGGTTGGGCAACCAATCTGGAGTCAATAAGGTTGATATTGTGTTCTTGCACTCAATTAATCTAACCTGTATATTTAGATGATCTTGGTTAGGGCATCAAAAAGTAAATTTTTTCTATTAAAATTGAACCATATAATCATGAATTTAAAATAATAGTCTTGTTAAAAATTTATTATATTTTGATAAGATTTGGTTGGTCAACTAATCATGAAATAGTAAGGTTTGTATTATAATTCTATTGACATATAGTATGTCTCATATAAAAGTATGCTTCTGGTTTGATAGTATTTGACCTAGGAAAATATCGAAGAAAAATTAGTAAGTTACTTACTACAATTCCTACTAACATACTAAAAATCCTGTGACATATTCCTTAATAGTTTGAATAAATCCTTAGAATTTTTAAGTGAAACTAATTGAAATTTGGTGAAATTTCAATGAGAATTGATTTAGGAAAAAAGTCGATATACAGGCTAGGTTATTAACTATAAGGCATAGTTTTCTCTTGAGATTTATTCGAAAAGATTTGTGATCTGGGTATAATCCAGACAACATTTATGGTTAAAACTTATATAGATGCAAATATTATTTGATAAAGATCGACATGGAAGAAACCAATTTTAAAACTAAGGTGTCTATGTCATCAAACTATGGTAGAAAATTAGACATTGTTACTAGTTACTTGGTATTGGTTGGACAATAGAGTTTGAATTAGTAAGAAATTAATTATTCTACTTGATAAGCCTTAAGGATTGAAAAATTAATCAATTCACAAAATTAATCACCTAATAAGATAGAGAAAAGTAATTAATCTAACATGAATTATCATACTCTAAATAATGTTGTAATCTACCCCCGACATACATGTGTAATATGGATTCCAAAAGTTGGAAAGGTGCACAAAAATTTATGATAAAGTTGAATTAGATTGAACACACTTTAGTAAGCCTTTGGAAGTTCTAAAAATCTCATCATCAATTTGATTTTATAATGGCATAAGGGCTTTGAATAATTGTTTTGGATTTGAATTTTAGTGGTAGATCATTATATATTAAGCGAAGAAGTATATGACATGATTATGAGAAATTAATTGATTTGTGAACTGTCATGACTTTCTACTTTATGTGGATTCAATATGCAATGTGTACAAAATCATTAATGAGATTATGTGATTGGATATTTATGTTGGCTTGATTTGCCTATATTATGTTATATGATGATATTTGAATGATTATGCTTATGTTATCTGATGCTTATTATATAGACTATGTATGAGTGAGTTATTTGAAATATGCTCATATGTGGACATTGTGGGTGAGATATATATTATTTGCTTGTATAGACCCCATGTGGGTAAGATATATGATTACTTATATAGACCTTATATGGGTGACATATATAGACCATATGTGGGTGAGATATATGTAATTGCTTATGTAGACCCAATGTGGGAGAGATATATGTGATTGCTTACGTAGACCCCATGTGGGAGAGATATATATGATTGCTTATGTGGACCCTATGTAGGTGAGACATATAATATGATGCTAAGGTCCTAAGCTTGGTAGTGACTAAAGTTAGTCTTGCGAGGGATATTATGCCCTATGGCCTATACTATGAGGGTTTAGATTAGCCCCAAACCTCTAAATGAGGATACTTGGCAATGTATGACCTTTATTTATGTTTAGGGAGGGTGTCATGGACAGACTACTCTTGATTAGATCTATTTCCCCATGAGAGCAGTATAGTTTGTTGTACCCACACACAAATGTAAATTGCGTGATGTTTTTCACTTTGTGCATAGTGACCACTTTAAGCTTGAACATGATATGCATGTTGATCATCCTTGAGGGTTAAGAATATTGCCTATGTGGCTTGTGGCAAGACGCTACCATTATGATCTGTGTATTATTAGTTATTTGAATATGTGAGCTTATTTGATATGTTGATTCACTTTTAAGATATTATCTATGACTAATAAACCATATGTTATGTGTTTAGATTTCTATATTTGATATAGTTTCATATAATACATCGTTCATGAGATGACACTTGAATGCGAGTTTTGCAAACCTGGTTTAAGAATTTATCCATTGAGTATTCATACTCACCCTTACAACATTTTTAAGCAAGGATTCTTGAGTTTTGTATAGATTGGACAATACAGGAGTTGTAGAGGATTAGACGCATTGGCAAACATATAGTGGAGTGACTTAGTTATTTATTTAATTAGTAGAACTTAGACAATGAACATTTATTTAAGCTATTATTAATGGACTTTTAGCTTTTGAATCTTGATTAATTGAATCTCTAGCTCCGGGTACTATTTCAAGACGCAATTATCTATGGTAAAAAAAAATCATGGAAAGTGTTTTTCTTTTTTATAATATTTTTATGTGAGATTTTGGCAATTGTTTGTATATAAAATAATATATTAACAATATATAAATTGAAGGAAAAGGAGTTTGATAACAATGACACAAAATAACACCTTATTTTTCTTTTATTTGTTTGATTTTTTATTTTTAATTCTAAGTGTTTTTACTTTTGAGACATAGGAGAATACTAAACATTCGAGCCATGGAATTTTTCCATTCTAACACAAGGTACTTATTAGATCAAATAAGTACATTAGATTAGTAGGTCTTGAATGTGCTCATATGGTATTAAATTATTTTGATTATATGAGAAGTTATTTGATAGGGATACCCAAATTTGAAGTAGTTTTGGAAAGATATGTGTTTGATGCTTTTATATTTTCACAAATGTTTTATTAAAAAAAAATCAATGGTAACCTGGTGTTTCCAAAGCTATTTTATAAAATTATATTTCTTGAACACTTGGGTCTTCACATGCCATGATACTAACAACTAGTTAAAGCACATTAAAACACCTTGTCCTTAAAACTCAATTGTAGCAAGTTTAGCAATCAAGCTATTGAGATTTTTTCTTGGAGAGAGAGAGAGAGAGAGAGAGAGAGAGAGAGAGAGAGAGAGAGAGAGAGAGAGAAAGAGTTTCATTTAAAAATATTTTCATTTTCTTCCATCTCTTAGCCATTTAAACACACTTCAAAATCAAATTGTAGTTCTTCTTCAAGATCTCCAACAATGTGTATCCCATCTAGTCAACACTTTTGTTACATCTATTAGCATTGAAGGCCCATGCAACTCTAGTAACTTTCTTGTTGAGGGACATTGTAGCTTTTCTTGCTTCTATTCTTAGTTAATTAGACTAATTAGGTAAAGGTGGTTAGTTAATTACATTAACTAGGCAAGGCAATTATTTCTACACTCTGTAATGCATGGACTTAAAGTGCTTCACATGTGGTTACTTTTCACACTCACATTCCATTTAGAGCAAGATCTCAGGTAAGAGTTCTAACTCAAGGGCATTAAAGAAGTCTAGCTTACTTTTTTCATGCATGATGAGACTTTTTTATTTTAGATCTAAGCTATTCATCATGTTTGGAAAGGCTTAAATAGATTGGAGATCAAATTTCATTCCAATTGATTACTTTCACTTGTTGGGTCGAAATCAAGACCATTATGACAAACAGTTTAGATATGCATAATTGCATAGCTTTCATGAAATTTATTAAAGGGAAGTGATATATTGGCTGCTGCCATCATTAGCTCTTTCCTAGCTATAACTCTAGTTAGGCTTAAATTATGAAGATCCCAACCGTTTATAATATTGTCCTTGACTTAGGTGGGTCAAGCTTCCAAATTCTTATCATCTTAGCTAATGCTTCTTCTAGTAGTAAAATGGTTAGGGAAACTTCTAACCATTCATTTTACAATTGAAGAAAACATTGCCTAAGGTTATTTAGTGGACAAGAATTTTAGAGTTTTTCTATCTCAGTTAGAGTCGACAAAATGGATAACAATTTGTGGATATCCATTTATCTATTTTGAATTGAAGAAATTACTAATTTGGTCTGTTAAACCATAATTGATATAGATTTATTCATGATATCCTTTTGAAATTGACATATGAGAATTAAAAAATAGGACAAGATTAGAGTTTGGGTTTGAATGATCTAAGAAGTTTATCATGCTTGGAATGACTTAGATAAGCTATACACCAAATTTCATGCCCTTTACATGATGTTAGTTTATGTGTGCAAGTGGTTCAGATTATCCAACTACATCAATTTCTAGTGGTTGCCTAATTTTTATACACCGAACATGATAAATGGCTTAGATTTTTCAAAGTAGACTCTAAGGACACAATCTATGCTATTAAACATTAATGAGCATATATTCTTATTGGGAACCTTTTTTTAAAAAAAAAAAGGTTGTCAATCATTCATTATTATTCACAAATCCATTATCTATGATGGATGGGATATGCATTTGAATTTGAATTTTTTTAATCCATTATCTATGCAGATTTAATATCTCCATTTAGTTTAGATCCATATTTGCATGGATCGCTGATTCATTTTACTGACTCTAATCTTAGTCAAGTAAACATTGTGAAAGATTTAAATCTTCATAAATTTGGGCTACTAAAAAATTATAGCTGTCCATTTTGTTTGTAAAATATTTTTAGTCCCTTGTTCAAAAACATGATAAACCTTATCTTTGCAAATGTTTGCTTATTTTAGAGAGATTACAGTTACCAAGGGAGATGCTTGCTTGTGGGAGAAGTACAAATTAGTGAGTGCCACACGACATTTTTTCTTAGGATTTATGTTTATCCTTAACTATTTGCAAGGAAATTGTTAGGAAAAAACATAAGTTCCAAAAGAAAAGTGAAAAGTGAAACGTGACACTTATTGATTTGTACTCCTTCCATAAGTAATTCCTTACATTGTTTTTTAAAATACTATCCACAAAGTAATTGATAATGATGAAATGCCTAAAAAGTATAAATTTTGAAGATGATTCTTGTGGCCTCTAAATAGACAAACTTTATTGACTAAACATCCTTTTTTGGCAGGAGATTTCAAGTAGATTTAAGAAAGGTATAGCTTCTAGGTACTTCGCTTCATAATCTTTGCAGTAATATATATATATATATATATATATATATATATATATATATATATATATATAAGATCCTTTATTTGTCTCTACATTTTGATTGTTTTGAGGAAAAGAGATTTAGTTTTGTTATTGGAAAATGCTATTAGGGCTGATTTTGGGATTCCTCTCTAGCGAGACCCTAGCTTTGGATAATCTACCAATTCATCTTGTTCAACATTCCCTATTTAGGTTATTTTCAAAACTTATGCCTGTTAGATGCATGTAGCTACTAATTTTTTAAGTTAAAAATTCTAATAGTCAAAATAAAAAATGTAAAATGACATATCTAAAATCATCAAAAGACTGAGAAATTTTGAGTTCTATCCAATCAAATGAAAGTCCTGACAATTTGAATGGAATAGATTATCAAAAAGTGGTGCTAGATAGGGTTCCCTGAAGTTATTCGAAACATTATGCCTGAATAGCTTCTATTTTCAAGCTAAAAATAACTAACATAATAATGCAAAGTTTAGATTTCCTCTAAAAAACATTGTCATTTTAAAGTAACTTAAACCCGTCTTTTCCAAGAAAAGTTCAATGTTTGGAGGACTGTAGAGTAAAGAGGCAATAGTCAATTGTAGAGTGCTAACAAAAGCCGTCTGGCATAGTTGGTCATAGGCAACATGGTGCCACTTCTCGTTATGTTTGGTAAGATATTCAAGGTATCACTTTTCCCTTCTAGGAAGATTTCAAGTCCATTTAGGAATTAGGATAATAGGTTCTATAGGTAGCTTGCTTTATAACTCTTTGCTATAAAGAAAAATCCATGGACTATCCTCACTTTTGTATGGTGTGTCCTTATGTAGGTCTGCAAAATTCTTTTGAAGCAGCATGCCTTTAGATATCTATTGGACCAAAAATAATGCAAAATAAATCCTCTATCATTGAAATATTAACAATTCCTTATTATGTTTTAGGGAAATCACATTTGGGAATGTATTTCCTTCTTCAAAACAAGTTCTAGAATTGTTTTTGGTTAGAAACTTTGAAGAACAAATATGATTGGCACGAAATTTTCTAACAACCCCTTTTTTTCTTTTTCTTTTTTCCTGATAGTAGGTTTCATTTGTCATACCAGATCAAGATAATCTAGTTAAAAAAGATATAAACCATTCTAAGAAAGCCAATAAAATGGCCATAGAAATCACTAACAACAACAATATAAGCCATATATGAGAAAGAGGATCTGTGACACCTACCTAAGGCTGTTAATGGCCTAGTGCCACCTAGATTGGAACTAGGCCATTATGCTTTCAACAGGATCAAAACAGGACCAAACAAAAGTTTGGTTCTAACTTTAAGGACCTTGGCCAAACTATTCGATTCCAATCCAATTCTCACTTCTTATTAGTCCTATTACTTCAAGTAATTGAAGTATGTAAGCCATATGAAGGTGCTATGAGAGTGAAAATTTTATATCACAAAATTTGGTTGAGATCTAATCAAGAACATCTATTATGATTGGTTGTTGATTATTGAGGTAGTTTTTCATTTCAAAAAGGTTTTAAACGAAGGTTACAGAATACCATATAAGGGAACAAATGATTATAGCTATGAGAATTTGTTCTTAGTAAGGGTTTATTAAAGATGAATAGCAAAAAGCTAAAAATATTGTATCTCAAGTTTCAACCTACCGTAATTGATGCAGAGCAACAACAATTAGTGGCACCAAACCCATATACTAGTATCTCCAATTTATTTGGAAAAAAAAATTGAATAAGTGTAATAGAATTTCTTCTTTATAGATCGTAAACAAGTTTTTGAATTACCTTGTTCAAGTAGTTCATTTACACAAGACAATATATATAGAAATTGATTCAATATTGAAAATATTATCTTTAAACCAATTTTCAATGCTTTTATGCTCATAATCAATATTCAAAGATACAAAAGGTGTGAGAAATTGAAGGAGAAAATTATGAGATAAATTCTATTATGAAGCAAGAGATAGCATAGATGCTTTAAGAAAACTCATAAATGAGCATATCACATATATGCTATTCAGCAAAAAAAAAAATCATAATAAAGACTAGCATATGCAATGGTAAAAGTTGTCATCATGTGACCTTGAGGTCATGGGTTCAAGGCGTGGAAACAGCCTCTTGTAAAAATACAAGGTAAGGCTATGCACTGTAGGCTCTTGTGGTCCGTCCCTTCCTTAGACCCCGCATAGGCAGGAGCTTTGTGCACCAGGGCAGCCCTTTTTATGCAAAAGACACACAGACTCCTTAGGAAAGTAGCAATTTCAACAAATTCAACTTAACATATAGATCAAGTGCCATAACAAAAGTCCAAAGTACATTACAATCCTCCCAATACTTGCTTAACTACTCTATTATGCAAAACAATGAGAATCTTAGAAATATCTCCCAATGAATACTCCTCATTAACAATTGCTGAATAGATTTCAATTCAAAAAAAAATAAAAAAAGTTGGAGTCTTTATTGTTGAAAAATGATATGCAACTACATAAAGTAATTTTAGAAAATGGCAAGTGACCTTGGCTCTTCTTCATTCATTTTGAGAGTGCATCCTCATAATATAAATCATAGACCTCAAAGTGCTCAAATGATTCCTTGTGTTCCAATGCTGCTTACAACATAAGATACATAGAATTCCACCTAGTTGCAAAACGGAGACATAAAATTTTACCACTTTGTACTAGTGCTTTAACATGACCAACACCCACTTCTTGTAACATCTTTATTTCTTTGAAGGCCTGTACGTGCACATTCTTTTGGATTTCACTTATCACAATATGGCCATACAACTTCTTTTTCAATGAAGTTATTATGTGGTCATTTACAATACAATTATCTAAAATGAGTTTGAAGACCTCATCGGGTTTTCTTCTTCTTCAAGTTGAACACAAAGAGAGAGAAGAGAGAGCTTTAGCTACTTAACTGTTGAGTTCCAAAGCTTCAAATTTATTTCTTCTTCTTCATAATCCAAAGGGAGGTAAAGAGGGAGAGCAGATGAGAGAGATTTATAAGGCATATTATTTAATGTTTCACATTTACATTTTCTTCTTCATAACTTGGGGAGAGAGAGAGAGTTTTAGACTACTAGGATATAAGACATCCTATGATTTGGGGGTTATGTGATTTTCTCCACTATATTTAAGTTGAAAAGTATAATTTGCCCCTATTTACTTATGAGTAACATAATACATTAAGGATATATTTAGTCACACAAAAATAATTAAAAAGACTAATTTACCCTTAGTTAAACAAATACTAAATATATACTACTAAGGGTATAATAATCTAATCCTTTGGTTCTCTATTCCGGTCCAGTTCTTGTGGCATAGAATTAGAATCAGACTAACATTAATTCGGTTCCATTGTCAAAGGACCAAAGCTGGACTATCGGTTTTCCAATTAAAAGGATCTGGACCAATTTTTTGGTCTGGTTGAATCCAGTTCTCCGGTCCCTGTCGACTTCCCTATACCAACCGCACAAAAAGACAGCCAAGAGTACAAAGATGTCTGATTACTAGATAAAACAACATAACAAGCAAATCAAGAGAAGCGCAAGACTTTGTCACCGACAAAACCACAGCCAAACTCTAAGGCAGCATCCAGCAAACGAACACATATAATTAGCACCCACTACCCACCTCAAAATAAAAAACCTACACTGCATTGTTGCAGCAACAGCACACCACAATTTGCTTCAAACTTCCCATAGCACCTATACAGCAAGAACTACTTTCTGTAAACTACTCAGCTCCTTGAAAAACCACATTCACCCCATCTTACTGCAAAAGAAGGCCAGGCATCCCCGTAGACAGAGATATCATGAGACCTCTGTGACTGTATACTCACAGCCGAAACAGCCAGATGTTAAATGATGAGTGCATAAGCAACCTTCTCTAGCCACATCCAGATGTGAACAATGAGTGCACAAGCAACATTCTCTAGCCAATCTCAATTTCAGTAGTCTCTCTCTCTCTCTCTCTCTCTCTCTCTCTCTCTCTCTCTGATGACTAGCAGTTGGACTCCTTCACTATCAAGGCTGCCAGCTTCCCTATTGGATGATCCCGTCATCTGGAAGAATGACACTTGTATTTGATCCATAACGTTTTGGATACTATCCAACTTGTCTCAGAACCTCTTTGGTGGGGCTTTTTATCTATTCCGCCATGCAACAACATTTTTGGCTTCCCCCTCAACCTCCAAGTTATGAAACCCGACCAAAAAGCACAACTCAAGCCCATGAACTGTAGCATTCAGCTCAGCTGAATGAGAATTCCTATAAGGAGCAGGAACAATAAAATCCATTAAGCACACTCTTTGGTGGTCCCTGATGAGACCTCCCACATCTGATAGGCCGGGGTTGCTGTAACAGGCCCCATCAAAGTCAATTTAAGGAAACCCAAATGAGGAGGAGACACCTTGGGATGATCTTCAGTTTAGGGATCTTAGATAACCTGATTGTCGTAAGCACCTTGCCCTTCGAAATGGTCCAATTACAAGTAATGGCTCTCAGAGGAGCGGAAGTCTTCCACAAGAATTTGGCTTGCACATGCATGCCAATCCTTGCTCTAAGGAAATCATATTCTGAACGAACAGAGAAACAGCCACTATAGTCAACCTTCTAACCAATTTGTCCAAATTCCCTGTTAGGATGACTTTAACATTCAACATATCATACAGATTGCGTAACTCTTCTTTCTCAATTAAACAAATCCTTATGTCAAGAGACTTATTAGCAGGATGGAACAAAGAGAATGCACCCACGTGACTCCAAATCACAAGCCCCCAAAGAAGTGTGGTTGTCAGTCCTTATATAATGGGCCCTGCATATGAGGAACCCACTGATATGGAGTCTACCACTGGCACTTCCCAGGATGTAGTATGCCATCATTGCTTTGTGAAATGCTAAATGGAATCATCCTTTAAGGTGCTGCTACATATGTAAACTCACTTAATGAGGCCCCAACTTTAGATGATCCAACCCGTTCATCTAATTGCCCCAGCATCCCAGATCTCTTAAACAAAAATCAGGATGCTTGGATTTTGCTAGCATTTCAAAGAACTTGTTTTAGGAGTTGAATTTAAACTATTGTCATCGAAATGGGTAACCTATCGGTTTGCTATGATTCACTCCAAAATTTTCATATGCTAGAATCATCTCACACTTTTTGAATTGTTAGACATCTAAACCAAGAGCAATTAGTTAAACCATCATCCAAATGTGGGTGCCCTTCATGCCAAAGCTCCCATAGCAGCATCTTAGAGGTTGATTCTGCTTCCATTTGGCATTCCTGCTCTCCATTTGGTTAAATGCCTGGGATAAAGGTTGTCCAGTGTCCAATATTCAAGACGAAAGTAAGTAGTCTAATCCACATGAGAAACAACAGCCTTATATCATCCGATGGCCTGAAATTTCTTTGTCGTGGACTAACTTTAGGAAGAAAGCATTCACAGGTCCAAAGGCCTTTAGCAGGACCTCGATATAATCAGGGTAACTTTCAAAGACTAAAGCAAAACAATTATACCCTAAAATCAGGATCTTAAACTTCACATTTTTCTGCTCCTAATTAATCTCGTACACGTACATTAGAAGTAGACGGTGCGTGATGCAAGACCTTACACAGTAGCCTCAGACCAAAGTTTTATACCTTCCTCAACTTTAGAACAGTCAAGAAGAACAGCTTCGTGGTCCCTCCTAGAAACAGTACTGCAACCGTCTTCCTTGTATGCCAAAATCACTGTTCCATTCCTTCCAAATTCATTCATATTCACAAGATTGATCCGGAAACTGTAGCTTACGCACGTTGTCTAGGGTTTTTCTCTATTTTCTGTTCCCAAACGTCTCTCTCTCTCTCTTCATTTGCGCTACTTGATTAGACAGTGAAGGCCACAACTAAGACAATGGCAACCTTCAATTTGTGGCTGCGAGTAAACATGACACCTACGACTTTCAATCAATATTTTATCGACCATTTGGCCCCTAAAACATTTTTCATAATACCAAATGAGGTTAGAGGCCTCTATTGTGAATGGTGAAACAGGTGCCGCTTTGTCCTTCATTGGTCCCTGCCCCATCATATCAACAGTACTTCTTTAATCACTAGTTACGTGTATTTTATTCAATTCAACGGGCAACTAAAACATCGGAATATCCACCATTCTCCGTGTACCGAACAAGCTTCTGTGCTACAAATGCAAGTCCAAAAGCATCCATCCCGCAGCCTCGACAAAGATGGGCCGACTGGCCATGAAGATACCCAACGAGCTTTCAGGTGGACGTTCACAGACAACAAAATCCTATACCCTAACATCAAATGCTTAGAAGAACCACCAACTGAAATAGTCTATTGACGCTATTCTCCTCATGTGTTGAATCGTCTGTTCAAGTCATCAGCAGCCGTTGACATCGGTGGGATCGACCAGGTCAATTTTGACGACTGTTGAACAGACACGTCCCTCCCTTCCATAACTAGGACTTTTGATTTGTCTACTACTACGACTCTACTACTCCACCAGCAGCCACACAAAAGGATTTTCAATCGTGCAAATTAGTGGGGTGTGCACTTTTTTTGGCTCGCATATGATAGAAGCGCAAAAACTTTGAGATTAAATAACGTCATGACACTTAATAGAAGAAAATGGAGAAAAAAATTCATTTGACCTGAACTTAACAAGAATAAGGTCTCGATGACGAAGATATAATAGAAGCTCATCAACCAAAGGGCAGTTATTTGATCGATCTTCTGAACCACTGGTAGTGTAGGCGGAGCCCATAGGTTAAATGATCAAATCCATTGATTCACTGCAGAATACATCGTATAAGATTAACAGTTAGATCTTTAAACAAATGAGCCCCACTTATAATTTTGGGCGTCATATCCTTCAAAAGAAGAATATGTGCACCCATCACATAAGCTCCCTTTAACCGGAGCAACTGTCGTTTGCTTGCCTGATACGGTGCCCCACAATTATTCTAGTGCGATGACATCCATCGATCAGGTCAAGCTAACAATGACTTTGTAATTCAAAATACACCATGATCTAGTGATTCTAGCCCTTGGTCCAGGATAGGTATTACGCTATTCTTTTGGAGCGTATATAGACAAACGAAGTTTCATGTGCACCATGTTTATACTCCCTTGATGTCGATATGTCCAAACTGAGTGATTATAATTGGCCAATAATTGAACCGTAAGTGCTGGAAAAGGTGACAATCATCCAGATTAACTTACATAAAAATGGCCCACCCATGCTATACCGATCAAATGCCCTCATTCATTTCATCGATCCATATATATGCTTCTTCCATTGTAATGTCATGACCCCAGCCCTAGATTTAACAGCAAAAGTCAAATCCGTCTTCCTTATGAACTTTCTCCTTAGCTATTAAATGGGCACTCCGCAGCGAATAAGAAAAGTTTTTAATGAGGTGATGGAGTTCCGTTATCAAAACCAGGGCATCTAAATCCCATTTCCTTGTATCACATCACACTACTATAATTAAGTCTCGTGATATGTCACGATGTCAGGGCTATCAATTAGGACTAGGTAAAGATCTTTTGATTAATCAATTAATATAATGAAGCTTGAACTTAACGATCAAATCAAGGGGTCTTATTTTGTCTCATAAGAAGAAGCAAGGGGTTTGTACTCCCAACCTTATGTTCCAAAAGTGCCAAACATCTTGACAGTGAAATTGGGTAAGAGGTGGATGGTCCAAACAGAGCTAGCCCATTTTGTTATATTTTGGGCAATTTTCCTCTTCTGTATACTTTAATTGTTATTATTATTATTATTATTACGGCTAAAATAGAAACAAGTTTCTTTACTAATATATATATATATATATATATATTTCATAATTCAAATGGGTGTGCAAGTGTGGTAGTGGTACAAGAATGAGCTCCCAATCCTGAAAGTCATGAGTTCGAGGTTCCTCTAAGGAGGTGTGTGAGTCCAACACTTTTTAAAAAAAATGGTTTCATAATTCAGATATCAGAGAAGGATTCCACATGGTCAATGTCACAAGATATTTTTGATAACTTGTGGTAAACATTGTGTCTTTCTTTTTCTTCAGATAGTGATATATGACATGGATGGGGTGACTAATAGATAGCGGTCACTAAAAGTTCAGAGAAGGTAAGGCTAACTATGAACCTCGATCTAGATTCCAGATATGTGATTGATCATAACAAATCAAGAACTGATCCTATCAATATCATCCGACCGTGACAAGTAGAGGATAATCTGGACCTCAAAGTCATAATGGAGTCCGTTTTCTCAATAATAGAACTTGTATTTATTTGGTATCTAATGGACGCATCCTTGATATATATGCCATGCGCCAAAATTTTCTCCATTGGTTAAATGGTGTGACAAAATATACCAGATTAGTCTAACATAAGTACCACACTTTTAGTCAATGTCATTTATTACATCTTACACGAATAATTTCCATTATTGTTACATTATTTTTCTGCAATTGTTGAGGAACACATACGGATATGAGTTGCATCAACATGCCAAATAGCGCGGGCAAAGAATTCGTAGAAGGATTGACTCAGTTCATTGAATTTGTTTTTAAGAATACAAGTGATGGCAAGATATTATGTCCGAGCACCAAAATGCTGCAATATCCATGGGAAGAATCGCGAGAATGTCATTGGTGATACATTGTATAATGGAGTTCTTCCTGGTTACAACCGTTGGATATTGCATGGTGAGCGTGAGACATCTTCTACAGTTGCATTTGAAAGTTCTACTCCGATGAACCACATTTCCATGATGATATGCCTGGACTGATCCATGATGCAGTTGGAACAGCAATCTGGATGAGGAAGATGATCCACTACACGAAGTTAGCGAGGGTCCTAACGCTGAAACTGGGAAATTTCACAAGCCGATGAACGACGCCAGATAAGAATTGTACCCTTGCTGCCCGAAGTTTTCAAAACTTCCTTTCCTCGTTCACTTATATCATATTAAGTGTCTGTCGAGATGGAGCATAAATCATTTAAGATGTTGCTGGAGTTGTTGAAAGAGGTACTCTGTTGGCTGAATCATTTTATGAATTAAAAATGATTATTGGCGACTTAGACCTTGATTATTACAAAATAGATGTGCCCAAATGAATGCATGTTGTTTTGAAAGGAGTCTACTCTCAAGGACACATGCGATTTTTATCATGTTTCTAGATGGAAAAGTTTTACAGATCACTCACAAGAGTAACTACATTCACCTAGAAAGGGTAAAATAATTCCTGTTAAAGTTCTCCGTCACTTTCCTTTAAAGCCAAGTCTTCAAAGATAGTTTAGGTCATTGAAAATATCTTCCGAAATGAGATGGCACAAGGAAGGTCGCATAGAAGATGGGATTTTAAGGCATCTTGCTGATTTTCTTGTCTAGAAAGATCTCGGCTGCAAATACCCACACTTGTCTTTGGAACCTTGCAATGTCAGACTTGTATTAGCAAGTAATGGTTTCAACCCATTCAGAACAATG
Source organism: Warburgia ugandensis (assembly GCA_035236585.1). NCBI lineage: Eukaryota > Viridiplantae > Streptophyta > Magnoliopsida > Canellales > Canellaceae > Warburgia > Warburgia ugandensis. The sequence continues at coordinate 60,789,552 of CP141133.1, forward strand.
AGTATATCTCATAGGACATGGCCCATTGTTGTGATTCCATACAACCTTCCCACATGGATGTGCATGAAGCGGCCTAATACCATTTTCTTGTTACTTATATCAGGTCCATCTAGTCTTGGAAATGATATTGATGTGTACTTACAAGCTTTGATAGAGGAGTTGAAGGAGTTATGGGAGGATGGTCTAGAAACTTATGATGCCTTGACAAAAAAGACATTTAAAATGCATGCTGCATTACTATAGATTATAAATGACTTTCCTGCATATGCAAACCTATCAAAATCGAGCACGAAAGGTAAAAGGGCCTGTCCTCAATGCCACCATTATATGAATACTTAAAAGTATGGTTTTTTCTAGATATTAATCACAAATTTCGAAGCAACGGACCATTTTTTATGGCAACTGTAAAATGAGTTTGGCGCCTGCTCCACTATCTAGGTCTGGTGTGTTGGAACAGGTCCAAGGCCTTGACAGCACATTTGGAAAGAATAATTCAGTAACAGGGGAGAAAAGAAAAAGGGTTGAGAATGGGGTTCAATCTTGTAAGTGGAAGAAGAGGAGTATTTTCTTTCATTTGTCGTACTGGGAACATATAAGTAACAATTTTGATGTGATGCATATTGAGAAGCATGCATGTGACAGCTTGATCAGGACTTTGCTAAATCTTGAAGAAAAATAAAGGGGCAGCCCTGGTGCACTAAGCTTCTGCCTACGCGGGGTCCGGGACCACAAGGGCCTAAAGTACACAGCCTTCTCTTGCATTTTGCAAGAGTCCATTTCCACGCCTTGAACCCGTGACCTCAAGGTCATACGACGACAACTTTTACTGTTGCGTCAAGGCTTCCCTTCATCTTGAAGAAAAATCAAAGGACAAAATAAAAGCCCTCCTTGACTTAAGGCATATGAATTTGAGGTAAGCACTTCATCCCAAGATTATAAATGAGAAAACATATTTGCTCCCTACATACTTCACATTGTCAAAGAAAGAAAAACAAGCCTTTCTTGATGTTTTAAAGAATGTCAGGCTAAGTTAGCTGGCTTGAAGAGCCATGACTCACATTTTAATGAAGCAACTGCTCCCGTTAGCCATCCGAAAAACCTTGCCTAAGAAGGTGAGTACGGTACTGATTAAACTATACAGTTTCTTTACTGAATTGTGATCAAAAGAAGTATGAGATATAGAATTCCAGCAACAGCTAAGTCGCATTGCATATTAACCTTTGCCATTTGGAGACAACATTTCCACCAACCATTTTTGATATCACGGTGCATTTGCCCACTCACTTTGCAGAGGAAGCATACATTGTTAGACCAGTGCAGTAAGGGTTGATGTAGCCCATCCACCGGTGTAGCATTTATGTCTTAACATTTTAACTTGCATTGATGTTACACTGATGAGCTAACTAATTCTATAATCTATTACATAAATTTTGGTCTCAATAAGTACCTCCTCACACTAAAGTCGTATGCACGAAATAGAAGCCGCCCAGAGGGCACAATCGCAGAAGGATACTTAGAAGATATCAAGACAAGATTTAACTAGTCCTCAAGAAATCATGATCGTGTGCCTGAACTAGAACCTGGGTTCTCTATATTAGGACAATAAGGTCGTGCAGTGGGAAAAGTTGACTCATTTAGTTTGGATGATATACAAAGACGCAGGCACATTATTACGTGTTGCCCAATTGTGACGCAGTCTCCCCGTTTAATGCCTAAGCTGATTGTAGGATCTACTTTGTAAACATAAACATGTTGCCTTTCAAAATACTAACTACCCAAATTTGTATGTGAGGAACACCATACCATGCTCAAGAGGCAACATTGTCGTCAGATACGGCAAATTGATATAGGGCGCATGCGAAATGAAATATTTCGCGATTGGTTTAAAGTTAAGGTTAAACAATTAGATAGAGCCGAGGATTCACAGGGTGCCCGAAAAGTTGAGATATCTAACTAAGGGACCTGTCAGATCGGCCCTGGGTTTATCATCAATGGCTTCATGTTTCACACTAAATACTGTGAGACAAGATAATACAACTAAAATAGTGAAATTGTTGTCACGGTAAAGGCACCGAGCTTTTCAAGTGCAAGGGACCAAAACCCTGTTGAGGGCGATGTTCATTACTATGGTGGATGACGGAGATCATCAAATTGAACTATGAGAATATATATATATATATATATATATATATATATATATATATATATAACTTGTACATTTTAAAGGTAATTGGGTTGATGTTTGAACTCCAGGTAGGGAAGTGAAAAAAGATGAGTTGGGCTCCACTTTCGTGAAATTAAACAACTTTTAAGTGTTTATAAGGTGCTCGAGGAGCCTTTTGTGTTAGCACTTCAAGTGGAGCAGGTCATCTACCATAAAGATAAAGCAAAATGGTATGTTGTCTATAAAAATGAACCTCGAGATTTGTATGTTACGAACAGGAGAGAGCCTACAAATGATGACAAGATCGACTATTAGAGCGAACCATGCAATAAACAACAAGTTTTAGAAGATATCATATTTGCTGATAATGAGGGCTTTAGTTGGGCTAGGAGATGAAAGGAATAACAATTAACATGCTTAAAACACTTGCTTAGGATATTAGACATGACCACGAAGATGTTATGAACTTAGATCATGTTGATGGAAATGACTTCACGCCTGAATCTTGATTTCTTTTGTATCTAATTAAGTGAATGTATGTTTATTATTTTCTTTTGCTCGCATACTGAATTATAGAGTTATATTTGCTTTACAAGAAATCAATTTATGTGACAATTTGTTTATGTATTTCATATAGGGCATAGATGGAACACTCAAGCAGTAATATTAGGCATAGGTGTGTTTCGGGTCGCAGCGCTTATAATAGGCCTTGTCTAGCCCAAACATCAGAGCAGGAACTTGTTGAGGGAGAAATTGGAACTTCTAGTACTATATTCATCATACTTACAGCCATGACACTACTTTAGAAGTATTTACATATAGAATGTAATAAACTGATTCTAATTTAAATCATACCAGGTCCAGGTACAAAGAATCAAAGCTCTACTACAGGCCAAGACATATGAAATCCGTGTAATGGAATTCGTATCCAGGTCCATCTTAATGAGGACAAAAAGGCTATCTACGTTGAATGATTGCAGTTAATGAATTTTTTTAGCACAATTTTAAGAAATGGGAACACACTTCCTCTTTCCATTATCACTGAATGGAAGCGCATGCCTAAAGAAAATAAGGACGATGTATGGATTCTTGTTCAGGTATTATAGAGTTTGTTTCCTCCTTTTGCTTACATTTGTAATATTTGCATCTGCAGTGTGATGCTTTCTGAATACTATGCAGAGACATTTTGAGATTGACGCCAAAGCCTATCGATGGATTATGACAGATGTAAAAAAAAATGGAGGGATTATAAGTCAGAGTTGAAAGCATGCTTCTAGAATCCTTTTTTGCCATCTGATGAGTGACGCGCATACAATGATAAACGAGTAAACCTGATCAATGAGAGGCACTAGATGAGTTTTGAAATTCTTGAGGTGGGCTAGGTATTATAAAAATCAGCAATATATGTGTATCTTCTTCTTCTTCTTTCTTTTAGAACGTGAACACGAGTGTGTGACGTTTATGCATATGTGATATTGCAGAAACGTAACATTTTTGCGTTGATGAATCTAAAAACTTTAGAATGTTCTAAAATCTCACAGGGATACCCAACCTATCCTGTCTTGGAGATCCCGGAGTCCTGCAACCTACGATATCCATGCAGTGTGCACCCACATTGGATGTGTGGTGCCATGGAATGCAGCAGAAAACAAGTTTATCTGCCACTGCCATGGATCGCACTACAACAACCAAGGAAGAGTTGTGAGAGGACCTGCACCTTCGGTAAGGGATACTATTTGCATGTCATTGTGAAGTCGGTTATCTCTTCAATTATTCATTTTTCTTACTTCTTGATGAGACAGCTAAAATGGTAGTATTTTTTTCTTAACATTTAGTGCCCATCTGGAAAGACTTTTATGTTCCTCATTAGGAGATTACGTGGATTTAATATGCAATTACTGGTACTCACAAACAGGATTATATCGCCTTGCCAATCAGGTCCTTAGTTTTCACATAGAACATTTACCTTTTCTGACTAACTTACAACAGTGCTTGCGTGCTTGCAAATTAAACCATCTATCCAGCCATCAAATACTGGAAAAGACAGTTTTCAGCCTTTAAGAATTACAAATGTAATTCTTTTGGTCGTGATAAATAAAGATCAGTTTGTGGCGCAACCCTGCTTGCGTACCAAAACATTTTTAGTTTCCAGAATCCAGGAAATTTCTGAAAATACTCAAAAACTTCTGTTCAATCTCTGGAACTCACACTTACATCTTCCAGACTACCTATAATTAGAGAACTAGCATTAAGCATGAAAATCGCATACCGTTTTTCAACCAGGAAGAAAATTCGCTCATTCCATGAGCTAAGCCTTATATCACTACCATGCATATGTCAACTGTGCTTTCTTTCCACTTGCGTTCTCCTTGGTACTCTTATGAATGATTGATCCTGATTTACCTGACGCAGTCCTTGGCGTTGGTGAATGCAGATGTTGATGATGGCAAGGTAGTATTTGTTCTATATGTTGAAAACCGATTTCAAAACAGGTGAAGCTCCATGGTGGGCATAGATCCTAGTCATGCTCAGATTGGATTACTCATATGATTTACATCAAGTATTGCTGAAAGCACCAACTCATGTTTTGCCAAATATCCCTCTATTACATCGTGAATCATGCAAGCCTGGTTTTGTAAACTTCAATGGACGATCAAATTGGATTTTTAAAATACTTGATGGACGACAAAGTCATAATATTGCATGCTTACTTTGTGTCTATTACTTCAACGTTCTTGTGGTGGCCTGGTTGATCTTACATATGCAGCTAATATGTGAAAATTCTTGTGATTGCAAGTTATGTATTCATAATGACATGGTTGGTCTTATATATGCAGCTGATATATTTATAGAAAAGTAATTTTTTTCTATTAATAGATTTTTTTTGGAGGTAAAAAACTGCCGGCATATATGCATCAATAAACATATTCCCCAAATAAATACTGGCGGAAGTTGAACACATAAAACCCAGCCCTCTCTCTCACAGCCACTTCGTCGTCGTGTGAAACGTAACTGCTGCTACTCCATCAGTATCAAATGTAGGTGCTCCTAGACTGTCGATCGCGACTACACACGCCAAAACCAGTGTCCCCCACTCCCCACGTAGGTTGATCAGCTAAGACTAACAGATCTTTCTCTTATATGTAAGGTCTGTTAATCTCCCACCCCTACAATTCACTATCGAGACCACTATTATATCTAACATGCCTATTATTTACATTCGGCATCCCCTCTTTGACTTATTTGCATTAATCATCATACCCTAACTTTATTACTGGCACCCCCTCTCCATTGTTATGTCTACTTCTTTCTTAAACACCTCTTTCTCCACGAAAATACCAATTGTTATTTCCATTGGAAATAATAACCAAATACAAACCACACTCTTGTCTCACTCAATGCAGCAACCCAAATATCATTTAGACCATCAAAAGGGAGCAACTATGCCTCATGGAAGTTGCAATTACCAACCTACTACAAGGGTATGACCTCTTAGGATATGTAGATGGTTCCCTTCCATCTCTAGCAGAAAATATCATAGATTCTGAAGGGAATGACATTGAAAACCAAAAGTACTAACTGTGGATGCAACAATATCGCTTAGTACTATTGGGGATTGAAGCATCTGTGAATAGCTCTATTGTTCCTCTTATCACTTCATTCAACACCTCACAGAGGCATGGAAGAAACTAGAGACATCATTTCAAAGTAAGTCTAGCACCTGCATGCTAACTCTCTTATCAACATTAAAGAAAACTAAGCAGGATGAAAATTATGTCTCTAGCTACATGCAAACAATGAAAAGCATGCCCTAGTAATGATTGGGCAACCTCTTAGCAATGAAGAGATAGTTACCCATTTCCTAAATGGCATGAACAATGATTTCAAAGAGTTGACCACTACTATTCGAGATTGAGACAATCCACTGATGTTTGAAGAATTATATCACAAACTTGTCAATCAGGAAACTTACATCAAATGAGAAGAATGTAGGCAGCCTACGGACACCTCTATCACTACCCAATTCAATAAGAAGACAAATGACAGAGCATATGGAAAATAATCAAGTAGCTACAATAACAAGAGTTAAAATAGTCACAATACGACATATGCTAATAATAAGTAGCTAAGTTATTTTCGACCCCCACAAGGAAACAAATTCTCCAATTAGCAAGGATAGTCCTATCCAAACAACAATTACTTTCAACATCAATGGTAACCTAACCTTGGCCTTTAAAAACGCAAAATTATTTGCCAACTTTTAGACAAATTTGGTCATTCTTCCAAGAACTGTCGATATCATCCTAAGACAAACTACATCAACTGGCCACAAGAAAATTTCATGACAAGTAATCTCACTAGAATAAACAATTGGGTCATAGATTATAGTGCCTCACATCAGATGATGTCAGACCTTCAAAACTTATCCACTCACTTAGAATATGGTAGTGATAAAGACATCATGGTTGGCAATTGCAAAAATATCCCGATATCTCATACAAGTTCCACCTTGCTTCATTCAACCACTACCACTTGTAAGCTTAATAATGTTTTATGTGCACCCAAATTAACTCTGCCAATGCCTGTCCCAAGCCAGAATGAAAAAGGAGGAGAGTCTTAAGTTATATGCCAGCAGGCAAGGAAGAAGTTGAAGATGATTTTGTTATTTCTTTCCTACTTGCAAATAAATATGCATTTATATATTAGTTTGTAAGTAAGAAATGAAAATCATTTCTAGCTTCTTAAAAGTATGGTAATCTTAACATGACATGAATTGCAAACTGACATTCCCTTAAGCTAGGGCATTCCTACGACGCCCTACATCGGATCCTGGGTGTGGTAAAAATGGGCAAGGGTTGCTATGACGTTCTCCCAAAATCAATGTGCTACATCAGATCCCAGGTGTAGTAGAAAATGGGCAAGGGCTGCTAGAGTGTCCTCTTGGAAGTGATGCAGTACATCATAACCCAGGTATAGTGAAAAGTGGGCATGGGTTCATACCATGGAGGTCAAGAAGTGTGCAGGTAAATAGGATACCTCAAGAGCATAAGATTCGTATGCCACATGGAATATAGGGACATTGACAAGTAAGGGTTTAGAGTTAGTAGATATGATGAAACGTAGTAGAGTCAACATCGCTTGTATCCAAGAAACCAAGTGGAAAGGGCTTAAAACTAGAGAAATCGATAGGTACAAACTCTAGTACATAGGAAAGGATAGTAATAGAAATGGCAAAGGAATAATAGTGGATAAAGAATTAAAGGATAAAGTTGTGGGCATTAAAAGAATCAATGATAGAATTACAATATAAAATTTGTTCTAGTAGTTCTTATAGAGTTGATTAGTGGTCGCCAGTCCATCCATAAAGCAACTAAAAAGGGGGACAAAAGCCTTGTGCTATGGGCAACTCCGCACTTACATGATAGGAAATGGGTGGTCTCGGAGTTAGCTGGCCCACTTTTAGAGGGGAATTTCCCTGAAGAAGAGATATTAATAATGGCACATTTAACAAAGGAGTGCCCGTAGTTAGATCCTGAATCGTGGCTAACCATGAGCGAAATTGTTCAAGTCCTCTCCACCATTACACCAGATAAATATAAATGGAGGAATTTTCCAATAAATTTCTTTTAGGTGAAGAACGAGGACTAGATCAACATGGATCTTACAGAGTTCGCAAATGTCATCGATCAGCTAGTGGAAAATGGACATACTCGCCATACAAGGTAAGTGGAGAATGAAGAAAGCATGTCTTAATATTAAGATGCATGTTTTAAACATGATCTTATTACTTATGATAAACATTATATCATTTAAACTGTTCATTTCATACATATGTGATTATGAGAATGATTACTTGTGAATGATAAAAATTAGTAACTTGGAATGCTATATGAATGACATGCTTATAATTGATACCTACTAGTGACATTATTGGATACACACAATCTGTTCTTAAAAATATCATAATTGTTATTGTGATAAAAAGACATTTATGGTCCATGGGTACCATTACATCATATGCTATGTATGAGTCTAGGATTTTGCGTTACATCATTGGTGGGTGATCACCTAATAAGTGAGGATGTTAGGGTTATGATGAGATATTCATATATATATATATATATTATTGACAGGCAAGACACCTGTATATTAGTATTTTACATACAAGCATGGTGGCTTGTGATTTTGTTTTACGCAGTGCTAGGGATTGGGCATGCTATGCTAGAAAAGTTTTGAGGGTTTGGCCACCCGCTTCCTGAAATTTATATGATGGATACCATGCCCAATGAGATGCTAAATGTCAGGAGGGGCAATCATGGGAAGGCCTCCATTGTGACAGCCACGGTCGCCCCATGTGATCATGGATTTTGTTATTTTCACAGTTGGTATCAGTGGATTATTATGTAGTTATCCGAGCGCACTGTACATATTTAGACTACGGCATAGTAGTCCTAATGTATTTTGCATTATTATGCACATATGATAGGCATAGTATAATGCCATGGCATGGTGAGATGCCTTATATGATGATGACATGATGAGATTCCTTATGTGATGGTATAATAAGATGCCTTGGATGATGTTACTAGTAGCGGCTGGAGTTTTATGAACCCCGTATGGTAAGGGGTATATGTAAGAGACCCAGTATAATCTGGGAATAGAAGTTATAAAACCTATGGACTATGTTCATAACTTTGTATGACTTTTTACGATTTCAATATATATGATATTGTCCTATATGTATATATTTGGAGGGCATAGTTTTATAAAAGTTTTCGTATGGGGAAGTGAATGGGTAGATATATTATGTAGAGTATGGTTCATAGAATTGGAGTATGGTATCGTATGAAAAATGATAATGATAAATATTTGAAATACCAATGAATTACATATATCATGTAAAGGGTAATCTCTAAAGAGTGATTATTATATTCATATGATGAAGAAGAATTATAAATATCTACTTTATCAATGGCTTGCAGAAAATTGAATATTTTAATTGATGTAAAATTCTTAATTCATATGTAATTAACATATTTTCTTAACTCTCCCCTACCAAGTATAGCTTGCTGAGATATTGTAAATGTTTTATGTTTACAATATCTCAGATACAAATAGACAGGAGAAGACATACACTAGTAAGAGGAGTTCAATAGCCATACTTCTGTGCTCAAGTATATATTTTCTTAAAGTTTTTGTATGGTGTAGATAGTTATTTAGATTATGCTGCTTGGACATTTAATATAATGATTATAGGGGTTGTGTATGTGAACCACTAGATGGGTCCTGTTGTTTCATAAAATGCATGTCTATCTTCTATAAAAACTATATTATGTAGGAGTTGAGGTGACATCCGAGTTTTTGAAAAAAAATGAATTTCAAAGAAAACTATCTTTCGCTATTTTTGAATTTTAAATTTAGAGGCATGACACCTTTTGAAAATAAACGCGAAAAAATTTCATGAAAAACCCGGGGTGTCACAGTTGGTATCAGAGCGGTTCATCCAGTCACTTGTAGCCCTTTAAGTCCAACAAAAAGGATAATAATCCAAATATTGGTTTGGATGTAGTGAGTTGGGATAAGGAATTAGAATGGAATGAGTTAAGTATTAGAAAGAGTAAGTTAGTATAACTAGTTTACAGAGGGATAGTAAACCATAAGGAGATGTTCCTAATAAGACAACTCGGAGAATGATTTAAGGAATTATCGATTCCATTATGGTGAATAGTGAACCAAAAGAGCAGTTAGTATAAATGGCTAAGTCAGTGTTGTAAAACATCCTTTTACCTGTTAAGGTACCTAAATACCATAGCATATAGCAGTGTAAAATGCTTCTGCCTATGGTTAAATAGAAAATATACCCAATATCAATGTGAATTCACAACATAGGTATATACTCATTGGTCACTTAGACCAAGTGTGAGAGTAGTCAGTTTGAAAAGAGGCAAATGATAGATTAGAAAGGTCTACACGGGGAATATAGAGTGTAGCTTTGGTTTGTATCAGAAGAGGATGAAATAGAGGCGAATTAAGGTGTGGCAAATTGAAGAGGAGAAATAGAAACAATTGATAAAGGATAGGTTCAATATAAGGAAACTTAGAAGAATTGCATACTTGCATAGAAATGAAAGTTAGAACTACCATATGACACAAGACTAAATGAGTATTTTTGAAACTACAGGTTAAAGAATCTATAGAGACAATAATGCTTAAAGGAATTCAAGGAAATTTTTTAGTTTATGGTAGAAAGTTCATCAGGACAGAGTCCTAGAGTAAGACTCATACATCACATATGAAAAATCCATGTTTGAAAGAATTATATTTTAATCTAAGAGAATTGAAGTATTTGGGAATAAACTTATTACCATAATAGTGTGAGATAACTACTAAAATGGAGAAAAAACTCAAGATAAAGCTAATCATGAAACATTATGCATAATATACTTATATGTATAATCTCATATATGTTTAAGAAACCAATGATTCACACCAAAACTCTGGATAAATTAAATATTGTGTATTTCTCTATTATGTAGAAGCATACTAAATATGAATGTGTTAATGAAAAGTTGAAGAATGGAGTTGATATGATAACTCCAGTTGATGGATAAGTCAATGTTACAAGGACTTATTCAAAGAAATGTTTATTATGTCTTATTGAAAGAATAATATGCTTATCCTCATTGTTATGATGGATTTGGGCATGATACCATCATTTGGTATGATGGACATGGGTATGATACCCATATTATATGAAATTGCAAATTGTTAAACAACATGGATTCTCACAAAGATGAAAGCACATTGTAATGGTGTGGTAGTCTTGCTATTTCGAAGACAAAATATGTTAGAATCATGCACTATAAATGAATGAATACCTTTCTTGAGAATAACATGTATTGTTGACAACTACAATTATTATCAATGATGAATGATGTAAGATTGAGAAGAAAGATGGATAACAAACATCATGTATAGCTAATATACTTGAATCTCCACAAAGATGAAAAGCCAACAACCATTACAATGCATCCACATCTCAATTTATTAATACATTACCACCTGTGTATACATTGAAAAACAAACATTCTATGCACTAATACTTCAAACAATCTTTATAAACATGAAAAACCAAACATCATATGCACCTAATACTTCAATCTCCATACACAGTCGAAACCACCATCCACTATAAGGCATCAAATTCTTTCTTGATACGCTACCACCTGTGTATACATTGAATAACAAACAATCTTTATAAACATGAAAAACCAAACATCCAATACAACATGCATCCACTCCTTTCTTGATATCCCAAATCATTCTTAAAATATAACACCTAATGCATCCATAATGGCTACAAAACATCCATACTCATCATTATTCATCCACATCTATCTTGAAAATAATTTATATAAGAAACTACATCATATACATTATTTATAACATCCACATTCACTTCATTTGTAAATCCATACACATTCACATTTACTGTCACACTCTAAGTAACCCTCTCATTCTACATCTCATAAAAGTTATATAATTCAATGCCACATATTCACTTCATGTTCAAGGTTCAAATTCACTTCATCCATACTCATTTATTCCCACACTCCAAATTTCCATTCATTCATTGCTTAAAATACAAAAAAAAAATATATATATATATATACATATATTCAAAGAAAATAATAAAAACTAAAGGAACACACACACACAAGTCAATGATAAAAATACTTTATTATGTATTTGAAGTTCATGTAGTTACTCCAAGTGATCTAATTGAAACTCATTACATACTCAGCCTATTCAGTTCATATTTCATTGAGATTTACTCTAGGGTAACTCTTCTTGTTTGCCCACTCAGAAAGCACCGTAGCTTGAAACACAACATATTTAATTAAGCTAAAACATTTTAGCTAGATTTATAAAAACTATAGAAAATATAACATTATAAAACATAAAAAGTCTTCTACCTTTCTTAAATGGGAGATAGGAGTATTATCGAATACGAGGGTCCTCATGTATCTTAGGACATAATACTCACACTCCCAATTAGATTGTTGTTTAAGGCACTGTGCAAAAGGACAACAAAAAAGAACTCATAAATATCATTTGTAATAATGTAGGTTTAATTAGCGATAACTTAGAGTAATTAATTGTTTCATATGCCTTGACATTCTTCTAAGTGAATTTTGATGGTTGTAAAGTTTCGGTTATTGTAGCACATTCATTCCAAGACCTACAATTTTAAATTTTAAATGCATTATAAATGAATAATAAATTACTTATTTACACATAACACATGAAAAAAATAAATTTTTACTTATGTATAATATGTGTGAGGGTGGAACAAATTTGCTCTCCACAAGAATAAAAAAAAGAAAGCATGGCCATCGTGCACTTACAAAATGAGTAGCATCTAATGAGACCTACATAGATAGTCATATGGATTGTAATGAAAGTTGACAATCCCTAAGTAAAGAATAATTTGGCAAGCAAATAAGAAAATTAAAACTTATCCGCTATTGTAGGGAATCATTAAGCCCTGTTCTTAAGAGCAGTGAAAGAAGCTTGGTAAAATATCCTAAATATGCCTCTTGATTGGCCATTGCTCTGCCACTCCAAAAATGAAACCAGGGTTAAGAAATTGGCAAAGTGTGCCCTCACCCTCAAAAAGGCTAGTCACATCATTCAAGAAGCTTCATAAAAGAAATAATTATTACATATACCATTAAAATAGTACATGTAATTAAATACCTAATGATTTATAAGCAAGTATGTGCATATACCCCATGTAGGAGACAATGTGAGGGTGCTTGAGTTGATCTCATAGGCAAATTCGTAATTGGTGCTCTGCCATAAGTGGCGCTTCAACAACGTCCTTGGTAAGCAATCCTTGCTTGATTTGTGATTGATTCTCATATCGTTGTTGATGAGACCATAAATTAACCATAGGGATCAAGGTGTGTTAGGTGGGACTTCCACATGCTCCTGGGACGGTTGCTATAAAATATGTAAAAAATTTCAACTAAATAATATAAGTCTATAAAGATGGCCTAATTTATGATGGAAAAAACCAAAGATATATCCAAGTACCTATTCCATTGGTGCAGTAGCCATAGGTGACTAGTGCCTCTAGCCAAGCAATGTTATATGCAACTGGCTGCCCAACAATTATAATATTTTTCATTTTTAATGGGAATGGGAATGGTAGGCAAGCATTAGCATTCAAAGCCATGGTAATGGACACCTGCTTAGTATGTGCTGGCATACTAATTCCATACAAAATGTTTGATTCATGCTCATAGCATGGACCAACTACCACAATATTTTGATGAAAATCCAAGGACAATAGGCATTGACCCACCTACAAATCAAATATGCAATAGAGAGGTTGAGATATAAAATTATTACAAAAGGACAATGAAAATTTTTAGTTTGTCTATGTATATACCTCATAGGAAGGAATTTCCTTGTCAAGCGGAGTTGGATGTCCTTCATTATCTTCTTTAGTAGGGGAATTGCAACTCACATGTGATCAAGGTATAGGGGCATTGCGAGAATTATGAGCAAGGGATGGAGTAACAATCATTAGACCTCCCTCATGCAAGTAACTAAATATATTAGACTTTATTTTCGCAGCTAGCTCCTTGCAGGCCTCCTCATCATCTTGAACTTTAGGTATACGTCCTTTACCAAAGAATTTAAAAGGAACAACACCATGACCCATGTCCCTAACTCGACTAGGGTGGTCTTTATTGCCTATAGCCCTATATAGGATGTCTTCCTTGGTAGCAGTGCTGCTTAAAGTTCCTATAGTAGCACTTTCTTGGGTAAGAATGTCCAACAAAATTTAATTAGAAAGGCATAATCATGTGATCTAATTAATTGTAAAAAAAATTATAGACAGGTGGAACCACTTATGCGAAAGCAATTTGTGTAGTAGTTTCATCTAAGAACGCGTTGCCAATATGGCCCACCAAATGCGCCATCTTCCAAAGGATGGAGTGATCAATGGGTTTCGTAGTTCTAGCTTTTTTTTACCATCAAGCAAACATGTTGTCAAAGATGCTTACTTCATGCTCTTCTAAAAGAGCATCACCCAACCTAGATAGGTGGTGCTGCATATTTGTTTCATGCACCTTTCTTCCCCTTGCATTCTTCCCTACACATTTTTACATGCATGATCAAGAGCAATAATTAAATCTTACATGTAATTAAAAGAATGAAGCATCATATTTGCACATACCTTAAACTCGGCAGAAGTGCGATTCTATACAAATGCATTCTAAACCTCCTGGTCAATGATGTCAGAGTAAATGGACGGCACCGTGTATAGCCTTGACGGATCGTTGACATTTGGAGCTATGTAATTGTGAACAAGGTAGATCTTCCATTTTCTCCCTTACTCATCAACCCCTTGTAAAGCACGCATCTTCTTATCATTCGGCACTTCAAAGGCATACTACAAATTGAACACATCAAATTACTATACTTGAAAATAAGGAAAGTTATGATATAAATAATACATGTGCTTAATGTTTACATACTTTCATCATTTCCCATATCGAATCTTTTGTCGAGGATGGCACATGTCTCCAATCCTCAAATGTGATAGGAACCATGCTTCTTACTGTAGAGCAAAAGAAACAACTATAAGAAGGTGCACTCTCACCAATCTCTTGCTCTTTACTATTGTTTTGGACAGTTTCTTTAATTCTCTTTGACTTTCTCTTAATAACCCTTTCCATTGTTGTTCACTCTCTACCCTTTTTTTCGAAGTAGTGCTCATGTTGACCTCTTGTTCATGCTCTTCAATGTGGCTGTAATCTTCAATTTGATGTTCTTCTCATTCCATCTTTACTATAAAGAAACACTCAATGATATTAGAACAATGACATAAAAGAAGGCTATGTGATTCATTTAAAGAAACTAAACCTATGTCCCTAATAAACATAGTTTAAGTAAAAAAATTAATTAAAGGAGACTGTCTCCATCCATTCACCTAAACACACAATATCTAACATATGTGACAAACTAACCTCAAGGAAAATAGACAAAGGATGCACGAAAAGTATTTAATTGCTTAGTATAGATATTTGTAAAGAGACTACAAATCCCATAGACCTTTCACTAGTCTTTAACTCCATTGCTTTGAGTTCACATCTCTTAGTGGGTGTAGATATTCATATGATTTCTGCATGAAAATCACATTTGATGTTCACCACTTAGCCATCACTCAACCACTTTCACATTACTCAATTGCTTGTTAAGCATGGCAAAGCCACCATGGATTGTGTGCCTAAGTCCGTACTAAACTTCCAGGAGTTCTAAGGTCCATGTTACTACCCTTTTATCATAAGAATTTTTGTTATATTATATGTTGTGTTACTTGACTTAACAAGTCTATTTAGAAGTTACCATTCACAAGTAGTGATAAGCTTAGCTTATGCTACTATTTTCCCTTATGTTATGCTAGATATTATTACCAGACATGTTAATGAAGTTTAAGATCTTTCAACCATGGGGAATTTTTTTCAACTAGCCACTCAAGCATGGACTATTTGGTTCCACAAACGGATACCTCCTTGCTAGAAATTTTTTCCATGGACATTCCACCATGTCCACCCAAAACGAGGTTAGAAGTCTACCTAATCCAATCATTTCATTCCTGAAACCTCAACCCA
Source organism: Warburgia ugandensis (assembly GCA_035236585.1). Classification (NCBI taxonomy): domain Eukaryota; kingdom Viridiplantae; phylum Streptophyta; class Magnoliopsida; order Canellales; family Canellaceae; genus Warburgia; species Warburgia ugandensis. Next base: position 60,805,407 of record CP141133.1, read on the forward strand.
CTAATAGAGTTATTAGTCAATTATGAATTTCCCAAGAACTCCCATTCATTTGCCCATCAACAAAAGGCACCTCTGTGCTGGTCTTTTACAAGGGGCATCCCATTCACCCATGTTGTTCCATACCAAACACTATCATTTCAAAGTCAAAGTGCTAGGACACAATCATCATTCATAGGGGTATGAAATGTGCATATAATTCCCCAAAAATCATTTAACACATTATTGTCTATAGGTGCTACATCAATTCTGCTTCTTTTTAAGTCAAATTAAGTACCAACAAGAAGGAATTTAGCTATCCCTATGTTAATAGTAAAAATGTTTCACCAAAAGATGGAAATTAACAGTGTTTTTACCACTACAAGTTTACACAAGTTTATAACCATATGGCAGTCCACTTCAAGTAATTCAAAACTCATTTAAAACATTATTCTATCAAGTAGAGCAAGAGTTATTGTCCATGATAAGAAACTTTTGGGCTGATAACCTAATTCGAAGTCCCATTTCGGTTGAAAAACACAGCAAAATATATCAACCAAAATGGCCTTGATAAGAAACAAAAGAAGAGTGAAAGTAATCAAGCACCTATAAGATTGCTCTTGTCAGCGATTTCTCTAAATGAATACCTCCAATGCTATGGTTTGCACACAAATCACTTAATTGTATAGAAATACCATGAAAATTGGTTATGAAAATCAATCAATAAATAGAAGTAAATGGAGGTACCCACCCTCCCACCCACTGCTCAGATCCCCCCTTCCCATCCCACTACTCAGATCCCCCCTCCCATCCACAGCCTAGATCCCCCCTTCCCCTCCCTACTGCTGAGATCCCCCTCCCCTCCCCACGCTGCCCGCCCCCTGCTCGGATCCCCCTACCCTTCGTCGCAACTCTCCCTGCTTCCCCCACCCCTCCTCGGAACCCAATCCCCCCGACCCTCCCCTCCCCGAAACCCGGTTCCCTAACCCCACCCACCACTCCCCGAAACCCAATTCCCCTGTCCCCCCTCCACGGACCCTCCCCGAAACCCAATTTCCAACCCCGCCCACTCCTCCATGGACCCTCCCTAGAACCCTATTCCCCCCATCCACCCCTCACCCACCCCACCCCCGCCCAACATTTCTCGGAACCTAGTTCCCCTCGCACCCCCCTCTGCCGACTAGCACGATACGTACCTCCCTCTTCTCCTCAACTTCTTTCTTCCTTTTCTCCTCTTCTTTCTTCTCCCTTGATTTTTCTCTATGTTAATCAAGCATGGTGGGAAGTCAATTTCGTGGTTTAAGTAGGGGTACATAAAGAAGTCACTTGCTGATAAACAACTTTTAAAGTGTACACTTTTAAAGTCATTTATGAGGAAACAACTTTAAAAGGGTAAAAAAAAATTCTAATTTTTTCATTTATAATTTTTTATTCAATATATATACACCTTTTATGTTAGTACTTTACAATATTTAACAATCAATTCACAATGAAATAGATTTTTTATGATAGTCAACATTGATTCATGGGTTTAGGGTTTAAGGTAAGGGCAAGTACATGGTTCAATGGTTCATGGTTTGCGGTTAGGGTTAAGGTTCAGGGTCAAACTACACTTAATTAATTTTAAATGAATATATGTTTTTTTATTGACACTAAGCTTCCAAAGTTTACTGGTGCTACAAAATATTGTAGAAGCACTTATAAAGAACTAAAAATATGTGATAAGCAAAGAAGTACAAAAACAATACTAATAAAAGAACATTAAGCAAAATAAGATGATAAATTAATTAGGAGGTGGGAATGTGAGTGTGTTAGCTTAAATTTCCCTATCCATTTCATGAGTTGTTTGCGTGAGAGAGAGAGGTTCTTATATTAAAGTTTTCTTAACACCAAATTCACATAATTCAAACATTTGTAAATTGTTATTTAAAAATCAAAGATCTTAAATAACTAATAAGGTAAATTCAGGATATCGATCTCTTTTGTTCTAAATTTGATATACATAAAGAAGTCATTTATATGATAAATGAATTTAAAAGTATACACTTTTTTATAATTTTTTATTCAAACTATATACACCATTTGTTTTAATACTTCACAACATCTAACAAATAATACACAATGAAATGGATGTTTTATGATAGTCAACATTGATTCATGGATTCAGGCATTAGGGTTCAAGGGTTCGGGGTTCGCAATTAGGGTTAAGAACTCAGGGTTAAGGTTCAAGGTTAGGGGTTCAGGGTTAAATTACACTTAATTAATTTTAAATGAATATATGTAGTTGATTGACAAGCTTCCAAAGTTTACTTGCACCACAAAATATTATAGAAATACTTCTAAAGAACTCAAAATATGTGATAACCAAAGCAGTACAAAAACTATATTAATAAAAGAGAATTAAGTAAAATAAGATAATTAATTAATTAGGAGGAGAGAATGTGGGTGTGTCAGCTTAAATTTTCCAATCCATTTCATGAGTTGTTTATGTGAGAGGGCATGGTTATTATAGTAAAGTTTTCTTGACACCAAATTCACATAATTCAAATATTTGTAAATTATTATTTAAAAATAAAAAATGTTAAATAATTAACATGGAAAATTTAGGATGTCGATCTGTTTTGTTGCTAAGTTTGATATACATAAAGAAGTCATTTATATGATAAACAACTTTAAAAGTGTTTTTTTTTTTAAAGTCATTTACATATAAACGACTTTAAAAGTGTATACTTTTAAAGTTGTTTATAGATAAATGACTTTAAAAGTATACACTTTTTTATAATTTTTTCATTTATAATTTTTTATTCAAAATATATAAACCTTTTATGTTATTAGTTCACAGCATCTAACAATTAATACACAATGAAATAGATTTTTTATGATAGTCAACATTGATTCATGGATTCAGGCATTAGGGTTGTGGGTTGAGGGTTGAGGGTAAGGGTAAGTATAAGGTTCAAAGGGTTTAGGGTTCACGCACAGTTCGTGGTTAGGGTTAATGACTTAGGTTAAGGTTTAGGGTTAGGGTTCAGCATTGAACTACACTTAATTAATTTTAAATAAATATACGTATTTGATTGAACTAAGCTTTCAAAGTTTACTGCGCCACAAAATAATATTGAAGAAATACTCCTAAAGAACTAAAAATATGTGATAAACTAAAGAAGTACAAAAACTGTACTAATAAAAGAATATTAAGCAAAATAAGATGATAAATTAATTAAGAGGTTGGAATGTGAGTGTATTAGCTTAAATTTCCCTGTCCATTTCATAAGTTGTTTGTGTGAGAGAGCATGGTTCTTATATTAAAGTTTTCTTGACACCAAATTCACATAATTCAAATATATGTAAATTGTTATTTAAAAATCAAAGATGTTAAATAATTAATAAGATAAATTTAGGAGGTTGATCTCTTTTGTTGCCAAATTTGATATACATAAACAAGTTGTTTATATGATAAACGACTTTAAAATTTTATACTTTTAAAGTCATTTATAGATAAACAACATTAAAAGTATACACTTTTTTATAAAATTTTTATTTATAATTTTTTATTCAAAATATATACACCTTTTATGTTAGTACTGCATAACATCCAATAATTAATACACAATGAAATGGATTTTTTTATCATAATCAATATTAATTCATGCATTAATTATTTTTACACACACATGCGCACATATGTATATATAGCTCACTTATCAATCCATATAGCTCATGATAAAAGAGCTAAAAATTATAAATATCAAATTATATATATATATACATATTCCACATACCCCATAATATATATTGTTTTCAAACCCAAGCACCTTCCTCACCATTGTCATGCAGATAATCCTCATTCTCATTAGGTACTGCTTCAATTGATAGGATTGTTTTGGTAATAGAAGGGTAATTTATTTTAGTACCTCCTAGATTGTCTGCATCATAAAAATCCTCGAACAGGATGATAAAATAGTTGATCATCTCTTATCATATTCAACTTGTACGTAAAATACTTGTTTTTCTTGAGATGCCAAAATAAATTGATCATTTTTATAGCCGATCCTATTGAAGTCAACCAATGTCAATCCATGGGCATCAATTTTGATGCTGTTGTGTTCCACCCAATCTCACTTAAACACAATCAAAGTTTTAAAAGTATAATCCAAGGCCCAAATCTTTCTTGTAACTCCATAATAAATATCATCTGCCACTATTGGCCTATTATCCTTTGAACTTGAAAAGAATGTGGCATTGGCAACTAAGCTAACTCCACTATTTTGTTGCACTCTTGAGTTATCACTATCATTCATGTAAAAGTGATAACCATGATGACATATCTGGCATATTTTATTACTTCTAGTCGTGGTCCCATTGCCATCCAGCCCAAGGTTTATGACATACCATTGCCTACTACTTCTCACTGATCTTGAATCTGTGTATATTTATATTAAGTAGGCTTAAGTAAGATTAATACACACACACACACACACACACACACACACACACACACACACACACACACATACAGAATGTAACTTTTTAACTTAAGTGAGATTTCTTTCATTTTACCCTTTTACATAGCCAATTATTGTAAGTGCGACAATGCTCAAATTGTAACCGCTTCTATTTCTTTACATAACTTGGATGCTTTGCCTTGTGTACATCCATGTGTTCACTATGTATACACACACAAATTAATAGAGTAATCAAAGAAAATGCAATTAACGATCAACAATTAAATTTTACATAAGTGCATGCATGATCAACTTACTCACTGTATGGTTGGACTTCATCAACATTTTGTAACACACAAAGATGCACCTAGCCTAGTTCTATATAGTGAAAGGTCAATGCACAACTACTCAATAAAGGTTCACTAACCTTTGGATCATGAAATGCATCTGATTGTTTCTTTCTTGGGATACCAATGGCATCCACTCCTACTAAGTACTCTGTGCAAAACTCTACTGCTTCCTCTACAATACAACATCTGGCTATGCACCCCTCTGGTCGATTGTAATTACATACATACCCTTTTATAATTTTCATGTACCTCTCAAACGAATAAATCCATCCCAAGTAAATTGGCCCATAGATTTTGACCTCATCAATGAGGTGCACTATTAAGTGTACCATGATGTCAAAGAAGGATGGTGGGAAGATTGTCTGAAGCTTCCATAAAGTCGTCACTAGATGACCTTGAATTTCTTGTAATTTTAAAACATCAACCATCTTGCATAAAGCATTAAAGTAGTAGAATTTTGTAATAGCTCCCCTAACTTTTCCTGGTAACTTAGAACCTATTGCTACTGGCAGTAGTTGTTGCATCAATGCATGGCAAGCATGGGACTTCATCCCCAATAATTTTAGCTCTTCCATGAAAACAATGTTTTAAAAGTTTGAAGAGTTGTCGTCTAGGACTTTGAGCTCGACCAAGGCTTTACACATTATTCTCTACTCCTCTCTATATAGAGTATAATTTTTCTTAGGCAGGTATGTTCCTCGACTGCCCCTATCCTCAGGGTGCAACCTCCTCTTCAAACCCATGTTCATAAGATCCATTCAAGCTGCAAGTCCATCCTTTGTTTTTCCTAGGATATTAAGCAAGGTACCGATCAATATTTCTCACACATTCTTCTTAATGTGCATGACATCAAGCACATGGCATATATGCAGTGATTTCCAGTATGGCAGATGAAAGAATATTGATTTCTTCTTCCAACAACTTCTACAATTACTTTCACCTATACATTTACTTGATTTCTTCTTTCCCCATAAGACATTAATGTTTTCAACCTGCTCCAATACCTGACGTCTTGTCAACATCTTTGGAGGTGTCTTTATCTCTACACTCTCATTAAATTCTCCCTTCTTAAAATGATATGGATGGTCTCTACACAACCATCTTCTATGCCTAAGGAATGCCATTTTCCTACCATGTTTAAGTCATACAACACATGTTTGATCACTATAGATAGCACAAGCATTGCATCTCTTCATAGTGCATCCAAAAAATTTATTGTATATATCAAAGTCACTTATTGTCCACAATAATATTGCCTTTAGGGTGAATGACTCTTTCCTATATGTGTCGTATGCTTCAATGCCTACGTCCCATAATGTCTCAAGATCATCATTCAAGGGAGACAAGTACACATCAATGCCATTCCTTGGCTACTTTGGACCCCATATCAACATAGTTAGCATCATGACTTCCTCTTCATATATAGAGATAGTGGAAGGTTATAACAAACTAATATAATGAGCCAACAACTACACTAAAGAATGTAATTGAAAGAGTAAAATCAACACATATTCTTACCATTGTTGTAATACATAATTACATGAGCAAAAATAGCATATACTCTTACCATACTATAATATTGTTGTGTTTAATGGCAAGTGCACGAGCTATTGTAGTATAGCATGTGCAAGTACAGGTTGATCCCATAGGGACTCGCTTTAAGAAATTAAAGTTTTAATAAAATTAAATTCTTCAAAAATTAAATTTAAATGACATAAATTGAATGAAAGTACAATTAGAATTCACATGTATTTAATCAATGAAATTACAAAGGTATAATTAAAAAAAAAAAAAAGACAAAAATTTAACTAAAGAAACATGAAAATTATACTTCCCTATCTTTATCACCTCCAATTTCTTCAATTCTAATATTATTCACTTCAATCAATCTTCATCAATCTCTTTCTGGTGTTTCTGATTAATGATCCAAGGGTCTAATTGATTAGATTCTTCAAAATTTCACAGATCAAAACTAATTAAGGATTTTAGGTTTTAATGACTTAGATATGATTTTTGAATATCAGACTGAAGATCAAAGGCTTTGAATAAGCTAAGATGTTTCCTAATAACAATATCTGAAAGTTAATTAAAAATCAGATGTCAAACAGATGAGAAATTAAAAAAATCCTATTATTAAAACAGAATCGTTGATCTGATTAAACTTGAATAAGGCAAGTTTGGATTAAACAAATCCTAGATTAAGTGCAATAACATAGAATGTAGATAACAGAATGGGAATAAAGCAGAACATGAATAATAACAATAACAGGACTAAAATGTAATAAAAATTATTAGACTAAGGGTAAAACTAGAATTTTTCCTAAAAGTTCCCTCCTTTTCCTGTAAACTATATTTGGAAACATAGCATGAAGAAGAAGAAGAAGAAGAAGAAGAAGAAGAAGAAGAAGAAGAAGAAGAAGAAGAAGAAGAAGAAGATGTTGTCGATGAAGATCATCGGAGATGACAAAGAATTGCTCGTGATGGAGAGAAGATGGAAGATGTCAATGATGGGCATTGATGAGGATCGAAAAGGCCAATGCAGTCATGCTGATGGGAAACCAGGCATGAGACAGTGCTGAAAAGACACTGATAGAGTGCTGTCAGAGACTGTGTACAGTGAAAAGCAGATGAAAGGTGTCATCTTAGTGCGGCCAATGTTACGCTTACCGGTGACTGGCTGGTAGAGTTCAGGAGTGAAGGGTGCATGATGAAGCTGACAAAAGTTGGTGTCATGAAAGATTGCGTCACCTGTGGAGAATGGTGACTAGTGTGCTACAAAGAGAAAGGCAGAGGAATGCCAAAGATAGGGAAAGAGGAGCATGAGAGAGAGGAGGAGATGGGAGTGGGAAGAAGGTTGGCCGGTTGTCGCATGCGGTGCTGGTTCTGTGGTGGTTGGTGTATCGAGCGGACAAAAGGAGGGAGCAAGAGGGTATGAGGTGAGAGAAAAAAAAGAGATGGGAGAAAATAGAGAAGGAAAGGTGTTGCGCGTTGTGCAATAGAGAAAGTAAGAGATCGGATGCAACTGTAACGGAAAAGGGAAACAAAGAAAACGATAAAAATATGACAAGAAAGTAAAGCGAGACAGAAAAGTAAAAGGGGAAAATAGTAAAGAAGAAGAAGGGGTCTGTGTGGGTTTTTCCTACTGTGGCTCCCTTTGGCAGTCCCACCTACAGTCCACACCTCTAAGGGAGCTCCCTTTCCATAGATGATGGAGAGCTATTTATATTTGTTTCCTTTCCTAACTTCTATTTTAATTCCCCTTTCCTTTTGTCTTCCACGGTTAAAGCATTCCCACCTCTTTCTATTTCTTCTCCATTCTTTCCAATAAAAATCAATTTCTTTTAGGAAACCATCTTATATTTATTTATGAGTGACCTGGTCCATTCAACGCCCTTTTTGATAATCTACACTATTGATTACTTGATCTGACATTAATCATCACGAACTGAGCTTCTTTTGGTCAATCTGCAAAATAAATGCTAAATTAAAGTCATATAACCATGCATTAAGCATTTTCTTAGCTCTAATGATCATCTAACCATTAGATTTGACAATTTACATTCGGATGGTCAATTTAAGCTAAAATTCATATTTTATCTAAAAATCATCAAATTGATCAGTTAAATGATCCAATGAAATGCTAAATTAGGGGTAATTTGGCCAAAATTAAACACTTATCACACTCCCAAACCATCATTTTGCTAGACTTGAGAAAAACATGCAGAAAACTATTTTACAAAAACTGGTACAATCTGCTACTTTTGTAGGTACTCACGAATGCATTTAGCACATGCAATAAGCCCTTGAGACCCTAGGTTACCCTTAGTGGATAGGTTATGCCTCGTGAGGGTTTTTAGTGAATATACCCACAAAATTTAATAAGGTTGAGTCCTCTATTTTATCTTAGAGAATCCTCATTCATTAGCAATCTACTAGTTTTTCACAACTTAATGGAGAGGAATTGACAATTTTACACATCATACACATATTAAAGACATTTTATTTGAGTTATTTCTTGGAGTGAGTGTGTGTGTGTGTGCAACCACATAAATCTTGACTTCTAACTGGATATGCTTAAATTTCATTAGAAATATGTCTTGACCTCAAATCCTCACAGGTATACTCTTAGAAATGAAACTCTCAGATAAGGGTTTAAATGTATTTCTCTCATTATATGACTGAATCCAATAAGCTAATGGTTCTCATAAATACTTTAAATGCTCATGAGACAAAGGAAAGTGATCCCTAAGAGTGGATGTTATCACCAAGAATATTAAGGGTCTTTTACCTTAATTCCTTCTTTTTATCTCCTCTTTAAGGCTATGTTCCACCTGAGATCAATGGGTCTTTAACTAGGATGAAATGTAGGCTTAGGACATGTTTAGAAAATAAGGGTATAAGGATTTCAGAGGTTCAAAATTGAGTAAAGGTCTTTAATGAATATTTGTTAAGACAACTTTCTTTTGAGTTGTACTTGAAGTGAATTTCTCTTTTAATTTTTTTTCCTTTCTCTTTCAATTTCAATTTCAATTTAATTTTTTACTTCTTTGGAAGAAAGACAGCTAATTTTTCTTACTTCTTTGATTTTTTTTCCTATTTTTGAACTTCTTCTACTAACTCTACTCATTTTGAAAATGGGTAATGGTTATTTATTTTAAATGGTTTATTTTAGGTTAAGGAGAGTAGGGTTTAAGAAGAAAAGGTTATAATAATAGGCTCAAAGTGGCTAACTAGTGGTGTGATATACTGGGTAGGCTTTACATCTCTAGGCTAAGCAAGGATGACCTATATCATTTCCTAGGTTTCCTAAAGCCTATCAGATTTAATAATTTTTTTGAAAATAAGGCTATTACTCATATTTATTCTTGATGTTTAACCAAAATAAGGATAACAGGATCACACTAATTTATATATGTTAAAGAAATTGCAGAATTACTTATAACTCTCTAAAAGAAGATAGTTTCTAAACTCATTAGGTTATAGGTCTCTACTGGTTTTCCTCAGGGTCTCTAAGTCATACCTTTATTATTCTTGACTATGTGTTGTGTGTAAATAATTTTTTAGAATTAACTTTAATAAAATGCTTCAACATATGAATAACATGCAAAACTAATCATATGCATTCCCATTAAGAGGTGAAAATGGTAGAATTACTAAATTCTGAACGTCTAGTTCTCATCACAGTAAGGGAACTCTACCTTTAATTATTATTTTTTCAAAAGAATCAAGAAAACTCAAGAAAATTCAAAATCCCTATATGCATCTACACCCCCAACCTAAATGAAACATTGTCCTCAATGTTGAAAACATAGGATCCTATATGGAAATTGGAAGGATGTAGAAGATGGAGATTTGAAAAACATCTGGGTTGCCTCCCAGGAAGCGCTAAGTTTTACATCTTTATTCAGACATGGCCTAACCTAACTTGCTAAACCTAGAGCTAACTGGGTCAGCTTATTTGTCCTAATCCTAACCTTAAGATGAAATGGGGAGATTTCTTATGCCACTTCAGAATATCGCAGTAATCTATATATTGTCTCCACCTTAAAATTTTTGGTGGTGGTAACATTAAAAGAATGAAGCTCACCACTATTTTTAATTGTGGGGAATCACATTGATGATCCCCCATCTTCAAAATTTCATGGTAGTCAATATAATTCTTCCACCTCGAAAATTGTGGTGATGGGAACACAATGGCTTCGTGTACTACTGTGTATTTTGTTGGACCATTTGGAGATGAATGGTCCTTTTCTTAACCAAATTGAGGGATAAAAATGACCATTGTACTTAGTTTATCTTTTTCCTCTATTTCCCTAACCTTGTCCTAAACTAGGGTAATAAGCTGACTCTGCCCTTTCCTAAAAGGTTCTTCTTGTATTGTTAGAGATGGGGACAAGGTTTGGCTTAAACCCTGGTTATTTTCTAATGTGTACCCCAGAATTGGTGGATGTAGGGCTAGGACATTAATGAACTCTTTCTCTTCTTGTTATTCTGGCACATGCAAGATTTTAGATGGACCTAAATTACTGTTAAATGGTTGCTCAAATAAGGTCTGTAAGTCCCAATTAGGTACATCTTCTACATTACAAGGCTTAATTGGAATATCAGGCTCTATAGGGAGTTATACTTTAGTTTTCCATTGAGACGTGTCCATCAAAGGAACAATCTCCAAGAACTATTCACCTCCTCAATAGATGTGTCTTCATCAAAGTGATAAAAATGAGCAGGAGGTTTTGGGTTGGACGTTTCTGAAGCTTTATTTTCTTCATCAATAGAAGTCTCTTCATCATAATTGTAAGAAGCGAGACATGGTTTGAGTATATCTGAGTTAGAGGTTTCTAAGGATGATTGTGGACTTTGTGGGTCAGAAGGATCATAAAAAAATTTCATCCTATTATCAGTAATAAATGGCTCTTGATTATCTCCAATTTGTTTTAGTTCCTTAGTCCTTTTATAATTTTAGCAATGTTTCTGTCAATATTTTCCCATATTGGTTTCATTTTCTTTACCCATTTCTCCATCTCCTATCTCATTTCCTTTTAGCTAGCAGCTATGCCTTGCTCCATTCTCTCAAAAAATTGTTGCTCTTCTAATGGTGGTTCTTCATGTTGTAGAAGAAACGACTCATAAGGTTGGTATTGTTGTGGCCTTAGGGTACTGAAAAAGGAGTGAGCAGGTTGAACCCATGATGGCCGTCCTTGATAATCTAAATAATCATGGTAGTATTGACCAAGGTGGGACCATTCTAGTTCTTCCTGATATCGGTAATCTTGAGACCATGGTTGTTCGTGATGCCTAGCCCATCCATTATAGTCTTGGTAATTTGTCTTAGGATAAAAATTGCAAGGGCATGTGAATGCATTGCATGCATCCACTGGCTTCTAATAGTATTCATTGTATGTGGAGCTTGATGGGGGCTAGGAAGGAGTGGAATAGGGATGCTCAGAATAGGTATAGTTATTATGGCATTGAGGTTATGGCCTAGCTTTCCTAGAAGCTATTAGCCTAAGCAATTGACTTTCCATAATATTAACCTATCCATTGATGCATCTAATCTATGAAATCTATCCCCTTGTTAATAGGATTTTTTTCTCAACTTTGTATACAATGAAACAAATCATTGTATACAACAAATGAGGTTTTTATTTTTATTTTTTAAGAGTGAAAACTAACTTAGATAATGCAACCTATCTTAGAATGACGCACAACAAAGGGCACAATATAATCCTTAAAGCTAATAAGTAGGAATATTTTGATTTTCTTGAATTTGTGTGGGAATAATGCTTTTAAATTAGCCTAATCTAGTGCTCCTCCTCTCCTTTAGATTTGACTATTGCTTACCAATTAGGTTTTGTGCAAGGTAGTTAGTATAATCCTCATGTAGGGAGGTGTTTAGACCTCAATAGAAGGCATGAGAAAATCACTTGGATTTTAAGACACCCACTATAACCACAGTGCTCAAAAGCCATTGGAGTGACAATAGATCGTGTCTTAGTAAGAGGGCCCTATGAGCATGTGGTGGCTTTTAAATTAACTTGAAAGGTAAGGTTGTGCACTTGTGGTGATTATCCTAGGTGGGCTAAGGAGTGATGATAAAATACACCCTTGATCGGTGCCCTTACTAATTAATTTCCACTCTCCATGGTAGTTCATCAACATATATATCACCTTAAAGCAGTAAACGTGCCCTAAGAATGCAATTAAAATAGTAAACTAATGCAAAACCCTAAAAATGCAACAATTATCAAACACGTTTTCTATATGCAATTACACTACCAAAAAGTGCAAGATTATTCTAAATGCAAACCCTAATGTAGAAAATAAAAGGAGTGAGGGATACTTACAGTGGGGTTTTTGATAAAGATCAAGTGTAGGCCACCTTATCCCACACTTGCCCTATATTATACAACCCTTTAAAAATTGAAATTAAAATTACAAATTACAAAGACCCTTACTATAAGATTCACTCAAAAGAAAAGGAAAATCCGCAGGAAAATTTCTATTTTGATGAAGATCCACTTGCCAATTTTCTTCACTTTCCAATTTTCTTGAAAAAGAAAATTAGAAATAAGTACCAAATTCAGAAAATAAGTTGATTATGCACTAAAAAAAATTCTCCTAAAATGAATAAAATGCTAAAAGTATGTAATACCTAAGATTTTTTATTTTTTTTATTTTTAAGTAAATTTTATAAAAACTCTATGTGGGTTCCCAACAATGGCCCCAAAAACTTATTGTGTTTAACCTCAAGTGCACAGGCTATTGTAGTGTAGCGTATGTAAGAATGGGTCAATCCCATAAGGACTTACTTTAAGAAATTGGAGTTTTAATAAAATATAATTCTTTAAAAATTAAATGACAAAAATTGAATGAAAGTGCAATCAAACTTCAGATGTATTTAATCAATGAAATTACAGAGGTCCAATTAAAAAAAAAAAAAGAAACATGAAAATTCTACCTCCCTAGCTTTATCGCCACCAATTTCTTCAATTATGATATTATTTACTTCGATCAGTCTTCATCAATCTCTTTCTGGTGTTTCTGATTAATGGTCCAAGTGGTCTGATTGATCAAATTCTTCAAAATTTCACAGATCTAAACTAATTAAGGATTTTAGGTTTTCATGGCTTAGATTTGATTTTTGAATATCAGACTGAAGATCAAAGGCTTTGAATAAGCTAAGATGTTTCCTAATAACAATATATGAAAGTTAATTGGAAATCAGATGTCAAATAGATGAGAAATTAAAGAAATCCTATTATTAAAACAGAACCATTGATCTGATTAAACTTGAATAAGGCAGGTTCGGACTAAACAGTTCCTGGATTAAGTGAGAATAACATAGAATGCAGATAACAAAATGGGAATAAAGTAGAACACAGATAAGAATAGTAACAAGAACGAAGGGTGTGCAATGAAGTTGACAGAAGCCAGTGCCATGAAAGATTGCGTCGCCGGTGGACCGATGTGCTATGAAGAGAAAGGCAAAGGAATGCAAAAGATAGGGAAAGAGAAGGTGCATGAGAGAGAGGGGGAGATGGGGGTAGGAAGAAGGTTGGCGGGTTGCCGAGTGTGGTGCTAATTCGGTGGTGGTTGTTGTATCAAGTAGACAAAGGGAGGGAGCAAGAGGGTATGAGGTGAGAAAGAAAGGGATGGGGTGAAACAGAGAAGGAAAGGTGCTACGCATTGGACAAATAGAGGAAGTAAGAGATTGGGGGCGTGACTGCAATGGAAAAGGAAAATGAAGAAAATGAAAAAAACACGACAGGAAAGTAAAGGGAGATAGAAAAGTAAAACCAAAAATAGTAAAAACGAAGGGGTCTGTGCCAGTTTCTTTTGCTACGACTCCCTTTGGCAGTCCCACCTACAGTCCACACCTCTAAGGGAGCTCCCTTTCCTTTGACATTGGAGAGCTATTTATATTTATTTCCTTTCCTTTTTCCTCTCCTAGCTTCTATTTTGATTCCCCTTTCCTTTTGTCTTCCACGATTAAAGCATTCCCACCTCTTTCTATTTCTTCTTCATGCTTTCCAATAAAAATCAATTTCTTTTAAGAAACCATCTTATATTCCTTTGTGAGTGATCTGATCCATTCAACACCCTTTTTGATAATCTGCATTGTTGATTACTTGATCTAACATTAAATATCACAATCCAAGCTTCTTTTGGTTAATCTGCAAAATAAAGATTAAATTAGAGTCATCTAACGGTGCATTAAGCATCTGCTTAGCTCTGATGATCATCTGACCATTAAATTTGATAATATATGGTTGGATGGTCAATTTGAGCTAAAATTCATATTTTATCTAAAAATAATCAAATTAATGAATTAGACGATCCAATGAAATGCTAAATTGGGGGTAATTTGGCCAAAATTAAACACTTATCAAATATCTCAAATTGCAAGGATTAAAGTATAACTATAGGATTTAATTTGTTTCCTTAATTGAAACCTTGTAAACTCTATTTAAGACTACTCAATCATATGTATGAAAATTACTAAGAAAACAATACATTTCATCTCTTATTGTTTCTTCAGAATGTTCTAAAATTTCATAGGGAGATGCAATCTTTCTTGTAGTGGACATGGACTAGACTCTTGCAACCTATGGTGTCAATATAATGTACACTCACATTAGGTGTGTGGTCCCAAGGAATGCAACAAAAAACAAGTTTAACTACTACCACCATGGAACTGGAATTTGAGATTTCAAGAAAATCAACTTTTTATAGAAATGAAATTAGTAGTTGAAAGATAGATATTTAGAATGTACTAAAACAAATTGAGTCCAACGACTATAATGTAACACCCAGGGTTTTTAAGACTTTTTTTTATAATAATAATAATAATAGCATTTTTAATAAGAGCATTTGGGATCCCATGAAAAAAGTTTTATTTATCATTTTACTAAAACATCTCTTAAAAATTTCGGGTGTTAGTTTTTCTTTCTCAAAATGGCATATATATATAATTTAAAACATAAATAAATTTTTATGATAATCGATTTAAAACAATACTCGTATCAATCAACGTCAAATGAATCGGCGCCTTTATTTTCAATCAAATAAATATCCAAAACACAATAATAATATGGCCTAGGGTTTATCCATCATAACATCCCATATAAATGTCCAACATATGTCTAAACATCTCAATCAAATCCAAAATATAAAGTATACAATCCATAATTAAATTCAAATGATAATCCTGTTTATTGACTCACATCACTGTCTAAAATTCTAAGAAAAAGAATCTTCCGTAGCTCTCACAGTTTCTCAACAGCCTTGCCTTTCCTGTTATCGCGCTCGAGATCTAAGGCATTGCAAAACAAAGCAATGCCTTAGCAAGAAATCGCTTGTGTAGGTGCATAGACAATTAATGTAATAAAATGAAATAAATGAATAACAATACTGATAAAATAAAAAGTCTATCCTCTATGAAGATAGCAGTATCATAAGTCATGCCAACATAAATGCCAATTTATTCCATAT
Organism: Warburgia ugandensis; assembly: GCA_035236585.1. Lineage (NCBI taxonomy): Eukaryota > Viridiplantae > Streptophyta > Magnoliopsida > Canellales > Canellaceae > Warburgia > Warburgia ugandensis. The sequence goes on from CP141133.1 coordinate 60,821,170, forward strand.
GATAAAACATGCATTTCACGGAGTTAAAACATGACATGAATCAATGTAAATGAGCATACAATAAGAATAAGGGCACCCTCAGATAATGGGTCCCACAACATCGCACTAATATCACTGATCATGAGTACTCATAGCCAACCTCTGAGTGTCATCGCACCCAAGCATACTATCCATAACCATGCTCATCATACATGCACACATAATAAGAATATGGGTCATCATGCCGCAGTGGCAACCCTCCATGGGTCTCAACCACAACCGCTCTCTGTCGACACCATAATGAGAGACTTAGTGTCTATCCCCATGGAAAGGCCCAGACTGGTAGTGTGGACTATCCATGTTACCAAACCTCTACCAAATGCCATCTATGTGCAGGTGTCTATCATATCACAATATCATCACATCACAATCTCAGAGGGTGGGTGGCCGGCCCTATCCCTCCTAGCATGACGCCCACCAGGTGAGAGCACCCGTCATCAAATATAAAAACATGAAAATCATATGTATATACTAAAACTCAAGAGCACTCGTAGCTCCCAATCTCCAAGACACGCCCCTCATCCCGAGGTTAGCCTATAAAAGGACCAACTAACAAGCCTTTATTATTATTTCCATGCCAATCCATGCATTTCCAATATATAATAAGAAAGAAGGCTCTATTTAAGCATAATTAATTAATATCATGCTCATAAAAACATTTTCCATGAGTTTATTCACTAAAAGATTTCAACTTGTAATAATCATAATGTACTCAAAGTCTCATGAAATCAACGACAAATAATAAATGCAATTTAAAACACAATCACGCATGATGCTATGTTTATGCATGGTTTTAAAATCAAGGCAAAGCATTAATTGTCATCACCTACCTCAATGTGAGACCACTTGGCTTGCTAATAATCCCCTTAACTGGTATATTCAAGTGCTCCTGTATATGTCACATCACTATTTTATAATTTTTCTAAATTAAAAGTGGTCATTTATAAGTTTTTAAGTTAAACCTAGGTCTGCGTCGTCAATACTGTCACAACGCCTCTTTCGGATAGTGATTTAGAGTCCTCTAGCTCCCAAAAATCATTTTTTGTGAAAATACTCACAAAATGGGGCTGGCCGACGACCGTAAGGGGGTTTGTACCGGCAGCGCTGGTTTATGCCTGTTTATATCGATGTAAACCGGCATCACGAAGACCCTCGCCACAGTGAAACACCTCGGGGACGCGCCGCGTGCGTCTTCGGCACCGTGACGCACCGCCGCGTAAGTCACGGTCGCCAGGACTCCGCGCATCCCGGCCGGCTGTGACAGCCCATGCAGAGACGTGCGCACATCGAGCGTCCTACTAGGCATCGCCGCCACTAGAGAAGACGACTGGATTCCGGTCGTCTCCGGCAAGCCTACAAGGGTCCCAATTGTGCGATTTTTGCACCGTTTTTCTCAAAATTTCATCTAGATTTCATTTCTACCCTCCTTTTGCATTGATTTTTCCAAAAACTATGTTTTTTAAATGGTTTTTCCCAAGTTCCTAAAAATTTCCCTAGGTACTGATTTTCACGTTTTCTGGAGAAACCCACCGTTGGATCTCTCCCAAATTTAAAGGGTTTATCTTTGAGTCTATCATGCACTAGATAGACGGTTTGATTTGCAAGAAAATATGGTTTCATCTATGAAATCATGCTCCAACAATAGCGTGCACAGGGTTCCCAGGAAAAACGTGATTTTTCTTGATTTTTTAAGTATTTCCTAGTTTTTTTATACATATAAATTATAAAAATTGAGGCTTAGAGCTTACTTGATTTGCTGGCTGTTGCTTGATGTTGCCAGAGTTCCACTTGCCAGAAAACTTGAATTTTTCGGAGCTAAGGTTTCTGAGTAAAACTCGGTGAAAAATGAGAAAAGGTGGAGTGTTTTGACACATAAGGGGAAAAGATATAGGCCTTAGAGTCCAAGGGGAAGAGAAACTCTTCCCTTTACGCCTCTTTCCGCTGGTTTCTCCAACGATTTTGCCAGATCTGGTAGAGGCGTGTAGAAGAAAGGGGGTGTCGTTATCAATTCGGGCCCCTGTGTTTACGTTTCTACCAAATGACTAAAATACCCCTATAATTTCAACCGCTCCTAACTCCCTCGTTTGAGCTCCGTTTTCCGTGTTCTTTGTGGCATGGGAATCCTATCGATGAGCACTTTCAAATTCTTAAGTTTTTAGGATCAAATTCCATCTATAAAATTTTAATTTATTTTATTTAATAAATTCTTAATTTATACTAAAAGTTAAGGATATTACATCCTTCCCTCCTTATAAAAATTTCACCCTCAAAATTTAGCTACATACCTCTATGTAAATAACTCTGGATGGATCCTTCGCATCTCTTCCTCTATTTCCCAGGTAGCCTCCTGTAATGAATGATGCTGCCAAAGGACTTTGACCAATGTAATGGTCTTATTCCTTAACTCCTTGACTTTAGTATCCAGTATGCGCACTGGTCTCTCCTGAAACGTCATATTAAACTATAGCTCTCCTAGGATATGCTCCAACATGTGTGAGGGATCTGGCACGTATTTCCTCAGCATAGACACGTGAAAGATGTCATGTACATTTGCCAGCTGTGGTGGTAAGGCTAGCTGGTATGCCACTGACCCAACTCTGCGTAAGATCTCAAAAGGTCCAATATACCTGGGGCTAAGCTTCCCTTTATTTCCAAACCTCAACACTCCTTTCATAGGAGAAACTTTCAAGAATACATGCTCACCTCTAAAGAACTCTAAGTCTTTTCGCCTCTTATCTGCATAACTTTTCTGTCGACTGTGAGCTGTCAATAATCTTTTTCGAATGAGTTAGACTTTCTCTACACACTCTTCCACTAACTCAGACTTCATCACATGTCTTTCTTCTATATCACTCCAACATAAAGGTGACCGACATGGTCTACCATAAAGTGCCTCATATGGAGCCATGCCAATACTAGCGTGATGACTATTATTATAGGCAAATTCCACTAATGGTAAATGATCTTCCCAGCTACCCTTCCAATCCATAATACAAGCTCGTAGCATATCCTCAATAGTCTGTATGGTCCTCTCGCTCTGTCCGTCTGTCTGAGGATGGAATGTTGTGCTAAATTTCAGTCTCAATCCTAACCCCTCTTGCATGCTTTTCTAGTATTTTGAGGTAAAATACGTATCTCGATCCGATATAATCGTCAAGGGAACTCCATGTAGACTTACGATCTCCTTAACATATAATTTCGCTAAACTATCCACGGTCTGATTCTGTCTGATAGGAAGGAAATGAGCGGACTTGGTCAACCTGTCCACAACAACCCATATCATTTCATGGCCAGTAGCAGTCCTCGGAAGACCTAGAACAAAGTCCATGGTAATATGATCCCACTTCCACTCAGGAAGGTCCAGTGTCTGGAGTAGTCCTAATGGACGCTAATGCTCAGCCTTGACCTGCTACACGTCAAACACCGTGCAACGCACTCTCCAACTTCATTCTTCATACCATTCCACTAAAAATGCCTCTTGAGATCCTAATACATCTTCGTGCCCCTAGGATGAATTGTATAAGGGGACTGGTGTGCTTCTTGAAGTAACTCGCACCTCAATTCGTCATCTGTTGGTACTACCAACCTTCCCTTAAATTTAACTCCTCCATCTGGTCCCCTCAAAAAATCTGTCTTATCTATCAGATCCTATGTTTCTTTATCTTTGTCCTGTGCCTCTAAGATCCTGTCAAAGAACTTAGACCGAGTGGACAAATTAGCAATCATCACTCCAGACTTCCTACTCAGGGCATCTGCAACGACGTTGGCCTTCCCAGGATGGTACTGTATGGTGAAGTCGAAGTCCTTGAGATACTCCATCCATCTACGCTGCCTCATGTTCAAATTACTCTGAGTAAAGAAGTACTTGAGGTTCTTATGATTAGTGAATACCTCAAATCTCTCACCATAAAGATAATGTCTCCAGGACTTCAATGCAAATACCACCGCTGCTAATTCCAAATCATGTGTTGGGTAATTCACCTCATGTGTCTTCAACTATCTTGACTCATAGGCAATTACCTTCCCATGTTGCATCAACACTACTCCTAATCCCTTGTTAGAGGCGTCACAATAAACCACATAACCATCTACACTTGATGGTAAAGTCAATACCAACGCCATAGTAAGTCTCCTCTTGAGCTCTTGGAAGCTCTCCTCACACGCCTCGGTCCATACAAATTGAGTGTCTTTCCTAGTCAGGGTGGTTAATGGCAACGCAATCTTAGAGAATCTCTCTATGAAACGACAATAATATCCTGCCAAACCTAGAAAACTGCATATCTCAATCACTGTCTTGGGCCTCTCCCAGTGTAGTACTGCCTCTACCTTCGCTGAATCCATGGCCACTCCTTTAGATATGACGTGGACTAAGAAATGCACCTGGTTTAACCAAAAATCACACTTACTGAACTTGGCATACAACTGATGTCGATGAAGTATGTCCAATACCGTGTGGAGATGTTCTTTATGTGCCTCATGACTAAGCGAATAAATCAAGATGTCATCAACAAATACAATCACGAACTTATCCAAATAAGCTCGAAAAACACGATTCATTAGATCCATGAACACTTCAGGTGCGTTCGTCAATCCAAACGGCATCACTAAGAACTCATAATGACCATAGCGACTCCTAAAAGCCGTCTTCAAGATATCCTCTTTTCTAACCCTCAGTTGATGATACCCTGACCTCAGATCTATCTTGGAGAACACTTGTGCCGATTGGAGCTAATCAAATAAATCATCTATGCATGGCAAAGGGTATCAGCTCTTTATAGTAACACTGTTCAACAACTGATAGTCAATGCATAGTCTCAGTGATCCATCCTTTTTCTTCATGAAAAGGACTAGTGCTCCCCATGGTGATCCACTTGGCCTAATGAAGCCCTTATCCAATAACTCTTGCAATTGTACCTTAAGCTCTCTTAACTCTACTGGAGTCATCCTGTATGGTGCCTTAGAGATAGGCGATGTACCCGGCACCAAGTCAATGGTAAAGTCAATCTCCCTACTTGACGGTAATCCTGGTAACTCCTCAGGAAAGACATCAGCAAATTCATGGACAACATCAATCTCGTCAAGCCGTGGTTGCTCCTATCCTCAACAGTCACATATGCAAGGAATGCGTTACACCATCATGCATAAAATTGTGCCACCTTCATAGCAGAAATGATGCATGTACCTGACTGATCTTTCCTACCTTGGAATACTATTTCTGGTTGCCTAGATATAAGAAAAGTGACTTGCTTCTTTCAACAGTCTACCATAACCCAATAGTTGGCTAACCAATCCATTCCAAGAATAATATCGTAGTCTACCATGTCTAGTAAGATGAAGTCAGTGTCCATAATCATGCCTGATATCTCTACAGGTATTTCTCTAAGATATTCTGTAGTCTCTACTGTCTCTCCCACAGGTGTCATAATATCTAATCCAAATGCTAATTTGTGCACACATACATCAAGGCAAGATGCAAAAATACATGATATAAAAGAATGTGTAGACCTTATGTCAAAAAGAACCTTGGCATGTCGATCTAAGACTAGAAGAGTACCTTCAACGACCTGGTGTGATGCCTGCGCCTATCCTGACATGATGGCAAATACTCGTCCTTGGCTACGTGGCGCAGTAGCTATCTCTGCACCCATCTCGATCTGCTTCTCTCTCTGCCCCTTAGGACAGTCCTTAATGAAATGACCGACGTCTCCACAGTTGAAACACCTATATGGCTGTCTCTAGAAAGGTGCATGGTGCTGTCGCTGTGGTTGGGGCTGCCTTTGCTGTTGTGGCCTGTCAAATCTATTGCACCCTCGCCCAGGGTACCAACCCTTACACCTATCACATCTCTTTCTCTCTGCATCTCTCTTGACCTATGGTGAATAACCTAATCCACCATGTGTCTGCATAGCACCAAACGGTCTCTTGCCCTTAAAGGGCTGGCACGCACCCCCTCTAGTCCTAAGAGAGTTCTTCTCATGCATGGAAGCCATGTCAGCAGCATTTAGTACAGAAGTGGGTCGCGAAGAAATCACCCGATCTCTCAACCAAGGTGTCAACCCATCCACAAATTTGTCGATTGCCTCTATGTCTAAGGCCAGCACGTTAGGTGCAAATCTCCTCAGTCGTGTAAATCAGTTCAGATACTGCTGAACCATCATGTCTCTCTGCTCCAAGGTGGCAAACTCTTTCTTCAATGACTGCAATGCATGGGGTGGAAAGTACTGAGTGTCGAAAGCCTGTTTAAAGGCTGCCCATGTCATCGTCACGGTTGGATCTGGTTAGGTGAGTGTAAAGGTCTACCACCAGAAGCCTGCCTCACCCTTCAGTAGGTAGGAGGCTCCTCTAACTTGATCCTCTTGTGAGATCTTCATAGCATCAAATGTCCTTTCAGCCTCAAATAACCATTGCTCAGCCTCCTCCGTGTTACCATCGCCATAAAAGGGTTTCACCATCTTTTGAAATCTCTCTAATAGCTTATCTGTCTTCTTAGAGTCACTAGTAGCATCGCCCTCAGTGGGCTTAGGTGCTAGTGGTTCCTGTATTGGTTGGGAGGAATGAACTGACGAGACCATGGGTGCCACCTGAGGTGGTGAAATAGGGCTAGGGTTAGCAGTGTGAACAGTTGTCCTAGCCTGCTGCTGTATACGTGGTACTAGCCTTGACATTAATCGATTCAATAACTCGGCATCTCGATCCCCTTAATCAGAGGACTCAACAAGTGGGGCCACGGGTGTAGCAGGGGTAGACCTTATCCTTCTTCAAGGAGCCATCTGTCAAAAGTTTTAAATATCACTAAGTGTAAGTTCCTCTCTCATATTTTCTCTCTCTACAACAATTTATAGATTGTTACTCTCATATAATTGCACATTTGCAAAGATTATGATAGATTAGACTAAGCTTTGATACCAACTTGTAACACCCCGGGTTTTTAAGACATTTCTTTTTATTTATAATAATAATAATAAGAGCATTTTTAATAAGAGCATTTGAGATCCCATGAGAAAGTTTTATTTATCATTTTACTAAAACATCTCTTAAAATTTTTGGGTGTTAGTTTTCCTTTCTCAAAATGGCATATATATAATTTAAAACATAAATAAATTTTTATGATAATCGATTTAAAATAATACTCGTATCAATCAACGTCAAATGAATTGGCGCCTTTATTTTGAATCAAATAAATATCCAAAACACAATAATAATATGGCCCAGGGTCTATCCATCATAACATCCCATATAAATGTCCAACATATGTCTAAACATCTCAATCAAATCCAAAATATAAAGTATACAGCCCATAATTAAATTCAAATGATAATCTTGTTTATTGACTCACATCACTGTCTAAAATTCTAAGAAAAAGGATCTTCTGCAACTCTCACGGTTTCTCAACAGCCTTGCCTTTCCTGTTATCGCGCTGGAGATCTAAGGCATTGCAAAACAAAGCAATGCCTCAGCAAGAAATCGCTTGTGTAGCTACATAGACAATTAATGTAATAAAATGAAATAAATGAATAACAATACTGATAAAATAAAAAGTCTATCCTCTATGAAGATAGCAGTATCACAAGTCATGCCAACATAAATGCCAATTTATTCCATATGCTAAACCATGCATTTCACGAAGTTAAAACATGACATGAATCAATGTAAATGAGCATACAATAAGAATAAGGGCACCCTAAGATAATAGGTCCCACAATATCGCACTAATATCACTGATCATGAGTACTCATAGCCAACCTCTGAGTGTCGTCGCACCCAGGCATACTATCCATAACCATGCTCATCATACATGCACACATAATAAGAATATGGGCCATCATGCTGCAGTGGCAACCCTCCATGGGTCTCAACCACCACCGCTCTCTGTCGGCACCATAACGGGAGACTTAGCATCTGTCCCTATGGAAAGGCCTAGATCGGTAGTGTGGACTATCCATGTTACCAAACCCCTACCGAATGCCATTTATGGGCAGGTGTCTATCATATCACAATATCATCACATGACAATCTCAGAGGGTGGGTGGCCGGCCCTATCCCTCCTAGCATGACTCCCACCGGGTGAGAGCACCCGTCACCAAATATAAAAACACGAAAATCATATGTATATGCTAAAACTCAAGAGCACTCGTAGCTCCCAATCTCCAAGACACGCCCCTCATCCTGGGGTTAGCCTATAAAAGGACCAGCTAGCAGGCCTCTATTCTTATTTCCATGCCAATCCATGCATTTCCAATATATAATAAGAAAAAAGGCTCTATTTAAGCATAATTAATTAATATCATGCTCATAAAAGCATTTTCCATGAGTTTATTCGCTAAAAGATTTCAATTTGTAATAATCATAATGTGCTCAAAGGTTCATGAAATCAACAACAAATAACAAATGCAATTTAAAACACAATCACACATGATGCTATGTTTATGCATGGTTTTAAAATCAAGGCAAAGCATTAATTGTCGTCACCTACCTCAATGTGAGACCACTTGGCTTGGTAATAATCCCCTTAACTGGTATGTTCAAGTGCTCCTGTACATGTCACATCACTATTTTAAAAATTTTCTAAATTAAAAGTGGTCATTTATAAGTTTGTAAGTTAAACTTAGGTCCGTATCATCAATACTGTCACAACGCCTCTTTCGGATCGTGATTTGGACTCCTCTAGCTCCCAAAAATTAATTTTTTGTGAAAATAACCACAAAATGGGGCTAACCGACCACCCTAAGGGGGTCTGTACCGGCAGCGCCGGTTTACGCCGGTTTATACCTACATAAACCGGCGTCACGAAGATGCTCGCCACCGTGAAACACCTCGGGGACGTGCCGCATGCGTCATGGTTGTCACCGTGACGCACCGCCGCGTAAGTCACGGTCGTCAGGACGCCATGCGTCCCGACTCACTGTGACAGCCCGTGCAGAGGCTCCTGCATGCATGAATGCTGCGTGCATGCGCAGAGATGTGCGCTCATCGTGCGTCTCCATCAGGCGTCCTACTGGGCGTCCCAGCGTCAGCGCCACCAGAGAAGACGACCGGATTCCGGTTGTCTCCGGCAAGCCTACAGGCGTCTAAATTGTGCAATTTTTGCATTGTTTTTCTCAGAATTTAGTCTAGATTTCATTTCTACCCTCCTTTTGCATTGATTTTTCCAAAAGACTATGTTTTTTGAACAGTTTTTTCCAAGTTCCTAAAAATTTTCTTAGGTACTGGTTTTCACGTTTTCTAGAGAAACCCACCGTTGGATCTCTCCCAAATTTAAAGGGTTTATCCCTGGGTTTATCATGCACTAGATGGATGGTCCAATTTGCATGAAAATATGGTTTTATCCATGAAATTATGCTCCAACAGTAGCGTGCACAGGGTTCCTAGGAAAAACTTGATTTTTCCTGATTTTTTAAGTATTTCCTATTTTATTTATACATATAAATTATAAAAATTGAGGGCTTAGAGCTTACTTGATTTACTGGCCGTTGCTTGACGTTGTCGGAGTTCCACTTGCTAGAAAACTTGAATTTTTTGGAGCTAGGGTTTTTGAGTAAAACTCAGTGAAAAACGAGGAAAGGTGGGGTGTTTTGGCGCATAGGGGGAAAAGATATAAGCCTTAGAGTCCAAGGGGAAGAGAAACTCTTCCCTTCATGCCTCTTTCCGCTGATTTCTTTGACGATTTTGCCGGATCCGATAGAGGCGTGTAAAAGAAGGGGGGTGCCGTTATCAATTCGGGCCCCTGTGTTTACGTTTCTGCCAAATAACTAAAATACCCCTATAACTTCAACAGCTCCAAACTCCCTAGTTTGAGCTCCATTTTCCGCGTTCTTTGTGGCGTTGGAATCTTATCAACAAGCACTTTCAAATTCTTAAGTTTTCAGGATCAAATTCCATCTATAAATTTTTAATTTAATTTATTTAACAAATTCTTAATTTATACTAAAAATTAAGGATATTACATATAAGCATGTTGAAATCGGAGTTTGGATGAAAATTCATATTTTCTTAAATTTTAGAATTTAATGAAAAATGGTAAAATGATAATTTTACTTTTGTGTGGGGTCCACAAAAGTTTAGTAACATATGAGTCAGAAGTGAGGTAAGATATGAGTCATCTAGCACAAAGATGAAAGTGGAGATAATGGAAATTCCACTTTCATTATCTCCACTTTCATTAAAATAATTTCAGTGGAATAAAAAGATAAATTATCAAATAATAATAATTAAATAATTAAATTTTAGCCTATGAATACCTCAAAAAATTTCACAAAAATTTACAAAAAATCTGCTCTCTTTCCCCTTTCTTCTTCTCCTCCCTCTTTGCTTCCCTTTCCTCTTTCCTCTTTCTCTCTCCTCTCTTTGGCAGCGCAACTACTAATGCACTTAATACAATGGATGACAGAACCGAAGACAGCACGTCCATGGATGTGCCATCCTCGACCTGACAAATGCAACCCTCCTAACTGGCTCCTACTCCTATCTGGCACCCTTTTTCCCTATTCTTCTTTGACACAAGCCAGTTCCCATTCCATCCCTTTTCCCTTCTCCTCGTTTTCTCCCCATTTCCTTTTCCCTTTCCTCCTCTAACCACTCCCTCTCCAACGACCCGACTCATTGGTGAGCACAAAAATCAGCAACCGAACAGATCTCGCACCAGCTTCCCTCTTCGCATCCGGGCATTCTAGGTAGGATCTCTCTCTTTTCCTTTCCATTTTTCTCCATTTCTAGCACCTTTCCCCATCTGATCTAGGTTCAATGGCCAACAATCTGTTGGCAAAACAGATCTGGTGGGCAAGTTAGAAACCCACTTCAAGGATAGCTTAGATGGAAGATCTAAGTCGTCCGATGAGTTTGTGGGACCTAAAAACCCTAGAAAATGTAAAAATAGTAAAAATAAGAGTGATTCTGGGCGTTGATCCAAAGGTGGGTGATTAGAAGGTCTAGATTGGACAATCTCATCGACCATTGGGCTTTTGCAACAAGGATGCACCTCACAGACTTAGCATGGCAACGCATCTTTTCACTGTGTCCACGTGATCGAAATGTACCCTCAATGTGTTCTAGAGTCCAGGATGCACTGGAGTGTTCTGGAACAAATGTTTTGCTCTAGTGTATCCTGGTGACAGTGTTTTGACGCATTTTTTATCCAGAATCAAATCTAGACCGTTAAACATGGCTAAAAACTTAGAATTTCAATTCATAAGTCAATTTAACTCCAAATTTAGATATAAAGCATCCACTAGATTCATATGGACAAGAAAAATCTAATGGAATAATAAAATTCAAGACTTGAAGACTTTTTAGATTGATCAAAATCCAAAAACCATAAAAATTTCTTATATTAACTAGATCAAAGATGATCAAATTATTTGAAATGATTGAATAAGTGATATAGTGAAGAGAAAAGACTAATCAACTAGTCAGATCTTCCATACATGTGATAAATCATGATTTGAACACTTGCCCTAAGTGCAGGCCTTGTTGAGGGCCTATATGGAAGTTCTTCTCCATGCCAAATCTATGGATGTTAGTTTTCATCAATTCTATTAAAGCACAAGTGTTCACTCAACACCCATACAGTTACTTTTTTCAAGTTTCCACATTTTGAGCATGGACAATGTATGTGATTACAATCAACACCTGCCCTAAGTGCGAACTCTATGAAATTTTCTATTCCCTCCTCATATTCTTTTGATGTTCTTGTTGCAGTCGTCCAAGCATATGTGTCCATTATCATAAGAAATGGAAGCATTTTTGCGTGGAGACTTGTTAAACTTGAAAAGATTATGTTAGGCATTTTACCAAATATTAGATATACAAGAATTAGAAGTATTTAAAATACCTACATTTCATGAAAATTTTCAATTAACAATGAAAAAAAAGAAGAGCAAAATATGATAGAAAAATTCACAAATGAAATCAACATTCAAAAGAAAATTTTCTAACCCACAACCTTGTAAAAATTCTTCAAATATGCATAATACATATGAGACAAACATAGAGATACTAACCAACACTCAAAAATCTATATTGACCCCGAATTTGTTAATGTAATTCCAATTCAAAGGTAGGATTTGATTTAGAATAGGGAAACAAAAATTTGGTTAGGTTTTTGTGCATAGATAATAAACACAAAACAAAAAAGTACGGCAAAAGTCGACGAAATAATTTTTAAAATAAAAGAACAATTGAAGTCATTTGAAGCTAAACAACTTTAAAAGTCATTTTGATAAAATGACTTTAAAAGTATGGACTTTAAAAGTTGATTTTGTGGAAACGACTTTAAAAGAATGGACTTTTAAAGTTGTTTTTATGCAAACAACTTTAAAAGTATGAACTTTTAAAATCATTTACATAAAATGACTTTAATAATTTTTAAATTTTCACATTAAATATATATTTATTTACTTTTTCTCATTACAACCTTACATAAATACACAATGAAACTGATTTTACAAACACAAACACAGCAATAAGGAAATCAAATTATTTTTTTATTACATCCAATGTTACATATTATTAGATCTTATTAATACAATATCAAAGAGTGAATCTGCTCTTTTTCATCAAAATCTAGCCAAGTATTTAGGTGTCACCCATTTTATGGAGAGAGAGAATGTGTGCTTTAATTTTTTTAGCCAAAAGTTGATGTATAACCACCACTCTTCATCAAACCCTAATTTTGGGTGAGAACCACAAATCATAATATTTTCCTTTTTTTTCAATAATGAGGCTTGGAGAGAGAAGTAGTTGTCATTTTCAATGAAATCATACTATTTTCGTGAAATAAGGACGATCTAAGAGACTTCTAAACCTCATAATCTATAGTGAGACAATCCACATGTTTACAAAATGAAAACAAAGAGAGTTAGCTAATAACAAGAAAGAAATTCATGATTTAAAAGAAGTTATGGTTTACTTACAGTTTTTTTCATGATATAATTAGTCAAAATATAAAAAATGGAAAGCAAGAATGGAAAAAGAGAGAAGCATAAGGACCAGAGAGGAAGCCGTCATGCCAGCCATGAGAAAAAGAGATCACAGGAAAAAATGGGATGTTGACAGGTATTTATAAATGAATGAGGACTTTAGAAGTCGTTTAGTAATAAATGACTTTAAAAATAATAAACTTTTGAAATCGCTTAGCACAGAACAACTTTAAAAGATATACGATAATTGACTTTTATAGTCGCTTATAAGTAAATGACTTCGAAAGTTATTGACTTTTGAAGTCTCTTTGTGTCAAACGACTTTAAAAGCCCATTCCCACGTAATATTCATTATCCCGCCAAATATCTTAGCATACTATTAAAGTTGCTTAGAGTAAACTTTTAAAGTCCTTTAGAAATAAACGACTTTAAAAGTCCATTCCCACTAAATATAATATTCTCATCAAATTTATCATGATACTTTTGAAGTCACTTACTTAAAATGACTTTATAAGTGCTTCCCGCAAAAAATTCCCTCTTTGCACCATTTTTTTAAAGTCGCTTATAGTTAAACTATTTCGTAAGTCTATATATTTAAAGATGTTTATTTTCAACTAACTTGTAAAATATTTGTGAAGGCTGTAGTCATATAAGTGATTTCTTTATGTCGACTTTAAAACCCTCATGTGTAGTAGTGAGCCATCAATTTATTAATCATCGGTCCAAGATCAGTATCCATGATGGAAGCTCGATCTTCCGCGAGCATGATAGAATGTAATTGAAGGAGCAAAATCAACACATATTCTTACCATTGTTGCAATAAATAATTACATGAACAAAATCAGCACATACTCTTACCATATTGTAATATCCCAAATTGTAAGGATTATAGTACAATTGTAGGCATTTAATTTGTTGCCTTAGCTGTAGCCTTGTAAACTCTATTTAAGACCGCTCAATCATATGTATGAAAATGACTAAGAAAACAATACATTTCATTTCTTATTGTTTCTTCAGAATGTTCTAAAATCTCAAAGGGAGAACCGACCTATCTTGTCATGGAGATGGACTAGACTCTTACAACCTATGGTGTCCATACAATGTACACCCACATTGGGTTTGTGGTGCCATGGAATGCAACAAAAAACAAGTTTATCTACCACTACCATGGATCATAGTACAACAACCAAGAAAGAGTTGTGATAGGACCTACACCTCTGGTAAGGAATACCATTTGCATGCCATTTTGAAGTTGGTTATGTAATAACCCAATTTTTGTGAACATTTTAATGTGAATTAAAATTTTTGAAAATGGAATTGGAATTTGAGATTCAAGAAAATCAACTTTTTCTTTTCTTTTCTTTTTTTATAAAAATGGAATTAGTAGTCAAAAGATAGATGTTTAGAATGTACTTAAAAAATTGATTCTAATGACTATAACCACGTTGAAATTGGAGTTCGGATGAAAAATCCATATTTTTATTAATTTTTAGAATTTAAATTTATTAAAAAGGATAAAATGATAATTTTACTTTTGTGGGGTCCACAAAAGTTTGGTAAGAATAAGTCAGAAGTGAGGTAAGATATGAGTCAACTAACACAAAGATGAAAGTGGAGATAATGGAAATTCCACTTTCATTAATATAATTCTAGTGGAATAAAAACATAAATTAATAATAAAAAATTAATAAAGTAATAAAATTTTAGCTTATAAATACCTCAAAATTTTCCACAAAAAATCTGCACTCTTTCCCCTTTCTCCTTCTCCTTCTCCTTCTCCTCCCTCTTTCTTTCCCTTTCCTCTTTTTCCTCTTTCTCTCTGCTCTCTTTGGCAGTGCATTTTCCGATGCACTCAACGCAATGGATGCCAAAACTGAGGACAATGCGTCCATGGATGTGCCATCCTCAACCTGACAAATGCTGCCCTCCAGCCTAGCTCCTACTCCTATCCGGCACCCATTTTCACTATTCTTCTTTAGCAGTCGCCACTTCCCATTCCATCCCTTCTCCTCATTTTCTCCCCATTTCCTTTTCCCTTTCCTCCTCCAGCCACTCCCTCTTCGATGGGCGGACTCACCGGTGAGCATAGAAATCGACAACTACATGGATCTCACACCAGCTTCCCACTTCTCCTCTGGGTGTTCCAGGTAGGCTCTCTCTCTCTCTCTCTCTCTCTCTCTCTCTCTCTCTCTCTCTCTCTCTCTCTCTCTCTCTCTCTCTCTCTCTCTCTCTCTCTCTCTCTCTCTCTCTCTCTCTCTCCATTTTTCTCCATTTTTGGCACAATTCCCCATATGATCTGGGTTCATCGGCAGGCAATCTGCCGGTGAAACAGATCCAATGGGCAAGTTAAAAACCCACCTCAAGGATAGCTTAGATGGAAGATTTGAGTCGTATGATGAGTTTGTGGGACCCGAAAACCCTAGAAAATGTAAAATTAGTAAAAATAGGAGTGATCCTAGGCATTGATCCAAGGTGGGTGATCAGACGGTCCAGATTGGACTGTCTCACCAACCATTCGGCTTCTACAATGAGGATGCACTTCACAGACTCAGCATGGAGATGCATCTTTTCAGTGCATCCCCATGACAAAAATGTACCTTTGGTGCGTTCTGGAGTCTAGGATGCACTGGAGCATTCTGGAACGAGCGTTCCACTCTAGTGCATCCCAATGATAGTGTTTTGACACATTTTTAATCTAGAATCAAATCTGGACCATTAAAAATGGCTAAAAACATAGAATTTCATTTCATAAGTCAATTTAACTCCAAATTTATATTTGAAACATCCACTAGATTCGTATGGACAAGAAGAAGCTAATGAAATGATAAAATTTAGGACTTGAAGGCTTCTTAGATTTATCAAAATCCAAAAACCATGAAAATATCTTAGATTAGCTAGATCAGAGATGATTAGAATATTTGAAATGATTAAATAAGTGATATAGTGAAGAGATAAGACTAATCAACTGGTCAAATCTTCCATACATGTGATAAATCATGAAATGAACCATTGATTAAGATCAAAACCCTAGATCTAAGAGATTAAGATTAGATCTGACAATTAGATCAACACAAACACTTTAGATATGTAATAAGATCATTAAAAGTGTTACATCTTAGTATAACTACATTTGATCTATTTATAGATTAAACAATTAGACTTAATCAATAGTTAGATTTAGCATAGTATGAAATAATTGAGAAGTAATTTAGAATAAAGTTAGAAACCTAAGTTTGACTAATCTAAAGTAAATTTGCATTTCATATTTTCAGCTTTATGGTGGAATGGAATTAATGTTAGTAAGGGCCCCACAGGAACCCTTATAAGATAAGGATTGGATTTCATCACCAAATCCTTGGCCCACCGAGGAATCAATCTACATTCTTGTATGTTGTAATCTCTATCCTTGAACATTAATTTAAAATCAAATAGTAAGAGACTTAGGGTATCAAGCTCATAGGACCCTTTTAAAAGTATGCTATATATTGTCGCTCTAGTGACTTATGAGCATTGTGGTTATAGTAGGTGTCTTAAAATCCAAGTGATTTTCTCACGCCTTTCGTTGACATTTGTTGAGGTCTAAATGACTCCTAACATGATGATTGCATTAATCACTTTAGAGCAGAACCCAATTGGTAAGCAATAGTCAAATCTAAAAATAAGAAGCTATCTAGATTTAGGAAAAATAATCAAAACATTGCTCATTAGCAACATACTATGAATATTTGTGCATCATTTAGATCATAAAAGACAATAGTCAAGATTAAGATGTATCAAATAATCTATATCATAAATTGATAATCAAAGGCTAGAATCTAATAATCTAATAAGGCTTTAAGTAAGATGACTATGATCAAGGAAGATCAAAAGTAAGATCATGATGATCAAGGATAATCAAAGATAGTTCTATGATTAATAGATCAAATATTGAAAAATGAAATTGATTATAGATCAAACTGAGATCAATGGAAACTACAATTAGAAGATCTAAACCGTTGATTTTAATCAACAGCCATCGAAAGTAAAGACAACCATGTAGATCAAGATCATCATATTTAAGGATGATCAAAGACCAAACAAGAAGTATATATGAAATTGTGATTAAGGAATGGCATTATATACACATATGACTTGACAAATACACATATTTATACTCTGATCAAGATCATTGATCATTTTAAGTATTAAGATTATCGCATTCGAGGTAGGTGGAACCTTGAGGATGCATTTTTTTAAATTGCCAAATCTATGTTCTAAACATGATCTTATTTATTATTATGAAATTATAGAATTGAAATTATTCATCAAGTAGAATGATCATAAATTGGTAGGCCTTAATTATTTAAGATGTCTAATGATTTAATTAGAATGATATGATGATCTTGTACTTAAAATTATATGATCATTATTTGAAAAGCATGTTCTAGAATTATATTATCTGCTTATATTGAGAAATCACATGCTTAGTGCATGGGTATCATTTATATTACCTGTTTATCCATGAACTTAGATGGAGAAATTACATCCGAGGTACATGAGTACCCAATCAAAGAGTATGATGATGCTATTATGAATTTTATATATGGATAGGCAAATAGCTTGCTAGTATTATTATTATTTTTCATATGGGCATGAAAGCCTTTGGATTTTGTTTTCAGCAGGCATAGACCTAGGGATACTACTATGCTAGGAGAGTTACGAGGGTTTGGCCACCTACTCTTCGAAATTGATGACAATATGGACATCATGCCCAAAGTGAGGCAAAATATTGGGTGGAAAAATTATGGAAAGGCTAGCCACTGTGACTATCTGTCTCCCCATATAGGCATGACATTGTGTATTTTTTCCCCTCGGTATCAGTGGAGTATATGGCAGTCATCCAAGTGTGCTAGTATGGATTGAGACTATATATATACTAGTGTTTTTATGTATTTTGCACCATGGTGCATATGACATAGCATGATGAGATGCCCTATATGATGGCATGATGAGATGTCTTATGTGATGGCATGATGAGATGATTGGTATGAGCTCATTACCTATGTTTCCCATGAAGGGATATTTTTCAACAGAGGTTGGATGATTATGAACCCTATATAGTAAGGGGTGTGGATGATTATGGACCCCATATAGTGAGAGGTGTGGATGATTATGGACCTCATATGTGAGGGGTATGGATATTGAACCTAGTAATGTCTGAGTGTGGATATTATGATATTGTTATTGATGACATTAACTATTTTTTTTATGATTTTAACAATTTACATCTATATATATATATGGTACAATTATATATGAATTATTAGAAAATACATTTATAGAATATTTCACATCAGAAATTACATGATAGATTTACTATACAGAGTATGGTTCATGGAAATTGAATTGCTAAATTCATATGGAATATATAGATATGAATATTAGAATTATTAAAGAATTATTGCATTATAGATTATGTTTTAAATTTCATATGCTTCTTAAATCCCCTACAAAGCATAGCTTGATGAGATGTTGTAAACGTTTGAATGTTTACAATATCTCAAATATAGATAGATAGGAGTAGATGGATACAACAAGGGAATACAGCAACCATGCTACTGATCAAAGGTACATACTCTTATTAAAATTCTTATATTCTGCAATTACTTATTTGGATCGTGAACTTTAGACATTTCATGAAATAAATATAAGGGGCAGTGTATGTGAACCACTAGATGGGTCCTGTTTTCAAAAAATGAATTTCTATTGATTAATTCAGTAGAAATATATTTTGTAAACAATATATATACATACATATATATATATGGTAAGATAGTGAAAGTGACATCTGGGCTTTTAGAAATGAATTTTTAAAAAAATTGGCTATTTGAATTTTAAAAAATTTCCAAATTTGGCATTCCATCTCTTAAAAATAAACATGAAAAAGTATTTTAAAAACCTAGGATGTCACATGTTATCTCTTCAATTATTCATTTTTCTTACTTCTTACAGAGACACCTAAAATGGTAGTGTTTTTTCTTAACATTTAGTGCCCATTTAGAAAGACTTTTATGTTTCTCATTATGAGATTACGTAGATTTAATATTGAATCATTGGTAATCACATAAAACCGAATTATATAGCCTTGTGAATTGGGTCCTTAGTTTCCACGTAGAACATTTATCTTTTCTATTTAACTTCAACAATGCTTGTGCACTTGCAAATTAAACCATCCATCGAGCCATCAAATACTGGTAAAGACAAAGTTTTGAGTCTTTAAGAATTACAAATGTAATCCTTTCAATTGTGTTAAATAAAGATTGGTTTGGGGTTCAATCCCGCTTGCTTACCAAAACCTTTTTAGATTCCAAAACTCAAGAAATTTCTAAAAATACTCAAATACTTAATAGATGGGTACTGTAATTCCTTTGAGTTAAATAAATGAACCTTTTTGTTCATTCTCTAGAACTCTGTTTACTTACATCCTCCAGACTTCCTATAATTAGAGAACTTGCATTAAAAATGAAAATCACATATCGTTTTTCAACCAAGACGAAAATTCTCTCATTCTATGAGCTAAACTTTAAATGACTACCATATATTTGTCAATTGTGTCCTTTCTATCCACTTGCATTCTCCTTGGTACTCTTATGAATGACCACATCAATACTAAATGATCCTGATTTACCTCATGTAGACCTTGGTGTTGGTGCATGCAGATGTTGATGATGTCAAAGTAGTATTTGTTCCAAAGGTTGAAAACCAATTTCATAATAGGTGATGCTCCATAGTGGGCATAGATACTAGCATGTATGCTCAAATTGGGTTACCCATATGATTCACATAAAGTGTTGTTGAAATTAACACATGTTTTGCCCAATATCACTGTATTACATCGTGAATCATCCAAACCTTGTATTATAATTAAGTTGTAATGGAGGACCAAATTGGATCTTTAAAATAGTTGATGGAGGACAAATTCCAATATTACATGCTTACTCTATGTCCATTACTTCAACATTCTTGTGATTGCTTGGTTGACTTATATATGCAGCTGATATATGAAAAATATTGTGGTTGCCAAGTTGTGGATGCATAATCACATGGTTAGTGTTATATATGTAGCTGATATATGCATGAAAAAGTAATTATTTTTTTTTGAGAAACCATGGGGATATATGCATCAATAGTCATATCCTCTTGATAAATACTGATGAAATTGGAACACATAAAAGTGCTAGTCTTGGCTTACATATATACAAATTTAGGGTTATGCCACTATTGGCTAACATACAGTGTTGATCTACCGTAACAGATATGTTCTACCAATAAATATTTACCATCACCTCAACAATGACGAGGTTTTGAGACTAACTATTTTTCTAGTACTTCTTATATTGGAGCTTTTTTTCAACGGTATAATTTCAAATTTTTTTGCTATTCACTAGATTTATACAAAAGTCATCCACTGTTTTATGATTATAAGTAAGCCTTTGATATTTGGTGTTTTTGGTATAAACTGCCTCTTTTAATACTTTCTACTTATCATCTTAAAGGTAAGAGAGAAAAAATGCCTAAGCTAACTGGTTGGGGGTGCATGGCTCATCCTCAGCATGAATTAGAATATATAATGGTTTAAAAACCTGGTGATCTTACTCGAGGATCAACGAATCTAGATCAAATCGATAGGAAACCTGGTCAGATCGTCCAAAAAACTCGAATAATGTCATCATGAATTTGACTCAGTAGATCAAGTGAGTCGGATAAGAAAATTGGGGTGAGTTTCTAGAAAGATTGCCAAGTTTCTCAATGATTCGGTAAGTTTCAAAATTTTACCCTTTCCTCAATGGACAACGGTGAGCAAGAGGACTTTACATATAATTTTTTGCTTCCTTAATCAACAAAAATCTTTGAAATTCATTGTACTAGATAGAAGACATTGAGAAGAGGAAGACCTAAGTCTTAGATCTCCAATTTTCATTTAAAAGGCATTGAACGAAGAGCTTAAACTCTGCTACTCATTGTTGTTTGTGTGAACAGAAACAATATCTTGCTTATGTTTTAAACTTGAATTTTTATTTAATTTTTTTTTTATTTTATTGATCCACATCATTGATTATGTTCTAATCTATGTTACAAAGAGTTTTATATTAGTTTTTAGTGAGAAATCAAAGTTTAAACTATTGAATTTTATTGAAGAATCTTAACTGGTATTGTTCCGCATGTTGGTAAACATAATATGTCTACAATTGAATATATTACTATTCATTGCTTTTTGTTAAAATCTAATATATTAGCACCAAGTTTCACTAAAAATTTTCATCGAGAAGTCATTGAACTTAGTATCCACTGTTCTAACGTGTGAAACTTGAATTCGAAATAGAGAAGGGTAATATTAGAATTTTGAAAAAACTAATAAGGAAATAAGATGAAAAACTAATAGAATGACAATTTTATAAAGCCCACAAAAACTTTATAGCAAATTTGCAAAACTCAAAAAATGTTGGACTTTTTTACAAAAATGCCAAAATGTAATGGCATTTTTGCAAAAAAAACCTAAAAATATACCCATCGTTTCTTCTTTGGTTCTTCTTCACCAACATATTGCTGACAAAAAAATCTTTCTTTATCTCATAGTTCTAGAAGATGAAAACTAATGGTAGTTTATAATTTCAAAATTTTCTAGTTTATCTTGTTTTTATATTTGTTGGTGTTAGTTTAATTTTGTTTGATTGCTTTTATTTATCCATTATACAAACATATATTCTTATTTGAATTGAGAATCCAAATCATTGCTTGTAGGTTTATCATTGCTATTAGTTTGACAATTTTTGTACTTTTCATATTTTCAAAGATTTTTACTATTTATATATAATTATTTAATTATTTTTTACTGAATCTCTAGTAGGATTACTCAACTTTGTGGAGAACTAGGATTTGTAACTATCCAAGTTTTTGAATTTTTAAACATTAAAATATGTAGCTTAGACCACTGAGGAAATTGGGCATACTTTTGCACACCATAGAGAAAAGCATGGTGACTTTGCTTGCAGTTAAATTTTCTTAAAAAAGTGATATCTTTGTAAAATATGCTAATGCTCCTTTTCTAGTTCTATAAAATTTTACAAATGATGGGCAGGCATTTGGTTCTCATTTTAACAACCCTTAAAAGTAAGAGAAAACTTTTACATCTATCATATATAAAGCTTGGCACAGGCAAAACTGGTGAAAAGGTCAAAACCAATCAAATCTGTTTTGAGTCTTCACCGCTGGTGTAAATGGATTAAAGACACTCTATCCATTTCTTAAATAGACCCAGATTCCCAATAAGATTCTTGTCTAGACGAACATGGCATTTGATGGATCGTGGAGAAGGACGTGGGCGAGTAGGCCATTAGCAACAGAAATTAGAGAAGGTTGAGACCGCTGGGTTGGTTTAGATGAGATCGTGCCAATCAAATATCACCTGCACTTTACACTTGCAGCTCCTTACTGAAATTACCGCTCCCCTGTATACACACGCTTTGGGAGTGACAAGAAGTCCAAGCCCATCCTTTTTCTTGTACAAATAATTTTTTCCTTTTTAGATGTAAGTTGCTCATCATGCTCTTAGTACCCAAAAATAGGCAACCCTGTAAAAATCAATGCATTTATATTATCCTAGTTGCTTGAGCCTTTTTCAAAGGGGGGGGGGATAAATCCATGTTTATCTAGGTTTTGATGGATTGAAGTGGTTTTTATCCGGTTCTAAATGTATTTGATTTTTCAATCCAAAATCTATTTATTTTTCAATCAGTTGCAAGGCGTAAATCACTTTCATAAAAATTCTTTTCTCTGAAAATCAATTTCCGCCACCCTTCCTACCAACAAACCTGGTACAATACTTTCTCTCTCTCATACCTTTCCTAGTTAAAAAGGATATTAAAGGATAAATAACTGTTAAAGGCATGAGAGAGAGAGAGAGAGAGAGAGAGAGAGAGAGAGAGAGAGAGAGAGAGAGAGAGAGAGAGAGAGGTAAAAAAGGGAAAAAAATGTTAATAGAGAACAAACTGGCCAATAGGCCTGACAATTCGGGTTGGCGGATCGTGTTAGTTTCGTGTTAAGACTAACCCATTATAATATATGGGTCAACACGAATACAACCCGCTTAATAATCGTATCAAGAATCTGTAACTTAAATATAACACGATTATTAAACGAGCCAACACAACACGACTTGTATAACATGATTAAATAAATATAAAATAACTAATATATGACAATTTCTGAAGAACCGTCATATATTACTATAGTAATACAGGATTGTTTTTTATAAACCGTTCTATATTTTCAACCCAATTGGCTAACAACTTGCGAATTAGATGGGTCAATGCAACAAATTAATAGGTCGGGTGTCAAACAGGTCAACACGACGGGTCAACATTAATTGACCGAATACGACACGATTTTTTACGTGACACGAACACGATAAAACTCGACCCTTATCTGTTAAATCCGTATTGAATTCGCATTGAGAATTCTTTCTTAATTTGCTCCCCACCAATCCATTTTACAGGTATCATACAACTCAACTTATTAACTCCAAGCGTAAGATCCATGTGCATTGGTGGTACAATTATAGACCAGCTTGAGACAAAAACAACCGTACAGATACAACCCCGTCTTCCTTGTTACAATTAAGAAGCACGAGGACAACGACATTGGTTTTTAAATGGCCACCCTTTTTTCATGTTTTTTTTTATCTTTTCCCATCCAAGAAAATAACCACAAACAAACCCCATCCCTCCCTCAAAGCAAAGCCGGAATCACAAATTTACAGGCTCCTGATTACATGATATGTACATTTATCCTCTTTGTATTTTATGTGGATGAAATAGATGTTCCCTCAAGTGGGACCCAACGTCCTAATCTGACACATCTGACGCCCTCGCCGGATTGCCGCCGGATCTCGGTCGCCGTAGAAGATCAATTAACGTCTCCGCCTGAAAAACCATGGCCGAAAGGACAAGGCCGCCCAAGGCGACCGCAACCATAGCTTAGTAATATTATAACGTAGAAATCAAAGATCTAATTCGGTTTAGCAGTTATTCTTCCTATTCTTCTTCAATTGATAATGGCACCCCGTCCTTTAGAAAGATCCTTCGCTGTCCGCCTGCAGCTTTTTATTGGCTCATGGCGGCTTAAAAACGGTTAATGAGAAATTAAAAAAGTAATTGTAGGAATCTAGGGTGACGCTCAACTTCCGCACCCACATGAAATATCTGTGATATAATCCCTACCGTTAAACTTATCGGACACACCGATAGAGGGAAGGTTATCCACACTGTAAAAACTGAAAACTTGGGACGATAATGGATTTAAAATCATTTTCAAAACATTAACTAACTGGTTTAACGGTGGAGACGGAAAATAGGAAAACCGGTAATCTATGACGGTAAATCGTGAAAGAGCCAATACTTGCCTTTTGTTTCGCCCGAGTGGTGCCAGACTGTGACAACGCCACCAACGGCGGTATCGCTCCTTCTCTAGCGACCATAGTCCGATACGTTACGCTATCCTCACAGAGCTGGCAAAGGATCGCCGCTGCGATTTCTTTCTGCCGCTGCGAGCCAACTTCAACGATCTCTACCAATACCGGGATCCCGCCTTCCTCAACCAAAGTGGTTTTCCCATCCAGTACAGAGACAAGCAGGCTTAACACAAACGCCGCTTTATCCACCATACCGGATCCAAAATCCGCCATTAATTCCACTAGCGGTTTCATCGCACCGGCCTGAATCGCACGGATCTTGTTTTCCTTCACTGAGCATAATGAATAGAGAGCCGTCGATGCATCTTTCTTCCCGCGAGATCCGCCGTTGGCTAATAGTACTACAAGCGGCGGAATGGCCCCTGACCGTCCGATCGGAATCTTGTTTTCTTCGATCAAAGAAAGACGGAGAAGCGCACAGGCAGCGTTTTCTTTTGCCGTTGGAGTTCCAGTTTTCAGCGATTTCACTAAAGGCCTTATCGCACCACAGGAAACAATTAAATCTTTGTTTTGGTCGCAAAGAGAGAGATTGAGGATAGCTGTAACGCCATATTCTTGTAACTGAGAATCGGCAGATGAGATCAGAGCAATAAGCGGCTTCACGGCGCCGGCTTTTGCGATCTTGCCTCGGTTTTCTTGTTTGTTTTTGGCGAGGAGACGGATCTCCATCGCGGCTTGCCGTTGCACATCGATCGAGCCGGATTCGAGATCGGAAACTAGTTGACGGATCAGATCATCAGAATTCTCTGCTGCGCACGCGAGTAGACGGCGGCGGCTTTGTGAAGAGGTGGAGAACTCCCCGGACCTGTCACTGTTGCAATCACTGAAAGCGGAAGATGAGGAATCATCATTGCTTAGATCTGAAAGGGTTCTTCCCATGTAGCTGTAACTCGCCGGACTTTCAGGGTCCATGACCGGAATTTCTCACCTGCATCAACAAATTGCCGTCGAGATATAGTTCACTTTCTCCGTCGGGAATTCTAGAGAGAGACGGAGAATTTGCAGAGCTGAGAGAGGAAATGCCTGAAATGGTCTTTGGGGTTAGAGCAGAAACGTGCAGATAAGCTCGACCGTAGCACGTGCCGAACTTTTGCATCTTCTCTGTTTAAATGCGGGGGGAGAAGTTTGCATTCCACCCTAAAAACACCCATCTTTTTAACACGAGTTTGCAATGCACCGGTTCTTGAGATGAGATGAGATGAGATGAGATGAGATGAGATGAGATGAGATGAGATGAAATAACCAAAATTGATATGAGATGAATTGAGATGACTGCAAATTTAATTTAACTCTAAGTTTTAATATAACGATTTTCATATCAAGCACTACTAAACGCTACTGAGGAGGAGATATTATTTCATCTCATCTCACTTCAAGTACTGCTAACGGTGTATAATTTATATCAATGTCATATCATGTCAGATTATCTCATCTCATCTTACTTCAAGTACTGCTAACGGTGTATAATTCATATCAATGCCATACCGTGTCAGATTATCTCGTCTCAAGCATGACTAACGAAAACATAAAAATGTAATTTGGGTGCAAGTATCAAAATAAAGGGATGGGAAAATTAGATTCGAATTTAATAATATCGCGAGGACGTATCGACTTTGAACGAAACCTTTCAATGTCTCGATGTGCAGATCGATGGGGCCCATGGATGATGAACGTCCCGCAACTGCTTCCCACACGCGGTGCTGATGAAAGTGGGTAGCAGACATGGAACCGTACACGTAGACAGGCGTTGCGTTGGGGAACATTAATTCGATTAGTCACCCCGCGTGCCCGCAAGTATCGGCCATCTTAGGAGTTATGACCATGGGAACGTTTCACAAACGCGGTACAAATCACATGATCTACGGTTTTTGTGTTCCGTTGTTGGGATTTTTTGCTATGGCTCACCCGTTTTATGGGCAACCAGCTCGATAACTCTAATAGAGGAATGATCGTAGAACACGATCACATGGTAAATTTCCGTGTAGTAGAAGATCCCGTCCTCGCTTGATCTAAACCGTTCAAACAGCATCTTTCACGAGCGATGTCTTTTAACCCGAAAATCAGGCCGTCGATATAGACACTAGTAACTATGCAAGAGCAATGGTTCACGTATAATGCCGAACAGGACATTTTTTCGGAGGCTAGAAGTATCCATTCAGGATATTTTTGGGATAACTACATATCTAACAGCCACGAAATAAGTTCAACGGTCAGATTAAGGGACCGATTCTGAGATGGGCAATTTACCATGCTCCTGACATTTGCGCAAAATGTCCAAACAGAATATCCCTCGTTTTAGCAGTGAAAAGCTACTTTTAATAGAATGGGATAACGACACGAACGGCCACTTTAGAAACACATAAACCATCACTCAAGGAGATCATGCCACTTGGCAGAATCCTGTTTCACTATAGATTGGTTGTGCTAAACTTGCTTACATCTAGGCATATAATTTTAGAAGCAGCAAATTAATCTAGAATATTGCTCCTCTCTTTCACGGCCTAAGATGTTTAATTCTCTTTGCCCCCTAACAATTGCCAGATCAACTTTACCTTAAGAACTGTGCAAGCTGCAACCTACTTGTCAGTTGTACAACTTGGTTGATATTAACTAGGTTGCAACTTTTTACAGTTGATATCTTCTTGATCGGGGTTATAAACAAGTCCGTGGACAATTGCTTAGCTTGACAACAGCCCTTGGATCCTATTATTTGCCCACGTAATCAACAAATCCTTACATAAAAAGCCAATAAATGTCTAGCAAAGTTGGTGGCAGATAATTAGACATCTTTTTTATTTTTTTAAGTATGTGTGGTTGCATGTTTGAGTTGATAATTTTTCCTTTAGGTCGGGGTTAGATTTAGAAGCGTGAGTACAGTTAGTCGTAGATAACTCAGCATCTCTTTTATGAAATATGCTTAGTTGCGCGTTGGAGTTATAATTTTTCTTTTAGGAGTGTGAATGCGTATGCAATTTGCTTTATATTCTTCTTCTTAAACAGCACCTAACTTCTATCTATTGGCTAGCTAGGATAGAAGCACTTATTGATATTTACTTTAGAGCTCCTTAAGGGCCGTTTAGCTTTAGGATGGTATTTAGGTCGCAACATTTTGCAGAAGTTAAAAATAAATAAAATTATTTTAAGAACAAGACAGCCCAAAACTAAGAGTCTTCGGATCTTCCCCTTCCGTTAATTACGGTGCACCTACCGATCTCCATAGTTTTTGGCTGTTTAACCAAACCACAACTTCCTCTTTTCTCGGTGTCATCGACAAATGATTTCTCCTGAAAAAAACATCAAAATGACTTTGGACAGACATTGGTAGTTAGGACATCTGGTAGGCCACGATGAATGAGAGGTGCTGAATTGCGACTTCGTCTAGGTTGAGAACTTACAACTTGTAGCCACATGCAAACCATCTTGATCGTTGATTTGTCGCCTTTGAGTGAAAAAAAATAGGTAGCCCAGTACATGAAGCTTCCGTATATACAGGATTTAAAAAAGGGCGAACTACAAAGAATTTATAGTATGTAATCTTATTTTGAATTTTGTTTAGAAAATAATAGTCGCGTACAAGTATAAGCAAAAGCTAATATATAGGCAACGATGATTGTCCAAGCATGGCATAATGTGCACAAGGTCTACAATTTACCAAGTGTGACTCTACGCTGGTTGAAAATGACTTTGTAACGCCTGATCAGTGCGTTCACATTTGTGGCCATTGCTATGGCTAAGTAACCGGTTCGCTTCACGTGTGAACCCATATGCCTCTATTCAAGCTGGATCCTGAAACTTTCTGCGTGGGACAAGAACATAGATAATGCAATATTACATCACCGTCTATCCCTCTGGGGCTACTAATGAATAGTCACCATCCACGGTAGGCTTAACTGGTCCTTTAGGGATTTATACTTGACAAAGGCCAAAGTATGGGCATCTAAGACTGTCAATTTGGCACGATACGACCGATTCAATATTTCACAGGAAGCACCCTAGTTGGACTAGGAACACTTGATGGCGTAAAGAAGACAATCCCCAAAGCCTACTTAACTGCGTACGGATGGGACTCACAGTTGCAAAACTAGAACACAAGGTCAATGTCAGATGATATTGGGAATTGGTTGGGAAGTTTCAAGGGAAAATTTAGGAAAAAGCACGTCCATTCCTTTGCTTTTATGAGGTGTGATGGGTGAAGGGGCATCCGTTTAGTCAAATCTCGTGCATTTTCTGTTCTGTGACTTTACTCGAACATATAGCCACAAACTTAGGAACCAATACAGCCCGGCCCTACAACAAAGTGCAGCAGTGACGACTATAATTCTCTTGATTGAATAAAAATTTTGTGGAATTTATCTGCCCACGTCCAACACCCTCGCATTCGCCTTAGCTGCAGCATGGCTCAACGTTTTCTGATTTAGACTATTGCTCTTATGACCCACCAAGGTGCCAACTGTGCAATCGGTGCCAAGTTTTATGCTGAACTTGAGAGAAATATAAATTGAGAAATCAGCTGCACACATTGTTGGTTGCATGCGTTGAATTTATAGGCTACGATAAGAGAAGTGATAGAGATGAATGCTGGCTGTTACAATTGTGATTCCTTGATTGCATGGATAAGGCAACCAGTGTCAATCAAATGCTAGAAATTTAGTTGACTTCCCATGATCACAGTAGTGATAAGATTTAAATCTGTTGAGCTGTGATAGGATGTGAGTGATCTTGAGATATATCCTTTACAGAACCAGTACCACACCCGTCCATCAACAGTAGTGAATTTGAATCTGACTTTCGCTCTCCAAGTTTTCTTGTCGAAGCAAGCAACTTTACCATCCTGCTATTCACTCGATCGCTTCTGGTAAGAATTTACCTTCTACCTTTCATAAAATGATGAAAAAGAATTGGACGCAAACAGTAACGACATGATAGGTGCCAACTTTCACGCCCCAATTTGAGTTCCCTTAACGGATGCAATTACACAACAAGAGTCGCCTTCAACTAGAAAAACCGAACCCATGACATCAAGTTCTGTTATAGACCAAGAATTACAACTTTTTCTAAGGATGTCATTTTCCTCACCCTTGAAAAGCAGCAGCAACTTGAAATCGTGATGGCAAAAGGAGAAGAAATAGCCTAATCACTGTGTACATGGAGACGGGAGGGAGTCGATTTAGACACAAACATTGTTCTTCCTTTGGCTATTATAAAAGTTTCTATCTTTTAAAACTAGAACATTATCTTGTAACCCTCTCCCTATTCCTCTTTTGATTATCTTGTTCCGAAGAAGAATATGTTCTTCATAAAAAATTTTAAGAGAAAAGTATATGTTAGTCTTTAAAGTTGAAGAAAAATAGTTTAGTCTCGAGAACTATTAATTTGAATTGCACTTCAGTCCTGTTAACTTTTCATTAGTAGAACTAATGATCGGGCCCTATAAGCAACAGCTTAACCCGAGATTTAAATTGTTTTTCTCAAACTTCAAGAACTAGAGTGCCACAAGTAAATAGTTATGCGGACTAAAGTATTAGGAGTGAATAGTTCTAGAATATAAAATATACTTGTCTTTTTTGAGAAAATAATAGACTATTGTTCATCACGCTCAACCATTAGCTCTGTTGACAAGCCAAACTAATAGTTCGAAGGACTAAACCTTTTTTCTTTTAACATTAAAGACTGAAGTATCATAAATGAATAACTTTAGGGATAAAAGAATACTTTTTTCTTTTTAAAAAAGTCAACTTCTCCTACCAAAGAGAAGCTTTAAATAAACAAGAACTATTTTAACCTTTCAAATTATAAGTAACCTACCGCTGAGATCTAAGAAAAGAGTAACCCAATAATAAACTATTGCATGTGTAATTACATACTTAACCTTGGCGTAATACATTTGGTTACATGTTCTAATGTACCCTTCTAGTTGACGAATCTAAACTTGTGATTCTCAACTTGTCACACATGTAATTAAACCGAACTGTGGAGAGTGGTTTGGTGAGAATATCACCTATCTGATCTTTGCTGGAAATGAATTGTACGTCAAGAAGGTTTTTGGATATCAAATTTCTTACAAAAGGGAAAGTGGATTTCCGCATGCTTGGTGTGAGCATGGAAGACTGGGGGTCGACAGCGAGATAGGTTACTCCCAAGTTATCACACCATAAAGTCGGTGGTTTGATGTATGAGATCCCAAGTTGCAACAAGAGTGATCTGAGCCATTGAAGTTCAGCTGTAGCTTTGGCCAATGTCCTGTATTCTGATCCGGTCGACGAGCAAGCAATCGTAGATTTCTTTTCCAAGAAACCAGATTGTTGACAAACCAGATTGTTGACTAAGTAAATGGCAAAACTCTTGGCGGATTTTCTATCATCTAGGGGACTAGCCAATCTGCGTCTGTGTATACTTGAAGTGACAGCAAGTTGGAGCGAGTAATAAGCAGGCCATGAGAAGCTGAATGTTTGGGATGGCGAAGCATACGCTTTGACTTCTTTGCCAGTGATCATCAGCTGGGGAGTGGATGTACTGACACATACGCTTAACAGCATTAGAAATGTCAGATACTGCGTGACATACTGGAAAGCCCCCACTGCACTGCGACGTCGATGAGGATCATCTAGCAACTTGCCCATCATTTTGGATAGTTTGGTGGAGGTTGCCATGGGCGAGGATAGGGGTTTGCGCTGTAACATGTTAACAGGTTGAAGTATGTCTGAAATGTACTCAGTAATCCATTTTATATTTTTGAGGACCTCCAGCCGAGGAAGTAGTTGAGTTCACCTAGGTCTTTGAGAGCAAAATGGTTCTGGAGTGCTTTGTTTGTGAGTTATTACCTGTCAATATTCTGCGGTCAACATATACTAACAAGTAGAGAACTATACCTCGCTTCTTGTAGATGAAGAGCGAGCTGTTGACTTTGTAGCCCACACAACAGAAACGATGAAGCTGACAGCTGAGTTTAGCAAACCATGTATGAGGTGCTTGCTTAAGGACGTAGATGGTTTGTGGAGCAGACATAATTTGGACGCAATTCAACGATGAAACCGAGTGGCTAAGTCATGGAAACTTCCTCCATAAAGTCACTGTTTTGGAAAGCATTATTAATATCCAGTTGACGAAGTGGCCATCCTTTGAAAAATGCAATTGAAAGAACCGAGTGGGTTATAGTTAATTTGACAACCAGTCTAAATATTTCATTTAGTCAATGCCGTGTTGTTGATTGTAACACATGTCAACTGAGAGAGCCTTACACTTGTTCATACAACCATCACTGATTTAATTTATCCGAAAGACCCAGTAACTACGGACCATATTCATGAAATTTCCTCAGGGAACTAGTGTCCAAGTGCCATTCTTGAAGAGGACGCTGATTTCTGCTATCTTGGCGTCAGGTCGCTCTTTGAATTTCGTAGCATCACAGAAGCATCTCGATTTCGCATCTATGTTAGTAACCGATATGGGTTGATTTGAAACCATTGGATCGGGTAGAGAGAATGTAAGAAAAATGAATGGTGAAGATTGAGAAGGAGAAGGAGATTGTGAGGCACTCAAACTTGAATTGGATGGAGTTTGGATAGAAGATAAGTTCGTGACATTATGTAAGGCTGGGGACAGGTTGGCAGGGAGCGAGATATTAGGAATTGAAGGATTTGAATTTAAGGGGGACGGATGAGATAATTGGGAGTTCAAATTCTTATTTGAAATGAACGGGAAATTTGGACGGTTAGAGAGGGGAAGCTGGTAAGGTGTTGGAATTTGAATTGAAATTTGAAGAATCCCAATTAGTTGGAATAGTTAAATATGAAAGTGAAGGTGTACCTCATGTGGGGCCAGGTGGAGAGAAGCTTGATAGGACCAAAAGAAGGAGAGCGTCCTAGGAGAGATGGTTGTTCAAATGGAAAATTATGTTCATCAAACCAAACCTTGTCTATTTACAATTTAGGCATTTGTAGGCATGATGATTGGACATATACTCAACGCTAGAAAAAACAGTCCAGTGCACTAAGCTCCAACGTACTAGGGTCTAAGAAAGGGCCGGCCTTTGTTATCTTGCATTTTTAGAAGGGTTTATTTTCATGCAGCGAACCTGTAACTTAGATAATTCTACGTTTGGGATAAGACTCCCCTTCTTTTCATGACCTGACAGGCTTGTCTAATTTCTATAGTTGTAGATGTGTTGCAAATAAATCATGTGAATTAAACTATTCTAGAGCTTCAAGGATTATATTTTTAGAAAAAGACGGTTCAGAAATAATTTAAGTCTAAATTATGCAACCCAATCAAAGCCAATTCACATGTCTTTTGACACACAAGACATCCTCGGCTGCAGCAATCAGATGAACAAGTCAGGGAGAAGCATTCCTCTCTCTCTCTCTCTCTCTCTCTCTCTCTCTCTCTCTCTCTCTCTCTCTCTCTCTCTCATGACCGGAATACTCCCCATTCTCAGTTTGAGAAATTTTTGTATTGACTCAAGTGCGCTTGGTGCTGTACCAAGTACATGCTTTAAGCAACGTCTTTACAACAAGGGCCGAGCAGTTCACGCCGTGATTCTCAAACAAGCTCCGATGCACACCTGGAGAACCGTGTCTTAAATTTCTATGCCATATGCAGGAGGATGGAATTTGAGCAACAACTGTTCGATGAAATCCTAAGTGGAATGTGGTCGCTTAGACCGCACTAATCTCAGGTTATGATCAATGTGGGAGAGGTGATCGTGTCTGGACATCTTCTCGATTATGATCTCTGAAGACCCATCTTCACGTCTTAATTAATTCACCTATGCAAGTGTTATCAGCGCTTGCACTAGGCAAGTAAATTTAGCTCAAGCAATGCAGGTTATCTCGGTCGAGTGCTCCACCTGCAGTGTTCATGATCTGTATTTTGAGAGAGACGTATTAGCAAGCTTTATATGCTGTCTCCTCCTTTAAATTAGTACACAAATCTTCACGCCCTAAAGGCTAGAAATGCATGTCAAGTCCACCTTGCTAGTGATCTAAACCATTCATTTTCTCTATTATTTTATTAGTTGAGGTGGACCACAAAGGATCTATAGTATTCCACTTTACCTTTCATTTCAAGAGGCTGTTTCCACGTTTTTAGCCCATGACCTTAAGACCATGTGATGACAACTCTACTGTTGCGCCTAAGCTCCACTTCACAGACCTCATTTGCCTCTCGAATACAAATGATCTATATTTCTTAAACTGTTATATTATTTGGTGTTACATTACATGGAACTTACAATGATCCAAACCACCCAGCTTCCAGATCTGAGATATGCCATTGCACGTATAAGATGTGGATCCATATACGGTTTGAATTGTTTGGATCAGCTGCTAACTGGTCCACATATGCTTTTTGTGCATGTAAATCTATGTACTGATTTCCGGCTGCAAACACCATACATTGAAGATTATGAACTTGCAGTAGTTTTACTATTGTGGATTTACTGAAATTATGCATTCTATTGATTTCTGATTCATCGTGATCATACAAGGTCCACTGTCATACGCACCGGAGAGGCTTCCTTACCCATGCGTTGGAGACCAAATGTTCTCATTTCTCTATACACGGGCTGCACCCATGCTGGCGAAGCTGAACTAATCTTTCAGGAAAGTTCCGAGCCAGATGAGGTCCCATGGAACTCCTCATTTGGGGCTCGCAGAGAATGGCTTCTCTCAAAGTGCAGTTGAGAAGTTTCAAAGAACGAAGAGAAGTGAACGTCAGAATAACTTCTTTTGCTCTGTTATATGCAATTAAAACATGCTTGGAGGACTAGATCAATGGAAAAAGATTTCATGGTGTAGCAATTGAGGTGGGCTTGGGATCGGACTGTTTAGCAGGTTGCGATTTGATCCGGACGTACTCTGAACCGCAAGTACATGGATGATGTTTAATGGCCTTCCAGATATTAGAAGTCAAAGATGTTGCATATTGGAACGCGTTGATCGAAGCATACTGCAGAAGCGGTCAAGGAGAAAATGGCCTGCACACTTTTGTTGCTTTCATGGAGTCTGAAATGAGAGCAGATGAAATCAATGTGACTGCCATTGTGGGTATCTGCACCAGTTTAGTTATGCTCGACTTTGGTTAGCTGCTCCACTCTCTAAGCGCAAAAACAGGCCCTGGTAGCAGAACCCGTTTTGCCAATTCCATTATCGATATGTATGCTAAGTGTGAAAATTTGGAAGATGGCATTAAGATCGTTCCACAAATTGAAGAAAGGGTAGTTGTTTCATGGATGGCAATGATAGGAGTAGTACCACAACATGGAAGAACAGAGGAGGTTCCGCAGTTGTTTGAAGAAATGAAGAGAGAAGGGGTAAAGCCTAATAAATCACGTAAACCTCCATTCTATCAGCTTGTGGGCATGGGGGGCTTGTGGATCTTGGAAAGAATGTATTTGCATTACAGAGATTGAACCTGTGACAGATTATTACATTCTGCATGGTGCACCTCTTAGCAGGGGCAGGAAGATTTGTCTTAGCGGAAGAATTCATTAGAAGCTCTCCTGCAGAGTACAGAGAACTATTGTGGCAGAGCTTTCTGGTTGCTTGCAGAAACTTGGATGAGAAGGCCGCTCAGAAAATCATGATAGCAGGTCTTCCAACCAAGCCCTTATGTTGGTGCTTCTATCAAATGTATTTGCAGCGGCAGGCAGGTGGAAAAGCCAAGTAAAATGATGAAGGAGACGGGAATGAAAAAGGAACCTGGGTGCAGCTGGATTGAAGTCAAGAATCAGGTCCAGGTCAATCAGATAGGGAATGCACTTCCTCCTTTCGGTCGGTAAGAGTTATAACTACATCACTGAGTATCAAATAACCTTTTTCACAAGCAAATAAAACCTCTCTGCTACTGAACCACATCCCCAAAAAACCTTCATTTCAGGAACTCGGATAAAAGATCCCAAGTCTTGAAGCACAACTATTTGGTTCCAGAATTCCAGGCAAAGGATTGGAACTGTAACCACTTGCAATGAAATAGCACCAACTATTTCCAAACAGTACAACTAAAAAACTAAGCACAAGCAACTGTTATGAAGCCAATAGAGCTTCAATTTCTGCAATCTGATCTTCATTCTTCGGGGTAGGACTCTTATTTGCCTCATCGAATAGATCGCGCTTCCATTTCTCGGCCTGGAAACCACCTTGACGATGCTGGTTTCTTTCACCATATCTTCCATTGAACTTCTCTTCCCCTAAAGCTACCACTGTTTCCAAACCTCTCTCTTTGTGGACCGCCAACTCTCTGATTGTCTCCCCAGTGGGAAGCCGGTCAATGGTTTTTGCATTTCTTTCATTTGATCCATGAGGGTGGTGGCCTCTTCTTTCATCCCTTCTAATACGACCATACATAGGCCGGTCAGAATGGGTTGCCTTGCAAGATTTTGATCCTGTTGTCTGCCCGCGTCTTGATCCTGATCTCTTTTCTGCATAGCATTATCACCATTTTGTCACTTTCTCTGTCACAGGGCTGATCCTTTGCACCGGCGCTCTGCCTCAGAGTCTCTGTGCATAAATGAAGAGAGCAAAATAAGAGTAAGGGGAGTTTATTTAATTGCACATTTTGGGCATTTTAGAGATATCATGGCATATCTCAAATGTACAGCTTATTTAACAATAATATCTTGAGCATATGTAAAATATTAGGTTTATTTAACTGCAATATTTTCAACATATATGAGATATCAAGTTTATTTAATTATGACATGTTAGACATATATTAGATATGAGATTTATTTAACATTATTAGTAGTTCATATGTTTGACATTATTAGAGATATGCCAACCCTTTTACAGTGCAAAATCTATTCACTTGTAGAGAAGGAAAATCAACTTGAAACCATTGTTTTTTAGTGAGAGAAGAAAAGGTCATTTGGAAAGTAAAGTACCTCACATAGACTTACAGGGAAACAAATTTTGAAGAGCTTTGGCATAGCGGAACCAAGTCTCCACTGCTTTGAAAGGCATTCCAATTGAGATTGAGGGGCTCAACAGCATCGCCACCATTCATCACCACCCTTCCTCTCCTACAACAAATGGTGGTTTTGAAAAAGTAGGGTTTTTTAGGGAAGAACTCTCATGAACAAAAGTAGATTCTCTAAAGAGCTTGCAAAAATTTGAAACATCCAATCCAAATTTCAATAGCAATACACTTTAAGCAAGTAGATTTTTTATGATTTTCTTTTTTCTTTTGAGTTGATTTTCTTCTCTGAATGGGTCTTTTGCTTCACTTTCGTCTACTTTTAGCGTAATTGGGAGTTTCCATTTTTGAATAGAAATTCTGCATGAATTTCATTTGTTGTGGTAAATTTTGGTTTTCCTTGAGCAGATTTATTGTGGGAGGTTTGTTTTGTGTTTTTGGATGGAAATTCTACCTACGATTTTTAGTTTGCCTAGTTAGGGTTTTCCAGAGTTTACACCTAAATGGATTGCTCATGGGTGATAATGATGTGATATTTTTGTTTGTGCGATTCTTGGACTACTTGGCATTGTTTTTCATGTAGTTCATGTTTAGAGCTAGGAGATATAATTTCTGCTCCATTCCAATAGTCTAGGCATTTTAGATGCAAACGATTGTAGGAGATTTTGGAGTTGAACCTAGAGATAGGTGTATCAATGAAGTTGGTTGATTGTGATGTAACTAGAATATGAAGGCTAAAAGAAATAGCTTGTAGGATGGTGCCCTGATGTTTGTTTATGTTATAAGCTTGACAATGCATGGTAAAGATGGCTCATGGTGCTAACAATTGAAGAAATATTTTTGTCATCCACAAGCCATCTGACTTTGACTATAAGCTCCTTGGACTAAATTTCCTCAGGTATATTGATCTCAAGAATGAGTTCTTCTATTGGTTGAAAAACCATGTTCCTTTGCGAGAGCATTTCTTGAAGAGAATTGGTAAATTTCTAACCTTGGACCAATTCCTCAAAATTGAATTTAGCAGCTTCTAGGGAATTGGATTTCTATTGCAGTTCAAGCAAACATTTCTCCATCTCATTTGTCTTTTCATTTAGGGACTACCTTAATGAATCTCTTTGCTAAACCAATGCCTTTCTTGCAACTTCTCCTTGTTCATGGGAAAGTGCCTGACTAATAAGTAATTTACCAACTTATTTCCTGTGAGGAAAAAATAAAAATTAAATGCTTTTAGTCTTTTGTTTGATTCATAACAAAAACACATTATGCAAGAAGAACCATGTGGAACTTTGCAAATAAAATAATGAGAACCTTTCATAGTTTGTGACATAAATAAAATGCAAAAGATCAATGTTTGGGGTGACAACACAATGCATAACAGTTTAATAAATGTAGGACTGAGATGCAAGCCTCCTTTAATTATGCTAGGAGATCTGCTAACTCGTAAGCAAAGACTTGTTGAGAAGGGTGGCACTTGCAGATGAGAGGGTTAGAACATATTAGGGCTATAATCTTTTAGTTGCTTTTCATGTCGGGTGTGTGTATTCTGCAAAAGTTACCCATTGCGATGCAGGTGTGTTGCTTGATGTTCTAGTGGGCTATCCTTGAATAGTTTTCTTGTTTTTATTTGGTCCTAGACCATCTTAGCCTGGTGGAGGATAAAACTTCTCAATTTGTGCTTTGTTCTACTTTAGAGGCTATCCTTTAATGGTTGTTCTTGCATTTGTTTGCCACTATACCATCTCACTCTAGTGGATGAATAAAACTTCTTACCATTCCAAAATACACAATGCATATAACAAATGATGATGTTCACAAATCAACTAACATCATTTTGCATTCTAAGAGAAAAGCTAAAAGCATACAAGAACTGACAAGACACACCAAGGAAACTTCTTACATACCATGATTTGCAAGTCATTCAACTGAAAGGACAACTATTTTGTGTCAACTTCTCAGTTAGTGATTTAGAGTAAGAGCTCATGGATGTTACAAAGGTGGCCTTGTAGTTTTAGAATGAGTATGGTAAGAATGTTTGTTTTTAAATAAACATGGTGCAACTATAGAAGTAACTTTAATGTGCATTGCAATTCAAATTGCAGTCATATGCTAACTCATTATCATAATCACATACAAAAATATTTAGATGCATGCCTCATATCAGACTGGTCTATTGTGTCACTTTTGCTGCTTATGAGCTACACTACTTAGATTAGATAAATGGACACATGCAGGGCATGTAGATACACTTGGTATTTTTCAAACCCAAGTAAGGCATTAGGTTGTCATAGTATGAGATAAGACACAAGACATCCATATTCAAAAATGGTATTTGCAAATATGTTACAATAACAAGTTGTGAGCATAGCACTTAATTAAAATAAGTGACATGCTTAAACATCAGAGTGAGCAACTATTTCCAATAGTAGAGGTATACATACAGTATTTAGTATAACTATTGGCACCATCTTGTATACCCCTCTCACAAAGCCTTTAGTACCTATCCTATCATAGAAAGATAAGGGTTAGTAAAGGGAGGAGAAAAGTAAAGAAGTAAAAGTATGAGAGAGATGAGTGGAACTGAATGTCTCTACTTTTGTAATCTTATATAGAAACTACTTGATTCATGGGAATCTTTTCTTGCTATTTACAGGCTATGACAACAAACTACAAAGCAGAAATGAAACAAGTAGATAATGAAACAACAGATCTCTCTAGAAATCCCTAGATCTTAAAAGGTATCCAATACTTGACACATACAATTAGAGGTTTTATCACTATCAAATTTAATTAAGAAATATAGAATCAGGCAACATACCATTTTCTATTAGATAGGGATGTCATAAACTAAAATTAGGCACATTGTGTAACAAGAGCAAAATTGTTCAAAAATGATTACAAGCTATGAAGTATAATTTTCATCATATTTCCAATATTGCCACCAAATTCTAATACAGATATCATTGAGGACACAGCTGAAAGGACAACTATTTGTGTCAATTATAGACAAATAGTTGTCCTTTCATACATATAGTGGCAATTATACACATTGTTTAGGTCTTATTCACCCATATATGTACGGGTTGCTTAGCACAAGTAGTGCGAGAGTTGAATGCTTGAGACTTATTAGACTAACACTTTTACAACAAGTGGAAAGATTAGTAGCTTTATTGCTTTGAACTACGCTCTTCTGATGCATCCACTAATTCGTATGATCTATTTGAGACCTTTTCAAATGCTGCACAAAAGAAAGGATAGAGATCTTGTGACACCTAATCTGATTGATGGCGATGATCCAAACACTATGTCTAAAGGCATAATTGAGGGAGACAAGGGGCCTTATAATAAATGGACTAAGGAACAAGAGGACTTTATTCTTGGAATACTCTATGATAAAATCATAGAGGGTAGAATCATTGCAACTGCAAGTATGCCAAAGGATGTGGTGATTAAGGAATTGCTCCTTCCCTTCAAAATCTAATTTGAAGTTGATTTGACGATGAAGTAGTTGAATACAAAGATAAAGCTTTTCAAGAGCAAGTACGTTACACTTGCAAGATAAAGAATGGAGGCTCAAGATTAGGATGGGATGATGAGAGAAATTGCTTTCTTACAACTCCTTGCACTACTTTGACACTATAATACTTTACATCACCTTTATTATGCCTTACAAATGTTTATGTGTTTGCACAGTCGAATTCGAAGGTTCGTTACTTATTTGGCAGGAACTTATGGGACTATGAACACCTGGAGATGGTGTTTGAGGGTAGCAATCCTACAGGAGAATTTTGCTCTAAGATTAATATTTCTGTAAAAGATAAGGCACTCTGAGAATCAAGCATGATCGGTAGTCAATATACAGAATCGGTTGAGGAAGTATACAGACCGGATAGTCAAATGGGGATGCTAATGCGTTTGACTCACAATTTCCATATTATGGGGAGGAAGTAGAAGGGGACAATGATGGATTGCACCCACAAGATCCATCTCAAGACCTTCTGCAACCCCATGTCCACCTAGCTACCTCCACAACATCATCTTCGATTCCCTCCTCTAGGACTATTAACCTACAGTAGTGAGGGGAAAAGGGAAAAAAGCCAGTGAGGCAGCGTCTTCAACTTCTAATGATCCCCATCCATTCATTGATCCTTCCATTATATCAAGGCCAGAAAGACTTGCAGGTCTAGATAACACGTTGTGGATGACTGCATTGGATACTTTGGAGGGTTTGACTGAGTTTGAGAGAGTTAAGGCATACAATATTTTATTCCTAGGCTTCAAGAAAGTTTTTACTCCTTGGCCGCAAGAGAGACAACTACTGTATGTGAGGATGCACTTGTTGGAGTATGCACTTTCTGGGGGATCTATGTAGTTTGATTAGAATCATTTTTGTGGTTTTAAACTTTTTGGTATGTTTCTATGTTGGACCTCTGCAAGCATTTTTTAAATCCAGTTGTTGTTATTTATTACATATGTTAAGACCATGGATATTGATTTTTTGTAGTGATGGACATCACTAGACCGTGGATTTGTAATCACACTTTATTTTTCTTTCATTATATGATTTCAAAATTTAATTGCAAATGGGTGACGCGTTGATCTACATATAGTTTATATATTTTTATGCTTGTAAATGTTGATTATTATGTGTAATAGATCACATACGCAAACTGTGAAATGTCCGAAAAATAGAGGAGACTTTGCCAAAAATTCATTAAAATAAAATAAAATTGTTATTGTTATCTATGTTTGTGATGCAATTATCCATAGATATTGCACAAATGTTGTTGTTTACCCATTTGATGTTTTCATTTGTGACAATGTAGGGCAATGGGTGATGGGGTTCCACGGAGAGCTGCATTCAACAATGAAGTGCTACATGAAGTGCAGCATGTGGTAAGCATGATTGCATCACACATTCTTACAAAAAATATGCAAAATGAGGAGGATGCCGTACTGCGTATGCAAACGCCTAGACCTATGCGCGCAAAAACACACACACACACACACACACAAGGTTACGAGGAATTTTGTCTAGTTTATGAACAAATTGGGATGAGATTCTAAAAATTATACAGAATGCTTTAGTTTCAGTTTGATAAGTTGGTTAGTATTTTTCAGAACATCGGTCTCTTATCCAAAACCCGTTGGGTGACAATAGAGAAGATGGTGGCAACCTTCTTAATTATTTTCGGTCAAGACTCGAGATACAAAACTGCAGTGAAGGATCTTTTCAAGTCCACTTATACCATCAGTTCCAACTTTCACAAGGTCCTTCGTGTGCTGTTGCGGTTGTACAGTCACCTTATGGCTCCTCATGCAATAGAAGACCACCTAGAGATTACAAACAACTATTAGAGAGACAACCACTTCATGATAACTCCATTTGTCTTTTCTGATCTTTAATGCAACATTTTGAGACGTCGCACAATTAACATTACATTCAATCTATCATTTTGTTTACAAGGTTGCATTGGAGCTATAGATGGAACATTGATCCCATCTAGGGTTTTTGGTGTGGGTCCTTGCAATTTGACAAAGTGGTGTAATATGAAGGGGTTCATTGCACAGAACATTCTTGCGTGCTGCAATTTTGACATGCAATTCACATATGTGCTTGCTAGCTTTAAGGGGCTACACATGACTCTACTGTGCTAAAAGAAGCTCTTATGAGAGAAGGTGTGCAGTTGACAATTCCTAAGGGTAAATCCATTATGTGTTAACATGTTCACATTTGTAGGTTCTACCTTGATGGTTCGTAGTTAATCACTAACGCGGTTATGGTGCAGGGAAGTACTACCTGGTTGACGTGGCTTATGCAAATAAACAATAGTTTCTTGCCCCTTATCAAAAGACCATGGATCACCTAAAAGAGTTTGGCTAGGGGATGTAGCAACCACAAAATGCAAGGGAGCTATTCAACCTTCGACACACATCCTTGAGGAACATAATAGAGCAAACATTTAGTGTTCTAAAAGCCAGATTTTTCATTCTCAAGTATGCACCTCCCTTTTCTCTTAGGACACAAATTAATCTTGTGAAAGCATTATGTGCACTGCACAATTTTATGCAGCAGGAATGCATTGACAACGCGTGGCCGACAGAGGAGATGGGAGAGAATCCTGAGTCTCAAAGCGACAATGACAATGACAACATACTATTGAGTAGTGATTTGGACGATGAAGTTGTCACTGTTGTAGACTTGGAAAGGGTGAATGTAGGTATGCAAGTGCTGCATTAGGATGAGGTGGAGATGCAATGTTTACAAGCAGCCTTGATGGGTGAAGGTAATTCGCAGAGCACGCAATACGCCCTACCTAGGAGTCTGCTCGTCAAGATGCTACTACTTGGCACTTCCATAACATAGAAACTTTGGTTTGATTATGTTCATAGAAATAACTAGTAATTGTGTGATCATGACAAGGAACGTGTTATTGTACTAAAACTCTTTTTTTAGTCAGTACTGAAATTCTTTTTTGGTCTGTTTAGTTGATTTGTTATGAAAAGTTAAATGATGACTACTTATATTAATTGTCTGTAGCACTTAGCAAAATATATGCACATGATGTCTTCTTACAGGAATGGAGCAAAACCCCACCCCTTATGTGCATGCATCAAGGGCCTATACTACTACTCCAAGTGCATTCGAAGCCCAATGTGGCAAATGGCACTTTTGTTGCCTTTCCAACAAACAACATACGGGATGGTTCATCTAGCTTGATGAGTACATATTGGTTAAGCTATCACCTTACCACCAATTGAGATGACAATGCGTTGGAG
The DNA here is from genome assembly GCA_035236585.1 of Warburgia ugandensis. Taxonomy (NCBI): domain Eukaryota; kingdom Viridiplantae; phylum Streptophyta; class Magnoliopsida; order Canellales; family Canellaceae; genus Warburgia; species Warburgia ugandensis. Next base: position 60,864,319 of record CP141133.1, read on the forward strand.
AGAGCAATTGGATGGTAGGATGTTTGCTCAAAACGTGGTGCTGAAATCCGCTGATGCATTACAAGATGGAGGGAGTGACTATGTCTCCCTCATATTTAACACCCCGTCACCATCATTCAATGCAATAACATATGTCCTTTGTGGACTTGTACTTGTTATTATCACTTTTATGATGTGGCTATGTTTATGTAAAACTTATCTTAAAAACTACATTTACTTCATTAATGCTTTCCAATAAAACTATATAGTTCACTTTGAAGGTTCCATACTTTGAGGGTCATTGCTACCTGATTGGTTGATGCATTAATTTTTTTATAAAAAATAATAATATATTTCTCATAATGTATTTCAGATATCACCAAAAATATAACCAAAGATATCACAAAACAAATGTCAGATGTCCTAGATATCACACAAGATATCACAAAACATATGACACATATCTCAGATATCACAGAAGATATCATCGGAGAAATCATAAGAGATGTGCCAATAGAAATGCCCAACATACGTGGCTAAATAAACCCCTAAAAATAAATAAGACATCCTAGGACTTTGCCATAATCAAATAGCTATTGACATATATAATTCAAACTATGATAATGAAAGGAATGATATTCCAATCTTGATAAGAAAATAAGAAAGGTATAGTATATATAATACAAATCAAGCTAACTTAGGAAACTAATAATACCAAAAAAAAAAATTGAAAACTAATTACCGAGAAATTAGCTTCAAATTCAAAAATTCAATAGTCAATCCTAATTGTACAATTGCCATAAAATTGGATTACATGAAAAAAATCTCAACACTCACCCTCAAGTTGGTGCATAGATGTCACACATGCCCAACTTGTTTAACACCTTTAAGAACACTCGATTTGAAACTGCTTTGGTGAGAATGTTGGCCAATTGATCCTCAAATTTAATCTTAGGTAATTCCACAAATTTTCTATCCAACTTCTCCTTAATGAAGAATCTGTCTACCTCAACATGTTTTGTGCGATCATGTTGAACTGGATTATGGGCAATATCACATGCTGCTTTATTATCACAATATAGTTGAATCGATTGCTTAGATGCATAACTCAAATCTTGTAAGAGAAGTCTTAGCCATAATGCTTCACTAAGTCTAAGAGCTATACCTCTGAATTCAACTTTTGCACTTGAGCGAGTAACAACATCTTGTTTCTTGCTTCTCCATGTAACGAGATTACCACCTATTGTTAAGTGTTTAATTTTGGTCAAAATTCCCCTAATTTAGCGTTCAATTAGATCATCTAACCGTTCAATTTTACAAAACTTAGCTTGATTTTGAATATAAATCCAATTGACCATCCAAACCTTAATTTGTCAAAATCAACGGTCAGATGATCATTAGAGTTCATTAGATGACTAATGTGCGGTTCAGATGATTCTAATTTAGTCTTTTCTTTTGCAGATCAACCAAAGGACGCACGGATGGATACGAGTAAAAGATAACGGTGCAGATCATCTTAAAGGGCGATAGATGGACCAGATCACCCATGGAGATGGATGGAATAAAAATAATGGACAAAATGGAAAGAACAACTCCTTCCCCCACTTCTTTCTTTCCTTTTCTTCCTCTTTCTTTTTTCTTCCTTTTTCCTTTTCCTTTTCCTCTTTCCCTTCCTTTTTCTCTTTTCCTTTTCTTTCTTTTCTTTCTTTCCTTTTCTTTTTCCTTTTCCTTTTTCTTTCTTTCCTTTTCCTTCTCTTTCTTTTTCCTTCTCTTTCTTTTCCTTCTTTCCTTTTTCTTTTTCTTTTCCTCATTCTCACGTACCCAACTCTCCCTCTTATTCTCCCCACTTCCCATTCTCTCTCGCTCTCTCTCTCTCTCTCTCGTTCTTCTTCTTTTCCCCTCTGTCTTTGTTTCGCTTCCATCCCATCACCATCGCACCTCCCCAGCCTCCACTGCCTCCTTCACACCAAACCGCCCAAGCAAGATCCCACCTCACCGGGTTCCCACCTTCCCAACGTCTTCACCTGGCCAGTGCAAGCCCGGATCCAATCGCCTCCACCTTCCGGATCAACGACATCTACTTTAGCACAAAGACCACCCCAATTCCTCCTACCGCTCAAAGCCCACTTAATCTAGTCGCACCCATCACCGCCCCCATCTCTCTTCTACTTCTCCTTCTCCATTCTCCTATCTATCTTTCTCACATTCTCGATCCCTCTCTTCTTTTGTTTACACCAACCCATCTTTCCAACTTTGCTTCTTGTAGTTTTTTCTTGTTTACTTCATAGTTGTTTTTTTCTTCTTCTCTTGGGTTTCTCAAAAGCACGGCCAGCCATCTTTCATCGTAGCAACACCCATCCCGAGAAAAGGCGTCTTTGGCCCAGTGCTCTACTTCTAGTCGTCGACTTCACGCACCGCCCGAGTTCACTTCCATCAGTCGTCCTCTTCTGCCCATCTTCACGCACAAAACCCAGCCTCTTCTCATCTATACGACGCCCTTCTCCTCCTCTTTCCCTCTTCTACTTCCCCTTCATCGTGCAGTCTTTGAACCAAAGATCGGCTTCTTCCTCTTTTCTCATTCTCTCTCCCTATGTTCTCCACCATCCCTCCTCCATTCGGTCCCCATTAAATTGCCTGTCCCTTTGTTATCTAGCCCCCGTCATCCAAAGCACCCGGCTCCAAGTTGCGTTTGCCGGTTGATGCCCGAGAACCCAGCGATGCCATATTCTCTGTTCACAGATGCAGATCACCAAATTTCTACTCAACCGTCTCTGTTTTTCTTCACTGCTCGACACGGTCTCACTTGCCTACCATCACCGGTCATCTCCACATAGCTCCTGCCCCCGCAGGACAAGAACCTCCCACCTTCTTCATCACCGCACACCACCAGCACGGCCCAGCACCTGGGTTCTTCTCTCTTCACCGGCAAGCGCACATCCCACCACCTTCGGCATCGTTCTCTGTCACCGGACGGTCTAGGGGAAGGAAACCCGAACCGGGTTTTTTCTCCCACGCCCATCTCCTTCCTCTTTCCTTCTTCTCCTTTTCTCCTCCTTCTTCCCCATCTCCCTTCTTCGTTGGGTTTCCTGGTTTTTGCTTAAAAACCAGATTTTCACAAAATTACAAATTTGCCCCTCCTCTTTAAAAAAATTACAAATATGTTCTTTCTAGTTAATTCCATCTGTGTCCCCATTTTATTTCCATCTGTGTCCCGTTTTATTCCGGTTCTGTTTTATCTGCATTTTTTCTTATCCATGAACTGCTCAATCTATACCTGATCAATTAAGGCCTAACCTCTCAACGGTTTAGCCTTAATCAAAACAAAATCCTTGATTGCTCCTTTGTTTCTTAACGGAATTCAAATTAATTTTACAGGTTCATTCTTAGGACATCCCTAGACATAACCAACGCTTTTGATCTTATATCTGAAATCCAGAAATCAATCTGAGCCGTCCAAATCCTGAAATCACAATTTAGCCCAGATCTTGACCATTTTGAAGAATCTGTCAAATCCGACTGGTGGATCACTAATCAAGAATGGGTTGAAGATATCTGTAAAGGAGGATCAGCTTTTAGAAGACCAGAAGTGAAGATTTTGATGAAAATTGATCTAGGGAAGTAGTTTTTTCCCATTCTTTGATTTTGTTTGTTTTCTTTAAGAACTGGAAATTCTGTATTTATGAGAAGTTTATTAGATCTGAATATTGATTCTCATTTTAATAATTCCAGCAATTGTGAGTGATTTATTTTTTAATTTTAAATAATTAGATTTTATTGAAAACTCCATTTTAAATCAAGTCCTCGTGGGATCGACCCGTACTTGCATAAGCTACCCTACAATAGCCCGTGCACTTGCGGTAAAACAATTCAACACCTATGAATGTAAAGTAACTAGAGGTAGACCTCCTATCATCTATGGCTCTAGCCCAGTCAGCATTAGTATATGTATCTATGCTCTGGAAATCTACATTTTAGTGAACACAATTCCCTTTGCAGGTGTAGATTTCAAATATCTTAAAATACGCATAACTTCATTCATATGTTGCTCTCTTGAATCATGCATAAACTAGCTAACAATACTCATTGCATAAGTTAAATATGGTCTTATGTGTGCTAAGTACATCAATCTCCCTAACAATCTTTTATATCTTCCTTTATTAGCTAGTACTTGATTGGACTCAACATATAACTCCAAACCTTCTTCTACTGGTGTATCAACAGGTTGACATGCTGTCATACTAGTCTCTTGTAAAAGATCCAAGGCATGTTTTCTTTGAGATAGAAAGATTCCTTTATGAGATTGAGATACTTCAATTCTAAGAAAATATGTCAAAGAACCTAGATCTTTCATTTCAAATTCTCTTAACAAGTAATTTTATAGGGCCTTCCTTTCTTCAGGATCATTTCCTGTAACTACCATGTCATCCACATATACAACGAGCATGGTGATCTTAACACGTCTCTTCAGGAACAATGTGTGATATGAGTTGCTCTGGTGGTAGACAAAATCTATCATAAACTTAGTGAACCTTCCAAACCTTCATCTCAAGGATTGTTTCAATCCATACAATGATTTCTTCAACCTACATACCTTCGAGTTATGCCTTTCAAGTATCATGGACCCTGGTGTGAGATCCATGTAAACTTCTTTGGATAATTCACCATGTAGAAAGGCATTCTTCACATGGAATTGTTGTAATGGCCAATTTATATTTGTAGCTAAAGACAATAAGACTTGAACAGTATTGATTTTGGTATAGGTCCAAATGTCTATCTGTAATCAATCCCATAGGTTTGGGTATAACCTTTCACCACTAGTCTTGCCTTAAAGCATTCAATTGTGCCATCAACCATGTACTTCACTTAGTAAATCTATCAACATCCAACTGGTTTCTTTCCTGGTGGAGGATCAATGAGTTCCCACGTTTCATTCTTTGCAAGGATTTCATCTCTTAATTTCAGCTAAGGCTTCCTTCACACTATTAGGAATAGATACAATAGATAATTGATTTACAAATGACAAATTTGATTGACAAATGATGGTTAGACACATAATGACTCATGGGATGTTTGACTTTACTAGAAATTTTAGGTTCATATGTGGTATTAAGAATACCTCTAGTGTGACGATGTGGTAATTTTCTAGCTGACTCAAACACCAAGTCAGGAACATCCTCAACAATTGATTGGTTTGATATATCAGTTGTGAGGGACTCTAATTCAAACAAAGCATTTGTTGGAGTCACATTTTTAGTTTCTGGGCGTTCATTATCACTTCGATCCAAAATTATATGCTCTTCTTGATTGCCTGGTCTAACTTGTGAGTTATAAACATTGTAATCCAAAGTTATACCACTTATATCCAAGTTGCCTACATCCCGATTACTAGATTCAGGAGATTTATCTTCCTTAGACATGTGATGATCATAGTCTAGAGAATTATAATCTAGAGTCTAAAATTCATTCTGATACTCCCCCTGAAGTTCCAGTTCAGAGGAAAAATACATTATGTCTTCATGGAAAACAACAACCATTGTGATAAACATTTGTCGAGTTGGGGGATGATAACATTGATACCCCTTTTAATGATTAGCATACCCTAGGAAAACACATCGCAATGCTTAAGGTGTCAACTTGTTGCGCTGATGATTATGGAGATGTTCAAAGGTGACACAACCAAAAACATGGGGTGGTAAATTTGGAACTGCAGGTAACAACTACATCAGTAAGAGATTAGAATGGTGTGTGGAAGTCAATGGATCTAGACGGTATCTGATTGATTAAATATGCTACAAAGCAAAAACTTCTCCCTGATAAGATAATGCCATATGAGCTTCTATCAATGAAGGGCAAACAACCTCCAATAAGTGTTGATCTTTGCACTCAAAAACCTCGTTCTGTTGGGGTGTATTGGAACAAGTAGTTTGATTAATAGCTCCTTGTGCTTCCAAATACTGTTGAAGTTCAGAATTATGATATTCTCCACCATTATCACTATGGAGAACCTAGACTTGTGCCTTGTATTGAGTTTCAACCATTTTATGAAACTTTTGAAATAATAAGTTCACTTCACCTTTGGATTTCATCAAGTACAACTAGATCATCCACGTACAATCATCAATAAAGATAATAAACCAATGTGATCCACCCAAAGTAGTGAATTTGGATGGACCCCAGACATCAGAATGTATAATAATAAATGGAAGTGGAATTTTATTCAAGCATGATGGCTCTTTACTAGTTCACAAATATCACATCGAAAACAAGAAACATCAATTTTTGCAATTAAACTAGGAAATAATTTTTTTAAATAGCCAAAGGGAGCACGCCCCAAACGTTGATGCCATAACCAAATTTTAGATGTCTTCTTCTCCTCCTTAGAGTAATCCACTGTTAAAGCTTCATGTAACCTATTAGAACTCTTTGATACTAAGTCCAAGTAATACAGCTTTCTGCTCTTAATACCACAACCAATTGTTTATTTAGTTTGGATGTCCTTAAACACACAAAATTCAAGCTAGAAAATTACCACACAAGATAAAGTTGAGGTTATTTGGGAAACTGGAAACAAGTTATAATCTAATGATGGAGCAATTAAAGCAGAATCTAAATTCAAAGTATCAATGAGGTTAAAGATCCTTCCCCAATAATGGGAGTCGAAGTACCACTGGTAGCAGAAAGAAATCTTTGTGAGGATAAATTAAGACATGAGACATGTCTAGAATCAAATGTCATATGATCTGTAGCACCAAAATCAATTATCCATGTACTATTAAAAACAGGTGTAGAAATATTTAAAACCTTACCACAATTATTTGCAATTAATACTAATGTTGAGGCTTTTTCAGCAACATCTTTTGTCTTTGTTTCAACAATTGATGTAATGGAGGTCTTCTTAGAAGTCTTCTTCTGTGGATCATGAGTATGATCCCACCATTCTAGATATCCCATAAGTTCATAACACCAACTTTTGGTATGACCAGTTTGATTGCCATGAGTGCATTTGTAAGTAGACTTGTCAACACCATTATTATTCTTAATTTGGTTGATTTTAGTTCAATCCTACCAATTTTGATTAGACCTATTTTGAGCCACCAAGGTTGAAGTTTCTGAATTTTTAGACTCCCCACTTAGAGTTGTATAATGCATTGCCTCTCGTCGAACCAAAGAGTAGCATCCTTCCAAGTCTGGAACTAACTCTTTGTGTATAATCTCTCCATGAACTTGTTCAAAATTACCATCCAATCTAGCAAGAAATATGCGTACCCTCAGTCGTTCAATGGAATTCCCATATGTTGCAATGTCATTAGGATGCTTCATTAAAACTTTATGACTATGGTCTAACTCTCAAAAAATCACTGTTAGCTCTCCATAATATTCAGATAAGGACTTTCCATGTTGTTTGGCTATGATAGCCTTTTGGTTTAGGGCAAAAACTTGCAACTCATCATTTCCATCATAGAAGGCTGTTGATAGAGCATTCCTGATTTCATGAGGGTGGGTAAACCTAAATAACATTTCATAATTTCTAGAGTCATAGACATCAATGGCCTCCTCTTCACTTTTTTATTTTTAGCAGACCACTTTTCATACCCATCTTCTGATTTTGCAGGCGGCTTGATTTTGCCACCAATATAGGAGATTTTCTCCCTTTTGACAATATGCATTTCCATCAACTAGGACCAAACATCAAAATTTGATTCACTAAGAATGATTCCTACATTAAAGACATTGTCAGATTGAACAATGACAGGAACTGATTTCGTTCTAGATGATTCACCAATTCTTCAATCATTTTTTTTTCAACTGGAGGCTTCACGATTTTTGGTATTCAATGGGTATTCAGAAGGGTGAGTATCAAATTGGAATAGGATTCAAAGGCTTAAGGAAAGAAAAAAAAGATTACAGGGGTTCAAAAATTTCAGAGACAACACTCTGATGCCATATTGACATATATAATTCAAACTATGATAATGGAAAGAATGATATTTCAATCTTGATAAGAGAACGAGAAAGGTACAGTATACATAATACAAATCAAGCTAAATTAGGAAACTAACAAGACAAAAAATTAGGAAACTAATTATTGAGAAATTAGCTCTGAATTTGGTAATTCAATAGTCAATCCTAACTATACAATTGTTATAAAACTATATTACATGAAAAAAAATCTCAACAATAGCATCACAAGTTAAAGAATGCTGTATCACTAGTAGTTGTGTAAATGAAGCTTCAACCACCTTGCCTAGCACTTCCATGTTCATCGTGTAGAACATATGCATAGGTATCTTAAACATTATGATACATAGAGGCACTGGAAGGCATAGGTGAACAAGATGTCAGGAATAAAACACATTTCAATGATTATAACAAAAGCTAATGATCACCTTATGGCACAAAAGAATGTTTGCACCTAAATCATTCAAAGAAATCAAAGAAAAATAATATGCAGAAAGAGGGACACATACATTTACAGAGAATCACAATATGTACATGGTTTGGCAAGTTTGCCTATATCCACAGGAAGAGCAATCAGAGAGAAATCAACTAATAGTGAGTGATTAGAAAGACCCTTGAAGATTAGCTATCAATCTTCTTCCTCTTTACTACTGTAGGAAAAATCCAAAAGTTCTCACTTTTTAATTTTCACACTCTAACACTCATTGCAATACAAAACATGGGTTTACATACATTATATAGCATTCTTAAAATGCCTATTAACTAATGAACCCAAAACTAGACCAATGCCCCTATAAATATGAGACACTAAACAACATTCTCCATATCCAACACAATGAGAATACAATCACTCTACCTCAAGGTGAACTCTCTCCCCAAACACCTTCTCTCCCTAGGGTATAAATCATTTAGTAACTTTGGAGACCATTCAATGTCTAAACTTGTGCACTGAAATTGGTTTAGTCAAGATGTCTGCAATGGTATTCTTTGATGAGATCTTTTCCAAATTCGTTGTACCATCATCATCAACAAATTCCCAAAGTTTATGATACTAAATGTTAGTTTGTTTGGTCCTTTCATGGTAAATTAAATTTTTAGCAAGACAAATTGCATTTTGGCCATCACAGAGAATGCCTACCTTGTCTCGAACCACACCAACTTTTCCCACCAAACTTGTCAACTAAATTGCCTACTTAACTACCTCAATGCTGCCATATACTCTGTAATTGATAAGGCTATATTACACTACAAAGTACACTTCTAGCTTATTGGTGCACCAATCATAATAAATACATAACCTGAAATTGACCTTCTCTTATCAAGGTCACCTACAAAATCAGAATCCACATAGCCTTCTACTTGTATAACTCTATTATCTCTTTCATAATCAATGCCTCTATCAACAATACCTTTCAAGTAGCAGAGAATCCATTTTGCTGTCTCCCAACACTAATTGCCTATGAAATATCTTACCTAGTACATATCATAGCATACATTAAACACCCAACTGCATTTGAATATGTAACCTTAGTCATATATTCTTCCTCTTCCTTGGTCTTTGGGCAACACTAATGAGATAAGTTAAAATGTTGAGCTAAAGGTGTACTTACCTTTTGGCCTCTAACATGTGGAAATGAGCCAAGACCTTCTCTAGGTAGTTTCTTTGGGACAATCATAACTTTCCATATTTGTGGTCTCTCTTAATCTCCATGCCAAGAATCTTCTATGCAATGCCTTAAGTTTTTCATGTTAAACTTTTGGCTCAACATTTGCTTTAACCTGTTCACTTCAAATTTGTTAGTGGATGCAATCAACATATCATCTATATAAATCATAAGAAAAAAATTGAGAACCATCCTCACTTATCTAGTATTACACACAACTATCATAGTTGTTCCTCTTGAAACCTTGTCTCATCATAAAGCTATCAAACCACCTATATCACTATCTAAGATATTGTTTTAGGCCATAATTTTCCTTACCAGGCAAGTGAACCCCTCTAGTTGAGCCATAAAGATCTCTTCTTCAAGCTCACCATGTAAAAATGCAGTCTTCACAACAAGTTGCTCAAGCTCCATATCATATGTAGCAACCATAATAAGAAGAACTCTTATAGAAGTGTGTCTTACAATAGGTGAGAAAATTTCATTGAAATTCAACCCTTCTTTTTGTGCATAGCCCTTAGCTACTAACCTTGCCTTGTACTTTTTTTATTCTCCATTTAAGACTTCTTTCCTTTTATAGACCCATTTGCAACCAATGGCCTTTTTGCCTTTTGGGAGTGGGACTGAATCCCATGTCTCATTCTTCTCAAGAAGCTCTATCTCTTCCATCATGACATTTGACCAATTATCACCATCTTTTGTTCTAATTCCCTCCAAATGTAACTAGATCATTGTATTCAACTAACAAAGCATATGAGGCTATATCATCTTAATATCTCAATGGTACTTGCCCATGCTGGTTTCCCTTTCCTTTGGAAATAGAGTAGGGCTTATTCGTGGTGGTTTCATGAGCCAAGTAATGTAAAGTATCTAAGACAACCTCCCCATTAGACTCTTCAACTAGTCTTTTTATTTATAACTCCATCTTCACCTCAATTGATGTAGTCTTTTCTAATTCATCACGTTGAGATTTCTTTTCAATGCTTTTAAACATGATACTTTCATCAAAGACTACATCTTTACTGATTATCTTCCTTTTAGAGATAAGATCCCACAATTTGTATTCTTTTACTCCCTTCTCATATCCCAAGAATATGCAAGTCTTAGCTTTTGCATCTAACTTTGACCTTTGACCTTCTTGTACATGCACATAAGCTGCACATCCAAATAGTCTCATATGAGAATAATCAATTGGCTTTCCCATCCAAATTTCTTCTGGTATCTTGAGTTCAATTGCTGTTGAGGGATATATGTTTAACAACATAATACACCATTTCAACTGCCTCAGCCCAAAACACTTTAGGAAGATCGGCAAAGAGACACATGCACCTTGCCCTTTCTAGCAATGTTCTATTCATCCTCTTAGCTACCCTATTTTGTTGAGTAGTTCTAGGTGTAGTGTAATGGAGGACAATGCATTCTTCCTCACAAACCTTTTGAACTCTCTATATGTGCACTCAACACCATTATCGGACCTCAAAATCTTAACGTGTTTGCCCATTCGCTTCTCCATCTTTTTCTTCCACAATTTGAAAATGGCAAACACTTTGGATTTTTTTCCTCATGAAGTACACCCATGCCTTCCTTGAGAAGTCATCATTGAAAGAGACAAACCCCCATGCACCACCTTTAAAAGTCATGGGAGCTGGTCTCAACATGTATTTACTATTGGATTCCCTTTCTTTTGTGGTTAGAAAGATTAAACTTCACCTTGCACTACTTACCAAGAAAACATTTGCAAAATTTTAGTTCACAAGACTTAATCCCCTAGACTACACCCCTTTTGTACAACTCTATCATCCTCCTCTCACTCATGGGGTGCAACCTCACATGCCATAAGGTTGTATTATCCATGTCATCACTTGAAGAAGATGTGACAACTATACAACCTACAACTATCTCACCAATCATTCAATACAAGTTTCTTCTCTTCTCACCCTTCATCACAACTAGTGCCTCTTTTTTACCTTCATGATCCTATTTGCCACACTAATGTAGCACCCAATAGAATTTAGGGCCCTTAATGAGATCAAATTCATTCTTAAATCTAAGACATTCTTTATATCTGTTAAAGTTTTCACCATTCCATCGTGCATTTTGATTTGTAGTTTACCAATGCCTATAGACTTGCATGTAGAACTAGTGCCTATTAATACACTTCCACCATTACAAGAGCTATAAGTGTTAAAGATCTTCCTATAAGGAGTTATATGATAAGAACAACTAGAATCAAGAACCCAATCAAGTCTAGATATAATGCCTAAAAAAGTTGTGAGAACATCAACCTCCTCTTCTGATTAAGTGGCTATACTAGCCTGGTCTCCCTCTTAAAGCTTCTTTTTCTTCAACCATTCCTTTGTCTTTTCATAGTCCTTTTGTAGTGACCTTCAAACTTACAAAAATGGCATTTACCTTTCTTGCCTTTGGACTTTGTTTTTGGAGATATCTCATTCCATTGAGCACGCTCTTTTGATCATCCTCTTCCTTTTCTGAAGCTACTTGCAACTACTCCATCACTCTCTTCCTCTAGAGTTGGCTTCTTCCTCACCTCATTAGCTAGAAGAGTCAATGTAACCTCCTCCATATCAAGAGTTTCTTTTCCATATAGGATAGTTGTCCTTAAATGCTCATAAGAAGAAGGAAGTGATGTAAGACCAATGAGAGCCTTATCCTCTAATTCCACTTCAATGCTAAAGAGATCACTCACAATCTTGTTAAATGTGTTCAAATACTCCAAAACTGGTGTACTTTCATTTATAACTTTGTTTTTCACGTATATTTATTTGTCATAAACCAGGAGCTATTTTCTCATTGAGAACATTGTACATAATCTCATCCACCAAACCCAAGTGAATTGTGCTTATTGCCTTGAGCTTGTACCCTCCCAATCTTCTTCACTCATTGTTGATGGCTTTGGAGATTTTCCATCAAGTGCCCTATAAAGACCTTGTTGTACCAAGAGGTCCTTCACCCTTCTTTTCCATAATCCAAAGTTTACCTTGCCATCAAATTTATCTACCTCAAACTTAGCACTTGAAATCTTTGACATCTAACTCACTTTGGTTTAAAACCTCACTTTGAAATTTCACCAAACAACTTATGCGCATTGTAGCTTTGATACCATATTTAGAAATGAAACCCACTTTAATGATTATAAAGGAAGCCAATGATCACCTAATGGCATTGATTAATGCTTGCACCCAAATCATTCAAGGAAATCAAAGAAAAATAATATAGAGAAAGAGGGACAAACATATTTAACAAGAGACACAAGATGTTCGTGGTTCAGCAATTTGCTTACGTCTACAGGGAGAACAACCAGAGAGAAATCCACTAATAATGAGTGATTACAAAGACCCTTGAAGATTAACCACCAATCTTCTTCCTCTCTGCCACCGTGGGAAAAACCCAAAAGTTCTCACTTTTTATTTTTCCACTCTCTCACACTCTCACTCCTAGTGCTACAAAACATGGGTTTGCATACATTATATAACATTCTTAAAATTCCTATTAACTAATAATCCCAAAATTACACCAATGTCCCTATAGGTATGAGACACTAAACAACATAAGAATCTCTCTTCCTTAGGAAAATAAAAAGATTGCATGCACTAAACAACATAAAGTAATTACATGAAATATACATACATACATACATACATACATACATACATACATACATACATACATACATACATACATACATACATACATACATATATATGGTATTTGTTGGAAAGACACAACTTCTACGAAGAATGAAGTAATAACTGTTGGATTTCTCAACTACAGTAATGATACAAATTTGTTTCAAATTAGCCATGCATGCATAAGTTGTCTGTGCAGATTTGGCAAAACCTGGTTGAACAGAGCTTTTTGCATGTTCTTTGATAGGCAACAATACAAGGATATACATCCACAACTAAAAGTACAAGTTGGGATCAGATGCTTTTGTAATTAGAGATGCTCAATTCCTAGTAGCATCTTAAAGTAGGGCATTCACCAAAGATCCTCTCCCTTATGATCCTAACCACAATAATTATGGAGTTTATTAGTTCAAAATAATGATGGTAAAATTGTGACCAACTAGAGGATAAATGGAAAAGACTTTGGGGACCGCCTACAAAATTGTGGTGCAATAGATGAATGGATCTAGGTGCAACATGTAACATAGCTGTACATTTGTTACAAACACAACATATAAATTTTAGTCCAATAGATTGTCAATGGTAGTGATAATATAAGTCTCCCAATTACAAAAAATCTAATCCTTCGAGAAAATCCACAATGAGATCATCATCATCATCAAGACCTTATCCTGATTAAGGGTACAATGAGATATACAAGTAAAATAATATATAGGATATCATATATGACACTCACAGAATTATTTTTAGGCAATATTAGTAATTTTCAAAAAATTAAGTTAAATTATGGAACAAATCAAGCAAATAATGAGATATACAATTTGGAAAATGAAAATGAAATTATACCGTCCAAAGCTAACAACTTTACAGCTATACATGAAGTACAAAATAGAAATCAAAATTAAAAAAAGAAAAGAAAGATAAGTCTGGATGAGAAGGAAGAATGAGACTAACAGGTACTACATATGGTAGGTGCATCCCATAATGAGTCCTCTGGATTAAGAGTTTTAAACAATGCTCCTTGTACAAAAACAGGAACCAACATAAGACTTGTCAAATCAAAATGCATCAACTTTGTCAACAATAACTTAGGAAGCAAAATGAACTAAGATGGTGACAAATGAATGGATAACATAAACCAAGCTCCCGAGACAAAAGCAATACTCTATCCAATGAACAATGAAATTTTTTATGTGACTGGAATAGCAGATACTCAGTGCAAAGTCCATTGAAAGTGTAAGAACTGGATCAGTATAGTACAGAACAAAAGCTTAAGATTTGCTCATGCTCACCCCAAAACATACAACATGCTCATTAAATATTTGGCATATGACTGAGATCTTTTTGATACTTACAAGAGTATATAACTTGTACATGTTGTAGAAAGTCTTTTAATCAAGAAGCTTCTAAGTTGGATTACAAAGAATAGAGTTTAGTAATCTAACAATATTTTTCTTAGTATCACTCCCTATTCCATGTTTTTCATCTTTTAGACCTAAATTTGTTACTATGGTAGGAGAGGCCTTGTGATACATTCTCTGCACCAGAAAGATCAACTTGTTATCAGATCAAGATACATAGCCTAAGCACTTCAAGTAAAAACATAAACAGATGCAAAAAGTGAAACATGCTAAGTATTATTTATACACATTATCTAGAATAGAAACCCTGCCAACAGATTCCAATAGGCAAAGTTACCAAGTAAAATTTTTTTGTTCATCTAGAAAGTTGCCTCCACCATAAATTTTCTACAGAATATACAGATGTATGTTCCACATTGCAACATGGGACAAATGATGTGCACTAAATGGTTATGTATGAAGGAAAAATCCATAGAAAACCACAAAATAATATCACCAAAAAAGATAGAACACTTTGTACAACTTTACATGGGTCCAACAATACCAATACTGAGATAGGGTAGCAAGCCCACTACTTAAGTTGACCCTCCAAACCACTGAGCTTCTCCATAACTTACATATAATGTATCTAAATTGATGATAAAGAGAACTTATAATTTTGTAAGCAGTAAGGAAAAGACTGCTCACTTTTATCTTACAAATTAAAGCCCAAATTGCTTTTCTAAGCTTTGAATGTTTTCCCACTAAGGATCTGACAAATCATATTTTCTGGTTTGAGGTCCATACGAGATGTGGAATTCACTCCATGATTTATTTTCTAGCAAAGTGTGTCATGGATCAGTATGATATCAGTGCAAGATAGGTACTTGTTCTTAAAATATAATGGAATCAAGCATCTGTAAACAAGTAGTAGTTCACTCCATGGTTAGTTTGGAAGACTTTCACCTTAGGATACCTTGCAGTTATATCCAAAACCAATTAACACATGTTAGTTAGCAATTAAGTTCAAACAAAGAAAAGGTATCACATTGATCTTATCTCTTATAAATGGGCCCAACTAAAAGAAAAGGATAGGAGAATGAAATAGGACAAATGGTTTCAAAGAGAATGGAAAGCAACAAAGGTGATTGTTAACTGTTAAATTTTGGTCAAAATACCCCTAATTTACCATTCAATTAGAACATCTAATTGATCTAATTTGTAATTTTTAGCTTGACTTTGAATTTAGCTCTAATTGATCATCAAATCATTAATGTGTCAAAATAAATGGTTAGATGATCATTAAGAGCTAATCTATGGATTAAAGTATGATTGAGATGAATCCAATTGTATTTTTTATGGTGCAGATCAACAAAATTGAACATTGAATGGCTTGGATCAAATCAGTGGACTAGATCATCATCAAGGAACAAAAGGCCCATGGGTAATTGATTAAGGAAGTGAATGTTGAAGAGGAATGGAAACATGCAAAGTTTGGTGAGTTTCCAAAGGTGGAAATTGTTAAATTATAGAGAAAAGAAGGCAAATAGAGGAAAGAACCAAATTTAGAAGGTGGCGGGCTCTAAAGAAAGGAAACTAACCACTACCACCTTCTCCCCTCTTCACACGCTCTTAAGCCCCCTTAGGCTGGGCTGAAAGAAAAAGACAGTGCTACCCCTTTTCCCATTATCTTCTTCTTCTCTTAGCCTCCCTCTTTCTCTCTATCCTCCTCCTCTCCAATATTCCTCTCCAATATCCCTTCAACACCTCCTTGGCTGACCGTAGGAGGCAGTACCTCTCCTCTCCTTCTCTCACTTCCTGTCTCCCTCTCTCACCCCAGTTATTCCTTGCATAAGGCCGAACCACCCCTCTTTCCTTTGCATACCCCTCTCTCTCTCATGCTCTTCATCTCTCCCCTTGGCTGGACCATAGGAGGCAGACCCACCACCACCATCTTCCCCCACTTCTCTTCCCTTCCCATCACTTTCTCCTTCTCCTCTCCCTTCTCTTTGCTTCTCCTTCTCACTCACCCTTCTCTTTGTTTCTCCCCACCCTCTCTGATGTTCGCCTCTGTCTGTACACACTAGTCACCTGCCTGCTTCATTCTCCCTCTCTATTATCTCTCTCACATCCATCTCTGCCGCATTCTTTCTACTTCATTTCACGAAGCCAGAAAACGCATTCCCCACATCTCTGTTCCTCCCACCAATCTCTCTCTCAATCCCTTTGTCACCATTCTACTCCTCTCTTTCTTCTTTCCACACCTGCCTCTTCCTAGCCCCCTTGTTTCTTGCTATTTCCTCTCTACTCTTTCTCCTTTCAAAGCGCAGGTAGCCACCTCTGCAACCAGTAGCGCTCGCCCAACACCTACCATCACCACTCTCCCATTTTCTTCACACTCACTCTCTCTCTCTCTCTCTCTCTCTCTCTCTCTCTCTCTCTCTCTCTCTCTCTCTCTCTATTCTTTTTGTCTCCACCGCTCTGCTCTCCCTCTTTCATCAACTCACCAAATCCCCCTCTCTAATATTACTATCTGTCCTGCTTTTTCCAATCTCTCCCTTCACCCTCCTTGTTTGTCTTCCCAACCACCTATCGGTGATCGAAGCTTGAACTAGATGCCAATAGCACCGGTATGGCATCGGCACCTGAGCTAGTTACCATGCCATCATACCCAATTTTGCTCAGTCATCAATTTCCACCGAGCAGTGCCAAATCGCGTCCTCCATTCCGCAATGCCAGTACGGTTGCATTCTTCTTCTCTCCATCAGCGACAAAGGTTTTTCCCTAATTTTCCTCTCCCCTCTCTTCTTCTTCCTTGAGCCCCATCTCCCACTACTTGAATCATCTTCTACCTCGAGCAGATTTCTAGTTTTTCGTTTAATTCTAAATTTTTGCCTTAATGCTAATTTTACCCTTTGCACTTTAATTTTAATTACATTTCTATCCTCTTTTTAATTACCTCTGTGTCCCTTCCTATTCTAGTTTTAATTTATCTGTGATTTTCATATTCAGGAACTATCCAATCCTAGCCAGATCAATTAAGGTTTATTCTAATCAACGAGTTGGCCTTAACCATAAAAAACTCTTAATTTCTCCTTAATTTCTTCTCTGATTTTCAATTAACTTTTATATTTCATTCTTAGGACATCCCTGAACTTAATTAATATCTCTGATCTTTAATCTAAATTCCAGAACTTGATCTAAACCATCCAAATCCCAAAATCACCAATTACTCCAGATCTTTACAATTTTGAGGAATCTAACAAATCCAACAGGTAGATCTTTAATCAAGGACATGTTCAAGACATTTATGAAGGCTGATTAACTCTAAAAAGATTAGATATGAAGAAATTGACAGTGATTAAGTTAGGGAAGTAGTTCTTTCATGTTATTTGATTTATTCTCTTTCTTTTTTAACTAAAAATTCTATAACTTTTAGTAGATGGGTAGATTTGAACTCTGATTCTAATTCCAATAGTTTCAATAATTTTTTGTTATTTATTTTTAATTTTTTATCAATTAAATTTTAGTTAAACTCATACCTTTTAAGTCGAGTCCCCGTGTGATCAACCTGTACTTACATTAGCTATACTACAATAGCTCATGCACTTGTGATAAAATATATCAATAAGTTTTTGGAGCCGTTGCTGGGGACCTTCAATGGAGTTTTCATAAAATTTAATTAAAAATTAGAAAAAAAATTGGAAAAATCCAAAAAAAATAAAAAAATTTAGGAATTGAATATTTTTAGAATTTTAGGCATTTTTGGTGTATTTTTTTAATTTTTTTAGTACATAATCACCTTGTTTCCTGAATTTAGTACTTATTTCTATCTTTCTTTTTCAAGCAATTGGCACGTGGATTTTCATCAAAATAGAAATTTTCATGCTTTCCTATAATAGGAATTTTCTTTATTTTGAATGAAGTAGTGAGAATCTTTGTAATTTGTAATTTGTAATTTTAATTTTAAACAGTTTATATAATACAGGGCAAGTGTGGGATAAAGTGGCTCGCACTTGATCTTCATTAGAAGCCCTATTAGAAGTTTCTCTCACTTCTTTTAATTCCTAGTTTAGGGTTTGCATTTGCATTATTTGGTAGTATAATTGCATATAGAAAGTATCTTTTATAATTGTTACATTTTTAGGATTTTACATTAGTTTATTATTCTTAATTGCATTCTTAGGGCACGTTTAATGCTTTAAGGTGATATTTATGTTGATAGAACTACCATGGAGTGTAAAAATTAATTAGTAAGGGCACTCGACCCCATAAGATCAAGGGTGAATTTTATCACCACCTCTTGGTCCACCTAGGATAATCACCTCAAGTGCGCAACTCTACCTTTCAAATTAACTTAAAATCAATTCAAAGAGACCTATAGGGTCATCACATACTCATAAGACCCTCTTAATAGTATGAGATCTATTGTCACACCAGTGGCTTTGGAGCACTGTGGTTATAGTGGGTGTCTTAAAATTCAAGTGATTTTTCCACGCCTTCCATTGACATTTGTTGAGGTCTATATGCCTCCTTATACAAGGATTGTATTAACCACCTTAGCGAAAAACCCAATTAATAAGCAATAGGAAAATTTGAAAGAGAGGAGGAGAGCTAGACTAGGCTAATAAAAAAAATAATCCCCACACAAATTCAAGAGAGTCAAAATATTGCTTCTTATTAACCTCAAGATTATTTGATTGTGCCCTTTATTTGTGCATCATTCTAGAAGTTAGGTTGCATCATTTAAGTTAGTTTTTCCAACCCACAAAAACAAAAGAAAAAGAAGCGAGATGTAACAAAACTAGAAGGTTAGTCAAGTACAACCAAAAAGACATACAACAAGATTAGGCCACATCAATGACTGATTAACGTTCAAGGGGTAATTCACCCCATGGTAGTCAAGGGCCTCCACTCATCGTTAATGAGGATGCATCACCCCTAATGGATGATAAATATCAACCTCCACCAAGAAGGAATAATCATCAACCAAATAGAGATTAGAGAAGAAATAACAATAGGGAGTGGGACCAACAGAGTGAACATGGGGATAATAATAATGAGGGTTATCAAAACTTTCATGGTAGAACTTTAAAAGACTACCTCAAGCCTACACGCACCAATACTCCATCCTATGTCATTCTTCCTTAGAATGTTGGTGCATTAGAATTAAAAACAAGAGTAATCCAATTACTTTCCAAATTCCATAGTTTAGACAAAGAGAGTCCTTACTTGCACCTTAAAGAATTTGATGAGGTATGTAGTACCCACACAAAATATAGGTCTTAATACTGTTAGGCTTAAACTTTTTCCTTTCTCTTTAAAGGAAAAGGCAAAAATGTGGTTTAATGCACTACCAGTATATTCCATAAGAACCTGGAATGAATTTACTAGGGAATTCTTGAAAAAAAATTTCCCTACCCATAAAACAAATACACTTCTCCGTAAGATAATGAACTTTACTCAAAAGGATAAAGAGTCATTCTATCAATGTTGGGAAAGGTTCAAAGATATACTACTCACTTACCACATCATGGCACATCATTAGCTTCTTTTATGAAGGACTAAATTCTGACATGCGACAATTTGTAGAAATGATGTGCAATAGTAACTTTCTGAACAAACAACTAGATGAGGCAAAGGAGTATTTGGAATGACTAGCTGAAAGTACACAAAGTTGGGTTGACTCAGAAAGAATAGAACATCCAAATAAACCTAAGCCTAATACCACCAATGCTAGGGGCGGCATATATTTTATGCCTATATGCCTGAAAAAGATGAAATCAATGCCAAAGTAGCATCCCTAGCTAGAAAAGTAGAAGCTATAAAAATGGGAAAGAAAAACTCCAATAAAGAAGAACAAGTGTGTAGCATCTGTGAGAGTACCACCCATCTTACTCAAGAATGTCCTACTATTCCAACATTCCAAGAGGTACTTCATGATCAGGCTAATGCACTTAATATGTATAAAAGACCCTTCTCCCCATATTTAGAGACTTACAACCCCAATTAGAGAAATCATCCAAACTTCAGTTGGAAAAATGGACCTACTGCCAATGTTCCACAACCAAGACCATATCAACCTCATCAACAAAACCAAGGACTCTTACCCTACCATACCAAACTCATCAACCCCATTCTTTTGGACTTTACTTGCCCCCACCCAAAAGGCATGTAGATAATAATAATAATCAACAAGTTCAAAACTGAGAGAGGAAAATTTCTCAATTAGGAGCTCAGTTAAAACAAACCAACCAATCTATGAATGAAATAAATACCATGATGAGTCAATGGATGCAAAGTAAGGAAAAAGGAAAGTTCCCAACTCAACCACAAGCAAACCCTAAAGGAGTGCATGCGGTTAGCACTAATGCATCTGATGAATAATCTAGCTTTACTATGGAACATACTAAGGCTGTTACCATTCTTAGGAGTGGTAAAAGAATTGAGAAAGATGAGCCCCAAAAGACTAATAAGGTAGAAAAATCTACCAAAGTTAAAGAAAACTCTAAACAGAAGGACCCCATTTCACTTGTTGACCCATGACCTATCCTTGCTCCATTTCCTCAAAGGTTGCATCAAGCTCCAAAGTCTGCCTCTAATGATGAGATTTTAGAGATTTTCAAGCAATTCAATATCAACACACCGATCTTAGATGCAATAAAACAAACTTCATCATATGTCAAATTCTTAAAGACTTATGCATCATAAACAGAAAACTAAATGTCCAAAAGAAGGCATTTTTTATTGAACAAGTTAGTTATATTCTTCAACATCATACACCACCAAAATACAAAGATCCAAGTTGCCCCACTCTTAATTGCATCATTGACAACCACAAGATTAACCAAGCTTTGCTTGAGTTGGGATCTAATGTGAACCTATTACCATACTTGGTATATGAACAGTTAGGTCTGGGTGAACTAAAACCTACATCTACTACACTCCAACTAGTTGATAGGTCTGTGAAGATACTAAGAGGTGTAATAGAGGATGTGTTAATTTACGTAGCAAAATTTTGTTTCCCTATAGATTTTCTAGTTGTGAATACACAATCAGTGGTGAATGAGAAGAATGAAATACCAGTCATCCTAGGATGGTCATTTTTGGCTATGTCCAATGCCTTAATTAACTGTAGAAATGGTGTCATGAAACTGTCCTTTAGCAATATGACATTAGAGATAAACATCTTTAACATCGATAAGCAACTTGGTGAAACCACTGATGATTTGCACAGTCTCAACATAATCAATTCTGTTGTGCAAGATCAGTTTCAGTCATCTTCCTTGTCGGACCCACTTAAGGCCTATTTGGCCCATTTTAATGAGTTTAATGAGGATGCATTAGTAGAGGAATTTAATGCCCGCCTTGATTCTATTCCTATCATGGATACAAAAGAATGGAAACCTCATTTCGAGGACATTCCATCGAGGGAATCCACTCCCCTTCCATTATTAGTAGAACCCCTGCAAAGGCGAATATCCTAATTAAGCCTTATAATGTCGAAGATGTACCTGAATGGGACCTATAGACCTTAAATGAACAACCATTAGATATGAATTTAAGCTCATCTAAAATCTTACCTGTGCCAATAAGACAAAAAGAGAAAGAGTTCAGTGATGTACTAGTCATACATCAACCAACTCTATGGTGCACATTAGAAAATAATCAAGATTTAAGAAAAACTATGTTCCCTCCTCTATTAATACAAGAACAACCTTTTTGGGAAGGGCATAGTCAGTTTATACCCCAATTTCAGGTCAATGTAAGGGAAAAGGAGAACCATCTATCTCCATTTGGTTCAACAAATTTCAAATTCGCGATAGTTCACATTGTTATAGAGATTACAGCACCTAAATTTTCAAGGTGGAGGAAAT
This sequence comes from Warburgia ugandensis, assembly GCA_035236585.1. Lineage (NCBI taxonomy): Eukaryota > Viridiplantae > Streptophyta > Magnoliopsida > Canellales > Canellaceae > Warburgia > Warburgia ugandensis. The sequence goes on from CP141133.1 coordinate 60,886,785, forward strand.
TTATTAACTATCGTGAAATTTTGAAGATGGGAGATCATTAGAGTGGTCTCACTCAATTTACATTCATGGTATTCTACTATGTTCTAATGCTACCATCACCAAGAATTTCATGGTGGAGGAAAAATATTGATTATCGTGAGATTCTGAAGTGGCATGAGAAAACCTACCATTTCATTGTTAGGATTAGGAAAACTCAGTATCAGTTAGGTCTAGATTAGGGTATATTGGGATATGTCTGGCCAAAGATGTTAAACTCAGCGCTCATTGGGAGGCAACTCAGAGTTTTTCTTTTTATTGTTTTTTGCATCACCCATATTCATTTTAGGCCCTACTTTTTAAACATTGAGGACAACGTTTCTACCAGGTTGGGGGTGTAGAATTCTAGAAAATTCCAGTTTTTTTAGGTTTTTAGGTGATTTCCTTGATTTTCAAAAAAAAAAAAAAGAGAGAAAAGTTTTGAAACATTTTTAGGTCACTTCTCACACTATGATGAGAATTGGATTTTCTGAAGCATAATCAAGATAACTTTGGCCTATTAATGAAACTGAACATGATTAATTCATCATTTTACTCATTTTCTAAAGTATTCCATAAAAGCAAAGTCTCAGATCACATCTATACACGCGGTTGCATATAGATAGTCTAGATTGATAAGTAGCTATAACTTAAAGATCCTGAAGAAATTTAATGGAGACCTATAACCTAGGTGAGTTTTAGAGCCATTCATTCTTTTTAAGAGGTTATAAATGTTCCTAATTTTCCTCACTGTGCTTAAAGAAAATTTGATCCCACCTACTCTTAAATTTGGCTAATTACTTGAATTATTAGAATATTACCTTTAAAATTCTGAAAGTTCATTATATCTGATGGATTAAAGGAAACCTAGAAAATGATTTAGGTCATCCTTGTTGTTAATCCAAAGATATAACGCCAACCCAAAAGTACTTTCACTACTAGTTAGCTAATTTGATTCTTTTATATAAAGCCTTTTCTTTTCTCACCCAATTTATCCTTTACCCATATTAGCCCAGTATAAATTATCCATTACCTATTTTCTTTGAAAAATAAGTTAGTGATGAATGAAGGAATACCTTTTAATTACAATGAAAGTAGAAAAGTGAATATCAAGAAAACAAATATTCTTTAAAGCGATCCAAAAGTACTAAAATACAAAGAAAAAGTATTGAAAAAAAAGTTTGAAGAATGCAAAGAAAAGTGGAAAAAGAAATATTTGCTTCGATAAAGTGATAAAAGAATTGTCAACTTTAATAGAAGACCTCTACTTAACTTTGAAGAAACTTTGAATACTCTTATACCCTTTCTTTGGTATGCTATCCTAAGCCTACATTTTGTCCCAGTTAAAGACCTATTGGTTCTAGGAGAAATATAGTCTTGATGAGAATATGAATGGATAAAATTTAAAGAGTGATATTTCTAAATGTTCAAAGGTAATGGCATCCAATATAAAGGGGTCAACAATCAAATTCCTTAGTAACTCATGTTCTTCATGAGTATATGTGAGATAAATTTGCTTTTATTGACTCTTCTCACATAATTAAAAGATAGATATGATTTGAACCTTTAATCTTAGCGATTTTGTTTGTGAATGTATGTTATTAGTGAGGATTGAGGTCAAAACATATTTCAGATGGGGTTCAAAAGTTAGAAGTCTACTTAGAGATAAAGATTATACTATATGTAGACTATACACACACACACACACACACACACTCTCTCTCTCTCTCTCTAAGATCTGAACTTAATTGAAATATCTTTAGTATATGGGTAGGGTTTTGAATTCTTCAGTCATTTTAATTAGTATGCTAAAGTTGATGATTTATTGAAGATAAATTCTCTGAGGAAAAAGAGGAGTTGACTTAAAAATAATTTTCAAAATTTTAAATTTTGGATTTTTGTATGGTTTGCTTCGAACTGGCAAAATGCTGGTTGGGGGGTGTTAACTGTTAATTTTTGGTAAAAATACCCCTCATTTACCATTCAATTAGAACATCTAATTGATCTAATTTGTAATTTTTAGCTTGACTTTGAATTTAGCTCTAATTGATCATCCAATCATTATTGTTAAAATAAATGGTTAGATGATCATTTAGAGCTAATATATGGATTAAAGTATGATTGAGATGAATCTAATTGTATTTTTTATGGTGCAAATCAACAAAATTGAACATTGAATGACTTGGATCAAATTAGTGGACTAGATCATCATCAAGGAACAAAAGGCCCATGGGTAATTGATTAAGGAAGTGAATGTTGAAGAGGAATGAAAACATGCAAAGTTTAGCGAGTTTCCAAAGGTGGAAATTGTTAAATCATAGAGAAAAGAAGGCAAATAGAGGAAAGAACCAAATTTAGAAGATGGTGGGCTCCAAAGAGAGGAAACTAGCCACTACCACCTTCTCCCCTCTTCACACGCTTTTAACCCCCCTTAAGCTGGGCTGGAAGGAGAAGACAGTGCTACCCCTTCTCCCATTATCTTCTTCTCTTAACCTCCCTCTTTCTCTCTATCCTCCTCCTCTCCAATATTCCTCGCTAGCCTTCGACGCTCAATCCCCTCAACTCTCCCTTCAACACCTCCTTGGCTGACCGTAGGAGGAGGCAATCCCTCTCCTCTCCTTCTCTCACTCCCTGTCTCCCTCTCTCAACCCAGTTATTCCTTGCATAAGACCGAACCACCCTCTTTCCTCTTCATACCCCTCTCTGTCACATTCTTCATCTCTCCCCTTAATTGGACCATAGAAGCAGATCCATCACCTCCATCTTCCCCCCCTTCTCTTCCCTTCCCTTCTCTTTCTCCTTCTTCTCCTCCTTCTCCTCTCCCTTCTCTTTGCTTCTTCTTCTCACTCACCCTTCTCTTTGTTTCTCACGCACCCTTTCTACTCTTCACCTCTATCTATACACACCAATCACCTGCCTACTTCATTCTCCCTCTCTATCTCTCTCACATCCATCTCTACCACCATCTTTCTGCTTCACCACACGAAGCCAAAAAACCCATTCCCCATATCTATGCTCCTCCCACCAATCTCTCTCTCAATCCCTCTGTCACCATTTTGCTCCTCTCTTTCTTCTTTATTCTTTCAGCACCTGCCTCTTCCCAGGACCCTTGCTCCTTGCTCTTTCCTCTCTACTTGCTCTTTCTCCTCTCAGAGCATAGGTAGCCATCGATAGGCACCTCTGCAGCCAATAGCACCATGCCCAACACCTACCATCACCACTCTCCCATCTTCTTCACTTGATCTCTATCTGTTTGTTCTTTCTATTTCCACCACTCTTCTCTCCCTCTTTCATCAGCTCACCAAATCCCCCTCTTTGATATCACTCTCTATGGCTCTTTCTCCAATCTCTCCCTGCACCCTCCTTATATGTCTCCCCAACCAGTGACTCGCGATCAAAGCTTGAACCAGACGCCATTAGAACCAGTACAGCACTGGAACCTAAGCTAATTACCATGCCATCATACCCAGCTCTGCCCAGTCATCAATTTCCACTGGGTAGTTCCGGATTACATCCTCCATTCTACAGCACCAACACAGTCGCGTTCTTCTTCTCTCCACTGGCGACACTAATTTTTCCCTAATTTTCCTCTTTCCTCTCTTATTCTTCCTTATACCACATCTCCCATTGCCTAAGTCATCTTCTTCATCGGGCAGATTTCTGGGTTTTCATTTAATTCTGAAATTTTCCCTTAATGCCAATTTTACCCTATGCACTTTAATTTTAATTACATTTCTGTCCTCTTTTTAATTACCTCTGTGTCCTTGTCTATTCTAGTGTAAATTTATCTATGTTTTTCTCATTCAAGAACTATCCAATTCAAGCAAGATCAATTAAGGCTTAACATAATCAACAGGTTAGCCTTAACCATAAAAAACTCTCAATTTCTTCTCTGTTTCTTCTCTGATTTTCAATTAACTTTTAGATTTCATTCTTAGGACATCCTTGAACTTAATTAATATCTCTGATCTTTAATCTGAATTTCCAAACTTGATCTAAATCATCCAAATCCCAAAATACCATTTACTCCAGATCTTTACAATTTTTAGGAATCTGACAAATCCAACCATCAAATCTTTAATCAAGGACATGCTGAAGATGTTTATAAAGGCTGATCAACTATAAGAAGATTAGATTTGAAGAAATTGACAGCGATTAAGCTAGAGAAGTAGTTTTTTCATGTTATTTGGTTTATGCTCTTTCTTTTTTAACTGAAAATTTTATAATTTTTAGCCGTTAAGTAGATCTAAACTCTTATTCTAATTCAAATAATTACATTAATTTATTATTTTTAATTTTTATCAATTAATTTTTATTTAAACTCCTACTTTTTAAGTTGAGTCCTCGTGGGATCGACCTGTACTTGCATTAGCTATACTACGATAGGCCATGTACTTATGGTAAAACAAATCAACAATGATAAAACATAAAGATAGACAAGTAGTACCCTGGTCTAACCATAAAAGGCTCTAATCTCAAAATCCATAAGTTGTTCTTACAATGGCTTATACACTAGCTATTTTGGTTCATATATATTACACATATCAAAGATGAATAAATTTGACACGAAATGCAAAAACTACATGAAAGAAAAAGAGAACAACATTATCTAATGTTAAGAGACAAGATAGAAAACAAACTAAAATAAAAGTGAGCAAGAAAATTCTTCAATAAAGGATGAACACATAGCTAATTCAATCCCAATCAATGAGTATTTTTCAATAAAGTAGTAGCTTTAGATCCCTGAACATAGCATCATGTGCTCTCTATGGTCGTTGACACTGCAATTTAGCATGCTGGGCTTAATAAGATAATCTCATAAACTAGAATAAATATGCCATAAATAAACAACCTAAGAATTGGAGAATGTACATCAAGGAGTCAAGAAACAAAAGCTTTATTAATCAATACAATAAGTAAAATAAAACAAACATCTATAGAAATCCCTCGCACAAGTTGCAAGGATAAAGAAGCAAAATACAAGTCTAGAAGACTTCAATAATCAATCAAAAAATGCTTCCCTGCAAGGATGAGACATGTATAATGAATCATAGCCTTCATCTCTAATCTAAATATAGGAGCTTTTGTTTTAACTACACATAATGAAGGGTAAAAGGACTGAAACATCCATAATTGAACCATATATACAATGAATGAAAAATGCAAGGGGCTTTGCATCTACTCCATATCAAGAACAACCCCATTATATCCATATCACCTAACACAACATTTCACTAATTGCCAATCTAAAGCCTTTTTTCAATGAAAAAAGGAAAGAGATGACTAGATTTATCTCAAGGTCTAGGCTCACCGGTTGCCAGTCTAAAACCTTGTTTTATCCCAAGATCTTGGTTTCCTTTTAAGATAGAACCACCATCATGCACCAACCAATCCCCCCTGCCCCCCAACATTTTATATGGTACTCTGGCAATAGAGGAGATCCATCTATCTTCAATATAACTGTTACATTAGAAATGAAAAGGGCACTATGTACCATAGTAAAAAGGGCAGTTTGGTGCACAAAGCTCTTATAGATGCAGAGTCTGGGGAAGAGATAAACCACAAGAGTCTATAGTATGCAGCTTTACCTTGCAGCTTTTGCAATAGGCTATTTCCATGACTCAAACCTATGACCTTAAGGTCCCACGATAACAACCCTACCATTGCACTAGGCTTCCCTTCACTAATGTGCCATAATATGAAAAAAACTAAAAGATATCCATCTAATGTAGAAACAAAAAGGGAAAATAGGTAATAAGATTGTACATATAGCAGAAGCTAGAAAGGTTCCCTTCACCACCTATCACTCCATCCTTTTCCCATTCTCGTTTTTAGTTTATGTTTTCATTTTCTAGTTTCCTTCTATCAATTTGAATTCCACCTTCTTTCTTGTCTCATATTTACAATCTAGGTTTCCAATTTTCTGTCTCCCTCCATTGACTTAAACCCCATTTTCTTTCCTCTCATGTCCTGCGGTAAGTGGTGACTGGTGGTCATCCACAATTGATATTTCCAAATATAGGTCACAGACTCTCACCTAAGGGCCTACTTTTCAACATAAGTAAGAAAGCACATTTAGGTAGAATACTTTTTCCTTAGTCTAATTTGATAAAATTTCACCTTTAGTACCTTGATACTGCCATGAATTCTCACTTAAGGACCTTACTTTTCAACTTAAACACATAAAGGCCCAATCTTTCATAAGCTTACCTCTGAGTGCACTTTTTTTACGAACAATTAAGTCATTAATGGAAGTGGGTCACATTCATTTGTTGAAGGGTATAATAAAAAAAAAAATTAAATAAAACATTATATGATAAAAATATCCTTATGTTTGAATAAAACATTCAAACTTATACCTTATATCATAAGATTTTGAGGTTTTATTTTTAGTTTTGGGAACCGATATGATCTTATACCTAGAGCCATAGATTTAAACATTTCTTACTATTATGTAATTGATTAAAGATCCATTTGGGGAATCAACTAAAGCAGTAACACCTTTCTGGGTAGGAGAGAAAATGATGAAAAGTGCATCTAGAAATGAGTCTATGGAAGTTCCATTGATATGTGCTTGCTTCTCAAGAAACCTATTTTTGAATAAATCAATCTCAATTTTGTGAGAGACTTTGCAACTGGATAGTTTTATTCTCGAAGGAATTGTAATTGTAAGTGTTGTTGGAGGCAATAGCAATAGTATCACCCACTGAAATCTAGGTTTTCAAAAGAGATCACTAAGGATTTTTGTAGAGGAAAATGGAAAAGAAGATGGAATTGGAAGACAAGAATGATTTTTCCTAGATTTTATAAGATATAGGGAGGAACAATTGAAGTTCAACACTGTATGACAAAAGTTATCCAATGAGAGAAGAATCCCCTTGGCCTTTGAGAGAGAGAGAGAGAGAGAGAGAGAGAGAGAGAGAGAGAGAGAGAGAGAGAGAGAGAGAGAGAGAGAGAGAGAGAGAGAGAGAGAGAGAGAGAGATTCATGCCCATCTTAATGTCACCTAGCTAAAGCCCATGGGATAATCTAATCCATTCATTATGTTAGGACTACTTAGAGTAATTGTGAAAATTCATGCCATTAAATGCTTCTATTAACTATTTTTTCTAGTTGAAAATTTTAATGGTCTTAATTAATCATTTCAAAATGACATTGAGTTTATGACCATTTTATTGCTCTAAAATTACATGTGAATGGCACATGACACCATTACATCAATTTTTTATCCATTAAAAGTGGACTAGTACACTTATGAAAGATTAGGCCTTTATGTTTCTAAGTTGAAAAATTCAGGCCCTCAAATCAGATTTCATGACACTATTAGGGTACTAAGGTGAAATTTCATCACGTAATTTCAACAAAAAAAAGTTTTTTGTCCTAGTAATTTTAATAAGGAAAATTTTACATGATGTTTGAAGAACAAAGCAGAAAAAGAGAAAAGGTGGCTACTATGTAGATGATGAAGAGCTGGAGAATGTTGGAGACAGAAAGGGCTAGTAAGGAAGCCCTTCATGAAGATACAAACTGAGATTAATACATTCAAGTAGGATGTTTTCAAGAGAAGACAAAGGACTAGATCTCTAGATGACAACAGTTTACCTCAATTGAGTACACTAAAGTTATTGCATAATGATTAGAACATGGTTATAATAACATGACCATGTTGCTAGAATAACCTATCATTTAAAAATGTGAAAAATGGTTTTTGTTTTTAATCTATACTTTGTTCTTTTAATAACATTAATGCCTTTATGAGAAATTACTCTTTCGTTCCTCATCAATCTCTCTAGTAGATCTAGCCCTAAAAATTTTAATCTTTTATTGGTAATTCTAGTAGCAAACCCAGTTTAGCTCTAAAGAAATAAGACTATAGAGGTTTTATAATAGCCCTCTTTTATATACAAATTTCTATAAACAATATGATGTGGATGATGATAATAATGGATCAAGACAAAGATCCCTAGTTTTGTATGGATGAACTATATCTACAATATAGGACACAACACTAAGTTGTATAAGTAGTTTAGTTCAATAATGTATTTTGAGATGAAAAATGGTGACTTAGCAGGCTTTTGAGTATCAATATAAATTTTAAATTGATATAGGTTTCATTGTTGACCATCATATCTTCATTCAATCTTAAGATTGATAGTAGGTGGCAGATTAAGTCACTGACAATAAAACTAGTTTATAAAGAATGATACAATGATATACCTTATCACAGCTATCACAATGGTGGAGTCCTACATCATACTAGCATCAAGCAAGGTTCACCATCCAAATGTCGATATTGATAAAATAGTATTCATTCAAATCTTGAGATTGATGATAGATGGGGGATTAAGTTATAAGACATGAAACTTGTTTACATAGAATGATACCATGTGATACTTTATCATGGGAGCCATTATAATGGTTGACCCTCCTACATGATATTAGGATCAAGTGGTGTTCACCATCTAAATATTTAGTCAAAGATCTTCTTGTATTGGATAATCTAGGCCAATAGGAGGAGGATTTTCATGCTTACACTTTCTATTTCTCCTCTATAATGAATTTTTGGCTAGTAACCTAACAATCAAGTCCCAAATGAAGATTTAGATAATCATGCATGAGTGCTTGATACATCATGCAATATGGCATAATCTCTATGCTGAGATTATATCAAAATTAATTTAAATAAGAAAAATATGAATTAAACTACCACTAGCATTTTTAACATGTCAAAAATAGCTTTAATAAACATGAATAGCCTATAATGAATTATAGGATCTACAGATCATCTTAAATCTCTACCGATTAAGGTAAGATCAAAGTTTCAATCCTAATTGTCCCTCTAATAGATGAACAATCCCTATTAAGCTTCAAATCTAAGGTTTTAGGAATTTAATACAGGATGACAATTATAGATTATTACTGACACAGTCATGTAATCACACGCAGCACAAAAATCATCCTATAAAAGATAAAATAGAAAGCAATATTGAATAGTAGATCAGGATGAAATGATGTTACCTCGACCTCAAACCGAAGGTAGCTTCATGCCCGCGAGAAGGAAGCTAGACAGAGAAATCCACCAAGTCTAATGAAATCTTTCTTCATTATTCATCAAAAACTCCTTAAACAAAAGAGAAGGATCTTAAGTAGGGGATGTCTAACCCTAATCTAGGAAAAAGGATAAAATTGCTCATACTTATGTCACAACACCTAATAAAACCAATACCTTTAGTATTAAATATCTAAAGTAAAAGAAAAAAACCTAAACTATAACATAATATATGAACAAGAAAACATTGGATGATGGTCCCCATCAATGTCCCCAACTGAAAAGACTTCAACCCTATCGAAGTAAGAACATCAAACCTCCCAAGTGTATGTGTGCTCAATGCAGGGTCTTCAAATGGATATACATGTACTTGACTAATCAGTGAAAATCCTATGTATGTAACTTCCCCAATGTGGTGATCATCATCATAGTTGTCTCCTAGTGAAGATGGGGCTCTTAGTGTACTAAACTACCAATAACAATCTACTAGTAACAAATTTATATTTGTCATTACTTGAACCCATCCTTCGTCTGATCTCAAAATGCAAATCATGTATATATTGTGTAAAGGACTAGGTTGACTCAAGTGGCCTATGTAATGTAGGCATGGCTAGGAGATCTGCAAGCATCTTACCTCTTGTACCCATGAACGACCTCAAAGAGGCTCATTCCAATTGTCCTATTAACATAATTATTATATGCGAACTCAACAACTAGTAAAATAGTTTCCCAACTCCTGATGTGCTCTCCCACTAAGCACCTCAACAAATTTCCTAAGCTTCGATTCACAACTTTTGTCTAACCATCCATCTATGGGTGGTAAGCAAAGGACAATTGAATCCTAGTGTCCATCATGTGCCATAGTGTCTTTCAAAAATAGCTAACAAACTTGAAATCTCTATCAGACACTATGGACTCGGTAACTTATGTACCGAACTATTAACTCCAAAAAAAAAAATTGCAATTGTAAACACTTCAGCATTTTTAGAGCAAGGAATGAAGTGGGCCGTTTTAGAAAAATGGTCCACAATAACAAATATGGAATCGTGCTTCCTGATAGTCTTGAGTAGTCCAAGCATGAAGTCCAGGCTCAAATCTTGTCATGGGGCATGTGACACTGGCAAAGGAGTGCACAATCCTATATGTTGTTCATGGTGCTTTGCCGATTAACAAGTATGGCATTATCCAATGATGTTGGCAACACCACTCGCATGGAGCTCTCAAATGAGAAAATCTCTCAAGGAAGTGTAGGTAATACACAAACGAAAGCCTCTAAACAAATATCCATCCTATAGGAGGTAGTCCTTAGCACTCTGTATCTAACCCTTGGTTAGTAATATGTAAATCTCTCCAAAATCTAGGCAAGATGGATAATCCTCTCTCAAATGCTCAAACCTGGTGGGCTCCACTTATAAGGTATGTAGTAACGCCAACTTATGACTCAACACATTTGCAAGTTTGTTCTCGACCCCTACCTTGTGCTTAAGCATAAATGAATATTCCTGAAGAAATTCAAACCATTTGGCATGTTGTGGGTTTAATTTATTTTTGGAGATGAGGTATAGTAGGGCCTCATGGTTAGAGAATAAAATAAATTCATCCAATAATAAGTAATGCCTCTAATGTCTTAATTTCTTAGCGACTATATATACTCCTTGTCATAGGTGGAGTATTTCTACCATGCGTCATTTAATTTCTCACTAAAAAATGTTACAAGGTGGCTCTATTAAAGTAGAACTCCTCCTATACTTAAACCAAATGCATTGCATGCCGATTCAAAAACCTTTGAGAAGTCTGGTAGGCGCATTACCAAAGCTTCAGTCATCTGCTCTTTAATATTTTTGAATGCTTTGGATGCATCATTCATCCATTTTAACCCTTCATTTTTCATAAAAGCAATAATGGGAGCCATAATGGAATTGAATCCATCGATGAAGCAATGATATAAGGTCACTAACCCATAGAAATTGTAGGCCTCATGAATATTTTGCAGCTCGTTCCACTCCATGATGGACCTCACCTTCTCTAGGTTCGTAGAGGTACCCTAAGAAGAGACCACAAATCCTAAGAAGATAATGTGTGGGGAAGAAAATAAACATTTCTTAAGATTTGCATATAAGTTCTCTATCTACAACATCTCATAGATCTACCTCAAGTGTATGAGGTGTTGTCCATGGGTTTGAGTATGTATTAGGATGTTGGTGAAATACGTGATAGGAACTTGTCAATAAATAGCCTCAACCCATATGTCATGATCCACATGAATGTATTAGGGGCATCCAAAGGCCCAAATGGCATGCTCATCCACTCATATAAACCATTCTTCATCTTAAAAATGGTCTTCCACACATCCCCTAGACGAATACGGACTTGGTGATAGCCACTTCTAAGGTCAATCTTTGAAAATATCATGGCATCCAATATCATGTCCAGCATATCATCGAGCCTCAGTATGGGAAATTGATACTTGACTATGATTTTATTAATATTTCAACTGTGCATATACATCCTCCATGAACCATCTATCTAGGGTGAGAGAGGTAAGAGTACGGAACAAGGGTGCAAGCTTTCCTGAATGAAATCATTCCTTAATAATTCATCCACCTCTTTCTTCAACTCAGCATGCTCAGTGGGATTTATTCTATAGAGGGGTAGGTTCGAAAGACTAGTTCTAGGGATTAAATCCATGTGATGCTAAAATCCCTCCCCTTGTGGGAGGTAGTTCATCTGGTAAATCATCTAGAAAAATGTCCTGATACTCATGTAGAATGGGTGCCAACTCACATGGTTAATTAGGAGCCGATAATGATGGGATCTCCTTTGCCACTAAGCTACAGAAGAAAGGCTCATCTCTAATGTCCCTAGGAAATGCAACTACCCTAACAATGTGGTGGCCTTTAGCTTTCACTTTGCCATCCATGACTGCTTTGCTGTTGCCTTCTTTTGCTCAAGTTGTGCTTTGGATGGTAGAGGATTGATCTAGATCCTCTTGCCTTCATGCAAGCAAGAGCACAAATTAGATTGGACATAAATAATAACATCCATGTCATAAAGCCCTGTCCTTCCTAAAATAATGTGCCATGAATCCATAGGTACCACATCACACCACAAGGTGTCCTTATATGTTAGAAATTCAATGAGAACCTAACTCAACTATGTAAGGTCTAGGGTGGGGAAGGGGTGAAAGTCCTATGTAGTAGATAGCATAGGTAGAAATTATATTTATTCAACCCCCACTATCAATGATAATTTGATAGTTTTTCTCTCTACTCTTGACATATATATGAAAAATGTTCATCCTACACCAATCGTCACTACCTTTTGAGTGTGTAAGAGCACATCTAACTACCATCACACATGGGGTAGTACCCTTTCCATGGATCCTAAAGGTCTCTCGCAGTATGGCAACTCTCTAACTATTTGCCTCATGGGCCTTCTCATCACTGGCCTCACCAACAAGCTCATAAACCTCCTCAAGCCATCCTTCATGCTCATTGTCAGCATCCTTGCCCTTTATAATAAGGATTTAGAGGTGCCCCTAGAAGGGCATTGTGTAGGAACATGTCCAAACCTTTGACATCGATAACACCTAGTGTTGCTATTTACTCTTAAACTCTCTCCTAACACAACCTTTCCTTTATTAACATTGGATGCAACAGTCGCTTGTGTTTTAAGTTGTTGACTCCCAAATGTGAATTTTGCCATGGATTCATACTACTTAGTGGGTTGTAGTTTAAGATACCATTCTAATTGTTGCACTATCTGATACATATATGATCTATGGAATTTATACAATGGGGAATGAGTTCTTTCTAGAGCTTAGGGCAAAGGCCTATCCTAAATATAGACAAGGTCATTGAGGGATCATCCCTTACATTGTACATCATCATAAACTTATCAAATCAAGCAATGCATTATTTGACTGACAGACCTTCTTGACAAAGGTTTTTCCATTGATCTAGTAACTTAGAATGGTAAGACAAGAGGACAAACTTCTCTGGCAACCTTTCCTTCATGTTCCCCCAAGTGAAAATGGGTGGACACATGGTTGTAGCTCATTGATACTCCAAGTTGGTCCAATAGAGCCTTGCTTGAACGATCAACTTAACGTAGCAAACTAGACCCATTGCTCTTTAGACATTCCACACTAGTCAAAGTAATGATCCATGTCCAAAAGTCAATTAAGAAATTGCTTTGGATTTAGTTCACCATCATAGGTAGGGACCTCAAGCTTGCCATATTTCAAGGCTTAATTTTCAATGATATGTAGCTCATAATCACGATGAAGGTGATTACCACCTTCTCTATGGTTACCTCGCTCATGCATAGCCAATCTAACATGTGTGTTGAGGTTCAGGTCGTGACTCTAAGGCCTCAATGCAGGAACCCTGATCATCTAATCATGTTGTCATTTCGGCATTCTGGTTGATTACACAATCATTCAACTTAGCCAACTATGCCTAAATGTCTTGAAGGATTTTGCTAATTTGTGAACCCATTGGCTAGTAGGACTGACTACTATGGGCAAACATACACTAGGACACCTTGACAGCTTACTATTGAACACCCTATGACACTATGTTAAGCGCCTTAAACCTATAAGCAATCCTCTAAATCTAGATGGAATGAGCACACAAGACCCCTAGAATGCAACTAAACAAGATGACCTATATTGCACTTCATAGAGTTTTTGTAGGTTAGGGGGCAGTGCACACCTACTAGGGACTCGGGGGTGGAGCACCAAAAAGGTATACAAAAATCATGTTCTATGATATGGTGAAACATGGTAAAATACAATGTAGATCTATGGGGGGAGGGGGATGGTATGAATGCAAACTAATGCAGAGCCTAAGCAACCTTATGCTTTGATACCAAATTTGATGTAGGACAACATGAAAAATGGCCTAATCTATATGCTGATATTAGATTATAATTAATTTAAATAAAAAAATATAAATTCAACTATCGCGAGCATTTTTAACATGAAAAAAAAAAATAGCCTTAATAAGCATGAATAACCTACAATGACTTGCATGATTTATAGATCGTCCCAGAAGTCCACCAACTAAGGTATGATTGAAGTTTTAATTTGGATAATCCCTCTAATTGATGAATGGTCCCAATTAAGCTTTGAATCTAGCTTTTTAAGAATTTAGTGTAGGATAACAATCATAGATTATTTCTAACGTAGTTGTGTAACCACATGCAACACAAAAATCATTTAACAAAAGATAAAGTAGAGAGAAATATTGAATGATGGGATAAAAAAATGTTACCTCGACCTTGTACCAAACACAGCTTCACACCCACAGGAAGGAAGCTAGAACGAGGAATCCACCCAGTCTAACAAAATCTTTATCAATTATTCATTAAAAAATCCTTACAAAAAAGAGAAAATGATCTTAAGTAGGGGACACTAACCCTAATCTAGGGAAAAAGAAAGAAAAACTCAATTATATCATAACATAAAAATAAAAATAAAAAAATGGAATGATTGTCCTCATCAGTGCTTTTTCTTTATTACCAATGATCCAAGTCATTCACCCATTAGGCCTTTTTCTATAAGCCACCACCCAAAATATATCATTCAATTCTAACGTCACAACTTATGCCTTTTATATGGATATAGGAAACCACTTACCTTTTCGATCAATGTATTTTTTTAACAATCCATACTTTCTTTCAAATAAATAGCATAAATTACAAGAGAAAGGTTGCTAAGAAGGTGGACAAATTGGCTATGAGAACCGCTTTGTTGCACCAGTGGAGTTTGGGTAGATGGGGGGAACCAAAAAATGAGCAACACAAACTGTAATGAAAGTTAGGAAAGTGAATGGAATTGTGGGTGGATAGAGGCATTAAAGGGACAAAACCCTGTTAGCTATTTCCTATTTCTATTTCTATTTCTGCACTTGGCTTACATTTTTATTTCCTCCATTATCTATGCAACATCATTGTCCTTTTCCCATTGCAAATTGAAAAGAGAGACAATACTCCCCTAACACAACCCAGGAGTACTAAATAAATATCTCCCTCTTCCTTCTTTTAAGAGAGTTAGAGCTCTATTCTAGAAATCAATCCCTTCTTAGAATACCACTTGCTATACAGTACTTCTTTAGAAGTGTATGCCCTGATGAAAATGCTTCTCCACCAAAGATCAACTTATGTAATGAAGTTCAAGGCAATTAATTTATCATATATAAGCTACTCTCACACCTGATTTCTACTTTTGAAAGTTGACATACTTTATCCGTCTTGGTTTTCTCTCATGACTTCACATTTTAGTATGTTTTGTGCCGTTGACAAGTGCTACTCAAACTAAAAGAAAATTTTCATAAGATGGTTGTAAGGTCAGCTATGCTCTATAGATCAAAGTGTTGGACAGCAAGGAGCAACATGTACATAGGATGATCATAGTCAAAATGAGGATGTTGAGATGGATGAGTGGCAATACAAGAAATGATAGAATTAGAAATCAAAACATTAGAGGAAACTTAGGAGTAGCACAATAGGTAACAAGATCAAGAAGGGTAGACTAGGATGGTCTGGACATGTCTAACGGAGACCAAAAACAACATTGATTAGGAGTGAATTGATCCAAGTTAAAGGCTCTAAAAGGACAAGGAAGGCCTAAAAGGATGTGGATAGAAGTGATGAGAAAAGATTTAAAAGCTTTTGGACTAGATAAGGCCGTGACCCTTGATAGAGAGGAATGGAGGAACAAGATTCATGTAGTTGACCCCTAATTAGGATAAGGATTTGATGATGATGATGATTTAACATTTCATCATCTGGAGTAATAAACTTATGATCTACTTGTCAAGCTTTGTTTCAAAACCACAGGTAGAAATAAGACATTCTATAATGCTCTTCACTTCCCTTTAAAGTATGTCTTGTAGAAATCTTGTATATCATGAAAAATTTTAGAAGACGAAGAAACACATACAAAAAAACTTAATAGGACAAAGGCATTTTGCCTAGGTGCTAACTAAAAGACATTTATTCATTAATGTCGTACATGGTTGTTGGAGCCCAGATGAAGGTAACTTTTTGCCCACCTATTTCAAACAGAGAACTAATTGGACTCTAATCCTTCTTCTTAGAGTAAAGAGTAGTAAGAGACCCAGTAAACAACTCCTTAGAACCCAAAGATTCCACCAAGATTGGACATAGGGCATTGTCTTTCCCTTTCCCCTCTTTACTTACGAGAAGAAGTGCTTTAAATTAGAACCAATTAAGTAAAGCATATTAGCTTAGAAGATGTAGGTACAATAAGGTGCCCTTGAGAAGGAGAAGATGCAAGGAATGCCCATGTATTTATTATTCCTCATGTGCATGCATGCACACACACATACAGTAGTTGAGGATTTTGAGTAAATATGACAATGACACAGAGAGTGAGATAGAGAGAGATTTGGTGGAGTAAATGTAGGGAAGAATAGATGCTTTGGCACATTTCTTACTTTTCTCTCCTTATTTTATCTTTTTGACTACATTACTCCTTTAATGTATATTTCACCTAAAATACCCCTCTTGTGCTAGTGATAGATATTCTAGGACCACCCTATAGAAATAAACATTTTTTCCATAAGTAACTCCTTAATAAAATATCTTTGTCGTACTAGGGAATTTCTTTTATATACAATATAAATATATTGATAAAGTGATATATATATATATATATATATATAAACCAACTAACATAAAGTCAAATGCACTTGTCAAAAGGGAACTTATCCTTTCTAAAGAAGTGAGAGAATCTTCGCAAGTTGAAACATACAGGTTAAAGTGGGACATCCCTAGCTATTGTGGGGGGGGCTCCATGATCTTCTCTAGATGTTCTTGCAAGCACATGTCTTCCCTAAGTGCACTGATTGTATATTAGGCTCCTTTTCTATGATTCCCTTAGAATTTTCAAGGGAAAGAGAAAGTTTCTACTTTCTAACATATGAAGGGGTAATATGTGAAAGTGAAAACAGGTAATGATAGATAGGTCTTTCTTGTGTTATTCCCTTTATAAAAGAAATTTGTGGGTTTTGCAAGAAAATATAGCAATTTAGGGCTAAAATGGAAAGAATGTATATGCAGGCTCATTGGTGTTGGGGGCTTATATCTTTTCAAGAAGGAGAGTTAAGTCCTAGTATCAAGCATTATTCATTTTAATACATACTAGAGATGAAGCATGAGGTGGAAAAAGGATTATTTGAAAGAAAAAAATTTGTGGTCTGGTCAACTGACTAACATCAAAGTCCAATCATTCTCAAAATTTGATTCTTCATGAGTATAATAAGGAATTGTTCAATGATAATATGCTAATAAATGAGAACAATGGTGTTTAACTAACCATCTACTGAGTAACTATACCAATTAACTATAAAAAAGATTCATTGAAGAGAATTGAATGTTATACTTACAACCTAACCAAAAAAATGGTCAAATAAAATGAAATTTCATAGTCAAACTACATAGCAAAGAGAAGAATTTAGAAGGAATAATAGTGTGTGAAGGGAACTACTTGCTGCAGCACTTACTAAATAGATATGAACCTAAAAATACGATCAAGATCATGGTACTTCAATGGGATCAGAATGCTTTATGTTGTCGGATATTCCATCATTCTTCTTATCCAATACATTTTTTACATCAGGGACCATCTTAAACTCAAGTACCATAGAAGGCTCAAGTGATAAAGCATTTTGTAATTGCCTATGATGCTTTTGATCTTTCTCTGCTTGCTCACCCATTTTAGAGCTATAATTACTAGAAGGTATCCTCTCTATTGTGGGTTTTCCATCTTACCTAAGTCTTTCTGGGATGCAAGAAGATAATGGTGAACATACGCAACATACAAATATAGAGTTAATAGAAGATCAAGTTAAAGAGAATGACATGCCATGAAATCATCCATCACATATCTCACTGCATGCTAAGCGTTAATTTAACAAACATATGTTTTCTTTCCACTTCTTACAATAAAACAAGGTTGCTTCTTTCCTCTTCATTAACTCCACATGATTGTTGAAAAACTACACCCTTTCTATTGAAAGTAAAAGAAGTGCCATCACCATGAAACATGAAAGAAGAGGAAGAAAAATGCCACAAAGAATTGCCTCCAAAAAACTCCTCAAAGAGTGAATAAAAGGTATTAATTGACTTAATAAGTAATCTATTACTTAGTTGTTGACTAATAGATTACTAATTGAGTCGAGTAAAGCTTTAGTCTATAAAAAGGAATGCTTGTCTCTATTGTAATCTATTCTGAAAATAGAGTGAACAAAGTTTGGTTGTGTCCTTCATTGAGGGATATTCTCTTTGCCTTATAAATTTTCTTTTGGGAGGTAAGTGGTGACTTGAAACTACTACATCTTGGTTGCAAGACAAGGCACTTAAACAACTCATCTAAGTGCTTAATCAAGATATTCTTTGTATGATTCCCAAGAGAAATCTCAATGGTGTGACTCTCTAAGTGGTAGAGTAGCCAATGAAGAGACTTCAAGAGCCTCTTGGTGTAACTTTGAAGAGAAATCCCAAAGAAGTGTGACTCCAATGGTGGTGATGAAGCTAGTTGATGTGCCTTCAACATGTTTCTTCATAACATGTAAGTGTGAATCTTATGTTTATCCCATCTATTATCTCTTCTAGTTGTTTCTTATTAGTTTATATCCTTTCAAATCATCCAACATCACTAAGTTTTAGTTAAGAGTTAAAAGTGTCAATGCTTGTTTGTCAGGTAAGTTGGTAAGAACCTACTTATAACAAGGCAGCAAATATAAACCTAGTAATAGATAGTATACATAAAAAAATGAGGTGCCTACAAGGGTTCTATGGATTTCTATAAAAAAAAAAGGAAAAAATAAATTGAAGGGTCCATACTAATTATAGATGTTAAAACCTTGGATGAAAAAGGAAAGAATAAAATGAATATGCATGATATGTAGCCCTTAAGAACTCCCTATATATGATGGTCCCTGGTCTCTGAATATTAAGGATTAACAATTGAAAAAGTAAGCATTCTATAGTGGTGCAAGAGGAATTTCTTACAATAAATCATGGGAAGTCAAAAGCAACTCGAATCCTAACCATCAAGATGCATACACCTAGCTAATTGAGTATACACCACTTTCACATATGGAATGAAGAAATGTTGATGATCAATTTCAATCTACTCCCTTACATTCTTGCTCCTTGAATATGTCAAGTTGTAACCAATTGTAGTTGTTTCACCAACACTCAATGTAGGGCACTCATAGAATTCATCGTAGACTCTCAATGCCAAATAGAATTAGATGAAAACCTGACTATTAAATGAACAAAACATACATTACTCAACCTAAGGCCTTCTACTGTAGTAGCATTAGAAGGGCTTCTCTAGGGCTTAGGGCACAGGTTTAAAGCACTCATGGTTATGGGTTGTCTATAAAAGTCTAGTTGTCTTAATGAAAAATGTGCATGACTCATCAAACTTTAGCTAATTCACCTAATTTTTACATGTATGCACAAATTGTAGAGCTATGAAATCTAGCCAAATATGATAATGCAAAAGGAATTTGGACTTCTCAAGGACATTTGGTTGCACCCACAATATAAAGACATTATTTTCCTATTAGCCTTCACATAAATGAGAATAGAAAGTCACAAAAGTCAATTGTAATACTATCCTTACTATGTTACATATAGTAATTACATGAGCAACCATTACCAAGTCAACATGACACTATTTCTTTCCCATACATTCCCATATCTACATCAGAGATATCTTTTACGCATTAGCATCAAAGAAAATAAGAAACCACCACATCAATTAGAGTAACTTCTCTAAACAAAAAGAGCCCAATTGGATGAAGATAATATTTTCAAATTGCAAAATTCTTATTACTAATAAAGATACAATGAGTACAAGTGACGTCCACTTCTTGATGATGCAAGAAGGGCCTACAAGTGGGATTTTGTGAGAAATTTAACCATGCTATTTGTGGCCTTAGAGTGATGGATAGAAAATTATCTATAATGAGTGTAGATGCCCCCATAAATCAAAGGATTCAAAATAGTTATGTAGGATGCTAGCTGTGCATGACCCTTACACTATAAACGCATGTTAGCAAAAGCCCATCCTATTACATAGAAATGCATGCAAAATCAGCCCCACCACACCTTAGAAGTACCAAAAATCAAGCAAAGATGATGAGAAATGAAGAAAGAATACTCCGGGTCTCTATCAACTTTGGAATGCAAGCATTTGTTCTATGATTCTTACTCCTCTCTATGAGACATTTATCTCTTTCTCCTTCACTCCTCAATTTCATAGCATAGGCCAATTTAGGGTTAGATCTTTAACTAATTTCCTTTCCAAGAATACTATGCGAGGCTCAAGAAAATTATAAGTTATAGTGCAACACCCAAAGTTTTGATAATGGGTCCTCATGTCTTTGGTTTATCTAAGCCATTTTATTTCATTTTGGGGTTTTTTAATAGGTTCATGATAAGCACATCCTTCGAATAGTAGGGACACCATTAAAAAAACTACAATTTCACTGATAGATTTTGTAGGACTTCGATTTGTTAGAAAAACTACAATTTCCTTTCAAGGGTCTTTTAGTTGCCTAATTTGAAATTTGTTAAATTTAGCACAATTTAGTGGGTTAGTATTATAAATTAGATAGGAGTTACATAGAAATCAATTACATTTATAGTATGGTTTGGTGCAATTGTTGAGTTTGCAAAATTAACCAAATCTGACATGTTGTAATTTTTCATTCACTCTTCGATTAAAATATTTTGCTTACAAAATAGGTCTTAGGCTACTTTGTGCGTGTGGCTCTTTAGTTTTAAGCCCACTATTATTAGAAACAATGTGCATTGTACCAATTTGTGGGTCCATTACCTTCATAAAATGGAAAGTTCATTGGGCCCAAAATAACCATGTATCAATTTACAACTACTATATTTATCCATTTTCACATACTTTGAGTCAAATACCATTAAATGATAGAAACATGGGCCCATTGTTAATTTTATTTCGTGTAAATTTTAATTATAGGTCTCATACCATCAAATAGTATAAAATTAAGCTTAATAATGTTAGCTTTTGTAATGCCCCTAAAATTTTGAAGATATTTTGTAAAAGTAGTTAATTTTGAAAAATAATATATGTTTTAGATGTTTAATATTAATAAAAATATGAAACAAAGTATTTTGTGAAAAAATTAGTATCATTAGATTTTACACTCAAAATGGAATCCAACGCCTCAAAGAACACTGAAAACGGAGTTCGTATGAAGAAGTTATAGGCATTTGAAGATGGAGAGAATATATGCAATTTAAGTGTAAAACAACTGAGATAAAAAAACACAGGGTGTCGTTTTACTAATGGCACCCCCCAGGTCATCCCCTACCTCCAGCCATCAACCTACACAAGCACCGCTTCTATGAGGGGGCAAAAATGGCAGCACCGCCATGGGCAGCACCGCCTTAGCCAAGCTATAAAAAGCCCTTCCCCCCTCCTCTCCGATCACCCTCTTCCTCATCTTCTCCGGTCATTTTAGACTAGGGTTCTGAAAAAGTTTTCATCAAAAAACCCCTCAAATTGATTCTTTTGCAAGTTTTGGTACCAGCCCAAGCCCGCCATTCTCCTTTTCTGTCTCCTTCCCTCTTTCATCCCCTCTTCTCCTCCAGCATTTTCCTGCATTTTTGGATGTCTAGGGTTCCAGAAACAAGGAACATGATTGCTGCTAAGATCTCAAAAAAAGCCATCCAAATGAAGGTAGATCGAAGAGTAAACAACACCATTAGATTCCTTGTGAAGAGAGGATCAAAATTCCTCAAGAAATTTCTGAATCAAAGTTAGTTTCACCATTGATCGGGCTGAAATTCAAATTCCAGTAACAATGCATTTTCAGGCAAACCTCTGACGTGAAATTCTTGTTTTTCGGCATCAAATGAACACAGAATGACTCCAAACTTGATAGGAGTGAAGTTAAGAGCCTGATCTACAAACCCTTTAATTTAGAGTTAATCAGACATAGAAATCGTCACCTGCAAAAACTGCTCCGGTCGTCTTCTCCGGCGATGATCAGTTACACAAGCGACTTGATCCTGTACCTAGGACGCACGCCCGTAACACACGACTGGAATGCACACTCTGAAGTGTCCTTCGAGTGTTTGTGAGCTTGTGGTGTAGTCGCGGTTCGACCAAGATGCGCATGCAACCTGGGAACCGTGACACGCGGGTCCGCGTCGAAGAATCTGGTTCGTTTGTGACATTGCGACACTAAAATTGCAATTACAGGGGCTGTAGGACTCCGATTGATGATCTGAAAGAATTGTTGCATTCGTATTGACAATGTGGACCTAATGAAACTATAAAAGTTAGGATTTGAGAACTATTTAGTATGACTATAGCCTAAAAACTATAGAGATCTACTAGATCTACTAGATCAAAGATGATCAAAAAGGGTAGATCTATCCGTTAATTTATAAATCTAAATAGTGATCTATAAATGGATAGAAAATGATATTTGAATCCTTATTGTCAAACAATATATAGGGTTTTACGAAGGTGACTCAGGGTCGAGTAAGGAAGAGATACGATTGAGGTAGGTAGTATGATACTACTAAGTTCTTAAAATGCATCTTAAACTCGGACTTGCTTTATTATTGTGTTTAGCATGTTTTTGAGATATGATGTTCTTATACAAGTATGTAGTCTTGCTTTCATGATTTTATGGCCTTGAAGCACTTGAATCTACCATTGTACTTAGTATGTTTTCGAGATATAATGTTCTTATACCAGCATGCGGAATTGTCTTCATGTTTTATGGCTTTGAATGCGATATTAACATGAACTAATTTTATGCATTGGTCGCATGATTGGAAAGAGATGCATAAATTGCATGATTTCGATGAGTAAGATTGAGGATTGTCATGTCATATAAATCATCTCATAATACCAGCACATGTTGCATAACCTTGAGGGTTACCAAAAGACGCTGGAGTGCCCAAAAGACGCTGGTGAGGTAGTGTGAGGGCCAGGCAGTGTGAGGGACCCAAAGAGGACATAATTTTTATATTTTTGGGCTATTGAACCTAGTGGCACTATGCTAAGAGGTTGTTATGTATAGGGTTGGCCTCTCGGCCTCTACCACCAAAGGGTGATTGATATTACTGCTAAAAAGGCATTATCCCTTCCCTAACTACTGTGGTAAATAGGGACGACCACTGGAGGTGTTCACGGCACCCTTTTGAGGACATTCATAGTTGTCATGGAGGCTATGGTGGATTGCAGCTGTATGCTGAGTGTGAGCATAGTGACCCTATGATTTTAGTGTGATTGATATGCATATAGCATTGAGATGGTCGTATACGAGTACTTGTGACTAGTTAGCATAACGTGTACGCCGAGAGACTCATGTGCATGATACTAGCATCTGCTTGAATGATGACTATTTTAAGAGCTTCATGATTATTATATTTTAGTCGTTGGTTTGATGTATTGTTGAGATATTATTACTTGGATCTATGGATTTCTATTTTATGATTTTAGTCATATTTGGAAGACTAGAATTGCGTGCGGGTTTCATGGTTGAAATTGCATTGATGAACCTACTTCTTATACACAAAATGTGCATGGTTGCTCTAAAAGGAATTGCTGATGTTTTATATGAAAAACTCCTTGAATTTATATATATTGCATGCCGTGTTTTTAAAATAGTAGTATCAGATCACCTAATGGATATGAAAAATACTTACCCAAATTTATTATTTTTCCATATTAGCTCCACATGAGAGTAGAATAAGCATCAAGAAATGTTAGTACTACAATCAAGTAAAGCAAGAAGGTACAAGCATGAATGTAAGTAAACACTCTACCTTTTGGACATGTATCTGTACTTATTTACACTTAGGCTGTGAGTTGTGACTGGATAGACCTAGGAATACATTTATGAATTTTGAAATTGTCAAAACTACTTTACTCATCTCGAAAACAAATGACACTCGGGGTTTTCAAAATGAATTTAAAATGAAAGATTTACTGCTGCATTGCATTGTTTTGTAAAAATGTTTTCAATAGGGATTGATCCCACTAGAGGAATTAGTAATTTTTAATTAAAAAATGCATGTGAAAACTCGGGTCGTCAAAGATTTTATATATTTGTGCACCCATTATTATCAAAATCTATAATGGATACACTAAATGCATTCACAAATCAAACATGACATGATTATAAAATGTTCATATTTGAAAGAGGTATGAGTCCCTTAATTTTCACCTATATATGAGTTTGCAAATTGAACCTGCATCAATTATACAATAGATGTGTAAAATAAGGTCAAGCCTACCATTAATTTTCACATGTTTGTGGGCCTACTACCATCAATATCTGTAAATAAAATACAATATAGCCATAAATTATATTTACATTGGTTATCACACAATCTATATTCAAAATAATGTGAGCCTGCCATGAAGTTTTACTTGTTTATGAGCTCATTGTCATCAATATCTATATAATAAATTACAACAAGCCCATATGTCAAAGAACTAATTATAAACAACCATGCACCACATGATAATGTCCGGCATTAATATTTTCCCAGTTGTGAGCCCATAACTATGAAAATCTCCTTTTAAAAAAACACTAAAAATGAGAAAGTAAAGAGGTATGCCTTACTTTGAGTTTTTCTTGAAATCTCTATTTTTCATGATGGAGTTTTAGAGAGGTGATTTTTGGATTCAAGGTTTCTATATAATAGGATTTATTTGATTTGAGGCTTATAAGGATTTATTAGATTTAAGGGCAGATTCGACACACATGTGAAATGACTAATAAGGAATTGCTAGATTTTATATGCGTGAATAACAAATAATTTATAGTTTTTGTGGCAACCAAGTCAAGCAACTTTTATCCGATGACAACTCTCGGTAGACAACCAACAAGCCCTAAGTCTTGCATACAAATTGACTGAATTAACTAAATCCAACATATCAATGTAGTCATTCACTTGTGTGTAGGATTTACTCTTAAATTAGACAAATCCTTATTAGTTGCAAGTCTATTAAATTCTACTTCATATCAACTCTAAATCTACCTCCTTTGTAAAATCACCCTTTAAACTACCATGTGGAGCTAAGAAGCTACCTAATTTGTTCTCAAGTTTATTTTTCTACATTTTTGTTTCTCTTGAGAAAAGGTTTTGATAATTCTATGCCTATGGTGAAAATTCTATGGTTGTTTATAACTAAAATAGGTTTGACATGTGGGCCTATTGTAATTTATTCTAAGGTTTTGATGATAGTAGGTCCATAAACAATGGAAATTGATAGTGACTGCACATTATTTTTTGAGTATGGTTATTGTAAGTATTTGTGAAATGTGATGGTTTACACACCTATTTTGCTTATGACCATTGCACAAAACTAATATGAGTTCAATTGTGGGCCACAAACGAGTATAATTTGATGGTGGGTCTACCCCTATATTTTCTTATGACTATTCTATAACTGAAGGTGGTTTGATTTATGGGTCCATTACACTTTTATTATAGGTGTCAATGGCTATCATCTCACAAGCATGTGAAAATTGATGGTGGGTTGACACCTTTTTTGAATATGACTATTGTATAAGTGATGCATGCATGATTTGTGGGCCCATGCACTTCAATTTATAGGTTTTGATGGTTAGTGAGCCTACAACTAAAAGCCACAAACATAAAGTAGCCAAAGGCCCATTCCATTTACTAAAATATTTTAATATAAGGGGAAATGAAAATTTATCACACATAAAATTTTGTTGGTTCTTGCAAATTCAATAAATACAACGAATCCTTCTATAAATTTTTTAAATATCTATCTAATTTCTAGTACAAATCCAATAAATTAGGATAAATTGGACAAAATCCAAATGTTGCTAACAGGCCCTAGGGATTAATTATCTATTTTCTCTAGTTGGGATAATAAATGTAAGCATGAGTAAAGTAAACACTCTTGAAAAGTGAATCACAGGTCACTATATTTTTTTTCTTAAAAGGTATTCATATGATATGATTTTATAAGTTCTTTAATCTAATTGGAACACATTAGATGGCCTAAGTACCAAAAATATGCCTCAACCTGACATTTAGACTTGATTGGTAGTAGTTAGGTCATCTCGTGCCATGATCAATTGAACTACTTAAAACTAAGTAAAAAAATCTAGCATAAGTTTTCCAAGATTTATCTATGCCTGTTTGTGCTGAAGTAATTCAATACAAATGGATTTTTCTACCAAATCACCAAATCCATGGGGGGGGGCGGGGGGGGGGGTGTGGCTATGAAGAGAGCAAGGAAACAAGTTGTAGAGGGTTATCTTAAATGGAGCATCGACTTTTGTGTTTTTAGAGTAGGATTTTGTCTTGTGGTTGCTATGCAAAGAGAAGGTTGTCCAATTCCTATTTCAATTATCTTGTTTGGAGATCTACATTTATACAAGGTTTGCTCTTCATTTTGTATGAATCTTGTGCATTTAATTATATGTTTTCAAGTTGTTTTAGCCACATTTTTTGTAAAGTTAGACATAGATGATTATACATGTTTTTGCTACTATCTAAGTAGAAGTTTTGTTTAAGAATGACTTTTACTATAAATATAAGATCTATTGGATATAAATAGAAAATCTATTTAATAATTCTTTCATAGCTTATATAATGTTAGATCTATAGTAGCTTATTTATTTCTAACACAAGTGAAATAGTACTCCTCAATCTTAAATTTTGCTATATCAATTTGAGTATTCATGAGATTTTATATGAACCTCATCTTCATGGGTCTTCAGCATAAATACCCTGAGAAGAGATATTGAATATGGCTTTCTTTCATTTGCAATCACTTCCTTAATGACTTGGAGTCTTTAATGACTTGGAGTCCTTAATGATTTAGATCAATCGTGTTCATTGGAGGATGGATCTTTCATTGTCCACCTA
Source organism: Warburgia ugandensis (assembly GCA_035236585.1). Classification (NCBI taxonomy): domain Eukaryota; kingdom Viridiplantae; phylum Streptophyta; class Magnoliopsida; order Canellales; family Canellaceae; genus Warburgia; species Warburgia ugandensis. The sequence goes on from CP141133.1 coordinate 60,913,803, forward strand.
TATATCAAAGAACTTAGCTTGAGGATGCAATATTTGTATACATTAACCTAGCAATTAACAATGTGTATATGATCCTAATAATCGACATTAGTATCACATAAAACATACAATGCGAAATTTCTAGTTTAAGTCAAATATCATGAGCAAACAACATGGTATATAACTTCTTATGGTCAAGGCATATAAAACTAAAGGAAAAAAGTTTCTTTGTTGATAATCTAAATAAGCATTTTGTTGCTCATTAAAGGAGTGGAATCACTTTTACCTAGCATATAGGAACTAAAAGGTGAATGCTTGTAGAAATACTATGTATTACCATTAGGATATCATTTACAGCTTGTAATAACCAATCAATCTATAAAGTATTGCCAATAAAGTCTAGTGTGACTAGTTACAAACGACTTGGCATCTCCCTAGGAATACTTTTGGTGCATGTTTGAGTGCTTGTTTTTACCCTTTGACAAGTTTAGATTTAGGAGAGTATGTAAGTGATTTGCTTTGTAATTCTTTGCTTGTAACAAAAACAAAAACAAAAACAAAAAATCTATACTATACTACCATTATTTAGATTTTATATTGGTGTGCTGATATAAACTGAACAATAGCCACAAGCCCAAAAAGACTTGTCTTAGAGCCTGATGAAATAGATGATTAAGAAATGATTTATTGATGAACCCCCTGGAGTTATGATTAAATAAGTTTGCCACATCAAATGAAACATGTTAACATAGACAAGATTGGGACGAGCAAATAATCATTGTATTAATTACATATAGAAGAATGGCTTTTTGTTGTACTTAAGATGTCATTGGTATTGACTTATGATGGTGGGCCTAGGGGATGACAAGATGGACTTGATCATCATAAAGTGACAATGAATCAATATTTCTTTTAAAAGGACTAAATTTGAAAGCAATATGGTGATACATGTAGCTAAATCTCACTATATTGTGACCCAAGTCACATGTACTCTACAAGAGGAAAGCTGGATGGTCAATTTAGACCATCCATTAAAAGGATCTCTTTGGTAATAGATGTAGAAGAAAAATGTTGGTAGAACATTAACTTTGCCTCCCAAATGTGAAAATTTAGCTAAATAATTGAAAGCTTGACAAAAATAGAAGTTGAAAATAAAGTAAATTGTGGTGATATTAAAACAAAGGGGTTTGACCATCAAAATTTTCTCTTTGAACTCATTGTAGGGTCAAAAGGGATGTGACTCTAAACATATGGAGGGATAGAATGTTCACACTATAGAACTTCAGTGTTAAAATGGAGAAATTGTGTGTGCTTCTTAAAACTTGATCAAATAGATGATTGAGAAATGATTGATTGATGAGCACCCTTTGGAGTCTATCATTAGGTGAGTTTTCCACTTCAAATTAAACATATTAACATGAATAAGATTGAGATGAGCAGATAACCATTGTATTAATAATATACAAGAGAAGGCCTTGTGATCATACTTAAGAGGTTGTTAGGATTGACTTACAACAGTGGGCCTAGGGTGATAAGCCGAAACTTTGATAGATGACAATATGGACTCAATCATCATACACATGGTGATGCGTGATTAATAGTTCTAACAAAAAGGGCTAACCATTGAAAATACTATAGTGATACATGTAGCTAAGTCTCATTATGCTATGACGCAAGTCACATGTACTAGACGAGGAAAGCTAGATGGTCAATCTAGACTATCCATTCAAAAGACCTCTTTGGTAATAGATGTAGATGACAATTGATTTTTTAAACATGTGAAGGTTTAGGTAAATTATTGAAAGCTTGACAAAAATGGGAGATGAGAATGAAGTAAAGTGTGGTGATATAAAAACAAAGAGGCCTATTTATCATCTTTTTTCATCTTTGGACTCCCTATAATCTCAAAAGGAATGTGACCCTAAACATAGTAATAGACAAAACATTCATACTATAGCATTTTTGTATGTTAAAATGAAGAAGGTTATGAGAGCTATCTGCAAAGTCAAATGTACATGCTTTAGGCTAGTGTGTATGGATCCAAACTGTAGGTCTGCCTATCCACCTTAAATAGATCAAGTCTAAACAAGCACATACATAACAAAATCCTAACCCCTCATTGTATAAACTTTGTTATGTTGTTGTTTAATTTGTTAAATCGATTCATCTTAAAGAACTCATTAGGATTAAGCTATATTAGTAACTAAATTCTTAGTGTGTGATAGGAGTAAATTCACAAAAGGGACACATGAAGGGGAAGTTTCCTCTAGAGAAAGGGCTTTTTAACTGTACTTAACTATATCAATGTTGTGAGTGTATTCCTTTGGCTTTAATAGCTGTTAATTATATTTCATTTGTATACATTAAATGAAATTAAGAAACAGATCCTTAATTACAAGTTTTTGTGTAATAAACAAAACATGTCTTCGATCTTCTAGTTCTTCCATGCACTATAGTTCTAACTTTGGGTCAAAATTCACTATAATTGGATGGTTCATATAACTCTATATTAGTTTTGCAACACGATTTGGTTCTTGGCATGGTTTCATAATATGGGTGGTTGATCATTAATACATTCAAAGTGCTAGTTAATCTTAGTAAGACAATATAATCTTTGAAGTCATTCTTTTTAGTATAAAGCATAGCAACGACATTATGCTCTCTCTTTCATCTTATAGGCCTAAGTAGCATTGTCTTAGCCTTTGGCACATATCAATATCCTTTCTTTTTATATTTTAGGATATGCATAGTGTCATTAGGTAATATCTTAGTCTTTCTTTTGCCTTTTAGTGTTTGGAGAGAATACATGTTTTGTCATTGAGTATGCACTTTAAGAGAGCAAAAAGTTCATAATTCTTTTAAAGCATTGGGATATGCTTTCTAAACATAGCCAACCATATAATTACATGCGAAACCATATAGGTTAACTTTCATTACCTAAGGGGTTTCTTACTAGTAGAGCTCATGTAGGCTAGAATAATCATCACCTTAGGACAACAACATGAATAAAACCTAGAATGAACATTGCCCTAAGGATTACACATAGATGGGCCCACATGATAGTTTTCATCACCTAAGGACCCACTTAGGCTAGGATGGGCATCATCTTGGGCTTTGACAGGGAAAGGGTCCACATAGGTTAGTCTTCGCTACCTTGAGGCATGGACATGGATGGGACCCACTTAGTCTAGAATGGGCATCACCTTAGGATTATGCATAGATGGAGCCATATAGGTTAGTTTTCATCATCTAAGGGCTTTCATGTTAATAGGGCCCACATAAGCTATAGTGTATATGTAACATCCCAAAAATTTAAATGTTAATTTGAGTGAATTTTTGAAAAATATTGTTTTGAGAAAAGAAAAATGACACTCGGGGTTTTTCAAAGTGAATTAAAAAAGAAAAAGAAAAGATTCTTCCGCTGTTGTTTAGTCTTTAAAAATAATTTTTTTTAGAGATCAAGCTCGCTATGTCAATGTCTTTTGTATTTAAAAAGTGTTATGAAAACCCGGGTCATCACAGTATATCACCTTGGTTTCCCCTTTTCATTATTTGAATGGGACCCATGATAGGTTGAAATACTCATGGTCTTAGTGCACCTCTTTTTGTATATTGTGTTTAATCTTAAAGCAGGGCCCATAGCTAATTAATTTAGCCATAATGAAACAACTCTTTTTTATTGTGTTTGACCTTAAAAGCAAGGGGATGCTCCTTTTTTTAGGTTAGTATTTTACTTTAAAAGCAAGCTTGAGGTTTCACAAACTTAATCACAATAAATGGTCTTTTTTATATCGTGTCTAATGTTTAAGATGGGGCCCATGGCTTTCATTACTTAGCCGTAATGGGGGCACTCCTTTTTTGTATTATATTTCCATAGGCTGGAACCATAACTTTGGTTGTTTAACCATGATTGGGGATAACCCTTTTCTTTCTATAACTTGAGCATAACATTGTTGCAAGATTTTAGAACACAAATTCATGAGAGTTTAGCATATTTTGATGAAGAAAGTTCAAAGATTCACATGTAAGAGAGAAATCCACCAAAGGGAGTATCTATGGTTCTTTAAGGGGAGATATCTCAAAAGAATTAGTAGCTCTTCAAGGGAGAATCTACTACAAGAATGGCCACTCCTTTTTACATAAAGAAAAGGTGAGAGATCTTCAAATGAATCATAGCCAGATCTCTTTGCATAAAGAAAGTGAGAATCAAAGAGAAAGAAAAGATGGATAATAGAAAGGAGAATCCTCACCTTACCTTCCATCACCCACACACAATAGATGTAGCACTCTTTTCTCAAAACTTCCAATTTCCTATTTTCTTCTCTTTTTATGTGTTTTTTTATATCCTTTTCATCATCTTTATTTTTAGAGTTACGAAAAAGGATTTTTTTATAGAAGTAACAATCTTTTACATAAAGAAAAGGTGAGAGATCTTCAAATGAATCATATCCAGATCTGTTTGCATAAAGAAAGTGAGAATCAAAGAGAAAGAAAAGATGGATAATAAAAAGGAGAATCCTTGCCTTCTCTTCTATCACCCACACACAATAGATGTAGCAATATTTTCTTAAAACTCCTAGTTTCCTATTTTCTTTTCTTTTTATGTGTTTTTCTATATCCTTTTCATCATCTTTATTTTTAGAGTTATGAAAGGCTTTTTTATAGAAGAAGGTAGTTGGTGGTTGCTCAAGTCCTTCTTTGAGGGAATGCCAAGTGCCCTATTTTGTTACTATAGACACCTAAATTTGCTTATGAATAATTAGATGAGGACCAAACTTGTTACAAAGATGTTGCTTATTGATGATAAAGCTTGAAATATTGTCAGTATATGAGGAACATGAAAGGAATTGGAATACACTAGTAGAATCTATTGTTGACTTATCAACCACAATGCTTACATTTAGCATGATAGGTATTTGTAATGTTGCACCATTACAAAATCCTCATTGCTACAAAATTTATGTTTGACAACATTGCCAAAACATTAAGAAAACTTGTTCTAACCTTTGTACACTTTACTATTTGGAAAGTATAGTCCCACATTGACTTGACAAGTTGAATACTCTAATTTCTAATACAATAAAAGGAAAGTACCTGACAACAACAAAAAAGGAAAGTAAATAGAAGTACAACTCTTGACCATTAAGCACTTGTTAAACTACCTGACAAGTACGTTTAGCCTCCATTTGAGCTTTTTGATTGGTTGATCAAGTGTTTCAAGCTTTTAGAAAGATTCTTAGAAGCTTCGGATTTAGCTTGGTTGATTAGTTATCTTTTTCAAATATTTTATGTTCCCCCACTATTTGTTTTTGGAATCCAACTTATATTTGTCTAATGCAACTCTCCATAGGGAGAGTTAGCATTACACAAATGTTTATGGACTTGCAAAAATGATATGATTTTCTTAGATTTCCCACTCTTTTATTCCCAATTCTTAACTCATATAGTGGTCTTCAATGGGTAACTAATACCTTCCCATGGAGAGGATTGAATCTAGATGTTTGGCTATGAAGCCTAAGATGGGCTAGGGACTTATGGCATTTCTCCACAAGGAGAACTTTCTTAAGATTTGCATATTAATGGCTAAGTATTATCACTAGTAAAAAAGGCTTAGACCATTGGCTGTTAATCATGATCCCCCATCTACTTCTTAAGCATAATCTCTAGAATCACATATACCAAAAACCTAACTATTATCTACATTACATATTTTATATCATCATTAGGTGTTACAAAAATATTGGTGACTCTATTAGGGACTTCCTTTAGGATCAGGAATAATTTGTTTGGGAAATCTACTTGTTAAAATATCATAGTGCTAGATGGTATTATAGTTTTTAATGCTACACAAGTTTTCATCATGCTTACTTACTATTGGTCATTTGTAATAGTAGTTTTTTTTTTTTTTATAAATGTAACCATGTTTAGTTTTCCTATATGAATGGATGAATGTAAATGGAAAATTCTGAAAATGGCAACAATTCCACAGAGGGACACTCTTGAGATATTTCTTTGCTTTGATGCATCTTTTGTATTTCTATATTCATACGTGCCTATTATAAGCACTCAAAGAGATTATTACCTTGGGTAGTTGGCTATTTGGGGCTGTGCAATCCTTTGAAAACAACCTCTAGTTGTTGCTTAGTATCCTTAAGATAAATCAAATAGACACTCCAATCATACCTTTTTGTGGATAACCCTAATGGACCATATTGAGAGGATTGAGACATTGTGCAGTAAGAATTCTATTGCAGTCCTAGGCCTACCCTTGCATCATATATAGGAGGTCGAGACTCAATCTTCTAAGGTATCTGGTCCTTAATATTTCATGAAATGACACAATCAACTTAAAATTTTGGTCATCAGATGAGGTTCGAATGGTTTCTAGAATCTATCCAATATCCTTGACAAAATGCAAATATTGACAATTTAGCATCACACTAATTTTTGTTGTGTAACATTGCACTACACCATTGAATATAAATAAGACTCAAACATGTCATTTTATTTCAAGCATTATCATCACTCCTATAATTTGGAAAAGACCTCATTCATCTTCTACCAGCAAAAGATCTAGTTTGGTTAGGGTTGAAATTGAGTCCATCCCATCTACTCCAACTTTTATAATAGATACATCGCAACCCAATCATCAATGTCTTTACCCATCATTGCGCCAATTACCAATACATTCATTTTTCCTCCTAGTTATGTTGCCACAACATGCTGAATCTTCTCATCCTACACAATTAATCTTGCCATAACCTGGCCTTTCACTAATGTCACAACAAGATAAGATAAAAAGGAAAGAATCAACTTTATAAATTGCCAACTAGATTTGAGAAATCAATTCGCTTAGTTGACTCAACTCACATAGCAATTTGAATTAGTTCTACATGTCCTAAAAAACTTACCTACTTTCCGTAGCCCAAAACCATATTGTCCTAAGAGTAACCAATGACACTGTTTCCTCTCAAAATATTATGGATCATCTAATTGGCATAGCCATTGCCCAATCAACCCATTCTTCAAACTAGCCTTTGCCATCATGTCCCTCATCACTACCACGACATCATTATGAAGACTTTTGTTATGAGCAATGTGGTGCAAACCTAAGGGATGAGGAATTACACTTACTACTAGACAAACTACGGTTCATGGAGGAAAGGATTTGCATGGCACAAAATTTTGGTGAAAATGTTGTGAAAGACATGAATGAGAGGTGAATAAGATTAATTTGATGGTGGTGCAATGGATTTAGATGTTGTAGACATTTTTGCCAATGCAAAAATTGTTAAAGAGTTCAAGCTGCCAAAAACCATTCTAATGTATGATAGTGGTGGTTGTCCTAAAGCTCATGTTGGAATATTTGTTGCTTATCTAGATAAATTTGAATTCAAGCCAAATCAACTTGTTGATCTCTTTCAAATGACTCTTATTGGCAAAGCATTTACATGGTTGCTTTCGAAAGATAAATATAAGTTGCGAACATATGATGATATCAAAGAAGTGTTTGTTAATCATTTCAAATACAATACTCCATCACTTGGATCAAGGAGAGACTTGGAATTGCATAAGATGAATACAAGTGAGACAATTTTTGAGTTTATGACACGTTGGAGAGATGAAGCAAAAAACATCAAGAAATATTCTCATGAAGAAGACCCAATTCACATGGTTCTTAGCAATTTATACCATGATTATCAAGTACAAATATTTAGTCCGTTTTAAGTCTCTTTATTAGTAGAGAGAGAGAGAGAGAGAGAGAGAGAGAGAGAGAGAGAGAGAGAGAGAGAGATGTGCTAGTTTTGTTTTAATCTTTGAAAAGAAAATTGGATGTGGACATGAACAAAAAGTTGAGAGTATATATTAGTTAAATTTGATATTACTTAATTGTAATATGTTTTATTTTTACAATTTATTAAAAATTCTTTAGGTTTCCAATAAAGTCATCAAAATAAAATTCTCACAAGAGATTTAAATTACTTGCTTGGAAAATTCATTACATCACAACAATGAATTCCAATCAGGTGTCGTCAATAGTGTGCCCTAGGAAGAACCATGCGTTATCATCCCAAACATCCCAATAAAATACCAGCCGGTGTTTAAGCCTACAAATCTTTAAAGACTAAAAGTGAACATGCTCATTATTTCCACCCCCATCATTTTCAAATTTAAAAATAAGAAAAACCCCGTATTTCGTGGAAGCGACCGTCTCCATTTCTAATTGTAGCTCTCTTTCCTTGTCCCGGGGCTGCGCAGACGCAAACGCAAACGCAAACGCAAACGCATACCAAACCTCCCCTTCTCCCCTTCTCTCTTTCTCTCTCTGGTGCAACCATGAGCAAGGGGCCAGGACTCTTCTCCGACATCGGAAAACTCGCCAGAGGCTAGTTCCTGGAACTTTCTCTAAATCTCCTTTTCATTTTCGTTTTTCATTTTCTGTACTTCTGATTTCCTGACGTCATTTATAGATCTGCTTACAAGGGATTACAGCTCTGATCAGAAATTCACCGTCTCAACTTTCAGTAGTGATGTCGATTGCGGAGTGGTATGGGCGTGTTTTTCTTCTTTCGATTCTGATTTGCTACTTCCTTTGATCCGTGATCGCTACTCTAGGGTTTTGTTTTCCTCGTTGCGAGTTTTCTTGATTTGTAGTTTCTTGTGGAACAGCTTTTTATGATTCTGGTAGCTATGCATTTGTATACAGCTGAATGGATTGGTTGAACGTGTTTTGATGATTTGAATTGAATGGCTGGGTGTAGTTTTATTTATTATATTGTCACTAATTTTGGTTTTAATCATTGATTTTGGTTGTTCTGGAATTTGCTAGGGATTAGTGGATAATAAGTGTGATGGAGAAATTGAAATGGATATCTGAGGGGGAATTTGTTTGGATCTGCCGAAGTTATTTAAAAGCTCATGCTTATGTTGTTATTGCATATAGAAATTTGTATTTTACATATATTAATGTTGTAGGTATTCACCAGTTGCTTCTCCGGGACCCCTCATCAATGGGCTGCCCTTTTAGTTGCTCGTGGTTTAGAACATGAGGTATCCCATAGGCTATACGCTTGCAGACTGACCATTGGCTTTAGGAGGGCTTCGGTTGTAAGTTGTAACTTGTTTGTTGACACATGTAGTACTGCTAGGAAGAGTATCAAGAAATATAGGTTGATTTCACATGCAGTATACAGGTTATGGTATCATGAGGGACTTTAGGAGATAAGGAGATTTAGAAATATTCTGGGAGAGACCTTATCAGAAGAGAGGGAAAAAATTTACAGTTAAAAAAAAAGGACTGGATATTTTATGTGCTGATCTTGATCTTGGATTGTTAGGGACATATGAAAAGTCCTTATGGTAAATTAATATTTGAAGTGCCTTCCTACAAGGTTATTGCTAACATCACTGCCTTCATTGGAAAATTAACTTTGGTTGCAGTTTGTCTTGGTTTTGTACTTCCTGAAAATTTTTAGGAGTGTGTCAGTTAGAAAAAAGAAGGGGAGCCTTGGCACAACGGTAAAAGTTGTCGTCGTGTGACCTTGAGGTCACGGGTTCAAGGCATGGAAACAGCCTCTCGTAAAAATACAAGGTAAGGCTGTGTATTCTAGGCCCTGGTGGTCCGCCCCTTCCCTAGACCCCGTAGAGGTGGGAGCTTTGTGCACAAGGGCTGCTCTTTTTGTGTCAGTCAGTAAAAGAGGAAAGAGAATTTCAAAGAACCCACATGACATAGTTTGTAGTAAGTGGGGCATGATTTGATGGCAAAGTCTCTCGTGCCACAAACTATACTGGGATAGCTGAAGCAATGCTGGATCGAGTGGCTTCCAACAACCATTTATACTTTATGAACTTTTTGGGTAACTATCTAGAAATACTTCAATATGGGTTTATGCTGTCTACTTCCCATAAATGTAAATATCTGTCTATGGCTTGGTCTCATGCCTGTTATGCGCCACGTCCACAATGCTCAAATGAAACTAAACTTCTAGTATATTTTCTAAACATATGTCTCAGATCATGCATATTGTTGGAATTCTATATGGTTGTCAAAATTTTCCTCCAATATCTATTTCTGAATTTTGCATTATGAACCTTCTCTTTTGATTATTTTCTATTAACAACATGTTTTGGTTACCAAGCCCACATCTTTTTTTTGCTTGCTTTTTGGCAAAAGCAATTTTCTCCCATGATGGTTGGTTCTGTGCTAGTTCTATTGCTACTTTTTTTTCCTTCCTTCTCCCCCCCCCACCACGATTTCTAAAAGATCATGATGTTACTTCTTTTGTGTTATAATTTCTAAACTTGTATAAGTCTTACAAGTTTGTTTACAAATGATTTTTGACTATTTTACAAGAAGTCCAAGAGAACTTAATTTGACTACAAATTTGAAGCTTTAGGAAAAAGGGAATAAATAATTCTTAAATTGTATTTGAAGTATATGATTAGTTGATTTAGCTTTGATGTTTGAGAAAATTAAATATAAGGGTTCCCTAAAAAAAAAGTTTTCTAAAATCCAACCAAAGATTTTGTTTTGAGTTTTGAAAAAGTATCCAAGCTAAGGAGAAAACTCTGCCGCTGTCGATCCTAAGCCCAGATAAAAAGGAGGGTTTTGCGTCAGGTGCCAGCGGCAAGGAAAACTTATGGCAAACCCCATAGTATGAGTCGATCATTGACATTCCCTAGGCTAGGGCGTTTTCGGTAAACAATGTGTTGCATTGGATCCTAGGTGCAGTGGAAAATGGACAAAGGGTACTAGGGCGTTTCTCCGGAAGCGAAGCGTTGCATCGGATCTTGGGTGTAATGGAAAATGGGCAATGGCTTCTAGAGTGTTCTCTTGGAAGCGACGCGCTACATTAGAACCCAGATGTAATGGAAAGTAAGCATGGGTTCATGTCATGGGGGTTGAGAAGTGTATGGGTAAATAGGCTAGCTCATAAGAATAAGATTTGTATTGCCATATGAAATATAGATACATTGGCATCATCTTGAATCATTTGTGTACCAACGGCAGTTCTTTCGTTGTGTTCTCTCTTCTTACCTCAATTTTTGAGAATTTTTTATCTGGGACAATAAATAACTATTGTAGATAAGTGTATCTCCTTGGCTTGGCTCTCTATTCTAGTTAGTGAACCAATAAATAGCTTTATATAATCTCTGGAGAGTTGCTACCGGGAGATGATTCTCCTTGCATATTGATATAGCTACAACATACAAGGTATACACCAGAAAAGGAAACAAACTAGTAACAGATTTGACAAGTTAGTACTAGAGCATGTGAAGAAGATTATTCCCTACACATGAGAGGTCTTGGTTAGTTTTCTTTCTAGCAGGCAGTTAGTTAGACTTTTACAGAGGAAATGATAACAAAAACAATCAAGAGAGGAGGAGGGGGTGAAGAAAATTGGAGAGTGATTGGAGGCAGTAGCTCCCTCGAAGGGCTGTGTAACAATTTTTTTTTTTTTTGTTCTTCCTTCTTGTTTCCCTTTAAGTTTTCCCAGAGTTAGCTGTAACTGTGTAATACCTTTTGAGAATGAATCTTTCAATTGTGTTCCTGCTCAACTTATTTGGTTAAATTCATGTTTTACATCAAAGGATTGCAATAGTTTGGTATTAGAGCACCACTTCTTGGGCAAGGTCAGCACATGAATGGAAGGAAGACTGGAAGCATTGGAGAAAAAATTCGAACATCTGTCAGCCAATGTTCAATCGAGGAACGACTACTTACTAGAAATGCAGGGGATGATGAAGAGTAGAGAGACTGAAGGCGTAAAATAAGCATACTTCAGACCCTTCTGAGCAACACCAATTGGTGGGATCCTTAGTGTGGGCCATTCTAGCAGCTTGAATGGAGACCATCAAACCTTGACTGGGGATTTTCAAAGGGTGGAATCCAGAGGTTGAAAGCTGGAACTACCCATTTTTAGAGGGGAAGATCCCTATGGGTGGGTTTTCAAGATGGATCGATACCTAGAGGCAACTGGGATGCCATAAGATGATAAAATTGCTACTGAGATAGTTTGCTTGGCCGGAAGTGCTATGGTGTGGTATCAGTGGGTTGAAACATGGGCACCAATCAGGGATTGGACGGAGTTTAAAAGGGCGATCATCCAAAGATTCAAGCCATCTTAGCAAGGAAATTCCTATGAGTTGTTGATGAATCTTCACCAATAAGGATCAGTGACAGAATACAAAAAAATTTCGAGATGATCGCTGTATCCATGGTCGGAGCTTCTACCGAGCTGCTGATCGGAGTGTTCGTTCACGGGTTGCAAGAAGAAATCTGGGTATAACGGCAGTTACAGTGGTTACAGGGAAGTTGGTCGGGCCCCCCTCCTAGCCCAAAGGATATTGCCCACTCATGGGTGTCCACCTATGACCTTCCCAGGACCCCAATAAGGAACATTCCACTAAACCCTGGGAACCCTGCCGTGAGTAGGGTCGAGCATTGTTGACTACTCGATTGGATAGGAAATGAAATATCATTTTTCGGCAACCACAAAGAGAGATCCCGGGGTTCGAAAATTGATGGAGGATGAGGTATGGGACAAACAGAAAAAAGGTTGTCTTTTACCTGTGATGAGAAATTCCATTTGGTTCATCATTGCTGCAATCACACTTTGCAAGTTTTCATTGTGTCCATTGAGGAAGAAGATACAACCGACGTTGACCTTGATGACAAACAGACAAACGACTCGACTGTTGCAGGTAACCCGATCAAACTCTCCCTTAGTTCCCTTTTAGGTATGAATCCTACCAAAGCTATGAACTGAAAGGATTATTGGGTAATCATGAGGTATTAATCCTGATCGAATTTGGAGCGACCATAATTTCATCTCCAATGAGTTAATCGAGGAACTACATTTGACAGTCACCCACACCGGATCCTTCACTGTTCAGGTGGGGGATGACCATGTGATCCACATCCAAGAGATTTGTAAAAATATCATTTTAGGTTCAAAGGGATCACCATCACATAGAACTTGTTTTCCCTTCGATCTAGCCAGTGCAGATGTAATCTTGAGAGTTGCTTGGTTAGAGTCCCTTGGTGATGTGTTTTCGAACTAGAGGCAGCTCACCATGAAATTCCTGTACAAAGATCAAACAGTCTATCTGCAAGGGGATCAATCCTTAGTCAAATCCTTGGTCTCACTCAAACACATGATGAAGACTCTTCAAACAACAGATGATACCTATTATTTAGAATTGTTTGTTGTCAGTGATGATCATTTTGCAATGTCCACCGTTCCAGAGATTTTGTTTGTGTTACACAAATTTTTCGTCCTTTTTTGATGCTCCCATTAGGTTACCACCTTCAAGGCCACAAGATCATGTGATTGTGCTAAAGGAAGGAACCCAACCACACAATATTCGCACATACAGGTATCCTTATTACCAAAAATCTGAGATAGAAAAAATCATCAAGGAATTGATGATAGCAGGGTTCATCCAACTGAGTGTCAGTCCATTTTCAAGCCCCGTTTTGCTTGTTAATGAAAAAGAAAATAAACAAAAAGATGGGAGTTGGTGGATGTGCGTTGATTACCGAGCACTAAATCAAGCGACTGTATAAGATAAATTTCCAATTCCAGCGGTTGATGAATTGTTGGATGAGCTCAGGGGGGCTGCCATATTTTCAAACTTGGACCTAAAATTTGGGTGTCACCAAATCCAAGTTCGCGAGCAAGACACCCATAAGACAGCTTTCCAAACGCACGAAGGACACTACAAATTCAATGTAATGCCTTTCAGATTAACTAGTGCTCCTTCTACCTTTCAAGCACTTATGAATTCAATATTCCGAACTCATCTGACCAAATTTATTTTGGTATTCTTTGATGATATATTTGTACACTCAGATCTAACCAATCATGTAAAGCACTTGGAAATCACTCTTTAGATTTTGGTTGATAGTAAGGCTGGTGTTAAACCCAAAGAAATGCTCTTTCGGGCAGCCCTAACTCACCTATTTAGGCCATATTATGTCTTCGCAAGGGATAGCTGTAGATCCTTCTAAAATTGAGCATATGTTACAATGGCCCCGTCCTCAAAATATTAAAGACTTGTGTGGCTTCTAGGGGTTAATGGGTTATTACCACAGGTTTGTGAAGGGATATGGAATCATTGCCAATACTCTTACTCAATTACTCAACAAGGACTGCTTTCAATGGAATGATCAATCTAGGGATACATTTGAGGCATTAAAATCAGCTATGACCGTGGTTCCTGTTCTAGCATTGCCAAACTTTACCAAGACGTTTGTCATTGAAACTGATACATCTGGCATAGTTTTGATGCAAGAAGGCCACGCATAGCATTCTTCTGTCAAGGGCTGTTTGCACGGGCACAATTGAAGTTGGTATATGAAATGAAACTCATGGCAATTGTCTTTCCTGTACAGAAATGGAGGCTCTACTTGATGAGACCATTTTATCATTCGAACGGATCAAAAGAGCCTAAAATTCTTGATGGAACAGCGGTTATTGGAGGAAAACCAGCAGAAATGGGTGGTGAAATTGATCGGCTATGACTTTGAATTACATTATAAACCCGGTCACGATAACCAAGTGGTTGATGCACTTTCCCAAACACCTCAGTCCTTGTGATTCCTCGGCATATCTTTTAACAAGTTCATTGGCTGGGATGAATTAGAACAAGAGGTGCATCATGACTCAAAAATGCACACCCTTATGCATGACTTGATGATTGACTCCAGCAGCCACCTAGGATACTAGTTGAAGCATGGTTGCCTCACTTACGAGGGTCGACTGGTTCTGCCTAGAAATTCTAAGCTGATTCCCCAACTCCTACACGAGTTCCACTCCGCTCCAAGTGGGGGACACCCAGGTTTTACCGAACTTACAAGTGGATTTCTGCATTACTATTCTGGGAGGGGTTACTTAAGGATGTCAAATCATTTGTCATAGCTTGTACCATTTGCCAGCAAAACAAATATTCAACACTGATGCTAATAGGTTTGTTGCAACCACTACCAATTCCTCAACAAGTTTGGGAAGAGATTTCCATGGATTTCATGGGAGGACTCCCTAAGGCACATGGCTTTGACACTATTTTAGTGGGTAAAGTTCTCTCACTTCATTTCATTATGTCACCTTTTCTCAGCCAAGATAGTAGCCATACTCTTCATCAAGGAGATTGTATGTCTCCATGGATTTGCTTGTTCAATTGTCTCCTATCGAGACAGGGTTTGCATCAGCAATATTTGGACTGAACTATTTAAGCAGGTTGGAACTGTCTTAAAGATGAGTTCGGTATATCACCCTCAAACAGATGGCCAGATAGAGGTGATAAACAGATGCCTAGAAACTTACTTAAGATGCTTCGTTATAGGTAAATCCAAATCTTGGCCTAAGTGGATAGCCTGGGCTGAATACTGGTTTAACACAACTTTCCAAGTAGGATAAGGAATGACCCCTTTCAAAGCACGCTATGGCAGAGATCCCCCTATTGTACTTCATTTAACTGAAGAACCCTCCCTTGTTGAAGTTGTTGATCTCCTTATTCAACAAAGGAATTCAGTATTATAAGAGCTCAAAGACAATCTATGCAAAGCACAGTCATGGATGAAAAAATACACCGATTTGAAGAGGCGTGAACTGCTATTACGACCTAGTAAACTAGTCCTACTCAAGGTTCAACTGTACCGATGGAAATCCTTAGACAAAAAACTCAATGAGAAACTGTCCCAGATTTTACAGTCCCTATAAAATACTAGAACAGATTGGTCCTGTTGCTTACCACTTGCAATTACCTTTCTCTACTAAAATTCACCCTGTTTTCCATGTATTCCAACTCAAATGTGCAGCTCACACTTCTGCTCCCTTTCAGGAAATGCCCAAGCTCTACGAGTCGCTCTCTTTCAATAGTTAAGCCAGAATCTGCTGGATAATATGGAGCATGCTGGGACCGACTTCCACTTGAACTATTTAGAGCTGAGACATTGCAAAATCATTTCATTGCATGTTTCTAATGAAAGACGAATTGGCAGACATCTTGACCACATGTTTAACAGCAGGACAGCATACATGATTGACAAGCTGAAACTGTTCCAAGGAATTAAATAAGCTTGAGGAATGTTAAAGGATGTCTGATCATTATGGCCTTTTAGTTATACTATATCTCAGATACACCTAAATCAATAAATAGTATCAGAATTTGATAAATCAATCCAAGCCATCTTACAAAGCATCCGAAGATGTCACAAAATTTTTGTTTAGCCAATTATCCAATTAGAGGAATAATTCGGACTAGGGTTACCAAATTTCTTAATAGCAGTATCTATTAGAGAGAAGTTCTCTAGCATTTGACTCTTTATCAACAAAGGTTACTTGTACACTTAGCCAAATTTGCTAATACCAGTATCTATTAGATAGAAATTCTCTAGCATTTGACTCCTTACTTCTGAAGGCTTGCTTGTACACTTGAAAAATAAAGCAGAAGGGATAATTGTATAATTGGTTTATATGGATCCTATTTGGTTGAGGCCACAATTAAAAGTGGAATTTGTCATGAATTGATAATGTGATATTTCTATTTCTTCATGAGAGAATGAGTCCTTTTTGAAGCCAGAATTGATTTTCCATGATATCTGACACAATGCTTGAAAGGATCCTTGAACAATCATGGGGGTTTTATTTATAACTATATCTCATTAATATATAAATGTAGTAGTTCAAAGTGAACTAATGAGAATACATAACTGATGTGATAGTTCTAGTGAACTAATGAGAAAATATACTTTTTGATTTCCTGCATGTTTTCCTGCAGGAATGTATAGTTGAGGTAAGGTCTGTTTGTTAATTTAACCGTCCACAGTGCTAGGAAGGAGAGCTAATCTACTGGTCAAGCGGACCTAAATGTCACACCATGAATTTTTGTTACATCTTGGCAACAAATTTCCTTTGCTTCTTATCAAAGGCCTTTGAGTGCATGAGTGCTGTCATGTGGATTGTAAAGCTTTTAATCCACCAATTGCTTCTGTTGTATGCTTCCTGTCCTTGCTTACTTCATACTTCAGAGCGTGCCCTTCTTCTGTTTCTTTTATTGGTGAGATGTCTTTGTTTTCTGAATGCGTTTATCTGCATTGAACCTAAAGTTTGTTCGTTGACTGGGTGCTTTTAGGTAACATAGACATTTTGGAAAACCTGTTGCATTACGTTTCTGCTTGCATTTTAGTGTATTTGATGTATTATGTTCTTCTCCAAGTAAATGTACTAGAAATCCACAAAATTGATGAATGATTTCTACTTTATTTTCAGGGCCTTACTTCAACTACAGTGACGAAAGGGGGATTTGCTGCTGGTGATGTCGTGGTGCAATACAAGTATAAGAGCAGTATTGTTGATGTCAAAGTTGATACAGAATCAAATGTCTGTTGTTTTCACCTTGTCCCTTTACCGTCTGAACATCAAGCTTTTCTTGTTTCTAAGTAGCTTCCCTTTCACATATATCAGATTTCTACAACTCTCACTTTCGCCGAAGTTTTACCGTCCACAAAGACTATTGCTACTTTCAAGCTGCCAGATTACAATTCTGGGAAGGTACCTGACTTTATTGACTCTTAAACCCGATAAATTTCCATGCTAATACTGGATGACTAATATGGTATAGTCGGTAATGTTATTTGGCTCTTAACGCCTGTTGTTTCGTGTTTCCAGCTGGAGGTACAATATTTCCATGACCATGCAACACTGACAGTGGCTGCAGCTGTAAACCAGTCCCCTGTGCTCGACCTTTCGGGAACTGTTGGTACCCACGGACTTGCCTTTGGTGCAGATGCTGGATTTGACACTACAGCAGGTTGTTTTACCAAGTATAATGCTGGGATCAGCATAACAAAGCCAGATTCCAGTGCCTCGGTTATTTTGTAAGTTGCTACTGATACTAGCACAAAGTCACATAGTTGGGAAAGAAAAATATTATTAAAGAACACAAACTGCATCGGCTCTTAACTGATGCCTTCTTTCAGGGCCAACAAGGGAGATGTGCTCAAGGGATCATATCTTTACAATCTGGATATCATGAAAAGGAGTGCTGCGGTAGCAGATATTACCAGAAGGTTCTCTACCAACGAGAACACGATCACAGTTGGATGTTCACATGCAGTTGATCCCCTGACCTTGGTGAAAGCAAGGCTTAACAACCATGGGCAGCTTGGCGCACTTATTCAGCATGAGCTGAAACCGAAGTCAGTCCTCACAGTCTCTGGTGAGTTTGATACCAAAGCCTTGGACAAGAATCCTAAGATCGGGCTGTCACTTGCTCTCAAGCCTTGATTAGTTGTCATCTTTCATGGCAGATGCAATCCAGAAACCGATTTCGGTTTGGTTTTTTTGGCCCTTCGGATTTGAAAGAAAACAAGCAATAATGTCCACAGATATTCTTTCTTCATACAGTTACAGGTTACTGTGGATGATTAAATGGGTTCTAGGCCTTCTGTTGGTCTTAATTTTTGGGAGGTATTCCTAGTTATATTTTTTGTAATCTCATTGCTTTTCGCTTTTGTTCTTGTTTGCGCAATTATCATTTCATGCGTTTTGAAGTGGCATTGTTGGCTTAGTACTCTGTGCAAGAGAATAATCTTGTAGCAAGAAGTCATGCTATATGGATGGGACAGTACAGTACCGCTCACCGATGGAATGCCAGTGAACGGGTTCGAGCCTTTGCACTTGGGGCAGAATGCTAAAAATCTTTGTTTCCATGAACTGCAGGTGGAGATGTCAAGAAGTTAAATGAGGCTCTCAATATTTTTTTTTGGTGAAGCAAAACATTCATCTTCCTTGGCCCCATCATGGACTGATCATTCGACCCCACTAGTTAGCAGCTGTTACGATCGACAAAATTAAGAATTCAGATGTTAAACTTCTGACTCCTAGTCTTTTGATAATGTTAAACTTCTGACTCCTAGTCTTTTGATAATGCAGCACGAAATGGAACAAAAATAAATGAGGAAGAAGATTATCGTCTTCCACCATGAAATTTAATAAGGGAAAAAGATAATTGTTTTCTACCTCAAATCACCATTTAAATCCATAAGATGAAGAAATTTTAAAACCACAAGATAACAAAGATAAAGTTTCATTAAAAATATGATAAAACATTCAAAATAGGAAACAAACTTACCTAGCTTGAAAAGAAGCTTAATATGAAGTTACTAAATTTAAGTTCTATAATTCAGTTCAAGACGGAAGGACATATAGCTACGGTTAATCTCTTCTACATGCTTTCCCATGTATCTCACAGCTAGGGATCCTCTTTTTTTTTTTCCAATCCAGTCTGGGTACCGCGAAGACTTAGAAGGAAACCCAAACCTGTGACCAAGCACAAAGTAGTTTCCGTCCAATAGTCTCTTACCTTTTCAAAAGTACAAAAAAAGGGGTTTTTGTTGTCTCTTTATTTATTGTGCACTCCCGTCGGACTGATTTATGCCCAAAGATAGAAAAGATCAACATCTGAAAGAAGGGACAGCTTCTGCGCCCCATGGAACAGTTTAAGGTGGGCGAATCTGCTCAAACCTTTCCCTAGATCTTATCACTGAATACAACACCATTTTACGAACGAAAAAAGAGTATAAGACCTAATCTGTGGTATACTTAATCTGAGATAATCCAAGATGTACCATATACCATAAGCCAAAAGCCCAACTGTTTGTCACTGTTCCCTTGTTATTGGCCACATTTATCTTATTCAGCTGCAAATGCTCAGTATCTGATCATAATAGCATTTGCTTCTGATCCCTCCATAGCAAAGGAAGGAGAGTTGGGATCTCCCCAAGGATGACACGTTAGTTCCACCACTAAGAAGAAAATGTGAAACAAGATCACCGAGATAATAAATTAGAAAGTCGACCCAGGAAAATCATGCTTGGGCTGGGATTTGAAGTCCAATGTAAAAGTTCCATTTCTGTTTGAAACGCTCTCACATCATTGTGGTCATCTAAATATATAGCAGCTGTTTCTCATTCTGAATAAGCATGAGGAACATGAAGTCTGCAGTTGCTTAGTGCTTTTAAGGACTAATCGTTTTGATAATCAATTTTTTCAATCGGCTTCGTCATCTTCTTGTCAGTTGTAACAGCTTGTAGAAAATAGGGAAAGGAGTGCTAAAGAAACATGGAAAAATACCATTCAGGAAAGGAAAAGGAAAAATGGAAAAACAGATAAACCAAAACTAGATGATCAATCATACTTTCTTCTCAAGATTTCAACAGTCTCTATATACATCTTCGATTCTACATTTCTAAGGTGTAGATGAAGAACAAAGGTCCTGCCCTTGCCCATGTCCTGAATCCTGATAGGCCAAGAGCTAGTTTCTTTGAAATGTGATTTTGTATAGGGTAGCACATTGATCCACCTAGTCGCAGGAAGTACACCAGTCATCCAAAATTAACCTGCATCATCAAGAAACCAGTGGCTATAAAAAAATAAAAAAATCCATGACAATATCTCGAGCATAGGATAAAATAACATCAACGAAGGATGCCAAATAACAACAACATAACCACGTCGTTGAATAGAACATATATATTTTAAGATAATATTAACACCTTTCACAGTCATATAGATTGATTACAGTATAAAATTCTCCATGAGGTGGTCACAAGGATCAGAAGTATGATAACACTCATAACAGCTTAATAGAAGAACATCTACTTACGTGGGTGCAATACATATGCTGTTAATATTTTAACTAAATCACTATTTACTTCAACATAGCTGCGTGATGTGCAAACAGATCTATGTCAAGGGCTTTCCTTTTTCATTTCTCTTGTTTCCGTTAACGTCTTTATTTCTTCCTGTTTGCGCTAGCTGGCATCTTTGGCTAATACTTCCACCAAACATGAAAATGCAGCTTAAAATAATCCCTGGAGGGAGAACAAAGGTGAAGAAAATGTCTAGCAACTCGTCATCCTATTTAGGCATGATTAACAAGCTGAAGTTTAGGTTTGGGTAATTTTAGTACATGGTGGCCAATTCTCAGCTTGAGACTAGATTGTCTCTTCAGAAGAGGCAGGAAGAGTATGTGAAAAGGAAAACCGCTTAGAGCTCATGCTTCCAGCTTGTTTTCATTCCATTTCGTTTGTCACACATGACGGAAAGGAATATCATTCTATGACCAATCTAGCTCCTAGATTCGCTATATTGTGTTCAAAATCTAACTGATTCTCACAGATAGCATAAGTGCAGCCCCACTTTTGATTCCGCCAGAGTTTCTTCTCTCACTTCAGTGGCACTACCAACAGTTTGGCTTATAAACTGGAAACCAGTATGGTTTGCTTCTAAACTGTATGGGTTTCTTATGATGCAAATGGTATAGACATGAGGATGGCAAGTTGATGTGGATTGCCAGGTAACTAGTGGGGTTCCAAAAACCACTAAAGAGTTCCAAGAAAAGCAGTTAATTTACAGAAAACAGTCTTTAGAGTGCCACAGCCACAGTTAGAAAACTAGATGAACACTTAATCATGACCTCTATTCCTTACTACTATATCATATGGGAAAAGAACACATTTCAGCACTCTTGTACTGCCAAGGTGATCAACTGAATCCTATACAAAGTGCACATTGAGAGATCAAAAGCTGTAGTCAGCCCATGGTAAAGTAGGATCCAGGATTCAGCTAGAGGTTTACAAAATGATCACCAAAGCTGACATGAATTACAATAACCAAAACAAAGTTGTTTGCATGCTATGAAAAACATTGGACCGCTTACCTCAAACATGAGATGATTGAGAACATTGCTTGCTTGGTGTGTAATATTGATAAAGGTAGAAATGACCAAGCTGATCAATTGCAAGCCTTAAACCTTCTTCCCCATTTAATCAGAAGGTCTTCTATGTTAGCAGCCATTATAGTTCCCTTTCCACCCCACACCAACATGTGAGCAAGGTCTCCAATTGTTGAACCAAACACTTCATGCACAGCCTTGAATCCCATTCTCGTGTAGAACCTAACCAGCTAAATTTAATGTTACAGTAGAAGGAAAAATTAGAATATCCACACAAACTCATTTTGAAGAATATAAATGAAATATCTTTATTCCTCAAAAACAACTTTGACACTCATTGATAAATAAGTAAATGCCACACTGACATCTAATACCTCATGATTTAAATAATAAAATATCTCTTCCCACTCATTCATAACATAAAGACCAAGGAGATCCTCACGTTCATATGAAATGCCTCGTTATATGTTAAACATGGAGGAATGAGTTTCACTCCTCTCTTCCCCTGACACTGAAATAAAAACTGAAATAGGGATACTGTAAAAGCCATTTGGAAATCCATTTTATCAATCCTTTCAGAATCAAAAGACACTGTTCAAGAATTTTATAACTAAGAAAATTTTGATTTCAAAATAGTTTCTTTGCCAATTCAGAAGAGTTAGAGTCCGTTTTGCTTATGAAAATGATATCTGCACTTCCATATCTGATTGTTCCACTATTCACTTAGTTAAAAGACTCCTTATTAGATCTTGATAGCTCAAAATCATAATGTCATTTCAAAGCTAATTGTATCAGTGTAAAATAAAGCCTAAAGTTCTATTATTAAATAAGGGACTCTGGCCAACAGAGTTGGTGGCAGGCAACTCGGGGTCTTCCTTGGGATACTCTTCGTTGCAGGTCTCGGTCATTGCTGTCCTTTTTGGCAGGGGATTAGACTTAGAAGAGTGTGTGAATGATTTTCTTTGTAATTCTTTGCTTGTACTAAGAAAAATAAAGGGACTATGAATTTAACTTGCTCTCTCTATCGTAACTACAGGTTTCAGTATCATAATAAGAAAAACAAGAACCCGAGACACCAGTACCAACAAAGACAAAAGCCCGGCCACACACACCCACCTTGGAATTGTAGAAATCAGAGTAACTGATAGCAAGAAAATTTTCAGTTCTACATTGACAGTCAAAACTATAATGAATAGCAACTGCACCGACAAATAAACCAATCCTAAAGATCGATCTCTGAATGCTCTTTGCTCTCATTCATAACATAAAGGCTAAGGTGTGAGATTCTTGACTCTCACTCTCTCTCTGCAGCTCGCTTATTTTTCTATCATTGAGTATTTGAAGCATATAAACGAAAACTCAGAAAAAGGGGATTCTCATGTGCATATCAGATTATCTTCTTATATGAACAAAAAGATGTTTCTCTGCCATTCATAACATAAAGCCATAATACAGCTAGGAATGAGATTCTTCCTCAATCTCAAACAAGGACATTGAAAGAAACATCTTTACTATCAAGAAAAAAAGGAACCATCTCGAGAAACCCATTTTCTAAATCTCCTTAAGCTAAAAGATCAAGTACTAAGAAAATTGTTCAATTCTAAATTCTTAGATCCTTACAGCCAATTGTTCGTCTCCTCCGAGAAATGATATCCCCACTCCCATATCTGATAATTCGAATACTCAGTCAAAAGCCTCTTTACTAGATGTAACTAGCTCCTTCGAAAATCATAACAGCATCTAAAAGCTAAATGTGAAAACTAGAGAATAAAATTCTACTGTCAAACAAGGGAGGGTGGATATATTTCCCTTTCTTTATTATTACCATAGGTTTCAATATCATAGAGAAAAAAATGAGAAAGACAAATGAACACTAGCGCATACCGCCGAAAACTAAAATCAAAAGCGCCCAGAAGGAAAAAATTAAAAACCTTGAAGTGGTAAAGATCAGTGTCATTGATAGCTAGAAGCTCTGCAGTCCTACAGCCAGGTCAAACCCATAGCGAATAGCAACAGCACCAACAAACAGACCAATCCCGAAAATCGATTTCTGCATGTTTAAGCTCTGCCTTCTCATTCTAATGGAGTCCAAGTGTAAAATTCTCCCTTCCAACCAGGCCCTCATCAACCCTTCTGCTCTTACAAGCTCATGTTTGGTCTCCAAACTACTTGCTCGGATTCTGAAGAAGGGCCCAAATGTTTGAAGCTCAATGTGGAGATTTTGGGCTTTACATCATTTCAGACATTGTTGGAATTGGGTTTGGTTTGGTTTTTCATGATTTAAATTTGAGTTACTGTTGGGAGAATTTATAACAGATTTTGGTGTTAGTAGTTTGGGATTTGGAGTTGAAGCAACAGAATTGAAGTGGATTTTTGCTGGAAGGAGAGATTATAGAACATGGCAGGTGAAGGGGCACCATTTTCCACTAGTTCCATTTTCCAGTGGAAGAAAAGAATTGGAGGCAAATTATCTTGTGGATAACGAAGGGACACACTACAAGCGTGGTGCCAGCATACATCGCTCAAGAATATTTGATCGCAAATATTCTTTAGTGGACTCCATGAATGGTCCGATGCTGATCAAGTCACTATTCTCTGATCATCAAGGGAAAAGGATGTCTTTCAGGTATCCACGTTCAAGATTATAAATGGCTGCTTCCACCAGTCAAACGAGATTTATTAATTGGTGTTTTTGCAGATTTGACATTTTATTTTTATGTTTTTGCTAAAATATCCATTTATTTTTATTTTTTTTTTACTTTTTGTAGATTTGCCTTTGCAAAACTCTGCAAGTATGTCATTCCGTTAATTTTCCACTACTACATTTTTTAAAATGTCAAAAGTACCTCTCTCCTCTTTTCCCTGTTTAAACGTTACAGAAAACAGAGATTTGTTTCTGTGTTTTACTGCTGTGGAAGAAGACCGACGACCGTCTGGCGAAGCATTCCCACCCCCCTTCGCTCCGCCTGCGATAGGCTCCCGTCCCTGCTCATCCACGCCTTCCGCCCAAGACAGGCTCCCGTTCCTGCTCATAATTATGAACAATGGCGATGGCAACAAAGGGCTTCCATTCGTTCACTCAAGCAGCCTCCCAGCAGGGACCACGCTACAGGAGCTTATGTTCGGAACAACTATCGTGATTGACGATGAGTTGACAAAAGGACATGAGCTGGGATCCTCCGTGGTTGGAAAAGCATAGGGATTTTACGTAGCTAGCTCAAAAGATGGCACAGCTAGACGATGGCATTCACCGCCATGTTCGACAATGGTCATTACGAAGATATCATAAGTTTCTTCGGGGTGCACCAGATCGTGTCTCCCGAATTCCAGGTTGCAGTTATTGGTGGCACCGGAAAATATGCCGATGCCAAGAGTTATGCCACAGTTAAGACCATCTATCCAGAAAACCAGCATACTACTGACGGAGTTGAGACTCGGCTACAGCTCACCGTCTATCTTTCCTACTGAGTGTGCCGAAGTTAGTTGAGACCTTTCTCATGTTGAATTCTCTACGTGACGAGATTATTGTGTGTTATGTAGTGATTTGTTTTAAAGAGCTTTGTTTATGAATTATTTCAGGTGTTCATACTATATTTCCTCAAGCATTTCTCAATATTCATACAATGGACCTTTTGTGGTCCAAGCCCTTCCCGGACCCTGCAGATGCGGGAACTTTTCGCACTATGCTGCTGTTTTATTCCTTGTGGACGAAATATAAACCACAAAGAGAAACAACTTTATTGATGATAATAAGAGAATGTAGTTCTGGTGTTGAATGAATGATTGAAGTGAAACCGATGCCAATTATGTTACAGGGTCCGAATTAAGCAACGTTGGTTACTATTCAACTTAAAAGCTTAAGATGATAGTAAGTGGGCTAGAATATTTGTATCTCTGTCAAAGTGATCTAAAAGATAGAAAGAGGAACTTGCAACTGCTTGCCACCACCTGACATGCTACTAATCAAAGAAGATAATCATCTTCCGCCGCCTTCTGTTTAAGTAATCTTAAGAGAACTCTATAAGTACAAATTCAGCAATACTTGAAGGCGGCCTGAATCAGCTAGACCTCCTTACATACCTAAAATCAAACCAAACAATACAACTGCAGTTGTTCAATACATTCATAATTTCTATCCCCTCACCAGGCATGAGATCTTCTTACAGAATCTAACATGTGAAGCACATGGTCCAATTATGGACACAGTAATTAGGCAAGATTGACTGTAATATGTACGAGAGTATCAAGACCTTCAGGCAAGTGTTGGTCAGTCGGATGGATTATCTTAACATTGGCTTATCCCTTTGCATTCACATATTTTCCGGTGCCTCCCATGATTCCAAGTGGAGATTCAGAAGACACGGTTCGGTGAACTCCAAAGAAACTGAGGGTGTTTACATAATTACCTTCCTGAAACATGGTTGTGAATGCCATGGTCTGGCTAGTGCCATCTTCAGAACTAGCTACGTAGAATCCTTGTGCCCTTCCAACCACAGCAGACCCAATCTCATGCCCTTCAGTCAATTCATCGTCGATCACTGTCATAGTTCCGGATAACAGCTTCTGAAGGGTGGTACCTGGGGGAAATTGGCCAGAATTGACAAAGGGAAACCCGTTGCCATTGTTCTGAAATAAGTTTGTTGTCATTGGCCCAGCAAGGCCGGTGAGAAAGGGAATGTTTTTGTTGTTGTTTAGAATGCCATTGTCTAGTAAGAAAATACATCTTAAAGACTAATAGTCCTTAAGGTGTACAAACTAGTAGTTTCATATGCATCCTCTTATGGGCATGTCCTAGAGGCTAGTGCAATCACTCCCTTCCTCACAAGCCCTTCTATCATTTGTCCTGTAAAGAGCATTTATCCCACAATAAAAGAGCCTAGCTTTCATGCAAGTGAGGGCCTTTTTTCTCACATGCATGAAAGAGCCATTCCTTTTTTACTCTAAAAAGAAAGTGTGACACCCAAGATTTTTATAATGCTTTTTAAATACTTTTCAAAATGTGGGGCCCCTTATTGAAAGTTCTTTTTGAAAATAAAGTAGCAGAAGATTTTGTTCATTGAAAAGTGTTTCTAAAAATCTCGAGTGTCATTTCTATAACAAACCCAAAGATTATACAATAGAATGAGTGTCTTACTCCTATCGAAAATTTGGCAAAGTTTCTTCTACTTTTCCGACATATGCACATTTAATGTATGCATGTGGGACACCTAATAGACAATACAAATAAATTTCTATTATTTTCAAAACAAATACATACAACTTATCACATGCTAGAACTTTCAGTCACAACCACATCACAATACATTCTACTAAATAAAAATGAGTCTACTACATCAAAGTAAATATATATACACGTTCTCTAATAACTCATAATTTAAATCCCAAGATGTGAGGCTCACTGTTCAGATACTGGAAATTCCAATATGTTATAGTTATTGCTCTGCAATTGCTTTCATGTCCTTGGCTCAACCTATTCGTCATTCTATTTTGGTTTTTCAAATTAGAGACATCGTAAATAATTACAATGTCTTAGCAAGCTTGTACCTGTGTAGGTGGAAAAGGTTGTTATTTTGGAATGCAATTCATGATTTACATAACCGAAGCAATCGGGCAATTAGTCATATCAAAACAAAATTCTATTAGCTTAAACACATGCTCAAGTAAAAAACCTAAGTTTTCAATTCTTCATTCTATGGAATCAAACCATATGTCCTAACCAGCTCAGTTGACAATTCGTATGTATTTCAAAGTTTATGAAAGTATCATACATTATTCCTTTTTAGTATATATCCAAGCAATCCTACGTCACTGTCATTTCATTATTCTTTAGTCATACATGAACTCTTTTTCATACATACCCATAATCATTAAGTTCCATTCATAACCTATGATACATTAATGTTAATCCTTATTCCTTATTCATGTACACATGCATCCATCTCACCTACTTTCTTTATGAGGATGCATTTCAAATTCATACATGATTGAGTACATGAACATGCATAATTACTAATGGTGCTCGAGTAATTCAATTCATTTATAAGCCAATGCTTGAAAACACCATCAGTCTAAAAGAACCGACATGTATACATTGATATGTATATACGCATCAAAATCCATCAGTGAAAATCATCATCTAAAGAAATAAATGTAGAGAGGAACTATGTTTACATGATTTTATCAAAGTATGCATATTCTCAGGAATGCTTAAATTTAACAATAACTTCAAGTCCGGAATAATTATAATAATGTTTTGAAACATTAAAAAACTATTCAAGATATGAGTTATCATGAAAAACTCCAGTTGATAAAGCCTTGAGAATGAAGAACACGATAGAGATGCTTAGATAGATAAAACTAATCAAGGCTTTTACAATCATGTTCATGAAACCATACAGTACATGCGCTTGTGTGCAGGGCAACCCTTTAAGTCCTCTCGTGAGGACACTGTCATACCTGTCCTACCAGTAGAGACCTCCCTTCTATCACATCATATACTGCCCAACACTTCTGGACAGGTCCAACACTCCTGGACATCAACAACACATCACTCAATGTCCAACACTCCTGGACAGGGTCCAACATTCTTGGACCATGGTCCAACACACCTGGACCATCATCAGGCCTTATAGTTGCTCAGTGAGCACATGCCTCAAGGTCTACCTACTCAAGCCATGGTCGAGTGGTTTTCCGAAAATAAAATCAAAACCTATTAGGCCTTATAGCTACTCTATGAGTGTTTGCCTTAAAATCATCCAAATCAAAACCTCTTAGGCCTTACAGCTACTCTGTGAGTGCTTGCTTTAAAATCATCCAAATTAAAACCTCTTAGAACTTACACTTACTCTGAGAGCACTTGCCTTAAAATTATCTAAAAAAAATAGCAAATCACCTTCCATCTCAAGTATAACTTGATTCACAGAAGGGTTTTAGGTTTCGATGCCATTTCATAGAAAATGATAAATTGCAAGTAATTTTGAAGTTCTAAGCACAACACAAAAGAGCCATCATTTATGTACCATTCCTATAAGCACCATTGCAATTTACAATGAGCCTTACCCATTGCAATAATCATTCACATTCCACCACACATTCCTGTTTACTTAGGATATATGTAAAGCAATGTTAAATAGCATGATTCTAGCCATGACACAGCACATGTATATACACATTCATTTACCCTCACACAGACATGATTGAAACAATTTAGCTTTATATAAGCAACTACTATTATTCGACAATCAAGAGATACATCTTAAAGCATTTACCAGTAAACTTGCATGTATGTCTTGTTGCATCTTGTTCATACTCATTTCTAGAAATGCTTTATAAGTCATTCTTATCAAAGTGATCGAGCATGCACAAGGACCACCTATTGATTAATTTTTAGAGTTTTAAGCAGATTGCTTGATGCTTTTAGTCTACTCTAGGCCAAGTATAGTATGCCTTCTATTTGGGTTTATATTCGCTTAGGGGTAGTATTGCTTCACTCATTTTCTTTTGCATGTAATCCTTTTAGCCTAAGGGTGTAAATCTATTTACTAGTTCTCCTCATGAAGTTACCTTCATGTCACTTTTCCTTGGGATTTTTATTGCTTAGTTAGCTAGGTCATGTCACCATTGTTTGTATTTTTGACATGGCTAAACAACACCCAAATGGGGTATGATCCTAGGCATCAAATTTCTATTCTATTTACTAGAATTTGTTCTCTAAGACAGTCCCCCACTTCTCTAACATTTGCAAGTGTTTTACCTCTTGAAAGATAGTTTACTATGTTCTTGATTTAAACCTAAAGCAACTAGCGTTAAGGTCTCCATGTTCTAGTATACACATGCATTATTGTTTACTCATTTTTCATACTTGAAAGTGCATTAGTTTTTTGCAGAAGCAAGCATGTAATTATTTTAGTTTTAGTCCCACTCTATCCTTGAGAACTTAGTTATCACTTGTCCTTAAGCAGACACACACACCCATGTTTTGTTCTTAAACATGTCTTGTTGAAATGGAGTTATTCATTCTTGAGTTATTCAATGAAATATCTTATACATTCATAAGAAAGAGCCAAAACACATCTCTAGTGAAGATAGTCAAAGATGACAATGATACAACATGAAAAGATTACGAATATACTAATTCAATTTACAAATTTAGTTAACATGTCTACACTACTCAACTGAGAGAAGGGGCACCACAAGTTTTTAATGTATGGTTCAGTCTCGATGCCTAAATTGGTAGTTCTATTGAATAGTAGACTATGTTTACATGCTAACTTTAACTTTTAAAGGTGCCACTAGCTATAGGCATATGTATATTAGTTCCAGTCTAACAGGGGTAGTTCATACTCTTTTATTCAAGTGCTATAACTAGATAATTAGCAATTTCAAGTGTTGGTCCAATCATCCGGTTTCCAATTTGATCAATTAAAATGCATCACAAATGATAACTATGTTTCACATGCTTTGATTCCATTTAAAATTTAAGATAGTACATGTAAATCATCATCCGCATTAATTAATTCTTATTAAAACATATCAATGATTTTGTTTTTCTAATATAGCAATCTTAATCCACCTACCTAATATTGACCGTTTTGATTTACCAATGTCTACTAGTGATTGATTTGAACTTTGATTTATGATTTAAATCAGTCATATGAGCTTCTAAAATGTGATATGTAGTTGATATGAGATATATACATATAAAAATATTAATCAATCTTTTAAATTGAAGTTTTAGTTTATGACTAGTCTTTCAATTTTCTAAGCTTTAGAATTTACTCTAGGTTTGTCTCTGGCACTGGTTGGTACAAGACAACATGATCATGCTCATCCATAGCTGTGGTCACCTCATTAACTCTTAATTGTTAATTGAATGATCAATGGTTAATGGAATACCAAATCCCCATCATTGATCATTGATTGGTTATCCACATCCCCGCTTAAGCATCTAGGGTTTCTAACCTACAAGATTGTTAGTTAACTTCATAGATTAGGAGCCATAAACTCTTGATCCACTACTTGATCCAATTTTGGATAGTTAGATCTAGAGTCCATGTACTTAAGGATACCCTACTCAAGCCCCATACTAACACCAACCTCCTACTCCTGGACCTTACATGCCCCCACCCAAAAGGCATGTAAAGGATAATCTACATCAGTTAATACAAAATCAAGAAATGAAAACTTCTTAATTAGAAATTTATTAAAATAAGCCACACAATCCATGAACGAAATGAAAAAGATGATGATCAAGTGATGCAAACTATAGAAAGGGAAAGTTTCTAGCTCAACCATAAGCAAACCCTAAGGGCGTGCATATAGTAGGCAATAATACATCCTTAAGCTCTACCATCAAATAGATTAAGGTTGTTATCATTCTTAGTTGTGGTAAAAGAGTTGAGAAACATGAGCCTAAAAGACGGATAAGAAAGAAAGACCCACTAAAGATAACAAAAATTTCAAATAAAGAGACCCCACTCCACTTGTTGAACCATGTCCCATCCTTGCTTGATTTCCTCAAAGGTTGTGTCAAGTCACAAAGAGTACTACAAATGATGAGATTATGAAAATATTCAAGCAAGTCAAGATCAACATACCAATCTTATACGCAACAAAATAGATCACATCGTATGCCAAATTTTTCAAGAATTTATGCACAATCAAGAGGAAATTGAATGTGCAAAAGAAGACATTTTTTACTAAACAAGTAATTTCAATTCTTTAGCACCATACACCTTAAAAATACAAGGATCCAGGTTGCCCCACTTTCACTTGCTTAGTCGGCAACCATAAGATTAATCAAGATCTCTTAGATTTAAGATCTAATGTCAATATGTTGCCATACATAGTCTATATTTAGCTAGGACTAGGATAACTCAAGCCAACATCTACTACACTCTAGTTAGCTAATAGATTAGTGGTAATTCCTAGGGGTATAATAGAAGATGTGCTAGTCCAAACAAAACATTTTTTTTTTTTAGTCAATTTTCTAGTGTTGGACACACAACTAGTGCTGAATAAGCAGAAGGAAATTTCTATCATCCTTGGACGTCCATTTTTTGCTACATCCAATGCCTTCATTGTATTAACATGATAAATTTAGTTGTGCAAGATCATTTCATAACTCTTCCTTGTCGGACCCGCTTGACTCCTATTTGGCCTACTTGAATAAGTTCAATGAGGATTCATTAATAGAGGAAATTAATGCCTTCCTTGATTCAATTCCTATCATAGACACAGAAAAGATGGAAACCTCATTTCAAGGAACTTTTACCAAGGGAATCCACTCCCATTCTCCTATGCTAGATTTGAAAGCTCTCCCTTCTGAACTCAAACACTTTCCTGTCATAAGTGCCTCTCACTTAGAAACACATTAGGAGGAAAATTTAATAAAGGAACACAAAGGTGCAATATGATGGACCCTAATAGACATTAAATATATTAGCTTTGATATTCACACACTGAATCTACTTAGAGGATACTGCTAAACCATGCCTTTAGTTGTAGAGAAGGTCAAATCCTAATATGAAAGATTTGGTTCAAGTAGAAGTTCTTAGGTTGCTTGATATGGGGATCATTTCCAAGAAGTGATAGCAAATGGGTGAGTCCTACACAAGTAGTATCTAAAAAATTCAGAGTGACTGTGGTAACCAATACTCAATACCTATTGGGCTTACCATCAGTTGGTGTATGTGCATAGAGTGTAGAAAATTAAATATATCACGAAGAAGGATCATTTCCTATTGCCATTTGTTGACTAGTTGTTAGAATGGGTAGGTGGTCATCAATTCTATTATTTTCTCGATGGCTACTCAAGGTATAACTACATAGAGATATCACCAAATCACCAGGAAAGAGCTTCACATGTCCTTGTAGCATTTTTTCTTATAAAAGGATGCCATTTGAATTATCTAATGCTTCTACCATGTTTCAACACTACATGTTGAGTATCTTTAGTGATATGGAAGAGAGAATCTTAGAGGTTTTTATGGACAACTTTTTTGTGTTTGGGATTCATTTGAAACATGTCTTAATAACCTAATAAAAGTCTTGAGTCATTGTGAAGAAAAGAACCTAGTGCTTAATTTGGAGAAGTGCTATTTCATAGTTCTTGAAGGAATTGTCTTTGGTCACAGTGTCCTCCAAAGGAATAGAGGTAAATAGAGCCAAAGTTGACCTAATTGCCAATCTACCTATCCCCAAATTTGTTAAGGATATTTGTTCATTCCTAGGTCATGCAGACTTCTATAGGAGGTTCATTAAAGATTAATATCCAAATTGTTATGGTCACCCCCTTATAAAGGATAACCCTTTTGAGTGGATTGATAATTGTCAAGGAGATTTTATAAAGCTACCAGACAAATTAACTACTACACTTAACATGCAGCCACATAATTAGAGCTTACCCTTTGAAATCATGTGTGATGCTAGTAATTATGCTATTGGAGCAATGTTAGGACAAAGAAAAGACAAAAATCCATATGTCATCTACTATGCAAGTAGGATCCTCAATAGCACTCAGATGAACTATTCCATTACGAATAAAGAACTTCTAGTAGTTGTCTTTATGTTGGATAAGTTTATGTCTTATTTGGTTGGTTTTAAGGTAGCCATATTCATTGACCACTTGGCCCTTAAGTACCTTCAATCAAAGAAGGATGCTAAGCTTTGACTACTTAGATGGATTCTCCTACTCCAAGAGTTTGACATTAAGATAAAAAAAAGAAAGGAGTAGAAGATGTCACAGCTGACCATGTGTCTTACTTAGTTCTTACAGAACTAATATAGAAGTTTCTTATTAAAGACACTTTCCTTGATGAGAAAATTTTTAATATGTATCTCATGCTATCTGGTTTGTTGATATAGCAAGTTATTAAGTCATAGGGAAGAATACTGAACACTAGAGTAAGCAAGAAAAGCAAAAATTCTTTTCCAATGTCAAGCACTACTTCAGGGATGATCCATACCTATTTAAATATTGCTTGAAGACTTAGAGCAAATAGTGTCATCTCCTTCTATCTTTTAGAAGCATGTGGTGGACATTTTTTTGCATAGCAAATTACTACAAAGATTTTGCATTGTGGTTTTTACTGCTCTTCATTGTTTAAAATGTATTGTATAAATCATGTGAGTGATGTCAAAAGTTAGGAGGTATATTCAGAAGAAATATGATGCCTATCAACCAGGTCCTTATTATCATAGTTTTTTTACTATTGTGGCATTGATTTTATGGGGCCATTCCCACCTTCTTTTTCCTACTTGTATATCTTATTAACCATAGACTATGTTTCCAAATAGATAGAGGTTATCCCTTGTGGAAGTAATGACCATAAAATAGTTGTTAAATTTTTAAAAGAAAATATTTTTTCTAGATTCGGGATGACTCAAGCCATAATATGACAACAATTATAACTTTTGCAACAAGGCCTTTGCAGCATAACATTACCTATAAAGTTGCAACATTGTATCACCTACAAATAAGTGGACAAGTTGAAGTATCTTATCGGGCTATTAAACAAATTCTTCAAAAGACTATTAATCCTGCTCATAAGGATTGGTCTCTTCAACTATGCAATGTGCTTTGGGCTTATAGGACTACACACTACACCCTAATTAGTATGTCTCTATATCATATTGTATACGATAAGGCTTCCCATTTGCTAGTGAAATTTAAACCTAGGGCCTACTAGGCAATAAAGACCTTTAATTTCAACATGAATAAAGCAAGCTTACACAAGAAGGCAGGAAGCATATGAGAGTAACAGGATACATAAAGAAAATATTCAAGACAAGAACAGCATTAGGATATCCTTTATTCTATCCCAAAAGGTTCTTCTTTACAATTCTAGGCCTCTTCCCAGTGAAGTTTAGACCCCAATGGACTGGTCCTCATATAGTCAAAGAAGTTTTTCCATATGGGACCATCGAGATTGGAGATGCAAGGTTTGGTCATTGAATGGTTAATGTTTAAAGCCTTTCATAGAATATGAGAATCTAGAAGTTGAGTCCACAACTATGGATGATCCTGTTTATTAGGATTGAGTGGATCTGATCCCACTACT
This sequence comes from Warburgia ugandensis, assembly GCA_035236585.1. Classification (NCBI taxonomy): domain Eukaryota; kingdom Viridiplantae; phylum Streptophyta; class Magnoliopsida; order Canellales; family Canellaceae; genus Warburgia; species Warburgia ugandensis. The sequence continues at coordinate 60,948,587 of CP141133.1, forward strand.
ATATTTTTGTATTTCAGAAATAGTTATCTTTTGCATCACCCATATTCATTTTTGGTCCTATATTCAAACATTGGGTACAATGTTTCTTTCAGGTTGGGGATGTAGAATTTTAGAATATTTTATTTTATTTATTTTCCTAAAATTTTAAAAAAGAGTAAAAGAAGGAAAAAATAGCTAACTTTAGCTTATTAATGAAATTGCATATGATTAATTTATTATTTTACTCATTTTCTATAGTATTTCATGAAATCTAAGTCTTTTATCACAATTGTAAATAGTTGCATGTACATAGTCTAGATTGATAAGTAGTTATAACTTAGAGATCCTTTTTAGAGGTTGTAAATGTGTTCCAAGATTTTCTCTAGCATGGTTAAATTAAATTTGATCCCACCAATTCTTACATTGGGCTAATTACCTAAATTATTAGAGCATTACCTTTAAAATTTTGAAAGTTCATTGAGTCTGATAGGTTATATGAAACATAGGAAACATATCTCAAGCATCCTTGTTATAAACTTAGAGACATAAATCCTATCTAGAAATACTTTTACCATTAGTTAGCTAAATTTGAACCTTGTATAAGCCTTTTCTTTTGTTACAAAAATTACCTTTACCCATATTACCCCAAATAATATATCCACTATCCATTCTTATAAAATAAGTTAGAGAGGATTGAAGAAATGTTTTTAAGTTACAATATTAGAAAAAAGTGAATAGGAAGATAAATCCCCTCATAAGTGTTGAAATTCTTTTGAAAAAAATGAAAAAAGAAAAAGAAAAAGAAAAAGAATGAATATGCGCTTTAGTACAAAGTAAAGAAAAATTATTAACTTGTTAGAAGACTTCTTATTTTGAAGATATTGAATCCTTTATACCCTTTCTTTTGTACTTTGTCCTAAGCCTACAATTGTTCTAGTTGAAGACCTATTGATTGTAGGATGAATATAGTCTTCATGAAGATTTGAATGGATATAATTTAAAGAGTAATATGCCTAAATGTTCAAAAAGGTAATGACATTCTTTTTGAAGGGTTCAAAATTAAATTCCTTAGTAAAGCCTATTCCTTCATGAATAGACTCTGCTCACTTACTTAAAAGAGATATATGATTTGAACCCTGTATTTGAGAGCTTTTATTTCTAAATGTATATCATTAGAGAGAAATGAGCCCAAAACATGGTGTTCACATATAGTCTACCTAGAGATAAAGATTATTGTATATGTAGACTCTACACACACACACACACACATGAAGAATTGAGCTCAATTGGAATGTAATTAGTATATAAGTAGGGTTTTAAATTTGTTATTAAAGTATGCTAAAGTTGATAGATTTATTAAAGAGAATTCTTTGAGACCAAAGTAGGAGTTGACTTGAAAATGATTTTTGCAATTTTGCAATTGATTTTTTGCATGTTTTTCTTGGGATTAACAAAATGCTAACTGGGGGGGGAGGGTGTTGAGTGTTCAATTTTAGCTAAAAAATCAATAAATTTGCATCAAGATAGATTATCTAACCTCTTAATTTTTCTTAATTAGATTAAAATAGATCCAATTGATCATCTAACCATTGTTTGGTAAATTTTAATGGCTAGATGATCATCAGATTAGATGAAATGAATAAATCATGGCTGAGATGACTCTAATTGGGTTTTATGTGTTGCAGATAAACCATAATGGAATTGGATGACTTTGATCAAGATGATTCTACACCAAATCATCCTCACCCTATAAGGGTGCTATAAGGCATGATGGATCAAGGAGGAGGCCAGTGGGAAGAAAATACACAAGTATAGGAGGATAGAAGGATCACACATCATTCATTCCTTTGGAAAGATTTAACACATCTTTTTATTTCCTCTAAGGTGGGCTACACGAGATATCCCGAGGAGGTGTTGGTTTTAGAAATAAATAAAAATTGAACGAAATAGAAGATGGAAATATACTTAGGGGGTACTAAGAAGGAAGACTTGATCGAACAAAGGGGGCTACACATGATATATATTTATAAAGAAAATTGAAGGAGGAAGCTTTAATGAACGAAAGTGGTAAAAGGAATCTTTAAAAAGAGAAAAAATGGGGTTGCTTATATTCTCTCTCTCTCTAGGATTCAAACTAGAAAAATAAAATTCTTAACTGAATTAGAAGGGGAGATCAAAGAAAAGAACATATTGAAGAGAGAAGGAGATCGATCCGAAGCACCCATCTCACTCCTAACCTTCTCTCATTTCCACCTTTATTTTTCATCTAGTTGATTAGTTAGATTCCCTTGTTTCAAGTCAGTTTTCCCCTTATTTACTCACCAATTTTCTCCTTTGTTTCTAATCATTCCTATTCCCCTCTTTTCCTTTACCATTCTCCTTTGTGAACAGTAGATTTCCCCTTATCCACCAGCCATGTTCATCCTCTCTGTCTCAATCATTGTTTTCACTTTGCACCAGTCTATTTTTGACCATTGTTTCATAGTCATTTTCTTTGTCTGCTTCCCATTGCTGATTTCAATCCTTATTTTGACCATATTTTCTTCACCATCATTCTCCCTCTTTCACCATGGTTTTTCCTTTGTTTTCCCCTCATATTTACTCTTTGTTTGCCATTATTTTTCACCTATTTTTCCTTTGTGTTTCATCATCTATTTCTCACAAATTTTTTCCAATTTCTTACCATTTTACAAGCATCCATTGTGACAGAGAAAATCCAAATCAGGATCCTCCAAATCTTCCTCTTCTTCTTATGAGATTTCAAGTTTCTAATAGAATAAGGTGTTGTTTGAGGAAGCTCCCTATATCATAGTCTTTCTCAGGTAAAAATGAAGTTTTAAGAAAATTCCAATTTTGACCTTTGTTCTCTACCTAAATTCCTGTCGTGTTGCTATTTGTCTTTTTCCCTATTTTGTAGTTTTCTCAGTTTGTCCCTAAATTTTGCACTTTGATCCCTATTAGGTTTTAGCCTAACTAAACCAATGTTAAGACTTAATCGAAAGTTCACTTTCATTCCTATGTTTATTTCTTTTCTGATTTGAAATCCACTTTTAGATCTTCATCTAAGTTCATTTTCTAGTTGATTTATGAGCTATGATCTTGCATCTGGAAGCCAGACAACAATCTAAGTCATCTAAATCATAGTTCGATATATTGATTTAGATCGTCATATTTTTGAAAAATTTGTATAATATGACTGTTGAGTTAGTAATCAAGGATATTGATGATGGATTGGTGAAGGTTCATTTACTTGGATGGGATTAGATGTGGAGAATTTCTTGACGGTTTAGCCAAAAAAGTGGAAATTTAGGTTTTATTTTCTTTAATTCTTTGTCTTTTAAATTCACAATTATGTAATTTTCATTTAAGTAATAAATTTGAGTTTTTAGTGTTTTGTTATTTAATTTTTATTAATTTTAAGAATTTAAATTTTATTTGAACTTCCACTTTTTAAGTCGTCCTTGTGGGACCGATCTGTACTTGTACAAACTATACTACAATAGCCCCTACACTTGTGGAAAACAACAACAATAGTGGGCAAGTTTTAATTTTTTTTGTTTTCTTGTCGACTTATTCTACACTTAAGGATTGTAAAATTTAACTACAATTCATATAATAGTGTATATATGGCTCATGGGATGCTGCTCATTTTGAATGTGTATAGTGGCTATGCCTTTTTCTTTTTTTTAATTGTGAATTACACTTTCATCCCACCCTTGTAGAAATCATAAATAAGTAAGCTTTTAATCTTTTCATGTATTATGTATAGATAAGTAATTCTCTATCCATATCTAGTGCATTTGAAGTATAAATTTGTAGAGTATGGTTGACATGGGTTGATGTGAGCGAGACTGTACAACTACTAAAACTCATTTGAAAGAATGCCAAGGTATTAAAAAAATTTAATTACTTTATTTTATAACTAATTAAACTTATAATATTACAAATGATATTTATTGATCCTTTTTATTTTTCTTATTGCACAGTGCCTTAGATAATAGCTTGATTGGGAGTGTGGGTACTATGTACTGAGATACATAAGGACCTCAGAACTAGATGGTGTTGGTGTCTTCCAATCAAGAAAGGTAAGACACTTTTTACTGATCATAATCTTAAATTTTTTCACAATTTTGATGGATTCTAGCTCAAAAGAATGTGCCAATTGAACTAAATATGTTATGTTACAGACTTTTATGCTTATTGAGTGGGCAAATAAAAAGAGTTACTCCAAAGAAAATCTTAATGAAATATGAAGCGAATGAGTTGAGTATGTAATGAGTTTCAATTATAACAATTAGAGTAACTACATGAATGTAAATTACCTTATTCATAATAAATTATTCATTTCATTGATATGCATGTATTCTCCTAGTTTCATTATTTTCATTGACATGTATGCATATATATATATATATATTATGGGATGAATAAGGGGTATGTGTGTATGAACTTGTAAATGAAATGGATGTGGAGTTTGCATTTTCATTGATATGCATGTGTTCTTCTAGTTTTCATTATTCATTTTGATTGAAGTATATATATTTTATGGGATTGATGAATGAGGGGAAGTTGGAGTGTGGAAGTAAATGGGTAAGTGTGTATGGACTTGTAAATGAAGTGAATGTGGAGCTTGCATTTTCTTGATATGCATGTGGCTTCTAGTTTTCATTATTTTCATTAAAGTACACACACACACACACACACACACACACACACACACACACACACACACACACACACATTTAAATGCATGCACAAGTAGTTGTTGCAATGTAAACAAAAGGAAAACAAACATGAACTTTTAAAGAAAACTATTTTAAAGTTTTTTGAAAAAAAAAGACTTTAAAAATGGTTTTTTAAGTCATCTTGAAATTGAATTAAGAAACAATTGTTTTTAAAGTCATTTTGAAACTAACTTTGAAAGTCATGACTTTTAAAGTTGTCTAGGAGCCAACTTCTTTTCTTACCAATTTTTGAAGTCATCTTGATAGAAGTGGGTTAATAAATAGACTTCTATTAGTATTTTTTAACCAAGTTTAAAAGTATCTTGTGTGGTAGTGAACACTTTGAGATCTGAGAATAAATGAAATATTTTAAGCCTATGAGTAGGGTTTGAAATTTTCATTCAATTTTATTGACATGTTAAAGTGGTAATTTGAATATAAATAAAAGGGAATTCTTAGAGATAAATTTAGGAACTATCTTTCTTAAATTTTTGTGTAAATTCACTAGAAACTCTCACTAGGCTTCACTCGACCATTATGGATAATTTAGGATTTTAAGGGCTTGTTGCATATGAGTACCTATGAAAATAATAATTTGTATCACTTTCATAAAATGGTTTTTTGCATATTTTTCTCAAGATTGTCATTTTCATAGGTATTCATGATTGCATTTATCATATGCAACAAGGCCTTAGGTTACCCCTAGTGATTAAGTTAAGCCTCGAGAGAGTTTGTAGCAAATTTACCCACAAAATTTAGGAAAGCTAGTTCCTAAGTTTATCACTGACAATTCTCTTTTATTCATATTCAAATTACCAATATAGCATGTTAATAAAATTGAATGAAAAATTAAAAACCCTATTCATATGCTAAAAATATTTTATTTATGCTTAGATCTCAGAGTATAGGACGTGTATAGTCTGCATATATAATAGATCTTGACTTTTAAGTAGATGATAACTCCAAGAACTCTGTTTCAAATATGTTTTTACCTTAATTCATACTAAAAGACATACACTCAGATATGAAACTCTCAGAAAAAGATAAATCATATCTCTCTTTAATACATGAGTAAAATTAACAAGACCAAAAATATCTCACATATACTCATGAAAGAATGGGAGTTGATAAGGAATTATTTTTATTAATCCCTTTAGAAAGGATGCCATTGCCAAGAAACTTAAGAAATACTAAACTATAATTCCTGTCCATTCATATCCTCATTAAGACTATACTCTTCCTAAAATCAATAGGTCTTCAACAAGGACAAAATGTAGGCTTAGGAAAGGGTTATGAAAAGAAAGGTTTATAAGGTATTCAAAATTCTTTAAAAATAAGTCAAGATCTTCCAGTAAGAATTGACCATTCTGCTTTTGTTTGTAAAGATCTATAGTACAACTCTCTTTAAATAAATTTTATTTTCTTAATATACAGTTCTCTACTCTTATTGCAACTTAAAGGTATATCTTCAATCACCTCTAACTTATCTTTCAAAAGATTAGATAATGGATATTTTATATTTGGTTTATATGGGTAAAGGTAATTTGGTTAACAAAAGAAATGACTTTAATAAAAGGGTTAACTAGTACTAAAAATATCTTTTGTGTGGGTTTTATATCACTAAGGAAAAACAAGAATGGCTTAAATCATTTTCTAGGTTTCGTATTACCTATCACATTCAATAAACTTAAAGAAAATTAAGGGTAATATCAAATACTAAATCTTAGTAATTGGCCAAATAAAAAAAAAATTAGAATCAACTAAGACTTATGTATGCTAAAGAAATATAATATATATATATATATCTATCTATCTATCTATCTGTCTGTCTGTCTGTCTGTCTATCTATCTATATATATATATATATATAACACTCTTAAAAGAATGAATGGTTCTAAAACTCACATCGGTTATAAGTCTGAAATCTTGCATTTTGTGAACAAAAAGATACCACAACTTGATATGAAGATAGGTACATAATCTGCAAAAAGTGCTATGAATCATATCTAGTATCAAATTACACTTGAATTAGGCTAATTGTACTCTTGTTTCATGAGTTTAATTGTGTAACTACAAACTCAGTTTCCATGAGTTCAAATAGTAATATTTGACAAGGATATATGAGAATGAAATATGGATTTTTTTTCAACCACTCTAGTTTGGTTAAGTTATTAAGATTTGGTCAAGAACTGATGAGATATTAATGCTGTATAAATTAATGATCAACACATTGAAGCTTGACATATGAGATATTTGAAATACTTCAAAAGAGTATTGCGCTAGTAATTTTGAAAGTGTGGGGCTACCATACACATGTAATGTAGAGGGTAAATCAATTAAAATTTGGATGTTAGACAACTAATTGTGCTTTGCATTGTATAAGATTGCATGTTGTGTAGCTTCTAAATTTGAAATCTCCACATCCAAATAAGGATGTAAAAATACTAAAATACTGTATGCAGATGATAAAATCTCCAATGGGAATTTTTTGTGCCATGAATGCTTGAAAATATGATTAGATTCTAAATATTATATTTTGGGTTAACATGGAATATATAAGTTGCAAGGGTATATTATGCATCATTAGTAATAGTCATCAAAAGTAAATAGTGTCCTACACTCCAGAGAATTTGTTGTTTCTAACTAAAAAGGCCGTGCTCTACTTTGTCAACTAGGTAATGAAATTTGTCTTTATTTATATGCTTAGAGAAATGCAAACTCCAAGCTACTGATACTTGTGGAGAATATAGTAGAGCCTTCATGCCTTGAAGATTAATTTTTAAAATCCATGTTGAAGATCTATAGAGAATGTGATAGTTAATTATTTTTTGAAATTGCAACAATCCATCTCTTAGAAAAGCCCTTTCCCAAGTATGGATCCTTACATCTTTGTCACTTGAGCCAACTAAATGAAATTCACCATCCTATGCATCATAAACCATAATAATTTCTTTTGTTCTAGAATTATCCAAAATGTTCATTTAAATGAACTCATTTCATTATGCATCAAGTTTAAAGTCATATCCAAAACATAAGGAGTCAAGTAGATTACTAATTACATGCCATTAAACCATAAAATGAAAATCAATGTTATTTGACTACAAATCCAACAAGGTCTTATCAAGTCCCAAGTCTCATATGACATGAGTGAGATGTACTGTACCACTGAGGATAAGAAGGCCCATGTAGACATTATTAGCCATAGGCTCTAGAGCAGTTTGACAAGGAATAATATGACTCATACCACTTGAGGACAAACTTAATGATGGGTGAGCTATAATCTCAATGGGAATCACTTGAGCAAGATAGACTTAGAACTCATAAATAGTTCAAGGATACATAAAATGATTGCAGGTCTGCTAACAACATACCATCACCTTTCAATTCATACTACTTTCTAATCAAGCATATTCAACTACATCATAGTTATAAATCACATTCATTCCTTTGAGTAACATATAATGCATTGAACAACACTTGATCACAAGTCCACTTCATATGGAAAACACAATCAACATCCAGAGTTCAAGATAGATAAATATTACATAACACACACACACACACACACACACACACACACACACACACACACACACACACACACACACACACACACACACACACACACACACACACACATTTGGATAGAAAATTTTAACTCCTCCATCTTAACAAGTTATAGCTTTCATTCAATAATTCATTTGTCAATTTGTCATCATTCAATACCCTATTGAACCTAACACTAACTTAGGGTCTATTGAGCAATCCCACCAAGTCAAATTCTAGTGGATCCTCACACAAATGTCATCTTGCAACTTATATTATTCTACTGAGCCTAACACCTATTAGTGGGTCTATCGAACAATGCAATTAGGTTAAATTCTAATGGATCTCCAATATATGACATCATCACCTCAAATCTCCTATTAGATAATAACTTAGGATCTACTAAGTAATCCAATTGACTAGAACTCTAGTGGATCATGAAATATAACATCGTAACTTGCAACACCCAACTTAGACAACAACATCCTTAGTGGATCTACCCAGTAATCCAATTGGGTCGACTTGCAATGGAACCCCAAAATATATCATTGTATACCCTTCATGGCACCTCAACTAGCCACATCTACTACATTATTCTTCATTCAACCTAAGCCACCGCTACATCTCAATATCATTAAATTAATATATATATATATATATATATAGTGATTCCATAATTATCCATTTTGAAATCAAATCACATGCATAACATGCAAAATTTTACTCTAAAACCATGAGAAATGATATTTTTGAATATAAATAAAAGAGAATACTTAGAGATAAATTTAGGAACTAGCTTTCTTAAACTTTTTGTGTAAATTCACTATAGACTCTCACTAGGCTGAACTCACCACTAGAGATAATGTAGTGTTTTAAGGGCTTGTTGCATATGAGTACCTATGAAAATGTTAATTTGTATCACTTTCAATAAAATGATTTTTTACATATTTTTCTCAAGATTGTCATTTTCATAGGTATTCATGATTGCATTTAGCGTATGCAACAAGCCCTTGAACCTCAAGGTTACCCTTGGTGGTTGAGTTAAGCCTTAGAGAGTTTGTAGTAAATTTACCTACAAAATTTAAGAAAGCTAGTTCCTAAATTAATCTCTGACAATTCTCTTTTATCCATATTCAAATTACCATTTTAGCATGCCAATAAAATTAAATGAAAAATGAAAAACCCTTTCGTATGCTAAAAATATTTTATTTATGCTTTGATCTCATAGTGTATTATGTGTATAGTCTACATATATAATGGATCTTGACTTTTAAGTAGACTACAACTCTAAGAACTCTGTCTAAAACATGTTTTAACCTTAATTCATACCAAAAGGCATACACTCAGATATGAAACCCTCACGAAAAGATAAAATATCTCTCTCTTTAATACATGAGTACAATTAACAAGACCAAAAATATCTCACATTTACTCACAATAGAACGGGAGTTAATAAGGAATTATTTTTATTTATCCCTTTAGAAAGGATGTCATTACTAAGAAACTCAAGAATACTACTTTATAATTCCTATCCATTAATATCCTCATTAAGACCATATTCATTCTAGAATCAATAGGTCTTCAATAAGAGAAAATATAGGCTCAGGACAAGATTATGTAAAGAAAGGGTTATAGCGTATTCAAAATTCTTTAAAAATAAGTAGAGATCTTCTACCAAGAATTGACCATTCTTCTTATGTTTGTCAAGATCTATTGTACAACTCTCTTTGAAGAAATTTTCTTTTCCTAATGTACAATTCTCTACTCTTAATGCAAATTAAAGGTATATCTCCAATCATTTCTAACTTATCTTCCAAAGGAATATATAAAGGATATTGGTTTATATGGGTAAAGGTGATTTGGTTAACAAAGGAAATGACTTTAATAAAAGTGTAAACTAGTGGTAAAAATATCTTTTGGGTAGGCTTTATATCTCTAAGTGAAAACAAGGATGGCTTAAATCATTTCCTAAGTTTCATATTACCTATCAAATTTAATAAACTTATAGAAAATTAAGCGTAATATTCAAATACTAAATCTTGGTAATTGACCAAATAAAAAAAAAGGGATCAACTAGGAATTATGTATGTTGAAGAAAAATGGAATTTATTTATAACACTCTCAAAAGAATGAATGGTTTTAAAACTCACATACGTTATAAGTCTCCATGGATTTTCTTTAGGATCTCTAAAGTCATAACTACTTATCATTCTAGACTACATACATGCAACTGTGTGTATGATTGTGATTTGAGATGAGCTTCCATGAAATACTTTAGTAAATGAATAAAGTAATGAATTAATCGTCTACAATTCTATTATGCCAAAGGTGAGAAAAAAAAAGATTAGATTTAAAAAATCCAGTTCTCAAACATCATATAGGAACTAACCTAAAAAGTCAAAAGATTTGCAAAACAGCTTTTTTTTCCAAAAAATTTCATATATTTTTCAAAAATAAGGAAAACAACTTCAAAAAGATAAAAAACTTGTTTGAGGTTTCTTGCAAGTGTACAATAGTTAGTTGTAATGTTATGTAGGGTTGAATCTATAGGAAGGATATAGTATGGAATTAAACACTAAATTTGATTTAGACTAATTATCCTAAAACTAATGCAACATTAAAAAAAGATAATAATTTTCCAATCCAATGGATAAGATTGAATGGATTTTTAATCTAAACTTAAATTGCTAGATTAAAGATCACTTACTTTTAACTTAGATCCACCAATTATTTTTATTCTTTTAAAACTCAAGAATCAAATTGAAACTAAAATTACTATCTTGAAAATATTTCTTTGAAAATTTAATTAAGAAACTTTTAAACAATATAAACCTATGTAATTCATTAAATTCTAAGCATGCATTACAAAACCTAGCTTTAATGAATCAAAGATAATTTTTGAGCATCAATCATGAAAAGTAATAGCACAAAATCAAAGAATTATACTATGAACAAAATTATCTTTTCCAAAATTGATTTTCTAAGCCAATTTAAAACATTAAAAATTTCATAAGTGGTGTTTCTAACCTAAAAATAAGATCACTTTAATCCTAGAAAAAAATAAAACTAGCCTACCATGATTCTTAAATTTATTTTAAAAAATTATGAAATATAAATTAAAAATTAAAAACTAAATGTTTAACAATGAAAGTAAATTAACTCCTAAACATTCAAACATGAATTAAAAGTAATTCTAACGATATAAAAAAAAACCTAAAACATACCATAAAAAAAAGAACTTAAATCCTAAACAAAATATATAAATATTTTTATTTTTATTTTCTAAAAATAACATTCATAATGGATTCTTTGATCAATTTGATTCAATATCCACCAATTAAATATAAAAAATAGAGATTAATTGATAGAGATATAAAGTGAACAATAAAAGTGGATGAGTGATAGTAGCCATCAGAATTGTAATACATTGTTCAAGAATTTACTATTTTGGACTAATAGTAAGAATTTACTAATTTTAATCACTTCGTTCAAGAATTTGTTGAATGAAAATCCATTATCTAAAACATGAGTCTTCTTCTACTCAATTTCTTCTATATAAGGAAATCAAATTTGAAGATTTTTGAAGAGTAATGAAGTCACAATTCACATGCAAAGTGCCCTTGTTCACTAGCTCACATGCATAAACTATTCATTATCTTTAACATTCATTTTTCCTCTAAATTTTCATATTTTTTTATATTTTTCAACTCAACCTCAATTTGATACTAATAGATGATTTTTAGCTCGATTTGGATTAATTTTCTTAGAAATTTCTCCACCAATTATTTCCTTTTCTCCAAGGAATTCTAATTTGATTTGAGTTTCTAACTTAATAGTTTCCTAACTTGGTTTACCTACTTGAGAAACTTCAACTTTCTCACTTGAAACTTGCCTTATATCATCAACCACTATCCATTGCATCAATCTCCTACAAAACCTTTTCACCATTGACTGTGGCTAACTAGTTGATCATCAAAACTGTTCATACCATCTGATCTTTCATCTCTCATGGAATTTATCTCGATTTAATCCATGATATCAACTACATGTTCTTTGATCTTGTGCCAAAAATGATAATTTGAATGGTCCAAACCTTTGATCACATCCATCTTGATGATAGATTTACATCCATGACCAATCATTCTAAAGGTAAAACATTCTAAGAGGTATTTTAGAGAGATCTTGACCATTTAATGCTAAAACAACATTGATTTTCTTTGATCCACAACTAATCTTGGAATCATTAGACCATTTTTAATTGAAAAATATTAGAATTTGAGCCATTTTATCTCAATTCAATCCAGATCATTTAGTCCATCTCAAATTGATCGTACCATTCCATTTCAGTCTAGACTTGATTGATGAATTGGAGTGTTGATTGGCTTGATCTAAATTCTTAAATCTTTATCTACCACCTAAAAAACATAAAAGGAACCTAATTAGTACTATAAAACATGTGGTTTTTGCATATACTTACCTCGAATAATCTAACCATGAAAATTCACTGTGAGGGTAATTTCTAAAAAAGTGGATACTTAACTACACTCTAACAAGTGGGCTTTAAAGATTGCGCTGGACATTTGTAATTCTTTGTGACAACAATATAGTAATAAAAAGGCATATAATGAACACGACAAACTAGGCTACAATGAAAAATCTCATTGACTATATTTAAAAGATGGCAATATGAGAAAATTGAACAAACTTGGTGCCATCATAAGCAAACCAAGTTTAACATATATAGAATGGTAAAGGTTGTTATAAAAAATTCAAAAGGAACTATATTGAAACTATGATAATTAAGCAACATAATGTTTACTCCTTGAAAAAGGAAATAACCTTATTGTAATGGGTACACAAGTTGATTCAAGAGATTCTGGTATTAAGAAATTATTTTGTTTTATGAGGTTCAAATGTGAAAATTAGGACACATCAACCTAGTCAAACAATGCATGCTAAAATGGTAGTTAACTTCTATTATGGAATATCAATCAATAGAAACTACACAAATAGCTGGCTCAGAGAAGCCATACTTCTTTTCTTGAATCATAAGAAGGTCATATAATTTTACCTAGCTACATAGATACAAAGATGAGATACCAAGGAACACCTTACATCTATATTTGTTACTTCCTGACAAGTAGAGGCTACATATGTTCAAATTTGAAAATTTGTGGAAACATCTAACAATAGTTCTATCAAGAGATCATTTTCTTTCAAAGCTCATTGAAATGAAGCAAAAGAAACTCTTTCATCTAGTATAAGGATTCCTTTAGAATCTAGTCAAAATGGAGTAGAAGGAATTCCTTCATTTAGTAAAAGGATAAACTCTTCAAGGACTAATGTTACTATATTATGATAGAAGAAGGTCCCACCACATTTATTAATGTAATTAATTGATAGATGATAAAATAAATGGCACAAATTAATAAATTTGTTTGAGTTTAAGTACTTGTTAGGTATGAACTTAGAGAGTTTAATGGTGGACATGTGAGATTTGCAAATTTGAATAGAAAAATCTCTTCTGAAATTAAATCTTGCATTTTGAGAGCAAAAAGCTGCCACAACTTGATATGAAGATAGGTACATAATCTGCAAAGAAAGCTATGAATCATATCCAATATCAAATTACAATTGAATTAGGCTAATTGTACCCTTTGTTTCATGAGTTTAATTATGATACCACAAACTCAATTTCCATGAGTTCAAAGAGTAATATTTGACAAGGATATATGAGAATAAAATATGGATTTTTTTCAACCACTTTAGTTTGGTTAAGATATTAAGATTTGGTCAAGAATTGATGAGATACTGATGCTTTATAAATTAATGATTAACACATTGAAGTTTGACAAAAGATACATTTGAAATACTTGAGAAGAGTATTGCGCTAGTAATTTTGAAAGTGTGGGGGTACCATACACATGTAACATTGCAGGTAAACGAATTAAAATTGGGATGTCAAATAATTAATTGTTCTTTGCATTGTATATGAGTGCAAGTCATGCAACTTCTAAATTTGAAAACTCCACATCCAAATAAGGTTGTAAAAATACTAAAAGACTATACATAGATGATAAAATCTCCAATGGGATTTTTTGTCCCATGGATGCTTGAAAAGATGATTGGATCCTAAATACTAAATTTTGGGTTACCTTGAGAATACGACAAATTTTAGCTGCAAGTAGCTATTATTGTGGTACTAGTATTAGTAAATTGGATATATAGTTACTGAATATTGGTATTCAAACAAACAAGGTTGTTAACAAAAATCTTGTGTATTATTACTAATTGGTCAACATTATTGAAAGATTTGTGGTTGTTCAGAGAACATCTATGAACAAAGTCTATAAAGATATCTATGACACATGGATATTTTCTTGTGGTCAATCATGTCAAAATAAGAATTATAATACACTTCAAGGCAGTAGCTTAAAAGGCTAAGATATGTGATTTCATCTAGTGCAATAAACCAAATGGTGGAGATACTTAAGTATACAATGCGCATGATGGGTTGTGACTTGGTGCAAATGATTTTTTATTCATGAGAAGGATTTGTTAAGTATCCTTGATACAAAATAATTTGCTATATGGATCTGGGTGCAACTGCTATGATCCTAGAAATCAATATGGCTGGTTCCTACAATGTTTAGCTAGTGCAAAAGATTCTTAGAGGGTTTAGTCAATTCAACTTATGGTAGAAACCCTAATTGTTAAGTTAAATGCTATCAAAGCATAATTGAGAGCTTATTCATTCTCTTAAAGAATTATGAGTACATGGTGGTCTAATACAAGACATGATTCTATAATTGTAAATAGAAGTTGAATAATTAATCTAAGTAGGTAAGGCTAGATAGTTTTGTGAGAAGTGGGAGGTTTCTACAATCACTTCATGCTGTGGCCTTTGAGATTACTTATAAAGTGAGTCAATCATAGTGTATATTTTCACCCAAAAGAGGTGACTTAAAAACTACGAAGACTTGAGTACCATCTTCATAAATGACTATCCATATGAAAATTTACAATAAGCAAGTTATGATTGATGGATCCTTAATCGTCTAATTTGGATTGGTGCTAAACACCTATTATTGGATGTAAAAATGTCCTTAGCCAAATGATAATGGTCTTCATTTAGGAGCTGGACTCCATTGACAAGGTGAGCCTATTTGAAAAAGGCTTTATCTAAGAGCTTGACTCCATTGATTGCATTGATCCCCATTTGGGAAGAACTTTAGGAGCTGCACTCATTGATTGCCTTGGATGCCCCTTACTCGAGAAGAGCTTTATTTGGGAACTTAAGTCCTTGAATTGGTCAAGATGTCTCTTATTAGATGTACCAACTATGTGAATCATGGAAAAATTTATTTGACCCTCTTTCAAAAGGTCTAGCAAGAGAGTTGTTGAATATGATATTGAAGGGAGTTGGCTTAAAAACCTATAATTAACTAGTAGTAGTAACCCTACCTAGTGTTGTTGAGGTTGCAATGAACAAATAAGTGATATAGATCTATCTGAATGTAATACAATAGTTTATGAATGAATTTCATTTCAATTCATACAACATTTTTTGTATGACTAATAGTTTTGAGGATGAGTTATGTTTTAATGAGTTTATAGTTCTGCCAATGTTAGATTGTAGCGTATTTAGGTACACCATTGATGGACTCACTTGCTTTGGCTTTGGGAGTTTGGCTGCCTCCTATTGGGCATAGATTTGTCTCTAGGGAACTTGATGAATTACAATATTAATAGATCATCATTAGTAAAAGCATTTAGCTTAATTCAACTGTCTCCTTTAAGAGAAGTGTGTGTTACATTTCTTTCTTTAGGGCAATAGTTCAAGATTTATTTCACTAGTTACCTTGATACATCTTGATTTGTATACATTAGAAGGAAGTTTAAGACTTCTTTACTTTCTCTTATGCACATATCTTATTAGAGTGTTAAAATTTCTTTCTATTTTTATTTTACAAAATTATTTGAAATTTTCTTCATAGATGTCCTTGTTTTAACTTCAAATAATTGGTTGAATATTTTGAGAGTTGTTTTGACTTAAAACAAGTGGGGGTTGTTGAATTATTCTAAATAAGATCAATGCATAAAATATATGTTTACATATGTGTGGAGTTCTTTTGAAACAAATGGGCATTTGTCACTTAAAATTGAACTCCCTTTTCCTTTTCTACTTGAATTTTGGAAATAGCACAAATGTTTAGACCATATTGGAAGTGACTTCTACTCCTTGTAAAAAATTTCATTTTCTCACATTGTTTGAGCCTCACAAATGTGAGTGCTAAATGAAAATCATCTCCAACTTCTTAATATATGGCAACTCTTGCGTCAGGTAGCCAGCCGGCAAGGGTGAAGCTGAAGATGATTTTGTTATTTCTTTTCTTCTTGAAAATGAATATGCATGTGTATATTAGTTTGTAAGGAATAAATGAAAATCATCTTCAGCTTTTTAAAACTATGGCAACCCTAACATGACATGAATCAAAAACTAGGGCATTCCCCATAAGCGACGCGCTGCATCAGATCCTAGGTCTGGTGAAAAATAGGCAAGGGTTGCTAGGGCATTCTCCTAGAAGCAATGGGCTACATTGGATCTTGGGTGTAGTGAAAAATGGGCAAGGGTTGTTAGAGCGTACCCTCGGAAGCGACGTGCTGCATCATAACCTAGGTGTAGTGAAAAGTGGACATGGGTTCATGCCATGGAGGTCAAGAAAGGCGATAGTAAATAAGATATCTCTAGAACATAAGATTTGTATTGCCACATGAATATAGGGACATTGAAAAGTAAGAGTTTGGAGTTAGTAGACGTGATGAAATGTAGGAGAGTCAACATTGCTTGTATCCAAGAAACCAAGTGGAAAGGGGCTAAAGCTAGAGAAATAGATGGGTATAAATTATGGTATGTAGGAAAGAAAAATAACAGAAATGGCATAGAAATAATAGTGGATAAGGAATTAAAAGATAAAGTTGTGGACGTTAAAATAATTAGTGATAGAATTATAATAATAAAACTTGTTCTAAGAGTTCAGCTTATAAATGTTATATTGCATATGCACCACAAGTAGGTTTATAAGATGTAATCAAGAGACAGTTTTAGGAAGATATGGAGGGAGTCATGCAAGAAATTCCCAACACGAAGGGGATATTTATAGGAGCAAACTTAAATGGCTATGTAGGAAAAGATAAGGAAGGATATGATAGAATACACGAAGGGTATGGTATAGGTGAACAAAATGAGACGGGGGAGAATATCCTCGATTTTGCTTTGTCATATAACCTGTCCATTGCAAATTCACTCTTTAAGAAGACAGATGAACACTTAATAACCTTTAAAAGTGGACTTCATAAAAGCCAAATAGACTTTTTTCTACTTAGGAATAATGAACGATCTATATGTAAGGATTGTAAGGTGATCCTAGTGAGAGTTTAACCTCATAACATAGGTTAATGGTTATGGATATGCATATCAAAACATGGAAGAAAGGAAATGAACTTAATAGGTATCCAAAAATTAAGTGGAGGAACTTAAAAGGAGAGAAAATAACCTCATTCACAAATAAGTTGATGGTAGAAGTAATTTGGAACTATGAAATATAAGTAAATACCATGTGGATTAATATTGCTAAGTCCATCAAGAAAGTAACAAAAGATGTCTTAGGAACATCTAAAGGTAAAAAGGCAATTAGTAAAGGAAACATGGTGATGGAGTGAAATAGTGCAAAAAGTTATTAAAGAAAAACAGATGCACTTTAGAGCATGGCAGAAGATTAGAAATAATGAAAACTATGAACAATATAAGAATGCTAAAAAAGCTGCTAAGAAAATAGTAAGTGAGGCTAAACTTAAAGCATATGATGAGCTCTATAATAGACTAGGAATAAGACAAGGTGAGAAAGATGTGTTTAAACTTGCAAAAATAAGAGAACAAAAGGGTAAGGACTTAGATAATGTTAGGTGCATTAGAAGCGATGATCAAAGGGTATTAGTCAAAGATGATGAGATCAAACAAAGGTGGGAAACATACTTTCAAAAATTGTTAAATGACAATGGCTCTGAGAATATAGGGATTGAAAATACTATAAATCTAAATAACACTGCATATTATAGAAATGAACAAAGTATTAGAGTACCTGAAGTAAAAGAGGCCTTGAAAAAGATGAAATCAGGAAAGGCCATGGGGCCCGATGGTATACCAATAGAGGTTTGGAAGCATATGGGAGATATTGGGGTAGTTTGGTTGACCAAGTTGTTTAACAAGATTATAAAATCAAAGAAAATGCCTGATGAGTGGAGAAAAAGCTCCATTATACCAATTTATAAGAATAAAGGATACATATAGAGCTGCACTAATTATTGAGGGATCAAACTTATGAGCCACACTATGAAACTTTTTGAAAGAGTGATTGAGAAGAGGCTACGACATGAAACAAGTGTATCGAAGAATTAGTTTGGTTTCATGCCTAGGAGGTCTACCATGGAAGCTATTTTCTTACTAAGACAATTAGTAGAGAAATATAGGGAGAGGAGGAAAGACCTCCACATGGTCTTTATCGACTTAGAGAAAGCTTATGATAGAGTCCCTAGAGAGTTAATATGGAGGGTGTTGGGTGATAAAGGGGTTTCATAGGGGTATATAGACATAATTAAAGATATGTATGATGGAGTGGTAATAAATGTTAAGACCACCAATGGCATGACTGGTGATTTTCCTGTCACTACAGGATTGCACCAAGGATTAGCATTGAGCCCCTACCTTTTCACATTGGTTATGGATGAGTTAATGAAACATCTGCATAAGGAGATTCCCTGGTGCATGCTATTTATAGATGATATAGTCTTACTTGATAAGACAAGGGAGTGTGCAAACATAAAACTAGAGTTATGAAGAGAAGCATTAGAATCTGAAGGATTTAAAATTAGCCGAACTAAGACAAAATATATGGAATGTAATTTTAGCAAGGAAAGTAGGAGTGGAACACCAGTCAAGATTGATAACCAAGAAGTCCCTGTAAAAGACCACTTTTGATTCTTAGGATCAATGATTCATGAGAGTGGAGAGATTGAGAGTGAGGTTACCCAGAGAATCCAAGTGGGTTGGAATACATGGAGATATGCATTTGGAGTTTTGTGTGATTGATGGGTGCCACTCAAACTAAAAGGAAAATTCTATAGGATGGCCATAAGGCCGACCATTTTCTATGGATTAGAGTGTTGGGCAGTTAAGGAACATCATACTCATAGGATGAGCATTGCAGAAATGAGGATGTTGAGATGGATGAGTGGTAAGACAAGAAAGGATAGAATTAGAAATGAAAATATTAGAAGAAATTTATGGGGTAGCACCAATAACTAATGAGATGAGGGAGATTAGACTTAGATGGTTTGGACATGTTCAAAGGAGACCAACAACGGCACCGGTTAGAAGGAGTGAGGCAATACAAGTAGAAGGTTCAAAAAGGGCAAGGGGAAGGTCCAAAAGAACTTGGATAGAAGTGGTGAGGAAATATTTAGAAACTTTGGGACTAAATGAAGCCATGGTATTTAATAGAGTGGAATGGAGGAATAAGATTCATGTGGACAACCCTTAATTGGGATAAGGTCTTGATGATGGTGATGTTGATATGTGAGTGCGAAAGTGGACATGTATGCACTTTGCATTGTTCAGAGCTACTTTGAGTTATCCTAATCTCCTTTTATTTTAGGTGTGAAACAACCTAGGCCCCCCAAGATAGATGGTCCATAGGCTAAGGGATCCAAATGCTTCGTCAATTGAGGTCCAAGACATTCATCCCTCATTGTAGAGATGGATGTCTGAGGCCTATCCTACCCATAGGATCCCATCAGAGAAGGGCTAGAATAGAAACTCAAACTCTTGATTCATTTTAATCTCATACTCTAAGTGAATTGAGTTTCTTATACTTTTTCTTTATGAATAATGTGATTTGAATAGAGATTTTGAAAATTTTATTTTTGTGGTATTCATCTTGGATAGAAAAAAATAGACATATTTTGATTGTGCAAATTAGTTGAGGTATATAATAAGTCTGGCTTGGTTGAATATGAGTGATAGATCTGCCATATCTCTTGAAATTAATGGAAAGCTTCAGCTATCTTCAAGAAGCACATTTTGATATGTGCCTCTAAGTTGAGGTTGATGATATTTATTTTATGCATTTTTAAAAGATCTATACCTTTCAAAAAGAAGAAGAAAAAGATGTAGGCTAGAGGCCTTCCAACTCGAGATGCCTTAAGATTTTTGTTTGACACTTTTTGTAGGTGTGTAAGCCACCTTGTTAACTTTTCTAAAAAACATGTAAAAATGACATTGATTTAAACAACTTGAGGATCTTCAAGTATTCCTTTGTTATTGTTGGATGCACTCATGCTACCTTCATCTTCATTGAATAGTTGATGAGCCCGTTCCTATAAGGCTTCCACAACCATTTTCCAGTCTTCTAGCCTATATAGAGTTGACATTCAATTAAACCCATACAAATTAGTGAGACAATTCCACAATGGATGAACTTTGTCACAACTAAGGAAATTATGGACTTCAATCTTTGGTTACCCATGGAAAGAATCATAATTTCCTTGGTTCACTCCCTCAAGGTTCAAAGCAAGTCATATTCAATGGTGAAAAACATGCCAATCAAACAATTTTATGCAAGGTATGAGCTAGCCATACACGCATTCATTTCTTATAAAAAAAGGCCAAAAGGTTGTTAGAGAAAAGCATGTTATAACAAGACTTGATGGAGAGTGACGCATCCTTTGTAGGAAGCTACATCCTTCCATTCTCTTAAGTTTTAAAAAAGGGAAGTAATAAGACTTGGGTTTTAATGTTATGAGAAAGAAGATCTAATTCTTGTTCCATGATCCATTAACATTGAAAGCATCCTTAATTTGAGTATTCATGGATGAAAAACTATGCAAGAATATGAGGCAATGAAATATTAACAGACATGTCATGTCTTTGTGTAATAGACTGGGTTTTCAAATGCCTTTTTGAGAATTATTTTGAAAGGCGAGATCACTATTTGAAAATTTCATTTAGAAAACAAACAGCATAAACAATTTTTCTTTAAAAAGACATTTCAAAAAATCTGGAGTGTCATAAGACCAATCAAAACACATTCATGAGTTCAAAATTCAAGAATTTTGACATTCAAATATGACAAGTCAAAACTTATCACTTCCCATAAAACTGTCCAATTACATCCCATAGTCCAATATGTACTAAACATATTTATACATGTCTAACTATTTATAATAGTTATATAACTACCCAGTCATCTCACAAACATTTACAAAATGTACATAGCATACATACACTGTCTATACTCTCTCTCTGACTATTCTGTGCACCTGGCCTCAACACTCTTGCCTTTCCCTTCTTCACGTCTATCTATAGAGTTGGTGGTGTAAGTATAGGGGAGTATACTTAGCAAGTAAAACTAAGATCATAAGTATAAATCAATGCAAATTCACTTTCATGCACTCATGCATAGAGTGAAACATCCTTAGGTATTGTTGTTAAGGTCTATCAGTAATATAACATTTACATGCTTTTCAAACATTCCATTCAAGGTTTAAGGCCATTTGAGTACATTACAGGTATAAGAACAATATGATATGTTGGCATTAAAAGTGTATTCAATAACCAAGTGCACAAAATCGACAATAAAATAATTAAGTGGTATAATCTCAATTTAAGCAAAATATAGGGAAGTCCTTGGTAGTTTATGTCAAACATATCAATTCTTAGCATGTAAATATGAATATACCAAATCTCAAATCATACAAGACATTGTCATGCCTAGTGGCCAGGGTATTTATGACCCCATCACACGCGTGTAACCAAAATCAACATAAAGCAACTGCCCTACAATGGGACACTGCAACACTATAGCAATGGCCCAATCATGGGATATTGTAGCAAAAGAATACATGGATCACTATGTTGCGACAACTGCCTAATAGTGGGACACCACATGCTTAAATGCTAACACCAATTGCATGAGACTTATTATCATCTCGCATGGAAGGAGAACGGATTGCATAGTGCAGCCTTCCCATGACGCTATACTCAAAATCTAGCCACTTGGGCCTAGTGTTGAAAAATCAACCATTGGAAGGTGGGTGGCCATCCCTACAACCCTCCTATCATAGTGTCCACCAGGGGAAAGCACCTATTTAAAATAAATCCTCAGCAAATCCATGCATGAAAATGTAGGTACCATTGCAACCTCCGCGACGTATTACCATGAGATCCTAATCATGGTTTTTAAAATACATATTTTCCATTCAAATGCCCATAGATGTCAAATATAAATGATGCATGAGATTTATTCAGAACAATTTCCCATAATGGACATTTCATGCTTTCTAATATAGTAACAAAATCCTTATATTTTAATAAAAATTTGATAGAGTTTCCCCTATTTATAGGACAATGATGTAGTGCATATCATCTAATAAGCATAATTCCATATTTATATGAAAATGGAGACTCTGTCTCCTAACAATTTCATTCACAGAAAATTCAAGAGTTTTCACGTAATTCAAATAATGAGGATGCTATTTCTGAATCTCAAGGATAATCACCAACTACAATTATATGTAGTAATTACATGTACTTAATAAAATAGTGCATAAGTGAAATAAATATGAAAACATAGCAATCTTAGAATTTACCCACCTCAACCTAATGAATTAGGTTCACCTGAATCTATTACCAGTCACTTAAGATGTTGCTCAATAAATTAGAAAATGAGGATCAGGGTTTCTATCATCAACTATGAATCAATCTGAGAAATATGACATAAATATCATCATTTAGTCTCTTGATCATGGATTCATACATTAATACTCTAATTTAAATGGTCAGAATATCATTGATCTATTGTTTAACCTTAGATCAGATATCTTAGAGTGTTGGAGAGTTTAATTTCACACAACAGTCAATTAGATTTGATGTTCCAGGCCTAAATTGCCTAGATCTAAGTGTTGGAATGATTAGATCTATAAAGTAATAGTTCGATCAACATTTGTACATTTAATAGGCTTTTCATTCTTTATTTTCAATCTACATTGTCCTCTACATGTAATTCACATCATCAGATTCAAAGATCTATTGTCTAATCGTGTTTTCAATAGTCAAATTTGTAGATCGAGCATTGCTCATGCATCGTGTTTAGATAAAAAATTCAATAGTCAGATGATCTCCAATCGAACTTTTGTTGACACGGTTGTGAAGCTCACTTAGTTAGGATTCCATCCATATAATTTTACCCAATTTTTGCTCCTTGAAAAATGGTCACTGGCTCTAGAATCCAGTCACTGTTTTTGGAGAAGACGACCAAAAAATGGTTGTCACTGGTGACTGTTATAATGCAAAAAATGCCATTTCTTCATAAATTTGCAAAATGGGTTTTGTAGATCTTGTCTTCACCTTCACTCTAATGAAAATTGAAGTGATTCTATTAACTTTTGCCACCAAAAAACAAGGAAAAAATGGATGGAAACCTCGACTGGTTTTTCCATCTTTGCCGATAGTAAAAGAACGTGAAGGTGAACAAGAGAGGTTGAGGGAAAAGAGAGGAAAGAGGAAAGGAAAGTTGGGCATCTTAATTCCTTACTTGTGCCAGTGGCACTCACTGGTGGGGGAGGAAATCGCTATAACAGTGAGGGGAAGGGTACGCCTGAAGAGAGTTCTCAACAAGAGAGGGTGAGCGATGAGAGAGGGAGAAATGGAGGAAGAGAGATGCGATGAGGGGAAAATTGGGGGCGAGGGAGGCAGTGGCTTCCCTGGCTTCTTCCCTGCATGATAGGCAACCTGGGTAGAGCTCCACATCCTGAGCTCCCCTTGGTTCGTCATCACATGGGGTCCATGCAATGAGAGGGGGTGCCATTATCAATTTGGCCCTCTCTATAATTTAGTAAAACTTGTGATTCTCTTACCTTGGAGCTCTGTTTCATGCAAAATTAGTATAATTGAAAAGCTCTTATCATGTACATTCTGAAATTTGAGGTTTCAAAGTCAAATTCATAAGAAAATTTAACTTTTTGCACTCAAACTCCTCTTTTTAATTATAACAAAATGTTGAGTTGTTACATTCACCCCCTAGAAAAATTTTGTCCTTGAAATTTCCCTTTACATTACTACTCAAATAACTTTGGGTGCATTTTCTTCATTTCATCTTCAGTTTCCCAAGTAGCCTCCTCTATAGAATGATGTTGCCAAAGGACTTTGACTAATGGAATGGTTTTTGTCCTTAACATATGTTCTTTTAGATCTAAAATCTGGATAGCCTTTTCTTCAAAAGTCAAATCAAGTTGTAGCTCTATTGGTACATGTGTAAGTAAGTGAGAAGGATCAGGCACGTAGTTGCGTAACATTGAAACATGAAATACATCATGAACATCTGCAGGCTGCGGTGGTAATGCCAGTTTATATGCTACCAGCCCAATTTTCTCCAAAATTTCAAAAGGACCAATAAATCGAGGACTCAACTTTCCTTTAGCACCAAACCTCATAATTCCTTTCATAGGGGAGACCTTCAAAAACACATGATCTCCATTCTCAAATTCTAAATGTCTCCTCCTTTGGTCTGCATAACTCTTTTGTTGACTTTGAGCAGTTAAATGTCATTTTCGAATAACTTTCACTTTCTCTGCACATTGGTCCACTAATTCTGACTTCATTAATTGCCTTTCTCCAACCTCATTCCAACAAGTTGGTAACGACACAGTCTTCCATAAAGCGCTTCATATGGTGCCATGCCGATGCTAGTATGAAAACTATTATTGTATGCAAACTTGACGAGGGGAAGGTTCTCATCCCAATTTCTTTTCCATTCAATTGCACAAGCTCTCAACATATCTTCTAATGTTTGAATTATTCTTTCTGATTGTCCATCTGTTTGGAGGGTGGAATGTTGTACTAAAACTCAAGGAAGATCCTAATCCTTCTTGTACACTCCTCTAGAACTTGGATGTAAATCTACTATCTCTATTTGAAATGATAGTTACAAGTGTGCCATGTAAGCTCATGATCTCTTTGATATAGAGCCTTGTTAAGCTATCTAAGGATTGCGTCTATCGAATAGGGAGAAAATGAGCTGATTTTGTTAGTTGATCTATAATCATCCAAATCATATCACGTCCATTTGGCGTCCTGGGTAAGCCATTAATGATGTCCATAGTGATGTGATCTCATTTCTACTAGGGAAGATCTAAGGACTGTAACATTCTTGTAGGCCTTTGGTGTTCAGCCTTTACCTGTTGGCAGGTTAAACACCTCGCTAAACATTCTCTCACATCCTTCTTCATTCCATTCCACCAAAACTTTCTTTTCAAGGCATGATACATCTTGGTGGTTCCCCCTAGGTGAATGACATATCATGAATGATGTGCTTCTAGAAGAATTTCCTGTCTTAACTCTTTATTTGATGGAATTGCCAATCTTCCACTGAATCGCATACCTCTATCTGAACTCTGACTAAACCTTGGTTTACTAATCAGTGCCTGTATCTCTGTGTCTTCTTTCTAAGCATAGAGAACCTTCTCAATTATAGTAGATTTCACTACTAAGTTGGCCACAAATGATCCTTTACCCTTATATTGAATTTCTAGTTTACATTGAACTATATCCGGAAGTAATTTCCACTTTCTTGAGAGCATACCTGCTAGCAACCCCTAAGTCTTCCAACTCAATGCTTTGGCCACTACATTGGCCTTTCCTGGGTGATATTGGATGGAGAAGTCATAGTCTTTTAAATACTCTATCCATCTTCTTTGCCTCATATTTAGATCTTGTTGAGAGAATATGTATTTGAGGCTTTTATGGTCTGTGAAAATATAAAATTTCTCACCATAAAGGTAATGTCTCCACATTTTCAACGCGAAAACTACTACTGCCAACTTCAAATCATGAGTGGGATAATTCTTCTCATGTGTTTTCAATTGTCGAGAAGCATATGTAATCACCTTATCGCATGGCATTAATGCACATCCTAGTCCTTTGTTTGATGCATGAAAAAATATTACAAATCCTCCACTGCCTGAAGGAAGTGTCAAAATCGGTGTAGACATAAATATCCTTTTTAATTCATGGAAACTCACTTCACATTCATCACTGCAAATAAACTGTGTCTCCTTTCTAGTCAGAGCAGTTAATGGTAAGGCTACACGTGAAAAACCTTCAATGAATTTGTAATAATATCCTGCCAAACCCAGTAAACCATGAATTCCTGTCACTGATTTGGGTCTTTCCCAATTCATCATTGCCTTTACTTTCGCCAGGTCCATAGCAATTCCATTTTTGGAAATAACATGACCTAAAAAGTTAACCTGCTCTAACCAGAACTCACACTTGCTAAATTTAGCAAATAATCAATGAGTCTGAAGAGTGCTTAATACAATGCGCAAGTGTCCTTTATATTTTGCTTTACTTGTAGAGTAAATTAAAATGTCATCTACAAACACTATAACAAATGTATCCAAATATGATCTGAAGACCTGATTCATAAGATCCATAAACATAGCTAGTGCATTTGTTAATCTAAATAGAATAACTAAGGATTCCTAGTGACCATAATGAGTCCTAAATTCCTTCTTAGAAATATCTTCTTCTCTAATCCTCAACTGGTGATACCTTGACCTTAAATCAATCTTAGAGAAAATAGTGGCAGATTGAAGCTAATCGAAGAGTTCTTCAATCTAAGGCAAGGGATACTTATTCTTTGCTGTAAGATTATTCAATGTTCGATAATCAATACACAGTCACATGGATCCATCTTTCTTCTTAACAAAAAGAACTGGTGCTCCCCAAGGTGAAACACTAGGTTTGATAAAACCCTTGTTTAATAATTCTTGCAATTGTGTTTTCAATTCTTTTAATTCTGCTAGAGCCATTCGATATGGTGCCTTAGAAATAGGAGCTGTGCCTGACACAAGTTCAATGGCAAAATCAATTTCTCTCTGTGGAGGTAATCTTAAAAGTTCTTCAAGAAAAACATCCTAAAATTCTCTAACAACTTCTAACGCCTCAAGTTTAGGTTGTTTAGCATCCCTAGCTACTACACTAGCCAAAAAGGCCTAACATTATTGGTGCCTAATCTTCCTTGGAATGAAATTACTATTTTCCTAGTACACTCAATATAACCTTCTTCCTACGATAGTCCACTATTGCCCAATTCATTGTTAGCCAATCCATTCCCAATATAACATCAAAATCCCCCATATCACGTAGAATAAGATCGGCTTTCAACTGTTTTCCAACTATTTCAATAGGTACCTCCTAAAGAAACTCATGACTACTAATTGATTTGCCTAGTGGAGTAGTTATATTCAAGCCAAATCCCAATTTATGTATAGGTACACATACACACAAGATGCAAAAATGCTAGCGATAAATGAATGCATGGAACCTGGATCAAATAAGACTTTAGCATGTCTATCTGAAATTAAAATAGTACCTTCAATCACCACATTTGTGACCCTAGCCTGTTTAGATGAGATGGAAAATACTTGACCTTGACTTCGAGGCACATTTGCTGTTCTGAGCCCATTGCTTGTTTGTCTCCTAGGGGACTCATTCATAAAGTGTCCCTATTCACCAAATCTATAACATCGTATTGGTGGTCTTTGTTGTCCTGGTCTAAACCAAAGTGAACCAGGATGGTAACCTTTACATCTTGGACATTGTCTCCTTTCAGGCCCACTGCTTTGTTTGGTAGCCGATGGTCCTTGGTGTCTATGTGGCCCCCAAGAAAAAGATGAAGAAGGGCGCTTACCCCTACTCGAGTGTGTTGACATAGTACTGTATTTCTCTTTGTCTCGTCGCTCTGGCTGATGATGCAAGTACTCCTCTTCGAAAATGGCAGCCTTTTCTACTGCTTTTGCTATGGTTTGAGCCTATGTCCCCATAACCGTACTCCTCAACCTTGGGTGTAAACCCCAAACAAATCTTTTTGTAGCTTTCTTATCTAAAGTGCAAATATCTAGTGCAAACCTACTCAATTGTACAAACTTATTCTCATATTGTAAGACTATAAGATCTCCTTGTTGTAAATTCAAGAATTCTCTCTCCATTCTTGCTTGTACATGGGGAGGGAAGTATTTATCATAAAATACTCTTTGAAAATCATCCCATAAAATATTACTTGGTTGAGGGAAATAAGTCCTTTGTACACTCGTCCACCAAAATGCGGCCTCTCCTGTGAAGATAAAAGTGGCAAGCTTCACCTTTTTCTCCTCTAGAATTTCCATGGCTTCAAAGGCTTTCTCAACTTGATATATCCATTCCTTTGCTGCTTCTGGTTTATCTTTCCTAGAAAATGCTGGAGCTATCCTCTGAAATTGTCTAGTAATTTATCTGTCTTGCTAGAACTACTCTTGAACTACCCCCACCAGAGATCGAGGCAAGAATGCTAGGTACAGAAGATGTTTGGACTAGGGTCTATTGTTGTTGCATATACCATGTGAGCTTCTTCCTTTGGGGTGTGGGTGGGAGAACCAGTAGACACTGTAGCCTCTTTTCCAAGATGCATCTATTTCACATTTTACAATAAATTCCTATGTGAGTTACTTTCTTAACTCACATCTCAACCACCACCTATTACTTCTTAACTGTATTTAACTCTTGACATGTAGGACTGGCTGTAAAAGGAAAAATTGGGCTCTGATACCAACTATGACAACTTGGGTTTTCAAATTCCTTTTTGAGAATTATTTTTAAAAGGTGGGATCCCTATTTGAAAATTTCATTTAGAAAACAAAAAGTGGAAACAATTTTTCTTTAAAAAGACCTTTCAGAAAATCTCGAGTGTCATAAGATTGATCGAAACACATTCATGAGTTTAAAATTCAAGCATTTTTACATTCAAATATGACAATTGGGCTCTGATACCAACTATGACAGCCTGGGTTTTCAAATTCCTTTTTGAGAATTATTTTTAAAAGGTGGGATCCCTATTTGAAAATTTCATTTAGAAAACAAAAAGTGGAAACAATTTTTCTTTAAAAAGACCTTTCAGAAAATCTCGAGTGTCATAAGATTGATCGAAACACATTCATGAGTTTAAAATTCAAGCATTTTTACATTCAAATATGACAAATCAAAACTTATCATTTCTTAGAAAATTGTCCAGTTACAACCCATAGTCTAATATGTACTAAACATATTTATACATGTATAACTATTTATAACAGTTATATAACTACTTAGTCATCTCACAAACATTTACAAAATGTACATAGCATACATACACTGTCTATACCCTCTCTTTGACTATTTTGTGCGCCTAGTCTCAACACTCTTGCCTTGCCCTTCTTTGTGTTTATCTGTAGAGTTGGTGGGGTGAGTATAGGGGAGTATACTCAACAGGTAAAACTAAGATCACAAATATAAATCAATGCAAACTTGCTTTCATATGCTCATACACACAGTGAAACATCCTTAAGTATCATTCCTAAGGCCTATCAGTAATATAACATTTACATGCTTTTCAAACATTCCATTCAAGGTTTTAGGTCATTTGAGTACAATGCAAGTTCAAGAACAATATAATATGTTGACATCAAAAGAGTATTCAGTAACCAAGTGCACAAAATCGACAATAAAATAGTTAAGTGCTAAAATCTCAATTTAAACAACATATAGGGAAGTCCTTGGTAGTTTATATCAAACATATCAATTCTGAGCATATAAATATGAATATATCAAATCTCAAATCATACAAGGCATTGTCATGTCTAGTGGTTGAGGTATCTATGACCCTATCACATGCATGTTGCTAAAAATCAATGTGTGGCAACTGCTTGTAGTCATAGTTTTTTGTTAATTTTTTCAAAGACCCAAAAGAAATGGTGGGAATCAATCTGATGCATGATTTCTACTATTCTTATCAACCTTTCTTGAATGTTTCATTCTTCACTTTCTAGTCTATGCTCAGTTTCATAAATGTACAACATAGTGTACTCAAATTTTGTAAATAGGTATAAAATTATCTATTTTTGATAACTTGTGCTTGTAATGCAAAATATACATGCTTGGTTTTCCTAATATATAATTATTGTAACTATTTTTTTGTATTAATTGTGAGGGTAGACTAGTTCCTATGCATTGAACATGATGAATGGCTAAAATCTTCTAAAACGATGTTAAAGGATTAAAAATGGGTGTACATTCCTTCCATCGCCCACGAAAAGAAAAAAAAAATGTTCTAATTGCTACTTGAAGGCTATAACAACAATCTCAAATGAGAAAAAAGAGAACCTAGAATGTTGGTGATATAAATAGAGAAATACATAGAGAAGATAATACTATGTATAGTGAGCTCATGTAGGGAGAAAGAAATTTGAGAGAGAGAGAGAGAGAGAGAGAGAGAGAGAGAGAGAGAGAGAGAGAGAGAGAGAGAGAGAGAGAGAGAGAGAGAGAGAGAGAGAGAGAGAGAGTTTACATCCAATAAGATTCCTTTAACTTTTACCCAGTAAAAAGGAAAGGTTTTTAAGAGTTTAGAAATAATTAAGGAGGGCAGTTAGAAAAGAAAGAATAAAGGAATGATTAAATTATGTTACCTTAAATGAAAGCAATTAAGGTGGGAGAAAAGAGCTAAAAAGTTATAAAACCTCAAAAAATGAGAAAAAGATAAATGAAAAGGTTGCCATGTGTAGGACAAACAAAGAGTTACTTTACTATATAGTAGATTTACACATGGCATTACACTAAAGAATTTGATATCGTGACCAATTTCACTGCCCTAGTAGCCAAAAGAGTAGCTAGGGGTGTAAATAGACCTACACAGTGTAAAGGATCTAAAAGATCTAACTGAATGAAAATACAACTTGGACATAACATGTAAGTTTGATTGATCTTTCATGGATTCTTTCATGATTAAAGAACATAATTCATTGGATGATCCAATTTGAATTTGAATTTTTACTTTATCATTTTAAATTTATTTCATCATTTATGCATCTATAATATATTACTTATTTTACCTCTCATATGTTTTCGTAGGTTAGATTGGTGTCAAATTCAGTATTTTAGCAATGGAGAATGAACCCTACTTTTAAGTTTTTGTTTGGTGTCAAATTTAGTATTTTGACGATGAACATAGGAACAAGCTTAAAAACTTTTTCATAGTGGTTGCTATATATGAATTATGATCTTTAATATTACTAGCTTGTTTTTTCTAATTAAGATTGACAATCTAAATTCCATAATATCATTAGTTGATTTTGACCTTTTTGTTTAGTGAGGATGTTTGACTTTATATGTATGTATGTGCATATTAGATGACTAAAATGTCAAAGATGAATTATTTCCATGAAGTACATATTGTAGAATCTCCTTAAAATAGTATATGATAGATTACTTGTCTTGCTATGATAATAGAAAGTGTCCTATCCCAACTTGACAAATGCGGTAAATCAATACACTCACTAAACTAATAAGAAAAAAAAATTCAAAAAACTTTTAAGGGCACATTGATTAATAAAATAATACTCTCAAGTTCGAGGACCCCTTTTAGCACAAAAGAACTCAAAGTTGTCATTAGATTTCTTAAAATAGAAATATACAAAGGCAATGCACACTATACTGTAAAGAATGTAAAAAAGGAGAGAGATTTGCAGATATATTGGAGAGAAAATTGAAAGGAGAGATATTCATTTACTATTTGAGAAAAAAACCCAAAATGTTAGAGGAAAGATAAGAAGAGATAAAGTAAGATAGAATTGCATAGGAAAGGTACAATATACTTTTTTTTGTTAAAAACAAAAAAATTTAGAGAAAGTAGAAAATATATACATCCATCCAAAAGAAAAAAAGTACAAAAGACATAAAATATCATTAAATAAATAAAGTTAATTAAATATTCCATATATGTGAATTTAAGGGGATTATACAATAAAATAGAACCCCTACTAAAGCAATACAAAATTTCTCCTAATACTATTAGTTTAAGGGGGGATGTACTCTATATGCTCAATTTGCTTTTTTGATCTTTAGTTATTTCCATTATCAGCTTGGATCATGGATTCTTCCATAGACAGTCCCTATCCGAATGGACTGGAGCAAAAAATTAAAGATAAAGTCTAGGAAATTGTCTAATTTAATCCAATGCATTTAGAGTGATCGTGAATTGTGACTGTAACATAGGTATATTCTACCCATACAACTCAGATCCATATGGCCACTTCCATACATATGGCTGAGTAATCCGGTTAATGCACTGATGCCGGATTGTTCCATATATTCGTACATGAAATAATCCAATCCGGCCCATATTCTGGAGTGATATCTTCTAAATTACTGATAGGTGATGCACTCGCTTCTAGAGTCCAAGTCCACAGATAGTGCCTGTCTCAGACTAGAGCCTGTTGACCGGAACTCTGCTGAAACAAAAAGGGAGATTTTCAAATCCAAATTGCCTAACATTAGACGGTCGATCTGATCACGTTCGTACGGCACACGCACACACATATCTTCTAGAACTAAGACCGCCTAATCTAATCACCTTCCTAGGTTTAGAAAGTTGACAGCAAGATTCTAGAAGCAACTTGGTAGTTGGTATGCTAACAATACCATAGTCCACACCCGATATTTTTCATTGTATATGACGTTCATCAGGGTCACCACGGGAATACGCAAACAAAGGAACTCTTCCACTTTGACAATTGGACACCACAATGGTAACCACCCAATAAAATGCTAGTTTTGCATATTATATGTATGCTAATATAATGCATTTGCAGCGTACATATTCTGTAATATACGATCAATCATGGCTGTGAACTGTAGACAGATGGCTATCCATTATGGACAGAAAACATGTTTTGAATTGGAAAGCACCGGATGGTTCTTTGTTTTTTGAATTAATTATCTCTTAATTGTCATCAGACGATTACTACCTTTTATTTAAGCATTTCTAATTTAGATTTAACTAGCAATTCTTGGCACACTCCTACCTTCTCCATTCTAGTCATGCAACACGAGCAAGCTGACGGGGACAATTGACAAGTCCACGGCCATGGCCTGCAAATAAAAAACGAAGAATAGTGAATTGAGTGCTCCCTCTAAAGTGCTGCTATATGGGCACTCAAATTTTGCATGACATGGCCGCTCCTTCGGATGATCTCACTCGTCAGTCTCATTGCTTCCGCTTCCTATCTCCTGTAAGCAGAAATCAGAATGGTTGGGTGATTCTAACATAATAAATACTGTCTATTTGGGAGCTATATTTAGACTGTTTTGAAGGACTTTTATTTTTCCCTTTTTCTTTGAGCGTTGAATGGACTTGAATTCCCCACTCTTGGTTGTAAGACAAAGGCTGACGATGAAGTCTAATTAATCTCTCTCTCTTAATTACACCGTACATACAACTGGTCTATCACATAGATAGTAGGCTCACATTTTTAAGGGTTTTTTTTTTTTTTTTTCCTAATTCAACCCGTTCATGTTTGTTTCATCATAAATAGCCTAGGCATGAAAAATTATGTCTATTTCATACAAGTCTCTCATGTTTGGATGCTTTGAAGCTAAAAAATAGAGGGCTTTTGTACTTTATGGATTTTTCATGTTTAACCATCTCTTTCTTTTTTACCTTAAAATGTCCAAAAGTGAAGAACTTAGAGATATGCAATGGATAAGAGTTTTAATGCCTAGAGCTAACTATAATGAGATGAATCAGATGAACAGATTGGATCAAGCAGAAAACTTAAGCATTAACCCCATATTGTCCTTCTTTTTTTTCTTACTTTAAAGCATCCGAAATGAAGAAGTTAGAGACATGGAATAGACAAAAATTTTCATATCTAAGTAATCTATGATGAGACAAATCAGATGAACAAATTGAATCAAGTAAAAAACTTTAAAAAAAAGATGCCCAGCGTCCAACGTCCCTAGCGACCGACGCCATAGAAGGCTGTTGAGACCAATATTTCTTCCTCACATAACCGTTGCCGGAGGTCTAAAGTTATCAGACATGATCGTGTTTGGTGCATGGCTTATCCATTGGATTGTGTAGTTAAGTATCCCTTATAAAATCATATGACCTTGGAGATGGGTGCAAACAAGGCGTTAGAGTCTCAGGATCTGCTTACCATACATCCAATATAGTTGGTGACTGGAATTGAAACTTTAAGAACTGTAACTTGCGAATATGAAAGTCTAAACTTAGCCAACATCAAACAGCAAGGGTGCTAATCTCAACATCCAAAGCAGTAATGATGACAATATCAGAATCCAAAACAATGCATGTATCAACCCAATTTGATATGAGTTCATTTCATCCATCCCGACAAACAACAAATCCGTGCTGTACAAAATCTCCAGAAAAACCCAAGAACAAAGAGGAAAACAAAACAAAACACTAAACAGAACTAAATCTAACCCAACTTCAAACAAGAGCAAACAAATCAGGAACAAAAGAAAACCACCTGAATCCACAACTCCATTTCTCTGGCAACAATGGACACTTCTGCAACCAATGCCAAGTCCTCCTTCCAAACTTATAGACCAAAATCTCAGGCCATGTATAACAGCAGATACAAACCAAGCCGTCATGCCACAAACAGTAAACATGCTCATAGTTATGATAACATACCGAAACAAACTTCCTGCAAATTAATTCCGGCAACATACCCACTTCAATCCATTCATTTCCTCCTTGTCCCAATTCCCAAATCTTCACAGACCTCGAAATCCCGTTTCTTCCAATACCTCCAACCAGAAAAAGTCTCCCTTCTCCGGCCACCAACCGGGCAAAGGCAAGTTCTTCAGGTAACTCCGCAACATGCTTCTTCCATTTCCCATTCTCCAAATCAAAACCCACAACAGAAAACGGTTCTCTTACAGTAAAATACAAAAGCCCATTAAAGAAAACCCCTTCCTGATGAGAATTCTCGCTCAGAATCGGATCATAGCCGATGAAGCGAGTCCAAATTTTGGCACTTGAATCGTAAACATAAGCAGAGTTTGATGAAGAAGAAGAAGAGGAAAGGAGAAAGATCTTGTACCCATGTGGGGATGTTAAATTAGGCGGAGGAGAAGAGATTAAAGTAGTGGAAACAAATGGATTGGTCGGAAATTTAACGCTCTTGACTGATTTGGTGATGAGATTGAAGATGATAAATGAGTGTAGGACAGAGAAACAAAGGAGGCCGTTGGATGTGGAGATCAGATGTGGGGGTGTACAGTTTGAGGGAAGGGGGAGGGCTAACGTGCGCCATCGGTTGAGGTAGGAGTCATAGATCGGAAAGTAGTGGAGGAATTGGGGATGAGAGAGAAGGATAAAGGACGAGAGAAATGGGATTTTGGTTTGAGAGAGAAAGGTTGGAGAGAAGAGAAGAGAATGGAAACGTTTGCAGGTCGATCGGAGGGTTAAGAAGGTTTCAAGGGGAAGGTGTGCTAAAATACGCTCTAGTAGTTCTTCTGGTAGTCTGCTCCAGATTTTGGTGTCCATTTCCGGCAAGGAAGTCGCCGTGATCTGATTTCTGGTATTAGAGAGCAGCATGTTGACAGAGGTGTGTGTTTCTCCTCTTGTTTTTGTCTATAAGTTGGTTTTGCAGCGTCCAGATATGGCTATTATAAAAGGGCGTTGCTCTTGGTAAACTATCGAGCTAGTTTGGTTTTTCGGTTCACCTCACAGCTAAATTCATTGACTCTGTGCGTATATTGGACGCGTCAATGCGGTTTTAAAATTTCCGCATTTGCATTTTAGAATCGCAGAAAAACAAACCAAACAGGCACCGGGTTTTGATGAATTTAGGAAAAGAATTATTCCAAGTGGTAATAACCACAGGCGCAAAATATTTCCTTTTTTGTTTAAAAAGACTTATATTTTTTTTGTGAGCTATATTATACCTTAAAAAGACCCATCTTTTTCAATAAACTTTGTATTTTTAATTTTTTAAACTCATCTTTTAAAAAATATCCATTTTTATAATTTTTCTTTTTATTTTCGACTTTACATTTTTCATCTTTATATTTTCAAGTTTCTTTTGTATCTTTATGATTTTTTTACAAAATTTTATTTTTTATCTTTGAATACACACACACACACACACACACACACACACACACACACACACACACATATATTTACTTTTCTTCAATAGTTCAACCCTATTTTTCAAGTCTTTTCTCACAACTCTAGTCATTGGCTTTTATTTTCTTTTTTATATTGTAATAATTTTCTAACTTTATTTTGCTCTAACTATTTTCTCTTTTGCTTTATTGGCTCCAAAATTTTCATTATGCTAAGAATTTGGACATTATGTATTCTTTTTTGCACAAGAAGTTATCAAAAGTTATACTTTTTTATTTGTATAAATTATTATTATTATTTTTTTACTTTTGTCATTTCTTTTTTAACTTTTCCTTCACCAACCTTTTTAATTTTCTCATCTTTCTTCTTAACATTTGCCATTCTTTTCCTTACATTCTAAATTTTATGAAAGTTTCCCTTGCCAACTTTTTGTTAAATCCAAACATTGTGGCTATAGTGATGATTGCCAATAAATTGTGACAAAATTTTTAAGGCTTCTTCATGCTACTTTTTATTTGTGTAGATTTGATTTTTTCTAAGTTTTCTTTGGGTCTGCATTTTGAGTTTGCTACTAGGCCTCACTATATGAAGCCTCACACATGCAAGGGGGAAAACATATCAAAATGTGGATTCAATGCAGACTTTGAACCTCACATGCATAGGAGACTAAAACTATAAACATAGATTTTGTGTATTTCGTAGACTTGACATCAAGGAATGCATCTTAATTGGGTAATGTGGCCATGTCATTTAACATAATAAATATAGGCTACTAATGTATTTGTGTGACGCCTTGGGTTTTCATAAACAGTTTTTAAAAATTGCTTTGGAAATAATTAGGATCCTGAGTATATTTTTTTATTTTATTTTCTAAAACATTTCAAAGATATATTGGTTTTCAAAACTGCCCTACCAAGTCCGTGTGTCTTATCAAAACTCTGCATATATCCAAAATAAGTATGTAAGAGCAACACTGCCAAGACCCACTAGTCACAAACCAAACACCCATAATGAGACTGTAACTATGTGACAAATTCTAATATTTATAATAAAACCCATTGCCTTATTATATGATTGTTCTTAACATTCAGTAGTAGTTTAAAACAAAGTAATGTAACTTATTTATTCTTGCACTTTTTCTCTCGTTGTTCCTAAGCCTCCTACAGTGCCTTAATTCTCACTTCTGACAAAAAGATTGACCTAAAATTGTTAGGGGGTGAGTACGATCACTCAGTGAAAAATTCTAAGCCACATAAAAATATGCAGAAAATACATGAATGCATAGAGATATCAGAATGCATATAGTTAAACGAAATTAGTATCAAACCTAAAAAATGTTCAAAACTTAAGATCAGTAATGAATCACCTTCATATCCAAAATAATATAGATCATTAGAAGTTTTCAAAATATGTGACGAATCACATAAGGTTGCATGAATCATATTCTATTAGAGACAATGCATTAGCAATTATTTTCAATGTCTGAAACATGACACATAATATCAAAATCATACATACCATTGATGTTCATATCACAATTCAGTTGCTATGCATGTAGAGAAAACCAAAGTCTCATATCTACATTCGATTGTGGATATGGCACAACCTAAGCTAGTCCTCATGGGGGAGAAAAGATCACACTGAATGGAAGGTCCTATACCCTTCCAAACACACAAACGCCTTTACCCTAGGCGGGCATCAAATTTCTTTTTTAGAGTGCCGATGGCCAATTGCACTCCTAGCATAGCAACTAAAGGGGTCTTACAACTTATCCTAGGCTAGCCTCAACTCTTATGAGTCACCTAATTTTAGGCTAGGCACAACTCTCCAGAGTCACCTAATTTGCATTCATTAAAACATTTCTCATGAAAATTCGTATGGAGTCACAATTCAATTACTCCTCACACAGGACACCAAAGACTCTCATCACAGTTCTAATAACATATTTATGGTGCAATCATATAAACACTCCTCGAATAACACAAAGTCATGATCAACATATCATTATTTACAATAAAACATATATTTGTATCACAAGCATGCATGTAAGCATGTCTCTCAATGAGCATATATGGAAGTCCACCCTAATCATGCTCAACACACATGTGCATTCATCATAAACTTTCTTTCTATTTTAAAAGCATCCAAAAAACATGATTATCTAGTATCAAGTGAGATCAATGGAAGGAATTTAACATTATTGCAGACATAAACACTTTCTTCTAAACAAAATCACTAGTCTGATTCCAAAACAAACTTATGATTGGATGTACATGTAATTCATATAAGATCAACGATGTGAGAATGATCCATCATGGTGCACATGGAATCATATAGTTTAGTGTATGTGTATGCATTACAACAAAGATCAATGGAGCATTTGCTTCAGTTTGTATAAAACCAGAGTGCGCAAGCTTCAAATGATGAATCAATGGTGCTCTTGTTTTAAATCAAGGAGTCAATGGTGTGCAAGGTACATAGATTAGGAAATCAACGATGGGCAGTGAACTAAATCAAACAGTCACTAGTGTGTGTAATTTACAATAAAGATCTAGCATAAGCATGCTTTAGATCAGACATGTGCACATGATTTAAATCAAATGAGGGATGGTGTATGCATGTACCTAAGTAAAGTGGGTTATGCAGTAAACTCATGCATACAATCAAAACAAGAGCTCTAGGATGATTCATGCCCTTAATCAACCATGTGCACATGTAGTCAATCAAACTTGGAATGGTGTGCATATTCTTATGATTGAGGAATATCAATGCCCATGATATTTCAATGAATATACAAGTGAGCATCAAATGAGTAGCATGCCTATACCTATGATAAAGAACCTTAACTTATATGATAGATTAATGGATGAATAGTTGTGCATCAAATGATGGTTCACATAAATCTGGACCAGAAATTAAATCCGTGATCATGGATTAAAACACTTATGTAAGGTGTGCATGTTTTATTATCAATCAACAAATGAGATCATATATGAATGTCATGAGTTTTAAGTCAAAGGTCTAAAACATGAATTGTTTGGATCATCACATTGACTTTCATTCATGATTTTGGATTGGGTGTGAACTTGTAAACATAAGTTAAATCCTCATCATAAGACTAACGTGTTGTGGGTCCTTGGATGAACTCTTTAGATTAATAATTTAATATGTGCAAGTGCTCATCCGATAGATGAATCTACATATTGGCATTTAGATTTAAACAACAAAAATACATATGCATGGTTCAAACCTAAGATAATAATATGTTCACGAGTATGGATGCGGGATTCATATATGGGCAGCTTTTATCATTAGATGCATATGCATGACACAAATCATACAATAACCTCAATAATAAAGGTTAAGGTGCTAGTTGTCCATGCATGCAACATACTGGTAAGATAAGTATCAACAAAGTGATCATGACTTATGAGTATGCTATGTTAGAGATTTATAATTTGTATATGCAATGGATCATGACTAGAAATCACATAGATCATTAATGAATGAAATTTAAGGTGAATCAAGATGAGAAGCATGCTTACTACAAACATGAAATTCATGAAAAGATCTAAGAGTGCACAAGCTTCAATACTGAATGAGATCCCAATAAGATCAAATATTTTAAAACTTTGAACATGTTATATCAAAATTGAACAATTTCAAAACTAATCTAACCTAGAATTACCCATGCCTCTACAAACAATCTTCTAGAATCTTCTTGTCCAAAACACAAAGAATAAAAGATCCTTAGTGCAATCTCTCTCTCTCTCTCTCTCTCTCTCTCTCTCTCTCTCTCTCTCTCTCTCTCACTCTCTCTCTCTCTCTCTCTCTCTCTCTCTCTCTCTCTCTCTCTCTCTCTCTCTCTCTCTCTCTCCTATTTACTATTTTGCATTCTATCATATCTCTACATATGCTTCTCCTTCCTATCCTATATCATCCCAAATTCTAATATTATCTACTCTGTGTTACGTATCCTCATCCTTTCCTAACTACCTAGAATTCTCTAGATTCTACTCAATCTCTTTTGTTATTTTCTTCTAATAGTTTATCAGAATTTCCAAGAGAATTCATTGCACATCCTTTCCTAACTACCTAGAATTCTCTAGATTCTACTCAATCTCTTTTGGTATTTTCTTCTAATAGTTTATCAGAATTTCCAAGAGAATTCATTGCACCTAGACATCCTCTGGCTTTGGGCAAGGAATTTTCTCCAGAAAGACTATCTCACTGCTAATTTACAGACATGAGCTCTAGTTCTAAAGTACTCATACTCACACTGTAACTAGTAGAGCTAGCTAGTTTTTTGTTGCCAATCCCATCTAGAAATAGTATTAATATTATAAAAATTGAGTTGTTATAATTTGTCCCTTTTTCTTTCTAGCCTTATGATTGGTTAAGGATTTTAGAGGAAGTGGATTACTAACGCTTAAAAAACCATTTCTAGAGGAATGACATTCAATAATTACTATGGCTATGAAGGGCACTTTGAAACTAGAAATTTATAGCCACGAGTCTCCTAGGAAAAGAAATTGAACATTAAAATGAAAAGGGGAAGAATTCATTAGAGGGAAGGAAAATAAGAGAATAAGAGGGTACTCATTTTTCTTGCTTAAAATGCATTTAGTTGGTAGCTTTTGAGCTGGTTCTTTTCACTTTTTCTTTGTAAAAGAAATTAAGATTCTATAAGCTAAAGAAATTTATGGTTTAAAGAAATGTTCACATTTGGGCTACTAAATAATGTTGGCTACGAAAAAGGATTACTAAACAGTAGGAAAAATAGTTTTATGCATTTTCATAGTGTTGGATTTTCATTTCATTTTAAAGCGAGTAACAATTACAAGTCTTGATATTTTTTAGATGTTAAAATAGTTCTTGAAAATCATATAGTAACTTTTCATGATTTTAAGCATAATTTTTTAAAGATCTAATTATTTCATCTTGTTTAGATGTTGCTAGATTACATACACACCAAAATCACTCCTAATAGATGTTTGTAACCTATTTATTTTATTGCCTATTTAATCTTTACTGTTCATATTTGTAAATAAAAAATTGCAGTGGAATCATCCTATTGGCATGATTTTCATGATTATTCTAAACATGGGTGGCCAAACAAGATGAACAACTTGGATTTTAAAAAAAGAAAAGAAAAGAAAAGAAAAACCACCATTTGATTTTCTTACATTATTTTAGCTTATGTAAATATCACTTCTAGCATAGTGGTATAAGAAATCTCTCACCTCAATGACTAGCATTAGAGGCATTACATCAATGTGTGTTTGTCTAACTTTGGGGAAAAAAAGATTTAATAATTATTTATCTTTTCAATTTATTAAGAAGATTGTTAGAGATTCAAGTTCATAACTAATAGTTTTCTGACATAATAACTACCAACTTGAAGTAGGTACGTGGACTCCATGTTCTCATTGAGTAGGATTTTCTTTTGTAATTGTTGAACTAGGAAAACTAGGAATTTGATATACAATCATGGAGCCTATTTTTGACAAATTTTATGCATTCTAATAAGGAGGAAGAAGCATGCTAGTAGCAGTTGAGACAGTTGGGTCTACTTTTTCCATCTAGTCCACAGAATTAAGCTACACTATGATAGAACTTTGACATGAATTCATTTAAATCCTCACTATTTGGTTTTAGGAAAGCACACAAAGACATAAAAGGAGATTGATTTTGCACAAAGTATAGCATTCTTTTGGCCTTTTTTACTTATTACAAGTAGAGA
Source organism: Warburgia ugandensis (assembly GCA_035236585.1). Taxonomy (NCBI): domain Eukaryota; kingdom Viridiplantae; phylum Streptophyta; class Magnoliopsida; order Canellales; family Canellaceae; genus Warburgia; species Warburgia ugandensis. Next base: position 60,990,646 of record CP141133.1, read on the forward strand.
GGAAGAGATCCATGGAAATCTTCATGCTAATCTGTTAGTGTCTACCTTTGAAATGTATGAGAGTTAGAGATTGGGATGTAATTGAAGCAACCATCTCATACTACTTACAAATTGAGCATTTTATAAAGATTTGTGTGTGTGTGTGTGTGTGTGTGTGTGTGTGTGTGTGTGTGTGTGTGTGTGTGTGTGTGTTTGTTAATTAAGGGATGCCCATGCTAACTGGTTCTTCAAGTGTGAAAAAAACTTAAAGGTGTAGTTTGGAAGAATAAAATCAAGCCGGCCTTCTTCAACTCATTTTTACTCTAGTACATAGTACACAACTTCATCAAGTCTCATAAGCAAAAAAGTCAATTGGGTCAGTTTGAAACCATGAGCCTTTTCATTTCTTTTCTTTTTTGGTAGAAAACATCAAACTACACAAGCAAAAACTACGTAGTTCTAGACGACAAGGTTTCCTAGTATCATCCAACACAAAAGAAGTTAAAAAATATTGTACATGATCCCTTGAAAATGTGCCCAACAGGTCCAAAGCAAAATTTGCTAAGGCACCGACTATTTATTTCCTTTTGAAAAAGTGCATTGCACACCGAGAAGCAAAATGTTGACATAAAATTTTTTGCACTTTCGATGGTCAATAACATATAGTTTTGATCAAGCTGTTGATGTGTATGAATATGCAATAAGAGTGTTCAAAGGTCCTTAAGACTATCCTGTGAAATTTTGAGTGCATTAAACCAATATTACAAAGTTTAGAAAGAAAACCATGCAATTTGGATGTATTGTCTGGTAGTCAAATTTTTAATGAAATTTTGATAATTCCATTATCTAAAAAAGGTATTTTTTTTTTAGGACCTAAATATATAATTTTCTTATTTTTCTTTTGGTTTTTAGCAATAATATAACATTGTAGATTTTTTTTACATTTAAAATTGAAGAAATACCCTTGGCATTTGAGCTTTAAATTTTACCTAAGATTTAAAAATCTTATTTTATAAGAGAGCCAAGGGTTAAAATTTTTTTTCTTGGAATTGGGTCTTAAGACTATTTTTATTGAACTCAAACATGTGGTATTTTCTAATGTATATTATAAGGCCTTAAGTAAATAAAATTAAAATACTAGTTTCATTTAATTAAATGACATAATGTACATAAGGTATCCTTTGCAGTGCACTGCATGGTGCAACCATATTGTTTTAGGGTTTTTTTTTTTTTTTTATTACAAAATACCTTACTTTTCTCATTCAAATAAAAGGACCCCATGGGGCCATTTATATTTAAATTTTTTAGGTCTCTCTTTGTATTTGGTTCTCCAAGAGATGTCTGCTAACACAAGGATTATTTGGAATCCTTTGAAGGGGATTAGGATACCTTTGGAACACCCAAAATGGGGCCCACTTGATTCAAACAAGTGGGAGGCTCATTAAATAAATAAAAAAGTCCTTGTATGGGTCCCCAAGATATGAAAAACATTTGGACTCTCCTGGAGAGAGTTCTTAATGATTTATGTTCTTAAACAAGCAACTAAGAAAACCTAAGAATGGGACCCATTTTATTGATAAAGTCGGACTCATTTCTCTCAAAAAAGAAATATGCTCCCATGTGGATTTTTGTGGTTAATTCACTTAGGGTTCTCTTGGAAGAGAACTTCTAAAAGATTCCAAGGCCCACACACTATAAATGGGACCCGCTCCAACTAGTAGTGGGACCCATTTATTAAAAAATGCCCCTAGGGGCTTCCAATCATGTTAAAATCTTTTAAAAGTAAAAGCAAGGTACAAAGCTAGAGAATGGAGCTCACATAATGCTTGTTCTTTTAGCTTGAAGCCTCTTACGAGAGAACTAAATTTTCGAAGACCAAGTGAGTTAAATGGGGCCCACTCTAGGCTACCTATCATAAATTGGGCACCTAAGGTCTCAAATGGCACCCATTTCACTCACACTCTCTCTCTTCCCTCTTCCTTCTCAGTCCGAGTATGACCCATTTCAACCTTTCACCTTCACTTCTCTTTCTTTTTTCAAGTTTCCTTTCTATCTTTATCCTCCCACATTGTCTTTTGCACTTCCTAAGATTCTCCCTATTTCTTTTCCTCAATTTTCCACCTAACCACATCCAAAGAAAAGACGGTCTCCTCTCTCTCTCTCTCTCTCTCTCTCTCTCTCTCTCTCTCTCTCTCTCTCTCTCTCTCTCTCTCTTCTTCTTCTTCTTCTTCTTTTTCTTCTTCTTTTCTTTTTGGGTTCCTCTCTCATTTAGGGTAGTGTGCACCATGCCCCAAGAGTGAAAACCATTCTATTTTTCCTATTCTTAGAGTGTTTTCCATGTAGTGCTCATGTACTCTAGAGAATTTTTTGCTATGTCTAAGATCTTGACAAACTTTCCTTTATGGGGGTAGCACTCACCAATGCCTCCAAAAGTTTGTACTAGTTGGATCTTTTAGAAAGATGTTAAGAATAGGTCCTCTCTATAACAAAGATGGGACCCTTTCTACATCTGTCTAGGTTCTTTGAATGGCTTAGACCTTCAAAGGAGAGGAGACACATTAGCTAAGTTAAAGAAACTAAACTAAGCAAAGTGGATGCATTCCTTGTCAAGTTGGACTCCCACTTGCCTTGCTTAAGCCCTAAAACCAGAGAGAGAGAGAGAGAGAGAGAGAGAGAGAGAGAGAGAGAGAGAGAGAGAGAGAGAGAGATTATGTGGTTCTAATATTACTTGCAAGTGCACGAATCAAAGTAGTATAATGTTACATGAGTAAGGTCAATCCCAAGAGGAATCTCACATATTTGTATGCAATTGGAACTTGTCTAGATTACTTATCCTAGCCAAAAGAGTTTGATTATGATTACTCTAGGAATTAAAAGAACATGTAATTGGATACAAGCATAAAATTAAAGCTTAAATGGAAACTTTCTAAAACTAACTCGCATTCAAGTAATGAAGCTAATGCAAAACTAGAAACATGAATCACTTAGAAACTAAAATCTAGAATGAAATAAACTGGAATGCAGAACTTCTTAAAAACTAAGATTTAAACTAAAGATGCAATAAGAAATGAACAATTAAAGGAATCTAAACATGATTAATGAACGCAACTAAACTTAACATTCAAACAACTAAAGAATGGTACAAATGTACTTAGAATTTTTGTGCTTGGGACAAACTTTATTTATTGAATGAAACTCATTACAAGAGTGGTGAGCATGATTCAAGAAATATTCAACTTTAGAAACATGTAAAGGAAGAGTGCTCAACATTCATAACATGAAAGTAAACTATGGTAACTTCAATCTTCAAGATTATCCAGCAAGGACCATGCATGTGAACCAAGGGACAGATCCAAGGTAAGAATGAGGGCAACATGGGAACTAAAACCAAAGGAGCTAAAGAAGAACAAGCAATAATTGAAAGGCCAGTGACTAAGGAAAATAAAGAAATACTAACTTGATCCAAAGGCTACTTTCTCTTGGCCGTTACTATAAGAGATTGATAGCCTTTGATCAAAGAAACTAAAGCACAAAACTAGAAGCAAAATGCACAAGAAATATGCTCATGAATTGAAGGAACAAAACCTAGCAAAAGGAATGGAAAGGTGCTTAGAACACTTAGCTAGAAAATGGCATGGGAACTAGAATGGTGCACTTGAGACCTTGAATGGAAAGAGGCATGGGGAAGAGCTGCTATGGAAGATGCATTAAAGGCTTTGAATGGTGTTAGAAATAGGCATAAATTCTAGCCTTGAATGGTAAATGTATGGAGAAGCTTAGAGGGAAGCATGGAATTCCAACCCTTGAATGGGTGTGCAACTCCTTTCAAGGGGAAAGGGTTGAAAAGTTATCTTTTTATAGATGGTGGAGAGATTCCTATTTGTTTATGAGTTTCACACTTCTAAGAAATAAGATTTTCTAATATTTATCTTAAGGAAGATAGGAAAGAGGATAAGATTTGGGAATGAAGATAAGATAGGATAACATAAGGATGAGGGAAAGGTATTTGATAAGGGAAGAAGACTTAAGAAGTGGAAACTAGGATGGAGGATTTAGGAAGTGGGAAACCTAGAGGGAATTGATTAGAAGTGGGAAAATGGGTCCTATCCTCTAGATTGATCTAGAGCATGAATTCCCATTTGAAGCAATCTCGGCCATTGGATTACTCTTTCAATAGCTACAAAAAATGAAAAAAACCCTAATTAATACCTAAAAAATTGTGATAAATCATATACTTGCTCTAGAATTAGCTTCTTAACCTGCAAAATATTAAATTTTTTTTATCATCAGCTTAGAATTGCATGTTCCATGAATTTAGGAAAATCATATAATAATGCTCTATCATTTATAACACAGGAGCTGCTAATTAGGTACTTTTTAATTGACTTATCATACCCCTAACTAATATTTTGCTAGTCCTAAGTAAAATATGTAAAACAAAAATGACTATCATTTTCACAGGTACTCATGATTGCATTTAACATATGCAACAAGCCTTTAAGACCCTAAGTTACCCTTAGTAGACGAGTTAGGCCTCGTGAGGTTTGCATTGAATATACTCATAAAATTCAATAAGGCTACATAAATATGTACTACTAAACATAAATGCTTATACTCCATTGAAAAAATGTCTTAAACACAATTTCTCATTGATATAATCTCAGAGAAAAAGGTCATACTATTTCCTCTCACTATGTGACCAGATCCAACAATATTGATGGTTCACATAGGCTTTTAAGCACAAATGATACAAAGAATTGTGATCACTACGAATGGATGCCATTACCATGACCAAAAAAGTAGATCATGTTAATTCCTTAATATTTATGTCCTCATTAAGACTATATTCTAGCTTAAGATCAACAAGACTTTAGATAGGATGAAAGGTAGGCTTGGGATTGGTTCTAAAAGAAAAGGTAAAAGGATTCAAATGTTTTAAATTTGAGTAGGGATCTTCAATGAATGTTGGATAGCTTTACTTTTGAGTGCATTGAAGTGAATATCTTTGCTATTTTTCCTTCCTCTCTTCACAACTTTTTTGTTCTTTTTTGACTTTTGTTTGTATTTCTTTGAAGAAAGGCTTTTTACTTGTAAGCACTTTGATGTTTTTCACTTCTTAGACTTTTTTCCTAATTGAACTTTTTCTACTATCTCTACTCATTTTTGAATGATAGGTAATGGACATTAATTAGGTTATGGGTTAAGGTATATGAGTTTTAAAATGAAAAGGCTCACCAAGAAGCTTAAAGGGTCTAACTAGTGCTATAATATGCTGGGTAGGCTTTATGTTTCTAGGTTAAAACAAGCATTCTTAGCAATTAACCAAAACAAAGATATTGAGATCTTTCAATGTTGATGTTTGTTGAAGAAGATATGGTTCTATTTATAACCCTTGGAAAGATGATAGTCTCTAATATTCACTTAGGTATAGGTCTTCACTAATTTTCTTCAAGGTCTTTAAGTCATAACTATCTATCTGTTTAGACTATGTACTATTTGTAAGTGTGTTCCAAGATTTAACTTCATAAAATATTTTAGAACATGAATAAAATGAAGAATTAACTATATGCATGTCTATTAAAAAGTTATAGTGGGAGAAATACTAAGATTTGAAAAATCAGATTCTCATCACAGTAAAGGAACTTGACTTTGAAAACTCAATCTTTTTTTTTTTTTCAAAAATAAGTAAAACTTTGAATGCTTATATGTATCCACTCCCCCAACCTAAACTAAGCATTGTCATCAATATTTTGAAATATAGGATTCCTACAAGCTGATTGGGTAATGTAGAAAAAATGAGACTCTTAAAAAAAACACGGGGTTGCCTCCCAGTGAGTACAAAGTTTAATGTCTTCAACTAGATGGTACAAAAATGATTATGAAAACCTAAATGAACACATTGAATTTGAAATACCATACTCCTAGACTTAGATTAACATTGTCTTAATATTTAGAACTACATACTAGGAACAACTGAAAATAATAAAACTAATAGGAAATGGTATCGTGATCTATTGATGTGGTTTGTTGAATGCAACATAATACAAAAGCAATACTAATATGATCCTAAAACTAACTAATTAACTAACTAATGGACTCTATGTTAGCCTTAAAACCAACTAGTTAAACTAATCTCTCCTAATTCTAGCTCTAACAATTAAATGGAAGAATTTCTCACTCCATTTAAGAATTTCATGGTAGTCAATATACATTTTTCACCTCAAGATGTATAGTGGTGATAAGATAAGAACACGAAAGACCACCATGATTTGTAATTTCTTAGGACCAGCTTCAATGGTCCCAATGGGTGCCAAATTGAGGAATAACAATGCTTATATCAAACAGTATACAAAATTCATCTTCCTCCTTTTCATTTTCTTGGATATTAGGGTTTAGTGGGCTCTGTTCTCCCATAAGGGATATTCAGGTTCTTTTGGAGGCAAGGAACCCCTCAGGTTTAGATGCTCAATATCTTCTAATGTGCACCATAGAGTTGGTTGATGTTAAGCTAGAACATCAATTAACTCTTCTTCTTGTTTTAAAGTCACATGTAGGGTTTCAGATGAGCTTGCATTGCTAAGACCAAGGTTGTTCTTTAGGATGCCTAGCCCATTCATAATAGTTGGTCTCAACATAATAATAATTGCTAAGATTTGTGACTACAATGGGTTCATTCATTTGCTCCTAATAATGTGCATTATTGATAGAGCTCGACTGCCTTGAAGTAGTGGGATATATTAGGGTAGAGTAGGTATAGTAATTCTCATACTAAGGTTGCTGAGATGACTCAATAGCTTGCATAAGAGTATTTAACCTATTCTCATAATTAATCATCCTATCCATCCCATCAGCCAATTTATCTAATGGATTGGACAGATCAAGAGTATCCCCATCTTTCTCTCATACATATCTTCATATCATAAGGGTCGGGGAGTGAAATAGTATGAAAGTAGTGATTTTCTATCCCCTGGTTTGTGTTGTAAATAACAAAAACTATAGAACCAATGAGTCTTTTTTCTTTTTCTAAGTGAGATTAAGGAAAACCCTAAATATATGATGTAATTTAACTAAATGTGACTCCTAACTCTAAATGATGCACAATTAGTCCTTAATGGTCCACTAATGAGCTATTTTGTTATTCTTTATTAATATGTAGCTTTTAGACCTAAATCTAAACAGCTCCTTCTATCTAGTCTTGATTACTTCTTACCAATTAGGTCTTGCTCAGAGTGATTAATTCAATTCTCATATAAGGAGGCATTTAGACCTCAACAAATGTTAATAAAAGAAGTGAAAAAATTACTTGTTTTTTTTATACCCACTATAACCACAATGCTCAAAAGCCACTGGAGTGACAATAAATCTGTTCATTTAAAAGGGTTCTATGAGCTTGAAAACCATAAGTTTCTTCCTAATTGATTTTTAATTAAAATTTAAGGGATGGGATTGCAAACCTAGGTGGGCCAAGGATTTAGTGATGAAATACAGTCCTTATTTAATGAGGGTTCCTGGGGGGACCCTTACTATCAATTTGATCATCTACCATAAAGCGTAAAGAAAGTAGTAAATGTTTAGTACAATGCAAGGAAAATCGACTGATGCCTACCTTTATGCTATTCTCTAAATTTAAATGAAATGAGCACACAAAACCTCTAAAATGCAACAACAACCTATATTGTGCTTTGCAAAGTTTTCGTGGGTCAATGTGAATTGGATCACTCAAGTGTGGGCCAAGGTAGCTCACACTTGGCCTATATTATTACAACCCATTTTTAAATAAAAATTACAATTTGGCCTTAGTACAAGTCATCTCAAAAGTAAGAAAAAGGCTAATATAAGAAAGCAGTAGAATCCTAATAAATCTGATGAGCTTTTGCCCACAGGATCACCTCTACTCCTTTCCCCAAATTTCCCTCTCACAAACAAAGAATATGTTAATTTATGAAGAATTAGCAAAATATGTATAAAAAAAAAGGATACAAAATCCTAAACTAGGGCTAGAGATAAACAATCTAAACTAGAATCCAATCACAAATTCATTGCAATTTCCCACCAATGGCTCTAAAAAACTTGATGTAGTTCTAATATTACTCCAAGTGCGTGAATTAAAATAGTATGATGTTACGCGAGTGAGGTTGATTCGATGAGGAATCTCACATATTTGAATGCAATTGGAACTTTTCTAGATTACTTATCCTAACCAAAAGAGTTTGATTATGATCACTCAAAGAATTACAAGAACATGTAATTGGAAATGCGCATAAAATTAAAGCCTAAATGGAAACTTTTTAAAACTAACATGTGTTTAAGTAATGAAACTAATGAAAAATTAGAAATACATATTAAGTGTTTAATTTTGGCTAAAAGACCCTTAGTTTAGCATTTAATTAGACCATCTAACTCATTAATTTAGTAATTTTTTGGATAAAATATAAAAAGTCACTCAAATTGACCATCCAACCATAAATTGTCAAAATTAATGGTCAGATGATCAATTAAGCTAAGTGGATGCTTAATGTATGGTTTAGATGACTCTAATCTAGTCTTTGGTCTCATGGATCAACTAAAGGAGGGTTAGATGGCTTAGATTTAATTTTAACGGCGTAGATTAGTTTGAAGATCAATATGGCAAGGGATGAAGGTTTCTTAATAGAAGAGGAGTTCTAAATTGGAAGAAGAGGAAGTTTCCTAATAGGAAACTAACTCTTAAAGGAAAGAGGTGGAGGAAAATTAAGGAGTTGAAAGTTTATAAAGAGTGGGAACCGTGGTTGTTGGGGAGAGTTTTTGGAAGTTTGGAGCTTGGGTGACCTTTCCTTTAGTGTCCTTTCCATTGATTGGCATCATTCTCTCTCTCTCTCTCTCTCTCTCTCTCTCTCTCTCTCTCTCTCTCTCTCTCTCTCTCTCTCTCTCTCTCTCTCTCTCTCTCTCTCTCTCTCTCTTGTTCTATTGGTTGTTGTTCTCGTCTTTCACTTCGCTCCTTTCTCTATTCTGAATCTACCCAAGGCATAGTTCCTCCTTCTTCTTTTTTTCCAATGTACAGCACCAGCTCCTATTTCAGCACCAACCCAATTCAGGTCTCACTTCCACACCAAACCTCAGCATAGTTGTTCACTGTCGGTTTCCCTTGTCCAGCACTGTTCATTGCGTCGATCTCCATCACCACCCATCAATTGTTGTTTTTCCCTTCTTCTCTACCCAGCCTGCCTCCTTCTCTCACTCTTAATCCCCCCCTTTCAATCACCATCTAAATCACTCTGCGCCCATCAGATCCAATTCACCAGCCATCCCATCTCACTCATCCATCTCATTTTTTTTTCTGCTTAGGCTTGTTTGCCCCTATTCTCAATTCCTCAATTCCCAGTTATCTTCATCGTTCCAAGCTCTCACCCAACACCCAAATCCCAGGCCAGCCTGCTTAGCAGGCATCGTTCTCCTCATGTCTACTCCTCTATTCACCACACCAGGCTTCATTCCAGCCTCCACCAATTGTCTTCCCTGATCCTTTTTGCTCTATCACACAGCCCAAGAGGACCTACAAAGCCGTCCCTTTCTCCCCTGCTTTCATGGCCCGCCCAACAATTTCACTTCCGCAGGTCAGCCCTCCTTTGTCTCACTACTTGATCATTCCACCCAGAGACAATGCCCAGCATTAGTCGACATTTACCAAGGTCGCCTCCACCTTCTAGATCGATGTCATCTACTCCAGCACAACCAGTTCAGCGGGAAGCCCCATCCTCAGAAAAGGCGTCGTTTTCCATCGCTCCAGATTGTCTCCAGTGGCTTCCTCCATCTTCTCTGGCAAACCCTCCAGCAAACTCTGTTTTACAGAAATCTTTAAGGAAGTTTGGAATAAAATTCCAATATTGCCCTTGGAAGAATATTTCAAATTATATGTTCTGTCCTGTTATTGTTACTATTCATGTTTTATGTTATTTTTGTTTTAGTTATTTGCATTCTGTGTTATTCTGTAGTTAATCCAGGAACTATCTTATATTTTCCTATTTAACCAAATCAAGGGTTCTGGTTTACCCATAGAAAAACTCTTATTTCTTGTCTATTTTAATTCAAAATTTTAATTAAATTTTATAATATGTTTTTAAGATAGTTTCTAGTTTAATTTCTATTTCTGATCTTTAATTTGGGTTTTGAAAACAAATATAAGCCATTAATTCTTAAATTATTTAATTAGATTAGATCTATAAAAATTTGATGAATCTAACAAATTCATCCGTTTGATCATCAATCCAATATGCATTGAATATATTGATGGAGTTTGATCAAGGTTTATGATACCAAAATTGAAGAATTGGACAGTACTTAAGCTAGGGAATTAGATTTTTATTCATTTTTTCTAGTTTTAGTTTACTTAAGGTTTTATTGTTTCTTTTTCTATTCTTTTTGGAATTAGACCTCTAGAATTTATCGTTAAACTGAAGATGAAGTCTGATTTCTTTATGTTAATTTTTTTCAATTAATTTTAATTTTAAATAATTAAATTTTGTTAAAAACTCTAAAATCTTAAAGCACGTCCCTGTGGGATTAACCCATACTTGCATTACCTATACCACAATAGCTCGTGCAATTGCGAAAAACATCAACAAGTTTTTGGCACTGTTGCCAGGGACCTGCAATGGAGTTTTTATAAAATTTAATTAAAAAATCCAAAATTTAAAAAATTTAAAAATAAAAATAAAATCCATGAATTGTAGAGTTTCAGCATTTTAGGGGCATGTTTTAATTTTTTAATGCATAACCACCTAATTTCCTGAAGTTGGTACTTATTTATAATTTTCTTTTTCAGGGAAATAGGAAAGTGAAGGAAATTGGCAAGGAAATCTTCATCAAAATGGAAATTTCCTTGCTTTCCTAGAATAGGAATTTTTTCTTTTGAGTGAATCTTATAGTGAGGATCCTTGAAAATTGCAATTTCCTTTTTAAATTTAAAGTATTGTATAATACAGGGAAAGTGTGGGGTGAGGTGGCCCACACTTGATCTTCATAAAAAACCCCATTGTAAGTTTCCTCACTCATTTATTTCCTAGATTAGGGCTTGCATTTAGAGTAAATTTACATTATTTCGTAGTATAAGTCATATAGAAGGCATCTTTTATAATTGTTACATTTTTGGGGTTTTTCATTAGTTTACCGTTTTAGTTGCATTCTTAGGACACGGTTAATGCTTTAAGGTGATATATATGTGTGTGTGTGTGTGTGTGTGTGTGCTGATTGAACTGCCATGGAATTTAATTAGTAAGGGCACCTTACCCCCATAAGATTAAGGGTGGATTTCATCACCACTCCTTGGCCCACCTAAGATAATCACCTCAAGCGTGCTACCCTACCCTTCAACTCAAATTAAATCAATCAAAAGAGACCTATAGGGCTATCACATGCTCGTAGGACCCTCTTACTAAGACACGATTTATTGTCACTCTAGTGGCTTTTGAGCACTGTGGTTATTGGGGGTTGTCTAATAGAGCCTCACTCTTCCCTTGTCTCTTATTGATATTTATGAGATCTAAACGCCTCCTTATATGAGGGTTGTATTAACCACCTTACACAAAACCTAACTAGTAAGCAATAGTCAAATCTAAAGGAGAGGAGGAGCGCTAGATTAGGCCAATTAAAAGCATTATCCCCATACAAATTCAAGAAAATCAATATATTGCTTATTAGCCTAAGGTGTTTGATTGTGCCTTTTGCTTGCATCACATAGAGTTAGAGTTAGCATTTAGAGCGGAACATTTTAGATTAGGAATAGTTCATATAAGGGTGTTAATCTCAGAACCCTAAGCTACTACCTTTAAACCAGAGATTCAATGCATCCAACACCAAGGGGAAAGAAACATAGTTCCTATCCTTATGGCTGAACCACTAGCAGAGATTGCGTGCAAGATGATTAGAGATTTTTATGCACTACTCCAACTAAATACCCCATCTTGCATAGCTTTACCTCCCACTAATGTCGACCACTTCGAGTTAAAGTTGGGAGTAATTCAATTACTCCCTACTTTATTGTCGAGACCGAGAAGACCCATACTAACATATTAAGGAGTTCTTTAATATTTGTGCCACATTTAGGTTTCAAATTTTTTTGGATGATTTGATTAGGCTTAGGTTATTCTCGTTCTCACTTAAGGACAAAGCCAAGTCATGGCTTAATTCATTGGAAGAAGGTTTGATACATACATGGGACCAATTGTCAAAGAAGTTTGTGAACAAGTTTTCCCCTGTTCACAAAACAAATGCCATGTGTCGTGAAATTATAAATTTCCAACAAAGGGATGATGAAAAATATTACAAATATTGGGAATAGTGGAATGAGCTGCTACAAAAATGCCCTCACCATGGATTTGAGAAATGGAAGCAAGTTCAATACTTCTATGAGGCATTGACACCTTAAAATAGGCAAATGATAGATGCATCGAGTGGAGGGACCCTCATGTTAAAAGATGAAAGTGAAGCATGGGATCAAATTGTAGCCAATAATTCTCAGCAATGGGATTATTTAAATAGGAGAGAAAGAACTAACCAGCCCATTAAGAAAGGAGGTATCTATGAGATAAGAGCGCATACTGATCTATCCTATAAGCTCGACTCTGTCATTGAAAAATTAGGTAGAAGAATGGACAAGCTTGAAACTATATTTCAATCTTTCATGATGCTACATTATCCCAAAAACGTCCACAAGAGGTATGTGTTACTTCTTCTAGTCCAGCCCATTTAACCTTAGCTTGTCCATCTAATAAAGTATTCCTTGAATATCTTATAGACCAAGCAAATGCATTGAATGCATATCGCCAACCTAGTGACAACCCATATTCTAAGACCTACAACCCTGGATGGGCTAAGCATGCCAATTTGTCTTAGTTAAAGAATAACCACTAAGGGCGATCATTTGTAAATCCCCCTGTCCAATACTTTCCTTTTAGAACTTCAGTTCCCCATTAGCCACCTAGATTTCAACAACCTCTACAGCAAAAGAAACTATATTCAAAGGAAAACATCCATACCATGTTGGAACAAATTGTTAAAGGTAATGATTACACTAAAAAGGCCTTACACCAATAGTAAAATGAAAGTAGACAATTAGCCAATGTCAACTCTTAAGCCATAGCCAAGTTAGAGATGCAAGTAAGCCAATTGTCTAATGAAATTACATAATAAAGGAAAGGGTCAGTTTCCTAGTCAACCCATCCCTAACCCTAAGGGTCAATTTGAGATAGGGTCAAGTTCTCAAAACCTTAACCCTCATGAGCATGCCAAGTCCATAACCACCCTTAGGAGTGGTCGTCAAATCAATAACAAAGAAGGGCAGGCTAAGGAAACTATAGAGGAAAAAGAGGCAATAAAAATACAGGAAAAAGAGAAAAGACAGAACAACCATGTAGAACTCATAGTGGAGGCACCTTATGTGCCTAAAGTCCCCTTTCCCCAATTACTGAATAAAGTTAGGAAGGGATCAAACTTCAATGAGTTAATGGAGGTATTTAAACATATACAAATCAATATACCATTACTCAATGCAATTAAAGACATCCCTACCTATGCCAAATTCTTAAAAGAGTTCTGCACAACAAAGTGAAAGCTTAATGTGCAAAAGAAAGCCTTCCTCACTGAACAGGTGAGCTCTTTGATTCAACATAAGACCCCACCAAAGTTTTGAGACCTAAGATATCCTACAATCACTTACGTCATTGGAGATCATGTCATAGATTGACTTAGGGGTTGATGCTAACTTGTTGCCATACTCTGTTTATGAGCAACTAAAACTCGATGAGTTAAAACCAACCACTACCAAGCTATAATTAGCTGATAGATCTGTCAAAACACCTCATGGTTTGGTTGAAGATGTCTTAAAATAGGTGGATAAGTCACTACCATGGTACAATTAGCTGATAGATCTGTCAAGATACCTCATGGTTTGGTTGAAGATGTCTTGAAACAGGTGGATAAGTTTTATTACCCTATTGATTTTATTATGCTAGACACCCAACCTATATCCGATCCTTGTAGTCACATCTCAATCATCCTTGGATGTCCATTCTTGGCAACATCCAATGCCATTATTAACTGTAGGAATGGTATAATGAAACTCTCATTCGGCAACATGAAAGTTAAGCTTAATGCTTTTAATGCCAATCAACAACATTTAGACCTCAATGATCCCTGTGATGTCAACTTGATACAGAGTCTAATTAACGAGATTCATTCACCATTGTCCATCTCGGACCCACTAGAGGCTTGTCTGATGCCCTTTAATTGAGAATTTGATATAGACAAGTCTATTAAGGAGGTAAACAATCTTTTAGATGTTGCACCAATCATGGATACCTCTAAGTGGGGTCCTTATGTGGAACCACTCCCATCGTCTAAATCTATCCCCATACCCTCAATAGAGCAACCACCATCTTTGGACCTAAAACCCTTGCCTGATAACTTAAAATGTTCATACTTAGGCATAGATGAAACCTTACTTGTAATAATAGCATCAGACTTAGATAAAGAATAGGAGGTTAAGCTTTTAGATGTTCTTAAGGAACATAAAACTACTCTAGGGTGGACAATAGTAGACATCAAAGGGATAAGTCCAGCTGCATGCATGCATAGGATACATCTAGAAGAAAATACAAAACCTTTTAAGGAAACTCACAGGCGACTGAACCCCCACATGAAGGACGTGGTTAGAGATGAAGTCTTAAAGCTCTTAGATGTTGGCATCATATACCCTATCTCTGATAGTACTTAGGTCAACTCCGTTCTGGGGTCACGGTAGTAAAAAAAGATGATAATGAGTTAGTTCCAACTTGCATGACCAATGGGTGGAGAGTTTGTATTAACTATTGAAAGTTGAATGCGGACACGAGAAAAGATCATTTTCCTCTACTTTTCATTGACCAAACACTAGAGAGGTTAGTTGGACATAACTATTATTATTTTCTGGATGGATATTCTAGTTACAACCAAATTCCTATAGCACTAAAGGATCAGGAGAAAACCACCTTCACTTGCCTTTTTGGAACCTTTGCCTATAGATGTTTACCTTTTGGGCTTTGTAATGCTCCAGATACATTTCAAAGGTGTATGTTGAGCATTTTCTCAGACATGGTAAAAAGACTCCTTGAGATGTTTATGGATGACTTCTTAGTATTTTGTCATCATTTGATGAGTACCTGCACTGCTTGAAGTTAGTCCTTGTAAGGTGTCAAGAGAAGAATCTTGTCTTAAATTGGGAAAAGTGTCATTTTATAGTACAGAGTGGGATAGTATTAGGCCACATAATATCACCCAATGGGATAAAAGTCGATAAGGCAAAAGTGGATTTAATAGCCAACCTTTCTCCACCAAGGACGGTAAAATAAATTTGCTCCTTTTTAGGACATATTGGCTTTTATATATGATTCATCAAAGATTTGAACAAAATTGCCAAGCCCTTATGTAATTTACTTACAAAGGAGCCCACTTTTGACTTTGATGAAGACTGCAAGAAAGCATTTGAGCGATTTAAGGTTGAATTGACTTTTGCACCTATTATTCGACCACCAGATTGGAACGCACCATCCGAAATAATGCATGACTCATTGAATTATGCCATTGGAGATGTTTTGGGGTGGCACATTAATAAACTTCCCTATGTGATAAATTATGCTTGTAAAACATTAAAAGATGCGCAACTCAGCCATTCCACTATTGAGAAAGAGTTGTTAGCTGTAGTGTTTGCTTTGGATAAGTTTAGATCTTACTTGTTAGGGTCTAAAGTTATAATATACTTAGATCATGTAGCCTTAAAGTACCTCCTTTCTATAAAGGATGCAAAGCCTAGGTTGATCCGTTGGATACTATTACTATAAGAGTTTGACTTAGATAGGGACAAGAAAGGTTTAGAAAATGTAGTAGCAGATCACTTATCCAGATTAGTAGTGGAGCACACTAGCGATCAAGGGCCTATAACTGAGTCATTCCCAGATGAACAGTTATTGCATGTTTCCTAATTACCTTAGTATGGAGATATTGTTAATTATCTTGTTATAGGACAAATTCCTAATCATTGGACCAAATAAGATAAAAAAGAGATTTTAACTAAGGTTAAATATTTTACTTGGGATGACCCATACTTATTCAAGTATTGCCCTGACCAAGTAATTAGGAGATGCATACCAGATAGTGAACATAATCAAATAATCTCCTTTTGTCATGATCATGCATGTGGGGGCCATTTTAGCTCTAGAAAGATAGTTGCAAAAATTTTACAGTGTGGATTTTATCGGCCTGCCATATTTAAGTATGCACATGCTTACTGCAAAGCATGTGTAAGGTGTTAAAGGTTAGGAATTTTAGGAAGGAGATATATGATGCCCTTAAACCCAATTGTTGTCATAGAACCTTTTGATGTTTGGGCATGGATTTTATAAGACCTTTTCCTAAGTCTTTTGGAAATCTATACATCCTAGTGGGAGGGGACTACGTGTCCAAGTGGGTGGAGGCTATACACTGCAAAACCAATGACCACAAGGTTGTGGTAAAAATTTTAAAAGAAAATATTTTGGCATGTTTTGGTACTCTAAGAGCTATAATAAGTGATGGGGGAAAACAATTTTGTAATAAAGTGTTTGAGAACTTAATGAAAAAGTATGGTGTCAACCATAGGATAGCTACCCCATACCACCCTCAGACTAGTAGTCAAGTAGAGGTATCCAATAGGGAAATAAATCAGATTCTAAAAAAGACAGTCAATCCAAATAGGAAAGATTGGTCTCTCAAACTTATTGACGCTTTATGGGCTTATCATATAGCATATAAAACCCCTATAGGAATGTCACCCTACCGCTTGGTCTATGGAAAGGCCTGCCACTTACCAGAAGAGTTAGAGCACAAGGCATATTTGGCTATCAAAAAACTAAATTTCTACTTAGATTCTGTTGGAACCCATAAAAAACTTCAACTCAATGAGTAGGAAGAATTGAGCAAAGATGCATATAAGTCTGCACAATTGTACAAAGACCGAATGAAGGCTATGCATGATATACATATTTTAAGAAAAACCTTCACACTAGGTCAAAAGGTCTTACAGTATAATTCTAGATTGCATCTTTTCCTAGGAAAACTCAGATCTAGATGGACTAGACCTTATATAGTATGCACAATCTATCCTCAAGGGGCCATCGAGATTGAAAAGGATGGAGAAATCCAAAAGGTCGATGGTCAAAGGTTAATACCTTTCCTAGAACTGCCTGACCTTGAAATTGATGAGACACTTTTAGAGACACATGAGTATCATGATCCAACTTAGATTACCACTCTAGGAACCTTACAGCATTTCATTATTGCACTTATCATTATGTCTGGCTGAAGACATGAAACTTAGTGCTTATTGGGAGGCAACCCAAGGGTTTAGAGTATACATCTCTCAACTTCCATATAGAATCCTATGTTTTTCAAACATTGGGGACAATGTTTCATTTAGGTTGGGGGGGTGTAGATTCACATAGTGATTTTGAAATTTCTTGAGTTAAAAAAAAAACAAATTTGAAAATTATTTGAATTTTCTTGAGTTCCCTTACTGTGATGAGAACTAGACATTCAGAATTTAGTAAATATACTGTTTTCACCTCTTAATGGGAATGCATATGATTAGTTTTGCATATCATTCATGTGTTGAAGCATTTTATGAAAGTTAGTTCTCGGAAACCAATTACACACAGCAGATAAGCAAGACTAATATAGAGGTATGACATAGAGACCCTTTGTGACGACTCAGGTTTCCAAAAATACCTTTCTGAAAACTATTTTTGAAATTTGAGATATCCCTTGTTTAAAATTCATTTCACAATAAAAAAGAAAATTTCCTTTTTTATTTTTACTAAGGTTTTTTTTAAAATCCCCAGTATCATTTTCACACAAAATATAAGGATTTTACGGTGAAATGAGTGTCTCATTTCTATTGAAAATTTGACAGAGTTTCCTCTGTTTTTTGGACATATGTGCATTTGACGCATGAATGCGGACACCTGATAAAACAATACAAATAATTTTTTTGAAAACAAATGCACAAAACTTATCACTTCCTAGAACCTCCAATCACAATCACGTCACAATCATGTCTCCTTAAATACAATTAAATCCACAACCTGAAAGTAAATGTATACATTCTCATTCTCCACTGAATCAGAATCCAAATATAAAGTTTGAAGGCTCACCATTTAAATGCTGGAAAATCTCCATCTTCTAAAATACCGAACTCCACAATTGTTTCTCCCTTTTGACCTATTCATCTTTCTATTCTAATCCTTCAAATCTAAGATAAGCTTACGCTTGTGTTGGTGGAATAAGTAGCTATTTTGTCATGCAATACATGCTTTCACATAAATCAATATAATTTGAGAATATACCATATTTATACAAAACTTCATGCATTTCCAAGGTGTTCATGCTAAAATTGTAATATCGTAGATCATACCAATATGAAATCAATTTACATGAGCAGTTTCATTATGGCTGACGAATCATATCTTTTCCTAAGAATTTAAGTATTCCAAGCCATATCATTTCATAAGCGTGCAATTGTATTGACATTATTTTCTATGAATACACACATAAGTGTTCCAATTCCCTTCATGACATAGTTCTTTAGATTCATTTACATTATATATTCATTACAGATATTGCTTTAAATGTCTAAGTTGTTTATCATTCGATACTTAAATATACTTATGAGTGGGGTAGTTAACATTCTCATGTCATTGGTAAGGGCAGTTCTTTAACATTTTTTTTCTTTACAAACATAATACATTTTCATATGTAGTTATACATCAATACACGATCATGAAAAATCGCTCATAATGTTCATTCAATCTAATACCTTAGCAAATATGACTAGGGTAAAGCTGTTGGTGTGGAAGAATCAAGATGTTTTAAAATAGCAATACAATGATCAATAAATCTGAAATTCTACAACACCAAAAGCAACTTCATGCTTTTTCAAAATTATAGCCAGTCAACATATAAATGCAAATAGTTCACTATGCATCAAATAGAACAAAAATCATGACTGTGAAAATGGGTCTCATGTAAATGGGGTCCTCTTTTGGGCAAAGCCCTCAAGGCTTTTTGTTCCTATGGGTACCTCACCATTACTAGACTGTTGGCCTTAGGCTTCTCCCTCATAACTAGTAAGTATATAAATCCATGCCCACATCATCGTGGAAAACTAATCGCTCCAATTGTAGTGGGATACAATCCTTCTGCCTTGGATGAGGTCTAATGCTTGAGACATGACCCACGTAAATATCACACAAACTAGACACCTATGCTCGTAGGGCCCTATCATCACCCACAGGCGATTACCATGGCCTCTATGGCTGCTCATGGATACTTGCATGAACCATAACTCACTGGACCTCATGAGGGCCATCCGGCTACCTCTCAGAGCACTTCCCCATGAGAAGATACTCCTACTACCTGTTGTCTCCATTGCAGGGCTGGTATCAAATCATCTCAGAGGTTAGTGGCCAACTGCACCTCTTAGCATAGGGTCTCAGGACTTACTACACACAGCAAGCCTCCAAGATTTATGGTACTCCTAGAGCACTAGCCAAGTGATCTAGGACTTAGGGCACTCTCAGAGTGCTTGCCCAAAACATCAATGAAAATCCATATCCACCAGGACTTAGCTGCTCGTAGAGCTCATGCGTAAGCATCAATAAAACCATATGCATCAAGACTTACGACCACTCATAGAGGGCTTGCGAAATCATTGATTAAATCCATAATCATCAAGGATTACAGCTACTCATAGAGTGCCAGCCTAAACATTGATAAATTTGCATCCATTAGAACTTATGATTACTCACCAAGTGCCCACCCAAATCATAAACCATACTCATCTCCAAAATCATTTTATGAAAATAAAACCATCAAGTTACATCTTAAGGTTATGGTTTGTGAATATCTATTGTATGTACATATTGTTTCCCAGTTTAAATGTGAATTATTTTATCATTCTCAAGTCAGAGAGAGAGAGAGAGAGAGAGAGAGAGGAAGGAGCCCACTGATGGGGGTTAAATGGAGGGAGTTCCATTGGTGGGGGTGGATGTCGGGTCTCTCCCTTCATTCCTACGTTCCCCCATTTTTCTCCATTTGTTATTGTCGACACAGAGAAGAGTAGTGACACATGGTGTCCAGCCCACCACGTGTCTGGTCCATGTGTGTTAGGTTGTCTGCTACTGCATGCTGTGTCAAGATCACGTCAAGGTGGAGGGGTGTGGTTATAAATTTGGAACCCCCCTTAACAAGTAAAAATTTTTGAGGGTCTTTTACCCAGATCTCCGTTTTACGCAAAATTAGTATTGTTTGAATCATTTCAACTCGTAGTTTTCATTTTTGACGGTTTCAAATCCAAAATTTGAGTTTTCAAGGGGCTCATTTCCTTGAAACTCAATTTTTCAAGGAATTAAATTATAATTTTTTATTCAAATTAAAGTATGCTATAATTACCTTAAAATTGCTCAAAATTTGTGGTTGTAACATTCTTCCCTCCTTATAGAAATTTTGTCCTCAAAATTGTTCCATGTCATTCCTCAAGTAATTCTACAAGCATTTCATTCCCCACATTTTCTTTGTATCATCCACCCACAGCCATAGATAGATATTCTTATCATCTATATATTGATCTCTATTTTAAGTTTTGGCCTAGGCTACCCTGATTTCACTACTTGGTCTAACCAAGGATTTCCTTTCTTGTTTCTCACTAAATTAGATTAATTTGATAATCCTTGATTTTTTTTATTATTATTACTTTTTTAATCATAACTATTTCTCACATACCCATTGGAATCATAATTTGTTACTTTACTTTTGTCCCCTTTTTCTTATATATCTCTCTTCTAATCATCTTGGTATAAGTGTCTAATACTCTAATCAAATTTCCATACAAATCCTATGATTTCATATTCTTTTCTTCCATATCCATTTTATATCTATCTTATTTCTCATCAAAGTTACATTGAATCATCATATTTTTCTAGCTTAACCAAGTTCTTTGTGCAACATTGGTTAATTTCAAGCTTATTAGAACTTAATTCAAAACCATTATAAATCTTAACGTCAACCATTCCTAATTTTTTGTATTTAGATAGTCACTCTATCTTACTAATTTTGTTTACTTCCTATTCATAATGGTTATTCTCTGCTCCATTCCATTCTTCTTTAACTATATTTCACTAAATAAAGTTATTCTTATTTTGTTTGATAATCCTTAATAAGGTTTCCCCTCTTATTTTGTTTGATATTCCAGGGAGCGCATCAGGGACGTGCGTAACACCCGTGCATCCTTGAGAGGCATCGTCTTTGACGGGTTATCAACCTGTCTGGTTTATTTCCCAAAAATTCGGTGATTTCCTGCCGAAAAACCTACCAGATCTGGTCGGGATCTAAGGGAAAAGGGAGAGGGAGAGGGAAGAGAGAGGAGTAGAGTGGGGAGGAGAATCGTACCTAGGGAGTCCTCGATGCTACCCAATTAAGGTCTTGAATGTGGTTGCAAACCCTGTTGCCTAATCTGTTTTTGGGAGCGATTGGAGAGGAGAAAGCTTGGTTTTAGAAGAGGGGGTGGAGGGAATTTATAGAGTGGAGAAGGCAGTGCCGCCATTTTTCGGGCTCCGTACAGGTATGGGCATGCTGTGCATCACCTAGCTTCAGAAAGAAGACGACGCATGGCGGGTGTCGCTATCAAAATGACCCCTTGTGTTTTTGGGCCATTTAGATTTTAAACACAATTTACAAAAGGAGGGTTGGATGGCTCAGATTTAATATCAACGATGCATATCAGTTTGAAGATCAATATGGCAAGGGATGAGGGGTTCCTAAAAGAAGAAGGTTTCTTAATAGAAGAGGAGTCCTAAATTGGAAGAAGAGGAAGTTTTCTAATAGAAAATTAACTCTTAAAGGAAAGAGGTGGAGGAAAATTAGGGAGTTGAAAGTTTATAAAGAGGGGAAACCGTGGGAGTTGGAGAGAGCTTTGGAAGTTTGGAGTTTGGGTTGCCTTTCCTTTAGTGTCCTTTCCATTGATTGCCATTGTTTTGTTCCATTGGTCATTGTTCTCGTCTTCCACTTCTCTTCTTTCTCTATTCTAAATCTACCCAAAGCATAGTTCCTCCTTTCTTTTTCCAATTCACCACACCAGCATCTGTTTCAGCACCAACCCAATCTGGGTCTCACTTCTACACCAAACCTCCAGCATAGTTGTTCATCGTTGGCTTCCCTTGTCCAGCACTGTTCATCGCATAGATCTCCATCACCACCCATCAACCATTGTTTTTCCCTTCTTCTTCACCCATCTTGCCTCCTCTCACTCCCAATCCCCCCTTTCAATCACCATCTAAATCACTCTACTCCCATCAGATCCAATTCACCAACCATCCCATCTCTTGCATCCATCTCAATTTTTTTTTTCTACTTAGGCTCATTTTCCCCTATTCTCAATTCCTCCATTCCCAATTATCTTCACCGTTCCAAGCTCTCACCTAACACCCAAATCCTAGGCTGGCGTACTCAGCAAGCGTCGTCCTCCTCATGTCTACTCCTCTATTCACCACACTAGGCATCATTCCAGCACTCCACCAGTTGTCTTCCCTGATCTTTTTTGCTCTAGCACACAGCCCAGGAGGACCTACAGAACCGTCCCTTTCTCCCCGGCTTTCACAGCCAGCCCAGCAATTTCACTTCCATCGGTCAACCCTCCTTTGTCTCACCGCTTGATTGTTCCACCCAGAGACAATGCCCAGCACTGGTCGACGTCTACCCAGGTTGCCTCCACCTTCCAAATCAACGGCATATACTACCACATAGCCAGTCCAGTGAGAAGCCCCATCCTCAGAAAAGGCCTCATTTTCCACCACTCCAGATCATCTCCAATGGCTTCCTCCATCTCCTCTGGCAAACTCTATTTTATGGAAAATTTTAAGGAAGTTTCGAATAAAATTCTAGTTTTGGCCTTGGAAGAATATTTCAAATTACATGTTCTGACCTGTTACTGTTACTATTTGCATTTTATGTTATTTTTGTTTTGGTTATTCGCATTCTATGTTATTTCATAGTTAATCCAAGAACTATCTTATATGTTTCTATTTAACCAAATCAAGGGTTCTGGTTACCCACGAAAAAACTCTTATTTCTTGTCTATTTTAATTCAGAATTTTAATTAAATTTTATAATATATTTTAAGGATATTTTTTAGTTTAATTGTTGTTTCTGATCTTCAACTTGGGTTATGCAAATAGATCTAAGCCACTAATTCTTAAATTTTTTTAATTAGATTAGATCTCTAACAATTTGATAAATCTGACAAATTCATCCGTTAGATCATTAATCCGTGACACATTGAATATATTTATGGAGTTTGATCAAGGTTTGTGATACTAGAATTGACTAATTGGACAATACTTAAGCTAGGGAATTAGATTTTTATTAATTTTTTCTAGTTTTAGTTTAGTTAAGGTTTTATTGTTTCTTTTTCTGTTCTTTCTGGAATTAGACCTTTGGAATTTCAATGTTAAACTAAAGATGAAGTCTGATTTCTTTATGTTAATTTTTTTTAATTAATTTTAATTTTAAATAATTAAATTTTGTTAAAAACTCCAAAATCTTAAAGTGCGTCCCTATGGGATTGACCCGTACTTGCATTAGCTATACCATAATAGCTCGTACACTTGTGGAAAACATCAACAATATGAATCACTTAGAAACTAAAATCTAGAATGAAGAATTTCCTAAAAAGTAAGATCTATTCTTAAGATGAAACTCACTCAAGAAATGAATAACGAAAGGAATCCAAACGTGATCAATAAACAGAACTAAACTTATCATTAAAGAAACTAGAGAATGGTGTGTATCGAACTTTGAATTTTCCACATGGGACAAACTTTATTTATTGAATTAAACCCATTACAAGAGTGGTGCACAAGATTCAAGAATGATTCAACTT
Organism: Warburgia ugandensis; assembly: GCA_035236585.1. Classification (NCBI taxonomy): domain Eukaryota; kingdom Viridiplantae; phylum Streptophyta; class Magnoliopsida; order Canellales; family Canellaceae; genus Warburgia; species Warburgia ugandensis. The sequence goes on from CP141133.1 coordinate 61,014,602, forward strand.
TACAAACAAGTAGAGGAAGAGTTCATAGCATTCATAGCATAAAAGTAAACTATCTTAACTTTAATCTTCAAGGTTACCCAGCGAGGGCCATGTATGTGAACCAAGTGAGAGATCTAATGTAAGAGTGAAGGCAAGTTAGGAACTAAAACTAAAGGAGCTAAAGGCAGAACAAGCAAAAATTGAAAGGCAAGCGACTAAGGGAAACAAGGACCTACTAACTTGATCCAAAGGCTATTCTATCTTGGTTGTCACTACAAGAGATTGATAGGCTTTGTTCAAAGAAACTAGATCACAAAACTAGAAGTAACATACGAAGAAAGACACATAAGAAATATGCACATGAATCAAAGGAACAAAACTTAGCAAAAGGATAGGAAAGGTGCTCAGAATACTTGGATGGAAGATAGCATGGAAACTAGAATGGTGTGTTGAGACCTTGAATGGGAGGAGGAGGGTGAAGAGCTGCTATGGAAGATGTGGAAGGTTTTGAATGGTGCTGGAAATAGGCTTGAATTCCAGCCTTGAATGGTGAATGCATGGAGAAGCTTGGAGGGAAGCATGGAATTCCAGCTGTTGAATGAGGCGTGGAACTCCCTTCAAGGGGCTACATTGAAAAGATATCTTTTTATAGATGGTGGAGAGAGTCCTCTTTGTATATGAGTCTCACTCTTCTAAGAGATAAGATTTCTAATCTTTATCTTAAGGAAGATATGAAAGAGGGATAAGATTTGGGAAAGAGGATAAGATAGGATAAGATATGGATGAGAGAAATATATTTGGATAAGGCAAGGAGACTTGCGAAGTGGAAAGTATGAAGGATGATTTAGGAGCTAGGGAACTTAGAGGGAATTGCTTGTAAGTGGGAAACCTAGGAAAAAGGAAATTTTAAAGGTTTTAGGTCTCTTTCTTATTGATCCAAAATATGTGAACTCATGTAGCTTAGATTAGATGGCTTCCTTTGATGGCTTCTAACTTTGTGTCTTCATTGCCTTACATCTTAGCTTCATGGCTTACATGCCTTGACTTCTCCTAGCCTTTATTTGTTGTTGTGGGTTAGGTGATTTTCATAGCTTGAAATCACATGAAAAGGTGGTGAATTTTGCATGACCCATTCTAGTCACTTTGAATGCTTCCAATTATCTCTAAAATTCATCTGCTTTTCCTAGAATGATCTTGGCCCTTATTTGATCTTTGGAATGATGAAAAATAGGTCTTAGCTCTCTAGGTTCATATGAATCATTGATTCTCATCTAAAGCTACCTTGGCCATTGGATTACTCTTTCAATATCTACAAAACATAAAAAAATCCTAATTAATACCTAAAAAATTATGATAAATCACATGCTCACTTTGAAATAGTTTCTAAACCTGCAAACTATTAGATTTTTGGATCATAAGGGCATACTACACATGCCATGAATTTTGAAAAAATATCCAACAATAATTCCCTATAATTTATAACACATGAGCTACTAATTGGGTACTTTTGTGCAAAATTAACTACTTATCAAGAGTGTAAACCATGCCACTTTTCATGTCAGGCATGTTCTTCTCTAAATTCACTTAAAGTACCCATTTTTTCATGCCTAGGGTGCTTGCTTCTCCATAATAGATTTAAGTGGACCTCGATTGGTGTCTTGGGTACTTGCTTCCATGAAAAGGCTAAAAGTAGGCCCTAATTGATATCTCAGAAGCCTACTTTTTAGAAATTTTAAAGCAAGGCCTAATTGATGTCATGTGCACTTGCTTCCTTAGAATGACCTCACAGCAACCCAAAGTGAGCGTCAATCCATCCCAAGGCCTTCACTTCTCCAAAACAAATTAACGGGGACCTAGATCACTACCTAGGGTGCCCACTCTTTAGAATAACCTACATTGGGCCCATATTCATGCCAAGGGTTATCACTTCCTTTGAATGACTTAAAAGTATGTCCCAACTCATGTCTAGATTATTTGTGTCTCTAAATTTTTTAAAGTAGAACCAATTGATATCCCGAGAGCCTTCTCCTAAAAACAAGTCAAAATAAAGAAAAGAAAGTAACTGAGCCTAGTTGACATTCAAACTAAGCACTCATTATTTTGCTCCATAATCATCCCACTGGAATCCAAAAACACAAAATAGGTCCAAATACATAAGACTTTTGCATTTTTCTAAGGTCCTACAACTTAAGGAGTCCTAAATCTACTAAAAGTCCTATGACCTAAATCCAATTGAAGCCTAAGACTTCTAAAATTGGATAGATTCTCACAACCCATGACTTTTGTAACCTTAAAGTCCTAAAAAATAAGAACTCGAGTTGGATATGCCTCATAGCTTGAAAAGTCCCACAAATTAAGAACTCTAGTCAAACGGTCTAGTAGCTAGAAGTGTCTTATAAAACAAGAACTTTAGTCGAAAGAGCTAACTCAAAGAGTCTGACAAATTAAGAATACTAGACAAATGGCCCTTGCAACTGAAAGAGTTAAACAAAGGACATTATACGAAAGGTCCACAACTTGAAGAATGCTAAAAATTAATCATTCTATCTAATCAAGCTTCGCAACTTGAAGTGTCTTACAAAACAAGGACTCTAATTGAATAGGCTCACTTACTTGAAGAGTTCCATAGAATAAGAACTCTAGCTAAATAGGCCTCACAACTTGGATAGTCTTAGAAATAAGGACTCCAATTGAATGGGCTCCATAGCTCAAAGAGTACCAAAAAATGTGGACTTAAGCCGAATCACCCTGCAGTTGAAAGAGTCCCAAAATTTGATGACAATGGCAAGGTAGGCCCCTCAATTCAAAGGGTCTTAGAAATTAAAGATTTAACTAATAGGCTTTGTAAGCTCAAAGAATCCCAAAAATCAAGGACTTTGACTAGATAGGTCTCATCAATTAGAAATGCCTCAAAATGACCAAGGGGTTTCAATTGGAAGGGTTTTATCAACTCAAAAGCTCTGAGCAGTGGAAAGTCTAATTACACAACTTACTATGTTTGAAAAAGGACACATTGACTTTGATAGAGTTAGACCTCATGCCCTCTTGATGTTGATTGGTCGATCGTAGTGCATGTGTTCTGCTCTAACTTTAAATAGCTAAAGGGACACAAAATTCATGTCACATGTTGTTGTGCATCTCTTGCAAAAAAGCAAAAAGACATCCCTATGTTCTTGAGGATAAGATAATCTTGCTCCTAAATGATCAAAGAAAGAACCTATTAATGTTACATCTAATACTAGATAGAGAGGCTCCAAAGGCCACATACTCTCGTTAATTAATTCTATGTGAGACTTTGGAAGGCTATCAACTTATTTTGTTTGAAAAAGAAATGCTATGACTTCAATGGAGTTAAGCCTTATGCCATCTTGATGTTGATCAGTCAATTGCATTACACATGTTCTTCTCTAACATCATATGGCTAAAGGGATGCAAATCTATACCACTACTACTATTTATCTCTTATATACACAACCAAGAAGGAAATTGACATGTACTTGAATACAAGTGATACTTTGGAAAACACGCTTACATCAATCTTCGACCAACCATGCTGTAAAACTCAATGATGTTGTAAAACTAATTCAAACTAGCCTATGAAGGATAATTGAAGCCACATACTATTGTACTTTGATTATACTCAGCCAACCTCTAATCAAGGATTTTTTGTATGTCTGTATATATTTAGTAACTAAAGATTGTTTATATATATTCAGTAGTCAATGGTTATCTATATGTATTTAGTAGTCAAAGAAATATATTTACAACCACAAAGTAATTGCAATTGTAAACACTATACTTGATGTAACCAGAGGAATGTATTTAATAAGCACTTGATAAATATAAAACCCCTTTCTTCAAGGAAATTGGCCCTCTTGTTTTCTTTGTGTGATTGCATGCAACACATTGTAGATAAACATTAAATTCAAAGGGGACAAGAAACCTAGTGGATTATACTCTTTATTGCTTCTATTATCCTCCAGCTCTCTCAATGTAACATGTAAAAAATCCACATGGCAAATAAATGCTATAACTACCTACCTCTGTTTAGGTTTTGGGCATGTTTTTCTTTAGCTTGAATCCTAGATCATCTTAAGGATTTTTTGCAAGATCCTGGATATTGTATATATAAAATCCAATTATTAGTTCTAATTCAAGTGTTTATATGGGTTCTTATAAAAAATTTCTTGGAAATTAGCTTATAGAATGAATCTTGCTCAATTAAGGTTGTGATTGTATATGGAATAATTGATCTGCATAGATCAATTGGATTTAAAAATCAATGCCCTAGATAATAGATCTATATTCTAAACCTACTTATTAATGGTCAAATGTGTGATTTAAGGATCGCTATCCTTAGATCAAGGTTGGCTCATTCCTAAATTTGATGTTTCCTACCATATGCCAAAGATAAAAAGTAAAAGCAACAAGTCATTTTGGATTCAAAATTTGGAGATCTAACAAGATGTGTGGTTGGATCTATCCTACCAGCTTACAAATTCAAGATCAAAGCTCTAACATATTTGATAGAACTCCAATAAATCATTGATCACATCTCATTAGGTAGATTTACATCTTGGGTTTTCCAAATCAAGATTTTGATATAAATCAATAGTGGAATCTACCCTTCTAGGTCACAAATTATTTCTTATTATGTATACCAAGCTAAATCTAACTAAAAATCCAATATTTAGTTGTTAGATCACTCCTAATTAGCTTTTGATCATCATAAACTTGCAATTGAATGGTTAGATCTTATAGATCGCATGTTGCATATATTAAATCAAGATCTCATCTAACTTGAACAATTAGATGATCCTTGATAAAATATCTAACCTTTACATTAGTAGATCAGGCTGGAAAACTCTAGAACCATGTTTTTTAGCTCAAAAATCTATATTGCCAATGGTGGCGGGGTGACTGGCATGGTCATGGTTGGTGACCATTTTTACAACAAAATTCAATAATTTTTAAAGGGTATTTCGATCAGATAGTTATCTACACTCATACCAAGTTTGGAGCTACTTTTCCATTGATTAAAGCCAGAAAAATGAGGTTTTTCCATTGAAATGTCATTAGATTTGAAATTACCATTTGATCACTAGCGAAATCTTCCCGGATCACGAAATTTTTAGAGGGCTTTTGATCTACTCTTAGTGGGTAATCCTATGATGGTGTCAAATTTTTTATTCACCACCATTTGGTTGCCTGGTATCATAACCTAACTATAACTGAAGGTGTAATGACTCAAATTTTGAAGATATTTTGTATCACTTTTACAACCACGATCAATCATGATGTTTACCATTTGCCAATCAGTTATAAATTGTTTATTTTGAAAACTAATATATGTTTAATGACATTAATAGATGGTTAGATGTTTAATTTCCATTAAAATATGAAACAAAGGAATTTGTGAGAACAATTATCATCATTATATTCTGCACTCGAAATGAAATCCAACGCCTCAAAGAACATTGAAAACAGAGCTCGTATGACCAAGTTATGGGCTTTTGAATATGGATGGTATTTTTGTAAATTGTGTTTAAAATCTAAATGGCCCAAAAACATAGGGGGTCATTTTGGTAGTGACACACGCCATGCGTCGTCTTCTTTTTGAAGCCAGGCGCTGCAAAGCACCGCCATACTTGTACGGAGCCCAAAAAATGGCGGCACCGCCTTCTCCACTTTATAAATTCCCTCCACCCCCTCTTCTAAAACCAAGCTTTCTCCTCTCCAATCGCTCCCAGAAACAGATTAGGCAACAAGGGTTTGCAGCCACGTTCAAAACCTTAATTGGGTAGCATCGAGGACTCCCTAGGTACAATTCTCCTCCCCACTTTACTCCTCTCTCTTCCCTCTCCCTTTTCCCTTAGATCTCAACTAGATCTGGTAGGTTTTTCGGCGGGAAATCACTGAATTTTTGGGGAATAAACTAGACAGGTTGATAACCCGTCGAAGACGATGCCTCTCAAGGATGCACGAGCGTTACATTACGCACACCCCTGATCCGCACGACGCCGTCCAGGATGCACGCCTTGGAGTGACCTTTGGGGCATGCGCAAGCGTGCAGCGGTGGTCTTGGTTTGACTGGGACTCATGCATGTCCTGAGACCCGTGATGCGTGGGCCCTACACGAAAAATTCTGGTTCGTCCGTTGATGCGCGACACTAAAAATGAAATTAGGGAGGTTATATAACTCCAATCGACGATCCTAAAGAACCATTGCATTAATATTGACAAATGCGGACTTAAGGAGACCATAAAAGTTAGGATCAGAGGACTATTTTACATGACTATAGCCTAAGAAATCATAGAAATATCATAGATCGGCAAGATCAAAGATGATTAAAACTCATAGATTGATCCATTTGATATATTAGGAGATCAATATACCTAGATCAACCCTAAATTACATAAATCAACCATTAGAAACCCACAAATCAGAGATCTATAACCTATAGTATAGATTTAGCCGTTGACTTATAAAATAGGAAATAATATTTGGATTCTTATTTCTAAATAATATCCAGGACTTCACCAAGGTTCTCTAGGACTCTCATTGAAGAGGGACGCGAGTTAAGTGAAAGCTAATTGACAACAGTCGAGGTAGGTAGTTTGATACTACTAAGTTTTTAAATGCATCCCAAACTCTAAGTGCTTTACTTGTCGTTATTACCGTATTTCGTATGCTTTTGACATATGATGTTCTTATACGAGTATGCAAACTTGTCTTCATGATTTTATGGCCTTAAAGCACTTAAAAATCTATCACCGTATTTAGTATGCTTTTGGGATATGATGTTCTTATACAAGCATGCGGAATTGTCTTCATGATTTATGGCCTTAAATACAATTTCTGGCATGAGGAGATTGTATGCATTGCTAGCATGCTTGAAAATAAATGCATAAATTGCATGATTTCGATGATTGCGATTTGGATTTATCTATATATGCTTTTTGGGCTATTGAGCCTAGTGGGCACTATGCTGAGAGGTTATTATGTACGGGGTTGGCCTCCTGGCCTCTACCAACAAAAAGGTGGATGGTATTGCTATCCTCGATTGCTGTGGTAAACAGGGACGACCATTGGAGGTGTTCACGGCACCCTTTTCAAGGACAGGCATAATCACTATGGAGGCTATGGTGGGTTGGTCTCTAGATACCGGAGACACACAATTCCAGCTATGTGCTGATCGTGAGCATAGTGACCCTATGATTTCAGTGTTATCGATATGCATATAACATTGAGATGGTCGTATACGAGTACTCGTGATCAGTTGGCTTGGTGTGTTTCGCCGAAAGACCATGTGCATGATACTTATAGTGATGCCATCATCTGCTTTGAATGATGATTATTTTAAGAGTTTCATGATTATTATATTTGACTCATTGGTTTGGTGTGTTTGCCGAGATCTTCTTACATGAATCTATTGATTTTCACTTTATGATTTTAGTCAAATTTATATCGTTGAATACTAGATTTCGATAAAGGATTCCATGGTTGAATTTGCATCAATGAGCTTACATTTTATGCATAAACATGCATGTTTACACAAAAAGGAACCACTGATGTTTTGCATAAAAATCTCATTGAATTATGCATGTTGCTTGCCGTGTTTTCAAATTAGTAGTATCAGATCACCTGCTGAGTATGAAGAATACTCACCCAAATATATCATTTTTACAGATTATCTCTACACAGGATTAGAAGAAGCATCAGAAAATGTTAGTGCTATGATCAAGTGCATGAAGAAAAGACAAGCATAAATGTAAGTATATGATCTACACTTTTGGGCAAGTGTCTGTAATTACTGCAGTTGGATTGTGGGCTGTGACTGGTTAGACCTAGGAAATATTTATGATTTTCTTCATTTTTCAAAATTTCCTTATTCATCTTGAAAGCAAATGACACTCGGGGTTTTCAAAATGAATTTAAAATAAAAGATTTTTCTATTGCATTGCATAGTTTTTCTAAAAGTGTTTTCAAATAGGGATCGATCCCACCTTAGGAATTAGTTTTGCATTTAAAAATGCATGTGAAAACCGGATCATCATAGAAGGTTATCAACATTGGAAGAGAAGGTGTGTGGGAGAGGGAAGGAAGAAGAGAAGGGAGGAGAGAGATAGAGAGAATGGGGCATGGTTGACACACAGGTCTACTCGAGCTAGCACGTTAGGTGGAGCTATGCTGAAGAGAGAGAGAGAGAGAGAGAGAGAGAGAGAGAGAGAGAGAGAGAGAGAGAGAGAGAGAGAGAGAGAGAGAGAGAGAGAGAGAGGCATGGGGGTGATTGGCATGCGTGCGATCGCCGCCGATTCATGAAAGAGTAAAATGAGAGAGGAGAGATCATGTAGGAGGGAGGGGAAAAGATGGCCCTTACATTGGCTGCCCACCATTTTCGCTTGCGGCAAGTGTGATGGTGGTGTGTGCCATCCACAGCTGCTTGCCATTAATGGCTATCATTAGCAAGAATCGTAGGGGCAATGATGTACGGCAGGATTGACAGTGGGGGAGTACTATTATAATCAATTGCCACCCTTCTACCCCTTATCATTAAAGATGTGTGAATGGGGCCCGTATGAAAAATTACTAAAATGCCCTCTATTTTAAAATCTCAAACTTTTCCATTCAAACTCCGATAGTTGTTCTTAGTGCCATTGGATTTTTTTTTCTAGTATAATCTAAATATTGAGGTTTCAACGTTTGATATGGCTTCTAAAAAAGGTTCATTTCTTAGAATTTCAAAACTAAAACTCTTTATTTTCTCTTCCCTTGCAATAAAATTTACACTATATATATATATATATATATTAGGGCTACCATAGTATGAATCCAAGGGCATAGCATAGTTGAATTGGACATTTTTTACTTGTGGGAGTTTGAGTGTATCTCATCTTTTTTTGGTTTTTTGTATCTCTTGGAGTTGTCCAAGTGTGCTAAGGCCATAGTTCTATATCTTTAAGGTGGTGACTTATCTATGTCCTTAAAGTGGTGAGCTAGTTTCTACCCATATTTCTGTATCTCTTTGGTGGTATTTTCTATATCAAAGTGATGAGGTATTACTTTAATTCTGTATCTCTATGGTGGTGATTCTTCTGCATCCATATAGTGGTGAGTTATTTTATCTTAACATTCTCTATTCAATGGTGGTGAATGCTATGTATCCATAGAGTGGTAAGCAACTTTTTGTGTTATTTTATTATTATCTTCATATTTTACCTAGTTATCCAATGTCAATTTGGTATTAAAACTTAAGGTATGATAATGTTTCGAGCATGGCGCATAGCTACTCTTGACAAAGACACTCATGATTTAGAGATAGATGATTTAAGAAGACAAGTTGAAAGACTCCAAGAACATCTAGAACAATATAGTAACAATAGTGATAGAATGAGAAATTGGATGTTGTATCTTCTAATAACAACTCAGACGATTCTCTTTGTGTTCTACCATAAGTCGAGCTTTGGATGAAGATCGTCCTAAAAAGCAATGTGATTTTTCATTTATCTAGAGTGAAAGTTAATGTCTTGGAGTTTGAAGGAAAGATGCAGCCAACGAATTCCTAGATTGGCGACATATTATAAAATACAGTTTTGAATACAAGGAGTTTCCAGAAGATGCTAAGGTAAAACTCATTGCTCTCAAACTTAGAAAGTATGCCTCTCTATGGAAGAAAAGTTTAAAGAAACAAAGAGCATGAAAGGGAAAGAACAAGATTATAAATTAGGATAAGATGAAAAATGAATTTAAGAAAAGATTTGCACTTGAAAATTATAGGATGGACACATTGCTAAAAATTCAAAATGAGAAACAAGAAAATTTGAGCATGGAAGAATATATTATGGAATTTGAGTAGTTTATGTTGAAAAGTGATGTAGTTGAACCTGAAGAGCAAAGCATAGTGCTTATTGGGTAGTTTAAGGAAAGAAAATAGAGGCACATTATATTTCCAACAATACTGGTCCTTCAATGATGTTGGAAAGCTGGCCTTAATCATTGAGAAACACAAAAGCAAGGTGTAAAAAAGGGTGCTTTTAGATCTTATGGAAAAAAAACACCTTCATTCTAGGGAGTGTTTCTTCTTATAAATGGAAGCATAATTCAAGATCTCAACAAAATAAAACTAAGAGTGGTGATAATAAGCAATATGTTCCCTCAAGTTCAAATGCAAGAAGATTCTTTACACATTGCCTTTGACTGTCCAAACCAAGAGGTGGTTGCTTTAGTAGAAGAATCATTTTTTGAAGGCGAAGAAGAATCTCAATCATGTCATGACGAGGAATAAGATGTCATCCTTACTGATCAAGATGAGATGTATATGGTGCTAAGAAGCTTGAATATCATTCACAAAGACCATGATGATTGCCTGACACACCTCCTTTCACACAAGAAGCACCTCCAATGGGAAGATATGTGATGCTATAATTGATAGCGGTGCTTGTGTGGATGTTTCATCTACAGAGTTAGTGAACAATTTGACGTTGAAAACACAACCTCACCCTTAAAAATAACAATTTAAGTGGCTAGCAAAGGGACATCAAATTAAGGTAACTCATGAAGGCCTAGCTTGTTTCTCTACTAAAGACAAGTATAAAGATGAAGTGTGTTGAGATATTATTCCAATGGATGCATGCCAATTATTGTTGGAACACTCATGACAATTATGATAAGAGAGTCCAACATGATGATTTAGAAATACTTACTCTTTTGTTTTCAATGGTAAGAAAATTATTTAGCACAATTAAAACTAAAGATTCCTTTTGAAACATCTGAGGTAGTTCAACTAAGCAACAAGCTTAAGATTGATTCATTTGTAGAAGTTTTAATTGATGCATGTTCCATTAATGAGGCAAAATATGAAAACTAAAAATAGAATGCAAAGATTGATTTTACAATGTTCATAGTTTTCCTGCAAGTTCATAGTATTCAATTGTAGTATTATACAAGGTCAAATCTGCATGGAGGATATATTATGAAAATAAAGCACCAAAGTTAATCTAGACTAATTATCCTACAACTTATGCAAAATTAAAGAAATATAACGGTTTTCCAATTTAATGGATGATCACACCACTTATTATTTTCTTTAATAACTCAACAATTGATTCAAAACTATGATTACCTTCTAGAAGATGGTTTCTATGAAAATTTAATTTTAAAATATAGATAATTCATTAAATTCTAAGTGTTTTACATAAAACCTAACATTTTTCTTAGAATCCACTGTAAAAAATTATTACATAAAATCTAAGAATTATACGAAGGACGGTTATGTCTTTTTCAAATTATTTTAATCTTTAAAATTGATTTTGTAAAACATTAAAATTTCATAAATGGTGTCCTAATGTTAAAATAAGGCCACCTTAATTCTAGGAAAAAAATTAGCCCAATGTGATTTTTAAATTTATTTTAAAATTTATGAAAATAAATAATAACTAAAAAGGTAAAATTTTTGAAAACTAATGGAAATTAACTGCTAAACATTCAAACAATCTAGAGTAACATCTAACAATCTAGAATAAAACTAGAAATAGCATCAAAGAAAGAACTAAATTCCTAAACATAATATTTTTTAATTTTTATTCACTTTAATACCTAAAAATTACTATAAAAAAAAGTAAACTAATAAAATTTTGAGATAGACCATAGTTATTATTTATGTGTCACACATTAGGACATAAGTACAATTTTCCACAAAATTTCTTTAAATAAATAAAAAAACTAAAGCACCACACTACGAATATGTAAACATGCTAGTGACACTAGCACAAAAAATTTCTAACAAATTAAAAAATTAGCATAAACCTAAAATAATTGAACTTGGATTCTAAAAGTAAGCATTGCAATAAATTTCTTGATCAATTTCATTCAAGATACAATAATTAAAGATCAAAATATAGAATTCAATTAAAAGAGAAATAAAGCAGAACAATATTCAAAGTGAGTAACAATAGTAGAAAATGACTATAAAAATGAGTTATTGTTCACATGAAGAATAGAAATAGGGTACTAATTTTTAGCGCCTTGTTCAATGCTTTCCTCAATACAAATAAAAATTCTAAAACATGTCTTCTTTTCCTCGGTCTCTTCTATCCAATGCAATTAGCCTCATATATTTTCCTTAAGTGATGAGTGAGGAAATCAAATGTGAAAACCACCAATTGACTAACCACATGCCCTATTCTTCTTCATTCTTCAACCTCTATTTTTCTTTAAATTTTTTATCCTCTCTCAACAACTCCTTCTTAGCTTTGATATGATACTTATAAAACTTGGAGAGGTTTGTTTACTTCATTTTTTTAGTAGTTTCGTCCTCTAATCTCTTTCTCCCCCAGCAATTCTAATATGTTAGAGTTTTTAACTTGACTTGGTTTCCAATTAGGAAACATTTTACTTTAGGAATTTGCAAATCTTCTCCTTTCCTCATCTGCTGCTATGTGAAGTGTTTTTAGTGCTTTGTACTAAAATTTCCTATTGCTCCCCTCCTCCAGTGACAATAGCAATAGAACTGGAGTTACTCAAAGCAAACAAATAGAATGGGAATTCTTCCCCTAACACTTGACCCACTTCCTACTTAGCAAACTATACTTCCAAATAGCAAAATTGAACAACTCACAACTAAAAGCTAGCAATTCATTACCTACTACTAAAAAATCCTTATTTGCATATTGAAACATTCATCACATGGGATTTCTGGCAAAGTCAACCATTTCTTTCTCATGGAATCAAAAGCCTCCCAACTCCTTAGATCACATACCATATACAACTAATGTTTAACAATGCCCATTTGTTTTTGTAGTTGATTCGAGCCAATGGTGGCCATCATAATCTCCTCTTGCTGACCTCATCTTCAAAACAGTAGCCTTCTCTTCCATTGTTGATTTTCTTAAACTTGATTTCTTTTTGGATTTCAAAGTCCCATCACTCTCCATGTAACTTGAATACATTGCCAGTATCATCTTAGCATCTCCTTTCCAATGTACATGGATAGACTTCTACTCATTCTTCCTCATTGCAACTCTATTCCAGTTTTTAGATTTTGACCTAGATCAGCTGAATTGGCTCATTGATCAACAATCCAGAATGTTGAATGGCTTGAATTTGCCGTCAAGATTTTGATCTTCCACTACAAAACGTAGAAAAGGTCCTAATTAGTACTATACAAATATGCAGTTTTGCATATATTTAATTAGTTCTTCATCTAACCTTGAAAATACACCAAATTATAGTTAGATGATAAAAATTTCAAATGATATATTTTTCAAATAAATTTCTAAATAATTCCCTAAAGGCAAATCAAATGTCACGCTAAAGAGGGTAATTTATATAAAATACATACTTAACATACAATTGGTGGTTAAGGAGTTTGAAGATGTATTTCTTGAAGAAATTCTTAATGGCTTCCTAATAAATCCACATAAGAAATGAACCCTAAAGAGTATCAAGAGTTTCAATTCCAAGTTAATGAATTGATGGCTAAAGGCTTAATTCGAGAAAGTAAGAGCCCTTGTGTAGTACTGCCGTTCTTGTACCAAAGAAGGATGGAATGTGAAAAATGTGTATTGACAACATGGTATTACAACATTAGAGTCAATACTTACTTTCATAGTCATTTGTACTATTTTCATATCATGAAACTCTTAAGGTTTCTTCATAGTCAATGGAATTTAAGCAGATGACGTGTTGTATGGGTCGAATATATTCAATCTTTCAATTTTATGATCAAGCACAAATCAAGTACGCACAATGTGGTTGCAAGAGCCTTGACCGAGAGACATTCTTCACTAACTATTTTAAATACCAAAGTTATTGGTTTTGAAATAGTTAAAGAGCTTTACGTATGTGATCCCTACTTTGGGTAAATATGAAACAATTGTGAGCATGGTTCTTATCGTCGATTTCTAATGTAAGATGGGTTTCTATTCAAGGGTAATCTCTTATGTATTCCTAAATGCTTCCTCAAAGAGGAAATCATATTACAAACTCATGATGGAGGCCTTGCTAGAAACTTTAGAAGAGATATAACTCTTGCCTAGTGAAAGATAGATTCTTTTAGTAAAAAATGGAAAGACACATTTTTAAATATGTTCAATGGTGTAAAAAATGTCATCTAGTGAAAAGTTGGCTATGGAAACTGGTTTGTATACCCTTTTATCTATTTCTAACTCTTCTTGGGAATAAGTAAGTATGGACTTTGTTGTTGGGTTGCAAGAATGAGGAAATAAGAGTCTGTTACAAAGTTGTTGAGCGTTTCTCAAAGATGGCGCATTTCATAGCCAATAATAAGACTATTGATGCGTCACATGTTGTAGACTTATTCTTGAGAGAAGTCATTAGATTTCATGACATTCCCAAAACTATTACATCATATTGAGATCCCAAGTTTATGAGTTAGTTTATGAAGAAAGCTTGGAAATTGATTGCAATTTAGGTCATCTTGTTATCCTCAAACCAATGGCTAGACTAAATTTCTTGATAGAAGTTTTGAAAATCCACTTCAAAGTTTTGTTGGAAAGAATATTTTCCAATGGGATGCATTGTTAGCTCACGTTGAATTTGATTCCAGTAGTTCCTACAGTCAAACTACAAGTTATAGTCCTTTTAAAGTGGTATGTGAAAATAATCCTTTGAGACCAATAGATTTAGTACTCTACCACTATTCAATAATTTCAGTGGAGATGCTGAAGCGAGAGTTAAGCAAATGAAAAAGATGGACAAGCCAATTCGAGTAAAGATTGGAAGACAAAATGAGAAGCATAAAGAATAATTAGATAGATTAAAACTTTGTTGAATTTAAGGAAGGAGACTTGTTATGGGTGCATCTTAGAAAGGATTGATTTCCTCAAGGATAACACTCTAAGCTCCAACCAAGAGTAGTGAGTTCTTTCAAGGTTTTGAAGAAAACTAGTGAGAATGCTTATAAGATTGAGCTACTTACAGAATTTGAAGTTTTAAACACTTTTAATATAGTAGATCTTTCACCATATAAAGGAGAGGAGGATATAAATAATTTAGGGACATGTTCTTTTCAACTTAGGATGAATGACAATGTAGTGTCCCAAAATTTCAAGATTGATGGTGGATTAAGAGAGGTTAAGGATTATCAAGCAATGAACGGTCAAGATCATTATCAAACCCTCTTGGATAAATTTTTTTTTTTGTATGTGTTAGATCATGGAGGAGTGGACAACTTGAGTCTTAAAAGAATAAACTATTTAGATTGGCTAGAAGAGGTACCTTCGAACCAAAATAAAAAATGCCTAGATTATATGATGAATGAACATCTTGGGTTAAATGATGGAGAGCATCCTAGATTATCGTAAAGCAATATAGACTTAAAATGAAATAAACTATCCTTAACCATTAAAACATTAAATTGTTGAGTAATAATAATAAAGAGCATAAAAGGTTAGTAAATCATCTAACTCTAATAAAAATGGTAATTAAGATAAGGATGATCAAACAAGATCCACAGGATCTTGGATGATCCAGAACAATAAGAATACTAATAAAGTATTATTTTGGGTATATATAGTGTGTTTATATAGAAGAACATAGATAGAGAACCCAAACCCTTGATCAAACTTAATTCAAGGAAAATTAGGGTATCACTTATAGGGATATATACAAGTATGGATAAATAACTTGAAATGTATGGTGTGACAGATGGGCATTGAAGACCACACAATGGGAGGTTTCTCATGGTCCACCCTAGCACTTTCTGATTTCTCCATGGTCAAAATGTTTCTAATTGCATTCCTTGGTCAAGGTGTGTTGACTAGTCAAAGATTCTAAATTAGCCAAGATAAACAAAAGTTCTTGCATAGGAAGTAAGAGAGTTTATGAACTTGGTTATTTGTAATGCATGTGTACGGAAACTCCTTGAATGTGTTGAAGTAACTACCTAATACTTAGTAAGTAATATTTGAAAACACCCAAGTTTAGGAAACTCCTTTTGAGCAAGAATGTAGTACTTAAAAAATACTTTTAGCTTGGGAAACTATTATATTTAGATAGTTGCTTAGTAGTTTGCACCTTGCTCATTTGGGAGGCTTATTCCCATCTAGTTAAACCCTTTTGTTGCATGAATTCAAGGGCATAGCATAGTTGAGTTAAATGCTTTTTTCATTGTGAGAGTTTGCGTGCATCACATCTTTCTTGCATTTTTTATATCTTTTGGAGGGGTTCAAGTGTGGTAAGGCACCTAGTTCTGTATCTTTAAGATGGTGGCTGATCTACATGCTTAAAGTTGCAGGGTGAACTAGCTTCTACTAGTAGTTCTATACATCTTTCGTGGTATTTTTTTTATCCGATGAGTGGTGAAACATTAATTAATTTAGTTCTTTATCTCTATGGTGGTGATTCTTTTCTATCCATAGAGTGGTGCACTATTTTATTTTAATGTTTTGTGGCTCTGTGGTGGTAAATATTCTGTATCCATAAATTGGTGAATGACTCTTTTTGCGTCATTTTATTATATTCCCATTTTACCCGGTTATTATGAAGATGTCACACCACCATCCCAAATTCAGATTGTAGTGTGGGACCTATAGAAAAATCTAAGGAAGACTTGTTGAATTATTTGTTGTTTCCCCTCACCCAAATATGGGCACCATAGCCTGTCTTAATCTCCTAATGCATAGTAATAGTTGAGTATTGAAGAGATAAGACATGCATAAGATCCCTGATCATCTTTCAAATCATGAATTATCTACGAAGAAGAAGATTACTCACTCTGATTCCTATGTGACACCATATCCTATGATTCAATATCATACTGGTTAGTAAATGCCACTCTATAACTATGATTAAATTGTCATTAAGATGGACATTTAGCAATACCATGATATTCATATAGATTGCTTTAGGTATTTTGAGAACCCAGTCCAAGTCATAGGGGAAGACAATTGTCTACCATAATTGGTGATCTAATCTCATATGCTCATAGTGTAGAGTGGTCACTTCTAATTCTAGTAGCAAAGATGTTAAGTCCAAGAGAGTTTTAAATGTCATTGATGTTTGAACAGTTAGTCCATGTTTCTTCCTATTTGTCATAGGTGGTGGGATGATAGGTTTGTTGTGCAGTTTCCATGAACAACCCTACTTAAGCTAGAAGTTCTATGCTCCCCTCCAATCTTAGTCAGCTGAGGAAATTAGTCTCCAGACATGTTCAATTTCTTAAATTGAAATTGAGCAGTGATTTGCAAATTATTCTTTTCGTAATTCATCATTTTCGTGTTTGAAAGAATAGACCAATGGTTGTGTTGGCCTTGAAATTCAAAATAACCTCTAGTTCAACTAGTGTTATTTACTTTGCACTTATCATACCTTGGTGAATGGATATCATCTTCACTCATCTACGGTCCTTTCATTGGCCTGTTTTCAGTACATCAGCTTGTGACATATGAACATTTTCACGATCTTGAAGGAGTACTCAAGGACGAATCTTCTTTATCCACCATAATACTGATTGATAGTTGACTACTCTTGACGATGATTCCCACGTTGGTGGTGCTGGTGATAGTTTATGTTTGTTCTAGAATGAATTCTGATCAAATGTCCTTTTCTAGAAATTCTTAGGGAACTGATTCAAATCTAGATGGAAAGATCGTAGTTCTTGAATGAGAAATCGGAAAGATGCTGCGGCATCCTTGAGATTTGGAGTTGCTCCTCCACTGTTCGTTGTAGCAAGGGTTCATATGTATCTCTTATAAAAGTTTGAGCACACATCCCTGGATAGCCCACATAGCTAAAGAAATGGCAAATTTCTAACGTCAGATTGGGAGCGAGCTTTTAAATATTAACAGCACAGTCAATATATTCCCTTCATTGAGCGTTTTTTATCTAGGGAACTGTTATAGAATGTTGCGGAATTAATGATTAATGAATCCTGAGTTTTCATCCTTACCAAGAAAAGCAGTCGTTCAATTGTCAAAAGAAAGTTTACTTTGAAGGACAAACAAAATTTTTGTTAGTAATTAGAATGCTATTGATGTTTGTTATTTCTCGTAACAATAGGCAGGAGTACAATTTTGCCATTGGTGGGTGCAGATTGTATTTGTGTTACCGTAAATTAATTTCGAACCGATTTCAATGTACAACAGCGTAGTGGAAGAATTTATGGCCGCTAGAGATGCAACGCATATTGAAAAGATATAAACATATATGTGCATTGAGAAATAGGTTTCTTTCAGAAGCCTTACAACAATATTTGAAATCAGAGAAACAGAGTTGAGAGAGAGAGAGCGAATCTTAGGGACTCATTCATTCACTGTGATCACGCTAACAAGATCACTGAAACTCTTCCAAGAAGATCCTCCTTCACTGATACTCCTTCTAGTAATTTCTTTGAGCTCTGAAGCTCTTGATCTTATTGTCTCATCGCTAAGCAATTCGTGCAACTTGTTCTTAATCTCTGTCCTCAAAATACTTCCGTTGCTATCAGGATTCAATGCCAGACCAACCCTCCAAACCTCAATGATATAACTCCGGATGGGAAACTGATCGTAGAAGTTAGGCCAACATAGGAATGGGGTTCCATTCAATAATCCATCTGTTGTTGAATTCCAACCACAATGGCTGAAAAAACAAGCAACGGAAGGGTGAGCTAATACCCTTTGCTGAGCTGACCAACCAACTATGCGTCCTCGATCAGCTATTCTTGCTAGAAATCCATCTGGGTATGCAGAATCCAGCTTGCTGATAACGTCAGGCCGAACAACCCAAAGGAATGGCTGGCCAGAAAGTTCAAGTCCAAGAGCCAGTTCGTGAAATTGACTTTTATCAAACATTGTGTTGCTGCCAAAGGCGACATAAATGACTGATTTATTCGGGTATTGGTCGAGCCAGCTGAGGCTACTCGAGTCGTCCGGCCAGAAGTTCCCGACTGGCTGTCCATGGTGGCTGCCAGAAAGCAAAGGTCCAATCGGCTGCATGCGTGGGACCATTTCAAAAGCTGGCCTCTCGATCTCATAGGATGAGTTGCAAAATACCTTATCAACGTTTTTCACAAATTGGTTAATCTTGACCAGAAGATTGAACATGCTTTTCTGAGCGTCCAAGCCGCCCATGTCGCCCATACATTGCCATATAAAATGTGTTGTGTTCATTGCTGGCATGGTTGGGGTGAGCTTGATCATTTCTTGTTTGGTAGAAACTCCTGCAAAGCCCAAGATTTGTTTCTATAATTCAATTCATAGATAAAACTTTTACCATTTTAGCAACAGATAACAATATGTTGGTAAAAAGATTCTGCCTTTCAGTACCATGCAGAGAAAAAAATAAAAAAATAAAATCAGAATTTCAGGATATAATAACGAGAAACAATTCATGGATCTGCACAACATATGGCAGGTACAGCTAATAGTGCAGAGGAGTTCATGAGTTTTGAGTAGATGGTAACACTATTTTATCATCAATTTTACAAGCTGAAAAGGCTCGATTTTACAAGATGAAAAAGCTCATAAAAATTAAGGGTTCAGGTAAGACGATGGAAGAGATCTTTTTCAGCATGTTTTGACTTCAATGTTATCAAGGAGATAGAAGAGAGTAATAGTATTACTTGTAGTATGTTAGGATTTCATGAATTTTTGAATTTCAAGGAGCTAGTGGATCTTCCTCTCTCAGGTGGTCTAGCAGACAGAGACAACCCACCATGAGCAGGTTAAACAGATTTCTAGTTTCTATTGACTGTGTGGAGATTTTCCTAATTAGGGAGCTACCATTGTGCATAAATCGTTATTGGATCACTTACTTATGGTCATGTCTGACTCTAAATAAGTTGGTTGCCAAACCATTCAGGTCTGAGGACTCTTGGTTACTGGAGAAAGACCTTTTACCACTGGTCAAAAGTCGTGGGTTGACATTCATGTGGAGGGCTCAGTCGGTAGAAGCTTTGCCTTAAACTCACGGCTCTGAAGTTACACATTGAACTTTGGGCAGCAAACCTTATTAAGGTAATCAGAATTGAAAAGCAGGAAGCTTAGACAGTTGGAAAGAAAAACGGAAGAGACTTTGAGATTAAGTGACGATGCGTTCTAAGAAAAATTGGCCTTTCTTCAAACAAGTGATCATCTTGAACCTTTCAGAAGAAGTGAATTGGAAGAAAAGAGCTAGAGTGTCGTGGCTTAAAGCTGGAGACAAAAACTCAGCAGGTACTTTCAAGTTGTTGCTGGGGCTTAGAAGGAGGAGCAATCTCTTCTCTACTTGTGACCGTGGAGACGATGGATGAACTGCCTTAGAAGGAGGAGCAATCTCATCTATTCTCTCCTTGTTAACGTGGAGACGATGGATGAACTGTGGGGCATGTGTGGAGGGGTCATATAGGCGGGTCGTCATGATTCGTCAAATTGGTACAATTTGCACTACCTTTTCCTCTCATGGCTTATATAATGTCTACCTGCACCCAACTTGTTTAAAAAGGTGGATTTACGCATAAAATGGGTAACTTCAATTAGCAATTATTAACAATCTTTAGACCCTTCCTTTCGGGATCTAAGGCTTTCATCACATTCAAAATGTCAAAAGTAGGTAATTCATGTGAAATCAATGCATTTGGATGATCCTAACTACTTGTTTGCGTCTTTAAAAAGTCAACAAGAATTGATGGTCATATTTTTTGTCAAAAAAAAAAGGGTCATCGCTATTCAATTAGTATAAAATTTGAGTTTTAGCCTATATATGACACTCCTGATATTATGAATGGCTTAGATCTTCAGTAAAAGTTTCACATTGCATAGAAAAATAGGCATGTAGTCTTTCCCCTCCTCAGGACTCAAGATGAGCTTCACACACACACACACACGGATATCAGGTGTAAAACTAAAACAAAAATAACCCAATCTACCAAGTAGCTAACTTGCTTTATAAAGAAATGAAGAGTCAAAAAGATTTCAGGGAATGATTTATTCTGAAATGCCCTAGGCAACATCTTATTTGTAAGGGTAAGATATATGCTCATGTAACATTTGGTTCTCCAACAGTCACAATATTGTCCTCTTAGGGTCCCTCACCCCCTTCCGGGCTTCACCCTCAAGGTTTTGTTTCCTTAGGTTCCTCACCTCTCTTGGGCTTCACCCCTTGGAATGCATTGTGATCATTAGAGATACCTGAACCCTTATAACTAGCCCAGCTCCCTCTCTCCGGGCGATGTGAGACTAACTCTTAGTCCCTCATATGTAGCTCGCCACCCATTCACTGGGCCACCCACCAAGCTTCACCTCTTCCCCACTTAAGGAGCACTCGTCCCCGGGTGACCTTCTCTAGGCCAAGCAAGTTCCCACGTGTGGCTAGCCACCACACCACTAGGGGATTTGGCTTTAATACCAACTATAATAGCCGGGGCTCTAATAGTCATAGTATTGTTTGCTTTGGGTACTCATACACCCTCACGGCTTTGCTCTTCCTTGAAAGGAAAACACGTTGACTATGTGTATTAGAGTGCACATCAGAGTGAATATTGTAATTGTTGGAACCCCGACTATTATAGCTCCCCTTGTTTTTCCTCATTACCCAGAAATAAAATACTAAGAACACTAGAACTTCATGTGGGCCTAGGTTCCTAAAGATCAATTTGTTCACAATGTTACTCTTGGTTTAATGAACCATGCTTCAAAATTCTCATCCATTGGATGATCTTAGCAACTATTGCTTCCAATTGTGAAATAGACAGTGAAGTGTTTTCTTGTCCATTTTTTCAACTCAATAAAATAGAGGCTAGGATCTTCCAATGAATGATAATTTTGGACATATGACCCATCTAAACCAAGGAAAATGTTGTGAATTTGTTCATCTTTTAAGAGATCTAGGCCCACTAAAAGTCATAACCATTCATTTCATTTATTAAGTGGCTCATGAGGAGAAATAAGGGGAGCATATATCAGTATCCTATTGATAAATGCTGTCATCCCATCATTTTAGGCATACTTTTCTAAAGAACTAAGCCATTCATATTATTTGTAATATTAGATTATATATTTTCAAAGAATTAACCCTATTGGATGCTTCTGGAGCTATTTCTTATTCTAGCTTAAATCACAATAATTGAGATACAAAAATGAAAAAATCAGTAGTAAAGATCATCAAATTGACATGATTTTCATGATGAGCTAAATATAGTGGTGTGAATATGATGAATGGTTTAGATACAAGAAAAGACAACGTAAATTGACATGTATTTGTGCAAAACATGCAAGTTGTGAATCATGGGCCAAAATTGACACCTTGATGAGGAGGGTGGGAATTACTTCCCAAAGTGTATTCTACTAATAGCATCAAGATTGGTATGCCATAATTACTTGACTCGCAACTTGGATGATTTAGACAAGTGCTAACCTGATAATGCTTTTCTGTAGATGAAATTTAAAAAAAAATCTTTAAATGCAAGGCTAAAGTGTCTGTAAGCCGGATCTTTACATTTTAAACTTCATTCACAGGCATGGGATATTTGTGCAAATGATGTGTGTAGCTTTGTGTTAAACTCAGCCCTATTGATTAGTGATGATATTGAAACCTTCTGGTTGTGTTTCTAACTCGTTTTGTGCATGTACAAGTTTACATCAAAGCTTAGAAGAAATTCAACATAGATTAGATAAAATATTTGGAATTAAAAGATCAAATTTCTGAAATATCAATTGATCCAATTAATTGGAAATGAAAATTAGTTAACTAGGTTGGCTAAATGACAAAAGATTAAGGAGTTTGGGTAATTGAAGTTGGAATTCTAGTTAACTACTTTTGTACCATGAAAATCCAATTAACTATTTTTGGAAAAATTGTTAACTATCATGGACCAGTTACTTTGAATATATGAAGATGTTCATGACAAAATTTCAGCTAAAGGAGCAAATCAAGTGTTTTAGTTGAATCAACTATTTTGGTAAAACACTATCAATTGTCTAACAATAACTTTTTACATGAATACAAATTTTTTCTGAGGATCTTAGTTAAAGTATAGAGTTAATTAAATTTGGAGAATATATTAGTTTTACTAGATGGTTTGAAGAAATTTAATCAACTAGTTTTGAAGAAAATGAGTAACTCTGTGGATATGTTATTGGACTAGTAAATCTGAAGATTCAAGTAAACTATTTTTGCATCTTGTAGCTATTTTTGTAGCTTGAGAAAATCTAGTTAATTGTATCCAAGAAAATAGTTGACTGACCATTAAGTGAAATTGGATTCACTTCTGGGTTAAAAAATAGCTAAAATGGATAGCTAAAGACATGCATGAAATACAACTTAACTATCAAGGAGGATGCTTCATAAATATTTTTCTATTTATGAAAAATAGCTAACTATTTTGAGGAATACAATAAACTATTTTAGCATAATAGATGTTGTGCTATCATTTTCAAATTTGAAATCGTATGTCTTGGTGAGATGTATCTATTTCAAGTGGCTAGATTATTATTTTCAATAGACCAATTAGCTACTACGCTATAAATTGGAGACCTCAAAAGACTAAAACAAACTTCTTTGAAAGAACTTGAATATTAGGCCCTCGAGCTAACACTCAAGCATTTGGTTTCAAGCTCTCATCAATTTTAATTCTTCCCCTCTGTGATTATAATATTCTCTCTATACTCTTTTATTTGTGTATAGTAACTTTAGAGAGAGAATCTCTCTTCTTCTTCACATTCTTTTATATTTGAGAACGCGGTGTAGCTCTCTTGCTCTTGAATAATTTTTCAAGTATGTTTAAGGAATCTAAATTGCTATGAGTATTTAGTCCTTGTTTGTTGCCAACATGGTATCAACTAATGTGCAAACTATTGTAGGGATTTGGTGAAACTCAAAGTAGGGAATAAAATGATAGAGTGGAAATATACACCTCGATTGATTGATCAAATCACTATAAATCTCTGTATTTAGTTCTTGTCTACCACAGCTTTATTTTTTTGACATTGTTCTTGCTATTTGAGCATTTTGCAAAATGTTTGATAACTCTTCAAAATTTGTTGTTGGGGCCAATTCACCCCCTCTGAGGACCTCACACTTTGTTCAAGAGTTTCATAATATCTTTGCCATTAATCAACACATGGAAACTTCATTTATTGCTTTAATCCCTAAACAGATTGGGGTTCTTGAACTTAAGGAGGTCGGACCTATATATTAGTCTTACAAGCAGTGGATATTATCCAAGGTATTGCCCACAAGGTTGAAAAGACTAGTAGGGAAACTAATATCTACCTAGCAATCATATTTTGTGCCACATAAACAAATCTTGGATGGAATGCTTGTGGCCTTTGAGTTTCTAAATCACGTGGATTCTTCTAAAAATGGGGGCATCCTTTGTATATTATATATTATGAAAGCCCGTGATAGAATTGAGTGGAAAGTTGTCGAGCAAGTGAAGGTGCTAATGGGGTTTTTTGACATTTAGAGAAGTTGGATTCATTCATGCCTTAGCTCTGGTTGTTCCTTTGTGTTAGTCAACAGCCCTCCTGATGGTTTCTTTTCTAGTACCAAAGGCCTCAGACAAATGTATGCTCTTTCCCCCTACCTTTTCACTTTGGTAGGTGAAGTCTTTTGTAAAATCATGGAAAAAGTGGTGAGAGAAGGTCTTTCGATGGGATTAAGGTGGGTAGAAAATCAAGGTATAAATCCATGCAGATGAATTTAATTGTCTCAGAACTTGACTGGAGCTACTATGATCTTATAATAGGTGAAAGAGTAAATGTCAAAAAGTCCATTATGATATGAATTATACTTTCTAGAGAAGAGCTTTAGTTCAAAACTAGAACCTTCGCTTGTAATACAACTAATCTTCCTTGCTCCAATTGGGGTAACCTCTTACACCACATAGGCCAAGTGTGAAGCTTTGGCGGCATCATTAGAGGTGAGCAAGGGATGGGATAGGATAAGTAATGACAAAATATTGTCCCAATTCTAGGAAAGCTAGGACATAAAATTTTGTCCCCTCCTATATGAAACAAGGTCCTTATCCCATCTTGTCTTGAGCACTTTGCATTCAAGACAAGTAGTGAAAATGTAGCATCACAAATAGTTTTCTATTCTAAAAAGAAATAAGTTTCTATTACATTAAAAAATAAGAAGAAGGTAAGAGTACCTACAAGTCAAGGAAAAATACCATTTATGTAAAAAAATGTACTTGCTAATATCCAAAACTTCACATAATTTCATGTAAAAAATTTATAACACAAAAAATGAAGTACTAATCATCAAAAAATATAAAACAAACAATTAAACCAATAGTCCAAGCAGTTATATAAAGGAAACTTCCAAGGTCAATCACTAATCAACATATGGACTAAATTATACAACAATATATATATATATATATATAGACACACACACACACACACACACACACACACACGATTTAAGCTATAACTATACAATAGTTTTAAGTTTTAACAATAAAATTTATTTATATTCTTCCTTACTTTATGGTACCAATTAATACATTTTGAAAAGACTAAAAGACATTCCATCTCTCTCTCTCTCTCTCTCTCTCTCTCTCTCTCTCTCTCTCTCTCTCTCTCTCTCTCTCTCTCTCTCTCTCTCTCTCTCTCTCTCTCTCTCTCTCTCTCTCTCCTCAGCATGTACACATGCATATGCATTTAAGAGTTTCTAGTAGAGATTAAAGAAAAAAACAAAAAGAAAGAAAGAAGAAACATAAATAATGAAGAGTTTTTAGTAAGATTCAAATTTTCTAAAAGAGAAATATATATACACATACACACACGCTTATTTAGATGGTTAAGGCACCATGTTATCATCTTTTGTAGGTGTTTTGTGTGTGTGTGTAAAAGTTACCAGCTTACAATGAGAAGCACTAATTATTTAAGGCTCCACTTAAATTCAAGCAATGGCATAGCAAGATTTTCACATCATTGAAGAGCATGTCATTGCACCCATTATGTAACTTGAAGTTGGATACATAGAAAATTGTAGTTTCTCAATTTGACTAAAAAATGTTTAGAAATTTTTGGGTTTACTATGATTGCCTTCTTCCCTCTTCCCAAGAGAACCCTTACGACCAGGTAATTAGAGTACATGATATAACATTAAAATTTAGTGAATCTTGATATATATTAGTAGAAACTTGGCAAAAAAGATGGGCTGAAATTCATAGTCTTGTTGATTGGTAAGTTCACTCCTTTTTACATCTCGTATTGATATAATAATATTTAAAGACAATGTCTACATACTTCCATGGAGCTCCAAAAATCTTAGGAGATGGATTATAGATATTGTACTTGATGAACCCATGATATGTTGAATATTTAGGCGCACAACTTATTACATGTTCAATTTTGGTCAAAATACCCCTAATTTAGCGTTCAATTAGATCATCTACCCGTTCATATTTGCAAAAACTAGCTTGATTTTTAATTTAGCTCCAATTAACAATCCAAACCCTAATTTTTCAAAATCAATGGTTAGATGATCATTAGAGCTCATTAGATGATTAATGTACGGTTCAGATGATTATAATTTAGTCTTTTCTTTTGCAGATCAACCAAAAGACGCATGGATGACTAAGATCAAAAGTTAATGGTACAGATCATTCTAAAGAGGATTGGATGTGCCAAATCACTCACAAAGATAAATGTGATAATTTCCTAGAAGACAATTGAGATTAATTGGACTCATGAAAAAAAAGGAAAGCATGGAGAAAGCAACTTGCAATTATGAAATAGTTTCCAAAGTCAAAGGAGAAGGCCCAAATTAGCAAGGAAAAAGAATAAAAGGTAAAGAGGCATGCAACGGTAAACAGCCCTCCCCACACCCGCCCCCCCCCATTCTCTATTCCCTTACTCCCTCTTTTCCTCCTTATTCTTCTCTTTCCTTTCCCACTCTCTCACGTTCTCTCTTTTTTTTCTTTTTTTTTCTTATTCCCCCTCTATTCACTATTTCCTTCAAGCACCAGCCTCTCTCCACCACCTTCCTCTTCTCCCCTTAGTCTCTTCTTTTCTAAACACCTTCCTAAAACTGTTCACTTCTCTCATCTTCTCTTCCACATGCGCTTCACTCGAACCCGACTCCCAGACCAGGCCATCCCCGTCTTCCATGCACAAGCAGCCCCAGCTAGACGGTTTCCCCTTCCTCAGCACCGGTGAAACCAAATCACCGGCTTCACTCCATCCTGTCCCTCCAATTGGCTTGCTCCCATCGTCTTTGCCGGCCAGCTTAATCCAGATGGTTTCTAGCTCCTCTTCACCTGACGACATCTCCCTCTCTTGGGTCTTCCCATCTTCCCAGCACACAAATCATCTGGTCCCTTCACCACACGGCTCAACCCCTGCTTTTCCAAGCCCAGGCTAGACTGCACTCCATCCACCGTCATCAGCTGACTAGGTCCAACCCTTGATAGACCAAGTACCACTCCACCGGATCCCTTTACCCAGCATCGGCTCCACAGCACGACGCACCCTTCTCTGGCATTTTTTGTTACTCGGTATAGTCTCTAGCGTCCCAGGCGTCTTCCACCGGTCCAAGACCGGAAACCCAGCTCCAGGTTTTCTTCCCCTCTCCTCCTTTCCTCTCTTCTCCTCCAGCTCCATCTCCTCCATCACCATCTTCTTCTCTGTTAGGTTTTTGTTAAAAATCTAATTCTTTTTCAAATTCCATTTTTGCCCTCCTTCCTTTTCATTTAATTACATTTCTATCCTTTCCTTTTAATTACATCTGTATTCCTGCTTTATTTACATATGTGTCCCTGCTTTATTCCAGTTCTATTTTATCAGCATTTTTCTTATTTAGGAATTGTTCAATCCAAATCAGATCAATCAGCGGGTTAGCCATAATCAAACTAAATGTTCAATTTCTCATCTAATTTCAAATTAACTTTATATTTTTATTCTTAAGACATCCTTAGACCTAATTGATATATCTGATCTTTAATCTGAAATCAGTAACTTAATTTGAGCCGTCCAAATCTCATTATTACAATTTAGCCCAGATCTTGACGATTTTGAGGAATCTGATAAATCCAACTAGTAGATCTCTAATCAAGCATGTGCTGAAGACATCTATAAAGGCTAATCAACTATCAGAAGATCAGATTTGAAGATATTGATAGTAATGAAGTTAGGGAAGTAGTTTTTTTCATGTTATTTGATTTATTTGTTTTATTTAAGAATTGAAAATTCTAAAATTTTGAGAAGTTGATTAGATCTGAACTTTGATTATAATTTCAATAATACCAATAATTTTTAGCAATTTATTTTTAATTTTAGATAATTAAATTTTATTGAAATTCTTACTTTTTAAATCAAGTCCCTGTGGGATCGACCCGTACTTGCATAAGCTACACTACAATAGCCTGCACACTTGCGGTTAAACATCAACACAACCACCACTAGTCGACATGGTTTGAGTTTTGCCAAAACCTACTAATTTACCCAATATACTAAACCTACCTCAACAAAAACAACAATTCATCGGGCTCCCACTCCAAACCATTCCTCCATCATTCTTTCACTCACAAGATGAGATCTCCATCATTGATGAACTCAAGCCACCTACCCATTGTCTCCATTACAATCTCTAGATATCCTCAAATATTTGCTATCATTAGTAATCCAAGCCAGATTTTGGGTTTATTAAGTGTTTTGTTGGGCTCTAAGTACTTAAAATGGCCACAGCTACTTTTGAACAAACAATATGTGTTGGATAGATAATCAAGAACATATTCAATTAGGCTTAAAAGGGTAGATGAAGATAGAGATAAAAGAGAATTAGTTAAGCATTTTTGAAATGTCTAGTATACGTGTTTTGAGAGGAAGGAGTTTGGTACAATTAAATACAGAGCTTTGACCTAGAAGGTGAAGCTTTATAGGTGTCTATAGTAGTTTTAAAATTATAGGCGATGGACCTCTTTAGATCCAAATGAAGAAAAAATAAATAGAAGAGGCACCCATTTATCTATTGTTGTTCTTTTAGTAGCCACAAAATTCCCTTTAATCATGTTGAAAATTTTGCTTAAAGTAAGTGGAGCCTAGAATAATTAGTTGTCCCACTCTTAGTCAATAGCTTTTGAATTAAAAAGCTTCAAAAGCTAATAGTTTCCTAGTCATTTAAAGCCATGCACAAATCACCAATTAACACACACACATAGAGCACACACTCGTATACAACAAATAGCCTTGGGATGGGAATTGGCCCTAAACCATTAAAGAGAAAGTCTCATGTCCTATCCCATAGTTGTTGGGACAGGACATCTTTGTTCATTCATATCTCAACTTTTATTTCGAACAAGACATCCTGTCCTAAAACCCACGGTTTGGGATAAAATGCTGAGTTTTCTCAAGTAGAGGGTCGTTTGCTAAGTCTCAGCATCATTGGAAGACTCCAAGCAAGATTGGTTGGATGGAAGATGTTTGCCTCTCTATTGGAGGTGGAACAATACTAATTAAGGAAGATCTACCTTTAATTCCACTTTGCTTTCTGTCTCTCTACAAATGTCCCAGCTTAATATTAGTGCAACTTGAAAAGATTTAAAAGCAATTTTTATGGGATCATTGCATCAGTAAGACAAAGTATCCATCTTGTTAAGTGGGAGCATGTTTGCATCCCTCCAAATGAAAGTGGAATTTGCATTAAAGCCTTTGTGTTATAAATAAATCACCTGCACAATGGTCATGGGGATTGATAATAGTGAGAAGGGGATGTGGAAAGACATTGTTAAAGTCAAGTATGGGAAAGGGAGCTACTAGGGAGTGGATGAGAAGAAAGTCTATAAAGGTTCACGTATTTAGAGACATATTTATGAAAAGCCAAACTCATTCAATGCAAAAGTGAGTATCATTGTTAGAATAGGAAATAAAACTAGCTTCTTGATTGATGTCTAGTTCAACAATAGATTGCTTAAGAAATTTTAAGAGAGTTTTCATAGTTTTAGCTTAGAATCAAATCCCAAGCTAGGGAAACATACAATTTTCTTTACAATCCCAATGCCTTAGGAAGAATTAAATCTTTCATTTGGATCCTATCCTATAAAAAGCCTCTCACATTTGATAACTTAAAAACAAGATGGTCGATGGGCCCTTTAAGATGTTTCTTCTAGAGAAATCATGAAGAGGCAACGAACCATACTTTTATTCATTTTGATGTTGTGGTGAAGTTTTGGAAAATGGTATATAAATTGTTTTACACAAATGGGACTTTCCTTCAATAGATCATAGTGCACTCAAACATATAAACAATGACTAGGAGAAATAGAATTTTGCAGCATCTCTTTGCTAAACCACTTTTTGGTGCATCTAGATTGAAAGCACTCTAGATGTTTTCAAGGAAGATCTACTTAAATGGAAATGGTTCTTGAAAAGATTTTGAACCTTGTTCGCATTTGGGCATCTAAATCTAAAGAATTTAGAGGAATTTTAGTTGAAGCATTAAGAAGAAAATGGGATGAAACCATAAATGGCAACTGACAGAAGGAGAAGTTCATCCTATTTGGAACCTCCTCCACCTAGATTCTTGAAATTTTCTTTGATGAGCTTGTTTATTGAGCACAAGTATGTTTGGAATTAGAGGCTTGGTAAGGCAAAGTGATGTTACCTATTTGTACAATTTTGTTGCACCTTCAATCTTTGATAATGCTCACCTAGCTGAACTGATAACAATTAGACATGGCATTTGGGCTTCATCATAGATGGGACTCCTGAATGTTATCAATGAAGGATACTTTAAAAACATAATTGGATGGCTCTCCAAAGAAAAGGAACTATCATAGAAGCAGTAGGAGGTTGTTGACAAGCTAATCAAGGTGGCTGAAGTGCTTCAAGCCAAATTTGTTCATGTTAAGAGGTCTACCAACAATGAGGTACTCTTGCTAGGGATGGAGTTCCCCTTCACATTACAAGAGAATCATTCTATCAGATGTAGGTAATGATAAGGAGTCTAACTAGTCTGTATGCTGTTAGATGAAGTTTTTTGTTATCCCTACACTTGTGCTTTAAACTGGCAAGGGCAATATAGTGCTGGTTTGGTAGTATAGTGGCTATTGATCAATTGAGGATGCGATTGGATTTATTTAGTTACTTTACTTCTTAGTTTTGGTACATTATTATTTTTTTGTTTGGTTTTTTATTTTTGTTTCTAATCTATGATAACAAGGAATGAATGTATGTTTATGCTTACTCCCTTGGAGTTTGGCTACTGGAACTTTATCTCTAGGGGATGAATAAGAATATTGATTCTAGAAGAGAGAGAGAGAGAGAGAGAGAGAGAGAGAGAGAGAGAGAGAGAGAGAGAGAGAGAGAGAGAGAGAGAGAGAGAGAGAGAGAGAGAGAGAGAGAGAGAGAGAGAGAGAGAGAGAGAGAGAGAGAGAGAGAGAGAACATATAAGCTGATTGCCAATGCTTATATAATTCTCATTGTAAGTTCTAAGAGAGGGTAAATAGGACCACAAATCAAAGTTAAAAAACTTTTATAGATATTTTCACAATGTGCTCAATAGTAGCAACAAGTTCACAAAGTCAAAAATAGTAACACAAAAGAAGCTAGACACATAGGTTTTTATATTTGTTTAGCCAACCAACCAAGTCTACTCTCTCAAAGTATTCCCCACTTTGAGTCTCTCAAGGCTATCCCACCTTGATTTTTCCACTAACCCTAATAAGATTTTACAATAACCAGTTCACATTGTGCTAGCTATAAATAAAGGAAAAGAACACTACAGAAACTCGTCCTTTTTACAAACACTTGGAAAACTTTTCAAGCACAAGAATGCTACAACATCCTATTAAGATGCAAAAGAAGTTTTGAAGAGAGAGAAATCTTGCTTAAGACATTCAATACAATCACAAAGAATAGAAATTGAAAGTTTTCAACAAAAAAGATTGAAAGAATTAAATCAGAAACCTTGGAGTTGCTTGAATGCTTGTGCTTGATATTTAATTTGAATTCCCAAAAGGTTGTTTGAATGATTCAAAAGCCTCCAATTTATACAATTCTCACAAAGAGATCCTTTAGAGACAAAATATTAAATATTGAACAACCATACACTTGTTGGGAGAAAGAAATGCCAATTGCAACCTTGACCACTCATCCAATCAACTAAATTCTTTGAATCAATCAACTAGATTTCAAAATGGTAAACCACTTTGAAGCAATTGGATTAGAGCTGGTTACTCATCTTTAGCTAGTTGACTTGATTTTAGATCCAAAATTGAAACCCGCCTTGGAATGTAGCTAGTCGATTCCTCATTTCAAGGAAGTTGACTCGATTCCCACTTTAGTGACTTGTCTAGTTAGATGCTTAGTTGGACTTGAAATTTTAGATGACTCAATGGTTTAGGTCGATTAATTTTCTTTATCTAGTTGATTTGTTGCCAAGAAAAACTCCACTTTTTTCTTAGGTAACTTTGCATCTTAGTTCAATAGACACACCATAATTGGAAGTTGACATGAATTACACATAACCATCCTTCATATGAATTCATTAAAAAAATAAAATTGGTTCTCATTTCTTCACTTAGTTGGATGGATAACTAGTTCTACCCTTTCTAGTCAAGTTGCTAGATTCTGCTAGTCGATTCCTTGTTTATAAACTATTCACCTTGAGACTTCAAGTTACTATTGTGATATTCTAGATAACTCGTTAGCACAAAAAAAATTGAGTTACTCTGCTGGCTCACCCAACAATTCAAGCTATACTATATATTTCAATTGTATTGTACTGATAACATTTAGCTAGATTGTCCAATATAAGATCCAATCATCTAGTTATGCAATATCACTCAATTCAAATTGATTGAATTGATCCTTTGGGTGCTGAAACTTTCTCAAGTTATTTTTAATTTTTTGTTATCATCTTTGCACATATATTAGGCATGTTAGAAGGACATAAAATAGGGTTTGTTGTCATCAAAATTAAGGAGACTTGAGTCAACAATTTTTTTTGGTGAAAGAAGGTTTAGATAATTCAATTTTAATTTTATGACACTCAGTTGAAAAATGCTTTTGTGAAAGATGCATTCCTAGAAGAGGAAGTAGCACTCACATGTGCTACCTAGGGATGATCCATCTTGTTAATCTGACAGAAAATAATGAGCCTAACCAATAGACATTGATTTTATATTGATTGGATACTCCTAGAACCTTGATCAACAAGCCTATTTATGGTTTTTATAGAGAATGTGAATCGTTGGTTTTAGTTAACTCTTGCATGCTGATGAAAAAAATTGTTATTATTCTTAAATAAGAAAATTACTACTATTTACATTACTCTATTACCATGTGCAATGTATTAACGACCTACTTGTTCACTAATCCAAATCACTAATTCAAGCGGGGCATAATCAATAATTTAAGTGGGGTTAATTGTTTCACAAATAAGAAGTTATTAAGTGGCCATACTTCTTCTTTTAAAAACAAAAATAAGGTGAGTAAATTTAATTCTAGTAGTTTTATATATATAGAGAAATGCTTAATATACTAAAATTAGGTACTCATGGAGAACAATAGAGCCAATGCATGAAAGAAAAAAATAGATAGAGAGTTTGACGAAGAGAGGGATAGAGATTTGTATATAATTATTTTGTATAGATAGTATTATTAAATTTTGCTCATGTATTTGTTCATTGATCCAAATAATTAATTCAAGTG
The DNA here is from genome assembly GCA_035236585.1 of Warburgia ugandensis. Classification (NCBI taxonomy): domain Eukaryota; kingdom Viridiplantae; phylum Streptophyta; class Magnoliopsida; order Canellales; family Canellaceae; genus Warburgia; species Warburgia ugandensis. The sequence goes on from CP141133.1 coordinate 61,048,160, forward strand.
ATGCTTATCTTTTTGAAATTAAAATGATCAATGATTTCAATGGGACATACTTTTTAAAGTAAGCAGCTTTTTAGGTGGGGCTACTTCTTTGAAAACATAATAAGGTGAATAAAATACTCAAATTAGGTATTTAGGAAGACCAAGAGAGAGAGAGAGAGAGAGAGAGAGAGAGAGAGAGAGAGAGAGAGAGAGAGAGAGAGAGAGAGAGAGAGAGAGAGATTCTTGAAAATTTTAAAGTTTGTTTGTTTAGGTAAAATATACAAATGCCAATATAAAAGAAGAAGGGAGAGACAAAGTAGTATAAATTTTTCCTAAAATAGATTTTAAGGGCTATGATTCTTATCGTGTTGAAGGAGAGATTATATGAGCAGAAAAAAATCTTTTGATCCCCTTATTCAACTACTAAAACAATCAAATATTTTAGTAGCCCACTTATTCAACTAATGAAATATGATAAAAGTAAAAATAATTTAAAAGTATAAAAATCCATATGTTTTGCGCGAGAAAAAATTAACTATGCCGTCTAGGAAGTAAGAACAAATCCTATTTGATATAATAGATAAAAAATAACTATACAAAGGAAGAAGAGAGAGAATAGTGCAAAAATCTACTTCTATTGAGATTTTAGCGGTAGGATCCTTACTGTTTGAGAGAGAGATATGACACATGGAATCGGAGGTACAAAAAGTTTGAGAAAAATGTTTTAGCTTTTGATCAAACATCCGATCAATATCCGAGTTTGAAACTTGAAGAGTACGTCGATTTTAATCTAGCCAGAATCACCGCGAGCACTTAAGCTTTATAAGAATTCAAATACCCATAGAAAGGATCGAATTTCATCAAGAATATTGCTAAAACTTTTTCAACTCGTCAAAAACTCAGTCAACTGAACTTACCTTGCAAAGACGTACACCACAAAATTTGTAGCAGAGGAAAAGAGGTATGAACAACTTACCATCTTCGTCAATTACTCCATCCGCAATCAGCTTTGGAATGTGCAGTGTTAATGCACAGATTGTTGCCTCTGACGGCCAAAACGCTGCCTTCTTAATCCCCAACTTCTCAGCGATGTTGAAAGCCCATCCCATGTGGACATCAGCAACTATGCACGTAATCTTATCATCATCAGACTCGTTTATTTTTCCGATCAGCTCCTCCAAATGGCCAGGAATGATATTTAAGACCGATTCGTTTAGCCTGCATATATCCTTTCTATCGTTCTCTACCTCCAAACCATCTGGTATCGAGACTAGATGAATCCGAGCACCCTGATCTATGCCACTCTCGGCAAAAGCAGCCACGACACGTTTATGATTGAAATCAGAGTTAACGAACGTAATCTTGAATCCACGATCGGCTAAACAATGGGAGAGCTCCATTATGGGTATGACATGTCCTTGTACTGGCAATGGGACCACTAGTGCATGTTGACCCCCCATAGCCAAAGTATGCTCTGCACTTGTGGCCTTCAAACAGTGTTCAAACTACTTATATTGCTCTGAGGTTGGGTGGTTTAGGAACTGACGGCTAGGATGGAGCTCGTTGGTAATATAATCATATGAGAGGTTCTGTTACCTTGATTAACATTATCTTACTTCTTATTCAGGGAACGTGCAGTATCAGGCACCTATATCCTGTCATGTTCCTCCCTTAGGGGGCCATTGACTTCATTGCAAGCTCATGTTCGCATAGTAAAAAAAGGAAAAATGAAAAATCTCAGTTTGCTTACAAGAAAAGAAAATGAGCTGTATGTGAGTGCCGTCCAAGTCATTGTGATAGTTCTCGAAAATAAGTAGAAAACTACAAATATAAAAAGTAAATAAGGAGAAGTGTACATGGTTGCTTAAGGAAGATTAAATATTGAATATAAAAAAGAAAATTACAAGAATAAGTGCACTTGCTCGTTGAATAAACTCCACAACTCCCAAGAAATATGTCACATAGGGCGCATATTGATCTGTACACCCTTTTAGTAAAACCCCTAATTTGTATCATTTTTACTAGTGAGACATTAACTATCATTGACTGTCTAAAAAGTTATAAGTTTTTCAAAAGCTATTGCTACCAAGACAAATGACAGTATAATGCATGACACCACTAGAAGTTGCTTTAGTGTATCCCAATTTTGCAAGATAGGCCCCATATTTGGTTGATCAAGCCTGTCCATTTAATCGTTTTTTACTTTGGGATGATTTGTATGTCAAACATCAAGGTGATTTGATTATTTTAGCATCTAAAAACTGGGCTTCTTACTCGTGAAGTATGAGACATTTTTAAAAGGGATTTTCTGCTAAAATGCCATTCCTTTTAGGCTTTTTTGCAGAACAATCCCCCCCTTTTTATGTAATTGCAAATTTGCCACTCTATTACCACTACATCACCAATCTATGTTAAATTTTTAATAATTCCCAAAATGCCCCCCACTCATTCATCACAGCATCTGTCTAGTAAGCATTGCAGAAGAACATTGACGGCCAAGCTCCGATGACTCGTTTTCATTAGCCTACTCCTCCATAGATCAATAATAGGTGCATCTACACACCCTCTACCTCATCCCTCTCGTCCATTGCTCATCCGCACCCTCCCCAGACAGTGTGTAGTTGCTTCGTCATCTCTCTCTCTCTCTTTCTCTCTAGATGCCCCTCTCTCTATGTATTCATTTTTGTCTCCTTAGATGTGCCCCCCTCTATCTCTCTTTGTATGTATTCCAGATGTTTGATTTTATTCTTCAACAAAGTGGTGGTAATGGTAATGGCCTATGTAGTTTTGTATACGTATGCTTCAAGTGCTTTTCTTCATGGTGCTACTATACAATTGCATTTTTATCCTTTGTATTTGTTTGTAAATGACTAATCTTAAGCTATCTATTTCTTGTTAAATGTGTAAAGGTAATGTTCATCTTTGTATATCATTGTAGCATTCATTGCTTCCATGAAACCTATTATTTTAGTGGTAAGAACTACCATTTTGATCAGGCTTGGCCAGGACTGAATGGTTTATTAATCAAATTCTAACCATAAACTGAAACTTTGGTTTTGTAATAAAGATTTGTTAATTGATCAAAACATTGGTCAGTGGTCCATGCAGTTATGGCAGATGCAGATGTCAGATGTCAAATTTATGAGAACTAGTATTTTGAACTACATGACTTTTTCTGTGGTACCACCTAGTCGACCGAAAAAGAATAGAACTAGGGATGAAGAAGAAGCTAGTGGAAGCAATCAAGCAAGTCAAATAATTAAAAGATGCAAAAGAAGTGGTGGACATGGACACAATCAAAGATTATGCAAGGCTCCTCTACAAGGTATAATGGCCAATCAATCATAGTGAAGGTAAATATGATTGTTATCCTTCATTTCTTTTAATGGTTTGTACCTCTCTATCATTTGTGTAGTACTAGTCATTTAACTCTATGTGATTTGTTATATTGTATGCAATTGGGCAAGGTAGCTGTGGACATAGCAATCCATTGGCAAATGAAGGATAATTTGCAGCAACAACTTGATTTGGTATTCTAGAAGTTTTGTATGAGGAGGATATCTATGTATTTTGTAATATGACAAGATGCATTTTAAAAGTTTTGTAATATGACTAGATGTATTTCCTCATTGTCAAATAAATCATTTTCTCTAATTATGTTGCTGGATTTTAGTTATTACTACTAGATATCTATGCAAATAATGCATCATGTCAAATTTTTCTGCACTGAGGGGTAGGTTCAATATTTTTCCAGAGATAAGACAGACAATGCTATATCAATTGTCTACATACTGCTCATGTCCCATTAACTTCTCCACTCTGTAACTCCAGAGTCATAATAAGTATGTTGTGTTGTCATATTCAAGGAACAATCAGTCAGTAATCTAGGAGAAGATCCTTGTGTCTGTCAGCTTGCCATGATCCAGTTTGAAGTGAAGGTTGCTTTTCATGCTACTCATACGTAATAAGACTTAAAGGTTTTTGTAAGCTTGAGCTTCTAACACAACCATCATCCATCTTCTCTCAAGAAGGCACCTATTTAGCCTGTTTGAACCACAATCCTCACCAAATTTGTTGTCCTTGCAAATGAGTTGAAAATTTCAAGCATTGTCAAAAGCATATGGGTAAGGTGTTTTATGTAATGCATGCACACATTGAACTACAATTTTTGTCATGACTGGCTTGGTAAAGCAAAAGTTTCAACAATAGGCAATTAAGATAACTCAAGTATGCTTTGTTGCTTGAATAACTTCTACATCAAGCATATGAAGTCTTTTAGTCCTCTTCATTTTACACAGGTCTGAACAAGATGAAATTTTTGTTGAATTTATCAATAACAGTTCCTGCAATATCACCAAACTTAAAATTCTCCAAGTTGCAGTTACAGGGAAATGGTTAAAAATTTTGAATACATTTAGGACTAGTTCTCCAATGTTACATCAGTTGGCAAAATGGTGTTAACTCTCCATAGTTTAGAAAGTTCAAAAACAGCACTACTATTATTGCCTCAACTTGCTCAATTTCAAGACTATTATTCCATGGAAGCTTAACAAGATGTGCTAAAAACCACTCTTTGAGATGCGGAAAATTGACCTGAACAGATGTGGTCCTAGAAGCAAAGTTTCTAACAAAACTATAAATCCTTATCATCATTGTTCTTTCCACCAATTTAAACTGTAGTTGCCCTACATGAATGGGGGCATACATGATAGCTCATTGGACTTCTTTGTTTGCATATGTTTGAGAGTCATACTTAAATTAGAAAGATTTCAATACTAAGAATTGGAGGATTTAGATTTTGGATTTTGTCCCACGATAAAAAGGGCATATGCTTTCATCTTTCCAAGTCTGCTAAACTGGAATAGCACAAAAGCAATTTGTTTTAGAACAAATCACAAAGACAATATGAATCACAAGAGTGTAAGTTTTCTACAGAAGCATGCTTGGAGTAAAGTGAATTTCTCATCTTACCAACTCAGATCAAGCCTTCTTCCTTGTCTGGTGGAGTGCTGTAGCAGTCCATTTTGTTGGCTCATGAAACGTTGAAAGATGCTTGTTTGGAAAACCAAGTTAGTCCTACTTGAGGACAATCCTTGGTATCTGGAAGAGGGACAATGATTCCCAAAAATATTCTCCATAAATCCAGAATTATAGTCACAAGCATTGCAACACCCAATGCATCAACAGCCACCCTAGGAGGATCCCATGGATCTCCAGGTTTCTCATCCATCCTGCATGTATTGTCAAATTCAATGAATAAAATTAGAAGTTGTGTCTACAAAATTTGGGAGGCAAACAAAGAAATAGTTTGCAGACTAAATTGCATACTTGTTTCACATAATATGTTCCATGATGCAAGATGAGTTACACCTACCTAAGTGATTACTCTCTCTCTCTCTCTCTCTCTCTCTCTCTCTCTCTCTCTCTCTCTCTCTCTCTCTCTCTCTCTCTCAAACAGCCAAGAATTAGTGCATATTAAAGAAAGAATTTGATTAAAAGTTAGCCACAGGTGTTAGCTTCTACATTTGGAGTCTTTGATTTCCATATTTAGATTATTCTTGATGGAGATTGATTGGGGAAGAACAATACTCATACAAATGAAGTTATACACTTTAAGGTTTGGCCTTTAGTATATTATACTAGCAATAGTATACAAGAGTCTACAATTCACAATAGATGAAAATAACTTTTGTCATCCTTTCTTGTACTTCCATTTAAATCAGAATGCAAAGAATCAGTACATCAGAATGCATACCCTTAAGTGCTAGATATGGGAGGCATTAGCAAAGCATAATAATCCATAAAATTACATCTTTCTTTGCTATGATCATTAGTTCAAGAAATCAAGGACAATAATCCATGTTAAAGCCTCCTTTACTTAAGAAAGGCTTGAAAGAGGTTACATCAAAGATTTAAATATCTCTATTGACTGATTTTACAACCAGTGAAATAGAGCCACTTAAGAATCTGATCCAATTATAGGTTTCCTAGAATTTCTCACTTATAAACCTAAGGTTATTTATAATCATTTTCTAATTCTAAATGAACCTTAACATCTTAGTAGCCCTGCTAAATCACCAAAAGTCTCTTGAAGATATATTACCCTTTTAACTGATAGTAAGTACATGTATGTGTCTTTTAATTAGTTAAGTAAGCTGAACATATAAACCATCAATACATCATTGGAAGCAACGAGCTTGCATGGTTCTTCTCCTACCAATGTAAGAAAAACCAATCTACTAATTATCAATATAATATCTTCAATATAAGTAAATAGATCTTGTTGGATTTGAACCAACATCCTCTTGAGATGAATTCCCAAGGGCGCTACCAAGTTTGAGCTAAAGATCCAAATGCACCCACAATTAGTGTATATTGCATTGACTTCATTACATAAAATGTTTACATGCATATCATGATCCCATTACAACATAAAAAAAATGTTCATTTAATTTCTAAGGAATCAAGCATATGATCACAACAAGTAGAATCTTTATCATTTGAAATTTAGCCATCATCAACTGTAGCTCAGCATCACCCCCCTGATGATATTAATCTTGCTCAATGGTACATGTTGGTGAAGATAATGTTGAGTGATATTCTTCATATCAAGCAAAGTAGTCACACCTCCCTACTAGACAATGGTAGTAATACTTGCCAGGATTTGTCACCAACCTTGATCTTGCAACCACAGGTTCAAATCCACAAGAACATCTTCGCATGTTGGATGTACTACCTATAGAGTGCATTTTCTAACTATAGCTAGAATTCATAGCAATCTCTGAGTAAGGATAATATGATAACTTTTGTTTTAATGGTTCTTTAGTGAAGTTACATTTGATGCAGGATGAATACAATAACAGATTTCTATTTCTGTGTAGATCTTTGTGATTCTATGCAGTTCATAAGTTGTTCTTCTTTTCCATTATTTGATTGAAGCTAAACTATTTGTAGGCCTACTACATTTTGAAGCTCATCATCATGACCAGCTAAACCAAGAAAAAAGGATCTTCCAATCATAAATATAACTGTTAAGCTATAGAAGCTTCTTAGTTCACCTACAAAGTATGTTGGATAAGAAGCGAAGGAATGCTTCTTAAATGAATTCAAACAATGGATTCTTTAGATGCATGAAATTGCATATGTATTGACTTGAGTAGACTCTATCGAATAACTTCAGCAAATATATGAGAACTTTCTACATGTATGATTTAGTTGATGCACCATTATGGACATTAATCAAATCATTTGACTTTTACAATGTTGATCAGCCTAATTTGTTTTCAGTTTTCATTGAAATGTGGATATTTATGGTATTCAAAAGAATAGCCCAAACGAGGCAGTCATAGGCCAGCAAAGTAAACACAGAAACATATGATCGACAATAATCCAATTTTTTAGTGAATGATGGACAGTAATCCAATGATTATAGTTAAGACAGTGAAAACATGGAGGCCTTATACTTCGTGCTAAAGAAGATGAATCTAATGAGCTGGAAAAAGTAATGTAGTTCAAAATACCAGTTCTCAAAAATCCGACATCTGCATATGCCATAATTGCATGGATTGCTGACCAATGTTTTGATCAGTTAACAATTATTTATTACAAAACCAATTTTTTAATTTATGGTTAGAATGTTATTAATAAACCATTCAGTCCTAGCGAAGCTTGATCAAATGGCAGTTCTTACCACTAAAATAATAGGTCTCATTGAAGCAAAGAATGCTACAATGAGATACAAAGATGAATTATTTATACATTTAACAAGAAACAAATACCTTAAGATTAGTCATTTACAGACAAATACAAAGGATAAAAATGCAATTGTACAGTAGCACCATGAAGAAAAGCACTTGAAGCATACGTATGCAAAACTGCGCAAGCCATTACCATCACTTCGTTGAAGAATAAAATCAAACATCTGGAATACATACAAAGAGAAATAGAGGGGGAGCACATCTAAGGAGACAGAGATGAATACATAAATAGAGGGGGCATCTAGAGAGAAAGACAGAGCAGGATAGTGAGCAATACAGTAAGAGAGAGAGAGATTACTTTGTCAGAGAGGGACGACGAAGTAACAACACACTATCAGGGGAGGGTGTGGATAAGCAATGGATGAGAGGGATGAGGTAGGGGGTGCACAAATGCACCTATCACTGATCTCTAAAGGAGTAGGCTAATGAAGACAAGTGCCATCGGAGCTTGTTCGTCAGCGTTCTTCTGCAATACTTAACAGACAGATGTTGTGATGAATGAGTGGGGGGGCATTTTGGCAATTATGAAAAAATTAATAGAGATTCACGATGTAGTGGTAATAGAGTGGAAAATTTGCAAAGATCCAAATTATGTAATGGCAAATTTACAAAATCGAAAAAGGTGAGATTTTTCTACAAAGAAAGTAAAAAAGGAATGGAATTTTGGCAAATCCCCCTGCCCCTGCAAAAAAAACAAGGCAAGTAGAAAAAAGCTTTTTAGCACCTCCACATATTGATATGGCACCAGTGTTGGTAAAAAATTGCTCCTACAATTGTGACAAGGACACCCTTGGAACAAAATTAGAATCCAAGGAAATTGATAATGGCACCCTCTTTTTAGGAAAACCAATACTGGTGAGTGGAGTCAGTAACAACTGGGAGTGGATGACTTAGTGATAGCTGGGAGTAGACTAGGTGACATATAGGAGTAAAGTTGATGACAGCTGGTGAGTGGACTCGGTGAACAGAAATGGAATAACCTAATTAGCAAATATAATCAATAAATTTGGTGAACAAAAATTTGAGATTTCTTGCTAAAAATCCTCCAGCTTACATAATTTTGTTAGTGAGGCATTAGTTATCACTAAATGTCCAAAAATTTAAGCTTTTGAAAAGATATTGATATCATAATTAAATACCTGACCACCTCCTCCCTGTCTATTTCTCATACAAGGTGTGCCTTGCTAAAGTGGGCTCACTTAGTTACCAAATATAGTCAATGAACCAATGAACAGAAATTTGTGATTTTTACTAAAAAGTGCCTGGCCTAAAAAAATTTTGATCATGAACCATTAAAAATTATTAAATAAATAAAAATATATTTTAAATATATTTTTGTAAAACCTATAACATTAACTCCTTATGCTATCATCAACAAATGTCTAGCACAATTGGTAGAGGATTAGATTTAGGAGTGCACTTGAGTGATTTCCTTTGCAATTCTTCACTTGTATAAAAAAAAGAAACTCCTTATGCTACCATGCATTAGATATTATTTTATTAATTGTTTTACCCCTCATTCAAAGCGATTAATGTCTATCACAACCCCTTTTATTGTATGCAAAACTAAAGCAAAAGCATAATTAAATGTTTGCCCACATTCTCCTTGTCTCTTTCTCATTGCTTGTTGATGTGCGCTCACTTAATTACCATTCTTTATTCAAAGCATAGTTAATGATTATAGTGATTATAAATTTTCTACAATTGATTCATATGAGATGAGACCACAACTATAATGCATATAAGAGTGTAAATGGTAAACCTAGAACTAGAAAATTGATTGGAATAGGACCAAAAAATTTGAGTGATGATTGTTCAATTGGAATTGATGGTACAATATTGGTTTTCATTTCAAATAACCAAATAGTGTTGGTATGATACTAGTTTCACACCTAATTATCCAAATGAGAGAATTGAGAATAAAAAATATAAATTATTAGACTAAATGCCCTTTATGTTATTTTAAACTTATGTGTTTATTAGTATAAAATAATAATTTATAACTAGCTAATATTTAAGTTTGTTTATACTATATGTATTTTTAAGATTAATTTATTTGAATCTTAGTACTTAGTTTTTAGATTATCTAATGATGAACCACAATGGTGGCTTATCTCCAAACTAACATTTTAATGTCAAGAAAAAAGAAAAGAAAAAAAGATAAGAATGGGGAAGATGAAATGTATACTACCAACAAAAAACCATCAATTCTTCTCTCTCTCTCTAGTAGTTTAACCTAACTCAAATATCCCCCTCATGAGCCCGATCAACAAATTTACAGAAAAATCCTCTTATCTTACTTTTTCTAGCCAAATCCCTAAATATATGTTCATTTATTTCCTTTTTTCCAAACTCCAAAATCCCTTCATCTTCATTCTTCCATTTTGTGTTGTGTTTTTCCTACCTATTTTCATCTCATGCTATAATTAACTTCTTTATGCTATTGTTACTAGCATGATATGTAGTTTTATCTTTTCCACTATTTCTTATAATATATTCTTGTTTGCTAATATACTAGTCAACCAAACAATTCAAGGTTAACTAATATATAACAATTAAAAGAACAAAAATATTGCATAAAGCTATCTTTTGGCTCTTAAATTGACCATCTTTTGCATTTTTTTCTTGTGCATTAGAGTTGATTAATATACTAAATTAGAGTAAAACCAAAAATTAGGGACAAGTTTATAAATTAGAAATAAAATTTCAAAGTTATACTGGTATAGCTTTAAAATTACTTGCAAGCACACAAATCAAAGTAGTATTGCTCATGAGAGAGGTCGATCTCATGAGGTATAACAAAAATTTATATGTTGGATGGATCTTATTTAAAGTGTTTAACTTCAACCAAATAGAGAGATTGAATTGATTTGAATTTAAACTAGAAAAATAAATTCATCAAATTAAAACTACAATTAAAGAAAACTTGCTAGAATTAAAACTAAGTGATGGAATTAGAAACTTACTTAACTAACATGCAATTAACAAAAGAAACAAATGCAAAACATGAATGAATTAAACTAAGAAACTTAATTTAAGGAAGCTACTAAAAAGGAAACTTTCTTAATCTAACACTTTCCTAAACAAGAAACTTTCTAAAACTTAAAAAGGAAACTTTTTAAATCTAAATTAAGATGAAAACAACTTAATAACAACTGCTAATACAAGATTAAGCAACTAAATTAACCAAAAATCAAAGAAAAATTAACCTAGCTCCATGCACATGATCTATGGATTGTGCACATCGTTCACAGGTTGAAAGATGGCTTAAATTGATGAACGAAAAGCAATCTTTCATGTAAGGTAGCTAATTATCACAAGGTCGTAGTTTCACCTTTGCTAAACTCGTGCGACACTTGTGCGCAACTTCTTTGCAAAGTACAATTCAGCCTTCCACTCCCCCCACTTTCACTTTGTATGGCTACACTCACCCACTAGAGTAATGAGAGGAACTCAGAAATGAGACTTACTCAAAGTGAACATGTTATCCCTTACTTGAACTCAATTGAATAATCTAAGTTGAGCTGATTACAAATGAGGAGCTATCACTTATTTATACTTGCTCTCCTCCATCCACCTCCTTAGTGGATGTCTAGGATTATTTTGTGTGTTTGTACATCAACAGTCCAGATCATCTTTTGGAACCCTCCTACTCTTTCTAGACTACTCTACCATTCTCCAAAAGTATTGTAGACTACTTCAAAAGATTTAAGATATTTACAAGGAATTTGCTAGAAACCATGCCTTTTGGAATCAAGCATTGCTCCACAGATTTTCAATAGCAGGCCTAAGTCCCCTAAGCGACATCCACAAGTTGAAAAAGCCTTCCATGGAGCCTGTAGACCTTGCTCACGAGCCTTGTAAAGCAAGTCCATGATATTCTCCCCCACTTAATAATGTCGACACCCTCGTTGACACATCTCAACTGAGATTGCAAGCTTTGACCTCTGGCACCTCCCATGCTGCTTAGTGATCCTCATGAGATGCACTACCTTGTTCCCCCCCTTGCACATTGGCATCCAACCACTCTTGTGCTCTATGTAGACTTCCATTGTCTCCTTTATGCTATGTGCACTCTTGCAAACATGTCAGTTGTCATGCCTCTTATGGCCCTTTACCACTGCCCTTCGCTGTTGTGCCTCCTATACATCAGTGTGGCAACTATTAGTTACCATGTTCCCTGCACATCTCTACTTTGTCTTGTTCCTCTTGGAGCTCTCCTAATGTGGCATACCCTTGTCAACCACTAGTTTCTCCTTGGACCCTTTAGACCATACTCACCCTGATGGCATGTAGACAATGTAAGCCTAGCTTTGTCGACACCATAATCACTATGGATCCCGCTACAAATTGCAAGGTAGATAGCATCTTCACTTGCCTCTTACTATCCTTCAACACCAAGACCGCACAAGGGGTCTTCTCATCAAAGAAGCTCAATATTCCAAGGTGTGGCATAGGGATGGCCTTAGTAGAAGTAAGGAACTCCATTCCAAGGATAACTTCATAATCGTCCAGAGGTAAAGTAGTCAAAGGGATGGTGCCTTACCACTATCCAACCTTGATGATATCTCCTTGGCTACTCCAAGCACTAACCTAGCCTTAGAGTTTTATCACTTTTATCCTTCTATCATCCTTCTTTTCCTTAAGGCCTAATCTCTTAGCCTCCTCTCCTAAGATGAAGCTGTGAGTGGCTCCTATGTCTACCATTGCCCGTGTGCCTTTGCCATTGAGGAACATGCCCACATACATCAAGTGCTTCCCAGCTAGGGTAATAGGTTTGGTCCTTGATGCCTACCTCATTATTGTAATGAGGAGTCTAAGTTATCCCATCTTAGGCTCCTCCCCTTCATCCTCATCCCTTATGTTGTGGTTCTCCCTTTCAACCACCAAGGCATTGAGGGTCTTCTTCTTTGGATAGTCTACTACTCAATGATCCCCATCACATATGAAACAACTAGAGGAACGAGGGATGAACTTACCTTTGCCCTTAGAGTAATGACTGCCCTCCTTGCCTTCCTCTTTAAGACCCTTAGGTTTCTTCTCCCTATTGTTGCCTCCATTAACTTGCTCTTCTTCTCCTTACTAGTGCCTTTAGCCCTCTTATCAAACTCCATTAATGTATCCATAATCAAGAGTGCAGTGGCTAGGTCTTGCACTCCCCTCCTTTGCAACTCTTGTTCTTCCCAAGGTTGCAACCCACCCATGAAGAAGAGCAACTTATCCTTCTCAGTCATGTCTAAGATATTCAGGACCAAAGCCTTGAATTGGCTGACATATTCACAGATAGATCCTATATGCTTTAGCCACTTTAAATTCTTCCAGGCCAAATACTCTACATTTTTTGGAAAGAATTGGGCTTTGATCTCTTTGGTAAAGTCTTCCCAAGTGGTTATGGTGCAACGACATCAATTACATCACCATACCTTCGTCTCCACCATAGCATCACTTCATCGATGAGATACATTGTTGCTACATCCACCTTCATGGCCTCCTAGAAAATCTTAGTAGCTTTAAAGTATTGCTCCATTTGCCATAGGAAAATTTTCAAGTCTTTGGCATCATAGGTTCCCTTGTAACTGTTAGGTTCTAGGAGCTTGAATTTAGGAGTAAACTCTTTTGGTCCAAGTCCTCCCCCTCTAGCTATGTCCTTCTCTAATAGGGCCAAATGAATTTTTAATCCTCTACACCAGTCTTGGCATCCATACACTTATACACCTCAATTGTGCTTTGTATGTCAACATTAAGGTGTCCACAAAGGCATGAAACTTCTCCAAACATTTATACAAGGTTTTTTCTAACTTACCAACCTTTCCTCCAACGTCGTGAGTTGAGCATCCAAAGCCAACTCCTTTGATGGATCTCTAGATGTCTCCCTCCTAGTCCTTTGTTGAACCTCCACAGGCATGTTGGTCACTCTTACCTCACTTGCCACGATGCTATCGCGAGGTTCACACAATCACCACAAGTAGCTCCCAACTTTGCTTAACCTCAGCTTTGATACCACTTGTTACGGGGTCATAGTTTCACCTTTGCTAAACCCGTGTGGCACTTGTGCTCAACTCCTTTGTAAAGCACAAGTTAGCCTTCCACTCCCTCACTCTCACTTGCTAGGGCTATACTCACTCACCTATTAAAGCAATGAGAGGAACTCAGAAATGAGACTTTCTCAAAGACAACTTGCTATCCCTTACTTGAACTCAATTGAGTAGTCTAAGCTAAGATGATTACAAATGTCCATCTATCACCTGTTTATACTTGCTCTCCTCCATCCACCTTCTCAATGGATAGCCAAGATTATTCCATGTGTATATACATCAATGGTCCAAATAATCTTCTAGGATCCTCCTACTCCTTTTAAACTACTCTACAATTCTCCTTGAATATTCTAAACTACTACAGAAGATTTAAGATATTTAAAAGGAATTCTCTAAAAACCATGCCTTGTTCCACAGATTTTCAATGGGCCTAAGTCCCTCAAGCCACATGCTCGAGTTGAATAGCCTTTCCTTGGGAGCCTATAGACCTTCATCCCTTGCCTTGCAAAGCAAGTCCATGACATAATTAGCTCAATAAATAACTTAAAAAGCTAAATGGGTTCGTAAGGATGCAAGTAATTAAGGTGTTTAGATGGATTGAAAGAAAGCATAAAGATTAAAGAGAAAACAAGTGTATAAAGCAACTGAAAGAATTACCTTTGTGAAAACATTCTATAACAAGAATCCTCAAAGAATTTCATTGAATCAATGCATCAAAATATTGCACATAAAACAAGTGTATAACTCTAGAAATTGAGAAGGAAACTAAGCCCTAAAACTTAATCTAAATGACAACAAAAACTCAATCTAAAGTATGATGGCATGCAACAACAACCCAGAAAGGAATTTAAGAGAAAAGAAGGCTAATAGGATGAACTACAACAAGGAAAGTGCACCTAAATTAAGATGAATTTAAGGTAAAAAAATGTGCAATACTAAGGGAAGAAACCAAGGTTGTAAGCTATCTCTTCTCTTGGCTGTCACTACTAAAGAAGAGTTAACTTAGATCTTGATTGAATAAGCAAAGGAAAACTAGATAATTGAAGCAATAAACAAAGGAATTTAGGGCTGGATTATGCTTATGAAATTCAAGAACAAGACAATGAAACTAATCCAAAGAAAGCAAACTACTAACTTAAATTGGAGAGCAATTAATAAGAGAAATAACTGGAAATCCAAAGGAAGAAAATCAAAGAAAACCAAAGTTCATTTCCAAAGGTAACCAAATAAGATTGCTCTATTTTGAAGGTTGTCTCACCCAACCTCTACTTGGTAGAAAATGTGGGAACCATGGGGGATTTATAAATGCCTGGGTTTCTAACTTAGGAAAGAGGAGAAAAGGAAATCTAGATCTAAGGTTTTAATGAGAAATTTTAGGTGAAAGATGATGTAGGCTAGACGATGTAAGAAAAAGAGGTAAGATAGAGCATGGTTGGCTGGTTGCTAATTTAGGAAATGGAGTGGTGTCTTTTTCCTAGGAAGGTGGGTGGAATTCTACCCCCATTGATTGGATGGTGATTTGAATGGTACAAAGGAGAGATCTATGGTGATGAGGGCATGTAAAAAAAATAAAAAGAGATATAGGGTTTTGAGATGTGTTAAATAAAGATATCTAATGGTTTCCTTATAAAAAACCACTTGAATTAATTATCCAAACAAGAGGAAGTGTCACCTTCTAGGAAGGTGGCTTTAGAGATAAAATTGTGGAACCCTAAGATGGAAGGGGAAAGAGAATGGGAAATGGAACTGGAAATTGGGATTTTCTCATAATGGGTCCCTTAATGCATGATCATCTTACCTTTTGCTATTCTCTCCCAAAATTCCTACTTTTAATAAAGGATAATTACTTGTTTTGATTCTCCAATCGTGTGGCTCCATGTGCATTCATCCATGGCTTGATGGCTTAGTTTAATGGCTCATTCCTTGGTGGCTTAAGCGGCTTCAATGCATGAGTTCAAGGCTTGAGTAGCTTGGCTTCCTAACATTTCTTAATTAGACTAGGAGACCTCATGAATGGCTCCAATTATGATGCAAATAATGGAAATGCATAACTTTTTACATGGATTATTTGAGCTACCTTTGATGCTTCTCATTGCCTTCTTTTGCATGCCTTAAGATAATTTTTAGGACACAGCTTGACCCGTGAAAAACTGTGCGAAGTGTAACATAGGCCATTGGATCGTCTTCTCATTTCCTACAAAAAGAGTAAAAAACCCTAACTAAATCCTAAAAAATTATCAAAATTCACATACTTACTTTGGATTTGCTTCTAAACTTACAAAATAACTAACTTTTGAATTATTAGGTCAAAAATGAATGTGTCAAAAAATTTCAAAAAAACCCTAAAATAATACTATATTTTTATCACACATGGCCACTAATTGGGTACCTTCTATAAAAAAAATTGGACACTTATCAATGACGTCAAGAAAACTAAAATCTTAGTAGTGCACTTATGGTTTTCTATGAACTGAGTTAGAATACAACCATTCACTCCCCTAAATACATATTAACTAACAATGAGGAATGTTATATATCACAAGACAACATTTCAATGATATGCATCTTGGCTATGGATTTCAATTAAAAACTCCAATTATATATTAGTTTAATATATACTAGAAACTAGTCATCACCAACAATTTTCCATTTTTTCTCCATAATTTTCTAAGTTTCCCATGTTTCCCCTATTAATTTCCTCTTATTATAAGATGTAAGTTTGCCACACCAAAATAATAGAAAAAGAATCTCCTCATGTCCTCTCTACATCCTTTATTATTTTTGGGATGAGATTTTCATCTTGAAAGAAAGTCAAAGACCACTTTCCCCATCTCTTTTGTGGTTGGTTATGGTGTCCTACTATAAATCAATTGAGTTTGTACAACATATTGTTAGTAAATAAGTTTTTTTTTTAAATGGTTGATGTACTAACAGTAAGAAGAACTTCACAAAAAGATTAAGAAAATCAATTTGAAAGGCATTAAGAAGTTGGTCTTGCTATGGACATAGAAAATTTTACATTTATAGTAGACTAGAAAAGGTAATCTTGACTTGTGCTTTTGAAGTGCACAATTGTGCGAAGGAGTTGTCAAATGGCTTCCAAGATTAGGCTTGAAAAATTCTAAGTGCATTAAGCTAAGGTCACAATACTTTGGAAGAAGAGAAGAAAGTTTAGACATGATGTTTGTGATCAAGGTTGTCCAAGGAATCACAAAAATGTCAATTGCAGACAAAACTAATTTTTAGACAACCTAAGCTTGGAACTTCCACATCGGACTATTAGTTTTAACATTAGCATGATACTTTAAAACTTTTTGAGCTCTTAAGATTGGAGAAATATCACAGCTTTTGAGTTTTAAAATTTTGAATCAATCTCCAAATATCTAATTTTATATATGGAGCTAGAAGTTTTTTTCTACTTCTCTTGGAATTAGGTCATAGAACTATTTTTATTGAAGTCAAATGGATGGTGTTTTCTTAATTGAATTTAGACTTTAAATAAGTTCCCTTTGCAGTCACATCTTGGTAGACATGATATCAAGTAGCATAAAAATAAAGGATTTGATAGGTCCTATGTTGGGGCCTAAAAATGTCAAATGAAAAATGTGACCACTTGTATCAACAAGGGTTTTTAAAACATGAGTTTGAATTTAAAATTTAGTTTGATAGGTAGGATCCCTCTTTTGAAAATTTCTTTTGTAAAATAATTCATATAGAAAAT
This sequence comes from Warburgia ugandensis, assembly GCA_035236585.1. Lineage (NCBI taxonomy): Eukaryota > Viridiplantae > Streptophyta > Magnoliopsida > Canellales > Canellaceae > Warburgia > Warburgia ugandensis. The sequence continues at coordinate 61,065,652 of CP141133.1, forward strand.
ATTTTCAATAAAATTGTTTTAGAAAATACCTGAGTGTCATCCATTCAAACAATACATGAAAAATACTAGACTCATGTATGATTCCCATAACATTCTATTCTATTTTAAAATTATTCCCAAGGTTTATTAGTCACAACTCAATTATAAATGTACAGTTTAACAAAATATAGTTTAGTACTTAGTGCTTGAGTACTTTCATTGTTAATGGAATAATTATAAGAAAAATAAACTCCAATTAGTTCAGGTCTCACTTTTTTAGCTTCACTTTTTTAGTTTGGATTCGCTCACTCTTCGTTTCTATTATTTTTCCTTATCACGCTTATCTATGATGGGGGTGAGGTGAGTATATGAGATATAATCAGTAGATAGAACTAAACAACAAACTTGAAATCTGTGGATTAGTTACATATATGCTCACTCATATGGTTTGTAAACATATTTCTAATATTAGAAAATCACACAGCCAACTTCTTATTAGTTGTACTATGAAATGCATCATAACCATTCAATAGCATTCATATAGCATACATCTAATATATCTCTATCTATAGAGAATGAATATCACAACTTGACAATTGAAGTATAAAAGATAATCATCAACTATTATCAAAATGATGAAATATAAAATTAATGATTCAATCACTCTCTTGTGCCAACAGAATTTCCAATACTCATTGGCAATGTTTACCAAAATGGTTATGATTACTCATTTAGCAACCAACAAAGATTCATCTTTTGAGCCAAGATCCTGCTCCCAGAAGTATAAAAATAAAATCTTATGGGATCCAAACTATGATCACAAATGGCCCAGATGAATTGTGTACCCGAGAGTAGCCAAGAGGTACTTCCACCATATCCATCATGGGACTTATAGATATTATTTAAAAGGGTATTGTGATCTCCACAATTAGAAAAATTCCACTCTTGGCCATTGGGTACTTACCCTGGGGGCAACACATACTACCTCTTAGTATAGCTCCCATTAGGCCTCATTATCAATTTGTGTGTCCCAAACATGAATTCCTAGGTATCACTATACTTTATACATTTTGCAATATCATGGACTGCATACTATCTCTTTCTCAAGCTAAGAATAAATGTCAAAACATGAATTATGAAATAACTTTCTCTCAAGCTAAAATCATGCATTGATGCACTATTTTGGAAACTCATTCAAAAATATCAAATTCAAGGAAAATTTTATATCCAAAATTGAATATATTTAGTATCAATTCAAAGTTCAAAAGTTGTCATTTTCTAGCATAAAAGCATTCTAAAAACTAACTAATTTTGATTTTCCAAAACAGTGATCGACAAGGCTTAGCAACATGATAAAAACCAATGCATCAAACATGAACTGTCGATTTTCAAAACCATCACAAACTAGGTATAATTCACAATAAATAACCATGATTTACAAAGCATACTTTTTATCCAACAAAAACTTAACAATAGGGTGTTCAATTGGCTAAATATCAACAAGTTGAATATGTTAATTCCATACTTGTTTTGTAAAATGTCAATCATCATACATCTATTTGAGCCCAAATTAAACATGTAGGAAGCTTATGAATGTACTAAAAATAGTACATACCAAGTCTCCATTGAGCCCAAGAATAAGACATATAATAGATGTGTGTTATAGCACACCAATGACCATACTTCCTACGTACATTTTTAAAACTTAGAAACCATCTTTGACATTGAGCCCTTTAATAAAAAATCAAATAGATTAGGAAATTATATCTTGCTAACAACCGTGCCCATAAAGCATATAGGTATAAACTAGATAAACATTTAGAAAATCATGGTCATGGTCATGCTTAATAATACTATTAGAAAATGATATAGTAGAGCTTCATGATCCTATTAAGATTGAACATATTAGACATCCAATCATGCTAGAAAGCATCCTATAATAAGGTATTATATTTGCCAGAAAAAATCTCTAAAAGAATATGAAATTCCTATTAAAAAACATAATAATTGGAGCATGAAAAACATGATATTGAACATCTAAAACAAGGCATGAATACATGCTAGAAAACATCTAGAACAAATCATGAAAACATGTTAGAAACAATCATATAGGTATGCATATCTTAGTGCTCATCTATTATTCCAAACCACTCGAAGATCAAAACATCATATTCATAAGATCATCAAAGTAAAAATGACTTTTTCAAACCTCCAAAACTTTTGAAATTTGTGAAAACTTTGTAGTTCTAGAACCACATACCTCTCTGATGATTTCACAGTTTCTCTGTATTTTTCCTAGCTTTTTCCCTTCTCCCTCCTGCATTTTCCATCTATCACAGACATCTTCTCGGGACAGAGGAAAAGGGTGCACTTTATTTCCTTTTTCTTATTATCTTCTTCATCTCTTTCCCTTCTTCTGTTTCTCTCTCCTACACTTTTTTACCTTTCTTTCTTTCCAGCCTAGGCATCCCCTTATATTAATGTTCTTTTCCATTCCTAATATCTTTCAAACACTTTCCTACCTATTTTCCTATCAACATCTTGCTTAATCATGTTTTCTAGCATCCTACTCAAATATATTTCCTAATCCTAACATATTTCCATTATAACTTCCTTATATTTAATGCCTAGCTCAACGAGCCCTTTCCCAAATCAATGTCCAATCACCCCACTAATAATAACTCTTATCTACATACATTTCATAGTTAGATTTGGTGCCAAGGCATGGTTGCTACGTTTGAACCCCACTAATCCAGTGCACACAAAAAATAAAATAGCAAGGGGTAACCTTATGAAATTTTAATCTAGCATTGTTGGAAAGCTCTCTTTAAGCTCTATCCATTCATTGAGATCTCCTCACCAATTTACTAAGTTTTTTAAATATCCAATTTTCACATTTAAAGTAAAATCCTACTTTTTATAAATTATATAATGGTCACAATTTTTTAGGTAATTACATTTTTACCCCTTTCAAGGAAATTCATCCTTGAAATTCTTCTCAACTTTAGTTACAAACAATTTTGAATGTTTTTCTCTCATCTCATATTCTAATTTCCATATTACCTGTTCAATTTAATGTTGTTGCTAGAAGATTTTTACTAGAGAAATTTCCTTGTTGCTTAGCTTCCTTTCTTTCATGTTCAAAATTCAGACATGTTTCGTTTCAGGCATCAAATTTGGTTGACACTTCATTGGTACTTGTTCATGCGCCTACGAAGGGTCATGTATGTTCAAAATGTTGGGAACTTTTGATAACTACAATGTAAAGGCTAACCAGTACATCACTCAATCCATCGTATACAAAATATCAAAGGGACCTAATAAAATAAAGACTTAAGTTCCCTTTCATTCTGCACCTCATGGCTCCTTTGGTCAAGGAGATCTTTAGAAACACATGATCCCCATTCTTGAACTCCAAGTCCTTGTGCTTCTTATTAGAGTAGCTTTTCTATTTGCTCTAAGCTATAAGAAATTGCTTTTGACTAAGTCCTACCTTACTAACACACTATTCTATTAGTTGTATAATTTTGTTCTCTCTAACTGCACTCCAACATGTAGGTGAATAGGAAGGTCTCCTATACAAGGCTTCATATGGAACAACTTTGATGCTTGAGTGGAAACTATTATTATATGCAAAGTCAACCAATGGTAGGCTCTGTTCCTAATTCCCTTGTCATTTGATTACAGATGCACACAACACGTCTTCCAGAGTCTAAATCATCCTCTTAGACTAACCATCCATCTAAGGATGAAAAGCTATACTAAAACTCAATGAAGATTCCAAGGACTCCTGCACATATCTCCAAAGTTGTGATATGAATTGGTTGTCCCTATTAAAAGTAACAGTTATAGGTATCCAATGTAAGCTTATAACTTCTTGAATGTATATCCATGCCAAATTGTCAATAGAGTGATTTTGTTAGATTGGGATGAAGTGTGTTGATCTTGCAAGTTGATCAACTATCACCCATATCATGTCATGTCTGCTCGACGCCCTGGGTAGACTCATAGCAAAATCCATAGTGATATAATCCCACTTCCACTCAAAAAGCTTAAGGGGCTGAAAAAGTCTCGTTGGCCTTTGATGCTCCACCATGACCTACTAACACATCAAGAATCACTCCATCCCTCTCGTCTATCTCATATTCAAGTCTTAACACAAGAATATGTATTTGAGACTCTGGTAATCTATGAACACCTCAAACTTCTCCCAATGTAAGTAATGCTTCCAAATCTTGAAGGCAAAAACCATAACTGTTAGCTCTAGATCATGAATAGGGTAATTAACCTCATGCTTTTTTAATTGTCAAGAAGCATAGACAATCACCTTTCCATTCTGTATCAACACCCACCCTAATACTTTGGATGAGGCATTGTTGTAGCCCACAAACCCTCCACTACTTGATGGTAAGGTAAGTATAGGTGCAGTGATTAGCTTCCTCTTCAATTCTTAGAACCACACTTCACATATATCATCCCACACAAATTTCACATATTTCCTTATTACCTTGGTCAGTGGTAAGGCAATACATGAGAATCCTTCAATAAACCTCTGGCAATATCAAGCAAGACTTAGAAAACACCATATCTTAGTCACCATGTTTGGTGTTTCCCATTTCTCCATAGCTTATAACTTTGTTGGGTTTACTACAACACCATCCTTTTGCATGACATGGCTAAGAAAATTTACTTCCTCCAATCAAAATGACACATGCTGAATTTGACATAGAGTTGATTTGTCATAGGCATGTCCAACACCACCCCCAAGTGTTTCTGAAGATCCTCCTAACTCATTAAATAAACTAGGATGTCATCCATAAACACAATTTAAATTTATCAACAAATGGCTTGAACACCATGTTCATAAGATCCATGAGTGAAATTGGAGCATTTGTAAACCCAAACAGCATTACTCAAAATTCAAATATCCATATCAAGATCTAAATATTGTCTTTGAGATATCTTCTTCTCTAATCCTCAATTGATTATACCCTAACCCCAAATTGATCTCTGAAAAGACTTTAGCTACCTAAAGCTAATAGAATATTTCATCCATCCAAGGTAGAGGATACTTGTTCTTCACTATAACTCCATTAAGAATTTAGTAGTCACTACAAAATATCATTGACCCATCTTCTTTTTGACAAAGAGGACCAGGTGTTCCCCATGGTGAAACACTAGGTCTAATAAAATCCTTTATCTAGCAATTCCTATAATTGCTCTTCAACTCTAGCTCTATTGGGGTCATTCTATATGGTTCTTTGAAGATAGGACATAGGATTTATGGCTGGTTTCAATAATGAAATCTATCTCCCCTTGGGCAGTAATCCTAGGAGATCCTCAGTAAATACATATGAAAATTTTCAGCCTACTGTCACCTTCTTCAGCTTGGGCTTGTTAACTTTTATAACCTCAACTCTAGCAAAAAAGGCCTGCATCCATTAACAATGTGTCTAACTACCTCCGTAGTACAAATGATGTGTATTATTACAAAGTCTTATCTCCCTTGAAAGGAGATCGTCACCTCTCTTAGAACATCCAAGATTGCCTTCTTCTTACAACAATCGATTGTTGCCCAATGCAGAGCCAACTTGCACATCTCTAGAATGATATCAAAGTCCATCATATTTAAGAGGATTAAGTCGACATCCATTCCTCTTTTCTTGATTATAATTGATGCATCCTGAAGAAATTTCTATGCACACATGGACTCACCCAACAAAGTCATCACTTCTAAATAGAACTCAAAATTCTAAATTAGACTATCCACACACAACAACAAAATAATTTGAAACGAAAGATTGACTAGAACCTAAATAAAAAAGAACTTTAGCATGTTTGTCCTAAAATGATGACAAACACTCACCCTTGACTCATGAAAATTTGATCTTTTTGAGCTTCTCCAGCACTCTTTTTTTTCTAGCAATTTTTAGTAACATGTCTCGTCTTTCCATAGTCATAACACCTGAAGAAGGTAGCACAACATGATCTACCCTAATGATACTTCTTGCATACCATGGCATGGTTTGGAATCTGGTGCCTTCCCATCGTCATCATCATCATCAAGACCTTATCCCAATTAGGGGTCGCCACATGAATCTTATTCCTCCATTCCTCTCTATTAAGTACCATGGCTTCATTTAGTCCCAAAGTTTTTAAATCTTTCCTCACCACTTCTATCCATGTTCTTTTGGGCCTTCCCCTTGCCCTTTTAGAACCTTCTATTTGTATTGCCTCACTCCTTCTAACAAGTGCTATTGCTGTTGTCCTTTGAACATGTCCACACCATCTAAGTCTAATCTCCCTCATCTTGTTACTTATTGGTGCTACCCCTAAATTTTCTCTAATATTTTCATTTCTAATTCTATCCTTTCTTGTCTTACCATTCATCCATCTCAGCATCCTCATTTCTGCGACGCTCATCCTATGAGCTTGATGTTCCTTAACTGCCCAACACTCTGGTCCATAGAGCATGGCTTACCTTATGGCCATCCTATAGAATTTTCCTTTTAGTTTGAGTGGCACCCGCCGATCACACAAAACTTCAGATGCACATCTCTATTTGTTCCAACCCGCTTTGATTCTTTAAGTAACCTCCCTCTCAATCTTTGCACTCTCATGAATCATTGATTCTAACTACCGAAAGTGGTCTTTTATGGGGACTTCTTGGTTATCAATCTTGATTGGTGTTCCACTCCTACTCCTCTCCTTGCTAAAATTACATTCCATATATTCTGTCTTAGTTTAGCTAATTTTAAATCATTTAGATTCTAATGCTTCTCTTCATAACTTTAGCTTTATGTTTACACCCTCTCTTGTCTCATCAAGTAAGACTATATCATCTACAAATAGCATGCACCAGGGAATCTCCCATGCAGATGTTTTGTTAACTCATCTATAACCAATGTGAAAAGGTATGGGCTCAATGCCAATCCTTGGTGCAATCCTACAATTATAGAAAAATCACCAGTCTCGCCACTAGTGGTCTTAACATTTATTACCGCTCCCTCATGCATATCTTTAATTATGTCTATATACCCCTATGAAACCCCTTTATCGCCCAACACCCTCCATATTAACTATCTAGGGACTCTATCATAAGCTTTCTCTAAGTTGATAAAGACCATGTGAAGGTCTTTCCTCCTCTCCCTATATTTCTCTACTAATTGTCTTAGTAAGAAAATAGCTTCCATGGTAGACCTCCTAGGCATGAGACTAAATTGATTCTTCGATACACTTGTTTCATGTCGTAGCCTCTTCTCAATCACTCTTTCAAAAAGTTTAATAGTGTGGCTCATAAGTTTTATCCCTCGATAATTAGTTTAGCTTTGTATGTCTCCTTTATTCTTATAAATTGGTACAATAGAGCTTTTCCTCCACTCATCAAGCATTTTCTTTGATTTTATAATCTTGTTAAACAACTTGGTCAACCAAACTACCCCAATATCTCCCATATGCTTCCAAACCTTTAATGGTATACCATCGATCCCCATGGCCTTTCCTGATTTCATCTTTTTCAAGGCCTCTTTCACTTCAGGTATTCCAATCCTATATTCATATCTATAATATCCAATGTTATTTAGATTTTTAGTATTTTCAATCCCTATATTCTCAAACCCATTGTAATTTAACACTTTTTGAAAGTATGTTTCCCACCTTTGTTTGATCTCATCATCTTTGACTAATACCCTTTGATCATTGCTTCTAATGCACCCAACATGATCTAAGTCCTTACCCTTCTGTTCTCTTACTTTTGCAAGTTTAAACACATCTTTCTCACCTTCTCTTGTTCCTATTCTATTATAGAGCTCATTATATGCCTTAAGTTTAGCCTCACTTATTATTCTCTTAGTAACCTTTTTAGCATTCTTATATTGTTCATAATTTTCATTATTTCTAGTCTTTTATCATGCTTTAAAGCACATCCATTTTTTTTTAATAACTTTTTTGCACCATTTCATTCCACCACCATGTTTCCTTTACTAATTACCTTTTACCTTTAGATACTCTTAACAGATCTTTTGCCACTTTCTTAATGGTATACAATATTAATCCACATGGTGTTTACTTCTATTTCATAGTTCTAGTTTTCTTCTACCATCAACTTATTTGTGAATGAGGTTATTTTCTCTCCTTTTAAGTTCCACCACTTAGTTTTTGGATACCTATTAAGTTAATTTCCTTTCTTCCATCTTTTGATATGGATATCCATAACCATTAACCTATGTTATGAGGTTAAACTCTCACCGAGTATCACCTTACAGTCCTTACACAGATTGTTCATTATTCCCAAGCAAAAAAAGTCTATTTGGATTTTATGAAGTCCACTTTTAAAGGTTATTAAGTGTTCATCCATTTTCTTAAAGAGTGTATTTGCAATGGCTAAGTTATATGACAAAGAAAAATTGAGGATATTCTCCCCCATCTCATTTCATTCACCTATACCATACCCTCTGTGTATTCTATCATATCCTTCCTTTTCTTTTCCTACATGGGCAGTTAAGTCTGCTCTTATAAATATCCCCTCAGTGTTGGAAATTTCTTGCATGACTCCCTCCATATCTTCCCAAAATTGTCACTTGATTATATATTGTAACCCTACTTGTTGTGCATCACTGATTCTTTTAACATCCACAACTTTATCCTTTAATTCCTTATCCACTATTATTGTAATGACTCCAATTTTGTAATATTAAAATCCCAAGTTAGTAATGAAAAGTTCAGTTTTTGAAGATAAGGGCATTTTAGTCATTTCACTATTCACCTTGACTGAACCCAGAAATTTGGTCCTGAAAATGATACCATTAGGTGCGTCTCAGAAAAAGGAATCCAACAAGACCAAAATCAGCCAAAACAGAGTTTAAATGAGCAAGTTATGCCCCTTTGAAGTTCAGGGGCAAAAATATAATTTTTACAAAAAACGGCCGGAAAACACAGGGACTCGTTTTGATACGGGCACCCTTCATCTTCAACCCCCTAGAGGGTTCTAGAATGGTGGTGATTGGAGGAGAAATCACCACCATTCTGGACGTTTCTCTACCGCCATTCAAAGGCGGTGAGAGCCCCCTCTAGAACCCTCTTATAGCTCTATAAATAGAGCTCTTGGGCGCCTCTAATGGCAGCCCAAAAGCTTGAAGAAAACCCATTTTGGAGAAGCAACCTAGAGGGAAAATGAGGAGAAAAACCCAGCAATGAGCCAGGTATGCCCAAGATCCCTCAAAACCCGTCTTCACAGTAGTCCTAGGCTCAGTTTCCTTAGGTTTTTGCATGAAAAATCATGCAAAATAGAGCCCTAGAGAGTCACCAAGGACCCAGGGACGTTCCCTGGGCCGCACTGGTTTGACAGGGTCGAACAAGGGTGTCCTGAGGACGCCCCGGTTCCCCAACGAACAAAACGTTCTAGTCATAATGTTACATGTCGACCACATTTGGAAAAAACCAAACGAACGCGCCCGCAAAAGAGAGATGGGCGGGAAAACGATGCACCCACTGAGGCGTACGCCACAGACACGCAACACTCTAGCGAACCGAGATTTTTTCTCTCCTTAAGAAAAGGCGGGCACATGCCACTGACGCGCAGCATGCTAGCATTCCGCCTTTTCACTCTTAAGGCCCTTATGTACGTGTGACACTAAAACGCTTATAACTTGGCGCATTGTGTCCATGTCGACGATGCGAACACACCCAAACTATAAAATCCTTTATCAAGGCCCAATCAAAGGTGGGCATGACCCTTAGAATAGGATGGTGGGGTGTGGCTGCTAGACCTTTGAAAAACTGATGATACCAAGGCCCAATTAGGACCTTAGGACACCCATAGGCATAGGGATGGACCCTTAATGCCTAAGTAATAAGACCAACTACTTTAAAACCCATAAAAGATGGGCCAAACTAACCTTGATTCCCAAAACCATGTTCAGGAGCGTACGAGGACAAAGGGGTTAGCGCGACCTAACAAGGTAGGTGCTCTATCGTTACTAGATTCTTTTAAAAGAACTATTATTGTTTTGTGAATACATGTTTTAAGTATATGACTTGTTTAGCATGCATGTGATAAATGCTTTATGCATAGACATGTTTTGTAAATAATTGCATATACATTATGCATAGATATGCTTTGTAAACTATTGCATACATTGCATGATTTATGAGCATTAAGTTCTTACAAAAATTGCATGTCCTTGAGGGTTGCCAAAAGACGTTGGAGTGCCGAGGGCCAGGCAGTTGTGAGGGACCCAAAGAGGATAGGTTTTGAAAAGAGGTTTTCGCTTGTTTGATCTGATATGATTTGGGCTGATAAGCTTGTGTGATATGATTTGGGATGATAAGCTTGTGGGCATTATGCCGAGAGGTTTGGGGTGGCCTCCCAGCCTCTACCACTATTAAGTGGATGGGTACCACGCCCAAAAAGGGCATGTCCCTGCTTCGACTGCATGTGGTACAGGGGGCTACCACTAGTGTCAAGACACTAAATCAAAGTGTCATATGCCTCGTGGAGGTATATGATCCTATGTCCCTAGGTACCCGGGGACCACACGGCGGTGAGGTCGTGGGCATAGTTGGACCCTATGGTTTTGTGGACTTATTTGCGTTGCATATGGCATGATATGAGGTTGGTCAACCATACCATACCAGATATCCATGAGTTGGATTCAGTTGAGCATCTAATGCATATCTTTATGTTTATGATATATGATACTTTCGACTTGGATTATGATATTTCTTTAAGTCGTCAGTATTCCAGTTTGACAATGGTTTTTAATATCGATATTGAACATGATTATTCGAACATGCATCTGTTTTTATGAGCAAATGATTTTAAACATAGCATGCATTGCAAACCTAGTAGTGATAGACTCCTACTGAGTATAGTATATACTCACCCTATCCTTAACATTTTTTAGGATAGTTCTGCTTACAAATAGGAGACGCCTCAGAAGATATTAGTGCTACAAGCAAGTAAATAAACAAAGGAGACAACTATACATGGGAGTAAACTCTCTACCCTTTGGACATGTATTTGTATTAATTTATAGTTGGGCTGTGTGCTGTGATTGGAAAGACCTGGGGAAAAATATTTATGATTTCTGAAGTTTTTCAAAAACTCCTTTGGTTGTTGTGAAAGCAAATGACACTCGGGGTTTTCAAAACGAGTTTAAAATTAAAGATTTTTCATTGCATTGCATGGTTTTTGTAAAATGGTTTTCAAATAGGGATGCATCCCACCTTAGGAAATTAGATATTGCATTTAAAAATGCATGGGAAAACCCGGGTCGTCACAATTATTCTTATGTCATTTCTGTTATTATCTTTTCCTACATACCATAATTTATACCCATATGTTTCTCTAGCTTTAATCCCTTTCAACTTGGTTTCATGGATACAAGTGATGTTGACTCTCCTACGTTTCATCGCGTTTACTAACTCCAAACTCTTACCTGTCAATGTCCTTATATTCCATGTGGCGATACGAATCTTATGCTATAGAGATATCCTATTTACTATGACCTTTCTTGACCTCCATGTCATGAACCCATGTCCACTTTTCAGCATGTCACTTTTGAGGGGACGCTCTAGCAACCCTTGCCCATTTTTCACTACACCTAGGATCTAATGTAGTGCGTCACTTTTGGGAGAACATCCTAGCAACCCTTGCCTATTTTTCACTGCACCTGGGATCTAATGAAGCGCACCACTTATGGGGAATGCCCTAGCTTGAGGGAATGCCAGTTTTTGATTCATGTTATGTTAGGGTTGCTATAGTTTTAAGAAGCTGAAGATGATTTTCATTTCTTCCTTATAAACTAATATACAAATGCATATTCATTTGCAAGCAGAAAATAAATAACAAAATCATCTCCAGCTTCACCCTTACTGGCTGGCACCTGACCCAAGGGTTGCCATATTTTAAGAAGCTAGAGATGATTTTCATTTCTTCCTCACATCCTAGTATACAAATGCATATTCATTTGTAAGAAAGAAGAAAAAAAATCATCTTCAACTTCTCCCTTGTCAGCTGACACCTGATGCAAGACCCTCCTCCTTTTTCATTCGGGCTTAGGACCGGCATGGGCGGAGTTAATCTGGTGCCTTCCACTAGTTGCCAAATTAATGCTTTCATAGTTGTTGAGATTCTTAAGACTACATGTAATTATTCTCCTTCCTAAAATGTTAGCTATTGCTAACATGTTTCTCCTTTTCCTTTTTCTCCATCTACACTCATTTGTAGTCCTAAAAAATAGAGGCCATTTCAACTGCTCAAGTCATGGTAGTAGGCTAAAGTCTAAGGAACTTGCTCTCTGATCCAAAAGTCAAACTATCAATCAGCCTCTCAATCGCTTTCATCAATAGTACATGCATTTGGTGTGAACCTCTAAAATCGGGTGAACTAGATCACATACATATCACCTCATTCCAAACTTAGCAATTCTTCTCCTTCTATCTTTCAATATGAGGGAAAATATATTTGTTAATGAAAATTGTCATAAATTCTTCTCATGGAATTGCCTCAATATCTGCAAAATAATTCTGTTATGTGGCCTGCCACCGAAATGTTGCCTCTTTGTCATCACAAAAGTAACCATAGCTACCTTATTCTCCTTAAGAACCTCCATTTCCCTGAGGACTTTCTCAACCTCAAATATAGGTCTTCGTTATATCTATCTCATCCTTTTTTGAGAACAATGGTGCCACTTCTTAGTTTTGTTTAGCAGGTTGTCTCCTATACCTGCGTTTCCACCTAGAGCTCCTACCCCTCCATTCAGTGCTACAAGTGGTTGGTTTTATAAGTGCTACCCAAGATGCTACACCAATAGTGGATAGCTTCACACACTGCATACCCCTATTTCATTGAACTAGTTGGTGGGAGGGTGCCAATGGGTGCTAAGGTTGCATCTCCATGTTTCCTTAGTGGCTTCTATTTTCAAGATATAGTAATATCATGTGAATACTCTATTTTGTTGACTATTCATGACCTTCCATTAAATAATTGGTTGTTAATGACATAAGCTTGGTCTCTGCTACCAACTATGATAACTTGGTTTTTCAAAACACAATTTCATGTTTAAAATTCATTGTGAAAGATGAGATCTGTGTTTTGAAAATTTCTTTTGTAAAACAATTCATATAGAATAATATTTTCAATAAAATAGTTTCCAAAAATACCCAAATGTTATCCATTCAAACAGCATATACATAAAATATTATCCCTCACATTTGAGTCTCATAACATTCATTCTATTTTGAAAAACAATCCCAAGATTTATCAATGACAATCAATTTATAAATGTAAAGTTCAACAAAATATAGACTAGCACTTAATGCTTGAGTACAATCATAGTTAATGAAATAAATATTAAAAAAAAAAACTCCAAATCATTTGGTGTCTCACTTTTCTACTTCACTTCTAGACTCTAGATTCTCTCACTCCTCACTCCTCACTTCTAACCTTTCTTCTTGTCACACTTATTTATGGTGGGGTGGGGTAAGTATATGAGGCATACTCAGTAGATAGAACTAAAACTACAAACTTGAAAATCCTAGCACTATAGCATGCATGCATTTATGCTTGCTCATATGGTTTGAAAACATATTCCCTATATTAGAAAATCACATAACTAACTTCTTATTAGTTATACTATGAAATACATCATCGTCATTCAATAGCATTTACACAACATGCATCTAATATATCTCTACCTACAGAGAACAAAAATCTTAACTTGACAAATCAAGTATAAAACATGAAGTATCAACTATCATCAAAGTAGTGAAATATTAAAATAATGATTCAAGCACTCTTTTATGCGAACAAAGTTTTTTCAAAATGGTCATGAGTACTCATCTAGCAACCAACACAGATTCATCTTTTGAACCATCATCTTGCACCATAAGAGCATAAAAATAGCATCTCATGGGAATCATGTGCCCACAACTATAATAGAGTTTACTATAACATAGTTCATTTATATGCATTGAAAGGGTGTTGTGATCAACACAATAAAAAATTTTCCACTATTGGTACATTGGGTACCTACCACTTCTTGTGGGTAGAGGCCGGGGTCCAACCTATACTACCTCCTAGCATAGCTCCCACCAAGCCTCATTATTAATCCACCTATCTAAAACATGAAATCCTAGATGTCATTATATCCTTATACATTTTACAAAATCTTAGGTTAAACTCATGATGCTAAACAAAAGATGAATTATGTAATAGCTTTCTCTCAAGCTAAAATCATGCATTGATGCACTTCTTTGAAAACTCCTTCAAAAATATTAAATTAAAGGAAAATTTTCATGCCAAAAACTGAACATATTCAGCATCAATTTAGGGTACAAAACTTGTCATTTTCTAGCATAATAACATGTTGAGTTTCTAAAGTCATCCAAAATCAGTGCAATAAAATATCCAAAATCAGTACATGGAAAACATAATATAAAACATCCATAACAAGGCATATATACATGTTAGAAAATGTCCAAAACAAATCATGAAAACATGCTAAAAACAATCATATAGGTGCACATGCTCTTAGTGCTCATCTATCATTTAGAACCATTAGAAGATCAAAACATCATACACATATGATCATCAAAGTAAAAACATATTCTTCAAACCTTTGAACTATAAACTTAGTAGTTTTAGAACTACCTACCTCTCTAATGAGTTCATGTAGTTTCTTTGCATTTTTCCAAGATTTTTCCCTTCTTCTTCCTGTGATTTCCTTCTATTACAGATTGCTACTTAGCACAGAAGAAAAGGATGCTTCTTTCTTTCTCTCTCCTTCTTCCTCTATTTCTTCTCTATCTCTCTCCTATGTTTTTTTCTTTTTATGTCTTTCCAGCATAGGCATCATCTTATATTAATATGCTTTCCCTTTCGTAATATATTTCCAACAATTTCCTAACTCTACCTATTTTCCTAATGAACTAGTTAATCATGTTTTCTAGCCTCCTACCTAAATATGTTTCCAAATCCTAACATGTTTTGTACAATGTCCTAGAATTTAACACCTAGCCCCACATCCCTTTTCCTAAATCAAAGTCAAATTACCTTCCTAATGATACTTCTTGTCTAAAAATGTTTCTTGGTTAACTTGTTCCTCTACCGAGGTGTAACACACCTCATAGACATATGATTTTTCTCTTGTTATGTGATCTGCCACATTTTCCGTCTCACTGCATCAGTTTTGTTCCTCTTCTCTACTTCCATTGTTAACTATCAAATGTGGGATAGTTATCACTATCTATAGTAGTTAAGCAACTTCCTGCACTTTCTTTCCATAGGAACCCCCTTATTTTGCCTCATACTTAAGAAGGGAAAAAAGTGAATAAGGAAGAAAATATAATAAAAAAGCTTAGAACAGCCAAAAAGGCCTATTTCCAATGCTTTTTTGTCTTCTTCTATGAGCACAAGAGTAAGTTTAAAGCCTTCTATCTTCATCTACATGACAAAACTAAAACTTCATCAATGGAAGGTGGGAAATGTCTATATTCGGCTGTTGTTCTACTAAGCTCCATAATTGCTATTTCATTCTGTTTTGCAAGCATATGTTTGCTACAACAAGTGTTATTGCTCCATAAACACTCAAACTCAAATTTTTCTAGATATGTAAGCACTATGTTTAAATGGAACTAAGGCATAAAGCAATGTAGTCAGCACTAGTATGCTTAGGAGAGACTCACGTAAGATGACTAATTGGCGTCAATATATCAAAAGTACCAATGCAGTAGTAGCCAAAGTGGCACCAATACATCTGCCCACAAGGTTGACATTGATACCTCTAGCAATAAGGATGGAACCAAAACATATTAGTACCAAGGATGCAGGTACGAGAGTAGTGGTCCCACCAATCCTTAGGTAACCCATATCAATGCCAACTCTTTTATCAAGTTTCCCCCTTCTCATTGGTGCTTCCTGGTCAAGTAGTCCTCTAAGTACATAAGTCTTGTTAATACAAAATTATCCTTACTAGTGCCAAAACTACTACATGCATCTAACTTTAGAAGCAATGCTTGACCTATTTATGTCAGATAGTTATAAGCGAATCCTTGTCATTTTTTCCATTGGTGGTAGCTAGTGTAGTTACTATTTTGGTGTTGAAACCTCATTGGATTCCAAAATAACTACTTTGGCTCCCAAAACTATAAATAGGGGCTTCCCCATTCACTTGGCAACAAGTCTCACAATCATAATTACTCTTACTTTTTTATTTTGCCTCCCTAAAGATCTTCCATCCCTTTTTAAGCTTCTTTCCTCCTTTTAGTCAAGGTGAGTATTGAAAAATATTTACATAAACTAAAATCTCTAAAACTAGCTTAAAAGTGAGTTGCAAATGTTGCTTCTTGAAGAAATTTGATACCCCCAAATGTACAAAGGATCTAAATAGCTCTATCTTTGGGATTCAAGCAAGCTAGACTAACTCTTTTACCTATACCAATTTACACTATTAGACTATGGCCAGTACTTTAGTCTCTAATTTGTTAATGCCTTTGGAAAAAAAGGGTAGCCCAGTGCACGGAGCTCTCTTGTATGCAGGGTTTGCAGAGCAAGTGGACCACAGAGGGCCTATAACACACAACCTTACCTTGTATTTTGCAAGAGACTATTTCCATGCCTTGAACCTATGACCTTTAGGTCACACAATGACAACTCAACCATTGCACCAAGGATCTCCTTCTTGCGAATGCCTTTATAAGACTAAAAAAATCTAAAAATCAAATCTCCCACTTTTCTTCAATTTTTATAAAGTATGACAATCTAGAAAGCACAATATGAGCTCTCATTTTCCTCAAATTTCAAAGATTATGATAATCTAGAATATGTAATATTGATCTCTCCTTTTTTGTAATAGATCTCTACAAGATAAATATTTTTAGATCTCAAGTGTATGATGATCTGGAAACACAATCAAACCTAAGATCACTCTAAAGACAAGATCATAGATAGAGATTCTAAAGTTTTAATTAGAAATTGATGAACATGAGCATACCATGATTGGGTAAAGTTGTATAAACAATAAGAACTTCATAAGATCATTAACTTTAGAACTAGAATGCTTGAAAGATGTACTCTCAAGTCTCATCTTTCTTAGCTTGAACTCTAGAATCAAAGAAATTCATAAGTGCACAAAAACTTGAAAGAGAATATCTCAAACTAAATAGATTAAGAAAGCAAGAGAGAGAATGGAGAATGTCTTTAACTAGTCAATCTATAAAAAATAGAGAATAGAGAATATCTCTAACCAGACAAACTCTAAAATAGAGAGGAGAGAATAATTTGGTGTAAGTAATGGCTTAGGAGCTACCCCCTTTATGTAGTGGTTTAGTATAGCTACACCATAAAGCCAAAAAAGAACTTATTACACATGTAATGGTTAAAAACATTAGCAGAATTTAAAACCAAAATTTGTTGCAATATAACAACTACATAATAAAACCAAAATCTTTAAACAAAACCATTGCATGTAATAATCCAAATGAGTTTGAAAATTTCAAAATTTTCAAAAAAACTCCCATTAGTTACTTTAGATTAAAAAATTCTAACAATAAGAAATTATAATCATTTACAAATAATTTTGGGTTGTTTGGGAGGGATACATGCATGTCCTAAGCATAGCCCTTGCTTTAGAACTTGCATCACTAAGGTCCTTGTTCTCTTTTGGGCTATAAGCATTGACTTGATCCTGGGCCTTGCCTTGGAACTTGAACTACTTAGGTCCTTATTTCTTTTAAGGTTTAAGTAATTGCTTGATCTTGGCTCTAACATCTAAACTTGGACTAGTTAGGTCCTTGTTTACTTTGGTGATGTTTATGGCTAATTAGTATGAGTCATGGACACCTTAGATCTTATCATGGTGTTGTTACCTAAGGTCTACCAACAAGCTTCAACCACTTAGGTCCTTGCCAACTAGTGGCTTAATACTAGGCTATGGTCTATGTTGACATAATATTCATTTGATTAAGCATGTCATATATTCCTGTAATGGTTATTTTCTGCCATTACAAAGATTTATTAGGGGGTTGTGAGTATTAGATTCCAAGGAACTAGGGTCTTCATGTAAAGATATACTAGTGATTTCATAACCAATAGTATATACATTGTTTACAGCAAGAATCCTTGGCTTCTATGATAGAAATCTTGACTGAGTCATCACTTATTGATTAGGCCACAAGGCCTAGTTTATCAAATACAAATAAACAATGATTTAAATTTTGGTTCTTCATGAAATGGATCAATTGTGTCCAATACAAGAGCCACAAAATGAGCATTGAACATAGAACATGAAAATTTGAGGAACTCCAAACAAAATTACTTCTAGGGAACTAGATACATTAGCACACCACTAATTCTCCTTAGGAAGAACTATGTAGTGCTAATATTAGCCTAGAACCCCAAAATAGAAACATATAGATGATGTAGAAGGAGAACACATTTGAATGTCTTTTAAAAGTAAACTAAATTTGAACCTAAACTAGTTAAACTATTTAGACAACACTAAACTAAACTAAAGCAAACTAAAGTAAAATAAAAAAGATAAACGATTACCTCAGATATTGCTTAGTGAAGATGACCCTCCAAGCTTTTGCAAGCTTCAAAATACTTCAAAATTCTTTAAACACTTAACCATCCAATTAAAAATTGTAATGAAAAGTTAAATACTTTTCAAAAAGTAGTCAAAGTAACTCCCTTAAGTTTAATATGCTGGGTCTCAATTATACTAACTATACTTGTTATCAAGTAACTTCTCTCTCCTTCCTCCTTTCTTATTGTCAAACTAAGAAGCTTAGTGTGTCAGTTTGTGTTGGACTAAAATTCATAGGTAAGAAAAAATAAAAATGTCAAAATAAGTTCTATTGAAGTCATTAGAGTGAAATATTGTGAAGCACTAAAATATGGGTTTGATAACTGTGCAATGCTAAGAAAAGGCAATAAAAACACAAGTCAAGTGATTGATGTGTTGGAAGGTTATTATGACATGTTTAACTTTCCTTCAATTTTTTTCATTTTTTAATAGTATTGAAAACATGTTCAATACAAGTAAAGGATTTAAACATGGTAAAATAAGTAAAATATCCCAAAGGTAAGGAAAAATGAATTAATGGTAAATTGGCCCTCATTTGATTATCTATGTGATTAATTTGGATTTCCACAAATGCCTCACTTTAAATTTTAGATTGATAAAGTCTAATAGGCAAAGTAATTGTGATGACCTGGGTTTTCACATGCATTTTTAAATGCAAAACTAATTCCTAATGTGGAATCGATCCCTATTTGAAAACAATTTTATAAAAATAATGCAATGTACAAAAAAATCTTTTATTTTAAATTCATTTTGAAAATCCCAAGTGTCATTTGCTTTCAAGATGAACAAAGTAGTTTTGAAAATTACGGTAATCATAAATGTCTACTTAGGTCTATCTAGTCACATCTCATAGTCCAACTGTAGTAATTACAGATACATGTCCAAAGGGTAGATCATATACTTACATTTATACTTGTCTTCTCTTTGTTCACTTGATCGTAGCACTAACATTTTTTTATACTTCCTCATACTTAGAAGGTGATCTGATACCACTATTTTGAAAACACAGCATGCAACATACATGGTTTCAAAGGAGGCTTTCTATGTAAAACGTCATGCAATTTCTTTTTGTGTTAATATACATTTTTATGCATAAATCATAAGGTTGTTTGCACATTTTGAATCATAGAAGCTTTTATCGAAATCCAAAAATCAACAATATAAATATCCCTAAAATCATAGAGTAGTAATCACATAATGAATCATAAACTATAATTATGAAATTCTTAAAATAGTAATTGGTCAAAGCATATGATAGCATCACTATAGATATCATACACATGGGTCTCTCGGCAAACACATTAAGCCAACTGGTCACGAGTACTCATATATGACCATCTCAATGCTATATGCATATTGATAAAACTGAAATCATAGGGTCAACTATGCTCACGATCAGCACACAGCTGGAATCGTGTGGCTCCGGCATCTGGAAACCAACCCACCATAGCCTCCACGGCGACTATTGCTATCCTCGAAAAGGGTGCCATGAATACCTCCAATGGTCATCCCTATTTACCACAGTAGTCGAGGAAGGGGCAATGCCATTTTGGCAAGGATACCATCCACTTTTTATGGTACAGGCCAGAAGGCCAACCCCATACATAAACAACCTCTCAACATAGTGCCCACCAGGCTTAATAGCACAAAAAAATAGATACATGAAACCCCAATCTCAATCATTATAAATCATGCAATCTATGCAATGAGTTTCAAAACATGCGAGCAATGCATATAAAAATGCATATATTTCGAATCTCAATCATCACAAATCATGTAATTCATGCAACTAGTTCCAAAACATATATGCAGTGCTTATATAAAGACTATTTACCAAATAAGCAATTGCATGTAAGATCATAAGGAAAATCTATATACTCATTATGAGAATATCAAATAAAATAAAAAAGCATACTAAACACGGTCATCAAGATTAAATAAATCAATTAAAGTTTGGAAATGCATTTGAAAACATAGTAGTATTAGACTACCTACCTCGATCGTTGTCACTTAACTCACGTCGCTCTTCAATTCGAGTCCTAAAGTACCTTGGTGAGGTCCTGGATGTTATTTGGACATAAAATCCAAGTATTATTTCTATATTCATAGATCAACAACTAGATCTATATGATTTGTCGGTCCCTAGCGGTCGATTTATGTGATTTTTGGGTTGATCTTGGGCTAATGATGTTCTAAGGTATTTAATAGATCAATTAATGAGATTCAATCATAGTTGATCTTGTAGATCCATGAAATCTCTATGGTTTTTAGGATATAGTCTCCTTGAACAATCTTATGATCCTAAATTTTATTGTATAAGTAGATCTGTGTCGTAATTATGAATGCAACGGTTCTTTTGGATCGTTGATCGGAATTGTATAGCCTTCTTAATTGCATTTTTAATGTTGCGAATCCACAAACGAACTAGATTTGACAATACAGGGCCCGCACGCCACAATTCCCAAGATGCATGTGCGTCCTGGTCGAACCAAGACTGCCCTCTCATGCTTGAACATGCTCGAATGATGCTCTAGGGTGTGCATCTTGGACGGTGTCATGCGCGTATGTCTTCGGCATGGGCAATGGGCATCACAGTTCTTAGGACGCTCGCGCGTCCTAGTTGAACCAAGGCCTTGCCCGCACAGTTGTGCGCCCCCGTAGACCATCCCAAGGGGCATGTTCTGGGTGCGCGTTACACGCTGTGTCCCTGAGACGCACCTGGTTCGAGCGTTCTAGATTTGAACCTAGTTTTCTCTGGCCATTTTTGGCCAAGAAATACCAGATCTGGCATCGATCTGGCCTGGAAGGGAAGAAAATCAGAGAGGGGAGAAAAGGGTCTTACCTGGGCAGCCTGAGATAGTACCCTTTCTAGTGGATGTGATTTCTCTATGTCCTCTAAAAACCTAGGCTGAAGCAATCGGAGAAGAGTGGAAAATGATGATCGAAGGAAGAGGGGAGAGGGCTTTTTATAGTTGGCGAAGGAGGTGCTGCCATTCTTTGCGGCTCTACACTGCTGCCTGAGAAAGGTGGTGCAACCGTCGTGAGGTAGGGGACGATGGGGGGATGTCGTTATCAAAACGACCCCTTGTGTTTTCAGTCCTTATTGTTTTATGCATTCAAATTACCAAACTACCCTCCGTCTTTCATCGCTTATAACTTCTTTATACGAACTCCCCTTTTAGCATTCTTTGAGGCATCGGATTCTATTTTTTTGAGTAGAATATGATGATAAAGATATTTATCACAAATTATTTCACTACATAGTTTAGTTAAAATAGAACATTTATCCACCTATTAATATAAATAATTTCCAAAATAAATAGGCTATAACAAAATTTTGGATTATTATAGTAATAGACCTCAAATTAGGAAGACAAACAAACCAATCCTTGTACCCTTGTTTGGATGAAAACATCTGGGAAGAAATGTGTAAGACCAAACAAAGAAGGCCCTAAAACCATTGTAGAATTTTTTATTTTTTTTAAGACCAAATATAAATATAAATATTAAAAATTAAAAATTGTGACAAATATAAAAGATATGAAATGTAGCAAGTCCAAGGGGTCTTGAAAGATGTAGCAAGTACAAAAGAGCATGAAAACTTTAATAAGTCTAAAGAGACATGGAAAGTTTGGCAAGTGCACAGGGAGTTGAAGAATGTAGTAAGCTTAAAAGAACTTAAAGTGTAGTGAGTAAAATTGGAGTTGAAAAATACAACATGTTCAAAGGAATTTGAAGTGTATCAAGTTTAAAAGTACTTGAAGTGTTGCAAGTTTGAAAAAATGAAAAGTATAGAAAGCCAAAAGGCTTGAAAAGTGTAGCAAGTCTTTTTAGACTTGAAATGTAGCAAGCCAAAAGGTTGTAGCAAGTCTAAAAATACTTGAAATCTAGCAAGCCAAAATATGAAAATGTGGCAAGCCAATAGGCTTGAAGTGTGATGTAATACAGCAAGTCAAAAGACTCAAAGATGTGATACAATGTTGCTAGTCAAAAAACTAAAAATGTGAGGTAATGTAGCAAGTCAAAAGACTGGAAAGTATGATGCCAAGAAGCATAGATATATGAGAAAATAAGAGTGAAGGAAGGTACTTTGTGAAATGATGGATTAAAGAACAAGATGTATAAAAGTTCTTAATTCCCTAGTGTGGATGATGTTACTATGGAATAATGAAGCTTATACAAAATTCCCATTCCAAGTATGAGATATAATGTGATTAAATGGTAAAAATTGCATGAGCATAAATGGTATGTGATATAAAAATGACATAGGCAAATTTGAGATCATGTGGCACAAAATATGAGATGGGAGATCAAAGTGGCATGAAAAGAACCCATGTATTGTAATGAAAAGAAGAATAAATTTATAAAAATCAAAGAAAAGGAAAAGAAAGAGCAATGATAGAACAAATAAGCATCAAAGTTATGAAGTGATGAGTTCTGAGAAGAGAGCAAAAGTAGTGAGCCTTGAAAAGCAGGCTAAAAATTGAGAGAACATTAGTGATTTGAAGAAGTGTAGCACATAAAATACAACAAGAAGTTTCGAAAGGACCATGATATGCCCAATTTATTGGGATACTAGTAGAGACAAGTATGACACTTGGGAACACAATGAGTAAGCTAAGATTGCTAAATGGGAAAACACAAATGAAACATTATGAGAATGAAATCATTATTGTAAAATTGAAGTGAATTGAGTAGTGCTAAAGACCATGTGAGAATAATGAAATTTGAGATGACTATAAACTTAATAGATAGAAAAGATGAATACCACAACATTGATGATTTTGTGATACTTGACTTTTAGCCTTGATAACCTCCTAATATCTAGTTTTATTGTTGTAATGTTTTGGATATCAGATTGTGACTTGGGTTAGCATCATTTATTACAAAAACAAAAATGCATATGGGAATCACAGAAGGTGGTAAAAAGGCAAAAGGTGAGGTTGAAGAAGGCAGTGGATAAAATGAGTGGGGAATTATGGGAATCATGTTTTATGATGGACAAAAGGAAGATATGAGATAATTATATATTCTCTTATGGAAACTCCCTTACCTCATTAAATGCTTTGTTGTTTGTAATTCAAGTTTAAATAGTGGTAGCATAAGGTAAGACACTTTGTTTCACTTTGAATGGATTTCATTCTACATAAAAATGTTTGGCTCCACTATACAATGATGCGAGTGAGGGATGGTAATAGTAAGAGGGATAAAGAAATAAGAGTAATTAGGAAAGAACTCAAAGTAGTGATACAAATAATAACAAGCTTAGAAGAAGAGGATTTAATCAATAAGTAAAGCCAAAGGATGTGAGTTGCAGAACATGAATATTAATAGAAGTATACATAGCCCTTCACAAATAAAAAGAGAAATTAGAAATGTAGACATTGTTTGCTTAAATTTGTGGATCAAACCTTTCCCTTCTTTAGAGTGATTAGAAGTAATGGAAGTGCTCCTTGTTCATTGGCAAGCCCTCATTCATTTATCTTTTATCTTGATAAATCTTGTATCGGGATATCTTTGAGCTTGAACATTATCATTCAATGTGGGAAGGACTTTTCGTAAGCACAAGCGAACTGAATTTTTGAATAGAAAGGTTTAAGCTCAAAAATTTTAACTTTGAAACTTTGTTCATGTGTATGTATGACAAGAATTGAGACAATCAAGTTGTATAAATAACTAGTATATCAAGTCAAGCATAGTTTGGGCCAACTACCCTAAGAGTGGATAATTCGAAAAGAACATAATGCATTTGATTGATTACTTTTTTTAGGATTTAAACTATGTAAGGTGAAAACTAGTGAAACAAATGTGACTGAATGTGTTTATGTCAAAATTTTAAGGATCACTAGTGTGCCAAATATGGCCTTACCAAATGTCATTTCAATATCTTGAAGCTCTATCCGCATAGCCACTGCCTTCATACCTTTTTGTTCTTCCTTTTTTTCTCTTTTTTGTTTTATCACTATTTTTTGCCCAAGCCTAGAATGCTTTTTTTATAATTGTGTTGGCCCAATATCCTTGGCTTGCATATTAATATTGAATGTATAAGTGAATACTTGATTGAATTCAATTAATCAATTCATTTTTCTTACACTCATATGAAGTTAGGGTTTCTTTCCATTTCTTTTAAGTTTATTTAATTTTCTTCAAATCCTTCTATGTCGAGCTGTGTGTTGCAATGTTTAAAAAGAGCTAATGTTGTTCTAGTGTTAAAAGACTAGAGTATATAATTATACTATAAGTGCAAGAAAAGTGTGGTTGTGCCTACAAATGTGAGATAAAATCTCAAAAATTAGACATGAAAGAAGTAGTTTAGTGACTCTATAGGCAAGATACTAGAAAAGTGTGGAAAATGAAGTAAAAAGTTCAAGCAAGTCTTAGTCCTTAGAATGAGAACCATCATGTTACCTCTTAGTTTATCCCACTGAATTTCTCTTTTAGACACATTATGAATCAGCAATGTGAGAGCAAGAAAATAATGTTGTAGAGCTACAACATCAGAAGAAAAAAAAATTATTTCTTGAATCAAGTGGTAGAGGACAAAGAGATCAATCATGTGTAAATAGGTGATAAACTTGAAACGTGGAAAATTTGGGTATGATATGAGGCTTTGAGGAGATCAAAGTGTGATGAGGTCAAAGTGAAAAGTTTTATGATTGTAGAAACTTAGCTTGACTTCTAACAATCTATGATTTGAAAATTTGTTAACCTACTTGGGCATGCATCAGAACTTCATTCTTAGTGCAAAAAATAGGAAAAGATATCATCCAGGGGCTTAGAATGAATATTGATAGAAAAAAGAAGAAGAGGACATTAGGAAAAAGATCAATGATCAATTAAAAGATTGGAATTAATGTGGATGTGTAGGAATGAGAAATAGTTAAAAGAGAATGACGAACATGGAAGGAACTAGAAATAATGCACAAGAGTGAAAATAAAGTGATATAAATGTATGCATGTGCATGAAACTAGAAATTGTGAGCCTCCCTAGAATCAGGTAACAAGGATACTCAAAAGACTCTCAAGAGTAATGTAGCAATTAACAAATTCAAAGATGCAATGTTATAGGTCTTTATAAGTTCAAAGATTTGGAGATGAAAATGTTGAAAATTCAAAGATTGAAGAGAAAATTTAGCAAGTTTGAAAATTTAGAGAGAAAATGTCACAAGTTTGAACAATTGAAGAGTAAAATCAGAAGGTTCAAATTTCAAGTGTCGCAAGTCAAGAGACTCAGAAGTGTGGTGTTATGAGTTGAGAGACTCCAAGGTGTGGTGTTGCAATTTAGAAGACTTGAGAGTTTAGTGTAGTGATTCAACCAACTCCAAAGTGAGGAGATTAATGATGGTGAGGATGATGTTGATGAGACAATGAGGAGGATGCGAACGATGATAACCACTCGAACAATGTGGATACCAATGAAGTAGGCTGTGTGAAAAATGAATTGTGCCTAGAGGTATTAGGGAAAAACACTGAATCAAATATTATAACTACTCAAATTGCCCCACCTACTATTACATAAGAGAAAATGTCAAAGAAAAAATTTCATAGAGAAATGAAAATGTGAAGAGAAATTCACTTGATGAGATATGATGCATTTTAAAAAACATTACTAATTTACCATTGTTTATTTTTTTTATGAAAAAAGAATGTGAATCTTATTTGCATATGGAACAAAAGAAAATGCTTTGCTTTAAAAAAACAAATGTGTTGATTTGTGTGTGAATGAGCAATGCTCCAAACTTGAAATTCTTGCTCAAAAGTGAATGACCAATTTTTATTAAACCAATAAACAAATAATGCAAAGTGAGAATTCAATAACTCACTTGAGCAGTGCAAAAAAATATATATTTGAAAGATGTTTTTTGAGTGTAAGGTCTCATGCCTAAATCAGGCTGGAGCACTTTGCGAAGGTCACCATGGGAGTATTAGCACCACTATTTTATACACTAAACTATACTAGAAAACTTTTGAAAAATCCTTACTTTGTTTGGATGATATCATCATGTTAGTAGGTGTTGACATTTCTCTGTGAAACATTAAAAAATTAAATTAAATTAAATAAATAAAAATGGAAAATAATGGATAAATGGATTAGCTAGGCAATACTCATCATATGATTGAATGATCCAATAACTTGAAGAATATTAAAATTAGTTGTCAATTCTTAAAGGCTATTGAAATCATTTGATAGTTTTAGAAAGCTATTGTAAATTGTTAGTATTTTGTATATCAAATTTTATCATTTGGGATGCAAGAAATTTACTTGAATTTTTCCAAATTGATGAGTGTTAATAAATTTAAGGAGTGATGAGAGTGGAGAGAAAGAAGTAATACAAAAGAGACATGTTAGGTTGTTGAGGATGAATAAGGTAGAAGATGTAGAGATCTGATTTAGATAATAGGAGTAATGATAATATTTAAAACAAAATGACATATCTGAGTTTTATGTTGGTATAGTGCTATGTTCACTAGGAAATCATTTTGCCAATCATAAGACAACATTCGAAAATATGTTTGGTGTTTACTCCGTAGTCAAAGATTTAATATTCCAAGATCATTCTATGGAAGGTACCCTACAGAGTTGGATGCAAGGTTCACTTATGACATGTTTCGCTAACTTAGGACCATGTAAGGGGTTTTTTTTCTACATAGAGTTCCATAAGGTTCCTTCAAGAATTTCTCCTTGGGAGGTGTGGATAAGAGTGTCTCTTTTTTACGTATCACAAGGACACTAAACAGCAAGTAGAGGTTCTTGAAGGTTTGAACAATCCCCACAAATATGTTACCTCACTAAGTTTCAAAATAGGTACTCATGAATGCACTTATACAAGATATTCATGAATGCACTCATCCATTCTATCATCCCACTCATCAACTCATTATACACATCCATAATAAAAATAAAGAATAACATTTCAATATAATCAAGCATAAAATAGACAATCCAAAAGTTAGCTCAATGCTAAAGAACCCATTCAAAAATGATGTAGCACAAAGGAAACATGACTAGAAAGTTCTTTGAAGTTTTATCCCCAATTTCTAACATAAATTTGTTGCCAATATTTCTATAATGGAGAAATTTAGTTATTATAGAGATTTGTAATAGGGTTGTGAGTATTAGATTCCATGGAATCTAGGATTGTCATGTAAAGATATACTAGTGATGTAATGACTCAAAATTTTCAATATTAGGACATCACTTTTATAATCAAAATCAATCACATTGGTTTCCATATGCTAGTTAGTTATAGCTTGTTTATTTTGGACAATTTTGGAGATTAATAAGATATTTAATCATATTAATAGGTGGTTAGATGTTTTACTTTAATTAACCTATTAAATGAAGGAATCTATGAGAAATATCTATGTAATTAGATTCTACGCTCGAAATGGAATCCAACACCTCAAAGAACGCTGAAAATAGAGCTCGTATGATCAAGTTATGGGCTTTTGACGATAGAGGGCATATTTGTAATTTGACTGCAAAACGGCTAAGGCCCAAAAACACAGGGGGTCATTTTACTAACGACACCCCCCAGGTCGTCCCCTACCTTCAACCACAGACTTCTAGTACCGCCTCTGCAAGGCGACACCGAAAGAAATGGCAACACTGCCATTGGGCAGCACCGCCTTCACCAGCTTTAAAAAGCCCTTCCCCCTCTTCCCCATTTTTCCTCTGGTTTCACCAAAAAATTGAGTTTTTTCCCTTCCTCATATTTTTAGGCGTATAGGGTTTGGGCAACCTGGAGAAAACATGGAATCTCTGCTCAGGTACCCCTCTTCTTCTCTTTCTCTCTTTCCCCATGGTTTTCCCCTCTTTTTTAGCCCAGATCCATGTCGGATATGGTATTTCCTAGCCGAAAATCATCAGAGAAATCCTAGTTCAGGTCTGGCTTGTTCGAACCAGACATCCCAGGGAATGCAGTGCTTAACGTGCACCTAGGAAAGCGCCCCCTGGGATGGACTTTAGGTGCATGGCATGCGTGCGCGGGTCCTGGTTCGACCAGGGCGCGTGAGCGTTCTAGGAACAGTGAAGTTCACTACACACGCCGAAGATGCCTCCGTGCAACGCAGTCCAAGATGCATGCCCTGGCTCATCATTGGGTCATGCACACACATGTAAACGTGGTTTCAGTTCGACCAAGACACACACACATCCTAGGCACTGTGACGCGTGGGCCCGATATGGACGAATTTGGTTCGTCCATTGATGCGCGACACTAAAAATGCAATTAAGGAGGCTATATAACTTTGATCAATGATCCAAAAGTGCCATTGCATTCATAATTACGAGGTGAACCTAGTGAGACTATGAAAATTAGGATCAAAGAACTATTATATATGACTATAGCCAAAAACCATAGAAATCTCGTAGATCAACAAGATCAAAGATAATCAAATCTCATAGATTGATCCATTTGATATATGAGGAGATCAATATACCTAGATCAACCCTAAACTACATGAATCAACCATTAGAAACCCACAAATCAGAGATCCATAACCTATAGGATAGATCTAGCCATTGATCTATAAAATAGGAAATAATAGTTGGATTCTTATTTTCAAATAATATTTAGGACTTCACTAAGGTACGCTAGGACTCTCAATGGAGAGGGACGCGAGTTAAGTGAAAGCTAAGTGACAACGGTCGAGATAGGTAGTCTGATATTGCTAAGCTTTCAAATGCATTTCCAAACTCTAATTGATTTATTAAATCTTGATGACCGTGTTTAGTACGCTTTTTGAGATATGATATTCTCATAATGAGTATGTAGATTTTCCTTATGATCTTGAATGCAATTGCTTGCATTAAACTGATTTTATGAATGCATTGCTCTCATGTTTTGAAATGCATTACATAAATTGCATGATTTATGAAGATTGCGATTTGGATTACATCTATCTATATTTTTTGGGCTAATGAGCCTGGTGGGTACTATGCTAAGCGGGTAGATCTCCGAATGAGGCAGCCTGCGATGGGAATAAAACCTTGAGTTCCAAGTGGGTAGATTGCCGAATGAGGCAACCTGCAGTAGGAACAAAACCTTGAGTTCCAAGTAGGCAGATCGCCGAATGAGGTAGCTTACAAAGGAGTATAGTTGACCCTATGATTTCAATTTTATCGATATACATATAGCATTGAGATGGTCGTATACGAGTACTCGTAACTAGTCGGCTTGATGTGTTCGCCGAGAGACCATGTGCATGATACTTATAGTGATGCCAGCATCTGCTTTGAATGATGACTATTTTAAGAGTTTCATGATTATTATATTTTACTCATTGGTTTGATATGTTGCTGAGATCTTATTACTTGGATCTATTGATTCCTATTATATGATTTTAGTCATATTTAGAAGACTAGATTTGCGTATGGATTTCGGTTGAAATTGCATCAATGAGGTTACTTTTTATGCACAAATATGCATGTTCACATAAACAGGAATCACTAATGTTTTCCATGAAAAGCTCCTTGAATTATGCATGTTACCTATCGTGTTTTCAAAATAGTAGTATCAGATCACCTACTGGATATGAGGAATACTCACTCAAATATATTATTTTTATAGATTAGCTCCAAAAGAATTAGAAGAAGCATAAAAAAATGTTAGTGCTATGATCAAGTGAATGAAGAGAGTACATGTATAAATGTAAGTATATGATTTACCCCTTTGGACATGTATCTGTACTTATTACAGTAGGACTATGGCCTGTGACTGGAGAGACCTAGGAAATATTTATGATTTTCTGCATTTTCAAAATTTCCCTATTCATCTTAAAAGTAAACGACACTTGAGGTTTTCAAAATGAATTTAAAATAAAATATATTTTGCTGCATTTTATAGTTTTTATAAATTTTTTTCAAGGAGGGATTGATCCTGCCTTAGGAATTAGTTTTTGCATTTAAAAATGCATGTGAAAACCCAAGTCATCACAAGTGACTTCTTAAAAAATAGCATTATTGTAATGCTAATTCTGTCCAAGGAGAATTGTGCAACACTAATATTAGCTTTGAGACCCCAAATAAAAAAATATGAAATACATAAAAGGAGTAGGCATGTGACTATACATTAAGACTAAACTGTAACTGAAACTAAACTAGTTAAACTATTAAAACAAAACCAAATTAAATTGAACTAAACTAACCTTAAGAAAATTAAACTAAACATGAAATAAAATTTATTACCTCAAAGATTGCTTAATGAATCTTTACCCTCAAATTAGATGACTTTGCAAGCTTTTCTCAATCCCCAAAAGACTTCAAAATTCTTTAAGCATCTAACCAACCAATTAAAAGTTTAATTGAAAGTTAACCACTTTCCACAAAGTAGTGAAACTAAGTCCCATGACTTTAACATACTTGGCCTTGAGGCTATTGATTGTACTTGTTATCAAGTAAGTTCTTCCTTTTATAGCACTAAAAACTAGGAAGTTTCGAGTGTTAAGTTGATGTGGGAGTAAAATTCCTAGGTTGGAAAGGGTACAATTGTTAAAATAAGTTTTTGGTAGTATCTTTAGAGTGAACATTGTGCAACCCTTATATGGGTTTTAAAATTTTTTATCACTAACAAAAGGCAACCAAAACATAAATTTTTCCATTGAGGGAGAAATGTTGAGCAATGTTAAAACATGAGTCCAATTGTGCAATGCTAAGAAAAGGCAACAAAAATACAAATTGAGTGATTGATGTGTTAGAAGTGTTATTATAAAGTGTTTAATTTTCTTTTAAGTTTTTTCTTAGGCTAATAGTGTCCAATGCATTTTCATCCTTAGGAAAAGGATTGAAACATATGGTAAAACAAATAAAATAGCCCAAAGGTAGGGTATGACAAATTAATGGCAAATTAGTCCTCATATGATTGTCTTTGCATCAAATTTAGCTGTCCACAAGCCCTTTTTCCTAATTGGATAATCTCTCCAATTGCATGAGCCACTTGATTTGTATATATGCACATTCACACCAACCAAGCTTATAGTGTTATCATTTTGGGATCCCAATTGATCATGCCATGTATCCATGTTGGTGTGCTTTCCATAGAAGTAAGAGGGTCTAGAAATTGGTGAAAACCGAATCAGATAAAGGCTCCTCTACTTATTCTAGAGAAAAGTAACCCCCAAATCTAACCATCCTTGATGCAAAAACTAGAGGGATTATATTCAAAGATACAATCATTTTCTTTGATGAACTTACAGAAAAAAGTATGATTAATATTGATTAATGGAACATGCATGAAATTAGCAAGATGAAATTGACTATTGTTTGCAAGAAGAGAAATATCACTAGTGCCTTGAATATGTAATCCCATACTATTGCTTATCACTATCTAATCATTGCTATTATATTTAGACTTGAAAGATTGGAGCCATCAGATGTGTAGTGGCTTTTAGCACCCTTATGTGGATATCAAATGTTAGCTACCACACTCACACCAACAAAAGAGTAAGGACATCAATGGCTTGGAAGTTGTGATGACAAGAAAAAGCGGTATGACCTCTTTCCTCGAAATCTGGCATATGGGGTTATAACAAGAATGATATTCATCAAGATTTTTGGTAGCATTATAAGTAATGTACCCCTGGCAACTGAATGATCCACTACAAGATAAGATCCCTTGAAATTGGACTAGATATTTTGTTTAGAATGAGAATTAGAAGATAAGGTATGAGACTTAACTCAACCTCTACATTTGGAAGTTTGGAGAGAGTTAACAAAATGAGAAATTTAAGGAATAATGGCTGCATGCACATTGTTACATATCTAAATTATTTTTCATTAATCAATCATGGATTGGCTCCCTCTTCAATATTATGGAGTTACTTGTTTCAAAAACAACATCGTTGCTTCTAAAATCAATGAAAACAATCATGCAACAGCATCCCAAGCACCCTTAACATTATCCAAAATGATGACTTGAGGCAACATCTGTATCTTTTAATTGTGATCCATTTATCCAACTTAAAACAATTTGGCTACTTCTTTTCCACTGTAAGAACCCTAGATTGAATTGAGAACTAGTGAAACCATCTTTATCTTCAATGAACTTTGGTGGTGCTAGGCTCGGCCAATTTACAAACTTCAAGAGATCTTGAGTTATCAACATATGAACGATCTATAAGTGTCAATGAAGGTGGTTGCCTCAATTCAACTTCACTAGCACAACACTTGCAAATGGATGGAATGGAGGAAAGATGTTGCACAAGGATAGATGAGGGTTAAGATCTAATTAAAATGGATGAGGTGTTGGGGTTTGCCACCACTACAAAATAAAAAGCAAAAAATCAAGATTTGGTGGCCAAGAAGGATGAAATAGGAAACACAAATCAAGGGGCTATGATACCATGAAGGATTATAATTTTCTTGTATACACTCATTATAAGGAGAGTTTACTGTACATGAATAGGATATATCCTACTATAACAATCATGTAGCATAAGGAAAGATGTTATGGCAAAAAAGATTCAATCAAGGAGTGAATCATGGGATAATATGAGCTATTGCGATAAGATACGATTGTGTAGTCTTAATACTACGAGTGTCAGTACTACTTCTCTAGCCAAAGAAGTTGCTAATATGCTCTATAGAGTCTCGTATTTGGCACCAAAATTCCATCTTAGTCTCTTCTCATGATAGTGAACATGGTTGAAGTCTCATTCACTTTTAGTAGCTCTCCCTACTTGGGATACCTTGATCAAATCTTTTGCGTGATTCATTTGATTAATACAAATTTCATTCTAAAAAGGAAAAAATGGACTCATCTTATTGTGAGCAAGTATCTCATTCACAGCATAGCCATATGGTGGGAACCATTTGATGCTTTTATTTCCCATGAAAAGCAATCTTCTCTTCTGAATGGAATGTGCTAACCAGGGTGTTTATATTAGTTGGTCTTTGGTTGATATGTTTTTTTTATAAAGTGGTGTATAGAGAGAGGCCTCCAGTGGAAAGTGAGTTTTCACTTTCACCTTAGTTTTTTTAGGGTTCTTCTTTAAAGGTTTGATAAGTACAAAAACAAGGGTGTAAAGGAGGTTTTGTGTCTCTAAAATTGAACCAAACCAAGAGATTATACTTATTTTCTTTGATTTCTCGTAGCGAAGAAAATAAGTTATCCCGTGGACATAGGCACACTACTAAACCATGTAAATACATTATATGTCCATATTTGATTCTTTATTTTATTCTTTGTGTGTATAATACTTGTTTTTACAATTGGTATCAAATTCCTAGGCTCCAATTTGTGATCCATGATGGTGGCCACATCATACAAGGGTCGAAGTTTGAGATCAAGAAATCCAATGGCAAATGGCAATGAAAAATGAAAGCCATTATGGGCTCATCAAGATCATAATGATGGATTGACAAGAGAATGACCAATATAGGTGGAAATAACGATTGAAGAAGCTTGAGGCAAAAGTTGTGAGTACCATTCTCTTATGTCTCTTAGATGAGGTTATGTAGAATGCACTTGATGAGAAATTTCTACTAAAGCTATGGGAAATGTTGAATAATTTATAAATGGAAAAATCTCCTTTGATCAAGCTATATTTGAAGTAGGTATTTACCTCAAAATGGAAAAAGGGGTATATTTGATGGAGCATCTCAATAAGTTCAATAAATTTGTGACCTACTAATAATTAGCATAAAGATAACTGAAGTACAAGGTGTTGATGTTGTTATCTTTGCTTTCCCCCCTCCTATGATCATCTATTCACTACCTTGTCATTTAGGAAGAAGATTATTGAATAAGATAAGGTAACTATGGATCTTTTATCTAATGAGATGAGAAAGAAGCATAATGGAGGAGAAGATTTTCAAGTAGAAGGACTAGTGGAAAATCAAGTAAGGGTCAAGGATCTAATGAGAAAGCAAGAAGCGTAGTGGAGGAGATTATTCACAAGTAGAAGGATTTGTGGAAAAATCAAGTAAGGTTCGAGGAAGGACTAAGAAAAAATCTTAACAAAATAGAAGTATATCAAGACCAAAATTGAGGACAAAGAAAGCTGAATGCTGCTCTTGTTATTAGAGGGGACACTTTGGGAGAGATTACTCTAAGCAATAGAAGGATAACAACGAGTCGAAATACAAATCCTCTAGTCCAACAAGTGTAGCAAAATGGTAAAATTAGATGAAGGAGAACTTTTCTTAGTTCTCTTCATGTATAGATTGCTAATGGATGTGTTAAGGGTTATGGATGTTCCTACCAAAAGTGCCTAGTACAGATTGGTTTCATAGCTCTGGATGTTACACTCGTGATTACGTCATAATGGGGAATGTAAGGTCATTTAGAAAGAAATAGTTTTAGACAAAATATTTAATAGGGCAGTGAGAAATTTGGGTGATATTAAACAAGAAATTTGATGTCCTTGGGTGCTTTATATTCCACTAGTTACACTTACCCAACAACTAGTGGAATTTTAGAAGTGATTAAAGAGGCTATGATTCTAATGAAGTGACAAAAATTTGGGAATTTGTCCAATATGATAGGAAATATATTTGTAAGTAGAGATGATATCTCTTCAGCTATACAAAGGACACAACTCTATGGCAGATGCCATTGGGGCATATAAGTGAGTGTGGCATGATAGAACTTCACAAATGAAGCTTGTTGAAGCAAGTAAAGTCATATCAGCTAGATTTTTCAAATATTATATTTATAAGAAATAATAAAAGATAAAATTTAAGATTTTTGAGGACTTGTGTCAATTCTATAATGAGGGGGACCTCGATATTTTGTGAGTTACATTAATGATTTCTCTAAGAAAGTTTGCGTCTACAATGTCAAGAAAAAATCTAAGATTTTCACTAAGTTTAAGTAGTGGAAGGAAGAAGTAGCAAAGCATAAAATGTGTCTCAAGTCAAACAATGGGAACAAGTACAAGTAAAAAGAATTCATGGAATCCTATACGAATAAAGGTATCACCATGCACTTCATTACTATAGTGAATCCACATCTAAACATATTCATAGAGCATATGAATAGAACTCTTTTGGAGAAGAGTTTCTTGGTTGAAGAAGTCAACTTGACATGTAATGGTATTAATAGATCACCATCTACAACATTTTATTCTCTAAGGGAAAAAAGGTGTGGACAGGAAGGGAGGTCAAACACTTTGTGTTGAGAATATTTGGGTGTTTTCCCTATATTCATGCATAGAGTGGACAATAGTCTAAACTAAACTCTAAGGCAAGAAATTGACATTTATTGGAAACTAAAAGGAAGTGAAAGACTACAATATGTGGGACCCAAGCGCATAGAAAGTTATCATTTGTATGTTACATTTGATGAACCCCAAATGGTAAAGGGAAGCTAGCAGGGTGAAGACAAATTAGAGACAGTCAAAGGTGGTGAGAAGCTTTCACTTGAAGTGGAGCTAGAAGATATAGAAGCATAAGAAAAAAAACTCATCAAGCCTAAACATTCAATAACTCCAAGTCTAGGAGATCATAACTACAAGCAAACCAAAATGAATTACCAAAGCTCCAAAGCAATATGATTTTGAAGAAATGAGTTTCTTTTGTTTTGATAATCATAGTACATACCCATCTTCTTTTCAGGATGCTATTGTTGGCCCCTAGTGAAATATGCATGGCCAATCTAAGATATGTTGTCAACTTTTAATTTAACTATGACAATTGCTTCAAATATAATGATAACAAGAGATAAATGGTCAAGATCTTACTCTCAAATATATGAAATGCCTCTTCAATCGCCCTTACTATGATCCTAAGCTTTTTCCAAAAGGACGATCTTGCCTTTCAAGTATAGGTTGCTCCAATTAGAAGATAAATCAACTAGAACTAGAAGAACATTTTAACAAATAGAGAGAGCACAAAGGGGTTGTTTTTACACTTGGAATTGTTTATGATTTTCTTCAAGAAATCCCTATAATAAGGAGCATGCACCCTTGTATATATATGTATATATTGGTTAAGTTTCCTTCAAGGAAAGTACCGCTATATTTCCAATTACCATCTCACACCAATTTGAAGCTATGTTGACTCTATGTTTAATTGGTTTGACTTTATAGTTCCTTCTAATAAGTTAAGGTGTGATCTCTTAGGATTCTTAATTGTCGGTAATCTCTTTCTAACTAAACTTGCAAATAACCCCCAAGCAAATTCATGGTACCAAATATTATATAGAAAAAAACATGTTGCGAATCCTAACCTTTCTTCATTTTTACCTAAACTTGTCTACTCAATAAAACAGACCCCAGACATCCCATTTCTTTTTAAATTGGTTTTGCTTCATCAGGAGAATTAAGACTATTTAAGAAATGCTAACGTAGGCAACTTAAGTGGTTGTTCATCGGCTGAAAAGGCCGTCAATTTTCTATGTGAAGTGACCTTATTGTCTTAATGGAGAACCTTAGAATCAGCTAATATCCATCTTCTCCAACACCCCCCCTCCCCTCCCACCACCAATAAATAAATAAATAAAATAACCCAAATTCCATGTTCTTTTTCATAGAGAAGATCCCATCATTGGTCCCCCCATTGTTTGATGCACATGAAAAAGGTCAATTTACATCAGCATCAAATATTCGTTGTTTGCACAATGCTTGGAGCAATTATAAGGGTTTTCTATGAATAAAATTTCATGATTCCATTTTCTATCTATAATTTCTTTGTACTAAGTGATGAATCTTCATATTTTATTATGGCACACCAACTAATTGATTGAATACTCTTGGATTATTAGATAATGTTACTATAATTGCATAAGTTTCATAGTGAATTAAGTACATTAGGAAAGTTTATGTACAAGACTTGACTTATGAAGAATATGGGACACACTAAGGTTAGTACAATTACATGTGTACATACTATTTCATAGTTACATTCACATCTACTATTTTGCAGGGTGTTTACCCATGTACTTACTATATAAACTATATGGTCCATATATAAGCTATAGTATATATAGTTACTTTATAACTGTGAAAGCTGTGTGGAGTTAGTTTGCAAGTGTACAAACATGTAGTCTAGTTAGTTTACCATTTTTTATTTTACAATCTGCTATTTAAAAGAAAAAAAATCTATAGCATTATACTTATTTTCATTTTCCCATTTTTTGATGTGCGTCTAGAGCTGAATGTGTTGCATGAAGATGAATTATAAGAAAAGACCAGTAATTTGTAGAAAGAAAGGGGTAAAGAAGAAGATAAATATGATGAGTTAGAATAAGATTATTGCCCTTCAAGTGCAATAGGGTCAGATAGTGACAATGATGATGTTGCAATAGATGATGAATAAGCATTGGAAGTTAGGGAACAAGTGATAGAAATCAAGAAGAGTAAGGCCAAGCAAACTAAGGAGGATTATGTGGATGAATTGTATGAAGAGGGAGGCTATAATTACATAGGATCTTAAAATTATGACTCGTTATCTAAAGACAAGCCAATAGAAGACAAAAATAAAGTGTAGCAATGACCTCAATTTAATGAAAAGATAGATATACAAAGGCCTAAGTTTGGGATTAGGATAAGGCATGTGTATGGCAAGACTATAAGAATGGTTGCCATTGCATATTCATTGATGCCAATTGAAATGTGAAGGTTATGAAGAGTGAAAAACACAAAATAGAAGTGAAGTATGAGAAGATTGGGTGCAAATGGAGGCTATATGCTTCCTTGGAAAAAAGAAATCAAATTGATTCTAAATTAAAGTCATTATATGAAGAGCACACATGTGTAAAGTCACAAAAGAGTAAGTTGAGGAATTCGAAATGCTTGCATAGAAGTACTTAGAAATATGGAGCTGTTGTGACACCTTGGGTTTTCAAAATACTTTTTGGAAACTTTTTCAAAATTCTGGATATCCCTTATTTGAAGTTCATTATGAAATCAAAATAGCAAAAATTTTCTTTTTCTATTTTTTTCTACAAAGTTTTTCTGAAAATCTAGAGTGTTATTTTTACACAAAACACAAGGATTTTATGATGAAATGAGTGTCTCATTTCTAGCAAAAATCCAACAGAGTTTCTTCTATTTTTTGGACATATGTGCATTTGACGCATGCAAATGCCTAAGAAAACAATACAAATAAGTTTATTCATCGTTTTTAAAAAGAAATACACAAAACTTATCACTTCTCAGAACCTCTAGTCATAATCATGTCACATCATATTCCCTTAAATATGATTGAATCCACAACACAAAAGTAAATACATACATTCTTATTCTCCACTAAATCAAAAAACTAATCTAAAGTTTGAAAGCTTACCATCTTAATACTAAAAAATCTCCATCTTCTGAAATACATAACTCCACAATTGTTTCTCATGTTCGACCTCTTCATCTTTCTATTCTAATTCTTCAAATCTAAGACATTGTAAACAATTACAATGTCTCAGCAAGCTTGCACTTGTGTAGGTGGAATAAGTGGCTATTTTGTCATGTAGTACATGATTTACTTAATCAATATATTTTGAGAATATATCATACTTAAAAAAAACTTCATGCCATTTCCAAAGTGTTCATGCTGAAATTATAAGTTCTTAGATCGTACCATTATAAAATCAATTTACATGAGTAGCTTCACTATGGCTGAAGAATCATATTTTCCCTAAGAATTTAATTATTCCAGGCTGTATCGTTTTATGAGCACTCAATTGTACTAACATCATTTTCCATGAATCCACACATGCACATTCCAAATTCATTCAAGACATATAGTTCTTTAGATTCATTTACATTATATATTCATTCAAGACATCACTTTAAATGTCTAAGTTGTTTGTCATTCGATAGTTAAATCTACTTATGAGGTGTGAGGTATTTAACATTCTCATTATCATTTGTAAAAGTAGTCATCTAACATCTTTCTCTTTATGAACACAATGCATTTTCATGTGCAGGCACTAATTAGTATATGATCATGCAAAATCAATCATAAAGCTCAATTAATCTACTACCTTAAGAAATCTAACCAAAGTAAAACTGTCAATTTAGAAGAATCAAGATGTTCTAAAGTAGCAATGGTAAAGCCACCAAGTATATGCGTTAAAGCACAGTATTCATAGAAAAAAAAAAGAGTCAGTCGATATGATTAAAGAGCATACTACATGCTCAAAGTCTAATTGGTAGCAAACTAATATTTGCCAAATCTATAATTTGGAGAAAAACCAAAGCTATTTGTGGTTTTCAAAAGAAAAATCAGTCAACTCATAAGTGCAAGTAGTTTTTTTCTACATCAAATCAAACTGAAATAGTAACTAATAAAATCAGTCTCATACACATGAGGTGAAAATCCACGAAGAAAGGCAGTGATCTCAAATCATCTGTAATGTCTAAAAGAATTTGATAAGTTTGTCAAACTAGTGTAATCAAAATAAATGAAGCTGAATTAAGGCACATAGTCCACAATCCAAAATGTATAAATCCATGCCCACATTGTCGTGGAAAACTAATTGTTCCAATTGTGGTGTCATACAATCCTGCCACCCTGCGAGAGGCTTAACGCTCAAGACATAACCCACATAAATATCATATGAAAACTAGACACCTATGCTCATAGGGCCCTACCATCACCCACAGGAGACTACCATGGCCTCTACGTTTGCTCGTGGATACCTACATGAACCATAACTCACCGAACCTGATGGGGGCTACCCAACTACCACTCGGAGCACTTCCCCATAAGAAGATACTCCTACTGCCCACCATCTCCATTGTACGACTTGTATCAAATCATCTTAGAGGTCAGTGGCCACTTACACTTCCAAGCATAGCATCTTAGGAGTTACAGCACACAGTAGGTCTATAGGACATATGGCACACAGCAGGTCTACAGCAAGCAAGCCTACGAATGATTCGAGACATAGGACACTTTTAGAGTTCCTACCCAAAACATCGATAAAATCCATATCCATCAAGACTTACAACTGTAGTAGAGTACATGCCTAATGCTTCAACATATCCATATCCATTAGGACTTATGGTCACTCATAGTGTACCTGCCAAACCATCAATGAAATCCATAAGTATCATGACTTACAACTACTTATAGAGCATTGTCCATAAAGTGCCAGCCTAAAATATCGATGAAACCATAACCATCTTATGCATTTTAAAGCAATCTTTCGAATCATCTCAGCCTATCTCATGATCATACCATAGGCACCTAAATGCCAACCACCCACAAGCTTGTCAATGCCACTTGCAACCGCCCTCATTAGCCGCCCTCATAGGTTACCCAAGTATAAATCGTGATCCAACTTCAATTTCATGTAAGAAGATGAAAACACGATGAAAGTACAAATCATACGACTACCCAAAATCATACATCATATACTTCTCCAAATCTAGTTCATGAAAATAAAATGTATATTTCAAAGTTCTATGAGAAACCATTCAAATCCATTAATTTTCAACCATTATTCCCAATAAGCTATAAAATTGAGCACTCAAGGCATGGAGTATCTATTCATATATTAGATAATGCTCTTTCAGTTTCCAAAAGTATGCATGATTCCAAAATTAAACAATAACTTAAAAGTGTTTATCACTAAATGGACCACAGAATATTATTTCCAAGTTTAATTATGAATCATTTCACCATTCATGAGTCATTAAGTTAGAAGTATAACATTCACATATTACTATTTCGTATTGTTCAGGACCTTCAAAATATTATAGTATTAATGAACAAATCCTTATGTCTTAGTAGCATGTATAAGATCAAACCTTGTTTAAGGTATTATAATACAAATTCTAAATTTATCACATGCTTCCATAATTTTAGTAATTAAATACAATAGTGTGTAAATCATCATCTGCATTCAATTCATGCTTATAAAGACATGGTAATTATTAGACCCAAAATTGCAATTTTAATCCACCAACCTCGTATAGCATTTATCCTCAATTCCTGTGTGTAACTCCTTTAGATTGATCATTGATTGACCATTTTATAACTTTCATCATTGATTTATAAATGGATAGCTTCGATCGTGTCTCTATCATTGATTAATGTACTGAAGAGTTAGAATATGTTGATATGTAGCTCCAACCATGGATCACTACATATCAGAAAGAAGTGTAGTGCCTAATCTCACAAATCTGACATTAGAAGGTCAATTCCATGGTAAGATCTTAGGAATAGGCTAGATATGTCATTGTTCTAGGGGTTTAGTGATAGATCTACAGTTAGATCAAAAGGAATACTTGAATCTAGTATGGATCAGGGAGACTTTTTACTAATATACAGTTATATCAAGATGAAGGGTTATCATATCAGAATGTCTAATGTGAAAGCTACATCCAAACCTAAAGGGAAGCTCCTATCCATTGTAAATTTGACTTTAGAGGAAGATCAACGGTTAGATCACGATGAATGGTTGTAATAAGTTCAAATCTTCCATTTGGACACAAATCAATGGTTGGATCATGGTAGGTTCTCCACAATCAGTCACAGATCCATCATTTAGAGATAGATCAATGACTAGATCTCAAAAAATGGTCAAATTGGTCACAAATCTAACGATTTGGTTTGATCAAGCATCTGGTTACGATCGATGGTTGAATCTTGTTAGATCAACATACGAATAGACGCGTCTTATTGCTCACATTGCAAGGATCGGAATGATCGTCTTGAATCTATGAACACCTTCCTAAATTGTTTCAAAGTGTAATGGGGCTCTCCCGAGTCAACTCGGCTCACCAAGATGAGTCGAGAGCGGGTCACATGGGTGACTCACCTTGCCTTAACTTGCTAGAGGAAAGGGAAAAGGGAAAGGAGGAGATACCGGGCTGGCATGCTTGTGGGGCTGCGTCGGCCAGAGGTGGGACGATAGGGAGAGAGAGACCGAGGGACAAGGGAAATGGGGGGACTAGTGTGGTCAATCAACTACGTTGGCCTCTAGTCAATCGTGGCAAAGGAAGAGAGAAGCAAGAGGAGAAAGGTTCCAGGAACGCCAGGCCATGCTGTTGAAGGAGAGAAGATAGAGGGTGAGAGGGAAAAAGGG
Organism: Warburgia ugandensis; assembly: GCA_035236585.1. Lineage (NCBI taxonomy): Eukaryota > Viridiplantae > Streptophyta > Magnoliopsida > Canellales > Canellaceae > Warburgia > Warburgia ugandensis. The sequence continues at coordinate 61,108,187 of CP141133.1, forward strand.
AAAAAGGTTTTTCAATAGTGGTTGCCGAAAGGGAGTGAGATAGAGAGGGAAGGGGAAAGGAATTGCTAGACTGGCACGGGCAGTTGGGTTGTGCCAGTCAGAGGAGACCAAAGGGAAGAGGAGAGATTGAATGAAAGTGGGGTTTAGGGTCCTGTTGCATCAGCAAAGAGATGAGGGTGTCTGAAAGAAGGGAAGCTCACCAGTAAGAGGGGGGGGGGGGGGAGGGAACCTGAGCAAGGAGTGGATGCTGGTTCTGTCCCTTCTTTTCAGTGTTCCTCTGTTTTTCTCCATTTTTGGTGCAGCCTGACATGGGATAGAGTAGCGACATGTCGTGGTATGGCCCATAGCATGTCAAGCTCTACTCCACGTGTGTTGGGTCCTCCTGCAGCGTTAGCAACGAAAGAAGGTGGGGGTGCCGTTATCAATTTGGACCCCCATTAACTTAGTAAAAATTTTGGAGGTTTTTCACCCCAACCTCTGTTTCATACAAAATTAATGCTGTTGGAATCCTCTCAATGCGTAGTTTTCATTTTTGATAGTTTCAAATCTAAAATTTGAGTTTTCAAGGGGGTCACTTCCTTGAAATTCAATTTTCAAGTAATTCACTTTCTTCTTTTTATTTCAATTAAAATATGTTATAATTACCTAGAAATTAACTCAAAATTTAAGATTGTTATAGGTGTACACCCAGCTAGAAAAAGAGTCATGTACAGGATGAAGTGAGAACAAACTCAAAGTTAATCTTACTATAAGTTACTATTGGAGGGCCAAGGTGAAAGGTATGAAGTTGATTCATGGAACTCGAAGGATCTTAGGCTAAGCTCTAGGAGAATGTAGGTAAGGTGAAAAGTAAATTCCATATAGTACAATTCAGCTAAAAGTATAAAGGCCAATAGTGATGGATATTCCTATTCTCGTAGTTTACATGTATGCTTTGATGGGTTGTCTATAGGATGGATGGAGGGGTTCAAATTGGTCATTGGCCTAGATGGTTGTTTTTTGCAAGGGATGAGGTTATATGCTAATGAAAAAGATGCCAATGATTAGGGGTTTCCAATGGCATGGGCACTAGTTGAAATTGAGAATATGGATCCTCAAACTTGGTTCATGTATTTTCTAGTATCAAATTTGGCCATCAGTAGTGAAGGCCAGGGCCTCACAATCATTAATGGCAAGTAGAAGGTATATTTCTAACATTTTATGTTACAATTAGTTGTAATTATAGTGTGTATCCATTGCTAATTCATTAAAAAAGATTCGCACCTTAGATTTTGTAATTTTTTTTAATGGTATTGTGTCTCCATTGCTCATTAATTCATAATGATTCTCTTATTCAATAGTTTACTTCTAGGGGCTTATTCAAGTCATTAATGAGTTACTGCCCATAGTTGAGCACAAAACTATGTATGGCACATTTATACAAATTGAAAGAAGGAAAACCAAGGGTCTAATGGCATGGTTGAGTTTTGTAAGATTGCGAAGACCACTATCCACACAAACTTTGAAGTTGCCATGAAAGGGATGGAAGTGTTGATAAGAAAGCTACAAAACATTTTAAAGAACAAAACCCAAGGAATTTTGTAGGTTATTTTTGTCCAAAATTACAAACTATAATGAAATATACTACAATAAGTAAAAAACTATCAACAATTATATCTTATATGCCAAATATAAGCAGGTAATTGACATGTTGAAGAAAGTAGAAAACAGCTGATGGTAGAATTAGTAGAAAGAATATAAAGATTGAGCATTGGTATGGGAAAAGCCCTAGAATACTGAGGAAGATAGACTTGAAAAATTAGAATGCTTTTAGGACAATGGGATCTCATTGGAATCCCATGCTACCATTCCATTGAGATATTTGGAATATAAGTAGGATTGTTTAGAATTATGTTTCTTACTTCTACACAGTCGATGCATGGAGGACTTGTTATATATGCCTATCATGTAAATATTGCCATAGTAACACTTTGTCGAAGAAGATGAATGTGGAAGTAGTGTTACCTCCTAAAGAGGGAACAATGCCAGGAAGGTCTAGACAAAAAGGATGAAAGATCCATTTGAGGAGAGGAAGCAATCAATAGCCAAGTTGAGCAGACATGGAAAGACATGACCTACCAATTATGCTATCAAGAGGGACACAACAAATAAGGCAACACAAAAAAGGATCCTTTCGATTCACCACAACAAGGTCCAAAAGGACCCTAAGGAGGGCCAAGGAAATACTAGGTACTATGACCATATCTTGAATGATGTTATTATGTATTGTCATTGTACCACTAAGATATTTCTCAATTTAATTAGGTTGGAGAAGGATCCAATAGACCTAAAACTACTAAAAGAGCTACGTCCACTACTAAGATCAGGGAGGGAGACCTGAAAGTGGTAGTAACCTTCAAGTTCCATCAACTACCACATAAGGTGACAATAACCTTCAAGATTTACAATGTTTTCTTTCTGATTCTTAGTATGGGCTTTTATAGTAGGAGATATTATTGAGTTTTGTAGATGCATGTGGCTTTAGTAGCAAGTAATGTTTCTCTAATGAGATCTTATAGTGACTAAGATGGTCACACCTCCCTTTCTATGTAAATTATGCCTTTACAGTGGCTATGGATGTTTTTAACAATGTAAAAAATTATTTGTATAGCATATCATGCCCTTGATATTGTAACATCTCAATTTTTCTACAATATTATTTGAATTTATTTGAAAAGCAGCAAAAAATTCAGTTATTTTAAAAAGTTAATAATGTGATATGAAATATTCCTCTCCTGATCTATGTTACATTCAGAAAACCTCCACATATTAGTAAAATAATAGTCTAACTTTAAGCGGTTAGAACAAACATGCCACAGGATCTACTAGTCACAAATATAATCACAATCCATCAAAAGTAACATAGTGTCCATTACAATCACTATTCATGTGTCATAAAAAATAAACATATGCATGCATCCCCAAAATAAGGCCCTATCTATATATAACTCTCAAAGGCTATCCCCACCATACATCTAAGAAGAAGTCGATGACTTTGGTTTGTCCTTCTCCTTTGCTGTAAGTCTGCCTGGTATGTCACTTGAAGTTTTTGGTTGTAGGGGTGAGTCAAAACAATAGCTCACTAGTTGGCCCACCAAAAATAGGGTAACCAATATCATAACACACACACACACACACACACACACACACACACACATATCCCTGCAAGTAAGCTCCTTGAGCAGTATCTATATCATTTCAAAAATGAGACATCATCTCAGAAGTTAGTGGCCAAACTACACCTCATGGCATGGGGTCCCATGATCCAAGGTCTTATAGCTACGCATAAGACACTTGCCTACAGGTCTTACTGTTGCCCTAGGTGCACATGCCTTCAGAACTTACTAGCACCCCAAGCATGCTTGGCTTCAAACTTACAGTACTCATAAAAGAATCTAACAAAATAGCGATCAAAACCATATCCCCAGGACTTATAGCTATTCATAGAGTGCTTGCTTAAAATATCAATGAAAATTCTATTCTAAGGTCTTACAGCTGCTAGTAGAGTGCTTACCTAAATCATTGAACAAATAACATCTCCAAGACTTACAGTTGCTCATAGAGCACTTGCCTAAAACATAGAAAAATCTATATCCATCATGGCTTATAGTTACTCGTAGATTGCCATCTTAAAACGTTGGTTAAAATCATATCCCTAGGACTTACAACAACTCATAGAGCGCTTTCCTAAAACATATATAATTCCAAGCCATAGTAAGAAGTACAAAGTAAGTTGGTGCCTTTATATGGATCCTTTAGTCTTTCTTCCTTATAATGCTTGACATCCTTTGCATTTTCATAAACTAAGTGTGTGACGACCTGGGCTTTTGAAACTCATTTTGTAATACATTTTTCAAAGGCAAGGGCATCCCCTTAGTAAAAATTTTTTAACTTGTTTTATAAAACCCAAGTAATCACTTGATACATAACATAAGTAGGATTTTGTACAAGATAAAATTCCATTGAAGGAATATACTTTCATTAAATTCCAGAATCCATCCAGTGGTTCACAGTACAGCCAAATCCATTACAATACTTGTCCAAATTACATAATCCAAAACTCAAAGCTCATCATACAATGAAACTCTCATTACAATACAATACTTTCAAACAAAGCAAAATACATGTCTTCAAGGGTATACCTTGAAGACTATTCTCTTCAAGTCTTCTATCGTCTTGAGCTCCTAACTCTCCTTCCTTGTATCTAAGATATTGCAACATTTACAATATCTTAGCAAGCAATGCTTGGTAGGGGATTCAAGAAGCATAATAATTGACAATGTAATTCCAATACTTCATAATCCCATTATCCCTAAACATATTCATGTCTCTACTCTTTACTTTGTAATTTATGTACATCCATATACATACATACTATACAAGGGTAAATTAATTAAATTTATGAAAGTAGTCAAATATCATTCCCAACTAAGCTAATCAATTCTCTCCATTATGAGAATTCTGTATTTCAACTAATTCTACACTGAAAATTTCCCTTCTTGGGAAATATTGGTAATATACGATTACCTAGCATTTCATTATGCTAAAACATAGGGCATTTCACTATGCCTATTCTCATATGCATCATAGTGCACAATAATCAAAGGGGCTACCATGCTGCAGTCTAATTCGCACTAGTGCGCTCGGATAATTTCCTTGTTCACCACTAATACCACGGTGAAAAATATTATATCACTACTCGTATGGGGAGATAGGACTTTCATAGTGGTGGCCTTCCCATAATTGCCCCACCCGACTTTTAGCCTCTCATAGTGCATGGTATCATCAAATTTCAAGGAGCGGGTGGCCAAACCCTCATAACTCCTCTAGCATAGCATCCCCCTTGGCTTATGCCTATTAAAACAAAATCACAAGCCTCCAAGCTTGTATGTAAAATAGATTTCATATATATCAGATAATATGTCTGTTTACTTAGGGCTGAAATATCTTCTAGTTCCCTATTCACTTAGAGTTCAGTCCTTAACCATTTTATATGTGTTTGGTTGGATCATAATTCAGGGGATGTAATACAAGTATTAACATTACTCTTGTTAATCATAAGGTCATGGGTTCAATCATGTACATCCCATGTAAATGCATTCATCAAATCCTCCTACCTTTAAGTAGTGATCCCTTTGCCCAGATCTTCCATGATCTTGACTGATTTATGTAATATATACATCCACACATATTGTCAATATATATAAATTATGAACAATCATATTGATCACTAGATCTAATGTTTAGAATGATCTTTAATTCATTCATATCTAAGTATTTTCTATCTGTAAGTCTTTGTGTGTCCATCTCCTTGATCTTGATCTTTCATAGATCCTTTGATTGACAATCTATACTTGTTGCTAAAGATCAAGGTCCTAGATCTTTTATCATCTAGTTCTTCTTTGATCTAAGTTCAGTTATTGGATCATCCCTAAGGAGGAAGATCTTGGTTTTCTTCCTTGAATCATCTTTGATCAAGGGTTTGGATTATCTAATCTAATGAACTATAACATGCATACTAAGTACAATATAATATTCTTATCCTTATTGTTCTTGATCATTTAAGATCTAATAGATCTTGTTTGATCATCCTTATCTTACTTACAGTTTTTATTAGGGTTAGGTAATTTACTAACCTTTTATGCTCTTACTATTATTATTCAACCAGTTAATGCTTTGCTGGTTGAAGGTAACTTATTTAAGCCTAAGCCTAGACTGCTCCTCTTATTTTCAATTGGCTAAGGCTTACTAGCTGAATGAGTGAACACAAAGTAGTTACTTCAATCCTCATGTAAGGAGGCGTTTAGACCTCACAAACGTCAACGGAAGGTAGGGGAAGAGCAAGGCTCTATTAGATAACCCCCTTAACCACTATGTTCATCATCCACTAGAATGACCCTAGCTCAACCTTTCATAAGGTTCCTATGAGCATTTAATCCTAAGTACTCTTTCTAATTGATTTTAATTAAATCCATGAACTAAAATGTCATTCATGGAGTTTTATTATGCTCCTAATTTGGACCAAGGAATTTATATTCCTTATATTATCCTATTACTATGGTCCTTACTATCATTAAGTCCATATCATACATTCCATGTAAATGTCCTTTCTTTCTAATTTCATTTAATTACAATTTCAATGAAATTTCCATTACTTAAGCATTAAAGTATAAAAAGCATAAATAAATAATTCTATAATTAACTCAAGTAAGCAATGAAAGACAATTATCATAATGTTCAATAATTCAAATAGAAATCTAACATGCTATCATGATCCAACGGTCTTTATTGATCCATATTCCTTTTTCACCTTTTTAGGGTTTAAAATCTTGATCCTTCATTTTATTTTAGATCTAACACCTCTTATTGATGTAATTTCATCCTTAGATCATTGATGTATCTCATCAATTGATTTGATCTTCCTTGATCTACCTGAATAAGGAGATCTGAAGTTACTTTCTCCTATTTAAGATCATAGATCTTGATCTAGCCCAAATCCTTATCATCCATTCCATAAATTCATATTATCATATCTCAAGATCATCATCAAAATATATCAATACAATCCAATAATCCTGGATCATCTTGATCTAGGAGATATTATTCACTTTTAGGGATTTTAGTACTTTTTAAGGCTAGATATCTTAATATATGCCTATTCAATTACATATGACCCACTTATTTATCTTATTACATTATTATATCATCATCCAACCAGTTTTGATTGTTCTAATCATCCTAGATCTTGTAGATCAAGGATGTTAGTATATTTATCCACTTAATTACAGAAAATTTAATTAATTAAAATTATAATTTTATTGGTTTAGTACATTCTAATTATCACAAGGAATCAATAAAAACTTTCTAATCTCAATTTGGATTCCAACTAAGATCAAAATTGAGGTTTAAAGCTTTCAGCCCATTTTAAGGGTTGAATTTCACTCTTAGTGTTGTTCTTTATTTTATTGATCTATAGAAACAAAATTTCTACTATGATCATGTTTACTAATGTTTTTGGATCTTATGAACACATCCACAGGTTCAGATTTTCAGTTTGGGGTCATTTGGGCCATGATCTAAGATCAATGGTACGAACTTTACTAAAGAGAATATGCAAATACAATTTAAAACCAAGATCTAACAAGTTCAGTGGATTATAAAAGATACAAGGAATCCATAGTAGGTTTTAGATCTAAAATCAGAGCTATATAGAGCTCTTAATTGGAGATATAAGTTTTCAGTTAGCACAATGGAAGGCCCAAATCAGATCTAGGTTATGGGTGTGGAAGGTCCAGCGGCCTGTTCCCTTTACCATCTATAGCAGGTCGTTGGGCGAAGGTGACTGGCTATGGTCCAGACATCCAGATCTGGACCGTCGGATTGCCCATGGCTAGATCTCTTCCGTCCATGACTTTCAAGGGACCAAATCTCATCTCCTGGGGTTTTGGGGCCCCAAGAAAATCATCCAACGGCTTAGAAGTTACATTTGAGCTGTTAGTGATGAGATCTGCACCACCCAAGTAGACTCCATCGTCTCCGATGGATCCATGGCTAAGGAGTCCTCTTGGTGGCTAGAAAACCAGATCTACCTACCGGAAATGAAAGGAGAGTGCAAGGTGCACCTACCTGTTCTAGGTTGAGGGGGAGAAGTTTACCGGAGAAGGAAAAAAACACGCTGGAGAAGACGAAGAAAACCCTAGCGCTGAAAAACATATACAGAGCTTAATTTTGGTCGTCGTTGCTAGAGAATGTGGGGAACCATGGGGGTTTTGAAGAACACCCGATGCTGAAGATCTCAAAGGGTGTAAGATCTTCGTTCACAGGCCAGATTGGCTAAAATTTTGTGAAGAAATTGCCGAAGATGGTAAACAGCACTAGTTGGATATCGTTTTCATTTTTTCAGAGATCCAGGAGGTGGATCATCATGGAACTGAAGGGCTTTTGTATATATCCGACTAGATCTAATGGTGAAGATTTCAATTCAACGGTTGGTAGGTGATGGATAATTCAAATAGGGTTTCCAAGCAAAAACCCAGTCCCATCGGGGACGAAGCGTTCCGGGATGCACTGACGGCTCCACTAAGTCTGCAGCGCTTGGTGCATCTGTGGACATGCCCATAGAGCTTAAGAGAGAAGAAGAGAAAGGAAATAAATTTGGGAAGATGGGGAATGTTTCTGGACCTGGAATTTTTGTAAATGCTAGGGGACTTGGTGAGGCACATTAGAAAAATTTCTGGGATTTTTATGAGCTATTTATAGAGGTGTTTTGAATTTTCCATGATTACTTGAAATCATTACTTTGATTTCTTTTAATTATTTAATTGTCTTTGGATTCCCACTACCAAATTTTTCTCCAAGACCAAATGGTAGGGGTTTGACCCATGATTTCACATGGGCTGGCCATAGGATTCCTTTTTAGGTCCCATGTGGGCCCCACATAGTGTAAAAAGACCATTTTGCCCTTTATGTATAAAAATTAGGATTTATTCCCATGATCTCGGAATTGAGCGTACTTAGTGGTGTTGCATTCATATTTCTCAACACATTCTAAATTTTGATGTCTCAGATCTCGATTTTTGGGTAAAATTACTATTTTACCCTTTTGTCCATAAAATGAAGAAAATTAAGGATTTTTCATCCGAATTCAGAATTTATCGTGCTTACAGTCCTTTTGAAGGGTTTACTGAGTTCAATTTCAATTATACATGTCTTATCCCTTGATTATACTTTTATAAGATGTACATTCTAAATAACCCTAATATTCTAGCTTGATTTTCATTGAAATTCTCAATTTCAATATTTATTTAATTTCCTTACCAAAAGTTAGGGGTGTTATAAAGTGTTTCATTGTTTATGGAATTTCATGCAATAATACTTATCATAATAGGAGGTTTGATATTCATTAGAATATGAATGTATTTCAGTCTATAGAAACTTTGTCAAAACATTAGGTTTAGTTGTATAACCCTTTTGGATAACCAACAAAGTTCTTGGTCTCAAATGTAATGTTGTTTTACCATCCCATTTGGCTTTGAAGAGCTTAATGACTTCTTACCATCCACTCTTTCTTCATTTCTTAAGTGTAATCTTCAGGTTTATAAAGTTCCCTTAGTCTCAAACTAGTTACTTAATCGATGACATAGAACTTATAGACTTTTTACGGTATAGTTGGTTAAGTTAACCTTATAATTCCTAGTTGTAAAGTTGACCTTAGTGATAGTTTACCATCCTTGTTTCACCTACTAGTCTAGTGTTATTCAAGTATGTTAGGAGAGTTATATTTCAATTTTTGAAACATGTACATGGGATACATTATATGTCATGATCACATGGGGGAACCCATAATGGTATATGATTTTTGTCTGAATGAGTCAAGACACATACATAGTTGTGCATTTCACAAATGACTTTTCTTGAATCCACTAGGAGAAGTAATCAAATGCAACTAATACAAATTTATCCCTAATGGAAGATGGTGGGATAGTCTTTATTTTGACATCAAGTCCACTAGCAGAAAAAGGCCAAGAGGAAGAAATGTTGAGCTTTAAGGGAGGTAGGTGATCAAGGTCTAGATGCACTTGATACATAGCACTTATTTTCATATTGATGCTACCTTTTTGCATAGTCAGCCAATAATATCCTTGACTAAGTCTCTATTTTAGCTAAGGCTATGCGACTCTATACGTGATCCACATGCCCCTTCATGAATTTTCCATTGTAGTTTTTGGGCTCCCTTGGTGTAGACAAAGCTCAAAGGATGCCATCAAAACTACTTCTATATAGCACTCACGCACTTATCACACAAATGTGGGCCTTTCTCTTGATTGAGTTTTTCTGCTATGGGCTTACTTGGTCAAGAAAGTGCTACTAACACATGTAGTATTGAGTGTCATAGTACCATGGTTTTTGTCCCTCTTGTACCACATGTATGTTAAATCCTAGTAAACATGTAGAACAAGTGTAGGTTGGTTCCAACCTTTGTTCCAATTGAATGGGGTTTACCTTTGTTCCTTCAGGTGAGTTTATGATAGAGGCTAAAGTAGCCGAGTCATCCAAAAATTTATTGTTGGGTGTCTTCACAGAGGTGAAGATGATCTTGTCAAACTTAGTTATCAAGTGGTCTAGGTACTCTCCATAGGGCTTCAACCTCTCTTCCTTTATTTTCCATTGTGAAAAATGATCAACATGGAATCTCCATACACATTGAGCCTCCTGATCTTCAAAGTTAACATAGCCTCTAATCTAGTGATGCATGCCTCATATTCTGCTTCATTATTAGTGTAATGAACAATGTCTTTGTGGATAAAAGAACATGATACTTTCAGGAGAAACCAAGATTACTCTGACTCTTACCTGTCTTCATTTGATGAACCATCAAAATACATTCCCATTCTTGTCCTGGTCTCGCAACCATAAAAACTTCTTCATTTGGAAACTCATATCCTAATAGGTTTGAAGTGAGGACTGAATGTTCAATTAATGAAATGATCTATAGCTACTCCCCCCTTAATAGCTTTTGAGCAAAATATTGGAGATCAAACTCTAACAGCAATAACAATGGCCTTGATATCCTTCTAGTAAACAATGGCTTCTCACAATGGCAACACTAACTTCACTTCCCTGGCGATCAATTAATGTCGAAATATTCATGTAGCCCATACTGCCATGAGACAAGTCTTCACTAATGTAGAATATATTTGTTCACACTCCAAAGGCAATATCTTGCTCTCTCCTTCCCTTTATAAGCTATTTGAGCTAGCATACACCCTATGGTTAATTCTTGGAGAGACAAGTAGCAATAACATATGCCGCATGGGTGGTACCAAGATTGGAGGATTGGAAAAGTACCTTTTAATCTTTTCAAAGGCCTCTTAACACTTCTCATCTCACTTTTCTTTGTTTCCTTTCTTTAGTATTTTCAGAATAGGTTCACATGTGTAGTGAGATGTGAAATGAAGCTATTGATAAACTACACTCTTCTTAGGAAACTTCATATCTCTTTTTCAATCCTTGGTTGAGGCATCTCTCGTATTACTTTTATTTTAGATGGATTAACTTATATTCCCCTTGTGGTAACTATAAAACTAAGTAGTTTTCGTGATGTCACTTCAAAGACACATTTTTAGGGGTTGAGTCTTATCTTGAACTATCCTATTCTCTCAAGAACTTTCATAATGCTTCAAAACATCATTTTTGACTTCTTGATTTAATAATCATATCACCCACATAGGCCTCAAATTCCTTATGCATCATCTCCTATAGGAGGATAGTGGTTGCTTGTTGATTCATGGTTCTAGCATTCTTAAGCCAAAGAGCATAACAACGTAGCAGAATATTCTCCAAGGTGTAATAAAGGATGTCTTTTCTTAATCTTCAAGAGCCATGCCAATTTTGTTGTACATTGAGTCCATGATGGTATAGTGTTCCTAGCAATGTTGTCAACCAAGAAATCTATATGTGGTAAAGGGAAGTTGTCTTTTAGACTAACCTTGTTTAAGGCTTCAAACCACTTCTTGTTAAGTGTTCAATTTTGGTCAAAATTCCCCTAATTTAGCATTCAATCAGATCATCTATTGGTTCAAATTTGCAAAACTTAGCTTAATTTTGAATTTAACTTCAATTGACCGTCCAAACCTTAATTTGTCAAAATCAATGGTCAGATGATCATTAGAGCTCATTAAATGACTAATGTATGGTTCACATGATTCTAATTTAGTTTTTTCTTTTCCAGATTAACCAAAGGACGAACGGATGACTAAGATCAAAAGTTAATGGTGCAGATCATCTTAAAGAGGATTGGATGGACCATATCACCCATGAAGATGGATGGAATAGTTTCATAAACAAGAATGGAGTTTAATTGAGAATCATGAACAGAAGGGAAATAACATAGAGAAGGCAATTTACAATTTTGGAAGAGTTTCCAAAGTCCAAGGAGGGGACCCAATTTAGCATTCCCTTAGTCCCTCTTTCCCTCATTCTCTCATTCCTTCCTTCTATCTTTCCTTTCCCTCTCACTCTCACTCTCACTCTCACTCACATTCCCAATTCCCCTCTCATAAATCTCCTACCACTCTCCTCTTTCTCATTCTCATTCTCTCTCTCACGCATCTACCTTTCTCTTCTTTTCTTCTCTCCATTCTCTACTCTCTTTCCCATCGCAGACCTCCCCTCTCTCTTCCCATCTCCCCTTCTCCTCTATCTCTCTCTCAACTGCACTACTGCACCAGCCCTCTGTCCTTTCACGTTCTCTTTTCCTCTCCTTCCTCCTTCTCCCAAACCCGTATCCCATCTCTCTCTCTCTCTCTCTCTCTCTCTCTCTCTCTCTCTCTCTCTCTCTCTCTCTCTCTCTCTCTCTCTCTCTCTCTCTCTCTCTCTCTCCGCACAACCCAGGAGCCACAACCCCTTCTCCTTCTCCTCTTTCTCCACCCTTCTTCCAACTCTCACCAATTTCCTCTGTCTACGCACATTCGTCTCTCCTAACGTTCTCTCCTTCCCATCTCTCTTCTCCGTCGGCTTTCCTCTATTGGCTGCCCTTGCTCTGGTTGATCGCACACTGGACTGCCTTAGTGTACCACTTGTCTACCCATAATCGGTGACCTCTGATCACCGGCAAATCACTTCCGTACCCATCTTCCAGCATCGCTCCCTCTCTCTCGCTCTCCTCTGGCACGACTCTCCTACCCAATCACGGGCCAGCCTCTGCCAGCCGACTCTCCTGTCCAGCACCGCACTAGTCTGGCAATATCAACCACTCCACCATCACCAGTGTCTGCCCAATTTCCCCATCTCCGACGTTCTTCATCTCTTCCTCATCTGGCCTTCTTCCTCGATACCAGACGATCCCGAACTAGAAAACCAAGTCAGGTTTCCTTCTTCTTCTTTCTCTTCTCCCCTCTTCTTCTCCTTCCTTCGACTCCCCCTTCTTCATTAGGTTCGTCTGGTTTTTTCTTAAAAGCTAGAGTTTTCACAAAATTCTGGTTTTGCCCTCTCTTTAAAAGAAATTGCAATTCTGTCCTTTTTCGTTAATTCCATCCGTGTCCCTAGTTTATTTCCATCTGTGTCCCATTTTATTCCGGTTCTATTTTATCCATCTTTTTCTTATCCAGGAACTGCCTAATCTCTACCAGATCAATTAAGGCCTAACCCATCAACGAGTTAGCCTTAATCAACTAAGAATCACAAATTTCTCCTTTGTTTTTTTTCATATTTCAAATAAATTTTGCAAAGTCATTCTTAGGACATCCCTAGACATAATCAACGCATCCGATTTCAATCTGAAATTCAAAAATCAACCTGAGCCATCCCAATCCTGAAATTACAATTTAGCCCAAATCTCTTTGATTTTGATGAATCTAATAAATTCAACCAGTGGATCTCTAATCAATGACATGATGAAGACATATATGAAGGCTGATCACCTATCATATTTGAAGATTTGACGATTTTGATAGTGATTAATCTAGGGAAGAAGTTTTTTCTTGCTGTTTGATTTTATTAGTTTTATTTAGGAACTGAAAATTCTGTAATTTTGAGTAAGTTGATTAGATCTGAACTTTGATTATCATTTCAATAATTCCAGTAATTTTGAGTGATTTTTTTTTAATTTTAGATAATTAAATTTTATTGAAATTCCTACTTTTTAAGTCAAGTCCTCGTGGGATCGACCCGTACTTGCATAAGCTACACTACAATAGCCTGTGCACTTGTGGTTAAACTTCAACACTTTCTTCTATCATAGGTTCCTCTAGCTTAGGGAACAACATATTTAGAATACTCATCACCAAAGAAGATCTCAAACCCTACCCAGTAAGCCTATGGATCATACCATGGTTTAAGCAAACCACATTAGGTGAAGTTTTCTCCTACCTTGATGAATTGACCATTTAGTCTAAGCAGAAACTTCTATGGAGTTTTCACAATTTCTTGTCTTATACGGACTCATAGCCTAACCATATTAAGTCATTTTGCATCTTGGGATGGACAAGCTCAATGATTCCTTGACCTCTACGGCCTAGTGGTGCACCAGGGAAATAGTACATCTCCTCATCATTCTAGACATATTTTATTCTCAACACATTCTAAAGGGATATCATCTAGCAAACTCCTAAATTATGTAGCCATTCATCCTAATGACACTCCCTTCAGTAGAAGTGGATGCTACTTCCATTGGATTTTCTCCTTTGATAGTGCTCTCTTACTAGGATGGATGAACTTAGTATTCTAATGCAAGATATAAGGCACAACATCAGTGGTGTGGATCATGGTCTTTCTAGTAAATCTTGAAGGATGATTGAACATGCAGAAGAAGGATATGGTGAAGCTATTTGGTCAAACCGTCAATTTTTCTAAGTAGACTCCAAGAACATTCCTCTTCAAACTATCATATGCCAGGATTGAGTGATTTGATGGGTGAAATTCCTTAGGGTCAACTTGCAACCTTGTAGTAGTCACTATTGGCATGATGTTGATGGATGACACGTAGTTAATGCATACTATTTATCCTTTCCCTAAAACGGGACTTGTGACGAATAGAGGTAGGTCATGGTTTCAACTATCTTTGACCAACCCTTTAATTGAGAAGGTCATGCTTTTTAGAGATTGTATTGTCCCTACTACATGGAACAACTCCTCTATTATTGTGTCAATGGAGGCCATAGCACTTAACTCTTTCATGACTACTTTAAGAGATGCCATCAATAGTCCTATGGAAATTTCTACCTGAGTCTTTTTTTAATTGGTAGATGAACACATCCTCTTCAAGCACCTATTCTAACTCTTCCTCTTGCTATAAAGTAGGGAGAGCTCCCAACCAAGCTCAAAGGATTCTAGGGGAAGGAGCAAGCTTGAAAAGAAAAGAAACTGTAACTCCACAAAAAGGATAGAATACCAGAATACTAGAAGACCAACATAGAGAACTTTTGCTCCAAAATTACTCTAGAAGACACTCCTTCTTAATAAATTTTGAAATCTAGCTCCTTTTAGGTACTATCCAAGTAAGATATATCACTCTTTCACTTTCTAGTAGAGTTTTTCTAGCCTTATGAAACTTAGAGAAAGGTTTTCAAGAGTCAGGCACCTTACTCATGAGGCATTGCTCTCTTTGCTCTTGGAAGGCACTACTTTGTAGGCTTCCAAGGGATGCCTCAGTCAATAAGATTACAATATCTATATTTTTTTGCTGGCTATGTGGGTCATGCAAGTGAATGAAAAATGATATTTTTTCACATGACTCGAGTTATGTGAGGATTATCATCTCTAAGAGAGTATGCATCAAGGTTCCTCGCGTTGCATGCTTATGTCCTTACTTTTAAGGTCATGTGACACCATCTTAGGGAGACCTGTCCATAGGACATGTGGTTGCATGAATATGTAATGCAATAGTATGGACACATTATTATTTGGAGACTTCAATGCTCTTCTAAAAGGGGGCACATATGCATGACACCCAGGCTATGTAGTTGCATGGTCACTTCTAAGGCCATGCAATCATGCCTTATCTTGTTCCAAGAGGGCTAGAAGTTTAGGTGATGCATCAACAAGATCTTGTTCATGCAACTATATGAAGTTGTCATGTGTTTATATGCCATTTCTTTCTCAACTTGGTATCTTTAGTGCCATTGATATTGTAAGCCTTTTTTATTATGTTTTTCTTAGAATTCTAGATAAATGGGATGTTTCATGAGCAACTGTAGATGATCATCAAGGATGATATTGTAGATTATCATCAAGGATGATATTTCAAATCATCATCAAGGAATAAGGTTCTTGCTTGTGATGACCAAGGTGAGCCAAAATTTAGTGTCTACAGCCAGTAAGAGAAAATAGTCATTAGTTAATTAAATTATTTATTTTAAAAATTAATAAGAGAAAAAGGAAAGTGTAAACATAAAACATATGATGTGTATTAGTCATAAGAGAGAGAGAGAGAGAGAGAGAGAGAGAGAGAGAGAGAGAGAGAGAGAGAGAACATGTGTTTGTGATAAGAAAGACATTTTAGAAAAGAAATAGGTGTTTATGACGAATAACTTTATGGCTTGAAGCAATTTCCAAAGCAATAATACAAGTGCTTTGACTCTTGTATGCTCTAGATTGGCTACACCCTGATGGGAGTATGTTTACTTTGTTTGCTTTAAGGTTCTTGTGGAGGTTTATGTTTGATTGATGCTATATGTAGATGACACATTAATTGTTGTAGAGAAGAGGTTAAAAATACATCTTTTAAAGTCCTTGTTAAGTAAGGAGTTTAATGTGAAGGATCTAAATGCTTCAAAGAAGATCTTTGGGATGGAGATATATAAGAACAGAGTTGGATGAAAGTTGAGGCTTTCTTAGAAGAAATGTTGAGAAGGTATTAGAAAGTTTGAAGATGAATGATGCTAAATTGATAAGCATTCCTTTAAACAAATCATTTCAAGTTGTCTACTAAGTTATGACCTACTAATTCTGTTGAAGTTGAGTATATGTCTCAAGCACCATATGAGAACGTAGCAGGTTATCTTATGTATGAATGGTATGCACAAAACCTGGCATTTCATATGTTCTTAATGTGGGTAGTAAGTATATAACTGATCCAAGAAAGCAACACTTGAACATAGTAAAGTAGACTATGAGGTACTAAGGATTATGACATAATGCTCAAAAGACTACAGTTAGATACAAATTATAAATGAGATTTGGATGAGAGAAGCTCTACTATAGGGTTTGTGTTTATTGTAGTTGGAGAGCTTATTTATTGAAAATCTACATTGTATTCTACTACAACACTATCCACAACAGAAGTAGAGTACATGGCAGCTGTACAAGCAGGACAAGAAACTTAGTATTTGAAGGGATTAGTAACTCATCTTGGGTTAAAACTGGAAGGTATTCATTTATATTATGATAGTCAAGTGCTATTTACTTGGCCAAGAATTAGGTGTACAGAGTATGGGCTAAACATATAGATATGAGGCATCATTAGATAAGGGAAAACGGGTTTCTATAAGAGATGTAATTCTTAAGAAAATTCATATACTCACAAAATATGTTCCTACTAAGAAGTTTTAGCACTGCTTGGACTTACGTCACTTATTGTTAAAGAGAGATGGAGTGCTTTAGGTTGGAGGCGTAGTAAGGCTACCTCTTGGCTTTAGAGATAGGAGGATGATTACAAATATCTTCAAGGTGCTTGTAATGGAGCCAAAGTGGAGATTGTTGTTTCATTCACCGCCATAGCCATGCAGTGGGTCCCATTTAATGCTTTTATTTCTCAAAAGAAGCAATCTTCTCTTGAGAAGGGAACGTGCTAGCCTAGGTGTTTATATTAGAAGGTCTTTTGTTGACATAGTTTTTCACTTTGGATTTTTCAAAGTTCTTCTTCATGCGTTTTTTTTTTTTTTTTGGGGGGGGGGGGTTGGTGGTTTGGTTTTAGAAGGGTGTAAAGCAGGTTTTGTATTTCTGGGATTGAACCAAACTATTTACTTATTTTCTCTGATTTCTTATGGTGAAGGCGATGTGACGATCCTATGAATGGGAGCCGACTCCTCAACGACATAAATCTAGTGTTGTCGTGTTTGATTGCTTCTTTGTAGTTTGTGCATTGTACCACCTTTTTATATGATTATAAGATATTTTGATCTCGCAACTAACTAGATACCGTTAAATTGTTGTTGTTGTTTCACCTTAGATCAGATTATCCTAACCCCCTTGATAGTTGTAACAAGAATCTTCACTCAGGCTTAACTCATAATGTCATGAGATCTTAGGTTTTTCATCTAATAATCCCATCAAAATGACACTGATAAGAAAGTGACTCCATTTTAATGTTCAATCATATTTGGAACTTGGATATACAACAGTCCATCAGTAAGCCACTTCATATAATCAGGGGGCAAGCTCACTTTCTTGGCGATATCATCTTCACGATAGCACCAAATGAATCGAGAGGAATGGTATTATTTATAAACAGCAAGTTACTTATGCAGCAACCCACTTTTGTATGCTAGGTCTGGTATTTGGTTGATTAGACTTTTTCATTTCATTTGGCATTTTATCTTCTATCCCAAACATGAGAGCGGTTGGACCGTTTTAATGTAAAAAAAAAAAAAACGATGCTTCTTACTCGTTGATTGTTTTACTAAATAATATTCTCACTATCTATGAGTTATAATTAAAAGTACAATTCTAGATTTCTTCTACCCTCACTATGTTTTAGTTCTAAACATCCAAAATAGGAGAAATAAGATGAAAGGATCTGATCAACCACTACAACGGGATTATGCAAAAGTGGGGCACTAGTGGATCATCGAATCCAAACAATACTCTGAAGCACAATGTTCCAAGTAAAACCCATTCCCAATGTAAAAATTATTATATGCGACTTACCTCGTCACCTTTATCGATAAAGATGAATGCCTGCATGCTGCGCCCCGACTTTATCACGGTGGGCCCACTTTTGAGTAATCGCAACCGTTTTAATTTTTCTATGTTCAAATATTTTTAATTTCAAGCATTGCTAAGATTGGATGACTCTAATATCGTAGTTTCAACTTGTTCTTTGCAACCATTCTTTGAACAGTATTTACGATTATTCATGTATTTGTATGAATAAAAGTATAATTTTCAGTTTTTAGATTCTGCACAGTTTTAAAATTACTAGTCATTCACAATAAAAATAAATAAATAAACAGTTTTGATTACTCAAAGATTGGGACCACCATGATAAAGTGGAGGCACGGCAGAGAAGCGTGTGTCATGCGCATGCAAGTATTCCTTATTAATAAAATGTCAATTTGCCCTAGCTTGATGCTAACTCAAACTCTCAAAGTCCGCTTTCTCTGCACTCTAATATATTGAATTCGCAGAACACGAGACCACATGTAAAGGAAATCTAAAGTCTTCACTCATTTGGCAAGCCTAATGTAATTGAGATTACACAATTCAACGTGGCAGGTAATCCGAGATTATAAAAAGAACATTGGCTCATATTCAATGGGCAGAAGTCCATAAATCAAAATGTTGTGAATCTTGCGATCATCGGTCAACATGACTTTCGGGGTCCGGGTCATCACTGCCTAGGCGTGAATAAACAATTTGGGCCACCATATTCACCATGGTAGGAGGTCAAGTATACTTGTTTTGATTATTGACCTTTCAAATAGGATTCGTCGTGTATATGCTATAAGTACATGAATTTCTTTTCATGTAACATCCAGAAATCAGCTTCCAGAACATGTCTACTCATCATCGCAAGACCTAGAAAATAAATGGTTCTGATCATTAAACAAGTGAAGCCCTTGGTTTTTTATCGGCTCATTTTTTTTCTCTCTTGGTATACACTATTTAGCAGTCCCTTTATGTAATTGAAAAAAGAAATGCAAAACTAAAGAAAAACAGTGCTATTAGGCTCTTCCCTAATGGTGGCCACTTTCTGCTTGGCCCCATGCGTGCAACATGGATATGATCAACCATGTTAATCGAATATATATATGTAACATGAACTGTTCATTTTACCTTGATCCGATTCCGATGATTCTGGACCGTCGATGCATAAGGTCCATTAAGGAGTTTACCATGCAAACAAAATAATTGATTTCTTTTGGACTCAATCTTACAGTGGAAATATGTCCAACACTGGTACAATCATGCGGATAATTTATCGATCAACGGTCAACATGTCCCAATCCACATCTCCATTATAGCCCCCAGTGGACCCATCCCCAAGAAGTTGATTAATTATCATCGATAACCAATCACAGAAGTGTTTAGTTAAAATCCGACATTATCAAAAGTGAAGTGCCAATTTCCTTGGATGCATGCATTTTTGTTTCATTTGCCACTTGGATTTTACTATGCATGTCATGCAGATGTGATAACCTAATATTAGAAGGAAGTATTTAAAAATGAAAAATGAAAAAAGAAGAAGAAGAAGATATCTAGTATCCAAGGACTTCAGACTCGCGATATAAAAGTAATATCATTTTGAGCAATGTTTCCTTGCTTATTCCACGCCAAATCTTTGTATCATCCAGCTCTTATTCTGCTCGCAAACCCGAATTTCACCAAATCTCATTATCACAACTTCCAATACCCCGATGATACTCTATTGATTGGTGAAATAGATGCATCAAGAATATGAAAGCTCTATGCAAGGTGTACAAGTAGCTTACAAAAAATAAATTTGAAAAAACAATATTATTTGAAGTGAACATTAGTGAAGAGATTCTTGAAAGCCTAGTACTAGATTTGCAATACAATAAGGGAATTCCCATGTTATTATCCTGCCCTTCCTCTCTCTTTACGAGACTTAACGCAAGTTTATGACAGCCGCTGGTACAAGGATATCGAAGTAAACTAGCAAAGCAGAAGAGAGCAACTCTCTCAAGAGGAGGAAGATCAACACTTATTAAGATGTCAATGGATAATTTCCCATCTACTAAATGTTACTCTTCCTGCCTGATTCAAATCGTGAAAAGGATTGGAACAAATTCAACAAAGATATCACCTTGTTTCATGTGATAAGATTGGCAAATCAATGGAAGGAGGACACCGTATTAATTGCCCAAGCGAAGTAAATGAGGCTCTACTATGAAAATGGCTATGGAGATATCTAAATGATCAAAATCTTCGATGGAGAAAGTTGATTAATGCTAGAGATAGAGCCAAACATGTACTGTTTCAGCGTGATCACTTGCACTGATTATTAAGTTCTTAGACAGGTTTCAAGAAGCTTGGATCGGATCTGAGCATAGAAGAAGTGCCTTGTTTGCGTTTTTGTTAGTCATTGGAAGCATAGCTTCTTCATGAAAGGAGAAAACCCACTTTTCCTTGCTGATTGGTCTTGACAAGAGCTTAGTACAATGTTGTTTGAAAATTTCCAAGGCAAAAGCTTAGAGGAACAACAAGCCCATGTATCACCATAGTTGAGTAGTGGGTAGAGATCGAGGAGAGGGAAGAGAGTGTGTATTGCTAATTGAGGTGACGAAGTTCTTGAAGAAGACCACTGCCTCGTAATATATATGAAGGTGGTGGCATATGGGCATCTTCTTTACCATAGACAAGGATAGGTGTCCCTGCTAATTGGTTAGGTTTTGTAAGATGTTCATAGGTCTTGTGATAGCATGGGCCACATGAAATAGACTATCTTATCTATACTCTCTTAACACTTGGGAGATACTTCTTCCTTTCTGATCATCATATCAAAGGTATAACATCATGTGATGATGTTATCCCATTAATGCATGCATCATGTATGTTCCCCTATGAGCTACTTAGGAGGTATCTTTTGTGAGTCTAGAAGAAACAAAGTATTAGGGCCTATCATCTGGCCTGATTCTACAAGCAATAATATAGTACTTCTAGTCCTTTGTGACAAAGATGTGAATTCCTTAAATGATCGAGGTGTCTGAGCACGTGGGGCTGTTGTCTCATGGGGCTGTGTTGTGATCTTGTTGGACCACTAATTTCTTTGACTTTGGTGCATGACATGCAAGTTGGATTGAAATGTTCTGTGATGCCTTTCCTTGATGTTGATTGAGGTTTATTGATGGCAAAAATAGGGGTCTCCACAGCTGCCCCTATTTTGTTAGAGGTCAGTAGGACAACACGATAAAATATAAATAGACTCATTGTTTTTGCCGTTCAAGGTGGACTCATTCTATGGGATAAACTTTGTGACAAATATGATGCCCTTTTGTTTCCTTGGGGGAATAATCTAATGTGTAGTCATGGTTAGCCTTGGTTGCCACTCCTCACTTAAACCATGCCCTTAGACAACTTCTTAATGGTGATTGTCTTCCTAAATTTGGACTAGTGTTGTTCACTTGATCGTTACTTTTGTTTATGCACTACTACACATAAGGGTTTTAAAGTCAATTAAAATACTAATAGAAGTCAGTTATCAAAGCAACTTCTATTGATTCGACTTGGAAAATAGGTAAGGAAAGAAGTAAAAAAAAAAAAATTGACTTTAAAAGTATCAAAATTTTCATGATGGTTAATAGAAACTAACTTTAAAATTCTTAGACTTTTGAAGTTGGTTTACAATTTCCAACTTGAAATGTCCTTAATTGTGGCTACAATTTCAATTCAGAATTGAGTAACTCACTTTAAAAGTCTAGAGTTTTATAGTCAAAATTCCAAATTTCTGCTTTTAAAAGTAACTTTTGAAGTCAAAATTCCAAATTTTGACTCTAAAAGTCACTTTTGAATTTGAAATTCCAAATGTTGACTTTAAAAGTCAATTTCAACATTGAAATTTAGAATTCTGAGTTTAAAATTCCAAATTTTCAAAATAAGTTATGAACTCTTAAAGTGAAAATTTCAAATTTGAACATTAAAAGTTTCTCAATTTTTTTCCTTTTCTTTACATTGTAACTACTACCTACACTTCTATATACATTTAATGTAATACTTGGTACATTATTCTTGCAATATTTAAACACATGAAAAGAAATACACATTCACTTCGCGTTCGGTAAATCATCCAAATTCATCATCCATCCACATTTATATAAGAAATAAGTAGCATTTTCCTATCTTGAAATGACTTGATAAAAGAAATCACAATATATTCACTGCAACCTCTACATTCACTTCATTTATAAGTCCAAGTCCATATACACATGCTCATTTACTTACACACTCTAAGTTTTCCGCATTCATCCCAAAAGACATATACTTCAACAAAAATAATGAAAACTAGAAAAACACATAAATATCAATGAAAAGGATATTTTATTAGTGAATAAGGTAATTTATGTTGATATAGTTACTCTAATTGTTCTAATTAAAACTCATTACATACTCAGCCCATTTGCTTTGTATTTCATTAAGGTTTGCTTTGGAGTAACTCTTCTTATTTTATTTCAATTGGAATATTCTTTTGAGTTAGAATTCATCACAATTGTGAAAAATAATTATAAGATTGTGACTAGTAAAAAGTGTCCTACCCTTTCCAATTGGGAGATACCAACCCCATCAAGTGCTAGAGTTCCCATGTATCTTAACACATAGTATTCATACTCCCAATTAGACTATTGTATAAGAAATGATGCAATAAGAAAAGTAGAAAGGATCAATGAATACCATTTATAATATTATAATTTTAGTTTATAAAATAGAGTAATTAACTATTTTCTATACCTTAACATTCTTCCAAGTCAGTTTTAGCTGTTACATAACCTTGATTACATTTGTCATGTTAACCATGCACTACAAGTTTATATTTCAAATGCATTTACAGATAAAAAATTACTTATCCATATATAATCCATGATAAGATTAAAAGCTTACTTATTTATGATTTTCACAAGGAGAAGACAGATGTACGATCCACAAGAATAAAAAGGAAAACATGCCCACCATGCACATCCAAAACTAGTAATATCCAATGAGACTTATATACACAATCATATGAATTGCAGATAAAGTTTATAATCCTTCTGTGTATAACATAAGTTTCTAGAAAACAAAACTATTAAAACTTACCCGCAATTGTAAAGAATCATCAAGCCAAACCCCTTGGAGCACTGAAAAAACCCTGGTAACATATCATCAATCGCCTCTCCACTTGATCTTTAGATGACTACTATGAAAGTTAAAGAGATTTTTAGTCAACAATGATCACTGAAGACATTCAATTTTATGATGAAAAATAAACATAAATACTAGCATCAGTTATATTGGTAAGATGGTAACTAATGGTGCAATAGCGGCGACCTTGGTGGCGCTTTCTACTATTGATTAGCGTTAGATACAATTAACAAGCAATTAAATTAAGGTCTCTATTTAAAAAAATGTTGTTGAGGATCGTAGTATGAAAAGATATATACCTTGACTGTATGAGAATGACAAAATCCTCCTATCAAGGACTAATATGCAACTATCTACCTAACGGTTACAATATTTTCCATTTCTAAAGGAAATGGTAGTTAGACATTTGCATTCAAAGTCATGGTAATAAATATGCACTTAATGTGTGGAGACATACTAATTCCGTGCAAAAATGATTGATTCAAGCTCATAGCATGAATCCACTACAACAACATTTTTAATGGGTATTTAAGGCCAATAAGCATTGACCCAGCTACAAATTAGAAATACATCTGCATTAGAGAGGTTGAGATTAGAGAATTATAGAAGGGCAAGGATAATTTTTCACTGTTTATGATTCTACCTCCTTGATTAGAATTTCTCTTTTGAAGGGCGCAGGTTCTCATTCATGAATTTCTTCTATAGGAGAATTGCAACTACCATTTGATGGAGGTATAGGGGCGATACGAGAATAAGGTTTAGGGGTACAAGAAACTATCTCCAAACTCCTTCACGCAACTACTTAAGTACATCTATTTTCATCTTTTCACACCTTTCCTAGTAGGCTTCCTCATCTTCAAGTGTAGGTATTTTCGGATCAAAGAATTTAAAAGGAATATACCACAAACTTATGCCCCTTACTCATCTAGGGTGGTCCTTCTTATTGTCCATCACCCCATATAGGATGTCGTTGTTGGCAGCAATGTTGCTTATAGTTCCTATACTTATGCTTTCTTAGGTAAGTATGTCCTATAAATTTTAATTAGAAGGATATGATGAGTTTAATTAATTAATTGTATAAAATTAAAGGTAGTCAAGGTAGACAAGAGAAACCACTTACAATGTGAGAAGTAACTTGTGCAATAGATTCATCTGTGAAACTTTGGGCATTACAGCCCATCAAATGCACCATCTTCCAAAGGAGGGCACGATCAATAGAATCCATCGTCCCTACTTTGTTTTACTGTCAAGCAAGATACTATAGTTAGGTAATGAAATGTATATAACTATAATATAATTTAAAAGGAATAAAATGTCACATGTACTTACTTTCTTCCAAATGGGTGTAACCTAATCGAGAGAGATGGTGCTACATATTAGTTTCATGTATCTTTCACCCTCTCGCACTCTTTATCTAAACATTTATCTATAGGTAATTAAGTGCAATATTTGAATAATATATATAATAAATTAAATAAATTATTATTTTAGCACACACTTCAAATTTAGTGGACATACAGCCTTTACAAATTTCACTCCACACGTCCAAGTCAATGACGTCAAAGTAAATGATCAACACTATATACATCACTGACGGATCATTGACATATGGAACTTTGTGATTGCGAACAAGGTAGTTCTTCCATTTTCTTTGTTACTCACCAGCTACTTACAAAGCACACATCTTCTTCTCCTCATGTACATCAAAGTCAGCCTACGAAGTACAAAGCACATTACTATATTTGAAAATAAGAAGATAAGGTATGTTATATATTATAATATTTTTTCATACCTTCACCATCTCCCATATTAAATCTTTGATTGTTGGTGACATAAGTCTCCAACCATCGATTGTTATAAGCACCATGTTTCTTACTGTAGAGCAGAGAAAAATGCTGTAAGATGTTGCACTATCACCTATCTATTGCCCCTTGCTATTATATTGGACAATTTCTTTGAATCCCTTTGACTTTTTCTTAATAAACTTTTTCATCATTATTCTCCCTCTGCCCTTTCTCTTTTGAGTGGTATTGAGGTTGGCCTCTTGATCATGTTCTTCATATTGTTCACAGTCCTATCTTTACTAACAATAAGAACATAATGAAATCAAAATAATAAAATAAAATAGTCCATGTAATTCATTTAAAGAACACAAAAGTAGAACAAAACATAAGAAAATGCTTTCAAACGAGATCAAGTTGTTAACAACTGAGATATTCCATACTAATAACATCCAATAGTTATCTATACAAATCTAAAATATGAACAAAAAACTACTCACTTAACCTATTCCACACAAATGAATCAAAATCAATCTCCAAATTATTGATGTTAAGCATGTGTTCTAATACCCTACAACCTTAAAGGAAAATCATGGACATGATTAAAATAATTCATAACAAAAACTCAAGATAAAATATATCGTATGCAGGAACTAAAACTTCAAAGAAGTAGAAGTAAAAATAACATATTGCCAATTCTTTAGAAATTACAAGTATTTTTAAATGCACATAAATCTCAATTCATTGGAATTACAAGTATTTCTACTTGCAGATGAATGTCAACATGGCAAGAAGTAATGATATTTCTTAACCTTAGAAGAAATAAGTCAAAACACAATTTACCTGTAGAAAAAGATGAATAAGTGTTAACCCACTCAAAAGGTTGCATTGCACTTTCTCTAACTTTTTGAATTTAAATTATTTACAAAGTAGAAACTATATTGAATAGAATTGATAAGATTCTCCTACATACAAATTGATCTTGATTTGAAAGCTCACAATATTAATTTAGGAGAATCTAGCACAAGAACTTCTCATATACCAATTGCTTAACCTTAAATAAATCCACGTAGGTGCCAACACCAAACAAGAGAAGAGAAAAAGAATGTAATTGGAATGAAAACAATAGAAACAAGCACGAATCCCCTACACCAAACAAGAGAAATACTTACTGCAAACCAAGGACCAAATCCCCTACACCTACCATTACAACAAGCACAGAGACAAATTATTCACAATAATTCTAAGATGATAAAATTACAGAGGTAAAACATCAGTGATAGCTGAGTGAGGGGGCAGGGGGGAGGGTCGCACATGTCCATAGATGACTAACTGGGACAGAGAGGAGAGGGGGCCGTGCACAAGGTCATTTGATGACCAAGGAAAATGGGGGAGAGAGAGAGAGAGAGTGGGGGCACAAAGCTAGTAGACAACTAAGAGTGAGAGGGGGCGAAGGGGAGGGAGGGAGTGAGTCATGGACAAGTCATGGCCAATCAGCAATCAAGGAGGATGAAGAGAGAGAGAGAGAGAGAGAGAGAGAGAGAGAGAGAGAGAGAGAGAGAGAGAGAGAGAGAGAGAGAGAGAGAGAGAGAGAGAGAGAGAGAGCGGGGGGGGGGGGGGGGGGGGAAGAGAGACTTACCTATAACTGGCCAAAACGTATGAGCTTTTTGAGGGTATGGGACATTGATCCATAGAGACAACACTGTAGATGATAGAGATAGAGATAGAAGGAGAAATGGCAGGATATATTTGATGTATCTATAGTCAAATGTTTAAACTAAAAAATTATTTTTAAAGTTGTTTTTTTTATTTTTTACTTAAAAAAAAATTAAGTCATTTTTTGCTTTTTGACTTTAAAATTTATTTTTAAAATAAAAACCAACTTTAAAAATCATTTTAAAGTAAAATTATTTTTAAAGTAAAAAAAGAAAATGACTTTTAAATTTTTTAAACTCATTTTTTTGTTCTCTGAATTTAAAAAATATTTTAAAGTAAAAAAAAAAAAAACCAAATTTAATATATGCACTGTGTCCAATGGTTGTATGGAGCAAGACCCGCAACAAACATGTTCACCTAACTCGAGTATACAATTAAAGTCTATAGCCTTTACTATTGGATGTTGGTGAGGGAACTTCTCTCTTTTATAGATGGTAGCTTCTTTCTTTGAAGTAGTACACACCACTGCCTAGGGAACCATTATCTAAGTTGTGCTTTATTTTTTTACTTTAAAATATTTTTTAAAGTATTTTTTAACTTAAAAAATTTATTGTAAAATCTCTTACTTACAATGACATCAACCTTTCATATAATTTAGCATTGATTCATGCATTCTATGCACACACATTTATTTAAAAAAACAAACACAATTACAAGGAAAATGAGGTATTTTTTGTATAACTCCTTATTTATCATCCTTTTATTCCATATATTAAATATTTCATATTATTATATCTCATCAATACAAGATAGCACATGATCAAAGGGAGAGAGATTGTGAAGCTTCAAAGGTCGACATACTAGGCCAATATGATGAAAACATATTTCTCTTCATCAAACCCTATTTTTGGACAAGAACTACAAACCATGAGACTCACCCTTTCTCCAATCAGAGTTAGATCAAGAAGCAGTCATTGTTTCCACTAAAATTGTATGACTTTTGTCAGAATCATGACTATCTAACCAAGATCTTCACCCCAACATTTGCAGTGACAAAACCCACTTCATCTATAATATGCTATAAGGAGTTAGTAATAAGAAAAGTGCATAGATGACAATAAGAGGATTTAGTATTCTTACTATGTTTTTCATGCAACAAACATTCAATGTCTTAAAACACAGATGGTAAAAGAGTGAAAGGATAGAGAGAGACAAAAGAACCAAAGGAGAAGGCCATCATTTTTCCCACTAGATGAAGAACATCGGGGAATATAGGAAAAAATGAGATGAATCTAGCTATTTATAAAGTAAAGATGACTTTAAAGTCAACTTTTCAAAAATCACTTTAAAAGTAATTTTTAAAATTAATTTTTTTCCAACTCTAGAAACACTTATTAAGAATGTACCAATTAATTTTTCATACAATGCAACATTGAATCATATTTTCTGTACATAAGAAACATGAGAACATGCAAATTAGGTTGTTTTTAGATAACCCCTCATTTACTATTCTTTTATTACAATAACATAGCAAATGTTACATAGTATTCAGTCTCATTAATACAAGTTAGCACATTATAAAAGAGCTAATCTAGAACTATTTTATAAAATCTAGGATATGTCATACATTGTTGACAACCCAAGCATATCATGCATATAATCTTGATTGTCTCCAAGTACTTCGATTGATGGAATTGTTTCGGTAATACAAGGGTAATTCATTGCAGTATTACCTATGTCGACTTCATCATAAAAACTCCTTGGACAGGATGACAAAATAGTTGATCATCTCTTATCACGTCTGTCTTTGCTAGTAAAATATGTGTTTAGCTCAAGATGCCAAAATAAAGTGATTATTTTTATAACTGATCTTATTGAGGTCAAGCAATGTTAGTACACGGGAGTCAGTTCCGATGCTGTCTTTGTTGTGTTCCACCCAATTATATTTAAACACAAACACCATTCTACAAGTATAATCCAAGGCCCATATCTCTCTTATTACCCCAAAACAACTATCATTTTCCATTATTTGCATGTTATCTTTTGAACTAGAAAAGAATGTAACATTGGCAACTAAGCTGACCTTGCTATTCTATTGCATTCTTGAGTTATCTCAATCTTGTGTATAAAATTGATAACCAAATGGTATATCTAGCATATTTTATTACTTTTGGTCATGGTTCCATCACCATCTAGCCCAAGGATTTGAATATACAATTGCTTGGAATGTCTTGTTGATCTTAAACCTATGTATACATATGTGTGTGTGTGTGTGTGTGTGTGTGTCTGTGTGCGTGTGTGTGTGTGTGTGAAGTGGGATATGATTGTTGCAAGTATAATATATATATATATATATATATATATATACAGAATGCAATTTATTAAAAGTTTGAATTAATTCATTTTACATATTGACAAAGCTAAGTATTGAAAGTACTATAGTGCTCAAATTGTAGCCACTTATGTTTCTTTGTGTAACTTGGATGCTTTACTTTAAGGACATCCATGTGATTACTATATATATGTGTGTGTGTGTGTGTGTATACAAATATTAATGTAGAGATAACAAAAATATAACGATTAATTAATTTTTATGCATATAAAATAGAGGAAAAAGTGAAAGCAATAGGGGAGAGAGAGAGAGAGAGAGAGAGAGAGAGAGAGAGAGAGAGAGAGAGAGAGAGAGAGAGAGAGAGAGAGAGAGAGAGAGAGAGAGAGAGAGAGAGTCAATCATCCATGATCAACTTACTCAATGTATGACTGGACTTTATTAGCATTGTTTCATAATACATAAAGGGGCACCTGATCCCATTCTTTGTGGTTGATACACAACCACTTGAAAGAGGTTCACCAACTTTGGGATTGTGAAATCTAGCCGATCCTTTCTTTCTTATGATTTCAATAGCATCCACTCCTAATAAGTACTCTGTACAAAATACATGCTTACTTTGTAATGTAACATTCACTTATATGCCCCTTTCAGCTGTTATGATTTTGATACCCTTTTAAAACTTTTATATAACTCTCAAATGGGTACATTAGTAACAACTAAATTGGATCACGAAGTCTAACCTCATCAATGAGGTGCATTGTTATGTGTACCATAATGTTAAAAAAGGATAGTGGAAAGATTATCTCCAGTTCACATAAAGTTGTCAATAGATATTCTTGGATTTCTTATAATTTTGAAACATCCCAACACCTTCTTACACAAAGCATTGAAGACATAGTAGAATTTTGTAATAAATCCTCTAACTTTGTCCAATAGCACTAAACGTGTTGTTACATGCATGAGTTGTTGCATCAATGCATGGAAATTGTAAGACTTCATCCCTAACACTTTTAACTCTTTCATGTAGACAATGTTTCTAAAGTTTGAAGAGTAACCATTTGGGACTTTGACCTCATACAAAGTTTTACACATTATTCTTCTCTTCTCTCTATCAACCATATAATTTGCTTTAATCAAGTATGTTCCTCAACTGCCCTTACCCTGTGGATACAACTTTATCTTTATAAGATCCATTTGAGATGCAAGTCCACCATTTGTTCTTCCTAGTATGTCAAGCAAGGTACCAGTCAAGCTCTCACACACATTCTTCTCAATGTGCATGACATCAAGAACATGGTGGAGTTGTAGTTATTTCCAATACACAAGCTAAAAGAATATTGATTTATTCTTCCAACAACTTTTAGAGTTGCTTTAACTTGCATGTTTAGTTACTTTCTTCTTCCCCATAAGACATTGAGGTTGACAACATGTTCTAATACTTGTTATCCTCTCAACATCTTTGAAGGTGTCCTTATCTCCACACTATCATTAAATTTTTCCTTCTTAAAATGGTATGGATGTTCTCTACTTAACCATCTTCTATGGCCAAGGAATGTCATTTTCCTTCCAAATGTTAGTCGCACCACACACGTTTGGTTACTATAGATAGGAAAACATTGTATCTCTTCACAGTGCATCTAGACAAATTATCATATGCAGGGAAGCTACTTATTGTAAACAATATTATAGCCTTTAGCGTAAACAACTCTTTCTTGTATGCATCACACTTTACACCAATGTCCCATAATGTTTTAAGATCATCTATTAAGGAAGCCAAGTACACATCAATGTTATTCCCTGACTGCTTGGAACACGATATCAACATATTTAACATGGTGAACTTCTTCCTCATGCATAGAAATAGTGAAACGTTGTAATAAACTATTATAATAGGCCAACTATAACTACTGCTCATAAAACCATGTTGATTAATCCCATCTACAAATAATGCAAGTTGTATATTTCTTGGTTCTTGTCCAAAATTAGGTGGAAAGAAGTCTATGAGCTTTCATGCTAGGCTATCTGCTAGATAGTGTGAAGAAATATCAACTACTCTCTCCTCAACATGACTTACTAATTTCTTTGTTAATTTTGTAATACAGAACATTCCTTTGAACCTAAGAATAGGGAGAAAATACCATAGAACCTTTGCAAGATTGTTTATCATTGTCTCAGCTAAATTCTTCTTCAACTTTCACCTTGCCTATCTATATGTTGGGTAGTAGTTTTATCCTTGTTCTCCTTCTTGTATAATATGCAATCATTGAGATAAGCATGTATCGTCTCAGACTTCAACTCTAGTGTGGAAAACTTTCTTTATACTACTTCATCCTTGCCAGGTCAGTACAAAATCTTGTTTTGATTCTTGGTAGGGGACTAAATCAATTCATTATTGGGATGAATGAATAAATGGATAGAGCTCTATGTCTCCAATTATAGGAAACCCAAAGTAACGAGCTTATAGTTAGGGTTTTCTTTGACTCTATTGTGATTTTTAATTAAACTCACAAGCACACGAATCAAATGCAATAAGTCATGCGAGGAGGTTGATCCAATGAGAAATTGAATGGATGTGATCCTAGTGGTCCCTACTTTAAATTATCTAGCCTAGCAAAATCAAGAAGCTCTTTTCTAAATTAAAAATGGAAATTTAACACATGAAAGATGGAATTATAATAAAACTTAAAACATGCTAAAATTAACAACTTCCTAAATTACATTTTTTTAAAATGAAACTTTCCTAAATGAAAATTTTCTAAATTTATCACTTTACTAATTTGAAAACTTCCTAAAATTGAAATTCAGCAACTTTCCTAAATCATGCTAGTCTAAAGAAACATGCAACTAATGAACTTCCTAAACATGCAATTTCTAAATATTGCAAATATACTCATGGGAATAAAAAATTTACTAACTAACAAGCTAATTAAACAACATGCTAAACAATCTAATCATAACTAACATTCAAACACTAATTAAACTTAATTTTACTAATTTGATTGGATTCAACTAACTTAAAATTCAACAACACCAAATCATTCGAAGCCATGTTCACCACTCATGAATTGTACGCATGGTATCAACATGATCTGAGAAGTTCTTTTCATGCTTGTTGAGTTGAGCAATTAAAATAATAAGCTATAAACAACCAAGGAGAGTTAACATTGTTATCCTAGCTTCAGCCTAAAAAACCTTCAAAATCTTGCGTTCAAAATTTTAAGTTGCACACATAATTTTCCATAGGTATTTGGTTGAATTGGTGAGGACATTAACATAAGGAATTCAATTAGTCATCATACCAATGAAATCAACATGCAACAAGTAAGCAATATGGAATCACTATAATACATCAATCAAAACAGATCCATTTATCATAAATGCATATTGAAAAGAAAGTAACACTACAAAAGATGGTTTGTTCTATTAATGAAATAGGTGCACCATTCTTTATAACATATACTCAATATTTAATCCCCAATACACTTTAATCACTGTCCAAATCTCTAGAAAGTTGCATGTGAACCATTGAAGATAACTATTGGAAAAGAAACATGAGAATGGAAGTAGCAACAAAAGATTTAAGAGAGAAGGAGATTAGATTCAAAGTGACTTTCCCTTGGCTATCACTTCAAGGAAAAAAACTTTGAATCTTGAATCACAAGTAAAAAGAAACTAAGGCAATGGAAAAACATTCAACTTGCAACAACAAAAGTTAAGAACAATTCAAAAGAGAATAAGATAAAAAGGAACCAACCAACCATTCAAAGAAGAACTACAAGACTAGGACCTAGGTGTGGAGCACATGGACAAGAGTATCCCACCTTAGAAAGGATAGAAGCCACCCAAAGGAGAAGAAGATTCAATGCAAAAAGGTAACATAAAGGAGTTTAGGAAAAAGATGCCTCCTCCCTTGGAGTAGGCCTTATTTTCCTAGCTCTAAAGTTCCCCTATTCTTCTCTTCCTATCCTCTTTTATAGGTTGTTTCCTACATTTTATAGGTGTCCCATGGTTAAGGTATGGTGGGGATGAAAAATAAAGAGAATTGAATGGCTAGGATGGGTGGTTAACTAAGGTTTTCAAGAGGTAAAAGTGGCTAACCTTTTTATTGTATTAAGGTGGGAGATGCCATTTTTCTAGGAGGAGGCATCTCCACCCTTCAAAAATCATTGAGACCCTTGAAAATAGCAAGTGGTTTGGATGGGTATGAGATAAGAGAAAGAAAATGAGATGGGAGAAAAGAAAGTGATAGGAAAAGATAAGAAAGAGAGGTCAGGTGGAGAAAAGTGATTAGTTAATAGTTTCCTAGGAGGTAAGGATTGGTTGGATGGTTGGAATGAGAGTTTAGGAAGGTTGGAGAGTCTTAGAAAGATAAAACTCTTGAATGAAAAGTGAAATACGTAGTGATATTTAGTAGTGAGGTAGAAAGTGGGGAAAATTTGGGAAAAACATGAAAGAACATAAAAAATGGAGAGGTCTCTTCCTATTGGTCCACATGCTATCTTCTCCTAGTGAAAATCTTCTCATTTCTCTTCCCAAGGATAATTATTTGGATTCTCCTCCAGTCATAACCTTCCATTTAGCTTGACTTATGTGGCTTTGATGGCTAACTTTGAAAGCTCCATTGGCTGGCTTAAATTGCTCTCTTAGCTAACTTGATGGCTTAAATCCTTGGCTTTGTTCATTGGCTTATCTCCCTGGCTTGTCACCCTGTTCATGGCATGGATATGGTAAGTAGCTTAAGTGAAACCCATGCAAAGGTGGTGGACTTTGAATGGCTTGTGCATAAGCCCACTTTAGCCACCTTTTGATCTTTTAGTTGCATCCATTACTTGTCCTTATGATGATCTTCATCCTTAATCTCATTTTGGATTGATGATTTTTAAGCTTTGACTCAATATTTTGATCTTGATCTTCAATTTTCATCCTGATCAATCTCGACCATCGGATCATCATCTTGCTTCCTACAAATTAAAAAATCTAATTAAATTATAAAAAATATATGATTACTCACACACTTACCTTAGATTAGCCTATGGGACTACAAAATATCAAGATTTTGAGCTATTAGGTTAAAATTATGTGTTACAAATTTGAGTTAAAAATCCGATTTTAACCTTATAAGTTATACCATATGGGTAACTAAATAGGCAATTTTTATACAAAATTAGATACTTATCACACCTCCAACTAGCATTTTGTTAGTCCAAACAAAATATATGAAATATTATTTTACAAAAACTGACATAAAATGCCACTTTTATAAGTACACATGATTGCATTAGCACATGTAATAAGCCCTTAAACCCCTAATGGAAGAATTAGGCCTCATGAGGGTTTGTAGTGAATATACCTACAAAATTCCTTAAGGTTGAGTCCCTCACTTTGTCTCAAAGAATCCTCATTCATTAGTGTTCTATAAATTTTCACAACTTAACAGAGATGATTGACAATTTCTATAAATTACACACATACTAAAGACATTTTATTCTAGTTATTTCTTATGGGCATGTGTGTACAACCACATAAGTCATGAATTCTAATTATATATGCTGGAATTCCATTAGAAATATGTATTGACCTCAAATCCTTTTAAATGCCACTAGAAATATGTTTTGACCTCAAATCCTTACAGGTATACTCTAAAACACAAAGCTCTTATACTAGGGGTTGAATTGTGTGGAGACTAAGTCTCCTATAAACATTTTAATACTATTTTATTTTTTATCATGTGAATTGCATCACATATATTAAATGAGTAAATCTAGAAAACAAAGAAGACTTTGTTGAAATTTTTGAAGAATAAAGTATTTAAAATTGTACTATCTAAACCATGACTTGCACAGGACAAGAGCATCTATCTCTTCCAATACTTCTATTGCGATATTAAAAAAAAAAAATCCATGTAGGTTTTTCTTGAGCCAATTGCTATGTTTGATTCTATTAAATTGAGGCCTCAGGGTTCGAGTCGTGACATGTATAAGGATTTCAAAGGTTCAAAATTGAGTAGAGCTCTTCTTTTGATCATTGGACAATTGATCCTTGACAACACTGAAGTGAATTTTGTTTGTATTCTTGTCTTTAAATTTTTCTCTTCTATTTTTGATATTTATTTATTTTCTTTTTCTTTTGACTTCTTTGAGAGAAAGACTTTTGGAGTTTTTCAATTCTTTAACTTTTTGTCCTTTTTGAACTTTTCTACTAACTCTATGCATTTTGAAAAATGGATAATGGATATTTATTTCTTGGTTTTTCTATATTAAGGTAAGTGGGGTTAAGAAAGAAAAGGCTTGCCAATAGGCCCAAAAGGTTAACTAGTGATATACTATATTGGGTAAGTTTTATGGTTTGGGTTGAACAAGGATGGCTTATATCATTCCCTAAGTTTCCTAAAGCCTATTAGATTTAATGAATTTTTTGGAAAGAAAGCTACTACTCCTATTTATTCTTAATAGTTAACCAAATTAAGGATAATATGATCATGTTAAATTCTTTAAGTTAAAAAAAATTGTGGAATTACTTATAACTCTCTAAAAGAAGATAGTCTATAAACGCACTGGGTTATAGGTCTCCACTAATTTTTCTCAGGGTCTCTAAGTCACACCTCTTTATTAGTTTTGATATGTGCTATGTGTAAAAATTTTCTAAGAATTAACTTTCATAAAATGCTCAACATATGAATAATATGCAAAACTAACCATGTATATTTCCATTAAAAGGGGAAAGTAGTAGAATTACTAATTTTCTGAAAATTCAGTTCTCATCACAGTAAGGGAACTCTGCCTCAAAACTATTTTTTTTTCAAAAACAAAAAAATTCAAAATCTCTATGTACATCTACACCCCCAACCTGAATGAAACATAGTCTCCAATATGTTAAAACATAGGACCCTAAATAAACATAGAAAGATGTAGAAGATTGATATTTGAAAAATACCTCGATTGCCTCCTAGGGAGCACTAAGTTTTATGTCTTCAGCCAAATGTAATAATGAGTGCAAGGACAATGATCTGCAAGGTTCCTAAAGTAGTTTAAGGTGGGTCATGATAATGAGGTGCATCTAGTAGTGTCTCTTCAATTTCAAGGTTAGGCAGTTTTGAGAAAGGTTTTAAACTTTGTCCATTTACATTTTGTATCTCACTATCCTTGTAAAACTCAACAGCCCCATGAGGATATAATGTGCGTACTATGTATGGTCCAGTCCATTAAGATCTGAGTTTGCCTGGAAAGAGATGCAATCTTGAATCATACAATAAGATCTTTTGTCTAGGTGTGAAGGATATCCTTAAGACTTGACAATCATGGTAAACCTTCATCCAATCTTTATATAGTCTTGCAGAATCATATGCATCTTTTCTCAATTCTTCCAACTCATTGAGTTGGAGTTTTCTAGGGGTCCCAGTGGCATCTAATTCAAAATGGAGCTTTTTGATAGCCTAATATGCCTTGTGTTCTAGCTCTACTAGTAAGTGGCAGGCCTTTTCGTAGATTAGGTAGCAAGGTGACATGCCTATTGAGGTTTTATAGGTTGTACAATAGGTCCACAATGCATTGTGGAGCCTCATAAACTAGTCTTTCCTACTTGGATTGACTATCTTCTCTTGGATATGCTTAATTTTCCATATTTGATACATCTACTTGCCCCTTAGTTTGAGGGTGGTATGAGTTAGCTATCCCATGGTTGATACCATACTTTTTCATTATATTCTTGAACACTTTATTATAAAAGTGTTTCCCCCCATCACTGATTATGACATGTGGAGTGCCAAACCTTGCAAAAATACTTTTCTTTAAAAATCTTACCACTACCTTGTGGTCATTAGTTTTGCAGGGTACAGCCTCCACCCACATGGACACGTAGTCCACTCTCCACTAGGATGTATAAATTCTCAAAAGAATTAGGAAAGGGTCCTATGAAATCTATGCCCCAAACATCGAATCACTCTACAACAAGGATTAGGTTTAAGGGCATTAGGTGTCTCCTCACTAGACTTCTAGCCTTTGGAACCTTACATATGCTGTGCAGTAAGCATGTGAATTTTTAAAAATGGTGGGCCAATAAAAACCACATTGCAAAATTTTTGCAGCTATCTTTTTAGAGATAAATTGGCCCCCACATGCATGATCAGTACAGAAGGAGATGATCTTCCTATGCTCACTATCCGGTATGCATCTCCTTGTCACCTGATCTGAACAGTACTTGAATAAGTAAGGATCATCCCATGTAAATTATTTAACCTCAATTAAAAATCTCTTCCTTTCTTATTTGGTCCAATGATTGCGCATTTGTCCTATAACAAGATAATTCATTATGTCTACACACCAAGGTAACTAGGAAATGTGTAGTAACTATTCATTGGGAAAGGATTCATTTATAGGCACATTATCTTAAGTATGCTCCACCACTAATCTGGATAAGTTGTCTGTTACGATATTTTTGGAACCTTTCTTATCCCAAATTTCAAAGTCAAATCCTTGTAGCAATAGTATCTACCAGATCAACCTAGTTTTTGCATCATTTTAAGAAAGGAGCTACTTTAGAGTTGTATGATCTGAGTATACTATAACTTTAGACCCTAACAACTAAGATCTAAACTTAGCGAAAGCAAACACTACATTTAACAACTCTTTTTTTGTAGTTGAATAGTTGAGTTGAGCATCATTTATTATTTTACTAATGTAGTATATCACATGAGAAAGTTTATCAATTTGCTGCACCTAAACAGCTCCAATAGCATAATTTGATGCATCACACATCACCTTGAGTCGGGCACTCTAATCAGGTGGTTAGATAATGGGTGCACAGGCCAACTTGGCCTTTAGCCACTCAAATGCTTTCCTATAGTCCTCATCAAAGTCAAAAGCAGCCTCCTTTGTTAGTAAATTACAAAGGGACTTGGCAATTTTACTAAAGCCCTTAATGAATCTTCTGTAGAAGCCTGCATGTCCTAGAAAAGAACAAATTTCTTTTGCCATCCTTGGTGGAGGAAGGTTGGCTATTAAATCCACTTTAGCCTTATTTACCTCTATCCCATTGTGTGATATAATGTGGCCTAGAACTATTCCACTTTGTACCATAAAATGGCACTTTTTTCTAGTTCAATACTAGATTCTTTTCCTTACACCTTGCAAGAACTAATTCCAAATGGTGCAGGCACTCATCAAAAGAAGCTCCATATACCAAAAAGTCATCCACTAACACCTCTAAAAACCCTTCTACCATATCAGAGAAGATGCTTAACATACACCTTTGAAATGTAGCAGGAGTGTTGCAAAGCACAAAAAGCATATATTGATAAACAAAGGTCCCAACAGGGCAGGTGAAGGTGGTTTTCTCTTGATCCTTGAATGTTACAGGAATCTAGTTGTAACTAGAATGTCCAAATAGAAAATAGTAATAACTATGCCTAGCCAACTACTCTAGCATTTGGTTGATAAAAGGTAGAGGAAGTGCCCTTTCCTCATGACCGCATTCAATTTTCGATAATCAATGTAGACTCTGCACCCGATAGTCATACAGGTGTGTACTAACTCATTTTCCTCATTCTTAACTATCATGACCCCAAATTTCTTGGGTACCATATGAATGGGGCTGACCTAAGTGCTGCCAGAGATGGGATATATGACGCCAACATCTAAAAGCTTAAGGACTTCATCTTTGACCACATCCTTCATATGGGGATTCAGTCATCTTTGAGTTTTCCTGAAGGGTTTTTCATTTTCTTCTAGCTATATCTTATGCATGCACACAACTGGACTAATACCTTTTATGTCTGCTATGATGCACCGCATAGTAGTGTGATGTTCCTTAAGAACATTAAGTAATTTTCCTTCTTGTTCCTTGTCTAGATCTAATGCTATTATCACATGTAAGGTATCTACTCCAAGGTAAGAGTACTTGAGGTTGTCAAGCAAAGGTTTTAGGGTTAGAGACGATGGTTGATTTATAGAGGGTATGGAAACAAACTCTAAAGGAGGTAGTGGCTTCACATAAGGGCCTCACTTGGAGGTATCCATGATTCGAGCAACCTCTAAAAGGTTGTTTGTCATCTCAATAGACTTGTTTAAATCAAAATCCCCATTAAAATGCACGAGACAAGTCTCTAGTAGGTTAGCATGGAAGATGGTGGATGAATGTTGTGAATTAGACTCTCGATCAAATTCATTTCACAAAAATCATCAAGGTCTAAATGTTGTTGGTTGGTGTTAAAGACATTAAGCTTAACTTCATGTTGCTAAACAATAATTTTATTATAACATTCCCATAGTTTAATGATAGCATTGGACGTCGACAAGAATGGACATTTGGGTATAACAGGAATCTAATTGCTGGGATCAGATATAGGCTGGTTGTCCAATACAATAAAATCAACTAGGTAATAAAACTGGTCCACCTGTATCAACACATCTTTGACCAAACCATAAGGTATCTTTACTAATCTACCTACTAATTGTAGTGTGGTAGTGGTTGGTTTAAGCTCACCGAACCTTAGTTACACATAGACAGAATATAGCAACAAGTTAACACTCACCCTTAGGTCAAGTAGTGCCATATCTATGATGTGGTCTTTAATAATGCGAGAAATTTTAGGACACCTTGGGTCTCTAAACTTCGGTGGGATACTGTGTTGTATCAAAGAATTTACTTGCTTGGTGAGGAAAACTTTCTTCTATACATTTAGCTTTCTCTTTCTAGTGCAGAGCTCTTTCAAGAACTTGGCATAAGCGGGGACATCCTTTGTTGCATTGAGCAACGGAATATTGATTTCAGCATCTTTAAATACATCCATAAGCTTATGGAAGTTTTCTTCCTTTTTAGCCCTATTCAGCAAGGAAACGAGTCTTTGACCACATAGGGTGCCTCTCCCATCATACTTGTCCATTCTCTCAAGTACAGAGTCTAGTTTTTGAGATAGATCTTCTATTCGAGAAATCACATTGCTGGGAATTATTTATCAAAGTCTAAAAGAACTCCCAATCCTCTCTCTCATCTTTTAGCATGAGGGCCCCTCCACTCTCCGCATCTACCATTTATCTATTATGAGGCATTAATGTCTCATAGAAGTATTAGACCTGCTACCATTTCTCAAATCCATGATGAAGGAATTTTTGCAGTAGTTCTTTCCACCGTTCCCAACATTCATATTATTGTTCATTATTCCTTTGTTGAAAATTGATAATTTTGCGATGAAGGGCATTTTTTTTTTGAATGGGGAAGAACTTGTCCAAAAACTTCCTAGACAATTGGTCCCATGTATTTATGGAATCTACCTCCAAGAAATTGACCCATGACTTGGCTTTATCCATGAGTAAGAATGGGAATAATCTATGCCTAAAAGCATCATCCAAAAAAATTTGAAACTTAAATGTGGTGCAAATATCAAGAAACTCCTTAATATGTAGGTAAAAGTCTTCTCGATCTTAACCATAAAAATGGGGAGTAATTGTATGACTCCTAACTTTAACTTGAAGTGGTCTGCATTTGTTAGGGGTAGAGATATGCATGATGACATGTTGAGCTAGGGTGGCAGATAAAAATCTCTAATAAATTTACGCTCGACTTCTGCTGGTGGTTCAGCTATGGGGATAGGAACTTGGTTCCTTTTCCCTTGCCTAAGGTTGCATTCAATCTCTGAGTCAGAAGGTGCTAACTTTAAGTTCTAAGATTGACACCCTTGCATAAATTATCCTAAACTAAATGTCCTAACTATATGCTAACTCTAATTCTAAGT
The DNA here is from genome assembly GCA_035236585.1 of Warburgia ugandensis. Classification (NCBI taxonomy): domain Eukaryota; kingdom Viridiplantae; phylum Streptophyta; class Magnoliopsida; order Canellales; family Canellaceae; genus Warburgia; species Warburgia ugandensis. The sequence goes on from CP141133.1 coordinate 61,149,237, forward strand.
GATGCACAATTAAATCCTAGTATTCACTAATCCAACAGTGTCTTAATTATCTTTTCTTACTGCAGAGGCGCTAGCTTCTTATACCTAAATATAGATAGCTCCTCCTTTCATCTAGATTTGATTACTACTTACCAATTGGGTCCTGCTCGAAAGTGGTTAATACAATCCTCGTGTCAAGAGGTGTTTAGACCTCAACTAATGTCAATAGAAGGCATGGAAAAAACACTTGGATTTTAAGACACCCATTATAACCTTAGTGCTGAAAAGCCACTAGAGTAACAATAGATCATGCCCTTCTAAAAGGGTCTTATGAGCTCGATATCCCAAGTTTCTTTCTACTTGATTTTAAATTAATGTTCAAGGGTTAGGATCGTGACATACAATGATGTTGATTGATTCCTAGGTGGGCTAAGGACGTGGTGATGAAATATAGTCCTTATCTTTTAAGGGTTCTTATGGGGCCCTTACAAGCATTAAGTTACATTCCACCATAAAGTTGTAAATATCCAATGCAAGAAAAGATCAAATTAATGCCTACCTATATGTAACATAACAAAGGGTCAAGCACCTTAATTGACCGAACACTATAACCATTCAGCCTATGCTTTGGTTAAAGCCAAGCTTAGGCTAACCTTTGTTAAATAAGTGCTTAAACAAATGCAAAAATCTTAAGTATTATGCAACTGTTATAAATGCATGACCCTAATCAATATGAATTGTACTACTATCACAAATGCAAAATTATACTAAATGTACTTTATCCTAAAAATTAAAATTTGGGTGAGAATTATTCATAGTGAGGGGTTCGATAATGATTGAGTGTGGGCCACCATACGATACACTTGCTCTGTATTATTACAACCCATTTAAAAAATAATTAAATTAAAATTAAAACTACAATGGGCCTCACTACAATTTCACTGAAATCCTATTTTAGGAAAGAAATGAAATCCTAATCTATATTAATGAAGCCGTGACCCACAGGATCCAAGCCATTCCTTTATGGATTTTCCTCACAAAAATCAAACAATTATGGTCAATATGAGGAAAATAGCTAATAAATGAAAAAATAATACAAAACCTTAAACCAATACACCCTAAACTTAGACTAGAGGTAAATAAGCTAAGGTATGGTCCACTACATAAAATGTTGCAACTCTCCACCAATGACGCCAAAAACTTGTTATGATTTTTAAGTTAAACTTGCAAATGCACAAATCAAATGTAATATATATATATATATATATATCATTGCAAAGAGGTTGATCCCACAAGGAAGCAAACTCAAGTGATACTAGTGGTCCCTACTTTAAATTATCTAACCTAGCCAAATCAAGAAGATATTTCCTAAACTAAAAATGGAAATTTAACACGTGAAAGATGGTATTATACTAAAACTTAAAACATGCTAAAATAAAAAACTTGCTAAAACACACTTTCTAAAATGAAACTTCTTTAAATGAAAACTTTCTAAATTTATGACTTTTCTAATTTGAAAACTTCATAATATTGAAATTTAGAAACTTTCCTAAATCATGCAAGTCTAAGGAAACATGCAACTAATGAAATTCCTAAACATGCAATTTGTAAATATTGCAAATATACTTATGGGAATGAAAACTTTACTAAATAACAAGCTAATCAAACAACATACTAAACAATATAATCAAGACTAATATTCTATCACTAATTAAACTGAATTTTATTAATATGATTGGATTCAACTAACTTAAAATTCAACAACACCAAATCATTCAAACCCATGACCATCACTCATGGATTGTACGCATGGTATCAACATGATCTAGGAAGTTCTTTTCATGCTTGTTTAGATGGGCAATTAAAACAATGAACTATAAACAACCAAGGAGAGTTACCAATGTTATCCTAGCTTTGGCCTAAAGAACCTTAAAAATCATGCATTGAACATTTTAAATGGCAAGCATGAATTTCCCTAGATATTTAGTTGAGTTGATTGGGACATTAACACAAGGAATTCAATTAATCAACATGCAACAAGTAAGCAATAAGGAATCATTATCATCCATCAATCATCAAAAGAGATCCATTAATCATAAACGTGTATTGAAAAGAAAGTAACATTACAAAAGATGGTGTGTTCTATTCATGAAATAGGTGCACCATGCTTTACTACATATACTCAAAATTTAATCCCCAATACACTTTAATCACTATCCAAAATTCTAGAAAGTTGCATGTGAACTATTAAAGATAACTATTAGAAAAGATAAATGAGAGTGGAAGCACCAACAAAATATTTAAGCAAAGAGGAGATTAGATTCAAAGTGACTTTCCCTTGGTAGCCACTTCAAGGGAAACAACTTTGAATCTTGAATCACAAGTAAAAAGAAACTAAGGCAATGGAAAAACATTAAACCAACAAAAATGAAAGTTAACAACAACTCAAAGAGAAGAAGATAGAAAGAAACCAACCAACCTTTCAAAGAAGACTAAGACCTGGGTGTGGAGCACTTTGAAAAGACTAGCCAACCTTGGAAAGGATAGCAGCGACCCAAAGGAGAAGAAGATTCAATGCAAAAAGGTAAGAGAAAGAAGTTTAGAAAAAAGATGCCTCCTCCCATAGAGTAGGTTTTATTTTCCTATCTCTAAAGTTTCCCTGTTCTTCTCTTCCTAGCCTCTTTTCTAAGTTTTCTAGGGTGTCCTAAGGTTAAGGTATGGTGGGGATAAAAAATAAAAAGAAGTGGATGACTAGGATGGATGGATAACTGGTGTTTTCTAGAGGTAACAAGTGGATGACCTTTTTATTGTATGAAGGTGGGGAGATGCCATTTTTCTAGGAGAAGGCATCTCCCCCTTCAAAAATCATTAAGGCCCTTGAAAATAGCAAGTGCTTTGGATGGGGATGCGATAAGAGAGAGAAAACAAGAGGGAGAAAAGAAAGTGATAGGAAAAGATAAGAAAGAGAGGTGAGGTGGGAAAAAGTGATTGGTTAGGTAGTTTCCTAAGAAGTGGGGATTGGTTGGAGTGGGAGTTTAGTAAGGATGGAGAGTCTTAGAAAGATAGGACTCTTGAATAGAAAGTGAAATTTGTAGTGATATTTAGTGGTGAGGTGGAACGTGAGAAAAAAGGTGGGAAAAACATTAAAAAAAGAAAAGAAAAAGAGTAGTCTCTTCTTATTGGTCCACATGCTACCTTATCCTAGTAAAATTTCTCTCAGGTATGTTCAAAATATCCCCATAAATACCAAGGATAATTCTTTGGATTCTCCATTAATCATAGCCTTCCATTTAGCTTGACTTATGTGGCTTTGAAGGCTAACTCTAAAAGCTCTATTGGCTTGGCTTCATGGCTAGCATAAATGGCTTTCTTAACTTAACTTGATGGGTCAAATCCTTAACCTTAATAGGTGGCTTGGGTTCTTAGCTTGTCACCTTGTTCATGGCTTAAATATGGCTAAGTGGCTTAAGTGAAACCCATGCAAAGGTGGTAGACTTTGCATGGCTTGTGCATGGGACCACTTTAGCCACCTTTGGCTCTTTTGCATCCATTTCTTGTTCTGATCTTTATCCTTGATCTCATTTTGGATTGATGATTTTTAGGCTTTAACTTGATCTTTTGATCTTGATCTTCCATTTTCATCCTAATCAATTGCGACTATCAAATCATCTTCTCACTTCCTATAAAAAGTTAAAAACTCTAATTAAATCCTAAAAATATATGTTTAATCACACACTTACCTCATATTAGCCTCTGGACCTATAGATTATCAACTTTTGAGTTATTAGGTCAAAACTGCATGTGTTACAAATTTTGATCAAAAACCTTATTTTACCCCTATAAGTTATAACACATGGGTAGCTAATTGGGTTAGTTTTTTTTTTTTTTTTTTGCAAAATTAAACACTTATTAGACTCCCATGTGGATTAGCAAGTTTGTGGTTCTTTTGTAGCATTTTACCCATCACTTTTAAGACTTCTGTAAAACCCTAATTTGAAAAATCAAATCTCCACTTCATATTGTAAAGTTCTACCATTATAGACAACTTAGTATAATCTTTATACCCAGGTACAATGGCTCATCGGCATTTTCTAATGTAGCATGTAATAGTTCCAGGTTGTATTGGAAATCATTGCATGAATCTTAAAATATCGGTGCAGCTTTACTATCTATGACACTTTCTACAATGTTTTTATATCTTCTAGCCCTTGTCGATGGCTCATGCAAAAGTTCTTCTCCATGCCAAATTCATGGGTGATAGATTTCATCTACTCCATTGAAGCACAAATGATCTCTTGACTCCCCTACTTGCAATTAAAATCACCACATGACCTAAGTACAAACTCTATGAACTTTTCTATTTCCTCCTCATATTCTTTTGATGTTCTCATCATGATTATCCAAGCTTATTTGTCCATTTTTCTTACAAATTAAAGCTAATCTATATGTAAAAACTTCTCTTATATGAAAACATTATAGTGAACTTAGTTAGGCATTTTACCAAGCACTAGGTATACAAGAATTATAAATGTTTGAAAAGAAACTAAATTACATGCATGCCATGGGAAAATTTTCCAGTTAAAAATGAAGATCAAGTTGCAAAACATGAAAATTCCATTCATATGGAAAACTAACTTTAAAAAAAGAATTTTTTTAACATAATCATGCCAAATATGTAAAACATGCATGAGACAAACAAGGAAAATACTAACCCACACTCAAATTGATATCAACTGAGAATATACATATGTGTGTGTAATTTCAATTTGATAGTGTTGATTTAGTTGAAGCTAGCTAGAGCAAAATATGCACAAATATCAACTTAAATTTGTGTAAAGATGAAGACAACTGAAAACAAAAAACCAAAGGTAGATGTTAAAATTCATATAAGGGATTTGTAGTTTTAAAGTTAGCTAAAAAAAATGACTTTAAAATAATGTACTTTTAAATTATGTTTGAGAAAAGTCTCAACTTTTAAAGTCAGTTTCATAAAACTAACATTAAAGGTCTCAAATTTTAAAGTTAGTTTTAAAAAACCACTTTAAAAGATGTTACTTTTAAATTCATTTTCCATACCAAACTTTAAAAGGTATCACTAAGTCATTTTTTAGAACTGACTTCTAAAGCCTCTTCCCCAAGAAGCAAAGTTTTTCCCGCTACACTAAAGTAGGGACTTTCCAAGTCGTTTTCTGAAAATGACTTTAAAAGTTTATACTTTTAAAGTTATTTTTAAGAAAATAGACTTTAAAAGTCCTAACTTTTCAAGTGATTTTCATAAAAATTTACTTGAAAAACTATTCCCACAAAAAAAGTATTTCACATCACACTTAAGAAGTTGGTTTGCCACAAACTGACTTCTTAAGTATGAATCACAAAGTTGGTTTTTTGAAACCAATTTGTATTATTTTTAAGAAGTTGGTTAGCTAAAAACTGACTTCTTTGTGCTGACTTTAAAAGCCACAATTTCCATAATGATTATAGGGAGATGTGGATAAGTTGGTGTCAAACTAAAAGGTGGGGAACTTAGCCCAGAAATGTGAAAGATGGAAAATTGGTCCCAAATATGTAGAAGGGCCTTAGTTGGAAGAAAGAGACTCCATTCCCCATTCCCTCAACTTCTATTTAAATCTCCTTCTCAATAGTGGTCCGGCTCTAGCTTTATGATCTCATGATATATCACCATTGAACGTGGTTTCTAGCTTGTCCAGGTAGCTACCTCCCTTTACCTGTTGTATATTATACTAGAAATATGCACCTCTAAAGCCCTCTGATTCTTCTGTCCTTTTCATATTTTAGAGCCTAATAAGGTGTTAAATTACTATTTTCCATATGGAGCCCCTATTTCTCTTGCCATGCCTTTTTTTGCATGTTTTGAAGATGGAAATGGTTTTAATTTCAGAGAAAATTTATAACTTCTGGAGTTACAGCCTTAGCTTCAAGGTTATTACCCCATGCAATACAAGGTATTTACAAACTCATAGCCATTCTATGGAAACAAAGTATCATTTGATCATGGTGATCCCTTCCACTAATTGTCAAGACCCTTGAATAGGTTTTAAGTGCCCCGAACTAGATTTTAGCAAAGAAGAATTTGCTTCTTAGGCATTTTTGTGAGTTTGTCAAAAGCACAGGTTCTTCTCAAAAGGCAAAAACCTTCTCCTCCTTGCTAACTAGTCTTGATAATAGCTTCATAAGATGTTGCCTAAAAGTCTTTAAGGCAAAAGTGTGACAACCCGGGTTTTCCCATGCATTTTTAAAACAATATCTAATTCCTAAGGCGGGATGCATCCCTATTTGAAAACCATTTATGAAAACCATGCAATGCAACGGAAAATCTTTAGTTTTAAACTCGTTTTGAAAACCCCAAGTGTCATTTGCTTTCACAACAACCAAAGTAGTTTTTGAAAACTTTAGAAACCATAAATGTTTTCCCAGGTCTATCCAGTCACAGCACACAGTCCAACTGTAAATAAATACAAATACATGTCCAAAGGGTAGAGAGTTTACTTACATGTATAATTGTCTCCTATTTGATTCACTTGCTCATAGCACTAATATCTCCTAAGACGTATTCTATTTGTGAGTGGAACTATCCTAAAAAATGTTAAGGATAGGGTGAGTATATACTATACTCAGTAGGAGTCTATCACTACTAGTTTTGTAATGCATGCTATATTTACAATCATATGCTCTTAAAAATATGTGCATGTTCGATCATATGCCTCCATGGGACATATGACACTTTGACCTAGTGCCGTGACACCAGTGGTAGCCCCATGTACCACATGCAGTCGAAGCAGGGACGTTGCCCCTTTTTTGGGCGTGGTACCCATCCACCTAATAGTGGTAGAGGCTGGAGGCCAACCCAAACCTCTCGGCATAGCGCCCATGAGCTTATCAGCCCAAGTCATACCAGATCAAACCAGTAAAAACCTCTTTTTCAAAACCTGTCCTCTTTGGGTCCCTCACAACTACTTGGCCCTCACAATTGCCTACTCAGTGTCTTTTGGGCACTCCAGCTTCTTTTGGTAACCCTCAAGGACATGCAATCTTTCAAAAACTCACTGCTCACAAATCATGCAATATATGCATTTGTTTGCAAAACATATCTATGCATAATGTATATACAATCATTTACAAAACATATCTATGCATAATGTATATGCAATTATTTGCAAAACATATCTATGCATAAAGAATTTATCATATGTATGCTGAATTAAGTCATGCTAAACAAGTTATATAATTTATACTTAAAACATGCATAAAACAATCATGGCTCTTTTAAAAAGTCTAGTAGCGATAGAGCACTTACCTTAAAGTCTCCTAGAGTTGCGTCCTTTATCACTTTAACCTGTCCCTGGGTCTCATTTATAAACTCCTGGGTATGAATGGATACAAGGAGTCCTCATTAATTTCACTCTATTTAGATGTTAGATTGCTAGCTCTGCCTATTGGGTCCAAGGTCCCTGCTTAATTCATTCGTCAGGCTAGATCCTATGGTGTGGATCTACTATTCAATAATTAAACTACCTAATTCATTGTCAAGCTAGATCCTATAATATGGACCTACTTATTCAATAGTTAAATTCTATAAATGGTCCTATGATCCCAATTTTAAAGTCTCATTAGGTCTGCAAGTCTCATTAGGTCTGCGTGTCCCAGTACCTAGGACACCCGTGCATCCTGTTGGGGCATCCTAGTTGAACCACGACCGCCTCATATGCATGTGCGCCTAAAGGCCGTGCTAGAGACTGCTTTTTGCACACGCACATGCATGCTCAAGTGACGTGCTATGACGTGCATCATCACACGGACGCACCTTGTAGCATGGCGCGTCTCAGCTCCTAGGGCACCCCGTGCATCTTGGTCGAGCTAGGACCTGTGCCCCATGTCGCGCACGTACCCAAAGGCCGCACCTGGGATAGTGTTCGCACGTGCACAAGCATGCCTAAGCGATGCGCTATGATGCACGTCCTGGATGACCTTGCGCGGACACACCTTGGCATAGTCGAAATGTGCCTTGGCTCCCGGGCCGCCCATGTGTCCCGGTCGAACTTGGACTGTGCCTGGGACGCACCGAGGCCATGCTCATACACAGTCGCATGCCCTTGTGCACAGTGGCATGCCTAGGCTCCGTCCCTAGGCTCAGTCAGGTGTGCATCACGCACCATGCCCAGGATCATCTCCCTCGTTGGTCCGGTCCTGGGTTCTGCAATTTTCGACCGAAAAATGCGAAGTCCAGCCTGGTTTTGACCAGGGAAAGTGGAAGGGAAGAGGAGGAAAGGAAAATGGCTTACCTGGGTCGCCAGAGATCGTGCTCCTCTCACCTGCCTAAACCCTTATGTTGCCGGAATTCTTGAAGTAGAAAAATCCCAACGTCAAAACCGGAAAACTCGAACAAGGTGGAAACCCTATTGCCCAGATTGGAAAAGAGAAGAGGGGGAAATGGGAACGGGATGGCCGGCCTGACTTAGGCCTGGCCATTGCCGGAAAACGCAGAGAGATGGGTTTCTGATTTTTCCAGAAACCCCAGTCTCAAATGGCTGGAAAAACGCCGGAAAACTTGTGTTTTTGGAGAGGGGGAGATGGGGTTTTTATAGCCCTGCTTATGGCGGTGTTGCCAATGGCGGTGCCACCCTTGGCAGTGGCAGAATCCTCTAGAAAAATTGGGATCGAGGGTTTTTGGAGGGGTCTAGAGGTTGAAGACGACAGGGGGTGCCGTTATCAAAATAGCCCCCTGCGTTTTTCATCCTTTTTCGTTTTAAACGTTTTCTGTTTAAATTTCAGAAATACCCCTATCTTTAAACGGCTGTAACTTCTTCATACGAACTCCGTTTTGGGTGATTTTTGGGGCGTTGGATTCCATTTTTCGAGTAGAATCTAATGGCAGTAAGTTACCTTACAAATTCCTTCATTTACTATTTTAAATAAAGTGAAACATTTAACTCAGTTTATTTCCTATAAAATGTTCAATTTTCGTTAAAAATAGTGCAAATTGCTCAGGCATTACAAAAAGATTAGAGGAACAACAATCTCAAGAATCCCCATACTTGAGTAATAGAGGCAAAAAAGAAATCCTTGAAGAAGAGCATGGCCTTTTCATATTGATGAAGGTGGGAGTGGCATGCATCTTCTTTCCAATAGGGAAGGACATGTGTCCCTATTACTCCATTTGGTTTTTTTGGATGCTCATGTGCTTGTAAGTGTGATGCATGGACCCACTTGGATTAGTCTCTCTTATTTATAGTTTGTTAGCCACTTAGGAGATGCTCCCTACTTTTTGTCTGATGACATCTCCATGTCCATCTCATGTGATGATGAATGTGGCCCATTGATGCTTATGTCATGTATGTCCCCTTAGAAGCTACTTAGGGGATATCTTTTGTGGGTCTAAAGGAAGCAAAGTATTAAGGCTGCCATGTGACCTCTTTCCATAAGCAAAAACATGGCTACTTCTAGTTCTTGTGACAAAGATGGGAATTCCGTGATCTAGGTGTCTGCGAAATGGGGTTCTTGCCCCATCCTGTTGTCCAATGGTCCAATTGGACCTCTGATTTTTGTGACTTTTGTGTATGAGCTGTTGGGTGGATTGAGATCCTTTCTCTTTTTTTTATGCCTTCTTTGATGCTGATTAAGGTTTAATAATAGCAGGAATGGAGGTGTCTACACAAGGTTACTAGAAGTGCTAAATTCAGTGGTGGTTAATGTCACAAAAGAAGGTAAATATAGTATGGATGCAAAACTCCAATGGCGTATTCTCAATTAAAAGCTCATATACTCTTCTTCGACGTCAAAACAAGCCTTGTGAGCATGCAAAATTTATTTACAAAGTGCTGGTCTTACTAAAGGTGACATTCCATTTAAGGCTGTTGCTTTGAATGGGGAGACTTGCATTTGATAATCTTCTCAACATGTGTACTTATGCATGCTAGATAATGATATTAACTAAGATAACCACTTTCTACACTACCCAATAGCACAACAAGTTTGGAACATCATTTTGGAGTTAAATGGGTCCTTCTAAACTCTTTTAAGAGTCTTCTAAGTTAATGGTCTTATCCAAAGTGGAATAAAAAAAGCAAAATGCTCTAGGATTTGCCTTTGATGGTAGCTTTATGACACATTTGGGCATAAAGAAATAAAATCTATTTTAATTTCAATATAGTCTCAAAGAGCCTTATTGAAAATATTTATTTAGATGGTTGTCTTAGTGAGCATCTATCCATCTTGAATTCAAAGACTATTCTTGTAGCTAGATTCAAGGGATGTGGAAATAAATTGTAGCTTGCACCAACTAGGATAAGCCTCCGTCTCACTTGAAATACCCTTGACCATACTAATTCAAATTGAATTTGATGTTGCAAGCTTTGGCAATCCATGCCTATCAGGGGTAGGTGGTATTCTTAGAAAGTTAGAAGGAATTTGGATTTTTTTTATACAATATATATTGGATTCGAGGACACAAATGAAGCTGAGATTGGAGACCTTCTTTAAGGAATAAAAATATGGAAGTCATGTTACCTCTTGTGACTCACAATGGAAGGTGACTCGGCATGTCTAATTGCAAGGTTAAATGGGAAAAGGTCTCCACCATGGAGATTTATATATCTCATTCATTCAATCATTGGGGAGGCTGATATTTCTTTTTGTTTATTCTCTTCGCATCTCAAATGATACATCTAATATGCTAGCTAAGGAAGGGACCAATCTCCTTATCTTGAGAATTAGATGGGAGTGAAGTGGCATATGTTTTATTAATAATTGGTTTTTTAGGTGCAGGAAGATACTTCTATATTATCTTGTATTTTGATTTGCATATGTACATTTGATCAACTCAATTTATTATGTACGTCCACTAGGATGGCTATATTCTCCCCTAATAAATAAAATTGATACCTTTCTTCCAAAAGAAAAAAGAATACCCCTTTTATTATGCTATTTATGTATAATGACTTGACTCTAATCTAAAATATGCTTAATTATCCTCTAATTTTCAAGTGAAAACTAATTTTGAAAATTTTTCATTACTTTGTAAGGATTTCATGTTAATTTCTTTTTAATATTGGTCACCTACATATAACCAATAAATCAAATTATTGTTGTTCACAAGGTGTGCTGGTTCTCCAACAAAAAAGCTCACAAATGAAGTCTACTCACTGTCATGAGAAAAAAAAGAGCACTACTACAACTATTTTAAGATGGTTAAAAATGCATATACAAGATAGTTAAAAAACTGTCTTATATTATTTTTAATATAAGATGTTTTTTCTTACACCTAGCCACCTTATATTCATTTTAATATAAGATGGTTAAAAAGAGAACCATCATATATTATTCACCATTTTATAAGTCTATTTTAAAAATATAAGACTACTTTTCAAAAGTTGTCATATTTAATATATAAATGTAAGATGGTTGTTTTAAAACTGTCTTATTTTGTACATACTTCCTGCACATGTTTGTTTTCTTTTGTTGGTTCTGTTTGTATATTCTTCTCCCAGTTTTTGTAGTTCATAATACATTCAACAGTCGCCATCACTAGGCAAAAGAATACATTCACTTCATTTTTGTAGGCTAGAATCATTCTACAACATACATTCACTTCCAACATTTCACATTGAATTTCTTCATACACACTTCTCACTGAAATAAAGAAAGCACACACATAAATTCACTCATCTCCATGCACACCTATATGTTTGGTTCAACACATCAACTTTTCCTCATTGAAATAAAGAAACCATACATAGACTTCAATCAAAAGATAAAAGGAACACATCCAAATAAATGAATTTTTGTTTTGTATTTCATGAATAAAAGTGTTTACATTCAATAACATTAGTGACTTATAAATTAATAGTCAAAAGATATTTAGTCTATTCCATCCTGATGTCACCTAGATTTATGTGGGAGTAATTCTTTCTTCCTAAATCTATCTACAAGACAACTTACATTAAATTAATTGAGACATTCAATCTTAGAGTCATTTTGGAAATGTAGAAAACTGTGAGAATGATGATCAATCAAGTAATTATCTTACCTTTCTCAATTGGGAGGTTGTAAATTCTTCACAAATAAGGTTCTCATGTATCTGAGAATACAATACCCACACTCCCAATTAGATTGTTGTTGAGGGCACTACACAACAAAGACAACAGAAAAGCTTCAAATATCATGTGTAATTACTAAAGAACTAATAAACCTTTCCTTGACCTTTTTCCTAGTGACTTTTGTTTGGTGGTTAATATCTTACATCTCAGCCCATTTATACTATGCACTACACAAATATAAGTAAAAAGAATTAAATATGAATAAACAAGATAATTATTGGCAATTTAACTATTATAATGAATGAAATAATAAAGACTTGTTGATGATTTTTATCAATGGGCCTTGAATGTGCCCTCCACAAGAATAAAAGAACAATACATGCCCACCATGCACATCCAAAGCTAGCACCATCTAACAAGACCTATATACATAATCATTCAATTGAAATTTACAAAACCTAACTTATATCAATATTCACATTTATTAAATTACATAATTTAGCAAGACATGCGATAACTTACCCGTTATTGTAGGGAATCAATAAGGATTACCCCTTCTCACAACTCAAGAACCCAGGTATGATATCTTTTATTTGTTTCTCCATGGGCAACTACTCCTCTGGTCCAAAGGCAATAGTAGAATCGATGAATTTGTAAATGTCATTGACCTCTAATATTTGTTATTTATAGTACAAAGACTTGTAGAAACTTAATGTCAAATACTTAACACATCTTATTAACAGAGCATTGCATGTACACGACATACATGATGTAAATGATGATGTACATGTACTTCAGTTAAATCATATTACATATGGCTAAGAGGTCCTCATTCATGACAGGAACCTCAACTATGTCTTTGACAAGCACACCGACCTCTATCCTTAAGGGATGATTTCCTTATCTTCATTGATTAGTTTGTAGAGTCCCCTCAGGAATGAAGGTGTGCTATGTGAAACCTCCACATGATGCTTGCATTGTAGATGTAATATTCTATTTTATCATAAAAATAGACATAAATACATGGGTTGGGACAATCCCCATGCCAAAATGTGCTGTCGAGGGGGGATTAGCCTCAATGGCCCTTCTACCGCTTCTAGTTAACATTAGATGTAGCTAATGTTAAACAATTTAGTTGAGACCTTAAAAAATGCTATTGAAAATGATACTAGGATGCCATATACATACCTTGGATAACATTGGTTCGATATACTTCTCTAGTTAAGCTACATGACATCGAATTGCATCCTCAATAATATGAATATCGTTTGCTTCTATCAAAAATGGTAGGGCCATTTGGTTGGAGGTAGTGGTAATGCACACATGTGCATCAACCTGCTGTCTAATGTGATAAAAAGAACCTCATATAGTATAACCACAGCGACGTAGTTCTCAACTGTATGCAATTACAACATGCACTAACCCACCTATAAATTAGAAATAACATATACATAAGAATGAATGAAGATTACTAAATAATTGAATATTAAAAAAGTAAACATGTATAATACATACCTCCTTGATTAGGATATCTCCTTCCAAGAATTGCTCTTTCATCTATTATTCAAATAGAGCACTGCTGCTATTGTGAGACAGGGGTCGAGGGACAATATCCTAACATTGACTTTTGAAACTCCAAAAGTACTTCTATAAATCATTCTTTACCTTATCGTATAACTCCTTGAAGGTTTTCTCTTTCCATGCTTCCAAGACTTCTACTAAAGGATTCTTTGATTTAGGAAAGAATTTAGAATGAACCATACCGTGGCCTTGGGCCTTCAACTAGGGTGCTCATCCTTGTTACCCATATCCTTATACAGGAAATTCTCCTTTGTAGCAATGATCATTAGTCCCTGTAGTTATGATTTCTTAGGTCAATTATTCCTACACAATGCAGTTGTCAGAGCATGATCAATTCCAATTTCATATATATGATATAATTCAAGAGATTCAAATTGTTAAACATTTAATTTCTGCTAAAATATGCAAAAAAAATAGCATTTAATTAGATCATCTAACCTATCAATTTTGTAATTTTTAAATAAAATATGAATTTTAGCTTCAATTGACCATCCAACTATTGATTTACAAAATTTAATGGTCAAATGATCATCACAGCTAATTAGATGTGTAATGTACAGTTTATATGATTCTAATTTTGTATTATGCTTTGTAGATCAACCAGATTAGGAATTGAATGGATAAGATAGAGTTCTAATTGGAGAAAAATAAATCATGGAGAAGATTTTCTAAATAGGAAATCAACTTTGGAATGAAGGGATGCATAGTAAAAACTTCAAAAAGGAATGGGAGCTAAAGAAGATAAATAAGAAAACCCAACCGTAGAAAAGTGGAAGTCAAATTGAGTTAAAGATAAAAATTAGAAGGGGGAGAAACTAAAATAGAAAGATTGGAGAGAAGGAAAGCAAAATGGAAGCATAAAAGGAGGAGATCAAAGGAGTAAAATTTTGTTTTTTTTTTTACCATAGCAGAGAGGACAGTCGTAGGGGAGATTCACAATCTCTCTCCCCGGCTAGAAATCCTTACTATGAGAATGTTGTAGGAAGGCTTGGACCATTGCTCTCCATCTATCGAATTTTCTACACTTAAAGTAGAAAAAGCTAACCGCTTACCTTCTCTCACTTATCTCCCTCATCTCGTCCTCTGCTTTATCTCACCCAGACCAAAACCCAACCTCTTAAGTATTTCTTTGCATTGCTCCTCAATAATCCGTCCCCTTCTCGATTTAAATTCTTCACCACAGATCCCTAGCTCTTTCCCTATGCTCCCTTTCTTTCTTAGTTATCTTCACCATCAGAAAGAACTGAGTTAGACACCATAGCAAGGGGACCTGATCTCCTAGCCATCTCCTTCCTACTCTTTACACTACAGAGATCTTCGACCGACACCTCTCTTGTTCTCACCCGCTCCCAACTCCACTATGTCTCTTGCTCTCTTGATCCTTTTCTCTTTCAGTTTCTTTCTCTCTATATCTTTGTCTTCGGGAAGACCCAATATTCATCTTCTCAGTCTCTCATTCCCTATTCATCATTTTTTTTTTTCCGCTTTGCATCTATTTACTTTCATTTTTTATCATTGTTTTCTTTCTTCTTTTCTAGTCTGTTATCACTTTGGAGCAAAACCCAAATCGGGTTTTTCCCCAATTATTTTCCTTTCCACGTAGTTTCTTCTCCCCTGTTTCATCATCTTCCTTGGGCTACATCTTTTGTTTTCGGTTAAAAGCATAAAAAAGGGTTATTCCATTTTTTCCCCCTATTTCTCTTCCTTAATTCAAGTTCTATCCTCACTTTTGTCTTTTTCCTTAGTTCAAATTACTCTTGTCTAGATTTGTCCTATTCCCATTTTCCAGTTAGTCCAGGATTCAGTTAATCCAGATCTAGTTTGATTAAAGTTTAACTATATCAATGGTTTAGTTTTACAAATAGAAAAACTTTATTTTCTAATCTTTTTCTCATCAGAATTTAAATCAATTCTCAGATCTTGTTTTCAAGACAATTCCTAACTGCTCCATCGACCTTGATCTTCAATATGAAATCCAAAAATTCAATCTAAGCTATTCAAAACCCAAAATCCTTCCTTAGTCTACGTCATAAAAATTTTAGAAATCTGATTAATTCAGCTATTGGATCCTTAATCAAAGGTATGATTGCAAGATTGATGAAGGCCAATTGACTTTGATGACATCATATTTGAAGAATTTGTCATAATCAAGCTAGGGAAGTGGATTTTATTTGTTGTTTAGTTTAATTTCCTGTCTTTTTGAACTAAGAATTGTGTAATTCTCATTAGTTAAATAGATTTGTGTTTCAATTCATTCTTATTTAATTTCTTTTATTTATTTTAATATTTGTTTAGTTAAATTTTATTTAAACTCCATCTTTTCCCTGTAAGATTGTCCTGTACTTGCATAAGCTGTACTACAATAGCCCATGCACTTGCAATAAACAGTCAACAAGTTTTTAGTACCATTTCGGAGACTCACAATAGAGTTTTCATAAAATTTAATAAAAATTTCAATAAAAATCCCAAAATTCAAAAAAGAATAAAAGATAAGAATTTTAGGAATTGCATTGTTTTAGCATTTTAGGCACTTTAGATTCATTTTTCAATTTTTCTTAGCGTATAATCACTCTATTTCCTAAAATTTGGTACTTATTGCTATTTTTTATTTTGCAAGAGATCAAAAATGGAGTAGGGATGATCCTGTGGGCCACAGCTTTGCCAAATTAGGATTTATTTGCTTTCCTAGATTAGAATTTCTAGTTTTTGAGTGAAACTTGTAGTGAGATGCCATTGTAATTTGCAATTATCTCAATTTTAATTTTAAATGGGTTGTATTAAAATAGGGCAAATGTGGGATATGGTGGCCCACACTAGATCTTCATCAAAAACCCCAATGTAAGTATCCCTCACTCTCTTTTAATCTTCTTGGTTTAGTTACATTTAATATAATCTTGTATTTGGATGGTAGTGTAATTCATACAAAATTAGGGCATCCCTTATAATTGTTGCATCCTTAATTAGGGTTGTTGCATTAGTTGCACATATCTAACCCTTGATTAGATAGCATAAAGGAAACATTAGTTTACTTTTTGTATTGCATTGCGCATCTATTGCTTTATGGTGGAATGGAGCACATTGATAGTAAGGGCCCCACAGGAACCCTCATAAGATAAAAGATTGGATTTTATCACTAGATCCTTGGCTCACCTAGGTAATTAAATCAATTCCTTATATGTTTGTAATCCCAACCATTAATCTTAATTTAAAATCAAGTAGCAAGAGTATGACGACCTAAGTTTTCATAACACTTTTTAAATTCAAAAGACATTGACTTAGCAAGCTCAATTTCTAATAAAATCATTTTTAAAGAGTAAACAATAGCAAAAGAATCTTTTCTTTTAAATTCACTTTGAAAAACCCTAAGTGTCATTTTTTTTCCTCAAAAATAGGGATTCTTAATGAAATGAGAACTCCTTTCTACCAAAAATTTGGCAGAGTTTCCTCTATTTTTCAAACATATGACATTTAACGCATGTCATTGCGAAGTACCTGATAAACATTCATTGATATTTTAAAACATAAATGGAGACTCTGTCTCCTTTTCATACATCTAACAAAATAAAAACAATTTACATCAGCAAAACACACCCAGAACCTCCACAGCACAACCTACCCACATAAGTCTTCCAAATTCCCATAATTACATACAGTGCAATCTCTTTCTCATTGGATACCATAACTTCAATTCAAAAACCAATTCTTACCTGTCCTTTTCCAAAGTTTTTGTAGGCGCGTTCCATCAAGAAACAGCTCCCATTCCTTAGGAGTCCTCTGTTCTTAGATATTGTCAACATGCCAAGCCTACTACTATTCTCTGTACCTAAGGCATTACAAACCAAAGCAATCATTTGTGTAGGTGGAATAAGATGCAATTTTATATAAACAAAATCATGATAATTTTATATAAATCAATTTGTCCATGCTGAATCATGCAAACACAATTCAATTATCATTTAACTTGAATCATTCAACATTCATCAAAATCATGAATCCATGCCAATATGGAAGAAATATTAATGCATCAATACAAAACACATTCTTTGAAATGCAAAGTATGCAATCCACATGTCAAACTTACAAGTCATTTACATTTCCTAATACCAATGTTCGCTCTTATGAGTCATTTCACATATCAAATACCAACACATTGTTGTGTGTATTAGAGTGTATAGCAAATAATATTATCCTCTTTGGGCCCCTCTGTCAGGACACCTCATTCGATACCCACCTCACTTGGGCTAACCCTCAAGGTTTTATTTCCCTCCTCAAGGTCACCTCATTCGATACCTAGCTCACTTGGGATGCGTCATTATGTGTTTCAAAGCGTACAACAGACAATATTACCCTCTTTGGGCCCCTCTATAAGGTCACCTCATTCGGTACCCACTTCACTTGGGCTAACCCTCAAGGTTTTATTTCCCTCCACAAGGTCACCTCATTCGATACCTAGCTCACTTGGGATGTGTCATTATGTGTTTCAAAGCGTACAACAGACAATATTACCCTCTTTGGGCCCCTTCGCATGGTCACCTTATTCGGTACCCACCTTACTTGGGCTAACCCTCAAGGTTCTATTTTCCTCCACAAGGTCACCTCATTCGATACCCACTGCACTCGGAATGCGTCATTATGTGCTCCTGATTATCATCTTTTAGTATAGTGAGTTGGCGCAATGGGTTAAACCCAAAGACACACCTCAAGGCATTGTTCCTGATATCAGTCTTATATTTCTCATATAGTTCACAATAATATATAGCTTATGCATGAACTGTTAAATCATGATTCAATTTTAGCATGCACATTCATCTTAGCTTTCATATAAACTGAAAAGACATATTTCAATACTTGGAATTCATATACAAATGCATATATAGTGAAAATCTTAGCAATCTTAATTCCACCTACCTCAATGGAGATCTTCAGGGTCTTTAAAGCAAATAATCTATTTAGTTTTGCATACACGCTCCCGATCAGTCACACCTTTGTAACAATACAAACACATATTCACTTATACAATTCTAGGACTTATCTTAGCTTCCCTAGCATAGAAGTTTCCCCAAAATTAGCTCCTGGCACTATTCTGCCCAATGCAAAGTGGTAGTGCTTATTAGTATGCTAAGGGTGTTTCATTAGCTATAGGTTGATAGCTAATTGAATGACAAACAGTTACTGGAATTCTAGCCCACATCATTACCTTAAATTGGCTATCCATCATTCTTCTTAAGTGATAGCAAGTTGCTTTCATTATTCAGTAGCTTTATCTTAAATTTTTTGAGTATCTTAACTTAATTAAGGTCAGGGTACACAATGGTGGTGTCTGATCACCAATAAGACGTGTTAGGTCCTTATTACTCTACTATCCGACCATACAGTTTAGGCTTTTTTTTTATCATTTTTAATTTAGATATTCTTCAATTTATGCCATATGCTAGCAATTTTAGTGCTCTAAACTCATCCATGGTGTCTAATCATCGATCAGACATTGTAAAGTTACTATGTCAACAATACCCGATATGAAGGTTGAGATTGTCAGATTGGTTGTCACCTAGATCGACAATCTCGATCAATTTTAGGCTTTATCAAGTTCTTACTTACCTAATCCTAGGTTTGGATTAAGAAATGGATGGTTAGATTGTCCCTAAACCTAGATCTAACATAAAATTGCATGAATTTAATAAAATTCATCAAATCAAAAGTTGAGTTTTGTAGATCTTACCTTCTAGGAGTGTTACCATGCTTTTCCCTCTCTTGGATGCACTAGATAAACTCCATTCCATTGTGAACCCTCCAAACCTATGTGCTCATACTATTTCTCCTCCAATCGATAGTCAAGATCCCCTCGGATCTCCCAAAAACCTTAAGGGTTTTCATCTCGTTGCCATGCTAGACAAAATGATCAGCTTGGATCAGTGATTCGAACTGACGTTGCCTCCAACGACTCTATAATTTTCAGCACCCTTCACTGCGTTTTTCTCTTCTTCTTTGGGGTGGGGGTTTTTCGGCATGCAGATCTTGGCCCCACCTCTCCTCTCCTTCTCTTCCCTCTCTCCTCTTTCCTTCTTCCCTTCTCTTCTTCTCTCCCCATTTCTCCCTCGTTGGCTTTTTCTCCTCTTTTTCTTTTTCTTTTCCGTTCTATCAGGTTTGGGAAGAATAGACCCAACATTTGTGTCGAGTTCCTTAAGTGAGGGGTGGTGCCAATATCAAATCTGGCCCCTTTTATTTAGGCATTTTTTTTCTATTTTATTTTTATAGAAATACCCCTCATATTCAAATATCCATATCTCCTCCATCTGAACTCTGATTTCTGCAAACTTATTGTTGTTTGAATCATATTTTTGAGTACTATCCAATTATAGATGTCTCAATACATGATTTGATATTTATCAAAATTTTCACTTATAAAACTCCAAAAATATGAATTTAATATTTTCTTTTCATCCCAATTTAATATTTTTCAAAATTCACTAACATTGAGATTTAGAAATTTGGGATGTTATAAAGAGACTTAAGGTTGTGGAGCTCGTAAGAACCTTTTTGAAAGAGGTGATCTATTGTCACTCCAATGGCTCTTGAACATCATGGTTATAGTAGGTATACAAAATCCAAGTGAATTTCCTACACATTTTGTTGACAGTTGTTGAGGTGTAAATGCCTCCTTCCATGAGAATTGTATTAATCACTTTGAGCATGACCTAACTAGTAAGCAATAGTCAAGTTTGAATTTAAGGAGGAGCTATCTAGCTTTAGGTTAAAAGTTACAACCTTACACTTCAATGAAGATTATCAAACAAATTCATTAGCAAGCTGTTAGTATTAATTGTGCATCATTTAGAATTAGGAATCGTATTAATTTAGGTTGCTTCATTTAGGGTAGGTTTTCCCATTTAAAAAAAGAAGAGCTTTTATTGTATGCACTTTTGAAGACACAACAAAACTGGAAGGTTAGTCAAGTATGACCACAACGATATATAACCAGATAAGTCATCATCAATGATTGATCAATGATCAACGGGTAACTCACTGTGTGGTAGTATTAGAGGAGATCAAGGCCCTCCACTTATCATGGATGAGGACTCACCACATTTAATGGATAATGCATATCAACCTCCACCGAGGAATAATCATCTACCAAATAAAGATTGGTGAAGAAATAATAAAAGAGAGTGGGGCCAATAAAGTGAACATGGGGATATTGATGTTTATCAAAACTTTCATGGCATAACTCTAAAAGACTACCTTCAGCCTCCATGCATCAGTACCCCATCCTATGTCATTCTTCCTTAGAATGTTGGTGCTTTAAATTAAAAAAACGAGTAATCCAATTACTTTCTAAATTTCATGGGTTAGACAATGAAAGTCCTTACTTGCACCTTAAAGAGTTTGATGAGGTATGCAATGCCCAACGAACACAAAACATTTGTTTAAATACTATTAGGCTTAAACTTTTTCCTTTCTCCTTAAAAGAAAAGGCTAAAATGTTGTTTAATGCACTGTCAGCAAGTTCCATAAGGACTTGGAATAAAATGAATAAGGAATTCTTGAAAAAGTTTTACTCTACACATAAAACAAATATGCTCTATTGTAAGATCATGAACTTTTACTCAGAAGGATAAATAATCATTCTACCAATGCTAGAAAAGGTTCAAGGATCTTTTACTCACATGTCCATATCATGGCTATGAACCATGACACATCATTAACTTATTTTATGAAGGACTTAGTTCTGACATGTGCTTGTTTGTAGAGATAATGTCTAATGGTAACTTCTTAAATAAAAACCAGATGAAGCGGAAGAGTATTTGGAGTGACTAGCTAAAAATGCATAGACCTGGGCTGACTTTGAAAGGGTAGAATATCCAAATAGGCCTAAGCCCACTACCACATCTACTAGGGGAGGCATGTGTGCCGTGTCTAACAAAGATGAACTTAATGTTAGAGCAGCATGTTAAGTGTTCAATTTTGGCCAAAATACCCCTAGTTTAGTATTTAATTAGATCATCTAACTCATCAATTTGATGATTGTTAGATTAAATATGAAATTTAGCTCAAATTGACCATCTAACGGTAAATTGTCAAAATTAATGATCAGATGATAATCCAAGCTAATCAAATGCTTAATGTACATTTAGATGACTCTAATCTATTCTTTTGTATTAGAGATCAACCAAAATAGGCTTAAATGGTTTAGATCAAATATCAATGGTGTAGATCACCCAATAGAGATTCAATGGTGCAAATGGAGTGATTGCTTAAAGGAAACTTTGTTTTAAAGGAAAATTTGGAGAAAATTTGGAAAGCGCCAATAATAGAAGTCTCCAAGGAGGAAAGTGAGCAGAAGGAATGTGGAATAAGGAAAATTAGAAGGTGGTGGGGAGGGAGGCTACCACGTTCTTTCCCATTCCATTCTCCCCCTCTCTTTCCATAGCACCTTTCCTACTTCACCACTCCCTCTCTTTCTAATTTCTCTCAAGTTTCATCTTACAAAGGAGATCATCCCACCTATAACTTCCCCTCCCCTATGTCTCTCTACTCTCTCTCTTATATCTACTCTCTTCTTCCCCCTTGGATGACCCAGAGGGATTTTTTCTTTTATTGTTTTCCTCTTTGCATTCTATTCCTTCTGTCATCATCCTTTTCTTTTGTTTTCTGTTATTGCATTTCACTTCTTCCATACCTCCATTAGTTCAACCGATTCCATCATTGGTCCCCCAGTCCACCACACACCATCCTCTGTCTCAATCCCCTTCCCAATCACCGATAGTCTCCTTTGTTAACTGGCGCTTGGCCCTACCTCCAACTATCATCCTTTTCGTTCCAAACTCTCACACTCCATTTCTCCTTCAATCTCCCTCTTTTTGCTTCACTATCACCACCCAGCCCATTTTCTTTTCCTCTCTCAATTTCCAACAGGAAACCGAGTTCCAATTTCCTCTCCGTCAACACCCATCTCTCTACTTCTTCCTTGTTCGCTTGATCCCCATCTCCACCACGGGTCAACAATCCCCAACCATCTCCACTAGTAGCCCAGACTAGGAGCACCCCTCTGTGAGACTTGCACACCCCTAGTTGGCTAACTTGGGCATCTAAACCAGACGCTTGATCTTGTGCCTAGAGCCCAACTGTATTCCACTGCTCAGACCGGCTCTCCCTCCCCTCTGCACTATTTCTCCCTACGTCACTAGACCAGTACTATCATCTTCCACCATCCTATTTCACCACCCCATCTCCCAACTATCTCTCCTCCCCCACTCATTTATTTATCTCTTGCTTATCTCCCTCCTCTTTCAATCCATTCCACCCAGCATCATCCACCTAATTTCCTCTGGTTGGCTTGTCGCCGCACACCACCGACCCTATCCCAAGCACCGTTGATCTCTCTCTAGCCCGACACAACTCCAACATCTTCTTTGACTCCAAGCGCACCGTCGTCATCCCCTGCTCCTCTGCACTACCCAGACTGCTTCTTCTCCAGCACCATAAGTTTCCCTTCTTCTATCAACATCTTCTCTATCACCAGAAGACCCAAAGATGGAGACCCAACACAGGTTTCTCTTTTACCCCCTTCTTCTTCTCATCCTCTTCCATTCTCCCCTCCATCACTATCTTCCTCTTTTGTCAGGTTCTTCATTGGTTTTCATTTAAAACCAAAATTAAAAAAATAAATAAATAAATTTAAAAAGCCCTATGCATAAAAATTGAAATCCCTCATACATCCTTCTTTGTCTTTTAGTCTATTTTGTCTTTTTATTTATCCCTATTTTGTGTTATCAAAGTTCTGCTTGTTCTCAGTTAATTCCAAGGACAGTCTAATCCTAATCTTGTTTGATTAAAGCTTTACCTCATCAATAGTTCTGCTTTAACAAACAAGATCTCTTTATTTCTTCAACTGTTTCATATCAGAATTTTAATTCCTCTCTGGATCTTTTTCTTAGGACACTTCCTAGCATGTTTATCATTCCTGATCTTCAATATGAGAGCCAAAAGTTAGATCTAAGCTTTTAAAACTCAAATTTTTTATCTAGCCCAAATGTCATAGATTTTTTTGAATCTGCCTAATCCATCTAGTGAATCATCAATCAAAAGCACCAAAAAAGATATTGATGTATGCTAATTGAAGTTTATGACATCAGATCTGAAGAAATTGACAATAAGCAGTCTAGGGGAGTGAATTTTTCATATTTTTTAGTTAAATTTTTGTTTTTTTTAATTGGACCTTTGTAATTTCATTGATTAAACACATCTGAAGTTTGATTGCATTTTTTGTTAATTTTTGTTATTTAATTTTAATTTTTGAATAATTAAATTTTATTAAAACTCTAATTTCTTAAAGCGAGTCCCAATGGGATTGACTCATATTTGCATAAGCTACGCTACAATAGCCCATGCACTTGTGAAAAACTCAACAAGTTTTTAGCATTTTGCTAGTCCTAAGAAAAATAGCATCCCTAGCTAAAAAGTAGAAGCCATAGAAATGGGAAAGAAAAACTCTAATAAGGATGAATAAGTGTGTAGCATTTGTGAAAATACTACACATCTTATTCAGGAATGTCCTACCATTCCAGCATTTCAAGAGTTACTTCATGATCGAGCTGATGACTTAGTACTTATAAAAGACCTTTCTCACCATATTCAGAGACTTATAATCTCAACTAGAGAAACCACCCTAATTTCAGTTAGAGAAATAAACCTACTGTCAATGTCTCACAACCAAGCCCATACCAGCCTCACCAACAAAACCAAGAACTTCTTGCCCTACCCCCATACCAAACTTATAAAACTCCTACTCCTAGACCTTACTTGTCCCCATTGAAAAGGCCTGTAGATAATAATATCCATAAACTCATTCAAAACCAGGAGAGGAAAACTTCTCAATTAGAAGTTCAATTGAAACAAACCAACCAGTCTATGAATGAAATAAAAAAATATGAGTCAAATGATGAAGAATATGAAAAAAGGAAAATTTCTAATTCAACCACATGAAAACCCTAAGGGAGTGCATGCATTTAGTAATAATACATCTAATGCATCATCAAGCTCTAACATGGAACAAACTAAGGGTATCACCATTCTTAGGAGTGGTAAAAGAATTGAGAAAGATGAGTGACAAAAGACTAAATAGGTAGAAAATTTCATTAAA
The DNA here is from genome assembly GCA_035236585.1 of Warburgia ugandensis. Taxonomy (NCBI): domain Eukaryota; kingdom Viridiplantae; phylum Streptophyta; class Magnoliopsida; order Canellales; family Canellaceae; genus Warburgia; species Warburgia ugandensis. Next base: position 61,173,990 of record CP141133.1, read on the forward strand.
GTTAAAGAAAATTCTAAACAAAAGGACCTTACTTCACTTGTTGACCCATGTCCTATCCTTGCTCCATTTTCCGAAAGGTTGCTTCAAGTCACAACGATTACATCCAATGATGAGATTATAGATATATTCAAGCAAGTCAAGATCAACATATCATTCTTAGATGTAATAAAACAAATCCCATCATATGCCAAAATTTTAAAGAGTTATGCATAATCAAGAGGAAATTAAATGTGCAAAAGAAAGCATTTGTAATTGAATGAGTAAGTTCAATCCTTCAGCACCATACACACCAAAAATACAAGGCTCCTAGTTGCACCACTCTCACTTGCATCATCAGCAACCACAAGATTAACTATGCTCTCTTAGATTTAGGATCTGGTATTAATCTGTTACCATACATTGTCTAAGTTTAGGTAGGTCTAGAAGACCTCAAGCCAACATCCACTACACTCCAGTTAGCTGATAGATCATTGGTAATACCTATGGGAGTAATAGGAGATGTGTTACTCCAAATAGAGCAATTCTTTTTTTAGTCGATTTTCTAGTTTTGGACACACAACTAGTGTTGAATGAGCAGAAAGAAATTCCTGTCATCCTTGGATGTCCATGTTTGGATATGCCTAATACCTTAATAAGCTATAGAAATGGTATCATGAAGATTTCATTTGGTAACATGACATTCGAATTGAGCATATTTGATATATATAAGCAACCTAGTGAACTCACTGATTACTTACACTATGTCAACATGATAAATTTAGTTGTGCAAAATTATTTTCAATCATCTTTCTTGTCAAAACCACTTGAGGCCTATTTGGCCCACTTTAATGAGTTTAATGAGGATGCATTAATAGAGAAAGTTAATGCCCTTATTGATTCTATTCCTATCATGGATACAAAAAAATTAGAAACCTCATTTGGAAGAACTTCCATCGAGGGAGTCAACTCTCCTTCAATCATCAATAAAACCTCCTAAGCTTGAAATCTCTACTATTAGATTTAAAATATGCATATTTAGGAGAAAAAGAGACTTTTCCTATGATAATTTCCTCCCTATTAGAAACATCTCAGAAGAAAAAGTTAATAGACTCTTTAAAAGAACACAAAGGTGCTATAGGATGGACCATTAATGATGTGAAGGGCATTGACCCTTTAATCTCTAACCATAGGATATATCTGGAGGATGATGCTAAACTATGTCATCAAATATAGAGAAGGTTAATTCCCAATATGAAGGATGTAGTTAAAGAAGAAGCCCTTAAGTTGTTTAATGAGGGAATCATCTATCCCATAAGTAATAGCAAATGGGTGAGTCCAACTCAAGTAGTTCCAAAGAAGTCTAGAGTAACAGTGATCATTAATTCTAACAATAAATTAATCCCCACTAGAGTTACCACTGGTTGGTGTATGTACATTAATTATAGAAAATTGCATATTGTGACTAGGAAGGACCATTTTCCTTTGCCCTTTGTTGATCGGATGTTAGAAAGGTTTGCAAGACATCAATTTTATTGTTTTCTATATGGTTATTTTGGGTATAACCAAATAGAAATTGCACCTGAGGATTAGGAAGAGACCACATTTACGTGTCCCTTTAGCACTTTTGCATACAAAATAATGTCATTTGGATTATGTAATGCTCCTGCCACATTTCAACACTGCATGTTGAGTATCTTTAGTGATATGGTACAAAGAATCTTAGAGGTTTTCATGGATGACTTTACTATTTTTGGTATTTCATTTGAAACATGTCTTAAAAATCTAAGAAAAGTCTTAAGTCATTGTAATGAAAAGAACTTAGTGCTTAATTGGGAAAAGTGTCATTTCATGGTTTCTAAGGTAATTGTCCTTGGCCACATAGCATCATCCAAAGGAATAGAGGTAGATAGAGCCAAAATGGACCTAATTACCAATCTACCTATTCCCAAATATGTTAGGAACATTCACTCTTTACTAGGTCATGCAGGATTCTATAGGAGATTTATTAAAGACACACACATGTTCTATAAATCATGTGAGCAATGTCAAAAGTTAGGAGGAATAAACCATAGGAATATGATGCCTCTAAACCCTATCCATGTCATAGATTTTTTTTATTGCCAGGGCATAAATTTCATGAGGTCATTCCCACCATCTTTTGTCTACGTTTATATCTTATTGGCTGTAGAATATGTATTCAAATGGATTGAGGCTATCCCATGTAGGCATAATGATTAGAAAATTGTTGTTAAATTCTCAAAAGAAAATACTTTTTCTAGATTCGGGACCCCTTGAGCCATTATAAGTGATAATGGTACACATTTTTGCAATAGAGCATTTGAAGCACTAATGAAAAAATATAACGTTATACATAAAGTTGCAACACCGTATCACCCACAAGCAAATGGACAAGTTGAAGTATCTAATTGGGCCATAAGACAAAACAAATTCTTCAAAAGGTTGTTAATTTGAATCGTAAAGATTGTTCTCTTAGATTAACCAATGCTCTTTGGGCTTACAAGATTGCACATCAAACCCCGACTGATATGTCTCCACATCATATTGTATTCGATAAGGCTTGCCATTATCATGTGCAATGGGAACATCGAGGCTACTAAGCCATAAAGACCTTTAATTTTAACATGGATAAAACAGGCTCACATAAAAAAACTCCAACTTAATGAGTTGGAAGAGATCAAGCAAGAAGCATATGAGAGTAATAGGATATATATAAATAAAAAATGAAAGCCTTTTATGAAAAAAACATAATGAAAAAATCCTTTACTTATAACTAGAAGGTTCTTATTTACAATTCTAAGCTCCACCTATTTCCAAGTAAGCTTAAATCTCGATGGACTAGTCCATATATAGTTAAAGAAGTTTTTCCATACAAGACCGTCAAGATTGAGGATGCTAGGACTAGCAATACTTTTAAAGCGAATAGTCAACATTTAAAGCCCTTTTAGAATATGAAAATCCAAAAGTTGAGTCCACAACTCTAGAGGATCTTGTTTATTAGGATTGAGTGGTTCTGATCCCTTCATATCATCCTTTATATTTTTGAATTAGTTGTTTTCTACATCACCCATATTAATTTTAGGTCCTACATTTTAAAACATTGGGGATAATGTTTCTTTCAAGTTTGGGTGTAGAATTATAGAAAATTCTAATTTTTTGTTAGTTTTTTTTTTTTTAAATTTGCTAAAAAAATTTGAAAATTTTTTAGGTCAATTCCTACACTATGATGAGAATTGGATTTTCTGAAGTATAGTCTAAATAAATTTAGGTAAATAATGGAATTGAACATGATTAATTCATCATTTTACTCATTTTCTAAAGTATTCCATAAAAGCTAAGTCTCATATCACATCTGTACACACAATTTACATATACATAGTATAAATTGATAAGTAGTTAAACTTAGAGATCCTAAAGAAATTCAATGGAGACCTATAACCTAAGTGAGTTTTAGAGTCATTCCTTCTTTTCGAGAGATTATAAATGTTCCTAATTTTCTTTAGCATGCTTAAAGTAAAATTTGATCTCATTAATTCTTAAATTTGGTTAATTACTTGAATTATTAGAGTATTACCTTTATAATTCTAAAAGTTCATTGAATCAAATAGAATATATGAAACCTAGGAAATGATTTAGGTCATTCTTGTTGTTAACCTAGAGATATAAAGCCTACCCATAATATTTTTACCACTAGTTAGCTAATTTTGAGCCTTTCATATAAGCTTCTTTTTTCTCACCCAAATTAAACTTTACCCATATTAACCTAGTATAACATATCTATTACCTATTTTCTTCAAAAGATAAGTTAGAGATAAGATATACTTTTTAGTTGCAATAAAAGTAAAAAGGTGAAAAGAAAGAAAAAGAGTTGAAAGAGAAAGAGTTTGAAGAATGCATAAAAGTGGAAAAAGAAATATTCACTTTAGTACAAAGTGAAGAAGAATTTTCAACTTTAGTGGAAGATCTCTACTTATTTTTGAAGAATTTTGAATACCCTTTCTTTTCATAACCCTATCTGAAACCTACTTTTTGTCCCAATTAAAGAGCTATTGATTCTAGGATAAATATAGTCTTTATGAGGATATGAATGGATAGGAATTAAAGAGTAATATGTCTAAATATTCAAAAGTAATGGCATAAGGGATCAAAATAAAATTCTTTAGTAACTCCCGTTCCTTCATGAATATATATGACATAAATTTGTTTTTCTTTACTCTGCTCACATATTTAAAAGAGATATATGATTTGAACCCTTTATTTGAGAGATTCTATTTCTACATATATGTCTATTAGGGAGGATTGAGTTCAAAACATATTTCAAATGAAGTCAAAGGTTATAACCTATTTAGAGATAAGGATAATTGTATATGTAGACTACACACACACACACACACACACACACACACACACACACACACACACTCATTCTGATATTTGAGCTCAAATGGAATGTATTTAGCATATGGATAAAGTTTTGAATTTTTCATTAATTCTTATTAGTTGCTGAAGTTAATAGATTTATTGAAGATAATTCTTCGAGAAAAAGTGGAAGTTGACTTGAAAATAATTTTTGGAATATTGAGATTGGTCTTTTGCATGTTTTACTTAGAACTAGTAAAATGTTGGTTGGGGTGTGTGTTTGTTGTGTTTAATTTTAGCTAAAAAACCCTAGAATTAGCATTTATTTAGAATATTAGCTGATCAATTTTATAATTTAGATAAAATATGAATTTTAACTCCAATTGACCATCCAACTATTGATTAATTTGTAAATTTTAACGGTCAGATGATCATCAAAGCTAATCATATGTGTAATGTATGGTTTAGATGATTCTAATTTAATCTTATGTTTTGCACATCAACTAGATTGGGAATTGAATGGCTAAGATCAAGCTGATTAGTACCACATCATCTTCATTTAACAAAAAGCACTATAAGGTAAGATAGGATGGTTTCCTAAAAGAAAATGGGTTCTAATTGGAGAGAAGGAAATCATGTAGAAGATTTTCTAAATAGAAAATCAACTTTGGAATAGAGAGCTGCATAGTGCAAACTTGAAAAAGGAATGGGAGCTAAAGAAGATAAACAGGAAAACCCAATCGTAGAAAAGTGGAAGGCAAATTGAGTTAAAGATAGAAATTACAAGGGGGAGAAAATAAAATAGAAAGATTGGAGAGAAGGAAGGAAAAATGGAAGCAAAAAAGGAGGAGATCAAAGGAGTAAAAGTGAGTTTTTTTTTACTGTAGCAAAGAGGACTGGAGGAGGACAATTGCAAGGGAGATTCACAATCTTTTTCCACGGTTAAACATCCTTACTGTGAGACTATTGTATGAAGGCTTGGACCATAGCTCTCCATCTCTCAAATTTTCTGCACTCATAATAGAAAAATCCAGCCACCTACATTCTCCCACTTATCTCCCTCAGCTTGTCCTCTGCTTTATCTCACTCAAACCAGAACCCAAACTCTCTCATGTTTCTTTGCATCACTCCTTAGTAATTCATCTCTTTCTCTGTTTAAATTCTTCACCGTAGATCCCCAACTCGTTCTTTCCATTCCCTCTCTTTCTTAGTTATCTTCACTGTTGAAAAGAACTAACTCAGACACCATAACAAGGGAACCTAATCTCCCAGCTATCTCCTTCCTACTCTCTACAATACAACAATCTTCTGCCAGCACCTCTCTTGTTCTCACCAGCTCCTAGCTCCATTGCCTCTATTTCTTTCTCTATCTTTTCCTCTCTTAATTTCTGTCTCTCTATATCTTCATCATCAGGAAGACTGAATATTCATCTCTGTCAATCTCTTGTTCCCTATTCATCATTTTTTTCTTCTTCCCATCTATTTACCTTCATTTTTTTTCCTTCTTTTGCAGTCCGTTATCACTTTGGAGCAAAACTAAAATTGGGTTCTCCCCCAATTCTTTTCCTTTCCCTACATTTTCTCCTCCCTTTGGTTTCTCTTCCTTAATTCCAGTTCTATCCTCACTTTTGTCTTTTTCCTTATTTCAGATTACTCTTATCTAAAATTGTCTTATTCCCATTTTCTAGCTAATCAAGATTTAGTTAATCCAAAACCTGTTTGATTAAAGTTTAACTAAATCAACGATTTAGCTTTAACCAATAGAAAAAATTTATTTCCTGATCTTTTTTTTATCAAAATTTAAATAAATTATCAGATCTTGTTTTTAAGGCAATTCCTACTTGATCCATTAGTCTTGATCTTCATTTTGAAATCCAAAAATTCGATCTAAGCTATCTAAAATGCAAATTCCTTAGTCCAAATTATCAAAAAAATTGGAAATCTAATTAATCCAACTATTGGATACTTAATCATAAATATGACTGCAAGATTGATGAAGGCCAATCGACTTTGATGATACCAGATTTGAGGAAATTTATCATAATCAAGATAGGCAAGAGGATTTTATTAGTCATTTAGTTTAATTTCCCATCTTTTTGAACTAGGAATTTTGTAATTTCCATTAGTTAAATAAATTTGAGTTTAAAATTTATTCTTATTTAATTTTTATTATTTTTTAATTTTTGATCAATTAAATTGTATTTAAACCCCATCTTTTTAAGACAAGTTCTCGTGGGATCGACCTATACGTGCATAAACTGTACTACAATAACATATGCACTTGCAGTAAACAATCAATACAAAGATAGACACGTAGAACAACTTATAATTCGTGAAGCAACCAAGATAGCTTTTTTGTTAATGAAGGTTTGAGAATTAGGCCTCATGAATGCACCGTTTTCTAGTGAAGGGCATAGTTGATGGGCTCCGTGGTCCCAACCTTCTTTTTGTGTCAAGAAATGTGACATCCTAGGTTTTTATAAATAGATTTTCTAAATATTTTTGAAAAAATATGTCAAGATCAATCCTTGAATTTTTTTAAATTTTTTTTGAAACTCTACATATAATAATATATTTGAACTACTTCTTCTAACCTAAGTACGTCAAGTAAATCTCCACAATGTATTTCAAAGTAATAGTTCATCTTTTGCAGCCAGTCAAGACCTACTAGTCACAGCCCAAACACTACTAAGTTAAATCACAATATAAGTTTAAACATTATAATTTATTACAATTTGACTAAAGTCTTCAAATAGCATAAAACTATTTCTAATTCTTCATACTTTTATACTGCGAGTTTACTAAATTGCCTTTGTGTTAATCTCAAGCTTTTCCTTCCACCCTTCACCTGTAGGGTGGTTTGGTGAGTAATATAAATTTCCTAGTAGAGAATCTAAAACTAGCCAAAAACTCTGAAAATCATTTTATGCAAGTTTCTTTTTCTTTTTTGAAAGTGTATACATGTACTATCAAACATATCATTGTCACATCGTGACCTCTGAATTCATATCAAACAGTTATGTAATAATCAAAATAACATAATATTGGATAGTACAAGTAATATCCAAGGCATACAAAGATCTAAGTCAAATTCAATCCATATTCATTGAACGATTAATTCATCAATCAATCCATTCAATGATAAATCTATAACTAAATGACACTTAGTATCCTGCCACAAGCACTAGCATATCCAAACAAAATATAAGGTTGACTATAAAAGTAGCAAAACCAAAGTTTCAACACTGCGTTCGTTAGTGGGTGCCACACTAACTACACCGACTACAACATCCGTATCAATCCTATACAAGGGTAGTCCTCCCATGTAACATACCCTCATTAAACATGCCTATCATAGGCTGGTACCTATTTAGAAGTCAGAGGCCAACTGTGTCCATAGTATAGCAACTGTGGGATTTGACATAACATCCCTGAGCCAAGATCAACTCTTAAGAGCCTCCTGATTTCTTATTCAAATGTAGGTGTACAAGAGTGTGAAATTAAACAAAATGTATACTAATAAGTAATTGCAATCTATTATTCTAGCTAATATATAACATATGTATAACTTTTATAGTTAATTGATTGACATGTCAATAAATCTACATGTCATGCCAAAATTATTTTCAAACTAATCAGAATATAATTGTACATAATTCTATTAATAATAATTTCAAAATCATAAATAGAATTGCTATACCTTGATTAGAACAAGAATGATAATCAATTCCAATGGAAGGATACGCACTCGTGTACTATCTAATAATCCACACTTACCATCTTAGGTATGATCAAAACAAATGATTTTATGATAATTTAAAAGTATCATACAAATATATACATGTATGTGTACCAACCGAACATTTTGAAATAAAGATTCAAAACTAAATTTATTCTAAACACACTTAAGCACTACTCTCATATTTAATTGTACTATTTAAAATTTCAATTATGGCTTAGTGAAATCAGACATTCCCATCTGAATCATTCATCTAAAATGCAAAACATTTGTCATGAGTTTTAATATTTTTGAAGACCATTTGATGACCCATAAAACTATACATCATACTGAATGCTAGAAATACAGGTAGTTAACTATATGCTGTAGTTGGTGTACCAATTGTACTGAGCATAGTTCAATACATTGAGTATTACAAGTTTTGCTGATTCCACTACATAGTATACTCAGCTCAATTCACCTTGCATGGTGCTGAATTATGCTTATATCACCACCCGACGCTGACATGCGGGTCAGTGTTCACTCCCCATGCATCTGACCACTTGCTCAGCACACGGTGCGGCAAAGTATGGTTTGGCAGAAGAAAAATCTATTCAGTTCTATGGGCCATGTGCCTCATTATTGTGAGTGCTTGGTGCATTTGGAAAGTCCAGTATGCCATGCACCTAAGCCGTGATCCGTGCATAGTACATCTGGTGCTAGGGATGTTTGGGTACATAATATCCTTTGTTTTTACTTTATATTAAATTTGGTACTCATTTTCTTGAGTACTACTTTACATACATAGCACATGTGCATGGCTTTATACTTAGTGCATTAGGAAATCATCATGCGTCATATACAATTAATTACTTTATGATTTAAAATGTTTAATCATAGCATGATGAGCGTGATCAAAATTTGTAGTTAACAATGTAAGAGTTCTTACATGATGGATACTTTTATATCTTCACAAATTTCTAGGTGCATGACACAACCACCAAATCCAGGAGCCAACCCATGCAAATCGTCAAGTGCATGGTGTAGTTAGTTTGGGATGGTGTACCATACCCCAGCACCTTATAGATTTTAGTTATTTAATGTATATGTGTATAGTTTGATCCCTACTGTGCTTGTGCATAAATTGTCATCACTTTCTTTTGGCCATAGATTATAGCCAAAATACCATTTCCTCCTTTTTGAAAACTGAAACAATATAGTAGACCTGAACATGATCAGATGGCTAAGTTCACTCAATAGATGTCGAAAAATAACACCTACATGTATTGGTCTCCCATGAAGAAATTTGGTCACTTTGGTCTTGTAAGTGGGCCTTATTGAATAATAGCTTCCCACATGTAAACCTTCTCATTCCTTCACTAAATAGTATTTTAATACATATTTTAGAACAAGCAACATGAAGGCCTTACCTATGATAGCGTGATGTTCATCCTAATCTTTCTTACTAACTAATTAAGAAGATGAAAAAAAAAACAAAACAAAACAACAACAAGAATAAAAGTATGTGGGCCATGCTTTAAATGTATCTTTGAAGTATAACAGGATTTCATTTACCTAGGATTTGTGTTCCAACGTGTTTAAGTTTGGTTTGCTATCCATCCTACGTATGCATGACTTGATATGTATCATGCTTATGCCTGAATTAGAGATCAAGTGCTTCTGTATAGTTTGATACTATAGGCTTAATCCCAGCCGTATCTATTATAGCCATGCATTTGATTAGTGCCATATGCATGCTTTATCATAGCATCAACCTCTGATCATAGTGTCAAACCTCTGGTTTGATACCATATACTTGATCATAGCATCATACTGTTGCATTTTACTTGGGTATGGTGCGGCTTTATGTCCCACATGACACTCACCAACTGGCTAGTTTGATGTGTATCAAGTTAATTAACCAATCCTTGTTGTATCCTTTATAAAAGCAAGTATATGAAATTGAATAAGAGTCAAATCTAATGAACTTTTATGCTGGTCGAGACGTCATATGTGCGCAGAATTTTGTAAATTAGATTTTTGCATGCAATGCAGAATTTTATCATTAGATTTTTGCATGCCCTAGTGAAATATGACTCAACAAGAGTTTTATGCATCAATTTTCAATACTAAAATAAAATGCCAAATTTCAATCTCAACTATCCATTTCTGTTTTACATGTTAATACCCCAAAAAGAAGATCAAGGAAAGAACTACTTATATAAGATAAAAAGATAATGCAAAATTTCCTAGATCTAAAATTCAAAAATTTCAATTTATACATAAGCATATGAATTATGCATAAATTCCCTAAATAAAAATAAAGAAAACATGATTTTAATCTCTATCACTACATCATGCCTTAATGCTAAATTAAAATTTAAGAAAAACTCAATTATAACATGTAATTGCATCATGCATCCATATTTGGATAATATTTCACAAAAATTTCAACTTAAGTCTGCACTCACAAATCATGTGTGAACTTTGTATCAAAATACTCAACAATTATCACATGCTTATCATCTGTCAATCCATCAAACAAATATGCCTTCATATCTAAGGAAATTCTAGTACAATTACATTAAAAAAAATAGACAAAGATCAATACATTTTGTTCTCAAAAGAAAACCGTGGTCTAGATCTAGATTCCTTACCTCAAAATGCAATTTCCTTTAACACAAATCCCTCTACTTCTTATTGATTTGAGGAAAACTCTAGATCTAAACTTTTCCTCCTATCTTCTCTTCCTTATTATTATTATTATTATTATTATTATTATTATTATTATTATTATTATTATTATTATTATTATTATTATTATATTTTATTTTATTTTATTTTATTTTATTTTTATCTTTTTTCTCTTTCTCATGCACTCCCCTTTTTCCACTCCATCTATTTCAGGTTTCCAACCCTTCTTTCTATTTTTCCTTGTTTCCTTTATAGATACTTTCCTTATAATAGTTTTCTCAATTTGTTACATGTTTGTAACTCTTCCAACATTGATTGTTTATTTATTCCCAACCATTGGATTATCACCCAATGGTTCAAATATGTAACTCTTCTCTATTGGTCTCATCCATTTCATAACCTTTGGATCATCATTCAATATTTTCTCACATTTTGTCTATATGGAAACCATCCTTCCCCATGTGGTTTCCTTATATGACTTGTCGACATGTAAAATTCCTAATAATTAATTAACATAAAACATGATTTTCTTCTTAAAAATTGTCAAGGAGATGACTTGAAGTCCAAATCTCACCTTGAGGAGTTGTACTTGAGAACACTTAGCTACTCTTAGCTTAGGTCTTCAATTCTTACCAAATTAAAGTTTTATTATCACTTATATTCTAATTACACATAATTTATTTAATAATTTATAATTAAAAAAAATTAAGCTTTATTTTAACTTGTTTTTACACCATAATAGTCAACAATTGACTTTAAAATTTTTATAATTTATAAATATAACATTTCTTTATTTCTAAGAAATGGGGGTCATTACAAGAAAGACATTAAATTAATGGTAAAGTATAAAACTATGATAGAATTAGATAGAATTAAGCTGTCTAATATACTTACTTCTTGTTATTCTAACCTGGTGCAACTAATCTTAGAGAGGTGATGTTGCATATGATTAGTCGCACCAATTTTCTTTTCATATGTTTTACCTACACATCAAAGAGACATAATTAAGCACAATTGACTTTTATAATTGGAGGAATCAGACCTTGAGCTAGTTGTAATTATCTCAAAATTAAAAGTTAGGTGGGTCTATACAAATTGATTCCATACATTTTGGTCAATGATGCTAGAATACAACTCAGGGACAATGGGAAGCCTCAACAAATCATTGACATTTAGAAGTATGTACTTTCTTATAAGCTCATTCTTCCATTTCTTCCATGGTTCACCAGCCTCTTGTAGAGCATTCTTATTACACTCATCAGTAACGTCAAAGGAAGACTATAAAGTAAAAACAAGCACATTAGTCTATCAGGAAAAAAAAAAGACAAGATAAGGCACATAGTATGTTGTATGTAACAAATATTTACATACCTTCATCATCTCCCATATTGCATATTTGATTGATGGTAAATTTGTCTCCAGTCAGTCATTGTGACTAGCATCATGCTTCTAACAATGCAACAGATAAAACTTGTATAAGAATGTGCACTACCACCTATCACTTGCCCTCTACTGTTGAAGTGTACAATCTCTTTTATTCTCTTTGACTTAATGATATGCTCAATTTTTGTTGGCCCACTGGACTTTCTCTTAATAGGTGTACATGTGCTAGATTGTTCTTCATGTTGTTCATTTTCTTCAATTTCCATATTTCATGCACAAGTGAAAATTTACATTTGGAAAACAAAACCAAATTTTATTTTAAAAGATTTTCAAAACAAAGATTATAGGTAAATACATAAAATTCATAGGAGATGATTATTTAAAGTGTAGGCTTTTATAAAACTGGTGAACAATTAACTGACTTCAATTTACAAAAATGCACTGGACATCCTGTATAAAGAACTAAAGTAACAAAGCAGGTTTATTAGTTTTACTAACAACCATAAGGTTATCAGTATATAATAGCATAAGTGATTAAAGAATTGAGGTAACAGAAAAACTATTGAACTATGGTTTGTTTACTCTTAGATAAGACCTTTGGTTACATCTATGTCTAATAGATGTTAACAATGGCTTCCTCCATTTGATAATTGTGGCTATTACTACCTCTAACTACAAAAGTGTAAAATAAAGAAAAGAATTATCATCATTAAGAGAACTACATAAATCATTTCCTTCCAAAAAGTATCAAAGGTGGGTGTGTGTGTGTGTGTGTGGGCACTCAACTAAATGTTGATCCATTAGGAGTCGGATATCAATCTCAATCCAATTTTAGTAACAAATCTTTAATCGTTGGAGATATGAAAGAACTTTAAAATCTAATTTTATTTGAGTAAACTATTAGAGCAACTACACCAAAGTCATTACTCCTACCAGATAGCAACGTATCAAGAATCATTCAGGGACCAGACTTGTGGGAGACGAGGAAAGTATGAACAAATCAGGTGAATTTTCTTGACATAATGAGTGTAGATCTCTAGAAATAATTATGATTTCATGGATTTTGAGAAATTTTCTCTGAGATCTAGATTTTAAGTTCAAAATTTTGATATAGCTATAGTAATTTGTATTAGAATTGAACTTAGATTTCATTAATTTTCTTCATTTTAATATAATTATTCTCTTATGTCTTGTGGATGTTCATGATCTACCTAAATTTGTTATAAAGAATGTTAGAGATGTATTTTGGAAGCTCTTTGCATTCTTTAAGTAGAGGGACCATTTTCTACATGAATAAGCTGTGCTCTTTTGCTGAAGAAGTCATGGCCAATGTGGATTATTTCATTAAATTGAACAACATGTACCTTGGATCTTTGGAGATTGAGGTGTGCTTGAATAGATATATCATGTTTGAGAGTATGGAACGAAAGGACTAATGAAGTAGAGAACATCTTTCTTGTCCTTGATTGAGTAGCAAATATCCACTTTGGCATAAATGTCTGTGCAGGAAAATTTTCACAAAGTAAAACTAAATTAGGAAAACATTAAGGATTTATAAGCAACATCAGTTCAAAACTAATTCTAAATTGATGTCCCAAGAATCATATTTACAAATGAGAAAACTTACTGATATGATCACATCAATTACCAAGATATGTAGTGATACTAGCACTTTAACAAACCTCCCAAAAGTAAAACCTATGGAGCTTATCTTAATCCTTTTAGATGTTGATACACATCCATGAATATATCAAAAATTTCCAAAGATCATTATTTACATTTTCCTTGATAACTTACCTATAATTAAAAGTGATATACAATGACTAGAATTCTCTAGCCCTTTAATTCAAGAGGAGGAGAAGAAAAGGTATAGGTTCTTGACTTAAGTTATTTAATTAAGTTATTGCAAAGTTCCCTATCTACCTCTTCTTTTTCCTTTTGAATTTACAATGGATGATGGATCTCATTGTCTTCTTGTATCTAGGTGTGAGTAGTGGTGTTTTCTATACAAATAAAACTATTTTGAAGAGTTCGAGAGAATTGGAACTTCCACATCAACATACGATCATGAGAAAAGTCTAGTAACTAAGCTCCAGCAAGTGGGTATATCATTCTATTTACAAAGTCAACTCAACTAAATCTTTTATCTAAATGCAAATGTAAACAAGAAAATCCTAGCATGATTGCGCGATTCCTAGTCATCTATGGTCACTGGAGAAGGTAGATTGGTTGTTGTTTTTCACTGACGATCTTACTTTTCATCGTGCATTGGTACCTCCTTGGATCGACCCACCAAAACACTTCTAATTCCCTCCATTCTTTGGGGTTGTTGTAGTTCCAAGTTTTGGGAATACAATGATGGAGATTAATCATCGATCGGTTTTCATTTTATCACCATCTAGATGAGTGGAAATTGGCAAATTCAGGGTTGCAGGTCACCAAAAAAATGGTAAAATGACCTCCTCTCACTCTCGCGCACATTCTCTTTCCTCTTCTCCTTCTTATTTCTTTTCTTATTCTTCATCTTCTCTCTTCTCTCTCTCCTTGTGTCAGTAACAAATTGGGTTTTGATCTATTTGAGGGGCATTCTCTCTCTCTCTCTCTCTCTCTCTCTCTCTCTCTCTCTCTCTCTCTCTCTCTCTCTCTCTCTCTCTCTCTCTCTCTCTCTCTCTCTCTCTCTCTCCTTATGTGTTATATTTCTTAACAAATATAGAATAATTTTTTAAAAATTGTCTTATATTAGTAAAATGTAAGATAGTTTTTAAAAAATCATCCTATATAAGTCAAATATAAGATGGCTTTCTAAAAATTGTCCTATATTCGTAAAATACAAGATGGTTTTAAAATATTTGATGATTTCTAAATATATGTATAATATATAAGGCAGTTTCTAAAACCATCCCATATTTGAAGAATATAAGACAATTTTTTTTAAAAATCATCTTATATTTGACTAATATAAGATAGATTTTAAGAACCATCATATATTTTCACTATATATATATATATATATATCCCTCTCTCCAACCCTTATTATTTGAATAACATAAGACAGTTTCTATTAAACCATCTTATACATTAGATAGTTTTTGTAAAAACTATCTTACATGTATTAAAATATAAGACAGTTTGTTAGAACCAATCCTATGTTCTCTATAGTGAAATTTCTAATAGTTTTTCCCTATTCTCTAGATCTTGAAAATCATAGTAACCTGTGAAGGTCAAAGGGGCCCATTGCCATCTCTTATTTTCCTGACCATGACATAAAATTTTCCAAGGCATTAAGAGAAATCAAATAATTGGCATGACACATGATGTATAACCTAATTAATTATATAACTACATCAATTACATATATCAAATGTTACAGCCATTTTTATTTTTCCCATCATATTTGATCTGATACAACCCGAGGACCCTCCTTACTAGCATCATGCACATAATCCACCCCATTCTTCTCGATTACATCTATTGATGGCATTGTTATAGTGATACGGGGTAATTAATTGTCATGTCATCTAGGTCATCTTCATTGTAAAAGTCCCTTGAGGAGACTGATAAAGTAGTTGACCATCATGTATCATGTCTGCCTTATACAAAAAATACAAGTTTTGCTTGAGATGCCAAAATAAATTGATTATTTTGTTTGCCAATCTTATTTAGGTCACCAATGTCAATCTGAGGACATCAGTTTTGATGTTATCTTTGTTGTGTTCCACCCAATTGCAATTAAACACAATCACAATTCTACAAGTGTAATCCAATGCCCATGTCTCGTGTATAACCCCATAATAATATCATTTATTACAATTGGGTTGTTGTCCTTAGAACTGGAAAAGAAAGTAGTTTAACAACTAAGCTAACACTACTATTTGGTGTGCTCTTGTGTTATCATGATCTTTTATGTGAAAGTGATAAACATTGATGGTATATCCAGCATACAAGTGTAATCCAATGCCCATGTCTCATGTATAACCCCATAATAAGTATCGTTTATTATAATTGGGTTGTTGTCCTTAGAACTGGAAAAGAAAGTAGTGTAACACCTAAGCTATCACTACCATTTTGTTGTGCTCTTGTGTTATCATATTCTTTTGTGTGAAAGCAATAACCATTGATAGTATATTTAGCATACTTTATTACTTTTAGTAGAAGTTCCATCACCATCCAACCCTAAGATTCAAAAATACTGTAATCTGGAATATCTCACTAATCTAAAACCTATGTATAATATTACTTAAGTGAGAGGATTAATGTATATGTGCATATGCAATTTAATAACAATAAGTGAATGGAGCATTAATTCATTGTAGTTAATTATCTTCTAACGAAGCCAGGTCATTAAAGAGCGACGACGCTCATCTTGCAGCCACTACAATGAAGAGATAAAAATTATATATAACATGCATGCAATACATTACCTTTCAATGTATATAGGAAAATGTGAAAGAAACCTCAAAGAGAGAGAGAGAGAGAGAGAGAGAGAGAGAGAGAGAGAGAGAGAGAGAGAGAGAGAGAGAGAGAGAGAGAGAGAGAGAGAGAGAGAGAGAGAGAGAGAGAGAGAGAGAGAGAGCATTAACTACTTACTAAATATATGACTAAACTTCATTGACATTAATGTTCCATAAGACATAAAGGTGTGTCTAGTTCCATTCCTTATTATCAACGATCGATACATGACCACTAGAAAGAGGTTCACAAACTTTTGGATCATTTAATTGAACCGATAATTTCTTTCTCAAGATTTCAATAGCATCCACTCCTTATAAATACTTGGTCAAAACTCCACAACTTCTTTTGCAATGTAACATTTTACCATACATCCCTCCAGCTGATTGTGATCTCATACATATCCTTTTAACACCTTCATTTACCTCTCACACATGTACATCCATCACAAATAAACTGCTATACATAGCCTAACCTCATCAATGAGGTGCATTAGTGTACCATGATACCAAAGAAGGATGGTGGGAAGATTATTTCAAACTTGCATAAGGTTGTCATTAGATGCTCTTGAATTTCTTGTAATTTTGAAGTATCCATCGCCTTCTTGCACAAAGTATTAAAGAAGTGGCAGAATTTAGTAATAGATCCTCTAATGTTATCTGGTAATACCAAATATATAGCTACGAGTAAAAGTTATTACATCAATGCATGACAATCATGCGACTTCATTCCTAAGAGTTTCAACTCTTCCATGGAGATAACATTTCTAAAGCTTGAAGAGTACCCATCTGGGACTTTGATCTCTAATAGGATTTTACACACTATTCTTCTTTCCTCTCTACCAAGTGTATAATTTGCTTTAGGGAAGTATGTTCCTCTACTACCCCTATCCTATGTATGTAACCTTCTCTTCAAACCCAAGGTAAGATCCACTGGAACTGCAAGTCCATCCTTTGTTTTTCTTGTCATGTCAAGCAAAGTACCAGTCAAGCTTTCACAGACATTCTTCTCAATGTGCGTGATATCAACCATATGCAACAAGTGTAGGGATTTCAAATACACAAGTTCAAAAAATATTGACTTCTTCTTCCAACAATGTTTAGAGTTGCTATCAAATGTATGTTTAGTTGCCTTGTTCTTCTCCCATAAGACATTAAGGTTCTCAACCTGTTCTAATACTTATTGTCTAATCAACCTCTTTGGATGTGTCCCAGTCTCCACATTATCATTAAATGCCCCCCTTTTAAATAATATGGATGGTTTCTATGCAACCATCTTCTGTGGCTTAGGAATGTCATCTTCATATAACGTTGAAGTTGTATGGCACATGATTGGTCACTACAAATAGGACAGTTATTATATTTCTTCACTGTACATCCTGCCAAATTACTGTATGCAGGACAATAGTTTATTGTCCATAGCTGCACAACCTTAATGGTGAATGTCTCTTTCATATATGCATCATAAGCGTCAACATCTACCTCCCACAATGTCTTAAGATCATTGATCAACGGATTCAAGTACATGTCAATGCCATTTTTAGGTTGCTTTATGAACTTTCGCTTCATGTGCAATAATGCAGAAAGTTGTAACAAACTGTTATAGTAGGCCAACAATTATACCTTCTACTCATGAAACCAGGAGGGTTAA
Source organism: Warburgia ugandensis (assembly GCA_035236585.1). Taxonomy (NCBI): domain Eukaryota; kingdom Viridiplantae; phylum Streptophyta; class Magnoliopsida; order Canellales; family Canellaceae; genus Warburgia; species Warburgia ugandensis. The sequence goes on from CP141133.1 coordinate 61,192,240, forward strand.
TCTCATTTATAGATATTATAAGTTGTATGTTTCTGAGTTCTTCTCCAAAATTGTGCCACATGAAGTCTATGAGCTTCCATGTCAAGCTATCTATTGGATGGAAAAATAATTATCACCTATTCTCTCTTAGGCATGTTATACCAGTTTCTTTGCTATTTCTGTTATATAAAACATTCTTCTGAACCTTATAATGAGGGGAAATAAGATGCAGTCATTGAAATATTTATGTATTTTTTATACTTTAACCCTATTTTAGCTAGGGTTTTCTTTACCTCACATGTCGACCTAGTCAATTTGTCGAGTTCTACCACTATAAACAACTTGGTATAATCTATACAGCCAACATATAATAATTTATTGGCTTCCTTTAATGTAGTCTGAAATTATTCAAGATCATCCTAGAAGTCATCATATGCATCTTGAAACATTTGGTGCAATTGTACTATCTACAACACTTCGTATATTGGCTTCATGATCATATACACATTCTTCCATTACCAAGGGCTCATGAGGAATTCCCTCTCCATGCCACATCTAAGGGCAATAGCTTTTATCAACTCTATTGAAGCACATATGTTCTCTCAATTCACCTACAATAACCTTTTTCAAGATTTCACATCTTGAGCCATCGCATCTAATTACAATTATCACCTGTCCTAAGTGCAAACTCTATGAACTTTTGTATTCCTTTCTCATATTCTCTTGATGATTTTTCTACAGTCATCCAAGCATATTTATCCATTTTTTCAAAAAATTAAAGTTCAGATACATGCAAAGACTTTTTGTACATGAAAAGATTAATAACATTGGGTTAGGCATTTAACCAAACACTTGGTGTGTACAAAAAATATAAACATATATATTAGAGGATTCGAATTTCGAACTCTAGGATTGGGATAAGAAATAATGACACAAAAACATAACTGATCCATACACAAGGATGATCTACGCACAAGAAGGAAAGACTTTAAGAATGGAATTTTATATCCATGGTCAACCAAATAAATTAAACATATAACAAAAACAAGAATGAATACATATACAAACCAATATCAAATGAGCAAATACAAGTTTGGAACAAAATGTATGTAGAATCCAACTCAATCTTGGAGTTTTTCATAAAAAAAGTAAGAGTAAAAGATAACAAGTTGAACTTCATGCTGCTTTTAATACAACGATTTAAAGGATGGTTTTCACAAAACTGTCTTCTTTTTTTTTTTTTTAAAGGCAATTTCAAAAAACTGTCTAATTTACAAACAAAAATAAGACGATTTATTATGACCGTCTTATTTTATTCAAGATATAAAAGACGGTTATAACAAACAGTCTTATTTTATTTGAAAAAAATAAGATGGACCAAGCTGATTAAGCGTTGTCTGAAAAACAACATGCCATTTTGGTTGGACCAAGCTGCGTTATGTAATTCCTGTGCTCACAATTCCCGGCGTCGGATATCCAAGAAAGAAACAAGTAGTTAAGTCGCGTAGAGAACAAATGATTATTCTTTTATGTTTTTGTCTTGATGCAAACTGCCGATCCATGATTCGGCATAAATGCTCCGATCAGGCATCCTCCGATGGGCACAATGCACTAATTGACGATTCTAATCCTCACAATTGATAGGATCCATGACAACACAAGTGCACATGTAATATGGGTTCCAAGTAATCATTTGGACTAATGAGAGTAATCAGACTAAAAACGTGGTGGTTCACCTACTACTTCCCCCATGATGTTGCTTACCTAAAACAGCCAAATGAGGATTAAGGTAGAAGTTAACTCAGACCTGGTGAGGGTTCCAATACCAGAAGATTACCCTTGTTCACCCAAAACCAGAAAAAGGGATTTGAAATTGTAGGGAGCTAGAAAGGAGGGGGGGTGAGGATCATTAATGATTCCTCACATGCAAGTATTGAATGTTCTACCAATTTGGTTATAGCCCAAAACCCTAATATTAGTAGCAATAATAAAAACAAAAATGGCTTGGAAAAGCGCGCTCCTGAAGAGAAGGAAATGAGACGGTGGAGGGATTTAGGCGTGGTGGAAACTATCTATGAAGAAGAATATGAAGAGAGTTCCATCTCTTCTCCTTCTCTGACTCCTGTTACTAGTACTAGCTGCTATTCATGTCTGCAAATAAGAGTGGATTCGTGGTAAATTTCTCATCTTTTTCCCTATCCTTCTTTGTTTTCTTTTAGCATGATTATGTGCTTCTCCTTGTTTGTTTTCTTTTAGCATGATTATGTGCCTCTCTCTCTCTCTCTCTCTCTCTCTCTCTCTCTCTCTCTCTCTCTCTCTCTCTCTCTGAGGTTCTTCATTTGACCATGCTTAGATGTTCCTTTGGGATTTTATTTTTTTTGTTTTTTATCAGGACAAAGGCTACTGGGTTCGAACCTGACGTTCTCTTACGTGTTCATGGACGATGCTTCCCCCTCCATAAGGTATGTTTCTCATCTTTTTCTCCCTCATTTTTCCCTGTTCACATTTTTCATTTTGCGTCCTACCTCATCCTAATTAGCGCGTCAATTAACGTTTTGAAAACTGTAGATGATTTGAGTTATTGGGTGTTAATATTGGAGAATGAGATAAGAAGCCTCGGACTGAAATAGGAAGAGAGACTCAACCTAATTGGTTGTGTGCTATGGGCCATGGAGATGTCTTAGTTGTTTAGCTGGTTTTGGGTGTGCTTTTCGGTTACTTCTGTGAGAACAGTTTCTGTGTAGGTGATACCTTGATAGCTGATGCTAGAGGATAGCTGGAAACTGATATAAGGTAGGACCCATCAAAGAACAACAAGGTCTTCGGTTCTTTAAGACCTGTCTCTCTTTATCAGAGTACGTAACAGTAGTTTTAAGTATATGGATTTACATGCACAGCCAAAAGTAAGTGTGGGCCCCCCATCTATGGTAATCTAAGCCGCTCATCTACAGGCAAATTCTTACGGACGCCATGCACCATGAATGCTCTCCATTGATGATTTTAACATCCACTGTGCAGAAGGATATAAAGCTATCTAGGCTTTCTTGATATTGACACTCTTTTTATTATTCTCCTGTACTGGTACGGTTCCATCAAGCCATTAAGAAACCAAACCATTACGGAATAAGGTGCTGATGGGTGTGGCCCTTGTAAACCACGATGCGCCCGTGTGGTCATTTATGACAATTATCTTGGGATATCATCATCATCTTCTTCTGATATAAAACCATTAGAAGGAGAAAGTTCTTGGTAAATTAATGGACCCGTTTATCTTCCACCTAAATATTATGTTACCTTTTTCTTTTCTTTTTTCTTTTTATTTTTTGAATGGTATAGGCTTTTCTTTTTCTGCTTCCTTCTTTGGACATTCGCCCATCTTGGTAGAAGAAGCTTCGTTCCTTACAAGGTATAAGTTAGGATTAGCTATTTACAGTACCTGTGAAAATTCATACTCATCATTTGATAATCCAACACAGAATTGCTAGAATTATTTGATAATCTTGAATTTTGGTATCTAGCCAATCTAAAGCCAACCCACATGATGAACATATCATCATCCCAATATGAAGCCTATCAAGTTGTGTTTCCAAAACATGTTACTTTCTGCTTTCCCAAATCATTTTCCTTTAGAAAAATACCTAATAAATCACTAAGTGGCCGGATGATGAATGTTAAGCAAAGGGGTGGCAATACCATTTCCTTTTCAGCATACACTGGTGTGCAGGATCAAATTTAATCTGCCAAATTTCTATATTTAAATATGATTATTAGTGCCCATTTTAGAAAAATATGATTATGGAGTGATGATAAATCTTATCAAAGGAGAATTTAATCGGCCAAATTTCTATATTAAAATATGATTATCGGTGATGATAAATCTTATCGAGAATCTATGATGAACTTCTAGGAGATTGAGGAATGATAATCAGGGACACTTAAAAGAGACTCAGTGGGAAGATGCTAATCTACTTGTGGTTATTGGAATATTGCACGATTCATTTTTGTTTGCCACCCTATCTTAAGTTTACATTTGAAAATACACCATTGAGTACTACTTAAAGTACCTCAAGTATCTCTGTTTGCAGCCTCGAAGTGGGTTCTACATATTTCTCTGGTACTTTTCCAAAATTAATGCAAACTGTAAGGGCATTTATTCCCCTGTACTTGTACTTTCTGTTCCTCTTAACAGGATCCACTCGTCTCAAGAAGCTCTTACCTGAAACGGCAACTAATGGAAACGTCCGAAATAACGGTTCCCTTACCGTCAAATATAACGACCGAAACGTTCGCCACAGCTGCCGCCTTCTGTTACGGTTCCGACATTATCGTAACCCCGTTTAACGTTGCGCCTCTTCGCATCGCTGCTGAGTTTCTGGAAATGACGGAATGCTACGTCGCCACTAACGGCAATCTCCGTCAGAAGACGGAAAATTTCTTCTGTCAAGCCGTCAGAGTTAACAGAGAATCCGCCTCCATCGTTCTCCGTTCGTGTTTGGCGCTTCTTCCGGAGGCCGAGGTAACGGCGTTTCTGGCCAGTAGATGTATAGAGGCGTTAGTTTTGACGGTGGAGGTTGACGGGGTTAGTCGAAGCGGTTGGGTTGAAGTCGTTGCATCGCTGGCTGCCGAAGAGTTTCAAATGATCGCCGAGTCAATGGGTAGACGACTTGTTCGGAATCACGATCTTTTATACAAGGTCGTCGATTTCTATCTCAAGGTAAGAAAAGACATTCCACCTAAACTACCAAAATGCCACTTAAGATTGTTTTCTAACTTTAGATTATGGGCCCAACCTGTGATTAATCCACACCGTTCATCCGACTTCTCCAACATGGGATATATAGTAGTCCAAACATCATTACAATTGAACAATTATTGCAACCAAATATGTGATATTCGGTCGTTAGATCTGGACCTTTGATTATACAAATCTTCCAATTACCATGTAAAAGAGGGGAAGATTCATCAGCTCAATTTTCCGTATTCACCCTTGGTGTTTTTCCTCAATGACAAGAATGTCCATACAGGAACACGCAGGCCCATTAGCCGAAGAACAGAAAAACCAAATCTGCAGTTCAATTGACTGCAAAAAGCTCTCGCAATCCCTTCTCGTACATGCAGTACAAAACCATAAAATGCCGCTGAGATTCATCATCCAAGCCATGTTGGTCGAGCAGCTCAACGCTCGTCCATCCGCTATCTCTGTTGCGACGGCCGAGCACACACTCAAACCACCCAATCAAGGCGTCACGCTTGGTGCAATCCTACAGCGTGAAGCAGCCCTCCGTCACGTGGAACAACTCAAGGCATCAATGGAGGCAACGAGTGAAAATATGAGAAGCTTGGAAAGTGATCTCGTGGGCATGAAGAAGCAATTACAAGAATGGGAAAAGAAGAGAGAGGCAGTTGAGGCAGGGCGATCGGCAAGCTTCCGATTCAGCTCCGAGGATAAGAAAGTTAGGAGAGATAGCGAAGTGTGGATTTAGTCGGACAAGTCTCGCGAGGGTAATACAAGGAATCGGAAGAGCTTCGGCCAGAAGTTGGTGAATGGATTGAGGAATGTGTTTAGGAAATCGTTAACTTCGTCGAGGCGGGAGAATGAGGGTCGGGGTCTCCCAGGAGATGGAGATGGAACTCAAGATCGAGAACGGGATCGTGATGGAGATTATTTTTATCAGCGGAGTCAACCATCTCACCGTCGAAGCCACTTTCGCATAATTGAGAGTTATTTTTGTTGATACGGTCTTCTAAATTTCAAATGCAAAGCTTTTTGCAATTTTGTTTGGTATGTAGTCGGTGCAAGAGTTAACTCTCAATCGTGAAGGTCACAAGTAAAAGAATCCTCAAATGGGGTGTGAACGAGTTCATGAGTAAGAGCGAGCTCTCAATAGTAAAGATCACGAGCTTGAGACTCCAAAAGTGGTGTGAGTGCGTGAGTCTACCATTTTAAAAGATATGCTTCAAATAAATTTTGCATAATTAAAAGCTATATATATATATATGTATGTATGTATATTTGTGTAAATTACTAAAGGATGTGTTGATGCACTACACCGCGGCTCCACGAGGAGAGGACAAGGATAAATTGTTGAGTCATGATATTTTCAAGTGCTAAAGCCAGCGCCTTACACTAGCCTTTTCCTACTTATTCTTATGTTTGGCCTCATCACAGAAAAACACCAATCAGATTATTTTAATCCCTTTGTTTGTGTAATTTTAAATGGCAATAGTCAAGTTTCAAATTGCAAGGAAACACAGGCTAAAAGGTTTCAATTGGAGTGGTTTTTGTTGTTTCGGTAATCTAAGGATTCCAAACAAGACAAATGATTAGATCTTTCCAAAATTATTTCGAAAATCTACAAAAGAATGCAACTGAACATAAGACGCTACAAGCGCTTGAAAATACAGGACTCTAAGACTGTTTATACTTTATACTAAATATAATATTCATCCAGGGTATCATTCGTCTTTTAGGAAATTTCAATTGTGCATGCCACCTCTAGCCAATTTGTATTGAACCATCTATCTAAACGCCCATACATCCATTGTTCTTTATGGCTTTAGTATTGTAAACAGTACGTAAAGGTCTTGCTATATCAACTTTAATCCCCATAATAAGCTGCAAATGAAGGCGGCCATTCCGTGGCAGCTAGATTTTCATGAATAAACGCCTCTTTTCATGTTCTTGATTCAGCGGTAATACAGCACCTACTATCTGTTTCCGTGGTTACAAAGCGCCTTTACTATTAGAATATAGGGGGATCATTTCTTTAGGGAATATTTGTCCAAAAATATTAAACCCAACCTGGTAATGAATGCTCTCTCATGATATAAATTCATCTAGACACGGTAACGAATTCTCTCTCAAAATCTATCATCCATCCCCGTGGACAGGTGATTCTCACCATGAAAAGACAGTTGCAGATACTAAAAATTATCAACTATCCCTCTGCACGTAGCTCCCGCCTATTAGGGGTCTGGGGAAGGGGAGGACCACAAGGGTCTATGGTACGCAGTGTTACCTTGCATTTTTGCAAGAGCCTGTTTTGACACCTTGAACTCATAACCACAAGATCACACTACGACAACTTTACCATTGCACCAAGGCTCCTCTTCATCAACCATCCCTAATTGCCCATAATTACCATTCTCACCACGTACTTGCATAAACCTCTGCAAACCTCGGATTCAGCTAATGCTCCTATTATTTACACCTCATGTACGCCAAGTATAGGGATCCCGTTGCATCAACCTCATATTTGCAAATGTGTACAGCTTGATGCTTATATACTAACGATCAATTAGTTAACATCTAAATGCAATCATTACCTCAAACAGTTTCTCGTGCCGGGATCAGGGATCTAAAAGATCAAACACAACGCATATAAAGCACTGTTCCATGATGAAAGCAAGCCGAAGGCTTCCGACTAATCATGTGATATTCCTGTAAATGGAAATCTGATACACAATTCCTGCGCCAAAAAAACTGTTATACACAATTAAGGTAGTGTTAAATAAATAAATTTATTAGGGTATACATGAACACGTTTTCATACATGCTGAAACACTTAGATTCATGGATTGGGGTCAAGCGCCATCGGTTATGTTACAGAGACATATAATCGAGAAGCAAGGATCGTGGGAAGATTAAGAATTGAAGGAAAATAATGTTCTGGGACTATATTTCACAAATGCATGCCACACTAAGAGTTTTGTTCATCTTTAGCGAAGAACCAATCAATTGTAAGATGCTTCCCATCTTTTGGAGATGTCTTCTTCTTTTTGCGTGCAGTCTCTTTGGCATGTTGTTCTTTATGAGGAAATCTGGTAATGACAACCACAAGCAAATGAAAAAGGACGATTGAAGGAAGGAAAATAGAACTCAACAAGCTTAAAGCTGTAAATTAGTGTTAACGTGCCACAACGGACCAATTCTCCTATCAGATACATGCTAAAGCTGTAAGACTCCAGTTCAGATTTTAATTGATGAGAGCTTCATTTGCTTCTTACTTTACTTTTCATTTCAGTTATATACAGCCAGTTAGTTTCAAAATTTATAGAGTTTGACCTTGTAATCATAGGACGGTTATACTAGCAACATGCTTGGACTTGTCAGACAAAGAACAGCATCCTACCTTTGCTTCTGGGCTGGGCCGTTCGCGTGGTTCATGGATTCTGCCTCCTGAAGCATCTGGGCAAGATGGTAATCAGAGTGATCTTGCCTCTCCTCAACAAAATCTGGGGGAAGTTCAAACCCACATAATGAACATCTATAGTCATATATCCAAAAGACTTTCTCCCCCCTGGTCGACAACGACATGTTGTGGTCTGAGGTGCTGGCTTGGTTATATATTTCTTCTAGATTTTTGGCTTCACAACTTCGATATGGATAGAAGGATTCCACTGTCATTACTCGCAAGTCATCAATTTCATGAGGTAGCATCTGCTGAACTGCTGAATCATGGATAATCATCTGGACAAGCAACAGATACCAGATTAACCTTCAAGCTACCGGTGGCTCAACAGAAGTAACTTGAACACAAACAGCACAAAATGTAATGACATCATAGAATTATCATGTCTGACTCGTGAATATATTAAATAAAACCCAAAGAACCATCACTTCAGCACTTCAGCACCATCTATCATTGGATTAGCTGCTTATCATCAATGGCAAACATATAAGCAAGGGACCTGAATCTCATGGCTATCATCAGGAGTTAATATGCTGGAAGCTGAAGTCTGCGTAAATAGTAGAGGTCTTAACATTCAAACGTCTCTGAAAGAACAAAGCTTAGAACATGAAAACTTGCTGTAGATAGGTGAATGAATGAAACAAAATGGTAGAGAACTGACCAAAATATTACCATTTGCATGTCTAAAGGATAACCTATAGTAGTGAAAATATGTGATAAAAGATTTTCTAAACTAATAACATGAGTATTACCTCAGGACAAAAATGAGCTACAAACCTTGGCTGGATATTCTTCAGCTTCTGGAGGTCCAAATGAGTTCTGCATTTCACTTCCACCAGCGATGGAAGTGTAACATTTGTCTTCAAGATCTGACAGACGATCGGCATCTAATGCGTCAGAAGAATCACATGGCCTGCAATATTTCGCAGCAGAACCCAACACAGAGATATCTTGGTCATCATTAGTAACTTCAATTCTCTTTCCATACATAAGATGATTATTATCAGCCTCTGGATGTGCAGAATCTTTACCACCCATATGTTCTCCAGACATATCTCCTGAGATAACAAAATTTGTGATGGTTTTCTGCATAGGATCAGCCTGAGAACACCTATCTTTAAAATGTGACACACGCAAGCCTGTCAAAGCAAATCGACATCTCGAAATCAGTTTGGATAGACATTAAGCAACATGTTATGAAGCAGGATGACGTATATAACTTAAACTAGTGAATAGCACATAATAGTATCTGGATCTTTCAGAGTTTGTTTTGGTCTACACCAGAACATCTTGCATTATAGTAAGTGAGTTGCTCAGTAGAGATAAAGAAGCTAAAGTTCAATATGTTTGAACTTTGAAAGTTCACCGTCTAAGATTTTTGGTGTTTCTTTAGATCTAGAAAAACTTTAGAAGGGAGTCATATTCACCATGATATCCAGGCCATGTCTGGCATGATATTTGACTGGTACCAGATATTAGATGGATATCTTTACTGGTAACTAGTTACTCTGTAAAAAATAGCTATTGCTTCTGCTTGGCAGATTCACATTATTGCAGTTGTTCTGGAAATTCAAACCAGCAGCAAAGTAAGAGTTTGCCAGTTTCATCAGTTGTCCTTGTGGAAGACTTCAAAGTTTCATGTTTGCACAATACTTGGGACTAGAAGCCTTATCAAAGGCTGAACTCTGTCCTTTTATCACATGTATGGTTTTTGGTCACAAGTTAATATACAATTTTTGGTCTAATAAAGGTGTCAAAATTTTTTTCTTCTGCTTGATTTTAGGTTCTTACCAATTATCAGACTGATGAGCAAAATTCATCCAATTCACTTGTGATTTTAGCATGTTATTGCCAATTTACAGATAAAGTATGGGTTAGCATTGAAATTTGTACATTTTAGGGTAATATAGTCATTTCTACTGTGTAACGTTAGGCTTGAAGCTTTGCTTCTATTATAAATAGATTTGTTGAAAGTACTCACAGATTTCTTTTGTTCTTGATGAAAAACTTTCATTCAGATTCTTTTATTCTTTGAGAAGACTACATTCTAGTCTGTCTTTGATTGCTATCAAATTTTCTCTCTTTTTTCTTTTCACTTTGTCTTCTAAGAACCATATTTTACTTCCACTTAGTATTAGAACTCAAGAGGAAATGGGGATGTCATAAGTAGTCCAAGAGAAGTCGAAACATGGCCTTCAAAAGAAGGAAATTGGGAATGAAAATAGTACAAAAATGAAAAATCAATTCACAACAAAGTTCTAAGCAAACTGAATGTGATGGGTTTGTAGCTTTCAATTGAGGGCTCCTTTCTTCTGACATCACCCTGCCCATGAGTAAATATTTTGTAGCAGTCTCATTAGAAAGTACATCTCTCTTGGTATATCCAAATAATAGGCAGGAGCATAAACTAAAACATTTTGGAGTTACAACGATAGCTATTGAATTGTTAGCACCACATAAAAACAGCAATAGTTAAGCTTAGTTATGCCAGTTTCTAAAGGACTGATTATTCAACTTTTCGAACCAGTATAGTGAACTCACAACTTCCAATTCCAGCGAAAAATGGTCCTTTATATGTGACTGCACCCAGCATCATTATCTGTTTGGAACACTGGACTAGTACCCTGTAAATAGGAGCTTACGGTTTATGATCCTGGGCAGTTAGTAGCAACTTTATTATACAATCTAAACCCAGCGGCAAAGGACTAACAAGAGTGACTGCCCAAAAACCATGCTAGTTAATTATATAAATCGTACTTCTACCTATCATTCTTTAGGTGGATAAGGACACATTCACATGGAAGAAATTCCACAGTGAGCCCAGGACCTCTGAGTAACAGACTATACATTTCACATCTGTTCTTCATTGGTAATCATTTGGAAGTTTCCTTGATTGATAGACAAAATTGCTTACAACTGAACGAAACCAAGGACATGCTAGCTAAATGTGCAAATTAAGCAGATTCCAGGAGCAGACTAAATAAGAAGCTGCTGAATATCAGTAGCATCAATATTCAATAAACTGCAAATATCCTCCATACCGATTAGCCTCACAGAAAGTGGGAGCTCTGCCTTTAGCAACTTGGAAGCATGACTCAAGATATCCTCCCTGGAGTAAATATATCTTTGTAAGGACACAGCCCTAGTTCGAACCTGCAATTGGAGACATGTCACTAGTTTCTAGAAAAAGTAAAAGCTTCTTTGAATAATGTGGTTTTACAATCACTATATTACAAGAAACCAGAAAGAGGAAATGTAAGTTTACCTGAACCTGGATAACTCACTTCCTAGGATAATGAGCAGAACAATACATAAGCTAATCTGGAAGCAAGACATAAGAAATGACAACTGAACAGACCTCAAAAGATGCAGTCTTCACTTTCAGTGTCAGTGTTCGACCACAAAGGCCTTCTTTTTGCATCTCATTCGATAATGTTTCTGCAATATCAGCTGGAAGCAAAAACTTAAAATTCAGTGATAATTCCTGTTCCTTCTTAGCAAAATCGGGTATAAATTTATCATGATATGGGATTTATAAAACATGAACATGACTCAAACTAGTATTATTTAGGTGTGACCCAAAAATTTAGTTTTATTCATAAAGGGGCAGCCCCGGTGCACGAACTATGCGGGGTCAGGGTAAGGGGTGGACCACAAGGGCCTAAAGTACACAACCTTACCTTGCATTTTGCAAGAGGCCTTGAACCCATGACCTCAAGGTCACATGACGACAACTTTTACCATTGCACCAAGGCTCCCCTTCTTTACTCATAAGACAGGAAATAGAAATTACTAGTTCAAAAACCAGATGGTAGTTGTAGTCAAGTGTTGATGTATCTACATGCTAAAGAAACATTTCCTTCATTGAGTCAAAGCTTGCATTGCTTCTCCAAATCTATGCCTTCTAGATACATATATTTCACCTTTGCAAGAGTTTTTCTTGCTTTCTTGGTTTGATCCATTCAAATGGAAGTAGAATGATGATTAAAGTACTAAGTTTTCCCCAAGAAAACCAATTCTTTGTTCAATTTTCCTTAGATAATGATCTTAATCAGCATTTGATTGAATCACCGTTACTTGTCCTGCATAAAGGTGCTGGTATTTTTCAGCTTATCAGATATGTTTACTTCTAGCCACTTTGCACCACGTAGTGTGACGTGCAAAGGAAAACAAACTTCATGCAGGTGCTTACACAACTTTGTTCGAAAAATCCAAGAAAAGTAATTAGCCATTTAATAGTCTCAATCGTTTGGATAAATTGAATGTTATCCAAGCAAATGGTAATCATCCTATAAAGAGACTTTTTCTAGTGCTTCTAGTGAACAAAGAAATTCTGATATTTGATATGTCTCATGAGAGAAAGATTTGGAGTGAGGCTAAAATAAGTGGGTGGAGTGCCAGAACTGTTTTCAGCTTAAGATAAAATGAGCTAGAAAAAGCAATTCTCTTTCTTGTAAACTATAAGGCGTTTGATATCCTAGATGGCATAAATAGCATCAACTTCCACGTCACAAAGAAGTAAAACTATGCAATTGATGATCAGGAAAGTTAATGCGAGGTTTTGTATCTTTGTTTCTAAAAAGGAGAGTTTTGCATCAGGTGACAGCCAACAAAGAAAACTTATGGCAAACTCCATGGCATGAATCGATCATTGACATTACCTCAAGCTAGGGCATTCCTTGTAAGCAATGCACTGCATAGGATCTCAGGTGAAATGGAAAATGGACAAGGGCTGCTAGGGTGTTCCCGTGGACACAACCCACTACACCGAGTCCTGCGTGTAGTGGAAAATGAGCAAGGGCTGGTATAGCATTTCAACAGAAGCGACGCACTACATCAGAACCCAAGTGCAGTGGAAAGTAGGCATGGGTTCATGTTACGGGGATCAAGAAGTGCACAGGTAGATGGGCTAGGTCAGGAAAATAAGATTTGTATCACCACATGGCACATTGACATGTAAGAATCTAGAGTTAGTAGATACGACGAAAAGCACAAGAGTCAACATTACTTCTATCTAAAAAATCAAGTGGAAAGAGCCTAAAACTAGAGAAATTGATGGGTATAAGCTCTGGTATGTAGGAAAGGACAACAATAGAAATGGTATTGGGATGGTGGTGGATAAAGAATTGAAGGATAAAGTTGTAGACATTAAAAGAACTAGTGATAGAATTATACTAATAAAACTTATTGTAAGAGAGAAGATCATAAATGGTATAAGTGCATATGCACAACAAGTAGGGTTAGAAGATAAACTCAAGAAACAGTTCTAAGAAGATATGAAGGGAATCATGCAAGAAATTTCCAACACATGGGGAATATTTATAAGAGCATACTTAAATGGACATATAAGAAAAGAAAATGAAAGATATGATAGAGTACATGGAGGGTATGATATTGAAGAAAGAAATGAAACGGGCAAGCTAGCCTTGATTTTGCTTTGGCATATAACCTAGCTCTAGTAAACACATTCTTTAGAAAGCGGGATGAACACGTAATAACATTTAAAAGTGGACCATATAAAAGCCTAATAGACTTTTTTCTACTTAGGAATACCGAAAGATTAATGTGTAAGGATTGTAAGGTTATACCCAATGAGAGTTTAACCTCACAACATACGTTAATGGTTATGAATATCTACATTAAAAGATGGAAAAAAGAAAATGAACTTAACAAGTGTCCAGAAACTAAGTGGTGGAACTTAAAATGGAAGAAGATAACATCATTTCCCAACAAGTTGATGGTAGAAGGAAACTGGAACAATGAAACAGAAGTAATCACCATGTGGACTAATATGGCCAAGTCCATTAAGAAAGTGGCAAAATATGTTCTAAAAGTATCTAAAGGTAAAAGGCAACCAATAAAGCAAACATGGTGGTAGAGTAAAAAGTGCAAAAAGTTATTAAAGAGAAATAGGTATGTTTTAAATCATGGCAGAAGACTACAAATAATGAAAACTTTGAGCAATATAAGAATGCTAAAAAGGTTGCTAAGAGAATAGTAAGTAAGGCTAAACTCAAGGCATAAGATAATCTCTATAATAGATTAGGATCAAGAGAAGGTGAGAAAGGTGGGTTTAAACTTGCAAAAATAAGAGAACAGAAGGGTAAGGACTTAGACCACATTAAGTGCATTAAAAGTGATAACTAAAGAGTACTAATCAAAGATAACGAGATCAAACAAAGGTGGCAAAGTTACTTTAAAAAATTGCTAAATGACAATTGTCCTGAGAATATAGGGATTGAAAATACCGTAAACCGAATCACATTGGACATTTTAGCTATGACTGTAGGATTAGAATATCTAAAGTGAAAGATTCCTTGAAAAAGATGAAATCAAGAATGGTCTTGGGGTCTGATAATATACTAACAAAGGTATGGAAGTATATAGGAGATACTAGAGTAGTTTGGTCGACAAAGTTGTTTAATAAGATTGTAAAATAAAAATATTTAAAAAAAATGCCTGATGAATTGAGGAAGAGCTTAATTGTACCAACTTATAAGAATAAAAGAGATACACAAAGTTGCAATAATTGTCGTGGGATTAAACTTATGAGCTACACCATGAAACTTTTTGAAAAAGTGATTGAGAAGAGGCTATGGCATGAGACGAGTATATCAGAGAACCAGTTTGGCTTCATGCTTGGGAGGTCTACCATGGAAGCTAGTTTCCTACTTACACAATTGATAGAAAAATATAGGAAGAGGAGAAAGGACCTCCAGATGGTCATTATTGACTTAGAAAAAAGCTTATAATAAGGTTCTCAGAGAGTTAATATGGTGAGTGTTGGGTGAGAAAGGGGTTTCACAAGGGTATGTAGATATATTTAAGGATATGTATGAGGAAGCGATAACATACGTTAGGACCACTAGTGGAAAGATCAATGATTTTACTATCACTAGAGGATTACACCAAGGATCGCCATTAAGCATGTACCTTTTCACATTGGTTATGGATGAGTTAACAAAACATCTGCACAAGGAGATTCGTGGCGTATGTTATTTGTAGATGATATAATTTTGATTGATAAGACAAGAGAGGGCGTAAACACAAAGTTAGAGTTATGGAGAGATGCATTAGAATCTAAAAGATTTAAAATTAGCCTAACTAAGACAGAGTATATGGAATGCAATTTTAGCAAGGAACGAGATTAGAGCAACAATAAATATTGATAACCAAGAAGTCCCTCTAAAAGACCACTTTTGACACTTGATCGATAATTCATGAGAGCAGAGAGATTGAGAGGGAGGTTACCCAGAGAATCCAAGCGGTTTAGAACAAATAGCGATACAGCTTTGGAGTTTTGTGTAATTGGTGAGTGCCACTCAAACTAAAAGAAAAATTCTATAAGATGCCTGAAAGGCTGGCCATGCTTTATGGATCAAAGTGTTAGGCAGTTAAGGAACAACATATGCATAGGATGAGCATCTTGAGATGGATGAGTGGCAAGAGAGGAAAGGATAGAATTAGAAATGAAAACATTGGAGGAAACTTAGCAGTAGTAACAATAGGTAACAAGATGTGGAAGATTAGACTTAATGGTTTGGACAAGTCTAACAGAGACTGAAAATGGCACCTATTAGGAGTGAGGCAATCCAAGTCGAAGGTTCTAAAAGAGCAAGGGAAAGGCCTCGAAGAACATGGATAGAAGTGGTGAGAAAAGATTTAAAAACTTTGGTGAAGACATGATACTAAATAGAGGAGAATGTAGTAACAAGATCCAAGGTCATATGTGAATATGCAAAAGGGATGGAAGAATTGTTTCATTTGATATAATTGGATCTATTGTAGATATAAGTCACGTATTTCTAATTTTATCGATTACTGTGATGGGCATAAGCTAGAAAAATTATAATCAGAACTGGACAAGTGATCTAGCAGATATTGCATATACACAAGCACGTCAGGAAAGGACATCACTTTCCCTTTCTATTTACAATGTTTTTATGAGTATGTGGTGGATCAACATTGACCTCAAGGTTAAGGCACATGGCTGCCCAGTAATGGTTCCTTTCTAGAATTGAGGTGCAAGTTTGATGGTGTGACACATGAGATCCAGTTAGGTGATTAGGTCGGCTCTATGGGCTTGGCTTGTTTTCTAATTTACTTGATTTCTTCTGAATTTTATTTGTTACTTAAAGGCTTAAGAAAACTCTTATTTAATAATTTCCTAGTTTAGTAGGTTTATTTTGTAAGATTTTAATTGACTGCATAAATAGAGATATGGATAAATTATTGTAGTTGGTGTATTGTGTCCCTTCTCTTCTTCTTGTGCCTCTCCCAGAAATTCTTCCTATGCTGTTTCTATAGGCATTGTAGTCTGAAATATCTCATAATTAAGAGGTATCCCAGTTTGACAATAGGGTGATGCAAGTAGTGTATTTTGATTTACACAAAGGCAACCAAGATGATTATGATGAATTTCGAGGAACCTAGATAACCACCCTCTTGAGGAAATAATAAAGATAGGCTAATCAAGGCTTAAAAGGGATTACTTTTAGCTGATATTTCAGACTAACATGGGACCTTAGACCCCGGATTGTTTCTTGAGCGGGTAGGTAGCCTTGACCATTATTTTGATTGCGAAAATCTCTCAAATGAGAAGAAAGAGTAGTTTGTCACCATGAAGTTGAAGCGATCTGCAATAATTTGATGGAAGCAACTTCAACAAAGTCGGCTTTGACAAAATAAGTCAGTGATTATACTTGGACCCATGAAAGAAAAACTTCAAAACAAATTCCTCACATCTGATTATTGGGTTACCTCGGTCCAGAAGCTAAACCAGTTGAAACAGCACCCCAAGATAGCAAAATAGTATACTAAAGAGTTGATAGATTTGAGGTTGCTTGAAATAATCTATTCATGAATTGTAGAATATAACTCGACAAATATCAAGGTTGGGATTTGTAATACAAGACAAATATTCATCCAAATTACCACAACCATTAATGAGGCTTACCGCTTAGTTCTCAAAGTAAAAAAGAAACTTCAACACCCCACATTTAGGCAGGAAATTGAGTCAGCCAGCTCCTCTATTAGCATTCAGGGAGTGGAGGGTTTAATTCGTAGAGACAGCCCCATGTCAAAGGCGCCTATAGGTGGGCAAAAGACAAGGTCACAGTATTATGGGTCTAAGACCTTAGAAGAACACACTTAAGCACTTTAAATGTGGAGCAAATGATGATTTCTCAACCTGGTGTCAATGTAGAATTTATAATCCTTAAAATACTTTGCTTCATGATAAGTATAAATGCAGTAGGAATTAAAACGAATAACAAGGTGCAATAAATGTGAGAACAATCACTTCCATAAACCCATCGCTTCTGAGGTTGATATTTATGATTATTACCTTAATAATGAGGATATTCAGGTTTTGACTAGATAAGTGGGGGATTAGGAACAGAGGAAGCTTTGCGTGGGGGTACTCAAAGAGTAGCTATTCTTATCCATCGTGTCATAATTGCCTTTAAGGTCATGAAGCATATAGATGTTTGGGACCCAATATTTTCCACACCACATGAACTGCAAGTCAGAAATTGTACACTATTGTGATAGCAAGTGGGAGTGTTGAAAATTTGGTCTCCATCAAATTCAATGCTTGGTAAAACCATAGAAGTTTGATTGAGACTAGTTTAAGGACACTGTGGTGTGACGTTGTTCCAATAGAGACGTGTCATACCATGACAATTTGAATGGAAGACACGTCACAATGGGGAAACAAATTCCTACTCTTTATAAGGATGGGGAGCAGATCACTCTTCTTCCCCAAAAAGAGCTAGTCAAGTCAACAAGAGTAGACAAACCTCAAAGCTCTTCAACTAGAGAGAATCATTTCATATACATAAAGCATGATTTTACGTAGGGTTCAGAGATAAGAACTTTATGTTTGTTCTTTTGGCAAAAGAAAAATAAAATAGCTTTCGCATGCCCAACAAGGTCAAAGCCCTACTTTAGGATTTACGCAATCACTCAAGATGAACTTCCTGATGGACTGCCTCCTATGAGGGATATACAACATTGTATTGAGCTCACCCCAGGCTCAAGCTTACCCAAGTTTACTGCATTACTGGATGAACCAGGTAGAGCACCTAGGGTTGATTGGCAAGTCTCTAAACTGCTCAAATAAGACATGTTTGAGAAAGTATGAGCCCATGTGTCATCCTTGCACTCTTGACTCTAAAGAAAGATGGATATAGGAGAATGTTTGTTCAGAGTCGCACCATCAACAAAATGGAAGACAACATTCAAGACCCATGAGGGGTTATATGAGTGGTTTATTATGTCATTTGACTAATCTAACACACCTAGCACGTTTATGTGAGTGATGACCCAAGTCTAACAACCTCAAATTGGTAAATGTGTTGTTGTTTACTATGATAGTTTGATATAGTACCCCACATGTTAGCGATCTTAATTCAAGATAGGTACTCAAGATCCTTAAGTAAGAGCAATGCATGTCAACCTCAAGAAATGTACCTTTATAATGACTTAGTTTAGTCTTCCTTGGATATGTTGTATTGGTAGAGGCTAGTAAAGTTGAGTCAACCAAAGTTGAGATCATCCAGAACTGTCCTTCCCCTAGGACAGTTAGTAACCTCCAGAGTCTTGCATCATTTTATAGATGGTTTATTCAAAATTTTAGTACCATCAATGCGTCTTCCTACAAAGAGAGGGAATTTAAGTGGACCACATAATAGGTAGAAGAGAGTTTCCAACTTGTCAAAGCTAAAATCAGAACTGCTATAAACTTCGCACTTCCTGTTTTTATCAAGGTCTTTGAGGCATATTTGATGCCCCTCATGTCATTTTAGTGACAAGCTAAACAAGGGCAACTCAATCACTGGATTTTGAGCTTTATGTCACCTTTCAAGCTCTAGATATATTCAAGGCATAACTTGATTCAAAGGGAATTTGAATTATATCTTAACCATGTGTCATTGCAATCTTACCTCGCAAGTGCATTGAATGTCCACCATGCCAAATAAGTAGCAATTTTCCAAGAATACTATAGACACTCCATTTTGACCTGAAAAAATCAATTTAAAAGATCACATCCCATCTTCTCATTAAAGATTTTTACACGTTCAATTGGCAGGCAGCCATCATAGACCTCAGCGATCACTGACATTTTTTGGTTGCCTTTTTGTGCAAAAACGTCTGTGGTGATCACTAGCTGTTATCCCTTGCTTCCATCTTGTTCTAAACATACGAAAGGTATTCAAGTCTACACTCTACTTCACATCCTGGTGTGAAAAATAGAGAAAAATGAAGAGAAGTCATGGATAGTTGACCAATTATGTGTTTAGAATTTCGATTGCATGCTTTTGTCTCCTTTCTATTTAAGTATGGAGCTGTGATGAATTGAGAGAGTTTCAGAAGGAAAAAATCATAGTGGGAAACGAATTCAAAGAAGTCAGAAGCATAGAATCCGTGTGGAGCCGTGGCAGCTGAAGTGCCACTTGGAAGATTCCTGTGACAAGGAAGATTCCTGTGACAAATGGTTAGCTGTCTAAAAAGGACGTGAAATAGAATGTGACCAAGCTAAGGCTCAACAGCCACCCTGGGGGTTCCAGGAACTGAAACTGTGTTTGTTTTGAGTTTGATAAGATATCTCTATAAATTTGATTAGCGTGTTTTATGATAACTTTGGTATAATTTAAGACATACACGTCTAAATCAATTCCCTTAACTAATGACTAAAGATTTTGCTTCCTAGATTACTTAGTAAAGACTAGTACATCTCCCAGGTTGGGCGCTTAGCTCCCACACAACTTACAATAATTCAAAACCTGTGAATCTGAGTTGTTTGATATAGATTTGGGTCATAGACCCCTTTCTATAGGTGGCGACTCTAAATTTCCAAGATTACATCCTTGTTTGCAATAAAGTGTAGGAAGTTGAGGGCTTAAAGGATCCCATGGTCTGATTATTAAGTCTATCCAGTAATTTGAGCAGAGATGACCATAGAAATTCGCATCTACTCTTAAACATAAGATCTGGATTTGATAATATAGCATATGCAACCCTGAAGAAAGCTGAATGCTCAACATAGATTCTTTGAGTCGTCGATCCTTCCTTTTTTATGAGCATAGTACCATTTGGTAGTTAAAAATACAATGGTCTTACCATTTACCACCCTCAAATTGATGGGTAGACTGAAGTAGTAGCCAGCAACTTGAGAAATTAATTGAGATTCCTCAAAGGTATAAGACCATATTAGTGGGACCTGAGTCTTCCTCAAGCAGAATTTGCTTGTAACAGTTCAATAAACCAATCAATTGAGAAGTCACCCTATCCCACATACATTTGATCTTGCTCCACTATCTTATGCGGGAAGGGTTAATGATGAGGCAAACGTGTATGCTACACATGTCAGAGAGGTGCCAAAAGTGGTATTAGAGATTTTGCAGAATGGGTATGCAACATATAAAGATGCAGAAAATGCATATAAGAAACAAAAATCTTTTTCAATGGCTGACTTAAAGGTACATTTGTGGTGCCAACAATTTCCTTTTGGCACAGAAATATGGCCCTTATCGTACTTGGAAGAAGCTTGGAGACAATGCTTATCTTCACAACCTTCTATCGGACATGCTAATTTCTCCCATATTCAAAATTCCTGATCTATATGACTTTCAGAGTGACCTGCCAATTCATTTGGACAACGGTTCTTTGGAGACATTTGAGATGCCATGGGCTACTGAGGAGAATATTGTCGACATGCTTGATGTTCTAAGGTGGATAGATGAAGTGTATAGTACAAACTTTACTCGGTTCATCAAAGCCAATGTTCCTAGATAGATAGTTTGTGGATTGACGACAAAGAGTTGCGGCACAAGGGGAAGGGCATCTACTTGCATTTCATGGAGACTGCCATGAAGGAGTCAACTTCTTCCGAGTGGAAGAGTTGATGCAGCACATGAGATCCATTTAAGTTAATAAAGTGGTAGGCCTTATGGGCTTAGTTTTTCTGTTCATTAACTGTGTCTCATTTGGGTTCTATTTGTTCATTAAGACTTAAGACTTGTTTGGTAGCTTCCTAGTGTAGTGGGTTTATGATATTAGAATTTAATTTGATTTACATAATCATTGTAGTTAATTTTTTATGTCAATTAAAAATCTGCTAGTTTCTGTATGACTTACTTCTCTATCTCTTTCTTTCCATTTTCCCTCTTTATTTCTCCTCTGTTAGAGTTCAGTAGTAATGCAAAGTACTCAGCCACATCAAGTAATTAGTGTTGCTTCCTTTATTTCACCCTTTTCCATGCCTCTTTTCCTTCTCTCTTGCCCCTTAATCTGCCAGAAATTCTTCCCATGTTGTTTCTTTTTTCCAAGATTTTCTTGATACTCTAGTTTCACATTGAACCCCTGTTCTGCATTAAGTACATAGAAAGAAGAAAACCTCATGATTACTGGTTGAGGACTTGACTTACAATTCTCAATAAGTTCCTATCGTGCACGTTACCTTTTAACTGATAACTGTCAGATTTGACAAGAAGTTGGATTTAGATGCATGCTATCTTGATTTAGTTCTTCCATAAAAATGATTAGTAAGTTTGAGAGTTACAATGATCGGTGTGGGATCAGATTTTGGTCTACATCACTTGACCCTTCCCATTAGAGAAAGTTACACGTCAGTATCTATCCATAACTTATAAACTGAATCTATAGAAAGACATGCATCTTAAAATAGAGAACTTGCAAATTTAGAAACTCACTTAGTCTCTGAAAAAGAATTGACACATCTTCAGTGGAGGAAAATGTTCTCTCACTACTAATACTTTTCCGCAACTTTGATTCAGGAGCATCGGTTTTTCCTAAGCCAAGTCCCACTGACAGGAAAAATTCTGTAAAGGAAGTACCGTTAGACTGCCTTAGTTTTGAAAATAGGATCAGCACAAAGTATTATTGAACAATGCAATTATGGATCAGCAAGACAAAATTTGTACAGTAAATAAAGTTAAACAATCAAACTATCTTTCATAAACACTAGAGAAGTTGAGCCTGCATACAAGATTTTCCTAAAGCTCCATTCAAAAGAAAAATCAATTTTGCACTGAAGAAATGACTTTCTCACAAATAGATACTACTGCAGATTTTATTTGCAAATAAAAATCATGTACTTGATTATACATGATTAACTACGTATCTCTTCTGCAAGCATACTATTAAGCTCTAAAAGAGAGAGAAGTTGCCACAAAAGCTGTAAAAGAGAAGAATGAAAAATAAACAAACCTCTAATAGCATTTCCGAAGTTCAGAGCTCGTCAGCAAGCATACTATTAAGCTCTAAAAGAGAGAGAAGTTGCCACAAAAGCTGTAAAAGAGAAGAATGAAAAATAAACAAACCTCTAATAGCATTTCCAAAGTTCAGAGCTCGTAAGCAGTTTTATGTTTCAACTTT
Source organism: Warburgia ugandensis (assembly GCA_035236585.1). NCBI lineage: Eukaryota > Viridiplantae > Streptophyta > Magnoliopsida > Canellales > Canellaceae > Warburgia > Warburgia ugandensis. Next base: position 61,214,811 of record CP141133.1, read on the forward strand.
TCTTTTCTTGTGAAACCCCGAGTCCAAGGTTAGATAAGAGAAAGCAGAGGGAGAAAAGGAGAATATGTGGCTTAGCATATGACCCATTATTGTAAATACTATTTATAGTTTAAGTGAATGAACTACAAAAAACTAAAACTACGCATGTTGTTATTGGTCACGCAGATAATACTTTCACTGACAAGCCTTAACTGCAGTATGCAAAACATAAAATATTCTTGTCTCTAACACTCTCCCTCAAGCCAGAGCAGATGTCACTCATACCCAACATTGAAGACATGGGATGAAACAGATTACACACCCACAGTTTGATGAAAATATCTGCCTTTTGATTTTTCGGTCTTCACATGTGGGGTAGATAGCTAATGGAGAAGCAAACAAGACAAAAGAACTGCTGCACTGCTACAGTACCACCAGCTTTTATGTTTCATTTTGTTAGATTATTTATCCAGATGTGGGTCCAGTTAGTAATTAAGTCGAGATATAGTGTATATTGACAGTAGAGCTAGCACTTATCTCTTTAGTTAATTGTGGAGTTGTATTGACTAGTAGTCTATTTCCCAAGACTCTTGCTTAGAAATTCAAAATTCTTTTCTGTTTCTCATAATGTCCTAGTTATTTCCTTAGGTGTGCTGTTTTGAAAATTTTAAAATCTAGTTTATGTTTGACCATATGAGCGTATATAAAGACTGTTACTTGGGGTGTCTTGAGAGTGTAATATGGAATTTTAATCTCATATGAAATATATTGAGATAGAGCGAGTTTCTGTTCATATCTATTCTGCCCTCAGAGCAATCCGGACCTTTGTTAGCCCTACTGCAGTGCTGTCTACATTTTGCCTTTTGGTTTACTTCCAACCTTTTATCTTTCCTGGGTTTCCGTCATTTATTTCCAGCCTTCTGTGGTGCATCAGATTTTTTCACTGCTATCTTCCTGAAGTTGGTACCTCTAATGAACTGACAATTTACTTCCATAAGCTTTTTCCTCTCATGAAACAAAGGAGTACTAGGAAGTTAAAGCAACCTGATCATCAGAATACACCTCCAAGGGACAATGAAAAGCAAAACCAAAATATTGAGAAGAGTTCACACGCATAAGCTCAAACGGAATATAAGCCATGGCTCTACACTCTACTTCTGCACTGGATCTTGCTATACCACTTGCTCTATGCCCTTCCAATTGACTAGATTACTTCCAATGCATCTACAGTAGCCTATAATTGATCAGCAACCATTTTTCAAACTGGGCAGTCAGCATGTGTGTAACTAACAGTGTCAAGATTGTTTCAACAAATACAAGAGCCCTTCAACAAAAACCCTTTTGAAATAGCAGTATCCTGCACACTGTTTTCCCATGACACTATTTGAGACTTTCCACAACTGGATCACGACACCAACGGCAAATGAGATGTCTGGTCTAGTCAGATTCAAGTTATAAGCTCCCTTGCCAAACTTCTGTATTATTTCTGATTTGCTATATCTGTGTTACACTCAACCAGTGTATCAGCAATCTGGCACTAAGCATTCTAGTCTTCTGAAGGAGATCAGTCAACACTTTCCTTGAGAGAGAACAATATCTTGATAACCTCGAGCAACCTCAATGCCCAAAGAGTACCTTAGCTTCCCTAGACCTTTATTATGCAAATGCTGCTTTAGAGATTCTTTAGTTTCATCAATTCCACCTGCATCAACAGCTTCCTTAAGCAAGCAACCAAGATGGTTGTTGTGCACAACCCAAGACAAGGACTCTTAAGCTTGCACCAGTCTTTTTGAAATGGTGGAAGGAAAAAAGAGAGAGAGAGAGAGAGAGAGAGAGAGAGAGAGAGAGAGAGAGAGAGAGAGAGAGAGAGAGAGAGAGAATATGTAACCAAGTGATGTTGCTCAAATATGATGCATGCTTCTTTCCTTAGGATTCATGTCACTCTTAAGTACACCCTGAAATACTTGATTGTCTTGAGATCATACTTGGCTTATCATAACATCTTAGTAGCAGTAGCACCATTCTTGTAATAGGTTCGCTAAATTGTCAGCAGTTCACAATTTAAGAGCATATTATAGAAAATGAGCACATTTCAGATTCATGGGGTTGATCAACCAGCAGGTGTTATCAACACATAAAAGATCAACTAGTGGCCAAAAGGCGTAGCAGTAAGCTGCCTGCTTGATTATGACAGGACCTTGAGTGAAGTGATAGATAGCACAACTATGAGGTTCTCTTTGCTTTGCAAAATTCTTATGGCTGAGCTCTAAGCCAAACAAACCTGAGGAATACTTATCATTCAGTCAATAACTGTAAACTTATATACTGAACAGCCTAAAATTTTCAAGTTACAGAGAGAATAACCATATTTGCACCTTAAAGTAAGGTTATTTGTAGCTAAAGCAAGCATCTAGGATGTGATCCAACCGACCAGCCCAACCCTTAAAATGGAATGACTTAAGCAGCAAGTCAGATCACCAACTGCTTCACAAAAACTCTGAGACAGATGGCATGAGTGTTCGAATATGTGGATGACATCATTATCACAACTGGTGATGGGTCTAAACTCCAAAATACACAAGCTAAAAAGATAACTGAAACATAAAGGATTTACAGGAAGAAATGTCCTTTCTTGATTTAGAGATCAAAAAATGTAAGAGATGTAAATCACAGAGGGATATGCTGACCATGAAGCATGGTTGGAGAACAGCATTTGATACTCACTCTAGACCTGATAGCACCACATGTTCTGAATCAGATGTGTAAATAATCTGCCCGATCCGAGAGAAAAGCATCATCAGCCAGGGTAAGGATCTAAAGATACCTAAGAGGGACACTTCAATCTAGGATTATAGTATAGGATGCTACCGTAGAATAAAATGAGTTTCTGCGGGCGCTCTGCTACAAATAGGTTGGAGATATTGACACATGTAGGTCAATACCAGGATATCATTTCCTTCAGTTGGTGCAAGGACATTTGGCATGGTCAAAAGTTGGAGTTGAGACCTATCACACATGCCAAATGATTTGGCTTTGTTAACTACTGCATGAGTAACATCTCCTTACAGTATTACACATGCATCTTATATGGTAATGACTAGAAAGTGATCAAGCTGTCCCAACACCTTATCTATGCTAGGATATAACATGTGGAAGTAGATTATGATTTGTTACAGGAAAGGTGGAAGATGGGTAGACTAGTCCACAATACTAAGCAAGAGGTGTAACTTCTCACCAAGGATTTGGAGCAGCAGCTCACAAACATTTAGTAACAAAGCTTCTTGTGTTAGCTCGAGGGGGAGTATTAAAATGTACAAACAGTTAAGTCTTACAAGTAAACTACTCATTTTACATGTTTGCTTGCGTATTATAAATACTCAATTTATGTACTCTCAACATTGCTGCTCCAAAATATCGAATAGCATTCTTCTCTAGCAAATTCCCTTCTTTTTCCTACATAGGATGAGCATAGCCAAAATGGGGATGTTAAGATGGATGAGTGGCAAGACAAGAAAGGATAGAAATAGAAATGAAAATATTAGAGGAAACTTAGGAGCAGCACTAATAGGTAATAAGATGAGGGACGGTAGACTTAGATGGTTTGGACATATCCAATGGAAACCGAAAACAGCACTGGTTAGAAGGAGTGAGTCAATCCAAGTCGAAGGCTATAAAAGGGAAGGCCCAAAAGAATGTGGATAGAAGTGGTGAGAAAAGATTTAAAAACTTTTAGCCTAAATGAAGCCATGACACTTAATAAAGGGGAATGAGGAACATGATTCATTGGACCGACCCCTTATCAGGATAAGGCCTCGATGATGATGATGATTCTTCCTTTCTAACTTCTTTATTCTAAACCATCTTAGATAAGATATGTTTCACGGCGTAATCCAAAAAGGTGTCAAATATTAAGTTGTATGAAGATATTGTACCAAACTTGACTAAAGCATGAAGAACCTTCCCACACCAAGTTAGTTCATAATTTATCACCTAACATTTTGCTTGTAGTCTCAAACTGCAATAATTTTCTACTTCATATTGAACCATAAGCCCATATATCTATATACGTGGAATCTTCTGAAAATCATTTGGATCTTTGCCCAAATCTTCTTTCATATAGCAACAACAATCACAGGAAAATAATAGATTTGTTTCGCCATTTGTTCTTTTCAAGTTACTAAGAATTCTTTCAGCATTGATGCTGCATATAACATGCAAGTGTTTAAACAAGTATATATGTTATCTAATGTCTGCACATAATTGTAGGATCTATGCATAATACATACAGTTAGGAATTCTGTTCAGTTGAGTTATTCCATTTTTCATCTGAGATGGGACATCCTGTAATGTTCTGCCCATTCCAGTGTTCTGTGTCATAAAATGTGAACCAAAAGTTGGTAGAAGGTGAATGTTTTTAAACTTGAAGGAAAATACTATGATTTAGAATGTCTAAGTCCACACACAGAGGGTTTTTTCCAATTGCTAAAACCTTCCTTTTGTCAAGAGATGTTTGTTTAACCCCATGTTTTCTCAGGGATGTTCTATTACAATTTCTGGATCTTTAAGGGCATCCATTTTTCTAGGAAAATATGGCAAAAGATATAAAGGAAACCTAAATGATGCTGACCGGACAGACAATCTACTCAAACCGGAAACAAACTGGAATGTTTTCATCACATTTTGTTCAGAAACAGAATATCCTGGAGTTTCCAAAAAGAAATGCAGGCATTCTGACATCTCAGGAGCTATATAGAAGTTTCAAAATCTAAAACAGAACAAACTCTCTAATAATCAGCTCCTAAACACATGAACATGACGCCCAATTAGCCACAAGGATAAGTCAACATATGGAATACTGACAATAGAGAATCGATATGTTTTGCACAATAAAGAAACTGTTCAGACTGCCAGTGACAGCTAATATGGAATAAAAAACGGATGTAAAAATAAGATGATCAGTATAACAACCTGCAGAAGAATGAGAAAATAGAGCACAAACAAAAGAACTTTTCTGCAGAACCTCTGCACATGTATTGATTCCAAAAACTTCCCTTAGAACATGTTCTGTCACCTTTCCGATGCCCCCAACCTATGCACCCAAACTTTGTCTAAGAAACATAATAAAATTAAAGCATGTGAAACTAGATTGTTGAGTTAGAAACAACAAATACACCAGGAAAACATTAGAATACATCAAAATTGGGTAGGTAGATGTTTTAAGCTTTGCATTAGCTAATAGCACATACTCCATAAATTTTAATTAAAACATTTAATAAAACTCCAAGAGATAATTTACAATTATTTTTGTTGGGCTACACAAATGAATGGAAAAGAATACACTTACAAAGTATTAATTAAGAGTACCATGAAGACGGAGACCATAAATTTTCACTACAAATACAATCTGATAAAACAAGCACAGAAAATGGTAAACATGTGGATCTTGTGGTTGCCTCTTTAGCCTTATCGTTTTATAGAACTACATTTGGCATCAGTAAAAGAAATTTGGAAGTTATTCATTTTTCTCAAAATGTGAAAATTAACAGAATCAACGAGTTTTCTCTGTACAGTTCAGATATGTCAACTCATCCACCACAAAGGCAGAAGAATATTGTCTTACAACTATATTTCAAGTTTACAGAAGTCTGATCTCCAAAGACTGGGAAAATCATAGGAAGCATTTCATTGTGGTTTTCAGGCACCAGCAGTTGCTCTTTATTTTCAATAGATATAATTGACATGGTATGAAATGAAGCTCAGGCACCAGCAGTTGCTCTTCATTTTCAATAGATATAATTGACATGCTATGAATGAAGCAGAACTTGGTTGAGATGCTATAGGAACTAATTCCCCAAGCTATGGGATCTGACAAAAATGGTTCTCAGGTCATGGAGAATGCAGACATGGAGATTGTCAATTCAATTACAACAAATATTTGTTGACAGAAAATGATACCAAAGTGATCGAGACCATCCAACGTTTTTTTTTTTTTTTCCCTTATGATTTATGTTATAGTTAGTTTTTTTACTTTGGATGTTTACCACTAATGGTATTGGATCTATAATTGTGGTGTGACTTAATTCGGGACAATTTGTCTTTTCTTCTAGAATAGGGTTGGACATCCCCCGCTTAAGATCATTTTCTCTTCTTTGTAATTAGTTTTTGATGAATGATGAATAAAGACTATTTTAGATTGGTGAATTCCTTGTCCTTGTTTCCTTCCCGTGAGTATGAAGCCATGTTTGGTACGAGGCCAAGGTAATACTATTTCATCCCTATATATCATTGAGTATTTCTCTACTTTATCTTTTATTGGATAATTTTTGTGCTACATTTGGCCAGGCAGTGCCTATAATAATCCTTAACTATCATCCTTCGCGAAATACCTAAAACCCTAGATCTGAAGTTTAATTGGGACCGTTCATCAATTAGAGGGACAATCAGGATTAAAACTTCAATCTTACCTTAATCTGGACAAATCTGGGATGATCTACAGATCCTGTAATTCATTGTAAGTCACTTCATGCTTATTATGGCTTTTTATCTGCATGTTAATAGTTTAATTCATGTTTCCTTATTTAAATTGACTATGATCTGATCTTAGCATATAGATTACGCCATTTTGAACGTCGTTCTACATCAAATTTGGTATCAGAGCCTATGGTGACTCAGGGTCTACATTAGTTGGCATTAGAACATCACCACCCCCTATAAATTTATATTAGATTTTTCCTTGTTTCTCTGTAACACAGAACAAGAATTTTCTCTACCTTTCAAGAGCTGTACCCCTTACACCCCCAGTGAGCTAACCGCATAGCTTGACCTCCGCTCACTCTATGAAGCACAATATACGTCGTTGTATTTAGTTGCATTCCAAAGGTCTTGTATGCTCATTCCATTTGGATTCAAAGCATTGCATATAGGTTTAGGGAGCTTACCATAGAGTTGTAAGGGGTCAAGCAGTCCTAATATGTTACACGTAGTGGTCAATCATATCAGCCAATGGACTCACAACTCTGCAAAACCCTCTAGGAAATTAAGGGACAGTTAGCTGACCTTAATGATCATGTAACTGGCTAGCAAGTTGAGATGATAGTGCAATTAGATGATCAGGGCACCTGCAAATAGGCCTTAGAGTCGCAACCCAAACCTCTCATAGGTAATGTGCATGCTAGGCTGGCCATGTAGGAGCAAGGTAACCACATAGAAGGTGGTAATCACCATCATCGCGATTATGAGCCACTTGTTTCCAAACGTTGGGCCTTGAAATCAATCAAGCTTGAGGCCCCTACCTATGATGGCAAATTGAGTCCAAAGCAATTTCTTGACTGGCTCTCAGACATGGATTATTACTTTATGTCTGAGGAGTAGCGAGTCCAATTTGCCAAGATTAAGTTGATTAGTCGAGCAAGGCTCTATTGGACCAATTTGGAGAAAGCAAGCTGTAGCCATGTGTCCTCCCATTTCTACTTTGAAGAATATGAAGGAAAGGCTAACGGAGAAGTTTGTCCCTTTGTCCTACCATTCTAGGTATCTAGATCAGTCTTCATCAGGGACGTCAGTATATCACTGAACATATTGCTCGATTTGATGAGTCTGATGCAGTCCAATGTAAGGGACAATCCCTCTATGGCCTCATCTAGGTTTAGATTCAGAAAGAACTCGTTCTGCACGACATAAACTCATTGGATCATGCCTATCGGATAGTGCAAAAATTAGAGCGGTATCTCAAACCACAATCTACTAAGTAGTATGAATCTAGGGCTAAATCCATATTTGAGAGTCAACAATCTAGAACACAAGCCACTACAACGTCCAATGTCGATAAAGGAAAGGTTGTATTAGGAGAGATTTCAAGGGTAAACAACAATACTAAGTGTTATCGATGTCAAGGATTTGGACATGTTACTGCATAATGCCCTTCTAGGGCCCCCTTTAAATCCCTGTTTAAAGAGGGTGAAAATGTCCAGAATGACCATGAAGGATGGCCTGAGGAGGTTTATGAGCACTTTGGCGAGGCCAGTAGTGAGGAGGAGGCCCATGAGGTAAACAGTTAGAAAGTAGCCATAGTGCGAGAGGCCTGTAGGCCGCATGAGGAGGGTAATACCCTATGTGTGGCAATAGTCAAGTTTGCTCTCACAAACCTAAAGGGTAGTGATGATTGGCATAGGATGTACATTTTTCATACATAGGTCAAGTGTGGCAGAAAGAATTGTAAAGTTATCATCGATAATGGGAGTTACACATATAATTTCAACCCATGCCATCCCTCGCTTAGGGTTTTCGCCATTCCCCATCCTAGACCTTACAGAATAGAGCGGCTCGATGGTTCTTCATCACTCCATGTGACTCAGAGGTGTCAGGTTCCCATTGAATTTCTAACATGTAAGGACACCTTGTAGTGTGAAGCCATACCTATGGATGTAGGCCACATTATTTTAGGCAAGCCACAGCTTTATGATATGGACATTACTATTTATGGCAAGTGCAATTTGTGTTCTTTCCTACATGATGGCAAAAGGATCCGGTTCATTCCTCTACCACCCAAAGTGCCACCTGAGCTAAAAGAAGGCAATAGCAAAGCAATCATGGATGGCAAGGCGGAAGCTAAAGGCCTCCACATTGTTAGCGGAGCCGAACTTGTGTGGGACATTAGAGATAAGCCTCTCTTCTATGCCCCAATGGCGAAGGAGACACCATTGCTGCCAACTATTGAGTATCCTAACGAGGTAACACCAGCTCTACATGAGTATCAGGATGTGTTTCCTGACGATTTACCAAATGAGCTACCTTCCATCAGAGATATTCAAACGTGAGCCTCAGATCGAGTCTTCCAAGCCTTCCCCACTACAGAATGAATCCCACTAAATTAAAGAAATAGTGGATGAATTATTAAGAAAAGCTTTCATTAGGGAGGGTTTGAGCCATTGTATCATACCTGCACTGCTCACACCCAAGAAAGATGGTTCACGGATGTGTGTGGACCATTGAGCTATCAATAAAATCACGTTCAAGTATCAACTTCCCACACTAAGGCTCAACGATATGTTGGACATGACAGTGAGTGCCACAATCTTTTCAAATATTGACCTTAAGGGTGGCTATCATCAAGTCCATATTCGTTCAGGGGATGAGTGGAAGACTGCCTTCAAGACGAAGGGCAGTTTATATGAGTGGATGAAGGATGGTTTATATGAGTTGATGGTCATACCTTTTGGGCTTTCAAATGCCCCATGCAGATCATGACAACGTGCTAAGGTCGTTTATTGGCAAGTTCTTGGTTGTGTGTTTCAACAACATCTTGATCTGTAGTCAAACCCAAGAACAGGACCTCATCCACTTGAGGTAGATCTATTAGATGCTAAGGACAAAGAAGCTATACACAAATCTTAAGAAATGTTCATTCGTTTCCCAAGAGGTTATCTTCTTAGGATTTGTGGTTTCTTCTCAGGGCATCTTTGGACCTAGAGAAGGTGAGGTCCATCATGGAGTGGAGCAAGTCATAAAATATTCGCAAAGTCTGCAGTTTTCATGGGTTAGCGACTTCTATCATCACTTCATCTGTGGGTTCATTTCCATTATGGCTCTCATTACCGATTGCATGAAGAAGGGAGAGCTTGAATGGATGAGCGCTATGTTCAAAGAAATCTAATAGCAGATGACTGAAGCTCTGGTGATGCACCTACCAGACTTTTCAAACGTTTTTGAAGTGGCATGCTACGCATCTGGTTTGGGTATACTAAGAGTTCTAAGTCAGGAGAGTCACCCTGTTGCTTTTTTCAACGAGAAATTAAATGACTCTCTACAGAAATACTTCACGTAAAACAAGGAATTCTATTCAGTCATATAGGCATTACGACATTGAAGGCATTATTTGTTGCCAAACAAGTTTGTCTTATTCTCTGACCATAAGGCCCTACAATACCTTAGTTTCCAAAACAATTTAAACCCACGACATGCCAAATGGATTGAATTTCTTTAGGAACATTCATTTGTGCTTAAGCACATGGCAGTGGTCAAGAAAAAACCTATAGATATATTGAGTTGTAAGGTGGCGTTACTACACACCTTACAAGTAAAAGATCATTGGATTTGAGCATTTGAGAGAAGATTATCTATCGTGCCCGGATTTTGGAGAGATTTACATATCACTAAGGATCAGATATGAAGTGATAGAGCCTACGTCCTAGAAAATGGATATTTGTTTAGAAGCCTCCGTTTGTGTATGCCCTACACTTCCTTGAGGCATGTTCTCATTTGGGAGCTCCACGCTGGTATAGTCACTGGCCATTCAGTCGTGACAAGATGATTGCCCTTATCTTTGATAAGTTCTATTGGCCTAGTCTCCAGTGACATGTTGCCAACATCATTGGACAATGCTGTACTTGTTAACTAGCAAAGTAGGGCAAATAGAATACGGATCGCACACCCCTTTGCAATTGCTACATGCCTCATGGCAAGATTTAAGCAGGGACCTCATGCTTGGACTACCCAAGACTATCAAGAAATACGATTCCATATTTGTCATTGTGGACTATTTTTTCAAAATGGCCCACTTCATTTCTTACTCTAAGACTATTGATGCATTTAGGATTACAAGTATTTTTCTTTTTTTGAGTTAGTAGTCCAATTACATGAATTACCAAAGTCTATAGTGTCTGACAGGGATGTCGAGTTTGTCAGCTATTTTCTAAAGACATTGTGGCACATGATGGGCACTAGGCTTCAATTCTCTTTTGCTTACCACCCACAAATACCGCAATTGTGAATCAAAGCTTAGGGAATTTGTCAAGGTGCTTAGTGGGATAGCACATTAGGATTTAGTTGTTTTAGCAATTGCCGAGTTCACATATAATATAATAATTATGTTAATAGGACAACTGGTATGAGTCCTTTTGAGGTCACTCAAATACAAGCTTAGGATGCTTGTAGATCTCACACCCATGTCTGCATGACATAGGTCATCTAAGTCAGCCCAATCCTTTCAAAGCATATCCATGAATTGCATTATGATATCAGACTAAGGAATAGTTTTAAGTAACGAGAAATAAAAATTTCCTACTGACTTGCACAGATGACATACGGAATTTCAGCCAAGTGATCATATCTTGGTCCACATGAGACCTAAGCGATTTCCACAAGGAGTCGCTCAGAAGTTACAAGCTTACAATGCTAGTCCCTTTCAAGTCTTGAAGATAGTAGGGGAGAATGCTTATATCCTGGATCTTCCACTTGATTGGAGGATTAGTTCCACATTTAATGTGAAGGATCTAGTTCCTTTTCACACCACCAGTCCACCCACTAATCCTAGTCATGACTCTAGCCCTGACACAAGCACTAATCTCATCCAGTCCGTCCAAAGCCCTTAGTCCCATACCTCACCCACACCTCCTCAAACACAAGTTCGTCGAATGAAAGAGCAAGTAGAGAACATAATTGATGATTGGATAGTGTCCACTAAAACGGGGGGTAATTGAAAATTTCTTATCAAGTGGAAGCACAAACCTACACCTAATTGTACCTGGATCATAGAGTATGAGCTTCAACTCTTAAATCCAAGCCTTTTGATTGTTATTGACTGTTTACATCACCAAGAGCCCCACCTTTACTACGAGGCAACCATGACGATGATCACTACCCTAGCCGTGACTTCAGGACATATGAAAGAGGACAAAGGCCCCTATTTCACTGGGTCCCTAAGGGCAAAAAACCTCTTACATGTACATATGTACTATAGTATAGACCCCACAATGGGAAGATGTATGTGTAAGAGATGATTGAAGACCCATGTATATAGGCACTATTTGAAGACCCCACCTTGGGAAGCTACATATATGGAAGATTCTTACTAATGACCCAAGTGTTTGTCTATTCATTTGAAGACCTCACATTGGGCATGCATATACGAGGGAGGTTCGATGCTTATTCTTCATCAAGGTCGAAGTCTTTTCATCTGGAGAGATTGATGGGGACCATCCCATGTTTTTCTTTCCCTTATGAATTATGCTATAGTTTAGTTTTTTTACTCTGGACATTTACCACGAGGGTATAGGGTTTATTATTGTTTTATGACTTAAGTAGAAGCAATTTTGTCTTTTCTTCTAGATTAGGATTGGGCGTTCCTACCTATGATCCTAATCTCTTCTTTGTAATTAGTTTTTTATGAATGATAAATAGAGACTACTTTAAACTTGATGGATTCCTTGTCCTTGTTTCCTTCCCATGGGCATGAAGCTGTGTTTGATATGAGGCTGAGGTAATACCGTTTTATCCCCATCTACCATTAAGTATTTCTCTATCTTCTATTTTATTGGATAGTTTGTGTGCTGCATTGGGCTACATGGCTGTACCTGTAATGATCCTTAATTATCATCATGTTAAATTCCTAGAAACCCTAGATCCGAAGCTTAATTGGGACTGTTCATCAATTAGAAGGACGATCCAAATTAAAACTTCAATCTTACTTTAATCAGTACAGATATAGGACGATCTGCAGATCCTTTGATTCATTATAGACCATTTCATACTTATTATGGCTGTTTTTCAGCATGTTAAAAGTGCTAGTGATAGTTTAAGTTATGTTTCCTTACTTAAATTGAATCTGATCTGATCTTAGAATATAGATTAGGCCATTTTGTATGTCCTACATCATAAACCTTGTACTTGCCTTGTAGGATAGGCAATCACTCAAAAGTGGCAACCAAAAAAATCTACCATTTAATTACTGTGACTTTCGCTCAATGAATTTAAACCATTGCTACACTTGGCTTAACTCTTGCAGCCATCCATTTCAAGCATTGATTGGATTCATCAATTTTTGTTATTTCAAGCTAGGGCCCTACATGTCATAACAAGATTAATGTTATTAACATACATATACATATGCATATGTTGGATAGGAAATAGATGCTAGGGCATCAAACTTCACACTATGAGCAGGTTAGTACCAAGCTCCTTTTAGAAAGCTAATTGGTTTTAGTCTCCTTCATTGTTTGAGTGACATGGTTATTCAAGATTTAGCCCAGCAGTATTAATAGGGCCATTCTAAAGCCTTTTCCAGCTAGCATAGACTTGAATAGAAAGGCATAATTGCTATGATGAAGTCAGCTCCTCAACTGTTACAAACCGAACCCCAATAATACCCCTATATTGTCAATAGAAAAATATTTTTGGACTCTTCAAGAAGAAGAAGCCAATTTCAAGATTGCTACTCATCCCTCTCTTTTATGTATAATAGACAAACTGTGGGTCCATAAGCATAAAAATAAAATAAAAATTGATTGTGCAGTAAGTAGAATTTCAACAGTATGGATAAAAAGTCAGCATGTTTAAGAGACCAACTCAGCGCTTCCACTCCTCCCTCTCTTTTATGTACATAGTAGAATAGACAAACTACGGATTCATGAGTGTAAAAAAGAATAAAACTTGATTGTGCAGTATGTAGGTATTCTTCAGTATGGATAAAAAGTCAGGATGTTTAATGAGTGTAAAAAAGAATAAAACTTGATTGTGCAGTATGTAGGTATTCTTCAGTATGGATAAAAAGTCAGGATGTTTATTTAGCTAGCGTAAATTCCCAAGAATCTTCATGAAAGAAACAGATGTTCCCACATCAGGTAATCAACTCATTATTAGATATTTTTATATTTCTTGTTAAACATTTTAGTAAAGATTTAAATTATATACTTTTCAGAGAAAAGATTTGTTTTACTACAATGAAACTAAAAAAAGGCACAGTAACTCATTTTGGGGGGTTGAGTGGGCATGGTTACACAGTTGTGATGTAACTAGTACACCACAATTAGTTTAACAGTTTGTGCATAAAGAAAATACCAGTAATTACATGTATTATCAGTGAATTCAATTACCTGAAACTAGTTATGTGTATAAGTTACATCTTTAAGTAACTAATTCCCTGGGCACAAGCATCCCTCCTTCCCCTTTCTTAGTATGACAAAGAAATAATTCCTATTGCAAGACAAAGTGGACTCAAGATGTCTAGAAACAAGGCTTCTTATTATATAACTACTGTCATTTAATAGATAGAATATATCCTACCTATTTTAACTGTGACTTATGGGGAGATAGGTATATCTTTAAATAAGTAAATACATATTTGTGACGAATAATTGGCAGACAATAATAAGAATAAAGATCTGAAACTGAACCTGCATATCTGCCAAAAGATAGCATGGACTAATGTATTACCTTTCGTATTGGGAGTGATGATATAAATGTCATGACAGCCATTCGATCATTTGGCAAAACAAACTGCCCATTTGGTTTGTTTATATCTGAGCAAACCTATAAAACGAAGAAAGAGAACTTTTAGCCCTAGAAACTAGGAAAAGAGCACATAACAGAAATATTGTTCAATGCAACTGTTTAACTCAATTATAGCCTGCATACAGGTTCATGTGCCATAGGGTGATAGAGATAAGTATGTGAACAGTTTTGAAACAACAACGAAAATTTGTCACTTAAGGTTCTCACCGCAATCTCCCACTTTCTAATCAGATGCACGAGGTTAGTCTTTTGTATCAAAAGAGGTAGCTAGGGCACTGATACTTGTAACCAGACATATCTGACAACTAATGTTAATTAAAGGAGCTTAAAAGAAAAGACAAATAAACAGAGGTATGACCAGTATGTTATTTGTGCAGGAGCCTTTAACCAACATTCCACCTGCATTATTCACACTACTAGACATGCTAGACTGAGCATATACCAATTAAATTGTTATATTAACAGAATGTCTGGCACTGGTTGAAGTTGCTTAGAAGTCTATTTCTGTCCGCTTATCTTTATGGTTGCCTCCATGCATAAAGTTGACAAAGACTATTATAGTGTAACAGGTGGAACATGTGAATGAGTTATTTGCAGTTTGCCATAGTTCACACATAATATATAGGGAAATGGTATGCACACTCACTTGTTTGGGTAAATGATGCAGGTCACTATATTATAGACTTTTGTGACTGGTTATTGACTGCCTTTGTGGAATTCTAACAACTTTTAGTAGCGAAACACAAAAGGGTAAAATTAAGAGGACAGAACACCACAATCATCAATGTGTAATGTGCATATACTGAGTAAATTTGAAAAGTCTTCTTCTAAGAATGGAGCTCTTAGAGTCCCATATGTGTGGTATGGATGTAATTATGTAGAAATTAAAATTACAACAAAATTTTGGAATGAGAGTGATCAAGAAACTTTTGGATGTCAGTCCCTTTCTAGAATCTTGTGAACTATTCTCTCATTCACTTCTGTTTCAAATATAGAACAACAATCTATATCTGCCAAGTATTCTATTCTTGTTTGAGTCTCAAAGACTACTTTTCTTTACTGTAAGAGTACGTAAGGTTGGTGGTTTGAATCGTCTACATAGTGTTTAAGATGGTTTACCACTAGTTGCTGTGATCATCTCATAGGGGGTTATCTGCCTGGATTTAGTTAGGGACATCAATTTTCATGCTTGGTATATTATGATGAAGTAGAGGAATGTATCTACTATTTCTTGTGGTTCTCTTGTGGTTTCAAGCAATGTTTCTGTATCTTGGCTGTGAACGTGCAGACAGGTAGTTTCTGATGTTTAAATTGGTGGCAAAAGCGGTAAGTGAAGTGCTAATTCCTGCACAAGGACTTGAGACTGGTTGATATTCTTTTCTGAAAAGGTTGCTAGTTGTATGTACTTCCTGTTTTCATAAGGATTTGTCGTTGATAATCAAAGCATTTACAATTTACACTAACAGTAACTTCTGGAGTTAGCTATGGAGCCGCAAACTGAGACTGTTTATTCATCTTTGTTGAGAGCAAAGATGAGAGGCTCTAGGGCCTTGTTCAAGAGCTGAAGTACTGTAATCATCCACTGAAGTCAAATACAGTTTCTTTTTTGGTCTTACTGTGTTCATGTTTTCATTACGAGAAAAGATAAAATAAGTTATCTAGACTGTAAAATCATAGAACCCACTCTTAGTAATCTAAGAAATGGTGAATTTGAATTCACATATCACTCAGTTCAGCCTTTCACGGAAAGAACTTACTCTTGTCAGGTAGAAAGTAACAATAAGACTAACACGGATGCTCAGTAAATATACTCGATCAAACCACTGGGAGTTAAAAGATCACATACCAGTAAGGAACAAAAAAATTCAAGCCAACTTGAGGGAAGTCTTAGTGGTAAGACATGAACTCGTGATCTGTATTACAAGAGTACTCTGTGGTTTCTAAATTTAAAACTGGTGGTGAAATTATTTCAATAATCAGGATTGACCTACTCTTCAACTCCTCTCATAGTTTCTCCCATCTCATTGGGTCTGTACTATATTTCATTCTTTTTTTCTTGAAACATTATGCATGCACATTCATCAGCACATGCACCAGTAGCCACGGCTCCACTAAGGACAATAAATATTGCTGGGAGTGTATTTTAACTACATGTCTAACATGCCCCAAGAAGGAGGAACTATTTTACTATTTATGCCACAGCGATACATTTTGTCCATTTGTTTCAATTATCAAATGCTTGCCATTTGCACTTAAATTATAAAAGAAAAAGAACATCTAATACTCCAAGTAGAACTATATTTGCCAAAAATTAGTGGCTTCAACAATCAAGAGCAGCACCTTCCTCCAAGTTCAAGCAGATCCAATGACAAGAAACCGGAAGCATCAACCCATCATAATGCTGATTTTCAGTTACCAGTTTACCATCCACCATGAGATGATCATTGTTATCAAAACAGGCAATTTTGGAGCCAATCATATGTCCTTATCAACACATTTTATTTCTCATAGTGCTCAAAAGTCTCTGGTAATGTCAGAAGCTTGATATTTCTTATAGAACATGCTTACAGGTGAAAATATTCACCAATATCATGGCAATCAAAACATGTGGATCAGAAAAGGGTCTCTAGTTTGACAATGAGTCAATAGTCTAGATGGAAAATAGTTCACAACCAACATTATTTGCTATGTATTATATACCAATATAAGTCAGAAATACAGAAGGAAATGGTACGAACCTTTGCAAGAAACCGATTTGGTGCAACTCCAGCACTACAAGTAAGACCAGTCTCCTTGTAAACAGCAACTCTGAGGTCCTTCGCGACCTTCACAAATATTAGAAAGAAGAGAGGATGATATTTCTATTGATAAATGTCAAACAAATATCAAAGACATGACATCTTAAAAAGAACAGTGTAAACCAGTAAACTGACATGAGAACTTACTTCTCCACCAGTAATGCCTCTTTCTCTGCAGACCTTAGTTATATCAAGATATGCTTCATCCAGACTTGTTGCAATGAAGTTGGGATCATATTTATGAAAAACTACACAAACGGCAAACTAATATTAGACTAAAGAAAGAGCACATTAACTTGAAGGCACCACCAAGACTTCCTTTCAAATAAAAGATCGAACCTCTTCTCGTCAGTTCACTGTAATAAGTATACTTCCTGAAATCTGGTGGAACAAAAGTCAGGTCTGGACATAATTTACATGCAATAAAACCAGGCATTGCAGCACGAGCTCCAAACTGGCGTGCCTAAATCATCCAGAGCAAGTCATTTATCTTCTTATTAAATGTTGAGCACAAGAGCAAGTCAATAGTGTCACTAGTTATTTTTACATGAGAATTCTGTAGGCTCATAAGCAAGTTCTGGAATAGCCATGACCACATAAGAAGACATCGTACATTCTAACTCTGATTATGAATTTTTCAAGTAGCAACTCACCTCGTAATTAGCTGTGCAGATCATAGACATGCTACCAACTGCCAACGGCTTGCCCTTCAATGATGGATTCTCTAATGTCTCAACAGCAGCATAGAAAGCATCCATGTCAACATGGAGCCAAATCTTGGACAAGACACGTGTCGCTTCCAGTTCTATAATTCTCTTATCAGCAATCTGGAAAGTAACAGAATCCCACATCAAGAGCTCAGAAACATGGCCTTGAATAGAGAACGCACAGCTGAAGAGAAGTACACTGACTACAAAGTGAACAAAGGCATGAAGCCATTGGTAAGTGTGACAGACATAAAAGATTCATGAGTTAATAGTTTACGTTATGCATACTCACAACCAACTTCCACAACTGAGCTTCTAGAACAAATCAAGATAAAAGGGTGCGCTACAAAAGTTGGAACCAATTAAGATGAGAAGCAAAACAAGCACTGAAGTGTTTGGAACAGTGGTGCAAACCACAGCACATTGACCATTTACTGATGTGTTAGTTGATAAAAATATGCACACTTACAAGATATAACATTTCCACAACAGAACAACATCGAAGAACAGACAAATATAGATACGATATTAAAATATTCATAAAGAAAAACCAGCATTTTCTGGAAATTTTTTAAATCAAACTCATCATCATCATCATCAAGACCTTATCCCAATTAGGGGTCGGCCACATGAATCTTATTCCTCCATTCCACTCTATTAAATACCATGGCTTCATTTAGTCCCAAAGTTTTTAAATCTTTCCTCACCACTTCTATCCACGTTCTTTTGGGCCTTCCCCTTGCCCTTTTAGAACCTTCAACTTGTATTGCCTCACTCCTTCTAACTGGTGCCGTTGTTGGCCTCCTTTGAACATGTCCAAACCATCTAAGTCTAATCTCCCTCATCTTGTTACCTATTGGTGCTATCCCTAAATTTCTTCTAATATTTTCATTTCTAATTCTATCCTTTCTTGTCTTACCACTCATCCATCTCAACATCCTCATTTCTGCAACACTCAGCCTATGAGTATGATGTTCCTTAACTGCCCAACACTCTGATCCATAGAGCATGGCCGGCCTTATAGCCATCCTATAGAATTTTCCCTTTAGTTTGGGTGGCACCCGCCGATCACATAAAACCCCCGATGCACATCTCCATTTGTTCCAACCCGCTTGGATTCTCTCGGGTAACCTCCCTCTCAATCTCTCCACTCTCATGGATCAATGATCCTAAGTATCTAAGTGGTCTCTCATGGGGACCTCTTGGTTATCAATCTTGACTGGTGCTCCACTCCTACTCTCCTTGCTAAAATTACATTCCATATATTCTGTCTTAGTTCGGCTAATTTTAAATCCTTTCGATTCTACTGCTTCTCTCCATAGCTCTAGCTTTATGTTGACACCCTCCCTTGTCTCATCAAGTAGGACTATATCGTCTCGCAAATAGCATGCACCAGGGAATCTCCTCATGCAGATGTTTTGTTAACTCATCCATAACTAATGTGAAAAGGTATGGACTTAATGCCGATCCTTGGTGCAATCCGACAAAGGACAGAAAATCACCACCACGCCACTAGTGGTCTTAACATTTGTTATCGCTCCCTCATACATATCTTTAATTATGTCTATATACCCCGAGAAACCCCTTTAACACCTAACACCCTCCATATTAACTCTCTAGTGGACTCTATCATAAGCCTTCTCTAAGTCAATAAAGACCATGTGTAGGTCTTTTCTCCTCTCCCTATATTTCTCTACTAATTGTCTTAGTAAGAAAATAGCTTCCATGGTAGACCTCCCTGCATGAAACCAAACCTGATTCTCCGATACACTTGTTTCATGTCGTAGCCTCTTCTCAATGACTCTTTCAAAAAGTTTCATGGTGTGGCTCATAAGTTTGATCCCTCGATAATTAGTGCAGCTCTGAATGTCTCCTTTATTCTTATAGATTGGTACAATAGAGCTTTTCCTCCACTCATCAGGCATTTTCTTTGATTTTATAATCTTGTTAAACAACTTGGTCAACCAAACTACCCCAATATCTCCCATATGCTTCCAAACCTCTATTGGTATACCATCAGGCCCCATGGCCTTTCCTGATTTCATCTTTCTCAAGGCCTCTTTTACTTCAAGCATTTTAATCCTACGTTCATATCTATAATATCCAGTGTTATTTAGATTTATAGTATTTTTTAAATCAAACTAAATTTGCAAATTACTCAAGAGACTTATATATAATGATTGAACATGGCTGTCTTGTGATAATCTTGTTTCTTCATCCTTCCCTTTGTAGTTATACTAAACTTATGGTAGGCAAGCACACTATCTTTTCTCTTTTCTTTTTGAATGGTGGGTGGATTAGAACCCCCAACCTCTTGGTTGGAGACAAGGCACTTAGCCAACTCATCTAAGTGCTCAAACTCAGGCCCGGCACTGTTATCTGGTGCCTTCCAAGGCAGGCCAATGTCTTCCAAAGCCTGCTGATCTTGTGAAAGTTACAAGATTCCATCCATAAATGGGTGATCATCATCCCCAGACCACACAGTCTTTATTGGGAAAAGGGATAAACTTCAGATTTCAAAAGCTCCTTCCCTTTGTTAAATGTTATCAAACATTTTCCCTTATCTGACCACACCATGGCTTCTGTTATAGATATTCCTTATATGTGCCAGTTGTGATAGATGTCTCATATTCTACAGGCTTAGTAAAGGAGGTTCTGGACACTTAACCACAGCTTGTGTGGGGTCAAGTTAGGATTGGAACAAGAAAAGAGAAAAGGCATGGTGCGTTTTCATGAGGCAGAACCCCATATTCTTCATCAATCACTGACCTAGTGAATCTTTGCTGGGGCTCTTCTCTGGAAGCAGGTAGACTGCAGAACCATGTGCTGTGTTATGTGAGTGCTTTTGTTTCTTTTGTACTTTGTTACATCGTGATTGTTTATAAGTGCCTAGCTTCAGAAGTCTCCCTATGAAATCCAGATTCTAACTTTTTCTTGGAGTTAATGAAGAATGTGAACTCAGTGCATCCTCTTGAGGTCAGATTGCTCCTCTTCCACTGCCAAACTGAGATGGACGTCGTATTCCTTGTCTGTAGAAGCTCCCTAGATTCAGGCAGAAAGACCTTTACCTGAGGATGTCAGAGGGCAATAAGGAGGAAGCTCTTACTTCCAGATGGATTGATGTAGAAGGCCTCCCCCACCCTTGCTGGCCTAATTTAACTTTAGTAGCCAGATCAAGCAATTAAACAGGACTTAAAAATTTCACCAAGTCAGAATTTTCAATCATCAGCTGGATGCATCATGAATTTGAAGGGAAAGGCAGACTTGATAGCATCCTAGCCAGGAAATCCTTGTACTCCAGAAAGCCTGGGGAGATCCATCCCAAGCTGTGGGTATCATCATGCTCAAAATTTGAGGCCGGTTTTCACCTCAGATTGAAGGGGAGACTTAGCGCAACAGTAGAGTTGTCATCGTGTGACCATGAAGTCATGGGTTCGAGGCATGGAAACAGCCTCTTGCAAAATGCAAGGTAAAGCTGCATACTATAGACCCTTGGGGTCCATCCCATCCCCCGTATATGCTGGAGCTTCATGCACCAGGCTGCCCTTTTCTTTTTCACCTCAGATTGCAAAGGCTAAATGTGGTGACTATTAACAGGCCAAGAGTTTCACAGCCAGGTCAAGGTGAAGATGGTTGCCTGCTTGAAAAGTCGAGGTTCATACAGTTCATAGCAAGGGCTGTTGGCCACTCTGTCATGTAACTTGCCCTTGTTTCTCAAGATGACCTAACAATACAGGAAAACCATAGTCAGACAAGGGGAAGATTTATATACTGCATTTGAGATGTGATGGGTTTGACATGGCCTAATCTAGAATTTTTGTGAGTTAGCTGTTGGATTCAGATGGCTTCTTGTAAGCTTTAGGTCCTCTAAGGGCTTTTCTTTTTCTTTTTCCCTCCATGTTCTTCCAGTTGTTGTGTAGTAAGGTTCATGGCTTCATAAGAATTTCACTAAAGCAAGAAACTTGCTGGACAATTGAACAGTCACAGAATTAATTATATAGATCTTTGCAAACAATACAAAGAGAAACAATGACAGTGGATTGATTTCATTGGAACATGAGAACTGAATATGTTTGCAATTTTTCTGCCCTTACACTTGTACACTTTTTGCTCCTTTTCCTTTTCTCTTCCAGTGCCTTCCCACTACTTTATTTGACAAGGGCTAAGAACACCAAAGCAATATCTCACAATCCTTGATTAACTGCTATAGAAAGATAGATCAAAATGGCATATACATTAGACCCTTCACATCTTAAAATCCTAATAATTTCCTTATGATAAGTAACAGATCAACCCTCCTCCTTTAGGTCAACCTAAATATAGCTTAATTGCTATTTTGACAACATCCCAAAAGTGAAACAGGGGATTTTTTAGTCTGTTTTGCAAGAAAATAAAGGGCAGCCCCGGTGCACGAAGCTCCCGCTTATGCGGGGTCCGGGGAAAGGGAGCCTTGGCGCAACGGTAAAAGTTGTCGTCATGTGACCTTGAGGTCACGGGTTCAAGGTGTGGAATCAGCCTCTTGCAAAAATCTGTTTTGCAAGAAAATGTAGACCACCAATTTCTCAAACTGTAATATTTCCAAGTAAGATTCTTTATTTGCTAAATCCATTGAGGACTCTCTCTCTCTCTCTCTCATGACAAGTAACTTAGATGAGTCCATACTTAAGAAACACTACTTACATTATCTGTAGAACCTCAAAACTTAATATTTCCAAGTAAGATTCTTTATTTGCTAAATCCATTGAGGACTCTCTCTCTCTCTCTCTCTCTCTCTCTCTCTCTCTGTAGAACCTCAAAACTTAATATTTCCAAGTAAGATTCTTTATTTGCTAAATCCATTGAGGACTCTCTCTCTCTCTCTCTCTCTCTCTCTCTCTCTCTCTCTCTCTCTCTCTCTCTCTCTCCTCAAAACTTATTACCTTTATTCAAAATTTAAATAACCATCAAACAATATCATCACCAATCTACTTAGTTTGACAATTTCCATGCATAGAGCTCTGTGGGACCCTCTATTAGTGTTAGCAAGATGTTGCAATTTTCAGCACAACACTGGGTCACAATCAAACCTCATCTTTTTCTTATCTTTGGTGAGTTACGGGTTTGAAATTGAACTTGCTTGCATCATACATGAAGTTTGGATAAGTTCAATGAAGGCCATAAAATGGGACTCCTTTACACATTTTACTTCATCAATTGAACAGTTAAGTGAAGGAAAAAGAATAAACTTAATGGCAATTAGAAAAACAAATTCATTATTATGTAATTTACAAGCTACGAGTAGACTACCATACATGTCATAACTTGTCTATAGTGAACTTTAAACCACAGCAATGACAGAGATGAGTGAAAGCCCTTGAAATAGGGAGTCACAAATATTCAACAAATATTTAAAATATCATCATTCAGTCACACCATCTGAAAATGAGAGATGTCTGCCGCTGTCAGCTTTGCACATTGAGCACGCATGTTTTCTATCTTTTGTTGTATAAATGCCTCCTTGCGTTGCTCGTTTTGAAAGTACTTTGATCCTTTGCTCATTTCATAGACTACCCTTTGGATCTTCTCCTTGTCAACTCCATCCATCCCTATAAGATGTCAAAGTAAAATAATATAGTAAGCAACATATTTTGTAAGAGAAGACTATATTGACATAGGCTATCACGTACATGATTATATGTATTCTGTGGCATTTAAACAAAAAACTTGAGATTATCCATAGAAATATATAAGAGATGACAACAAGTACAATTGATGAAAACTACTTCATATTCAATAATTATAACAAAAAGATAAGTGAAAATCAAAACAAATAAAATTTACAAGTGTAAGAAAGCTTAATCATGTGTTGATGGAGGATTGCTCTCTCAATGTTTTTTTCATCCGCTAGTAAGTATTTCATAAGACAATTATCATTTTTATGTCATTGAAAGAGGTTATTGCATCACATATTGGACAGAAATGTGGAAACACTTGATGGCCTTACTATTTCTAGTATTGGTATTTCAATAAATTTTCTAGGTAAAAGTCAAACCCAGAGAAAAATTAGCTTCATTATCTCGTTCACATTTTCAATCTGCCAACACGCAGAAAGGAGAAAAGGCACAACAAGATACCAGACAAGTCACATAAAATGCTTGATATGACCTCATTGAGATAAAAGATAAATAAATGTTCAAAAGCGCATAGTTCACTCAACATAATCACATATTCAAAGTTTGGCTAGGAAAGAGTTACCCTAGGAGGAAGTTCTGTTGTTGTGTGACTCTCAAATTTGAAGAACTAGATAAATATGATCTCCCAATATTGCAATACCGCTGCCTATATCCTGTAAGTAATCTGAGACAACACATAACTACTAACTATACATAGGCAGACAGATAGCACTTTCTGAATGTATCTATAACACGAAACTAAATATCACACACTAAATTGTAAGTAATCGTGTCATTTGATCCTTAAAGGTTCCTAACGTATATTCCCAACCATTGGACTGGAATCTTGGAGCTAGGTTGTTCCCGTACGTCCAGTCCACCATTCCACGAAGTTGCACCCCCCCCCCCTCCACTTACATTGCATATCTACCTTCTAGTACTTTAAAAA
Source organism: Warburgia ugandensis (assembly GCA_035236585.1). Taxonomy (NCBI): domain Eukaryota; kingdom Viridiplantae; phylum Streptophyta; class Magnoliopsida; order Canellales; family Canellaceae; genus Warburgia; species Warburgia ugandensis. Next base: position 61,239,181 of record CP141133.1, read on the forward strand.
ATTTTGTAGAGAAAGTGGAAAAATCTCCCTCCACTATCCAACTAAGCGACTCTTCCTCCACTTTCAAGTCAAAGCCTCAAAATTTCGGATCTTAAATATTACCAAAATCGCAAACCCACCAAGGATTGTACTTGGAATCACCAGCAGAAACATTTCTATAGGCATCCTATAATGAGAAGAACACCAAGATCCTAAAAACTATATGAAAAACAGAATTCTACATGAAGTATAAGCTTACAAAGCTTTCGCTGCAAACTTAAATCCGTGTCTTGCAGCACAATTGAAAATGCAGAAATTGTTACAGTGAATGAAAGTTTGATAATACTCACCTGCTTTCGCGTTTGTGTAAACAGTATGATAAGATTCCCATGGCCGATCTCCTCCTGAGATTGAACTCATTTCTTTCTCTGTGATTGCTGAGAGAGAGAGGCAAGCCCGCGAAATTGAGAGACTTCTATGCATGATGAATGGAGAATTACGGAAATGCCCTGAACAACATAGAACAAAATAGCCGTACCGGTCGTCCTAAAGCCGAAGCCGAAACCTCTATAAATCGTCCTGTTGTGGGGTTTATATAGATTATAAGAGTTACATGAGCAAAAAAATTTCTTATCAAACCATATCCTACTTATTTAGAGCGATATTTTATATTTTTATTTAAGCTTGATTTATATAATATTTCATATATTTATTTCTACTTAAAAGATTAGTATGTTTTTTCTTATGAGTCCCTCATGATTTGCAGCTATAAGTTTACATAAGCCCAGATTTCTAAAGATCTAAACCATTAATGGTGTGGCACTTAGCTTAGATGGCTATGCTTCAAAATTCTCATTTATGAGATGATCCTATTAACTGCTACTTCTAGCATTAAAGTAGACTATGAAACTGTTTGCTGTCTATCTTTTTAACTCAAGAAAACAGAGATTAGGATCATCCAATAAATGAGAATTTCAATGCAAAACCCATCTAAGCCAAGAAAAAATTACTACTGCTTCCACCTTTAGAGATCTAGGTTAACATGAATTTATAGCCATTCATACCATTTATTGAGGGGCTTGTAGGGAAAAGCGAGAGGCACACATATCACTAACCTATTTTTTAATATGAATTATTGGATTTTTGTTGTTATGTTGAATATAGAGGAATGATAAATCTAAGTGTCTATGGTCATTCTTTTTCTTTACTATTCCTTGGCAGGAAAGATATGCGGCCATGAAAGAGGAATTAAGTGGAACAAAATTGACCGGGTGGTAGAGTCATGGAAACACTTGTTTATTCCTTTGGACCTTAGCTCCATGGAACAATACAAACAATAAATCAAGGGGGTAGAGGAATGAAAAATCTAAGTGTCACTTTGATTTGTCATAATCTAAGTGCGTATTACTTGCCTCTTTTGTAGATCTAAATTGTTCACCATATGTAGAATGGCTTAGGCTAAGTATCAAATTTCACACTTAATAGATACTTTGTCTAATGGTTTTTTTTGCTGAAATTTGTAACTTAAGAAATATAGGATAAAGTATGGTAATAATTTAAACTTAATGAAGTAAACAATCATGTATCTAATAGGCATGATATTTGGCACTTAGCCCATCTAATCTATTCCCAAAATTAGAAATGGCTTAGATCTAGAAAAAAGGCAAGTAAGAGGTAAGTAAAAGGCAATTGGATGATCAAGGGCATCCTAGAAGAGATATAACATAAGAATCATATAATTATATAATAAAACCTAGTCTTCTAAACATTACAATATAGAGACAAGTGCATGAAAGTTAGGATTGTCCAAATGACATGATGTTTGGTCATTGAATCTAACACAAAGGTTATGAAATCAACCATCAAGATCAATCCAAGATTTTCCAAATAAATACCACTTAAAAGAATTCCAACATTATGGGTACAATGGTAAAACTGGTATTATTTAAGCCATTCATTTTATTATCCCTTCCTTGGATAACTAGTCATTCAAATAGTGCTTAGATTGAATGACTCTTGCATCCAAAAGGTATAATTTTTACTACAAGAAACAGACAATAAGAGACTTTGTATTCAGATTGTTTTTAAGATGCTAGAACAGTCTAAGTATCATAATCTTATGTTTACTAGATATCAAAGGTAGGGCAATAAGAGGAATATATCTAATCATCTAAAGATGGGCCCTCTTTCTGCCAAAGGGGGCCTCCTATCTTTGGTAATTTATTGCCAAATATTTTATCACTCTCTACATTTCAATTATTAGGTTGTTAATATCAACCACATGCCCATAAAAAACCATTTTACCCTATTATAGCCTCTATATCAACATTTCCATACCGATATCTATACAAATTTTAGTTTATTTAAAATATAGATAAATGTTGCACTATTTGAATTCACACACACACACACACACACACACACACACATATGTAGGTTGTCTTGGAAATATTTTGTTCAATGTTGAGTAGTGAGCACTATCGTGTGCTTCAAAAGTACCACATGAATAACAAACAAGTGGATTGATTTATTCATATATAACTATTATATCCACTGCTTATCTTTTTATATCCTAGTGTTAGGCATGTGTTTCACATGTGGTCAGCACCTTATTAAAAATAAGAGTAGATTATGGATATGGATTGGTTAAATATTCAAAGAAGTGGGTCCAATTTCTCTCATTCTATCTCTCTCCATTCAATGAGATTTCAATACATATGCTCAAATAACTCAAAGATTATAGATAATATAGATCTTTCGTGAATTGGGCACAAGAAGTCTCTCTCCTTCTCTCTCTCATATATACCATAGAATGATTTTTTCATTGAAAAAATACACCATTAGACCCACTTATTTTTATTTTTTAGCGATCCTAGTAGTTCAGCTGATTCACTATCCACTACTATAGAAGAGGGTTTGTAAGATGGTTAAAAATATATAGCCATGATAGTTTTGAAACCTTCCTTGTTCGAGCCATCTTAGAAAATAAGTTGAAAATAAGATGCTTTTAGAACCATCTTAAAAAATGAAACATTTTAAGACAATTTAGAAAATCATCTTCTTCTTCTTTTTAAGATAGTTACAGAGAACTATCTGGAAAAGTTCTTAAAAATTATGCACTTTTAAAGATGGTTTCTATAACCATCTTAAAAAGTCTATACTTCTTAAGACAGTTCTTAGAAATAGACTCAAAAACATTCTTAAAAAAAACAAATTACTTGCGATATAGCACTACTACAAATTTCCTATATGTTCAATCTACCTATAATCTTAAAAAAATATAGAAAAAGAAGCTACAACATCCTCATTCACTTTCACATTCATTGCAATATTAACTTATACTTTCCACATCCATGCACATTCACTTCCAACATAAAAATTTGAAAGACAAAAAAAGAAAAACACTTCACAAGTATGTACATACATCCACTATTACAATCATCCTGCAGTCCTCAAAAATTCAAAAAACAAAACAACAATATTCACATTCCATACATTCATTGCACTATCCACATTCACTTCCAACATCACATTCAATATGAAAATTTTAAAGACATTAAAAAAAAAAATTCACAAGTACTTACATCCATACTTCTCTATATATAGGACCATTTACTTCCACACTATAACATCCCCTTATTCATCCCCCACTTAAACAAACAAACCATATATACTTCAAGAAAAGTGGAAAAAAGAAGACACAAGCATCCATATAAATGAAGAAGTTCAGTTTTGTAGTTATCAATATGAAAATGTACAATGATCGAATTAGTTGATGTGTTCTTATGGTTGAGTACAAGAAGATCAGTCATTAATTAAAATATATCCCATACTCATCTCATTCATATCTTATTTTATTCAAATCTAATTTTGAGTAAACCTGCTTCCCCATTCGAGCAGCATCACTTCCTGTAAGATAACATATTTAATTTAGTTGACACATTCTTTCAATTGGAATCCACAAAAACTTCTAGAAAAATATAATATGAAGACTAATAAAGTAATACCTTTCTCAATTATGGGACCTTAAGACCATCACTTATTAGCATTTTCATGTATCTCATAACATAGTAGCCACACTCCTAATTAGATTGTTGTTTAATTCAATGCATAATAAAGAAAACAGAAACGATCAATAAATATTGATCATATCTAATTGTAAACATTAACTATGGTTAAGCAATTTGTAAACATCCTTGAACTCTCATTTTTGTGTTTGATCATGAAGATACTTGCAAAAAAGAAAGAATTATCTCATCATAATTTAAGATAAACACGAAATGTCAAGAGTTCTTATTGAAGCAGATATTGATAAGGAGTCAATTCAGTACACGATGATAAAGCACAACTAAAGGAGAAAATTCAATATGCGTTCTTACCATTGTTGCAATGCATAATCATAGGAGCAGAATCAGCCTACACTCGTACCATTATTGTAATAACCTAAATTGTAAGCATTTAATTTATTGCCATCATGGCATCCTTGCAAACTCTATATAAGGCTACTTAATTGTATGTACCAAATCATTCAAAAAAACAATATATTTTATTTCCATCACTATTTCTTCATGGTATCAGAGCCTTGAGTGTTGTTCCTTCTATCTTGATCTTCCCGATTTTCCCCTTCTCCATTGGTAATTTAGAAAACATCAAACAAATATGCTCTCAGCCTTCTCTCTCATTCTTAATCTCTCAAATCTCTAATTCCCTCCCCTCCCTTATGGTTTCTTCTAATAAGAGCAGCCCCAGTGCACGAAGCTCCCCCCTATGCGGGGTCCAGGGAAGGGGCGGACCACAAGGGCCTATAGTAGGCAGCCTTACCTTACATTTTGCAAGAGGTTGATTCCACGCCTTGAACTCGTGACCTCAAGGTCACATGACGACAACTTTTACAGTTGCGCCAAGGCTCCCCTTCTTATGGTTTCTTCTAATAATAGAGAAAAACAATTCATCTTTGATCTTTGTCATTGTTGGCAACTAAATGGTGCTGGAAGAATTCTCTCGTTTCCTTATTCAAACATGTCACTCACAACTCTTTCCTTTCACTTTTAATGTGAATCAATCCCCATTTTTGTCTCTCCTTTCTTGTTAACCAGCCAAAAACCCAACTACAATCAACCAAAAATAGAAGAACACCTCTCGACTTCTTCATTTTTAACTCATTATATCTCCACTCACTCGCCTCCATGACGATGCAAAATCTGCTACATCATTGATCGATAGTTGCTGTTTGACCAAGCACCTTTCAATTGCCCATCCAGTCATTATATCTCCACTCACTCACCTCCATGACGATGCAAAATCTACTACATCATTGATCGATAGTTGCTGTTTGACCAAGCACCTTTCAATTGCCCATCCAGTCATTATATCTCCACTCACTCACCTCCATGACGATGCAAAATCTGCTACATCATTGATCGATAGTTGCTGTTTGACCAAGCACCTTTCAATTGCCCATCCACTGCAATCACCACAACCACCATTCCCTCCGATCAACCATCTCTCTCTCTCTCTCTCTCTCTCTCTCTCTCTCTCTCTATATATATATATATATATATCCCATAATATCTCACATTCTTTCTCTCCCTCTCGTCTGTTCCCCCACTGTCCCTCTTTGTCTAACTAGACAAAGTAACCAGAACTCTTCACATAACAGGTTTTGAAGCTCTTGCACCACAACTAAAAAAAAAACCAGCCTTGATCTCTTAGGCCAACCGGTACTCAAGCAAGGTCTTCTCCTGTACAACCACCTCTACACTTCCGACCACATAGAAAACAGGCATCTCACCTAAGAAGCCCTCTTCAAATTACCAACAGAAAACCAAATTGAATCCCTCTTATTTCCCCTCTAATCCTTTCCCTTCTCTCTTCCCCTCAATCATCATTTCTTCGGCAAGTCACAACAAACCACCGAAGGAAAACTGTAGATTTTGCATTGTTGTGGAGGCGAGTGACCAGCCAACTATTGATTTGTAAAATTTAACAATTAGATGATCATCATAGCTAATTAGATGTGTAATGTACAATTTAGAAGACTCTACTTTGGTCTTGTGTTTTGCAGATCAACCATATTGCAGCTTGGATAGCTCAAATTAAATTTAACGATACCAAATCAACCCACAAGAGGCACATGGGCAATTGACTAAGGAATTGTTTCTATTAGAGAAAAAAGGCAAAACCAAAGGAGGGATGTTAAAGTGGAAGGGAAAACTAAAGTAGAAAGAGGAAACCATAAAGGAAAACTTTATAAGAGGAAAGCTTCGTAAGAAGAAGGGGGAAAAATGAAAATTAGAAGTGAAGAACCAAAGAGGAAGGTGGAGATAGTTTATAGGAAGGAAGAAGGCAATGAAGGCAATAACACCTCTTCACCAAGGAGCTGCAGAGAAGATTGGCCACATGACACCTCCTACTCTCCCTCTCTACTCTGCTTTGCACTCTCTCTTCTCTTCTCCTTCTCTTCTCTTAAACTCTCCTCCCACTTCCCTATCTTACTCGATCTCTCTCTTTCCAAGCTTTCCTTCTCTCTCATCTTCTTCTCTTGTTTCTCTCTTTCCCAACCACCCCACATCATTGCGCTTCTAGCTCTCCCTCTCTTCTCCTCTTTCACTACCACGTCCTCTCTTTTACCACCTCACCACCCCTATCATAGCCCCCTTCTCTCTCTCAACTCCCTAACTACTATCTCTCTCTATCCCCCCCTCACCACACACACACTCTCTCTCTCTCTCTCTCTCTCTCTCTCTCTCTCTCTCTCTCTCTCTCTCTCTCTCTCTCTCTCTCTCTCTCTCTCTCTCTCTCTCTCTTTGTGTTTTTCAATCCTGCACTGCCTCTCACAACTGCCCCGACTCATCTTCTCCTATCTCTATTTCTGGCTAGAAACCAAAATTTTCAGCTGCGCACCCACTCCAACTTGCTTCTTTCTCTCTCGCTAGCCTACACCTGAACCCATCTCTCTCATTTCTGTTCAAACTCTCTTCACCATAGGAGAAAACCCAATTTGGGTTTTCCCTCAAATTTCCCTATTACCCAGTCCTACCCTTCTTCCCCATCTCTCTTGCTTCATCTTCTCCATCGAGCAGGTTCCCTCTATTTTTTTTTATTTATTTAAAACTAGAAAACAGAAAAATTCTATTTTTTCCTTTAAGACATTAATTAAAATTCTATTTTCATCCTTTTTCATATTATTCCAATTGCTTATCTAGGTTTAATACTATTTTCATATTAATTCTAGGAACTGAGTTATTCAAATTCTATTTTATTTAAGCTTAACCTAATCAATGGTTAGCTTTAATAAACAAGATTGCTTTATTTCTCGATCTTTTCCATATCAGAATCCAAATCAATTTCTAGATCTTGTTTTTAGGACAATTCCTAGTTGATTCAACAATTTTGATCTTCAATCTGAAATCCAAAAATTTGATTTAAGCCATCCAAAATCCTTCTTTAGTCTAGATCATCAAAATTTTGGGGAATCTGCTTAATGCAATCGTTGAATCCTTAATCAAAAGTATCAATGAGAGATTGATAAAGGCCGATCAACTTTGATGATACCAAATTTAAATAAAATTTTAATAATCAAGCTAAGGAAGTAAATTTTAATTTTTAGGTATTTTTTGAACTTGGATTTCTATAATTTTTATTGGTTAAATCATCATCATCCATCATCATAAAGACCTTACCCCAATTAGGGGTTGGCCACATGAATCTTATTCTTCCATTCCACTCTATTAAATATCATGGCTTCATTTAGTCCCAAAGTTTTTAAATCTTTCCTCACCACTTCCATCCACGTTCTTTTGGGCCTTCCCCTTGCCCTTTTAGAACCTTCAACTTGTATTGCCTCACTCCTTCTAACTGGTGCCGTTGTTGGTCTCCTTTGAACATGTCCAAACCATCTAAGTCTAATCTCCCTCATCTTGTTACCTATTGGTGCTATCTCTAAATTTCCTCTAATATTTTCATTTCTAATTCTATCATTTCTTGTCTTACCACTCATCCATCTCAACATCCTCATTTTTGCGACATTCATCCTATGAGTATGATGTTCCTTAACTACCCACACTCTGATCCATAGAGAATGGCTGGCCTTATAGCCATCCTATAAAATTTTCCCTTTAGTTTGAGTGGCACTTGCCGATCACATAAAACACCCGATGCACATCTCCATTTGGTCCAACCCGCTTGGATTCTCTGGGTTACCTCCCTCTCAATCTCTCCACTCTCATGGATTAATGATCCTAAGTATCGAAAGTGGTCTCTCATGGGGACCTCTTGGTTATCAATCTTGACTGGTGTTCCACTCCTACTCTCCTTGCTAAAATTACATTTCATATATTCTGTCTTAGTTCGGCTAATTTTAAATCCTTCCGATTCTAATGCTTCTCTCTATAACTGTAGCTTTATGTTTACACCCTCCCTTGTCTCATCAAGTAGGACTATATCGTCTGCAAATAACATGCACCAGGGAATCTCCTCATGTCAGATGTTTTGTTAACTCATCCATAACTAATGTGAAAAGGTATGGACTCAATGCCAAATCTTGGTGCAATCTAACCGTGATAGGAAAATCACCAGTCAAGCCATTAGTGGTCTTAACATTTGTTACTGCTCCATCATACATATCTTTAATTATGTCTATATACCCCTGAGAAACCCCTTTACTACCCAACACACTCCATATTAACTCTCTAGGGACTCTATCATAAGCTTTCTCTAAGTCGATAAAGACCATGTTCAGGTCTTTTCTCCTCTCCCTATATTTCTCTACTAATTGTCTTAGTAAGAAAATAGCTTCCATGGTAGACCTCCCAGGCATGAAACCAAACTGATTCTCCGATACACTTGTTTCATGTCGTAGCCTCTTCTCAATCACTCTTTCAAAAAGTTTCATGGTATGGCTCATAAGTTTGATCCCTCAATAATTAGTGCAGCTCTGAATGTCTCCTTTATTCTTATAGATTGGTATAATAGAGCTTTTCCTCCACTCATCAGGCATTTTCTTTGATTTTATAATCCTGTTAAACAACTTGGTCAGCCAAACTACCCCAATATCTCCCATATGCTTCCAAACCTCTATTGGTATACCATCAGGCCCTATGGCCTTTCTTGATTTCATCTTTCTCAAGGCCTCTTTTACTTCAAGTATTCTAATCCTACATTCATATCTATAATATCCAATGTTATTTAGATTTATAATATTTTCAATCCCTATATTCTCAGGGCCATTGCCATTTAATAAATTTTGAAAGTATATTTCCCACCTTTGTTTGATCTCATCATCTTTGACTAATACCCTTTGATCATCGCTTCTAATGCACCTAACATGCTCTAAGTCCTTACCCTTCTGTTCTCTTACTTTTGCAAGTTTAAATACATCTTTCTCACCTTCTCTTGTTCCTAGTCTATTATAGAGCTCATCATATGCTTTAAGTTTAGCCTCACTTACTATTCTCTTAGCAACGTTTTTTGCATTATTATATTATTCATAGTTTTCATTATTTCTAATCTTCTGTCATGCTTTAAAAATGCATTCTTTTTTCTTTAATAGCTTTTTGCATTGTTTCATTCCACCACCATGTTTCCTTTGTTAATAGCCTTTTACCTTTAGATACTCCTAAGACATCTTTTGCCACTTTCTTAATGGACTCAGCCATATTAGTCCACATGGTATTTACTTCTGTTTCATAGTTCCATTTTCCTTCTACCATCAACTTATTTTTGAATGAGGTTATTTTCTCTCCTTTTAAGTTCCACCACTTAGTTTTTAGATGTGTATTAAGTTCAGTTCTTTTACTCCATCTTTTGATATGAATATCCATAACCATTAACCTATGTTGTGAGGTTAAACTCTCACCGGGTATCACCTTACAATCCTTACATATAGATCGTTCATTATTCCTAACTAGAAAAAAGTCTATTTGGCTTTTATGAAGTCCACTTTTAAAGGTTATTAAGTGTTCATCCCTCTTCTTAAAGAGTGTATTTGCAATGGATAGGTTATATGACCAAGCAAAATCGAGGATATTCTCCCCCATCTCATTTCATTCTCCTATACTATACCCTCCGTGTATTCTATTATATCCTTCCTTATCTTTTCCTGCATGGGCATTTAAGTCTGCTCCTATAAATATCCCCTAAGTGTTGGGAATTTCTTGCGTGACTCCCTCCATATCGTCCCAAAATTGTCTCTTATTTATATCTTGTAGCCCTACTTGTGGTGCATATGCACTTATAATATTTATAATCTGTTCTCCTATAATCATTTTTATTATTATTATTCTATCATTGATTCTTTTAACATCCACAACTTTATCCTTTAATTCCTTATCCACTATTTTTCCTACGTCATTTCTATTATTTTCCTTTCCTACGTACCATAATTTATACCCATTTATTTCTCTAGCTTTGGCCCTTTCCACTTAGTTTCTTGGATACAAGCGATGTTGACTCTCCTATGTTTCATCGTGTTTACTAACTCCAAACTCTTACTTGTCAATGTCCCTATATTCCATGTAGTGATGTGAATATTATGTTTTGGAGATACTCTATTTACTATTGCCTTTCTCGACCTCCATGGTATGACCCCATGTCCACTTTTCACTACACCTGGGTTCTGATGTAGTGCGTCGCTTCCAAGGGGACGCTCTAGCAGCCCTTGCCCATTTTTCACTACACTCAGGATCCAATGTAGCGCGTTGCTTCTGGGAGAATGCCCTAGCAACCCTTGCCTATTTTTCACTGCATTCGGGATCCGATGCAGCGCGTCGCTTATGGGGAACGCCCTAGCTTGAGCAAATGTCAGTTTTCGATTAATGTCATGTTGGGGTTGCCATAGTTTTTAAAAAGCGGAAGATGATTTTCATTAAAATCATCTTCAGCTTCACCCTTGCCGGCTGGCTACCTGACGCAAGGGTGGCCATATTTTAAGAAGCTGAAGATGATTTTCATTAAAATCATCTTCAGCTTCACCCTTGTCGGTTGGCTACCTGACACAAAGGTGGCCATATTTTATGAAGCTGAAGATGATTTTCATTTCTTCCTCACAAACTAATATACAAATGTATATTTATTTGTAAGAAAGAAATAATAGAATCATCTTCAGCTTCCCCCTTGTTGGCTGGCTACCTGACACAAGGGTTGCCATCTTTTAAGAAGCTGGAGATGATTTTCATTTCTTCCTCACAAACTAATATACAAATGCATATTCATTTGTAAGAAAGAAATAATAGAATCATCTTCAACTTCCCCCTTGCCGCCTGGCACCTGATGCAAGACCCTCCTCCTTTTTTATCCGGGCTTGGGACCGGCATTGGCGGAGTTAAATTTTCATTGGTTAAATATGTTTGAGAAATCATTTTCATTGGTTAAAAATTTTAAACAATTAAATTTTATTTTAACTCCATCTTTTTAAGTTGAGTCCTCGTAGGATCAACCCATACTTGCATAAGCTACACTATAATAGCTTGTGCACTTATGATGAAATAATTAACAAGTTTTTGGCTCCATTGCCAGGGACTCGCAATAGAGTTTTCATAAAATTTAATACAATTTTAAAAAAATCCAAAATTTAAAAAAAATTTAAAAACCAATTTTTTAGGGAATTGTTTTAGCATTCTATGCATTTTTAGATGTATTTTAAAAATTTTCTTCATGCATAATCACTCTATTTCCTAAATTTGATACTTATTGATATTTTTATTTTTCAAGAAAGTAGAAAAAGGGAAAATTGGCAAGTGGAGCTTCATCAAATAAATAGAATTTCATTGCTTTCCTAAAATAGAACCTTTTATTTTTTTGAGTGAATCATGTAGTGAGGCACATTGTAACTTGTAATTTCAATTTCAATTTTAAAAGGGTTGTATTAAAACAAGACAAGTGTGGGGTAAGATGGCCCACACTTGATCTTGATTTGAAACCCATTGTAAGTTTTCCTCACTCTTTTTATTTTTTTTAGTATAGTTGCATTTAGAATAATTTTGTTGTTTGGTAGTGTAATTGCAGATAGACAGCATATTTGATAACTGTTGCATTTTTAGGGTTTGCATTAGTTTATTATTTTTTATTGCATTCTTAGGAATGTTTATTACTTTTAGGTGATTTATATATTGATTAAACTACATGGAGTGTGAAAATTAATTAGTAAGAGTACCCAAACCATAAGATCAAGGGTGGATTTAATCATCATCTTTTGTTTCACCTAGGATAATTACCACAAGCTTGCAACTCAACTTTCCTAATTAATTTAAAATTAATTAGAAGAGACCTATATAAGTCATCACATGCTCATAGGACCTTCTTAATAGGACGTGATCTATTGTCAATATAGTGGCTTCTAAGTACTATGGCTATAGTGGTTATCTTAAAATCTAAGTAATTTTTTCATGCCTTTCATTGATGTCAGTTGAGGTCTAAACACCTCTTAACATAAGGATTGTATCAAGTGCTTTAGAGCAGAACCTAATTAGTATGTAGTAGTCAAATTTGAAAGACAGGAGGAGCATTAAATTAGGCTAATATAAAAGCATCTCTCCCACACAAATTCAAGACAATCAAATTTCCTGCTTGCTAACCTAGGGTTGTTTGAATTTTGTGCTATATAGTTGTCCATCAATAGCATTTAGGTTTCGTCATGTAGGGTAGTTTTTCCTATTAATTTTTTTTTGAAATTTTTAGGTCAATTTGAGAATTGGATTTTTTGAAATATAGTCTAGTTAATTTTGGCTTATTAATGTAATTGAACACGATTAATTCATTATTTTACTCATTTTCTAAAGTATTCCATGAAAGCAAAGTCTTAGATCACATCGGCACACGTAATTGCATATACAAAGTCTACATTGATAAGTAGTTATAACTTAGAGATCCTGAAGAAATTCAGTAGAGACATATAACCTAAGTGAGTTTTAGAGCCATTCATTCTTTCTGAGAGTTATAAATGTTCCAAAATTTTCTTTAGCATCCTTAAAGAAAATTTGATCCCATTAATTCTTAAAATTTGCTAATTACCTAAATTATTAGAATATTACCTTTAAAATTCTTGGAGTTTATTAAATTTGATAGATTATAGGAAACTTAGAAAATGATTTATGCCATCCTTGTTGTTAATGTAGAGACATAAAGCATACTCCAAAAGAGTATTTTTACCGCTAGTTAGCCAATTTGAGCCTTTTATATAAGCCTTTTCTTTTGTCACCCAATTACCTTTACCTATATTAACCTAGTATAATACATCCATTACCTATTTTCTTCAAAAGATAAGTTAGAGATTAATGAAGAAATAAATTTTAATTTTAGTAAAAGTAGAAAAGTGAATATTACAAAAAGAAATGTTCTTCAAAGACATTCTAAAGTGAGAATGCAGAAAAGTGGGAAAAAAAAAATCACTTTAATACAAGTAAATATGAATTATCAACTTTAGAAAGCCTCTACTTATTTTTGAATAAATTTTAAGTATCCTTTATTTCCTTTCTTTGGTACCTTGTCCTAAACCTATGTTTCGTTTGAATTGAAGACCTATTAATTCTAGGATGAATATAGTCTTGATGAGAGAAATGAAAAGATGGGATTTAAAGAGTAGTACTTCTAAATATTCAAAGGTAATGACATCTTATCATTTCTAAAAGGATCAAAATTAAATTCCTTAATAACTCCAGTTCCTCCATGAGTACATGTGAGATAAATTTTCTTTAATAGAATCCACTCACATATTTAAAAGAGAAATATGATTTGAAAACTTTATTTGAGAGATTCTATTTCTAAGTATATGTCTACTAATGAGGATTGAGGTCAAAACATATTTCAGATGGAGTTCAAAAGTTAGAAGTCTACTTAGAAATAAAGATGATTCTATATGTAGATTGTACATTCACACACTCACTTTGAGATCTAAGCTCAAGTGGAATGTTTTTAGCATATGGGTAGGATTTGAATTCTTTATTCAATTTTATTAGTGTGCTAAAATTAATAGAGTTATTGAAGATAATTCTTTGAGGAAAAAAGTGGAGTTAACTTGAAAATAATTTTTGGGAATTTTGTAAATTGGTTTTTCTCATGTTTTACTTGGGACTAGAAAAATGCTAGTTAGGTGTGTGTTAAGTGTTTAATTTTGACCAAAATACCCCTGGTTTAGCATTTAATTAGATGATGTAATCGATCAAATTTGCTATTTTATATAAAATATGAATTTTAGCTCCAATTGACCATCAAACTATTGATTTGTAAAATTTAATAGTCAAATGATCATCAAACCTTATTAGAAGTGTAATGTAAGGTTTAGATGACTCTAATTTGGTCTTATATTTTTTAGATCAACCATATTGTGACTTGGATAGGTCAGATTAAATTTAATGGTGTTAGATCAACCCATAAGAGGCACATGGGCAATTGATTATGGAATTGTTTGTATTTGAGAAAAAATGCAAAATCAAAGGAGGAAAGTTAAAGAGGAAGGGAAAACCAAAGTAGAAAGAGGAAACCATAAAGGAAAACTTTATAAGAGGAAAGCTTTGTAAGAAGAAGGAAAAAAAAAAAAAAACAGAAATTAAAAGTGAAGGATGGAAGAGGAAGGTGAATATAGTTTATAAGAAGGAAGAAAGAAATGAAGGCAAGAACTCCTCTTCAAGAAGGACCTACAAGGAAGACCAGCCACACCACACCTCCTACTCCCCCTCTCTCCCTTCTCTCCCTTCTCTTCTCCTACACTTTCCTCTCCCTTCCCTTTCTTACCTGATCTCTCACTTTCCTAGCTCTCCTTCTCTCTTGTTTCCCCTTCTTATTTCTCTCTTTCCCAACCATGCCCCATCACCGCACTTCTAGCTCTCCCTCTCTTCTCCTCTTTCACACTTGTATCCTCTCTTTCACCACCGCATCATTACCATCACCGTTGCCCCCTTCTCTCTCTCACTCTCCCTCTATGTTATCTCTCTTTATCTCCCCCTCACCACACTCTCCCTCTCTCTCTTTCTCAATCTCTCTCTTACCCATACTATCTATCTCCCTATGTTTTCAATCTCGAAACACCTAGCTCAACTACTCTGACTTGTCTTCTCTTGTCTTGGTTTCTAGTTGGAAACTAGAATTATCAGCCACATACCAGCTCCAACTTGCTTCTTTCTCTCCTACTAGCCCGCACCTGAAGCCATCTCTCTTGTTTTTGTTCAGACTCTCTTCACAATAGGAGAAACCCAAGTTGGTTTTCCCTCAAATTTCCCTGTTTTCCCCTCCTTCCCCATCTCCCCTACTTCATCTTCTCCGTCAAGCAGGTTTCCTCTATTTTCTTTTTGTTTAAAACTAAAACATAAAAAAAATATTTTTGCCCTTAGTACATTAATTATATTTTCATTTTCATCCTATTCCAATTTTTCTTTAATGGTATTTTTCCTATCTGGGTCCTATACTATTTTCTGATTAATTCCAGGGACTAAGTTATTCAAATCATATTTTATTTAAGACTAACCTAATCAACAGTTAGCTTTAATAATATGATTTCTTTATTTCTTGATCTTTTCCACATCAGAATCCAAATCAATTTCTAGGTCTTGTCTTTAGGACAACTTCTAGTTGATTTAGCAATTACAATCTTCAATCTAAAATCCAAGAATTCTATCTAAGTTATCCAAAACACAAAATCCTTCTTTAGTCCATATCATCAAAACTTTGGGAAATATGCTTAATCTAGCTATTGAATCCTTAAACAGAAGTATTAGTGAGAGGTTGATGAAGGCCGATTGACTTTGATGATATCATATTTGAAGAAACTTATCATAATCAAGCTACGGAAGTGAATTTTATTTTTTAGTTATTTTTTTGTCTTTTTGAACTTGGATTTCTATAATTTTTATTGGTTAAATATATTTTAATTTTGAATTCATTGTTATTTATTTTAATTTTTTTGCAATTAAATTTTATTTGAACTCCATCTTTTTAAGTCGATTCCCAATGGGATCAACTCGTACTTGCATAAGCTACACTACAATAGCCTGTGCAATTGCGGTAAAACAATCCACAAAGAGAGATATTAAAGTTAGGTATTAAAATATAATTACAATATAATTAGGAAGAAATGAACTCTCATAGATACTTACTTGTTTTCTTCCAATCTAATGTAGCCCAACCTAGAGAGGTGGTGTTGCATATGATTGATAGCATGCACCTTTCTCCCTTAAGCACTCTTTGCCTATACATTTGATATATTGATATGTACATAATTAAGCATAATCCAATTTATAAATAATTCAATGAAACATTGGCTTAGCACATACCTCAAATTCAGGAGACATGCTGCATTTTACGAATTAATTCCATGCATCCTGGTTAATGATATTGGAATAAATGTCAGAGACTTCAAATGGACTAGACAAATCATCTACATTTGGAAGTATATAGTTGCAAATAACGTAGATCTTTCATTTTCTCCATTGTTCACTAGCTTTGTTCAAAGCATGAATTTTTTTTGTCATTAGGTACATCGAGGGCATACTACAAAGTAGAAACAAGCATGTTACTCTATTTGGTAATAATAAGATAAGGTGGGTACTATATTATATAATACAACACATTTACATACCTTCATCATCTCCCATACTGAATCTTTGATTATTTGTGACACATATCTCCAATCATCAATCATAATAAGCATCATGCTTTTTACCCTATAGTAAAGGTAACTAATATAGGATACTACACCATCACCTATATTTTGCCCCGTATTGTTGTACTCAACTGCATCTTCTTATTCCCTTTAACTTTCTCTTAATAATCTTTTCTATTTTTGTTTGCACTCTACCCTTTCTCCTATAAAGGCCACTCAAGTTGGATTCTTATTCATGTTCTTAATGTTTCATTTTTCTTATACAAGGAAAAACATTTTATTTAAAAAAAATGCATTATAAATCACTTTTGTATTCAATATATTCAATAATTCATTCATTATTATGAAATGGAAATTCTTTGGCAATAGGTCATAAAACAATAGTTCTTTTCAAGTGTATTGTTTTTAAGCATTGTAAGAACTTCTTGTATGAATGTGCAAAAGCAAATAAATGTCCTTAACTTTTATACCCTTACACCAATATCTGGATAATAGACAAAACTATTAATTATACACCTCATTGATTACACTATCTCAAGTGCACAAACTCATGAAACCAAAGGAAAATTTGAATAAATGAGTGTTACATACATGTTCTGTGCAAAGTGTGCCATGCCCAAGGTGCTATGAGCATATCCAATGTATCAGGTGCACTAGCTTGTACGCAATGCACTATCATCATTGCCTCACTCAGCTAGCCACTATTTCCATTTAAAAGTAAAACCACTATCTCCATTTAAAAGTATGTTATTTAGAAAATGAATTCACTAATCAAGGTCCAATGCTTATTGCCCATGCACTGTGTGTACTACTTGCATACCATATGCACTACCAAATATGCTATGTGCCATGGCCAATGAGCTATGAGTCATGGGCAGTTTGTGCACTAGGTGCCAAATGACTAACTAGTATGCAAAATAACAGATGAGCTAGTTAGCATGTCAAATACTAGATAGACCAACAAATGCACTAGACACCATACAAACTAGTTGGCGAGTGCTAGAAGGGCTAAATAGAACATCACCTATGAAACTAGCCATTTGGAGCACTAAGTACTAGACATGTCATCTGGTGCACTATTGCCATATAGTCCATTAAATGTGCTAATGACTTAGAGATTTATTTGGATTTATTTGGTGCACTAAATGCACAAAGGGTTCACTAGGTGTGCCAACTGATCAAAGGGTCACTGGTGTTAACTTGACTACTCATAAAGAATGCCAAATGCTCCCTGGCCACTAAGAGCACCAGTTTCTCAACTAGTTACTAGTTGTGCTCTGGTGTTAACTTGACTACTCATAAAGATTATTAATTGTGCCAGTTGCTTGACTAGTCAATAGGGGTGCCAATTGTTCAATTGACCACCAGATGTGCTAATTGCATGGGTAGACTATCAATTGTGCCAAATGCTTGAAGGGTCATTTAGTGCATCAAAAACCAATTACGTCATCTGGTGCACATTAGGCCAAACTGACCAATTAGTTCACTAGTCCATGCCCCCTCCAATCAGTCCTAAAGCTAGAGAACCCAAGGTTCACTTTCATCATTTCAATAATGAAAAATGTACTTGAAAACTATGCTTAAAACCCCATGATAGAAGTCATCCCTTTCCAACAAAAACCGTAAGATTCATATTTACAAAAGTGAATGATTTTGACATTCAAAGATATGTTTAACACGTGTCTTTCTACATATAAAAATAAGAGATTTGAATTATCAATATTAATGATTGAATCATGCACTTTCATAAATAATCTTTAACAGTAATAAAACATCACACCTGATCACAACTTCGTAGGCTCATATGTCAAATTAAAATAGTAAGTTAAGCATGATTTGAAGTATAAAAAGTCATATCAATCATCCCATTAATTAGGGGTAATGAAATTTAGCATATAGTACAACTAAAATTAGACATGAATTTAATCAAAATCTTACTGAGAATTATTGGATTTGGTGGCATAGGTAGAAAACCACATGTGCGGGCCTTTTCCCTCTCCTTTCTCTCTTCTCCCTCTCCTCTCTCACCTTCATCTCCTCCCATCACCATCACCAACAACAATAGTAAACCCACGTAGGTTTTTATCATTTTTTCCCTTTTTCCAACACTAAATGGTGACAAAATCACTCCAGCTTTTAAGGGAGTGAAGGTAAAAATGAGATATACAAAACCCATGTTTCAATTTCCTAAAAAAAATGACATTTTTAACACTGTAACAGTCACCAATGACAACCATTTTTTGGTAGTCTTCTTCTACGATGGTGACTAGATTTCAGTGCCGCCTACATTGTTTTTCAGCAAGGAAAAAATGGGAAAATTTATATGCATGGAATCCTCATGGAATGAGTTATACATTTGTGTTAACAAAAGTTCAATCGGAGATCATCTAATCATTGAATTTTTGGTCTAAATATAATGCCTGAATAGTGCTAGATCTACAAATCTGACCATTAAAAAAATGATCAAATAGTAGATCTATGAATCTAATAATGTGAATTGCATGTTAAATATAATTTAGGTTAGAAAATCTTATTAAATGTATAAAAGATGATCGGACCAGTAAATTGTAGATTTGATCACTATAGTGCTTAGATCTATATACTTTAGACTTGGAACATCATATCTAACTAATTGATGTGTGAAATTGACTTTTTCAGCACCTAAAGATATATAATCTGAGATTAAATGATAGATCACAGACAATTTGACTGTTCAAATTAGAATTATAATGTATAAATCCATGATCAAGAGGTTAAATTATGATGTTTATTTCATAATTTTTAGATTAATGCTTAATTGATGATAGAATCCATTATTAGTGTTTTTTTTATTGTTGATCATCATCCAAATTTACCTATAATTGATTCTAGTAAATCTGAGCCATTAGATTGAGGTAGGTAAATTCTATGATTGCTAAGTTTTCCCATATATATTGTACTTATGCATTGTTTTGTTAAATATATGTAATCACTACACCTAAATTGTAGTTGATGAAATATTTTGAGGTTGTAACTATAACATCCTTATAATTTAAATTATGTGATGACACATATTAATTGTGAATGAGATTGTTAGGAGACAGAGTCTCAATTTTTATTTAAACATGAAATGATGACTATTAGGTGAATCGTATCACATGCATTAAATGTGTATTGTCCTATAAACAGGGTAAACTCAGTCAAATTTTTCCAAAAAATAAAGGGATTTTATGATTATAATTCAAATGGTAAGGTGCATAGCATGAGTTGGTTTCTAACTAAATTTTGTACATTATTCATATTTGACATCTCATTCACATTTAAATGAAAATTTTATATTTTTAAACCCATGATCAGGATCTGATTATGTGATCAATGGATGACTAATATGTTGTTGAGGGTACAATTGTACCTAAAATTTTCATGCATTGATTTGCTAGGATTTCTTTAAAAAAAAACACTTTTTCCTAGTGGATACTATGATAGGAGGGTTATAGGGATGGCAACCCACCTTCTAAAAGTTCATATTTTGACACTAAGCCAAAGTGGCTAGATTTTGAGTGTCGCATCATGGGAAGGCTAAACTGCGTGATCCTTTCTCCTCCCATGTGAGAAAGTGATAAGTCTCACGTAGTTGGTGTCAGCGTTTGAGCATGGAGTGTTCCACTGTTGGGCAGTTGCCGCAACAGGGTGATCCATGTATTCTTTTGCTATAATGTCCCATGATTAGGAAGTTGTTGTAGTATTGGAATGTCCCATTATAGGGAAGCTATCAAATGTTGATTTTTTTTTTTTGCACCACACTCGTGATAGGGTCATAGATACCTTGGAAATTAGGCATGATGATGTCTTGGATGATTTGAGATTTGATATATTTATATTTTCATGTTGAGAACTAATATGTTTGACATAAATTTACAAGGACTTTTCTATATGTGATTTAAATTGAGATTTTTGTGCTTAACTAATTTATCGTCGATTTTGTACACTAGTTTAATGAGTACTCTTTTGATATAGACATATCATATTATTCTTACACTTATACAGTACTCAGGTGAACTAAAACCTTTGATGGAATGTTTGAAAAGTATGTAAATGATGTACCACAAATTTATATTGATAAACCTTATGAACCATACCTAAGGATGTTTCACTGCGCGCGTGAGTACATGGATGCCAAATTTACATAGATTTATCATTGTAATCTTAGTTTTACCTATTGAGTATATTCCTGTATACTCACCCCACCAACTCCTCAGATAAATGCGAAGAAGAGGGAGGTAAGAGTGTTGAGACTAGGCACTCCAAATAGTCAGGGAGAGTATAGACGGTGTAAGCATGATCTCTACATTTTATAAATGTTGTAAGATGATTGAGTAGTTATGTAACTGTGATAGACATTGTACACATGTATAAATATGTTTAATGCATATTGAACTGTGGGTTATAACTGGACATAATTCTAGGAAATGATAAGTTTTAACTTGTCATATTTGAATGTAAAAATGTTTGATTTTAGAACTCATGAATGTGTTTGACCAATTAGATGACATTAGGGGTTTTCTTAAAAGTCATTTCAAGGAAAAATGTTTCCACTATTTGTTTTCTAAAAGGATTTTAAAATAAGGATCTTGCCTTTCTAACATAACTCTCAAAAGGCATTTGAAAAACTCGAGTCATCACACCTATGGTAGCTAGCAAAGGTCAAGTTTTTTTTACCATGTGTGATGGATATATATATATATATATATATATGTATATTTGTGTGTGTGTGTATAACGTACCTAGTTGCAAGCAAGGATCATCAAGTTTTTCCAAGCGAGCGTGAGCCAAAGAAAGAGAGTTAAGAGGGAGTCACATGAGCGAGACAAAGTTGTAGAGGGAGGGAGACTACTAGGGTACTAAGGATAGATGGAGAAGTGGAAGAGGCAGGTTTAAAGCAAATTTTTTTTAAGGAAGACACATACTGTACTCATCGTTTCAAGAAGGAACCTTGAACCATCTTTAAAAGTGTTGTTTTTAAAGAAGAAAAGCATGAATTGTCTTTAAAACATCACTTTTTACATGTAGATATGTTCTTTTGTCACAGATCATTAAACATAATGGCACCATCTTGGTGTTTAGATTACTAATCTAATTTTCCAACCATTGATAGAAAACCAGAAAATTCACCAACTATTAAAAAACTTAAATCCCTACTGCTAATTATTTATCAACAATTTAGTTCATTGCTTGTACATATGGTATCACTGACCCACATAGTTATAGACTATTGATTTCATATACCA
This sequence comes from Warburgia ugandensis, assembly GCA_035236585.1. Taxonomy (NCBI): domain Eukaryota; kingdom Viridiplantae; phylum Streptophyta; class Magnoliopsida; order Canellales; family Canellaceae; genus Warburgia; species Warburgia ugandensis. The sequence continues at coordinate 61,261,018 of CP141133.1, forward strand.
ATAACTTTAACCATTGACCAATGATGCAATCGATGTTTTGGACAGTTGGAGCTATGGTACACATGTTGGTGGTCAAATTCACATTCTTCTAGCCATTTTAAGGTCAAAATTCAATCTAATATATAAAAATAGTAACTCAAGGTTCTATCTTGATAATGACAAGTAACATACATGCCCATCTTAAAATTTTTTGGTATTAAACCTACCTATTTTATGGACATGAGTTATTGTTTTATATATTAAATTGAATATTGAAAGTTGGATGTCCAAAAAAATGTGAATTTGACCACCAACTATTATCGACTACACATATACCATAGATCTGACCATCCAAAACATTAATTGGGTCATTGATTACTGGTTAAAGTTACTAATTTCTGAAATCAATAGTCTATACTACATTGATTAGTGAGACCAAATGTATGCACATTGATTTGAATAGTTGATCAGCAATGATTTGATAACTCCTAATTAACCATCCTAGTTACATACATTAAATGTTACATTTTAATTTTCCCCTCACATTTGTTTTCAACCCCAAGCACCCTCCTCATCAATACTGTCATGCACATAATTCATCTCATTCTCACTGATTACATGATGACATTGTTTTAGTAATATAGGACTAGGAATACTATCAAAGAACTTGTCTATAAGATCAAAAAGCAAACTTGGAACCATCTCATGAAAATTTAGCTCACACCACACTACCATAAGTCCTTTGATGGTAAAACTTCGATATCAAATAGATCCTATTAAAATAAGAATTATCAAGCAAGATCTCTCATAGAAAGAAATAGTTGGTTCCTCTAGCTTGTTGAAACTAACATTATCAGTTTATACTTCCTTTTCTAACCTCTTTCTTAATTTAAGTCTCTGGGCAATGTAGTTACTCTTACAAGCAAATTGACTATCTTTATCAATCTCATTGTCATTGGACCTTCTAGGTTCATGGCAATGGATAAGAACAGGCTCAGCAACAAATTCATCAGACGATATTTCTTATCATTGAATCCTAATTTTGGATGGGAATCACAAACCCTAACTTTGAATCTAATTCCCCCCCTTCTCTAACCATTTTTTGCCTCTGATTCCTTAAACATTGTCAATTCAGAAGACAAGTGACACGGTACAAAGTCATTCCATGTATCATGGTTGTTAATGCTTTCCATTTTTGTTGGTCTTCTAACCTTTCTCTTATGAAGGCTACTTAGGTTAAACTGTTCTGAAAATTTTCCATGTTCCATTTTTCCTCCAAAAGTAAAATATTTCAATCAATAACAAATCAAGTAGCAAAATATTCCATTTCTCACTCTTTTAAATAGTGGCAAAACCATAGCAAAAAAATAGCAACTATAAATTGATAAGATCTTTGCACATAGCAATCAACAAAATATTAGGTTTTCAATATGCTTAACACATATAGATTTCATTTCTATAACAATTAGCAAAGACATTACACCTCTAGAATAGTCAAGGCATTAGACATCAACTCCGTTGAACAATACTCTCAATGTGAACAGTAACTGAAATCACTAACTATTAGATTTCAAATAACTAAAATTAAGAAATCTAATGATGAAATTATTAATTTTTTCTTCCAAATCAAAAACCTAATGTGGGGTCAAAGTTATAGGGAAAGATAGTTTTGGTGATATTTTGGAGGAAGAGGGTGGCCAGTCCTGCAATACCATCACCAAATTTTGGCCACTACATGAGTTTTGGTGAATGCTAGCCAGCAAGCAAGAAAGAAAAAAAATGAAAAACCCCCAAAATGGAAAAAAGGTCTTTAGATTAAAAACCATTTTTTCCCAATAAAATCACTTGATTTTTACCAGAATCTTGACAATCTAACTCAGTTCTTAATGCCAACATTTCCAATTTCAAGCATAATAATCCGCACATAATTAGTAAGGAAAATAAGATAGAAAAGGTGGCTTATCGTTCTTACCATACAAGATACTATCATTACTACCTGGACAATTATACATCCAACTTGTAATCACAATGACCCAATTGCAAGAGTGGAGCTCTACCAATCAAGCTTTATCCCCCATTTTTTAGGCTGCAATGATTGAAATTCAGTGATTAGATGGCAAGAGGGTGAGAGGAAAGAGAGAGAGAGGAATTGTATAAGGACATCATTCTTTCGTCGGTTCACTGGATAAGATAGTTGATGGGGAAGATGGGGAAAAAAAGAGTTGTAGTGCCATGTTTTGAAAGTTTAGGTCTTTAAAGTCAATTTTCCAAAATTGTATTTAAAACCATGTCTCTTAAAGATGATTTTCAAAAATCATCTTATTAATTAGGATTTTTAAAGATGGTTATTGAATATTATCTTCTTAATTATGGTTTTTTAAGAAGGTTTCTCTAATCATCTTCTTAAGGATGATTTTTAAGATGGTCTTCTTGAATCGTCAATTCTTTTTTGTTTTGTTCTCGCCAATAACTTTTTGAGGCAGTTTTCTTGAACTATCTTCTTAAATATATTTTCTAAGATAGTTTTGTCTAAACTGTCTCCCTTTTTTACTATTAATCCTATATGGCTATGTCTTTCCATTATAAAATTGAGTAGATTAGCTCCCTAATTTTATTTTCTTAGTTATTAAAGCCATTCGTTTGATTTGGCTAATCTCATATGGTTAAAGTGTTGCAAAATTCATCTATTTGGATACCCTTAAGACCTTCCTTCTTGGATCCTTTTGAGTTGTAAAATAGATTGTTTTAAGCATTTATTGTGCCAGACTATCTATTTTATAAGCGCCAAAGTCTAAGAAGCAAGGATTTGGAGGCATCCAATAAATGAGAGTTTTAATACCAAGGCCATCTAAGAGAAGCTATTCATTCAAATCAAATGAATAGCTAGTGCAGTTGGTGTAGACAATGAGGCACCCCTCCTTGTTATGCTTGGTTGGAGATTCAAGATGGCACTTTCCCCATACTGGGGAGATTTCAAGTAGAATTAAGAATTAGGATATAGAATACAAATAGTTTGCTTCATAACTCTTTGCCATAAAAATAAATAAATAAATAGTTTGGATTACTAAAAAATAAAAAGTTAGCCTTGTATGCATACTTTTCTAATGAAAGGTAGAAATTCTCTTTGTGTGTACATTGGAGAAAACCATAATATAGAAGCTGGAATGAGCTAAATGGGTGGTATTTTTGTGTCACAACTCAACTAACATAATTCAAACAAGATGAATGGGTTGGATCATTACAAGATCGACCCCATATGTGCTTTTAAGGTTTTCATGCCTTTCTATGCATTACACTGGGCTATGAAACTTTCTCTGACTTTCCACTAAAAGATACATCTTGGGCCCATTGCTAGTATTTTTTTAGTGATCTTGATTCAAATGCATGAGTAGAAAAGTGGGTCCAGTTGAGAGAGAGAGAGAGAGAGAGAGAGAGAGAGAGAGAGAGAGAGAGAGAGAGAGAGAGAGAGAGAGAGAGAGAGAGAGAGAGAGAGAGAGAGGAGGAGGAGGAGGAGGAGGATTTCTTTGATAGTCTTGAAAACATGACATTATTATATAATGTGGACAAATGAAGTTGAAGATGTTTCACTTTTGGAGAGATGTAGAACATTCACAATATTGGCATTAGGATGACTTGTGACCACAAAATTGCATCCCTTGGATAATCCTATCCAATGTATTTTTGTTTGAAAAATAGAGGGCAAATAGATGTACCATCTATTTCTTTCAAAATCTATATATGCTAAATTTCTCTAATATATGAGATTCTCAAGACATTACCCATCTAACCAATGCTATCATCATAAATGGTTTAGCTATCTCAAAGAGCAGCCATCTTCAATTTTTGGCATATGTACATCTACACTATTATAGTAAGCGAGCACCCCCTCCTACCTTTAAGGGAGCTTTACTAAAACTGATTAGGAAAGTGAATTACTCTATCTTTTTTTACATTCAATTTTTCTCTTATATGTAACTATTTACACTTAAATATAATTTATTTTATTTTCTAGTGTCTTTCAACTTCCTCTTTTCTCTCTGTTTAGTATGTTCGATCTTTTTATTTTTTATTATTTAAGTTTGGTACCAGTCACCAGTTCTTAATTCTTAGTACCTACTTTCAAGGTGGTGATTTTGAGTTCAATAACTACTAATAACCACTCCTTTATTTTCATTACCTACATTCAAGAGTGGTAAATAATTTTTTGTTCCATATATCTTTTGTTTTCTTTTGTCTTACTTTTAAGGGGAGTTACTTAACTAAAAATAATTAATTAGAAGAGTGTTTAATTTAGGGAGTCCTAAATCAAGTAGAATTCTTCCATTTATTCAATCAAATATTGCATCCAATTACTTTTGTTCATTAAAAAAAATTGTAAATCGGTGATATATGTATGAAAGAGAGAGAATCGCACATTCTTAATGAAGAAGCTGTTAAATAACTAGTCTACAAAAAGGAAGTATTTTCCTGCACTTAATGATGCTTCAAAGACAAACCTCATATGAAGAAGAAGAAGAAGGCATATCCAAAAAAGGCAATTGCAATGAATATTAGGTACTTTCTAAATAAAATTAAAATATTATACATATTTCTTAGTTTTGATCTTTTATTATTTATTATTTCTAATCTTTCATTTTCTTGTTATGATCTTTTTTTGTTTATTCTTGCACATGCATCACTACTTGCTCGTTTCTCTAGTGTGGACTAATATAATTCGTTCGTTCGTTCGATCGATCAATCGAGAGAGAGAGAGAGAGAGAGAGAGAGAGAGAGAGAGAGAGAGAGAGAGAGAGAGAGAGAGAGAGAGAGAGAGAGAGTACCCATCTAATTGATTCCATCATCATAAATAGTTTAGATATCTCTGATAGTCACCATCTTGGATTTGCAGCATCAATGCATGTAGACACTAATGTAGTCCTATCATAGGAGTAAGAGAGAGGGAGGGATAGGAATTATATGATGCAACCAGTCTCATCACAATTGCATCTTAGGTGTACAAAAATGTGAAAAGCAGGCTCACTTTTTGAATTTTTCCATGATCCAAACTATTCATTACCTACACCTCATCTTAGATGGTCATCATCATCATCATCGTCATCATCAAGACCTTATCCCAATTAGGGGTCGACCACATAAATCTTATTCCTCCATTCCACTCTATTAAATACCATGGTTTCATTTAGTCCCAAAGTTTTTAAATCTTTTCTCACCACTTCTATCTATGTTCTTTTGGGCCTTCCCCTTGCCCTTTTAGAACCTTCTACTTGTATTGCCTCACTCCTTCTAACTGGTGCCATTGTTGGTCTCCTTTGGACATGTCCAAACCATCTAAGTCTAATCTCCCTTATCTTATTACCTATTGGTGCTACCCCTAAATTTTCTTTAATATTTTCATTTCTAATTCTGTCCTTTCTTGTCTTACCACTCATCCATCTCAACATCCTCATTTCTGTGATGCTCATCCTATGAGTATCATGTTCCTTAACTGGCCAACACTCTGATCCATAGAGCATGGCCGGCCTTATACCCATCCTATAGAATTTTCCTTTTAGTTTGAGTGGCACTCTTCGATCACATAAAACTCTAGATGTACATCTCCATTTATTCTAACCCACTTGGATTCTCTGGGTAACCTCCCTCTCAATCTCTCCACTCTCATGGATCAATGATCCTAAGTACCAAAAGAGGTCTTTCATGGGGGCTTTTTCGTTATCAATCTTGACTGGTGTTCCACTCCTACTCTCTTTGCTAAAATTGCATTCCATATATTCTGTCTTAGTTCGGCTAATTTTAAATCCTTTAAATTCTAATGCTTCTCTCCATAACTCTAGCTTTATGTTTACACCCTCCCTTGTCTCATCAAGTAAGACCATATCATCTGCAAATAGCATGCACCAGGGGATCTCCTCATGCAAATTTTTTGTTAACTCATCCATAACTAATGTAAAGAGGTATGGACTCAATGCTGATCCTTGGTGCAATCCTACAGTGACAAGAAAATCACCAGTCACGCCACTAGTGGTCTTAGCGTTTGTTACCGCTCCCTCATACATATCTTTAATTATGTCTATATACCCCTGAGAAACCACCTTACTACCCAACACCCTTCATATTAACTCTCTAGGGACTCTATCATAAGCTTTCTCTAAATCAATAAAGACCATATGTAGGTCTTTCCTCTTCTCCCTATATTTCTCTCCTAATTGTCTTAACAAGAAAATAGCTTCCATGGTAGACCTCCCAGGCATGAAACCAAACTGATTCTTTGATACACTTGTTTCATATCGTAGCCTCTTCTCAATCACTCTTTCAAAAAGTTTCATGGTGTGGCTCATAAGTTTGATCCCTCAACAATCCTTGCATATAGATCGTTCATTGTTCCTAAGTAGAAAAAAGTCTATTTGGCTTTTATGAAGTCCACTTTTAAAGGTTGTTAAGTGTTCATCCCTCTTCTTAAAGAGTGTATTTGCAATGGACAGGTTATATGACGAAGCAAAATTGAGGATATTCTCCCCCATCTTATTTCGTTCGCCTATACCATACCCTCTGTGTATTCTATCATATCCTTATCTTTTCCTACATGGCCATTTAAGTCTGCTCCTATAAATATCCCCTCAATGTTGGGAATTTCTTGTGTGACTCCCTCTATATCTTTCTAAAACTATCTCTTGATTATATCTTGTAACCCTACTTGTGGTGCATATGCACTTATAACATTTATAATCTACTCTCCTAGAATAATTTTTATTATTATAATTCTATCATTGATTCTTTTAACATCTACAACTTTATCATTTAATTCCTTATCCACTATTATTCCTACGCCATTTTTGTTACTTTCCTTTCCTATGTACCATAAAGTATGCCTCATCTTAGATGGTCTAAGTACCAAATCTCATGTGCATTAGATATCTTTGGTATATTAGAAGCCTTTTTATCTATAGTAGCTGTATGAGGCAACAAGTATCATCAAGGTTGCATCACAGGCATACTCAAAAGTCAATTTTGGACACAAATTTTAAAACATTTTCCCTAATCCACATTGTTATTCGATGCAACACATATTAGATAGCTTTGTACCAAAACTCACATGTATTGGATATTAGTAAGCCCTTCATTTTTTATCCTTTTGAAGTCAAATAATAGATGATATACTACATTTTGGGGTTTTTCTAGTTATAGCTTCTATTTCTGGTCTTAAAAGATCAAAACTTAAAGGAACTAGAGAGAGAGAGAGAGAGAGAGAGAGAGAGAGAGAGAGAGAGAGAGAGTGACACCCCGAGTTTTTTCATGAAATTTTTTCGCGGTGGCTGGCCTTAGCCAATGAGGGCGGGCCAAAAGGCCGGTCATTGAGGCTGGCAGGATTCTAGGCAAGGTGAGGCGCTGAGAGTTAGTCCCACATCGCTAAGGGGAAAGTAACTGGGCTGTTGATAAATGTCCAGAGGACTTTTCATACAACCAAGCCTTTTCCCCCACAGGGGAAGAACAAAACCGTGCGGGGGCTAGGTGTTATGGGACCCAATCTCCAGAGCGGACAATATGGTCGTGTGTGGGCCCTCAGGTCATTACACACAGAGAGAGAGAGAGAGAGAGAGAGAGAGAGAGAGAGAGAGAGAGAGAGAGAGGTGTAATTATATGATGCAACTACTCTCGTCATGATTGCATCATAGGTGTCCTTAAAAGTGGGCAGTGGGCTCATATTTTCAAGTTATGATACAATTGTTCATTAGATTCATCTCATCATATATAGCATAAGTATAAAAAATCAAGTCTATTTAGTATCTCTAGGTTTCATAGTTTTGAAGCTAAAAAATAAACCGTGTCACACAGAAACTCTCTATTTTTAGCTTCAAAACACACACACACGCACATAGAGAGAGAGAGAGAGAGAGAGAGAGAGAGAGAGAGAGAGAGAGAGAGAGAGAGAGAGAGAGTATGCACATGTGTGCATGTGTGCGTGTGCATGCACATGTGCTAATATCAAAGAGTCTTAGTTGGCTTATTGCTCTTAGTGCGAGAAGAAGTCCATATCCTATTTTTCATGCTTGGTAAAACTTTACCACACAAATTGATTCTGTTTATTATGTTTAAAGCGTCTAAGATAGATTAGAGATCAAATTTTATTGTTTTGAAGAAATTAACTTTATCAATTAAGAGAGAAAAGCCCTCTTTGCTGCCGTACAAAAGATTGAGATGATTAGTATATAAACATTGGTGTCTACAAGAGATTACATGAGGTTAAATGAATATGAAATTGAAAGAATTCCAATTGCCCTGTTTCTAAGACAAGACATTTCACCCCTTCCCTTGCATCAAGTCTATTTAGTATCTCTAGGTTTCTTAGTTTTGAAGCTAAAAAATAAACCATGTAACACAGAAACTCTCTATTTTTAGCTTCAAAATAGAGAGAGAGAGAGAGAGAGAGAGAGAGAGAGAGAGAGAGAGAGAGAGAGAGAGAGAGAGAGAGAGAGAGAGAGAGAGGTGCAATTATATGTTGCAACTACTCTCGTCATGATTGCATCATAGGTGTCCTTAAAAGTGGGCAGTGGGCTCATATTTTCAAGTTATGATACAATTGTTCATCAGATTCATCTCATCATATATAGCATAAGTATAGAAAATCAAGTCTATTTAGTAACTCTAGGTTTCTTAGTTTTGAAGCTAAAAAATAAACCGTGTAACACAGAAACTCTCTATTTTTAGCTTCAAAACAGAGAGAGAGAGAGAGAGAGAGAGAGAGAGAGAGAGAGAGAGAGAGAGAGAGAGAGAGAGAGAGAGAGAGAGAGAGAGAGAGAGAGAGAGAGAGAGAGAGGTGCAATTATATGATGCAATAACTCTCGTCATGATTACATCATAGGCGTCCTTAAAAGTGGGTAGTGGGCTCATATTTTCAAGTTATGGTACAATTGTTCATCGTATTCATCTAATCATATATAGCATAAGTATGAAAAATCAAGTCTATTTAGTATCTCTAGGTTTCTTAGTTTTGAAGCTAAAAAATAAACCATGTAACACATAAAAGCCTCAAAGCATAGAAGCTCTCTATTTTTAGCTTCAAAACATCCAAAAATAAGAAACTTAGATCTACAAAATAGATATGATTTTTCATTCCTATGTTATCTATGATGTGATAAATCAAATGAATGGGTTGGATCACCAAAAGAAAAGGAAAGTGAGCTCACTGGTCACTTCTAAGCATGCCTATGATGCAACCATTAGGAGACTTATTGCATCATATAATTATGAGAGAGAGAGAGAGAGAGAGAGAGAGAGAGAGAGAGAGAGAGAGAGAGAGAGAGAGAGAGAGAGAGAGAGAGAGAGAGAGAGAGAGAGAGAGAGAGAGAGAGGAACTATATGATGCATTCGATCTCATTACAATTACATCTCATTCCCTCTTTTCACAAATCCATTCGATTCATATTTTTTGTGTTACCTTAGATGTCTTGAGTACTAAATCATATCCATTTGAATAATTATAAATTTCAAAAATTTTCCATTTAATAGGCAGTGCCATATTTTCTCCTACTTTTAAGTTTTACGTTCTATTTTCTTCTTCAAAATGTAGAAAATTCTGAGATTTGATGTTATTAAATATGTGTGTGCATGCGTGCATGTGTGTATGTGTGTTATATTATGCTTAGGCCACCTGATGTAGGCAGAAAAAGATGAACATATTGGATTTGTGGAAAGAGGGGGCAAAATTGGGCCAACTATGATACTTTAGAACATCTATGATGCAACTGCAATGAGACTAGTTGTATCATGTGATTTAGAGAGAGAGAGAGAGAGAGAGAGAGAGAGAGAGAGAGAGAGAGAGAGAGAGAGAGTATGCACATGTGTGCATGTGTGTGCGTGCATGCACATGTGCTAATATCAAAGAGTCTTAGTTGGCTTATTGCTCTTAGTGTGAGAAGAAGTCCATATCCTATTTTTCATGCTTGGTAAAACTTTACCATGCAAATTCATTCTGTTTATTATGTTTAAAGCATCTAAGATAGATTAGAGATCAAATTTTATTGTTTTGAAGAAATTAACTTTATCAATTAAGAGAGAAAAGCCCGCTTTGCTGCTGTACAAAAGATTGAGATGATTAGTATATAAACATTGGTGTCTACAAGAGCTTACATGAGGTTAAATGAATATGAAATTGAAAGAATTCCAATTGCCCTGTTTCTAAGACAAGACATTTCACCCCTTCTCTTGCAAGATCATCTGCAAACTCGTTCATGAATCTTCAAGTATGCCTGAATGTTATAAGTACGTGTTGCAGGAGTAATTTCATTGCATCAATGGTGTGCCAAAAGCACCAAGGGGGTAAAGATGACTTGCTCATCCAAGAGATGTTAGATGAAACACCTTCAATGTTTAGGGTAGAGATATGACTAGATTTCCAAAATTTAGATCGAATTTCATATTAAGAGATGCTTTTAGCTATGTTTACATGAGCAAAAATATTGACCATTCATTTTTATTTAATTTTTTTAAATGCCCAAAACAAGTAGCTACGGTCATTACAAGGATTCTCTTATGGAGTACCTAATTTGGCATGGAGAATATGATGAAGGGCTTAAATCTAAAAAATACAATGAACAAAGAAGGGCACAAATTTCTTCTCACACTCAAGAATGTGCATTCTTGCTAAGACTTGACATCAAATCAGGAGGTATTCAAGTAAAAAATTATTTGTTTTTTATGAGTGATCTTTGGAGATGATGTAACCTAGTCTTGGAATGAAGCTCTTCCATGACCAGCCATGTGTCCTGTATAACTTATTATAAATCCTTGTGACTCAAAAATAATAATATAAAAATTACTTTTTAAGATCCTAGTAAGAATAGAAAACAGAAAAACCCAAGTTTGCCTTTTGCACCCATTGCTAGAATTTTGTCATCATCTACTTCCTTTGCCACCAATATAAAAAACCCAACTTTACCCATTTGAAGCTTACTCATTAGAGAAATACTCAACTTAAAAGGGGATCAAATAGTGATATTTGTTCCATTTCTAAATAGGTTCCCATACATGAGATTGAACTCAATCACATGGCAAACTTAAAGCAATATCCTATCTTCCATTTTTAGTAAAAACCATTTTTCTGCTCTTGTTGTGTGAACTGAGAAGGTTTGTATAGAGTTACAATGATAACAACGTTAATAACATAACAATGGAGATTTATGGGTGTTTTGCATTTAATAATTCCTAAATAATGGATGGTTTGTATCATTGAACAATTGGGCTCCATATATACTTGGTCAAGTATAAAGGGATGAAATAATCTGCATGGAAAAAACTATATAAGAACTCATATAGCACATATATGTAGTTATCTAATCAATTTACCTATGGCTAGTTGCATTTGGCAATTAGACATTTATGCCTACAACTACTCATCTGAATGCTTGACATTTGGGCCACATAATTCCACATCAATAAAGTGATTAAAGGAAAAAAATGAACTTCACCAACTTAACTCGATCAAAATATGGAAAAGACTTGTGGACAGGGTTATTCATTATATGTTAAAGTTGGAGTAGACATAAGGGCACAATTGTCCCTTTAAGGTTTTTGGACTTATCTAAGTAGATGACCTAAGAGTAAGCATTTTGCCTTTTAATATATAGAGATGTAGTAAGTAGAGATTCATTAAAATATAATGAATCAAAACATAATATGACTTTAGTTGCTCAAATTTCCTATGGACAATTGAGCTCAAAACACCAAATCAGAGTGCATCCAAAATATGAATAGGTGGAACATCAAACCACGAGACACTATAACCTAAACTTGATAGCTTCTTAGCTAAACAATCAATAACACGATTTGCTTTTCTAAACATATTCTTACACATAACACTAGAAAAACTATTTAGGATCTAGAAGCTGGCCCACACTGATCTTTGACTCTTCCACATCAAATTCTTCTCCAATTGTTATTAAATTACCTCTAACACAAGTTGTGAGTTCTCACATCTATCAGTTTGAGATTTTGAGCTGAGCTACCAATTTCAAGTCATGTAATAGTAGCCATTTTGCCCCAATATCTGATTATATATGAAGGTATATGCTATATTCATAAATAAATGTTCTTAGAGGATCACAAAGGCCATCACCGGCTCCCACTGCACTCAAATTACATAAGGTCAATCCATCAAAGGCTGATTGGAGAAAACCATTTGTTGGGGATTCTCTTAATAATAATATCTCATCTTTGGACAATTAATGATATAAGATTGTTTCTAATCTACATTTAAATCCTTTTTGACTCTTCGTAAAGTATTTAATTAATATGAGTATTAGAGAATTCAATTATTTCGTTAACACTATGAGGTCCCTAGGGGGTGAATTGGGCCTAAATTAAGTTTTGAAAACTTTTCATAAACTTTTGCACAAAGTGCTCATTAATTAAATATAATTTAAAAAATGAAAAACACAAATTCAAGAAGCTAACACAAAATTTTTATAGTAGTTTAGCCAACCAACCAAGGTACCTACTTTCATTCTCTCAAGGTAAACACTTGCTTTGGGTTCCACTAAAGTCTCTATAGATTTTATAACACCATCTATATTGTCTTAACCATTTTACAAATATTTGGACAACTTTTCAAGAATAAAGGAGCTACACCACTCTTTGAAACATGAAAAAGAAAATTTGAATAAAAAGGAATTGCTCTTTATAGTTTGAATACACCAAAAAAAGATTAGAGAGAAGGTTTTCAATCTAAAAGATTCCAAAAATTAGAACAGGAAGCTTCAAGCTACTTGCTTAGTGAGTAAGCTTAATGTCTTTGAAATCTTAATATGTGATTTCTTCCCAAAAGTTATATAAATGATCCTAATGTCTCCAATATATAGTATCCCATCATTGGCCTATTAAAAGGTACAATTTCTAGTTGTTTGGTGTGAGCATAACTCATAAGGAGAAAGTATTTCAAATTTGATATTGCCAACTCATTGACTTGTTAGCAAAAATAGGTGACTAATTCATCAAGCAACTAATTGGTTTTCATTAGTAGTAAATGATTCAAGAAATTCTCCTCTAGATAGTTGAATGTTCATCCTAAGATAATCAACTGTTTCTCAACCCAAAACTAAAATCCTCATTATTTGTAATATAGTTGACAACATAATTTGGAAATTTTGATTGGTTTCACCAAGGAAAACATGCTTCAAGTAGTGATGAATTTTAATCAACCATAATTTTTTTTTCTTCTTAAAATAATTGATTCATATCACCAAAAAGTGGATTGAAATGCTTGTGTATCAACTAATGTGATTTCCCTTGAGTATGGTCATTTAGAACTAAAAATAACTTCAATACAATTAATGTAAAAGCACTTGATAATTGATTGGTTTTCAAATGTTTGCAAATCCATCACATAGTTTTGTCTCTTCAAAATAGTTGACTTGGCAAAGCTAGTAAAAAAATTATCATCGCTTCTTCGAAATAATTGACTGAGAATGGGAAAGTTGACTAGATTTGCAATTCTTCATGTGGTTGGTCCAATATAGTTGATTGTGTTCCAAAGGACAATTAGCTTGTATAGTTACAATTAGATACCCATTTGTTGTTTTATGGAAATGGATGAGTGCTCATCCTTTGGTAGTCCACTGGAATGTGTTAAATTGTGGTCCTTTGAGCTTTTTGGACTTGAATCTTATTCCAATCATGGTGGATGTGCTTCTTAATAATTAACCTTCATGAACCAACTTAAAGACATAATTTAGAGGTTTTGTTATCATCAAAACAATGATGTTTAATCTCTCAACAAGTCCCATAGATATCCATTTCTCATTTCATTTTCCATTTTTTTGCACAATTCCATTTCTTGCATTCCATATCTCCCATGCCAAGTAAGCATAACTAGTTAGAAATAACATGCGATATTTTGTTTATATTTTCTCACTGTGGTCTAATAAAGAATAACCTCTTCCAAGACTTTGAAAAATAAAAGTAAGGAGAGACCGCAAAGGCTTGACTTTTTGGCATATAAGAATCAAGTGATAATCAAATTTTGATAGGCACCACATAATGAAGTATGTATTTGATGAAGAAACAATAGTCTTTGACTTCTGGGTAACCAATGATGATCCAACAACTAAGGAAAATTTTTAACCTTCATAATGCACATTGGTCACTAAATATGTTTCCAAATGTTATTATGAAAAGAATCAAATAATGTTGATTTTACAAAATTATAACATGATCTAATTGTGAACATTTTGGATTGGGAAGGGCCCAAATATGTTTTTTAGGAATCATCAAAGAAAGACACATGGACTTGGTTGGCCATCAAACATAACAATGGTGTAGGCCAAGAGTCTACTTCTTTTCTCCATGTTGTGTTCATAACATAATCTTTAAGCAATCATTTAAGGGAGTGCACCCATCTATGTTTCCAAGCTTTCATAGATTTACCATCACCCGAAGACCAGCACATACTTTTCCTCAAGATCTTTTGGGCTCTAAGAATTGGTTTACACCCAGATGAATAATGAGACTTGATTGTGAGATCCATGAAGGAGTCTTTATGTAGATATTTATCTTTTACAAATCGAACCCATAGTGAATCATTAGTTAGAATAGTCCATCCAAGTTTTACCTTGAAACAAATATCCATAGTGCTCAATTTTTAAATAATGAGGCCACCATCATTATTATGAGAGCATACTCTTTCTAAATCCAAATGTGCAACTTCTATATCTGCGGAATGACTCCATATAAATGATCTTTAGTGTTTTTCACATTTGTGGAGAATAATTTTAACTACTAAAAGGGTAGTGAAAGAGTAGTAGGCCATGTTTATAGTTCTACCCACTTGCGAGAGGAGTTAAGATTTCTAACCAATAAGACTTTTTTGAACTTATGAGACATGATGCTTCAATAGACTTTTTTGTACTTATCAGAAATGATGTTTCATATGTTACCCAATAAACAAAGGAATGCCCAAATACTTATCCCCATTTAATTTATTTTTCATGCTCAGAGCATCATGAAAGTATTTCTCAATCTTATGATGCATACCTTTATTAATGCTAGTGTAGATTTTTCCTTGGCAATTGTAGGGCCAAATTTAGTAGCAATAGTAGAAAATATGTTATGGAGGAACTAGCTATGAGGTCCTAGGGGATGGCTTCTACCTTAAAATAATTTTAAAAAAATTCAAACTTTTTAATCAAGTTTTAACAATAAAAATGATTTTAGAAATCAAAATATTGAGATGCAAGAAGCAAGCCATATAGATTTTTATAGTCGTATAGCCATCCAACTAGGGCACCTACTTCTACTTTCTAAAGATATGTATTATCTCAAGTTCTACTAACTCTTTCAAGATTTTACAACATCAATTGATTTTGTCCTAGTGCTAAATAAAAGAAAAAAAAACATTTGTAGCAAGTTCTTCCTTTTTATAAATAGTAGATAAGCTCTCCAAGAATAAGAGAGCCGAACCTTCTTTCAAAGTAGCAAAAAAGTTTTAAAGAATATGGTGGATAACATTTTGTAAGTCTTTCATTTTTAAGGGAGCCAATTAGATGGATGATTGTGATCATTGAAATATTGAGTCCCATGCTTGTTTGTCCCAGTAATAAATTTCCATTTGAAAATATTCACATCAATTATACAACAACTCAGGTTTAATTTGTAGATGAAGAAGACTTACCTGACTCCAATTTCAAAGGGGAGTAGTTAAATAGTTGTGAAAAATTTAGACCCATTAGTTTGTTCCATATGATAATATTACTACCAAAGTTCTCATTACTAGATTGAAAATAGTTTTGCACAACTTAACTAGTGTGGCTCAAACAACATTTGTACATGGTCATACATGACAACCTATTATTGATGCATGAAATTATCTTAAGTTTTCAAAAGAAGAGGATAATTTCACTTAACTTGGCCTTGAAAGTAGAAAATGATTGCGGATATAATATAATCAAAATATATAATACAATATATCTAAACAAACAAAGTGAGCCTAGATTTTGAACAATAAGATGCCATTGGATTAACTAATTTGGCTTAATAGTAGAACTAGACACATCAAGGCAGCACCATTTAAAATGCCATTAGTAACACTTTATCACTTTGAAGTGGTGTTGATCACTTCCAAGCTAACCCAAGGAGTCTAATATGGTTGGAACTAGATAATCATGAATGACTGCAAAATGGTGTCCGACACCAGTGGGATCAGATCAACTCATCATCAAGAGTGGCATCAAATGATCTTATTTTGCTTTAAGAAAGATTTTGGCACCAATGATGGTAGATACTCGTGTGCTTCCACTTGACACCAAAGTGGTGCTAAACAACTTCCTCACCAAAGGTGGTGTGGGACACCCATGATCTCTCTTCAAGTGGCACAAGATGGTCTTAGTACAAAAAGTGGTGCCAAATGGTCATGTTTTAATATAGAATGGAACTTAACAAATGAGACCATCCAACACTTTTCTCCCATTGTGACGGTTGCTTAGCTACATTGGATGTTTTTACTACTATGCTCCTAGTTGGTAAAACCCTATGTCTATCTACTAGCGCCGATTAGTTATAGGGGTAATTTGGAGCATTGCCACCATTAGGATGGTTATAAATTAGGTGTCTTAATCTCATTGGCTGCTCAAAATAACTACCTAGGTACCCAAAATTATAAATGGGTGGTTCTGTAATAACCCCAATTTTTGTAATTGATTGAGAAAATCAATAAAGTTTAAGTTTCAGAAATTTTGGGCTAAAATATTAGGGTTAATTAGAATATACTTCTTATAAAAGTATAATCAAAGAATAAGAAATCTAAAATTAAAATTAAACTTAGCAAACTCTTCAGAATGACTATAAGCACAACAAATTCTGAATTCGAATGAAAAATCCTTAATTTTCTTCATTTTTTGGACAAAAGGGTAAAATAGAAATTTTACCTAAAAATCAAAATTTGAGACATCAAAATTTAGAATTTATTGAGAAATACGAATCCAACGCCACTAAGTACGCTCTATTTCAAGATGATGGGAATAAATCCTAATTTTTTTATATATAAAGGGCAAAATGGTCTTTTTACACCATGTGGGGCCCACATGGGACCCGTAAGGGACCCAAAAACGAATCGTATGGCCAACCCACATGAAATTATGGGTCAAACCATACCAATTGGTCTTGGGGAAGTAGGTGGAGAATGGAAGAATCCAATGCTTATTTAATAATAAAAAATTAACCATCATTAATGCATATCATCATGAAACAAGACCAAAATGCCTATAAATACAACCCAAAAATCCTCCACAAATGTTCATAAAAATCCCACAAAATTTTCTTCACTTCCCCTACAAATCTAGACCTAGATCCATCCCTAAAAACCCAAAACTCTTAAGAGATCTCCCTCTTTTCATTTTCTTTTTCTCTCTAGATTGGAACAAGAGACCTAAAATCAATTAGGCACTCTATTCCAATCTAATATCACAAATTCCATTGTCCAAAACTTCCCAACATACCTTATCTACAAAAATCCCAAAGAAAATTTGAGATCCAACGGTTCAAACAACGGCAATCATAAGAAAGGTGGATCTTGGGCCATATCTTCATCAAAAGGGTATTTCTTTTAAATTGGACATATAATCAACATTTTTTCTCCAATCAGGTAGGTGGAAATACTTCTTGGACATGTTTACTACTAGTTTATGAAAATTTTATTTTACTATAATTGCATTTTGGTAATAAAAAGTTAAAAATAAAGTAAACCACAGAACCTTTAATTTAGGATGATGGAGTGCTCAGATGAAAATTCTGACCATACCAATCAATCAAGAAGGGTCCAAAACTCCTAGGGTAGAATTTTCATAAAGATCGGATACGTTTTGGGACCTCAATTGATAGAGGATTAATGGGACGGTCCAGAATGGACTGTCCGATCTCCTAATCGAATGACACCTAAGACGCACGACGCGATGTAGCGTGGAAATGTCGCACGTGTGCTGCACATGGGACATCATCCCAAGCGGGACGACGATGCGCTCACTTTTGTGGATGTCCCGGAAGGGAGCGTCTATAGTGCCTCTGTGGCAGACGCACCTGATGAGCGGGAGAGTTCTGCCTGGCTTGTTTTCGCCCAAAAAATCTGGGCCGTCCATTCCTTGGGCCCAGATCAAATCTAGGCCGTAGGAATGACTGTAAACTTCTAGATCTAATTTTGAAGCCATCTAAACTCCAAATTGAGATTGAAAAGAAGCTATGGAAAGCTTGAAACCTCTATTTTCTGATGAAAAGATAAAATCTAGAAATTATGTAGTAAAAATTTTGTATTAAAGAAATAAGTTTCCAATTGCTAAGATCTTCAAGATCTGGGATGATCAGATCTTGGAGATATGTTTTAATAATGATAAAATATTGGAATGAAGTTATATAAATGGTTTATTTGGATAGATCTAAGTGATATTAAGGGATTTACCCACTATGGTAGAAAAACCCTAAAATTTACAAAGGGACCTACTTGATCAATAAGATCAAGTGTGATCAAATCCTTGAGATGGATGGAATGGATGTTGATATGATGAAATCTAAGGAAATCATGGATGGATTATGACAAAAATAGATCAATATGATCTTTGGACCTTAATAAAGAAAACCCCCTAAATATAACTAATACCCTTGATCAAAGGAAAAGATCTAAGATCTAATGGTTGGATCATAAGTGAAGGTTTCTAAAAATGTTAATATAATTAGTTTCATTTTATATTAATTGAAAATAGCATTTTAAGCATGATTTATGTTATAAAGCATGATAGTGTAACTTTTAGACTTTAGCATGACATGTGATTAGATTGCTATCATAGGTTGCTAGATTTAATTATCCTAGGGGCATGATAGTGTGATTTTATGCAAGTGTAACTTAGGACCAAGTTAGTATGATTTCATGCAATTGTAACTTAAGATCATGCTAGTTTAAGTATAGTTTTATTCCATTAAGTTAAGTTACATTCATAAGGAGCATGTTAGTATAAATGTTTGTTAAATTTATATTGGAACCATGCTTTAAAGTTTATGATTTAATTGTTGTCAAATTTTATTACTAGATCTACTTGTTATGAGATAAAGAGCATAAAACACCAAAATGTACTCTAATGAGAAAGTAGAGTTTCATGACACAAATAAGAATGGAGTACTTTGGACTTAATTAGTAAGGGCTATAGTTAGTAGGACAATATAAGGATTATCAAATCCTTGGCCCAAACTAGGAGAATAATAAACCCCATGAATGACATTGTAAATATTCATGGACTTAATTAAAATCAATTACAAAGAGTACTCGGGGTCAACATGCTTATAGGAACCTTATGAAAGGTTGAGCTATGGTCACTCTAGTAAATGTGGAACATAGTAGTTAAGGGGGTTATCTAATAGAGCCTTGATCTTCCCCTACCTTTTGTTGACGTTTGTGAGGTCTAAACACCTCCTTACATGAGGATTGAAGTAACCACTTTGTGTTCACCCATTCAACTAGTAAGCCTTAGCCAATTGGAAATAAGAGGAGCAGTCTAGACTTAGGCTTAAATAAGTTACCTTCAACCAGCAAAACATTAACTGGTTGAATAATAATAGTAAGAGCATAAAAGGTTAGTAAATTACCTAACCCTAATAAAAACTGTAAGTAAGATAAGGATGATCAAACAAAATCCATTAGATCTTGGATGATCAAGAACAATAAGAATAAGCATATTATATTGTACTTAGTATGCATGTTTATTAGTATGCTTGTTTTAGTTCATTAGATTAGATAATCCAAACCCTTGATCAAAGATGATTCAAGGAAGAAAACCAAGATCATCCTCCTTAGGGATGATCCAAAAACTGAACTTAGATCAAAGAAGAACTAGATGATAGATGATCTAGGACCTTGATCTTTATCAACATGTGTAGATTGTCAATCAATAGATCTATGAAAGATTAAGATCAAGGAGATGGACACACTAAGACTTAGAGATAGAAGAATACTTAGATATGAATGATCTAAAGATCATTCTAAACATCAGATCTAGTGATCAATAGGATTGTTCAAAATTTATATATTGACAATATGTATAGATGTACAGATTACATTCATCAGTCAGGATCATGGAAGATTTGGGAAAAGAGATCACTCCTTAAAGGTAGGAGGATTTGATGAATGCATTTACATGGGATATACATGATTTAACTCATGACCTTATGTTGACAAGAGTAATGTTAATACTTATATTAAATCCCTTGAAAACCTTATAATTCAACCAAACACATATCAGATGGTTAAGGACTAGACTATAAGTGAATAGGGAACTAGAAAATATTTCATCCCTAAGTAAATAGACAGATGGTATGATATATATATATATATATGAAATCTATTTTACATACAAGCTTGGAGGCTTGTGCATTTGTTTTAATAGGCATAAGCCTAGGGGGATGCTATGCTTGAGGAGTTATAAGGGTTTGGCCACTCGTTCCTTGAAATTTGATGATAGATGATACCTTGTCCTATGAGAGGCTAAAAGTTGGGTGGGGGCAATTATGGGAAGGCCACCACTATGAAAGTCCTGTCCTCCCATATGGGCAGTGACATAATATTTTCCACCGTGGTATCAGTGCTGAACAAGGTAGTTATCCGAGCGCGCTAGTACGGATCAGACTGTAGCATGGTAGCCCTTTTGATTATTTTACACTATGGTGCATATGAGAATAGGCATAGTGAAATGCCATATGTTTTAGCATAATGACATGCTAGGTAATTGTATATTACCAATATTTTCCAAGAAGAGAAATTCCCAGTGTAAGATTAGCTGAAATAGTAAATTCTCATAATGGAGAGAATTGATCAGCTTAGTTGGGAATGATATTTGACTACTTTCATAAATTTAACTGGTTTACTCATGAAGAGTATGTATGTATATAGATATACATAAATTACAAAGTAAAGAGTAGAGACATGAATATGTTGAGGGATAATGGGATTATGAAGTATTGGAATTAGATTGTCAATTATTATGCTTCTTGAATCCCCTACCAAGCATTGCTTGCTGAGATATTGTACTTGTGGCAATATCTCAGATACAAGGAAGGAGAGTTAGGGGTTGAGGATGATAGAAGACTTGAAGAGAATAATCTTCAAGGTATACCCTTGAAGACATGTATTTTTCTTTGTTGAGAGTTTTATTGTATGGTGAGCTTGAGTTTTGGATTATGTAATTTGGACAAGTATTGTAATAGATTTGGCTGTACTGTGAACCACTAGATGGATTCTGGAATTTAATAAAAGTATATTCCTTCAATGGAATTTTATTTTGTACACAAATTGTACTTATGTTATGTATGAAGTGGTGACTTGGGTTTTACAAAACAAGTTCTAAAGAAAAGAATTTTTGCTACTTTGTTTTGCAATTTTTTTTTTACACTCTTAAGGGCCCTGCCTTTCAAAATACATTACAAAATGTGTTACAAAAACCCAGATCATCACAAGTTCTACCCTCCATTTCTCATATCCAATTTCAAAATCAGTTTAGAATTCTTGCTATGAGAAAATCTACTCTCTTTCTGCTTAACCACAAGTTTAGAAACTCTAGTTTTCTAGCTGGTTCAAGGTGCTTATGAAAGATATGAGCCTAGGTTTAGCCGATTTTGTTTCTCAAGGGTCTCAGCCATGACCATTTTGTGGTTCTAAAACATGAACCTAGCTTTGGTCTTTGGACAAAGCTATGATCGTTATTTTCTACACTCCCCTAATAAACTAGCTTGGACCACTTAGGTCCTTGTCCACTTATTGCTATGCCTATGGCTAACCATCGGAAGCCATAGATCATACTGGTCTTATACATGATGTCGTTACTTAAGGGATTCACTAACCAAGCTACAACAACCCAAGCCTATGTTGACCATTAGCTAAATATTAAGCCATAGTTCATATTGACATACTGTTTAAGCAAATTGGTTCAAGACTAAGCCCTTATACCTTATTAGGTGTAATTTATGCTTCCCAAGCCATATATGGCTAAGGTATGTGCTGGTCTTCACCACACAGGCTTATGATTTAGCCAACTTGGGAACCTTATGACATACTATCACTTGGACCTCTTTATAGCTAGTCGCATATTACTTGTGGTCCGTAATCAACTCATGGCACTTGTAATACCTTTAGAGGCTCAATATAGCCTTAAGCATATGACATGTAATCAAAGAATGTGATAGATAAGCAAAGTCCTCATATTTTTTTATTAAGATGTAATTAATAGTGAAAGAGTTGAAGAAATGTACTCACTTTCATCTTATTAATAAGAACCCTCTAGTGGAAAGTTTTCTTTGTACTATTTCCTCTATGCTTTGCTTATTTACAAATGTATGGAATAGCACTTTCTCGAGTACACATGCATTCTGGAAAAGCAAAAATGGAAGACTTTCTTATGAGGTCATGTACAACAACCTTAAGCGACCTTTTCATTTCAAAGTCATGTGTGTTGATATCACTCAAGATGAAAAGTTGCTTATCAAGCAGTTGTTAGCTTGCGATGGTCCTACTCAAAAGCTTCAAAGAAGTCACCTTCACTCACGTATAAAAATTTATAACAAGTTAGCAGACTCACTAGCTACGCTTCCATCTTTGGTATGTATGCTTATTTATAGAAGGAGAACATAGCTAATTCAGACGGAGCATGCACGAAATGACTAAATACAACATGAGAGATCTAAGGAAAAAATTGCTTCTTTTTATGATTTCATCTCATGTTCATTTTCTTTCTCCTTGCTTGTATCACTCTTATCCTCAATGTCGAATGGAGGAGCAAACATCCCATCCTCTATCAAATGAGCTGTCTTTAACCATTAGACAATAGGGGCATACCTGCTAGCGCCATCGCACTATGCAAATAGTATTCTCAAATTTTTTTCAAGAATATGGTAGAACCTTTTAATGCTTGTCACTTGACCATTTTAAAAGCTATATAGAACAAAAAAAAAATAAAAAATCTCTATTTTTATACCCAATTGACTAGATTTTTAAAATGGTCAGCTTGATTTGTTCAAGCCTAAGAGTGTCTCCAAGTTATGCCACAAAATAATAGATTTGATTTTAAGAAAAGTTCACTCAAATAGAAATAATTAACTCAATTTAAGATAAAGTCAACTTTTTCTTAGAATTTTTTTATGAATGGCTCCAATAAGTTTCTTCCTAAGAAATAGTCAACTCAAAATTTCTTATTAGTGGACTAGATTTCTAGAGTGTCTTTATTCCTTTGATTGATTTTCATATTAAAAAATAAATGATTTGATCTTAAAGTCATTAGCTAGATCTTGAAATTCTACCTTTCAAAAAATGATAAAAATCCAACTTTCTTGAAAGAAACAATTGACTAACTCTCAAGAAAAATAAAAGTCAACTTTTGTTGATTTTAAGGCATAAAAATGGTCAACTAGATTTCAAATAGTTGACTTGAATGATAAAAAGCTGATTCAATATCTCGATATTCAGTTGGAATAGATTGAGCTTCAAGTCTTTAGGTCTTTGGAAACAAAGCTATGTGGAATAAAAAATAAAATAAAATTTCATGATGTAGTTATGCCAATTATGTCAATACAATCAACTTGTTTTCAAATAAAGTCAACTTCAATTGTCCAAACTTAGAACTTTTAATGCTTTAGTCCTACAACTTGCTCAATTTTTGTGTGTGGATGGTATGTAACTCCTTTTTGGTAAGGACTTAGATCATGGTGGGAGTATTAGAAGTGATGATCAAAGGGTACTAGTCAAAGATAATGAGATCAAACAAAGGTGGGAAACTTACTTTAAAAAATTGTTAAATGACAATGGCTCTGAGAACATAGGGATTGAAAATACTATAAACCTAAATAACTTTGGATATTATAGATATGAATGTAGGATTAGAATACCTAAAGTGAAAGAGGACTTGAAAATGATGAAATCACAAAAAGCCATGGAGTTCGATGGTATACCAATAGAGGTTTAGAAGCATATGGGAGATGCTAGAGTAGTTTGGTTGACTACGTAGTTTAACAAGATTACAAAATCAAAGAAAATGTTGGATGAATAGAGGAAAAGCTCTATTGTACCAATTGATAATAATAAAGGAGAGATACATGACTACACTAATTACTAGGGGATCAAACTTATGAGCCATACTATGAAACTTTTTGAAAGAGTGATTGAGAAGAGGCTACAGTATGATACAAGTTTATTGGAGAACCAATTTGGTTTCATGCTTAGGAGGTCTACCATGGAAGCTATTTTCCTATTAAGACAATTGATAGAGAAATATAGGGAGAGCAGGAAAGACCTCCACATGGTCTTTATCAACTTAGAAAAAGCTTATGATAGAGTCCCTAGAGAGTTAATATGAAGGGTATTGGGTGAGAAAAAGGGGTTTTGTGGTGTTATACAGACATAATTAAATATATGTATGAGGAAGTGGTAATAAATGTTAAGACCATTGGTGGCAAGACTGGCGATTTTCCTGTCATTGTAGGAATGCACCAAGGATCATCATTGAGGCCATACCTTTTCACGTTGGTTATGTATGAGTTAACAAAACATTTGCATGATGAGATTCTATGATGCATACTATTTGCAGATGATATAGTCTTACTTAATAAGATAAGAGAGGGCGTAAATACAAAACAAGAGTTATGGAGAGAAGCATTAGAATCTAATTAATTTAAAATTAGTCGAACTAAGATAGAATACATGCAATGGAATTTCAACTAGGAGAGGAGTAGGAGTGGAACACCAATTAAGATTGATAACCACGAAGTGCTCGTAAAAGACCACTTTCGGTATTTATGATCTATGATTCTTAAGAGTGAAGAGATTAAGAGGGAGGCTACCCAGAGAATCCAAGCTGGTTGGAACAAATGGACATGTGCATTTGGAGTTTTGTATGATCGGAGGGTGCCACTCAAACTAAAAGGAAAATTCTATATGATGGACATAAGGCTAGCCATGCTCTATGGATTAGAGTGTTGAGCAGTTAAGGAACATCATATTCATAGGATGAGCATCATGAAAATGAGGATATCGAGATGGATGAGTAGCAAGATAAGAAAGGATAGAATTAGGAATGAAAGCATTAGAGAAAACATAGGGGTAGCACCAAGAGGTAACAAGATGAGGGAGATTGGACTTAGATGGTTTGGATATGTCCATAGGAGATAAAAAACGGCAGTGGTTAGAAGGAGTGAGGCAATGTAAGTAGAAGGTTCTAAAAGGGCATGGGAAAGGCCCAAAAGAATATGGATAGACTTGGTGAGAAAATATTTAAAAACTTTGATACTAAATGAAGCCACGATACTTAATAGAGAGGAATGGAGAAATAAGATTCATGTGGTTGACCCCCTAATTGGTATAAGGTCTTGATGATGATGATCTAACTCCTTTTCATAATGTGGCACACTCTGCAAGATGTTAGAAATAGTTAATAATGGTTCTATTATTATCAAAATCAAGGTGTATAATGATTTTTCCTTTTTGATGATTATAAAATCATAAAAAGAAAAATTAAATAATATAGTGTTCATTTTTTATTTTCACTCTAACCCTCCCCCTTATTGTCACGATAAAAAAGGTAAGGTATACGGATACAATTGAAAGGATGAAATAGTGAGAATTATCTTAGATAAACCCACACCCTAAATGAATGCATTAAAAGAATAAGAGCTCCCCTAACTATATGAAGCAATATTATAAGTAAAGAAATAAATACAATTCATTGAGCCACAAGAACATGAAATTTAATTAATTAAAATTTATTCAAGTACAAGCACCATGTCCATTGCCAAAATAAGAACATGACAAGTATGCAAGCAAAACAAGAACAAAAAGTCCATGAGTGAAACTAATAAAAACTCAAATCATCACATATCATTCTTCCTTCTTCTAATCAACTAAGATCCCTTCTTGCTTATGATCCTCAATTTAGATTTTAGTAGACTGAGGCTTGAGTTTTTTGAGAGAGTCAACTAGCAGAATTGGATCAACTATTGAAATCTTTAGAGAAATAAGTTAGTGGTTCAATTGGTAGAGCATTATTAGCAATTGTCTCCACTATCAACAATTTTCTCCACTATCGAAAATTCAAATAAGGGATTAACTTGTTCACTATCAATCAAAGTTATTTAGGAAATATTTTCTAAGATTTTTTAGAACCTTTGGGCTTGATCTTGATTTTGGAATGGCTGGTGACTAGAGTGGCAAGCCTAGTGGTTAGGGATGGGGCCTTGGGCTTTGTAATAGAAATGAGTGAAGGTAGGTTAGATGTCACATATCCTTGGGAAACTTACTCAGTAGTGTCTGGGAACAACCTAGATCTTATGAAATTGATGGATTGCGAATGTAAGTCATGTGTTTCCCATCTTCCCCAAAAATATATCAAATTTGTCCATCCTCTAATCAAGAGGGTTCTAATTTTCTAAGCTAGTGCTTAATTCTTCACAATTTCTCTAATTAAGATGGAATTGAACTTTTTGGAGCCTTGGAACAACTAGGTCTTGGGGTGATTCTCTTATCTTTGTGGGTTGGTGATTGTGATGTTCAAGTATTCTCCTTTCCATAAACATTCACGAGAAATGGATTGACATTTTAGACTGATTAAACATTGAAGGGCTTAGATATTTTCTTGAGTGGACTTCACAATCATGTAATCTTAAGAGCTTAGAGGGTTCTTCTCTTGAAAACTTGATTTTTGATGATTTTGAAGCAAGGTTTTATAGGGTTTTGACCATTTTAAAGTCTTTTTTAATTGCCATTTTGCATGATTGTGCGACATCCATTTTTGGTGTGTGAGATGAAGTGTGGGCCCTAAAAAACTATTAAGTAGTACAAAATTTAAAATTTGTTCTTCTGTAATTGAAAGATGATAGAGCTAAAGGTTAAGGACTACAAGACCTAATTTTTACACCGCCAATGATTTTCAAGGGTTGCTGATGCTCACCTTTGATTGAGGACACTTTGTGAGGGAAAACAAAAAATTGATTGCTTTGCTTGATGAATCAAGTGATGAAGTACCCAAAAAATGAGTGATTGCATTTGTACAAGCCCTAGTGTGTTGTAGAATCTTTAAAATTTAAAAGTTGAAAATTTCAAGTCATGTTGGATTTTAAAAATGTGGCTGACATGAGAAATTTTGAGAATTTGAATAAATGTTGGACCGATATGGTCATGAAAATTTTGAAGAAAATTGAATGTCAGATTGGCAGGATATGAAAATTGATGGTCAGATTACTTGGAAAAATCATTAAAACTAGTGGATCAATGAGATCCATTGTTCTGATTTGAATTAATGAGCAAATTGAGATTCATTCATTTAACGATTGGATTGATGCGATTCATCGAAATTGATTAATGGATCAACACTATCCATTTGTTTGATTGAAATTGATGAGTAGAATAATTTACATTAGCTCATTTGGTGATTGGATCAACAACATCATCCAATAAAATTGATTGAGGGATTAATAGGATTCGTTGGTTTGAAATTAATGAGATAATAAACAAATCCATTCATTTAAGGATTCGATAAACAAGACCCATTGAAAATGATTGATGAATAGGAAAAATTCATTAATTTGATTGTAGCAAATGAAAATATCAAAGAGACCCATTGATCTAATTAAAATTGATTAATATATTTATAAGATCCATATATTTAATAACTAGAACAATGAGATTCATTGAAATTGATTAAGGGATCAATGAGATCCTTTTATTTGATTAAAATCATTGAGCAGATTGGCATGATCCATTTATTTGATGACTAGATCAATGAGATCTTATGAAATTGGTTTATAGATCAACGAGATTCATTCATTAGTGAATCAAAAGGATCCATTCATTTGATTATTGGATTGACAAGGTGCAGTGAAATTGATTGAATGATTGACGAGAGTCCTTAATTTGATTGAAACCATGAGAAAATCAATGTGTTCCACTGATTTGATGATTGGTTCATTGAGATCCAATGAAAAACATTAACAAATTGATGAGACTCGCTGAAATTGATGAGGAGATTGATAGATCTATTCATTTGATGATTGAAACAATGAGATTCATTAAAATTGATTGGTAGACCTAAAGGATCCATTGATTTAGTTGAAATTAATGAGTGAATTATCCATTAATTTTATGATTGGATTGATGATAACTAATAAAATTGATTAATGGACTGAAGAGATTTGTTGATTTGATTAAAATTGATGAGTGAATCAATGATATCTGGTCATTTGATGAGATCCAATTTATTGATGGATTGACGAGATCATTTTGATTGAAGTTGATGGGAAAATCAATAAAATTGTTCATTTGATGATTGGATCTATGAGATCCAATAACATTATTTGTCAATGATTGGTCATAGTTTATTTTGATTGATTGTGATCCGATAAAAGGTCCCATATTGGCCTTAATCATTAAGAAGACCCTTGGAGTTCACAATAATGTTGTCCTAATGCTCTGGACTTCACAATCATGTTCGTATAGGTATAGCATGGTAAGCCACTTTAAGTGATCCATGCATTCCTCCCATTTTGGGCTGCATGATCGTGTAGTTTAGTGGCCATGGATTTCATGATTGTGATGGCCACTGGTTTTAATTTTTGAAATTGTAAAATGGGGTTTATTTATATCTAGTTTTCACATGTCAACTTTTATGATGTCAAACTAAAGCTATTTTCTATATTTTTAAGGTTTTTTTAGAGTTTCTACCACGTTTCACACCCATTTTGTGAGATCTTCAAGGCAACAAAGAACTTTAGAGGTGACAGAGAGTTCTAGGGGAGAAGATATGCTTTTTGACTTTGGGCCTGAAGTGAGATTTTTGGAGACCATGGAGGGAGAGAGGCCCTCTAGATCTAGTGATGAGGTAGACCTTTAAGGTATGGTGGTATTCTGGGCCCATGTGGTACTCAACAGGACCTAAAAGGGGATTAAGAATAAGGTAAGTGATAGGTTTGACATGACCACTTTAGGCTACATTTGGAGGTCTCATGGTATGTAGGAACCCACTTAAGAGCTACCCACAAGAGTCATCTATCAAATTTAGCCCACTTAAGTGATGTAAGTGCTTAATTCTCTTGAATTGGACTTGCTATTCATGGTTACATTCCCAATCTTCCTCTCTCTCTCTAATTCCACTTTTGTAAGAGGTTTCTTGGATGTTTTCTTCTTTGGAGTATATTTTCTTGGTTTCTTCCCTACCGTTGTCCTTGCCATTTCACCTTGATTCTTTTATGGTATGTAGAATTGTGAAAAGTTCTGAAAGGATTGTGAGATTGGCTCTAATGAAGTAATTTTTGGATGAAATTTGAGGTTTGTGTGGGTGCATTTAGGATATAACTTGGGTAGGTGAAAAGTCTTAGAAACAATTAAGGCTCCAATTAGGGATATTTAAGGGTTCAAATTATCCAAAAATTTGATTCCAATGGAACCAAATTCATAGGTATGCTAAATTGCATCCAATGGCTAAATTTTGGATATGAATTGAGATATCCAAAAAACTTAGACATGATATGGTTTTATGGATTAGAAAATGTGGATATCCAAAATTCAAATGTTGATTACATATAGATGAACATACCTATCCTCTAGAATGATTATATTACACATTAACTATAGAAAAGGTTATAATGATAAATGTAAGGTTCCTTTCATTTATTTACACTAATAACAACAAGATGACATTATTTTATCATTTTCTCCATGCTCCCCTAGTTAAACCCATCTCTTTTAGTCTTTCTACATCTCAACAGATTTCACCTACATCCACATGACTACCCCATCTTAAAACCACTACACTGAAGACAAAATCCAATAAAATGAATAAACATTAAAAGACTAGCTAAAATAAGATGATATTTATCTTTTTTCTTCCTTCAGTTTGTGAGTTGTTTCATGTGTAGGATTGTCAAAATCCATTTGTTGGATCTCTCCCATTGTTAGATCTCTCTTCTCTCTCTTGATTTGGGGAGATTGAGCTACAAAATGCATCGCCATTGCCATCTACCAAGTGTCTCTCTTCCTTTGTCTAGATCAACTATGGCAAAACCAGTTTTCAAATGATAGTGATGGAAGAATTATTTTGATGGGAGTTCAAGCAAAATTGAACTAGTTTTTTAGTGATTTTGATGAGGTTAGATATATAGGTCATGCTAGAATAATAATATTCATGGCTGGTGGTTATATAATATTTTTTTGATGTTAAGACTCTAAAATGGTTGATGAAGAAGTATCAGCAAAATCTAGGACCCATTCTGTTTGCTTAAACTTGTTTCTTATTATGCAATAATATGATCCATAGTTTGGAGTCAACCTCTACTAATAAAATTCAATTAAAAATACCTTGATATGAGCTTCCTATTCTATTAAAAATAATATCAAGTTTCCTATATAATGGGACCCATTGTGGTTGATCCAAAATTGGTCATCTCTATGTTAAATGCCAAAAATTTAGGATTCGAAAAGTGTATTTTAGTTGTTGAGTGTTTATAATTTTGTGTATTTATGTAAACAAGATATAATTTTTTAGTTACGACATTCAATGGACATAATTTAAGCAAAATCAAACTTTTGTCTTCCTCTTTTTCAGTTAAATTTTTTAATGGACATTATTTAAAAGCAAAGAAAAGGAGATAAAATGCCTAATGGTTTTGATTTTACGCATCTCATGGTTGAAATTTTATTATTATTATTTGTTAAGAACATCTAGAAAATAACCAAAGCTGAACCAAATATGAAAAATTAGGTTTTATATATTGAAGATAGGCTTCAAAGTAAAATCCAAATTGAACTTGAACCTGTAGGAAACCAAATTGTTAGTGTATGACTATGGAAAAATTTGATCCATAGCTGCAAATTTACAACCCTAGCCCAAGGCGATTGGAAGAGAGAAAATGAAACTAAAATTTGAGTTCTTATTATATGCTGTCAAACTGACCCCTAATTTCCCCTAAATTTCTGCCATTGTGCATGTTTAATTGATAGGACCAAAAATTTTGGATTATGTTTTCATGTCAAATTCATGAGCAAAGACTTGCAATTTACCCTGAAAGAGTTTCCTTAAGTTTTATCACCTTTGAGGTGGGTCCACAATCATAAAAGAGAAAAAATGAGTTGTTAATGGCACTAGGGACATAGTGGAAAATTTGCTTTTGAGTGAGGAGGGGGAAAATGGTTAAGTAGGGGAATAAAAGAGAGCACTAAAGGGTGCACCCCTTTCAAAGAGAGGAGAACTCTCTATAAGAATGAGTTAGCCTCAAGGAGACCCTTTCCACCACTTTTTGTCCCATTCGCCTTTTCCTTCTCACATTTCCAACTTCCACTCCAAATAACCTTCAGGTCACTTAAAACCTACCTCAAAGACCTTGATTAAAAAACAAAAAAAAGGATTGAATTTTTTTTATTTAAAGAAGGGAGAATTGAAAAAAAAGCTTGAAGGAGGAGTTGAAGACAAAATTGTGAAGATTTCTTGACTTGTTGGACATAAAACTTATAGAAATAATTAGTTAAAACTTAATGGATTTTTTTATCTAATATTATGTAATCACTTTTTCCCTTTTAGGTTGATTTTTAAACTTAAAAAACCGTGACATGAAGGGTTTTATGCATGTAAATTATGGGGGATTATTTTTCTAATGGAATGGATGCTTATATTTATGGTTTTTATGAGAATGAGTCTAAATTTTGATGATTTAATGAGTTTTTATTAACAACTCACATTTTTTCCCCTTCTAGTTAGGGTTTTAAGCTAGAAATATCATGAATATATAGTCCAATTATGCATGAGAATCAAGTGTCTTTGACAGTTAATAGTATTGATAGTTTTCATTGCATCTTTAGATAGTTATTTTTCTTCTAATTTTCTTATTCAATTGTGGGAGAATGTGTCATGAAATGGAGGATTCTCAATGCTAATTTTAGCATGTTTTATACTATGAGTTTGGGCCCCTTTTAAAGTTCTTATGGAATTGATTTTTACAACTTAAAGGGAACATTTAGGAAGTTTGGTTTGGAACCTAATTAGAAGCCATGTGAACTAATTTTTGTTGCTTGGGAAACTAGCCTTCATGATGCTCGATCTTAGGTTCAAATGAAGCCCAAATAAAATTGAGTTCTTGCAAAATTGAGGTCTCCCTAGATTTTTGTACTTTGAGCCTAGATTACTTTTTGTGTTTAGTTATAAACACTAATCTAAGCCTCAATGACTTGGATTTGTAGTTTTGAAATGGCCAACCATGAAATGTAAGTGTTAAGTGTAATTTGAGGTTTTGTAAGTTTAGTTTTTGCATTGTTTAAATCCCCTCTTTGTTTATTTTTAGCTCTTGAAAGCCTTGATGGGTGGTTCATTGCTTAGAAAGAGTTGATAGAAATTGGTTTAGACTAGATTGTAGTCTTGCATATTTGGGTGACTTGAAACCTCTAGTTCTAGTTTAGTTTTTTGCATTTGTGCAAATTCTACAAACTTCAGTTTGAGCCTTCATGATAGTACGTAGATGTTTCATTTTGGGCATGTGGGAAAGCCATCAATTGGGTCAATTTTCAATTATAATATCCCCTTGGGAGTTTGGTTTTTCTTCATTGAATTCTTCTCCTTTTGAGTTCAATTTCTATTATGAATGTATCAAATCTCTCTATTGGATTTGTATAAAAGAAATATGGTAGACATTGATTGATGTTATTTATTTTGCATATAATTAGTTCTTTTTCCAAAATATTCAAATCTATTATTGGATTATTGAATGAATCTAGTGAATGTCAATTGGCCATTTGGAGTAAATGGGCTTTTTAGAAAACTCCAACATGCTTTGATATAGTTTTACTTGACAATTATTGAATTTACCATTTGAAGACTTCTTTTATGGGAAACTGTGAAGTTTTGCATACTAGCTATGCTCTTACTTTTATGCTAGTGGTGTCTAAAATTAGATGCTTGTATTGCAATACTTATGACAAACGACTTTGGATAAAGAAATATTTATCATATATGTTTATCATCATTGGAAAAAATTTCTGCAATTCTAACTTAGTGTTTTACCGTTGATGATATTCGGGTAATGGTATCCATGAATGTATCATGGATGTGATATTATATACCATTTGAGAAGAATCCACAATGTTTCAACTCTATGGATAGCTCAACAAATCCCTTGGTTGCTTGGATAAGCTCACATGCCTTGGTGCTTGGATAGGTCAAATGCCTAGATACTTGTAAAGGCCTAAATGCGTGAGTGCTCTAATGAGACTTAGAAGTTGGTGGTGATGACCGTGATGGCATTGAATTGTGGAGATCATCATATTACTTTGCATTTGGACATAGTTATGTCACATTTCAGTTCAATGTGATGATACACTACATTCCTTGAGTTGTAATTAATATATGAATAGTAAATTCATATGACTTATTAGAATGATTGTAACCTTGAAGGACGGATGAACATTGTTGATTTCATGCATTAGTTTTCTTCATGAATTGAACTATTTTGCTCCTGCTTAAATCTTGTGGATGCATTCTTGGTTGTTTGAAACGTTTCTAAACCTAGTTTTCAAGGAATTCTCATTGATCTTTTACCCAAAAGCTCACCCCTAGTTCACCTTTCAAGTGAGCAACGTCATTTCATTCCTCACGGGATGCATGCATTAGGATTGATTGAGGATTGAGACTTGATGTAGGTTCGCATTCCTCATCTAGCACTCATGTGCATGTCATGATATGGGTATTTTAAGGGATTGAATTATGTTTTTGAGATTTCAAGTCCTTTGATGGTTTATGGTTGTCTAAACATTAATATTTATGATATCTCATTGAGATTTTTTTGTGCTTCAAGGATGGGAACCTTATTATTAAACTGGAAAATTGTCTTTGAGAAACATTTCTTGATGACTTCATGTGTTGAAGGTGTTTGCATGGGGAAGGGTGCATCTCAACTAGATGAACTTGATGCACAAGTTTATGATGGATCATACTTGGCAAAGGGCCAGCAGTAAGGGATAGGTTATTACATACATAGTGTCTTGAAAGTTGAGTGTTTTTGAAAAATAGTAAGCTTTATGCAAAGCCTTGAAAAATAGACAATTGACTTTTATAAATGGTTGACTATTTCAAATAAAAGAAGGGAAAGTTGCCTTTAAAAATCAAGTTGACTTTCTTGACAAGGAAATTGATTCTTTAGTTGTCTTTGCAAAAGTTAACTCCATTTGAATACAATTAGCAAGATTTTGTACCAGAGAAAGGATTTGAAAATCCAATCAATTGGATCCATAAATAATTGCATTTAAAAGAAAAACAACTCTAAAATGTAGTTAACTTTATTTCAAAGAACAATCATTTGATAAATCTTGTCAACTATTTTTTGCAAATTTTACGAAAGGAAAAATTTTATGATTTTTGCAAATTTTGAACATTCAAACATCAAGAAATCATCAATAAACATGCTAAGCAATAATCAAGAATGTTCATGCCAAGTTCTTTACTAATCATGCAAAATCTATCTTCACTCACTAATTTGGAAAAAATTCAGTTAATTACTTTACAATACCAACAACTTCAAGTTTGATATCACTTTTTTTCCACTGGATATGTATGTCATGATGTCTAAATCTTAATATGCTTGGTCTTAGAATGTTGAATTAGATTCTTAATAGATTAATTGCATTATAGTTCTCATTTACATGGTCAAAATGCATGCAATAATCTTCAAGTTATTGTTTCACCCAAAGTACTTAAGCACAAGAAATACCACATGATATGTATTCAACTCTATAGTTAAGAGTTCCATAGAGTTTTGTGGGAACGAAAAAATCAACATGTTTTGAAGGAATTGACAAGTAACATTAATGCTCTTTCTATCACTTCTACATCCACCATAATTAGTGTCACTTTGAATCAAATTGAATATATCACATGCACATACCATAGTGCTTGTATGTGAAACAAATTCGTGATATGGTACATGAAACAAAAGGTGAAATGACCTAATTCTTTTTTTTTTCTTTTTTTTTTTTTTTGTGAAATAAGAAATACAAATATGTCTAGGAAAATGTTTGGGAGACTAAAAAGAAAAATAATAAAAAAGAGAGAGAGATACAAAAAATGAAACATGATAGAAACAAATGTGACATATGAGGGAAGTGAATATGAAAACAAGTACACAATAAGCGTTGCAGTGGCCAATGTCTTCTCTTGAATAACTAGGCTAAAAGAATCTAACAAGATTAAAAAGAACCCCACATAGCTAGTTATGAGCAAGGTTGAGAACTTAAATCCAAGTAAATTCTAGTGAAAACACCCACACATATTATGGATTCTTTCATCTTCAATCTTTAGTAAAACTTTGACATATTTTATAGCATAAAACCACACACACACACACACACACACAGCTTGAAGAGGAAGAAATCAATTTTTTATCATAAATATGTAATCCAACAATAGCCTAATGTTGGAGATTTTATTTCCTCCTTTTGCATATATAAATCATAAAAGAAACCAAATGTTAATAGGAATTGGACCAAATGTTTGATTGTTGTGAGTTGGCTTTGCTTTTAACAATTCAATGTGCACTACCTAGTCTTTTTGCCTTTTTTTAATGAAAGTGATTTGTCACTTTCGTTCAGAGTCAAAAATAGTGGAAAAGCCTTCTCCCTATGCCCAAATTGATCCTTCTCAAGTATAAAAGGTTCCTCTTTCTCATCAATAGAGAAATTCTCATACCCTTCAATAGTAGCCAACCTCCTAACAAGATATCTATCTAAGTTCTCTAAATCATTTAGGAATAAGGACAACAACATCTCCAATAGAAATACATGGTCATTGTTGGTGCTATCTTTTCACCTCTATTTCCAAAGCACATAAGCCATTTCCCTTGAAAAATATTTTTCCATACTCAATCTCCAACTTCTTCCTCATTGATTTGGCCTATTTTATAGCCATTTCAATTGAGAGAAAATAGAGGATTTAGGCATGTGTTCTATGTGTCAGAACCACATTAACAAGGAAACCAATACACATTACCTTCTTTTGCTATGTTCAAATGTTGCATTCCTTATTTCTAGAGCCCCTTGGAGGAACGAACTACATTGCTAAGCTTCAAATCACAATTTAAAAAACATAGAACATACCTCAAACTTAGCCTATGCATTTTTAGTTCTATATAGTTTTATTGTAGTTGGGCCCAAGCCTAGATAAAGGGGGAGGGTTTTATGTTAGGTTCCAGCCAGTAAGTAAAATGTTTGGAAAACCCCATTTATGAACCAATTTTAAACATTCTGTTAGGCTAAGGATTTGTCTGTAAGCGATGTGCTAAATCAGATCCTGGATATAGTGGAAAATGGACAGAGGCTGCTAGGGGGTTCCCTCAAAAGTAACATACTACATCGAATTCTAGGCGTAGTGAAAAATAGGCATGAGCTGCTAGAGCGTTTCCTCGAAAGCGAGGTGCTGCATCAGAACCCAAGTGCAGTGGAAAGTAGGCATGAGTTCCCAAAGACATTTGGAAAGTGCACAGGTAAATAGACTAGCTCAAGAGAATAATATTTGTAGAACCACACAGAATATAGGCACATTGAAATGTAAGAGTCTGGAGTTAGTAGATATGATGAAATACATGAGAGTCAACATTGCTTGTATCTAAGATATCAAGTGGAAAGGGGCCAAAACTAGAGAAATTGATGGGTATAAGCTTACGTACATAAGAAAGGATTGTGATAGAAATGGGATAAGGATAGTGGTAGATAAGGAATTAAAGGATAGAGTTGTAGATGTTAAAAGAATGAGTAATAGATTTATACTAATAAAACTTGTTCTAGGAGTGAAGATCATAAATGTTATAAGTGTATACACACTACAAGTAGGGCTAGAAGATAGAATTAAGAGACAATTACGGGAAGATATACAGGGAGTCATGCAAGAAATTCCTAACATAGAGGGGATATTATAGGAGTAGACTTTAATGGTCATGTGGAAAAAGAAAATGATGAATATAATAGGGTACATGGAGAGTATGCTATGAGAGAAAGAGATGAGATGGGGAAGCTATTCTCAATTTTGCTTTAGCATATAACCTAGCTATAGCAAACACAAGCTTTAAGAAGAGGGATGAACACTTATTAACCTTTAAACGTGGACCATATAAAATCCAAATGAGCTTTTTCTACCTAGGAATATTGAAAGATCAATGTGTAAAGATTGTAAGGTGATACTTGGTGAAAGTTTAATCTCACAACATAGGTTAATGCTTATGGATATCCTCATTAAAAGATGGAAGAAAGGAAATAAACTTAATAAGTGTCCAAAAACTAAGTGGTGTAACTTAAAAGTGGAGAGAATAACATCATTCACAAACAAGTTGATGGTATAAGTAAATTGGAACAATGAAACAGAAGTAAACATCATGTGAAATAATATGATCGAGTCCATTAAGAAATTGGCAAAAGATGTCCTAAGAGTATCTAAAGGTAAAAGGTAGCCAATAAAAGAAACTTGGTGGTAGAGTGAAAAAGTCCAAAAAGTTTTTAAAGAGAAAAGGATGTATTTTAAATCATGGAAGAGAACTAAAAATAATGAAAACTTTGAGCAATATAAGAATGCTAAAGAGGTTGCTAGGAGAGTAGTAAGTGAGGCTAAACTCAAGGCATATGATGATCTCTTTAATATATTAAGATCAAGAGAAGGTGAGAAAGATGTGTTTAAACTTAAAAAAGTAAGATAACAAAAGAGTATGGATTTAGACCACATTAAGTGCATTACAAGTGATGACCAAAGGGTACTACTAAAACATGATGAGATCAACCAAAGGTAGGAAAGTTACTTTCAAAAATTACTAAATGATAATTACCCAAAGAATATAGTGATTGGAAGTGCTATAAACCCAAATAACATTGAACATTATAGATACAGCAGTAGGATTAGAATACCTCAAGTGAAAGAGGCCTTAAAAAAGGATAAAATTAAGAAAGGCCATGGGGCCTAATGGCATGCTAATAGAGATTTAGAAGTATATAGGAGATACTTTACTAGTTTGGTTGACAAAATTATCTAACAAGACTACAAAATCCAAGAAAATATTGGATGAGTGGAGGAAAAGCTCTACTATACGAATTTTGAAGAATAAAGGAGACATACAATGTTACACAAATTATTAGGGGATCAAATTATGAGCCATACCATGAAACATTTTGAAAGAGTGATTAAGAAGAGGACACGACATGAGACAGGTGTATCAAAGAACTAGTTTAGTTTCTTGTCTAGGAGATCTACCATGTAAGATATTTTCTTGCCTAGATAATTGATAAAGAAATATAAGGAGAGGAGGAAGGACCTCCACATAGTCTTGATTGACTTAGAAAAGACTTATGATAGGGTCCTTAGAGAGTTAATATGGTGGGTGTTGGGTAAGAAACGAGTTTCACCAGGATATATAGACATAATTAAGTATATGTATGACCATCTGGTAATAAACATTGAGACCACTAGAGAAGAGATCAATGATTTTCCATCAATATCTAATTGCACTAAAGATCGGCATTGAGTCTGTACCCTTTTACAATAGTTATGGATGCATTAGCAAAACATTTGCATGAGGAGACTCCATGGGGCATGTTGTTTGCAAATGATATAATTTTGATTAATAAGATAAGGGAGGGCATAAACACAAAGCTAGATTTAAGGAGAAATGCACTAGAATCTAAAGGATTTAAAATTAACTAAACCATTGTAGAATATATGGAATGCAATTTTAGCAAGGAGAGGCATGGGATTGGAGTACCAACAAAGATTGATAACCAAGAAGTCCCCCTAAAAGACCACTTTTGGTTCTTGGGATCGATAAGTCATGAGAGTAAAGAGATTGAGAGGGAGGTTACTTAGAGAATCCAAGTGGGTTGGAACAAATGAAGATACACCTTCGGAGTTTTGTTTGATTGGTGAGTGCCACTCAAACTAAAAGAAAAATTCTATAGGATGGTTATAAGGCTGGCCATGCTCTATACATCAAAGTGTTAGGTAGTTAAGGAACAACATGTACATAGGATGAGTGTTGCTGAAATGTAAATGTTAAGATGAGTGAGTGGCAAGACAAGAAAGAATAGAATTGGAAATGAAAAAAATGGAGGAAACTTAGGAGTAGCACCAATAATTAACAAAATGAGGGAGATTAAACTTAGATGGTTTGGACATGTCTAATAGAGATAGAAAATAGCATCATTACAAGTAAAGTAATCCAAGCTGAAGTTTCTAGAAGAGTAAGGTAAATGCCCAAAAGAATGTGGATAGATGTGGTGAGAAAAGATTTAAAAAAAATTGGACTAAATGAAACCATGGCACCTAATAGAGGGGAATAGAGGAATAAAATTCATGTGGCTGACCCTAAATTAGGATAAGGTCTTGTTGATGACGAGGGTGATGATGATGACAATGAGAACATACCTCAAAATTTAGGATTTTCCATCAAATGAAAACCTAAAAAAAAATCATAGCTGATGCTTGGAGATGTCTTTGGTAGAGCTTCCTAGTATGTCTAATAAAGATTTTTAGAGGGTCTATCAAAGATTTTTAGTGGTTTTTGGCCACTAGGGTTATTGCACAATTTAATGTGAGAGAGATAAAGAGAAAAACAAAAAGAAGAAAAGAGAACGGGCACTTAGGTAGCACATGAGAGAAAATAAATTCGAGGAATGCATTTCCATTTCCATGTGTTTCCTGGAGAGTTTCGTACGTGTCCCAAAGAGTTTTAGTATAGTTTCACTCGTTTTTTATCCATTTCAATGTTTCATACTCATTTCAAAAGTGTTTCACAAGTGCATTTGATATTCCTAAGTAAAACACGTTTCAAGAGAAACTTGTTTCACACCTATGTTGAATATTAGCTCTATTAGTGGTCAAGTACAACAAAGAGAATATCATGCTTCTCTGATTCTTAATATCAATATTTTCACTCCTTTGATCCTTATCAAGTTTAAAGGATGAGCTCATAGGGGCACCAATTGGCTTGACGTCCTCCATTCCAAATTTCTTGATTAATTCTTTAACATATTTGGATTGATTTTCTAAGATGCCACTTTGCATTTCCTTATTTGAAGTTTAAGAAAGAAGTTGAGTACACCAATCATGTTCATTTCAAATTATACCTACATATACTTAGAAAACTCCTATATGTGCATTCATTAGCAGCACCTAACACAACATCATCAACACAAGTTTGAACTACAAGAATATGAAGCCTTTGGTTTTAGTAAATAATGCTGTGCCCACTCATCCTCTTGAAAATCCATTGTCCATAAGAAGTTTTCTTAACCTTTCATACTAAGATCTTGAAGCTTATTGAGTGATATTTTGATGTTTTATGAAGTATGTGTCTCTTTAGGTTGAATTCACTCTCTCGGGGGAGACTTATCTAATATGATTGTTTGTTCTTTTCTAATTAATTTATTAGGATACTTAACCAAGATCAAAATGAACCTAAGTTGATCATTTGAAAGAGGTAAAAGGTCCTTAGCTGTGGGTACTTTTTATGGCACTTAGAATTCAAAATGGTAGAAGACTATATCTTTCCCTAGGTAGGAAATTATTGTGAGTTAGGATATTTATTAAATGTTTTATAAGAAATATATGAATTTTAGGTTGAATAAGATTATCTAGGAATAGGGGAGAATTACTATGATTTATTTGAATTTTTTAATGCTTTTATTAACTTTCTAACACAATTTTAAATGAACCTAAGTAGATTACTTGAGTGGAGTCACCTCCTAAGGTTAAAAGGGCCTTAGATCCTTAATGACTTAAAGAACCTACTAGCCAAAGATTCTAGGTTTGGACATCTCCAAGGACCAAAGTGGCCTAGAATGCAAGCAATATGAGCCCCCTAAACTTTAGGTTCAATAAATTAGCTAGTTTGACTTTTTCCTGAAATCGATTTAGAACCCTAAGATTAAGAAATCAAAAGAATAACATAGATGAACAAAACAAGTAATCTCATGCTATCATGCTCAACAATATATGAATGCATACATTTTATCAAACACCTAACCCACAATGGAAACATGATTTGAAAATTAAAATTAACTAAAAGCTATAAACAAAAATAGAATTCGCAAACTAGAAAATAGGAACATGCTTTAAGTTGTTAAGAATCAAATGGAAAGTAGAGATATGGATTACATCTTTCACATTATTTTTTAAAATCATGATTTTTGAAATTTCCTTCATTGTCACTTCTAATGGATGGAACAACAAAACCTTTTACACTTTAAAGTTTCTTTCAAATTTTTGAAAAAACTTTATAAGTATTATCTTCATGAGCTAAAAACTTTACCCTTGTGAACCTAGCTAAATCATCAACAACCACAAGTAAATATTTTTCCACCAAGGCTAGTTAGTTTCATTGGTCCAAACAAATCTAAATGCAACAATTAGGTATTTAAATTGAAACAAAATTCTTTGGTTTAAAATTTTTTTTGTTTTGCTTTTGTTTTTTTTATACAAGCAACACCAAACTTTGTCTTTTTCAAATGAAAGCTTGGGTAGGCCAACTCAAACATTTTTTCTTTGCAACTTTTGCTAGTAATCCATGCTAGCTTTCTATTTTTATAAGCAACACAAAATTTGTCTTTGTCAAATGAAAGCTTGGGTAGGCCAACTAAGAGGTTCTCTTTTAATAACTTTTGCAGGTAATCCATGCTAGTATGACCTAATCTTATATGCTTTGACCAAGATTTATCATGATTAGAAACTTGGAATTTATCAATTGAACAACTCATGCTTTCTATGTAAAATACATATACAAACTCTACAATATCTTCATGATTATCAACTAACAAGACATAAAGATGATTCAAATATAAGTCTAAATCCTTTATCACACAAAAACTTACATTTCAAACCATTGATATAAAGAATTTTCTCAATGCAAGGTTGGTAGTTAATTAAAAATCTCGTACCACACGTCTTGCCCTTACTATTTGCTCCAAAACTGACTAAGCCTTCATCCTTAGATTCAAAAGGTCGTGAAATACCAGATGCCGTGAAACAAATGTTATGAGAATCCAAATTGCTAGCAATTTAAGTGACAGTCAAATTGCATTAGGCACATTTTTTTTCAATATTTAAATATTTCTCCAACGAAAGTAATGGCAATCTCAAACTTGAGCATAGACTAATTCAATTATTTTTTCTTTTTGTTTGAGATTTGTACCACCAATATAATCGAGCCAATTTGTTAAGGTAGTTCTTATTAACCACCATTAACAGCTTACTAATAGGCTTTTTTATTGGTGTTTTTCTTTTTTTTGTCTCAAATCTATGGATTTTATGTTTCTAATGGCAGACTTTTGTCCTACAACTACAAACTCTTTTTCTTGCAGTGTAAACAAAAGGTATTTTCAAATTAAATGCACCAATGTATAAGGGTCAATTTTTTTTATCTGAATCATGTTTCTTATTATCAAGTGAAAGAAAATTTACCTACATAATGAGATCATTTGACGAGATACAACATCAAACAAATGCAAATGGAATGACCAAGTAGAAATTTATGTGACATAAGTAAAAAAGAATTGCATCATGTTCTATCATGAAAAATGATAAGGAGAAGTGCACTAGGTACACATCAATAAGTTCCACACGATAATATTTTTGGGACTTTCCCAAGAAAAAATGCCACTTGACACTATACTTTTTGCTTAAGCAACAAATAACTTGCTTGGTAGTCATATTATTTTGTAATATTGAATATATCAAAAAAATAAAATGTTAAGGCAAATGTTGACCAATAAATTAAATGTTGTCATAGAATCCATTTGTCATTGTTTAATCTTGAAATGTCATAGCAATCAGACTTGCTAAATTTCTCACTCTTTCTCTATATATATCTTATGGACAAACATACAAATTAACAAGTAAATAGGTATTCACTTATATCTAAACATTCATATGAATGATGTAACATCCCACAAAAAAGAAGAAGGAAATTTGCCTTAAATAGGGGGGGTTGTGTTTGATACAGGCACCCCACCCCGTTTAAGTGAGAAACGAGAACAGACCTTAGGTCTATTCCCAAACTTGACGCACAAGGAGAACTCAACAAAGAAGGAAGAAGAAGAAGAAGAAAAAGAAAGAAGAAAAATAAACAGAAGAAGAAGGAAAAGAGAAGGAAGAAGGAGGAGAAGAAGGAGAAGAAAGAGAAGAAAGAGGCACCAAACTCCCTAGAAAAGTTTGTTACGCAGGCGAGAAGGGAAAAACAAGGGTTGTCGAGTGGCCAGAGTTGCAAGCTGTTGCTGGAGAAGACGGCAGCTCAGATCGACAATCCGAGCCGATCAATCTCTTTAGTGAACGATCAAGAACCAAAACCCCATGGTTATTTGAGGATCCATGAAGTTTGAACCATTGATTGGAGAGGAAAAAGTGCATGCGATCAATGACCCCTTCTGCTTCTCCTATCGGACCTCCTCCCATCAGTGTTTCACCTCCCTCTAGTTCGACCACCATTTCCTCTGACCTTTCCATTTATTTGATGAGATTTCAGCCAGACTTGCGTGCATGTGAGGAGGGTAGCCAAAACCATCCCCCTATCTTCCATGGTTGACTGGCTCAGCATGGCCAATGGTGGGCCGACAAGTTCGGACTAGTTTCCCTGCCCCTCTACCCTCTACTAGACTGGATCGGGTGGTGACCAAGACTGGAAATCATCCGACCATCACCTCCTCCCCTATCTTCATTGTCTCCCTTGACTT
The DNA here is from genome assembly GCA_035236585.1 of Warburgia ugandensis. Lineage (NCBI taxonomy): Eukaryota > Viridiplantae > Streptophyta > Magnoliopsida > Canellales > Canellaceae > Warburgia > Warburgia ugandensis. The sequence continues at coordinate 61,304,726 of CP141133.1, forward strand.
TGGCGAATTAGGGTTGAGTCGACTTGCCGAGTCAACTCACCCCAACTCGTTTGGGGAGACATTGAGTTGACCTAGTGACCCTTTTTAACCCTTGAACTTTGAACTTTGATTTTGGATAATCTAGGAAGAATCTCGAAAATCTGAGAGTACCCCTGCTATTGTGGCATTGCGAGGAACAATAGCCATCTTCCCATTTCTTGATTAGGGAAGATCCAACCATTGATTTTACCAGACGTTTGATCGAAGGTTAGATCGTCTGATCTGTGATGATCTTACTTTGTTTTTCTAATCCAAGTAATTTGTAGTGATCCTCATAAATTTTAGATCAAGGATATATACAAGAATGTTGGGTTTGAAATGCTTATGGAGATGATTTAGTTGATCTTGATCAATGGCTGAGATCAATTAAAGATTCAGGTATGAAATTGGATCCAGTTGGATGATGTGAACCGTCTAAAATTTTTAATTGGATGAATTGATTAGAATTACTAAGTTGTTATGTGATTTGGGGAGATCAGGTGAGGATCTTTGATGAGATCAGCATGCATGTTTGATGATCGAGAGCAATCGAGATGATCAATGGATGATTCGACCAAGCATACAGTTGGAGGTTATTCAGATTGACTTGTTCAAGTTAAGTTCATTGTCTTAATCATTTGACAGATTGATTTGATTTCGATTAGATATGATTGAGCATGATAGTCATATAATAATTCTAGATTAATTGATTAAATGATAAATTAATTGAGATTGATATGATCTGAGTCTAGTAACTTGAATTGTGTAATGAAATGATTAAGAAGGACCAAATGATTATGAGTAGGCCCAATTAAGTATGAATTAAATTATTAGCCAATTAAGGCAAGCCTCACCTTGAGATTCCAAGGCTGAGAATCATTGGACTCCCTTAAATGTGGTGTAATGAATAAGAAAGCATAATGTTGTGTAATTGAGAATCCAAGTTACATAAATTGGATTATAAGTATGACTGGATGTGATATGTATTCAGGTGAATGGAATTATGGTGGACTGCAATGGAGATGGGTCCAATTGATTGAAAGGTACAGACAAGTGGTACTTCATTTGAGTTAGGTGATTACATTTGAGATATTTTTCATGATTTCTTAAATCATGATGCATTATTTGAGAACTTGAAGTATGGACTTTATGCCCTATTATGTTTGCATGAGATTACTTTTCAGCATGTATTGCCAACATGTTTGCTACTCCTTTTGTGCATGATTTATAAACTGCTTCTTAATACATTTTATGCTGCATCAATTTGGATTATTGAGGATATTATACATTGGTTTTTGTTGCATGATGTCGAAATATTGAGTTACTCTCTTGACTTGGTTTCATTGAGAATGATTATGCACAGATTTTGATTCTTGATTCATTGTTTATGATTTATGATAGGTCCTTCTACTTGGTGGGTACTATGCTAGGAGGGTTGTAGGGTTGGCCACCCACTCTCTGACTTTAGATGATTATGATTAGACACTAGTATTGTCCATAGGGGTGGTATCATGGGTAATCCACACTACGAGCTCATCTTCTCCCACGCAAGATAGAGGTATGTTCGTAGGGGTTGGATTGTGGGTAGTCCATACTATGAGTTCATCTTCTCCCATGCGAGATGGAAGGAGTCTCTCGTTGTGGTGTCGATGGTAAGCTACAGTGGCTGAGACCCTAGAGTGGTTGCCACTATAGAATAGTAGCCCATACTCTTATTCTGTATGCTCATGTAGTATTTATTTGTTGCGTGAACTAGGGTAAGCCAAGCCTAAGTCGTGAGTGACTCTAGGGGCTGAATCATGCTGCATGGGAGGGACCTAGGGATTGGTATGAGTACTCATTACTAGTGATTGAGTGTCGTGGAACACTCTTAGGGCTTGTTTTTGTATGGTGCCCTGTTTATCATTACATGCATTCATACTATGATTTGGACACAGATTCTCATTGCTTTTCATGGATGCATATCCATGTTTTGCTCACGCCTTGCATGTCATAATGGTTTGACTTGATATTGATTTGTTTAGACTCATGATTTTCATGTGTTATTCATTATGGACGTTTGAGGATTTGACATGCCTTGCACATGTTTTACCTTATGAGATTTGCCTTGACATTGATATTTTGTGCCACATGATTTCACTGTACTTTCTTATTGAATGTGATCACCTACAGAAGCATAGCTTGCTAAGGCATTGCTTTGTATGTAATGCCTCAGATATAGAAAGCTGTTATAGGTTGACGCATTGATAGAGCAGACAAAAGTGATGACAGTTTCCAATGGAGTGTTGAGGGCATTTCAGAGATGATCAGGTTTGTTCACGACCTCACTTTGGTTATTATTTATGGATTTTACATTATTATATTTGCAATGTGACCTAGATGTGATGGTTATATGGTAGACCCTGGGTATTTTATCATGACTTGATTTTCTTATCGACTGTTGGAATACACCTTTTTATAGAAAATCATATTTGATTTGTGTGGATGGGTGTGGAGACTGAGTCTCCCAATTGTCATGTCATGTATTGTGTTTATCAGGTGATTTTGTATCACACATGTGATGTGCCATAGACCAAAATACAGAGGAGACTTTGTTAGATTTTTGGTAGAAATGGGATTTCATTTCACCATTAAATCCATGGGTTTGTAGTTGTATGACTCCTGGGGTTTTGAAATAAATGCTTTTATTTGAGTTTTGTTTTTGGTCACTTTAAAAATCAAAGTTTTAAAACAGGGATCCTGACTGTTTTTAGAAATTGTTATTTTATTGTTGATAAAACTCGAGGTGTCACAGTTAGGGGATGCATCCATCACAACCTCAATTATTCCAATGGACAAAGCATAGAAACTCCCATGTGTAACCATCCCCATAAGATCTAGTCTAGGACAATGGTAGTTCAATATCAGTCTTATAGTAAAATATAGGGCTAAATCATGTAAATCAAGATATTGTAATATCAACCATGTACTATAAAGAAATTTTCATGCATACATGAAGATATGTAAAACTCATGCTTTGAAATTTCCAAATAATATGCTATGATCCATGAAATCACAAAAATCATAAAATACAATCACTTACCTCAGACAAAGTACCACTCGTCTGTACCTCTCAATTAGTCGGACCCAACTCCATTGCAGTCCACCACAATTCCATTCACCTAGATACATATCACATTTAGTCATACTCAGAATCCAATTTATGTAATTTGGATTCTCAATTACAAGACATTATGCTTTCGTATTCATTACATTGCGTTTTAGGCAATCTAATGATTCCTAGCCCTAGAATATCAAGGCGGGGCCCACTCTAATTGGCTAATAATTCAATTCATACTTAATCAAGCCCACTCATAGCCATCTAGTCCTTCTTAATCATATCATTACACATTTCAAGTTATTAGACTCAGATCATATCAATCTCAGTCAATTTATCATTTAATCAATTAATCGGGCATTATTATATGACTATCATGCTCAATTGTATCTAATCAAAATCAAATCAATCCATCAAATGATTAAGACAGTGATCTTACATTTAACAAGTCAATCTGAATAACCTCCAACTATCTGCTTGGTCGAATCATCCATTGATTGTCTCGATTGCGCCTGATCATAAAAAATCCATGCTGATCTCATTAAAGATCCTCACCTGATCACTTAGATCACATAACAACTTTGTAATTCTAATCAATTCATCCAATTAAAAATTTTAGACGGTTCAAATCATCCAACTGGATCCAATTTCATACCTGGATCTTCAGTTGATCTCAGCTGTTGATCATGATCGGCTAAATCATCTTCATAAACTCTTAGACCCAACATTCTTGTATATATTCTTGATCTACACCTCATGAGGATCACTATATACTACTTGTATCAGAAAAATGAAGTCAGATCATCACAGATTAGATGATCTGACCTCTGATCAAAGGTCTAGTAAAATCAATGGTTGGATCTTCCCTGATCAAGAAATGGGAAGATGGGTAGTGTTCCCTGCATTTCCATGATCATGGGAGTACTCTTGAATCTCTGAGATTCTTCTTAGATTATCTGAAATCAAAGTTCAAAGTTCAAGGGATAAAAAGGGTCACTAGGTCAACTCAGTGTCTCCCAAATGAGTTGGGGTGAGTTGACTTGGCGAGTTGGCTCAACCCTAACTCACCAGAGTCAAGGGAGATAGGGAAGATGGGGGAGGAGGTGATGGTCGTGTGATTTCCAGTCCTGGTAACCACTCGATCCAGGCTAGAAGAGGGCAGAGGGGTGGGGAAATCAGTCTAGACTCGCCGGTCCGCCATTGGCCGTGCTGAGCTAGTCAGCCATGGAAGACAGGGGGAGGGTTTCAGGTACCCTACTCACAAGCACCCAAGTTTGGCTGAAATCTCATCAGATGAAAAGGAAAAGCCAAAGGAAATGGTGGTTGAACTAGAGGGAGGTGAAACACTAGTGGGAGGAGGTTGGATAAGGGAAGGAGAAGGGTCATTGATTGCATGCACTGTTCACTCTCCAATCGGCAGTTCAAATCTCCATGGATCATTGAATAACCATGGGTTTTTGGTTCTTGATCATTCACTATGTACATAAGATTCTCAAATCTAAGAAATAATGGACCATCTGTGTGATGGACAAGACCCAATCGAGTTTATTGGTATCACACCAATAGCAGATAGACTCCCTACACTGTGCGAGTAATGGGTACAAAGTGCCTTAGGCCATGACCTTGCCTATGATGTCATTGTAACCTAGACTTAGCCTTTTTTTCCAGGTATCTAATACACATATTTTTTCAGAAGGGGAATGATCAGTGCTCAACCCTCTAAGTACACCGCCCATTGGGCAGCCATATGTCCTCCATAACATAATAATACTAGGCATCATGACATGCTGATATAATAATAAAACCATAGAAATCCAAGCACCAAAGAAGTCATGCAAATTAAATCTCATGGTAGGATATAGCCATGTAAAATGTGGTGCCCCAAATTTTCAAACACCAAAAACAGATATATATATATATATATATATCATAAATATAAAATAGGTGAGATTCCTTTTTCAAATATCAATATATTAAAATTTTCTCAAAAGCATGAAAATTTACGTAACAACACATTTTTCAAACCCCTGAGCATCAAATGATTCACAAGAAAATGCAATAAATGTGAACACAAGAACTGATACTAGCACATAACATAAGATGTGTCATATCTGACTGCATAAAAAAACACATTGAAAATCATAAGTAATAATGCTGAAAATTCTGAAATCATCAAGAACTAGGGTCAGTCCATCATGACTCAACATCCATCCATAAGGCCATGTCTATAAGTCCAAAGCATGTGTAAAAGGACATTTAAATATATACAACTCATATATAAGTCCAAAATCATGTCAAGTCAATTACGTACATCAGTATGATAGTCTTAAAATGCTGTAGTGATCCCTGCTGCCTTTAGTGCTCCTCCACCTATTTGTCCTTCCTGATATCTTGCTCTATATCTAAGGCATTGCAAGAAAAACAACAATGACTCAGTAAGTCATTGCTTGTGTAGGTACATAGACATTTAATATTCAATAAATGGATATCGGTAGTGTGATGGATAAAATGCATAATCTCATAATAAAACTCATAGATGTAATAAAGGTATGAAAATTGAATAGTCAAGTCTCATAAATAAAAACATTATCGCCATATAATTCATGTCAAAACTAGAATCCAATACGACATGTAAGATCTCGTACAATTCATAAGAATCATATGAATAAAATCAACATGGCATGCATAATATAATATAAAACCCGACTCATAAATCTAGTAGTGCCAAGTAAAATCAAATCCATCACATCAAACATGAGTGCATGTCATGAATAGAAGGGCACATAATCCACTCGTGTCCTTTGAGTGGACAAAACACTTTTACATCCAGTCATGAATACTCATACCAAACCTCCATGCATTGTCACGCCATGAGTACATACAGATATATCAATCCTAGCAATAATCATAATGTCGCATGAAATTCCAAATAAACGATATGGATCACCATGCTACAGTGGTAACCAATTCCACGTCTACCAACCACCGCTCTCGCTGACATCAAATGGGAGACTAAGTGCTTGCTGTGTATAAGGGCCGGTCAGATGCCTAGTGTGGACTACCCATGATACCACTACCTATGAGGCTTGTAGATCTTAGGGGTGGGTGTCTATCATCTCATACAGTTAGAGGGTGAGTGGCCAACTCTACAACCCTCCTAACACATCATCCATAGGATGAAAGAACTCTTCATAAATCCACAAAAATATGAAAATCCACTAATCATCCAAAATAAGTGATAAATTGTCATGTTTGATGCACAAAACACAACAGCACCTGCGGCTAGCTATCCTAAAGTACAACCCTCACCACAGGGTTAGTCTGTTAAGGACCAACCACCAAGCCTCCTCAATAAACCCATGGATAAACAATTTCAATAAAACAATTAAATCAAAATATCATGACATCCAAATAACATGAGTTTGTGAAAAACATATAAATTAGGATAATCGTTCACAAGTACAAGCCATGCATGATGAATAGTAGTCTCAAAGTCATAAGGCTAAATAGACTTGCATCAAATCATCGATATACTTGAAATTATCAAATGAACGTCCATAGTTTTTATGCAAAATATATCAATATTAAATGTTGTCACCTACCTTAGTGAGAACCAACTCTCTCAGGCATGCCACCTCTCAAATTAGCAAGGTTTGATGCACGTGCACAAACCACATATAACATAATCCATCACTTATTGCTCAATTATTTATCATTTCTACTCAAATCACTCTTGATCCTTGTTGATTTAGGTGATTTAGTGCTCATTCATCACTAATTAAAGTTTGATTTCCCTTAATCTTTTGTTTGATCTTTGATCTTGGCCAATAAGTTCCAAATTAACAGTCCTGATCACTCAATTTCTCACAATCCATAATGATCAATGCCTTATCACTACTCTTTCTCCCATCTACATAATCAATCCAACCATCAGATGGTAAGATCTGATCTTGATCAATCAGATTAATAGTTTTGATGACTTCTAAGGTTCAATTTTACTCAATCTAAAATTTCTAAGATGATCCAACCATTGGATCATTCTAAACATCCTATTGGCTATCTCATATACCCCATCCATCATATTCTTAAACTTTTCTAAGATCCACAGGTGTCCTAATAGTCAATCTACTGATCCAATAGTCAGATCTATAGTTCTTATCTCATTCAATGGTTTGGATCATAATCTAGGTCAATCTATGTAATCTAAGTATTAAATCCCTTAATTCACTTGTCAAATCAGATAATTGATTAATTTTCAAGGCCTGATCACCCTCTAATATGACAATCTAGCTCATCCTATGATTCTTAGGTTTTAATCAATTCAAAATGTGGTCAAATCAAAGTCTTCACCTCAAAATTAGGTCTATGTTGTTGAGACAAATCCAACAGATGTCTCGAATAAAAAATAGGGTTTATATTGCCTCCAAAGTTGAAGATTTTTTTTTGTTTCAGATCAAAATCAATGTCCAGATCAAATATGAAGTATAAACAGTACAAAATGACATCAACAGAACGCATTGCATCTGTGACACACATCCTTCACGCATACGCATACGCATACGCATGCATCTCGGTCGCCAGAACGCATGCAGTCGTGTCTCTGTCACCAGAGACACACCCCTATCACCAGGATGAAGCGTCCAAACCATCTGTTCCTTTCCCTTTTGATTTATGGTCCAGATGGTCCTAAAATTTTACTTTTTACCCCATTCTAGGGTTTTGAATGGCTCAGATCCTTGGTTTTCTATTGTGACATGGTTTTTCTATATTGAACTTTGCCAGCCAGAAAAACTAGTCTAGCTAGTTGGGAAGGGGAGAAGGGTTTACCTGTTTGGTCGGTAGGAAAATTTATCCAAAAAGTGTTACTTTTTCCAGAGAAGGAGAAAAGAGGGGTGTTTTGTCGTTGAAACAAAATGACATCGGGGGATGGGTAAGGATTTAAAATGCATCAAAACGAGGTGGGGATAGCTGCAATAGGCCACATACCATACACATGACATGACAAGGGGGGAGGTCATTATTAAAATGGCCCCCTACTAGTATTTCTATTTTAAATATCAATTAAACGAGCCTCACTTGGAAAATTAGTAAAATGTCCCTCCTCTTAAAATGCTCATAACTTTTTCATCTGAACTTTGTTTTATGCATTCTTGGTGTCGTTGGATTCCATTTTTTTAGAACTATCTAATTATCCTTATTTAAACTCTCAATTTGGTCTCTATATTTACCAATTCTGTAAAAACTCAAAGTCCTAATTTTCATGAAATTCTCAAATAATATTATATATTTATAAGAGAAATTTTACAGATATAATAATATACTAACAGTCTTGATTATAATATTATATAATTATAAGAGAAAATTTACATATATATTAATATATGAATTAATATATGAATAGTTATAAATAAGTCTATTTAACTTCTGATCTAACGGTCCCAATCATGTGTTTCCAACCATGGATCATTGATCTAATGTCTATCAGGTTATTGATTACCAAATTTGTGCCATTGATTATCATTCAATGACCTAGATTTGTATTTTCAAATTCCAGCCATTGAATGGTGGTCTAATTATTATTCTTAGATTACCGATTGATGATCAGAACTCATCCCCAGGCATTAGAGTTTTGATCACTCATTTACCAGCAACTGATCATTGATCATATGTGAGAATAGTGTCAAATCACCCTATGATTTGTTGTTCACTCTCTAATTAATGATCTGATGACTAACATTGGTTGGATCTTGATCTTAGCATGTTATTAAACATTTTTATCCAATGGATCAAGATTTATTATGCTAATTATTTGAGGATAAGCACTGTTGGTTTTTTTATTTATGGTCTGATCAACATACAAGTGTCTAGAAACGTTGATCCACAAAATGGATGGTTGAATTCACAGATTAATGTCCTTACAATGGTTGAATCTACATTTTTAAAATGATTTGATGATTTTAGTAAATTGAAAGTGGTCTATAGATGATCTAACGATCAACATTCATAAAAAATGGTCGAATTTCTCTTTTACAAATGATCTGATGGTTATCATGCATTGAAGATGATCGACCCTGTCTTTATAAGACACAGTTATCATTCATGTGATAAAATATCATGTCCCATATTATTAGATGATCCAAGTAGTCAAGATGGAGTAGTTACATCATGCTGCTATTTGTGTTGAGACCTGCATCAACCACTGACTCAATGACAATGGCGCATGAATTGTGAGACCAATTAAAGTGCCCATTAGTGCTTTCCACTATAATGATAAGGCTTCCTTATGGAAAAAGATATAACATTGATGGATGCTTACAAATACTTAGGATGCCTGGCATGGGATAGCAATATCATGTTGTTGATGTGTTGTGGTCCAACTGCATCGCTAACTCTCTGACTTTAGTGCATTAGTTGTAGGGCAAACTAGTGATTCCTTCTATGACAATAAGGCCTTATTATAACAAAAATGTGGGTGATTATATCTATGAAAACAATTTAGTTATTATATATCTTTTTAAGACAAATGGACCATCCAAGGCCTGGCTATAAGTACAATTAGGTTAGGCAAAGGTCATCTCAATTCCAAATCATTCACTTATCTTGTATGTGTAATATGTGAATTTTGTTTTATTAGTTGTTTCATTCATGAAACTAAATGACCAAGGATTTTTTCAATTTAGGAACAAAAGTCTAGTCACTATCCTAGAACTTTAATTTTTTAGAAATTAAAAAAAATTAAAAACTAAAATTTGCTAGAATTTTGAACTAGAATGACCTAAATTGGCATAAATGCACCCTAATAGATGGAATAGATGTTGAGTGTTCAAATTTAGCTAAAAAACCCTTAAATTCGAATATGGATAGATAATGTAACCAATTAATTTTTCATAATTAGATTAAATATTAATCATAGCCCAATTGATCATCTAACCATTGTTTGGCAAAATTAATGACTAGATGATCATCGGAGCTAGTTAGATGAATAAAGCATAGCTAAGGTGATCTTAATTGGATTTTATGTGTTATAGATCAATTAGAGTGGGCTTGATTGATGCAAACCAAGTTAATTGGGACCAGATCATCAGAAATCTACATATGCCATTCACAATGCAAGATGGACCCAGAAGATGACCAATGAGAATAAAGTGCACTTGGATAGAACGAGGGAGAGAGTGGAAAGCTACTAAAGACATTTTTAAGAAGGTTTCCTAATAACTTGGGGAATGGTCTCCTAATTGGAAAGAAAACCTTAGCAAGAGACGTGATATTTTAGAAGCAGGCTAAGTAGAGATGTACTATTTTACATCTCTCTATTGTGAGACAGCTACTATTTGAAGAAGCTTTAAAAAGGAGGAAAGAAAGAGGGCTGGCATCATTCCTATGAAGAGAAGAAGTGAAGAAGAGAACCAAGGCATCATTCCTATGAAGAGAAGAAGTGAAGAAGAGAACCAAAGCTATCTCTAGTTGAGTGTCATATTTTAGCTAAAAAACCCCTAAATTAGCCTCAGGATAGATAAACTAATTACTTAATTTTGAATTTTTAGATAAAATGTGCATTATAGAACCAATTGATTATCTAATTGTTGATTTGCAAAATTTAACAGGTAGATCATCATCAGAGCTAATAAGATGATTGAAACATGGTTTACATGATTCTAATTAAATTTTGTCTTTTAGATCAATCAGAATAGAAATAGAAGATTTAGATCGAGTTGATCAATATAAGATCATCCTCACCCTCTAAGAACCCTACAAGGCAAGATGGACCCAAGAGGAGGCTAATAGGAATAAAATACACATGGAAAGAAGGTGGACTGCTAGATTGGAAACACATTATAAGTTTCTTACTTTGAGGCTTGGATGTTAGAGTACAATTTCCTAAATAGGAAACCATCTTTGGAAAGGAGGATAACTAAGGGGAACATGCTAATAAAGGAGAGCTAGAGGATGAAGGAATGACCAAAGTAGAGAGGGAGCACCATAAAAGGAACCTATATGAGGAATGAATGAAGTTAGAAGGGAAGATTGAGCTTTGAAAGAAATGAATTTAGAAGTTTGAGATAGCTTAAAACAGTGGAAGGAAGGGGAGAAAAGGACATAGTACAACTCTCTCTACTAGGGTGAAATTCTTCTTCACCGCACACCACAACATGGGAGAAAAACTCTCGTAGAAAGGTGCTTCACAGCAAAACTATAGAACTCCGCCATAGAAGCTCCACTGAAGGAGACCAAAGCACCCACATTATTTTTTCTTCTTCGTTTTCTCGTCCCTCTCTCTCTCTCTCTCTCTCTCTCTCTCTCTCTCTCTCTCTCTCTCTCCGCTGATTATTTTCCCATTCCATTCTCTTTCTCCTAGTCTCTCCTTGAATTCCATGTCATTCATTATACCAGCCAATCTTGTTTCTCATCATTTACTTCTAGCCATCGTTCCTAGATAGCCTCTGATCCTTGTTTATCTTTTTTTGTTCCCATTAGTTAATCATTCTCTATATCTCTCCTTCATTTCCCAACCAATCTCCATCATTCCCACTGTCATTTTTTTCCTCATTCTCAATTTCTAGTCATCATTGTTCCAACTCCTATTTTTAACCATGATTTTTCATAGTTTTTCCCACTTGATTTCTCCCTTGTTTTTCACAATTTTTTTACCAAATTTCCTTCTTTTTGCAATCATCCACTGCTATGGACAAAACCCAAATTGGTTTTCACCCTAAATACTCTTATATCTCTCTGTGCTTTCCCTATGGTCTTCCTCCCCGAGTCATTGTCTCCATCAGGTAAAAGCAGAAAACTAGAAAAATTCTAGTTTTGCCATTCACCCCCTTATTTTAATTCCACTAGTATCCTTGATCTATCTTTACCCTATTTTGTCCTTTTCTCAAAAGTCCCTAAACTATTCCAAATCAATCCCTGTCTAGTTTTAAATGAACTAAATCAATGATTCATCCTTAACCAACGTGACCAATTTAATTCTTGATCTATTTGTCTTCAGAGTTCAAATAAACTTTTAGATCTTCATCTAAGTTTGATTCCTAGTTGATCTATTAGTTTTAATCTTACATATGGAATGCAAACAATCAATCTAAGTCATTCAAATCTCAAGTGCATGTAGTGATCCTATCGTTAATTTTTTGAAAAATTTACGTCATTTGACCATTGAATTAGTGATCAAAGACATCGATAACTAATTGGTGAGGGTTGATCAGCTTGTATGTAATCAGATATGGAGAAATTTGTTGCATGAAATAGTCACTTAGCTAGGGAAGTTGAACTTAGTTAATTAGTTTGTTTAATTCTTTTCATTTAAATTTAAAACCATGTAGCTTTCAGTTAATTAATAAATCCAAGTTTGTTTTAGTGCGGTGTTATTTAATTCTCTTTAATTTTAGTAATTTAAAATTTATTTAAACTCCTATTTTTCAAGTCAAGTTCTTGTGGAATCAACCCATACTTACATAAACTATACAACAATAGCCTATGCACTTGCAGGAAATAACATCTCTCTCCTAGCCATCTCCTCTTTTAGTTGGAACCAACAAAAATTAGATTTCAAAGCACCTATCTTTAGTCACTATCATTTTTCCTTTGTTATCATCATGATTTGTTCCTATTTCCTCACCTATTTTCTCTTCTAACATCACCATTTTAGCCCCCTTATTTCCTCCATTATTATTCCTATTATGACTTCCATCTCAATCCCTCTTTCATTTCCATTTTTCCTTGCTTCCTTCACCATTCTCAGTATTTGTTTCCTTACCGGTTTTAGTCTTTATCTTTAGTAATGTTTTCCCTTGATTTATGCCATAATTTTCCCCTAATTTCTTTCCTTTTTACAAGCTTTCTTTGTTTCAATCAAATCCCACTTTAGCTTCCCCCAATCCACCCTTTCTTTCCTTCATTTTCAAGCAATTTCAATTAGCTCCTTGTAAACTACAAGAACCTACCTGTGTTCCCACATCTCCTCCTTCGGTTAAAATTGGAAATTTTAGAAAAAAATGCCTAAAATCCCAAGTTGTTCTATTATAATTCACTCAGGGTCCTATTTTCTATTTTGTCAACAAGTCCCTGAACTTTGCATATCTAATCCCTATTCAGCTATAGTTTAACTGAATCAATGGTTCAGCTTTAATTGAAGGTTCATCTTAATTCTTGTTTCATCTTTTTCTTGATTTCAAGGTTATCGTTAGATCTTCACTTAAATCAAAATCAAATTGCAAATGATCCATTAGCTTTGATCTTGCATCTTGATTTCATATAGTCCATCATAATCGTCCAATCCATAGTTTCATCCATTGATCTAGATTGTCATATTGTTGGAAAATTTGCATCATTCGACCATTGAATCACAAATTGAGGACTTCAATGATTGATTAGCTTGGGTTGATCTACTTAGATGTGCTCAGATATGTAGAATTTAGTTGCATGAACAATGATCGAGTTAGGAAAGTAAATTTTAGTTTTTATTTTGTTTAATTATCATCATTTAGGTTTAGAATTGTGTACTTTTCATTCAAGCAATAAATCTGATTTTTTTAGTGCATTGTTATTTACTTATTTTAATTTTTACTAAATTTAGTAGTTTAAATTTTATTTAAGCTCTCACTTACCAAGTTTAGTTGTCATGTGATTTACCTGTACTTACATACTCTATATTACAATAGTCCACGTACTTGTAGAAAACAACAAGAAGTTTTTAGCACCATTATCAGGGACCATTGATGAAGTTTTTTATAAAATTATAAAATAAAAATTTTAGAATTACATTCATTAAGAATTTTAGGCATTGTTAGGTATGTTTTCACTTTTTTTGGGTGCATAATCACTCCATTTCCTAAAATTTGGTACTTAGAAGAATAATTTTGCATTATTGTTTGATAGTATAATTACATATAGATGGAAACTATAAAAAAAAAGAAAAGTTTTCAGCTCAACTATAAGCAAACCCTAAAGGTGTGCATGCCATAGGCAATAATGCATTTAACACATCTTCAAGCTCTACCATGGAACAAACTAAGGTTGTCACCATTCTTAGGAGTGGTAAAAGAATTGAAAAGATGGACCACAAAAGACTAGTTAGGTAGAAAGACCCACTAAAGACAAAGAAAAATCTAAAGAGGACCCCACTCCACCTATTGAAGCATGTCCTATCCCCGCCTCATTCCATTAAAGGTTATGTCAAGTCACAAAGAGTACGACCAATGATGAGCTTATGGAGATATTTAGACAAGTCAAGATCAACATATCAATCTTAGATGCAATAAAACAAATCCTGTCGTATGGCAAATTTTTCAATGATCTATGCACAATCAAGAGGAAATTGAATGTGCAGAAGAACACATTTGTGACTAAACAAGTAATTTCAATTCTATAGCACCATACACCCCAAAAATACATGGATCTTGGTTGCACCACTCTCACTTATATCACTGGAAACCACAAGATTAACCAAGCCCTCTTAGATTTAAGATCTAGTCTCAATCTATTACCCTCCACAGTCTATGTTCAACTAAGACTAGAAGAACTCAAGACAATGTCTACTACACTATAGTTAGTTGATAGATTAGTGGTAGTACCAAGGGATGTAATAGAAGATGTGCTAGTATAAATAGATTAATTCTTTTTTCGAGTTGATTTTTTTAGTCTTGGACACACAACCAGTGCTGAATTAGTAGAAAGAAAGCTCTGTCATCCTTGGACGTCCATTTTTTGCTATTTTCAATGCCTTAATAAACTATACAAATGGTGTCATCAAGCTTTCATTTGGCATCACGACAGTATAATTGAACATATATGATATTTGTAAGCAACTAGGAGAAATATATGATGACTTGCATTGTGTAAACATGATAAATTTAGTTGTGCAAGATCATTTCATAACCTCTTCCTTGTTAGACCTATTTGACACCTGTTTGGCCTATTTTAAAGAGTTTAATGATGGCATGTTAATAGAGGAAGTTAATGCTCTCCTTGATACTATGCTCCCATGGACATAGAATGTTGGAAACCTTACTATGAGGAACTTCCATCGAAAGAGTCCACTCTCATTCCATCCTCTTTGCAAACTCGAAATCTTGGCTTGTAACCTCCACTTTTGAACTCAAATATGCCTACTTAGGAGAGAATGCAACTTGTCATGTCATAATTGCCTCTCAATTGGAAAAACCTCGAGGGGAACAATTGCTCAAAACCCTTAAGAAACATAAAGGTGCAATAGGATGGACCTTAGTGGACATTATAAGTATTGGTCCTTTGATATACACCCATTGAATCTACTTAGAGGATGATACTAAACCATGTCTTCAGTTGTAAAGAATGTTAAATCTTAATAAGGAGGACATGATTCAAGTAGAAGTCCTTAAGTTGCTTAATGTGGGAGCATTTACCCTATAAGTTATAGTAAATGGCTGAGTCCCACACAAGTAGTACCTAAGAAGTTCGAAGTGACGATGCTAACCAATGCTTAAAATGAACTCATACCTACAAGGATTACCATGAGTTTACATATGTAGGTTATTTGGAATTTAGATATGCTTTTAATTTCTGTATGGTTGATGTAACTGGGGAATCAACTCAATAGACATGCACCCTATTGACTGATTACACTATTTTCTCACTCAACGTAGCTTGTCAGTAAGCAATAATTGATGTCAAGTCTATGCTACTTTTGTATTTTGACTAGAAGATGTGGGGTCATCATCATCATCATCAAGACCTTATCCAAATTAGGGGTCGGCCACATGAATCTTGTTCCTCCATTTCCCTCTATTAAGTACCATGGCTTCATTTAGTCCCAAAATTTTTATGTCTTTTCTCTCCACTTCTATCCACATTCTTTTGGGCCTTCCCTTTGCCCTTTTAGAAACTTCTACTTACATTGCCTCACTCCTTCTAACCAGTGCCTTTTTGGGTCTCCTTTGGACAAGTCCAAACCATCTAAGTCTAATCTCCCTCATCTTGTTATCTATTTGTACTATCCCTAAGTTTCCTCTAATATTTTCATTCTTAATTCTATCCTTTCATATCTTACCACTCATCCATCTCAATATCATCTTACCACGACGCTCATCCTATGAACATGATGTTCCTTAACTGCTCAACACTCTAATCCATAGAGCATGGCCGGCCTTATGGCCATCCTATAGAATTTGCCTTTTAGTTTGAGTGGCATCGCCTGTCACACAAAAATCTAAATGCACTTCTCCATTTGTTCCAACCCCTTTGGATTCTCTGGGTAACCTCCCTCTCAATCTCTCTATTTTCTTGAATCATTGATCCTAAGTACTAAAAGTGGTCTTTTACAGGGACTTCTTGGTTATCAATCTTAATTGGTGCTCCACTCTTACTCCTTTCCTTACTAAAATTGCATTCCAGATATTCTGTTTTAGTTTGGTTGGCCTTAAATCCTTTAGATTTTAATGCTTCTCTTCATAACTCTAGATTTGTGTTTATGCCCTCCCTTATCTCATCAATTAAGACTATATCATCTGCAAATAGCATGCACCATGGAATCTCCTCCTGCAAAATTTTGTTTAACTCATTCATATCCAATGTAAAAAGGTATAGATTCAATGCCAATACTTGGTGCAATCCTACAATGATAGAAAAATCACTAGTCTTGCCACTAGTGGTCTTAACATTTGTTATCAGTCCCTCATATATATCTTTAATTATATCTATATACTCCCTCGAAACCCCTTTCTAGCCCAACACCCCCCATGTGACTATCATAAGCTTTCTCTAAGTCACTAAAGACCATGTGGATGTCTTTATCCTCTCCCCATATTTCTCTATCAATTGTCTTAGTAAGAAAATAGCTTCTATTGTAGACCTCTCAGGCATGAAACTGAATTGGTTCTCCGATACACTTGTCTCATGTAATAACCTCTTCTTAACCACTTCTTCTTCATAGTGTGGCTCATAAGTTTGATCCTCCGATAATTAGTGCAGCTTTGCATGTCTTCTTTATTCTTATAAATTGGTAAAATAGAGCTTTTCCTCCATTCATTTGACATTTTCTTTGATTTTATAATCTTGTTAAACAACTTGGTCAACCAAACTACTCCAGTATCTCCCATATGCTTCCAAACTCTATTGGTATACCATTGAGTCCATGGACTTTCCTGATTTCATCTTTTTCAAAGCCTCTTTCGCTTTAGCTATTCTAATCCTACGTTCATATCTTTAATGTCCAATATTATTTAGGTTTACATTATTTTCAATCCCTATATTCTCAAAGCCATTGTCATTTGACAATTTTTGCATGTAAGTTTTCCACTTTGTTTGATCTTGTCATCTTTGACTAGTACCATTTGATCATCACTTCTAATGCACCTAATATAGTCTAAGTCCTTACCCTTCTGTTCTCTTATTTTTGCAAGTTTGTACACATCTTTCTCACCTTCTCTTGATCATAGTCTACTA
This sequence comes from Warburgia ugandensis, assembly GCA_035236585.1. Classification (NCBI taxonomy): domain Eukaryota; kingdom Viridiplantae; phylum Streptophyta; class Magnoliopsida; order Canellales; family Canellaceae; genus Warburgia; species Warburgia ugandensis. Next base: position 61,322,262 of record CP141133.1, read on the forward strand.
TAGAAGTCATCACATGCCTTAAGTTTAGCCTCACTTACTATTCTCTTAGCAATCTTTTTAGCATTCTTATACTATTTATAGTTTTCATTATTTCTAGTCTTCTGCCATGCTTTAAAATACATCTATTTTTCTTTAATAATTTTTGCACTATTTCACTCCACTACCATGTTTCCTTTACTAATTGCCTTTTACCTCTAGATACTCCTAAGACATCTTTTACCACTTTCTTAATGGACTTAGCCATATTAGTCCACATGGTATTTACTTCTATTTCATAATTCCAGTTTTCTTCTACCACTAACTTATTTGTGAATGAGATTATTGTCTCTCCTTTTAAGTTCCACAGCATAGTTTTTGGATACCTATTAGGTTCATTTCCTTTCTTTCATCTTTTAATATAGATATCCATAACCATTAACCTATATTGTAAGGTTAAACTCTCACCAAGTATCACCTTACAATCCTTACACATTGATCTTTTGCTCTTCCTAAGTAGAAAAAAGTCTATTTCACTTTTATGGAGTCCACTTTTAAAGGTTATAAAGTGTTTGTCCCTCTTCTTAAAGAATGTATTTGCAATGGCCAGGTTACATGCCAAAGCAAAATCGAGGATAGTTTCCCTCATCTCATGTCGTTCTCCTATGCCACACCTCCATGTATCCTATCATATATTTCCTTTTCTTTTCTTACTTGGCCATTTAAGTTTGCTCTTATAACTATCCCCTCAGTGTTGGGAATTTCTTATATAACTCCCCCTATATCTACCCAAAATTGTCTCTTGATTATATCTTCTAACCCAACTTGTGGTGCATATGCACTTATAACATTTATGATCTGCTTTCCTGGAACAAGTTTTATTATTATAATTATATCACTAATTCTTTTAACGTCCACAACTTTATCCTTTAATTCTTTATCCACTATTATTCCTACGCCATTTCTGTCATTATCCTTTCCTATGTACTAAAGTTTATACCTATCGGTTTCTCTAGTTTTAGGCCCTTTTCACTTGGCTTCTTGGACCCAAGCGATGTTGACTCTCCTACGTTTCAGCACATCTACTAATTTTAGATTCTTGCTTATCAATGTCCCTATATTCCATGTGGCGATACAAATCTTATGCTCTTGAGATAGCCTATTTACCATCACAGTCCTCGACCTCCATGGCATGAACCCATGCCCACTATTCACTGCACTTGGGTTCTGATGTAGCGCGTCACTTCTGAGGAGACGCTCTAGCAGCCCTTGCCTATTTTGCACTACACTCGGGATCCAATGCAACGTGTTGCTTATGGGGGACACCTTAGCTTGAGGGAATGTCAGTTTTGGTTTATGTCATGTTAAGGCTTCCATACTTTAAAGAAGATGGAGATGAGATGATTTTCATTATCTTCTCTTCTTACTTACAAACTAATATACAAATGCATACTCATTTGCAAGTGAGAAAAAAAAAAATTAACAAAATCAAAATCATCTTCAACTTCTTCCTTGCTAGCTAGTACCTGATGCAAGACCCTCCTTTTTCATTTGGGCTTGGCATCGGCATCGGCATCGACAGAGTTATGTTGGGTATTCTTCTAAAATAGTGATATTGTAAAATTTAAGAAAATCACATAAAAGATGTAGTGGCAATACAAATTAAACAACAACTTTTCCTTTTGAAAAGCCAAATTGAATAGTAAGTTGGCAACTCTCTCTCTCTCTCTCTCTCTCTCTCTCTCTCTCTCTCTCTCTCTCTCTCTCTCTCTCTCTCTCTCTCTCTCTCTCTCTCTCTCTCTCTCTCTCCAAAATGGTAGTGAGTTAATAGTCTGATATCTAATTTTATATGAATTAAGTAGTTGGCAATTTTCAACATTAGATGGATGACAATATCTAAATTTGTCCATCTGTAGGTTGTAACATGCAGAATTTCTAAATATTGAATCTAGTTGAGTCGAAGCATTCTAATCTTTGAATTTTCCTACAAGTTTTACTGAATTGATGATCCTTATGAGCCACCAATAAAATGTGAGGTGTGTGTTCTTGTAATCTGTATCAGTGTAAAGAGAACATGTTCCTAGGTGGCTGCATTCTCACCCAGTTTAAACACTTGCATGTGACATTATAATATGCTTTTTGACATGGTTCTTGCAAAAGAATGCACCAAACTATTAAATTTTTTAGGAAAAGAGAGAAAAGTAGGTCAATTGTAGAGCTTTGTCATATACAAATGAATCAAATTGCAAATTTTGAAATAATCATCTAAATGTGTGCTTACTACATCTCCTCACAAGTTTGAAGGATCATTTGTGTATTTTCACTTATTCCATATTTGCATGGATGTGTATGTCATATGTTGTTGATTAAATGCTTGTGCTCTTAAATCAACATTACATGCACCTAGATATGTGAAAATGATTTCCACCTTTGTCTGAACGTTAGCCATGTGTTTTAATTTTGTCTTTCTGCAAAATGAAGTGGATTTCTACATCAACTTAGCAAGTATGAAATGCTTTTTCCAAGCTTAAAAGGCTGAAAGGATTTGTTACTATTGTAGAAAATTGATGTCAAAATGGTTTTTTCAAATTGAAATACAGCAGCATGGCGGGGTTTGTTATTCACCAGATGCCATGGCTGAACAAGTGATATCATAGTTGGAGGAGAATGGCTTCCTGCAGATGTAATGATTTACCATTAGATTAGTCCACAACTCATGGACAGCTCTTTCAAGGTGTATAATTGAATAAGAAAAAAGCATGAATTTCCATGTGCAAGCGGTGTTTGGTGGCCGGTACTATCCATTCATAGTCAAATAAGGTGTTTGACATGAGAATTCATTGCATCCAATGGTTGAGTTGTCGCCGTATGACCTAGAGGTCACATGTTAAAGGTGTGGAGATAGTCTCTTGCAAAATGCAAGTTAAAGTTGCACCCTTTGTGGTCTTCCTATTTCTCAAATCCCTGCATAGAAGGGGGCTTCAACCACTGGCTTTCGCTTTAGATGTTGCTGGCTTGTAAATTTTGTGTTTTTATTTATTCTGTGTAACATGATTCTCTTATTTTGAGCATATAAAGTGTTGATTTTCCTTTCTATGCTTCAAAATACTTTATGGTAACACTGCTTTGAATCTTGATTATGCCATGAGCCGTGTAAATTAGCACATGAGGGAGCAAAGGTCTTCTTGGGTTGTGGCAACCTGGCAGGGAAAGGTGCCTCCCCATACAATACTCGGATTGGAGATAAGACTTCCATCATAGTGGATATACAGGCCCTTGAGAAAATGAAACGATAGTCAATAGGATCATCAACTAGGGAAGACTTGCTGGTGCATACCTAATGAAGACTGGACCTAGCAAATTAGAGTTTTGCATACTCAAATGTTAGATCCATTGTACTTTTAGATGCCATGTTTGATAATTGTTAATAAGGTCTGTCAAGGGACAGGAATTTGTTTCTTTAAAAAATGGGTTTGAAATTACAGTGATTCTTGTATTGGGTGACCCAAAATGGTTCACTTCTCATGTTGAATGGATATCCCATAAGCAAGACAAATCAGAGCAAAGTGCTAGCTTGTCATTGATCAAAGGTGATATGGTGATGGGATGAACTTGATGTCACACCTTAGCAGATCAGACAGTGTGATGCTGTAGCTATGGAGCCAGCCAAATGACTTTTTGAAAATAATGTGATTATTTCTCCATTTCCTTCTTTTCATAATTAATGAAGGGTAAGTCCAAGCTAAACGATATGCATGAATGTAATTGCTACTGAATGTAATTGCTACTAAATGTATTTTCACTGTGGTTACCCAACCATAAGAATTTACACTGGTATTCAAAAGTTCAACGAATGTCAAGTGTATTGCGTGAAACCTTTGATTAGTTGGGTCTAGCGGGACAAGAAATCCCTCAAGTGAATGAACCTAGGCTTTATTTGAAATGGACGGGTTAAACGGTTCGATTATTTTATAGTCATTAGTATTTTCAGATTATATTTACTAGCCACAATCACAATTTTTTCCTAGAAAAAGAAGGAGAGGAAGGAACAATGAACACTAAGTTCAATATGATTCCATGAATCCCATTAAAAATATATATAATTCCATAAATCTTTTGTGCTTAGAAAGAGAAAAATCAACCAGCTTTCTATATATATATATATATATAATCCAAAAAGAAATTCTGGAAAGTAGCCAAACTTTATCATCCATTCTAATTGGAAAGCAATGTATGCATATGTTCAATGTGCATACAGGCTTCTGAATTCAGTTCCATGTAAAATACATGTGATCCCAAGACGGGGAGAATTGAACCCTAAACAAAATAGAAATTTTTGGCTTAAAACCTTAGATTAAGTAGGCTGGAAATTTCAAGGTTTGGTCTTACAAACTTCTCAAGGGCATTGCAACAAACACTTGAAAGAAAATTTAGAGATGCGTAAGAAATTGAGAGATGAACGCTTAAAAAGATTCACACAAAATGTTTGTCAAATGGCTAAAGGATGTAAAACAATGAGTTCAATAGATTGAGAACTTTTTGTAAATGCTTATGAAAATCAAGCAAAAGTTTTAGAATGTTGAATTATGAACAATCGAAATAGAAAAACAAAAACCATAATGCAAAGACACAAGGATTTATAGAGGTTTACCCAAACTACTTGGCATCTACTTCCTCTCTCTCAATGATATCCTCAAATTTGAGTCCTCCATTAAATCTTGTGAGATTTTATACTCCAAGTTGATACAATTTTTGGACGCTGAAAATTGAGTACATACAATAGTTCAATCTCAATCACAATCAAATATCTAGAGAGAGCCCACTCTACAAATAAAGAAGAATGAATGAAGAAATGAAGATCCTCTAAAAAGTTTAAACACAACTTATAAATGAAAAAAAAGCTTTTATTGCAATTCTTGTAAGAGTATATTCTAAGAGCTTGAACTTGAGCTTAAATAGCCATTTGTTTGAACTTCTAGCACTTCATTAGTAATAGATAAGGAATTGAAGTGATTTTATTTGTTAAAGCTAAACCATTGATTATGTTTAAGCTTTAATAAAATAGGATTGGATTGCACATTTCTTGGATAGATAGAACAAGGATAAAGCAGAACTGGGATAAGAAAAGGATATAGATGTAATAAATCAAGGACAGAAGGAATTATATTTAAAGACTCAAGGATAAAAATGGAATTTTTTCATTTTTCTGTTTTTAACCGAAAAACAGAGAAACTACCAGAGGAGTCGATGAAGCAAGAGGGAGCTAGAGATGAAGGAAAGAAGAGGAGAAGGAAAAAAACAAAGAAAGTTCGTATCAGGTTTTCTTCCATGATGAAGGGAGAGGTGCTGAGGAACGAGAAAGAGAAGGGAGAGTGGTGGGAAGGAGATGCTGTCAAGGATGATAGAGTTGGCCTGTGATAGAGGGTTGCTATTTTGTCTATGCGGTGAATAGGGAGAGGGAAGGGAGGTGGGTTGTGTTGGCAGTTGTGATTCGGCATAGAGGAGAGAGCAGTGACATGATGCAAGGAGCAAAGGAAGGAGTTGGTTGATTTTTGCGGTGCTAGTAGTGATGTCAGTACTACATTGCTCTATAGGGCTATGTCGGCTAGTGGACGTGACACGGTGCAAGAGAAAAGGAAAAGAAAAGAGAGGGAGAAGGGAGAGAGGAAAGGAAGGACATGCTGCCAGCATTGGGCAGTGAAGCAAAAATAAGAGAGAGAGAGTGGTGAGGAAAGAAGATTCATCGGTTGGGACTAGCATCGGTGCCAATGGGGCTAGACAAACACACACACACACACACACACATAGAGAGAGAGAGAGAGAGAGAGAGAGAGAGAGAGAGAGAGAGAGAGAGAGAGGGAGAGAGAGAGAGAGAGAGAGAGAGAGAGAGAGAGAGAGAGAGAGAGAGAGAGAGAGAGAGAGAGAGAAGAAGTAGTAGGAGAAGGTGTGGGTGAGAGATAGGGAACGAGAGAGATAGGGAATGAGAGAGATAGGTAAGAGAGGGATAGATCCATCACCTTCAGCCTTTTTCTTCTTCAACCTTCTTCCCATTTTTATAGATTTTCCAGAGGAGTTTGATTTTGATTCAAACTCCTTTTCTTATCTCTTATCCAACTTTTGTACTTAATTTTCTAATTATCTTCAATTTCTTCTCTTTTCAAGAAATTTCCTCCTTTTTGATCTAGTTTTTCTAATTTCAATTTGGTTGATCATCACAACATAAGACTAAATTAGAATCATTTAAACCGTAAGTTATACATGTGATTAGCTTTGATGATGAACTAACTATTAAGTTTTACAAATCAATGGTTGGATGGTCAATTGGAGCTAAAATACAAATTGTAAGTAAATTATTAAAATAGATTGATTAGATGACCTAATTAGACGCTATATTAGGGGTATTTTGGCTGAAATCGAACACTTAACACACCCCCAACTAGCATTTTGCTAGTCCTAAGAAAAATATGAGAAAAACCAAATTACAAATTTCTAAAAATTATTTTCAAGTCAATTCCCACTTTTTCCTCAAAGAATTATCTTCAATAAAACTATCAACTTTAGTAAACTAATAAAAATGAATGAAAAATTCAAAACCCTACCCATATGCTAAAAACATTCCATTTAATCTTAAATATCAGAGTGAGTGTGTGTATACAGTCTATATATAGAATAATCGTTCTCTCTAAATAGACTTCTAATGTTTGAACTTTATCTAAAATATGTTTTGACCTCAATCCTCACTAATGACATACACTCAGAAATAAAACCTCTTAGATTAAAGGCTCAAATCATATCTCTCTTTTAAATATGTGAACAGAGTAAATAAATGCAAATTTATCTTACATATATTCATGAAGAATGAGAGTTACTAAGGAATTTAGTTTTAATCCCTTTAGAATGGATAAGATGTCATTACCTTTGAATACTTAGAAATACTATTCTTTAAATCCTATTCATTCATATCCTCATCAAGAATATATTCATCCTAAAATCAATAGATCTTTAACTGGGATGAAATGTAGGCTTAGGACAAGGTACAAAAGAAAGGGTACAAAGGGTATTCAACATTCTTAAAAAATTAGTAGAGGTCTTCTACTAAAGTTGATAATTCTTTTTTACTTGTACTGAAGTAATATTTCCTTTTCCTCTTTTTTTTTTGCATTCTTTAAATTTTTTTTTTCCAGTACTTTTATATCTCTTTGAAGAACATTTCTTTTCTTGATATTCACTTTTCTAGTTTTATTACAACTAAAAAGTAATTCTTCATTCATCTCTAACTCATTTCAGCAGAAGATGGGTAATGGATAATTTATACTGGGTTAATATGAGTGAAGATAATTTGGGTAAGAAAAGAAAAGGCTTACACAAAAGGTTCAACTTGGCTAAATAATGGTAAAAATACATTTGGGGTAGGCTTTATATGTCTAGGTTAACAATAAGGATGGCCTACATCCTTTTTTAGGTTTCCTATAATCTATTAGATTCAATGAACTTCTAGAATTTTAAAGGTACTATTCTAATAATTTAGGTAATTACCCAAATTTAAAAGTTGATGGGATCAAGTTTTCTTTTAGCACGCTAAAGAAAATTAGGAACATTTATAACCTCTTAAAAAGAATGAATGGCTCTAAAACTCACTTAGGTTATAAGTCTTCATTAACTTTCTTCGTGATCTCTAAGTTATAACTACTTATCAATTTAGGCTATGTATATGCAACTACGTGTATAGATGTGATCTGAGACTTTGCTTTTATGAAATACTTTAGAAAATGAGTAAAATAATAAATTATTATTTACAATTCTATTAATAATCCAAAGTTATGTAGACTATACTTTAGAAAATCCAATTCCCATCATAGTGTAGGAATCAACCTAAAAAAACTAGAAATTGGTAGAATTTTACACCCCCAACCCATAAGAAACATTGTTCTTAATGTTTAAAAAGTAGGATGATAATAATGCATTGAGAAATGTAGAAAAGAGAAGTTCTAAAAAAAAATGTAGTATATAATTATTACATATGAAAAAATTTTAGAGGAAAAAATTTACTAGGTTAGAAACTTTCTTGGGTCCCATACAAAATGATCAGGACATGCCTCTAAAAAGGAAAGGCGAGTGAATTTATCTTGCAATTTTGAATTTTTTATTTTATCATAAGGCAAGATAAATATATCCTCAGTCTACTTCTCATAATTAGAGACAATTTTGGGAGCTTAATGTAGCCTTTATGGAAATGGAGGTAGGATGTCACATTGCTTACTTGGTGGAACATTTTTCTTATCAACAAATTTATCTCTTTTTCTATCAGGTTTCGGTACTATCTTAGCCATTTTAAGACTAAATTTCTCAATTATTTTACCACTATGAAGAATGGTAATTACCTTTATTTGTTCAATGTTTGTAACTGAAAAATTAATCTCACCTACCACATCCATATCATCAGGATTTTCAATTGGTGGGATAAGAAATTGCCCTTTATCATGGTATGCATTATTTGAGACATTATGTCCTTCAATTTAGTCATGGATTCTATGTTCTCTTTTAATTGGGCGTTAGTTTGAGCAATTTTGTTCTCTTGGTATTGCATGGATTGATGAAAGTTATCCTTCACTTCCCTCTTAAGTGGAGGAAGGTAAGGTCAAGGAGCAAGTGGTCCTTGTGGTGTTTGGTATGGGTAGTATTGGGCCCTATATGAAACATTAGCATTATATTCATTTCTCCAACTGGCAGTGGAATGATTATTTCAATTGGAATGATATGTCTCTAAAGATGGGGAAAAATGTTGCTCATAAGAATGTGTCTATTTATAAAGTGCATCTTAAAATGCAGGAGCGATGGGACATTCCTGTGTATTACTTTCACAAATATCACACACCTGTTCGATTATCTTAGAAGAAAATTTTCTCATTTCCATGGCCTCAACTGTTCTAGCTAGGGATGCTATTTTAGTATTCATATAATCTTTTTTAGTCATAGCATATATTTCTCTCCTAGTGGATGAGGTGGTGGAGTTAGGCTTGTTTGGGTAACTTACTTTTTCTGAATCATTTGTGCACACTTTGTCAGCCATTCAAGATACTCTTGTGCCTCTTCTGGTTGGTTGTTTAAGAAATTACCATTGTACATCATTTCAACAAATTAGTGCACATCAGAATTAAATCCTCCATAGAAGAAGCTAATGATATACCAAAGTTAGTATCCATAATGTGGACAAGTTAACAATAATTCCTTGAATCTTTTCCAGCATTGGTAGAAAGTTTTTTTTATCCATCTAGGTAAAATTCATTATATTTCAGTGGAGAGTACTTGTCTTATGTATAAGAAAGAACGTATTCAAAAACTTCCTAGTCATTTCTTGCCATGTTGATATAGAACCTATTGGCAGTGAATGAAACAACATCTTAGCTTTTTCCTTTAAAGAAAAGAAAATAATTTGAGTCTTATCATGTCTAATTCGATGTTTTTTGTATGTTTGGTCATGCACACTTCATTGAATTCTTTTAAATGAAGGTAAAGACTCTCACTATCCAACCAATACAATGTAGGGAGTGATTGAATTACTCCCACCTTTAATTCAATTATACAAGCATTTGAAGGTAAAAGTATACATGAAAGTGCGTTGGTATAATTAGGCTGTAAATAGTCTCTTACTGTTTTCCCACGAGCATTTTGGTTATGCCAATTATCCTCATGTGTTCTAAGTTGGTCTCATTCCCTGTTATATTTCCTTCTCCTATTTCCATGTGGTTGAGAATGATTCCTCCATGGATGTATATTACCATTAAATAGAGGTGGAGGATCATCAGCATCAAAGAGAGGATTGCTCATCCATGAGAAAACATCATCATTATCCATGACGAGAGATGGTTCATCATCATTAAAGAGGGGATTGTTTCTCCATGAGGAAATATCTTCTATATTAATGTTAGGGTGTAAACTACCCTTTTGATCAGTGTATAGATTTTTCATCGAATGTAACTGACCATGTCTTTTTTTAATTAATTTTTTTAATAAGAAAAATTTCCCTAAATGATGCAACCTAAATTCCTAGAATGATGCACAAATAAAGGGAACAATCAAATAATCCTTGAGGCTAACAAGCAATAGTATTTTGATTTTTTTGGATTTGTGTGGGGTTGGTGCTTTTAGATTCACTTAATTTAATGCTCCCCCTCTCTTTCAGATTTGACTACTACTTACAAGTCAAGTTTTGCTCTACTATGGTTAATACAATCCTCATATTAGGAGGCAGTTAGACCTCAACAGACATCAACAAAAGGCATAAAAAAATCACTTGAAATTTATGACAGCTATTATAGCCACAATGCTCAAAAGCAATTAAAGTGACAATAGATTGCGTCATTTTGAGAGAGTCTTAAGAGCATGTGATGGCTTTTATAGGTCTCTTCTAATTAATTTTAAAGGTTGGATTGCACTCTTGTGGTGATTATCTTTGGTGGGTCAAGAGGTAGTGATTAAATCCACTCTTGATCTTGTGGGGTCAGTTGCACCTACTAATTATCACACTCCATGGTAGTTTAATCAATATATACATCACTTTAGAGCGATAAACATTCCCTAAAATGTGATTAAAAATAATAAACTAATGCAAACCTTAAAATGTACAATTATAAAATGTGCTTTTTATATGCAATTATGCTTCCAAACAATGTAAAATTATTCTAATAATGCAAACCCTAACCTAGGAATTTTAAGGAGTTAGGATTGCTCATAGTGGAATCCTAGATAATATCTTCTCATATAAGGGTGAGATCATTTACATTCCACCTCCACTTCCAAGTTATGATGGTCCACCCTTGACTTGTATTATTACAATACTTTTAAATAAATTGCAATTAATAAAAAATATAATGCATCCTCATTACAATTAACTCAAAATAAAATTTTGGCTATCCTAATTGAGATCCTCCTTGAATTCCTCTTTTTCCAATTTCCTACAAAATAAAAATATCAATAAATACCAAAATTCTAGAAATGTCATGATTATGAACTAAGAATGATAAAAAATGCACCTAAAATGCTAAAATAATGCATTTACTAAAATAATTTATTTTTTGAATTTTTTTATTAAAATTTATGAAAACTCTATTGCAAGTCCTCAACAATGGCACTAAAAAATTGTTGATCATTTTATCGCAAGTGTATGGGCTATTGTAGTGTAGCTAATGTAAGTACGGGTTGATCCCACAATGACTCAACTTAAAAAAATAGAGTTAAAATAAAATTTAATTGTCTAAAAATTTAAAATAATAAAAAGTTAATAATAATGAGCTACAAACTAAAATCTATTTAATGAATCAAAATTATAGAAACCCAAATTCAAAAAGATAGAAAATTAACTAAAAAACAAATAAAATCTACTTCTCTAGCTTGATTATTGCAAAATTCTTCTAATATGATATTATTAGCATTCATCAATCTCTCATTGATAGCTCTGATTAAAGATCCAATGGCTGGATTGAGTAGATTCCCCAAAATTTAGATGATCTGGGCTAAAGAATGATTTTGGGTTTTGGACGTCATAGATTGAGTTTCTAATTTTCAGATTGAAGGTCAGAACTATAGAATTAACTAGGAGATGTCCAAAGAACAATTTTTGAAGATTAATTGAAATTATAATGAGAAAGAGATCAGGAATTGAAGTGATTCTATTTATTAAAGCTAAACCGTTGATTAGGTTTAAGCTTTAATAAAATGGGATTGGATTGCACAGTTCTTGGATAGACAAAACAGAATAAAATAGATCTGGAATAAGAAAAGGATACAAATGTAATTAAATTATGGATTCAGAAGGAATTATATTTAAAGACTAAGGATAAAAATGAAAATTTTCTTTTTTTTATTTTAACTAAAAAACAAAGGAACTACCTTAGAAGATAGTGAAGTAGCTGGGAGCCAGAGGTGCAGGGAAGAAGAGGAGGAAAAAAAATAGAGAAAACCTATGTCGGGTTTTCTTCCACGATGAAGGGAGAGGTGTTGGGAAAAGAGAAAGAGAAGGAGAGAGAAGGGAGAGTGGTGGGAAGGAGATGCTATTGAAGAAGATAGAGCTAGCTGGTGATAGAGGGCTGCTGGTCGGTCTATGCAGTGAATAGAGAAAGGGAAGGGAGGCAAGTTGTGTTGGCAGCTGTGATTCGGTAGAGAGGAGAGAGAAGTGACACGGTGCAGGAGTAGAGGAAGGAGCTAGCTGGTCTGTGTGCTGCTGGCAGTGATGCTAGTGTTGTGTTGGTCTATAGGACTGTGCCAGCCAGTGGATGCGGTGCAGGAACAGAGGAAAAGAAAAGAGAGGGACAAGGTAGATAGGAAAGGAGGGAGATGCTACTGGTGATGGGATGTGGCTAGCGTCGAGCGGTGAAGCAGAAAGAGGAGAGAGAGCGATGAGGAAAGAAGACTTGTCGACCAAGACTAGCATCGATGCCAGTTGGGCAGAGAGAGAGAGAGAGAGAGAGAGAGAGAGAGAGAGAGAGAGAGAGAGAGAGAGAGAGAGAGAGAGAGAAACAGAGAGAAGGAGAAGATAGGAAGTGTGAGAAGAGGGAGGTTGCAGTGAAGGAAGATAAGGGCAAAAAAGAGAAAGAGAGTAGAGAGCTTGTGGAGAAGGGAGAAGGGAGAAGGTGAATGAGAGAGAAAAGGGAGAAGGAGAAGGTGCAGGTGAGAGAGGGAGAGAGAGAGAGAGAGAGAGAGAGAGAGAGAGAGAGAGAGAGAGAGAGAGAGAGAGAGAGAGAGAGAGAGAGAGAGAGAGAGAGAGAGAGAGAGAGAGATAAGGTAAAAGAGGGATAGATCTACCACCTTCAGCCTTTTTCTTCTTCAAACTTTTACCCCTTTTTATAAATTTTCTAGAGGAGTTTGATTTTGATTCAAACACCTTTTCTTATCTCTTATCTAACTTTTGTACTTATTTTTCTGATTATCTTCAATTTCTTCTCTTTCTAAGCAATTTTCTCCTTCTGATTTGGTCTGGCTAATTTCAATTTGGTTGATCTGCACAACATAGGACTAAATTAGAATCATCTAAATTGTAAGTTATACATCTGATTAGCTTTGATGATTATTTGACTGTTAAATTTTACAAATCAATGGTTGGATGGTTAATTGGAGCTAAAATACAAAATTTTAAGTTAATTGTCAAAATTGATTGATTAGATGACCTAATTAGATGCTAGATTAAGGATATTTTGGCTAAAATTGAACACTTAACAATGGGCATTGCCAAAATGATGTTTAAGAACCAATAAAAAGGCCCACTTCGAAGATAAGCTCAAATTTCAAATCATTTTAAAATTTTAAAATTTTCATCAAAGATTTAATTTTTAGCAATTGGGACTTGACTCCTAGGTTGGGCATTGACCCTTACCAATGTGTGTCTTGCTAGTTGGAGTCAACTAGGCTTGGCAATTCAGGTTGACGGGTCATGTTTGTGTCGTCACAAACACGACACGATTAATAGTCGTGTCAAAAACTTATGACTCATACACGACCCGGTTCTTAAAAAATTGACACGACACGACCCGTGTTACACGATTAAGTGGCTGAGTCATGTTTAGATGACACAACACGAAATGACATGACATGAAACTACTCAATTCGTTAACACGAGTTACTTAATAACTGTACTGAACCCTAAAATATAGGACGGTTATTTTATAACTGTCATATATAACATATAAGGCCATAAAATATAGGATGGTTATTTAATAACCACCCTATATAACATACAAATATAAGATGCCTACTTATTAACCGTCTTATAGAACGTATAAAAATATAGGACAGTTTTGCATTAACCGTCCTATAGCCTAAATATACGACTGTAAAACCTTTAATAGGACGATTACTTATTAATCGTCCTATATATATATATATTACGTATACGAGCATGGCCATAATCTTCTGATTCTAAATTGAATCTTTGATCACCAGAAAAGTTGGCCCTAAATGACTACTTTTGATCTTTTGAAGGGGATGATGCCTTGATGCAATGAGGTTCTGTAGTAGAAAATCAGAAATTGCATCTACTTGTTTCAGTGTTTGAGTTCAGCACAATAGCACATGGCATGGCACTTAAGTGCTTAACTTTAGTAAGCTGTAAGATGTCCTTGTTCAAGAACTTCATATGCATGCTTTCTTGTGTAGGGTGAAGAGCCAGCTAAATAGGCTAGCACAACCAATGAATGGAATTGTAGAAAATGTTTGCGAGGACCCAACAGTACACTTTTCAATGAATGGAAAGAACAGAAGAAGACTAGATGGCATGGGTCTTTCAGTTATGAACTAGAATTTTTAACCCCCACATGAATTGTTAGGATGGAATTCATTTTCCCAACTCCTTTCATGCTCATTACTCCACACGACAATTACACGGACAAACACAGAAAGCATTACCAACTTGTATTGGTGAACCTTGATCTATACCAAATTACCAATAAAGTTCCTGTAATATTTTAATTAAAGTAACATAGTACTTTACAATACTCACATGAGGTCTAAAAGAGATTCAAATGAATCAAATAACCACAATAGTAGTAAATAACTAGGGATTAAGTGGCACATGAGAGAAATCTACTTCCATCAATGTATCAAACACAACAAACTAATATAAGTTATGAAAATTATACAAATTAATCAAAATGAATTGTTTCAGAGTCTTTAGTTGGTTGAGGTGGTCCTGCATTGCTACTTATGCTTACAATGTCCTTAGCAAGCTCATCCATGGCAATTGTAATGGTAGAGTCTACAATCATATAGAATAAACATGCATTATTCATTACTAAGCTCATATAAAATATAGTTTAAATATAGAATTATAAATTATTACCTTTCAACCCACATAGCCAATCTCTTACACAAATCAATGCTTGCACTGTATCTATCTTTAAAGTATATCTATATTGGTAAAGAACTCAACCACTAACACTAAAAGCAGACTCTGATGCAACTGTAGATATGGGAATGCTTAAGACATCACGAGCCATAGTAGCCAGTTTAGGATACTTAAAATCAACATTTGAATCAAATATAAATGTAAATAAGATTATAAAAAATATTGTTTTTATGAGACAAGAGATTATTAATCAACCAACCTGTTTTGATTGCCTTTCCAGAATGCAAGAATGTCCAGCTTTAACTCTTGCAATCTTGGTTCATCCAAATAAAGCTCCAATTGTGATTTTTGCATAGCCAAAGAACCTCCTTCACTTTCATATGAATCAAATTCCTAATGCAAATGCAATTATATTATTCAACTTACTGTAAGACAATTCATAATAAATTTTAATATGCTAAGCAACATATAATGAAAGATATAAGTATAAATATAATTACCTTCATGACATCTAAAACCTCTTGACTATATGACAAATTCTATCTATCATCAGTACCTTTAGCCATTGGAGAAGATAAGAAAGGATTAGGGGAATTCTAAACCATATATTCATTGAAGAGAGAGAATAACTTTTCTCGAACTTGAGCAAACTCCAAGCAACCATTATCAAACAATTTCTTGTATGAGAATTCCACAAAGGAGAGCTTATATCGAGGATCAAACATACATGCAATTGCCAAAATGGTGTTGAATTCAGACTAGTACTTTGAAAACTTGGCAAACATTTGGATGAACATACGCTTCATATAGTTATCATCACTTCTCATATATTGTGTTAAACTCAAATAAATCACAAATGCTGCATGAAAGTAGAGATTTGTCATAGGATACTTAGATCCAGAAAACATGGAGGTAGCATCATAAAAAACTGCCAAAAACTTTGAAATTTTTGTAGCCTTTTCCCATTCATCGAAAGAGGGACAATGCTTATAATTTAAGTCACTTAGTTCTAAGTGACAACATGCATGTTAGTAACAAAGATCACTTTCAAGCATCACATAGGCTGAATTCCATCTTGTAGGACAATCTTGTCTTAAGCCCTTTTTTGTCTCAATTGACATGTGATTTGCACACTCTAAAAAATTTTGTTTTCTACTTTGCGATGCTTTGACATACTTGATACTCTCTCAAATTTTTTGAATAGCATCGTCAATTTCTTTCAAACCATCTTCCACAATCAAATTCAAAATATGACAACAACAACAACGAAGATGAAAGAACTCTCCACCACAAACAAGAGTGTTTTTTATGTTTAATTGATGCCTTAATAGCTCAACAGAAGAATCATTAGTAGAAGCATTGTCTAAAGTGATTGAAAAAATCTTTTTCTTAATCCCCCATTCTACTAATAATGAGTATACCTTTTCTGTTAATGATATTCCATTATGTGGAGGTGGTAGGAAATAAAATTTTAATATCCTCTTGTGTAAGACCGACTTACTATTTAGAAAATATGTTGTGAGACTTTTATTACCATCAGTAATACAAGAAGTCCACAAATTAGATGTCAAACTTATCCTACTAGGTGCCAAGTCTAACATCTCTTTTATCTTTCCTTTTTCTCTTTTGTACATTCTCAGAACATCTACTTTTACTGTATTTCTAATAATCAAATGCAAATCTGCACACAAATATTTTAGTAGAGCCATAATTCCATCATACTCAACAAATTGGAAAGGCAAATCATGAATAACAACTGCAGTTGCTACAAACTCATGATAAACTTTAGAATCAAACTTATTATCTGAACTTAGTGACATACTCCCTTGACTTTGAGATAAAAGCAACTAACCTATATCATGAGAAGAGCTCCATTGACAAGTCTTTATATGACGTTTTGAGTTACTTGTACCAAATTTGCTATCGCAAAGCACTTCTTGCATTACACCTTTGCCTTCCATCTTCTGATACTTGAAGGTGTTCATTCCAAACGAGAGACATTAGCTTCTTATGCTTTTTACCTCTGTTGGATTTTGAGACTAACTCCACAATCTCCAAATCAGCAAGCACATTATCATTGTTGTCGTGCAGCATATTTAAATTATCAGAAACATCAATGCTCCCAACTTGTGCATATATTGCAATTGACAAATAAAATTTAGTTCACAATAAACACCAATTACTAATAAGGGAGTGAGGAATAAAAAGAGACAGAATGATAAAGAAATAACAAAAAACAAATACATACTTATGGTGCTGTAGGTGTGGTGCTGCTCATTGTGTGAGAATGGTTGAAGATATATGGGAAGAAAAATCTAAAAGAGATGTAAAACCAGCTTGGGCTTTCACCGATTCATGCAAAACATCTAAGTGTAAATTAGTAAATATATTATTCCTCTCTTCTCTCTCTCATCATCATCATATTAAATAAAAGGTTAATTAAAAACCTAATATAGGACGGCTCGATAACAACAATCTTATAATATAACAAAATAAAAGACCGTTACAACATAACCGTCCATAGTATAGAATGGTTAATGAATAACTGTCCTATTTTAATAAAAATATAGGATGGTTAAAACATAACAATCTTATATTTGGTTAAACAAATAGGACGGTTAATAAATAACTATCCTATTTTACTTAGAAATATAGGACAGTTAAGAAATAATAGTCTTATAATTTTGCAAACATAAAGGACGGTTAGAAATAAATTGTCCTATATATGTTGAAAAATATAGGACAATTATGTTGTAACCGTCCTTTATTTACACTTGCCACTCACTTACCAATGTGACAATGTCCATGGGAGTGTGACTATGTGTTGTGAGTGACCAGGCAGGGACAGCCTCCTCCAAACTAGCAAGTGGCAAACTGTAATTAATGAAACTTCAAGTTCAATCATGTTGTCAAATATTTTGAGTCTTTAACGTCCAATCCAATGTGTGGGCCCCCCTTGCAGAGGCAGGAAAGCAAAATCAAAACATAACCCGAGAAGCAAGATGGGAAAAACTTGTCAATTGTTCTAGTGATGAGTGACTCAAGATGTAGATTTGTGCTATCCTAAGCTCTTTTCTCCATCATAGAGCTTTTCAGTTCACATTTAAAGTAGATTACAAATCTCACTAATTGTGTTTGGATTGAAATATCTCATCCATTTATACTTTAAGGCTCTCTTTCCCATTGATTAGTTTTAACATTATCTTGGGACACTAAGTCTATTCATGTTTAGCCCCCTATGGCACGCTCAGAAGCTATTAGAATTCTAAGTACATAGGAAAACCTGGAAATTTATTCTACACTCAACCAACATTTACCAATATTGTTGAATGTTAAGATCTTGATTGAGCATATTGTTTACTTGATAATTGGTATTAGTAGAAGGATTTTTTGTTTGTGTATTGATTTTTTTTATATAATTGTTCATTAATCTAGCAAGTTTTTTGCTTTTCCTGGATTCCTAGTACGCTTACTTGCATGGTATTATATCAGGTATGTATTTGTAACTTTTAAGAAGGATTTCTACACTAAAATTCCTAACACACTAGACATAAATCTGTTACAGCCATCCAAATGATCATTTAATCTGCTGTTGATTGTGAGAATTGACATAAATAATATAACAAATCAATTAGCTTTCCTAAAATTAAACAGACTGAATTCAATTTCAGATTGACTACCTTTGATATATGTACCCCAAGGCTTCAATGAACACTAGAGCACTTGATACAAATAAATACTCCATGGCTCAATGACCTGATCCTCATCAATTCACTAAGTTAGGAAATCTTTTCTCTGATAATTAATTATTGAAGTATATGCATAAAGAAGAAACCAAAGTAAATGTGTCAAGGAATAATCTAGACATTTCACTTCACGCCTTCCTCAATTAAAGAACAAAGAACCATTCTATGGAAGAAGAGGGCAAACTATGATATAATATTACAAAAAGTTACAAATAATTATAAGCACTATCCTCTTTGTAAAGGGGATGTGAAATGACTTGGATATTGAACAAACTTCCACCATTGCCTTCGCAGAAAAATTAGGTAATACACTGAAGTTTTGCACACCTACAACAGTAGCTAAACATGACACTGCAATTTCACTACTTAATTAGTATTACACTTATCACCAATACCCTATAAAATTATCTTTGAGTATAATTTTCTCTAGAGAATTACACTTACTAGATAGTTAGTTAACAAGGTTTGTAAGTGTCATATATTGTATAAATGCTCACGATTTTCTTATACTAATTCCATATGTCATCACCAATTGATCTAATATATCTCTTTTTCATCAAATTCATGAATATCATTTATCCAACTCATATAACTCAAAATTTATTTTGATTTCTTATTAATGTTTCACATTTCTAACTCCCAATTGATGATAATAGATTGGGAATAACTCATTCATCCATGATCCATGTAGAGTAAAAAAGGTAATCACCCTTAGTAATATCATTCAACATTTTTATTTTTTTAGATCATGTTATCATCAATGCCAAATGTACTTCTTTTCATATAGACCATAGTCCAAAATTAATTTTAGTTTCACCTAAGTTTTCATATCAATATCTCTCTAATTCTTTCTTGATAAGCTTTTGTGCTAATTCAACAATTGAGTTATTATACAAATATAGTTTATACTTTATACCACATAACTCCTATTCTCATTCTCACCTAATGAGTTAATTACATAACTCTTTCTATACTCATTCTCAACTAATGAGTTAATTACATAACTCCTATTCTCATTCAGTCATTCTCACCTAATGAGTTAATTACATGAATCTTTCTTTACTTATCCTCAACCTCAACAAGTAATGAGTATGAGTTACTTACATAACTGTCTTTTTATTTTTTAAGGAACTACAGGATGGTTAATGCAAAACTGTCCTTTATAACATAATTATATCAGACGGTTATGTAATAACCGTCCTATATTTTGTATACTTCTTGTTACTTATAGGACAATTATGTAATAATTGTCCTATATTTTGTATAACACCTTATTATTTATAGGACGGTTATTACATAACCGTCCTATATTTTTCACCCTGCTTGATACTTATAGGACGGTTATTTGTAAACTGTCCTATGATTTTACTAAATAAAGGACTATTAGTTAATAACCATCTTGTAGTTATCTTATTATAGGACGGTTTTCATTGAACGGTCCTATATTGTTTTGATGATAGAGGGCTGTTATGTTAGAACCATCCTCTATTTATCTTTCAGTTATACATTATGAACCTTTCTTTCTCCTACCTTTCACTATTTCACTTCACATTTCACATTTGTGCCTAACCTAAAGTCCTTCGAAGTCCAAGCTCTCCTAAGCCAACCAAACCCCCTTCAACTAGAACCAGGGAAAAAACCAGAAGAGTGTCAGTGAGAAGAAGGAGAGAGGAAGAAAGAAAGCGTGCCAGCCAATCAAGGGGAGAGAAGAACTAGAGAGTGAGAGAGCAAGGGAGAAACTAAGAAATAGACCAATGACCGCAATGGAAGGAGGTTCATCAGGTACCTAGTTCTGTTATGCCCTTGGAAACTCTATCTCGCCATTTTCTGCCCTATTTTTTTGTTATGTAACACTCTTATTACAGTACATGTCACAAGATAGGGTTAAAAACCGTTAAGGTTAACAATATTCTTCATATGCAATCTGCATGGCTGCAAGCTTATACAACTTCGATCTTCATGAATCATCTGACATGAGTTATTGACTTATTTCACTTACACTTTCCAGTTTTCACTTTTCTAACTGTAGTCATTTTCATTTTCATTTGTGAAGCAAACATGGAACATGAAGAAGTAGAACTAGAACAAGAACATGAAGAAGCAGTATAAGAACAAGTAGAAGAGGTAGAAGTAGAACAAGAACAATAGTTACAACACACAGAAGAAGAACAATCAAGGCTATCCCCACTAGTAACACACTTGTTAGTGTCAATAAAAGGCTAGGGAGCCAACACAAATGGATCATATAAATAAGGGATCATTAAAGGAATAAAAGAAACTGTACAATTC
Source organism: Warburgia ugandensis (assembly GCA_035236585.1). Lineage (NCBI taxonomy): Eukaryota > Viridiplantae > Streptophyta > Magnoliopsida > Canellales > Canellaceae > Warburgia > Warburgia ugandensis. The sequence goes on from CP141133.1 coordinate 61,343,109, forward strand.
AACAGTAGAGGCCAACCGATAGGTGGTATTGCATATGCTTATACTAGCTTCATATGTTGCACTGTTAGAAGACTTGTGCCAGTCTCAGTGACTGATTGGAGACTTGTATCCCCAGAAGTCAAAGATGCAAAATGGGAAATGGTCAAGGAATGTAAATTCTTCCTACATATAACATAATATGTCCCTTATATATTTTGTTTTTGTTTGCATATGAATCATGATACACTATGTCACTACTCACTAGTCAGTAGTCAGTTAACCTGCTTCTTCTTTTGTTTTGTAGGCTGCTTATGACATATCTGATGAGTGCAAGAAGTAAGCATTGTTAGGAGCTAGTGAACAATAGAGGAAATGGAAGAGTGAGCTTGCAAGGAAGTACATACTTCCAAATTCCAATGATCCTTCTAGGCTTAACATGGTCCCTCAGTTGTATTCTTGCTTCATTGATGAGGAAGCATGGAATCAATTTGTACAGTATAGTCTATCTCTTGATTTTGAGGTAATCACAACTTGAACTAGCCCAGCTAAATTTTGATTATTGTAATTATTATATTTGATTGTATTTTGATTACATTACTTTGATTTTCAAGCAAAGTGTATAAAAGGACAAAAGGCACGTGCATAGAATCATATGCAATACCACCTTTCAAGGGTTGGCTATGCACGATTAGAGGCAAATGAAGTAAGTATATCATGTGACATTTCATTTGTCTAATCATAGTAGATTTTTATTTTATTAACTCTGATTTATTTCTCTCTTAACAACAATAGAAGGCTAGGACAACGGAGCCTATCGACTGTACTCTTCTATGGAAAATGGCACATTCGAAAGGGCGTAACTCCCACACCTTTGGTAATGAGACAACTGTAGCAATTGCATCAAGAATTGTAAGTGGTTTAAGACTTTAAGTTTTATACTTTTACTTTATGTGCCTATTGCATAGTTAACTAGTTTTATACTTTTATACTCTTGAATTATATAAATATTACATATGTAATAGGGATTTTATCATGTTATGATATTCACCTGTGCAGGAAGAGTTGACCCAAGAAAGTGAAACTACAGGGACTCTTAACAACACTGCTGCAAAGGGGGACATCCTGTATAGGGTAATGGGCAACAAGGATGAGCACCCTGGCTGGGTAAGGGGCCAAGGTCATAGTGTTGTTCCTTCCAAGTTCTTCCCTAAACAAAAGGCTCCTACGCTACAAGAATTAGAAGAATGGAAGAAGCAAACTATTATGGAGATATATAACAAGGTGAAGATCAATTGTTGAAGGAACTCTAAGGTGGTGGAAGAACATCATGTCAGGATGTTGGCCCTTAAGCTCAGCCTCAAGTTCAAGTTCAACCACCCTAATTTGTCAATAGCTACACTCCTAGTCCTAGTCCTCCATCAGACGAAGAGGTGGTAGAGCAAGTACTTGAAGGTGATGCCCTGATCAGTGAGGTATGTATATTGAGATGTTTACTTTTACAATATTTAATTATTTACTAACCTTTTTAGTTTACATCACTAATCATTATATATATATATATGTTATGTCTCAAATGCAAGTGGGTTAGTGCATGTTGCAGCTACATACATATGAGAACTATGTGGCTGTGGCAACACTGTACGAGGTTTGACCCAATTCCAAGGTACATATATTCTAATTGTAGTCATGACATCATTTTCTGCTACCTTTTTTAAGTCATCTTAAATTGTTAATTGATTAATATTGTATGTAACATGTCTGATCACCGGAAGCAGGACAAGGCCCAATTGAAGTGAACCTCCCCGCAAGCAAATTCTGGTGTAGTGGCAAGTGTAGCCCCATCCCAGCCTTCCCAAGCAGTTCTATATATTTGCATAGTTGTATCATGCGTGTGGACTTGAACAATGCAACAACTAACAAGTTTAAAGCACTTGTTAGGTGTCCACAAGCTCATTGTAGACATTTGTTAGGTGCCCACAAGCTCAAAAAGTTTTGTTATTTTTTCTTAGGTTAGAATTTGTGATCTTAGATTCTTACTTGAAGTAATGATTAGAGATCAAAATGTTTTATTATCTTATCCTAGGTTAGAACTTGTAATCTTACTTGAAGTAATGATTAGAGGTGTTTTATGGAATTCATGTGTTTCTTTTAACTTTCATCATCATGATCATCAAGACCTTATCCCAATATATGATAAAATATTATAATTTGATCTTACTTTCTCTCTTCTTTTATATATGCTAGTATATCAGTATAAGTTGTATATATTCATTACTAATTTCTGAAATGTTACATCTACAGTGTAGGGATCAGGTGGAGGTTCCACCTAACACGCCTCCATTCCTAAAGGTACTATACAAACTGGCCAATGTAGATAAGGAAATGAACCCCATAAGGATAGAGGCACGAGTGCTTATAAACGATGTGGTTGAGGTTTAACTCTTCAAGGAAGACCTCTTAGCCATATGTAATATGGCTCAATTGGATTACATGCACATCGTAGTCTATATAGAGTATGTCATTGTGTAACTGCTCTATTAGAGTTAGACTATTACGAATCAAAGTAACGTTACTTGCTTTTTTAATAACACTTGATAATTATTTGAGATTGACCCAAATTCCTGATGCAGGTATTTGCATGATGGATTGCAAAGATTAGAGGTCAAGGACATTTACAAGTTCCTTGACCCTTCTCTTGTCTTTCAATTGGACTATTTGCCCGTGGACAAACAAAGTAAAGATATCATTCCTGGGCTCATGGGCTATGCGAAGGGGCAAGACTTACTGATTCCCTACAATAGTGGGTACATTGTAACATATGTTACTAAATTATGCCATTTCAATTCCATAATTTATACACAAGAATATCTATATTTGTTAAGATTTGAGAACATACAATTGAATTATTATTTTTATAGGTCCCATTGGATGCTGCTAGCTTTGGATGTGTATGGTGGCCATGCAATTTTTTTTGTGTGTGGAGCGCACATTCGAGAACACTTGATGGAAATTATAAACAAGTAAGTCTTTATTATTCCTTTCATTATAATATAACTACTCACTTGATAAGTGGCAACTATCATAATATTCATAATCTAATGCTTTTCAATTATATGTGTGTAGTGCATGGCATAAATGGGTTGAGCAGGAAGGTATTGACCACCCAGCAAAACTCAACTAGAAGAAGGCCAAGGTAAGGTTTATTAATTATTGCTCTTTAAACTCTTTATTATAATTTTAAACCTGAACTTATTTGACATGATATTTTGAACCTGTTCTATTGTCTTAGGTGATATTGGTCTGCAGTGCCCTAAACAAAAATCCGATTGGGAGTGTGAGTATTATGTTCTCAAATACATGAGAACCATCATTCGTAATGGAGTTACAATCTCACACTTGAGAAAGGTAAGACTTACTGACTAATGTTACACTTTTGTTTTGTATATTTCCTTACTGAATCCAAGATTACATGTCTAAACTAAGTTATTATATGTTTCTTGCAGGCGGATATGAATTTTAATTTGTAGTTCAGTGATGTAAATGAATGTATCAATCATGTATATGCATTTTACTCAAATAGAATACAAAGATCAGTTTATTTCTATGGATGTGTTCTATTTTTCTTTTGATTGAAGTACACTATTTCAATGTATAAGCTTTCTTTGTTTCAAACTTTCAAATTTCAATGATGGGATAGGAAAGTTGGTGTCTTGAACCAGACATATGATATATGAGATGTGGCTGTCCATAAAGAAGAGTGAATGTATCATGTATAGTATGGGTGATTGGGTGTGCTTTTATTTGTTCAATTCAATGTGAACTATATGGAGCAGAAGTGAATTGTACAATGATTATAAATATAGCAGGTTAAATGTGAATGTGTTATTTTGACACATCAGTCCATTACTATGGATGTATTCCATTTCTTGTTTTGATTCTAGTATGTGTCAATGTGTGTATAGTGTACTTGCTTTATTTCAAATTTTTAATGATGAGAGGTTGGTGTGTTCAAGGATTCAAGCCTTCAATAGTCAAGACAGGTTTTTGATATGTGAGTGAGGTATATTAGTTCAAATATAGGACCGTTACTTAGAAACCGTCCTATTTAATGTAAGGTCACGTGTCATTCAGGTCAACTAGAAGTTTTACCAAGTCGCGCGTCAAACAGGTTAACACGACAGGTCAACATTGATTGACCGGAACACAACATGATTTTTGGCGTGTCATTTTCGGGTCAACCCAAAAATGAACTAACACGATAAGACTCAACCCTAACACACTAAATCCATATTGGGTTCGAGTCGTGTTATCGTATCGTGTCATATTTTGCCACCCCTAGAGTCAACTCCCACTTGGGTGTGCTGAACACATTTTTAGAATTTCGGAGTTACTCCTACTAATGGGCAGCTCCCTTGAGAGAGTCAACTCCCACTTAGGAGTCGACTCTCATGACCTCAACCCCTTAGGAGGGAGTCAACTCTCAATTTTGGAGTCGAGTACCAAGACTCCAAACTTTAAATATGCAAATTTATTTTTGAAAAACCTTGCAATGCCAATTTCAATTTTGAAAGTTTGCTTTTGAAAACATAAAAACATATTTCGTAAAAGAAAATTTGACCAAAATTCTTATAAAAAGTGAGATTACATTGACACTCGATCGATTGGATATTCAATATCTTAATTCTTGTCATCCTTGAGCTAACTTTTATGACAAACAAGCAAAAGAACTCCAAATCTGTTAGTACTTAACAAAATTTAGTTTCAGTTATCATCAAAATTAAACAACAACACGAAAACCGTCAACTTTTCTTCCCAAGAAAAAAGTCTACCAAGGGACACAACAATTCTCATTTGCCTCATTATTTTATTACTTATTAGAAAAAATGACCAAGAGAATGTTTGCTGGGGGTTTAACCAGTTAGCCTACAATGGAGGCCTACTATTTCAAGTGGACCCACAGTCATGGGCATCCTGTTATAACCTGTAATTCCAAAATCAACGTATGTACCAAAAGTCGCATCCCACCAGCAATAACGAGTTTATCGACTCACATTGCAAGCATTCCGAGTCTCAATTAGTGGTCAAACTTTTCCCATCTAGAACCATTGATTGTGTCATCATAGGACCCGCATGTGTCTCTCATCTTTGGTTGATCAATCTGGACCATTCATCTGATTTTCCCTGGCTTTGAATAATTATCAACATAAAGATAATATCAATTGGAGGCTTTTTGGGATCCGAATGAGATGTTCTTATTATACGTTTTCAACGACCTAGACCACATCTTTTAGATGCCAGAATCATCTCATGGGTGTCATTTTTCTAAGTACTGGATATGCAAACTAAAAAGATGTAATGAATGGCCTAGATTTTGTCAAAGAAGGTGCATCATCATAACAAAGTATAAGCTCATGCATTCCTCTTAATAATAAACCTGGATGACATAAAACAAATCCCAGTAGACTCCATGCTAGAATCATCAAATGAGTTGTAGGACCTGATTTTTGGGTTTCTAAATATTGGAGGTTCAACAAAATTGATGAATGGTTTGGATTAACCAAATGTGGGCACCTGATATAAAAATGACGTGACTCCAAATCATTCCTCCAACAACACTCCTTAAAGATGGATGCAATTAAATGGTTGCACCATATAAAATTAGGTGGCTGTGGGCTACCTTACATAATACTAAACATGGACGACATCAAATGTGGAATAAACCATATTAACCAAACATGGGCCATTACAGAACCCTGAACCCTTACTACTAAACATGGATGAGATCGAATGTGGAATCATAAATATAGACAAAATCAAATGTAGAATGGGCCGCATTAACTAAATGTGAGCCACCTTGCACTCTTGAGAAAAAGGTGACCTGCTAGGAAAAGTGAAAAACAGCCCTGCTTGGATTTTTTCATTTGAGAAGTGATTGGCCCTTTTAAAAAAAAAAAAATTATTTAACCTAACAGGCATTTATTTACAAAGTATGACTTGTCATGACTAGAACCTAGCGGTTCCTAAAATTAGGGAGGTAAAATACGATACAAAATGACACAATAACACAACTCGAACATGACATGGATTTAGCAGGTTAGGGTTGAGTTTTATAGTGTTCGTGTCACTTTTAAGTCAACTAAAAAATGGCACTCCAAAAATCATGTTGTGTTCGAGTCAACCAATGTTGATCCGTCATGTTGACTTGTCTGACCCGAGACTTATTAACCCATCGTGTTAACCCATTTGACTCGTGACTTGTTAACCTGTTGTGTTGAAAACCATTCTATATTATATCTAAATATAGATGATATTTTGATAAACTATCCTATATTACTATAACAATATAGGACAATTTTTTAAAAATCATCTTATATTATATATAATATAGGATGATTTTTGAAAAATCGTCTTATAGTTTTATGGAAATATAGGACAATTTTTGAAAAATTATCTTATATTCTTATGACAATATAGGATGATTTTTCAAAAATCTTCTTATATTAGTTATTATATAAGACATTTTTTGAAAAGTCTATAAGATGGTTTTTGTAAAACCTATAAGATGAAAAATCATTTTATATTCTTATAGAAATATAGGATGGTTTTTGAAAAACCGTCCTATATTCTTATATCCATATAGGACGATTTTTCAAAAACCATCTTATATTAGTTATAATATAAGACAATTTTTGAATAACCGTCATATATTGTACATCCTTCTAATCGTGTTACACGAGTCGTGTTATGTCGACTCATTTAATAATTAGATCCTGTTCGATTCACGGGTTCTTGATACGATTATTAATCGGGTTGTATTTGTATAGACTTATAGACTCTAATGGGTCAATCTCGACACGACACAAACATGACTCGCGGACATGATTTGTCACCCCTACCTAAAACACCATGGGCCTCTCCTTTTACCTTGTCAGTTGCACATTTTCTATTATGGGGTTGAGGACGAATTGTATGTTGTTTATCTCTTGCTGATAAATTTAGAGTCATCACTTAGAGAAAAGCTTTAGGACCTATGTATTCCAAGATTAGGCATGTACCTCAGTTATGGGGTTGGAAAATGCTAGGCATCAACTCCACCTGTCCATGACCGTGTCTCTAATAAACATGATGGTTGGCTATCTTGGGCAAATATAAAGATGGTTATGCAATCTCTTCCTACTTCCTGTCTCATGATGAATGTGAGAGATCTTCTGACGCTTAATTTAAATAAGCTGAATCAAGTGATCAAAGAGGCATGCCTGGGTCCCATAAGAGTCCTTCCTACTATGTGAGAGTAGGGAAGTCTTCTCGGAAATTTTGTATTAAGACTGCCCTCAAGGTAAATGTGATGAGGTTAATTACTCTTTCACCCTGTAATAGAGTTCTTAGCCTTTTGGGCTATGAAAATTCTTTCAGAGATTTTTAAGAAAGAAGCAACCTCATCAAAATGCATTACTTGCCTTTGCTCTTGGATGGAACCTTGTATATAGCATTATAAGGCACACCTCGAGCCAATTAAATTACAACAACTATTTTTGTTACCCCTCCTCGGGGTTATGGGATGTGTTAAGGTGATGTAGCCGCATTGACACATCATCATCTTGATGCTTCTATTATATCCCAGAGTGAGCATTTATACATGGCTTTTGAATTTTGCGGTCACATCTTACTTTTGAGATCATGCATTTGCAACATTAATTGTTCTATAACAGACAACTGTCAAGGTGATGCAGCTTGCTGTGCGGTTGCATGAACTTGTGTCGTGCAGCCACTTGATTTCTGTCTCTTTGTTTATTATTTTTATGTCCCAAGGCCTTTTAGTTGAATTTCCTCTGGAATTCTAAAAAATGAGATATCCATACCATGGTGGTGAATATGAAATAAATATCAAATTTCCAAGCTATGGTGAAGTGCCTGTTCATTCTCATGCGCGTGGTGAATATATATGGAGCCCTCTCATCTCAAGTGTGTGGTATCTCTTGTCATAGTACATGTCCTCGCACGAACAAAATGGGGAGGTAGAGAGATGCATTCTCTTATTAAAATTGGCTTTTCCAGCATTGCTCACTCATAAGGTCCTCTCAAGTATTGGAATTTTTCCTTTGACACAGTAAATTACATCATCAGTCGCTTGCCAAACTCCTCAATTCGTAATCTAACTCCATTTGAGAAACTTTTTCAGTGAGTCTCGAATTATCACTTCCTCAAAAGTCTTTGGTTGATCATCTAAGCTATTTGTGCTTAGATCAACGTACAAGATCTACATATCTCGTCATGTCTGGTTTGACAAAAGTCATTTTCCCTTCAGTCAAAACTCCATTCTAGGACCAGCCCCTATTGTGCCATCCTCCACCAAACCTCATTTTTGGATGTCCATCACTACTTGTCATATACAACTTAACACTATCGCGGGTCCCACTTACTACTATTATTCCATTCACTGCTCGTCTGCGCCTAATATATGTCCCATAGTATCATCTCACTCACCTACTTTCTTTCCAACAACTTGCCCATCGTCCTGCTCAAGTCACCAATATCTCCTTCATATCAACCTCAAATTCCTCATATTCTCCAACCATCCTCACCTTCCACTTTTGAAGTTTTGTTCTGATTCTTCATCTTCGAGCAATCCAATTTAACCATGTCCCACAATTCCTCCATTCTTCTTTAACATTCCAATCATATCTCAAGTACCACCTACTATTACTGATCCACCAAATCACATTTCTAGCAGTAGCTCTGATCCAAACTCGTTAAGTGATGTAGCAAGTACAACAGAGGTGGACCTATCCAAAAGAACTCATTCAATGAAGCTTTGTGGTATGTAGGACCCTACTACCACAAACATTGCCATTAATAATGCAGCTCCACCGTCCAAGTCATCAACATTATCATCGAATCCATTATGTTCTAACTTCACTGAGGCAATCAAACACCTTCTTTGATGCATGGCTATTTGTTTTTAGATTCGAGCATATTTGAAAAGGATTTGTAGAAAAGTTGTCCAAAAAGCCCAGGATGTCGCATGTAGGAATCATGGGATTGGCATTTACAGCAGTGAAACCTTCAGTCCCATAGTCAAACCAATGACCATTCATACTATTGACTCTTGTGGTCCATGGACCCTGCATATGTTGGAGCTTCGTGCTCCTTTTAATTCTAACACATTGGATATCAGTAACTTATTCCTACGCGGAGAGCTCCAAGAAGTACAGATGGCCCAACCCTAAGGGTTCTCTGATCTGTAATGCTCCACCCACGTTTGCCATCTTTGCAAATTCTAGTATGCTCGGAAGTAGGAGCTTAGAGCCTGGTTTCCAAAATTAAGCATTCTGCATCTACCGCGCGGATTTCATGGAGGCAAAACTGATACGTCCCTTTACATGTTCAATAAGCGAGGTATTATCTTCTACTTTCGTAATCAGATAGATGAGATCATTGTCACCGGAAATAATCCAATCCAAGTGTAATTGACAACATAATCTCATTTTTACACATAGCTAGTGGTCAAAGACATGGCCCACTAAATTACTTTCTTACCATTGAAATGGTTCCCACATGATCGGGTGGAATACTCTCTGAAAGGAAGTACATACAAGATTTGCTTGTTAAAACAAGTCCGAATGAGGCCAAATCTTGTCAAACACCATGTCATCGCTTGAAAAGTTATCAAGGTTTCCTGGCCACATAATGGATGATCCAACGCTACATAGAAAACTGTTGGCGCTCTTCTGTACCTCAGACTCACGCGCCCCGACATCACCTTCTCTGTCAATAAAATCTGCCAATTCATGTAATCCCCTATCGACATCCATTGGAAGGCCCTCAAACAGTTGCTGCTCTATCTCAAGCATACTTCTTCCTATGGTCTTCATATTCAACGGTCTAGCGGTTGTATAGATGATTGAAGATCTATAGGTGGTTTTGCAGTCTATTTAGCCTCTAATCTCTTGTCATGGTCTGCTTGAAAGCAATCTACTGTTGCAGCCGTCAATAGAGTCTTAATACATCATCATCATCATCATCATCATCATCATCATCAAGACCTTATCTCAATTAGGGGTTGGCCACATGAATCTTATTCTTTCATTCTACTCTATTAAATATCATGGCTTCATTTAGTCCTAAAGTTTTTAAATCTTTCCTCACCACTTCTATCCACGTTCTTTTGGGCCTTTCCCTTGCCCTTTTAGAACTTTCTACTTATATTGCCTCACTCCTTCTAACTGGTACCGTTGTTGGTCTCTTTTGAACATGTCCAAACCATCTAAATCTAATCTCCCTCATCTTGTTACTTATTGGTGCTACTCCTAAATTTTCTCTAATATTTTCATTTCTAATTCTATCATTTCTTGTCTTACCACTCATCCATCTTAACATCCTCATTTCTGCAACGCTCATCCTATGAGTATGATGTTCCTTAATTGCCCAACACTCTAATCCATAGAGCATGGCCAGCCTTATAGCCATCCTATAGAATTTTCCCTTGAGTTTGAGTGGCACTCGCCGATCACATAAAACACTCGATGCATATCTCCATTTGTTCCAATCCGCTTGGATTCTCTGAGTGACCTCCCTCTCAATCTCTCCACTCTCATGGATCAATGATCCTAAATATCAAAAGTGGTCTTTCACGAGGACCTCCTGGTTATCAATCTTGACTGGTGTTCTACTCCTACTCTCCTTGCTGAAATTACATTCCATATATTTTGTCTTAGTTCGGCTAATTTTACATCTTTCAGATTCTAATGCTTCTCTCCATAACTCTAGCTTTATGTTTACACCATAACTCTAGCTTTATGTTTACACCCTCCCTTGTCTCATCAAGAAGGATTATATCGTCTGCAAATAGCATGCACCAAGGAATCCCCTCATACAGATGTTTTGTTAACTCATCTATAACTAATGTAAAAAGGTATGGACTCAATGCTGATCCTTGATGCAATCCGACAGTGACAAGAAAATCACCAGCCACACCACTAGTGGTCTTAACATTTGTTACTGCTCCCTCATACATATATTTAATTATGTCTATATACCCTGAGAAACCCCTTTACCAACAAACACCCTTCATATTAACTTTCTAGGGACTCTATCATAAGCTTTCTCTAAGTCGATAAAGGCCATGTGGAGGTCTTTTCTCCTCTCCCTATATTTCTCTACTAATTGTCTTAGTAAGAAAATAGCTTTCATGGTAGACCTCCTAAGCATGAAACCAAACTGATTCTCCGATACACTCGTTTCATGTCGTAACCTCTTCTCAATCACTCTTTTCAAAAGTTTCACGGTGTGGCTCATAAGTTTGATCCCTCGATAATTAGTGCAGCTCTGAATGTCTCCTTTATTCTTATAGATTGGTATAATAGAGCTTTTCCTCCACTCATCAGGCATTTTCTTTGATTTTATAGTCTGGTTAAACAATTTGGTCAACCAAATTACCCCAATATCTCCCACATTCTTCCAAACCTCTATTGGTATACCATCAGGCCCTATGGCCTTTCCTAATTTCATCTTTCTCAAGGCCTCTTTTACTTCAGGTATTCTAATCCTACGTTCATATCTATAATATCCAATGTTATTTAGATTTATAGTATTTTCAATCCCTATATTCGAAGGGCCATTGTCATTTAACAATTTTTGAAAGTATGTTTCCCACCTTTGTTTGATCTCATCATCTTTGACTAATACCTTTTGATCATCACTTCTAATGTATCTAACATGCTCTAAGTCCTTACCCTTCTGTTCTCTTACTTTTGCAAGTTTAAATACATCTTTCTCACCTTCTCTTGTTCCTAGTCTAGCATAAAGTTCATCATATGATTTAAGTTTAGCCTCACTTACTATTCTCTTAGCACCGTTTTTAGTATTCTAATATTGTTCATAGTTTTCATTATTTCTAATCTCCTGCTATGCTTTAAAATGCATTCATTTTTCTTTAATACCTTTTTGCACTATTTCATTCCACCACCATGTTTCCTTTGTTAATAGCCTTTTACCTTTAGATACTCCTAAGACATATTTTGCCACTTTCTTAATGGACTCAGCCGTATTAGTCCACATGGTATTTACTTATGTTTCATAGTTCCAATTTTCTTCTACCATCAACTTATTTTTGAATGAGGTTATTTTCTCTCCTTTTAAGTTCCACCACTTAGTTTTTGGATGTGTCTTAAGTTCAGTTCTTTTACTCTATCTTTTGATATAAATATTCATAACCATTAACCTATGTTGTAAGGTTAAACTCTCACCGGGTATCACCTTACAATCCTTACATATAGATCGTTCATTATTCCTAAGTAGAAAAAAGTCTATTTGGCTTTTATGAAGTCCAATTTTAAAGGTTATTAAGTGTTCATCCCTTTTCTTAAAGAGTGTATTTGCAATGGATAGGTTATATGACAAAGCAAAATCGAGAACATTTTCCCCCATCTTGTTTTGTTTACCTATATCATACCCTCTGTGTATTCTATCATATCCTTCCTTATCTTTTCCTACATGGCCATTTAAGTCTGCTCCTATAAATATCCCCTCAGTGTTGGGAATTTCTTGCATGACTCCCTCCATATTTTCCCAAAACTGTCTCTTGATTATATATAGTAACCCTACTTATGGTGCATATGCAATTATAATATTTATAATCTGCTATCCTAGAATAATTTTTATTATTATAATTCTATCACTGATTCTTTTAACGTTTACAACTTTATCCTTTAATTCATTATCCACTATTATTCCTACACCATTTCTATTATTTTCTTTTCCTGCATACTATAATTTATACACATCTATTTCTCTAGCTTTAGCCCCTTTCTACTTAGTTTCTTGGATACAAGCGATGTTGAATCTCTTACGTTTCATCGTGTCTACTAACTCCAAACTCTTACCTGTCAGTGTCCTTATATTCTATATAGCTATGCTAATCTTATGTTCTGGAGATACCCTATTTACTATCGCCTTTCTTGACCTCCATAGTATGAACCCATGTCCACTTTTCACTGCACCTGGGTTCTGATGTAGCGCGTTGCATCCAAGGAGACGCTCTAGTAGCCCTTGCCCATTTTCCACTACACCCCTATTTTTTACCATACTCGAGATCTGATGCAGTGCGTTGCTTATGGGGAACGCCCTAGCTTGAGCGACTGTCAGTTTTTGATTCATGTCATATTGGGGTTGCCATAGTGTTAAATGCTGAAGATGATTTTCATTAAAATCATCTTCAGCTTCACCCTTGCCGACTGGCTACCTGATGCAAGGGTGGTCATATTTTAAGAAGCTGGAGATGATTTTCAGTTTTTTCTCACAAACTAATATACAAATGCATATTCATTTGTAAGATAGAAATACTAGAATCATCTTCAACTTCCCCCTTGCCGGCTGACTACCTGACGCAAGGGTTGCCATATTTTAAGAAGTTGGAGATGATTTTTTTTTCTTCCTCACAAACGAATATACAAATGCATATTCATTTGTAAGAAAGAAATAATAGAATCATCTTCAACATGGCTAGAATCCTTTTTTATCTGGGCTTGGGACCGGTATTGGCGGAGTTAGAGTCTTAATACATGGCTATTGTAAATTTCACTGCTAAGATCATCTGGTTATGATCTTCAATACTTGAACTTGCATACCAAACTCATCTCTGCCTATTCTTTGGTGCTACAGCCTGGGCCCCACATATCTTACCATGGACTCTTTTTTTGTGCTATGAACCAAGCATGAGGAAGTCCACTTCCATTTTGTTAGAGATCAAGTTGAAAAGAAGTTGATCAATGTGCGGTTTATTTCAACCAAAGATCATTGAGATGACATCATGGCCAAGGCATTACTCAAAGCTTGGTTTTTGAGTTGAAATTGGTTTCCGCAGACCCTCCTAACTTGAGGGGGCAAATTGCAAACTATATATGAGACACATCTTTTGTTATTGTCTTTCCATTCGTATGTCATTTACCAAGGCGACGCTTTTAGGGTCTTCACAGTTGTACTCAATTCACTAGAAGAGTAGCAATCTGGAACAACAGTCTCTCGACCCGAATTTAGAAGAGTCTAGGCAGTACCCAAATTGAGATTCTGTTCAAATTCCCCTCCTTCGACCTGAAATTAAATTTCCATGGGTGAAGGACGATATAGGATCCTGCTATAATCCAAGGCGCATTATGTCTAACATAATAAAAGTCTTCCATCTTGTCAAAGATGAAAACATAAAAATGATTTCCTATATCTTTCCTAAGGAACTTATTTCTAACCATCTGGATTTTTCTACGACCTTTATTAAGTCATTTGCTTTGAATTTTTTATGAATAACTTTTCCTAACAAGATTTTTGAGAACTCACCCATCATCTGCTCTCTTTCTTTACAATCAATATCTAGACCCCAGTTCATTCTCCATAATTTTCTTCTTCCATCAAAACCTCCTCCGAGAAGCACTCCCCATAAGAAGGCTTCCATTTTCATCTGCTTTTTGGACTCCTTACCTAGGATTTCCCCTTTGTCGGCATTTATAGGTGCTTTCCAGAAAATCTGACAATTTACATAAACATCATAGAAAATCATGGTTATGACTAGAAAACACGTTATTGATCTATCATTCAATAGTCTTGGCACAGTTCTTACTGGCGGTGGAATCCTTGCCTGTTGGTAAAACAGATTGTGCAATTTAGAGTCACCACTTGTGAAAATATAGGCCACAAGTCCTAACTTGTACTCATGAATATCCAGATTCCTAACTCTTCGCAATGTATCAGTAAAATCCACCATAAAGGCCACAGAATGAGCATGGGATTTGCAAATGAAAGTCGAAGAAAACTTAAAAGATATCCGATTCTGGAATTCTAAGTATAGTAGCACAACGTCACCTTTCTCTATGAATGTGCAGTGGAAGTATTGATTTAGAATCTAACATTCAAAGAGAGAGAACATAAAAGAGAAGAAACATAGGAAATCAAATAAAACTAAAGCAAAGCAAAGTGGACAAACTGAACTAAATTAAGTTAAACTTAAATTAAACTAACTAGAGTAAATTTAAACTAAACTAAAATTCAAATGAAAGAAGTTACATCAGAGATTGTTATGAATCCTTGTCCTTAGTTGTAAGTTTTCAAACTTTTTTCAAATTCCAGATCGAAAAAGCTTTCAATATTAATCAGTCCATTAAGACTCTAAAAGCATTTTAATTACTATTCACAAAATAGTTTCACTAATGATCTGGGTTCACATGTTACTTCTATGTACTTGCTATGTGTTCATGGATTGCACTTGTTATTGTTAGGTACTTTCCTTTTATAGTACTGAAATTTCAGAGTTCTAACTTGTAAGCTCAATGTGGGACCAAATTCATAGGTTGGAAAGTGTGTAGGTAAGAGTAATTCAAATTTACTAACATCATTGTGTTATTATGTAGCATAATACTTAGAATTAAGCTAATAATTGTGTGGCAATATAAAATGGTAGACAAAGATTCACTATAAAAATTTGATTACTTTGTGGAAATCAATTAACTCCATCTAAGTTGTTCATTGGGTAATAATGCTATGAACTCTTAATCATCATAAGGCAAGGATTCATACTAATAAAACACATTAAACCTATTAAAGATATAGTAAAATTATTAAGAGTAAATAGGACCTCGTTTGATTGTCTTTAAGGTGCAAATTTAGGTGTCTACAGGGGCACCAATTGATTATTGGATTGACAAAATCCAACAATCAAAATAATAGATCCCAAATTATGAAGACAATCAAATAAGGGCCTGTTATGCCCCTTGTTTGAGTGAAAAATTGTAAAAGAAATGTTGCAGGCCAAACAAAGAAGGCTCTAATAGCATTGCAAAACATTTATGCAAACAATTGCAAAATAATAGATGTGAAGTGTAAAGATGAATCAAAGAGACAACATATAGCAAATTCATAAGGGATTGAGGAATGTAAAAAAAAAAAAAGCGTAGCAATTTTCAAAATGCAAAAAGCCTTTAAGTTTAGCAAAGTAAAAAAGCTCAAAATTAGCAAGATAAAAAAAAATCTTGAAATGTAGGAAAATCAAAAGATCTTGAAACGTATCAATATCAAAAGATTTTGAAATATAGGAAGATTAAAAGATCTTGAAATGTACCAAGATCAAAAGATCCTAAAATGAAGCAAGATAAAAGAAAAAACAAAAATCTTAAAATGCAGAAAGATCAAAGATCTTGAAATGAATGTACTTGGTCGATGGATATTGAAATTTAGCAAGCTTTAAAGATCTTAAGATGTAGCATGATATTATTATTTTTTGAAAATTTGCAAGATCAAAAGATTTGAAGTGTAACATGATCAATAGATTTGAAATGACAATCCCCAACCCATATCATGGATGGTAATCCCAAGCAATGTCACCAATTTTTCTATAGGCATTTTTAGGTCCTTTCCAAAAAGCTAAGAATTTACATAAAACATTATAACAAAGTATGGTTATGATAGGAAATGGTGCTAGTGATGCATCATTCAATAGTGCTGGCATTGTCCTTGTTGGCAATGGAATCCTTGCTTATTGATAAAATAGATAATGCAATTTGGAGTGGCTGCTTGTGAAAATATAGGCCATGAGTCTTAGCTTGTTGTCATGAATAACCAGATTTCTAAGGTTCTTATACTTTTCACAATGGATTAGTAAAGTCCATAAAGATAACTGAATGAGCAAGGGAATTGCAAATGGAAGTTTAAGAATCAACCAATGAGTGGAAGCCTTATCTATACAAGACATTGAAGCACAAGGTCCACATCAGCATATGAAGATCTATAGGAACAAAGGCCATTCATCGGTAATCGGTAAGCCAAGGGTCACAACTCTTTCTCCTTCTACCCATCCTATATATCCATCCTATATATTGTCCTTTTCATTCCGCGCTGCAATCGAAATTTCTTATTCTATTATATGAGTTTACCAGATTACAGATTCTATCAAAATGAATTCTTCATAGAAGGGAACAAATATTTCTCTTTTCAATGAGAATTTGTACACGACATTGGAGAAACCTCTCTTTCTATTTAGAATTGGTGAAGAAAAGGTTCCATCCCATTCATATGTAAATTGATACCCCGGATTCCCACAAAAAAAATCATTTCTTTCAATACTCACTCGTTATTAGTTAATGATCCTATCCTAGTGATTGGATCCGTATGCTTATTCCGATAGGAAATGAAATAGTAAAATGATTATTCATCGAATGACTATTCATCTATTGTTATTATATTTTCAAGGAAGGCTCTATGGAAAAATGGCGGTTCAATTCGATGTTGTCTAACGAGGAGTTAGAACACAGATGTGGTCTAAGTAAATCAATAAAAAGTCTTGGTCATCCTATTGGAAATATCAGTGGAAGCGAAGACCCCACTATAAATGATAGGGATAAAAACATTCATAGTTGGAGTGATAGTGGCAGTAATCTTGATCACTTATTCGGTATCAGGGACATTTGGAGTTTCCTCTCCGATGATACTTTTTTAGTTAGGGATACTCATGGTGACAGTTATTCCGTCTATTTTGATATTGAAAATCAAATTTTTGAGATTGAAAATGATAGTTCTTTTTCTAATTATCTGAATTCTAGTTATCTGAATAGCAGGTCTACTAAGAATGACAATCGCTACTACGATCGTTACATGTATGATACTAAATATAGTTGGAATAGTCACATTAATAGTTGCATTGATAGTTATCTTCGTTCTGAAATAAGTATTGAGAGTTCTATTTCAAATGATAGTGACAATTCCTGTGAAAGTTACGCTTCTAGTTTGATTTGTAATCAAAGTGTAAGTGGTAGTGACAGTGGGAGTTCTAGTATAAGAACTGACGATAATGGCAGCGATATAAGAGAAAAATCTAATGATTTGGATACTAATGATTTGGATATAAGTAAAAAATACAAACATTTATGGGTTCAATGCAAAAATTGTTATGGATTAAATTATAAGAAATTTTTTAAGTCAAAAATGAATATTTGTGAACACTGTGGACATCATTTGAAAATGAGTAGTTCAGATAGAATCGAACTTTCGATTGATTCGGGAACTTGGGATCCTATGGATGAAGACATGGTCTCTATTGACCCCATTGAATTTCACTCGGAGGAGGAACCTTATAGAGATCGTATCGATTCTTATAAAAAAAAAAGACAGGTTTAACCGAGGCTATTCAAATAGGCACGAGTCAACTAAATGGTATTCCCATAGCAATTGGGGCTATGGATTTTTAGTTCATGGGGGGTAGTATGGGATCCGTAGTAGGCGAGAAAATCACCCGGTTGATCGAGTATGCTACTAATAGATCTCTACCTATTATTATGGTGTGTGCTTCTGGAAGATCGTATAAATTCTCGATTTCAATAGGGGAGAAAAAATAAAGTTTAAAGAAGGTTTACATGCCTTAAATGGATGTCATCCATTCAAGTAAGGGCAGGTATGATGTAGGGGCTAAGATTGAAGTGATGGAAAGATCAAAACCCCAGCCACCTTTCTTATGTAAAAGCCAAGTCAAAACCCTAAGGAAAAGAAGATCTTAACCATTCATTCTCATCGAACATTCATCTCATCCCATGATTTCCATATTAAACGCACACGCACACACACGTGGGTTCCATGCCCCCTCTTTAGGACTTTCTAATTATGAAATTCCTAGATTCCCCACCAAGTTACCATTTCTTTCACTTGTCTTCCCACCAATTTCCTTTCCTACTCATTCCTTATCTCTCTATTCTATTCTATTTCATTTATTTTTTCTTTTTATTTTCTCCCACTTTCATATAATGAAAATCACGCCTCCCCACCTCCTCCAATAGCCATTTTCCTATTTGGTTGCACACTCTTCCCTTCCCTCTTAAGTTATCTCTTTAGTAATTCCTTTCTAATTC
Source organism: Warburgia ugandensis (assembly GCA_035236585.1). NCBI lineage: Eukaryota > Viridiplantae > Streptophyta > Magnoliopsida > Canellales > Canellaceae > Warburgia > Warburgia ugandensis. The sequence continues at coordinate 61,361,966 of CP141133.1, forward strand.
TCTCTTTTCATCATTCATTCCCTTCATCCCTAAGACTTTCTTCTTCTTTTTTTCTATTTCCTTTCCCATCTTATTCTCTTTCAGTCCACTCCACTTCCCTTGTTTAAACTCCACATCCTCCATCTAGTCATTTATTTAAAATCAATTTAAGTGGTTTGATCTCAACCCTTGAATTTACTTAACTCTTAAGCTAAAAATCTACAAATAGAGGTGTTTTGATGGCTTAAGGATCTCAACTTTTCCTAGAGTTTAAGTTTAAATTGAAGGAGAAATAGAGGGACAAAGATCACCCTCACCCAAGCTCCCTTAAAGCTTCCATGTTCAAATCTTTTGGAGATAAAGGTAGGGTCTCAACCTAAGTTCTAACTTCTTTCTTTCTTATTTTCTTTTTCTTTATCTCTCATCTTCTATCTCTTCCATTCACCTTCTTCTGGCATGTGTTCACTTATATTTTTTCTTAGCTTAGATTGATTATGCATCATCCATATAGTTACATGCATGATTACTTTGTACTTTTGCTTAGTTTTTCATTTTTTGTTTTCTTCTTTCCTTACTTTCTAGTGCCTGTAGGACCTCTTAGTTTCTCTCATTATAGAGTAGTATAGATGGATATCATGTTTCCCTTCCATTCCATTAAGATTTGCATGCATATAGTGTAGGATTTTCAATGTATTCTATTGTGTTCAATTGTGGTCAAAATACCCCTAATTTATCATTTAATTAGATCATTTAACCAATCAAAATTTAGCTCCAAATAACCATCCAATCATTAATTTGTCAAAATTAATGGTTAGATTATCATCAAAGCTTATCAGATACTTAATGCATGGTTTAGATGATTCTAATTTGGTCTCTTATTTTGCAGATTAGCCAAAAAAGGCTTGGATGGCTCAAGATCAAAAGTTAATGGTGCAGATTATCTTAAAGGGAAATAAAGAAAGCTGGGATTGTTTCCTAATTGGGAATTAAACTACAAAGGAAAGCATGCTAAGATAGAAAATGGAAAGCTACAATAAAAGAAAGGAGAAGGAAAGTTGCATAATAGAAGGGGACAAGTTTCCAAGTTAAAAAGAACTCTTCACTTTAAAGGAAAGTGAAGATATGATAAGAAGAGGCAACCGTCATTATCAACCTACCTCTCTCCCCATAGTCTGGAAGTATGTGACGACCCGGGTTTTCTCATGCATTTTTTAAATGCAATATCTAATTTCCTAAGGTGGGATGCATCCCTATTTGAACACCATTTTATAAAAACCATGCAATGCAGCGGAAAACCTTTTAGTTTTAAACTCATTTTGAAAACCCCGAGTGTCATTTGCCTTCACAACAACCAAAGTGGTTTTTGAAAAACTTCAGAAATCATAAATGTTTTTCCCCAGGTCTATCCAGTCACAGCACACAGCCCAACTATAATTAAATGCAAATACATGTCCAAAGGGTTAAGAGTTTACTTACATGTATAACTATCTCCTTTTTAATTCACTTGCTCGTAGCACTAATATCTCCTGAGGCGTCGTCTATTTGTGAGTAGAACTATCCTGAAAATTGTTAAGGATAGGGTGAGTATATACTATACTCAGTAGGAGTTTATCACTACTAGTTTTATAATGCATGAGATGTTTTAAAATCATATGCTCTTTCAAAACATGTGCATGTCTGAATACTCAAGTTCAATATCGATATAAAAATCCGTTGTCAAACTGAAATACTAATGACATAAAGGATCACATAATCCAAAATCGAAAGTATCGTATACATATATATCATAACATTATGATATGCATAAGATGCTTCATTGAATCCAACTCATGGATATCTAGTATGGTATGGTCGACCAACCTCATATCATGCCACATGCAGTACAAATAAGTCCATAAACCATAGGGTTCAACTATGCCCACGACCTCCTCGTCGTGTGGTCCCCAGGTACCTGAGGACACTCTATTATAGCCTCCACGGGGCCTATGACACATCGACCCAGTGTCGTGACACCAGTGGTAGCCCCCTGTACCACATGCAGTCGACGTAGGGACATTGCCTCTTTTTGGGCGTGGTACCCATCCACCTAATAATGGTAGAGGCCGGGTGGCCAACCCAGACCCCTCGGCATAGAACCCACGAGCTTACTAGCCCAAATCACATAAGATCAAACAAGCAAAAAATCTCTTTTTCAAAACCTGTCCTCTTTGGGTCCCTCACAACTGCCTGGCCCTCGGCACTCCAGTGTCTTTTGGCAACCCTCAAGGACATGCAATTTTTGCAAGAACTTAATGCTCCAAAATCATGCAATGTATGCAATAGTTTGCAAAACATATCTATGCATAATGCATATGCAATTATTTACAAAACATGTCTATGCATAAAGCATTTATCACATGCATGTCAAATTAAGTCATGCTAAACAAGTCATATACTTAAAACATGTATTATCAAACAATAATAGTTCTTTTAAAAGAATCTAGTAGTGATAGAGCACCTACCTGGCTAGGTCACGTTAACCCTTTTGTCCTCGTATGCTCCTGAACATGGTTTGGGGACTCAAGGTTAGTTTGGCCCATCTTTTATGGGTTTTAGAGTAGTTGGATCTTATTACTTAGACATTAGGGGTCCATCCCTATGCCTATGGGTGTCCTAAGGTCCTAATTGGGCCTTGGTATCCTCAGTTTTCCAAAGGTCTAGTGGCCATGCGCCACCGTCCTATTCTAAGGGCCATGTCCACCTTTAATTGGGCCACGCGGACACAACACCTTTTGCGGCGTCTCAATGGGAGCTCTAGATCTCAAGTTATAAGCGTTTTAGTGTCGCACGTAGATAAGGGTCTCAAGAATGAAAATACGGAATGCTAGGGCGCTGCGCGTCTACGTCATGCGCCCCGGCTTCCTTAAGGAACAAAGAAATCCCGTAGCGCTAGCGCGCTGCGCATCTGCGGCGTGCGCCTCAACGGGCGCGTCTGCAAACAAGCCTGGTTTTCCCGCCCGACTCTCTCTTTTCTGGGCGCATCCGGTTTTTCAAATGGGAACGACGTGTTACGTTCTGACTAGAACGTTCCGTCGTCTGGGGGACCGGGGCGTCCTCAGGACACCCTGGTTCGACCTTGTTGAACCAGTGCGGCCCAGGGAACGTCCTTGGGTCCTTGGTGAGTCTCTAGGGCTCCATTTTGCATGGTTTTTCATGCAAAAACCTAGGGAAATTGATCCTAGGACTACTGTGAAAACGGGCCCCTGTGTTTTGCAGCTAAATCTGTTTTTGTAAAAATTACAATTTTGCCCTTGAACTTCAAAGGGCCATGACTTGCTCATTTTAACTCCGTTTTGGGTGATTTTGGTCTTGTTGGATTCCTTTTTCTGAGACGCATCTAATGGTACCATTTTTAGGACCAAGTTTCTGGGTTTAGTCAAGGAAAATAGTGAAATGACCAAAATGCCCTTATCTTCAAAACTGAACTTTTCATGGGATTTTAATATTACAAAAATTGGGGTCATTACAAAGTAGGAAACTATTTCCCCTCCTTTTCTCCTCTCCTCTCCTCTCCTCCCATCTCTTTCCTCTCCTCTTCCCCTATCCTCTGTTCACCCCCTTCTCTCTTCTCCTCCTCTTTCTCTCTTTCTCCATCCTTTTCTCCCTCTTCTTTCTCTGTCATGCTCCCTCTATTTCTCATCTCTCTTTGTTGCACAAAACCGTCAACCCCCTTCCTCTTCTCTACCCTTCTCCTCCATATCTCACATTCTCTACCCCTAGATTGACCGTACTAGGCAGATCACCCCCTTCTCTCTCTCCACTCTCTCCTCCTCCTCCTCCACACACACACACACACACACACTGTGGCAACCCAGGTTTTTGTAACACATTTTGTGATGTATTTTTGAAAGGCAGGGCCCTTAATAGTGTAAAAAAATTTCACAAAATAAAGCAACAAAAATTCTTTTCTTTAGAACTTGTTTTGTAAAACCTAAGTCATCACTTCATACATAACATAAGTAGAACTTTGTACAAGATAAAATTCCACTGAAGGAATATATTTTCATTAAATTCCAGAATCCATCCAGTGTATCACAATACAAGCAAATCCATTACAATACTTGTCCAAATTACATAATCCAAACTCAAAGCTCACCATACAATGAAACTCTCATTACAATACAACACTCTCAAACAAAGCAAAATACATGTCTTCAAGGGTATACCTTGAAGATTATTCTTTTCAAGTCTTCTATCGTCTTAAGCTCCTAACTCTCCTTCCCTGTATCTGAGATATTACAACATTTACAATATCTCAGCAAGCAATGCTTGGTAGGGGATTCAAGAAGCATATTAATTGATAATATAATTCCAATACTTCATAATCCCATTATTCCTAAACATATTCATGTCTCTACTTTTTACTTTGTAATATATGTACATCCGTATCTATACATACTATACATGGGTAAATTAGTTAAATTTATGAAAGTAGTCAAATATTATTCCCAACTAAGCTGATTAATTCTCTCTATTATGAGAATTTAGTATTTCAGCTAATCCTACACTAGGAATTTTCCTTTTTGGGAAATATTGGTAATATATAATTACCTAGCATTTCATTATGCTAAAACATAAGGCATTTCACTATGCCTATTTTCATGTGCATCATAGTGCAAAATAATCAAAGGGCTACCATACTGCAATCTGATCCGTACTAGCGGGCTCGGATAACTGCCCTATTCACCACTAATACCATATGAAAAATATTATGTCACTGCTCATATGGGAAAATGGTACTTTCATAGTGGTGGCCTTCCCATAATTGCCCCACCTGACTTTTAGCCTCTCATAGGGCAAGGTATCATCAAATCATCAAATTTCAAGAAGCGGGTGGCCAAACCCTTATAACTCCTCTAGCATAGCATCCCCCTAGGCTTATGCCTATTAAAACAAAATCACAAGCCTCTATGCTTGTATGTAAAATAGATTTCATACATATTAGACAATTTGTCTGTTTACTTAGAGTTGAATTATCTTCTAGTTCATTATTCACTTATAGTCTAATCCTTAACCATCTTATATGTGTTTGATTGGATCATAAGGTTTTTAGGGGATTTAATACAAGTATTAACAATTACTCTTGTCAACATAAGGTCATGGGTTCAATCATGTACATCCCATGTAAATGCATTAATCAAATCCTCCTACCTTTAAGTAGTGATCTCTTTTCCCAGATCTTCCATGATCCTGACTGATGTATGTAATCTGTACATTGAAACATATTGTCAATATATATATAAATTATGAACAATCTTATTGATCACTATATCTAATGTTTAGAATGATCTTTAATTCATTCATATCTAAGTATTTTCTATCTCTAAGTCTTTGTGTGTCCATCTCCTTGATCTTGATCTTTCATAGATCCTTTGATTGACAATCTATACTTATTGATAAAGATCAAGGTCCTAGATCTTTTATCATCTAGTTCTTCTTTGATCTAAGTTCAATAATTGGATCATCCCTAAGGAGGAGGATCTTGGTTTTCTTCCTTGAATCATCTTTGATCAAGAGTTTGGATTATCTAATCTAATAAACTATAACATGCATACTAAGTACAATATAATATTCTTATTTTTATTGTTCTTGATCATTCAAGATCTAATGGATCTTATTTGATCATCCTTATCTTACTTACAGTTTTTATTAGGGTTAGGTAATTTACTAACCTTTTATGCTCTTACTATTATTATTCAATAAGTTAATGCTTTGCTGGTTGAAGGTAACTTATTTAAGCCTAAGTCTAGAATGCTCCTCTTATTTCCAATTGGCTAAGGCTTACTAGCTGAATGGGTGAACACAAAGAGGTTACTTCAATCCTCATGTAATGAGGTGTTTAGACCTCACAAACATCAACGAAAAGTAGGGGAAGAGCAAAGCTCTATTAGATAACCCCCTTAACCACTATGTTCAACATTCACTAGTGTGACCTTAGCTCAACCTTTCATAAGGTTCCTATAAGGATGTTGACCCTAAGTACTCTTTCTAATTGATTTTAATTAAGTCCTTGAATATTTACAATGTCATTCATGGGGTTTATTATTCTCCTAGTTTGAGCCAAGGATTTGATAATCCTTATATTGTCCTACTAACTATAGCCCTTACTAATTAAGTCCAAAATAATCCATTCTTATTTGTGTCATGAAACTCTACTTTCTCATTAGATTCCATTTTTGGTGTTTTATGCTCTTTATCTCATGACAAGTAGATCTACTAATAAAATTTAACCATAAATGAATTATAAATTCAAAGTATAAAACTACAAAATTGAACACTTACAGATAATGATGCAAGGTACTTAAAATTACACTAGCATGATTTTCAATTAATATACCTTAATAACTCAATTTAAACTAACATGGACCTAAGGTACAATCTCATACTATAGTATAATCTTACATGAAATTCTAGCATGTTCCTAAGTTATAATGGCATAAAATCACACTAACATGCCCCTAAGATAATTAAATCTAGCAACCTATGATAACAATCTAATCACATATCATGCTAAAGTCCAAAAGTTACACTAGCATGCTTTATAACATAAATCACATTTAAAATGCTTTATCAATTAATAGAAAATAAAACTAATTACATTAATATTTTTAAAAACCTTCACTTATGATCCAACCATTAGATCTTAGATCTTTTCCTTTTGATCAAGGGCTTTAGTTATATTTAGGGGTTTTTCTTTATTAAGGTCCAAAGATCATATTGCTTTGTTTTTGTCATAATCAATACACGATCTCCCTAGATTTCATCATATTAGCATCCCTTCCATCCATTCCAAGGATCTGATCACACTTGATCTCATTGATCAAGTGGGTCCCTTTGTATTTTTAGGATTTTTCTTTATTAAGGTCCAGAGATCATATTGCTCTATTTTTGTCACATTCAATCCATGATGTCCATGGATTTCATCATATAAACATCCATTCCATCCATCCCAAGGATCTGATCACACTTGATCTTATTAATCAAGTGGGTCCCTTTGTAATTTTTAGGGTTTTTCTAACAAAATGGGTAGATCCATTAATATATCCCAAATATGTCCAATTAAACCATATATATCACTTTATTTCAATATTATATCATTATTAAAATAGATTTCCGAGATCTGATCAACTCAGATCTTGAAGATCTTGGAAATTGGAAACTTATTTCCTACATACAGAAAGTTTATAGGGCATTTTCTCCATTTTATCATTTCATAAGAAATTAAAGGTTTTAAGCTTTCCATAGCTTCTTTCTGATCTCAATTTGGACTTCATATGACTCCTGAATTGAATATGGAAGTTCACAGTCCATTCCTAGGGCCTAGATTTGATCTGGGCCCATCAGAATGGACTACCCAAATTTTTCGGGCAGAAATGGGCCGAGCGGAACTGTCGGCGTTGTGCACTCGTCACCGGGATGCACGTGTGACATGTTCACCCAACGACCTTTGTTTTCTTACGGTTGTCCCTCTGGACAACGTCACGCATGCCATCTTGGGGACCCGCAATCCGATCGGGAGATTGGAAAGTCCATTTTGGACCATTTAATCAATCCCTTTCATTGAAGGCCCAAAACTCAATAGAATTTTGTGAAACTTTTACCCTAGGGGTGTTGGACCCTTGTGGATCAATTGGTAGGGTCAGATTTTCCATTTGAGCCCTCAATCATCATGAATTGAAGGTTCTGGTATTTACTTTATTTTTACCATTTTTTACGTCTAGGAAGTAGTTCCACCTACTTGATTGGAGAACAACGTTGGTTATATGGTTCAATTTAAGAGAATACCCGTTTTGATGATAATATAGCCCAAGATCCATTTGTCTTGTGATTTTCGTTGTTTGAAACGTTAGATCTTGAAATTTCTTTGGGTGTTTTGTAGCTAAGGTATCCTAAAAAGTTTTAGATGATGAGATCTGTGATATTTGATCTGGAATAGAGTGCTTAATTGAATTTAGGTCTCTAGTTCCAATCAAGAGAGAGGAGAGAGAAATTGAAAGAGAGAAATCGTTTGGGAGTTTTGGGATTTTAGGGATGGATCTGAATTTGGTTTTGTAGGAGAAGCCAAGATAAATTCGTGGGAATTTTATGAATATTTTTAAAGGATTTTTGGGGGTGTATTTATAGGCATTTTGGATCTTTTTTCATGATTATGTGTAATGATTATGATTTATTTTTTTATTATTTATTAGCATTGGATTCTCCCATCTTCACCTTTTTCCCCAAGACCAGTTGGTGGGGATTTGACCCATGATTTCACGTGGGCTGGCCATAGGATTCCCTTTTAGGTCCCACGTGGGCCCCACATAGTGTAAAAAGACCATTTTGCCCTTTATGTATAAAAATTAGGGTTTTATTCCCATGATCTCAGAATTGAGCGTACTTAGTGGCATTGGATTCATATTTCTCAGCACATTCTAAATTTTGATGTCTCAGATTTTGATTTTTGGTTAAAATTACTATTTTACCCTTTTGTCTATAAAATCAAGAAAATTAAGGATTTTTCATCCGACTTTAGAATTTATCGTGCTTACAGTCATTCTGAAGGATTTGTTGAGTTCAATTTCAATTATACATGTATTATCTCTTGATTATATTTTTATAAGAAGTGCATTCTAAATAACCCTAATATTTCAGCCCAAAATTTCTGAAACTCAAACTTTATTGATTTTCTCAATCAATTACAAAAATTGGGGTTATTAAACTCTCTCTCTCTCTCTCTCTCTCTCTCTCTCTCTCTCTCTCTCTCTCTCTCTCTCTCTCTCATCCGCCTCATTCACTCTTTGCACAACAGCACCACCCCGTAAAATTTTAAGCTTTCTTATTGTATTTTTGAAAATTTGAATGGAATGAAAATGTGCAAATTTAAAATTTTGAGTTTTAGAAGTAACAGTTTTGATAAATATTTTTGATGTTTTTCACAAGCACACGGGCTATTGTGGTATAGCTCATGCAAGTATGGGTCGATCCCACAGGAATAGGCTTTAAAATTTTGAAGTTTTTAATAAAATTTAATTATTTAAAATTCAAATTAATTGACAAAAATTAACAAAAAAAATCAGACTTCATCTTTAGTTTAACAGTGAAATTCTTGAAGTCTAATTCCAGGAAGAACAGAAAAAGAAACAATAAAACATTAATTAAACTAAAACTAGAAAAATTAAGAAAATCTTAATTCCCTAATTTAAGTGCTGTCCAATTTCCTCACTTTGGGTATCCCAAACTTTGATCAACCTCCATCACTATATTCAACATGTCCTGGATTAATGATCTGACAGAGGAATTTGTCAGATTCTTCATATTTTCAAAGATCTAATCGAATTAAGAAATTTAAGATTTAATGGCTTAGATCTATTTTCATAACCCAATTTGAAGATCAGGAACAACAATTCAATAGGAAAATATCCTAAAAACAAGTTCTAAAAATTAATTGAAATTCTGAACTAAAATAGACAAGAAAATAGAAGTTTTCCATGGTTAAACCATAACCTTTGATTGAGTTAAATAGTAATGGAATAACACATAATGAGAATTACCAGAATGGGAATAACATAAAATGGGAATAAGAATAGTAAAGGACATGAAATGTAAATTTAGTTATTCTATTGAGGGTAAAATAGCAATTTTCTTCCAAACATCCTTAAAACTCTCGTAAAAGAGATTTTTGTCAGAGAAGATCTCCGGAGGAGATGAAGAACCAAGATATGGTGTCGTACGATTAGGCTAGAATTGTCTGGGCTTGCTCTTGGATGGTGGAAGATCTTCATACTCTGGGCATCATCTAGTGTTTCTAATCTAGGCATGTGGATGCTCGTTTGAAGAGGAAAAATGATGCCTTTTTTGGGCGTCGGATGAATAGAGCCAGTGATGTTGGGAAGGTGAAGATGTAAGGGGAAGCAGAGGAGGAAAGGAAGAGAAGATTGGTGGCATGATGGTTGGCTGGGAGAGAGTTGGTTTGTGGTAGGAGCAAAAGTAAAATGAGAAAAAAAAAATGACACCTAGCTCGTATGGAGCAGAGGAGCGTCGCACGGTCGGGTTGGATGAAAACGGGATGATTTGAAAAGGGTTCCTATTGGAAACCCAGAAATAGAAATCGACCACATGTAAAAAGGAGGGTGCTGAACCAGAGGGGCTGAAGCGGTGAATGGAGGAAAGGTGGGTAGATGTGAGAGATGGGTGTGATGGATGTGAAGAGGAAGGTGGTGCTGGTACTTGAATTGGAAACATCCTAGAATTGGAGGAGATGGAGTTTGAAAGAAAGATGAAGGAGAAGAAACTAAAAGAGAAAGGAAAGAGGTGGCTTAGGAGATGCGGTCAATGTAAACAAGGGAGATGGAGACTAAGAGAGAAGGGAGACAGTGGTATTGGAATGAAAAAATGATGGAGAAAAAGAAGATGGATGGGAAGAGGAAGATGGTGCATGAAGTGTAAGGGAAAGAGATAGGAATAGTGAGAAAAGAGATACAGTGCAAAAGTGGAAACACACTAAGAACTTAGGAAAGCAAAAATTGAACAAAGGAAGACTAAAAACTCCAAAACTCTCTACAATTCCCCTCTCTACAGTTCCCCTCTTTATACACCTTTTCCTTTCCTAATCTTCCTGCACCTCTTTATTTTAAGAGGTAGATTCCTACTAGGAAACTCCTCTTCCAAATTAGGACTCCTCTTCTAATTAGGACACCTTCTTCTTTTTGGAAGCCTTCATCCCATGCCTTATTGATCTTCAATTGATTTGCAACGTTGAAATTAGATATGAGACACCCAACCCTCTTTTAGTTAATCTGCAAAATAAAATACTAAATTAGAATCATCTGAACCTCAAATTAATTATCTAATAATCTCTAATGATCATCTGATCGTTGATTTTAAAAAAATAAGGTTTGGATGGTGAATTTGAGCTAAATTGAAAATCAAGCTAAATTTTGCAATTTTTAATGGTTAGATGATCTAATTGAATGCTAAACTAGGGAGTTTTTTAGCCAAAATTAAACACTTAACACACCCCCCAGCCACCATTTTGCTAATCCTGAGCACAACATGTAAAAGACTATTTTACATAAAACTAGTACAAGGTGCCACTTTCGTAGGTACTCACAATTGCATTTAGCACCCGCAACAAGCCCTTGAACCACTAGGTTATCCCTAGTGGACGAGTTAAGCCTAGTGAGGGTTTGCAATGAATATATCCAAAAATTTTAGTAAGGTCAAGTCCCCTATTTTATCACAGAGAATCCTTATTCATTAGCAATTTTACTAATTTTTCACAACTTAATGAAGAGGATTTGACAATTTTACACACCATACACATATTAAAGACATTTTATTTGAGCTATTTCTCAGAGTGCATATGTGTGTGTACAGCCACATAAATCTTGACCTCAAATCCTCATAGGTATGCACTCAAAAATAAAACTCTCAGATAAGGGGTTTAAGCATATTTCTCTCGTTATGTGACCAAATCCGACAAGCTAATGGTTCACATAATTCTTTTAAATGTTCATGAGACAAAGGAAAGTGATCCCTAAGAGTGGATGTTAACACCAAGAATATTAGGGGTCTTTTACCTTAATTCTTTCTGTTTATCTCCTCTTTAAGGCCATGTCCACCTAAGATCAATAGGTTTTTAACTAGGACAAAATGTAGGCTTATGATAGGTTTAGAAAAGAAAGGTATAAAGATTTCAAAAGTTCAAAATTGAGTATGTCTTCAATGAATATCTAATATGACAACTTTGCTTTTGGGTTTGTTCTTGAAGTGAATTTCTCTTTTAGATTTTGGTCTTATTTTTTCTTTTCTTTTCTTTTTCTTCTTTGGAAGAAAGACAGCTAATTTTTTCTCACTTCTTTGACTTTTTGTCCTATTTTTGAATTTTTTCTACTCTACTCATTTTGAATATGGGTATGGTTATTTATTTTACTGGGTTATTTTGGGTTAAGGTGAATGGGGTTGAGAAAAAAAGGCTTAATAACAGGCTCAAAAGGCTAACTAGTGGTATACTATATTGGGTAGGCTTTATATCTCTGGGCTGAGCAAGGATGGCCTATATCATTTCCTAGGTTTCCTAAAGCCTATCAGATTCAATAAATTTCTGGAATTAAAGCTATTACTCCTATTCATTCTTAATGGTTAACCAAAACAAGAATAACAGGATCACATTAATATATGTACGCTGAAGAATTCAGGGAATTACTTATAATTCTCTAAAAGAAGATAGTCTCAAACTCTCACTAGGTTATAGGTCTCCACTAGTTTTCCTCAGGGTCTCTAAGTCATACCTTTATATTAGTCTTGATTATGTGCCATGTGTAATTGGTTTTGGAGAATTAACTTTCATAAAATGCTTCAACTCATGAATGACGTGCAAAAATAATCATATGCATTCCCATTAAGAGGTGAAAACAATATATTTACTAAATTCTGAACATCCAATTCTCATCACAGTAAGGGAACCGGACTTTAAAAACTCTTCTTCTTCTTTTTTTAAACTCAAGAAAATTCAAAATCTCTATGTGCATCTACACCCTCAGCCTAAATGAAGCAATGTCCCCAATGTTTGAAAAACATAGGATTCTATATGAAAATTGAGTGATGTAGACTCTAAACCCTTGGGTTGCCTCCTAATAAGTGCTAAATTTAATGTCTTCAGCCAGACATAATGATGAGTGCAATGATGATATGCTGCAAGGCTCCTGGAGTGGTAATCTAAGGTGGATCATGATACTCAAGTGTCTCTAAAAGTGTCTCATCAATTTCAAGGTTAGCCATTTCTCGAAAAGGTTTTAACCTTTGACCATTGACCTTTTGGATTTCTCCATCCTTTTCAATCTTGATGGCCCCATGAGGATAGATTGTGGGTACTATATAAGGTCCGATCCATCTATATCTAAGTTTTCCTGGGAATAGATGCAATCTAGAATTATACAATAAGACCTTTTGACCTGGTGTGAAGGATTTTCTTAAAATATGTCAATCATGTACATCCTTCATTCGATCTTTGTACAATCGTGTAGACTCATATGCATCTTTCCTCAGTTCCTCCAACTCATTGAGTTGGATTTTTCCATGGGTTCTAGTAGAATCTAAGTCAAAATTTAGCCTTTTGATAGCCCAATATGCCTCGTGCTCTAACTCTATTGGTAAGTGGCAGGTCTTTCCATAGACCAAGCGGTAGGATGACATTCCTATAGGGGTTTTATATGCTATACGATAAGCCCATAAAGCGTCAATAAGTCTTAGAGACCAGTCTTTCCTATTTGGATTGACTGTCTTTTCTAGAATCCGCTTTATTTTCCTATTAGATACCTCTACTTGACCACTAGTCTGAGGATGGTATGGGGTAGCTATCCTATGATTGACACCATACTTTTTCATTAAATTCTCAAACACCTTATTACAAAAGTGTTTTCCCGCATCACTTATGATGGATCTTGGAGTACTAAACAATACAAAAATAATCTTTTAAAATTATTACCACAACCTTGTGGTCATTGGTCTTGCAGGGTATAGCCTCCACCCACTTGGACACGTAGTCTACTCTCACTAAGGTGTACAAATTTCCAAAACAATTAGGAAAAGGTCCTATAAAATCTATGCCCCAAACATCAAAAGGTTCTATGACAAGGATTGGGTTTAAGGGCATCATATGTCTCCTTCTTAAACTTCCTAACCTTTGACACCTTACACATGCCTTGTAGTAAGCATGTGCATCCTTAAATATGGTAGGCCAATAAAATCCATACTGCAAAAAATTTTCAACTATCTTTCTAGAGCTGAAATGGCCCCCACATGCATGATCATGACAAAAGGAGATGATTTGATTATGTTCACTGTCTGGTATGCATCTCCTAATTACTTGGTCAGGACAGTACTTGAATAAGTACAGGTCATCCCAAGTAAAATATCTAACCTCAGTTAAAAATCTCTTTTTATCTTGTTTGGTCCAATAATTAGGTAGTTGTCCTATAACAAGATAATTAACAATATCTCCATACTAAGGTAACTGCGAAACATGCAATAACTGTTCATCTGGGAATGTCTCAATTATAGGCCCTTGACTGCTAGTGTGCTCCACCACTAATCTGGATAAGTGATCAACTACTACATTTTCTGAACCTTTCTTGTCCCTAATTTCTAAGTCAAACTCATGTACTAGTAGTATCCAATAGATTAACTTAGGTTTTGCATCCTTTTTAGAAAGGAGGTACTTTAAGGTGGCATGATCCAAGTATGCTATAACTTTAGACCCTAATAAGTAAGATCTAAACTTATCCAAAGCAAACACCACAGCTAACAACTCTTTCTCAGTAGTGGAATAGTTGAGTTGGGCATCATTTAGTGTTTTACTAGCATAATATATCACCTGGGGAAGTTTATCAATGCGCTACCCCGAAACAGCTACAATGGCATAATCCGACACATCACACATTATTTTGAATGGTGCTTTCCAATCTGATGGTCGAATAATAGGTGCAGAAGTCAATTCAGCCTTAAGTCGCTCAAATGCTTTCTTATAGTCTTCATCAAAGTCAAAAGTGGCCTCCTTTGTAAGTAAATTACATAGGGGCTTAGCAATTTTGCTAAAATCTTTGATGAATTGTTTGTAAAAGCCAGTATGTCCTAAAAAGGAGCGAATTTCTTTTACTGTCCTTGGTGGAGGAAGGTTGGCTATTAAATCCACTTTTTCCTTATTGACTTCTATCCCATTGGGTGATATTATGTGGCTTAATACTATCCCACTTCGTACCATAAAATGATACTTTTCCCAATTTAAGACAAGATTCTTTTCCTGACACCTTACAAGGACTAACTTCAAGTGGTGCAGACACTCATCAAATGATGACCCAAATACTGAAAAGTTATCCATAAACAACTCAAGGAATCTTTCTACCATGTCTGAGAAAATGCTCAACACACACCTTTGAAATGTAGCTGAAGCGTTACAAAGCTCAAAAGGCATACGACTGTAGGCGAAGGTTCCAAAAGGGAAGGTGAAGGTGGCCTTCTCTTGATCCTTTAGTGCTATAGGAATTTGGTTATAACCAGAATATCCATCTAGAAAATAGTAATAACTATGTCCGACGAACCTCTCTAGCATTTGGTCATGAAAGGTAGAGGAAAATGATCTTTCCTCATGGCCGCGTTCAACTTTTGATAGTCAATACAAACTCTCCACCTAGTGGTCATGTCGGTAGGGACTAGCTCGTTATCCTCATTTTTTACTATCGTAACCCCAGATTTCTCAAGTACAACTTGAACGGGGCTAACCGAAGTACTATCAGAGATAGGGTATATGACGCCAACATTTAAGAGCTTTAGGACTTCATCTCTAACCACATCCTTCATGTGGGGGCTCAATTACCTTTGAGTTTCCTTAGAAGGTTTTGCATTTTCTTCTAGATGTATCCTATGCTTGCATATAGCTGGACTTATCCCTTTTATGTCTGTTATTGTCCACCTTGGAGCAGTTTTATGTTCCTTAAGAACATCTAAAAGCTTACCCTCCTGTTCTTTATCTAAGTTTGATGCTATTATTATAGGTAAGGTTTCATCTGGGCCTATGTATGAATATTTCAAGTTATCAGGCAAGGGTTTTAGGTTCAGAGACGGTGGTTGCTCTATTGAGGGTATGGGGACAGATTTAGACAGTGGGAGTGATTCCACATAAGGACCCCACTTAGAGGTATCCATGATAGGTGCAACATCTAAAATATTGTTTACCTCCTCAATAGACTTGTCTATATCAAATTCTCCATTAAAGTGCATCAAACAAGCCTTCAGAGGGTTCAAGATGGACGATGGTGAATGAATCTCATTAATTAGACTCTATCAAATTGACATCACAAGGATCATTGAGGTCTAAATGTTGTTGGTCGGCATTAAAAATATTAAACTTAACCTTCATGTTGTCGA
This sequence comes from Warburgia ugandensis, assembly GCA_035236585.1. Classification (NCBI taxonomy): domain Eukaryota; kingdom Viridiplantae; phylum Streptophyta; class Magnoliopsida; order Canellales; family Canellaceae; genus Warburgia; species Warburgia ugandensis. The sequence goes on from CP141133.1 coordinate 61,377,890, forward strand.
ATGAAGTTTCATTACACCATTCCTATAGTTAATAATGGCATTTGACGTTGCCAAGAATGGACATCCAAGGATGACTGGGATTTGACTACCAGGATCTGATACAGGATGGGTGTCTAGCACAATGAAATCAATAGGGTAATAAAACTTATCTACCTATATCAAGACATTTTCAACCAAACCACGAGGTATCTTGATAGATCTATCAGCGAAGGTGTGGTAGTGGTTGGTTTCAACTCATTGAGTTTTAGTTGCTCATAGACAAAGTATGGCAACAAGTTAACACTAGCCCTTAAGTCAAGAAGTGGCCTATCTATGACATGATCTCTAATGACACAAGTGATTATAGGACATCCTGGGTCTCTAAACTTTGATGGGGTCTTGTGTTGAATCAAAGAGCTCACCTGTCCAGTGAGGAAGGCTTTCTTTTGCACATTAAGCTTTTTCTTTGTTGTGCATAGCTTTTTTAAGAATTTGGCATAGGCAAGAATGTCTTTAATTGCATTGAACAATGGTATATTGATTTGTACATGTTTAAATATCTCCATTAACTCGTTGAAGTTTGATCCCTTCCTAACTTTATTCAATAATTGGGGGAAAGGGCCTTTAGGCACATAGGGTGCCTCCACTATAGGATCTACATGGTTGTTCTGTCATTTCTCTTTTTCCTATATTTTTGTTGCCTCTTTTTCCTTTGCAATTTCCTTAGCCTGCCCTTCTTTGTTATCAATTTGATGACCGTTCCTAAGGGTGATTATGGACTTGGCATGCTCATGAGGATTAAGGTTTTGGGAACTTGACCCTATCTTAAAGTGACCCTTAGGGTTAGGGATGAGTTGACTAGGAAACTAACCCTTTCCTCTATTATGTAATTCAGCAGACAATTGGCTTAATTGCAACTCTAGCTTAGCTATGGGTTGAGAGTTGACATTGGCTGACTGTCTACTCTCATTTTGCAATTGGTGTAAGGCCTTTTTAATGTAATCATTATCTTTTACAATTTGTTCCAACATGGTGTGGATGTCTTCCTTTGAATATGATTTCTTTTGTTGTAAAGGTTGTTCAAAGCTAGGTGGCTAATGGAGAACTGTAGTTCTAAGAGGAAAGTTTTAGACAGGGGGATTTACATATGGCCCCCCTTTGTGGTTATTCTTTGACCAAGACAAATTGGGATGCTTAGCCCATCCAGGGTTATAGGTCTCAAAATATGGGTTGTCGATAGGTTGGCGATATGCATTGAATGCATTTGCTTGGTTTACAAGATATTCATGGAATACTTTATTAGATGGACACACTGAGGTTAAATGGGCTGGATTAGAACAAGTAGCGCATACCTCTTGTGGAGGTTTTTGGGATAATGTAACAGCCATAAAATATTGAAACATAGTTTCAAGCTTGTCCATTCTTCTATCTAATTTTTCAACAACAAAGTTGAGCTTATAGGATAGATGAGTATGCACTCCTATCTCATAGTGGGCTGGTTAGTCTTTCTCTCCTATTTGAATAATCCCATTGCTGAGAATTATTGGCTACAGTTTGAAAGAATTCCCATGCTTCACTTTCATTTTTTAACATGAGCGTTCCTCCACTCGTTGCATCTATCATTTCTCTATTTTGAGGCGTCAATACTCATAGAAGTATTGAACTTGCTGCCATTTCTCAAATCCATGATGAGGGCATTTTTGCAGTAGTTCATTCCATTGTTCTTAATATTAGTAATATTGTTCATCATCCCTTTGTTGGAAATTTATAATTTCATGATGTAGGGCATTTGTTTTGTGAACAGGGAAGAACTTGTTTAGGAACTTCTTACACAATTGGTCCCATGTATATATGGAACCTATGATGATGTTTAACTACAAGTGCATGAGCTATTGTTGTATAGCTATGCAAATATGGGTCGATCCCACAGGAACTCAAAGATGGAGTTTTACATAAAATTCAATTAATAAAAATAGCAAAAATAACAGAAATAAAATGAAAATAAAATAAAATTTAAGATTTTATTTAACTGCTACAATTTACACAATTTCTAAATCCAAGAAAACAGAAAATAAAACTAAACAAGCAGCCTTGGATATCACTGTCCCTAGATAGATAGCATGTGGATAAGGTAAAACCAAAATATTCAGGGACACATCTGTAAATAAAACAGGGACTCAGAAGGAATTAAAATAAGGACACAGATGGTATTAAAATGAGGACAGAGATGAAATTAACCAAAAAGGACAGGAATGTAATTGCATTTAAAGAGAAAAGGGTAAAATTGGAAATGATTAAAAATCTGGTTTTTAACAACAACAAAACAAAACAAAAACCAAACAAAGAAGAAAGTTGGAGGAGGAAGGGGAGGAAGGAAGAGGAGGAAAGTGGGGAGAAGAGAAGAAAGGAGGAAGAGGAGAATGGGGAGAAAACCCAAGTTGGGTTTTCTTTTTTACTTGGGTTTTCTCCTCCGGAGCTGACCTACGACCGAGATGGAGGAGAATGGAGAAAAATAAAAAATTGGGGAGGAGGGAAATCGATGGCAAGCAGGGCAGTGTGGCCAGTGGATGAGGTATACAGAAGTAGAAGAAAGGACTGCCAGCTATGTGGTGCTAGTCAACGTGTGGTGAAGAAGCAGAGAGATAGGGAGTAGGAGAAAGAGGGGAGAAAGAGAAACGAGTGGGGTGAGGAGGAGAAAGGGAATGAGAGAAACTAGTTTCGTGCAGCTAGGAAGAAGAAACAAGAGGGAGGCCTGGGTTGTGCAGTGACCGGGGATTCCATTCCAGAGGAGCGAGAGAGATCAGATGGAGATGAGGATGAGTAAGAGAGCAGAGAGAGAGAGAGAGAGAGAGAGAGAGAGAGAGAGAGAGAGAGAGAGAGAGAGAGAGAGAGAGAGAGAGAGAGAGAGAGAGAGAGAGAGAGAGAGAGAGAGAGAGATTTAAGCTGTGGGAGAGAAGGATTCTTCCCACGTCCAGCCAAGGGGAGTTATGAGAGATGGGAAGTGGGAAGTGGGAAAGAGAAGAAGAGCGTTGAGAGAGGAGGAATAGAGAATGAGGGAGAGACAGAGAGCAAGATGAAGGAGAGGTTAGGTGGGTCTACCTCCACCTATGGTCTAGCCAAGAGGAGGAAGGCAAGAGGGAATGGAGAAAGGAGTGTGAGTTGGGAATGATGGAGAGAAAGGGAAGGAGAGGGAAAAGTGAGCAGGCCCAACCGAAGAAGAAGAGGAGTAAAAAAAGACGTGGAGAAGGAAGAGAAGAGAATAGAGAAGGAGAGGGAGAAGAAAAGTGGAGTTGAAGAAGAAAAGTGGGAGATGAGGAGAAGAGAATGGAGAGAGATCAGAGGGGTAGAGAGAAAGTGGAAGGGGGAGATGGTTTGGCTGCCTCCTACGACTAACTAAGGGAAGAGTTGAGGAGAGAAAGATGGGAAGAGGAGAGGGAAGGGTGACAGGCCAGCCACCCTAGTCCTGCCCAGGTGTTGAAGAAGTGTGGAGAATGGAGAGAGGGGTATATGAAGAAAACGATAGAGAGAGACGTGAGAGAGTGAGAGGTGTGAGAGATAGAGAGAAAAGAGAGAATCGTGGGAGAGAGAGAGAGAGAGAGAGAGAGAGAGAGAGAGAGAGAGAGAGAGAGAGAGAGAGAGAGAGAGAGAGAGAGAGATAAAGATGAGTGGGGTCCACTAAAAGTCTAGTTTTATCAAAACTCTTGCAATTCTTTAATTTTGTTCTGTCCTAGGAGCCTTCAAATTCTTCTCTTTTCAGGAAACTTCATCATCCTCATCTAATCTCCTTAATTTGATCTGCATCATCCAAGATGTGTTGATTGATCTGCAATGCACAGGACCCAATTGGAATCATCTGAATCGTTCCTTATTCCTCTGATTAGCTTTGATGATCATCTGACCATTATTTTGCAATTCAACAAAATTGAAATATTTTATGTAAAATCTTTAAATTGATGGCCTAGATGCTCTAATTGAATACTAAATTAGGAGTATTTTGACCAAAATTGAGCACTTAACAACCTACCTCCAAGGAATTAAGCCATGACTTAGCTTTATCCTTAAGTGAGAACAGGAATAACCTAAGCCTAATTGAATCATCCAAAAAATTTCAAAACCTAAATATGGCACAAATATCAAGAAACTCCTTGATATGTAGGTATGGGTCTTCTCGGTCTCAACCATAAAAAGTAGGGAATAATTGAATTACTGCCGGCTTTAACTCAAAGTGGTTGGCATTAGTGGGAGGTAAAGCTATGTAGGATGGGGTATTAAGTTGAAGCGGTGCATAAAAATCTCTAATAGTCATGCACTCAATCTCTGTTAGTGGTTTAGTCATGGGAATAGGAACTATGTTTCTTTTCCCTTGGTTTTGGATGTGCTGAATCTCTTGATTTAAAGGTAGTAGTTCAGGGTTCTGAGATCGACACCCTTGCATGAACTATTCCTAATCTAAAATGTCCTACTCTAAATGCTAACTCTAACTCTATGTGATTCAAACAAAAAGGCACAGTCAAACACCTTAAGCTAATAAGCAATATATTGATTTTCTTGAATTTGTGTGGGGACAATGCTTTCAATTAGTGTAATCCAGCACTCCTCCTCTCCTTTAGATTTGATTATTACTTACCAGTTAGGTTTTGCCCAAGATGGTTAATACAACCCTCATATAAGGAGGTGTTTAGACCTCACAAAAGTCAACAAGAGGTGAGGGAAGAGGACAATAAATTGTATCTTAGTAAGAGGGTCCTACGAGCATGTGATGGCCCTATAGGTCTCTTCTGATTGATTTTAATTTGATTTGAATGGTAGGGTAGCGCGCTTGAGCTGATTATCCTATGTGGGCCAAGGAGTGGTGATGAGATCCACCCTTGATCTTATGGGGGTAGGGTGCCCTTACTAATTAATTCCACACTCCATGGCAGTCCGATCAGCATATATATCACCTTAAAGCATTAACCATGTCCTAAGATGCAATTAAAAATAATAAACTAATGCAAAATCCTAAAAATGCAACAATTATAAAAGATGCTCTCTATTTGAGTTATACTACCAAACAATGCAAATTTACTCTAAATGCAAGCCCTAATCTAGGAAATAAATGAGTGAGGAAACTTACAGTGGGGTTTTTGATGAAGATCAAGTATGGGCTACCTTATCCCAAACTTGCCCAATATTATACAACCCTTTAAAATGAAAATAAAAATGTCAATTTACAAGGATCCTCACTACAAGTTTCAATCAAAAGGGAAAAAAATCCTATTCTAAGAAAGCAGGGAAATTTCCATGTTGATGAAGATTGTCTTGCTAATTTCCACCACTTTCTTGTTTCCTTAAAAAAGAAAATTAGAAATAAGTACTAATTTCAGGAAATTAGGTGGTTAAGCACTAAAAAAATTAAAAAATGCACCTAAAATTGCCTAAAATGCTGAAACTTTGCAATTCCTACTATTTTTTTGGATTTTTAATTAAATTTTATAAAAACTCTGTTGCATGTCCCTGACAATGGCGCCAAAAACTTGTTGATATTTTCTGCAAGTGCACGGGTTATTGTGGTATAGCTAATGCAAGTACGGGTTGACCCATAGGTATGTGCTTTAAAATTTTGAAGTTTTTAATAAAATATAATTATTTAAAATTCAAATTAATTGATAAAAATTAACAAAAAAATTCAAACTTCATCTTTAGTTTAACAGTGAAATTCCAAAAGTCTAATTCCATAAAGAACAGAAAAAGAAACAATAAAACCTTAATTAAACTAAAACTAGAAAAATTAAGAAAATTCTAATTCCCTAATTTAAGTGTTGTTGAATCTCCTCACTTTGGGTACGCCAAACTTTTATCAACCTCCATCACTATATTCAACATGTCCTGGATTAATGATCTAACAGAGGAATTTGTCAGATTCTTCATATTTTTAGAGATCTAATCGGATTAAGGAATTTAAGATTTAATGGCATAGATCTGTTTTCATAACCCAATTTGAAGATCAAGAACAACAATTCAATAGGAAACAATCTTAAAAACAAGTTTTAAAAATTAATTGAAATTTTGAACTAAAACAGACAAGAAATTAAAAGTTTTCCATGGTTAAACCATAACCTTTGATTGAGTTAAACATCAATGGAATAACACAGAATGGGAATTACTAGAATGGGAATCATCGTCATCATCATCATCAAGACCTTATCCCAACTAGGGGTCAGCCACATGAATCTTATTCCTCCATTCCACTCTATTAAATACCATGGCTTCATTTAGTCCCAAAGTTTTTAAATCTTTCCTCACTACTTCTATCCACGTTCTTTTGGGCCTTCCCCTTGCCCTTTTAGAACCTTCTACTTGTATTGCCTTACTCCTAACTGGTGCCATTGTTGGTCTCCTTTGAACATGTCCAAACCATCTAAGTCTAATCTCCCTCATCTTGTTACTTATTGCTGCTACCCCTAAATTTTCCCTAATATTTTCATTTCTAATTCTATCCTTTCTTGTCTTACCACTCATCCATCTCAACATCCTCATTTCTGCAATGCTCATCCTATGAGTATGATGTTCCTAAACTATCCAACACTCTGATCCATAGAGCCGACCTTATAGCCATCCTATAGAATTTTTCCTTTAGATTGAGTGGCACCCGCCTATCACATAAAACACCCGATGCACATCTCCATTTGTTCCAACCTGCTTGGAGTCTTTGGGTAACCTCCCTCTCAATCTCTCCACTCTCATGGATCAATGATCCTAAGTATCGAAATTGGTCTTTCACGGGGACCTCTTGGTTATCAATCTTGATTAGTGTTCCACTCTTACTCTTCTTGCTAAAATTACATTCAATATATTATGTCCTAGTTCAGCTAATTTTAAATCCTTCAAATTCTAATGCTTCTCTCCATAACTCTAGCTTTATGTTTACACCCTCCCTTGTCTCATCAAGTAGGACTATATCATCTGCAAATAGCATGCACTAGGGAATCTCCTCATGCAGATTTTTGTTAACTCATCCATAACTAATGTAAAAAGGTATGGACACAATGCTAATCCTTGGTGCAATTCGACAGTGATAGCAAAATCACCAGTCACGCCACTAGTGGTCTTAACATTTATTACCACACCCTCATACATATCTTTAATTATGTCTATATACCCCTGAGAAACCCCTTTACCACCCAACACCCTCCATATTAACTCTCTAGGGACTCTATCATAAGCTTTCTCTAGGTCGATAAAGACCATGTGGAGGTATTTTCTCCTCACCTTATATTTCTCTACTAATTATCTTAGTAAGAAAATAGCTTCCATGGTAGACCTCCCAGGCATGAAACCAAACTGATTCTCCGATACACTTGTTTCATGTTGTAGCCTCTTCTCAATCACTCTTTCAAAAAGTTTCATGGTGTGGCTCATAAGTTTGATCCCTCAATAATTAGTGCACCTCTGAATGTCTCCTTTATTCTTATAGATTGGTACAATAGAGCTTTTCCTCCACTCATCAGGCATTTTCTTTGATTTTATAATCTTGTTAAACAACTTGGTCAACCAAACTACCCCAATATCTCTCATATGCTTCCAAACCTCTATTGGTATACCATCAAGCCCCATGGCCTTTCCTAATTTCATCTTTCTCAAGGCCTCTTTTACTTCAAGTATTCTAATCCTACGTTCATATCTATAATATCCAATGTTATTTAGATTTATAGTATTTTCAATCCCTATATTCTCAGGGCCATTGTCATTTGACAATTTTTGAAAGTATCTTTCCCACCTTTGTTTGATCTCATCATCTTTGACTAATACCCTTTGATCATTGCTTCTAATGCACCTAACCTGCTTTAAGTCCTTACCCTTCTGTTCTCTTACTTTTGCAAGTTTAAACACATCTTTCTCACCTTCTCTTGTTCCTAGACTATTATAGAGCTCATCATATGCTTTAAATTTAGCCTCACTTACTATTCTCTTAGCAACATTTTTAGCATTCTTATATTGTTCATAGTTTTCATTATTTCTAATCTTTTGCCATGCTTTAAAATACACTCATTTTTCTTTAATAGCTTTTTGCACTATTTCATTCCACCATCATGTTTCCTTTAGTAATAACCTTTTACCTTTAGATACTCCTAAGACATTTTTTTCCACTTTCTTAATAGACTCAGCCATATTAGTCCACAAGGTATTTACTTCTGTTTCATTGTTCCAATTTCATTCTACCATCAACTTATTTTTGAATGAAGGTATTTTCTCTCCTTTTAAGTTCCACCACTTAGTTTTTGGATGTGTATTAAGTTCAATTCTTTTACTCCATCTTTTGATATGAATATCCATAACTATTAACCTATGTTGTGAGGTTAAACTCTCACCGGGTATCACCTTACAATCCTTACATATAGATTGTTCATTATTCCTAAGTAGAAAAAAGTCTATTTGGCTTTTATGAAGTACACTTTTAAAGGTTATTGAGTGCTCATCCCTCTTCTTAAAGAGTGTATTTGCAATGGATAGGTTATATGACAAAGCAAAATCAAGGATATTCTCCCCCATCTCGTTTCGTTCACCTATACCATACCCTCCCTGTATTCTATCAGATCCTTCCTTATCTTTTCCTACATGGCCATTTAAGTATGCTCCTATAAATATCCCCTCAGTGTTGGGAATTTCTTGCATGACTCTCTCCATATCTTCCCAAAACTATCTCTTGATTATATCTTATAACCCTACTTGTGGTGCATATGCACTTATAATATTTATAATGTACTCTCCTAGAATAATTTTTATTATTATAATTCTATCACTAATTCTTTTAGAGTCCACAACTTTATCCTTTAATTCCTTATCCACTATTATTCCTATGCCATTTATGTTATTTTCCTTTCCTACGTACCATAATTTATACCCATCTATTTCTCTAGCTTTAGCCCCTTTCCACTTGGTTTCTTGGATACAAGCGATGTTGACTCTCCTCCGTTTCATCGTGTTTACTAACTCCAAACTCTTACCTGTTAGTGTCCCTATATTCCATGTAGTGATGTGAATCTTATGTTCTGGAGATACCCAATTTTCTATCGCCTTTCTTGACCTCCATGGTATGAACCCATGTCCACTTTTCACTGCACTTGGGTTCTGATGCATCACGTCGCTTTCGAGGGAATGCTCTAGCAAACCCTTGCCCATTTTTCACTACACCCAATATTCGATGTAGCGTGTCGCTTTTGGGAGAATGCCCTAGCAACCCTTGCCTATTTTTCACCACACCCGGGATCCAATGCAGTGCGTCGCTTATGGGGAACGCCCTAGCTTGAGTGAATATCAATTTTCGAATCATCTCATGTTGGGGTTGCCATAGTTTTAGAATGAGAATAACATAAAATGGGAATAAGAATAGTAAAGGACATGAAATGTAAATTGAGTTATTCTACTAAGGGTAAAATTGGAATTTTCTTCCAAACATCCTTTAAACTCCCGTAAAAGAGATTTTTGCCGAAAAAGATTGCCAGAGGAGATGAAGAACCCGGAGATGGTGTCACATGGTCAGGCTGGAATCGCCTGGGCTTGCTCATGGATGGTGGAAGATCTTCTACTCTGGGTATGTGGATGCTCGTATGAAGAGGAAAAACAATGCCTTTTCTACGCGTTGTATGAACAAAGCCAGTGATGCTAGGAAGGTGGAGATGCAAGGGGGAGCAGAGGAGGAAGGGAAGAGAAGACTGGTGCGATGAGGGTTGGCTAGGAGAGAGTTGGTTTGTGGTAGGAGAAGAAGTAAAACGAGAGAAAAAAAAAAATGACTCCTGGCTCGTATGGAGTAGAGGAGTGTCACATGGTTAGGCTGGATGAAAACAAGATGATCTGAAATGGGTTCCTGTTGGAAACCCAGAAAGAGAAATTGACCAGGTGTAAAAAGGATGGTGCTGAACCAGAGGGGGCTGAAGTGGTGAATGGAGGAAAGCTGGGTAGATATGAGAGATGGGTGTGATGGATGTGAAGAGGAAGGTCGTGCTAGTACTTGAATTGGAAGCAGCCTAGAATTGGAGGAGATGGAGCTTGAAAGAAAGATAAAAGGAGAAGAAACTAAAAGAGAAAGGAAAAAGGTGGCTTGGGAGATGCAATCAATGGAAACGAGGGAGATGGAGACTAAGAGAGAAGGGAGATGGTGGTATTGGAACAAAAAAATGATTGAGAAAAAGAAGATGGATGGGAAGAGGAAGATGGTGTGTGAAGTGTAAGAGAAAGAGATAGGAATAGTGAGAAAAGAGATATTTGGAAAAGGGAAGGGCCCTACTTTCATAATGGCACCCCCCATAGCTTACGTGGGATGGAAACAGACATCAAGTTTGTTCCCGAGCCCAATGAAAATGAAGGAAAAGAAAAAAGAAAAAGAAAAAGAGAGAGAACACTGGCAGGGGGAAGACCATCACACAGAGAGAGAGAGAGAGAGAGAGAGAGTCGAAGGGGATCGAAGTTAGGAATTCCAGATTTTGTCGGTAGAGGGATTTTACAACCACCGGTGAAAGTGGGTTTGTTAGTGTTAATGGTGGCTTCGATCAGAGATCCCACCGTTCACTCACATCTTTGGGAGCTGGGGAATAAAACTCCTTTGCTTCCACCACCATCAGAGAAGGGGATAGTAGCATGCATGGGGAGAATCGCCGAAAAATGTCAAACTCGTCTTCTCTAGCAACAATCTGACGCTATGGACACCATGGAGGTAGGTTTTCTACAAACCTAACCTTGTTTTACTTTGATTTTGTGTAGATGCTAGTAGATCTAGGGTTTTTGGAACCATAAGGTACACGATCTGACCCTAATGGCTGGATCAAACAAAAAATCATGTCCCTAATCAAAGAACACGACCCTTGGAAACTTTGACAGTCCCATTGGAGCTCTGATCATCCATCTGGAGTTCAGACAGGGACAAATCTGACCCTAAATTGATCCACAGTGCTGATTTGAGTGTGGAATCAACCAAAAAAGGGATTCATGTCTCAAAACTCATCCCTACTTAGCAGACAGAGACTACCAGGGCCATTGATTGCCCTGTTTGCAGTTCTGATTGTCTGATTAGAGCCAGACAGTGGTGATCCCACCCCTGCAACTCCTATCCATCGTGGAAATTGTTGTCAATCTTATATGTGATCGTGGACAGAGACTGATAGTAGCTGAGATCACCCATCTGAGATCAGATAGCGATGATCTGAGCCTTGGATCAATCCACAGAGGAGATCTAGCTATCAATCTCGTCCATGTTTAATGGACAGAGATGAACAAGGACTTAAATCAACCATCTGAGATCAGATGGTGAATATCCAACCATTGAGTGGGAAAAGAATTCAACTATTAGACCCTAAATTGTAAATTTTGTAAAAATTGTAGGATCTAGGATTGATTAGAACGTAGATTGCAAGTGTATAACCTTAAGGAAATCAAATATAATGAATTCATAATGTTGGATCATATGAAATAAATAGAACCAATCATTTTCAATCAATGTCAGCCATAGGAGCAGCTTTAAAAAGGTTGGCTTGATTATCCAAATTGATAGAAATTCATTATAAACTACTAATCATGAAAACATACTCAAATTCCATCATTAAAAGCCTTTAAGGATAGAGAAAAATTAGAAATAGACCACTTTAGACCCTGAGGTGGCTAATGAAGAGGGTGAATAAGAAATCATAGGGCCTAATGCTGTTCTCGATGGTTAACTAATGATCAACTATAAAACGTAATTAGTATGTGTAAACAGAAGAGATCCTTAAATCTCAAAGGGAATAGAAGATTAATAGACCAAATCAAGTTAGGTGAGAAGTATTTAGATAATTTAACCTAGGCAACAACAAAAGCAAAGATTGAATGTTGTGAAATGCTAGTTTACATGGACAATGACTTATAACCAGGCATATTACTAGAAACTAAAAAGGATGGTAGGCCATTAATAAGTGATTCAAACTTATAGCTTAGGATCAATGATGAATCTACAACCTAAGGGTTCCATTATCCTAAGCTGATCTAGACCCTTAAACCTTGAAAAGGATGAAATCTTAAGTTATGTGTATATAGATTGTATGAAAATGAGAACTAACCATAGAAACCTTGGAATTAGGCATTGAGTAGAATGAGGTGCAGTCAATTCTATCATTGAGGACGACTGTGAAGGCTTGAAAGAGAGGAGAATCTTCATAAGAGGTAGGTGATCTAACACTACTAAGTTTTCAAATGAATTTCAAGTTGAAACCATCATTGGTATTATTTTTGAGTTTAGAATGTATTTATGTGTGAATTTCTAGGTATATAATGTTAGATGCATGATTTTATGATGAATTGGTGTTTCTTTGTACTTTAAAAACAATTGAGCATAATGTATTCTTGTAACTAGCTTGAAAACTTGGCTCCATGACTGATATTGCAAAATTGAAAGCTTTATTATTGAGATCTTACATGTTCAATTGTTATTTTGTAATTGAAAAGGACAACTTCATGTATTCATTTATTTTCATGATTTGAGATGGATTTCCTAAATGGCATGATTTGGAATATGTGAAATATTGCAAAGTGGTATGATGCTTGCTTGCGTTGTAATATCTATATAAATTTAATATTTGTTATGCCAATAGGCCTAATGGTTACTATATTAAGAGATTATACTAGGTGACCACTTGGCCTTTAACCACCAAAGGTGGGAGGTATCCATGCCCAAAGTGGCATCATTTTTCTCAACTACTGTGGTAGAAACAACCATTGGAGGTGGTTACGGCATCCTTTTGAGACATATGTGTAATCATCGTGGAGGTTGCAATGGCTATTCTCTAGATACCAAAGAGACACGATTTAGTGATCTGGTCATGAGCATAGTAGTCCATGCGATTTCTATTTTGTGACCCCACATAAGGGTGACATTGTGGTCTTTAGACGAGTACTCGTGACCAAGATGGCTAATATATGGCCAAGTTTCCTATCTATATGATGTCTACAAAAGGAATGAGAATGATTGACAGGAGATTTGATCAATTTATACTTTAAGCATTTTGAAGTTAGTATGTTGTGGAGTTAGTCCATGATTTCCTTTGTTGAATTTAGCTACCTGTAAAATGTAAATATGTAATTGAGTGTTGTTGACGCATTGCATGAGACAACCTAGGTAAGGTTGTCATATGTTTTAGTATCACATGAAAAGCCTATTCTTAAACTTGCACGTATGCTCTATGCCATGTTTTTGGCTTTGGTAGTGTTAGATTTCCTACTGAGTATGTGGAATACTCAACCTACTATTTTTATTACAAATCATTGTAGGCAGGATAAATAGAAGCAATAGTGAGTTTAGTGTTTTCTTCAGGATAAGGAAAAAGTAATAGATTTGATGTGATTCATAGAAATTATAGTAAGGTGTGTGGGAATGTAACGTAATAAATTTGAACTCTATAATTTCATGACTTGGACTGTGATTGGCAAGTCTTGGGGCCAGACCATAGTAAGTCTTATTTATTGCTTAAAATTATTAAATGTATGTTTATCAGGTACCTCGCAATGACATGTGTTAAATGTCTAATGTCCAAAAAATAGAGGAAACTCTGCTGAATTTTCAGTAGAAATGTAGTACTCATTTCATCGATAATCCCTTTTAAGAAAAGAAAATAATAATAATAACACGTAGGGTTTTTTAGAATGAGTCCTAAAATAATAATGTTTTTCTATTGTCATTTGATTTTCAAAAATCCTTTTAATAGAGATCGATCTTGCATCATAATTGTCTTTTGCATTTAAAAAGCATTATAAAAACCTGGGTTGTTGCACCTCTACTCTACCTCACGCACACTCTCTTACCTAACCTCTCTCCCTATTCCCCCTCTTCTCTTGCTTTCTCTCTAGTACCCACTTACTTCCTCTCCCGTGATCCCTCTCTCTCAGGCTCTCTGCTCTACAGAGGTCATTGGACGATGTACAATACCGCTCTCATCAACCCAAGCACTGATCAATTTAACCAAACCACATAATGCACCAGCTCCCCTGCCTGACGCCGATCACCATTGATTGCCATGTTCGATCCGCACCCCAACCTAAGTAAGACCACCCAATCACCTATTCAGCCCAATTTCCACCTGACATAGCCTTGTCATCGTCTAAAACAAGCACCCCCTCATTCCCGTCTCCTTACTTTACTAGAATAGGACTTTTGCTTTTTTTTCTTTGAGCGAATCTTGTAGTGAGGCCTCTTTGTAATGTGTAATTTCAATTTCAATTTTTCAAGGGTTATAATAAAATAGGGCAAGTGTGGGATAAGGTGGACCATGCTTGATCTTCATCAAAAACCTCAATGTAAGTTTTCCTCCTCTTATTTCCTAGATTTGGGTTTGCATTTAGAATAAATTTGCATTGTTTGGTAGTTTAATTGCATATAGAAAGCATACTTTATAATTGTTGCATTTTAGGGTTTGCATTAGTTTATTATTTTTAATTGCATCTTAGGACACCTTTATCTCTTTAAGGTGATTTATATGTTGATCAAAATTCCATGGAGTGTGGAAATTAATTAATAAGGGCACCTAACTCCACAAGATCAAGGGTGGATTTGATCACCACCTCTTGGCCCAACTAGGATAATCACCACAAGCATACAACCCTACCTTTCAAATTAACTTAAAATCAATTAGAAGAGACCTATAGGGCCATCACATGCTCGTAGGTACCTCTTAATAGGACACGATCGATTATCACTCCAGTGGCTTCTGATCATTGTGGTTATAGTAGGTGTCTTAAAATCTAAGTAATTTTTCCGCGCCTTCTGTTGAGGTTTAAATGCCTCTTGATATGAGGATTGTAATAACCACTCTATAGAAAAACCTAATTGGTAAGTAGTTGTCAACTCTAAAATAGAGGAGAAGTCTTAAATTAAGATAATTAAAAGCATTGTCCCTACACAAAATTAAGAAAATCAAAATATCTATGCTTGTTAGCCTTAAGGGATTGTTTGATTGTGTCATTGAGTGTGCATCATGCTAGAAGCTAGGTTGCATCATTTAGGTTAGTTTTCCTAACCCAAAAAAAAAACAAAAAACACAAAATAGAAGAAGGAAAAGACATGATCAGGTGTATTTAATGAATAATATAAATATTGATCAAAAGGGTAAATTACATGCCAACACTAACAGAGAAGATATTTTCCTATGGAGAAATAATCCCCTCTTTAATGATGATGAACCACCTTTCATCTTAGATAATGATGATGTTTCCTCATAGACGAGCAATCCTCTCTTTGATGCTGATGATCCTCTACCTCTATTTAATGATGGTATACATCAATGAGGGAATCATTGTCAACCACATAGAAATAGGAGAAGGGACGAACTTAGAACACATGAGGATAATTGGTTTAACCAAAATTCTTATGGGAAAACACTAAGAGACTATTTATAGCCAAATTATACTAGCACACTTTCATATATACTTTTACCTACAAATGCTGGTATGATTGAATTAAAGGTGAGAGTAATTCAATTACTTCCCAAATCCTATGGGTTTGATAGTGAGAGTCCTTACCTACATTTAAAAGAATTCAATGAAGAGTGTATGACCCAACGTACACAAGACATTGAATTAGACATAGTAAGACTCAAACTATTTTCTTTTTCTTTAAAGAAAAAAGCTAAGATGTGGTTTCATTCACTATTAGCAGGTTCTATACAAACATGGGAAGAAATGACTAGGAAGTTCTTGAATAAGTTCTTTCCTATACATAAGACAAATACTCTTCACTGAAATATAATGAATTTTACCTAGATGGATAATGAAACTTTCTATCAATGCTGGGAAAGATTTAAGGAATTGTTGTTAACTTGTCCACATCATGGATACGAACTATGGCGTATCATTAGCTTCTTGTATGAAGGAATTAAATCTAATATGCTCTAGTTTTTTGAAATAATGTGCAATGGTAATTTCTTAAATAAACAACCTGAAGAGGGACAAGAGTATTTGGATTGGCAAGCAGAGAGTGCACAAACTTGGGTTAATTCAGAAGAAGTAGTTTACCCAAATAAGCCTAAGTCCACCACCTCATCTACTAGGGGATAAATACATGCTACAACTAAAAAGATGATATGAAAATAACATTCTTAGATATAATAATTGAGGCTATGGAAATGGGAAAAATTTTCTTTAAAAAAGTCAAGTAGGTGTGTCATATTTGTAAAAGTAATACACACCCCACTCGAGAGTGTCTTATCACTCCTATATTTCAAGATGCACTCCATGAATAGACACATTCTTATGAGCAACATTTTTCTCCATCTTTAGAGACATATAATTCGAACTGGAGTAATCATTCTACTGTCATAAATGAATATAATACTAATGTCTCATAGAAGGCCCAACACCAACCCTATCACAAAAAATAAGGACCACTTGCTCTTGGACTTATCTTCCTCCACATAAGAGGAAAGTGGAGTATAATTTCCATCAAGTCATACAATATCAGGAGAAGAAAATCGCTCAAATTAAAGCTCAGTTAAAAGAGAACACAGAATCCATGACTGAATTGAAGGACATGATGTCTCAAATGCTACAGACCATTGATAAAGAGGAATGTCCTATCCCACTAAATGAAAACCCTGATGATATGGATGTGGTAGGTGAGATTAATTCTTCAGTTACAGACATGGAACAAACAAAGTTAGTTACCATTATTCATAGTGGTAAAATAATTGAGAAATATGGTCCTCAAAAGGTTGAGATAGTACTGTAACCTGATAGAAAGAGATAAATTTGTTGATCAAGAAAATGTCACACCCACTGAGCAATATGAAATCCTCGCTCCATTTCCAAAAAGGCTGCATCAAGCCCCAACAATTGTCTCTACTTATGAGAAGTAGCCTGAAGCTAAATTTATCTTGTCCTATGATAAAATAAAAAAAATTAAATTGCAAGATAAATTTATTCACCATTCCTTTATAGAGGCTCATCTAGCTCATTTCATATGAGACCTAGGGAAGTTTTGAACTTAGTAAAAAAATTTCCTCTGAAAATTTTTCATCTATAGAAATTATGTAGCTTAGTTTTTACTTTTTTATTTTTCTTTTTGACAATTTTTTTTTCTACATCTCCCTTTTTTTTCTTTTTGCATTTCTCTATGCATTATAATCATCCTACTTTTTAAACATTGAGGGCAATGTTTCTATCAGGTTGGGGGTGTAGAATTCTACCAATTTTTTTTAAAGGTTTTTAGGTGATTTCCTTGATTTTTTTTTTAAAAAGAAGAGAGAAAGAGAGGGAATTTTTGAAAATAAAATTTTTAGGTCAATTCCTACACTATGATGAGAATTGGATTTTCTGAAGTATAATTGAAATAACTTTGGCTTATTAATGATGCTAAACATGGTTAATTCATCATTTTACTCATTTTCTAAAGTATTCCATAAAAGCAAAGTCCCAAATCACATTTGTACACGCAGTTGCATATAGATAGTCTAGATTGATAAGTAGCTATAGCTTAGAAATCTTGAAGAATTTCAATGGAGACCTATAGTCTAAGTGAGTTTTAGCACCATTCATTCTTTTTGAGAGGTTATAAATATTCATAATTTTCTTCAGCGTGGTTAAAGAAAATTGATCCCATAAATTCTTAAATTTGGCCAATTACTTGAATTATTAGAGTATTACCTTTAAAATTCTAAAAGTTCATTGAATTTGATAAATTATATGAAAGTTAGAAAATGATTTAGGCCATGCTTGTTGTTAACCTAGAAACATAAAGCTTATCCCACAAAGTATTTTTACCACTAGTTAGCCAATTTGAGCCTTTTACATAAGCCTTTTCTTATCTCACCCAATTTATCCTTACCCATATTAACCCAGTATAAATTATCCATTACCCATTTTCTTTGAAAAATAGGTTAGAGATGAATGAAGAAATACCTTTTCGTTGCAATGAAAGTAGAAAAGTGAATATCAAGAAAAGAAATGTTCTTCAAAAGTAATTCAAAAGTGTGAAGATAAAGAAAAAGAAAAAGAAAAAGAAGCTTGAAGAATGCAAAGAAAAGTGAAAAAAATAAATATTCACTTTAGTACAAGCAAAGAAAAGAAAAAATTGTCAACTTTAGAAGACCTCTATGTATTTTTTTGAAGAAATTTTGAATATCCTTATACCCTTCCTTTGGTACCCTATCCTAAGCCTACGTTTCCTCCCACTTACAAACCTATTGGTTCTAGGATGAGTATAGTCTTGATGAGAAAATAAATGGATAGGATCTAAAAGAGTGGTATTTCTAAATGTTCAAAGATAATGGCATCCATTCGAAAGGGATTGACAATTAAATTCCTTAGTAACTCCTGTTCTTCATGAGTATATGTCAGATAAATTTGCTTTTATTAACTCTTCTCACATATTTAAAAGAGAAATATGATTTGAAACCTTTAATCTAAGAGATTCTATTTTTGAGAGTATGTCATTAGTGAGGATTGAGGTCAAAACATATTTCAGATGGAGTTCAAAAGTTAGAAGTCTACTTAAAGATAAAGATTATTTTCTGTGTAGAATGTATACATAGACACACTCACTCTGAGGTCTGAGCTTAAGTGGAATGTTTTTATCATATGGGTAGGGTTTTGAATCCTTTAGTCATTTTTATTAGTATGCCAAAGTGGAAGATTTATTGAAGATAATTCTCTGAGAAAAAAAGTGCAGTTGACTTGAAATTAATTTTAAAAATTTTGAAATTTGGTTTTTCACATGTTTTTCTCGAGACTAGCAAAATGCTGGTTGGGTGTGTATGTTAAGTGTTCAATTTTGGTCAAAATACCTCTAATTTAGCATTCAATTATATCACATTCCGTCAAAATTTGGTGGATGCATCTTTTTCTATTTCACATGCATGATAGTTTTCTAGCTTAATTAGGTCGCATTCATGTTAGATTCATTGTTAAATTTGTTTATTTAGGTTGCCTTTTGTTTTGTAGATTAAGTTTGTAGTATAACTTTCCATTTAGCTTGTTTATTTTTCATGTTGTAAGCACTTCCTATTTTAAAAAGTAGGTAGTTTGTAATTCTAGATTCCATGTTTAGCAGTCATGTTTCCTTGCTTTTTAGTTTTAGAAACTTTCTAATTTGTTTTCCATTCATCTTAGGAATATTTTAGGATTACTTTAGAACCATTTTAGAAAGTAGTTGCATGGTACATTCTTAGATCTAGCACTTTCCTAATTTAGAAACCCATGTTTGATTATGTTTGACTTTCTATTTTCTTTTGCTCACTCTCTAGCATTAATTTAGAAACATTATGCATATTAATTTCTTTGATTTAAAAAGCATTCCTAAATTAGAATTCCATGCATAGAATCATAATATCATAGTCATAAGCATTATCACTTTCTAATTTAGAAACACACCCACACACTTTCTTGGTTGTAACATGGATTCTTCCATGCTATGTGTTGCATTCCTTATTCATTCCTATTCCATAATCTATCATTGTCTCACTTTCCTTCACTCAAATACCTTCTTTCCATGTTTCTAATTCATCCACTTTCTATTTTCATACTTCATAGACCCACTTTCTTATTTTAGATTCATGCATATTTCCATTTAGTTAGTTCATGCATCATTTCTCTTTCTCTCTTTCTAGTTTCTTTTTATGAAGTTAGACTAAGGAAATGAAAAGGATTCTTAGAAATAGGAAAATTTTCTAATTTCTTAAGTAAGGTTGAAGAAACATACAAATCCATCCATAAGCCACCTAAGTTCCTAGCTAATGGCTTTGTGTTAGAAGGTAGGGATACACCATGTACCTATTTCTCGTTTGATCTCCTAAGGCTAGGAATGGGTGAGTCCTAATAAGGCCACCATCTCCAATTTGTTTTCTTTTATTCTATTTCATGTTTAAGGTAGGAAGCCTCTTCTACGGATGCTCTATCTTAAAGATGAATGATCTCTAATCTCCTCTTTATCTAAACTCCTTGAAGTTTTCCTTTTGCTTTTAACAGTTTTTGGCTTGGCAAAGATATTGTTACTTTTATACTTACTTTTTCATGATTCTTCTTTCTTACCTAGGTGGTGATAGTTTAGGAAAAAAGTGTTAGAACTCCTCCTTTCTTGGTTACATCAATACTTCATTCTTAAGCATCATTGGATATGATTTGTTGATCTGTGGTATGTCGAGTTAAGGATCTTAGTACTTTGTTTCTTATTTTAATTTGTAGTTAGTTATAGTTTAGATAGTTTTGTTAATTGCTTGTTAGTTATAATTTTATATAGTTTTCTTAGTTGTAAATTTATAAAGTTTCCTTTTCTAGTTAGTTGTAGTTTTAGAAAGTTACCTTAATTCATAGTTAGTTGTAGTTTTACAAAGACTTGTTCTATGTCCTTGCCTTATTTAGATAGTTTTCTAGTTTCTTTAATTGTTTGCTTTCTAATTTAGGGTTTACTTTCTAGTTGCTTAGTTAGCTTAGTTGTTTTCTTCTTAGATAGTTGACTAGTTTAATTGTTACTTCTTAGATTAATTGTTTCCTTTTTAGTTAGTTGCTTACTTCTTTCATTCATTTACTTGCTTTATATTTTTACTTTCCTTATCATTAGTTTTAGTTAGAAATTGTTTCTCACTTGAATGTTTAGTAGGTTAATGTAAGATAACCTTAATTCTAATTAATTTCATTTATCAAAGAGTCTTAGTAGGATCAACCCATATTTGCCAATTCTATACTCTAATAAAGTTGGGCACTTGCAGTAATTATTAAGACACATCAGTAAGAACAATTTTGATATGCTAATATCATCGAGTAGGTCTCAAATTATGAACACAATCAAATAAGGGCTTGTTATGCCCCTTGTTTGGGTGAAAACATTTGTGAAAGGAAAGATAAAAGCCAAACAAAGAAGGTCCTAACACCATTGCAAAACATTTAAGTAAACAATTGCAAAATAATAAATGATAAGTGCAAAGATGAATCAAGGAAACAATGTGTAGCAAAGTATAATAAGTCTTGAAGTGTAGTAAAGTAGAAAAATATTGAAAAGTGTCACTATAAAAAAAATCTTGAACTATAGCAACATCAAAAGATCTTGAAATTAATGTAGCAAGGTAAAAAGAATCTTGAAATGTAACAAGATCAAAAGGTCTTGAAATGAATGTGGGATGTTAAAGAATCTTGAAATGTATTAAGATTAAAAGAAATTGAAATATAGCAAGATAAAAAACCTTCAAATGTTGCAATATTGAAGGATCTTGAAGTGTAACAACATCAATAGATCTTGAAATGATAATCACTAGCCCGTATCATGGATGATAATCCCTAAGAGAGTCATCAATTTTTTGCAGGAATTTTTATGTGCTTTCTAGAATTTTGACAATTTCAAGATCTTAAAACATGGTTATGATAAGAAAATAAGTTAGTGATATATCATTCAAAGGTGCTAGAACTGCTCTTATTGGTGGCAGAATCCTTGCTTATTAACAAAATAGATGATGCAATTTGTAGTCGCCACTTGTAGAAATATAGGCTACAAGTCTTAACTTGTTCTCATGAATAACCTGATTTCTAAGATTCTTAATCTCTTAACAATAGATCAGTAAAGTCCCTCATAAAAGCCACTGAATGAGCATGAGAATTACAAACCAAAGTTTAAGAAAAACTAAAAGATATCCAACTTTGGATCACTAAGTATACTAGCACAACATCACCATTCTTCATGAATTTGTAGTGGAAATATTAACTTGGAATTTAAAATTCAAACATAAAGAGAATATAAAAGCAAATAAACATAGTAAATCAAACCAAATTGAAGTAAACCAAAGTAAAGAAACTAAACTAAATTAAGCTAAGCTAAGCTAAAATTAAACTAACTAAAGTAAAATTAAACTAAACTAAACTAAAGATCAAATGAAAGAAGTTATCTTAGAGATTGTTACAAGTCCTTGTCATCAGTATCCTAGAAGCATGCAATATTAATTACTCAATCAAAACTTGAGAATTACAAACCAAAGTTTAAGAAAAACTAAAAGATATCCAACTGTGGATCACTAAGTATACTAGTGCAACACCACCATTCTTCATGAATTTGGAGTGGAAATATTAACTTGGAATCTAAAATTCAAACATAAAAGTAAATAAACATAGTAAATCAAACCAAATTGAAGTAAACCAAAGTAGAGAAACTAAACTAAATTAAGCTAAGCTAAAATTAAACTAACTAGAGTAAAATTAAACTAAACTAAACTAAAAGTCAAATGAAAGAAGTTATCTTAGAGATTGTTACGAGTCCATGTCATTAGTATCCTAGAAGATTTCAATATTAATTACTCAATCAAAACTCTAAAACCAGTTTAATTGCTTTCTACCAAGTAGTTTAACTAACTTTCTTGGCTGACAAGTTACTTCAATATACTTGCTATGTGCTCATGGGTTGTACTTATTATTCTAGAGCATTTTCCTTCTATAGTATTAAAATCTCTAAGTTCTAACTTGTTAGGTCAATATGAGACTAAATTCATGGGTGGGAAATAGGTAATATCAGTTTTGATCTACTAGCATTATTGAGTTGTCAAGTAGTGCAATGCTTAGAATAAGCATAATAAATGTGTGGCACTATAAAATGGAAAATGAAATTTACTGTAAAAATTTGATTACTTTGTGGAATCAATTAACTCTTGCTGTGTTTTCCATTGGCCGATAGAGTTATGAACTCTTAATCATCATTGGTTAAGGGTCCATTAGGAGACAATGTTATGAACTCTTAATCAGCATTGGCTAAGGGATTTACACTAATACAACATATTAAAACCATTAAAAGTAAATAGATCCTTATTTGCTTGTTTCAAGTGCAAATTTTGGTGTTTACAACCTCATTACACAAATATTTTTAGGAATTCATCAAAACCATCTACTTTTTCTCTAACTTCTGCAAACTTCACTTAGTTAATTGTCATTTTACCTCCATATCCTCTGTGGTCTAGCATGCACAACATGAAAAAGGAAGTAACTCTTCTTGTCTATTTTCTTGTCATTGTAAAAATCAATTCTTGGTTTTATGTTTTAACTTTTGAATTCTAACGCAGATTGTGGCCTCATCACAGGTTGCCATGTAGCACTCCAGTCTACTTTGCTCAAGGGATTAGAGTCCCAGTACACATACATGCCTTGAGAGAGAGAGAGAAGAAGTAAACACTCTTTCTATTTCATGTACGACATTTTTTTTTTTATAGATCTAAGCTATTCATTATGTTCTTCATAACAAAAATAGGCAACCCAAGTCAATGGATTTGGATGATCCTTGCTACTTGTTTTGGGTCTTTGAAAAGTTTAATTAGAATGAATCATCATCATCAAGACATTATCTTGATTAGGGGTCAGTCACATGAATCTTGTTCCTTCATTTTCATCTATTAACTGACATGACTTCATTTAGTCCCAAAGTTTTTAAATCTTTTCTCACCACTTCTATCTATGTTCTTTTGGGCTTTTCCCTTGCCCTTTTAGCACATTTGATCACCTCTCTTCTTTTAACTGGTGCTATTTTCAGTCTCTGTTCGACTTGTCTAAACTACCTAAGTCTAATCTCCCTCATCTTGTTACCTATTAGTGCTACTCCTCAATTTTCTTAAATATTTTCATTTCTAATTCTATCCTTTCTTGTCTTACTACTCTTCCATCTCAACATTTGCATTTAGATGATGCTCATCATACACGCGCGCACATACATACACACATGTTGTTCTTAACTGCCTAATACTCTGATCTATAGAGCATGCTTGGCCTTACAACCATCTTATAGAATTTTCCTTTTAGTTTAAGTGGAGCATGCTAATCACACAAAAATTCAAAGTGCATTTCCATTTATTCCAACCCTCTTGGATTTTCTAGGTAATCTCCCTCTCAATTTGTCTGCTCTCATGAATTATTGATCCTAAGTATCATATGTGTTCTTTTAAAGAAACTTCTTGGTTATTAATCTTTACCAGTGCTTCACTTTGGTTCCTTTCCTTACAAAATTGCATTCCATTTACTCTATCTTTGTTTAGCTAATTTCAAAACCTTTAGATTCTAATGCATGTCTATACAACTCTAGCTTTGTGTTTATGCCCTCCCTTATTTTATCAATCAAAATTATATTATTTACAAATAACATGCACCATAGATTATCCTCATGCTGATCCTTTGTTGACTCATCTATATCTAATATGAAAAGGTATGGGCTCATTGTCAATCCTTGGTGCAATCCTATAATGACAGGAAAATTACTAGTTTCTTTGCTTGTCATCTTAACTTTTGTTACCACTCCCTTATACATATCCTTAATTATGTCTATATACCCTGTGAAACCCCTTTCTCACTCTTTGGGGACCCTATCATAAGCTTTTTTTAAGTCAATAACGACCAAGTGAAGGTCTGTCCTCATCTTCCTATATTTCTTTATCAATTATCTAATCAGGAAAATAGCTTCATGGTAGATCTCCCAAGCATGATACCAAACTAGTTTTTCGATACACTCATCTCTTGCCGTTGATTCTTTTTTAATCACTCTTTTAAAAAGCTTCACGATATGACTCATAAGTTTGATTCCTTGATAATTAGTGCAACTCTATATGTCTCTTTTATTCTTATGAATTGGTAAAATAGAACTCTTCCTTCATTCATCAGATATTTTCTTCAATTTTACAATCTTGTTAAACAAAATTTTCAACCAAACTACTTTAGCATCTCTCCTATAGTTCCAAACCTCTATTGGTATGCCATTATGCTGTAGGGTATTTCCTAATTTCATCTTTTTCAAGGCCTCTTTCACTTTAGGTATTCTAATCATACGGTTGTATCTATAATATCTAATGTTATTTGGGTTTACAGTACTTTCAATACCTATATTCTTGGGGTAATTTTCATTTAGCAATTTCTGAAAGTAACTTTCCCACCTTTGTTTGATCTCGTCATCTTTGACTAATATCCCTTGGTCATCATTTCGTGAAGTTAGACTCTCAATGGGTATCACCTTACAATCCCTACAAATTGATTTTTGGTATTCCTAAGTAGAAAAAGTCTATTTGGCTTTTATGTGGTCCACTTTTAAAGGTTCGTGAGTGTTCATCCCTCTTCTTAAAATATGTGTTTGCTATAGCTAGGTTATATGTTAAAGAAAAATCAAGTATAGCTTCCATCATCTCATTTATTTCTCCAATGCCATACCCTCCATGTACCCTATCCTATTTTTCTTTTTCTTTTCCTACATGATCATTAAAGTTTGCTCCCATAAATATCCTATGTGTTTGGAATTTCTTGCACGACTTCCTCCATGTCTTCCCAAAGCTGTCTCTTGATTTTATCTTCTAACCCTATTTGTGGTGCGTATAACTTATAACATTTATGATCTTCTCTCTTAGAATAAGTTTTATTAGTATAATTCTATCGCAAGTTCTTTTAACGTGTACAACTTTTTCCTCTAATTCCTTAGCTACCACAATCCCCATGTCATTTCTATCATTGTTCCTTCTACATACTAGAACTTATACCCTTCAATTTTTCTAGTTTTAGACCCTTTTCACTTGGTTTCTTAGGCATAAGCGATATTGACTCTCCTAAGTTTTATCGTATCTACTAATGCTTGACTCTTACATGTCAATGTGCCAAAACATAGACTAATAGCTTCCCATGAATATGAAATTTGATCTCTAGCCAATCTAAGTCATTCCAAATATGATGAATAACTTAGATCTGTAGAGCAAAGCTCACCTCCATTGGAAAAAGGGGTGTCTACTTCTTCTCTCTGTCAAAAGTGTGTAGTCCTTGGATCGTCCAACCTGGCCATCAGATTTCTCAAAAATCATGACAAATAGCTAGATAGCTCTGGCATCCAAAGAACGGTACTTTAGGATGTAAGAGTAACCACCATGCAGCAACTTACCATGCGGTCCTTGTGTCTTAATTAATGTCGCATTCTTTATCAGTGTTAGCTTTTGCTTTCAATGATCAAGATCATTGACTTGGCCGCTCGCAATGTGGCTGTTAACTTATGAATTTGATTTCCCCCGTTTTTTCTGAATGGTTGTTAACTTATTATCTTTAGGATCAACATCACTGATTTGATGGTTTTCCGTTCCATGGGGCTAGTTGTATGGTCTAATCCTGTAAAATCTACCTAGGTCAAGAGTTTTTTTTCATGTTGAAGTTGAACATATAGACGCACCCACGAACTTAAGAGTAGTGGCTGAAGAGGGAGGCTCTCGCATGGTAGGTCACGAGTTCAGGACTGCTCATGTATGTGTTCAACATTTAGAAAAGAAAAGGAAAAAGAAAAATCTTCACATATAATGGTAAGGAATATGGAAATCTTGAGCAATCAGAGGGTCATCTGATGCATGAAATTTTCGGGAAATACCCTTTCTAAGACATGACCCGTCAGACTTGGACTACCAGAAAGCTGAACCCCACTTGTACTCTTACTTGCTCGGTAAATTTATATATAAACTCTTCTCATCTTAGGTACATGATTTAATTGCTCAAAATCTTTTATTTTTATGCTCCCCTCCAGATGACAAGTAAATATGATCAATTACCATATATAGGATTTTTGTGGTTAAATGCCATATAAGGAGCTAATGTAAGAAGAAAGTTTTAAATAGTAGGTTCTACTTAGATTTTCATGCTTTAATTGCCGCTGCAACTCGGGAAACTGCAAGCTAAACATATAAATACTTGACATATTTAGAGCAACACCTAAGTTGAAGTCCATTACTTTGTCCTCCTAGTTTCCCGATATCCTATCTATATATATGGCGATGCATGGTTATGGCCACCAAATCACCATCTCCTCTTATCTTCCGCAATACCGTAATTCTATATCTTCTCTTCCTCTGTTATATTCACTAATTTTTCTCTATTATTTTCCTTCTTATATTTATCTATATTGTACTGATTGAGGCTTGAAATGTATTTTCAGGTCTTGGATTTACTTTTGGAGATGGGTATTACATCCGTAATTCATGTAGTTCCTGTGCTATTGATTTCTATCCTATGCATAGGTTTGTACTTGAAATCCCTTTAAGATACGTTATTTTTCATTTGCATGGGTATATTTTCGATTGTTGGAGAGTCTTTAGGGTATAGCATACCTTTGCGCCTTTAGATCTGCACACGTATTTGCGTGCTAAAGGTACGTATGGGGAGGGTAATCCATACCGTTCATTTTGGATAATAGATAGAGAATGCAGAAAGTGCATGAATGCTTAGAAAGTTCAACAAAAGAAAGGCAGAAAATTTTTACTAATCGAAGGATTAACATTATCAGAGGGAACAAATTTTTCTGTATTTATCTAAAATACGGTTTGCATCACTGACCTGCTGGGCCGAGCATGTAGATACACGTAGATTTGCATGCAAATTTGCCAGTTATTTTCCCCAAAATACAGACTTCATCATCTGGTTAATGTTACAATTCCTCATTTTCTACTTCCCAATTTTGTATTTTTATTTTCATGAGCTTGTGCCAGGCAACCCAGTTGATGGATTATCCTACGATTATTCGGCAACCATAGAGGCAAGTCTTTCATTTTTTGGCTTTTCGGCTATATGTTTGCTGCATTTGTCTATATATATTTACTGCATGTCTAAAGTTTCTATTAATAACGATCTCTATCAGTGAGCTACTGCCACAACTAAGTACCTAAGAGGCCAGAAATTGTCTAGCGCAGTTGATCTCTAAAGGGCAACTTCTCTGAAAGATGGTCGCAGGTTCAAGTAACTGCTTTGTAATTCTTCCCCCTCTTGTGGCAAAATAATTAAGTGCTTAATAGCTTGGTCTGCCGAAATTTGGATATCCTGCCAGTTTTTATTTTGACCGTTGATTGAACCAAACTGACATCCAATGCATCTTGGTCAGATGATGCAAGTTCCAATTCCAACTCAAAGTATAAACCTTAAAAATACAAATATTTTATAATAAAGGTTTTGCTAGAACCCTTTTAGCCTCAGAGACCCTTTTGGAAGGATTTCTTGCTTGGATTAACGAATCAAAAAGTGAGATTTCATAGTAGGGCTAATGGTTAGCAACCACAAGATGAACAGAACCAATTACCATATATAGATGTCACAGATAATTGATGCATAGCCTGGTAGATATGGTAGGTATAAAAGGACACGATTTGATCGTAATAAAATGAAAAGGCACAAATCTGGGCTGGGTTCAATTGCATAAGTAGATTTTTTATCTGGTTATCTGATTTCTCCAATGGCATGGGTGTTCCTAACGCTCCATGCTCCACTAGTTTGGGTGCTTGGTGAGTGCGAATATCATTTCTCAGTTACGATTGCCTAATAAATCGAAACAATCATCCTAATAACAATTTGTTCTTACTAAAGATTCAGCCAAATTAATATTCGAAACAATTTGATCCTAATAATGATTTCTCACTACTAAAAATGAAGTTCCTAAAGAAGATTAATACAAAAAAGAAAAGAAAAAAGCTCCTAAAGAAGATGGGTACTTTCCTTTTCATTAATTGGAGAGAGTTTCTATCCTAGCTAGATCACAAATATAGGAGATTTGTGGAAAATTTTATGTAAAAATAGTCTTTTTCAAAAAGTGCAATGTAAGGTTATGTACTATAGATCCTTTGTGGTCTGCTCCTTCCTAAGACCCACATATGCAAGAACTTTGTGCATGGGCTGTCCTTTTTTTAGAACAAAAAATAATTCTCTATAATTTAGAAATAAATCTTGAATAGAATTTAAGTTCTGGGTCCCAACAGAGATTATAATAGCATAAGAGGTGCTGTTTTATTTTACATTTTTTTTTTTGAGAGACAGTAACACAAACATGTACAATCCCAAACCCTGGTCAGCAAGGTAAGAGACTTCTCTGTGCCACTGCACTAGAAGGCTTTGATACTAGTAAAAGAGGTTCTGTTCATAAAAATTGAAATTCTGGGACCCAGTAGATATTGGGATATATATAGCTGAACCTGCGACCAGAACACTGCTCTGATCAGACAATTGTAACCATTAATCGTATGACATCATTCAGATGGCTAAGATCATCCATCCCATGTTTACCAATCCAGGTGGAGATATCTGAATGGACATTAAATCAATATCCAGATCTCATTCGTATGCGTTCCAATGCATGAGAAATGCATCATATAATATGGTGCAAAGTGCAAACTAATGCTTTTACCTTCATTCTGACCTTTTCATTTTCCTCCATTGTAGTGTTTGGCAGAGCCTCACAGACCTCAGTATGGAGGAGGAATCCTGATTAACTCCGAATTTAACTATGGCTTAAGAGGGTGGTCCACGTTTGGTGCGGCCAAGATAGAGAGGAGACTGTCTGCGGCGGGCAACGGCTTCATCGTTGCCCATAGCAGGAATCAGTCACATGATAGCTTCTCCCAAAAGCTTTATATGCACAAAAAGAAGCTCTACATTTTCTCTGGTAATTTTTTAAATTACTATTATCCATGCTTATTAGACCTGATCGATGGTGTATATTCAAACAATTTTGTCTACCAGACTTTTCACATGGGTCTCCGAATAATGAAATTCATTTTAGTTTCAAAATTTCCCAAATTTTTTTACCTCCCCGTTTTATTTCCTAATAATCCAAAACTTCTGACATTCTTTAAATTGAACGAAAACATGTCCAGTTAAAATTATTAGAATATATTATATGCATGTACGTAAAGGAGATTTTTGCCATTTCATGTATACCATTCTGTAACCCTAGTACTATATCTTTTTTCTTTCTTTCTTTTTTTAAGAAGTCTCAATATGTTTCCCTCTCTTTTTTGTTCCCTAGTGACTCAAAATTTCTCACCTTCTTTAAACAGAATGAAAACTTATAAAATTATAAAATATTAGAATGCAAATGCATGCACTTATGTGAAGAAGACTTTTGTCATTTCATGTATACCATTCTGTAATCCGAATACTATAAAGACATTCCTTTACGTGAATGTAACTGTGAATGTATTTATGGTTTTAGGATGTAACTGTGCATGTAACTGTACATGCAATATATTCTAATAACAACAAAATTTATCAATCAAACCTAAATATGAATAATTTGTGAATTTCTAAATTATTGCTTATAAATTTAGTTAAAAATTAAAATTTACATCACAATCATACTATATTTTCTAGTTTTTCTGAACTTTTCGTAAATATTTTGAGATTTATTCTTAAATCTAAACTTTGTCACTGTGATCATCAATACAATAACAAAGCAACAACTAATATTGTATTTTTAAGCTTCTTATGTACTTTAAGTAGGTTCTGGTTGCTGCAGCTTGGATACAGATTAGCGAAGGAAATGCACTAGTTACAGCCACTCTCAAAACAACTGTCGGATTCCAGCATGTTGGTGCAGTTATTGCAAAATCCGGCTGTTGGTCGATGCTCAAAGGAGGCGTTACTGCAAATGTCTCTAGGCCAGCCGAACTCTATTTTGAGGTAAATCTTTGATCCTCTTCTAACAAATGTTTAGTGTAGTTAGTCGCAGACAATGAAGTATCTTCCTTGAAGTATGCTTCGACATAAGTATTATTCTCAAACTCGTGAGTCAACTTAAAAAATTATTCAATTTACACAACTGGTTGTAAATCGAAAGCTAGGAGAGTTAACTCACTATGTAGCAAGGATGTAAAATAAATTTAGGAATTGAAACTAGGACCTTACACAGTTTAACCAACTTAGCTAAGATTTACACGTGTATTAAAAGTGAATATTTTAAAAAAGATGAAAAAAATATAAAATATAACTAAAAATTTCACATGAGTAATTTTGCTTCTCCCACAAGTCACTTCGAGTTAACTTGCCCCACTTTTGGCTTCAGTCAAGTTTTTGGGTTTTAAAACTTTGGTTGTAGGTTAAGGGGCCATTTTCCCCTTGGTTTGGAGATTAGATTTTGAAGTACTATGTGTGTGAGTAATTTAATTTGCAATTCTTTACGCTTAACGAATCCTCTCAATTGATCTGATCCACAAACAAATACTTAAATGCACATACCAAGCCTTCCCAGTAGGTTGCTTTTCCTATGAGATTCTCATTGGAGACATGAATATGGATGTCATGTAAAATATAGAACAAATTCATTTGCGATAGCCTCCTTCATCCTTAAAAGTAGAAGGGCTTGGCTTCATGCATTCATATGGTATAGACATATATAGAGAAGCTGCGAACAAAAAGAAGGATCTACGTGTGAAGCAGAATTTCCTACAAAAACCTCCAAACTGTTTCTGCGAGACAAGACGGCGGTCTTCTTTTCTTTTCTTTTCTTTTTGTTTTGTTTTTCTGGTGGGAGGAGGAAAAGGTGGGGTTCGGGGTTACACTGGTTTGCCATGCAATTGGCTAGCATTTTTGCATTTGACTATAATGAAAACCTCTAAATTAATTTCTTATCCCACTTTTGCAGAGCAAAAACACAGCCCAAGAGATATGGGCGGACAGTGTCTCCTTACAACCATTCACTCAAAAGCAATGGAAAACTCACCAAGACAAGAGCATCGAGAAGGTAAGACTAGAGATGATTGATCTAGTGTACTGTGGTGTGAATTACGTGCGCCATATAAGAAATATCAACTGCTAAATACTTGGTCTCACAGTTCGTACTCCATGTTGAGTGGACTATGTCCTAGTTCAATTGGGTTCCGGAGAGTAAT
Organism: Warburgia ugandensis; assembly: GCA_035236585.1. Classification (NCBI taxonomy): domain Eukaryota; kingdom Viridiplantae; phylum Streptophyta; class Magnoliopsida; order Canellales; family Canellaceae; genus Warburgia; species Warburgia ugandensis. The sequence continues at coordinate 61,409,479 of CP141133.1, forward strand.
TTAACCATCCATTTGGAGGTTACCAATAGATCACTAGACCAAAATGATTTGGGGCTCATTAGATGGAAGTCCAGATCAAACTGGACTGAACTGAAATATGAGTTGAGTCGGTTGTACAGAATTGAATCGCTGGGTGCTCGGTTGCATGTAGGTCATGCGTTCATTCTCACCCATTTTAAAACTGATTCTTGCACCAATCGATACCAACTGCATGTTATGGTCGAGTTGCAAGTCGACTACTCCAAGTTTTAAAACTCTGGTCTAAAATATAAAATCATGATCTAACTTCACGTGAGACTCAATCGATCTCCTCTAACGTGTGTTTTATCGCTGGACCTAACCAGACCCGTAAAAGAAAAGTCCGAGTCCATGCAATTGATGCCCAAGGAAATAGTCTTGCGGGTGCAACAGTATCGATCAAGCTCCGGAAGGCGAGCTTTCCATTTGGCAATTCCATTGGTTCGAACATCCTAAACAATGCCGCTTACCAGAATTGGTTCACTAGTCGATTTTCAGTGACAGTATTCGAGAATGAAATGAAATGGTATGCTACCGAGCCCAGCCAAGGGAAAGAAGATTATTCGGTCCCGGACGCCATGCTCGCCTTTGCTCAGAAGAACAACATTTTGGTGAGAGGACAAAATGTCTTTTGGGATGATCCAAAATACCAGCCCAACTGGGTCACAGGTCTTTCAGTTGATCAATTACGAGCAGCTACCGAGAAGAGGATCACCTCAGTTACGTCGAGATATGCTGGAAAGCTCATTGGCTGGGATGTTGTTAATGAGAATTTGCATTTTTCGTTCTTTGAAAGTAAGCTTGGTGCAAATGCATCAACTTATTTTTACCAGAGGGCTCACCAGCTTGATCCAAATACGCTAATGTTCATGAATGAGTATAATACGATCGAAGACAGCAGAGACGGGGCGGCGTCTGCTGCTAAGTATATACAAAAGCTAAAGGAGATCCAGCATCAAGGGCCGACAGCGATTGGATTGGAGGGCCATTTCGTTACCCCTGATCTTGCTTATATGAGAGCTACACTTGACGCTCTTGCTGCAACTAATTTACCCATATGGCTCACAGAAGTGGATGTTGATAAAGGCACCAGTCAGGTAAACTTAAAATTCATTAAACTTGTTCCTCTTGATTGAATTCTACTAGCTTTTATGCAGTCATATACTTTGAAAAGCCTAGAAAGAACGCATACGTACATAGATGGGCCATATGCGAAATCCGTCTCCATTTTTTTATTCTACCTCTAATATCTGTAGTGAAAAATATAAAAGGGTAGTAAAAATTTAACCAATTGAAGGATTGAGATAATCTAATGGAGAAATTGAGGTATCACCTACCGAGGCTAGGCCCAAAAGAAAAATGATTTGTATCATCAACTATCTCAAGACAGCAATTATATTTAGCTCATGGTGTTACATGCACATACACTATATATAAGTGAACCCTCTATAGGCAATTCGAGCCGCATCCTAATACATGGTGCGTGTCTATGTGTATCCGGTCCCCTTAATGTATCTTAGACCTTGCTCTCTTCTACTAATTTCTGTTGTTTTGGCTTCTGAACCTACCCCAGGCACAGTACTTGGAACAGGTCCTCAGAGAGGCCCACTCCCATCCCGCCGTCAAAGGGATTGTAATGTGGGCAGCATGGAATCCCAATGGCTGCTATCATATGTGTTTAACAGATAACAACTTTAAAAACCTTCCTACTGGTGATGTCGTCGACAAGTTGATCGGAGAGTGGAAGCATGCCAACTTGGCAGGCACCACAGACACCAACGGCTTCTTTGAGATCCCTCTCTTTCATGGAGAGTACGACGTGATAATCACTCACCCGAGATCAAATTCTTCCTCTACACAAAGTATGAATATGGATCTGGAAGAACAAACACTTCATGTGAAGATGTATGCATAAACAGCTCTAGTTAGTCATTTGATTATGTTTTCCTTAAACGAAGAAACTTCACTCTTTGTTTGGGATTAAGCCTCAATGAAATTCTCAATTCATATCCTTCAAAAATTATACTTGCCAGTAAATTATAAATTCCATTGGTTTCTGTCAAGTTAACGTGTGTCAATTCTCTACGTGTTCTTAATATCGTAGTGGTCAGCCAAATTATGTTCTGAGTTTCCTCATAAATGACTTGTGCTGTATAATCAGGGTGACTACCAAACCTTTTTCCGGCGTTAAACCTGCTTAAATCACACCCACGTTTTCATTTTCCGGGAAAATATACTGGGCATCAGGATCTACCATCACCATCAATCTGACATCAAATTGTCCAATGGGGCATTAGATAGAGGACCTAATAATCTTGTTTATTTTAAGATGAAAACAGAAAGAGATAATTATCAATAGGGAGCTCTATAAGGGAAATTGATAAGAAAACAGAGTTTTCATATGGTGGTTGTGCATATTTTCACTTTGAATATATGACCGCCAAGAGTAGAAGGCTCATTCTTCAATGATTCAACACATCTATCTTGTTGGCTGGGTTATTGGTGAGGCATGTACAAATATGGAATCCATTTGATAATTTTTTCTATAGAACCTGCTTAAACTTGTATTATTTACTACTCCACCCGTTACTGATCCCACTTTGAATCTTGTTCTCGCCTTGATTGTTTAATGTCTGCCAGGACAACGTCATAGTCGACCTTTGGTTATTCTACAGCTTCAACACCGACCCAAATTTAGCACCACTAACGATCTCATTGGTTGTTGATTATCGTCGATTCATCCTTGTGAAACCAACAATGATAATTGCTCCAAGTCGGCACATTTCATGGGAGCAGTTTATCTCTGAATAGTCTAGAGTTTCTTTCTCGGCATATAAACTAAACAGTGAGTAGAAGGTCTGCAATAAGACGTTTTCCTCTTGCTGATCTGACTTCTTGTTTGCCAAGCATTACGAGTTGATAGAAACCTTGAGGCATACACCAAGCCATGTTAAACTAGGAGAGGGATCAATGAAGACCAAAATCCTATAGTAAATGTGCAGTAAATTAGTATGTGATTGATGGAGTCTTCTTCATATCGACATAGTATGGGGATCATGTCTGAAAGCGGTGCTTTAAGGATTCTTAGAAACTAGTCGAAGCCATTATTGAGAAGATACTATATTCCGTGCTGTTTGGGCATCTGCATCAAAGAAATTCAAAGGAATTTTGGTCAACGAAATCTAAGCAAATGGCTTGAAGTTTTGCAATCATCATCCAAACCCTTCCAAGCGGCATCCAACTTGGTGTCCACCTCCTCATGGAAGCTACAAATTAAACTTGGATGGAATATGCTATAGAAACTCAGGAATTTCAGGCATTAGTGAGGTTTTACGAGATTCAAACGGTAATATGATCTTTGATTATGCAGGTCCAATAGGAGGAGTGACTCAAACGAGGTTGCACTCGATCTATTTTCATGGTAAGGTGTACCTGGAGACAACTTGGACTCAATCCGCTTCTGGTGGAAGGAGACTCGGCCACCATATCAGTTTTCGACTATAGTTGATGGAATTAAATGGATTGTGAGATACATGGATAGTTCTTTTCACCATATTCTCCGCTCATTAAACAGGACGGCAGATATATTAGCAAGGGTAGGCTTGATCCTAGTGATTCAAGGATTAGAGGGATTAATGAAAAACCTCGATCGAACTCTTCCTTTCCTGTATAATTTTTTTCTCATGTTATCTACGTTGTATGTTCATCTCCTTGTACCCTAATCGGGTCAGCTCTCTGCAAGGTGAGCTAGCAGCCAAATACATCCATTAGACCACTTTCTGGTTTTGATTTTTTTTATTTTTTGCAGGATTTATTGATTATTGGCACCAACACTTACCATTGATGTCTTGTTGACCGTTGATGATTTCTTTCACCGATTTATTCTTATCTGCTTTCGATATCATACTTCATGGTTGTACTATATTTTAATACTATATACATTCACAAGGAATGATCATTGAAGGATACTCTCGTTGCTCTCTATTTCTTCTCTGTAGCTCATCTTCTTACATGGTATCAGAGGGTAATCACAAATGACTACCTTCCTCAATCCTTCTCGTGTTTATTTTCCAATCCATTCTCTGCCTTATGATATGTTGTCGTGCAACAGCAGTTCCAACAACAACTCCCTTCCTCAATCCTTCTCTTGTGCTTCTCATGGATTACGATGTGTTGTTGAGCAACAACAATTCCAACAGTAACTCTGCCCACACTGCCAATATTCCCACCTCTTCTAATCCTTCCTCTATCACCTATGTGACCCATCATGTCTCCACTAAATTGGATCGCTCAATTACATTATCTGAAGTCAATAACTTCTGTCTATATTCAAGGGAGAGTATCTTCTCAAGTTCGTTGTCAGATAGGTTTCTGCTCCTCGCTTTCTATCTAATTCTGAATTACGTTAACAGGAAATTAAACAAAATTTTTATGGAAGTGGTAATTGTACGATAATGAGTGGGATATTCACAAACTTTTCCAAACCAGTCTTGGCACAAGTTGCCCCTCCTCCCACTTTCCATGCTGTATGCCTCACTTTATATCAGATATGCTCTTCACAACCCACTAGTCAAGTTGTTCGACTTCGAGGAAAGTTTTAAATGATTTGAACAGGATCGGTTACTATTATTGAATACCTACAATAGATTTCAGCTATTGCTGATGCATTTGAAACATCTCAAGCACCCATTTCTGACTCAGATTTAGTATTATATGCATTAACAAGTTTAGGATCAGATTAAAAGAATCATACCATAGCATCTCATTTCCTACCCCATCATCAAATTTCCTTTAGATTTTATCCATACTACTCAACCATGAATCTTTCTTAGAACAATATAATCAAATTCTAAGAGATCAAATTCAACAATCTGACTTTCATGCTCAGTTGTATCGAGGAAGAGGCCACAACAAACTACTAGACAGGAGGTTTTAAAGGCGGTTAAAAACATATATCAAAGATGGTTTCAAAAATGGTTGAAAAAGAAGATGGTTATAGAACCATCTTTAAATGTACACACATTTGATGACGGTTAAGGAAACCCGCTTTTAAATGGAGAGGGCTATTTTTCTCATATTTATAAAATTTACCTTTTCTATGTACAAATAAAAATGCTCATTCTATAGTTTGCAAATAAGAAAAATCATCAAGAAAATAATACAAATTTTGTCTATTGATGGGCTTTTATTAATCAAATGAAAATGAGTATATATCTCTAAACCTTTGGGTTTTTAATCATATTTCAATAATAAAAGACAAAACCTTTGATTTTCCATCACATTCTTTGATTATCTAAGGCTAGAATGAACCACATATAGGCATTACACAGCTATAAAGATGGTAAAAGGGGCCACAAGCAAGATATAACTAGTTATAAAAAGGTCTAAGTGATAATATGTTACAAGGTTCCCAAATTAGCAAGGCCATAAGCATGCATCGTATAACCTAGCACATACCTTAACCTAGAATGTCTTAGTTACCATGACTTATGACTTGCTAGGCATAAATACTAAGTCCTAAGCAATGTTATGCTAGCTATATGTCAGTATAAACCATGACTTAGTGTTCAACCAATGTTCAGTTTAGACTTAGATGATCTACACTTGGCTGGTCAATCCTTTAGACAACAACATCATAGCTAAGACCAAATGGTCTAGGGATCATGATGGTTAGCCATATGCATCACTTAAGTGGACAAAAACCTAGGTTGTCCAAGCCAGGTTCTTGGGGAGCATAGACAAAATAGTGATAGCATTATCCCCAAAAGACTAAAACCAACTCAATATTTCAAAACTAGAAGCATAAACAAAATGGCCATAGCTGAAACCCTTGGAAAATATGACAAGGCTAGACCGATACTTATATCTCTTCTAAACACCTTGAACTAGTAAGAAAAATAAAAGTTCCTCACCTTATGAGTAGGTACAGAGAGCTAGATTTTATGATGGAGTTTCTTTGATGTGAAATTGATGCTATATTTGGATTTGAATATAGATGATTGGAAAGGTGGAGAGAACCACTACTTATAGTTTTGGATACCCTGGTAGTCACTTTAAGAATCCAGTGAGGCTAGAACACACAATCTTAGGGCCAATTTAGTAACTTTATATGGATGCTCTCATTTGACAAATCCTTGATCTTAGAAAAACAAGACCATCTGACCCCACATTTAGAGGAGTGCTATCACTACAATTCTTGAAAGCAAAGGAGACCTTCTATCATCAATATCTCATTTGAGATCGTTTGATGCCATATGGAGAGGAGAGGAGAGGAGAGCAAACTTCATCAGTTCTATATTAGTTTGGCAGCACCTCAAAGGTAAGTGGAGGGCATTTGGTGTCATTTTCGAACCATTCCTTGCTTATGAATTGCTAATGCCAGTTGGAGCGTCTAGTGCCACATTGTTATCAATAGCCTTTTGTTGCATTGAGTTCCACCTTTTAGGTGAGGCCTAACCAAATGATGCCACCTTAGGGCTTGAAGATAGTTCAAATAGTGGTCCCACTTTGTCCATTTCAACACTTTAAAACAAAAGTAGTCCCACACAATCTATATCTATGATTTGGTTAGGAGATGTCCTTTAAAATGTTCAAAGACCATTACTTTTATGAGGGAAATTTTTTATGATGAATGGGCCTACATGTTAAGTGTTCAATTTTGGTCAAAATACCCCTATTTTAGTAGTCAATTAGAGCATCTAGGCCATTAATTTCAAGATTTTACATAAAATATTCTGTTTTAGCTTTAATTGGCCATCCAACCGTTGAATTGCAAAATTAACGGTCAGATGATTATCAAAGCTAATTAGATGAATAATGAATGGTTCAGATGATTCTAATTGGGTCCTATGCATTGCAGATTAATTGACTCAGACATGGACGCTCCAGATCAAATCAAGAATATCAGATGAAGATGATGAAGTTTCATGGAAATAAGATAGAATTTGAAGACTCCTAAGACAGGACAAAGTTGAAGCCAGAGTTCTAGCAAGACCAGGAAGCTATTGGACCCCCCTCTATCTCTTATCTCTTATCCCTTTTTTTTTTTTTTCTCTTTCTTATCTCTCTTACCTATCTCTTCTTCCTTCTCTTTCTCCTCTCTTTTCTCTCTTTTTCTCTTATCCCTCTCCTTTCTTTTCTCTCTCTCTCTCTTCTATCTCTTTTTCTCCTTCCTTATCTCCCTCTCTTTCATGTGTCTCTCTCTCCCTCTTCTTATATTCCCCTTCTCCACTCCGAAAAGGATGGTTTTCCCTTTTGGGAGGCTGGGTTGGCCGGCACATTCTGCTCTCCACTCTCACAACTTTCTATTCTCCACTCTCTCTCTCACACACACAAACCCCTCTTTGAACGTTCCTCTCTCTCTCTCTCTCTCTGTCCACATTGCTACAATCCAGCCCAGCACATCTCCCACCTTCCTCCACTATCAATCAGCCCTTCTCCCTTGATCTCCATCTCTCTGTTATCTCTCTCACGCACCCACTATCTTCTCTTCCTCAAGTCTCATCCCTCTTCTCTTGGCTGGCCATAGGTGCATGACACACCTAGCAGGCTTGGCATCAACACTCTTCTCCTCTTTTCCCAAATTTTTCCTTCTCTTCTCCTCCCGCGCCCTCCTTTCCTTGTTTTTCTCCAGTCCAGCCGCCCATAGGGTTTCCTCTCCCCATTCCTCTCTCTCCCTCCTCCTTCTTCTTCTCCCTTCTTCCTTCTTCCTTCCCCCCTTCTTCGGTTCCCACTATTTTTACCTAGTTTTTTGTTAAAAACCAAAAACCCTGATGAAATTACAAGTTTGCCCCTGGCAAATCTCAGTAATCCCATCTGAGTCCCTGTTTTAATACCAACTCTGTCCTTTATCAGAAATACCGTCTGTATCCCCAGTTTAATTCCAACTGAGTCCCTGATTTAATTCCAACTGTGTCCTTGTGCTATTCTGGTTTTACCTTATCTTCATTCTGACTATTCAGGGACAGTGCAATCCAGGACAACTTATTTAGTTGCAATTTTTGTTTTCTTTTGAATAAATAATTGTGTAAATTGCAACAATTGAATAAATATGGATTTTATTTTATTCTTAGTTTATTTCTAGTATATTCTTAGTTTTTATTCTTTCATTAATTGAATTTTATTTAAAACTCCATCATTTCAAATCAAGTCCTCATGGGATAGACCCGTACTTGCATAAGCTACACTACAATAGTCCGTGCACTTGCGGTTAAACAATCAACAAGTTTTTGGCGTCGTTGCCGAGGACTTGCAATGGATTTTTTATAAAATTTAATTAAAAATCCAAAAAATTTAAAAATTTAAAAAAAATTAGGAATTGCATTTTAGGCATTCTTAAGGGCATCTTTAGGCATTTTTAGCTGCATAACTACTTTATTTCCTGAATTTGGTACTAATCATTATTTTTCTTTTTTAGGAAATTGAAGTGGAGCATCATCACTTAAATAGATTTTCCTTGCTTTCATAGATTAGGAGTTTTTATTTTTGAGTGAATCTTGTACTGAGGCCCCTTTATAATTTGCATTTTTCATTTCAATTTTAAAGGGTTGTAATAATATAGGGCAAGTGTGGGATAAGGTGGCCCACACTTAATCTTCATCAGAAACCTCACTGTAAGTCTTCTCACTCATTTATTTTATAGATTAGGGTTTGCATTTAGAATAATTTGCATTGGTTGGTAATTAAATTGCATATAGAAAGCATCTGTTATAATTGTTGCATTTTAGGATTTTGCATTAGTTTATTATTTTCAATTGCATTTTAGGACATATCTAACGCTTTAAGGTGGATTATATGTTGATCGAATTGCCATGGTGTGTGAAAATTAATTAGTAAGGGCACCCGACCCCACAAGATCAAGGGTGAATTTCATCACCACTCCTTGGCCCATATAAGATAATCACCTCAAGCATTCAACCCCACCATACACTTTAAGTTAAAATCAATTAGAAGAGACCTATAGTGTTAGCACATGCTCGTAGGACCCTCTTAATAGGACACGAATTACTGTCACTCTGGTTGCTTTTGATCACTGTGGTTATTGGGGATTGTCTAATAGAGCCTCGCTCTTCTCCCACCTCCTGTCGACATTTGTTGAAGTCTAAACGCCTCCTTACACGAGGGTTGTATTAAGCGCTTTGATTAAAACCTAACTGGTAAGTAGTAGTCAACTCCTAAAGAGAGTAAGAGCGTTAACTCAGGCTAATTAAAAGTGTTGTCCCTACATAAAATTAAGAAAATCAAAATATTTATGCTTGTTAACCTTAGGGGATTGCTTGATTGTGTTCTTGATTATGCATCATTCTAAGCATTTAGGTTGCATTATTTAGGATAGTCCTCTTTTAAAAAAGAAAGAAAAGAAAAAGAAAAAGAAATGAAAAGAGAAGAGGAGACATGATCAGTTGCACCTAATGAATAATTTAAACACTGATAAAAAGGGTAATTTACACCCTAGCATTAATAGAGAAAATATTTCCCCATGGAGAAACAATCCAGTCTTTAATGATGATGAACTACCTTTCATCTTTGATAATTATGATGTTTCCTCATGGACAAGCAATCCTCTCTTTAATGCTGATGATCCTCCACCTCTATTTCATGATGATATGTGTCAATGGAGGAATCATTCTCAACCACATGGAAATAGGAGAAAGGACCAACATAAAACACATGAGAATAACCAAAATTCTTGTGAGAAGACACTAAGAGATTATTTGCAACCTAATTATGCCAGCACACTTTCATGTATATTTTTACCTCTAAATGCTGGTATGATTGACTTAAAGGTGGGAGTAATTCATTTACTTCCCAAATTCTATGGGTTGGATAGTGAGAGTCCTTACATGCATTTAAAAGAATTCGATGAAGTATGCATGACTCAACATACACAAAACATCGACTTAAATATAGTAAGACTCAAACTATTTTCTTTTTCTTTAAAGGAAAAGGCTAAGATGTTGTTTCATTCAATGCCACCAGGTTCCATACAAACATGGGAAGATATGACTAGGAAGTTCTTGAATAAGTTCTTTCCTAGACATAAGACAATTGCTCTTCGTCGAAATATAGTGAATTTTACCTAGACGAATAATGAAACTTTCTATCAATGCTGGGAAAGATTTAAGAAATTATTGTTGACTTGTCCACATCATGGATACAAACTTTGGCATATCATTAGCTTCTTTTATGAAGGACTTAAATCTAATATGCATCAATTTGTTGAAATGATGTGCAATGGTAATTTCTTAAATAAACAACCTAAAGAAGCACAAGAGTATTTGGAATGGTTGGCAGAGAGTGCACAAACTTGGGCTGATTTAGAAAAAGTAGGTTTTTCAAGCGAGTCTAAGACCACCACATCCTCTAGGGGAGAAATATATGCTATGACTGAAAAGGATGACATAAAAATAGTATCCCTAGATAGAACAGTTGAGGCCATGGAAATGGAGAAATGTCCCTTTAAGAAAGTCGAATAGGTGTGTGATATTTGTGAAAATAATACACACCCCACTCAGGAATGTCCTATTGCTCCTGCATTTCAGGATGCTCTTCATGAATCGACACATTCTTATGAGCAACATTTTTCCCCATGTTTAGAGACATATAACTCTAAATGTAGTAATCATTCCACTTTTAGAAATGAATATAAGGTTAATGTCTCACAGAAGTCCCAACATCAACCCTATCACCACAAAGCTCATGGACCTTACCTTCCTCCACATAAGAAGAAAGTGGAGGATAATTTCCATCAAGTCATGCAATACCAGGAGAAGAAAATTTCTCAAATTAAAGCCCAATTAAAAGAGAACACAAATTCCATGACTGAATTGAAGGACATGATGTCTCAAATGCTACATACTATTAATAAAGAGGAATGTCCTATTCCACCAAATGAATATCTTGATGATATGGATGTAGGAGATGAGATTAATTCTTCATTTATAGAGATGGAACAAACAAAGGCAGCTACCATTATTCATAATGGTAACATAATTGAGCAATCTGGACATAAAAAGGCTGAAATAGTATCTAAACTGGTCAAAAAAAGAGATAAATTTATTGATAAGGAAAATGTCACACCCACTGAGCAATATGACATCCTTGCTCTGTTTCCAAAAAGGCTGCATCGAACTCCTACAATTGTCTCTAATTATGTGAAGCAGCTTGAAGATAAATTTATCTTGCCTTGTGATAAAATGAAAATTTTTAAATTGCAAGATAAATTTATTCATCATTCCTTTTCAGAGGCCCGTCCAGCTTATTTTGTATGGGACCGAGGGAAGTTTCGAACTCAGTAATTTTTTTCCTTTGAAAATTTTCATTTGAAAATAAAGTATGTAGCATAGTTTTTACTTTCTTATTTTTCTTTTCCAGATGTTTTTATATATCTCTCAATTTTTTTGCGTTTCTCAATGCATTATCATCATCATACTTTTTAAACATTGAGGACAATGTTTCTGTCAGGTTGGGGGTGTAGAAATCTTGCAAATTCTAGTTTTCTTTTAGTTTTTAGGTGATTTCCTTGGTTTTTAAAAAAATAATAATGAAAAAATGAAAAATTTTAGGTCATTTCCCATACTATAATATGAATTGGATTTTTTGAAGTATAATCTAGACAACTTTAGCTTATCAATGGAGTTGAATATGATTAATTCATCATTTTATTCATTTTCTAAAGTATTCCATGAAAGCAAAGTCTCAGATCACATTTGTACACAGTAGTTGCATATAGATAGTCTAAATTGATAAGTGGCTATAACTTAGAAATTCTAAAGAAATTCAGTGGAGACCTATAACCTAAGTGAGTTTTAGAGCCATTCATTTGTTTTGAGAGGTTATATATGTTCAAAATTTTCTTTAGCGTGTTTAAAGAAATTTGATCCCAAACTCTTAAATTTGGATAATTACCTGAATAATTAGAATATTACCTTTAAAATTTTGGAAGTTCATTGAATTTGATAGATTATATGAAACCTAGAAAATGATTTAGGCTATCCTTGTTGTTAATTTAGAGACATAAAGCCTACCCAGAAGTATTTTTACCACTAGTTAGCCAAGTTGAGCCTTGAATATAAGCCTTTTCTTGTGTCACCCAAAATACCCTTTACCCATATTAACCCAGTATAAATTATCCATTACCCATTTTCTTTGAAAAATAAGTTAGAGAAGAATGAAAGAATACTTTTTAATTGCAATGAAAGTAGAAAAGTGGATATGAAGAAAAGAAATATTCTTCAAAGTGAGTCAAAAGTACTGAAAAGAAAGAAAAGATTCTGAAATTTTTTTTTTTTGAAGAATACAAACAAAAATAGAAACAAAAATATTCACTTTAGAAAAAAGCAAAGAAAAAGAAGAATTGTCAACTTTAGTAGAAGACCTCTACTTATTATTTTGAAGAAACTTTGAATACCCTCATACCCTTTCTTTGGTACCCTGTCCTAAGCCTATGTTTCGTCCCAGTTAAAGACCTATTGATTCTAGGAGGAATACAGTCTTGATGAGAAAATGAATGGATAGGATTAAAAGAGTGGTATTTCTAAATATTCAAAGGTAATGTCATCTATTCCAAAGGGATCAAAATCATTAAATTTCTTATTAACTCCCGTTCTTCATGAGTATATGTGAGATATATTTGTTTTCATTGACTCTTCTCACATATTCAAAAGAGAGATATGATTTGAACCCTTTATCTGAGAGAATTTATTTTTGAGAGTATGTCATTAGTAAGGATTGAGGTCAAAACATATTTTAGATGGACTTCAAAAGTTGGAAGTCTACTTAGAGATAAAGATTATTCTGTGTAGACTGTATATGCACACAATTACTCTGAGTTATGAGCTTAAGTGGAATATTTTTAACATATGGGTAGGGTTTTGAATTATTCAGTCATCTTTATTAGTTTGCTAAAGTTGATAGATTTATTGAAGATGATTCTCTGAGAAAAAAAGTGGAGATGACCTGAAAAATAAAAAATTTTGAGTTGATTTCTTCGAATCTTTTGCTAAGGACTAGCAAAATGCTAGTTGGGGGTGTGTTAAGTGTTCAATTTTGGTCAAAATATCCCTAATTTAGTGTTCACTTAGAGCATCTAGGCCATTAATTTCAAGATTTTACATAAAATATTCTGTTTTAGCTTTAATTGGCCATCCAACCATAGAATTACAAAATTAACGGTCAAATGATCATCAAAGCTAATTAGATGAATAATGAATGGTTCAGATGATTCTAATTGGGTCCTGTGCATTGCAGATTAATTGACTCAGACGTGGATGCTCCAGATCAAATCAAGAATATCGGATAAAGAGGATGAAGGTTCATGGAAATAAGATGGAATTTGATGTAATACCCGAGCAATTGACACTATTTTTAACAAAAATTGAACATTCTATAGAAAATAAACTGAGTTAAATGTTTCACTTTATTTAAAATAGTAAACCAAGGAATTTTTGAGGAAACTTAGTACCATTAGATTCTACTTGAAAAATGGAATCAACGCCTCAAAAATCACCCAAAATGGAGTTCGTATGAAGAAGTTATGGCCGTTTAAAGATAGGGGTATTTTTGGAATTTAAACAGAAAACGTTTAAAATGAAAAAGGACAAAAAACGCAGTGGGCCGTTTTGATAACGGCACCCCCTGTCGTCTTCCTCCTTAGACTTCTCCAGAAACCCTCAAATCCCAAATTTTTCAGAGAAGTCTGCCACCGCCATTGAGGGGCACCGCCTTCACCCCTCTATAAAAACCCCATCTCCCCTCTCCAAAAACCACATCTTTTGACATCTTTTCCACTCGTTTGAGACTGAGGTTTCTAGTAAAAACTGGACACCCGTCTCTATGCAATCTCTGACAACAGCCAGGCCCTAGTCGGGCTGGCCATCTCCCCATGCCCCTCTCTTCTCTTGTTCTGGCCTTGCACGATTTCCCCCTTCTTCGAGTTTTCTAGCAACAAGGGTTTGGGCAGGCAACCTACCAGGCGGGAAGAGCACCATCTCCGGCTGCTAGGTAAGTTGTCCCTCCTTCTTTTCCTCTCCATTTTGCTTCCCCAGGGCCAGATCCATGCCGGATCTGGTCTTTTCTAGTCGTTTTCCAGCCGGGATCCTGGCCGAAAAGAATTCCAAGCCGGCTTGTGCTAGCCCTGCACGAACCAGGTGTCCCAGGGAGGCCATGCTGTATGTGCACCTAGGACTGGGTCCCTGGGACGAGTTCCAGGTGTACGACAGTGCATACACTGTCCTAGGTGTGGCCTTCAGGTTCGCGCGCGACATGGGGCACGGGTCCTGACGCGACCAGGGTGCACGGGGTGCCCTGGGAGCTGAGACGCGCCATGCTACAAGGTGCATCCGTGTGATGATGCACGTCATAGCGCGTCACTTGAGCATGCATGTGAGCGTGCAAAATGTGGTCCCTGGCACGGCCTTCAGGCGCACACGCACGTAAGGCAATCGCGGTTCAACCAGGATACACGGGTGTCCTGGGAACTGGGACACGCGGACCTAATGAGACCTTAAAGTTAGGATTAGAGGATAAATTACAGTTTAACTATTGGAAAGTAGATCCACACCATAGGATCTAGCCTGATGAATGAATTAGGCAAGGACCATGGACCCAATAGGCAGATCTAGCGATCTAATGCCTAAATAGAATGAAATTAATAAGGACTCCTTGTATCCATTCATACCCAAGAGATTATAAATGAGACCCAGGGACGGGTTAAAGTAATAAAGGATGCGATTCTAGGAGACTTTGTGGTAGGTGCTCTATCGCTATTAGACTTTTTAAAAAAGAGCCATAATTGTTTTGAGACTGTACGTTTTAAAGTATAAGTATATGACTTGTTTAGCATGACTTAAGTATAAGTACATATGCTTTATGCATAGATATGTCTTGCAAATAATTGTATATACATTATGCATAGATTTTTTTTGCAAACAATTGCATATATGATTTGTGAGCATTGAGTTTTTGAAAGATTGCATGTCCTTGAGGGTTACCAAAAGACGTTGGAGTGCCCAAAAGACGCTGGATAGGCAGTTGTGAGGGACCCAAAGAGGACAGGTTTTGAAAAGAGGTTTTCCCTTGTTTGATCTGATATGATTTGGGCTGATAAGCTCGTGGGCGCTATGCCAAGAGGTTTGGGTTGGCCTCCAGCCTCTACCACTATTAGGTAGATGGGTACCACGCCCAAAAAGGGACAACATCCCTACGTCAACTACATGTGGTACAGGGGGCTACCACTGGTGTCACGGCACTGGGTCGACGTGTCATATGCCTCGGTGAGGCTATGACTGAGTGTCCTCAGGTACCCGGGGACCACACGGCGACGAGGTCATGGGCATAGTTTGGACCCTATGGTTTCGTGGATTTACTTGCATTACATATGACATGACATGAGGTTGGTCGACCATACCATATATCCATGAGTTGGATTCAGTGGAGCATCTTATGCATATCATTATGTTTATGATATATGATACTTTCGACTTGGATTATGTTATTCTTTAAGTCGTCAGTATTCCAGTTTGACAGTGGTTTTTAATATCGATCTTGAACATGATTGTTCAAACATGCACATGTTTTAAGAGCATATGATTTTAAACATAGCATGCATTGCAAAACTAGTAGTGATAGACTCCTACTGAGTATAGTATATACTCACCCTATCCTTAACATTTTTCAGGATAGTTCCACTCACAAATAGAAGATGCCTCAGGAGATATTAGTGCTACGAGCAAGTGAATCAAAAAGGACACAATTATACATGTAAGTAAACTCTCTACCCTTTGGACATGTATTTGTATTTATTTACAGTTGGGCTGTGTGCTGTGATTGGATAGACCTGGGAAAAACATTTATGATTTCTGAAGTTTTTTCAAAAACTACTTTGATTGTTGTGAAAGCAAATGACACTCGGGGTTTTCAAAATGAGTTTAGAACAAAAGATTTTTCTCTACATTGCATGGTTTTTATAAAATGGTTTTCAAATAAGGATGCATCCTACCTTAGGATTTTAGATCTTGCATTTAAAAATGCATGGGAAAACCCGGGTCGTCAGAGTTGGTATCAGAGCCCAGGTTTTATCCTTTCACAACCAGTCCAACATGTCCAAGGGTCATAGACAATAGAGAAAATCAAGAAGAAATAGTATAAATAGGAGTAGTAGAGATGACTACTTCTATTTAAGGATTACAATATTAATGCTCAAGGCATTTCACCACAAATAAATAGGTGAAACACAGCTTGGTTTAACCAATAATTAGGCAGAGGATAGTGCAACCCTTATCCAAAATCTAGTTTAAGACAACTTAAGGATTAAGGATTGTTGTGTGGTGCAAATATAAAAACTCATATATGGATCATATTATGAGAATGATGAATGAGGATGTTAGTAAACTTGTTAGTAGATAGTTTTGACCTGCAATAAAGTAATCTTATCAAAAGTGAGAAAATCAAAGAACTCAGATGGCTATCTTACCCTTCTAAAGAATATTAGAATATGAATATGATAGGGATGTAAAAGATGGACTTTGAGTAGATTTTGATGACAATCTAATGAGGATGAGCATATAAGATGATACTAGGGGATAACTATGACTCGTACTAAATCACAAAGGTATGGATCCTAAAGGACTTAGCTTAATTTTGAACGCCTTAATTAGAGTCTTATGAAGAGTGAAGTGCTATCAAATAATAACTACCTGAGTATTATGGAGCAAATCAGAAGATGTATACAAGTGACATATTATGTGATTAAGAGAAACATAACACTAATATGATAGGGAAATGAATTCGACTGAGTTATCAAAAGATTTTGATGATAATACTAAGGATGATGATAGATTGATCCTAACCTGAACTTGTAAGAAAAGTATAACATGATCAAAACGTCAATGCCATTATTAAGACATTGTATGAATTTTATTGAAGCTATAGGCAATTGAGGATTTCAATGATCTTAAGATAGTTTAGAATTTCTTAGAAGAATTCAGTTTATCATATCTGTTAAGAAAAGGAGTAGATGCAGTATCGATTATATGCAACAAAGCACATGAAGACATTGATCTAGGAAGACAAAAATGGGGATTTTAAAGAAAAGAAAGAAAGAGATAGAGATGTAACTACCAGTATTCAATGAATATTGAATATTCAAAAGAAAAAGGTTATGACTTTATTGAGGAAAGAATAGATCTATGGAAATCTTTCATCTTGAATCATCTGGGAAGATAAACCAATCAACTTCGAGGGAATGAGGATAGATGAGTTGGTGATCTTATTGTAAAAGAGTATAAAAGAGAGAAAGCATATGGGGTTTAAGACTTTGAGTAGAGTATCGAATTTCAGGAGATTATGCAACAAGAAATTTCTGAAGAGGAATGGTGACCAACTAGAAATTAAATTTTACAAATGGTTTGATATCAATTATTACAATTAGATTATTATCGGATCCATTAGCTTATGGGGAACACCAATGGATATAATCCATAAAAAGAAAAATTTGGTGATATCCCACCTTGCCAATAAAGTATATTGAAAAAGGAATTAAGTCGGGACAGTGACTTGTCCATTTAGCAAGTAGGGTACCATCAAGGATCAAATTGAGGTCTTACTATCATAGATTGGAAGACCAAAAATCTTAAGACCATTATTTAGTCATTACCTTTAGAGTACTGTTGACTAAATAAAGGTATCCCACCCTAATTAATCAAGTATGTTAGTATCTATGAGTTAGTAGTCGAAGTTATATACTTAGAAGGATATTATAAGTATTCGGACATGAGTTACTTGTTAGACTAAGTCATTTGAGGGTATGAGGTCAGTTGATTAGGCCACATCATGGAGGAGCTACAAGTACAATGAATACAGTAACAACTGAGACAGAAGCAAAAAAATAAGGAGCGATCTCCACCAGTGAGACAGATTTTTCCAAACCTGAATAAATACCATGACAAACCATAGAAATCACTGTGGGTCTGAAAGATGCTGCTGACTTGAATTGAAAAGAAAGGTAGATAAGTATTGATCACTTTAGAGGCCCTTGAGCTTATGACATAGATATATCTGGAAAGAGATCAATAAGTAATCAAATAAAGTCTTTCTACAAAAATGTTCCATGCTTACCTGAGTGATTTTCAAATTTGATGATTTAATAGCTTTAGCATAACTTGATGTAGTAGCTATTGAACGAGAATTGCTAGTATAAGCTAAGTATGAGGAGGCACTTGAAGGATAAATTTTGAGGAATTGAGAAAAGCACTACTTATACCTCCTGACAATACAGACTGCATGGTTGACGATAAAGCTTTGATAAAAGATTAAACAATATATTGACATAGGGGATGGAAGGAGAAAAGGTGAGATGGCCAGCACGATATAAGGAAAGATTTGATGTTATGTTGCCTTTAGACAAATAGTTAGTTGTTATGAGCATATACCAAGTATGAAAAATCAATTGAAGGAATTTCCTAAAGACTAACCCTACTAGAATGAATATAGAACTTTTGGACTGAAAGGTTATGAAGAAAACCATCAAGCAAAGAAAGGAAAAAGAGGATGATGACAAAGGATTCAACCATGACTCAATAAATGTACTCGGTTATGAATAAGAGGCTTTTTGCTTTACATAAATGGGAGCATTATTGAAAATCCTAATGAAAAATTGATGTGAATAATGAGATAGGCCTCTAGACAAGAACAATTACCCATGATGATGAATTAACCATAAAATATTTGACATGAGTATGCATAAACTCTTCAAGAAGAAAAAGCATTTGATGACTTCAGCATCTA
This sequence comes from Warburgia ugandensis, assembly GCA_035236585.1. Lineage (NCBI taxonomy): Eukaryota > Viridiplantae > Streptophyta > Magnoliopsida > Canellales > Canellaceae > Warburgia > Warburgia ugandensis. The sequence continues at coordinate 61,428,280 of CP141133.1, forward strand.
TGAAACTTGATGAACAGTTCGGATATCCTAATTGTAATATGAGATAGTATTAGTGATGGAAGATGGTACTAATTGGCTTTCATGATTTTATTTTGAATATAACTTTGGTCGAGGAATCAAGTCACGTATGGAAAACGATAGACAGTTGAAATTCGAAGTTAATCAAGGGTTTGGTTATAGAGCACATGATACCACGTTAGTTAATGAAGTATATTGGGGAGAAATATAAAAGATAAGAAGCAAAGTTAGACACAATAGAAAGAAGGTAATTTTTGAACTCTTACTAATGACATATGACCAACCATTAGAAGGAGATATGGATGATGAAGAGATCACTAGATGAAAGGGATTATGCTATGATATTCAAAATAGGAGAAATAAGATCATATGATCTCAAAGAAGTATTGGGTAATTTATACATGAATAAAGAAGCATGACCTTACAAGGAGACTATCCTAGGCACGATGAGAAAAGTATAGGCATCTATGGATTTCGAGATAGATGAATTACTGCTAGAAACTAGTATTGTTAAACTGGAACGTATGAGAGTATGCATCAGAGTACGCAGCGAAGCGGCCCTTATAGGTAAGGCCTTGTAGAAGGAACAATAAAAATGATAAATTAAGGTTGAGCCTAGATTTGATTCCTAAGGGGGGGATGCATTCACCAAAAATTTATCTAAGAGACAAAATACCTTGAAGATGATAATTTATGGAATTTCGAGGACAAAATTCTTTTAAGGGGGTAATAATGTAATACCCGAGCAATTTACACTATTTTTAATGGAAATTGAACATTCTATAGGAAATAAATTGAGTTAAATGTTTCACTTTATTTAAAATAGTAAATGAAGGAATTTGTGAGGAAACTTAGTACCATTAGATTCTACTCAAAAAATGGAATCCAACGCCTCAAAAATCACCCAAAACGGAGTTTGTATGGAATTTAAATGGAAAACGTTTAAAATGAAAAAGGACGCAAAACGGAGGGGGGCGTTTTGATAATGGCACCCCCTATCGTCTTCCTCCTCAAACTTCTCCAGAAACCCTCAAATCCTGAATTTTTCAGAGAAGTTTGCCACCGCCATTGAGGGGCATCGCCTTCACCCCTCTATAAAAACCCCATCTCCCCTCTCCAAAAACCAAGTTTTCTGGCGTCTTTTCCAGTCGTTTGAGACTGGGGTTTCTAGCAAAAACCGGACACCCGTCTCTTTGCAATCTCCGGCAATCTCCGCCATTGAATTTTTGAAAGATTGCATGTTCTTGAGAGTTACCAAAAGACGCTGGAGTGCCCAAAAGACACTAGGTAGGAAGTTGTGAGGGCCAGGTAGTTGTGAGGGACCCAAAGAGGATAAGTTTTGAAAAAGAGGTTTTCACTTGTTTGATCTGATATGATTTGGGCTGATAAGCTCGTGGGCGCTATGCCGAGAGGTTTGGGTTGCCTCTAGCCTCTACTACTATTAGGTGGATAGGTACCACGCCCAAAAAGGGGCAACGTCCCTACGTCGACTGCATGTGGTACAGGGGACTACCACTGGTGTCACGGCATTGGGTTGACGTGTCATATGCCCCAGTGAGGCTATGACTGAGTGTCGTCAAGTACCTGGGGACCACACAGCGGCGAGGTCGTGGGCATAGTTTGGACCCTATGGTTTCATAGATTTACTTGCATTGCCTATGGCATGACATGAGGTTGGTCGACCATACCATATATCCATGAGTTGGATTCAGTGGAGCATCTTATGCATATCATTATATTTATGATATATGATACTTTTGACTTGGATTATGTTATTCTTTAAGTCGTCAGTATTCCGGTTTGACAGTGGTTTTTAATATCGATCTTGAACATGATTGTTTGAACATGCACATGTTTTAAGAGCATATGATTTTAAACATATCATGCATTGCAAAACTAGCAGTGATAGACTCCTACTGAGTATAGTATATACTCACCCTATCCTTAACATTTTTCAGGATAGTTCCACTCACAAATAGAAGATGCCTCAGGAGATATTAGTGCTACGAGCAAGTGAATCAAAAATGAGACAATTATACATGTAAGTAAACTCTCTACCCTTTGGACATGTATTTGTAATTATTTACAATTGGACTGTGTGCTGTGATTGGATAGACCTGGGGAAAAACATTTATAATTTCTGAAGTTTTTTCAAAAACTACTTTGATTGTTGTGAAAGCAAATGACACTCGGGGTTTTCAAAATGAGTTTAGAACAAAAGATTTTCCGCTGCATTACATGGTTTTTATAAAATGGTTTTCAAATAGGAATGCATCCCACCTTAGGAATTTAGATCTTGCATTTAAAAATGCATGGGAAAACCCGAGTCGTCACATTTGAAGAGTCCTAAGATAGGACAAAGTTGAAGCCAGAGTTCTAGCAAGACCAGGAAGCTAGTGGACCCCACTCTGTCTCTTATCTCTTATCCCTTTTTTTTCTCTTTCTTATCTCTTTTACTTATCTCTTCTTCCTTCTCTTTCTCCTCTCTTTTCTCTCTTTTTCTCTTATCCCTCTCCTTTCTTTTCTCTCTCTCCTCTATCTCTTTTTCTCCTTCTCTTATCTCCCTCTCTTTCGTGTGTCTCTCTGTCCCTCTTCTTATACTCCCCTTCTCCACTCCCCAAAGGATGGTTTTCCCTTTTGGGAGGCTGGGTTGGCCAGCACATTCTACTCTCCTCTCTCACAACTTTCTATTCTCCACTCTCTCTCACATGCACAAACCCCTCTTTGAACGTTTCTCTCTCTCTCTCTCTCTCTCTCTCTCTCTCTCTCTCTCTCTCTCTCTCTCTCTCTCTCTCTCTCTCTCTCTCTCTTCACATTCTTCCTTCATCTCTTCTAACCCCTTCTCTATCCACACTGCTACAATCCAGCCCAGCACATCTCCCACCTTCCTCCACTATCAATCAACCCTTCTCCCTTGATCTCCATCTCTCTGTTATCTCTCTCACGCACCCACTATCTTCTCTTCCTCAAGTCTCATTCCTCTTCTCTTGGCCGGCCATAGGTGCGTGACACACCTAGTAGGCCTGGCATCAACAATCTTCTCCTCTTTTCCCAAATTTTCCCCTTCTCTCCTCCTCCCGCGCCCTCCTTTCCTCGTTTTTCTCCAGTCCAGCCGGACATAGGGTTTCCTCTCCCCATTCCTCTCTCTCCCTCCTTCTCCTTCTTCTTCTCCCTTCTCCCTTCTTCCTTCTTCCCCTCCTTCTTCCTTCCCCCCTTCTCCAATTTCCACCATTTTTACCTAGTTTTTTGTTAAAAACTAGAAACCCTGATGAAATTACAAGTCTGCCCCTGGCAGATCTCAGTAATCCCATCTGAGTCCCTGTTTTAGTACCAACTCTGTCCTTTTTCAGAAATACCATCTGTGTCCCCAGTTTAATTCCAACTGAATCCCTGATTTAATTCCAACTGTGTCCCTGTGTTATTCTGGTTTTACCTTATCTTCATTCTGACTATTCAGGGACAGTGCAATCCAGGATAGACTAATTTAAGGACAGTGCAATCCAAGACAGCTTATTTAGTTGCAATTTCTGTTTTTTTTAATAAATAATTGTGTAAATTGCAACAATTGAATAAATATGGATTTTATTTTATTCTTAGTTTATTTCTAGTATATTCTTTGTTTTTATTCTTTCATTAATTGAATTTTATTTAAAACTCCATCATTTCAAATCAAGTCCTCGTGGGATCGACCTGTACTTGCATAAGCTACACTATAATAGCCCGTGCACTTGCAGTTAAACAATCAACACTACACATGTGCATATGCCTATTATGGGTTGTGATGGGCCCTAGGGGAAATGTTCATGTGCATAAGCCCTAACTTTAGATATGATCTACTGTTTCAATGATCAAGTCACCATAGTGGAATGCATCCATTTGAAGAGGGAGCTAGACCTAGTTTCCTACTTGAATAGGGAATTGGAGGCAATTTATACATGAATTTCCTAGAACTTAAGGTACCTAACTCTCTTGGCTATGGACTCTAAGATTCCTTGCTAACCAAGTAACTCCCTTTGTTGTAGACTCTTATATTGACTAGTGCCAAAGTCATGGACTCTTCATATAGAAGGAGGTCCATTCCTAGGCCTAGAATTCTATTATTTTCTGATGCTTAGAGAGAAAAGCTCTACTTGGGTTTTTGCCTTTTGAAGATTTTTTTTTTTTTTTTTTTAATATTGAAGAAGGTTCTATTTTATATTTCTAGAGATCAAAACTTACTCTTTCAACATTAGAGTTGTGAGACTTTGGATATATTTGTTCTCTTTTCTCCAAGATCTTTTTAGATTGATAATCAAGTTCTTGTGTTTAGTTTAGATTGATTTTGAGTGTGACATGTTCATGAGTCTAAAACTTATTTTTAAGTCTAGCTTCTCAATTGCTTACAAGTTCAATATACTCATCTAATCTAAAACTTATTTTTTAAGTCTAGAATGATTATCAAGTTCTTGTTTTCAAGTTCAAATCGATAAATCAAGTTTGTTAGGCTTTCCAAGTCTAAAATTTATCTTTGAGTTTCTATAGTCTTTGAGATTTAGAACTTGTCATTTAATTTATCAAAAAGTTTTTATAATGATTATGATGTAATCACTTTCCCATTTTGTATTTGTTAGCTCCTTACTAAATAGTAAGAATGACTATAACTCCATGTGGACCCAAAATTTTGAAGTTCCAACTTGTTTATAATGTTTCTTTAGATAGGCCATGCTCCAAAAATTCTCATCCATTGGGTGATCCTAGTCACTAACTTATGAAATGGACATGAGAATTTTGGTTATTTATTTAAAAACTCAAGAAAATAGTGGGTAGACTCCACTAATGGATGGGAATTTTAGAACTTGGAACTTATAAGAGTCAAGGGAAAATTTATGAAAGATTTGGATATTTATAATTAGTAAGGAGCTAGTGAATAAAAATGATGGACTATATATCACTTTCTTTTTGTAGACTCAAAACTTGTATTTCAAATTCCCAAAGAAAGAGAAAGATAGATCTATTTTTCTAACATAAATCTAATTTTCTAAACTTCCATAAGGCATTCATTACAATAAGACTACAATATTGGTCTAATTTGAGAGTGCAAATCAATTTCGGCATAAGATTGACTTTGTCTAAGTTGAATCACAGCAAAAGAGCTACTAGTAATTCCTTACATTGGAAGCTTCTACTATTTTTAAGAAGCTATCATTTCAAAGTGTGCCTCTTAGTAAGATACAAGGAATTTATTATAGTGTCAGTTACATTTTCTAGAAACCACAAGGAATTCCAATTCTTGAGGATCAGTAGAAACTAAATTCAACTAGAATACTACATTATTGTATTTGAAACTCTAAATTCTAAGGACCTCTCCTCCCCTCATTCATCTAATGATGGTTAGCCATCTTATGTAAGAATTAGTCTTGCTTCCACCTTAAAAATTTATTGAAGTTTATATAATAAAGTGTGAAGCAACATCTTCCCAATTATTAAGTGAAGCTTATTATGAGATATCCTCACATTCATCAATGATCTATTGGGGAGTTCCTATATTGAACATCGCATAGTTTCTAATCACCACCTTCATTCATTTAATGATGGTTAACCATCTCATAAGGAAGTATGATTGCTCCAATGAAACTAGTTGTGGTTTATTTAACAAAGTGTGAGGCTTTTGGCTGATACTCAAATAATAGGAACCCAAAGTACCCTTAGAGAACTTTTGGGAATTTCATATCTTATCTCACTAATCAGCAGCTTGCACAAAAGATATGTGTACATTTTGAGAAAGTTATAGCATGTTGGATTCCCACTCAACCTAAAAGCATAAGAATAGGAAGTTGGTCAATAATACTTATATGTCTAACACTTCCCTGGATCTTACATGCGGACTCAAATGAAAACTCATCTACCTTGCATTGAAAATTATTTTGATAAATGAGAGACATCTAACACCATGTTGGATTACCATTCAACCTAAAAGCTTAAGATTATAGGAAATGAGCAAACAATATTTATATGTCTAACATGGGAGACTGCATGTGAGAAATTGTTACCATCTTCAAAAGGGAGTTAAGAATGTTATCTACCATGAGACAATTCGGTAGGGAGGCCTCATGATATACAATGCTTAGACAATCAAGAAAGATAGCTCATATTAATGCAATCTCAATAAAAAGATGGAACAACAAGTTCCTAAGAGAGAGACACTCTCTTACAAACAATACAAAGGTGGAACACAAAGTTTCCAAGATAGACACTCTCTTATAATAGGAATAAATAAATAAAAAATACTTCTTTCCAAAAAGTATAGCCCAAAAACAATAGACAATAGAGAGATAAGATGATTTACAAAACAAAAGATAGAAATATGATTGTTAATAATTATCTTCTTTGATTGGAAGATGATAGTTGCTAGGAAAACTTCTTTGATTAGAGGATGAAATAAATGTTGGGAAATAAAAAGTAAATTTTTGGATCCTAAATTCCCAAGTCCTAGGGTGAAAGCATCTCAAAATTAAATTTCACTCTTTGCTTTGGTTGTCTCTCCAATCCAAATGTTAATAGTCAACCCTCAGATTGAGAATTACTTAAAAGGCAGCAAGGTGCATGAAGCTCCCGCATGTACAGGGTCTAGGGAAGGGCAAGACTACAAAGGGTCTATAGTGTGCAGCCTTACCTTGCATTACAAGAGGATCTTTCACACCTCGAATTCGTGACCTTTAGGTCACACTATCGACAACTCTACCATTATGCCAAGGTATCCCCTTTAGATTGAGAATTGACTACCAAGTGAAAGACTAATTGTTTAGTCTGATTCTTAGTGTGATGGTTGACCATCAGAACTTCTACTCCAAAACCTTGTAAAATCTTATGTATATTTGATGGTTGGCTATCATCCTTTGATGGTTGATCATCACAAGTATTTCCAATTTTGTTGATCTTTCGAGTGGTTGTCTCTTGGTCAAAAATATTAGATTTTAGTCCTCTTTGGTGTGTTAGAAATATCTTTCCCTACTCTACACAATGAACCTTGGAGAACTTCAAGGAATAATATGTAACATCATGAAATTTTTGAAGTCTTCAAAGTGATGACTAGGTACTTCTTGAACCCAGGATAATACTCAAGTAATGATGTGTATGTTCTTTAAGTGCTTATAAACTTTTTCAAATGGACTTGTAGCCTCATAAAAACATGGATTATTTAATGAATGAATTGGTATGGATTCTTAAATATAATCACTTGAATCCTCTTTAATGCTTGATAATATTTGAGATTTCTCAACAAATGACTTTTGATGATCCCTTCAACACTTGCACACTCAAATAAGCATGTTATATGACAAACAAAGGTTATGTTATTATCAAAATAAAAGAATTGGCTCAGTAAGTAAATCCATGTACATGCCAAAATAGATATTGGATGCCCTGTGGTAGGTACTTGATATCATCAATGGCATTCCATCCTGGAACTAGTATTGGATGCCTTGTAGCAAGTACTTGATTTCAATGACGAACTCCAATCATACAAAGTATTGTGAGAATCTTCTTCAATAATCATTATTTGCAATTATCCATACTCACTCCAAATCATAATGCTTTTGTGGACAGCCATAACCACTACCACTTGAGCCATGAGTTTTTGTGGTTACACTTTTGGATATTCCCACATGCATTCATCCATTTTGTTAATTTTCATGATAAAAAATGACCTGGATCACCAAAGGGGTACATGGCCATTTGAATGTGGTGCTCCAACTCCTGTAAAGTAAACCCAACATACATATGGTCCCACTTCTACAAACCTCTTTTTCTTTTTCACACAACCAATTGAGAATGGGGCACAATAGATGCTAGTCTAGTTTGTCATGACATCTGTCACATTTATATTTTAATCATAATAAGGTCATGTAATGGTCCACATTTTAGAGAAATAAAGAAATATTATAATTATAAATTTTGAAATTTTTAAAGTTAATTGTTCACTATTATGGTGTAAAAGTTAGTTGAAATAAATCTTAGACATATTTTCTAATTATAAATCATTAAATAAATTGTTTGTAATTAGTATATAAGTACTAAGAAATTTTTATGTAATAAGACTTGATGACCTATGTTAAGTGTAACTAAGCAGTCACAAGTACAAATTGTCAAGGCAAGGTCTCAATTTTAAGTCACCTTCCTAACGTGTAAAGATATTATTGCAAAAGCATGAGTCTAAGCAAACCATTGGATGGTGATCCAAGGGTTACGAAATAAAAGAGACTAAGAAAGAAGAGTTACATATTTGAATCAATGGATGACAATCCAATGGTTGAAAATAAATAAAGAATTAATGCTAGGAGAGTTATAAAACTGCAATCAATTGGAAAATGAACACATGGAAAGAATTCAAAAAAGATACAAAAAAAAATGTAAACAATTTTAATTGTAAAGACTTTACAAAGAGAAACTTTCATAAAAGGGATGTTGAAATAGGAAACTAAGCCTTTTCATGCATGAAATTGTTAAAGAGAAAAGGAGTGTATGAGATAGAGAGAAAAGATAAGAAAAAGGAAGAAAAGATAGGAGAAATACTTATATATGGAGTTTGTCCTCAAATCAATTCAAAGTAGAAGGACTAGACTGAAGGAAACTATGTTTGAGGTAGGGAATTTGAAACTAGACCACAGTTTTTTCTTTTTTTTTTTAGTATCAATCTTTATTTATTGTTTTGGAATGAAATTGCATTAAAATTTCCTTGGAATTTAAACACATATATTCTTGATAAATTGCTAGATGATAATCTTGTGGTAAATGTTTAAATTGGATATCTTGATTAGAATAGTTGTGCATGATCCATGGATATATGTTTAGATTGAAATTTCTTTTATTATAGATCTAGAAATTTATGCATGAATATAGTTGAGGTTATGATTGGGTTTCTTCAATATTCTTTTGAATCTAACATATGATCTAGGAATAGATCTTAAGACCAAGCGTTTTTCTTTGATTTTTTAATACTTTTTTTCCCAATATGAGTATTGAAGCATTATTTAGGAATACATGATAAGACCAAATTTTTCTTCTTGATTTTCAATTTGGTAAATGGTGCATGATCCAATTAAGTGTTAATTTATTTTTTTTGAGTTCTCATTATTTGAAATTTAGGGTATAGAGCTATGAATCATAGTGGAAAAGTTGTTTAATATGCTTAAGAAATTTGAAATGAGATTGATTTGACTTCAATCAATTCAAACATGTTCATGATGATGTTGTCATGAGAAAACTATTCATCTTAGAATTTTTAACCATATAGTTTTATATGTGTGTGATGCATTTTGTTTTAATTGAATACCATGTACATAGTCACGATAAGAGTGTACATTGAATTTGCCTGGTGTATGTGACGCATGGAGTTTTACCAGCTACAACATGCACTAAGTAAGGCTTGATCACATGCATATTAGACAGAGATTAAATGCTTTAGATCCTGAAATTTTTTTGTAGGCGTATTGTACATCAAATTATGCATAGAGACATAACATTTAATGAAATAATCAAACACAAAATGTTTCTTCTCTAACTTGAGAACATGGCATGTTTGGAAAGGAAAGTGACCAGATACACTATGTATTGAATGACGTTCAAGCATATTGTGTACTGGTTACAACAACCACAACTTATCTCGAGTAAGGTAAAAAGGTGGGGCATACTTAACAATATTCAAGCACACATCATACTAAACCAGACTTTGGCACTTCACGTGATGAGCATAGAATATTAGATAAACATATAGATACTAAAATTCAAATAAAAAATGACACACACACACACACACACATATATCATATGTAAACATTTCAAATGTTTGACGTAGTTATAGATGTCTAATAGGAGAAAAAAACATCATCTTGTATATGACAATCATTCCATATTTTGAGTTGGATCCATGCATAAAGTATTTTGGACAATATTCATGCACTAAGATTTGAGCTAAACTCATGCGTGTTGGATATTGAGCATTGACTTATAGTTTCACAAATGAATATTAAGCAATTCCTTATACTCCTTGCATAATTAATATAATAATAAATGTATGGTACATAAGCACAAACAACCACACCATGCAATTGACGATCTACATGGACATGGCTTATTGGATTTGGTGGTTGTATCATACAACTAGAAAAAAAATAAAATCATAAGGGCATGAGGTATTATCATGAAATGCTACATCAAGCACGTAACAATCTGCTCTAGCCTTGATGATTGCACCATGTATCCAGCGACCTATAAAGACTCAGTGTATTAGCATGAATCAGGCACAACATTTTTTTAGTACTCTGTAGGCTGTAACGTACTGGACCAAACTAGCATCATTCATTCAATTAGATTACAACACTCTACATCTTAGGATCTATCATTGTATGGTGCAAGTATTTTGATTGGATGCAAAGTACCTAGAAACTTAGCAATAATAAGGCATAAGACACCAAGTAGCCTAGCATTAATCAGTTGTATGACATTGATTAGTCTAGTTGGAACCAAACACAAGGCATTGAGCATCCAAATAAAGACAAGGGATATGATATCATGCGTCATAATATTAGTCATGCATATGACAATATTTTTCTAAATAAGTGATCACATGCATGAAACCAACCAAGCTAACCAAAACTTAAGGTTGGCTATATTAAACATTTCATATGAACCAAGTATCTAACAATGTATAAATATATGATGCATTGAATAAAATAGGTTATTATATGCCAAAAATTATATAAGTCATCATCACCAGATAACATATATGCTGCTTATGATAAGTTGAACTATGTCATAGTAATTAATTATACATATTTATATAAAACATCGAAATGTACTTATATTTATTTTCACTAACCTTTATATTTCTAAATAACTATATAATCTTTTACTATGACTTTGCAACTGGTTTAATAGTGGGTATCATTTGATAGCACATGAATACATATAATTCCATTGGAATTGATTTTATCCTTCTTTTTATTGATGTATAGTAATTCTAATCTTTTATTTGATTATCATGAAAATTGGGCACACTCATATTCTGGTTTGCTTTAAAAGTATTTATAACATCATACATTAATCTATTGACATTCTATTTGATTAACCTTTAGGGTTATACATATTTGTACTAACAAGAATAGTAAATCTTTATTACTTGTTAGTATATATTCTCTATGATTTCACACTTTTGGGCAATTGAATTTGATTAAGAAACTAGGAAGCTCTTAAGAGTTAATCCCGGCTCAGAGATGTCATGTGAAACCCATGGTTGCTATGCTAAGAAGCCAGTTAGCTGTTGACTTTTGAATAAGTACTAGCTTATAACAGGCATGTTTGACGAGGGTATGTTACATGCGAGGACTACCTTTGTATAGGATTGATCCAGCTATCCCATACAGTCGGTGTAGTTAGTGTGGTACCCACCAATGAGGGCAAGTTAAAATTTTGGTTTTACTACATGCATATTCAACCTTATATTTTGTTTGAGCATGGGTTGACATGCTGGCCGTTCTCAAGAATATTGACCAGTGTTTGTGGCAAGATAGTAAGTGCCACTCAGCAATAGATTAATCATTGAATGGATTCATTGACTAATTAATCATTCAATGAATATGGATTGAATTTGACTTAGATCTTTATATGCCTTGGATATTATTTGTAATATCCAATATTATGTTATTTTGATTGCTATATAACTATTTGATACGAATTGAGATGCCACGATTTGACGATTGCATGTTTAATAGCACATGTATATAGTTTTAAATTAAAAAAAAAGAACTTGCATAGCATGATTTTAGTAATTTTTGGCTAGTTTTAGATTCTCTATTGGGTAATTTATATTGCTCACTAAACTACCCCATATGTGAAGGGCAGAAGGAAAAGCTTGAGATTGATGCCCAAGGAGATCAAGTAAACTTGGAGTTTTAAAGTATGAAGAACTAGGAATAGTTTTACTTTATTTGAAGACTTTTGTAAATTTGAAATAAATTATAACATTTGAAGTTTATATTGTGAGTTAACTTAGTAATGTTTGAGCTATGACTATTATGTCTTGATTGGCAAGAAAATATGAACTATTATTTTGAAATATATTGTGGAGAGTTGTATGATGGACTTGGGCTAGAAGAAGTGGTTTAAATTCTATTATTATGTGTAGAGTTGTAAAAAAAATTTTTACAAGGATTGATTCCTATAAATTTTAAAAATATTTAAAATTTTTTTATAAAAACTTGGGATGTCACAATTGGTATCAGAGCCTGAACTACTCACATCCAATTGTACTGGGAAGTCAAATGTATCATGGTTAAGAGAACGAGTCATAAGGAAATCCTAACTTAGATAACTTTACAAAATTCTCATAAGTATCGTATGTAGAAATACAGATGCTACCTCATCATGGTAGAATGAATATGTCTGTACCAATAAAAGAGTTCAATACTATAGGAAACTAGGCACACATATCTGTACCTGCATCTGCACCCATGGAGGTTTAGCAAGATGTACCAAAACCATCAGTACAAGCACATTGAAGTGTTGGCACACCGAATGATTTGGCTTGAGGGGTGATACAATTGATATTGCAGCAAATGAAATAGAAGCTTTAGGCATCATCATAAGAGGATTCTGTTGTGGGGGCAAGAGTGATGCTTTGATGGAACGATTCAAGAAGATTGCTCCAAAGTTTTTTGGAATTGAGGAAGGCAAAGCAGCTAAGACCTGGCTTTATAAGGTTGAGAGGTTATTCAAAGAGATGATGGTGCTGAAAGATTGGCAAGTCGTTATTACTACATTTGATATAAAAGTAGAGGTTGCACATTTGTGCCAATTACCGAGCGAATGTATTTCTCTAACACTGGAGTGATTTTGTTGGATGAGTTCAGGAGAGTCTTTGAGAAAAAGTACTACCCATCTCACATTGTGGAGTCAAAGGAAAGAGAGTTCATGAACCTAGTTCAAGGCTCCATGATAGTAAGTGAGTATGAGACTCACTTCACTAAGCTGAGGAGATTTGCACAAGAGGTTTGCCCCACTAAACTTAGAGCTGCTCAGTGTCATATCCTACTTCATTAGCAAAGGCTGTAGAGTTGGCTTCTCTGTGTGAGAGGGGGCTGATGGACATGAGGGCAGAAATATTTATGCCTGGAAGAAATAAGTAGAATTGGAAAGGAAAGCAGCCAATCATAACTAGACCTCCATTGAAAATAGTAGTTCCACTTTGTTCTATATCACCACAGAGTCCAGAGTTAAAAATGAGGGAAGTGGACTGAAACCTCTGCAGATAACGTGGAAAGAAGCATCCAAGAAAACCATGTTAGGTCCATGAGAGGAGGTGTATTGGGTGAGGAGAGAAGGGCATTTCCTAAACAATTGCCCTAAGAGAAAGAACATAAATTAGCTTCAAAAATAGGAGATTGTATTACATGGCCAGGGTCAGGTTTTTGTCCTGACTACTGAGTAGGTCACAACTTCAAATGTAATCGTTGAAGGTACTTTATCTATTCTTAGTCAATTTGCTGGAGTATTGATAGATTCAGGTGCTACACATTCTTTCATATCACAACACTTTGCATCAACTTTGAATTGTACTCTATTACCTTTAAGGTTTAGCATAGAGATCAATATGCCACATGGAGGACCCGTTATTTTGAATAAATATATCTAAGATGTAAGGATTTGGATGGCCGATAGGGAGTTTCTAGCTAACCTAATCCTATTTGGACTTTGATGTCGTATTGGGTATGGATTGGTTGTCAAGATATGAAGCTACTATTGATTGTCGGAAAAAGATGGTATGAACCAAGGAGATAGAAGGTAACACATACATATTCCAGGGCATATTAAACACATTAGGAATACCTATTATATCACAGATAAAAGCCACAAGACTCATGGCTAAGGGCCATACAACATACTTAGTGAGCATGGTGACTTAGAAGGAATACAAACAAAAGATAGAGGGCATAGATATTGTATGGGACCAAAGGATTGTTTCCTGATGAATTACTAGGGTTGTCACCCAAGAGAGAGATGGAATTATCAACGATCCTGTACCAAGTACATCTCCCATCTCAAAAGCGCCCTACCATATGGCATCTATAGAGTTGAAAGAACTTAAGGAACATTTGCAGGCATTGTTAGATCTGGGCTTTATCTTGCTGAGTGTATTTCCATGGGGAGCCCCAGTGTTGTTTGTAAAGAAGAAGGATGAATCTATGCGATTATGTATTGACTACTGAATGCTCAATGGAGTTACAATTAAAAATAAGTATCTGTTGCCACGTATTGATGGCCTCTTTGACCAGTGACAATTTGTGAGAGTATTCTCAAAGATTGACTTGAGGTTAAGATATCATCAATTGAGGATATGAGATGAGGATATCCCTAAGATAGTATTTTCGACTTGATATGAATATTACGAATTTCTAGTGATACCATTCAGATTGACTAATGCTCTAGAAGCATTTATGGATTTGATGAACCGCATATTTTAGAAGCATTTGGACCAGTTTGTGATACTGTTCATTGACAACATCCTTATTTACTCATCAAGTGAGGAGCATTGGGAGCATATCAGAATTGTACTTAACACATTACTAGAGCATCAATTATATGTAAAGTTTAGTAGGTGTAAATTTTGGCTAGACAAAGAACAATTCCTTGGTCATGTAATATCAAAGGAAGGAATTTATTGATCCTGCAAACATCGAGGCCATTATGAAGTCGGAGAGACTGAAAACTGTTATAGAGATCAAAAGTTTCTTGGGATTGGCTGGGTTATCAATATTTCATTGAAGGTTTTTCTAGGATAGCTCAGCTGATGACTAAGTTAACTGGGAAGGAAAGTAAGTTTTAGTGGTTCGATTAGTGAGAGCAAAGCTTCCAGAAGTTGAAGAAGAGGCTCACAACGGCATTGATTTTGGCATTAACCTCAAGTACATGAGGTTTTGTAGTATATAACAATGCTTCAGGAAAAGGCTTAAGGTGTATACTCATGCAGCATTAGAGAGTTATAGTGTATGCATTTAGACAACTACAAACTCTTGCAGTTATTACCTAAAGCAAGATCTGGAGCTGGCAGCCGTAATGTTTGCACTTAAGATTTGGTGACACTATATCAATGGAGAAAAGTTTGAAGTGTACACGACCACAAAAGTCTGAAGTATATATTCACACAGAGCGACCTTAGCATGAGACAATGCTAGTGGTTAGAATACTTGAAAGACTATGACTTTTTTATTCTATATCACCCTGGGAAGGCAAATGTGGTTGCAAATGCTCTGAGTTTAAAATCTCATAAAGTGTTGATGAACATATTAGTGAAATCATTGTTTATAGATCGAATTCCCCAACCATAGAAGAATTGTTAGGAGACATAAGCCTTAGTGGGTAGTAATGCTTCAGTAAAGGAGCAGATGGAAGCATAAGATTTCACAGTAGATTGGTAGTACCCCTTATAAAATGTCTAAGCCAAGAATTGTTGAAGGAAGCACATACATCAAAGTACGCCATTCATCCTGGTGGTACCAAGATGTATTAGGATTTGAAATAAAATTTTTGGTGGAACGGAATGAAGAAGGATATCGGAGATTGTGTTGCTAGATGTCTTACATGTTAATGGGTAAAAGAAAAGCATTAGAGGCCAATAAGATTTCTATAGACTTTAGAACTTTTGGAATGGAAGTGGGATCACATCACTATGGACTACTTAGAAGCTCTAGTAGACATGACTTGATTTGGGTCATTGTAGATAGATTGACCAAATCAGCACACTTCCTACTAGCAAGACAGAGGTAGTCTTTAGAAAGTTTGGCAAAACTTTACATTAGGGAGATAGTGAGTCTACATGGAGTTCCTTTGACTATCATATCTAATAGAGATAATCATTTCACATCTCACTTTTGGCAGAGTGTATAGGAGGGGCTAGGCATGGCTACAAGATTCAGTATAACATTTCATCCACAAATTGATGGATAGTCATAGAGGATGATTCAGACACTTGAGGATATGCTACGAGCTTGTGCTATAGATTGGAAGGGTAACTAGGATGAACACTTGCCTTTGATCAAGTTTGCTTATAATAATAGTAATCATTCTAGTATAGGCGCAGCCCCATGTGAAGCATTGTATGGACAACCATGCAGGACTTACTTGTTGGAGTGATGTTGGAGAAAGATAGTATGTGAACACCAATTGATTAAGTAGTGTGCCAAAAAGGTCAGGCTAGTCAGGAAGAGGTTGTTAACAACACATAGTAGACAGAAGAGTTATGCAGACCTCAGATGCTGTGATCTCGAGTTTGAAGTTGTAGATCATGTATTCCTTAAAGACTCACCAATGAAAGGAGTCATGATATTTGGAGTGAAAGGGAAGTTGAGTCCAGGGTTTGTTGGACCATTTCAGATATTGGAGAGGATTGAGAAGGTTGCATATCATTTAGCATTACCACCTTAGTTGTCAAACATACATAATGTATTCTATGTGCCAATGCTGAGGAAGTACATTCTTGATACAACACATATTCTTGACCAAATACCTGCATAATTATAGCTAGACTTGACGTATGAGATGATACCTTTAAGGATTTGGATTACCAAAAAAAGTATCTAAGGAAAAAAAACAATTCATTTGGTCAAAGTTCTATGGCAACATCATTTTGTTTAGAAAGCTACTTGGAAATCAAGGAAGATATGAGAAGTAGTTTTCCTTATCTATTTTTTGATGTATAGCAAAAGTTTAGTAATAGGATTTCAAGGATGAAATTCGTAAAAGGAGGGAAGATTATAATGGCCTATATTTTTGAGAAATAAAGAAATGTTATAGTTATACATTTAAAAAAAATTTAAGTTCAATGTTCACTATTATGGTGTAAATGTGAGTTGAAATAGAACTTAAACAAATTTCCTAATTATAACTCATTACATAAATTGTGTGTAATTAGGATATAAGTGCTAACAAAATTTTAATTTGGTAAGACTTGACAACCTAAGCTAAGTGTAGCTAGGCAGTCACAAGTACAACTTGTCAAGGTAAGGTCTCAACTTCAAGTCACCTTCCTAATGATTTTTTAGAAGAAAATCATTTTTATTTTTATTTATTAATTAATTCAAAGTCTATGTGTTGAAAAGCCATATAAGGAAACCCACATGGTGAAGGATGGTTTCCATATGGACAAAATGTGTAAAGATATTATTTCCAAAGAATGAGTCTAAGTAAACCATTAGATGGTGATCCAATGGTTATGAAATAAAAGAGACCAAGAAAGAAGAGTTACAAATTTGAATCATTAGATGACAATCCAATGGTTGAAAATAAATAAAGAATTAATACTAGAAGAGTTACAAACCTACAACCAATTGGAAAATGAACACATGGCAAGAATCCAAAAAGATCGCAAAAAAAAAGGTAAAAAAGTTTAATAATAAAGACTTTACAAAGGGAAACTCTATTAAAAAGGATGTTGAAATAAGAAACTACGCCTTTTTGATGCGTTAAATTGTTAGAGAGAAAAGGAGGAGTGCATGAGGCAAAGAGAGAAAAGAAAAAAGAAAAAAGGAAGAAAAGATAGGAGGAAAATCTTAGATCTAGAGTTTTTCCTCAAATCAATTAGAAGCAGAGGGATTGTGTTGAAGGAAACTGCATTTTGACGTAGGCAATTTTGAACTAGACCATAGCTTTCTTCTTTTATAAAAAATTATTGATCTTTGTCTATTTTTTTTGTAATGAAATTGCATTGAAATTTCCTTGGAATTTAAACACATACATGCTTGATAAATTGCTAGATGATAATCATGTGGTAAATGTTTAAATTGGATATTTTGATTATAATAGTTGTGCATGATCCATGGATATATGTTTAGATAAAAAAAAGTTTGATTATAGATCTAGAAATTTATGCATGAATATAGTTGAGGTTATGATTGGGTTTCTTCAATATTTTTTTAAATCTAACATATAACCTAGGAATAGATGTTAAGACCAAGCTTTTTCTTTGATTTTTTAATAAAATTTTTCTCAATATGAGTAATGACGCATGATTTAGGAATAGATGATTAGACCAAATTTTTCTTTTTGATTTTCAATTTGGTAAATGATGCATGATCCAATTAAGTGTTAAAAAATAATGAGTTCTCATTATTTGAAATTTTGGGTATAGATTTATGAATCCTAGTGGAAAAGTTTTTTAATGTGCTTAGGAATTTGAAATGAGATTGATTTGACTTCAATCAATTCAAACATGTTCATTGATTGATTTGACTTCAATCAATTCAAACATGTTCATGATGATGTTATCATGAGAAAACTATTCATCCTAGAATTTTTTTATCATATAGTCATGATAAGAGTGCACGTTGAATCTTGCTTGGTGTGTGTGATGCATGGAGTTTTACCAGCTACAACATGCACTAAGTAATGCTTGATCACATGTACACTGGACAGAGATTAAATGCTTTAGATCCTGAAATTTTTGTCTAGGTGTATTATACACCATATTATGTGTAGGTGCATAGCGTTTAACGAAATAATCAAACCCATCATGTTTCATGTCTAACTTGAAAACATGGCATGTCTAGAAAACAAAGTGACCAGGTACACTATGTATTGAATGAGGTTCAAGCATATGGCATACTAGTTACAACAACCACGCCTTATCTCAAGTAAGGTAAAAAGGTAGGACATAATCAACAATATTCAAGCACAAATCATACTTAGCAAGACTTGGGCACATCACGTGTTGAGCATAGAATTTTAGATAAACATATAAATACTAAAATTCAAATAAAAATTGACGCATATATATAGATTAAGTATATGTAACCATTTCAAATGTTTGACGCATTTATAGATATCTAATAGAAGAAAAAACATCATCTTGTATATGACAATCATTTCATTTTTTGAGTTGAATCCATGCATAAAGTATTCTGGGCAATTTAAGCTAAACTCATGCATCCTGGATAATGAGCATTGACTTATAGTTTCACAAATGAATATTAAGCTATGCCTAATACTCCTTGCATAATTAAAATAATAACAAATGTATGGTGCACAAGCACAAACAAACGCACCATGCAATTGACGATCTGCATGGGCATGGCTTATTAGACTTGGTGGTTGTATCATACAACCAAAAATAAAATAAAATCATAAGGGCATGAGGTATTATCATGAAGCACAAACTCAAGCACTTAAAAATCTGCTCTAGCCATGATGATCGCACCATGTATCTAGTCTCCTATAGAGACTCAGTGTATTAGTATGAATCAGGCACAACATTTTTCTAGTACTCTGTAGGCTGTGGCGCAATGGACCAAACTAGCATCATCGATTCAATTAGGTTACAACACTTTACATATTATGATTTGTTACTGTATGGTGCAAGGATTTTGATTAGATGCAAAGTACATAGAAACTTAGCAATAATAAGGCACAAGACACCAAGTAGCCTAGCACTAATCAATTGTAAGTCACTGATCAGTCTAGTTGGAACCAAACACAAGGCATTGAGCATCCAAATAAAGACAAGGGATATGATGTCATGTGGCATAATACATTGAGCATCCAAATAAAGACAAGGGATATGATGTCATGTGGCATAATTGTGACGACCCGGGTTTTATATGATGCAAATTGGATAAAAAAGGCGAGATCTCTTGTTTTATAAATATGAAATGCATAAAAATCTTTTTCTTTTGGAAAACAATCTTTCATAAAAACCCCGAGTGTCAAAACACATTTTCAAATTATCTAGCCATGGCAAAGTTTTAAATCAACATTATTCCCAAGAAAGTGTTAGTATCAGCCTCAGCTATTAGAGAGTAACCACAATCAAGTAGCATTGAAAGATAAGGTAGGGGTTTACTTACTTGCACTTAGTCTGGGTGTCTTTTGTCACAAGCGTTCCTTGCCCTTAAGTGTTTACATTGTGTATGAAAAATGTTGAGGATTGGGTGAGTATATACTATACTCAGTAGGAGCCTATCACTACTAGTTTTATAATGCATGCGATGTTTAAAATCATGTGCTCTTTCAAAACATGTACATGTCTGAACACTCAAGTTCAATATATCAAAAACCATCGTCATATTGAAACACTAACGACTTAAAGAATCTCACAAACCAAATCGAAAGTATCATATATATCATAACATAATGATATTCATAAGATGCTTCATTGAATCCAACTCATGGATATCTAGTATGGTATGGTCAACCAACCTCATATCATGCCATATGCAATGCAAATAAGTCCACAAAACCATAGGGTCCAACTATGCCCACGACCTCACCGCCGTGTGGTCCCTTGATACCTAGGGACACAGCGTTATAGCCTCCACAGGCCATATGACACATCGACCCAGTGCCGTGACACCAGTGGTAGCCCCCTGTACCACATGTAGTCGACGTAGGGACATGCCCTTTTTGGGCGTGGTACCCAATCCACCTAGTAGTGGTAGAGGCTAGGAGGCCACCTCAACCTCTCGGCATAGCGCTCACAAGCTTACTAGCCCAAATCATATACGATCAAACAAGCAAAACATCTCTTTTTCAAAACTTGTCCTCTTTGGGTCCCTCACAACTGCCTGGCCCTCGGCACTCCAGCCTCTTTTGGTAACCCTCAAGGACATGCAATTTTTGCAAGAACTTAATGCTCACAAATCATGCAATGTATGCAATAGTTTGAAAAACATATCTATGCATAATACATGCAATTATTTACAAAACAGGTCTATGCATAAAGCATTTATTACATGCATGCTGAATTAAGTCATGCTAAACAAGTCATACACTTCAAACATGTATTCTCAAAACAATCATAGTTCTTTTAAAAGAATCTAGTAGCGATAGAGCACCTACCTGGCTAGGTCGCGCTAACGCCTTTGTCCTCGTACGCTCCTGAACATGGTTTGGGGAATCAAGGTTAGTTTGGACTATCTTTTATGGGTTTTAGAGTAGTTGTTCTTATTACTTAGGCATTAAGGGTCCATCCCTATGCCTATAGGTGTCCTAAGGTCCTAATTAGGCTTTGGTATCATCAGTTTTCCAAAGGTCTAGTGGCCACGCGCTACCATCCTATTCTAAGGGTCATGCCCACATTTTATTGGGCTTTTATCAAGGATTTTATAGTTTGGTTGTGTCCGCGTCATCGACACGGACACAACACCTTTTGCGGTGCCTCAATCGGAGCTCTAGATCTCAAGTTATAAGCTTTTTAATGTCATATGTACATAAGGACCTTAAGAGTGAAAAGGCGGAATGCTAGCACGCTGCTCATCAGCTGCCTTAAGAAACGAAAAAATCCCACATCGCTAGTGCGCTGTGCATCTGTGGTATGCGCCTCAGTGGGAGCGTCTGCAGACGCCCCGGGTTTCCCGCCCGTCTTTCCTTTTTGCGGGCGTGTCCCCGGACGCGCCCGTTTGGTTCTCTCAGACGCGGTCGACGCGTCACGTTCCGTTTGGAACATCCTATTCGTTGGGGAACCGGGGCGTCCTCAGGACACCCTGGTTCGACCCTGTCGAACTAGTGCGGCCCAGGGAACGTCCCTGGGTCCTTGGTGACTCTCCATAGCTCTATTTTGCATGATTTTTCATGCAAAAACTTAAGGAAACTGAGCCTAGGACTACTATGAAGACGGGTTTTGAGGGATCTTGGGCATACCTGGCTCGTTGCTGGGTTTTTCTCCTCATTTTTCCTCTAGGTTGCTTCTCCAAAACGGGTTTTCTTCAAGCTTTTGGGCTGCCATTAGAGGCGCCCAAGAGCTCTATTTATAGAGCTATAAGAGGGTTCTAGAGGGGGCTCTCACCGCCCTTGAAAGGCAGTGGAGGAACCTCCAGAATGGCGGTGATTTCTCCTTCAATCACCACCATTCTAGAACCCTCTAGGGGGTTGAAGATGAAGGGTGCCCGTATCAAAACAGGCCCTTGTGTTTTGCAGGCTAAATCCGTTTTTTGTGAAAATTACATTTTTGCCCCTGAACTTCAAAGGGCCATAACTTGCTCATTTTAACTCCGTTTTAGGTGATTTTGGTCTTGTTGGATTCCATTTTTTGAGACGCACCTAATGGTACCATTTTTAGGATCAAATTTTTGGGTTCAGTCAAGGTGAATAGTGAAATGACTAAAATGCCCTTATCTTCAAAAACTGAACTTTTCATTGCTAACTTGGGATTTTAATATTACAAAATTGGAGTCATTACATTCTTACCCCCTTAGGGGAATTTCGCCCCAAAAATTCTACTATATATACAATCAAAAGATCTTGGGGTACTTTTCTCGCATTTCTGACTCCGGTTCCCAAGTCTCTTCTTCCATGTGCGCATTTCTCCACAAAACTTTGACTAGGGGTATGTCCTTGTTCCACAGCTTCTTACTCTTACGATCCTGAATCTCAACTGGTCTCGTCTGGAGCTTGAGATCCTCCATCAACTCTATGGGTACCTGGTTGATGACATGAGCGGGGTCAGGCACGTACCTCCTTAGCATAGATATATGGAATACGTTATGCACTTTAGATAGCTGAGGGGATAGTGCGATCCTGTAGGCCACTTTTCCCACTTTCTCCAGGATTTCGAAAGGTCCTATGTAACACGGACTAAGCTTGCTTTTGATACCGAACCGCATAACTCCTTTAGTGGGAGATATCTTCTGGAAAACGTGCTCTCCTATGTCGAATTCCAATGGTCTCCTCCTTCGATCAGCATAGCTCTTTTGGCGGCTTTGAGTTGTGAGGAGGCATCTTCTTATGAGTTTGACCTTCTCAGCACATTGCTCTACCAGCTCGAACTAGAGCACCCTGGACTCTCCAACTTCACTCCAACTGGTGGGTGATCGACAGGGTCTCCCATAGAGCGCCTCATATGGAGCCATGCCAATGCTCGACTGAAAGCTATTGTTGTACGCAAACTCGACTAGCGATAGGTTTTCATCCCAGCTTTGCTTCCAATCGAGGGCACAAGTTCACAACATATCTTCGACTATCTGGATTGTGCACTGTGACTATCCCTCGGTCTGTGGATGGAGGGCTGTGCTATAGTTCAAGGAAGATCCTAAGGATTTTTGGACAGACTTCCAGAGTTGTGAAGTGAAGCGGCTATCCCTATCTGAAGTGATACTATGGGGTATACTATGTAGACTTACTATCTCTTTGATGTATAGCTGAGATAGGCTGTCAGTGGATTGGGTATGATGTATAGGAAGGAAATGGGCTGTCTTAGTTAATCTATCAACAATTACCCAGATCATGTCATGACCCTTAGAGGTCCTGGGTAGCCCTACGATGAAGTCCATTGTAATATGGTCCCATTTCCATTTGGGTAACTCAAGGGGTTGTAACAATCCCGCAGGTCTTTGATGTTCAGCCTTTACTTGTTGACATGTTAGACACTTTGCCACAAATTCCCCTATGTCTTTTTCATACCATCCCACCAATATTGTTTCTTTAAGTCTTGATACATCTTAGTTCCTCCTGGGTGTATAGTATACTTAGACCGATGAGCCTCTTTTAAGATTTCTTGTCTTAACTCTTCATTAGCTGGTACCACTAATCTTCCTTGCATGTAAACACTACCATCTTCCCTTTATGTAAACCCTAGTTTTCCTATGAAAGCTTGTATATCCAGATCTCCTTTCTGTTCTTGCTTAACCTTTTCATTAACAGCCAACTTTATTGTTAGACCTGCCATAATGATCTTGTGCTTACTTATGTCTGGTTTCCATGTGATTACTTCTTATAATAGCTTCCATCTCTTAGTCAATAAACTTGCACACATCCCTTGGGTTTTTCTACTTAATGCATCAGCTACCACATTAGCTTTTCCAGGGTGATAATGAATGGAGAAGTCATAGTCTTTTAAGTATTCCATCCATCTTCTTTGTCGCATGTTTAAGTCTTGTTGGGAAAAGATATATTTCAGACTCTTATGATCTGTAAAAACTTCAAACTTTTCCCCATATAAATAATGTCTCTAGATTCGTAAGGCAAAGACTATGGCCCCTAATTCCAAGTCATGGGTCGGATAATTGACTTCATGCTTCTTGAGTTGTCGAGAAGCATAAGCAATTACCTTCCCATGTTGCATAAGTATGCAGCCTAGTCCTTGTTGCGAGGCATCACTGTATATCTCAAATCCGCCAATTCCTGAAGGTAAGGTAAGGACAGGTGCTGTAGTTAACCTTCTTTTTAGTTCCTGGAAGCTTTCCTCACATTTATCAGTCCATTCAAATCTTGTGTCTTTCCTGGTTAGCTTAGTTAGAGGTAAAGCAATTTGTGAAAAACCCTCGATGAATCTCCTGTAATATCCGGCAAGTCCTAAGAAGCTTCTTATTTCTATGACTGTCTTAGGTCTTTCCCAGTTCTGTACTGATTCAACCTTAGCGAGGTCAACTGCTATGCCATCCTGAGAAATAATGTGTCCTAAGAAATTAACCTTTTCCAGCCAAAACTCACACCTACTAAATTTTGCATATAACTTGTGTGCTCATAGGGTGCTTAATGTTATCCTTAGATGTTCCTTATGGTCTTCAGGAGTTTCTGAATATATTAGGATATCATCCACAAACACTATGATGAATTTATCTAAGTACTCCTCGAGCACCCTATTCATGAGGTCCATAAACGCGGCTGAAGCATTAGTTAAACCAAAGGACATCACTCTGAATTCATAATGGTTGTATCGAGTCCTGAAGGCTGTCTTGGGAATATCTTCTTCTCTAACTCGAAGTTGATGGTACCTAGATCGTAGATCAATCTTAGAGAAGACTCTGGCTGACTGAAGTTGATAAAAAAGATCATCAATTCGAGGAAGGGGGTACTTATTCTTAATGGTGACCCTATTTAGCATCCGATAGTCTACGCACAATCTCATGGAGCCATCCTTTTTCTTAACAAAAAGGATTGGAGCTCCCCACGGAGATACGCTAGGTCGTATGAACCCTTTGTCAAGTAGTTCCTGTAACTGGGTCTTCGGTTCTTTTAGTTCTGCAGGAGCCATTCAGTAAGGAGCTTTGGAAATGGGGGAAGTACCAGGTATAAGATCAATGATAAACTCAATTTCCCTTGGTGGAGGTAGACCTGGTAAGTCCTCAGGGAATACGTCAGGAAATTCTCAGACTACCTCGACATCCCCCAGCTTTGGTTGGGGACTCTCGATAGATTCAATCTTGGCTAAGAAGAAGGGGCATCCTTGAGCAATGTGTTTAACTGCTTTCATGGCAGAAATACCACACGCTCCAGAATAATCCCTTTTTCCTTGTAGGGTGAAAGTGTCTCCATTAGGTAGGGTAAAAGTGACACGTTTCTGGTGGCAATCAACAAAGGCTTGATGAAAGGCTAGCCAGTCCATACCTAGGATGATGTCGAAGTCATTTATTTCTAAGTGGATAAGATTGGCATGTATCAAACGATCCTTAATCAAAATGGGGACATCCTGTAGATAAGAATATGTGGGAAGTGCCTGGCCTACAGGAGTCATGACTTCTAGAGTGAAGTCCAGGTCCTACGGTATAATGTCCAAGGATGATGCAAAGTAGTATATAATGCCCAAATGATTTTTAAGATGGTTAAAAATGTATATACAAGACGATTATAGAATCATCTTATACCTAGACATCTTATAAAATCCAAAAAAAATAAGATAGTTTCACAACCGTTTGATATTTTTAAATAAATAAGATAGTTTATAAAACCATCTTTCTTTCTTTTTTCTAAAAGATATAAGATAGGTTAAGTAACTACCTTATATTTTTCTAAAACATATAAGATAGTTTATAAAAAACTATCTTATCTAATTTTAAAGAATATTTTGATAGTTTCTACATAATCATCCTATTTAATATAAAAATATAAGGCCAATTTATGCTAAACCATCCTATTTTATTTGAACTATATAAGATGGTTACTTTAAAACTATCTTATTTTATACATAGTAAAGGATGGTTTAGTGAAACCATCTTGTTTTGTTGGTTTCTATTTTTACATTCTTCCAGCAATGTCTGCATTCTTTTGTTTGTTTATGCTTTTCATTCTTCCTGTAGTTTCTGTAGTTCAAGATATATTCAATAGTCACCTTCAATAGACAAAAGAATTCACATTGACTTCAACATCATTTGTGAGGCTACAATCTTAATCTCCAAACACAATTCATCTTTCATATCCACCCTTATACCAGCCCTCTTGGAAACCTACAGTAGCAAGCTAGCTTTTCTTTTCTCCCTTGTCGATTCTTGGAATCCCTTACATGCAAAAACCGTTAAAACTCTAGCATCCACATTTTACACCTTCACTTCCAACATTCCACATTGAACTTCAAAATTTCAAAGACATGAAAAAAATGTGAACAATTTTTACATTCACACTTCTCCTTACATACTCATATTTTAGTTCGACACGCCAGCTTTTCCTCATTAAAATAAATAAACCATACACAAACTTTGATCAAATGAAAAAAGGAAGACATCCATATAAATGAAATTATGTTTTGTATTTCATTGATAAAATAGTTACACTCAAGATTATCAATGTTCTAAAAATTAAAAGTCAAAAGATACCTAGTTGTTCCATTTTGATATCACTATATCTAATTGCGAGTAACTCTTGCTTCTAAAATCAACTTGCAAGATAATATATAATAAATCAGTTGAGACATTCAATATTGGAGTTATTTAAAATTGTATAAAACTATAAGAATGATAATCAACAAATTAATTATCTCACCCTTCTCAATTGTGAGATCATAAATCCTTTATGAATGAAGTTCTCATGTTTCTAAGAATATAGTACCTACACTCCCATTTATACCATGCACTGTACATATATAAGTGAAAAGCATTAGATATCATTAAGAGAATAATTGTCAGCTGTCTAGATATTATAATGAATAAAATAATAAAGGCTTACTTCTTTATAATTTTCATCAGTGGACCTCGAATGTGAACTCCACAAGAATAAAAAAGTAATGCCCACTCACCATGCACATCTAAAGCTAGCAGCATCTAATAAGACCTATACAATTGAAATTTACAACACTTAACTTGTCTAGTTATGAATATGTGCATTATATAACATAATTCAGCAAGACATGTTAAAACTTATCCTCTATTATAGGAAATCAATAAGGCATGCCCCTTTCTTACAGTGCAAGAGTCTAGGTATAATATCTTCTATTTGTTTTTCCATGGGCAAATCCTCCTTTGGTCTAGAGATGACAACATGGTCACGCAATTTGTAAATGTCCTTAACCTCTAATCTTTCCAATTTATCATGCAAACTTGTAAAAATGAAAGCGCTATTACTTATCACATCTTATTAACAAGTAATATCAATCCAATTCTTAATAGCTCAGATATATGACATACCTGATATAAATGATAATGTGTGTGCATTCTAGTTGATCCATATTACATATAGCTAAGAGGTCCTTGTTCATAAGTAGTACCTCAACTCTGTCGTCGGAAAGCACATTGGGCTCTATCCATGTGTTGATTAGTTTGTAGAGTCCACTCACATATAGAGACATGTTAGTTAGAACCTCCACATGATCGCTACATTATGGATGTAAATTTTAAAAAATAAGTAATGAATATATAAGAACGTTCATTGAAGAAATTCAATTTTATCATGGAAACATACATAGATACCAATGTTAGGGCAATCACTATGGCCCAATGTGCTACAGGAGAGGGGTTCAGCCTCCTTTGGTGCCAGAGTAACCAATTTTGCATAAAAAATACCCAATTAGTAATCTGAATGTTATAAATTATTGCGCATTATCATATAAGTTTTTCAAAATTCATAACACATGCATTTTTGAGTTAATGATTTAAATTTTTGATATTCTACAAGTTTACGAGCTAACCTAGAGTAAGTACATGAATTATAATAATTTTTAGGATTTAATTAGGGTTTTTACTCTTTTAGAGGTATTTAGATGACGATCCAATGACCAAGATTGATCAAGATGAGAATTGAAGATCAAGATCAAAAGAAAGAGACAGGAATTAAAATTCATCAATTTAAAGCTCAATCAAGGTTCAAGATCATCCTAAGGCAAGTAAGAGATTTTTTGGGAGTCCCAAAGGTGACTAGAATGGGCCCATGTAAAATCCATCCAATTCACCTTCTTTGCATGAGAATTGGAGCCATACGTTCATGCCACCTTAGCCATGCAAGCCTGGAAGCCAAGGGACTAAGCCACCAAGGAAAGCGTCATCAAAGTGAGCCCTAAGCCACTTAAGCCATGCCACATGGAGCCACACAGTTGGAAGAGCATTTTAAGCACTTATTCATTGGAAAAAATTGTGAATTTTAAGTGGATTAGTAATAAGGAAAGTTGAATTGCAACATGGAAGATATACATGCTAAGGTAGACCAATGGGAGAAGAGTCTTTGAGCTCTATCTTTCTTTTTCTTCCTTCCTTTCTTCTCTCTCTGTCTCCCCATCTTTCCCTCATTTTCTCCCTTTTTCTTCTCCCTTTCCACAACCCCCCACCCCCAATGTGAAATACTTTTAAGAAGGGAGGTCCACACCAATTCCCTTAAAAAGTGGCGGCTCCCCCCTTTGTAGTTCCTAAGATTTCCACCTACTTTCCTATTTCCAACTTCCACTCACCTTCTTAGAGCCCTACTTCTAATTCCCATCCTAAGTAACCTATCCCATTCAACAACCCCTGCCCAATTCCTTATCCCCTCTATCATGTCTCTTAGGATAGAATTTGAGCAACCTTAGAAGATTTAACCATCCTTAAAGCACTAAAGGGATTCCATGCATAGGACATATAGAGAGGGTTAGTCTTTCATGCAAATCCCCATCTCCCTTCCATTATTCTCCATGCCTCCATCCTTGGCCAAGATCCTTAGGGTTGTGACACCCCTATTTGGTGTAACTAGCCATGCCTCCTTTTGGATGTCTTTCTTCCTTATTTGCAAGTTGTTTCAAGGTTACATCAATTGCTCTTAGTTCCTTGCTTGTTCCTTTATTCATTACTTTGTTTGCTTCTTGGATTATTGCATTCCTTTCTTTGCTTTGGTTCCATGTTTTCCATGTTTATTTGCCTCTAGTTCTAAGTTTTAGATTCTTCTATTCGAGGGCCAAAAATCTCTTGCAGTGATAGCTAAGAGATAGAAGCCCTTGGATCAAGTTATTTGTTCATTGAAATCCTAGAATTCCTTACTTTCTATTACTTCGCATATTTTCATGCTCTTTTCCTTTAGTTCTCTTTGGGTTCACATGCATACTTCTTTAGATGTTGGATTACATCTCTTTGAGGTCAATACCTTGTAATTTTATGCCATGAATAATGCACACTTTACTTGTTATGATTCCTATGTTCATGGGTAACCTTTGTTTAAGGAATTCAATTTAATAAAGTTATTTGGTTAATGCATGAAATTCTTTCCATCAATGAATTTTGCACAAAGAGCCGTGCTCCATGTGCACCATTCACTTTTATTTCCATGCATTTTTTCCTTTAATTGTTATATGCATCGACTAGCTTTCATGCACACCAAGTTGTCTTTCCTTTACAATTCAGATGCACACCAATCTTAATTTTGTTCATTTAATTTTGCATGTTTTAGATTAAGGTAGTTCATGTCTAGGGTCTCTTTATTTGTTGTTTAAGATTGGCTTTAGGTAGTTTCTAATTCTAGTTTTTAGGAAGTTTCTAAGTTTAGTTTTAGAAAAGTGCTATTTTTAGAAAGTTTTCATTTCATACGTGTTTCCTTTTCATGTTGTTTAAATTCCTAGTTTAATCAAAATAATCTTTCTTTAGCTAAGGATGAGTAATTTAATGAAGATATAATCAATATACAAAATCATGAGATTCCTCATGGGATCGACGTCACTCTTGTACATCTACTACAATTGATTCGTGCATTTGCAAGTAATTTTAAAATCTACACTAGCACCTTAACATTAGATGTATCTAGTATTAAACAATTAAGTTGAAAGATTAAAAAATGCTGCTCAAAATTATGCTAGACACCACATATATACTTTGAATAACATGAGTTTGATCTATTTCTTTGGCCAAGCTACATGATATTCAATTGCATCCCCAATAGTATGAACTTTGTCTACTGCGATTAAAAATGGTAGGGACCATTTGGTTGGAGGGCGGCAGTAATGTACACATGCTTATGTGCGGATGCATAAACATGTCATGCCACATCGGAGATAGAACCTCGTACAATGTAGCAACAGTGATGTAGTTCTCAGCTATATATAGATCCAACAGCTTTGACCCACCTACAAATTAGAAATACTAGATACATAATAATGAAAAAGATTATCAAATAATTGGACATTGAAAAAGTAAACATGTCAATGTATACATACCTCTTTATTGGCATATCTCCTTTTATGATTTATTCTTCCAACTCTTCTTCAAATGGAGCTATGCAGCAATTGTGTGATGTGGGTCTAGGGGCAACATCTTGACTAGGAGCTTTGAAACTCCAAAAATCCATATATAGCTCTTGCCTTACCTTATTCGGAAACTCATCGTTTGTTTTCTCTTTCCATTCCTCCAAGTCCTCTATTGGAGTCATTTTTGTTTTAAGGAAGAATTTCTACGGCCTTAGGCCCTTACTTAGTCAGGGTGCTAGTCTTTGTTGCCTATAGCCCTATACAGGGTGCCCCCATTTGCAGTAGTATTGCTTAAAGTCCCTGCAGTTGCACTTTCTTGGGTCAACTCTTCCTACACAATGCAGTTGTTAGAGTACTATCAATTCCACATATATAATATAATTCAAGTGGTACAAAGGTAGACATGTAGAACCACTTATGATTTGTGAAGCAATTAAGGCAGCATTTTTGTTCTTGAAGGTTTGAGCATTACACCCATGTGAATGCATCACTTTCTAGATGACACAGTTGATGGGCTCCACAGTCCCAACCTTCTTTTGCTATCAAGAAAGACATTAAATTAGATGTAATGAAACAAAATTTTAATCTGATTAGACAAAAATGAATTATCATATATACTTACTTCTTGTTCATTTAACTAGATGTAACCAATTCTCAAGAGGTGGTGCCGCTTATGATTAGTTGCATGCACCACTTGTTCTTTCATACACTTTGCCTACACATGAAAGGAATGTAATTAAACACATTTGACTTTCATAATCAAAGGAATCATACCTAAGCCTAGTTGTTACCTCAAAATCAAAAGACGAGTAGGCCTCTATTGATTAATTATGTGCATCCTAGTCAATGATGTTGAATACAACTCAAGGATAGTATGGAGCCTCGACGAAATATCAACATTTGAAAGTATGTACCGCTTTGCAAGCTCATTCTTCCATTTCCTCCATTGTTCACTAGTTCCTTACAAAGCATTCTTCTTACACTCATTAGCAATGTCAAAGATAGACTACAAAGTAAAAGCAAGCATGCTATTCTATCTTGAAAAAATAAGATAAGTTATATGGTATGTTATATGTAGGAAGTGTGTACATACTTTCACCATCTTTCATATTGCATCTTTGATTGATGGTGACACATGTCTCCAATTAGTAATTGAGATTGGCACCATACTTTTAATAGTTTGGCAAAGGAGGTATAGAAATGTGCACTACCACCTATTGCTTCCTCTCTATTATTAAATTATACAATCTCTTTTATTCACTTTGACTTTCTCTTAATGAAATACTCCATTTTGTTGGCCCTCTACCCTTTCTCCTAGGAAGTGTACCTAGGTTAGGTTGTTTTTTATGTTGTTCATTTTCTTCATGTTTCATTGTTTCCTATACAAGTGAA
The DNA here is from genome assembly GCA_035236585.1 of Warburgia ugandensis. Lineage (NCBI taxonomy): Eukaryota > Viridiplantae > Streptophyta > Magnoliopsida > Canellales > Canellaceae > Warburgia > Warburgia ugandensis. The sequence continues at coordinate 61,460,054 of CP141133.1, forward strand.
AACAATACATCTAAAACAAATGAATCACAAGGATAGAGATAAGGAATCAAGAGGAATGATAGATAATAACAAATAATCAAAATGGCCTGTAGAAGATTATAATGTTCATAAGAATTTTATTTGCCAGAAAGATTAAAATTTGGTAGAAAAGGAAATTCATGGAACAATTTGTTATAGTAAAAAATTAATATACCCATGAGCAACAGTTGAAGCTATTATCACTATTAAAACAATCTAAATGGAACCACTACTACATAGGATACTTTTAAAGTAGGTTAAAAATACTAATAGAAGTCAGTTAATAAATTGAATTCTATTGAGCCAACTTAAAAAATTGGTAGGAAAAGAAGTTGGTTATAAAACAACTTAAAAAGTTGATTTCAGAACAACTTTAAAAGCAATGCATATTTGAAGTCACTTTTTAACGACTTTAAAAGTTTCTTTTTTTGTCTTTTGTTTACATTTCAATCAGTACTTGTATTCCTGCATACATTCAAAGTACCATTTGCTACATTGTTCTTGCAATCTTTATATGTATGAAAAAGAAACATACAGTCACTTCCATGGTAGGGTATAACACATCCAAATTCATCATCCATGCTCATCTATCTTGAAAAGACTTGATAAAAGATACCACAACACATTTACTACAACCTCCACATTTACTTCATTTACAAGTCCATATATATACCCATTTACTTTCACACTCCAAGTTCCCTTCATTCATTGATCCCATAAAATGTATATATTTCAATGAAAATAATGAAAACTAAAAGAGCACATGCATATTAAGAAAATACAACCTCCATATTCACTTCATATACAAGTCCATTCATATACCCATTAACTTCCACCCTCCAAGTTCCCTTCATTCATTGATCCTATAAAATTCATATACTTCAATGAAAATTAATGTAACAACTCTAAAATTTAGGTCATTTTCCATGATTTTAAATTATAATTTTAATGGGGATAAGAAAAATGAATTTAATTCCATGTAAAAATGACCTCTTTATGGGCTTGAAATTTGGACTCGAGACTATCAAATTTGGAACGTACGCATCGATACAACTCAAATGACACTAATTTTGAGCGAAATGGAGATCAGGGTAGAAAAACCCAAAAGTTTTACTAATTTAGAGGGGGTCAAAATTGATATTGACACCCCCTAGTAGTCTGACACGTCAGATGCATTGCCACACGTCACTGTCCCTTCTCCCCTTATGTGGCATGGCCTATGATGGGAGACAAGGAAAGGGGGCTTTGCCAAAAAATCTGGCAACCCAAAGACCCAAAACCCTCTCCCCTTCCTGGATCTCTCATGTACCAGTGCGCATAGACCCCTTCTCCTTGCTAGATCTCCTTTCTCTTACGCTTGATCTCCCTCTCCCTGACTCCGCTGTAGCCCTCCCTTGTTGGTCTCTTTTTTCGGCCACAAAGAGAAACCTAGATTGGGTTTCCCCATCGATCCTCCCACTCTTTTTTCTAGCGCTGACAAGGAACCCAGATCAGGTTTCTTCTTAGGAAGCCGGCCCCCTAGCTGCCACTCTTCTCTCTATTCACTAGTGCTAGGCAAAGATTCGATCCACCTTCCCGGCATTCCATTTCCCTTTCCCTCTCTTTCTTGTCCCCAATCGAACCCTTGGTAGTACATGGGCTGGCCACCCACAGGCTGGCCACGCACCTGAAAAACCCCCATTCCAATCTCCTTTAGGCGGGGTTCAGGCAGCAACTGAGCAGGGCCACCACCAACCCTCGCCCTCTCCCCCCAAATTGTTGCCCTCCTTTAGTGTAGTTAGTCAGCACACCTGCGTGCACACATGTTGACCACCACTCGAGTCCCCTTTCCCCTCTGCTTTTTTCGCATTGGCTCAGCCAACCCATGAGAGGGTTGGCGAGCCAGACCCTCTTCCCCCTTGTTCTTCCCCTTATGGTTGGAATCAGCTAGTGACACCCCCACAATCACTGCTGGCCACTGTTTCCCTTCTCAACTTGTTTTCTTTGCCCTAACGATTGATTCTGGACAATCCAGGAGGAATCTCAGAGATCCAAGAGTACCCCCATGATTGTGGCAATGTGAGGAACAATACTCATGTTGCCATTTCTTGATCAGGGAAGATCCAAAAGTTGATTTGACTAGACCTTTGATCGGACTTCAAATTGTCTGGTCTGAGACGATCTGACATTAATTTTTTATCTAAATAATACATTGTGATCCTCACGAAGTATAGACTAAGATCCATGCAAGATATTTTGGATCTAAAATGTTTATGGAGATGATTTAGCCAATCATGATCAATGGCTATGATCAATTGAAGATCCAGGTATGAAATTGGATCTAATTGGATGATTCGAACCATCTAAAATTCTTAATTGGATTAATTGATTAGAATTACTCAGTTGTTATGTGATTTAAGGTGATTAGGTGGGGATCTTTGATGAGATCAGCATGGACGTATAATGCTTGGGCACAATTGAGGTGATCGGTGGACAATCCGAAGAAGCAGACAGTTGGAGGTTATTTAGATTAACTTATTCAAGGTAAGATCACTATCTTAATCATTTGACAGATTGATTTGATTATAATTAGATAGAATTGAGCATGAGATTCATGTAATAATGTCAGATTAATTGATTCAAATGATAAATTACTTGAAATTGATATGATCTGAGCCTAATAGCTCTAAATATGCATTGATGTAATTAAGAAGAAGAACTAAATGACTATGAGTGGGCCTGATTAATTATGATCTAAATTGTTAGCCAAATAGGGCAGGCCCTCGCCTTGAGATTCCAGGGTTGGGAATCATTGAAATGTCTTGAATGCGATGCAATGAAATACAAAAGTGTAATATCATGTAATTGAGAATCCAAGTTAGATAAATTGTATTCTGAGCATGACTAGATGTAATATGTATCTAGGTGATGGAATTGTGGTGGACCACACTAGAGATAGGTCCAATTGAACTGGGAGGTACAGGCGAGTAGTACGTCTTCTGAGGTAGGTGATTATATTTGAGATTTCTTCATGATTTCTTAAATCATGATGTATTACTTGAGAACTTTGAAGCATGGCTTTTATGTCCTACCGTGTTTGCACAAGATTGCCTTTAGCATTATTGCCGATATGATTGCTACTCCTTTTGTGCATGATTTACACACTGCTTCTTAATACATTTTATGTGGCATTGATTTGGATTATTTGAGCTTATTATACACTGATTTTTTATGCATGGTGTTGATATATTAAATTACTCTCTCTCTCTCTCTCTCTCTCTTAATTTGGTTTTATCGAGAATAATTATGCATGGATTTTGATTCTTGATTCATGGTTTGTTGATTTATGACATGTGCTTCTACCCGGTGGCTACTATGCTAGGAGGGTTGTAGGGTTGGCCACCCACCCTCTAAGTTTGTGATGATTATAATTAGACACTAATATTGTCCGTAGGGGTGGCATCATGGGTAATCCACACTACGAGCTCGTCTTCTCCCATGCTAGACGAAGGTATGTCCACAGGGGTGGGATCGTGGGTAGTCCACACTACGAGTCTGTCTTCTCCCATGCGAGACGGAAGGAGTCTCCCATTTTGGCGTCGATGGGGAGCGACAATGGTTAAGACCTAGGAGTGGCTGCCACTGCAGTATAGTAGCACATACTCTTATTCTATGTAATCATGTGACAAGGTTATATAGTGTGAAGTAGGGTAAGCCGGGCTTGAGGGCTGAAGCAAGATACTCATGAGGGATCACAAGGTAAGCTGGCCCTGAGAGCTGAAGTGGGCTGCATGTGAGGGATCACGGGGTAAGCTAGGCCTGAGGGTTGATGTGGGCTGCACATGAGGGGCCGAGGTTTGGAATGAGTACTCATTTCCATTGCCGTGAGTGTAGTTGAGACACTCATAGGGCTTGATTGTGCACGGTGCACCGTTCATCATGTTATGCATTTATATTGTGTTGTGGACATAGATTCTTATTGCTTTTGATGAATGCATATCCATGTGTTGAGAACACAAATTCTTATTGCTTTTGATGGATGCATATCCATGTTTTTTCCATGCCTTGCATGTCATGATGATTAGATTTGATATTGCTTTGTTCAAACTTATGATTTTCATGTGTTATTCACTATGGACGTCTGATGATTTGATGTGCCTTGTACTTGTTTTACCTTATAAGATTCACGATGACATTGATATTTTGTGCCACATGATTTGACTATATTTTCTTATTGAATGTGATCACCTACACAAGCATAGCTTGTTGAGGCATTGCTTTATTTGCAATGCCTTAGATATAGAGAGTTGCAACATGTTGATGCGCTAATAGAGCAAACAAAAGTGATGACAGTTTCTAGTGGAGTGTTGAGGACATTTCAAAGATAACAAAATTTGTTCAGGACCTCAATTTGGTTATTGTTTATGGACTGCACTTTATTATAATTGCATTGTGACCTAGATGTGAGGATATGAATTCATGTTGGATGTGATGGCTATATGGATGGACCCTGGGTATTTTGTCATGACTTGATTTTATTATCCATTGTTGGACTACACATTTTTATTGAAAATCATGTTTGATTTGGGTGGATGGGCATGGAGACTAAGTCTCCCAATTGTTGTGTCATGTATTGTGTTTATTAGTGATTTTGTATAACATATGTGATGTGCAATGGTCTAAAATACAGATGAGACTCTATTGGATTTTTAGTAGAAATGGGATTTCATTTCATTGTCTGTGGTTTTGTGGTTGTATGACTCCTGGATTTTGAAATAAATGCTTTTTATTTGAGTTTTTTTTTTGTCACTTTAAAAATCAAAGTTTTAAAACAGAGATCCCAACACATTTTGTAAATTTTTATTTTATTGTTGATAAGACCTAGGGCATCACAATTAATAATGAAAACTAGAAGTAATAACTTCAAAAATTACTGAAAAGTGGAGAGGGAAGGGGGGTGGCCTACCTAGAAGCTTCCAAAGGAGAAGAAAATGTTGAAAAGAAAGAAAAATACCGAAGAAGAGATAACAATGCTAGAATCTGATATCTAGTGGAGATCACACGGTGACCATGCCGAAGATCCACTAATAAATAAAGGGGAAATGGGTAGGAGGATGTGTCGAAGGAGTTGATTGGTTTTGATCTCCTTGATAATGGCTGAATTCATTGGAAAATCATGGAAAGTGCCACCAGGTGGAAGGTCTAGGTCCTACGAGGACAACACATTGGTGGATGTGCCCTGACATTGTCTTGGGCTTTTGTTGTCGGGTGCATCTACAAGCACGCCTCCAAAGAAGAGAGGGGAGAGAGAAAAAGAAAGGTGGGGAAAGAGAGGGAAAGAGAGAGAAAGAGAAGGAGAAAGAGGGAAAGGGCTAGGGAAAACTTGGAGAAACCTTAGAATTTAGTGGAATTTTTAGGGGTATTTATAAGTAAATTTTTTTGTTCTTTATTATTTATTTCACTAAAATTTATTTAATGGAAGTTGAATTTCCACTACCTCCATTATCAGCTTGGCACTAGCTAATTCATGCCTTACATTACCTCTGACATCATTTCATACCTAACTTTGTGGGCCCCATTCAATGATAAAATTACTATTTTGCCTTTTAATTCCAAAAATTAAGAAGAATACGGATTTTTCATCCAAACATTGTTTTCAGCATTCTCATAGTCGTTGGACTCAATTTTTCGAGTACATTTGAAATATTTATGTTTCAACTCTTGATTTTGTTTTTATAAAATGTTGATTTCTGAGAATCTAATATTTCAATATGGTTTTCTAAAATTTTCAACTCATATTATAAATAACTCAAATATAACTACAAAAATTGGGGTTATTATAGTCCTTGCCCTTAGTCCTATATAGCATGTTATTGTTGGTAGTAGTGCTATTTAAAATGCCTGTGCCTGTGCTTTCTTGGGTAGAATATCCTACAAAATTGAATTAAAAGGATATGATCAGTTTATTTATTTAATTGTATTAAATTGAAGGTAGTCAAGTGTAGATAGGTGGAACTACTTACACTATGAGATGCAGCTTGTGTAGTAGCTTCATTTATGAATATTTGTGTTATGACCCACCAAATACACCATCTTCCAAAGGATGGCATGGTTAATGGGGTTTGTAATCCCAACCTTCTTTTGCTATCAAGCATGAAACTATATTTAGTTAATAAAATGTATATAACTACATTATAATTTGAAAATAATAGCTTATCATAGATACTTATTTCATGCTATTCCAAATGGGCATAGCTGAACTTGGAGAGGTGCTGTTGCATATTAGTTTCATGCACCTTTTGTCCTTTGTACTCTTTGCCTGTATGTATGTATGTATGTATGTATGTATGTATGTATGTATGTATGTATGTATGTATGTATGTATGTATGTATGTATGTATGTATGTATGTATGTAATCCAGTGTAATAATTAGATGTTATATATCATTAGTTAAATGAAACATTGTTTTATCACATACCTCAAATTCATAGGATTTGTAGTCCTTTACAAATGCATCCCACACGTCCTAGTCAATGATGTCAAAATAAGTGATAGTAATTGTGTACACCCTCAATAGATCATTGACATGTGGAGCATGTAATTATGAAAATGATAGTTATTCTATTTTCTCCCTTGCTCACTAGCTCCTTGTAAAGAATGCATCTTCTTATGCTTAGACGTCTACAAAGTATGAAGAATGTTACTATTGAAAATAAGAAGATAATGTATGTTACAAATTATATAATACATAATATTTTTACATTCCTTCACCACCTCCCATATTGAATCTTTTACTATTGGTGACACACATCTCCAATCATCAAATGTAACAAGCACCATGCTTCTTACTGTGGAGTAGAGAAAAGAGCAAGATGATGTGCTCTCACTTATCTCTTGCTTCTTACTTTTGTATTGGATAATTTATTTAATTCCCTTTGACTTTCTCTTGATAACCTTTTCTATCGTTGTTTGCCCTCTACCTTTTCTCTTTTGAGTGATGCTAAGGTTGGCCTATTATTCATGCTCTTGATATTGTTCATATTCTTCATTTTGATGTTGTTGAGGTTCAATCTCTACGACAAATAAGAACATAAGGATATATAAACAATGAAATCATATTGTCCATGTAATGCATTTAAAGAAAACAAAAGTAGAACAAAACATAATAGACTTTCTTTTGATTACAATGATGCCATTAGCTTTTGAATATACAATGGTATTTAAATGGAAACCATGACATAGACATTGAATGTTCACTTTAATTTTCGAATCTAATAGAAATAGTGTGTACATATTTAAGAAAATTACCTATATATTTAGTTAGGTAAACATTTTATTGATATAATGCATATGCATGCAACAGAATGAAAAACTAGTGACCTTACCCTTCTAAACAAATGTATCAAAATAAAGCTCTAGACTATTGATGACAAGGATGTGTTCTAATATCCCAAAACCTTAAAGCAAAATCATGAACATGATTAAAATAATCTATAACAAAATTTTGAGACAAAATTCATAATACAAGAGAATGTAAATGCAAAACTCACCAAGGCCTCTAAAAATATCTTAAACCTTTGAGGATTTACATGCACCTTTCCAATTCAAGATGGAAATTCCATTCAGCAAGGAAATTTCATTGATCTAACTTCTTTATCTAAACAATGTAATTATAGTGAACTACCTGACCCTTAATTAACTATTGATTGCTTGTTACAAGTGCATGGGCTATTATAGTATAGCGTATGTAAGTATGAGTTGATCCCACGAGGACTTGACTTAATGAAAATAGAGTTTAAATAAATCTCAATTATCCACTAATTAAAATAAATAATATAAATTAAATAACAGTGAACTCAAAATTCAAATCGATTGCATTAATGAAGATTATAAAATTCTAAATTAAAAAAACTAAAAAATTAAATGAAATAACTACTAAAATATACTTCATTAGCTTGATTGTGGCAAATTTCTTCAAATCTGATCTCATCAAAGTCTATTAACCTTCATCAATGTCACACTAATACTTTTGATTAAGGATCCAATGACTGGATTATTTATATTTCCTAAAATTTTGATGATCTAGATTAAGGAAAGATTTTGGGATTTGGATTGCGCAAATCTAATTTTTGGATCTTAGATTGAAGATCAGGACCATTGGATCAACTAGGAATTGTCCTAAGGACAGGATCTAACAATTGATTTGAAATATGATGAAAAAGAGATTAGGAAATAAAGTTTTCCTGCTGGTTAAAAGTTGAACCATTGATTCGATTAAGCTATAATAAAACAGGACCAAATTATATAATTTGTAGATTAATCTAAGAACAACACAAACGAGCATAAGCAAAACTAGTGTAAGGCAAACCATGGAAAAGAATAAGATAGAATAGGAAAAATATAAACTGGGATGTAAATGGAATTAAAATTAAAGTGCAAAGGAAAAAAACTAGTATTTTCTAGTTTTTCTAGTTTTAACCGAACGAAGAAGAGAAGCAACTCCAGGAAGAAGATGATACAAAGGGAAAAAGAAAGGGGAAAGAAGAAGTTTTGGGAGAAAACAGAGTTGGGCTTTCTACAAAACAATGCACGAAAGGGAAAATTGTAAGAAAAAGATTGATAATTGAGGAGAAATCAGAAGCAAGACTCTATAAAGGAAAAGGGGGAAAACAATTGTTACTAGAGAAAAACTACAATGGTAAATTGAGTGAAACAAAAGAGAAATAGGGATGGTCAACAATGGAATGAGGGAGAGACTGAGGGAGAGAACAGGGAAGGAGATGGTTATGGTTTTTTCTTTTTCTTTTTCTTCTAAGAGGAATATGCAGTGAGAAAGCTATAGGCAGAGATCTAGGGAAGAACAAGAATACTGGTTTGGGTCTTCCCTATGATGGAGATAAACCAAACTAGAGAGAGACAAAGAGAGGCGGAGAGATGTAGTAAGGAGATCGGAATAGAGTAGGGGTGACAAAGATAGAGAGGTGTAGTTCAGATCTTATGGTGGAGAGAGCTGAGAGAGAGATAGAGACAAGGGAGAAGATGCAAAGGAGGGGTGCGGGTCCAATGTCTCTAAAGTATAGAGTATGGGAACAAAATCAGAGGGGGAGAGATGTGGGTGCTAGCTTGGGTGGTGATAGAGGGCAATTGAGAGAGAGAGAGAGAGAGAGAGAGAGAGAGAGAGAGAGAGAGAGAGAGAGAGAGAGAGAGAGAGAGAGAGAGAGAGAGAGAGAGAGCTCATGGAGTCTTCCCAATGGTGATGGGGCAAAAAGTAGAGATGGGAATGGATTCTTAGGCTATCTTATGCCATTGCCTCCAATGCCTCCTCCTTTTATATAACGTCCCAAAGTCCCCTCTTTAGCAGCATTACTTTCCTAAGCAGCTATCCTAGAACAATTGTTTGAAGGAAGTAAAAGATATGTATCACGCCCTCTTTCCTTTTCCAAGCCTTAAAACACATCTTACCAATCTCATTAAAGAGAATGATATCTCCCACTTGCTATCTTTCTCAAAACTAGATGTCACCTACTCCTTGTACTTTCCTCTCTTTAACAATGACATTGTACACCAACAGCTCTCCATCTCCTTCTTTCCTTTTCTCTTTTTCTATGTAAGCTGCTTATGGAATGGCTCATCTCTCTCCTTTAGGTACTTCCCTTTCCTTCTTCAATGCTTTCCCTTTTCAAAGAATTCCTCATTTCTTATGGGTTCTCCTTTCTTAATTAGAAACTATCTCATCTTGCCTTGTAATGCTCTTGTAGGATGATTTGTCACTATTAAATTTGATTTGAGCTATCTTCTTCTCAATTTGGTTGATTTGCAAAATATAAGACTAAATTAGAATCATCTAAACTGTACATTACACATCTAATCAGCTCTAATGATCATCAGACCGTTAAATTTTACAAATCAAGGTTGGATGATCAATTGGAGCTAAAATTCATATTTTATCTAAACATTTCAAAAATGATTGGTTAGATGATCTAATTAAATGCTAATTTTATGATATTTTGGCCAAAATTGAACACTTAACACCCTCTAATTATCATTTTGCTAGTCTCAAGCAAAACATACGAAAACCCAATCTCAATATTCCAAAAATAATTTTCAAGTCAATTAATTTATCAACTCTAACAAACTAATAAAAATGAATGAAAAATTCAAAACCCTACCCACATACTAAATACATTTCAACTAAGCTCACATCTCAGAGAGTGTGTATGTATAGTCTACATATAAAATAATCTTTATCTTTAATTAGACTATAACTTTTGAACTCCAACTAAACTATGTTATAACCCCAATCCTCACTAATGACATTCATTCAGAAATAGAACCTCTAAGATAAAGGGTTTAAATCATATCTCTCTTTTAAATATGTGAGTAGAATCAATAAAAATAAATTCACCTTACATATATTCATAAAACAATGGGAGTTACTAAGGAATTTTATTTTTGATCCCTTTTGAAATGATGTCGTTACCTTTGAACTTTTACAAATACTACTCTTTAAATCCTATCTTTTCATATCCTCATCAAAATTGTATTCCTCCTAGAATCAATATGCTTTTAATTAGGACAAAATATCAGCTTAGGACAGGGTACAAAAGGAAAAGGTATAAAGGGTATCCAAAACTCTTCAAAAATAAGTAGAGGTCTTCTACTAAAGTTGACAATTCTTATTTACTTTATTGCCTGAAGTGAATATTTATTTTTCCACCTTTACAAGGATGGACTAAGTCATTTTATAATTTTCCTATAATCAATCAAACTCAATGAACTTTTAGAAATTTATAGCAAAATTTTTAATTCTTTTAAATTAAGAAAATTAAAAGAAATAACAAAACTACAATTTGCTAGAATTCTACACCCACAACCTAAAAGAAACATTGTCCCCAATGTTTAAAATGAAGGACCTAAAATAAAAATGTGTAATGCATAAAACAACAAATACAAAAGACGGTGCAAAGTGATTAGATCCACTCAATCATGATAAACAGGATCATTCAAAGTTGTGTGGACTCAACTAATGGATTCTCATATTCTAGGAAAGGTTTAGATGCTGGCCATTCACTTTAAAAGTATGGCTAGTCCTAGTATCCTCAATCTCCATGGTCCCATATGAAAAAACTTCTTTGACTATATATGGATCGGTCCATTGAGATCTAAGCTTACCTGGAAATAGGTAGAGCATAGAATTGTGAAGAGAACCTTCTGGTTTGAAGTAAAGGATTTTTGCATTATGTTTTTATCATGATCTTTTCCCTGATCTCTTCCAACTCATTGAGATCTAAGCTTACCTGGAAATAGGTAGAGCATAGAATTGCGAAGAGAGTCCATATATATTTATAAGCATAATTATCATAATAGTCTTTTGAGGAATTTTTTTTATAGCCCAGTTAAATACTTCAACTTGCCCACTTGTTTATGGGTGATATGGTGTTACAACTTTATAGGTAATGTTATATTTTTTTCATTAATATTTCAAATGCCTTGCTGCATAAAACTATATCGTTATCACTTATAATGGCTCAAGGGATCCCAAATTTAGAAAAAAAAAAAATGTTTTCCTTTAAGAATTTAACAATAATTTTATGATAATTATGCTTATGTGGGATAGCCTCAATCTATTTGGATACATAGTCTATGACCATTAAGATATAAATAGCCAAAAGAAGGTGGGAATGACCCCACAAAATCTATGCCCCAATAATAAAAAACTTTTATGACAAGGATAGGGTTCAGAGGCATCATATTCCTATGGTTTAATCCTCCTAACTTTTGACATCACTCACATGATTTATAGAACACATTTGTGTCTTTAAACAATGATATCTAATAGAAACTACACTATAAAATCTTTGTAGTAGTTTTCTGTGCAGAAAAATGTCCACAACATGTTTCTAAATGATGAAAGGTGATGACACTATTTTCCTCTAAATCAGGCACACATCTCATAATTATTTGATTTCAGAAATACTTAAATAGGTATGGATCATCCCAGAAGTAGTGCTTAACATTGGAAAATAATTTTTGCTTTTCTTGTTTGTTCCAATGTTCAAGAATTTTCCTTATGACTAAATAATTTACAATATCAGCCAACCAGGGAGATGGGAAACATGAAAAAGTTGCTCATTAGGTAAAGTATCTTTAAATGACAACTCATCCAAAGGTTCTGCCTAGACTAGGCAAGACAAATGGTCAATTACAACATTCCCTACTCCTTTCTTTTCTTTTATTTCAATGTCAAACTATTGGAATAAAAGAATTCATCTAATTAGTCTAAGCTTAGCATCTTTCCTAGAAAGAAGATACTTAAGGGCCGAATGATCAATGAATATGACTATTTTAGATCCAATCAAGTAAGACCTAAATTTATCCAAGGTGGAGATAACTACTAAGAGTTCTTTCTCCATAGTAAAATAGTTCATTTGAGTGTTATTTAGGGTCCTACTTGCATAGTAGATGACATACAGCTTTTTCTCTTTTCTTTGTCCTAAAACTGCTCCAACAACATAATCACTAGCATCACACATGACTTCAAATGGTAAACTCCAATCATGTGGTTGCATGATAGGTGCAGTGGTTAGCTTATCTTTTAGCTTTGTAAAAGCTTCTTAACAATCATTAGTCCTCCTAAAAGGGATATCCTTTGTAAGGAGGTACACAACAGTCAGGATATTGCACTAAATTTTTTAACAAACCTCCTATAGAATCATGCATGACGTAGGAAAGAGCGAATGTGCCTAACAAATTTAAAGATGGGAAGATTGGTAATTAGGTCAACTTTAGCTCTATGTACCTTTATACCTTTGGATGACACTTTGTGGCCAAGGACAACTCCGTTAGGAACCATGAAATGACACTTTGCCAATTAAGCACTAGGTTCTTTCGTTTACAATGACTTAAGACTTTTCATACATTTTCAAGACATGTTTCAAATGAATCACCAAAAATAGAAAAGTTGTCTATGAAAGCCTCTAAGATTCTTTCTACCATAGCACTAAAGATACTCAATAAACAATGTTCAAATTTGGTAGGAGCATTACATAACCCAAATGGCATCCTTTTGTAAGAAAAAGTGCCAAAGGTACATGTAAAGATGGTTTTTCCTGATCCTTGAGTGTAATTTCTGTTTGGTTATACCTAGAATAACCATCTAGAAAATAATAAAACTAATGTCCTACAAACCTTTCTAACATCTGATCAACAATGGGCAAAGGAAAATGGCCCTTCCTCGTGACAGCATTTAACTTACTGTAGTCAATGCACATATGCTAGCTAGTGGTAATTTTAGTGTGGATTAATTCATTGTTGGCATTAGTGATTACTAGCACTCCAAACTTCTTTGGAACTACTTGAGTTGCACTTATGAATTTGCTATCACTTACGGGATAGATGATTCCCATATCAAGCAACTTAAAGACTTCTGCTCCAACTACATCCTTCATATTAGGATTTAACCTTATTTGCAATTGATGACATGGTTTAGCTTCATCCTCCAGATATATCCTATGAGTACAAATTAAAGGGTTAATGCCCTTTATATCAGCAATGGTCCATCTTAAAGCACCTTCGTGTTCCTCTGAGGTGTCTATTAATTGTTTCTCCTGAGATGTTTCTAATTGGGAGGAAATTATCATAGGAAAAGTCACTTTTCTCCTAAATAGGCATATTTTAAATCTAATGGTAGAGATTTCAATTCAAGATTAGGAGGTTCTACTGATGAGGAAGAGGAGTGGACTCCCTCGGTGGAAGTTCCTCAAAATGGTTTCCACTTTTCTATTTTTATGATAGGAATAAAATCAAGGAGGGCATTAAGTTCCGCTATTAATGCATCCTCATTAAATTCATTAAAGTGGGCCAAACAAGCCTCATGTAGGTCTAACAAGGAAAATGATTGAAAATGATCTTGCACCACTGAATTTGTCATGTTGACACAATGCAAGCATCAATGAGTTCACCAGGTTACTTACATATATCAAATATATTCAATTTTAATGTCATGTTTCCAAATGAAAGCTTCATGATACCATTTTTTCCATTTATTAATGCATTGGATGTAGCCAAAAAATGGACATCCAAGGATGACAGGGATTTCCTTCTACTCATTCAGCACAAGTTGTGTGTCCAAAACTGGAAAATAGACTGGGAAAAGAATTGTTGTATTTGGGTTAGCACATCTTCTAGTACTCTCTAGGTATTACCACTAATCTATTCGTTAAAAATGGATATTTTTGAAGTCATTTTGAAAAAAAAAAATTTTAAATATTTTTAAAGTTTTTCTCAAAATGAATTTAAAAACTATTTTGTAATTTGTTTTGAAATAATGGCTTCAAAAATCCTTTTTTGAAAATCATTATTTTCAAAATGATCTGAAGAATTATTTTTAAACTCATTTTTTTCTTTAAAATTATTTCTATATATATATATATATATTTCCTTTTACTTTAAAATATATTACTTACTATATGACAGCAACTTTTCATAAAATTTAGCATTGATTCACACATTTTGTGTGCGCACTCACACACACACACAAGTGCACGTTCTCAAAATGTGTGAATCAATGCTAAATTTTATGAAAAGTTGGTGTCATATAGTAAGTGTGTGTCTATGTATATATATACATAAGCAAATACAAGAATAAGGAAATCCAAGTATTTTTCCAATAACTCCTCATTAATTTTACTTTTATTACTTATATCAAATGCTACATTTTGTTACAATTTATTAATACAAGATATCACATGATCACAAAGAGCTAATTTGGAAATATTTCATCAAAATTTAGCCTCTTAGTATTTTGCTCACACCACTTTCTAACGAGGAGAGATGGTAAAGTTTTAATTTCCAACTTCGTAGGCTAGCATGATGGAACCCACTTCATCTACAAAATGAAAATAGAGAGTTGGTAATAAGAAAGTCATGGATGATAACAAGAGGTTTTAGTATCCTAACTCTATCTTTCATGACACAAACATTTAAAATATCCAAATGGAAGGCAAGAAGGGGAACAAGAAAGAGAGAGACAGAAGAAACAAAGGAAGAGGCCTCATGCCACCTGTAAGATAAAGAACGTGGATTGGTAATGTTGGAAAATTTGAGATGACTTAGGCCTTTTTGTAGAGGAAAATGGACTTTTAAAGTTGTTTTTCAAAACGACATTAAAATTCCTTCTTCAGTTTAATTTTTTTTCAACTTTAAATTCACTAATTAATGTATCATCAAATAATGTTTCATTCAATTCAGTGTTGAGTCATGCATTCTATGCATAATAAACACAAGAATATGCAAAAGAAGTGATTTTTCAAATAACTCCTAATTTGTTATCCTTTTATTATAATATATATATATATATATATCAAATGTCACATAGTACTCCATCTGACTAATACAATCCATATAGCACTTGATAAAAGATATAATATAGAATTATTTTAACTGATTAATACAATCCATGTAGCCCCCTCTCATATATTATTTTCAACTCAAGCACCCTTCCCACCATTATCACACACAAAATCTTCATTCTCATCAAGTACATTGATTTATGGCATTGTTTTGGTAATACAAGGGTAATTTATTGTAGTATCTCCTAACTCGTCTTCATCATAAAAGTTTCTTAGACCGGAGGATAAAATAGTCTACCATCTCTTATTACATATGTCTACACATAAAATACCTATTTTGCTTGAGATGCTAAAATAAACTAATCATTTTTATAACCAATCTTATTAAGGTCAATCCAAGGGCATTAGTCTTGATATAGTTTTTATTGTGTTCCACCAATCGCACTTAAACACGACCATAGTTCTGCAAGTATAATCCAAGACCCATATCTCTATTATAACCCCCAAATAAGTATCATTCACAACTATTAGCATGTTATTCTTTGAACTAGAAAAGATGTGCCATTGGCAACTAAGCTAACCCCATTATTCTATTACGCTCTTTAATTACCGTGATCTTTTGTGTAAAAACAATAACCATTGATGGCATATCTACCATATCTTGTTACTTCTAATCATGGTCCCATCACCATCTAGTTCAAGGATTTGGATATACCCTTGTTTAGAACTTCTTGTTGATCTTTAGCTTGTATATACACATATTAAGTAGGATATGATTGTTGCAGCTAAATACAACAATGCTCAAATTACAGTCACTTCTTTTTCTTTGCATAACTTGAATTCTTTGCTTTGAGGATGTTCATGTGCTCACCATACACATTCACACACATATTAATGGAGAGTAAACCAACCCAAAGAGTCAGACGTCACCAATGAGGTGCATTGTTACACGTACCATGACACAAAGAAGGATGGTAAGAAGATTGTCTCAAGCTCAAAGCTGTCACTAGATATTCTTGGATTTCTTTTAATTTTGAAACACCCACCACTTCTTACACAAATCATTGGAGAAGTAGTAGAATTTTAATATATATCCTCTAACTTTGTCTAACAACATCAAATGTACTACGACATGTAGGGGTTGTGGTATTAATACATGACAATTGTGGAATTTCATAGCTAATACTTTTAGCTCTTCCATAGAGACAATGTTTCTAAAGTTTGAAGAGTAGCCATCAGGGACTTTGAGCTTGGCCAAGGTTTTACTCATTGTTCTTCTCTCTTCTCTTTTAAGCATATAATTTTCTTTAGGCAGGTATGTTCCTCAATTGCCCCCATCTTGTGGATGCAACCTTCTCTTCAAACCCATCTTCATAAGATCTATTTGAGCTGCAAGTCCATCCTTTGTTTTTCCTAGGATGTTAAGTAAGGTATGGTCAAGCTTTCACACACATGGTTCTCAATTTGCATGACATCAAGCACATGATGCAGACGCAGTGATTTCCAGTATGCAACCCAAAAGAATATTGACTTCGAGCATGGACAACACATGCGATTATGATCACCACCTACAGTGAGTGCGAACTTTATAAACTCTTTTGTTTGCTCCTCATATTCTTTTGATATTCTTGTCATCCAAGCATATTTGTCCACTTTTTCAACAAATTAAAGTTAATATATGTGTGAAGACTTATAAGACATAAAAAGATTATAGTGACCTCTGTTGGCCATGTACCAAACACTAGGTATACAAGAATTATAAGTACTATTTGAAAAAACTAAATTACATGCATGCACACATATGGAAAATTTCAATTAATAGTGAAGAATGATGCAAAACATGAAAGATCCACTCAAAAAGAAATTTAACTTTAAAATGAGAACTTTCTAACCATAACCATTCATGCAAAATATATCAAACATGCATGTATATGAGATAGAAGGAGATACTAATAGGCACTCAAATCAATATCAATCTAGAATATATTTGTGTATGTGTGTTTATAATTCCAATTCATAGTCAAAATTTGGTTGAAGATAGTAAAAATAAAATAAAATCAAACTATATGAGCTTCAGTCTATATATAGATGAAGCCAATCAGAAGCAGAAAACTAAAAGTAGAAGTAAAATTCTTATAACAAAGTAGTACTTTTAAATTTGGTTATATAAAATGACTTTAAAAGTCCCCACTCTCAAAACTAAATTTTAGAATCTTTTCCTGCTAAAAAACATTTTTTCCACCAAACCAAAATAGGGTCTTTTAAAGTCATTTTTCAAAAACAACTTTAAAAGTAGAGTCTTTTAAAGTTGTTTTGAAATAATGACTTTAAAACTATAAACTGTTAAAGTCATATTCAAATATTTAAAAGTCCTTTCTTGTAAAAAAGGGTGCTTTGTGATAAACTAAAGAAATCAATATTTGATAAACCAACTTCTTAAGTATGATTTTTTAAGTCATTTTTCTACAATTGAACTTGAAATTTTTTTATGAAGTCGGTAGGCTAAAAACCAACTCCTTTTTGCTGACTTTAAAAGCCTCCTATGCAGTAGTGCACATTTGATTGCAGTAACAGAAGTTTCCATTATAGAAAGAAAGGAGATCCAATCAAAGACTTGACAAAGGTTATAATCAAGACTTGAGTATTGCTGTTGAACAACTTATACTTTAGATTTATATTTTCAGATAGAGTCAAAACAATGAGACTTTACCATCATTATGAAGTTACTATGGATAAGTTCTTCAATATGAAAGGAAAGATTATCAATCAGCTATCCATAAAGCTATCTTAGTTGGAACTTGCTCTTATGGCTTGTAGTGACAATCCTCTCAAGTATTGAAGGCCTAATATAGGATTGGTTACTCATATTCCAAGTGAAAATGACATTAAGATAAATATAAAAATATAAAAAATTGTCATAATTGGCTGAGTTGAATACTAGTAGACGATTAGCTATTAATTACTAATTATTATTTTTAGTTAGAATTATATTATAGTGAAAAGCAAAGAAGTATCACCAAAGTTTTAATATAAAACTAAACATTGAAGTGTAAGCCAGTGAACCTCACAGGACAAATGAATACCCAAGGGAAGCAAAAATACAACAAAAGAACTTCAGTTAAGTTCACAGATAAAGAAAATCGCTGAAAATATAAGAGAAACCTCTTGTTTCAGAGGTCATCAATTTGCATGCCGAGGCATTTAGAAGAGAGAGCATTTTACATACAAAGGAATTTAGTATTATTTCTCCTTAATTCATCATTTTGCCTCATATCCCATATCCATTCGGGAGACATGTTACTTCTTATTGGGTGTGGGCCTTACTGACCTTTATTAATTGCAAGTTAGGCTACATAAGAAGCACCAATTCTTGCATCTCCTACCCTCAACTATGAGAATAGTCTTCCCAAATCAATGAAATATAGTAATGGACTAGAAATGTGGTGTCATTGAGATTAGTACATGTACGTTGACGAGCATAGTCCCTATATCAGTAGCCCTGAATATGGTGAGTAGTTTTGGTAGGGATCTCTAGCCTAATGGTAATTTCTTCTCTCCTTTTTCCTCTCTTCAGTATCACTTTGATGTGACAAAATTTATGTAATGCATTTAGTTGCAACTCTAGACCACTATTAAAATGTGGACTTGAGATGCTTTTGTTCCTCAGTTTTTTATTCAGTCAAAAATTGAATATGCTTATTTACAATATTGATAGAGACTGTCACATGACTCATCTTAGTTTTTAAAGTTGGATTCTATACTTTTAAGGAGATTGAACATTTCTTTAAATGAGCATATGAGATTGCTAAGAATCAGGACCCTTTCTAATATGTGGTCCCTATGGACTAGTCAACTATCATTGATTCTTTTTAACATGTGGTGCATTTGTACTAGTAGATGACATAAAGTTACACTTACATGCACCTAAGCCTCTACTCTAACAAGAATGTTAACTCTATAGAAGTAGTTATATTTTTAGAGGAGGCATGCTTCCAATCTAATGTTAATTCTGTATATTTTTATTTTGATTAACTTACTTATTCACTTTGTCATTTCATTCCTTCTCCTTTCAGAAGAATGGATGCTGGTAAATAAGTGTTAATACCAATTAATAGTTTTGAAGTCTAAGAAGTATCTAAGTTACTATTCACAGGGGACTGGAACAATTAATTTGGAACTATGACCTAAAGAGAGATATATTTCTAAAGACTTTGCTCTAACAATCTCCCTTGAATATGAGGTGAGACCCATTGCATAGTTCATGGAATTACATAACAAAATGTTAGATGGAGGCAGAAAAAGACCTTGTATTGTTTACACACATTTCTCTGAAAGGTATCAAGTTTGGCTTGGTTGAATCTTGGAGATAGTATGAGAGATCAAGTCTGACTTCATTGAATCTTGGAGATAGGATTCGTTAGTCATGAGATTCCAATTGTGTTCAAGAACATCCTTATTATATCTAGCTTTTGAGCTTGGTTTCAAACACTTAATCTAAGTATAATAGTGCATTCATCAAGAACTATTTGAGTTATATCCTTGCCAAACAACTGCTCACCTAGTGCAATTAAGTGAATGTGGGATGAACTATGCTCCACAACATCTATGGTTACATATTTGGTTGATTAAGATGGTTTTGTTTTAAAAAAATTGTCTGTGGTTTCTACTATATGTGTGCATAATCTATTTGCTAATACATCCATGAGTGGTAAATTCAAGAATCAATATATAAACAAAAGCAGTGATTTTCATCCAAATGAAGAACCAAGAGATACTAACTATAGATATCATGAGGACCCTAGCCAAAAACAGCAAACAAAATTAGGGGTTTGTAATAATAGATTAAGAGAGAGATGACATACTTACAAGAAAGGATTAGAGCATCAATGGAGGTTGCACACAACACTGGTACTTAGCCTACCTTCTTCTTCACCTAACCATTCATGAATGGTTGTAGCAGTTGGGTGTGTTGATGTAGTTTGTGTGCATGATTAGTTAAGGACAATCAACTATTCGATGGGGTCAAGCAAGTGACAACACGACTGAGGGTGCGAAAAAGTGAACGAGCAAGAAAATGAGAGGGAGGGAAAGAGAGATAGAATAAGGGAAACTATTCAAAATTTCACTAAGGTAAATATAGTAATAGAGAATATAGGATGGTTTCCCCATGAACCATCTTATATATAGTGAAAATATGAGGTAGTTTGTGAGAAAGTGAAATATATGTAAATATTCATTTACAATGAATAAACAATCACAATTACACAAAAATGGGATAATTTTTTCTTTTATTTCCATACCAATTTCAAATCTTCTTAACACTCCTTACTAAAAATTATCAATAAATAATCAAATTAAATAATTTTTTAAGGGTGTGACATACAATGAAAGGATGTTGAGAATGAAATATGACATAGGTGAAAGTGCAAGTTAATTGATGGATGGATTAGATCATCCAGGTTCCATCAATAGACCCTCATTGGATTAAGAATTTTTTTCTTTTTCTTTTTTTCATTTATAGATAATCAAGGCTAAAAGAGACACCTTAAATAGTGTACTAACATTCAAAGTTAGTGCACTAACCTAAGGGAAGAAGGTATTGATGCATAGATCAAGGTATAAGGAAAGATGGATCAAGAAGGAGATCTACGGTTGGATGATTAAGTGGCAAGCCATCCCGTGAATTACAAGAGTGGGAACCATTGACAAGTAAGGCCAAGTAGCATGGATCATCACGTGGTAGGATGTCATTACTATTAGATGTCAAATAGGATCATAGAATTGACTTTGGGTACAATTGTAAACCAATAAAGTGGTAAGGTGCGATTGCAATACTTTAGAAAGTAAAGGTTTTTTATCAAATAATTGGATGGCTGACCAAGTTCACCAAGGGAAAATTAACCACCACTTGAATGCACAAGGGAGTGGTAGCTGGTTTCACCTCACGTGACACCTTGCCACTAAAGTCCAAAATAAAACATTATAAGGGAAATGGAAGGGCTGGAAATTGAAATTTTTTCTAGCCCATGTGTAGAACGCCAGAAGCTTATGAAGGAGAACAATAGTGGAATAGGAACAGCTAAAGTGGGAAGAAATATGAGAACTGAAAACTAAGGAGAATTCATGGAAAACATTTAGGGAGGTGGAGATTGGAAGAGAAAGAAGATGAAGCAAGAGGAGGAGAGGAAAGTGAAAGAACAAGATTGAGTATGCAGAGGAGAAGGTGATGCAAGAAGAAGGGAGTTGCAGCATGTGGGAGAGCTGAATTTTAGGAAAAAAAAGGATTGGTTTTGAAAGATCTAAAGTACGTAGGGGGTTGTTTGGAAGATCATTTATATGGATTTTGGTTTAACTTCAAAAAGCTAGGACTTTTACTAGAATTTTAAATATGTTTTCCAAAAATTCCATATAAGCATGCATAGGAAATTTTGGGTATGTTAAGCTTGATAGTTGCTTATTAACAGTTGATTTCTTTGACTAATTATATCATGTATATTCCACAATAAGGTAGACAAAGATCTCTTGCTTGAAATGCCTCTATTTAATATAGTAAATGACATGTTTTGAAATGAAATAACCATGCTCTATTTGGGGTGATTTTTGGTGGAAAATAGGGGATAGTGTATCTGGTAGAAAATGCCACTTTATTTCACCAATTTGAATGAATGGTTTTATGGATTTTTGAGGTGGGATGATGCACATTTTAATGTTGTCATTTGATACTTAAAATGGTTATGTTATGCATATCGAATTGAGGGTGTTAGATAGTGAAAGGAGCACCATTTTCCTGTAGAAATTTCTACAGGAAACTGTACAAAAATGATACCATTTTTCTATCATTATTTGAATATGCTAATAGTAAAATGTTGTCATTTCTTTCATGGGTTTTGGTAACTAATAACTCATTAACTTGTCAATATGGAAAGATATATATGGTGTCTTAAAATGGAGAAGAAACACCCACTACTCGAACAAGAAGAACTAGCATTGGTACATGACTAAATGGTGGGTAATTGGTTCTTGATTGAATGGGAAAATGAACAACTTTGGGGGGAAATTGTATCTGACTGATATTATAGTCAATCAGCTAGTGTTCCATGGTAGGAACAATAAGGTTGATGATGTTGGATTGAAAATGAAGTGAGCATGTAATAGTGCTCTGTTGGAATTTTTGTGGGAGGTATTTTAATCTATGGCCTTTGGAAAATTGTAAATCAATGGAAGTTTTTGGGCAAGGAATTTATGACTGATGGACCTTTATAACAAAGGGTTGGGTTGTTGGGAGAAAATGGGGATGACTTGGGTAGGATTCAACCCAAGTTAATAGGCCTGCAAGAGTCATTCTTGCTGGAATTTCTAACAGGATAGTACACAGGGTACTTGGGACTAAAAGATCATCCAATGGTAGTATAAATAATACTAATTCCTTAACTAGGGAAGATTTCTAAGTGAAAGAACATTCACTCTTTACTGAAAGATTGAACCTCCAAATATAACATGGGTTATGACATAACAACCATAAGCTATAAAAACTAAGTCCTTGAAATTTAAAGGACTAATGGATCTAACACATGGCATTGACCTACCCTATATTTAGTACTATGATTTGATAGTCATCAATGTTTTGGGCATACACTCTATGAGTTGTTGTAAGCCCTAGATTATACGGGTTCTCATTGATGTTTTTTCCATGTACTCTATGAGTAGCCATAAGCCCTAGTGGATGGGGTTTTGTCAATGCTTTAGTCAGGCTCTCTATTAACTGCCATCAGCCCTGGGGATATATGATTTTCATCAATGATTTAAGCAAGTTATATGAGCAGCTATAAGCCCTGGTGGATATGGATTTCATCAAGGTTTTTGGTAGGCACTCTCTGAGTAGCTGTAAGCCTGGAGATGCAGTTTTGATCACTAATTTGGTAGGTGCTCTATGAGTGCCATAAAACCGAGGGGCATGCATGCAAGGGGTGGCAGTAAGACCTAAAGATAGGCATGTTTGGGATGGCTGTAAGACTAAGGCATGCAAGCTGTGCACCATTATAAGTGTTAGAGGCCCTATACTAGGAGGTTCAATTAGCCACTGAACTCAGAGATGATATTGATATGAGCCCTGCAATGGAGATGGTGGGTAGTAGGAGTAGCTTCTCATACGAAATTGCTTTAAGGTAGATGGTGTCCCCATGTGGTCTGATGAGGATTAGGCTGTGAGCTATCAACGGTCAACATAGAGGCTATGATAGTCACCAGGGGGAACAGTAGGGCCCCATGAGTATAGGAGTCTAGGTTTGGTTTGGCATGTTGGGCATGTCAGTCACTCTTGAGAGTCTAGACCACAATGTCCCTGGTGGTAGGATTGTATTCCATCATGGCTTCTGATCGATTAGTTTTCCATAGCAATGTGGGCTGAATTTCTTATGGATAAAGGATTGTGCACATTGATTTACCTAATTACTAATATTTTTACCCGATTGATGATTTGTCAATTACTAGACTTATGCATGGCTTGGGCTTAGCAGTTTTTCCATGTGATTTACATCTCTCATGATATCATACCTCATTTTGACATAGTATTTGGGGTTCTTGTGAAAATGAAACCTAAGTTATGCCCATTGTGGACCCATGTATTACATTTACTTGCGGATGCCTATATATGTTAGTTTTCTTCCAAATCGTGAGTTGTCGATATGCTCAGCCCCTTACAACCAACATTTTCAAGTGACACTCCAAGTAGTTGGAGCTCGAGGGATATAGGGAAAACAAAAGTATTAAGTTTGACTTAGATGTATAGCGGTGATACTTTGAGTTCATTTATTTGATAGATTACATGTATATGAATTCATTTTGGGTTGTATATAACTTATTTTATTGACTCATGACATGGTTATAGAACCTTAATTATGGACTATTTACTTATTCAAATAGATATGTGACTCTACTTGTGACCAGTAATGATCCAGTGGCATGTACTTTTAACCAACTCTAGGTTAGACTATACTTTTATTTATATATGTGGAGGTTTTGATTGTAAAACCATATATGAAGTTGAAGTATTTCACAAAATACTATATATTATCATTTTAATCATTTCCCAAAACTAGAAAATTTTCTGTGCTTTCTAAATTAAAAATCGATAAATATTCAAGAAACTGGGATGTTATAGAAACCATCTTATATTTGTTAATATATAGGATGGTTTAAGAACAACCAGCTTATATGTGTAAAACTATAAGGGATAGAGGAAAAGAACAGGGGTAACCTGTTCGAAATTTCACTAGGAGAATATAGGATGGTTAACAAATAATGATCTTATATTTGTTCCTATAGATAGGACATCTGAGGATAAACATCTTATATGTGTAAAAATATAAAACTATTTGTCATAAACCATCCTATATTCTCATAGTGAAATTTGATTCAGTTATCCTTGTTCTCTAAATCTCTCTTTCCTTCTCTCCCTCCCTCATTTATTTGAATAACATAAGACATGTTTTCACTAAACTGTTTTATGTTTTTTTTTTTTCCTATGTGCAAGATAGTTTTGCCAAAACTGTCATATGTATTAAATTATGAGATAGTTTGTCAGAACCCATCCTATATTCTCTATATAACCTAGTGAGATTTCTAAACCGTTTACCCCTATTCGCTACATCTTGCAAATCTTAATAACCTAAAGAGGGTAGAGGGGGTCCATTGCCATCCCCAATTTCCCTGATCATGACATAAAATCTTCCAAGACAAGAAGACAAATCAAATAATTGGCATGACACATGATGTATAAGCTAGTAAATTATATAACTCTATCAATTACATACATCAAATGTTATATGCATTTTAATTTATCCCATCATATTTAATATGATCCTACCCAAGCACCTCCACAACTACATGCACATAATCCATCTCATTCTTCCCAATTAGATCAATTGATGATATTGTTCTAGTGATACAAGGGTAATCAATTGTAGTGTCGCTTAGGTCGTCTTCATTGTAAAAGTGCTCAAAGAGACTAATAAAATAGTTGACCATCTCATATCATATATGTCTTATAGATAAAATACATGTTTCGCTAGAGATGTCAAAATAAACTAATCATTTTGATAGTTGATCTTATTGAGGTTAACCAATGTCAAAATGAGGGTATTAGTTTTAATACTATCTTTACTGTGTTCCACCAAATCACACTTAAACACAACCACTATTCTACAAGTATAGTCTAGTTCCCATATCTTGCATATAACCCCATAGTAACTATATTGACTATAATTGGGTGCTTGTCCTCTGAACTAAAAAAGAAAGTAGCATTAGTATCTAAGCTAACATCACTATTTTGTTGTGCTCTTGAGTTATAATGATCTTTTGTGTGAAGGTGATGACTAATGATGGCATATCCAACATACTTTATTACTTTTGGTCAAGGTCCCATCACCATCTAGCCCTAGGATTCAGAAATACCATGGCCTAAAACATCTCACTAATCTAAAGCATGTGTATAATAATAATTAAGTGAGATGATTAATGTATATGCGCATGTGCAATTTAATAACAATTAGTGAATGAAGCTTTAATTCATTGTAACTAATTGCCTTCTAATGAAGCCATGTAGTGAAGGAGCTACAATTCTTCTTGTAGCCACTTTTGTTATTTGCATCCTTGGATCCCTCTTTTTTAGGAAGTCCATGTGATAGTTATAATGAATGGCTATAAATTATATATAACATGCATGCAATACATTACCCTTCAACATATATAGGAAAATGTGAAACAAATCTCAGAGAGAGAGAGAGAGAGAGAGAGAGAGAGAGAGTTTATTACTTAATGTACAACTAAACTTCATTGACATTAATGTTTCATAAAACATAAAGGAGTTCCTGGTCCTATTTCTTACCATCAACAGTCAATACACAACCACTAAAGAGAGGTTCACCGACTTTTGGATCATTTAATCCACCTGATCATTTCTTTCCCTAGATTCCAATAGCATAACTCCTAATAAATACTCTATGCAAAACTCCACCGCTTCTACTATAACATAACATTCGGCGATACACCCCTCCTAGTGATTGTGATTTTATACATACCCTTTTAACTCTTTCATGCAACTCTCAAATGTGTACATCCATTACAGATAAACCAATCCAAAGAGCATAACCATATCAATGAGGTGCACTATTAAGTATATCATAATATGAAGAGGGATGGTGGGAAGATTGCCTCAAGCTCGCATAAGGTTGTCATTAGATGCTCTTGGATTTATTGTAATTTTGAAGTATCCACTACCTTCTTCCATAAAGCATTAAAGAAGTAGCAAAATTTAGTAATAGATCCTCTAATATTATCTAGCAGCATTAACCATATTGCTACAGGTAGGAGTTATTACATCAATGCATGGTAATCGTGTGACTTCATCCTAAATAGCTTTAGCTCTTCCATGGAAATAATGGTTCTAAAACTTGAAGAATATCAGTCTAGGACTTTAACCTCTCACAAGATTTTATACACTATTCTTCTCTCCTCTCTGTCAAGTGTATAATTTTCTTTAGGTAAGTATGTTCCTTGACTATCCCACATCCTATGGATTCAATCTTCTCTTCAAACCCATTTTAATAAGATCCATTCAAGTTGTAAGTCCATCCTTTATTTTTCACGGCATGTTGAGCAAGATACCAGTTAAGCTTTCATGGACATTCTTCTCAATGTGCATTACATTAAATAGTTTGAATTTTTATAAATTTATTCTAACACACATGCCGCATGTGTAGGGATTTTTAGTACACAATTCACAAAATATTGATTTCTTCTTCCAACAACTTTTAGAGTTGCTGTCATATGTACATTTAGTTGCCTTCTTCTCCCCCCATGAGATATTAAGGTTCTCAACCTATTCCAATACTTTCCATCTAGTCAATCTCTTTGGAGGTGTCCTACTCTCCACACTACCCTTAAGTCTCTCCTTTTTAAAATGGTATGGATGGTTTCTATGCAACCATCATCTGTAACCTGAGAATGTTATCTTCCTACCATATTGAAGTTGTATGACATACATTTGTTACTACAAATAGGACAAGCATTGTATACTTTCACTATGCATCACACCAAATTATTGTATGTAGGGAAGTCATTTATTGTCCATAGTAGCACAACTCTAAGGGTGGATGTCTCTTTCTTGTATGCATCATAAGCTTCAACCCTTACCTTCCACAATGTCCTAAGATTGTCGATCAACAAAGTGAAGTACACATCAATATCATTCCCAAGTTGCTTGAGACCCAATATTAACATAGTTAACATCATGAACTTCTTCTTCATGCACAACAATGGCGGAAGGTTGTAACAAATTATAATAATAGGCCAACAACTATCCTTGTTACTCATAAAACTATGAGGATTACTTCCATCTGTAGATATTGCAAGTTGTCAGGTTTCTAGGTTCTTCTACAAAATCTGCCTACATGAAGTCTATGAGCTTCTTCACTGGGATGTATGCTAAATGGCCTACCTAGTTATCACCAACTCTCTCCTCAACAAGTCATACTAGTTTCTTTGTTGTTTTGCAATACAAAACATTCTTTTAAACCTTAGAATGGGGGAAAATATCATAAGACCTTTCCAAGAACATTTTTCAGTAGCTAATTAGTTGAATTTTTCTTTAGCTTCCATCTTAATTATCCACAAGTTGGGTATGCAATTTTGTCTTTATGCTCCTTCCTATATAAGATGCAGTCATTGGACATGCATGTATCTTCTCATACTTTAACCCTAATGTAGCCAGTATTTTCTTTGTCTCCTGTGTTGACCTAACTAATTTGTTCTCCTTCGATAGCATTTTGCCCATCACTTTCAATAATTCTATAAAACCATGATTTGAAAAACCAAATCTTGATTTTATGTTGTAAATTTATACCACTGCAGATAACTTGGTATAATCCCAATGTACAATGACTCATTGGCTGCCTCCAATGTAGTTTGGAATTGTTCAAGATCATCCCAGAAGTCATTATATGCATCTCAAAACTTTAGAGCAGCTATATTATCTAAAAAAATTCCTATAGTGTGTTTATATTCACATACACATTCCACCTTATAGAGGGCCCATGAGAAAGTCCCTCTCCATGCCACATCTAGGGACAGTAACTTTTATCAACTCCATTAAAATACAAGTATTCTCTCAGCTCACCTACAATAACATTTTTTAAGTTTTCACATCTCGAGCATGGATATTGCATGTGATTACATTCACCACATGCCCTAAGTGTGAACTCTATGAACTTTTCTATCCTCCTCATATTCTCTTGATGATCTTTTTAGAGTCATCTAAACATATTTGTCCATATTGTGAAAAAATTAAAGTTTAGATGAGTGTGAAGACTTTGTAGATATGGAAAGATAAATAACATTGGGTTACACATTTAACCAAACATTTGGTGGGCATAGAAAATGTATATATAATTGGAAAAAAAACATAACACATTAAAGTACTCGAGTTTCCAACTCTAACATTAGGATAAGGAAAATTGATACAAAAACATGACTAGTCCATGCACATGATTGATCTACACACTGATCCATACACATGAATGATCCATATAGGAATGGAAAACATTATGAAAGGAAATTTTATACCCATAATTAGCTAAATAAATTAAACATATGACAAAAAATTAGAAATAATACATATTGACACTAATATCAACCAAGAACATACAAGGTCGAGACAAAATGTATGTAAATCTAACTTAATCTTAGAGTTTTTCGTTGAAGCAAGCCAGAGTAAAAGTTACAAGTTGAACTTCATGCTATTTTAAAAAGAATTTTTAAAAGGTAATTTTCAAGAAACCCTCTTCTTTAGTTTATAAGACATAAAAAGGTTTTCAATAAGCATCATTTTTTTATATAGAGTTTTTGTAAGACATTTTTGAAAAACTATCTTCTTAAGGTATGCTTTGTAAGATGGTTTTTAATAAGACGATTGTGTTTAAACCATATTATTTTTTCCATCTTGTAAAACCCCAAATTTAGTAGTGTATGTCCAACATTTAGATTTGACATATTAGAAAATATAGAAAACATATTTTAAAACTATAAAGATATCAATGTACCACTATTTGGAGTTAGATATAGTATCATCAGCTTCAACTTTGCAAATTTTTTCATAATTTCAGCTGATGCAAGATAAAGTTATGGCTTTATAGTTTTACAATAGTAGAATCAAGAGAAACTAGAAATCACATAATAATTTAACCATAAAATGATATCATCAATCTTCAAAAAATTAGAAAACCATAGAATCCTTCACCTACATCTCAAATTAATTTATCAAAATCAATAGTAAACCTAAATTTTGGTTGAATTTGAATAAAAGTTGTAAAAAAAAGGAAAATCATCATATTAAGATTAAGAATGTCCTCGAAAGAGAAAATCTAGATCTAAAAATGAAATAAAGGGCAGCCATTGGAGCACGAAGCTCCCCCTTATGCAAGGTCTGGGGAAGGGGTGAACCACAAGGGCCTAAAGTACATAGCATTACCTTGTATTTTGCAAGAGGTTGTTTCCAAGCCTTAAACCCATGACCTCAAAGTTACACGATGACAACTTTTACCATTGCGCCAAGGCTTCCCTTCATCTGAAAAATAAAAAGAACGTAAAAATGAATGATAGAAAAAATATGGATTTAGAAGGAACTCAACAATCCCTTCTTGTATGGAAATGCTGCAACTCTAGGTGACCCTCCTTTAGGTTTCCTTGAAATCCTTTAAAAATTAAAAGGAATTTGAAACCAAAAATGGGTTTTCTACTTTCTAATCAATATTGGTCATTGATTTTTCCATTTCCTACAAAAAGAATAGCTAAAGCCCTATCTTTACATTCTAGGGTTGATAAAAAGAATAGAGAACTGTACTTTTTTGCTATGTTTGTCAAGAAAGAATAGTAGAAAAGCTAAAAAGGCTTTTCTTTAAAAGTAAAATTACAAGTTTACCCATTCACATATTAATTTTTGCTTACCATGGGAAAAAGTGGAAAAAACTAATATTCTTGGAAATCTTGCCATTACTACAAATACCATCCAATATGTGCATTTGGCTAGTGTGAATGATAATGTCTAGTCTGGATTGGTTTAAAATGTAAGTGGGAAGGCAGAATTTTTATACCATTTTATGACTCAAGATTAGTGTTACTGACCATATTGGCCAATAGAGTACAAGATTGAAAACTAAGCAACTAACTTACAAAATTCTGAAGAAATTTTACTTTTAGAAATCAAAACTTATTTTCTTAAGAAAATGATAATGCCATACCTATTTAATTATTATCAAACCTTCATTTCAGGTTTTGTGGTAGAGAAGTGGTAAGGCCTAGTGTTTTAATGATCCTAACTATTTGTCTTAACCATTTTGTGTTAGATGAGCCCTGTCCTACAATTCATAAGCTTTAAATCCTACCATTTGATTTTTCTCTGCTATTTTAAGTTCTGAAAAGATGGTAGTTAAATTAAAGGTATTCAAAACAACTTAGGAAAATCATTGGTAGAATCATCTAAAGTCCATAACTTTAGGAAGCCACCCATCTACCACTAGATGGTTAAAATGAATGGTTCTGATCATTTATAAATAAAGACACTTCTGCATTTCTAAGAAAACCCAATGAGAGTTGTGGCAATGGTTATAAAGGGTGGTGGAAGTATCGTTTTCCATTTTAATTGTATCCTTCTCTTAATTTTTCTATTGTCTTTTCCTTACAACCATTTAAAAACTACAAATCAACTATTTGTAATTGTCTAATGGGTTCAACTCTCATTCATAGCATGGCTTATTTGGATGATTTGAATAATGATGAAGTAAGACCAACTTTACATTCAATTTTTATGTTTCACAAATTAATCAAAGATCCTATTACATGATAGCTCTATTTTTTTTAGAAAAAGGTACTTTATTGATTAGGGGAGAATAGCCCTCCTAATGGTTGTACAACTCGATCAAGATGATCTGAGAAGATTACTAAAAGAAGAAAATCACACAATTTTTATATCATATTTACGTGCATAGTGATTAACAAGCTATAAAAGGTGCAAGTGGGTCCAAATATTTGGTGATGTAAAGCTTATCTAGGCATATCTTACCAATGGTATATCCCAAAGTCTTCTCCATTGAATCGTGCTAACCTCTAAGTTTCTACTTATCCATTTCTTAACTGTAAAATAATAGTGGCTAGGGTCATTTGATGGAGATATGCATTTTTGAAAATCTCGGCTGTCATTCAATGGTTAAATTAACTTAAAAAGAGTGATGTATCTAACATTATCATTATCATGTGTAAAGGTAGTTATCTAACATCTTAGTCTTCACAAATACAATGCATTTTTATATGAAAGAATAAATCAGTACATGATCATGCAGAATCACTCATATGCTCAAGCAATCTAACACCTTAGTAAGTTGACCATGGTAAAACCATCAGTTTAGGAAAATCAACATGTATTATTATACTAATGGCAAAGCCACTAGCTAGATGTAAGCATCAAAGTATGATGTCAATAAAAATAAAGTAAGTCAATAAGGTCAAATAGTATACTATATGCTCATAGTTTGATTGTTGGCAAACTAACGTCTGATAAATCTTCTAGCAAAATTAAAATCTATTTGTAGTTTTAAAAAGCATAGTCATCAATTCATATACAAAACAGTTCTTTCTACAACAAATCAAACTGGAAATCATAATTGTGAAAATTGATCTCACACTTGTGAGGCAAAATTCCACGAGGAAAATCTAATAATCTAAGTCATGTGCAATATGCAAAAGAAATGGAAAGCCAATCCATTCAGCAATCTCAAATATGCAAAGGGAAAAAGTCTAGGGCATGTAGCCCTCAATCTATAATGTAAAATTTGAACCCACATCGTCGCGAAAAACTGATCGCTGCATACATAGAGGCATATTGTCCTACACCAAGGAGTGGTCTAGACTCTGAACCAATGACGGACATGCCCAACATCCTGAAAGTACACAAATGCCTATGCTCATAGGGCCTTTCTATTGCCCAATGGCAACTACCATGACCTCTACATGGGTACATGGATACGCACAGCCAAAAACCCACCAGACCTCATGGGGCTACATGACTACAACTCAAAGCACTTCATTATGAGAAGCTACTCCTACTGTCAACCAACTCCATCGTAGGGCAGTGGCCAACTACACCTCCTAACATAGGATCTCCAAGACTCACAACGGCATATAGCATGCCTATCTATAGGTCTTACTACCACTCTAAGCGTGCATGCCTCTGTTCTTACGATACTCGTAGAGCACTTGCCAAATAACGATCTAGGACTTAAGACACTCTAGGAGTGACTGCCCAAAACATTGATAAAATCTATATCCACGGGGACTTACAACTACTCATAGAGTGCCTGCCTAAAATATCAATGAAGCCATAACCAACAGGGCTTATAGCTGATCATGGATTGCCTACCTAAACATCAATCGATCCGCATCCATCAAGACATATGACTACTCATTGAGTGCCAGCCCAAATCATAAATCATATATATCTTTAAAATCATTTCATCAAAATAAAACCATTATTTCAAATTTTATGATAAAACATTCAAATCTATTCATTTTCAACCCATATTATTAACAAGCTATAAAAACATATCTTCGTGAGCATTCAAAACATGCATTCTTTATTCATATATTAGATAATTCTTTTTTAGTTCCTATAAGTATGCATCCAATATAATGATTATAAAAGATAAATCTTTAAACAATATCGTAAAAATGCATGTCACTAAGTGGGCCATAGTTCAACTACTGATAAATCCTTTATCAATAAAGACAAACCTATGAGTTTAACATATTAAATTTTCTTCTATCTTGGAACCAATCATTACATCATTCTTAAGTTGTTACACTACAAGTATGATATCTTCTAGCAAATTTGCTTAGGTCTTCCTATAATTCAAACTTGTGAGCTACTTTGAAATCTTTACTTTGTTACTAATGTACTTGTTACCATTCCATACTATTTGAGCATTCCAAATGTTATAGTATCAAATGTGCAAGTTCTTTATGCGTTAGTAGCATGTGTAAAGTCCAACTATGTTTCAATGTATTGCAATGTCCACATGTGTAGATTTCAACCTCAATGATCAGTTTGATTACTCTTTTGTCCTAATATTATAATTTGGATAAACCAAGTATTTTAAGTTTAATTTGCCTCTGTATCTAGTCCAAAGTAGATCCTATTTCTAAGGATTACAACATCAACAACACACACACACACATAATAAGTTCTAGTAAAAAAGTATAACATCCATTCTTTTGTTTGGGTGATACAACTAGTGTAGAAATAATGTTTTTTATTTAAATTTAGTCATTCAATTCCGATTTGATAAGGTGAAATGTGTCACTAAATAACCACTAAATCTATCACATACTTCCATAATTTTTAGTTATTAAAGACAATACTCTATAAATCATCATCTGCATTAAATCATTCTTATACACACATGACAATTATTAAGCTTTTCAAAATAGCAAATCTTAATCCACCTCCCTTGTATGGCATTTATCCTCAGTTCTCATGTGCACCTCCTTTAGCTCGATCTATCGATTGACCCTTTCGTAGATTTCATCGTTGATCCATGGATTGACAACTCCAATCATGTCTCTATTGCTTATTAGTGTACCAAGAAAGCAAAGATATGCTAATCTGTAGCTCAAACCATGGAACCACTACATATCATAAAGAGATGTAGAGCCTGATCTCACAAATTTGACATTAGATGATCAATCAATGGTTAGATCTTAGGAATGGGCTAGATATGTCATTGTTCTAGGTGTTTGGTAGTAGATCTATAGTCAGATTAGAACAAATATTTGAATTAGATATGAATCTAAGATATGTTACACTAATATACATTTAGATAGAGATAAAGAGTTACATCTAATCACATATTAGATCATCTGGTGTGGATTGGTCAAAGATTTGATGTTTTAGTAATAGATTTAGGGTTAGATGATGATGAACGGATCAAATCAACCTTAGATTTGGCTTCTAAAGACCTATCAATAGTTGGTTCATGATAAATTGATCAAATATGTCACAAATTGAGGTGCTAATATCAATTAATGGTTAGATCGTGTGAGGGTTCATGAATCGATCATAGATCTAACTTTTAGAGATAGATCAACAGTTAGATTACAATGAATGGTTGAAATAGGTTTAAATCTGCTATTTAGAGGCTAATCAATGGTTGGATAGTGGTAGGATTTGCAGATCTATCATAGATTTGTCATTCAAAGATAGATCAATGACTATATCATGATGGATGGTCAAATCAATCACAAATCTAGTGATCTGGTTCGATCAAGGGTGTGGTCATAATTGATGATCGGATCTTCTCAATCAATAAACAGATAGATGAGTCTTTTTCCTTGCAGTGTAAGGATCATGATGATTGTCTCGAATATGAAAAATCCATCTTGGATTGGGTAGTAGAATGTGTCAAAGAGGGTATGGTGGACCTCACCGTGTCAACTTGGTTCATCGAGGCGAATCGGGACCGGGTGACACGAGCGAGATACCCTACGCTCACTCACCAAAGGAGGAAGAGGGAAACAGGGGGAGAAGGCGCAGAATTGCAGGGAGCACCAACTGAAAGAGAGCAAGATAGAGAGGGAGAAACGAGGCTGGTGTGCCCGTCAGGCAGCCCCAGCCAGAGGAAGGCGAAAGGGCGAACAAGACTAGCACGACCTACCAATCAAAAAGGAGCGAATAAGAGAGAGCATGAGAGAAGAAAAGGGAGGAGAGGAAGAGGGCTTTTCAGCAATGGTAGGTGGTCGTTGTCCCTGCATCGATCACTGAAGGAGGAAACCAAAAGGTGGGGAGAAAAAAGTAGTTTTGTGTGTCTGGTGGTCAATTAGAGTAGAGAAACCAGGTACACGGCGTTGATCGCCAATCTTATGCCAGCGAAAGAGTAGAGGAGGGGAGATGGATCTGTGCTGCTGGGCTCTACATACCGGCTTGTTAGGCCAATTGTGATGAAGGGAAGTTCGACTGAGGGAGGAGATACAAGGGAAAAACCGGCGTTGGAGATCTGGGCAGAGGGGTGTTATCGTGTAGAGGGAGGGTCCTATCAGAAGGGGTAATATGCCGTGAATAAAGAAGAGGGAAGGACAGCAAACACTGAGGCTTTCCCACCTTTCTTCGGCATCCCTTGTTTTGACGCATTCTAGGTCACTATTGACACAAGGAGCCAAGCAGATACTTATCAGCTATTAGCCCATGTGTCACCTGCATGCTAGAATCATAAATTTTTTCTTCACTTCTGTCCCATTTTCTTATATGTTTCTCTTTCTAATTATCTTTGTATAAGTGTCTTAACCTAATCTTCTAACCAAGTTTCCAAGAAAAATCATGTGATTTCATATTCTTTTCTTTCTAGCCCTTTTTATATTTATCTTATTTCTTATCAAAATTCCATTGAATTGTCAATTTTTCTAGTTTAACCAAGTTTTTTGTATAGAGTTGGTAATTTCCAAGTTTATCCTCTTAGAAAGAAATAGATTCAAAGTCATTATCAATCCTAACATCAATCATTTCTAAGATTTATATTGGACACTGACCCAATCGTACTTATTATTATTAATTCACTTCCTCTTCACAATGGTTATTCACTGCTCTATTTCCATTCTTCTCTAACTATATTTTACTTAATGAAGTTAGGTGTATTTCACGAAGTCGGTCAAAATTCATTTTTTAGACTTAGATTATTGTTATAAGTCATTTATCTTCTCTATGTCAACCTTACTATGTTTTATGGCTAAATTTTTTACTAGTGATCTTCCATAACACCTCAATTATTAATAATAAGATTCCACTATGTATTTAGACTAATCCTAAGACTCCAAGTTGCCAAGGAATTTTCGCTACTATCCATCTCCTAATCCTTTATATAACGATTCTCAACTTAGCATTATACTATAATTGTCATACTCTCCAAACCTCTATACTCACCATCCAAGTTAAAACTTAAACTCTTAAGAGATTTCCATGAAAATGGATCTTACATCACATACCAATGATTTTGCATAGCGATACTAACTCCTATGCTTTCATATTCAAATTGTTTCCTCCAAAAATCAAACTACTCCCTAGGATATTCTATCTTCTTCTTACTTTCACAAGGACTACACTCCTTGTTTTATAGGATCTTAATAACTTTTCTTGTTGTGAGTGGATTGAATCTGAGCTATGATACCAAAACAAGACACCCCAGGTTTTCAAAATACCTTTTAAATGCTATTTCAAAATTTGAGATATCCCTTATTTAAAATTCTTTTGGAAAACAAAACAGTAAAAAATTTCATTGAAAAGTGTTTTTGAAAATTTTGAGTGTCATTTCTTACAATGAATGTTTCATTTCTACTGAAAATCTAATAGAGTTTCCTCTATTTTATGGACATATACACATTTGACACATTTGCTCATAACACGTAACAGAAGATACAAATAACTTTCATTGTTTAGAAAACAAATACACAAAAACTTATCACATCCCATAACCTCCAGTCACAACCATATGACAACATATTCCACTAAATACAAATGAGTCCACAATCATGAAAGCAAATATACTTTTGCATTTTCCAACAAATCATAAAGTTAACCTAAAGTTGTAAAACTCACCCTTTAGATGTTGAAAATCACAATATCTTGAAATTTCAAACTCAACAGTTACTTTCACATTCAACTTGTTCATCCTTCTACTCTAATTCTTCAAATCTTAGACATTGTAAAAAATTATAATGTCTCAATAAGCTTGCGCTTTTATAGGTGGAATAAGTAGGTATTTTGTCATGTAGTACATAAGTGACATAATCAATGCATTTTGATAATTTATCATGCTTAAACAAAACCCATGACGTTTCAAAGTAAGTACTTATGCCAAAATAACAAATTCTCAATTTGTACATTTATGAAATCAGTTTATAGGTGCAAGTCAATGTAGTTGAGGAATCATAAGTCTATCATGATTTTTAAAAATATTATTGCCTTTCTTTTTCTCGAGGATTAAAGAATTTTAAGCTTTTATCGTCTCATGAATGTTTAATTATACTATGATCATTTTCCATGATTAGACACATAAGCATTCTCAATTTTATTCACAACATAAAGTTCTTCAAGATCGTTCAAGTTGTCCCTATAAATGTCAAGTAGTTTGTCATTCGATAGTTAAATTAACTTATAAAGGATGAGGTATCTAACATTCTCATTATCATGTGTAAAGGTAGTTATCTAACATCTTAGTCTTCATGAATATAATGCATTTTCATATGCAGGAATAAATTAGTACATGATCATGCAAAATCGCTCATAATGCTCAAGCAATCTAACAACTTAGTAAGCTGACCATGGTAAAACCATAGGTTTAGGAAAATCAACATGTATTATAATACTATGGCAAAGCCACTAGTTAGGTGTAAGTATCAAAGTATGATATTGATAAAAATAAAGTCAATCAATAAGGTCAAATAGTATATATTATATGCTCATAGTCTAATCATTAGCAAACCAACATTTGATAAATCATCAATCTGGCAAAACCAAAAGCTGTTCGTAGTTTTCAAAAGCTTAATCATCAATTTGTATGCAAAATAGTTCTTTTTGTAGCAAATCAAACTTGAAACCATAACCGTGAAAATTAATCTAACACTTATGAGGCAAAAATCCACGAGAAAAATATAGTAATCCAAGTCATGTGCAATATCCAAAAGAAATGGAAAGTCAATTGATTCAATAAGCTCAAATATGTAAACAACAAAAGTCTAGGGCATGTACCCCTCAATACAAAATGCAAAACTTGAACCCAAATCGTTGTAGAAAACTGATTGCTCCATACCTAATGGCATACTATCCTGCCACCAGGGATTGGTCTAGACTCTTGATAAATGACCAGCATACCCAACATGATGAAACTACTTAGACACCTATGCTCGCAGGGCCCTTATGTTACCCAATGACAACTACCATGACCTCTATGTGGACCCGTGGATACCACACGGCTAAAAACTCACTAAACCTCATGGGGGCTTCCCGGCTACAACTTAGAGTACTTTCCCATGAGAAGCTACTCCTACTACCTATCATCTTTATGGCAAGGCTAGTATCAATACCATCTCAGAGGTTAGTGGCCAACTACACCTCCTAGCATAGGATCTCCAGGACTCACAATGCCGCTTAGCATGCTTGCATCTAGGTCTTACTGCCACCCCAAGCGTGCATGCCTCTCGTCTTGTGGTACTCATAGAGCACCTACCAAATAGTGATCCAAGACTTAGGATAGTCTAGGAGTGACTACCCAAAACATTGATGAAATCCATATCCACAAGCACTTGCAATTGCCCGTAGAGTGCCCGCTTAAAATATCTATGAAACCATAACCATTAGGGCTTACACAAGTATAGATTTCAACCTTGGTGATTGGTCCAATTACCCTTTTGTCCTAATATTATAATTTGAATAAACCAAGTTTTTTAGGTTTAGTTTGCCTCTATAGCTAGTAGAAAGTAAATCCTATTTCTACGTATTTCCAACATCAACTAAACATATATATATATATATATATTAAGTTCCAGTCAAAGAGTATAATATCAGTTCTTCTATTTGGGTGATACAACCAGGGTAACATTAATATTTTCTATTTAAATTTAGTCATTCTTTTCTTATTTGATAAGGTAAAATGTGTCACTAAATCTATCACATACTTCCATAATTTTTAATAATTAAAGGCAGTACTATGTAAATCATCATCCACATTAAATCATTCTTATAAACACATGGCAATTATTAAACTTTTTGAAATAACAAATCTTAATCCATCCACCTCATATGGTGTTTATCCTCCATTCTCAAGTGTACCTATCTTAACTTGATCTATAAATTGACCCATTTGTAGGTTTCATCATCCATCCATAAATGGACTACTCTGATTGTGTCTATATCACTTATTAGTGTATAAGGAAAGTAAAGATATGCTTATCTATAGCTCCAATCGTGGAAACACTACATATCAGAAAGAGATGTAGTGCTTAATCTCAAAGATATGGCATTAGATGGTCAATCAATAGTTAGATTTTAGGAATGGGCTAGATATGTCATTGTTCTAGGGTTTCGGTAATAGATCTATAGTTAGATTAGAATGAATTCTTGAATTAGATATGAATCTAAGAGTATTTTCACTAAATACAGTTAGATAGAGATGAAGGTTGGATCTAATCACATATCAAATTATCTAATGTGGTTCAGTCAAAGATCTGATATTTTTGTGACATATCTAGGGTTAGATCCTAATGAATGGATCAAATCAACAATAGATCTAGTTTTTAGTGACCTATCAATGGTTGGTTGGTGATGAATGGATCAGATGGCAACAAATTGAGGTGCTAGTGACCGATAAATGTTTAGATCATGTGAGGATTCACAAATAGATCACATATCTACTTTTGGAGATAGATCAATTGTTAGATCATGATGAATGGTTGGGATAGGTTCAAATCTGCCACTTGGGAGTAGATCAATGGTTGGATAGTGGTAGGATCTGTAGATCAATCACAAATCTATCACTCAAAGATAGATCAATGACTATAACATGATTGATGGTCAGATTGGTCATAGATTTAGCGATCTGGTTCGATCGAGGGTGTGGTCATGATTGATAATTGAATCTTCTCTGATTAAAGAATGGGCAGATGGGTCTTATTCCTTGTGTTGCAAAGATTACGATAGTTGTGTTGGATCTACGAACTCCATTTTGGATTGGACAACAAAACATGTTTAAGGGGGTATGGTGGAACGTACTGTGTCAACTCCACTCATCAAGATGAGTAGCGAGCAGGTGACACAGGCAAGCCACCCTACCCTAACTCACTAAAGAAGGAAGAGGGAAACAGGGGCAGGAGCAACAAAACAACTAGGCATACCTCAGGGGCTACGCAGGTCAAAAGAGAGCAAGATAGGGAGGGAGAGATAGGGCTAGCACACTAGTCGCCCAGCATCGACTAAAGGAGGGTGGTGGAGCGTGACCTAAGAGAAAGAGAGAGTGGGAGAGAAGAAAAGGGAGGAGGGGAAGAGAGTTTCCCAACAGTAGTCATTCAGCCATGTGGAGGAAACCAATAGGGTGAGAAAAAGGGGTTTGGCCTATTAGTGGCTGACTAGAGTAGAGAAATTAGAGTCATGAGGTTGATAGCTTGTCCTATGCCAGTGGAAGAGCAAAAGGGGGGAGCTAGGTCTGTGGGA
The DNA here is from genome assembly GCA_035236585.1 of Warburgia ugandensis. Lineage (NCBI taxonomy): Eukaryota > Viridiplantae > Streptophyta > Magnoliopsida > Canellales > Canellaceae > Warburgia > Warburgia ugandensis. The sequence continues at coordinate 61,500,699 of CP141133.1, forward strand.
CCGGGCTATGTGTACCAACATTTTAGACCGGTTGCAATGAAGGAAAGCTCAACCAAGGGAGGAGAGAAAAGGGGAAAACTGATACTAGAGATTTGAGTAGAGGGGGTTCATTGTGCTGATGGAGGGTCTGATTAGAAGGGTAGTGTGCGATGAACAGAGAAGAGGGAAGGAAAGGAGAATGCCAGGTTTTTCACCCTTTCTTTAGCATCCCTTGTTTTGACGCATTTTAGGTTGCTGCTTGATGCTAAGATCTAGGCTGATGCATGGTAGCTATCAACACATGTGTCGTGCCTACTCGTGTTGTGCATACGTTGCAATTCAGAAATGAACAACACTTAGAGGTTCCATTATCAATTTGGACACCCTAGTTAGTAAAATTTTGAGGTTTTCCTACCTTGATTTTTGTTTTACCCAAAATTAGTGTTGTTGGATCATCTCAACACGTAGTTTTTATTTTTTATCATTTCAAATCCAAATTTTGAATTTTTGAGGGGTCACTTCCTTGAAATTCACTTTCTAAAAAATTAAAATTTCAATTTTATTCCAATTAAACATGTTAAAACTACCTAGAAATTAACTCAAAATTTGAGGTTGTTACACTATAAGAGATGTGGCTTAAAAATGAAAATCAATGCCTCACACTTGTTTTCAAAACATGCAAGTAACATTTTTCCTATATTGATCAGGGAGCCTTCTAGTATGTTTAATTAGAAAATTGTTCAAAATACATTATTTAAAATAAAAAATAAAAATAAAAAAGTGGGGAAGATTGCAAATGGGACTAACTTCTTTCAATAACACAATTTATCTAACTTGTAGGATAGGGTAGAGATGAATTATGCACCACAATCAAGCCCTTAGGAACATCATATGTTTTCTCCTTCAGAACATCCTTTTTTTTTTTAATTTTTCTTTTAAGGAATAGTAATATTCTCAAATGCAGTAGTTTTCACTTGACAAGAAATCTTTAAAAACTAAAAGACTTAGAATCATCCAACAAAAACAATTCATACTTGTTATTAAAAGCTCTTATAAATTCTTTGGATCATTGAAATAATAGGCACTTGCACTATAGCATGCTACTATTTTCAAGAATATGTGAATCCATCAAGAAATTTGTGCTAATTTATAGGGATTATTTTTTCATTGAGCAACTTGATTAACATTTCATGCAATAAATGAACTCAATGATCAACATTGCACTAATAACCAAGTATATTGACTTAATTTCTCCTCTAGCTTGCCTAAGTAAAATCAAATCCATCTTTCCTATATTTGTTTCTATTATTGATAAATTTAGTACATATTCACATGATTCTAACTCCCTATAACAACTCTCACTTGATTTAATAGTTCTACATTTCTTTGTTATTCATAAAGAATATTACAAACCATGTATGTTAGTGTAGTGATTTGGGGGTTTGATTTATTCAATTAAACCAAAGTTCATAGCATTAGCTACTTTATTTTTCCTTTTTTTTAAAAAAAATTCTAAACTAATGACAAATACCATAATGAAAGCAAACAAAAAGAGAGCTAACCCAACTCCTTTGTGCTCACCACATGCAAAGCAAGTGCACTAAGGGAGTTACCATAATTTGGCAAGAGAGTTGATTGATTACTTGTTCATTAAAAAAAAGAAAGAAAGAAAAGAACCACAAAGTTACCTTTTACAATAAGATAATGGTGAAATTTTGATAGTTTTTTAGTATAATATAACGAAAATATTTTCATCATTTTCAAGAGAAAATAGAGTACCTCATTGGTAAGTCTTTTATTTATATGAAGTGATCTTATATGATAAAAAAAATAAAATCCAAATAAAATTCCTCTCTGGGGGTGGATATTTCATTGAATCTAAGTAGTTGATCATGTTTGACATCGCTAAGAGAGGCTAGAGGTCAAATTCCATGCCCATTTGATGCCTTTAGATTATGTTTCTTAGGGACAAACTTCATGACCATTAAAGTTTAATATTTTTCTCCAAATACATATAACTAAGTGGTTAGAATCATCCAAATACATTGCTATAACTTTCTAGTTAATTGCCTATTTTTGGTATAGGCACATGATGAATGTCTTAGATCTAAAAAAGGTCTCATCATTTATGCTATATATAAATATAAATAAATAAATGTAAACACACAAGCATACGTATGTGCATACACACATATAAAAGAATCAAATTAATAAAAAAAAATCTTATGAATCAACACTAAAGTTGTGACTCGTGATTAGCTAGAAAGGGTTTTTGCCAAAATAGTCATTGACAATCAAGTAATATGTTTTGATTGATTTAAAGATTAAGAAAATAATTCTTTTAATTTTATAATACAACATCATATAGTTAAGCTATAAGATATTAAAAACATATAATTTGTGTTGTCATGCGAAAAAAATCTATAGTATTAAAACTTGTGATTTCTATTTAACAAAAGTAACAAAAATGGTGGAACAAACTAGAAGTCTTGATAACTAAGTATTACTTGTGCATCTTTACATGAACTTGTTTCATTGAATACAAAAAATATAAGTTCAAATAGGATTAGACTAAATAGGATTAAACCATTGAAAATAAATCACATAATAAAAAAAGAATTTAGGTTTTAATTATATTTATAAAATGTCTAAAGTTACTAAAACTAAGCAAAGTGATAAACCTACTACTAGTTGTCAACATCTTGACTTGAGTATCATAAAAATTACTACCAGCCTAAATATATTTTCTATTATTAATCAAATTATTTTAACTAAAAGGGTATATTAATGTTACACTTGTAATAGAAAGAAGCACATTGTTTCTTTATTTATGAAGAATATTTTAATGAAAAGGAAATTCCTACTAAAGCTAGGCTAGGTCAAATGAATTCTCAATACTTAAAATCATGCAAAAATGAAATTAATGATTTAGTAAAGAAAAATTCATTACAAAATCCTATTCTACATGCAATTATATTGCATTCTATGTGAATAATATAGTCGAAAAGGAAAGAAGAAAATCAAGATTGATAATAAATTTCAAACCTCTTAATAAAGTGTTAAAATAAATCATATGCCCTAACATCAGAAAAAATATTTAGCTCTTCAATTAATTGCTCTAAAATTTTTTTGTTTGTTTATTAACTTTTACTTTGATTTTTAGGATGTTGCAAAATCATAAACTAGATTTTGGAAAGATGTCTCTTCCAATCTTTCGTCCAGCCACTAGCAAAAATTTTAGACCTTTACATTATACGTGAAGACTAAATGAAATACAACAATGCATTCTAAATAATAATTGGATTACCAAAGAATATCATCATAAGATTTTATCCAGTCTTAGTGAATTATCTTACTATTTCTCGTAACAAAATAGCACCTGCATGAATAATAATCCCTCCTCTTCACCCACTACACAAGTAATAGATGCATAACTCTTAGCTAACTTTTATAATAAAAAAATCTAGAATTGGAATTTTGTAATCATCATAATGCAATAGTCAAGAATTTGACAGTCTTTAAAGACTAGTGCTACAAGCTTAGGGGTGGCAAATCATGTTGGCGAGTCATGTCGAGATTGACCCATTAGAATATATGGGTCAACACGAACATGATACAATTAATAATTGTGTCAAGAAAATGTGACTCAAACACAAGTTGTTTATTAAATGAAACCAAATGATATGACTCGTGTAACACAATTATCTAAATGGGTCATGTTCAGGTCACACAACACTAAACAACTTGCATAACACAATTATGTAAATGGGTCATGTTTGGGTCACAAGACATGACATGATTCATGTAACATGAATTATTAATTAAACAAGTTGGCACAACATGACTCTTGTAACATGATTATGTTAATGTGTCATGCTCAAGTGACACAAAATGACACAACTCAATTGTATAAATGAGTCATGTTCGGGTCACATGTCACTACACAGCAAGAGATGAAACTTGGAAAACTAGTAGAATCCTTTTCAAATGTATTTGTAAATTATCTAGAAATAAGTTTTTTAAGAATCTTCAAGTAGCAGCTTACACCTAAATTGCACTCTAATTCCAGTAGATTACCCAAAATAGCCCTATACCACCAAAATCACTCATAAGTTTTTTAGAACTTGGACTAAAAATGTTCACTAATTGGAATAGTAGTTCAAAAAATTAAACTCAGCAAGGATGAGATGATGGTGAGACTCCAAATCTACTAGAATCACGTTAAAAAATCAATCACTATTTTTCAGGTTGAAAAGTCTTATTGTTTACAAACACTTAGCTAATATATTGTAGGTTCAGGAAAACCAAGGACTTTAATATCACCAAGTTAGAACATCTTGCCTAGGTTAAAACCTTTAATAACTACCAAGATGGTCAATTGACATGTTCCAGCATTTAAAATTAGTTGTGGTTTTACGTAAATTGGAGTGTTCTTCAATTTTTTGACCTGTCATTAAGGAGAAAATATTTAGCTAGACTACAGTATAAGCAAAACAATCTCTGAAAATTCAGCACAAAATTAAACAGACCTATAACTCATGAGCCTAAATTGTCCATTAGGAGGCACAAATGATAGATTAGATGTGATTCACATGGCCTATATTGAACATATCAATGAAACCGAATATCATTCAGAATAGAAGGTTTTGCAAATGAATGACAAAAAGAGTCAAGTCTGGGAGGCCATATAGACTGGAATTAACTTGAACATCACCATATATTTCATATTTCACAAGACTCCCATCCTTGCACAAGATAAGCGATATAGAAATTGCTAAGATAGTTAGAGGGGAATATGATTATGAAAAACCTGTAAGAAACCAGGCATTAGAAACAACAAAATTAAGATGTGCAACTACCACAAGTTGGAGAGCTTGAGCAATAAACCCATCATTAAAGAGAAATGAGTATCTAAATTCTCAAACTATGGCAACATGCAGGTTAGTTCTTAGAATGTGTGCAAAAGAAGCACTATACAAAATACTTAGTTTTAATATTATAAGCTAAGAAAGTTAAGCTTATCCAACAAAACCCTCAAAGTAACCAAAAAGAGGTGCAACACCTTGAAGACCCACGAGATAAATGAGCTCAACTTGAAAACTTTGAACACATATAATAAAAAATACAAGGAAATTAAGATCATGCACTATTTCTCCAATGATAACCCTTGTTATTTAAAGTTTAAAGTTCAAATACTTATAGTTTTGTATTCTACTTCTGATTATTACTCAATAGCATAATCAAACACATGGATAAAGATCCTTAACAAGTGAAATCTTATTGAGGATGCACTTGCAACTAAGTCATTAATGAGTGATTAGTCATGGAAGCATTAATATTTAGATCAAACACAATTTCTGGTGCTGAGGGATCTAGTGTAAATAACTAAGCACCCAAACATAGTTAGATAATTACCTCATATGCCATAACAAAATTATCCTTGACTAAGTCCTCATTCAAGCCTTCGAGATAGTCTAAAACTGAAAGAACATTAGCTACTCTACCAAAGAACTACATAACAATTTAAAGGTCACAACCATATGGCTGCTATGCAACATTGATGCCCAACATCAAAAGGTAGATGGAAAAATGAACCATGAATAATGTTATAACCTCCTTGACAAAGAAACTTCTTTTCCTTTCAAATATAATTGTTATGAAAATGTAAAAAAGTTCACTAGCTAGAAGTGCAATTCAAAAGCATAAACACAACAGGCATTCCAATGACTGCAATAGTAAGTAACTGGTGACTAACCAACACATCACATGACAGAAAACCACCTCCTTGTGAATGAAAGCAAATTCAATATCAAACACAACAAGTTAATGTAAGTACAAAAGTACAAATTAATCAAAATGAATTATTCCAGAGTCTTTAGCTGGTTAAGGTGGTCCTGCCCTATTACTTATGCTTGCAATGTCTTCAGCAAACTCATCCATGGCAATTGTAATGGCAAAGTCTACAATGATATTAAATAAACATGCATTAGTTATTACTTAGCTTACAAATATAATATATATGCATATATACATATATATGTATCAAATAAAATAAAGTTTAAATATAGAATCACAAATTAATACCTTTCAATCCATATAGCCAATCTCTTACACAAATCAATGCTTGTACTATATTTGCTTTAAAGTAATCCTGTATTAGTCAAGAACCTAACCACCAACACTAAAAGCAAACACTGATGCAATTATAGATATAGGAATGTTGAAGACATCTCAGGCCATGGCAGCAAGTTTATGATACCTAAAATCTACATTTTCATTATATATAAATGTAAATAATATTATAAAAATATTATTTTTATGGGATAAGAGATTATTAATCAACCAACCTATATTGATTGACTTTCCAAAATGCAAGAATGTCCAACTTTGACTCTTGCAACCTTGTTTCATCCAAATAAATCTCCAATTGTGATTTTTGCATAGCCAAAGAACATTCTTCACTTTCAAAAGAATCAAATTCCTATTGCAAATGTAGTTTTATTTTTCAAGTTAATGTAAGACAATTCATAATAAATTACAATATCATAAGTCACATAAGAAAGTTATAATTACCTTCATCACATCTAAAATCTCTAGACTATATTATAACTTCTATCTATCATCAGCATCAAGACCACTACCTCTAGTTGTAGAGGAAGATGGGGAAGGATTAAGGGAACTCTTAACCATATATTCATTGAAGAGCGAGAATAACTTTTCTCGAGCTCGAGCAAATTTTAAGCAACCATTACCAAATAATTTCTTGTATGAGAATTCCACAAATGAGAGCTTATATCGAGGATCCAACACACATCCCATTGCTAAAATGGTGCTAAATTCAAACCAACACTTTGAAAACTTGGCAAACATTTGAGTGGATATACTCTTTACACAATCATCATCACTTCTCATGTATTGTGTTAAACTCAAATAAATTACAAATACTGCATGAAAGTAGTGATTTTTTATAAGATACTTGGATGTAGAAAATTTGCAGGTAACATCATAAAAACAGCCAAAAACTTTCAAATTTTTATAGCTTTTTTCCATTCATCTATAAATGGATAATGCTTATAATTTGGATCACTTAGTTATAAGTGACGAAATGCATGTTAATAACAAAGAGCACTTTCAAGCATCACATAGGTTGAATTATATCTTGTAGAACAATCTTGCCTTTAGCCCTTTCTAGTCTCAATTGACAAGTAATTCACACTCTCTAAAAAAATTTGTTTTCTACCTTATGATGTTTTGACATACTTGATGTGATCTCGAATTTTTTAAATAGCATCATCTGTTACTTTTAAACTATCTTGCACAATCAAATTCAAAACATGATAACAACAACGAAGATAAAAGAACTCCCCACCAAAACAAGTGTGTTTCTAATGTTCAATTGATGCCTTAGCAACTCAACAGAAGAATCATTAGCAGAAATATTGTCTATAGTGATTTTTTTCTCTCAATTTTCCATTCTCCCAATAATGAGTAAACTTTTTCTACTAAGGATATTCCATTATGTGGAAGTGGTAAAAAACAAAAATGTAATATCCTCTTGTGTAACACCCACTCACTATCTAGAAAATGTGATGTGAGAGTTATATAACCATCAGTAATACAAGAAATCCACAAATCAGATGTCAAACTTATCCTACCAGGGGCCATCTCTAACATCTTTTTTATCTTTCCTTTTTCTCTTCTATACATTCTCAATACATCTGCTTTTACTATATTTCAATTAATCAAATGCAAATTTTTTTGTAAATATTTTAATATAGCTCTAATCTCATCATACTTAACAAATTGAAAGGCAAAGCATGCACAACAACTGGAGCTGATACTAACTCAATAAAAACTTTAGGATCAAACTTTTCAAAACTTAGTAACATAGTCCCTTAAGTTTGAGATAAAAGCAACTGCCCTATATCACGAGAGCAACTCCCCTAATAAGTCTTTAAATGATGTTTTAAATTACAATACCAAATTTGTTGTCGTAAATATATACCTCGAAGCATTTCTCGCATTTACTCCTTTGCCTTCCATCTTTTGATACCAAAAGGTGTTCAAAAAATTTCCAAACTGTAGATATCAGCTTCTTATGCTTTTTTATCTATGTTGGATTTCAAAACTAACTCCATATCAACTAGCTCATCATCATCCTTGTTGTCATGCACCAAATTCAAATTATCAGATACATTATTTGTGGCGACCAGGGTTTTTATAACATATTTTATAATACATTTTGTAAAGATAGGGCCCTTAGAGTAAAAAAATTTGGCAAACCAAAGCAACGAAAATTCTTTTCTTTAGAATTTGTTTTGTAAAACCTAAGTCACCACCTCATACATAACATAAGTAGAATTTTGTATAAGATAAAATTCCATTGAAGGAATATACTTTTATTAAACTTCAGGATCCATCCAGTGGTTCACAGTACATAGCCCATTGTATCCTTACAATACTTGTCCAAATATACAATCCAAATTACAAAGTTCAAAATTCAATACATGTTCTAATACAATGTTTCAAGGGATATACCCTGATTACTTATTCTTCAATTGTTCTTCAAGTCTTGAGCTCCTAAGTCTCCTTCTATGTATCTGAGATATTGTAAACATTCGAACATTTACAATATCTCAGCAAGCTATGCTTGGTAGGGGATACGAATGTAAGTTATTGACGGTATAATCTCAATATTCAAGTATCCCATAATTTGGTCTATCATAAACACATTCATAGATAACTATTAGTTATAAGGACATCTCATTTCCTTGTCATTTATGTTCACCTTTATACATACATATTGTATAAGGACAAATCCGTTAAAATTGTAAAAATAATCAAGAATCATTTCTACACAAAGATGATCAACTCCTTTCATTATAAGAGATTTGTATCTCAGCTAGTTACTCTACAGGGAATTTTCCTTCTTGGGAAAAATATTGGTAATATACAATTACCTGGCATTTCATCATGCCATCCCTTAAGGCATTTCACTATGACAATCTCATATGCATCATAATGCAAAATAATCAAGGACTACTATGATTGCAGTCTGATTCGTACAGCGCGCCCAGATAACTGTTCAATAATCCACTTATACCATTCTCAGTGAAAATTACAATATCCATGTCCATATGGGAGGACCATGGCTGTCACAGTGGTGGCCTTCCCATAAATACCCCACCCGACTTTTAGCCTTTCTTAGGCTTGGTATTCAATATCATCAAGTTTCAGAGAGTGGGTGGCCAAACCCTCTTAACTCTCCTAGCATAGCATCCCCAGGCCTATGCCTGTTTAAAACAAAACCACAAGCCTCCAAGCTTGTATGTAAAATAATACTTATACATATCATACTATCTGTCTGTTTATCTAGGACTAGAATATTTTCTACTTTCCTATTCACTTAAGGTTGTTCTCAATTCTCAACTTAACCATTTAATACTTATTTTCCTCATCATTTGGTTGGATCATAGTTCAATTTGAGGTATTTACCTTTACATATTGGTATCATACATGTCAATACTTCAAAACATAAGATCATGTATTAGACATGTATCTTCATGTAAAGGCATTCTTAATAATCCACGTACCTCAATAAGGTATTCTTACTCCTTGAAATCTGTCATAGTCTTGATCAACATATATCTGTCAAATCATATGCATAATGTCATTTTTCTAATTAAGGGTACATACTACATGGTCTTTTGATCATCCTTATGTAGGATGATCTGAATCTTTCTTCCTTGAATATCATATATTCATGGGTTTAATATCATCTATACAAATACTATCTATATCATACATAACAATCTAATTTACATTGATGTTTCTTTTTCCTTATTGTTTTTTATCATACAAGATCTCATCTTGTTTGATCATCCTTATCTTACTTATTATTTTTATTAGGGTTAGATAATTTGCTATATTTTTATGTTCTTATTATTATTCAACCAGTTAGTGTCTTACTTGATTGAAGATAATTTATTTCTTCCTATTACTAGACAACTCCTTATTTCAGGATGATTAGTACTTACCAATTAAAGTCTGCTCAAAAAGTGGTTAATACAACCCTCATGTAAGGAGGCGTTTAGACCTCTCTTACGTCAACGGGAGGTGAGGGAAAAGCACTTGGCTCTTGTATACCCCCTATAACCACAATGTTCAGAGTCCACTGGAGTGATACTAACTCAACCTTTGACAAGGTTCCTATGAGCTCTTTACCTTAAGTCCCTTCTCTAATTGATTTTAATTAATTTCCATGGATATGCACAATGTCATCCATGGATGTTCATTATTTTCCTACTTTGGGCCAAGGAAATGATAAATCATTCCTTATATTGTCCTACTAACTATAGCCCATATTAAGTCAAAATCATTCATTCATCTTAGTTGTCCATGAATCTCTATATTTCATTAGTTTACATTTTTGGTGATTTATGCTCCTTTTATCTTAACAACTACTTAACAATTAAATAAAATTTGACAATAAGTAAATCATCAACTTGAAAGCATAAATCAAATATAAGTTTAACAACTATATACTAATATTCTTCCTATGAATGTAACTTAAGCTAGTGAAATAAAACTAACATGATCCTAAATTATGAAACACATCTTCTATCATAATGAAGTCATGTTTAAATCCTAATTTAAACTAACATGATCCTAAGATAATCAAATCTACTAACAAATTACTCATTTAGGGCATATCATACTAAAATTTAAAGATTACACTATCATGCTTTCTAACTTAGAACATAAATCACATTTACACTTTTATATCCAATAAAAGACAATTAAAACTTAGAACATAAATCACATTTACACTTCTATATCCAATAAAATACAATTAAACTAATTATATTAAGATTATTATAAACCCTTAAATATGATCCAACCATTAGATCTTAGGTGTTTTCCTTTAGATCAAGGGTTTTAATTACCTTTAGGGCTTTTAATCCATTAAGATCCAAAAATCATATCCACTTGATTTTGTCACATTTCATCCATGATCTAACTTGATTCCATCATAATATCATCCATTTAATCCATCCCAAGGATCTGATCATACTTGATCTCATTGATCAAGTGGGTCACTTTGTATTTTTAGGGTTTTTCTACCATAAAAGGTAGATCCCCTAATTTATCCCAGATCTGTCCAAATTAACCATACATATTACTTTATTACAGTATTATATCATCATTAAAATAAATTTTCAAGATCTGATCACCTCAGATCTTGAAGATCTTAGAAATTGGACACTTATTTCCAAAATACAAAATAATTCAGGAATAAATTTTAGACATATTATGCCTTCATTAGAAACTAGTCATTACAATATTTCCATTGCTTCTTTCCGATCTCAATTTGGAGTTCATATGACTCCACAATCTTAAATTGAAGTTTACAGCCGTTCCTAGGGTCCAGATTTGATCTGGGCCCAGTAGAACTAATATCTCTCAATTGATGGTCCTAACCTTGTTAGATTTTCTTGAAAATTGTACCCTAGGGGTTTTGGATCCTTCGGGATCGATTGGAAAGATCAAAATTTCCATCTGAGCTCTCTATCTCCATGAATTGAAGGCTCTGGTATTTACTTTATTTTTACAATTTTTCATTCAAATTAAATTATAGAAAAATAAAAATTACACTAAACCATAATAAATATGTATAGGAAGTAGTTTCACCTACTTGATTGGAGAAAATTTGTACATTTGATGCCCAATTTGAGAGAATTACCAGTTGATGATACTATAGCCCGATTGTCCCCCTTTTTGTGATTTTCTGTTGTTGGAACCGTTAGATCTTGAAATTGATTTGGGTTTTTTGTATATACTATAGTATAGGATGTTATGGACAATGGAAGTTATGAAATTCTACCTGGAACGGAGTGCCTAATTGAATTTAGGTCTCTTGTTCCAATTAGAAAGAGGAGAGAGAAATAAGGAAAAAAGATTTTGGGGAGGGATAAAGGGGAATTTGGGGCTGAAATTCCAGGGAAGATTTGGGACATATTTTTGAAAATTTTTGGGACATATTTATGACCAAATTTGAATTTTTTATCATTTCTTTTGATAAGATATTTTATTACTTTAGAATTTTTAATTACTAATGCATTCTCCATTCCCATCCCATTCTCCACTACAATCTCCACTACCAGCAATAATGCACTGAGCAATTATTGGTGCTTCTAGAACATTGGCCCACTTTTTGGGCCCCACTTTTATGTGAAAAGACCTTTTTGCCCTTTTAACTCCAAAATTGGAGAATAATAGGCAATATTTGTCCGAACTAAGAATCAAGTGTACTTAGTGGCGTTGGAATCATATTTCTAAGTACTTTATGAATATTGAGGTCTTATTTCTTGGATATGGGATATGGGTAAAATTACCATTTTACCCCCAAATGGAAAAATTAAGAAATTTTCATTTTAACTCAGAATTTAACGTACTTAATGTTGTTTCGATTAGTTTTCCAAGTACATACATAATTTTTATGTTTTAATTCATAATATAATCTCTATAAAAAGAGAATTTTCAATAACCTAATATTCCAGCCTAGAATTTCTAAAATTTCAAACTTTATTAATTTTTCTTAATAATTTACAAAAATTCGGGGTCATTACATTATTGCTCCCAACTTGAGCCTATATTTCAATTGACAAGTGAAATTTAGTTTACATTAAACACCAATTACTTCACTATTGGGAGATGTTAATCAGAGCATGGAACAAGCATAGAAATATAGAATAAAACAAACAAAAATCAAACTCTATAAAGAATCAAACAAACAAAAATTAAACTCTATAAAGAATCAAACAAACAAGAATCATCGAACAAATAAGCAAAGAAAAACATATTGCTCGAGTGAGGAATAAAGAGAGAAACAGAGAGCTAAAGAAAGAATAACTTATGTCTTTTTCATGTCTTTTTCTTCTCATATATGTTGGTAAATCATATGAGTTTGTATGACTAAGTATGTATTACAAAGTCTATACTGTTAGTATTGTGTCAATCGAGTTGGAAATTGCTATGTGTCCTCTAAATTTCAAATTAAGTTTGTAGCCTATATGCAAGAGTAAGATATCTAGTTGAAAATAAGGTTTTTTATTCGCCTTAGTTTGCTTTTTCTCTTAGTATGTTGTAAACTACTTAATATAATATTGAAGTCATAACAAGTTCTTCAGCTATCTCTTGTAATTTATCTGACTTAAATCTTTTTACTCTATTTTAGCCCTGTGTTTATGTATTTATTATAGCAAAGAGTTATGAAACAAACTACTTATAAGCATATCCTAATTTCCAAGTCTACTTACAATCTTCTCAATAGGAGAAAGTGCCACCTCGAGCCCCCAACCAAGAGTAATGAGAAGAGGAGACATGATGTGTGCAACCATTGTGCTAGACAACCTTCGGCCATCTATGCCATAGATAAAGCAAACACTCCTCATACGAATGGTTGATGGATTTGCCAAGGAATGTTTGCTTTATATATAGTAATGTATAATAGAGAATATAGCGTAGGATGTTTAGCTGTAAAACATATAATGTATACATATATTTTTCTCTACTCTCTATGTATTTATGCGTAAGAAGCGGATACATAGAAGGGCATTTGGGGAAACAGTCGGAGGGCCTTCTAAGAATAAGTGGAACGATGTTGGGAGAAATGTGTACAAGAAAGGCCAATTTTTACTAGTTAAATATTCCCGTCTCAAAAGTAAAAATGCCATTTCACACATTTTTATAGTTCGAATTAATTTTTACCTGCAGAAGATCACGGCCATTAAAAATACAAATATGTTGTTATAAGACTCTTTCCGTGACTCACAATAACATGGAATAATCAAGCGTAATCTTATAAACCACATTAATAGTTAGGCATTCCCAATCGGGCCCCAAGACACTAGTTGACTTTTGAAGTATGATATACCCAAATGTGAGGTGCTTGATCCTTTTTCCAGCTATTAAAGACAGTGAAGCATATAAGTCCGAATAAGAAATAAGGTTTGGAAGCTAATGACGGCGATATGGGTGTCTCATATTACCGACACAGTGTTGACATTGATATTCCAAAACGACCCACAGGATCTAGTCAAGTTGGTGATCGTATTTCCTGTGAAATGGTATTAGATAATTACTATTGGTCTGGCTAGCATAGTTGGTCACAGACACTTCTTCAGGGATATGCTGGGGGCAGGTTTGAGAGGGTCCCCTCTTTTCCCTTAAGCCGAAACAGATTTAGGAGTGTGTGAGTGATTTAATTTGCAATATTTTGCTTGTATAAAAGATGCTGATAACTGTTTATGAAGTAAATGCTATCTTTTTTCACTCATGGTGATTATTTTTTATAAATCTGAGCTATTCATTATATTTGGAATAGGCTTAAATAGGCTAGATTTCAAATTTAATAACCGTTGAGTACTTTTAGACTATACTTCTTTGGATAAAAAAAATTTTGAGACCATCCAATTTCATTTAATTTGTCAAAGACAAAAAACAAGTTGCTAGGATAGTTCAAATGTGTTGATTTTTAAAAATTATCAAATTTATATTTTATTTACATGATGAACGGTTTGGATCTTCTAAAAATAAAAATTCTAGGGGAGAGTCTACTTCGTAAGACACTTAAGAGTGTCTACTCTACCGGGACTCATATACAATTAATCAAGGCAGTCGTATAGTTAGAAAATACAGAAGCAGCAAATTAACGGTAAAATTTTTTAAGTTGGGCAATACTATTAATGAAAGACCGAGCAAACTGACTTGTTTCATAGCAGGAAGCTTATTCAATGGCCCTAATAGAGCTTTACTGAAATCTATGAAAGGTGTACTAAAGAGAAGGAAAGCATGCAAAAGAGTAACAGAAAGAAAATGAGCACGCAATTCGTCCTTATTCACGGTGCTGGCCAGGGATCCTGGCTCTGGGAAAATATTGGAGATCTGCTGAAGAAGGATGGCCATCGAGTTGCGACCCTTGACATGGTTTCCGCTGGCTGTGACAACACGCCACTCGCGGATGTAATGACCTTCGCTCAATACTCAAAACCGTTGCTGGATTTCATGGAAAGTGTTCCATTGGGAGAAAAAGTCGTCCTTGTAGGTCATGGCTTTGGGGGTATGAACATAGCTCTAGCCATGGAGACCTACCCTGAGAAGGTGGCAGTGGGTATCTTTGTCAATGCCTTCATGCCCGATATCCAGAACAGCCCTGCCTTTGTCATCAATGAGGTACTTAGATTATTCAAATTTTTGTATCAGTGGTATTTTACATTGACCTATCTAAATGGAGAATTATGTGACTGGATCCTTTTTGTGTGTATGAATGAAGTAAGGGGAGAAATATCCGCCATCGTGTTTCGTGGACACTGTGTTCGAGTTTGATGATGGGAAGTACAAACCTCCGACTTCGGTGACATTCGGCCTTATCTGTATGAAAGTGAAGACGTACAATAAGAGGAGGCTTGTGGCATGGATATTATTACACAACATCAACTTCCATAAAGTTCTGGCATATAATTCCTAGGAGATAAAGCTTAGAGGGACATAGATTATTGTCTAGATTATAAAATCGGTCCAAGCAACATATTACTCGACTAATTTTCCTTCCAAGTTCCAGCCCAACCAAATTGATGATTAATACATGAAAAGATGCTAAGAAGTGATCCATGGTCATGACCCACATGGACATGATTGGGTCCATCAATCTGGCCTGATCGTCTATAAAATTAGTTGGCATGGGTGAACAACTCGTGAACTGCACAAAAGCCCCTAAACAGCTTATCCGGAGATTATATTTTGCAAAGTAAAATATGTATGTATGTATGTATGTATGTATGTATGTATGTATGTATGTATGTATGTATGTATGTATGTATGTATGTATGTATGTATAATAAACTATTCTTTTTGAAAATTCCACTCTACGTTTTTTCTAATCGTCATCAATCCACTCTGAATTAACAAAGACTAGCCCCATTCAAATCAAGCATGAGTTTTGAGTTTTTAAATATGATCGTGCCAATTACTCTCTCCCTGATTGGTCTCTTAATACATGTAAGAATGAGGGAAGAGCACACAACCAATACAAGCAAATACATGGGAACCCTTTAAGCGTGTTGGAAGTTGAATTTTCAAGGAGACTTTACCTGGGTAACTAGTGTTTGAGGTTGTGCATATTTGTTCTATATTAGACATATAAATATTTTTGGCCCACTTCCTATAACTTTAAGCTTTTAGGTTAAATGGTAATCCAACATGATTTCAGAGATTTATTGAATGAGAAGTAGTGAATTACATGAGATTCACCATTTATCAGAACCAACATGCAATAGCCCAAAAAGGGCCTTCCAAGTCACAAGGTGTATTAGATATATAAGATGTGTTGGGCCACTTGCCTTTCAGGAAAAAAACAAAAAAGGTTTGACCATTTCCAACTGTATATCACTTAAAAAAAACGAGTCACATGTTCTAAGTTAGTCTAGAATAAGTTAAGATTCTCTAGAATTTCTTAACAAATTATTTTGTGTTCTATTCTGCTGAAAAGGATTATACAAGAGGAGTAGCAACAAGAAGGGCTACCAAATTTTTCCAAGAAGATCTTGGTAAACAACCGGCATTTTCAGCGGATAAATATGGATCTGTTCGACGTGCGGTCATATATGGAGAAGAAGCTGATATGATTCCTATAACGTTCCAACTTGATCAAATAAAAAATTATCCACCGGATGAAGATCCTATAGTGCTTCCAGAGACTGACCACCAAGCCATGCTCGCAAACCCACAGGGGTTACACAATTCTCTCGTAGATATTGTGAACAAATGCCACGGATTTTCGTCCTAAGCTAGTACAACCAGCAGCATATGCAGCTGCTATTATCATTGCATTCCTGTGTTGCTTCAATTAATAAAGTTCCATTGTTGGTTTCGTGCACCCGATAAGCACTCCATGTACTTGAAAATTTCCCTAACATGATTTATTGCTTATTTTTTAGATAGATTTGTCCTACGGGACTTCATCACTTCATGTATGTCTTACTTGCTTGCAGTTCGGGGTGAGAATCCAATCTAAGTGTCACACGGGAATCTAAGAAGCTAAGCCCGTGACAGTTGGTATCAGAGCAGGTTCAGCAAGTTAAGAGCGAAGATTCGTATCCTAGCAAGGAGAAGAAGATGGCGGATGGTTCTCATGTCTCAAATGTGGAGCTTAATGTTGAAGATGCTCAGAAGAACAAGAAAGGTAAGTCCAAGGACTTAGTCTCTTCTTTGAAATCCAGACTTGTTAAGATAGAGACAGTCATTGCGAATATCTCCACTCGGCTAGAGTTAGAGCACCCAACATTTAGGTCCCTTGAAGCTATGGCAGAAGAGCTTAAGGGAGAGTGCTAAACTCCATGAGGAATGCAAGTCATGTGGAATTCCAAACCCAGTTTGATAAGCTATTCACAAAGTTAGCTACACTCCGTGATAAAATGAAGGTGATACATGAGGATGCATCCTTATGCAAGGAAGTGGTGGCCAATAGGACTCACGCAGTTTGTAATGTTCCTAAGATTGATGTCCCAAAGCCAAAGAGCTATGGTGGGAAGTGGGATGCGAAAGAAATCAACACATTCCTATGGAATGTTGAGAGATACTTCCGACACTTATAAATGGAGGAAGATGAGCAGAAGATTGCTACGGCTTCACTCTACCTCATAAACAATACTTTACTATGGTGGCATTGAAGGAGCATGGAAATTGAAAAAGGTACGTTCATCATTAATACTTGGAATGAGTTTAAGGATGATCTTAAGACACTTTTATCCTGAGAATGCACGCATGGAGGCTAAGGAGAATTTACGATGGTTGGAACATACGAGGACTATTCGCGACTATATTTTAGAGTATTCAAACTTTTTGTTTGAGATTCTCGATATGTCTGAAGAAGACAAGTTTGTGTACTTCTTCAGCGGGCTAAAAGATTGGGCAAAGCAAGAGTTATGTCGTCGTATCATCTCTACTTTGTTTGCAAATCCTTAGTTGAATTAAGGAAAGATGATGGATAATCAAAAAGCCAAAAGAGTAGCCATGTCAAAGGTGGGGGAGACAAATATGTTCATAAGAACAAGCTTGAGTCATCTAAACCACCAAGTTTGAAGGTAAAGAGCAAAGAACAAGCTTCTCGATCGAGAGCTTGCTACTTTTGTGATGGACAGCACCTCATGCGTGACTGTCCAAAGAGGAAGGCCTTAAACTCCATGATCTCACACACACACACACACACACACACACACACACATATGAACAAAATAATTGTTGAATTGTCTTCAGTTGTCAATTGATTGCAACTTCTCCAGTTTCTAATATAGCCTTAGTTCCTCTAATAATTAAGGCACTCTCTCTCTCTCTCTCTCTCTCTCTCTCTCTCTCTCTCTCTCTCTCTCTCTCTCTCTCTCTCTCTCTCATGAAAACCAGCACGACAGCTTTGCCCTTTTACCATCTTTGGCTCCAGCGTGGTGAAATTAGATCCATCTAAATTAGTACAACTTTACCGGCTGAAAGGTACAAATGTGGGGGAGCGAAAACTCATGAAGTGGAGAACCTCATAAAAAAATGGAAGCAGAAATTCAATATACCGGAGAAAACTTTGAAGATGAAATCAGAGACCTTATCAAAAAGCAAAGAAAAGAGGAAAACGAGATAAGAGAACAAAGGCAAAGGTCTTCTGGTAATGGAAAAAGTTAGCACAGCTATAGACACAAACAGATGGGACAGAATAAGTGGGAAGTAAAGACATCAAAGAGGGATAAGCAAATCAAGAAAGCAAAGAAATTAAAAAAAGGTGATAATCTAGTGGAATGGATGTGTGGCGTGTGCAAATTCCTGAATTTAAAAAAAAAAAAAAAAAACATTAATATGCTGGAATTGCTCAAAGGTTTGGTCCAGATTTAATTTAAGAGTAAAATATCAGCCAGTCGGAAAGAATCAAAAAGATAAAAATGGAAAGTATACACACATGAAGGAAAGGGAACGCATAAGATCAAAGAGTTCAAGGTTTGAAGTAAACAAAGATCTCAAATGGCTTGTCAATTCAAGAAAAGAAGACCTCAGAAACATCATTGATGCCGAAAAAGAAAAGGAACAAGCCTCTAGTCTTCAAATCAACAACAACAATCAGGCCATCCAGCATCAATCATCATACAGTGATATATTGATGAAGCACAAGGTTATCTCAAGGGAGGTCAAAGACAAATCTATAAAAATCACAGTTTGAGAAGAAATCTCCATAAAAAACATACAATTACTGGACCGTACCTTTATTGGCACACACATAAAAATGAATTGGAAAGAATAAGACTTTCGACAATGGGCGGAAGAAAGATGGGGAGTGAAATATAAAATTGAAACATGGCTGGCTGATAAACGGAAAGTACTGTTTGTTCTACCAACAAAAGGATGGCACGTACAACATTCTAAATTGGTTCCATAACGATCCAGAAAAACCTGTAGAGTGTTTCTACTAATGGTGGAGTTGACCATTCACTTCTACTATTTTCAGGCTTTCAGTCCGTGACATTTTGTGGGAGTCAGCTGGAATTCAGTTGAAAGGGTCAGTTCCTCAAACGCTAGGGGCCTTTTGTTCCTCGCTGTGTGTTATTTTACTTATGGGAGACTAGAATGGACCAATAATATTCATCCTTTATTGAAACTCAGAGTCGCCAATTAGAGGAAAGGCTCTAGGGCCTACGTATTTTCATAGATCAACTTCGTTGCTTGGTTATACGGTTGGAAGGTGCTAGGCACCAAACACACCTGATTCGTAAACTAGTTTCCACTAGATGTGTCATTTACACTATCTTGTTCTAAGAGAGATGAAGATAGTTATATTATCTTTTCCTATTTTCTATCCGAGAATGAATGCATAAGATTTCTTAGTATTTTATCTTCAGACATGCTGGAATACAGAATTAAGAAAATTAAAATTGTACAAAGCCACTTTTTGCTACTACTTTGTATCAAGTTGGCATCCATACTTTTGAAACTACATATAAACCCTCTCCGCTGCATGAGATTCCTTAGAGACACACCTTCCATCATGGTTCCAAAAAATTCATTAATGGAACTATATTTTTGGGCTCAATATTGATTACTTAATTACAAGTTAGAGTTTTTTGGTAATTTTTATTTTTCTAAACTTTAAAGCCCAAAGCTAAAATAATCTATCCTCATCTTCTTTACAGCCTCAATCCCTAAGTTAAAAGAAAGTGTAAACTTTAGTTGGGTTTCTCTATGGACCACAGAAAAATTATCACAATTGCATATCTCAATCATGAAGCCATCTGGTTCATAGATGTAGTGACACAAATTTCTAAACTCCATTTCTTTTAATTTTGAAATTTTAAAGAAATGGATGCATGAAATTTTAAGTTTTTGAGTTCTGGAGAGTGAAATTTTTATAAAAAGAAAATCAAGTATCAAAACTTCAATATTTAGATTGTACTCAAAAATGAAATATAATGACTCTAAGATCGCTAAAATTAGAGTATGGACTATGAAGTTTGAAGATCATAAATTGGAGGGCATTTTGATAATTTTATAAGTAGACCCTACTGACACAATTTAAAAACAGAAAGCACCTAAAATGGAGGGGCCATTTTTTATTATAGCACCCCCTAAGAGACCGATCTTTTTCCCCTTTTTTCTCCCTCTTCTCACCCATCATAGACATTGGCATTCAAAAGTCAGCGGCTGCGTGATGGCACACCTATGTCATGGTGCAAGCCATCGCCAACACCAATCTGACTGAAATGCCAATGCGAAAGGCCTTAAATACTCCACCTTCCTCCTCCTACACCTTCCCTTCCACGTGATCTCCTCTATGCCCCCATCAAAAACCCCAACATCTCTCTCTCTCTCTCTCTCTCTCTCTCTCTCTCTCTCTCTCTCTCTCTCTCTCTCTCTCTCTCTCTCTCTCTCTCTCTCTTTTCCAGTAGTCTGTAACCATGGAGGTTGTCCGATTTACAACACCGGATCAAAGATCCTATTTAATCGTTCTGTTGTATGAGGTGCATGGAGCAAAAGCCCTTTAACTATTTCATAATCAAGAGTGTCTTCATTGGAAAATGATGAAGATCAAATGGAATTGAAAAAATCCAATGATTATGACTTTACTAACGACACTCTAACAGAAAATCTCACTTTTCTAGCATCAAACAAAAATGAAACAAACTAAAATTCAATGAAATTGTATGTAACCACCCAATCTAAGTTTCTCCTCAAGAAATTTTTGAATTAGAAAATACCACCAACGAGGACTGCAATGGTCATCTTCTCTAGAGACAGCTGATTACCGCCAATTGCTTAGAATTTTCAAGTGAAAAACATGGTCCTATGGTTTTTCAACCCGATCTATATGATAGAATGGTTAGATTTTTTATTTAGGATCATCTGATTGTTCAAGTTAGATCTAATCTTGATCTAAGATCCATAATTTATTATTTGCAAATCTAATTATTCAATGGTAAGATTATGACAATCATAAGCTAATGATATGTGATCTAACTTTTGAATATCAATTTTTAGTTAAAGCTAGCCTTGTGTACATATTAATCGAGGATTTGTAGTCCAAGAACAAATATAATTGTTAATTTATATCAAATTTTGATTCATAATAGAAATGGTAAATCGAGGCCCTATACCTACCTGTTGTGATACGATGAGCGACTGATCAGAATTCTATCAACTCTATTAGAGCTCTAATCATTGATTTGCAACCTAGTAGCAAAGATCTACCTATAGATCTTACTAGATTCCTAACTTGTGAACCCAAAATATTGATCCAAGGATATAAGCCCCTTAAATTTGTTTCTAATCTTTGATCTATGGTAGAAAATAATAGATCTAGGTGTGGCCCAACCCTGATTTAAGGACAAAAATCCCTAAATCACAGATCTAACAATTTACAAATAGCATTAAAGTATAGATCTAGATTGGGGCATCAATTTGTGAATCTGATTGATTATTTACACAGATCGATGATTCAGTGCAAGCACAATCTTACTTGAACATGATTCCTTCTATAGACCAACGTGAGAATTACTAAGTAAATACCAAGGTAAATATGTAAATTAGAACTAATGATTGGAGTTATATATATATATATAATACTATCTAGGTTATTGTGAAAAATCTGAGGGTGATCTAGGATCCTAGCTAAAGAAAGACGAGAGTAAAACCTAAAATAACACCTTAGGAGGTAGTTAATCTGCTGCTACTATGTTTCAAATGAATTTTAAATTTTAAAAAGCTCTTGTGAAATTATTTTTAGATTTAGTATGGTTCTGATATGCAATGAATGATAACTACACCTACAATTTGGATGTATATGATTTGAATTGGATTTATGTTTTGTTATACTCTATGTATTGAATATATGACATTCTTCCAAATAAGCATGCAAATTTATGTATGATTTTATCTCCATGATGTACAATTTTATTTTAAAAATGAAAATGTTATTTTTTATTCTATTACATACAATTTTTTATCTTTGAAAGAAAAGATAATTTGATAAATACATTAATCCCATGTTTTAGGACAAGTTACATAAATTGCATGATTTTAGCACGTGATAAATGTCATATGATTCAAATATTTGAATTTGTGTGTGTGTGTGTGTGTGTGTGTGTGTGTGTGTGTGTGTGTGTGTGTGTGTGTGTGTGTGTGTGTGTGTGTGTGTGTGTGTGTGTGAATGCTTGTTTAGGCTGTGTGTGAATGCTTGTTTAGGCTAATGGCCTAGTGGAAATTTATTTTCACAAGTCGAGGTATCCATGCCTAAAGAAGGCATTTATTTTCTTGACTATTGTAGTAGGAGCAGCTACTGGAGGTGATCATGGCACGGTTTCGAGATGTGTTCGCAGTTCCCAGTGAGAATTTCAATGGCTGGTCTCTGGATAATGGAGACACATGATTTAATGAGTTGGTCATGAGCATAGTAGTCCATGTGATACCTATTTTTGTGACTCAATGTATAGTAAGCTTATAGTGGTCTTTAGGTGAGTACTCATGACCAATTGGCTAATGTGCTCGCTGAGATGCACATCTGCATACTGATGGTGTCAGTTTGAGATTACTGACATGAGGATTAATTGAGTACTACTTTAAGGATTTGGTAATTCTTATGTTATTTGAATTGTATGAATACAGATACCTATATACTTAAATATTCACATGCATGCTTGTAATGCATTGCATGAGATGGCTTGGGTAAGACAGTTGCATGGAATTATCATCTCAAACACCTTTCTTTAAATTATGTATGTTGTATGCCATGTTTTTGGTTTTGTAGTATTAGATTATTTACTGAGTATATTTAATACTATTACTTATTTTACTGCAAGTGTACGGGTTATTATAGTGTAACTTATGCAAGTACGAGTCAATTCCACAAAGACATACTTTAAAATGATGGAGTTTAAATAAATTTAGTTGGCCAAAAATAAAAATAAATGATAGAAATTAACTAACAATGAAATAAAAATTCAAATCTATTTAACTGATGAAAATTACAGAATTTCCAGTTCAAAAAGATAGAAAATTAAACTAAATTGCAAATCAAATATACTTCCCTAGCTTGATTATGAAAAAATTCTTCAAATATGATATCATTAAAGTTGATTGGCCTTCATCAATCTCTCACTGATACTTCTGATGAAGGATCCAACAGCTGGATTATTTAGATTCTCCAAAATTTTGATAATTTGGACTAAGGAAAGCTTTTGGGTTTTTGATGGCTTAGATCAAATTTTTGTATGTCAAATTAAAGACTAGAGATGATGGATAAGCTAAGACTTGTCCTAAGAACAAGTTCTAAGAATTTATTTAAATTCTAATGAGAAAAAAGCTCAAGAGATCCTATTAGTTCAAGCTAAACTATTGATTTGGTTAGCCTTTAATCAAATAGGATTTGGATTACTTACTTCCTGGATTAATTGGGAAGAGAATAAACCCTGAGATAGGATAATGTTGGATAACAATAAGATGAAACTAGAAAAAGACAACTTAGGATAAATATGGAATTAAAATAGAGAATTCGTGGGTAGAATGGAAATTTTTTGTTTTTTTTTCTTTTTAAAGGCTGAAACCCGAAGAGGAGGAAGACACAAACATCTCCCTGTGCCTATTAGAAATACCAAAATGAATGGGAGAAGAAGAGTAATTTGGGTGAATTTGAGATGGGTTTTGTCCAAAATTAAGGAAGATAGCAACAAGGAAGGAATTTTAGTGAAAATTTTGTGAAGAATTTAAGCTTTGTACCAACTAGAAATAGGGGATAATGGAGACAAACAAGGATGATGAACAGGGAGTGGAGAGGAAGATAAAGAACAATAAAGGAGAAACTGGGGTATCAGAGAGTGAAAGACAGACATGAAATAAAAGAGATTGGAGGGAATAAGTGATTGGGAACGATGATAGCCTAAGAACTTGGAATTAAATTGATGGATCAGTGAATAGAGAGTGAGGAAGATTAGAGAATGAAGGAGAACATGGATGGTAGGGGACAATGGCTGTCCTGTCATTAACGACGGTAACCCGAAGAGGGAAACAAAAATGGATGGAGATAGGGAGTAAGAGAAAAGAGAAAGAGAAAAAGAAAAAGAAATAGAGGGAGAGAGATAGATGGAGCTGATGATAGAGGAAACGAACTACCAGCTGTGATGTGGTTTATAGTGGAGAGGAGGGTGGTGCGGGTGATGCATATAGAGTTAACAAAGAGGGAGAATGAAAGAGAGAAGGCATGGGATAGACAAGTTTAATGGGGTGAGGCCTACAGCTCCTCTGTGGCTACCTGCAACTACGGTGGAGAGGCCTCCTTTTGCAACAGTCCTTTCCCCTTTTATATAATGTTTACTTCTAATTTCATTTTCCCCCCAACTTTCCTTCAACTACTAAGCATTCTCCACTTCCACTTTAGTTGTTTCCTTTTCCTGAGTTTCCTATTCCCTCTTGTTTATGAGTGATCTAGTTCATTGATTTGATCCCAACCATTCAATGCCCTTTAGGATGATCTACATCATCAAATTTTGATCTAAGATATCCGTGCCATAATTTGGTTAATCTGCAAAACATAAGACTAAATTAGAATCATCCAAACTACATATTACAGCTCTGATGATCATCTAACCATTAAATTTAGTAAATCAACGGTTGGATGGTCAATTAGAGCTAAAATACATATTTTATCTAAAAATTATAAAATTAATCGATTAGATGATCTAATTAAATGCTAAATTAGGGGTATTTTAACCAAAATTAAAAGCTTAACACACACCCCAACTAGCATTTTGTTAGTCCCGATCTAAACATGCAAAAAACTAATTTATAAAATCCCAAAAATTATTTTCAAGTCAACTCCCACTTTTTCTCAAAGAATTATCTTCAACAAATCATCAACTTTATCATATTAATAAAAATGAATGAAAAAATAAAAAAGCTACCCATATGCTAAAAACATTTCACTTAAGCTCAAATATATGAGTGAGTGTGGAAGTGTACGATCTACATATAAAATAATCTTTATCTCTAAGTGAACTTCTAACCTTTAAACTCCATCTAAAATATGTTTTGACCTCACTCCTTATTAATAGACATACAATCAGAAATAGAATCTCTCAAATAAAGGTTCAATTCATATCTTTCTTTTAAATATGTAAGCATAGTCAATAAAAACAAATTTATCTTACATATATATTCATGAAGGAACTGGAGTTAATAAGGAATTTAATTTTGATCCCTTTAGAAAGATAAGATGTCACTACCTTGAAATATTTAGAAATACTACTCTTTAAATCCTATCTATCTATATCCTCATCAGGACTATATTCATCCTAAATTCAATAGGTCTTTAATTAGGACGAAACGTTGGCTTAAGACAAGGTACCAAAGAAAGGGTATTGAAAAATTCTTCAAAATAAGTAGAGGTCTTCTACTAAAGTTGAAAATTCTTCTTTACTTTTCACTAAAGTGAACGTTTCTTCTTCCACTTTTTGCATTCTTCAAACTCTTTTTTTTTCTCTCTCTCTTTTAGTACTTTTTCTTTCTTTTCAACACTTTTTAATCTCTTTAAAGAACATTTCTTTTCTTGATATTCACTTTTCTACTTTTATGGCAATTGAACAATATTTCTTCATTCATCTCTAACTTTATTTTTTTGAAGAAAATAGGAATGAATAATTTATACCAAGTTAATATGGGTAAAGATAATTTGAATGAGAAAAGAAAAGGCTTATATAAAAGGCTTAGTTTGGCTAACTAGTGTTAAAATACTCTTTTTGGTAGCTTTATTTTGTAGGTTAATAACAAGGATGACTTAAATCATTTTCTAGGTTTCATATAATCAATCAGATTCAATGAACTTTTAGAATTCTAAAATACTCTAATAATTCAAGTAATTAGCCAAACTTAAAAATTGATGGGATCAAATTTTACTTTAAGTATGCTGAAGAAAATTAGGAACATTTATAACCCCTTAAAAAGAATGAATGACTTTAAAAGTCACTTAGGTTATAGGTCTCCATTGAATTTCTTCAGGATTTCCAAGTTATAGCTACTTTCAATTTAGACTGTATATGTAAATGCACATAAAAATGTGATCTCAGACTTTGCTTTCATGAAATACTTTAGAAAATAAGTAAAATGATGAATTAATCATGTTCAATTCTATTAATAATCTAGATTTATCTAGATAATACTTCAAAAAATCCAATTGCAATCATAGTGTATGAATTGACCTAAAAGTTTTCAATTTTTTAGCAATTTTTTTTTTGAAATTAAGAGAAAAAACTAACAAAAACCAGAATTTGCTAACTTCTACACCCCCAACCTAAAAGATACATTTTCCTCTAATGTTTAAAAAGGAGGAGGATGATAATGCATTAAGAAATAAAGAAATGCGAGATGTACAAAAGGAAAGTTTTGAAAAAAACTAAGGTACATAATTATTACAAATGAAAAAATTTTAGAGGAAAAAAGATTTACTTAGTTTAAAACTTTCCTGGGTCCCATACAAAATGAGCTAGACAATTCTTTGAAAAGGAAAGGTAAGTGAATTTATCTTGCAATTTTGAGTTTTTTCATTTAATCACAAGGTAGGATAAATATATCTCCACATTGCTTCTCATAATTAAAGATAATATTGGAAGCTTAATGTAGCCTTTGTGGAAATGGAGCAAGGATGTCATATGGCTTAATGGGTGGGACATTTTCCTTATCAACAAATTTATCCCTTTTGTCTGAGAGGTTTTGGTACTATCTTATCCTTTTTAGGACCAGATTTTTTAATTATTTTACCACTATGAAGAATGCTATCTACCTTTCTTTGTTCTATGTTTGTAACTGAAGAACTAAACTCACTTACCACATCAAAATCATCAGGGTTTTCATTTGGCGGGATAGGACATTGCCCTTTGTCAATGGGGTGCAGCATTTGGGACATCATATCCTTCAATTTAGTCATGGATTTTGTGTTCTCTTTTAATTGGGCTTTAATTTGAGCAATTTTCTTCTCCTTGTATTGCATGACTTGATGAAAGTTAGCCTCCACTTCCCTCTTAGGTGGAGGAAGGTAAGGTTCAAGAGCACGTGGTCCTTAATTTTAGTGATAGGATTGGTATTGGGCCTTATGTGAGATATTAGCGTTATATTCATTTCTCCAACTGAAAGGAGGATAATTTCTCTAATTGGAATTATATGTCACTAAAGATGGGGGAAAATGTTGCTCATAAGAATGTGTCTATTCACTAATTGCATCCTGAAATGCAAGAGCAATGGGACATTCCTGAGTGGGGTGTGTATTACTTCCACAAATATCACACACCTATTTGACTTTCTTAGAGGAAATTTTTGCCATTTCCATGTCCTTAATTGTTCTAGTTAAGGATGTTATTTTCATGTCATATTTTTCAGTCATAGCATATATTCCTGCCCTAGCAATTGTGATGGTGGACTTAGGCTTGTTTAGGTAATCTACTTTTTTCGAATCAGCCCAAGTTTGTACACTCTCTGCCAACCATTCTAAATACTCTTGCATCTCTTCAGGTTGTTTATTTAAGAAATTGTCATTGCACATAATTTCAACAAATTGGTGCATATCATAATTAAGTCTTTCATGAAAGAAGTTAATGATACACCAAAGTTCATATCCATGAAGTGGACAAGTTAACAATAATTCCTTGAATCTTTCCTAGCAGTGGTAGAAATTTTTTTATTCTTCTGAGTAAAATTTATTATATTTTGGTGTAGAGTATTTGTCTTATGTATAAGAAGAACTTATTCAAGAACTTCCTAGTCATTTCTTGCAGGTTCGTATGGAACCTGCTAGCAATAAATGAAACCACATCTTAGCTTTTTTCTTTTAAAAAAAGAAAAATAGTTTGAGTCTTACCATGTATAATTCGATATTTTGTGTATGTTGGGTCATGCATATTTCATCGAATTCATTTAAATGCAAGAAGGACTCTCACTATCTAACCCATAAAATTTAGGAAGTAATTGAATTATCCCCCACCTTTAATTCAATCATACTAGCATTCCAAGGCAAAAGTATAGATGAGAGTGTGCTGGTATAATTAGGCTATAAATAGTCTCTTAATCTTTTCCAACGAGGATTTTGGTTGTACCAATTATCCTCATGTGTCCTAAGTTGGTCCCATTTCCTATTATATTTCCTTCTCCTAGTTGACAATGAAGAGGATTCCCAAAGTTGGGATGGGGAGCAAGAAATTTCCTAAGTTGAAATGATTTTTTTTTTTTTTTTCAAAAGATCAAAGGCATAGGAGACCACTTCAAAAGATCCCAAAACAAAAAGCAATTATTAGCCTCAAATTCATGGTCAATCTCAATTTTGGAAAGAAGAATGGAATGCTTTTGAAGCTTGAAACATTGGCACCAATACAGCCCTCGATTTCATCCATGTTGATTTAATTGGATTGTCATACAATCTTCTCTTAATTTGGGAAACCTCTAATTTTTCAGTTTTAAATACAAAGATCAGAGTTTATGCTACATCACTCAGGTTTCAAATTACCTCCAATAGACATCTAGTTGCATTCTCCTCAGCATATGGTTGAATGGCAATAAAGAGAGAGAAACACTCTAGTATGTACCTAATAGAATCATAAGAAAATGGAACTACACCTAGTATTGTGGAGGGGATCTCAACCCCATTACATTTCTCTGTGAGAGAAATACACTTATTGTTGGTACTCAAAGGATGAATGATTCCATTAACTGCATGGAATCAAATGAATTGATCGGCATTGAACTTAGATCGGGCCTCCTTCACTTGGTCAGACCACCATGATAGACCAATCCTTGATGGAAGTGATAAATTTATCAACAATATCAAATGGTTTGATGTATTTCCTCACTCTAACGGCAAGGTACTTTTCAACCTCATTTCATATCACAGTCCCATATTTTTATAGTTTACTCTTCCATTTTGGGGCTCTAGGCCTTTACATTTGCAATTGAATGGCTAGAAAGAGCTAAGTTGAAGCCTCCAATTGAGAAACAGTGGAAGGAAAGTTAGCCTAGAGCAAATGTTATAGCATTCTAGCCTATAAATTCAAAAGCCTGAAAATCAAACTCAAGACATAGTGAAAAGAAGGCATGCCCTTGCTATTGGCTTCTACAAGCTCTCAATCTTATAGAAGAACACGTGAGCCTATTAGACACAAAGCAAAAGGCCAAATCACTAACTAAAGAAGAACTAAAAACAATTGAAATCCAAGAGGAAATCAGATGGAAGCAGAGATCCAAAACAATATGGCCTCAAGCCAAGGACGAACAATGCATTCTTTCTTGCTACAGCTAGTGTTCATAGAAGAAATAATCTCATCCCATGCTTAGATATGAATTAATCTAGAGTTGAAGATCCCAACATCATATGTGAAGCTGTCACATATTTCAAAGCCCTTTGCTCATTAGATAGGAGTCCACTTCTCTTTTCGGAATCACTACAATTCATTAAGCTAGAAAACTCAATGAAAGATCATATTAAAAGGAAATTTACTCCATAAGGATGAGAAATGTCATCTTTAGTTGTGGCTTTGATAGAGCTCCTAGACCTAATGATTATTGCTTCAAGTTCTATAAAGTTTTCTCAGAGATTATTAAGGAAGATGTCATCAATTTTTTAAAGGCTCCTAAATCACATAACAAGTGCATTGGAGGCTCTTTTGTAGTATTGGTCCCCAAGAGGAAAGGTTCTATATCCCTTAAAGATGTTAAGCCAATAAGTCTCATAGGGAGATGTTATAAGATCATTGCAAAGCTATTGGCTAACAAGCTAAAGAATGTTTTGTTTTATGTTTGATATTGCACCAACAATCACACCATACATGGAGGGTGGAAACATTGTAATGAAGTTTTTATTGCCAATGAGGCAATTGACTTGATGAAGAAATTGAAAGGTGGAATCCCATGTAAAATTGACATAGAAAAGGCTTTTGATAGAGTAGATCAGATTTTATTTAACATAGTCCTTGGAAAAATGAACTTTGGTCTGAGATGGAAAAAATGGATCTAGAAGTATTTTATCTCAACTTGGCTTCCAATTATATTGAATGGCTCCTCCCAACCTATTCCTCTTAGTCTCTTAAGTCCTTAACCAAATTTCTAAAGCAACTCCCAAGGACTCCACCTAGTGTTCAAAGTGTCTAACTCCCAACTCTCCTCTTATCACCTAAATATGATAATGACACTTTCTTAATAGCAACAAACACTCAATGACAATTATCAAAATCATGGCCATTCTGAGATGTTATGAACTAGATATAGGGGAGAAGCTTAATATGAGTAAAACTCAAGTCTAAGAAGTTGATTTTGAAGATAGGAAGCTTACAGAGATTGTTGATTTCATGGGTTGGAAACAAGGTAATCTCTCATGTACATACCTAGCGCCCCCAGCCCCCCTTTCTCTCTCTCTCTTAGCCAAATTCAGCT
The DNA here is from genome assembly GCA_035236585.1 of Warburgia ugandensis. Taxonomy (NCBI): domain Eukaryota; kingdom Viridiplantae; phylum Streptophyta; class Magnoliopsida; order Canellales; family Canellaceae; genus Warburgia; species Warburgia ugandensis. The sequence goes on from CP141133.1 coordinate 61,531,665, forward strand.
CTCTAGGCACCTATGTTAAAAAGACTTCAAAATAAGCCAATTGTAAGGAGAAAAGCTTGCATTTCTATGAGTGAAGAGTCACTCTCTAGCAAATCTACTTATTACTACATGTCACTATTTTGTTGCCCAGCCAATATTCTTCTCAAGACGAATCATTTATAAAGAAGTTATTATAGAAAAATGGAGAAATCAAAAACAATTTTCAACTGGTTTCATGAGATGCAATATGTAAATAAAAAATATATGAAAATTAGACATTAGAAATCATTAAAAAAAAAAAAAAGAATTCAACATTGTTTTGCAAGTGATGGTAGATTTGCCTACAAGGAAGGTAGCTATGTTAGTCACTGATAAGGAAAAGATATAAGCTAATTAGTCCCTGGTTAGTGAAACGGCAAGAGTACAAAAGGGTCAATCATTTGGGACAAATCACATAAAACATTGACTATTTCAAAGCAAACATCATATTGAAATTTTATTCAAGTGAAAAAATTATATTCTATCTAGACAAATGGATTTAGGAGGAACCTCTCGTTGATTAGTTTGAAAGACTATACAGAGCCTCAATCCACAACCAATTGCTAGGGAGTAGATTTTTTTCAAGTGGAGAATGACAAGTCTAAATGGCACATAAATCTTAGATTTTTTTATATTGCTTCTTATCAATAAGTTTACCTTTCTCATATTTGTCAAGTTTCAAAGATGGGCTCATTGTTGTACCCATTGGCTTTGCTTTGCCCATCTCAAATGTTTTGAATAGTTCTTTGATGTAGTTGGGTTCATTGATGAAGATTTTTTTCTTGTGTTTGCTTCATTTGGAGTCCAAAGAAAAAGTTGAGATCTCATGTCATGCTCATTTCAAATTCAGCATGCATATCCTTAGAAAATCCCTTATACATGCTTTCATTATATCTCGAAACACAATATCATCAATACATATTTGAAGTATCAAAACACCTTTGTCCTAAGTCTCTGTAAATTGGGTTTGTCAACTTTTCCTCTTGAAGAAATAGTTTCCATAAGAGATTTGCTTCCCCTTTATATCAAGCTCTTGGAGCATGTTTTAGATGATGAAAAGCTTTTGATAGTTTAAAAAACATGATTACAAAACTCACAATTTTTAAAACTAGGAAATTGTTCAACATAGACTTCCTCATTTATGAATCCACTTAGAAAAATACTTTTGACATCCATGTGATAAAGGTTGAAACCTTTGAAACATATAAATGCAAGAAGCATCTCAATTGCTTCAAGTCTAATAATAGGTGCAAAGGCCTCATCAAAATCTATTCCTTTCTCTTGTGAGAATCCTTGAGCTACAAGTCTAGCTTTCCTCCTAATAATCATCAAGTTTACCTAAGCTTAGGTCCTAATAATAGGATGGTCATGGGATCTAGGAACAAGTGTCCAAACACCATTTCTTTCAAATTAGTTTAGTTCCTCTAGTATTGACATAACTCAATCCATGTCTAAGAGTGCACCATGTGTTGTCTTGGGCTCAATTTGTGAAAAAAATGCCGGAAATTGACAAACATTCTTAAGATTTGATCTTGTTCTTACCCAAGTAGATAGATCACTACTAACTTGGCTTATTGGGCATCCACATGCATATTTTCAATCTTTTATCTAGCTTGGATTAATCAACTTGTTGTTGTTGAGAAGTACCTTCATCCTTGGAGTGTCCTCTCCATTGGCATTGAGCTTTTCACTCATTAAACTAGATCATCCTCATCATTTAAGCTAGATTACTTTCTCAAAATGGTAATAGATTCATCAAAAACTGAATGAACTTTTTAACTATAAGAGTCCTCATATTAAACATTATATATACTTTACCAAGCAAAGAATAACCAGGAAAGATTCCTTCATTCAATTTTGCATCAAAAGTATCTTACCATTATTCAAAACAATAGATTCGCAACCAAATGCATGAAAGTATGAAACATTGGGTATACCTTTCCACATTTCATATGGTGTTTTTTTTTTTAAATAAATCTATTAGGACATCCATTCAACAAATAGCAGGCTATATCATACCTTCTATCAAAAGTATTTTGGCTAATTATTTTTACAAAGCATTGTCCTAGCAAGCTCCTCAAGAGATCTTTTTTTACGCTCAATAACTCTACTTTGTTGAGGAGTCCTAAGGGCTAAAAAAGTAGGTTAATGTCATGCTTTTCACACCATTTTTCAAATTCATCATTTTTTAATTCTTCTTCATTGCTACTCTTGATTCAAGATATGGAGTAACCTTTTGATTTTGAAGTCTTTCACAAAATTTTTGACATAGTTGGAAAGTTTCTTCTTTTTGAGTTGACAATTTGACCCAAGTAAATCTTAAATAATCATCCACAACCACTGAATCATATCTTTTACCACCAAGGCTAGAAGATTTTGAAGGACCAAATAAATCAAGATGCCATATTTGTAAAGGTATTTAAAACTACTTTCTTTGGTTCAAAAGAAGTCTTTATTTGCTTTCCCTTTTGACAAGCATCATAAAGTTTATCCTTTTCAAAAGAAAGCTTGGGTAGACTAACACAAGATCTTTCTTTGATAATTTACACAAATAATCCATGCTAGTGTGACCTAATCATCTATGCCATAACCAAGAACCATCACTTTTAGAAAAAAGGCATCTTTGTCTTGAACTAAATATCCCATTCAAATCAAATACATACTTATTACATCATCTATGACCAATATGTCTAGTATTCTCTTTCATCTTTCCAATTATCTTGCACAAAGATAGTTCAAACTTGATTTCATAATCAATATCACATAATTGACCAACTAAAAGTAAGTTATGATTCAAACCTTCAACATACCAAACTTTTCCAATGCAAGATGGATGTTTACATTTTGTACCAAAATCTTTGATCTTGCCCTTTTGATAACCATCGAAAGATTAAGCCTCCATTTTTTGAAATGAAATAAAAAAAATAGGATCTTGTATGCAGTCACATGTCTTGAACATCTACTATCAAGATATCAAAAATCCTTGGAAGCCTGGTATGTAAGACACACCTGCAATCACAAGTTAAGTCTTGATTTTAGGCACCTAAACCTAAATTTTGGGTCCTGTATAGTTAATTACAACAATTATTCCACCTTTGACCTGTGATAACCAAGGTTTTTATTCTACTTTTCTTATTCCTTTTTGAAATGTGGTGGGGGGGGTGCAAGTTTTGAGCAGCGAAAACATTTTTGTATGAAAAAACCTTTTCAAAAAACTCTAATTTCATTTATGTTTACAAAACATAGATTTTGCAATGAAACAAGCTTCCCATTTCTACTAAAAAAGCGATAGAGTCTCCTCCACTTTTTAACACTATGCATATTATGCAATATACCTAGTAGACGTTCATTTTACAATTTAAAACATAGATGGAGATGCAATCTCTATTTTATTGAACTGAACCATTTCCCAAAATTTATCCATTCATAACCACGGTCATATGTGCATAATATATACTTACATGTCCAAATTAAAAAAACATAAGTCATATTTGACAATTCATAATACAAACCTAGTAACATCATTTTAACTAAAGTATACTATGTGACCAACATCTTGTGCTACTCTTATTGTCCTTGCTCTATCTACTTGTCTTTGTCCTTATCGCACTTATCTATGGTGTGGGTGGGATGAGTATAAGGGAATGTATTAACTAGATAGAACTAAGATCACAACTCAAAATCATGGCACACAAACACACGTGCATTCCCCCAATGTTTTTCTTTTCAATATAACATATGTATCTTTTAATGTAATGCCAGAATATATCATGAACATGCATCCATGCATCCAATTGAGGGCTAAATTAAAACATGTACAATATAAGTACAAATTAGAGATGCTTTAAAGTCAAAGGAATTTCATGTCATTCATAAATCATTTCTAAATAGCATGACGTAATCATCAAGTCATATGATGTGTTTTAAATTTAATTGCAAGTGCACAAGTCTATTGTATTATGGTACGTGCAAGTACCCCTTGATTCCGTGAGAACTTAATTTATAAAATTACAAAACTTTAACTAAAACCTATTTAAAAGTAATTTGACCTAGTCAATGAATTAGAGCAAGTAAGCAATTAAATCTAAAAAACTCACAAAGGAATAAAAATAATCAAAGTCTAAACCTAGTGTCTTAGAATCCACCACACTAAATTTAAATATATTCAAAATTAAGCAATTTAGATTTTGACACTACTCATGTTAATAAAACCTCAATGAACTAAAAACACAAAAAATATTATCTTTAAAATCCTAATGTCTATATTTTCTCAACTCTAAAATTTTCCTAATTTAGTATATTATTCAAAATATAACTTTCCTTTTTAGGGCTCATATCATCTAAGATTCTCTATACTAAATTAACTAATTTACCATATCTAGTTTCTAAACTATAAGAAGTACTTTATATTTCTAGTAAAAGAAAACTAATTATGTAAAATAGCTTACTAATTCTAGAATTATATTACAGCACTTTTAAATCTAAATTTACTTAAACATGAAAATACCTAGAGCTAATATTGTTTTTTCCTAACCCTAGGATGAAATCTAGTTACTCATATTATTGCTAAAACTTATACTAAAAGTTATTCCTATAAACACATAACAATCTAATAAAAATTACTACCAAGCAACTTTCTTATTAAAGCTAAAACATATAATTTAACCTAAGCAAATATTAGCATATCAGAAGAAGCTAATACTGACGGATAGCTAAAGCAAAGTAGGAAAAACTAAACATACATCTAAAACACAAATAAACACCTAATAACATTCACTAACTAATGGCAACAAACTTCCACTAAATTGAAATTTAAAGTTTTGCAAGAATCCAAGTACATGAAAATAAAGAAAGCAAACCAAACAAACACTTCCTATGGAATGGAGTAGATGTCACTCGTATCTTTACCATGCCATTCAATGAATCTCATCTTTAATCCTTTACAAACTGCTCTACCACCTTTGTTCAACAACACACGTTACTTTCTAACTTGTTGTCTCCCTCAACAAGTAGATGAAACACCACCCAACAGCCACAAACCTGAAAGGGACACAACTCACTCTCCAATCATCTAACATGACAAGAGAGGTGGAAAATGAAAGATGGGTGTTGAAAATAAGAGAGAGCAGGAGATAAGATGACTTGTGAGTGTAGTAGCAAGAGGAATAGTAGGGGGTGGTCTGCATTGAATGGAAAAAGATAGATGGGAGGAGTTGTGTGTAGGGATAAAGATAAAAGTGGGATGGATGATTTTGCGTGAAAGCAAGTGTGAGTTAGGAAAAAGTGACATGTGAATGGTAGAAAGAGAGGGAAGAGTTAAAAGGTGATTGCGTGGAGGTAAAGAGGGAGGTATAAGGGAATGATGAGGAAGATATGTGTGGAAGTGAGATGGTAGAGAGAATGTAGATGTATATGAAAAACAAAGAAAAAGTGGGGATGGGAGGGGTTTATGCATGAATGGTAAAGGAAGATGCAAGGAAGGTGGGTGATTGTTGCTTGGAATTATTAGAGGAATGGAAGGAGGGGTGAGAAACTTACCGCTCCATGCACACAGCTTTTCTTTCTTGTTTCTCTCTTACTCCCCCCAATTAAGGGATTTCACGCACTAATCTCCTTACTTCCTTCTCTTTTCTCTTTTTTCATTTTTCAATGCACCACTTTAATCTCCCCAAGATTCCTCCCATGTGCTCCCTCTTCTTTAGCTTTTATAAGGCGTCATCCCACTATCTTTCTTTCCTTCTTATCCCTCCTCAACCCAAGCTATCTTATCTTATATCCATCCTATTAGATCACACACAGCCTATCTTAACTCCCTTAAGATCATGTATAATTCTAGAATGGATGGACAAGATCTCTTTCCTCCTAAGAAGGTCATATACAGCACCTTCTTACAACCTCTCACAGCCCACCATTTTTCTCTCCGCCAATCACCATCCATGCTACACTTCAGCCCACCTTTTTTTTCTTTAGGAAAACATGTTTTTTGCTGCTCTTGTAGTCACATTGAAACTCCTAAAAAAAATTTGGAGAGCCGGCTGAAATTTTTTCCACCAATAGCCTTTAACTCTATCTCTCTAACATGCTTTATTTCCACTAGTTCACCCTAGCATTCTCTTGATTGTCATGGAAAACACTTTTCATTAGATACTAGGATAGCCCTAATGGAGGATAGATCTTGGCTACTGTTTCTTTAAAATAGTGGATGAAATTGAGCCATAGATTTCCCATTAATTCTTCCTCTCAACTCCACATTATTTTCCTTGACTTTCTCATGCATATCATGTATTAGAGAGAGAGAGAGAGAGAGAGAGAGAGAGAGAGAGAGAGAGAGAGAGAGATCCCCTTCCATCCAGTAAAACGTGAATTTCATAGTGGGTCCCTCTCTTGAGTGAGTGAATGAGAAAGTAAGGCTTTGCATGTGGGCCTTATTTTTTGCTTGTTTTGCTTCAGAAAAAGATATTGTAAATGCGGTTCCATTGTATGTGAATCTAGCCAACAACACCTTTTTAGTGAATAAAGTTGGTTGATGCTTCGTGTTTCTAACTGGTCTAAATTTGATACTGACACTCCCATAGGATTATGTACTTCTTGACTTCCTAGTTTTTGACGTGTGGGTCCATAGCAATGTTCAAATGACAAGACAAAATAGCTCTCTTTTAGGGTTTTAAGTTGCCAAAAAGTAACACTTTTCTCACTTTGATCTTAATCCTATAAAATATAAAATAACTATTAATTAGTGATAAATTAAGCAATTTTAGGGTTAAAAGTGTCAATTCTGAAGACATTAAATATAATATTCATATGTATATCATCATAAACATGCGAAACTCATAAATATCATAACAAATTATATCACCAATGGAATTGCCCTATCTCATTGGGTTCCAAGATGTGCTAGACACAAAAATATCTGCATCATTATTCCATATTGGCTCATGGTTTCATCACCCACTCATGCTCATAGCATGGTTCCTACTCAAAAATCATCTCAGAACACATGGAGTACTATGCTACAGTGCCAACTCAAACATGGGTCCATCTACATGTTCCCATTGATGCCAATTGCAAGAGACTAGTCACCATCTCGCATGCATGGATCATGGGTTGCGAACAAGTAGCCTTTCTATGATGCTAAACTTGAGGTTCAGCCACCTGTCGGGCTTGGTGCCATACATCTCAACATTTCGAGGGTCGGATGGCCAACCCTACAACTCTCCTAACACAGAGCCCTCTAGGTGAAAGCATCCATCTAAAACAATCATGAAAATCAAAGCAAGGAATTCTAGTATCTCTATACTTGATACGACTCAATAGTCATGGACTAATCATTCAAAAATCAAACCACATATTAAAATGCATATTGCACCTAAAAAGACTATTCATGCTTCAAAAACATAATTCACTAGTGACTATAATTACAATTTGAAATTCAAGTTTTCCTAATCCATTCCAATTAGTGGATCACAATTTGAAGCTCAAATCATATCTATGGTCATTTTAACAACAAATATACAGTAAAGATCTGATAAATTAATAGCCTTGAGCCAAATATTTTCTGTTAACCAAGACAAATTTTGTTTTACAAAAAAATCGCAATAAATTAACATTTATATGAAACTCTTTTTGTTTGTATAATTTTATAGAACAATCCAAGTATTTTATTTTTCTCTCTTAACTACAAAACCTATCACTCTATTTCTTTTCTTTTTTTTCTTGAGTAAATGTGTATTTACTCTTCATCCCTCATTTCCTCTAACCTTCTATGTTTCTCTTGATGACCAAACAAATCTCTCTCTTTCTCCAAAAATTTGGAGATTAATATTATTTTATATTTTCAATGGCCTTTTAAGAAAATTTTGAAAATGCAATAACTTATAAATTTGTTGAGATTGTTGGCTTATTGAGTTAGCCCAATTTGGGGCGGAAATTTTGTATTATCTTAGCACTGTTATCAGATTATCTGTCATTAATTTATCAAATTTTTACTACATTGCCGAGGAATAACTACTGCTGTGAGGAGGATTGATCGTTTATGCGAGATTGCCAACAAATAAATTTGACGCCCAAGGTCAAAACTATTTATTTGAAGTGCATGCCGCCACAATCAGGTATAGTATATTAAACTTTCATGATGCTGTGAAAGCAATTCTGGACTTGTTGCCGTCGACGGCCTTACAAGAGAGGACAATGGGAGATGTTTGATTGCATTTAGTATTTTTACATATGCTAGAATTCTAATAATCTAGCCAAGTTGCTCGTTCTATGAAAAGGATTGGTTAGAGCTTTGGATTCATCTTTTCTCATCTCACTGTGCAAGGAAATTTGAGCATGATAGTCTAAGCTAAAGACATTTATTTGGAATTCGAAGATGGTCCTACAAGATTGCAAAAACTTGTACTCGCAATTCAAAAGATTAGGTGCAGCGTATATATACTGAGAAGGGAATAGGCAGCAGATCTTTTAGCCAGTAAGGCACCTTCTGCTGTAGAATCTCTGGTGCAACAACTTTCCATTTTAGTTGTATCAAAATTTCTATTATGATTTTATTGTCCCAGTAGTGCCAAGAGTTAGTCGACCCCTAATCAGGCTTTAATGATGATGATCATGATAAGTATTGCCAACAGTTGCGTAAACTGTCTTATTAGTACAAAAGATAAAAGATAAAGAGGCTACGTCTTAAAATCAAGATTGGATTTTAAAACCCATGTCTTGGAAGCGAGATTGGATCTGAAAACAGGGGACGTAAAGCAACCGGTTTCTGTTACAGGAATGAAATTTTGCGCCTTGAAAGATTTGGAGTGCAATCTTTTTGGTGCTAACGTCAGATGCTGATACCTAAAGCTAAGTGCACAATTGGATTCCTCGCTCTGATTGCGGAAAGAGTTGAAACTAAAGGTTGGATAACTTTATTTATCTTGAAGCTGACAATTATTTTTTCCCCAAACTTCAAATGGAAAATGTTTAACGGTTACTTTGGAGAAATTATACGTATGGAAAAGTCCAGCGACCTTAAAAATTCATCTAACGAACCCAGGTTTCAAATAAGCCATTCCCAAAGAATCTCTTGCTGAATCGTCCCATCTAGTGGGGAGTCCGATGTGCACCGCCAGAGTACGAACTGCTAGGATCGTTTTATGAAGAAGACCTTAAGGGCATAGAGTATCCATCAAATTATTGGGACTACCAAACAGCATTGTATATGAAAGTACCCTTCATCAAAGTGCATTCCTCCAATTTTCTCGGCTCAATCTTTAACCATTTGGCCGATTATTTACAGAGAGCCACTGAGTAAAAGAATTTGAGTTGGTCCTTTGATCCATCTTTGAAATTTTTTGCTAATTATACAAATATGTTTGAGCTATCGCAGAGAATATGAACAAGCAGAGAGAAAAAGACTGTTCGTCAAGGAGGTATTCCATGTAGCATTATATTTCCGTCAGGAATTGGCCACATTGAAAATATATATTGGGAAGCCAGCTAACAAAGACTTCAGATTCCAGCAGAATCCTCCATCAGCAGGTGGATTCAAGAATACGGCTTGTCAATGGAAACTGATATAAGCTATTTCTTCTATTTCCACGCCAAACAGGAACCTTTCATGGTCTCTGTAGTTTTGCGCTGTGTGGTGAGAAACGATATTAGAGGCTTGAGAATGTGACCCCAGGAATACAACCCAAAACCTTTAGTATAGAGAGGAAAACTTCCACATCCAATGTATTATTTTCCAGCCTTACTTTGATTAACAACCTTCATTAATTGCATTTCTCTAGCAATTGAAGGAAGCCATCTCTCTCCTCTAATCCTTTTCAGTTCTGCAACTCTTTCTTCCTCTCTCTTGGCTGCTGCTTTTGTTGCAGCATCTTTAGCCTCAAATCTAGCTAATGATCTCTGGCATGCATCTTTTGCTGCAGCTACTAAATCAGCACCATCAACAGCTACAGATTTCAGTCGCCGTCTAAACTGTAATCAACATTGAGGTGGCAAAAGTCAAATAACAAGATCCAAAGGTTGACTAGTAAAAAACAGATTAGTCTATGGAACACTAACCACTGCTATACCTTTTTTGATTTCTCATCAATTTCTGATGAAACAATTGTTGGTCTCTTTCTTGGTCGTTGAAAATCATCTGGTACAGATTTTGTGCTTTTGCCTTATTAAGTCAGAAATAAACCTGTTTCACAGAGCAGTACATTTGCATTTGAGGAAATACACATTACCAATGGGATCAAATATTATTCCAGGAGGGGCGTGGCTGAATAAACGGATCCCACTGTCAGTTGCCTCAAAGATTTCATCCATGGCTGGAGTTGGATCTCTTACCATAGACAAACTCTTCTCCAAGAGATCGTCTAAAAGCTTTTGTGCCTGACATTGAGCTCATATATGATGAAAATTCCACTCAAATTGATGAAGCTATAAAAGAACTAGCTGCTCTAACAATGAATATGAAATTCCATTATTTCTAAAAAGTGAATATATAATAACAGACACAATATGGAGACACAGGGAAACAGCACTTCTGTTAGCTCAAAAGAATCACATAATAGAAGAATCACTCCTCAAAGAATTAGCACAATATCGAAAATATCAGGTTCTTGTTACAAATATTGTGTGCCCAGTTACTGTAGTTCCAGCTGCAAATATTTGTTTAAATTGTAGTTTGATCATAATAACATCTTGTTCATTGACGTCAAATTATTCTGCGAGTAAGATGCCAGTATGCTTCATCAATGAAACAAGTGGCTTTTACCTGATAATGATACTTCTGTTTCATGCTACAGATAGTTATTTGACACTGAAGGTCAGAAGAAATATTTCATTTCGTCTGCCAATGTATTATACTGATCAAGGACCTAAAGTTGGAACATGGTACACATACCGTGTCCTATCTCAACCAAAAGTTACAAGAAAGTGAATACAAGAATCGTCCATCAAAACGGAATGGAAACTCCACCATTACATGGAAAACCATGTGTGACCAGTCTGAACGCATAAATGACCTACGTCTTCAAGAAAATGAAAGCTGACACACCCCACAAAAATTACCATAAGCTAGCAGAGATATAGGATCCAAATAGATAATCTTCACCACTGCTTATCTATTAACACCGATCAAATCAATAAAAAATGTGTGGAGGAGCTCATTCACATCGTAAGAACATGATCACTAAGAAAAAAGAAATGAGTATAGTTCCATGAAATAGAAGAAGATAATGCACTTAATAGCCAAAGATAGAACTAAAATATTCACAATTTTTATGTGAGAAGAAGACAACTAGTAAACTCAGAGACTAGCAGTGTAATCGTGGAAGAACTAATGGATATTGTATGATTGTGCCTTAGGGAAACGAGGAATGAGTCAGTCAATCCACGAAATAGATCAAAAAAATTACTTCAAAGCCACAAGACAAAAGTAACAGACAGTCACAGTAATAGGTTGTACTCAATGCTTTTCACCAGCATAACATGATGTGGTAAATTTCTGATTTAAGACTAGTTGATCCCTGTCATTGAAAAATCAGCGTAAGACTAGAAAAAGAGCCGCAAGATAGCATTAAAAGAATGGCATACTACTGAAAATGAAGACCATGATCACTCAATTCATTCCTCCTAATAAATTTGCAGACTAACTCAAGGGTTCTAACAAACTGATCAAACACCATATGGATTTCAATATCACACATCAGCTTGGTATTTAGAAACAAACCCATTTGAAAAGACAATAAGAAAGGAACCATTCAGTAGCCGCTAGTGAAGATGATGAAAACATAAACAAAGACCAAGTTTCCAACTACATCCTTTAAGAAAACTTTAACAGATAGCCCGATCATCTGAACTTCTTCCTCCAAGTATCTTTTAACGATTAACTTTGCAGTTTCACCAAACTGATGAAATGCCAATCCACACAACAATTTGAACAATAACCTCCAATTTTTTGTCCATATCACCTAGAAGTGTGTTACGTCAACTGAGCCCAAAGAAGGTAGATTCAGCAAATATTATACAAAAAGAAGTAAGGACAAAAAGTAAACAACATGCAGTTACTTCTGTTTACATCTGAAGAGGTAGTTACTTCAGTTAGATAATTCAAAAGGCAGTTACGGATGGGAAAGGAAGAGGGGATATAAGAGGGAGGAGGGAACAGAAGTAAGGGGAGAATTCTTGAAGAAAGGAAGTGGAGGTTCTAGCTCCTCAAAAGCTAGGGAATGTACAAGCTATAAGGAATGTATACAGAACCAGGACTAAGATAGTTCTGCATTTGCTGAGTAATTGTAATTGTAACTGTGTATCAGTATTCTGATTGAAATTGAAATATATTGGAACATCTATCAGTGGTATCAGAGCCGGTTCAAAACCAGGGAATGGTTAGGACCAGAATGGAAAGGGCAGAAAGTGTGGAGAAGGAATTGGAGGGCATTAGAGGGGAGATGGGAGATTTGAGAGAACATAAAGGAAGGTTGCAGACGAATGTTAAATCATTCGGTGACTACTTAGTGGAGATAAGAGAGTGGATCAAGGACAGGGATACTCCGGAAGAAAGTCGAGCTCGCACGAGGAACACAGAAATAGGGGAGTCCTCAGACGATCACCTTCGAAACCCAGTCAAGCCAAAACTCCATCATCGACAAGGTTGGCCATGCCGGAAACTGGATCTTCCAGTATTCGACGGCCAAGAACCCTATAGTTGGATTTGTCGCGCAGAGAGATTTCCAGATCAATTGCGTAACCGAGGAAGACAAAGATCTCAGCAGCGGCAGTGTTTGTGGAAGGAGATGCCCTCACTGGTTCTTGTGGACGGAATCAAGAACCCCTTTCCAATCTTGGGCTTCTCTCTGGCCGTCCCTGTTGAGGAGGTTTAGATCATCCCAGTGTGAGGACGACTATGAAGCTTTATTGGCGTTGAAATAGAGGGGGACCGTCTTTGAGTATCTCCGGGCGTTCGAGCACTTTCTGGCCACCTTGGGGGCCTTTCCGACAAATTGCTGAAAGGAGCATTCTTGAATGGGCTTTGAGAAGACATCAAGGCCGAGCTTAGGATTTTCAGGCTTGTATCTTTATTGGGGCTTATGGAGTTAGCCTAGAAGATAGAGGAAAAGAACTAGGCCATGAACCAGATACTGGCCCGTCCAGCAAGAAATGAGGTTGGGCCTCGAGTATTGGAGCCCACCCAGGTCCAGTTGAAGGCGGGATAGACAGAAAGAGGGTTTCAAGGGTTTCCAGTCGGAAAACGATCAGGAAAGACCTACCGGTGAACCTCTTGCCAGAAGAAAAGAAAATTTTCGAAAGCTCAATGATTCCAAGCTGCAACAAAGCAGAGGAGCCGAAACCCATTTCCTTACCTATCACGGAGGGGGAAGACACACTGGAAGGGGATACCCAACCCTTGGAGTTATCCCTGAACTCCATTTCCGGGTTCACGTCCGGTGGTACTATGAAGGTAAAGGGTTTGATCAAAAGAAGAGGGGTAGTCGTCTTGATTGACAATGGGGCTTCCCACAATTTTATATCCAATCACCTCGTCCAAGAGCTTCAGCTAGAAGTAGATCGATCAAGGCAATTTGGGGTACAAGTGGGTGACGGACACTGCATCAGAGGGGAAGGCATTTGCAAGCAGTTAAGCCTAGGTCTGGGCGGTATCCAAGTAGTTCAAGACTTCCACCCATTCGATTTAGGAGCAGCAGATATCGTTTTGGGGATAGCATGGTTATAGACATTGGGGGTGATTTTTGCAAATTTCCGTGATTTAACTATGCGTTTCAGAGTGGACAAGCGACAGATCATCTCGAAAGGAGATCCGACTCTATCTTGTTCTATCATCATCATCATCATCATCAAGACCTTATCCCAATTAGGGGTCGGCCACATGAATCTTATTCCTCCATTCCACTCTATTAAATACCATGGCTTCATTTAGTCCCAAAGTTTTTAAATCTTTCCTCACCACTTCTATCCACGTTCTTTTGGGCCTTCCCCTTGCCCTTTTAGAACCTTCAACTTGTATTGCCTCACTCCTTCTAACTGGTGCCGTTGTTGGCCTCCTTTGAACATGTCCAAACCATCTAAGTCTAATCTCCCTCATCTTGTTACCTATTGGTGCTATCCCTAAATTTCTACTAATATTTTCATTTCTAATTCTATCCTTTCTTGTCTTACCACTCATCCATCTCAACATCCTCATTTACGCAACACTCGACCTATGAGTATGATGTTCCTTAATACCAACACTCGATCCATAGAGCATGGCCGGCCTTATAGCCATCCTATAAATTTTCCCTTTAGTTTGAGTGGCACCGTGATCACATAAAACCCCGATGCACATCTCCATTTGTTCCAACCCGCTTGGATTCTCACGGGTAACCTCCTCTCAATCTCTCCACTCTCATGGATCAATGATCCTAAGTATCGGAAGTGGTCTCTCATGGGGACCTCTTGGTTATCAATCTTGATTTGGTGCTCCACTCCTACTCTCCTTGCTAAAATTACATTCCATATATTAAATGTCTTAGTTCGGCTAATTTTAAATCCTTTCGATTCTCTTGCTTCTCTCCATAGCTACAGCTTTATGTTGACACCCTCCCTTGTCTCATCAAGTAGGACTATATCGTCTGCAAATAGCATGCACCGGGGAATCTCCTCATGCGGATGTTTTGTTAACTCATCCATAACTAATGTGAAAAGGTATGGACTTAATGCCGATCCTTGGTGCAATCCAGACGGTGACGGGGAAAATCACCGGTCACGCCACTTAGTGGTCTTAACATTTATTCTTGCTCCCTCATACATATCTTTAATTATGTCTATATACCCACGAGAAACCCCTTTAACACACGACACCCTCCATATTAACTCTCTAGGGACTCTATCATAAGCCTTCTCTAAGTCAATAAAGACCATGTGTAGGTCTTTTCTCCTCTCCTATATTTCTCTACTAATTGTCTTAGTAAGAAAATAGCTTCCATGGTAGACCTCCCGGGCATGAAACCAAGCTGATTCTCAGATACACTTGTTTCATGTCGTAGCCTCTTCTCAATGACTCTTTCAAAAAGTTTCATGGTGTGGCTCATAAGTTTGATCCCTCGATAATTAGTGCGGCTCTGAATGTCTCCTTTATTCTTATAGATTGGTACAATAGAGCTTTTCCTCCACTCATCGGGCATTTTCTTTGATTTTATAATCTTGTTAAACAACTTGGTCAACCAAACTACCCCAATATCTCCCATATGCTTCCAAACCTCTATTGGTATACCATCGGGCCCCATGGCCTTTCCTGATTTCATCTTTCTCAAGGCCTCTTTTACTTGACATTTTAATCCTACGTTCATATCTATAATATCCCGGTGTTATTTAGGTTTATAGTATTTTCAATTCCTCTATTCTCGGGGCCATTGTCATTTAGCAATTTTGGAAGTAGATTTCCCACCTTTGTTTGATCTCAGCGTCTTTGACTAATACCCTTTGATCATCGCTTCTAATCCACCTAACATGCTCTAAGTCCTTACTCTTCGTTCTCTTACCTTTGCAAGTTTAAACACATCTTTCTCACCTTCTCTTGTTCCTAGTCTATTATAGAGCTCATCATATGCTTTAAGTTTAGCCTCACTTACTATTCTCTTAGCAACGTTTTTAGCATTCTTATATTGTTCATAGTTTTCATTATTTCTAATCTTCTGCCATGCTTTAAAATGCATTCGTTTTCTTTAATAGCTTTTTGCACCTTTGTTTCATTCCACCACCATGTTTCCTTTGTTAATAGCCTTTTACCTTTAGATACTCCTAAGACATCTTTTGCCACTTTCTTAATGGACTCGGCCATATTAGTCCACATGGTATTTACTTCTGTTTCATAATTCCAATTTCCTTCTACCATCAACTTATTTTTAATGAGGTTATTTTCTCTCCTTTTAAGTTCCACCACTTAGTTTTTGGGTGTGTATTAAGTTCGGTTCTTTTACTCCATCTTTTGATATGGATATCCATAACCATTAACCTATGTTGTGAGGTTAAACTCTCCATAGGAGTATCACCTTACAATCCTTACATATAGATCGTTCATTATTCCTAAGTAGAAAAAAAGTCTATTTGGCTTTTATGAAGTCCACTTTTAAAGGTTATTAAGTGTTCATCCCTCTTCTTAAAGAGTGTATTTGCAATGGATAGGTTATATGACAAAGCAAAATCGAGGATATTCTCCCCTATCTCGTTTTGGTTCACCTATCCCATACCCTCCATGTATTCTATCATATCCTTCCTTATCTTTTCCTACATGGCCATTTAAGTCTGCTCCTATAAATATTCCCTCAGTGTTGGGAATTTCTTGCATGACTCCCTCCATATCTTCCCAAAACTGTCTCTTAATTATATCTTTTAGCCCTACTTGTGGTGCATATGCACTTATAATATTTATAATCTGCTCTCCTAGAATCATTTTTATTATTATTATCCTATCACTGATTCTTTTAACGACCACAACTTTATCCTTTAATTCCTTATCCACTATTATTCCTACGCCATTTCTATTATTTCCCTTTCCCTACGTACCATAATTTATACCCATCTATTTCTCTAGCTTTAGCCCCTTTCCACTTGGTTTCTTGGATACAAGCGATGTTGACTCTCCTACGTTTTATCGTGTCTACTAACTCCAACCTCTTACTGTCAATGTCCACATATTCCATGTAGCGTGCGAATCTTATGATTTGGAGATTCCTATTTACTATCGCCTTTCTCGACCTCCATGGTATGAACCCATGTCCACTTTTCACTGCACACGGGTTACGATGCAACGTCGCTTGAGGGCAGCTAGCAGCCCTTGCCCATTTTCACTACACCGGGATCAGATGTAGCGCGTCGCTTACGGGAGAAACGCCCTAGCAACCCTTGCCTATTTTCACCGCATCAGGGATCCGTCTGGCAAGCGTCGCTTATGGGGAAACATACAGCTTGAGCGAATTCGGTTCGATTCATGTCATGTTGGGGTTGCCATAGTTTTAAAAGGCTGAAGATGATTTTCATTAAAATCATTACAATCATTAAAATCATCTTCGGACTTCACCCTTCTTGGGAGCTGGCTAGCCTTGAGGGTGGCCTATATTTTAGAAGCTGAAGATGATTTTCATTTCTCCTCACAAACTAATATACAAATGTATATTTATTTGTAAGAAAAGAAATAATAGAATCATCTTCAACTTCCCCTTCTTACCTACCTGGCACAAGGGTTGCCATCTTTTAAGAAAATTTGGAGATGATTCTCATTTCTTCCTCACAAACTAATATACAAATGCATATTCATTTGTAAGAAAGAAATAATAGAATCATCTTCACCTTCCCACTGCTTGGTAGCACTGGCCAGCAAGACCCTCCTCCTTTTTATCGGGCTTGGGGCCAGAGCATTGTGAGTTCTCTATCTTGTTCTATGATCTCCTTTAAATCGATTCTTCAGGTCATTCCTAAAGCTGAATTTGGGTGTATGATTGAATATAGGGGTATGGAAGTGGATAAAGGTCAGTCGCAGGAAGAGAGCCGATCAGCTATAGACTCCCTCCTATAGCAATTTTCAAACATATTTGATCAACAGTTAGGACTGTCGGTTGCTCGTTCTCATGATCATGCCATTAGGTTGGTAGAAGGAATACAACCTCCTCACAGCAGGCCATATAGGTATCCACATTCACAGAAAGATGAAATTGAAAAGATCGTAAAGGAGTTGTTGAATGCAAAGGTATCATTCAACCCAGTAAAAGCCCTTTTTCTAGCCCAGTGCTATTGGTCAAAAAAGAGGATGGGGGTTGGAGATTTTGCGTGGATTATAGGGCTCTAAACAAGGTGATAGTACCTGACAAGTTTCCGATTCCAACAATAGATGAACTACTGGACGAATTAGGTGGAGCCACCATTTTCTCAAAGCTAAACTTGAAATCAGACTATTATCATATTTGAATCAAGGATGAGGACATAGCCAAAACAGCCTTTTGAACTCATGAAGGGCATTGTGAATTCTTGGTTATGCCTTTTAGGCTAACCAATGTACCAGCCACCTTTCAAGCACTCATGAAAGAGGTATTTCCTCCCCATCTACGCAAATTTGTCCTTATCTTCTTTGATGATATTTTAATATATAGTAGTAATCTTTCTCTTCACTTGGAGCATATTGCTATAGTCCTAAAATTGTTAGAAGAATATCAGCTCATTGCCAATAGAAAGAAGTGTTCATTTGCACAAGCTTCTTTGGAGTACTTAGGATATATTATATCTAAGAAAGGGGTAGAAGCTGATGATTCCAAGATAGATTGTATGTTATCATGGCCCATTCCCAGAGACACCAAGGCACTTCGTGGATTTTTGGGTCTTATTGGCTATTACAGAAGATTTGTTAGAAGCTATGAAATCATTGCTGCTCCCTTAACAAAATTACTTTAAAAAGATGGCTTCATTTGGACTACAAAAAGTCAGGAGGCGTTTGAGACATTGAAAAAAGCCATGACATCGGTTCCTGTATTAGCCATACCCGATTTCTTTGTGCTGGAAACTGATGCATCAGGAAAAGGAATAGGGGCTATCCTCATGCAAGAGGGTAGACCAATTGCTTTCTTTAGCCAATCCCTCTCCCTTCGATCACAATCTAAATCAGTTTATGAAAGGGAACTGATGGCAATAGTTCTTGTTGTACAGAAGTGGAGACATTATCTCATGGGAAAGCGTTTCATTATTCATACCGACCAGAAAAGTCTCAAATTCTTCATGGATCAACATATGCTAAATGAAGAACAACAAAAGTGGTTAACCAAGCTCATTGGGTATGACTTCGTCATTCAGTATAAGCCAGGATCTGATAATCGAGTGGCTGATGCTATGTCTAGGCGTCAAGATTATCCCACCCTCAACCCTAATAATAGCAAAACAAGGGAGGAGGAAAGGACAGATAGTGGGTCATAGCCTATAGACAAGAGCGATCTTCTATTACATCACCTTGCCCTATCAGTGGTTCGATGTGACAATTTGGACTCATTAGCCGCTGAAATGCAAGAAGATCCTCACATTCGTCATATTATTCAGGACCTCTTGGTGAATCCAGATAGCCAACCGAGGTACACACTCAAATAGGGTCTTTTACTATTCCATGGAAAACTAGTTATTCCAAAGTCTTCATCTCGCATTCCAGCCTTCTTACAAGAATTCCATTCTACACTAGGAGGAGGGCATTCAGGGATCACACGCACTTATAAACGCATATCCCAGGTGCTTCATTTGGAGGGAATGCAACAGGATATTCAGAATTTTATATCCACTTGTGATGTTTGCCAAAAAAACAAATACATAACTAATAAACCAACAGGTCCTCTTCAGCCTCTTCCCATTCCTAAGGAGGTTTGGAGTGAGTTGTCCATGGATTTCTTCAATGGGTTGCCTAAGGCACATGGTTCTAACACAGTGTTAGTAGTTGTTGATCGATTAACCAAGTACAGCCACTTCATTCTCCTCATTCACCCTTCCACAGCCAAGGAAGTACCACACATCTTTAATAAAGAAGTTGTTAGACTACGTGGTTATCCCCAATCTATTGTATCAGACAGAGATAGGGTCTTCATCAACCAATTCTGGGCTGAACTGTTTAAGCAGGCAGGTACATCCCTCAAGATGAGTTCCTCATACCATCCTCAAACTGATGGACAAATAGAAGTCATAAAAAGATGCTTGGAAACATATTTACAATGTCTCATTGGTAACAAACCGAAGTCTTGGCCCAAGTGGATCTACTGGGTAGAATATTAGTACAATACTACTTACCAAAATTCAGCAAGAATGACACCTTTCCAGGATTTATATGGAAGAGAACCGCCCAAGTTACTGACTTTTACGGGGGGAGAGTCTTTGGTGGAGGAAGTTAACCAACAGCTAGCTAACCGTGATTCAATTTTAAGCGAACTCAAGAAGAATTTGGAGACAGCGCAAATGAACATGAAAAGACAAGCAGATACACACCGTCGTCCTCTCACTTTCAAACCAGGGGACTATGTCTATTTGAAACTCCAACCTTATCGTTTCAAATCACTCTCAACAAAGCTCAATGAGAAACTATGTCCCCGCTATTACGGCCCTTATGCTTTTCTAGAAAGGATTGGACAAGTAGCTTATAAGCTGGAGCTACCACCACAGGCTAAATTACATCTCGTTTTTCATGTATCTCAGCTCAAGACAGCTTGCGAACCAACTCTAAAGCCTCAACCAATACCACAGGCCTTAACTAAAGAGCTAGAAATGAATGCATACCCAGCAGCCATCAAAGCTATTAGGCAGTCTCCTAATGGACAATTGGAAGTTCTCATCCAATGGAAAAATCTTCCAGACCGTGATAACACGTGGGAACCATTGGAAGACATTCATAGGCAATTCCCTGACTTCCACCTTGAGGACAAGGTGGCACTGTTAGGGTGGGTATTGTTACATCAACTGAGCCCAAAGAAGGTAGATTTGGCAAATATTATACAAAAAGAAGTAAGGACAAAAAGTAAACAACATGCAGTTACTTCTATTTACATCTATAGAGGCAGTTACTTCAATTAGATAATTCAAAAGGCTCAACCAATACCACAGGCCTTAACTAAAGAGCTAGAAATGAATGCATGCCCAGCAGCCATCAAAGCTATTAGGCAGTCTCCTAATGGACAATTGGAAGTTCTCATCCAATGGAAAAATCTTCCAGACCGTGATAACACGTGGGAACCATTGGAAGACATTCATAGGCAATTCCCTGACTTCCACCTTGAGGACAAGGTGGCAGCTAGGGTGGGTATTGTTACATCAACTGAGCCCAAAGAAGGTAGATTTGGCAAATATTATACAAAAAGAAGTAAGGACAAAAAGTAAACAACATGCAGTTACTTCTATTTACATCTATAGAGGCAGTTACTTCAATTAGATAATTCAAAAGGCTCAACCAATACCACAGGCCTTAACTAAAGAGCTAGAAATGAATGCATGCCCAGCAGCCATCAAAGCTATTAGGCAGTCTCCTAATGGACAATTGGAAGTTCTCATCCAATGGAAAAATCTTCCAGACCGTGATAACACGTGGGAACCATTGGAAGACATTCATAGGCAATTCCCTGACTTCCACCTTGAGGACAAGGTGGCACTGTTAGGGTGGGTATTGTTACATCAACTGAGCCCAAAGAAGGTAGATTTGGCAAATATTATACAAAAAGAAGTAAGGACAAAAAGTAAACAACATGCAGTTACTTCTATTTACATCTATAGAGGCAGTTACTTCAATTAGATAATTCAAAAGGCGGTTACAGATGGGAAAGGAATAGGGGATATAAGAGGAAGGAGGGAACAGAAGTAAGGGGAGAATTCTTGAAGAAAGGAAGTGGAGGTTCTAGCTCCTCAAAAGCTAGAGAATGTAATAGCTATAAGGAACATATACAAAACCAGGACTAAGATAGTTCTGCATTTGCTGAGTGATTGTAATTGTAACTCTGTATCAGCATTCTTGTTGAAATTGAAATCTATTGGAACATCTGTCAAAGTGACTGCTATGCATCATCTTAGATTTCTTTTACATTTATCTAAGATGAATACCAAACTTTAGACATTTCATAGCTAACTATGAAGGCCAAAGTAACAATTACTTTTATCAGGTTATCTATTATAATGCCAAAATCCTGTAGAAGACTTAAGCTTTCCAACAAACCCAAATCATATAATGGTCCAATACAAGTAGCTTTTTTATTTGAGATGTCATGATACAAACCTGATAGAGCCATTGATCATGTTTGTTATCCAAGAAAAAGTAATTTGAGGGAGATTAACCTCCATAATTGTCCTCATAGATTATGTAGATCAGGCAACTTCTTGATATAAAATTATAAATATGATAATTTTCAGTGCCTAGATGCAGATTCTGACAGAGATGAAATATGGGGAGGGCAGAGAAAGTTTTCAAAACTACATCTTGGATATAGATATACCAAATATTCAGAAAGAAACTTAGAGCAGATAAAACTATTGGAAAGTTTGAATGAGACTGATAACTAAGGGTTTTAAACAAAATCAAGGTATTGACAGATTCTTCAGTTATTAGAATTGCACCAATTAGAGCGTGAATAGCAGTTGCTGCTATATATCTTAGAAATCCATCAAAATGGAAGTTAAGACAACCTTTCTAAATGGTGAGATAGAAGAAGAAATGTATATGGAACAACCTAAAAGATTTGTTCTTCCTAGTAAAAACATAAAGTGTGCAAAATAAAAATGTCCTTCTGTGGTTTAAAGCAAGCTATAGGGGCACAAGAAATTTGACAAAGTGATATTGGCAAATGGATTTGTCCTATATGACTCTAATAGATGTGTATATATTCATGTTCACAGGAAACACTAGAGTTCTCATTTGCCGTTATGTGGAAGATAATCATTAGAACTAATTTAGACTTCATAAGTTGTCGTCATGTGACCTTGAGGTCACGGGTTCAAGGCGTGGAATCAGCCTCTTGCAAAAATGCAAGGTAAGGCTGCCTACTTTAGGCCATTGTGGCCCGCCCCTTCCCCGGACCCCGCATAGGCGGGAGCTTTGTGCACCGGGGCTGCCCTTTTTTTAAATCATAAATAATAGGAAGAAATTCTACCAGCAAACTTTAACAGGAAAAGTCTAGGAAAATCAAATATGATCTTGAGGGAAAATATAATTAGCAAGTCGGATGGCTTTGTTTCAACACAAACTCACTATATAGAAAACACTAAAAAAGTTTAACAAGTTTGGTTGGGACCCTTAATTGTCCCTTATGGTCCTAGCTCAAAGCTAAAGAAAAATGAAAGGGAAGGTATATCTCCATTAAAGTATTCTAGAATTCTAGGCAGTTTAATGTATCTGATGACATGCACCACACCAAAAGTTTACACAGTTCGTAGGCTAAGCAGAAATACCAATAACCCTGGGTCACTGGGATGCACTTATTAGAGTATTAAGATATTTGGGAGTTACCATGGAATATGGACTCTGCTATGATGGATATCCGTGGAGTGGTTGAATAACCACTTGTTGAAGCAATTGCATCCGGCCATGCATATACAAGAAATTCCTAGAAGATGATAAGAAGGCAAAATAAATTATGCTGATCTTATGGAGCTGGATGTAGAGATTCTGTTCGAGCACCAGCCCACTACCTTTGCCTTGTACAAGGCTGTGGCTACTAAATATGTGGAGTATTCAGAGTCTATCTCTCTTCTGATTGACAAATACAATGGCATGCTGATGAAAGAGTATGACCATGTGATTGACCATGTGAATCCCATGTCAGTTGTAGCCAAAGAGCTAGTTGTTTAGGGAACTCAACTCTTGACAAGTTGTAGTGTGGACAGTTCCTAAACAGTCTGCCACCTTCTGCTGTGGTAGCCCTAAACTTTTCAAGAGCTAAGGTGACAATGGACACTCTTGTGTCCATGCTGGCATTTGAGGCCTAAAGGAGAGAGAGAAAAGATGATGATAGTTCCTCTCATGTGAACCTGGCTAAAAGTAAAAGGCAAGAATCTTTTACGGCCAATTTTCCAGAAAGAAAAAGTTGTTTAAGAAGATGGGTAAGAAACCCTCAGTAAGGGGAACTGATAAAGGAAAAAGGATCGGGTCTTGTTGGGTCTGTAGCCAACTAATGAATGTGAGAGCCAATTGTCCTAAGAAAGACAAGGGTGGGGCAAAAGTCCCAACAGTGATGGCATGGCCAAAGGAGGTGATATCATCTATAAGATTACTAAGGCTCTGTTGACAAGACTAGATGAAAACTCCTGGTTCTTGGACTTTGTTGATGCATGTCACATCATGAAGACCAGATATCTCTTCACTGATTTCAAGGAGAAGAAGATTGGAAAGCACAAAGTGCACATAGGAAGCAACAATTTCTGAGAGGTTCTCAGCTCCAGGACTGTTAAGAATGAGCTCCCTAGTGGAAGGCATCTGGTATTGACTGAGGTCATGTTTGCCTCGAGAATTAGTGTCATCTCATTTATGTTCCCAAACTATAGCTTCTAAGGGTTAATTTCCATGGCAATAAAGTTAAAGTCGGTGGTAGGAAGTATGCATTATTTTCTCCTATTTTGATGGATGGATTGTAGAAACTTGATGTGACAGCTATTTCCACAATCAATTTGAATGAAATAACTCCTGCTTATGATTGTTTGCTCTAAGAAAATGACTGTTCATTGTGGCATCTTAGATTAGGGTATGTTGATAAAGATAAGCTTGAAAGATGTCCAGGTATGATTTAAAATCTAGGTTACAGAACAAGCTGGAAATATGAGAACATTATTTGTCTAGTAAAATGTCTAAGACTTCCTCTGGTAAAGGGAAAAGAGTCATTGAGTCCCTAGAAGTTGTTCATTCTGATTTTTGTGGTCCCCTGAATGTTAAAACTCAAATAGGAATGATTGTATTTTATAACATTCATGGATGACTATTCCAAATTCAGATATGTATACCCCTTGAGTGAAAATTTTGAGATTCTAGATAAATTGAAAGAATTTAAAAGTTGAGGTAGATAATTAGCTTTGTAGAAGCATTAAGGTTCTGAGGTCTAATAGAGGTGGTGAATAAACTAATAATGTATTTAACCAGTTTTATAAAATTCATGCGATTGTACATCAGTTTACCCTACCTTATATGTCTCACTGAAATAGAGTTGCTGAAAGGCAAAATGGACCTTGTTGGATAATGATTCGAAGTATGTTAAACCATTCTGAGTTAGAACTAAGTTTTGGGGAGTGGCTATCTCCACTACATGTATATCTTGAACCTGTATACCCTAAAAGGTTGTTAAGGTGATACCTTATGAATTATGGATTGGTAGAAAACCAGACAGGTAACTTACAAGTGTGGGACATAGGTGCTCAAATGAGAATACCAGACGAAAATAGGTGTAAATTGGGCCTAAAATGTAATTTTATAAGGTATAGTGAACACTTTAAATGGCATAGACTTGTAACATTGCTCTAACGGGTCAATAGGAGTCATAGAAAGTAGAGATGCCCACTTTTTGGAAAATGACTTAGACCCTAGAGTTCATGTTAAAAGGGTGGTATTATTCAAAGTGGTTAAAATTAAGGAGAAATCGTGTGATCCAGTTGAGATCATAGATTCATTTCCCAAGGTCAATTCAATAATTAGATTGACAAGACAAAGAAGACCTTCCACTTCTCTTAGGGATCACTTTGTGATAGTAAGATACTTGGAAGATGTTAGTATAGACAATCCTCCTCTAAGTGATGATCCTCTTAGTTATTCCAAAGTAATAAATGCTAAGGATACTGAAAAATGGTTTGGCGCCATTCAGGAAAAAATATTCTGTTAAAAAGAATCAAGTCTAGGTACATAATGGCCTACCTAAAGGCAGGGTAGGCATTGGTTGTAAATGGCTCTTTAGAAAAAAGTTGAAAGTAGATGGTTCCATTGAAAAAGTTGCCATGGGCCTTACTCACGTTAAGAGAATCAATTATCATGAAACATTCTCTCCTCTGGCTACGTTTACCCCAGTTAGGATCTTAATGGTGACAGTTGCACACTTGGATCCAAAGTTACACCATATGAATGTTAAAACAGCCTTCCTTGATGGAGACTTGGAGGAAGAAATCTATATGAAAGTTCTTATGGGTTTTGAGGATAAAGCCCCAGAAGATCAGTTGTGCAGGTTAATTAAGGCCTTGTATGGTCTGAAACAATCTTTAAAGTACTGGTACCTTACATGCCATAAGGTTATCTTGGAATATAGTTTTGAACCCAACCTATATAACCATAGTGTATACTCCTTGGTCAATGGGAGTATTTTATGTTATTGTCATTGTACGGGTATGGCATATCATTCATGGGTGATGATCTGAATATGATTATGAAACCAAAGAAAGGCTTCAAACTCGGTTTGAAATAAAACATATAGGTGAAGCCTCTTTCATTCTTGGAATTAAAATCAAATGAAACAGAAAAGCAAGGAAAGTTAGACTGTCTCAAGAATCATATATTGATCATATGCTCAGGAGATTTGGTGTAGTTGGGTGGAGACCCATTGACACACCAATCTATAAAGATACTCAGTTGAGTAAGAAGAATGCATCCTCAAGTGAGGAGGATAGATTGGTTATGGAGTCTAAGCCATATGCTCAAGCTGTAGATAGTCTTATATATGTTATAACTTGCATCAAACCTGATACAGGTTAAGTTCTGCGCCTTCTAAGTAGATTTCAGACTAACCTTAGTGTTACTCATTGGAATGTTGTAAAGCGTGTATTTCACTACTTGGAGGGATACAAAGGATTTAAAGCTCACCTTTTAAGCGGATGAGATTATACCTCTCAAGTTCATGGATTCCAATTTTTAGAGCAACTTGGATGAGAGATCTACAGCTGAATATGTCTTCATGTTAGGTGTGGTGCACTTTTACAAAGCAGCAAGAGGCAAAATTCTATTACCAAGTCCACCATGGAAGCCAAATTTGCAGCTTGTAGTTTAGCTGGTTCTAAGGTTATGTGCATCAAAGGTTTTTCTAGCGGATTTAAGGCTAGAAGTGTACCTTGAACTTCCCCATCGAGCTGTTGTGTACACAAGGGTAAATACTAAGGGCAAGCATATAGGGTACATTGTTTATATGTCTTTGACATTCTACGGAAAGAATAATTATTGTGAGTCATACTTCTACTTCTGAGATGTTGGCTTATCTGTTAACTAAAGCTTGATGACAGATCTATTCTTAAGTGATAGACACTCATTGGTATCAAGGAGAGATTGACGATTTCTTGTAATGCGATGTTTAATCGAACAAGTGGGAGATGTTAGTCCTAGTATTCGACCAAACCACTGGATTAGGATCATGTTATTGATCACTTTCAGTATGTCAGATCATTTATCTAGACTGAGACGCATTCAAAACTGTGATGGAGTTCCTAAGTGAGCCATGTATTATTAAGTTTACCCAGTATAATAGGTAAACAAACTCCCAAGTTTTACTAGGTCCATAGGATCAAGGTTTGTTCCATTTAATGGCCAAGAACAGAAGGTAACTTAAGGGTTTTAATACACACACACACACACACATACATACATATAAATATACAAAGTTAAGAGACGTAGAATAAAAATCTAAGTTTTCTATTCATAGCTCTCTCTTTCAAAAGATCATGTTTCCTACTAGGAAAGCATAAAGGAGAAAAGTAGCTAGGATTGTGCAACTTTTCAAAGTGAAAAGCATGCCCCTCTTCTGACAAATCTTGGCCAGAGTTCTGGAGCTTGGGTTGTTCCTTGGAAGACCTAGTTGTTTCTCCTAATCTTGTAAGTTCTAATGCCTAATCTCTTGTATGTTTTCTCATGTATTTTGGAATGATCTAGAGGCGGATTTCCAGGGGAAATTCAGTTGGTCGATGGAGGTAAGCTATGTATTTCTTGATTGCTTTGATTTTGTTTATTTCATGGCTGACCCTAATCATATGATTATTATTGTAATTGGTTACTTGTTTGATCTGTTTTTGCATATGATTGAGGCTGGAGAATCATTGGGACCATGAAATCATTTCCTTGAGTGCTTTATCTTGATAAAACAGATAGTGCCAATAATGCTTTCTTCAACTTTACTATTTTTATCCTTCTCTATTGTACTTTTCCTATTTCCATATCATATAAGTAGGGGGCTTGCTTTCTGCTCTTCATCACTTCTTACAAATGTTTGCCTTCATATATCAAGAATCCAATCTCCATGGCTGTTACTTTGGTGGGAGATTACAGCGCAACACATGTAGGAAACGCTAGCACTCAATCATCCTAGATACATATCAAACACCAATAAGGAGATTTTTCTTGTCTAATGGGTATCAATTATTTCCTCGAGTACTTATCTTAACAAAACATATAGTACCAGTAATGCTTTCTTCAACCATAGTATTTTTACGCTTCTCTGTTTCACCTTTCCCATTGCCATATCCTATAAGTACTGACCTTTCTCTCTGTTCTTTATTTTAGTCCTAACTAATGTTTGTCTTCTCATAACAAGAATCAAATCTGCAGAAACAATTCTCAAGCCAATAAATCTTACCCAGAAACAACATAATAGGCATCACCACAACAAAACTGTACTATTTAACAATGAGGCCAAGGCTCGTTCATGTAAAATGGACAGGAAAAAACATATGTAATTTTCTTCTTGAACTAAATATGGTTTACTGATCTTACAAGAATCAACAAGCAGAACTTCATATATTTCAAACATTTCATTCAAGCCCATGATCAAAATGGAAAGCGTTCTCTCTTCTAATGTGATGAAATTTTAATTGTGAACTCAGCAAAATCGTCTTCTACAACTATTTTGTTTTGTATTTTTACATACACCCCTTTTTTGTACATGTGAAAATTGAGAGAGATAGAGAGTAAATGCCTTGATTTGGTAGAGCTTGAAAGGACGGCTTTCCGACTTCGTCTCCGGATTGTCTTCTTCTGGTTTTTGAGAGGAATTGGGGCTGGTGATGTTTCCTGTTGTTTGCTGAGGTTTACCATGGCCGTTGGTTGCAGGGACACCGTGACCTGTAGCAACCGAATCAATCGCCGCCCTCCATTCGGCGTCTCCATCTTCCTCCCCACTGCTACTGCTACTGCTACTGCCACTCATGCTTAGCCGCCTTTTTTGTAGCTCGGATTGGAGAATACATCTCGCTAGGGCGAGAATTTATTTGGTAAAGCAAGTGGAGTTGCCTGCGAGGGCAACGGATAAATTTCTGTAGAACAACAAAATGTCCATGTTGGCTCATGTTTTCAGT
Source organism: Warburgia ugandensis (assembly GCA_035236585.1). Lineage (NCBI taxonomy): Eukaryota > Viridiplantae > Streptophyta > Magnoliopsida > Canellales > Canellaceae > Warburgia > Warburgia ugandensis. The sequence continues at coordinate 61,560,459 of CP141133.1, forward strand.
GATCCAAATCATGGATGAGGTAGGCTTTGCCATTGATGTACATTAGCTATGCACCCGGAATTCATCATCAATGCCTTATCCTAATTAGGGGTCGGCCACATGAATCTTAAGCACTATGGCTTCATTTAGTTTTAAAGTTTTTAAATCTTTCCTCACCACTTCTATCCATGTTCTTTTGGGCCTTCCCCTTGCCCTTTTAGAACCTCCCTACTTGTATTGCCTCACTCCTTCTAACCGGTGCCGTTGTTGGTCTCCTTTGAACATGTCCAAACCATTTAAGTATAATCTCCCTCATCTTGTTACCTATTGGCACTATCTCTAAATTTTCTCTAATATTTTCATTTCTAATTCTATCCTTTCTTGTCTTACAACTCATCCATTTCAACATCATCATTTCTGCAACGCTCATCCTATGAGTATAATATTCTTAACTGCCTAACACTCTGATCCATAGAGCATGGCTGGCTTTATGGCCATCCTATAGAATTTTTCTTTTAATTTGAGCGGCACTCGATGATCACACAAAACTCTAGATGCACATCTCCATTTGTTCCAACCCACTTGGATTTTCTAGGTAACCTCCCTCTCAATCTCTCCACTCTCATGAATCATTGTTCAAAAGTACCAAAAGTGGTATTTTACAAGGACTTCTTGGTTATCAATCTTGACTAGTGTTCCACTCCTACTCCTCTCCTTGCTAAAATTGCATTCTATATATTCTGTCTTAGTTCGGTTAATTTTAAATTCTTTAGATTCTAATGCTTCTCTCTATAACTCTAACTTTATGTTTACACCCTCCCTTGTCTTATCAAGTAAGACTATATCATCTGCAAATAACATACACTAGGGAATCTCCTTATGCAAATGTTTTGTTAATTCATCCATAACCAATGTAAAAAGGTACGAGCTCAATGCCAATCCATAGTGCAATCCTATAGTGAAAAGAAAATCATTAGTCTTGCCATTAGTGGTCTTAACATTTGTTACCGTTCCCTTATACATATCTTTAATTATGTCTATATAACCCTGCAAAACCCTATATTGCCCAACACCCTCCATATTAACTCTCTATGGACTCTATCATAAGCTTTCTCTAGGTCAATAAAGACCATATGGAGGTCTTTCCTCTTCTCCCTATATTTCTTTACTAATTGTCTTAGTAAGAAAATAGCTTTCATGGTAGACCTCCCAGTCATGAAACTAAACTGATTCTCTAATACACTTGTTTCATGTCGTAGCCTCTTCTCAATCACTCTTTCAAAAAGTTTCATAGTATGGCTCATAAGTTTGATCCCTCGATAATTAGTGCAGCTCTGTAATAGCCTAAAACAGAGGATTATAAAAAGCATTTAGAACAAAATTCTCCCATGTAAACAATATACATATTTTTTTTTCCTTTTACAGCAAAGAATTGCAAAGCAAACTAACTAGATCCTATTATCTTAATTATTAATTCTACTTGAAATTTTCCCAGCAAGGGAAAGTATCATCTCGAACCTCTCATAAAAGAAATGAGTAGAGATGCCTTTTTGTCTACAACCAACTGTGCAAAATGACTTTCAACAAAATGATATGTATAATTAGAGACTATTGAACTCTTCTTCTTCTTTTCTTTTTTGGAATGAGACTATTGAACTTTGTAAAACTTCAATTGGCTTGCTCCATCCCAAATAAATATCCCATAGAAAAGATGATTCCAACCAAAGGTAACTCGCATACAAGACTAAGAAATGTTATTACAGATTCAACTAGGCCAGACTCAATTGTACCTCAACTGATTTGCATGATTAGAGTTTGTTCATAATTTTTATCTCCAAGATGAATGCATAAAATAAACCCTTTAAAATCTCTCTTCAAATCACAACATTTCATTAAAGAGAAAGGATATAAAAAACTTACATCACTTCAGATGCAAGATCAAAAAGATTAAAATTTTTAGTTTCAAGAAGAACTTCACAAGTTTAGAAACCTAAAATAAGAGTGATGCCAAAATGGAAACTCTAGAACTAGAAATTTCACAACTAGAAAAACCCTTCAACATCTATTGTCTTTTGTTTGTTTTTTTCTTCAATTGAACAATCAATCAAGCCTTCTATCACAAGGAACTAGATTTCCAAACATTAAGGATCTTTTTGTGATAAACAAACTATTATTTGTGTAGAAGAGGGAACAATTCTCTTCTCTTTTCTTTTATCAAAGAGTTCCATAAATTTTCTCATATTGAGTCCAAGTCCTTTTATCAAAGAGTTAGGTATTGGTTCTACTTAATCCCATAAACTTTCTCAAATTGAATCCATCTTTATGTCTAGTCTTCAATCAAAAGAAACATTGTATCCTTATCAATTCAGTCCATATTTAAAAAAAAAATTAAATGAAAAATTTTCCATCTTATTAATCATGAGAAACTTCCTTATGAGTTAAGAAACTTCCTTTAGAAGCTTCTAATAAGAAGCATCCTTTCGAAGCTTTTTCCAAAATTGAAATGTCCTTCTTTGTATTAAAAATTTTCCTTTTTTTATATCTAGCTTGGAAATCATAGAGCTTATCAATCCAACTTCAGGATTATTTCACACATATAGAAAAATCAAAAGTAACCTGGGATTTCCATTGGCCTTATATCATATGTCACATGTTATGTTCCTTAATTAGAAATGCTCTTCCATTAATCTGCTATTTTCAAGGTGTACCAAATCATGGTAGTATAAGATCAATTATGTAGATGCTAAGCTTACACAATCACTTTTTTAGGAATTCATGCTTCTATGAGTTACCAGGTTCACATAATATATGGAGGAACCTATCTAGTGAACCTTAGCTTAGAAGCACACATCAAAATGTGCTTCTTGAAGATAGTTGAAGCCTCTCAAATTGTGCAAGGGACATGGTAGCTATATATCTAGGATTCAAGCATGCTAGACTCAATTTATACCTCAACTAATTTTGACGATCAAAATCTATTCGTACTCTTATCTCCAAGATGAATCTTGTAAAATAAAGCTTTTAAAATCTCTCTTCAAATCACAACAACTCATCAAAGAGATAGAATATTAGAAACTCAATTTACTTTGGATGTGAGATCAAAATAGATAAGAATCTAAGTTTTAAGGGAAATGGAGATTAAGAATAACTTCACAAGTTTATAAACCTAGAACAAGAGTGGTGACAAAGAGGCAAACTCTAAAACCAAATATATTCACAAGCAAAATAATACTTGAAAGAAGAACTTCATAAGTTTAGAACTCTAGAGCAAGAGTGATGCCAAAAGGAGCAAACTCTAGAACCAAAGATCTTTATAAGTAGAAAAACTCTTGAAGAGTGATACTAAAAAAGGCAAACTCTAAGAGAGAAACAATAATAGAGTGGTGTACAAAATTGACAAACTTTAAGAGAGAGTAATCATAGAGTGATGCACAAAACTGACAAATGCTAAAAAGAAGAGAATAATCATTCAATAACTGTAAATTCTACAAGAGAGAGACAAAATAGAATATATCTTGGTTGGATAGATTCTCGAAAGCCTAAAATTATTACAGGAAGACAGGATTTTTCTACAAGGAATAGTTTATGGGTCACCCCCTCATATATGAGTTCCTCTACTCTAGTCTCTCTATCATAAGCAATGTGGGACAATTAATTCAAGTCTCGTATATAGAGATATCACTTTATATCTCCTATAAAAATGGCAATGTAGGACTAATAATCCCTTTAGCTTAATGTTTGTAGTTTTCATACAAGTGCACATTTAATCAATTATAATATTTGTAGGGGCAAATCCACAAGAAAGATAAAGTAAGAAAATAAAGCACCAAAGTTGATTTAAACTAATGATGAAAACTAAAATAACAAGAGAAGAATGTGAGTTTGATCAAATGTTTGGATGAGATGAAAATACATTTTTAATAAACATTTGAACTATTAGGATTAAGATATCACTTTGTATCTCCTATAAAAATGGCGATGTAGGACTAATAATCCCTTTAGCTTAATGGTTGTAGTTTTCATACAAGTGTACATTTAATCAATTATAATATTTTTAGGGGCAAATCCACAGGAAAGATAAAGTAAGAAAATAAAACACCAAAGTTGATTTAAACTAATGATGAAAACTAAAATAACAAGAGAAGAATGTGAGTTTGATCAAATGTTTGGATGAGATGAAAATAAATTTTTAATAAAAATTTGAACTATTAGGATTAAAATCACCAATCCAAAATTAGTCTCATCACTTACTATTTCTCTTCTAACTCAAGAATTGAATCGAAACTACAATTACCTTTTCGAAAAATATTTGCTTTGAAAAATTAGTTTAAATTTTTTTTAACTTTAGAAGCTAGATAATTCATCAAATTCTAAGCATTCTATATAAACCTAATAGCAATGGATCATACATCAATTTTTTTAAGCATTCACTACAAAGAGTATTAACAAAATAAAAAAACTATTCTAAGCATAAAACTATCTATTTTAAATTAACTTAATTTTCTAAGATGATTAAAATATCAAAAATTTCATAAGTGATATTCTAATTTAAAAATAAGATCACTTTAATCCTACACAAAAGAAAATTAGCCTAGTGTGATTTCTAAATCAATTTTAAAAGTTGTAAAAAATAAATTTAAAAACTATAAAAAATAAACCTTCTAATTATTTAAGGAAACTAATTTTTAAATAGTTTAAAATGAATTAAAAATAACATATAAAAATCTAAAATAAATCTAGAACATTGCATCAAAGAAAAAACCAAAATCCTAAATAAAACACATTTATTTTTAATTTTTTATTCACTTTAATACCTAGCAATTAATAAAAATACTAAATTAGTTTTATTAAATTTTGAGATCGATCATAGTTTTCCCAAATGTGTCACGTATTAAGTCATAACCATAATTTTTTACAATTTTTTCTAAATAAAAAGAAATAAAGCAACACAATATGCATCTATAAACAAGAGAGTGACACTAACAATGTAAAATTTTAAATAAATTGAAGATTTTGCATAAACCAAATACATTTAAACCTAGATTCTAAAACTAAGTATCACAATAGATTCTCTAATCAATTTCATTCAAAATACATTAATTAACCATAAAAAATAGACTTCAATTGAAAGAGAAATAAAAGTGGAACAAAAATTCGTGGTGAGTGATAATAGCAGACACGAATGTAAAAAAGCAATCATTGTTCACACAAAGAACAATAACAAATGATTGGTTTTTAGTTCTTCATTTTGATGCTTTCATGAATCCAAATGAAAACTATAAAGCATGGTTTTTCTTATCCTCGGTCTCTTCTATTAATGCAATTAACTGTGAATTTTTTTGTTGAATGATGAGTTGAGAAATCGAGCATGAACAGCCTTGTTGATTAGCTTGCACTCTTCTATTTTTGTCTTCTATTTTTCTCCAAATTTTGATCCCTCTAAAAAAACAACCTCTTCAACACACACACACACACACACACACACACACACACACACACACACACACACACACACACACACACACACACACACACACACACACACACACACACACACATGTTATGGAGAGGTTGGTTTATTAGTAGTTTCCTCCTCCAATCTTTCTTTCTCCCCAGCCAATTCTAATTGAGTAGCATTTCTAACATGACTTGGTTTCTATACAAAAAAATTTATATCCGATAGTTGAGATGGCTTGGTTTTGATAATAAGCAACTCAAGTGAATCTAAAAATTCACAATACAAAATTTTGGAAGTACACAATCTATAAATATCATTGATGACAATGACTCTGATGCTTTAATTCTTTTGTTGAATGATCATAATGATTCATGGGTAGTAGATTCTAGTGTATCATTTTGTGCCTCTTCACTTCAGGATTCATAATTATGCAAAAGGATATGTTGAAAAAGTTTATTTGGGTGATGTTGAAGCATGTAGCATCGTTGGCCAAGGAAACGTCCAAATAAACTTAGTGAATGGAACTTTCGACAATTAGAGGGCATTAAGCATTTACCCTAATTGAAGAGAAATCTGATATTTATTGGTAAACTTGCAGAGTTAGGATTTAAGACCACCTTTGCCAATGACTCATGAAGGTGTCCAAAAAAGCATTGATAACAATAGAAGGCAAGAGAGATGGGATTATGTATGTGACCTCTAGTAGAAACATCTTGATTTCTATAGTATCTTCAAAGGTAAATGCAAGCACATGACATTGCTGACCTGGTCACATGAGTGAATAAAGGGATGAAGGTTATGCTTACAAAAGGAAAACTATCAGGTTTGAAATCTATGAACCTTGAGTTTTATAAAGATTATGTTTATAAAAAAAAAAAAGAAAGAAGGTGAGCTTCTCGATGGATCTCTTTGTTTTGTTGCATTCATAAATGATGATAGTTATAAAAAAAAAAAAACTTTGGTTTATTTTTTGAAACATAAGTCATACATATTTGATGTTTTAAGAAAATGGAAAGCTTTGGTTGATAATGAAATAGGAACAAAGAAGAAGACCTTGAAGTTAGACAATGAGAGAGAAAAGTGTGATAATAGGTTCAAAGAGTATTATGTTGTTAATGGAATTAGAAGTGTGAATATGGTTCTTTGAACTCCACATCAAAATGTTGTTGTAGAGCTCATAATTAGAATGACTATGTGTGTGCCAAAAGTATGAGAACACATGCTCGGTTCTTGAATAGTTTTAGGCACATGCTATGAATATTGTTGTTTATTTGATTAATAAAGGACCTTCCTCTCAGTTAAACTATGAGATCTCAAAGAGATATGGACTAAAAAAGAGGTAAAACTTTCCCACTTAATAGTTTTTTTTTTATTGTATCTCTTATGTGCTTGTTGATTTAGAAAATAGAGGCAAACTTGATCCTAAGACTAGAAAATGTATCTTAATTGGATATTGTTTGAATGATTTTGAATTTTAATTTTGAAATGTTGAAAATAGGAAAATCATTATAAATAAAATGTCGTATTCGATGAGATTGTTATGTATAAGTACTTATTGGATGGAAAAAGAGAAAAAAAAATTAGAGCATTTAGAGTATGTTGAAGGTTGTCATGACCCCTCATAATAGTAATGTAGAGACAGAACCTACAACACATCTAATTGCATTACATAATGAGCTAAGACAGATAAAAGCCCCGATTTTTTTACTCTCCTTCACTCCTTGGCTTTGCAGGTGAAAGCCAAGGATAAGTAGGAGCTAGCAATGATAGATGAGATGGAGTCTCTGCAGTTAAATAAAACATGGGATTTGATTGAGCTACCCAAAGGAAAGAAAGCATTGTATAATAAATGGGTCTATAGATTGAAGGAAGAGCATAATCGATGAAAGAAGTACAAGGCTAGTCTAGTTGTAAAAGGATTTCATTAAAGGGATGATATTGACCTTATTAAAATTTTCTCCCCTGTGATTAAATTATCTACTATTAGATTAGTTCTAAGCATTATGGTTGTAGAGGGCTTGCATTTAGAGCAGTTACATGTAAAAACGGCTTTTGTTTATGGAGATTTGAAAGAAGACATCTGCATGTGGCAACCACATGGCTATATTTAGTCTAGGAAGGAGAATCTAGTATGTAGACTAAAAACGAGTCTCTAGGTTTTGAAACATGCCCCAAGATAATGGTAGATTTAGTTTGATCATTTCATGTCTAATAATGGTTAATAGATATCATGCTGATTACTATTATTACTTTAAGAGATTTGCAAACTCTTCTTCAATTATATGTTGATGACATGCTCATTGCAAAATCAAGCATGCATGAGATTTCAAATATGAAACATCAACTTGTAAAGGAATTCTCAATGAAGGACTTAGGTTTAACAAAACAAATCCAAGGGATGCTGATTAATACGGACATGATAACCAAGAAATTAAGACTATCATATGATGAGTGATATTGAGAAGGTTCTTAAGAGAATCAAAATGAAAAACGTTAAGTTGACAAACATTCCTTTGGCAGGTCACTTTAGACTTTCAAAGAAAGATGAGGCACACTCATAGGAAGATCATGAGTATATGTCTAAAGTTTCATATATATCAACAATTGGTAGTTTGATGTATGTGATGGTTTGTACAAGACCAGATTTTGCTCAAGTAGTAGAAGTTATTAGTATATTTATGAGCAATCCTAAAAAGTAACATTGGAGGGTAGTGAAGTAGATTTTAAGGCATGTAAGAGGTAGCTCGGATAGGATATTATGCTATGGACAATCAGAGATCACTTTATCACTTTTACAAGGATATGTAGATGCTGATATCGTTTTAAAACTTGAAGGCGAAAGAAGCACTACTACATCTTTATTTTGGGGAGCTTACAGTTAGTAGGGTATCAAGGATGCATAAAATAGTTGCTCTCTTAACAACATAAATGGAGCATGTTGCTCCAACAAAACCGAATAAAGAAATGATTTGGCTATGAAGTCTTGTGGATGAGTTAAGAAAGGACTAAAAGAACTGCATTTTATATAATGATGGTCAAAGTGATATTCATTTGGCAAAGAACTTGGCTTTTCATGAAAAAAAAAGTATATTGATAAAAGATATCATTTCATAAGATCATATTTGAAAGAAGATGTTTTTTTTAAACAAGATACATGCAAGCAAAAATCTTGCTGATATATTGGTGCTGCAAGGCCTCATGGAGGAGTTAGGAAAGGAACAAAAGGTCTGTATTTTATACAATGACATTCAAAGTGTGATTTGTTTGGCAAAGAACTCAGCTTTTCATGATAAGTGCATATCAACAAAAGGTATCATTTTATAAGAATGTATTAGGAAGGAGGTCTATTTTCTTTAAGAAGATACATATATGCTAAAATCCTATAGAGATGTTGACTAAGGTAGTCACAATATAGAAGTTGTTGGTATGCTCAACTTCTCTAAATCTTCAAAACTAAAGAAAAAAAGAACCCACATCAAGTTTCATGCCAATGGAAAAGTTGCATCATTTATAGATAATGAAAATCAAGCTACTTACAATTAGTCTATGAGCGAGAGTTGTTGTTAACATGGAGCTTGATTGGTTTGATCCTATTACACCTATATCAAGTATCGAATTATATTGCACTGCAATCCAAGTGTTCGGGGTGGAGCCCCTGGAGTAGGTCAAGTTGTGCAGTTAGCTTGCTGGGGAGTAGGGGTGACATGCCCCTCTAGAGGGTGCAAGGGTGGAGCCGTCAGCCTAAAAAAAAGGTAGATGTTTTTCTATTTTATAATATGGGCATGTGTATTTGTACAATGCTAGGGTTTTATAAGGGGTGGCAAAATCTTCTGTAACTTGTGATGGCTATTTTTTGGTGTGAAGATAGTGAAACTGGTGTGAGCCTATGAACGTACCACAATTCAGAGGAAACTACATACATGTGTGTTTTGTGTTTTCTCATTAACATTATGAACCTTAGACTCACAGCTCAAAATGTGCTTGCTGTGGAAGGTGTTAAGATGGCCTACACAAGATCTGCCAACTTGGATAATCACCTAATACAAGATGAACTGGTGAAAACTTATATTGACTATTGTTTTGTTTCTTCATTCCACTATATCTCATGCTTTTGGTTTCTCTAAAGTCTAACCGTCTCCTCAGTTTTCTACATGAGGCTGCTGTAACTATCTGAAAATTCCAATTGTAGCATCTGAACTAGTTCTTATTCCTAGTTCGACACAAACTTTTTGTTTGATTCACAAATTTGTTGCTTCCCTTGTGATCCTTATATTCCTACTATTCTTATGATGAGCTTCTCCATGTTACTTGCATCTTATGTCTAAAACTAGTGGTCTGTCACTTAGCTGATCAAAACCAGGAGATATATGTTCCATTTTCTTTAGTAAATTGTTCCATGTTTTCATGTAGGAAGAAATAAAGATCTATAATGTCACAGTATTTGTTAATCCCTACACAAAACATATGAAGAGGGAGCATAGAAGGGTGAAGAGAATAATTGTTGGCGATGAGGAAAATGTAAGTTGCAGTCACCTAGTAGTAGAATGTTGGATTTTTGCTTAGTATTTGCAATCACGTTAAAAAATTGAGATTGAGGATGAATGATTGTATTCGATTGATAGATTGAGAATTACAGACAAGTATTTATATACATTACATATTTGACTTTTCATTCAAGATTCAATAATTACGGATCAACTGTTGACTAATCACCATCAATCTTCAAATTTAACCATGATTGTTGATGGTGATTTACATCACAATTTCTAACACTCCCCTTTAAGCTGAAAATGCTAAGATAATTTGCATTTCAAGCTTGTTAGTTTGAAACGCTATAATAAAATGCCAAGTAGCATGATCTAATTGTCCTTTGCTTGTTTTCTGTGACTGCATTGGCTGCATACTAATTTTTTCACCTGCTTTGGGTGGGTATTAGTCTGTGCGCCTACTTTGGACATGTGCTTGAACTTGCTTCTATTTAAGCATGTGATTGAAATTGCACCTACATAGGGTGCAAAAATTGTGGTGCTATGTCCGCTTTGATTGCGGCACTTGGGCCAACTTGTGATGTTGCACTTAGGCTATCTTTGAGATGTGACGCTTTTGTTGGCTTTGACTAGGAACTTGGCTATCTTTGAGATGCGAAACTTGGGTCAGCTTTGACTATGACACTTAAGTCGTCTTTGAGATGCGATGCTTGGGTTAGCTTTGATTACAGCGCTTGAGCCATCTTTGAGATGCGACGCTTGGGTTGGCTTAATCACGGTGCTTGGGCCGTTCTTTGAATGTGGCGCTTAAGCCGTCTTAACTTATAGCACTTGGGCTAGCTTGATTTGTGGTACTTGAACTGAGTGCTACTATTCTCCCCCTCAAGTCGTAGAATGAATATTTATCATTCACAACTTGCAATGATGTTGTTGTACTTGGGCTGTCTTGATCGTGAATGCTTGACCAAGTGATGCTCCATGTTCCAATTTGCTGATATTACAGTATGTACTATTGATAAGGTAGACCTACTGTTCAATAGGTCAAAAGAATTGTTCATCGAGTCATAGTATTGTTCATTGAGACAATACTGTTTTAACTCGTATTGTATCAACTCATTACTGTTTGCAACTCAGATCTTGTTGTAAATCAGCACTGTTGTGAATCGGTATCATGATGTCAGTACTGTTTATCAACATCATGATTTTACTTTTGGTGATTATTATTACTTATTTATTTTTTAGATGAACAATTAAAGTCACGAAGACAAATAAGCAACTATGGGAGACTTGTGAGAGATGGTCGACTAGAAGGAAAGCACTGCGATGAAGACGGTGGAGTCTCTCGGAACAATCTAACGATAAAGAGCAGCTCCAATGAACGCAAAAGGAGAAAATCATGATGAGGCTAGTTGCCATCATGGCTGATGTCGGCATTGATGGTATCATCATTGCTAACTGCAGTGATTGTCGGGCCATTCTTAGCTCCTAGGAAAACTACCAAAATCACTGGCACTATTTAGGTATATCTGGAAAATACTTCATCCGCAAACATTGCAGCATCAAATGGGCTGTCACATTAAATTTGCGGGTCTTAATCCGCGTATCATCGATAGTCACAGACGATGATGATCTTACTACCGGTGAGACCAGCATCACCATGGGGGCCACCAATGACAAATTTGCCGATGGGTTAAGATGGAAGATGTTCCTCTCATAGAGGTATTTCTCAGAATGACAGACTTGATCACATGCTCCTTGAGGTCGGCAGCAATCTCATAGGTGGAGATGAGGACGGTGTGAACGCGAATTGGTACCATGGCGCCATTTTCATTTTGGTATTCTACAGCGACTTGGGTATTTCCGTCAGGCCTGAGCCATGTGCAGGTGCCATTCTTGCGGACTTCGGTGAGGCGGGCACCATGCTTGGTGGCTAGGACATGGCTAAGGGGCATGAATTCAATGGTTTCATCGTTGGCGTAGCCAAACATGTGACCTTGGTCACCGGCATCAATCTCTTCGGGGAATATGCTGTAGCAGAGGGAGGTGAGAATAACACCAGGTTATGAAGATTGAAGAGTAGATGGGCAACAGGTAACAGAGGAGACTGGAGGGAGCGATTGAAGAGTAGAAAAGGCTATTTTAGCTCAAAGGCTTACTAAATTAGAAGCAACTATTAACCATATTAAGTCTGAGATGAAGGCTGAAAAATACCCTTGCGGAGAGGTTGAAGAACGCTGAAGCAGCACGGAAACGATTTGATGAAGAGTTGAAACGCTATGCCACGGAGAGTGACTAGGGAAGAAGTTCGCCAATCACTGGAAGATGAAGTCCGGCGCTTAACACAAACGGTTGGCCAAGCTGAAGGGAAAAACATGAAAAGGAGGAACAGGTTGCTCAATCCGAAGCTTACATTGACGCCATAGAGGCAAAATTGCACTTTTCCCAGTAATATATACACACTCTGGAAGCTTCGCTATCAGAGGAGACTGGAGGGAGCGATTGAAGTGGACGCCATCAGAGTGGCAGAGAAAGACCGAGAGTTGGTAATGGGAGAGGAATGTTTGGATTGTAGATGCAGTCGACACCAGGTTGGATCATCTGAGGGACAAGAAGCGGAAGTTTTGTCGGGATGTAGTTCGCAGTGTGATTCCAGCAGTGAGATTAGAGCCAAAGAAGGGAGATGGGCTTGGAGAAGGTAAGGAGGAGGAACTTTCTACAGATCTGATTGATCTGATAATACCATTGCAGATGTTGTGTTTCTGCTATGGGATAGCAGATCAATCTGTCTGTGAGAAGAGACGGTGGGCAATGATTTTATTCTTCAAGACAGCGTCGATCGAACTGCGCAACAAGTAACAGATCTTCATGACTACTCTAACTCTGCTCTGATACCATGTTGAAAAATTGAGATTGAGATTTTATGATTGTATTTGATTGATAGATTGAGAATTATAGACAGGTATTTATAGATATTACATATTTGACTTTTCATTCAAGATCCGATAATTACGGATCAGCTGTTGACTAATCACCGTCAATCACCAAATTCAGCCGTGATTGTTGATGGTGATTACAAATCATAAATGGTGCGAAGTATCTCGTTTTGGGATAAAGCGGATTCGTGGTATAGCAATTCTGTTACGGGAATGACAGAATCTGCAGGGGTTGGTAGTGGGCTGGGCATGTACTTGAAAGCAAGGAATAGTATAAATAGAGCTGTAGCTGAAGCTGGGTTGGCAACAAATGGCATCACAAAGAAGAGCAAAGTAGCGTTCAGATCTGAGAGAACTGTCTATGGTCACTACGCGGCAAAGGGATAGGCAAAATTTTGAAAGCACGGATTTGTATAACTGAAGCTGCAGCTAATTTTGCAGAGGCAAACCGCATCTCCAAGAAAGGAGATTATAGAATAGTGAGAGAGACTCTTTGAATTCCTAGAATTGTACAATAGTGAGAGATTGCAAATGCTTTAATGGTAGAGATGACTTTAGTATAGTTTTCACTATAAAATGAATGGGTACTTGGAATCACATGATCCAATAGCCTGCGTCTTGAATTCGAAGAATGAGACGAGTCCCTTCTCTTTGTTTTGAATTTTGTTTCTACGTGTCTATGTCTCCCATTGGCATGTTTTTTCTTTTCTTTCTTTTTGAGCATCTCTGAGTTGTTTTCCTTCTTTCTTATTGTCATAAAGATTACTAAATGATTCTTGTAAGCTAATCTTAGTTGAAGCAGTATGCACTTTTTGACCATTATCCGTTGAAGGCTGTTAACCGAAATGATCTGCCTTTTAGATCCAGAAAAACCGACTCCAGCCTTGAAACTGTTTGAATCAATTTGAATCTCTGAGAACATTTGGAAACATTGTGAATAAACTTGTGCATCGAATTGACAACACGATGTACATATTTTCACTTGGAAGATACTAGCCAGCAAGAGTTCAGGTGAGCCACATTCTTTTCATTGGTCCAAAATGTCTGTTTATTAAGGTGTGCTATGATGATCTCTCGACGAATATTCTGGGGCATCCGAATATTATGAGCTAGATGGTTAGAAAATAGACTGGTGCACGAAGCTTCAATGTATGTAGAGTTTGGGAAGGGTCAATAGTATACAGTTATACCTTGCATTTTTGCAAATGGCTTTTTCTACTCCTCGAATCCATGACCTCAAGGTCACACGACGGCAACTCTAGTATTGCGTTAAGGCTTCCTTTCAAAAGGTGATGGTATATATTCAACAATAACCCTCTTCAATCAAAGGCTTAATTAGAATGATCTCATTGTGGGCAACTTCTTTATGACTCATCCACAGCAAGCACCTCTGGATACACGGTTTTGATCGTTTTGTGCTTTTGCCTGTCGATTCTCATTAAAAAATTGTAAGAAATTACATTGAAGGCCTCAAGCAGCAGCTCAAGTGCTGTTACAGGCCCATCTCAACCAACAGGGCGCACAAAACAAATCCATAAAATGAACGGAAACAGCAGCACAATCATGGGCCTACAACAGCCCAACAGGAAGAGGCCTGACACAAGGGAACCAAAGCCCCAATGCCGAGCCAGTATATTACATCTTATACGGAAATCACATCTACTTGAACCATGCCCGGTAGTAGATTGAACAAGGTAAAACCGTCTGCTCTCACCAGATCTGTGACTATCAGCTACTCGCAAATCTTCTCAATTGTTTGAGGAAAACAAATCTTCTACAATTGATGATATCAATCCTTCAGTTTTTTACTTTTGCCTTTTCATTTTGAATATAAGCACCGTCCATTTCCCCTACGGAATAAATGATCGGATCGTCCAATGGCAATGTCTTTCAGTTCATGACCCACCTACAATGCAGCTAGCGGCTTGTAGAAATTTTTGAAACTAAGATTCTAAGCAATACGCTAAAGAGAAAAACAAGACATTAGCAAGTAGAAATATTTGAAAGACAGAAAAGCATGGGGGCTGTTCGAAACGATGTATTTGCGGTTACTTTTCTAATTTGAGCTGTTACAGTATGTGCAGGGTCTACCTTTTGCAATGATGCAAACCATCTATACACCAGATCTCTTATGGATGAGCACCAAGATATGCAACCATTTGTTTGCTAGACCTTTGACCAGAGGCCTAGGCACAGACGGTCATCAAAGAAATGCAAGCACCATATATAGAAGGGCCCGTATGTGCCTTGTTGCATGTTCGAATCACAGCTTATGACTCTGAGGCCTTTCCACTGACTGATTTTTACTTGATTGATGACTCTGGACCTTCATCATTGAAGCCTTGTTTATGCTTTATTTTTTAACTAAAATGTAGACCATCGATTTTGTGTGGGAAAATATCCTGTGAATGAAATATCCATTTGGTTTGGCACCAAAACTTCATGGCTCTCTTGATGATTTTCTGCGACTTTAGTGGTATGGATCAACATGTAGATTTTCTCATGTAGGTATAACAGCATCTCACTTACTTAAATCAACCAAATGCTTTTCTTAGTACTTGCACTCTTTTTGTTATTGTTATTTTTTTATTTTTTGTTACAAGCAAAGAATTAAACTTTGTCACTGTCGATCCTAAGCCTGGATAAAAAGGAGGATTTTGCATTAGGTGCCAGCCAACAAGGAATATTTATAGGACATGAATCGATCATTGACATTCCCTCAGGCTAGGCATTCTCCGAAAGCGATGCATTGCTTCGGATCTCAGGTGCATAATGGACAAGGGCTGCTAGGGCATTCCCATGAAAGCGAAGCGTTGTATGAAAACCTAGATGGGGTGAAAAGTAGGCACGGGTTCATGTCATGGGGATCGAGAAGTATGCAAGTAAATACACTAACTCAGGAGAATAAGATTCATATCGCCATATGGAATATAAGCACATTGACATGTAACAGTTTAGAGTTAGTGAATACGATAAAGCACATGAGAGTCAGTATCACTTGTATCCAAAAAATTAAGTAGAAAGGGGCTAAAACTATAAAAAAGAATGTGTATAAGCTCTGGTATGTAGGAAAAGACAATAATATAAATAACATATGGATAGTTGTGGATTAATAATTAAAGGATAAAGTTGACTTTAAAAGTAGTGATACAATTATACTAACAAAAATTGTTCTTGAAGACAAGATCATAAATATTATAAGTTTTATACACACCACAAGTAAGGCTAGAAGATAAAATCAAGAGACAATTTTGAAAAGAAATGGAGGGAGTCATGCAAGAAATTTCCAACATAGAGAATATATTTATAAGAGTAGACTTACATGATCACATAGGACGAGAAAAGAAAGGATATAATAGGGTACATGGAGGGTATGATATTAGAGAAAGAAATGAGATGGAGGAAGCTTATCCTTGATTTGCTTTGGCATATAACCTAACTCTAGCAAACAAATTATTTAAGAAGAGGGATGAACACTTAACAACTTTTAAAATTGGACATATAAATGCCAAATAGACTTTTTCTACTTAGGAATACCAAAAGATCAATGTGTAAGGATTGTAAGGTGATACTCGGTGAGAGTTTAACCTCACAACATAGGTTAATGGTTATATATATATATATATATATATAGGGGGGAGAGAGAGAGAGAGAGAGAGAGAGAGAGAGAGAGAGAGAGAGAGAGAGAGAGAGAGAGAGAGAGAGAGAGAGAGAGAGAGAGAGAGAGAGAGATGGAAGAACGTAAATGAACTTAATAAGTGTCCAAAAACTAAGTTATAGAACTTAAAAGGGGTGAAGATAACATCATTCACAAATAAGTTGATGGTAGAACAAAAATGGAACAATGAAATAGAAGTAAACACCATGTGGACTAATATGGCCTAGCCAATTAAGAAAGTGGCAAAAGATGTTCTAAGGGTATTTGAAGTTAAAAGGCAACCTATAAAGGAAATTTGGTAGTGGAGTGAAAAGGTACAAAAGTTATTAAAAGAAACGGGTGTGTTTTAAAGCAGAGCAGATGTAATACCTCAAAATTTTAAATTCCATTTTATGTAATTTTAAATTTAACTTTAAATAAAATAAGAATTTAAAAGTTTGTATTTTGAGTTTTGTGGAATTGACCTTTTACAAGACACTTAATTGGTTCTTGCAATCTTAATATTTGAAATATACACGAACAAAGGATTCCAACAACACAAAAAATGCTAAAATCGAAGTCCAGATGAAAGAGATAGAAATATGACAATTGAAGGCTATTTTAGGCATTTCAAATATAGGCTTCATTTTGTGAAAATCAACACAAAATCAGTCAAATGATGCAACAACTAGTGATACTACTATTATGGGATGAGAAATAATAATAATGAAAGAAAAAATGTAAAAATAATTAAATAATATAATTAAAATTCAATGGAGGGGCTGAAATTGATTTCAACATTCCCTATAAGTTATAACTGTTGAAAAGTGGACTATTACCCAATGTTATATATATATATATATATATAGAGAGAGAGAGAGAGAGAGAGAGAGAGAGAGAGAGAGAGAGAGAGAGAGAGAGAGAGAGAGAGAGAGAGAGAGAGAGAGAGAGAGAGAGAGAGAGAGAGAGAGAGATGAGGAGCCACCTTCCACTGTGGTTCCTGAACCCACCATTGACATTAGTGAAGCAGAGAATGGATGAGGATTTCATTCTACCAAAGATTTAATTCACCAAAGAAAACAATGGCAAGGATTGACAATATGAGCCATCAATTCTTTTCACCATTATGAGAGGAACAAAAATCCTAATGCCAGTCCTCAATCCGACATCGTCTCATTGGAGAAAATGAGAAGAAAAAATGGATTTAGGGATGGAATCAAACATATAGTCTTGATAGAAAAAAGTATTCAATTATTGGAGAACAATCAATATACTGGTGACGAATGGTGGCTATAATAGTTCATAGCCATGATCCGAACCATTCACTGTCTTTCCCGACACACATAGTGAAAAACCCCTTCATTTTTGGAAGATCGGAGAACACAGTCACCAAAAATTTGAGGACTAGGTGGGTAATCCAGCATCAAGTTAAGATGGAAATGCAATTAAGGTAGGTATTCACACTTTTGTTCTATGATTTTCACTTTATCTAGTTAGATTTAAATGAAACAATTGGATCTAGGTAGATCTAATGTTCATTTTTTAGTGTCATTTTTGATTAACTATAAGGAAATCAGATCTAAGCCTCTATAGCTCAAATGTGAACACTGAAACAAAAAAAAAAAAAATTATGCTTGGATCAATGGATCAAGCCATCATCCAATGAAAGTGATTATGAACCGACGATCTACTCATGTGAATAGTGATTAGAACTCTGATCAAGATCATAGATCTAGATTCAATGTTTTTTAATTGTGGGAATACTGATTGAAATTTAGATTAGAAACATGTAGCATTATTTTTGTTAAATAGATCAAAATCCAATGTTTAAATGATCAGGAAATTTAGATTTTGACCACAAATAGTGAAATGCTGCAATGGTGGACCCCAATTCGCTAGATCCGACCATCATCCAAGATGAAGTGTATAGACCATTGATCTAATAACACGATTAGAAGATCAAAGTATTGGTTCATAAGCAATGGCCCAGATCTAAAATAATTTGGCCATCCAAACTAAGATCTAACGATAGATTGTATCAAATATGATAATCTGTGAGCGGTGATGATGATCTAGCAATGGTGAACTATTAGATCATTACCAAATGAGCTGATCAAATGTAAATCATATTGTATTGTGTTATCTGATAAGATTCAAGAGAGGATAATTTTAGATCATAGGCGGATCATGTAAATGAACCATATACTATATTGGTATGTAAATTAGATATGATTTGATCATTAGATCATGATTACACATGCAAATTGAATATATATAATGCTTTCTTATGTCATGAGAGAAATCTAACAATTGAACTTTTGTTAGATTAATAAAATAAAAGAAATGTAGTGATGTTTACGTGATTGGATATGATCTAGGACAGTAGTCAAATTTATATATTAAAAATATGTGATATGATTTTATTTAGTCAAACAAAATCAGATTGTTAGATGGATTAGAAAATGTATAGGTACTTATGAAGTAATGATCTAGATCGTTGATCAACACTGAACAATGCGAATATGTACTCTAGTAGCCATTGAGTGTCTAATTAATGATCTAGAGTTGAGAAAATGATGATCAACAATCTAAGTGGTTGCGATTGCATTAATTCAAATTGAATTATAGTGGAAGAAGAATCAACGATTGATCTTGATTTGCAGATGAAAACGAAATATCCATGATAAGTTTTGGTAATACATTGTGTATATATTACAAAATTATTGATAAAGTGCTAATGGATGTTTGGATTTGATGTGATTTAGTTCAGCCACTTTGGATTGCAAGACCAAAGGTAGGTGGATTTGTGCTATATTGGTTAGTTTTATTTTAATTATCATTATTTGTGATATAAAAATTAATTATTGGAAACACAATTGATTAAAATGTTTGAAAAGCTTAGCATTTTATTTAATGTTGACCATTGAAAAATCAAATATACTGAAAAGTGCTTTGTGTTATACGTGCTTTTGAAATAAAATCAAGTATTGAAAAGACAAATTTCAAATAACATGCAATCTATTTTATGAGAGTATGATTTTAAGGATATATGTTTTATGATAGAAAATAACTAATAAGGGAGGGTGTTGTGGTATTGGCTTACTTCTAAGTTTATATGATTTGACAACTTTTGGTACTAACGTACTTGTTTGTTGATTATCAAGGATGTATTTTTGATTGATTGATAGGCATAATTGCTTGTGGTGTCTATGCTAGGACACGTAGATTGGCCGTTCTCCTTCGATTTGTGATTCTTGCCCATGAGGCATTATTGTTTGAGGTGGGTGCATCATAAGAAGGCATGCTATTTGATTGTTTACTAATCCATGTGTCCATGAGTAGCGATGTAGCCTTTGTTGTCTCCACAGACAAAAGTAGATTGGGCGGTGGACCCACTACTTGAATAGTGTACTTGTGCTGATTAATTGGTATGCTAGGATATACCAGTTATCTTCACAAAGATTAGACCATAATGGCCTATATGGCTAGAGGTAGGACACAACTAATTGTTATTGATATGCTATCATTAGTTGTTATAAGAAACAATATATTAAGTGATGATCCCAAGTATATAGTTATTGCTTTATGATTTGAAAAGCTTTGATATCATTAGATATTGTAAAAGTTTATGACCATTTCCTTTGTTAATTGCTTTTACTCATTGATTCAAATATTTGACATTGATTTTGAACATATAAAAAAAATAAAAGGCAGTATGTTTATAACATGGATTTGTGATTCTATTCAGAATTTAGAAATTTGATTGATTTACATTCGGAAGATACATATATTATCATAATTTCATTCAAAATTTGTATTATGATTATATGAGAATCAAATTTAGTTCTTGTTGAACATATCAATTGAGAATTGAACTATTTTGACATAAATGCATTATTTGTAAACTGATGAAATTGGCATGAGTATCATGTTTTTAGATATATTGATTTTGATCAAATTTCATTCATTGTTAAAAATTTGACTTTGTAAATCATGAATAGCATACCAAAATAGCATCTTATTTTTACCTACTCATGCACAAGCTTGGTGAATCTCAAGCTCGAAGGATAGGATTGAAGAGAAAACAAAGCAAGCAAGAAGATTAACACACTTGTTGTGAAGTTGAAAGTTTAGGACCACAAAGCCTTTAGAAATCTAAGGTTAGATTATAAGAGTGTGTTGTTTACATTTATATACTTTTTGATATGTGAACTTGGATGAAATGAAAATTTTGGGTTTGTGTATATTCATGAATAAGGGAAGAAGTGATATGGTTATGACTAGAAGTCTTAGATGTCAGTTTAAGTATTTATATTTATTTAAAAATATAAAAATTGTTAAAATGTTATTAGGTTTTTTGTATTTCATGCGATAAATGCATAAATGTTCAAAATGCAGAGGAGATTCTATTAGATTTTCAATAGAAATGAGAAATTTACTTCATTGAAAATTTTGTTTTTTGAAAAGAAAAATGACTTAAGAAAATATTTTCAAAGAAAAAGATTTTCACTGTTTGTTTTCTAAAGAAATTTTTAACTAGAAAAAGATCTTGCACTATTTAGAAAATTATTTTAAAATATATTATAAAAACTTAGGTCGTCACAATATAGTAGTAGAAATAACAAAAATTGGAGCAATATAAGAATGCTAAAAGGTTACTAAGAGAATAGTAAGTGAGGCTAAACTCAAGGTATATGATGATCTCTGTAATAAATTATGATTGAGAGAAGGTGAGAAAGATGTATTTAAACTTACAAAATTAAGAGAACAGAAGGGTAAAGACTTAGACGGTGTTGTGTGCATTAAAAGCAATGACCTAAGGATACTAGTCAAAGATGACAACAAGATCAAACAAAGGCGAAAAAGTTACTTTTAAAAATTACTAAATGACAATTTCCTTGAGAATTGAATGTACCGCAAACCCAAATAACATTGGACATTGTAAATATGATCGTCAGATTAGAAAACATCAAGCGAAAGGGTTCCTAAAAAAGATGAAATCAATGCAAATCACTTATATAGTCTCCTAAATCCAATCCTAGCCAAAAGGGAAAATGGCAATGCAACTGAGCCTGCGCCCAACTATGCTAGACATTTGTTGGCATTAAGAAACAAAATAGCAGTATTGGTCATCGTATAGGGCAGCAACCAAAGCTTTAATAAGGCCATATCAGTTGGAATTTTTCTTTATGAAATCACAAGTCTCAAGAAAGCAATGATATTTTATATGTTATCATTAGATTTTTATTTTATTATATTTTATGTAACCTTTCATATATATATATTTCCATCTAAAAGTTTCATGTGCTATTATTTATATGAACTATTAGTGTTTTGCTATTTTGTAGATTCTATCAATCAATTGTCTATTTGCTTATAATTTTTAATTATTAATTAAAACATATAAACAAAAAAGTTATAAAAATATAATAGAAAAAGAGTATATATTTTGTGTATAAAATAATGTTAATATTAACTTCTTTCTAATAGAGTCTAATAATTAACATAGATGCTAATCATAAGATTCCAAAAATAGATAGTTTGGCCATTCATGATTATCTAACTTGTGTTCTTAGCATCATAATATAGAATTGAAATGGATGATTCAAATCAAACACACACACACACACACACACACACACACACACACACACACACACACACACACACACACACACACACACACACACACACACACACACACACACACACACATATTGAGTGGCCTCACTTTGATTGATCAGAACTGGTAGCTTCTATTTAGGATCTCTTACAACTCATTGTATTAATGTTAAATCATGCACTACCACACATGAGGCTTTTAAAGTAGGCATAAAGAAGTCATTATATTCACTATCAACTTCTTAAATATTTTACAAGTCGGTTAGAAAAAAACAAATTTAAAATTATAGACTTAAGAAGTCATTTAATGAAAACGAATTTAAAAGTCTAACGCAAAGTGGATTTTTTGTTGTTGGAAAGGACTTTTAAGTCATTTGACTCAAACAACTTCAAAAGTGTGAATTTTTAAAGTCGTTTACATGTAAATGACTTCAAAAGTTATTGACTTTTGAACTTGTTTAGACCTAAACAACTTTAAAATGTCAATAACTTTTGAAGTCATCTAAGTTGAATGACTTCAAAAGTATACACATAAGTTTGTTGTGAAGATTATTTTATGCAGGAAAGGACTGTTAAAGTCGTTTGATGCAAATGACTTCAAAAGTTATAGACATTTAAAGTTGTTTAGGCCTAAATGACTTTAAATCTTAATTACTTTTGAAGTTGTTTAACACTAAATGACTTTAAAAGTCAGTCACTTTTGAAGTCATTTGAATCAAACGACTTCAAAAGCCCTTTCTCACGTATACTTTTGAAGTTTTTTTATTCAAACGATTTCAAAAGTTACTAACTTTTAAAGTTGTTCAGTACTAAATGACTTCAGAAGTCCTTGTTCATATGTAAAAAAGCCGAAGTCATCTCACTTTTTCCTGTATCCCCTATTCATGTTCTTCTTCTCACGGGTGGCATGATGGTGTCCTCCTCTCGTCCTTATGCCTCTCTCTTTTTCCTTTCTTGCTTTTCATTTTGGATATTTTGATTTTCTGTGTCATGAAAAATACTACAAGTAAACCATAACTTCTTTTGATCACGAATTGCTTTCTTATTACTAACTCTCTGTGTTTTCATTTTATAAATCAAGTGGGTTTTCTCACCACAGATGATGGGGTTAAGAAGTGTATTAGATTGTCTTAATTTCGCAAAAATTGTATGATTTTATTGCAAATGATAACTGCTTCTTTCTTTAACCCTCACTAATGGAGAAAGGGAGAACATTACAATTTGTGGTTCTCATCCAAAATTAAAGTTTGATGAAGAGTGGTGGTTAGACCATCAAGTTTTGGAGTGGTGGTTAGACCATCAAGTTTTGGCTGAGGAAATTATAGGGCACTCTCTCCCCATAGAGTGGTGTCAGCTAAATACAAGGAGGCCATATTTTGATGAAAAAGAGGAGATTCACTCTTTGATCTTGTACTAATAAGATTTAATAATATGTAACACGATATATGTAACATTGGAAGTAATCAAAAAATAATTTGATTTCCTTGTTCGTGTGCTTGTTTATATATATATATATATATATACTTGTGTGTGTAAAGAATGCATGAATCAACGCTGAGTATCATAAAAAATAAGTTTCATTGTGTATTTATGTAAGATATTGTAATGTACAAAAATCAAATATATATATATATATATTTGAAGAGAAAATATATTAGTTTTTAAAGTTACAAACTTTTAAAGTCATTTGCCTTAAATGACTCTAAAATTCGACTTTAAAAGTCCAAACTTTAAAAGTCATTTATAGTAAATGACTTCAAATTTACATGTCTATTTTAAGAGTTATTTCGTCGACTTTCACCATGATTTTTCTAACTACGTTCATAATCTATACAAAAAAACTAAGCCAATTTTTGGTTTGACTATCCTCAACCAAACCCTAATTGTGAATTAGAACTATATTCACAAATTCAGGGTTGATATCAATTTTTGAGTGTTGGTTAGTATCTTTTTATTTGTCTCATATATATTATACATATTTGAAGAATTTTTACAAGGTTATGGTTAGAAACTTTCCTTTTTCTATATCTATCATATTTGCTCTCTTTTTTTTCATTGTCAATTGAAAATTTCTACATGTGTGCATTCATGTAATGTAGTTCTTATATACCTAGTTTTGGTAAAATGCCCAACCTAATCTTTTCACGTCTAACAAGTCTCCACACACAGATTTGCTTCAATTTCTTATGATAAAGGGAAAATATGCTTGGATGACTATGACAAGAACATCAAAAGAATATGATAAGGGAATATAAAATTTCATAGAGTTTGCACTTAGGGCAAGTGTTGATCATAATCGCATATGTTGTCCATGCTCAAAATGTAGAAACTTGAAAAAAGTAACTATAGGGGTGTTAAGAGAATACTTGCACTTCAATGAAATTGATAAAATCCATCACCCATGGATTTGGCATGGAGAAGAACTTTTACATATGCCCTCGACAAGGCTTGAAAGATATGATGTAACGATCCTAATTTTTAAATTCCATTAAAGGATCATGAATTGATTTTTATAAACATAAATGGGAGAATCTTCATATTTAGGTTCCACTATATTCACCTTTTAGAAGATATCAAATTGGACCCCAATACCTTCATAATTGGATAGTATTTGAAAAGATGATTCAAACGACATTAAGTTTGTAGAAATTGGAGTTCAGATGGAGGAGATATGGGTACTTGAATATGAAGGGCATTTCTATAAAAATAAGATAGAAAAAAAAGAGACAAAATGCCTTAAACCAAGGGGGTCAGATTTGATACTGGCACCCCCTCACTTAAGGGAACCTGACACAACGTTGGGTTTGTTCTTCCCAAACCTGATAGACCAGGAAAAGGGAGAAGAACCAGATGAGGGGGAGAAACTGGGGAAAAAAAGAGGAAAGGAAGAGGAAGGAGAGAAAAAGAGAGAGGGAGCGGGTCTGCACGCTAGAAAAATGCAGACCTTGCCAGAGAAATGAGATGTCAAGGGTTTTCGGGTCGTCCAGAGAGACATAGCTCGTCAGCGACAACAATGACTCTGATCATAGATCTAGATCGTTCATTTGGTGCGCCCCTACATCTAGAGCAAAACCCCTCTAGTTACATCACGATTGAAGGAGGATTAATGTCGAATCAGAGTAGGAACAATATTCGTGTGAAACCGTCATTACAAAATCACCAAATTGAGTCTTCTCCAGCGATAATTGGAGTTCGTGGAAGTTTATAAAAGTGAGTTTCCGCATGATTTCTCCTTTTCCTTGTTCGGTTTGTCTGTAGAATGGGAAAACTACGTTTTTCAGTTAGGGCTTGACCAATTCACACCAAAACAAGATCAAAATCATTGATCTTGTTTGTATTTAACAAATAGAGATAATTAGGAGCATTGATTGACCCATTTGAGGCTCCGATCATCTAATCGGAGCTCGGACAAGGGTGATCCGACTCCTGAATCCCGATCCACATTGATCAAACTATCCAAATTGTAAATCATGCTTAAAAATAGTCAACATACACCTTTTGTGGCTCGGATTGGACTAAAATGGCGATCTATGCTAGAAAACAAATTGAATAATCTGTACCAAACTATCTGTTACTGTGTAAACAGTGACTAGCAACATCTGATCGATAATCAGATGCTGCCATCAAGTTTTGCATCTTTAAAAATGATAGGATGACTCGAATTGTATGATTTTGAAGTGAAACAGATTGAATGATCTAGGCCATCTGATCTGTCACTATTCAAACAGGGATCCTGTGATGTCTGATCAATGATCAGATGTTACAGATGAATTCCTGAACCTTGAATTGGGTTAAATATGATATAATTGTGGAAATTGGATAAACATCCATTGAACAATCTTAGCCATTTGATCAGATAGTGATGGAAGAGGAACCTAGCAATGTCTGATTGATAATCAGACGCCACTGTCATGTACCATGACCTATATTAAGTAAACATACTCTGAACTTCTAAAAGACCACGGCACTAATTATTAGGAAATTAATGGATTGAATGAGGACCATCAATTGCCACTACATACATTGTTTAGTAAGTGATTAGAACTCCAATAGTCTTCTAGGATTTTAGTTAATGAGCTTTAATTCGTAACAGCCAACTCAATCACTCAAACAATGTGGATCGTTAAGAAAATCATTAAATCAAGGACCTTGGCTATATGGTCATGATTTTGAGTTTATAGTTAAAAATCGAGAACATAGGAAATCAGACCTTGAAATACCAAGTCAGATCACCACGACTTATTGGAGTAAACTTTTAGATTGTTTGTCAAGGGGGTTATTCTAATGGAAAAGGCAAAGCTAAACTATGGGCCATTAATTGGTGAATGGATGATGGATCTAGGACTGACTTGATCATGTATTCCTCTATGGAATAGATGGTTAGTGGAAAATTAAACGGTTTATGATGAACTAAACCGTTAGACTTTGATTAAAATAGAATTTTTATGTACTCATTTATATATGAATCAACATTAACAAGAACTCTGTAACATCAACAAAGAAGATTGGGCGATAAGTCTAGTTGAAGAAGAAACATAGCTGAACTAAGAATCTCACCAAAGAGGTAGGTGGTTTTAACATCTATTTGCCCTTGAGATTTTAAATAATCAAGTCTTAGTTTATCATGTTTTCTATTTCAAATTACTTGACTATCATGAAACTTACACTTCATCATGTTACTTGTTCTAAGCTTGTAAAGTATACAATGTTTGCAAATGAGACATGTGAACTATATATGTATGTATGTATGTATGTATGTATGTATGTATGTATGTATATGTATGTATGTATGTATCTTCATAGCCATGATGCAAGTTTTTATATGAAAACCAAAAATGATGTTGTTCATTAGATGTAATAGAGTTTTTTGAAAAAAAAAATGATGATATTTGAAATGCATCAATCCCATATTTTAAGATGAGATTAAAGAAATGCATGATTTTGCATGAGATATATGTTATATGATTTAAGACAATTTGGTATTGAGATATATCTTTGTTCAGGTTAATGAGCTTGCTGAGCACTATGTTGAGAGATTATACGGGGTAGCCTCTCGGCCTCTAACCACCAAAGGTGGTAGGTATCCATGCTCAAAGTGGCATCATTTTTCTCAACTACTGTGGTACAAACAACCATTGGAGGTGGTCACGGCACCGTTTCGAGATATATTTGTAGTTGTCGTGGAGGCTGTGGTTGCTATTCTCTAGATACTGGAGAGCCATGATTTAGTGATCTGGTCGTGAGTGTAGTGTGCCATAGGATTTTTGTTTTTTGGCTCACGTAGATAGGCTTAATGGTCTTTAGATGAGTACTCATGATTGACCGGCTGATGTGTTTGTTGGAATGCTTATGTGCACATGATGATGTTGTCCATTTGGGATTGCCGACATTCTCAGTTTAACCGATCACTACTTTAATACTTTGAGGACCTTATGATGTTTGAATCATCAAGTTAGATAGCGAATCTTTCACATAGTTCTCAAGTTATGCTTATATATGATTTTGGGATATGTTGTATATATACTAATTTACTTGAGATTACTATAATGATTTAATCATTTGAAAAATGCATATTTAGAGTCTTACATGCTTTATATTGATACTATTTGAAATGTTTTAGCATGAAACTGTGGAACTGAGATTGAAATACAGCTTTAATCATGTTTCTTATCTCCAATTTGATCATCATATTCTTTACAAACTTCATGAAAAATGATTTGAGATGCCGTTTAGAATTGAATTACAAATTTGTAAAATAGATGAGAAACTGCATACACAAGTGCAAGCTTGCTGAGATATTGTAAATTGTTTACAATGTCTTAGGTTTGATGAAATAGAACAGGGGAAAGGAAGCATAAGACTATGTTAGAGACTTCAAGATGAAGTATCAGGTATAACAAATAGGTTTGCAATATGGTTGATGATTTATTAAATTAATGTAATATATTGAATTGATATGATTTTACATTATGGAAATGTGGAGTAAGGTGGTATTGGCATGGTTGTGACTAGATTGATCCTTGTCATGATTTCTTTTGATTTGGTTGAATTTTGATTTTCAAAACACAAAGTTATGTATGTAAATGTGATGGGATGGAGACTGAGTCTCCCTTATCCTTTTATTTATAAAGATATGTTTATCAGGGGCTTCACAATGACATGCGTTAAATGTCTAATGTTTGAAAAATAGAGAAAACTTTGCCAAATTTTTGGTAAAAATGTAGCACTCATGTCACCTATAATCCTTTTTGAGAAAAGAAAAAATAACACTCAGGGTTTTTCTAAAAGAGTCTTTTGATGAAAAATGTTTTCCACTATTTGTTTTCTAAATACTTTTATAGCTAAGGGCCTAACAATTCTAAAAGAATTACAAAAATGTATTATAAAAACCTAGGTCATTACATATGATCAAGACATTATAGGAATTTTTAGAGATAGTATAGCTATGCTAATGTTTCGAGATCAATATGATGACTTTTAGGATGACCTTGAACAATTTCATACTACATTAGAGGAAGCCAATGGGTTGTTTTCCCCTGAATGTAAAGATTACACCAAGTTGTCTGCAGTGGTAAAACTTTACAATGTGAAATCAAGATTTAGTTTTCATATCAAGGTTTTACAGAAGTCTTGAAAGTAGTCGGTAAGATGCTATCGAAGGATAATAAATTGGCAAGGTCTACATTAAAGGCAAAGAAAACCGTGGCTGCACTAGGGTTGAAGTAGGAGAAGATACATGCATGTCCTAATGATTGCATCTTATATAGAAAGGAGCACAAGGATAGAACTACATACCCAACTTGTGGACAGTCAAGATGAAAGTTAAAGAATAATTCAACTGAGACAGTTACAAATGTTCTTGTAAAGGTTCTATGGTACTTCCCCCTTATTCCAAGGTTCAAACGAATGTTCTGTATCATAGAAATTAGTATGGCATGCCAATGATAGAGTAGCTGATAGCTTTTCATGCCATCCAGTAGATAGCCCAGCATGAAAGCTGATAGACATCATGTGGACTAATTTTGGTGAAGAACCTAGAAACCTACATCTTACATCATTTGCAGATGGAATTAATTCTTGTGGTTCTATGAACAACAAGTATAGTTATTGGCCCATTATATTAGTTTGTTATAACCTCCCATCATTTCTATGCATGAAGAGACAGTTCATGATGTTACCTATGTTGATATCAGGTCCAAAGTAGTAAGGAAATGACATTGATGTGTACTTGTCTCCCTTCATCGATGATCTTAAGACATTATGGGGCATAGGCATTGAAGCATATGACACATACAAGAAAGAGTTGTTCACCCTAAAGATTACACCATTGTGGATAATAAGTGACTTCCCTGCTTACTGTAATTTGTTTGGATGCATCGTGAAGGGGTACAATGTTTGTCCTATTTGTAGTGATCAAACATGTGCTCTATAACTTAAACATCGTAGGAAAATAGCATTCCTTGGCCATATGATACAGCTGCTCAGAGACCATCCATATTGTTTTAAGAAGGGATAATTAAATGATAGTGTAGAGATAAGGACACCTCCAAATATGTTGACGAGATGACAAGTATTGGAGCAGGTTGAAAACATTAATGCTTATGGGGAAAGAAGAAATCAAGTAAACGCATAGGTGAAAGTAATTATAGAAGTTGTTGGAAGAAGAAATCAATATTCTTTTGGCTTACATATTAGAAATCACTACATCTACATCATGTGCTTGATGTCATGCACATTGAGAAGAATGTGTGTGAAAGCTTGACTTGTACCTTGCTTAATATCCTAGGAAAAATAAAGGATGGACTTGTAGCTCAAATGGATCTTAAGAAGATGGTTTTGCAAAGGAGGTTGCATTTATAGGATAGGGGTAGTCAAGGAATATACTTGCCTAAGGAAAATTATATGCTTGATAGGGAGGAGAGGAGAATAGTGTGTCAAACTTTAAAAACATTGACTCCATGGAAGAGCTAAAATTATTAGGATGAAGTCCCATGATTGCCATGTATTGATGTAACAACTCTGCCTATAGCAATACATTCAGTGTTACCAAACAAAGTTAAGGGAGCTATTACAAAATTCTGCTGCTTCTTTAATGTTTTGTGCAAGAAGGTGGTGGATGTTTCAAAATTAGAAGAAATTCAAGGTCATCTAGTGACAACTTTATGTGAGTTTGAGACAATCTTCCCACCATCCTTCTTTGACATCATGGTATACTTAACAATGCACCTCATTGATGAGGTAAAACTCTATGGGATAGTTTACTTGCGATGGATGTACTCATTTGAGAGGTACATAAAAATTTTAAAAGGGTGTGTACGTAATCACAACCAGCCAAAGGGGTATATAGCTTAATGTTATATTATAGAGGAAGCAATGGAGTTTTGCACACAGTACTTATCATGAATGGATGCAATTGGAATTGTAAGAAAGAAACAATCAATTGCATTTCATGATCCCAAGGTTGGGGAACCTCTATCAAGTGGTTGTGTATTGACCATTGAGTATAAAGAATAGGACTACGCACATCTTTATGTGTTGCGAAATGTTGATGAACTCCAACCATGCATTGAGTAAGTTGATCATGCACTTAGGTAAAAATTAATTATTGATGGTTATATTTCTTTGATCACTCCATTAATTTGGAGTCATTCACCCTAAAGGCTAGGTCCACATGGGATGCAAAGAAAACCATGGTTGCACTAGGGTTGAAGTATGAGAAGATACATGCATGTCCCAATGATAACAACTAGTATAGGAAGGAGCACAGGATAAAAGTACGTGCCCAACTTGTGGACAGCTAAGATAGAAGTTAAAGAAGAATTCAATTAAGACAGTTACAAGCATTCCTGCAAAGGTTCTATGGTACTTTCCTCCTATTCCAAGGTTCAAAAGAATGTTTCGTATAACAAAAACAGTGAAGAAATTAATGTGGCATGCTAATGAAAGAGTAACTGATAGCTTTTCACGCCATCCAACAGATAGCTTAGCATGGAAACTTGTAGATTTCATGTGGCCTAATTTTGGTGAAGAACCTAGAAACCTATGACTAGCATTATCTGCAGATGGCATTAATCCTCATGGTTCTATGAGTAGTAAGTATAATTGTTGGCCCATTATATTAGTCTGCTACAACCTTCTACCATTTCTTTGCATGAAGGGAAAGTTCATGTAATGCCCGAGCAATTTACGCTATTTTTAACAAAAATTGGACATCTTATATGACATGAATTGTGTTAAATGTTTCACTTTATTTAAAATATTAAATGAAGGAATTTGTGAGAAAACTTGGTACCATTAGATTCTACTCAAAAAATGGAATCCAACGCCTCAAAGAACGCCAAAAACGGAGTTCGTATGAAGAAGTTATGGTCGTTTAAAGATCAGGGGCTGTTTTGTAAATTAAACAGAAAAAACGAAAAAGACAAAAAATGCAGGGGCTGTTTTGATAACGGCACCCCCTGTCATCTTCCACCTCCAAACTTCTCCAGAAACCCTCCTCTCTCGATTTTTCCAGAGAGATCTGCCACTGCCAAGGGCGGCACCGCCATAGCAGGGCTATAAAAAGCCCCATCTCCCCTCTCCAAAAACGTGATTTTTTAGTCATTTGGGGCTAGGGTTTCTGGCTAGAATCGGAAACCCAGTTCCCTGAGTTTTTTGGCAACGGCCAGGCTGAGTCAAGCAGGCCATTCCTGTCTTCCCATTCCCCTCTCTCCTCTTGTTCAGGCCTTGCACGACATTGGGGGTTTTCCCCTTCATGGGTTCCGACGACAAAGGTTTCCGGTAGAGGGAAATGCACCATCGGGAAACAAGGCGTCCCTAGGCTGCCAGGTAAGCCGTTCCTCCTTACCTTCTCTTCGTTTTGGTTCCCCCAGGCCAAGATCCATGCTGGATCTGGTCTGTCCCAGCCGGTTTTTCCAACCGGAGAAGACAAAGCTGGTTCCAGCTGGCCATGAATGAACCAGGCATCCCAGGGATGCCATGCTGCACGTGCGCTTAGGACTGGGTCCCTGGGACGGGATCCAGGTGTATGACAGTGCGTACACTGTCCCAGGTGCGACCTTCGGGTGCACATGTGACATGGGGCATGGGTCCTGGCTCGACCAAGATGCACGAGGTGCCCTGGGAGCTGAGACACGCCATGTTACACC
Organism: Warburgia ugandensis; assembly: GCA_035236585.1. NCBI lineage: Eukaryota > Viridiplantae > Streptophyta > Magnoliopsida > Canellales > Canellaceae > Warburgia > Warburgia ugandensis. The sequence goes on from CP141133.1 coordinate 61,592,723, forward strand.
AAAGGTGTGTCCGTACGATGCCATCCAGGATGGGCGTCATAGCACGTCCCTTAAGCTTGCATGTGCGCATACAAAACAGGGTACCTGGCACGGCCTTTTGACGTGCACGCACGTGAGGCAGTTACGGTTCAACCAGGATGCACGGGTATCCTGGGAACTGGGACACGCAGACCCAACGAGACTATAAGGATAGAATTAGAGGACAATTTATAGAGTTAACCATGGAATAGTAGATCCACATCATAGGATCTAGCCTGACAATGAATTAGGCAAGGACCATGGACCCTAAAAGGTAGATCTAGCGATCTAATGTCTAAGTAGAATGAAATTGATAAGGACTCCTTGTATCCATTTATACCCAGGAGTTTATAAATGAGACCCAGGGATGGGTTGAGTGATAAAGGACACAACTCCAGGAGACTTTGAGGTAGGTGCTCTATCGCTACTAGACTTTTAAAAAGAGCCATGATTGTTTTGAGACTGCATGTTTTAAGTATAAGTTATATGACTTGTTTAGCATGACTTAATCTTATAAACGAATTCAGCATGCATATGACAAATACATTATGCATAGACATGTTTTGCAAACAATTGCATATATTGCATGATTTGTGAGCATTGAGTTCTTGAAAAATTGCATGTCCTTGAGGGTTACCAAAAGACGCTGGAGTGCCCAAAAGATGCTGGGTAGGCAGTTGTGAGGGCCAGGCAGTTGTGAGGGACCCAAAGAGGACAGGTTTGGAAAAATACATTGCGCATATATTGCCAAGACATGTGCTACATGCATAGATTGCATGATAAGTGTGGCCTTGGTCGATGAGGCTGGGCTGATGAGGACAGGCCGATGAGGGCGAGCCAGAGAGAGTTGACAGGCTTCTAGGCTGTCAGGCTTCTAGGCAGGGTTATGACTTTGAATGCGATACTAGCATGAGCAGATTTTATACATTGCATGCATGTTTTGCAACCAATTTCAGAACTTGCATGATTTACGAAGAATATGTGTCATATGCCCCGTGGAGGCTATGACCGAGTGTCCTCAGGTACCCGGGGACCACACCGCGGCGAGGTCGTGGGCATAGTTGGACCCTATGGTTTGAGGATTTACTTGCATTGCATATGGCATGACATGAGGTTGGTCGACCATACCATACCAGATATCTATGACTTGGATTCAGTTGAGCATCTTATGCATATCATTATGCTTATAATATATATATATATATATATGATACTTTTGACTTGGATTATGCGATTCTTTAGTCGTTAGTATTCCGATTTGACAGTGGTTTTTAATATCAATATTGAACATGCACATGTTTTAAAGAGCATTTGATTTTAAACATAGCATGCATTGTAAAACTAGTAGTGATAGACTCCTACTGAGTATAGTATATACTCACCTATCCTTAACATTTTTTTAGGATAGTCCCACTCACAAATAGAAGACGCCTCAGGAGATATTAGTGCTATGAGCAAGTGAATTAAAAAGGAGACAATTATACATGTAAGTAAACTCTCAACCCTTTGGACATGTATTTATTTACAGTTGGGCTGTGTGATGTGACTGGATAGACCTGGGGAAAAACATTTATGATTTCTAAAGTTTTTCGAAAACTACTTTGAGTATTATCAAAGCAAATGACACTCGGGGTTTTCAAAATGAGTTTAAAACCAAAGATTTTCCGCTGCATTGCATGGTTTTTATAAAATGGTTTTCAAATAGGGATGCATCCCGCTTTAGGAATTAGATATTGCATTTAAAAATGCATGGGAAAACCCGGGTCGTCACAGTTGGTATCAGAGCCTAGGTTTTATCCTTTCACAACCAGTCCAGCATGTCCAAGGGTCATAGACAATAGAGAAAATCAAGAAGAAGTAGTATAAATAGAAGAAGTAGAGATGACTACTATTTGAAGATTACAATATTAATGCTCAAGGCATTTCACCATAAACAAATAGGTGAAAAAGGAGATGGGTCTAGCAAATACTTAAATATTGGATGGCATAAATCTTATCAATAAGGATTTTTGTGCAGTGGTGCAAACAAGGAAACTCATATATAAATTAGATTATGATGAGAATGATGAATGAAGATGTTAGTGGACTTGTTAGTAGATAGTTCTGACCTGCAATAAAGTAATCTCATCAAAGGTGAGAAAATTGAAGAACCTGGATGGCTATCTTACCATCATAAAGAATATCAGAATATGAGTACGCTATCACAAAGGATATGATATGAGTATAATAGGGGATGTAAAACACAGACTTTGAGAAGATTTTGATGATAATCTAATAGGGATGAGCATACAAGATGACACTAGGAGATAACTATGACTCATACTAGATCACAAAAGTATGGATCCTGAAAGACTTAGCTCAATGTTGGATACCTTCATTGGAGTCTAATGAAGAGTGAAGTGATATCAAATAATAACTACCTGAGTATTATGGAGCAAATCAGAAGATGTATACAGATGATAGGGAAATGAATTTAACCGAGTTATCAAAAGATTTTGATGATAATACTAAGGATGATAGTAGATTGATCCTAACATGAACTTCTAAGAGAAGTGTAGCATGATCAAAACAGCAATGCCATTATTAAGACATTGTATGAATTTTATTGAGGCTATAGGCAATTGAGGATTTCAATGATCTTAAGACAGTTTAGAATTTCTGAGAAGCATTCAGTTTATCATATCTGTTAAGTAAAGGAGTAGAGGCAGTATCGATTATATGCAACAAAGCACATGAAGACATTGATCTAGGTAAACAAAAATGAGGATTTTGAAGAAAAGAAAGAAAGAGATAGAGATGTAACTACCAGTATTCAATGAATATTGAATATTCAAAAGAAAAAGATCATGACTCTATGGAGATACATACAATTCTTTCATCTTGAATCCGATAGGAAGGTAGATCAAACAAATGCAAAGGAATAATACTAGATGAGTTGGTGATCTTATTGTAAAAGAGTATAAAAGAGAGAAAGCATATGGCGTTTAAGACTTTGAGTAGAGTATCGAATATCAGGAGATTATGCGACAAGAAATTTCCAAAGAGGAATGGTGACCAACTAGAAATTAAATTCTACAAATGGTTTGATGTCTATATCAATTATTGTAATTAGAATCTTATTAGATCCATTAGCTTATGGGGAACACCAATAGATATATTGAAAAAGGAATTAAGTCGGGACAGTGACTTGTCCATTTAACAAGTAGGGTACCATCAAGGATCAAAATGGAGGTCTTACTATTATATCTTGGAAGACCAAGAATCTTAAGACCATTATTTAGTCATTACCTTTAGAGTACTATTGACTAAATAAAGGTATCCCACCCTAATTAATCAAGTATGTTAGTATCTATGAGTTAGTAGTCAAAGTTATATACTTAGAGGGATATTATAAGTATTTGGACATGAGTTCTACCTAAAAGAAGTTACTTATTAGACTAAGTTATCTGAGGGTATGAGGTCAGTTGATTAGGCCACATCATGGAGTTGATTAGGCCACATCATGAGCTACAAGTACAATAAATACAGTAACAACTGAGACAAATTTTTCCAAACCTGAATAAATACCATGACAAACCATAGAATTAACTGTGAGTCTGAAAGATGTTGCTGACTTGGATTGAAAAGAAAGGTAGATAAGTACTAATCACTTTAGAGACCCTTGAGTTTATGACAAAGATATATTTGGAAAGAGACCAATAGGTAATCAAATAAAGTCTTTCTATGTGTCTACAAAAATGTTCCATTCTTACTTGAGTGTTTCTCAAGTTTGATGATTTAACAGCTTCAGCATAACTTGATGTGGTAGCTATTGAACGAGAACTACTATTATAAGCTAAGTATGAGGAAGCACTTGAAAGATAAAATTTGAGGAATTGAGAAAATCACTACTTACAAGTATACCTCCTGACAATACAGACTGCATGGTTGACGATAAAGCCTTGATAAAAGATTAAACAATATATTGACATAGGGGATGAAAGGAGAAAGGGTGAGATGGATAGCACACTATAAGATGAAGATTTAATGTTATATTGCCTTTAGACAAATAGTTAGTTGTTATGAGCATATACCAAGTATGAAAAATCAATTGAAGGAATTTCCTAAGGACTAACCGTACTGGATTGAGTATAGAACTTTTGGACTGAAAGGTTACGAAGAAAACCATCAAGCAAAGAAAGGACAAAGAGGATGATGAAAAAGGATTCAACCATGACCTAGTAAGGGTACTCGATTATGAATAAGAGACTTTTTGCATAAATGAGAACATTATTATAGTGAGATAGGCCTCTGGACGAGAACATTTGACCCATGATGATGAATCGACCAACAACATTTGACATGAGTTTGGATAAAATCTTCACGGAGAAAAGCGTTTAATGAATTCAATAGTTATGAAACTGGATATAGAGTTAGGACATTTTAATTTCAATATATGATAAGGTCCTTGATGGAAGATGCTACTAATTGGCTTTCATGATTGTATTTTGAATGTAACTTTGGTCGAGGAATCAAGTCACATAAGGAAAGTGACAGACAGTTGAAATTTGAAGATAATCAAGGGTTTGGCTGTAGAGCACATGATACCATGTCAGTTATTGAAGTATCTTAGGAACAAATATAAAAGATAAGAAGCAAAGTTAGACACAATAGAAAAAAGGTAATTTTTGGACTCTTACAAATTACATATATCCAACCATTAGAAGGAGATATGAATGATGAAGAGATCACTAGATGAAAGACAAGAAGAAAAAATGGATCATCCTATGATATTCAAAAAGGAATATGAGAAATAAGATCATACGATCTCAAAGAAGTATGGAGTAATTTATACATGAATAAAGAAGCATGATCCTACGAGGAGACTATCCTAGACATGACGAGAAAAGTATAGGTATTTAAGGATTTCAAGAAAGATGAGTTACAGCTAGAATCGGTATTGTTAATCTGGCATATATAAGAGTATGCATCAGAGTACGCAGCAAAAGCGGCCCTTACAGGTAAGGCCTTGTAGAAGGAACAATAAAAATGATAAATTGAGGTTGAGCCTATATTTGATTCCTAAGGAGGGAGTGCATTCACCAAGAAGTTATCTAAGAGAAAAAATACCTTGAAGATTGTAATTTATGGAATTTCGAGGTCAAAATTCTTTTAAGGGGGTAATATGTAATGCCCGAGCAATTTACGCTATTTTTAACAAAAATTGGACATCTTATAGGACATGAACTGTGTTAAATGTTTCACTTTATTTAAAATAGTAAACAAATGAATTTGCGAGGAAACTTGGTACCATTAGATTCTACTCGAAAAATGGAATCCAACGCCTCAAAGAACGCCGAAAACGGAGTTCGTATGAAGAAGTTATGGTCGTTTAAAGATCAGGCGCAATTTTGTAAATTAAACAGAAAAAACGAAAAAGACAAAAAATGCAGGGGCTGTTTTGATAACGGCACCCCCTGTCGTCTTCCACCTCCAGACTTCTCCAGAAACCCTCCTCTCCCGACTTTTCCAAAGAGATCTGCCACCGCCAAGGGCGGCACCGCCATAGCAGGGCTATAAAAAGCCCCATCTCCCCTCTCCAAAAACGTGATTTTCCAGTCATTTGGGGCTGGGGTTTCCTGCTAGAATCGAAAACCCAGTTCCCTGAGTTTTCTGGCAAAGGCCAAGCCAAGTCAGGCCGGCCATTCCCGTCTCCCCATTCCCCTCTCTCCTCTTGTTCTGGCCTTGCACGACATTGGGGGTTTTCCCCTTCATGGGTTCCGACAACAAAGGTTTCTGGCATAGGGAAACGCACCACCAGGAAACAAGGTATCCCTAGGCTGCCAGGTAAGCTGTTCCTCCTTACCTTCTCTTCATTTTGGTTCCCCCAGGCCAAGATCCATGCCGGATCTAGTCTGTCCCATCCGGAGAAGACAAAGCTAGTTCCAGCCGGCCATGAACGAACCAGGCATCCCAAGGACGCCATGCTGCACGTGCGCCTGGGACTGGGTCCCTGGGACGGGATCCAGGCGTACGACAGTGCGTACACTGTCCCAGGTGCGGCCTTCGGGTGTACGCGCAACATGGGGCACAGGTCCTGGCTCGACTAAGATGCACGAGGTGCCCTGGGAGGTGAGACGCGCCATGTTACACCAAAGTTGTGTCTGTGTGATGCCATCCAGGATGCGCGTCATAGCGCATCGCTTAAGCTTGCATGTGCGCATACAAAACAGGGTCCCTGGCACGGCCTTTTGACGTGCACGCACGTGAGGCGGTCGCTGTTCAACCAGGATGCACGGGTATCCTGGGAACTGGGACACGCAAACCTAACGAGACTATAAGGATAGAATTAGAGGACAATTTACGGATCTAGCCTAACAATGAATTAGTCAAGGACCATGGACCCTAAAAGGTAGATCTAGCGATCTAATGTCTAAGTAGAATGAAATTTATAAGGGACGGGTTGAGTGATAAAGGACGCGACTCCAGGAGGCTTTGAGGTAGGTGCTCTATCGCTACTAGACTTTTAAAAAGAGCCATGATTGTTTTGAGACTTCATGTTTTAAGTATAAGTTATATGATTTGTTTAGCATGACTTAATCTTATAAACAAATTCAGCATGCATATGACAAATACATTATGCATAGACATGTTTTGCAAACAATTGCATATATTGCATGATTTTTGAGCATTCAGTTCTTGAAAAATTGCATGTCCTTGAGGGTTACCAAAAGACGCTGGAGTGCCCAAAAGACGCTTGGTAGGCAGTTGTGAGGGACCCAAAGAGGATAGGTTTTGAAAAATACATTGCGCATATATTTCCAAGACATGTGCTACATGCATAAGATTGCATGATAAGTGTGGCCTTGGTTGATGAGGGTGGGCTGATGAGGGCAGGCCGATGAGGGCGGGCCAGAGAGAGCTGACAGGCTTCTAGGCTGTCAGGCTTCTAGGCAGGGTTATGACTTTGAATGCGATACTAGCATGAGCAGATTTTATGCATTGCATGCATGTTTTGCAACCAATTTCAGAACTTGCATGATTTACGAAGAATATGTGTCATATGCCCCGTGGAGGCTATGACTGAGTGTCCTCAGGTACCCGGGGACCACACCGCGGCGAGGTCGTGGGAATAGTTGGACCCTATGGTTTGAGGATTTACTTGCATTGCATATGGCATGACATGAGGTTGGTCGACCATACCATACTAGATATCCATGAGTTGGATTCAATGAAGCATCTTATGCATATCATAATGTTATGATATATATATATATATATATGATACTTTCGATTTTGGATTATGCGATCCTTTAAGTCGTTAGTATTTCAGTTTGACAATGGATTTTGATATCGATATTGAACTTGAGTATTCAGACATGCACATGTTTTGAAAGAGCATATGATTTTAAAACATCTCATACATTATAAAACTAGTAGTGATAGGCTCCTACTGAGTATAGTATATACTCACCCAATCCTCAACATTTTTCAAATACAAAGTAAATACTTAAGGGCAAGGAACGCTTGTGTTAGTAGACACCTAGACTAAGTGCAAGTAAGTAAACCCCCACCTTATCTTTCAATGTTACTTGATTGTAGTTACTCTTTAATAGCTGGGGCTGTGACTAACACTTTCTTGGGAATAATGTTGATTTAAAACTTTTCCATGGCTATATAATTTGAGAATGTGTTTTGACACTCGAGGTTTTTATGAAAGATTGTTTTCCAAAACAAAAAGATTTTTATGCATTTCATACTTATAAAACAAGAGATCTCGCCTTTTTATCAAAATTGCATCATATAAAAACTCGGGTCGTCACAGTTAGGCTTCTAGGCAGGGTTATGACTTTGAATGCGATACTAGCATGAGCAGATTTTGTGCATTGCATGCATGTTTTGCAACCGATTTCATAACTTGCATGATTTACAACGAATATGTGTCATATGCCCCGTGGAGGCTATGACCGAGTGTCCTCAGGTACCCGGGGACCACACTGCGGCGAGGTCGTGGGCATAGTTGGACCCTATGGTTTGAGGATTTACTTGCATTGCATATGGCATGACATGAGGTTGGTCGACCATACCATACTAGATATCTATGACTTGGATTCAGTTGAGCATCTTATGCATATCATTATGTTTATGATATATATATATATATATATATATGATACTTTTGACTTGGATTTTGCGATTCTTTAGTCGTCAGTATTCCAATTTGACAGTGGTTTTTAATATCGATATTGAACATGATTGATTGAACATGCACATGTTTTAAAGAGCATATGATTTTAAACATAGCATGCATTGTAAAACTAGTAGTGATAGACTCCTACTGAGTATAGTATATACTCACCCTATCCTTAACATTTTTTAGGATAGTTCCACTCACAAATAGAAGACGCCTCAAGAGATATTAGTGCTACAAGCAAGTGAATTAAAAAGGAGACAATTATACATATAAGTAAACTCTCAACCCTTTGGACATGTATTTATTTATAGTTGGATTGTGTGATATGACTGGATAGACCTGGGGAAAAACATTTATGATTTCTGAAGTTTTTCAAAAACTACTTTGAGTATTGTGAAAGCAAATGACACTCAAGGTTTTCAAAATGAGTTTAAAACCAAAGATTTTTTGCTGCATTGCATGGTTTTTATAAAATGGTTTTCAAATAGGGATGCATCCCGCCTTAGGAATTAGATATTGCATTTAAAAATGCATGGGAAAGCCCAAGTCATCACAGTTCATGATGCTAACTGTGTTGATATTAGGTCCAAAGCAGCCAAGGAATGACATGGACGTGTACTTGTCTCCCTTGATCGATGATCTTAAGACATTATGGGATGTAGGGGTTTAAGTGTACGACACATAGAGGAAAGAGTCATTCACCCTAAAGGCTATATTGTTGTGGACAATAAACGGCTTCCCTACGTATAGTGATTTGTTTGGATGCACTATAAAGGGATACAATGCTTGTGCTATCTGTAGTGATCAAACATGTGCTATATGACTTAAACATGGTAGGAAATTGTCATTCCTTGGGCATAGAAGATGGTTGTACAGAGACCATCCATATCATTTTAAGAAGGGAGAATTCAAAGGGAGTGTAGAGACAAGGACACCTCAAAAGATGTTGACAGGACGTTAGGTATTGGAGCAGGTTGAAAACATTAATGTCTTGTGGGGAAAGAATACGAAGAAATAAAGTAAATGTGTAGGTGAAAGTAATTGTAGAAGTTGTTGGAAGAAGAAATCAATATTTTTTCATAAGCCATATTGGAAATCACTGCATATGCACCATGTGCTTGATGTCATGCACATTAAGAAGAATGTGTGTGAAGGCTTGATTGGTACCTTAATATCCCAGAAAAAATAAATGATGGGCTTGCAGCTCGAATGGATCTTATGAACATGGGTTTGAAGAGGAAGTTGCACCCTGATGATAGGGGTAGTCGAAGAACATACTTGCCTAAGAAAAATTATACTCTCGATGGAGAGAAGAGGAGAATAATGTGTAAAACCTTGTTTGAGCTCAAAGTTACAGATGGCTACTCTTCAAACTTTAAAAACATTGTTTCCATAGAAGAGCTAAAATTGTTGGGGATGAAGTCCTACGATTGCCATGCATTGATGCAACAACTATTGCCAGTAGCAATACGTTCTGTGTTATCGGACAAAGTTAGGAGAGCTATTACAAAATTTTGCTACTGCTTTAATGCTTTGCATAAGAAAGTGGTTGATGTTTTAAAATTACAAGAAATTCAAGGTTATCTAGTGACAAATTTATGTGAGCTTGAGGCAATCTTCCCACCATCCTTCTTTGACATCATGGTACACTTAATGGTGCACCTCATTGCTGAGGTCAAACTTTGTGGGCTAGTTTACTTGTGATGGATGTATCTGTTTGAGAGGTACATGAAAATTTTAAAAGGGTATGTACGTAATCACAACCAGCCAGAGGGGTGTATAGCCAAACGTTATATTTAAGAGGAAACATTGGATTTTTACATAGAGTACTTAGTAAGAGTGGATGCCATTGGAATCCTAAGAAAGAAACAATTAGTTGCATTTCATGATCCAAAGGTTGGCAAACCTCTATCGACTAGTGTATTGACTGTTGACTATAAAGAAGGAGACCAAGTGCATCTTTATGTGTTGTAAAATGTTGATGAAGTCCAACTTTACATTGATTGAGTAAGTTGATCATGCATGCATGCACTTATGTAAAATTTAATTGTTGATGGTTAATTACATTTTTCATGATTACTTTATTAATTTGTGTGTGTACGCAGTGAACACATGGACGTACTCAAGGCAAAGAATTCAAGTTATGCAAAGAAATAGAAGTGGCTACAATTTGCGCATTGTCGCACTTTCAATAAGTGGTTGCATAAGAAGGTAAAATGAAAGAAATTTCACTTAAGTTAAACAACTACATTCGTATATATATGTATATATTAATCTTACTTAAGCCTACTTAATATTAATATACACAAATTCAAGATTAGCAAGAAGTAGCAGGCAACGGTATATCAGAAACCTTGGGCTAGACGGCGATGGGACCACAACCAAAAGTAATAAAATATGCCGAATATGCCATCAATGGTTATTTTTTTTAAATGAAAGTCTGTGATAACTTAAGAGGCAACAGAATAGTGGAGTTAACTTAGTTGCCAATGCTACATTCTTTTCAAGTTCAAAGGATAACAGACCAATAGTGGTGGATGACATTTATTACGGGGTTATAAGAGAGATTTGGGCCTTGGATTATACTTTTAGAACCGCTGTTGTGTTTAAGTGTGATTGGGTGGAACACAATAGCATCAAAACTGATGACCTTAGATTGACATTGGTTGACCCCAATAGGATTGGCATCTCAAGAAAAATAAGTATTTTAAGTATAAGATGAACGTGATAAGAGATGGTCAACTATTTTATCATCCTGTCCAAGGGATTTTTATGATGAAGAGGATCTAAGAGATACTAAAATAATTTACCCTTAAATTACCAAAACAAGCCCATCAATCGAAGCACTATTTGGTGAGAATGAGGATTATGTGTGTGACAATGGTGAGGAAGGCATTTGGGTTTGAAAATAATATATTTTGGGGTATGTGGAATATGTATATTAGTTAGTTGTATTATATATATATATATATTCATATTTATAATTTTTAGCTCTACTTTTGTCATGAGAGCTATATGGATTGATAGTGAGCTATATGTGTGTGTGTGTGTGTGTATGTATATGTATGTATACAAAGAATGCATGAATCAATATTGACTACCATAAAAATCTATTTCATTGTGTATTAATTGTTAGATATTGTGAAGTATTGACATAAAAGGTGTATATATTTTGAATAAAAAATTATAAATAAGTGTATACTTTTAAATCATTTATTTGTAAGCGACTTTAAAAGTTTACACTTTTAAAGTCTTTTAACATATAAATGACTTCTTTATGTATAAAAAATTTAGCAACAAAAGAGATCGACCACCCAAATATACCATATTAATTTTTTAACATCTTTTATTCTTAACAATTTATAAATGTTTGAATTATGTGAATTTGGTGTCAAGAAAATTAACGTTAATATAAGAAACACTCTCTCACACACAGGTTAGGAAATAGACATGGAAATTTAAGCTAGCCCACCCACATTTCCACTTCATAATTAATTTATCATCTTATTTTGCTTAATGTTCTTTTATTAGTATAATTTTTATACTTCTTTAGTTATCACATATTTTTAGTTCTTTAGAAGTGTTTCTACAATATTTTGTGGCGTAAGTAAACTTTATAATCATAGTCTCAATCAAATACATATATTCATTTAAAATTAATTAAGTGTAGATCAACCATGAAACCTAACCTTGAACCGCTAACCCTGAACATTAAGTATGAGCCCTTAACTCTAACCCCAAACCCTATTCCCCGAATGCTTGAACCCTAAACCCTTAATGACACACCCCACCCACCGTGGGGTCCACAGTAACAATATTGTCCGCTTTAGGCCGGGGCCCGCACGGCTTTGTTCTCACCCTGGCTTCCCAGGGTAAAACGCGTTGTTACTGTGAGAGACCGAAGTCTCCGGCACTCCTGGCCCATCACCTTCCCCCTAGCGGTACCTCCCGTGTTCCTTCTCAGACTATCTTGGGTCCTCTCACAAGGCCAACCCTCAAGCCATCTTGGCACGGTTCGCCATATCGGGTTCCAGCTCTGATACCATTTGACACACCCCACCCACCGTGGGGTCCACAGTAACAATATTGTCCGATATTGTCCACGGTCTTGGGTCTCCCCTCAGAGTATCTTGGGCTATTGCTCAGAGTATCTTGGCCCGAAGCCTCAACCCATCTTGTGCACCCTCAACCCATCTTGGTTCCACCCTCACAAGGCCAACCCTCAAGCCATCTTGGCACGGTTCGCCGTATCAGGTTCCAGCTCTAATACCATTTGACACACCCCACCCACCGTGGGGTCCACAGTAACAATATTGTTCGCTTTGGGCCGGGGCCCGCACGGCTTTGTTCTCACCCTGGCTTCCCAGGGTAAAACGCGTTGTTACTGTGAGAGACCGAAGTCTCGGGCACTCCCGGCCCAAAGCGGACAATATTGTTACTGTGGACCCCACGGTGGGTGGGGTGTGTCACTTAATACCTATGTACATACCTTGAACCCTTATTCTGAACCTTACCATGAGCCCTTAACTTAACCCCAAACACTGTTCCCTAAACACTTGAACCTTGAACACTTACGTACATACCCTAAACCCTGAACCTTGATGCCTGAACCCATGAATCATCATCATCATCATCATCATCATCAAGACCTTATCCCAATTAGGGGTCGGCCACATGAATCTTATTCCTCCATTCCACTCTATTAAATACCACGGTTTCATTTAGTCCCTAAGTTTTTAAATCTTTCCTCACCACTTCTATCCACGTTCTTTTGGGCCTTCCCCTTGCCCTTTTAGAACCTTCAACTTATATTGCCTCACTCCTTCTAACTGGTGCCGTTGTTGGCCTCCTTTGAATATGTCCAAACCATTTAAGTCTAATCCCCCTCATCTTGTTACCTATTGGTGCTATCCCTAAATTTCTTCTAATATTTTCATTTCTAATTCTATCCTTTCTTGTCTTACCACTCATCCATCTCAACATCCTCATTTCTGCGACACTCAGCCTATGAGTATGATGTTCCTTAACTGCCCAACACTCTGATCCATAGAGCATGGCCGACCTAATAGCCATCCTATAGAATTTTCCCTTTAGTTTGAGTGGCACCCGCCGATCACATAAAACACCCGATGCACATCTTCATTTGTTCCAACCCGCTTGGATTCTCTGGGTAACCTCCCTCTCAATCTCTCCACTCTCATGGATCAATGATCCTAAGTATCAGAAGTGGTCTCTCATGGGGACCTCTTGGTTATCAATCTTGACGGGTGCTCCACTCCTACTCTCCTTACTAAAATTACATTCCATATATTCTGTCTTAGTTCGGCTAATTTTAAATCCTTCCGATTCTAATGCTTCTCTCCATAACTATAGCTTTATGTTTACACCCTCCCTTGTCTCATCAAGTAAGACTATATCGTCTGCAAATAGCATGCACCAGTTAATCTCCTCATGCAGATGTTTTGTTAACTCATCCATAACTAATGTGAAAAGGTATGGACTCAATGCCGATCCTTGGTGCAATCCGACAGTGACAAAAAAATCACCAGTCACGCCACTAGTGGTCTTAAAATTTGTTACTGCTCCCTCATACACATCTTTAATTATGTCTATATACCCCTGAGAAACCCCTTTAACACCCAACACCCTCCATATTAACTCTCTAGGGACTCTGTCATAAGCTTTCTCTAAGTCAATAAAGACCATGTGTAGGTCTTTTCTCCTCTCCCTATATTTCTCTACTAATTGTCTTAGTAAGAAAATAGCTTCCATGGTAGACCTCCCAGGCATGAAACCAAACTGATTCTCTGATACACTTGTTTCATGTCGTACCCTCTTCTCAATCACTCTTTCAAAAAGTTTCATGGTGTGGCTCATAAGTTTGATCCCTTGATAATTAGTGCAGCTCTGAATGTCTCCTTTATTCTTATAGATTGGTACAATAGAGCTTTTCCTCCATTCATCAGGCATTTTCTTTGATTTTATAATCTTGTTAAACAACTTGGTCAACCAAACTACCCCACTATCTCCCATATGCTTCCAAACCTCTATTGGTATACCATCAGGCCCCATGGCCTTTCCTGATTTCATCTTTCTCAAGGCCTCTTTTACTTCAAGCATTCTAATCCTACGTTCATATCTATAATATCCAGTGTTATTTAGATTCATAGTATTTTCAATCCCTATATTCTCAGGGCCATTGTCATTTAACAATTTTTGAAAGTATATTTCCCACCTTTGTTTGATCTCATCATCTTTGACTAATACCCTTTGATCATCGCTTCTAATGCACCTAACATGCTCTAAGTCCTCACCCTTCTGTTCTCTTACTTTTGCAAGTTTAAACACATCTTTCTCACCTACTCTTGTTCCTAGTCTATTATAGAGCTCATCATATGCTTTAAGTTTTGCCTCACTTACTATTCTCTTAGCAACGTTTTTAGCATTCTTATATTGTTCATAGTTTTCATTATTTCTAATCTTCTGCCATGCTTTAAAATGCATTCATTTTTCTTTAATAGCTTTTTGCATTGTTTCATTCCACCACCATGTTTCCTTTGTTAATAGCCTTTTTACCTTTAGATACTCCTAAGGCATCTTTTGCACTTTCTTAATGGACTCAGCCATATTAGTCCACATGGTATTTACTTCAGTTTCATAGTTCCAATTTCCTTCTACCATCAACTTATTTTTGAATGAGGTTATTTTCTCACCTTTTAAGTTCCACCACTTAGTTTTTGGATGTGTATTAAGTTCAGTTCTTTTACTCCATCTTTTAATATGAATATCCATGACCATTAACCTATGTTGTGAGGTTAAACTCTCACCGGGTATCACCTTACAATCCTTACATATAGATCGTTCATTATTCCTAAGTAGAAAAAAGTCTATTTGGCTTTTATGAAGTCCACTTTTAAAGGTTATTAAGTGTTCATCCCTCTTCTTAAAGAATATATTTGCAATGAATAGGTTATATGACAAAGCAAAATCGAGGATATTCTCCCCCATCTAGTTTCGTTCACCTATACCATACCCTCTATGTATTCTATCATATGCTTCCTTATCTTTTCCTACATGGCCATTTAAGTCTGCTCCTATAAATATCCCCTCAGTGTTGGGAATTTCTTGCATGACTCCCTCCATATCTTCCCAAAACTGTCTCTTAATTATATCTTGTAACCCTACTTGTGGTGCATATGCACTTATAATATTTATAATCTGCTCTCCTAGAATCATTTTTATTATTATAATTCTATCACTTATTCTTTTAACTTCTACAACTTTATCCTTTAATTCCTTATCCACTATTATTCCTACGCCATTTCTATTATTTTCCTTTCCTACGTACCATAATTTATACCCATCTATTTCTCTAGCTTTAGCCCCTTTCCACTTGGTTTCTTGGATACAAGCGATGTTGATGCTCCTACGTTTCATCGTGTCTACTAACTCCAAACTCTTACCTATCAATGTCCCTATATTCCATGTAGCGATGCGAATCTTATGTTTTGGAGATACTCTATTTACTATCGCCTTTCTCGACCTCCATGGTATGAACCCATGTCCACTTTTCATTGCACCTAGGTTCTGATGCAGTGCGTCGCTTCCGAGGGCACGCTCTAGCAGCCCTTGGCCATTTTTCACTACACCTGAGATCCGATGTAGCGCGTCGCTTCTGGGAGAACGCCCTAGCAACCCTTGCCTATTTTTCACCGCATCCGGGATCCGATGCAGCACGTCGCTTATGGGGAATGCCCTAGCTTGCGCGAATTTCAGTTTTCGATTCATGTCATGTTGGGATTGCCATAGTTTTTAAAAGTTGAAGATGATTTTCATTAAAATCATTAAAATCATCTTCAGCTTCACCCTTGCCGGCTGGCTACCTGACGCAAGGGGCCTGAACCCATGAATGAATGTTGACTATTATCATAAAAAATCCATTTTAGTGCTTTTTAATTGTGAGATATTGTGATGTACTAACATAAAAGGTGTATATATTTTGAATAAAAAATTTATAAAAATAATAATTTTTTATTTTATTTTTATACTTTTAAAGTCATTTTAACTATGAAAAAATTTAAAAGTGTATACTTTTAAAGTTGTTTATCATATAAATGACTTCTTTATGTATATCAAATTTAGCAACAAAAGATATCAACCTCTTAATTAAATTTACTATATTAATTATTTAACATCTTTGATTCTTAAATAACAATTTACAAATGTTTGAATTATGTAAATATGGTGTCAAGAAAACATTAATATAAGAGCCACTCTCACATACACAAGTTAGACAATGGACAGGGAAATTTAAGCTAGCACACCCAACCTCATAATTAATTTATCATCTTATTTTTGCTTAATGTTCTTTTATTAGTGCAGTTTTTGTACTTCTTTGGTTATCACATATTTTTAATTCTTTAGGAGTGTTTCTACAATATTTTGTGGCGCAAGTGAAATTTGGAAGCTTAGTGCCAATCAAATTCATATATTCATTTAAAATTAATTAAGTGTAGATCAAACATGAACCCTAAATTTAACCCTAAACCCATAACCTTGAGCCCTTAACTCTAACCCCAAACCTTGTTCCTTGAACACTTGAACCCTGAACCCTAAACACTTACGTAAGTACCTTGAACCCTTACCCTAAACCTTAACCCTGAGCCCTTAACCTAACCTCACCCTATTCCTTAAACACTTGATCCTCGAACACTTGAACCTTGATGATTGAATCCATGAATCAACGTTGATTATCATAAAAAATCTGTTTCATTTTATATTACTTGTTAGATATTGTGAAGTATTAACATAAAATGTGTATATATTTTGAATAAAAAATTATTTACTTTTAAGGTCGTTTTACATATAAACGACTTCTTTATGTACCCCTACTTGAACTACAAAATAGACTTTCCACCATCCATGACTAACACAGAGAAAAATTGAGGGAGATGAAAGAAGAGGAGGAGAGGAACAAGGAAGGAGAGGAGAAGAGGGGTGGTACGTACCATGTTGGTCGACAGGGGGTGGGTGTTGGAGGAGGGGAGCTGGGTTCGAGCAGGGGTGGACGAAGTTGGGTCTAGCGAGGAGGGGTGGGTCGTGAGGGGAGCTAGGTTCTGATGAGGGGGAGGGGACGGGAGCTGAGTTTGGTTAGGCGGGGAGGAGGAGGGGAGTTGGGTTCGGTCAAGCACAAGGGGTGGGGATGGGTTTCAATAGGGGAAAGTATGGCAGCTGGGTTCTATTAGGGGGATGGGTTTTGGAAGGGTTGGGAGGAGGAGGGGAGCTATTCGGGTGGGCGGGGGGAGGGTGGGGATGGGTTCTAACAAGGTTTGGGGGAGGAGTGGAGTTGTTAGGGCGGGCCGGGGGGGGGGGGGTGGGGGGCGCAGGGGGGAGAGGAGGGTAGTTGGATTTGGGTAGGGGGAGGAGGGGTGCTAGGTTCTAACGTGGTCTAGCTTTAAAATTATTTGCAAGGCACAAATCAAAGTAATAATTGCCTGTGAGGGAGGTCTATCTCCTGAGGAATCTCAAGGAATTTCCAATTGATTTGTTCTTATTTAAATTGCTTAGCTTAGCTAAAGGAAGATTGCTTTGATAAACATGGAATTTAAACAACATGGAATGAGAAATATGCATAAAATTAGACAAATGAGCTAAAGGAAACTTTCTAAAACTAAAGTTTTCCAATGGAATTACAAACTTTCCTAACTAACATGCATTAAATAAAAAAATAATGCTAAACTAAAATGAATGATTCTAGGAAGCTTTAATTAAGGAAACTTGCTAAAAATGAAACTTTTCTAAACTAACACTTTCCTAATCTTAAAACTTTCTAAAAATAAAACATTCTAAAACTAAACAAAGAAACAATCTAAAACTAAACTATGATGCAAATAACTAAACAAGTAATGCTAAACTATCATGTTATTTACTTTCCTATTTAAATCAAAACCAATCTCTCTTAGGCTAGGTGGTGAAGCTTTAAAATTACTTGCAATGCACAAATCAAAGTAATAATTGCATGTGAGGGAGGTCTATCCCCTAAGGAATCTCAAGGAATTTTTAATTGATTTGATCTTATTTAAATTACTTAGCTTAGCTAAAGGAAGATTGCTTTGATAAACATGGAATTTAAACAACATGGAATGAGAAACATGCATAAAATTAGACACATGAGCTAAAGGAAACTTTCTAAAACTAAAGTTTTCCAATGGAATTACAAGCTTTCCTAACTAACATGCATTAAATAAAAATAATAATTCTAAACTAAAGTGAATGGTTCTAGGAAGCTTTAATTAAGGAAACTTGCTAAAAATGAAACTTTCCTAAACTAACACTTTCCTAATCTTAAAACTTACTAAAAATAAAACATTCTAAAACTAAACAAAGAAACATTCTAAAACTAAACTATGATGCAAATAACTAAACAAGTAAGGCTAAACTATCATGTTATTTACTTTCCTAGTTAAATCAAAACCAATCTCTCTTAGGCTAGGTGGTGTAGTTTTAAAATTACTTGCAAGCACACAAATCAAAGTAATAATTGCATGTGAAGGAGGTCTATCCCCTGAGGAATGTCAAGAAATTTTCAGTTGATTTGATCTTATTTAAATTGCTTACCTTAGCTAAAGGAAGATTGCTTTGATAAACATGGAATTTAAACAACATGGAATGAGAAACATGCATAAAATTAGATACATGAGCTAAAGGAAACTTTCTAAAACTAAAGTTTTCCAATGGAATTACAAAATTTCCTAACTAACATGCATTAAATAAAAAAAATAATGCTAAACTAAAATGAATGATTCTAGGAAGCTTTAATCAAGGAAACTTGCTAAAAATAAGACTTTCCTAAACTAACACTTTCCTAATCCTAAAACTTTCTAAAAATAAAACATTCTAAAACTAAACAAAGAAATATTTTAAAGCTAAACAATGATGCAAATAACTAAACAAGTAATGCCAAACTATCATGAAATAAGGGAACAATAAACCACTTAAAGACAAATCACTCAATTACCATGCACATGACCCATGGAGTTCATGAGTAAGAAAATGGCTGAAATGTGTGGAATAAAAGTTTGCTAACATAGGATCTAACCAAAATAGTAACTAAACTATCTAAAACGCTAAAGTGGTTCTTAAAAAATCAAGTAAATAAAGTGTATAGACTTCTTAAAATTATGTATGACTCATGAAAGGTAAAATTCCAAAAGTAAGATACTCATGAAACTTAAATCAAACAAGGCATGAAATGACATGGTGCATGTGATTCAAGATATGAAACATGATCATAAAATAAAATTTTAATGAATTTCAACCATGCAAATAACCAAGAGAAACTTACAAGAATCATAAATTTTATTGGATGAAATTTGGTACATGAATTGTGCACATGTGCATAGATGAACATCTAGCATAAGTTAAGCTTATCACTACTTGTGAATACCTATACCCACTAAGAGATGTGAACTCGAAGTAGTGGAGTTAAAGACTACTGAAAGGTCTATGGGATATGTAGCCCCTTTACAAATATCTATACTAACTAGGCAAATACTTTTCATGCATCCTTTATCTATTTTTCTTGAGGTTAGTTCATCAATTTGTTGGATATTGTATGTTTATATGAATGGATGGAGATGAAGTCTCCTTTAATTATTTTACTTAAACTATGTTTATTAGGGACATCATTTTGGTTTCTTTAAATGAATTACATAGCCTTTTTTAATGTCATTGTTCTAATATCATTGAGTGTTTCTTTGTAGTAACGATGGAACGAGAAGAACATCAAACTAAAGATTACGATCACACTGAAGAGCATGAACAAGAGGCCAACATGAGAACTACTCCAAAAACAAAGGGCAGAGGGTGAACAACAATGGAAAAGGTTATCAAGAGAAAGTTGAAGGGAATTAAAAAAACTATCCAATACAATAGTAGAGGGCAAGAGATTGGTGAGAGTGCACCTGCTTATAGTAGTTTCCTTTGCTCTACAGTAAGAAGCATCGTTCCTATCACATTTGAGGATTAGAGACATGTGCCATCCTCGACAAAAGATTCAATATGGGAAACGATGAAGGTATGTAAACATTAAGTACATGTATTATTTGCATTATAACTTCCCTTATTTTTCAAATATAGTAATTTGATGTGTTTAATTTGCAGTCTGCCATTGACATGCCAGATGACAAGAAGATGTGTACTTTACAAGGGGTTGGTGAGCAATGGAGAAAATGAAAGAACTGTTTTATTTGCAATTACAAAGCTCCAAATGTCAATGATCCATCAAGGATGTACATGGTGCCTTTCATTTACTTTGACATCATTGACCAAGAGGCTTGGAATGCATTTATACAGAACCGCACCTTCACCGAGTTTGAGGTATATGCAAAAATGGTACTTCATTCTTTTAATTACATATAATGTTCAATTATTGGACTTGATCACGTATGTAAAAATGTGCAGGCGAAGAGTGCAAGGGGAATAAAGGTTCATGAAATAAATATGCAGCATCACCTATCTAAGATGGGCTATGCTAGTTTAGAAGAGTGTGAAGTAAGCACTTGTGACAATTTATCCCATTCAATATAATGCTATTATAGTTATATACATGTTCTCTTACTATAGTGGTTTTGCTTAACATGAAAAAACGCTGAGACTATAGAACCCATTGATCGTTCCATCCACTGGAAGATGGAGCATTTGATGGGTCATACTGGCAACAAGTTTATAGATGAAACTACTGTGCAAATTGCTTCAAGCATAGTAAGTGGTTCCACCTGTCTATAAATTTTTTACAATTAATTAGATCAAATGATCATGTCTTTCTAATTAAATTTTGTAGGACATTCTTACCTAAGAAAGCGCTACTACAGGAGCTTTAAGCAGCAGTGTTGCCAAGGATGACATCCTATATAGGGCTAGGGGCAATAAGAAGGACCACCCTATTCAAGTTAGGAGCATGGGTTGTGGTGTTGTTCCTTCTAAATTCTTTAGTAAAGGATGTATGCTTAAAGTTCAAGGTGATGAGGAGGCCTACAATGAGCTCGTTGAGAAAATAAAGTTTGATATATTTAGTCAAATGCACCATGGAGGTTTGATGATTGTTACTCCACCCCTTGCTCATAATACTTGCAGCCCCACTATACTTGCATCACATGCAAGCTGCAATTCCCCAACTAAAGAAGATAATAAAGGACATCCGCCTCTCCTCGAGAAGGAAATTCTTTCCCATGAGGTATATACATAGACAAAACTATAAATTTTCATTGTCCTTTTGTAATAATTCTATATCTCAACCTCTTCATTGCATTTATCTTTAGTTTTCCTTTCATCATAAATTAGACCCTCTTCATAGATTAATATTATTTAGTTAAAAACTTTTACATCTTTTATAGAATTAGACCCAAGAGCATGTGGAAGTCCCACTTAACATGCCTCAATCCCTAAGGTTAATATATGGTCTCATCAATGACAATATGGCCATCAATCATGTACAAATCAAGTGGGGAGTGCTTGTCGATGACGTTGTTGAAGTGCCACTTATGGCAGAGGACCTATTACAAGTTTGCCTATGGGATCAACTTGAGCACCCTCACATTGTCTCCTACATGGGGTATATACACATACTTGCTTATAAATCATTTGGTATTTAATTACATGTTATATTTTAATGGCATATGTAATAATTATTTCTTTTATGCAACTTCTTAAATGATGCTACTATCCTTTTTGAGGGTGAGAGTTCACTTTACCAATTCCTTGACCCTAGAGTCATTTCTGGAGCAACAGAGCAATGGCCAATTGAGAGGCGTATTTAGGATATTTTACTAGGTTTCTTTTGCCGCTCTCAGGGACAAGGCTTAATGATTCCCTACAATAGCGAGTAAATTTTAATTTTCTTGTTTTCTTGTCAAATTATTCTTTTCTTAGGAATTGTCAACTTCTATTACAATCCATATGACTGTTTATGTAGATCTCATTGGATACTGCTCATTTTGGATGTGCACGATGGCCATGCTTTCTTTTTTTATTCTTGTGAATCACACATCTATCCTGCCCTCACAAATATTATAAATAAGTAAGCATTTTTTTTTTTTCATGTGTTATGTGTAGATAAGTAATTTGTTATTCATCTATAATGTATTTGAAATTTAAATTTGTAGGGTTTAGTTTGAATGGGTTACTATGACCAAGACTGTACAACCATCAAAATTCACTTATAAGAATGTCAAGGTATATAAAATAGTTAATTGCACTAAGTTATCACTAATTAAACCTACACTATTACAAATCATATTTATGAGTTCTTTTTGTTGTCCTCGTTGCACAATGCCCTAAATAACAGTCCGATTGGGAGTGTAGGTATTATGTCCTGAGGTACATGAGGACTTTAAGAGCCAAGATATTTTGAAGTTGTTTAATAAAAAAATGACTTTAAAAGTCCATCAAAATGTTAACTTTTGAAGTCGTTAATAAATAAATGACTTTAAAAGTTACCAACTTTTGAAGTTGTTTAGTGTAAGAGACTCTAAAAGATTATAAAAACATTGAACTTTCGAAGTCGCTTATATGAAAATGACTTCTAAAGTCACCAACTTTTGAAGTCGTTTTTATATAAGGACTTCAAAAGTTCATCCAAATAAAGTTCTTTTGAAGACTTTAGAAGTCATTTTTATGTAAGTGACTTCAAAAGTCAATCAAAATTTGGTTGTTTTTTAAGTTGCTTACAAAAAATGACTTCTAAAATTGTTGTTAGAAGTAATTTTTATATAAGTGACTTCAAAAGTGTCCAACTTTTAAAGTCGATTACAAAAAAAAAAAACTTTAAAAGTTTCTAACTTTAAAGTCGTTTACATACTTTAAAAGTTGACGACTTTCCAAGTCGGCTCGGTGAAGTCACTTCTTAAGTGACTTCTATTATCACTTTTAACCGACTTTAAAAGATCCCTGTGTAGTAGTGATTTTATGTTATATTTGTATTGTTAGTCCATATTTAGAGCTTGCCCTTTATTGATAAGTTTAATTGCATGCTATGTTAGGTTTAGGTTTCATTGCTTAAAGTTGTTGCATCTTTAGAATGGTACTTTTAGTTAGGTTCTAGGTTTAGTTTTTAGTAAGATTAATTTTAGAAATATCTATACTAAGTGAGTTTATATTTTCATGCATCCTTTATCTGATTTGCTTTTGGTTTGTTTGCCACATATGTCATGTCGATTTGTTTTCTTTAAATGAATTACAGGGCCTTTTTTTATATCATTGTTCTAATATCACTGTGTTCTTTTTTGTAGTAACAATGGAATGAGAAGAACATCAAAATGAAGAATATGGACAAAATGAAGAGCACGAACAAGAGGCCAACATGAGCACTACTCAAAAGAGAAAGGGAATAGGGCTAATAACAATGAAAAAGGTTATTAAGAGAAAGTCTAAGGGAATTAAAGAAACTATCCAATACAACAGCATAGGGCAAGAGATAGGTGAGAGTGTAGCCTCTTATAGTAGTTTCCTCTGCTCTACCATAAGAAGCATGATTCTTATCACATTTGAGGACTGGAGACTTGTGCCATCCTCGACAAAAGATTTAATATGAGAATGGAGAAGGTAGGTAAACATTAATAACATGTATTATATAATTTATAACATAACTTATTTTCAAATATAGTAATTTGTTGTGTACTTTGCAGATTGCCTTTGATGTTCCTAATGAGAAGAAGACACTTTGTAAGGAGTTGGTGAGCAATGGAGAAAATGGAAGAATTACCTTATTTGCAATTACATAGCTTCATATGTTAACAATTCGTCGAGGTTGTACACAGTGCCTGCCATTTACTTCGATGTCATTGACCAGGATGTGCGGAATGCATTTGCATAGAATCACATGTTTGAAGAATTTGAGATATGTGCATAAATGATGTTTCATTTAAATAATTACATGTACCATCCGATTATTGCACTTGATTACATATGTACAAATATGCAGTTAAAGAGTGCAAGAGGAAGAAAGGTGCATGAAACTAACATGCAGCACTACTTATCTAGGGTGGGCTACTCTCGTTTAGAAGAGCGCGAGGTAAGCATCTGTGACAATTTATCCCTTTCAAATTAATGCTACTATAGTTATATACATTTTGTTCTCTAACTATATTGTCTTTGCTTAACAGCAAAATAAAGTTAGGACTATGGAACCCATTGATTGCTCCATCCTTTGGAAGATGGCACATTCTGTGGGTTGTACTAGCAACAAGTCCTCAGGTAAAAGTATTGCACAAATTGCTTCTCGCATTGTAAGTGGTTCCACTTGTCTATAAATTTTATATTATTAATTATGACATGATCATGTCTTTGTAATTAAATTTTCTAGGACATTCTTACCCAAGAAAGCATAACTACAAGAACTCTAAGTAGAACTGCTATCAATGAGGACATCCTGTATAGGGTGATGGGCAATAAGAAGGATCACCCCAATTGAGTTAGGGGCATGGGCCGCGGGATTGTTCAATCTAAATTCTTTGGTAAAGGACGTTTAGCTACAGTTCAAGATGATGAGGAGGCCTACAATGAGTTGGTTGAGAAAATAAAAATGGATATATTTAATTAGTTGTGTTAGGGAGGTTTGATGATAGTTTCTCCATCCCCTGCACATAATTCTTATAGTGCTCTTGCAACTCCAAATGCAAGCTATAATTCTCCAACTGAAGAAGATCATGAAGGACATTTGATGCCCCTTGACAAGGAAATTTTAGCTGAGGAGGTATATATATAGACAAAATTAGAAATTTTCATTGTCCTTTTGTAATAATTCTCTATATCAACCTCTATATTGCATATTTGATTTGTAGGTGGGTCAATGCCTATTGGCCCTAGATTCCTGTTAAAACATCGTAGCAATTGGTTCATGCTATGAGCATGAATCAACCATTTTGATCATAATTAGTATGCCATCACATACTAGGCGAGTGTCCATTACCATGGCTTTGAATGCTAATGCCTGCTTACCATTCCCCTTAGAAATGAAAAATATTATAACCATTAGGCAAGCAGTTGCATATCATGTTGCTTGACCAGAGGCACTAGTCATTCCCATAGAGTTCACGATATGTATCTTATCATACTACCTTTCTCATTAATATTTTTTAGCTAGAGACCTCAATTTAATTATTTAACAACTTTATGTAGTTAATCAGGAACAAAATGTGGCATTGAGGCCGGCCACCTTTGCACTATCACCTATTGTTGCTACACCAATGGAACAAGTACTTGTACATATCTTTGTTCTTTTTTTCACCATAAATTAGGTCCTCTTCATTGATTAGTATTATTTAGCTGAAAATTTTTACATCTCTTATAGTAATGTTTAAGGAGTGTTTGGAAATGCCACCTAACACACTTCAATCCTTAAGAATAATCTAAGTTCTCATCAACGATAATATGGCAATCAACCCCATACAAATCAAAGAGGGAGTGCTTGTTGAGGATGTTGTTAAAGTGCCACTTATAGGAGAGGGCCTATTACGAGTTTGCTTATGAGATCAACTCGGGCACCCTCACATTGTCTCCTACATGGGGTATATACACATACTTGCTTATAAAATATTTGACATTACATGTTATATTTTCATAGTATAGGTAATAATTATTTCTTTTATGTAGCTTCTTGAATGATGTGGTTAGCCTTTTGAGGGTGAGGGTACACTTTACCAATTCCTTGACCCTGGCATCATTTTTGGAGTGACGGAGCAATGGTCGATAGAGAGGTGTGTGTTTAGGATATTTTATTAGGCTTCTTCTGCTACTCTTAAGAACAGGGCTTAATGATTCCCTACAATAGTGGGTAAGTTTTAATTTTAATTTTTTCTTGCCAAATTATTCTATACTTAGGGATTATCAACTTTAATTACAATTCATATGTTTGTCTATGTACGGCTCAGTGGATGCTACTCGTTTTGGATGTGCACAATGGGATGCTTTCTTTTTTTATTCTTTTAGAGCGCACATCTGTCCCATCGTCATAGAAATTATAAATAAGTAACTTTTATTCTTTTCATGTACTATGTGTAGATAAATAATTTATGATTCATTTATAATGCATTGAAATTTAAATTTGTAGAGTATGGTACGAATGGGCTAATTTGACCAAGATTGTATAATCACCAAAACTCACTTGGAAGAATGTCAAGGTATAGAAAATAGTTAATTACTCTATTTTACCACTAATTAAACTTACAATATTGCAAATGATATTTATGAATTTTTTATTGTCCTTATTGCACAGTGCCCTAAACAACAGTCTGATTAGGAGCGCAAGTATTATGTCCTGAAATACATGAAGACCCTCATATTTGATTGTATTCCTATCTCCCAATTAAGAAAGGTAAGATACTTTTTAATTTTCATAATCTTATATTTTTCTACAGTTTTTGTGTGGATCTAGCTAAAGAATGTGACCTTAATTAAATATGTTGTATTACAAGCTGTTATGCTTTCTGAGTGGGCAAACAAGAAGAGATACTTTAGCGTAAATCTCAATGAAATACGAACTGAATGGGCTGAGTATGCAATAAGTTTTAATTAGATAACTTGGAGTGACTACATGAATGTGGAATACATAATAAGCTATTTTTTTCATTCATTTGTGTGTGTTCTTTTAGGTTTTATTATTTTCTTTGAAATATATTTTTTTAAAGTGAATAATGAGTGCAAACTTGGAGTGTAGGAATAAATGAGTATGGATGAAGTGAATTTGGAGCTTGTAGATAAAGTGAATATGTGGCTGTTGGTTTTCAATATATTTATTGAATTATATAACTTTTTATGAGATGATGAGCTAGAGGGTTACTTAGAGTGTGAAAGTAATGCGAATGTGTATTGATTTACAAATGAAGTGAATGTGGATGTTATAGTGAATGCATGTATTGTGGTTTCTTTTATAAGGTATTTTCAAGATAGATTTGGATAGATAATGATGAATTTAGATGTTTTGTACCTAATGTGAAAGTGAATGTATTAGGTATTATAATATTGTAAGAAGTATCAGGTGTAACAAAAAAGATGTAGATGTATGTTGTAGTGGATGTTTGTTTTTTATGTGTATAAAGATTGTTAGAAGTATTAAGTGTATCAAAATAGATGTGGATGTTGTAGTTGATATTTGTTATTCAATGTATATAGGTGGTAGTGCTCGAAATATAAAAATTGAAAGAAAAAAAAAAGACTTTTGAAGTTGTTTAGCCATAAGTGACTTCAAAAGTCACAAATATTACAAGTCGTTTAGGTCTAAGCTACTTCAAAAGTCACATACATTTGAAGTCATTTAGGTCTAAGTGACTTCAAAAGTCGCAAATATTTGAAGTCGTTTAGGCTAAACAACTTTATAAGTTTGTGAATTTTGAAGTCGTTTGTTTAAGCGACTTCAAAGGTGCTTGAGTTTTAAAGTCGTTTACCTAAAGGACTTTAAAAGTTATCACCTTTCTAAGTCAGCTCGATAGAAGTTGTTTATTAAGGTACTTCTATTAGCACTTTTAACCGACTTTAAAAGCCCCATGTGTAGTAGTCATAGCCTACAACACTCTAGGTCCTGCATGCATCTTTTATGGGTGTGCAAACACTACTAAGAATTTGAGTGAGGATGGGAATTCAAAAAACCACAAGGTGAGGCTGTTATTATAATAATAATAAAAGCCCAAAATCAAGACTGATAAGCCTACTTCATTTTGAGTGAGTAAGAGTGGTGATGTCAAAATCAAACTAAAAAAAATAACGTTGGGGTTACAATTGGACAAAATACTCCCCAAAAAACCAAGACTCAAAGTTGACGAACAAATTATTTGTAATGGATGTAGTTATAGAATAAACTCCCCAAAAATATAGTAAATTCTTTATTGTATCATGAAAAATTCAAACTATTGGGTATATTATGTGATATATCTAGTATTTTGACCAACATTTATGTATTCCTTATGTATCATTTTCTATATGGACTTCCGTGAGATTTTTAGTTTGCTTATAAAGTCAGCAATATATCACATCAGGTGATTAAATTTTTGGATATATTGGTCATTGTATCAATTATCACACCAATATTTTGTTCCATGGTTGCACTTAGGGGTGGCAAAATATGACATGACACAATTACACAACTCAAACTCGACATGGATTTGGTGGGTTAGGGTTGGGCCTTATCATGTTCGTGTCATTTTCAGGCCACGCCGAAAATCCTATCATGCTTGGGTCAACCCAAAAATGACATGCCAAAAATCCTATCATGTTCGGGTCAATCAATGTTGACCTATTGTGTTGACTTATTTGACACAAAACCTATTAATTTGTCATGTTAACCCATCTAACTTGCAAACTGTTAACCAATCAGGTTGAAAATATAGGACGGTTTTTCAAAAACAATCATATATTATTATAGGAATATAAGACCGTTTTTGAAAACTTGTCCTATATTTTTATGATTTTTTAAAAACCATAAGGGGTTTTGAAAAACCATCCTATATTCCTATACTTTATATACGACAGTTTTTAAAAACCAGTCCTATATTCTGATGGTTTTTGATAAACCTCAATATATGACAGTTTTTGAAAACCTTTCTTATATTTTTATAATTTTTGAAAAACCATTAATATGGGACCGGTTTTCAAAAACCATCCTATATTTTTACAGTTTTTGAAAAATCAATCGTGTCGTGTTTGAGTCACGAGTTCTTGACACAATTATTAAGCAAGTCATGTTTGCATCGACCCATATACTGTAATCGGTCAGTCTCGACACGACACGAACATGACTCGTAGACACGATTTGTCACTCCTAGTTGCACTCTATTATTCTTGTCTGACTGAGCAAGTTCTTTTTGGATGTTTTCTTCTATGCATTGAGCTGCACGGTTTAAATCACCTTATAATGATCCAAACAAACTTAGACATTAGAAAAAAGAAAAAGAAAAAAAAGAGTTTCAAAATCTGCAGGTTCATAAACTTTTAGCAGAATAAAAAAGTACAAGTGTAGGCCCCCTAAGCGTAGTGATATAAACCGTTCATCTTCTGGGCAGATATCTTACATAGCCCAGACCTGAAAATCTAATTCATTTGATAATCTCAGCTCCAATAATTCTGAGTTTGAAATGGACGGTAAATCTGTTTCTTTTCTATGGTTCCTATCTCCGAAGATTAGCAATATTTGATGCACATGAAGGAGACGGCATTGCTTACGAGAAATATTACGAAGAGATCCTTCACTGTAAGGGCCTGTTGGCTAAAGGGCAGTCTCAGTGCACGAAACTCTTGCGTATGGAAGGTCTGGAAAAGGGGTGCACCACAAGGGTCAATAGTATGTAATCTTACCTTATATTTTGCAAGAGGTTATTTCCACACCCTGAACCCATAATTCTAAGGTCACACGACGACAACTCTACTGTTTGGCCGGTTAGCTACGGTTAGTAATTGTATTCTTTCGAGAAAGGCTTTTTAGTAACCTAATTTAAACTTCCGGAATATTTTCAGACTTTTTGAAACATTTGTGCTGCCAATTTGTCCCCCAAATACGAACTACATACTTTGTAACCATTATAGATTACGGCCGATCTTGTAGATCCTTTGTTCTCAACCTCCACGTCCAAGCTAGTCCTCTGATCAAGCGGTTGAGGTTTCATATCATGTGTAGAAGGTGGGCCCTCAAAAGGACATGTCGGGGTCAGGCTGACATATCAAACTGGGTAGGAAAGACATCTAGTTGTGCCGGGTTCATAGGTAGCACTACCAGTACAAATTCTCTCTCATTTCTTATTGTGGGACAGTCAGGCGTTTTCCCCATGATATCCGCAACGATTTGAGGATGAAATAACAAAGAAAGAGCCAAAAAGAGCATTATCATCATCTCCAATTTCATGGGATTCGTTTGATTAGCCTCTGCTTTCCCATCAGATTTGTTCTTTTGCTTCCATGAAACGACTTACTTTTAACAGAAAAAGGAGTTTGCAACAGCAATTTTCCAGCCATGGACCGAGTTGCCTTTAGTTTCCTCGTGCAAAAGCATTGGTTTTTCATATCAAAGGGTCCCACTGCATCCTTTTATCATCAGGATCAAGCGGTACGCGTGGGCCCTTGCTTTTTCCTACTTTATACCAAAGAAGATGCTCGGCAGGTTCGTGCTCTGGGTGATTGATCTGCTGCACATTTCATCGTCGTTTCGATGATTTGATCCATCCCACTTGATTCACTGAGTATAAATGATCCTAGCTCTGATTTTATCTGGGGTCGATGTATCATATCAATGTCTTTGATCACCAAATGCTGCCCTACATGAATGTGGGTCTATCCATGGACTACTGATCCGTCCTTTTGTCAATCTAAAGTAGGTACTCCATGCTAACTTTGCTGTTAGGTTGCTCCCTACTCAAGCATTCCTCCAACGTAAGAGCCTTGTGTAAGAAGCGATATGGCTGCCTACTTGCTTTTGATGGGAATCCAGTGGATCATATTTCTTATCAGATGGAACCTATGGTTGAGAATTACTAGTAATTTGAATGGTATGGTACTGTCAGAAGCAGTTTTCATGAGAAGCAATCTTATTAGAAAAAACTTTTACTATTAATTTCATTTCATTTTTTTTTTATTTCATGGCGGGTAGGTGATTCAAAAGGGATAAGAAATCTCGTAGGGAAATCTAGAGGTCCAATGACAATCGCTGGATATGACTAAGAAGCCTTTTTCAAATTTTATAGCACCAAAAATGAAAGGCTAAGATATCCTCTTACAATATAAAATTTGAAGAATTTGTAGAAACAAAAGAATCAATCCCTGCAGGGAATCCTGACCCTAAGTGCCTATTTGGTTTGGTTGGGAAGAAAATAAAGAAAATTGATTTCCAAGAAAGAAAAAATTCTCCATAAAAAGTATTTTATACCTTTAAATTGAATTATGTGTGATAGGCGGGTGTCACGTAAACTAAAAGAAAAATTCTATAAGATGGCTATAATGCTGGTCATGATATATGGATCAGAGTGTTGGGCAATTAAGAAATATCATATTCATAAGATGAGCGTCGCGGAAATGAGGATGTTGAGATGGATGTATGACAAGACAAAATAGGAATGAAAACATTAGAGGAAACTTAGGGGTAGCAACAATAGGTAACTAGATGATAGAGATTAGTCTTAGATGGTTTGGACATATCCAAAGGAGATCGAAAACCGCACTTGTTAGGAGGAGTCAGGCAATGTAAGTAGAAGGTTCTAAAAGGGCACGGGGAAGGCCCAAAAGAGCATGGATAGAAGTGGTGAAAAAAGATTTTAAAACTTTAAGACTAAATGAAGGCATAATACTTAATAGAGAAGAATGAAGAAATAAGATTCACGTGGCCGACACCTAATTGAGATAAAGTCTTGATAATGATACCTTTAAATTGAATTATGCTAAAGACCCAAAAATCTTAGATGCCATAAAGTGTTTAGGCCCCAGGCGGATTCCAATTTGAAGGCAGAAATCACTTTTCTTGGAGGACTTTTTTTTCCATAGAAATCAATTTCCTGCTAAGCACAACTCATCTCTTGCAAGAGCATCCAGCCTCACTATTTGCCCGTCGAAGAGAAACGGTTTGGCACAAGGATAATACACTGCATGTGGATAAAGGACGCATGGATAATAACCTCATTCCTTGCATTTGGCAGGCCATGGAATAAGATTATCTAAGAACAAGCATGAAATTTATTAGCGCCTGTGCCTAAAGAACATAGATAACCCGTAGATAGTTTGTTCTTCTTTCCTTTCCTGAATATAAAATTATGTCCATAATTGTTATTTCTATGCAAATAAATATTAAGTTGTGAAAATAATTTCTTATAAAAATATAAGATAAGGCTATATACTCCATCCATTTCTCGAACCTCGCATAAACAGAAGCTTCGTTATGCGAATAAACATCACAAGAGAATTATCTAGGATGCCAGAAGCATCCACATCAAAAGTTTGCAATAGGAAAATCATATAATTGAAATCTAAATTTGTTTGACTCTGGGAGAGCTAACGTGGTCAAATCTGATCTCAATTTGAACTTAAGAGAAATACTTTCTCTCTCTCTGTCCTCTTTTGTGACATGTGGTGCATCATACTGCGCCACATGGAAGTCATCGCATGCTCTTGAGCTTTTCCAATTTTCTAAAGTGTCCTGCAGGTTCCCCATCAACGGCCCCGCAAGAAAGCATAACAAAATTGTGACTTTGAATTTTTATTTTTATTTTCAATTAAACAACTTAATTAGCTCCACTAAGATGTCTTTATCAAATGAAAAAGTGAAAAATGACGTTCCACAATAAAAATAAAAGATAGTAACTATCAAATGAGAGATTGGGATGTAGGGGACCTCAAAACCACATTGACGACACATCACATTATGTCCCCAGCCCAAAAAGATGATTCCGGGAGCAGCACGTCTGTGTATACCTCCAAATTCATCATCATCCATTTAATTGATTTAATTAGTGTAATTTAAATAAACATTAACCCCATACATTTGAAAACATAACAAGTTGCCATTTTCCATCCTAATTCTAGCATAAACTGTATTATTCTTGATGTAGTGACGTTTCATCTGCACAATGATAATCCTTGTCCTAAATTTAGTATCAGAGGTGGGACCCATGTCACATCTACACATTTTCTTTAGTTTAAGCACCAGAAGTTAGTTGTCTAAACTGAGAAGAACAGGGTCTTTGAAAGAAGCCAATCCAAGGAGAGAGAGAGAGAGAGAGAGAGAGAGAGAGAGAGAGAGAGAGAGAGAGAGAGAGAGAGAGAGAGAGAGAGAGAGGTCACTTGAGGAATATGTTCATATAAAATTCTTAGGACCTGATTGTCTTGAGCTCAAAATAGTCAAGACAAAGACATGACCGTCCAAGAAATTTCATGGCTACCCAAGTTGCCCTTCACCTACACTATATCCTTTTGTGTGACTACTTGGGGCTTCCTTGGATTGAAAGCTAGTTAACCCCCCTCAGACATAACAACCATGATAGCATCCAAAGAACAAGGGACAAGAACCCCAGGCATGAATTCCTTCTAATGATTGAATAGAAGGAAAACCAGAATAAGAAACCCTAGCCTTCCACGGACACATCCCCCAATCCACATTTGTCTGTTCCATTCCATGAGAAACTAATAGACAAATTAAGATATACTTTGCACTAATAATATCCACCCTTCTCCTTCGATATGCAATGATAGTGCCCGAAATTGCCCGTGAAACTATACTTGAATTCATTGCTGGCTTAGGAAGCCTATTGCATGAGGAGTTAGACTTTGAGATTGGATTTGTGTAGAGGGATGATCTCGGTGCTTGGTGGACTAGTAGAAGGATTTTTTAGATGAGAAGACGACCTAGAGCTTAGATGGGTAGGCCAAGATTTATAGCGAATGAACCACTTGAATGGCATATTAAGATTCACCATACCTAAAAAGCAGATGGGATAAAGAGAAGAACGGGTAAAGAGAGAGAACATGAACTGAAAAAGCAAATAAATAAATAAGCAAGAGAGAGAGAGAAGATTACCTAGATTTTGGAGATATTCATAGAAATCTATATTCAAAGGCCAAAAGTGGTAATGCATACACATGCATGGGCTTAAATGGTATAGAAAAAGGAAAAAGGAGGGAATTTTGGCAGAGTTTGGAGAGGGATTAGGGGGCAAGGAATGTGAAGAGGGTGGTGCTATGGTGGTGGCTTTGATGATGATGATGCACGCCTGCAGCTTTTCTGACCCTTCTATCCAAACTCTCTCACAAGCCCTTCGGCACGCCTGCTCCCACTCAGCATCCCTCTAGAAAACACTCTCTCTCTAGAAATAAAAATATCCCATTAAACACTCACCCTTCATACCCATGGCAGAAACAATTCCTTCTCAGAAAACCAGGTATTCTACTATTCGCTCGCTCTCTTTCTGCCACCATCCAAAGTTTTAACAGAAGAACCAGCACCAGTCAATCCACCTTAAAATAAAGAGAGACAATTGGAGGAGGGCTGTCAAGACTAAACACCCACCATCCTCCATACAAAAGAACTCTCCACTCATCTCTCATCGATTACACCAAAACTTGTCAGATTCCTCACCCCCTCCCCTCTCTCTAACTCACTGTCTATCCATCTCAATGTTAAAAACCCAACTAGAATCCAATCCTAAGATCCTCCTTTTCTGTTTTTCCATCCCACTAGCTAGAAACACAAAATACCCATATCACCAATCCGAAAGCTTCCTCTCTTCATGGGTTCTGATTCTTGATTCCAATCCTCTTAAATGGATACCTTATTCAGGCTTGTAAGTCTACAATCTGACCAGTCTTTCAACTCTAGCAGAACATCAAGCAGCTCAAGATCTTCTAAACAAACCCCCCACTTCCCACAGGAACCACAATGCTCAGATCTTTTCATGGATGAAGACGATTTCTCTTCTTCTTCTTCCAGACACTTTCTCCCTTCAAACACTCCCAGCACCACAAACGCCTTCGAATCCTCAGAATTCAACTTCTCCCCGGACCCACCACCCATTGAGTTCCCCTCATCGACGGCATCCGGAAGATGGGCCCCGGACATCCTCCTCGAATGTGCCCGGGCCATAGCCAATAAGAACAGCACACGCGTCCAACAGTTGATGTGGATGCTCAATGAGTTGAGTTCTCCTTATGGGGACACTGATCAGAAGTTGGCTTCTTATTTTCTTCAGGCCATATTCTGCCGCATGGCGGAATCCGGCGAGAGATGTCACCGGACTCTGACGTCGGCATCTGACAAAACTTGCTCGTTTGAATCAACACGAAAAATGTTGCTGAAATTCCAAGAAGTTAGTCCTTGGACCACGTTCGGACATGTAGCATGCAACGGTGCAATCCTTGAAGCTTTTGAAGGTGAAAGTAAGCTTCATATTATTGATATCAGTAACACTTATTGCACTCAGTGGCCTACGTTGTTGGAAGCTTTGGCGTCGCGTAACGATGACACACCCCATTTGAGAATCACCACGGTGATCGCAATCAAAGGCAGCGGAGGAATCGCAGCCGTTCAAAAGGTGATGAAGGAGATAGGGAGTCGGATGGAGAAATTTGCCCGGCTAATGGGGGTCCCATTCAAATTCAATGTTGTCCACCATGTTGGGGATTTATCGGACGTTAATTTTCAAGACTTGGAGATCAGAGACGATGAAGCTCTGGCCATAAATTGCGTGGGGACGTTGCATACAGTTGCACCTGGGGGATCGAGGAGAGACGGGTTGATCTCGGCCTTCCGTCGGCTTCACCCAAAGATCGTGACCGTTGTTGAGGATGAGGCGGATTTGGATGTGGGTGGCGCCCCTGAGGATTTTGTGAGGGGCTTTCAGGAGTGTTTGAGGTGGTTTGGGGTGTACATGGAGTCGTTGGATGAGAGTTTCCCACGTGCGAGTAATGAACGGTTGATGTTGGAGCGTGCGGCTGGGCGAGCCCTAGTGGATTTGATCGCGTGTCCTCTGGGGGAATCGATCGAGCGCCGGGAGACAGCGGGGAGATGGTCCCGGAGACTATCAACGGCTGGATTTTTGCCCGCCGCGTTTAGTGACGACGTGGCAGATGATGTGAGGGCGCTATTGAGGAGGTATAGAGAAGGGTGGGCCATGACACAAGGGGATGGTGGGGCCGGAGTTTTCCTGACGTGGAAGGAACAGCCAGTAGTTTGGGCGTGTGCTTGGAAGTTTTGACACGCTTGGCCGGCGATCTGACACACACATCGGATGAAGAGAGAGAGGACTGGCACGTGCATGGCATGGCATGGCTTGGCTTGGTATGGTCTTTTGAGTTTTTACTTGCTTCAGCGAGTATTGAATTGCTTGAATTGAATACAGTGGGAAAGAAAAGGGAAAAAAGATTTCAGTTGTATTGTTTTGATTGTTGTTACATCATCACATTACATGGTAGACGGTATAGACCAGGGAAAAAAGAAAGTATCTTCTCCTTTCTTTTTTTCTTGTTGAGAGAGAGAGAAGTGGTTGTAGGTGGTATGCTGATGAAATCAGATACTGGTTTTGTATTTACAATGGAAGAGTAGAGAGAGAGACAAGGGAAGGGTTGGGACTAGAGAGAGGGACAAGGGAATCTGAGAATGGGAAGTGGGTCTAGTGGGTTGCACGACGTGTGGGGTTTGATAAATTTTACTTTTTCCTTTTTTCTTTTATTGTGTTTTTCTGGTCTGAGTGGATTTGTTAGTGTTTTCTGTTAAATGGGGTCCGTAGTATGTAGGAAAAGGTATAGAATGGGGTCCATAACCTCAAAAGACTCTACTACCATCCATAACCTTCGTTGGCATG
The DNA here is from genome assembly GCA_035236585.1 of Warburgia ugandensis. Lineage (NCBI taxonomy): Eukaryota > Viridiplantae > Streptophyta > Magnoliopsida > Canellales > Canellaceae > Warburgia > Warburgia ugandensis. The sequence continues at coordinate 61,629,233 of CP141133.1, forward strand.
TTTTGAGGAGTGCACCCACTTTTGGCCCCCAACCACTGTAGTGGGATCTGCTTTCTAGGCTCCTTCCTGCTTAGTCTTTTGATACAGACTGATACACATGCCCTCCTCTCTCTCTCTCAACCCTTTTCTGGCTCGATTTTTCTAGCTTGGGTTGGCTTTGAATGAAACTTCTGCGGCTCTTTTCGGTTTCTTGTATTGAATTATCTTGTCAATGTGGTGGACCTTCTTCTTCTAACTTTCTTGCTGGCAAAGAAGGAGTGGTAGCAAGCGTAACAACTGCAATTTAGAGTGTCGATCTTGGTCGTCCGTGTTGTACCATAACCTGCAAATGATCCCAGGCGTACAATCAATGAATTGTTATACTGTGGGATCATTTGCGTCCAATCAATGAACTTTTACACTGGATAGTGTCCACAACCTTGACTGGCAGTAAAAAAGTAGACTGCTTGCTGGAAAGGTTGCACTAAAGGCTATAGCTCCTGTTAGTGGCGGCCCAAAGTTGCACTTTCATGATAAACAGGCATGTGCATCGATTCTACGATGTGGATATTGGACAGAGATGTGTGTATACAAAGTTGTGGTGTATGCCTGATATAAAAAAAAATTGGGTTGGGGGAGGAGGACATTGTTGTCTCCATAAACTGTGAGTAAATTCATAGATTTTTCACTTGAAAATTATTGGTTGCTGTTTATTGTCTTTTTAAATCTTAAAAATAAATGTTTGACATACATCCAAACTCTTTCTGAAACTCTAATAGATCGGTGCTATGAGATTGTGCTCCTGTTACTTGCGTTCGACTTCAAGTCTATTTTTGCGAGTTTAGGAACTCAATTCGATCTAAAGTGAGATAAGTCAACTCCAAGCAACTTGTCAGTGACTCGAAAAACTCATGGTAGATTTAGAAATAATATTTGGTTAGATTTGTGATATATATAAAACTTCCTTATGTTTTCACGGCCAAGTGACATGGTAGGTTAGACCAACGTTTACTGCACTCTGCAGGCCGCGAGGAGTTAACTTAGCGTATGCCCCAAGTATCGTGTTCCAGATAACTTAAGAACTGGAGATGTTCATTTAAGCTGAATAAGTTCTTTCCAAAATGTAACATAGTTCTGATTGCGTGCCTTGCATGTAGTTCAAAATTTTAGTTAGTTAATTCAGAATCAAACCCAGTTGAGTCAACTCGGTCCACTCAGTCAAGACTGTAAACAGTCGAGCGTGTTTTTCTACTGAAGTTCCTATGGTATACAAATTTGAATATGTTCTTTACACATTCTTATTAGGAAATCACCTGATCAGCTTGTTTGGTGTTCAAATTTCTGTTCAAGTAAAGCACTTCGGCTGTGTTTCTAGTTAACTCGTAGAATTTTTAGTTATTAATGTTCTGAAAGCTGTGATGGGTTGTTTTGGCATGTCAACTCTGGGTTCTGTTTACTGCAATGAAGATTCATGAAAATTAAAATAAAATAGACAGCGCAGAGCGAAAGAATAATCCACATCCAATACCCAAAAATGAAAAGAATACATTTTCAATGCTTGAAAGCACACTGGGGGAGGTTTGTATTGTGTAATTGCTTAAAGGCTATGAAAATTTCCTACAATGGCCCACAAAATCAATGGTCCTTATGTACATTCATAGTGTACCAGATGTCTGGTGCCATTTCTGTAAAAAATGTGAAGGGAAAAAAGGAACAAAAAGGACAACGATAGCTAAAGCCTCGAGGTATACTAAATTGGCCTAGTTTTATTTACTGTGAAAATGAAATCTGGGTAGGTTAAGAATAAAAAGGCAGAATCAGTGCCCGAAACTCCCGCATATGCAGGGTCCAGAAAAGGGGAGGACCACAAGGGTAGGTTAAGAATGAGGCTTTAAATTAGGTTGACGGATTATATATATGAAAAGTCTTCTCGAATAAGATCACAATACGCGTACAGAAGTACTACAATAAGCTTGGTTAGGTATGAAGAGCACGTCAGATAATGGGGTTTGTGTGTGAGTTGAGTAAGAAATTTGAACAATGGATGAATAAACAACGTCTAGCTAATCAAATTTACCTAATTCTCGCCAAGCACAAGGTCAGACTTTCCATCGGGTCTAACTCTATCATATGATATGGGCATGGGCAAACCATTATACTGTCAAGGATCCTGCAGTAGACTTAGACTTGTATTGTTGATGGCTAACGAGTCACAGCTCTGTTTATGCAGATTCTATGATGGCAATCAAAGTATTTGCAGACCGGTACCTCATCATGTAGGAATTCCACCAGAACTGCAAGGAGGCAATTCTTCTGTTGAAGATGCCATTCCCCGCCTTTCGGGATCAAACCCTGTGGAGAAAGCTCTTGGGCACTGCGGGGCGCCTTGTTCATTTCCTAGTTTAATATAACTTAATGAACAAAAAATGAATAGTTAAAAATTAGCGTATTATGAAGCGTTCAATCAATCCTAACTTCTGGGTTGATTGTGACAATCCTTCGTTGTTATTGCTGATAGACAAGCACTATAACGCATGCAAGCTCCTGTCACGATCGTTCCAAATAGTCCTCTTTATACTAATACGTGTATTAAAGTAGGCCAACCTTGTAATCTTCTAAACAAACGAAGGTGACTATGTCAACATCCAATGTTCTTATTATGATTAAAGCAATGTTAACATCTTCACTAACCACGTGTTTCAGCAATTAGCCAAGTTGTTTAAGCGTTTGTATCAAAAAAACCAAAGAGGTTGTGAGTTGGAATCCAATAACCACTATTTTTTAAAGGGAAAAAGAATCTTTACTAACTAAAGGAAGAAAGAATATCCTGCTACTCATATTTGTCTTTATTTAGATTATCAATGTTAATATCCACTTTAAATCTTTTTTTTCTTCATTTCAAGGAGAGCAGTTTTTTATAGATAATCCTAAACCAATGAGCGACTTGAACCCATAAGACACTAAGCACAAGAATGCCTCCTCTTGCTCCACTACCATAGAAGGCTGGGACTCTTTACCTCTGAATGTTAGAAGGTACAAAGTTATGTCAAGAGTTTTTAATTTCCCTTTGAAAAATTAGTTAGCCACAAGTAGAAGTTAAGACCAAGATTTCAGCCTCCAAAGGCTGCAGAATCAAAGCAAAGTAGATTTTCTTTTATCTCAAAACAATCATATAGGGATGAGGATCAAAAGATAAAGTAGGACCTGTATATTGCACCCACCTTCTATATTAAGAAATTGAACAGTAAATTTCTACCTCAATTACATCATCCAAGAACGATGATCAAAAGATAAAGCATGAATTACAAATTTCACCCATCTCTTATATTAAGGAACTAACCAATACACTGAAAGACCTAAAACTGATGGAACACTTTAAGTCAAATTCTTTTAACCAGCCTCCCACATAGTTAGTGACCCCTTTACATCCCATACCTCATCTTGACACCATTTAGAATTATAGCATACCCCCATTCTTTTGTAGTTAGTATTCGCTGCTGTGTGACTCCTTTCCATAAGTCGCATATGATTCAAACCTGTGATATGGTGGCTCCTATGACACGGGTTAAGAAACTAATGAGGAGGAGATCTCTTTAAGGGATCGGACCTCCTTTTGGTTCAATTTGAGAAGAAGCACAACTTCTAAAGCTCACTCTTTTTTAAATTAAATTTCTGAACTTATATTCTTCTTTTCTACTTAAATGAAGTTTTCCAACTAAAACTAAATAGTAAAGACTAAAGCAAACATATCTATTCAAGCAACAACTAGAAAGAAACTTACTTGGATTAGAATTTTATCCATGTAATAAAGTAAGGAACTAGATGTACATGACTAATATATAACCACCTCATTGTTATTAATGCAATTGCTTTATCTATGTGCATGATTTCTTGTTCACAATTCTGCAAGGCCTTACTATTGGATCTACATCTATTAATGTTTCTTTCCCCTACCAATGAATCCCCTCCTCAATTTTGATGGTCGAACTTGTTGATGTAGTTATATAGTTGCTTGGATTCCATACAACAAATTTGAAGCTAGCAGGAAGGAAGAAGTGCCTTGTAAAGCTTTATAGTTGATGGTTTTATTAAATAGTGATATTTTAGCAAGTAGATTTTTTTTTAATGTCAGATTTTAGCAAGTTCTTGGTATCCATCATTTGAGTTTTTTGTCATTTTTTGAATCGTAAAAGTGTTGGTGTTAGAAGTTGAATTTTCTTAATATAGAATATATAAAACCTCTAAGATCTAGAAGATTGCTCACCTTTTTGGGAGATGACCTAAATTTGATGAGCAATAGTTCATTCAACCGAATATATTTAAACTAATTTGATCTAACTAGAAAAGATATCTCCTCTCTAATTGCAACATGGCAACATCAAAGATATCTTGGTTTTTGTTCATGTAAGTCTTTATTGGACAAGTTCTAAGTCAATTTCTTAGGTGATAAACAAGAATTTGTAGTAAAATGTTGATGTGGGTGTTGGATATGAAAATATTATTGTCTTTATTTGGCTAATTAATTGTAACAACCCTCATTTTCTAGGTTCTTTTTCATGTACCTACATTACCTTTATGATTGGAATGGAGCAAGGAATTGAATTCCATTGAAATTGGATTTCATGAAGTTTGCCTCTTAATTGGAAGGGGTCTAAATTAATAACGACACCCACGCAACAACCCCACGTGACGCATGTGGGGCTCGACTCCCAAGGGTCTATCCAAACCCTAAGAGGCTGGACAAAGGAGAGGACCAGTAGAACAAAGTCCCTCCTCCATTTCGACCTTTGTCATTGTCCTGATCCCCTTTTGCCGATCATTTCACAGGCACTATAGACCGAAAAAACCAACCAACCCATATTCCCTCTTTCCCCCCTCTTTTTTTCTTCATCTAGCATCGCAGATTTGACGTACCTGCTTGAGCAGCAATGTGCTAGAGTTTCTCCTTCATCCCCTTCTCTTCCCTTCCTCCTCCCCTCCAATTTGGCTAGGCCAGAACCCTACCTATGCTCAACTTTTTCTCTTTCCACCATTCCCCTCTATCTACACTCGGATTGGACTTTAGGCAATGACTTAACTAGAGCCACTAGCTGTGATTGCCCTTTCTATGTTCCCCTCTTCCTCATCAGTTACACTCCCACATGCAATTTACTGGCTTCTAACAACCTTTAACCGACGATATCCATTAGATTTTGGTCTAGAACAAAGGTGCACACAATGCAACACCTAAAAACCCTTTGGTACTAACCTTTCCCTCCTTCCTTCTTCCCTTCCCTCCCATAGGCATCGACTCCCACCTTCCCTTCCATCATCAGCAAAAAACAAAAAAAATCCCATGATTGTAATTAATTTATTGGTTACAGTGACACATGGTAACAAAGATTATTCAAATTGAAGATCCGAGTCATTCATTGTGTTCCCCTTAGCATCATGGACAAAGTCCCTTAAGCAATTCAACGATCGTGGTTAGATTTGATGGAGATTTGAGCATGATGGTAACATATGAACACAATCGTACTGATTTGGGATGATCCATCAGATATTTGACTCTCCAAAAAGGCCACTACATGAGGATCAAATCAATTGATAATAAAATCAACATCGATTCTCATTGAGTCATTCTAAATTTTGATTTGGATGCTATGCATAGAGTAAAACCTAGAAAATATAGGAGTTTCAACTAAAATTAAATGCCATTGTTTCACTATAGGCTAGATCTATCACTTTAAATAGTAGGATCTATAAATCCATCCCCAAAAACATCAATCTAATGGTTGAATTAAAAATCAAAGTTTTTGATGGCAATGCACCATTGAATTACTATTGGATATGGAGATGTTGGAATTGTAAACAATTGCATTCAGGCTATGAATATATGATCTAACCATTCAATCAACTAGAAACTTAAAATCTAAACATGTACAACCATCAGTAATGCTTGAACCCTATATTTGACCGTCAAAAATTGGATATGGTCATGGATCAAGAGAGTATGGCCATTGATCTGTAAAAAACCACTTGTAATCTTACATGTTAGTAACTCTAAATGTCTAGAGTGAGATGTCACTTGCTAATAGATGAACAATGGTACAAATTTGATAATTCAGCAAGCATTGATCATCATATTAGCAATCAATAGCTAAGGAAATATGATAATTATGGTGAATGATTGTAATCACATTACCCTATGTCGATCAATGCTAGGAACTAAACTAGAGCAAATTCTAAACTATGAAAAATTAATAGAGAACCTAGATCATAGATTTGAATATGTACATATGTTTTATAGACGTGTCATTGATTGTTAGTGCATGTGTGAACTAAATATTTATTTGCATCAGCAATTAGAAACGCTCCATCAGAGGTAGGTGGAATTCAGATTGCTATATTTTTCAGCATATTTGAATTATGGTTGCATAATGAGTTTTGACTATATGTGATAAATGAAGCCAAACATGCATGTTGTGTTTTAAATGATGATTTAAATTGTTCATGGAAAAGTGCATGTTAATTATGGTATATCTTGTGAGAAATGTCTAAAGACTGAATCACAAGTAAATTAAAAGACTCATAAGAGTTGTAAAACTGTGAATCACAGGTAAAACTAGATGGCTCATAGGAGTTATAAGACTGTGATGTACAAGTAAAATCGAATGACTCATAAGGGTTATACGTGTAAAACCATATGAATCATAAGCGTTGTAAGACCTTGATTTGCAAGTAAAACCATACAACTCGTACGAGTTGTAAGACTAATCTACAGATAAAACTAGACGACTACATAAACATGTGACTGTTTGACATTATCCCAATGTTTCAATATGTTTGTGATTTCACATTGAAATGTGATTTAACACAAATGCTTTTACTAACATTGCATATTGAAACTAAATTTGAAATCTGTGTTGATACAATTTTGCACAAAATAGAGATCTGAGAAGAAAAATTTCAAATTTTTATAAATTTGGACGGGCTCAAAATTAATAAAGATACTCTTACGACAATCGCATCCAACACATGTGGAGCTCGACTCCCAAGGAGCAATCTAAACCCTTAGAGAATGTACACCTTCCTCCCTTTCAACTTCCATCGTTGTCCAAATACCTTGTTGCTGATCATTTCACCAGCAAGACAGCCCAGAAAAACCAACCAACCCCTATTCTCTCTTTTCCCCCTCCCTGTTTTTTTCTTTGTCTAGCACGGTCGATCGGGCATGCTTGCTTGAGCAGCAATGTGCCAGAGTTTCTCCTTCTTCCCCTTCCTCCTCCTCTCAAGTTCAGCTAGGCCAGAACCCTACCTGTGCTTTGCTTTTTCTCTTTCCACCATCCCCTCTGTCTTTGCTACTATCAGACTTTATGTGATGACGAAAACAAAGCCACTAGTTGCCATTGCTCTTTCCATGTTGCCCCTCGCCCTCATCGGTTAGCCTCGTACATGCAGTTGAACACCGTCCAACAACATTTGATTGACGATACCCATCAGATTTTGGTTGGAACAGAGGTGCACATGATGCAGCACCTAAAACCCCTTTGGTGTTGACCTATCCCTCCTTCCTTCTTCCCTTCTCTCCCACAGGCGTCAACTCCCACCTTCCCTTCCATCGCCAGCCAAAAAAAAAAAGGTACTGTGAGTGTAACCAATGTATTGGTTATAGTGACCATGTTATAGTGACACATGGTGATAAAGCTTATTCTAAAGTTATCACCCTTTGAAGTCGTTTAGGCTAAGTGACTTCAAAGGTCTCAAACATTAGAAGTTGCTTTAGTCTAAGTGACTTTAAAAGTTGCAAACATTTGAAGTTGTTTGTTTAAGCGACTTCAAAGGTACTTGATTTTTAAAGTCGTTTACTTAAACAACTTTAAAATTATCAACTTTCCAGATCAGCTCTGTAGAAGCCGTTTATTAAGCGACTTCTATTAGCACTTTCAACAGACTTTAGAAGCCCCCTGTGTAGTAGTGATACCCTACAACACTCTAGGTCTAAGAGATTGTAAGAGTCACAAACACTTGAAGTTGTTTGTTTAAGCGACTTCAAAGGTGCTTGATTTTTAAAGTGGTTTTCCTAAATGACTTTAAAAGTTATCGACTTTCCAAGTCAACTTGATAGAAGTCACATGGAAGTCCTTTATTAAGTGAGTTCTATTAGCACTTTCAACCGACTTTAAAACCCCCCGTGTAGTAGTGATAGCCTACAACACTCTAGGTCTTGCATGCATATTTTATGCGCGTGCAAACCTAAATCTGTAGGTCTACTTTTGAAATGGCTTAGCCTAAATGTAAATCTCTAGATCTACTTTTTCTAGTCTTTATTTACTTTTCTGTTCCAGTAATTTCTCAATCTTGCATATTCCCCATCTACGCTTACAGCAGTGGGCATTTGATCTACTCGAAACTTGACCGCGGTCACGCTTCACTTTTTGATAATTCCTTTATGATAGGTTTGATATCCCATATTCTTTAGTTACTTACATCGCATTTTCCAAATGCTTTGATCCATCATTCGCCAGTTGCTGTAGATCAAACCATTGTGATGTCAAATATCGACCATCGGATTAACAAATAAATGGTTTGGATGATTGACCAAATAGGCCTCGCTGTTCCGGCTAGTAGCCCCTACTGGGACATAAATTTTTTCAAGGTAAATATCCACATACATCATATAACAGGGCCTATTTGTTGGAACTGTTGGTGGAATTAACTGTCTATTGTCTCTGTCTAAAAGGTGCTTTATTCGTACATTACTTGGAATTAGGCCGCTGTCTTGGTTGGGCCTAAATGCGGATCCTATAATCAGCATGGTTTTGGCCATCTTGCATTCGTTGATGTGGTGGCAATAGGCTTACCATGCCAATTGATTACTTGGTGTAAGGACCTTCATTAGGTGAACCCACCTAAGATTAAAGGCAGATAAAGTGACCAATTTATAGAAGTTAGGATGACATTCGGTGGAAGGGGTGTTGAAGGGACATGTTAGTTCATTGAGTGGAACCCTCGGATGCTCATGACCATTGGGGAACGAGGACGTTAGAATTGATCTAGTAGTTATTATCAGTCTCAATAAAACTGAATGTTGATCTTTAATTAGAGAAAATTATTTGCTAAATTTGTTCCCTTCTTAATCGAGGATAGTATTAAGAGAACGCATAGAGTGGGAAAGTTTAACAATGTAAGACACAAAGTAATCCGAAGCAGTGAACAGACTTATTGAAACCAATGAGGTCAACAGGCCACCCAAAAACTACAAATCTAACTGTTGGATTTCTTACGTTACCACTATCAAAGAGGTGGATCGTCAATTTGATGGCGTAGCAAAATAAACTGGCTATGGAGGAAGGAATTGTCCTAGATGCACAATAATTCATATATATATATATATATTATCCCCTACATAACTGGGTAATCACCAGTGGTTAATGTGGAATTTATTCGCCCAATGTGTTAGTGCAAGAAATCGGTCAGAAAAGAGGAACAGAAAATTTATGAATCAATGGTTCTAAATCAAATTATCAATATGGTGAAACCAAATGGATTGGCTATCAAATGATCTTTAGCTAATCGCCAGTGATTAATGTGGAATTTAATCGCCCAATTAGTATAGTGCAAGAATTCGGTCAGAAAAGAGGAACAGAAAATTTATGAATCAACGGTTCCAAATCAAATTATCAATATGGTGAAACCAAATGGATTGGCTATCAAATGATCTTTAGTGGGCTATCATCACCCCCCTTCTAAGGATATAAACATGGACTCAGTAGGAAATACACAGCCAACTACATTACGGTAAATTGCAGAAAAGAAGATTGCAAACCTACAACTAGAATGCAGCAAAATCAAGATTGAATATATGGTACACTGTATTTAGCCAATAGATTTCCTGAGTATCAGATAAAACCTGAAGGATAAGCATGGGTTCTTTTCCACCAGTCAGGAAGTCTCCATTTTTTATGCCAGTAAATAGATACTCTAGACCAGGATGGGAACCCAAAATTGTGCTCTAATGGCTCATCAGCTGCTCCACCTATAGTCAAAGGCAACCACAGATACCTTGAGTCTTTCAATTCTGCCGGATTCCATCGATCAGCCATGAAGATAAAAGAATCTGGAAGCCCTTTAAGAGGTAGCACGAAGGTGCTCTGTGAGAAAAAAGTGGTCGCTCTAAAGGCCTTATTCCCACCAACACAAGGATTGCCCATTGTTTCCCATGGACCCATGATTGACTCAGCGGCATGAACATATGCTTCATTTGGAGCCCATCCTGTGCAACCTGAAGTGATCATGTAGTAAGTCCCTTGGTGCTTGAAAACGGCAGGGGCTTCTCTATGTTCGCCCACTAAAACCCTTCTCATGATTCTCGTAATATCGAGATAATCATCGGTCAGGGGACCTATGTGGAGCTCACTGTTATCCTCAGAAGAGTAAATCAGGTAGGCTTGACCATCATCGTCTTTGAAGACTGTCATGTCTCTACTGTCAAACCCGTGTGGACGTTTGCTGTAGAGATAATTGAAAGGCCCTGTAGGGATGTCACTAACAGCCACACCTACAGAGGCTTTGCTATAGTTAACATCATCGATATGCATCCACATCACATACTTTCCCGTTTTGTCATTGTAAATCACCTTTGGTCTCTCAAGTACGTTGGACTTATACAGATCATGAGTGACATTTTCTTCTTCACCTGGAAGCACAATGCCTTCATTTGTCCATGCCCACAGATCCTTTGAAGAGTAGCAACTTACTCCAATAATGTCAACCTGGGGTAAGTCAATAGCATTTGTCAGTAAAGCTCAAAAGTTTACAAAGTTAACTGAAACAGTAAAGAAAGATGCGGGTCCCAGTACAAGTACAAGCATAATAAGGAAAGAAACATGTAAATGTATCAAAGTGGCAGAAAATGACAATTTTTAACTGTTGATATTGCTGCAGGAAATAAAAGAAACAGACGAAGGAATGGACAAGACACTTTATGAACAAAGGAAAGCTAGATATAGTATCAAGCTACCTTTGTGAAATTCATGTTGGGAACTATAACGAGCAACAATTGTTCTCCTTCTGATTTTTTGCTATATAATTATTCCAGTAGAGTTTGTGGTAAAATGGCGACAAAGTAAAAAACCATGAGCTAGAAGAGAAAAGTAGCTGAAGCTCAACTGAAACATTGCAATGAGTGCTTGTTTAAGCAAGGATTAAAATAATGTTGATCAATAAAGGCCTCAACCATAAGGGACCCCAAAAAATATTCCTATTGTATATTGCATCCATGCACCTTCCCTCATTTTTCTGAAGTCCAAAAGTAACGAGTATATGATGTCACAGCTCATTACGGCACCTCTCAACCACGATATTAGGATCATCTTACAAAAACAGATTTTTTTGGAGCTGCATCCCAAGTCAAATCTCATTTATGCGACTTGATGATTGCATTAACACCTTTTGCTCGTGGTTTGTCAAAGCTTTACAATCCTTGTACACTGAGCAATTCGCCTTTGGTTTCCCGCACTTCAAAGTAATACTCTGCCTGTGCAGGCTTCTATAATGCATTTCATATTACTTCATATTATGCATACCTTTATGCTAAAATAGAAATTATTAGCACGTAGAAAACTAATTTGCTGTCCATATAAACATTGAAACTACTGAAGTATATCTCCATTGACTCGTTAAATGAGAATCGAGGTGGATTGTGTTTTCAAACACTGCTCTCACCAACATTAGCTGAACAGGACCAAATAGCTCAAGATGAATACAAATAGCTAAACTTTCTAAGAGTTATAACTTCATTAAACACTCTGTTGGAACTCACACACTAGAGCATCATTTTATGGTTAAATCATATGGCAGAAACACCGCTTCTCAAGTTAATCAACTATCCAAACACTAGAACACCTATCATGGACTTGCTGCTTCTATTGCTGAAGGCATCATCACTGGCTGTTGCAACAATGCCTGCCGGAGCAAAGTTCCTGTACTTGCTCAACTTGGATGTGTTCAATCTGCAGAAGTACAAGAAGAAGAGATTGCACTCAATATCAAATCTACGACTATGGACGACAATCTCTGAGGATCCCAACCTTTACAACGATCTCTCTCATTCTCTGCTAGAGTGCACCAGATGTCGAAGCCTGCCACCGTATACCCATCTGGTGGGCACCATACACCAGCCACTGTGAAACCCAGAAAGGTTGGAGGGGAGAAAGGCTGAAACAATCACAGTACACCACACAATGTATTTCCCAGACAACAAGAGAGCCCTAGACATGAACTTGAGCTCCGACCGTCGTCTCTCTCTCTCCAACTCAGTGGGCAATGTAGCAACCCGACATTTTGATATAATTAAAAAAAGGAGTTTGAGTGTAAAACTTGAATTTTTCTTCTGAATTTGACTCGGAAACCTCAAAAATCAGAATGTACATAACGAGAGCTTTTCAACAACATTAATTTTGCACGAAATGGAGTTCGGAGGTGAGAGAACCACAAGTTTTAAGAAATTACAGAGGGGGCCAAATTGAAAATGGCACCCCCTCTCATTGGATAAGCCCCAGGTGACTACGAACCAGGGGGAGCTCAATGCATGGAGCTCCACCCCTGGCTGTCTGTCATGCAGGGATGGAGCCAGGGAAGCTACCGCCTCCCCTCTCCCCCGATTTCCCCTCACCCATCTCTCTCTCTCTCTCTCTCTCTCTCTCTCTCTCTCTCTCTCTTGTAGCCCAAGCGTTTTCCTTTTTCCCTCCCAGGTGTTTTCCTTTTTCCCTCTCATCATTTCCCTCTTCTCTGAACAGTCAGCCTTCGTCAAGTTTTCTCCCCCACCAGCGATTGTCACCGGCAAAGGTACGAAATCAATCGCGCTTAACTTTTTCTTTTCTTTTCCCTCCTCTTTCTCACTCTATCTCTCCTTCTCATTCCTCCCAGTGTCAGAAATGATGGAAAACCAGCAGGGGTTTCCATCGGTTTTTCCCTTATTTCCGGCACCAAATGGTGATGGAATCACTCCAAATTTCACAGGAGTGAAGCGAAAAATACGATCTATGAAACCCATGTTTTATTTTTGTGAAAAATGGCATTTTTTTACGCTGCTACAGTCACCAGCAGCAATCGTTTTCCGATCGTCTTCTCCGGGCGACTGTGACTGGATTCCAGCGCCATCAACCATTTCCGGGTGAGGTAAAAATGGAAAAAAAAATAATAATTATATGGATGGAATCCTAAGTGAGCTTCGCAACCATGTCAACGAAAGTCTGATCAGACATCATCTGACCGTTAAAATTTTGATCTAAACATGGTGCATGAACAATGCTAGATCTACAAATCTAACCGTTGAAAACACAATCAAATAGTAGATTTATGAATCTGATGATGTGAATTACATCCGAGGGGCAATGTAGATTGAAAGCAATGAATGAAAAGCTTATTAAATGTACAAATGTTGATCGGACCGTTACTTTATAGACTTGATCATTCCAGTGCTTAGATCTGGGTAATTTAGGCCTAGAACATCAGATCTAATTGATTGATGTGTGAAATTAAACTCTCCAACACTCTGAGATATCTGATTTGAGGTTAAACAATAGATCAATGACAATCTAACCGTTCAAATTAGAGTATTAATATATGAATCCCTGATTAAGAGACTAAATTATGATATTTATGTCATATTGCTCAGATTGATTCATAGTTGATGATAGAAGCTCTGATCCTCAATTTCTGATTTGTCGAGCAACATCTAAAGTAACTGGTAATCGATTCAGGTGAACCTGAATCATCAAGTTGAGGTAGGTAAATTCTAAGATTGCTAAATTTTCATATTTATTTCACTGATGCACCATTTTGATATGTACATGTGATTACTACATATAACTGTAGTTGATGATTATCTTGAAGATTAAAATATCATCCTCATGACTTGAATGATATGGAACTTCATGCATTATTCATTGATGAAATTGTCATGAGACAGAGTCTCCATTATTATTTAAATATAAAATTATGTTTATTGGATGATATGCACCACATGCGTTAAATGGGTATTATCCTATAAACAGGGGAAACTCTGTCAACTTTTTATTAAAAATATAAGGTTAATTTCCCTAATTAAATATCATGCATCATTTATATTTGACATCCATTGGAATTAAATGAAAAATATGTAAAATCGTGATCAAAATTTGATTATGTGATAAGTGACTAATATGTCACTAAGGTTTTTATGCATTGATTGTCGAGGATTTGTTTTAAATAGGTGCTTTCGCCTGGTAGACACTATGATAAGAGGGTTATAGGGATGGCCACCCACCTTTCGACAATTGATTTTTCAACACCAGGCCCAAGTGGCTACATTTCGAGTGTAGCATCATGGGAAGGTTGCACTGCATGATCCGTTCTCCTCCCATGCAAGACGGTGATAAGTCTCACGTAGTTGGTGTCAACGTTTGAACATACGGTGTCCCACTATTGGGCAGTTGCCGCAACATAGTGATCAATGTATTCTTTTGCTACAATGTCCCACGATTGAGCAGTTGCGATGTCCCATTATAGGGTAGTTGCCGCAAGTTGATTTTGACAACACATGTGATGGGTCATAGATACCCTGGCCACTAGACATGATGATGCCTTATATGATTTGAGATTTGATATAGTCATATTTACATGCTAATCACTGATATGTTATTTGAATTGAGATTTTTGTACTTAACTACCTTATCGTTGATTTGTAAACTCATTTACTGAATACTCTTTTGATGTCAACATATCGTATTGTTCTTACACTTGTATTGTACTAGGATGAACTAAAACATTGAATGGAATGTTTGCAAAGCATGCAAATGTTATATTACTAATAAGCCTTAGGAATGATACCTAAGAATGTTTCATTGTGTGTGTAAATGCATAAAGTGAGTTTGCATTGATTCATATTTGTGATCTTAGTTTTACCTGCTAAGTATATTCCCCTATACTCACCCCACCAACCTTACAGATAAATGCGAAGAAGGGAAAGGTAAGAGTGTTGAGACCAAACGCACAGAATAGTCAGAGAGAGTGTGTAGACAGTGTATGCATGCTCTGTACATTTTGTAAATGTTTGTGAGATGACTGACTAATTATATAACTGTTATAAACAGTTAGACATGTATAAATATGTTTAATACATATTGGACTATGGCTGTAACTGAATAGTTTTCTAGGAAATTATATGTTTTTGACTTGTCATATTTGAATGTAAAAATGCTTGAATTATGAACTCATGAATGTGTTTTGATCAGTCTTATGACACTTGGGATTTTCTGAAAGGTTTTTTTTTTAAAGAAAAATTGTTTCCGCTATTTGTTTTCTAAATGAAATTTTCAAATAGAGATCTTGCCTTTCGAAAATGATTCTCAGAAAGGCATTTGAAAACCTGGCTGTCACAGGCAATGATTCCAATGATCCTATTGGCAAATGAATCTTCTCCGCTGATCATCTCCCTCCGGTGATTTGTCCGTTTGGCTCTCTTTCCTTATAATTAATCAAGTATTGCTTATAGTAGTACCCTTATAAATAGGTTAGTTTTCCCAAAAAAGAAAAGAGATAATGAAAAGGAAGCATGACTTTTCATCATTATGCATTTAATTGCTCACAATTCAAAGAATGTGAGATTGCAATCTTCAAATGAAGAAATCTAACTAAATAGATTTGATAAAAGAAGCACTCCAACAAAATGGGCAGTGCAAGTTGACACAAGAAGTATAGGAATCTTAGGTGTCACTAAGTAGCCACTACCCAAGCCATAGCAAGAAAGCCCACAACTAACCAAGGACAGCAACCATAGTACAAGGAAGCAAAGTTGTACGGGAAAATGTTTTGCAAGTGCTTACCGATTCTCCAATCCACTACCAACCATTGAGAAATTGAACCCACACAATTACCTCAGTTACACTCAATCCATGACAATAATTGTGAGAGAAAAAAGAAATATAGGATACCTGAATGGAAGCACAGAGAGGCCAATTGATCCTATAGCTGCCACAAAATGAGATGCAAAGAATTTGATGGTTATGTCTTAGCTAATTTGTTTATATGCAAGTAGATATTGAAAGAGCATACTTTTTCTTAGATGCTACTCATAAAATCTAGGAAGCCGTAAAATGGGCATACTCTAATGGAGGCAATGATGGCCTAATGTTCAAACTTTGCTTTGCCATTTGGAATACAAAGCAAGGAAGTTTGTATGTGACTGCATACTTTAACAAGTTGATAAACAAATGGTTGGAGCTAGATCATTATCAAACTCTAGCAGGCAATCCTGGTAAGATGTCTTTGGAAAGGAGAAAACCTATTGAGAGATAGAATTTTGAAGTTGCTTGCAGGTCTGAATCTAGAATATCACCAAACATGTTCGTTAGTGTTTGGAAGAGCTGTCCTACCAACCTTGGTGAAGTATTTTCCATGTTGCAAAAATGAAGAAACTAGGCTGACATATTCCAGGAGAGGCAGTCCCCAGAAATCCTGGTAGTACCAATTCAGTTAAGCCTGAGCAATTCAGTTAGGAAAGGGTGGGGGAAAGAATAAAGAAGGGAGGAGGGAGGAGGAAGTAAGAGGGCCGGAGTAGTGGGTGTACTGTTATCTCTTTTTTTAGAATTAATTTTCCTTTACACAGCTTGTAACCATCACATTGACTGAATCCAATTTCTTCTTCATCTTCTTCTTCTTCAGTTTTCTGTGTATTTCTGGAAATTCTATCTGCAGATCCATCACATTCCAACCAAAGTGCAGCTCGCAGATGTGTTTACAAAGAGCCTTGATTGCAAGACTTATGACATCATTATCAAAAGATGGGTATGATAGATATCTATTCACCAACTTGAGTGGGTGAGTTGAATTATATGGAAAGATCTTCGTCATATGTTACCTAATTACTGGTCTTCGTTGACCAGTAATTAGGAGCATCCGAGCATATCAGGAAAGTATGTTATGCAGGGTAAGCTGTCGATCTCACAGCTACTCTCTTCCTTTTTAGAAAGATACAATTTACTCTTCTCCTTATATGGAGAGGAGTCCTTTGTGCATAAATCAAACCCTTTGGTTTATTAATGAAATAAGATTCTCATATTTTTCATTTTCAATTTCAATGTCCAAGGCCCATGATACTTGTTCTTGGCTGACAATTGTGCTTGTCACTGTGATTATTGCGATGTTTGTTTTATCATCATCTTGTTATATGATTGTTGTAGGTAATAACAAGATGCATATTTCCACACTTAGAAACACATTTGGCGAAGGAATTCAAAATGAAGGATTTGGGTGCTGGAAATCAAATTCTTGGGATAAAGGTACTTCAAGAAAGAAAAGGTAGTAAAATCTGGTTGACTCAAGAGAGTTGTATAGAGAAGGTTCTACAATGTTCCAATATGCAGAATGCTAAGCTAGTGTGTACTCCATTTCCTACATGTATCAAGTTGTCTTCGGTACAATCACCTAGCATAGAAGCAGAGAAGGAAGACATGTCTCAGGTACTATATTCATCAACAATAGGAAGCCTTGTGTTTGTCATGATACACAAAAAACTAGAAACTGCATAAGCAATGGGAGTAGATGCTAAATATATTTCAAATTATGTTTGTAATAAAAAAAACATGGATAGAAGTGGTAAGAAAAGATTTAAAAACTTTGGGACTAAATGAAGTCATGACACTTAATAGAGAGTAATGGAGGAAAAAGATTCATGTGACCAACCTCTAATTGGGATAAGGTCTTGATGATGATAATGATGATGTTTGTGATCATTGGAATGCTTTGAAGTGGATTCTTCGATACCTAAGGGGCACTTCTAATATTGTTATATGCTGTAGTGGAATGGATCTTATATGAGTTAGTTTTGTTGATGCAAGTTTTGTTGGTGACAGGGA
The DNA here is from genome assembly GCA_035236585.1 of Warburgia ugandensis. Taxonomy (NCBI): domain Eukaryota; kingdom Viridiplantae; phylum Streptophyta; class Magnoliopsida; order Canellales; family Canellaceae; genus Warburgia; species Warburgia ugandensis. The sequence goes on from CP141133.1 coordinate 61,647,091, forward strand.
TAAAGGTTAACCAAAGGTTACGATTCCTTCTCGGTAGGTGCTATAATAAGCTGGGTGTCAAAATTGAAGTCAGCTGAGGAATTAATTGTGACTAGAGCTGAATATATGGCTGCCATACATGCTTGTAAAGAAGCTATACGGCTTAAGCTGTTATTTGGAGAATTCAAAGTTGAGCAGAATGTGTTGAAGATTCATTCAATGATGGTCAGAGTGCATTGCATCTAGCAAGAAATCCAGCTTTTCACACTAGAACAAAGCATGTTTATGTTTGGTACCACTTTGTTCATTATGTAGTTGAAGAACAAATTTTCTGGCAAAAAATTCGTACCAGTGCAAATATAGTGGATATCTTAACAAAGCCTACCAATCAAAGGAAGTTCAACTGGTGCAAAGCTTCTCTTAGAATCATTGCTACTAAGTGATCAGTGGCATATGGGCATGCTCTCTTACAGTGTGCATCAAGTGGGAGATTTATTAGATAGAAGCCATGTTAGCTTTGGAAGAAAAAGAACTAACTATATAGCTTATCTTATCCCATCTATATCTTTGTCATATTTAACTACCATGGCTTTATGTTATCTCATCTTCTCTTATATACCTAACAACCATATCCTTTTATGCTTATCTATGCAGATTTCCTTACGTAAAATAAAGGGTGTAGTTCATACAAAAATAGAGGTAAACTTAAGAGTCATAAGCATCAAGTAGCAAGCTGTTTAGCTTCTTGTACAAGAAGCTTGTAAGAGAGATTAGCCCCTTGTATAGGAAGCCAGTTGAGAGAAAAGTTCTCCTTGTAAAGCGGCATTCAAAGATTAATTTGCCTGCCTTTTGTAGATGTAGGTCATTGAAGGGGAGCTTTGGCGCAATGGTAAAAGTTGTCGTCATGTGACCTCGAGGTCACGGGTTCAAGGCGTGAAAACAGCCTCTTGCAAAATGCAAGTTAAGGCTGTATACTTTAGACCCTTGTGGTCCGCCCCTTTCCCGGACCCCGCATAGGCAGGAGCTTCATGCACTGGGGCTCTCTTTTTTTCTTTTGTAGATGTAGGTCAACTAGACCAAACCACATAAAAGTCTAGTCTCTTTCTCTCTCTTACTCTGTTTTTATCTTTATTTCTTTTTATTCTTAACCAATGACTTTACACCCTTTTGGTAGCTCTACCAAGTGTCATATTCTACTTTTATACAAGGACTTCATCTCCTCATCCATTCGAATTTTTCCAGTCCTTAAACAAATCTGCACTTTCTAATACCGACAAGACATCACCATTTTCAGAAGCATTACTACTATTTCTTTTTATCAAATTTCCTTGGGAATTAGAAGAATCCTGTTTGGTTTCCCCTACACCGTTTTTCTATCTACAGTCTTTCTTTACATGGCCTAATTTAGCACAACCCCAACATTTTACCTTCTTCTGTCCTTTAGACTTAGATGTCAATCTTGCTTTAATCAGTATGGCCTCTTTCCATGGATCTGCCCCTTGCTAACATTGCATCTCCCGAAGAGCCTTGGTTGCATTTCCTCCTAGTCTCTTTAGTAAAAGGTGCTGCAACAACTCAGTCCACATCATGCAACTTAATACGCTCAAATTCATGATTACGTCGTCCCAAGCTTTGGGCATTGAACGAAGTAAATGCTCGACCTCTCTTCTTCATCAATTTTCACATCAAGTACCATGAACTTGCTTATTAGAGTATTGAACTTATTTAGATGTTCTTGTAAAAATGGCCCATCTTTAATCTTCAAATTATATGATTGCCGACAAAGAAAATTCTTACCAACAATTTTCCTTCATATATGTCTTCTAACTTGTCCCACAACCTTTTCCCGGTTGTTTCTAATGAAATGCTGAAGAGCAGGGAATCGACCAAAGTAAAAAGAATATCAACTATAACCACTTCATTTTTCTATTCAAATTCACAATATTCCATTTCATCAGGCTTGCTTTCTATTCTCGTGATTGCAATGGCATAATCGGCCTTCACAAACATTGCTTGCATCTAGAGTTACCAGAATATAGATTTAGTTCTGTCAAACTTCAGAATCTCGATCTTGGTGGTCATGTTCTTCATCATCAAGAACCAAGCTACAAGAATAACAAACCTTTTTCTGCATTAGAATCACAACCGGCTTTCATATCAGATGTTGACAAGACGATATGTGGTGCAACGTAATAATAAAGAGAAAAAGAAAAAGGAGAGAAAGATAGAGAGAATTTTTACATGACTCAATCAGTATGACCTACATCCAAGAAAGACGGGCAAACTCTTCTTTTACATGGCTTTACACGACGAATATGTCTCTCAGCAAGCTTCCTACTAATCTCTCTCTCTTTCAAACTCTAGGAGCTAAATAACTCGTCACTTGATGCTTTCAACCAATAGGTTTTACTGTTATTTATGCATGAGTTACACCCTTTGTTTTACAAAAGGAAATCCACTTAGATAAGGATAATCCTTGGCTAGGCCAAACATAAAAGGTTATAGTAGTAATGTCAATGAGATAACATATAGCCATGATATTAAGCATGAGAGAGAAAGAGATGAGATAAGATAAGCAATATAGCTAGTCCTCCTTCTAAAGCTAAAGTGACTACATGTCCAACATTTATGCCCTAAGGAGATCCCAAATCTCCACTTCCCATAAAAGAATGGATTGACCTCATTCCTGTCAATCTGAAATAGCAACAACAAGCTGTAATGATGGAGTTGCCAAATAACGTTCGATTGAAGGTGAGCTTTGCATGACCTATAGGAGTGTGGTCGATGATGCTTTGGTGTTTCTCTTCCCACTTATGTCAATAGAGATTATGTTTCAAAATCCATGGAAACATTAGATTCTCAAATTTATGAACTTCTTCATATCCTTTGCCCAAGAGAAGGTTCTCTGTCCAATAATATAAGAAGGATACAAACTGTTCCTTATATTCAAATTATCCACCCATTTGTTGCTTCCAAATCACCCACATTATAAAGGAGCTATTTTTCATATGGTTTGCCATTTCCATCAAGGTGCGACATTTCCACTCTCAAACATGGACAATATAGAGTTAGGAAACACCCTCAAGAAGCCATCAACTAGAAATGTTAAGTTACTGAATGTGGGTCTTTAAACCCATATGTTGTAGGTTCAAATCCTACAGAGCGTGATTTTGATATTGGGATGATGAATCACAAGAAAATAACTTCACTAACTTGAACTGCAACCTGAATTTTACCTTTGGTGGATTTCTCAAAGGAGGCTGAATACATCATAGTTGATCGAGTAAGCAGTAGTAAAAGAGCACAAAGAATATTTAGTCAAATGGAAGGACCTTGTTCCCATTACAGCCCACCAGCCCAATTCCATATTTTCCATTCCACCTTTATAATAGATGGATTCAGAAGCTCACTCCAAAAGACAGACTAGTACTCCACCTAAAGAAAGCAGAAAATAGGGTTCAACTGAGAAAACACTACTTGGCCTTTAGTTCTTCTCTTGTTCATCCTAGAAGATAATAGTCCCCAATTCATCTCCAAAGCTGCCACAGATACCTAGAAGGTCTTGATCACCTATAGAACCATGATTGCAAGAACCGCCTAACAAGTTGGGAAAGTGCACTACAGAAGCAAGAAATTCTGTCGTTCCCCAAAATGGGAAAGTAGGTTCCTCTCTAGCATTTCACTTTATCTTTTAAGGAAAAATGAACCTAGCAAGACTCAAACCTGCAACTCCATGCATCGACCATGCTTTGGGCTTATTTCTTGAGATTTTTGTAATTATCTTGAATCTTCTGTAATTTCCTGTCATTTCTTTTTCGAGCTTTTGCTTCCAGCCCTAGAAACTATATCTACAACTACCATCATAGCTAAGATTCACATTATAAGGAAGCAAGGTATAAAGCATTACTATCAGTTAACATAACGGGCCTATGACCAAACTGTAATGTCTCAATGGTACAAAACTATATGTGAGCAATATTGATGAAAAACACTGTGAGTTGGAAACAGATTCTCATGGTCCCAAAATACATTGTTCCCACTATGTTTTGGTGTTTAGTTTGTTTAGTAGCTTTTGGTATATTTCCTACAGCAAAGACTATAATCGATCATCTTAAAATAATTTATTTACTGCAAGCACATTGAGTTTTCTGTGGCAATAAGAAAATTCATAATAATTAAGAAGAAAGTAATTATATATATATATATATATATATATATATATATATATAAAGTTTCTATTCAGGGATGGAATCATACTAAGAACAGATGAGAAAAAAATGAAACAGGAAAACCAATAAATTAGTCTATAATGCCTAAATATTCTCATATCTATTAAAAACATGCATATCCATTGAATAATGTTCATGTATCAAAGATATTCCATTAAAATATATGAATAGCAACTCTACAACCGACTTGAGAAGACCCAGATTTCTCATGTCAAGCTTCAAGTCATGATAAATAGGGACTTTTACCTTAAATGAGAAAATTCCAGAAGTTTGTTGATCTGGGTCTAATCCATTGATTCAGGCATCAAATCTTGTTTATTGTTTAATCAAGTAGATTATTGTGCATCTAAGCCACAAGTCCACGGATCAAGAAAAGCATCTTCTAAACTAGCAGAAAGAGTGGAAAGATAAGGTTTAGAGAAACATGACAGAATATGGACCTGATCGAAGGGGTGTGCATTTCACTCTTTCCATATACACCTCAGGGACTCATAACAGCAAAAGGGGCAAGTCAAGAGGATCTTAGCCCGTCTTACAGAATGCAATATCTTCTCAACTTCTGACCAACTTCCCTTGAAACGGTCAACAACAGCCAAAAGGTTTTCTAGTTTAGGTAACACATTTTGACTTGGGATCATCCTTACAATAGACTTGTTATTGTTACTATTGATTTAAATTAGTATTGAATTATTCTTACATGAAAATAATATCACTAGTATGTTCTAATGCTTCCACTGCTGATGTTATTGTAGGGAATGGACGAAGCCAAACATCCTCTCTGTATTTGTGGTAGAGGTCCAATGGGCTTACTAAAATCAAATACTAAAGACAACCCAAATTGCTGGTTTTTTAAGTGCCCTAAAAGCACCAAGCATCTCCAAAGCTTTATTTGGGTTGATGAGCCCGACTGATGCTCCCATCCTCAAACACCTGTTATGGAGCCCATGCGAGATAGAACTCGACATCTGCGCCTTCATGACCCTCTCATCTATGTTAGCACCACGTACTGTTGGAAGACAGTCATTTATATCATGTGTCATTATCTTTTTAATTGTTGTTGTCATTATTATACCATCGGTGTGGATTGATACTTGTTGAATGTGTTTGGACTTCTAGGTTGTCGTTTGTCATAGACCTTGCTACTTATATTCGGCTAGTTGATACTTTTTGAAGCTAGTCTTATTTCTACAGTTGAAGGTTGTTGGTATGATATTGCTATGATTTTGAGGGGCTAGACTTTGATGTTGCTATGATTTTGGACTTCTAGGTTGTTCTTTAATGGAGCAGCTAGATTTTCTACTTTGGCAGCTGAGTCAAAGTTTGTTAACAAAGTATCCCCACTTTTGTTGCTTTTCATTCAATGTGTATAGAAAGCCCAAAAGGGCCCTAAAAGAAAAGGCAAAAAATGCCTAAGCCATAAAAGGGCCCAAGAAAAAAACCTAAAGGAAAAGCTCACAAGAAAAAAGGCTAAAAAAAAATTCAAATGAAAGCCCATATGACAACTCAAAAGAAAAGTCCAGATTACAATAGCATTTTATTTTTTTCAATTGGACCAACTTCAATCCTATTGGTTGCCTTTTTTTATTATTATTTAGAATTCCATAAAATTCCTAGAAATACCATTGATATCCAAGGAAACCACCATCAAACAAAAAGTATGCTAATCCCAAGAAAAAGGCTACTAGGTAAATATCCATGCCAAATTCCATATTTCACTATAGAAAACCTTCAATATGAAATCCCCATCAAAACCTCCAACCAATACACCCCTAGTTATTTTACACTACAACCATGTCAATTCCCATGTCTACAATTTTCATGGTTTTTCAGCTTTAAAACCACTAATGTGGAAGTCAAACTTCTAAAAAAGTCCTGGAAAATCCAAACCTGGAATCCTGAAACCTTGTTAGACTTTCAAGATATAACAAGTTCCTTCTATATGTTAGTAATCCAATTTTTTGGTTAGTTTCAAATGGTCCTACCTTCTAAAATGGGACTCCTTTGAGCAGTCCAATCTTTCCTTCAATGTTTCTATTCTATAGAATGTCTGCATGCAGCCTTTCTCTATGTTTAGTTTGCCTTTTCTTTTTACAACATTCATTTTACTTCCTCTCATCTCCCTTTTACCTTGCTTTATTCATGGAATGTTTGTATGCTGCCTTTCTCTCTGTTCAGTATACCTTCCGTTTTTACACCGTTCATTTTCCTTCCTCTCATTCCCCTAAACTGCCTTGTTATCTTGATCTACATGTCGCCCTTTTGTGTAAGTCCATCTTTTTCCTTTACATTGCCCATTTGACGTTTCTTTTGTTCCCTTAAACTATTGTATTATATCTATGGTTCTTGTTGCCTGCTTTAAGATAGTCTGCCCTTTTGTTCGTCTTTTGTCTGTTTGATTTCCCTTTTTGTTTTACTAATGAATGTTGTCTTTCCTTTTTGATGGATTGGTTTGAAATATTTGGAGTTTCTTACACATGCTTATGTAAATGCCACAGTGATGTTTGAGGAAGATCCCACAACTTATGGGAAGATTGGAACTTTAAAAAATGTGCTATGTTTGTTCTGCAACATTTTTCTCTATCCCCTTCTCTCTTGTTCTTCTTCTTTCTTTGATCTTGCTTCTTCTTTGTTTCTTGCTTCTTTTTCTTTCTTATGCATATATGAGACATGTCTTTGCTTTTGGACATTTAGGGATTTCCTTGTTTGACACTGTACACATGCATTAACACTTTTGCAACATTCTTATCCAAATATTGTAGGATAAAAAAGTAGGATTGACTCAATGGTGCTATGGTTGTGAGTTATATATGGCCTTTCTTAGAGAAATTCCCCAGACACTATTTTGATTTGATTTTACTTGGAAGAATGCGACTACCCTCTCAATTCTCTTCATTACCTAGTAAAAAGATAAAGCTTCATAAAGAGCTTTTGTAATTGTTGTTTAAACAATTTCGAAATCCTTGCGGCTGTTCAATATGGACGGTAGACCCCAGTGGCAAGAGAATAAAGATGCTCATAGTGAAGTTCGTTAGAAGGCAACATACAATTTTCACTTGACCTCCCCTGGGATAGAGTTGTAACCTTGGAGCTGATCAAGTTGGTGGATCCAAAATATCCAGAAAATACTCTATGACAATTGTGGATTATGTTACAAGACAGTAATGGAGGATTCCAAAAAGAAAAAATCAGTGTCAAGGCCTAAAACAATAGAACCACCCCTTTTCATCTACGTTATTTGCATATTCAGAGCAACTGATTGGTCTTTTCATCCATTCTTGGTGACAGAGGATAGAAAATAACACAAGCATTAGAGAAAATGACTTCATCTCATTGTTGGACTCTCTATCTACTTAAATTATCAAAGAAACTCCTATTTTCCATGAATATTGTACTTCCCAACCGGAGTTGAAGGAAATTTCCATAAAATTAAACTGATATGAAGTAAATTTGTCGATGACGAATAGCATGCTACAAGCAATTTAAACTAGTGAGCCAAATGGCAAAGATTTGAACAGAATTTGTGAAAATTGGAGACACCTCATTTTACAAGTATCCCAGCTTGTAAAGTACCTTTTAGCAGCTATGGATTGAATTATGAACATTAGCGAATTCAATCTTGAGCATGAGTCCAGTGGAGTTAGCATAAGGTTAATCCTTGTATGTCCTTTCCTTCATGGCAGGTAATTTGGAATTTGGGAATTCAAATTCAGTCGTTGGTGGATTCATGTATTAAAACCTTGTTTTAAGTCTGTTTATTTTATTTTATTTTATTTTGAAACGTCAACTGGATTTAGTAGTTCTATTATTACATCTCATCTGCTAGAAGTCCAAAATAATGGGTATTACCTTGAGACTTAAGGCCGGCAATGCTCTATGGATCAGGGTGTTGGGCAGTTAAAGAACATCATGTTCATATGCTCAGCATAGCAGAAATGAGGATGTTGAGATTGATGAGTGGCAAGACAAGAAAGGATAGAATTAGGAATGAAAACACTAGAGGAAACTTAAGGGTAGCACCAATAGGTAACAAGATGAGAGAGATTAGACTTAGATGGTGTAGACATATCCAACGAAGACTGAAAACGGCACTAGTTAGAAGGAGTGAGGCAATGCAAGTACAAGGTTCTAAAAGGACAAGGGGAAGGCCCAAAAGAACGTGAATAGAAATAGTGAGAAAGATTTAAAAACTTTGGGACTAAATAAAGCTATGGTACTTAATAGAGGGGAATGGAGGAACAAGATTCATGTGGCCACCCCTAAATTGGGATAAGGGGATGATGATGACCTTGAGACTTAATGTCAACTTGACGTTCAAATTAGACAACTACCGTAAGTAGGCCTTTAGAAGGGTGAGATGCTTGATAATGGGTTCATTGAGGATAATTTCTATTCTAGAAGTTATCAAATCACTTTGAGACCTTTACCAAGAGTTAATCAAGTGTGACGGTGATTTTAAGGTCCAAACACAAGCTAAAAATAGTTCAAGGTTAGTCACAAAAAAAGCTGGCATTTCAAGGTGCAGGTAGACAAAATTATTCTTTTTAGAGAGTTGTACTTAGATATCTAGTTAACATATCAGAGAAAAGGCCAAAGTTCGCTCTCTCCTCACTGTCCAGATGCATTGGCACCCATGGGCAGCCCATGAGCTACCACAGGTGAGGCTCCTTGTGCATTTCTCAAGACTGATCCCTTGCATATAAGATCTAGCTTATGAACATGTATGTGATTATAAGTACTTGGGAGAAACATGATACTGTTGATTACCTTATTATTGGCACCTGATGACTGCACACCCCTTTCTTAATAGGCATACACTAGTCCCACTATACAGCAGCTTTAACTTCAGCTGCCACCATTTGGAAGAGCTGAAATCACAATCTTGTTGGCATCATAGATGAGCAATGTACTGAAAATCTCATTCACTGGATAATTCTAACATGTGTTTCTTTAAGTTGAAAAATGACAATGAAACTGTTTACCATCCATTTTAAAACTCTAAGGAAACAATGGCCAGGATCATCCGGTGGGTGAGATTTTTGGTGTATATCTCATCAATGATACATAAAATATTGTGAATGGTTTGGATCTTCAGCCCAGTCAGAGTCCTAGCTTGCCAATGAGTGGGTGGGCATGCAACCCATCAAAAAGAGGCATGTAGATATCAGGCACCTCTTATTAATTATTTTGACAGTCAGAAAGCTCTAAGCCTTGCTTCTAATATTTGATATTAGCTGTGTATTTGTTCTCTAGGATAATGTATTCATTTTTATGGTTGGACAGCTGGTCCATTCAATAGTGACATAGCGGACTCCAGGATAGTCCTTCAGCGTATGCTGTTGGATGAACAGTTTTGGAAGGGAACCGAATCAACATATTTTTAAAAGAACCAGAATGGACCAATACTATACATGAACTTGTAAGCAAGTGAAGTGCTGATTGCGGGATTGTTTCTATGCGCAGAGCATTTGCCAGAATATAATTGATGTGTAGAAGAAAGAGAAACAAGTAGGTTTAGAAAAAGACAAATTAGGAATAGTCCTAAAAGGAATTCTCTCATAAACATGTGACAGTTGCAAATAGCAAATCAAGATTGCCTGAAACTTGAGGGAGTTTTAAGTATAGATAAGTATAATGACAAGCTAACATTTCTGAGCCGTACTGGATATGAAGGCTCCAAAGAATGATATTAATTCAAGTTATTTTCAAATGATCAAATTAGTTCTACAGATGTTATATGTCCACATTAAAGGTCTTTTAGGTGATCTGGTTTTCATGGGATTACAAATTGGCCTCAAAAGTATTATGGAAGCATGACATAACTCATAGGAAGCAGAACATAATTTCCGCCATATCTTCAATTAGCTGACTGGTACCAGCATTAGCAAGCAGTGAAAGGATTCCATAACTACAAATAACGACCAAATGCCTCAAAAAGCTATAAGAATGAACATGCTCTACTGTCAGAAATTAGTGGATGAGGTGAGTCAAGTGACTAATTCACAAATGTAAGTAGCAAACATATTGATACAAGCTAAAATTCCAAAATACCAGATAGCAGGTACAGTTTTGATCATCATGGACAAGAAAAATGTAAACAATTTGAGACAATAAGGTCCTATCCAATCGTTCACAAGAGTGCATATACGAAAAACCAGTAGAATCACTAATGGAAAAAAAAAATCTGTTTTTAGAATGGATCATACATCATATCACAACAATAATGTTGAAGAGGAATAGCATGTGGAATTCATGTAAAGAATTCTAACTAACCCTTGCAGGTCCCTTATGATGTGCTTGGTATGTTGGACCATCTTTGTTTTCACCATACCAATAGTACGTCTGTGAATTTTCATCATACAGGATTCCTCCTCCATGTGATTGAATTAGATTTCCATCTGTATCCAACCATTGCCTACCTGGGTAGTAATACATACTGTCATTCCCTGCCTTCATTGGATTTACCACAGTCCTACTGTCGGGAAAGAACAAAAGCCTGATGGAAGAAGAATCATCGAAGAATTCATCAATCAGAGAATGCTTCTTCCCTCCTGTTCGTTTTGCAGCACGTGGAGACCGCTTGCCTCTAGGCTGGATCTGGAAGTTCTCCTCCTCAACCTCTTCAAGTTCTCTGGTCAGTGGAAGATGATTCAAATGCACCTGGATCTCTTCCTTATCCCTTTGACTTACAAGGGAATAAAAATGAATCATGAGAATACAACCCACCATGCTCCACACAACAGCAGACAGTGTGCATCTGCTTCCTGCATTGCAACGTAAAGCAGATGATTTCCTGTGTCTGTTCCTCACCCTCATTTTCTCCCTTTTTATCTCCAAGAAAATGCTGCAGCAAAGAAAATTCAACCTATATTGACCACTTTAATCCAATTAAATTTGCATCCCAAGTATTCTCAGGCACATACTTTCTATCCAAGGAAAAAGTTTTATCAAATGAACAAAGCCTATTAGAACGCATTATAGAAGAATTAGCAACATATATTTCGTCAAGCAAGTACCAATTCACAGAACATGGAAAAATATTCATTGCGTACTCTCTGACTCAATAAACCTAAATTGTCTAGGTCATGGTGAAAGTCTTGCATTAGGCGCTGGGAACTCTCAAAATTATTCAGAAAGCAAATCTGATTATGGCTTATGGAAAGGCAAAAGCCTACAAATGAATTTTCGGTGATGTGGTCCGCCCTTCCCCTGACCGGCATGCGGGAGCTTCGTGCACCGGGCTGCCCTTTTTTATGTGCAAAAACTCAGACTCTGTTCAATGGGATATGGTCTGATGTATTCACATGCCCAGAAATCAGAAGACAGAAAAGGAAAGAGAATTCCTGAATAATTTGCAGTGAAGAATGTGACCGTGTCTACTTATCAGTAACCTACCAAAAAAGAATAAATCAAAATTAAAGCAACCAACACAACTATGACAATTAATGCATTAAGTAAACAAAAAGCTAAAGAAAGAATCACTGATAAACTAAGAATCAAAAGAAAAAATTAAAATACTACACAAGTGCAAGGTGAAACTAAGACCAACAACAAACAATCACTCATCATTATCATCCAAAAAATGGAAAAAAAAAAACAAAAAAACAAAAAAGAACACCTACCCTTTTGCGAAAACCACGGAATCAACCAAACAAAATTTCAAAACTTAAAACTAACATCCAGATCATCGAAAATACCCATAAAAATAACACAAAAGGCAAAGAAAAAAAAAAAGCAAACCCAGCAGATGAAAGAAAGAGAAAGCCTAAACAAAACCCAACATAATATCCATAAGTGAAGCAACAAACTGAAAATCACCACAACATACCTGGCAGGATCCTGATCAAGAATCTAACATTTACAGACGTAGGTGTAAGTGCCACCATTAGCTACAGCAACGGCTCAATTACACTCCAACTTCAAATCCTCCTTTTCTTTCCAAATTGGGTTCACACGATCTCTGACCAAATCCAGTTTAGCTTTCCGGCAAGCAATGCAACTGCAAAGGTACACCTGTGATCATGCTACCTGACATTAAGAGTGAGGAAGTGCTGTTTTCGGTGTTCTTTGGCGGATCTCAAAACAGAAAGTCGGAATCTTTCCGGCCTCATGTCTCCTGAAGAGCCAGTGGATCAGGGAATTTCTCTTCTTTTCTTTTCTTTGCTTTTCTTTATTTTTTAATAATTTTCAATGCTCATTTGTTGTCTGCTTCCTACTACTAGAATATTACAATTATGATAAGATCTTTGAGCATACTCCTACAAGAATCAAAGGACAAATATATCAAGGCCTGAGCAGCAAGGACATTATGCTAAAGAAAAAGTTAGTTCTCACGGTTGTTCCGGAACAGTACATTTGAGAGCAACTTTGCAATGTGTGCATTATCAAATCTGCGAACTGATCACTGATTTTATAGTAATGGAATTATCCTAAACCCTTGATCTTAAATTCTCGAGTTGGGTTTTGTGAACAAAGATAGTATGTTGATTTCTGCGGACCCTTGGTAAAAAGTACATTTTTCCAATGTGGGGCCCAAAAAAGTAATCGCCTGGTACGTACAGTGGCTTCTGTCTCATTGCAGGCCTCCTACTATTATTGATGTTTACGGTGAATTGGCATGGACATTCATCAATTGAGGCATTGTTGACTTCAAAAGGGCAGCTTCAGTGTGTATGAACCTCGTAGGTAAGGTTTGGAGAAGGGACGGACCACAAAGTTTAATAGTATGCAGTTTCACTTTATATTTTGCAAGAGGTTATTTTCATGCCTTGAATTTGTGATTTCAAGGTCACATAACGACAACTCTATTACTTTGCCAAGACTTCCTTTGTTAAGACATTGTTGACCATGATAATTTTAAAGCGGTGCCTTATTTGTTTCCCTTCAAAGCGTCATTGCTTATGACTAATTCTAAACTGTCTTTTACAGTTCCGATAATTGTATATTTGAAGCTCTAAACACGTAGTTCAGAGTGTAGACGGGGCCATACCTTGTGAAGACCATGGATCAAATGATGCCCATGGATGGAAAATCCTGTATCTGATGGAAATGAACTTCTATATGGTGGTTGGACACCACTATCAGAGAATGGACGCATACATTTGGATGCTGGAGATGCTAATTTGGCATGATTCTATATCCAGAGAGCGAGCGAGTACTTGAAATGAATAGTACGCATCGGCGATGGACAATACCCAATGTACAAAAGTAGGCTACTTCATAGTACCGTCCTACTCTATGTCAGAGTGTCTGTGAAAAGATAAAAAGGACAGTTTCTGCTTACGTAGGAGCGGCAGGAGGTAGCCTTATCTTATATTTTTGTAAAATGCTGTTTTGATGCGTTGAACCCATGACTTTCAGACCACATGATGACGATAATTTTTGCTATTGTGCTAAGGTTCCCTTCAATTCTATAAAAACATACGGAAAAAATAACCAATAACAGTCATAAATCTGTATTTGCGTCGTTGAGACATTAACCATGGCAGCTGCATTGAGATCATTCACCATGGCAGCTGCTTGTCAGTGAGCTTGATGCGATAGCATCAGCTAGTAGTTATCCAGCCTCTCATTTTCATTTTGGCATGTGCTTGGAAGAAGTCGTTTATAAATGAAATCAGTTTCTTTTTTTCTTTTACAAGATAAATGAGGTAAGTTAATTATGAAAAATGCATTGTAGCTGAAATCTTTAACCTATTCCAAACTATTTCGCTTATCCATTAAATTAACCATTGCTGTAGTTGGCACTGGAATCCGACTACTAAACTGGGCAGGGCACTTTACCAAATTAAGGAAGAAGTATACTTTCTTATCCTACATGAAAAATCTGTGTAGTTTCAAACATGTAAGCTTGCACATCATTAACAACTAAACCACATGGCGTTATTTTCATACCAAACCAATTGGCTTGACCAGAATTCAGTGGTTCACATTTTTCTTAAAAAAAAACTCTAAATTTTTTGATGAAAAGTCTAAGAATATCCAATTAAGAGAAAATTAGTATCAATGGGTTAGGTTTCTCATTTTTTCGGATTGATGGAGGCACCTAGAGGCTTCAAATACAGTATTTCTTCCTCAACAAGCAAGTGCACTTCTCTCCAAATTTTCATTGGATTTGTTAGAATTACGAGTGGGCCAAACTTTTAGGTGATCTATCTTAAATGGGATGGGTCTCAACAATCTCATGCTCTAGAATATCCTCTCCCTATGTTTGCAATGGAAAAAAATTTGATGAAGTCCTCACGAGATGCTGAAAAAGACGCCTTTTCAGGATTCCACCCATCTATCTGTGGTGCATTTTGGATGATATGATTCCTTCATCTCACAATTTGGTGCTTCTAACTTTTACTTTTTTCAGTTAAAAATTTCAATGCTTTTTTATTTGAGCCCTATAAGGGCTAGCTAAAATCATCCAATGACTATGAATTTTTTATTCTTAGCCAATCCATGGCAAGCCAAACATGATAAATGGATCACCTCAATTAAAGGTGGGGCTTATCCATGTGACATCTGAAATGGCATCTTTTTTAAGCATCTAAACTCTACAAAAGCATTTTCCTTTTCAAAAAAGAAAGGAGAGCCTTGGAGCAACAATAATGTTGTCATCGTGTGACCTTTAGGTTACGAGTTCAAGGCGTGGAAACAGCTTCTTACAAAAATGCAAGACAAGACTGTGTACCCCTTCCCCTTCCTCCGATCCTGCGTATGCAGAAACTTTGTGCACCTAGGCTGCCCTTATTTTCTTTTTAAAAAAATAAAATTTGCAGGCAGTAGATTCGTAGTGTTATTTTGAACCTCTTATTTTAAGCCATCCATTTAGAAACTCAAAACTATTCTACTGCAGGCTTTGTAACTTCAGTGTCCGTGGTTGGTATAAAACCCTCCATTTTTAGTCGGCTAACCACCAACAAACTCACAAATATTCCCTTCAAATTACTATTTACCACATTGAATGCCTTTGATATTGCAATCATTGGATATTTGTTGTGATATTAATTTAAATGGGGCCCGAAGGAGATCAAATTTATCATAAACCACACTTAGCCAGGTTACCCAAACAAGGTATATATCTTTGCTCCTTGATCAGAAGACATTCTTCTTTAAATGGTATTTGTAGCCTTCTTATCTAATGGATGATGTTTGCTTTCAATATGAAACGACACTTGATCCAATGTTCTTGATCATATGATATACCGGCCTTCCATTCAGCACGCCAGGTCTTTGAAATTAATTAAAGTCTTATTATTTAGTTGTAGTTAAAGTGTCAAAACTCCCATCAAATGCTTGAAAATTCCAGTTCCTCCCAACTGATACATTTAGCTGGTCAAACCACAGAAAACAGAACACCTAATATCATGGGTATGGAACCCACTGCTTTTTACCAATTACAAGCATTCATCTAACAAACATGGCTTTTGAATCATGTAATAATCCGATGTGAAATTACAAGAGACAGCAGGGCAGTTAGTACAGTTCATCTAAAGTACAAGTGGGTTCAAGTGGTTGGTGATCAAAATCATTCATCTTATGTGCCAATTACCACATAGTTAAGCACCAAAGCCTCGCAGTGGCACAAGGAGTCTCTCGCATGGGTATGTCTCTAATTCTCAAAAAAAAAAGAGAGACTAGACAGGGGATTCCTCAAAATTTTCTCTATGGAATGATCTAAATCCTCCATTTTTTAAAGAGGTATTATCTAAATCATCCATTTGGTTAGGATTTGATAAACTACAAATTTTTGGAACCATCACCATTTTTTGCTCTAGAATATTTGTGTATCAACTAATGGAGAAGATATCCAAGGATTAGATGGTTCAAAGGAAGGGAAATATCCAAGGGTTAGATGGTTCTAAGGAAGGGAAATAATCACTAGATCCCCCAACTACCATTGATTGGACTAGATTGCCAACAAAAAGCCAAAGAAATCTATGGACTGTAACTATCAACAAGTAATCTGGTCATTTTGTATCATTTCATGTCAAATTCACACACATAAAAAAACAAAAGGCAGGCCTGGTGCACGAAGCTCCCGCCTATGCGGGGTCCAAGGAAGGGGCGGACCACAATGGCCTATTGTAGGCAGCCTTACCTTGCATCTTGCAAGAGGTTGATTCCACACCTTGAACCCGTGACCTCAAGGTCACATGACGACAACTTTTACTGTTGCACCAAGGCTCCCCTTCTATGTCAAATTCACACATGCGAAACCAAAAAGTGGGACCTATATTCTCTTATTTTCTTAAACGACAAAACTACTCCTAACATTAAAATTTTTAAATACACAAAGAATGAAATGAATCTTTTTTTTCTTCATTAGTTCTTGTTAGCTTTAGTTTCTTAAAGTTAAAGGAAATATTAGGTGCACATCTCCTTTTTATAAGAGATATAGATTAGTATCTCTAGAAAGAGAGCCTTCACACAACAGCATAGTTGTTGTCATGGGACCTTGAGGTTACGAGTTTGAGGCAAGGAAACAGCCTCTTACAAAATGCAAGGTAAGACTGCGTACTATTAACCATTGTGATTTGCCCCTTCACCGGGATCCTGCATATACAGGAGCTTTGTATACCGGGCTGCCCTTTTATATAGAGTAGCATCTCTATATAAGTGACATTAATTAATAGTCCTACATTGCTTCAGATAGAGAGACTAGATGAGAAAGAAACCCTTTAAAAAGGAGATGCCCATAAGCTATTCTTGTACTAGCTCCTCTCTCTACCCAAAGTTCTCTTATTTATGGTTTCTAGTTCTTCTTCAATTTTCCTATACTACCATTCTCCTTGGTTTGCCTATGCTGGTATGCTCTTTTATTTCTTCTTGAGTTGCCAATATGAGTAATATTGGTATGCTCTTTGGTTTGTTCTTGAGTTTGTCCATTATGGGCATGCTCTTTAGTTGTTCTTGAGTTTGCCCATTATTAGAAATGCTCTTCAAAGGTTCTTCTACTTATGAAGTTCTTTAGTTATAGAGTTCATGATAAGAAAGATGAGAACAGAGAGTCTCCCTTTATAATATCTTGATCTAGATTTTTCAACCTTCAAGAAGTTCTTGTCATTTAGTTTCTCATTGAAACTTCAGATTCCTAATCCATTCCTAATCTTAATTCTAAAATGGATTAAGTCTCTTAAGTTTTCTCACTTTAAAATGGTAAGCTCCCTCCTCTATTTGCTTGCAATGCTATTCCTATCAAAGTAAGTGAATGCTTTTGTAACCTTAGACTCATGACACTTAATGACTTAACTCATTGGCTTATGGAGACAAAAGTATAGTCAAATTTTGATCCTACAAAGAAGTTAAGGTTACAAATTTAGTCTGGCTTGGATAAATCCTAGAGATAGAGCTGTCATGTCTCCTTTTTTTTATTTTTTAAAATGTTGTCATGTACTTCCCTTGTTAATCTCTCTCTCTCTCTCTCTCTCTCTCTCTCTCTCTCTCTCTCTCTCTCTCTCTCTCTCTCTCTCTCTCTCTCTCTCTCTCTCTCTCTCTCTCTCTCTCTCTCTCTCTCTCTCTCTCTCAGAATTATCTCACATCCAAAATTTCTTATTTTCTCAAATCACTTAACATTCTCACAATTTTTTTATTCACTATGCTAAGTATTGATTAAATCACCTTAAACATATGAAACTATATAAGATCATATGCACAAAACTATCTCAAGCCCATATAAGTAGCAAACATCTTGAACTTGGAAGCTATTGGTAGTAGGAGAGATGCCAATTTTCTATCATAATTAGGATAAAAGGCCTTTAACTTATACTTTGTTGTATTTTAGGAGATATTTTCTCCTCCTACATTTGAAGAAATTCTATAGAAATATTTTTTGTGACTCTAAGGTTAAGATCACCTACTATAGATGATTTTTGGGGTGTTGACAATGATATGCAACTTAGAAGCATATTTGTCAATTATGATCATATTTGTCCTATTTGGAACATAATTAACAAATTGTTTTGTTTAGTATCATCATCATCAAGACCTTATCCCAATCAAGAGTCAGCCAAATGATTCTTATTTTTCCATTCTGCTATATTAAGTGTCATGGATTCATTTAGTCCCAAAGCTCTTAAATCTTTTCTCTCCACTTCTATCCACATTTTTTTGGGCCTTTCCCTTGCCCTTTCAGAACATTCTACTTTGATCACCTCACTCCTTCTAACTAGTGCCTTCTTTTGTCTTTATTAGACATATCCAAACCATCTAAGTCTAATATTCCTCATCTTGTTACCTATTGGTGTACTCGTAGATTTCATCTAATGCTTTCATTTCTAATTCTATCATTTCTTATCTTGCCATTCATCCATTTGAATATTTGCATTTCTGCAACACTCATCCTATGTTCATGTTGGTCCTTAACT
The DNA here is from genome assembly GCA_035236585.1 of Warburgia ugandensis. Taxonomy (NCBI): domain Eukaryota; kingdom Viridiplantae; phylum Streptophyta; class Magnoliopsida; order Canellales; family Canellaceae; genus Warburgia; species Warburgia ugandensis. The sequence goes on from CP141133.1 coordinate 61,665,650, forward strand.
ACCCAACACTCTGAACCATAGAGTATGATCGGCCTTATAGCAATCCTATAATTTTTTCTTCCAATTTGAACGGCACCCGCCGATCATGCAAAGCTCTAGAGGTGCATCTCCATTTGTTCCAACCTGCTTGGATTCTCTAGGTAACTTCTCTTTCAATCTCTCCTCTCTCATGAATTATCAATCCCAAGTATCTGAAGTATTCTTTTAAAGGGACTTCTTGGTTAATCATTACTACTACTCTCTTTGTTAAAACTTCATTCCATATACACTCTTAAAAGTGGGGCTTTTCTCTAGTTGACATAAAGAAGTCAGTTTTTCATCAACCAACTTCCTAAAAATAATACAAGTTAGTTTTTAAAAAAATGACTTTAAAAATCATACTTAAGAAGTTGGTTCTTCAAGAACTGACTTCTCTTAGTGTGCAAGAAACACTTTTTTCAAAGGAAATGTTTTTCAAGTTGATTTCAAGAAATTGACTTTAAAACTAGGGAATTTTAAAGTCGTTTTCTAAAAATGAACTTAAAAGTGGTGACTTTAAAAGTTCCTTCTTTATTTTAGAAGGAAAATCATTTTTTGTTGAAAAAGATTTTAAAAGTTGGCTATGAAAAATGGCTTTAAAAGTACCACCTTTTAAAGTCATTTTCTAAAAAACAACTTTAAGAGTGGAGGCTTTTAAAGTTGATTTTTTATAACTGACTTTAAAAATCCACACTTTTAAAGTTGTTTTTCATAAATGACTTGAAAAGTGAGCACTTTTAAAGCCAATTTTCTTAAACCAACTTTAATTAAAAGTCCATTCTTTTAAATTCATTTTTTAGAACTGACTTTATTAAAAGTATGACTCCATTATATGAACATTTACATTGACTTTTGGTTTTCTATTTCCAATTGTCTTCAACTATACACAAACTGTGCTCATATAGGTGCATTTTGTCTCTGGCTATCTTGATCTAAATCCCAACCGTTAAATTAGGGTTATACATACATACATACATACATACATACATACATACATACATACATACATACATACATACATACATACATACATACATACATACATACATACATACATACATGCATGCATGCATACATATATTCTCAGTCCATATTGATTTAAGTGTTGGATAGTATCTCCTTGTTTGTCTCATGCATATTTTATATGTTTCACATGCATGGTTATGGTTAGAGAATTCCTTTTTTAAATTTAAATTTAAATTTTCCTTTGAATGGATCTTTCATGCTTTATGTCGTTCTTCATTGTTAATTGAAAATTTTTCATTTTTGTGCATGCATGTAATTTAGTTTTTTTTCAAACACTTATAATTCATGTATACCTAATATTTGGTAAAATGTCAAACTGAGTTCACTATAATCTTTTCATGTCTAAGAAGTCTTGACACACACATATTAGCTTTAATTTGTTAAAAGCATAGATAAATATGCTTAGATGATCGTGATAAGAACATCAAAAGAATATGAGGAGGAAACAAAAAAGTTCATAAAGTTGGTACTCAAGGTAGGTGGTGAGTAATCGCATGTCTTGTCCATGCTCAAAATGTGAAAACTTGAAAAAGGTAATTGTAGGGGAGTTAAGAGAACACTTGTGCTTCAATAGAGTTGATGAAAGCTATCTCCCACAGATTTGGCATTGATAATAACTTCTGTATGGGCCCATGATAAGCACGGGAAGATTTGAAGATACTTTAGGAAGTGTCGTAGATAATATAGCTGCACTGATATTTTGAGATGCATAGGATGACTTGCAGGATGACCCTGAACTATTTCATACTACATTAGAGGAAGTTGATGAGCTATTGTACATTAGGTGTAAAGATTATATGAAGTTGTCTAAAGTGGTAAAACTTTACAATGTGACATCGAGATTTGGTTTTCCTAATCAAGGTTTTGTCCCAATGATTGCATCTTGTACAATAAGGAACATAAGGATAAAACTACATACCTAACTCGTGGACAATTAAGATGAAAGTTGAAGAAGAATTCAATTTAGACGATGATGGGCATTCCTTCAAAGGTCCCTTGGTATTTCCTCTCTCAATGAAGAAATTAGTATTGCATGCCTAGGAGGGAGTCACATATAGCTTTTCACTCAATCCAATAGATAGCCTAGCGTGGAAGCTCGTAGATTTCTTATGGCCTAATTTTCGATAAGAACCTAGAAACCTGTGACTTGCATTATCTATAGATGGGATCCAATGATTTAGTGAAAATCAATTTTCGAACTATGGGATAAATCCTCATAGTTCTATGAGCAGTAGATATAGTTGTTGGCCTAATATAGTATTTTTGTTACAACCTCCCACCATTTCTATGCTTGAAGAGGAAGTCTGTGATGTTAATTATATTGATATCAAGTCTAAAGCAACCAAGAAATGACATTGATATGTACTTGGATCCCCTTAATCAATGATCCTAAGATGTTGTGGGGCATAGGTGTTGAAGCTTACAATGCATACAATAAAGAGTTGTTCACCTGAAAGGTTATACTATTATGGACAATAAATGTCTTGGAATAAGGTAATTTGTCTCGATGCACTGTGAAGGGACACAATGCTTGTCCTATCTGTAGTGACCAAACATGTACCATACAAATTAAACGTGTTTTTTAAAATGGAATTCCTTAGCTATAGAAGATGGTTACGTAGAGACCATCCATATCATTTTTAAAAGGAAAAATTTAATGATAGTGTAAGGATAAGGACACCTCCAAAGATGTTGATAGGATGACAAGTTTTGGAATAAGTTGAAAAACTTAATGTCTTATGGGAAAACAAGAAGGCAATTAAATGTATAGGTGAAAAGCAGGTTCAAAAGTTGTTGGAAGAAGAAGTCAATATTTTGTTAGCTTGCATACTAGAAATCATTACATATACCATATGCTTGATGTCATGTACATTGAGAAAAATATGTGCAAAAACTTGACCGGTAACTTGCTTAACATGCTAAGAAAAACAAAGGATGGACTTGTAGCTTGAATGGATCTTATAAATATGGGTTTGAAGAGAAGATTGCATTCACATGATAAAGGCATTCAGGAACATACTTGCTTAAAGTAAATTATATGCTTGACAAAGAGTAGAGAAGAATAGTGTGTAAAACCATGTCCAAGCTTAAAGTCTCAGATGACTACTCTTCAAACTTTAGAAACATCATCGCCATTGAAGAGCTAAAAGTGTTAAGAATGAAGTCGTATGATTTCCATGCATTGATGCAAAAACTCTTGCCTATAGTAATATGTTCGATGCTGTCAGACAAAGTTAGAAGATCTATTATAAAATTATACTACTTCTTCAATGCTTTGTGTAAGCAGATGGGAGATGTTTCAAAACTACAAGAAATTCAAGAACATCTACTAACAACTTTATGTGAGCTTGAGATAATTTTTCCACCATTGTTCTTTCACATTATGGTACACTCAACAGTCACCTCATTGACAAGGTCAGACTTTATGAATAGGTTTACTTGATGGATATACCTGTTTGAGAGATACATGAAAATTTTAAAAGGATATGTATAAAATCACAACCACCCAAATGGGTGTATAGCCGAATGTTACATTGCAGAGGAAGTAGTGGAGTTTTGCACAGAGTATTTATAAAGAATGATACTATTGGAATACTAAGAAAGAAATGATCAAGTGGATGTCATGATCCCAAAGTTGGCAAACCTCTATCAAGTAGTCGTGTATCGACTGTTGACCATTAAGAATGAGACTAGGTGCACCTTTATGTGCTGCAAAACAACTTTGATGAAGTCCATCCATATATTGAGTAAGTTGATCATGCACATTGTAAAAATTAATTAATGATTATATTTTCTTTGATCTCTATATTAATTTAAGTGTATGTTTGTATATAGTGAGCATATGGATGTCCTCAAAGTGAAGAATCAAAGTAATAAAGAAATAGAAGTGGTTGTAATTTAAACATTATCACATTTTCAATAATTGGCTTCATTAAAAGGTAAAATAAATTAATTTGCACTAATAAATTGCGTTCTATATGTATGTATGTATGTATGTATGTATGTATGTATGTATGTATGTATGTATGTATGTATGTATGTATGTATGTATAGTACTTAATTGCAACAATCATATCCCACTTAATATATATGTAGACATGGTTCAAGATCAATATGACATTCCAATGATGGTATATCCGAATTCTTTAGCTAGATGGTAATGGAACCACTACCATAAGTAATAAAATATGTTGGATATGCCATCAATGGTCATTGCTTTTACACAAAGGATCATGATAACTCAAGAGGGCAACAAAATAGTAGGGTCAGCTTAGTTCTCAATGCTACTTTCTTTTCTAGTTCAAAGGATAACATGTCAATAGTGGCAAATGATGCTTATTATGGGATTATAAGAGAGATATGAGACTTGGATTACACTTATAGAACTATAATTGTGTTTAAGTGTGATTGGGTGAAATACAACAAAGGCAACATCAAAACTAATGTCCTTGGATTAACATTGGTTGACCACAACAAGATGGAGTATAAAAATAATCAGTTTATTTTGGCATCCCAAGCAAAACATGTATTTTATGTTCAAGACAGACATAATAAGAAATGGTGAGAATGAGGGATTTTTATGTTGAAGAAAATCTAGGCAATACTGTAATAAATTACCCTTGGATTCCAAAAATAATTTCATTAATCGAAGTACTTGGTGAGAATGAGGATTATGTGTGTGATAATGGTGAAGAGTGTAATTGGGTTATCAACAATATATGATATGTCCCAGATTTTTATTCAACAATTATAGATTAGCTCTTTTCTCATGTGCTTGCTAGCTTGTATTAGTGAGATGAAATATTATGTGACATTTGATGTGTGTGTGTGTGTGTGTGTGTATTATAATAAAAGTATGATAAATGATGAGTTATCTAAAAAATACTTAATTTTCATGTTCGTGTGTTTGTTATGTATATAATGCATGATTCAATGCTGAATCGTATAAAACATTAACTGGAGTCGTGTGCATTAGTGTTTTTAAAATTGGGAAAAACTTACTTTAAAAGTTATTTTTAAAGTCAATTTTTAAAAGACTAACTTTAAAATCATTTTTTACTTTATAAAAGGATGAAGATGTCTCATTCTTTCCTATGCTCCCCATTGATGTTCTTCATCTTGCAAGGGAAATGATGGCCTCCTCGTCTAGTTTTTCTATCTCTATCTATCTTGGTGCCCTCTTGGTGTCTATTTTGGAGATTTTGAATATTTGTGGCCTGAAAAACATAGTAAAAATACTACAACCTCTTATTATCAATCATGACTTCTCATGTTACTAACCCTTTGTAGCATATTGTGGATGAAGTGGGCTTTGTCACTGAAGATGACGGGGTTAAGATCTCGGTTAGATTGTCATAAGTTTAGCAAAAATTGTACAATTTCAGTGCAAACAACAATTGCTTCTCAATCTAACCCTCAATATTGGAGAAATGGAGAGTCTCATGTATTGTTGTTCTCAACCAAAATTAGGGTTTGATGACATGAAATATATTTCCATTATGTTGGCCAAGGATGTCAACCTTTGAAGCTTTACCCTTTGCCTCCCCTTCAGAGAGTGGTGTGAGCTAAAGACTAAGAAGCCAGATCTTGATGAAATAGTTTGATATTAGCTCCTTGATCATGTGCTATCTTGTATTAGTGAGATTTAATAATATGTAACATATATATATAATAAAAGAATAATAAATGAGGAGCTATACAAAAAGTACTTTATTTTCTTATTCTTGTGTTTGTTTATATGTGTGTGTGTGCATACAATGCATGAATCAATGATGAATTGCATAAAAATTAGTGTCATTGTAAGTAAAAAACTTTAAAGTGAATATATATATATATAATTTTAATGTTGAAAAAAATGACTTCAAAAAATTTTAAAATAAAAAAATACAAATTGACTTTAAAAACATTTTTAAAGTTGTTTTTTAGTTTGAAAATGATTTTTAAAGCCAAAAAATAGAAAATGACTTTAAAAATCATTTTTAGAGTCAATTTTTTGGATTTTGAAAACTATTTTTGAAGTCAATTTTTTTACTTTAAAAATAATGTTAAAAGTTGAAAAGTAAGAATGACTTTAAAATTAGTTTTAAAGATATTTCATACCTTTAAAATTCAAGTATATGTGCATCTAATTGCATACATCCTACCATTTTCCCTTCCATCTCTGTCATCCACAATTTGTTGTCTCTATAAATCAATGCCATGCCCAATCATAAAGTTCATATTCTTCACTGGCAATAGGTAAATCTCCCACCTCCCTCTCTATCCTATTAGGTTGCCTATTGGCCATGACCGCATCCCCGATCCCCCCCCTCTCTCTCTTTGTCCTCCTCATTTGCCAGCTAACCCTTCATGCATCCATGACTAGCCTATGCACATCCTCGCCCCCTTCCCTTCTCTCTCTCTCTCTCTCTCTCTCTCTCTCTCTCTCTCTCTCTCTCTCTCTCTCTCTCTCTCTCTCTCTCTCTCTCTCTCTCTCTCTCTCAACCCACCAAACCCTATTAGAAGGGTTCCCTAATCACGATCACTAGCATGCTCTTTGTCTATTTTCCCTTTAACCGGTGACTATGTTTTCTTTTATTGTTTTTATTTAGTCTCTATTTTTGATAATTTTGAGGGCTGTTTATTATTGAAAAATCCAAGCTACTTCACTTGTGTATAACAAGAAAATAAAAAAGAATTGTTGGTATTTTCCATCATTTATTGTTTGTATTATTGATTGACAAGATTCTAGATTTGAATATAGGGACTTGAATGAGGATATATGAACTTGTATTTAATTCCACTCTTTATGTGCAATTCATGTTAAGAGAATAGCACTTGCTTACTATTTGAGATATGTTATGTTTTTGAGGAAAATGTTTGACATTTGTAGTGGTTTGGTAAGTTCTTCTGATCTCAAATTGAGTAGTCTAGAGGTAGTAAATGAATGCATTGCTGAATGCATGAATGTCAATGATACTATTTTGCAATAGGTACTTTGCTTATATGTATAGAATGATGAAAGTTCACTTTTGCATATGTAGATGGAGTGAGATCATTATGGTTCTATTGAAAATAATGAAAATTAATTGGATAAATAAGTGAATAGTCAAAAGGGCAGCCAAAGGTGTGGCAAAAGTGTTGCAATATATACTTTATTGATGAATATTCCTTCATCACACAAGATCCTCCATGAAAATCATCAAGAATAAAAGACTAGATGTGGATGCATACCTAAATCCATGAGTCCGGATATGATTCTTGAGTCTTGCGGTTCCTGATCTTCCAAACTGGCGTATGACCTTCCTGGAGAATGGTATTCCCTCTTTTCTAATGATGGGATGTCAGAAAAGAATCGTACGTATAATTTGGGGCCATAACCATTTATAACTATATCCCCTTTCCTTATTTCTTATTTTATCCCATCATAAAATAGAAATTAGACATTAGGTATCTACACATAATAAAACCATACCTTTTGAGATGACTATGGCCCATTTAACCTTAAACTTATTAGATCACTTTGATTTAGGCCAAACCCATATGATTGCATACAATATACAATACACACACATATGTCCAATACCTAACAATCTCCCACTTGGACTATATATATATATATATATATATATATTCCTTTATAATTGTATATCAAAGTATAACTTTAAGAGCTCAAAAAATTTGCTATCACAAAAATATCTCTGAACAATCTTGTCCATTAATTTTGCTAATATAGATCAAGGCAATCTTCGTTACATATATCATAACTAAATCCATCCATGGTCACATATATTAACATAACCAAATGGCATGGACCAAGTATGGATGTGTAGCATGGAAATTACATGCAATGTGATCTAAGCATGCTTATTTCCAACTAGTCCATCTTTATTCCTTATGAGATTATATCAAAACCAAATTAGAGTGAAAAATAGAATTGAATACTTTATTTCTACAGAAAATATCCATAAGCACAAGATGTGTCTAAAATAGAAAAGCATATAGATACAAACTCCCACTAATCCAGTATATCATCAAATGATACAACACCCATATGAGCAGTATGCCCGTGAAAGACCTTGGGTGGTAGCCCCTCAGTAAGTGGATCTGCAATCATGGAGTTTGTGCCAATATGCTCTATAGACACTTGACTACTTTGAACTCTTTCTTTAACAACTAGGAACTTGATGTCTATATGCTTTGACTTTATTAAGCTCATGTTGTTGTTGGAATATAAAACTGCTGACTTATTATCACAAAATAACTTAAGTGACCTTCAATTCCATCCACAATTTGCAGCCTTGTGACAAAATTTCGCAGCCATATTCCATGATTGGATGCCTCATAACATGCTATAAACTCAGCTATCATGGTGGAAGAAGAAATGAGCATCTACTTAGCACTCTTCTAGGAGATAGCTCCTCCACTAAGTAGATAGATATAGCCTGAAGTGGATCTATAACTGTCTTGGCATCTAGCAAAGTTGAAATCTAAATACCCAATGATCTCTAACTTATCTGACCTCCTGCATGTGAGCATGTAATGTCTTGTTCTCTGAAGATACCTCATGACCCGTTTGGTTGCTTTCCAATGATCCATTCCTTGATTGCTCAAATATCTGCCTAACATCCCAACAATGTATGCAACATCCGAATGTGTACAAACCTGAGCATACATCAGACTCCCCACTGTTGAAGCATAGGGAATCTTTTGAATTTCCTTAGTTTCAAAATCATTCTTGGGGCACTGGTCTAAACTAAACTTGTCTCCCTTAGCAATAGGGGTGTCTCCTAGTTTGCAATCTTCCATGCCAAATCTCTTAAGTACCTTTTCGATATAGCTCTTTTGTGATAATCTAAGAATACCCTGAGAGCGATCTTGATGTATCTAAATTTCCAATACAAAAGATGCATCCTCAAGATCTTTCATCTCAAATTTCTTTGATAGAAATGTCTTGATTTCGCGTAACAAGCCTATATCGTTGCTAACGTATAAAACAAGGAATATGTGTTTACTCCCACTGAACTTGTGGTATACACAATCATCAACTGTATTCATCTCAAAACCGAATGAGATAACTACTTAATGGAATTTATAATACCATTGACAAGAAGCTTGCTTAAGCCCATAGATGGATTTCCTTAATTTGCAAACCATATTCTTTGCATCTCCCGACACAAAGTTTTCTGGCTACAACATATAAATTGTCTCATCAATGTCACCATTGAGAAACGCAGTCTTTACATCCATCTGATGTAACTCAAGGTCAAAATATGCCACTAATGCCATTATTGTCCTAAAAGAGTCTTTCAATGAAACCAGAGAGAAAGTATCATTATAATCAATGCCTTCCTTTTGAGTAAAGCCCTTTGCAACAAGATGCGCCTTATATCTCTCCACATCACCCTTCAAATCCCTCCTGGTTGTAAATATCCATTTGCAACCAATGGGCTTCTCACCTTCAGGTAATGGGACGAGTTCCCAAACGTCATTGTCTTTCATGGACTTAATGTCTTCATTCATGACATCAATCCACTTTTGAGAATTAGTACTTTGGATGGCTTGATGAAAGTTAATCAAATCATCTTCCACAAATCCAATGTCATCCTCATGTTCTTGGAGAAATATAATATAATCATTAGAAACTACACTTCTCCTTTCTCTAGTGGATCTCCTTAATGGCATCTGTTCTTGAGGTTGTTGAGTTTGGTCTCTAGGAATAACCTGTTGACCTTGATTAGGGAGATTTTCAACATTGTCTTGTGGTTCTGGTATTACTTCTTGAACAACATCAGGAATATGAGCATGATCATTGTCAATAACAATCGTAGGAAGAGAAATGGATTCCTCTTCAAAGACAGAGTCTTTAACCTTATCTCTCCCCCTAAACTCAATATCCTCAAAGAACCAAACATTTTCCATCTCAAAAAGGGACTTGGTAGTGGGATCATAAAATTTGTACCCCTGAGATTGTTTAAAGTACCCAACAAAATAGCTAACTATTTTTTAGTCCAATTTTTTTTTTTTTTCATTTGGCCTATAAGGCCTTGCCTCAGCTGAACAACCCCAAATGTGTAAATGCTTTATACTAGGCTTCATGCCCGTCCATAATTCATAAGGGGTTTTAGCCACTGCCTTAGTTGGAACTCTATTAAGGATATAAGCTACAGTTTTGAGTGCCTCTCCCTAGAGTGAGTCTAGTAAAGTAGTATGACTAATCATACTCCTCACCATGTCCTTTAATATTTTGTTTTGTTTCTTAGCAATGCCATTCATGCTAAGACTTCCCCACATGGTGTATTGTGGGACTATACTGCACTCCTCTAGGAGTTTGGCAAATGGCCTTGGACATTGTTTACCTGATCTGTCATATCTGCCATAGTACTCACCACCACAGTCAGATCTGATAGCCTTAATGCTTTTGCCAAGTTGGTTCTCAACTTCAACCTTGAATACCTTAAACACGTCCAATGATTGAGACTTCTCATGAATGAGATAAAAGTAGCCATAATGCGAGAAATCGTCTATGAACGTAATAAAATATTTTTGACCATTCCATGAAGTAGTAGGGAATGGCCCACAAATATTCATATGTATTAGTTCTAAGACATCTAAAGCTCTATTGGCACCTAATCTCTTTATGTTTGTCTGTTCCCCTTAATGTACTCAACATGGACTTGAAAGTCTGACAAATCAAGGGGATCAAGAATCCCATCTGACACAAGTCTTTCAATTCTTTGTTTAGATATATGCCCTAAACACTTGTGCCAGAGTGAAGTAGAATTCTCATTGGTTAATTTGTGCTTTATACCACATGAACTCACAAGCAAGGTTTCATTAAAAGAGGCAATAGTATCAAGCAAATAGAGGTCATCATAAAAAGACAATGAACCGGTACCAACAATATTGGAATTCAGATAAAGACTAAACTAATTATTTTCAAATGAACAATAATAACCAAATTTGTCCAAAAGAGAAATAGAAACCAAATTTCGTCTAAAAGACAACACAACATATGTCTCTTTTAAATCCAAATAATAACCAACCTTTAATAATAATATAAATGTCCCTATTGCCTCAAACCTCCACTAATTTTCCATCACCCACATAGATGAATCTTTCATCATCATTTGGCTTTTGGCAACTTAGGCAACCCTGCATATACACACTTATGAGAGTAGTAGCACCATAATCTATCACCAAGTGTGTATAGGTACTGAAGCTAAATTAACCTTAGAACAAACCAAAGTGAGAAGCGTACCTTTCTTTGCATGCCAAGCATGATATTTGGTAAGTCCTTGTTCATGTGTCCAGGATCCTTGCAAAAGTAATAGCTAAATTCCACATTTTTCTTCTTTTACTGTTTCTTTTGAGGTGGACCACTTGCAGCTTACTTATTCCTTTTCTTGTTCTTGTCCTTAAAGGTACTTGCCAAGTGAGTACTTTCAGTCTTTTCTTGCTTTAGCCTTTCCTCCTCTTGCACACAATGAGAAATGAGCTCATTAAGAGACCATTTGTCCTTTTGGCAACTGTAGCTGACCTTAAATTGATTGAATTGTACAAGAAAATAAATCAAAACTAAATGCACTAGCAAATCCTTAGACAACTCTAGCTTTAATGCCTTTAGTTTTGAAGCAAGATGAGACATCTCCATGATGTACTCCCTGATGTTTCCTTTTCCTTTATACTTCATTGAAATCAAGTTTGACAGATTCGTACTTGTTTTTGCCTTATCGTTTTTAGCAAAATGCTTTTCAATTTCCTTAAGGAACTCCTTGGCAGTAGTTACCTTTTTGGACACAGCACCCTTGAAAGTTTCTGGAATTCCACACTTCATGATCATAAGACTCATGCGATTTGAATGATCCCACTTCTCAAAGTCCTATTTTTTGTCAATGGAACTTTTATCCGTAAGAGTAGTGGGTTGTTCAATCCTTAGCGCAAGGTCCAGATCCATGCACCCAAGAACGATCATGACGTTCTCTTTCCATTCCTTAAAGCTGGTCCCATTCAACATGAGAATAGAACTGATGTTGGCATATATGATAGAAGTAGATTCAATAACTAAAAATAGAACAAAACAACATGTTCACATAAGTTCTATATTATACTTAAATTAAATTAAATTCAAATAATGGTAGGGCCCATCACAAGATACCTAGCACAACATTAATATTTAGTCTTTGGATAGAAATATTAACTTGTAAGTGGTACTCTTGGTGTAATAATCAAATATTGACAATAAATCTTGTCAAATAATAAGCCTTTCTTTGGACTGACTTATTGTTCACATGGAATACTGAATAATTGTCACATATTTATTACCACAAGTGTGCATATAATTCAGCCAAATATTGACCTTTTGGGTTGGTCAATATCCACATGAATTACATACCTACAACCATCTTGATGTTAAAAAATAAATTAATTTACATAAGAGGGGCTACTTTGGTAGCATGTTGTTTCAATCAACTTATTTTAAAACATTATACATCCAAAAGAAACTTGTACGAAGATTTGAATTCAAATTTTCCCTTATTGATTATCAAATATTCTAGTTTTATGGCATGATTGCCTCTGATCGGCCCGATCCAAGCAATTTGGCACTATTTTATAAATTTAACCTAGTTAGGTGTGATCAGATCAAATATTTAGTGCCAAAATTATGTTTATGTCGTCAAGAGCTTTCCAACGAACCTTCTGGATCTTAAATTAGGCTTCTAAAAGTCCCAAAATCTCAAATTTTCTATTTTAGTACATTGTTCAGGCCTAGATCGAAATCTGGGCCAGAACGGTAATTACCAGTCGGTGTCACCAAGATGCCTAACTCTAGAATGCCTCACGCAAAGTGCTGTGTGTGTTCGGCTATCGGGATGCTCCCACGTGCGTCCTCAGACTCTAGGACGCTCGTCGTTTGCGCAATTCGTGATAGCACCACACGCGACGAAGCACCTGCGCTCACTGTCCCGCAGCGCGTTCCGCGAACAGTATCTTGGGCACATCGTCCACCCGAGACAATGAGCCCAAGCCATTCATTATGTTTTGATCCAATCTTGGTCCCTGGTGACTCAATTTTTGTTATATTTTCGTCGTTTCTAGGGTTTTTAAGGTCCTTGAATCCATCTATTAGTTCAGATCATCCATTTGAGGTGTCTATATAATGGGTTTTCTACTATATCATAGTTTTCAAAGATTAAAATCATAATCTCTTAAAAAATCTCTGATTTGAATCCATGAGTGATGGGAAAATAGTTTGTTGTCTTTAGGAACCATTTTAAGCAATCACATAATAAGAAAAACAGATTAAGAAACTTGTTTATCAATGATTTAACATGAAGAGGCTCTAATACCACTTGTTGTAATATATACTTTATTGATGAATATTCCTTCATCACATCAAGATCCTCTGCAAAAATCATCAAGAATAAAAGACTAGATGCAGAAGCGTACCTAAATCCATGAGTCCAGATGTGATTCTTGAGTCTTGCAGTTGTTGATCTTCCATATTGATGCATATGACCTTCCTGGAGAATGGTATTCCCTCTTTTCTGATGATGGAATGTCAGAAAAGAATCGTACGTACAATTTGGGGACCATAACCATTTATAACTGTATCCCCTTTCCTTATTTCTTATTTTAGCCCATCATAAAATAGAAAATAGAGATTAGGTATTTATACATAATAAAACCATACATAAAACCATATCTTTGGAGATGACTATGACTCATTTAGCCTTAAACTTATTAGATCACTTTAATTTAGGCCAAACCCATATGATAGCACATAATATACAATACACACACACACACACACACACACACACACACACACACACACACACACACACACACACACACATATATATGTCCAATATCTAACAAAAAGATATAATAAAACTTGGATCTAGGAAGAGGCTGCACTTTTGGATATGTCGGTTAACCTAGCCAACACTAGTATGCACCTATAATAAGAGGACTAATGCCTCACTGTCATCAAATTTGAAGTACTCCCTAAACTTCATAGTCAACCGAAGATAGAGAAAGCTATTACTGATTTTAATAACGAGTTAAAAATCTTGAAGAAACATTATAATGAGCTAAAAAGGATGTTAGGTGCAACTAGATAGGGGTGGAGTGGGGTTGAATATAAACTTCATTTTGACTAGCTTGTGTGGCCTTCATATATGAAACAAAATCATTTTCATATATAAAACTTGACTACTTGATATTGTGTTGTCTAAACTCATAAGAAAACAATAGACCTAAGAGTAGGACTTGTGAATATTATGCAACATTGTGTACAGTTGTGGAAGGCACATGAAATTCCTTGAAGTTAGCTCACCCACATTGCTGAACTAATGGATGTCATTGATGAATTAAATTATGTCTATTTATGTCTAATTTAGAAATTTTTGGGGTAAAACTTGCTAAATATAGATGTATGTATGTAATGTTTCTATATATATCAATAGATTAATGGATGCCATTTCTAGTCTTCTTCCAATGCTTTGGAATGAAGCTATTAAGTGCTAGGTGGTTCAATGTTATCATTTTGTTTAGACATAACAGTTAGATCCATGGAATTTCCTTATTGAATGGAATTTTTATCTTGAATTGGAAAGGAGCATGTTAATAATGACTTATACTTGTTTGTTTACTTTATGCTATAATATCTTATTGTAGACGATTTTTATTCAATCCTTAGAGGCTTAAGATATTTTTAGAGGCTTTGGTGAGTTTTACATTTACATTTTGTATTATTTACTTTGTCTCAAGTTTCTGTTATGGATTATTTTAGTCATGTCATGAATTTACTTTAAGGTTTTAGGATATTAGAACACATCCTTATCATCAATCATCTAGAGTTTGATTTTTATTCATTTGTATAGAAGAGGTACTGTCACTTATTTTCATTATGTTGCATGCTTTTGCATTATATCCATAAAATGTTTACATAAATAAAAATATAGGTAATTTCTTTAAATATATATACTCTATTTTTGTTAGATTAAAAATTAAAATGAATAGTCGATGCCTATGCCATGGCTTCTATTTAAATACTACTATAAATTCATAGGCTAATCCTACCTTTATACTAAAAAAGCATGTTTCTTATGTTTTGTTCTACCTCTGTGTACTTTAAATGCATTACATGGATTATTTGATTTCATTGTTTTGATATTATTATGTTCTTGTTTGTAGTAAAGATGGACTGTTAATAACATCAATATGAAGAACATAAACAAGAGGCCAACCTTAGTAGCACTCAAAAGAGAAAGGGCAGAGGGCAAGCAATGATGGAAAATATTATTAAGACAAAGTCAAAGGGAATCAAAGAAACTATCTATTACAATAATAAGGGACAAGAGATATGTGATAATGCAACATCTTGTAACGGTTTTCTCTACTCCACACTAAGAAGCATGATGCCTATCACGATTGATGATTGGAGATGTATGCCACAAACAATAAAATATTCAATATGGGAGATGACAAGGTATGTAAAAATAGTATTATATAATTTATAGCATAATTTATTTTCTTATTTTCAAATATACAGCAACTTGCTTTGTACTTTGTAGACTACTTTGAGGTACTTGAGCAAAAGAAGATGTGTGCTTTATAAGGAGTTAGTGATCAATGGAGAAAATAAAAAAACTACCTTGTTCACAATCTTAGAGCTCCATATGTAAATGATCCATCAAGGTTGTACATAGTGCCTGTCATTTATGTTAACATCATGGATCAAGACGTGTGGAATGAATTTATAAAGGACATCACATCCATTGAATTTGAGGTATGTGCTAAAACAATGTTTAATTAAATTAATTATATATAATATACTATCATTGCACTTGATTACACACATACAAATGTGTAGGCAAAGAGTGTGAGATGGAGAAAGGTGCACAAAACCAATATGCAGCACCACATCTCCAAGTTGGGTGATGCCCATTTGGAAAAACAAGTAGTAAGTGTTTGTGATAGTTTATTCCTTTCTAGATATATCCTAGGTATATATGTTTCATTACCTAAATATAGCATCTTGCTTGACACAAAAGAAAATTGGGATTATGAATCCCATTGACAGCACCCTCCTTCAAAAGATGGCACTTTTGGTGGGCAATAATGCCCAAATATTCATATATGAAGCTATTGCAGAAGTTGCTTCTCGCATTGTAAGTGGTTTCACCTATCTACCCTTGACTATCTTCAATTTTATACAATTAATTAATTGAGCTGATCATGTCCTTCTAATTAAATTTTACAAGACATACTTACCCAATAAAGCACAAGTGTAGGAACTCTAAGTAGCAATGCTGGCAATGATGACATCTTGCATAGGCTAGGGCAAGAACAACCACCTTGGCTAAGTAAGGGGCATAGGGCATGGTGTTGTTCCTTCCAAATTCTTTGATTGAAAAATACCTATGATTGAAGATAAGGAGGCCTACAAGGAAACATGTGACAAGGTAAAAATAGATCTACTAGGCATTTATGTGAAGGTGTAACATCTCTAACTTTTAATTATCAAGTAAATTTTAGATTATATTAAATTGGGATGAAAAGGGAACATTGAAGTTCTAGTTTTTTAGTTCTATAAGATTTTTATATACATCAAACCAAATGTCAAAAACCTAATATTTGGATTGGTAATTGAAAATTAGAATCCAACAATACTAAGTATGCTGAAATCAATGCTCGAATGAAAAAGCCAGGAATTTTACAAGTGAAGGGTATTTTGATAATTTCACTGAGCAAACCCAACTTGCGAAATTCAAAACTGACAAGTACACCAACACTATTGTTGTGCACAACCATCATAATGCTAGATTTAAAAAATATATAATGACTATAATTAAAAATATATAAGTTTACATATTATATAATATAAATAATATAATAGAAAGATTTTAACTTAACGAAGAGGTTGAGGAGGGGGGCGGGGAGAGTTTTGCGTGAGCTTTTTGTTGAGCTAGATAGAGAGTTTGAGCTGATGATCTCCTTCCCCACATGAAAATGACCTAAAGCCCCATCTTAGTCGTTGATATTGCCACTTTTTTTGCAGAAAATCAAAGGACAAAGGTGATTATGTGTGCACTTTTCTTTACTAGAGATCGAGCTTGCAGAAGAAAATGGCTGCTCCGATCAATGATTCAAACTAATCTTCTTGTTCCTCATGATGAGATGATCAAGACCCACAAGTCCCCTCTTTGATCCAGTTGTATATCACTAGAAAATCAATAAATAGAGCTTTCCAGAGATGTTAAACTGATCGAAGAAAAGAATAGCCCAGATCTATGATTTGAACTAGTCATCTACTTCATTATGGCAGGAGAAATAAAAGCCTTAGGGTGCTTTTACTGGAGAAAATGACTATGATATTTTGAAGTTGGAACCATCTAATGTTTTTTTTTTTATCATACCCCAATTAGTAAAATCCCTAAGTTTCTTTCAATGATCTAGAATAGTGGTGCACACATGGACAAGATTGAGCCAGATTGACGCGATCTATTCATAATAAATTATCCAAAACAATGATTTAAGCCTAAAAATGTATACAAAGAGGTAAGATTAAAAGATCTAATTGTGGATTTCACTAGTTTTATTTGATTTGATATGATGAATGTTAGATCTAGAAAAATTAATAAATCTAAACCCTAGATCTTTAATCTAATTGTATGAACACCTAACTCCAGCTATAAATTTACATGGATCATATAAAATTATTTGATCCATTGCTAAATTTGATAGGACAATCTCAGCCATAGATCTGTTCACTATAGATTATATAGCAAAATAGTACATTCGAATTAAATTGAGTGTGATATCTCTATATTATAATGATCAATTATTGATTGGAGCTCTGAATGATTAGTTAGAGCTCTGATAATTGATTTGTAAGTAAGAAACCCCCATTTAACGATTAGTTGTTAAATCAAAGGCTAGATCATGAATCTATGAAATGGATATTAGATTAGGGAATGATCCGAATAGTTGAGTTAAAAGTACAATCTAATGGAAGATAACAATTATATATTGTTATCTAAGATTGATGTATGGTTAATAAGTTATATTAAGACTAGAATTTCTTACACAATATGTAGATTGATGTGTAGTTGAATTGGATGATAACAATTGGATTGTATTAAGTTGAAGAAAAAGTTAGTGGAATTGATGAACTCATCACATGAGGTGGGTTGTTTTAACATCTTTAAATTATCCCTATATTCGTATTTTAACTAGATTACTAGTCGAGTTAAATTAACATGTATTTGGTCAAACACATGTTATAGATAGATTCTAATAAATAGGTAAGTGGTATGGTTACAATTAGAAATACATCACTCTTTATGAATGATAAATGATGTATCCTTATAGATGAAATAGATTATGTATATCCTTTTTGAGATGGTGAATTGGATTATTTGAGATTATGATTTTCACTAATTGAGAGATAGAGTCTCTATTTATATTGGAAGTGTTATTAATTATTTAAATTAGGTGATTCGCTTCACATGTGTTATATGCACAAGGTTCAAAAAATAAGAGGCTTTACTAGATTTTTGGTATAAACGAATGGTTTATTTCACCATTCAATCCTTGGTTTATAAATACTAGCACTTGTGTTTCATATATGCATTTTGTAAAATTGATATCTCATTTCAGTTTTGATGTATAGCTGTGATTTGACACATGATTTGTATTTCATTGTGTGAGTGTCTTCTTGCATGTAACTAAAGTTGAATTTATAATATATACTTGTGGGTGGCCAATGAGGGTGGCTAATAAGGGCAAGTGCAAGGGGCACTAGCGGGCTTCTAGGCAGTAGACTTCTAAGTGCTTATAGTATAGTTATAATTAGGTTGAAATGATTGTGAGATGTTTGTACATATATGATTTGATAATTCAAGATTTAGTTTTTGGCATGAATTTTCCTTTGGTGAGTTGATATGCTCAAATATATTTTTGGAATGGAAGTGCCTATGGTGAGCTAATATGTTGAGACGTGAATTTGGCATGGATTTGTCATTAGTAAAGTGATATATTCTAATTTTGATGTGGCATGGATTTGTATGCTAATCAAAAAGTGATTCAATTTTTTTTTATCGCTTTATCATTGATTTATGAATATTGATAGCGTGGATTATCATTCATATAGATATCTTCTGATTTTAAATGTACTGATGTTGTACATGAATAGATTAAATTTTGGATGGGACTTTTGTTATTCTAATTATATTATATATGCTTATAATATGCTCTAGGTAGATTATGAGCTATTAGGTTTTGAGATGATTTGACATAGATCTACCTACATCATGAGTTGATGTATAATGAAATGACATGATATGGATTTGTCTATACTATGAGTTAATATAATATTATAAGCTGATATGATATGGAATTATTTGAAATGAATTGAGATGTATGTGATATAAATATTATTGCATGATTAGGGTTGTACGAATGTATCGTATTTCTTGGAATAAATGGTTAGGATATTCATTTTGTATTTGGCTTTATTTAAATTGCTGAATTGATGTTCAAAACACCTATTAAGCACATCCTTGTTGAGACATTGTAATTTGTTTACAATGTCTCCTGTTTGAAGAAATTGACTTGAAGGAAAAATAGCTAGAGGCCATGGAACCTTGGATGAAGACATCAGTAGCGCGAGCTTGTGTTAACAATGTATGTATCTGACTTTGATTTGATCTTTCTAGACATGTATGTATATGTAGTTATACAGTCGGACTGTAAGTTGTGATTGCATAAATTCTTGAAAAATATTAAATATAAACTCGCCGCATTTTAGAATCTCTTAAATGTATTTTTGTTGGTAGAAATGGCACTCGAGTTTTGTGACAACATTTATATTGAAAAATGCCTTCTACTACTTGCATTTGAAAATAATGAAAAAGTCATTTAAAAACTTAGGTCATCACAAAAGGAGGTTTGGAGATAGTTTCTTATTCCCTTGAACCTCATTGTAGTACAACCCTTGTACCTCTGTCAAATGATGGCTGCAATTCTCTTATAAAAGAAGTTCATGAAGGAAAATTTGCATCCTTTGAAAGAGAAATTCTAGCCAAGGACGCACACACAAAGACACCAACATTTTTTTGTTTTTCTTCTATAATTATCCTATATTAACTTCACTAATGGATGATGTATTTCTGATTTGCAAGTGGCTCAATGCCTATTAGCCTTAGATACTCGTCAAAACATTGTTGCACTTCCTTCATGCTATGAGCTTGAATCAACCTTGTTGCATGAAATTAATATGCCTCCACATACTAAGTGCGTGTCTATTACCATGACTTTGAATCTGCCTACCGTTTCCTTTAGAAATGTAAAATATTATAGCTATCGGGCATGCCATTACATATCATGTCACTTGGTCGAAGGAGTTTATCATTCCTATAGAGTCCACAGTATGTATATTTTAATACTACAATTCTCAGTAGTACTTTATACCTAAAGATCTCAAATAATTATTTATTAACTGTATCTAAGGTTAATCAGCAATAGAAAGTGCCATTGAGGTTGCCCACTATTGCACCATTAGCTACCATTGAACCAATGGTACCGGTATTAGTATTTATGTTTACTTTTCTATCATAAAATTGAATGTTTTCATTGATCGATATTAACTAAAAATCTCTACAACTTTTACTACAACCGTTTAAGGATCATGTGAAAGTCCCACCAAATATGCCTCGATCTCTAAGGTTACTCAATGGCCTCATCAACAAAGATAAGGAAATCAACTACTTACAAATCAAGGATGAAGTGCTTGCTAATGTTATTATTGAATTGCCACTTATGATAGAGGACTCATTACGAGTTTGCTAGTGGAATCAACTCGAGCACCCTCACATTGTCTCCCACCATTGCACCATTTTATAGTAGGTAATTATTATTTGTTTTATACAGCTTCCTTAATGATGCAATGAACCTTTTTGAGATGAGCATATACTTTATCAATTTCTTGACCCCAGCATCATTTGTGGAGTCGTTGAGCAATGGCTAATGGAGAGGCGAGTTGATGATATGTTACGAGGGTTCTTCCCATGCTCCAAGGGATATGACTTAATAATTCCTTACAATAGGAGTTAAGTTTTAATTTTTATTTTTTCTTGCCAACTTATTCTACACATAAGAATTGTAAACTTTAATTGCAATTAATAAGATTGTGTACATAGATCTCATTTGATGCATCTAATTTTGGACATTCATGGTGTGCACACTTTCTTTTTTTTATTCTTGTAGATAACACATCTATCCTACCCTCGTAGAAATCATAAATGAGTAAGATTTAATCTTTGTGTGTACTATGTATAGATAAGTAATTTTTTATCTATATTTAATGCATTTGAAATATAAATTTGTAGTGCATCATTAACATAAGCTAATGTCATCGAGACTACGCAACCATTGAAACTCACTTGGAAGAATGTCAGGGTATAGAAAATAATTAATTACTCTATTTTATAACTAAACTTACAATACTACAAATGATATTTATTGATCCTTTCTATTTTCCTTGTTGCACAATGCTGTAGACAATAATCTGAGCAAGAGTGTACGTACAATGTGTTGAGATATATGAGAACCTTATTACTCAATCGTGTTGATGTCTCCTAATTGAAAAGGACAAGACACTTTTTATTGTTGCAGTCTTATATTTTTTTATGTAGTCTAGCTCAAAATAATGTGTCAAACTAAATTGGTTCTGTTTTGTTGTAGAGCTATTGTTTTTTCTGAGTGAGTAAATAAGAAGAGTTACTCCAAAGCAAACCTTAAATAAATACAAAAGAAAATGGGCTAAGTATGTAATGAGTTTCAGTTAGAATAACTGGAGTAACTATATCAATGCAAGTTACCTTATCCATTAATAAAAAAAGTTTCATTGATATGCATGTGTTCTTCTAGTTTTCACTATTTTCATTGAAGTATATATATATATATATATATATATATATATATATATATATATTTATGGATGGACTTGTACTTGATAAATTTGGGGTTTCTTTTATCAAGCCTTTTTAAGATAGAGATGGATGATAAATTTGGATGTTTTATACCCAATGTGGAAAAGAAGCAGATTTATTTTTCATGTGTTTAAAGATTGCAAGAGCAAGGTAGTGATTGCAATGTAAACAAAAGGAAAAAAAAAAAAGTTCTTAAAGTTTAAACATTAAAAATTCTAACCTCTTCCACCATTAAAAATTCCAATTCAAAGGTGACTTAAACTCAGAATTTGGAATTTCAACTTTAAAAGTCCAGACTTTTAAAGTCAGTTATTTAATTTTAACTTGAAATGGTATCCACAACTAATGACTTTTGAAGTTCAAAATTGTAAATTAACTTCAAAAGTGCCAAAATTTTAAAGTTAGTTTGCATTAACCAACTTGAAAAGTTTGATACTTTTAAACTCAATTTCTTTTTTTTACTAATTTTCTAAGTCAGCTTGATAATAGTTGTTTTGATAACCAACTTCTATTAATGTTTTTAACTGATTTAAAACCCCTCTTATGTAGTAGTGATAATTTATTTTAGTTTGGCTAATTTTAAATCTTTTATATTCTAATACATCTCTCACTATAACTCTAGCTTTGTGCTTACACCCTCACCTGTCTTATCAATCAAAACTATATCATTTGCAAATAACATGTACCTTGGAATCTCCTTGTCCAAATGTTTTGTTAACTCATCCATAACTCTCAATGCTAATCCTGGGTGCAATTCTATAGTGATAGGAAAATCACTGGTCTCTCTACTAGTGGTCATAACGTTTGTCATTGCTCCCTCATGGCATATAAACCAAAATAAAATTGAGCACAAACTTGTTGTTCTTGCTATTTTTCTTTCTTTATGGATGGAACTAGAAATTTTTTTAGAGGATATCTTTCTTTTTACTTTTTGTAACTTATCTTTTAAAAGATTTTAGCCTCTTTCATTAATAAACACCCTTGTGGTAGACAAATTATATTTAATAAAATGTAATATCACAATATTTATCTAAAAAATTAGATTTGTATAACTTTCTCTTAAAAAAATTTATCTTAAATAAGATGTTGTAATGAGAAAAACATCGGTATGTTATATTTCAACAACCAAAATGGAATGATTACTAGAATAGATTTTATGATCTATGCTTTGAAGTTAGGAGAATTGGCACACCAACCATACATGCCTTCCATATACTTGAACGCATGCGAATTCCCATATTAACCACAAATGCAAACTATGTTATAACTTATTAAACTCTTAGTAATGAGTAGCTAACCTTGCGAGTGCAGTATATTCATGGAGGTTAGATTTGGAAATAAATAAGCAAGGCAAATATTCAGAATATCAGAACTTCCAATAAAGCTAAAAAAATCTTAAAAAAGCTTGATTATGATGTGAATTTAATTTTTAACTTAGATTTTAACTATATTCATAAGCGACTCTATATTCTTTAGTGATGTTTTCAAATTTAACAAACATTCATGAACTTTGTTTTTTATTTTATAAATTCATGTCTGATTAGGTAACTTTTCATTGCATTTTAAAATTGAGAACATTTATGAGAAGTAAAAATTGAGAGGTCAAAAAGTCAAGACTTATTCAAAAAAGTTTCAACTATTCGAAGTCTTAGATACTATAGGCACAAATATGCTTCCTTTATTATGTATGTTCACTTGAATTAATTGAATTCTTCCGTTACATTGAAAAATTAAATCTTGTTTAACATGTCCAGATAGGTTATTAAATCAAATTGATGTCAAGGCTTTGAAATTGGACTAGTAAGATGTTATTATTACCATAAGGTAAACAACTTCTTAAAAGTCATAATCTAAGTTTGCAATTTCTTTTTTCCTTGATTACTAAAAAATGTCTTTTTCATATTATATATTTTAAGGTGATATCCACTACTTTGATACTTTACATTCATCTTTATTAGAAAAAAAATCAAGCAGTTAATAAGTGACAAAGAAATGAATGACCAATGCATTATTATTATTATTACTTTCTTTTTTAAAGAGTATCGAGATTTTAACAATGGATGTGACTGAGAAAATCGGTGAATTATAAAACTTTCTTAGAGAAAACGTGACAGGCTTAGATCATCGTGGCTCCAGGCATTGGTCCTATGGACGTACCCTAGCTGCCCGCAATGATCTGAGACTTGGAACTTGGGAACCCCAAGAAAGGCGAGAACAATACAATAACTTCCTCCCCTATTATAGTAGGGATCCCCACCTAAGTATCCAACTGACTTGCAAACTCGACCCTAGAAATATGCAGTAGGCCACTTGGTTTATCAAGTTGATCTGATTGATAAAGAGAAAATAAATTGAACGCCATGTTACTCATAATGTTGAGATCGAAGGTGACCTGCAGAAGAAATTGTTATCTTCATTCCATTGTCGACCGCACCAAATTTTGCAGAGTTCAACTGGCCGTTCGTTTTCTTACCTTGAGATGTGATTAAGCACAAAAGATTTAGTCTCTAATGATTCTTGGATTCCTTACATTTCTTGCCCGAATCTCCAACCCACCGAATTGGGATTTAAAGCCAACTGATCACTGTTTTAGAGACTCCTTTTATCACTAGAGTGGCTTTAAATTTTTGGGCTGCTAGAATCCCTGTTTTAGTTGACACACACCCTGCATCAATTCCTTTTTTATGGCTTACAGGACAAGAATATTCAAGCAGTACTTCTCCTTGATCATCGTGGATGAACCCCACAATGCCGACTTTCCCGTATTCTCGAATGCTAGATCCATCAACATTTAATTTGATCTAACCATTGACTGGTTTGTACCCTGAACATTTGGGAATCTTTCTTTTTGGAGGATTGGACCATACGAGCAGCCATGATTTCTTGATATCCTCAATTGAGTAATCGCGAAACTCATATTCGCCGCTGCCCATGATGCTGCAAACTTATTTTATCAATAATTTGCTCCGTTGTTGAATTTCATCCTCCAAAATTCTGAAATCTTGTTCCAGCCAAACAGTCCGCAAGACATCTAGAAGACACCACAACCAGAACTTTCTTTCTTTTCAAAAGCTCGATCTTTTCACCAGCGGCAATGATATTAGTCACCTTTTTTGGCATCATCTAATTGATGTTGAACCAATTAAAGATTGCATGCCATATCTTTGAAATTCCCGGACAATGAGTAAGCCGGTGGTTAATGTTTTTAAGAATTCGAAGAGCACATGTCACATTGGTCAATATGGTTTCAGCCTCTAGGTGAGTTCATCAATATGAGAACTATCTCTTTTCCAGTAACCACTCGAAACACTGGATTTTGAGTGGAAAATTCCAAGACTTTTAGCGAGTGGGATTCTTGTTGTGCAGAGAAGTCACTAGAGAGCCATTGAAAGCATGATTTAACTGTAAAAGTTCTGCCTGGTCATGTGTCTAGATTCTTTTATCCTACATAATGCCTCTTATAAAATGTGACTTCAACATGGTAATTAGTTGACCGACTACTTTTTCCTCGTTAACGAGTCTGATATATTGAGCATTCGGTGTGTAATGCACCCTCTAACTTAATATTATATAGGTGGAGTCTACACTATAAAAGAGGCCCACAACTATAGCTAAGGGAGAGAGAGAGAGACTTCAATTTACTTTCTTCTAAGGGGTTTTTAGACTAAGACGATGTATATGTGTATTAGGTATGCTTCTTTTGGAGTTTCTCTTGTAAGATTTTTCTCTTATAAAGGTCGAAAAGAGGAAAAACAAGAAAGGAGCTTCAAAGTGTGCTCTTGAGTTTTGGATAAGACAAGAAGAGGAAGAACAACTATGTCAAATTCATGCTTATAAAGCTATTCTCTCATAGTGGATTTTTCCTTTTATTCTCCTCATAGAAGTAAGCAATTTTGCTGAACTATGTATATACTTGTGTCTTTCTTTGTCTTTGTGTTTCCTTACATTTTAGTTTCTTGTTCTTTTTGTGGTGATTTTGGATACATCCTTTTACACAGTAATTTGTTAAGGCTTCCTCTTGGCTCTTAGATCTACTTTTGGAAGGCACCAAGTTGCACACGTAACGTGTTTTGTGAAATTCCTATGAGAGATTCAAGCTCCAAATTGAAGAAAAATGCCTAATACTTTGAATGCTAAGATTGAGGAGGAGAAATTTGAGGGTAAAGAAAATGTTGGGTTATGGTAAAAAAGAATAAAAGACCTCTCTGTTCAGCAAGGATGTCGTAAGGCATTGCACAACAAGGCAAAGAAGACGACAACAATAAGTGATGAACTTGAATTACAGGTGATAAGTACAGTATGTTAGTGCTTGTGAGACGTAGTTATGTATAATGTTATGAATGAAGATTCAACTTTGGGTTTATGTTTAAAATTGGAGAAGTTATACATGACAAAGAGATTGACAAACAAGTTGTAGTTGAAGCAAAAATTATATGGGCTTAGAATGAAGGAAAGAATATATTTACTAGAGCATCTTAATGCCCTTAATAAGATCGTGAGTGAGCTTCTTAGTATTTAGGTGAAGTTGGATGAAGAGGATAAGACACTCTTATTGTTGTTAACCACAAGTGCATGGGCTATTATAGTGTAGCGTATATAAGTACGGGTTGATCCCACAGGGACTTGCCTTAATAATTTGGAATTTAAATCAAATTTAATCATTCAAAAATTAAAAATAAGTGACAAAAATTAAATGAAAGTGCAATCAGAATTCAAATATATTTAATCAATGAAAATTATCGAGGTCCAACTCAAAAAGACAGGAAATTAACTTTAAAAAAAAAGAAGGAAAAATCTACTTCCTAACTTAATCACATCATTTTCTTCAAATTTGATATCTTCAGTCTCGATCGTCCTTCATCAATCTCTTTCTGATGCTTCTGATTAATGATTCAACGATGGATTAGGCAGATATATGCAATAATATATAAGGAGATCTAGTGTACGTTTTAATTAAACTCTCAAGTGCACAAATATATTTGTACTAGATGCATGTGAGTGAGGTTGATCCCACAAGGAATCTAACGGTTTGTGTGTTAGGTGGATCCTCATTTAAACTATCTAACCTAGCCAAAGAAAGTGATTTTTTGACCTAGACCAAGGCCTTAAACTAACATCGAAATCACAAATGCATGAAATTAGAAACTTTCTAAATCTAAACATAGAAACTATCTTAAACTATTCTAACATGCTACTAAAATTGAAAATTCTCAAATAATCCTAAACATGACTAAGCTAAAAATAAACACAAGCAAAACCTAAGGGAACGACTAAACAACATGGTGCGCATGAAACACTAAACTAAAAGAATGCATGACACAGTAATAAGATAGATGAGTGGACATGAAAATATGCTTGATCTAGATTGTAAACTAATATAACATGGAATGCATAAAACTAATAAACTAATTCATGAAATTCTAAACTAAGAATGAACATGGAATAAACAAGTGATCTAAGGGATCAACAATCCAAAACGATGCATATGAACCATGGGTTTGTGCGCATGATATTGAAAGTGTGCATGACTTTTCTAAGTGTGGTGCGCATCATCCATGGGGTGTGTACACCATTCAATTCTCCAAAATAAAATAAAAGCCAATGACATTCAATCTACCCACATTCAGATCCTTAGCATGCATGTACCCAAAGACAATCTATGGAAAAAGAAGGGGAAACAATGAGATAGAAGACAAGGGATGGGCAAAGAACTTAAGGAGAAAGATGGGCAAGGCTCTCTATCTAAGAACTACACTCTCTTCGTTGTCACTACAAGAGAGTTTTAGCCCTTAGATTCAAGGATCTAAGATGTAAAAACAAAAATACAAAAATCAAAGGAACTCAAGCAATGAAGCAAAGGAAACTTAAAGCATGAAATTAAAGAACAAAACAAACAATAAAATAAGGCAACACAATAGATTAAAGGAAACAACTAACCTAAACTTGAAGAACATCAAAGAGAGATCAAAACCAAGGAAAAGAAGGCATGGAAGGTTGGAGAAGAGGGGAGAAGTCGTTGGAGACTTTTAGAAGCAGAGAAGGGGGGAGATGTCTCCTTCTTAGGAGGGTGCGTACTCCCCTTCTCTCATATGTTATTCATGTAGAAACCCCTCCCCAACTTCATATGGGTTGGCTGCTATCTAGAGGAAACCCTAGGTGATATAAGATTAGAAAGTTAGGAAGTATTAGGTGGCAAGTAAGGATTGGGTAGTCTAAGAGGACACCTATGGTGGAGAGAAGGTGGGAGGTGCCACCTTTTTAGGAGGGGGCATCTCCCCCTTGTAAATATTGTAGAGAAACTTGGGAAATAGAAAGAGATGAAGATAGGATGGAGAGAGAGGGAAAGAGAGTGAAAAAGATAAGGAGGAAGAGGAGAAATAGAAAGTGAGTTAATTGGTCATCTAAAAGGGAATTTAGGAAGGCAGGAGGTGCTACCTTCTTAGGAAGGTGCATCTCCCACTTGTAGAAATTGTGGGAATGACTTGAAGTGAGGTGGAGATAAAGAAAAAGATGGGAATTAGATGGACAAAAAAGAAGAAAGAAATAAGGTGGGCTCTTCCTAGTGGTCAACATGCATGCTCACCCAATTTGATTTTCACTCAAATATCCTCTAATTATCCTCTTAAAAACACACTTTTTAGCTTCAGATAATTGAGTGAAATTCTCCTCCAATAATACTCTCCATGGAACTTGCCTTAAGTGGCTTTGACGGCTCATTTGGCTTGGTTTCGTGGCTCACACCCTTAGCTTTGATGACTTGTCTTGACTATCTTAGCTTGTCACCTTCTCTCATGGCTTATATGGCTAAAGTGCAAAGGTGGTGGAAATGCATGGCTCATGCATGGGCCCATTGTAAGCACCTTTAGCACTTCTAGTTTTATCCTTTGCTTATCCTAAATTAATCTTTGACTTTGATCACACATTTGGATTGTTGAGATTTAGGCCTTGGCTTGTTAGGTTTCCTAGTTGGATTAGGAAACCTCATCGATGGATCCAATTCTTATCTTGATCAATATCGGCAGTTGGATTACTATCTTGACTCATACAAAAGGTCAAAAACTTTGATTAAATCCTAGAAAAATATGAATTTTCACATACCTATTGTGACGACACGTGTTTTTCAATACTTTTTTAATAAAACTTTTCGAAAGGTGGGGCCCCAATTTTATAAAAACCAAAACAGGGAAAAACAATTTTAATCAAATTTCATTTTTAGAAAAATCTCGAGGACAACCATTGACGCAAAATAAGATTATTATTTTTTCAAGTAAACATGTTTAAAATAGATTTACTATTCCAGGACTCATTCAGTCATCAGCCACATTCCCATAATAGTATAATCAAGTCCAATAACATATATATACATATACAGTCCATGTGAAATCAGAACATACCTCTAAATGAGACTTCTCAATCACTATTCTTCTAACTCCTCATATGCCTTATCTTTCTTTAATATCTGAGGCATTGCAACAATAATGCAATGCCTCAACAAGCAATGCTTAGTAGGTACATAGACATTTAATATATATCAATGAAATAAAATCGAATAATCGTATTGATACAATGAGTAAGCAACTTTCTACAAGAATATAATTATTTTAAGCAATGCTAATAAAATCTCAAAACATCATATACGATAAAACATGCATCTCATGGATTTAAAACATGATATGATCTCATGTAAAAGAGAATTCAATAATAATAGGGTACCCCTAAGGTACGTGGGTCCCATGAGTGTCCCATACACTCGCATCATAGATTATGAGTACTCATATCAAACCTTTGAGTGTCATCACACCCAGGCATACCATCACATCTCCATGCTCATCATGCAAGCACATAGAATAAGAGTATGGATTGTCATGCCACAGTGGCAACCCTCTAGGGTCTTAACCACCGCCGCTCCCTGTCGACACCATAATGGGAGACTTAACGTCCGTCCCCATGGAAAGGCCCGGACTGGTAGTGTAGACTATCCATGTTACCAAACCCCTACCGAAAGCCATCTGTGGGGAGGTGTCTATCATATCACAATCATATCACATCACAAATCTTGGAAGGTGGGTGGCCGGCCCTCTCTTTCCTAGCATAACATCCATAGGGTGAGAGCACCTATCATAAAACACAAAACACGAAAATCATGTATATAGAAAAACTAGGAGTACTAGTGGCTCGCAATCCCTAAGGCACGCCCCTCATCCCGGGGTTAGCCTCTAAAAGAACCAACCACCAAGCCTCCACTTTCTTTTCTCATGAAAACCCATTAGTTTTAGTGATGCAATAAGGAAGATCATTTCTATTTATGCATAATTAGGTAATATCAATCTCATGAAACCATCGGTCATAAATACATTCAATACATGATTGAAATCAAAGAGCGATCATAGCATAAAACTCTAAATCTCACAACATCATAACTAATAATAAGTGCAATTTAAATCACAATCACTCATGATGCTATGATAATACATGGTTTTAAAATCAAAACATAACATTAAATGTCGTCACCTACCTTAATGTGAGATTACCCAACTCAAGCATATAATCTTCTTAGCTTGTACGTTTAGATGTACCTGTCAATACCACAATACTATTTCGTGTTATTTGTTATATTATAATGGACTCTATGATGATCCAACCATGAGATCATCCTCTAGGATCTCTAATTATGATTTAGTTCTTAATTTAGTCTCATCTCATGTCCATCTGTTCATTTTTGTGTATATCTAATGTTTATACCTTAATCTGACGGTCAGATCATCTTCAAATTAATAATTTCCCAAGATTTGGTTCAGACCAATGGTCTAGATCAATTTCTAGAGTATTCATGCTAATATGCCCCTTAGAACCCTTATTTATTATCATACTTTATCTCATTGTTCAAGTCTGAAGGCATGATCAACCTTTAATCAGTCAGTTCTAAGTTAGTAATTAATATTTTATAATTTAACTAATCTAAAAGTAGTCAAATGTAGGTCTTCAAGCTAAATTTAGGTCCGCATCATCAATACGGTCGCAACGGATGTTTTCGCTTATGATTTGGACCTCTGTAGCTCCCAAAATCAAGTTTTTTGTGAAAAGACTTAATAGATTAATATATTAATTTATAGTGGTAGGTATGCGTGCACTGACTTATAGGGGCGGTGCAGTTTGAACCAACTTACACCAACACACCGCGCACCCAGGACACCCAATGCGTTCTGGATGTCCAAGATAGCGCACGTGCCATGGAGAGCTCGCATGCATGCTTCTCTGTCTATGCATCCTAATGGGCGTCTTGGGCTCACTGTCCATTGGGGACGATGAACCCAAGCCGTCCACTTTGTTTTGGCTTGATCAGAGCCCCAGAAGCTCTAATTTTTTATCTGTTTTCATCACTCTTAAGGTTTTTGGGTCCAAAGATCACAATGAACGGCTTAGATTTCTCATTTGAGGTGTCCCTAACATGGGTCTAACCATGCTCCACAGTTTTGAATCCATAGGCCATCCAACGGCCATTCTGATCAGATCTAGCCCGGATATGTGAGGGGAAAGTTGGAAAACAAAGTAAATAACAAGTTAAAATGTGTAACTTACCTGATTAGAGCCGGAGATGGGCA
The DNA here is from genome assembly GCA_035236585.1 of Warburgia ugandensis. NCBI lineage: Eukaryota > Viridiplantae > Streptophyta > Magnoliopsida > Canellales > Canellaceae > Warburgia > Warburgia ugandensis. Next base: position 61,697,277 of record CP141133.1, read on the forward strand.
ATTAGAGCCCTCTAGTATGTGCAACCTTCAACTCGTTTTCGCGGTGTGCATAGGGAAAAACAAGGGTTCTCCTCTAGTTGTTTGGTGTGGGAATGGAAGGGGAAACTTGTATTTTATAGCCTAAGTTCCGATTTTTCTGAATGGAAGGTAGATCAGTGCCTTCCTCCATTATAACTCTAATGGAAGTGGAAAGGGGTGCCGTTATCAAAACGAATCCCTTTAATTAACGTCCCTAGCAATTTACCAATTTACCCTTACACTTAAAATGGTCATATCTTACTCATCCGAACTTCGTTTTCAATGTTCTTTATACCGTTCAATTCATATTGACCTTTACTTTCTAATTTTAGTGATTTTAGAACCAAATTCTATGCATATATTTTTTAAATTAATTTATCTTATTTTATTACTAATTTAGGGTTAAAAATTGGGGTTATTACATCCTTCCCACCTTATAAAAATTTTGTCCTCGAAATTTCGATACATATCTCCATGTAAATAACTCTGGGTGGATCCTTCACATCTCGTCTTCTGTCTCCCACGTGGCCTCCTACAATGAATGATACTGCAAAAGGAATTTGACTAATGAAATAGTTTTTGTCCCCAATTCCTTGACTTTTGCATCCAGTATACGCACATATCTCTCCTCAATTGTCATATCAGGTCGTAACTCTCCTAAGATCTACTCATGTTTGTGAGACAAATCTAACATGTACTTTCTTTGAACAATTCCAAAGTCATCCTCACACCACAATATATGTTAATCGTGATAATAATTCCAAAGTCAACATCAATAAGCTATTCCATGACATGTCATACCTTCTTATCTCAATCCATCATATAAATCAATGCCTATCAATCCTCTCTTTATATAATCAGACACATCATAATCACATATGACGCAATTAGCACAAACCAAGCTTCCATCTAGGAGTTGATTGCTTATGTACAACTTAGCACTGGTAAATTCACTCTATCTGCTTGATTCAAAGCATCTCTGTTAACCTATAGGAAATCATTTACCAATTCAAAATCACAACATATAGCTCACCAACAGAAATTTATATGATAGTCACAACAACATGTTAACTCACCAACAGGACTTTATGCCAATGAGAACCAATTTGCATTATGATCTCACTGTAAGCACTTAAGAGCTTGCCACCTAAAAGTCTACCAATGTGTCTAGCACTTACCCTCATTGGTTACTCACCAGCATCGATTGTAAATTAAAATTTGATTAATCATAAGGGAATAATCTCACATAATATTATATGTCACTGATATCTTAGTGAAACTCAATTATACAGTGCCTGCATTTGATAAGACTAAGGAACTGTAAACCTCAGTCACCAATTTGGCTACTCTCAACCCATCGCAGTTTCAATAAATGACTTCTCTATTATGCAAATTATTTCGAAAAAGGGAATTCACTTCCTCTGACCATAACTCATGCTATAATGTTTGTAATAAATGATGAGCCCCTCTGTGTTCGTGAAGTATTCAACAATACTATTTATTAACCCAATCATGGCTCATCAAAATAACATTTGAAGATTTGACCCATCATATCCATACATTCTGTTAGTGTATTGGTTCCACCAATTTGTACCATCCAGAATTAGTAACAATCATGACAAGTTTTAAAAATCATCTTAAAGACGTCATATGTAGAATCCTAGGCTGGGTATAATCACACATCAAATCACTCTCTACAGGCACCAAGTACCATGAGGAATTAATTAATTAAATCATCAATATAGGATTTAAATTATTAGTGTTGTACCGCGGTATTATCAAACGAACGTAACTCCTATGCATAATAGTAAAGATCTAGCTCTCTTCTCATGAAGAAGAGTAATGCACTTCACGAAGACCCACTAATCTTGTCAAAACTCTCATCAAAAGCTTATATAGTTGGAACTTTGTCAGCTCAATTAAGAACATCTCACATGGCCTTCAGAGTAAGTAATGCTATGTCTAATTAACATCAATATCAACTCCTTATGGAAAAATCATGAAACTCCTTAGGCAAAATCATAAACTCTTGCACATCATCTTTGTGCTCATTCCATAGTTGCTCATGGTACCCCATAGTCTTACAATTAAGAAATACTTAGTAACCTCTAAAAAGTACTGCACTGACTTTAAGATAGAAATAACACAACTCTTAAAGATGCCTCTTCTTACACAAGTGAGGCCAATAGCTGTCCAGTTACACTAGAAGTAATCTTCTTATCATAGAAATCACTATCTCCATATTAGAGAATCCATTCTAAGGATTATATTGCAATCAATCATATCGAGTGGGATGAAATCAACATTCATCCTATTTCTTGTTATCTCCACCACTCGTCCCTAGTCATACTTACAAGTTTCCATAACCCTTTCACTAGTATTCTTACATCAGATCCCAAATACTGTAAAATTTCAAAGATCTAGTCTAAATAAAGATTTTGGGTTTTAACAACTTAGAACTGACTTTTGAATCTCATATTGAAGATTAGGATTGATAAACAAGCTATAAAATGTCCTAAAAACAAGATCTGGAAGTTGATTGAAAATCGGATGTGAAACTGATGAGAAATTGAAGAAATCTTGTTTATTAAAGCAGAACTGTTGATTCATTTAAAATTTATTTAAAATAGGGATTGATAAAATAATTCTTGGATTAATCATGAAATAATGCAGAACACAGATAAGCAAAATAGGAATAAAATAGGATACGAATAAGAACAATAACAAGATAAAAATGTAATTGAAAGTTCCTTCTTTTTCTTGTAAAACAGAAAAACTCAACATAACAGAGGAAGACAAAGATGCCAAATATGAGAGGAGATGGAGGAAAGAAAAAAAAAGAAGAAAGAAAAAAAATGACATGCTGGTACCATGAGGTGCTGGTTTGGAGTCGGTGAACAGAGGAAGAGCAGGTGAGATTGGCTACTACAGTGAAGAAGACGAGTCTGAGAGAGAGACACAGATGGGGAACTACGGAGCCATTTGCTTGATGCGTGCTGATGCGGTGTAGATGAAGGAGAAAAAGAGTGAGCAAAGAGAGGGAGAATAGAGTTGGGGTGCAGTGATCTGCTGTGGAGGCGTGACTTGGAGCTGAGTGCACCAGGGAAGAAAAGAGAGAGATAGAGGTTAGGTATGGGAGAGAAAGTGAAGAAGAAAGGGGAAGAGAGAGAGAGTAAGAATAAGGGAAACGAGGTGGGTTGGCTCGTGCAATCCGTCGCCTGTCTATGGTTTAGAGCAGTGATAGAAATAGAGAAAAGGAAAGAATTATGAAAGTCTGATCAGTGAACAGAAAAAGAGAAAACAAACGACGATAAAAATAAATTGAAAAGAAAAGAAAACGAAGGACAAACAACTGAGGAAAGTGGAAGAATACGAGAACCGGAATGGTTACTGTCCAAGCGGGACAACCGATGATAGAGATCAGAGATAGCCTTTATAGCCTTGCTTTTCTTCTGCGTTTTCTCTTTGAATCTCCTTCTATTTTTTTGTTTCCACCCTTACTTTCCTTATAGTGAAGAGTTAGTTTCCCATTAGAAAACTTCTACCCCTTTAATTATGTAACTCTTCATTCCAAAGTTGATCTCTTATTTAGGAAATCTTATCCATGATGTCCTTTCCTCTAATTAGAACTCATTTTCTTTTAGGAAGCCATCCCATCTTGCTTTGTGAGTGATCTGGTTCATTCAATGCCCTTTTGGATAATCTGCACCTTTGATTTTTTATTTGACACTAATCAGTACAATTTGAGCCATCTTATATCCAACCCAACTAATCTACACCATAGAATTAGCCATCCAAATCATGATTTGTTTGATCTGCAAAATATAAGACTAGATTAGAGTCATCTAAATCATACATTAAGTATCTCATTAGCTTTGATGATCATCTGATCGTTAAATTTGACAAATTAACAGTTGGATGGGCAATTTAAGCAAAAAATTATATTTTATCTAAAAATTATCAAATTGATGAGTTAGATTATCTAATTAAATGCTAAATTAAGGGCATTTTGGCCAATATTAAATACTTAACACCTACTCGCATCGCTTATGTATTATAAGGAACATTTCAAGACTACTTTCTTATGTAGGAGGAAAGACACTTTGGACATGGAAGAGTTTACATCCTCTCTCTTTTCTATTGAGATTATGAAAAAGTCAAGTAAGGAAGAAAGTAATGAAGGCTTATATGCAAGTAGTTTGGAGAAAGGAAGGGGAAGATCAAGAGAGTATGTTCAAGAAGAAGAGAAATTCTAGTCGAAGTACAAAGACAATAAAGAAGTAACAATAGTTTTGCAAGAAAGAAGATCACATAAAGAGAGATTATACTAAAAGGACCAGCGAAAGAAGCAGGTAAATAAATTTGAAGATGTATGCATAGTGAAACACTAAAGATGAAGGAGATGCCTTTAACATCTCCTCAAGTATTTCTTCTCTCCATAGTTGATGAGTAAATCTTTGTTTATTTTCTACAATGCTTATAATGGTGAAAATATGTTGATGAGTAACAATTCTACTTGTAAGACCATAGGCGTGGGAATGGTAAATTAAAGTGTTTGTCTAGTTGATGAGAATTTTAAAGGATGTCAGGCATGTTGCAAGTCAAGGAACAAATTTGATATCATTAAGCGCTTTGGATTTTATCAGCTATATTATTAGTATAAATGATGGAATCATGAAGATGAAAAAGGGTGCAATGGCAATTATGAAGGGAAAGAAGAACATAAATTTCTATTAGTTGATTGGTGAAACAGTTACATGGAATGCAACAATTACATCTACTTATGACAATGACATAGATAATACTATTCTATGGCACATGATGTTGGCCCGTATGAGTGAAAATAGGATGTTAGAGTTGCATAGTAGAGGTGTGCTAAAGGGGTTGAAACTTGACAAACTTGGCTTTTGTAAGTTTTGCTTATTTGGAAAACAGTACAAGGTGAGGTTTAAGATCTCTAGTCATACAAGTAAGGAATACATTAGTATATTCATCCTGATGTGTGGGGGCCATCCTCGGTGGTTGCAAAGGTAGTGCAAGGTTTTTTTGTCTCCTTTACAAAAGATTTAAAGTTTGGGTTTATTTCATGAAAGAAAAGTTAGAAGTATTCTCAAAATTTAAGCATTGGAAGAAGGAGATAAAAAAAAACAAATAAGAAAGTAAGTGAAGGTTTTAAGGTTCGAAAATGATGGTGAATTCACTTCACAATGAATTCTAAAAAAAAAAGATAGATTATTCAACATTTCACTATACCGAATACTGCACAACAAACATAGGGTAGTTAAGAGGATAAACAAGATTCATGAGGCTCTTGGCAAGGTCATTGAAAGAATTCTGGGCTAAGGCAATTGATATGGCTTGTTAAATAATAAATAGGTCTCCTTCTACTACGATAGAATTTAAGTTACTAAAGGCAGTTTGGACAAGAGAATTAGTTGATTATTCTTTATTATGAATATTTGGAGGTCCTATTTATGTTCGTATACAAGAGGGACACTGCACAAACTAGATCTAATGTCAAACTCTTGCATATTTATTGGGTATGTGAAGGCACTTAAGGGTATATGTTATGGGATACATAAAAAGATTGTTAGCTGGGATGTGATGTTTGACAAGAGTGCTATGTTTAGGAAATTTTACCAAGACACTTGTGAAGAAGAGTTTAAGAAGAAGTATTATTGAGCTGGATTCATGTGGGGATGTGGAGAATTCAGCTATAGAGTCTCATCACGATGGAGTTCTTGATATTCCACATGATCCAGTGTAGAGAAATGCTTTAGAAGAATCATATTCTATTGCCAAAGGAAAGAAAAAATACCAAAAATATGTGCCACTGAGATATCTAGATGATCGTACATTTTTCTATACCCTGATTTTAGGACTAATAGATCCATGATCATATGAGGAGGCAATTAGATATTAAGGAAATAGTAACTGGCATAAATGAATGTAAAAAAAGGTATCTACATAGAAAATTGTAAAAGACATCTTGACTAAGCTAGTTAAAGTGGACAAGCTTAGTCAATTCCTAAATTTGGATAATATTCAACACTGCTAATATTTAGAGGCCTAAGGAGAGGGGGTAGTTCGTTGAGGAAACTCAGAATTCGGTGGAGCATTTTTTTCGATTACTTGAAATAATCCAAGATAAGGTAGAAAATGTGGAGTGCTGAGGTGTTTCTTACAATCTTTACTTAATATTATAGAGGTGGGAGGTACATCATAAAGAGGCCCACAACTAAAGCTAAGAGAGAGAGAGAGAGAGGGAGAGAGAGAGAGAGAGAGAGAGAGAGAGAGAGAGAGAGAGAGAGAGAGAGAGAGAGAGAGAGAGAGAGAGAGAGAGTAGTTTTAGACTGGGATACGATGCATTTGTGTGTTGGGTATACCTTTTTTGGGGTTTCTCTTGTATGTACTCTTGGGCCTTGGAGAAGATAAGAAGAGGAAGAAGAACCAAATTAAGTTCATGCTTGTAAGCTATTCTCTCATAGTAGATTTCTCCTTTTTCGCTTCTGGTAGATGTAGATGGCTTTGTCAAACAACATATATGCTCGTGTCTTTCTTTTTCTTTGGGTTTCCTTGCATTTTCTTTCTTATTCTTCTATTTGTTGGTTTTGGATGCATCCTTGTATGGACATACAGTTACCCATTAAGGCTTTTTCTTGGCTCTTAGATCTGCATGATATTGTGCCTTATATTCAAGTTCCAATCAATGCCACTTCTGCTTTTGGTGAAGTGAGAAGCAATCAATGAATCTATATTCATCACTGATGCATTTACATGGGGAATGCATCCATCAATGTTTGATTTCTAATTCATAATTCATTCCAAAGTCTAATGAAGATCCATCTCTAACTGCAAAGCGAGTACTATGCTCAAATAAATGCTTCAACTTTAGAATAGCTGCCCACAGTCCTCTTCATCTTGAGTTGAGTTAGAGGACACCATCTGCCCACTCTGCACCATAGATTGCATCTATACTTCTTTTGTCAAAGAGCTTCTCTTTTTTTCCCATAATGCCGCAACAAATTCATACGGAGGCCAAATTGAATGTATAAATTACAAAGATTTAGGCAAGCAACTAAGATAACTTTTCATTTGTATATAAATATTTGGTTTTTCAGCGCAATGTTAAATTCATCACATCACGAGACTCTTTTGCATAAGATGATTTTACTATTGGTTTTAGTGTAAAATAGATAACTCAAATAGTCTGCATCAAGAAGTTACAAATTGGCCAAAGCCACCAAACACAAGGCCTATTTATTATCTAGAACACTAGTGATTACAGCTCACATGGCTAGCCTTTGGACCATATATGACACATTATATATATATAACCACACACACAATGTGTGTGTGTGTGTGTATATTTCAATAATTTTAAGTATAATACTATAGGTAGTTCCCTCTCCATCACAGAGCATAGAGGTTCTTTCTCTTTCAAGAGTCCCGGTAGGCATACATGCTCAAGAAAGTGTGAAGAAGTTCACTCACCTTTTCATGTATGGTGAAACTATAGGTTGTAAATCTAAGATGCTCATCATGTTCGGAATGGCTTAGATAGACTAGGAAGTTTCATGTCCATTAAATGCTTTGAACGTATGTTGCTTTGACTTAAAAATTTAGAAGATTAATTTTTATATTTTTTAAAGATCCACTGCAAGTATTTAAGTTCATCCAAATGCATTGATTTTCAGTGAATTACTTATTAATTTTTTTGTATAGAGCACATGACGAATGGTGTAAATGTGTAAGGAAATTCATCATGCACGAAAAGAAAGGACGGGTAATTCTTCAAGTCCTCTTTAGCGTGTACTCCTATGGTCCTACCAGGACTCTTTTTCAAATGATTTATCATTGCCCAAGATAGTTCTAGCCCGTGCACAGGGTCGGCAACTTGCTCCTACTAGAATAAGCCTTTTTACTATCAAATAAGAGGGTGCAAAATATCATTTTCATTCCACAACACACGCACACATGTAAAGTTTTTATTGTATTGCGTATAAAACTCTATCCATTGCTTACTATGTCTTGCGATCCCATGGAGCTTGCTTTTACCGAAATTACAATTACGGTGTACAGCATATTCTATCAGATTGAAATCATTGTATCCATCTAGGTAGGACAGATCCCTTAGAGAAACATCCACCTCGATCTTGGTATGCTTTTTCCATCCAAGCCACCTCCAAAACCATCATGACAACAGAATGAGCTAGTGTAGAAGTCCACAATTGCCTACTGGAGGCACGCATTGATGATAAAAGACATTGGAGAACCTGCTGTCAAGGAACGATCAGTGTGTTAAGCTTTGTAGATCTGGAAGAATGTTTAATAAGCTATGCGTTGAAAGAGCATAGTCTTCAGCCATATTGAAAGTGGCCTTGGAGAGAAATTTGAGCCCAACCTCACATGTTTCATCCGACTTTTGTCCACTGACACGTAATCCTCTCCAAGACCTAGGCAGGAATCGCAATCAGAACCTCCACTAATACTAAGACATAGAAGGCAGTAGATATCAAGGATCAACTAGATTAAGATTGACTTACAGTGGGCATGTTACTAATCGGAATGGTTCTTGGAACGTCTTACAGGATAATATGTGCACCGGAGAAAGGATTGCACACCTCTGTCAATCCCCCCCCTCGCTGGATCATGTTGTTCATCAAGGTCCAATAGACGATTTACTCTTGTTATTTTGAGTTCACCTGCATCAACTCACAACAGGAATTGCATCAAGGTCCAATCCATATTTACAAGTAACTAAACTACAAATTATGTTTAGGGGCGTGCAGCTAAGAATTCTTTTTATTTTTTTTCTTTTAACAGCAAAGAGTTATGAAGCAACTACCTAGCACCTATTATTTTAAATTCATGAAATAAAAGGTACATGCAGGGATCAAGTGTCGCAGCCCGAACCGGCCATTTGTCTTCTGTACTCCATCTTAGATAGGTCGTGGCCTTAAGCTCTCTTTTTTTTCGTCACAAGCGAGAGTTTTTTGTGGATAACTCCAAACTGAGCAATCATATCCATAATCACTAGTAGAACCTGTGGTCCTACACAAGAAAGTCCCTTCTCTCCCCTTTGGAGAGAGAAGTACCAACAAAGGACCACAGAGTAGAAGATGAAGGAATAAATCAATGTCTCTACCACCACTAGAGAAGTTGTTGGAAGAAGAAATCAATGTCAAATTGAGATATCATGCACAAGAGTGTAGGAGAAAAGAAAACAAAGCGAAAGAAAAACCGACAAACAATAGTAAAGAAGGACAATGGCATACAGGGAAATCCATTGGGGGCAAACATATTGATAAAGCTATCAAAAACTAGAAAGGAGATTGGTATATAGATTGGATTTGGGGTTGCTTGAAGGTTTAGTCTAGGCTGGATAGAAGGCTACCCAACAAAATAAATTTCTGAAGCAAGAGCAAGGAACATGAATAATAGGAGAATTAAAGCTCCAGACTTGAGATATTTTATTAAAGAAAAAATCAAGCAGAAGGTACTAGCAGACCTAAGAACTTTTCTCTATCAAAAAAGGAAAAAGTAATGGCATTTGACCATTTATATCCTATAGATATGTTCTGCTTCACAATCATGATGTTGAATCTAAGATTTGCTCATTTGTGACAACCACAAATGAGCAAGCAAAGGGGAATATGGAGATTTTGGGTAGTACCATTATTGGGCTCAATCCAAGATTAAACTAGTCAGAGAAAGACTTCAAGAATTGGGTTGAGACCTCATGGAACCTTAAGGGAAGGGTGCAAACATTGTTGACAAATAATGAAATGGACATCCTCTTTGTAGTTCAAATAGCACTTAGCTGAGAAGATTCTAAGTTGGGGCAACTGAGTAACAGAGAAGCTTGTTAGTGGCCTCTTCTTTTGGTACAGTGGCCCTATCATTTTATCATGGATTTTCAAATTAATAATCAAAGGTATTCCTGCACACAACTGGACCACATGCATTTAAGGATATTACTAATCACTTTTGGAGAATTCATGGAAGTTGAAAAAGCTCACATCTTCGAATAAAAAATGCAGAGCTATAACTCTCAGAGTAAAATGCTTTAGGAACCCTCTTGTGGGGTCTAAAGTAAATGTTAGAGTGAAAGAGAGATTTTTGGATCTTAATCTTAGTATAATGGTGTGGAATTGACTTAGAGACATAATCTCTAATAGATGCACACCAAGACATTTGAAGTCGAACTCAAGAAGATGGTCATTGGGCAAGCACAATCCAATGATCAAGATACATTGAGAAATAGTTACATCCCACCCTTTCCCGAGCTAGCATTAAATTCTAATTTTAACATGGTGGAGTCAAAATTTTAATCCAGGCCCATAATCTTGTCTGTGTGGTAGACTTAGAAGGTAGTTATAACTACCACTTCAAAAGCAAGTGAAGGAAGAACAACCCCACCCTTTAATTGCTCCATGAAAATGGAAAACTTCCTAGAAAAGAGGCAAAACTACTAGATGGGATAGGCAAAGAAAGGTGTTAACACAAAACCCAAAAACAAAAAGGTAGGACAATGAGGTTTAGCTCTAGCTCATTGGTGTAAGCTCTAACAATGGACAAAACACCAACACTGGAACACACAAAAATTCAGCTCCAAAAGATCAAATGAAAAAAATTATTGCAGAATATTGACCTTTGATAATGTCTATTTACGAAACCAAAATTATCTTGGATTGCATTTGATTCTAGAAGAATCAATATTGAAGGGAACTATTATTTCATTCATTTTATGGGTATGTTAGGTAGCTTGCTATTGGCATGAGATACTACCAAGATATTACTTATAACAAAGTTACTAGAGTATATACCACATCCATTTTGTTTTGAACACACCACAATGGAAATACAATAATCTTATCTGCAATATAAGGCCAAGTGAAAATTAGGAAATAGAGACACTATGGTTCAAGCTCAAAAACATCCTAGACTAATGAAAATGTCCATGGGCTAAACTAGGTTACTTCAACATTATAATAAGATTGGAAGAAAGAAACACAGCTTATGTGTATTGAAAAGGTATGATTTCTTTTCTTGATTTTATTGAGCACAACAAACTTACTAATTTGGGTCACTCTAGAGGAAATTTACCTAGACAAACCACTAGACCAGACCCATTCTTAGTAAAATTGTTTTACTTCTAGTCAACTGGGAATGATTAGAACTCTATCCAAACACAAGTGGTAAAAAAATTTTCAACCAAGTCTAGGACCACCCGCCAATTATATCCCACTCTAAATCTAAATCTTGGGGCAAAAACCCATTTAGATTTCAACTTAAGTGGCTAGAACTTCCTAATCTTAGACAATTGATTGAGAAATGATGGAAGGAATAAAACCCCCTAGTTGTGGTGGCACAAAACTTGCTCTAAAGCTCAAGTACTTGAAAGGGGAACTCAAAGTAGGGGCAAAGATGGTGGAAAAGAGAAACAAGGATAGTGTTTCTATACTTAAGGCAGTACTAAGCAAAATAAAACTTGAGGAAAATGGTCCTCTCTCAAGCTATGAACAAGATAGCATATTTAGAACTCAAAGTAAGCTCAAATCCAAAAAGCTACAAGAGGAGATCATATGGAGATAAAGGGCAAGGATTAGGTGGTTAAAGTTGGTGCTTTTTTTCATGCATTAGCTATCTCTCAAATAAAATTTAATAGAATTACATAATGCTGATCAATGGCATGATTGTGGAGGACCAAAGAAACATTTGATAGGAGATAGCCAATTTCCTTAAAAAATCATACACCTATGAGAATATCAGCATGCAATTCTCTAGCTCCCTTAGCTTCAAACAGATTGTCCAACATCATTAAAGGTGATATGGAGCTACCATTTACTTCTAAAGAAGTTAGAAAAGTAGTGTTTGAGTGTGATGTAGAGAAGGTACCATGGCTAGATGTGTACTATAAAATTTTCCAAGAGTTTTGAAACATTGTTGAACCAGATGTTATGGAGTTTGTAAATGGCTTATATGAAGAAGAGGAGCTAGATAAACACCTTGATAGTTCAAACCTATTAGCCTAGTGGGGAGTTCCTACAAGATTATCTCCAAACTCCTTGCTAATAGGCTGAAAGGAGCCCTCAGTTCATTTATTTCTTGCAATAAATCAATATTCTTAAAGGGGGAGAAACATCATAGGTGGGGTGCTAATGATATGATGAAAAAGTCTAAAGAAAGTGGAGTCATCTGCAAAATTGACTTAGAAAAAGCCCTTAACATGGTAGATGGACTCTCATTGACCTTATATTATCTAAGATGAACTTTGGGATTAAATGGAGGAATTGGATTCAAGAATGCATCAAGTCTATTTGGTATTCTGTCATCATCAATGGTGGTCCTCATAGGTTTCTAAGAGTACTAAGAAAATCAAGCAAGGGTGCCCACTTTCCCCTTATCTCTTTCTATTGGTCTCAAAGGTTCTTCACCAAATTATCATAAAAGCTTGTTCTATTGGATTGTTCAAAGGATTCTAATAAGTCCCAAACTCACAACTCACCTTAACCCATCTGAACTATGCTAATGACACTTCTATTATTATAGATGCATCAGCTGATCAAGGTTGTTCTAAGATGTTTTGAGATTGCCATATGCGAGAAGGTCAATCTTCACAAAGCCAAATTGTTTTAGGTGAATATAGAGAGATACATCACTACATAAAATGGTTTCAAACTTAGACTATTAGCTTGTCTCCTTCATTACACATATTCATTAGTTCAAATCCAAATAAATAAAGGAGGGCTTTTTTCATTTTTTCATCAAGATTGGAAACTTCCCTCCCTCGCCCTATAAAATAAGAGTTGCTTATTGGATATTTGTAATTGAGAGATTTCAGAGTAAGTTAGCATCATGTAAGAGGAACAACCTCACAATAGCTAGCAGACTCACTCTAATCAAATCTTTTATGGCCAATTTGCCAATTCATTTTATGAGAAATCTTCAATGCCCTACAAGAGTCATTAAGAAGCTTGAACAAATACAAATGGAGTTCTTATAGAAGGGAGGTGAAGAAAAAGGCACATATCACTTAGTTGCTTGGGATAATTGCAAACTAAAAAATGAGGGAGGACGGGAATAAAGAAGCTTAGAGAGATGAATCAAGCCCTAGTATGTGAATGGTTGTGGAGACTTGCATTTAAGAGAGATGGACTGTGCTAAGATGTGATTAGAAAAAGATATAAGCCGCTGAGCGAGTGGTGTATTGAAAAGAATGAATGCTCTAAAGGCTTGGAAATATATTACTAAGCTCTTGCAATACTTTAGAAATAAAGTGAAACTTAGAGTTTGTTCTGGGGATGGAATCAAGTTCTAAGGGGACTATTAGGCAGGAGAAAGTCCACTTAACATGGTTTTCACTAAAATCTTTAGAGCATGCCCGAGATCTAATATCTAGGTAAGTGATCATTACTCATTTGTCAACAATAGTTGACAATGAACTATCCCACTTAGAAGGATTCTGAGAGATTTTGAATAGGAGTAATCTCAACATTGAAGGATTAGTTGGACAAGTTGTTCATTGATTGCTCTAGATCTGACACCATCATCTGGACCACTTACTCCAATGGCAGATTTATTGTTGAGTCAACATATTCTTGTCTTGTTCAAATAACAAAAGCTTGAAAACCTTTAACATGGCTCTAGAACACTCTCACCCCTCCCAAGGTGCAGCTCTTCACATGGACAATCCTCCTTAACAAAGCTCTTACTTTTGATAAACTTAGAATATGAGGAATATTAGCCTCATCTATTTGCTACTTTAGTTTCAATTATGAGGAGAACATGGATCATTTTATGTCTTAATGCCCTATCAATTGTGAAATTGGGCAAGGCATTCTTAAGAAATTTAACATAGCTTTGGTTCTCCTTTATAACTTTGGGGATCTTGGTAGCCAATGGATGGGAGTCAAAGTAAGTATAAAAGGTAAAACAATATGGAACCTTTGCTTTGTGTTAATAGTATGAAATCTTTATCTCAAGAGGAATGCTAGATGCTTCAATAACCAACAAAAACTTCTCTCAATCCTACTTGATCATATCCTCTATGAGGTTGCATACTGGGCATCGAGTACTAAAAGGCTTCTTTGTTTACTCAAAATCATTATTATCAGATATTGGAATAGTATTATTAAGTACTTCTTGAGCAAAAAGACTTGCAAACCAAGATGGTCCCCTCCAACCAACAATTTTAAACTCAACTTTTATAGTGCTTGCTACTTGAACTCAGGTCCTAGGGGAGTTGGAGGGCACATCACAAATAATGAAGGTCAAATGCTACTTAACTTCTCAGACCCTCTTAGTATTTGTGATTGAGTAGAATTAGAAGTTTAGTCCTTAGCCAATGGCATAAAGGCATGGTTGAGCTATGAATGGAAGCCATCTTCATGACATTGACTCATATAACACCATTCACTAGTGTACTAAGAAAGATGAGAGGCCTTGTATATTATGAGAGCTGTTTGATGTTATAGATAGGCAGTTGGAAGGAATTGAGGTTGCTTACAAGCATGTACACCATTCTATACATTGCTTCGCAGATGAATTAGCAAGAGAGGGGGTCTTTCTAGATGAATTGAGAATTAGACACTCTTGAGCCACCCCTCTTCAAACTCTATCTGTTACCTTGTATCTTTAGTGGATGAATGATGGCATGTGTGTTCACCAATAATTATGACTAACTCATTCAGAATTACAAGACATGTAAATCCATGGGGAGGGCTTTTCTTTGGTTTCAATAAACTATATCTTATCCTCCAAAAAAGGGCTAAAAGTGAGAGAGGAAGTTGGTCAGATCTTGATTGGGAACTAATCAATCCTCATATGGAAATGAAATTAAGTTCAGAATTGACCAGTTCTTATAAGTGAGGGAAGGAACTGATTAGTTCTTATATGATATAAGGAATTGATTAGTTCTCTTGAACTGGCTAGTTTCCAAATGCTATGCGAACTAGATTTAGTTCAAGTTAGTTGGATCAATAATGAGATTTTTATTTAGCCATGCTTAATTATAATATATTCTATTGCCATACATCATGACTAAAGCTACTAGAAAACTAATATAGGAGTTCTCTTAGCACCTCATTTAAGAAATTATGGATCCCAGAGGCAATCTATATGAAGGAATTAGTAAAGACAAGGCTGATGCATAGTAGGATCTACTTGAGGGTATTGTTGCTAGGAATTTTCTCACATACCTTGAAACTTGAACAAGTATCCTTGATGAAGTTGCAAGATCACATCAAAATTACAAAACTAATTAGCAAAGTTTGAGAGAGAGAGAGAGAGAGAGAGAGAGAGAGAGAGAGAGAGAGAGAGAGAGAGAGAGAGAGAGAGAGAGAGCTGTTACTAGACTGCAAACATCATGTATGATCTGCCACAACACATAACTCTAAAGACAAGGAGCTCCATGTTTTGTGTGTATCGTTTTGTTGGCAGAATTATGCAGACCAAAATGTACATGGTGGAGCCTGCATGCCTTGCTATACAATCTATAGTTGTCAAATTTGTTTCATATCGACCAAAATGATAGAAATATTGTTTTCAATGAAAAATGAGATGTGACATAAATGATTTCAGATTTATTAAAATTTTTGGTCAATATTGATTGTATTGGCTGTTTTTCTATTGATATCATATTTTTAATTAATATCTTTAAATTAAATAATTATTATCAAAATTTTAGTTAAATTCAAAATTGAAATCAAAATTTCAATTCTTTTTGTCTAGATCGATACCACAATCAAAACAAAATTGACAACTATGATCCAAACCACTCATCTTTTCACCTGATCTTAGATACGACATATCCAATAATCTTCTCCAATTATTTAATGTTTACTCTTTTCTCAAATTATTTCTGTTATAAGTTATGATGGTGATGTTCTTTGGTTCATGGTCTATGTATGATGCCAGTCAAAAGATAAATGATTTGGATCACCACCTATATGGCTATACTGATTGCATGCAACATACTACAGCATGTAAAAAATCATAAGGTCAAGATTATGAAAATATTTAAGCAATCACTTTCCCATAGAGGTCATTAAAATATGCGGCCATACTCAGTGGCCCATCAAAGAAAGTGTAAAAATCACAAAGTTGATGGGACCCACCTTAATTTACGTTTCCCAGACTATGAAAAAGGAAAAATGATAAGTAGCTATGGACTAACTTGATTGAGCAAGCTAGGCACCTTATGGAGCCCATAGGTGCCATATGCATTATCGAATTTATTAATTTAATAGCTAGCTCATGACAAGCATGCCTTAATAACAACGATTTACTGATTTTGTCTTGATTTGATGCTTCTAGGCCCTTCATCATGAGCCAGGCATTGTTTAGATTTTTGTTGGGCTAACTGTATCCTGAGAATGAGATATCAAGTTGGCATTGACTAAAACCTCATGGGTCATTGTTTACAACATTTAATGGTGTGGAAATGTGGGGGCAAAAAGCGCCATGCTAGTAGCTTCCTTGATCAAAATACTGTCTAGCTTAATTAGTAGAACTACTATATGAAGAAATTTAATTTAATCCCTATTCCTAAATATGTTTTTTTAGCCAAAAAAGAAGTTTACATGTGGAGGAAGAAGTGAAAAGCAAAAAGAGTCTAACAGGGATCTGCTAACAACCAGCACACCAGAAGTATCTTACGAAAATGAAAAAAGGAGCGAGAGAAATAAATTAAATAATTCTTCTGAAGATTGAGTTTGTTAACTTCACTCTCGTTTTGCTTTCTCCCTTACCAAAACACGTTGATTGCTTTTACCATCATCCGTGCTATTAAGTAGATGGAATAGGACCAAATTGAACACTAGCTTGCTAGTCTCATGTTGATCAAATGATCCAAATCCTCAATCAAGTGAATAGTTCTAATCATTTACCACCTTTCGTTGTGAGACTAGGTCCAACTTATCATTTATTGGTGGTCCACTAGAAGAACAGCATGAATCATCATACACTTGCGCGTACATGCAAGTGGCAGGCAACTGCTGAACTTAACATCTTCGAGCAATATTTGTAAAACACATAAAAGTTCTATGGAGAAAAAGAAAAGAAAGCATGTAAACTCTCTTACGTGATGAAACCAGGGTGCCAATGAAGCAACATGAGAACTGCATACATTAAAAGAAAAGAAAAAATAATAAATGGTTCGAGTGTGGAGATAATAACCTGTTATTTGTCAGCACAAATCTTTATAAAAAAAAGAAAAAAGAAAAACGAATTCTTTTTTTTTAAGAAGAAAAAGAGCACTACATAGAAAATTAGAAAAAACTCAAAAGGGGCCGCTACACAAAATGGAACCGAATTCCATGGTGGATTTCAGAGTTTCCACATTAGATCCACCAACTATATTCAGTGAGGAGTTATTGGTAATGGACTTGGCTAATGCAGCAACCACCAACACTAGGTTTATGACACCACTATAGCAGTTGCTCTATATGTGAAAAAAAAACTATAAATATATTAAAAATTGCTTAATTACTTAATTAATTAATTAAATTTTTTTTAAATTTATGAAGCAAATTACCTAGAACCTATTATCCTAATTCCTAAATATACTTGAAACCTCCCCAACAAAGGAAAATTGTCACCTTGAATCTCCAACCAAGCATAATGAGGAGCTGTGTCATTTTTTGCTAGCAACTATGCTAGATGGCTTTTAGTAATTACCTATTTATTTTTGGTAACATGAAAAAATTTGGAGGAATGGATGCTTACTATATTCCAAGAGCTGAGTCAACTGAATTCTGATCCCTATATGCTATTCGATGTAAGGGTTTGGGTTCCCTTTCAAGCTTGTGGGATATCAAACGCAATTGAAAACTTATAATTTTGTTGTAGGGGAGTCGGCAAGTGCGCATATTATACATCTCACCAGTAACTTTTCGATTAATCTTGCGAGCCTCATCAACAAATCCTAACAACGTTTGTTTCCCTGTCCAAGCTCTCCAATGAAAGCTCCAATTTGCCACTAGGATGATGCCAAAAATTACTATTTGTCGATACAAAATGATTGTAAAAAAGGAAAGAGATTAACTAATACATGATATTTCAAGTTTCAACTTATTTTCATGATAACGTATTGTAGCAAAAGTATAACATTAAGTAGTGAACTCATGTGCAAGCATGGGAAAAGAAGAATGTCATGTGAAGTTAATAAGAATAGTGACATGGAAAGGCAAAGCTTTACGAAGCAACATAATTAGATCAAGATAATCCATGAGGGTATATATATAAGGATTGAGTATCTACTTATGTACGTATGAAAGTATTATCAACATTGATTAAGGATTGCATTTTATCTAAACAAAGGAATCCGTTGGTTGTCTATGAACAATAACTTGTTCCTTCCCTTCTTTATGTACGCAAATGAAGATCGTCTATTACATAGGCAAAAAGTCTAACAGCGAAGCAAAGTGTACTACTATATATCATGGGCACATGATGGCTACCAAACTTTATGATTTGCAAACCCAAATATACAAGGATTGAAGAAAGTAACTGAAGCATTGAGGTGACAAATATCCCAAAGTAACTAGAGAATGACTCAACTCGTGAATGCAAGATTGACTAGTCCAAGACATAATTAAAGCATACATGTAGAGAAGCTAATAAATTGAAAGATTATGTGGCTAATGGGGCGTCAACTCTCCAAATTTCTAGGTTATGTAAAGAACATCTTCCCCACTTTCGTAGTCTGTCTATATTTAAAGATGCTATAAATTCAATGATGCCCAAGAGAGTCTCATAGTATTTTGCTTGTTGAATTAGTCTTGATATATTTTTGTACTACCATATGTATGCTCTACATGTGAATATGCCACATAGTTGTATCCTCTTATTTATTAATTAATTAAAATCTAGGACATTATCAAATATCATTAGCGTTTATTTTCATAAAAAAAAATTTCATAGTGGGGAGAAAATATCAAGACTATCAATAAGATCATTCGCACATATGATTTTCATATTAATTACAAATGCATTGTATTGAGGAATTGAAATCTCATCCAAGAGGGGAAGCAACAGTGGGGATGGGCAGCTAGGGGTTTGTGGCAAGCATTTGCAAACATCACGGCATCATCATTCCTTACTTTTAGACTTTACACATGTCCTAACATACTAAGCCATAAGCACCGCAGCAACAAAAAATAGTGTTCACCTATGTATCATTACATAGTCATTCATTTGTTGACTGAGTACATTAAATTTTATGGGGAAAGTGTTTAACTACAGAATATCATATAATTCCTTTTTGTTGTGTGGTAACCTGGGTATTTCAAACACTTTTTTCACAAATTCTTTCAAAAGGTGTAATTTCAAAACAAAACAAGAAAAAACATTTTCAAGGAATTTCATTTTAAAATCCCGAGACTCAACCATCAACTCACTACTATGCTATTTATGATTCAGTTTGATATTTAAAATATGAAAACTCAAATAAATTTTTTATTTTTCAAGTAAACCTTTTAAAAACAAGTTTACTTCTTCAAGAACCATCCGGTCGATAGCCAAAGTCCTTGCATCTTTACAACTCAAGCCTGAATACCACAGATGTACATGTACATTCCAGGTAAAATTAAAACATACCTTCAGACAACAATGTCTTGATCAGCTGCTCATTTGACACCTCATCAATCCAGCCTGTCGCTCAATATCTGAGGCATTGGAAAAACAATGCAATGTCTCAACAAGCCATGCTTGGTAGGGGAATAAGATGCTTATGAAAATTGAAATAAAACATCTGCTTTCACAATGTAATAATCATTTCAATGCACCAAAACATTTTTACATCAATAATCAATAATCTGTATGATTAAATTTAAGATAATCTAAAACTTTAGAATATCATATTTCAAAGCATTTCATATAAATATCATGACTAAATCCAATAGTAAAAATCATGTTTAAATCATAATCAGTATCTCAAGTAAACTTTATTAATAGATGTAAACATAAAAAATAGATCCACAATGCAAGGTCATATACAAATCATTATCCAAATCATAAATAAAGATACTGAATAACCAAATGAGCTAAATGGTGTTAAACTCATAAAATTAGTGAATATTGTCATCAATGGTCACACCCCTACCTATATGGGGCCCACAATTGTCTAGTCAACACTAGGTATATATAATGGTCATGAGTTCATACCAAGCATGTCTTCATGCAACATAGTCATGGCACTGTCACTCAATTGTGATTGTGGTACCCAGATCTCCAAAGAAAACCAAGCACACATGCTGTTACTCAGTCATGCATGCAGCACTGTGTAAAATATACAAAGGATTACTATGCTAGAGTAATAACCAACTCTTGGGTCTATCGACTGCCGCTCCCCATCGACACTAGAATTGGAGACTAGGCATCCTTTTTGCATGGGTGAGGGTTGGAACCGTAGCATGGATTACTCATGATATCTTTCCCTAAGATGTTCACCCTTTTATAGGGCCGATGTCTATTATCTCACAAAATCAAAGGGTAGGTGGCCAACCCTACATCCCTCCTAGCATAACATCCCCAAGCACAAGCATGTCGGAAATAAAACCCTCAAGCCTCTATGCCTTGACATCATAAAATCATCAAGCTATATGTCCATCTCATATCAAATCACAAAAATAATGTATCATGTGAATAGCAGGTACCCTATACCAAAATCAGGCGCACCTAGCTTTCAAATCAAACCATGTGAATATAAAACAAGCAGCACATTCTTAAATCATACATTTTAAGTAAATGACATGCATTTCCAATCCTCAGAACCACACTGCATGTATAATATTGCCTAATAATCATATTTTATAAATAATTCATGCAACTCAAATCTCATGCAATTATCAAAGTCATGTCATAACCATATCAACAGATCATGCAATTTATGAAAATTAGCATCTTAAACTCCACCTATCTCAAATATAGGCTATCCCAATCTTTAGAACATCCAATAGTCTCAATATAGATATCAATCAGCATATCTGTAAATTCATTCGTGCATATAACGTCATTTCCCTCTCACAAATCCCCATCTATAACTCATTTAGTCTTTGATCATCTTTAAGCATGATGGCCTTGTCTTTACGGATATTTGATCATATGTATATATCTTTATTCTGGTAATATCTTCAAATCTTGATTGTTGATTGAAGATCAATGGTCCAGATCATCCATATGTCTCAACTTTTATTGGTCTCAGCTTGACCTATAGTCTATTTTCATAATTCAATGTTTGATCTATTGATTATATGGTCAGGTCAAATTCTAATTAGTCAAATCAATAATTCCAAATCATCCTAATGTTCAATTTCCTAAGCTAAGGCAATGAGAATAATCCATCATTAGGTTAGTTCAATTATCCATTTTGAAGTTTGATCTAACTTGATTTCACAAGCTCCTATTTAGATTTAGCAATTAGAGCCTACTTTGATTGCTCCAATCTATGTTTCTTGTCTCATCCTATAGTCCAAATTTATAAATTTCAATTTACTAAGACAATGTAACCATTAGATCATTTCATCTACCATGTTAGATCATTAATTTAGTCATTTATTAAGGTTTGGATACTTATGACGATTTGTATCATTGAATTTTTTTCTTGAGTACATTACTAATATTGATATTTCAATGGTCAATTCCATGTATTTCATTAATTATCCTTAAAAAAATTTAAATCTTGAAGATTGAATTCGGCATTTTTCTTTTTTTGATTTATTCCATTTACATAAAGTGAATTAAATATTCAAGAGTGTTACATGTTGGCACAAGATTGTGTTTGTTCTCTTTATCACAACGAAGACATAGTGCAATGTTGGCGAAATGATGTACTCAAATATCACCATTAGAACTAGGTTTTGTCAAATACTTATTCAACTTATGTGTTGTATTGTTTATCCAAACAATCTAACATTATGGTGCAAAAACTGTTCATGTTCTTCTTCAACATCATCATCTCTTAGTGCTTTCTAATATATAGTGATTTTCTCAACCTCTTGCACCATGAATATCATAGGACCATTTAGGTGTAGCACCAAAAATAGCACAACATAAAAATTGTAATGAAAATGTCACTTATGGACTATCAAATTATGGGAGTGAGGATTGAGACATGTTTTCCACAATGCCTCCAATCTCCAATTCTCTAAAATATGGATTGTTAGTTGGATTATTAACTCAAGAAAATCAAAATATGAATTGTTTAAGCCTTCTAACATTGCCATTTCTTCTGGACACCCATCAACTATAATATCCCTAATTTTGGAATTTTATAATATTAATTGAGGATTTTATTAAATGAGGAATTGAATTCTAAGGAAGTAGATTTTTATATAGGCGAAATCAAGGGTTGAAACATCAATATTCAGATTTTACTTGAAAATAGAATCCAATAACACTAAGAATGCCAAAATTAGAGTTTAGAAAAGTCATAATTATTTTAATTAATGTATTTAATTTAAATTAATAAAAGGGTAAAATAGTAATTTGACTATATATGGGGCCCACCAGATCTTACACGTAAATCAGGAAGCAGATAATGCTAAATGCTATGCTTAAAAATTCATGAAATAAAAAAAATTATTGTCTCATTAATGGGGCTAATCATTCTATAAATAAATAATATTTATGTTAGCTACAAATGTAGTTTCCTACATTATTTATTTCACCCCCTCCCCCACATTAACTCTGTAACATTTTGATTTTGAAAAACAAGAAAAAGGAATAAATAAATAAATAACAAAATAATATAATATAATATAATATAAAAAATAAAATGAAATGAATAAATGATATAAGGTAAGGAGAAGAGAGAGTGCTCAAAACGCACTCTCCTCTCTCTGTTTCACGTGGACCATCACGCACCGTGGAGACGGATTTCTCCACCATTGAACAGCTAGGAACGAGGTAGGATTACTCCACCCTTCCCTTTTGTGTAAATTTCAACGTTTAATTACCTGTAAATGCTAGAAAATGGCATGAAAATGTAGGTTTTTTTCAAAAATCTATGCGTACTGATTTGCCTAAAAAATTTGGATGAGACGGTGTCGGATTTAGATCTGGACCGTTCATATTGTGTATGATGAGGAGAGGAAAGAACCCACAAAATTTTGTGACGATCGGAAAGCTAGGGACGCCGAAAAACACGAAAAACAGTAATACAAGAGTTTTTTAAAACAAAACAAAAAGCGTGAAAAAATGCTAGATTTAGGAAGGATTTGGGAAAATGGATGGTGGAAATGGAATGTACGTAAAAAACCAGACACAGGGGTGTAAAAATCACAAAAAACGGAGCTCCTGGGGTTGTCGGCGACGGCGAACCAGTTCGATCGTCGTCTCCGGCGACGGCGACCAGAATAGGAAGAAATACTTGGATGAAGGAGCGCCACGTGGCGCAATGAGGATGCGCCATGAGCAGGGGCACGTGGTGCGACTTGTGCGTGCCACGTGGAGAGGCTGGAACGCGCCACGCACGCTGTTTCGTCCCCCACACACAAAGCGCTTCCATAGAAGCGCTTGCTACCCATAACGAGTTCTGACGCAGAGCGCTTCCACAGAAGCGCCAGTTGCGTCCACAAAAGCTCCTGCTCCCTTGGAGTAGGTTCTGATGTGAGGCGCTTCCACAGAAGTGCCCGGCACGCACTGCACCTGCAGCAGGCCCCATTTGCTGGATTTTGGTCTTTTTTTTACCCTTTTTGCCTTTAAACCTTGATTTTAGGAGCTACAGAGGTCCAAATCATGATTCGAAAGAGGCGTTGTGATCGTCTTGACAAAGCGGACCTAGATTTAGGATAAAAATCTAGTTTGGAGTAACTTTTTAGTAGCAAAACTACAAAATGCTATTAGATGATTCAGGTCGAGCTGATCAATAGATGATCAGGCTTTAGATTTTAGTTATATGTGTTAACCATGACATGAATTATGGCATGACAGGTACATCAGGCATACCCCTTGATATTGGTTAAGTGTTTGTTTGGGGATATTGCGATACTGAGGTAGGTGTTTCATTCACACTTTTTCTATGATTCTCAAATAGTGATTTGATGATTTGAGTCTTTGAGACATATGATTTATGCCTTACCATATGTGTGAGATTGACTTCAGCATGTAGCTTCGCATGTGCATGCTATCTTTATGGTGGTTATTGCATGCACTGTTTTTTATATCTTTCGTGATATCCACTTGATTTTTGGTCTTCTTGACATGTAGGAGTTGCTCTGGCTTGATATTTGAGACTATTGATCCTGTGAGAGGATGCGATTTTCACCCCGTGAGTGCTTGAGTGCCCGTGAAGGTCAAAGGGTGAAAGCGGGTGTGCAACGTGACTTTTCATGAGTGCCTGAGTGCCCGTGAGGGTGAAAGGGTGAAAGTGAAAGTGGTGCGCGTAGTTCCCGTGAGTGCCTGAGTACCCGTGAGGGTGCAAGGGTGAAAGCGGATGGTATAGAGAGCTGACCCCACATTGCCGTGAGTGTATGTGAGACACTCATAGGGCTTGACTGTGTATGAGGTTTGATACTTTTGACATGCATTCATATGTTTCTAAATTTTCTCGAATTGTGCATGTCCTGATATCATAGTTGATGATATCGTATTTATTGCATGAACATGGTATGTCCTTCATTGTGTGATTTAACACTTTATATATTATTGATCATCTTTCGATCTTTATGCCTTGTGCCATATGCTTTGTTTTATTGAGTTATTTTGAATGTATATCACCTGCACAAGCATGGCTTGCTGAGGCATTGCTTTGTTTTGCAATGCCTCAGAATCAGAGCGCGATAGTCAGAAAGGAAAGAATGTGGACTAGCGTGGAGTTGGACGGGGGCTTAAGGACAGAGACTGTCAAAGACTGACAGAGTGGTGTACTTTTGGTTGGACTGGTATTAGTTTTTTGGCATTCTCCTTAGCCATTGTATATATTGATAGATTAGACCCATATCACTGTATAGTGGTTATATGTTTATTCATGGATGATGTGGTGATTTTGGACAGACCCTAGAGCTTTGGAACTTCACTATTACGTGTCTTTACAGTTACAAAATTTCATCGTGGTTTTAATTTGTGAGCATGCTCAAAATGGTTACTTTTCGTTCTGTTTTTTAGTATGGTTTTGAGGAGAAGTGACCCTCGGGGTTTCCTTAAATGGTATTTGCTTGACGCTGCGACAAATTTTAAATTATGAGTTTTAAGTTTTGGAATCCCATCTATTTTCTATAAATAAATTATTATTATTTGAGAATAAATATGGGAAACAGATTGATAAAACCCAGGGTGTCATAGTTTGGTATCAAAGCTCAGGCGTAGTCCATCATCACCACTTTAAGGGTCTAATTAGCATGATAGCTCATTTGTTATTGGCTTAGACTGAGAAAGGAGAAATGTTTATACCATGGGTTATGTGTTGTTAACAGATGGCTCTTCGATGAAGGACCAGGTCTACCCCCGCTCCACCAGTTGCCACCCCTGTTACCCCTGTCGCTACACCAGAGCAAGGGGTGCAGGAGGCAGACATTGTGGCTCGAGTAGTTGAGAGCCTCTTACCATGCCTCACAGAGCATATTTCGAGGCAGGTTCGGGCGGAGGTGCAGGCCTTACACCCTGTCCACCCGGCGGCAATTGCAGCAGTCCTAAAGGACTCAGCAGCACAGTCGTCCCATGTAGCACCGTTGGAGCCCACACAGGTAGTTGCTGAGGGAGGATCCTCGAGCATGCGTGTTCCACCAGTGAAGCAGCTCGAGAGGTTTTGGAGGATGGTTCCTAGCTTCCATGGGGAAGGGGAGCCAGCAGCAGCAGAGAGATGGTTGTTCGAGGTAGAGAAGGCTTTTACGGGGATGGAGATTGCACCTGAGGATCAGGTTAGATTGACGTCGTACTTGTTGGTTGGAGAAGCTGGGTTTTGTTGGAAGACCCAGCAACAGATACATCCCCCATCTTCAGCGCCATTCTCCTAGCAGGATTTTCGGAAGATATTTGATGCACAGTATTTCCCTTCTCATGCTCGGCACGCCATGAAGAGGGAGTTCTCCACATTGACATAGGGAAGCCTTACGGTTCAGCAGTACTTGAACCAATTTACTAGGCTGTGTAGATTTGTAGATACCCCTTTTGCCTCAAAGAAGGAGGCAGCATATAGATTCATCGACGGGTTAGTGCCACAGTTGAAGCATGAAGTATTGATAGCATACCCGACTACGATGACACAGGTCGTAGATAGGGCTGCGATGCTAAAGAGAGATTCGAGAAGGAGTAGAGGAGAGGTGAGTCCACCCTCCAAGGGCAAGAGGCCCTTCACATCATCTCAGGGGGGATATGATTCGCGGTACTCTTCTAGATAGAGGAGAGATCAGGGTCAGAGAGTGTGCCCTCGCTGTAAGGGCCGACACATGGGGCAATTTTGCCCACTACAAGGCCGTCAGCATCAGGGCCCACAGCAGCCCCATCAGTATCAACAGCAGCAGCGACAGCAGCCTTTTCGGCCGATCAAGCCATTTAGGTGCTATGGCTGTGGCTAGACGGGACACATGATTAGACAGTGCCTGAGAGGTTTGAGAGACAGACCACTGAGGACAAATGCCACCGCGGAGGCAGCACCAGGCATTCAGGGCCGCATCTTCGCCATCACTTTAGGGCAAGCATAGGCCTCAAACCAAGTGGTGGAAGGTACTTTTCTAGTAGCTGATAGACATGCCAGGGTTCTTTTTTATTCAGGGTCTACCCACTCATTTATTGCATGTACATTTGCATCTTGCCTTGACTTGCCTACGAGCAAGCTTGCATTTGGGTTAGATGTGTCGATGCCATCAGGAGAGACAGTGGAGGCTACGGAGTACCTTGAGAGGGTATCAGTGGAAATATTAGGTATGAGGATGGATTCCGACCTCATTTTATTAGACATGATGGATTTTGATGTCATCTTGGGGATGGATTGGCTAGGGATGTTTTGGGTTACTATAGACTGCCGCAAGAAGCAAATTATGTGTAGTGTACCAGGTCAACCAGTGGTTGTAGTCCAGGGCAGGAGGAGTGATAGTGGCCCTTGTATGATTTTTTCCATGAGAGCAGCTCGATGTTATGCTCGAGGTTGTTTAGTGTTTTTGGCTTGCGTCACGACGACTGATAGGGAGCAGCCACGGATTGAGGAGATTGACGTAGTATGAGATTTTGCTGATGTATTCCTAGATGAGCTGCCAAGACTACCTCCACGCAGGGAGATTGATTTTACCATAGACTTGGTTTCGAGTACACTGCCTATATCTAAGGCGCCTTATAGGATGGCCCTTGCAGAGTTGAGAGAGCTCCAGGTGCAGTGGCAGGAACTTCTGGATAAGGGGTTTATCAGGCCGAGTGGGTCTCCTTGGGGAGCACCAGTCCTCTTCGTTAAGAAGAAGGATGGATCATTGAGGTTGTGCATAGATTACCGGTTACTGAATACTGTTGCTATGAAGAATCGATATCCTCTACCACGTATTAACGACTTGTTTGATCAGTTGCAGTCGACACAGGTGTTCTCTAAGATCGACCTGCGTTCAGGCTATCACCAGTTGAGGATTAGGGAGGAGGATATCCCTAAGACTGCATTCAGGAGTAGGTATGGCCATTACGAGTTTTTGGTAATGCCGTTTGGGTTAACGAATGCACCGGCAGTGTTTATGGATTTGATGAACAGGATATTTCGAGCTTATTTGGATAAGTTCGTGATTGTCTTTGTAGATGATATCCTGATTTATTCTCCTAACCATAGAGCCCACATGGAGCATCTTCGCATTGTGTTGGACACACTTCGTCATCATCGCTTGTATGCGAAGCTCAGTAAGTGTGAATTTTGGTTAAGACATGTGCAGTTTTTGGGGCATGTGGTGTCAAAGGATGGTGTGGCCGTAGATCCAGCTAAAGTGGAGGCAGTTTTGCGTTGGGAGAGGCCTACGACAGTGATAGAGGTTCATAATTTCCTCGCTTTAGCTGGTTACTATCGATGATTCATTGAAGAGTTCTCAAAGATTACCTTGCCCATGACCACTTTGATTAGGAAGGACACCAGATTTGTTTGGACTGATGCTTGTGAGGAGAGCTTCCAGGAGCTCAAGCAGAAGTTGACTTCTGCACCAGTACTTGGCCTACCTTCAGGATTAGGTGGTTACGTGGTGTTTTGTGATGCATCAGGCAGAGGTCTCGGAGCAGTGCTAATGTAGCATGGGAAGGTCATTGCTTATGCGTCGAGATAGTCAAAGACACACGAGGTGAATTATCCAACACACGATCTTGAGTTGGCCGCAGTTGTGTTTGCGTTGAAGTCCTGGAGACACTATTTATATGGCGAGAATTTTGAGGTATACACTGACCATAAGAGCCTCAAGTATTTCTTCACTCAGAGCGATATAAACATGAGGCAGAGGAGATGGATGGAGTATCTCAAGGACTTCGACTTTACGATACAGTACCACCCGGGGAAAGCTAACATCGTAGCTGATGCCCTGAGTAGGAAGTCAAGAGTGATGCTTGCTAACCTCTCGACTCAATCCAGGTTTCTTGATAGGATCCTTTAGGCACAGGTGAGCGATGCTGGGACGCAGAACATGGCCGATAAGGCCGACTTTTCTAGAGGGCTCGATGGAGGTGTCAGGTATAGGGGCAGATTGGTAGTACTTGCAGATGGTCAGTTGAGACAGGACTTGCTACAGGAGGCACACCAGTCCCCGTATTCTATTCATCCCGGAGGTACGAAGATGTACCAGGACCTTAGACGACACTTTTGGTGGAATGGGATGAAGAGAGATATTGGTGAGTGCGTAGCACAATGCTTGACCTGTCAGCAGGTCAAGGCGGAGTATCAGCGACCAGCTGGGTTATTGCAGACTTTAGATCTTCCAGAGTGGAAGTGGGATCACCTCGCTATGGATTTTATAGTGGGTTTGCCGAGGACAGCCAGTGGGCACGACATGATATGGGTTATAGTTGACAGATTGACAAAGTCAGCCCATTTCCTCCCTATTAGACAGACTCAAATCGTGGACAGCTTGGCGAAGCTATATGTCAGGGAGATCGTGAGCCTTCATGGAGTACCATTGACTATTATCTCAGACCAAGACACACGGTTTACCTCAAAGTACTGGCAGAGTGTATAGGAGGCTTTGGGGTCTAGATTGAGATTCAGTACTGCTTGCTACCCCCAGATAGATGGCCAGACTGATTGAGAGAGGGAGAGAGTGAAGAGGAGAGGGAGAAGAGAAGAGGGAAAAGAGGAAGAGAGAGTGGGGGAGAAGGAGAAAAGGAGGATCCAACCCATCCTTCTCCTTCCATTTGCCCCACTGACGATGGGAGAAATAGATCAATGGTGAGGGACCTTGCCCCGATCACCAAAAAAGACATAATGAAGGGCATCACTGATCGATGATCAAAGCCATTCACCATCTTCCCCTAGCCACCACGAGCAAAACCCCTAAGGTTGCTCGTTAATCAAACACATTTTGACATGGAAAGGAGGGGAAAACAGTACCAAATGACTATGAACTGCCGGCGAAAAAAAAATCAACGGGCAAGGCTTCTTCGGCAACTATTGGGGTTTGAGAACACTCCCAAGAGGTAAGATCTATGATACGCACATCTTAAATTGTGATATTTTGCTAAAATCCATGCGTTTTATACCTAGATCTATATTTAGGGATGATCCAACCGTCCAATCCCTAATCTAAACTTAAGGATCGTTACTTGAGGACTAATGTAGCTTAGATCACACTAGATTTGTAGATCTAGGCTGAAAATTGATCAAACAATCTCAGCCATTTGATCAGGAAACTGTTTGTAAAGTAACTTCTTAATGTCTAGTCAATGATCAGATTCCACGGATAAATCCTAGGACCTTGAATTAGCTAGTATGTGATTAGAATTGTGGAATTTGGATAAAAACCTAATGGAAAACCTTGGTCATCCGATCAGATAGGCATGGAAGAGAAACTTGGCAATATCCACCATTGTGTTCCTTAACCCTTAATTAGTGAAAATGCTTTGAAAACATATGGTTAGACTACAAATCATGGGAATGGATTGATGAAAGAACACTTTTGATTTGGAATAAGTAAATTTACTTGAAATTGTGAATATGTGGATTGACATTAACAATGAATTCAAAAATTGATTTGGTTAGGTGATCGACAAGTGATCAAAGGAGGGATATAGCAAAAATTGTGAAACACAATAAGGGAGGTAGGTAGTTTGGACATCAACATACGTTATTGAAACATGAAAATCATTAATAACTAATTTATCATGTTTAAAATTGTTTGAGATGAAGGGATTTGATCTTTTGACATATGCAGTTAACAGACACATATTTCATGCAACACACTTGTTTAGAAATTCTATATTTTTTTACCATCAGATTTGGAAAAGGTATGTGAGAACATATTTGGAAACTACATGAATTTCATGTATTAGGAAATAACGAAGAATATGTAAACTTCAACACAAACGTGGGGGTTACTTTTATATAGTATTATGAGATTGATTCATGAATTCACTAGTGCATAAGATTCTATAATTTTACATGTTATGATGGTACGTGATGATGCCTAGCATTTATAGATTGTGGAGGAGATATTGGGGTAAGTGGATATCATGCTAGGAAGATTGAGGATTGATCGTCCTCCTTCTGAGATTGATTATTACTATATACATGGCTGCAAATAGGGTGCCTGACAGCCTTGGTCGATCCTAAGAAGCATTCCCTAATGGGGTGTCGAGCTACAGGATGTCTGCTATGGCGAACTCTTATGGTGCAGGGAATCTTTCTGTCTCGATATTAGCACATAGGGTCCAGTATTTTTAAACTTATATGTATATTGCATGATAGTACAGGTGCATAGCACCCTAGTATTTTAGATCTATGATGAGTACTCATGATCAACGATAGGGGGGTCATAAGTTGAGTGTTTTTACTTCTTTAGATCTTGAGGAGGTTTAGAGGATAATATATATAAATCATTATTGAGATACTTTATTATATTTCAGCATTTCATGGTTTAAATTCTTTCCTCTATTGATCTTGATGCATGATGAGAGTTGTACTAATTTTCTATATCTTGCAAGATGGTTACAAAGATTATAATCATTTTGAAACAGTATGCTTCGATGAGAAACTGATGATTTGAGTGGGTTGAACATGATGCTAAATTGAAATGGCATAGTTGAGATTTCAAAATCCTCTACACTGCTTATTATGCATCATGTGCTACTAAATTATACAATATAATGTTTTTTATTAAAGTTAACACTGCATAACTTATATGTTGACAATGAAATTGCCTACATAAGTAAAAGCTTGCTAAGATATTGTACTTGTTTACAATATTTTAGGTCCAAAGGACTCAAGCAAAGGAAAAGGAGTAGAAGCTTGATTGAGAGCTATAGACAGGACATTTTTAGGTAAGGTGAGGTATATGTAAAGGTTTTGAAGACTTCTTACTAATGTTATTTATGACTCCACTGGAATGGACATGTGGGTGTGTAATTACTACTTTTGAATGAGTGGCTGTGACTAGAGTGGTTCTGGGTATATAGGTCTAATTCCTACCCATTTTGGGCATTACCAAAATGTTTCTTTTGTGTTAAATTTGAACAAATATGTGTATGTGGATTTGATGGGATGGAGACGGAGTCTCCCTTTTATTATTTGTTGATTACACTGTGTTTATCAGGTTGTTGCATTGCATGCGTTAAATGCACGGGGTCCAAAATACAAGGGAGACTCTACCGGATTTTCTATAGGAATGTGATATTCATTCCTCTGAAAATCCTTGTTTTTATAAAAGAAAAAAAAGAAGAAGTGACACTTGGGATTTTTAAGGTCATCTTATGAAACTTATTTTTTTGCTGTTTGGCTTCTAAATTGTTTTCCAAACTTGGGGTCTTACAAATAAAAAGATTTATGAAAAAGTATTATAAAAACCCAGGATGTCACAGATAGTAGCCAAACAGTTATCTTATCCCTGTTCACAATTCACAATTAGATCAATCTTTGTTTATAATTCACGAACAGTTAGAATCCATGGAGATTTTACTAGCTTTGGCCACCATTTTCTTCTACTTTCTAATAGAATTTTTCAATGAAACTTAATACCTAAAACAATTTGATATCAATACATTCAATTGTACTTTAGATTTCAAATAAAGATAATAGAAATTAAGATATTCAATCAGAAACATAGGTTGTTCACCAACCTGCACAACAGTATCTTTCAAGATTATTTCATAAAATTCAACAATTTGACAATTAAATTTCTTTTTTTTTTATTTTTATAAGAATCCTTTCTAACTCAAATAAAAATATAATAAAAGTATTAGATTATTCAAAAACTAATCAAATAAACCAAACTAAAGGTGCAAAACTTTAAGTAACTCAATGTTGTTGTTCATGCGAACAGTAGTATGTAGCTACTTTAATCAATTTAAGTTACAATGCTTGGAATCAGAATTGAAAGTTAAACAAGTGGATCTTATTCTTCTTATGCTTCTATCCAATGAACTAAATTTTAGATATTTCTGTCAAGTATTGAAGTAGGAACCAATGTGCAAATTTCCCCTATTCACCAGCCTATGCGTGCAATGTTCATCTTCTACAACCTTGGTTTTTCTTTGAAATTTCAAGCTTTTTTAACTTCATCTTCAATCTGGTATTTATAGATGATGGGAATCCGTTTGAATTCAATTTTTAGTAATTTGTTTCTCCATTCTCTTTCCTTTTTTCCATAGAATTCTAAATCAATTGAATTTCTTAATTTAATTCAATTTCCTATTAGGAAACTATTTCCTCTCTCTTTATCCTTTTCACTTTCCATCATTAAACATAAAATCCCTTAGCATTCTCAATCTCTTGTACTCATGGTTTGGATTTGATGCTTGAGGATTGAATTGGAGTCCTTGCTTCTTGATTTTGATCTAGATAATTTGGATTGATCTAAGCCATCCATTTTAGTCTAAGCTTGATCGAAGATCTAGGCTGTCTATCTACTTGATTTAATTGCATGGATCTTAAAGACAATAACCTAATTAGTATTATACAATATTTGATTTTACATATACTTACCTCGAATCATCATTTAACCTTAAAAATTTACCAAATTAATGTTAGGTTATAAATTTTTCAAGTGACATATTTTTCATATAAATTTATAAATAATATCTTAAAATATATTAAAAATCATGCTAAATGAGGGTAATTTATGCAATAGTAGACTCTAAACATAAGGTCATCTATGACTTAAGATCCACTTGTTCCTTTATTTCATGTGAATTTGCATCTTACTTAGACATGACTACATGTAAGTTGGCTTTCAGATTGGACATCATGACACCAGTGGAAGAGTCATTTGAGGCTAGTGAGTACCTTTAGGGGGTACCTGTGGAGATATCAAGTTTAAGGATGGACGTTGATCTTATCTTACTTGACATGGTTGATTATGATGTTATCTTAGGAATGGATTAACTAGCTACCTAATGGGCAAGAGTGGATTGTCGCAAGAAAAGGGTCATCTTCAATGCACTTGGACAGCATGTGACCTCATTCTAGTGTAGGTAGAGCATCACTGGTGCTTGTGTTATCTCTACCATGATGTAGCGCGGTGCTTTTCTAGGGGTGCCAAGTCTTCCTCGCCTGTGTGATAGTATAGGACAGAAAACGACCACAAATTGAGGACATTGACATCATGCAAGAGTTTTGCATGTCTTTCCTAAGGAGCTTCTAGGATTACCATCGTGGAGGGAGATTGATTTGTCACCAAGTATAGTGTCCATTTCCAAGGCACCAAATAGGTTGGCCCCGACTGGGTTGAGATAGCTAAAGACCTAGTTACATGAGCTACTTGATAAATGTTTCCTTAGACCTAGTGGATCTCTATGAGGAGAACCAATCCTCTTAGTGAAGAAGAAGGACAGATCGTTGTAGCCATGTATAAACTTAATTGGTTGTTCAATAGTCTTGTAGTGAAAATTTGATATCCTTTGCCTCATATTGATGATTTGTTTGATCAGCTATAGTTGAGTAGGTATTCTCGAAGATAGATATGAGATCAACTTATCACCAATTGAGGATTAGGGAGGAGGATGTCACTAAGATGGTTTTTAGAACTCATTATGGCCACTAGTAATTTCTAGCAATGCCTTTTGGTTTGACCAATGCGTTGGAAGTACTTGTGGATTTGAAGAATTAGGTCTTTCAATCTTAGATAAGTTCATTATTGTTTTGTCAATGATATATTAGTCTACTCACCTAGAGCATGTGCATTTTATTGACCATGTTGTATTGAAGGACGGAGTAGTTGTAGACCCAGCTAATGTAGAGGCAATGCTGAACTAGGATAAGCCTATGACATTAACAAAACTTCCCAACTTTCTCGAGTTAGCAAGTTATTACTATAGGTTTATCAAGGGATTCTTTAGGATTTCATTGCCTCTTACCACCCTGATCAGGAAGGAGACAAAATTATCAAGAGTGATGCCTATGATAAGAGCTTTTAAGAGCTTAAGAGGCGACTTACGTCTGCATCGATGTTAAAACTATCCTTAGGATTTGGTAGTTTCGTGGTTTATTGTGACTTCTTGAGTAAGGGGGCTAGGAGTAGTTTTGATGTAGCATGGTAAGGTAATAACGTATGCTCCTTGGCAATCAAAAACAGATGCAGTGAATTACCCTACTCATGATCTAGAGTTGGCAACATTGCATTGAAGTTGTGGTGAAATTATTTATATGAAGAGAAATTTGAGGTGTTCATTGACCATAAAAGCCTTAAGTATTTCTTAAGTCTGAGTGATTTGAATATGGGGCATCATAGGTAGTTGGAATATCTCAAGGACTTTAACAACACTGTCCAATACCACATTGGGAAGGCAAATGTAATAGCAGATGCTTTGAGTAGGAAGTCATCTCTCCATGATGTAAAGCCTTGCTAAGCAATCCACTAACTGAATCTGTCTAATGGGAAGGAAGTGGGTGGACTTCATTAACCTATTGACGATAACCCAAATCATGACATGTTTGCTAGTAGTCCTTGAAAGACCAGATATAAAATCCATAGTAATATGGTCCCACTTCCACTTTGGGAGATCCAATGTCTAAAGTAATCCTGAAGGCCTCTGATGGTCATCTTTGATCTGCTAATAGGTCAAACACCATGTGCACATTCCCCAACATCTCTCTTCATACTTCTAGGCTTGGATCTTTTCTTTTTTTTGCTACCAATATATATTCATAGTCATGCTAAAGGTTTCTCAATTTATTTCAAACAAAATAGAAAATCAATAAAAGCATATTTATTATCTGGCTAATGAATAACTTTGGTCGACAATTCTCTATGAGCATTTGCAAGACAACATCAACTAATTCATGAACCATGTAGGATCTTTGAAATAAGACTCCCATATTAGATTGGCTAAACATTATCTTTAGAATATGATGTCATGATTCACTTGATTAGGGATTCTTATTATCGATGACCAGGCAACCTTTATCACTTATCTTAGTGTTCATCAAAATATTCTTTTGCTTCATGAGGTGGTTACTTGTTTTAAATTTAGAAAAAAATGATGCTAAAAGTATGATTATTAAAGAGATGTTTTCAAGGTGTTTGATTCACTTGATTAGGAGTTTATCCATGTTGTGCTTACTAGAATGTGTTTCCCGAACCTTTTGTTCATATTACCATGTTTATAATTATTAATGAATCTCCATCAACATGGCTTAAACCTCATAAAGGTATCTACCAAGCGGATCCCATATCCCTTTATGTTTTTATTCATGTATGAAAGTGTTATCAGTATTTAAGTAGTGGAATTCGTTGATTGTTTGTGAATGACAATTATTTCCCATTTATCTATACAAATTAAGATCTTTATTATATAAGCAAAACATCTCACAAATATCAAAGTAGAGTGGACCACTGTATATCATGGGCTCATGCTAACTACCTATATGTTTTGTAATCCAAATTCAAAGGGACTTAAAGAAAGTGGTTGAAGCGATCAAGTGTCAAACATTGCAAAGACTCAATTCGTGAATATAAGCTTCTACTTGACCAATTCCAAGCCATAATTAAAGCATATGTATAGAGAAGCTAACAAAGTCACATATTACATGGTTGCTAGGCCTTCAACTCTCATGCTAGCTATTGACCTATATGTTTTGTAGATTGTTTATATTTAAAGATGCTATAGGTACAATAATGCATAGGAGAGTCTCATAGAATTTGAATGCTTAGGTTAGTCTTGATATGTTTCTGCATTACTGTATTTTTGGTTTTCATGTGGATATGCTATGTCATTGTATCCCCTTATTAATTAATGAAATCTACAATGTTATCAAATACTATTAGCATTCCTTTTTATTTTCCTACTTGCTAGTGGGAAAAAAAAAATCAAGACTATTAGTAAGATCATTATGCATATATGATTTCATTCTCAACTACATCTGGATTTGTACCAAGATATTGAAATGCCATCCAAAAGGGGGAGTAACAGCAGTGGATGCATGGGTAGGGATTTGTGACAAGATTTTGCTCACATCTCAACATCACCTTCCTCAACTTCTAGTACTTTAAGGTATTTACACATATCCTGACATCCTACACCATAAGTACCACAACATAAAAAATAGTTTTCACCTATGCATCATTATATAGTCATACATATGTTGGTTGAGCACATCAAAGTTTATGGAGAAAGTGTTCCATAGAACATCATGTAATGCTCCATTGTTGGCATAGGGCTACTCCTTCCCTTCATCTCATCCACTATGTAGTGTAGTGTCAGCAAATTGTTGTAATCGAATATCGTCATTACAACTAAATTTTCTCAAATATATATTTAGCTCAACCTTGTCATGTTTATCCAAACAATCTAACAATATGGTGGCAAAACTCTATTCATGTTCTTCTTCTTCATCATCTATCAGGACTTTTCTCGACATCTTGCACCATGAATAGCACAGGCCAATCCAAGTTCAACACCAAAAATAACACAACATAAAAATTACAATGAGAATGCACCTATAGGCTGACAAATTATGAGAATGAGGAATGAGAATATGTTTGCCACAACGTCTCAAATCTTCAATTCTTTGAAAATGTGGATTGTTATATGGATGAATAATGGAAGAAAATAAAATTATAATGTTGTGTAAGCCTTCCAACATTACCTCTTCTTCTAGGCACCCATTAACATAGGAAACAATGGTTTAATTGTGGTTTTAAATATACAATAATGGAGAGTAGTGCAGCTGCATCTACAATGTGCCACACGTACAAAACTTTTGTTTCATGAAATAATAGTGATGCTTATAAAGTAGTCATGCCAAAACATTCTCACAAGATTGCAAAAATGATGACTGCTAGCAATTTATCAACTTAGAACATAAAAACATAAATCTCAACCTCTTGCTGTAGATTCAATCATTGCCGCCGCACTTTAGATTGAGGCATGGGTCTTGTTTAATTTTTTGCTACAAATTTATATTCATAGTCAAGCAGGAGGTTTCTCAAGATGTCAGATAATACATGGGCTTGTACAGTGTATCAATGCACATGGATCTTTGAAATTTATTATATACAAAATAAAAATTTAACACAACCTTATTTGTTATGTGGCTGACAGCTAACTTTGGTCCAAAATTCTTTGCATTAGTTTGTAAGACATGAGTACCTAATTCACAAACAATGTGCGATCTCTGAAACAAGACTCCCATGTTACATTGGCTAAAAATTATTGCTAGAATAAGATGCCATGATTTTCTGAGATTCTTATTGATGACATCTAGGTAGCCTTTGTCCCTAATGTTAAATTCATGAAAATATTCTTTTGTTGCATGAGTTGTTTACCTTAAATTTTTCAGAAAAGGATGTTGTAACCACAAGTATTAAAGCAAATGTTTTCAAGGTGTTCGATTCTCTTGATTAGAGATTTTTCCATGTTGTTCTTACTAGAATGTGTTGTCCGGCATCTTTATTCATATATCATGCTCTTTATTGCTAACCCTAGTATGTTTATGGTTATCAATGAATCCCCTTCGACATGTTTTAAACCTCATAGAGGTATCTACTAAGGGGATCATGTGTCCCCTTATGTTTTTATTTTATGTATGGCAGCGTTATCACCATTGACTAAGGATGCATTATATCTAAGTAGTGGAATCCATTGGTTGTCTATGAATGACAACTTGTTTTTCTCATCTTATGTACATAAATGAAGATAATCTATTGTATAGGAAAAAAGTTCTATGGTGGGGCATAGTGGATTGCTATATCTAGGGCTTACAAAATATGATACGACATGATAACACAACTAGAACTCAACACAGATTTAGCAGGTTAGGGTCAAGTCTTATCATGTTCATGTCATTTTTGGGTCAACACATGAAAAGTCATGTTGTGTTCAGGTCAACCAATGTTGACCCATTGTGTTGACTTATGACCTGTTAACTCGTCTTGTTGACCCATCGAACTCGTGACCTGTTAACTCATCGTGTTGAAAACCATCATATATTGTATCTAGATATAAGATGTTTTTTGATAAACCATCCTCTATTACTATAAGAATATAGGACAATTCTTGAAAAACCATATTATAGTTTTTGAAAAACCTATAAGATGGTTTTTGAAACCATCTTATATTCTTATAGTAATATAGGTCCTATATGGTACATCCTTCTAATCGTATTGCACGAGTCGTGCCATGTCGACTCTTTTAATAATCAAATCCTGTTCAAGTCATGAGTTTTTGACATAAATATTAATCAGGTCATGTTCGTGTCGATCCATATACTCTAATAGCTATATCATAGATCCTAATGGCTACTGACACATCTATTTTGTAGATTCAAATTTATTGGAATAAAAAAAAGTGATTCAAGCATTGTGGAAACAAATATCATAGAGCAACTAGAGAATGACTCATTTCGTGAATGCAAGAGTCTCCTTCACTAGTTCTAAGCCATAATTAAAGCATATATATAGACAAGCTAATAAAGTCATAGATTACATGGCTACTAGGACATCAACATTTCCAAACTTTTGGGTTGTGGAAAAAGCGTCTTCCTCATTTTCTTATGCTATCTATGATTAAAGATGTTATAGGTACAATAATGCCCAGGCGATTCTCATAGTATTTTGGTTGTTGGGTTAGTCTTGATATATTTTAGTATTATCATATGTATGCTCTGCAGTAGGTATGCTTCATTGTTGTATCCTCTTATTAATTAGTGAAATCAACAACATTATCAAATAATGTTAGTATTTTATTTTTTGATACTAGGGAAAAAAAAGATTAAGAATATCAATAAGATCATTCCCAAATATGATTTCCATCTTAATTACACCAAACTTTATATTAAGGAATTGAAATCTCATCTAAGAGGGGGAGTGATAGTGGACATATAAGGCTTTAGACAACATTTTCATACATCCCAATGGTACTTTCATTAGCTTCTAGCACTTTCAAATAGTTACACATATCACAACATCCTGTAATATAAGTACCACAACATAAAAGTGGTGCTCAATATGCATCATTATATTGTTGTGCAATCATTGGCAAAGCACGCAAAGTTTATGGTGCAAGTGTTCACATATAGAACATCACATAATCTCCCATTATTTGAACAAGACTGCCCTTGTTTCCTTTATCATGTGTGCCTTAATTATTACCATAAGTGCATGGCTCTATTAGTGCATAGACTCGACAATATGAGTTGATCCACTAGAACTCTATGATTAATGAAGTTAATTAAAACTTAGGGTATGTTACTTTAACCTAGCCAAGTAAAGAAAATTAAAGACTCTAACTAAAGAAACTAAAATAAGAAGGAAAAGTAAGAAAATAAAGACATAAAGCAAGTAAAGAAATAGTAACTAAAGGAAAGAACTTAAACTAGAAACTAAAGCAAGAACTATATGACTATGAAAGCACGAACTTAAATAACTAAATAAAGAAACTGATTAAGGAAACAAGTGATTAACTAAAGAAAGAAAGTAAAGAAAGAACTCCTCATTAATTGATTGATTACAAGGATTAATCACATAAGCAAAGTAAAAGAAAGCAATTAAAAGTCTTCTTAAATTTGAGGTTGAATTCTGCAGTAGAGCCCTTACGTTGTGTCACTCAACAGGAGCTTTTGCACTTCTCTTCAAACCAAAATACACTATTTTACCTCCAATATATATTCATAGTCATGCTAAAGGAGATATGTACTTTATCATGGAAGTGGTCACACTCTTCAATGTGAAGCCTTTAGCTAAGAATTTGAGTGACTTTACGAAAAGACTTGTTTTCCTCTCAACCATAAATCTAAGATGGGAAAGACTCCTTGCTGCCACTGAATGGTACTTGATTTAGTCGTAAAATTTTTAAATATTTTCTCACCACTTCTATTCACATTCTTTTGGGCCTTCCCCTTGCTCTTTTAGAACCTTCAACTTGCATTGCCTCACTCCTAATTGGTGCCATTTATGGTCTTTGTTGGGCATGTCCAAAACATCTAAGTCTATTATCCCTCATCTTGTTACCTTTTGGTACTACTCCTAAGCTTCCTCTAATTTTTTCATTCCTAATTCTATCTTATCTTATATTTCCACTCATCCACCTCAACATCCTCATCTCCGCTATACTCATCCTATGAACATGATGTTCTTTAACTCCCGAATACTTTGATCCATAGAGCATGGCTAGCTTTATAACCATCGTATTGAATTTTCCTTTTAATTTGAGTGGCACCAGTCAATCACACAAAAGTTTAGATGTGCATCTCCATTTGTTCCAACCTGCTTGGATTCTCTAGGTAACCTTCCTCTCAATCTCTATACTCTCATGAATCATCAATACTAAGTATTGAAAGGGGTCTTTTACAAGGACTTTTTGGTCATCAATATTTACTGGTGCTGCACTCTTGCTCCTCCCCTTGCTAAAATTACATTCCATATAATCTATCATAATTCAATTGATTCTAAATCTTTTAAGTTCTAATGCTTCTCTCTATAACTCTAGCTTTGCATTGACAACCTCCCTTATCGCATCAATTAAAAACTATATCAGTTGTGAATAACATGCACCATGAAATCTCCTCGCATAGATGTTTTATTAACTCATCCATAACCAATGTGAAAAGCTATGAGTTCGATGCCGATTCCTGATGCAATCCTACAGCGATAGGAAAATCACCGATCTCTTTGTTAGTGGTCTTAACATTTGTCACTACTCCCTCATACATATCTTTAATTATGTATATATAGATTGTGAAATTCCTTTCTCACCCAACACCCTCCATATTAAGTCCTTAGAGACCCTATCGTAATTTCTCCAAGTTAATAAAGACCATGTGGAGGTCCTTCCTCCTCTCCTTATATTTCTCTATCAGTTGTCTTAGTAACAAAATAGCTTCCATGGTAGACCTCCCAGGCATGAAACTAAACAAGTACTCTAATACACTTATCTCATGGCATAGCCTCTTCTCAATTACGCTTTCAAAAAGTTTCATAGTGTGGAGCATAAGTTTGATCTGCCCATAATTAGTGCATCTCTGTATGTCTCCTTTATTCTTATAAATTGGCACAATAGGCTCTTCCTCCATTCATCAAAATTTTTTTATTTTATAATCTTATTAAATAACTTTGTCAACCAAACTACTCTAGTATCTCCCATATGCTTCCAAACCTCTATTGGTACACCATCAGGCCCTAGGGCCTTTGCTGATTTCATCTTTTTTCAAGGTCTCTTTCACTTTAGGTATTCTAATCCCACAGTCATATCTATAATATCCAATGTCATTTAGGTTTACAGTTCTTTCAATCCCTATATTCTTAGGGAAATTTTCATTAACAAATTTTGAAAGTAACTTTTTTACCTTTATTTGATCTTGTCATCTTTGACTAGTATCCTTTAATCATCACTTCTAACTCACTTAACATGGTCTAAGTTCTTACCCTTATGCTCTCTTATTTTGCAAGTTTAAACACATCTTTCTCACCTTTCCTTAATCCTAGTCTATTATAGATATCATTATATGCCTTGAGTTTAGCCTCACTATTCTTTTAGCAACATTTTTAGCATTATTATACTATTCATGGTTTTCATTATTTGTAATCTTTTGCCATGCTTTAAAACACACCAGTTTTTCTTTAATAACTTTCTACAGTGTTTCACTCCATCACCAAGTTTCCTTTACTAATTGTTTTTTACCTTTAGATACTCTTAAGATATCTTTTGTCACTTTCTTAATGGACTCAGCCATATTAATCCACATAGTGTTTACTTTTGTTTCATTGTTCTATTTTCCTTTCTTTCATCTTTTAATGTAGATATCCATAACTATTAACCTAGATTGTATGGTTAAACTCTCACCAGGTATCATCTTATAATCCTTACACATTAATCTTTCAGTATTCCTAAGTAAAAGAAAGAAAAAAAAAAAAAAAGAATAAGTCTATTTGGCTTTTATGGAGTCCACTTTTAAAGGTTATTAAGTGTTCATCCTTCTTCTTAAAGAATGTGTTTTGAAGGACCAGATTATATCCAAAGCAAAGTTGAGGATAGCTTCCCTCATCTCATTTTTTTTCTCTAATACCATACCCTCCATGTACCCTATCATATCTTTCATTTTCTTTTCCTACATGGCCACTTAAGTCTGCTCCTATTAATATCCCCTATGTATTGGGAATTTCTTGCATGACTCACTCCATATCTTCCTAAAACTATCTCTTGATTATATCTTCTAACCCTACTTATGGTGTGTATGCACTTATATATTTCATGTACCCTTTGTATTAGGAATATTCCCTCCATGTACCTTATCATATCTTTCATTTTCTTTTCCTACATCGCCATTTAAGAATGCTTCTATTAATATCCCCTCTGTATTGGGAATTTCTTGCATGACTCACTCCATATCTTCCCAAAACTATCTCTTGATTATATCTTCTAACCTTACTTGTGGTGTGTATGCACTTATAACATTTATGATCTTCTCTCATTGAACAAGTTTTATTGTTATAATCCTATCACTAGTTTTTTTAACCTCTACAACTTTATCATTCAATTCTTTATCCACCACTGTTAAGTGTTCATTTTTGGCTAAAATACCCCTAATTTAGTGTTCAATTAGAGCATTTAGGCCATTAATTTCAAGATTTTACATAAAATATTTTATTTTAGCTTTAATTGGCCATCAACCATTGAATTGAAAGATTTAGTAGTCAAATGATCATTACAGCTAATCAGAGGAATACTGAACGGTTCAGATGATTCTAATTGGGTCCTGTGCATTGCAGATTAATCGACTCAGGCATGGATGCTCCAAATCGAATCAAAGATATCAGATGAGGATGATGAAGTTTCATAGAAAAAGAAGACTTTGAAGAGTCCTAGGACAGGACAAAGTTGAAGACTTGCAGAGTTCTAGCAAGTCTAGACTTCTAGTGGACCCCACTCTATCTCTCTTTTCCCTCTCTCTTATCTTTTCTTTCCATTTATCTCTCCATCTCTCTCTTTCTCTCTCCTATCTCTTTTCTCTCTCACATCTTCCTTTCCCACGATTCTTTTTTCTCTCACTCTCTCACGTCTCTCTCTTTCTTCATATAACCCTCTCCATTGTTCTTTAACCCATAGCTC
The DNA here is from genome assembly GCA_035236585.1 of Warburgia ugandensis. NCBI lineage: Eukaryota > Viridiplantae > Streptophyta > Magnoliopsida > Canellales > Canellaceae > Warburgia > Warburgia ugandensis. The sequence continues at coordinate 61,740,939 of CP141133.1, forward strand.
TCTCTTTCTCTTACTCTCCTATCTCTCAATCGCGTTTCCCCACTGGCCGGCCATTGGTGCATGACACACCAAGCAGGCTTGGCCTTTTCTCCCTCTCCTTATCTACTCTCTTTCCCACGTCATCTCTCTCTGCTCTCTCTTTCTAATTTTTTCTTTCTCTACCAGATTGACAAATAGCGGCAATTCCCTTCCTCCTCAAACCCTGCTTCCATTGCACTTCCTCTTCCACCGGTCCAGCATATGCACGAACCCAGAAACTAGACAATGCCCAGATCAAAACCAGTGTCGGGTCCTTCCACTCTCCTTCCAGCCAATACCCGGCTGCCCTCTCTTTCTCGTTCTCCCGCTTCTTTATCACCCTCCAAGCTTCACCGCCCAGTCTCCCACCTGTTCTTCTCCACCGGTGATCAATCCAGCTTCCAGCACCGATCTCATCTCCCTCTCTCTTTCATTTCTCTGTCACTGCCATAAACGGTGGGTTTCTCACTTCCAGATGCTCCAGGGAACGGGTTTTCTTCTGCATTCACACTCCTACATTCCTTCTTCCCTCCTTCCTCTCCTCCTTCCTCTCCCTTCTCCTCCTTCTTCCCCATCTCCCTTCTTCGTCGGGTTTGGTTTTTCTCTTCAAAACTAGATTTTCAACGAAATTCTATTTTTGCCCTCCTTTAAAAGTAATTACAATTCTATCCTTTTTGGTTAATTACATATGTGTCCCTGACTATTCCGGTTCTGGTTTATCTTTGTTATGCTTATCCAGGAACAGATTAATTAAGACAGATCAATTAAGGTCTAACCCAATCAACGAGTTAGCCTTAACCAATCAAAACTTCAATTCCTCATCTGTTTATCTTCTGATTTCAAATTAATTTTACAGATTCAATTTGAGGACACTCATTGTCATGATTAATGTCTTTGATATTTAATCTAAACCCCAGAAAGTGATCTAAACTGTCCAATGTCCAAAATTCTTATTTAGGCCAATACCTAGGCAACCCTCTCTTTCTTGTGTTGAACTTCTGTAATTCTCATTGATAAATTATATCTGAAGTCTGAGATTTTTTGTGTGTGCAATTTTATCAATTGATTAACTTTTAAATAATTAAATTTTATTAAAAACTCCAAAATTCTAAAGCGAGTCCCTGTGGTTTCGATCCGTATTTGCATAGCTATACTACAATAGCCCGTGCACTTGTGAAAAATATCAACAAGTTTTTGGCACCGTTGCCAGGGACTTGCAAAGGAGTTTTTATAAAATTTAATTAAAAAATCCAAAAAAAATTTAAATATTCAAAAATAAAAAAATCCAGAAAAATAAAAATATATATTAGGAATTGCTTTTTAGGAATTTTTAGGTGCATATTTAAAAAATAATAATTTAGTGCATAACCACCTAATTTCCTGGAATTGGTACTTATTTCAAATTTTCTTTATCAGGGAAATAGGAAAGGGGAGGAAATTGGCAAGTAAATCTTTATCAACATGAAATTTTCCCTGCTTTCCTAGATTATGATTCTTTTCTTTTGAGTGAAGCTTGTAGTGAGGACCCTTGTAAACTGCATTTTCTATTTTCATTTTAAAGGGTTGTACAATATAGGGCAAGTGTGGGATATGGTGGCCACACTTGATCTTCATCAGAAACTTCACTGTAAGTCTCCTCACACATTTAAATTCCTAGATTAACATTTAGAGTAAATTTGCATTTTTTGGTAGTATAAATCATATAGACAGCATCCTCTTATAATTGTTGCATTTTTAAGTTTTGCATTAGTTTATTGCTTTTATTTGCATGTTAGGACATGGTTAATGCTTTAAGGTGATATATTTGTTGATCGAACTGCTATGGAGTGTGGAATTAATTAGTAAGGGCACCCTACCCCCATAAGATCAAGGGTAGATTTTATCACCACTCCTTGGCCCACTTAGGATAATCACCTCAAGCGCGCTACCCTAACCTTCAATTCAAATTAAAATCAATCAGAAGAGACCTATAGGGCTATCACATGCTCGTAGGACCCTCTTACTAAGACTCGATTTATTGTCACTCTAGTGGCTTTGGAGCACTGTGGTTATTAAGGGTTGTCTAATAGAGCCTCGCTCTTCTCTCACCTCCTATTGACGTTTGTGAGGTCTAAAAGCCTCCTTACACGAAGGTTGTATTAACCACCTTGCGAAGAACCTAACTAGTCAGTAATAATCAAGTCTAAAGGAAAGGAGGAGCTCTAGATTAGGCTAATTAAAAGCATTGTCCCCACACATATTCAAGAAAATCAATATATTGCTTATTAGCCTAAGGTGTTTGACTGTGCCTTTTTTGCTTGCATCATATAGAGTTAGAGTTAGCATTTAGAAGTAGGACATTTTAGATTAGGAATAGTTCATGCAAGGGCGTCAATCTCAGAACCCTAAGCTACTACCGTTAAACCCAGAGATTCAACGCATCCAAAACCAAGGGGAAAGAAACCTAGTTCCTATCCCTATGGTTGAATCACCAATAGAGATTGAGCATAAGACTATTAGAGATTTTTATGCACTGCTCCAAATTAATACCCCCTCCTACATAGCATTACCTCCAACTAATGCTGCCCACTTTGACTTAAAGCCGGGAGTAATTTAGTTACTCCCTACTTTTAATGGTCGAGACTGAGAAGACTTGTACCTAGATATCAAGGAGTTCCTTGATATTTGTGCCACATTTAGGTTCCGAAATGTTTCAGATGATTCAATTAGGTTAAGTTTATTCCCATTCTCACTTAAGGACAAAGCCAAGTCATGGCTTAATTCCGTGGAGGTAGGTTCTATACATACATGGGACCAATTGTCTAAGAAGTTCCAGAACAAGTTCTTCCCCGTTCACAAAACAAATGCCTTGCATCGTGAAATTATAAATTTCCAACAAAAGGATGATGAACAATATTATGAATGTTGGGAACGGTGGATTGAGCTATTGTAGAAATGCCCTCACCATGGATTTGAGAAATGGCAGCAAGTTCAATACTTCTATGAGGCGTTAACACCTCAAAATAGACAAATGATAAATACAGCAAGTGGAGGGACCCTCATGTTAAAAGATGAAAGTGAGGCTTGGGAATTCTTTCAAACTGTAGCTGATAATTCTCAGCAATGGGATTATTCACATAGGAGAGAAAGAACTAACTAGCCCACTAGAAAGGGAGGTATCTATGAGATAGGAGCACATACTGATCTATCCGATAAGCTCAACTCTATCTCTAAAAAATTGGATGGAAGAATGGACAATCGCATAGCATATAAAACCCTTATAGGAATGTCACCTTACAGCTTGGTCTATGAAAAGTCTTGCCACTTACCAGTAGAGTTAGAGTACAAGGTATATTGGGCAATCAAAAAGCTAAATTTCGACTTAGATTCTGTTGGAACCCACAGAAAACTCCAACTCAATGAGTTGGAGGAATTGAGGAAAGATGCATATGAGTCTGCACATCTGTACAAAGACCAAATGAAGCTTATACATGATAGAAACATTCTAAGAAAATCCTTCACACTAGGTCAAAAGGTCTTACTGTATAATTCTAGATTGCATCTATTCCTAGGAAAACTTTGACCTCGATGGACTGGACCATATATAATACGCACAATCTATCCTCATGGGGCCATCGAGATTGAAAAGGATGGAGAAATCCAAAAGGTCAATGGTCAAAGGTTAAAACCTTTCCTAGAACTGTCTGATCTTGAAATTGATGAGACACTTTTACAGGTACCCGAGTATCATGATCCACCTTAGAGTACCACTCCAGGAGCCTTACAACATATCATCATTGCACTCATCATTACGTATGGCTGAAGACGTTAAACATAGCGCTTTTTGGGAGGCAACCCAAGGGTTTATAGTTTACATCTCTCAACTTTCATATAGAATCATATGTTTTCAAACATTAGGGACAATGTTTCATTTAGGTTGGGGGGTGTAGATGCACTACAGATTTTGAGTTTTCTTGAAAAAAAAAAATTTGAAAATTTTTGAAAAAAACAAAAAGTTTTAAAGTAGAGTTCCCTTACTGTGATGAGAACTGAGTGTTCAAAATTTAATAAATATGCTATTTTCACCTCTTAGTGGGAATGCATATGATTAGTTTTGCATGTCATTCATGAGTTAAAGCATTTTATGAAAGCTACTTCTTGGAAACCATTTACACAGCATATAATCAAGACTAATATAGAGGTATGACTTAGAGACCTTGAGGAAAATCAGTGGAAACCTATAACCTAGTGAGACTTGAGACTATCTTCTTTTAGAGAGTTATAAGTAATTCTCTGATTTCTTCAGTGTACATACATTAGTGTGATCTGGTTATCCTTGTTTTGGTTAAACATCAAGAATAAATAGGAGTAATAGCTTTGATTCTAGAAATTTATTGAATCTGATAGGCTTTAGGAAACCTAGGAAATGATATAGGCCATCCTTACTCAGCCCAGAGACATAAAGCCTACCCAATATAGTATACCACTAGTTAGCCTTTTGAGCCTATTATTAAGCCTTCTCTTTCTTAACCCCATACACCTTAACCCAGAACCCAAAATAAATAACCATTGCTCATCTTCAAAATTAGTAGAGTAGAAAAAAGTTCAAAAATAGGAAAAAAGTCAAAGAAGTGAGAAAACTTAGCTGTCTTTCTTCCACAAAAAAGAAAAAGAAAGAAAGAGAGAGAGAGAGAGAGAGAGAGAGAGAGAGAGAGAGAGAGAGAGAGAGAGAGAGAGAGAGAGAGAGAGAGAGAGACCAAAAATTTGAAAGAGAAATTCACTTCAAGTACAAACCCTAAAGAAAAGTTATCCTAGAAGATATTCATTGAAGACATCTACTCAATTTTGAACCTTCGAATTCTTTATACCATCCTTTTCTAAACCTGTCCTAAGCCTACATTTCATCCTAAGTAAAGATCTATTGATCTTAGGTGGATAGCCTTATAGAGGAGATAAAAAGAAAGAATTAAGGTAAAAGGCCCCTAATATTCTTGGTGTTAACATCCACTCTTATGGATCACTTTCCTTTGTCTTATGAGTGTTAAAAAGAATTATGTGAACCATCAGCTTGTTGGATTCGGTCACATAATGAGAGAAATATGTTTAACCCCTTATCTGAGAGTTTTATTTCTAAGCTTATACCTATGAGGATTTGAGGTCAAAGCATATTTCCAATGGAATGTAAGAATATCTAATTAAAAGTCAAGATTTATGTGGTTGTACACACACATATGCACTCTGAGAAATGGCTCAAATAAGATGCCTTTAATATGTGTATAGTGTGTAAAATTGTCAAAACCTCTTCATTAAGTTGTGAAAAATTAGTAAAGTTGCTAATGAATGAGGATTCTCTGAGATAAAATAGGGGACTCGACTTTACTGAATTTTGTGGGTATATTCACTGCAAACCATCATGAGGCCTAACTCGTCCACTAGGGGTTCAAGGGCTTGTTGCATGAGCTAAATGCAATAGTGAGTATCTACAAAAGTGACATCTTGTATCAGTTTTGTAAAATAGTTGTTTGCATGTTTTGCTCGGGACTAGCAAAATGCTGGTTGGGGGGTATGTTAAGTGTTCAGTTTTGGCTAAAATACCCCTAATTTAGTGTTCAATTGGAGCATCTAAGCCATTAATTTCAAGATTTTATATAAAATATTTCATTTTAACTTTAATTGGCCATCAACCATTGAATTGAAAGATTTAGTGGTCAAATGATCATTACAGCTAATCAGAGGAATACTGAACGATTCAGATGATTCTAATTGGGTCCTGTGCATTGCAGATTAAAAGACTCAGGCGTGGACGCTCTAGATCGAATCAAGGATATTAGATGAGGATGATTAAGTTTCATAGAAAAAAAAGACTTTGAAGAGTCCTAGGACAGGACAAAGTTGAAGACTTGCAGAGTTCTAGCAAGTCTAGACTTCTAGTGGACCCCACTCTATCTCTCTTTTCCTTCTCTCTTATCTTTTCTTTCCATTTATCTCTCCATCTCTCTCTTTCTCTTTGATCTCCTTTCTCTCCCCTATCTCTTTTCTCTCTCACATCTTCCTCTCCCACGATTCTTTTTTCTCTCACACTCTCACTCTCTCACGTCTCTCTCTTTCTTCATATAACCCTCTCCATTCTCCATTGTTCTTCAACCCGTAGCTCTCTCTTTCTCTTACTCTCCTATCTCTCAATCGCATTTCCCCACTGGCCGGCCATTGGTGCGTGACACACCAAGCAGGCTTAGCCTTTTTCTCCCTCTCCTTATCTACTCTCTTTACCACGTTATCTCTCTCTGCTCTCTCTTTCTAAATTTTTCTTTCTCTGGCCGGATTAACAAATAGCGACAATTCCCTTCCTCCTCAAACCCTACTTCCATTGCACTTCCTCTTCCACCGGTCCAGCATATGCACTAACCTAGAAACTAGACAATACCCATATCAAAACCAGTGTCGGGTCCTTCCACTCTCCTTCCAGCCAATACCCGGCTACCCTCTCTTTCTCATTCTCCCGCTTCTTTATCACCCTCCAAGCTTCACCGCCCAGTCTCCCACCTATTCTTCCCCATTGGTGATCAATCCATCTTCCAGCACTGATCTCATCTCCCTCTCTCTTTCATTTCTCCGTCACTGCCATAAACGGTGGGTTTCTCACTTCCAGACACTCCAGGGAAGAAAACCCAGAACGGGTTTTCTCTCGCGTTCATACTCCTGCGTTCCTTCTTCCCTCCTTCCTCTCCTCCTTCCTCTTTCCTTCTTCTCCATTCTCCTCCTTCTTCCCCATCTCCCTTCTTTGTCGGGTCTAGTTTTTCTCTTCAAAACCATATTTTCAACAAAATTCCATTTTTGCCCTCCTTTAAAAGTAATTACAATTCTGTCCTTTCTCGTTAATTACATCTTGGTCCCCAATTTAATTACATCTATGTCCCTAACTATTCTGGTTCTAGTTTATCTTTATTCTGCTTATCCAGGAACAGATTAATCAAGACAGATCAATTAAGGTCTAACCCAATCAACGGGTTAGCCTTAACCAATCAAAATCTTCAATTCCTCATCTGTTTATCTTCTGATTTCAAATTAATTTTACAGATTCAATTTGAGGACATCCATTATCATGATTAATGTCTCTGATCTTTAATCTGAGCCCCAGAAAGTGATCTAAACCGTCCAATGTCCAAAATTCTTATATAGGCCAGATCTCTTAGAATTTATGAAATTTGCCTAATCCATCCAGTGGATCATCAATTAGGAGTACCAAAAAGATTGTGATGGAGTTTAATCAAATTTTATACTCTCATACCTGAAGAAATTGACAATAACCAGTCTAGGGAAGTGGAATTTTCTTGTTTCTTTAGTTAATTTCTATTATTCTTGTGTTGAACTTTTATAATTCTCATTGATAAATTATATCTGAAGTCTGAGATTTTTTGTGTGTGCAATTTTATCAATTGATTGACTTTCAAATAATTAAATTTTATTAAAAACTCCAAAATTCTAAAGCGAGTCCCTGTGGGTTCGACTCGTATTTGCATAGCTATACTACAATAACCCGTGCACTTGCGGAAAACATCAATAACCACCATCCCTATACCATTATTGTTATTATTCTTTCCTATGTATTAGAGCTTATACCCATCTATTTATCTAGTTTTGGCCCCTTTCCACTTGGTTTCTTGAATACAAGTGATGTTGACTCTCTTACATTTTATTATATCTACTAACTCCAGACTCTTACCTATGAATGTTCGTATAATCCATGTGGTGTACAAATCTTATGCTCTTGAGCTAGCCTATTTACCGATGAATTTCTAGACCCCATGACATGGACCCATGCCTACATTCCACTACACTTTGGTTTTGATACACCTGTTGCTTTTAAGGTGATAATCTAGTAGCCCTTGCTCATTTTCCACTACACTCAAGATTCAATGTAGCACTTCTCTTTAAGGAGAATGCTTAGCAACCCTTCCCATTTTCCACTACATCTAGGATTTAATGCAGCACATCACTCATGAAGGAACCCCTAGCTTGAGGGAATGTCAGCCACCAATTCATGTCATGTTAGGGTTTCCATATTCTGAAGAATGCAATGGAAAGGTGTGTGCATGTGAAACTAAGATAGGATGGGGGAATTGGTACATGTAATAGAAGAGGATTAAGAGTGAGAGATGGGAGTACATGGAAGAGATGGGATTAGTTCTAGGTGTGCATATTAGAGTCATGAAAGAAGGGTGCATGTAGGTGATGTGAAAGAGATATGCGCACAACACGTGCACTTTAAGAGGTGAAGGATGTTGAAGATAAGTGGTAGAAAAAAGTGATCCAATGATGGGTGTGTTCTTTTCTAAGTGTATCATATGCTTGTAAAAGAATGGCGTAAGGGAGATTGTACCGCACCATAGAGAAGTGTTGATTGTTTTACCGCAAGTGCACGGGCTATTGTAGGGTAGCTTATGCAAGTATGGGTCGATCCCATGAGGACTTGATTTAAAATGGAGTTTTCAATAAAATCTGATTAAGAAAAGAATCAAAACAAAAAATATAGCAAAATTCAACTAACAATAAAAATAAAATCTATATTTATTCAATTGTTGCAATGTACACAATTATTTATTCCAAAAACACAGAAAATGCAATAAAATGATCAGTCCTGGATAAGCCTGTCCTGGATTGCACTGTCCATGGATTAGAAAAACGCAGATAAAACATAACCGGAATAAAGAAGGACACAGATGGAATTAAACTGGGGACACAGATGGAATTAACAGGAAAGAACATATTTGTAATTTCTGTTAAAGAGAGAGGGCAAAATAGGAATTAAATGGAAAATCTGGTTTTTAGAAAAAAAACCAGACGAAGAGGGAGAGAAACGAAGGAGGAGCTAGAGGAGAAAGAAGAAGAATAAGGGAGAGGAGGAAGAAGAAAAAGAGAAAGAGAAAAGAGGAGAGGAGAAGAGATGGGATATGGGTTCACTCCCTGGGACGGCCGGAGTCGTCGCCTGGGTCAGTGGTGCAGGAGCTCCTGGCCGGTGGAGATGAGGTGTAGACACCGGAGAGGATGGAAAGCTGGTGTCTTCATGCACAACACGATGGAGGATATCTAGGTGTCGTCTCTAGGTGGAACAATCAAGCGGTGAAACAGAATGGAAATCAACGCCGAGTGGAGACGATCTGAAAACGAGAGGCGCCTAACTGTCCGACCGGGCTGAAGTGAAGATGCAAGGAGAACTCAGACCTTTCTCCTCCTGGTGTGGTGAACTGGGCATAGGGGGCTGGTGATGGTCTGGAGGCAGAGATACCTGGGACATCGACTGGTTATGGGGTCGAGTGTAACAGGGGATGCATGTCGACTCTGGAGAAGCCGACGACGCGATTGAGCAGAGGGTGAGGGAGATGGTCAGACAGAGGGGAGAACTAGGTGATGGTGCTGTGGAGTGATACCGATAGACAGAAGGTAGTAATCAGTCTGTGAGGAGGGAGAGATAGCAGAAAAAGAGGATGGCGCGGTGCTGGTTCAGAAACTGGTATGATGAAGGGGAGGTACCAGTGAACAAAACTTAGAAATGAGAGGGAGAACAAGCTGGGTGCATGATAAGCAGAGAAAGGAGAGATGGAGATTGATGGGAGGAGGAACTAGGCTGGTGCTACGATGAAGGTGAAGTAGAAATAGTGTTGGAAAAGATGAGAAGTGTGCTGGAAACGTGAAAGAGAGAGGAGAGGGATGATAACGTGTGAGAGAGAGTAAACAAGGACGGTCCTAAGGAGAAGAAGGTGAGAAGAGGGGAATCTCGGTACGGTTGTGGAAGAGAGGGAGATGAGAAGAGAGAAAGAGAGGTAGATGAGAAGAGAGGTAGAGAGGAGAAGAAGTGGGTAAGAAGGAGAAGAAGTGGGTAAGAAGGAGAAGAAGGGAGAGGGAGTTAGGAAGAGGGAAAAAAGTCCAAAAAGAGGAAGAGGAAGAAAAAAATATAAAGAGAGAGTTGTGTACGTGAGAATGAGGAAAGGAAAAAGAAAAAGGAAAGAAGGAAAAAGAAAGAGGAGAAGGAAAAGGAAAGAAAGAAAAGAGAAAAAGGAAGGGAAAAAGGAAAAAGAAAGAAAAGAGAAAAGGAAGGGAAAAGAAAAGAAAGAAAAGAGAAAAGGAAGGGAAAAGAAAAGAAAGAAAAGGAGTGGGAAAGGAAAGAAAGAATGAAGAAAGAAAAAAAAAGAATAAGGAGGGAAAGAGGAAGAAAAGGAAAGAGAAATGGGGGAAAGAGTTGCCCTTTACATGTTCTTTCCATTTTGTCCATGATTTCTATTTCATCTATCTCCATGGGTGATCTGGTCCATCCATCGCCCTTTAAGATGATCTGCACCGTTATCTTTTACTCGTATCCATCCGTGCGTCCTTTGGTTGATCTGCAAAAGAAAAGACTAAATTAGAATCATCTGAACCGCACATTAGTCATCTAATGAACTCTAATGATCATCTGACCGTTGATTTTGACAAATTAAGGTTTGGATTGTCAATTGGATTTATATTCAAAATCAAGCTAAGTTTTGTAAAATTGAATGGTTAGATGATCTAATTGAACGCTAAATTAGGGGTATTTTGACCAAAATTGAACACTTAACACACCCCCCAACCAGCATTTTGCTAGTCCCGAGCAAAACATGCGAAAAACCAAATTTTAAGATTTCAAATTTTATTTTTAAGTCAACTCCTCTTTTTCCTCAGAGAATTATCTTCAATAAATCAAATCAACTTTATCATAATAATAAAAATGGCTGAAAAATTCAAAACCCTACCCATATGCCAAAATAATTCCAATTAAGCTCAAATCTCAGAGTGAGTGTGTGCATGTACAGTTTACATATGGAATCATCTTGATCTCTAAATAAACTTCAACTTTTGAACTCCATCCGACATATGTTTTGACCTCAAGCCTCACTAATGACATACACTCAGAAACAAAATCTCTCAGATAAAGGGGTCAAACCATATCTCTCTTTTAATTATGTGAGAATAGTAAAAATAAAAATAAAAAATTATCTCACATATAGTCATGAAAAACAGAAGTTACTAAGGAATTTTATTGTTTTGATCCCTTTAGAATAGATGCCATTACCTTTGAATATTTAGAAATACCAGCCTTTTAGATCCTATCCATTCATTTCCTTATCAAGACTATTTTCATCCTAGAATCAATAGGTCTTTAACTGGGACGAAACGTAGGCTTAGGACAAGGTATCAAAGAAAGGGTATAAGGTTATTCAAAGTTTCTTCAGAAAATAAGTAGAGGTCTTCTAAAGTTGATAATTCTTTCTTTCTTTGATTTTTTCTAAAGTGAATATTTTTGTTTCCATTTTTCTTTGTATTCTTCAAACTTTTTTTTTTTTTTTTTTTAGACTATTTCAATACTTTTGAATCACTTTGAAGAATATTTCTTTTCTTGATATCCACTTTTCATTACAACTAAAAGATATTTCTTCATTCTTCTCTAACTCATTTTTCAAAGAAAATGGGTAATGGATAATTTATACTGGGTTAATATGGGTAAAGGATAATTTGGATGACAAAAGAAAAGGCTTATATTAAAGGCTCAAGTTGGCTAACTAGTGGTAACAATACTTTATGGGTAGGCTTTATGTCTCTAGGTTATAACAACAAGGATGGCCTAAATCATTTTCTAGGTTTCCTATAATCCATCAAATTCAATGAACTTCTAGAATTTTAAAGATAATATTCTAATTATTCAGGTAATTAGCCAAAATTACGAGTTTGGGATCAATTTTCTTTAAGCTCGCTGAAGAAAATTAGGAATATTTATAACCTCTCAAAAAAAATGAATGGCTCTAAAACTCACTTAGGTTATAGGTCTCCACTGAATTTCTTCAGAATCTCTAAGTTATAGCCACTTATCAATCTAGACTATCTATATGCAACTGTGTGTACAGATGTGATCAGAGACTTTGCTTTCATAGAATACTTTAGAAAATGAGTAAAAAGATGAATTAATCATATTCAATTTCATTAATAAGCTAAAGTTATCTAGATTATACTTCAGAAAATCCAATTCTCATCATAGTGTAGGAAATGACCTAAAATTTTTCAATTTTTCAAAATTTTTTTTTTTTTTTTTGAAAAACAAGGAAAGCACCTAAAAATCTAAAAAAACTAGAATTTGCTAGAATTCTACACCCCCCAACCTGACGGAAACATTGTCCTCAATGTTTAAAAAGTAGGACCGAAAATGAATATGGGTGATGTAGAAAACAACAAAAATGAAAAACTCTGGGTTGCCTCCCAGTGAGCGCTAAGTTTAACGTCTTCAGCCAGACATGTCCTCATTTATCTTTGAGTTTTCCTGATTCCAATAATGAAATGGCAAGATTTCTCACGCCACTTCAAAATCTCACGATAGTCTATATATTTCATCCACCTTGAAATTTTTTGTGATGGTTGCATTATAACACAATAGACTACCATGAATGTCAATTGAGTGAGACCACTTTGATGATCTCCTATCTTCAAAATTTCACGGTAATCAATATAACTCCTCCACCTTGAAAATTTAGGTGGTGGAATCTTTATAACAATGTGAACTACCGTGAATTTAAATTCTTTTGAACCATATAAATGTGAAGAGTCCTCCCTTTCCCTTACATTTTCCTGAGATTGAGATATAAGCTGACTCTGCCCTTCCTTATAAGATTGTTCTTGTATTAATAAAGGAGGGGGCATGGTTTTGCTTACATCCTGATTATCTTTTAGTGTGTACCTTGGAGTCAGTTGATGTATGGACAATAGATCAATGGACTCTTTCTTATCCTGTTCTATTGGCATAGGCAACAAATCAGGTGGGCCTAATTTATTATCTAATGATTGTTCAAATGAAGGCTGTAGGTCCCTATCAGGTACATATTCTATGTTAAAAGGCTTATTTGGGGTTTCAGGCTCTGTAAGGGGTTCTACAGATGATGGGAGGGAAGTGATCTCACTTAATGGAAGCTCCTCAAAATGAGGTTTCCATTTTCTTGTATCCATGATAGGTACAGAATCAAGGAGGGCATTAACTCCCTCTATTAATGCATCCTCATTAAACTCATTAAAATGGGCCAAACAGGCCTCCAGTGGGTCTGACAAGGAAGACGACTGAAACTGATCTTGCACAACTGAATTGATCATGTTAATAATGTGCAAATCATCAATAGTTTCACTAGGTTGGTTACAAATGTTAAAGATGTTTAGCTCTAATGTCATATTGCCAAAAGATAGTTTCATGACACCATTTCTACAGTTGATTAAGGCATTGGACGTAGCCAAAAATGGTCGTCCCAAGATGACTGGTATTTCATTCTTCTCATTCACCACCGGTTGTGTATCTAGAACTAGAAAATCGACAGGGAAGCAAAATTGTTCTACCTGGACTAACACATCCTCTATTACCCCTCTCGATATTTTTACAGAACGATCAGCTAACTGGAGCGTAGTAGATGTAGGTTTCAGTTCACCCAGACCTAACTGTTCGTATACTGAGTATGGTAATAGATTTACACTAGATCCTAAATCAAGAAGAGCTTGGTTAATCTTGTAGCTACCAATAATGCAAGTAAGAGTGGGGCAACCAGGATCTTTGTACTTTGGTGGTGTATGGTGTTGAAGAATAGAACTAACCTGTTCAGTCAAAAATGCCTTCTTCTGGACATTCAATTTTCTCTTTATGGTGCATAAGTCTTTTAAGAATTTGGCATACGATGGGATTTGTTTTATAGCATCTAAGATCGGTATGTTGATCTTGACTTGTTTGAAAATTTCTAAAATCTCATCATTAGAAGCAGACTTTGGGGCTTGACGTAACCTTTGAGGAAATGGAGCAGGAATAGGACATTGATCAACAGGTAAAACAGGGTCCTTTTGTTTAGAGTTTTCTTTAACTTTCGTGGATTTTTCTACCTTTTCAGTCTTCTGAGGCTCATCTTTCTCAATTCTTCTACCACTCCTAAGAATGGTCACAGCCTTAGTTTGTTCCATGGTAGAGCTAGATGTTTCATCAGATGCATTAATGCTAACCGCATGCACTCCCTTAGGGTTTGCTTGTGGTTGAGCTGGGAACTTTCCTTTTTCCATACTTTGCATCATTTGACTCATCATGTTTTTTAATTCATTCATGGACTGGTTAGTTTGTTTTATTTGACTCTCTAATTGAGAAATTTTCCTTTCCTGGTTTTGAACGTTTTGATTATCTTCAACATGCCTTTTAGGTGGAGGCAAGTAAGGTCCAGAAGGAGGTTGATGAGTTTGATAAGGTAAGGTAAGAAGTCCTTGGTTTTGTTGATGAGGTTGATATTGTCCTGATTGTGGAACATTAGCAGTAGGTCCATTTTTCCAACTAAAATTTGGATGGTTTCTCCAGTTGGGGTTATAAGTGTCTGAATATGGGGAGAAAGGTCTTTTATATGTGTTAAGTGCATTAGCTTGATCATGAAGTACATCTTGAAAAGCAGGGATTGTAGGACATTCCTGAGTAAGATGTGACGTACTTTCACAAATACTACACACTTGTTCTTCTTTATTTGAGTTTTTCTTTCCCATTTCTATGGCTTCTACTTTCCTCGCTAGGGATGCTACTTTAGCATTGATATCATCTTTTTCAGACATAGCATACATGCCTCCCCTAGCATGGGTGTTATTGGGCTTAGGTCTATCTGTATGTTCTATTCTTTCTGAGTCAGCCCAGGTCTGTGCACTTTCAGCTAGCCATTCCAAATACTCCTCCGCCTCATCTGGTTGTTTGTTGAGAAAGTTGCCATTACACATCATCTCTACAAACTGGCGCATGTCAGAATTTAGTCCTTCATAAAAGAAGCTGATGATGCGCCATGGTTCATAGCCATGATGTGGGCAAGTGAGTTGTAGTTCTTTGAACCTTTCCCAGCATTGATAGAATGATTCTTTATCCTTCTGAGTAAAGTTCATTATTTTGCGGCGAAGCGTATTAGTTTTATGGGTAGGGAAAAACTTCTTTAAGAATTCCCTAGTCATTTCATTCCAGGTTCTTATGGAACCTGATGGCAGTGCATTAAACCACATTTTTGCTTTTTCCTTTAAAGAGAAAGGAAAAAGTTTAAGTCTGATAGTATCTAGACCTATATTTTGTGTTCTTTGGGTACTACATACCTCATCAAATTCTTTAAGGTGCAAATAAGGACTCTCACTATCTAGACCATGGAATTTGGGAAGTAATTGGATTACTCCCGTTTTTAATTCTAACGCACCAACATTTTGAGGAAGAATTACACAGGATGGTGTGCTGGTGCGTGTAGGCTGAAGGTAGTCTTTTAAAGTTCTACCACGAAAGTTTTGATGACCCTCAATATTATCATCCCCATGTTCACTTTGTTGGTCCCACTCCCTATTGTTTCTTCTCCAATCTCTATTTGGTTGATGATTATTCCTCCTTGGTGGAGGTTGATATTCATCTTCTATCAAGGGTGGTGGTTCCTCATTCATGATGAGTAGAGCCCCTTGACTTCCATGGGGTGAATTACCCCTTGAGCGTTGATCAGCCATAGATGTGGCCTGATCTTGCAGTATATCTTTTTGGTCGTACTTGACTAACCTTCCGGTTTTGTCGTGTCTCCAAAAGTGCATACAAGGGAAGCTTCTTTTTGTTTTTGTTTTGTTTTGTTTTTTTTTTTTTTTCTTTGAGAAAACTAACCTAAATGATGCAACCTAACTTCTAGAATGATGCACAAACAAAAGAGCACACTCAAATAATCCTAAGGCTAATAAGCAGCAATATATTTGATTTTCTTGATTATCTGTGGGGACGATGCTTTTATTAGCCTAGACTAGCGCTCCTCCTCTCTTTAGAAGTTGATTACTGCTTACTAGTTGGGTTCTGTCCAAAGTGGTTAATACAACCCTCGTATAAGGAGGCGTTTAGACCTCAACAAACGTCAATAGGAGGTGGGGGAAGAGCGAGGCTCTATTAAGTAACCCCCAATAACCATAGTGATCAAAAGCCACTGGACTGACAGTAAATCGCGTCCTATTAAGAGGGTCCTACGAGCATGTGATGGCCCTATAGGTCTCTTCTGATTGATTTTAAATTAACGTGAAAGGAAGGTTTGCGCGCTTGAGGTGATTATCCTAAGTGGGCCAAGAGGTGGTGATGAAATCCACCCTTGATCTTATGGGGGTAGGGTGCCCTTACTAATTAATTTCACACACCATGGCAATTCGATCAGCATATAAATAACCTTAAAACATTAAACATGCCCTAAGAATGCAATTAAAAGCAGTAAACTAATGCAAAATCCTAAAATGCAACAATTATAAAAAAATGCTTCTATATGAGTTACACTACCAAACAATGCAAATTATTCTAAATGCAAACCCTAATCTAGGAAATAAATGAGTGAGGAAACTCACAGTGGGGTTTCTGATGAAGATCAAGTGTGGGCCACCTTATCCCACACTTGCCCTGTATTATACAACCCTTTAAATTTTAAAATGGAAATTACAATTTACAAGGATCCTCACTACAAGATTCACTCAAAAGGAAAAAGAAAGTCCTATTCTAGGAAAGCAGGGAAGTTTCCAATTTGGTGAAGATCCACTTGCCAAATTCCTCCACTTTCCTATTTCCTGAAAAATAAAATTAGAAATTAGTACCAAATTCAGGAAACAAGGTGATTATGCCCTAAAAAAAATTGAAAAATGCACCTAAAATTTTCTAAAATGCTAAAAATTGCAATTCCTAATTTTATGTATTTTTCTGGATTTTTCTGATTTTTTTAAAATTTTCTGATTTTTTTTATTTTTTGGATTTTTTAAATTAAATTTTATGAAAACTCTTTTGCAAGTCCCCAGCAACGGCGCCAAAAATTTGTTGATTGTTTTACCGCAAGTGCACGGGCTATTGTAGGGTAGCTTATGTAAGTACGGGTCGATCCCACGAGGACTTGATTTAAAATGGAGTTTTCAATAAAATCTGATTAAGAAAAGAATCAAAACAAAGAATATAGCAAAATTCAACTAACAATAAAATAAAATCTATATTTATTCAATTGTTGCAATGTACACAATTATTTATTCCAAAAACACAGAAAATGCAATAAAATGATCAGTCCTGGATAAGCCTGTCCTGGATTGCACTGTCCATGGATTAGAAAAACGCAGATAAAACAAAACCGGAATAAAGAAGGACACAGATGGAATTAAACTGGGGACACAGATGGAATTAACAGGAAAGAACAGATTTGTAATTTCTGTTAAAGAGAGAGGGCAAAATAGGAATTAAATGAAAAATCTGGTTTTTAGAAAAAAAAACCAGACGAAGAGGGAGAGAAACGAAGGAGGAGCTAGAGGAGAAAGAAGAAGAATAAGGGAGAGGAGGAAGAAGAAAAAGAGAAAGAGAAAAGAGGAGAGGAGAAGAGATGGGATATGGGTTCTCTCCACAGGATGGCCGAGTCGTCGCACAGGTCGGTGGTGCAGAGCTCTGGCCGGTGGAGATGAGGTGTAGACACCGGAGAGGATGGAAAGCTGGTGTCTTCATGCACAACACGATGGAGGATATCTAGGTGTCGTCTCTAGGTGGAACAATCAAGCGGTGAAACAGAATGGAAATCAACGCCAAGTGGAGATGATCTGAAAACGAGAGGCGCCTAACTGTCCGACCGGGCTGAAGTGAAGATGCAAGGAGAACTCAGACCTTTCTCCTCCTGGTGTGTTGAACTGGGCATAGGGGGCTGGTGATGGTTTGGAGGCAGAGATACCTGGGACATCGACTGGTTATGGGGTCGAGTGTAACAGGGGATGCATGTCGACTCTGGAGAAGCCGACGACGCGATTGAGCAGAGGGTGAGGGAGATGGTCAGACAGAGGGGAGAACTAGGTGATGGTGCTGTGGAGTGATACCGATAGACAGAAGGTAGTAATCAGTCTGTGAGGAGGGAGAGATAGCAGAAAAAGAGGATGGCGCGGTCTTTGGTTCGAGAACCGGTATGATGAAGGGGAGGTACCAGTGAACAAAACTTAGAAATGAGAGGGAGAACAAGCTGGGTGCGTGATAAGCAGAGAAAGGAGAGATGGAGATTGATGGGAGGAGGAACTAGGCTGGTGCTACGATGAAGGTGAAGTAGAAATAGTGTTGGAAAAGATGAGAAGTGTCTTTGGGAACGTGAAAGAGAGAGGAGAGGGATGATAACGTGTGAGAGAGAGTAAACAAGGACGGTCCTAAGGAGAAGAAGGTGAGAAGAGGGGAATCTCGGTACGGTTGTGGAAGAGAGGGAGATGAGAAGAGAGAATGAGAGGTAGATGAGAAGAGAGATAGAGAGGAGAAGAAGTGGGTAAGAAGGAGAAGAAGAGAGAGGGAGTTAGGAAGAGAGAAAAAAGTCCAAAAAGAGGAAGAGGAAGAGGAAGAAAAAAATATAAAGAGAGAGTTGTGTACGTGAGAATGAGGAAAGGAAAAAGAAAAAGGAAAGAAGGAAAAAGAAAGAGGAGAAGGAAAAGGAAAGAAAGAAAAGAGAAAAAGGAAGGGAAAAAGGAAAAAGAAAGAAAAGAGAAAAGGAAGGGAAAAAGGAAAAAGAAAGAAAAGAGAAAAGAGAAAAGGAAGGGAAAAGAAAATAAAGAAAAGGAGTGGGAAAGGAAAGAAAGAATGAAGGAAAGAAAAAAAAAAAGAATAAGGAGGGAAAGAGGAAGAAAAGGAAAGAGAAATGGGGGAAAGAGTTGCCCTTTACATGTTCTTTCCATTTTGTCCATGATTTCTATTTCATCTATCTCCATGGGTGATCTGGTCCATCCATCGCCCTTTAAGATGATCTGCACCGTTATCTTTTACTCGTATCCATCCGTGCGTCCTTTGGTTGATCTGCAAAAGAAAAGACTAAATTAGAATCATCTGAACCGCACATTAGTCATCTAATGAACTCTAATGATCATCTGACCGTTGATTTTGACAAATTAAGGTTTGGATGGTCAATTGGATTTATATTCAAAATCAAGCTAAGTTTTGTAAAATTGAACGGTTAGATGATCTAATTGAACGCTAAATTAGGGGTATTTTGACCAAAATTGAACACTTAACAAGAAGCATAAAAAAAATGTTAACAATCAAGTAGATGAAGTGCATGCAATGGAATAGTAAAGAAAATCTAAGAAAAGATTCAAACTATAGAAGATGATGCATGTAACTCTATGATGAATCCTAGGATGCAAACTATTATGTGTGTAAATTAAAGGCATGCAAGAATAAAAGAAAGTAAGGATCCATGCTACCTATAATTGCAAACTACAGAGCACGTGTGAAAAATAAAAGCAATAAAAATTGAATGAGTACATACAAACTAAAGAAGAATTATGCATGATTGATGTGAGGAAAGTAAGTGTAAGCATGGAGGTAGAAGAAGAAAGAAGAAAACAAAAAAAAAAAAAAAGGAAAGGAAAAAAATGGGAATGGGTTAGCTTAAGAACCATTAACTTTGCTCCAAAGGATTTGAACATTGATGCTTTGATCTCTAAGGAAAGTTGAAGGGTAGGTTTTCCTTTTCCTTTACCTCCTATTAGAATGTTTTAGGAGTAGAATACCTAAGGATAGATGGCTAGGATTTAAGGAAGAAGTATGATTAAATAGTTGGGAAATATGAAGGGAAAGAGGGAATGCATGATTTTCAAGTAGAGGAGATGTTTGGCTTGGAATGGAGTTTGAGTAAGAGTGGGGATAGGAAAGTGGGATAAGGAAGCGGATATGTTCAGTAAGAAAGAAGGTTTTCCTAGGAAAGAAAAGGTGATTGCTTACGAGGGAAGGAAGAGAGGAAGATTAGAAGAAAACCTAGAAGTTAGGAGGGATTTTGTTGAAATTATAAAGTGGATAAAGGGGAAAGTGTAATTTCCATGGGAGCGTATGTGGAGTTTCTAATTTTGAATTGAATGTGAACCATTGCAGGTTAAGGAATGGTGGAGATCTCAAAACTTTGATTTGACTTTTCAACAAGGGCTAATTGACTAGGAGCTTTACCTTTTGAATGCATTATTCTTGGTCCTCAGATCATCATCATCCTATCTTGAGTGGCTGAGATTTGGTTGGAGTAATCTTATAAAAAAAGATCAACTTTTAAGGCCTCTTTACTCTCCATTGTTGGAATGGATTGCCCTAGACTGGATAGTCTATATTTCTTAGAAATTTCCTTATACACTCTAGGTTTTTCAATGGCTTTCTTCTAGCTAATAGCGTTCCACATAGATGGGACTTCTTTTTCCTTATTCGTAGGAGGGAATCTCCTGGAAAATATGTGTACAATTCTATGGAAAACTCTCCACCAATAATCTTTCAATTTGGTCTTCATTGCAATTTGACTTCTTATTAGTCCATCCTTACTTGAATGTATCTTCATTGGCTGCTAAGGATATGTATCTGTAAGGGTAGATCTTGACCTTTAAGTGCTTGAAAAAAAAGATAGTTTTCAATCGTAGATTTTTTGAAAATTATTTCTCTCTTCTTTTCCTTGTTTTTCTCCACCAATCCACTATAAATCAGCACCTTTACATGGAAATTTCATGCTACCCTTAGGTGGTACCTTCCTCTTGTAGAGTAGGAGAGAGAAAGTAAGGAATAAGTCTCATGCATGTTTTGGTCTTCTAACTTTTTTTATTTAAGAAACTCTTATTGTATATGTTCTCACTATATATAATTTGGACTTTTGTTAAATGCTTTCCAAGGTGATAATATGCATGGATGCTTGCATGAGAAGTTTTGTCATCTTTTGATAAGAAGACCTTATTTTGAATGGACAAGACTTGATCTTCCATTTAGGGTTTCTGATTGCTTTGACTATGATTTTGATATCCAATGATCGTTCTAAACTCCTGAACTTCATGATTGGTATGTATGGTTCCACAATGTAGCTTGGAAGGTAAATTTACTCTTTCAGGGGTAAAATTATAAATTTTATGTATTTTTTCATTAGTCCTCTACTACAAAATTTAGAATTAACCCTAATTAGTGATGATTAAGTGATTATTGGGGTTAAAACTCACTAAATATAGAGGTATGTATGTAATTCTATAAATATCAAATACCTCCAGACTTTGATTTTCCTAGTCCTCCAGCAAAACTATAAAAATTAGAAAAGAAGAAGAAAAAAATACCCTAACCACTTTCTTCAGTAGTCTCCTTTGCAATTAGCATATGTAGTAAGCCTTTTAACCTCTAGGTTACCCCTATTATCAGTTTCTTTGATCCCTTTGATTCATCAAACTCAGAGAGTAAGTGTGTGAATTTATAGCCAATACATACGTAATTGTCAGTTTTCAAGTAAATTATAACTTAAATTATGATCCAAAAGTACATTTTGAATTCAAATCTCACAAGATATTCTTAACACTCAGAAGTAAGTCTCTAATAATTGGGTTACACTCTTACAAATATGTGAGCAGAAAGATATCGACTACTAAGAATGTTACAATCTATTACTTTCCTTATTCATTCATAACTATATCCAAGTCATAATTCTCCTACGATCAAGTTAGGACTTCTAGTAGGAAGCAACATGGGCTTCGGATAGGATTATCAAAAGAATGAGTATAAGAATAAATAAAGGCATTTTGAAAAAATATGTAAAGGTCTTCTACAAAAGTATTCTCATACTTTCATTTTCTACCCATAAGAGTGAACATTTCTTTTTCATTGGCTATCTTTTTCTATATTTTCTTTTTCTTGACTTTCGGTATGTAGCCTTTCTTTGAATTTTCTCTTTCACCCCTTTTTTATGTTCATCTCCCAAATTGTATTGCTCATACTTTTCTTGAACATATTCTTCAAACCAACTCTACATATTTCTAAAAACATTGGCTAATAGATATATTTTAAGGTTTAATAAGGATAATGGTCAATGGGTTCATAAAGAAAAAGGCTCAAGGCGTTAACTAGTAGAAAAGTAATATAGGAAGGCTAGGTTTATTATGGATGACCTCGATCATTTCCTAAGTTTTATATAACTTAAATTGACCATAAACTCAAGAGATAAATAATAAAATTTCTTACATGTTTTCTAATAGTTGACCAAAATGAAGGATAATGAGACCAACTAAGAAATTATTGTCTATTGAAGAAAATTTTAAATTTATAAGCCTCTTAAAGAAAGGTTGCTATAAAACTCATATGGGTTAATAGTCTCCACAAACATTCTTCAAGATCTCTAAGTTATATCTTGTCTTCAACTTAAACTATATATGTCTATTTTGTGCAATAATTATTTCAAGTTTAATTTTTCATAGAATACTTTAGAAAAAGAATAAAAAGAAGAACTAGTTGGATACAAATCTATTAATAAGATAAAGTTAAAAAAATATATTAAATATTCAAAAAAATTGAATTCTCATCCTTATAAAGGAACTTTCATAAGTTTTTATCAAAAAAATTAATTTTGAAAACATTTCCATTTTTTTAAATAAAGGAAAATTTTGAAAAATAGCGAAAAATGATGGACACATCAAAGTTGACAGATCTTACTCCCATGAGTAAATTAAACATTGTCTCCAATATTTTTCAAATAAAAGCATGGACAAATGAAAATTTAAGTAAAGAGAAGGATTAGAATGATATTATCTATACTTTAGTGATGATGTAGTGATTTGTCAATGTGGTTTGATAAAGGAAAAATGTAACTCACAACTACACGTACTTTATCATATAAATGACTTGATGTGGCTCTAGTCCAGATAAACAAGCTCCTCTAGTAGGAGCTCCTCCTCTTCATCAAGGTTTCTCACCTCAAAGTGTGGTTTCAGCCGCTAATCATTAACTTTGGAAAGTTCTCCATGTTTTTCAAACTCGATGGCCCCATATAGACAATTTTGACATTATATGGGCTAGTCCATTAAGAGTGTAGCTTTGCTAGAAAGATAAGTAGATGGGAATTGTAGAGAAGGATCCTTTGACCTTGTTCAAACATTTTGTGCAAGATAAATTTGTCATAAACCATCTTCATATGATAATTGTACCTTTTTAACACTATTGTATGCATCTCTTCTAAGTTCTTATAACCCTTGAAGGTGGAAATTCTTATGGGACCTAGTTTTATCATGGTCAAAATTGAGATATTTGATTGCCCAATATGCTTTATGTTGTAGCTCAATAGGCAAATAATAAGCTTTTCCAAAGGCTAACTGATAAGAACACATTATAATAGTAATTTTATAAGTTGTTCCATAAGCTCGAAGTGCATTAATTAGTCTAAGAGACTAATCTTTTTTATTGGAGTTCACCGTATTCTCTAGAACGCTTAATTTCCCTGTGTGCTACCTCAACTTGACTACTAGTTTGTGGATGGTATTTCACGTGGATTGAGTGAGAATCACTACCTTTACATGAAAATTTTGTGCTCCTCTTTAAGTAGTCCATTCCTTTGGTTGAGTGGGAGAGAGAAAGTAAGGAATAAGTCTCATGTAGGCTCTAGTCTTACAACTTGTTTATTTCTATGACATCTCGGGTTTTTCTAATACTTTTTCATAAAATCTTTTACAATTGTGGGGCCTTGAGTTTGAAAAACTATTTAGAAACCAATCGGTGAAAAACAT
This sequence comes from Warburgia ugandensis, assembly GCA_035236585.1. NCBI lineage: Eukaryota > Viridiplantae > Streptophyta > Magnoliopsida > Canellales > Canellaceae > Warburgia > Warburgia ugandensis. The sequence continues at coordinate 61,764,480 of CP141133.1, forward strand.
GTTTCATGAGAAGACTTTAAAAAAAATTTGAGTGTCATTTTTCTTTTAAAAAATAAGGAATTTCAGAGAAATGAGCAACACATTTTTAACAAAAATTCGGCAGAGTCTCCCTTGTATTTTGGACCCAGCACATTTCACTCATGCAATGCAATAACTTGACAAACATATATATATATGAAATATCAAAGGAGGCTCTGTCTCCTTCCAAAATACATCTACACACAAGTCTATTTATATTTAAATAAAAAAGAAACATTTTGTAGTGCCAAAAGGCTAGGAATTGAACCAACATCATGATGACCACTCTAGTCACAGCTACATCACGATAACTCCAATTTATATCCCCACATGTAAATAAAGCAAAGTCATATTAAGTCAAATATTACGTCAATTCACAAGATCATCAAATATATTGCAAACCTGTTTGTTATACCTTTCATGCTCTTCTCTTTAGATCTTTATCACAATCTTCTGCTCATGTGTGTCATTTCTTCAAACATGAGACATTGTAAACAATTTACAATGTCTTAGCAAGCTTGCACTTATGTAGGTAGTTTCATCATTGAAGTATGAAGTTTACGCAGTTTTAAATCCAAAAAAGATACATAATCACATGTTATGCAGTTGAGTGAAGTATGATACATAATGAGCAATATAACAAAACTCTAAAATCTCAATCATGATTGACAAATCAATGTCATGCTAGACCAATTCAAATTATCAGTTTCAATATCCGTGCATATTGTTTTCAAAGACAATCATAACCTTTGTGAGGTATTTTACAAGATATAAAAGATCACCACAACTAATGTCATGCATCATCTCATAGATATAATTATCCAAACTAGATAGTGAATCATCATAAAAAATCAATAGATGAAAAGCATTTAAACCATGAAATACTTAAATACAATTAATGTATCTTAATAAGTATAAACATATGGATAATACCATTTGAACCTCCTTGATGTTGTTGGTCATGAGTACTCATTATAGACCTAAAATCCCAAGATATGATACACATGTGCTATAACGCTATATACATATGAATATGAAAATAATGAAATTTTTGTGCACAGACAAGACACAATCAAGTCTGTAGCTATCACATCAATACCAAGATGGATAGACTCCTTGCACCGTGCTCATGGGAAACACGGTACACAAGGCCATGACCTACACATGATGTCATCGACTTGAATTCAGCCATTTGAAGCTAAGTATCATATATATAAAGTTTCAAAGGAGGATGATTAGTCCTCAACCCTTCTAGCATAGCATCCATCAGGCCACCATATGCCCTCCATAACATAATAATACTAGGTATCATTACATGCTGTCATAACATATTAAACCACAAAATTCCATGCACTAGTGAAATCATGCAGATCAATCTCATGATATGATATAACTATGTAAAAGCAACCCTCACAAGGGTTGAGTATGAGGATTCCTCACTCCTCATCTTTTCATAAATCACAAACTACAAGCAATTTCAAAAACATTTATGTGTACAAAGTGATAAGTTGCATGATGTACAAATATACTTACTATATAAATAAGAAATCTAAAAAAGAATCTTGATTTTAACTATTTTCAAGCATGATAGAATAGTCATTAATAGTTTTCATGTTTCACAAAAGCATATCGAAGTTAAAACTAGTACCTCCTTGGCAAATTTTTCACAAGTTCTTCCCTTTTAGGTTTAGCTTTAAATTTAACTTCAATTAAGTCAAACTGATCTTGAAACTGTGTAGCACATCTAACATCTCAATCCCCACATCAACATAGAATTGTATAAGCATCAAAATCATGCTAAAATCTATATAGTGTATAAAATTTGCTTTTAAAGCTCTTTTTTAGGTTGCATTTACATCATAAATGGGGACTTCATGTTTGAGTGTCTCTCACCATTTGTATATTAGATTATTCATCTAAATGTAATCCCATAGTTCAGATTGAATCGTCAGATTTCATACAATCCATCAGTTTCTTCAAAATCAGCTCCCTAATATTAAAATTTCATAGTATGTTTACTTAACAAAGGTCAGGGTACACAATGGTGACTTATGATCACTAATCAAACATTGTCAACTCCTTATTCCTTTGTTCTCCAATAGAATGTTTCAGATTATTCACTCAATTTTCATCTAGATTTTTCAATTTCTATCATATATAAGTTAATTCAGTATTCTAGAACTCATCTGTGGTGTTTGATCATCGATCATACATCAAGAAGTCACTGTTTGAATAGTGATATTGCACGATTGAGATTGTTAGATCAATTTTTAGCCTAAATCGATAATTTATATTCGAGCTACATCAGGTATGTATTTACCTATTTCTAAGCTTGTATTAAGAAATGGATGACTGGATCATCCAAAAAACCTAGATCTAGGGTGAAATCGTATGGATTTAGCAAAATACCTCAAATTAAGAACATGGTTTTACAGATCTTACCTCGTAGGAGTGTTTTCATGCCATTTCCTCTGTTGGATGTGTGCATTGATCACTGTTTTACAATGAAATCCTCTAATCACATCCTTCTCTGGTTGACTAGCAAGAACAGCTCAGATCTCCTAATAAACTTGGGGTTCCGGTTCACCTCATCGCGAAGAGTAGAATGATCAGCTTAGATCATCAATCTGAGCTATTGTCTTCTCCAGCGACGACTATAACTTTGCCAAACTAAAAAATCTCTCTCTCTCTTCTCGCAAGCATAAAGAGCTTCTTCGGCATGCAAGGTTTCTCTTTTCCCCTTTCCTTTTTTCTCCCTTCTCCTTCTCCTTCTCCTTCTCCTTTTCCTTTTCCTTCTGTCTCTCCTTTCTTCTTCTTCCTCCTCTTCGTCTCATTTTTCCCTCTGTGCATGTGACCATTCTATCTATTTCGTTTTTCCTTAAGTGGGAGGGGGTGCCGATATCAATTTGGCCCCCTCCTTTAGCAATATAATAAAAAAATTTCAAAAAATCCCTCCTTATTTTAAATCCTCACATCTCCTCCATCCAAATTCCAATTTCAATGTTCTTTGTGTTTTTGGAATCGTATCAATTGTACTTTTTATTTTTTATAGTTTCGGGTTCAAATTTTCAATTTTCAAGGGGGTCACTTTCATATAACTCAATTTTACTTAATTAAAATTTTTATCATCTCAATTACAATATAATATATTGTATGAAAAAGAACTCAAATTTGAGGGTTCTTATGATTTCAAAAGCTCATATTGTGTATGTTCACATTGTATATGGTTTGAGCTTCCTTTTCTCAAAGTGGTAATATGCATGGATGCTTACATGATAAGTTTTATTATCTTATTTTGATATGAACACCCTATTTTGAATGGATAAGGCTCATTCTATTTACAGTTCTTGACTACTCTAACTTTAATTTTAACATTCAATGATCATTTTGAACTCTTGAATTTTATGATTGACATGTATGGGTCCATGGTGTAGCTGAGAAGGTAAAATTACTCTTTCAAGGGTAAAATTATAAATTTTGTGTATTTTTCATTTATACTCTGGACTTGCAAAATATGGAATTAACCCTTATTAATAATGATTAAATAATTTTTATGGTTAAAACCTACTAAATATAGAGGTATGCATGTAACATTTCTATATATGTCAACAACCATGATGTAGTACAATCTTAGCAAAATGTTGTACTCGAATATCATTGTTATACTAAGTTTTCTCAGATACTTATTCAGTTCATGCTTATCATATTTATGCAAACTATTTAATATCATGGAGGCAAAACTTTGATCACTTTCTTCTTCAAAATCATCATCTTTGAGGGCTTACAAATATACAATGATTTTCTTGACATCCTACATCATTACCCACATGACAATCCAAGTGCAACCACATGACAACATAACATAAAAATTGTAATGAGAATGCCACTTGTAGACTAAGAACTTGAAAAGTAAAAATAACTTTATTTTTTCCATAATGTCTCAAATCTTAAGTTCTCTAAAAATGTGGATTTTTAGTTGTATGATTGATGCAAACAAATCAAATTATAAATAAGCCTTTCAACATTACCTCTTCTTTTGAACACCCATGAACATAGATAACAAATGTTCAACTATGGCTTTAGAGTATTCAATAGTAGAGAGTAGTGTAGTTGCACCTACAATGTGCCTCAGGTACAAAATATCTATTTCATTAAACAATAACAATACCCAAAAAGGAGTCATGCCAACACATTTGCATGAGATTGTAGACATATTCGATACTAGCAATTTGTCAACTTAAAATATATAAATATAAATCCTAACCCTCCCCACCCTTGATTTAATCATTGGTCCTGCACTTTAGATTTAGGCATGGATCTTGTTTAATTTTTTGCTACATATATATATTTGTTTATAGTAAAGTCAGAGGTTCTTCAAGATGTCAAATAATATATGGTTTCCAAAGCTAATCAATAGTCAACAATTCTCTATGTGCATCTGCAAAATATGAAAAGATAATTTGTGAATGTGTGGGATCTTTGGAACAAGGCTCCTATGTTAGATTGGCTAAAAATTATTGCGAGAATAAGATGCCATGATTAACTTGATTTGATATATCATTAATGATACTCAGCCAGCCTTTGTCCATAATAGTATATTCATGGAAGCATTCACTTGCTTCATGAGGTGGTTACTTTCTTCAAATTTCAAAGAAAGGGTACTGAAAATATGATTATTGAAGCATATGCTTTCAAGGTGTTTGATTCTCTTATTATGATTTATCCATTATATTCTTACTAAAATGCATTCCTCTAAACCTTTTGTTCATATTATCATGTTTTAAATTACCAACCCCTAGCATGTTTGCGATATTAATGGATCCCCTTTGACATGGTTTAAACCTTATAGAGTAGCTTCCAAGGGAATCCCACATCCCCATATATATATATATATATATTATGTATGAAAGTGTTATCAGCATTGAATAAGATGTCTTTTATCTAAGGAGTAGAATCCATTGGTAGTCTATAAATAGCCTCTTCTTTCTTGTCTTATGCATGCAAATGAATGTCAGCTATTACATAGGCAAAAAAGATTAATTGTGAATAGAATGAGCCACTATATATATCCTGGTCTCAAGCTATATATATATATGGTGTAAGGAGCAGCTAAAATTTGATTGACTAAGAAAAAGTAGAAAACTATAATTTTCTTTAACTTTGTCTATTTTCTACTTTTTAATAGCCAATCAAATGTTAGTTGCTACTTACACTTGCAATAAATAGTTGAAATTACTACTCATATATTACATGACTACTAAAGCTTCAACACTCCAAATTTCTAGGTTATGGAAAGAGCATCTTTCACATTTTCTTAGATTGCCTATATTTAAAGATACTGCATGTACAATAATGTCTAGGAGAATCTTGCAATATTTTGGTTGTCAAATTAATCTTGATATGTTTTGTATTATCATATGTGTGGTCAATATGTGGATATGCTACATAGTTGTACCCTCTTATTAATTAATAAAATCTGCAAATTTATCAGATATTATTGGCATTTCTTTTTGTTTTCGCACTTGGTACTAGGAAAAAGAATGATCAAGATTATCAATAAGATCATTCCACCTATATGATATTCATACTGATTACACCATGTTTTGTATCAAGAAATTAAAATCCATCTAAGAGGGAGAGTGATAGGATTGGGCAGGTGGGGTTCATGACAAGCATTTGCACACATCACAACATATGCTTCATCATCTTCTAGTATCTTCAAATAAATGGCTCACAAAGGGGTTTTTTTAAAGAAAAAGGTAGTTTTATTCATTGGGAGAGAACAACCCTCCCCATGTTAGGATAAGAGGGAAGCCAATAAATTGGTTAATCCATGGCTTTAAGAGTACATTCTCAAGTACATAAGCACCTTGGAACTGCATTTCATTACACAAGAACACAGATAGCTCACAAAGGTTAGTTTATTAGAATGAAAAGAAAGTATCAAAATGAGGTTGGAGGCAACTCTGACAATCGTATTAATTAAATGAAAAGAACTTACAATAGATTGTGGTAAATTAATCAACTCCAAACTCATTGGCTAGAGATGGTATCATAAATTAGAATCAGGAATTTTGGCTCTGGCTAATGAAGTTGTATGTTGTGAAATGACATTCTAAGATGTTGTTTTTTATCTTTTTTACAAAAGATGTCATCTATCTAGTCTTCTCAAACTAAATGTCGTATCATGTAGTTAAGCTTGTCTCTTTTTTGATAGGTTGATGGTTGATCTTTTTTTTTTTTTTAATCCATCAGTAATTATTACCCTTCAAAAAATAAGAAAAAAAAGTTGAAAAATGTCAAACATGGTAGGATCAACATAAATCAATGAAAAAACCTAAGAGTCTATGTCTAATATGTAACCTAAAAGTTGATGGCCTAGAGCACCAACTACATCTCTGTATAAATTTGTACAATGATTCCCTTATAAAGAGAATGATAGTATAGTGCACAAACTGCAACAATTTGTTATAGTGCATCCCACTTTTGCATGATGAATCCCACCTTTTATTGACTAGACACATCCATTTGATTAATTTCTTTGACTTTCGATGATTATTACTTATAAAAGTAGTGAGGATTAGATGAGCCTAGCATCTAGAAAATGTAATTTTGATCACAGTGAATGGACAATTAGAAACATTGCTTATAGAATAGTCCATAGTCAACGAGTAAAGCACAGTTTTTGGCTGTTGAAATCATCCAATCACATTGATGTTTGGGATTCAAGATGTCCAAAGTTAGAGGAATTGAATGATACCTTGATCAACCAAAGATGGGTCCAACCATAAAATTCAATTATGTTTTGAATGACCCATCGAAAATCCACCATGGAAACCTAATTAAGAAAGATTTTGGTTTCCAAGTAGTACCCCTGACTTGTGGGAATCAAATACGCGGGGTGGATTTTACCGATTGGTGCTATTTGCATACAACAACCACAGACAGATCTAGTGCTTTATGTGGACAGCATGAGGAGAATTTAGAACACCTGCCTCTTCACTATATTAAAGTAAATAGATAATGGAAAACGCTTGCAGATTTGTTTTAGCTCAAGGAGTACCATTTCAATACAATTTCGGTTCCTGTATGCAAGAAACGCCAAATAGATTCCGCTATTTGATACTCAATGCAGCAGCTAATGCCATCTTAGCTGGAAATCTAGAATGAAAGGAATAGAATTGTACATCTACATAGAGTAAAGATGAACTAGATATCAAAGGTGAAGGAGGGGGAAAATTCTTACAAGGATGGTTTTTATTTCATTACTCCTCATGGTAACCACCTAAAAAGTTAGGGTCAAGAAATTTGATACTTTACAAAAGCAATGATGTTTCTGTTAGAATAGGTTGTAATCACTTAATTACAGCAAATATTTTTTGCTATAATCACTAGGATTACAGCAGATATTTCCTGCTATAATCACGATGAACATTCAGCACTAGCTAACATGTATCGTCTATAAATATACATCTACATTACTCTTTCAAACAATCAATGAAGTAAAGATGTAGTTCTAACATGGTATCAGATGTATAAAAAGTACCCAATTAGCAATACATGTGTCATGGATTATAAGGTATTATTCTAAGAATTTTCTAACAGTACCAAGATATTTGCCACTAACTGCGCTAGATGTATTTCATCTAGTGAGATCTTAACTTAATACCTAAAGAAAATAAAAAATCAAGAAAGTGCAGAATCCATCATATAATTTACTTCCATCTTAAATAAGTTATGATTTCAAGTGGAAGCTCCAAATGGTAATATTTCGAGAGTTGAAGTTCTCCTCACCATTACTTCTCACCTTGTTGATTGTCTTACAAGATGAGAACTTACTTTCATCTTCAGGGATTCAACTTAACTTAGTGTGAAGTTGCCATGCTGGTGTAGATTGCCCCACATTGCATCAATAGACCCATGTTTCGGTGATCTGATTTCATCTTGGTCTTTTATTCTTGATTGTTGATCGCTGCCGTGTGTACGAATTTTCTTAACATTCAATTCTTGCGGTCCAAAGCACAACAACTTTGCAGATGCCAGAATCATTCAATAGCGTTTGGCTATCCTTGGCATGCTGCTTATGTGCAGGCAAAATAATATGGCAAACGGCTGAGATAATTCAAAAGGTGGGCCCGTAGTTCTACAAGCCAGGTAACGCGTCATTACTGGTCTTATCCAAGTGTGTTTAGCAAATCATAGGAGAAAGGCCCCACTGATAAGGGCCAATAGCTGATATGATGATTGCATTTATAGCCCGCGGACCATGTAGAGTTTCCTCCACCTTTTGCCATTTTCATACGAAAACGCGTGACATTGCGTGTCCAATCGTCCTTGGATGATCTTTTAACGTGTAAAATTGGGGTCAAGGCATGGAGAAGAGCGGCTTCCATAACGGGCAGGCAGAGAGGAAGCACTGAAAAATGCCGTTCTGCTGCGACTGTTTCGGTGGTGCCGCCAAGGAGGAGAGGAGGGAACAAGATCGCTTGGCCTCCGAAGAAGCTCGAGCAAAAGCAGCCGAAGCAGCTGAGAGAAGGCAATTCCAATTCATTTAGTAATTCTTGATTCTCTCTCTTTTGTTATTGACACCCACTAAGCTGAATCAGTAATCTCTCATCAGAATGAACTCACAGACCCTTACATGAACAATTGACGAGTGTGCATTTTCTTGTGGTGGATGATACTCCTTGTTTGCAGACTCAGTTTATATTGGGTTTGATTGTTTAGAGCTACTTCTATCAAGCTGATTGTGTTGCCTGCACGCCCTGGAAACGGAAGTGATGAGTTTTAGGGCTAATAAACTTGCTAGAGGAGGAAAATTGGTTAACAGGAAGTCTCAAGTTTGTTCTGGGAGTTAGTTTGTTTCCAAGTTGTTTCATTATTCAACAATGAATAGTTCTTAAGTTAAACTGTCGGAACTTAGAATTGTCAGTTTTACACTTTTACTTTGGTTACGATTCAAATTTGCTCAGTAGTAGTAAATGCAGTACCAGTAACTGCTTAAGATTTGTTGGAGTCTGATAATTGGGTTTGCAACTGGAGACATAGTTCACAGTTCATGAATTTGCCAATCAAGAAAATTAATTTTCTGCCCTAGTTTAAATCCCTCTGTGATGGAGCCTCAAACATTTGGAGTACTGTTATAAGGAGAATTTTTCACTTTCTAGCACTAAACTTTGGATCCAAATTTTCGGGTATTTCATAGTTAGACTGCACGTTCTTATTAATCTCTTTTAGCAAACTGGGTAACATCATTTTTTGGTATAAAAGCTGCTGATATCAGGGTGGTGTTCATCATCAAAACATGCCTCCAAAGGAGGCTCTAAGCTATTAAAATGATTGATTGGGTCTACTTAGCAATTTGTGCAACTACTGGAGCGTTTTATGATGGTTATGGGTTCAACCATTTGGAGGAAATTTGTGGAACTAGAATTTGACTGATGGGAGTCGCAAATGTGTTGCTCTTCATTAAAATCGGACTTGTTATTGGACTGATTTGATGAAATTTGCGGCATTTACACCATGGTTGCATTTACACCGATTGGTTTCTAAATAGTTTTTCAAAATCAGACTTGTTATTGGACTGATTTGTGTCAGTGTGTGACTGTTACATAATGGAATTTTATTTTTATCCAGAGCTGTTATTACTAGGACATAGAACCAGAATATGTCCACTTTCTCATCTAGTTGTGCTTGCTCTTCAATAAGAATTGGATCTCAAGGACTTAAAGTATAACCAGAATAACTAGCTCAATTTGAATACCATGGATGCATCCAATATATTGCTTGGTTGGTTGTGGCATTATGACCAAGATTATCACAATATTTACACATCGCTGAAAGATGAAGAGAAGATTTTTGGTACCTAAAGAAGAGAGTTTGAAATAAATCTGATAAGGTACTAGCAACATAAAGAGTTTGTGCAGGACATCAAGTTCACTGAAGGGTGTAACTTATTCCACTAATTCACTTGTCCAGTTATCATTTTGACATTTCACTTGTCCGGTTATCATTTTGACATTCCTTTGGCTCATTTTAAAGGGTAAGATGACCTCTTGTTTGAAGATTTCAGCATCAATTTCTCTTAGTATTGGGCCCACTCGACAAACTGGTTAGTTAGTGCACTTTGAAGGTGATGGTGATGGGAGGATCTGCACCCTCTTGGGTGTACTAACGCAACACCAACATTGTGCCAAATAGGCTTGTCTGGAGTAAGCAATGCTGGCTACCATGACCAGAACAGGTGTCCAAACTGAGCCAACGGCCAGGTTTAATTTGAGTCAGTTGACTCCAAGGACTAAGCCAAGGATTGGATCCTGTAAAGAAGGCCTATGTAATCTAAGTCACATCAGAATCTATTTATGGAGATCCTTTCTAGCTCCAAAATGTGTCAGCAGTCATCTACTTGCTGGCTAATTAAGTTCCTTTGTTGGGTCTTTTGTAAAAGAGTTTTCTAAGGGTATTCTCTTTTAATAGTTTTAAGTTACTTAAAAGCTTTGCTTATTAAAGGCCTATATGAGATTCCTTGGATTATATTTTTAACTACTAGTCTCTCTGATAATTTGTTGGATACATCCCCTTATAATTTTCAACATTGAAGTATATTCAAGTAACCCACTTCATATTGGTAATACAAGCCACACTACTGATAAGATTGACTTTGGCTGGGTTGAACCTGGAAAGTGGTAGTTGTTAAACATCCATTTCCATGTTGTGGGGTTTCAATTAGCTTCAGCAATGAACTGTGCCTCATGGCTTGACTCAAGATACAAAATTGAACATCCAGTGTTCACCGTATCAAACTTTTTAAAAAGGATGATGTATGCTACTAAATTCCCCATCCAAATCTTTTGGAATCTACTTACAATACTTTTCTAATATGAATGTTTTACATAGCAACTCTTATTTCCTAGAATATCCTCCATAAGATGCTTTTGTGCTTTCCTAGAATTGGTAGTACAGTTCTTCATCGTCGTCGTCGTCGTCGTCATCATCATCATAAAGACCTTATCCTGATTAGGGGTTGGCCTCATGAATCTTGTTCCTCCAGTTTCCTCTATTAAGTATCATGGCTTTATTTAGTGCTAAAGTTTTTAAATCTTTTCTAATTACTTCTATTCGTGTTCTTTTGGGCCTTCCTCTTGCCCTTTTAGAACCTTCGATTTACATTGCCCCACTCCTTCTAACCGTTGCCTTTTCAGTCTTCATTGGACTTGTCCAAACCATCTAAGTCTAATCTCCCTCATCTTGTTACTAGTTAGTACTACTTCTATGTTTCTTCTAATGTTTTCATTCGTAATTCTATCCTTTTTTGTCTTGCCACTCATCTATCTCAACATCCTCATTTCCACTACGCTTATCCTATGAACATGATGTTCCTTAACTGTCCAACACTTTGATCCATAGAACATGGCCGGCCTTATAGTCATCCTATAGAATTTTCCTTTTAGTTTGAGTGGCACCTGCGATCACACAAAACTCCAGATGCGCATCTCCATTTGTTCCAACCCGCTTAGATTCTCTAGGTAACCTTCTTCTCAATCACTCCACTCTTATGAATCATCAATCCTAAGTACCAAAAGTGGTCTCATATGAGGACTTCTTGGTTATCAATCTTTACTGGTGCTCCACTCCTACTCTCCTTCCTAAAATTGCATTCCAGACATTCTATCTTAGTTCAACTTATTTTAAATCCTTTAGGTTCTAATGCTTCTTTCCATAACTATAGCTTTGTGTTTATACCCTCTTTTGTCTCATCAATTAAAACTATATCATTTGCAAATAGTATGCACTATGGAATCTTCTCATGGAGATGTTTTGTTAACTCATTCATAACCAACATGAAAAGGTACGGGCTCAATGCCAATCCTTTGTGCAATCCTAAAATGATAGGAAAATTACCGGTCTCTCCTTTAATGTTCTTAACATTTGTTACCGCTTTCTTGTACATATCTTTAATTTTATATATATATATATATATATACCCTCACGAAACCCTTTCTCGTCAACACCCTCCATATTAACTCTCTACAGGCTTTATCATAAGCTTTCTCTAAGTCAATAAAGACTATATGGAGGTCCTTCCTCCTCTTCCTATATTTCTCTATAAATTGTTTTAGTAACAAAATAGCTTCCATGGTAGACCTCCCAGGCATAAAACCAAATTGGTTTTCCGATACACTTGTCTCATGCCGTGATCTCTTCTCAATCACTCTTTCAGAAAGTTTCATAGTGTGGCTTATAAGTTTGATCCCCCGATAATTAGTGTAACTCTATATGTCTCCTTTATTCTTATAAATTGGTATAATAGAGCTCTTCCTCCATTCATTTGGCATTTATTTTATTTTATAATCTTGTTAAACAATTTTGTCAACCAATCTACTCCAGTATCTCCCATATGCTTCATGTATTCTAATCCAATGATCGTATTTATAATGTCCAATGTTACTTAGGTTTACAATGCTTTCAATCCCTATATTCTTAATGCAATTGTAATTTAGCAATTTTTTAATGTCATTTTTCGACCTTTGTTTGATCTCGTCTTCTTTGACTAGTACCCTTTAATCATCACTTCTGATGCACTTAATGTGGTCTAAGTCCTTACCCTTCTGTTCTCTTATTTTTGCAAGTTTAAACGCATCTTTTTCACCTTCTCTTGATCCTAGTCTATTATAGAGATCATCATACATCTTAAGTTTAGCCTCACTATTCTCTTAGTAATCTTTTTAGCATTCTTATATTGTTCATAGTTTTCATTATTTTCCATTTTTCTTTAATAACCTTTTACATTATTACACTCCACCACAAAGTTTCCTTTACTAATTGCCTTTTACCTTTATATACTCCTAGGACATCTTTTGCCACTTTCTTAATAGATTCAGCCATATTAATTCACATGGTATTTACTTCTATTTCATTGTTGCAGTTTTCTTCTACTATCAACTTATTTGTGAGTGAGGTTATTTTGTCCCCTTTTAAGTTCTACCACTTAGTTTTTGAATACCTATTAAGTTCAATTTCATTCTTCTATCTTTTAATGTAGATATCCATAACAATTAACCTAAGTTGTGAGGTTAAACTCTCACCGGGTATCACCTTATAATCCTTACACATTGATCTTTTGGGATTCCTAAGCAAAACAAAGTATATTTGGATTTTATGGAGTCTACATTTAAAGGTTATTAAGTGTTCATCCCTCTTCTTAAAGAATGTGTTTGCAAAGGCCAGGTTATATGCCAAAGAAAATTCGATGATAGCTTCCCCCATTTCATTTCATTCTCCGATACCATACCTTCAATGTACCCTATCATATCTTCCCTTTTCTTTTCTTACATGACCATTTAAGTCTGCTCTTGTAAATATTCTCTCTGTGTTGGAAATTTTTTGTATGACTCCTTCCATATCTTCCCAAAACTGTTTCTTAATTATATCTTCTAACCCTATTTGTAATGCGTATGCACTTATAACATCTATGATCTTCTCTCCTAAAACAAGTTTTACTATCATAATTTTATTACTAGTTCTTTTAACATCTACAACTTTATCTTTTAATTCTTTATCCACTATTATTCCTACGCTATTTCTATTATTATCCACCACTATCCCTATGCTATTAGGCCCTTGTGGTCCGTCCCTTCCCCAGACCTTGCATAGGTGGGAGCTTCGTGCAGTGGGGCTGCCCTTTTTATCCTTTCATACATACCAAAGCTTATGCCCCATTCCACTTGGTTTCTTGGATACAAGTGATGTTAACTCTCCTACATTTTATCGTATCTACTAACTCTAGACTCTTACTTGTCAATGTCCTATATTTCATGTGGCAATACGAATCTTATGCTCTTGAGGTAGCCTATTTATCCACGCACTTCTCTACTCCCATGACATTAACCTATCCCTACTTTCCACTGCACCTAAGTTTTGATGCAATGTGTCGCTTCTGAGGGGACACTCTAGCAGCTCTTGCACATTTTCCAGTACACCAGGGATCTAATATAGTGCGTCAACCCTTGCCATTTTCCACTGCAACTGGGATCTGATGCAATGCGTTGTTTACGGGGAACACCATAGCTTAAGGGAATGTCAACAATCGATTCATGTCATGTTAGGGTTGCCATACTTTGAAAATGTTGAAGATGATTTTCATTATTTTCTCTTCTTACTTACAAACTAATATACATATGCATATTCATTTGTAAATAAGAAGAGAAAATAACAAAATCATCTTCAACTTCTTCAAAAAGGTTTTACTTGCTGGCTGGTACCTAACACAAAACTCTCCTCCCTTTTTATTGGGCTTGGGGTCGAAGTGGTCTTTGTACATGGGGTTGAAGCTCTCTATAGAAGTTCTAGCCAACTAGTTGTCTCTCTAGGCCAATCTCCATACAGTGAAATGATTTTTCTCATGCTCAAATTTGTGTAAACAGATGCAAACTAATTCATTTCCCTTTAAGGACCTGCAATAATTGTTTTACTAATGCAATATATTAATATTCATATGATCACTGCAGGCAAGAGCAATTTGAGAAGTCTGCTGTAGGAAGGGCTGCACGTGCACAGTTAGCAGCAGCTGCAAAGAAATCTAATACCCCAGATGGGGGTGAACCAGTTCTGAAGGTATTTTTACTGGAGTAGCATTTTCTCCTTCTTTAATGCTGTGACAGATGCAAATTGGATATGCATGAGAAAGAATATGTGTTCATGTGTTTGTTGGTTTGGATGCAGTGGCAAATGGGATGAATTTTAGCTTTTATGGGTGCCCAAATAAAACTACTGTAAGTTTTCTTTTATAATTTTACATGCTAGGATTAACTGAATCTATGAAGTTCTGAGGTTTCTATTCATTTGAAGTTAAATTTAGTTTTGTTCATGAATCTATCTTTAGAGCACAAGAAAGAAAGAACAGGATGAGATAGATCACCAAGATTCGCAATCTGGACCTCCATATCAATTTCTTCTCTAGCTAATCAATATACCATCTCACCAATTAAATTCTGTTTGAAGCTACCAGTGAAGTTAAGCTTGAAATGACTTGAGGAACAGTCTAGCTGCAATTTATTCTGCACCGCAGAAGCCCCACACAATGCCTTTCCACTTATGATGGAAGATTCTAGCAACTAGCAAACCCTTCAGGGCAAAAGCTAAGTGTCAATTGATAGCTTGTACTTTTACCAATATCACCGAGGAGGATTTCTCCTCAAAGGTCATCCAATTGCTCCTCCTCCATAATCATCTAAATTGCATACGAATCCTCCCAGAGAACTCTGTTATCCCCAGAGTCCTACTTGGCCAGCAGAACCATGGTTGATGTGGAAAACAAAATGGCACAGAAGCAGTCGTGACGAAAAATGACACTCAAAATCTTAATTTATATACTAGTTCTTTCATGAGCTGAGTTTAACATCCTCTTGTTTAGTGATGCTGTCACATTTTCACTGTGATCATTCTTGTGTAATCTGCCACCATATTTACATAATTAGGTACTAAGTGCTTCTGCTTATATTTTGCATTTATATGTTTAAAGAGGAACAGGATAGTTGTAAGGGATAATTTGAAAAGGAAAAGAAAAGAAGCAAATATAATAAACAGAGAACGTCAGAATAAAGGCAAATCAACCAAACTTCTGCCAGAACTAATGCATGTAGATAGAAAAATAAAAATTTTCACACCACCACACCTGGAGTAGTCTTCACCTATCATCCCCTAGGACCAAGTTAATCTGAATATGCTCGGTGATCTCACATAGCAAAGCAGACTCATTGGCATCTATGTCTACATGGCTCACTGTGAGACCCTAGACAGCCATCAAGCATGACATTGAAAGAGAAACTCTTGCTTATCCATGTAATGACTATACCCAAATAGCGTAGCTACAGAAGCAAGTGCTTTTGCATATTTTCTGTTATAACTGTTGTAAATGTGTGTACATTTTCTTTATATATCCCTCGCAACTTTTGTATATTCAAGTTGCTTTCTATATGTCCCGCTTTCCATCTCTGGCAGAATCTGCAAATTGTTGTTATCATTATTTCCTGATACTTCTGTTGTTCTGAGCAGAACCTGATTAGAGATATCACAGATGCATGATCAGGAAGATGAGTAGTAGCTGTTGTTATTGTGAATGGTTCCTCTGTCAGCAGTACTCGCTGCAGTATTTATTCTCCTGGTAAATACGATTGTCAGGTGGCTATCAACAGTGTCAGGATCCTTCGCCTCTTTTTCCATGCATAGGTTTATTATTTGGGTGCTAATAGCTACTGAAAGATGTGGAGAATAAAACTACAGCTGCATGTATATATATATATATATATATATATATATATATATATATATATATATATATATATATCCCTCCTGTGTTTGTTTTCTGCTGATCATGTATATAAAATCAAGTCAATTTCTTTTTATTTGCTTGGTGAAAGATGTATTAAGGAAAATGCAGAAACAAGGCAACTGGACCGCAATGGTCTCAGCAGCACAAGAATTCAGTAAACAGGGCACAGCCCGTGACTTGAATTCTTCAGAAAGGAGAAAAAGACCAGTGAAGGGATTTGGAGAGAACATGTGACGCAAACTGGTTGGAGATCTGAACTTTTTGAGCCACATCTCGGATAACTCCTCCCTGAAAGTCTGCTCCACTGGATGATGTTGGTCTTTCAACCCGTTAATTTTCATCATCTTTTTTCTTTCAAAAATTGTGAGTAGTGCTCTTCCGCCACAGAATGGTGGCGGTTAGGATCTTGCAATGTTGATACTTTGGTGCTTGGCCTGCTAAGATACAGTCAGAAGATCCGCAATCTGATCAGAAAGTGCTTGGGTCCGGCATGCACTTTGATGCATGCAAATCCGTACACTATATCACACCGGCAAGCATCATATAGGGACCGGAGATCCGATTAAGAGGTAGCACCAAACAGTTCCAAGCCAGAACGCTGTCTCAGGTGAAATACGTCAGCTTCATCTACAGTTATGTGATAGATCCACTTCCCTGACAAAATATGCACATTATGGAACATTTTGCATCCATATTTGTAGCCATCGATAATACCTGTCCTTGACCAACATTTAAACAAATTTTGGAGAACTGTGGACTCTGATTGCAGTCAAATAACTAGAAGAACCTTGTTTTATGATAAGAGGCTCAAGCTGACTGTACTTCCACTTTTTAACCTGGTACTTAGGGCCCTATCGGGAAGGCTTAATGGTCTGGTTTATAAATTGTATGGAATAATCCGGCATAATTGTGTAAACTGGATTATGCAGGCCTTGCTAATCACACCCTTATTTTCAATTGAGATTCTTCGCATATGCCATACGAATTTCTGACTTTCCAGCAATTAAATGATACTTTAAAGAATAATTAGCCAATATTCTTCCTGATAGGGACTTTTTAGTCAGACACTCATTTATTTTAATCTTTTACCGATGAAAAAGGTTCATTCAGACTCCCACAAAAGAAGAATGGTTTGGATAACTAACCATCTCAGGCCCAAGTGGTTTGGATAACTTGCCTCAAACACTGTAATTGCTTACATTGTGTCTCAAGACCCAATAATTCAAGTCATGCAAGGTGGTCAGGTAATCCAAACCGTTTGCATTAGCCATTAAGCAAAATCTGCTCTGTTGGACGGTGCTGATTATTGCAACTCCAAGGTGTACTTGAGAATAGGATCGATGAAAATGCCTTGTGTCACGGGCTGAGATTTTCAGACACCCATGCGGCACTTAGTCTTGCAATGCACTCAAGGCACCAAAGCTAAGTTCAGCCTTCAACCCTCAAAACTCTCACTTGTTAGAGCTTTCACTTACTCACCCACTCAAGCAATGAGAGGAACTCAAGAGAACTCAGAAAGGAAACCTCCCAATGTATTAACCTTAGCTGAACTCTGAGCTTCTGAACTTTTGAGCTTGAACTCTTGAGCTTTGGAGCTTTTCTGAGCTTCCCTACAAGTGAGGAGCTTACACCTATTTATACTTGTTCTCACCCATCCACCTCCTCAATGGATGGTTTGGATTATTACAAATGTCTACAATTTAACGGCTAAGGACTATTCTAGAACTCTATCTAGAAAGCTCTACACAACTCCACACAAGTCCCTAACCTTCCCTCTTTCAAGATATTTACATGGAGTCTTTCCAGAACCCAGGCCTTCTAGAATCAGACCTTCCTCCATGGATCTTCACCAATGGGTTTAAGCCTCTTGAAACTTGTCCACAAGCCAAATAAGCCTTCCATGGAGCCTTCAAGCCTTGGTCACGGACCTTGCAGTGCAAGCCCGTGACATTCTCCCCCACCTGATAGCGTCAACGTCCTCGTCGACACATCTCCATCAGTGTCGTGAACTTTAACCTGTGGTACACCCCATGTTGCTTCGTGATCATCATGGGATGCTTTGTCACGTCCCTCCTCTTGCACCTTAGCAGCCAGCCAGTCTTGTGCTCCAAGGTGATTTCCTTCATCTCCTTCATATTGTGTGCACTCTTGCACACCTGTGTCACTGCACCACACTGTTGTGCCTCCTGCACCTTAGTGTAGTAACTACTCCTTATCACTGTGCCCCCTGCACGACTTTGCTTGGGATCTTCCTCTTGTGGCACACTCTCCTTTGTGCCCACAATGGTGTCAACACCCTTGTTGATCACCACTTCCATCTTTGACTCACTAGGTCCAAGTAACATCCCAACACTTGGGCTTGATAAGTCAAGCTCTGCTGATTGAGCTACGTCCTCTAGCTCATCCTCCTCCTCTTCCTCCTTATGTAATGCCATGTTGTGTAGGACCTTCCTTGTTGGGCAATCTCGCATGAGGTGAGGTCCGTCACACAAGTAGCATGGCCTCAATAGAGTTGTAACCTTCCATCTATGAGCATGATTGCTAGAATTCAAAGTGTTAGCCTCCCGTGTTCTATGAAGGCTTACCTCCTTCATGGAGCGCAATCCATCTTCCCCCTCGCCCTTAAGCTCTTTCCTTGCAGCTTCAAGGGACCCATGCCTTGGGTGCACTTCCTCTAGCCGAGTGGAGATGCCACACACCATTGCCTCCATCTTGTAAACCTTCACCGCTAACCCTGCTTTGAAACCAGCTTCAATCACTCTAGTTCAGTTGCGAACCCTGTCGAACCGCTCTGATACCATTTGTCACGGGCTAAGATTTTCAGACACCCGTGTGGCACTTAGTCTTGCAATGCACTCAAGGCACCAAGGCTAAGTTCAGCCTTCAACCCTCAAAACTCTCACTTGCTAGAGCTTTCACTTACTCACCCACTCAAGCAATGAGAGGAACTCAAGAGAACTCAGAAAGGAAACCTCCCAATGTATTAACCTTAGCTGAACTCTGAGCTTCTGAACTTTTGAGCTTGAACTCTTGAGCTTCGGAGCTTTTCTGAGCTTCCCTACAAGTGAGGAGCTTACACCTATTTATACTTGTTCTCACCCATCCACCTCCTCAATGGATTGTTTGGATTATTACAAATGTTTACAATCCAACGGCTAAGGACTATTCTAGAACTCTATCTAGAAAGCTCTACACAACTCCACACAAGTCCCTAACCTTCCCTCTTTCAAGATATTTACATTGAGTCTTCCAGAACCCAGGCCTTCTAGAATCAGACCTTCCTCCATGGATCTTCACCAATGGGTTTAAGCCTCTTTAACCTTGTCCACAAGCCAAATAAGCCTTCCATGGAGCCTTCAAGCCTTGGTCACGGACCTTGCAGTGCAAGCCCGTGACACTTGGCAAGCAAAAGCAGGTGTAGTTATACAGGGTAGGAGAACTTGAGGATAGTATCGATGGAAATATGCCTTAGCAAGCAAAAGTAGTGTGACCACCTGCATTTTTATGATCCACTGGCTAGATCATTTATGAGCTGCTCCAACCGCTCCAAGTGAACGTCTAATGTCTAAACATTTCTAACCATTACTTGGAAAGAAATTTCACGGGGATCCGATCATACAAATCCAAGAATCCAAGTACATGACTAATTACGTGGACCCAGAATTAGGTGATCAAAACCAGCCATCTGCTGGAATGTCTTAGACGAGGACATCATGAAAATTGCCTGCATCAAATGTTCCCGACTGCAGCTAAGTGAAATCTTAACACTTGCTTTCTCTTTTCTAAGCCAGTCGGCTTTATACTTGCGAGTAGTGGGTTAGTCATAAGCAAAGGATGTTAGACTAGAGGCAGACACGAGTCCATATATTAGTTCAACCTTTTGGAAGATTAAAGTAATCAGTTTCGTGGAAACTCAAGATAATGAATCAAGTCGACAGTTTTTACAAAGACAGACTTGGGTGCGTCATATTGGAAGCTACCTGTGTTCTGGATTCATCAATGAGGTTTTGAACTTGGATTATTAGGGTAACTGCAAGCACAAATGCAACCATGGTAGGATAAGCTTACATAAATTTGAACTTTTACAGAGATACAGGAAACACATTACTGCCTTTTTCATTGATACGAGTAGAAAGATACTGGTAACGCCTTATACAACAGACTGGTAAAATAGGCTGAGCTCTAAGCAGAAAGAATATATACAATGTCACTCCAACATCTTTTGTGCTTTGAGTAGAACTCTCAATGAATCTCTATCAAATTCTGACACCTATGGTGCAGGATAGCTGAGAGAGTATTCCAGAGAGCAGACAGAAAAGCTATTTCAAGTTTGGTGAATACCAGCAATTAAAAAGAGAAGACTCCATCATTTGTCCTGCCCCGCTTTTCTTCCAGTATGTAATATCCTCAAATTTTAACTCTAAATTACTAATAAAATAAATTAATTAAATTAAAAATTGTATGCATGAAATTTGGTTTTGAAACCACTAAAATTTGAAAGTAAGCATCAATAGGAATTGAACGGTATAAAAAACGTCGAAAATAGAGTTCGAATGAGGGAGATATGACTATTTTAAGTTACAAGGGTAAATTTGTAAATTGTTAGGAACGCGAATTAGAGGGGGTCATTTTGATAACGACACCCCTTCCCATTCTCATCCAGCTCTAATGGAGAAACGTGGTGATCTGCCTTTCTTTGCAAGGAGATTGGATCTAAACCTATAAAAACCAGCTTTCTTTTCATTCCCTACGCAGAACAACCCTGGAATTGTGCCATCTCAGCTCCATTCTCCTCCAAGCTTGGATAAAATTTTGCATGCACATGAGTACCCCAATCTCCACTCTCCTGCTCTAATCAAGTAGGGTAAACCCTTTATCCTTCTCTTTTGCTTGTTTTTCAACTTTTTCCTCCCAAATCTGGGTTGGATCTGGACTGAACAGCCATTGGATGGCTTAGGAAGTCAAAACCGTGGAGTATGCTTAAACCCACGTTAAGGACACCTCAGATGGTAGATCTGACAATTTATTGTGATCTTTGGACCCAAAAATCATAGAAATGGTGAAAATAAATAAAAAAATCAGAGCATTTGGGATTCCGATCAAGCCAAAAGGTGGATGGCTCAGGTTCATCGTCTCCGATGGACAGTGTGCCCAAGACACCACCCAGGTGCATAGTAGCATACGGCACACGCGGGAGCCCCATTGCATGCACGGGAGTGCCCATGCATGCTGTCCCGAATGGCTGGAATGTGCCGTGCATTCCAGCATCCGTGCGCTCCTTAACGCAGGTTTACACCAGTGTAAACAGGTGTAACTTACTTTTCACTTATGTAAACCGGTGCAAACACCTTGCCCACCAGCATAAACCCGTGCAAATACCCGCCCATCAGTGTAAACCAGTATAAACCACCTTTTTTGCCCGAGTAAACCAGTGTAAATGCTTTTTTGCCAATGCAAACCTGTGTAAAATTGGATTTTGATCTGACTTTTTTATCTGAAATGGTTTTTTTGAGATTCTGGAGGCTACAGAAGGCTGATCTTCGATCCAAAAGGTCCGTTAGAACCATCTCAACAATGCAGACATGATTTTAGTATTAAAATCTTGATCTAATCATATCTAGTCTGGTCAAATTCATAAAATAGCACCCAATCATGTAGATTTGGCTGATCAAAGGGTGATCAGGCCCCAGGACTTGGAAAACTAAATAATATATGATACTAACTAAGGGTCTTAAGGATCAAATTAGATGTAATTACTATAGTAATTGATCTAGACCATTGATCTAACCCAGATCTTGAAAAATTATTGATCTAAGGATGATCTGACTATCAGATCAAGGTGTAAACTGTAGATGTGCACAAAAATGAGCAGATGAATATGAGATAAGATTGATTAATAATAAGTAACATTGGAATTAAGGATCTAATCATAAATAGAGACCTTAGATAACAATCCAATGGTTAGATCGTCATAGATTCCACTGAGATGAAATAAATAACATAAAATAGTACTGTAATAATGATAGGTACATCTGAGCATGTGAATTAAAAGGATTACACGATTGAATTGGGTTATCTCTCATTGAGGTAGGTTACAACACTTAATGTTATGTTTTGATTTCTAAAACTTTGCATTATCATAGCATTCATGGTTGATTGTGACTGATTGTCATTTGTTTAATTATTTTGAGATTTTGTGAGATTCAATATTTTATGCTATGATCAATATTAGATTTTGATAGTATATTGAATAGGTTTTTATGAACGATTGTTTTATGAGACTAACACTGCGTATCTTATGTATGATTAGTAATTATCTTTCTTTATTGCATCACTGAAATTGATTAGTTTTCATAACATTGATGGTGGAGGTTTGGTGGCTAGCCTTTGAGAGGTTAACCCTGGAATGAGGGGTGTGCCTTGGGGATTGTGAGCCCCGAGTGCTCCTAGTTTTATGAGATATGCGATTTTTGTGTTTTGTGATTTATGATGGGTGCTCTCACCAGTGGATGTCATGCTAAGAGAGAGTAGGGCTAGCCACTCACCCTCTAAAATTGTGATGTGATTATGATGTAATAGACACCTGCCTATAGATGGCTTTCGGTAGGGGTTTGATAGCATGAATAGTCCACACTACCAGTCCGAGCTTTTTCATGGGGAGGGACGTTAAGTCTCTTGTTATGGTGTCAACGAGGAGCGGCTGTAGTTGAGACCCTGGAGGGGTTGCCACCACAGCATGATGATCCATACTCTTGTTCTATATGCTTGCATGATGAGCATAGAGATATTATTGTATGCTTGGGTGTGATGACACTCAAAGGATTGATATGAGTATTCATGATCTATTATATGAGTGTATAGGACACTCGTGGGACCCACGTACCTTGGGGTGCCCTGTTTGTTATTGTATGCTCATTGATATTGGATCATATCATGTGTTACATCCACGAGATTATCATGTTTTAAATTCATAAGATGCATGTTTTATCGTATATGATGTTTTAAGATTATATTGACATTGCTTATGATACTTATATTTTCATGGATAATTACCCACACATTATATCAATATTGTTATTAGATTTTGTTTTCCCTTGTTATTACATTAAATGCCTATGTACCTATACAAGCAATAGCTTATTGAGGCATTGCTTTGTTTTGCAATGCCTCATATACCGAGCACAACAGTAGGAAGGGCAAGGCCATGGAAGGACAGTGATAGTAGTGGGGACCGCTTAATTTGGCTGATAGATAGCGTGACGTGAGTGGTTAGATGGATTATTGTTTGAACCTATTTTATGAACTGTATACCTTCATTAGATGGATTTGATTATGACACACACATATATATATATTACAGACTTGTCTTTAAGTATGGTGGATTATTATGATGGACAGACCCTAGGCCACAGTATTATATTTTTGGATATTATTTTTTTAAAAATAAAGGCACTGTTGATTTTGACATTGGATTTGATATTATTATTGTCTTAAATTTATTGCTGTATACTTATATTTATCTTTTAATCGTAGTCGTGATGCTTTTGGAAAAGGAGATAACACCAGAGGTTTTTCAATAAATGTTCTAATATTAGGAGTACATTGATCTTTCATGTGTTCAAAAATTGAGATGCAATGATAGATATGTCCACCAACCTTGCAAGACTGGATCATGGTAGTGAATGTTACCTCCAAGGTTTACATAGACGAAGATTTTTCATTTTCTCTACATATGCATGTCAGCCATATAATGTTAATAGCATAATTCTAATGACCAATCTTATCAGAATCACTATTGGAAGAAACATTCACACAACTGTGTAATTGGATGAAGACTTTGCTACCATGGACATCAAACATTACATCCAAATAGAAAAGTGCAAAGAACAGCTAAAGAAATGTAGCTTGATATCCAACTAGAAGCATTGCTAAAGATGCACCTACAGAAAAATGAGGTACTAAGTTGTATATTTTCTCCAGCAGGCAGCCAGAACTTATAAGACAACAACTAATAAAATGTTACAAGATGTAAGCTCAATGTAGAAGTAAACAAGTTTGGTTATGTTAGAATTCCCCAAAATGAATAGAGGGAATGGATCCTTGCATCACCATAACTGTGATGTCATTGAAGTAGCATAAGATGTTAGAAATGGTAGACATTATAACTCGTTAATTTCTAACATGTCTTAGATATTCTCTCTTATTCAATCAATGTATAGCATGGGCATAACAACGTATTCACAAGAAGCATTGAAAAAGGTTTAAAGCATGGCAGTAACTATGATGACACCTTCATCCTAGTCATCATCATCATCATCATTAAGACCTTATCTCAATTACAGGGTCAATCACATGAATCATGTTCCTCCATTCCCCTCTAGTAAGTGTCATGACTTCATTTAATCCCAAAGTTTTATAATCTTTTCTTACCACTTTTATTCGTATTCTTGTGGGCCTTCCCCCTACCCTTTTATAACCTTGGACTTGGACCATCTCACTCATTCTAACTGGTGTCATTTTTGTCTCCGTTGGACATGGACAAACCATCTAACTTTAACCTTCCTCATCTTGTTACTTATCAATGCTACTTCTAAGTTTCCTCTAATGTTTTGATTTCTAATTATATCCTTTCTTGTCTTGCCACTCATCCATCTCAACATCCGCATTTCAACGATGTTCATCCTATGTAAATATTGTTCCTTAACTGCCCAATATTCTAATGCATAGAGCATGTCTAGCCTTATAACCATCCTATAAAATTTTCCTTTTAGTTTGAGTGGCACCGGCTAATCACATAGAACATTAGAGGTGCAGATCCATTTGTTCAAACCTGCTTAGATTCTCTAGGCAACTTTGTTCTCCATCTCTTCTCCCTCATAAATTACCAATCCTAAGTATCGAAAGTGTTCTTTTAGGGGAATTTCTTGGTTATCAATCTTTATTAGTGCTTCATTCCCGCTCCTCTACTTCTTAAAATTGCATTCCATATACTCTATCTTAGTTCAACTATTTTTAAATCCTTTATATTCTAATGCACCTCTATAACTCTAACTTTGTATTAATGCCTTCTCTTGTCTTATTAATTAAAACTAAATCCTTTGCAAATAACATGAACCATGGAATCTACTTGTGCAAATATTTTGTTAACTCATCCATAATCAATGTAAAAAGGTACGAGCTTAATGTTGATCTTTGATACAAACTCATACTAATAGAAAAATCACTAATCTCTCCACTAACGATACTAACCTTTATTACCTTTCCCTTGTACATATCCTTAATTATGTCTATACACCTTTGTGAAACCCCTTGCTTGTCTAACACCCACTATATTAACTCTTTGAGACCCTATCATAAGCTTTTTTTAAGTTAATAAAGACCATGTAGAGTTCTTTCCTCATCTTCCTATATTTCTCTGTTAATTGTTTAAGTAGAAAAATAGCTTCCAATGTAGACCTCCCAGGCATGAAGTCAAACTACTTCTCTAATACACTTGTCTCATGCCATCACATCTTCTCAATCACTCTTGCAAAAAGTTTCATGCTATGGTTCATAAGTTTGATGACCTCGATAATTAGTGCAACTCTGTATGTCTCCTTTAAAGGGTAGTCTTGATGCATGAAGCTCCTGCATATGCAGGGTTTGGGGAAGGGGCGGACCATAAGGGTCAATAGTACGCAACCTTACCCTGCAATTTGCAAGAATCTGTTTCCATGCCCTGAACCTATGACCCTAAGGTCACACAATAACAACTTTGTATGTCTCCTTTATTCTTATAAATTGGTAAAATGAAGCTCTTCCTCCATTCATCTAGTGTTGATGTTTAACTGCAAGTACACAGGCTATTGTAGTGTAGATTATGCAAGTACGGGTCGATCCCACGGGGACTTGATTTAAAAAGTGAGAATTTTAATAAAATTTAACTATCTAAAATAAAAAATAAATCACTCAAAATTACTAGAATTATTGAAATGATAATCAAAGTGCAGATCTAATCAACTTCTCAAAATTATAGAATTTTTAGTTCCTAAATAAAACAAATAAAATCAAATAATAAGAAAAACTACTTTTCTAGAGCAATCACTATCAAAATCTTCAAATATGATGTTTTGAGAGATGATCAGCCTTCATATATGTCTTCAGCACGTCCTTGATTAGAGATCCACCGGTCGGATTTGTCAGATTCATCAAAATCAAGGAGATCTAAGCTAAATTGTGATTTTTAGATTTGGACGGCTCAAATTTATTTCTGGATTTCAGATCGAAGATTAGAAACATTAATTAGATCTTTGGATGTCCTAATAATGAATCTGTAAAATTAATTTAAAATTCGATAAGAAAAGGATGAGAAATTGAGGATTCTTGGTTGATTTAAGGCTAACCCGTTGATTGGGTTAGAGCTTAATTGATCGGGTTAGATTAAGCTGTTCCTGGATAAGAAAAACACAGATAAAATAGAACATGAATAGTCACAAATGTAATTATTGAAAAAGGACAGAAATGTAATTGAATTTAAAAGTATAAGGGCAAAACCGAAATTAAATGAAAAATCTAGTTTTTAAGAAAAACCAGACGAAAATCTGACGAGGAAGAAAGACGGAGGAAGAGGGAGAAGAGAAGGAAGAAAGGGAAGAGAGGAGGACGGAGGAGAGAAAAGAAGGGAAACCCGTTTCGGGTTTTCTCCCCTGGGCTGACTAGAGGTGAAGAGAGATGGTGGTTGAGAAAGCTGTATGTGCGTCAGCTATGGATAAGTCGACACCGCGATTGGGGATAGGCAAGATGGAGGCGTCGTCTGGCCTGGGAGTTGGGTGTCAAGTTAGAGTGAAGAAGAGCATGAGGAAGAGAAGAATGCAGAGGTAAGGGAGAGATAAAGATAAAGAGATGACGAGGGAAGGGAAGCAAGCTGGTCTTCCCTTCCTATTTCCTATGGTGAAGAAGGGGATGAAGAGGGGAAGAAGAGAGAGTTGGTGCTTGAAGGAAATAGAGAATATAGAGTAGATAGATGGATAAGATGAGATGAGATGGGAAGTGGGAAAGAAAAGAAGAGAGGCGAGAATGGCGAGAGGAGAGCTGTGCGGTGAAAGAAGGAGAAGAGAGATGGAAAGAAGGGAGAAGGGGAAGGGGAGAAAGATGTGAGAGAGAATGAGAAAGAGGAGAGAATGGAGAGAACGTGGGAGTAGAGGAAAGAAGAGGAAGGTGGTGGAGATAAGAGGAAATAGGGGGTGGTTACGATTTAAAGAAGGGTGTTAAGAATAGAAGGGAGAATAGAGGAGAATGGGAAAGTGGGAATGAGAAGAGAGAGAGTTATGCGTAAGATGGAAATGGGAAAGGAAAGAGAAAAATAATAAGGAGAGAAAGAGAGAGTAATAGGAAAGAGAAGTGAATAGGAAGTCGGTAGAGAGGGAAGAATAGGAAAGAGAGAAGTAAGGAAAGAGGGAGTAAGGGAATGCTAATTTGGGTCCCCTCCTTATACTTTGGAAACTCCTCCATAATTGCAAGTTTCCTTCTCCATGTTATTTCCATTTTGTCCATGATTCCCAATTAAGCTTAATTATCTTCTAGGAACTATCCAATATATCTTTATGAGTGATCTGGGCCATCCAATCCTCTTTAAAATGATATGCACCATTAACTTTAGATCTTAGCCATCCATGCGTCTTTTGGTTGCTCTATAAAAATAAAAGACTAAATTAGAATCATCTGAATCGTACATTAATCATCTAATAAGCTCTAATATCATCTAACCGTTGATTTTGAAAAATTAAGGTTTGGATGGTCAATTGGAGCTAAATTCAAAATCAAGCTAAATTTTACAAATATGAATGGTTAGATGATCTAATTGACGCTAAATTAGGGGTATTTTGACCAAAATTGAACACTCAACATATGGCTTTTTCTTAATTTTACAATCTTGTCAACCAAACTACTCTATTATTTCCCATATACTTCTAAACCTCTATTGGTATACCATTAGGGCCCAGGGCCCTTCTTAATTTCATCTTTTTCAAGGCCTTTTTCACTTGAGGTATTCTAATCCTATGATCTTATCTATAATGTCAAATGCTATTTGGGTTGAATCCCTATATTCTTAAGGCAATTATCATTTAGTAATTTTTGAAATTAACTTTTTTGCCTTTGTTTGATCTTGTCATCTTTGAACTAGTACCCTTATGTTATCACTTCTAATACACTTAATGTGGCCTAAGCTTTTCTTCTTATTTTCTCTTGCTTTTGTGAGTTTAAACACAGCTTTTTCACCTTCTCTTGATCTTCATATATTATAGAGATCAATCATATGCCTTGAGTTTAACTTTTTGCACTTTTTCACTCCACTGCCAAGTTTCTTTTGCTGGTTGTCTTTTACCTTTAAATATTCTTAGGACTAAGTCATATTAGTCTACAAGGCGTTTACTTCTGTTTCGTTGTTCTAGTTTTCTTCCACCATTAACTTTTTGTAAATGATATTAGTTTCTCTCCTTCTAAATTCCACCACTTAGTTTTTGAACACCTTTTAAGTTCATTTCCTTTCTTTCATTTTTAATGTAGATTTCTATAACCATTAAACTATATTGCGAGATTAGACTCTCACCGGGTGTCACCTTACAATCCTTTCACATTGATCTTTTAGTATTCCTAGTAGAAAAAAGTCTTTTTAGTTTTTATATGGTCCACTTTAAAGGTTAATAAGTGTTCGTTCCTCTTCTTAAAGTATATGTTTGCTATAGCTAGGTTATATGCTAAAGAAAATTAAGTATAGCTTTCCCATCTCATTTCTATCTCCAATATTATACCACCATGTATCATATCCTTCATTTTCTTTTCCCACATGACCATTAAAGTTTGCTCCTATAAGTGTCCCCTCTATGGTGGGAATTTCTTGTATGACTTTCTCCATATATTACCAAAACTGTCTCTTGATTCTATCTTTTAAACCTACTTGTGGTTTGTATGTACTTATAACATTTATAATCTTTTCTACCAAAACAAGTTTTATTAGTATAATTTTATCATTAGTTCTTTTGACGTATACAACTTTATCTTTTAATTCTTTATCTATCACTATCCCTACGTCATTTCTGTTATTGTCATTTCCTATGTACTAGAGCTTATACCTATCAATTTCTCTAAGTTTAGCCCTTTCCGTTTGGTTTCTTGAATACAAGTGATGTCAACTCTCCTACATCTCATCATATCTACTAACTCCAAACTCTTACATGTCAATGTGTCTATATTCCATGTGGCAATACGAATCTTATTCTTCATGCACTTCCTGAATGATGAGGGAACCCATGCATACTTTGCACCACACTAGGTTTTGATGCAGCAAGTTGCTTTTGAGGGAATGCTTTAGTAGCCCTTGCCTTTTTACGGTACCAGGGGTTCAATGCAACACATCACTTTTGGGGGAAGATCCTATTCCTAAAATTCCTTCCACAGGCACACAAAAATTTTGACCAAATAAAAAATTGATTCTTCGAAAGTAAGCTATCATCCAAGATTAAATGTAGCACATTGCTTACAAGGAATTCCTAACTCGAGGGAATGTCAACAATTGATTCATGCATGAGGTTTTCCATGGGGTTTACCTGCTAGCTGGCACCTAATGCAAAACCCTCCTCCATCTGATCTTGGGGACAATAGTGGCAAAGTTGACACCTTCATCCTAGTAATCACAAAAATGATTATAAAGTCCAACCCACTATTTTCCTCATATGGCTAGACCCGAAGCCAAATAGAACCAAAGATATGTTATCCTTTATGAATTGTTGAAGTGTGCATGCCCTTAAGAAAAGCTCCTTAAACATTACATCAGTATATAGTTGGCCCTCTCATATTTTACATCCACAATGGAGAGGTTTTAAATAAAATACAAGATGGTATAAAATTATTGAATTCCTCTCATATTTGATTACCTAGGAGTTTTTTAGATATTATAAAATATAAGAGGTTTTTTTTATCATGCCCAATAGTGTAGATGCTATATATGCCTCATTCATGGCAAGCTTCACCAGATAAATGGTTTTGACCATTGAAAGAGCACCCCTGTAATGACTTAAATTTTGAAGTTATTTTGGTATCACATTTACAACCACGATCAATCACGATGTTTACCGTTTTCCAATCAGTTATAAATTGTTTAATTTGAAATTTAATATATGTTTAAGGATATTAATAGGTGGTTAGATGTTTTATTTTAATTAAAATATAAAACAAAGGAATTTGTGAGAAAAATCAGTATCATTAGATTCTACGCTCAAAATGGAATCCAACGCCTCGAAGAACACTGAAAATGGAGTTCATATGAAGAAGTTATAAGTGTTGAAAGATGGAGAGTATATATGTAATTTGACTGTAAAACTAAAAGGACCAAAAATATAGGGGTTCGTTTTGATAACGACACCCCTGGTCATCCCCTACCTCTAGCCACCGACCTAACAGCACTGCCTCTGTAAGGCGACGCAGGAAAAATGGTGGCACCGCCATTGGGCAACACCACCTTCTCCACTCTATAAATTTCCCCACTCCCTCCTTCCAAGATCGCATTTTCTCCACTCTAAAACACTTCGTCTGCAACAAGGGTTGCAGTGGCATTTGAGGTCTCCAATCGAGCGGCAAAGAAGGCTTCCAGGTATGATTTCTCTTCCCACTTCTCCCCTCCCTTCTTCCCCTTCTTTTTCCCCCAAAATTCTACTGGATCTGGCATTTCCCAGCTAGAGAACGCATTGGGGAAGATGGGTTCATTCTAGAACCCTCGACCTGACCGTCTAAGGGACTCTGCGTGCAACACGTGCCCAAAATGCGTTCCCTGGCTTGACCTTCAGGCTTGTGCAACAATGCGAGAACAGTCCTAGTTTGACTGGGATGCACGAGTGCCCTGGAAGCCATGATGCGCACGCACTTGGGCTGAAAATGCATCTGCGTGACGCTGTCCAGGACACACACATTGGCATGCCATTCGGGCCTGGGCACGCATCCTAGGAATCGTGATGCGAGGGCTCAGTATGGATGAATCTAGTTCGTCCGTAGGTTAGCGACACTAAAACTGTGATTAAGGAGGCTACATAACTATAATCGATGATCCGAAAGAACCATTGGGTTCATATTGGCAATGGAGACCTAATGAGACTATAAAAGTTAGGAGCAGAGGACTATTTTACATGACTATAGCCCAAAAACTATAGAAATCTCATAGATCTACCATATTAAAGATGATCAGATCTCATGAATTGATCCATTAGAGGTATTAGGAGATTAATAGATCAGGATCAACCCTAAATTACATGCATCCATCCCTGAATTATAAGGTCTAACCATTAAATAGTAGATCTATACGTAAAATCTAGCCTGGAAACGCATTAAGCAAGGATCTACGATCCTAAAAGGCAGATCTAGCCATTATCTATAAGTCTAAGTAATGATCCATGAAGGGGTGGAAAATGATGCTTGAATTGATATTCAGAGTTTCACAAATGTAACTTAGGATCGAGTAATGAAGAACATAATTCAAGAGACATCAAGGTAGGTAGTCTGATACTACTAAGTTTCTAAATGCATCTTAAATTTTGTCTTGCCTTCATTATCATTTTTAGCATGCTTTTGAGATATGATGTTCTTATACGAGTATGCGAAAATGTCTTCATGTTTTATGGCTTTGAATGCAATACTAGTATGAACTAAATTTATGCATCGCTTGCATGGTTTGCAAATAAATGTATAGATTGCATAATTCACAATGATTGAGATTTAGATTCTTTATATATATGCTTTTTGGGCTATTGAGCCTGGTGGGCACTATGATGAGAGGTTGTTATGTACAAGGTTGGCCTCCTAGCCTCTACCACCAAAAGGTGGATGGTATCGCTGCCAAAATGGCATTGTCCCTTCCCTGATTGCTGTGGTAAACAGGGACGACCACTGGAGATGTTCACAGCACCCTTTTAGGGACATATCCATAATTGTCGTGGAGGCTATGGTGGATTGGTCTTTAGGTATCGAAGACACACGATTCCAGATGTGTTCTGGTCGTGAGCATAGTGACCATATGATTTTGGTTGTGTCACTGTGCATATAGCATTGAGATGGTCTTAAATGAGTACTCGTGACCAGTTAGCATGACGTGTTCACCGAGAGACTCATGTGCATGATACTAGCATCTGCTTTGAAAGATGACTATTTTAAGAGTTTCATGATTATTATATTTGACTCGTGGTTTGATATGTTTGCCAATATCTTCTTAATGAATCTATTCATTTCTACTTTATGAAGTTTTAATCAAATTTATATTGTTGAATTCTAGATTTTAGTAAAGTATTCCATGATTGAATTTGCATCAATGAGCTTACGTTTTATGCATAAATATGCATGTTTACACAAAAAGGAATCACTAATGTTTTCCATCAAAATCTCCTTGAATTATGCATGATGCATGATGAGTTTTTGAAATAGTAGTATCAGATCACCTACTGAGTATGAGGAATACTCACCTCAAATATATTATTTTTACAGATTAATCCAAAAAGGATTAGAAGAAACTCCAGGACATGTTGGTGTCACAATCATGTAAATGAAGAAGAGACAAGTATGAATGTAAGTAAACTCTCTACCCTTTTGGACATGTACCTGTAATAACTACAGTTGGGCTGTGAGCTGTGACTGGATAGACCTGAGAAGACATTTATGATTACAGAAATTTTCAAAACTACTTTATTTGTTTTAAAAGAAAATGACACTCGGGGTTTTCAAAATGAATTTAAAACAAAGATTTTTTCACTGCATTGCATAGTTTTTCTAAAAGTGTTTTCAAATAGGGATCGATCCTTCATTAGGAATTAGGTTTGCATTTAAAAATGCATGTGAAAATTCGGGTCATCACAGTTGGTATCATACCCCAGTTTTATCCTTTCATAGCCAGTCCTACATGTCCAAAAGTCATATACGACGAGAATAATCAAGAAAAAGTAGTCTACATGTATGTAGTAGAGATGACTTGAATAAGAAATAATATTAAATCACAAAGAAATACACTATAAATAAATAAGTGCAAAGGAGATAGATCTAGCAAATACTTAGGTATTGGATGGCTCAAATCCTATCAAAATTCTAGTCTAACATACTTAGGGGTTAAGGATTGATTGTGTAGTGGTACACACAAGGAAAACTAGCATATGAGAATAAGATTATGATGAGAATGAAGAATAAAGAATACAAGACTATACGAGTGGAATCCTTAAGAGATAACTTTGACTTGTACTAGATCAATCAAAGGTGAGAATTCTAAAGAACTTAGATGATATTTTTTAGAAGACTTAATTGGAACTTTATGGCTATCTTCCAAGAAGAATAGAGAAGATCAAAATATGACTCCAATAATGGATATATGATCAAGAGAAATACAACCTAAGTAAAAGACGGAAGTTGAGGAGAATGCTAACTAAGGAATAGTCAAAATAAGAAGATCATGATTTATGAAGGATATGAAAGAAAAGTATAGAATCAAAGATCTTTCATCTTGAGTTGTATTACCAAATTGAAAGATGAATCAATCAAATTTGAAGGGCTAATAGTAGTTGAGTTGGTGGTTTAAAGATAATAGAGATAAAGGATGAAAATACAGTCTTTGGTTAGAATATCATATTTAAAGACAGTGTGTTGAAAGAAATTTTCAAAGAAGGATAGTGACCAACTAGAATTTTACAATATGTTTGATGCTTATATCCATTACTCATATTAGAATTTTTATCAGATCCATTAGTATATGAGGAAACACCAGTGGCTGTAGCCCATGAAAAAGGAGAAGTTGGTAAGACCTTGCATTACCATTGAGTGAAGTTGTAGTGAAAAATAAAGGGCAAGGACAGTGACTTGTCCAATTGATCTTCATTTTCAAGAGTATTATCAAAAATCAACTTGAGGTTCTGACATCGTTAAGGAAAATTGAAGGAGCATGTATCTTGACAACATTATTTAGCCTAGATGTAAGTGTCATTATGTTTAGAATAATGTTGCTTGAGCTAAGGTATTCAAATCATATCTAATTAACCATAATAATATCTAATAGATAGTAGCCTAAGTTATGAAGGATGTTATGGGTACTTAGACATGAGTATTTCCTTAAAGGAAGTCAAATGATTAGACTAAGTTATTGAGGAGCTAAAAGTACAACCGAGACAAAAGTAAAATGAGAAATAATAGAGAACAATGACAAGGATTGCGGATAATCCCATATCCTTAATAGATGCTATGTCAAGCTATAGAGGACACTTTGGGTCTGAAAGATGCAATGGACTTGGGTTGAAAAAGAAAATCAGTTAAACATTGATCACTCTAGAGACCTTTGAACTCATAGCTTGTTAATCTGTAAAGGATTATACGAGCAATCAAACAGACACTTTGTCTATGTCTACAAATATGCTCTATGCTTACCTGTGTGTTTCTTAAAAATTATCACTTTGAAAGGTTCCAACACAATTGTTATGACAGCTACTAGATGACTATCATCGTTATAAGATAAGTATGAGGTGGTACTTAAATTTTGAGGAACTTCGAAAATCACTACTTATGATGATACCTCCTAACAAATTAAGATATAATGGTTAATGACATAGCCTTAATAAATGATTGAACAATATATTGACATAAAGAAATGGAAGACGAAAAAATAAGAAAGTTGTCACGCTATATGGTAACATTTGATGTTTAATTGCCTTTATATGCACGTGTCAAGTGCAAAGACCAACTAAAGAAATTGAATGGAGGTAAATTTCATAAGGGTTAACTTTATTGAATTGAGTATAGAACTTTCGGTCTGGAAGATCAAGAAGAAAATCATCAAGCAAGAAAAGCTTAAAGAAGATAATGGTAAGGAATTCAACCATGAGCATAGTAAGTGGACTCTATTAAAGATAAGAGACTTTTGACATAAGTATAAATATGGCTGGAAATTCTAATGACAATTTTAGGTAAATAATGAGAGAAGAATATTTGATCTATGAAGATAGATTCACCATAAACTATTGACATGAACTTGAATCAATTCTTTGAGGAGATCTTATTGGCAGTAGGTACTAGTATCCTTGAAAGAAGATGCTACTTGATTGGTTTTCATGGTTCTATTATGTATGTAAACCTTGGATAAGGAATCAAGTCACATATGAAAGATGAAAAGCAGTCAGAATTCAAAGTTTGGAGACTAGTAGTTAAACACCTTTCCAACTAAAGGATTTAGTATAAAGGAAGCTCTTAACGTTAAGATTAAGAGAGGAGAATTGATACTGTATCAGTCATTGAAGTTTCTTGAAGAGCATATGAGCCAAGTCATAGGGAAGTGCTTGACGAACATATGAGCTAAGTGAGACTTGATAGAAAGAATGTAAACTTTTGGGACTCTTATTAGTAAGGTATAGTCTGTACTTAAGATGGAGACTCTAATGAGTAACAGGTCTTTTGATGGAAGACAAGAGGCTAAGGAGACTATCCTCTACTATTCAAAATAAAAGACAAGAAATAAGATTATATAGTATCAAGTGGTGTAGAGTAATTTCGACATGGAGTAAGGTCATCTAAGGATTTTCCAATATTAATTAAATAAACTCTATAGTAATGAGATGAAATGAGAAACCAATATTGACAAGGGAGCAAGAAAAGAACACAGTATCATAGCACGCAGCAGAAGCGGCTCTTGAGTACATAAGGCAAGCTAAACTACAGTTATATTTAAGGCCTTTATGGAAGGCATTATGAAGAAGAGGATGATAAATTTAGGAGGTGCCTAGATTTGATTGTAAGGTAACATGAAGAGAATTTCAAGATAACATTTCTTTACTTATTGACTCAATTGTGGTATTGGATGAGAGATATATGGAATGAGGCAAAGAAATTTTCTTAGTCAAAGTCCTAACGGAAAATGCATTCATTAAGAGGTTGTCTAAGAGACAAATAACTTGAAGATAATAATTTGTGAAATTTCAAGGACGAAATTCTTTGAAGGGGGTAATGATGTAATGACTCAAATTTTGAAGATATTTTGGTATCACATTTACAACCACGATCAATCATGATGTTTACTGTTTGCCAATCAATTATAAATTGTTTAATTTGAAAATTAATATATGTTTAAGGATATTAATAGGTGGTTAGATGTTTTATTTTAATTAAAATATAAAACAAAGGAATTTGTGAGAAAAATCAGTATTCTTAGATTCTATGCTCAAAATGGAATCCAACGCCTCGAAGAACACTAAAAACGGAATTCGTATGAAGAAGTTATAAGCGTTGAAAGATGGAGGGCATATATGTAATTTGACTGCAAAATGAAAAGGACCAAAAACACAGGGGTTGTTTTGATAACGACACCCCTGGTCATTCCCTACCTCTAGGCCTGGCAATTCAGGTTGGTGGGTCATGTTTGTGTCCACACAAACACAACACGCTTCGAGTTTAGGTTGACACGAACACAACTCACATAATAATCGTGTCAAAAATCCGTAACCCAAACACGACACGATTATTAAACGAGTCGACATGACACGACTCGTATAACATGATTAAATAAATAATATAGTAATATAGGACAGTTTCAGAAGAACCGTCCTATATTACTGCTCTAATATAAAAATTATGGCGCAACAAAAGATAAATTCAGATAACACAAGTCTATTATTGCAGGGACACTTGATTAGGCGGAGGTATACTGACTTCATACAAAAGATATTGAGAACGAACTAGAAGATCTGGTTGGCTACGCAAAGGCCCCAAGCCTGTCCAATCGCCGTCACCTCACTTAAACAACCCAAAACCTTTGCTATTTAATAGCTGTTTGGATATGGAAAGGTTCACAATGTAGCTGGAGCACTGCCTGTGCTACTACTATCATATTGGCGAATTTGGCTGCCTATTTGTTCTTTTTGGTGCACCGCCTATACTACTAATAGTTGTACTACTGCTATCAGTTGGAAAGGTTCATAATGCAGCTAGAGCATAGCAGGAACAAGAAGATCTGGTTGGCTGCGCAAAGGCCCCAAGCCTGTCCAATTGCCGTCACCAAGCCCCAACATTATGAACCTTTCCATATCCAAACAGATACATGGTGAATTTGGCTCCCTAATTGTTCTTTTCGGCGAGCCATATCATTCCTAGCTTTACTAATTCATTGCCTTTTATTGGTATAATATAAGATGGTTGTAATATATATTACATGTTACAATATAGGACGATTCCTTTGTAAGATGTAATATAGGATTACATATCATGTAATAGTCCTCCTATATGGTAAGATGTAATATAGGATTACAATATAGGACGGTTCCAAAGGAACCGTGCTATATTACATCTTACATATAGGACGGTTCCAAAGGAACTGTCCTATATTACGTGTTACCATATATGAGGACTATTACATGTTACATATAGGACAATTCCAAATGAACCGTCCTATATTACATATCATGTTGTAATATAAGACGATTCCAAATGAACCGTCCTATATTACTGTTAGTTCACGATAAATAAAATAGGTCGCGTGTCAAATAGGTCAACACGATGGGTCACGTTGATTGACCCGAACACGACATGATTTTTGGCGTGTCGTTTTTGGGTTGACCCAAAAATGACACGAACACGATAAGACTCGACCTAAACCTGATAAATTCGTGTTGGGTTCGTGTCGTGTTATCGTGTCGTGTCATATTTTGCCACCCCTACCTACCTCCAACCACTGACCTAACAGCATCGCCTCTGCAAGGCAGCGCCGAAAGAATGGCGGCACTGCCATTGAGCAGCACTGCCTTCTCCACTCCATAAATTTCCCCACTCCCTCCTTCCAAGATCGCGTTTTCTCCACTCCAAAATGCTCCATCTGCAACAAGGGTTGCAGACGCATTTGAGGTCTTCAATCGGGTGGCCAAGAAGGCTTCTAGGTACAATTTCTCTTCCCTCTTCTCCCCTCCCTTCTTCCCCTTCGTTTTCCCATAGAATCTGGTCGGATCTGGCATTTCCTGGTTGGAGAACGCATTGGGGAAGATGGGTTCATTCTAGAACCCTTGACCCAACCATCCCAGGGACTCTGAATGCAATGCCAGCCCGAAACGCATTCCCTGGCATGTCCTTCGGGCGCGTGCAACCGTGCGGGCACGGTCTCAGTTCAACTAAGATGCACTGACGCTATCTAAGGCGTGCACACATTTGTGAGCAAGGTCTCGGTTCAACTGGGACATGCACGTGTCCTAGGAACCGTGTCGCGTGGGCCCGGTATGGAGGAATCTGGTTTGTCCGTAGGTTAGCAACACTAAAATTGCAATTGAGGCTATATAACTCTGATCGATGATCTGAAAGAACCATTGTATTCATATTGGCGACGCGAACCTAATGAGACTATAAAAGTTAGGAGCAGAGGACTATTTTACCTGACTATAGCAAAAAAAAACTATAGAAATCTCATAGATCTACCATATCAAAGATGATCAGATCTCATGAATTGATTCATTAGAGGTATTAGGAGATTAATAGCTCAGGATCAACCCTAGATTATATGTATCCATCCCTGAATTATAAAGGTCTAACCATTAAATAGTAGATCTATAGGTAAAATTTAGCTTGGAAACGCATTAAGCAAGAATCTACGATCCTAAAAGGTAGATCTAGCCATTATCTATAAGTCTAAGTAATGATCCATAAAGGGGTGCAAAATGATGCTTGAATTGATATTCAGGGTTTCACAAAGGTAACTCAGGATCGAGTAATGAAGATTGCAATTCAAGAGACATTGAGGTAGGTAGTCTGATACTACTAAGTTTTTAAATGCATCTTAAACTCTACCTTGCCTTCATTATCATTTTTAGCATGCTTTTGAGATATGATGTTCTTATACGAGTGCAAAAATGTCTTCATGTTTTATGACTTTGAATGCGATACTAGAATAAACTGAATTTATATATTGATTGCATGGTTTGCAAATAAATGCATAGATTGCATAATTTACAATGATTGAGATTTGGATTCTTTATATATATATATATATATATATATATATATGCTTTTTGGGCTATTGAACTTGGTGGACACTATGCTAAGAGGTTGTTATGTACGAGGTTGGCCTCTTGGCCTCTACCACCAAAAGGTGGATGGTATCGTTGCCAAAATGGTATTGTCTCTTCCCCGATTGCTACGGTAAACAGGGACGACCACTGGAGGTGTTCATGGCATCCTTTCGGGGACATATCCATAGTCACCGTAGAGGCTATGGTGGACTAGTCTCTAGGTACCAGAGACACACGATTCCATATTTGTTTTGGTCATGAGCATAGTGACCCTATGATTTTGGTTGTGTCACTATGCATATAGCATTGAGATGGTCTTAAACAAGTACTCGTAACCAGTTGGCATGACGTGTTCGTCGAGAGACTCATGTGTATGATACTAACATCTACTTTGAAAGATGACTATTTTAAGAGTTTCATGGCACCCTTTCGAGGACATATCCATAGTCGTCGTAGAGGCTATGGTGGACTAGTCTCTAGGTACCAGAGACACACGATTCCAGATGTGTTTTGGTCATGAGCATAGTGACCCTATGATTTTGGTTGTGTCACTATGCATATAGCATTGAGATGGTCTTAAACAAGTACTCGTAACCAATTGGCGTGACGTGTTCGTCGAGAGACTCATGTGCATGATACTAACATCTACTTTCAAAGATGATTATTTTAAGAGTTTCATGATTATTATATTTGACTTGTGATTTGATATGTTTGCCGAGATCTTCTTACATGAATCTATTCATTTCTACTTTATGAAGTTTTAGTCAAATTTATATTGTTGAATATTAGATTTCGGTAAAGGATTCCATGGTTGAATTTGCATCAATGAGCTTACGTTTTATGCATAAATATGTATGTTTACACAAAAACAAATCACTAATGTTTTCCATCAAAATCTCCTTGAATTATGCATGATGCATGATGAGTTTTCAAAATAGTAGTATCAGATCGCCTACTAAGTATGAGGAATACTCACCCCAAATATATTATTTTTACAGATTAGTCCAAAAAGGATTATAAGAAACTCCAGGACATGTTGGTGTCATGATCAAGTAAATGAAGAAGAGACAAGTATGAATGTAAGTAAACTATCTACCCTTTTGGACATGTACCTGTAATTACTATAGTTGAAATTTGTGGAGTCATTTGGATAGACCTTGGAAGACATTTATGATTACAGAATTTTTCAAAACTACTTTGTTTGTTTCGAAAGCAGATGACACTTGGGGTTTTCAAAATGAATTTAAAACAAAAGATTTTTCTGCTACATTGCATAGTTTTTCTAAAAGTGTTTTCAAATAGGGATCGATCCCGCATTAGGAATTAGGTTTGCATTTAAAAATGCATGTGAAAACCCGGGTCATCACAACCCCCTTGATAGTTCACCATATGTAAATGTCTAAATAGGAATATTGATCCTAGTAACCCCAAAAATTAATTGAAAAATAGCTTCGAACTCCAATTCTATACATTAGTCCAAAGACTCAAAACTCCATACAAAGTCAATAACAAAGGAAAAAATCATGTCTTATGACAACAGTTTATAAAAGTCTTCTCAAACAACTTTACCAAAATAAATTGGAAAATACAAATAACATATGAAAATACAAATAAAGAAACTAACAAAGAAAATGGAGAAAAAAAAAAACCTTTTACTTTGATATTTGACAAAAGCCTTTTACTATGATATTTGCACTAGCTTTAATAATGATACACCATTTGTTATGAGAAAATCCAAAAAAGAAAAGAAAAAAAGAACCAAATATATTGCATGGGCATTTTTTTATATTATTTTCATCTCCTAACGGCCCTACCTATTTTGGATAAAGTGGGCCCTCATGAATGTTATAGGAAAAGTACTAGTGATTGAGAAAACTTAGAAGTAGAAAACATAAATGACTCTTCCTGGGAGACCCAAGCAACTAGACATCTCCTCCTTTAAAAGGAGTGTGAGTTTCCTAGTTTCCTCAAGATTTTATTAGAAATATATTTAGGAACCATATAGCATTAGACTATTAGACTAGGAGAAGGAGGCTGCCTTGGGTAGCAAGGAAACCAATTAGAAAGCTTTATAAGCAAAAGAGGTCCTAGCCTGTGCAAGTTTAGGTGAAAACCATCCAGGAGAGAAAGGAAGGAGAAGGAGAAAAGAAGAGGAAGACGCCCAACCTCAAGCCAATTTTTGATATAGGAGAAAATGAAAGAAAAATTTAGAGAAGAATGTTGTAGAATCACACTAGTTTTGTCTGAGACGTAGGTGAATCTAAACTATGAAGTTTTCATGTGCTTCTTCAAAAGTTTTTAGAGATTTAATAGTGATGTGTTCTTCAATAATTATGTGCATGATATTTGAGAAATTCACGTATAGTTAGATCTTCACCATATATATAACGTGTTTATGGTGATTAAGATGTTTTCTGTTAGTTTGAGATTATATATTGTTTAAACGATTTCTAACATGTGAGAATGCAGTCCTAAAAGACTTTAAATCCATGTTATGAATAGTTGAGTTAGACACTTTCTCAAGAGGATTGTACCTTGTTAAAGCACCATTTATGCTAGGATTTGTACTCTTTAATGTATTTTTCCATAGCGTGGATACATGACTAGCTATAGATGCTAACTTAGCATGGCTTTTAATGACTTTTGGGAATATCCTATAGCATGATGTAATGATTGGTTATATGTGTTTATCTAGCATGGTATTCATGATTTAATAAAAAATTTCTTTGGAATGAATGCTCATCAGTAAAATTTAGTTTGATACTTAGCTTATTTAAGCACTATTTTAACATATTTTAAAGCATCTCATGTATGTTACTCCTAGTATGTTTATTATTGTTTCAAGAGTTCAATTTCTATCATGGAGAAGAGTATTTATTACATCATATCTTGATTTGGAAACAAAAGGATGTAATACATTAACTTCTAATGCTTTTGAAAAAGGCATATAGATGCATGGTTTTTACACTTTAAGTATTCATAAGTGATTTACATGTTTTTCTTGTTTTAAATAAATCATGGTAACTGTTGTTTAACATCTTAGCATGTTTTTCAGACTTTATTTTCAATCATTTAGAAAATCCAAAAAATAGTGTTTTTATGGTTGTATAATGTGCATGAAAATGGACTATTTGAGCATGTTCATTTGAAAATAATTTAATGCCCTTTTTAGGACTATTTTTGGGATTGAAAATTTTACCATGATAATCATAGGTTTTGGGTTGTAAAACATATATGAAAAGTCATGTTTTTGAAACTTCAAAAAAATTGAGGCTTAATAGGATGATTTCTAGTAAATTGTTAAACCATGGAAAACAAGATTTTGAGAACCTAAACCAAGCTGAAATTTGAGCATGCTTTTTTACCTCAAAATGGCAAGTTCTAAGACATGAATTAAGGCTATTTTATGTTTGGTTTTCTTGTAAACATATGCATCAATTTTGATGTTTTGAATTAGTTGTCAAGACAATACATTGATGCTTGATCTAGCTTAAAAGTAAGTTGTGATATGAGTTATGGTATACGTGTTTAAGTTCACTTAAAAAAGAGCTATCAAATAAATTATTGTTATGT
The DNA here is from genome assembly GCA_035236585.1 of Warburgia ugandensis. Lineage (NCBI taxonomy): Eukaryota > Viridiplantae > Streptophyta > Magnoliopsida > Canellales > Canellaceae > Warburgia > Warburgia ugandensis. The sequence continues at coordinate 61,807,434 of CP141133.1, forward strand.
AAGTGCATGGATGAGTTTTGCTTAAAATTTTTGTAAAATGTATGAGGGTATAGTGATATGTTGGAATTGAAATTTGAGCCAAGCTAATGAGTGTGGTGGGAGCTATGCTAGGAGGTTAATAGGTTGATCACATTGCCTCCAACCAAAAGAGGTCGTAGGTACCTAATGACCAAAAGGTGGTAGGTTCCACAACAGGTAACTCAAGACACCCTTTCAAGGCAATTGTAGGCCCCATGAGGATGCTGTGGGAAGTTCTTCTAGATGTATCAAAGGATACATGATTCAACTAGGCTATTTGTGAGCATAGTTTGGATCCGGCAATTTTTTTTGTTTTTAATACTCCTAGGAAGCAAGATGATGGTTCGGTAGATGAACCTAAATTATGGTTGATAGATGAGTACCCATGACCATATTGGTAGATGTGTTAATGATAACGTGTTGGATTTTAGCTCTATGTAACTATTGTGAATAATTGTAACACATTATGATTTTACTTGAATTGTCAAATTATGGTACTTATTCTCTATAGATAGAAAGATGTGTAGATGTATGCATATGCTAAGGTGTTATGGTGTATTACATGGAACAGCTCACAATAATTTAGTTGTAAGGTTTTCTTGGATTGAAATATAATTTTAAATCATCTAAGTGCTTGCATACTATTATGCAGTAGTTTTTGAGTTTGTAGTTTTAGCCTTATCAATTAAGTATATCTCCATATATTTAACCCATCAAAAACCCTGCAGTTGAGTGTGTAAAGACTAAGAGCATGGAGTAATGATCTCTAGGATCAAGAAGTTTAACAAAAAGTGAGGTACTAGACCATTTTGGAAATTTATATTTCTTATTTAAGTCATTGTTTATTGATTTATTAAAGCATAATGTGTTGGACTTTAATTAGTTAAACATTTCATTTATGATTGGGCTATGAATGATTTTAAATTAATTGGAATTGAGATATAACTAATATGTGAGTCTTGTTTTGAAATGGATAGTGTTTGAGTATTTTTGAAAATGATTTTATAAACAAATATTAACTTGCAAAATGAATTTAAAGTATTAAAATTGTGTTTCTAAAACCCAGGACATTATAATAAGTTGTTTGGGGGGAGGGGTGTTTGTCTTCTCTTTGTTCTAGACATCAAATTCCACAACAAAATCAAAATTGGTACTCTAATGAGTGCAGTCCTCTCTTTATTCCTATTCTTACCCCAAGCCCTAGCTTGGACTACCGGGTTTTTGTCCACTTTTTGGGATGCCTATGGCTAACCAACATGAGCCCTAGACTACTATAGTCATAGCCATGATGTAGTTACCAAAGAATTTACTATCCAAGCTTAGATTATTCAAGTCTAAGGGGATCACTGGCTAAACACAAAGCCATAGTTCATTCCAACATGTTACTTCATAACTTAGTTTAGGACTAAACCCTTATACCTAGTAAGTTGTAACTCATGGTTCCATGAACAATCTTTAGTTAGGGTACATGTTGATCTACACCACACAAGCTTTAGTTGCGGTCCTCTCTTTATTCCTATTCTTACCCCAAGTCTTAGCTTGGACTACCGGGTTTTTGTCCACTTTTTGGGATGCCTATGGCTAACCAACATGAGCCCTAGACTACTATAGTCATGGCCATAATGTAGTTACCAAAGAATTTACCATCCAAGCTTAGATTATTCAAGTCTAAGGTGATCACTGGCTAAACACAAAGTCATAGTTCATTCCAACATGTTACTGCATAACTTGGTTTAGGACTAAACCCTTATACCTAGTAAGTTGTAACTCATGGTTCCAGGAACAATCTTTAGTTAGGGTACATGTTGATCTACACCACACAAGCTTATGGCCTTGCTATTTTGGGAACCTTGTGACATACCTATTACCTGGACCTCTTTATGTATAGTCATATCTTGCCTATGCCCCCTTACCAACTTATGACTCCCATAAGGATTACAAATATGTGCCCACCTTCATTTCATTAATAAAAATCTAACAATGGATAAGGTTTTGTATCATTTATTTTATGCTTTTGCTTACCTACAAATGCATATAATGAGCATTTTTTGCTCATATGCATGCAAGATGACATCGTCCTCATCTCCAACTTATGACTTTCTAAGTTGTGGACTCATGCCTTCAACTTATGTGCTTATACTTGCCTAACAGTTGGATGTAGTTGCTAACTTCTCTACCAATCTTACTTTTTTTTATGAGTTCAACAATTTTTTTATTTTTAGAGGAAGAGAGGTAAAGGGGAAAGGGGGTTTTCTGCATCGCTTGCCTCCCTGTAGGGTGGGTCACCTATGCTAGAAAAGGAAGGAAAATAGGAGGAAAATGGGCCCATGATGCGGGCCTGTGAGTGTTAGCATGTTGGGCCAGGGCGCTGGAGGGAAAATTGGCAAAGGAGGAGGAGAGAAAGGGAAAGGGAGATGTTGGTGTGGCTATCTAGATTTGGCATTGCATCGACTGGCTATGCTGGGGAGAGGGGAAATAGGGAAACAATGAGGAAGAAAGAGGGACTGCACGTAGTGCTGGTAAACAAAGTGGGTTCCAGTGTGGGGAGATTGAGTGGCTTGGGGGTTTTCTGCATGGTGTCGATGAACAGAGGGGAGCTCACCAGTGGATCGAAAGGAAGGGGTGTAGGTAGCTGAGATTTTTCCCTTGTTAGTATCCCCCATTCGTTTTGTCTCGTTTCGGGGTCATCACATGTAGTCCACAAAATGACAGAAATGGGAGAGCTGTTATCAATTGCGTCACCCTCCCAAATTAGCAAAATTTTGAGATTTTTTCCACCCTAATTTTTGTTTTCTACAAAATTAGTATCATTGGAATCATCTCAAGGTGTACATTCTATTTTTTATACTTTTCAAATTTTATACTTTTTAAAGGAGTCACATCCTTAGAATTCAATTGTCATAAAATTCAATTCTTAATTCCATTTTTATTAAAATATAATATAACATAAATATAGTAAAAGGAACTCAAAATTGAGTGTTATTATAGTTCAAGAGCTCCAATCACAAATTTTTACCAAATGTCATCTTCTTTCATCTCATAACTTTCTTTCTCATTAAAAAAAAAAAATTATATTCAAGATAGACAAAAGATTTTGAAGCTTCATTTATTATATCATAAACTCATTTAAGGTTGACTATCTTGACAAGAAAATTTATTTACCACCCGAATACATGAAAAATAACATAAGAATAAGCTCAACATTACAAACAAGCTAATTCAGACAACAACAATGCAGACAACTTGCAGATGTTACAAGTATGTACCTTAATTATCCCTATCAACAAAGGGTTAGAAGTAACTCACCCATTGATCAATCACATTCCAAGTTTAATACATGTCAAATATGGAACATAAGGAAAAAAATAACCTAGGTCAAATGAAATAAAAACATATGTCCACTATGATGTGTGGTGGGTATAGATAGTATATTTCTTCAACATTGTTATGGAAAATGAGACATGGATCAATAGTCTCACACCATTTGTCATTACTCATAATTGAGAGAAGAGAGTTGGGAGGATGGATACTAAAAGGACTTGTATGAAAATAGCCAAAATAATGTGACTTCATAGGAATGACTAGTGATCGAATAACTAAACTATAATCATACAATCAAGGAATAACCAAAGAAACATTGAATGAATATTCATCCTGTTTACACCCTCTTTCAAATAGTGAATGAAACTTTTGTTAAGAGGCAATCTATGTCACATACTAGATGTTCTTAGCCAACAAATTAGCAACTATAGCTTTTGCAGCAACATAGAAGAATGATAACATGTTAAAAACTTTTTACAAAGAAAATTGTTAGCAATCTCAAACTACTTTGCATTTACTAACAAGCTAAATTATTTTAAGTAAATCCAACCATTTGCAAATGTAGGTGATCCCACTAGGATAGGACTTCAATATATTCAAAATGCTTCAAACTAAATTATCTTATCCCACGCAATGCATAAACTTGATGAGTTGCCTCCGTAAAGGATTTAGATGAAATGAGATTGTCATCCACTTTAAGAAACTTCTACCATAAGAAAGTATTCGTATAGAATTTGGATGATTCATGATATTATTAAAATACCATGCACCATTGAATCATGTCCAAAAAGATAAGCTATTTAGGATTCCCATAAGAGGTCTTGACAATATCTCAATTATAATCATCAATATTAGATTAACTCAAATCAAGTATGCTACACTATCTTGACCACCACTTGACTCAAGCAGCCAACAAGGCATTCAAAGTTTCACACACACACACACACACACACACACACACACACACACACACACACACACACACACACACACACACAGTGAGAGAGAGACAGAGAGAGAGAGTACTTGGGAGGAATTTCATCTTAGATGGCTAGTTGAGTTTCACCTTTCCTCATAGGATGCCCTAGAATTGGCCAATTCTAGTCTCTACATCTCAATTCCAACCCTATTCTAGAATATTCCAAAATACCCTAAAATTGAAAAGTGATGGAATTGGAAGAATTTAGCCTATCTAAGAACTGGATAATTTTGATTTTCAATTCCAAATTCTACACAAGAATTGATTATTAGAATTACAAAATGAATAAGCTCTAACCCAATATTCATAAGTGGAATTGGCTAACTATAAATAAATGACCAATGACATAACTCTACATAGCCCTAATTGGAAGTGATTAATGGGTTTCTTATCATTTTTCCTTTTTGTTTTTATACTTTGTGAACTTTTTATCTGTATTAACATGTTTTACCTCTCGTTTCTTGGTGATTACAATTTTGTTAGTGTTGCCCTATAATTCTCTTACCCATTCTCCAACAATCCAATCTTCTCTAGATCCGAGTTTTCAACCCTCTCTACTTCTTCCTTATTTATTCATGTCCTAAACCACTAGTAATATCATGTTTTGTGTTTTGATTAAATTAGATGACACTAATTGTGTGGCATGGTTATGCATGAAGGGGTGTGTGTGTGTTTATCATTAAGGGGGAAAAAATGTTGAATTGGACTAGTTTTTCACAATAAAAACCTTCTCATGTTTATTGAAAAAAGTATTATCCTCATTATCTCTCTGATCCAACCAGAGGCAAAGAGATTGAAAATCTTACTTTTAATTGTTAAGGACAAGCTGATCAAATGGCTAATAGTTGGATCTATGTTACACTATTAGAGCCCATTTTAACATAAGTTGCTACCTCTCCACATCCAAAGCATTTGACATTAGTTGGAATAGACTCTCTTCTCATTACATAATAAGAATTGCCTACTTTTAGCATGAGTTAAGAATTATCTAAAAGGAGTGCTTTCTATTATTGAATATGATTCAAAACATTTCATCCTTTGAAGATTGCGCAACATCATGTTCGAATTTCAATCTTGTTCCTCATTTCTTATGGGTTCAAAATTGAGGCATCACTTCCTAAAGGAGATAGTTAAAATCTAGGGGTGACAAAATCCAAATGAAGTCCTCTTTGCCACATAATTTACAAAAACATCAATCGCTTGTTTTTTATTTAATTATATATGTTCCTTCTTACATGCTCCCATCTCCTCATGATCATACTTATGTTCTTCGCAATTGTTTGGTCAGTTGAACCATATCTTACTTTAGACACCCCATGTAAGTTATTGGTAGCTTAGTGCATAGCAGTTATCCACAATAGACAATACTTTTGATCTAGACATCTCTTACTTACAAGTGTTATAAGAGTTGGTCTTAAGGAACATTCTTAGATGGGTAAGGCAATAAATTCTTTTCAATCTACATGGAAGTAATTAACAATAACATTAACATTAACATGCTAATAGAAATTGCTCTAAACTTGGTGCATTGTCTTGTGGGATAGAGTTAAAGACATCTTCTCATGGTTGGGGTGTGATAAACTTGGACTAGAGGAGTCAAAATAAAGTCTGTAGTGACTTTATATTGGTAACTACTCGACTGACTTGTTTGAAAGCCTAAATCATGCATATTTTTACCATTCGAACTTATTTTGATTACTTAAGATTTCACTAGTTTTTTGAGGACTCGGTTGATAGAATACTTGATAGATTCTTCTATTAATTAGTCTTCTAACGATCATGGACAATTATCCTAAGTTTGCACTGCTTAAAATCTCTTAGCAAGTAGTGATAGATCCATGTCAGTACCAGTCTTATTAATATGGATTATCACTACATAAATCCATGACTCTTGCATTATAAATTTGGTTCACTTTTGTTGGTCGACTCTAATTGATTGGTCCCAATCCATTGATTCACATGATAGGAAGGTATGCTAAGATGCCAAAATTCACTAACCCTATGCTTGCACAAAATATTAGTAGCAATACCAACTTTTAAACTTTTAACCATGGAACAAAGTATTGGCTTTACAAATGATATATCGGAAAAGTTAAGCTTCCTATATGATAGCTTTGGTGATATATAGATATACATACTTGTTACGACCAATATAACCCTTTGATATGGCCAATTTATGAAGGTTTTGGCTTCGGCCTCTATGAAGATAGATACCACTATTTTGTTCTATGGCACTCACATCTCATTTAATCTTGCAATCTTGGGCATAGAATGTGGCTCATAATAGCCAATCAAATCAAGGTTGTTAAGGAATATCGAATATGTGTGAGTTTTTTCCTTTTGTAGTTCAACCTCACGATTACAAAGCAAATCACTCGTACACTCTTTTAAATCTAAACCCTTTCTAAAGGGTGAAAATAGTGACTCAAAACCGTGACGATACATATTTTAGGAGAATGTTAGAGTTTTCTCACAAAAGGTGAATCCAGTGTTTGTTTTTGTTTCTTTTTTCTTTTTAGTAAAAATTTATGAAGCAAACTACCTAAAAACATATCCTAATATCTAAATCTATGTTAAATCTCCCCAATAAGAGAAAGGTAGCCTCAAGCCTCCAATCAAACCTAATAAGGAGAGATGCCATGAAGCCTACGGCCAATGGCACGAGACTGCTTTTACCACATAGATTTGTTCTTTGCCTTTTGTTGCTCATCAATATGCTAAAGAAGCTAGCTGATCTTATTAGCCTTCACTTAGAGACCGGGCATACCAATACTCGGCCCCTCCAGGTCTCACCATCAATCCATACTTTGGAAATCCTAAGCGCCCCAGTGACCAAGATCTACTCAAACTCTAAGCAGAGAGCTACGATCGTAGATCGTCCCATCAAGAAGAATCTTAGGACATCGGCCCCTTCTAAGATGAACCCAGGTTTTAATCATCAAATGAGTGGGGGTCGGTCAACGCGTTCCCGGGCATGATCTAGGGCAACCAGCTGAAGATAAAGGGTGAAGCAAAACCCTCCAAACTCTCCTCTCTTTTTCGTCGCCGTCAAGGTCGAGCTCGGAGACAGAGAGAGCAACGATGGCTGTCGGGTTAGGGTTTTCTTGTTCAGTATTCATTTTGCTCTTGCAGAATCCCTTCATTCTTCCTCAAATAATGATATTTGCCTTTGGTTTTGGATTTTCAGGAAGAACAAGAGGATTTCAAAGGGAAAGAAGGGAGGGAAGAAGAAGGCGTAAGTTTACATCAGATTTCCATATTTTCTCCCTTTAAGATCTAGAGTTTGCAACTGATCTGATCTGTTGTCTATGTTGCAGGGTGGATCCCTTCGCCAAGAAAGATTGGTACGACATCAAGGCGCCGTCGATCTTCAACGTAAGGTCCGTCGGAAAAACCCTGGTTACCAGGACTCAGGGTACCAAAGTAAGGGTTTTCATCTTTTCTTTCGTTATTTTTATGGTTTAGGTTTATAACTAACCTTTTGGATCTGATAAATTGACAGACATTTAGATGGAAAGGAATTGTAAAATCTACTTCCATAGGTTGCATGTATTGCTATATCTATTCATTTATTTTTGGATTCGTTTGGTTGTTATGTGGAAGTTCTTATGAAAGTGTACCAGCAACCCCATTGAGGTGTTTGTTGTGCATTTTCTTGTAGTTGTTTGGTTTTGTAAAGATCAATTCTTCTTAATGATTATGCTGTTGATCTATCCTGATGCTATAGAAACGCTTGATTTTGTGAAGAAATGGGATTTCATAGTCCTCGTAATTAATGCATACTAGATGGAAAATAGTTAGACTAGGTTTGGCCGTCAATTCAGGTCGGCAGAAGACTGATTAGGTCTTCACTTGCTAAGAGGAATTCCTACGTTATTAGTACTAGATCTATCAGCTAGGTCTATTTTTCTATGCAAAAACAAACATTCTTTATATGGGGGTCGATTGGAAAAGTCTCAATGCTGCCTTAGCAGATGATATGTCCTCATGAGCTAGAAAAGCATAACATTTGGTAGCTGCCAAAGATGTTCCCATGCCTCATTCCTTGTGTGTTGCCACAATATCAGTAAGAGAGGCACTAATAATTTTTGCAAAGCTAGGATCTCCATGTTTTCCTTAGCACACATGTTAAACTATTAAGAGAAGGATACCAATGATTTAGAACTATAACTGGATTGCAGGTTTATGGCCTCTTTGAATCATTCTGTGCTGTATGGACAAGCAAACTGATCTTCTCAAGAGGTTCTATTCTCTTCACTAGATGGCTCATCGTGTGAATCAAAGAGATGGTTTGGCTGGTGAGGCTTTTTCTTTGGGTGCATAAATAACGTGTTAGATTTTGTTTTTGTTTTTTGGGAGTAGGCATGTGCTTCTAGAGTTTTGTGTGATTGGCGGGTGCCACTCAAAGTGAAAGGAAAACTCTATCGGATCACAGTGTTGGGCAGCTATGGAACAACATGTACATATGGTTAGTGTAGCTGAAATGAGGATGCTGAGGAGAATAAGTAGCAAGACAAGAAAGGATAGAATTAGAAATGAAAACATTAGAGGAAACTTAGGTTTAGCACCAATAGGTAACAAGATGAGAGAGGGTATACTTAAGATGGTTTCGACATGTCTAACGGAGACTGAAGACAGCGCCGGTTAGGAGTGAGTTGATCTAAGTTGAAGGCTAACAAGATGAGAGAGGGCATACATAAGATGGTTTTGACATGTCTAACAGAGTTCAAAGACAGCACCGGTTAGGTGTGAGTCGATCCAAGTTGAAGGCTCTAAAAGGGCAAGGAGAAGGCCCAAAAGGACAAGGATAGAAGTGGTGAGAAAAGATTTAAAAACTTTTGGATTAAATGAGGCCATGACCCTTGATAGAGGAGAGTGGAGGAACAAGATTCATGTAGCCGACCTCTAATTGGGATAAGGTTTTGATGATGATGATTATGAGCTCATTACCAATATAGCACTATTAATCACTGGTTTGCGTCACTTTTCAGGGCTTTCGGGGCAATCTCTGGGTTGGTGTATATATTCACCATTCTCAGTAGTTTGAAATATTAAATTCCAAGACTTTGAGAAATATTCTTTCCTTGAAAACATATTATGTGGAAGAAATTCCTTATTCAATTGCCTACTTTCTTTCTAAAACAGCACCGAAGAAGTATGGTGGTATTTGTAGCAGAAGTTCCTCAGAAAAAAGTAAAAGATACACGAAAGAAAATTTTGGCGACATTCCTGATTTTGCTTCCGAAGTTCCAACTTGGAGCAAGATTAATATGGTTCTATCCTCAAAATTCAAACTTTGCTACAATTTGTTTGCTTCCTCTTGAAGTCTGCATTTTCCAATAAATTCCAAATTGATTAAAACATGGCCCTCCCTCCTGATCTGTAGATTTGACAATTATGGATGAGTTTTCTGAAGTTACTTTCAGTAATAAAGATCCATATCCAGATGCCTTTGCCACTTCATAACCTGGTTCAATCTGGACTTGGTTGGTTATTTGGCCTGGTAACTTGAGGTTTGACCTGTGGAAAAACATCAAACTCATTACATTAAATAGTCTGAAACTATGTGCTAGTAATTGCTTATGAGGTAACCCGGTAGTTCTGAAATCAAAGCCAGCCACAGTGATGAACCATGCAGTTATCAGCTTGGTTTAGTACCTTTTAGGTTCATCTCATCATAGTCAGTGCCAATATTTAATGTTCTTTTTGGTGTGTGAACTCTAAGAACACTGACAACCATCAATGAGAAATCAACAGTAACAGAATACTTCCTTACTGAGGTACTGTAAAAAAAAATTTCGCCTGTGCTCCTTAGAATAACAATGCCAACCTGCTGCTCCATCAGGTTTAAGTATGATTCAATATGATTAGCTGGATTTAAGTCTGGCCAGTATCGCTGTATGATTGCATTCTTTAAATTAATACATGGATGTGTCTGACAGAAGGTTGTTCATTTTTGCCGGGCTCTGAACTAGTGATAATTCCATGTTGCTAATCGATTTGAACCTTTTGTGTTCTCGACAGTGTACTTTTTCTTCTTTATAGCCTCATTCGTTGCTGCATGTATGAAGTCTCTATGCAACATCTTCAATCTCTATATCCTGGTCCTTGCTAACTTTCTTTCTTCCCCTGGGGATTTATCAGCTTCTCTTCCCCTTGTAGCAGCAAGTTGCTTGACATTTTGTCACTTACAAAAACATTGTATGCCAACCTAATAATAACGAAGGAGTCCACTAATTGTTACTTTGTCAATATCTGAGCTATGTGTTACCAGTTGAATGAATCTATCATCTATTGCAAGCACACAAACCATTCTTTTGCATGGCATGCTTTGGAAACATCTGAGCTCCCTTTAGCAGTTGAATGGACTAATACTATCTAAGCCTTAGGTTCCATATGGGTCAGTTTGCTGGAATCTTTTGATGCACTTGGCCATACACATCTGTTTGTTGCCCTAAGGTGCAACCGTGTAGACATTCCTGCACACAGCATGATTTAAGAGCTTGAATGTTTCTGCATATTATGATTATGTGGTTATAGACAATTGATTGTGTTATTCATTTTAGATTGCATCTGAGGGCCTGAAGCATAGAGTGTTCGAGTGTTCGTTGGCTGATCTTCAGAATGATGAAGACCAGTCTTACAGAAAGATTCGTCTCCGTGCTGAGGATGTACAGGGAAGGAATGTTCTCACGAACTTTTGGGTAAGAGTCTACCTAATTACTAGTTCTATATTTTCTGTCTTGCACTAACTATATGCAATCTGCATGTCCCAGGGCATGGATTTCACAACCGACAAACTCAGATCTCTAGTCCGCAAGTGGCAGACTTTGATTGAGGCCCACGTTGACGTGAAGACAACAGATAATTACACCTTGCGCTTGTTCTGCATTGGTTTCACCAAGAGACGCCCTAATCAGGTCAAGCGTACTTGCTATGCACAATCAAGCCAGATCAGACAGGTATGTTTCAGTTCCAACCATTTGAGATGTTGCTAAACGCAGAGAATAAAGATTATGCTTCATGTAAGAATCAATTCACACCTATAACATTTCCTTAACTTCTGACTAATTATTTCCCAGATCCGTCGCAAAATGAGAGAGATAATGGTAAACCAAGCTACATCTTGTGATCTGAAGGAATTGGTGCAGAAGTTCATCCCTGAGGTCATTGGCAAAGAGATTGAGAAGGCAACCTCAAGTATCTATCCTCTCCAGAATGTATTCATTCGCAAAGTAAAAATCCTAAAGGCTCCAAAATTTGATCTTGGGAAGCTCATGGAGGTATTAACATGGGTTTCCTTTTTCAGAAGTAATATCAGCCTGTCTTATTTCTTGACTGTGAAGCATGTAGCTCTTACAGCACATGTTTAGTCCTTTTTACTCAATCATGTGCACTGATTTTGCAGGTCCATGGTGACTACTCTGAGGATGTGGGTGTAAAGGTTGATAGACCAGCAGAAGATACCCCACTTGAAGCCGAAACAGAAGTTATCGGGGCATAAGCTGAGGCGTTATTATTCCAACTTCAAGTTCAAGCAGAGGTTTACTCTTACAGATGCTATTATGCAATTCATCTATACTCTGAATGGGATGTCTTTGCAGTTTTGGTAGTAATTGTTGCTTAATGCAGATTTAAATTTTTTTTAATTCATAGGCAGTTTTCTGAACTAGATTTGCTTGGTCGTTGATGAAGGAATCACAGTACTGTTCTCTTACCTACTTTAGACTTGACAATGATTTATGGGATTTTAGCTACTTGGTTCTGCGTTGTTGGCGTTTTAGCTGCTGAAATAATCGGCTCATGTTGCATGAGTAACTTAAAGTTCTAGTGAACGCTGATTGAAGTGGTTCTTAAGATCGCAGTCTGTTATGTCCAAAGAATTACATGGGTAGCTTTGTGGATGCAGGGATTTGTTAGCTGATCTAAATCTGGTGGTTATGTCTTTTACCAGGCGCCAAAAGTTGTCTGCATTAGATGATGTCAATTATACTCAAAGTTGTTAGTTTAGACCGTTGAATGCTTGCAAAATCTTCGCTAGATGGATGTTTAGGATTGTCTGATGTTGACAAATGCACCGATGTAAAATGGGTTAGGCATATGAATTGTTTGATATCACCAAATTTCAGGTACCGCCTGGTTTTGAGGAACGCTGTATAGACGCTCTATATGTGTTTCATCTGGACGCCGCTTCAGCTGTAGTCCACTTAATCATAGCTTTAGTTTATATCATTCCTCAGTTTTGGATGTCTAGTAGGTCAAAAACTACGTGTTGGATGATTCTAGCATCGAAGAAGTTATAATCAATTCCATCCAGGTGGGCTCCAAGAAAAAGTGGTTCGTGCATGGTTTCAAATGGAGCTTCATTTAACATTCCTCTCTCGTTTCTTGTAATTTCTCAAACGAAATAATTTAAATTATATAGTCAGCATAAAAGAGTGATTAGCCCAATGTCTTTGCTAATCCAAATTGGTTCCATTCAATGACGTTATGTTTTAATCTCCTACGTCCGGTAAGATCCACATTCAAGAGGAGAAGAAGGATTTTGTGACCCTTTTTTAATGTATGATAAAACTTCTGAGATCTAAGCCATTCATCATGTTAGAAATAGCCTAGATAGGCTAAAGATTCAAATTTCAGCCCTACCATGTTTTTAGCTTATATTTTTTAGGATAAACAACAACACGACCATGTGCTTCTATTAATTTTTCACAATCCAAAACAAGTGTTTAGGATCTTCCAATTTCATTGATTTCTAGGGAGTTACCTATTTTCTATATTCTGAACGTGCAAAATAGCTTAGGGGGTTTATTTAACTGCGTTTCTTGGGTGTTTCTAAGACATTATGTTATATCTCAAATGTGCAGCTTATTTAACAACATTATCTTGGACATATATGAGATATTAGTTTTATTTAACTGCGATATTTTGAACATACATAATATATCAAGTTTATTAAATTGCGATATCTTGGGTATATGTGAGATATCAAGTTTATTTAACATTATCACAGTTCATATGTTTGGTGTTATTGGAGATATGCCAACCCTTTTTTATATTGTAAATTCTCATTATTTTTAGAGAGAGAAAAATCAACTTCAAAACATGTATTTTTAGATAGAAAAAATGAGTGTCTTCGCCTTAAAGAAGAGAATAATACTTGCACTCATGCATATGGGCACTCGTGCATGGTATCATATCTTACGGTCAAGAGAGAAATGAAAGTTTCAACTATCGACGATTGTAATCTTTCTATAATGTGGGCCCAGATTAAGTATTAGCTATCTTGCTATTTCCTAATAACAGAATCTTTGCGCTACCTACATATTTGTTACCGAAGATTCAATTTACAATTTCTTTAGGAACTTTGAACCATTGATCTGCTCTGGAATACATCTTGATAGGATACAAGTTCAATGGAGATGGTCCCACCATCATCGTTGGTTGATTTTCACCACCCATTAGGTTGGTGAAGGTCTTCTCTGCCTAGTTGACATTTCAAAGCTGTTGATATTTCACTAAGAATTAATGGTGATCAAGATTATGTTCATCAATAGAGTAGATTTTGCAGTATGGCCAATCTAAATTTGCACAACATTGTTACCATTTTGGTCACCAACCTACCGCTCCTCTTGTACCTGTAAGTATTCACAACCTAACCCATGTCAATTATTTGGACGTGGTAGAATGAAAAGCTATGAAAACCTACAAATAAATCAGGATGGAGTGGAAGACCCTCAATGGTGGATCCTTACCACTTTATCAAATGTATTTCAATATAGTTCCACACTAGTGATGGTTTAGATCACCATGATGTCTGCCCACCAGTACTCAAGAGTTGTAGATCAACCGAGATTATAGTTAGTGATGCTTAACATTCATGTTGTTAATAAAGAAAATTCAACAGCCATCAAATTACTAATCAAAGTACATAGGACTCAAATTGCTCATAAATGAGCCCACCTTAGTAAATTTGAATGGCAGTTACTTAAGCCCACCTAAAATATATGAATGGTCAGTGTGGATTTACATCTTGTGCTGGCCATCCATTTGAGGTTGATGAGAATCCGATGATTCTTGATTCGTATCAAAGGCTCTGATTTATCCATAGCTTGAGGGTCATTACATTTGATTGGTTGCCATTATTTTTTTTATTAAAAAATATTAAAATATTTCTCATAACATATTTTATATATCACCAAAAATATCACAAAAGACATCACAAAACATTTCTCATATATACTAAATATCATAGAACATATGACAAATATCTCAGATATCATAGGAGATAATCATGGAAGATATGCCAATAGAAATGCCCAAGATGTGCGGTTATATAAACCCCCTTAGATCTACGAAAAGAAACAGTTTTACATACATGAAAAAAGGCATTGACTGCAATGAGGCCTTCCTAGCGTAGTGATAAACGACTCTCTCACCTGCGTGGGTGGGATGCTGAAGCATGAGACTAGTGGAATGGCCTCTGAAGATGCATGGTTTAAATCCCTAGAAAGATGGACCCTAGTGTAAACCTTGGCATTGAGTAGGATGGATGGCTTTTTGCAGCCACTATCAAAGCCTATTACGTAGTTCCCGTAACCGTATAACAACAGGTTTATGTGGTACTTTGTTATTGCAAGGGCCGCACAAGTAGATGCCGAAACTGATTTGCAGTCATTTAAGAAAAAAATGGCCAAGATTTGACCGCCATTTTACCTTTAGATGAGTTATCTTATGTGTTGTAAGACTGTAAGTGCCAGGAAAAAAATTACTGACCAGTAACAACCTAGCCAATGGTGTGTTATTCTCGTGCCAAACTGCCCCATCGGTGTCAAAACAAAGCATGAAATATACATTCAGCATGGAATAGAATGATATGGATCGTCTAGATAATCCGCATTTTGGCAATGGCCTTCTCCATGTTGGGGCTCATTTGTTGAATGATCTAAAACAAGCTAATGGAAATTGCCATATGAAAAATATAATAATTTAGGTTCAAAATGCAAAAGAGATTTTCAACCTTCTGTCAAGCATCTTTGAGAAATGTAATAGAACGAACTTTAGGGTTCTCAAGACTCGCTTCCCAATTCAATCTTCTTTCCCCCACTCAACACAGATGAAAATTGTAAGGGCGTCTTGTGCATTAACCTAACTTCATTAGACGTGAATAGGAAGATGGTGAATTCCCAATTTTGAAAGATGAGCAGCGGGTGGAGGAAACAACACGAGATGTAGAAGAATGACTACGGAAGGCTGATGAGCAGCCGCCAGTAGCTGAGAGCAATGCCGATATGGATTGCTTACATGCTGGACTAGCAGCACTGCAAAAAGATGATGATGAGATGGAAAATTTCAAGGAACACTGGAGAACCCATCACAACAACCTAGTAAGCATTTAGGTGTTCCTGTGCAGCATCAGTTAGCAAATGAATGGCGAGATAATATTGTCATGGCTGTTTGGATGGACCATCTGCAACGTTCACGTAATAGGAGGCAAAATGCAGCTTAACACCCTATAAGTGCTTGTGCTTGTTGTTGCTGTTATGCCCTTGTAGATGAGGATATCACCAAAGGAGTGAAGGTAGGGTTCGAGGTTGGGGGGAGAGAGAGAGAGAGGAACCAAGGAGTTTGACAAAAAGAAAGAAAGAAGAATGAACTACTTATGCGAGTTTGACAAAAAAGAAGAAGAAGAATGAACTATTTATGCATTTTTATTAGAGTAGTATACTCTAATGGAAAATGAACTTGTTGCCCTTATAGTTTATGCATAGTGTTTATCTTGTAGATTACAAGCAACTAATGCTTCTTTGGTTGTTTTGTTGTTTTCGATTTTAGTTTATTACCATGTGTCTTTTAAAATTCTTATGCTTGATGTCATTTATTTACTAATATCATTATCATCATCATCAAGACCTTAGCCCAATTAGTGGTTGGCCACATGAATCTTATTCCTCCATTCCTCTTTATGAGGTACCATGACTTTATTTAGTCACAAAGCTTTTAAAACTTTCCTCAATACTTCTATCCACGTTCTTTGGGGCCTTCCTCTTGCCCTTTTAGAAACTACTACTTACATTGTCTCACTCCTTCTAATCGGTGCTATTTTCTATCTCATTTGGACATGTCCAAACCATCTAAGTCTAACCTCCCTCATCTTATTACCTATTGGTGCTACCCTTAAATTTCCTCTAATATTTTCATTCATAATTCTATCCTTTCTTGTCTTACCACTCATCCATCTCAACATCCTCATTTTTGTGACACTCATCCTATGAGCATGATGTTTCTTAACTGCCCAACACTCTGATCTATAGAGCATGGCCGGCCTTATGGTCATCTTGTAGAATTTTTCTTTTAGTTTAAGTGGCACCCGCCAATCACACAAAACTCCAGATGCACATCTTCATTTGTTCTAACCCGCTTGGATTCTCTGAGTTACTTCTCTCTCAATCTCTCCACTCTCATGAATCATTGACCCTAAGAATCGAAAGTGGTCTTTTATGGGGACTTCTTGGTTATCAATCTTGACTGGTGTTCCACCCATACTCCTTTCCTTGCTAAAATTGATTTCCATATATTTTATCTTAGTTAGGCTGATTTTAAATCCATTAGACTCTAATGCTTCTCTCTATAACTCTAGCTTTGTGTTTATATCCTCCCTTGTCTCATCAAGTAAGACTATATCATCTACAAATATCATGCACCAGGGAATCCCTTCATGCAGATGTTTTGTTAACTCATTCATAACCAACGAAAAAAGGTTTGGGCTCAATGCCGATCCTTGGTGAAATCCTACAATGATAGGAAAATCATTGGTTTCGCCACTAGTGGTCTTAACATTTGTTACCACTCCCTCATACATATATTTAATTATGTCTATATACCTTCGCAAAACTTCTTTCTCACCCAACACCCTCCATATTAACTCTCTAAAGACTCTATCATAAGCTTTCTCTAAGTTGACAAAGACCATGTGGAGGTCTTTCCTCCTCTCTCTATATTTCTTTACCAATTGTCTTAGTAAGAAAATAGCTTTCGTGGTGGACCTCCTAGGCATGAAACTAAATTGATTCTTTAATACACTTGTCTTATGTTGTAGCCTCTTCTCAATCACTCTTTCAAAAAGTTTCATAGTGTGACTCATAAATTTGATCTCTCAATAATTAGTACACCTCTATATGTCTTCTTTATTCTTATAAATTGGTACAATAGAGCTTTTCCTACACTTATCATGTATTTTCTTTGATTTTATAATCTTATTAAACAACTTGGTTAACTAAACTACCTCAATATCTCCCATATGCTTCCAAACCTTTATTGGTATAACATCGGGTCCCATGGCCTTTTCCAATTTCATCTTTTTTCAAGGCCTCTTTCACTTCAGGTATTCTAATCCTACATTGATATTTATAATATCCAATGTTATTTAAATTTATAGTATTTTCAATCCCTATATTCTCAAAGCCATTATCATTTTACAATTTTTGAAAGTACATTTCTCACTTCTGTTTGATCTCATCATCTTTGACTCATACCCTTTGATCATCACTTTTAATGCACCTAACATGATCTAAGTCCTTACCCTTCTGTTATCTTACTTTTGCAAGTTTAAGCACATCTTTCTCACCTTCTCTTATTCCCACTTTATTATAGAGCTCATCATATGCCTTAAGTTTACTCTCACTTACTATTCTCTTAACAACCTTTTTAGCATTATTATATTGTTTATAGTTTTCATTATTTCTAGTCTTTTGCCATGCTTTAAAACATATCCATTTTTCTTTAATAACTTTTTGTACTGTTTCATTCCACCACCATGTTTCCTTTACTAATTGCCTTTTACCTTTAGATACTCTTTAGATATCTTTTGCTACTTTTTTAATGGACTCAACAATATTAATTCACGTGGTATTTACTTCTGTTTCATAGTTCCAGTTTCCTTCTACCATCAACTTATTTGTGAATGAGGTTATTTTCTCTCCTTTTAAGTTTCACCACTTAGTTTTTGGATACATATTAAGTTCATTTCCTTTCTTCTATCTTTTGATATGGATATCCATAACCATTAACCTATGTTGTGAATGAGGTTATTTCCTTACAATCCTTACACATTGATCATTTAGTATTCCTAAGTAGAAAAAAGTCTATTTGGCTTTTATAAAGTCTACTTTTAAAGGGTATTAAGTGTCCATCCCTCTTCTTAAAGAGTGTATTTGCAATAGCGAAGTTATATGACAAAGAAAAATTGAGGATAGTTTCCCCCATCTCATTTTGTTCACCTATATTATACCTTCCGTGTATTCTATCATATCCTTCCTTTTCTTTTTCTATATGGTCATTTAAGTCTGCTCCTATAAATATCCCCTCAGTGTTGAGAATTTCTTGCATAACTCCCTCTATATCTTCCCAAAATTACTTGTGGTGTATATGCACCTATAACATTTATGATCTGCTCTCCCAGAACAATTATTATTATTATAATTCTATCACTAATTCTTTTAACGTCCACAACTTTATCCTTTAATTCTTTATCCACTATTATTCCTACATTATTTCTGTTACTATCCTTTCCTACATACCATAATTTATACACATCGATTTCTCTAGCTTTAGTCCCTTTCCACTTGGTTTTTTGAATACAAGTTATGTTGACTCTTCTACGTTTCATTGTGTCTGCTAACTTCAAACTCTTACTTGTCAATGTCCCTATATTCCATGTGGCGATATGAATCTTATGCTCTTGAGATATCCTATTTAGCCGTGCACTTCTCAACCTCTATGGCATGAACCCATGTCCACTTTTCACTACACTTGGGTTTTGATGTAGCGCGTCACTTCTGAGGGGATGCTCTAGCATCCCTTGCCCATTTTTCACTACACCCGGGATCCGATGTAGCCCATCACTTCTAGGGGAACTCCCAAGCAACCCTTGCCCATTTTTCATCGCACCTGGGATCTGATGCAGTGTGTTGCTTATGGGGAGCTCCATAGCTTGAGGGAATGTCAGTTTTCAATTAATGTCATGTTAGGGTTGCTATAGTTTTAAGATGCTGGAGATAATTTTCATTTCTTCCTTACAAATTAATATACAAATGCATATTTATTTGCAAGTAGGAAAGAAATAACAAAATCATTTTTAACTTCTCTCTTGCCGTTTGACGCCTAACACAAGGATTACCATACTTTTAAGAAGCTAGAGATGATTTTCATTTCTTCTTTGCAAACTAATATACAAATGCATATTCATTTATAAGAATGAAAGAAATAATAAAATCATTTTCAACTTCTTCCTTGCCAGCTGGCACCTAATGCATGACCATCCTTCTTTTTCATTCGGGCTTGGGATCGGCATTGGTGGAGTTATTTATTCACTAATATTATTTTTTGTAAATAAAAAAATGGTAGCTTGGTGTATGAAGCTCCTGTGTGGGACCATAAAGGGACTATATTACGTAGCTTTACCTTAGATTTTTACAAGAGACTGTTTCTATGACTCAAACCCGTGGCCTCTAGATAATATGACCATAACTTTGCCATTGTGCCAAGGCTCCCCTTCATTTTTTTTTCTAATAAACAACGGAATGTAAATTTTCATTAATGAAAATGATAATACAAGAGAGGATGATCAAGAGGATCATGCAAAGCACCAGCATTAAAATCTGAAAAAACCCAGACCATCCAACAAATGGGCAAGAGGCCAAAGCAAGAAGAAAAACGTGAAAAACAACATCAAAGAGTAATATGTCCCAAATCCAAAAAATCCGGAGTCCATGGAGGTGGTAGCGAAAGAGCTATCCCATAATGTGTAGAAAAGAAACTTGCAAATTTTCACCAAGTTCAGTGACTGCGTGGCATAAACAGTAAACCGCTTCAAATCCATCAACTTGGATCAAACTAAGAAAATTGAATATCTATCACCTGCAGTACATCTGTCTCCTGCCGATTATTCAAGTGAGTAATCCTGAAACCCGAAGAGAGGCCCCCTCCTTGGCAAGAGCGTCTGCCTCGCTTTAGCAGCTCTGTAAATGTACTGGAAATTGATTTCATGGCGGTCACTCTCTGGCCAGATTTCCTCTAGGATGTTTCAGACCTCCAAGGAGGCTTATGTTTTAATTTTAGCCATCCAATGACATTCTTGGAGTCACTTTCGTCGACTAAAGGCTGATACTTTAGTTGGAACCAAGCTTTACTTCCATGAAACACAGTAAGCACTTGGGCTCGGTATGAATCAGCAACGCCAATTGACCCAGAAATCTTAAAATGAGTATGTCCCAAGTGATGCCTAGGTTAGCTCCCAACCCTGCCAGCCCAGGGTAACCGAGTCTAGAACCATCAATATTCAGTTTGAAGGCATTGTGAGGTGGAGACCGTTAAGTTTAACAAGTTGGGAACTTTTTTTCTTTTCTTTTCTTTTTTTTTAAATCAGCGTGCGACTAACTGGAACATGGGTTGTGGCCTTTAACCCACCAAATGACCTGGGATTTGATGGCAAAACGCGAGGATTGGATGGATCCGGCTACTGATGAGAAGCATCTACCATTTCTTTCTTTCCTCAGACCACATAACAAGAGGCGTGGTAGCTCTCCATAAGATTTTTTAAGATTGGAACTAGGGATAGAAATCCATTGAGACAACAAATCATGATTATTGCCCAGGCATAACCAAAAAATCTGAAAGAGGTTAAGGACCCAAGCCCATACTCTGGCGGCAGAAGAACAATGGAAGAGAAGATGGGTATCCGATTCAAAAAGCTTTTGAACAAAGGTAGCATTTGCTAGTAATTCCTTTGGAGGTTATTGGCAGTGAGAAACTTATTATGTGCCACCAACCAATTGAAGGAAAGGACTCTAGGTGGTGAGTAGCAATCCCAAATTGCTTTGAATTGCCAGTCATTTGATGTGAGCTGAAGTTGAGACTCAAAACAAGATTTAGCGGTGAACTCTCCAGAAGCATTTGGGTTCCACACTCTTAAGTTCATCCTTTAAAGGAAACACGTTAATTGAAGAGAGGAGGACCAAAAGCTCTCGATATTTTTTATCTTCATAAGCGGAGGTTTCTTCTAAGAGCATTATTCCACTGTGTTACATGCTGGCTTTGACTGTAATACTCTTGAATAGTTGCAATCGGATTTTTTGCCAAAGAGAAGTTTATCAAAGGACAACCTGAAGGGGCCTTTCTCTCACCAATTGTCAATCCAAAATCTGTCACCTCTCCTAACCAGGACTTTACACTTTTTGTCCACATCCCTAAAGAAATAAGAGGGGTTTTTCCAGGATCCTGAGAATGACTTGAGCTTAGGTTAAGGAAGCATTCACCTTTAGGGTTTCATGGTTTCAATCACTGCCCTCCACATACATTTTTTTTTTTTTTTTTTTTCTCCATTGCTCTAAGCCTATTTGCTCGATGGGGCCTTGTTTATATTTTCAATTCTTCTAATTCCGAACCCACCAAACTGTTTTGGTTTGCACACCTGTCCCAATTTACCAGGTGAATTTTCTTTCGTTCTAGAGAATCTCCAAAGAAAGTCTCTTTCAATTTTTTCAATCTCATCTCTAATTGAAGGAGGAATCTTATTGCTAATATCATGTCATATCAGATGTACAAGAGATGGATTATTGGTAAAGAAGATTATTTGCTTGAGCTTCCGCATGAGTGGGTAACAGTTGGTCTCTTGCCAAATAATGGGACCTTTCACCAATCGAATGTGACAAATGAGATGGTAATGGCGTTTAACGAAAGTTTCTACCAGAACATCACAATTGGGCAAATGAGGGTGACACGAAGAGTTCCAAGAAGAAGTACCATGAAATCACCGAGAGCTTGGCTCCCGTTGGCATCCAATAGGATCATGTCATATGTAAGGTTATTGCTATCTCTAAAATGAGAAACATAGTCATTCAAGTAACTTAAACAACAAACTCTTTATTATGCTCTGTACTTTTTAAATATCGTCTCACGCCTATGTGTTGCTTATGAACAGGAACATCCAAACAGAAATTCTCTCTTTACAAACAGGTTATGGAATTTGGAGCACATGGGAGGAGTTTTTGGCCGGCAGTAGACAATGTTGGAAGAAAGTGATTCTGTATTGCCTATACAGACAACTTTCTATGTTATAGGCTAGGATGATTTTCTATATGAACAACTTTCAATGTTGAATATTTTTATGTGATCTACTTACTACGCAAATTATGTTGGATATTTGGATATTTCTATTACATAACAACTTTCTATGCTACAAACTTGAATGCTTCTATAAAAGTGTCTACAGGTATACATGATTAAGGGACGCTGTCATATGGTGGGAGCCTATTTCAAGTTATAATAATGGCATATAACGCCACCAACATGCTCATTTCTAGCTCATGTTTATGATTTTATATGTTATAAACTTGATCGAATGCTTCTATAAAATTGTCTACAGGTATACATGACTAAGGGAGCCTGTTTCAAGTTGTAACGGCTTGTAGGCCGCCAACATGCTTATTTCAAGTTCAAGTTTCTGATTCTTTGTTACAGAACTGGCTAAATGTTTCTATAAAATTTTCTACATATGGTGGATATCACCCATTGTTTAAAAGTGGGCTCCACTCTACTCGTCCCTTCCACTAAGAAGGGAAAAACATGTGCAGGTTCATTGGTGAATTTCATGGTCATTATGTGATACATATCACCCATCGCCTAAACATGGACCCACTCTATTGCTTGTTACTTCCACTAAGAAATACAGGTCATTGAAAGAATTTCATATGATGGATATCATCCGTTGTCCAAAGGTGGGCCTCGGTTTGATTTTTCATACTTCCATTTAAAAAGCAGGACCTAAGTGTTAGTTGTTAGAGTATTCATATTATGTTGTACCATAATAGGCTACATAGTCTATAGATTACAATTCATAATATTGGACCAATTAGTATTGGATCTAAATAGGCCCAAACAAAGCCCATTTCAATTATTATTTTATTCTTTATCAGGTGGACTTCCATTAATCCTATTGGTTGGATACTATTTCATTATTATTTAGACAAAACCATAGTCCAAAGTAAGTCATGCTTGTCTAACAAAAGGACGAAAGTTTTGTATTTTCTTATATGTTCTTATTTGTCAAGATAACTATGAAGAAAACCACACCTTAACTTTTAAAGATATCTTGGAAAATTGTATT
This sequence comes from Warburgia ugandensis, assembly GCA_035236585.1. Classification (NCBI taxonomy): domain Eukaryota; kingdom Viridiplantae; phylum Streptophyta; class Magnoliopsida; order Canellales; family Canellaceae; genus Warburgia; species Warburgia ugandensis. The sequence goes on from CP141133.1 coordinate 61,830,917, forward strand.
TCTAGAGAACCAAAGAAACACAAAACAAGTAGGCTCCTGTTAGCTAAAATTACGAAAGGGATGTTTTTGAGTTCCAAGTAATCTTAAGAGTCATGGTATTGGTTTTGCTTTTAAGTTAGGGGAACTAATAGTCCACATTGTTTATGAAACCATGAATATTGGCTTTGTTTTAAGTTAAAGGGACAAATAGTCTCACAATGCTTATGAAAGAGGGACTAGAGCCTAGTCCATTTCTTACACCAAATCCTCTCTTCTCTCTCTCTCTCTCTCTCTCTCTCTCTCTCTCTCTCTCTCTCTCTCTCTCTCTCTCTCTCTCTCTCTCTCTCTCTCTCTCTTAGAGTTTGCCAACTTTGTGCATTACTCTATTCTCCTTTGGATGCTATTGTTGATTGTTTAACCGCAAGTGCACGGGCTATTGTAGTGTAGCTTATGCAAGTACGGGTCGATCCCACGAGGACTTGATTTAAAATGATGGAGTTTTCGATAAAATTCAATTAATAAAAGAACCAAAACAAAGACTATACTAGAAATAAACTAAGAATAAACTAAAATTTAAATTTATTCAACTATTGCAATGTACACAATTATTTATTCCAAAGAAAATATAAAATAAAACTAAAAGCCGTCTTGGATAGTCAAAATGATAATAATGTAAAACCAGAATAGCACAGGGACATAGAAGTAAATAAACTAGGGACCCAGATGGTATTAAATTGAGGACATGGATGGTATTAAACGGAAAAGATAGAGGTGGAATTTCTAAGATTTGACAGGGCAAACTTGTAAATTTCTGGGGTTCTAGTTTTTAACGAAAAAAAACTAGGAAAACGGTGATGAGGGGAAACACGTAGAAGGAGGGAGAAGAAGAGAGGAGAAAGGAGGACGGAGAAGAAGAAACTTGGAAACCCAACTTGGGTTTCTGTCTCTGGGCCGTCCGACTCAGAGAAACGGCAGATGAAGAAGGAATTAGCGTGTGATCTGAAAAGTGTTGAGCTGCCATCCGGAGACGTGCTATGCCTAGTGTGGAGGTTGATTGGAGAGCCGACTGGCAGAGGAGGGTGAATCAATGTGGATGGTTGAGAAGAAAGAGGTGCAGAAGGCTTGAGAGAGAGAGAGAGAGAGAGAGAGAGAGAGAGAGAGAGAGAGAGAGAGAGAGAGAGAGAGAGAGAGAGAGAGAGAGAGAGAGAGAGAGAGAGAGAGAGAGAGAGAGAGAGAGAGAGAGAGAGAGAGAGAGAGAGAGAGAGAGAGAGAGAGAGAGAGAGAGAGAGAGAGAGAGAGAAGAGGGGGTGGTGTGGTCTTGCCTGGAAAGAGGAGTGAGGGAGGAGAAAGTAGAGGATGGTCTAGGAAGTGGGGCAAGGCTAGAAGAAAGGGAGTAGGGTGCTGGGGCGATGAGCAACACAGGGATTGAGACTAGTGCGATGGAGCGGTGAAGCAGAAGAAGGGTGATGCATGGTGCTGGTTCGGGTGATGGAGAAGAACGGAAACAGAGAGAGGGAGAAAAAGACGAGGAATGTGGGAGAGAATAGAGAAAGATGAGAAGGGAATAGGAAGAGGGGGTGAAGAAGAGAAGAAAGGAGGTGGGAACGAGAGGGAGAGGGAGAGGGAGAGGGAGAGGGAGAGGGAAGAAGAGAGAGGGGGGGTGACGGTTTTTGCCTCCCTCCTACGTCCTACTGGTCAGCCAAAAAGAGAAGTGAAGGAGAGACTTATAGGGAAGATGAGAGAAGGTAGTGAGAGAGAGAGGTACAAGAGGAAAGTAGATTGGATATGGTTTCCTATTAGCATATAGCCAAAGAGAGGAAGTGAAGGAGTGGGAAAGGAAAAAGAGAATGAAGGAAAGAAAAAGAGAAGAATAAGGAGGGAAAGAGGAAGAAAAGGAAAGAGAAGTGGGGAAAGGAGTTGCCCTTTACATTTCTTTCCATTTTGTCCATGATTTCTATTCCATCCATCTCCATGGTTGATCTGGTCCATCAATCCTTTTTAAAATGATCTGCACCATTAACTTTTAATCGTAGCCGTCCATGCATCCTTTGGTTGATCTGTAAAAGAAAAGACCAAATTAGAATCGTCTGAACTGTATATTAATCATCTAATGAGCTCTAATGATCATCTGACCATTGATTTTGACAAATTAAGGTTTGGATGGTCAATTGGAGTTAAATTCAAAATCAAGCTAAGTTTTACAAATTTGAATGGTTAGATGATCTAATTGAATGCTAAATTAGAGGTATTTTGACCAAAATTGAAAACTTAACACACACCCCAACCAGCATTTTGCTAGTCCCGAGCAAAACATGCGAAAAACCAAATTTCAAGATTTATTTTTAAGTCAACTCCTCTTTTTCCTCAGAGAATTATCTTTAATAAATCACATCAACTTTAGCATACTAATAAAATGACTGAAGAATTCAAAACTCTACCCATATGCCAAAATCATTCCACTTAAACTCAGATCTCAGAGTGAGTGTGTGCATGTATAGTCTACATATAGAATAATCTTGGTCTCTAAGTAAGCTTCCAACTTTTGAGCTCTATCTGAAATATGTTTTGACCTCAACCCTCACTAATGATATACACTTAGAAACAAAATCTCTCAAATAGAGGGTTCAAATCATATCACTCTTTTAATTATGTGAGAGAGTTAATAAAAGCAAAATTATCTCACATATAGTCATGAAAAACAGAAGTTACTAAGGAATTTCATTGTTTTGATCCCTTGGGAATAGATGTCATTACCTTTGAACATTTAGAAATACCACTCTTTTAGATCCTATCCATTCATTTCTTTATCAAGACTATATTTCTCTTAGAATCAATAGATCTTTAATTGGGACGAAACGTAGGCTTAGGACAAGGTACCAAAGAAAGGGTATAAGGATATTCAAAGTTTCTTCAGAAAATAAGTAGAGGTTTTCTAAAGTTGATAATTCTTTCTTTCTTTGATGAAGTGAATATTTCTTTTATTTATTTTTTTCTTTTTCTTTGTATTTTTCATACTTTTTTTTTCAGACTCTTTTCTTTATATTTTAGTACTTTTGAATCACTTTGAAGAATATTTCTTTTATTGATATCCACTTTTCTATTGCAACTAAAAGGTATTTCTTCATTCCTCTCTAACTTATTTTTCAAATAAAATGGGTAATAGATAATTTATATTAGGTTAATATAGGTAAAGGATAATTTGTGTGACAAAAGAAAAGGCTTTATAAAAAAGGCTCAAGTTGGCTAACTAGTGGTAACGATACTTTATGGGTAGACTTTATGTCTCTAGGTTAACAACAGGAATGGCTTAAATCATTTTCTAGGTTTCCTATAATCCATCAAATTCAATGAACTTCTAGAATTTTAAAGATAATATTCTAATTATTCAGGTAATTGGCCAAAATTAAGAATTTGGGATCAATTTTCTTTAAGCACGCTGAAGAGAATTAGGAATATTTATAACCTCTCAAGAAGGATGAATGGCTTTAAAACTCACTTAGGTTATAGGTCTCCACTAAATTTCTTCAGAATCTCTAAGATATAGCCACTTGTCAATCTAGACTATCTATATACAACTGCGTGTACATATGTGATCTGAGATTTTGCTTTCATAGAATACTTTAGAAAATGATTAAAAAGATGAATTAATCATATTCAATTCCATTAATAAGCTAAAGTTATCTAGATTATACTTCAAAAAATCCAATTCTCATCATAGTAAACGAGATGACATAAAAAATTTCAAAAAAATTTCTACCCCCCCCCCTTTTTTAAACAAGAAAATCACCTAAAAACCTAAAAAAAACTAGAATGTGCTAGAATTCTAGACCCCCCAATCTGATAGAAACATTGTCCTCAATGTTTAAAAAGTAGGACCCAAAATGAATATGGGTGATGCAGAAAAAAACAAAAATGAAAAACTCTGGGTTGCCTTCCAGTGAGCGATAAGTTTAACGTCTTTAACCAGATAGATCCTAATTTACCCTAATCTACACCCAATTGGTATTGAGTTTTCCTGATCCCAATAATGAAATGGCAAGATTTCTCACACCACTTCAAAATCTAGCGATAGTCAATACTTTTCCTCCACTATGAAATTTTTGGTGATGGTAGCATTATGACACAGTAGATTACCATGAATGTAAATTGAGTGGGACCACTCTGATGATCTCCTATCTTCAAAATTTCACAGTAATCAATATAATTCCTCCACCTTGAAAATTTGGGTGGTGGAATCTCTCTAACAATGTGAACTACCGTGAATTTAAATTCTTTTAGACCATATGGATGTAGATGGTCCTCCTTTTCCCTTACATTTTCCTAAAATTGAGGTATAAGTTGACTATGCCCTTCCTTAAAAGATTGTTATTGTATTAAGAGAGGAGGGAGCATGGTTTTGCTTACATCCTGATTTTCGTTTAGTGTGTACCTTATAGTTGGTTGATGTATGGACAGTATATCAATAAACTCTTTCTTTTCTTGTTCTATTGGCATATGCAACAAATCAGGTGGGCCTAATTTCTTATCTAATGATTATTCAAATGAAGGTTGTAGGTCCCAATCAGGTACATATTTTGCATTAAAAGGCTTATTTGGAGTTTCAGGCTCTATAAGGGGTTCTACTGATGATGGGAGGGGAGTAGTCTCACTTAATGGAAGCTCCTCAAAATGAGGTTTCCATTTTCCTGTATCCATGATAGGTACAGAATCAAGGAGGGCATTATCTATTAATGCATCTTCATTAAACTCATTAAAATGGGTCAAACAGGCCTATAGTGGGTCCGATAAGGAAGATGATGGAAACTGATCTTGTACAACTGAATTGATCATGTTAACACTATGCAAATCATCAATAGTTTCACCAGGTTGCTTACAAATGTTAAAGATGTTTAGCTCTAATGTCATATTGCCAAAGGATAGTTTCATGACACCATTTCTATAGTTGATTAAGGCATTGGACGTAGCCAAAAATGGTCGTCCCAGGATGACTGGTATTTCATTCTTCTCATTCACCACCGGTTGTGTATCTAGAACTAAAAAATCTATAGGGAAGCAAAATTGTTCTATCTGGACTAACACATCCTCTATTACCCCTCTTGGTATTTTTGCAGAATGATCAGCTAGTTGGAGCGAGGTAGATGTAGGTTTCAGTTCACCCAGACCTAACTGCTCGTATACCGAGTATGGTAATAGATTTACACTAGATCCTAAATCAAGAAGAGCTTGGTTAATCTTGTAGCTGCCAATAATGCAAGTAAGAGTGGGGCAACCATGATCTTTGTACTTTGGTGGTGTATGGTGTTGAAGAATAGAACTAACCTGTTCAGTCAAAAATGCCTTCTTAAGGACATTCAATTTTCTCTTTATGGTGCATATAGTCTTTTAAGAATTTGGCATATGATGGGATTTGTTTTATAGCATCTAAGATCGGTATATTGATCTTAACTTGCTTGAAGATCTCTAAAATCTCATCATTAGAGGCAGACTTTGGGGCTTGACGCAACCTTTGAGGAAATGGAGCAAGTATAGGACATGGATCAACAGGTGAAACAGGGTCCTTCTGTTTAGAGTTTTCTTTAACTTTCGTGGATTTTTATACCTTTTTAGTCTTTTGAGGCTCATCTTTCTCAATTCTTTTACCACTCCTAAGAATGGTAACAGCCTTAGTCTATTCTATGGTAGAGCTAGATGTTTCATTAGATGCATTAGTGGTAATCACATGCACTCCCTTAGGATTTGCTTGTGGCTGAGCTGGGAATTTTTCTTTTTCCATATTTTGCATCATTTGACTCATCATATTTTTTAGTTCATTCACAGACTTTTCTAATTGAGAAATTTTCTTCTTCTGGTTCTGAGTAACTTGATTATCCTCTACATGCCTTTTAGGTGGGGGCAAGTAAAGTCCAGGAGAATGAGGTTGATGAGTTTGGTATGGGGGTGGAGCAAGTAGTCCTTGGTTTGGTTGTTGATGACTTTGGTATGGGCCTGGTTGTGAGACATTTGCATTAGGTCAATTTCTCCAACTGAAATTTGGATGGTTTCTCCAGTTGGGATTATATGTCTCTGAATATGGGGAGAAAAGTCTTTTATAATTATTGAGTGCATTACCCTGATCATGAAGTACATCTTGAAAAGCAGGGATTGTAGGACATTCCTGAGTAAGATGTGATGTACTTTCACAAATGCTACACACTTGTTCATCATTAATTGAGGTTTTCTTCACCATTTCTATGGCTTCTACTTTTCTAAATAGGGTTGCCACTTTGGCATTGATTTCATCTTTTTCAGACATGGCATACATGCCTGCCATAGTAGATGTGGTAGTGGGCTTAGATCTATCTGAATGTTCTACTCTTTCTAAATCAGCCCAGGTCTGTGCACTTTCAGCTAACCATTCCAAATACTCCTCCACCTCATCTGGTTGTTTGTTGAGAAAGTTACCATTACACATCATGTCTACAAACTAGCGCATGTCAGAATTTAGTCCTTCATAAAAGAAGTTGATGATGCGCCATGGTTCATAGCCATGATGTGGGCAAGTGAGTTGTGGTTCTTTGAACCTTTCCCAGCATTGATAGAATGATTTTTTATCCTTTTGGGTAAAGTTCATTGTCTTGTGGTGAAGCGTATTTGTTTTATGGGTAGGGAAAAACTTCTTTAAGAATTCCCTAGTCATTTCATTCCAGGTTCTTATGGAACCTGATGGCAGTGCATTAAACCATATTTTTGCATTTTCCTTTAAAGAGAAAGGAAAAAGTTTAAGCCTAGTAGTGTCAAGACCTACATTTTGTGTTCTCTACATACTATATACCTCATCAAATTCTTTAAGGTGCAAGTAAGGACTCTCACTATCTAAACTATGGAATTTGGGAAGTAATTGGATTACTCCCGTTTTTCATTCTAATGCACCAGCATTCTGAGGAAGAATTACACAAGATGGTGTGCTAGCATGTGTAGGCTGAAGGTAGTCTTTTAAAGTTCTACCACGAAAGTTTTGATAACCCTCAATATTATCATCCCCATGTTTACTTTGTTGGTCCCACTCCTTGTTGTTTCTTCTCCAACCTCTATTTGGTTGATGATTATTCCTCCTTGGTGGAGGTTGATATTCATCGTCCATCAGGGGTGGTGGGTCCTCATTCATGATGAGTGGAGGCCCTTGCCTTCCATGGGGTGAATTACCCCTTGAGCGTTGATCAGTCATAGATGTGGCCTGATCTTGTTGTATGTCTATTTTGTCGTACTTGACTAACCTTCCGATTTTGTCGCGTTTCCAAAAGTGCATACAAGAGAAGTTTCTTTTCTTTTCTTGTTTTTTCTTTTTTCTTTTTGTTGAGAAAGCTAACCTAAATGATGCAACCTAATTCTAAAATGATGCGCAAACAAAAGGGCACACTCAAATAATTCTAAGGCTAATAAGCAGCAATATATTTAACTCTCTTGGATTTGTGTGGGGACGACTTTTTTTATTAGCTTAGACTAGCACTCCTCCTCTCTTTAGGGGTTGACAACTGCTTACCAGTTAGGTTTTGTCCAAAGTGGTTAATACAACCCTCATGTAGGGAGGCGTTTAGACCTCAACAAACGTCAATAGGAGGTGGGGGAAGAGCGAGGCTCTATTAGATAACCCCCAATAACCACAGTGATCAAAAGCCACTGGAGTAATAGTAAATTGTGTCCTATTAAGAGGGTCCTACGAGCATGTATGACCCTATAGGTCTCTTCTAATTGATTTTAAATTAATGTGAAAGGAAGGTTTGCGTGCTTGAAGTGATTATCCTAAGTGGGCCAAGAGGTGGCGATGAAATCCACCCTTGATCTTATGGGGGTAGGGTGCCCTTACTAATTAATTTTCACACACCATGGCAATTCGATCAGCATATAAATCACCTTAAAACATTAAACATGCCTTAAGAATGCAATTAAAAGCAGTAAACTAATGCAAAATCCTAAAATGCAACAATTATAAAAGATGCTTTCTATATGAGTTACACTACCAAACAATGCAAATTATTCTAAATACAAACCCTAATCTAGGAAATAAATGAGTGAGGAAACTCACAGTGGGGTTTTTGATGAAACTCAAGTGTGGGCCACTTTATCCCACACTTGCCTTGTATTATACAACCTTTTAAATTTTAAAATAAAAATTGCAATTTACAAGGATCCTCACTACAAGATTCACTCAAAAGAAAAAAGAAAGTCCTATTCTAGGAAAGCAAGGAAATTTCCATTTTGGTGAAGATCCACTTGACCAATTCCTCCACTTTCCAATTTCCTGAAAAATAAAATTAGAAATTAGTACCAAATTCAGGAAACAAGATGATTATGGCCTAAAAATAATTGAAAAATGCACCTAAAATTGTTCTAAAATGCTAAAAATTGCAATTCCTATATTATTTTTTTTTGGATTTTTTTGAAATTTTGAAAATTTTGGATTTTTAATTAAATTTTATGAAAACTCCTTTGCAAGTCCCTGGCAATGGCTCCAAAAACTTGTTGATTGTTTAACCACAAGTGTACGGGCTATTGTAGTGCAGCTTATGCAAGTACGGGTCGATCCCACGAGGACTTGATTTAAAATGATGGAGTTTTCGATAAATTCAATTAATAAAAGAACCAAAACAAAGACTATACTAGAAATAAACTAAGAATAAACTAAAATTCAAATTTATTCAACATTGTAATGTACACAATTATTTATTCCAAAGAAAACAGAAAATAAAACTAAAAGCCATCCTGGATAAGCCTGTCCCTGGATTGCATTGTCCCTGGATAATTAAAATGATAATAATGTAAAACCAGAATAGCACAGGGACACAAAAGTAAATAAACTGGGGACCCAGACGGTATTAAACTAAGGACATGGATGGTATTAAACGGAAAGGACAAAGGTGGAATTTCTGAGATCTGACAAGGCAATCTTGTAAATTTTTGGGGTTCTGGTTTTTAACAAAAAAATAATAATCAAGAAAACGGTGATGAGGGGAAAAACTAGAAGGAGGGAGAAGAAGAGAGGAGAAAGGAGGGAGGAAGAAGGAGGGAGAAGAAGAAACTTGGAAACCCAACTTGGGTTTCTGTCTTTGGGCCGTCCGACTCAGAGAAACGGTAGATGAGGAAGGAATTAGCGTGTGATCCGGAAAGTGTTGAGCTGCCATTCGGAGACGTGCTATGCCTGGTGTGGAGGTTGATTGGAGAGCCGGCTGGCAGAGGAGGGTGAATCAATGGGGATGGTTGAGAAGAAAGAGGTGCAGAAGGCTTGAATAGAGTAGAAAGTAGAGAGAGAGAGAGAGAGAGAGAGAGAGAGAGAGAGAGAGAGAGAGAGAGAGAGAGAGAGAGAGAGAGAGAGAGAGAGAGAGAGAGAGAGAGAGAGAGAGAGAGAGAGAGAGAGAGAGAGAGAGAGAGAGGAGGAGGAGAAAAGAGGGGGTGGTGTGGTCTTGCCTGGAAAGAGGAGTGAGGGGCATGGTGCTGGGGCAATGAGCAATAGAGGGATTGAGACTAATGCGATGGAGCGGTGAAGCAGAAGAAGGGTGATGCATGGTGCTAGTTCAGGTGATGGAGAAGAACGGAAACAGAGAGAGGGAGAAAAAGATGAGGAATGTGGTAGGGAATAGAGAAGAATAGAGAAAGATGAGAAGGGAATAGGAAGAGGGGGTGAAGAAGAGAAGAAAGGGAGGTGGGAATGAGAGGGAGAGGGAGAGGGAGAAGAGAGGAAAGAAGAGAGAAGGGGGGTGACGGTTTTTGCCTCCCTCCTACGTCCTACTAGTCAGCCAAAAAGAGAAGTAGGGAGAGACTTATAGGGAAGATGAGAGAAGGTAGTGAGAGAGAGAGGTACAAGAGGAAAGTGGATTGGATACGGTTTCCTATTAGCATACAGCCAAACAGAGGAAGTGAAGGAGTGGGAAAGGAAAAAGAGAATGAAGGAAAGAAAAAGAGAAGAATAAGGAGGGAACGAGAAGAGGAAGGGAAAGAGGAAGAAAAGGAAAGAGAAGTGGGGGAAGAAGTTGCCCTTTACATTTCTTTCCATTTTGTCCATGATTTCTATTCCTTCCATCTCCATGGTTGATCTGGTCCATCAATCCTTTTTAAAATGATCTGCATCGTTAACTTTTAGTAGTAGCTGTCCGTGCGTCCTTTGGTTGATCTGCAAAAGAAAAGACTAAATTAGAATCATCTGAACCGTATATTAATCATCTAATGAGCTCTAATGATCATCTGACCGTTGATTTTGACAAATTAAGGTTTGGATGGTCAATTGGAGTTAAATTCAAAATTAAGCTAAGTTTTGCAAATTTGAATGGTTAGATGATCTAATTGAATGCTAAATTAGAGGTATTTTGACCAAAATTGAACACTTAACAGCTATGCTTTAGAGGTTTAGTACATATGCATTTGGCAGCCTCAGTTTGAGGCCTCTTTAGCTTATTTGAAGGTTATTGGATATTTATTGGGCGCACTTTTTATAGTCCATATCTATAATCTCTTTTAGGTGTTAGGCATTAGAGGTTTATTGGATGTTCATTTTGTAGCATGAATCCTTGAAACTCCTAATATGTTAGTGCAAGCTTAAAATTTTGACATATTCTAAAACTTGCAGGGTTTAGAAATTTGTTGAGAGAGAGTTTTTAATTAAGGAACATAAGTGATATATGATGCAAGATTGGTGAAAATCTTGAATACACATGATTTTGCTATGTGAAAGAAAGGACTTGGATTCATTATAAGAAACTTTTATGAGACTCTTTAATATAAGATGTGAACTGAGAATGATTCAAATATTACTTCTTCAATGCAAACAAAAGTTTCTATCTCTCAAATGATTCTTGCTGTTTGGAATCTATTTTCAAGAATAGAAAAAGACAAAGTTTGAGTAAAAAAGTAAAGATATTATATACTTGATTTGTGAATTAAAGGCATGTACTTGTCATTACCATTTATGTGTGACAACAATACTTGCAAAATAAGGCTCAATGAATGCTAAAATGTATATCTCACAAACTGCGTGTGAAACATGATTGTGTGAGATAATTGATCTATCTTGGTGTCATTTCCAACTAATATGTGTTAGCAAGAGAAAATTGTTCCATATGTACAGAACAATGGGCATTAAAACAATAAATGTTGTTATTGAAATTTTAGAGGAACTGAATCACAATTGCAATAGTTCAACGACCTAAGGTTTATGGGCTTTGATTAAAGTGGTGAAAACACAAGCTAATTACAAAAATGATGGTATCAAAGATGGTTTTCTAATGAAGGAATTGGGACGTAATTGCATAGCCAAACAACATCGGCTAAATGAAATTATACAACTTCTATCATGGAAGAACAAACAACAGAAGCAAAAAAGATTGCTAGCTCAAAGACGCAACACTTCTTTTCTTGAATAGTAAGGTCACATCTTTCTTGGATATAAAGATTCTTGGTAACTTACAGAGGAATTAATTGAACTTGTTTGACTACCATTTGACCATTAAGGCTTGCAGATGTTCATATTTGGAAATTTTGTGAAAATAGCTAATGTTAGCTTTGTTTAAAGTTTATTTCCTTCCAAAACTAGTCAAACTAAAGAAGAAGCAATTTCTTCATCTCACATAAGGACTCTTTTAAAAATTTTGTTAGGATAAAGTAGAAGAAATTCCTTCATCCAATAAAGGACGAGCTCTTCACCAACTGATGTTACTAAATTATGATAGACGAAGACCCCACCATATTTACATATGTAATGAACAACCATTATGATAAATGCATGACACAATTTGATAAGTTTATTTGACTTTAAGTCAAGTACTTATATAGACCATGAGAATCTGATGGCGGCATGAGAAATCTATAAATGTTCAAAAGAAGATTCTCTTTTGAAATTATATTTTGCTCTATGTGAGCAAAATCGCACATCAACTTGATATATCAAACTGCATAATTTTACTTGGCTTATCTATTTATAGATAAGTATAAAATTTGTAGAAAGTGCTGCAAGTCATATTCAATGTCAAACTATAATTGAAGAATGAAATGGGTACAAATATCAAGTAAACTATACTCTATTTACTTGAGTTCAATTATGCTACTACAAACTTGGTATCTGTGAGTTCAGATAGTGGATCTAACAAAGACTTATGAACATGAAATGTGAACTATTTCTAAGCATGTGCGCTTGACAAGATTTTGAGATTTGATCAAAATATTAAAGATTTAAATTGATTGGGATGCTTGTGCTTCACAGATGAACAATTAACATATTGGAGTCTGATTCAAGAGACATTTGAATAACTTTAAAAGAGTATTGTGCAATTGGTTTTGAAATTGTGGGGGTATCTTGAACATGTAATGGTGTTGGAAGGAGAATCGACTTTGAGATATCAAATAAGTAATTGTGATTTTATTGACAATTATTGCATGTTGTAAATTTTAAATTTGGAAACTCTGCTTCCAAATAATGTTGTTGGAAATATTGAATGACTATACATAGATGAAGAAATCTCTAGTCAGATTTTGTTAAGCCACATATAGTTGAAAGAAAAAGAAATTTGATCTTAAATATTATATTTTGGTTGCCATGAAAAGACAGTTTTATTCTTATAACAAAAAGGACAACTATAAGTGATGATTACTGTATGCTATTGATGAGCACATTGGAGTTTCTTAATATTGGGTTTTACATATTGATAATACTGTTAACAAACAATTATTGATTATTTCTAATTGGTCAACATTGTTGAAAGGTTTGTAATTGTTTGTATAGCATTTGTAGACAAGGTTTGTATAGACATCTTTGACACAAGAATATTTCTTTTGGCCAATTTTGTTAAAGTTAGAATTGGATTGTATTTCAAGATAGTAGCTTGAAAAACTAAGAGTTGGTACTATATCTAGTACAATAAATTAGATGACATAGATAATTGAGTGTACAATAGACATGATGGGCTGTGGCCTTATGTAGATGACGTTTTCATCCTTGGGAAGGACTTGTTAAGTATCTTTGATGCAAAAGATTACTCCCACTATGGGAATCAATACGCTAGTTCCTACATTCTCTAGCTATGGTGGAAGATTCTTAGTGGATTTTAATTAACTTGACTTATGATAGATACCTTAACTATTAGAATGAAATGTTGTTAAAACATAATTAAGCACTCATTTATTTAGCCAAAGCACTGCGTATATGACATTCTGATATAAGACATGATTTTCAAATCACTAATAGAAGTCAAATATTTAATCCAACTGGTAAACAATGGACAGTTTTGCGACAAGTAACAAGTGTCTTCAATGACTCTATGTTGTGGGCTTTAAGACTTGGAGTAAGGTGAGTTAATGATAGAATGTATTTTCACCTAAGAGTTAATAGAAAATTCTAAAGCCTTGAGTGAAAAATGCAAAGATAACCATGCAAATGAGAATCTATTGTAAGTAGAGTTTTGTTTCATGGATTGTTAACCACATCGTTAGGATTAGTGAAAAACACATTTATTATTTAGTGAAGTGAGAAAATCTCCTTAACCAAATGACAATGAGCTTCATTTAGGAGCTAAACTATATTGATTAGATGAACCCCATGTGGAAAGAGCTCTAACAAGTTGACTCCATTGATTAGATGAGCCCATTTGACAAGAGCTTTGTTTAGGAGCTGGACTCCATGATTGCTTTGGATATGCCCTATATGGAAAGGGCTTTATTTGAGAGCTTGACTCCTTCGTTGGCTAGAATACCTTTTGGTAGATGTATCAACTTTGTACAATCTAGGCAAAGTTTATTGAACCTTCTCATAGGCTTAGAAAAAGAGCTATTGGATATGAAATTGAGAAGAATGGGCTTAAAGACCTAGAATTCACAAGTTGCAACAACCCTACAGTGTCTTTAACTAGGTTCTAAGGGACAAACAAGCTATCTACATCCAGTGATGTACTATAATTTTATTTCATTCTCATTCTTAAGGAGTATAAACTATGACCTATAGTATTAAGGACGACTTATGTCTTAATGAGTCTACAAATTTCCTAATTTTGAATTGTTATATATATATATATATATATTCGCAAAATTCTTTTTTATGTGTTTCCAAAAGAATTAAATATCAATATGAATTAAAAAATAATTCTTAGAAGTTTAGACTCTATTATCTAAAAAATTAATTAGAAAATAAGTATCAATCAAATCAGAGTGAGATGTCTATAAGAAAAAAGTTAGAGATTCATATTTGATAAAAACACCCTAGGGGCATCTTTATAATTTTTCCAACCCCACCAAATTGGCCCCACTTAAAACTATGTAACAAAAATCTAGTCAAACTTTAGGAAATGTGTCATGTCAAATTATTATGTTGCATAATGCCAAATTATGATGTCCCATATCAAGGGTTATGGAACAGGGAAGGAGGAAAGAACCAATAGAAATTAGTTGACTCTTCTCCCTTGTCACATGTTTCTTCTTCTTCTAAACCTTATGTTCCTCTAGTGATTGAGAATCTGACACTGATACTCCTCTTCTTTCTTTTGTCTTGATCATTTTCCTCTTAGAATCTCAGTTATCTGCCAATAATCAAAGACAGTTTTATGATGTTTGTTAAGGATCTAGTTGGAATAGCTATGATGATAGCAATACATCAGATAGGCAACCCCACCTTTGACAGTCATAGTATGCATATCCAGCAATAGAAATCATGAAGCCCTATCCATCAATCACCTTAGACAGATTTTGAAACAAATCCAAGTTCCCTTTCAACTTTACTTGTCGATCTATAGTTGGGAGTTCAAATCTCTAGAATAATAGATATGAGGTTTTGACTCTCTCTCTCTGTTTTGGTTATCGATTGGCAACTGGGATGATAAATTTGCATTCATAGCTCTATTCCTTGATTTTTCTTGTCAATCTGTAGTCATAATATTTGATCTCTCTCTCTCTCTCTCTCTCTCTCTCTCTCTCTCTCTCTCTCTCTCTCTCTCTCTCTCTCTCTCTCTCTCTCTCTCTCTCTCTCTCTCTCTCTCTCTCTCTCTCTCTCTCTCTCTCTCTCTCTCTCTCTCTCGTGTTTGTGGATGATTAAATCTTGCATGTTAGACATTAGATCTATATGTTCATGACTCATTTACATCTTAGACATATATCTATATTGTTGATGATTCTAATTTTCATCCTAGATGTTAGATATACAATTCTTACATTTGGATCTATGTTGGATGTTGGATTTTGAGGTTGGGATGCTATGACTGATGTTTGATGTGCTATCTTATAATTTCGATGTTTAGATCTATGTTTAGATATCCATTTTTGTAATTTGGAATGCTATAATGTGTGTTTTAACATTAGTCACTTATCCTGTGTGATCAAATCTATATTTGATATTTGATTTTGTACTCTAAATGATCATATCAATGTTTTGATAATTGATAATGTGTTTGTACGATTAGATTTACATTTTTTTCTATTTAGTGTTTTGTGTGATTAGAACTATAATTGACATTTGATTATTGTATTTGGTATGATCAGATTGATGTTTTAATACTTGGTTCAGTATTAATACAATCAAATTTATTTTGATACTTAGTTTTTATTCGATATAATCCAATATGTATTTGAAATTTAGTTCTATATTTTGATATTTGATTTCCTATTTTCGAATATTCATATTGGTATTGGAAAATTAGTTTGGGGTTTTAATATTCAATTTTTTATTTGATATTTAGTTATGAGATCAAATTTTCATTATGAGATGTAATTCTTAGATTTTTGTTTTATGCTAAGTTATGAAATTTGAACTTCATATGTAAAATGTGTTTCATCAGTTTTTGAATCTAGCCAAATGTAAAGTCCAATCTATTTCTATATTCCAACTTCTAGACTTTAGCAAGATGTCACTAGGGGTTTATTTGGCTCCTTCGAGACATTAGTGGAGATTTAGACTCCGTTGGGATCCTGGTGTCCCAGTGGATGACTCATTTGAGATGTACTTTAGTGAGGGCTTTGATTAAATGTACTTCAATGAGGTTTTGTGGACTTGTACATTATACTAATTTTGATCACCATTTAATAAGTATTGGATATTTGGACTAACATGACAAGATTCAGGGAGTATTTGTTTGTACTCCCCAGTTAGGCAATTTGACCCTCATCTAACCAATGGGTAGTGCACGTGTCTAGATCATTTGTTAGCAAGTAGCACTTCTGAACTAGATCTTCAATCGGCCATCTACTAATCAGCATTAGATATTTAGATATTTGGACTCCTAGCCATAAGTATTTGTTTGGTCACCAGGGTTAGTACTCTAAACCTCATCTGATTTGCTTGGTGGGTGAACTTGTTTGGATCGTATCCCAACAAGGATCATTCCAGCTATCTATATTTGAATGCATTGATGGTATCATTTTAGTATTTGTATTTGAAAACAAAGATGATGTTACTCCAATATTTGTATTGAAAACACCGATAATATTAATTCAGTATTTGTATTTGAAAGCATTGATGTCGTTAGTTCTATATTTATATTTAAAAACATCAATGGTGTTAATTCTGTAATTGTATTTGAAAGCATCGATGGGTAACTTTAGTAATTGTATTTGAATGCACCAATGGCAGTATTTCTATTATCTGTATTTGAACACACATATTGGATTCTTTGATATAAGAATACCTTTTGGACTTAGATTTATGTGAATGAAGAATTTGTTTCAGAATTCCAACTTTCTCATGTGCATTGAATTTGTGCCATATTATTGAATGCTTTGCAACAACATTTTTATTATAAACTTCTGAATTGAATTATATTTGAGTAAGTTATGTGTACTAAGTTTAGACAAAATTTTGTGAAATTATTTGTGGAAAAATATGATTTTTGAGTTAGGATAAAATTTTGTGTTGTATTCTAATTTCTATTATATTTTGGGATTGTATGAATTTTCATTATTGAAATTAGTATTTTGTGATATCTATCCCAATTTTAGGTATATGTTTACGAATTAAATTATGAATTGTCAAATTAGATTTTGACATACTTACTCAAATGTAAGTTTGCTAAGATATTATTAAAATATATCACAATAGTAGAATTTGTTTTGGAAGAAAGTAGTTCAAACTAGAAGGAACTAAGTATTTTGAAGAACTAAAGTGTCTATTACTAATTTCTACATTTCAAGGTAATTGATGTATGAGGAATAATTTTATTAGAAAAATGTATAATAAATTTTGGTTGAAGTTCTATTTATAGAAATTAGATCCCAGACTATGTAACAATTGTTTACCAGGTAAATAGTGTTTCATGCATTAAATGCATGTAAAAAAAGAGAGAAGACTGTCAAATTTATAGTAGAAATGAGAGGTTCATTTCGTCTAAGAATTTGTCATGCCCTATTTGACAAATAGTAAATAATATTTTCGATGTAGAAATATGGGGGTATGATAGGTGAATTATCAAAGCAAAGGTTTGGAAGAGAGTCTAAAAAGACTTAATCAAAGACTTTGACATAGGAGAATGAGAACCATGTATAAGTCAAGTTCTTAAGGTAGACAACTATAGTATAGATATAAAGGAATTGTAAATATCTCTAATTGATGGATTATTTTATTATAAGAAATCAGTGCAATGTTGACATTAGAGTATTCTAGTGTTTCTCTAGATATAATTAACCAAAGGAATTGAACTATAGATCAATATGAAACAAAATTTGTAGAATTGTTTAAGATTACACATTTCATTTTGGAAAATTTTGAAATTCTCAAAAACTTCAATTCTTTTTAGTGTGATTGGGAGTTGGATCACACTTTTAATGTTTCCTTATTTTTGAACATTTATATGTGGTGCTAAAATTGTGATAATCCAGCTACCATTTTTTTATTAAGATCACAAATGGATGAATGGGTTTTGGCAATAGATATGGAGTTTTGAAATGAAATTATTATGTCTTACTATTGATGGTTATCTCATTTAAAATTAAATCTATTTTAATTTGATTTTACAAATGATTAACCTCTTTATGTTAGATCTATATATCAAATTTAGATGAGAATTTTGTTTGAAAATCATGTTTGTTAGATCTATATACACAAGAAGAACTGTTTTGCTACTATAGAAGAATTGCAGCAAAATTGGGAGGTATTTTGTTGTGCCTTTGTAAATCTTGGTGAGGCATATATTTTTGGAATTAGTATAGTTTGATAGAAAGTGATCTATTACATATGTTAGTTCATGGAGTGATTGATGACCTTTAGAATGTCAATACCAATTTTCCCTTATGATAATGAGGGACAGAAATCAGTAAAAATCTCCCCCACAGGAAATATCTTAAACTTGTAGAAAATTTTAAATATTGTTCTTCAAGGCATTGGCATATTGTTCTTTTGGGCACATAAATGACATTATTTCAGGGTTCAAAGGAGTTGCACAAGAATGTAGTTCCTTTTGCATGTATGCTTTGTAGTTTGACATTTAGCTCATTGTCCCAAGTAGAAAGCTAAAAGTTGTCTACTATTTAAAATAGAACTACTATAACATAATTCAATTTATAGATTGTTTTGATGAAAGAAAAAAAAAACACATGATATCCTAGTTTGTACTAAAACATATTGCTTCAGTGTTTGATATTAACATGCTCATTATAGCCATTTTTTTAAAGAACTAAGAGAGTAGTCTTTTTGGTGTACAAGCATGCCTTTTGAATTAGATTCTTCAACCTAATAATTCATGAGGAACACCCACCCTAAAATTCACAAGTCTAGTATTGGTTATCAAGAATTGTCAGGTACCCAAAATTTGTTATAAAGCTATGAATATTATGACTTGTATGCATAAAATTATGAGAGAGTGCCTATGTAAAGGATATAATCGTGAATTACCATAAATACAATTTTTATAAGAACATTTTTCTGTGCATTACCCTAGGAGTTGTCATTTTGGGGTTTAAGATGCCTACATCTAACACCTAAAAATATTGCTCTTGTCTTACATCTTCTTAAATGATTGGACTAAGTTCTTCCTACACCATATTAATAGGGTGTGAATTTTTGTTTGGATGCAAGGAAACACTAGGACTTAATCTATCTTGGTTATCTATAGTATATAACCTATTCCGATTATCTACAATATATCCTTAAATGGGCAGATGTTGGGAAGTAACATCAACAGACTCTCCTTCCTATTCTGCCATAACATGGTAGGTTTTAGATGAACCTAAACTATCACATTGCAGATTGTCTAATAAAGGTGGTATGTTTAAATTGAGTAGTTCTACTGCAATACAAGGTACAAATATAAAGTCAAGGATCATCGGAGCTCTAACTTGAGTTTTCCAGTAATAGGTGTCCATTAAAAGTGTGGTATACAATAATGCATTCACTTTGCCAATGGAACTATCAACATCAAATCAAAATGAGCTAGACATGCTTCTAAAGGATCAGATCTAGAGGATAATAAGGATTGTAGACTTTGTATCATATTTACTTCATAAAACTCTTCAGAACTTGATTTCTTATATTAAAGACATTAAGCTTAACGTCCATATTCCCAAAGGACAACTGCATGGTACCATTCCTACAATTAATTATTGCATCTAATGTGGCCAAGAATAGATGTTCCAAAATGATTAGAATTTGACTACCAGGGTCTGCTATAAGATGTGTATCTAAGACTAGGAAGTCTATTGGAAATAAAAACTTATTAACCTAAACTAATACATCCTCTATCAAACCATGTGGAACTTTAGCTGGCCTATCTACCAATTGTAGTGCGATAGTAGTCCTGTTTATCTTGCCTAAACCTAATTCTTTATTTACAAAATAAGGTCAAAGGTTAATACTTGACCCCAAATCAAGTAATGCCTTATAAATTGTGTCGTCTCCAACCACACATGATATAGTGGGACACCCTAGATCTCTATACTTTGGTGGGATTTTGTGTTGCAGTATTAAGCTAGCTTGCTTGGTGAGATATTCTTTCTTCTGCACTTGATGTTTTCTCTTATGGGTACAGAGATTCTTTAGAAACTTGGGATAACCAGGGTGCCCTTAATTGCATTAAGCAATGAAATATTTATAGTTACCTATCTAAACACATCTTTTAACTTATCAAAATTATTCTCCTTCTTAGTCATTTTTAAGTGGAGGAAATGGAACCCTTGGAATATAAAGTAGTTTAGGATTAGGGTGAGGAGAAGTAGGAGGTGGCTGTTTCTTCTCTTTTAATTTCTTATCCTTTATAAGGCTCTCATTATCCTTAACTTGCTCATTATCCTTGGTCAAACTTACTTGATTATTTATTACTTTTCCATTCCTAAGGGTAGTTATGGATTGAGTATGTTCAAGAAATGTTCTCTCACTAAAAGTTGTACCAATCTCATATTGGCCTTTAGGGTTGGGCACAGGTTGACTAGGAAAATTTCCTTATTCTCTCTTAGAAAGTGTAGAAATAATTGGACCCATTTGGCACTCCATCTACACAATAGATTGTGAGTCTCCATTATTTGTTAAACATCATTGTGGTAATCTTATGTACTATGCATAAACAAATTGAGGGTTTCTTTTAAAGATTATTTCCTCTACTATGGAGAAAATTGCTATTGTGGAGTCATCTTTATTGTGGAATTAAGGCTTTAGGGAAAGGTTGATGAGACGGGGAAATCCAGGTGGACTCCTTTGATTATTCTACGATGCCTAGCCCATCCAAGATTGTATTTCTCAGAATATGGATTCTTTCTAGGATTTTTTAATACATTTAATGCATTCACTTACTCCAAAAAATTATAAGGGAATATGAAGCTGGTGGGGCAAGAAGCAGTAAGAATGATGTACTAGAACAAGTTGAATAAATCTCGGGCAGAGGTTGCATAGTGGATTCTCTAGCAAACACAAATTTTCCTAATTTGGCAAGAATATTATCAATCTTATCAAGCATATGTGTTAATATCTCTATTTTGTTATAGAGGTCAATAGTTGCCCCTATCTCAAATATACCGCCTTTCCTTTGAAGCTCCAAAAATATAAATGTTTTAAGAATAATCTCAATGCTAAGAATTTTCAAATAGATTTCATACCTCTATATCACTCTTGGTTCAGAGTGCCCATTACTAGTGGCATCAATTGTACATCTATTATGTGGGGTTAAACCATTGTTTTAGATACGATTTCTCAAAACTATGGTGTGGATACTTTAGCAATAAGTCCTTCCACCTTTCCCAGCATTCATAAAAATGCTCACCCTCTTTCTATTGAAAATTTATAATTTCTCTATGGAGGGCATTCGTTTTGTAGATGAAAAGTATTTGTTTAAAAATACTTGGGCTAATTACTCTCACATAGTGTTGAGCCTTATTTCTAATGAATTTAGTCATGCCTTGATTTATCCTTCAAAGAGAAGGAAGATATCCGCAACCTAATAGAGTTGTTAAAAAAGTATCGATATCTAAATATCGAACAAATATCAAGAAATTCCTTAACATGGTGGTAGGGATACTCATTATCTAATACATAAAAATTTGACAGAAGTTGGATGAGACCTAGTTTTAGCACAAAATATTCTACATTAGTTGCAAGTACCTCTATACATGATGGGGAGTTAAATTGTAGAGACATTGAATAGTCTCTTAAAGACTTATGCTCTGCTACTTCATTGGCCATGTTTTTGGCAAGTGATTCTAAATCTGCTTAACTCCTACATCCTTACTTAAGTTGACTCAATTTTGTATACAACAAAAATAAGTCATTGTATATAACAAAAGAGTATTTTTTCCAACCTAGTTTAGGGATAAACTAAACTAGGTAATGCAACCTATATGCTTAATGATGTAAACAAACAAAGGCACACAATAGATACTAACCCTATGGCAAACAAGTTGAAAGGTTTATTTTTCTTTATTGTCTTTGGAGGAGTGGCTTTTAGGTTACATCTAACCTAGGTAGCTCTTCCTCTCTTTTAGGCTTACCTTATTGCTCACCAGTTAGATCCTACCTTAATCAATCACCTCACACCCTCCTTAATCAGTCATAGTTGATCTGAGTCATTGAATGTCTTGGTAGAGATAATCATTTAAATACCAATACAGTTAATTAGATGGGAGCCAATGGAGTTGCAATAGGTAGACTCCTTCTAAGAGGCTCCTATGGTTTCTTTTAGATTGATTTTACATTAATTATTGAGTGTAGGGTTATGCGTAAGGTGATGTTTAACCTAGGTGGGCCAAGGGATGATCATCACATTCATTGTTGATCTTGTAGGGGTGAGTGCCCTTACTAATTCATTAAGCATTCCCAAGGTGTTCAATAAACATATATTCACCTTCAAGCATGTAAATATGCCCTAATATGCAAGGTAACCAATAAATGCAATGCAAACCCTACAATGCAATAATTTAAAGAATGTTTAGTATATGCTCCACATTACCATCTATAGTGCAACTATATTAACAATGCAACCTAATATAGGAATTGGAAAGAAGTTAGGGTGGCTTATAGCAGGGTCTTATAAATCGTCTTCTTGTACAAGGGTGGGTCCATGTATATACCACTTCCTCTTCCAAGTTAGGATGGCCTACCTATGACCTATATGATTACACCCCTTTATTTTAAATGAATGAATACCATATAAAAATTTACAAGCATGTCCTCACTGCAATCCACTCAAATAATATATATATATATATATCCTAAGGTCTTCCTCCAAGTCTTTATTCTTCTCCAAATTCCTACACAAATAAAAATAAAAGTATTAAAAAGTTTAGGAATAAGGAAAGTATGGAAAAATAAAAGAAGTTATCATATATACAATCTTAAGATTAGGACTAGTGGTATAGCAAAGAAAACTTAGGACTCGCAAGGGCATCAAAACCTTGGTGTGGCTTAATAATTATTGCAATTGTACGAATTTAATAGAGTATAATATTGGAAAATATGAGTTGATCCCACAAAGATTCTTTAATAAATGGAGTTACTTAGAATTTAAGTTGCTCTACTCTAACCTAGCCAACAACGAAAAAAAGGAAGATTTCTAAACTAATGCAACTAAATAAACTAAATTAAAGCAAGTAAATATAAGTTATGAAATAAAAGTAAGAAAACTACTTAAACTAAACTAAACCATAATAATAAAGAGAAAGCAAATGAAACTAAATTAAACCTAACTAAGGAATGGAAAAGATAATTTCATTATGAAAGAAATAAATAAGAAAATATACTTCCTTGAAGTGGCTCTTTACACATCCTCTTCTTCTTCCCAGGCTTGAACTTCACTTTATGGTCTTTGAATCGTGTTGCTCAACATGTGTCTATACGCTTACATTCAACCCAAAGTACACTAATCTACTACCAAGCTTTTCTCATCTCTTTAACCCAACATTCCACAAACCCAATGAAATCCTCAACCATGCTTTAGAAATTAGAAGTCATTCACTACCATTAGAAGGTGTTCTTAATTTTCCTTTATTTCCAAATCCCAAATGAAGAAAGGATGAAAGATGGAAAGCTAGAAGAAGATGTTGCTTGTGATGAAGTGGAAGATGGAGGGTGTATAAATGAAGGAAGAGAGAAGGTTGGATGAGGAATGTAATCTAAAGATTAAGGAAAAGAATAAAAAGAATGGGAGAAGATGAAGATGGGAGAAAGAAAGAAAAGGAAGTGGGAATGGAAGAGCTTCCTTACCTCTTCTCCAAAGGGTCGAATTTTTATTTGTGGAAGCTTTGGTAAAGGTGATCTCTCTCCCTCTATTTCACCTAGACTTAGCTTTTAAGTACAAAAGAAAAGTAAGTGATAAAAGTTTTTCTTGTTTTTCACATTTTATTTATATATTTTGAGGAAAGGAAGCCCTAAGAATGGATGGTTAAGATCTAAAGATGAAGGGAAGAATGAATGGTGGAGATGTTATGGGAGAAAGGTAAGCTAAGGAGAGGAGGGCATTAATTCCATTATGGGAATGTGTGAGAGAATAATGGAAAGAAATAAGATGGGAAAGGAAGAAAATAGAAAGAAGAGAGGCTAAGGGAGGAAGGAAATATAAGTGGATAAAGGAAAGAAACAAAAACAAGAAAGAAAGAATTAGCTTAGGATGGAAGGAAGGGAGGTTGAGTGGAATTAGTAAGTGTATCCATAAGGGGGAAGCATAGAATCCATATTTAGAAAGTATTTGACTTCAATTTTAAAGTTGGATTGTGAATGGAATGGGAAAGTGGGAAGAAAGGAAGAAAGGAAAGTGAACTAAGTAAGGTATGAAAGAATAATTATTTAGGAAAGGAAAGAAGATTGCTTAGAAGAGAAGGAAGAGAGATAGTTAGGAAGTTAGGTTGACTTTGGTAAAACTTAGAAACTAGTAGGTGGGAGGTTGGAGGAGAGTGTCTTTTTCAATTTAGGAAAGTGAGATGCATTTGGAAGGCGGTGAGTTGGAAAAGGAATGAAGCAAGTTAATGGAAAGGAAAGGAATAAGTGGAAATGGAAAGACATGGGAAGGAAAGTAGGAGAAATGAAAAGTAGGTGGAGAAAATCAAGGGCTTTCAAAATTAAAAAGTTCTAAAGGGGGGATGCATTTTCCAATTTGGGTGTGTGTGTGTATGATTTTAGAAACCCTATAATGAGATGGATGTTAGATCAATATGGGTGATTGAGATCTTCACTTTCTTAGGATTTTGAGTTAACTTTTCAACATAGGAAAGGTGGTTAGGGTTTTCTTCTTTGCCTTACTTCAATCCTAGCCCTTAGATCACACTTACCCTTGAATGGATGGATGAGATTCTATTTAGATCTTCCTTAAAACTTGATTTTTTCTCCACCATTGGATTGAATTGTCCTAAGACGAATGGCCTTGACTCTTGTAGATCATAATGTGCTCATATAGACCAATTGTATTTCAATACCTTGTATCGATAAGACATCCAATCATTAGTTGATCTTCTTCTTTTGGTTTAGGAGAGAAAATAAATAAAAAGTTTTCATGTGGCCCCATTCTTGTTTTCTTTTTTGAGAAGCTTTCATTGTATATGATTCCATTCTATGTGAATTGTGCTTTTTCTCTTAAGCCTTAAAGGTGGTGAAATGTATGCAAGTGTGCATGAATTGGAATTTTATCACCTTTTCACCCTCATTTGACTAAGAGTTATATGTAGGGTTTTTGACCTCTCTGACTTTACTAGTGATACCCAATGATCATTTTGAACCTCCAGAGCTTTATTTTTGTTATGAGTGACCTGTGATGTAACTTGAAAAGTAAAATTGCTCTTTATTTGTACCTTGGACCAGCAAAATAATAGACTTAACTTGATTTAGTGATAATTAAGTGACTCCATGAAGTTAAAAGCTCCTAAATATGGAGATATTTATGTAAAATTTCTATACATATTAATAGTTTTTTTTTGTAAGTTCTAAAAGAGGGAACTTCTAGCAATGTGTTGGTGTGTGTTAGTGGCTAAATTGAAATGGAGTACTTCTTATTTTTACCATGGTTCATTAAAAAGTAGAAGAAACAACCTATGAGGAAACCAAGGAGGTTAGCCAAAACAACCATTACCAAACAAATGAACTCATGCTTCATAGAAATATCAGATCATATAGAGTCGACAAATGAAGCAATAAAAGATAAAACAAGGCATCAAGAAAACCTCAACTTGGAAGCAATTTACCCCTTGCTTTCATGAGGCTATCCACCTACTTGATAGTGTATCTCATGACATGACAAAATCTGACCTAAACTCCTTGTAGTTTCCTCTCAATTTCCTCCAATATCATGCACATCACATTGTAAATTCGATGAAATGCTCTATTTTATACAGTGTAAGACACTTTTCTATTTTGTGAAAGGACTTGTCAATTAGAAAAATTTTAGGATAAAATGTTTTAAGAAAAAAATGTAGAAGACTTTGCTTACATTTTCTTAGAAAATTTTCTACTTTGTCCATAAAAGAGGTAACTAGTTATAGGAATGTTTTAGATATTTCTTTTTCTTTAGTTGGAAGTAAGACAATAATTAGTGGGGTTCTAGATGTATATAAGTTAAATGTTGAGAGAGTATAAAATATATGTATAATCTGATAGCAAGATTCTAAAAGAGTAAGATTGGTCCAAGTGGATAATGTTGACTAATGGAAGAGACCACACAAGTTGCCTGTGATCTTCTAAATTCAAAAGGATTTAAAACAATTAAGGCAAGAAAAGGGTCATATTTAACTTTATATGGTTATTTTTTTCCATAAAGATAGCTACTAAATTATTCAAATTATCAGAAAAGTAGCAACAATGCATGAAGATCCATCATCAGTAGGTTGAAGTGGCATTGTCTAAAATCGAAGTCTTGAGGATGGGGGTGCAAATAATTTAAGAGTCGATAATCTTAGAAAGGATTATTAAAAGGAACATGGAAAAGAGGAAAATAATAACTTGGTTGCAATTCTATGGTGGGAAAGAATAGAGCCATTTGTTGCCATTAAATGTGGATAGGAGATATTGTGTCTTTGCTAGTCAATACACCCTTTTCTTATATTGGTGATAAAAAAAATATAAAAGCAAGGAGAATGTAACAACCTGAATTTTTACATATGACATTCTTATTTTGTGTCTAAAAAATAAGTAAATATTAATTATGAGTTAAAAATAATTTTCTAAGGGTTAGAATCTATTATTCAAAAAATTGTTAAGTATCAACCAAATTAGATCAAACATATGTAAGAAAAGAATTTAGGGGTTTAGAATTGATAAAACACCCCCAGGGGCATTTTTATAACTTTGCCTATCAACCCCATCAAATTGGCCCCACTTAAAAATGTGTAACAAAAGTCTAGTCAAACTTTAGGAAATGCATCACGTCAAATTATCAAGTTCCATAATGCTAAATTATGATGACCATATCACAAGGTATAGAGGGACATCCCTAAATGACTAAACAATATACTAAATATACTAAAAAATCACCTTGATGAGAAAAAATAAAAGGGAAAGGAGGAAAAAACCAACATAAATAAGTTAACTCTACTCTCCTCTCATGCATTTCTCCCTCTACTAACCCCTACATTCGATTGAGAATCTAATAATGACACTCTCCCTTCCACCCCTTGTTTGATTGTTTTTTGTAAGTGCATTGGCTACTATAGTATAGTTAGTGCAAGTAGGGTTGATCCCACAGAGACTTAACTTAAAGAAAGATTGAGTTTAAATAAAATTTAATAGATTAATAAAAATTATAAAACTAAATAATAGTGAAATCTAAACTCAAATCTATTCAAATAATGAAAATTACACAATTCCATATTCAAAAGATGGAAAATTAAATAAAATATCAAGTAAAATTCACTTCACTAGCTTGATTGTAGCAAGATTCATCAGTTCTTGCCACATCTAAGTCAATCAAACTTCATTAATCCATTCCTAAGAATCTAGTTAATGATTCAACGGCTGAATTATGCAGATCTTTCAAAAATCTATTGATCTGGATCAATGTAAAATTTTCAATATGGGACAACTTAGATTATTTTTTGGATGGAAAATTGAAGATCAGGACCATTGCATTAGCTAGGAAGTGTCCCAAGATGAAGATCTAAAAATTAATTAAAAATCTAAAAAGAAAAAGATGAAAAACTAAATTAGTCGTGCTGGTTAAAGTTAAACCATTGATTTGGTTAGGCTTTAATCAAACAAGGACTTGTTTGGTGTTTTTCAAGTTCTTTATAAGAATAAATTAAAGATGGATAAGATAAAATAAGGATAAGGATAAAGACAAATGAGTATGTATAAGAAATTAAATAAATCAAGCTAAGGGTAAAATTAGAATTTTTGTTAAAAATTCCTCTTCTTCTCCAACCTATAACCGAGAGGAAGCAAGGAAATGCAAGGAGCTATTTCAAACAGCCCCTTGTCTATTTTGAAACACCTAATGAAGGGAAATCTATGAGATTTGGTGGAAAACCTGCCATGGGTTTTCTCCATAATAGTGAAGGCTTAAAAAAACAGATTTTGGTTGAGTAAAACCTAAGAAAATCATTGTTAAAATAGAGGAAAGATGAATACAATGGAAGAACAATGAAATGAGGGAGATGGCAGTGAACAATAAGGGAATTGTTTGTTAAGGCTAACCCATTGATTAGATTAAGCCTTAATCAAATTGGATTGGATTGTGCAATTCCTGTATAAGTAGAACAATGATAAAGAAAAACTGGAAGAAGTAAAAAAAGGGATTTAAGTGGAATTTGAATTATTGTCTGTAGGGCATAAATGGAAGTTGCATAAAAAATCTGATTTAAAATAGAAAATGGAAATTGTAGCCTGACGAAGACAATGACGAAGGAGATGCTGGCTGGAGGAGAGATATGTGTGAGCGAGAAGGGAGGCGACGGTGAAGAAGAGGAGAGAGAAATAGGTGATGGTGTAGATAGAGGAGTGTTGGCTGAAGATGAGAGAGATAGAAATGGAGGTGAGGAAGAGCGAAGAAGGGTGCTGCCGAACGAGAAAGGTGAGGGGGGATTTGGGTGTCAATTGATCTGCTCAATGTTGGACTGGTTGATGTGCTGGTAAGCTGAAAACAAGAGTGAGAGTAACTAAGAGGAGAAGGAGGGATAGAGAGTGACAGAGAGAAGGGGAAGAGAGGAGAGGTGAAAACCAAGGGAGGCTAGCTACTAATCGGTGCTTTTGGCATTGGAGCAGTGCAGTGATGGCAGATAGAGAAGAAAGAGCCAAGACACAGGGAAAGTGAAAGAGCAAGAGCAAGAGGGAGTGAGGGAGAGCCGAGAGAAGAGGGATGCTACGGTGATGCATGCTAGTTGGGGTTTGTCGAGGGGATCGATCAATGGTAGAGGAAGAAGCAGTGATGGGCTGTGCGGTGTGGTAGAGAGAGGAGGTGAGGAGGAAGAACAAGGGATCAGGTAGAAGAGAGTGAGATAGAAGGGAGTTTTAAAGAAAGGGGGGTGACAATTTCCTTCAACCCCCACCCCTCCCCCCCCCTATGGTCCCGAGGAGAGGGGAAAGAGAGGGACAAAGTGAGAGACAGAGATGGTGAAAAAAAGAAAAAGGAGAGAGAGAGAGAGAGAGAGAGAGAGAGAGAGAGAGAGAGAGAGAGAGAGAGAGAGAGAGAGAGGTGGTATGCCCTGTACGGTCAAGAGGAGGGGAAAAGAGAAGACGAAAGGGGAAGGAGGGGTAAAAAGGAGAGAGAGAGAGAGTGCTCGGCTGCAGGTATTCCTTGTGGCTACTTCCCTCTTCGGGTCCTCCTTTGCAGCATCCAAAAAAGGTGAGAGTGGGTCTTCCTTACTTTTATATACCACCTTCCTTCTAATTTTGGTTCCTCCCCCTACTTTCTTTCCATTCCCTTAAAAATCTTCTCTGTGATTTCCTTTAAAACCACTTTTATTTTAAAAAACTATCCCATCTTGCTTTAGTGTTTTTTAGGATGATCTGACACCATTGATTTTCAATCTGAAATGTCCAGGCACCAATCCATTTAATCTGCAAAACAAAAGACTATATTAGAGTCATCTAAACACTCTGATTAACTCTAATGATCATCTGACCGTTAATTTGACAAATTAATGGTTTGATGGTAAATTTGAGCTATATTTTATATTTTATCTAAAATTTATAAAATTGATCGGTTAGATTATCTAATTAAATGCTAAACTAGGGGTATTTTGGATAAAATTAAACACTTAACACACCCCCAACTAGGATTTTGCTAGTCCAAGGAAAAACATGCCAAAAACCATTTCAAAATTCCAAAAATTATTTTCAAGTCAACTCCATTATTTTCTCAAAGAATTATCTTCAACAAAATTATCAACTTTAGCAAACTAATAAAAATGAATGAAGAATTCAAAACATTCCACTTAAGCTCAGATCTCAGAGTGAGTGCGTGTGTGTGTACAGTCTACATATAGAATAATCTTTATCTTTAAGTAGACTTCTAACTTTTGAACTCTATCTGAAATATGTTTTGACCCCAATTCTCACTAATAGACATACACTCAGAAATAAAATCTCTTAGATAAAGGGTTCAAATCATATCTCTCTTTTAAATATGTGAGCAGAGTCAATAAAAGCAAATTTATCTCACATATACTCATGAAGGAATGAGAGCTACTAAGGAATTTAGTTTTGCTCCCCTTAGAAAGTATGTCATTACTTTTGAACTTTCAGAAATACTACTTTTTAAATTCTATTCATTCATATCCTCATTAAGACTATATTCACCCTAAAATCAATGGTTCTTTAACTAGGATGAAACGTAGGCTTAGGACGGGATACCATAGAAAGGGTATAAAGGGCATTCAAAATTTCTTCACAAATAAGTAGAGGTCTCCTACTAAAGTTGGTCATTCTTTCTTTAGTTGTACTGAAGTAAATCTTTCTTTTTCCACTTTTTTTTTTCTTTTTTTTTTTTTACATTCTTCAAAACTTTTTGTTCAGTACCTTTTTTTCCAACACTTTTGAATTTCTTTGATAAGTATTAATTTTCTTGATATTAACTTTTATACTTTCATTGCAACTAAAATTATTTCTTCATTCATCTCTAACTTATCTTTCAAAGAAAATAGGTACTAGATAATTTATACTAGGTTAATATAGGTAAAGGTAATTTGGGTGAGAAAAGAAAAGGCTTGCATAAAAGTCTTAAATTAGGTAACTAGTGGTAAAAATACTTTTAGGGTTGGCTTTATGTCTCTAGGTTAACAACAAGGATGGCCTAAATCCTTTGCTAGATTTCATATAATCGATTAGATTCAATGAACTTCAAAAATTTTAAAGATAATACAGTATTAATTCAGATAATTAGCCAAATTTAAAAATTAATGGGATCAAATTTATTCATGTTGAAGAAAATTAGGAACATTTATAACCTCTCAAAAAGAATGAATGACCCTAAAACACTCTTAAGTTATAGGTCTCCACTATATTTCTTCAAGATCTCTAAGTTAGAACTACTTATCAATTTAGACTATGTATATGCAACTGCATGTATAGATGTGATATGAGACTTTACTTTTATGGAATACTTTAGAAAATGAGAAAAATGATGAATTAATCATATTTAATTTCTTTAATAAGCTAAAGTTATCTAGAATATACTCTAGAAAATCCAATTCTCATCATAGTGTAGGAATTGACTTGAAATTTTTCAAATTTTTTAAGGAAAGTTTTTTAATTTAAGAGAAAATTTGTAACAAAAACTAGAATTTGCTAGAAGTCTACACCCCTAATCTAAAAGAAACATTGGCCTCAATGTTTAAAAAGTAGGACAATGATAATGCATTGAGAAATGAAGACATGGGAAATGCAAAAAAGAAAAGAAAAGTTCTAAAAAAAACTATGGTACATTATTATAGATGAAGAATTTTCAGAAGAATTTTTTTTTTTTTTTTTATAGAGTTTGAAACTTCCCTGGGTCCCATACAAAATGAGCTGGATAGGCATCTAAAAAGGAATGGTGAATGAATTTGTCTTGTAAATTTGAATTTTTTATTTTATCACAGGGCAAGATAAATATATCTCTAAGTTGCTTCTCATAATTAGAGATAATATTGGAAGCTTGATGCAGCCTTTGTGGAAATGGTGCAACAATGTCATATGGCTTAATAGGTGGGACATTTTTCTCATCAACTATTGCAGCCATTTTAGGACCACATTTCTTAATTATTTTACCATTATGAAGAATGGGAACTACCTTTGTTTGTTCCATGTTTTCCACTGAAGAATTAATCTCACATACTACATCCATATCATCAAGGTTTTCATTTGATGGGATAGGGCATTGCCCTTTATCAATGGTCTGCAACATTTGGGACATCATGTTCTTCAATTCAGTCATGGATTCTGTGTTCTCTTTTTAATTGGGATTTAATTTGAGCAATTTTCTTCTCTTGGTATTGCATGACTTGATGAAAGTTATCCTCCACTTTCCTCTTAGGTGGATGAAGGTAAGGTCCAAAAGAAAGTTGTCCTTGATTTTGGAGTTAGGGTTAGTATTGGGCCTTATAGGAGACATTAGCATTATATTCATTTTTCCAATTAACAATAGGATGATTACTCCAATTGGGACTATATGTCTCTGAAGATGGGAAAAAATGTTGCTCATTAGAATGTGTCTGTTCATAAAGTGCATCATGGAATGCAAGAGCTATAAGACATTATTGAATGGGGTGTGTACTACTTTCAATAATATCACACACTTGTTCAACTTTCTTAGAGGAAATTTTTCCCATTTCCATGGCCTTTGTTCTAGTTAGGGATGCTATTTTCATATTATTATTATTTTCAATCATAACATATATTCCTCCCTTAGCAAATTTGGTGCTCAATTTAGGCTTGTTTGGTAACCTACTTTTTCTAAATCAGCCCAAGTGTGGACTCTACCAGCCATTCCAAATACTCTTGTGCCTCTTTAGGTTGTTTATTTAAGAAATTGCCTTTGCACATCATTTCAACAAACTGACGGATACTAGAATTAAGTCCTGCATAAAATAAGCTAATGATATGCCAAGGTTCGTATCCATGATGTGGACAAGTTAACAATAATTCTTTGAATCTTTCCTAGCATTGATAGAAAGTTTCTTTATCCGTCAGGGTAAAATTCATTATATTTTGGTGGAGAGTATTTGTCTTATGTATAGGAAAGAACTTATTCAAGAACTTCCTTGTTATTTATTGCCATGTTCGTATGGAACCTACTGACAGTGAATGAAACCATATCTTAGCTTTTTTAAAGAAAAAGAAAATAGTTTGAATTTTACTATGTCTAATTGAATGTTTTGAGTATGTTGTGTCACACACACTTAATCAAATTCTTTTAAATGTAGGTAAGGACTCTCACTATCCAACCCATAATATTTAGGAAGTAATTGAATTACTCCCACCTTTAATTCAATCATACCAGTATTTGGAGGTAAAAATATGCATGAAAGCATACATGTAAATAGTCTCTTAATGTTTTCCCATGAGGATTTTGGTTAGGCCAATTATCCTCATGTGTTCTAAGTTGGTCCCTTCTCCTATTTCCATGTGGTTGAAAATGATTCCTCCCTAGATGTATATTATCATTAAATAGAGGTGGAAGATCATTAGCATTAAAGAGAGGATTGCTCATCCATGAGGAAAGATTATCATTATCTAAGATAAATGGTGGTTCACAATCATTAAAGAGGGGATTGTTTCTCCATGAAGAAATATCATCTCTATTAATACTAGGGTACTGATTACCCTTTTCATTGGTGTGTGAATCTTTCATTGAATGCAACTGACAATGTCTCTCTCTCTCTTTTTGTGTGTGGGTTTTTTCTTTTGAATAGGAAAAACTAATTGACATGATACAACCTAAATCCCTAGAATGATGCACAAACAAAGTTCACAATCATTAAAGAGGGGATTGTTTCTCCATGAAGAAATATCATCTCTATTAATACTAGGGTACTGATTACCCTTTTCGTTGGTGTGTGAATCTTTCATTGAATGCAACTGACAATGTCTCTCTCTCTCTCTTTTTGTGTGTGGGTTTTTTCTTTTGAATAGGAAAAACTAATTGACATGATACAACCTAAATCCCTAGAATGATGCATAAACAAAGTGCACAATCAAATAATCCTTGAGATGATGCTTTTAGATTAATCTAATATAGCACACCTCCTCTCTTTCAGATTTGACTATTGCTTACCAATTAGGTTCTACTTTAGGGTAGTTAATACAATTCTCGTGTCAAGAGGCATTTAAGCCTCAACTGATGTCAATAGAAAGCGTGGAAAAATCACTTAGATTTTAAGACAACCACTATAACTACAATACTCAGAAGCCACTGAAGTGACAATAGATTGTGTCCTATTAAGAGGGTCCTACAAGCATGTGATGGTCTCTATAGGTCTCTTCTAATTAATTTCAAATTAATTTGAGAAGGTGAGTTGTGCTCTTGTGGTGATTATCCAAGCTGGGCCAAGAGGTGGTAATGAAATTCACCCTTGATCTTGTGGGGTCAAGTGCCCTTACTAATTAATTTTCACATTCCATGGTAGTTCGATCAATATATAAATTACCTTAAAGCAATAAATGTGCCCTAAGAATGTAATTAAAAATAAAAAACTAATGCAAACCCTAAAATGCAACAATAATAAAATATGTTATCTATATGTAATTAAACAACCAAACACTACAAATTATTCTAAATGCAACTATATTAAGAAAATAAAGAGAGTGAGAGAAACTTACAGTGGGATTTTTGATAAAGATCAAGTGTGGACTGCCTTATCTCACACTTGCTTGTTTTAATAATATCCTTTTAAAATGGAAATTGCAAGTCACAATGTGCCTCACTACAAGATTCACTAAAAAAAAAAGGAAAAGTCCTGTTCTAGGAAAGTAAGAAAATTCTATATATTTGATGAAGCTCCACTTACCAATTTCCTCCACTTTCTAATTTTCTAAAAAAAATAAAAATAGCAATAAGTACCAAATTTAGGAAATAGAGTGATTATGCACTAAGAAAAATTAAAAAAATGCATCTTAAAACACCTAGAATGCTAAAACAATTCAATTTCTAAAAATTTTGGGATTTTTGAATTTTTTATTAAATTTTATGAAAACTCCTAAAAGTCCCCAACAACGATCCCAAAAACTTGTTGATTGTTTTACCACAAGTACACAGGCTATTGTAGTGTAGCTTATGCAAGTATGGGTCTATCCCACAGGGACTCTACTTGAAAATATATAGTTTAAATAAAATTTAATTGTATAAAAATTAACAAAAATTAACTAACAATAAAATAAAAAATCATATCTATTTAACTGTTGAAAATTATAGAATTTCAAATTCAAAAAGATAGAAAGTTAACTAAAAAAACATAAAATCTACTTCTCTAGCTTGATCACAGCCAATTTCTTCAAATCTAATATTATCAATGTCGATCAGCCTTCATCAATCTCTCCAAAATGTCCTTGATTAAAGATCCAATGGCTAGATTAGGCATATTCTCCAAAAATTTAAACATCTGGGCAAAATAATGATTATGAGTTTTGGCCGTCTTAGATTGATTTCTGAATTTTAGATTGAAGATTAGAAAATTTGAATAAGCTAAGAGATGTCCTAAGAACAAAATCTAAAATTTAATTGAAAATCTGATGTAAAACATATGAGAAATTAGAGAGATCTTGTTTATTAAGGCCAACTCGTTGATTAGGTTAAGCCTTAATCAAATTAGATTGGATTGTGCAAGATCAACAATAAAGAAAATTTGTAATAAGAAGAAAAGAGATTTAAATGGACTTTGAATTATTGTCTAAAGGGCAAAATTAGAATTTACACAAAATCTAATTTAAAACAGAAAATGGAAATTGTTGCCCAACAAAGACGGTGACGAAGGAGATGCTGGTCAGAGGAGTGATAGGTGTGAGGGAAAAAGGAGGGGTTGGAGAGGAAGAGGAGAGAGAAATAAATGATAGTGTGGAGAGCGGAGTGCTAGCCGTAGATGAGAGAGAGAGAGATGGAGGTGAGTAAGAGCGAAGAACAGAGGGTAGGGTATTGCCGGAGGAGAATGGTGAGGGTGGATTTGGGTGTGGATTGATCTGCTCAATGTTGGACTGGTCAATGCACCAATAAGCTGAAAATGAAAGTTAGAGAAACTGATAGGAGTAGGAGGGAGAGAGAGTGACAGAGAGAAGGGGAAGAAAGGAGAGGTGGAAACCAAGGGAGATCAGCTATTTGTCGGTGCTTCCGACATTGGAGCAGTGCTGTGAAGGTAAACAGAGAAGAGACAGCCAAGAGACAGGGAAAGAGAAAGAGCAGGCGAGAGTGAGGAAGAGCCGAGAGGAGGTGAGGAGGAAGAATAGGGGAGAGGTTGGCATGGAGATTATAGGTAAGGGATCGGTAGAAGAGAGTGAGAGAGAAGGGAGTTTGAAAGAAAGGTGGGTGATGATTCCTTCACCTCTCCTACAGTCTAGAGGAGAGGAGAAAGAGAGGGACAGAGTGAGAGACTTAGATGGTAAAAAAAAAAAAAAACAACAACAACAACAACAAGGGATAGAGAGAGAGGTGGTTTGGGGGGGGGGGGGGGGTTTGAAAAGGAGAGTGGTTAGCTTTGGGTCACCTTTGCAACTTTCAGAAAAGGTGAGAATGGTTCCTCCTTAGTTTTATATTCCACCTTCCTTCTAATTTTGGTTCCTCCCCCTACTTTCTTCCACTTTGGAAACTTCTCCGCCAACTCCTATTTTACATCTTTCCATTCCCTTAAAAATCTTCTCCATGATTTCCTTTAAAACCAATTTTATTTTAAAAAACTATCCCATCTTGCTTTTGTGTTCTTTAGGATGATCTAACATCATTGATTTTCAATTTGAGTTATCTAAGCCACAATCTGGTTGATTTGTAAAGCAAAAGACTAGATTAGAGTTATCTAAACTGTACATTACACCTTTGATTAGCCCTAATGATCAACTAATCGTTAAATTTGACAAATTAATGTCTAGATGGTAAATTTGAGCTAAAATTTATATTTTATCTAAAAGTTACAAAATTGATTGGTTAGATGATCTGATTAAATGCTAAACTAGGGGTATTTTGGCCAAAATTAAACACTTAACACTGGTGTAGGCAACAAAAAGCAGAGAATAGAGGGATGAGCATGTGGGGAAGACGATGGTCAATAGAGAAAATGGGGCTCGAGCTGACCATCTTGATCAGCTGGAAGAGACAACCAAGACCCACCATTCTGTTTCTTCAATTCAGCCGCATCTCACCAGAAAATTAACGATGAAGCTCACTGAAGAAATTGACGACTCAAAACAATGACCAGGCCAATCATCATCTTTAGTATGATGAGAGGAACAAAAGCCTTAAGCACCCTTCTCAATCCGATGATGTTTTGCCAAAAAAATTGAAGAGACAAGGTGACATGGGTAGGTAACTTTGCTAAAAAATTAAGGGGCCAATTGGATGATTTAAATGTTCATCATATTCTCTCGGACATTACTAATAAAACCTAATAAGAGATTCGTCAATCCAAGAAGATTTGACAGAGATCAAGGGATGACAACAATGGACGACAATGATGGAGACTGATCGTGATGATCTGTTTATGATTTATAAAATCTATCACTCAAATTCGTAGCAATCAAAGGTTAGAAGACCAAATCTAACCTTAAATCTAGAATTGTTACAACCATTTGGCTGATTTCGATCAATGACTGAGGTCAACCAATGATTCAGGTATGAAATTGGAAATTGAATCTAATTTGGTGATCCATGCCATTCAACTAATTCATTAAGACTATTTAATCATATTCACAAATACATTCTTCGATCTGGCACAATCAGGTGGATGATGTCGCCAGATCGCTATAGATAGGCAAGATCGGCCACCTTTGCGATGAGCTGTGGATAATTTGGTGACAAAGACAGTCAGATATCATTTAGATTGACCCATGAGAGGTAGGATTACCATCCTCACCATTCAATTTCATGGATTGGCTGTAATTATCTAAAATTGAGTATGATTTTTGTGTAAACATACCTGATTAGTTGATTTAATGATGGATCATCTGAAATTTGACTTGATATGAGTATGATAACTCTAGAATATGTTATGATATAATTAATAAATAAATATGAAATTTATTTGTAGGCCAATTCAACATGATCTGGGTTATTAGCCAATTGAGGTGAGCCCTAGCTTAAGATCCCATGGTTTTGTACCATTGGATAGTATTGAAACATAGTAAATTAGATTTAAAAATCTAATATTTGTTTCATAACTAAGAATCCAACTTAGATAAATAATTTGGATTCTAAGTTAGACCTGGATGTGATGTGTATCTAAGAAGTGGGACTGAGGCAAACCGATTTAGAATGAAGTCTATTGTGATTTAAGAAGTATAGACGAGTAGTTCTTCATTTGAGGTAGATGATAACAATTAATAATGGGTATTGTTTCTACTTTGAAATTATAGATATTCATTGCATCACCTCAATATTTATAAATGAATGACATGCATATATTATTATGTCATGATTTCCATTGAGATGCTTATTTCATCTATGAGTGATGCCATACGTATGATTTCATTGATTATCATTTTTTCAAAAATGGATGATTTGACTTTGATCCAATCATATTTAATAAGTGATAGTGATATTACATGATTTTAGCATTCTTCCTGACCTATGAAGTCATTAAATGGTGATTGTATTTACTATTACATATTGAGTCTTATAGACATCCTTTTCTATCCCTTATTTTTTTTGTGGATTGGTGGAGGCTTGGTGGATGGTCCTTGAGAGGCTAATCTCAAGATGAGGCGTAGTGCCTTGGGATGGGGAGCCACAAGTGGTCTTAATTTTCATTTTGAGGTTTAGTGGCTGGTCCTTAAGAGACTAACCCCGAGATGAGGGGCAGTGCCTTGGGTTCGCAAGCCATAGGCGCTCTTGGATTTCATTATTTCACAAGAGGATT
This sequence comes from Warburgia ugandensis, assembly GCA_035236585.1. Classification (NCBI taxonomy): domain Eukaryota; kingdom Viridiplantae; phylum Streptophyta; class Magnoliopsida; order Canellales; family Canellaceae; genus Warburgia; species Warburgia ugandensis. The sequence goes on from CP141133.1 coordinate 61,869,260, forward strand.
TTATTATATTTCTTGAACCTTGAGATGTCAAGTGAGCTCCATGATTTGTGAATTTTTCGATAAGTGATTCTACCCAATGGATGCTATGGTAGGAGGGATGTGATGACTAGGTTTTTAAAACACTTTTTCATGTTTATTTTCAAAAGATGGCTAGCCTAATTTGTAAAATTTTAAAAATTTTAAACAATGGAAAACATTTTCTTTGAAATTCATTTCTAAAAACCCAAATGTCACTTTCACTCTCTTACATATATACATATTTTGTTTATGCCATATATTTCTACTGAATTAATTAATAGATATTCATTTATTGAAAACAAGATCCATCTAGTGGTGCACATACATAGTCCTTTATATTTTTTACATCAAATATCTAGAGTAAATAAATCCAAATACAATACAAAACATTCCATAAGCGTATATACCCTTGATCAATAGTATGGTTGTTGTATTTCCCTATCATATCCATCCACTCCTGTCTATCTGTATTTGAGATATTATAAACATTCAAACATATATGATATCTCAACAAGCTATGCTTGGTAGGGGATTTAAGAAGCATATGAAATTTAAAACATAATCTATAATTCAATAATTCTTTTATAATTCCAATATTCATATTCATCATATTCCATATGAATCAAGTAATTCAATTTTCATGAACCATACTCTTTAAAGTAACTCTATCATGTAATTTCTCATGTGAAATATAAATTCCCCAATAATTCTTAACCATATCACATATATATATATAGTTAAAACCATGAAAAATAGTTAATATATTCAATACCACAATATTCATATGCAAATTATACTAGGTTGAATAATCATCCAACCTCTACTGGAAAATATCCCTTCATGGGAAATATCGGTATTGAGTTCTTATCGAGCATCTTAACATGCCATATCATAAGGTATCTCATTATGCCATGCATCATAATGTAAAAATACATAAAGGACTACTATGTTGCAGTTCAATCCATACTAGTACACATGGATAACTGTCAAAGTACTCCACTGATACCACGGTGAAAAACATTATGTCATTGCACATATGAGGAGACAGGACTTTCACAGTGGCAGCCTTCCCATAATTTTCCCACCCAACTTTTAGCTTGTCTTAAGCAATGTCACCATCATATCATCAATTTTAGAAAGTGGGTGGCCAAACCCTTATAACTCTCATAGCATAATATTCCCAAGCTTATGCCTGTTGAAAATAAAATTGGTAGGCCTCCATGCCTATATGGAAGTTAATAGTAATATTAGCAGAGATTTGTCTGTTTATAAAAATATATATTAACATCACCATCCTCATGTTTTGATATACATATACTAAGGATATAATTTCACATCTAAGTTTAGGGATAATCATTTAATATAAATGATACTCATGTCCATTAATTTGATATTCACACATATAAGTTTAGGGATAATCATTTAATGTAAATGATACTCATGTCCATTAATTTGGTATTCACACATATAAGTTTAGGGATAATCATTTAATGTAAATGATACCCATATCCATTAATTTGGTATTCACATATATAAGTTTAGGGATAATCATTTAATGTAAATAATACCATATCCATTAATTTGATATTCACATCCAAGTTTGGGGATAATCATTTACTATAAATGATACCCATTTTCATTAATTTGGTGTTCTTGTCTAAGTTTAGGGATAATCATTTACTATAAATGATAACCATTTCCATTAATTTAGTATTTATATACCAAGGATGTAATTTCATATCTAAGTATAGGGATAATCATTTAATATAAATGATACTCATTTCAATTAATTTGGTATTCATATACCAAAGATGTAATTTCGTTAACCTAATTAGATAATGTAATTTCACACATGCTTTTCAAATAGTAATCACATAATTCTAAGCATAAGATCATTATATCATTCAAATTAAATCACTAGACATTTGATAATTAAATTCTATCAATTTACAATAATTCTACTTGATAAATAATTTCATAACTTTAAATAAGAACATGTTTATCACATAGATCTTGCAATTTAATAAAATGCATTCTTAAGGTTCCACCTACCTCGAACCCAATAATCCCCAATAATCCTCAATCATGATTGATGTAGAAATCTATCAATTTATACATATTGTCATTACCTATTAATAATTTTAGATGATCTTGTATTTATCTTTCTTTCATCATATTTATCCTCTTTTAATATTTGTCTAATCATTTCATTCTTGTCCCTTGATTAATATTTAAGGGTCTAGATTTTCTTGTATTCTTTCACCTTAACTGATCTATCTCTTTCAAATAGGTTTTCTTGTAATAACTATTAATCTATAAATCTAACAGTTAGATTAGCTTCTAATTTGTCAGATCTAAGTTTTTAAACTATTTTCTAATCCTCATTCTTAATATACATCTCATTGATCTTTGATCCTTTCTAAGTTGATGATCTTGATCTTCATAGATTTCTGATCTTTTTTATTTATCAATAGTTCATAGTTGTTGATCAAAATCAATAGTTTAGATCTTCTATATTCTATTTTCCATTGATCTCATTTTGATCTAAAGTTCATTTTTCAAAGTTTGATCTTTTGATCATCCCTAAAGATGATAATTTGGATTTCTTTCCTTGAATATTTTGATTAAGGGTTTAGATCCTCTAACTCATTGATCTATATTTGATCTAAAATCTACATCATATTTCAAGGGTTTAATCTAAAATCTTTTATTGTCCTTGATCATCAAGATCTCACAATTGATCTTGCTTGATCATAATCATCTTATTTAAAGGTTTTTTTTATTTAACAAATCCTAAACTTTGATTGTAATTTATGCTCTTATTATTAATGCACAATCAATTAGTGTTTTATTGATTGACAATTGATTTATTTTTCCTAAATATAGACTACCCCTCCTTGTTCTAGATTTGACTAATGCTTACCACTTAGAGTTTGCTCTAAAAGTGATTAATACAATCTTTATGCAAGGAGGATTAACAAATGTCAATGGAAGGCGAGGGAAAACCACTTGGTTTTTGTATACCCCTTATAACCACAATGTTTAGAGTCCACTAGAGTGGCAATAGATCTTATCTTTTACGAGGGTCCTATGAGCTATTTTACCCTAATTCTCTTTACTACTTGATTTTAAATTATGTCCATGAATTTTGATCATGGCATTCATGGATGTTGATTATTCTCCTAAGTGGGCCAAGGATATGGTGATGAAATCCATTCCTTATCTTAAAAGAATTACTGTAACCCTTACTAGCATTAATTTCATATCATCATTATGTTGTAAATGTTCATGAATGTAAATCTAAGTTTAGATAATTTAGATATCTACTTCTTTGATTATTTTCTAATTACATTTCTCATTTACTTAACATATAAATCTAACCATTGATTTAATCTAATAAATAGATCTACAATGAAATCATATGCATGTACACTAAAATCTAACAAATTCAATAATCATAAAGCATATTTAAAGTTCTAATAATGATCCAATGATCAAATCTAATTTTCATTCATTAGATCTAGGGTTTTCATCACATTAAGGGTTCAGATATTAAATTCTTACATTTCTGTAACATCTAACCCATAAATTCATGTTATCTCATCAATAGACCATGAATAAATTCAATCTAGACAATCTAATCATCTTTGATCTCACTGATCCAAGCTATTAGTAAGGTTTTTTGTTATGGATCATCTTAAATAGTGATTAAATAATAAATTTTATGGGTTTAGTAGATTTTACACTTCAAAAGGAATCCAACAGTTCTTTTCAATCTCAATTTGGAGTTAAATTTAGTTCATAATTGAATTTTGAAGTTTCAGCTTAATTTCAAAATCTAGACTCACAACTGCGTCTCCATCTTTGGGACACAAAGTGCGTCACAGTCGGAAACTGACTACATCACACGCGAGATGTGCGTGCAAAGACACTCCCCCAGGGAACATCTCTGCAATGCGTGCCGGGCCACGTCTTCGACTCAAGTCTCCAACGATTGGTGAGACGGTCTGATCTAGACCATTAGCTAACCTCTCTTCAAATTAATGGTCTAGATGAAAATAAAAACTTACTATGGTTGGCTTTCTTAAGGTTTTTGCACCTCCCAAATCTATTAGACAACTTAGATTTCCCATCTGAGTCATCCTTAATGGGTTTCTAAACTAAGTTCACCAGTACTAGTTTCACCAAAAAATCGTGCCAGAAAAACTAGTCCGATGGACTAATGGCCACCAAAAATTCTAGAAATTGAAGAGGGGAGAGAGATGGCCTACCTGGAAGTGTCCAGAGATGAAGATAATGCTAAAAAGATAGAAAACCATGCTAGAGAAGATAACAGTGCCGGTCTTTCAATAAACAACTAATCTTTCAATAAACATATGAAAAATGTAAAGGCCATCATTCTAAATCGATTGAATGGTCTATGGATGATGCATCCATGGGTGCACTAGACATCCCCTTTGGTTTTGTGATGTCAGGTGCATTTGGGGACGCACTTCCAATGAAAGAGAGAGGAGCGAGAAAGAGGAGAAAAAGAAGGAAAAAGAGGGAAAAAACGGAGGAGAGAGAGGATGGGATTAGAGGGAAAGCTAGGGGATTTTTTGTACAATTGAATGAACATTTTTCTAAAAAAAATTGAACTATTTATAGTCAAAAAATTTATATTTTTCTTATTTTATTATAAATTCCACTAGAAATTATTTAATTGGGAGAGGAAATTCCACTAGCAATTGCTAGCTGATTCATGGCTTGCATCATTGCTGACTTCACATTCTTACCTAACTTTGTGGGCCCCACATAAAAGTGAAATTATCGTTTAGCCCTTTTAATTCCAAAAATTGAGAAAAATATGAATTTTTCATCCGAACTCAGATTTTAGCGTGCTTATAGTCGTTGGACTCAATTTTTTTAGTACATTCCAAATATCCGTGTCTCAACTCTTAATTCTATTTCTATAGAAATGGATTTTCTTGGAACTTAAATTTCCAATTCCGTTTTCAATATTTCAATTTCTTACTTTCAATAATTCAAATATATTCATAAAAATTGGGGTTATTACATGATGTAGGGTTGGCCACCCGCCCTCTAACTTTGTGAAATGATAAAAACCCAATCCCATAGAAGGGAAAACTTGGTAGGGAGTGGTATCATGGGTAGTCCACACTACAAGTCCAATCACCCCCATGTGTGACATACACTTAGTCTCCCATTTTGATGTCGATGGGGAGAGGCAATTAGTAGACTTGGGGGTTGGTTACCGCTATAGCATGGCGATCAATATGGTTATTCTGTGTTTTTGTGTAGCAAGGTGAGAGCACCTAGATGGATAGATCCTTATATACCCACGGCGTGACGAAACGTAGAGGAGTGGTATGAGTACTCATGACCAGAGATTCAAGTGTTTCTTCAAGCATTTTACCCTCTACTCTAATGTGGTTTTGGTATATTTATGAACCTTAGAAGCTTGGTTATTTTGGACCATTTTTAGACACGCAAGTGGCATGAATTTCATCGATTTGAGATTTGCAATTTAACGAGAATGGGAGGCTATGTATATTTAGCATGTTTTTGGAGACAAGCAGATGGCAGGATTTGCATTGCTATGTTTTTGGGAGTTTTATGAGTTCTTTTTTACATAATTGACATAATTGGTTGCATTGGCATATTATTTATGCTCTACATCATCACTATCTATTCTTATTATCGAGATTATATTTTAACTATTTTCTATGAGAAAGTTGATATTGCATGCCGTGAGATTTGATATCTAAACTGTTCATTTTATATTATATTAAATGTTTGTGAACTTATTATTATTGTCAGCTACACAAGCATATCTTATATGGTTTGTTAAAACCTTGAGTTGGATGTTATTTATGGACTATATATGTATATGGCTTACACTTTTATGACATGGATGGGTATCATTATGTTTGATGTGGTGACTATGTATGGACAGACCCTGGGCTAGGTTTTGCTTTTGGATCTGTATATTACCGTGATGTGTATGTTTTGGTCAAAATCCTGTGATTGATCAAGGTGGATGGGCTGGAGATTGAGTCTCCTAGTTATGCATTTTGTGTTATTATATTTATCAAGTACTTGTCACACCACGTGCATTAAATGCATTGGTCCAAAATATAGAGGAGACTTTGTCAGATTTTTGGTGGAATGGAAAGATCATTTTACTATTAAATATGTGGTTTTGTGGGTCATATGACTCCTGGAGTTTTGAAACGAGTGTTTTTCATTGAAATGTTTGTTTTTAATCTATTTTAAAAAAATAAAAATTTTGTTTAGGGATCTTGACTATTGAAATAGTTATGTTTATACGATATGTGAAACCTGGGGTGTCACATTTTAATATAAGAGCCCAATCTACTCTATCACAGCCACTCTAACAAATCCAAAAGTCATATACATTTCATTGAGTGAGTTGATTACCTAATTATGAGTTGCACTAGTAACTCATATGGGGAATGTTGATGATTGTACAATGGATACCACCTTGAATGTTGGCAAAAAAAATTTGATAAGTTAAGACTTTAATCCTTGTATGAGTACAAGGAAGTGCACTTTCATGGAAAGTGTATGATTCTTAGAGTAAAGAATTAGAATTAGGAGTATAAATTGGTATCTTCGATGAGAACCTTGTTATATGATAGTAAGATCTATTCACATGGACTAATTTCTAAGAGTTCAAGTTGTAACATGGATGGTGTGTACAAACCTTTGAAAAAGCATAACAACTACTATAACAACAATAGTATGATAATAATGATGAAGGTTTGGAAATTGTCATAATCAAAGAGAACTCAGGAAGTTTACAGAATTATAGTATTTGTCAAAACTTGTAATGGATTTATCTCCTAATAATATTTGGGGTATGGTGAAAATCATTAAAATTTTGATAAAACAAGATTCTAATGTTTCTATGGGTGAATTATCTTATCTAAGAGATGAAAACTGACTAGTTCCTACAACCATAGAAATAGTGATAGCTAGTCTTCAGTGCTAAGTGAATGCTTATTAATTATTCTTGGAGTTCTAGTTATTAGTTGGAGGCGCATAGTACTAAATGACATAACAACTATTTTATAAGAATGATTATTGATGATGAGGGTTAGCAGATGAGTAGGAAGTTAAAACAAAAATACAAAAATTAAGCGAATAAATTGAGATGATTTCTTGGGTTATTGAAAATGATTGTAGAAAGGTCAATTTGAATATTACATTATAAGGGATTATTAGATATTATGGTTTAGTTAACATTAGATAAGAAGTGTCTAACATATGTTGTGAATCAAGAAGAGAGAGAGAGAGAGAGAGAGAGAGAGAGAGAGAGAGAGAGAGAGAGAGAGAGAGAGAGAGAGAGAGAGAGAGAGAGAGAGAGAGAGAGAGAGAGAGAGATCAAAGTGGGTAAGGAGAAAGGATTATATTGTGAGAATAATGTAAGATGAAAATGACTATAATTGATCGATATTGAATAGTGAAGGAGGTGAAAATGCAATTTTCAATGAATAAGGAGGGTGGTTGTTCCTAATGCCTTCCCCATAGATGAGGAGGTTGCAAACATATTTGTTATTGGGTTCATACTTGGATTGAGGAACTGGGTCATTATAGCTCGTTTCACTTGATAGTAGAGGTCGCAGTCGTGGCCTCTATGTTAGAGAGGGATTTTCTCAGGACCAGGATAATTGTAGGGACTTAAACAAGGATAGTCTGAGCAAACCTATATGGGTAAGAGACCTTTTTATCCATGTGGCTGTAGAGGCCATTGAGTCAGAGCATTGAGTAGGCTAAATAGGGATGTGAATAGAATGTGTATTAAATTACAAGGGCTATCATCATGGACAGTTATATGTCTTAGACCTAGTGGATGGCAACAACAGTGATAATAGCATCAATAGCTGCCATTATAGCCACAATCCTTTAGATGATTGGCTATAGAGTCAGACAGGTTGATGCTAAAAGTAGGGAAGACATGACTCCACATAGGCAGTGAAGAGTTTCTTCCATTACTCTAAGGTAGGTACAAGACTCAAACTAGGTGGTGGAAGGTACCTTCCTAATTGTTAATAGGCGTGCTAAGATCCATTGGATGCAGGATATAGTATTTTCCCATTTCATGTGTTTTTACATCATGTTTGGATATGTTATATATGGGTTAACCTTTAGAGTGGATGTTATGACGCCAGTGGGAGAATTAGTTGAGGCTAATGAATACCTTCAAGAGGTACATGTGGAGAGGACAAACAAGAGGATGGATGCTGATGTTATCCTACTCGATATAGTTGATTATGATGTCATCCTAGGGATGGATTGGCTAGCTACTTAATGATTGAGAATTGATTGTTGTGAGAAGAAGGTTACTTCTAGTGTACCTAGATAGTCAGGGACCTCGTTCCTATGTAAGAGCATCATTGAGGTTTGTGTGTATCTCAACCTTGAAGGTAATGCAGTACTTTTCTAAAGGGTGCCGAGTCTTCCTTGCTTGTATGATAGTGGAGGATAGTGTTTGACCCTAGATTGAGGACATTAACATCATGCGAGAGTTCATAAATGTCTTTCTCGAGGAGATTTCAAGATTACCACTGTGGAGGAGATCAATTTTGCTATTGATTGGTACTAGGTACAACGCCCATCTTTAAGACATCATACAAGATGGCCTAGCTAAGCTGGTAGAGCTCCAGTTATAGGGGCTTTTGATAGGGACTTTAGCAGACCTAGCAAGTCACCATGGGGATTTGTAAAGAAGAACGATGGATCTTCACGATTATGCTTAGATTATTAATTGTTGATTAACATCACAGTGAAGAACTAATATCCCCAACCTCGTGTTGATGATCTGTGGATCAGATTTAGATGGTGTACATGGTGACAAATATTGTACTTTTATATAAGACTATATTCTAGCTTATAATCAAAAAATTTATTTATGATTTATACTTGTGCGTAGGTGATGAGGGCGAGCAATGAGGATGGGTGTAAGAGACATTGGCAAACTTCTAAGTGATAAGCTTCTAAGTGGTAGGCTTCTACGTGGCAAGCTTTTAGGTGGCAGGCTTCTAGATGCTCATAGTATGACTATGCTGCGGAATGAGATCATTGGCATGAGTTTGCATATGTTATGAACTGATATCCTCTGGTCTTGATTGACATAGATTGCCCACTGGTGAGCTAATATGCTCTAGTTTTGGTTTGGCATAGATTTGCCTATTGGTAGCAGAGATGCTCATATTTTGATTGATATAAAATTGCTTATTGCAAGAAGTGATTTAATATTTAATCACTTCATCATTGATTCATGCATGATAATGTATGATTATTCCTTTATATGGATATATAGTGGTTTTACATGTACTAATGTTGTACATGGACGAATTTAATCCTTGAAGTGTTCTAACATACTAGTTGTGTTATTAGTATTTATGACATATTTTTATTTAAGATGGCATAGATTTGTTTACCTTATAACTAATTTCTTTGGGGACAATTGGGATGATTAGCCAACTTTACATGATGAGGATGTTTCTAGAATTGTTTGGAAGATAACATGAAAAGAATTTCAAGGACAAAATTCTTATAAGGGGGGAAGAATGTAATAACCCTCAATTTTAAGTTCCTTTCTGTATATTTTTATTACATTTAATTAAAATAGAATTAGGAATTAAATTTCATCAAAATTGAATTCCATGAGAGTGACCCCTTTGAAAACTCAAATTTTGAAATTAAAATTATCAAAATTGCAATGTATGCGTCGAGATGATTCTAACAACCCAAAGGATACTGAAATCACAGTTCAAATGCAGAAGTTAGAATAAATTGAATATGGAGGGTATTTTGGTAAAAATAAAATAGATATTCACTTTAAGGGAGGGTTCATTTTGATAATGGCATCCCCCACTTTAAGATAGGTGAGAGTCAAAGTCGAATGTCACCCAACACCAACACTAAATAGAAAAAGGTAAAACAGGAAGAAAGGAAGAAGAAGTGGAAGAAGACGGAAAGGAGAAGAAGGAAGAGAGGAAGAAGAGAGAATGAGAGAGCATGGCAAAGGAACTTCCCTAGAAACGGTCGGTGACACAAGTGAGAAGGAGAAAATAGGGGGAGGAGCGTGTGGGAAAGACAATGGTCGTCAGAGAAAACGGTGATTGGGATCGATGATCTGAGCTAACCATCTTACTCAGTTGGAACACACAACCAAGTCCCACCACTCTGTTTCTTCACTGGAAAATCGACGAGAAAGCTTACCGGAGACATCAATTTTGCCAAAGAAATTGATAGCTTAGATGAATGATCCAAGCCAATCATCTTCTTTAACATGATGAGAGGAACAAAAGCCCTAAATCATTTTCTCAGTCTAACAATGTTTCCTCTAAAAAATTGAAGAGAGAAGGTGACATGAATAGGTGACTTCACCAAAAAAATTGAGTGGCCAATTGGATGATCTGAACCATTCATTGTATTCTCCTCAAAATTACAAATGCAACTCGATAAGTGATTTGTTAATCCTAGAAGATCTAACAAAGATCAAGGGACAACAATGATGCAGGCTATGATCAAGGATGATTGTGATGATCTATTGATGATCTATAACCTCCAATACTTAAATCCATTACAATATAAGGTTAGAAGTTGAAGATGATTTTGTTAGGTGCCAACCAACAAGGAAGAAGTTGAAGATGATTTTGTTATTCTTTCTTGCTTACAAATCATATGCATTTGTATATTTGTTTGTAAGTAAGAAATTAAAATCATCTTTAGCTTCTTAAATGTATGGCAACCCCAACATGACATGAATTGAAAACTAACATTCCCTCAAGCTAGGGCGTTCCCCATAAGCAACACACTATAGCATATCCAGGGTGAGATAAAAAATGGGCAAGGGTTGCCAGGGGGTTTCCCCAGAAGTGATGCGCTACATCGAATCTTGGGTGTAGTGGAAAATAAGCAAGGGCTATTAGAGCATCCTCTCAGAAGCGACGCATTGCATCAGACCTAAGTGCAACGAAAAATGGACATGTGTTCATCCATGGAGGTTGAGAAGTGCGATTGTAAATAGGATATCTCAAGAGCATAAGATTTGTGTCACCACATGGAATATGGGGACATTGACAGGTAAGAGTTTGGAGTTAGTAAACACGATGAAATTAGGAAAGTCAACATCACTTGTACCCAAGAACCCAAGTGAAAAAGGCTTAAACTAGAGAAATCAATGGGTATAAACTCTAGTACACAGGAAAGGATAATAGCATAAATGGCATAGGAATAATAGTGGATAAAGAATTAAAGGATAAAGTTGTGGATGTTAAAAGAATCAGTGATAGAATTATAATAATAAAACATATTCTAAGAGAACAGATCATAAATGTTATAAGTGTAGACACACCACAAGTAGGGTTTAGAAGATATAATCAAGAGATAGTTTTGGGAAGATATGGAGGAAGTCATGCCAGAAATTCCCAACACTAAGGGAATATTGATAGGAGCAGACTTAAATGGCCAAGTAGGAAAAGAAAAAGAAGGATATGATAGGATAGGATACATGGAGGGTATTGTATAGGAGAACGAAATGAGATGGGGAAAACTATCCTCAATTTTGCTTTGTCACAAATACACTCTTTAAGAAGAGGGATGAACAGTTAATAACCTTTAAAAGTGGACTTCATAAAAGCCAAATAGACTTTTTCTACTTGGGAATATTCAAAGATCAATATGTAAGGATTGTAAGGTGATACCTAGTGAAATTTTAACCTCACAACATAGGTTAATAGTTATGGATAACTATATTAAAAGATAGAAGAAAGGAAATGAACTTAATAGGTATCTAAAAATTAAGTGGTAGAACTTAGAAGGAGAGAAAACAACCTCATTCACAAATAAGTTGATGGTAGAAGGAAACTAGAATTATGAAATACCAATAAACACCATGTGGATTAATATGGCTAAGCCCATTAAGAAAGTGGCAAAAGATGTCTTAGGAGTGTCTAAAGGTAAAAGAAAAATAGTAAAGGAAACATGGTGGTGGAGTTAAACAGTGCAAAAAGTTATTAAAGAAAAACGGATATGTTTTAAAACATGGCAGAAGACTAGAAATAATGAAAACTATGAATAGTATAAGAATGTTAAAAATGTTGCTAAGAGAATAGTAACTGAGGCTAAACTTAAGGCATATGATGACCTCTGTAATAAACTAGAAATAAGAGAAGGTGAGAAAGATGTGTTTAAACTTGCAAAAATAAGTGAACAGAAGGGTAAGTACTTAGATCATGTTAGGTGCATTAGAAGTGATGAAAAAAGGATACTAGTTAAAGATGATGAGATCAAACAAAGGTGGGAAACTTATTTTCAAAATTTGTTAAATGACAATAGCTCTGAGAATATAGGGATTAAAAATACTATAACTTTGAACAACATTGGACATTATAGATATGAATGTAGGATTAGAATACTTGAAGTGAAAGAGACCTTGAAAAAGATGAAATCAGGAAAGGCCATGGGGACCGATGGTATACCAATAGAGGTTTGGAAGCATATGGGAGATATTGGAATAGTTTGGTTGACCAAGTTGTTTAACAAGATTATAAATTAAAGAAAATGCCTGATGAATGGAGGAAAACTTCTATTGTAGCAATTTATAAGAATAAAGGAGACATACAGAGCTGCACTAATTATCGAGAGAGCAAACTTATGAGCCACACTATGAAACCTTTTGAAAGAGTGATTGAGAAGAAGCTACGTCATGAGACAAGTGTATCAGAGAATTAATTTGGTTTCATGCCTCGAAGGTCTATCACAGAAGCTATTTTCTTACTAAGGCAATTGATAGAAAAATAGAGGAAGAGGAAGAATGATCTCTACATGGACTTTATCAACTTAGAGAAAGCATATGATAGAGTCCCTAGAGAGTTAATATGGAGGGTGTTGGGTGAGAAAGGGGTTTCACGGGGGTATATAGACATAATTAAATATACGTATGAGGGAGCGATAACAAATGCTAAGACCACTAGTGGCGAGGTTGGTTATTTTCCTATCACTATACGATTGCACCAAGGATCAACATTGAGCCTGTACCTTTTCACGTTGGTTGTGGATAAGTTCATAAAACATTTGCAAGAGGAAATTCCATGGTGCATGCTATTTGCAGATGATATAGTGTTACTTAATGAAATAAGGGAGGACGTAAACACAAAGCCAGAGTTGTGGAGGGAAGCATTAGAATCGAAAGATTTTAAAATCAGCTGAACTAAGACAAAATATATAGAATGAAATTTTTCCAAGGAGAGGAGTAGGAGTGCAACACCAGTTAAGATTGATAGCTAAGAAGTCTCTGTAATAGACCACTTTCAGTACTTAGGATCAATGATTCATAAGAGTGGAGAGATTGAGAGGGAGGTTACCCAGAGAATCCAAGAGGGTTGGAACAAATGGAGATGTGCATCTGGATTACGGGTGCCACTCAAACTAAAAGGAAAATTCTATAGGATGACCATAAGGTCGGCCATGCTCTATGGATTAGAGTGTTGAGAAGTTAAGGAACATCATGTTCATATGATGAGCATCATGGAAATGAGGATTTTGAGATGGATGAGGGGCAAGACCAGAAAGGATAGAATTAGGAATGAAAATATTAGAGGAAACCTAGGGGTAGCACTAATAGGTAATAAGATAAGGGAGATTAGAGTTAGATGGTTTGGACATGTCCAAAGGAGACTGAAAATGGCACTGGTTAGGAGTGAGGCAATACAAGTAGAAGGTTCTAAAAGGGCACGGGGAAGGCCTAAACGAACATGGATAGAAGTGGTGAGAAAGGATTTAAAAAATTTGGGACTAATGAAGCCATGGTACTTAATAGAGAGGAATGGAGGAATAAGATTCATGTGGCTGACCCCTAATTGGGATAAGTCTTGATGATGATGATGATTTAGAGTCGTTATGGTAATCTGGCTGATTTTGATCAATGGCTGAGATCAATCGATAATTTAGGTATGAAATTGGATTCTAATTTTAAGATCTACGCTATTCAACTAATTCATTAAGACTATTTAATCACATTCACAGACACATTCTTTGATCTAGGCCAATTAAGTGGATTATTGTGGTCAGATCACTATAGATAGCCTAGATCGGGCACCTTTGCAATGATTAGTCTACAATCAAGTGATAGAGATAGCCAGATATTATTCAGATTGACCTATGATAGGTAAGATTACTATCCTAAACATTCAATTTCATTGATTGGCTATAATTTTCTAAAATGGAGTATGATTTGTATGTGAATGCACTTAATTAGTTGATTTAATGATGCATCATCTAAAATTTGACCTAATATGAGTATGATCACTTTGGAATACGTTATGATATGAATATGATAGTTATTAGTAGGCCTGATTCATCATGATCTGGGTTATCAACCAACCACGGCAAGCCCCAACTTGAGATCTCATGGTTGTGAACTATTGGATCATATTGAAACATAGTAAATTAAGATATAAAAATATAATGTTTGTTTTATAACTAAGAATCCAACTTATATAGATAATTTGCATTCTAAGTTAGACCTGGTTGTGATGTGTATCCAGGTAGTGGGACTGAGGGATTGATTTATAGTGAAGTCTGATTGTGATTTGAGAGGTACATATGAGTGGTTCTTCATCTGACGTAGGTGCTGACAATTAATAATAGGCATTGTTTCTATTTTGAAATTATAAATATTCATAACATCACCTCAATATTTATAAATTAATGACATGTTTTATATTACAATTCCTGTTGAGATACTGATTTCATCTATGAGTGAGGCACATGCACATAATTTCATTGGTTATCATTTTTCCACAAATGCATGACTTGACTTTGATTCAGTCATATTTTATAAGCAATATTGCTATGATATGATTTTAGTATTCTTTAGTGACCTGTGAAGTCATTAAATGGTGATTATATTTACTATTACATATTGAGGCATGTGGATATCTTATTTTTATCACTTATTTTTTTTGTGAATTTGGTGGTGGAGGCTTTGTGGCTAGTCCTTACTAGGCTAACCCTAGGATGAAGGGTGGTTCCTTGGGACAGTGAGCCACAAGTGCTCCTAATTTTCACATGGAGGTTTGGTGGCTGATCCTTGAGAGGCTAACCTCAAGATGAGAGGCAGTGCCTTAAGATGGTGAGCCACAAGCATTCTTGGATTTTATTATTTCACTAGAGGATTTTATTATATTTCTTATACCTTGAGATGTTGAGTGATTTCCATGATTTGCAAATTTTTTGATGGATTTTTCTCCATGGTGGATGCTATGCTAGGGGGAATGTAGAGTTAGTGACCTGCCCTCTGACTTTGTGAGATGATAAACACCCGCTATAGAAGGGTAAATTTTGTAAGGAGTGGTATCATGGTAGTCCACACTATGAGTCCTATCCCTCTCCATGCACGACGGACACTTAGTCTCTCATGTTGGTATCAACAAGGAGCAATAATTGGTGGACCCACCCACTGTAGCATGTGATCTGTATTGTTATTTTGTGTTTTCATGCACCGATGAGCCCATTAGGATGGATAAATCCCTATATACCCACGGCATGATGATGCATGGAGGAGTGGTATGAGTACTCATGACTAGAGATTCGAGTGTATGGGACTTGAGACCCATGTGTGATGGTGCTACTCTTGATGACATGCATATTCATTGACATATTCTCCAAGCATTTTATGCTCTACTCTAATGTGGTTTTGGAGTATTTACAAACCTTAGAAGTTTAGTTAATTTGGAGCATTTTCAAACACACAGGTGGCATGAGTTGCATTAGTTTGAGAATTACATGTTGACAAGCCTGGGAGGATCTGTATATTCACCATGTTTTTGGAGACAACAGATGGTGTGATTTTGCATTTCCTTATTTTTAGTAGTTAGTGAGTTCTTTTTGCACGCACATTTGGTTGCTTTTGCATGCTATTTATGCTCTACATCATCGCTATCTATTCTCATTATCAAGATTATATTACAACTATTTTCCACGAGAAAGTTGATATTGCATGCCCTAAGATTTGATATCTAAATTGTTCATTTCATATTATATTAAATGTTCATGAAATTGTTATTATTGTCATCACCTAAACAAGCATAGCTTGCTGAGGCATTGTGATGTTTTACAGTGCCTCAGATACAGAGAGAGACAGCAAGTAAGCAAGCAAACAGAGAGCAAATGAGGACATTGGGTCCCTTCAATGGTGTACAGAGGAGATTTCAACAACGTATACGGTTGGTTAAAACCTTGCCTTCAATGTTATGTATGGACTGTATATGTATATGGCTTACACTTTTATGACATTGATGGATGGGTATCATTATGTTGGATGTCATGGACATGCATGGATAGACCATGGGCTAGGTTTTGTTTTTATATCTATATATTACTATGATGTGTATGTTTGGCTAGAATCATGTGAATGATCAGGGTGGATTGGTTAAAGACTAAGTCTCCTAGTTATGTATTTTATGTTATTATGTCTATCAGGTACTTATCGCACTACATGCATTAATTGCATTGGTCCAAAATACAGAGGAGACTTTGGGAGATTTTTTGTAGAAATGGGAACATCATTTCACTATTAAATTCATGGTTTTGTAGGTCATATGACTCCTGGACTTTCGAAACTAGTGTTTTTCATTTAAAATATTTGTTTTTAGTCTATTTTTAAAAAATAAAAATTTCAATCAAGGATCCCAACTTTTGAAAAAAAAATTATTTATATGATGTGTAAAACAAGAGGTGTCACACGTAGTCCACGACCAATAAGATATAAATGTAGCAACAACAAAAAAAGACGAGAATGGTCCCATAAAATCAATGCCCCAATAATCAAAACCTTTGATGACATAGATAGGGTTCATAGGTATCATACTTCTTCTTGTTATGCCTCTTAACTTTTGACAATGCTCATAAGATTTACAAAATACATGTGTGTTTTTAAACAATAAAGGCCAATAGAAACCACACTTCAAAATCATTACAGCAGTTTTTTGTGCAAAAAAATGTCCACCACATGCTTCTAAATGACAAAGGAGATGTCACTATTTTGCTCTAGGTCTAGAACACATCTCCTAACTATTTGATTTGGGCAGTACTTAAACAGGTATGGATCATCCTAGAAATAGTGCTTGACATTGGAAAAGAATTTATGCTTTTCTAATTTGCTCCAATGTTCAAGAATCTTCCCTTTGACTCCTCTATTAGTTTTGTTAGGTTTAGGGGAGATAAATGGTCAGCTACAACATTTTCTACTCTCTCTTTTTTATCTTTTATCTCAATGTCAAATCTTGGAGTAGAAGAATCCATTTATGTAGTCTGGGCCTAGCGCCCTTCTTAGAAAGAAGATACTTAATGGATGAATGATCAGTGAATATGACTATCTTAGAAACAACCAAGTAACACCTAAACTTATCTAATGAGAAGACAACTGTTGGGAGTTCTTTCTCCATAGTGGAATAATTCATTTGGGTGCTACTTAGGGTCCTACTTGCATATTAAATGACATATGATTTTTTTATCTTTTCTCTGTCCTACTACTACTCCAATAGCATAATCACTAGCATCACACATGATTTAAAGGGTGTACTCCAATTAAGTGGTTGCATGATAGGTGCTATCATTAACTTGTCTTTTAGCTCTGTAAAAGCTTATTGGCAATCATCAGTCACTCAAATGGGGTGTCCTTTGTAAGGATGTGACACAATGGTTTGGATATAGCACTAAAGTCCTTAATAAATCTCCCATAGAATCTTGCATGACCTAGGAATGAGAAAATGTTCCTAATAGATTTGGGGATGGGTAGATTGACAATTAGATCAACTTTGGCTCCATCTAACTCTATGCCTTTGGATGCAACTATGTGTCCAAGGACAATTCCCTTAGGAACCATGAAATGGCACTTCTCCCTATTAAGCACTAGGTTCTTTTCTTCACAACTCAAGACTTTTCTTAAATTTTCAAGATATATTACAAATGAATCTTCAAAAATAGAAAAGTCATATATGAAAACTTCTAAGATTCTCTCTACCATATCACTAAATATGCTCAACATACAGCATTAAAATGGGCAGGAGCATTATATAATCCATATGACATTCTTTTATAAGCAAAAGTACCAAAAGGACATGTGAAGGTAGTCAATGTTGCTTGAGGTCCCCTAGTCCTAGCTGAACATATACTGTGTATGGTAACAAATTAACACTAGATCCTAGTTTAATAAGGCCTAATTAATCTTATGGTTACCAGTGATATAAGTGAGAGTGGGGCAACCTAGATCTTTGTATTTTTGGGGTGTATGGTTCTGAAAAATTGAACTTACTTGTTTTGTCATAAGTGCCTTCTTTTGCACATTTAATTTCCTTTTGATTGTGCATAAATCCTTTGAAAATTTAGTATATGATGAGATTTGTTTTATTGCATCTAAGATAGGTATGTTAATGTTAACTTGCTTGAATATCTCCATAATCTCATCATTGGTGATACTCTTTGTGACTTGATGCAACCTTTGAGAGAATGGAGCAGGAATAGGACATCATTGAACAATTGGATTGAGGTCCCTTTCTTTACATTTTTCTTTATTTTCAGTGGGATTTTCTACCTTATCAGTCTTTAGTGGCTCATCTTTTCTAATTATTGTACCACTCCTAAGAATAGTGATAACCTTAGTCTGTTCCATGTTAGAGCTTGATAATGCATTAGGTGCATTATTGCCAATCGTGTGCACAACCTTATAGTTTATTTGTGGTTGAGTTAGAAACTTTTCTTTTTCCTTATTTTGCATTATTTGAATCATCATATTTTTCATTTCATTTATAAATCATGTAACTTGTTTTAAATGGACTTCTAATTGAGAAGTTTTCCTCTCCTAACAAGTCAAGGAGCAGGACATTGATGAGTTTGGTATGGGGTTGGAGCAAGTGGTCCATGAGTTTGTTGATACGAGGATTGTAGTAATGTGTCCTTGGTTTTGTGAGGCTAGCATGGGCCAGCTTATGAGACATTGGCAGTGGGTTCATTTCTCCAACTAAAGTTAGGATGATTTCTCCAGTTGGGATTTTATGTCTCTTAGGATGGGGAGAATGGTCTTTTATATGTATTCAGTGCATTAGCCTTATCATGAAGTACCTCTTAGAATGCTGACGTGGTAAGACATTCATGATTAAGGTGTGCAGTACTTTCACAAATCTGACATACTTGTTCATCCTTTTTAGAGATATTCCTCCTCATTTCTATGGCCTATAATTTTTTAGCTAGGGATTGCTTTGGTATTACGTTTATCTTTTTCAGACATTTACATGTCTCCCCTAACAGGTGTGGTAGTGGGCTTGGGTCTGTCTGGATATTCTACTCTTTTTGAGTTAGCCCATGTTTATGCACTTCAGCTAGTCATTCTAAATACTATTCCACCTCGTTTGGTTATTTATTTAAAAATTATCATTGCTCATCATCTATATGAATTGGAGCAAGTCAGAATTAATTCCTTCATAAAAGAAGCTGATGATATGTCATGGTTCATAGCCATGATGTAGGCATGTGAGTAATAGATCTTTGAACCTTTCCCAGCACTAGTAGAATGACTCTTTATCTTTCTCGGTAAAGTTCATTATCTCACGATGAAGTATATTTGTTTTGTGTAGGGAAAAACTTTTTCAAAATTTCCCTAGTCATTTCATTCCAAGTCCTTATGGAACCTGCTGGCATGTGCATTAAACCACATTTTAGCTTTTTCCTTTAAAGAAAATGAAAGTAGCTTAAGCCTTAAAGTATCTAAACTAATGTTCTTTGTATGTTGGATACTGTATACCTCATCAAACTTTTTAAGGTGCAGGTAAGGACTTTCACTGTCTAACTAATTGGATTACTCCCGCTTCGATTCTAGTGCACCAACATTCAGAGAAAGAATGACACAACATAGTGTAGTGGTGCATGTAGGCTGAAGGTAATCTCTTAAAGTTCTTCCATGAAAGATTTTGATAAAAATCATTGTCTCACTCCCTATTGTTATTCCTTCTCCAATCTCTATTTGGAGGATGATTATTCCTCACTGGTGAAGGTTGATACTCATCATCCATTAGAGGTGGTGGTCCCTCATTCATGATGAGTGAAGGGCCTTGATCTCCACTATTGCGTCCACAAGGTGAGTTACCCCTAGAATGTTGATTAGTCAATGATGATAACTGATCTAGTTGTATGTCGCTTTAGTTATACTTGACTAACCTTCCAATTTTGTCACGTATTCAAAAGTGCATACAATGAAAGAATTCTTTATTTTATTTTATTTTTTTAAGAAAACTAAATTAAATGATGCAACCCAGTGTCTAGAATGGTGCACAAACAAAGGGGACAATCAAACAAAACCTAAGGCTAATAAGTTGAAGTATTTTGATTTTCTTGAATTCCTTTAGGAAAAAGCTTTTAAATTAGCCTAATCTAACACTCTTCTTCTCTTTTAGACTTGTCCCACCACTTACCAATTATATCCTAACCTAACTAACCACTTCACATCCTCCTTAGTTAATTGTAGGCATTATGAGTCACAAAATATGTTGGCAAATCTAGTAGTTTAAATACTAGCGCAGTTAGTTAGATAAGGGCCATTGGAGTGGCAATGAGTCACCTCCTTCCGAGAGGATCCTACGAGCATGTAATGGCCACCATATGTCTCTTTCATTTAATTTTAAATTAATTTAAAAGGCTGGGTTATGTGCTTGTGGTGATTATCTTAGGTGGGCCAAGAGGTGGTGATTAAATCCACCCTTGATCTTATAAGGTCAGGTGCCCTTAGTAATTAATTTTCTCGCTCTATGGTAGTTTGATCAACATATAAATTACCTTAAAGCATTTAACATATCCTAAAATGCAATTAAAAATAATAATCTAATGCAAATCCTAAAATGCAACAGTTATAACGTATGCTATCTATATGTGATTATGCTACAAACAATGCAAAATTATTCTAATAATGCAAACCCTAATCTAAAATTTTTAAAAAGTTAGGACTACTCATAGTGGGGTTCTTGATAAGATCTTCTTGTATAAGGGTGGGACTATTTATATTCTACCTCCACTTCTAGCTTATGATAGTCCACCCTTTACCTATATTATTACAACCCTTTTAAAAAAATTACTATAAATGAAAAATACAATGCATCCTCACTATAATTCACTCCAAATAAAAAATTTGTTATCCTAATTGAGATCCTCCTTGAATTCATTTGTTTTCAATTTCTTGCAAAATAAAAATAACAATAAGTACCAAAATTCAAGAAATAGAGTGATTATGCACTAAGAAAAATTGAAAAATACACTTAAAAATGCCTAGGGTGCTAAAATTGTGTAATCCTAAAATTTTTATTAAATTTCTTGAAAACTTCGTTCTGGGTCCTTGGTAACGCTGCCAAAAAATTGTTTAATTGTTTACTGCAAATGCATGGGCTATTATAGTATAGTGAGGGCAACTACGGGCCGATCCCTGAAGACTTGACTTAAAAGAGATGGAGTTTAAATAAAATTTAAATTGCATAGAAAAAAAAACTAAATATAACTGAAATATAAATTCAGATCTATTCAACTAATAAAAATGAGACAATTTCATATTCAAAAGATAGAAAATAAAATAAAATATCAAGTGAAATTCACTTCCTAGCTTGATTGTTCCAAGCTTGGATGCCATAGATTATTTTTTGGATAACAAATTTAAGATCAAGACAGCCAGATTAGCTAAGAAGCATCATAAGATGAAGATCTCAAAATTAATTAAAAATTTGAAGAGATAAAGATCAAGAACTTAATTGGTCCTGCTGGTTAAAGCTAACATGTTGATTTGATTAAGCTTTAATTAAACATGGACTTGTTTGGTATTTTTCAGGTTCTATTTGAGATAAAATAAAGATGGATAAGATAAAACAAGGATAAGGATAAAGATGAAATATAGATAAAGTCAAATGAGAATATATAAGGAATTAAATAAATTAAGCTAAGGGCAGAATTGGATTTTTTATTAAAAATTCCTCATCTTCTCCAACCCATAACTCAGAGAAGTAGGAAGCGCACTAGGCTGTTTCAAATAGGCCCCTATCTGTTTTGAAACAATTAATGAAGGGAAAACTAGGACATTTGGGGGGAAGCCCGTACTGGGTTTTCTACGTAACAGTGAAGGCTTAAAAAAAAGAATTTTTGGTGAGAAAACCCCAAGAAAATCATGGTTAAAATAGAGGGAAATGAAGAGAATGGAGGAACAACAAAACAAGGGAGATGGCAGCGAACAATAGGGGAATTACTAGTAATTGCAAGGAAAAAAACAACTATAAGAACTAGAGATGAGATGACTATGAGCAACTAAGATAACACAACAAAACAAAAATGGAAAAACTAAAAGTAGGTGATATGTAGGGTGTGAGGCTGAAAGGGAAAGATGGATGAAACAGAGAATGTTGGGAAATGGGAATGTGTTAAGTGTTCAATTTTGGTCAAAATATCCCTAATTTAGTATTTGATTAGAGCATCTAGACCATTAATTTTAAGATTTTACATCAAATATTTCATTTTAGCTTTAATTGACCATCCAACCGTTGAATTGTAAAATTTAGTGGTTAGATGACTATTAAAGCTAATGGACGGTTTAGATTGCGTTAATTGGGTCCTGTGCATTGCAGATCCGTCAATCAGGTGTGGACGCTCCAGATCGAATCAAGTATACAAGATGGAGATTAGATGAAGTTTCATGGAAAAAAATGGATTTTGAAGAGTCCTAAGACAGAACAAAGTTTAAGACTTGCAGAGTTCTAGCAAGTCTAAACTTCTAGTGGACCCCACTCTCTCTCATCTCTTATCTCTCCTATCTTATCTCTCTTCAATCTCCCTTTCCCTCTCTTTCACATCTCTATCTCTCACTCTCCTTTTTATACCCCTTCCCCTCTCTCTCCAAGGACGGTTTTTTTCCTTCTTTAGGAGGAGGCTGGTGATGGTTCTCTCTCTCTCTCTCTCTCTCTCTCTCTCTCTCTCTCTCTCTCTCTCTCTCTCTCTCTCTCTCTCACACCTTCGTTCAAGGCCTTTCCTTTGCCCCACCTTCCCTGTTTCTCCACAGTACAAACCCAGGTCCTCGTCTGCCATCGTTGCCACTACCAATTTCTTTTCCATTCTCGGAGAAACCGAGTTTCAACCTTCACCTTCACCTTCACCATTTCTCTCCTTTCCCTTCGTCTTCCTTCTCTCCAATACCACCATCTCTCTTCTCTCTTAGTCTCCATCTCCCTTGTTAGCATTCACCGCAAACATCAGTAGACCTCTCCTTTCATTCTTCCATTGCCGCACCACCCTTTCTCTTCTCTTCCACCATCACACCCAACACCCAAATTCGAACGCCTGCTTAGCAGCCATCGTTTTCTTCTACTCAGACCACCCAGTTTTTACACCATCAGCCCCCTTCTTCTCTTCCTCTTTACCCTCTCTCTTTTCCACCTCGCATGCACTTTCTCTCATCTCTACCCAGACTTCATTCGCCTCACTAAACCCCTTCTTTACGCACCTTTTCTTCTTCATTTCGTTTTCTTCACTGAAGGCACCCCTAGCCCCCTTTCTCCTCCCGTCTGAAACCCACAGTATCATCCCTGACCTCTAAACAGTGCGACGCCCAGAACTCAGAGACGCCACGCCATGGCGGATTGTTCTGGGCCACACCTCTTCCAACCGGTCCGGCCTAGCCAGATTTGTTGTCCTCCTGCGCTCCATCGTGTCCACCGGCCAGGAGCAAGCCAAAGGAACACTGACGTGCAATGCCCATCTCCAAAACGGAGACTACGGCCGGGTGAATGCGCTACCACCCGATTTCACCCGGCCAGAAACGAACGATCCGGCTCGGCTCAGACGGTTTCTCCTCCATCTCCACCCGGTAGGATTACGTCCCCATCTCTTCCCCGAGTCGAGGAACGGCCGAGCAGGGTTTCCACTCCCTATTTCTCCTTCTTCCTCCGGTTCCATCTCCGGCAAAATTTTCCCTGCCTTCGGACGACCTAGTGAGGAAAAACCCAGATTGGGTTTTCCTCAATCTTCTCTTCACCGGACGCCCCGGGAGAGAAAACCCAACATATTTCTTCTCTCCCTTTCCTCTTCTTCTCCTTCTTCTTCTCCTTCCTCTTTTCCTCCCTCCTTCTTCCTTCTTCCCACCTTCTCAGGTTTTCATCGTTTTTCCTGGTTTTTCCGTGAAAAACCAGAACTGAAAAATTCAAAATTGCTCCTGCAGATCTCAGAAATTACAAATTTGCACCTGCAGATCTCAGAAATTACAAATCTGCACCTGCAGATCTCAGAAATTACAAATCTGCACCTGTAGATCTCAGAAATTACAATTCTGTCCTATTTCAGAAATTCCAAGCTGTGTCCCTATGCTATTACGGTTTTAACTTATCTTTATTCCGACTATTCGGGAGACGGTGCAATCAGAGACGGTATTCAAGACAGACTAATCCGAGAGACGGTCACGATCGAGACAAGCTTATCAAACGCATTTTATTTTTATTTTCTGTTTTCCTTGGAATAAATATTTGTGAACATTGGAACAATTGAATAAATCTGGATTTTATTTTTTTGTTAGTTTTTATTCTTTTAGTTGAATTTTATTTAAAACTCCATAATTTTAAATCAAGTCCTCGTGGGATCGACCCGTATTTGCATAGCTATCTACTGATAGCCGTGCACTTGCGGTTAAACAATCAACAAGTTTTTTGGCTGATTCTTGGTGCTGAAATGGAGTTTTTTATAAAATTTAATTAAAAAAATCAGAAAAAAAATACAAAAAAATACAAAAAAATTAGGAATTGCATTTTAGGCATTCTTAGGTGCATCTTTAGGCATTTTTAGTGCATAATCACTTTATTTCCTAAATTTGGTACTAATTGTTATTTTTCTTTTTCAGGAAATTGGAGTGGAGCTTCATCAATTAGATAGATTTTTTTTTTGCTTTCCTAGATTAGAAATTTTATTTTTGAGTGAATCTTGTAGTGAGGCCCCTTGTAATTTGCATTTTCAATTTCAATTTTTAAAGGGTTGTAATAATACAGGGCAAGTGTGGGACACGGTGGCCCACACTTGATCTTCATCAGAAACCTCACTGTAAGTCTTCTCACTCATTTGTTTTCTAGATTAGGGTTTGCATTTAGAATAATTTGCATTGTTTGTACTTAATTGCATATAGAAAGCATATGTTATAATTGTTGCATCTTAGGGTTTTGCATTAGTTTATTGCTTTCAATTGCATTTTAGGACACGTCCCCTAACGCTTTAAGGTGGATTATATGTTGATCAATTGCCATGGTGTGTGAAATTTAATTAGTAAGGGCACCCTACCCCACGAATCAAGGGCGGATTTCATCACCACTCCTTGGCCCACCTAGGATAATCATCTGGCCTTATGACCTCTCCTTTCACATTAATTTAAAATCAATCAGAAGAGACTTATAGGGTTATCACATGCTCGTAGGACCCTCTTAATAGGACACGAATTACTGTTACTCTGGTTACTTTTGATCAACATGTGGTTATTGGGGTTGTCCAATAGAGCCTCGCTCTTCCCCACCTCCTGTCGACGTTTGTTGAGGTCTAAACGCCTCCTTACATGAGGTTGTGATACTGCTTTGGTTAGAACCTAGCGGTGAGCGTAGTCAACTCCTAAAGAGAGGAGGAGCGTTAGATCAAGCTAATTAAAATCATTGTCCCCCACACAGAAAATCAAGAAAATCAAAATATCTATGCTTGTTAGCCTTAGGCGATTGCTTGATTGTGTCCTATTTTGTCCATCATTTTAGGCATTTAGGTTGCATCATTTAGGATAGAAAAAAAAAAAAAAAAAAAAAAGAAAAGAGAAGACATGATCAGTTGCACTTAATGAATAATTTAAATACTGATCCAAAGGGTAATTTACACCCTAGCGATAATAGAGAAGATATTTCCCCATGGAGAAACAATCCACTCTTTAATGATGATGAATCACCTTTCATCTTTGATAATTATGATGTTTCCTCATGGACGAGCAATCCTCTCTTTAATGCTAATGATCCTCCACCTCTATTTCATGATGATATGCATCAATGGAGGAATTATTCTCAATCACATGGAAATAGGAGAAAGACCCAACATAAAACACATGAGAGTAACCAAAATTCTTGTGGGAAAACACTAAGAGACTATTTACAGCCTAATTATACCAGCGCACTTTCATGTATACTTTTACCTCCAAGTGCTGGTATGATTGACTTAAAGGTGGGAGTAATTCATTTACTTCCCAAATTCTATGGGTTGGATAGTGAGAGTCCTTACATGCATTTAAAAGAATTCAATGAAGTGTGCATGACTCAACATACACAAAACATTGAATTAGATATGGTAAGACTCAAACTATTTTCTTTTTCCTTGAAAGAAAAAGCTAAGATGTGGTTTCATTCAATGCCACCAAGTTCCATACAATCATGGGAAGAAATGACTAGGAAGTTCTTGAATAAGTTCTTTCCTAGACATAAGACAATTGCTCTTCGTCGAAATATAGCGAATTTTACCCAGACAAATAATGAAACTTTCTATCAATCTTTGGGAAAGATTTAAGGAATTATTGTTGACTTGTCCACATCATGGATACAAACTTTGGCATATCATTAGTTTCTTTTATGAAGGACTTAAATCTAATATGCGTCAATTTGTTGAAATGATGTGTAATGGTAATTTCGTAAATAAACAACTTTGAAGAAGCACAAGAGTATTTGGAATGGTTGGCAGAGAGTGCACAAACTTGGGCTGATTCAGGCAAAGTAAGTTTTTCAAGTGAGCCTAAGACCACCACCACATCCTCTAGGGAGAAATATATGCTATGGTAGAAAAAGATGATATAAAAATAGCATCCACTAGATAGAATAGTTGAGGCCATGGAAATGAAGAAATGTCTCTCTAAGAAAGTTGAGCAGTGTGTAATATTTGTGAAAGTAATACACACCTCACTCGGGAATGTCCCATTGATGATGAATCGACACACATTCTTATGAGCAACATTTTTCTCCTTGCGAGACATATAGTTCTAAATGGAGTAATCATTCTACTATCACAAATGAATACGATTAGCCGCGAGAAAACCCAACACCAACCTTATTACGAAAAACAAGGACCACTTGTTCTGGACCTTACCTTCCTCCACATAAGAGGAAAGTGGAGGATGATTTTCATCTAGTCATGCAATACCGGGAGAAGAAAATTGCTCAAATTAAAGCCCAATTAAAGAGAATACAAATTTCATGGCTGAATTGAAGGACATGATGTCTCAAATGTTCTGAGACCATTGATAAAGAGGAATGTCCTATTCCACCAAATGGATATCTTGATGATATGGATGTAGGAGATGAGATTAATTCTTCATTTACTGAGACATGGAACAAACAAATGCAACTACCATTATTCATAATGGTAACATAATTGAGCAATTTGGTCCTAAAAAGGCTGAAATAGTATCTAATGGTCGAGAAAAAGAGATGAATTTATTGATCAGGAAAATGTCATGCCCAATGAGCAATATGACATCCTTGTTCCATTTCCAAAAAGGCTGCATCAAACTCCTACAATTGTCTCTAATTATGAGAAGCAGCCCAAAGATAAATTTATCTTGCCTTGTGATAAAATGAAAAATTTTAAATTGCAAGTTAAATTTATCCATCATTCATTTTCAGAGGCCCGTCCAGCTTATTTCGTATGGGATCGAGGGAAGTTTCGAACTCAGTAATCTTTTTCCTCTGAAAATTTTCGTTTGAAAATAAAGTATGTAGCGGAGTTTTTACTTTTTTATTTTTCTTTTTCAGATTTTTTCTATATCTCTCAATATTTTTGTGTGTTTCTCAATGCATTATCATCATCATACTTTTTAAACATTGAGGACAATGTTTTAAATCGAGGTTGGGGGGTGTAGAATTCTAGCAAATTCTAGTTTTCTTTTAGTTTTTAAGTAATTTCCTTGGTTTTTCAAAAACAAAAAAAATGAAAAAAAAATGAAAAAATGAAAAAATGAAAAATTTTAGGTCATTTCTTATACTATGATGAGAATTGGATTTTCTGAAGTAAAATCTGGATAACTTTAGCTTATTAATGGAATGGAATATGATTAATTCATCATTTTACTCATTTTCTAAAGTATTCCATGAAAGCAAAGTCTCAGATCACATCTGTACACGCAGTTGCATATAGATAGTCTAGATTGATAAGTGGCTATAACTTAGAAATTCTGAAGAAATTCAATGAAGACCTATAACACAAGTGAGTTTTAGAGCCATTCATCCTTTTTGAGAGGTTATAAATGTTCAAAATTTCTTCAGCGTGCTTAAAGAAAATTGATCCCAAACTCTTAAATTTGGCTAATTACCTGAATAATTAGAATACTACCTTTAAAATTCTGAAAGTTCATTGAATTTGATAGATTATATGAAACCTAGAAAATGATTTAGGCCATCCTTGTTATTAACCTAAAGACATAAAGCCTACCCAGAAGTATTTTTTCCACTAGTTAGCCAAGTTGAGCCTTGAATATAAAGCCATTTTCTTTTGTCACCCAAATTACCATTTACCCATATTAACTTGAGTATAAATTATCCATTACCCATTTTTCTTTGAAAAATAAGTTAGAGAAGAAGGAAAAAAATATCTTTTAGTTACAACAAAAATAAAAAAGTGGATATCAAGAAAAGAAATATTCTTCAAAGTGAGTCAAAAATATGAAGAGAAAGAAAAGTGAAAAAAAAAAAAAAGAGTTTGAAGAATGCAAAGAAATGGAAACAAAAATATTCACTTTAGAAAAAAGCAAAGAAAAGAAGAATTGTCAACTTTAGTAGAAGACCTCTACTTATTTTCTTGAAGAAACTTTGAATACCCTTATACCCTTTCTTTGGTACCCTGTCCTAAGCCTATGTTTCGTCCCAATTAAAGACCTATTGATTCTAGGATGAATATAGTCTTGATGAGGAAATGAATGGATAGGATTAAAAGAATGGTATTTCTAAATATTCAAAGGTAATGGCATCCATTCCAAAGGGATCAAAAGAAATTCCTTAGTAACTCCCGTTCTTCATGAGTATATGTGAGATATATTTGTTTTCATTGAGTCTTCACACATAATTAAAAGAGAGATATGATTTAAACCCTCTATCTGAGAGACATTATTTACGGCGTATGCCATTAGTAAGGATTGAGGTCAAAACATATTTCAGATGGAGTTCAAAAGTTAGAAGTCTACTTAGAGATCTAGATTATTCTATGTATAGACTGCATATGCACATACTCACTCTGAGATCGAGCTTAAGTGGAATATTTTTAGCATATGAGTAGGGTTTTGAATTCCTCAGTCATTTTTATTAGTTTGCTGAAGTGGTAAGATTTATTTAAAATAATTCTCTGAGAAAAAATGGAGATGACACGAAAAATAAAAATTGGAGCCGATTCTTCGCATCTTTTGCTAGGGGTAGCAAAATCTTTGAAGGGGTGTGTTAAGTGTTCAATTTTGGTCAAAAATATCCCTAATTTAGTATTTGATTAGAGCATCTAGACCATTAATTTTAAGATTTTACATCAAATATTTCATTTTAGCTTTAATTGACCATCCAAGTTGAATTGTAAAATTTAGTGGTTAGATGACTATTAAAGCTAATGGGCGGTTTAGATTGCGTTAATTGGGTCACTGTGCATTGCGGAATCAGTCAATCAGTGTGGACGCTCGGATCGAATCAAGTATACAAGATGGAGATTAGATGAAGTTTCATGGAAAAAAATGGATTTTGAAGAGTCCTAAGACAGAACAAAGTTTAAGACTTGCAGAGTTCTAGCAAGTCTAAACTTCTAGTGGACCCCACTCTCTCTCATCTCTTATCTCTCCTATCTTATCTCTCTTCAATCTCCCTTTCCCTCTCTTTCACATCTCTATCTCTCACTCTCCTTTTTATACCCCTTCCCCTCTCTCTCCAAGGACGGGTTTTTTCCTTCTTTAGGAGAGGCTGGTGAGTGGTTCTCTCTCTCTCTCTCTCTCTCTCTCTCTCTCTCTCTCTCTCTCTCTCTCTCTCTCTCTCTCTCTCTCTCTCTCTCTCTCATCACACCTTCGTTCAAGGCCTTTCACTTTGCCCCACCTTCCCTGTTTCTCCACAGTACAAACCCAGGTCCTCGTCTGCCATCGTTGCCACTACCAATTTCTTTTCCATTCTCGGAGAAACCGAGTTTCAACCTTCACCTTCACCTTCACCATTTCTCTCCTTTCCCTTCGTCTTCCTTCTCTCCAATACCACCATCTCTCTTCTCTCTTAGTCTCCATCTCCCTTGTTAGCATTCACCGCAAACATCAGTAGACCTCTCCTTTCATTCTTCCATTGCCGCACCACCCTTTCTCTTCTCTTCCACCATCACACCCAACACCCAAATTCTAGCGCACCTTAGCGGCGTCGTTTTCTTCTACTCGGACCACCCGGTTTTACACCATCAGCCCCTTCTTCTCTTCCTCTTTACCCTCTCTCTTTTCCACCTCGCATGCACTTTCTCTCATCTCTACCCGGACTTCATTACCGCCTCACTAAACCCCTTCTTTACGCACCTTTTCTTCTTCATTTCGTTTCTTCACACTGAAGGCACTAGCCTCCTTTCTCCTCCCGTCTGAAACCCACAGTATCATCACGACCTCTAAAACGGTGCGACGCCCGAGAACTCGAGACGCCACGCCAAAGCCGGATTGTTCTGGGCCACACCTCTTCCAACCGAGTCCGGCCCTGCAGTTTCGTTGTCCTCCTCTGCGCTCCAACGTGTCCACCGGCCAGGAGCAAGCCAAAGGAACCCTGACGTGCAATGCCCATCTCCAAGCAGACTACGGCCGGTGAATGCGCTACCAGATTTCACCGGCCAAGAACAGACGATCCAGCTCAGCTCCGGCCAGTTTCTCCTCCATCTCCACCAGCCGGATTGCGTCCCATCTCTTCCCAGAGTCGAACGGCCAGAACGGGGTTTCCACTCCCTATTTCTCCTTCTTCCTCCGGTTCCATCTCCGGCAAAATTTTCCCTGCCTTCGGACGACCTAGTGAGGAAAAACCCAGATTGGGTTTTCCTCAATCTTCTCTTCACCGGACGCCCCGGGAGAGAAAACCCAACATATTTCTTCTCTCCCTTTCCTCTTCTTCTCCTTCTTCTTCTCCTTCCTCTTTTCCTCCCTCCTTCTTCCTTCTTCCCACCTTCTCAGGTTTTCATCGTTTTTCCTGGTTTTTTCGTGAAAAACCAGAACCTGAAGAATTCCAAAATTGCACCTGCAGATCTCAGAAATTACAAATTTGCACCTGCAGATCTCAGAAATTACAAATCTGCACCTGCAGATCTCAGAAATTACAAATCTGCACCTGTAGATCTCAGAAATTACAATTCTGTCCTATTTCAGAAATTCCAACTGTGTCCCTATGCTATTCTGGTTTTAACTTATCTTTATTCTGACTATTCAGGGACAGTGCAATCAAGGACAGACTATTCAAGGACAGACTAATCCAGAGACAGTGCAATCCAAGGACAAGCTTATCCAAGACGCATTTTATTTTTATTTTCTGTTTTCCTTGGAATAAATATTTGTGAACATTGGAACAATTGAATAAATCTGGATTTTATTTTTTTGTTAGTTTTTATTCTTTTAGTTGAATTTTATTTAAAACTCCATAATTTTAAATCAAGTCCTCGTGGGATCGACCCGTATTTGCATAGCTATACTACAATAGCCCGTGCACTTGCGGTTAAACAATCAACAGAATGAGAGGTACTGTTGAAAGTAGCGGGCTTTGTCTAATCTGGCAAAAGGAGGGAAAGGATGAAGGTCTTTCTTCTTTACTTCGAGTCTCTTCTTCTTCTATTGTATGGTGGAGTACTCCTTCTAGTGTGCCCCCTTTGATAGTGCCCAACATCCTTTATATAGACTTTTACTTAGAATTTGAAGTTTATTCCAAATCAACTTCTTTGATTCTTGTCCAAATTTAGAGTTTCTTTCCTTATTGTCTTCAATTTCTCCTTTTTCTAAGTTGTTTCCTTTTGGGCTGCATCTTGCATGATCTGATCCATTTAATTTGTTTTGAGTCATCTTGTTTTTGTTTTATCTGTAACATATAAAACTTAGTTAGAATCATCTTAATCATCTGATCATCTCTAATGACAATCCAGCTATTAAATTTTGCAAATCAATGGTTGGATGATGGATTGGTGTTAAAATGCATATTTACTTAAAATTTCATGCTAAATTGAGGGAATTTTAGTTAAAATTGAACACTTAACATCTCTCTCTCTCTCTCTCTCTCTCTCTCTCTCTCTCTCTCTCTCTCTCTCTCTCTCTCTCTCTCTCTCTCTCTCTCTCTCTCTCTCTCTCTATTTGGCTTGTTGACTGATTTTAAAAGATTAGATCCACCCCATTAAATGTAAGTGTACTAACCTCTAATCTAGATATTTAGATATGTATGATTGACAATTGAATTTGCATCTCAGACATAGATCTATAAGTGGATGATTTCATCTCCCAATTTAGAAGATAGATCTATACATTTATGATTTGGTTTGACATCTTAGACATAGATATGTATTGTTGGTGATTCAATTTACATCCTAGATGTTAGATTTATCATTTTTACTCTTCGATCTAAGCTGGATGTTGGATGCTGCAGTTTGGATGTTAGGATCTATGTTTGATATGTGATCATATACTTTGGACGTTGAGATCTCTGCTTACATATTTAGTTTTATAATTTGAAATACATTGATCTTTCTTTTAACATTAGCTTGTATCATGTGTGATCAGATCTGTATTTGATATTTAATTTTGTATTCTATATGAAAAGATCAATATTTTGATATTTGATTCTATATTTGTATGATCGTATTTACATTTTCTGCTCTATTCGACATTTTATGCAATTAGAACTATAATTGATATTTGATTTTGTTATTTGGTATGATCAGATTGGTGTTTAAGTATTGGTTAAGTAATCATACAATCAGATCTTATTTTGATACTAAATTTATATTTGAAACTTAGTTATGTATTTTGATATATGTTTCATATTTTGGATTACTTAGATCTGTCTTTGAAAATTAATATGGTATTTTAATATTTTGGCTTTGTATTTGACATAATACAGCTACAAGATTGGATTTGCATTACGAGATGTAATTCTTGTATTTCTATTTTGTGCTCAATTATGAAAACTAACATCATATTTGAAATGTATTTTATCGGTTTTGAGTCTACCTAAATGTAAAGTCCAGTATGTTTTTGTATTGCCACTTTTGGACGCTAGTGACACCTAAGTAGGGGTTTATTTGGCTCCATTCAAGATGTTGGTGGAGAATTGGACTCCATCGGCATCCCAGTAGTCCCGTTCTATGACTCCTCTAAGACATATTTTAGCGAGGGCATCAATTGAAGCGTACTTTATTGAGGTTTTGTGGACTTCCAAATTAGATTGATTTGGACCAATGTTTGATAAATGTTGGATGTTTGGACTCACCTAACGAGATTGTGGGAGTATTTGCTTTTGCCTTCGCGGTTGGGTAATTTGAACCTCGTCTAATCAATGGGTAGTGTACTCATCTGGACCATATGTTAGTGAATATCACTTCTGAGCCAGATCTTTGGATTTTTGGCCAATGACTGATCAACATTTATATTTAAATATTTGGACTTCTTGGCCAGAAGTATTTTTTTGGCTGCCATGTACTCTAAACCCCATTTGATCAATGAGATGGGTGAGCTCGGTTGGCTTGCATGCCAGCTATTTGTATTTGAATACATTGGTGATATTACTTTAGTATTTGTATTTAAAACACCTATGACGTTACTTCAGTATTTGTGTTTGAAAGCACCGACGGTATTATTTGATTGGGACATTTCCAATAACAACACTGCCTCCCCAGTGTTGGTTCTAGTTTAGGAAAGGGTCAATGCAAGGATTTGACTTTGAAGCAATCTCTGGAGTTTGGCCTTATCTGAACGGGTCTTGCAAGAAAATGCAATTTCATATTGAGCTCCAAATATACGCTATTGGGATGGAATGGCTCTTACAAGCTCTCCCCACTAAGAACCGCACACGTGAGTTTCCACCTCTTGGCCCAAGGGCTAAGACAACCATAACCTATAACCAGATCCAGTATGCCATCATGGATTGCTTTTTCAATCCGTTTGACAAGTAGGCTACCCTCATAATTTTCTATAAGTTCTCACAGATAACTAGAGAGGCATTCTGGGCTTAGTGGCTCGCCATTTTGGATATAGGACTACCTCCGAATTTTGTGATGATTGTCAAAGAGGCTTTGCCTCTAATAACCCCTTCGTCGAAGACACTCTTCCACTTTGGTTTCGATTTAAAATTGCAGTTTGAGCTGTATTTAAAAGCATCGATGGTGTTATTTCAATACTTGTATTTCAATGCATTGATGGTACTACTTCAATATTTGTATTTAAAAGCATCGATGGTGTTACTTCAGTATTTGTATTTGAAAGCAGCGTTAGTGTTACTTCAATAACTATATTTGAAAGCACCGATGGGTTACTTCAGCATTGGTGAATCCATTATTTCCATTATCTGTATTTGAATACGTCAATTGTATTCTTCAATATAAGAATACCTTCTGAACTTAGATTTATGTGAATGAAGAATGCTTTTCATAATTTCAGTTTATCATGTGTGTTCAATTTGTTTCATATCACTGAATGTTTTGCAACAACATTTTTATTATGAACTTCTAAATTGAAGTATATTTGAGTAAATTATGTGTAATCAGTCTAGACAAAATTTTGTGAAATTGTTTGTGAAAAAATATGATTTTGGAGTAGGGATAAAATTTTGTGTTATAATCTGATTTCTATTATATGTTGGAATTGTGTGGATTTTCATTATTAAAATTATTGTTTTGTGATATATTTGCTACTCTTAGATATATGTTTATGAAATAAATTATGAATTGTCAAATTAGATGTTAATACACTTACACAAATGCATGTTTGTTGAGATATTGTTAAAATATCTCAGATTAGTAGAATTTTATTTGGAAGAAAGTAGTTTGAGCTAGAAGGAATTTTAAACAAGGAATTGTTGAAATATTTGGAAGACTTGAAGTGTCTATTCCTAATTTGTAAATTTTAAAGGTAATTGACGTATGAGAAACACTATTATTAGACAAATGTATAATTAATTTAGGTTGGAGGTCTATTTGTAGAAATTAGATCCCTGATTGTGTAACAATTTTTTGTCAAGTAAATCGCATCGCATGCGATAAATGTCCAAGTTCAAAAAACATGGGAGACTTTGTCAGATTTTTAGTAGAAGTGAGTGGTTCATTTCACCTAAGAATCTATTGTGCCATATTTGACTGATAATAAATAATATTTCATCTACAAAAATTTAGGGGCTTAACATTATTCTTTGGGTAGTAGTTCAAGATTCACTTCACTTGCCCTAATACATTTTTATTTGTATACACTGTGAGGAAGTTGAAGACTTTCTTTCTCTAATACACAAATCTTGTTGAATGTCTATTTTTCTACTGAGATGTTTACTATGTTTTTTTTTTCTTGTTGTTTCTCATTTTTTTATACTTTTAGGAATTGGCTAATCCAGACCTATCCCAGTGGATGGTATATAACTAAATGCAAGTACGCGTGATCGCTGAAAGGAAGGTTGGGCCTATCACTCCAGAAGCATCACAATATGTTTTAGCTAATCTCTTTAGAAATTTATCACAAATTAGTGAAAGGTGATTCCTTGAGGGTTCCCACTCAAACTACTTGTCTTGCTGCTAAGGAAGGTTTTTTTTTTTTTAATTTGTATTGTTGTTTTAAATTTAAAACAAGTGGAGGAATGATGTTTTGAGTTGTTTTTAACTTAAAAACAAGTAGGGGTTTGTTGGTTTAGTTTTTAAGTATTTTAAGTAAAGGGACTAATATTTTCACATTATTTATGAAATTATGGATGTTGGTTTTCTGTTTAGTTGAAGGCACTAATAGTCCCATGTTGCGTATAAAAGAGGGGCTAGACGAAAGGAGTGGGGGTCACTCCTAGTTCATTCTTTACACCAAATCCTCTCCCCCCATAGCTTTCTAGTCTTTGGCTTTCCAAAGTCTACTCACCTCTCTCTCACTCTCTCTCTCTCTCTCTCTCTCTCTCTCTCTCTCTCTCTCTCTCTCTCTCCTCGAGTTTTCAATCTCTGTATGTTATTCTTTTTAGGATGTTAGGCTTTAAAAGTTAATCGAGTGTGCATTTTGTAGCTGAAGATTGAGGCTTCTTTAGCTTATTTAAATGTTAGTGGATATTTACTCAGCGCGCTTTTGCTGTCCATATTCATGATCTTTATAGGCGTTAGGCTTTAGAGGTTTATTGGGTCCGCATTTTGCAGCCTGAGTTTAAGGCCTTTTTAGCTTTTTCGAAGGTTATTGGATATTTACTGGCTGCCCATTTTGCAGCTCAAGTTTGAGGCCTCTTTAGCTTATTTGATGTTTCTTGAACATTTAATGGGTACACATATCAATAATCTCTTCTTACTTAAAGGCATTCAAGTTTAGAAGACTGAAGTACAAACTGATTTTCATCGTGCAAATAAGATGAGGTACAGATTGAGTCCACCTTAGTTGAATCCCAGAGATAGAGCTCCCTTATCCCTTGCATTTATTGGAAGGCTTCAAATATGTTCAAGAAGCTACTATAATTGCACTTTAAGCCAAGGTTCATCTATTTCTATTTTGTGCATGTCAACTTTAATTCCAAACACAGTTTCATCGAGATTGTCACTGCTCTTTTATTTTTCTTGAAAATTACAAGCACCCATCATATACGACTCGAGTCAATGATGTAGTATCATCTAATCATGGTGGTCCAAATGTATGCTATCAGAACACGTGCCATATGTTCATCAGGCGCCTTGTGTCCCAAAAGCAGGTGCAGCTGAATTCCAACATCCATCATTCATTAACAAACATTCAAAATGGCAGAGGAATGAGAAACTTTTACCGGCAATGGAATTTTCATTTTTTATCTCATTTTGGTGGTAAACTTTCCCTAATCAGTCCATTTCATGCTGGTATCCATCTGGGTTTCCTTTACAGCCATTTTCTGTAAACAATAGAAGAGACAGTATACGACATGAATATGTCCAGATCATGCAGTGTTCATGCAAAAGAGAATTTAGGTTATAAAATATCACAAGATGAGTATTGGTTGAACTTGAACGACTGGTGATCTAAGCTTCCTACTATTTTAGGAACGTTTAATAGTAATACAAAACTTAAATAACTTGAGAATAGTCTTTGGACCTTGGGAATGTCAGTACTGCATATTACATTGCTTGGCTGGACCACACCCTAGTGCAAGATTCTTTCCACCTGAGATAGACTACTGTGTTCCAGTTACATGGCCCCAGAAATATCTTAACACTAAGCTATTTACATTTTAATATTAACAAGTGAAAATTAGAATTGTTCCAATCTCCCTTGCCTTATAACAATATATGGAGTGTTTCAATCCAAAAGTCCTCTGTTGTCGACCTCCGCATTCTTGTTATAAGTTCACATGCAGCTGTGGCATAATCAATGTCTATGAAAAAAACCCGCATTCTCTCCACTGTAGCCACTGGAAACAGATCAGACAAAGTCCAGTACAGGAGCAGTCTGCTTGAGTTCATATGCTGCTTGGAAGCAGTCTGCAGCTTGCTGTAGTGACCCTTCCATCTTTGACACGAAGCCAAGGTTCAACCATGCATCGTGATTTCTGGGTTCTAACCGTAAAGCGTTCATTAGAAAGCTTCTTGCAATCGGTAGTGATTTCCCCTCAAACTTCCTAAGTATTTCAGCTGTTGAAATCATGCTTGGGACATAATCAGGTTCAACTGACAAAGAGATCGAGAAGGCCACAAGGGCTTCCTTGTATAATGATTGCGCTTCAAATAACATGCCTGCAATAGATGACCAAGCAAAGCATATAAAGAAGAAGATCCAGAGCAAGAGATAAAGAATGGAACTAAACATAAAATTCCCTGTTGCATGGGATGAGTGTATCAGAAAATTCTCACTAATGCAAATTAATTCTGTAACCATAATTGATCAAAGTGGAAAGAAAAATTTGTTCAGATGTATCAACCTCATGGTAGCTGGTGATAGGAATTAAAGAGTACTAAAGGTACCCACTGAAATCAACATGGAGAACACTGGATATGCTGCGGATTGAGAAGGATTAAGAATAGTATGGGGATTAAAGAAACCATGAGTCAAGTTCCCACATTCAGGACCACGAAAAATTAACAGCAGTAAAGTAACAAAATTCTGAAAAGAAATACATCAATACCTGTTGCATGCCAACTTTTAGGGGAATAAATTCCAATTGACTTGGCTTTATCCAAGCAAACATCTGCATCGGGCCATGATCCAAGTTTTGCATAAATGGTCACCAAATCTTGCCATGCTTCCATTTCTAAACTTTTACTAGCCTCTACCTGTTAAGATTGAAAAGTTACAAGGACAGAACCTGTAGAGATGATAAATGTGCTGCTTTTCTAACATTGACACACCTTCCCAGTTTTAGAACTTGTGAATTCCTCATAAAACCACTAAACAGTAAGACTTTATGAAGAAAGGCACAGTTCAAAATCCAAAGTTCTTTTGTAGTATATAACAAGACAAGCATTGGATGGACTGCCAAATCAAATGCCATATGGATGAAAGAATGCTGCATACCTCAGCATCAGAGGTTCCAATTTGACAGTTCCTTTGTGCATGAAGAAGAGACAATAATATTTTATAGGTCTCTATAGCTTGCTTGGGCTGTTCCTGAGCAATTAAAAGTACTGCTTTCATCCTCAATAGTTCTAATTGGTCCTGTTTTCCAGTCTCATCTAAAGCAAGATCAACTATTGCTTCAGCATCATAGAGGCGTTGTTCTGCTGACACTACTAAAGCTAATAGTTTCCATCCTCGTGCTGAGCTTCCAGCCACTATATCTGAAAATGCTTTTGCATTTTTCAGAGCTGCATTTATGTTTCGTTGGACAGCATTCTCCAGAGCAAGGCTAAATATCACTTCTGGATCATTGTTCTCGACCATGGCAGCACGATTTAGTAACTTCAGAGATTGATCCTCAAGAGACACCCTTTCTGAATCTGAAACAGATGATCTAGCAAACTTTCCATAACAAACACCGAGTATGTGATGAGCAACATCTATAAAATGATGCTCTTGTTGAGAGCTAGCTAACTCAATAGCTCTCTCAGCATATTCAATCCCTTCAGAAGCACGTCTTGAATTTTGAGAACACAATGCTGCTCCCAGCAAAAACGATGGGAGATGTTGTTTATGATTGATCTCAGAACGACCAAAACCTTTTCTTAAGAGATTCATTGCAGTGTTGTTTTGCCCTGCAGCACTATAACACA
The DNA here is from genome assembly GCA_035236585.1 of Warburgia ugandensis. Lineage (NCBI taxonomy): Eukaryota > Viridiplantae > Streptophyta > Magnoliopsida > Canellales > Canellaceae > Warburgia > Warburgia ugandensis. The sequence continues at coordinate 61,908,746 of CP141133.1, forward strand.
GGGCAAGAAGGTACCATCTTTCAACTCGGCTATAGGTACCTGGCAGCATCTGTTCAATATGATCTGCCAAAATTTCAAATTGCCCTGATATTGACGATGCAAAAGTAAGATGATCCATGATCTCAGGATCCCAAGGTATTTCTTGGAAAGCAATCTTTCTCATTAGTATAAACAACAACAGAATTGCTTCCTCTATATTATTCTTGGGGGTCAATGGAGCCCAGTATTGCAACTCAGGAGGAAGGGTCGCTTCAACACCACCATAAAGTAGAAGAGAAGCCAAGTCTTTCTGGACACTGGCCAGCCTCTGAGAATCCAAATTCCAGGGTTTGGTAAGAGCACGCCGATATGCCACGATAGCTTCATCAAGGAAGCCAGCTTGTTTCCACAACCTAGGAAGCAACTCTAATGCTTTGTGGAACATCTCCTGCAGTTTGCAATCGCCGGCAGCAGCCTCAGGCATTCCATTTGGTAGTGCAGATTCAACTGTGTCCATAATAATTTTACATTCCCTTGCGGCCTCTGTCAAATTTTGAAGACGTTATCAAACCATTTGATAAATTTAATGCAACCAGCATTTTGTGAGAAAGATGAACAATAATCAACAGCAATAACAGATAAAATCAGAATAGCGTAGCTGCTTGTATTCATCTCTTTATATGAAAAACTAAAACTTCACCCGCAAGATGGTGAAATGACCTCCAGTAGGTTTGAAGTTACTATATTATCTTGGCAGGTGATGTTCAGCTACAGTTTCACAACCATGCATACTGAACTTGAAAGTGGTATAGGTCTCAAAGTGAAAGAAAATGCTTTATGAATATAAAATGTTGTAGTAGAACATAGTTCGACTATTCAAATAAGATAAACTATAATCAGCAAATTAAGTAGGATAAATGATATATCCAGAGAGGGGAGGCACAGCTGAATCCTGAATAACCATGGAAGGTCATGCTTGAAACTTTCAGAAGTGAAAGCACCTCAGTATTTGACAAGGTATTGACAACTAGATATGGCAAGACAATAGTGGGAGCCTATTCTGGACCACGAATATGTAACTGACCCTGAGCTAATGTTGTACCACTGATTGGGATCAACATTGACAATCTTTTCTCTTTCCTGAATCAACACATTGCCCCGTGTCCTCTAAGATTTTGCCTCAGTGACCAACATTATTATCCAGATTAATCTATGTTAGAATATTAACATCATATATGATATGTATACAGTGCATATGCATGCGCATCCAATGTCTTAAGATTAGTAACAAGGTCAAAAAGCTTTTCTGAATTATATACCAGAAAGAGAATCAAACACCCCAAATTTTATCAAAATTGATAGGACAACCTTAATTGTACTATTGACAAGAAGTACAAAAGATATACATTAAGATCTATTAAGTAATATTGTAAATTCCACCAAAAAACTAATATCATATATTGCATCTTAGAATTCCAAACACTAGGCATCGCAAATTCAACTTCTGCTAATGGTATAAGGTACACAAGCATAATATTGTACATCATTTTAAGTTGTGTTTTCCAATCTCTTTTATGAACAGTACTGAACTCCAAATTTCATTCTTTAATATTAGAAATGGTTCCAGTCATCCTTCATTTTTCATGTTTAATTGTCAAAAATATGGCAATAGACTTTTTAATAGAACACAATACTCAATTATTTGGAAACATTGCTTTAAGTACCCATATTAGCAGAACAGGATTAGCTTCTTTTTGTTTGTTTTCACAACTCCAAGCATAACATCCTAGTTATGTGAGCCAGAAGTCTAATGAAGACTGATATCAGCTGAAAGCAAAACACAAAAAATTGCTAAAAACAGCAGGAGAGCAGTTCCAAGGAGCCAAAAGCAGCAGTATTCTTCAAGAGCAAAAACAGAAGGTGACGAAGGTGTGTGCATATTCTAGCAATTGTTTAGTGACACAGTTAATTGAGTCAAGAAATCAGATAATATCTTTCAGTTTATGGAATTTCTTAAGCCTCCTTAATGACAAAGCTATAAAGGCAGTATAGTCTTCATTTGGGTGAAGAACATTACTCTCTACTTCCACTCTCGTGTCTTCCTTTTTAATTTCAAATTAATAGGAACCTAGAAGGACAAACAAAAATGAAAACATGTCAGGATCAGAATCATCCAGAGAAGGTATCGCTCTGCATTCCCCTGTTCCTACCTTCCCCTCTGCTTCTGTTTTTCAGCTACGATTGCTAAACCACTCCACACAACCTAAACCTCTTTTTAATGCACTTTTAACATGCAAAGATTGATTACCTAATATGGTACTTTAAAAAAAAACGACTTCAGTGCCCAGAAGTACAATTAGACAATTTTCTACAGACAGCAAAGTTGTTAATCCATGACATAGTAAAACTGATGCAAAATTGAAAAGAGAATCCAAACCTTATATACCCAACAAATTAAGACAAGCTCTAAACACAAATATAAATTCGTAATCTACAAGGGGGAGCTTGAGGGAGTATTAAACCTTTAGCACGCCCAAGTTCCTCTAATGATTTTGCTTTCAGTAAAATTGCTTCTAAGAGCAAGCTCACAGAATGCAGAGACATTGGTGGCATCTGTGAATTCTCTCCTTTTGGTCGCCCTTTTCGTTGGCGGGTTCTTTCAGCAATAGCTCTACTCATCCTTGGTGTTAAACCACGGATGTCAATTCCCTGAAATACCTGAAGTGCTGCATCAAGATTACCTCTCTGATATTCCAAACGACCCAACAAAGCCCTGGCTTCCTGTTAATATCAGAAAATAAATTAAAATCAAACACAAGAAAACAATGACATAAAGCTTCCAAACCAAACCAAATGAAACTGAAACCGGACCTCGTAATTTAGAGAGAGAGCTTCCTTCAATGTAGATTCAACATCATCGACCTGGGTATCATCAAACTTTGTCTCCCAATTGCCAGTCCTCGATGAGAGCCCACTGGCTGAGAAATCCCTTGTTGCTAGCGATTCTGGAGACGGAGGTACCTCCTCAAACTTGACTTGCTCTCGAGAGCAAGCACACAACATTATGCTAAATGGCCCTAATCTATACAGAAAAAATTCAAACCAACACCCCAGATACTGAAATCAATCAATTCCCAGTGAATTCCCCTTTAAACCACCTGCAAATTGAACGTACAACACATCCATCAAGCACATTTCCAGTCCTCCAATCACATACGCATTCATCAATCAGTTAAACCACTCCACAGATGTAATGTGCACAAAATGAACATACTCGAGCACAAAAGAGAACCCGCCAAAATGTTATAAAAACGACACCCTCACTTGAAGGTTACACCGTCGTACATAAAACCAAAAACCCAAATTAGACTGATTGAGTTCGAGAGTATCAGACAAACCCACCCCCTAAAAACGCCAACTTTCCCAAGAACAAATGTATCCCACTAGAACCAAGTTTCTTATTCCAAATTAGAAAAGAAAAAATGCAACCCATTTCACAAATAGTTAAAAAATAGCAGAACGACATGAACAAACAGAGAAATACATCACCTAACCTCCACAAATCATACAGAAGATTTTCTATAGATTCGCCCAGTAGCAAAGTAATGCACTTACAAACACAAGCAAACGCAACGAAAATTCAAGACCCAGTTGGGAGAATCGACAAAGACAACATCTTTTGAAATAGAAAAGAAATAACTTAAGGACAGAAGGGAGTTATGCAGGAAATGACAGCAGAAGGACAGCAAAGAAAAACGAGTCATGTGAGGTTGAAAAGGGCGAGCCAAACCATGAAATATGGAAGGAGAATGCGATAGCTATGAAAGCAACTTTCTGGAGATCTTCGCCTCTCTCTTTTCCTTTTCCTTCTTTTGGCGTGAACAGCCCAAGAACTCAAACTGGTTTTGTTTTTTCTTCATTGCGATAACAAATCAGTTCTCATTATCTTTTCTTCATTTTCTTATTCATAGCTCCTCTTAAATGGGTATGGGCGGGGGTGGTTGCAGGCAATCCAGCACAAAGATTCTCTGGTTTTCTAATTTTCCTCTGTTTTGTTTCTGGGGATTCAAACCACTAAAATGGTTTTGAATTCAAAACCCCCCCACGCACTCAAGTTTGAAGTTTGAAGGGATTGGCTCTTGGCTACGGAAAGGTAGGTGCCGAGCGCCTGAGATGGCTTGATTGCATCAACTGACGTATTTCACATTATTAAAATGCCCTTATATATTTTTCAAAAGGACTAATATGTATTTTATCAGTTAAGGTAAAATTATGGTTTTCTGGCTGTTAGATTTTGCCCGTGCAAGGGACCCGATCAGATCTGGTTTTGTCAGAATCTTTACTGCATTCTTCTCGGATCCTATGTAAGTTGTTTGGACCATTAAAGATCTAACAAGAGATTTACTTGGAACGACTGACCCAAGAAAATTTATTGTTCTAAGTTCAATCCAAACTTGTCTGTGAGAAAAAAGAATTGTTTCCAAATACATATGAACTTAGGTGTTACTTGTAAAGAGGGCACCAGGCACTGCAAGTGCTACCCTGTGAGAGAGAGAGAGAGAGAGAGAGAGAGAGAGAGAGAGAGAGAGAGAGAGAGAGAGAGAGAGAGAGAGGCATCACTTGACAAATGTATAATTGGCTTCATGTCTACAGAGATAGACACTTTGTCATTGCCATTACACAGAAATTAGTTTGCACTACAGTCAAATTGAGTTGATATAAGTGTTCTTTGAATTCGTGCTCATGAAATTTGTTGCCGCGTGATCTGTTTTCCAAAGAATATTAATTTAGGATATGCCACCAATTCAAAGTCTTTAAGCCCACATTTGTATCTTATTGGTCCAATTTTACAATTTTGATAGGCCAAAAATTATTTTGTACCAACAATCTAGTTTGTAAGAAATTGTATTGTCTATTAAGTTTCTAAGCTTCTTGCTATTAAGCACAGTTTGCCATGTGTCTTTTAGATGCTAGAGTCATCGAAATCACATGCTTTTTTGTCTATAATACATTTAAATCTAAAGCAATGGGATGAATGAGTGGATCATTCAAAGGTTGACTCCAAAAAATGTGGTCACTAGACAGCACCTGTAATGTGATCAATTTAACATTCCTCTTCTTTCTTGAAATTAATTCTGCCATAACAAATTAAAAATCTATAGATTTGGATCAAAGAATTGAGATCCCTTTAACAAATAGATTGAAACAATGTGCTTTGTTAAATATAGGATCTGCATGGATTAATTCACATACATCCACACACACATGTATATATGTTTTTTAAAAGGGCAAACTTAGAAACAAAAACTTTAGCTTTCCAATCTCAAACCATAAAAAGTGTACCTGCTAAAAAAGTAGTTTTTGTACCACATGATGGATATATAAGAATTCAGATCTACCCATGAACTAATTCAAACAACTGAGATAATATTACTAGAGCATGTAACGAAACAAATTCATTTTAGTTCTCACAACTGCGACCAATATCCACAAAGTTTAACTACTAGTAAAAATAGATTATCTGCAAATTCGTTATCAATATTAGGATTCGATACATATTGGGGTGTTTTGATCAATTTAAGAAATGGATTTAATATGTCCAATCTGTTTAGATTCAAATTCACATGGATTTTTTATGCATTTATCCATTTTCCCAGCACTATTTAAAATATATGAGTAGACCCCGCTCTTTAAAGCGATCAAACTGCCTAATTTAAGCTACGCTTTGATGAATCCTTCACTATACTTTGGCACCCATTTGATAATTGTAGGCCTCTGACTTGCTTATAGACAAGGTTAAAGTAGAGAAACTAACATTTTTTTAAGGCAAAATATGTTTTAAATAATAAATGAGTTCCTCCATCCATGGCCAACGCACAACTTAGGGCTTCTAAAGCTATAGGCCTTGGCTTTAACAATTGACCTTCGTTAACAAAAGCACCGGCTATCAAAGGCTTCCAATAATCAAACAATGGATAATTTTTGTATCTCACTCATGCATTAGCACACCCTCCATAAAAAATGGTTTGGACCACTGAAATAGTGGGAGCAATATTGCACCACCCTAAAGCAGTCTCACGAAGGTAAAGTTTTTCAAGCATCGATCTCCTATTATGAAACTTTTCTTTTGATGTCAATATTTTACTAGATATTCTTTTGACTTTTTAATAAAAGGGGAGTCTTAGCACAACGGTAAAAGTTGTTGTCATGTGACTTTGAGGTCACGGGTTTAAAGTGTGGAATCAGTCTCTTGCAAAAATGCAAGGTAAGGCTGTCTACTTTAGGCTATTGTGGCCTGCCCCTTGCCCGGACCCCGCATAGGCGGGAGCTTGGTGCACCGGGGCTGCCCTTTTTTTATTCTTTTGACTTTTTAATACAGAAATAAAGCGATCCACTTTTGCACTAAGAGGCCCACCTTTGAACGATCCGATCCATTTATCTCATGGTTCTGACTTCATTTAGCGTTTGTCTTAACACAAAATGATATTGTTTGCTATCTAAACAGAGGTAGAAATAAATTCAAAAATCTATGAAAAGAAAGAGATTAGGCAACACTTTCTCCATTATTTTAGAGAAAAAAAAAGAAGAGAGCGACAGCATCCTAGGCATGCTTATGTGTAAACACGGCATAGGACGATTTTTACTAAAGTCAAAGACTTGCAAAATATTGACCAATATCCTCCTAGACCCAAAATAAACTATACTTACATCATCAGGCCTCTCTCATTTTCCATGTAAAAGCCACTGCCTCTACTACTAACAGTTCCGTTTGCTCATTCTTTTCTCTTGGTCCGGGAATGCCTATATCATTTTGAGGTAAGCCAAAACAGAAAGAGGGACAAGAGCATTCGGGCACGCCACTTTTACACGATGGTTCTACCTTTGGTTGATCAAATTCGTCTATCTAACTTTTTTATCTCATAAATATTAAGATTATTAGATGATTATAGCATCAAAAAGGGTTTTTTCATATTCTAAGCTGATTTTTCAAGTAGTATTCATCCATGGAGAAATTCTATGGACGGATTTGATCAACCAAAAGTAGAATGCACAACAACAACTTACTATTATAATGTTATCATTCCTCAAAACAGGGATCTATTATGTGAAATATTACAGCTCTTAAGAAAGTCGCCTTTGAAGCTAGAAGGTGTGCAAACTTTCTAGTTCTTGAATGGTTTTATCGATACTAAGTGGGAAACTTGTTTTTATTATATTTTTTATTTTACAGTTAAAAATAAGTTTAGTTTTCTGCTGTGAAATGAAAAAATACAATAAAAATAAGTTTCTCAAACACCCATTTAAGACCGTCCGTTGAATCAGATCTCTCCGATGGTGGCACGTAGAGCCAAAGAAACTTCTGACGGACCATTTCCTCATTTCGCTTTCAAATCTACTGTCTGTTTCCAGTCCACGGTGCTCGATGAATGTGAGTATCACGTGATAGCATGGGCAACCACGTTCAGACTGGGTCGCCAAAATAGCCCTGAAAATGGAGGGACTACTTTCGTACGTCATAATCATCTCGTTCTCGTTATTTGTTTGTTTTTTCGTTTGAATGATAAATCATCATCTCGTCGTTGCTATTTTTGTCATAAAAAAATTATAGCCCAAGAAGGAAGAGAGAGAGGGAAAATTGGTTAGCATTTGGTATTGGCACCCACTTTGGCAGTTTGTCTCGTCGTCGATCTCTCTTCCTCGCATGACAGACAGAGGTTGAGAAATGGGCGGATGGTAATGCCAACACACACTCCCTCTTCTGCAGTCCTTGAGGTCACGGGAGACTCTCTTTCACTTTACGTGGAATGGCAGACAACTTTGTCAAGTGCCTTTCATAATTCAAACGTCCGCACAAGCAATTTTACGGTATGAGATTATTTCTTTTATCCTCTCAAAACAATCCTCCTCATCTTCACCGGCCACAATAAGACTGGAGAAATCTTGATTACCACGAGTACTTGTATGGTGCTCGACTTTGTGATTCGCCCTCACTTTATCATGGAGGGCTCCACTTTTGGTTAATCAGAACCGTTCATCTTATTTCTCAAAGATCAGTTATCTTAAGTAGGGATAAGCATAACCAGGATCGGATGATTCTAATATCCACAAAAGTTACATTCAACTAGTTCATTTTGAACTGTTTTTATAAATGTCCATATTTGTATTGAAATACAATTTTCGGTTTCTAAATTCATCTAAAAATTATTGTTTTGGGATTACTAGTCATCTACAATAAGAGAGATCAGATGAACAGTTCTGATTATCCAAAGGTGAGGCCCACCATGATAAAGTGGGGACGCATCAAGCAAGTATGTATCCCTCCTTTATTATAACCATCTTAATTGCCAATTTGCATATTGTTTTGATCAAAATGAGCACGTATAGCTAAAGAGAATACTGTATAAGGGAAGTCAACTTGCAGACTGTAAATGGTGACCCACATGATTTAGGCCACAAGATATAGTCCAACAAACATCACACTTGACAGTTGATTTGCTGCCAGCACCACAAACAAGGGCCTAAGATCATCCGATGAAGACAGAATCAACGGAACTAATATGGACTCGCGGTCAGGTAATGAACTCGCCCACATCACCCATGTAGACCCCAGAAAGCGTCTGTCATAAAAGGAGTGTGGCAATGACTTTCTTTTAGCATTTTTTCATTGCCATTCAACTCGCGTGCTGCTTATCTTAAGTTGGCAGAAGAACTCCTCTGTAGTTTAATACATTATCTAATGGATTAGGAAATGCCATCATAATTGAATACTCAAAGCAAGAGGTGACAAATATTATTTCCTCTACAGAGAGCCTGGGAAAGACAAGAAGTAACCTTAATTGGTGAGACTGGACGGTGTTTTCTGATGATCTTGCTGTAGCGGGTCCAGATATCCCCTTGGTATAAGCATGGGACCATGCTCTGATGATGTAAAAGTGGATTGCTTGCACCTATTAGGAATATCTTAACACTTGATCAATGAAACTTAGGGGTTAGATGGGCAGCTCATTCTTCAATTTGCAGTTCAAGCCATCCATCGGATGACTAGGATCGTTTGACTGCGCGTTGATTGGATTATGTCTATCCACAGTGCCTGACCTGCGAGGGGAACCATCGCTGACTCCACATGAATGCAATGATTGAAGTCAAACTACCCAACCGAGAAACTAGATCTTATCACAATTAATGGCACCTTCTATGGCCCCACATGTACCTAGATTGCACCAAAAGATAGTAAACATAATATCAATTATTATCATGAAGTGTTGGATGTGGGTCCAGTCATGCATGCATGCGTTGGACTTGGTGGACATTTGAAGTAGAGACCATGTGTAGTTAACAGGTCTACTTTTGCTTCCATGGGTGCCTACAAAGTCAAGACGTCATCATTGGCATACTCCCCTTGTCTTCTGCAACAGAGATTCATCTTTGCTCGTTTGGGGTTCTAAGGTCTCTCTCTCTACGGTTCGCTGCAAACAACAACCTAGGTCCCATTCCACAGTCACTTTTCAGCTTACAAAGATCCTTCCATGCCATCAGGTGTAGCCCTTTCCATTCTCATCTAATTTCCATACAAAGTCTCTTTGGAATTTTTCACATTGGGAAAGGAGGGATGCGGGAATTTAGAAGCATGAGAAGGCATGGTTTGGCATGCCTTCGGTGACTCATTTGACAAGTTGGATCTTCCCTGCTCTTGAAAGGAGTTAGGAGATTTTCATCCCTGGACTCTTGCCACAATTCTAAATGTAATCCCAATAAAAGCGTGTTTGGACAGTCTAGAGCAAACAAACGACAATGTAAGATATTTATTAGCAAATAAAGGAACGTGGATCTTCATTTGCCAAAGTATAGGGAAAGTGTTTGACTTTAAGGACATTTGTCAGCGATGCCAAGGCAAAGATCAAGAAATCATTTGCATGAATGAAGTGAGAGATAGAAGGGCTATTATGGAATAGCCTCGGTGGTTCAAGCTGACATTCCTCAATAGCTTGGGGAAAGCTGTGACGCAACTTTTCCATGCACTTGACAAACACATATGGGGATAAAGGGTCGTCCTGACGGATACCCTTAGATGGAGAAAGAAAGGAGATGGCTTCCCGTTAACTAGCACGGAGACTGTGACTGTGTTGGTGTAGCTCATGATCATAGAGATCAATTATGGATGAAAACTGAAATTTTCCATAGTTTGATGCAAAGAAACGAAGGGGAACCTTAGTGCAATGGTAGACTTGTCATTGTTTGACCTTGAGGTCATAGGTTCAAGGCATGGAAACTGTCTCTTGCAAAATGCAAAGTAAGGCTGCATACTATTGACCCATGTGGTTCTCCCCTTCCTCAGACCCTGCATATGAGGGAGCTTTGTGCACCAAGGCTGCCCTTTCTTTGATGCAAAGAAATCTTACTGTTGACAATCATATGCTTTATTGAGGTCCATTTTGATGCATAAGTTTTCTCCTTTCCGCGTCTTTTGGAGTCTGAAGTGGGTAAGTATCTCATACGTAAGCAGTACATTATCTTAATACTTTTCTCTTTAATGAAAGCAGCCTGATTTTGGTTAATGGTGTCATTGAGAATTGGTCTTAGCCTAGCAGCCAAGACCTTGGCAAGGATCCTATAAATAATGTTACAAAGACTAATGGGCCTAGATTTTACAATTTGATTGGCCCTAGGCTAATTCAAAATAAGGACTAGAAGAGTTTGATTAACTCCACCAATGCCAGTCCCAAGGCCGGATGAAAAAGGAAGAGGGTCCTACATTACATGCCAGCCGGCAAAGGAGAAGTTGAAGATGATTTTGTTATTTCTTTCTCACAAATGAATATGCATTTGTATATTAGTTTGTGAGGAAGAAACCAGCTTCTTAAAATATGGCAACCTTTGCGTCAGGCGCTTGCCAGCAAAGGTGAAGCTAAAGATGATTTTGTTATTTCTTTTCTGCTTGCAAATGAATATGCATTTGTATATTAGTTTGTAAGAAAGAAATGAAAATCATCTTCAACTTCTTAAAATTGTGGCAACCCTAACATGACATGAATCGAAAGCTGACATTCCCTCTAGCTAGGGCATTTTCCATAAGCAAAGCACTACATTCAATCTCAGTTGCGGTGAAAAATAGACAAGGGTTACTAGGGTGTTCTTCCAGAAGCGATGCACTACATCGGATCCCGAGTGTAGTGGAAAATGGGCAAGGGCTGCTAGAGCATCCCCTCGAAAGCGGCATGCTGCATAAGACTCAAGTGCAGTGAAAAGTGGACATGGGTTCATGACATGGAGGTCGAGAAAGGCAATAGTAAATAGGATATCTTCAGAGCATAAGATTCGTATCGCCACATGAAATATAGGGACATTGACAGGTAAGAGTTTGGAGTTAGTAGACGCGATGAAACGTAGGAGAGTCAACATCGCTTATATCCAAGAAACCAAGTGGAAAGGGCTAAAGTTAGATAAATAGATGAGTATAAATTATGGTATGTAGGAAAGGATAATAACAGAAATGGCATATGAATAATAGTGGATAAGGAATTAAAGGATAAAGTTGTGGGCGTTAAAAGAATCAGTGATAGAATTATAATAATAATACTTGTTCTAAGAGAGTAGATTATAAATGTTATAAGTGCATATGCACCACAGGTAGGGTTACAAGATATAATCAAAGACAATTTAGGGAAGATATGGAGGGAGTCATGCAAGAAATTCCCAACACTTGGGGGATATTTATAGGAGCAGACTTAAATGGCCGTGTATGAAAAGAAAAGGAAAGATATGATAGAATACACATAGGGTATGGTATAGGTGAATGAAATTAACACACCCACCCATCATGGGGTCCACAATAACGATATTGTCCCTTACAGGGCCTGCAGGTCCCATGGGTTTTGTTTCTCCCCCTTTCAGGGAAAAACCAGTCGTTACTGTGAGGAGTGTTCCCACTCCTTATCAACTAGCCCAACTTCTCTCTCCAGGCGGTATGGGACTAACTCTCAACCATCACCCCCTCGGCCTTCTCCGCTTCGCCACCCCTCACAAGGCCAAGGTACTTCACGGTGCCTGAGCCAGCAAGGCTAGATCTCTCCCCCTTAGGGGACACACGCCCTCATGTGACCGAGGCACGCATGCGGTTAGCCACCCATCACCACGAGGAGACTGGCTCTGATACCATTTGACACACCCCACCCATCGTGGGGTCCACAGTAACGATATTGTCCCGTACAAGGCCCGCAGGTCCTACGGGTTTTGTTTCTCTCCCTTTCAGGGGAAAACCAGTCGTTACTGTGAGGAATGTTCCCACTCCTTGTCAACTAGCCCAGCTCCCCTCTCCAGGCGGTATGGGACTAACTCTCAACCATCATCCCCTCAGCTTTCTCCGCTTCGCCACCCCTCACAAGGCCATAGTACCTCACGGTGCCTGAGCCGGCAAGGCTAGATGTCACACCCATGCCCTAAATAGTGGATTAAAACGTAAGAATCAAGAACATTAGAAATCAATGATGAAAAGTCATTCACCAGATTTTGCTAGGAGAGAGCTTTCCAACAACGCCAAGAATGCGTGAAACGGAGATCGGGAGGGATAGACCCAGGGATTTTACCACTAAGGCAGAGGGGGTCCAGATTGATAATGGCACCCCCCCCCTCTAATGTATGTAAGCCAAGGGGCCACGTGGGAGGAGCTCCACACGCGGGAGTGGAACTCACCGTGTGGAGCTCAACTCCCACCCGTCTGCAACACAGGAAACAAGGAGGAGGAAGCCAAAGCCGGCAACCCCCTCCCTTTCACCCCATTGTTCCCGGCGACCCTCTCACCCCCTTCCCCTGGATCTCCCTGTTCTTCCGATCAAGCCGCACCTGCATAGGAACTAGATCGTTCCTATTTCTCACGCAAACGGAACCTCCTCGCCCGTGATTCCCTCTTTCCGTCGGACTTCCTCTCCATCAACGACTCGCACACCAACGGAGGTTAGGGGTGAGTCTTCTCCTTCACCTCCCTTTTCCCCCTTGTTTCCTTTTTCCTCTCCATTCCCCATTCCTCTTCCGTTTTTCCGACGAGTTGGGGTGGTGAAAAATTTCGTCGGATTCATGTTATACAGGGAGAGAAACGGGATTGGATTGAAAATCCACCCATTTAGGTTGTTCCTTAGACATTTCTAAGTGAAACCCCTTTGGTTTCACGGAGATCCGGCAAGAAACGATGCCAAAAAAAAAAAAAAAAAGCACTTAGGGTAAGTTTTAAAAACCCTTGAAAAATCATGCAAACAGTGATAGTTTTAGCAAAAATCAAAAGGGAAAAATGTTAGAAAACAAAAATTCAAGAAATTCTGAGCATTCCCATGAATTTTCACTGAAAAATGACGTCACTTGTGTCACCGGCGACGACTAGAATCCGGTCATCTTCTCCGGCGACGGTAACATTTTACGGCGACCCCCTAAAAAACATGTGAAAAATGAAAATTTTCAGATATGGACGATTCGCACGTGATCTTTTCATCCGCAAAGACAGATCGTTGATCAGGAATCGATTGGTCCACAAAATTGCTTGTTAATGCATAGGAAAATTTTGAAACCTTAATATCCGACTGTTAAAAATGTGATCGAGGGGTAAATTTAGGTCAAATATAACTCCAAGTAACCATTGGTAATGAATTATCACAGAAATGACTGACTAATTATGGATAAATTAATGAGAGATCCTATTTGGCCGTCCAATACTCGATTAGCGAATGTCAGAGGTTAGGAAAGGATATCAAACCATGAATTATGGCTAAAAGCATTGAATTATGAAATAACTTACCTAAAATGTTGGAAATTGAAACTTCTAGAGGTACGCGTTTGATCTAGACCATCGATGTAAGACCAATGGTGCTGATCCAATTGGATAGCGACCAATTGGTGTGCAAATCCTTGATCTAGATATATGAGGTTAGATTAAGAACATGGTGAATGTAGAACTAGAAGTGATTATAGAAAATGGCATGAAATTCTGAAATTTATTTAGAACTTGTATTTGTTGCAGAGGTTTGAAAGCAGTGTGAACGGTTCTAGCAGTAGAACTTTGAATTGTACGCGGAGAGCAGGTAAGGACCCTGAACCCTTTCATTCCTTAAATTCTTGTTGATCTACTCTCTTGAAATTAACTTTATGCATGTGTAAAATGTATATATTGCCACCTTGGTTTAATGGATGATAGAAATTGTAATTTCTTATTAAAAAGGTCATGTTATAGTATGATTTATTATGCTTAACTGTTGTGATGATGCAAACTGTTATAAAATGGTCAAGCCCAAGATAGTAAGCCCTGAGGGTCGCCTAGTAAGCTATGATGACGCTTTCCAAGATGGTAATTCCTGAGGGAAAGGGCTACTTGGTTGCTTGCAACTAAGGTGAAGCCGCCCAAGATGGTAAATCCTGAGGATTGGACTGTTTGGTATTAAGTCTCCCAAGACGGTAAACCCTGAGGGAAAGCGCTGCCTGGTTCTTTGGAATCATGGTGGAGCCGCCCAAGATGGTAAACCCTGAGGGATGAGTTGTCAGGTATTGAGCCTCCCAAGATGGTAATTCCTAAGGGAAAGGGCTGCCTGGTCTTGTGGGATCATGGTGTAGCCGCCCAAGATGGTAAACCCTGAGGGAAAGGTCTGCCTGGTTGATTTCGACTAAGGTGGAGCCACCCAAGATGGTAAATCCTGAGGGAACCTGACTTTGGCGCTGCCCAAGATGGTAAATCCTGAGGGTCTAGCTGCCTTGATGAGGATACACATAGTGGGCTGCCCAAGATGGTTATCCTTGAGTGAGATGTTGAATCCTGGTGTAATGCTAGGCATGCTTAATATTACTGAGAAAATCATTAATGAGTATGCATCTTTGTTGGATGTAACGCTTATAATTTGCATTTAACTTTAGAATGAGGTCCATGACCTAGTCACTCATCTATTGAATGTCCTGTGGTTGGACATGAATGGGAAATCCTTATGGGGTGTGCTTGTTTGCATGTGATGACTGTTTCGTCATATTGGAATTTGGGAAAAAACTATAATTCTGCTCTAATACCCATAGGCCTTACTTGATAGCACATGCTACTACGTTGTATATGACTAGTTAAAATGGAAATGAATGTTCATGTTATATTGAGTGTGTTTTTAAGCGTAGCAATGAGAATGATTTGATATGCATGGGTTTAGTTCTTTTCCCTTATTAGGCTTCGTAGCTCACCTTATTATTTTACAGGTACCAGTCAAGCAGAGAAGAGAAAGGTCATTGTATATATCTACATGTATATATGCGCTAATGCTGTAAACGAGTTATGTCTTATTTTTTACATTGATCCTTATGCATCATATATGTTTTATTATGATAGATAGTGTGGAGATTGAGTCTCCCTTCAGGAAATTATAATTGCTATATTGTTTATCAGGCGAACCGCATAGCATGTGTTAAATGCATAAGTCTGAAAAATAGGAGAGACTCTGCCGAAATTTCGATAAGACTCAATTGTTAAAGGAGAGAAATATTTTACTAGTAAACTGTGACTTGCACAAGACCAGAGCACCTAGCTCTCTCAACAATTTCCGCTGTGATATAAATTATGAAAAAGAAAGAAAGAAAAGAAGCAAGGCAACGTAGGCCTGGCTCATCCAATCGTTAGGCTTGATTAAGCCTAATCGCAGCCCGGGGGTTGGGGTCTTGACAGAAATGACATGGGAAAACTATCCTCAATTTGTTGCAAAGACACTCTTTAAGAAGAGGGATGAACACTTAATAACCTTTAAAAGTGAATTTCATAAAAGGGTATTAGTCAAAGATAATGAGATTAAACAAAGGTGGGAGACGTACTTTCAAAATTTGTTAAATGACAATGGCTCTGAGAATATAGGGATTAAAAATACTATAAACCTAAATAACACTGGATGTTATAGATATGAATGTAGAATTAGAATACCTAAAGTGAAAGAGGCCTTGAAAAAGATGAAATCAAGAAAGGCCATGGGACTCGATGGTGTACCAATAGAAGTTTGGAAGCATATTGGAGATATTGGAGTAGTTTGGTTGATCAAGTTGTTTAACAATATTATAAAATTAAAGAAAATGCCTAATGAGTGGAGGAAAAGCTCTATTGTACCAATTTATAAGAATAAAGGAGACATACATAGTTACACTAATTATCGAGGGATCAAACTTATGAACCACACTATGAAACTTTTTGAAAGAGTGATTGAGAAAAGTCTACTATATGAAACAAGTGTATTGGAGAATTAGTTTGGTTTCATGCCTGAGAGGTCTACCATGGAGCTATTTTCTTACTAAGACAATTAGTAGAGAAATATAGGGAGAGGAGGAAAAACCTCTCCATGGTCTTTATCAACTTAGAGAAAGCTTATGATAGAGTCCCTAGAGAGTTAATATGGAGAGTGTTGGGCAATAAAGGGGTTTCACAGGGGTATATAGACATAATTAAAGATATGTATTAGAGAACACTAACAAATGTTAAGACCACTAGTGGCGAGACTGGTGATTTTCCTGTTACTATAGGATTGCATCAAGGATTAGCATTGAGCCCATACCTTTTCACATTGGTTATGGATGAGTTAACAAAACATCTGCATGAGGAGGTTCCCTGGTGCATGCTATTTGCAGATGATATAGTCTTACTTGATGAGACAAGGGAGGGTATAAACATAAAGCTAGAGTTATGGAGAGAAGCATTAGAATCTAAAGGATTTAAAATTAGCTGAACTAAGACAGAATATATGGAATGCAATTTTAGCAAGGAGAGGAGTAGGAGTGGAACACCAATCAAGATTGATAACTAAGAAGTTCTTGTAAAAGACCACTTTCGGTACTTAGGATAAATGATTCATGAGAGTGGAGAGATTGAGAGGGAGGTTACCCAGAGAATCCAAGCGGGTTGGAACAAATGGAGATATGCATCTGGAGTTTTGTATGATCGTGTAACACCCCGGATTTTTAAGACAATTTTTTTTATTATATAATAATGGCAATTTAAATAAGAACATTTGGGATCCCATGAGAAAAGATTTATTTAACATTTTACTAAACCTATCTCAAAAACTCCGGGTGTTAATTTTCCTTTCACAAAATGGCGTACATGTAATTTAAACATAAATAAATAATCCACGTATAAATCAACGTCAAATAAATAGGCGCCTTTATTTTAAATCAAATAAACATCCAAAAGACAGTAATAATATGGCCCAGGGTCTATCCATCATAACATCCCATATAAATGTCCAATATATGTCCAAAGATCTAAATCACATCCAAATATAAAGTATGCAAATTCATAATAAAAATCCAAATGATAATCCCGTTTAATGACTCACATCAGTGCCTAATACTATAGAAAAATGGTCTTCAAGACTTCTCAGCTTCTCCAACTTGCTTTTCCTGTTCTCGCGCTCGTGATGTAAGGCATTGCAAAACAAAGCAATGCCTCAGCAAGCTATCGCTTGTAGGTACGTAGACAATTAATGTAATAAATGCAAGAAATAATGAACAGCATTGATGAAAAGTCTAACATTTATGGAAATAGTGATATCATAATGCCATGTTCAAATAAATGCCAATTTATTCCAAATGCTAAAACATGAAGTTCACTGAGTTAAAACATGACATGAATCAATAAATGGAGCATACAACAAGAATAAGGGCACCCTAAGGTAATGGGTCCCACCACATCGCACGAACATCCCTGATCGAGTACACATAGTCAACCTCTCGAGTGTCGTCACACCTGTGCATACCATCTATAACCATGCTCATCATACATGCACACATAACAAGAATATGGGCCATCATGCCGGCAAGGGCAACCCTCCATGGGTATCAACCACCGCCAAGCTCCCGTCGACACCATAACTGAGACTTAGCCCCCATGGAAAGGCTCAGACCGATAGTGTGGACTATCCATGTTACCAAACCCCTACCGAATGCCATCTATGGGCAGGTGTCTATCATATCACAAACTCATCACATCATAATCTCGGAAGGTGGGTGGCCGGCCCTATCCCTCCTAGCATGACGCCCACCTGGGCGAGAGCACCCTGCCATCAAATATAAAACACGAAAATCATATGTATATGCTAAAACTCAAGAGCACTTATAGCTTGCAATCCCCAAGACATGCCCCTCATCCTGGGGTTAAGGACCAGCTAATAAGCCTCTATTCTCATTTCCATGTAAATCCATGCATTTTCTATATATATAATAAGAAATAAGTCTCTAAGTAAGCATAACAAATTAACATCATGCTTGTAAAAGCATTTGAAATAAGTTTATTCAAGAAAAGATTTCAATTTGGAATAACCATCCTGTACGCAATGTCGCATGAAATCCATGGTAAATAAAAATCGCAATTTAAAACACAATCACACATGATGCTATGTTTAAACATGGTTTAAAATCAAGTCAAAACATTAGTTGTCGTCACCTACCTCAAGTGAGATCACTAGCTTGCTAATAACTCCCTTTAATTGGTATATTCAAGTGCACCCGTACATGTCACATCACTATTTTAAAATTTTTCTAAATAAAAAGTGGTCATTTCTAAGTTTTTAAGTTAAAACTAGGTCCGTCGTCACACGGTCACAACGCCTCTTCCGGATCGTGATTTGGACCTCTCTAGCTCCCAAAATCAAGTTTTAGTGAAAACTACCCTCAAATGAGAGGCTCGCCGACCACCATAAGGTGGTTTAAAGCCGGCGTACCTTTTCCGCCGGGTTTATACCGACGTATACGGGCGCACGAAGACGCACGGGCGGCCGCACGCCGCACGGAGACGCGCGCCGCGCGTCGGCACCGTGACGCACGCGCGCGTGCGGCGTCACGGCCGCCAGACGCGCCGCGTCCCGGCCCCACCGCGGCAGCCCAACCACGCACGTTCTCGCACGCGCGCGCCGCCGCGCGCACGTGCAGGCGACGACGTCACGTGACGCCGTCCTAGCTGCGTCTCTGAGCGCGTCTTGGCGTCGGGCCACAGCGCCGACGCCGCTGGACGACGGCCTTCGGAGAAGACGGCCGGATTCCTGGCCGCTTCCTCCGGCGAAGGCTGTGAGTCTGCTTTGCGTGATTTTTGCGCCATTTTCTTCAGAATTCTCTCTAGAATCCATTTATGCCCTCCTTTTGGACTAATTTTCTCAAAACCCATGGTTTTTAAACGATTTTTTCCAAGTTCCTAAAAACCTCCCTAGGTACCGGTTTTTGAGTTTCTGGGCAATTCCAACGTTGGATCACTCCCAAATTTAAAGGGTTTGCTCTTGGGTGTCTTTTTGCACTAGTTGGACGGTGCGATTTCCAAACGGACAACGTTTGGTCTATGAAATCACGCTCCAACAAAAGTAGCGTGCACAAAGCCCCAAAAATCCGATTTTTTTCCTAATTTTTAAATGGTTTTCTAATTAATTTTCTAATTAATAAATAAATACAGAAACATAGGTTTTGAGGCTTACCTTGCACCTGCCCGGAGTTGCTCGTGTTGCCGGGCTCCACTCGCCGGAAAATCCAAGTTTTTACGAGTAGGGTGTTGCGTAAATACTCGGGAGAAACGCTCCAAGTGGAGCGTTTTGGCAACCCTGGGAGGGTAGACATAGCGCCTAGAGTCCCGTGGAAGGAGAACCTCTTCCATTCACGCCTCTTCCCATGGCTTCTCCGGCGATTTTGCCGGATCTGGGTACAGACGATGTGGAAGACGGGGGTGCCGCATCAATTTGGACCCACCTGCCTAATACGTCTCATCAAATGACTAATTTGCCCTTCCAACTTTGACGGCTACCATAACTCCCTCGTTTGAGCTCCGCTCGCGTTCTTGGTGGCGTTGGATTCAGATCGACGAGCACTTTCTAAGTATTATGTTTTCAGGAAAGAATTTCATCCATAAAATTTTATTTTAATTTATTTAATAATTTCCTATTTTTATCTTTAAAATTAAGGATATTACATTCTTCCCTCCTTATAAAAATTTCACCCTCGAAATTTAGCTACATACCTCTATGTAAATAACTCTGGCTGTATCTTTCGCATCTCCTCCTCGCCTCACAAGTAGCCTCCTGTAGTGAATGATGCTGCCAAAGGACTTTGACCAAGGCAATGGTCTTATTCCTTAACTCCTTGACTTTTGTATCTAAGACGCGCACTGGTCTCTCCTCAAATGTCATGTCAACTCGTAGCTCTCCCGGGATCTGCTCCAATACATGTGAGGGATCCGCACGTATTTCCTCAAAGCATAGACACGTGAAAGACGTCATGCACATTTGCTAGGCTGTGGTGGTAAGGCTACCGGTATATGCCACCTCGACCCAACTCGTCGTAAGATCTCGAAAGGTCCAATATACCTGGGACTAAGCTTTCCTTTATTTCCAAACCTCAACACCCCTTTCATAGGAGAAACTTTCAAGAATACATGCTCGCCCTCAAAGAACTCTAAGTCCTTTCGCCTCTTGTCTGCATAACTTTTCTGTCGACTGTGAGCTGTCAGTAACCTCTTCCGAATGAGTTGAACTTTCTCTCGCACATTCTTCCACTAACTCAGATTTCACCACGCGTCTTTCTCCTACATCACTCCAACATAAAGGTGACCGACAAGGTCTCGCCATAAAGTGCTCATATGGAGCCATCCCAATACTAGCGTGATGACTATTATTATAAGCAAATTCCACCAAAGGTAAATGATCTTCCCGGCCTACCCTTCCAATCCATAACACAAAGCCTCGTAGCATATCCTCAATAGTCCGGATGGTCCTCTCGCTCTGTCCGTCTCGTTCGAGGATGAAATGTTTGTGCTAAATTTCGATCTCGACCCTAATGCCTCTTGCACGCTCTTCCGGTATTTTGAGGTAAATCGCGTATCTCGATCCGATATAATTGTCAAGGGAACGCCATGTAGACCGACGATCTCCTTAATATATAATTTCGCTAAGCTATCCACGGTACCGATTTTGTCCGATGGGAAGGAAATGAGCACTTGGTCAACCCGTCCACAACGACCCATATCATGTCGTGAGGCCGCTAGCGGTCCTCGGAAGACCTAGAACGAAGTCCATGGTAATATGGTCCCACTTCCACTCCGGGAAGGTCCAAAGAACCGAAGTAGTCTCGATGGACGCCGATGCTCAGCCTTGACCCGTCGCGACAGTCAAACATCGTGCTACGCACTCTCCAACATCCTTTTTCATACCATTCCACCGTAAATGCCTCTTGAGATCCTCGATACATCTTCGTACCCCTGTGATGAATTGTATAAGGGGATTGGTGTGCTTCTTGAAGTAACTCGCGCTTCAATTGGCCATCCGCCGGTACTACCAACCTCCCCTTAAATCTAACTCCTCCATCCGGTCCCCTCGAAAAAATCATGTTATCGCCGATCCGTGTTTCCTTGTCTTTGCCCCGTGCCTCTAAGATCCTCACAAAGAACTTAGACCGAGTCACAAATTGGCAATCATCACACCCGCCTTCCTACTCGGTGGCATCTCGTAACGACATTAGCCTTCCCAGGATGGTACCGTATGGTGAAGTCGAAGTCCTTGAGATACTCCATCCATCTCATACTCATATTCAATTCACTCGAGTAAAGAAGTACTTGAGGCTCTTGTGATCGATGAATACCTCAAATCTCTCACCATAAAGATAATGTCTCCAGGACTTCAACGCAAATACCACGGCTGCTAATTCCGTGTCATGTGTTGGGTAATTTACCTCATGTGTCTTCAACCTGCCTAGACGCATGGCAATTACCTTCCCATGTTGCATCAACACCGTCCTAATCCCTTGCCGTAGGCGTCACACATAAACTACATAACCGCCGCCCCGTATGGTAAGGTCAATACCGGGAGCGGTAGTAAGTCTCCTCTTGAGCTCTTGGAAGCTCTCTTCGCAAGCCTCGGTCCATACAAATTGAGTGTCTTTCCTAGTCGTGTGGTCAATGGTAATGCGATCTTAGAGAATCCCTCTATAAATCGACGATAATACCACTCGCCAACCGAGAAAACGCGTATCTCGATCCACGTCTTGGGCCTCTCCCGGTGTGTACTGCCTCTACCTTTGTTGGAATCCACGGCCACTCCATCTTTAGATATGACGTGGCCCTAAGAAATGCACCTCGGTCTAGCCAAAAATCACACTTACCGAACTTGGCATACAACCGATGTTGTCGAAGTGTGGCTAATACCGTAAGGAGTTGCTCTCTGCGTGTCTCATGACTAGGCGAATAAATCAAGATGTCATCCACAAATACAATCACGAACTTATCCAAATAAGCTCGAAAAACACGGTTCATTAGATCCATGAACACCGCAGTGCGTTCGTCAATCCAAACTATGATCACTAGGAACTCATAATGACCATAACGACTCCTAAAGGCATTTCGAGATATCCTCTTCTCTAACCCTCACCGATGATACCACGACCTCCCGATCTATCTTGGAGAACACTTGTGCCGATTGGAGCTGATCAAATAAATCATCTATGCGTGGCAAAGGGTATCGGTTCTTTATAAGTAACACCATTCAACAACCGATAATCAATGCATAGTCTCGTTGATCCATCCTTTTTCTTCTCACGAAAGGACTGTGCTCCCCATGGTGATCCACTGCCCGATAAAGCCCTTATCCAATAACTCTTGCAATTGTACACGAAGTTCTCTTCAACTCTGCTGGAGCCATCCTATATGGTGCCTTAGAGATAGGCGATGTGCAGAGCACCAAGTCAATGGTGAAGTCAATCTCCCTACTTGGCGGCAATCCCGGTAATTCCTCGGGAAATACGTCAGAAAATCACGGACAACATCAATCTCGTCAAGCCGTGGCTGCTCCTTTTCCTCAACAAATACATATGCGAGGAATGCGTTACACCCTCGTGCATAAAATCGTGCCGCCTTCATAGCAGAAATGATGCATGTACCGCCCCGATCTTTCCTACCCTGAACACTATTTCTCGGTTGCCGTGTATAAGAAAAGTGACTCGCTTCTTTCTAGCCTACCATAGCACCATAGTTGGCTAACCAATCCATCCCAAGAATAACATCATAGTCTACCATGTCTAATAAGATGAAGTCTCTGTCCATACTCACGCTGATATCTCTACAGTATATCTCTAATATATTCTCGTAGTCTCTAATTGCCTCTCCCCACGTGTGTCATAATATCTAATCCAAATGCTAGTTTGTGTACACATACATCCGGACAAGATGCAAAAATACATGATATAAAAGAGTGTGTAGACCTGTGTCAAAAAGAACTTTGGCATGTCTATCCGAGACTAGAAGAGTACCTTCTACGACCGGGTGTGATGCCTGCACCGTCGTCCCGATGAGATGGCAAATACCGTCCCCCGGCTACGTGGTGCGTTACTGCCTCTGCTCCCATCTCTATGTCTCGCCCTTAGGGCAGTGCCCCACGAAATGGCCAACGTCTCCACGGCTGAAACACTCAGATGGCTGTCTCTCGGTAAGGTGTATAGGGCCGTCTCTCGTGGTTGGGGCTGCCTCTCGCCGTGGTCGGCCGACCTATTACACCCTCGCCCGGTGCCAACCCTCAACCTATCACATCTCTTCCTCTCGGCGTCTCTCTTAAATTTGGCCTGTGGTGGATGACCCTGATGCCCCATGTGTCTCGCATAGCACCAAATGGCCGCTTGCCCTTAAAGGGCAGAACGCACTCCTCTATTCCCGAGAGAGTTCTTCTCATGCATGGACGCCATATCAGCAAAGATCTCGCACGAAGTGGGTCGAGAAGAAATCACGCGATCTCTCAGCCCAAGGAGTCAACCCATCCACAAATCAACGCCTGCCTCCGTGTCCGAGGCCGGCGTGAGGTGCAAATCTCCTCGGCCGTGTAAATCGGTTCAGTGCACGCTGAACCGTCATATCTCTCCGCTCCCAGGTGGCAAACTCCTTCTTCATGGACCGCAATGCATGGGGTGGAAAATACCGAGTGTCAAAAAAGCCTCGTTTAAAGGCCGCCCATGTCATCGTCTCGGCCGGATCTGGTCGGGTGAGTGTGTAAGTCTGCCACCAGAGGCCGGCCTCACCTTTCGGCAGTGGGAGGCTACTTCAACTTGATCATCCGTGAGATCTTCATAGCGTCGAATGTCCTCTCCGCCTCAAATAACCATCGCTCGGCCTCCTCGTGTTACCATCGCCATAAAAGGGTTTCACCATCTTTTGAAACCTTTCCAATAATTTGTCGGCTCTTCTTAGAGTCACTCGTAGCATCACCCTCCGTGGCTCTAGGTGCGATGGTTCCCTACTGCCAGAGGACCGAATCAAGAAACCATGGGTGCCACTTTAGGTGGTGGAATAGGGCTGTGGTTACCGCGTCACCAGTACCCTAACCTCGTCTTCGTATAAGTGGTACGAGTCCCGACATTAACCGATTCAATAACTCGGCATCTCGATCCCCTTGATCGAGGACTCGGCGAGGTGGAGCCACTGTAGCGGGCAGGTAGTCCTTGTGCTTCTCCGAGGAGCCATCTGTTAAAATTTTACATGTCACTAAGTGTAAGTTCCTCTCTCATCTTTTCTCTCTCTACAACTATTATGGACTGTTATTCACATATAAATGGACATTCACAAGGATTATGATGGACTAGACTGGGCTCTGATACCAACTTTGTAACACCCCGGATTTTTAAGACAATTTTTTTATTATATAATAATGGCAATTTAAATAAGAACATTTGGGATCCCATGAGAAAAGATTTATTTAACATTTTACTAAACCTATCTTAAAACTCCGTGTTAATTTTCCTTTCACAAAATGGCGTACATGTAATTTAAACATAAATAAATAATCCACGTATAAATCAACGTCAAATAAATAGGCGCCTTTATTTTAAATCAAATAAACATCCAAAAGACAGTAATAATATGGCCCAGGGTCTATCCATCATAACATCCCATATAAATGTCCAATATATGTCCAAAGATCTAAATCACATCCAAATATAAAGTATGCACCATAATAAAAATCCAAATGATAATCCCGTTTAATGACTCACATCACCGTCTAATACTATAGAAAAATGGTCTTCACAGCTCTCACGGCTTCTCCATGACCTTGCTTTTCCGTTATCGCGCTGAGATCTAAGGCATTGCAAAACAAAGCAATGCCTCGACAGAAGCTATCGCTTGTGTAGGTACATAGACAATTAATGTAATAAATGCAAGAAATAATGAACAAAGATTGATGAAAAGTCTAACATTTATGGAAATAGTGATATCATAATGCCATGTTCAAATAAATGCCAATTTATTCCAAATGCTAAAACATGAAGTTCACCGAGTTAAAACATGACATGAATCAATAAATGGAGCATACAACAAGAATAAGGGCACCCTAAGGTAATGGGTCCCACCACATCGCACGAACATCCCCGATCGTACACATAGTCAACCTCCGAGTGTCGTCGCCACACCTGTGCATACCATCTATAACCATGCTCATCATACATGCACACATAACAAGAATATGGGCCATCATGTCACAGTGGCAACCTCCATGGGTATCAACCACCGCCGCTCCCCGTCGACACCATAACGGAGACTTAGCGTCATCGTCCCCATGGAAAGGCTCAGACCGGTAGTGTGGACTATCCATGTTACCAAACCCCTACCGAATGCCATCTATGGGCGGTGTCTATCATATCACAAACTCATCACATCATAATCTCGGAAGGTGGGTGGCCTACGGCCCTATCCCTCCCAAGCATGACGCCCACCTGGCGAGAGCACCCGTCATCAAATATAAAACACGGAAATCATATGTATATGCTAAAACTCAAGAGCACTTATAGCTTGCAATCCCCAAGACATGCCCCCTCATCCCGGGTTAGCCTATCAAAGGACCTAATAAGCCTCTATTCTCATTTCCATGTAAATCCATGCATTTTCTATATATATAATAAGAAATAAGTCTCTAAGTAAGCATAACAAATTAACATCATGCTTGTAAAAGCATTTGAAATAAGTTTATTCAAGAAAAGATTTCAATTTGGAATAACCATCCTGTACGCAATGTCGCATGAAATCCATGGTAAATAAAAATCGCAATTTAAAACACAATCACACATGATGCTATGTTTAAACATGGTTTAAAATCAAGTCAAAACATTTAGCTTGATCACCTACCTGGGCAGAGATCACTAGCTTGCTAATAACTCCCTTTAATTGGTATATTCAAGTGCACCTGTACATGTCACATCACTATTTTAAAATTTTTCTAAATAAAAGTGGTCATTTCTAAGTTTTTAAGTTAAAACTAGGTCCGTCGTCAATACGGTCCACAACGCCTCTTCCGGATCATGATTTGGACCTCTCTAGCTCCCAAAAATCAAGTTTTAGTGAAAACTACCCTCAAATGAGGCTCCGCCGACCACCATAAGGTGGTTTAAAGCGGCGGCGCCTCTTTTCCGCCGGTTTATACCGACGTGATACGGCGCAAGACGAAGACGCACGGCGCCGCAGACGCCGCACGGGACGCGCGCCGCGTTGCTCGATCGTGACGCACGCGCGCGTGCGTGCACTTGCCGAACGCGCCGCGTCCCGGCCCCACCGCGGCAGCCCAACCACGCACGTTCCGCACGCGCGCTGCGCCGCCGCGCACGCTGGCGGCGACGACGTCATGTGACGTCGTCCTAGTGTGCGTCTCGAAGGCGCGTCTTGGCGTCGGCGCCAGCGCCGACGCCGTTGACGGATGCCGGAGAAGACGCATCGATTCCTGGTCGCCTCACGGCGAGCTACAGGAGCCCGCTTTGCGTGATTTTTGCGCCATTTTCTTCAGAATTCTCTCTAGAATCCATTTATGCCCTCCTTTTGCACTAATTTTCTCAAAAACCATGGTTTTTAAACGATTTTTTCCAAGTTCCTAAAAACCTCCCTAGGTACTGGTTTTTGAGTTTTCTGGGCAATTCCACCGTTGGATCACTCCCAAATTTAAAGGGTTTGCTCTTGGGTGTCTTTTGCACTAGTTGGACGGTGCGATTTCCAAACGGACAACGTTTGGTCTATGAAATCACGCTCCAACAAGAAGGCACAAAAGCCCCCAAAAATCCGATTTTTTTCCTAATTTTTAAATGGTTTTCTAATTAATTTTCTAATTAATAAATACGTAGAAAAACATAGGTTTTGAGGCTTACCTTGCACCTGCCGAGTTGCTCGTGTTGCCGGGCTCCACTCGCCGGAAAATCCAAGTTTTTACAGTATAGGGTGTTGCGTAAATATCAGAGAAAACGCTCCAAGTGGAGCGTTTCCAAGAACCCTGGGAGGGTAGATATAGGCCTGAGTCCCGGGGGAAGGAGAACCTCTTCCATTCACGCCTCTTCCCATGGCTTCTCCGGCGATTTTGCCGGATCCGGAGTACTGACGTGTGGGAAGACGGGGTGCCAGTATCAATTTGGACCCCTGTCTAATACGTCTCTATCAAATGACTAATTTGCCCTTCCAACTTTGACGGCTCATAACTCCCTCGTTTGAGCTCCGTTTCTCGCGTTCTTGGTGGCGTTGGATTCGTATCGACGAGCACTTTCTAATTATTATGTTTTCAGGAAAGAATTTCATCCATAAAATTTTATTTTAATTTATTTAATAATTTCCTATTTTTATCTTTAAAATTAAGGATATTACAGATCGGCAGGTGCCACTCAAACTAAAAGGAAAATTCTATAGGATGGCCATAAGACTAGCCATGTGGCCATGCTTTATGGATCAGAGTGTTGGTCAGTTAAGGAACATCATGCTCATAGGATGAGTGTCACATAAATGAGGATGTTGAGATAGATGAGAGGTAAGATAAGAAATGATAGAATTAGAAATGAAAATATTAGAGGAAATTTAGGAGTAGCACCAATAGGTAATAAGATGAGAGAGACTAGACTTAGATGGTTTGGACATGTTCAAAGGAGACCAATAACGGCACTGGTTAGAAAGAGTAAGGCAATACAAGTAGAAGGTTCTTAAAAGGTAAGGGGAAGGCCTAAAAGAACGTGGATAGAAGTGGTGAGGAAAGATTTTAAAACTTTGGGACTAAATGGAGCCACGGTACTTAATAGAGAGGAATAGAGGAATAAGATTCATTTGGCCGATCCCTAATTAGGATAAGGTTTTGATGATAATGATGAGTTTGGTTAATCTCTTGTGGAATGTGTCCTGAATCCAAATAAGAGTTGACTATGCTAAGAATCTGATTTCCAACTTTATCCCAGGTGGCTTTAAAGAAAGCTTCACTGAAGGCATCTAGCTATGGAGACTTATTGGATTTCATGTGAAAAATAGCTTTTCTAACTGCCAGTAGAGAGGCCAGGTGAAGTTGCCTTCCAGGCAGTAAATATTTTAGGTGGTAACTTTGGGAGTGAAAATTCAATCTTAACCTCAGCATCCTCAAAGAATTTTCTTAACTATGAGGTGCTGAAGGTAGGAATATCCTCTTGATTAGTAATGTCACATCCCTTCCTCTCCTCCCCCACCACATAATCCTTAATGACTAATTTGAGATTTGTCACATTTAGCATATGTCACCAAGTGGAAAAACCTAGTGTTGAGACCTCCTTAGTTAAGCAATTAGATTCTCACTTTTCTAAGCCCAGTGAGTCTTCTATGCTAAGAGAGATTATGGAATTTGGCAAGAATGTCAATCTCCCAATCCTGATTTTAATCGCTTTAGTTTCTCCACAATTCAGGACAATTGGATAGTGATCCGAGTTAATTCTTGGGAGATGAAGGAGATGATTGTTTGGGAATTCATCAAGACATTGAAACTTAGCAAGTGCCATGTCTACCTTTCTTTGATATTTGCTGCACCTTTCCTAAGATTTGTCCACATATAGCTGACCCCATGAAAGCCTATATTGAGTAGATTTAATTCGTTTGCTAGATCAAATAGGTTAAAATTTGGGCTTCTCCCATTTTAGCCCAAATTTTCATTTGAAGACATGAGAGAATTGAAATCTCCCAAGGTAAACCATGGCTGGTGAAAACTTAAGAATTTCAATTTAAGTTCATCCCAAAGTTTTTGTCTTCATCCAAGTTTTGTGGGAACATAAATGAAGGAATTAAATGAGAATTCCCCCAAAGAGGAAATTAGATCAATGGAAACATCAATTTGGCATTGAAAAAACTCTTAATGTGGATATTTATTGCATTATTCCATAATAACATCAATCCTCTTAGAGTCCTTGTGATAGAATTATAAAATGATTTGGAAAATGATTTTTCTATTTATTCTCAAGAATTTTCTCATTTGAATCATTAATTTTATTCTCAACCGAAAAACACATTGGGTTTTTGACCTAGCATCACACTCTTTGTTGTAATGCCTGAAAATGAAGCATCAAGCATTGTAGCATTCCGTGCAATATTATTAACCATATCTAACTATGAATAGAAGGAAATCCTAACAAGGAGTACAATGAGAGTTTAGAACAAACTCATTGACTTGCTTGTGCAATTCAGTATGACCCATTCTTAGTCTCCTGGCCTACTTTGATTCTTGAGTGTGTTTCACACTGCTCTTTGATCTTTGAATTGAGTACTATTCCATTTCTTTAGCACTTAATTTATAGTTTGTCATTTGATAAACCACAAGTTCTTTCCGAGTCATCCATCTTGACACATTGTTAATGTAGGAAGCGTTGATAATTTTCATCAATGAACCTCATTTTTTGGTTGAAAAATGAAGGAAAATTCTATACATTTATGAAATAGGGTAAGATCACTTCAAGTAGGATGTTAGGCATAGTGACATCTTTCCCAGTACCCTCACTCTCCTCATATTCTCCTCATCCTCGTCATTTGGTTCAATTCCTTTAGGGGAAAGCTGATTGGACATGTCATTCCTTTCAATTGTTTTTGGAGGGGACAAAATCTTTGGAACATTGTATGATCGAAGAGTCAAACTCTAGATCAAAGTTAGGGTTGGGGACCAAGCCTTGTTGATTCATTTCTTGCAACATGTTTGGGTATGATTCTGAAGAATAGATTTTGGTGGGTTTGGAAAAGCTATCCATTGCTTTTCAAAAGTTGACGGAATTGGGGAGTGAAAAGTTATCCATTGTTTTCAAAAGCTAATCTTGTTTCTATCACTTTCTCTACCATGATTGACATTATTTTGACTAAAAGAAGCAAGGTGTTGCATGGTGTAAGCCCTTTTAGGCGCTTTGTAAAAATGATGAAAACTTGTATAGAATCTCTAAGAAAACAAGATTATAAGATGATGGCATATTAGGGATCTATTGCTTTATGGTATAGACATTGGTAATTACAATGGAAAACCTTATCCATTGACACATAGATATTTAACATAGAGTAGTCATTTGTGAAAATAAAGGCCATAAGACCTAACTTACCAACATTAATACCATATTTCTAAGATTCCCATTCTCTCCACAATGGATCGCTTAAGTAAACCATGAAGGCCATTGTATGAGCTTTGAGAATTGAAGATAAAAGTTTAAGGAGACCTATAGAAAATCAATCGGGGGATTTTCAAATGCACTCGCATCTCTCGAAGGAGAATTATGCTAATCTAATATTATCCTAGAATCCAAAAAATTCAAACATATAGAGAACTTCAGAATGAATGACAAAACTATTTTAACTTGAATTGAAACAATTAAAGTAGCATGGAACTATACTAAAACTTTGTGGTCTACCCCTTCTCCGAACCCCACATTTGCAAGAGCTTCGTGCACTATGCTATCCTTTTTTTTGGAACTATACTAAAACTAAACTAAAGAAAAGTAAACAAAACTAATACTAAAATTGAAATTGAAATAAATAAAGTGAACTAAAGTATAAGTGACTAGCTCATTTATTGCTAATGAGTCCCTACCTTCAGTTGTAGTAGAACTTCAAACTTTTTCCAAAACTCTTGGTCCTAGAAACTTTGAACACTAGTTAGCCAATTAAAACTCTAAAGTCAGTTTTACTACTTTCCACAAAGTAGACAAACTATCTTGTTGAGTTTATTGTCCTTGTGAGCTAATGAAATGTTGTCAATGAGTGTAATTGTTTTTGTTAGATACTTTTCTTAATAATACTGAAATCTTGAAATTTTAACTTGTCAGATCATTGTGGGACTAAATTCTCAGATAAGAAAGGATATGGATAGAAATAATTCTGATCTACTAACATGATAACATCATCAAGGAATAGCACGGCATTAAAATAAGTATAGAGTATTTGGACAACACTACAATAATGTTGCCGAAAGGTTAATTTAGCAAACTACAAGGCTACAACAATGATTTTGGCAAACTAAACTTTAGGAGCAGAGTTCTTGCACAAGAAAAAGGCAATAGCAAGGCTTCTGTCAAATCTAGTACTTAGCACCAAATTGGCTGATCTCATACCCAAACATCCCACCACAGCCCATCATCTTAGCTCACATCAAACATCTTAGAGTTGAGAATGTTACTAAGATTATGAATGACATCCTCCTCAAACTGAAAAAGATTCCCAAAAACGTTCCTATCCGCCACAATATGGATATGAGGATCATCACGCAGGGCACTAAAAATTAGGCTTCCATATGGTTTGTATTATGGGCTCTTCTGCTACATGGCCACAAGTAAAATAGAACTTCCTGGTCAATATATGCACGTTGGGTTTGGGACAATAGTTTAGGCCAGTACAAGAATATTTATACCGGGACTTTGTCCCGTGTTCAAGGGCCAGGGCTTCTTGTAATTGACTCAGACTTGCGCTGAATGTGTACTCAGTGCGTGTCAAAACCCATACTGGGACTTCCAGAGCAAGCAAGTCCAGCTACAAACCAAAATGCCCCAAAGCATGAAAAAAAGACCAGACAATCCTGGTCCTTTTAAGGAGTCTCAACCATCCAAGATACTGAATCTGCCATGAAATAGTGTGATCACAATGGCTTCCATCCAATTCATTCACTGCCAAATTAACAACCAAACCAAGCAAGAACTCCATGTTGCACATCGGGGGTTACTGGTAACCTTTTAAGTAATACTAGAAACAGCAAAAATAATCAAGGTCTTATTGTTTTCGCTACAAAATATAGATGGAAGATTTCTCCTGCTGTAAACTGCATGTTTATTGCGAAATACATCAACACCAAATTCATAAATGGATGTTATTCACACTAATCAGTATCAATACAGATCAGTCATCTTCAAGCTCCAACAGAGAGCTAAATACCATAATACGTTACATGTTCTCCCAGTCAAAGGGGAAATAATTCACAGTGCAAGAACAAACTAAGGGGGGAAAGATAATGATCAGACGATCACAAGCCTGGTTAGCTAAAAGCACATCTCACACCACAGCAAACTAGAAAACATCCTTCAATATCCTCAGCAAAATTCACGGCAAATTCACAGTGCAGAACAGGTCATCAGCTTAGTTCTTTGATTTGGAGTGCTTTACAAGCCAATCAATTACAGAGTCAATGTTGGTTGAGGTCTTGCACGAGATCATGAAGCAACAGACCTCTCTGTCAGTAATTGACTTTAGCCCCCTGCAGAAAGGGTCTCATTCTTATTATTAAGCGAATTATGACAAAGAATTGCACAATCTGAGAGACCAAGGTGAATTGAGCTCACTTACATTTGATCGGTTAAAGCTTGTTTGGAAAGAGCTTCTGGCTTATCAATTTTGTTACCAAGTACCAGCAAGGGAATACCACTCAAAGAGGGCTTGCTCAAAAGGTCGTGAAGTTCACTTTTTGAGATGGACAAGTTATCACGGTCAGCTGCGTCAACAACATATCTGCAGAAAGCACAAGGAACATCAGACCAACTGGAGTTCGTAAATAATTAGTAGCGCATACTCATAATATCACTTGCTATGGTAAAAAGTATGCACACTTGCAGGCCCTCACCCATGTGACAGGAACCAAGAAGCTGTAGTACTATATTCCAGTATATCTGAAGTTTTCAATAATAATCTCAAGTCTAAACATGAAAAGCTTCATGCAACAGTTACAGAGAAAAATTAGACCCCAGGTATTTCACATAGATTGTAAAATCTAAATCGTTTAAGAAACAAAGGAATGGTACCCACGACCTTTTATTCTGGGATAAGCATGATCTTTGGAAGATCTAATCCATTCACCTTAGTTGGTCCTGCCTAGATTACCTACACCAAAAATCATGGTGATTGCATGATCTTTGACTATTGCATTGAAAACAATGAATATTGATACTTAGAAGTGCCAGAAAAAAAAAGAAACATACATCTAATCATCTTATTCTCATGATTTTTTACATGAAGCCTAAAAATGGTACAAGATGAAAGGCTTAGACCTACCAAAAAGTCATCCCAGGTATGTGTCTCCCATGGAGACTAGGGGTGTGCAAAAGACTTACAGGACTGGACCTGCCCGTCAGGTTTTCAGTTGGTCTGAACACTATCGGTCCGGTCCGGTCCGGTCTGTTAATATGCAAGACTGAAACATTCAGTCTGATGCCGTTACTATAGTTCAACCTGACCGGACCTGATCAAAACCCAGTGTATATAAACTGTCAGCCTTCCTTTTCTTTCTATCAATCCCCGCTACCACCCCTCTAACTTACTCCCGACA
The DNA here is from genome assembly GCA_035236585.1 of Warburgia ugandensis. NCBI lineage: Eukaryota > Viridiplantae > Streptophyta > Magnoliopsida > Canellales > Canellaceae > Warburgia > Warburgia ugandensis. Next base: position 61,942,261 of record CP141133.1, read on the forward strand.
CCCCTCTCCTTAGGTTCTCACCAAAAAACATGGCTTCCACTGGAACCCCTGGTGGCCCTACATCTGCCAGCCCACAACCTTATTTCGGCTACCAATGCAACCATACAATCTCCATTACTCCATCTCCAACTTCCAACCTTGTTTGCCCTATTTGCAATGGTTGATTCCTTGAATAATATGAAAACCTTAACCCTAACCCCAATCCTTGGCTTTCCTTCTCGGATTCCTTTTCCAGCTTCCCTTCCCCCATGCAAAAACGTAAAGATTCAGATCACAATCTCCATTACTCCATCTCCAACTTCCAACCTTGTTTGCCCTATTGGCAATGGTTGATTCCTCGAAGAATATGAAAACCCTAACCCTAACCTCAATCCTTGGCTTTCCTTCTCGGATTCCTTTTCCGGCTTCCCTTCCCCCATGCAAAAACGTAAAGATTCAGATCAACTGGGCATCATTTATGTTCCTTTCTTCTGCGATACAAGCTTCATCAGATTCCGCTTGTACTTCGTGTTTTCCAGCGTTGCTCCAGCCTCACCTTCGTCTCCCTTCAACCACCATCTGGTTTTCAAGATTTGCACTGGAACTTTGCTGTATCCAACCGCTTTCAGAGCTGAATAAACAGCGTCCCATCTGCGGGAAAAGCATGTTGTAGTACTGGAGATTCCTTGCCAAATCTATAACCAGTATCAGAGATGGAAGAAGAGCAGCAAAAACCCTCTTCGTCTTCTCCCCTTTCAGAAGCTTCTAAACCCTATGACAAAGCTCTGCAATCTATCCTCGACAGAAAAATGCCCTGCACTTTCTTGGAGATCGCCATCAATTTCCTTCATCAGAAATCTGATCTCTTCAAGGATGAAAATGTGGCCCATAAAATCTCTGCCCTTGTTAAGGAGAAGGAAGCTGAAGAGAGGAGGAAGAACCAGGAAAGATCTTTGCAGGTTGATGGAAAGCCGGAAAAGCTGCAAAGAGGAGTAGAAGCAAGTGAAGGATATTCCAATGAAGGATGCCAAGGAGGAGAAGAGTATTCCCCCTCTGGCGGTGGAGGAGAACAAGTCGGAGAAAGAATTGGCGCTGGAGGCTAACAGCGGTGGGAAACGTAGTGCATTCTTTTCTGCAGGGGCTGGTTTTGGTCCAGACAGAAGACCAATCGTTCGGTCTTCATCTGACCTAGATCGGTTCGGTCCTGTCTCAATCCTCATGTCAGCAGACCGAAAAAATTTGATCCGCTTCACTTTGAATCCTGAAACCGAACCGGACAGGACCATGCACACCCTGATGGAAACACACAAATGCATTTCTGAATATCAGTACTTTATGTATATAGAGACAAGCAGTGTTCCTGCTGCTAGAATGTTCTCACATGAAATTAGTAGAAGTAAATTGTGAATCACTTGATTCAACATTATTAATTTAGATAAAAAGTCTAAAAGCATCCACCTCAGCATGACCAGCACTAAAGTAACAAGTTTATCCTGAACTATTATACCAAATATGAATAGCAATATATAAGCACAGGTCACATAAAATAAAAATCAGCTTACACATTAAAATATGTACCAGTTTAACTCCAATAATTTCTTTTATGGGATCAGCTATCCATAATCTAACATTTAACGTTGGAGTCAAACTTCATATGAAGGCCCTTCTTGGTGGACAAACAATACTGTGCAGGAAGTGGACAGATTGTGATCTGTAGTTTCTATAGCAGACAGCAAAGGCACAAGCACAAGCAAAAACATCCAGAGGAGCAGAAGAACTGCAAGAGTCAAGTCCCTAGGAGATGGAGATGGAGATGTGAGATGATCAATTCTGAGACAATGAGAAATCATGCAAAACATTCTACAAGTGCTGGGGAAACACCTAAAGGACAGTGGAATAAGAAAGTCTGAACTAAGCAGACAGTCATTGTTGGTAGAGGAGGAATACTGCAGAGACTAAAAGCAGCATCATTTTAATTTCACATACCTATTTTGAATTCTAAAAAAAAATATCTTTATTGAAGAAAAAGTTCAAGGGCAAACATCATGCTGACTTGGGACCAATGCTTTTGACTTCCTCTCCTATGCAGAAAACGACTCTGTATAGCAGTTTCCTTTTAATGCATAATTTTTGTTGGTAAAATTTCAAATTGACTCAGTTTGTTAATTTACTGTCTTAAGGACCAGTACTCCCAGCATGTAGATCAATATCAAATTAATGCGGCTATCCCTGCAACAGTTGCATGATATGTCTTGCAAATAAGTGATCTTATGTCAATTTAGTCTCACTGGAATAAGTCTTTATTTTCTTACACCGTATTTTATTTTGACTAGTCATTTAGAATATTATCAACATCAATATAAAAAAGATAAATTAAATGCCTTACAGTAAGTTACAGCAATCAGAAATTGATATGGTCTCAGTAGTTGATATAATGTGCAAGTGCATCAATCATTAAACATATATGCATGGATGACCTTCCTGATAATTTTAAGAGCAAATTTTGCATATGATATCACTTATTGTCCATGCAGCAACGTGTAAAGACTATCCATTTAAAAGCATGTGATGTCGCTCATTGCCCTAACCGCAGCACAACCATTATCACATCAGCACCCGGATGGTCAGGATAAGGCTGATGACTGAGTCATCAACCCATCCACTCATGGAAGTCCTATACCAAAATGCAGAATTCATTCTCAATTTTCTTCATTAAACCCACTAACAAGCTTCAAAAAATGCAGTAATCATCCAATTCTATGTTGTATCAACAAAACTGTTTCCATCATCTATCACAAGTGGATCAGTTGGAAGTTGAAGCACAAGTTTCAGGCTCCACCTTGAAGAAATTTGATAGTAAGGGCTTTAGGACTGGCAATTGGATTTATCAATAGGTTTCAAAATAGAACTCAGAAAAACATGAATGTAAGCTTAATTTTCTACATGTTGCAGCTTATCTTTGTGTGATGACTCAATAACGACAGGATAGACAAACTTCTTCAAGATACTTGCCTTGTGTCTCATATTATCCCTCTTTTGATGGAGCTGATGTAATGGACATGTTGCAATCCTGTCATGAATATAGAGCATCCAATGAAGAAGAAAGAGGATTTGTTGGGCAGTGTCAAACTGAAATGTGGAGATGTAATTTCTGTTGAATGAAAAGATTGCATATTCCCGTAGCAAATCAATTTCATTAAACATACTATTACTCTCCAATATTTTTGTAGCCCTCAATTGGATGGAGCCAATGTAATGAATACGGTGCAAGTCATGTCATGAATATATAGTGCAGCAGAGTGGCTGAACTTGTATGGGATTTCAAGAGGTATGAACAGTCAGATCTTGGGGAAGACCAGCTGAAAATTTTCAGGGTTATCTTGTCCAGAAATATCCCTTGAACCAGTAGATCTTTTAGTGTTGGCTTTATGCACAGTTGCCAGTATGGAAGCAAGAAGCAGAAGCGGGTGCAGAAGTTGAAAGTGAGTGAATTCTTTTAAGATGGAAATGTGAAGCATGAGAAAAAATATTCTTAGCCGGATCATTTAATTTCTCTCTTTAGAATGCTAGACACATTTAGCCAGCTTTATTCTCTCTTGCTTCCTCTACTCTGTCCCCCAATGGTATCAAAACCAATGAGGTTCTGAGGAGATTATGAGAATTAATGTTTGTCAAGTATGCTGTTATAATCTATATGAATAGATTTCCACGTGATAGTGATTAAAAGAAGAGCTAATGTTTGTCATGTATGCCGTTATAGTCTAAATTTAATTAGTAAATTGTAGTTTCTAATTTTACATTTGCATATGCTAAGGTTGGAAGGCAAGCCTTGGCGCAACGGCAAAAGTTGTCGTCGTGTGACCTTGAGGTCACGGGTTCAAGGCGTGAAAACAGCCTCTTGCAAAAATGCAAGGTAAGTCTGTGTACTATAGGCCATTGTGGTCTACCCCTTCCCCGGACCCCACATAGGCTGGAGCTTCGTGCACCAGGGCTGCCCATTTTTATATGCTAAGGTTTCAAGATCAGGAAATTCTGATCTTTCTGAATTATTCAGTAGTTTAAGTGGCTCAGAAGGAGGGTAAACTGAACTTACTTTTCTACCTTCTATAGTCTGTCCTTCTCTAGACATTAGGTTATTTCGTTTTCAACTTATGAACCATGGAACAAAGGATTGAATTACTTGAGTTTGTTCTATATGTTTATAAAATTGTTCCTTGTGGTATTGAAATATATTCTCAAAATTTTTGGAATACCATTCTCTAAACATTTTATGTTAATCAGACTGAAAGTCTCTATTAAGAGCTAGTCTAATAAGACTTCCTAGACTTGAATCCATTGAAACTAATATTTGAAATCCATTTCAGACAGATTTGGATTACCTTGATGGTAAATTGGGTGAGCAATATTGTTTTCCAACAGTCTTACAGCTTCAACTAAAGGTTCTACTTGATTATTTAGGGAACTAGTTGACATCCGACAGTCTTACAGCTTCAACTAAAGGTTATTCTTGATTATTTAGGGAACTAGTTGACATCCTAGAGCTAAGAACTGATATACACCTAGGTAGTGTGACTTAGCTTCTAGGAAATTGAATTGAAACATCTCCTTTAGGAGTTTTGGTTATATTTTCAATTGTTCTATTAACAATTGGCTGAGAGGGAACTTCTTGGTTTAATTTCAAGATCTTGGAAAGTCAACTTCATCCCACTTTATTACTCTATTGACTGCTATATTAGAGGCCAAAAGATTTGTTTCAATTAAAAGTATTAGGAGACCATAAATATATTCCAAAATTTTCCAAAAACGGAAAAAAAGAAATATAAACAAATGCTTCACATAATTTTTCATTTGAAAACTAAATTTAACATCCATATTCCATATCTGATGAGCAGTAACTCTACAACTAAAAAGATGTTTTCCAAACTTAAATTGAACTAAAACAGAGCTTTTTGCTGTTTTCCCTTGATTGGTAAGAAGTAATGCGATTACCCAGAATTAGTTTCGAAAATAAGTTGTTTTGCTGTAAAAATTACAAGATGCAAGCAATAGACGTTTAGAGTTAAGGGTTTTGATAGAGACACGGGAGGATAAGGTTGGATGCTCGATGAGTTTCACGGGTAGTATAGATTTCCCCTTCATCTATCAAATATTATTGAAGACTGAGTTACTTAGGGAGAACCCACAAAGGGCAATCCATAAATAACTCGTAAAATGTGTCTTATTTGTTAATTGACAAAAAGAAATAAACAAAGAAGGGAAACACTACACAAGTGTCCCCATCTTAAACAGAGGCGCAACTCTACTTGATTGAAAGCATGAATCAGATTGATCAAAAGCAAAAATCGAATTGATTAGATTCATCAAGGAAGCGCGAATCCCACTTGAGGAAGCGTGATTACCAATATTAGGATTTGATCTTTGCTTCCAACTTCCCTAGCGCAGATCCCTCAAGGATGCTTCCTGGCGACTATTTATCCAACAAGAACTTAAAAGTATCACCAGCAATAAAAGAGATATCATCCACACCTTGGACTTAAATAAGGAGAAAAGATAGGGAAGTATATGGTATAAAAAGGAGGAGAAGAAGAAGAATAGCTAAAGCAGAAAAATCTAGATCTATTTAATATATTAAGTACTGAAAATGTCCAAGACATAAGTGTTTATATAGACCTTTTCCAAACAGTTCTACAATAATTCAAACAGAAACTTCTTAATTGACAACTTTCTAAGAAACATAAATCAAATTTACAAAGTCAAATAGGCAACTTTCTAAAATAACTCCTATTGAAATAAGAAATTTTCCAGAAAGAAACCTCACTTTCCTTACAACTAGAACATCTAAAAAAATACCCTTGGCAGTGTTCATGTCACGTTCGTATGAAAACAACACTGTTCAAGCGAACAGTGACATGAACAGTAATCCTGCTCATTTTCTTCTTCCTCTTTACTTTTTGATGGTTTTTTGGATTGGTGAAGATGCTACTGCATCAATATAGTAGATGAGATAATAAAAAAAATGAGCATTTTTGGAGGCAGAATGAAACTACAGTTATATGTAGTTGTGATATCTTTTAAATGTTGGGGTAAGGCTGCAAACATTCTCATTGGAAGTCTCAATGATGTAGGACAGCATGCAAAATGACCTAATCTATATGCTGAGATCAGATCAGAATTAACTTAAATTAGAAAGCATAAATTAAACTACGACAGGCACTTTAACATGCAGAAAATCAATCTTTATCAACATGAATAGCCTACAATGAGTTACAAGATCTGCAGAATACCTCAGATTTCTACCGATTAAGGTAAGATCGAAGTTTCAATCAAGACTGTCCCTCTAATTGACAAACAGTCCTGATTAAGCTTTGGATCTAGAGTTCAAGAATTTAATGTAGGATAAGAATTCTATATTATTACTGATGCACATCACGCAACCACACACAGCTCAGAAATCATCCATTAGAAGACAAGGTAGAAAAATACTAACAATAGTAATTCGGCCTTGTACCGAACGCAGCTTCACGCCCACGGGAAGAAATCTAGAACGAAGAATCCACTGAGTCTAACAAAATTTTCATTCATTATTCATCAAAAACTCCTTGCACAAAAAAGAAAAAGATCTTAAGTAGGGGACATCCAACCCTAATCTAGAAAAAGACAAAATTGCCCCTACTTAAATCACAACACATTAAGAAACCTAATACCCTTAGTGGTAAATATCCAAAGTAAACTAAACTATAACGTAACATAAAAAATAAAAAAATAAAAAACACATGGGATGATGGTCCCCATCACTCAATTTCATTAAGCTTCTAATAATGCTAATCTTACTTGCTTATGAGATGGAAAAACAAGGTCATCGCCCTTGTTCCATCTGTAAAAAGACAGTTCTATTGCATTTTCAATCAATTATAGGCTTGGAATATAAATTAGTATATTTCACAACAAAGAGCATTATCCATTCCAAGCAGTGCAAGACTTTGAGCAAGCTAAGATGATACCAAAAGATCTATTGATCAAATTCACTACTTAGAGACAAACCCTCAATTTATATATATAACTTCTGCTGAGACTGATTCAAGAATTTCAACTTACCATCAGAATCTGATCTACATGGTCAGAGATTTGAGTAGATGAACCGACTGTAGAGCTCATTGTAAAAAGACTCTCTTATTCAATGCAGCTGCTCATACTTCTAAGACTGATATAATCTTTGTCCTCAAACTAAGAGATGGAACCCAGAAAGATGAAAACCTAAAGTCTTGTTTCACTTGTGCAACAGATTGCTAAGTGAATCCTGCAAAGAATCATTCGCAATACCAGAATGCTTCACATGGTTAGTGTTGCAGCAGTATCCAATGTTAACCTCAATACAAACTCCTAAAAACATCTTGCCCAGTGTCAGAAACTCTATACTTTAACCTCCCGTAGAGCACAAGAGTCCCACTTCAAAAGCCTTCCTTTGCAAGCCTTGAGTTGTCAAATATTAGTGGCAGGTTCCCTGCACTTGTTTGTCACCTTAAATCATTAGCTCAGAATCTCAGATTCAGTTACCAATTCTTTCATCTCCTATATCCTTTGTGTCTGGTAATTTTGGATTCATAAACCTTTGATAGCAATCTTATGATACAGGCATTGTTTCTTTGGTTCACTTAATATGTCAAGAGCAGTCAGTTTATGCAGTGGTCATTTTCCTCCAAGTCAGTTGAATTGTTCTCTGAACGAGAGCTTATAGATAAGAAATAGTCCCAAGAAGATTTCAAATACTTTTTCTATGTCTAAGTGGTTCTCTTTGGGGTTTGTGCACTTTGCTCAGTTGGTTAAGTACCCTGTCTCAGAACCAAGAGGTTGTTGCTTCTAATCTGCTCAACATTCAGGGGAAAAAACAGTCATTGTCTGTCATTTTGAAAGAAAGGCAGTTGCATGCTTAATACACGTCACATGATTTAATACAGGAAAAATATTTAATACGCAGGTGACCTTATTTACTCTGCTTATAGTGCCTCTGGATTTCTAACCCTCTAGGAAAGTCCTAAAACTCATATATCCCAATATCTCATACTAGTAGTAATTTAACCCAAAATATAATCTTCATGAAAAAACTAGAGACTTATTAAGAAAATAAATATAAACCAATGTAATATCTATGAAAGCTGTATTCGGCATTAAGGATCAACATCTTATAGAACAAGAAAGAAAGGATACAAATTTATTGACTCACTAATTTGTATTACAACAATTTATAAGCAAAACCATAAAAGGAAAATAACAATATAAAAATAGTAAGTTTAGTAAAAGAACAAACTCTGTTTCCTATAGAATAGAAGATGGATTTTCTAATTCTAGTAAAGGGAAGCGCTTGGAAAAGAGATACGGTGCACTTTTATAAACTGTAGACACAGTAACTTCAAAGGATTTTCAAGAAACTAGGATCTCACTCTTGAACTTGAATGCTAGCACTATGATGATAGACCTAGACAAAGGAATTTGTATTTCATACAACAATACAAATTTAGATGAGAGAGAAAACGAGGTACTATTTTTGGATAATAATTAAAGAGAATGCCATGGGTTCAACTAGCAATACAAGAATGTCCAGCACCTAAAAAGCCTTTCAGCACAAGTTGATGACACACTGGGAGCCAGATTACACACTTTTAAAATGAAGAATGTTTCTTAAACAGCTTCAGTGACTAGATCATAATTGATTACCAACCAATATGGAAGTAAAAATAGTTGATTTTACAGAAGCAGATTCTCAAGAGAGGAGAAGGTGGCATCTAGATTTTCATCCTATTGAAAAAGTTTGTCTGTTAATGGAGTTTCCACTTCTATAAGAATCCTGGAAGTGATCTTAGGAACCAGTCCTGTTCAACCTAGCCATTTGAACTGAGGTTGTACTCTCTCGCTGCTGTGGCATCACAACTTCATTGTTATGTATTGTTCCTTAGATAATAACCTAATATGAGAATATAAACCATATAAAACCTCCACATTTAATTTGCAAGATCAAATCATCATCATCATCATCAAGACCTTATACAGACTTTGCAAGATCAAATAGATAGTAAAAATTTGCAACTAGGATTTCAAATGAAAATGGGATTTAAAACTATCTGTTATTTGGGCAAATGAAAATTTCAAAGGCTGTTTGAGAGAACTGAGGCAGCCAAATTTTTTTTACAGCAGGTCAAGAGGAGTGGGCCCTAATTGGGATAAGGTCTTGATGATGATGATGAGCTCAAGGGGAGTGGGGCAGAATCAATCCTTTGTCCGCCTTCTTATTTAATGTCATTCCTGATAGCTTATAAGGCAGGATTCATCTTCTGTCCCCTTCTTATTTACTGTCCTTCCTGATAGCCTGAGTATAGCTGTCAAAGACACTGGGCATTTGGTAATTTGAAGGGCTGGAAGATCACACTTTCCTCATATGCTGCTGATATTCTTAATAACTAAGGGATGAGATGGAGCAAGCTTCCTAAAGGGGGTTTTCAGGTGCTTTAAAGCTTTTTCAGGCCAAAAGCCAACCTGTGCAAAATGATGGTCAGGCGGTGCAACCTTTTGCTATGGTCGTTGGCTGCAAGATTGGCTCTTCATGTTCCTCTTACTTTGGCTCCTTCCCAAATGTATGAGCAAGTTTCCTAAATCTCTCTGAGAACCCTTGAGCAAAAGAGTGGAGAAGAAGCTGGCAATCTGGAGGAGGAATATGCTTTCTATTGGGGGATAATCACCCTGATCAAATCATCAATGAAGAATCTTCTGGTTTAGTATCTTTTGTTGTTTCATTGCCAGCCTTTGTTTGTGATAGAATTCGAAAGTGCACAGGAAACCTTTGGGAAACGACCTGGAGATAACTGTGAGATTCACTTCAACAACCAGAATTAGACTTGTTTACCAGTGGAGACAGTGGATTGGGGGTCAGACAGCTGAGAGTAATAAACACAGCTCTTTCAGGGAAGTGGTTATGTGTTTCAGGAGCTAAACTGTGGCTTTTCAGACATTATTTTGGCTCAATTTGTCTAATAAGGATAATTCTTCTGCTGAGCATACTGTTCCCATAGGTAAACAGATTGCATGGTTTGATATTCTACGGATGGATGAGGATGTTAACAGAGCAAATGGATATGGGGCTAAAAGTGGAAATAGATTGGTTTGAAAGTTCTCCCCCCAAACAAGTGTTTCCAATGATGTTCTCATTATCTGTGATTCCAACAGATCTGCAGCTGCAGATGAGAACAGCATTACAGCAGAAAGCTTAACTTGATACTCCAAAAAAGTTTTTGAAAGATATTGACTAACAGGAATCCTCCAAGATAGGGCCCTTACCATCTTATAACCAGAATTTTAGTCAGACTTTGGTTCAAACTATCCACTATGGTGTCTTCATAGTCTATATGAAGCTTATACTAGTTGGATTTAAAAGACAGGCCAAGGACCCTTGGTTTTATTATCTTGCTAAAATTGGAAATCTAGGATCCCAACAGTGAAGAATGTGCAGGTGGCCACCACTCCCTATCTCTCTCAAATTTGAGGTTCATCAACATGTACAAACTTGCATTTGCTACACCACGCCTTCCACTGTTTTTATGGAGGTTACTTCACCATATCCTTTGAGATTTAAAGGGCTCTATTGGATAATGTTTCTTTTACTCCAGTCGTGGTCATTTTACTCCTTCAGCATTTGTTGTTGTTAATTGGACAAGATCTCCTCTCAATCATGGATTAACATCTGGTTACTGAATATTTGAGCCAATTTGGGTAATGAGAAAGACTAAGAAAGAGTTGATGTGGCTAGACTGAGTGTTCAGGCGAAATACAAGTTGTGGATCAAGGTACATGTACCTTTATGTTGTTGTGCACTTTATTAATAGAGCTTGGGTTTCATTATGACATTCCTTGAATTGTAAGAACCGACATCTACCATCTCACCTCTAATTTCACAACAGGAGAATACTTATCAAGATCCCCCGCTATTTCCTCAAGGAGAAGCGGGCTATATGGCCATCTTATACTCCAAAAATTTGTTTGGATTGATACTGACTGATATGTGCAAGTTGAGGAAGAACATATTTCCCAACTTAAGGGAGAGGGTCATTAGTTACCCAAGGTATTTGTATTTGTTTAGCAAAGGTATCTACCAGATGTAAGCCAGATCACTTACTAACATTGCTTATGTAATGTTCAAGAAGTTCCTTAAATCATGAGTGACGACATATGACCACTTTTGCCTTTCCTTTTCCCTTCATAACCATGAATTCTCTGCCCCTTTTTCTGTCTTTTCATTTTGTTTATAGCCATCAAGATCATGTGTCAAACAAGGGACTTTTTTCAATGGATTTGTATTTATAACGACTCCCAATTTGTCAATGACATCATGGGTTTACAGAAAAGTTTAAACTTTTTGCAGAATATTCCAGATGAGTCCTACAAGAGTCCTTTTCTAGCGTATATTAAGCACTAGGGTTTGGCAACATGGCTCCCTTTTTGGGTTCTAAATTAAGATCATTTCCATAAAATGTTTTGTGCCTACGTATGTGTGCTATTTAAGTAACTCCAAATTACGATCTTCACAGATTTAGCATCCATACTCATGTGAAGACTTGAATTGATTCTCCAATGAGGAATGCTACGACTTGAAATTCGTAGCCAAGAATACTATGAAAATTTGAAGTTGCTTAAAGGGAATGATTATATCTACTAATAGCAAAAGGTTGAAACTTGATCCCTTCTTATCATGTTTCTCATTTTCCATAATAACATTGGAGAAGTTGATTATTAAAGGAGATACAGCACACACTATTTCTGAGATAGCAAATCGGGTAGTGGACCTTGTCATCTTGATTGTTCTATTGATGAAACTCAAGATAGAAGCAGCAAAACCTGACATGACCTTTTACTGCATTCCATGAGGTTGAAATGATGAAGGTGCAGGTTGCATCAAGAAGTCTTATGTTTCATTTTGCAACCCCATGATGCTTCCTTGTAGCTGTTTTCTCTTAGTGATGTTTTGTTCCATGTCAACAAAGTGTTATAATATGTGGGGCATTTTGTCAAAAGAAATTTGGTGCCCACGGGAAGTAATCAATGAAATTGCATAGTGTAAAGTTGAACTTTTTAGATCCTTTAAATCACTGACTAACTGGGGATACTTTGTCCACATGCTGAAACCACTAAAATATGTGCAAGTTCATCAAAGATATGCTCATTCTCTAATTGCATTCATAAGCAACACACTGCAGTGCTAAAGCCTAACCAAATATGTCTCTCTGCAAAAGAAGCCTCACCACTTTCAAAAGAAAATAAGTGATGTAGACCATCCCACCTTTTTTCTTTGTATGTTATGTTATAGTGTTTTTTTTTTTCTTTTACTTTGAATATTTACCACTGAAGGGGAGCCTTGGCGCAACAGTAAAAGTTGTCATCATGTGACCTTGAGGTCACAGGTTCAAGGTGTAGAATCAGCCTCTTGCAAAAATGCAAGGTAAGTCTGCCTACTTTAGGCCATTGTGGCCCGCCCCTTCCCCGGACCCCGCATAGGCGGGAGCTTCGTGCACCGACGCTGCCCTTTACTTTGAATATTTACCACTGAGGATATTAGGTTTATTAGTGTGTTGTGACTTAAGTAGAGGCAATTTTATCTTTTCCTCTAGATTAGGGTAGGACATCCCCTACTTAAGATCATTTTCTCTTTTTTAAGGAGTTTTCTTATGAATAATGAATAGAGATTTCATTAGACTTAGTGAATTCCTCGTTCTAGTTTCCTTCCCATGGGAATGAAATAGCTTTTGGTACGAGACCTAGGTAATATAACCCGATCTAGCATTCAGTATCTTTTCTACTTTATCTTTTTTTTGGGGGGGGGATGATTTATGTGCTGCATGTGGTTAAATGACAGCGTCAGTAATAATTTTTAATTGTTATATGCATTAAACTCCTCATCATCATCATCAAGACCTTATCCCAATTAGGGGTCGGCCACATGAATCTTATTCCTCCATTCCACTCTATTAAATACCATGATTTCATTTAGTCCCAAAGTTTTTAAATCTTTCCTCACCACTTTTATCCACGTTCTTTTGGGCCTTCCCCTTGCCCTTTTAGAACCTTCAACTTGTATTGCCTCGCTCCTTCTAACTGTTGCCGTTGGTGGCCTCCTTTGAACATGTCCAAACCATCTAAGTCTAATCTCCCTCATCTTGTTACCTATTGGCGCTATCCCTAAATTTCCTCTAATATTTTCATTTCTAATTCTATCCTTTCTTGTCTTACCACTCATCCATCTCAACATCCTCATTTCTGCGACACTCAGCCTATGAGTATGATGTTCCTTAACTGCCCAACACTCTGATCCATAGAGCATGGCCGGCCTAATAGCCATCCTATAGAATTTTCCCTTTAGTTTGAGTGGCACCCGCCGATCACATAAAACACCTCATGCACATCTCCATTTGTTCCAACCCGCTTGGATTCTCTGGGTAACCTCCCTCTCAATCTCTCCACTCTCATGGATCAACGATCCTAAGTATCGGAAGTGGTCTCTCATGGGGACCTCTTGGTTATCAATCTTGACTAGTGCTCCACTCCTACTCTCCTTACTAAAATTACATTCCATATATTATGTCTTAGTTCGGCTAATTTTAAATCCTTCCGATTCTAATGCTTCTCTCCATAACTCTAGCTTTATGTTTACACCCTCCCTTGTCTCATCAAGTAAGACTATATCGTCTGCAAATAGCATGCACAAGGGAATCTCCTCATGCAGATATTTTGTTAACTCATCCATAACTAATATGAAAAGGTATGGACTCATCCATAAGTAATATGAAAAGGTATGGACTCAATGCCGATCCTTGGTGCAATCCGACAGTGATAGGAAAATCACCAGTCACACGACTAGTGGTCTTAACATTTGTTACTGCTCTCTCATACATATCTTTAATTATGTCTATATACCCCTGAGAAACCCCTTTAACACCCAACACCCTCCATATTAACTCTCTAAGGACTCTATCATAAGCTTTTTCTAAGTCAATAAAGACCATGTGTAGGTCTTTTCTCCTCTCCCTATATTTCTCTACTAATTGTCTTAGTAAGAAAATAGCTTCCATGGTAGACCTCTCAGGCATGAAACCAAACTGATTCTCCGATATACTTGTTTCATGTCGTAGCCTCTTCTCAATCACTCTTTCAAAAAGTTTCATGGTGTGGCTCATAAGTTTGATCCCTTGATAATTAGTGCAGCTCTGAATGTCTCCTTTATTCTTATAGATTGGTACAATAGAGCTTTTCCTCCACTCATTAAGCATTTTCTTTGATTTTATAATCTTGTTAAACAACTTGGTCAACCAAACTACCCCACTATCTCCCATATGCTTCCAAACCTCTATTGGTATACCATCAGGCCCCATGGCCTTTCCTGATTTCATCTTTCTCAAGGCCTCTTTTACTTCAAGCATTCTAATCCTACGTTCATATCTATAATATTCAGTGTTATTTAGATTCATAGTATTTTCAATCCCTATATTCTCAGGGCCATTGTCATTTAACAATTTTTGAAAGTATATTTCCCACCTTTGTTTGATCTCATCATCTTTGACTAATACCCTTTGATCATCGCTTCTAATGCACCTAACATGCTCTAAGTCCTCACCCTTCTGTTCTCTTACTTTTGCAAGTTTAAACACATCTTTCTCACCTTCTCTTGTTCCTAGTCTATTACAGAGCTCATCATATGCTTTAAGTTTTGCCTCACTTACTGTTCTCTTAGCAACGTTTTTAGCATTCTTATATTGTTCATAGTTTTCATTATTTCTAATCTTTTGTCATGCTTTAAAATGCATTCGTTTTTCTTTAATAGCTTTTTACACTGTTTCATTCCACCACCATGTTTCCTTTGTTAATAGCCTTTTACCTTTAGATACTCCTAAGGCATCTTTTGCCACTTTCTTAATGGACTCAACCATATTAGTCCACATGGTATTTACTTCTGTTTCATAGTTCCAATTTCCTTCTACCATCAACTTATTTTTGAATGAAGTTATTTTCTCACCTTTTAAGTTCCACCACTTAGTTTTTGGATGTGTATTAAGTTCTGTTCTTTTACTCCATCTTTTAATATGAATATTCATGACCATTAACCTATGTTGTGAGGTTAAACTCTCACTGGGTATCACCTTATAATCCTTACATATAGATCGTTCATTATTCCTAAGTAGAAAAAAGTCTATTTGGCTTTTATGAAGTCCACTTTTAAAGGTTATTAAGTGTTCATCCCTCTTCTTAAAGAGTATATTTGCAATGGATAGGTCATATGATAAAGCAAAATCGAGGATATTCTCCCCAATCTCGTTTCGTTCACCTATACCATACCCTCCGTGTATTCTATCATATCCTTCCTTATCTTTTCCTACATGGCCATTTAAGTCTGCTCCTATAAATATCCCCTCAGTGTTGGGAATTTCTTGCATAACTCCCTCCATATCTTCCCAAAACTGTCTCTTAATTATATCTTGTAACCCTACTTGTGGTGCATATGCACTTATAATATTTATAATCTGCTCTCCTAGAATCATTTTTATTATTATAATTCTATCACTTATTGTTTTAACGTCCACAACTTTATCCTTTAATTCCTTATCCACTATTATTCCTACGTCATTTCTATTATTTTCCTTTCCTACATACCATAATTTATACCCATCTATTTCTCTAGCTTTAACCACTTTTCACTTGGTTTCTTGGATACAAGCGATGTTGACGCTCCTACGTTTCATCGTGTCTACTAACTCCAAACTCTTACCTGTCAGTGTCCCTATATTCCATCTAGCGATGCAAATCTTATGTTTTGGAGATACCCTATTTACTATCACCTTTCTCGACCTCCATGGTATGAACCCATGTCCACTTTTCATTGCACCTGGGTTTTGATACAGCTCGTCGCTTCCGAGGGTACGCTCTAGCAGCCCTTGCCCATTTTTCACTACACCCGGGATCCGATGTAGCGCGTCACTTCTGGGAGAACGCCCTAGCAACCCCTGCCTATTTTTCACCGCATCTGGGATCCAATACAGCACGTCGCTTATGGGGAACGCCCTAACTTGAGCGAATTTCAGTTTTCGATTCATGTCATGTTGGGATTGCCATAGTTTTTAAAAGCTGAAGATGATTTTCATTAAAATCATTAAAATAATCTTCAGCTTCACCCTTGCCGGCTGGCTACCTGACACAAGGGTGGCCATATTTTAAGAAGCTGAAGATGATTTTCATTTATTCTTCACAAACTAATATACAAATGCATATTTATTTGTAAGAAAGAAATAATAGAATCATCTTCAACTTCCCCCTTGTCGGCTGGCTACCTGACACAAGGGTTGCCATCTTTTAAGAAGCTGGAGATGATTTTCACTTCTTCCTCACAAACTAATATACAAATGCATATTCATTTGTAAGAAAGAAATAATAGAATCATCTTTAACTTCCCCCTTGCCGGCTGGCACCTGACGCAAGACCCTCCTCCTTTTTTATCCGAGCTTGGGACCAGCATTGGCGGATATGCATTAAACTCCTAAAAACCCTAAATCCAAAGCTTAATCGGGACCGTTCATCAATCAAAGGGATGATTCAGATTGAAATTTGATCTTATCTTAATCGGTACAGATCTGGGACGATCTGTAAATCCTGTAATTCATTATAAGTCATTCATGTTTATTAAGTTGTTTTTCTACATGTTAAAAGTGCTAGTGGTAGTTTAATTTATGTTTTTTCCTTATGTCAATTGATTTTAATCTGATCTCAGCATACAGATTCGGCCATTTTGCATGCTGTCCTACATCAATAAGCAGCTCAAAATGTTTATAAAAAGAATAGCAAGCATGATGAAATAAATTTTCTTAGAAGAAACCACCACTTGAGAGGTTGCAAAGATGACTATAAGATAAATACAAACCTACAAGTCTAAAAGAAGACTTTACAAAATGAGTAAGGCAAAGCTAAAATGAGACTATGAACTTGAAGTTCTTGCTATAACTAAAGCAACAAAGTAGATTTAACAGAATAACAAAATAAAACAAATCAGATACGTACACAATAGCAGAGACTGCACGGCAATATCGCTCCCACATACTGCGAAACCGAGGTTGACCTCCAAGATCCCACAACTTTATAGTAACATTTCCTTTAGTAACCTTCCGCATGTTAAATCCTACCTATAAGCCCCAATACATTCGTATTGCAAACATATTATAATTAGTAAACGAATTGTGCACAACAAGAATGCCATCTTCTAAACTGAGTAACAATAAAAGCTTGTCCGCACTTTCTTTTGCAAAGAAATTACATACCGTCGGAATCATGTCTTCACTATATCCACCAGTCTACACAGAAGAACCAAGAGCGAGTTTGTTAGCAATACAAAGAATAAAATCATCAAGAGAAGATCAAATGGACATTTACTCACTGCAATGACATTAACAAGAGATGTTTTTCCAGCATTCTGAAGCCCGATCAGAGAGAGCTCCATTTCTTGCTTGAAAAAGAGGCTGATATAGGAAAAAGGAAAATATCAAACTAAGACCAGAAATCAGGCAAACGAGTGCATAAACCAGCAAGCCAATTCACAGTGCATAAACTTTCATCTGGAGAAATTTAATCAACACGAAAATTGCAATTAGGAAACCGAATTCCCCTATACTATTTCTTTCAAAAACAAAAAAAGAATAGTTCCACAACTCAACGTACAAAAATATTCATAAAAATCGACATTATAGCTCCAAAATTTTGATAAAAGTAGCAGTGAATCTAAAAAAATATTGCCAACTTTATTGTCGAATGAAATTCAGCACGGTATAACCCAAATATGCAATAAAACAACCTTAGAACTCCAAATTAATTATCAATTACTCCCAACATGCAAAATCAAGCCCCAAAATCCATTCAAAACCACATTTTGACAACAGAGAAAAGAGCATCAACCCCCCAACTTCTCCTTTCAGAAAGAGACAGAAAAAACCAACATAAATGCCATCTTTGCGACCAAACACGATATCCACCAAGAAACAATTGAATGTAATCGTTTACCTCCGTAACCAATTGAGGAAAGCTTCCCAAAGCCCCATTGAGAAAACAAGGAGCAGAAGAAACGGAGGGAATGAAAACTAGGATTTCAGACGGCGAATTAGGATTTGCAGATCTACAAGAAAAACCCCTTCTCCTGTCGAAATTGACGATCCAAACGCCTCCTTAAGGTTTCCCTTTCCCTCTCCGACTCGAACAGAAAATCGTGAGGGAAAATAAAAAAATGGAGGAAAATTTAAAAATAAAATCTAAAAAGTGACGTAATAATAATGGATAGGAAAAACCAAATGTATAGTGCCAGCTTTTGGGAGTACGCATAACATAAAAAACAACTCCCAATTACCAGAGGACTCTTTTCACTGGTTCGTGCGGATGGAAAGCGGTTGATTTTGGGTAATTGTCCGCAAGAATCTAACTGGACATGGCTTGACGTGGGCCACCCAAAGATTTGGATGGACAGGATTATCCACTAAAGACTCCCACTTGAGAAGCATGTGGCAGTGGGTGATTCGAAAGCTTAAGACCTCTTGCCCTCATGTTCCAAGGCATGGTCCCCATAGGTTTTGCTAATTTTGTATCAATGAAGGTAGGGAGTCCTACTTGCCATCATATAACAGCTCATAGAAATTGAAAAGGCATGTAGAGGGTGAGAACATCCGAATAGCCGTGCAACTCCTCTGACCCCGCATACTGCTGATCCATGCTGCTTGTACTTGAGTCTCCTAAGTTTGTTTGGATATGTAATGGCCTCTACTTTTGTATGCCTATATAGTTTTGATCCACAGCGTCCATTTGACTTTCCAAAGTTTGGACATCTAATAGTCTAAAATTCACACCAAAAGAAAGGTCAGCAGCATGAATTTAAACTCTTGCTTATGTCTGATCTTTTGTGTCTCTTGCAACACAAAAGCATTATTTTCTTGGATGATAGAGGTGGCCTTATAGTATGAATTTTGCACCAATAGATATGCAAAGCAAGGGGCTGCATATCTATTAGGGTATTTGTCACACTCTGTGACAATCATCAAATAATAAATATATATATATATATATATATATATATATATATATATATATATATACACACAATAGTTTTGTTTATGGATGCCAATGGGTTGGGCGGCCAAAAAAGTGTGTTTTCACCAATCCCTCTCTGCCGACCATGAATCATTGACATCCCCACGCTACCACGAATCACTGACATCCTCACTCCATTGCAGAGTAGGATGAATGTAAAGAACCCATCTTGACCAGCCCGCCCCATCAACTATTATGGGAAGGGTGCGACGCAGGACGAGATTGATTAAATGCCTATAATATTTTGAAAGAAAGGCCTATAATTCTTTAGTGAAATGCCTGTAATTTTTTGTAA
The DNA here is from genome assembly GCA_035236585.1 of Warburgia ugandensis. Lineage (NCBI taxonomy): Eukaryota > Viridiplantae > Streptophyta > Magnoliopsida > Canellales > Canellaceae > Warburgia > Warburgia ugandensis. The sequence goes on from CP141133.1 coordinate 61,961,684, forward strand.
CACCCCGGATTTTCAAGACATTTTTTTTTTATATTAATGGCATTTTAATTAAGAGCAATTGGGATCCCATGAGAAAAGTTTTATTTAACATTTTACTAAACCTATCTTAAAAACTCCGGGTGTTAGTTTTCCTTTCTCAAAATGGCGTACATATAATTTAAACATAAATAAATAATCCGCGTGTAAATCAACGTCAAATAAATAGGCGCCTTTATTTTAATTCAAATAAATGTCCAAAACACAATAATAATATGGCCCAGGGTCTATCCATCATAACATCCCATATAAATGTCCAACATATGTCCAAACATCTAAATCACATCCAAATATAAAGTATGCAGTCCATAATAAAATCTAAATGATAATCCTGTTTAATGACTCACATCACTGTCTAACACTATAGAAAATGGTCTTTAGCAGCTCTCACGGCTTCTTAACAACCTTGCCTTTCCTGTTATCGTGCTCGAGATTTAAGGCATTGCAAAACAAAGCAATGCCTCAGCAAGCTATCGCTTGTGTAGGTACATAGACAATTAATGTAATAAATGAAAGAAATAATGAACAGTACTGATAAAAAAGTCTAACACTTATGAAAATAGTGATATCATAATGTCATGTTCAAATAAATGTCAATTTATTCCATATGCTAAAACATGCAATCATAGAGTTAAAACATGACATGAATCAATAAAATGGAGCATACAACAAGAATAAGGGCACCCTAAGGTAATAGGTCCTACCACATCGCACTAACATCTCTAATCAGGAGTACACGTAGTCAATCTCTGAGTGTCGTCACACCCAGGCATATCATCCATAACCATGCTCATCATACATAAAGGGGCAGCCCCGGTGCACGAAGCTCCCGCCTATGCGGGGTCCGGGGAAGGGGCGGGCCACAATGGCCTAAAGTAGGCAGCCTTACCTTGCATTTTTGCAAGAGGCTGATTCCACGCCTTGAACCCGTGACCTCAAGGTCACATGACGACAACTTTTACCGTTGCGCCAAGGCTCCCCTTCATGCTCATCATACATGCACACATAATAAGAATATGGGCCATCATACTGCAGTGGCAACCCTCCATGGGTATAAACCACCGCCGCTCTTCGTCGACACCATAACGGGAGACTTAGCGTCTATCCCCATGGAAAGGCTCAGACCGGTAGTGTGGACTATCCATGTTACCAAACCCCTACCGAATGCCATCTATGGGCAGGTGTCTATCATATCACAAATCATCACATCATAATCTCGGAAGGTAGGTGGCCAGCCCTATCCCTCCTAGCATGACGCCCACCGGGCGAGAGCATCTGTCATCAAATATAAAACATGAAAATCATATGTATATGCAAAAACTCAAGAGCACTTATAGCTTGAAATCCCCAAGACATGCCCCTCATCCTGGGGTTAGCCTATAAAAGGACCAGCTAATAAGCCTCTATTCTCATTTCTATGTAAATCCATGCATTTTCTATATATATCATAAGAAATAGGTCTCTAATTAAGCATAACTAATTTACATCATGCTTGTAAAAGCATTTGCAATAAGTTTATTCAGTAAAATATTTTAATTTGGAATAACCATCTGTACTCAATGTCGCATGAAATCCACGGTAAATAATAATTGCAATTTAAAACACAATCACACATGATGCTATGTTTAAACATGGTTTAAAAATTAAGGCAAAACATTAGTTGTCGTCACCTACCTCAGTGTGAGACCACTAGCTTGCTAATAACTCCCTTTAACTGGTATATTCAAGTGCACCTGTACATGTCACATCACTATTTTAAAATTTTTTCTAAATAAAAAGTAGTCATTTCTAAGTTTTTAAGTTAAAACTAGGTCCGCGTCGTCAATACGGTCACAACGCCTCTTTCGGATCATGATTTGGACCTCTCTAGCTCCCAAAAATCAAGTTTTTGTGAAAATTACCCTTAAATGGGGCCTGCCGGACCACCATAAGGTGGTTTATACCGGCGGCGCCCCTTTTCTGCCGGTTTACACCGGCGTATACCAGCGCACGAAGACGCACAAAGACGGTGATGCACGCACAGGACGCGCGCCGTGCGTCACGGTAGCCAGGACTCGCCGCATCCTGGCCCCACCGCAACCACCAACCAGCGCATTCCTGCACGCGTACGACGACGACGTCGGGTGACGTCGTCCTGGGTGCGTCTCCGAGTGCGTCCTGGCGTCAGCGCCAGGGCACCGACGCTGAAGAAGACGACCTGATTCCGGTCGCCTTCGGCGGAGCTATAGAGCTTTGTTTTGCGTGATTTTTGCGCCATTTTCTTCAGAATTCTCTCTAGAATCCATTTATGCCATCCTTTTGCACTGATTTTGCCAAAAACCATGGTTTTTAAACAATTTTTCCCAAGTTCCTAAAATCATCCCTAGGTACTGGTTTTTGCGTTTTCGGGAGAAATCCACCGTTGGATCACTCCCAAATTTAAAGGGTATGCTCTTGGGTCTCTTGTGCACTAGTTGGACGATGCGATTTTCAAACGGATGAGGTTTGATCCGTGAAATCATGCTCCAACAGTAGTGTGCACACAGGTTTCTTAAAAATCTGATTTTTTTCCTAATTTTTTTAAATACTTTCCTAATTAATTTTCTAATTAATAAATACAGCAAAAACATGGATTTGAGGCTTACCTTGCGCCTAACTGGTGTTGCTCGTGTTGCCGGGGTTCCACTCACCGGAAAATCCAAGTTTTGCAGGGCTAGGGTTTTGCATAAAAACTCAGAGAAAACGCTCAAAGTGGAGCGTTTTGGCTCCTAGAGGAGCATAGATATAGGGTTTTAGAGTCTTGGGGAAGAGAAACTCTTCCCCACACGTCTCTTCCCACGTCTCTCCGGCGATTTTTCCAGCACTGGTAGAGACGTGTGGAAGACGGGGGTGCCATTATCAATTTGGACCCCTGTCTAACACGTCTCTATCAAATGACTAATTTGCCCTTACAACTTTGACAGCTCATAACTCCCTCGTTTGAGCTTCGTTTTTCGCATTCTTGGTGGCGTTGAACTCGTATCGACGAGCACTTTCAAATTATTATGTTTTTAGGAAAAAATTTCATCCATAAATTTTTATTTTAATTTATTTAATAATTTCCTATTTTATCCTAAAAATTAAGGATATTACATTTTTTGAAATGCAAGTAAACACTTAAAAAATTTACACATTTAACATTTTCTAATAGAAATTTTTGAAAAAAATTCAAAAAATATATCATAAAGTACAAAAAGAAAAGTGGCGACATTTAGAGCGGCATACATGATAATTATATATATATTGTGTAGTGTGCAGATCACGAGTTAGATCATCCCGCCTACTTTAGATCCACCTCAGATCACACTTTTTTGCTCCAACATAGGTGTAGATCACTAATTTCATGCCTTACCCTACCCGAAGTAAGTTTAAAACCATGCTAGGCTCCAATTTAACCCACCCCATTGCCATCCCCAGTTTTTACTGTAAGTAATGTTATATGGACACCCATTTATATGTAATCTAGACCATCTATATTCTAGGTCCTATATTAGAGTGTACAATAAAAGCTCGTGCACTAGAAATACTAATTCTAAAGTTTCTAATGATTTTTGTGAAGTTTCATTTATGAATAGTTTCAAGCTATCCATTTGTAACGACGTCAGATTTTATAATACATTTTTATAATTCTTTTTTAAATGTCGGGCTCTTAATTTGCAAAAGTATTTAGAAAACAAACAGCGAAAAATATTTTTAATGAAAAGACCCTTTTTAAAAATAATCCCAAGTCTCATTTTTCTTTTCTCAAAAAGGATTATTAGCAAAATGAGTGCTACATTTCTACCAAAAATCTAATAGAGTTTTCTTTGTTTTCTGGACATTAGACATTTAACGCATGTCATTGCGAAGTACATGGTAAACACAATTTATAAATAAAAGAATAAGGGAGACTTCGTCTCCGTCCCATCACATTTTCATACAAAACTTTATATTTTGAAAACCAAAAACTCAACCAACTGAAAATTCATGACCAAGATCAATCCAGTCAGAGCCATACAACCACATTTCAGGTTACATACCCACATATTCATATAACAAAGTAATATTAAAGGAAAATATTATATCAGTTCACTATATCATTAATCATGTTGCAAACCTATTTGATATAATTGTTCAACCCTCTTTGAATCTCTAACACGGTTGCTATTCCTCTGTCTTATTTCTTCAAACCTAAGACATTGTAAACAATTTACAATGTCTCAGTAAGCTTGCGCTTGTGTAGGCAGTTTCACATTTATTTTATCAAGTTTTTAATTTAATTCTAAACAACATTTCAAATCATTTTTCATGCAGTTTCTAAAGAATATGGTAATCAAATGAAGGACAAGAAACATGATTAATGCCATACTTTAATCTCAGTTCTACAGTGTCATGATACAATATTTCAAATAGTATGCATATAAAATGTGTATAACTTTAAATACATCTTTTTCAAATAATTGAATCATCATAGTAATCTTAAGTAAATTGCAATATAGAACATATGCCAAAATCACAAATAAGCATAACTTGAGAACTATGTGAAAGATTCACTATCTAACTTGATAAATCAAACATCATAAGGTCCTCAAAGTATTAAAGTAGTGATCAGTTAAATAGCGAATATCGGCAATCTCAAACCGACAACATCATCACGTGCCATATGCACCCTAGTGAACACATCAGCTAGTTGGTCATGAGTATTCATCTAAAGACCATCACCATGCCTATCTATGTGGGTGTCAAAACAAAAATCTTATAACACACTATGCTCACAACCAGATCACTGAATCATGCCTCTCTCGTATCTAGAGAATAACCACCACAGCCACCACAATGACTATGGATACATCTCAAAAGGGTGCCGTGACCACCTCTAATGATTGTCTCTACCACAACAGTCGAGAAAAACATTGTCACTTTGGGCATGAATATCTACCACCTTTGGTGGTTAGAGGCCGGGAAGCCACCCATATAACCTTAGAGTATAGTGCCCACCAGGCTCATTAGCCTAAACAAAGATCTATCTCAATCCCAAATGATCTTAAATCATATAATATATATATATATATATATCTCATGCAAAATCATGAATTTCTTTAACTTAATCTCCAAACATAGGATTGATGCATTTCAAATATCATCATTTCTTTCAAAAGCACTCAACCACATGTAATGAACAACATCATTTTTGTTTTTCATACAAAAAAAAAATACAACATGGCTATGAAGATACATAAATATAATTCACATGCCTTATTTGCAAATATTACATTATTTAAAAGCTAATATGATGTAATATGATGAAAATATAAGTTTCATAATAGTCAAGAAGCCTTAAATAGAAAATATGATAATCAAATGATTTGATAATTTAAAGTCCATATATCTTAACAAATTGATTGCATAGTTAAAATCTCATTAGCAAATAAATATTAAGACCACCTACCTTTTAGGCATAATTCTCCGTTCAGCTATGTTCCTTTTTCAACTCGACTTATCAATCAACTTAGTCAACTTGTCGATATTCCATATTTTCTTATCACTGTTTAGTTCTAAGCTAATAATTACAAAAGAGTATTTTAACCATGATCTATCAATCCAGATCATCTGTTAATGGTGAAACCATTAGGTTTTAATAATCCCTCACTAATCTACCATCAAGATCGCACGATATCAGCCATGTAAGCTATTGATCTATGTTTCCCTTCATGGTTCACCAATCTTACTTCTATCAAGTTGTAGGTTATTAAATCTAAGCCATTGATTATCATTCACGGATCTATATTTATATTTGCAATTTTCAACCATTGAATGGTCTAATTGTCATTTTTACATTACTAATAGATTATGAAAACTCATCTCAAACCATTATTGTTTTGATAACTCCTTTTCCAACTACTTATCACTGATCATATATAAGGATAGTATCAGATCACCCTATGATCTATTATTCACTCTCTAATTGGTGATTCGACGACTATCATTAGTCAGATCTTATTCTCAACATGTTATTAGACATTTTTAACCAATGAATTAGTGAAATATGTCTCATCCTATGACAATTTGGGCTTAGAAATGCAATGGAGGCATCTGATCACAGATTAAGCACCGCCAAGTCCCTGTTTAAATAGTGATAGATCGGACAGCCTAGATCATCTAATCTATTTCACTTCAAAATCTTAAAATTTTGACTCATCCTATCATTTTTAAAGATGAGAAACTTAGTAGCAACATCTGATTATCGATCAGATGTTGCTAGATAGTGTTTTACACGGGAATAGATCTGATGGCTTAGATTGCCTGATCGATCTGTCCAATTTCTTGCAATTTTTGTTATATACCTTATAATTGAAGGTCAACAAAGTTATCTGTGATGTCTGATTATCAATCATACACCATCAAAATACTATATTAATAGTATCCGATTGGATGACTGAGATTGTCTGATCGGATTCTAACTTAGATCTACAATTTCAGTCAAATTGGAGCTATACTAGGCATGTAATTACCCATGTCTGCCCTTATATTAGGAATTGGACGAATGGATCGTCACAAAAACATAGATCTAGCATGAATAGTGTTGATCTAGTTAAAAATCTCAAAATCACGGGTTGGGTTTCATAGATCTTACCTCGTAGAAGTGTTTCCATGCATTTTCCATCATTGGATGAGATGGATTGATCACCGTTTTACGTTGAAACCCTCCGATCATGACGCACGCACTATTTCCCCGCCAATCGAGCCCTCTAATCGACGATCAAGATCTTCATGGATTTCCCACTAACCATGAGGGTTTCGTTCGTTTGATGGAGGTGAACAAACATGGTCAGCTGGGATCAATGATCCAAGTTGGCTTCGTCTTTGGTGAGGGCGTGGAAGTCCGGCACCCGAAAACCCTTGCTCCTTCCTCCTCACTGACATGTCATCCCCCCTTGGGTGGCTTGCTTTCCTCTCTTCCCTCTTTCTTCTCTTCTTCTTTCTCTCCTTCTCCTTCTCCTTCTCGTCCTTCCTCTTCCCTTTCTCTCTTCTTCCCCGGTTTCTCCCCCTCATCCAGTTCTTTACCCTCTTTTCCGGTCTATAGGGTTTGGAAAGAACACACTTGGTGTAGTTTGAATCGTCTTTCTAAGCACAATCCAAATATGAAGGTATTGGGGTCCAATTTGATGTCTTTCAGAAGGTAAATTCAATGAAGCCTAAATATGAATATTCTCCTATTTATGTTTATCAAAATTAATTAATAATCTTTTAAAATAAATTTTAAGAAATTAGGATTGTTACACCATTTCACACCTAAGAACAATAATGGTTAGTCTCATGCAATGGAAAAGACTTACAACATGATAGCCAAATTCGAGGTCACTTAATGTAGTTGGAGGTAGCTTAATCTTAGTTTACCATAGCTAGCCTAATCTTACTAAACATTAAGTTCAAAATTCAATTTCACCTAATTTAGACCTAATATTGTGCTACTTGAGCTATCTAAATTTTGCAAAATGTCAGGGTGAGCTAGGGTGAGTTTGACCTAAACTAAGGCTACTTTGGTGCTCTTAAGGTATTCAAAAGCTGGAGCATGGTTTCTTTTTGGAGATCTAAGTAGTTCAACTTGTTCAGCATGCCAAAAGTAGAGAACCTATGAAAAATCAATGCATTTGGATGATTCTAACCTCTTGTGTTTGGGTTTTTGAAAAACCATATCGAAGGCATGCCAAACAAGATGAATAGCTTAAATCCCCAAAAAGAAATCATGATGTATCACAAAATGGAGCATCGACTTCTTCAAATGCCTAGAGTGCCTACTCTTATTGATCCTAGAGTGCCAACTCTTACCGAAACTCTTTATATAAATTTTTGATGTTAAATAATCGAGCCATGATATATACTTCCCTTTCTTTCTTAGCCCACCCCTTTTCTCTTTCTAGCTATATCTGTCTCTCTTTACAAAAAGAGGTGGTCGTAGTGAGGAAAAGGATGCATATATCAGTGCCCTAAATAATTTATATTTATGCCAAATTCTTTTTAAACCTGTGTGGCTTAGAGTAACAGTTTGTAACAAGGACATTTTTGTGGGCGCACATTGCATTTCCATGAAACCTATTTGTAGGCCCTCCATGCATAGTATGAAGTATATCTAAGGGTTGTTCTTGTGTATTATGAAGCCTATTTTATGGCCTTTCTTGCTCATGATGGAACTTAATTGTGGGCCTTTCTTACATACTATGAAGCTTATTGTGGGCCTTGCATAGCTTTGGTTTAAAATGAATAGGATATACAGCCTTTAGGCAAACAATGTAAATAGCTTCTTCTTCTTTTATTTATTTATTTTACAATTATGAAGAAACTAGCTAGAAGCATATCCTAATTACTAAATCTATGTGAGTGTGATTTATGGAAATATTCATTTACAATGAATAAGTAAATCACAATTACAAAAAATAGGATTTTTTTTCTTTTGTTTCCATACCAATCTTACATTTCTTAACACTCCTTACTAATAATGATCAATGAAACAATCCAACTAGATATGTAACAACCTTAATTTCTAAATTCCATTTCAGATGATTTTTTATTTTGAATGAAATGCAAAATTGGACCCACATTTTCAATTTTGTGCAATTGACCTTTTGAAAGACATTTCGTTAACCCTCAAAACCTTAATATTTGAAATTTATGTGTTGTTTAACCTCAAGTGCATGGGCTATTGTAGTATAACATGTGCAAGTATGGTCGATCCCACAGGGATGTGCTTTAAGAATTTGGAGTTTTAATAAAATTTATTTCAAAATAAAATTTAATTCTTCACAATTTGGAATAAATTTTTTTATCAAAACGAGAAATCAGACTTCAGATGTGTTTAATTAATGAAATTATAGAGGTCTCATCCAAAAGAAACAGAAATTTAACTAAAGAAACACGAAAATTTCACTTTCCAAGATTGATTATTGTCAAATTCTTCAGATCTAACAGCTTAAATTGTGATCCGCCTTCATCAACATGTTTCTAGTGCTTCTAATTGAGGGTCCGTCGAAGGGATTAGGCAGATTCTAAAAATTCTAAGAGATCTGGACTAGATAAGATTTTTAAAATTGGACGATTTAGATCACTTTATGGAGTTTAGATTAAAGATTAGAGATGTTAATTACGCTAAGGGATGTCTTGGGAATAAGTCCTGAAATTTAATTAAAATTCTGATGTGGAATAGATGAAGAACTGAAGCTATCCCATTGGTTTATGCTAAATTGTTGATCAAGTTAAGCTTAAATCAATTAGGATTGAATTAGATTAATCTAAGAATAACAAAACTAGAATAACACGTTTTGATAAAGAAAAAGACGAAATAGGATAAAAGACAAAGAAGGATGCAAATGAGATTATAATTTTTAGACAAAGGGTATTTCTAGAATTTTCATGGGCTTCTAGTTTTAAACAAAAACCAGTAAAGAAGCCCGATGCCGAAGAAGACGGTGATGGAGGTGGAGATGCAGGGAAGGCGGGAATTCAGGGGGGTTTTCTCCTATGGCGAATAGAGGACGCCAGATCTGGAGGAGAGGAGTAGGATCAGCCGACTAGTGCGATGCTGGGCTGGTGATATCTGGGCAGTGGAGATGCGGGGTGGAGCAAACAATGCCAAAGGCTGCTGGAGGTAGATGCGGTGTCGGGAGATTGGAGCAGAGCGTGGCAAATAGGGGACAATCTAGGCGCAACAAAGGAAGAGAGAGAAAAAACGACACCTGGGGCTGCGTGGTCTAGAATACTTCAGGCGCCGCTCGATGGATGAGACGATTAGGGGTGGAGGAGCAATGCCGGTGTCTGAAGTTGTGAGTTGGGCTGAGAGACCGTGCTGGGTTGAAGGCTGGGAGTGAACAGAGGAGTAGCGATCTGGGTTGATGCAGGGCAATGCGGGATTGCTTGAGCGGTGTTGCAGAGGAGGCTAGGCAGTTCAGTGCGGCCTGGGAAGACCGGTGATGGGTTTGGTGGTTGATGTAGGAGTGAGAGAGGCTAAGAAAGCAGAAAGTGAAAATGTGAAGGCAGTGGAGACTGGGTGTGTCGGGTCACCAACTAGGTATGGAAATGACTAATGGAGTCGTGAGAAAGGGAGGAAGGCCGAGGGACAAAGTGGAGTGAGGAACTATGACAGGTGGAAAGGGAAGACGAATAACAGGGAGTAGAATTTGGACCACGGGAAAGAGACAGAACAAGAGACAGATGGTAGGTGCTGGTAACAAAGAAAAACAACAGAGGTTGGAAATGGGACACTAGCGATGCGAGCAACGGAGGGAATGGTTGATGGAAAGAAGGAAGGTGTGGTGCAATATGATGAAAAGAGGAGACAAATTAAACAGATGATGAACAATGGACTAGGGAAGTGGAAAACAAAACGATGAATATGGAAGCAAAAGATAGACAAAACCCAAAACAAAACTAAAACTCCCTTAGACTCCCACGCCTTCTACTTTTAGGAAAATTTTCACTCTTGCCTCGTTGATCTTCAAGATGATTTGCAGCATTGAAATTTAATCTGATCTATCGATACCTCTTTTCATCGATCTTTATTTTTGAATATCGATATGAGCCTTCCAACCCTCCTTTGGTTGATCTACAAGACCAAAGACTAGATTAAAGTCATCTAAATTATATATTAAGCATCCAATTAACTCAAATGATCATTTGATCATTGATTTTGATAATTTATAATTGGATGGTCAATTTGAGCTAAATTTCATAAATTATCTAAAAATCATCAAATTAATGAATTAGATGATCCAATGAAATAATAAATTAGGGATAATTTGGCCAAAATTAAACACTTATCAATATGCATCGAGACAATTGTATCGATAATAATTTTGCATGAATCAGAGATTAGAGTATAAAAATTTTAAAATTTTTACTAATTTGAAATGAGTTAGATGATCCAATGAAATGGTAAATTAGGTATAATTTGGCCAAAATTAAACACTTATCAGTATGCGTGGAGACAATTTTATCGATACTAATTTTGCATGAATCGAAGATTAGAGTAGAAAATTTTGAAATTTTTACTAATTTGGATGGGAGTCCAAATTGATAATGATACCCCCGCCTCATTTGGTTTATAAGGGCAGACTGACCGTAACGTGTTGGGCTGGCTCAAGGTGCATCATTCGACTGTCCCACATCAGGTGACGATTGAAAATAGAAAAGAACGGGGGACGCGGGGACGCTAGGGAAGGGAGAAACCTGGCGTCTGCCCGCATGCTCGAACTTTTTCACCACTGTCCAACCCCTCCAATCAGATCCTCCTCTCAACGGTGAGCTTCCTCCGTTATAATCTACCACCAAAGCACACCCATTTTCTATAATGACAAGTTTCTTCTTCAATGAAACCCCTCTGATCGGCGCAGTGGAAACAAGGAAAACCCCTTTCCCCTGCAACCCCTTCTTCTCTGCAAGACGCGCGTTCCTTTTTTCCTGTGCTAGCAGGGGAGCTGATGCTGGCATTCCGTACCCTTCTCTCCCTTCTCTTTCCACCACCGGTGGAACCCTTCCACTTCTCTCTCTCTCTCTCTCTCTCTCTCTCGGTGCAGCCTGACCGGCACGCTAGCCATGTCTTTTCCTCTCGCCCCCCTTCCTTGCTCCATCGATGATGCCCAAAGGGTCGCCCCTGAAAACCCTTCTAGTTGTTCTCCTCCATAGGCATGCCAGGCTGTCTCCTCCTTTTCCTCTCTTTCCCCTCTCTTCATTGCTCCACCGGCACGATGCCTCATTGACAATGCCTGGTAGCTAGTGCCCGCAAATTCCATTTCCCATCTCCTTCTCTCTCCCTTCTTGACTCTCGCCACCGGTACTTGACCGGTAAACTACACCAGCACATGGTGCTTTCCCCCGACAACCACCATATGTCGGTGATCCCTATTAGTGTCCAATCCATACGGATCCAGAAAGATCTGACTGTTGATCATGGTTGGAACATCGGATTGGACATCAGAGCTGTGATCGATCCAAGCATACATCGCGCTTCAACTATTGATCTGCCTCCAAATGACAGATTTATAAGTAATGTGACCTTTCACAGCAATCAGACTGTCGATCTATCCCTAAAAGTGAACTATGTGATCGATGTATGAACCCCCACACAATTCGACCATTGATCGATCACCATAACCCATATCTGTGACTGATTTGGTCCATTTATCGTGAGCTAACCCTAGTTTGGTTACTCAAACATTAGATCTTTGATAGATCCATGCCGTTGAGATTATCCAATCATTAATCAATCACTCAGTACCTAAATCTACTATCAATACGAGCTCTCAAGTAGAGCTTGATATAGATTTAAGACCAAATCATTTAATATGTAATTAGATCAGGGCACTTAGCTTGATCCAACCGTATATGAGTGAACATGCTCCTAGATTCATATCTGATTCAAGCATTCATTTTGATCTGACCATAGATCTATCACCAAACCTTTAGAACAACAACAACAACATAGCTAGCATGTTCCTAAGATCTAATCATTGATTGATTATCTAATTCAAGATATATGAGATCAAACACTACAAAGACTCAATTGGAGCTGCCCATTTATGGATCAACAACCAAATCTACAGATTAGTTAATCAATAAATTGATCCAAAGAAGTTACATAGTTGAACCAAAGATAAGCGCCATACGAGGTAGGTGGATTAATATTTGCTATCTTGGAAAGCTTAATAATTATTATGTTTTGATAAGAATCAATTAATATAGACAATGATTTACATGTACTATCTTTAATTACTAAAACTATGGAAGCACGTGAAAAACTATGTGGTTATCTCGTGACACATTTTACTTTACCAAATCTAAAAGGGAATGATCGAATTTAAATTGAAATTCCAATGTTACCCTAGTTGTAACATCCCAAAAAATAGGTACAGACTAAACTCTTTGAGTAAAACTCTCTCTCTCTCTCTCTCTCTCTCTCTCTCTCTCTCTCTCTCTCTCTCTCTCTCACACACACACACACACACACACACACACACACATTAATTGATGTTGAATTACTTAGAAACATGATTTACTTTTGAACTAGTTACATATGTGAAAAGAATTTGAAATGCTTGGTTTATCCTAATTATAATATTAGGACAAAAGAGTAATAAGACTGCTAACCTTGGTTGAGACATACACTTATGTCTAGTGGATATTGCAATGCCTACATCAGGACTTGGTAGAAGAACTTTTAAACTTGAAAACTAAAACATCTGGAATGTCCAAATAGTATGGAAAGCTAATAGGCACATTAGTAACAAAATAAAGATTGCAATGTAACTCATAGGTTTTGAATCATAGGGAGTGTTGATTGTTTTACCGCAAGTGCAGCTATTGTAGTGTAGTTGATGTAAGTACGGGTCAGGGACTCAACTTAAAAAGATGGAGTTTAAGTAAATTTTAATTTTTAAAAATTAAAAGAAATGATGAAAATTAAATAAAAATGAATTTTAAACCAAAATCTATTTAACTAATGAAAATTATAGAAATCCAAATTTAAAAAAATAACAAAAAACAAATAAAATCAACTTCCCTAGCTTGATTATGACATAATAATTCAAATATGATATCATCAAACTTCGATCAACCTTCGTCAATTGCTCATTGATACTTCTAATTAAAGATCCAACAGTTGGATTGAACATATTCCCCAAAATTTAGATGATCTAAGCTAAAGAATTATTTTGGGTTTTGGACAAATTATATCTAATCACTGGATTTTAGATTGAAAGATCAGGGATTATGAATCAACTAGGAGATGTAGTAAGAACAAGATCTAAAGATTAATTGGAATTCTGACACAAAAAAATTTAGGAAATAAAGAAATCTTATTTGTTAAGGCTAAATAGTTGATCAGGTTAAGCCTTAATCAAACAGCCTTGACAGTTCTTAGATAGGCAGAAAAAGATAAGGGGGGCTTATTTAATGGCACATATTGGGCATTTTGTTAGCACATCTCCTGCGATATCTCCGATAATATCTTGTGTGATATTTGAGATATGTGTCATATATTTTGTGATATCTTGTATGATATCTGAGATATGTGATATTTCTTTAGTGATATCTTTGGCGATATCTTTGGCGATATTTTTTATGATATCTGAGATATGCCTCAGATATGAGAAACATATGCCTCTCAGATATCATAGTTAAATAAGCTGCATTTCTGCATATGTCATAATATCAATTAACACCTTGATATTCATCAATGATCTGGGCCATTCATCTAAGCTATGATATTCCTAAGGCCAAGGGATTTTATGGTACCTTTGTTGTATATGCATTTCTGTGGCACCAAATGCTGCAAAATTGTATGTTGCTTCTAGGTTATCAATACTCAGTAGTTGCATGTTGTAATATTCTACATAGGATAACCACTATTTTGTATTGTCTAGTGAGTTGCTTATGGTAATTGTCACTTTTATAATTTACATTGCAAGGTATGCTCTTGGAAAGTTATGAATGAGAATGGTTATATGTTAATGCTATGTCTTTGCAATATGGTACATGTAACGGTCGGGGTCCCACAAGCAACGATATTGTCCCGGTCGACGCCAGGTTTTGTTTTCCCCCGGCTTCCTAGGGAAAAAGCCTCGTTACTAATAAGGTTTCCCCACACCCTTATAACCAGCCCAGGAACCTTCTCCCTACCGATGTGAGACTAACTCTCGGTCCCTCCCGTCCCTCAGCGTCCATGCCTTTTGGCTACGGTTCACATTTAGGTGAACCCTTGGCCAATGAGGGCGGGCTGATGAGGGTAGGCAAAAGGCGCGGTCGCTGAGGCTGGTAGGCTTCTAGGTAAGGTGAGGGACTAAGAGTTTAGTCCCACATCACTAGGGAGAAGGTTCCTGGACGGTTGGTAAGAGATGAGATGTCTCTCACAGTAATGACGCATTTTACCCTATGGGGTGAGAACAAAACCCAGGTTAACTGGGACAATATCATTGCTGTGGAGCCCTTGGGCTGTTACAGTACATTTATCAAAACTCCACTGGATGTTGTAGATGCTTGCTATTATGATTTATTTTGCATATTCCATTTAAGCACTCTGCTATGTTGGGATTTGGTGCAACATGTTTGTGATGGTTGTAGTCACTGTATCAAATAGAAGAGGAAGAAAAAGGGGCAACGACCTCTATTTATATATACAGTTGCACCTTTTCTCATAAAAAATCCTGTACACCTTTAATATCTTATGGCATTGATTCACTATAACATGCTGGAAAGTGTTAATCAATCTTCCACTTATGTCATGAATAAATATTGAATTTGATTGTTATTTATTTACATACAATGCATTCTAGCTTTGTTTCCTATGCTATTAAGTAGTTTGATTATTTGAACAATTATTTGTCATGAATTTCCTAGTGCAATGAGATTGATGTCAAATGAGCATCTTGAGAATTGTGTTGCCTTTGGAAAATGCTCTGGCCAGGTGCAAGGATTGCTAAAGGGTCATATGTTGATTTCCTCCAGATAAATGCTTCCAATCGAGGCCTGAAGTGCACTTACCATTCTTCCTGTGTGGTGTGGTGTGGCAAATATTGCTTCATGCCAATATTGGCCATCTCACAGAAGTCTAAAATCTTCTTATTTAGAGTTAAAATGTGTCCCCAGCTGTCATAACCTAAAGAAGATGGTAGCGCAAAGGAAAGAAAGGCCACTAGGTAGAAGACATCTTCACTACGAGTAACCAATGATGCTTCATTATTCCACCTGCGCCAATAGCGAGCAGTTTAAATATTGAATATGAGGACTTGCATATATGGGCTTATCTGGTTCTATTTGGGGTAATGAAATATCAATCAAATTATTACTTGGATTTGTACCCTATCCTGAGCTTTAGAAACATGTACCTTGTCCATATGCCTTTTGACCTAAGCTTCACTTCAGAAACATGTACCCTATCCAGGAACTCCAGATATGAAACATCCGATACAAATAATGTTGATGGAATATAGGCCAGCTGAGCCAAGAGTGTGTTGACTTCCTGCAGCCAAGTATTGGAGATAATTGGGTTAGGTATTCATTTTTCAAGTGCATGCGAGGCATATGTTTCTGGATGCACAAAGATCTAGTCGAAAGTTTTTTCAGCAAATATCAACATCTCTTGGTCCATCGTAAAGGTGGAGAAATCAGAGTAGAGTACCCTAATCCATTTCACTTGCCATAAATGCTGGACTACATTAATAAAAACTCCATACACCACCATCCAGTGACAAAGTTTATTTGATCTGCTATTCATTTTAGGAGAAGAAACATAGTTATACCATCTTGGGTGGTGGTTCAACAACAATTTTGGCTTTGGTGATGATCTTGAACTTACCCAATCCTCCAAGAACCCCATAAAAGAGATCTGCATTATGATCTGTGGAGTAGTTTAGCACCTCTCCCTTTTCCTGCACTCAGTTCAAGTCATGCATTCTGTTAGTGTGAGATATCACACAAGCTGTAACAATTCTTTGTTGTTTCTATTTTAAATGAACAGACCTGTAACAAACTCCAGTTGCTGTAGTGATGCATTCATTAATAGCATAATGTCCAACCAATGTGTTATTTCACTCAATCAATCAATCGATCACTCAATAGAAACAATCATAACTCCCATTACCCCTATAAATCAATAACAATTGTGATACTAACCAATTCCTCTCTTTGCTATCTTATCCATGTCTTAAGCTAGTTACATATAAATAAGATAGGTTAGTAGAATAATAAACTAGTTACAGAAAGATCATACTATTGGTCATGCACATAATTAAAATAGAGAACATAGAATAAATAAAATCGGGACTTTGTTCTTTCTATGATTAAAGATAAAAGCATATTCATGCAAATAAATCTTCAAAATCAAAATTCAGAGAAGCTACATCAGGCAATATAGTTGACAATGGGAATTCTTCATCGCATTAGCTCCAACGAAAGTGCCATAGCAAACCTAGTCAATGTAGTTTTTACGATACATTTTACATAAACATAGTTGCAATCATAAGAATGATAAATACAAGTAGAAGTCCACCAAGGAAATATGCTACTACATTGAATGATGAGGAGGGGGCATTAAATACAAGGGAGACACTGTTGCATCCTCCATCTTGTAATGCAATAGTGGGCCTTGACACCACATTATGATCAAATCCCCCATCACACTGTTCCCTCCATCGCATTGTCGTCCTAATGGGTGGTAAGGGTGGTAGCTCAACTGGCATGTACTCATTCAGCCAAATAAACCATCATGTATATTGTTCGTTAACAGGACAACATAGGTACCACTTACCATGATTAGGCTTTGACCGTACTTGGAGTAGCAGCATAGGCCCTTAGCCACATGCACATAAGGGGTGGGGGTTTTGCTCCATTCCTGTAAGAAGACATCATGTGCATATAATTTGTGCTATAAGAAGTATACAATTAATATAAGCATTCAAGTCGCAACATTCAAGCAGTCAAGTAATACATCCTTAAACAAGAGTTTCAATACAACATTTTCAGTGACATGAACACACATCTACTGGCTATTTCTATGAACATAATCAAACCACAATTTCTGTGCTATGGAAGCACGCCAAGCAGCAGCATCTCGACAAGCGGACTCCTGGGTAAGGCGTATCTATGTGCTCTGTGAATTGTCTATGCTCATCATGATTGTTTGTAAACCTTGCATCTTCATCTCATTCTGATGCAGCACTTGCATACCAGCATTCACCCTCTCCAAGTTGACATCAATGACAATTTCATCTTCTGAATCACTACTTAAGTTGCGAGCATCATTGTCTTGGTCACTTTGAGAATCAGGATTGTCTCCCATCTCCTCTGCTTGCAACATATCATCAATGCGTTCCTGATGCAAGAAATTGTGCACCACACATAATGCTTTGACAAGATTAACTTGTGTCATAAGAGGAAAGGGAGGCGTAGTCTTGAGAATGGAAAATTTGGCCTTTAGAACACCAAATGTTATTTCTATTACGTTCCTCAACTGTGCATGTCGAAGGTTGAATAACTCCCCGACATTTTGTGGTTGCTGCATTCCCTGGGCAAACTCCTTCAGATGATACCTAGTCCTTCGATAAGGGGCAAGAAATTGTTGCCTATTTGCAGAACCCCTATTGACCAGGAAGTATTTCCTTGTACCATAAACACATGAGCAATTAAGGAACAAGGCATCAAGGTAGAACTTACAAATGTAAACACATAAAGGTTTTCTAGTCAGGAATTGTCAACCATGCTCCTTCTCTTATAAGAGCCTCTTTCAACACAGCAGAGTCATGTGCAGACCCCTCAAAGCTAGCAAGCACATAAGTGAACTGCATGTCAAAATTGCAACATGCAAGAACATTTTGTACGAGGAACCCTTTCCTAGTATGCCACTTTGACAAATCGCTAGGACCTGTAGCAAAAACCCTAACAAGTATTAATGTCCCATCTGTAGCTCCAGTGCAACCCTGTCAACAGTAGGTGACAAAATTGAATGTAAATGCTGCAAGGTCCCAATCTATTGTATTGAAGATTACAAAAGAGAGATACAGTTACTATGAAGTGATTGTCTCTTTGATAATTGTTTAAAATGTCAGGGTGGTCTCCGTTGCATGAGGAGGCATAAGGCGACCGGACAACCACAATAGTGCACGAAGAACTTTGTGAAAGTTGGTGCTGATGGTATAAGTGGACCTAAATAGATCCTTCACTATTGGTTCGTACCTCGAGTCTTATCCGACAATCATTAAAAAGGTTGCCACCATCTCTTTTACTGACCCATCGGGTGCTAGATAAGAGCCCGGTGGTTTGAAAAATATTAACTAGCTTACTAAACTGGAACTGATGCATTCTATACAATTTTTGGAATCTCATCCCAGTTTCTTCAAAAACTAACCAAAATTCCTCATAACCAGGAGTAATTTTTTTGGTGAGCATCGGACGCGACGTTTGAGTGTGCAGCATGGCATCCTCCTCCAATTGCATTACATGTTTAAGTATGTGTGATGCTGCCGTGCCTATCACATTATGCACCTCACAAAAGCACTTCTTCATTACATGCAACGCTGCACTATCCCTCTTCGGTCATTGTCCTGTAATATCGCTATTATATGTTGTAATATGCAAATGTGTGCATCACCCATTCATAATTAAATGTTGACATCATATAATGACAGCATAATAAAGATCTGATTAATTATCCATAGCCTCAATGTATGGAACAATATATGTTTAAATAGAATATATACGGCTTAAAGAGGTCCAATATAATTACAGACCAAAGAGTTTCAACCAACATAGTTTCTATGAAAAGAACAAACACCTATAGGTGCATCCTCACATACAACAGTTGTCTCTCCTATGACCAACAAGCAAAACCCTCCTTGAAGCCTATTTCCATTTTTTTGCAGAATACCATACACCTTAACCCTCTCCATCTCGGTCAGGCCCTCCAAAGAATCCAATGCAGTCATCCACTAGTTGTTGTCTATGCTTGCAAGTGTTTCCAACCTTGATATAATGGAAGGATCAATGAATGGAGGGGTAGCATTGCATGCCGAGGATGATGGTTGACTAACATGCTTCCCTTTTCCCCTCAATCGTCGTCGATTAATAGTCTTGGCGAGGGAATTGAGGATGATGTTGTGGAGGTAACTTGGAGGATAGGAGGTTGTGGTAGGTGTTCAGATGGATATTGTGGGTGCAATCCATCATTGTCTCCTTCAGCTTCCTCCCCATAATATGGGACTTGGGAGTCAATGCATCAACATGCACATTTGACATATATGGTATGTATACTTCCTTAGGTGGTTCTGAATATTGACTATCGCTCATGGTCGGTTTAGAAGACACATTTTTATACTTAACGAAAGCAGGCATTACTGGGTGTAGCCAAAATTGGATAAAGTGGGTAGCTAGGAACTATGTGAATTGCAAGGTACCAATTGGATAAGTAGGGCATGGTTTGAAGGCAAGGATGCTACATATCCATGAAAAGAAGCTTCCGAGGGATTATGTGTATGTCTATATATGATGTCAAACAAAATACCTATTATTTAATAATTACATTGGCCATGTATATGCAAAATTGGAAACAGTATGAAGTACAAAAATGAAATATGAAATTTTGATTCAGCAACTAGAAATCAAATAATAGAATCAATCGTGCAATGCTATTCCAAATCTATTGCTCTATGCAAATAAAGTTCTCTGCAAGACCTTTACTTCAAATGGCCAATTAGACCATGTCAACCTTTAGCTGTTGCTAGACTTATCTTCTAGGGGATAGTGTTGAAATCTCTGCTATGACTTTCTTTTACAATTGAATAGATCATTTATAGTCTTTATGAGACTTCTTTAGTCACTTAAGTGCAACTCCTTTGGATGATAATTCTTACTTATACATGATGAGCAGTAGAACTATTTGTTGGTATTTTTAGAATCTTCTATTGATCAAAATAACCAGCTAAAGGAGTGTCTACCTTCAATTTCCCTTGGATAGGGTCTTATCCTCCCATCTGTTAGTTTGGCAAGAATAGGATAAACTTCTCTCTTGCAAGACATCCCAATCCCCCTCTTAAATGCTTATTGAGGCTCCAAAATAACCTATACTGAGGTGTATTTGAGAGACTGTAATGAGCAGTTTGAACGATTTGTTGGTAAATCTTCTGCTGACTCTAAATAACCAGATAAAGGGGCATTGGCCTCCATTTTGCCTTGGGGATGGTCTTATCTTCTTATCTGTTGGTTTGGCAAGACTAGGAAAAACTTCTGTCATGCAAGACATCTTGCACCTTCCTTGCAACTACCTTAATGAGGCTCAAAGATAGCCTATACTGAGGCCTGTTTCAAAGATTCTAACCCTTAACATGGCTTTATTCTTGCTCCTGTACCATCAAGGCCATCCCACATGAATTCTGTTTTAATTGCAAGTGCATGCTAGGTAAATCAAGGATATGCACATCAAAATATCAAAACCCCAAAAAAGTAGTGTATTCTATTGACTGTTGAGATCCTTAGACTGAAGATAATATTCTACCCAACAACATCTTAGCTTCTACTAAAGTTAAGTTTTCCTTAAATGGATTATGTAAAGACTATATGTCTCTTCATATGGGACATACCCTTGGGTTATTATTATAGACCAAAGTAAGTGCTAAAAAATCACTTTCTATACAATCTCCCATAATTTCATTTATAAGAAGCAATGCAATCATTAACATATAAGTATTTCAAGCAAAACTGAACACCATGTAGATAGCTACTTAAAGTAACAAGCTTGCACAAACAACCAACATAGATCAACAAAATAGGATGTGTTTCCATACAGAGATCAACAAAATTGGGTACTCTAAGTACATATATTTATTAGTAAGATGTGCTTCCATACAGAGATCAACAAAATAGGATGGAATAAGCTTTGCATCCAGAACAAGAAGAGTAATCATATTCATACCTTACATACAACAAGATCTAACAAAATCTATGGAAATTCACCATGCAGTGATAATCTTTTTTACGTTTAATGCGATGTGTTCATAACTGATTACATAGGTTAGGGACCAAATTGCATGTTCATTGGCTCAAAAACCATGACCATTCATTTTTTATAAATGTTAAAAATCAATCAACGATGAATATATATCATGACTGGTAAGCCTACATGATCACCAAAAGTGCAAAAGAGGGAACAAGGTAACTAAGATGAAAGACTCCAGTCGACATCATTTATAGCGGATTTACCCTTCAATCTGAACACAAATGGTGAAATGCACAATAAATCGTTGACCAACAACAACATTAATAGAAATCATTCCATAAGAAACAATGTTTCACAGAAGAAAAAACATACCTTGGAGAGAGAGAGAGAGAGAGAGAGAGAGAGAGAGAGAGAGAGAGAGAGAGAGAGAGAGAGAGAGAGAGAGAGAGAGAGAGAGAGACAGACGAGACAGACGAGACGAGACGAGAGACGAGATTGTAGGGAAGTTGGATATTACCCTAAGCAAACTGGTGAGAGAGAGAGAGAGAGAGAGAGAGAGAGAGAGAGAGACGAGAGACGAGAGACGAGATTGTAGGGAAGTTGGATATTACCCTAAGCAAACTGGGTTTTGCACCCAAGCAAATCTATGGTTTTCAGAATTGAAAAACTCACCAACCCCTCAGTTGCCCTATAGGTTGACTGACGAACATCCCTCTCTCTCTCTCACCCAACAACAAAAAATGGGCAAGGAACACTACTGATTGATGAAACTGGTCAATAGGAAAACTATTGAACCCTCCTCTCTTGCCCTATAGATCCATGTAACTGGTGAATCAAACAACAGATGAACCCTCTCTCGCCCTACAAATTGATGAAGCTTATCAACGCCCTCTCTCTTGCCCTTACAAAATTGACCAACAATCCCCTTCTCTCTTGCCCTTTAAATTGGACGGCAAACCCCCTCACTCTCTATCACTGACCGACGAACCTCCCTCTTCATCTTTGTTCATGCACCGATGAACTCCCTCTTCGTCTCTGTTCATGCACTGACGAACTCCCTCTTCATTGCCCTACACATTCACCGGAGAACCCGAAGTCTCTCACCCTTCAGCTAGCAACGAAGCAATTCGTTTTCTCTCACTAAAAAATGTTGTTTTGAAATGATTTTTCTTGCTCTAAAAATGGTCAATTTTTACACTACATGAGGCATTTGGCATATCTCCAAAACGCCAAAGATACCAACTGGACCCAATGTTAAATAAGCCTGATATCTAAGATATGCTTGACATAACATAGTTAAATAAAACCGATATCTCAGATATGCCAAAGATAACACGATTAAATAAACCCGATATCTCACATATGCCAGAGATATCACAGTTAAATAAACCTAATATCTCACATATGCCAAAGATATCGCGGTTAAATAAGGTGCATTTTTGAGATATGCCATGATATCTCAGAAACGCCAAACTTGTGCCGTTAAATAAATCCCCCTAAGGCATAACTAGGATAAGAATAGGGATACAAATGTAATTAAATTAGGGACACAAAAGGAATTATATTTAAAGACTAAAGGGTAAAAATGGAAAAATTTAACCAAAAAAATAGAGAAACTCAATAGAGGAGGAAGAAGGTGAAGTAGGGGGAGAAGAGAGGAGATGGAGAAGAAGGTAGGTGGGGAAAATGGAGAAAACCCAATTCTCCTCCCAAGCTCATTGGAGTCTATGAAGGAACGAGGGGCGAGGAAGAGGGGAGAAAAGGAAGGTTGTTAGTGAGGTGCCATGCGGCGTTGTGTGGTCCTGTGCTGTTACCGGTTAGCAGAGAGGAGAAAGCTAGTGGGTGCTACATGTGTGGGAGAAGAGAGGAGAAAGAGAGGCAGGTGCCAGCTCCTACATTGGCCTATACGGTGAATAGGGAGAGGGAAGGGAGGCAAGATTGGCAGGCATAGCTAGTGGGTGCTACATGTGCGGGAGAAGAGAGGAGAAAGAGAGGCAGGTGTCAACTCCTACATTGGCCTATGCGGTGAATAGGGAGAGGGAAGGGAGGCGGGACTAGTATCGGGTACTACGTAGTAGCCAGCGTCGTGCACAAGTGTTGCAATGGTGCCCTTTAGGCAAGAGAAAAATGAAGGAGAGAGAGGAAAGATGGAGAGGGGAATGCTGCCAAGAGAGAGAGAGAGAGAGAGAGAGAGAGAGAGAGAGAGAGAGAGAGAGAGAGAGAGAGAGAGAGAGAGAGAGAGAGAGAGAGAGAGAGAGAGAGAGAGAGAGAATTGCCATCTCCAGCCTCTTTTCTCTCTTCAAACTTCTACCCCTTTTTATAGATTTTCTAGAGGAGGTTGATTTTCATTACAACTCCTTTTCTTATCTCTTATCCAACTTATGGGCTTTGTTTCCTGATTATCTTCAATTTCTTCTCTTTTCAAGCAATTTCCTCCTTCTTGATCTAGTCCCTCTAATTTTAATTTGATTGATATGAACAAAATAGGAATAAATTGGAATAATCTAAACCTTATGTTATACATCTAAGCAGTAAATTTTACAAATCAATGTTTGGATGGTCAATTGGAGCTAAAATGCAATTTTTTTCAAAATTTCAAAATTGATTGATGAGATGATCTAATTAGATGCTAGATTATAGGTATTTTGACTAAAATTGAACACTTAACACACCCCCAACCAATATTCTACTAGTCCTCAGCAAAATATGCAAAAAACCAAATTACAAAAATTTATTTTCAAGTCAATTCCACTTTTTCCATAGAGAATTAACTTCAATAAATCTATCAACTTTAGCAAACTAATATAAATGAATGAAGAATTCAAAACTCTACTCATATGTTAAAAACATTCAACTTAAGCTCAGATCTCAGAGTGCATGTGTGTATACAATCTACATATAGAATAATCTTTGTCTCTAAATAGACTATAACTTTTGAGCTCCATCTGAAATATGTTTTGACCTCGATTCTCACTAATGACATACACTCATAAATAAAATCTCTTCAATTAAAGGTTTAAATCATATTTCTCTTTTAAATATGTGAGCAAAGTAAACAAGAGCAAATTTATCTCACATATAATAATGAAGGAATCATAGTTACTAAGGAATTTAATTTTGATCCCTTAGGAATGGATGTCATTACCTTTGAATATTTAGAAATACTACTCTTTAAATTATATTCATTTAGATCCTCATCAAGACTACATTAATCCTGGAATCAATAAGTCTTTAACTAGGATGAAATGTGGGCTTAGGACAGGGTACTAAAGAAAGGGTATAAAGGGTATACAAAGTTTCTTCAAAAATAAGTAAAGGTCTTCTACTAAAGGTGATTATTCTTCTTTACTTTTCTTGAAGTGAACATTTTTTTTCATTTTTTTGCATTCTTCAAACCTTTTTTTTTAGTACTTTTCAACACTTGAATCTCTTTAAAGAATATTTCTTTTCTTGATATTCATTTTTTGACTTTCATTGCAACTAAAGGTATTTCTTCATTTATCTCTAACTTTATTTTAGAAGAAGATAGGTAATGGATATATTATACTAGGTTAATATGGGTAAAGGTAATTTGGGTGAGAAAAGAAAAAGCTTATATAAAAGGATCAAATTGGATAACTAGTGGTAAAAATACTCTTTTAGGTAGGCTTTATGTCTCTAGGTTAACAACAAGGATGGCTTAAATCCTTTTCTAAGTTTCCTATAAATTAGGTTCAATGAACTTCAAGAATTTTAAAGATAATACTCTAATAATTCAGGTAATTGGTCATATTTAAAAGTTGATGGGATCAAATTTTAATTTAAACATACTGAAGAAAATTAGAAATATTTACAACCTCTAAAAAAGAATGAATGTTTCTACTCACTTAGATTATAACTCTCCACTGAATTTTTTCAAGATCTCTAAGTTATAACTACTTATCAATTTAAACCTTCTATATGCAATTGCAAATGTGATATGAGACTTTGCTTTCATGGAATACTTTAAAAATGAGAAAAATGATGAAATAATCATGTACAATTCTATTAATAAGCCAATGTTTATCTATACTATACTTCATAAAATCCAGTTCTCATCAAAATTTAGGAATTTGCTTAAAATTTAATTAAATTTTTTTTTTTGAAAGTCAAGAAAATCATCTAAAAACCTAAAAAAATGGTAGAATTATACACCCCTCAACCTAAAAGAAACATTGTCCTCAATGTTTAAAAGGTAGAATGATGATAGTGCATTGAGAAATGACGAAATGGGAGATGTAGAAAAGAGAAGTTCTAAAAAAACTAAGGTACATAATTATTATAGATGGAAAATTTTTTGAGAAAAAAATTTATAGAGTTCAAAACTTCCAGGGGTCCCTTATGAAATGAGATGGATAGAACTTTGAAAAGGAAAGATGAGTGAAATTATCTTGCAATTTTGAATTTTTCATTCTATCATAGGGCAAGATACATATACCTCCATGTTGCTTCTCATAATTAGAGATAATATTGAAAGCCTGACGTAGCCTTTGTGGAAATGGAGCAAGGATGTCATATGGCTTAATGGGTGGGTCATTTTCCTTATCAACAAATTTATCTCTTTTTCTAACAGGGTTCGATACTATCTCAGCCTTTTTAGAACCAGATTTCTCAATTATTTTACCACTATGAAAAATGCTAACTGCCTTTGTTTGTTCCATGTTTGTAACTAAAGAATTAATCTTACCTACTACTTTCATATCATTAGGGTTTTCATTTGGTGAGATAGGACATTGCCCTTTGTCAATGGTTTGTAGCATTTGAGACATCATGTCCTTCAATTCACTCATGGATTCTGTGTTCTCTTTTAATTGGCCTTTAATTTGAGCAATTTTCTTCTCCTGGTATTGCATGAATTGATGAAAGTTATCATCCACTTTGCTTTTAAGTGGAGGAAGGTAAGGTCTAGGAGCAAGTGGTCCTTGTGGTGGTTGGTGGTATTGGGCCTTATATAAGACATTAGAATTATATTCATTTCTCTAACTAAAACTAGGATGATTACTCTAGTTGGGATTATATGTCTTTGAAGATGGGAAAAAAGGTTGGTCAAAAGAATGTGTCTGTTCATGAAGCCGCATCCAGAAATGTAGGAGCGATGGGAGGTTTTTGAGTGGGGTGTGTATTACTTTCATAGATATCACACACCTGTTTGAGGGGATGTGGTGGTGCACTTGGGCTTATTTGGGTAACCTATGTTTTCTAAATAAGCCCAAGTTTAAGCACTCTGCCAGCCATTCCAAATACTCTTGTGCCTCTTTAGGATGTTTATTTAAGAAATTGTCATTGTACATCATTTCAACCAATTGCTGCATATTAGAATTAAGTCCTTGATACGCCAAAGTTCATATCCATGATGTGGACAAGTTAACAATAATTCCTTGAATCTTTTCTAGCATTGATAGAAACTTTCTTTGTCCATCTGGGTATAATTTATTATATTTCAACAGAGAGTATTTGTCTTATGTATAGGAAAGAACTTATTTAAGAACTTCCTAGTCATTTCTTGCCATGTTCATATGGAACCTGCTGGTAGTGAATGAAATAATATCTTAGTTTTTCCTTTAAAAAAAAAGAAAATAGTTTGAGTCTTACCATATCTAATTTGATGTTTTGTGTATGTTGGGTCATGCACACTTCATTGAATTCTTTTAAACACAGGTAAGGACTCTCATTATCCTTCCCGCAAAATTTAGGAAGTAATTGAAATACTCCCACCTTTAATTCAATCACACAAGCATTTGGAGGTAAAAGTATACACGAAAGTGTGTTAATATAATTAGGCTGTAAATAGTCTCTTAGTATTTTCCCATGAGGATTTTGGTTATGCCAATTATCCTCATGTGTTCTAAGTTGGTCCCATTCCCTATTATATTTCCTTCTCCTATTTTCATGTGGTAAAGAATGATTCCTACATGGATGTATATTATCATTAAATAGAAATGCAGGATCATCAGCATCAAATAGAGGATTGTTCGTCCATGAGGAAACATCGTCATTATCAAGGATGGGAGGTGGTTCATCATCATTAAAGAGGGGATTGTTTCTCTATGAGGAAATATCTTCTCTGTTAATGTTGGGGTACATATTACCCTTCTGATTAGTGTGTAGATTATTCATTGAATGCAACCGATCATGTATTTTTTCTTTAATTTTTTAATAGAAAAAACTACCCTACATGATGCAACCTAAATCCCTAGAATGCTGTACAAATAAAGGGCACAATCAAATAATCCTTAAGGCTAACAAGTAGAAATATTTTGAATTTTCTTTAATCTGTGTGGGGATGATGCTTTTAAATTAGCATAATCTAATGCTCCCCTCTCTTTCAGATTTGACTACTACTTACCAGTTGGGCTCTGCTTTACTATGATTAATACAATCCTTGTGTCAAGAGGCATTTAGACCTCAACAAATGTCAACGGAAGGCATAGGAAAATCACTTAGATTTTAAGACACCTACTATAACTACAATGCTCAGAAGCTACTAGAGTGACAATCCATCACATCTTTTTAAAAGGGTCCTACAAGCATGTGATGGCCTCTATGGGTCTTTACTAGTTAATTTTAAATTAATTTGAAAGGCTAGGTTATCCTCTTCTAACGATTAGCCTAGGTGGGCCAAGGGGTGGTGATTAAATCCATCATTGATCTTGTGAGGTCGGTATGCTTACTAATTAATTTCCACATTACATGGAAGTTTGATCAACATATAAATCACCTTGCAGCGATAAATGTGCCCTAAAATATAATTAAAACCAACAAACTAATGCAAACCCTAAAATGCAACAATTAAAAAATATGTTTTCTATATGCAATTACTCTACTAAATAATGCAAAATTATTCTAAATGCAACTATACTAAAAAATAAAAAGAGTGAGGGAAACTTATAGTGAGATTTTGATGAAGGTCAAGTATTGGCCACCTTATCCCATACTTGCCCTATTTTAATACAATTCTTTTAAAATTATAATTAAAATTACAAGTTACAATGTGCCTCACTACAAGATTCACTAAAAAAAAAGGAAAATTCCTATTTTAGGAAAGCAAGGAAATTATATTTATTCAATGAAGCTCAACTTTCTAATTTCTTAAAAACTAAAAATAGTAATAAGTACCAAATTCAAGAAATAGAGTGATTATGCCCTAAGAAAAATTAAAAAATGCACCTAAAAATGCTTAGAATGTTAAAATATTGTAATTCTTAAAATTTTTATTCTTCTAAATTTTTAGATTTTTTATTTTTTGAATTTTTGATTAAAATTTACAAAAACTCAGTTGCGAGTCCTCAGCAATGGTGCCAAAAACTTTTTGATTGTTTTGCCACAAGTGCACATGCTATTATAATGTAGCTGATATAAGTATAGATCGATCCCATGAGAACTTGACTTAAAAAGATAGAGTTTAAATAAAATTTAATTATAAAAAATTTAAAAGAAATGATGGTAAGTAAATAACAATGAATTTTAAATTAAAATCTATGTAACCAATGAAAATTACATAAATTCAAACTAAAAAAATGGAAAATTAATTAAAAAACAAATGAAATCTACTCCCATAGCTTGATTATGACAAAAATCTTCAAATTTGATGTCATCAACTTCTATCGGCTTTCATCAATCTCTCATTGATACTTCTGATTAAAGATCCAATGGCTAGATTGCGCAAATTCTCCAAAATTTAGATGATCTGGGCTAAAGAATGAATTTGGATTTTGGACGACGTAGATCTAATATCTAGATTGAAGATTGAAGATTAGGAATCAACTAGAAGATGTATTAAGAACAAGATCTAAAGATTAATTGAAATTCTAACAAGAAAAAGTTCAGAAAATAAGGAAATCTTATTTGTTAAGTCTAAACCATTGATCAGGTTAAGCCCTAATCAAACAGCCTTAGATTACATAGTTCCTGGATAGGTAGAATAGGGATAAAAACAAGGATATAGATGTAATTAAATCAGGGACATAGAAGAAATTATATTTAAATGCTAAAGGGTAAAAATAAATTTTCTTTCTTTCTAATTTTAACCAAAAAATAGAGAAACCTGATGGAAGAGGAAGACAATGAAGCAAGGGGGAGAAGAGAGGAGATGGAGAAGAAGGTAGGAATGGAAAATGGAGAAAACCCAATTCTCCTCCTGAGCTCATTGGAGCCAGTGAAGGAATGAGTGGCGAAGAAGAGGGGAGGCTGTCGGTGTGGTACCATGCGGCACTGTGTGGTGTTTTGTTGTTATTAGCTAGCAAAGAGGAGGAAGTTTGAGTAGGGGGAGGGATGGGAGGTGGGATTGGTGGGAGCAATGCATGCGGAAGAGGAGAGAAGAAAGTGAGGCAGGTACCAGCTGCTGTGTTGGCCTATGTAGTGAATAGGGAGAGGGAAGGGAGGCGGGATTGGCATCGAGTACTGTACAGTGGCCAGTGTCATGTGCAAGTGCTGCAATGGTGCTCTCCAGTAGAGAGAAAAATGAAGGAAAGAGAGGAAAGACAGAGAGGGGGTTGTTGTCAGTGATGAAGAAGAGAGAGAGAGGGGTGGCTTGTGAAAGTTTTCGGTTTCCTGGTAGAAACTGAGCGAGAGAAAGAGAAGAAGTGAGAGGGGTGGTGAGAATAGAGGAGAGGTGTGGTAAAGATAAGAGAAGAGGAGAGGGGGAGATGAGAAGCAAAGAAGGAGAAAAAAATTGGAGAGAGAGAAGTAGAGGTGTGGGAAGTGGAGTAGAGAGAGAGAGAGATTGAGAAAGAAGGGTGGCACGGTGCTGGTGCCAGCCGACAAAGGGGGAAAGAAGATAGAGAGTAGAGAGAAAGAAAGAGATAGAGCAAGAGAGGGGGAAAAGTGAGGGAGCAGAGAGAAAGAGAAGGGAGTAGAGAGAGAGAGAGAGAGAGAGAGAGAGAGAGAGAGAGAGAGAGAGAGAGAGAGAGAGAGAGAGAGAGAGAATTGTAGATTTTCTAAAGGAGTTTGATTTTGATTCAAACTCTTTTTCTTATCTCTTATCCAAATTATGTGCTTTATTTGCTGATTATCTTCAATTTCTTCTCTTTCCCAAGCAATTTCCTCCTTCTTGATCTGGTCAGTCTAATTTCAATATATTGATCTGCACAAAATAAGACTAAATTAGAATCATCTAAACCTTACATTATACATTTGCTTAGCTCTAATGATCATTTGATCGTTGAATTTTACAAATCAATAGTTGGATGGTCAATTGGAGCTAAAATGCAAAATTTCAAAATTGATTAATGAGATGATCTAATTAGATGTTTGATTAAGGATATTTTGGATAAAATTGAACACTTAACAGGGAGACCTAAGCTTACTAGAATAAGTCATATTTGTAAACCAATATGTTAAGAATGTTTTAATGTTTGGTCTCAAGGTAGAAGAAAAATATTAAACTCATAATTGTACTCATGACTTGATGTTGAAGGAAAGAATCTTAAGGTCTTCATAACCAAACGATAGAATAACAATTGTTTATTAGTAACCATTACATATGGCTACTTTAACCTGTTATTATTACTAATTGTTGAATTATCTACTTATATGTATGACTTCGACGATTATATTCACCTGAAATGCTTCGCATTCATACTTAAAATGGATCTCTTAATTCTATGGACAAAAAGGATGGATGTCTACATGTTATGACTTAAAGCCATAACATGTTTGTCATATTGATAATGACTTTATCATTAGTTTGACTATGGTCTACTTAGTGGCATGCGTTTTATAATTGTTTAAAAATCCATCCTTTTGTAATGATTATTTTGGATGCATTATTGAATGATTGAAAACATGGAAGAGGTACATTATCATTTATAAGATAACTACTCGTCCTGAGCCATAAACTAAGTGTGCATGATTGGACACTAGTTGTTTTGATGTGAAAGTTGAATGCATATTTTTGAGGACTTGAAGTGCATTATCTAATGAATGATGAATGCATGTTTTGGAAGCTGATGGAAACATGCTTTTTATAGCTATTGATGATATGGGTTGGAAAGGCTATCATACCTTGGAAATGAATACATTTGAATGTTTCTCACAAGACTTTGTAATAGTAGTTTCATCCTCATATAATGATTCTAGAGATATTATTTGATTTATGTTTTGGGCAAGCTTCTATGGGCAGCCATAAGTCCTATAGATGTTATTTTATTTTTGTTTTAGGCAAGTGCTGTATAAGCAAATGTAAGTGTTGGAGATTGCTTTCGGAGATGTTTTTTAATTTATATTTTAGGCACACACTCTATGAGGAGCCATAAGTCCTAGAGATCTTATATGATTGATGTTTTAGCCTAGCTCTGTAGCTATAAGGCCTGTTGGGCATAGATTTGTTGATGCTTTAGGCTAACACTCTACAAGTAGCTGTAAGCCTTGATGGATATCTATTTGTTGATGTTTTAGGTTAGCACTCTATGAGTAGCTGTAAGCCTTGATGGATATGGATTTGCTAATGTTTTAGGCTAGCACTCTACGAGTAGCTGTAAGCCATGGATATGGATTTTCCGATGTTCTAGGCTAGCTCTAGACTTGTCAGCCCTGATGGATATGGATTTGTTGATGTTTTAGGCTAGCTCTCTACATATAGCTGTAAGCCTGGATAGTTTTGTAGGCAGGCACTCTGTGAGTAGTTGTAAGCCCTGGATATGGATTTCATTGATGTTTTTTTGAGTAGTAACTCCTAGAGTGTCCTAAGTCTTGGATTGCCATTCAGTGGGTGCACTATATGAGTGTGCCATAAGTCTTGAGACCCTATGCTAGGAGGTGCAGTTGGCCACTGTCCTTTGAGATGATATTGGTATCAACCATGCAATGGAGATAGTGGATTGTAGGAGTACTTCTCATGGGGAAGTGCTTTGAGTCATAGCCTAGTAGCCCCCATGAGGTCTAGTGAGTCGTGGTCGTGTTATCCATAAGCACACTTAACAGTCATGGTAGTTACCAATGGGTGATGAAAAGGGCCCTAAAAACATAGATGTCTATGTGGTTTCGGCATGCTAAACATGCCAATCATTTCTCGAGATTCTAGATCAGTCCTTAATGGTAGGATAGTACGCCGTTGTTATTCATAGCAATCAGTTTTCCAGAACAATGTGGGTTCGGATTTTTCATTATGGACTAAGGGCCACACATCTTGATTTTTCACCATCATTGAGAGCATTTATCGAGTCTATAGTTTATCAATTTTTGGATTTTGCATATGACTTGAGTCACCTATTTTTCATCAAGAGGTTTCTCATCTCACATATTTTTTCATTATGGTCAACATGATATTTTGGGCAATTGTGGAAACATGATCGAAGTTTGCCCATCTAGGACATATATACATATATATATGTATGTATAGAGTATTAGATGCTCTATTTATCAGCTAACCCTATCTTTTGTTGATACTATACGTGGAAGCTTACATTAAAATGTGTTTGATTAATTGGGTATTTTAAGTGATTCTAAATGATTCTGTATTAAATCATTCATGCATTTGAAATTTAGTGCATTAATGAAGGAGTGCATGTTAGATGACTGCCTTTACACTTGATAATGAGAATGTTCATTACCTCGATCTTTATAAATTGTTACAACTATTGATTGACAAATAATTTAAATATTGATAGTGATATTCCAAATGATCATGCATAATAAACAATCTTGAAGGACTATGTGTTATGGATAAATTTGAAATGATTTATGTGGTTATGCATGAAAAATGATATTAGCATGACTAAATGTTTCACTAAATAATAAAGGCATAGAATGCTTGAATTTTCATGAAAAGATAAGGCATTGATATCTTTGAAAATCATGAAAGTCTAATCATCAAGAACTTATCCCAATTTAGGGGGTCGGACCCATGAATCTTATTCCTCCATTCTTATCTATTAAGTACCATGGCTTCATTTAGGCCCAAAGTTTTTAAATCTTTCCTCACCACTTCTATCCACGTTCTTTTGAGCCTTCCCCTTGCCCTTTTAAAACCTTCTACTTGCATTGCCTCACTCCTTCTAACCGGTGCTATTTTTGGTCTCCTTTGGACATGTCCAAACCATCTAAGTCTAGTCTCCCTCATCTTGTTACCTATTGGTGTTACCCTTAGATTTTCTCTAATATTTTCATTCCTAATTCTATCCTTTCTTGTTTTACCACTCATCCATCTCAACATCCTCATTTCTGCAACGCTCATCCTATGAGCATGATGTTCCTTAACTGCCCAACACTCTGATCCATAGAGCATGGTTGGGCTTATGGCCATCCTATAGAATTTTTCTTTTAGTTTGAGCGGCACCGGCTGATCACATAAAACTCTAGACGCGCATCTCCATTTGTTCCAACCACTTGGATTCTTTGGGTAACCTCCCTCTCAATCTCTCCACTCTCATGAATCATTGATCCTATGTACCGAAATTGGTCTTTTACGAGGACTTCTTAGTTATCAATCTTGATTGGTGTTCCACTCCTACTCGTTAAACTTGCATTCCATATATTTTGTCTTAGTTCTACTGATTTTAAACTCTTTAGATTCTAATGCTTCTCTCCATAACTCTAGCTTTGTGTTTACACCCTTTTTTATCTCATCAATTAAGACTATATCATCTGCAAATAGCATGCACTAGGGAATCTCCTCGTGTAGATGTTTTGTTAACTCATCCATAACCAACATGAAAAGGTATGAACTCAATGCCATCCTTGGTGCAATCCTACAGTGACAGAAAAATCACTATTCTTGCCACTAGTAGTCTTAACATCTGTTACTGCTCCCTCATACATATCTTTAATTATGTCTATATACCGCATCGAAAGCTCTTTCTCGCCCAACACCCTCCATATTAACTCTTTAAGGACTCTATCATAAGCTTTCTCTAAGTCGATAAAGACCATGCGGAGGTCTTTCCTCCTCTCTCTATATTTATCTACCAATTGTCTTAGTAAGAAAATAACTTCCATAGTAGACCTCCTAGGCATGAAACCAAACTGATTCTTTGATACACTTGTCTCATGCCGTAGCCTCTTCTCAATCACTCTTTCAAAAAGTTTCATAATGTGGCCAGAAGTTTGCTCCTTCAATAATTAGTGCAGCTCTGTATGTCTTCTTTATTCTTATAAATTGGTACAATAGAGCTTTTCCTCCGCTCATTTGGCATTTTCTTTGATTTTATAATCTTGTTAAACAACTTGGTCAACCAAACTACCCCAATAGTTCATACTTTTCATACTTTTCTTAGAAACCTTTTTAGCATTCTTATATTGTTCATAGTTTTCATTAAAATTAATCTTCTGCCATGCTTTAAAACACATCCATTTTTTTTAAATAACTTTTTACACTGTTTCACTCCACCGCCATGTTTCCTTTACTAATTGCCTTTTACCTTTAGATACTCCTAAGACATCGTTTGCCTCTTTCTTAATGGACTCAGCAATATTAATCCACATGGTATTTACTTTTGTTTCATAGTTCTAGTTTCCTTCTACCCTCAACTTATTTTTTAATGAGGTTATTTTCTCTCCTTTTAAGTTCCACACTTAGTTTTTGGATGCCTATTAAGTTCATTTCTTTTCCTGCATCTTTTGATATGGATATCCATAACCATTAACCTATGTTGTGAGGTTAAATTCTTACTGGGTGTCACCTTACAATCCTTAAACATTGATCATTCAGTATTCCTAAATAGAAAGAAGTCTATTTGGCTTTTATGAAGTTCACTTTTAAAGGTTATTAAGTGTTCATCCCTCTTCTTAAAGAGTGTATTTGCAATGGCTAGGTTATATGACAAAGCAGAATCAAGGATAGTTTCCCCCATCTTATTTCGTTCACCTATACCATACCCTCCATGTATTCTATCATAGCCATTTAAGTCTGCTCCTATAAATATCCCGTCAGTATGGAGAATTTCTTGCATGACTCTCTCCATATCTTCCCAAACTGTTTCTTGATTATATCTTCTAACCCTACTTGTGGTGCATATGCACTTATAACATTTATGATATGCTCTCCTAGAATAAGTTTTTTTATTATAATTCTATCACTAATTCTTTTAACATCCACAACTTTATCCTTTAATTCTTTATCCACTATTATTCCTATGCCATTTCTATTACTATCCTTTCCTACATACCATAATTTATACCCATCAATTTCTCTAGCTTTAGCCCCTTTTCACGTGTTTCTTGGATACAAGAGATGTTGACTCTCCTACGTTTCATCGTGTCTATTAACTCCAAGCTCTTACCTGTCAATGTCCCTATATTCCATGTAGCAATATGAATCTTATGCGGTGGAGATATCCTATTCACCAGTGCCCTTCTCGATCTCCATGGCATGAACCCATGTCCACTTACCATTGCACTTGGGTTCTGCATGCAGTGCGTCACTTCTGAGGGGATGCTCTAGCAGCCCTTGCCCATTTTCCACTACACCCGAGATCCAATGTAGCACGTCGCTTTTGGCGGAATGCCCTAGTAACCCTTGCCCATTTTTCACCGCACCCGAGATCCGATGTAGCACGTCGCTTATGGGGATCGCTCTAGCTTGAGGGAATATTAGTTTTCAGTTCATGTCATATTAGGGTTGCCATAGTTTTAAAAAGCTGAAAATGATTTTCATTTCTTCCTTACAAGCAGAAAAGAAATAACAAAATCATCTTCAGCTTCTCCCTTGCTGACTAGCACCTGATGCAAGGGTTGCCATATTTTAAGAAGTTGGAGATGATTTTCATTTCTTCCTTATAAACTAATATACAAATGCATATTCATTTGCAAGAAGGAAATAAATAACAAAATCATCTTCAACTTCTCCCTTGCTAGCTAGCACCTGATGTAAGACCCTCCTCCTTTTTCATTCGGGCTTGGGACTAGCATTGGCGGAGTTCATGAAAGTTTAATGATTCGTCAATTGTACTAATTTATACATGTAAATTGATTTCATGGATGTATGATTTGAGAACTTTTAATTTTAACATCAGCATTTATTTTGAAACATCATGAGTTTTTTTTAGATATGATAAATTATCAATATATATTGATTTTGTAAACCATGAACTGTATACCAAAATAGAGACTTTTTCCACCCACACAAGTGCAAGCTTATTTAGACATTGTAATTTGTTTTACAATGTCTCAGACTCAATATTAAAATGGAAGGATGTATAAGTGTAGTTGAGGACATGGAAATAAACTGTGGAGTTTGAAATTTTAGATGATAGGGATTTTTAGTTTCTGAAGGGTGAGCTTCACCACATGGGGTTTCATCTATGATTTATTAGAGAATGTAAATGTATATTAACTTGGATATAGTGGACTCATTTATATTTAGTGGATTGTATTGTGATGTGGTTGTGATTGGAGGTTCTGGGATGTGATAAACTTTGGTATTTATTTTTTCAAAACTATTTAAATGATTTGTGTCTATCAAGTGTCCTGCATCGCATGTGTTAAATGCACATTTATTCAAAAAATAGAGAAAACTTTTTTGGATTTTTAGTAGGAATGAGACATTCATTCCACCATAAAATCCTTGTGTTGTGTAAGAAATGACACCTAGGATTTTTAGAAATGTCTTTTAATGAAAAAAACTTTGAGCTATTTTGTATTTTGAAAATAATTTCAAATAAGGATATCCCAAATTTTGGAATAGTATTTAAAATGTATTTTGAAAACCCAGGGTGTCACATTGAGATCTCCCAATAAGGGAAAAATGCCACCATGAACCTCCAACCAATTGTAACAAGGAGAGGCATCATGATGTCTACGATCAACTGCCTAGATGGATTTAGGTTAAATATCTTTTTGTTTAAAAATGTGTGTGAATAAATTTTAGTTCCTACCATATAGATAATACTTATTTGAAAATCGATGTAAATAGCTTCTAAGGCCACAATGTAAATAGCTTCTTATTTAAAAATATGCATGGGTAACTTTTGTCATATCATGTAATTAGCTTTTAGGATATAACTAGCTTCTAAGGCCTACTATATAAGTAGCTTCTTATTTGAAATGAATGCAAATAGCTTCTGTGGGCTATTACATAAATATCTTCTTATTTGAAAATGGATACAAATAGCTTCTAAAGCCTACCATGTAAATAGCTTCTCACTTGACAATGAGCGTGCTTATCAATTTTTATTTATTTGAAATAGGTGTGAATATCAATTTAAGACCCCACATTTTAAGGATTTGACCCAATTGTTTGGTTTGGCCTACCCTATTTTGGATTTATACAAAAGACCATGCCCATTAGATGCTTCTAAATATTAGTTTTTTTAATTGAAAATTCCTGTAAACATGATTTAAAAACTAAAATGGCATGACTAAATTCATCCAACAGTCATGAAATTTGGTGTCTAGCTAGTCTAAGGGAAGTTGAACAAGATGTTAGGATCATATCATCCAAAGGTTGGACATTGGTAGGTGAGGTCTTAGAATTAGTCATGTACGATTTCTCTAAAGTTTAATTGTCTTTGGTTTTAGAAAGAAAAAGGGAAAAACTAGCCCCAAAGCCTTCTAGTGTAATGATGCATGGAGGACTCTAACCAGGTGACTAGGTTCTAAGGTCGAGCATGTGGGGGGCAAGGGTGGAATGGGGGTTGGTTTCTAATTTTAGAAAGAAAGAAATATACGTTTCTCCTACATTAATATCAAAGTTAATTACTGATACTAGCTTGGTATTTTCTATTATAGATCTTAGTAGCCTCAATTATTTTTAATATGTAGAAGAACTTCCTACAATTATTGGTTTCTTTCTTAGTAACACATTGCATTAATAATATTTGAAGCATGCTTCAATGACTAGTCCTAAGCCTATTCTCACATTTGTTTTTAGTGCACAACTTGGCAAATGGAAAGGATTATCTTTGCATTGTTCGAGTCTTATAATATCTTATACTTACATGACCACACATTTCTTTTATTGTGAACAAAATTTCTTAGTTCTATTATTCCAAGTGGTAGACCAAGCCACGAGATATATAATTTTGGTTCATGTAATTGAACCATTATGGTTACTCGGATCTTCTAATCAGCATGATCAACTTATTAGAATATTTGAATGGTTGGGATTGCTCGATCTTGTGGGTATACATTCATGATTACCATGGTGTCCATGAGTGGGCCTTGTGTTACTTAGATTACTTGTTATTGTAGGTAACTATCTCCCAACCTAATATCTAAGCCATATGATTTATTAGCTCAATGAAAGGCCAAGATTAAGTCCTATATTAGGACTTTGATGTTAAATTTAGGAGAGAAGAGAGAAAATATATGAGATTTAATTTTCTCTCCCTCTCTCTCCCATGTTTTCACAAAAAGCAAAAATAGAACATATTGCTAGGGCTCAACTTTGGAGCCCTAGGTGTAAAGTGAGACTATAACAGTTCTTTGCTAGGTTAATTATGGTGAATAGAGCTTTCACTAATGATCCTTGGAAAAGCCAAGTCTTTGTGGTTTCTCCAATCTATAAGTCATAGATTACTACTATTCCCTGGCGTACTTGATCTCTTGTGGGTAGAAATGTTTCATGGGGAAGGGCTGATATTATCTATGCAAATTAGTAATATTTGGATTTCTTTTTAATTTTTCATCTTGCATGTAATATGATTTTCTTGAGCCAACAGGTTCATTCATATGCCTACATCTACTCATTTGGTAGCCTTTTAAAAGATTGTTGAGATATTTAAAGCATACAAATATACTATGAATTACATATAAAGAGGTCTTCTAGTTCAATATTTCTTGCAGGTTTAGAAACAAACTTAGCTTCCAATTGTATGATAGAACATCCATTTTGGTCTTTATTGTCTTCTTGGGCATAATGTTGTTTTTAGAGTTTCCAAAAATAGGAAGTTGCTCATTTTTCGACTTAAAAACAATTATGACTGATGCTATCAGTGCGAGAGAATTATTAAGGGTGGAAGCCTTACTATGTGACCTTGGTGTTTGTTGCTCCCAAGCACCCACAATTCTATGTAATAACGTTGTTACCACATATCCTAATACGAATCTCATTTTTATTCTCTACTGAAACATGTAGAGATAGATTTTCATTTTGATCATGATAAAGTAATCAAGGGTATTCTGCAAGTACATCATATGGGCACAACTGATCAATTAGCAAATGCCTTGACAAAAGCACTTCCTCATATGCATTTTGACAGTTAAGCTCAAAGACCACATGTATATTTGTGTGTGTGTGTGTGTGTGTGTGTGTATGTGTTACACATATGAGAAACCAATGCATGTGTGCATGTGTGTATGTAGCTCGTTACTCATCATAGAAATGACCACCATAGTGTGGACATTTGGATCAAAGAAGACACTTATTACTCATTTTTTCCAAGTAAAAGTTTCCTTATTCACACATGAGAGAGGGGCAAGGAAGGGA
The DNA here is from genome assembly GCA_035236585.1 of Warburgia ugandensis. Classification (NCBI taxonomy): domain Eukaryota; kingdom Viridiplantae; phylum Streptophyta; class Magnoliopsida; order Canellales; family Canellaceae; genus Warburgia; species Warburgia ugandensis. Next base: position 62,001,568 of record CP141133.1, read on the forward strand.
ATATATGAATACAACCAGTTGCGTTGCGTTTGTACTATAAATGCATTAAAATATGCCCCACTTTTTTTTCTTTTCTTTTTTTTTTTTCTTTCTCTTTTTTGGGTAACTAAGACATTGATATGATTTGAGCCATCTCTGGTTTCTTCAAGAATACAAACTCTCATCTATTAGATAAGAAAACTTTTTGTCCTCATCTTTATAAAGCAATAAAATAGAAAGTAAATATTGTCTATTTTATTAAAAAAAGTTGAAAATAGGAATTTAGATTTGTCCAATATTAATATTTTATAATACTTAAAGCATCTCAAGTAGTTGAAGTCAAACTAATGTCTTAGATCAATGGAAAAAGAGGGATTTATGATGCGTATGTGTATACAAACAGACATTCCATGTAGGTTATCATGTTTGCAAAAACATTTTGGAATTATTTCTCTTAACCAAATTGCATAGTATAACTATGAAACTAGGTTTTCTGTTCATTTCACTATAAATAGTTAAATTTCAATAATGCCATTGTATTGGATGACCAAAATGCCCTCATTATAAAACCAAAAAAACAGAATCTCTATTTTCATCTTTCCCTTCTCTAAAATCCTAACCCTATTGTTGTTGTCTTAATGGTGCTAAACTTGTTAAACAAACAAATGAAGCAAAGAAGAAGACTTCTTGAAAGGAACAATCTTCAAAATGAGGTGATGTTCTTGTGACTATGTTTCTAAAAGATCACCACTAGATTATCTTAGTATTAGAATGCTATATCAAATTAAGTTACAACAAATGAGAAGTTTGAAAAACAAGTAATACATGGGGTAGAAGAAATAAGAGGAAGGACTTGGGTGTAAAATTGTTCAAATCCCTTGTTCATATCGAGGACTACCTTTGGGGAGATGTAAGCCAAGAATGGTTAAATATGGTGGAGAAAATTAGTTAAAGTGGCATGGTAGAAAAGGGATGTCTTTCATGGGTGAAAGATTGAGAAACCTTAAGATGGAAAAGGGCTAATCAACCTGCATATTTTCTTTTCTTATTCAAATGCCCTAAGCAATTATTTGGGGAGTTGGAGAAGCTTCAAAGGAACTCCTTTTGGGATGATAATAATGATAAAAGGACATATCACCTTATTAGGTAGGAAGTGGTGTATCCCCTTCAGAGTGAAGCAATTGATATTAATAACATTGAGAACATGAATTGAGCACTTCTAATGATGCAGTTGTAGAGAATGGACTTAATGTTTCTTATTTGTGATAAACAATTACTAAAGGCTAGATATGGAAATGAAGAACATTGTGACCAAGAGGTAACTAAGGTGAGGTGCTGCTCCATAGTTTGAAAGGATATATGCACTAATATATATATATATGTGTGTGTGTGTGTGTGTGTGTGCTATTGTAGTATAGTTTGTGCAAGTATGAGTCGATCCCATAGGGACTCGATTTAAAAGGTGGAGTTTAAATAAAATTTAAAAGCTTAAAATTAAAAAAATTAAAAAACTAAATAACAATGTACTAATTTATTAATTAAATGAAAGGTACACAATTTTGAATTTAAATGAACATGAGTTAACAAACTAACAAACTAAAACCAACTTTCCGAGCTTGATTGTAGTAAAATTCTCCAAATTTGGTCATATCCAAGTCGATTAACCCTCATTATTTTATCATTGATGTTTCTAATGACTGATTCAATGGTTGGATTAAGTAAATTTTTAGAAACAAAATTGATGATTTGGATCAAGAAAAGAAATCATGAATTGGATGACTTAGATTGATTTTTGGGGCTCTAGATGTAAGATTAGAACCATTAGATCAATTGTTTTGATAAAGATCTAAAAGTTAATTAAAAAATAAATTGACTAAAAATTAAACTGATCATGTTAGTTACAGATGATTCATTGATTTGGTTGAGTTAAAAACCAAAAGGGAGTGATTTGGACTTATTCTAGTTCTTTTTTGAATAGGACAAAACAATTATAAGACAAAAAAGGACTCAGAAGCTATTAAATAAATGGGTGTAAGAGTAAAAGTGGAATTTTCTCTAAAAATTCCATTCTTTTAATCCATAACCAAGAGGAAGATGGTGACATAAACAACTTCTTACAACTATTTGAATGCTTAAAAACAAAGGAAAAACAAGAGCAATTTGGGTGAAATAAAAATTGGGTTTTGATGGGAACAAGGCAAACTTTTAAAAAGCAAGAAAATTGAGGAAACATTTGTGAAAAAAGGGGGAAGACCAGGTGGGAAAACTATGAAAAATCATGGTTAGACCAGGGGCTGAGAATGATAGTGACTCCAAACAAAGGAGATGATTGAGAACAATGGAAAGAAAAGACTAAAAGAGAAGCTGGGAATGAGAGAGTCTGGGATGGAGATGAGTTTGGTTTTTTTGTTTTTTGTTTTTTTTTCTTCGACCTTTCCTGCCGCGGTTTTCTTTGTTTATCTCTTCCTTCTATGGTTCTCTTCTTCGGATCTATCTGCCTCCTTCCTTGCAGCCCTCTTTTTATTAACAAATTTATCTTAAAAAAGAAAAGAAAAGGTTTCAATACCAGTTTGGCCTTTCTAGGACCAGATTTCTGAATTTTGGACCACTATGAAGAATGTTAATTGCCTTTGTTTGTTCCATGTATGTAATTGAAGAATTAATCTCACCTACCACATGCACCTCATTAGGGTTTACATTTGATGGGGTTGGAAATTGTCCTTTTTCAAAAGTCTGTAATAATTGAGATATCATATTCTTCAATTTAGTAGTAGATTGCGTGTTTTCTTTTAATTTGACTTCAAATTGAGCATTTTTTCTCTCCTAGTATTGTAGGAATTAATAAAATTATCCTCCACTTGCCTATTAGGTGGAGGTATGTATGGTTTAGGAGCAAGTGGTCCTTGTGGTGGCTAGTAAGGGTGATATTGGGCCTTTTGTGAGACATTAGCATTATATCCATTTCTCCAACTAAAGTGCATCTTGGAATGTAGGAATGGTGGGGCATTCTTGAGTGGGGTGTATATTACACAACTTGTTCGACCTTCTTAGAATATTTTTTTTTTCCCATTTTCATGGCCTCATCTTTTCTAGCTAGGGATGCTATTTTTAACATTTATATAATCATTTTTAGTCATGTCATAAATGCCTCCCCTAGCGGATGTGGTGGTACACTTGGACTTGTCTAGGTAACTTACTTTTTTCAAATTAGCCAAAGTTTGTGCACTCTGTGCTAGCCATTCAAAATACTCATTTGCCTCTTCAAGTTGTTTATGTAGAAAGTTGACATTGCAAATTATTTCAACAAATTGGCACATATCATAATTAAGTCCTTAACAAAAGAAACCAATGATACACGAAGGTTCGTATCCATGATGTGGACAAGTGAACAATAATTCCTTGAATCTTTCTTAGCATTGATAGAAAGTTTATTTATCCTTCTAGGTAAAATTCATTATATTTCGGTCCTTATGTATAGAAAAGAACTTTTTAGTCATTTCGTACCATGTTCTTATGAAATCTGTTGATAGTGAATGAAACCACATCTTAGCTTTTTCCTTTAAATAAAAAGAAAATAGTTTGAGTCTTATTATATCTAATTTGGTAGTTTGTGTATGCTGAGGAGCACACACACTATCAAATTCCTCTAGATGTAGGTAAGGGCTTTCACTATCCAACTCGTAAAATTTAGGAATTAATTGAATTACTCTTGCCTTTAATTCAATCATACCAACATTTTGACATTGAATTATACATGAAGGTGTACCTGTGTAAGTAGGCTATAAATAGTCTCTTAATGTTCTTCCACGATAATTTTGATTATCCAATTATCCTCATGTACTCTATGTTGGTCCCATTCCTTACTATAATTCCTTCTCCTACTTTTAGGTGGTGGAGAATGATTCCTCCATGGATTATTGTTATCATTAAAGAGAGGAGGAAGATCATAAGGATAAAAGAGATGATTATTAGTCCATGAAGAACATCATCATTATCCATGATGAGAGGTGGCTCATCATAACTAAGGAGGGGATCGTTCCTCTATGGGAAAATTTCATCTATGTTAATGTTGTGGTGTGTATTACCCCTTTGATCAGTGTGTAGATTGGTCATTGAATGCAACCGATAGTATTTTTATTATTTATTGTTTATTTTTGTTTTTTATGAAGAAAACTAATCTAAATGATGCAACCTAGTTTCTAGAATAATGCACAAGTAAGAGACACAACTAGATAATCCCTAAGGCTAATAAGCTGAAATATTATGATTTTCTTAAATTTGTGTATGGGAGAAGATTTTAGATTAGCCTTAACTAATGCTCATCCTCTCTTTCAGACTTGTCCCATCGCTTACTAGTTAGATCCTATCCTAACCAACCACTTCACACCCTCCTTAACTAGTAATAGGTAGTATGAGTCATCGAATATGCTAGTAGAACTAGTCATTTAAATATTGGTACAGTCAATAATAGGGGCTACTAGAGTGGTAATGGGTCGCCTCCTTCCAAAAGGGTCCTATGAGCATGTGATGGTCTTTATAGGTCTCTTCTAATTAGTTTTAAATTAATTTGGAAGGTTGGGTTATGCATTTGTGGTGAATATCTTAGGTGGGCCAAGAGGTGGTAATGAAATTCACCCTTAATCTTATGGGATCAATTGCTCTTATTAATTAATTTTCACACTCCATAGTAATTTTATCAACATATAAATCAACTTAAAGTAATAAACGTGACCTAAAATGCAAAAAATATAAAATATGCTGTTTATATGCAATTACATTGCCAAACAATAATGTAAAATTATTCAAATTATGCAAACCCTAATCTAAAAATTATAATGAGTTAGGACTACTCACAGTGGGGTATTGGATAAAGTCTTTTTGTGCAAGGGTGGGGACCATTTTTATTCCACCTCCACTTCCGGGTTATGATGGTTTGCCCTTGATCTATATCAACCTTTATAAATAAATTTTTGATTAACAAAAAATACAATACATCCTCACCATAAATCATGCAAAATAAAAATTATGCTATCCTAATTGAAACCTTTCTTCAATTCCTTCTTTTTAAAGTTTCTGCAAATAAAAAATAGCAATAAGTACCAAATTTTAGGAAATGAAGTACTTATAAGCTAAAATTTTTATTAAAATTATACCTAAAAATGCTAAATGAATGCAATTCCTAATTTTTTAATTTTCAAAAAAATTAATTTTTTACTAATTTTGTGAAAAATTTATTGCAAGTCATTGGCAATGTAACTAAAAATTTCTTTGATTTTTGCAAGTGCACGGTCTATTGTAGTATAGTTTATGTAAGTACGGGCCAATCCCAAAGGAACTTGACTTAAAAAATAGAGTTTAAATAAAATTCAAATGCTTAAAATTAACAAAAATTTAATAAAAATGTACTATAATAACCAAGGCACATAGTTCTAAATTTAAGTAAACAGGAATTAACAAAATAACAAACTAAAACCAACTTCTCTAACTTGAGTATAGTGAAATTCTCCAAATTAGGTCACATCCAAGTTGATCAACCCTCATCAATCCATCATTGATGTCTTTGATTACTAATTAAAAGGTTTCATTAAGCAAATTTTTTTAAAAAAAAATAGTGATTAGGATCAAGAAAAGAAATCATGAATTAGATGGCTTAGATTGACTTTTGGGTATCCAAATGTACGATCAAAACCATTAGATCAATTAGGAATTGTGTTTTGATAGAGATATTAAAGTTAATTAGAAATTAGAAAAGAAAACAAAGAAAAATTGAACTGATTCTATTAGTTAAAGTTGAACCGTCAATTTAATTCAGTTAAAAACTAAACAGGGATTGATTTGGAATTATTCATTTTCTTTTATGAGAAAAGGACAAAACAAAGAACATGATAAAACATGGATAAGATGAAAAAGGATGTAGAAGGAATTAAATAAATGAGTGTAAGGGTAAAATTAAAATTTTCTCTAAAAATTCCTTTCTTTTAATCCATTACTAAGAAGAAGATGGTGATGTAAACAACTCCCTATAGCTACTTGAATGCTTAAAATGAAGAGAAAAAATGGAGGAATCTTGGTGAAATAAAAATTGGGTTTTGATGGGAACAAAGCAATTTGTAAAAAGTAAAAAAATTAAGAGAAATTCTGTGGAAAACAAGGGAAAAGCCTAGGTGGGAAAACCATGAAAAATTATGGTTAGAATAGGGATTGAGAATAATGGTGACTGTGAACAAAGGAGATGACTAGGAATGAAAGAAAAAACTAAAATAGAAGCTGTGAAAGAGAGAGTCTGGGGATGTAGATGGGTTTGGGTTTTTTTTTTTTTTCTCTAGCCTTGCTTTAATTTTCTTCTTTTCTCCCTTCTACGGTTTCTTCTTCGGGTTTGTCTTCCTCCTTCCTTGTAGCCCTCCTTTCTTCTTTCTTATATTGGTTTTCCATATTAGTTTCCTAATTAGGAAATTGTTTTTGATTCCCAATCAATTGCTATGTTTCCAAATTTAGTTTCTTGCTTAGGAAACTGCTTCCTAATTTCCTCCAATCCCTCTTTTCTAAGCAATTTCCTCCTCGATTGCATTTTGCATGATCTGGTCCCATTAGTTTGATCCAACTCATTCATTTTCCAATTTTTCTGATTTGTAGCATATAAAACTCAATTAGAGTCATCTTGATCATGATTTAGTCATCTGATTAGCTCTGATGATCATTTAGCCATTAAATTTTGTGTATCAATGGTTAGATCATCAATTGGAGTCAAAATATGCATTTAATATAAAATTTCAAAATTGATTGATTAGATAATTTATTTAGATGCAAATTTAGGAATATTTTAGCTAAAATTCAACACTCAACACTTTCTTCAACCTCCATTTTTCCTCCAAATTTTTAAGCTTTTTTTCCCCCCCCTCTTTTTCTTCAATCTAATACTTATATAACGTGCAAAAGTTTGTTTTATTTTAGTTTTTAGCAATTTCCTTCATAATTTTTCCTTTCTTTCCAATTATTTCAATGTTTGCAGTTTCTAATTTGTGTAGTTTCATATATGGAAACTTCTATTTACTGCCCACCTTTGCCATCTAGTCCATATCTTTGTTTAATTACTAAAATTTCCTTTCACTGCCTATTCCTTGCAATCTTTCCTCTTCAATTCCATTCATGAATGAATTAATCAACTCCCTTAACTATCATTGGAAAAGTCATGTGCAAGATGTTAGGACTAAAGCTGCTAGGAAGAAGGATAGGATAGAAGTTCCTTACCTATTATGAAAAAAAATGCAAGGAAAAAGGTTGCTAATAGAAGTTGCACATGATCTTGTCCCTCTTTCCTCCTATGATGTTCTACGTGATGATAAAGCCTTAGAAGAATGAGTGAGATAGGAAAGGTGATAGGAAAGAAAGAAGGACAAGGTACTGAAATCATGCACAGCTCTAAGAGAAATGATCAATCTCACATAACCTTCCTCCAAGATTGATGTGAATAGACTTTCGCTCATTCTTCTTCATTGCAACTCTGCTCCTTTTCCTTGGACTTTGATCTATATTATCTTGATTGATTTAAGCCATTCATTTTAATCTAAGCTTGATCTATGAATTGGATGTTGATTGGCTTGATTTAACCATTTGGATCTTGATCTACCACTTACAATACAAAGAAAATAACCTAATTAGTACTATACAACATTCAAATTTACACACACTTACCTTAGATCATCATATAGCCTTGAAAATTTACCAAATTATGATTAGATTATAAAAATTTTAAATGGTATATTTTTCATATAAATTTCTTAATAATGTCCTAAAAATATATCAAATGTCATGTTAAATGAGGGTAATTTATACAATAATGAACCTAAATACACCCCAACCTATTTTCCTCGTCCCAAGAAAAACATGCAAAAAATTATTTTATTAAAATTAATACAAATTTTCATTTTCGTAGGTACTCATGATTGCATTTAACATAAATAACAAGCCCTTAAACCCCTAGGTTACCCTACTAAATGAGTTAAACCTCGTGAGGGTTTGTAGTGAATTTACCTGCAAAATTTCAAAATCCCTTTCGAGTCAACTCTTACTTTTGTCTGAGAGAATTATCTTTAATAAATATATCAACTTTAGCATACTAATAAAATTTAAAAATAAATTCAAAATCGTACTCATATGCTAAATACATTCCAATTAAGCTTAGATCTCATAGTGTGTATGTGTAGTCTACATATGTAATAATCTTTATCTCTATGTCGACTCTAACTTTTGAACTCCATTTGAAATATGTTTTAACCTCAAGTCTCACTAATGACGTATACTAAAAAACAATAACTCTCAGATAAAGGGTTAAAATCATCTCTCTCTTTTAAATATGTGAGCAGAGTCAATAAAAATAAATTCATTTAACATATACTCATGAAAGAACAGGAGTTACTAAAGAATTTAGTTATGATCCCTTTAGAAGGTAGGCTATTACCTTTGAATACTTAAACATATCATTCTTTAAATCCTATCATTTCATATCCTCAGTAAAACTATATTTCTCCTAGAATTAATAGGTCTTCAACTGGGATGAAGTGTAGGCTTAGGAGGGTTATGAAAACAAAGGATATATAGGACATTCAAAATTCTTTAAAAATAAGTAGAGGCCTTCCACTAAATTTGGAAATTATTATTTAATTTGTACCAAGTGAATATTTCTTCAAATTTTTATTTATATTAATTTTTTTAGACTTTTTCTTAATTTTCAATACTTTTGAAATTTTTTGAAGAATAATTCTTTTCTTGATATTCACTTTTTTACTTCCATTGCATCTAAAAGGTATATCTTCATTCATCTCTAACTTATCTTTTGAAGAAAATAGATAATAGATAATTTATACTCAATTACTATGGGTAAAGGTTAATTTAGGTTTAAGAAAAGAAAAGACATATAAAATGCTCAAATTTGGCTAACCAACGATAAAAGTACTTTTAGGTAGGCTTTATGACTGTAAGTGTTTATAACAATGATGGCCTAAATCATTTCCTAAATATCATATAACCTATTAGATTCAATGAACTTCTAAAATTTTAAAGCTAATACTCTTAATAATTCAAGTATTGGCCAAATGGAAGAGTTAGTGGGATCAAATTTAAATTAAGCATGATAAAGAATAATTTATAATACATTTATAACCTACTCAAAAGAATTGAATGACTCTAAAAATCTCTTAATTTATAGGTCTCCATTGAATTTCTTTAGGACCTCTAAGTTATAACTACTTATTAGTTTTGATTATGTATACTCAACTATATGTAGATATGTGATCTAAGAATTAACTTTTATGGAATACTTTAGAAAATAAGTATAATAATGAATTAATCATCTATAATAAGCTAAAATATACTTTAGAAAAATCCTATTCTCATCATAGTATAGTAATTGACCTTAAAACTCAAAAAAAAAATTGAAAAATTTTCATTTTAAAATAAAATTTTAAAAATTAAGAAGAAAAAATAGAATTTGTTAGAATTCTATATCCCCAACCTGTAAGAAACATTATCCCCAATGTTGAAAATTTATGACAAAAAATGAATATGGTTGATGCAAAAAACAACAAATTCTAAATGATAAAAATATGGTATAGAGGGATCAAATTGACTTAGTCCTGATAAGCATGATATATCACTAGGTCCCATATAAAAATGTAGTGGTGCTTTGCCTAATGCCATACTAAAATCTTCTCCTCAAAACTAGAGAACTCATCCATAAAAGCCTTTAAAACTTGCTCTACCATATTACTAAAAATACTAAGCATGCATGTTTGAAAAGTGATAAGAGCATTGCACAATCCAAATGGCATCCTTTTGTAAGCAAAAGTACCAAAAGGGCATGTAAAGATGGTCATTTCTTGATCCTCGGGTGCAATTTCTATATGGTTATATCTAGAATAACTATCTAGAAAATAGTAAAATTGATATCCTATAACCCTTTCTAACATTTGATCAACAAGGGGCAAAGGAAAATGATCCTTCCTACTGACAACATTTATTTTTCTATAGTCAATACACATACACCAACCTGTGGTAACTTTAGTAAGAATTGATTCATTACTGGTATTAGTGATTAGTGTCACTCTAGGCTTCTTTGGAACTATTTGAGTTGGACTCAACCATTTGATATCACTTACGGGATAGATGATCCCCACATAAAGCAACTTAAGGAATTCTACTCTAACCACATCATCCATAGTATAATTTAACCTTCATTGCAACTGACAACATGGTTTCATCATCTTTAAGTAGCTTCAATGGATACAAATTGAAGGATATATGCCCTTTATATCAATAATGGTCGTTTAAAGTGTCTATTAACCGTTCATCCAAAAATGTTTCTAATCGAAAAAAAATATCACTGAAAAAGTCTCCTTTTCTCCTAAATATGTATACTTTAAATCTAATGGTAGAGTTTTCAATTTAAGTTTACGAGGTTTAATTAATGATGGAAGGGGAGTGGTATGCTTGGTGGAAATTCTTGGAAATGAGCTTTCCATCTTTCTATGTCCATGATAGGTACAAAATTACGGAGGACATTAACTTCCTCTATTTAATGTGTTTGCATTAAACTCATTAAAGTGGGCAAAACAGGCCTCAAGTGGTTTTAATAAGGAAGATGAAATAAATTGATCTTGCACAACTGAATTTATCATGTTTATACTATGCAAATCATTACTGATTTCACCAGGTTGCTTACAAATGTTAAAGATGTTTAACTATAATGTCACATTACCAAAAGATATTTTCATGACACCATTTATGCAGTTAATTAAGGCATTGGACACAGCCATAAATGGGTATCCCAAAATGACTAGTATTTCATTCTTCTCATTCACCACCAGTTGTGTATCCAGAACTAGAAAATCTATAGGAAAATAGAACTATTCTAGCAGGACCAGCACTTCTTCTATTAGCCCTCTTGGTTTCTTTACAGAATGATTAGCTAGCTAGAGTGTAGTAGAAGTAGGTTTAAGATCTCCTAGGCCTAACTGTTCATCCACCAAGTACAGTAGTAGGTTAGTACTAAATCCTAAATCAAGCAAAGACTGATCAATCTTATAGTTGCCAATAATGCATGATAGTAGGGAAGCCTGGATCTTTATATCTTGGTGGTGTATGATGTTGAAGAGTGAAATTAACTTGTTCAGTCAAAAGTGCCTTCTTTTTAACATTTAATCTTCATTTTATGGTGTAGAGATTGTTTAAAATTTTGGCTTATGATGGTATTTGGGTTTATAATGTCCAAGATCGGTATGTTGATCTTGACTTATTTGAAAATATCTAAAATTTCATAATTAGAGGCAAACATTGGTGCTTGACACAACCTTTAAGAGAATAGAGCAGTATAGGACATGGTTCAACAGGTGGAATGGGGTCCTTCTTTTTAGAATCTTTTTTAACTTTAACAAGTATTTTTACTTTATTAGTCTTTTATGGCTCATCTTTCTTAATCCTTTTACCTTTAAAGAATGGTTATAGCCTTAGTCTGTTCTATGGTACATCTTAAAGATGCATTATTGCTAATCACATGCACACCCTTAGGGTTTGGTTGTTCTTGAGTTGGGAACTTTCCTTTTTCCATATTTTGTATCATTTGACTCATCATATTTTTCATTTCATTCATAAATTGTATGGCTTATTTTAAGTAAGTTCTAATTGGGAAGTTTTTCTCTCTTGGCTTTGGATAAGTTGGTGTATATTGTCATCTACAGGCTTTTTGGGTGCGGGCAAGTAAGGTTCAAGAGCATGAGGTCCATGAGTTTGTTGTTAATATGGGCTTGGCATAGGGTGTCCTTGATTTTGTTGGTGAGGTTGGTATGGGTTGGGTTGTGAGACTTTGGCAGTTGGTCTATTTTTTCAATACTAAATTTGGATGGTATCTCTAGTTGGGTTTATATGCCTTAAAGTATGGGGAGAAAGGTTGTTTTCTGTATTTAGAGCATTAGCTTGATCATGAAGTACCTCTTGGAATGCTGGAATGGTAGGACATTCCAGCTAGATACTTGTTCATATTTTTTAGAGATATCATTTCTCATTTTTATAGCCTCTAATTTTTGAGCTAAGGATGCTACTCTAACATTAAGTTCATCTTTCTTAGACATGGCATACATGCCTCCCCTAGCATGGGTTTAGGGTTCAGGGTTCATGGTGGGCTTGGGCCTATCTAGATGTTCTACTGTTTTTAAATCAGCCTAGGTTTATGTACTTTCAGTTGGCCATTTTAAATAGTCCTCTTCCTCCTTCGGTTGTTTCTTCAAAAAGTTGCCATTGCACATCATCTTTATGAATTGACGCATGTTAGAATTAAGTCCCTCATAGAAGAAGTTGATAATGCATCATGGTCATAGCCATGATGTAGGCATGTGAGTAATAGATTTTTGAGCCTTTTCCAATATTTGTAGAATGACTCTTTATCTTTTTGGGTAGAGTTCATTATCTTTCGGTGGTCTATATTTGTTTTATGTGTGGGGAAAATATTTTTTAAAAATTTCCTATTCATTTCACTCCAAGTCCTTATAAAACCTACTGGCAATGCATTAAACCACATTTTAATTTTTTTCCTTTAAAGAGAAAGGTAATAACTTAAGCCTTACATCATCTAAATCAATGTTCTGTATATTGTGGGTATTGCATAACTTGCCAAACTCTTTAAGTTTTAGGCAAGGACTTTCACTATCCAACCTATGGAATTTGGAAAGTAGTTGAATTACTCTCATTTTTAATTCTAGTGCATTAGCATTTTGAGAAAGAATGACACAAGATGATCTACTAGTGTGTGTAGGGTATAAATAATTTCTTAGAGTTTTGTCACGAAAGTTTTGATATAAATCATTGTCTACATGATCACTTTGTTGGTCCTACTTCCTATTATTATTCCTTCTCCAATCTCTATTTGTTGGATGATTATTTCTTCTTGGTTTAGGTTGATACTCATAGTCCATTAAAGGTGGTGGTTCCTCATTCAAGATGAGTGGAGAGCCATAATCACCTCTATTACTTTTGAGGGGTGAGTTATCCCTAAATTGTTGATCAATTATAATCGTTTTAGTCGTACTTGACTAACTTCCTAATTTTGTTGCACAACCAAAAGTGCATACAATGAAAGATTTTTTTAAATATTTTTGAATGAAAAAACTACCTTAAATGATGCAACCTAAATGCTAATGTCTGATATCAACATTCCTCCTCTTCTTAAATTTATGTGGGGAAGAAGCTTTTAGATTAGCCTAATCTAACATTCCTCCTCTTGTTTAGACTTGTCCAACAATTTACTCGGTAGATCCAAACCTAGCCAACTACTTCACACCCTCCTCAATTAGTCATAGGTAGTTTGAGTTATAGAATGTGCTGGCAGAGCTAGTTGTTTAAATTATAACGCAGTTAATTAGACATGAATCACTAGAGCGGCAATGGTTTATGTCCTTTCAAGAGGGTCCTACAAGCATGTGATGACCTATATAGGTCTCTTCTAATTGATTTTAAATTAATTTGGAAAGCTAGGTTACATGCTTATGGTAATTATCCTAAGTGGGCCAAGAGGTAGTGATAAAATCCACCTTTGATCTTATGGGATTGGGTGCCCTTACTAATTAATTTTCAAACTCCATGATAGTTCAATCAGCATATAAATCACCATAAAATAATAAACATGCCCTATGGATGTAAGGAAAAATAATAAACTAATGCAAAAAATTCTAGAAAAGTATGCAACAACTAAAGAGGATTATTATCTATATGCAACTAAGATACCAAACAAATATGTAGAACTAAATTAATATGCAAAACCTAAACTAGGAAAGGAAATGAATGAGGTAGACCTCACACTAGGGTCTTGGATTTAGGTCTTCTCATACAAGGGCAAACCATTTATAAACCACCTCCACTTCTATGGAATGGTGGATTTACCCTTCACATGTATTATTACAACCCTTTTAATTATAATTAAAGTTCAAATACAAGTCTTCTTTTCTACAATTCCACTCAAAAGGAAATTTTGAAAAAGAAAAGTATCCTAATTTGGGTCTTCTCATACAAGGGCAAACCATTTATAAACCACCTCCACTTCTATGGAATGATGGATTTACCCTTCACATGTATTATTACAATCCTTTTAATTATAATTAAAGTTCAAATACAAGTCTTCTTTTCTACAATTCCACTCAAAAGGAAAATTTGAAAAAGAAAAGTATCCTAATTTGATGGTGTTTTAACCACACGATCACCTCCTCGATAACGATGCCAAAAACTTGTTTGAGTTTTCCTGCAAGTGCATAGTAGTTAGTTGTAATATCATGCAGTGTCAAATTCACAAGGAGGATATAGTGAGAAAATAAAGCACCAAAGTTGATCGAGACTAATTATCTTGAAACTAATGCAAAAATTAAAGGAATATGATAATCTTCTAATTTAATGGATGAGAGAGAAAAAAGAATTTTTAATCTAACTTAAATAATTAAGATTGAAGATCACTTATTTTAAATTAGACCAACCACTTATTTATCTTTTTTTATAACTCAAGAATTAAATTGAAACTAGAATTACCATCTCAAAAAATATTTCTTGGAAAAATTAATTTCGAATTTTTTTAACATTAAAAGCCAAGATAATTCATCAAATTCTAAGCATTCTATATAAATCCTAACTATAATAAATTAAAAATCAATTGTATACATCCACTATAAAATGTAATAACACAAAATCAAAGAATTATACTAAGGATGAAATTATCCTTTTTAAATTAATTTAATTCAAAATTAATTTCTTAAGACAATTACAACTTAAAATTTTTATAATTGGTGTTTTTAACCAAAAAATAAGGTCACTTTGACCCTAGGAAAAAGAAAACTAGCTTAGTATAATTTTTATATTTATTCTAGAATTTATAAAAAAATAAATAAGATTCTTTAAAAATATAGCTTTTTAAATATTTTAAAATTTTTAAATTACCCATAACATTCTTTGATGTGTCACACATTAGATAATATTCATGAATTTTAATATTTTTAAATTAAAATACCAAAACAACATCTCTCACTACATCTGCAAGTTAGAGAATGTCACTAGAAAAGTAGTGGATAACTAAAACAGTTATGCAAGAGTATATATGATACTAGCTAACCGATTATCTTATCCTTGTTTATGATCCACAATTAGTCTAGTCACTGTTTACAACCCATGAACAATCAGAATCCATAAAGAATTCACTAATTTTGGCAAGTGATTTTTCCTACTTGAAGAAATTTTTCAATGAAACTCAGTATATAAATAATTTAATATTAATAAATTCAATTGTATGGTGAAATTTCAAATCAAGATAACATAAATTAAGATATTCAATCACAAGCATAGGCTATTCATCAACTTGTCCATCAGTACCTTGCAAGATTATTTCATAAAATTAAACAAATTCAACCATTGATTTAACCACTTGGAGTATATAAATAATTTAATATTAATAAATTCAATTGTATGGTGAAATTTCAAATCAAGATAACATAAATTAAGATATTCAATCACAAGCATAGGCTATTCATCAACTTGTCCATCAGTACCTTGCAAGATTATTTCATAAAATTAAACAAATTCAACCATTGATTTAACCACTTGGAGTATATAAATAATTTAATATTAATAAATTCAATTGTATGGTGAAATTTCAAATCAAGATAACATAAATTAAGATATTCAATCACAAGCATAGGCTATTCATCAACTTGCCCATCAGTACCTTGCAAGATTATTTCATAAAATTAAACAAATTCAACCATTGATTTAACCACTTGGATCTTGATTTACTACCAACAAAACAAAGAAAACAACCTAACTTGTATTATACAACATTTGATTTTATACATGCTTAACTCGGATCATCATCTAATCTTGAAAATTTACCAAATTATAGTTAGATTATAAAACAAATAATATATCATATAAATTTTAAAATAATTTCCTAAAAATATATGAAATATCATGCTAAATTAGGGTAATTTATACAATAATGGACCCTAAACACTAGTCTCATGGATGTTGGTACTTTTCTAGTGTATATGAAAAGAGAAGAATGAAAGAAGTTTTCAAGGAGAAAAAGCTGAATTTGTACCAGCCAAGAGAGAATTTGGCATCTTACTTTTGGGCCACAACCTCTAAGGATTTTCAAGGTGTTGGGATGAATGAGTTCAGAAGACAATTGGACGATATTAGAATTTGTGGATGTTCCAAAGAAAAATGTAGTCTCAATATCAATTTTGATGGAGCATGTTTTGGGAACCTGAGTTATCTAGTCTGGGTGGTTTAGTCATGAACCATTTGGGTGAATTACTGTTGGATTTTGTCAATCCCTCTGAGTTGAAGATTCTCATGTTGTTGAGGTTGCTAAGTGATGCTAGGAAACTCCTTGTGTGTTTATCATGCTTTCATTAACATTATGATTGAAAGTGATGCAAAAGAATGTAATTAAATCATTCAAAGAGGAAAGTGACCCTAAGAAAAAATGGCCTAAGATTTATCTAACTTTGCAACTTGTCGAAATACCTACAGGACTTTGTTCTATCATGTTCATCTCCCTACACAATGAATGTGGTTTTTTGCCATCAGAGAGGGTGGATTTGCTGTAGCTGAGAGATAGGCTTTTCTCCATGAATTATTGCTAGTACAATGACTAGCACGCCATATGTACTTTTATTAGGTTCTCTTGATGGATTTGTTAACATGTTTCGCTGGTAAGATTCTTTGGTTCTCATTGTGTTTTTACTATAGTGTCTATCTTTATCTTGGAGATGTTGGAGCTCCTTCTTTTAAGAGTTAGATGGTTTGATTTGTAGAGACTTTTTTTTTGTCCTTGTATATTAATTAACTTGATCTTATTATAAAGCCATATCGAATGTTGTTCCCCCTATCAATAAAATGACCCATTTCTTAAAAAAAGAAAGCATTGGAGCTGATGTTTACTACATTTATATTATAGGATCTTTGTGTGTCCTCTTTGCTGTGCCCTTTTTTTGTTTTTATTATAGTTGTAAAACTCATGAGTTAACTTGGAAAACTTGTCTGAATTACTCAATTCTATAACAAATTGAGTAACTTCTCAGATCAACTCGCTTAGCAAAAATGTAGGGTTTCAACCCAAAACCTACACACAACAATATCACATCTTAACATATGTGTGTTAATGGTGAAAATTTCATATATAATTAAAAGTAAGACATTCCACTCGAGTAATTTTCAGCAATCCACTCTTGGAATTAACTAATTCACTCACTTTCAAGTCAAGTCGAGTTTTCAAAATTTTAAATTACTGTTTTTATTATTGGGCATACTGGTTTGCTTTCTAGTTAATTGAGACTCAGAGATCTGGTTCAAGCTTGCAAATTTCCTGCCTTTTGTAATTGGTGAGATGTGGTAAATTTGTCCCATATGAGAAGGGAAATAGTTTGAGTGAGCTCACGAGCCACAATAGGCAAGGGATACCTACCAAAAGGTGTCACCATGTTGTGAACGTGTCTTATATGTTTTGTCTCAACCGCTCTATTATAAGACAAACTGGCATGTCGTCATGCCTGAGTAAAGGATTTCAAATATCATCTCAATTGGAGATGACGTTGTTGTTAATTAATGAAGTATTCTCTTAATTTTCATGGTGGGCTCCGGGCAGGACGTTCTTGATTATACTGTTGGAGTTCTGGAGGCGCGTATTTTCGCTTGAAAAGTAGTAGTTGACAATAGTGGTATTGGGACTTAATGTTTAAATTAAGTCCAATCCAACAGTTCATCTGATTCATCTCCCAGAAGATAGATCAGCTATTTAGCATGGACTTTCGAGGACTGAGTACAAATAAACCGATGCTACCTATCTAGGGCCAACTTTTGAATAGTCTTATCATTCACATTGTTCAGCCTAGGCTGACTCCAAAATTCTTGACATTCTGATCCTTCTAACTTTCAGTTTTTCACTTAAAAAATTTAATGATCAAGATTTGAAACTCTTAAAGTGGCAACTAAAATCATGACCATGAAATTTGGTGCGTAGTCAATCTAAGGCAGGCTGAACATGATGAATGGATCAGATCATCGAAAGGTAAAGCCTATTCATGGGACGTTTGAAAATGACAATTTTTTTAATCTTTGGCCAAGATATTGGCCACCTTGTTCTCTTCCCCAAAATAGTGAAATTATATGGGCATGATGTTTTCTTTATACGTAAAGAACTAAGTTCCTTAAAGCTCTTACAGTATCTTATTGGGTATCTTCTGAATCTTGGTCCATAAGCAAATCTCGGGTAACGATGGAGTGGCCCAGAATCTGCACATGATTCAGATGAAGATCACTGGCAAGTTTCGGTTCAAGTTTGGCACCCGTCCATTCAGCATGGCTTGTTTCTTACTCCAAAGAAGCTTTTGATGCTAACTGCTGTCAGGTTTGTGACATATCTTTAAGATGAAACCACCATCGGAACGGTTTAAATTGCTGTTTGACGTCTCAGCCAAGTGCATGTACAACTCTGTGTTGGCTGCTTGTGTTGTTTGCAAGTCCGAGCAAAAGTCTCCTATATGACATTGGACGTAGCTTCAGTATACCCAAAAAGTATTGTCAAGGCTATGGATGTCTGTATATATAAAATACCGAGTCATATGTCTAAGGTTGCCCATAATATTACCTCCTTAAATTTTGTTGTTCTTCAATAGTTGAAACTTCGAAATCTTAATTCTCATGGTGGTTGGCATATTCTTGATTGTAGTGTTGAAGTTCTTACACCGTGGATGTGCATATTTTCACGAGGAAAATAGTATCCTGCAGTCGTTCTAAGATAAATCGCCATAAATATTCAGGTTTTCTATCAAGTACCAGTAGATGTAGACACTTTCAAGTGTCCCAAGGAGTTGCTGCTGCCTTTTCTTAATTATGGTGATTACGTTTTATAGATCTAAGCCATTCATCATGTTTGAAATAGCTTAGAAATTAAATTTCATAACCATTGAATGCCTTTAAAGGGACTGTTGGCACAAAGGTAGAGTTGTTAGAGTTGTAGCCATATGACTTGAGGGTCATGGGTTAGAGATGTGAAAATGGCCTCTTACAAGAATGCAAGAGAAGGCTGTGTACTATAGACCCTTTGTGCTCCGCCCCTTCCCGGAACCCCGCATGCGCAAGAGCTTCAAGCAGTGGGCTGCCCTTTTTAACCATTAAATGCTTTTAACCTATGTTTCTTTAGGGCAAAAATCAAGACTATTCATTTCTATTTCATTTTTTAAGGACCCAAAACAAGTGGCTAGCATTGTTGAAATGCGATGATTTCTGTTGGGCTATATGTTGTACATGATGAATAGCTCAAATCTTCAACAAAAAAGCTCTAAGAGTAGCATCTACTAAGGACACTTAAGAGCATCTACCTACTGGGACTCTTCCACCAAATACACAGTTATATTTTAATTTTTAATTGTATATCTAACAATCATAACTGTAAAATATTTGTATGGGTCAAATATGGCTGCATGAGTCTTTCATAGCACAACCTACTTGATAGAAAGTTTGGATGATGGAAAATAGTAAACCCTACTTGTACTCTTATTAGCTACCATATTTAGTGTGAAAGTATTCATCTACTATTTGTAATGACTCACCAAGTTTCTTGATCCATGGTGCAAATGCCTACTCAAAATGGTCATTTTAGAGGTTCTTAAGCTTGATGTTTTTATCTCCATAGTTAGAGATGGTAGTTTAGATATCTCTATTCCATTGATAAGATACAAGATATCCTTCTGATATGATGTGCACTTGGTAAATGGTATGAACTATGTAAATCTAGATATCTTGGAGCTACATTTAGCGAGAATTACAACTATGAAAATCTAGACATCTCACTTGTTGGAAATCTTGCCATAACCTTAGCTTAGAGGCCCTTGTCAAAGTGCACTTCTTAAAGATAGTTGAAGTCTCTCAAATTGTAAAAGAAGTATGGTAGTTCTATTTTTAGGATTGAACCAACCTAGGCTCAATTAGTATCTCAACCGATTTATATGATCAGAATCAATCTGTACTTTAATCTCCCAAAATTGAATGTCTCAAATAATCATAATAATAAATCTGTAGGAGTGGATTACTCTGCTTTAGGGTAAACGTACAAGTTTTGAATCTAAAAGTTAACAGAAACTTATTCTAGATCCAGGTCCTCAAAGAGTCCAAATGCAACTAGTTAAAGGCCATGATCTCAAAGAAACAAAAGACATTAACTTGGTGGCAAATAATCATGACCCAAAAACCTGAAAACAACAAGAATGGTACCAGACAATCAAGATCGAAAAACCTTAAAAGTAACAAGAATGGTGGCATGACTTGAAAACCTAGAAAGCTACAAGAAAGAATACAAGAGTGACCTCAGAGAAAGAAGAAGAGCGATCCCAAAGGACTTGCTCTAATTTCAAACTAAGAACAACATCCCAATAAAACTCTACTAGAGCAATTCTAGAAAACCAGAAAGTGAGGAGAGGAAATGAATAATTGTGTATAGAGAAATGGGCTAGATGTTGCCTCTTATACAGGAGACCTTTACTGGAGCACCAAGCAACCTTACTTGGTCCTATATTCTCTCTAAGATTACTTGTTTGGAAAAATGTTGAATTTAGACAGAAAATAATCTGTTTAAATAGTAAGAAGTTAAGGTAAAAACTAATGTATGTAGACGTTAAGAGTCCATGTGAGACACAATATAACTAAGTAATTAATTCATATGGGAAACATATCTAGTTTCCTTATCCATGTAAGATGCCAACTTGAATGGGTCCCATTATGATATTTTAACTTAAAATAAATTTTAACATCTTGCAATTGTTTAAGTTCAAAACAACTCAATAAAACCCCCCCACATTAAATAACAATTCAAACTATACAACTGTCAATACAGAAATCTTCCTTCGTAGAAAGACAAGCACCGTGAGTAGTAAGCCTTAAGGAACTGGCTCTCTCTAGTCTATGATGAGAACCTAGTCAATTTAGCTAGGATGTGCTATGCTGTCTTTGCAGGAATAAGTACAATTTTCCATGCTTCTCCCATGGGCCTATCACACACATACACATACACATGCTTCCATCTAGCCTGGCCATCCAATTTGATGGGCTAGGGCTTAGACAAATTCAAGTGTTTATAAAATGAGAGATAAAAAAAAAGTACATTATTTATTTTAAGTAAAAAACAATGAAAATCGTAGAGATGATAAAGATATAAATAAAATAAAAATAGACATTCAACAATATTTGTACATTAGAGAAAGTGAACACATTCTTAAAATTTCTCCTAGCTTATGTAGTTCAAAAGGTATCAAAGTAATTAGTGAACCAAGTCTTGAATACTATCCTAAAGTAAAAAATGTAACACGCGCTTCTCTTAAAGAGACAATTGTACTTAAACTAAGCGCTTTTGTTATAAAAAATATGCTAATCTCAAAATTTGTTGAGTGCTCTAATGAGAGACCTACGTCACATAGGAGTGGCTAAACATCTACACCCAGAATAAGTGGCTTTATAGATAGTGCGTTTGTATATGCCATACTCCAAAAAGATGGATCTATAGATTCATCAAGACATAAGACATCCTTAATACTATAGGGTATAGTATAAATATCAATTGAAAAATAAAATAAAATTGTAGTACTCTCATTAGATCCAATTAGCTTGTTTTTCCTTTAAAACCTAGCCAGTGATAAAAGTAGGGTTGTAGCTATTGGTCAAATAAGTCTTGAAGCCCATTCCCTTCAATCTCACTCTTGTACTTCCAAGTCTCTAGCATTACATAAAATAATACACTTACTAAAAGTATTCTAGGCAGCCCATGACGTCTAGGCTTGAAATAAGCCCTCCTTGAATGGGGGTCATCCAATCTAGTCAATGGTCCAGCTCATAAATGAAGCTCTCCCTAGTGGGACTCATCTAATTTTCTTTGATTAAGGAGGTTATCACTCTTCTTCAAACAAAAATCATGTAGTTATTACATTCCACCAACCATAATCCGGTGGTTATCAGAGTCCATCAAATAAAACTATACTTATAGAAAATTCTTAAATGCATGGTCATCTCTGAAATTGCTAGTCTCAGCTTCACAAAATTTTTGTGCCATCACTAGCTCAGTTTATCTTAAGTCTTATCGTTGTAACTGGTAGTGTAAAGATGTTCAAGACATTACTAATTTTCATTAAAAATTTCAGTGCTCGTCACTTAGATTAATTATTCAACTTCTATTTGTAATTGCATGATCACATCTTATATCATGCTATAATGTACTCTTAATATTGGCTTCTAAGTTTGTATAGTACCATCCCCTTCAAAATAGTTCAAATATCTATCATAAGTCAAATTAACTAAACCCTATGAGATTCTTCTCATAGTAGCTAGATAATGCATGAACTAGCCATTATCTACTTTGATAATATTTATTTCTAGGATCACATTAGTTGCACCCAGATTCAAATGGCATTGTCATCATCATCAAGACCTTATCTGATTAGGGGTTGGCTATATGAATCTTATTCCTCCATTCCCTCTATTAAGTATTATGGCTTCATTTAGTCCCAAGTTTTTAAATCTTTTCTCACCACTTTTATGCATGTGAACCTTCCCCTTGCCCTTTTAGAAATTTCAACTTGGATCATCTCACTCCTTTTAACCAATGCAGTTTTTTGTCTCCATTCGACATGTCCAAACCATCAAATTCTAATATCCCTCTTCTTGTTTCCTATGGTTGTTATTCCTAAGTTGCCTCTAATGTTTCAATTTTTAATTCTATCATTTCTTGTCCTACCACTCACCCATCTCAACATCCACATTTTAGGGATGCTCATCCTATATACATGTTGCTCCTTAACTACCCAACACACAGATACATAGAGCATGGTTGGTCTTACTGCCATCCTATAGAATTTTTCTTTTAGTTTGAGTCACAATCGCCAATCACACAAAGCTCCAGAGGCATATCTCCACCTATTCCAACCTGCTTAGATTCTTTGGTAACCTCCCTCTCAATCTCTTTGCTCTCATGAACTATTGATCTCAATTGTCGAAAGTAGTCTTTTTGGGGGACTTCTTGGTTATCAATCTTTACTAGTGCTCTAGTCTTGCTCCTCTCCTTACTAAAATTGCATTTCATACACTTAGTCTTAGTTCGACTAATTTTAGATCCTTTATATTCAAATGCATCTCTTCATAACTCTAGATTTGTGTTTATGCCTTGCATTGTCTTAACAAATTAAAAATATATAATCTGCAAATGACATGCACCATGGAATCTCCTCATTCAGATGTTTTGTTAACTCATTCATAACCAACATAAAAAGGTATGGGTCAATACCTATCCTTGGTGCAATCCTATAATTTAACAGACCAAGGGCCCCATCCAGCAATGATATTGTCCGCTTTGGCAAATTGGCAACCCAGCCCCCTCACAGTTTTGTTCTTCCCCCTTAAGGGAAAATTGGTCATTGCAAGGGAAGTCCTTAGCACTCTTATCAACAGCTCAATTTCCCCTCCCTAGGCGATGTGGGACTAACTCTCGGTACCTCCCACTTCGTCCCTCAACCTATCTTGGGGCATCTCCCTCAAGGCATCTTGGCCCCACCCTCAAGGCATCTTGGCGACTACAACAGTTCACCTTTTCCCCTTTAGGGACACGTGTCCCTGCATGTTTCCACACGAGCGCCGACGTGCGCCTAGCCTGCCCCATCATGAGGGAACTAGCTTTGATACCATTGTAACAGACTGAGGGCCCCATCAAGCAACGATATTATCCACTTTGGTAAACTGGCGACCCAGCCTCCTCACGGTTTTGTTCTTCCCCCTTAGGGGAAAAATGGTCGTTGCAAGGGAAGTCCTCAACACTCTTATCAACAGCCCATTTTTCCCTCCCTAGGCGATATGGGACTAACTCTCGGTACATCTCACTTCGTCTCTCAACCTATCTTGGGCTACCTCAACCTATCTTGGGGGATCCCCTTCAAGGTATCTTGGCCCACCCTCAAGGCATCTTAGCGACTACAACAGTTCACCTTTCCCCCTATAGGGACACGCGTTCCCGCGTGTTTCCACACTAGCGCCCACATGCGGCTAGCCCGCCCCATCACGAGGGAACTGACTCTGATACCATTGTAACAGATTGAGGGCCCCATCCAGCAACGATATTGTCCGCTTTGGGCTTTCAGCTTGCACGATTTTGTTCTTCCCCCATGGGGAAAAATCGATCATTGCAAGGGAAGTCCTCAGCACTCTTATCAACAGCCCAATTTCGCCTCCCCAGGCGATGTGGGACTAACTCTTAGTACCTCCTGCTTCATCTCTCAACCTATCTTGGGCTACCTCAACCTATCTTGAGGCATCCCCTTAAGGCATCTTAGCCCACCCTTAAGGCATCTTGGCGACTACAATGGTTCACCTTTCCCCCTTGAGGGACACGCGTCCTTGTGTGTTTCTATGCAAGCACCCACGTGTGGCTAGCCCACCCCATCATGAGGGAACTGGCTTTGATACCATTGTAACAGACCGAGGGCCCCATCCAACAATGATATTGTCCGCTTTGGCAGACTAGCAACCCAGCCCTCTCACGGTTTTGTTCTTCCCCCTTAGGGGAAAATTGGTCATTGGAAGGGAAGTCCTTAGCACTCTTATCAACAGCCCAGTTTCCCCTCCCTAGGCGATGTGGGACTAACTCTCACAACCTCCCGCTTCGTCCCTCAACCTATCTTGGGCTACCTCAACCTATCTTGGGGCATCCCCTTCAAGGCATCTTGGCAACCCTCAAGGCATCTTGGCGACTACCCCCAAGATAGGTTGAGGGACCTAAAGAGGACAATATTATATCTATTGCGTCACTCTGATACATGGAACGACACATTTTACTTGGGCAACTGAGTAAGAACAAAGTTGTGATCGCTGGCGGTGTATGGACACCATTAGTGGAAAGCGGACAATATTGTTGCTGGATGGGGCCCTCAGTCTGTTACAATGGTATCAGAGCCAGTTCCCTCGTGATGGGGCAGGCTAGCCGTATGTGGGCATTCGCGTGGAAACACGCAGGGACGCATGTCCTTAAAGGGGGAAAGGTGAACCATTGTAGTCGCCAAGATGCCTTGAGGGTGGGGCAAGATGCCTTGAGGGGGATGCCCCAAGATAGGCTAAGGTACCCCAAGATAGGTCGAGGGATGAAGCGGGAGGTACTGAGAGTTAATCCCACATCGCCTAAGGAGGGAAAATTGGGCTGTTGATAAGAGTGCTGAGGACTTCCCTTGCAACGATCAGTTTTCCCCTGAGGGGGAAGAACAAAACCGTGAGGGGGCTGGGTTGCCAGTCTACCAAAGTGGACAATATCATTGCTGCGTGGGGCCCTTGGTCTGTTACAATGGTATTAGAGCCAGTTCCCTTGTGATGGGGCAAGCTAACCACACATGGGCGCTCGCGTGGAAACACGCAGGGACCATGTCCCTAAAGGGAGAAGGGTGAATTGTTGTAGTCGCCAAGATGCCTTGAGGGTGGGCCAAGATGCCTTAAGCGGGATGCTCCAAGATAGGTTGAGGTAGCCCAAGATAGGTTAAGGGATGAAGTGGGAGGTACCGAGAGTGAGTCCCACATTGCTTGGGGAGGGGAAACTGGGCTATTGATAAGAGTGCTGAGGACTTTCCTTGCAACGACTAGTTTTCCCCTAAGGGGGAAGAACAAAACTATGAGGGGGGTGGGTTGCTAGTCTGCCAAAGTGGATAATATCGTTGCTGGATGGGGCCCTCGGTCTGTTACATATAATGATAGGAAAATGGTCTCTATGCTATTGGTTTTATTTTGTTACTACTCCCTTATACATATTCTTAATTATATCTGTATACTCCCATGAAACCCTGTTCTTACTCAACACCCACCATATTAATTCTTTATAGACTCTATCATAAGCTTTTTCTAAGTCAATAAAGATCATGCGAAGGTCCTTCTTCCTCTTCCTATACTTCTGCATCAATTGTCTAAGCAGGAAAATAACTTCCATAGTAAACCTCCCACGCATGAAACCAAAATGGCTCTCCAATACACTCACCTCATGCCGTAGCTTCTTCTTAATCACTCTTTCAAAAAGTTTCATAGTATGGTTCATAAGTTTGATCCCTTGATAATTAGTGCATCTCTGTATGTATCCTTTATTCTTATAAATTGGCATAATAGAGCTTTTCCTTCATTTATCTGGCATTTTCTTCAATTTTACAATCTTACAAAATAATTTTGTCAACCAAACTACTCTAGTATCTCTCATATACTTTCAAACCTCTATTGGTATACCATCAGACCCCAGGACCTTTCTTGATTTCATCCTTTTCAAGGCCTTTTTTGCTTTAGATATTCTAATCCTATAGTCATATCTATAGTGTCCAATGTTATTTGGGTTTACATTATTTTCAATCCTTATATTCTTAATGTAATTGTCATTTAGTAATTTTGAAAATAACTTTTCTACCTTTTTTGATGTTGTTATCTTTTACTAGTGCCCTTTTATGTTCACTTCTAATGGACTTAACGTAGTGTAAGTCTTTACTCTTCCTTTTTCTTACATTTTTCAAGTTTAAATGCATCTTTCTTACCTTCTTTTGATTATAATCTATTATATAGATCAATCATATGCCTTGAGTTTAGTTTCACTTAGTATTCTCTTAACAACATTTTTATCATTCTTACATTGTTCAAAGTTTTCATTATTTTTAGCCTTCTGCCATACTTTAGAAGGCACTTGTTTCTCTTTAATAACTTTTTGCACTTATTCACTCCACTACCAAGTTCCCTTTATTAGTTGCCATTTACCTTTAAATATTCCTAAGACATCTTCAGCCACTTTCTTAATGGACTTGGCCACATTAGTCCACATGGTGTTTACTTCTATTTCATTATTAGTTTCCTTCTACCATCAACTTTGTTTGTAAATGATGATGTTCCCTCTCTGTTTAAGTTTCATGACTTAGCTGTTAGACATGCATTAAGGTCATTTCCTTCATTTCATATTTTAATGTAGATATCCACAATCATTAACCAATGTTGTGAGGTTAGACTCTCATCGGGTATCACTTAGAATCCTTACACATTTATCTTTCAGTATTCCTAAGTAGAAAAAAGTCTATTTTGCTTTTATATGGTCCTCTTTTAAAGGTTAATAAGTGTTCATCGCTCTTCTTAATGTATGTGTTTGCTATAGCTAGGTTATATGCTAAAGCAAAATCGAGTATACCTTCTCCCATATCATTTGTTTATCCAATACTATATCCTCCATATACCCTATCATATCTTTTCTTTTCTTTTCCTACATGACTATTTAAGTCTGCTCCTATAAATATCCCCTCTGTGTTGGAAATTTCTTGAATGATTTCCTGCACATCTTCACAAAACTCTCTCTTGATTTTATCTTCTAACCCTAATTATGATGAGTACACACTTATAACATTTATGATTCTCTCTCCTAGAAAAGGTTTTATTAATATAATTCTATCATTAGTTCTTTTAATGTCTATAATTTTATCCTTTAATTCTTTACCTACCACTATCCTTACTTCATTTCTATTATTATCTTTTCCTATGTAACAGAGCTTATACCCATCAATTTCTCTAGTTTTAGCTCCTTTCCACTTGGTTTTCTTAGACACAAGTGATGTTGACTTTTCTTTGTTTCATCGTATCTATCAACTTTAGACTCTTACATGTTAATGTGCCTATATTCCATGTGGCAACAAGAATCTTATTCTCCTGATCTAGCTTATTTACCCATGCACTTCTCAAATGGTGTTGGAACCCATGCCTATTTTTATTACATCAAAGATATTTTGTAAATCCATCTCATGGATCAAAACATCATCTGCATAGGCCACAGCTTATTATGCCCAACCTATGCTCAAATTTCTCCATAATTTGGTAAATTTCACTAGATGCAGTCACATCCACTAACTTTTCAACCTACCACCTTAAACTATATTTCAACTATTATTTTGACATGATTGGCTCATAGGAAATTTCCTTGTGTCTTAGACTTACATAACTCTTAGGTTGATAATAATATTTCTTTCTAAACTTATTCGCGAATGTTGTCTAAAAATACATTAAAATTGATTACATAATTATACTCTTTTAGAGATCTTCACTAATTAGTAACAATACATAATTATTTAAACTACTATCCACAACCATAGTAGTTACTTAGCTAAAATAGCTGCATTAAGGCAAAACCTTGTGGTAAGCCAAGATATGATATATATATATATATATATATATATATATATATGTTTTAGAATTTTGAGTGTAACTTTTGAGTTTCCAATTTTGAATATACTAGACTTGCATTCATTACTAATGAAAGAACATTCAATTATCTAGTATCCCTAGTTTACTTCCTTTTTTCCTACAACATCAAATGTGATAGGTACCCCACACTTTTAGAATTAAAAGCACAATAGTTTTCTGAAGTGTTTCAAATGTCCCCTGAATCACTTTTCAATGTCCTGATCTCTTATCTATGATGCATCAACATCCTAATTAGTTTTTCATTCTAAATATTTAATTGTATATCATTTCTTCAATTTGAAGGAATATCCTTCCCATTAAAATTAGATCTTATCAGTAAATACGTGATACTCTTTTCACATTGAAGAAAAGAGAAAATAAATAATTATCACATGATCAAATCCATTCTATCACATATGTGCATAACCCAAAACCATCCAACATTTAAATCTAATTCATGGGTTTCTAAATTCATCACATGAAATAAATTTATTTAATTTTATTTCAAAAAATTAAGAAATCTGATATTCTAAAATTATCTAAAATATATCCAAGATAGTAAAATTTGAAATTTCTCTTCCTAGCAAAATACTAATTCAAAAATTATGAAAATTTAGAAGAAAGCATGTTTTCATCATGCCTAGAAAACTCATATATCAGTTTTTTTGTTTTCAACCTTTAAAAATAAAAAACCCTAATTTTCCTTATTAAGCGTTTTTTTCTAAAAATATGAAAAAATAGAAAAATGTATCCAAATTGAATGATATTAAATTTATTAGATTTTTTTAAAGAAAATTATATCTTCATTCAAAATGTCATTATCAAATTTACATATTGAAAGATATCAACCGAAGATCCCAAAACCATGTGATTGGCTTGTTAAAAATCATCACGTTAATTTTAAAATTATTTATGCTTTGACTAATTGCTAAGTTTAGGAATCCATCTAAAAACATAACTTCAAATTGTAAGAAATCTTGCAAAAATGGAATTCAATGAACCTTAGCTTAGATGCATGCATAAAATGCACTTCTTGAAGATATTTGAAGTCCCCAAAGGAAATGCAGCTCTATCTCCAAGATTCAAGTAAGCCTGACTCAATTTGTACACCTCAACTATTTCTACGATCAAAATCAATATGTGCTTTAGTCTCCTTAATTTGAATGTACTATATAATTTGAAGAAATAATAATAATAAGAAATCAGCAAAAGTGGATTACTCTGCTTTAAGGTAAAAGGACAACAAATTCTGAATCTAAAAGATAGCAGAAACTTGTTCCAAGGCCAGGTTCTCAAAGAGTTCAAAGGAAACTGGTCCAAGGCTTCAATCTCAAAGAAGCCTGAGACATTTAGTGCTAACACAATCAAGATTTGTAAGCCACAAAAATATAAAAAATAGTATTAGATAATCAAGGCCCAAATTTTTTTGAAAACGACAATAAAGAGAATAGGAGTGATATCAAAGAGGGAGAAGAAGATTGATCGCAAAAGACCCTAGTTTAAATCCCAAAGCTAAGAAAAATACCCAAGAAAATCCTAGCAGAGCAATCCCAGAAAACTAGAAAGTGAGAAGAGAATGAATAATTGTGTGTAGAGGAATTACCCAAGGGACGACCCTTACATAGTGAGCCTTGCTTAGTCCTAAATTCTTTCTAGGATTACTTGGTTGGTAAGGTGCTGAATCTAGACAAAAAACAATATATTTAGTTGGTAAGAAGTCTTGGTGAAGAACAATTTATTTAGGGAATAAGGAGTCCATGAGAAATAATGTATCTAGACAATAAGGAATCCGTGTGGGAAAAAGAGCTAGTTTCCTCATCCATATTGAATACAAATTCTAGTTTCAATTTCACGTGGGAAAGTATCTAGGCCCCTTAGGCTTGAATGAGTCCCACGATGGTATTTTAGTTTAAAACAAATTCTAACACCTGACTGAATTATGATCATTCACTTTGCTGCAAACCTAAACCAATACTCTAAAACCTTAAGGTGTTAGCCCAAACTCAAATGCGGGGCCTGCTTATAATAAATCATTAAATGTATATTGCGTTACTATTTATCATTGAATAGATTAACAAACCAATCAAACTAGTGATGACCACTAAGATCAACATAATCTCCTTTGTGTAGCTGAAAAACTGCAGCGTAAAAAGAAAGTTTTAGGTTGCAGACCATCCCATTGGTTGATCTCTAAGGTCGAAGGCTGCTGCATTTTTTTGCATAGGTAGTCAAGTGTATGATAAAACATAAGAATGATCAAAATCAAGTAAGACTCCTAATGAACAGAAGCAAGAAAATGAGCAACCACAAAACAACTTAGTTATATGGGTAGAACTATAGTTATCTGCTATTAAAATTTAGAACTATCTCTTTGGTACTGGGAAATAACTAAAACTTGGAACATATGAGAAGGATGAGTTTGAGCACTACCAATTTAGACCATGCTGAGTGAAACCATACTTCAAATCGCGACAATGATGAATGTTTCAAACACATTATAGTCTAATGTAGTAATTGACTTGAGTAATCATTTGATTTCAACATTTCCCCTAAACTCCTTAGTAGACACATATCCATTAATAAAGCAGGAAATGTACATTAGAGATCCTAGAAAAATGGACGTCTTAAACACAATGGGCATATGATTCCACATAAGTAAGAAGTAGCAAGGCCAATATTTGCTATGTGCACCTGCAATTTTGATTCTCTTTAAATGTGTAAATTTGAACGAAGCACCACCAAGGCCAATATTTTGTAATTGGCACTGAAAACTGTTGGGTAACTATGCCCTCTATTGTATTTAGCAACTAAACCAACATCCAAGGGATTTTGGGGTTATGAGTTTCAGTAGTCCATTTTGTGTTCCCTAATCTCCATTAATCCAAGATGTCTCATAATGCATCTTGTCTGGACATTAAACCTGGTCCTGCTGTTTTTGGTAAAGAAATGATAAATAACAAAGTAATGGAAAGCATCCTTAAATTACCAACTACCTACCAATTGATGTTGCCATCAGATAAGACTTTAGCAAGGGTGTTGGAGAAATCAACATGAGTTAGTAAGTCTGCCCCAATAGATTACCTCCAAATATGAAGCCAGACATTGCTATTCTAACCAAGATAACCCCTTATTGCACAATTGTAAATTACTCCCTGAACAAGTTCAAGTTTCTGTCCTAAAAGCGCAGATGCTGTAAAGTGTGTGCATTAATTTCCTCCAGATGCTTAATAGTGTGAATATGGAAGGATGTTTTACCCGCATCTGGCCCAAGATAACCCTTGTAATGCACAAGACTGAGCAATCCTCTAGAAATTGTTCTCTATGAGAAAATCACTTCAGGAAAACGACGGAATCATCAGCCCGGATTATAATTATTAGAATCGCACCATATGTTCCACAAATCAAGTACAGACTAGCCAAACCCTTATTAAGAAATACATTAGATAATCCAGCAAAAACAATTCTTACCAGCTGTGGATATTGGGCTTTAAAAGGAGAAAGAGATACCCGTTTAGCAGCATCATGGAAAATACAGGGTCGATAATATTCCTTTCACGAACTACTTCTCAAGCTGAGAGTTCTCCTTCAAAGCCTCAACATATAATGTAAGGTCATGGCTAACAAGAATGAACTGCATAAATGTATATGTATATGTAGGGTATTAGAAAGTTGAAAGAACATTTGCATTTAAAAAGAAACCGAAGTAAACCACTGGATTTTCTAATCCAACCTACTACATCAATATTCAACACTCACAATGAAACTCCTAAGAAGAGCTGACCTCCCCCAAACTACCAACTGAATCATCTCTGTTGTTTGGAGCCCTAGAGTCACTCGTTAGGAATCCAAAAGTGTCCAGAAACCAGAGGATATGACACTTCTTGAAGAAGACAAAACAAAAAATGAGGAGGTCCCACCAGGTACTAAACACACCAAATGCTTCTGTATTATTTCTTAGGCTAATCTTAACTTTTTTATTTTGAATGTTGAACACACACTCACGCCCATAAGCAGCCTTGAACCTGTGACCTAGCACAGGAGAGGCTCCTTATTGTGCCACCGTGCTAGAAGGCCTTTACTTTCGGCTAATCTTAACTACCTTTCAAACAATTGAGGAGTACCTTCTCCACGCTAGTGATGAGATTTGAAACTTCTCATGCTTCATTTCTTCAAGTAAGGCTAATTTCTTTCTAGTCATTTGACTGCATCAAAGCACCAAGTAACAAAACCACGGGTCGAAAGTATAATTATTTAGTTGCTTTCTTTGTAAAAGGTTTAAGCGCCAACATTAATCAAGACAAACAATCAGAATAGGGCGCAGCAGAAACAATCAGAATGATAACTAAAATTCGGTAATTATTTGACGGAACAGTAGCAATGTCTCGGGTAGCAATCACATGAAGGAATAAGATAAACCTTTAGACTAGCAAGATAACCCAGATATCATAATGAATGAATATTAAAACTTCATATACTTGCAAGCAAATCAACAATCAAAACCCAAAGGATCCTCTTATACTCAAGGCCAATCAGCACACATACATCGCAAGAGGTAATCTTTGCCAACCAATTTAAGCCTTTTCCTCCTAAGTTTTTATGAATACTTGCGGAGGTATTGCAAACATTATTTTTGTACGTAATTGATCTGTTTTGCATATAGCAGACCTAATGCATACACCTTTAGAGGAAAATAAAAATCCCATTTCACACCCAAATAGAGAGGAAACAACAAAAACTTAAAGGAACAAACTTTAAACATGCTACAAGCTGGCAAATTCAAGCTTTCTTTAGCAACAAAAGAGCAATACAAATATGTCAGCAAACAATCAAGATACCTTCGACCTTGGTAATTAGCTTCTTGTTTCATCCCAAGGGAGAGCAGAACTTTGTGAATCTTCTCTTGCCAAAGCCCCAGAGCCCTCCGTCTCTCTTTGAAGGAAAATTATGATTATTTCTTTTTTCATGAATAGCTTCTACAAGCGCCTCAACCTCCTCTTTGGCTTGTTCGAAAATGTTAGAAGCCTTTACTTTATCCACAAGTATTTTCTTCACTTTCTGTGCTTGTTCTGTGAGTTTCTCTTTTGTTAGTGATTGGATTATTTGCCATGTTCAGAACAGCTTGGAGCTTTAGTTTCGTGGTCATTGGATGCTTTTACATGTTTTCCTATCAAACTTGAGAGAGAGAGAGAGAGAGTTGACCATTACGCAGACAATTGTAAGACTAAGAAAAATAAAACAAAACTACAACTTGCTGGCTCATGAACAGGTGATACTGATCCTTGATGAATCAAAGGCTCAAGAAAAGTGTTTCTGTAATTGATAACTGACGACTCAATATTCATGAGAATTTCTTTTCTGCAGATGTGGTTGTGATAGCTACCCATCAGTCAGAAATTTAATGTGACAAAAGCTTCATTTTCAATTGCTTCTCTTTTGAATATGATTTTTTCCATTTTTTTCTTCCAATTTCCTTATATATAAGAAAAACAACTTTGATCTCTTAACCCTACATCCAAAATAAAAGAGAGAAATCATTCCATGAACCCAATTACATAATTTTATTCCATGTAATTGAAAAGATAATAAGAGAAAAGGAGAAAGAAATCCAAAAGCCATTAAATACTAGTTTAGAATTTGGTAGAGGGAATTAAAGAAGCCAACACTAAGAGAGAACGCGAAAATCAATTATCAGAATAGAAACGTAAATATGTGTGGTAGAGATCAGATACAAGAGAATGGCAGACACGAATACCTCTTTGGGTCCTTTCTCATGCTACATTGATGATCTTCGTCAAAGGACAATCTAAAGCCAAATAACCCAAGGATTCGGGAAAACAAGATACCCAGAGAGATCAGCTTATTGTACTCATCTTTTGCGAGTCCAAGTGGGATTTTACCATCTGGCCCCACAAGGCAATGTAGGATCATTTGCTTTCACTTGATCAATTGGTTACAAATACCAAGAAACCCCTATCTGCAAGGAAAAAGGCTACAATAGCTCCACTTTGATTGAAAGGATTTTGACGTTATTTTGTGGTGCCATGTTATCAAGGTCTTGACTAGTTGGGATCATGATTCAGTTGGTATTGTGGCTGAGCTAGTTTCAACATTGCCGTGAATGATGCTAACCCTGCTTGGAATGGCCAAAGAATTGCCACGGATACCATAAATGCTGAACCACCATTTGAACTCCGTTTACTTTTTGCCTTCTGATGATGGAGATGAAATAATCTGACATGAGGTGAGATGATATGGGCTATGGGGTCATATCAATGTTATTAGTGCCTGAGTTGAGATGAGATGAAATAATATCTCCTCATTGCCCTATTAGTCGTGCGTGATATAAGATCAAATGAAAACCATCTTATCCCAACTCATTGTTAGTGGGGCTTGATATAAGATGGAAAATCCCATCTTATCTCAAGTTATTGGTAGTGGCTTGCATATGACTTTCATCTCATGTCATTCTTAGTGTAGAAGGGAGTCATTTTTTATCATCCCAAAATTCAGTGCTATCCCTGTATTTTCCTTGAGATAAAAAAAAAGTCATATCATGCCTATCTCCTCCAAATCATCTCTTTTGGCTCATCTTAAGCATCGTGCGCGCACACACAGACACATCAATCCAAACTTAAGCAATATTTTCAATCATTTAACTTCATCTCATGCTAAAATTAGGTCATTTTTGCAAGGTTTGAAGAGGGAGAATTGGATCAAATCAAGTTTTAGAACTCCTATACAAAATACTCTGCAATCAAAGATAAATTTCAAAGTGAAAATAATGGCACATAAGAATCTACATACATATTTTTTTTGGGAAAATTATTATTGTACCTCCTCAACTACCAATTGTGTTTCACTTATCCCTCCAACTATTAATTTATCAAATCTTAAACCCCACCCCACCGCACTCCCCCTCCCCACCAACAACCCACTATTACCCATGTCTCTATATCTTAAGGTCCCGCTTCCATCTATTTTCCATCTATACCAACTCATAACTGACTCTTAGGTGCCACTGCTACCCACCTTCCTTTTGTTACTCAAAATGATGCCCAGTTTGAGAAGGGTTTTTAGTTTCGGATTAGTTTATAGGGTTCTACTGAAGAGGAAGAAATTTTTCAAGGAATTGTAAGATAATATATCATTGCTGAATGAGGTTTACAAGTTTAGAGTTCTGTTCAAGTAGATTGAAAGCCCTAACCATTGAAAGGTGATTCAAGAGATTTTGGTGAACATTAGAGGTGCCCTAGTGAGTTGGACATGTGTAAGTGTAATTTTTTTTAAAGTTACTTCAATTTTGGGACATTTAGTATAGGCTTTTGTTTATTTATGCATTGTATTGGATTTTTTTAGAAAGCAATACATTTTTAGACTATACTTTGAAGGAATTGTCATTGTCTCAGTATATGTCATGAAACATCATTTTTACTTATGTTATGTATCATGTACTTGTGGTCCATGTATGTCTATAATTGTTTATAACTCTGATGGTGCTTTCTTTTACTTTTTTATGACATTGATTATTGTCTCCAATATAGCATTTATTTTCTAAATATAATCTCTGTTTTTTATGGTCCATCTCTTCATTTGTTTAAAATGAAGGTTTTGTTCCCATCTTGAAGATTCTTTATGTGTTTGATAGTCCCATCTTTATTTGTTTGTACATTCTTCTCTATTTACTCAATGACTATTGACTTCTTCCCTACCTATTTATATAGACATGGAATGCATCATTATTATTTTGCATTATGGGGACTTTTTGAATATACTATTGGTATGAGGTATATTGGGGTTACATCAATGAGAATGAACAACATGTCCCTGATTCACTGTCAATCATGCATTTGAAGAAAAAGTTAACATATATAGGTTACATTGTGAAGCATTTCTGCTATAGATATCGACGCCAAGAAATGGGGGATGGATTGACACTACTAGCCATAGCTGATGACTTAAGAAGGATGGTAAAGGATATACTTGAAGATAAACGGGTACATCTATAATGTGGAGCATGAATTAGACTCAAAAGTGGTTGATACGCAATCAATATCTAAGATCCTTCGTTCCCAACACTTGGTGAGAAGTATGAATGTCTAGTGTAAATGAGGTTAATGAAGTGGGAGTCAATCTAAATGATGTTAATGCAAAGTGTGTTAAGGTGCCAAATGTAGTTAAAATTCCTAGTCAAGTTCCAAATATTTCATATGAGATGCTAGTAGACTCATAAATGGATTGTGGAGTGGCACATGTTGAATAAAAGGGTGTTGAGGTGCTTATGGTTGGAGAAAGGCTTAGTGAAGTGCATGTGATTGATGCTAACATCAGTGAAGGTCCTACTAGGATGGAGTAGGTGGCAATGGAGGTTAACCAAGATCCAACACTTGCAAATGAATAAGAGAGTAATAAAGAATAGAACACTAATAAAGAAAAATAAGGTGACAATGAAGAAGATAGCTAAGGTGAAGAAAAGAGGGAAGATGAATACATAATGACAAAGGAAGCGAAGTGACTATTTGATTTATAGGCCAAAGATAGTGATGATGAGGACTTGTGCTAGAAGAATGTAGATATGAGTATTGAAGATTCAAAGAGATGCAAGAATAAGCCAAATTGAGGAGGCTAGAAGGGTACACATGGACACATAAGTGGACATT